>CM070637.1:0-5170924 GCA_036346255.1 Ampelocalamus luodianensis
ACCCACAAGACACGATTTCTCTAGTTTGTTTGGCATCCGTCGATACCACCGCTCACTACCTTAGGTAAGCAGTCTAGAGCACGTGACAAGGCCTTTACAATGCGTCATTCCACCATAGTCCACCCTCTCTAAGGTTTCGCCTCCCTCTTTGGATGGAAATCCACCGGGCTTAGGGGCCACCTCTTGAGCCAAGTGGGACAACATAGTCATGAAAGACAATCCACCGAAACAGTTGGATCGACCGCGATGGAACTTTGCAAATTAGTCAGTCAGGTCCTACTCCCCATACTGAGGACATGTGGTGGTATGGTGGTGGCATAGCAAGATGCGGCTCGAAGACCGGTCCTTAACTGACCTGGGCGACATCCATCAGAACCCTAGGCCTCAACCTACCCATTTGAGCCCGTGCATAAACCTGCACCCACCAGACAACCATTTCGCCCAAGTCCAAACCATCATTTTATTTTATCTTTCAAAGTCATTTGTAAAACCCCTATGACACACCAATGCCAAGGGTACAATTTAAACAACATTTGACTTTTGGCTGAAATTCCCCCAAATGAAACATATGTGATCTATAAGCATGGCTAAGCACAATATTTTCCAAATGATCCTAGTCCATACTATTGTATCAACTAGGTTTTTATCTAGGGTGACAATATGTTTAATTCGATATCAAAATTGGCCATACAAAGGATTTTAGGCATAACTATAAATTTAAAACAGGAATTTAAATTACTGAATATAAATAAGCATGCAATAATAATTTGAAACAGAATTTAAATAATTTTTAAATAATGGGTGCAAATATGATCAAGAATGTAACTTGCCTCGTTTGAGGTGAACAGATCAACTGATACTGAGGTGATGTTGTTTTTCTTAACAGGTCACCTAGTACTCACAAGTACTTTCTCCAGGTAGTCTATGTGCACAAGCACGATGATCACACAGTCAAAATCAATCCTCTTATGTGCTCTTCAACGGCGTCGAAATCTGACTTTCTGAAGTCGTCGAAATCTATACGTGAAAATAAGCCAAATTCAAACCAAATTCGAATAAGATTCAAATTAACTCCAAATTGAATAACTTTAGTTTAGATAGCTAGATCTTGAATTTAGATAAATTTAGAAATTTGAATGGGCTCAATCGGAGTTCGGATGCAAAAGATATAAGCTTCGAAAAATTCAAATTACATGAAATGATAGTTTTAGGGTTTAAATAAATTATTGGTCAAATGAGCTCAAAATTAAATAATTTTGGTTTAGTTAGCTAGATAATAATTTTATACAAATTTTGCAATTTGAAACACCCAATTTGGAGTTCGGATGCAAAGTTATGAATTTTAAGTTTAAATCTATTTAAAACCTAAATTACGAATTTTTAGATTTTCTTGATTTATTTTCTAAAGGAAAATCCTTTTCTTTGCGCTGACATGACGTCAACATCGATTTTGAATTTAAAGAATTAAATTAATTCCACGACATGTGGGACCCACAAGTCGGTGACACAGTGTATGGTGGGTGGAGTGCATGGGCGATTGATTTTGGGAAGGGTGGACTATGCCACGTAGGCATTGACACGGGCGCCACATGGGCAGCGGTGATGACATGGCGCCGGTGGCGCCCTCGTGCGCGATGCCACGTCGGCGCGGCGGCGGCGGTGCTCGGGTTCGCGAAACGGCGGCAGCGGTGGCTCGCCGCCGGTGCGTGTGCGGGTGTGTCGAGAGACTATTGCGATCACAATGGTATACCTCGGGTGGTAGAGGATAACGGTGGTGGCGGTGGCGGCTTTCGGCGGCGGAGAGGATCGGTTGTTGTCGGGCGGGAGCTCGGTGAAGCCCGGCGGCGTGGGTGGGTGCTCGGGTAGTCTTGGCGATGAGGAAGCCGGCGGTGTACTCTCGGCGTCGAGCTTCAACGGTGGTGGCGGAGTCGAGGTTTTGCCGTCGGTGGCGAAACCTAGAACTTGAATAGCGCGGCTGGGCGAGAGGAAGGAGTGGGTGGCGGCGAGATGTGCGGGAGAGGCGAACCAGGCGTGCTTTTATAGGGAATGAGGGCACGAGATGAGAAGGTCACGCGCGCGGCAATGGCGGCGGCGGTTAAGCGCGATCCGGCGATCTCGCGCGAAAGAGAAACGTGGGGTGAAGCGGTTAGGCGGCGGGTCGTGCGCGTGGGCGTGGGAGGCGGGGCGATTAAGGCGGCGTTGGCGGGCTCAACGTGGCTGGAGATGGCAGAGTTGGGCGCGGCCGAGTGGGGAAGAAGGGTCGTGGGGAAGAAAACGGCGTAGCCGTCGTATTCTGGTCTGATGGTGCGGAGGAGCGGGGAGGTGTGGATGTCTGGGGACTGTCCGATTCAAATCGGACGGTGGGGCGGATGGGGAGGCGCGCGGGGAAATTGGGCCAGATGGGCTGCGGGCGTGGAAAAAGAAAATGGGCCGGACAAGGTTTCGGCCCAAAATGAAATAGGGTTTTTAAATTGCTTTACTAATTGATTTAATTCCAGATAATTCCTTTTGGCTTTAGAAAATAGTAAAATAAATCTAAAAAAAATTATGGAAAAATTCACAGAAATTCCTAGAGTTATTTTGGACTTAATAAAATTAATTCCAACTTAATGTTGGCTTTTAATTTTGCAAATAAATTGTTTTGGCTTTAAAATATTTATGAAAAAGATTTTAAAAACTCAGAAAATTCTAGAAATTAAGTAAATTTTTATTTTTCAGATTAAATCAAATAAAACTTCAAGAACTTCAACTAAATTTTTTACTTTTGACCTTTTGAAACACCAGAAATTCAAATTAAGCAATCAAACTCTTTCAAATTTTAGAAAATCCAATAAAACAATAACTTTTATTTTATTTTATTTTGGTAACATTACTTTGGAGTGTTCAGGTGCTGAGACATTTCTTGAGTTGAGAGACGTGAAACACGTTATGGACGTCTGACAGGTTTTCAGGTAGCTCCAGCTGATTGGGAACGGGCCTATGTATCTTGGTGCAAGCTTGCCTTTCACCTTAAATCTTCGAGTTCCACAAAGTGGTGACACTTTGAGATACACATTATCTCCAACTTCAAAGGTTAATTTCCTTCAACGATTGTCAGCATAGCGCTTTTGTCTAGACTAGGCTGCTTGAAGGCGATCTCTGATCAGTCGAACTTTCTCTTCTACTTTCTTGAGAGTATTTGGTCCGAAGATATATCTTTTACCTGATTCTAGCCAATGCAGAGAAGTTCTACATTTTCTTCCATAGAGTTCTTCAATAGAGTTCTACATTTTCTTCCATAGAGTTCTTCAAACGGGGATATTTTGGACTTGGTAGCTGTTTTTATGCAAACTCAGCATACGATAGACATTTTCCCAGTCTACGGTAAATTCCAAGGCACAAGCTCGAAGCATGTCTTCTAGAATCTGATTTGTTCTTTTTGTCGACCATCGATCATGGATGATATGATGTCTTTGAAATCCGGTGGGTTCAGGTCGTCATGCATACTAGCCAATGCGAGTAAATTGAGAACCTCGATCGAGACTATCCTCTTGGGTACTCCATCTAAACACACAATCTGAGCCATATACAACTCGGCTAACTTGTCTCCCTTGTAAGTTGTCTTCACAGGTATAAACTGGGCAACTTTAGTCAGTATATCCACTATAACCCATACTGAGTCACAACCGGACTTGGTTTGAGGCAAATCGGTAATGAAATCCATTCCAATTTCTTCGCATTTCCACTGAGGGATCTATAGTGGTTGAAGCAATCCTGCTGGTTTTTGATGTTCAACTTTGATTCGCTGGCACACATCACAGCAAGCTACATACTCGGCGATGTCTCTTTTCATTCGTGGCCACCAATACAGAATCTTCATGTCTTGGTACATCTTGGTGCTGCCTGGGTGCAGGATATATGCTGAGATGTGAGCTTCTTTGATATTAGATCCTCGAGTTTCTTCTGGTGGGGAATGAAGAGACGTTTCCCATACCATAGGACTCCTTGCTGATCTTCAATCATCTTGGGGGCTTTTCCTTTTGCCATGAGATGCCAGAATCTCTGGACTCTAGGATGTCCTTCTTGAGCGGTCTTGATCTGCTCTTCTAGAGTTGGATGGGCTTCCATAGCGTTTACAAAGCCTTGTTTTATTAAACAAAGGATGAGGGCTTCAAATTCTTTGTAGAGCTCAGGTTGATGATGTTCTTGAATCATGATATTACTGCAGTAGGACTTACGATTTAATACATCAACAACTACATTAGCCTTTCGGGATGGTAATAGACATCAAATTGTAATCCTTTATCAGCTCTAACCATCTTCTTTGTGGAGGTTGAGATCATTTGGGTAAAAATATACTTGAGACTCTTGTGAGTCTGTGTAGATATCATAATGATTTCCAATCAAGTAATGCTGCCAAATCTTTAAGGCATGCACTACTGATGCTAGCTCCAAATCATGAGTTGGATAGTTGTCTTCATGAGGGTGGAGCTGTCTTGACGCATAAGCTACAACTTTTCCTCCTTGCATGAGTACGCAACCAAGACATTGTCGCGATGCATCACAATAGACTTCAAAGTCTTGATGTATGTCTGGCAGGATCAACACTGGTGCAGAAGTTTACTTCTTCTTTAATTCTTGGAAACCTTTTTCACAAGGTTCTATCCATTCATACTTCTTTTCCTTCTTAAGCAGATGGGTTATTAGTTTGGAAAGCTTAGAGAATCCTTTTATGAAGCGTCTGTAGTATCCGGCCAAACCGAGAAAACTACGCACTTCAGCTACTGAAGTAGGTTGTTTCCATTCCATCACAACTTCTAGTTTGGATGAATCTACTATGATTCCTCCAGCGGATACAACGTGTCCGAGGAAACTGATTTCTTGAAGCCAAAACTCACATTTACTGTACTTAGCATAAAGCTCATGCTCTTTAAGCTTTTCTAGGACCAATTGCAAGTGTTCAATATGTTCCCCATTGGTCTTTGAATAGATCAAGATGTCGTCTATGAACACGACTACAAACTTGTCCAAGTATTCCATAAATACTTTGTTCATGAGGTTCATCAAATAGGCTGGTGCATTGGTTAGGCCAAACGAGATGACTGTGAACTCATATAGGCTATACCGAGTGGTAAAAGCCATTTTAGGAATATCCTCAGCTCTAATATTGAGTTGATGGTATCCTAAACTTACGTCTATCTTGGAGAAGACTGTTGCTCCCGACAACTGGTCGAACAGGTCATCGATGCGGGCAAAGGATACTTGTTCTTGATGGTCACATCATTGAGTGCTCTGTAATCCACACATAATCTAGCTGTGCCATCTTTCTTCTTCACAAATAGCACTGACGAACCCCATGGAGAGGAACTAGGTCTAATAAATCCTTTTACTTGTAAGTCCTCAATTTGCGTCTTAAGCTCCTCAAGCTCGTCGACGGTCATTCTATATGGTCTCTTGGCAATTGAGGCATTCACGGCTTCATCTCATGCAGTGGCATGCACAGTAACTCTTCTAGGAAGACATCGGGGTAGGCTTGGACTACGGTGTCGTCTCTGAGACAAACCTTCAAGGTGGTGGATTGCTCGATCCAAAAGAGAGGAGCGATCCACACTAACCATTGTTGTGGTCTCTAGGTTCTTGGTGAGCACCACTTTTACATTGGCACAATCTATTAATCCTTGATATTTAGCCAACCAATCCATCCCTAGGATGATATCTAGAGTTTGGGACTCTAGCACAAGAAGGTTTGCTAGGAATCCAGAATTTTCCAAGCGGTCTCTACTTTGAGACTAGCGAGGTAGCATATAGGGTCCCAGGTGAACTTAGTACCATGGGTTTCTTTAACTTATAGGTCGGCAACTTAAGCCTTTCAACAAACTTTCTTGAAACAAAAGAGTGCGAAGCTCCAGAATCAAACAAAACTTGTGCGGGTACTGAATTAACAGCGAACGTACCCATTAGCACTCCTGCAACATCTTGCGCTTCCTCAGCGGTGACATGGTTCACACAGCCGTGGCTTTGTGTTGGTGTAGACCTTGATGCTTGCAATGTCTGATGACTCTTGCTTGGAGCCGAGGTCCGACCTTGGATTGGAGCGGCTCCTGTGTTGATCTTTGCGACAGGGTTCTGGCGGTGAGGGCACTTGTTGGAAAAGTGCCCCTTCTCCCCACAGTTGAAGCAGTGAAGGTGGGCTGCTGGGTTGACTCTGCGGTGCCGGCGGGGCGAAGGCGCGAAACCACCCCCTTGGGGGCGGGAGTGGAGCTTGAGTCTTTTGAGATGAGGTTGCAGAGGATCTTAAGGATGAGCTACCATGGAATGTTGACTTATGGGGAAAGTTGCCTTGTGGCCTCTGGAATGGCATCTTCCTTTTCCGACTGTCTTATGCAGTCTTTTTCTCATTCTCTAGCACTAAGGCTTTGTTAACTAGATGATGAAAGCCGGGGAAATCATGGAGGATAAGTTGTCCTCTCATATCTCCACGCATCCCTTCCATGAAGCGATCAATCTTTTCTTCTTCATCTGTTACATCACTGGGAGCATAGCGGACAAGCTGGTTAAATTTGGTAAGATATTCATTTACGGACATGTGACGCTGCTTTAATGCTCTGAACTCGTTCTTCTTCAATCTCATTGTACCAGCGGGTACAAAATTGGTTCTGAAAGCGGCTTTGAATTCAACCCAGGGAATTGGCTACCAAGCGGGTTCAGTCTCTTCTAGTTGTACCTCAGTAACTTCTTCTACTGTGGCGGCGGGGGCTGGTGGAACTCCAGTTGCAGATGCTGCAGCTTCTGGTACTTTTGCCTCTTCTTCTTCTTCTTCTTCTGGACTCTCATCACCTCGGGCAGCGAGGTAATTCTCCCACCAAGAGGCAGCGGCTCCTTTCAGTTGATGGGTGGCAAAGTCCACATTGTCTTCGTCTGAGCAGCAGGCAAGTCGAAGTTTCTTCTCAATATCTTTGAGCCAATCTTGACTTTTAGGGGTTCATTAGCTCTGACAAAGGTAAGGGGTTTGGTTACGAGAAAGTCCATAGCTTGGAGTTGTGGCGGCTAGTCGATCTGTGGGTGGTTAGCAAGGCTGAAGAATCTGAGTTTGTTGGAACATGACTTGAGGCATTGTTGGGTTTCTTTGGAGGTGGAGGAGGTAGGCCTTGCCCACGGCCTAACCTCTTCCTCGGCTTGTTGCATAGGCGCCACGAGCTAGGGCGTGGCTCTTCTTGGCGGCATCTAAAGGAACACGAGGCTTAGAGCTAGAAGGGTATATGAGGTTCAATAGCCCTCTAAAGCACACAGAAGAACTTAAACCAACGCGAAGATCAAATAAGTACAATACAAAACCTAGAACGACTGCATTATATTAAGGGGTTTGGTGTTACATGACTCCTGATACATAGTATACACGCTAAGCTAAGTCATGACACAGGATACAAACACAACATCTACAAAAGGAGAAAATAGAAAGTGCTTGCAACCCAAAAGACTGCCTAGCAAGCACTGCTAGCTATCCTAGACTATCCTAACTACTCCACAGGGGAGCGGGAGCGGGAGTGGGAGTGGGAGCGGCTCTGACTGAAGCTCAGCGAGCGGGAATGATCACTGCCGAGGCTGGGCAAGCGGGAACAGGAGTGTCGCACGCTCTTGCGCGCAGTCATCCCGGTGCGGGCTCCTCTGGGTCGTTGTAGTCAATCAAGCATCCTGTCGCTAGAGGCGATGGTTGGTGGTGGAGGAACTGGAGCTAGAGCTAGAGCTGGAGCTGAGAACGCAGTGGCAGCTATGAGATGTGCCAACTCTACAACGGCAGCATCTCTCTCCTGCTTTACCTCAGAGAGGTTTGCATTCCATCTGACGAGCCGATTGCGTAGGGTGTCAGAGTGGGCGTAACTGCCAGCTAGAAGCACTCGAAGTTGCCTGATCTCATTAGTGGTGGTGTGGATGGTAGCTGTCATTGCCCGCGTGAGCTGTACCTGGAGGGTCAGGCGGGGATCGTCATCTCTGGCATCGAAGACCTCCGGGATTCACTCTCCATCGGGGAGATACGGGAGGAAGCAGAAAGGTGACCTCAGCAAGAGGTCCTCGTACATCCAGCACAAGCGGGGGGAGGCGATGCAGACTGCATCCTGAATGGCATCTTGGCTGCTGCGTCGGGGTACCTCGGCCTTGAAGGTGTGGACAACAAACTCTCCAATCTTAGCGGAGAGGTAGACCTCCATGGTCCACGATTCTCGGGCCTCGATCATCGTCTTCCAACCCCGAAAGATGGGCTGGTAGGGAAAAGTCAGGTACAACATCAGGTGGCAAAGTATGTCCACAAAACTTCCTTCGTTCTCTTCATGAGAGAGAAGGTCCCATGGGCCATCTGATGACGGGGTAGCCATCTACAATTTTTTGAAATAGGAGGAAAGGTCAGTAAAAATTTAATAAAAGTAGAGATAAGTACAAAACTAGGAGTGATGAGAAGGAGCAATAAGTACGCTATCTTTTTGTCAAAGCTTTTCTTAGTTTTTGCAAATAAGACCCAAGTCCTTAAGGCAACGACCAATCTAACTAGGGATTCTACAGTCGTATGCTCTGATACCAGCTCTGTTGGACCCAGATTTCCTCAATCTAAATCCTTTGTGAAAACACTGTGCTATTCCCTGGATCAGTAGATAGCACTCACAGACACATTGCTGAATCATTCATACAAGGCGTGAACTAAAACATTCAAATATATTACAAACAACAGAGTGACATAGACCACGTCGGGCCGAGTTTTACAAAGGGCGAACAAGCCAAATTGATTACATTACAAGGAAGCAACATAAATTACGGTGGAAGCAAAGGGGTAGAGCTCATCTCTTCACGACAGCGACTAGGGTGACTGTATCGATCGATATTAACCAGCGGGATTGGATAATATTAGTTATGCATAAAATACCAACGTGTCCACTAGGCGAGGTGAGACCTAGACTACGAGAATCTAGACTACTCTTCATCATTTCCTTGTCCTTCAACCACGGGTCCTCGTAGAAAGCATAGTCTCCTTCATCCACATTATCACAAGTGTTTGGGAGGCGAGAATGAGCACAACTTTTGTGCTCACGAGCCAACACAAAATGCAATAGTATGCATGCAAGGCTTAACAAGGATGGCTCGATTCTTTTATTTGCTAAAGCAATGCTTTCAATTATCATACTTACAAAATTCCTATCACTTAGCATTTTTACCAAATTGCATTTTTATTAAAGAGAGTAAAGTGCAATACTTGTATCGTGAGGTTACCTCCACCTTCACCTTATGTTGATTATGGTTACATCCACCATTAAATAGCACTGAGTACGACCACCTAGGAACAACACCAGGCACAGGTTACATCCGCCCGACCAGTTTTTCAACCCATCCACAAAGGTTTTTGAAATAGAACTAACTCTAGTAAAGTTCTCATATCCGCATTTGACCGTAGGCACGACTGTTTAAACAGTTTACACTCTGTACAGGTTGTACACTTTACCCATAAGAGACAAACAACTCGTTGCCCCCACATGATTCTATAGTCGTGCAGTTGAGAGATCATCACAGTAGCTTTTCAAATCATCTCGCCCCTTCTGTTACCTCACCCAAACGGCATCTCGCTCCTTCCGTCACCTCACCCAAATGGGTTTGCACCCATAAGTTGTGCGGGATGTTCACCACAACGACTAGTGCAGCTGGCCTCCCTTGCCACCACGACTAGAGCAGCTGGCAAACTTCACCTAACCACGGTGTCCCATTCAAGCCGGAACGCATCCAACCGGTTGCACTACCTCAATCCCCTCAAGTGAGATGACTTTCAGGGTTCAATAACTTTACTAAGCCAAGTTGTACTTTGCAGACTTGTGGTCGCACATGTTTTCAATGGGAGGTCATCATAGGATTAAGTTCTTAAGGTCATCTGGGCGGTTCAAACCACATACCCACCATTCTTGTGCTACATCCGCACCTACCATCATACCATCCACCTAGATATGGTATTAGAATTGTGGGGTTTTGAGGAGAAAACCAATTTGTCACCAAAACTGTAGTCATGTACCTCCCACGCCTGCCCCAAAATAATTTCATGATTTTAAGAGATGGTGATCAGGACATTTGGGGCTCTGGTACTTAAGCAAGACTAGCATGTCGTTTAAGTACGATATATAACTAGTAAGTTACCACATAGTTACTAGGGTGACATGGGGTAGTGCATTCAAATGTTAAAGTATGGTATAATCGTAATTAATCATCAAAATGGATATTTAACTACCTTAAGAGTTAACATACATTTGCTTAAAGAATTAAAGCATGTAATTTTGGTAATTTAAAGGAATATAATTTGCATAAAATGTGGGATCAATATGATCAAAGTATTGACTACGCCTTGGTTAAAGGTAGAAGGGTCTTGGAGGTCTTGTGCTTGGTCCCACTGGAGATCTCCCTTCTTGAACTCTACTCGGACAGCGCACGGAAGAGGAGCAAACAAGCGAGAGAGATCAAATAGATACACAAGAAATAACCAAAAGAACTCCAAATTAAATAAGACCAGAGCTAAAAGCAAGATCTTAAGTTAGACAAATCGAGAATCTTTGTGTCGGAGTTACAACGAAGAGGAGGTCCAACTAAGAGGAGGTCCGTGAGAGGAGGTCCAGCGAGAAGGAGGGCCAAACATGGGAAACTCACGGGGCCGAGAGAGAGCGGGAGGAGCAGTGGTCGAGGTGAGGAAGGCGGTTAAATTCGGCGGCGGCGGTGGACCAAAACCAAAGGGCACGAGGAAAAATGGTGGCGGCTTTGGTGACTTACCGGAAGCAAGGGAGCGGCGGCGGAAGAACAAGGGCACAAGGGCCCTTTATAGGCTGCTAAGGGGCTTGGGCTGTTGGGGCGGCGAGAGGCGTGTGGCTCGAGGCGGCGTTGGCGTGGCGCCGCGCACGAGGCGGCAGGCGAGAGGCGGTGGCTGCGAGAGAAGGGTGTCGGAGGCGGCGACTTTGAAGGGCGGCTAACGCGAGCGCGAGAACTTGGACCAGCGGCCCGGTGTGGCGAGGCCGGCAAGGACAGCCATGGCGTGGGTCCGGAGGAGAGATGATGCACGGGCGAAATGATGGGGCGAGGAAAAGCGCCGAAGTCGCGGAGAGTAGTAGAGTGGGTACAGCGCAGAAATGGCAGGAAGTTGGTGGTGTAGAGGAAGTGGGTGCGGCGCAGCAGAGACCACGAGGGGATGTCGTGGGTTGAGAAGATCAAAACACAAGACAAAGAGAGGAGCAACTACTCAATGACCACTGCTCATCATGAGTACTAAACAGAGGTGTCGACTATGCGTGCTCGAAGGAGTTACGACCACATCTGGTCGTAGAAGGAACGAAGGAGTTACGACCACACCTGGTCGTAGAAGGAATCTGAAGAGGTTCTAGGGAGGTCTGGAGGAGGTCACGAGGGAGTCTGGAGGAGGTCTGAGGGAGGTTCGGAGGAGGTCCTAGAGGAGGTCTGAGGAGAGGTCGGGCCAAGGGGAAAACAGTGCTAAGCCCAAAAAGGAAAGGAAGGTCAAAAGAACAAGAGGGCCAAAACTGAAAAAGGAGGAATTCAAACCTAAATTTGAATTACGGAAAACAAGGATGTTTGAACACAAACCCGAGCTTAGAAGAAGCTAGAAGGTTTGAAACTAAAAGATAAATAGACAAACGAAGGAAATCGAAAACCAAATTAGCAAACACTATTCGCCGTTTGAAAACGGAAATGTTACACAGACTTAATAGATGAATCAGGTTTGAGTGTCCTATTTCACACATTTGGACGCGATTGAGATGTCCAAAAAAAGTACGACAATTCATACATAAAATGAAATTTGGCATATTAGTTAAGAGAAAAGTTTTCTTTTTTCCACTCGTTATAACCCTATTATCTCTTCTGCCATAAAAAAATCGCACTTCTCTCTTTTGCAACTCTTCCATTAATGCCTTTCTCTCTTTTGCCATCACCATCTGGTAAATGCAAGTTCACTGTCATATTAATATTGCATCTTGTACCATGATAACACAACTAACTTGCTACATGCCACCTTCTAAATTATTTCAAGACGTTGTTACAATTTGTACGTTGATTTTTGCTAATGTAATCATTGACATTTTCCATTGAATAAATTTTTGTTAACTTCGAAAACCCATCTTGAAAATCTTGGGTCATCCACTGTTCACATAGCTATTGGAGTGAAAAGTGAGTTGAATACTGAGGAAAAAGTGGGCTCCTATTCAACCCCACTCCTCTAGTCGCTTATTTCGATCCAATAGGAAACATCGAAAATCATTGACCGACTAATTAATAACATCGTAAATATAAGTTAGTCTGAAAAGTGACATAATTTAAAATATGCCTTTGTTGGTTTTCTTTTGTAGAAGAATATGCTATGTATTATTTGTTTTGCACCTCCTCTAAAAATAACTTTTTTGCTTGTGAACAGTCAGTGAAATATACACTTTGTTACTCACTATGCAATTTTGTTATACTAAATGTGTGTACAATCCAAAATTCCAAGCACCATTGTCGGTGATTAATAATATTTGTAAATCGGTTGTTTCTGTTTGGAGAAGGATCAAGAAAGAGGGCATATTCGTTTGTGCAACTAACATGGCAAATTCCTTGCTTTTCAGGATATAACAAATAATTTGAAGAAAGGAAATTAGCTCACATTACACAGATATAATAATAACAAGGTTGATGCCAATTACTGTTTCAAACTTGGTTTCTCACTGAGCCATGTTATCAAAATAAACCCTAGCTATTGGATCTGGTTAAAAAAAGTCATGGCCATAAGGGTCTTAACAAGAGACAACTCTTGCCTAACCTTTGGAAAGGTATGCATCTGGATCTTAACTTCACCGTTCGCACTTTGCAGCTTTGCACCAGTCAACACAACAGCTGTCCGGTCGTTTTCAGGTTCTGCACACTTATAAAGTAGGAGGACCGTCACCACTGTCTGAAGGAAGTTAAACCTTATATTGTCAATTTCAATTACTTCCACAATACAAGCTCCAATTATTCTCAAGTTTCAGAAGCTAAACACTCGTGGCCACTGCTGGAGATGAGCATCTTTGATGCACTATTTTATCTCATCCTTCTTGTGTTCATTGGGGCTCCAACCGTGCAAGCATCCGGTGTCGTAGCAAGCCAAGATGGCAATAGAACTCATCCCTCCACTGGCATGCTCCCTGTCCCTGGTTGTCGGAACAGCTGCGGCAACCTGACCTTTGACTACCCCTTCGGCATCGGCTCCGGCTGCTTCCGGAATCGTGATTTCAATCTCACCTGCGACGACACTGCACAGCCCCCCAGGCTGTTCCTCCACGACAGTGCCATGGAAGTCGTCGGTGATATTGATGCTATTGCTTATGGTAACACCGGCAGCTTCCTTTCTTCGGATTTCCATGTTGCCATTTCCCGTGCCATCTCCATGACACCCGGTGTCAACTTTTACAACATGTCCGTGAATGCTAGACCTTTCAGTCTTGATTACACCAGCCTAAATATCACCGGCTGCGACTTCGATATTTACCTGTTCAATGAGGACACAAACCAGCTTTGCACCGTTACCTGCCCTAATGAACAAATTACAGACACGATTGCCAGGCAGGACTGCAACGGTACTGGATGCTGCCACGTGGAGGTCCGCAGTGCTGTACACGCCTTCCAGCTCCAGTTTGTCCTTCACAACGAAACCAGGCTCCGAGTAGGACACCCTAACCGAAGCTCCCTTTGGGATAGAATCAATATAACCACTGTCGACGGGTGGGTTTCGTGGAGTATCGTGGATCAACCGACGTGTGCCAGCACCTTGAGTAATAGGACGACCAACTATGCCTGTGTCAGCAGGAACAGCAAGTGCTACGATAGTTTGGAGTCAGATGTTGGCTATCTCTGCGGTTGCGAGGTTGGGTATGGAGGCAACGCATATATTCACAATGGCTGCTCGCGTGATAAAGGTACTTATTTACAGGTTGCACAATCATCTTTTGTATGCAAATTACATACACGCCTCCACCTTTAGATTGTCTCACGCTTCATCTTTTGTATGCAAATTACATATGTGTGCGGGTTATGTTTTACACAGAGTGAGGACAAAACTATAAGTGTGGTGTTATATGTATGCGGGTTCGCCCCACGATGGGCTGAGCATTAAGCGAATTTTAAGCTAGAGTGTTACATACATGTTCCCATTTGGGGTTCACCGATATCCTAGATTTCTAGGTGAGAGGTGGTGATGAGGTGGCAGTGGTGTGGGTTATGTAGGAATAGTGTGAAGTATGAAGTAGAGAAAAATATGGAGGTGTATGTTACCTTAGTCATGCCATATAAATTTTGTGAATATCGTAATAGTTAAGAATCATCTGCAGGATTTTGTCAAGTGGCTACCTTCCCTTAGCTGGCTTGAAATTCTCCAAAGATTAATCACTCACGATTTTGTTTTTGGTCGATTATAGGGTATAATCCAATTCAACAAAAGGTGAATTGCCGTCGGTCATGTGGGGACATCCAAGTTCCATTTCCTTTTGGCCTGGAAGAAGGTTGTTTTGCAAGGAAGCTATTTCAGCTCAACTGCACAAATGCAGCGTCCTCTAGCCTCCAATTTAATGACTACCAACCGGTGACATATATAAATATCAGTGAGGGCTTGTGGGCATTAAATACGCATCTGGTTCTGCGGTGTACGTATCTAAGGAACCCAATCTCTATACTGGTTTTGGGGATCATCCTCTGTGCAATGGGCTGTTGCCAATCTAACTTGCCAAGAGGCAAAGCAGAACAGCTCTGGATACGCATGTGTTAGCACCAATAGCACATGCTTGGGGTCAACTCAACACATGGTTACATTGGTTATCGATGCAAATGTATGTCTGGCTTTCAAGGAAACCCTTATATTCCACATGGTTGTAAAGGTAAACTCCTCTCCGCGCTAGCTATGGACATGAATTTATCTGATACTAGACGATCACCCGCAAGCTTTTGCGAAATAAGATGCCAACTGATTTTGGTTATATATCGTATAGCAATAGACCAATATATATACATACCGATAAATCTGAGCATTATATTGATACACATTTTTATTGAACACTAACATAAAGATGTTGTATGTGCATCATGTACATTAATATAATTTTTTTTCGAGAACACTACATTAAGATAAGTTAATTTGTCAGCACTCATCACAGCTTAACTACAAATGATATGGAATAGCATTATTTTCCCTTGTAAATTTCCCTCTCACTTTATCCATGTGTTGCAGATATTGACGAGTGCCTGATACCAGACATTTGTAAAGGAATTTGCCATAACATTATAGGAAGCCACTATTGCACAGAGTGCCCAGGAAAAACAGAGTATGACGTTACAACTATGAAGTGCATGTCAACAAAAAAACAAACTCTTGTACTAGGTGACTTCTATGCTACAATTCCATAATGAACTAGATATAAAAATAATATGTGGCTTTTTTAGAGGAAAGTAATACATGGCTGACCAGCGTAATCGTTGCAGGTATTGCCATTGGGCTTAGTGTTGGCTTGATCATTCTACTTCTCATCTTGAGTACAATATTTCTTATGCGTAGATGGAAAAGAGACATCCAAAAGCAACTACGAAGAAAGTATTTCCGAAAGAACCAAGGCCTTCTCCTAGAACAACTGATATCATCGGATGAAAATGCAAATGACAAGACCAAGATTTTCTCCTTGGTAGAGCTTGAAAAGGCAACAAATAACTTTGATCCTACACGTATACTTGGTCGTGGAGGGCATGGAATGGTGTACAAAGGCATATTATCTGACCAACGTGTAGTGGCCATAAAAAAGTCTAAAGTCATTGAGCAAGGTGAGATCAGTCAGTTCATCAATGAGGTCGCTATCCTCTCACAAATAAACCATCGAAATATTGTAAAGCTCTTTGGATGTTGCCTTGAGACTGAGGTCCCACTACTAGTATATGACTTTATCCCTAATGGTTCATTATTTGAAATTCTCAAGGCTGATCAAAGTAATAACTCTTCTTTGTCTTGGGATGATTGCTTGAGAATTTCTGCAGAAACAGCTGGAGCACTTTATTACCTCCACTCAGCAGCTTCGGTATCAATCTTTCATCGTGACGTGAAGTCCTCTAACATACTCTTGGATGGGAATTATACAGCGAAAGTATCTGATTTTGGTGCATCAAGGTTGGTTCCTATTGATCAAACCCATGTTGTTACAAATGTACAAGGCACATTTGGATACTTAGATCCGGAATATTATCACCTGGAAAGTTAAATGAGAAGAGCGATGTTTATAGTTTTGGAGTAGTACTTGTAGAGTTGCTACTTAGAAAGGAGCCTATTTTTACAAGTGAATCGGGGTTAAAGCAAAACTTATCCAACTACTTCCTTTGGGAGATGAAGATGAAACCGCTTGCTGAAATAGTAGCTGCTCAAGTTCTTGAGGAAGCAATGGGGAAGAGATTAATGATATCGCCAGTCTTGCAGAGATTTGTTTGAGACTTCGTGGCGAAGAGGCCTACTATGAAACAAGTGGAGATGACAATACAGTCCGTGCGATCGAAAGGTTGAAATCATGTCAAGTTGCCCTAAGAAATGAAGACATGCAGCCTTTGCTAACTGGACAATGCCAAGCCACACGTCAGTCGTTGACTGTTGGAATTGATATGGTAGACAGAGCTAATGTAGCTTCTAAAAGAAACCTAAGCTGCTACAGCTTGGAACAAGAGTTTATGTCATCAGCGACTCTACCACGTTAGACCGTTAGGTTTCCAGTATTATGTTCGGCTTTCCCATTTTTCCCCTTCTTAAGTGCCATGCAATTCTTCTCCTTCGATGAAGAGTAATGTATACTCTGTAGTGCAATTATTTCAATAATGGGTGTTTTCCAAATTCTTTACATATTAATAAAATCTGAACAAACTATCAATCTGTCATACCATCGTGCTATTTTAGTTTTTAACTCACGATTGGGCAGGATGGTTTCAGTTGGTCCGGGCTTACACTGATTATCGATGCAAATGTATGTCTGGCTTTCAAGGATATCCATATATCCTAAATGGCTGTCAAGATTCTCTCTCTCACACACACAAGGACAGGTATAATTCTAAAAAAACATTAACAATGGATTTCAATGGTATATAACTATTAGCAATCAGGAATTTCAAGCATTTATGTTCGATTGAGATTCTAACCTTTTTGTTTACCACTTAATTGTGTTTAAAAAATTAAGTCGTTACAAAACATCAGGGATTTGTTTTGGTGAGGCTTCTTGAATTTCATGTTTCAACAATAGAGGTCTATAGATCGCTAATATTGGGAAATTTGTGTTTGATGTGGCAAAATTTCTGAGATTTCAAGTGTCCAAATGTTCTTTGGAAACTGTGACGTCTTATGCATGAATCAACTAACTCCAACGTCATGCCTGTGTTAGGGATTTTTTACACAAAGAAGTAACGGGACAGAGTAAAAGTAACAGAAACAGATGAGTAGTAATATCACAAGCTCAACTACAATGATTCATAACTGAAGCTTACAACCTTACATTACAAAGGAGCTACTCAAGTTTATTTATAGACTTCAAACACCGACTCTATACTAAATCGACTCAAATGCACAGCTCACATTCTTGCTCATATACTCTTTCTTTTTTTTTTTAGAAAAAGAGAGCTTTATATATTACTCAGAATACTGATAACACTCTGAGCTATCAGATGCTCAATACAAAAGGTACGTTCTCCTGCCAAACCGCACAATGGTTAAGGCATTTCGTGAGTTGCGCTAGCTCATGAGCTACTCCATTTTGCTCTCTTTTAGTGTGCGAATCCTGAAACCTGGCAGATTAGAAGCCATGCCAAGCACTACCAACACAATAGACATCAGCCTAGAACGGTGCTCCTTAGGGTGGGAAAGCAAATAGACAAGTGACACACAGTCAGACTCCAGAACTGCTGTTTTTTGGATCCATTCAACAGCCAACTGCACACCTTCAAAACAAGCTCAAGCCTCAACTTCCTCCAGATCACCGCCTTTGTGAATAGACCTCCAAGAAGAATTATAACGCCCACACCTGCCTCACCTGGGTGAGGTGAAAAGCCCGTCAACATTAATTTTCACCCAACCTGGATCAGGTGGCTTCCACCTCTCTGAGGGTCGACTTTTTGGAACCGGTCTCTGGCAAGCGTGCTCTTGAAATAACTGTTTCTTCCCTTTGACACTCGAATCTTGGTCTTGTTGTCTGATGTTAAACAAAGAATTCCAATAATCCTTAAGGAACTTGACAGAACCGGTAATTGAGATTTTTTTAAGGCAAAAATCGTCTCATTTCGCACCTGCCAACAACGCCACAATAATAACATCAGTTTTTCTGTCTGCTCTCTCTCCAACGAATCCATGAGAACAAGAAGCCAATCCGGCCCTGTAGACGATAGCCTCCTTGGCTCCGGTAGCAGCCACCCTCTTTCTTGCATGGCTTCGCGCAGAAGTCTCGCGTGCGGACAGCAAAACATTGTATGGAATCCGGTTTCATCCTCTTGCCCACAGATATCGCATAGGCCGTGAGGAGCCAAATGACGATGCCAACAATTGGCTTTTATTGCCAAACCATTATTCAAAAGGCGCCAAATGAAAACCTTTATCTTCTCCGGTAAACTGGACCGCCAAACAGAATTCCAAAGGGGTCTACTACCATCCACAGATAGACTGGAGCTTGGCCTTCCCTTAGCAACACACTGAAGATCAACCGCCAATTTGTAAGCGCTTTTCACAGTAAACATTCCAGTCTTCTCGAAGTGCCAGGCAATAACATCTTCCATTGTACGACTTGAAATTTTGATTGTCAGAATTTCCAAAGCATCGTGTTCAAAGAAAACCGACCTTAAGACCTCCTCCTTCCATTGGCCCCGATCTGAATCAATAAGCTGAGAAACCCATTTCAGTCTACAGGGTTGTTTCTTCCCTGCAACTTTTAACTCAAACGCTCTGGGTAACCACGAGCGTCTCCAGATTTTCACACTCTTACCATTGCCAATACGCCATAATGTACCTTTTTTCAGCAGACTCGGGCCATGCAAAATTGCCTTCCATGTAACTGAACCGGTCTTCGGAAGCGCTGTATCCAGAAGGTCACCGTTAGGAAAATACTTCATCTTAAGCACTTTAGCACAAAGGCTGTCCGGATACGCTACAAGACGCCATGCTTGACGAACCAGCGCATTCTCTAACACCGTTGACTGAGTTCCTCCCTGGATATCAGCCCTTCGCTTCCCCAAAACCGACAAAGAACCGATTTCAGTCTGCTGAGAATTAACCAAGATATTCCGAGGAGACAAAGCCTGGTCAATCCCATGTTGCAAGGACGCTTCCTTCCCAGACTTTTAGCCGGTGCCAGAACCTCCTCCTTTTCTCCAAACCTGGTTAATCCCATGTTGCATGTCGGACCCGGATTTCTAAAATCCAAATCCTTTGTGAAATGATTGTGCAATTCCTGGATCAGTATATAGCACTCACAAATACATTGCTGAATCATTCATACAAGACGTGAACTAAAACATTCAAATTATTACAAATATTAGAGTGACATAGACCACATCATGTCGAGTTTTTACAAAAGAGCCGAACATGCTAAATTGATTACATTACAAAGCAACGTAAACTACAGTGGAAGCAAAGGGGTAGAGCTCATCTCTCCACAGCAAGCTACTAGGGTGATATGTGTGCAGTGATATTAGCCAAGGACTGGGTAATATCGGTTGTATGCATAAATCCAACGAGTCCACTTAGACTAAGGTGAGACCTAGACTACGAACTAAACTACTCTTCATCATCTCCACCCCATTGACTTTGGATCCTCGTAAAATGCATAGTCTCCTTCATCCACATTATCTTAAGGGTTTGGGGGAGAGCGAGAATGAACACAACTTCCGTGCTCGCGAGCCAACACACAATGCAGTAATATACATGCAAGGCTAAACAAGGATGGCTTGGGTTCTTTTATTTGCTAAAGCAATGTTTTCAATTATCATAATTACAATTCCTATCACTTATTATTTTTAACCAAATTGCATTTTATTAAAGAGAGTAATTGCGCAATATTTGTATCAGCAGAGGTTCCCTCCATCGGAAACTCTACCTGATGCTTATTTGACAGGGGCTAACCCCACATATTAACATCACTGAGTCTGAAAACTCAAGCAAAAACCAATCTCGAGGTTAGGTGAGCCATACATTTTCATACCACCCATAAAGGTTTTGAAATAGAACTAACTCAAGTTAAGTTCTCATATCCGCCTTTGACCAGTAGGCACGGTGTTTAAACAATTTATTTCTCTCAGATTGTACACTTTACCCACAAGAGACAATTAACTCGTTGCCTACGATTACGTAGTCGTGTAGTCGAGAGGTTGTCACATTAACCTTTCGAAATATCTCACCCCTTCCATCGTCTCACCCATATGGGGTTACGCCAATACATTGCGTGGGATGTTAACCTCAGCGACTGGCGTAGCATGGCTACACCTCAACGACTAGCAACTTCACTCTTGACTCGGTGTCCCATTCAAGCGGGTTGTACCGTATGCTTGCATATTCCCTTTTATCCGTCCTACGAGATGACATTCAGGGTTTAATAAATCTACTAAGCCAAGTTGCATTTTTGTTTGCAAACTTGTGATCATACTTATTTTATACGGGGGATCGTGACAAGATTAAGTCCTTATCTAGGCGGTTCGTTCTACATACCAACCACAAAATAGCATTCCTTGGGTTACATTAGCACCCATTGTTATACCATCTACCACACCATCCGCCCAGACAGTAACATCAATTATTAGCGTTTTGGGATGTAAAACCAAATTATCACAGCCAGTTCAGTTATTTACCCGCAATGACTACCCAAACCATTTTTATATTTGAAGAGACAATGGTTGGGGTATTTAATACCCCGATACTTAAGCAAGACTAGCATGTCGCTTAAGTACAACCTATAACTAGTATTACAATATAGTTACTAGGGTGACAAGGAATAATGGATTCAATTAACAAGGGATGGCATTATAATTAATTAATCATCAAATGGGTATTTAACTACTTTAAGTTTTAACATACATTTGATTAAAGAATTAAAGCATACAATTTGCTATTTTAAGATAATATAATTTGCATAAAATGTAGGCTCAATATGATAAAATTATTGATCCGCCTTGGGTAAAGGCAAGAGGGTCTTGATAGTCTTAGTCTTGATCATCTTAGAAATCTTCTGCATCTCCGAACTCTACACAGACGAAGTACCGGAAAAGGAACCACAAGCAAAATAAAACAAGTAAATACACAAGAAATAATAAATGAACTCCAAATTAAATAAGATCAGTGTCATTAGCAAGATCTTGATTTTATAAATTTTTAGAAACAAGTTTTACAATTTTGGAGCTATAGCGGAGGAGATATGAATTCTTGAAGTCTCTCTTTTGAATTAAAAATAGAAAAAAGAAAAGAAAAAGGAAACAAAAAGGAAAAACCGACGGCGGCCCACGGCGACCTTTCGGCCCAACCCACGGCTCGGGCGAAGCGGTTGCTTATGCGAGAAGTGCGGTGTAACACCCCAACCCAACATGAGCCTGGAATGCTACTAAACAAACCCTAATAATTCTAATCAAAGCAAACTTAATAAAGTTCGGCAGAACCTCCCTTGTAAAGTTAATTACACGGAGGTTCCAACATTCAAATGAATCATAAATTAACCAAACTACCACTAGAGACATCAAAAGATAATCAAAGATATGCTACATATCCAGCAATCGATGAAGTATAAAGTTCCACTACTCATCGTTATTACACTTAAACCACCTCAAGACACAAGATATAATAAACCTTTGAGCATCTCGCCCATTTACTAATAACAATTACTATCGAAGATCATTCAACTTTATTTAGTTCATGTGGCATGTGTGTGACTAGCGATCTACTTCCCCATGCATGTCGTTCTTGGCTCGGTACCTAAAATAACAACAAAAACAAGGGTGAGTCCACGACTCGGCAAATCTGAAATAGAAGCCATAACATCAGCATCAATATCTGAAGATCAACAACAAACATTTCACATGCGGATGCAATGCTCAAGGATCCTTTCTCTTTATCTTTACGTGTGCATTACACGTGTCTGAGTATGCAACCGTCGCCGCATACCCATGCACGTGCGCGTCGCATACGGGACCAATTGCCCATTACTCCATAAGTAATGGGGACCTCAAGCCCACACTCCACGAGTGAGGATCTCGGGCCCGTCACCTTCATGGCGGGGATCTCAAAGAAACATACTTGGTCACCACATGACCAAACCTCAATATGATCTCAATATGCACATGCTCATCATTTAATCATCATCAAATTACCACAAGACAGTAAGAACATATAACAATAGAGCATGGACATATATGCGCATCCATCAATCTTAAATCAACATCAAGCCAACAATCTCACTATGCTACCACATATCGAAACACACAATCATGACCAATCAAACACAACCACGAATCAAACAATGCACTTGCCTTAACGGCGTGCGAACTGGGAGCGTGAAGTCGGTGCTGCCTCGGTACTCTTCCCCACCTAAATTCAATCAAGAACATAGACTAAGACCACAGTAACGAACCACATGAATTCTAAAAACAAACACAACTAGCAATAGCTCGCAACCCAATCCCGACTCCAAATTTCTAATTGCTGTTCTGTACCTTCTGTGAACAGTCAAGTTCTAAAATTCATATATTTCTGTACAGAGGTCCAAATTACGTGTTCTTGGACTTCATTGAAAGGTTATCAAATTTCCCAACTAAACCTAGTTGGTGAGCTCCTGATTCGGCCATCTAAAATCACTTTCAAGCCGATTAACAAGACATCGATTTCACGTCAGACTTTCTGGACAGAGCACTAAAACTAACATAACTTTCAGCTCGTTTACCCAAATTTCGCGTTCTTGTGCTTCCCTGAAAGCTACGACAATTATCTACAACTTTCGTTATACTGAGATCCTCTAATTCTATCTTTAACTGATCGCAAAGTTCAGATCACTAAAACCTGTCCAGAAACTGACAGGGTTGCAGAACAGCTGCACGAATAAAATCATATCGTTTGCTACAGAGGTCCAAAATCACGATCTAGCACTTCATTGAAAGCTATTGACGTCCTCTACAACTTTCTAGGAGACACCCGAGACTGAATCCGCGCTTAACTAAATCAAAACGTCCCTCTAACGTGATCTGTCCTGAGGAGACAGAAAACCGACATTGCTTCAACAATTAATTATGCATCTAATTAGGAAACAAGGATTACCCTTTGAAGAACCACCACCAAACGTGATGAACACTCACCCCAGGCCACGATCCTCCTTCCCCTTTCCTCTTCCTCTTCTCCTCCTTCTTCTTGGCGATCTATCTCCCGGCGAGCCTCCTTCTTCCTCCTCGACTCGGCGCGGGCAACATCTTCTTGGCTGCAGCAAGGGCTTCAAGGGAGGAGGAGATCTGCTGGACATGGGGAGGCATAGGAGGAAAGAGGGGATGGGGCGGCCAAGGGGAGAGGAGAGTGCGGCCAAGAGGGAAGAGAAGGGTGGCTAGGGTTTTGGGGTTGGGCGCCTCCCCTTCTTTGGCGGCCACCTCATGGCCAAATGGGCCAAGGCCCAGCCCAAGTTGCCCAAATAAAGCTGCAAACCCCTCAGTTAGCTGCGTAATTAAGTATTTTCTATTTGATCCTTCTCTGGATCAATTTCTAAATAGTCCTTTTCTTGAATATTGGCTTTCTCTCAAATTCTACTGAGTATTACAGCGGCCCGGTGGCACGCCTAAAAATCGCACGAGGCGAAGTAGAGGAGATGGAGGCGGGGTGGCGGTGCAAGGCTGCGGCGTGGGGGTGGGGAGGAAGAAGGGGTGACGCGCATGGGGAGGGGAGGAAGGGGTCCCAGAGGGGCGCGGCGGCGGGCTTGGCGCGGTGGCGGTAGCGGAGAGGACAAAGAGGGCAACCTCGGCGACTTCGGGCGTGGCAAGAAAGCGAGCGCGCGGAAGAAAGGGCTTGGGGGCATGATGTGGCGGCGCACTGAGAGAAGAGAGGAAGGGGTCCCGGGGGATCGCGGCGGCGGGCTTGGGCGCGGCGGCAGCCGGAGAGGACAAAGAGGGAAACCTCGGCAGTTCGGGCGTGGCAAGAAGGCGGGCGGTGCGGGAAGAGAGGGCTTGGGGGCACGCGGTGGCGGCGGCGACCGGAGGAAGCGGCGGTGGAGCGCCGAAGAAGCGGCAGCGGCGGCAGGAGGGAGCGATGGTGCGGAGGTGGGAAGAAGGCTCGGGGCACGCGCGGCGGCGGACCATGAGGCGATGGCGGCAACGAGGCTCGCCGGGCGGCGAAGAGGGCATCGGCGGCGGCGTGGCTAAGGTGAGTTCTTCATCGGTTTCTTCTTCCTTTGCTTCTTCTTCCTCGGTTTTCTTTGCTTGGGGAAAAGGAGGAGGAGAGATCCATGGGGCACAGGGGTCCTTTTAAAGCGCCGGGAAGGAGGAGACATTGGGGGCTCGGCGAGCACGCGGTGATGATGGCGCCTCGGTGGCGTCGCGAAGGAGGGGCTCCGGCGGCGTGCGCGCCTGTAGGTGGCACGAGGCGGCGAGGGCGTAGCAAAGAAAAGGCGTGGCATAGGCGGTGGCCGGGGACCTAGAGGTGGCGCGATGGTAGGGCATGCGAGGGGAGGGCACAGCGGTGGCGCGGTGGTAGATGGGATTCTACGAGGGCGAGGGCGCGGGGTTGCGGCGCGGGGAGCGGCGAGTGGGTGGCGCGCGAGGGAGCCGGGAGTAGCCGGGGGCAGCGTCGAGCGCGCGAGGAGGGGCCAGTGGGGCAAGGCCGAGAGGGAGGCGCGGGAGGAAGTAGCGGGAGGATTGGGGAGGTTTTGAAATCTGAAAATTTTGAGAAGTTTTGGAAACAAAATTTTTGGAACAAAATGTGACAACCCCAAACTAGGGTTTATATTTCAAATGTATAAAAGTATGAAAGTTTAAAAACTTTTGTTGTATCTCTTGGTCATGCTCTTGTTTTCCTAAAACTTGTGTGCAATTTTAAACTTTTGATGTTTGTATTAAAGTTTGTGTTGAAATTTCAAACTTTTAAACTTAAATTCCATTGCTATTTGAATTCCAGAAAAATGTCTGAATGAAAGTTCCTGAAAATAATTTATTCAAATACTAGATTATTTATCTTGAATTATGATTATTTTTACCAAATTTTTAGAAGTCATTTTACCTTCACTAAAATTCAAATGAAATCCCACATGCAGATTTGAAAGTAATTTAATTATAACAAATTTTGTATATAAAGTGTTTGAATTTATTTTTCCTAAGTCCCTTGTGAACCTCAGAATGCCCACAAAAATTTTCAGAATTTTTCAAATTTTATTTCTATTTCAAACGGCTAAGTCAAACTTGCTTATTTTCGGTCAAATACTAAAACCCTAAGTCTAAAACTAGCTCATGCTTGTTCCTCGACCGGCCCTTCGCAACCCGTGCGACCAGACCAGCTCGCACCGAGCCACCCCTCCCCCTCTCACTTACCAGGGCCCCGTCGTCGCCCTTCTCTTCCACGCGCGCTGCGCGGATCGCCCATGCGCGCCGGCTCGCGGCGACGCGCATGCTTGCCACGCCTGCCGCCGGTCACCTCGCCGCCCATGCCACCTCCACCTCGCTACATCCGCCTGGTCCTACAAAAGCCACCGAGAGCCCACCTACCCTGGCTTTCCCTTCCCCTCCTCTGTCCATTTTCTCCACCAAGCTCCAGGAGCCCGAGAGCAGCGCCGCGCCGCCTCCAGGTTTTCCAGCTGCTCCGGTGGTCCCCGACTACCCACGACCGCGTCACGTCGCGGCACTCATCACTAGGAGTCGAAGCCCTCTGTCAATTCGAGGAAATTGCCACCGAGGAGCTGCGCACGGACCTTCTTCCCCAACCACGGCCGCCACCGCCATTTCTAGCGCCACGCCTACTCCGACGACTCCCTCTCTGATTCTTCCCTCCTGGAGCACCCTCTAGGCTCCCTTGATCTTCCCCGATCACTCACCCGCTCTCTTGTGCTCCACAGGGACCCCTCCTCGGTGACCACCCCGCGCCACCGTCGGCTCGTCGTCGCCAGCACACTCCGGCCACTCTCCATCATCGCCGACCACCCCGGCCTGCTCCTGGTAACCCACTGATGCTCATGCGCGCCCTATTTTTCCGCCCCTTCCTCTTCGACACCGTCGCCCCCTTTTTACCTCCACGGCCGGCCACCGCTCGCCATCGCCGCGCCACCACAGTGCCGCCCACGCCACCATGTCGCCACCCCTAGCTCCTGTAGCCTCTGGGCAACCCATTTTGGCCCTTGCAACCGCCTTGCCGCAGCTCCACCGCCGGCGACGACCTCTGCCCCAACTCAGCCTGAGCCTCCCCTGTTCCTCCTTCGAGCACCCTGTGGCTGACAATGGGGCCCACTCCCTTAAGCCAAACCTTTTGCTGCTAATCACCTCCGTGAATGTCATCTAAGTCACTCCATTGCATTAGTAAATTGGAAGTTTAGATTTAAAGAAGTTAGTCCTTAGCATTTTTGTCTGAGCAATTTTTTGTTGTAAGAGCATAAACGATAACTTTGAAAATAATCGGTTTGTCTTTGGCCTTGACTCTGTTAGGGCGATGGTTAAAGCTTGTCTTAACTCAATTAGTCATTTGATCAAGTATCTATCATGTAGCTTTCCAACTGAAAAACCATTGGGGATATGATGTTTCGAAAAAACTATGAGAGAATAACTAACTCTGTTTGATGGAGTTTTGTGTAGAAAAGGTTTTCTAGAGATAACTAGTTTTGTCAGTAAGCTAGCAATAAAATTTGTATTAGGGTGTGACTTTGCAGTCGAGTAGTTAAAAGTCTAGCCTAAATCTGAAATTAGTTGGCACTTAGTTGTCGGTAGCTTGCTAGCTTAAAAATTGTGCTTTTGCTAGATAATTGAACAGAGGAGAGTAGAGGTTAAAATTTGTCAGTAGGATTGATAGTTAGTGGAGCTTTCTAAATATCTAACCTCTTGGTGTAGTTGTGTAAGTGTGGTTGCAGGGCAATAGATAGTTAATAGTAGCGGTGTGTGAGCCGATAGCAAAGAGTTCATCAAGATAGAAAATTTGGTACATACGTATGTTAATTAGAATAATTAGTAACTAATTTAGTAGTTAGCCTAGAGACATTAAGAGATTAGTAGTTTGTAGATAATTAATTGGCAGATTATGTCCTTGTAGTAGCAGTCAGTGAGAAAATCAATTGATTAAAATGATAATTAAGTGAATGGTTAGGCTAGAATAGTTAAGTAGGTATCTAGAGCCCATCTGCAGCTAATAGATGTGCACTCAATCACCATCAAAGTCTGTCGAAAGAAGAGAGCATATAAGAGGATTGATTTTGACTGTATGATTATCGTGGAAAATAAGTGGGTTTGGAAAGAACAGTAAGAAGAAATCCTAACTAATTCAAATAACTCCGAATCAGCTAATTTATTGTTCCTAAATTCATAATCTATCTTCTGTGTTATTAATTTTTGGATACTTTTGGCATTCTGGTGTTTATTCGCTGTTTCTCGCTTTGGCAGTTTTTATCGTTAGATGACGTTGATTACGAGAGTGATCCTCTGCAGCAAGTCGAATATCTCTAGCAAGGCAAAGGCAAGTAGTTTGATCATACCCACTCAATCCCATTACTTTTAAAATCTAATACTTTGTTTTACTCGTACGTATGCATGCTTTTGTGTCAATGATTAATTTTGTCGATTAGAGGTAGTTAATCCCATTGCATTGTTGCCCTGAAATTGTTCACCTGCCACTACCTTAGGAATATTATTCTCCTTTGGTGAATTAGAGCCGATGAATGATTTAGGCCTTTTATTGTCTTTGCGATATGATGCTTAGCAATGCTTAGATACTGGTAGAATTGGGCGGTTATGGACTTAGTCGGTAACCTTGATCACACAAAATTATTATAACTTTATATTTCAACCTCGTGCTATGATTACTTGTGAAAACTAAAAGCGAAAACAAAATGATTTCGACTTGGGCACAATGGTAAGATGGTGTGATTTTGGGTGTGATCGGAATGGTGCTCGGGTCAATTAAGGACCGAACATCTTGTGAGTACACATTATCCGGGCATTTTGTGCGTGCTAACCACACTAGAGGGTATGGGATCTCTCTTGACTTAGTACTTTGGCGTGTGTTGGCTACAGTCGCGGTGGGCGTGTGTGTGTTGTGTTGTGGTAAAATGAGGTGGTTGTGTCTTTGGAGCATTGTAGTTGTCAGTAAAGCTTGACCCGAGGGGTAGTTGTCTTTACTGGCTTTACAATGTAAGCGTATGGTTTTCTAGCCATACGAGCGGCTCGTAGTTGATACCCAATATTGGAAATGTCTTGTTAGACTTAGCCGTGCCTGCATACCAAAGGAAGTATGCTAACCGTGGCTGGTGGAAAGGCGGTCTAAAGTGTGGGTACATTGGTACACCCCTGCAGGGTTCAAACTATTCGAATAGCCTCGTCCTAGGTTATGGACACGCTTGGGTAAGCTTTTCAAGAGTTAGACTACAACATTTAATTAAAACTTGATGGGTTGGTATGAATGGATGTTCATACTATTGTTGTGGTGACCATTGGGATGGTCACTTCCAGGTTGTCTTTATTGTTATTATTATTATTTGTATCGCTGTTATTTCAACAATTACAAATAGTTTGTCAAATTGCCTTGAATCTATTACATTATTGCAAATGAAAACTTGCTTTATGCTAAAAGTAAGTCGAGCCCCTCCACTTAAATAAAGCTTGCATGTAGTTAATTATAGTTCATTACCCTTACACGTCAGTCTTGCGAGTACAAAAACAAGTTTTGTACTTAGTTGCTTTGCTTAATGTTTTTATTGCAGAGGAAGAAGGTGAGCCCCAAGGGCTTCCTTTTGTGAGATGTGCTTGGGTTTGGCGACTAGCTTGGCGGCTGGTTGGTTGCCTTGTGGGTAAAGGCACTCCAATTGGCTCTTTTGTTTATTGCCATCTTATGGCACTTTTCTCAGAACACCCCAACTCTCAAAGAGCACGAATGCTACTAGAAATAACTAATCTAGCACAATCTACAAAATTTTTCGATGAGTCTCCTTTGTTTAATCAGCTATACTGAGAGTTCAACGATAAATCATAGCATTTAACAAAATTCTCATGATCAAGCATGTTAATCAATTGAACATACCAAGACCTGACAATCTCATTATTACAATTAAATAGTTACTCAAACCAAAACGATCAATGAGTGATAATCATCAGTTTATTTATTTCTAAAATTGAAGCTAAGTGGTAAACGCCTTATGAGTGTGAGGTAGTGAGTGCATCCATCATCTATTCCCTCCCATGCATGTCATTCCTGCCATTGGTACCTAAAACACATTAAAGCAAGAGTGAGCCCAAAGACTCAGCAAGTATCAACAAGGCTATAAACAAGAACACAAACATAGCATCAATGATCCACAATAACAAAACACTAAACATAGCCCTTTTTAACTTATGAAATGCAACCAATGCAATGCTCCTTTGAACTTTATCTCTTTTCGTATTTTACCGGTAATGCGGGGTATACATCCGTCGATGTATACCCTTGCACATGCCCTCAGCACAGGGACCAAGAAACCTATACACCACATGTATAGGGACCTTTGCCCATCATCTTAATGATGGGGACCTCTTTGCTCATAGCCCACATTCCACGAATGTGGGGACCTCAAGCCCGTCATCTACATGATGGGGACCTCAAATATGCTCTGTCACCACGTGACCGAGCCTCCAATATGATTGCGTGATGCACATGAATAAAACTTTAAACCATCATACATATGTATTCACAACAACATCATACATGAATAAACTTATTCATACTTCTAGCATTCCACATCATTGATATTCATAGCATTCTAGCACCCATGAATAGCACATTTAATCATAATACTAGCAAACTTGAACAATCACTCATGAATATCAATTAATCATTTCTCTAGTATTCACCATCCTTAATCATACTTATCACACTATCAACCTTGCATGGTTATTACGCATCAAAGCATTAGCATCCTCTATCAAACAGTCATAATTATTCACTCAAACAAAGTACTTGCATTCACCAAGATAAATTGGAACTCACCACCATAACATCCATGCATAGCTATTATGAGCCAAACACAAACAGTCACTGCGTACAAGCATAAATATACAATAGCCCGAATACTTGCCTTAACCGTGCGAGAACGGTGGACGCGAAGAGGGCGCTGCCCCTGGGATCACGCTCCCACCTGAACATAAAGATAAACCCAATCTAAGACCAACATACTGGACCAAAATCGTAAATAACAACACAATTTAACTCGCTAAACTCCCAAGCGTTTTCAATCTTCTAATTTCTGGCGATCGATTTGGTGTTCACTGTGGACAGTCAACTTCTAAAATACATAACTTTCTTCTCAGGAATCCAAATAAGATGATCTTAGACTTTATGAAAAGGTAATTAAATTACCTAAATAAACTTAGTTGGGGAGCCCTTTTGATTCTGCCATTTACTACCCCTAGCAATCCAAACTATCAGACCTCAGAATTCACGTCGGGTTCTCTGGACAGTACACTAAAACCTCCATAACTTTTACTACGAAGGTCCAAATCTCGCGTTATTTATCTCTATGAAAAGGTATAGCAATTACCCACATTTGTCGTTATACTGAGATCCCCTGATTCTCCCTTTAATTAGCAGTTTTAATCAGTTTTCTACACACTGTCTAAAAACTGACTGATCAACAGGACAGCAATACTAAAAAATTCATAACTCCCTGACCGTTAATCGGATTTGGGCGTTTTTGGTGGCCAATGAAAGCTACGAAGATAACCTACAACTTCCTAGGAGAACAAAACTCCTAATTAGGCATCTAACCATAAGAAATTGACCGCGCAAGCTACAGGACGAATCTGCAAATACAGCAGGCAGATTGCAACCTAGCCAAAAACTACCCGACTACTCTACCACGATTAATTACCCAACACAAACGACGCGTTACCCTTGAAGCCGCTGAAGACCATGAACCCCGGATGACGATCCCGCTCCCTTCTCTTCTTCCTTCTCTTCTCCCTTCTTTCTTCCCTCCTTTCTTCCTCTTTGGCGGCAACAAAGGGCTCCTTCTTCTTCCTCTTGGCCGGCAACAATGGGGGTTTCTTGGAGGATCTTGGGAGGCGCAAGGGAGGAGGCAGCCAAGGGGAGAGGCATGGGAGGGAGAGGAGGTGGCGGCTCAAGGGGAGGGAGTGGGGGAGTGGAGAGGTGGGGAGGTGGGGCTAGGGTTTGGGGGGAGTGGCGCCCCCCCTATGGCCGGCCACCCCCCTTTTCCCTCATGAGCCAGGGCCCAAGCCCAGGTTGGATTGGAACAGCGAAAACCCCCTCTCAAAAAGATGAATTGAGAAATTTCCTGTTGGTCCCTCTCGAAAATCCATTAAATTCTCTCCCGTAAGATTAATCTTCCCCGAACATTTAATCTCTCCGGACTATTTGCTTGTCACACTTTCGGGGTATTACATTTGCTTCCGCTGTTTATTTGTTATTTTGTTGCTATTTGGCCGGTTGGCCCTTGTTGTAATAAATCTCTATTATGTTTGTCTTTTATTGTTGTGCTTCGGTTCTATGCGATTGAATGGAATTGATGCATAATTTTGTGAAGATGTGTGTATACTGCAGTTCTGGGAAGTATACATATCTCGAGGCTTGGTTTATTTGATTTGTGATGCTGGGGCCAGGTGGTTGGTTGAGCATTACATGCCAAATAAATCGGGGTCCTCACACAAAAGAACTTCTTAACTTTACTCAAATTTTGAAAACCTTACAAAGAACGAAGACGGGATGTTACAAATCCTACCCACCTTAAACGGAATCTCGACCTCGAGATTCGAGCTGCTTCGAAAATAGGGATGGGAAGTCCAACCTCAACTGGTCTTCGCACTCCCAGGTGGCTTCTTTTGTCAAGTGATTGCTCCATTGAACTTTGCAAAGGCGGATGACTTGGCGTCTGGTTTACTTCTCCATGATGTCAAGAATCTTGATTGGATGCTCCAGGTAAGTCAAATCTTTCTCAAGTGCGATGGCTTTGACTAGAGTCCGCTCTTCCAGTACTTTGAGACATTTCTTGAGCTGAGAGACATGGAACACGTTGTGGATGTCTGACAAAATGTCGGGCAACTCCAATTGATAGGCTACTTCTCCCGCTTAGCGGTGATCGGAAATGGGCCTATGCATCTTGATGTGAGCTTACCTTTCACTTTAAATCTTCAAGTTCCACGGCGGTGACACTTGGAGGTACAGCATCTCCAACTTCAAAAGTCAACTCCTTCGACGGTTGTCGGCATAACTCTTTTGTTTGGACCGAGTGCGTGAAGCGATCTCGATTAGTCGGACTGCTCTTGGCTTGTTTGAGGTATCGGGCCGAAGATATACCCTTCACCTAATTCGACCAATGAAAATGGGTTCGCATTTTCTTCCATAAAGCGCTTGAGCGGGGACATTTTGGACTTGGTAAAATCGTTATTGTATGCAAACTCGGCATCGGTGAGACATTTTCCCATCTCTGACGAATTCCAAAGCACAAGCTCAAGCATGTCTTCTAGGATCTGATTTGTTCTTTCTGTTTGACCATCGATCGAGGATGGTACGTTGTCTTGAAATCCTAATGGGTTCCAAGTCGTCATGCAACCGCGGCCAATACGAGGTAAATTGAGAACTTGATCCGAGACTATCCTCTTGGACACTCCATGTAAACACACAATACGGGCCATATATAACTCGGCTAGCTTTTCTCCCTTGTAGGTTGTCTTTACTGGGATAAAGTGGGCGACTTTAGTCAATCAGTCAACTATAACCCACACCAAGTCACATCCGGACTTGGTTGAGCGATCTGTAATAAAATCCATTCTAATTTCTTCCCACTTCCACTGAGAGATCTTTAGCCGTTGTAGCAATCCTACTGGTCTTTGATGTTTAGCCTTAATTCGCTGACATACATCACAACAAGCTACATATTCGGCGATATCTCTTTTCATTTGTGGCCACCAATACATGACCTTCATGTCTTGATACATCTTGGTGCTGCCTGGGTGCAGGGTGTATGCTGAGCTGTGAGCTTCTTTTAGTATCAAATCCTTGAGTTCCTTCTGGTGGGGAACAAAGAGGCATTTCCCATACCATAAGATTCCTTGGTGATCTTCAATCATCTCAGGGGCTTTTTCTTTTGCCATGAGATGCTTAAATCTCTGGACTCCAGGATGTCCTTCTTGAGCAGTCTTGATCTGCTCTTCTAAAGTTGGATGGGCTTCCATAGCCGCTATAGTGCCTTGTTCTATTAAACAAAGGTTGAGGGCTTCAAATTCTTTGTAGAGCTCAGGCTGATGTTCTTGAATCATGACATTACTACAGTAGGACTTATGGCTTAATGCATCAGCAACTACATTAGCCTTTCCAGGATGATAATGTACATCCAAGTTATAATCCTTTATTAGCTCTAACCATCTTCTTTGTCGGAGGTTGAGATCTGATTGAGTGAAAATGTACTTGAGACTCTTTTGAGTGCATGTAGATATCACAATGATTTCCTATCAAGTAATTCCGCCAAAATGTTAAGGCATGCACTCATCGCTATTAACTCCAAATCATGAGTTGGATAGTTGTCTTCATGAGGACGGAGTTGTCTTGACGCGTAAGCTACAACTTTTCCTCCTTGCATGAGTACGCAACCAAGACCTTGGCGTGATGCATCATAATAGACTTCGAAGTCCTGGTGTATGTCCGGTAGGATCAACATTGGTGCAGAAGTTAACTTTTTATTCAATCCTTGGAAACTCTTTTCACAGGCTTCCGTCCATTCATACTTCTTTTCCTTTTTAAACAGATGGGTCATCGGTTTGGAAAGCTTGGAGAATCCTTCAATGAAGCGTCTGTAGTATCTGGCCAAACCGAGAAAACTACGCACTTCAGTTACTGATGTAGGTTGTTTCCATTCCATCACAGCTTCTACCTTGAATGGGTCAACTGCGATTCCTCCAATGGATACAATGTGTCCGAGGAAGCTGATCTCATGAAGCCAAAATTCAAATTTACTGTACTTGGCATAAAGCTTATGCTCTTTAAGCTTTTCTAAGACCAATTGCAAGTGTTCAACATTTTCTTCATTGGTCTTTGAATAGATCAAGATGTCGTCTATGAATACGACAAGAAACTTGTCCAGGTATTCCATAAATACCTTGTTCATGAGATTCATAAAGTAGGCTGGTGCATTGGTCATACCAAACGGCATGACTGTGAACTCATACAGGGCGTGCCAGGTGGTAAAAGCCGTTTTAGGAATATCTTCATTCCTAATTTTGAGTTGATGGTATCCTGACCTTAGGTCTATCTTGGAGAAGACTGAGGCTCCTGACAACTAATCGAACAAGTCATCAATGGGAGGCAAGGGATACTTATTCTTGATGGTCATATCATTGAGTGCTCTGTAATCCACACATAGTCTGGTGGAGCCATCTTTATTTTTCACAAAAAGCACTGGCGAGCCCTAGGGAGATGAGCTAGGTCTAACGAATCCTTTTTCTTGCAAGTCTTCAATTTGTGTCTTAAGCTCTTCAAGCTCGTCAGCGGCCATTCTATAGGGTCTCTTGGCAATTGGGGCTGCCCCTGGCTTCAAGTTGATAACAAACTCGATATCTCTGTCTGGTGGCATACCTAGCAACTCTTTTGGGAAGACTTCTGGGTAACCTTGGACTACAGGCGTCGTCTCTAGGGACAACTCTTCAAAGTGATGGATTGCTCGATCCAAGGAGGAGGAACGATCAACACTAACCCTGATGATGGTCTTTGGGCTCTTGGTGAGAACCACTTTTCTATTGGCGTAATCTATTAATCCCTGATATTTGGCCAACCAATCCATCCCTAGGATGATATCCAGAGTTTGAGATTCTAGCACAAGAAGGTTTGTTAGGAATCCAGAACTTTCCAAAGCAATCTCTACTCTAGGACTAACTGAGGTAGCATATAGGGTCCCCAGGTGAACTTAGTACCACAGTTTCTTTAACTTATAAGTCGACAACTTAAGCCTTTTAACAAACTTTCTTGAAACAAAAGAGTGCGAAGCTCCAGAATCAAACAAAACTTGTGCAGTCGAATTAACAGAGCGTGCCCATTAGCACTCTGAGGCATCCTGGGCTTCCTCGATAGTGACATGGTTTACACAGCCGTGGCTTAGTGTTGGTGTAGATCTCGATGCTTGCGAAGTCTGGTGACTCCTACTTGGGGCTGAGGTCCGGCCTTGAACTGGAGCGGCTCCTTTGTTGACTTTGCAGGCGTTACGGCGTTGGGGCACTGTTAGCGAAGTGTCCCTTTTCTCCACGGTGGCGATGGAGGTTAGTTGCTGGGTTGACTGCTGCTAGTTGCCGGTGGGGCGAAGAGTGCGGAAACCACTCCCCTGAGGGCGCAGGGCAGGAGTTTGAGTCTTCTGAGATTGGGTTGCAGAGGATCTAAAGGATGAGCTACCCTGGAATGTTGGCTTTTGGGGAAAGCTACCTTGTGGCCTCTGAAATGATATCTTCCTTTTACAGCTGATTTCCGCAGTCCTCTTCTCATTTTCAAGGATGAGGGCTTTATTGACCAATTGTTGGAAGTTGGAGTAATCGTGGAGGATGAGCTGTCCTCTCATATCTTCGCGCATTCCTTCCACGAAGCGATCAATCTTTTCCTCTTCATCTGCTACGTCATTAGGGGCGTAGCGGGAAAGCTGGTTGAACTTAGTTAGATATTCATTGGTAGCGATGGCCTGTTTTAAAGCTCTAAACTCATTTTCTTCAATCTCCTTGTACCAGTGGGCACAAAGTTAGTTACAGCGACTTTGAATTCAACCCGGGGTGGTTGCCAAGCGAGTTCATTCTCCTCTGGTGTGCCATTTCAAAGAACTTCTTCTCTGCGATGGCGATGGCGGGGCGAGTGGAATTCGATCGCGGATGCTACGACCGATACTTGGTATTTCTACCTCTTCTTCTCCACGAATCGGATTTTCATCACCTCGAACGCGAGGTAATTATCCCACCAAGAAGCGGCAGCTCCTTTTAGTTGATGGGTAGCGAAGTCCACTTTGTCTTCGTCTGGGCAGCGGGCAAGATGGAGTTTCTTCTCGGTGTCTTTGAGCCAATCTTCCGCTTCCAAAGATCCGGTCGTTGCAGTGAAGGTAAGGGGTCTGGTCTTGAGGAAGTCGGTTAGCGACCGGCTGGTCCAGTCTGCTGATGGGTTAACATGGCTTGAAGAATCTGGGTCTGTTGAAACATGACTTGAGCCATTGTCGGGTTTGCTGGTGGTGGAGGAGGAAGATTTTGTCCACGGCCTTGGCCACGACCACGGCCACGGCCTCTTCCTCGGCCTGTTGCATAGGCACTATGGACTGGGGCGACATCTCTTCTTGGCGGTATCCTAAAGAAATTCTGAGGCTTAGAACTAGAGAGAATATATGAGGGTTTACTAGCCCTCTAAGGCACACACAGAAGAAAACAAAATCAACAAAAGAACAGAACAAATACAAAACAAAACCTAGAGTGGCTGTATTATATTAAGGGGTTAAGTGTTACATGACTCCTGAATATAGCATATAGGCCAAGCTAAGTCATGACACTAGATACAAACACAATGCCTACAACGAAAGGAACAGAAAGTGCTTGCAACCCAAAAGGCTGCCTAGCAAGCACTGCGGGCTAACCTAGACTAATCTAAATATTACTCCATCGGGACCGACCACAGTGCGATCTGATTGCCCAAGAGCGAGAACAAGAATGGCTCGCGGCGGAGCAAGAGCGATCGCTCACGAGGTGGCGCGAGCTGGGCGCGGAATGGATGAGGTGTGTCCACTTGGACTCTCCAAGGCTACGGATGATTGGCGGCGCACTGCTGCGTCTTGTGGCGAGAGACGAGGTCCTCCATATGGGAAGGTTGGCCTGGCATTGGGTTGTTGGGGGCGACGGTGGGTGCAGCAGGAGCTAGGGCAGGGATCGCAGTAGCGGCTCTGAGGCATGCCAACTCTGCAAGGGCGACATCCTCTCTGTCTTCGCGACAAAGTGAGCTTATCACTCCTGATCATGTTGTTGCGGAGGGTGTCGGAGTGGGCGCAGCTGCCAGTAAGAAGCGTCCGAAGCTATCTAATCTCGTCCATGGCGGAGCTGATGGTGGCTGTCATCGCCTGTGTAAGCTGGACCTGGTGCGTCAGGTGGGGATCATCATCTCTAGTGTCGAAGACCTCCGGGATAGGCTCCTCATCAGGGATATATGGGTAGAAGTAGAACGATGATCTCAGTAGGAGATCCTTGTACTTCCAGCACAAGCGAGTGGAGGCGACGTGTGCGGCATCCTGAATTGCGTCAAGACTACTGCGTCGGGGTGCCTCGGCCTTGAAAATATAGGAAACAAACTCGCCAACCCTGGCAGAGAGGTAAACCTCCATGGCCCAGGATTCACAGGTCTCGATCTTCATCATCCTACCCCTGAAGTAGGCTGGCGGAGGAAGCCCAGATACTGCATCAGCTGGCGGAGGATGTCTGCGAACCCCCCGTCGTTCTCTCTGTGAGAGAGGAGGTCCCAAGGGCCATCTGACGACAGTGTAGCCATCTACAAATTTTGAAAATAAGAGAAGGTCATGAAGAACTTAATGAAAGGAAGGAGAAATCTGAACTAAGAGTGATGAGTAGAAGGAATAACTACTCTATAATTTATTAACACTTTTCTTAATTTTTGGAAATAAGATCCAAATCCTTAAGGCAACGACCAATCTAACTATAGACTCTACAGTCGTATGCTCTAATACCAGCTCTGTCGGACCCGGATTTCGCAAATCCAAATCTTTTGTGAAATCACTGTGCTATTCCCTAGATCAATAGATAACACTCACAGATACATTGTTGAATCATTCATACAAGGCGTGAACTAAAACATTCAAATTATTACAAACATTAGAGTGACATAGACCACGTCGGGTCGAGTTTTTACAAAAGAGCCGAACAGGCTAAATTGATTACATTACACGAAAGCAATGTAAACCACAGTGGAAGCAAAAGGGGTAAAGCTCATCTCTCCACAGGCAAGCGACTGGGGTGATATGTGTACGACTGATATTAGTCAAGGACTGGGTAATATCGGTTGTACACAAATACCGAACGAGTCCACTTAGACTGAGGTGAGACCTAGACTACAGAACTAAACTACTCTTCATCATCTCCCTACCCATTGACTTCTGGATCCTCGTAAAATGCATAGTCTCCTTCATCCACATTATCTGAAGGGTTTGGGGGAGCGCGAGAATGAGCACAGCTTCCATGCTCACAAGGCAACACACAATGAAATAATATACATGCAAGGCTAAACAACAATGGCTTGGGTTCTTTTATTTGCTAAAGCAATGTTTTCAATTATCATAATTACAAATTCCTATCACTTAGCATTTTTAACCAAGTTGCATTTTATTAAAGAGAGTAATTGCGTAATATTTGTATCAGCAGAGGTTCCCTCCATCGGAAACTCTACCTGATGCTTATTTGACAGTGGCTAACCCCGCATATTAACATCATTGAGTCTGAAAACTTAGGCAAAAACCAATCTCAGGGCTAGGTGAGCCCGCCACATTTTCATACTACCCGCAATGGTTTTTGAAATAGAACTAACTCAAGTTAAGTTCCCTTGTCTGCCTTTGACCGTGGGCACGCTTGTTTAAACAATTTATTTCTCTGCAGAGATTGTACACTTTACCCATAAGAGACAATTAACTCGTTGCCCTACACGATTCCGTAGTCGTGTAGTCGAGAGGTTGTCACATTAACCTTTCTAAATATCTTACCCCTTCCATCATCTCACCCATATGGAGTTACGCCCATACATTGCGTGGGAGGTTTACCTCAGCGATTGGCGCAGCATGGCTACACCTCAGCGAGTGGCAACTTCACCCATGACTCGGTGTCCCATTCAAGCGGGTTGTACCGTATGCTTGCATATTCCCTTTTATCCGTCCCGCGAGATGACATTCAAGGTTCAATAAATTTACTAAGCCAAGTTGCATTTTTGTTTGCAAACTTGTGATCGTACTTGTTTTACACAAGAGGTCGTGATAAGATTAAGTCCTTAGGGTTGTCTAGGCGGTTCGTTCCACATACCAACCACAAAATAGCATTCATTGGGCTACATTAGCACCCATTGTTATACCATTCACCTCACCACCCGTCCAGACAACAACAGCAATTATTAGGGTTTTGGGAAGTAAAACCAAATTATCACAACCAGTTCAGTCATTTACCCGCAAAGACTGCCCAAACCATTTTTATGTTTGAAGAGACGATGGTTGGGGTATTTAATACCCCGGTACTTAAGCAAGACTAGCATGTCGCTTAAGTACAACCTATAACTAGTATTACCACATAGTTACTAGGGTGATAAGGAATAATGGATTCAATTAACAAGGGATGCCATTATAATTAATTAATCATCAAATGGGTATTTAACTACCTTAAGTGTTAACATACATTTTATTAAAGAATTAAAGCATGCAATTTGATATTTTAAGAGAATATAATTTGCACAAAATGTAGGCTCAATATGATCAAAGTATTGACTTGCCTTGGGTAAAGGCAAGAGGGTCTTGATAGTCTTGGTCTTGATCAACTTGGAGGTCTTCTGCGTCTCCGAACTCTACGCAGACGAAGTACCGAAAAAATGAACCACAAGCAAAAGAAAACAAGTAAATACACAAGAAATAATAAATGAACTCCAAATTAAATAAGACCAGTGCCATTAGCATGATCTTGATTTTACAAATTTTTAGAAACAAGTTTTACAATTTTTGGAGCTATAACGGAGGAGATATGAATTATTGAAGTCTCTCTTTTGAATTAAAAATAGAAAAAGAAAAGAAAAAGGAAACAAAAAGGAAAAACCGGTGGCGGCCCACGGCAACCTTTCGGCCCAGCCCATGGCTCGGGCTAAAACGGTGCACATGCGCGGGCGTGGCCCACTGCAGTGGCTGCCCTAAAAATTGTAGGGGGCGAGTAGAGGAGATGGAGGCGGGGTGGCGGCGCAAGTGGCGATGCGGGAAGAGAGGAACCAAATTTTTTCAATTTAGCCCTTTTTCGTAAAAACGCATTTATACCTGCTAGTCTTATTTCCGATTTTGGACCCGGGGTGGCGCAGTGAGTCACGCGCCGAAGCTAACTGACTTCAGCGCGTGAGTCTTAGCGCCGAGTCCCAACGCTAGCCACCGGGCAGCCAGCGTGGCCATTACCTCGGCGCCATGACTCATGGCGCCGAGTCAGTTACCTCGGCGCCGTGACTCATGGCGCCGACCTCGCGCCACGAATCTCGGCGCGAGCATTAAAAACGACCGCGGGCCTTCCTCCTTCCTCTCCTCTCTCTCGCCGGCCGGGTCCCAGCGTCCACCGCCGCCGCCTCGCTTCGCCCTCGAGCCGGTCCCGCCGCGCGCGCCGCCGCCCGAGCGATCCCGCGCGCCGCGCCTCCCGAGCCGCTCCCGCCTCATGGCCGCGCGCCGAGCGAGCCGCGCCGGTCCCGCCGCCGCCATTGCCGCGCCGCCCTCCACGCCGCCACCGCGCCGCCTCTGCTGCGCTACGCCGGCAATGAAGAAGAGGCGCGAGTGGCGCCGACAAGAAGGTAATCTTTTTTTTAATAAGTAATTTAATTAGAAATTGTAGTTAGTAATTTAATTAGAAATTGTAGTTAGTAAATTTAGTTAGAAATTGTAGTTAGTAAATTTAGTTAGAAATTTAGTTAGTAAATTTGGTTAGAAATTGTAGTTAGTAAGTTTAGTTAGAAATTGAAGTTAGAAATTGTAGTTAGAAATTTAGTTAGAAATTGTAGTTAGAAATTTTTTTAGAGTTAGAAAATGTAGTTAGTAAATTTAGTTAGAAATCGTAGTTAGTTAGGGTTTAGATATAGTTAATGTAGTTAGGGTTGAGATATATAGTTAGTCATAGCAATTTTAGTTAGATATGATGTAGTTAGGGTTTAGATATATAGTTAGACATAGCTAATTTAGTAACATATAATGTAGTTAGGGTTTAGATATAGTTAGACATAGTTAGAAATTTTAGTTTGTTTAGTTACATATAGTTAGTTAGACATAGTTATTTAGTTTGCTAGGTGGCAAATTACTTGGGTAGTTATAAACTTAAATTAGTTACGTATGCAATTAGTTAGTATACTACTTTACTATTAGACATTAACAACCACTGCCTTTTGTATGGATTAGATGGACAATCTAGTAACCTTGCACCATGGAGGTAGTATTGAGAAAGATGGTTATGGAAATGTGTCATTTGTTGGGATGGAAAGTGTGTCCTCGCCGCTAGTGATCGTCCGTCTTATGGTGAATTGGTCGCTAGAGCTCGTAAGGTTCTATGTTGTCATGGTAATGAGGATGGCATCTCGTTGAGGTGTACTTCACCTTGGTTCTAAAGACTCTATTTTTAGGCGGATGGTCTCAATTGACTCGAGGATCGGTGGCAAAATTATGTCGATCGGTGATGAGGACCCAATATCAATGTTTGGATTTGTTTGTGGGAAGTTGTCCATTGATCCTAATCCTCATGGGCACTCACCCCTCATGGGCATTCACCCTTTATGGGCATTCACCAGATTTGGGTAGTCCCCCTTTGGACCCTCCGTTACCCAATTGTGATGCGGATGTGAGCAGGCGGTTGTGGTACCCGATGCTCAATCCGGCCCGAATGAGATTGGAATTTCTCATCCTGCGCCCCCTCGGAGATCCCTTTGACTCGTAACCATCCAAGTAAGTGTCGTAGTACCACTTTAGTTTACCATTCATTAATCTATTCCTTTGTCTCAATTGCCATCCTATGTGTGGTTGTGATGCGGAGATGTTCACGAAAATGATGGTCGTCCTCTTGTAGCACCTTCAGCAACATGGATCAGTGCAGTAGGGCCTCTAACAGCGTTGATGTTCAGATTGATGATGATGAGGAGCCTTATGGGACGGCTAGAGCCGTTGATTCCGATGAAGACCGGCTGTTGCGGCATTGACACAACAAGATATTGAGCTCATCATACAATTACGCCTAATCGTGATCCAAATATTGAAGAATTCAGCGACCTTAGTCATTCCCAAGGTGCTTATGCGAGAAGGTAGAGACGACGAGTTGTTAGAGGCTCCACAGGCGGGATAGCATGGAAATCAAGAAGGGTTTGGTCTTCAAGGACTTGCCTACATTGAGAAGGTGGTTACGGAGTATTCGTGAAGCGCAAAAGACCTTTCAAGGTTAGGCATTCCTATGTGCTGTGGCGTTACAGTGGTGTGTGAAGGCCGATTGTAATTGGAGGTGTGTGCTAGGAAGCGAAGGACACGAGCAAGTTCAAGATCACAAAAATCGTTGGCCCACACACTTGTGCGAAATCAAACTTGAAACGAAGCATCGCGATTGACATCTACCCTCATTGCGAGATCACTATACTCAATCAAGGCAGCCCAATTTGAAGGTGAGAACAATTATGGAGATGACACGAGAAGATGTTCGGATCGACATAAGGTATGGAAAAGCATGGAGGGCAAAGCAATGAGCACGGAAGATGATATATGGGGATTGGGAGGAGGGTGCGGCGGTTGCGGCATTGTTCAATGCAATGAAAGCGCTTAATCCGGGCATGCATTACGAGTACATCCCCAAACCTAATGAATGGAAGGATGGAAGGCAGATATTCTTCCGCGCATTCTGGTGTTTTCCACAGTGCATCGAGGCATTCAGGCATTGTCGTCCCGTCTTCTCCATTGATGGTACTTTTCTTCTTGGCAAGTACATGGGCACATTGTTGATAGCCATTTCCGTTGACGCAGACAACACATTGGTCCCTCTTGCGTTTGCTTTGGTGGAGAGGGAGAACAAAGATAGTTGGGGATGGTTCCTGCGGCTTGTTCGGATACATGTTGTTGGCCTGTCAGGGAGGTTGGTGACATATCCGATGAGACACGGGGCATACTTAGTCTTGTCAGGGAGAGCGATTCGGCACGCACCTATCCATCACCGGTGGTGCACTCGGCACCTCGCCGAGAATTTATGTGAGGACCCCAATTTATTTGGTTTGTAATGCTTAACCAACCACCTGGTCCTAGCATCACAAATCAAATAAACTGATCCTCGAGATATGTATACTTCCAGAGCGATATACACACCTCACAACAAAAGTATGCATCAACTCCATTCCAAACATAGAGTCCAAACATCACACTACAAACGGAAGATAAACAAATAGTAACAATATTACGTACATAGGCCGACAGTGCCACAAGATACACAAATAGACAACAACGACAATGAAGCAAAGTGCCATAAGATGGCTATAAACAAAGCCAATCAAGTGTGCCTCCAACCCACAAGGCATCCGACCGGACCGCCAAGACTAGTCGTCACCCACGGCGCGGCAAAGACACTCACGTAGTGAGGCCCCGAGGCTCACCTTCTTCCTCTGCAACAAAAACATTAAGCAAAGCACCGAGTACAAAGATTGTCTTTGTACCCGCAAGACCGACGTGTGAACTAGCGCACTGCTCATATGCTACATGCGAGCTTGTTTGGTGGAGGTCATATGGTTCATTTGCATAAAGCCAATTTTCATTTGCAATAATGTAATACTGATTTAAAGGCAAGTTTGCAATTCATTTTTAATGTTGAAATACAATGAAGGATAATAATAGCAAAAGAGTAAGTAAAAACATCCTAGAAGTGACTATCCCAATAGTCACCACAACAATAGCACGAATCCCAGTTCGTACCACCCATCAAGTTTTAATTTAAATGTTGTAGTCTAACTCTTGGAAGACCTTGCCAAGCGTGTCCATAACCTAGGGCGAGGCTATTCGAATAGTTTGAACCTCGCAGGTGTACCAATGTACCCACACTTGATCGCTTTAAGCCAAAACACACTTCCAAGGTATGCCGCATGACTAAGTCCTACGAGACTGTTTCCAATATTGTGTATTAACTACGAGCCGCTCGTATGGATAGAAACCCATACGCTTACATGGTAAAGCCGAAAAGACAACTACCCACTCAGGATAAAGCTTTTCGGACAACTACCATGCTCCCACCTCCATCCTCCCGCGACCTCCTGCGACCCGGAGCCAATACACGCCAAAGTACTAGGTCAAGAGAGGTCCCATATACTCTAGTGTGGTTAGCACGCAAAATGCTTGGTTCAGTGTAACAAGATGTTCGGTCCTTGTTGACTCGGGCACCATTCCAGTCACACCCAACAGATCACACCAATCATACCGTTGTGCCCAAGTCTAAATCATTTTTGGTTTTCAGTTTTAGTTTTTCAATTAAACATAGCAAAAATGCTGAAACAATAAGTTATAGTAAATTTTGTGTGATCAAGGTTACCGACTAAAGTCGATAACCGCCTTGCTTCTACCGATAGCTAAGCATATCTAAGCAATTTGACCGGATCTACTAAGTGACAAGAGACCATCCAATGCCTCTAATCACAAAGAAATAACCTAGGCTCGGGTAGTAGAGATCAATATTTTGTCTACAGGATATGCAACTACGTTTAACTAATCAATTTAACACAAATTAAGCAATGCATACATACAAATTGAAACAAAATATTAGACTTTAAAATACCGATAGGAATGATCAAACTGCTTGCCGGTGTCGTTGCTCAATAAGGTGCGGAGGATCGTCCTCGGGGTTGCCGCAAATATCGAATCCTAACGATCGAACATAACAAAGAAATAAGAACGAATAACACCGCAAAACTCAAACATACAACAACATCAAAACAAGCCAAAACTCACACAAAGAGCCTAAGCATGAAATAACAAAATTTGAAACAGAGAACAATTCATTTTAAGTTATTAATAATTTTCTATGAATTTTCTAAGCTAAAAACACAACAAGCACTAGTTAATTACTTAACAGATTTTCATGAACAAAACAATTATGCAAAACCTATTCTAATAGTTAGTATAACGAAAATGAAATTTTACTGAATTGGGTTCATTGAATTTGGACAATTATTGGAAGAGATATGCATTTTCTAATTTAGAAGATACCTAAGGCATCATTTTATTAATTAACAGATTCTTGCTCTGAGACATGGATGAAACTAATTTTTGTAAATAATACATTTAAAAGAAAATTAACAAGACTGGTTTCATGCAATTTGGATAAAAATTGAATTAGCTATGCATTTTACAAGTCTAAATGAATTATCGAGCAACGAGAAAACATATTACGTAAATACTAAAGCATTAAATCCTTTTTCTACCGCCATCAAGAAGCTCCGACCATCGACAATGGCCCGCACGATCACGACCAGACAAAGACACCCGCTAAAGTGACGTCGAAGGCGTATTCAAAGAATACGTCTTGGCTCACTAAGGTGCAAACCTAAAACACTCTCACGAAAATACACCTCCAAAGAGAAAACGATTAACAAACTACACACACCCTAACTGACATTCCGGGCCCACATAACAGAGACTCAGAGAATTAAAACGATTAGATTTGAATCCTAAAACAGGCTTAACACAGAGAGGGCCCACAAGTCAGTGACCTAACAGAACCAGGTTTAGCGATAACTAAGCCACGGCGGCTCGTCGGCAAGACGCGACGGGACGCGGCGCGGCGCGCGCAGTGATCTAGCAAACCAGTGAGTTTCAAGACGAGTGAGTGGTACCTTAAGGTTCGCAAAGACCTCACGAACCCGGTGACGGTGACGCGGAGCCCAATGGTCGCCGGAGATGGGCTCACGACGGCCGGAGGCGGAGAAGAAGCTACGGCTCTCGCAGAGAAGACGCTACAGACTTCGAGAAGCTTCGGGAAGGTGCGCCACGGAATCGCCTCGACTCCAGGAGCAATAAGCACAAGATAACGTCGAAGAAGAAGGTCCGAGGCGGCCGGAATTGCCACGGCGGCGAACACGTGATTGGAGAAGAAAGGGTCGCGACCTCAACGATGCACCAAAGACAAAAATGAAGCCATCATTAGCTTCGCATCAATGCGATCCGAAGCGACCAAGTGTCGGCCGAAACTCACCGAGCACTAGCAAGCTTGCAGAGCCGAGACCAACGGAGTTGGGGACGAAGAAGTGGCTCGGACGATTCACCGGATGCCACGAGCTCGGGATGGGAAAATGGATGCGCACCGAGTGTGGTTCACGATGGTGAGGTTGCGGCTCAAGGGCTTCTCCAACGCGGCAGTGCTACTTCGTTTCCTTCTCCGCCAAACAAGAAATCGGGCGGAGATAACACGAAACGCAAAGGAGAAGAAGTGGATGAGCTCGGGCTTTATGAAGTCACGGCGATGCCTCCCACCCGACACGAGGGCATAAAGGTGGCGGCGACGAGGTGCGTGGCAAACATGCACGCACGCCGCGAGCTCCGGTGAGGTGCGAGAAGACGAGGTTGATGCTTGGCGTGTGGGACCCACATGTCGGCGACAAACGAAGCGGTGCGAACCGTGGTTTGATTTGATCACAACACACCGACCGCTGGATCTAAAGCGGACGGTGGGATTGGTGTATGCATTCGGACAGTCGGTTGCATACGCGACGTGGATCGCTCGATCTTCATCGGACGGTTACGATCGATTGGACTCGCAGCGGTGCAGCTGAGGCGGTGCGACCGAGTCAAGTGGTGCGGTCGGACTCGAGCCCGAGTTGGGTTCGGGCCCGAGGAATGATTTTTAGAATTTGATTTAAAAGACAGAGAAGGTTTGGGAATTTTTAGAGGTAGCTCCTGAGCTCCAAAATTTCAGAAATTTTTATGGTAGCTACTAGGGACAGAGGACAACCTTGTATAATTTTTCCAGAACTTTTATGCACTGCATTGTTCTAGAGAAAATTCACAAGCTGCTGTACAGGAGTTTGACCAGATTTCAAACAGAGTTGACTTGGCCATTTGAAATAGCAAACAAAATCTAAAAATTGTGAAATAATTCAGGAGGTAGATAGGATGATCAAGATGCTAGGAAAAATAGTTTCAGAGGATGATCACAAGTTTGAAGGCTAAGAATCTGATAACAACAATTTCCAATCACAAGAATTAAATTCTACAAATTGAAATTGCTAGGAAAATTGTAGAAACTTTCAAATGATTTGAAGAGACAACAAAAGTTTTTATTTCTCCTCAAAATTTTACATTTGAAATACAAACCCTAAGTTAGGGCTGTTACAAATCTCCCCCTTACAGAATCTGCCCGAGATTCTCGATCACCGGGAGAAGAAGGATGGGTAATCTGCCGAGACGATCTTCCCGCTCCCATGTGGCTTCATCCTCGAGTGGTTCGACCACTGAACTTTAAGGAACTTAATCACACGGTTCCTTGTTCTGCGTTCACTTCTTCGAGGATACGAACGGACGCCACGATAAGACAGATCTTCCTCGCACATCGATATTTTCCAATGGTGTTTCCTCAACCGGAATACGGAGGCACTTCTTCAATTGTGACACATGGAAAACATCATGCACCCTTCGAGTGTAGCCGCAACTCCAACTTGTATGCAACAGCTCCCACTTTCTTGATGATGCGATACGGCCCGACATATCGAGGAGCGGCTTGCCCTTGACACCAAACGACGATGTCCCTTCAGAGGTGAGACCTTGAGATACACAAAGTCATTGGGCCGGAAACTCAGCTCACGACGACGCCGATCTGCATAGCTCTTCTGCCTGGACTGAGCTACGTGCAAGTGCTCACGAATCAACTGCACTTGACTTTCAGCCTCATTGATCGAATCCGGGCCAAAGAACTGCCTTTCACCGCCGACCAGTTCAATGGTGTTCGCAGCACGACCGTACAAAGCCTCAAACGGTGCCATACCGAGACTAGCTCGAAGCCGTTGTTGTAGGAGAACTCGCAAGCGGTAGGCACTTCTCCCAATTCTTCCCATAGGAAAGAACACAAGCACGGAGCATATCTTCGAGCACCTGATTGACGCGCTCCGTCGACCATCGGCCCGAGGATGATAGGCCGTCTTTGAAAGTAAGACGAGTTCCCATGGCCTCCTGCAGACTATGCCAAAACCGAGAGGTAAACAACGCCCCACGTCCGACACAATCGCCTTGGGTACACCATGCAAACTCACAATCCTTGATACATAGAGCTCGCCAGAGGTTCCACACGAGTCGACTCTTGACCGAAAGGAAATGCGCCACTTTAGTTAGCCTGTCAATGACAACCCAAATGGCGCTGTTTCCCTTGGATGAACGGGCAAACCGGTGATGAAATCCATGCCTCTGAATCCCACTTCCACTGTATATAGGCAAGGGTGAAGAAGACCTACCGACGCCGATGCTCGCCTTGACGCGACAACATACGCCACATCCGCAACGAACTCCGCAATCTCGCGCTTCATGCGAGTCCACCGTAATCTCGACGCATCTTGATACATTTTGGTGGCCCCGGATGGATGGACAAAGGCGAATCATGGGCCTCTGAAGAATCAAATCCGCACTCAGGACCTTTGGGACCACAAGACGCCCAAACCACACAACACCGTGCTCATCTTCAGAAAGCATTTAGTGAACCATCCTCGATGTTCTGCTTGATTTTGCCCATACCAACATCTGATTGCTGTGCTGACTTGATTTGATCCACCAAGGTTGGTTGCACAATCAGGGCAGTAAGGGAACCGTGCTCAACCAAACCCAAGTTGAGACGCTGAAATTCTGCAAGAAGTGCAGGTTGCTGCTCTTGGATCATCAGAGTATTGCAATACACCTTTCGGCTAAGTGCATCAGCAACCACATTGGCCTTGCCAGATGATACCAATACCCATATCATAATCTTTGATCAATTCTAGCCATCTCCTCTCGCTCGAGGTTCAGATCTGGCCGAGTGAATAAGTATTTCAACTCTTGTGATCGGAATACACCTCACAATGCTTCCGATCAAATAATGCCGCCAAATCTTGAGTGCATGAACTCTCGCAGCAAGCTCTAAATCATGGGTGGGATAGTTGAGCTCATGAGGCCTCAATGCCTAGATGCATAGGCAACCGCCTTGCCTTCTTGCATAAGAACACACCCGAGTCCCCGACGAGAGGCATCGCAATAAATATCGGGTTCTTGTGGATATCGGGAAGAGTAAGGACCGAGTGAAGTCAATCGCTTGAGCTCCCGAAAGCTCTCATCACAAGCAGAGGACCACACAAACTTCTTGTCCTTCTTGAGCAATTCGGTCATTGGCTTTGCGATCTTGGAGAAGTTCTCGATAAAGCGCGTAGTAGCCCGCTAGACCAAGAAAACTCCGCACATCGTTGGATCGACTTGGCCGGCCCCAAGATAGAACATCGCGACTTTGTTTGGGATCTACAACTATTCCTCCATTGAAAGAACATGGCCCAAAATGCCACTTCCTTCAACTAACTCACATTTGTTTGAACTTTGCATACACTGATGCTCCCGCAACTTGCCCAAAATAATCTTCGATGCTCAAGATGCTCGCTTGATCTTGGAATAGATAAGAATATCATCAATAAAGACCACCACAAATTTGTCCAAATACTCCATGAATACTGAATTCATAAGGTTCATGAACAAAGTCCGAGCATTGGTTAGACCGAAGACATGACGGTGTACTCGTATAGGCCATAACGAGTAGTGAAAGCCGTCTTGAATATCCTCACTCGATCCGGACTTGATGATAGCCCGATCTCGATCAATCTTGAGAACACCTGGCTCCGCATAACTGGTCAAAAGATCATCAATGCGGGCGAGGATATTTGTTCTTCACCGCCACTTCATTGAGAGGACGGTAATCAACACACATGCGCAAAGTCTTGTCCTTCTTCTTCACAAAGATCACCTGACAACCCCAAGGAGATGAACCGGGACGGATGAAACCCTTTGCTTGGAGCTCACCAAGCTGCTTCTTCAATTCTTCTAGCTCATTGGGAGGCATTCGACACGGCGCCTTGAAATCGGAGCGATGCGGCGCAGCAACTCGATGACAAACTCCGGATCTCGAACCGAGGCATCCTGTAAATCTTCGAAAGACATCCCCAAAGTCGATACTATGGGAACATCCACGAATCTGCAAGGTCGGCTTCGCTTCTATTGCACATAGATGCGCCCCCGGAAGCTGCGAAAATCCGACCGCCGCCTGGCAGGGTCTGTAAGATAGACGCCTTCCGGCACAATCAATCGCCCCAAGTCTTTGGGACAACCAATCCATGCCAAGAATCACATCCGACTTGTTTGACAGAGCGTAATAAGATTTGCTAAAAATCCCACTCCCTTGACTATGATAGGAACATCCCAAGATTGTAAATCGCTCTCATTTCCGAATTCCGAGAGCGGATGAGCAAAGGAACTTCTAAAGGAACACAATGAAGACCACTAGCAGCAACAAATGATCTTGAAATAAAAGAATGCGATGCTCCGAATCAAATAATACCGCAGCAGGAGAATTAACAAGAAGTGTACCCATCACAACATCCGCGCCCTCCTGAGCCTCCTCGGTGAAAGGTGGTTCACTCACGCCGCCGCACTCGGGCTTCGATCATCTTCCGGTCGTGGGTGACCACTCCGCCGCGTCCTCCATTAGGACGAGGGGCCGCAACACTCGAGGGCGTGCATTCGCATAATGGCCCTTGTTGTGGCGGCGAAAACAAGTGACCTCGGCCGCCGGATTGCGGAGGCCGCTCGCTGCTTGGATCGCAGCGCACGTGGCTGGCTCACACGGCCGTGGTGGGCGAGGAGGTGCAGATGGCCTCGGCGCGGTGGAGCAAAAGAACGAGCCACAGTGTTTGCCCCACCGAGGACGAGCGAGGCGGTGTGAGTAGACCGATGCGCTCCCATTTGCGCTTGCGGGACTCGCCAGCGCCTTCGCCTTATGCTCAAGAACAATGGCCTTATCTACCAAGGCACGAAAGTCCGAGAAGTCCACAATAGATAGCTTGTCCCGCGGCTCCTCGGACAAGCCATCCATAAACTTCTCTGCTTAGCCTCATCGAGGCCACCTCTCCGAGCATAACGAGCGGATGATTGAACTCGTGCATGTGCTCGTCACGCATTTGCGCCCTTGCTTGAGCACGAAACTCCTTCTTCTTCACTTCATCAGGCCATCGGGATGTGGGCCGACGAAAAGTCGATTCGAACTCTTCCCACGCGACCACATGGCCCGCGGCCGCAGGCGAGATAGTTCTCCCACCATGAGAGTCTGCGCCCTCAAGTGGTGGGGCGAAGAGTGCCTTATCTGCGCGCATCGAGCTATGTTGAGCTTTCGCTCAACCATGCGCAGCCAATCATCTCGCATCGAGAGGGTCCTCGGAGCGGAGAAAGTCGGCGGTGCGTGACGGAGGAACTCTGCAAGTCCCCGCGAGTCCGTGGCGCCACCACCGGCAGAGTGGAGGTATTCCTAGCAATAACCTCCAAGATGCGCGTCGTCCATGCGGTTTCGCTCGATCCGAGCGAGAACCTCACCATGGTCGGAGGAGGAAGCTCCTCATCATGACCACCGGTGATTCCGACCACTACTGGTTCCGCCACCATCCTGTTCCACTAAAACAAGTTAGCAACAATTTAAAAGCAAGAAAGCCGAAATTTCTGGCGGTCACCCAAAACAAACACAACGCAGATAAAGTTCGACCAAAAAAATCGGACATATAACTACTCACTTTACATCTTACCTATTATTCCCACGATTTTCCATAGTTCTCCCAAAACTAATTCCACCACTAAGTAACTACCTTTTGAAAAGGGAAGAGAGAAACCAAGTTCTCAAAACTCAAATTAGAGTAAGGTGAGAGTAGAAAGCTAAGATAGGTAAGGAATAAAATCGAGAATCACTTAGGTTTTCATAAACCTTTTATAATTTGAAAATAAGACTTTCAAAATATCCTAAGGACGACTATGCTTGGGTTGCTACTTATTAATGGCTCGATACCAACTTTGTGAGGACCCCAATTTATTTGGTTTGTAATGCTTAACCAACCACCGGTCCTAGCATCACAAATCAAATAAATCGATCCTCGAGATATGTATACTTCCTGAAGCGATATACACACCTCACAACAAAAGTATGCATCAACTCCATTCCAAACATAGAGTCCAAACATCACACTACAAACGGAAGATAAACAAATAGTAACAATATTACAGGACATAGGCCGACGTGCCACAAGATACACAAATAGACAACAACGACAATGAAGCAAAAGTGCCATAAGATGGCTATAAACAAAGCCAATCGGTGTGCCTCCAACCCACAAGGCATCGGCCAGGACCGCCAAGACTAGTCGTCACCACGGCGACAAAGACTGACTCACGTAAGTGAGGCCCCGAGGCTCACCTTCTTCCTCTCCGCAACAAAAACATTAAGCAAAGCACCGAGTACAAAGATTGTCTTTGTACCCGCAAGACTGACGTGTGAACTAGCGCACTGTTCATATGCTACATGCGAGCTTGTTTGGTGGAGGTCATATGGTTCATTTGCATAAAGCCAATTTTCATTTGCAATAATGTAATACTGATTTAAAGGCAAGTTTGCAATTCATTTTTAATGTTGAAATACTGATAAGGATAATAATAGCAAAAGAGTAAGTAAAAACATCCTAGAAGTGACTATCCCAATAGTCACCACAACAATAGCACGAATCCCCGTTCGTACCACCCATCAAGTTTTAATTCAAATGTTGTAGTCTAACTCTTGGAAGACTTTGCCAAGCGTGTCCATAACCTAGGGCGAGGCTATTCGAATAGTTTGAACCACTGCAGGTGTACCAATGTACCCACACTTGCATCGCTTTAAGCCAAAACACACTTCCAAGGTATGCCGGCCTGACTAAGTCCTACGAGACTGCTTCCAATATTGTGTATTAACTACAGCCGCTCGTATGGATAGAAACCCATACGCTTACATGGTAAAGCCGAAAGACAACTACCCACTCAGATAAAGCTTTTGGACAACTACCATGCTCCCACCTCCATCCCTCCTGCGACCTCCTGCGACCGAGCCAATACACGCCAAAGTACTAGGTCAAGAGAGGCCCCATATACTCTAGTGTGGTTAGCACGCAAAATGCTTGGTTCAGTGTAACAAGATGTTCGGTCCTTGTTGACTCGGGCACCATTCCAGTCACACCCAACAGATCACACCAATCATACCGTTGTGCCCAAGTCTAAATCATTTTTGGTTTTCAGTTTTAGTTTTGCAATTAAACATAGCAAAAATGCTGAAACAATAAGTTATAGTAAATTTTAGTGATCAAGGTTACCGACTAAAGTCGATAACCGCCCAGTTCTACCGATAGCTAAGCATATCTAAGCAATTTGACCCGGATCTACTAAGTGACAAGAGACCATCCAGCGGCCTCTAATCACAGCAAATAACCTAGGCTCAGGTAGTAGAGATCAATATTTTGTCTACAGGATATGCATTCTACGGTTTAACTAATCAATTTAACACAAATTAAGCAATGCATACATACAATTTGAAACAAAATATTAGACTTTAAAATCTTTGATAGGAATGATCAAACCGCTTGCACGGGTCGTTGCTCAATAAGGTGCGAGGATCGTCCTCGTGGTTGCCGCAAATATCGAATCCTAACGATCGAACATAACAAAGAAATAAGAACGAATAACACCGCAAAACTCAAACATACAACAACATCAAAACAAGCCAAAACTCACACAAGAGCCTAAGCATGAAATAACAAAATTTGAAGCAGAGAACAATTCATTTTAAGTTATTAATAATTTTCTATGAATTTTCTAAGCTAAAAACACAACAAGCACTAGTTAATTACTTAACAGATTTTCATGAACAGAAACAGTGTGCAAAACCTATTCTAATAGTTAGTATAATGAAAATGAAATTTTCTGAATGGGTTCATTGAATTTGGACAATTATTGGAAGAGATATGCATTTTCTAATTTAGAAGATACCTAAGGCATCATTTTATTAATTAACAGATTCTTGCTACGGAGACATGGATGAAACTAATTTTTGTAAATAATACATTTAAAAGAAAATTAACAAAGACTGTTTCATGCAATTTGGATAAAATTGAATTAGCTATGCATTTTACAAGTTTAAATGAATTATCGAGCAATGAAAACATATTACGAAATACTAAAGCATTAAATCCTTTTTCTACCGCAATCGAAGCTCCCACCAGCGACAATGGGCCCGCACGATCACGTGACAGACAAAGACACACGCCTAAAGTGACGTCGGCGTATTCAAAGAATACGTCTTGACTTAACAAACGTAATCCTAACACATATGCCCAAAGAAAAATACGCTTCATGAAAGAAAAACGCATTAACAAAACTACACAATCCCTAAGCGACATTCCGCCCACATAACGAGACTCGAGAATTAAAACGATTAGATTTGAATCCTAAAACAAGGCTTAACACGGAGGGCCCACAAGTCGCTGACCTAATAGAACCGTGTTTAGCGATAACTAAGCTTCGCGGCGGCTCGCGCGCAAGACGCGACGGCTAAGGCGCGCGCAGTGTTCTAGCAACCCGGTGAGTTTCAAGACGAGTGAGTGGTACCTTAAGGTTCGCAAAGACCTCACGAACCCGGTGGCGGTGACGCGGAGCCCAATGGTCGCGGAGATGGGCTCACGGCGGCCGAGGCGGAAGAAACTACGGCTCGCAGAGAAGACGCTCTGCACTTCGAGAAGCCGGAAGGTGCGCCACGGAATCGCTCGACTCGTGAGCAATAAGCACAAGATAACGTCGAAGAAGAAGGTCCGAGGCGGAATTGCCACGGCGGAACACCGTGATTGGAGAAGAAAGGGTCGCGCGACCTCAACGATGCACCAAAGACAAAAATGAAGCCATCATTAGCTTCGCATCAATGCGATCCGGCGACCAAGTGTCGGCCGGAAACTCACCGAGCACTAGCAAGCTTGCAGAGCCGAGACCAACGGAGTTGGGGACGAAGAAGTGGCTCGGACGATTCCTTTGGATGCCACGAGCTCGGGATGGGAAAAATGGATGCGGCACCGAGTGTGGTTCACGATGGTGAGGTTGCGGGCTCAAGGGCTCCTCCAACGGCGATGCTACCTTCGTTTCCTTCTCCTACCAAACAAGAAATCGGGCGGAGATAACACGAGAACGCAAAAGGAGAAGAAGTGGATGAGCTCGGGGCTTTTATGAAGTCACGCGATGCCTCCAAACGGTACACACGAGGGCATAAAGGTGGCGGCGACGAGGTGCGTGGCAAACATGCACGCACGCCGCGAGCCCGGTGAGGTGCGGAGAAGACGAGGTTGATGCCGGCAGGTGGGACCCACATGTCGGCGACAAACAGCGGTGCGAACCGGTGGTTTGATTTGATCGGCAACACAATCGACCGTTGGATCTAAAGCGGACGGTGGGGGATTGGTGTATGCATTGACAGTCGGTTGCATACGCGGCGTGGATCGTTCGATCTTCATCGGACGGTTCTGATCGATTGGACTCGCAGCAGTGCAGCTGGCGGTGCGACCGAGTCAAGTGGTGCGGGTCGGACTCGAGCTGAGTTGGGTTCGGGCCGAGGAATGATTTTTAGAATTTGATTTAAAAGACAGAGAAGGTTTGGGGAATTTTAGAGGTAGCTCTGAGCTCCAAAAATTTCAGAAATTTTATAGTAGCTACTAGGGACAGAGGACAACCTTGTATAATTTTTCCAGAACTTTTATGCACTGCATTGTTCTAGAGAAAATTCACAAGCTGCTGTACAGGAGTTTGACCAGATTTCAAACAGAGTTGACTTGGCCATTTGAAATAGCAAACAAAATCTAAAAATTGTGAAATAATTCAGGGAGGTAGATAGGATGATCAAGATGCTAGGAAAAATAGTTTCAGAGGATGATCACAAGTTTGAAGGCTAAGAATCTGATAACAACAATTTCCAATCACAAGAATTAAATTCTACAAATTGGAAATTGCTAGGGAAAATTGTAGAAACTTTCAAATGATTTGAAGAGACAACAAAAGTTTTTATTTCTCCTCAAAATTTTACATTTGAAATACAAACCCTAAGTTAGGGCTGTTACACGGCGCCCCTCCGCCTCCGCTCTACCCCTGCGGTCCTCAGCCTCTGTGAGACCCCAGGGTATTTAGCTTGTAATGCTTAGCCATCCTCTTGACTCTAGCATCACAAACAAAATATCCCGCGCCTCGGTGTATTATGTACCTCCCAGGAGCAGTACACATACACCATCACAAATATCAATATCAATATATACACAAGTGATTACAATATCAAAATTTTATAATTTACAACATATTGAACTTACAGGGTTCAGTTTCATACAAAAGGGGTCGATCGGCCAAATAACAAGATAAAAATCAAGTACGCAGTAGAAAACAGAAAATTAACTGAATTAAAATCATGAATTAACAATAAAGGAAGTCCCAATGGCTTGCCATAACCCACAGGGCAACCGACTGGGTTGAAACCATAGCAAATTGACGTTCCTGCACAATCATTCCTTACCTATTTCGATCTCAACACCTGTTGTCCAGATTAGTAAATGCAAGCAAACAGTGAGTACACGAATGTACTCGCAAGATTTACGAGTAACAAACCTAGATACTACTACATGCAGGCTTTAATCAAAGGAGAAGGCTCAAAGGTTATTTTCAGCATAAAGCAAGTTTTATTTGCAATAAGTAATAGTTTGAAGGTAATTTTGGCAATCTGAATTTTATTTGCATAAATAACAGCGATACAATAAGTAATAACATAAAGACATCTTGGAGATGACTAACCAAATAGCCATCACGACCATAGCACGAATTACCCATTCGTACCACCCATGTCAAGTTTTAATTTAAAAGGTTGTAGTCTAACTCTTGAAAAGCTTACCCAAGCGTGTCCATAACCTAGGACGAGGCTATTCAAATAGTTTTTATACCCTGTAGGAGTGTACCAATGTACCCACACTTCAGACCGCCTTTTTGCCAAGCTATTAAGCACACTTCCTTTGGTATGCCGGTACGGCTAAGTCCTACGAGACATTTTCAATGGATAGAGCTAATCAAGAGCCGCACGTATGGGGGTTAACCCTTAGTGATCTGCCGGCGAAATATGGATCACAAGGACCCATACGTGGAGTAGGATACACCGGCCGAGGCGGGTGCTCCCCTCCCCACAAACATGTTCATGTTGCATATAGTTAAATATGCAACCCACCACGCGACTCATTAATTAACACCCTCCAAAGTACTTAGTCAAGAGAGGTCCCATATCCCTCTAGTGTGGTTAGCACGCAAAAATTGCCTGGATAACAAAGACTCACAAGATGTTCGGTCCTTAATTGACTCGGACACCATTCCAGTCACAACCAAAAACACACCATCTTACCATTGTGCCCAAGTCGAAATCGTTTTGTTTTTTGTTTTAGTTTTCACAAATAAACATAGCAATTCTACCGCCTAATTCTACCGGTAACTAAGCATTGCTAAGTATCATATCGCAAAGAAAATAAAAAGACCATAAATCATTCATCGGGCTCTAATTCACCAGTGAGAATAATAACATATGGCAATGGCAGGGGTGAATAATTTTAAGGCAACAATGCAATAGGCTTAGCTACCTCTAATCGATAAAATTAACTTTGACACAAGAAGCATGCATACTTAGTTTTTGCAAACAAGATAATTAAAATTTAAAAGTAATAGGAGCAATATGATCAAATGATGCTACATCTGCTTGCCTTTGCTTGCTGGTACTCTGGACATTCACATGAATATCTCCGTTGCACTCCCGAATCATCGTCATCTAACGAAAAGAAACGACAAAGCGAGAAACATCGAATAAACACCAAAATTCCAAAAAGTCTTCAAAAATTATGAAATCAAAACAAAATGGAGAGAATGATTTGAGATGAAAGAATTACTTTAATTGGACTTGATTTGAATTGGTTATGATCTTTTGAAAATGAGACTAGAGCATAAGGGCTACTGTTGGATAAGTGCTCAAGGGCGAAAGGAACAAAAGCATTACTAACTACTTGACTTAGCAAAAACATAGCTTACTGCCAAATTTTTAACCTCTTCTTTCCTCTGTTCAATTATCTAGCAAAAGCACAGATTCTAAGCTAGAAGCTACTGACAAAACAGGTTTTCCACCTAACTACCATTCCTACTCTCTGATCCTCAAACATCCAAAAGACTATACAGATTTGTTAATTACCCTTCTCACTAATTCACTTATCCAAAATCTAAACACATAAATGAGTGATTTAAATAGTTCAACACAACTCTAGCTGCAAGTGTTAACCTTCTTATTAGATCAAACATTCCTATTTGTTTTCAGGTTAAAAAGGCTGTTGTCAGATAAGTGTTCAACTAATTGAAATTAAGAGAAACTCTAACCACAAGATTTAGTTAGGGTATTGCCTGTTGACAATTCTAATGTTTTTCAGGTTACTACTCATATACCTACAACAACTTTTCTCTCTGGACAGAAATGCTACAACCAGACTTTCTTTAAACTTAACTAAAAATTATCTAACTAGAGTGATCTAATTGTCATACACCAAATTTGTGAGCACAAGAGTTAGGTTTTTTTCAGGTGGGTGCTACTGACATTCTAAACTTTCTTCTTTACTTCTTTGTTCAACCATCTTCTAACAGGAACTAGCCTGAGATGGAACGCTGCGAGCCCAACTCCTAATAAGATCAAAGTCCAACTTTTACTTACTTACTAAGTGATTTAACAGATAAATACAAGTTCTATTAGAAAAACATTATGGCCCCTACAGTCCTATGACAGAAAAACACAGAGAGGGGGCTACAGGGATGGTGGCCGGTGGCTCGGGTCGTGGGTCGGCGCCGATGGTTGGGCGGCGGCGAGGCGACGGTGAGGGCTAAAATGGATCCGGGGAGTGGAGGCTACCATGAGGGTGGTGGAGTTGGGGCTTAGGCAGCATGGTGGCAGCACGGCAAGGGCACAGGGCGGCTGGCCGTGGGGGTGACAAGGCGTGGTGGCACCGGAGAGGGTTAGGGGAAAGATTAGCGGGCGCGTGAGCTAGAGGGAAGTGAGTGGGTCTTACCGGAGTGCTTCGAGGGAGCCGAGGTGATCGAGGTTGGGCCGGCGGCGGCAACCTGCGGCGAAGCGAGGTGGTCACCGTGGCGGGGTCGCTGTGGAGAAAAACAACACAAGTGAGTGATCGGGGAAGGTCAAGGGAGACTAGAAGGTGCTCAGGGATGGAGGAATCGAAGAGGGGTTCGCCGGAGAAGAAGTGGCGTCGGGGGAGGCGGTGGAGGCCGGAGTCGGAGAAGAAGGGTGACGCGCGGTGCTCCGGTGGCTCAAGCCCCAAATTGACGAGGGGTGTTTGCTCCTTGAGGTGAGGGGCGAGCCGTGACGCGGTTGTGGGTGGCCGGGGCTCACCGGTGCGGCTGAGGAGCTTGGAGGCGGCGCCGCCATGGCCGGATGGCATTCGGGGCTTGGAGCTCAAATGAGCTCGGAGAGGAGGGAGGATGGAGAGGGAGTAGCAGAGAAGTGGAGAAGGGTGAGGCGATCTCGGGAACCTCCTTTTATAGGCGGGAACGACAGAGAAACACGAAGAGGAGGAGCTCTCGACACCGATGCGCTCGGGAGTGGTGACGGCAAGCTGGTGAGGGAGATGACGGACGTTTAATGCCGCCCAGGGCATGGGCTAGCAGCGGAAGATGCGGCCGAGGTGAGGCGTGTGAGAAACCGCGAGCGGTGATGGCCAAACTGGCGACTATGCGGTGGCGTGGCGCGCTGGAGCGGCACGGTGCTGGGCGAGCTGGCGCAGACGCATACGCCGCGTAGAGAAGAACCCCTGTCCGGTGAGGCCAGGCGGTAAGTGAGAGAGGAAAGGTGGCTCGGTGCGGGTCTGGTTCGAACCGGAGTCGGACCTAGGGTTGGGTGCGATTGAGCCAAGTCGGGCCGAGTTGGTCTGGTCGGAAGAACAGTGTACGAGCTAGATTTAGAATTAGGGTTTTAGTGTTGACCGAAACAACACAAGTTTGACCTAACGTTTTAAAATAGAAATAAAATTCTAAAAATCCTAAAAAAATTTGTTTATGCTCTGAGAATCAAATAGGACTCAGGAAAAATAGTTTCAAACACTTTATATACTAAAATTTGTTAGAATTAAATTATATTCAAATCTGCATTAGTGATTTGATTTGAATTTTTGGTGAAGTCGAAATGACTTCTAAAAATTTGGTAAAAATAATTATAATTCAATATAAATAATCTAGTATTTGAATAAATTATTTTCAGAAATTTGTTTATTCATACATTTTTCTGGAATTCAATTAGAAATTGAATTTAAGTTTAAAAGTTTGAAATTTCAACACAAGCTTTAATACAAACATCAAAAGTTTAAAATTGTGCACAAGTTTTAGAAAACCAAGAGCATGATCATGAGATACAACAAAAGTTTTTAAAATCTCATACTTTTATACATTTGAAACACAGACCCAAGTTTTGGGTTGTTACAGCCTCCCCTCCCCTTCTCCGGTTCAGCCTCCGCCCTCGCTACGCGGCCGCACTCACCGCCACCGGCCCACCGCCACGGCCTCCGTGGCTCCGCCTCCGCCCACAGCCCTTAGGTCCTCGCCTTCGCCTGCTCCTGCTCGGTCCTCACCTTGACCCCTTCTCCGATTCACCCTAGCCCCGGGAGTCCCCCGCCCGACCGCCGGCGCCGCCACGCTCACCCGCCGCCACTACGCTCACTTGCACAGGGATGGAGCCATTTAGATTTAGGGATGGGAGAATGGGATTGGGAGTTAGCCAGTTGGGTGCACTGCGACGGCTAGATTGATTTTGCATTTAGGCGGTTGGGCTTCAGGCATTGGGCTCGCGAACGACTAGCCTGTGGGCTGGCCTGGGAGCTATGACGCGAGGCGCAAGCGTCGGACTCGGATGGGTGCTGTGTTGTGCGAGGCGAGGAAACTACGAGCTGATTTAACACAAGTTTTGGTATATATATGTATTATACCCTAAATATACATAATTTTTGCCAAAAAAATTTGGATGTTCAGCTGAACACCCATGACCCTAGGTGGGTCCGCCCCTGATCAACAGTGAAAAACACCATGGTTTTGATTGACGTGGCTCAGCCGGAACCGCTGCGTCGAGGCCGCCGCTCGTCGGCGTCAGCATCAACTAAGCTAGTTATATGTTTCCATTAATTTCTGTCGTACAATTTAAGGGGTTTTCATGTTTCAAAAAATATCCGTGACTGTATTCATTTCGATTCGTATTTGCTCCATATTTGTATTCGACATAATTCGTATTCGTATCCAGGATATTCGTATTCGTATCCGCATCCGAGAAAAAAATATGAAAACAAATATGGCAAAGCCATTATCCATCCGTATTCGATCTGTTTTCACCCCTAGCCGAGAGTGCCAGTGACTAGCGTTCCATTGCTCATGTGTTAGGGCCAATAATCAATATTTGTGAGTTGTGCCGCGCTAAAAACATCAACAAGGGTTAAAAAATGTGTGTGTTTGAATAGATAAAGCCACTGCTATTAAGTCGCGCGACTACGATTATGTCGGACCCGGATTTTCTAATCTGAATCCTCTGTGAAAACAATGTGCTATTCCCTGGATCAATAGATAGCACTCACAGGCATTGCTGAATCATTCATACATGGCGTGAACTAAAGTATCATTATTACAATCAACAGAGTGACATAGACCACGTCGGGTCGAGTTTTACAACGAGGGCGATCGTGCCAAATTGATTACAATACGAACACGAATACGGTGGCGGAAGCAAAGGGTAGAGCTCATCTCTTCACGAGCAAGCGGCGGGGCAACTTTGTATCGATCGATATTACCCAAGGACCGGATAATATCGGTTGTACGCAAGTACCAACGAGTCAACTTAGACTGCGTCGAGGCCTAGACTACAGATCCTAGACTACTCTTCATCGTTTCCTTGCCCATCGACTTACGGTTCCTCGTAGTAAGCATAGTCTCCTCCATCGGCCATCCAAGGGTTTGGGGAGAGCGAGGATGAGCACAACTACCGTGCTCGCGAGCCAATACACAATGCAATGATATACATGCAAGGCTTACAAGGATGGCTCGGTTCTTTTATTTGTGAAAGCAATACCTTTAAATATCATATGTACAAATTCCTAGCACTTAGCATTTTAACAATTTCATTTTAGTTAAAGAGAGAAATTGTGCAATATTTGTATCGTGAGGTTACCTCCACCTTCATGCTTATTTTGATTGTGGTTACATCCACCACTAAGCGACACCGGGTACAAAGACCGTGAATAACCATTCTCGGGGCTAGGTGAGCCCGCCACAATTTTCATACCACCCAACAAGGTTTTGAAATAGAACTAACTCAAGTTAAGTTCCCATGTCCGCCTTTGACCGTAGGCACTACTGCTTAAACAGCTTTATAACTCTGCAGAGATTGTACACTCTACCCACAAGAGACAATTAACTCGTTGCCTACGATTCCGTAGTCGTGTAGTCGAGAGATTGTCACAATAACTTTTCTAAATATCTCGCCTTCCTCGTCTCACCCATATGGGGTTATGCCCATACGTTGCGCGGGATGTCCACCTCGGCGGCGGCGTGGCGTGGCTACACCTCGGCGATCGCGAACTTCACCCTTGACTCGGTGTCCCATCCAAGCCCGACATACCCGAGCTTGTGCCCTTTAACCCTCCAAAGAGATGATTTTCGGATTTGATAAATGTAATAAGTCAAGTCGCGGTTGTTGCGCACTTGTGGTTGTACTTGTTATACAGAGGTCGTGACAAGATTAAGTCCTTAGGGTTATGCAGACGGCTCAACCACATTCCCGCCATTCTCGTGCTACATCCGCACCCACCATCTTACCATCCGCCTGCGGGGTATTAGCGATTTAGGGTTTTGAGATGTAAATACAACAATTCAACCATCTCGAGTCATTTACCCGCAATGACCGCCCAAATCATTTTATGTTTGAAATGATGATGATTAGGACATTTTAATGTCCCTAGATTAACAAGTCTAGCATGTCGCTTAAGTACAACCTATAACTAGTATTACCATATAGTTACTAGGGGATAATGGTTAAGGGATTCAAGTTGTCAAGGATGGCATAATAATTAATTATTCAACAAATGGGTAATTAACTACCTTAAGCTTTAACATACATTTGATTAAGGAATTAAAGCATGCAATTTGCTATTTTAAAAGAATATAGTTTGCATAAAATGTAGGCGCAATATGATCAAAGTATTGACTCGCCTTGGTTGTAGGGGAGAGAGTCCGAGTAGTCTTGTCCTTGATCGACGTGGAGGTCTCGTGCTCCAAATCTCTGCGCTAAGTCTGGGAAAAATAAGCGACAAGCAACAAGAGCAATTAAATACACAAGAGTACACAAATGAACTCCAAATTGAACAAGACCTATGCCATTAGCAAGATCTTGATTTTAGAAATTTTAGAAATTTACTTCATAATTTTGGAGTTGAAATGGGGAGTTATTAATATTTAAAGTCTCACTTTTAAATTAAAATATAAAAGGAAAGAAAAACAAAATAAAAACAAAACCAGCCGCCCACGATTGAAAACGGCCCGGCCCAAGGCTTGGGCCAAAACGCGCGCGTGCGTGGCGCGGCCACGGCAAGCGCGGCCACAGCGGCGCTAAAGAGAGGGAAATCGGGGCGAAGAGAGGGAGGAAAGGCGGCGCGGCGCGGTGGGAAAGGAAGGCGCGCGGGCGGGGGGAAGAGGAGGCGGCGCGCGACGGGAAGAGGAAGGGGCTCGGGGCGGCGGAAGCACACGGGGATGGAGGGGATCCGGAGCTCACGGCGACGAGGTAAGCTCTTCTTCCTCCTCGGTTTCTAGCTCTTCTTCCTCTCTACTTCTTTGCTCGGGACGGAGGGGAAAAGCGGTGGGGAGGTGAGTTGGGGGACGGGGCCGAAGGGGGGCTTTAAAACCGAAACGAGGAGCTCGGGGGAAGGGGGGTCCGGGCGTGGAGGAGGACGGCGTGCGGCGCCGGGGCATGATGACGGCTCGACGGCGTGCGGGAGGACGGGGTGATGATGGCGGCTACGGCGCTCTGCGCACGCTGAGGCGACAAGTCGGGAGGTTGGTGAGGTGTAGGGCGCGGGCGGCGTGCGCACGAGAGGAGAGAGAGAGGAGGGGACAAACGAGACGGCCAGGAGGAAGAGGACAAGGGGGAGGGAAGAACCGGGCAGGGCGGCAGAGGGAGGGGGGGTCCGGCGGGTTGACCCGGAGAAGAGGGGAAAAAGGGGGCGCTACAAAACCTACCCACCTTAAACGGAATCTCGACCCCGAGATTCGAGCTGCTCCGAGAACAGGGACGGGAAATCCAGCTTAAGTTGATCTTCTCGCTCCCAGGTGGCTTCTTTGGCTGAATGATGGCTCCACTGAACTTTGCAGAGGCGGATGTTTTGGCGTCTGGTTTGCTTCTCCACGACATCGAGGATCTTGATCGGGTGCTCTGGATAAGTCCAATCCTCATCAAGTGCGATGGCCGGGAGTCTGCTCTTCGGGTACTCTGAGACATTTCTTTAGTTGAGAGCGTGGAACACGTTGTGGACGTCTGACAAATTTTCAGGTAGCTCTAGCTGATAGGCAACTTCTCCACGCTTAGCGGTGATTGGGAACGCCTATGTATCTTGGTGCGAGCTTGCCTTTAACTTTGAATCTTCGGGTTCCACGAAGTGGCGATACTGAGATACACAATCTCCAACCGAAGGTTAAGTCTCTTGACGGTTGTCGGCCTAACTCTTCTGTCTAGACCGAGCCGCTTGAAGGCGATCTCTCGATTAGTCGAACTTTCTCTTGAGCTTGCTTGAGAGTATCCGGTCCAAAGATATATCCTTCACCTGATTCTGACCAATGCAGAGGAGTTCTGCATTTTCTTCCATAGAGTGCTTCAAATGGGGACATTTTCAAACTTGACTGATAACTATTATTGTATGCAAACTCGGCATACGGTAGACATTTTCCCCAGTCTACGGTAAACTCCAAAGCACAAGCTCGAAGCATGTCTTCTAGGATTTGATTTGTTCTTTCCGTCTGACCATCGGTCTGCGGATGATAAGTCATCTTTGAAGGTAAGGTGTGTTCCAAGGGCATCATGCAAACTAGCCCAGAAATGCGAGGTAAATTGAGAACCTCGATCGGAGACTATTCTCTTGGGTACTCCATGCAAACACACGATCTGAGCCATGTACATTCGGCTAACTTGTCTCCTTTGTAGGTTGTCTTCATAGGGATGAAGTGGGCGACTTTAGTCAATCGGTCAACTATAACCCATACTGAGTCACATCCGGACTTAGTTCGAGGTAGACCGTAATGAAATCCATTCGATTTCTTCCCATTTCCACCGAGGATCTGTAAGGGTTGTAGCAATCCGGTGGTCTTTGATGTTCACCTTGATTCACGACATACAACACAACAAGCTACATACTCGGCGATATCTCTTTTCATTCGTGGCCACCAATACAAAATCTTCATGTCTTGGTACATCTTGGTGCTTGCTGGAGTGCAGTGTAAGCGTAAGCGTGAGCTTCCTTTAGAATCGATCTTTGAGTTCCTTCCGGTGGGGAACAAAGAGACGTTTCCCATACCATAGGATTCCTGCGATCTTCGACATCTTAGGGGCCTTTCCTTTGGCCATGAGATGCTTGAATCTCTGGACTCGGGATGCCCTTCTTGAGCGGTCTTGATTCGCTCTTCTAGAGTTGGATACGCTTCTATTGTGGCTAGTGTGCCTTGCTCTATTAACTCAAGGTTGAGGGCTTCAAATTCCTTGCGAGCTCGGGTTGATGTTCTTGAATCATGACATTACTGCAGAGGATTTACGGCTTAATGCATCGGCAACTACATTAGCCTTTCGGGATGATAATGGACATCAAGTTGTAATCCTTTATTAATTCTAACCATCTTCTTTGTCGAAGGTTGAGGTCCGATTGGGTGAAAATGTACTTGAGACTCTTGTGGTCCGTGTAGATATTACAGGTGATTTCCAATCAAATAGTGTCGCCAAATTTTTAGGCGTGCACTCTGCCGCTAACTCCAAATCATGGGTTGGATAATTGTCTTCGTGAGGACGGAGTTGTCCGGAAGCATAAGCTACAACTTTTCCTCCTTGCATGAGTACGCAACCAAGACCTTGGCGCGATGCATCACAATAGACTTGAAGTCTTGATGTATATCTGCGGGATTAATTTGGCGAAGTTAACTTCTTCTTCAATTCTTGGAAACTCTTTTCACAAGCTTACGTCCAATCATACTTCTTTTCCTTTTAAGCGGATGGGTCATTGGTTTGGAAAGCTTAGAGAATCCTTCAATGAAGCGTCAGTAGTACCCGCCAAACCGAAAACTACGCGCTTCACACCGATGTGGGTTGTTTCCATTCCATTCTGATTGCTACTTTGGATGGATCAATGCGATTCCTCCAATGGATACAATGTGTCCGAGGCGATTTCATGAAGCCAAAATTCACATTTATTGTACTTGGCATAAATATGATTCTCTTTAAGCTTTTCTAAGACCAATTGCAAGTGTTCAGAATGTTCTTCATCGGTCTTTGAATAGATCAAGATGTCGTTTATGAACACGACAACAAACTTGTCTAAGTATTCCATGAATACTTTGTTCATGAGGTTCATGAAGTAGGCTGGCGCATTGGTCAAGCCAAACGGCATGACAGTGAACTCATACAGGCCATACCGGGTGGTAAAAGCCGTCTTAGGAATATCCTCATTCCTGATCTTAAGCTGATGGTATCCTGACCTCAGGTCTATCTTGGAGAAAACTGATGCTCCTGTCAACCGATCGAACAGGTCATCAATGCGAGGTAAGGGATACTTGTTCTTGATGGTCACATCATTGAGTGCTCTGTAGTCCACGCACAATCTGGCGGTGCCATCTTTCTTCTTCACAAAGAGAGCGGCGAACCCGGGGAGAAGAACTAGGTCTAATGAAACCTTTGTTCGCAAGTCTTCAATTTGTGTCTTAAGCTCTTCAAGTTAGTCGGCCATTACGTATGGCCTCTTAGCAATTGGGGCTGTCCACGGCTTCAAGTTGATGACAAACTCAACATCTCTGTGCGGTGGCATGCACAGTAATTCTTACGGGAAGACATCGGGGTAAGCTTGAACTACTGAGCGTTGTCTCTAGGGACAACTCTCCAAGGTGGTGGATTGTTCTATTCAAAGGAGAGGAGCGATCCACACTAACTCTTATTGTGGTCTCTGGGTTCTTGGTGAGCACCACTTTTACATTGGCACAATCTATCAATCCTTGATATTTGGCCAACCAATCCATCCCTAGGATGATATCCAAATGCTTGGGATTCTAGCACCGGGAGGTTTGCTAGGAATCCGAATGTTCCATAGCAATTTCTACCACAGGGTGGCGAGGTAGCATAAAGGGTCCCGGGTGAGCTAAGTACCACGGGTTTCTTTAACTTAAAGGTTGGCAACTTAAGCCTTTCGACAAACTTTCTTGAAATAAAGAGTGCAAGCTCGAGAATCAAACAAAACTTGTGCGGTGCTGAATTAACAGGAGCGTGCCCATTAGTACTCTGAGGCACCTTGAGCTTCATCGGTGTGGCGTGGTTCACATGGCCATGGCTTTGTGTTGGTGTAGACCTTGATGCTGTGAAGTCGGTGACTCTTGCTTGGGGTGAGGTCTGCCTTGAATAGCGTTACTCTGTGTTGAGTCTTCTTTGGAGCATTTTGACGGGTAGGACAACGATTGGCGAAGTGTCCTCTTTCTCCACAAGCGAAGCGATGGAGGTTTCTTCTTTGGTTGATTCTTCTTTGGTTGCCGTGGCGGAGAGCACGAATCCACTTCCTTGGGGACGCGGGTGGAAACTTGAGTTTTCGAGAGGAGGCTGCAGACGATCTGAAAGATGAGCGCCTTGGAATGTAGACTTAGGAAAGCTACCTTGTGGCCTCTGAAATGACATCTTCCTTTTACGGCTAATCTCCATGATCTTCTTCTCATTTTCACAAATGAGGGCTTTATTAACTAATCTTTGGAAGCTAGAGTAATCGTGGAGGATAAGCTGTCCTCTCATGTCTTCACGCATTCCTTCCACAAAGTGGTCGATTTTCTCTTCTTCATCAGCTACATCATTGGGGGCGTAGCGAGCAAGCTGGTTAAACTTGGTTAGATACTCATTTCTTGACATCGACCACTTGAGAGCTCAATTCGTTCTTCTTCAATCTCATTGTTCCAAATGATGCAAGTTGGCCCTGAAAGCGGCTTTGAATTCCTCCCAGAGAATCGGCTGCCATGCGGGTTCAGTTTCTTCTTGTTGTATTTCCGCAACTTCTTCTATTGCGCCGGCAGAGGTAGCGGGATCTTGTGGGGGCTCCAATCGTAGATGCTACGACTTCGCTATTCCTGCTTCTTCTTCCTCTAGATTCTCATCACCTCGGGCGGCGAGGTAATTCTCCCACGACAAGGGCGCTTTTCGGTGATGGGTGGCGAAATCCACCTTGTCTTCATTTGAGCAATGGGCAAGGCGAGTTTCTTCTCGGTGTCCACGAGCGGTCTTGACTTCTAGAGGTTCATTGGCGCGCACAAAGGTGAGGGTCGGTCTGAGAAAATCGCCGACTTGGAGTTGCGATGGTGGTCGATCTGTTGATTGCTTAGTAACGCCTGAAGAATCTGAGTCTGCTGAAACATGACTTGGGTCATTGTCGGGTTTGCTGGTGGTGGAGGAGGCAGTTCCTGTCCTCGGCCTTGGCCACGACCACGGCCACGACCTCTTCCTCGGCCTGCGGCGAAGGCTCCACGGACTGGGGCGGCATCCTGAAGAAACTCTGAAGCTTAGAACTAGAGGGAGTATATGAGGGTTCACTAGCCCTCTAAGGCACACACAGGCAAGAACAAAACCAACAAAAAGAACGAAGCAAGTACAATACAAAGCCTAGAGCGGCTACACTATAATAAGAGGTTAAGTGTTACATGACTCTCGAACAAAGCTTATAGGCTAAGCTAAGTCATGACACAGAATACAAACACATCGTCTACAAAAGAAAAGAAACAAAAGTGCTTGCAACCCAAAAGACTGCTCAGCAAGCACTGCTAGCTAACCTAAACTAATCTGACAACTCCTCTGCGGGGATCGACCACAAAGTGCGATTGCCGGAGAGCGAGCGAACGAACGGCTCGGCGGCTCGTGAACGGGAGCGAGAACGTGAACGGCCGAGTGGCGTCCACGATCGACTCGTCGAATCGAGCGGTGGGCGGGCTGCGTCCACGGCCGACTCTCTAGGCGGCGGCCGGACGGCGGCGCGCACCTTCTTGCGTCTTTGTGAGTCGGAGACGGGGTCCTTCGGGCGAGAACGTCGGCTCGGCCTTTGGGAGGACGGGGCGGCGATAGGTGCAACCGAGTGGGGCAGGACCGTAGGCGCTCGGGCGTGCCAACTCTGCAAGCGGCGTCCCTCTCGCATCGCAGCATCCCTCTCTCAGTCTTCGCGCGGGAGTGAGCTTCATCACTCGATCATGTTGCTCGAAGGGTGTCGGAGTGGGCATAGCTGCCGGTGAGGAGTGTCGGCCGCTGATCTCATCCATGGCGGCGGTGATGGTGGCTATCATCGCTGCGTAAGCCGGACTGCGGCGTCAGCGGGGTCATCGTCTCGTGTCGAAATCGCTAGGACACGCTCCTCGGTGGGAGTGCGGGTAGAAGCGAAGGGTGACCTCGGCAAGAGATCCTCGTACTTCCAACACAAGCGGGTGGAAGCGGCGCGTCGGCGTCTGAATGGCGTCATGGCGGCTACGCCAGTGCCTCGGCCCGAAGAGGTAGGAAGTGAACTCGCCAACCACGGCGGAGAGGTACACCTCCATCGTCCGGACTCGCGGTCTCGATCCTCGTCATCCTACCGGGCGTGGTGTGACGGGAAAACCAAGGTACACATCGGTTGGCGAAGTATGTCCGCGAATCCTCCTCGTTCTCTCGTGAGCGAGGAGGTCCCACGAGCCATCCGACGACGGGTAGCCATCTACAAATTTTGAAAACAAGAGGAGGTCAAGACAGGTAAAACTCAAGTGAAATAAAGATAAGTACAGGACTAGGAGTGAAGAGTAGAAGCAATAAATACTCTATATTTTTAGCAAAGCTTTTCTTAGTTTTGAAAATAAGATCCAAGTCCTTAAGGCAACGACCAATCTAACTAAGACTCTGATCGTATGCTCGATACCACTCTGTCGGACCGGATTTTCTAATCCGAATCCTCTGTGAAAACAATGTGCTATTCCTGGATCAATAGATAGCACTCACGAGCATTGTGAATCATTCATACATGGCGTGAACTAAAGTATCATTATTACAATCAGCGAGTGACATAGACCACGTCGGGTCGAGTTTTACAACGAGGGCGATCGAAGCCAAATTGATTACAATACGAACACGAATACGGTAGCGGAAGCAAAAGAGTAGAGCTCATCTCTTCACGAGCAAGCGATCGGGCAACTTTGTACGATCGATATTACCCAAGGACCGGATAATATCGGTTATGCGCAAGTACCAACGAGTCAACTTAGACCTGCGTCGAGGCCTGAACTACGATCCTAGACTACTCTTCATCGTTTCCTTGCCCATCGACTTACGGTTCCTCGTAGTAAGCATAGTCTCATCCATCAGCGTCATCTGAAGGGTTTGGGGGAGAGCGAGGATGAGCACAACTACCGTGCTCGCGAGCCAATACACAATGCAATGATATACATGCAAGGCTTACAAGGATGGCTCGGTTCTTTTATTTGCGAAAGCAATACCTTTAAATATCATAAGTACAAATTCCTAGCACTTAGCATTTTTAACAATTTCATTTTAGTTAAAGAGAGAAATTGTGCAATATTTGTATCAGCAGAGGTTACCTCCACCTTCATGCTTATTTTGATTGTGGTTACATCCACCACTAAACGACACCGGGTACAAAGACCGGGAATAACCATTCTCGTGGCTAGGTGAGCCCGCCACAATTTTCATACCACCCAACAAGGTTTTGAAATAGAACTAACTCAAGTTAAGTTCCCATGTCCGCCTTTGACCGTAGGCACAATGTTTAAACAGCTTTATAACTCTGCGAGATTGTACACTCTACCCACAAGAGACAATTAACTCGTTGCCCTACACGATTCCGTAGTCGTGTAGTCGAGAGATTGTCACAATAACTTTCTAAATATCTCGCCCCTTCCTCGTCTCACCCATATGGGGTTATGCCCATACGTTGCGCGGATGCCCACCTCGGCGATCGGCGTAGCGTGGCTACACCTCGTGATCGCGAACTTCACCCTTGACTCGGTGTCCCATCCAAGCCCGACGTACTGAGAGCTTGTGCCCCTTTAACCCTCCAAAGAGATGATTTTGAGATTTGATAAATGTAATAAGTCAAGTCGCAGCTTTGTTGCGCACTTGTGGTTGTACTTGTTATACACAGGAGGTCGTGACAAGATTAAGTCCTTAGGTTGTCCGGGCGGCTCAACCACATTCCGTCATTCTCGTGCTACATCCGCACCCACCATCTTACCATCCGCCTGCACGGGTATTAGCGATTTAGGGTTTTTGAGATGTAAAATACAATAATTCAACCATCCCAGTCATTTACCCGCAATGACTGCCCAAATCATTTTATGTTTGAAATGATGATGATTAGGACATTTTAATGTCCCGGTACTTAAGCAAGTCTAGCATGTCGCTTAAGTACAACCTATAGCTAGTATTACCATATAGTTACTAGGGGGACAATGGTTAAGGGATTCAAGTTGTCAAGGATGGCATAATAATTAATTATTCAACAAATGGGTAATTAACTACCTTAAGCTTTAACATACATTTGATTAAGGAATTAAAGCATGCAATTTGCTATTTTAAAAGAATATAGTTTGCATAAAATGTAGGCGCAATATGATCAAAGTATTGACTCGCCTTGGTTGTAGGGGAGAGAGTCCGAGTAGTCTTGTCCTTGATCGACGTGGAGGTCTCCGGCGTCTCCGAAATCTACGCGGGCGAAGTACCGGAAAAATAAACGACAAGCAACAAGAACAATTAAATACACAAGAGTACACAAATGAACTCCAAATTGAACAAGACCTATGCCATTAGCAAGATCTTGATTTTAGAAATTTTTAGAAATTTACTTCATAATTTTTGGAGTTGAAATGGGGGAGTTATTAATATTTAAAGTCTCACTTTTAAATTAAAATATAAAAAGGGAAAGAAAAAAAAAAAAAAAAAAACCAGCGCCGGCCCACGATTGAAAACGGCGGCCGGAGGGGGAAGAGGAGGTGGCGGCGCACGGGGGAAGAGGAAGGGGCTCGGGGCGGCGGAAGCACACGGGGATGGAGGGGATCCGGAGCTCACGGCGACGAGGTAAGCTCTTCTTCCTCCTCGGTTTCTAGCTCTTCTTCCTCTCTACTTCTTTGCTCGGGACGGAGGGGAAAAGCGGTGGGGAGGTGAGTTGGGGGACGGGGCCGAAGGGGGGCTTTAAAACCGAAACGAGGAGCTCGGGGGAAGGGGGGTCCGGGCGTGGAGGAGGACGGCGTGCGGCGCCGGGGCATGATGACGGCTCGACGGCGTGCGGGAGGACGGGGTGATGATGGCGGCTACGGCGCTCTCTGCGCACGGAGGCGACAAGTCGGGGAGGTTGGTGAGGTGTAGGGGCGCGGACGGCGGCGTGCGCACGAGGGGAGAGAGAGGAGGGCAGGACAAACGGAGACGGCCAGGAGGAAGAGGACAAGGGGGAGGGAAGAACCGGGCAGGGCGGCAGAGGGAGGGGGGGGTCCGGCGGGTTGACCCGGAGAAGAGGGGAAAAAGGGGGCGCTACAGATTAGTTGACAAGTCGGTACACAACCTCCGACTAAAGTCATCGACTCAACTAAGAGGGCTAGTCGGCTAGTCGCCCGACTTGCCGGCTAGTCGCGACTAATCGGGATTTGCTAGCTGCCCGACTTGTTTTGCTGGGCCACTGTCAGGTGAGTGACTTGCTATAGAACTTGTAAGTCATCAACTCATCATCATGATTATGTTACGATTTGTTACGATCAAAACGACTAGCCATCCATCGAGATTTGTTACTCATCATCGCGACTAGCCATTTATCAAGAAAGATTTGTTACGATCAAAACGAGTAAGCCATCAACTCATCATCATGATTATGTTGTTCTTCTCTTCATTTCATGATTTACAATATGTATATGTGTTTAATTGTTATACAACTTAGTATATTACATACCCTATTTAAATACTTTTTGGTATGTGAATTAGTCGTGGCTAGTCGGTCGACTAGTCGACCAAGTCGACAAGTCGTCCCTCTTGCGAATCGACTCGACTTTACGACTTAATAACCTTAGATAAAACATTGGCACACAACCAACTGGTCTTATCTTAATGAGTACGACAGTATAACTTAAGCACAACTCATCCCATGTAATCTTACACAACAAACACTAGACAGTTGAAATTTAAGAACCAAACCAAAGCACAATACATGTCAAACAATCGACAGTTGTGATAACTTCAGAAACAAGGCACTCCATAACCCATCTAAAATTACGTAAATGAACATTAAAAGTTATGATATTTTGACACTTAAGCAACAAAAGCATGGCACCGACTGCAAGGCTCTAGAACATTACTATACTTAAAGGCTGCTAGCTTTGGAGCTCACCCGTGCGTGCTACGTCGGCAAGAATTCGAGCGCCGTCCGATCGTTCCGCCAGCTGCTTCGCGTCGTCCGATCCCGCCCGGTGCGTGTGCGTGGGAACGAGAGGCGCTCGCGCGTGCACGTCGCCCCGTCATCTGCTGCGTCGGCTTCATCTCGCTCCTTCCATCTCCCCTCATGAGCGCGCGTCGCATCTCCTCCCTCGCTGCTTTCCCCTCCCTCTCCCTCTTCCGCCGCACCTCTCCGCCAGCGACGCCGGCCCTTCCCTCTTCCTCCCCTGCTCTCCCCGATCTCCCTTCCCTGCCGCTGCCGTGCCCTCCCTCTTCCTCCCTCCCGCGCTTCCTCGCTCACTCCATCCCGCGCCGCTGCCCTGCCGCTCGCTCTTCGTTTCCCCTTCGCCTCCAATCCCCTTGCTCTCCCTCCTCCGCCGCCCTCCTCCAACAGCGCTGTTCATCCCTCCCTCTCCCTCCTCCGCCGCCCCTTCGATCTACCTCCCTCCTCGCCCATCTGCCTCTCCTCTTCCCCTCCGTCGCCTTTCTCCGTGAGCGCCACCACTCCTGCCGCTCTCCTCTTCCCCTCCACTTCTGATGCCTTGATCCGGCGCCGCTCCTCCCTCCAGCGCCGCCGCACCTTCCCACTTCCTCCTCTCTCATCCCCGCGAGGACCCGCCGCTCCCCCTTTCCGCCTCCCGTTCCCCTCCCTCCCTCTTTATCCGCCGCCCCTGGCTCTCCCTCCCTCTTCGCCACCCCCGCCTCTCCCTCCACCGCCTCTTCGCTCCTCTATTGACTTTTCACAATTATTTTGATGTAAGCATATAAGAGAAGTAATTTGGTGTTCTCTTCAATATCTTACCGAGGTTCATCTTATCTGTTCCCCGTATGCAGTTCTACGATGAGGTGATATTCAACTTTACGCCACAAATTTATGTTGACTGCAAGGTAGCTCGCTTTCACCAGCTGAACCTTATCTTCCCTTTTGTTCTCGCTTTACTTATTTGACAATCCCACAGAGTACTTCCTCTACTGGGTTGTTGAGCTCAAATGTATAGGTTACTTCTTTTATTTCTTTCACTCTATAAGCAAATATTGTCAAGCTTAGAATCTTCATGTAATAATGTCATAATCTTAAAACACATTGTCTAATATGTTTTAAAGGACCACCATTGTCTTGGGCAATTAACATTACCAACTTATAGAAAACATCCTCTTTAACAGCTTCAGGTAATTTTTTACTTTCCACTCTTTCTGTACCTGTTCTCTGAATTTTATTATCTTTTGAACTCTGTTGCAATAAAAATCTCATCACGATGGTTATTACGATTCATTCAAAGGAACTATCACATCAGAGGTCCATGGACAACATTAATATTATATTTATGGCTACGCCATTCATATGAATTATGTATTTAATCAAGCTTAGGGACTAGCTATTCTGCATGGATCATAAAAGGCTGGCAGTGTCTTCCTTTTTTGTTAACGGAAGACCCAGGCTAGCTTTGAAGAAATTATTATCGAGCATGCCATCTCCTTTTCCTCGCAGTACCTATTAAGGTGACATTTGGTGTGGCGCTGCATGAAATAAGTGCTGCCTTTCAGATCGAAGATGCTTCACCATGCCGTAGAAGCTGAAGTTTTATGCAATGTCACTGGTAATGTCCTAATGGGTCTTGCAGTTGTCGGAACTGCGAGTGCTCTGTTGAAGACTTCAATCCCAATACCGCAGGTATTTGATGGGGGGAAGCAGTAGCCAGACGACGTTTCACAGTTCTCCAGCATGATAATTTATTCTGGCAACACTCACTTCTGAACAGCATACACTATATACTGGCTGAACAAAACAAGGTGGCACATTCAGTTTCCATGAAAATACTGAATGAAGTTGTACGCATCTTTCAGATTTTTGCAGAAGAAGTTGAGACCAAAGTTCAGGGAAGGATCCCGCTCTATTTTCTCTCGGAACATTCCTACCTTATCAGTGTGTTTCCTATCAGCAAATTAATTCGTGTTCTTAGTTGTTCTAGGCAGCAGGTGTTGGAGTCTTTGTGGCGGCTGACGAGGACGGCCCGCGACGCCTTGCAGACGCACCAGGACACCACGGGTCTGCGTACCGTGGAGTGATGGAGGACGTTCGCGCCTTCCAACCTGGAGTTACTGATCGCTTTAAACATATCCCTTGCTATTACTGTAAATAATTCACTATAGATGATAAGCCTAATTATCTGTTTCATATTTGCGTGCCTCTTATTTTAGTAAACGTTGTAGCTATTTAGTTTAGTTTAGAAAACTCCAGTGTTACACTTTAAATATAATTGATTTAGCTTATTCTCTAAATTCTAATATAGTGCTGTGATTTGTGATCGGGTTATGCATAGAACTCGCTGTTCCTGTTCGTACCTCACAATATATGATTTATGAAATTTAATATTTTATATCACAATATGACTTCATTGGCTGCTAAATAGACCTGCTCCATTATGTCAGGTGTTACACTCTAAATATAATTGATTTCACTTATTCTCTAAATTCTAAGATAGTAGTATGATTTGGGATTGGGTTATGCATCGAACTCACTATTCCTGTTCGTACCTCACAATATAGCCATCCAAATCAATTTTGTCGGATTCTCTTTACCAGTATCTTTCATAGCGCAATTACCATTAATGCTACATGATTTATACGTTATCTATACATCGCGGTCGCCGTTATGCTCCATCACTTACATTTGCTAAATGCTACTGTTGTTTTAGGTCATTTTATGCATGTAAGTTACTACTAATGTTAGTCATCAGCAATAAAATTGCAAAGCTAGGTCTTTATAGGTTCTGTTTAACGATATCGTTAATAGCTGCGTCAACATTAAAAATGTTTTCAGATTTCTTCCCCCTTCCCCTTTGGCATTACTGTACTAACTGTACTCTGTTAATTTTCGTATTACACCGTTAGCTATCTGCATTTGCCTTTTTAGATATAATTGCTCTCATTTTAACTCCTATACACCAGTCACATTTATTATGCTTCTCATTAGTTGTTTCTTTGTACTTTAACATACTAAATTTAAACTTTCTCAACAAATCAACTTCATGAAGCCATTTGTGGGTGGAAAGGTTCTAACTGAATTGTAGATTTTAGCCTCTTACCTAATTATATCATTGTAGATTTTAGTCGTTTGCGTTGCACCCAGCCTTCTAAAGGCCAACCCATTCTTAGCAATTTCCGTTCATCAGTTTATTCCTATGCCTCATGATGTTTTGATCAGGTACCTTTTCGAGGTTCTCTTTCAATAATTATGCTTATCTAGGTTGGGCCTTTTGTGATAGTAGTAAGCCAGGACGTGCTCATGTACCTCCTACCAGGTATACACTTCTTTGTCCATAATTACAACTTTTTTATATGATAAGATCTGATTGCATTAAATGTATTTCTTTGTATTCGATCAACATTTGTATGAACTATGAAGCCGTGTCCATTTCCTTCTCCAGAAGTTCAATTCTTTTTTTCCCTGGTTGTTTTGGCTACCATGTTTACATAAAAGATTATTATGAAGGGTCCAGTATCGGTTACCATAAAAGAAACTGCATTTTTTAATAAAATAGTTCGATTATCTAGCGATGCTAACTTTCACTGTTGTTTGTAATTACTGAAGAGCAACGCTTCCTATACAGATGTCTGGGTTGGATGTCTTCATGATTGCTTTTAAATGTTTTGTCAGATTCGTCATTATTTCAGCAATTTCCGACATAGTTTCAAGGTACCGCAGTTCACCCCTGTTTTGCTCTAATGTTAGACATTCTCAGATCCTTTGTCCATGGTATGAACAGTCTCCAATGGTATTCATTTTATATAGCTCTAAAGCATCTGTGTTCTCCACTTCCCCTTACTGACATTCCACTTATCAACTTTAGGATGACATCAGGGTTCAGGACAAGTGTGTCTGGGACAAGATCAAGAAATTGGTGACAACATACTATTGCTTTTCATCGTACCAGTTAGTTCACGACCATCACCGTTTGTTCCCTACTTAGAAGTGAGGTATTTTTTTTATAAAAGTAATGCTCACTAGGTGTCTCTTTTGATCTGAGCACCTCTTATCCAGAAATTACTTACATTTAAGGTTTTTGCTTTTGTAGATAAGTATTGAGTATTCAGAAGTATCACATCGTCATCGTTTTGTAGTTGTTCCTGTGAATGCCCTCAAATTTGGTGATGTGTCAAGATGAAACTGTTTTTGTTATACTATACTTAGCAATGTGTACAAGTTAAAAGTTAAAATGAAAGATGATGAATTTCCACACAGACATGGATTACTATTTGTTATATTCATCTTTTTTGGTGCAATTATGACTTATGCGCTATGGTACATCAAATCCTAATGTTAAAAAAGAAATGTGCTCGGTTATAATCTTTTCATATGCGTACAACAGCCACAACCGCGTCATTTGACGCTGGTTCCTTTCTAGTTTAACTTAACCGTGGAGGGAACTTTCCCCGCTATATACCTTCTGACGGCCAAGAGCGCTTTATGGGCTTCCTTGATCATATGCCTTCCTACGCGGCGGCATTCACCTATTTTGTGGACAGAACACCTACCAGTATCATGCATTTCATATATGGTGTCCAATGTAAGGCACTCAAGTGATGTTGCGTTCTCAAGAATATGACATGCTAGCTCAACCATGCTCTTCGCAGAGCAGAAGCCAATAATCTTCACATTCTTGATGTTGTCATGGCGGTATTCTGGTGTAGCATCCAAAATCTTGGATTTGCAAAATCTTCTACGTTCAAGAGCGCAAACCCCAAAAATTTCCCGTTTTGTGCAAGATTCGGATTCCCCCCAAAATTGCACCGAGCTTCTTCCCCGTTTCTCCCTAACCCTAACCCTAGCCCTCCTCCCTACCCCCCCCCTAGCCCTGCCGTCGCCATACCCCCGGCCGTGTCAACGCCTCGGTCCTCCGCCCCCGCCGGCCATGGCAGTGCCTCGGCGACTGCGCTCTCTCACCGTCGCCCCTCTCCCTCCTCACGGGCCTGCTCCCGTGCCCGCCTCGGCCGCGCCGCCGCATCCGGCCAAGGCCCAGAGCCACCCTCGACTCTTGCGCCGCCCTAGGTCATCGGCTCCTCCCCCTCGGCCTTTAAAAGCCCCGGCGCCCCCGCTCCCTCTTCCCCCCATTCTTCCCCAATCAAGAGACCCGAGCAAGAACGAGATCGAGAGGAAGAGGAAGAAGCCGAGGGACTTACCGCCGCCGCCGCCGCTTCATCTTCCTCGTGCGCCGCTGCTCCGTCGCCGTCGCCGCCCCGAGCCCTCTTCTCCGTCGTCGTCGCCTCCCCGTGCGCCGCCGCTCCCTCGGTTGCCGTCGCCGCCGCCGTGAGCCCCTCCCTCGCGCGTCGCCGCCGCCGCCCCCCCGCCCGTTCCTCCTCTCCTCTCGCCTAGCCCCTCGCCTCCCTCTTTCTTTCGGCCGAGCCGGGCCGCGCGCACCTTTGGCCCATCCGCGCCGGGCCGCACGCGCGCGCGCGCTGCTAGCTGGGCCGGGCCGAAGGCCGAAACCCTGGGCCGCCGCTAGCCCTTTTCTTTTTACTGTTTATTTCTTTTTTCTTTTCCTTTTTATTTTATTGAGGAGCTTCAAATATTTATTTCTCCCCCATTTTAGCTCCAAAAATTGTGTAGTTTGTTTCTAAAAATTTCTAAAATCAAGCTCTTTCTTTTGGTGCTAGTTTGGTTTATTTTGGAGTTCATTTGATGAGTTTTTGTTATTTATTTAATTTAATTGCTCGTTTATTTCTTTTCCGGTACGATCGTTCGCGTAGAATTCGGAGAAGCCGAGACCCCACTTGATCAAGCTCAAGAATATCAAGATCATCTAGCCGTAGACCCAGGCGAGTCGACACTTTGATCATATTGAACCTACATTTTATGCAAATTATGTTCTTTTAAATTATCAAATTGCATGCTTTAATTTCTTTATGCAAGTGTATGTTTAATACCCTAAGGTAGTTAAATGCCAATTTGATGCTTAATTATTAATACACCATCCCTTGATAATTGAATTGCCATACACCCTTGTCACCATAGTAATTATTTGGTAACTATACTAGTTTAGGCTATACTTAAGCGTCATGCCAGTCTTGCTTAAGTATCGGGGTATTATCTACCCCATTCATCATCTTTTGAAATGAACATGATTTTGGGCAGTCATTGGGTGTAAATGACTGAGATGGTTATGATGTTGTATTTTCCTACCTCTTAAAAACCCTAAAGAAATTGCTTGTCACATCTGGGCGGATGGTATGATGGATGGTATGTTGGTGGGTGCTAATGCAGCCCAAGGAATGTTGGTTTGTGGATGGTATGTGGTATGAACCGCCCAGATGGTCCCTAAGGACTTAATCCTGTGATGACCTCCCAATGTAAAACAGTACGACCACATGTCTATAATGGTGTCGACCTGGCTAAATAATTTGTATCCGTTAGTATGAGTTGCACTGGCGGATGACCGCTACGCCATAAGCCTATGTGGCTATGGGTTGGGGTGTCGACTTACTGGTCTATGTGAGCGTAAGTCGTGTGGCGCAAGAGAGTGCAGGAAAGAGTTGACGGGTCTATGTGAGCGTAACTCTTCTCAGGTGAAACCTTAGCGGGTGTAACAAATACTGGTGGATGCATTGTAAAGGCCTTGTGACAATCTCTCCTTGACTCACATGTCTACGGAAACATGAGTACATGTCAAGATGATTGTCTCTTGTGGGTAAAGTGTACAACATCTGCAGAGTGTAATAAACTGTTCGAATAGCCGTGCCCACGGTCAAGGGCGGACATGGGAACTTACAAGAGTTAGTTCTGTTTATAAAACCTTGTGGGCGGGATAAAATGTGTTGGGTCGATGTGACCCTGGTTTTGGTTTTTCCTGGGTGGATATACCCCAGTGATGTCTAGTGGTGGATGTAACCGCTATCAAAAATAAGCATGAGGTGGAGGTAACCTCTACTGTTATAAATATTGCACAAGTAATCTCTTTAACAAATGCAATTTGGTTAAAATGCTAAGTGATAGGACTTTTAATATTGGTACTCAAAATATTGCTTTGTGCAAATAAATGAACCCGAGCCATCCTTGTTAAGCCTTGCATGTATAATATTGCATCTTGTGTGTTGGCTCATGAGCACGGTAGTTGTGCTCATCCTCGCTCTTCTCCCCAACCCCGAACCCGCAGATCGTGGAGACTACGCCTACTACGAGGACACGGACGCCAAGAGCAAGGAAATGAAGAGGAGTAGTATAGTTCTTGTAGTCTAGGTCTCGCCTCGATCTGTTGGCTCGTTGGTACTTGTGTACCTCCTATATTATCCAAGCCCTTGGCTAATATCGGTCGTACACCTAGTACCCGCCGCTGCTGTGGAGAGACTTGCTCTACCCCTTTTGCTTCCGCTAACGTACTCGAGATTTTGTAATGAACTCATTTGGCCTGATCGGCCCTATTGTAAACTCGACCCGACGTGGTCTATTTGAACTCTAATGCTTGTATTAATGAATGGTTTGGTCTACGCGATGTATGAAATGATTCAGCAATGTGTACTGTGAGCGCTATCTACTGATCCAGGGAATAGCGCAGTATTTTCACAGAGGATTCTGGATTACGAAATCCGGGTCCGACATCTGGCATCTGCCTTAGATGTGACGAATCTCCAAAAATCGAATCATGTTTCATGCGAGTCTGCAACACCTGCATAGAATCAATATTAATGCCACTGTTCTCAAATAGCAATAGAAAAACCAAGATACTTGAATTAATGGTACCACCATAGATACTAGATATCTTTGCAAGATGAAAAAGTGACTTACACCCATGACGAAAGTTTCCAAGACAGGACAAGCACCCAGAAAAGAAACCAGAGAAAAGTAATCATAGGCTGGGGAAAACGGCCCTTCTCCGACGGCAAGATAAATAGACAAATACTTGAGGTGGAGGAATTTCACAGGCACAATTGGTGTATTGACCTGCATAAATATGTCTCAGATTAATAATATTCCAAGGTATATCTAATAATCTAAAGTTTCAGAGTATACCTCACTAGCCGAACATATGCTAAGAGTTTCAAGATTAGGCACAATGGATGGAAGCTTGGCACAAGCATAATGGATGGTGTGAGACCGAAGTAAAGACGACATTTGCAGGCACTTCACTTGCAATGAATCTCCAAGTGAGAGTTGTACTAGGGCACCACCAAAGTGGAAAGTGGAGAGATTTGGAGCTTTGCTCTCTATCATTTGGAGTGCTGTGCATTCAAACACCAGCAGGTAGCTGAGATGCTGTAGCAGGCAAGGTATCCTCAGGCAAATGATCTCGCTGCAATGCATGAGTGTCAACTGCTGCAAAGCAGAAGAATTGGAAAGAAGGCACCCTAACTCGTCCCCCGTAATATGCACGGAACACAGATGCAGCCTAGTCAGGCTTCTCAAGCAACCAAGTCCAACCGTGGGACGGAAGGCACACTCGCTCAGGTTAAGATGCCGAATCAAGTTTCCACTACTTTCAAATAAAAGTGAGCATGGGAAATTATAGTAGTCTTCCCCGTAGCTTGAAGGTGGACTAAGGGTGAGTTCCTCAATTGTCGGACCCGGATTTCGTAATCCAGAATCCTCTGTGAAAATACTGCGCTATTCCCTGGATCAGTAGATAGCGCTCACAGTGCACATTGCTGAATCATCTCATACATCGCGTAGACCAAACCATTCATTAATACAAGCATTAGAGTTCAAATAGACCACGCTCGGTCGAAGTTTTACAAAAGGGCGATCAGGCCAAATGAGTTCATTACAAAATCTCGAGCATGCGTTAGCGGAAGCAAAGGGGTAGAGTAAGTCTCTCCACAGTAAGCGATCGGGGTACCATGTGTACGACCGATATTAGCCACGAGCTTGGATAATATAGGATGTACACGAGTACCAACGGAGCCAACCAGGTCGAGGCGAGACTCGGACTACTGAACTATGCTACTCTTCTTCATGTCCTTGCTCCTCGGCGCCCGTGTCCTCGTAGTAGGTGTAGTCTCCATGATCTGCGGGTTACGGGGTTGGGAAAGAGCGAGGATGAGCACAACTACCGTGCTCATGAGCCAACACACAAGATGCAATATTATACATGCAAGGCTTAACAAGGATGGCTCGGGTTCATTTATTTGCACAAAGCAATAATTAAAGTACCAATATTAAAAGTCCTATCACGTAGCATTTTAACCAAATTGCATTTGTTAAAGAGATTACTTGTGCAATATTTATAACAGTAGAGGTTACCTCCACCTCATGCTTATTTTTTTGATAGCGGTTACATCCACCACTTGACATCACCGGTACATCCACCCAGAAAAACCAAAACCAGTCACACAAATGACCCAACACATTTTATCCCGCCCACAAGGTTTTATAAATGAACTAACTCTTGTAAGTTCCCATGTCCGCCCTTGACCGTGGGCACGGCTATTCGAATAGATTCATTACACTCTGCAGAGGTTGTACACTTTACCCACAAGAGACAATCATTCGACATATACACATGTTTAGTAGACATGTGAGTCAAGGAGATCGTCACAAGGCCTTTACAATGCATCCACCAAGATTTGTTACACCCGCTAAGGTTTCACCGAGAAGAGTTACGCTCACATAGACCCGTCAACTCTTTCCTGCACTTCTCTTGCGCCACACGACTTACGCTCACATAGACCAGTAAGTCGTACACCCCAACCCATAGCCACATAGGCTTATGGCGTAGCGGGTCATCCGCTGGTGCAACTCATACTAACGGATACAAATTATTTAGCCAGTCGACACCATTATAGACATGTGGTCGTCTTGCTTACATTGGGAGGTCATCACAGATTAAGTCCTTAGGGACCATCAGGCGTTCATACCACATACCATCCACAAACCAACATTCCTTGGGCTGCATTAGCACCCACCAACATACCATCCATCATACCATCCGCCTGATGTGACAAGCAATTTCTTTAGGGTTTTTAAGAGGTAGGAAAATACAACATCATAACCATCTCACCATTTACACCCAATGATCGCCCAAAATCATGTCCATTTCAAAGATGATGATTGGGGTAGATAATACCCGATACTTAAGCAAGACTAGCATGGCGCTTAAGTATAGCCTAAACTAATATAGTTACCAAATATTTACTAGGGTGACAATGGTGTACGGCAATTCAATTATCAAAGGATGGTGTATTAAAAATAAAGCATCAACATGGCATTTAACTACCTTAGGGTATTTAACATACATTTGCATAAGGGAAATAAAGCATGCAATTTGATATTTAAAAGGACATAATTTGCATAAAATGTAGGTTCAATATGATCAAAGTGTCGACTACTTTGGTCTACTGGCTAGATGATCTTGGTATTCTTGAGCTTGATCGAAGTGGGGTCTCCAACTTCTCCGAACTCTACGCGATCGATCGTCTTAAAAAGAAATAAACGAGCAATTAAATTAAATAAATAACAAGTCTCAACAAATGAACTCCAAAAAGAACCAAACTAGCACCAAAAGAAAGAGCTTGAATTTAGAAATTTTTAGAAACAAACTTTGCAATTTTTGGAGCTAAAATGGGGGAGAAATAAATATTTGAAATCTCTCTTTTGAAATAAAAGAAAAGGGAAAAGAAAAATCACAAAACGAAGACAAAGTGGCCCACGGGCCTTTTTCGCCCGGCGCTAACGGCCCAGGCGCTTGCTGGCGCCCATGCGACTGCGCACCAGAAGAAAAGAAAAGGGGGCTTTACCGAGAGAAAAAGAAAGAGAGAGGCGGCGGGGCTAGGGGGAGGGAAACCGAGCGGCGGCGGCAGCGCGCAGGGGGAGGAGGGAAGAGAGGGGCGGCGACGGCGCGGCCTCACCGAGCGGCGACGGCGACGGAGGAGGAAGGGGCGGGCACACGGCGGCAAAGACTGGAAGAAGGAGGGCTCTGGGAAGATGGTGCGGCGCGCGCCGGGAAGAAGAGGCCGGAGGAAAACGGTGACGGCGATGACGATGACGACAACGGCAGCGACGGCTTCCAACGGTGAGTTCTCCGCTCCCTTCCTTTGCTTCTTCCTTGCTCGGGAGAAAGGGGGCAACGAGGGGTTGGCTCGGCGGATGGGGAAGCTCGGCTTTATAGCCGGAGGGGCTTTGGGTCGTTGGCGCTCGGGCGAGAGTGCCGAGGCGCGGCGGGCAGCGGGGATGGGGCAGGTCAGGCGCGGCGGCGGAGCGTTGACGCATGGCCCGGGCCGAGGCGAGCAGGCATGGCGGGCCGGGCTAGGTTAGGGTTAGGGGAAACGGGGAAGAACTCGGGGCTTTAGGGGAAGCGAATCCTTGAGCAATTTGGGAAGTTCTTGGGGTTTGGAAATCCTTGCACACTTAGGAAAGTTTGGAGGTTGAGCAATGATCCTTGAAGATCTTGCACTTTGAAAAAGGATGTTACAAAACCTACCCACCTTAAAAAGAATCTCGACCCCGAGATTCGAGCTCTTCCAAGAACAGGTAGGGGTAATCCAACTTCAGCTGATCTTCACGCTCCCACGTGGCTTCTCTCCCCGAGTGGTTGCTCCATTGCACTTTGCACAAACGGATGATCTGACGCCTTGTTTGCTTCTCCACGACATCAAGAATCTTGATCGGATGTTCTGGATACGACAAGTCTTTCTGGAGTGCAATGGTTTCAATTGGAGCTTGCTCTTCTGGTACTCTGAGGCATTTCTTGAGCTGAGAAACATGGAACACATTGTGGACATCGACAAATTTCCGGTAATTCCGGTTGATATGCTACCTCTCACGCTTGGCGGTGATTGGGAACGGGCCTATGTATCTTGGCGCAAGCTTGCCTTTCACTTTAAATCTTCGCATTCCTCGAAGGTGACACTTTGAGGTATACATGATCTCCAACCAAAGTTAACTCTCTACGACGGTTGTCGGCATAACTTTTCTGCGGATTGAGCGACTTGTAGGCGATCTCGATCAATCGACTTTCTCTTACGCTTGCTTGAGAGTATCCGGTCCAAGATATAACCTTCTCCCGATTCGACCAATGCAAGGGAGTTACGCATTTTCTCCCATAGAGTGCTTCAAATGGGGACATTTTCAAACCGATTGGTAATCGTTGTTGTAGGCGACTGCGCATATGGTAGACATCTCTCCCGCCTCACTGTAAACTCTAAAGCACAAGCCCAAGCATGTCTTCAAGAATCTGATTTACCCTTTACGTGCATCCATCGATGCGAGGATGATATGTCAGATCAAGTTTAAGTGAGTTCAAGTGCATCATGTAGACTAGCCTAAATGCGAGGTAAATCGAGAACCTCGATCCGAGACTATCCTCTTGGGTACTCCATGCAGACATACAATACGAGCCATGTACAACTCGGCTAATTTATCTCCCTTGTAGGTGGTCTTCACAGGGATGAAATGGGCAACTTTGGTTAATCTGTCGATTATGACCCATACGGAATCATATCCGGTCTTGGTTCTCGGCAGACCCGTAATGAAATCCATTCCAATTTCTTCCCACTTCCACCGAGGATTTGCGTGGTTGCGGCAATCTGCGGGTCTCGATGTTACGCCTTGATCCGTTGGCACACATCGCAACAAGCTACGAACTCGCGATGTCCTTTTCATTCGCGGCCACCAATATAGAATCTTCATATCTTGATACATCTTGGTGCTGCCTGGGTGTATGGTATACGCTGAACTATGGGCTTCTTTTAGAATCAATTCTTTGAGCTCCTTTTGGTGGGGAACAAATAGACGTTTCCCATACCATAGGATTCCTTGTTGGTCTTCCACCATCTTTGAGGCCTTTCCTTTGGCCATGAGGTGTTTAAATTTATGAACTCCGGGGTGTCCTTTCTGAGCGGCCTTGACCTGTTCTTCCAAGGTTGGTTGAACTTCCATAGCTGCTAAGGTGCCTTGTTCTACTAACTCGAGGTTAAGTGCCTCTAATTCCTTGCAAAGCTCAAAGTTGGTACTCTTGAGCCATAACATTTTTGCAGAGGGACTTACGGCTTAATGCATCGGCCACTACATTAGCCTTCCCGTGATGGTAATGAACATCCAAGTCGTAATCCTTAATCGCTTCTAACCATCTCCTTTGTCGGAGGTTGAGGTCCGTCATGCAGGTGAAAATGTACTTAAGACTCTTGTGGTCCGTATAGATATTACAATGATTTCCAATCAAGTAATGCCGCCAAATCTTTAGGGCATGCACTACTGTTGCTAACTCCAAATCATGAGTTGGATAGTTGTCTTCATGTGGACGGAGTTGTGCGGATGCATATGCTACGACGCTTTCCTCCTTGCATAAATACGCGACCAAGACCTTGGCGCGAAGCATCACAATAGACTTCAAAGTCCTTGTGTATGTCCGCAAGACTAACACCGTGCGAGAGTTAACTTCTTCTTCAACTCTTGGAAACTCTTTTCACAAGCTTCGTCCATTCGCATTTCTTTTCCTTCTTGGCGGTGGGTCATCGGTGCGATAGTTTGGAGAATCCTTCAATGAAGCGTCTGTAGTATCCACCATTCCGAGAAAACTACGCACTTCGGTCATGAGGTTGGTTGTTTCCATCCCAACACCGCTTCTACTTTGGATGGGTCAATCTGCGACTCTCCAAATGATACGATATGTCCGAGGAAATCGATCTCTTGAAGCCAAAATTCACACTTGCCGCACTTGGCATACGGTGATGTTCTTTAAGCTTCTCCAGACCAAATGCGGATGTTCAAGATGTTCCTCATTAGTCTTGGAGTAGATTAAGATGTCGCCTATGAACACGACAACAAACTTATCCGTATTCCATGAATACTTTGTTCATAAGGTTCATGAAGTAGGTCGGCGCATTGGTCAAGCCAAACGACATAACCGTGAACTCATACAAGCCATAACGGGTGGTAAAAGTCGTTTTAGGGATGTCCTCACTCGATCTTAACTCGATGATATCCTCGACCTTAGGTCTATCTTGGAGAACAATGTTGCTCTGACGGTTGGTCGAATAGATCGTCAATGCGGGCAAAGGGTACTTGTTCTTGATGGTCACCTCATTGAGGGCTCTGTAATCCACACACAATCCGCGGTGCCATCCTTTTCTTTACAAAAATCTTGGCGAACCCGTGGGATGAGCTAGGTCTAATAAATCCTTTTTCCTGTAATTCTTCCATTTGTACCTTAAGCTCTTCAAGCTCATCAACTGCCATCCTATATGGCCTCTTGGCAATTGGGGCTGTTCCCGGCTTTAGGTTGATCACAAATTCTATGTCTCGGTCTGGTGGCATGCCAGGCAATTCTTCTGGAAAAACTTCCGGGTAATCTTGAACTACAGGTGTTGTTTCCAGAGTCACCTTCTCGAGGTTATGGATGGTACGATCCAAACCTGAGGAGCGGTCTATATTAACCCTGATTGTGGTACCCGGGTTTTTGGTGAGTACCACCTTCCTGTTGGCACAATCTATCATTCCTTGGTATCGGGCCAACCAATCCATCCCTAGGATGATATCCAGAGTTTGGGACTGAAGCACTAAGAGGTTTGCTAGGAATCCAAATTTTCCATAGCAATCTCTACTGGGACTTACTAAGATGGTAGTCAAGGGTCCCCGGTGAACTAAGTACCACGGGTTTCTTTAGCTTAAAGGTTGGCAACTTAAGCCTTTCAACAAATTTTCTTGATATGAAAGAATGCGAAGCTCGTAATCAAACAAAACTTGTCTTGTATGATTTAACAGAGAACGCACTCCCATTAGAACTCCTGTAGCTTCCTCGAGCCTCCTCGGTGTGACATGGTTCACATGGCCGCGATTTGGTGTCGAGGTAGATCTAGGTGCTTGCGGGGCTGATGGTTCTCGCTGAGCCGATGTTTGACCTTGAGCCGTGCGGCTCTGAGTTGAACTTCGCGAGTGTTCGACGTTGAGGGCATCGATTGGCGGTGCCCTCTCACTCCACGATGGAAACAATGGAGATGAGCCTTTGGGTTGCTTGTTGCAGTCGTCCGGCGGACGAAGGATGCGAAACCATTCCCATTGGTTCATTGGTGGAGCTTGAGTTCCTTGTGGGAAACTACACCGGCTTAAAAGATGAGTTGCCGTGGAATGTTGATTTATGAGAAAGCCACCTTGCGGCTTCGAATACCATCTTTCTCTTGCGGCTAACTTCCGCAATCTTCTTCTCGTTTTCCGACGAGGGCTTTGTTGATCAAGTGGTGGAAGCTAGGGAAATCATGGAGGATAAGTCGCTTCTCATGTCCCCACGCATTCCCTCCACAAAGCGGTCTATCTTCTCTTACGCATCGCTACGTCATCGGGAGCGTAGCGAGCAAGTCGGTTAAACTTGGTTAGATATTCATTGATCATTTGACCTTGCTTGAGAGTTCTAAACTCATTCTTCTTTAGCCTCATTGTACCAAAGAGTACAAAGTTAGTCCCAAGGCGCCTTGAACTCGTTCGGAGATTGGCCGCCATGCGGTGCGAGCTCGTCGGTGCATTTCAACAATTGCTTCAACATGGCGAGGATCCTGCGATCTTCGTGAGCGGATGTTTCTTGCTTCTTCTTCTTCTCGCATCGGGCTTTCACCACCTTGAGCAATGAGGTAGTTTTCCCACCAAGCGCCGCGCTCCTTTCAACCGGTGAGTGGCAAAGTCCACCTTGTCTTCCTCGAGCATCGGGCTGGCGGAGCTTCTTCGGTATCCCCGAGCCAATCTTCTCGCTTCTGGGGTTCATCTGCCGAGGCAAAGGTAAGAGGTCTTGTCTGAGGAAATCGCGCCACTTAGAGTGGCGATCGGTCGCTCTCGCTTGTTGGTTTGCAAGCAAGGCTTGAAGGATTTGGGCTTGTTGTTGCATAACTTGTGCCATTGTTGGATGCTCTGGCGGTGGGGGAGGTAGGTCTTGTCCACGACCACGGCCATAGCCACGGCCTCTTCCACGGCTGCTGCGAAAGCACCACTGATCAGGGCAGCCTCCTTGGTGCCATCTCAAGAAATGCTAAGGCTTAGAACTAGAGAGGGTGGTATATGAGGGTTCACTGGCCCTCTAAGGCACACACAGAAGAAAGAAATCAAATTGAACGAACAACACAATTGCGATACAAAGCCCGAATGGCTACAATTCATTAATATTAGGGGGGTAAGTGTTACATGACTCCTAAGACACAGCATATAGGCCATGCAAAGCCATGACACGAGATACAAACACAACGCCTCATGAAGGTGGATAAAGAAAGTGCTTGCAACCAAAAGACTACCTAGCAAGCACTGCTAGTTAACCTAGCTATCCTGACTACTCCTCTATCGGGTGCTTACCACCGCAGGTGGCACAGTTACCCGGGGATCGAGAACGGCTGCGACTGATGGTCGGCGAGTGAGAACGACTGAGGTGGCGCCCGCGGTCGAACTCGTCGAATCCAGCGGCGATCGGGCTGCGCCCACTACCGACTCTCAAAGGCTGCGGTCGGTCGGCGGTGGACGCACTTTCTGCGCGCCGTGGCGCAGTGGTGCGGGTCCTCAGTGGAAAACGTCGGCCGCACCGGGTTGCCGAACGACGACAGGTGCAGCAGAGTCGCGCAGCAGAGAGGGGCGGCCGCGATGGCGGCTCTAAGCGGGCCAACTCGCAATGCGGCGCTCTCTCCCGCTCTACTCGCGGTGGGCTTCATCATCTCTCGAACATGTTGTCGCGAGGGTGTCGAGTGCTCGTAGGCTCTTGGTGAGGAGGAATCGGCGTGTCGATCTCGCCAACGGCGTTGGCGAGGGCGATGACAAGGCTGCGTGAGTGGAGCCGATGTGACAGTGCGGGTCATCCGCCCGACGTGGCGGATCACCGGTAAAGCTCTCCCTCCGGAGAGTCGGATGGAAGCGTATGGGCGAGCTCTGCAGAAGGTCTCCATGCATCCGCACAAGCGAGGCGCGCAAGTCGTGCCACATCTGGACAAACATCTAAAGCACGGCTCTGGGGTGCTCACCTTGAAGGTGTGAGTATTGAACTCACCCTCCTAGCATAGAGGAAAACCTCCATGCTCCAAGTCTCTCGGTCCAAAGACTGAGTCATCCAGCCCATGAAGATAGGCGGATGGTAGTAACCAGATATCGCATCACCGGCGAAAAATCCCCACTAAGCCTCCGAGGTCTTCTCCGTGAGAGAAAAAGTCCCAAGAGCCGAGCGACTGAGAGAGACCATCTAAAATTTTGAAAACAGGAGGAAGTCAAGAATGTAATAAATCCAAGTGAAGTAGGATGAGTACGAACTAGGAATGACAAGTAAGAGCGATAAATACACTATATTTTTGCCCAAAGCTTTTCTTAGGTTTCAAAATAAGACTCAAGACCTTAGGCAACAACCAATCTAACTAAGGCTCCTACAACGTATGCTCGATACCACTCTGTCGACCCGGATTGTAATCCGTAATCCTCTGTGAAAATCTTGCGCTATTCCTGGATCGGTAGATAGCGCCACGGTGCACATTGTCAATCATCTCATACATCGCGTAGACCAAACCATTCATTAATACAAGCATTAGAGTTCAAATAGACCACGTCGGGTCGAAGTTTTACAAAAGGGCCGATCGGGCCAAATGAGTTCATTACAAAATCTCGAGCACGTTAGCGGAAGCAAAGGGTAGAGTAAGTCTCTCCACAGCAAGCGATCGGGTACCATGTGTACGACCGATATTAGCCACAGCTTGGATAATATAGGATGTACACGAGTACCAACTGAGCCAACGGTCGGCGAGACTCGGACTACTGAACTATGCTACTCTTCTTCATGTCCTTGCTCCTCGCGTCCGTGTCCTCGTAGTAGGTGTAGTCTCCATGATCTGCGGGTTACGGGGGTTGGGGAAAGAGCGAGGATGAGCACAACTACGTGCTCGCGAGCCAACACACGATGCAATATTATACATGCAAGGCTTAACAAGGATGGCTCGGGTTCATTTATTTGCACAAAGCAATAATTAAAGTACCAATATTAAAAGTCCTATCACGTAGCATTTTAACCAAATTGCATTTGTTAAAGAGATTACTTGTGCAATATTTATAACAGTAGAGGTTACCTCCACCTCATGCTTATTTTTTTGATAGCGGTTACATCCACCACTTGACATCACTGGGGTACATCCACCCAGGAAAAACCAAAACCAGGGTCACAGCGACCCAACACATTTTATCCCGCCCACAAGGTTTTATAAATGTAACTAACTCTTGTAAGTTCCCATGTCCGCCTTGACCGTGGGCACGGCTATTCGAATAGTTCATTACACTCGCAGAGGTTGTACACTTTACCCACAAGAGACAATCATTCGACATATACACATGTTTCGTAGACATGTGAGTCAAGGGAGATCGTCACAAGGCCTTTACAATGCATCCACCAAGATTTGTTACACCCGCTAAGGTTTCACCCGAGAAGAGTTACGCTCACATAGACCGTCAACTCTTTCCTGCACCCCTCTTGCGCCACACGACTTACGCTCACATAGACCAGTAAGTCGTGCACCCCAACCCATAGCCACATAGGCTTATGGCGTAGCGGGTCATCTGCTGGTGCAACTCATACTAACGGATACAAATTATTTAGCCAGTCGACACCATTATAGACATGTGGTCGTCTTGTTTTACATTGGGAGGTCATCACGGATTAAGTCCTTAGGGACCATCTCAAGGTTCATACCACATACCATCCACAAACCAACATTCCTTGGGCTGCATTAGCACCCACCAACATACCATCCATCATACCATCCGCCTGGATGTGACAAGCAATTTCTTTAGGGTTTTTAAGAGGTAGGAAAATACAACATCATAACCATCTCACCATTTACACCCAATGACCGCCCAAAATCATGTCCATTTCAAAAGATGATGATTGTGGTAGATAATACCCGATACTTAAGCAAGACTAGCATGGCGCTTTAAGTATAGCCTAAACTAATATAGTTACCAAATATTTACTAGGGTGACAATGGTGTACGGCAATTCAATTATCAAAGGATGGTGTATTAAAAATAAAGCATCAACATGGCATTTAACTACCTTAGGTATTTAACATACATTTGCATAAGGGAAATAAAGCATGCAATTTGATATTTAAAAGGACATAATTTGCATAAAATGTAGGTTCAATATGATCAAAGTGTCGACTACTTTGGTCTACTGGCTAGATGATCTTGGTATTCTTGAGCTTGATCGAAGTGGGGTCTCAAGCTTCTCCGAACTCTACGCGATCGATCGTACCGGAAAAGAAATAAACGAGCAATTAAATTAAATAAATAACAAGTCTCAACAAATGAACTCCAAAAAGAACCAAACTAGCACCAAAAGAAAGAGCTTGAATTTAGAAATTTTTAGAAACAAACTTTGCAATTTTTGGAGCTAAAATGGGGGAGAAATAAATATTTGAAATCTCTCTTTTGAAATAAAAAGAAAAAGGGAAAAGAAAAAAATCACAAAAACGAAAAAGACAAAGTGGCCCACGGGGCCTTTTTCGGCCTGGCGCTAAACGGCCCAAGGCGCTTGCGCGCGGCCCGCGCGGCCTGCAGCCGAAGAAAAGAAAAGGGGGGGGCTTCGGCCCGAGAGGAAAGAAAGAGAGAGGGGCGGCGGGGGGCTAGGGCAGGGGAGGGGAAACCGAGCGGCGGCGGCAGCGCGCAGGGGGAGGAGGGAAGAGAGGGGCGGCGACGGCGCGGCCTCACCGAGCGGCGACGGCGACGGAGGAGGAAGGGGAGCGGGGCACAGCGGCGGCAGCACTGGAAGAAGGAGGGGCTCGGGGAAGATGGTGCGGCGGCGCCCGGGGAAGAAGAGGCCCGGAGGAAAACGGTGGGCGATGACGATGACGCACAACGGCGACGGCTTCCAACGGTGAGTTCTCCGCTCCTTCCTTTGCTTCTTCCTTGCTCGGGGAGAAAGGGGGCAACGAGGGGTTGGCTCGGCGGATGGGAAGCTCGGCTTTATAGCCGGAGGGGCTTTGGGGTCGTTGGCGCCGGGCGGAGTGCCGAGGCGCGGCGGGCAGCGATGGGGCGGGTCGGGCGCGGGCGGAGCGTTGACGCGGCGCGCGGCGGCGGGCGGGGCATGGCGGGCCGGCTAGGGTTAGGTTAGGGGAAACGGGGAAGAACTCGGGCTTTAGGGGAAGCGAATCCTTGAGCAATTTGGGGAAGTTCTTGGGGTTTGGAAATCCTTGCACACTTAGGGAAAGTTTCGGAGGTTGAGCAATGATCCTTGAAGATCTTGCACTGAAAAAGGATGTTACATCAATCCCTCGTGTAACAGCAATCTGAAGCCAACTATCGAGATAACAGGTGTCGAAACAATCATAGAATTGAAGATTGAATATCTTCACACCAATGCCCGAGTGGTTTTTCATAATGTGGTCAACTTTGCTGGTGAAATCCCTTGCTATTTTATCCCTTCGGCGTGCATTTACATCCAGGCCCAGTGCTTCCTCACTGAAGGTGAGATTGGGATGGCATCTCCAGGAACGTAGAAATGCGTGAGACACGCAGGCAGCACGGGCAGCATCTCGTAGTGGCATTAGGGAATGTATATGACACCAGATGTCCTGCATGCACAAGCATGGGAGAAAAGTTCAACAATGGAATTGTACAGGCAAGTGGTTACTTCGATTGGCGAAAAAAATTTGGTAGGCAAATTAAGCATTGCACGGAGAAAAGTATTAGTGGCTTTCCTAATGCAACACTGATCATTGTACGGAGAAATTTGTACCCACTTATGCTGAAGTTATTAAAACCGATCATTTTCCCAATTCTTCTAGTCTGAATATGCATACTTGGCATGGTTCTAAGTTTACTCATATTCCTGGTCTAATCATGTTACTTGGGGACAGTCTTGCAGTAGATCTATTGTCGAATGGACCAGAGAGACACAGATAGTGGGATATTTTGGTTTCAGTCAAGGCTATGGCACAAGGGAATCATGATATCACCGGCAATTACTGTGGTCAAACAGGACATACTAGGTACTACTATTATAAGCTCAGAAATCTGCAAGGTGGAAGAGGAAGAAGGATACTGGACACTTGGCTGGCTGAGGATGCCATGATCATACTACTCTTGGGACTTTGGATACCAGGGTCTTCCAAGCTGCCAGCAGTTAACTCTGGGATGAGAGGTTATGGCCGTGGTAATCAAGCAGTACTAAATATGGATGAGTACAGGAGGAATGCCCAGGTAGAAAAAGATTCCAGCAAATGAACACCTGGCCTTAAATATAAGTATTTTGCTGGAGCAACTGGAGGTACAGACCATCCACTGCTTAGGGACTCAGTATCTATTGTCCAAGGATCCAGTAAGTCACATAAATGTATTGCTTGCAATGGAGATCACAAGCTATAGCTGTTAAACTGTGAGGAAAATGAAACTTAATGGTGCTTGCCAGGTCTTACGGACAACCTTCTAAGGAAGCTAGAGGCAATAATTTTTATGGTAATTTGTTGCAAGTGAAGGTGACTGATGGTAATTTGACCACCTCTCAGCTCCAAAGAAAGCTTACTAAGCAGTGGAGGCCTGAAGATGATTGCAGTCTTATTATGCTTAGAACAAGCACTACGGCTGCTTTTAATCTGAAGAAATATTTTGATAGGGCTGCTACTGTTCTGCAAAGGCTGGCGAACACAACATTCACATAACTCCAAAGTTTGAGGAGTGGACACCCCAGTGTCAGAGATCTATGCTGGTAGTTTTGCTTAATAGCATATTGTATACCTTAATCTTTACTATTTAGAAATTGTAAGTGGTTGGAACAGTTGTATTATTGGTAGATATAGACACTCGGACAGTCGAACTCTGGACAGTAGCAAGAATGTCCGCATAAGAATGGAATGGTTATTGATCTGAAAAGTATAATAGTGTACATGACCTGCTTTGTAAAAGAAAAGGTCCGTTTCGAGCTGGACAACAAGCATAAACAGCGGCCACTAGATCTAGACCACAGAATTCACAGCAATAGAAGCACGAGCCACTGCTGATAAGGGAGATAGCTCTATGATGTTTACTCCTTGTGAATTTACCAGGTGATGTATGACTCGTGACAGACAGTTTTGTGCTGGGGAGATAATGCTGCAACAGTTAGAACAAAGCAAAGCTACCAATGCAGTAGGACTGCAGGAGATTGCACCATTAAAAGATCTGTTCATAAACTTTTATTTAGCTAGCATAGATCCACCAATTTGTGCAGCTAGAGCAGTCATAGTGATATTTTACTTGCAATATAAGTCTTCCATTATCATCATTTTATGCCGTACCTCTGGAGGGTCTGGCCCCGAATATCTCATTCTTTTGCCACCTTGAGAGTTACCATCTTGTTGGCATGGTGAGCCCTTTCTTTTAGCCACAGAAGCAATCGAACCATCTGCAACACATCATGCATGGCTATGAATAATACAGACACTAACGGAGAAAACAACAAGAAACTCAAGCACACGAACGCACACACATAAATCTAGTTTGTTTAGTTTGTTTCCCTTATCTGACTTTTGCTCAAGAGCACTAACGACTTTAAAAACCCCAAGTTGCTTCAATCTAAGGGGGACTACAATTGAGCAAAGGTATTTCTGCAAAACGCTGCAATCTCCCCCAAGTCCCATCAATTTTGTTCAATCCAACAGAACATTACAGTGGAGCCCATCACCGGTGAGATCTGTAGAGAATAGCGCTTGTATTCAATATGAGGCCAATGGGCCAGTATATATACACAAATACATATGGTGAATATGCAAAGAACCCTTTATAACAATGGGGAATAACACATGTACATATACATCTCTAACACCCCCCCTCAAACTCATGGTGGATCAACAACACTGAGTTTGGAGAGGTAGAAACCGTGCTGTGCGCGAGTCTGGGCCTTCGTAAAGAAATCCGCTATCCAAGCTCAAGGCACATACCAAGAGCAATCACCTGGTCATGCACACAAGACCGCATGAAGGAAGCATCAACACCAATATGCTTGGTAAGCTCATGCTTCACAGGGTCTCGGGCAATACTGATAGCACCTGTACTGTCAGACAAGAGAAGAGTCGGTGTAGTGACAGAAACACCAAAATCCTCAAGTAACCACCGTAGCCAAGTAATCTCTGCTGTCAAGAGAGCCATAGCGCGCAACTCAGCCTCTGCACTCGAACGGGACACTGCAGTCTGTTTCTTCGTCTTCCAGGCAATGAGAGAACCACCAAGAAAAACACGATGCGCAGAGATAGACCGCGATCGGAGGATCGCGCCCAAGTAGCATCCGAATAAGCTGAAGGCATGAACGAGCTGGAGTTTGGAAAGAAAAGATACGAGAGATAGTTCCACGAAGGTATCGCAGAACTCAAGAAGGTGGTCAGTAGTGGACTCGAGTGGGAGCGATCTGAATCGACTCGAAATGTGGATGGATAAGTGATATCTGGACGAGTAACAGCAAGATAGACAAGACTCCCAACAAGATGACGATAGCGAGTCGGATTAGAAAGAGGCTCGCCATCAGAGAGTCGGAGGTGAATATTGAGCTCCATGGGAGTCTCAACGATCTGTTGATCAGTGAGAGAGGCACGATCAAGAAGATCCTGAATATACTTCTCTTGGGACATAAAGAAACCATCTGGAGTGGAAGTAACCTCAATCCCAAGGAAGTAACGAAGAGGACCAAGATCCGACATAAGAAACCGCCACTAAGACGAGCCTTGACAAAGGCAATGTACTAAATCATCGCGGTAATGATCATATCATCAACATACGTAAGAAGAAGAGTCCACCACGAGGCGAAGTGTGGACAAAGAGCACAGATCATGATCACTAGGTGAAAAGCCGCAGAGTGACCACAGAGGAGAAGCGCTCAAACCAAGCACGAGGGGCTTGCTTAAGGCCATAGAGAGAACGAAGGCGGACGGCACCATGCCCTCGAGAAGAATACCCGGTGGCGGAAGCATGTAGACCTCCTCACGCAACTCGCCATTGAGAAAGGCATTCTTGACATCAAGCCGAGAAATGCAGACCGGTGGCGAGCAGGCCACCGCAAGAAGAGTGCGGGCGGTGGTCATGTGAGCCACAGAGCAAAAGTCTTATCGTAGTCACGACCATGCTCTGCTTTGGAAGCCACGAGCAACAAGACGCGCCTTATAGCGCTCAAGAGAGCCATCGAGCGAGTCTTAATCTTATAGACCCACTTACACGTGATGGGACGAGTGAGATGGAAAAGGAACAAGATCCCAAGTACCAAGACGCTCGAGGCAGCAATCTCCTCGGCCATAGCATGCTGCCACTCGGGATGAGTAATGAAGATCTCGATAGGAGACAGGCTCAAGAGTAGCCGCACTGAAAAACCAAAGCGAGCGGGAGGCCGAATCGATCGGCGACATGAGAGCGTAGCGAGAGAAGATAACCCATCGGGGAAGATGGATCATCATGAGAAGATAGAACATCAGGAGAAGATGGCTCATCGGGAAGATCCTCAAAACGAGGTCGACGAGTGTAGACGAGTGTAGTGGGAGGAGCCTGAGGAGCCGCAGGAGACGAATCAGGCGGTGACAACGGCGGAGAGGCCACAGGAGGAATATATGGAAACTCGATGGGGCGGGTGGATGAGGGTAAGACAGATATAGGTGTATCTGGAAAGGTCAAAAAGGACAGAGACTCCACAGAGGAAGCCGAAGGAGAGGTAGGACGTGGGTAGAAGGGACGAGACTCGTCGAAAGTCACATCCCGAGAAATCCGCATCCGTCGACCAACAGGATCCCAGCACCGATATCCCTTGTGCTCAAGATCGTATCCCGAAAGACACACTCAACAGACTGAGCAGTTAGTTTGGTACGTTCTCGAGGGGCGAGGAGAACATAGCAAACGCAGCCAAACAGACGAAGGGCAGAGTAGTCAGGAAGAAGACCACAAAGACGCTCAACAGGAATCGCACCAAGAGCGTAAGAGGGTGGATGTTAACGAGATAGGTGGCGGTGAAACGACCTCGGCCCAAAAGTGAGGTGGAATAGAGGGCAATCATCGCGCGAGCCGTCTCAAGGAGATGACGATGCTTGCGCCGGTGACACCATTCTGAGCATGAGCACCAGGACAAGAAAACTGAGCGAGAGTACCCTGTTCAGTAAGGAAACTGCGCAGGTAACGAGAGAGGTACTCGCCAGCGGAATCAGCGCGAAAGACACGAATAGGGGTGGAGAACTGTGTATGGACCATAGTGGCAAATTGTTTATAGATAGATAAGACCTCACTACGAGAAGACATGAAATATATCCAAGTGTAACGAGAAAAATCATCTATAAAAATGATATAATATCGATGACCCCCTTTCGAAACGAAGGGAGCCGGACCCCAAACATCTGAATGAACAAGATCAAAAGGATGCTGAGACACTGTCTCACTATGAGGATAAGGAAGCTGAATCTGTTTACCTAACTTACAGCCCTGACAATCTAAAGACACATCTCCGAGATGCACCCGAAGACCACGACGAACCAAAGGCGGCGAGGCGAGATCCACACAGATGACCAAGACGGTGATGCCACTGCTGGAAAGAGCTGGTAGGCGAAGTGGTAGAAGCCGAGAGACTAGCGGCGCGATAGCGTGAAGGAAGGTGAAGCCAGTCAAGCTCCCAGAGACGCTGTGAGTCAAGGCGCCGAGGGCCAGAACCAACCAGAGCTCCCGTGTGGCGGTCCTGAACACAACAAGAGTCAGAGTCGAGAATGACCCGACAACTAAGATCGATGTCGCCCGTGAGAAAAGAAGTTGCATGGTAAGGCGAGGAACATAAGCAATAGAAGGAACATGAAAAGAGGAGTTGCTAAGAGGTCCTCGACTAGAGACAGAAAGAGATGTACCATCAGCAGTAAGAACACTGACAGGAGAATCAAGGGGTGTAAGGAAAGACAGAGTGGAAGAATCAGGAGTCATGTGAAAAGATGCTCCAGAATCAAGAATCCACGGGAGGTACCTGACTGTGTAGGAGGTGGTCTCTCGTGCGAAGAGTCGATGGCGAGCCTGCGTAACTCGCCGAGGAGAACTCAAGGCGGCAAGCGGCGCCGAAGTCCGGCTATCTCCCGCTCGATGAGAAATCGCTAAAGAAGTCGATGCAGGCGTCGATGTAGAAGCACCAGTGCGAGTGCTAGTAGAAGAACGGCAAGAAAAATACCGCTGCTTCTTGTAGCACTGGGACTCAATGTGGCCGACCTTATTGCAGTAGGAGCAGTGAGGACGACCACCGCCAGATGGAGGGCGGCCACCGCCACCGTGGCACCACGAGGAGGCAGTGTCGACGCGTGGAGCGCGGGTGTAGCGGGGCGAGCGGCGAGTACGGAGGGAGTGGCGGCGAGCCAGCACCACTCAGCGAGTCTCCTCTGCTCGATATCTCGATGGGGCCTCGTGAGAGTGACACGAGGGTGGCGTGCAAGGAGTTGGGCACGCCGCTGCTCGAACTCGGGACGAAGGCGAGTGAGGAACTTGTAGATCCGCTGAAAATCCGTGTCAAGACGCATGGCTAGGCAACAGCGACAGAGCGGCGGCCGGCGGTGCGGAGAGAGTCCACTGACGCGAGCATGCCAGAGCCACGAGCGTAAAAGCGTCAACAGTAGCATCACCCTGCTGAAGAGAGTGCTCTTGGCGAACCACGGACAGGTAGAGAGCATCACCGGAGGGCTCGTAGCGCTGACGAAGGTGAGTCCACATCCGAAAGCAATAGGAGTCCCACAACCTCGTAAGAGAACGAGGCCGATATCGGCGATGAGGACAAAGGCGGCCGAAGGTCGTCGTCGTACCAGTGAGTGTAGACGGTCGGCGATCCTTGTAGAAGTCGAAAGCCTCCTGGTAGGCAGAGATAGCCTCATCATCAGCAAGGCGAGCGGTCTCAGCAGCAGCCTTGTCGGCTGTCGGGGGCAGCGCAACAGGCGTAGGCTCCGTCGGTGGTGTAGGGCAAGGCGGACAGGTGACATCGCCAGAGAGGACACCCCAGAGACGAAGACCACGCATGTGGATGCGCATGTGAGACACAAAATCGGTGTAATTAACACCATCGAATATCACCGGACAAATGAGGAGGAAAATAGTGCCCATTGGTAGCGGCCCAGCGCGCGCGCGACCAAGGCAACGGTCTAACAGCGGCCGGGCGGTGCGGCGGTTAGAACGACGTAATGAGATTTCCCTTTTTTTTAACTTGAGCCGGCCCGGCTCACCAACACAAACTGAGGCCCACTACGGCCTGCACACACGCACGCACGGGAGGTAGGGTTTCCCGCGATGTCGGCGGCATGGCGCGGCGCGCGACGCGGCCCCGAAGACCCGAAGCTCGGCGCGCGATGAAAACGGCGCGATGAAGATTTAAAATCCGGCGGCGGCGCGACGGATGCCGAGGCGAGCGAGCGGCGGCTCGGGCGCGCGCGTCGGTCCGGCCGGCGCGCGTGATGCCGACGGAGGCCGACGGCGACGGAGAGGCGGCGCGCGCGGCGGCGACGGCAGCGGCGGCGCGCCGATCCGGCGGCGGCGCCTAGCAGCACTGGAGAGGTGGAGGCGCGGAGGTGACGCCGGCGACCGGGAGAACACGCGGAGGCCGAGGCGGTCAGAGGCGACGCCGGCGGCCGGGACAAGCGAAGCAACGGCAAACCCTAGGTTCGCTCTGATACCATGTAGAGAATAGCGCTTGTATTCAATATGAGGCCAATGAGCCAGTATATATACACAAATACATATGGTGAATATGCAAAGAACCCCTTATAACAATGGAGAATAACACATGTACATATACATCTCTAACAAGATCCCTATTAACCTTCACAAATATTGACTAGCCGGCTTTGATCAATCTAAATGAATCAGTTTGCTCCCCCTCACAAAAAAAGAAAAGAAAAGAATTTTCTTCCGGAAAAGAAACAGTAAACAGCAAACACAGATACACAATAAAAAGGAGTTTTATTATTATTTATTTATGAAGAAACATACACACCGTAAACAGCAAACACAAATACACAATAAAAAGGAGTTTTATTATTATTTATTTATGAAGAAACATACACGCAGTAAACAGAGTCTTGTCGCACATGACAAGACCATGTGAGTAGTAGTTTTCTGGACAAGCTATAGATGCCAGGACATGAACATAACGTAGCAGAGCTGAACAACCGACCGGCCGAGAGGGAGAGCTAAGAGGCGGCTTACTACGGGCTTGGATTTGCCGATGACGACGCTTCTGCTGCCGCTGCATGGAGATGAGCCGCTTCAGCGCCAGCAGCCCCATGATACGACGATAGACGAGAATCAGCGACTTCTTCGGCGAAATGGACGAAGTCGACTTGGGGCTTCGGAAGAGGAAGGCGAGGCGAAGATTTTGACGCGGGTGGCGCGACTTAAATAGGCTGGGGATGGGAGGAGTGGAGTGGAGCACGGCGAGTCAGCGACGCTGTCTTGTTCGGCTCGGACACGAGAAGGAGACGGGTGCAAGGAAGGAGGAGACGCTGACGGGGCGGTCCCACCGTTGTCTGCCACACGCCAACGGAAAGAGGATGAAGAGGAAGCCCGCGGGCGTGCTCGTGGTGTCCAAGAAGAAGAGGAAGCTGTTACCCTTCAACCCCAGCAACCAAGAGCAGCGGTCCACACAGTAATAAATAGTCCTGGGCCGGCCCAGATGGGTTGACTCTGTCAAGAGCCAGCTCGGGCTGCTTTTGCCGGCCCGCGGGTTACTACTTAATAAGATTGTACTTGTCTTCACGTCGATTTGATGTAATCGTGCAGAGTATTTTTCAGAGACAACTGATCACTTCTTAAATACGTTGTGTTGTATAGGGGAATAAGTATTATCTCTCCACACCAGCGTTTTTTTACATATCCATGAGATATACTGCTATAATAGCGATCAATGCTGAGTTAACCGACCGTCTTAGACCCCATCTCGACTCCATGTATTTTGCTTCCTGCCCAAATGCCAATATCTCAAGGCATTGCGCTTGCCGATGCAGTACGTACGTGAAAATTAGGAAAAACTTCAATCCATCCTGAACTCTTTGGAAAGTATGTAAATTAATTTATAACTTAAAACCGAACATTTGACACCTATCAACTGTGAAAACCGTGCAAAACACACTCTCAACATAAAACACCATGGTTTTGATTGACATGGCTCAACCGGAACCGCTGCGTCGGGGCCGCCGCTCGTCGGCGCCGGTATCAATTAAACTAGTTATATGTTTTCATTAATTTATGGTGTACAATTTAAGGGGTTTTCATGTTCTAAAAAATATTGGTGACTGTATTCGTTTCGATCCGTATTTGCTCTATATCTGTATTCGACATAATTCGTATCCGAGAAAAAAATATATGACAAAACCATTATCCGTCTGTGTTCGATCTATTTTCACCCCTAGCCAAGAGTGCCAGTGACTAGCGTTCCATTGCTCATGTGTTAGGGCCAATAATCAATATTTGTGAGTTGTGGCAACACTACAAACATCAGCAAGGGTAAAAAAAAAGATGTGTGTTTGAATAGATAAAACCACGGTTATTAAGTTGTGCGACTAGTCGACGATTAGTCGACAAGTCGGTACACAACCTCCTACTAGAGTCATCGACTCGACTAGGAGGGCTAGTAGCCCGACTTGCCGGCTAGTCGCAACTAGTCGAGATTTGCTAGCCGCTCAACTTGTTTTGCTGGTCCACTATCAGGTGAGTGACTTGCTATAGAACTTGTAAGTCATCAACTCATTATCATGATTATGTTATGATTTGTTACGATCAAAACGACTAGCCATCCATCGAAATTTGTTACTCATCATCGCGACTAGCCATTCATCAAGAAAGATTTGTTACGATCAAAACAAGTAAGTCATCAGCTCATCGTCATGATTATGTTGTTTTTCTCTTTATTCCATGATTTGCTTCACCAGCCTTTTCCTCAAGTAGTTGGTTACTGTAGTTGTACCTGCGCCTGACCGTAAGCTAGCGCAGTGTGTTTGTGCTACTTAATAAGATTGTACTTGTCTGCACGACGTTTTCACGTCGATTTGATGTAATCGTGCTGAGTATTTTTCAGAGACAACTGATCACTTCTTAAATACGTTATATAGGGGGAATAAGTATTATCCCTCCACACCAGCGCTTTTTTAAATATCCATGAGATATACTGCTATAATAGCGATCAATGCTGAGTTAATCGACGGTCTTAGACCCCCATCTCGACGCCATGTATTTTGCTTCCGGCCCAAATGCCAACATCTCAAGGTATTGTGCTTGCCGATGCAGTACGTACGTGAAAATTAGGAATAACTTCAATCCACCCTGAACTCTTTGGAAAGTTTATAAATTAATTTATAACTTTAAACCGAACATTTGACACCTATCAACTGTGAAAACCGTGCAAAACACACTCTCAACATAAAACACTATGGTTTTGATTGACATGGCTCAGCCGGAACCGCTGCGTCGGGGCCGTCGCTCGTCGTCACCGGCATCAACTAAACTAGTTATATGTTTCCATCAATTTCTGGCATACAATTTAAGGGGTTTTCATGTTCTAAAAAATATCGGTAATCATATTTGTTTCGATCCGTATTTGCTCCGTATTTGTATTCGACATAATTCATATTCGTATCCAGGATATTCGTATTCGTATCCGCATCCGAGAGAAAAAAAATATGACAAAGCCATTATCCGTCCGTATTCAATCTGTTTTCACCCCTAGCCAAGAGTGCCAGTGACTAGCGTTCCATTGCTCATGTGTTAGGGCCAATAATCAATATTTGTGAGTTGTGGCAGCACTAAAAACATCAGCAAGGGTAAAAAAGATGTGTGTTTGAATAGATAAAACCACTATTATTAAGTCGCGCGACTAGTCGACGATTAGTCGACAAGTCGGTACACAACCTCCTACTAGAGTCATCGACTCGACTAGGAGGGCTAGTCGCCCGACTTGCCGGCTAGTCGCGACTAATCGATATTTGCTAGCCGCCCAACTTGTTTTGCTGGCCCACTACCAGGTGAGTGACTTGCTATAGAACTTGTAAGTCATCAACTCATCATCATGATTATGTTACGATTTGTTACGATCAAAACGACTAGCCATCCATCGAGATTTGTTACTCATCATCGCGACTAGCCATTCATAAGAAAGATTTGTTACGATCAAAACAAGTAAGTCATCAGCTCATCATCATTACGTTGTTCTTCTCTTTATTTCATGATTTGCTTCACCAGCCTTTTCCTCAAGTAGTTGTTGGTTAGCATCAGTACGACATGACACACTCAAAGATCGAACCATACTAAAGATAATACGTGTGCTTCCTCATGCAATTCTTAATGCTCAGACAAAGGTCAGCTTAGCTGTGTGGGAACGGGCAATAGCAGATAGGTATGCACCCAGGCTAATAGATGCTGATTTAAATGAATGTTTTTTTTTGTGACAATTGCAATAATCTTGGCAGATTTTGGTGGAGTCTACTGGCTGGTGTGGATTGATGGGAGACAACCAATGTGGATTGATGGGAGACAGTTGGTTGCACACATAGTGTCGCTGAAGATGGTATTGGTAAGGATGTTTCTGGAGATGTTATGCATTTGTGTGTAGTTTGTTCGATTCAATCTGTTCCAGTTGTCTATACAATTTGAAGGACAGTGGATCGCCTGTTGCGCTATAAAATTTTGTTCCTGAAATTTACTCACATCTTTCATCAGCCGCCGCCGCCTCCGACGCGCCCCTTTCCCCTTCCATGTCAACACCGCGTCGTGGTTCCCCTTGCACACGCCACACGCCAACGCCGTGGCTGCAAAAGGATCTGGGCCTCTGATGCTCACCACGTGCGGTGATTCAGCGAAGTTGGCGCGCATCAGCACCGCCTAGATCCGTCGGTCTATCATCGGAGGTCCACGTCCTCATCGGATCTGAAGACCGGTTTTTTTTTTTAATTATTTGATTTCTTAGATTGGTTTTTTTTTTCTCATATGATTTTTTCGCATTTTTTTCTGAACTGATTTTTAGATCACGATTTATTTCATTTTTTTTTTTATCAAGTGGTCTTTTCGAATCTCAATTATTGTTTTTCTCAATCTTTTTTCGGGTCATTTTTTTTTTCAAATTAGTTTCATTTTTATTTTTTTTTCTCAACCGAATTTTGTTGCTTGGGTGGGGCGGCGTGAGTATTGCAACTCACAGACGCTCTTAAGGTAGGTGTAGCCTAGTGCTCGTCTGCATCAGCCGGTCCCAAAGGCCAGATGCAAGCTCACCACAGCAATACATGACATGCCGTGCGTCACAAAAACACATAAACAACCAAGCCAATCAATGCCAAATCATATCATACATACGTAGCAGTAGCATTCCATACAAGCAAGTCGAGTGGTACTACTTTCAGATAGGTACGTCGATTACATCAAATCACATCCATTCCTCCATTCCGTGGAAATTAAGCAACCAACCCAGTAAGTCAGTTGATTGTTGTTACGTCCACCACACGGCGAAATTAAGCTGCAAATCATCAGAAATCAGATCCGTCGTCGATACTGGGGGTTACCGTCTACGACAAGACCACAGGTGCCTCCTCCTGTCCTGGTGCCGGCGCCTCGGCCTCCGCGTCTGTGGCCCCTTGGGGAGGAGGAACAACAGCACTCCGCACCCAGTGCTCCACAAGCCTTTCCACAGGGACTTTGATTACATCACGCCGAACACCAATATCCGACACATATCGCCCCACACAGTACATGCCGCTTGTCACAATCGCCAGACCGCCAGCACTAGTTGTCAGGAAACGCAGCGGCGATGAGGCCACTGCGCTGAATGCAGCCGTCAGGGATGCCAGCTGCCCACTGCGTCCAACACTGAAAGCAGTCTCAACAAGCAATCCCGTCTTGCAGTATATTGCAAAGTCCTCACAGTTGTTCTTGAACAGGCAATACATGCCAAACCCATTATTCAGGAGGTATTGGGCACGGTGGATCACAACATCAGCAGTGTCTGAGGAAGCCAGAGTGCATGTTCCTCCACGTGCTTTGGCGAGGAAGAAAGCAGGAGACACTGCATAATCGAACAGGTACAGATTGCCCCCATCTAAGAAGCAATCGAGGCAGGACATTATGACTCCCTGACGCTTAATCAGGTGACCACATTTCTGGCAGGGAGGGCCCTCCTCCGTTGCCGGAGAGGAGCTAAAAAGAAACCTGTCCAAGAACGTTCCTGTCCCGATTTCATGTCCAGTTGCTCTTGTAAAATGAATAACCATGCCATCTCCAACGTATATTCCTAACAATGAAAGTTCAAGAAATTGGTCACTGTTCTAAGCAAACAAGTCAAGAGGACAGCACGAACAAGTTTTCAAAAACTTACCCTTTAAAAAAAAGTTTTCAAAAACTCATCATAATAGGCAGTAACAACGGATTATGTAATGCTTTGAGATAAAAGGCTAAGCAGCATGTCAATCAAGTAATGCTGTGTTTGTTGTGATATTATCTCTTTATGATAAACAGATCCACTTTGCAAGCTCGTTATTACCGGTAGTTTCTACAAAGAATCGAACTAGGTGTCATGTGCAAAGAATTCTTAAACCTGCTGTTTTTTTTGCTACGGGTCAGATTAGGCAGTGGAAAGTGCAATTTACTCTTATATATTCATAAAAAATGACAGTGCAGCAGTACATTGCAAAAAATATTTGTGACTCTCGGCCGGGCAAACAGCCAGAATTCATTTCAGAACACATCAAGTCTAGAAGAGGTTGCGGTTGCTCGATGGGTAGGCACTAGGCAGTACCATCCCGTCCCATGTGGCCACAATGGACTGGAATAAGTAGCAACGGAATCGTGCTTCCCAATTATGGTTCAATGGCCCCTAAAAAAATGGTTCAAATGACAGTAGAAAAGAAAAGTAGGAAGGTAGCAGACATATTATACTTCCTCATTCTCAACAAAACAACAGAACAATGTGAAAGAAGAAAATATTCGGGAAATGCCAAAAGGCAAATATATAGGAAGCGGAGATGGCTTTTTGTTGTCGTTGTTAATGGCAGTGTTCACCTAGGGGCTAGGTGGAAGGCGGGCGGAGGGTGGCCACCTAGCGCCTAGCCCGCCTAGGCTGCGGTCGAAGCAGCCGCAAACAGAAGCATCAGGGGGAGAGAAGTGAAGAAGAAAAAGAAAAGAGAAAGAAAAAAGAAAAAAACTTACCTGCCGCCTGGTCCAGTCCAGCCCAAGCCCAGTGATTCAACTGAGTCAGACCAACCGAAAGTCCGAAACTTACTCCTCGCTCTCGCTCTCCCCTAGGTCTGCCTTATCCTCTTATCCTCTTGCCCCCTATGACAGTCTGCCCTCCTCTCGCTCTCGCTCTCCCCTCTCCTATCCCGCCGCCTCCTCATCCCCTTCCATCAACACAAAATCTGGCGGCAGGGAGACCAAATCCAGCGACGGGGAAGCGGAATCGACGGCGGGGAAGCGACAACGACGTCGATCTGGCCGGAGAGGAGGCGGCGCGCGTAGGAGAGCCGGGGAGGAGGCGGTGCGCGAAGGGGAGCCGGAGAGGAAGCGGCGCACGACGGAGAGCCGAGAAGGAGGCGACACGATGGGGAACCGGGGTTTGGAACCACACGGTGAGAGCCTCCTCACTTACCCCTCTTTTCTCCCACGTGCCGCCGCCCAGCTCCGCCCGACACCGCCCTGGACCGCCCAGCCACCGCCGCGCCTTGCCCGCCTCGGTTCACCTGGGTCCGCATTGGACCCGCGTTGACCGCCTAGACGGGCCGAGCACCTAGGGGGCGACTGAGCCCGAATCGCGGCGGGTGGCTTGCGCCCAACGCCTAGGCAGCACCTAGGGGAACACTGGTTAATGGTAATGTTAAAATACAAATGAGTAGAAAAAATATCAGTGAACAGTGGTAGCAAGAAAGATCACAAGAGTCAAGGCTGTGTTTGGTTCAGGGTTAAGATAACCGGGTTAGCTAACCTTAACCCAACTAGGTTAGCTTAACCAAAATTTTATGTTTGGCAACCAACCTTGTTAATATAGTTTCTGTTTCGCTATATTAGATGGGTTAGCTAGGTTAGCAGTAGAAAAACAGAACTTACGAAGGATTAGTTGTGCTGGCCTGCTGGGTTAGCTTATTCCACCAATTTGGTGGGTTAACTAATCCTGGATTAGGAGGGTTAAAAGGCTTGGACCGGGTTAAGTTAATCCTCCCTAACCCAAGGGTGTTGGCGGGTTAAACACCTAACCCACCTCTTAACCTCGAACCGAACGGGGCCTTAAGACTCTTTGTCTGTAGTACGTCCATAGTCTGGTGTTTCACAAGTAATGAGCATATGTGTGGAAACAAACAAGTAAGTATAGGCAATAGCCATTTCCCCCTTTCTATAAAAACGCAGCTTGAGAAGGAAGAGATGAATCTACAATTCTACATAAGAGCAACCAATGAATTTCAGTAGGGTTCTCCCCTACTGTTTCCCGTAAAAAAGAAAGAGCAGTCAATAAATGCTATTCAAAGTCTAGTACTCTAGTGTGGTGTTATTCAGAAATGAAGACATGTGTTGTTGTAGAGTTCCTTCTCAACACTAAATTGGATGAGGCCACTGCAATTATGGTCATGTGCGTGGGCAGCACAGTGCTTCCTAACCCGACCCAAGCGATCACGATGATCGTAGTGGTGGATATATGATGACAATTCGTCTTGGCAGCTCTTGCGCGGTGTTCTAATTTGTAATTTAACAACCCGGAGGAGAAGTGCGAAATTAGTGGTAGAATGCATAACAGTAATTGTTAAATTAACCCCCTGACATGAATACAATTGGGAATTAGGAAATATCTTCTACCAGTCCCCTCCCTCCCCTCCCTATGCACTCATTCTTGATGGAATTAGGAAATAAACAATGCCCTTACCAAACAATTAATTAAAGTGAATGAATTACGAAGAATCAATGGCACTGACTATATAGGTAGATAGGTAGGGATTAGGGAAGAAAGGAGGACTGGAAATATTGACCGTGGTGCGCGTAGAGGTAGGCGGCTCTCCACGAGTAGATGTGATCCCCGGCGGTGACATCCTCCCGATCCACCCGGTTCGACAGAACCCCCACCACCATCTTCCCCACCGAGTTCCTCCTCCTCCTCCAATCGAAATCGAACCCCTCCCCTGCCCTCGATGGTTGGCTTGCTTGCTTAGCGGCGAAGAATGACCTTCCCTTCCCTCATGCCCTGGATGGGGATGGAGAGGATGCAGATGGACACGGAGACGCGCTCAGCTCAGGGGAGGCAAAGAGGAGGCTGTTGGTCTGGTTAGCAACCAAAGCAAGGAGGAGGCCCCATCCTCCCCATTTCCATCTCCGTCTCCATCACTCCATGTGCGCCAGCGGGGAAGGAAGGCAGAGCGGCTGTGCGATGCAACGGCCTCCGGTCTGGTCTGGTCTTCTTTGGTTTGGGCCTATTTGGTTCACTACCCTAACATACCGGAACAAAATTTGGCATGGACAAAACTTGAGCAAAGCTAAAATTTGGTATGGACAAAACTTAACCAGAGCTAAAATTTGACAAGATAAACGTTGCGGCAAAGTCAAATTTTGGTGTTACCAAATATTGATAGCAAACTAAAGGATAGCTAATTTTCTAAATTTGATTTGGTTCACATTGGTATTCAGGGCCTGTTTGGTTCATAACAGGTCCATTTGGCTAGGGGACTGGATCGTCTTGCCACTACTGACAAAGAGACGGGAGGAGAGGAGTTTTTTTTTATTATTTTCTGTCTGTGAGGTCGACAAAACTACTCTCAAAACCAGCTTCAAGAGGATGACGATAATTCTGATGAATAAATTAGTTCTAGTAAATGTGAAATATAAAATAAATATATACTATTGAATTTGTACAACATGTGTATATCATCACTATTGAATTTCTTAGGATTGTATCATGGACCAATTTAATTGAATTGAATAGCCTTGGCCATTAGGTTACAAGTTTGGTGGCGTCGAGCTGTGGCCGAGCGCTTCGGCGACGCCCTCATCGGTGGGCATGTCGTGGAGCAATGCCTCGTAGTCGTGCACCGAGGCCTCCCAACGGCGGAGGTTGTCGTTGCAGGTGGCTCTGCGTAGGCGAGCCATGTTGTAAGGGGACCGCAGGCTGAGCGCAGCATCGTAGTCGTGGAGGGCGCTCTCCTACTCCCCTAGCTTACACCGACACGCCGCACGGTTGCACATCAACGTTGTGTTGGGTTGCTCATTGACCAGGCCTTGCTAGTACGCGGCGCAGGCCTCGTGGAACCTACCGGCCTTGAGGGCTTGTTTAGGAAGCCTAATCCCGACCGAGATTCTAGTCAAATCTCGTGGATCAAAACCCCCGAGGGAATCTAGCCCCGCCCAGCTAGGATGCACGTTTGGAAGGCCCTAGGGGTCGAAATATCCCCATCCATCCCGGCCCAATCCACGGGAAAAATCATCGCCTGGCCACATGAAAAAAAAATTCCCCGTCACCTCACGAAGCATCGTCGTGACCTCCCTCGTCCCGCATCGACGCTGCCGCCCACCGCCGCTGCCACTCAAACTCTAGTGATGATGTACGGTTAGTATCCTCCTCTTGATACTCCTCTTGCTGCTCCTAGAGCTTCTCACAGATCTTCTCAATAGCTACGGTGAGTTAGGAGGACGATGGCTATGGCGGAATCAGAAGAGGCACAAATGTGGGTGAGGAAGGAGCCGCCTTCGACTGCTTCCTTCACAGCAGTTTTTCCCCCGCCGTCGACTCCTTCCTTGTCTTCTTCCACTTCGTCAACTGGACACGCTCGCCATCAAGAAGCTACCTGTAGGTCGCACCCGAGCACACCCCATCGATCCCACCCTCTGCCTTTTCCCCTTGCTTTTGTGAATTTCTGTGCTCAAATCTGGCGTTCCATTGCTAGTAGCTTCAAATAGGACATGTCGGTTTCATGTTCTTCTCATCACCTGCGGTAATCGATTGTTTGATTGGGGCGTTGAGGTGGAGGAACAGACAACAAGTTTTAGGTTGCAACCGATAATTACACTGGAAGACTGGTTGTTTAGGTTAGGTTTGGTTGTAGATAGTGATGAACTCACTTTCCCTTGTTTAGATTCTTCAAAATGTGAACAACTAGAGGGTGATGCACGAATTCGTATTTAGTGCATAGTAAACTATGCTCTCATGATTTCTACTGATAAGTTGTGCTGATGGGATGCACATATTGCATAAACTTTGGGTATGGATATGGTTTGATCTGCATTTCTTTATATTTTAATTTCAAGCATTTCTTTGTCTATTTTATTAGGACAATTGGTTAATCCAAGTATCCAACTATGTCAAATCATAGCAAATTTAGGCTTTTCTTTTTACTAAATGGTTGTAAAAAAGGATTGACAATTTATATGAAGAAGTAACCTCTTTAAAAGACCATCATATTGCTATCAATTCCACCCTATACTTATATTTCTGGTTCAGCAGCATTATCTATAACAAGGACTAATAGTCACTTTTCTCAATTATGGTGTATTATCAATTATTCTTTCTTGATGATTCTATTTGAGGATCAAAGTAGATAATTCTTAACTCTTTCAAACTGTCAGTAAATTAAGTTCATGATAAATGGAAAAGGATATATTCAATAAAACCAGGTGGTTGCCTGCATTTTGCTCTTCTAGCAGAGTTATGGAGAGCAAAGGGTTTTTCTATTCCTCAAGATATACATCCATTAAGTTTTTCTGTTCCTCAAGATAATACATCAATGATATCTTGATCCTTAAGCACTAGCAGGAGAAAGAGACATGAACACAATCGTTGCTGATGCAAAAAATGCAACAGACCTTGACACATCGGTCAAATGCAGCAAGAACAACTAGCATATGATGAATTTCATCAGTCACATCTGAAGATGTCGGGACCCGAATTTCCGAATCCGAAACCCTCTGTGTATATTTGCACTAGTCCCTGGATCAGTAGCTAGTGCATACAGTGACATCATTGAATATCAACACATATCTTGTAAATGCCAAACTATTGTATAATATTGAACAAAAGAGTAATGACCTTATGGTCGAAGCTTACAATTACCGCCCTTTCAGGCTAAACATCTCGAATAAAATTCAGCAGAAGAAGATAACTCCAAGTGATGGCCCATCCATATACTCACAGACAATCGAGTGGGGGAGCACACCCTAGTTCGCATGGTCTTCAAAGTACTCCTCCTCAGCAACTTTAAAGGCTTCTGAGATTTGTTTTGAGTGTAGCACGTAAGCACATAAAGTACTCTGCAAGTCTTGGAAAAAATGCATATGCATAGCTTTAACAAATGAGGCTTAAATGGCTCTTTTGCATAAAGCAATATTTTAAATTTCAACAGTTTTCATAAAACATATTTGACAAAAGGTAGTTCGATAAATAAATTAATTGTATCACTAGTGGAGGTTCTAGCTACCAACCACTAGTATCAAGGATCTAGCTGCCAAGGTTCAAAGGATAGGGTTCTAGCTGCCCAACTGGCTCTAGCTGCTAGAAAAACTGCCCGAGAGTCCCAACCGCTCCCGGGTTCCCAAAATTTTACTCTTCTGAAATCAAAACCAAAATTTACCATGTGAAAATGCACCTTGCCTGTCCTTGATCGTGGGCACAACCATTCAAATAGTTTTATACTCTGCAGAGGCTGTACAGCTTGACCCACACAAGATAATCGACTTAAAATGTCGGCCATAACACACTTCCTTAGGCGTGTGTAACATCCCAAAGTTATGTTACCAAAATAAAATAAAATAAAGTTATTGTTTTATTGGATTTTCTGAATTTAGCCAGAGTTTAATTGCTTTATTTGAATTTCTGAAGTTGTAAAAGTCAAAATTTAAAACTTATTTGAAGTTCTTGAAATTTCAGTTGGTTTGACCTGAAAAATAAAAATTCAATTAATTTCTAGAAATTTTCTGAGTTTTTAAAAGCTTTTTCCTAATTATTGCAAAGCCAAAATAGTTTATTTGCAGAAAGTATAGCCAACTTTAAGTTAGAAATATTTTAATTAAATCCAAAATGCCTCAGGGAATTTCTGTGAATTTTCCCATAATTTTTGGAATTATTTTGCTATTTTCTAAAGCCAAAATAAATTAATCGGTTTATTTAAATAAAGAAAGCATTTAAAACTCCTAAAAACCTTTTGGGCCGAAACCCCTGCGGCCCACCCCTATTCTTCCCGCGCGCCGGCCCGTTCAGCCCGCTCCGCCGCCCGCACCTCCCTCTCTCCTCCCTCTCGCCCCCATCATCCGATCCCCATCAGACGGCTACCACTGCCCCACGCCATCCCCGCTCCCCGCATCGCCAGATCGGCATCCGACGGTCGCGCCCCTTTCTTCCCCCTCTGGCCTTCCTCTTCGCCCGCACACAAAGGCCGCCATTGACGCGCGTGTGCAGCTCCATCGCCGCCGTGATTCCCTCGTCCTCTCCTCATGCGAACGGGCGCATTAAAATCCGTGATTCTCGCCTCGCCCATTACCGGCATTTCCCCTCCGTTTCGGCCCTCATCACCCCGATTTTGGCCGGCGACCTCGCGCGACCTTTTTGCGCCCTACGCCGCCTCGAGCCCGCCCGCACCCCTATAAGTAGCGCCCCGACATCGCCTCCCTCGTCTCATCCCAACGCCGCCACCCACATAGCCTCTCCCTCCCTCAACTCGCCGGATTTTGAGGTTCTTCGCCATCGACCGAAGCTCGGATTTTCTTCAGTTCCGGCACCACCGTCAACGCTCCTCCCCCGCCTCCGCCACCGTTGGCATCGCCGCATCACCGCGAACACGGGGTGCGCACTCACTTGCCCCAAGAGCCTCCAGAATACCATCGTCGCCGCCAGTCGAATCTCGCCGCCGCCGAAAACCTTGCCGCCGGCAACTCCGTCACAACCAACCGCCGCAAGGTAGCGCATGATGCTCCTTATCACTCCCTCTACATTTTGCGCACACCCATTCGGCTCGCCCCGGCATAAAACGCCGGTGAGCCCCTCAACCGGAGCACCCGCCACCATCGGGCCTACGTGGCAAGGCCACGTTGACACCACGTCGACGCCACGCCTGCACCCAGGCCACGTGGTAGCCTACGTGGCGACACGTATTCCACAGAGCCACACACCCCCGTGCACTGTTACGGTGCACCGGGTCCACCGTAGATCGTTGACCAATCATGGGCCTGGTCCATTGACCGCGGGCCCACACGTCAGTGGAACAAACCAATTTCCTTTAGAAATTTAATTCGGCTGAAAAATCAAATTTTCGGGCGCTGACGTCAGCTTGCGCAATAAGTAGGATTTCCTTTATAAAAATAATTCAAGAAATCCAATAAAATCTGATTTTAGGGTTTAATTAGATTTAGAACTTCCCGGGGTTCGTTTTCCCTCATACGAACTCCGATTTCGTCGATTCAAATTCCTAATTCATATAAAATCAAGATCTAGCCATCTAACTCAAAATTATTTGATTTTGAGTTCATTTGACCAATAATTCTTTTGAACCCTAACTTATCATTTCATGCAATTCCAAACTTCTAAAATTCATATCTTTTGCATCCAAACTCCGATTTGGGTGATTCAAGCTGCACAATTTGTAGAAAATTGTAATCTAGCTAACTAAATCAAATTATTTTAATTTGGAGTTCTTTTGAATTGTTATTTGAATTTTATTTGAATTTGGTCGTATTTTCACGATTAGATTTCGACGACTTCGGAGAGTCAGATTTCAACGCCGATTGAAGAACAACATAAGAGGATTGATTTTAACTGTATGATCATCGTGATCATACACTTGGACTACCTGAAGATAGTACTTGTGAGTACTAGGTGACCTGTTAAGAAAAACCACGTCACCTCAACACCAGACGTTCTGTTAAGGTGATCTGTTAAGAAAAACAACGTCACCTCATCAAGCAAGGCAAGTTATACCCTTGATCATATCGATCCCATTATTTTAAATTATTTATATCATGTTTTTAAAATTATTACTGCATGCTTATTTATATTCAGTAATATAAAGTCCTGTTTTTAAATTCATAGTTATACCTAAATCCTTTGTATGACCAATGTTGATATTGAATCAAACACATTGACACCCTAGGTAAAATCTGGTTGATACAATAGTATGAACTAGGATCATTTAAACGTATTGCTTAGCCATGCTTATAGACCAAACTTGTCTGATTTGGGGAATTTCAGCCAACAATCAATTATTGTTTAAATTGTACCCTTGGCATTGGTGTGTCATGGGGGTTTTACAAATGACTTGAAAAGTAAAATAAAAATAGGTTTGGACTTGGGCGAAATGGATGATTGGTGGGTGCAAGTTTATGCACGGGCTTAATCTGGTTAGGGTTAAGGCCCAGGGGTTTTTATGGAAATTCGCCCAAGTCAGTTAAGGACCGGTCTTCGAGCGCATGATGCTATGTCATACCGTACCACCACATGTCCCAAGTATGGGTCGGGACTTGGCTAAATAATTTGTGATGTCTTAGTGTCATTGGTGCTATGTTGTTGGTATGGGTGTTGGTCAGATAGTAGACCCATCTGGCGCAGGAGGGGGCTTCCGGAGGATGGTCAGTCCAATGGCAGCGAAACCTTAGCGGGCACAAATACATTAAGGTAGAACATTGTAAAGGCCTCGACACGTGCTCTAGACCGCTTACCAAAGGTAGTGAGCGGTGGCATAGATATATGCCGGACAAACTAGAGAAGTCTTGTCATGTGGGTAAAGTTGTACAACCTCTGCAGAGCGTAAAACTATTCGAATAGCCGTGTCCGCGGTTATGGACATGCTAGCAGAACTACTCAAAGTTAGACTTTGGTTTTTGTTTGAAAATAAACTTCTTCAAAACTGGTTTATCCAGACGGGAATTGGGCAGGGAGCCATGTGATAGGAGGGTATCCTTCACCATTCATGCGTGAATGTTATCTGACTATAAAATTGAGAATTTATAACTTTTAGTTATAGAATATCTGCTTTGGAACCTAGTACAAGTATTTAAAGAAAATGCTGCTTTATGCAAATCAACCAATAAACCATCCTTTGTTACATCCTTATACATGTCATTCTGTTACTTGACGGGTGTAACTTGCGAGCACGGAAGTTGTGCTCATTCTTGCTTATGCAAACAAATTTCAGAGGAGAAGAACTTTGCTACCGACTTGGACCTCGACGACTAGGCCGCTTCCCTAGTCGATTGCCTGTGGTAGATTAACTGGACCCTACTACTTCTTCGTCTTCCGCTGTGTTTATTTTATTGTTGGCCTGTAAGTCTCCTTTGTAATCAACTCTGTTGTTATTTATTAATAAAGTTGTGATATGAATTTGTTATCATATTTGTTTACTGTGTGAACTAGCTACTGATCATGGGACTAGTTCAGTTATGCACAGAAGATCTGGGATGTTAATCCCGGGTCCTGACAGCGTGCGACTAAGCAATTATCACAAGGCTTTTACAATACTTTATCCTCACATTAGCTTGCCCAATGAACTTAACCCCAAGTCATGGACGTCATTTACCATCGACCCGGAGCTCGCCGTTGTGGGGGGTAACTGGCCTGGACATAGACGTCAATTACCATTGCCCGGCACAAGCTCCGACTGACATGGAAGTCCTTTACCATCATCTGCACGACCCAAAATATGGAAGTACGGTTACCATATTCTGCATTTCTCCAGATATGGAAGTACATTTACCATAATCAAGAGATCACCTACCAACTACAACCTGCGAGCTTAATGCTTAGACTCGGTAAATTAGTTGCCAGGTCCTTCCCATTTAGGACATGTGGTTGTATGGTATTGCTCAGTTTGAATAGTTACAAACATCGGTCCTTAATATAACTTGAGCAGAACCTACCACAATACAATTTCTCGTGCTCTTGCTACACCCGCCTGAACTTACTATCCGCCCAAGTCTAAATAGATTTTCACTATTTTATTTTATTTTAAAAACCAACAACAATACCTATTGTCATACATTTCTCAAACTGATTTGCATAAATGGTATTAATAATTCCTACCCATAGGATAAACATGACCGATATAGCTTGTCTAAGCAGTTCTACCATTTTATATCAATCCATCAATAATGTATTTGTATAATCCAACAATAATATATTCATGTAATCCAACAATGATATAATTCGATAATGATGTATTCCAATAATCCAATAATGATATTTATCTATAATCCAACAAAGATATATTCCTATTATCCAACAAAGATATAATCTCATAATGATGTATTCTAATCATCCAACAATGATATTTATCTGTCATCCAACACAGATATATTCCTATTATCTAACAAAGATATAATTCGATAATGATGTATTCCAATCATCCAACAATGATATATTGTATAATCCAACAATGGTATATTTCTATGACCCAGCAATGATGTATTTCTATAATCCAAAAATGAAGTAATCCGATAATGATGTATTCTAATAATCCAACAATGATATATTTCTATAATCCATCAATCACTTACTATAATCGATTTAATTCAACTAAAATTGGTTTAGATCCAATCTCTCCTTTTGATCCCAGACAATCAAATCAGTTCTTCATACTAGACAATTCCATGATATAATTGGTTCCAACAAGTCAACTTTATATTCGATCTCAACAATCTATATAATCCACAAAGATGTCCTTCTTCACTTTAATCATCTAATTCTGCAATATTTTATTCTCCTTATTTGACAATAATGTAATCATTACTGAGGATTTTATGTACTAGGGCAACAATGATTCAAGGGTAACAACATCAAATGGAGGCATTAGCAAAGTTAGGATTAACTAACAACCTAGGATTTGAGCTCATCATTTTATGTAAATAGTAACGCATATTAATTTTGAAACTTAAAACAAATTTTGGAAAATATAGGTACAATATGGTCAAAGGAGACTTGCCTTCATCGAAGGTTGAGGTCACACGTTCTGGTTAATCCAAACATGCTTCAGCCAATGTCGGATTCTATATGCGCGAAACGAGATAAAATAAATAACAAAAAATAAAATAAAATCCTAAAATTATAAAATTAATACCAAAAGAGATATTAAGAATTTAGATGAATTTAGGAACAAGAATCGATGGAATCGGAGTTCGCATGAAGGAGAATGAACATTTGGAAGTTTGAATATTACATGAAATGGTAGAAAATAAAAAAGGAGGGAATATTTTGAAGAATATTCCTTTTTCAGAATTAAAGATTAAAAGAATATGCTAACTTATGGACCCCATTTGCAAGTGAGAGAGGAGGATTGTGTATGACAAGTGGTCCCACATGGAAGTAAAACAAAAGAAAGAAAGAAGAAGAAGAAACAGAGCACAAGCAAAGAGCAGGGGAGGGCGCGCACTACTACAAAACAAGGATATTGTTACACTTTCTTGTAACATATTCATCAATGTGTTCCAGTGAAATTTCATAGTAACACAAAATAGTGTGTTACAGACTGAGGTTGTAACACAAAACACTTTTTTTATAAAAATGTGTTACTGACAATAATTATAGTAACACAAAATTAATGTTACAAGCAAAATGATACAACAGTCTACTGTGTTGTAACACATAAATGGAACATATACAATGTGTTACAAATATATGCCCTGTAGTAACACAAAATAATGTTACTGATCCAAGTGTTGTAAAGAAACATATACATGTGAACCTTCTTAATTCATATAGGCGACACGGACATCGCACCTAGTCATGTCGTCAAGGTGTTTGGCAATCACATCGTGGTCATCACATGAGAACAATGAGTAGGCGATTAAAAGGTTAGTTCGATGCGAGCCTATTGTCAATTTATTAGGCCAAGCTCAAGACACTCTAGATGGAGCGGATCACAAGAAGAACAAGTACAACGGGAAGGAAAAAAGCGAAAAACAAAAATGTGAAATTAAATGTGAGTAATATAGATGTTTTTGACGTTGTTGCGCGAACCCACTAACTCCCTGTATAGGTTGATCAAGAATTTCATCTTTTGGTCCACATGAATACCAATCAAATTTACAACACATTGTCATGTAATATTGTTTTCAATGCTCAAAACACGAGTGCAAACGTTTTTGTGGTTTTAAGTCTAACAAAAGGCTATGCAAAACAATCATGTATGGCGACCACAAAAGGTTAAATGAAATAAGTAATCACCCAAGAAAAAATTCTCAATGTTATAAAATGCATAGAAAGGCCACAAAGAAGGCATTTCAATCGCCTTTAAATGATATTTGAGGCAATATGAAACAAGTGTCATCACAAATGAAATAGGAAATTTGAAAACACCTCCAACATGTTTTGTGGTAATATTCGAATATCATGAACCATCATCTAGCTAGAACATTTACATACGAATGTGAATTAAAAGGTTCGACAATAAAAAAATGTATGCTCTCCAACTTCACGACCATGCATCCATCATACTTTAGGCTTGAACAAGGTGACTAGGGATGCCACAAAACATTACTAACCCGCAATTCCGAAAAGGAAATAGTGTAAGAATGTTTCTATACTTTAATTGGGAAAACAATAATAAAGCTTTTAAAACTAAGACATTCAATATATGTCATGCCCGATGATTATGAATATCGTGACAATATGATGCACTATTGACCAAAAGTGAACTAGAGCAAATTGCCTCCAATGTCTCTTGTCTAGTCATATGCCGACTCAAAATTAGAAGAAAAAAAAAGAAACATGGTTAACCATGAGATCACCTACAATTATTGGTTTCTTTATACATATTCATTATCATATCATATAGGTGTAACGTATATTGTTACAATCACACCATTGACCACACCAATAAAGTTCACAGATATAAATTGTCATTATAGTAGAAATTCAATAAAAATGAGAAGAACTTGTACAATTACACATTAAAAAAAAGGAGAGGAACACAAACCATTGAATAAATGAACTTCCACAATAAAGAGTCATGGTACTGCACCTCATGAACTATGATTGGTCATTCAATCCATTGTCACTAGCATCCACTGTGGTTCCCTCAATGTCTCTTCTAGCCCATCGATGTCTTACATTTGCATTATTGAACATATCTCCAATGTGTGTGACATGGAATGGCTCATTTTCTACATCATCTTCCCATTCATCACAACTTTGTGTCATATATATCTCTTGGTTTCATCTTCATGACTACTGCACCACCCGAGTTTTCTTTGTCTTTGTCTTCAGCATAAAACACCTGCTCAGCTTGGTTAGGAAAAATGTACGGTTCATGACCAATCTTTTCTCCTGTATGTATCAGGTGTGAGAAATAATGAGGGAGGAGTTGCATGGGAAGGTGATGCATTACATCAGGTGTTGGGAGAAGAGAAAGCTGGACAAGTGCACGGCATGGGATTGCTTCCAGTTCCTAAACAAGTTTATGGTCGAAGAACACACCATTTTAAGAACATTAATATAGTTTCAATAGATGGCTCATCATCTGATATAGAGACTCACATGTTGGAGGAAATAAGGCAACTCAAAGAGCATTCTAGAATGCAAGACAAAGTTATTGCAGAACTAAAAAACAATCAAAGACACCATGACAACCAAGAAGCAACAATGGTAACAATGTACATTTTAATTTGTAACTCCATATTGAAATGTGTTACTCAAACTTTATATCTTTTCTAGGAAAATTGTGCTAGGAGTGATCATAACAATTCTCGAAATCAAGCAAAGCATTCTAAAAGAAAGGTATTTGCTCTATTTTTCATGTTTTCACCTAATCTAGTCTTGTGGTTTTAATATTGTTTCAAATTTTTAGAGAGTTCAATGTGATGCACCCAACCAGAATGAGGGATTACTTAAACACAGGGATGAATTGGTAAAGTCACTTGCTTGTGAATTTAATATTTATTTATCCACAAAGGATTTTTATAATAACTAATGCTACTATCTTTTTTCTCTTTACTAGAATAAAGAGACATGTGAGTCTGAATTTAGTGACGATGACAATCTACTTTTATCTAGGGAAAAGGTTATCAACTAGTTTCTTGTATTTAAGAATAATAGTATACTCTTAGTTTAGTACATGTTAATATTTTTAACTAGTAATTATCATTTGAATGAATTTGAATTGGAATCAGTGCCAAAGTGACAATAATGACAAGGAAATACAAGAAGCAGAAGGACATGCAATAATTCAACGATGCCTCGATAATGATTCTAGACGAACAGAGGTACACTTTTTCAATATACCATTGAATAAAATATATTAGACTTGTAATGCCGTTATTCAAGATGTGTAATATTGTAACAATGTATAAATACAATTATCTTTCTCTTCCTTTCGCTTGATTCCTCTCAAAGGAGTTCCACCACAAGTACAATAACAAAGAAACAAAAGGTATCTATGAACCACACTTTGCTGTAATTATAGTAAAATTTTGTCTTATTATTTCATACTTCATTTTATGTGTAAGGGTCATCACGGAGGGCTTGGAGAGACTACAACCATTGCACACCGTGAGGTGGCTCGTGACAAGGCTACATGCCACAAGCGTCAAACACATAAACAACATCCTCTAATGAAGGTAGACGAACATAATATCACTTGTTCTAATTGCATGATCTTGATGTACAACTAAGGGTTGTTGGTCACTAAGAGATTATGTCAAATTAATGTAGGTTGGGTCCATGGTGCTACTAATGACTTCAAAATATCCTAATAAGGCTAATGTGGCCTTTGCAACTCTCTTGAGCATCGATCCGAAGCCATTGTTGGTGGAGTTAAGACAGAAGTCAATTCTACAAAGTGCGTATCAATCATCCTATAGCAAAAGATGAGCCATTAGTGAGGCCCATGCCTGGGTGCAACAATATTGGTGATGCCCAAGCCAAAGGAGTACCAATTGCTTGGCCTTCGATGTTTGTATGTTCAAACTAGCAACTTTCTTAACTCTACGTCAATGTACATATTTGGCCTAATTTGTAATGTTACAACTTACATTTTCTTTGCGAGTTGAAATGATTAATGGTTAAAGTCCTACATCGATGTGTACAAAGAATGGAAGAAGAAGAAGCAATGGAATTTATGAATACTAGTTCTTGAATTTTTCTTTCTAGTATGGACAATGTGTGTTTGCTCTCTAGAGCCATATCCTCATGTACATATACTATGATTTGATATGAACAAGCACTATGTTTGAAATCGTACTACGATATGTGGATCTTGCTATGATTATTGAAATTTGTGGTTTATGTGATTTTGCAATGTGTCATGTTTGTGTGATTCTATAATAATCAGTGTGCCACATGTATAAGCAAAATAAATATTTGTTTCATAATATGAATATGTTACAATAGATATAAACAAGTGTTACAAACCATGTGTTCCTTTGTTCCATACCGTGCTCTACCACAATGTAGAAGTGTTACTAGAAATAAAAACAATGTTACAAAGAGACAATCATCTGTAACACTAGACAAATGTTCCGATAGATTAGTTAATGTGTTACAAACTATGCATTCTACCATAATGTGAAGTGTTACTAGAGCAAAAACGTGTTACAAAAAAAATCATTGTAGCACTAGACAAATGTTCTCAGAGACAAAAAAATGTGTTACAATCAACCAGTCTATAGTAACATGGCCAATTGGAACACACAAAAAATGTGTTACTAAGAGCGCTAGTAACACTTTTTCCAACCTATAGTAACACAATTTGGTGTTACTATATCCTTGTTTTGTAGTAGTGGCGAGTGCTCGGCGGCGGTGACGGCGAGGGGCGGCGTGGGAGGCTAGGGCCGGTGGCCAAAACGGGTCGCCGGTGAGGTGGGAAACTGTAGGAGGTGGCGGCGCAACGGAGGCAGCCGGAGGTGGCGTGTGCAAGGGAGGAGGCGCACGAGCGGCGGTGGGTGCACAGGGTGTTGGTGCTCCGGTGGCGGCGCCGGTGAGGGAACGCAGGGGATCGGTCAATTTGGCTCGGGGTGACCAAGGTAATGGCTCCACGGCGGTCGATGGCACAAGAATGGCGGCGATGGTGGCGGAGCTCCATGACGATGAATCGAATGAACCAAGGTGAGGGATGGTGTGAGACCCCGGTTTATTTAGCTTGTAATACTTAGCCTTCCATCGGCCCTAGCATCACAAACAAAATAACCCGTGTCTCGATAGACATGTGCTTCCCAGAAATGCAGCACACATACATCTTTACAAAAACATGCATCAATTCCATACATCATAATATAACAAGTCTAGCAACGACATACATAATATAAAGCTATTACAAGACAGTCGATCGGCCAAAAGACATAAGTATCAAATAACAGCGGAAGCAAAAGGTGCCATAAGATGGCTTTAACCAAAAGACGACCGGTTAGCCATAACCATAGGGCAGCCGACCGGGCCGCCAAGCTAGTCGTCCCAAACACCGCCACAGCACAACTCACAGAAGTGAGGCCCTTGGGGCTCACCTTCTTCCTCTGCAGACAACAAGCAAGCAGGTGAGTACAAGAATGTACTCGCAAGACTTACAAGTAACAAGCTTATACATAACTACATGTGAGCTGAATTCAAAGGAAATGGTTATATGGTTATTTAGACGCATAAAACAAGTTTCATTTGCAATAATATAATAGATTGAAAGCAGTTTAACAAATCAGTTTTTAATCATTGAAATAACAGTGAGTAACAATAAATACAAGTAACCACCTAGAGGTGACTAACCAATAGCCACCACAACATAGCACGAATCTCCGATTCGTACCACCCATCAAGTTTTAATTAAAATGTTGTAGTCTAACTCTTGAAAAGCTTACCCAAGCGTGTCCATAACCTAGGACGAGGCTATTCGGATAGTTTTAACCCTGCAGGGGTGTACAAATGTACCCACACTTCAGACCGCCTTTTCGCCACATGATTTAGTACACTTCCTTAGGTATGCCGGCACAGCTAAGTCCTACGAGACGTTTCCAATATTATGTATCAACTACGAGCCGCTCATATGGACCGCAACCCATACGCTTACATTGTAAAGCCGAAAAGACAACTACCCCTCGGGGTAAAGCTTTTCGGACAACTACAATGCTCCCAACATATAACCATCTCATTTTACCACAACACACACGCCCTCCTGCGACTCGTAGCTAACACATGCCAAAGTACTAAATCAAGAGAGGTCCCATTTCCCTCTAGTGTGGTTAGCACGCCATATTGCCTGGATAACAGAGACTCACAAGATGTTCGGTCCTTAATTGACTCGGGCACCATTCCAGTCACACCCAAAAATCACACCATCTTACCATTGTGCCCAAGTCCAAATTGTTTTGTTTTCAATTTTGGTTTTTGCAATTAAGCATAGCACAAAGCTGAAATATAGAATCCTAATAGGTATTTATGTGATCAAAGTTATTGACTAAGTCGACAACCGCATATTTCTACCGATGGCTAAGCATGACTAAGCATTTAACTCGTACTACTAAGTGACAAGGGTTCATCCAACGAACTCATAATCACAACAAAGTAGTCCTAGGCTCAGTAGTAGAGGATAAATATTTTCCTATAGATTATGCATCTAATAGGTCAACTAATCGATAATAGTTTAAAACGAGATAGCTATGCATACGTAAAATTTGCAAACAACATATTAAAGTTTGAAAATAGTAGGAGCAATATGATCAAATGATGCTACATCTGCTTGCCTTGCTGGAGGGCAGAGTCAGGCTGTTGTGGGTCAGATTCAAGCTCAATAATATCTTCGGAACCTAACGCAAAATACGATAAAACCAATAAGAAACGAAGAACACCAAACAAAACACAACAGCAAAAGTCACTCAAATCCCATGAAATTTATACAGCAGCAAGAGACTGATTTTAGAAAATTTTAGGAACAAGAATGACTTCATTTGGACTAAGCATGTAAAGTTATGGCTAAAATCATTTCTCTCAGCCTGGAAATTCAACTAAATTAATTACTGATACTGTTCATGGCATAAATTTCTAGAATGATCTAGAGTCTGAAATTTTTATGCTAGGTAGATAATGGCATCCTAAGCTCAGCAAAGTTGAGTTTACTCAATTTAGAGCTAAAATGAATTACTTATGATTTTTCTAAGTTGTAAAACTAGCACATATCATTTTTCAGAGATAAAAACATGAGCAAAACCTATTTCAGGTTAAAGTATGCTAATAGAGGAATTTTACAGGCTTGAGTTTGCACATTTTGGAGTTATACAGAAAGAGTTATGTATTTTGCAAGTTTAATGAATTCCTAGACAACCTTTTATGTTGAAAACAAGTTAATACAGTTTATACCATTTTCTGCTATAAAACAGCACCTAAACATATTTTTGGATTAAAGTTTAAGTAAACAGTAATCTAACACAATTGCAATTACCTAAAAAGGAGCTAAAATGATATAGTTATGTATTTTTGAAATTCAAAACAATTAATAAGATGCAAATAAAAGCTTTCGGGACTTAAACTTGAAAACCCACTAAAACTGGGGAGGTCGTGGACCGTTGATCTGAGATCGCACGGCTCACGAACACGGGCGCGAAATCCTCCATGAACACCCATGCGAAAAGACCTCAACGTGTCTAGGGGAGGTCTTAACCGTTAGATCAAGACTTGATGGTTCGGATCTAACGAGGAGGTCCTTAAGGTGGAGATCTAAGAGAAGAGGTCTGGACGGTGAGATCTGAAAGAGGGAGGTCTTGGCGACTAAGATCTACCAAGGAGGTCTTAACTGACAAAGCCTCCACCGATGGATTTAGATCCAACAGCCCATGAGAGAGGGAACCTTCGGACTGCCCGGATGCCTCACTAAGTCTAGGCCATGGATCTCAAAAGGAACGGCTTAGATCAAGACCACATTCGGAGGTCCGAATGTTCACGAGATCTGAGCCGTAGATCTAGAGATGAACCGCAAAAAGAAAAACTAAACGATAGAACTCTAAACATGCTGAGGAGGTCTAGCCCGTTAGATCTAGATCTAACGGTCCAGAGCTGAGAGGAGGTCCTAAAGCTAAGGACTAACGGAGGAGGTCTTATACGGTCAAGATCTCCAGGGGGAGGTCTTGAGCGGTCCAGATTTAACCAGGGAGGTCCTAGACGATACGACCTAATCGACAAGAGGTCCTGGACGGCCAGGATTTCAACGGGGAGGTCCTAAACGGTCGAGATTTACACGAGGAAGGTCCTTAGTGATAAAGTTTTAATAGAGAGAGGTTTGGATGGCTAAGATTCGACCTACGGAGGTCTTAACGACCAGGATCAACACTAGGGGAAGGTCATGCGACTACAGGCTTTACACAAGGAGGATCTAACGGCTAGGAGCTTAAATCCAGAGGTCTTTAACGGCTGAGATTAACTCTCGGAGGTCCTGAGACTTAAGTTTTTCAGAAAGAACTCTAAGGCTCATATCTAAACCTGGGGAGGTCGTGAATGGCTAGGATGAACTCGAGGAGGTCTTATGACTTGACAAAATTACGACAAAGGTACAGACCACCGCGTTGAGTTCACCAGCACATCGCCGACGACCACAGCCACGGCAGCGCGCAACTAAGGTATCAAAACATTCCTAATACCATTGCGCACCTAATGGTAGCATTCTCGGCGACGGAGTAGGCCTAGAACGTCGGCGAGCCGGAGAAGGGCGGGGGAGTGTTTTCGGCAAAATCTGAAAACGCGAAAAAGATGTGCTACGAGCTAATCTAGCTAGTGCTTGAGCTAAAAGGAGGTATTGCGAACTCACCAGGGCACAAAAGAGGGCCGAGGGACATCGGAGGAGACCCAGCGGCGGAGCAGTTCACCGGAGCTGGAGGAGATGACGATGACAAGGTGCTATGACCAACCAGAGACAAAAATAAAGGTCAGGGTAGCTTCGCATAGGCCTAGAGGTGGTCCAGGACCACGGGATTGGACGGAGGATACTCACCGGAGTTGGGAACGACAAAGTTCCCCCTACGGCCGCAAAACATGAAAACTCCAATCCAACTGCTCCTGTAGAAGAAAACCGAAAATAGGGTTAGGGGTCGGATTTGCGAGGAGTCAAGGTCCCAAGTGAACCAAAAATCTGGGAAAGAGGACCACTGGAGCACCAAGATCCACAATGGTGCTTCACGGCCAAAAATAGTGGTTTTGGTATTTTCGGTGTTTTGAGCTCCACAAGCAAAGGAGAGCTAAGGGGTGGTGTAAAGGAACACCAGGAGGGGTTTTGGGGAGCTTTATAAAGCTAGAAAATTAGGGTTTGAACAAAAACGAGCTCCTCGGGTGAGCTTGGCTCATGGCACAACCGTGGACCAAAAGAGAAATGATGGGGGTGCAGGACTAGGGCATGCCTACGGCTGAAAGCACCTGCGCACACTAAATGCCGACCAGGGAGACGTTGACGAGGGAGCAGACATGACCAAGGCCATGCCGCCAACTGTGCTGCGCACGGCGCGAGAAAGACGATGACCAGAGAAAGGTTAGGGTGATTGTGAGCGTTAGATTTTAATCGGACAGTCGAGACTTCCCCAGAGCTCCTGGTGTTCAAAAGGGTAGGGGAGGTCGTGAGCCCTAGGATCAACATCTAAAGGCTCGAACCTACGCACCCGAGCGCGACTTAATGACTTGGTCCAACCAAGTCAAATGACTTGGTTTTGATCAAAATGACTTGTGACTTGTATTTCCATAATTCCTTTTACAAGAATTGTTTAGAACATACAAGAGGTACAAGATGTAAGAAAAAGTTTTAATTTCTACTCATTTTCTTACATTTGAAACACCAGCCAAAACTTGGGATGTTACAGATGGATAGCACTTGGCTGAGAACATGACGTGACGCGGTCGTCTCGGCTCGGAACTCACCGGATAAGGAGATCGACGAGGAAACAACTTGGTCGGACTTGGAGAAGAGAGCAGATGGTGTCGGACGTTACGGGAAATTGGAGGGGAGTTAAGCGATGAGGCTTGGGGTGAATCGAAGAGGGGAGATGGGAACACGCGGTGCTCGCATTTATAGGCGAAGGCGGGTAGGGAAGCGATGGGGAAAGTGGCGGGATTGGCAGCGCGATGCCGATCGTAGAGCACGGGCACATGCGGAACGGCTCGGGTGCATGGCGCGGGGAGAAGGGAGGCTAGGGGGTCCGGGAGTGGCACGGTGCGTGCGGGGGAGTGGGCTACGGTGCGATTGGTGGCTCCGACGGCAAGGGCAACGCAGCCGGGAGCAGCGCACGGGCGGCAGAGGCGCGGGCGCAGCTCTAGGCAAAGAGCAGGAGAAAGAAAGAGAAAGAGGAAAAGAAAAGAAAGAGAGAGAGAGAGAGAGAAAAAGAAAAAAAAAAGGAAAGGAAAAAGGGTAAAGAAAATAAAAAAGGGTTTTGCCCATGAAAATGAAATTTTGATATTTTTATTCCGAAGAAAAATTCAAATCGAAATTTGAATTTTGAAAATCGGTTGAGATTTGAAATTGGGATGAATTCAAAATAAAATTTGAACTCAGAAATGGCCGCTAATATTACGAGAGGCTAATTACATGCCAAGATAAGGCAAAGCTTAAACGTGGTAGGTGCTGATGTTATGGGAGGTTGGGAATCCGGGTGTTCGGTGGATGCATGCGCCCAATCAGTACGTCGTGGGTACTGTATACATCTAACAGGTTCAGCAGTGATAACTCATCGGTGTGATATACGTATCACCTGTCAAATGGAGTATGTCGGTGGGTCCATGGTGCTTTTGTTGTATACTCCATTGAATGGATTGGAGTATCCATTCGTAATTTTTTTTATGGAACGACTTCCTATTTAGCTACAGACAATAGCCAGAGGATTGAACTAGGAGCAGAAAAAAAGGAGTATGTAGGTGCATGTGAGTATGCCATGTCTGCATGGGAGTATATGTATGGTTAAATGGGTACCTAGGTGTATAGTAGTATGTAATGTTTGCACAAGAGTATACTTTATGCTAAAAGTAGTTGTATGGGAAGTATATAACGTTTGCATGATAGTGTCTCGTATAATAAAAGGAGTACATATGAAAAAGAGTATATAGGTGTCTGGGAAATGGGATAATGGATCGAGTCTCTCACATCCATGATATCCAGCATCGTTAGGCTCAGACGGGCGCACACATCTCATCAAGCAAGGAACGGTGGATGGAGCGGGAGTAACTACACCTGGGAGTAGTTAGTATTTTTCACACACACACACACACACACACACACACACACACACACACACACACATATATATATATATATATATATATATATATATATAGGAAAATGGTATGGTACTCCTGGGAGTATGTACTCCAACCTCTCATATACCCAAACCTCTCAATTTGAGTATACTCCAATAATAATTATAAGATACCCCAAAGTGAGTTCTATGAAAAAATTCATAGAAATCCACTTTTTATACCAAAATCCGTGTATATACTTTTTTTATATATGAAAAAGGGTATATAGCAAAAATAAAGGGCTCCAATGAAAATTTTCTGATCAAGTCACATTGGAGTATCTTATAATTGGTATTCAAGTATACTGAAAGTGATAAAGAAGTATAGTATATTCGTTTAAGTGGTATATTGGAAGTGAGAGTACATACTCCCGGGAGTACGAAACAGACGTCCTATATATATATATATATATATGTGTGTGTGTGTGTGTGTGTGTGTGTGTGTGTGTGTGTGTGCACTTCCAATATACCACTTAAACAAACATATTATACTTCTTGGTATTTAAGTATACTGAAAGTGATAAAGAAGTATAATATGTTCGTTTAAGTGGTATATTGGAAGTGTGAGTATGTATTCTAGAGTACGAACAGCAGGCGTCATATATATATATATATATATATATATATATATATATATATATATATATATATATATATATATATATATATATATATATAGTATGGGATGAACAATACCGGGTTTAGTACTATTCATTATCGGGTTTGGGTTTGACGGTAACCGGTCTAGTGAATGGTGTTGGGTCAACACTATTCATGACAAATTGGGTTTGATGAATAGTAATGGGTGGGCTGAGGTGTTAACGGGCTAAATAGTATTGGGCCGCATAGTACTACACGGTATTGGGCTGAATTGGCTTTTGGGTTTACATGGCGGCCCAAATGGGTCTTGGCCCAATTCGACCTTCGGGCGAATGGAGCCCAACTCCCTGTTTTCTTTTTTTTTTTCCTTTTTTCTCGTTGGTTTCCTTTGTTTCCTTTCCTCCTATCTGGCTAACAGTGGCGGCGGCGAGAATCAGTGAGGTGAGGGCAACCCATTTTGGAGTTTTGCACGGCCAGAGGACGTCCGGTGAGGGGCGAGCGGTGGTGACGGTGCTCCGGCCAAATTGGTCGGGGCTTGAGCTTCAGTGAACTGTGAGGAGTCCGGCGATGGCGATGGTGGTGGCGGGTCTTGGGATGGCCTGTGGTGGCTTGGCGACGGCACTGCCATGGCGCGCAGCGGCGGCGAGCTGAGGGCGGCAGTATTGGACTTGGTGGTTGGGGTTAGCTTCACGGTGGTGAGGCGGTCCCTGTGACGTGGTTGGAGGGGCGGGGCGAAGGGTGGCGACGGATAGAGTTTCGTCTCACCGGGGAAGGGGAAGAAGGCGGCGACGATTGGAGCTTTTGGCTGGAGTTGGGGGAGAAGGGGTGGCTCGGTGAGATTTAGTTGGCAATGGTGATGAGAATGACACGGGGAGGGGTGGCTTTTATAGCCATTTGAGGCGGTGACAACAGAGCTCGGGCTCGAGCGGGCGTGGCGCATGGCGACAGCATGGATGGCCGCGCGCAATCAGTGCTAGGGAAGGGGAAGATGGCGGTGGGGTGGCGAGCAACAACGCGAGTAAAGCTGGTGGAAGAAGTCGACAGGGACGAAGGCGGTGCAACAGCCGGATAGGAAGAACAAGGGAGGTGGCTACTTTTCCCAAGAGCGTTTTTAGTTTGGGAAGGCAGAATTCCAAAAAGGGAAAGCGACGTTGGCTAAAGACTTTCCGAATTTGGCAAAAACCCAATTTTGAACCAAACTCAAGCAAGTTTCGAAAATTTTGGGTCTTTTCAGTCCAAACCCATACGGGTGTGGTTGCTGTCACATGCCATTTCCTAGTTTTCCACGACCTACGGTACCATTGATAGAATGGAGGAGAGGAGCATTCCATCCATGGATGATTCATGGCCTCCCTCTCCTCGGCCTATTTTTAGCACTCTCAAAACAAACATTAGTAAACCGACCAACCTCCTCTCCTCCCTCTATTTCGCAATTAGAGAGCGGGGACATCCCAAGCAACCACAACATTCCTCCAATTGCTATCTCTGGACTTCCCTACTTGGTTCGATTCAATTCACTTATGAAACTGTTCTACACTGCATTTACCACTTCACAATTTCAATTCGCAGATAACGACGGCAAAAACAATCTTTACAAAAACAAAACAACAAAAAAGTCTTGTTCTTACAGCATTAAGCCCCACAAGGAGGCATTAGTTGACAAGGAGAGTACGTCATCACCAGCACAGAAATACAGCATCCTCCCACCCACACCAGCTACAACAAAAACCATCGTGTGCGCTAGCTGGATTATCTTTCTTTGCTTAGGAGAGGCCTGCCTGCTTCCGCTTCACCAAAACCCATAGGAGCTGAAGTGCTTCACCCTGAATTTCCACTCGCCCTTCACAGCATCGAATGAGATGAACTCAGCACCCTGCTCCTCCGCTTTATTCACCAGCATCTCCTTGTAGCTGTCCACCCTCGGACCCTCCGTGTACTGCTCACCTGTCTTCTTGTTCACGCACTTGATGTTAAGAAGAGTCACCACAGCAGGTTTATTGAGGCCCTCACCAACCGGGGGCTTCTTGCTATCGTCCTTGTAGACAATCACTTCGCGGTTATTGAATTCCACAATCGATTCCAGATCAAGGCCCCTCACATCAGTTTCTCCAAGGAACTTGATGCTCCCGTAGCCATGACGTCCAACAACAAAGTCTCTGACCCGACAGCAGTAGCCTGGTTCAGCACGTTCTTTGGCGGCAAGCTCCTCTAGCCTAGGCTCCGTGAAGTAATCTGCATGCAAGGGCTTAGGCAAGAGCCTCTCAACAGAAGTACCATTCCCATGTCGTGTCACAGCCTCAGGCTCATTTTCCACTCGAGTAGACAGGGATGGTGGTGTGCCAGCCTTATTGCGCTCCCTCTCGGCTAGAGCATCTGCATAAGTTCTTCAAATCAGCAACTGGTAATTGCAAATCTAGGTTCACAACCCAACAGTTACACATGCTGTGGAAGTTGAGGCAAAAAAAAAAAAAAAAAAAAGAACAAAAAATATCTCCAATGAAACAGCTACATAAGCTATCTTTGCTTCACATCTCAATATCTTTAACTCTGTCAAAACTGCATGTCGATGAGTAGGAATTCCAATACTGCAATAATAAGATTTACCTTTATGTTTGTCAAAATCAGCTGAATCCTTCGGAACTGATTGCCTGTCAACCGAACTACGTGAAGGCCACTGATCAATTGGACGGATTATCAGATTTCTCGGGTTCTCTCTTGGGATGAAAAAAGCATCTGCTTTTGGTGTTGCAGGAGATTCTTCATCATCAGCAAAGAATGGAACCTAAAGGAATAACAAAAAATAAATGAGCACCACATTCAATGTTTTCCCAATGGCTGTCATGTACTTCAAGGAAACATAAAACAAAACTTGGCACACAAAATTTATCTATGTTACCAGTCATTACCTTGCCATCAGATATCGGATTATATTTTCTTGGCAGCAACTTTATTCTTCTCTGTGACAAATGCCTAGGAACCGCCATGGATAGTGTTCTGCTCGGAAGAGGCTTCTCAGCAACCTGCAGGGCAGCACAGTGTTTCAATCAAGCACATGTTGCGTGCTCATAGCCTATGAATCACCGATCCTTCGCAAAACTGCCGTACCAGTACTCCGTATGTACCCGATACTGTGATCCTTCACGATCCTTCCCGATACGGGATCAGGAAGTATATATCGGTGAATTTCAGCTTTTAAAATTAATAAAAAATGATCCCGATACTAGGCAATACTCCCCGATCCTCTCAAGCCCAAAACGTAATTTGAAAGCCCCAAAAAAGCTCATTCCTCCCAACCCTAAACCAAGTGAAAACGCTGATGTGCTCTCGCACTCTCTCGTTCCAAGGAATGTATAGTTTTCAATTTTCCATCAAGGTAATCTCATTGTCTTAATCTCCTGTAGCCTCTTTACATTTTCCTCATTTTTAAATACATATATACTCACTGTATCCTTGTTTTTGGGAAATTGCGTATCGCCGTACAGGTATTCTGTATCGGTGATACATAGCTCATAGCTCTAGATATCCTTAGTACCACAAATTGCTAATGATACCCATCTTGCCACCTCTACTGCCCACACACTCTGCAGAAACAACTGGAAATACTCAAAGATAGTAAAACTAACCGGCAAACTTGATATTCCGTATTGAACAGAAGGTGAGGATCCACCATTCCCAATAGACATCTGAGGCATTGCTGGAAGTGTCCCAAATGGATTTGTAACAAGAGCCGGCTGCATTACCATATTGGACTGGCTAGGGGTTCTGCATCAAATACGCAACAGGATATTACAAATTTACAAGTTAGAAAGAATAATGTATTACATATTAAGTTCGAAAAAAGGGAATTCACATGGTCATAGAAGTGACAATAGGTGCTGCCTGGAACTTATTTGTGGGCATACTTGAATTACGATCCAAGTCAAAACCCTGTTATTTTACTATAGTGATAAAAAACCATACGACAGTTCAAAGCTATCTGATATAAGCTATTGGCTGGAAGAACCATTAAGTAGTTTCTTCTTTCTCTACACCATCCATTTCCACATTAGATATCAGTAGCACTGATGACATTATTGTTTGGCTTCACCTTATAGAAAATCAGTAGTTTAATCCACCTTAAAGAAATTAATAAAAAGGAAAATAAAAATCAAGTGCATTTGAGATGTAAATGCAAGAGATCATACGGCTGTCCAAAGGGGGCCTGATTCATAGTGTTGGAAACACCAGGGAATCCACCTGTAGAAGCTGCCATATCCATGCACACACACAAAAGTAAGTTAAGATAACCCAAAATTTGTTGTTTAAGTAAAAAAAACAGAGAATGAATAGGAAACAAAACACTAACCTGTTTGAGTCTGAGGTTGGAAGGAGAACATACTTGGAGTTTGAGCAGGGGCAGATTGAAATGTTGTCTTAATCACAAGGAGCAAAAATCAATTTGTTAACAGTTAATTTTGTAAAGCAAAAAATATACAGAAAATATTAAGGATTACATGATAATAGTAATACGTTAAGTGTATCAATGTTATAAAAAATAATTATCTAGCCTAAAAATGATAATTGCAAGGGATGCTTACCGCCGAAAAAGGTGAAGATGTGCCAAACAGCCCTCCAGTCATTCCAGGGGCAGGTGTGCTGAATAGGCTTCCAGCGTTGAAAGCTGGAGTGCTTGAGGGAAACCCTGACAATGCCTGGCTAAATGGCTGTTGCATAAATGCTGGGGAAGATTGAAATAGCCCAGCTGATTGAGTGTTATTAGCCAAGGACAAGCCAGTACTGAATGGGCTTGTGGTTGCCAATGACGTGCTAAATAGCGAAGAAGATGAAGAGAAACCAGGAGCGGTATTTGTAAACAAAGATGAAGTACTTGCTGAAAATGCAGAACCACTTGTTTGCCCAAAATGTGTGTTATTTGTGGATGACGGAAATGGGCTCGAACTTGCTGCTGATGTATTATTAAATGATGGATTGAATATTGATGTTGAAGTAGAACCAAAACCAGTTGAGGCAAAAGTTGAGGGCTTAGCAGTAAACGGATTCGGTGATGTCGATGGAAATGGGCTTGGAGTAGTTTGGGTGAATTGACCAGGAAAGCTAGGGGTCGCCGCTGGAGTTCCAGAAGGATTTGGTCCACCTGAGGGTTCAAACATTACGAATGTTACACGAACAAGCTATATGGAGCCAATACATCTAATAATACACAATGAATAATGGGAACATCAAAGAGCATGTTTTATCAGTTGATTCTAATTAACAAAAATACTACAACTAAGCTGTAGCTCCAGCACATAATAGTTATTCCAGTTCATAGAAAAATAAGTATGCTAAGAAGAATGCATGCATTTAAAACAGGGTTTACAAATGAAGCAAACTACTTGATCCCAAACAATTTTTCTCACCTTTGTCTCCACGCTGGTAATCTTCCCACCTCAATTCTTCATGACTCTTGCCTTTGTATGCATCCATGGCTGATATTGAATCCAATTTCGCAGCAGGCTGAGTACCACTTGTAGCGCTGTCAACATCTGGTGTTTGAGCATAAGGTTGTATTCTGGTTCCTCCAGCTTGATTCCCAAATGATGCTTGCCCAAATGTTGGTGCTGCTGTCTGTGAGCCTGAAAATTAAAGAAAACAGGCAAATGGTGAAATGGGTGAAAGATGGCATGACCAGGGTAAAAACTGGGAAGCTATTAGGGAAAAAAGACAATAAAAATGGATTGCCGAAGACAGAACTAAAGACAAGCACATGGAATGGAAGAAAACAATGTGGTGCGCGTAACACCAAGCCTAAATTATGTTAACATAACTGGGTAGAAATAAGGTGAATATCCAATGGGAGAACCTACCAAATGGAGATGTTTGTGCACCAAAAGGTGATGGAGTTGCTCCAAAGGGAGTGCTACCAATTGCAGATGCTGTTTGTCCAAAAGACGGTGAAGAACCAAAACTAAAAGTACTCGCTGATGTGCCAAATGAAGGTGTGCTTGAAGCTCCAAAACCTGGAGTACTACTCACACCAAATTGTGTGGTACCTGACGATCCAAAACCAGGAGTGGCGGATGAACCAAAAGCTGTAGAACCAAATGTTGGAGTGCTGGAAGCACCAAATAAAGATGTTGATGTTGAACCAAATGCTGGGGTGGTTGTGGTGCCAAATGCTGGTGTAGTTGTGGTGCCGAAGGATGGCGTAGTTGTGGCGCCGAAGGCCGGCGTAGTTGTGGTGCCGAAAGTACTGCTGCCAAATGTTGGCTGTGTTTGCTGGAATGTGCCACCAAAAGTACTAGACTGGCTAGGAGATGATCCAAAACCCCCAAAACTTGGCTTTTGTCCAAACAAAGATCCTGCAAAATTTGCAGAGTAGAGCATGATATCACACATACTGCAAAAATGGAAGTCTAAAGAGAAATGGTAAAAACAACGAGAGTGAGTAGCATGTCGAGGAAATTTCAATTAAGTACATATATGGAACAAATGTAGTTAGCAAGCACAAGGGCAGCACTGCCAGCCCAACAAGGCAGCAAGAAAAAGAAACAAAAACATGTAGCATTGCATTTTTGTGCACAAACAAGACTGGGTACATCGATTTACAGGAAGAGGAATATGTGTAACATAAAATGTAAGAAATTGTCCAATAACTCATTTTTCTAAGACCATAAGAAACTGGGTATAACCAGGAGTCAGGAGATTTATTGTCAGCTTTGCTTTGATATGTTAGTTTTCATCAAAGCTAGCGATGCAACACGGACTATGTGCATGCAAAAGTGGAGATCCAGTAAATGCTGTTATAACAAAACTTGTTCTAAGTTAAAAGAAAATGAATGCGTAGATTGAAAGCATAGTACAAACCACTGCCAAAGTTGGAGGAGGTGGCGCCAAACGCAGGGGCTGGCGATGCACCAAAAGCTGGCGTGGAGGTCCCAAACGGAGAGGATGACGGGGTGCCAAACGCCGGAGTGGATGGCTGGCCAAAGGCGCCAGTGGATGTAGCGCCGAAAGGTGAGCTCCCGGTCTGTGCCCCAAATGCGGTGGTCGGGCTGCCAAAGGGTTTTGGTGCAAAGGGATTGTTGGTGGCAGTGCTGGTCTGGCCAAACGCAGACTGGGTCCCGAATGGGCTGCTTGAGGTCTGGCCGAAAGGGCTAGTAGACGACTGCCCAAATGCTGCAAAGGGATGATCCCATAACATAGCAGATGAGAAAGCATGACAGTTGATAAACAACATGGCAAGAATAAAAGATAGTAGCTAGTGATGTAAATGCAGCAAGCGAATGGGGATGCAATTGTAAGGGGAAAAGTAGCAGAATCATCTTGTCTGCGTTGCATTGTATGAGCTAAAAAGATGATGGTGCATTGACACTAGGGCATAAAGGCATTAGCACTAGATATCATACGAAGGATATGACGAGGGAATCGAAATTTGGGAACCCTAGCCGCCCACCCAGAGCAGGTATCCATGGAACGACGCGCGATGAGGGTGAGGGTGAGGTGCTAGCTACTATAGCAATACTAATACCAATAGTACCAACAATACACCGATGCCATTAGAGGAGGAAACCCTAGGCTAGGTAGTGGCGTAGAGCACAATCGATACAAATCGAGCGAGGCTACTGCTAAGATGCGGACGCGGGGGGGTGGAGAGAATAGAGAGGAGGAGGGTGCTTACGATTGGTAGAGCCGAACATGGCTGCTGCTTGATGATGGGGGCGGCGGCGGCGGCGGCTCCTCCTCTCTCTCTCTCTCCTGGGGTTCTCAATGGGATTCGGTCGGAGTAGAGGGCGATGGATGGGGATCTAGACAAGGAAGCCTGAAGGGTGGGGCCGTCTCGTCTCGGGAGATTGGGCCGCGGCGCTATTTAGCGGCCGGGGGACAGCTTAGCTTAGAAACAACGCGGGTGAATCTGACGCACTTCCCTCCCGCGTAGCGTGCCTTCCACGCACTAGAGAAGTAGAGATAGAGAGAGTCCTCGGGAGATTGAGCCGCGGCTCTATCTAGCGGCCGTGGGATAGCTTAGAAACAACGCGGGTGAATCTGACGCTCTTCTCTCCTGCGTAGCGTGCCTTCCACGCACTAGAGAGAGAGAGAGAGAGAGTCCTTGTGGGCCTTGTGGCTCACTTGCACATGGTCACTCGCTCCGGTGGCGGTGGTGGCCCAGCCGACACTACAAGGTGCAAATGGGCCGGGACTACTCATTACCATATTTTATAAGCGAATACGCATGCGACCTAATCAATTCGGTCAAATTCAAACATCTGCGTAAATTCAAACTATACATTTCTATTTTCTAAACTGAAACTCACTGATTTTTAGTCTCTGAAACCCTCCGAGACCTACTTGAAACTCCTGAAACTTGCTTAAAACTATCTAAAACCTACTTGAAACATGTTCAAACTTGATCTTGAAACTTACTTGAAACATAAAACCTGGTTGAAACTTGCCGGGTAAATGTGTGGAGGAGGAGCCCCGGGAGGCTTTCCGGACACGTTCTACTTCCCGCTGCCTTTTTACCTATTACTAGTTCAATGTCCGCACTTTACTATGAATTAAAAAATCATAGTCTTATTATGTCGGGTTATTAACCGTCGTTGTGCTCGGCAATACGATCTGAGCTGTCGGTGTCTTACTCGCCGATCCAACGGACACCGAAAAGGGTAAGATGGATGGGCGACCACCAACTCCAATTTTTAAACAATAAATATTTATGTAAAAACAATCAGCCAAAACGATTAATTGAAATTCCAATTAATCATAGAAGAAATGAAAAAGGGTTTAAATAAAATAAAAATCACAAGCTTGAGCATCGTTCGCAAGACATGCACGCCCGCAAGTAAGTGCGTGTAGGAGTAGCTCAGGGAGGGGACCATGTGTCAGATCCAGCTCTACATGAATCCGACTTGAAACAACTGGACGCAGAATTCAGAGTTTCAATAGGTAAATTCAGAGTTTCTACATGAATCGTCAGTTGAATGTCGCCTCCATTTCCAACTCAAGGCGGGCGATGAGCATGAGGCCGACGTGCTCGTATTTTTAAGTAGTAGATATATATATATATATATACCATTGGTTTGATGCAACGTTACGTTGCACACAGAGGAGGACCTATCGGCCGGCGGGGAGCTCGGGCAGGCAGCTGCCATGGATCGCCTCAAGGGTAAGGGTAGGTCTGCTGCTGGTTGCACTTGCACGTGTACCGTAGGCTACCTTTGTGTTATGGCGAGATGACGTTCATGACATTTTATCATCGTAGAAAACACATGTAATCATTGCAATTTATTGATATATTTAACCTAAAGGAAAACATGAGTTCACGTTACATTACATTAAGAAATGCCTAACTAATCACACAAACTAGTAGGGTGTCCGTGCGTTGTAACGGAACCTAAACCTTACAGAAATAATATTTTCTTTTAACACATAAAGTGAACCAAGCAATTAAAAGATGACGATACATACATCTACGAGCATCACATTAGTGCGCAACATGGTAGAACAAAAACTCCGTCCGTGCGACAACTATGAAAATGAACGGTAGCAAACAATATTTTCCCATAGTTTACTTCAATACCTATGCATATACACAATATCTCATTGCTTATTGCAATCATTTACTGGCCGGTACAACAAAATTTTCCACAAAATAGAATCATGGCAATAATTGTAAGATACGCGATATTTGTAAATTACGAAGTTTGTTGCAGTACTTCGTCGGTGAAGGACGTGGCCGCCGAGCTGTCGTCATGACTCGCCATCGGTGGAGAAGCGGCCCCTCCCTCAGCCGCCCTCCATGGCCAGTCGCCCACCATGGCTAGCCACCACGCCACAGCCGCCCGTCGTCAGTGTGCGTGGGAAGGGGGAGAGAGAGAGAAGGGGATGCAAGGAACGGAGGTGGATGCGAGGAGCGGAGGTGCACGCGGTTAGGTGGGGCGTTGCGAGGCGTGACTGACACGGTGGTCCCAGCATAGGTGGATGCGAGGAGCAGAGGTGCGCGCAGTTGGGCAGGGCGGAGTGGGGTGTCACTAACACGGTGGTCCCATTGCGTGGGTTCGTAGCTTTCTTACGTAGTGATGGTGGGATGATTCATCCCGTTGCACGGGGGTAAACTCCTTCTTTTATTAGTTAAGATATACTTCAATAAAAATATATTTATTTATATAATTCAAATATGAATACAAATAATTTGTATTCATATTTTTTTTGCGAATACGAATTTGAATAGGAGAACTACTAACTGAATAGGAAAATATAAATCATATTGTAGCCTATCGAATACGGATGTCAAATAATTCACATGCATTTTATGCCCCTAAACAAAATAAGTCTTATAATTGAAAACACTAATAGTGGCCTATAATAGTTGCACTGCCCTCCTCTGGTTACAATAGGAGTGATCATCAGTTGGGCCTTTAATGGTTTTCCATTAGCCATAATATTTGGGGTCTAAAATTTGGTATGGCCCACGTCGTTCGAGTTGTGTTAATTATTAGTGTTGAATAACGCCTACACGGCTATTAACTGAATTGCAATACAAACTTGAAGAGCATCACTTTTATTTAGTTTAAACATATTAAACTTTATTTTTGTAAGTAGCAATAGGGGCTTCCAAGTTCCAATACAACAATGTGGTTCCCAAAAAAGCTCTGATACAGCAATATGCAATCTTTAAGATATTTCTTTAGTTAGGATCTACAAACTACAATACAACTCACAGTCTATACAAACTTAAAAGAAATTAAAGTTTCATTATTTTAACTTTAGACAACTAAACTTAATTTTATATTATAACCAGCAAGATGGCTCGTGCATTTGCGCGGCTAGATTTGTTACAAAGATGTTTATATCAAAGATGCAGCTTAAGATGTTTAGAATATCTTTTGTGTAATGTTTGGTATATAGGTCTTTAAGATGAACATTTGAAATGATAATAAAAATTTTAAGCCAAAACACATTTTGAGGAAAAAATAATTGGGCCTAATAAGTTGTTGGAGCCTTAGAAACGTAATGCTCAAATACATCTTCGTGGAAAGGGGAACTGAGCTTGGCTCAGTTGGCGTGGGGGCAGTTGAGCTACCTAGCCCACCCGCGGTCGAATTCTCCGGACAGCCTTCTGTAGATAGCACTGTAGCTAGGTACTGTGGAAAGTACTGTAGTTGTGTACTGTATATGATACTGTTGCTGGTTTCACTAATTGAAATCGGAGGAGATAAGCATCCCTTTAATAAATAAATAAATAAACATCTTCGTGGAAAGATAGCTGGACTCGCACCTTATAAACTCGTCATTGATTCGGAGCTGTACATTTGCAGTAACTTGTACTCAACTACTAATTCTCATATCTCATTCTATTACTTGGTTCTCCTTTTCCAACTTAAAAAAAGTTCTCCTTTTTCAAATCCAACAGGCATGTGAGAGATCTACCTGCCTTTTCTTATTACGTTATTTCTCCTCCATAAAGGCCAGCTCCGGTTTGATAGCGCCAATGTGTTTGTGTTCTCACCCCCCCTTGGCCCGGAGCCCCGTCTTCCCTCCCCGACTCTCATCCACCGTTTTCTCCAAGTTTCGTCGGGGGTGCTCCAAGTGTAGGCCGTTTGACCCGAGAGGAGCAGCAGGCCAGCCTTTGGAAGAGGCCTAAGTAGTCGGACTATGGATGTTGGAGTGTCATGACGAGGAGCAAGACGACTATCCTAGAGGCCTCGTCTTTAGCAGCTGGTCCAAAGCACCATAGATGAGCCGTGTGTGAGGAGGGGGAGAGGAGGCGGAGTTGTCGACCTTTGTTTTGCGTCGTCCACCGTTGTCGTCCAGGGGGAGGGGGGTCACTTTCTCACCCAACTCATTTGAAGCGCCTTGCTAGTTGTCCTGTCAGCGTGTGGGTTCATCTTGCCCCTGTTTCTATTCTTCTCTCTCAAGCTTGTGCATTGGTGATCCTCTACACTGTCCGATTTAACCAGTTCGAAGTTTCATGCGTTGGGTCGGGGTGTTGCCCTTCCCTTAGCTATGATATGTGTGTTGCATACGACAGAGCTGGTTAGTGTTATGGCGTTTGCTAGGTTGTTTTTCGCCTCTAGCTTTGGTGCTGTTGTTAGGGTGTTGCGAGATGTGTACAAATGCTGGTTCTCTCCTGTCTAAGGTGTTCTTCGTCGGGACTGATGTACTACTCTGTTTTCATCTTATTTTCTCCTGTTTTATCGATGCTTTATCAATATAAAGAGCAGCCTCCTGCCTCTTGTTTCAAAAAGATTCCTATGCCGACAATGTCTTCCGGTTCTAGCTACCCCGGACTGACAAGTGACAAGGCGGCGGAGCAAGTTTTGTTCCTTTAATTTGTCTGTTTTTCCTTTGCTCTCGGCTTCACTCTAGTCTAGATTGAAATTTGTTGGGCCGACGTGATCATCGATTCCCATTGGGCGGGCATTCGAAACCATTCAAGACAGTCCAGCCTGCATACATAGCTGATCTGATCTGATCTGATCTGGGCCAGCAGCTCGATCTGTATGTATGTATGTATGTATACTAGTCGTATTCTACACGGCACTCCCTTTAGATTGGATGGCGTTGGATTGGGAATTATATTGGGATGGTCTATCTGCTTGTTGCTTGGCTGCTCTGCTGCAGAAACATCTTGTACTGCTATATATACGCACATGAGAAAATAGATCGAGTAAGCAACATACATGCCAACATATCACTTAATAGGGGTATGTATGGTCATTTCTCGTTAAGTGTATTTTAGACTTTGTGCTTACTTGGTCTGTGTGTATAATGGGTTATGAATAAATATAGTGAAACCGATAGAGTGTATAATTAAGGCAGCAGAAATTAATAACCTTGCTAATGAATCCAGCACACTAGCGAACTTCATGCATTGCTTGAGTGGCTATTACTAGCAGCTGGAGTGTTGTTTGTCGTCGCAATGATGCGGCTCGTCGTGCTTGGCCTTGTGCTCCTGCTCGTCCATGGCGGCGGCGGCTGATACTGATGTCGCGGAGGACCTGTGGTCGAGCCAGGCGATGATGTCGCGGAAGACGGCGTCGATGTTGTCGGGCGACTCGCCGGAGGTGAGGGCGTGCCACATGCCGGGGTAGAGCTTGAGCGTCTTGTCCTGGCTGGGCGCCGACCGGTACAGCAGCTGGCTCACCGACGGGTCCGTGACCCTGTCGTCCCCTCCGTGCACGATCAGAAACGGCAACGAGACCTGGCTGAGGACGCTGGCCTCGATGCGGAGGCTGACCGTGAGCAGCTCGTAGGCGGTCTTGAGGCGCGGCTTGCCCTTGTAGCAGTAGGGGTTCCCCCGGATCTCGTCCCGCTTCTCCTGCGTCCGGTAGGCGGCGTCGATCACGTCGCTCGTCGGCACGATCCTCCACGTCGGTACGATGCTCGTCATGGCCTTGAGAAGGCTCACCACCACCGGATGAGGCCTCATCTCCTCAGCGATCTGCGCTGCCGTGAATTGAATGAGCAGGCAGACGCAGGCACCCGTCAGCCGATGCTATCTACTCCATTTGGAAGAGAAGACAGGCAGCATTCATTGTGCGGCGGTGAATTTGGGACTAGGAATTGGTTACCTTGCACATGGGGGCGACGAGGACGGCGCCGGTCCAGTAGGAGGGGCGCGCGCGGTGGAGGAGGAGCGCGACGGCGCCGCCCATGGACTCGCCCAGCAAGAAGCGAGGCAGGTGCTCCGAACGTGAATCTGATTCTGATGCGACGGCGGAGAAGAATTGGTCGCAGTCGTGGACGAGGGCGTCCAAGGAGGGGACGTAGCCCTGGAGGCCCTCCGACTTGCCGTGGCCCTCGTAGTCGACGCCGTAGACGGCGTACCCGGCCTGCGCCAGCCGAACCCCCGTCCCGCGCATCGTCACGCTGCACTCCACCGCGTACCCTGCATTCGTGTCGTGCGTGCATAGTACCAACACAAATTTCATTCCTTGCTGTGTATATAATATATATCCTAGCTAGGATTGTTTCGTTGCATGGTACCAAAGAAAAGAAAGAAACACAATACTGTACGCACCATGGCAGATGAAGACGAGGGCCTTTATGGCCTTGCTGGGTTTGGGCATCCATCTGCAGGTGAAGAGCCTCATCCCCCGCGAGTTGATGATGAATTCCTCCTGGTATTCGTGGTCGTCCACGTCATGATCGCCGTTGCGCCTGTTGCTCATCGTATCTATCAGATTCAGGTCCTGCCCTGCCCGCGCAGGGACAAGGAGACTTAGAAGAGGGAGAGGAGGAGGAGGAGGAGGAGGAGGGGCCCTGATGGAGAAAGAGAAACCGCAGAGGGGAGGAGGAGGAGGAGAGCAAGACGACGACGACGACGACGACGACGGGGCAGGGATCAGAGATAAGCTATATATATCTAGCTGATGAATCAACTCCATCAAAGGATTATCTTTTGAATCGTACGCCGCGCGCAGATTAATAATAATTATCTACACAGCTAGCTAGCTAGTGCGTACAACGTGTGGACTCCGCGCGGGCAGGATTTTTTTTATTTAATCTTTTTTTTGAATTTTATTTTAAGTTAAACCCTCGCAAACTTTATTTTTAATTATGAATTCTTACCCTGTGATCACACCACTACCAGTGACGTAACAAAATAAAACGGTCACGTCAGTTCGTATCTTGTCAAGTTCTTATCGCACCATCACTATTGGCGTGATAGTATTATTTGGTCACACCACTGGTGATGACGTGACAAAAATGTTATTTTAACGGATTTATCCTATGACGTGACAATGTTGTTTTGTCACGTCACGAGATCAGAATTGAAAATAAAGTTTGCGAGAGTTAACTTTAAAATAAAATTAATAAAATTTAATTAATAAAAAAAATTCAAGCGCGGGAATCCCATCAACTCCATCAAAGGAAAGGTCTTCCACAGATTTATTTGGAAAAAAAACACAAATATTAACAATAGGATGATCATAAAGCCCCTGACAGTGACAAGCCACATTAGCTGCATCTCACATATGTCGCTACTTACATGAATGCCACCTTGCATACTGATAGTGGTCGTATTATCCAACAAAGTGGCAACAAATTTGCCGTCTCAACCGATACTCATGCACACATCACACCACTTACAAAAACCAACCAATCTCAATTAATCCCAACCACCACTTCCATATAGCTACTACTACTTCCCCAAGAAAAAACACTACTACTCCATCACACAAGAAAGAAGACCATTTTTGCTGCCAGCTGCAACACTCCAGCATTCACACCCTAGCTAGCTATAGGTGTATATATATATGTGTGTGCGCACTAAATTCCACATTGCCGAACCATCCGCAGCTAATTAAGAAAAACACACGAGTTTCAAAACAAGTCTAGGGAAATTTAAATCATCCAAAATTCATATCCAACGACCGACTAGTCAGCTGTAGCTATTGGTAATGGAGCCTCTGAAGGATGGCACAAGATACAACACCTCGCATCTTTCTCCGCGGCAGACAAGAAGAATCTCTTCCCTTTTAGCATGTAATAATTTGTTGAACAATCAGCATCTGGTATCGAGTACTTTTGTCAACACTTATTTACTAGTACACATCCAACTAGGCATGAAATAATATCAAATGCGCCCAGAAACAAAAGAAAGCAACTATAATGGGAAAAAAATAGAAGCTTAATGTTCCAAAATTTTCTACGCTGGTTTGTCCACACCTTATGTTAAGATGTAGAACAGGTTGCAAGTAACTATTAATTTTGAGAATTAAAAATTAATAAAGTAGATTCTAGAAAAATGTGAAAATGCATTCTAGATCTTGATACTATGTAGGGAAGAAAGATACCTAGGGTCACGTTATACTGACTTCTTGGGCAAGAGAGGGCATGGAGGAGTTTTTCGATCATGCACTATCTTATGTTAGTTATCGGTCATTGGATCTCATGAAACCGATGCCCTCTCGTCAAGCCATTTAATGATGTCTGAAAATACAATGTCAATGTTGCTCTTGGGTTCACCAGACGTCAAAGCATGGCACATCCCTAGGTACAGCTTCAACTTCTTGTCTTTGCTCTGAGCTAATGTATATAGTGCCTCACTTACTGATGGGTCAGTGACAACATCATCACCACCGTGGACTATAATGAACGGCAGGGTAACCTGGTTGTAGAATATGATCCGTTTAAATTACAAACATATTAAAAAATAGTTTGTAGGAAAGAATGCAATATAAGGCCCTCAGCTTAAATTCACAGGAAATTTAAGTTATCTCCAAAATGGTAACTGGTTTTCTTGACAAGGGCTATACTTTGTAAAAGCTGTGTCAAATTAGCACTACTCATAGATTACTTTGGTATGGTTATGCTTTTTGTAATTGTGTATGTAATCATACATTCACAATATTCTTTAAAAGAGCATTAAAGTCGTGATGATTAGTGAGTTTCTAAAGATGACAATAATCTGTTAGTAAACCCCCAACAAAGTCATAACCCATCCTTAAGAGTGAATACTGTTCTGGACTCTTAGAATATTATTATAAAGAAAATACTCTAGGGATATTGTTCAATTTGATACATATATAGGATTGGTTGCTGTTAGTGTTATGATCAGTCAATAACCATTAGAAATCATCTTTTGATAACTAGTTCAATCTCGAACCTTTCACGTACCTTGTCAAGATTGCTTTCAATATCCAAGCTTGCCATAAAAATCTCATAACCAGTTTTTAGCCTAGGCCTTCCCTTGTAGCAATATGGGTTGTTTCTTACCTAATTATAGATAATGATTTGAATAATTTAGTGACACAAAAAGTAGTTATAAATCATATGATTTTTTTAGTTTTTGGAGCACCCGAGGCTTCATACCCCCCCCCCCCCCACCCACCTCTTCACGCCATTCCTCGCTTTTAATTGCCCTATCAATGATATCTCCATTGGGAATAATTCTCCATGTAGGGATGACATTGCTGAGCTTGCTTAAAATTGTGATCACGATGGGACGAGGCTTCATGTCTTCTACAATCTGCATGCATGTTACCATATCAATAACTAAGTTTCATCATGATCAAATGTAACGACATACATTATACATGGTGCTAAATAGCTGTGGGCAACATATCAAGAAGTCAAATATATCTCTGTGAACAAAAAAATAATAATGACGACAAACATAATGATAAGGTAAATCTTAGGCAAGTAACCTTGCACATGGGGGCAACTAAAATGGCTCCATCCCAATAAGTAGGTTCCTTCCTATGAAGCATCAACACAATTGCTCCTCCCATGGACTCACCAAGCAAGAACTTCCGTTTTCTCCTGTACACTTCTTTCTCTAGAATAAGGGGAACGCAATTTAAAGTTTTCTAGTCATTCACCAATCACATCGATCTGCCAATAAGTATGATAAGTGCCTAAAATTACAAAAGCATTTGTTTACTGTTTACGAATTCTCAATTTAGGAAGAGAACTTCACAATGCTGACAACATACAACTATGGAGATTTGGAGTATAGTTTACATGTAAGCTTTGCAAAGAAATGAAACATGTATATTATCATGCAAATGTAAGCATAAGAGAATCATTTCTGAAAGGAGATAAAGTTTTCCACAATGGAGATTTGATGAGCTATTTAGACTTTTGGTTGGCACCTCACATCCAAAATTAAGTGTGGACCACTTGCTGAGTGACCTATAGTAGCCAGAGTTATATTTTTTATTTTAAAATTCTACTTTATAAATCTATACTTGTATAGTTTTTTTTTTCTCGAACACGCAGGAGAGCTGCGTATCATTATATTAATAGAAGAAAAGAGAGTCATACAAGAGACCCAGAGAGTCATACAAGAGACCCAGACTCACACACAAACACACACACCCACTACTAAAAAAAGGGTGATTAAATCACCGGCTTAACAGGAAAAAAGGGGGGGGGGGGCGACCCAACCACAACAGCAGACCTTTAAGCTGCTCCTACAACAGTGAGCAGTGAGATCCCCTTGGCTCCTGCCAGACTCCACATATAGGTCTCTTCCCTTGCCAAAGTCAGCGCCATATTAACATTTGGCGATGCACCATTGAAGACACAATCATTTCTGTGCCGCTAGATACTCCAGGCACCCAAAATGACTAGAGAGTTCAGACCCTTCCTCAAATCTCCTCACATTACAGAGAATCAATTTTCCTCCACCATTCATCAAAGGATTGGTCAAGAGGTTGCGAGCAAGTGATGCCAAACCAAAACGCGACAGGAGGGAGAACCAAAAGTCTCTTGAGAATACACACCCACCAAGAGATGTTGAATATTTTCCTCTTGTCGATCACATAGGAGACATCGATCCGGATAAGGAGACCCTCTTAGCCAATCTGTCATTGTCCAAAGATCTATTGTGAGCTACTAACCACATAAAAAATTTACATTTGGGGGGCGCCCAAGATTTCCAGATTCTCTCATAAGGATCGAAAAGGACAGCTCCCTGGAATAAGGCATCATAGGCACTCTTTGCAGTATAATTACCCGAAGAGGAGAGCCTCCAAATGAATTTATCGGGTATATTCTCATTTAATTCCACACCAATCAAGATATCCCAAAGGTTTAGGTACTGAAACGCAGCTGTCGAACTGATCTCGCCTTGTATATCCTCTATCCACTTTTCCTCCGTGAGGGCCTCCAACACAGTGCGTTTGGTTGTTCTTCTTTTCGGTACCAGAGCGAAAACCAGGGGTGCTATGTCGTGAATTCCCTTACCATCCAGCCATTTGTCCATCCAAAAACGCATCGATCCGTTTCCAACTTCACACACGCCATAGATAATGTGCAAGCCACCTCATTCTTGACTTGGATAGGCAAATTTGCCCAAGGTTTGTTGGGCTCACTCCGCATAAGCCGGGCCATCTAGCTTTTAAGGCAATACCAGGATTTCAAATCGCTATCCCAAGTCCACCTAGTTCCCTGAGCGGCACACTCTAGGCCAAAGCGATGAGGCGGTGACCACCTTTAACCTCTTTTCGACCCTTCCATAAAAATGCCCTTCTTATCTTATCTATTGCCTTGATAGCCCAAGGTGGAATGTCACTTGCCATGGCCACATATATTAGGATTCCAAGGTGAGAACAAAATGCACTTGAACTACCCTTCCAAAGACGTGTCATCGTGTCCGCCTTCCACCAGAAGTCGCCAAGAACTTTATCAATGATGGGTTGGACTGCTCCTTGGTCATCTTTTGATGGTCAAAGGCAAACCCAAATATTTACACGGAAATTCTGACTTCACAAGGCAAGATGTTCAGTATGGTAACCAAGTTTTCCTCGAGCAATGGATAGGCAAGACATTGCTTTTATGAACATTGGTTTTAAGACCAGAAGCTTTCCCAAAAAGATGGAGCAGACAAAGTGACAAAGTAATATCAGCTGCGGTAGGCTGGAGGAAAAGGGCCACATCATCGGCATATAAAGAGATTCTGTGCTGGATTGGTCTTCTGAAAGGGGTGTGGCACCCAAAGACAAGAGGCTCTTGTGAACATCAAATTTAGCACATCCATGACCGGGATAAATAACATAGGGAAAGAGGGTCACCTGTCTCAATCCCTTTCAGGCTTTATAGTTTCTCCAGGATGCCATTGAGGAGAACTCGAGTGGAAGAAGATGATAAGAGACCACAAATAAGATTACACCATCGAGAACCGAACCCCAACTTCCGAGAACCTCCAATAAGAAAGCCCAAGACACCGAGTCGAAAGCTTTAGTGATGTCCAGTTGAGGAGAATTCTAGGTTGCTTGGTGAATGCAGATATTTGATCGTCTCACTGGACCATCATGAAATTATCTGAATGAACCTTTTCTTGATGAATGCACTCGATTGGGGACACCATCTCATCCAAAGGCACAAAGTCTATTAGCCAGATTTTGGTCACTAGTTTGGCGGTTGTACCAAACTAATGGGCCTAAAGTCCTTGACTTGCTCAAGATTAGGCTTTTTGGGATCAACGTGATGTGGCGAGTTCACTTCCAGAGATTTCTAAAATTGCACTCGGAGAAAATGGAGTCCGCCATCACATCAACCTTGATGACCGACCAAAGAACTTTTATAGAATCTACCGTGAACCCATCCGGTCCGGCGCCTTATCCGAGGCATCTCCTTTATGGTGTTCCGGACTTGATTTCCGAGAAAGGCCTATCCAGAGATTCCACTCAAAATATGGACAATCGAGGGCATCTAAGTTGAAAGTTCTCTCCTAGCGCAAACAGTCCCAATAAGATTTTCATAGAAATTCGAATAGCAATTGCTTTTCTTCATGCTTTGTGATGACTGATCGCCAACATGAAGATTGGCAATAAAATTCTTCTTCTTCCTATATCTAGCATGTTGATGAAATAGCCGGTGTTGGCATCCCCTTCTTTTAACCACCAATCTCGGATCTAAGTCCGCCATTGTTCTCAAAAGTGAAGCAAGAACTAGGAGTGTTTCTTCAGATTATTACGCAACCATAATTCATTTGGTCAGAGAGATCTGCTTTCTTGTGCAATTTCAATTGGTGGATAACTTCTTTAGTCAAGAACAACCGAGATTTGACGTGCCCCAACTTTGCTCGACTCCAACTCAGTAATCCTCCGTCGTCGACTTGAGTTTCAAAGCTAAGGTTTCAAGAGGGCAAGGACCGGGCCGCCCCATCCCAAGCGTTTCACACCATCCGAGAAACCATCAAGGGATGGCGAAAGCTTCAAAATGGAATCTTTTCTTGCCGACGATGATGTCCTGCAGCCCAAGAACTAGGGGCGTGATCTGAATCAAAAGAAGCGCGCTCAAGAAGACACACAGGAACCGCTTCTTCCCAATCCAGAGAACAAAACAATCAGTCCAGCCTAACAAGCGTAGGAGAAGCACTGGAAAAAGAGCTAGTCCATGTATATTTACGCCCAAGAAGAGGAATTTCAGAGACCGCCATATCATTGATCCACCTTCTAAACCTTCCCATCAATGCTCTGTTAAGATTGGAGTTGTTTTTATCTTCAGCCCTATAGATGAGGTTGAAGTCCCCAACCACTAACCAAGGCCCAGAGCAATTATATTGATAATGGCCAGTTTTGTACTTTTATATGAACTAGCACAAACTTACGTACCCTTTCCACTAATTTTATGAACTAAAATATGTGTCTGCTCGCGTATTATCATTTGATATACGAAAAGCATCTGAGACATAAAAATACTTGCATAATAGATCATCGTCTCTTTTCAATCACATTAGGTTATCGAAATTTGTAACTAGGTGTATGAATACACAAGTAATAAAAGATATGAGACTAGTCAATTAACATAAGTTGAACATACCACAAACACTTGCAAAGTACTTAGAGCAATCAACCACGATATCATTGAAACTGTTAATATAGCCTTGAAGTCCCGAGGACCATCCGTGGCCCTCATAGTCCACTCCGTGCACTGCAAATCCAGCCTTCGCCAACCGTGTGCCTGTGCCTAAAAGTAATAATCCATCAATTTATCATCCTTAATATGAGAATTTTGTTGTTCACATTACTCCAAAAAAATAATTACTAAGGTTAATAGGATTATGATTACATGCATGAAAATAAGAACAAACCAACATTGGTACAATCTCAAGTTATTTTCTAGTGTCATAGTTGTTTTAAACTCATGTACCATTCATTTGGAATCGGCACATAGGCATATTGCATCAATTTTTAGTAAACAAAAGCACTTGAGATCACAAAAGTTGTGCTATTTACCTCGCATTGAAATGCTGCACTCCATGGCGTATCCTAAAAACATAACAAGAAACAAAAGGGATAATTAAATTAGAAGATGCTAAAAAAAAATCAAATTCTCTTTATTTGAAAGTAATATACCATATCAACAAATAAATTTACCATGGCATAGGAAGATCAGAGCTTTTGGTTCATAGTTTAAAGGGCTCCATTGGCATGTAAAGAGCTTCATCCCTCGTGTATTTGAAATATATTCCTGCAACCAAAAACATTTTCCAACAGATCATTCAATCACATGCAAATACAAAATTCAATGATGAATGTGTCGTCAAAATTCAATTTGTTCGACATAATACAGAAATGGTATCTCTTTACAAACTAAGCTGTATTCTAATTTTAAAAAAGGCTTTTTCTCTAGGAAACCAACTAACCTCTTCATATTTGATACCATCATTGGCCATTTGCTTTTGAAAGGAAGTGATGACTTCATGGCAAGAAATATATGTATATGCATACAGCCCATATATTAAGGAAAAGGTCAAAGAGTAGTAGTTATATATCCAGGTGTGTGGACAGCTTTTCAAGATGCGCCTTTTGTGTGTGGGTTCTTTATATGCATGCATGGGATTGTGGAATGTGTGGTTAAGAGTAACCATATTTAACTGGGTCAAGTCTAGTTTGAACTGCCTAGCTTAATTAGCTCATCCTATATTAGGTCTTAGAAATGTTTTGGTTAAATAACTGGAAAATGTTTTGCTGTTTATTGCACGAGCTTGATTTTATTTTATATTTGTGCTGTTAATTTATTATTGGGCGGTCAGGCAATCTCCAGGGAGTCACGGTTTAAAGGAGGGGAGGGTCTGTCCCTAATCGGCTGATCCATCCATGTCTATGAATGAGAGTGATATATATGACTCAATCCATCTAACTTGACACAAAACGAGTTGTAGATGTAGATGTGCAGTGCAGTGCAGTGTTATGCAAATGGTTGGTTATTCAGTTGCTGTCACACATACTGTTATCTACAATAATCAATACCCTATATGTAACTGGTGTGCTGGAAAATGGAGAAAATCTCAAACCTGAATGATCTTGTCTGTGACTGCTTTTGCATCGCTGGACGTTCTACTGAGTGCACTTGATGGTTGGAGAATTGATTCCTTTCTGTTTTTTTTTTCTTCACAAAACACCTGCATGCTGACCCGAGAAGCAAAAGGGACATGTATGGATGCATCAACTGGATGGATCATGTGCAGTAAGTGGATAACATTACCAGCAGAGACAGTAACAAATTGTTGATTAGAACAGTTAATAACTCTTGTTTCTTGGACAAAAGAAAGAAACAGCAGCTAGAAGTGATAGGCAACGCATCATGATATAACACAAGGAGTTGTGCTCCTCGGCAAGACAGAGCAAAGAGCATTTGGGTTGAGGAATTAAACTTTGTAGCAGTGATAGCCTATCCAACTCCAGGAATAACATGAAAAAGGCCGGCATATGGTTCTGCTTTGTATGTTTGTTGACATGGCCAGCACAGGTCCACAGGGTGCTATAATTCATCAGATTAGTATTAGATTAGAATAAGGCAGAATCAACTTGTGTGCTTCGTTACTACAGTTAATTTCATGGAGCACGTTTAGTTGCGGGGCACTAGTCTAGCCGGCGCTGATGTGGAATTAATTTCCAGAAGGCATTCCTGGATCCCAGTAAGCTGCGAAATACTCCTATAAAACAAGTAGCAGCCGCTAGTCCATGCACTCGTACAATTATTATATCCCCTGTGATATGATCTGAAGAAACAAATCGATGCTGGCTAGCAAGAAAGTTAAAATTTTCCCCATTCCATTCCGTTGCATTGCATAAAGAAAAGAGGAACCGAACAAAATCCCAAGAAAGGTGGAAGAGATCAAGTAAGGTCAAATCAAATTTTGGGTAACTCTCCTCTCTAACTACAAGTGTTTTGAAGGCCAAAAATCTACTCTACTCCATTCTATTCTATCGATCGAAGGATCCAGAAACTCTGCCGTACACATGAATGCTGGGCTGGGCGGATGGCTCCAGTTTCATCTCATGAAATTCATAGACGGAATCCATATAATTTGAGAGTTTTTTAGACGAATTTGAGAGGGTTTCCTTGGGAGAAAAAGGAACAAGAAAACACAAGGGACGAACGAATAGTAGATTGATTACCTGAGCCACTCTGAGCTAGCAAAGAGACTAGTCAAGAAAACGACGACTAGAAGAGTCCAGTCGAATCGAATCAACATATTATTACGCCTCCAACTGCAACTGGCCGGATGATCGAGGATCCACAACTCGGATAGGATCTTAGTTTCCAGAAGCCCGCAGGCAAAGGCATTAATAATAGAGTAAATTTCGCTTTGAACATGTAATTTTATCATGATTTTATTTTACATCATCTTTAGCAAATATTTTATTTTGCATCACCTCTTTTTTTCTTTTTGTTTCATCTTGCACCACGAGAACATCTTGCCAGCGAGAGAGAAACATGGAAGGAGAAGCATAATGGCAGCAAGGCACGACCGGCGAGGTGACAGCAATCTGAAAAATAGAGGGAGCGAGCCATTTTGTCATCGCCGCTGTTGCTATGATCACCACCGATGATACTCCTGCTATTATTCTCTATTTACGATCTATTTTCTAACTCCATCTACCTCCCCTCTCTATCCCGTGCCTTGCCGACGTCTCCCACACCGTTGTTCATTGTCGGTGAGCGCTGAAGAAGGCGGACAAATCCTTCCCCTGCTGCAAAGTGCAACACATGGAAAGAAGATGTTGTAGAAAATGAAAAGATTTGTTAAGAGTGGTGCAAAGTGAAACTATAGTAAAATTACATGGTACATAGTAGAGCTGGTTAGATGGCCCGTGTCGGCCCATGGCACGACACTGTTGCCCCGACCTAAGCATAACACGGGCCACACTGTTCATAGGTCGTGCCGACCCGACACAACATCATGTGTCGTGCTTCGGCCGCTACTCTGGCACAGTGGTCCAACCCGACACGGCCTATCTGGCCCGCATGCAGAGAGGGAGGAAGGTAGTGAGCTGGAGTAGGGAGGAGAGGCTAGTGGGGCGGCGCAGGCGAGGAGGAAGGTGCTGGCGCGAAGGAAGGAGGAGGAGAGGGAGGAGGAGGAGGGCGGGGCGGCGTCAGCACGGAGGGAGAAGGAGGAGGAGGAGGAGGAGGAGGAGGAGGAGGTGGCGCGGCGCGGGCCGGCGCGGAGGTAGGATGCCGGGAGGAGAGGAGGCGGTGTGTCGTCGTTGTGGAGAAAGAAGGGTCCGCGTGGGCCGACGGTCGACGCGAAGGGAGGCGGGCGGGTGAAGGGCATGACACTGCGGCGTGCCGCACTTGGGCACGTGCAGCAGGCGCACTACCGCACGCGGCAATCGCGGGCAGGGCATGGGGGGAAGAAGAAAGGGCGCATATAGGCCTGGCACGGCACGGCACGGCCCGACTAAAATCCGGTTGTTGGGATTTTTTTTTTTTTTTTTTATCGTTTTTGACCGTTTGGCTCTTTAAAAATAGCAAAATAAAAAATAGAAAAATCCTAATTTTTTTTCTATACATAGCCACCATACCCCTCTCATTCAACACACATCCATTCCTCAATCTCTCTTTTAAATTCTGGTGTGCAAATGAAGGATTGGTGATGAGGCAGATGGAGCTACAATACAACCCTGATAGTACGGTACGTAGCTGGGACTGATCCTAAGATAGCCTGTCAATCCCTCTGTCATTTAATTGCTTTTGAGGATTTACCGTTAGGTTTTAAGGAGTCTGCTGCTTTTTAAAATTACATTAGGACTGCGTATAATCCTAGATTTTTGTCGTTTCTAGATAGACAACAACTAAGGATCTAGTAAAATGCTACAATGAACGACGTAATAAAATAAAGAAACTATTTAGTACGTGCATATTTTCGGTGGCCTTGACCTCGGATATATGTAGTAATCGGGTTAGGGAGGATTATCTTAGTTAACAGTGGCCTCATAAAAAATCTAATTAGATTCGAACGCACTATTAGAGCACTGACGGTAGTATACTATTAACTGAGCAATATTGGTTCGTTGCTAAGAAGATATTGGTCCTTATAACTTATATAATGTGAAGATACTAGCGACACTTTATCCTTGTACAGTCACACTTAATCATTCTAATCTATTTATTTCACCTAAAGAAACATGAATTCACATTAAATTAGAAAAATCATCCAACTAATTAGGCGTACTGCGATAAAATACTTATATTGCTTCATCGAATTCGAATACGATACAAATAGTTTGGATAAAATAACAATTCGAATGGAAACATTTCATACCATATTCGCATTCATATTTTTTATGCGAATACGAATATGAGAGAAATTGTTAATCGAATGAAAAAAATCTATACCGTATTCATATCCTATCGAATACGGTAGTTGAATAATACAGAAGTGGAGATCGTGTGCGGGTATTAACTCGCCAGCGACGAACGTGAACATTAACATGATTTTGCGACGGCCAGTTAAATGTCGAGGATGAAGTGGAGATCGTGGGCGATAATGCACACGATCTTGAGTAGAAATGGTCACATTTACGCATGGAAGCGATGAGAATGGCGGCGCGTGGGCACGGCTGTAGGTTGAAGACGGCCATGATAGGGCGGGCTCACTTATCAGCAAGGGAGGGCGGGGAAAGTGGAGTGCGCCGGCGCGCGTGAGAGACGGGCCACGTGGGCCGGAGTGGGCGCGAGAAAAGGCCGTGGGTCGGGAAAGAAATTGGGCCCAAAGAGAAATACATTTTTTAATTGATTTTTGATTGATAGAAATTGAGAGACTTCAAATAGGTTTTTAGAAAATAGTTAATAGAGTTAAAAAATTTAGAAAAAAATTACAGAAATTCTTTGAATTATTTTGAACTTAAATAAAATGTTTGCAACTTGAAAATTGGTAATTAGATTTGTAAATAATTTATTTTGGCTTTAAAATAAATAGGGGAAACCTTTTTCATATCCAGGAAATTCAAGAAAATTAATTATATTTTCTTTTTAACAGAAATGAAATCTTGGGATGTTACACCACGTGACCAACTCACCAAATCAAAAAAAAATATAAAGCCCATTATGCTTCTGCGAGGGGCCGAGTATAAAATCAACCGCACTTTTCCTTCCGATAAAATGCCAGCTAGTTTAAACATCTTGCCGATCCGGTGGGCCCATACAAGAGACTACTATGGGGTACCGGTGAGGAGCAACTGGGTGAAAACTGTAGCTTCTGATCTTCGGCAAACAGTAAGAATGTTTAAAATGAAGCTCTTGTTTTTTTCCCATACAGTGTACAAAATACATATTTATAAGGGGTAGAAAACAACTTCACGTAGCAGTAGAACTCTAAGTTGGAAGCGGAATCAAATCCTAACCCATGAATTTGGATCACAAATACACCACTGTTTTACTACTCCCTGCAGCCACAAAAGAGTGTCATTTTTGACTTTTCAAAGTCAACAAGATGTTACTTTCACCACTAAATTCTCTTTATCATATATTCAAAAAAGTTATAAAAGTGCAATATTATGAAAGTACTTTTTATGAAAAATCCATTCATATCATTTTCATATTTCCAAACCATGCGTTCTAAACAATATTTTCGGTAAAAAATTTATAGGATTTGACTACACGCATTCTAGGGTGTCTCTTTTGTGACAACTAGAGGGAGTATATGACAAAATACAATTTTGTCAAGTCACCATGGTTCTGCATACAAGTATGAATATGAAAAATGGAATTTTTAAATCGGAGACGACGACTATTAATTGTTGGACACATGAGTTGGATTACGCATACACGACCACTATTCTAACGGCACGGACACACTTGCTGATGACGACATAGAACCGTCGAGTCCAACGACGACTCTCATAGGCAGGGGCGGAACTAGAACGAAAATGACCGGGGTTCACCACTTCACCATATATATAACAACATATATAATTTTGAAGTAACAATGTACTAAATAATAATTTATACAACAAATATTGGCAAAATGCATCATCCAACCGGAGTTTGGACTGATCCGAGGTGCACAACTTTTAGATCAGAGGGTGCACACGTAGTATATATGGGCTAATCACTGCTAAAATTTGTTTTTGACCCGGTGTCCTGTGACACCGGGCCTTGCCATTTAGTTCCGCCCATGCTCATAGGATTGGTATTGCCGGCGTCTGTCGCGTACGCACTGGCTTTGTCAAACTGCCCGTCCAAGATTGGTCCACCGGTGATGTTGACAGCGTCCAACGTTATCAGGATGGCTGACTTGATGGCAGCTGGTGACCAGTCCGGGTGGGAGCTCTTGACAAGCGCCGCTAACATGTGGCGTCGCCATGGAAGTGCCGGATATGAAGTTGAATGGCCTGGCGGCGGCGGTCTCTTGTGGTGGTCATGCTGCAAGGATGTTGAACCCCGGCGCCAGTATGTCCGGCTTGAGCACGCCGGGGGTGACACGGCTTGGACCCCGGGACGAGAACGTCGCGACGGCGGGAGCTGGATGGACACCGATCGAGCAATGTGTTGTTGAACGTGAGAGTGGCCGCTGAGTTTGAAACCCGCTTTTTATTTCGCTGTAAGCACCCGTGATTTTGTTGTTTGAACATTGAAGAAAAGCTGAAATTTGGTATAAAGTGGATGCAGATGAAATGAAGAAGGTATAGAGTCCCATGCCCAATGCAGGTATTATGATAGGTAGTTGCCGCGGGCTGTTTTTTTTTTATGATTATTATTATTTATAATTTGGTGTAAACCCGCTTCAGTTTTAGGCTATCCCAAACTCCTTGTGGAAACTTCTTTCTTTCTTAATGAAATGGCTCGCAATCCCAGCGGCACTACGAAAAGGTATCAACTCTTCTCAAATTTTTATAGGCGCCCTTCTGTGCTCATCTCAACTAGACGAGTGCAATTTTAGGCTGCTGAGAGGGGGCAGCATGGAGAAGTCAGAATACACAATCCTGCAACCATAAATCTACGATCGAGCTCTGGTTTGAATCTGCATCGCATAAGATATTCTGGCCCCTAATACTGAGACATTTACATGGCACTGTTTATGTGACACAAAAGGAAACTGAAAAACAAATTAAAGAGGGAGACGCCGATTATTGAATGTTGCACATCCATCGTGCTCACGGCATGGATATCCTTCCTGATGACGGTAGAGGACTCCTGTTTCTGACGGCCACGACGATCGGGCTCCGCACGACATACTTCCCTGACACCCAACTGAAGCTTCCCTCCACGGCATCTTGTCCCTCCACGCCGTGGCCGCTCACCGATACACTGAACGACTTCTTCTCTCCGGCCTTGGAGAACACCAGTGTCTCCGGGGAGACGCGCACCGTCAGCGACTTCGGCACGTCTAGCTTCAGCGTGTACGTCGACTTGGCTGGCCCCACGTTCGTCACCGTCCGGTTTACCGTGAATGGCGTCGACTGCCGCGGCACTGTTATAGTCGGGTAGTTCAACTGTGCTTCGGGAATCTTGGGCAACTTAGCGCAGGTCAAGCTCGAGTTCCGCATGATGGTTGCTAGGGCACGATCGCCTAGGAGCGAGCAGATGTAGCCGGCGTAGTCAGTGACACCGAGGTTGTACACTAGGCCCGGGTCGGCGGCTCTGGTGGGGTTAACATGGCCGGCGCCTGTCATGTACACGTTGGCTTTCTTGTGTTGCTCGTCCAAGATCGGGCCACCGGTTTTGTTGACGGTGTCCGATGTCGTCAGGATGGCTGACTTGATGGCAGCCGGTGACCAGTCGGGGTGGATGCTCTTGATAAGCGCCGCGACGCCACTGACATGCGGCGTCGCCATGGATGTGCCGGATATGATGTTGTAAGGCCCGGTCTCACCGTTGCCTTTTGGTGGCCATGCGGCAAGGATGTTAAGCCCCGGAGCCAGGATGTCCGGCTTGAGCACGCCTGGGGTGACACTGCTTGGACCCCGGGACGAGAAGTACGCGACGTCGGGCGCTGGACGGATACCAAGCAGTGTGTTGTTGTATGTGATAGTGGCCGCTGATTTTCTCACCGATGTCACGTAATCTGTGATGTTGCTGCCATCGGCCGCGGTCACCTGCACCACGGAGGAACCGTAATCCTCGAGATTAGTGGTGTAGCCATTGGTTTTTGGGTCGAACAGCACCACGCCGGCGGCGCCGGCACTCTTGATGACACGGATGTCAAATCGAATAGCAATGTAGTCATAGAGCTCGCAAACCACAATCTTGTCGGCGATGACACCTTCACCGTGGTACTGACAGTAACGCCGTTCCTCAGAGTAGAGGAGAGGATACGATTTAGAGCTTGGGTTTGATACCTGAGTAAGCGCTTGTCCGTCAATGCGCTTACCGTTGGCAAGCTGCACGTCAGCGTGGAAGCTCCGGTCCACCGAGCCGGCGGCGACCGTAAGCAACCACGGTGCATCGTTGGTGACTGTCGCCAACGAGGGGCCATTGTTGCCAGCAGCGCACACCACGATGATGCCCTTGGATACCGCACTGAACGTGCCGATTGCCATGGGGTCTTCATCGAATCTGGCACTTGTACTGCTGCCGAGGGAGAGGGAGAGCACATCAACCCCATCCTTGATAGCCGCGTCCAGGCCGGCCAAAATGGCTGAGTCTTGACAGCCATTACCATTGCACACCTTGTACATGGCGATGTGCGCGAGGGGAGCAACTCCGGCCGCGATGCCCGTACCCAGACCGTGGAACGAGGCGCCGGTGACGAAGTTCCCTGCGGCCGTGGATGAGGTGTGCGTACCGTGACCATCGTCATCCCTTGTGTCACCTCTAACAAATGACTTGGCGCCGATGAGCTTGTTGTTGCACCGGGCCGCAAAACCTTTGCATGAGCCCTTCCACCTCGTCGGGGGAGGCGGGACGCCATGGTCATCGAATGAACGGTGCGTTGCATGGATGCCGGTGTCGAGCAGCCCGATGATGATTCCCTTCCCGTAGCGGGCCTCACGCCAGAACCCTTTGCCGTTCCTTAGCCCGAGGAACTCTGGCGTGTGCGTTGTCATGAGCTGCAGCGTCCTGTCCGGGAACGCACGCACGAACCCCAGATTCTGGGATACCGTGTTGAGCTCGGCATCAGTGAGCCTTGCAGCGAAGCCGCTGATCACCTCGGTGTAGGAGTGGATGAGGCGTGGCTCGCCGGAGTCAGTGTGCGAGCTCGGCAAGAAAGACTCATGCCACCGACGGTGCTCGTCTTCACTGGCATCGTAGTCAAGTGAGGGTGGCTCGACGATCACAATGTAAGTTTGATGAGCGGAAGTTTGCGTGAAATTTTGCTGTAAGCTTGCACCTGGATTGATATAGCACAGCATAGGTGCAGGAGAGAGGGAGATGGAGAACAAGAGAAGAGGTACTAGTAAGAGATAGGAAAAGGACGCCATTGTTTACAGAAGTCTTAGACCTACCTTGGAGGAAGATGATGGCGATGCAAGTGCGCAATGGTGTTCTTTATACACCCCAAAATGGTGTGCTGTTTTGGTAAAATTATAAGGGCGTATATCAATCCAACTCAGTGTCATAACTTGGTGCCAATTTAATTTGCCTGAGATTTGGATGGAATGTATTAAGTGGGAGGCCAAATGCATACTAGAGTTTCTGTCCTGGAATGTGCTCATCAACTGATCGTGACTGAAAAATTAGTGTTTTCATTTTTCTGTGTGAATCTAGATGATTTCCCCCCTCGTGCTGCGTTTATCAATCCAACTCAGCGTCATAACTTGGTGTCAATTTAATATGCCTGAGATTTGGATGGAATGTATTAAGTGGGAAGCCAAATGCATACCCAACTCAGCACCATAACTTGGTTCCAATTTAATTTGCCTGAGATTTGGATGGAATATATTAAGTGGGAGGCCAAATGCATACTAGAGTTTTTGTCCTGGAACATGCTCATCAACTAATCGCGACTGAAAATTAGCGTTTTTCGTTTTTCTACGTGAATCTAGATGATTTCCCCCCCTCGTGCTGCATTTATCAATCCAACTCAGCATCATAGCTTGGTGCCAATTTAATTTGCCTGAGATTTGGATGAAATGTATTAAGTGGGAGGCCAAATACATACTAGAGTTTCTATCTTGGAACGTGCTCATCAACAGATCGTGACTGAAAAATTACTGTTTTTCGTTTTTCTACGTGAATCTAGATGATTTTTTCCCTCGTGCTGCATTTACATTATAGGTAAACATATAAAGGAAGGAATGCATTTAATTCTAACAGCTGGTTATTTTTTTAAAAAAATCTTTGGAAAACTGATTCTAGCTAAAGTGGGAAGAATCATGTAAGGTTCAAAGAAATGCCTACTATATATATTTGCATGCCTTGGTGGATACGAAGAAATGCCTACTATATACATTTGCATTTATATTCCATTTTACCCAACGGAATGGTATGCACCGGCCATACCGGACCGAAACATAACAACATTGATAAGTTTGTCCAATAGCTATGTGAAGCTATGAAGATCAACGGCTAACTCTAGCTTGAGAATGAACTGAAGTTCCTCCTCACTGATTGCAGAAAGACATGCGAAAGAGAAACTCGAAGGCTAAAGAGAATCACCATAAAGAGATTTCCTAAAAGGATCAGCTACCAATGCCATGTTTTTTCTTCTTGGTCTTGCCAACTCATTTAATCTCATGAATCTTGAGCCTGCTATATGCAACTCAAAGGTGAGAATGTTCAAGTAGATATTCTCCTCAATGGCGATAGCTTCGATTTTCCCACTCATTGGAGCTTATGGTGGCCAAGAGAAGAGTGACATTCTCTGCCTGAGAATACTCAATCTCTACAACTCTCAGATGATTGAACATCTTGTTGAAACGAGTAAATATGTCATCGATGCTCTCTCTCTTGAATTAATAAAGCTTAATTGAGAATTTTCAAAATTAAATCAATTTAATATGATTAATGTAAACTTCAATTTCCAAAGTATTTTTCTGAATTTTCTTGGAATTTTCCAAATTCATTTTGTATTTATTTTGGCTTATTTGAATTACCAGCCTTTTCTTAATTCAGAAATCAATTTTTATTTCCTTTTTCTTCGTGGGTCGAATTGGCTCGGCCCATCGATCCTATCTCACTCTTCTCAGGCCGTCGCCCCGGTTCTGCCCTGGCACAGCCTCGCCTTCATCCCCACTTGTAGGATCAAGGATAACCGACTAGAGGGGGGTGAATAGGAGGTTTTTAAACTTTTAAACAAATTCACGAGTTAAGCCAATTAACGACTAAGTCTAAACAAGGTAACTTCTAGCAAAGTAATACAAGCACTAAGAATAAGCTAGAAATATAAATGCGGAAGAGTAAATACTAGAAATAACCACAAAGAGACAACGATGTTTTCCCGTGGTATCGAAGACTTGCCGGTCTTCACTAGTCCACGTTGAGGAGCTTGAACCAACTGCCGGCCCACGTATTAAGTCTTTCCTCGATCACTATTGGTTGTTCTTCCTCCACTCCGGAGATGGTGAACACCAAACCACTCACAATCTTGGCACCGGGCCTCTTCACAATCTTCTTGAAGAGATCACCGTGTAATCACCGCCAAGCCGTCTAGGAGTTCAGCAAAACTCCAAGAGTAACAAATCAAGACCTTCGCTTGACGACACTCAAGTGCAAGAGGATCAACTAGAATGATGAATGCACTTGAATGAGCTCAACAACCTCTCAAAGAGTGAACAAATGAAATTTGAGGAGTTGAATGAATGCACAAGGCTCAAAGGATGTTAAATGTAGTCTAGCACTATACCCTTGTGCAGTTGGGGGGGAGGGGGTATTTATACCACCTACAAACAAAAACGACCGTTGGAGAGTCATACCCAGAAAAGTGGCGAAGAGCGGTATGACCGCCATCTAAGGTGCGGTACGACCGCACCTGAGACTGAGCACTGTAACGGTTAGAACAGTAGCAATAAATGACTCTGACATAGCCGTTGAACCACTCATGCGGTACGACCGCCAACAAGGGTGCGGAACGACCGCAACCTCCGGTCATACCGCACAGAGGAGCGGTACGACCGAACCAAGGGTTTTCCAGAAAGACCGAGATGACACGCTCTCTGTAAAATACGTACCGCCATACAAGAATCGGTACGACCGCAGATCGGTACAACCGCTTATCAATTTCGGTACGACCGATTTTCTCAGAGAGCTCTGAGTCAAAAATGCAATGGTTCTGGTTTTATACAGCTAGCTGCCAACTAAAATTCGGAACGACCGCAATGCGGTAGTACCGCTCTGAGAGCCGGTTGTACCGCATTAGCGCCTGGTTGGCTAAGGAGTTCATAAATCGGTAGTACCGCCAAGTAACATGCGGTCATACCGCACAAGGCGGTACAACCGCCAGTGAGACGTCGGTTGAACCGATTTTTGACACTTAACTTCAAATTTTTTGGGAAAGCAAAAACAGATGCATGCATGATCCTAAATTGATCCATATTGCACAAGATCATGTTTTCAAGGTACTAGTCATGATCCCTCTTAATAGTACGTCATTTATCCTAAAATTCGGTCTTCCAAACTTTTCTTCTAAGACCGGTGAAATATAAAATGATCATGGTCGACTTATACCTGTCTTCAATCATGTACACCTTTAATCACCCTTTTTGCATTGGTGGTCTTAACCTTGTAAATACTCAATAAACACGTTAGTCCAATAATCACATATAATCATTAATTACCAAAACACGATTTTAAGGGCCTAGATACTTTCACCACTCCCCCGCCCTGTCCCCACTCCCCATCCCTACCTACCCACTCCATCCCCAGCCCACCTTCCTCCGCTCAGCCCATCTCTCCCCAAACCCTAAGCCACTCGCCCACACCACCACTCTAGCCCACCCACACTGCTAACCTCGCTTGGTCCCACTTGGCAACCGTTGCAACCCCCGCACGTGCAATCGACACGGACACCGCCAACGACCGCTCTTGGCTTCCATGCCGCCCACGTCCCCGAGGCTATTGAAAGCCCCGCCATCTTTGCGTCGTGCATCCCTCGTTCCACCGCCTCCTTTGCCCTAGCCGCCATCGCCAGAGACCCCACCGTAAGCCGTCGCTATAGCATCCCAATTTTTCGAGTCTTAAAAATCTTTTAAATAGTTGGTAAGGAGAAAATTCACCATTTGGTTTTTATTTGAATTTAATTCAAAAGCTTAATATGGACTTTTAGTATCAAAACAATTTAATATGAATAATTCTAACATGAAAAATTATCAAAACTATTTTATTTGGGTTCTATATGCTCAGATATATTTTCTAGATTTTTCTAGAATTTTTCTGAGTTCATTTGCGATTTTCTATTGCTTATTTGAATTCTCAGTATTTTCTAAAAAGGAAAATGTATTAAAATCTCAGAAAAACTCCTGGGCTGAAACCTAATTCCTTTGGCCTATCCCTATTCATTTCAACCCGTTTCTGCCGCAGCCCAACCCTCCCCTCTCTTCGCACACGTGCGTGCTTGGTCCCACCGGTTAGTCTCACTCGGGCCGTTGGTCACGCGAACTCTCCCGAGCCGCACTCGCTGACGAGTGGGCCCCACTGAATCCTATTCTTCGTTACCAAATCCATTGAGTATTTGTTCCGCCACCGCGTGATCCTCTCTCAGCGTACGCGTCTCAGACTCTTCGATGCCGGCCGCGTATAAAAGGGGAGGGAACCCTTGGCGTCCGCACCTCAACCCTAGACGCCTTAGCGCCAGAGCCGAACCCTAGCCACCGCGACTCCGACGAGCATTATCATCACCGTCAGCGCCGCTAGAGTCTCGTGGTCTGCGTCGTCGGCATCGCAAGAGCAAGGGCTATCTCGTGGTCACCTTCGTTCTGCCGGAGCGTCACTCGAGTGCCAATCCTGACGAGCCCGTGTCTTCTCCGCCGCTCAACGCTCGCCGTCAGCCACCACAGTTGACCTCAACCGCCCGTGAGTGCATCCCTGTGATCGCTTTAACCTCAGCTACCCAGTGGTACCACCCATCGCCAGTGAGGCCCCACCGTTCGCCGTTATCAGATGGTTCAAAGCCCCGCCGTCGTCGATCTGACATGGCCATCCACGTGCATAGCCACCTCAGCGTCCATGCGTGTGTGGCGGTCTACGTATGCGCTAACTCAGCCACCACGTGTGTGCGCGCGCCAACTCATCTCAACCCAGATCTAATCGGCTCAGTGGATTTGGTCCACCGTGAGCTGAACCACTGACATGTGGGTCCCACGTGTCAGGTTTTCTTTATATTTCTTTTATTTCCAAAATTCCCACGGTTGACATCATAATTGCGCAATAATCCAATTTTTCTGTTGAAGAATAATTCAGAAATACCAAAAAATCCTATTTAGGTTATTTTCTTTAGATTTGAACTTCCAAAGCCCATATCTTTTGCATCCGAACTCTGATTGAGCTCATTCAAATTTCTAAATTCATTTAAATTCGAGATCTATTTATTTGAGATTTTTATTTAATTTTTAGAGTTGGTTTTCTTCTCTGTTTTCTTTATTTTTCTTTATTTAATACATAAGTAAACAGTTTCTTCGAAACAACTCATGGACACCCTATCCACTTCACAGACCTCTCGTGATCACCCTGACCACTGGCCAAACCACCCTGGTTCAACCATGACCACTTGCTTTTAAGAAAGACTACCCCTTGCGGGATATCACCAGACATTGTCTATAACCGAGGACACGGCTGTTCGAATAGATTTACACTCTGCAGAGGTTGTACAGCTTTACCCACAATACACGACCTCTCTAGGTGGTCTGGCACCCGTCGATGCCACTGCCCACTACCTTTGGTAAGCAGCCTAGAGAGCGTGTCAAGATCTTTACAAAGGTCTGCCCTGGCTTGGTTCTGCCCTGCTAAGGATTTGCCATTCTGGACCCTCTCTTACGCCAATTCAACCACCACGACAGAACCGCACCAGAACTTCGCTAATTAGTTAGCCCAGTCCACCCCATAAATGAACTTGTGGTTACACGGTAAGCCCGGATCAATGGCACACAAAGTTAAGTCCTTAGTGGCTACTGAGGCGAGACATCCTCATCCCAATGCGCGTATAGCACCCCCTTTACTACACGATCACTCGCTCGAGTATGCAAATATTTTTGGTTCAACCGGCCAAAGGACCACCCTAGTCCTGGCACAACAACTTTTATCAATAGTGGCGTTGCCACAGTTTCATAGCTTATTAGTCAAGTTTATCATCAAAGAACCATCGCATATCTAAAGCATGACTAAGCATAATACGAACCGAAGGTTGGTATATCAATGATGTCCAACTAGGATAACCCATCCTATGGATGTCCAAGGGTACATGTCAATATATTGTTCACAATTATTCAAGAAGTCATAATGTTAAGTGGGTGTTTAAATACTCCCAAAACCATTTTTATACAACTAGTCATGCATGTTTATATCAAGAAAAGTACTTTTATGAAAATGAGTTCAACATGATCAAAGGTCTATGACTTGCCTTCGATGAAGAGTTGCGAAGTTTCGGTAGAGGTCGTCGGGTCCAGGAACTCTTCAGAGAAGTCGGATTCTACACGTTCGAAAAGAGCCAAATCAATAAAACAACTCCAAGAAAAAACCAAAAAGAACCAAACTAGAACAAAAAAGAAAGGCATTGAATTAAGACGAAGTTAGGAACTTGAATCACTAGAATTGTAGCTTCGAATGAGGGAGGCAGAGCTTCTCGGAAGGAGGTCCAAAGCACAGAGAAAACACAAGGAGGCAAGAGAGCTCCCTAGCGCTTTATATAGAGGAAAGAGAACTGGGTGACAGAATGGAGCGACGGGATTCACGGCGACGTGGCATGGGCGCACGGTCGGCAGGTGAGGGAGGGGATAGGAGCAGGTAGGGGAGGAGACAGAAACGAGTACTGCAAAAGCAACAACATTTAATATGACACAACTGTATTTAATGCGTGAAGACTTCCGTGGTAGCAGTGACATAACGGGAGGAAAAAGAAGGTGAGCAGGGCCTACCAGGTGGGGCTAACCAAAACTCAGGAGGGTGGTCCAACCAATGGGGTGGTCTTTGCAAAAAGACCAAGAGGATGGTCTTTGCAAAAATACCAAGCGGGTCCTAAGGAGGAGGAGGTCCTGAGGACAAGGAGCGAATAGAGAAGAGGCAAACTTGAAAACAAACGAACTCTAACAACGCAGGATAAACCAATTCGAAGTGATTGAAGTTTGATTAATTCATATTAAATCTCCCAATTTCCAAAATCTCCAGGTTAAGCTTGAGAAATTAACAAAATTGAACGGTTAATTGTAAACTCAAAAATTTTAAAAAGGTCCAAAAAATTGGGATGTTACAGCGACGGCAGCGGCGACTGGCAAACCCTAACCTTACTCTGATACCATGTTGGAATAGAGCTTGTATTGTATTCCAATGGGCCAAGAGGCCAATATATAATATGTACATGGTTTACAATTATACAAATAACACCCTACATTATCTACATATCTAACAATAAACACAACCACCTTCAAGCCAACAATGTGTACATGTTCTTGGAAATACAAAAAAGCAATTCAAATATCCCAAGCAAAATATAATGAAGCAAAGAACTGAAAAACGTGGACTATGTAATGTCCCGATTCCAAGTGATGGCCTTTGTGTATGTATAGTATAGGTATCTAATATTCTTCCCATGGAGACATGCAGACCAACAAATAAGATAGTCGTGTCTGAAAGATAACAGTGCCTTATACATGACAATATGATATTATTTATAAGAATCAACTCTTAAGCATATTCTATACAAGCAAGCTAGAATCTATCATGCTTGGTAAAAAACATACAGTATCCCAATTCACATGAGAACACACATAGAAACCAACATATAAGTCTTCATTAAGAGAAGCTTCAACTTCGAAGGCACTAACTTTTTTCTAACCTGATTTAAGAAGATTTTGTATCAAATATTCCTTCTCCTTTATTGTATTGTTTGCCTGCATATCTCTCTCTTGAAGGTCCGCCACACTCAGTTTCCTGCATCTTTTTCTGCAAAAAGAATGGAAAAACATAAATACAAGCATAATTATTCAGTCATTTGACAAGCATATGACAAGACAACACATGTACCTGTAATCTCTAAAGCTTATCACTTAAATCTGCGCTTAACACTTTCTGAGATTCGTACAGTCCTTGGAGCTCATCTAATTGTTGTTACAATTATAAATTCAGAATTATAGCATTTTTTCAGTGAGTTGCAAATCCTCCACCAGGACTAAAGGTATACCTTATCTTTTGATTCCAAACTAAGCTCTAAATGGCCTAGCTTCTCTACATAGCCTGCAATTATTCTCCGTCATACTCAAGCAAAATATGTACAACCAGGTTTATGTGTAAGTAACAGAAAGAGTATAGTACCTTCTTTTCAGCTTCATCAGTTAAGTATTGTTCCCTTGGAATATAAATACCATTCTTCTCCCTAGCAACATATAGTTCTGCCCAAAGAGAATCAGATTTAACAACTATAGTGACTTTTGAAATGGTTTAAATTCGATTGAACTAGAACGTTGAAGAAAATAATTGCAGAAAATAGTGTGTTTCCAAGAAAATTCCAAATTCAAGCAACATCGTTTCACTGGCCTGGCATTTACAGATGTGTTTGAGTGTTTCCATGATTTATGCGTTTACCAAAGGACCGGAACCTTACGATAAATCGTTGGATGACATGGATGTTCAAGTATAATTAACCTGGCTGGATGTTATCTCATTAAACATGTTTATGGTGTCAAATATCATGATATTAAAGGAGTTCCATAAGATACGAAAAAAACCTATAATTAACCACATTTGAAATTCTGTAGTAAGAAAAGTTTCATCCAACAGTAATCATGTTTCAGAGAATCAGCTATTCTTCACCCACATGCTATATTTCAAGAGAACAAGCTTAACTTGAGCGCATGCTTTAAATAAGAAATGGGTGCATTGCATTTTGATGAAATCCTCAGCACCAAATATGCATGCATACTTGTAAGGAAAAGGCATACCTTGCTTAAGGCGATCTATTTCGAAGTATAAATCTTTTATTAGTGCAGATTTATCATCTTCTGGTTGACCTGTAAATCACAGGCAGGTAATTAATTTCAATTATCGAGGAGGAAAGATTATTATTCTGTCATTAGAGGTAATTTGACAAACCCAAGAGCCCAACCTCCGGTTTGTTCTTGATATGTTTGGCACGATGCACATAATTAATCTAGTGTGCTTAATGTCTCTTCAAGGGAAATGTACTGAAGATGCAATGGTTGCTATGATGCAAGTCTTTGTCTTCCCTCCCAAGGAATCTCTTAACAATCTCGTCAACTTGCTATCCCTGCATGATGAAACCCAAATGTCAGATGATTGAGCGGATTCATGAGGAAGTACCATAAAAGGTAGTGTTAGTTTTCGTGAGCCACGATATGGAATTCGGGTTCGTAGTTTACCATTTTTTCTTCTAATTTTTACTACGATCAAACCCTGTACCCTAAACCGATTCAAGTTTGATGAATCCAGTTCGCAATTCGCAGGATTTTATAGCGAATCCTGTGCCTGCGAATCCTCTATGGTACGTGACCGAAGTGCTCCACAAGAGTATTAATGACAGCCCCAAGGGGTAAGCGGACTCCTGTTGATCTGTCCTGCTTCCCGAGCTCCTGCCCCTCTCACAGATGATCAAAGTAATAGAAAAAAAAGGAACGCCCCAAGAGAAAAAAAAACTCACATCTCTGTCCCGGAGCCAAGGGGAGCCCTCTCCGGCGCAGCCGCCACCTCCGGTCGCCCGGAGCCAAGGGGAGCCCCCTTTTTTTGCGAGGCGCATACGCACCCCTTCGCTGCGCCCCCCCGGCACCCCCCTCCCCCCCTTAGCGCCCGAGGCCGCCTCGCTGGCGCCCCCCACCCCTTCGGCGCCCCGCCTCGCTCTCCGGCGCAGCCGCAACCTCCGGCCGCCCGGAGCCAAGGGGAGCCCCCTTTTTTTGCGAGGCGACACGCACCCTTCGCCGCGCCTCGGCACCCCCCCCCCTTGGCGCCCGAGGCCGCCTCGCGCCGCCACACCCTTCGGCGCCCGCCGCGCCTCCCAGCGCGCCACCTCCGGCCGCAGCACCACCCCCCTCGATACGTATTGCGCACCACATGTTCGAGGTAATGCTCAGCCCCGTCACCCTCTTTAACCTTACTCAATATTTGATCATGTACTGTTATCACTATCACATCGCTCCTTTTCGTGCGGCTTGATTTTGCTTGCGCTTGTTAATGCCCCGACTGCACCTAGCTTCTCTCCCCTTGCTTGCCCCTAGCTAGCTTGTCCTTGTCGCCATCCGTAAACAATCAACTCCATTCCATTCCTCACGACTTGTCAAGTGGCCATCAACTTCGTATGTCGTTTGTTTCCTTCGAATCCCGCACATCACCTTACACATGACATGGGCATCTTCGCTATGCACAACCGCCTCTCCACCGCTGTTTCAACAACCGTCTTTGTTCAATTATCATCATCGCAGCAATTCATGTGGCGTTGGCAAACTTTGGCGATCTGCAGCAAGCAACACTCAAGGAACCAACGGCAATGACATCAACGGTGCACTAAAAGTTTTAGACCTTTTACCAAGAAGGGTGATAATAACAAAGAGGACCAAGGCCCATGCCATCGCCGCTTTATCAATGATCGCATGCATGACATCTTGGGAGTTCGACCAGATCATGTTGTGCGCAAGGGATTCGCAATTTCCTTCACTCCATCAGAATCTAGCGCAAGCTAAACTCGATATCATTGTTTCGATAATGTCTCGATTGCCCTTCCATGACTAGACTCACAAAGGAGAACATGTTTATGCTAATAGTGGAGTTGCACAGAGTGGGGGTTTGGTGCAGATAAATCTATTTTGGCTTCTGCACAGTTCTTGTGCCGATAGGCACACTCTTAGCAGAGCCACACAGTTCATGCTCTCTTGCTCAAACTCGGTATGACTTGTCTGCCCTTGTTGGTAGCTCACCGGTCGCTTTATATTCAAGGTGCGCCGGTTGGAAAATGCTTGTCGATTTTTCAGAGCATGCCAACCAAAAATACGTGGTCGTGGACAGACTCATTTCGGTTACTCCCGTGATAATCAGTTGAGCCATGCCTCCATGTATTTCAATTGATGAGGCGCCTATGTGCAAGCCTAATGACATCACATTTGCCACTCTCTTCAGTGTGCACTAACCACGCATTTCTTGCGCTTGGTAAAAGTGTTCATGGTCTAGAAATGAGAATGGGTTTTGATTCGTGTGTGCATGTCTCCAATTCATCGATATCAATGTACGCAAAGTGCGGGAGTATAGATGAGGCCCGATCAGTATTTGAGAGCGCCGCTCGCAAAGACCGATTTCTTGAACTCCATGATCTTTGGATATTCACGCATGGCCTTGCCGAGCATTGCCTAGACTTGCTGAAACAAATGGAGGAGCAGCATGTGGTGCCGGATGCTATCTCCTTCCTTGGCGCCCTTTCGTCATGCCGCACGCATGCCTTGTAGAGGAAGGCCGACACCGTTCAATACAATGATCGAACGTGGAATAGAACTCGAGCTAGATCACTACTGTGTATGGTCGACCTTCTCGGCGTGCAGATTGCTTGATGAAGCTCGGATTTGATCCGCATAATGTCCACCCTTCCAAATGCCATCATATGGGGCTCTCGATCGCTGCAGGTGCACGAAACATTCCTATCGGCATCCATGCCGCAGAACCGCCTTAAGCCGGAACCAGTTGTGCCGCGACTCACGCATGACTAGCAAATCAGACGCCAAGATTGGTTGCCGGAGCGATGTGGCGAGTGAGGAAGGTGATGAAGGAGAGAGGTCAAGACAAACATCGGTGCAATGGATAGAAGTTGGCGAGAAAGTTTATACTTTCACGGCAGAAAATAGATCAAAGAGCCACCAGGTAAACAATGTTCTGGATATTCTTGATTGCTTGCAATCTCATATGGAATGCAAGTATGATATGCTGACAGATGGTCTGGATTGTGATGACCCTGAGCATGTAAAGATAAGTTTGAACACCGAATAAATTTGAAAGATCACATCTTTCCCCATTCAATTTGACATGAAGAGTCATTCTATAGAAAATGACGAGCGTCGCTTACACCTCAGAGATTTGGAAGAAGATCCATCGATGCGAATATAGCACCTAACCCATTTTTTCCCCACCTAGCAAGTTCTGATTTGCTCAATCTCAGTGTATTGTTTGCTTGAATGAGAGCTTGTAGGCATGCTTGCTGTGTAATATATTTTGACACTTGATACCACCAACGCAACGCATGGAAGAAGCAATGTCAATCTGAATTGTCCATGGAGAAACTGGATAGAATCTTATATACTATCGTCGAGTGTTTTCGGTGTTGGATGGGCGAGGCTACTGATTGGATGAGGAAGATTACTGGAAAATAGATTGGAGATGAAAGGCAGAGCAAGCATCCGTTGTAGTCTATACTCGGCAACAGAACGGAATCTGTTTTTTTTGCTGTTGCTGTTGTTTTGAAGTCCTGCTCTTTTTGCATGCAGCGGCAGTGGTCTGGAATCTGGATAATGGAACTGTCCCCTTTTTGCAGCAGTTGATTGCTTGGTTTAAGATAGCATGTGGTGCTTGTGCTTGGCCTTGCCCTTAATTTGCAGGAAATTATGTTGAAACGATGAGAGCAAGGAAGGAGTGCCAGCTTATGTTTTGCAGATGGATTACTCTTTCTGGTATCATGCATGTTTGGCAGAGAAGCATGGAGGCATAGCCAATCTGTCATGGAGCTGATTAATAGATAATAACATCTTGGAACACGTGAGTTATGGCTCCAGCACGGATGCATCTATATAGAGTGTGAGATATATGGGGTGATGGATCTGGCTGCAAGCAACGAAGCAAGCCAGTTCTTTGTAACCATAACAAGAAAATTTACTGAAATTTCATGGCACAATATACCACACAGACTGGCCCTTAGAATGTAGAGATCCCGCATAACATAAATCTCATGGGAACGGAAGAATCCAATATCGTGGTAAGGTAAACCAAATCCGGCTAACAACTCTCGTTATATCTTATTCTAGCAGGCAGAGCCAACAGAATGGGCTGTTGCCGGTGCATTCCAATTTCCAAGAGAAACACAGGCAGCTAACTTTTTTATTGAACAACAGTTTTATTCATCTTGTCGTACGATATGCAGATTTTACATTATTTAATAGCTTAATCGAATGAACTGAATTCTGATTATACTAGATATCCTATAGAATAGGCTAGATAGTACGTCATGACCGCAGCTAGGTCATCGGTGGACATGACATGACCCCCAAAACCTAAAGTACACTAGTTGTAGCAGGAGTGCCCCCAAAACCAAATCAATTCCGAATACCTCCTCTGTATCCTTAGTTCCTATTGTTCTATCATCTTGAATTTTTGGCACATACAGCGTTTTTTCATCGCGTATTTGTGGATCTAACCACAGCAAGAGCGTATTTGCAGATCTAACACCGCTGATGCAGGGCCACCCAGTGCCAACGCCGGCCCCGTTGACTCGTGCCCGCCCCTAGCCGCCGACCCCGCCACCTCAGCTGCGTCGTTTGGCTGGCACATGGTGGCCATGCACCATGCTGTGCACTGCTCTTTCTTATGATCCTCCAAATAAAGTCAACAAACTCTATCTCTTTACTAATTTAGTTTAAACCTTCATGTATTTCCAGTGCATACTTTGGTTTACTCTAAATTGTTCTGTTGGGCAGAATTTGTCTCAAACAAGGATGGCTGGTAGGAGAATAATCAATTCTGAGTCCGATCCAACATTAAGGGTTTGTTTGGGTAGTTTAATCCCGGTCGGGATCTACGTGGATGGGCTAAGAATTTGAACTAAAATCATGATTCCTTCGTGTGGATGAACAAAGATTTAGGACCAAACGATGTTGAGCATCGGAACATGAGGAGGCCACCACCTTCATCTTCAATTGGGGGGCTGCCTCCTATGGGTAGGTAATAATACCTTACTGGTACTCCCTCCGTTAATTTTTATTGGGCGTTGTTTGATTTGGCACGGTCTACAAAACTTAACTTTGATCGTCGATATCTTTTTACGATATATTGTTAATAGCTACAAAATCATAAAGATAATGCTATGGCCTATGGGACATACGTCCGAAGCATAGCATCGGATGCTGCTTCGCTCAACAGTTTTGTATATTCACACTTTCCTTCCCCTAAATTAATCCCTCGTCCACTTCACTCTAGTCTCCTGTAATGGACCTGGTTCATGACGAGGGATAAACACTGTCGGAGGAAGGTCAGACGTCAACAATTTAAGTTAGAACGACGCTAGGTGAAGAAGGGCACTGAATGGGGGAGGAACGAATGTAATGCACTATTTTCTGTGCATGACATCTCAACTGTGAAGTGGACTCATTATGACTTCCCCAAACCCAGCACTTGCTTCATCTCCCAATCTCATCTTCGTCTCTAGGCATCCACGCCGCCAACTACAACGAGCTCCAACTAGCAGCTTCGCCACCGAGACTCCATCATCAAGCTGCCGTTGCAGCCACACAGTCTGTTGTTCCTCTCTCTCTCTCTCTCACGCGTCCAGCCGTCCACGAGAGCTCCGGTGGAGCCTGCCACTAAGAGCTCCGATTGCGTCGCCTTCGCATCCGGCTAGATTTGACCAAGACTCCTCCACCTCCGGCGAGATTTTGTCGAGCTGCCTCTGCATCCGCACCACCACCCCAGGGATATGTTGCAACATGTCTGTTTCATTGTTGCGGCAACGCATTCCGATTTTGCAGTAGCTTCTCATAATTGTTGCAGCTTATGTAGTTTTGTTCCTATAGTTGTTCATTTGTTGCCACAATATTTTTTTTGTTGTGGTTGGTTTATTTTGCATTAGGTGTTTCTAGCACCATGATTGATGGTTTGTTACAAGATCATCATTTTTTCTGTTGCACTTCAGATGAGATTTTATTCATTTTTTTTTCTTCAAATCACACTTTTTTTTGTCTCTTATATAGATTTGTTGCAGATGTTGTTGCGAAATGTTGCACCCGAGTGTTCGATATTTTCACTGACGTCGGACGTCTGGGCGCTAGTCTCTCCCAAATCATAATCATATGAAAGTACATTCCACTTTTGTGTCACTAAACCTGTATATTGTTGATTAATTGTTGGTCAAACATTACAAAGTCTGAATCTCGAAATACGTGGGCGCCTTATAAAAATCAACATAGGGGGAGTACTATTGTGCCATCATAATTATGTTGCAGCTGTTTGTTTTCTTCTATAAGTGTGGTTAACTTTTTACTTTGAACTTGCCAGGCCAATGCTGTCATCACAGCCATCAGGTACGTGATATAATTCTTTCAGTTCATCATATGCCGTGGTGTTGCTCTCCTAAATTCTAAAACAAGCGCTTTGAACATTCAGACAGAAGAGGAGGGTCCTCAGCTTCCAATACGAGGAAAGATGATTACAACTGGAGATATGATGCTGATGATATATCCGAGGAAGTACTGCGAGCATCAAGTGCTCTAGAAAACATCCAACTAGACCGAAAAGCTCGAAATCTGACAACATCTTGGAGGCAGGATGGTTGTTATATTGCTTGCTTTGCACCTTTCCCTTGGCCTCAGCTGTTTGTTTCTGATGGTAACATCTTGTCTTTGTGGGATTCCGTGCGATGGTGCTGAGTAAAATCTGAAGGTGGAACCTTAGCTTTGTGTAAACCTTGAGATTTCTGTATCCTTTTCGTTGCTGCGGGAGTGCGTGTGTAGGCAAGGCAAGGAATTCTGGTGCAATGTTCCAGCCTCCAGGGTACCTAAATGGTTGGTTTGTTCGTTTCTGAATTCTGACCATGCGTGTTGACTGTAATCCTCCTGCTAATTTATGCATCTGAGATGACATTCTATATTGTGCTGGACAAAATATTTTGATTTGATTTGGTTAGCGTGCAGAAGTTTTATTTCAATGTACAGTAGGCTAAAAAGGCTTAAGGAGCAGGATGAGTACGATATTAGTAAGCATCAACTCCGACAGCACCGATCCATCCATACTCGATCAACTCGCAAACGTAAGCACACTAACATTGCAGCATCAATTATACTCGAGAATAAGCATTTCACCGCGAAAACCAATTATACTTAGACAAGGTTGGTTCTACTTGTTGATGTTCTTCCAAGCTCGATCACTCCAAAACCAAAACCAAAACCAAAACCAAAACCAATCCCCTTCCCCTATTTAGTCATCGAATCGAATCCCCTAGACAAGGTTAGTCATCCTTCCTTGTCCTGCCGGCTGCTTGTCTTGGATGAGGCGACTGATTAGCTGCAGCACTTCCCCCCTCATGGCCTTGACGCTCTCGGCGTCCACCTCCCTCCTCACCGCCTCGAACCAATCCCCTTCCCCCTCCTCCTCCAGCCGCCCTCGACGGTTCTTCCACCAGTGGCAGATGGCCCTGCCCACGGCCATCACGTAGACGCCGCAGTCGTAGCAGTTGGCCTGCATCGGGGTGGGCCCCTCCACGAGCGGGACCTCGGTGGCGGGGAGAAGCGGGCGGAGCGTGGCGGCGAGGCGGCGCGCGGCTGGGAGGTTGGCGCTGGCCAGGCTGTCGTGGTGGACGAAGCGGAGGCGGGAGGCGTCTTGGGTGGTGTTGTCGAGGACGAGGAGGGTCCAGTGGGAGCCGCCCTCGGGGATGGAGACGTCGGGGTTGTCGTTGACGGGGAGGAGCGCGAGGCGGCGGGAGGCGAGGCGAAGCGGCTCGGCCACGGAGGCGGGGTCGGGAAGGTTGGAGAGGAGGTAGGGGATGGAGGGCGGCAGGAGGAGGAGGTCGTCGCTGGCGACGTCGTCGGAGAGGTGGGAGAAGTAGAAGGCGAGGATGCGGTCGTTGAGGAAGTAGGGGCCGCGAAGGATGGCGAGGTCGGAGCGGAGCAGCACCACATCGCCGTGGCTTAGCACCCGCTCGTCAGCCTCGCCGGCGGTGGCGGTGGAGGCCGCGCGGTGGGGACGCATTTCGCGGACAAGTTGCTCGACGAAATGACGCGATCGAAGCAGACCCTTGGGTTTGTGAAGGCAGGGGCCTCTTTCTCTCTCTTGTCTCAAAAAAAATATATCCACAAGAGTAAGATCCATCTAGTGACGCATGCATGTATGGCAGTGCCATCTTTAATTTTGCTATATCAACCCTTCGTTATCGAAAGACAACAACGCCTCCAATAAGCTGTCTCTAACATTCATGCCAAACTTATAATATTCTCACTCTTTCACCTCTCTCTCACATGCACTGATTGCTTTGTCTTGATTCATGTGTAGAGATGGTTATTTGAGGAAGAGACGGTTTCCCTTATCTCTTATGCTTCTCTCTCTTCTACCTAAGATTTTGCTGATATAGAAGGGCTAACCGACGGCTGACATAGCACTATTGAAGATGCCTTTAGTCGGTATGACACATGGCATGCCCTCGGATGAACCGGTTAGATATACCACAGTAAAATCGGTTTTATGTTCCATTTAAGCAATTTTCATGTGAAAGCTCTAAAAAATGACAATCCAAATCTTCTACGGCTCTACAACTTCCCCGAGGAAATGGAAGATTTTTAATTGATCTACAGGTCATTTGTATCTTTCGTAAATCAGTATGCTTGTGTCGACTAGACTAGATGGGAGCCACGGCCTGTCGGTCCGGCTAACTAAATGGGTCATATCGTACCGGTTCGAGCACGATTAGACCGACGGGCCAACAGGCCCATGTAGCCCACATGGATAAAGCCATCGCCGTTGTGAGAGCCACCGACATGCCTCCTCCTCTGTCATCGGCCATGCCAGCCAAGCCGTGCCGTGTTGGGCATGGTACTATGTGTGCTGTGCCGACCCGCTGAGCCATCTAAGCACGGCACACCGCATCGGGCTAGCTCGACTAAAGTGTCGGGCCGTGCGGGGCCTCAGGCCGGCCTGGCAGACACGATCCATTTGACCACCTCTAGTGTCAACTATATATGCAAGTCATACATGTAAAGTAAAGTTTAGGTTGTATGTTACCCAGAACTAAACCTCAAGAGCATAGCCAACAAGGAGCAATGAATGAATCTCTTAGTATCCCTATCCGTGTATTCTTTGTAGGTTAATATTAAGATTAAGTGATTTGGCATACTATGTACTCATCATAAATCATAACACCTTAATCCTGTTACGAGAAAATTTGAAAGTGCCCTCAAGAGTTAGTTGTTTAGTTCGAAACATGTTAATGCTTTTGGAATGTATGCTGTGTTTTAAAATTCATCAATAAAATATATACAAAAAAAAATAGCAAGTTAGTTCTCACTAAACGACATTCCTGTTTACACACTGAGTTTTTGACAATTGGACACCCCTAAACGTTGGATCAATCCAAATCATCTCGAACCCGACACTTGTAATCTTGCGTTGCCGCCATCGCACCATCTCTCCCGACGATCCTTACTGTGCAGGCCCCACCATAGTCGCCATTGACATCGTTTCTGCTAGTTGAATCGCGGCCTCTACGAAGCTTTGGTATAGCTTTCCGTCTAGTGGCCGCCATTTCCGATGCACATAGCTATACTCAATGTTGGGAAAAACAAAACGAAAGGAAGAAGGAAAATGGGCACAGGAGGAGGCGGTCCAGAGCAGGGATTGTCAAGATAGCTGCCACTTGTTGTGAGAGGTCTGTTCGTCTCAAAACTTTCAACTTGGCAATCATTTTGGGCTCTGCGGGATTTGGGACTTTCTCTTCATCTTAGTAAATATGCATAAATCTTTTTCATCTTAGTAAATATGCACAAATCTTTTCTCTGTGTATTGCGATAACAGATTTGCAGCTTATGCTTATTTTGATGGATCCAGGATGGTTGCAGAGCAAAATGCGGAGAAGAAGAAGCACAAGACAAAAAGGTTCAAGTCAAAGGCAGCAACTGTGGAAGCTAAGAAGCATCTGGCTAGTGTCATTTTCAGGGTTATCCAGCGAAACCTGGTGTACCAAGGCATACAAGTAAGTAGTACATGACTGGTCTTTGAGGGAGCACAAGAAGCGCTAATGTAGACCAGGCCGTTGGATCCGAAACGAGAGACCTTGGTAATTCTATGGAGTACCTGGTGAAGAAACCAAGTCTATCATGAAATCGAACGACCAGCATTCCAAGACAATGCACATGATCCATCTTTTAACCTGAAGCACAAGAACAAGGCAAAAGAGCAGTTCCAGATCGCCATTCTTTCACCATCAAATTAGTTTACCCACCCAAAATCTTTGCTTGCTAGCTATGCTAAAGGCATTCACAGCTTTCAAACCCTTACCAGAGACAGAGTGGAAAGCATCTTATCCTATGGATGATATAGAGATTCCTATCTGAGGCCCGGCCGCATGAGCAGCTCATCGAAGGATGCATTCTGCTCCAAGTCCACACTGTCCGTGTTAATGGAGGAAGAGCCCATGGACTTCTTCGACATGAGCGGCTGAATGTGGGGCAGCTCCGGGCCCCGCTCGATGGCAATGGCGTCCTGGATCTCCTTGAGCACCTCCGAGATGGACGGCCTCTGCGTGCCCTTGGGCTTCACGCACATGATTGCCACCTCCGCAATCTTCCACACTGACTGCAGGTCGTAGCCGCTGTCTAACGATTCATCAATGATAGCGTGGATGTTCCCGCTCTCGATGTGCGATCTAGCCTGCAGATTCGACTTCATTCATCAGCATCACCGTTCACATCAATCACAATTCACATGGGGTGGAGGGTATATATCAGTAATCTTCAATATCAGAAGAAGCCAAATGCAGAGAGCTAGCATGTCACAGCAAGACTTACCCATGCAACAATGTTGCGGCAGTTGAGCCCAAAGTTGTCACTAGAGATTGGCTCGTGGCCTGAGATTAGCTCAAGTAAAATGACACCAAAACTGTAGATATCACTCTTCTCTGTTAGCTGCTGAGAGATATAGTACCTACTCACCACACACACAAAAAGTATGCATCAGATGCTACAAAGATATGAAACACTTCAATCTGCTAAACCTTGCCTAAAAGCACACAAACAATAAACTCAGGAAAACACGGCCTTACTCTGGGTCCAGATACCCAACTGTTCCGCGAACTATACTCGATACATGAGATCCATCTACCACAGGTTTTGATAATCCAAAGTCTGCAACTTTTGCTCTCATGTTCTTGTCAAGGAGAATGTTACTACTCTTGAGATCTCTATGAATGATAGTTGGGGAGCATCCTGTATGGAGATACTCTATACCTGATATTTGCATGTTAAAGGAAAAGAGAGAATTCAGAATCTTCAGATTGCATGCTAGAGAGAGAGAGAGAGAGAGACCTTTGCAGCATCTTCTGCTATCTCAAGACGCTTGACCCAGCTAGTTATTTTATCATCACTAGGTCCTCCTGTGAACATCAGCAAAAGTTTAGTACTTAATATGTTATTATGTTCTAAGGAGTACATTCATCTAACAGTTCATGTCGATCCTGAGGTTCAACATTGAAGAATCAAGCTTGAACTAGATATTAAATTTCGTTTAAGGGTAGAAATCGGTCAATGTCAACATAGACAAATAGCTGATCTATCCTTGAAAAGAAGATCTGAGTGCAAGTTTGAGCTGAACCGACTAAGCATGCACTAATACCCTGCCATCCTAAAGGTCCTAAAATACAACTGCACAAGGAACGTTTTGCTTGTAAAATAATCATTATTTACATACCAACAGTGTGCTATTGATTCTGCAAACTAGTTTTTTCATTAGTTTGAAGGAGGCTTACCACGAAGGTGCTCTTTTAGTGTCCCATTATGCATGAACTCATACACAAGTATGTTTTTCCCGTCCTGCTGACTGTAACCAAGGAAGGTCACCAGGTTTCTATGATGTATTCTGGAAAGCAATGTTACCTGAGACAATAAGCCAGTCAGATAACCAATTAGCCCATCACAATAACCTTCCTGAAGAAAAATCACGCATGAACATATGGCGCATGCAATCATATCATGATAAGGCTGTTCAGTGGACCTCGACAAAAGTTGAGAGGGATGTCCAGATATACAATGCAAAGAACACTTCAAACAGCAAGCCTCCATCACCCAATCATTACAGATTACAGAAAACATAAAGAAGGACTATCTCTGACTCATTTAAAACACATTGACGTTGTAAGTCTGTGAGGCAACAATTGTCACATCCCATTAACAGGTCTTTCGATTAAGAGAAAGGAAAATCGACATGGTCTCAGAACATATCAGGCTCTAGTTCCACCTCAGGGTTTCGTTCTACCAAGCAATACTAAAAGCAGCAAGAAGCAAAGAGTCTTTATCTCTTTAACAGTGAAAAAAAGTCATGTACTGTTATAGAGTTACACTTGTAGAAGAAGCTAAATAAGGCTAGAACAGAAACGGACCTCATTCAAGAACTCTCGGATGCCCTGATAGGAGTCATTCGTGAGAAGCTTGACTGCAATCTCTCTCCCATCTGCCAGCTTTCCATAGTATACTATGCCAAACCCTCCAGAGCCGATTCTTTTTTCAAATTTATCAGTAGCATCTTCAATTTCGGATAAAGCAAATCTGTGTGCTGATTCTGTAGCTACTTCACTGAAATATGAGCCTAGCTTTTTTGCTGGTGCTGCAATAACAACAGTTTCTAGAGGTGGCAAAACAATCACTGTATGCCCTTACACAATACCCAATACATCCAATGAGCTAAAGAATACATACCATGTGAAGGTTTCCTCTTTCTCTTGCGTGTAAACAAACAGCATCCAATAGCGGCAACAAGTAACAAGATGGCCCCAATCACAGCACACACGATGATTACTATGGTGTTGTGGCTCATACCGCTTGCCATGTGAAGGTCATTGTTGCCTGAAAAACTGCAGGCAGTAACAAATTAAAACAGATGGAAACATCCTAAAAACCATGATTAGATTGATTTTTTTCCCAGTTAAAAAATGCCTGAAATCCCAAGGAACAAGGTACAGTTATTTCATCTACGTATGGAACCATTATAACATCACCAAAGGGAAGTGAAGCTTGTCCAGCCACAATGGCATTGTCAAACACAATATTATGCATTAATAATCTGAAATGCATTAAGCTACATCTGCCTGAAGGAAAGTACGGACTTGAAAATAATGCTCTTCTTGAAAAGTGCCTTTGGAACCTGTCCGAACAGCCTATTGTTCTGAATATACCTGCAAAGGTTGGGGAATAGTAAGGGCAGCTCCTTTATTTCTGTAAAGACTCTTCAACAAATGCATTTGTACCAGAAAGAAGACAAAATCAATAGCACTAACAGCATTTATCTTGAGCACAAGACATCAGGAAATGAAGAGAAAGGAAGAAAGAGGAAGAAATGCTGCAGGCTGAATTCACTTGCGATCTCCAGAGTAAAACTTACAACTCTTTCAGGTTAGGTATGTTTCCCAAAGAAGATGGCAATGCACCAGTTAATTGATTGTTTTCAAGGTGACTGCAATGTAGAAAACCACACTGGATTAGTTCAATAAATCCCGCCAGTTGCTGCACAATCAAAAGAATTGAAAACTCACATATACTGCAAATTTCGGCATCCACTGAAATCGGGAATTTCACCAGAAAATGAGTTACCATCGAGCCTTCTGCATTAGCAGAAATAAGTAGATAAAATAAGAGAAGCGAAAAAAAGGGAAGATGAAAAGAATGAACCATTCTGATCTTACAACTCGACTAATGCTGATAACTTTGTCAATTCCAGAGGGATACTTCCTGTGATGTTCTTCCCTGTCAATGTGCTGTGAGGAACAATTCTCAGGTTTTAAATACTTGAAGTTGATCAAGAAATCCAAAAGTGAAGGCAGAATGGCATGATTATCATACATTGAAAACACCCTGGGTGCTGGTTCTGAACTGCATTGCACCCAGGACCATGATGCTGGTAAGCACGGATCACCACCCTCTTGTGCCCAACCTGTTTGTGGATACCGTGATACCAAGCTAGCCATGATGTTTGCTGTCAATATTATGGAAGCACTAAATTAGTCCAAACATATTTTTTCTACAGCGCAGAAACAATGAGGTTAGCTTTAGGCAAAAACATAAACAATAACAACAATGTGGGCAATTGCTTACCATCTTGAGACCCCATAGTAATCTGGGCATATTTGTAAATCTCCATGGCATTCAAGATAGGTCCCTTTGAAGAATCATTCGTCTTCTTAAACCCGAAAGAGAAAACAAATGGAAGTGACATGTTCGTGTAGCCTGGTTCATACAAACGGTACTTCCCTTGAGCATTCTCCTCCACATCAACGGTTGGTTTGCTGAATGCTGGCATGCCTGGAATCACTAACTTAAATTTTCTAGTTTCATCTGGGGCCAAATCTTCAATTTCTGCAAAATATGAGACCCCCCATGCATTTCCTGGGAAACCTTCCAAATCAAGCCGGTAGGTCAAGGATCCATTTTGGCCAACTACTGCTGTTTGCATGACCTTTTCAGGTGGTTCTTCATTGGTACCAACGAAAATGGGGTTTGTAGTTGATATTCTTTCAGTCCCTGGAGCAACATCAACAAGGTAATTTGCTCTCCTCACAGAATCAGATTCCCATATTCTATCAAATGGATCATCAGGGTACCTGAGAAATTGGAGAAAAAAAAGAGCACCTTTTAGCCATCTTTTTTGCATGGAACAAAGCATTTTTTTTGTTATAACCCGTGATACTAAGTGAAGTGTAATCAGAATTTTGTTACGTGGAAGTATGGCACAGTCGGATACTATGGTAGGCCTGCTACCTCATTAGTCATTAGGACAGACAATCGTAAAAACAATCACACATAACCATAGTTCTTTTAACAGGATATTCTGCACACTATTGATACTAAGTTTATAGCTAGTGTAAACCTACATTTTTGCATAGAGCACTAGTTTAGGTTTCCAAACTACTTATTTCGTTCAAATGTTTTGGGCTTTGATCTGAAGCTATTGACAATGTTGGCATGAATATGGTGTAGTGCAGTAGTACCTGACTGATTCATTGTTTTCTGCACCAAAATTTATCCTTGCAGACAGTGTAAGGAAGAACTGTGCCTCATCGGTGGTATAGTAGAGTGAACCGTTAAATTGTCGAAGTTCCAGAGTAGAGATAAATGGCTGTCCTGTACTGGCATTAGAGAGGCAGACACTGAGTGTTGGAGCGGCAGCCAAGATAATTGCCTCTTCAACTACTGCTGTGGTGGCATCATCGATTACAACAGTGAACCATGGAGTTGCTCCGAGGGAGAGGTCAAACTTGGGATAGACATTGCTGTTGTCGAAGTTACCGTAGAGGAAACTAGCTCTAACAAGGTAGCGTGTTCTGGTCCTCACATTCATGGTGTAGCAATACTTCCTGTTGTCGGCTGGAAAATACCTTAGAGTTGAGTATTTCTTCTGGAGTTGGTTTTGGACCGGCAGTTTTGCAGTCTGTCCACCAAAGACGAACTTAGCATCGGAAGTCCACTGGATCCCAATGCCATCTGTGTAATCATCAGCTCCCCCGCAATCCAAGCTGATGAAACCTGCATGATGGAAAGGAACAAAATGGATATTTCTCTGAGGTTGCAGCAGTGCCATCTGAGGTGACAAAATGCATATGCTGCAATTTTCCAAATCTGCTTGGAAAGTTGGAATCTTTTCTCATCTATGGGTATGCTGAATACATAACCAGATGAAATGCCACCAATCCCCCACAACCTAGTCAATCTTGTAAAGCCGAAGTGTTGATTTAGCCCCCCAAGAAAAAGAATGGGGAGAAGGGGAGAAACCCCCGATAATCTTGTGAGAATGGAAGGCTGACCGACCGAACTCACCAGGCTGAGCAGTAGTGGAGAGTGAGAAGAGGAGCAGCAACTGGAGCTGAAGGAGAAGAGCGGCGGTGGCGGAAGCCATCAAATCCCTCTATCCTTAGTCAGCCTGAGGCCAAGCAAGCTAGCTAGCTCTTTTGGCTTGTCCTCTTCTTCTCTTCACATGGAGAACAAATGGAAGGCAAATAGAGCTGCCACGGCTCGTCTGTTGGACATCATGACACGCATGATTGACTCGAAAATCGATTACAAGAGAGCTGTATCCTTCCTTGTTCCTCTTCCTTGCTTGCTGCAGAGTGGGAGGGAACAAGCCAAGGAATGGTACAAGCATACATACAGCTCCTTCCCTTGTTTAATTTGTGGTGTGGGGACTCAACTAAAGAAGAAGAAGAATAGTAGAGCACTAATAGGAAGGCAAATTGGGCCGCATCGATTGGTCGATTGGGAGAAAAAAAACGTCAGGAAAAAAAAAGATTAGTAGGGACGGACGGAGAGTGGAGAAGAAGGAACTGAAGAAAAGCAGCGAGCGTGAGCGTGAAAGTAGAAAGGAGGAGAGAAGCAGCGCGAGAGTGAGAAAGGAAAGATACCCACCTCTGCCTATTCCACGGCGATACCACTGCGAACAATGTTGTGATATTGTTTTATAACCGTCGGAGCGGAAAGCGACGGCTGAGATCCAACTCTGGTATTGTAGTAAATACTATAGCAATATTGTATCAATCGATTCCGACTGTTATTTTTTGATTAGACAGCTTCGATCGTGAAAATATTACAGTACTGTTCACCCGTGAGAGAGGATGCGATCCCACCCACTAGCGGAGCCTCCGCCTCCAGAGAGAATCAGAATGGGAGAGAAAGGTAGGACCTCGGAAGAACTGACAATTGGGACCCTATGTCATAATATCCCTATGGGAGGGTGCTTTGTGGACAGTTTTGTGGCTCTCTACCGGATCTTGGTATGTATGCATGATTGATCGCCTCCTGCTGTGTTGACTGGTAGAGTGTTACCTAATAAACAAGGGATATTAGAATGTCTAAAGTAACGTTCAATTCCCTGGACAAGGCCTATTAATTTAATTATGCACGAGACCCATCGTGCACAAGGAATTAATCGTCTATGAGTTACTAAATACATGTCGGCCTATTGATTATGCACTAATAATTACGTGCAAAATTTGGATCCAATTTAGCAGACCACAGAGAATCAATCGCATGTACAAATAATCCAACCCCCACAGAAGATCCTATTCATCCCACCGTTCTTTCACCGGCCATTAACCTAATCTTTTAACGAATTAGCAGACCACAGTAAAGATTTTTTTGTACTTGAAGTAGTAGATATTATTGAACATGCATTTTTCCCTCTCCGATTGCTGATTTAGATGCATGAGAAAATCGGTAGCTCGGCATTACCAAGAGTACAATAATAATAATTATTATTATTATTGCTGGTAGAATTCGTACCTAGGTAGGTCCGTTCGGTTGAAGTTAGATCTCAATTAAAACTTGTCTTCCGAGATACTCCAAGCAACTTACACTAATGCAACTACGCAAGGATATGTCGTAGAGTACCAACTTTTTTTCTTTTTTCTTTTTTGAGAGAGAGATAGAGAGAAGAGAAGAGTACCAACTTAATTGAAAGATGGAAGCAGCTAGCCTTCATCTCTAGCATCAACCACCCGGCCGGTGAAGTGATTCTGTTCGGAGACAGCTGGGATTTTCTATTTCGCATGCATACGTATGTTGAATTCATTTGTTGTTTTGGGATATGTTGCGCCGAAAACAATGGTCTAAGTAAGTATACTAGCTAGTATATATCAACTTTAATTTGTTCCTGGTCAATGCAATTCATGTACGTCTGAAGTTTGGCGGCGGGATTAAATTCATGTCGGGGGTATCGACATAAGTCACTGAGGTTTGAATATGAACCCTATATATGCAGGCAGGTGCAAATGCAATGCTATTAGCCTATATACGATTGTTTTTGGAGAATACATATATATATATTAACCTTGATCCCAACCTTTCCCAGATGGCAGATGCGTTGGTGCCTGACAGAGACAGAGCTGGGCTGGACTCCCAAGAAAAAGCTGATCAGCTGACCGGCCTGAAGAAAGAAAGAAAGAAAGAAAAGAAGCAGAGATGCCATACTCATGCATGCGTCCTACCCTACCGGCCGGCCGGCTTACATGCATCCATGATTCCATTCCATGCGGCGTGTGCTGTGCGGTGGGTGTGTGTTACAAAAAGTAGAGTGATAAAGAGAGAGTGGAGGAGGGAAAGAAGAGAGCAATTGATGGATGCATGTTTTGAGGAGGAATGAATGATGCATGCTAGTCTTGAGCTTGAAGCATTAATTCACCCAGATCATCTTACACTACATGCATACATACATACAGGCCTAACTTTGCTAAAAGGAAAGGAAAGGAAAGGAGAAGCCCGGCTCAAGAGCACGTACGTACGTTCAGCCAGAGATATTGTTAAATCCACTCCTGAAGCGCATGTGCAGCATATATACAAACATATCATGACAGACAGTAGTACACATGTTAAATTTCTCTTGCACGCCGATTGATTTTCTTCTCTTCTCTTCCCTTCTCTTTGCCTCCATCGTCGATTCGTCCGTACTTGTAATTGCCTCTTGTACTACTCATGCGTGCATCATCACTCTCTGCCACACCATGGATGGATCGATGATCCACTCTCTTCTTATCATCATCAGGCTCCCTTCCTTTTTCTTTACCAGAAACTGTACGGTACATACGGTCACGCCGTGATTAAATCATGAATGATTTGGAAAAACCTCAACTTTAGCCTTGGCTAATGCATCCACATATTAATGTAGATCCATCCATCACTTAGATCCCAAAAATAGTTGGGCTCGTTAGTTTAGATTACAGGCCCAGAAAACAAAACAAAAGCCCATCATGGCATCGCATCACATCGCAACCAATTCCTTTCTTTCACAAAAGCCCACAAGCTCCTCTACTCTCTACAGTCTCTCTCTCTCTCTCCCCCTCACCTGCAGATTTGCAATGCAACTCCGGCCGTCCTCGTCACCAACGGCGCCACCGCACCGCACACTCCTCTTTCTGCGGCTTCCTTCCTCGAATCCACCCCAGGCGGGGGCGCCTCCTCTGCTGATTAATCCTGTGATTATTTCTTGTAACGTTTCAGTTTCAGTTTTTTTTTTTTTTTTTGCATTAGCAGTCATTTGAATGTTTCGGTTATAGCTGAGTTCATGGGCTATAGCAGGATGGCAGTTACGTGGAGTTTAATAGCTGGTTACTGGGCGTAGTTAGGCGTCATTAGTAGAGCACTAATTGCTTGTAACATCTTGAGTCTTTTGTTCAGAAAAAGGAGAATGAAAACAAAAAAAAAAAAAAAGGCTGTAGCAGTTTTTTGGACAGCACCAAACACTCTGGTGTCATTTGTTCATCTTTTCCACAGAAGCTTGTGTGCGTTCAGGAGAAGGTCTTGATCCCAACAATTGGTATTAGAGTGTGGTCCGCTTTGATCCTACGTCATGCATCGAGGTGCAAGGTCGGTCTCGCCACGGTCCACACGCAACTCCGGTTGGAATAGACATGTAGGACACTTCTGTTGGTAGTGGGCGTCGTGAACTAGTGGTACCACCGCGAGGGAGGGAGTTGTGATCCTCTAATACCCTATGCTCATGGAGAGCAATTACGGGTGTGGGTAGTGAAGATGAAGATCATCATACGTGCGTAATGAGTGTGGCGGCGGTGGGGGCAAAGAATTGATCGATGAGAAGAAAAACTAGAAGCACTACGGAAAGTTCGATAAGTCAAAGATCCATGCTTCAATTGTCGAGAATTCGCCATTTCGCGTCCGAGTGTGATGAGTCGAAGAAAGGACGGGTGTATCTCACCAACGCCCAAGAGGACGACGAGCCGGCTCTCCGAATGGTTGTGGCATGCGAGCATGCCGCGACGTCATCATGCTGAAGAGGAGGAGGACGGCGACGAGGGCTTGCTGCTCGACGACACTGGCGATGCTAGCACGAAACTCGCCCCGGTGGCTATGACGGGTGACCAGGACATCGCGCTCGCGAGGGTGCAACGCGACGCCAGCCTCGTTGCCGGAGGACCTCTTCATATGCGCAGGAGAGGACGGGCTCGCTGGACTCACAAAGGCTGACAAGAAGTCCGTGACGTGCAAGGAGTACAACTCAAGCGAGGTGCTCACAGTGCTCAATGAACCAGTGCAAGTGGAAGCAACGCGGGTATGGTAACATCGGTTGCAACGCTAGCCGTGATGATGTCGGCAGAAAAATGCAAGGAGCAGGGGAACATCAAGCTTATGTTGGGAGCCGAGGAGATGAGTCTCATTTGGTACCTCGACATAGGCGCATCAAATCACATGACCAAGTGCCGTGATTTGTTCTCCGACTTGGACATGTCGGTTCGGGGGTCAGTGAGATTTGGCGATGGATCTCATGTGGAAATTAGCGTCGTGGCGTGGTGTCGTTCAAGTGCTAAACTGGTGAGCACAAGGTCTTGGCTGATGTTTATTACATACCTAAGTTAAGGTGTAATATAATTAGTTCGGTACCTCGATGAGCATGGCTACAAAACAATGTTGGAAGAAGGCATTCTGAGCATTTATGATCGAGAGAAAATTGTTGGCCAAGGCAAATAAGTCATGGAATCAACTGTACTTGCTTCGGTTGGGTTGCACCAAGCCGGATTTTGCTGGCCAGGGCAAATTAATATCTATCTTCTTAGCACTAGGTTCCTTCACCTCATGTGATGCAATGGTTTCTACTACAATCTGATTTTCCTTTGCTCAATGATACTAGGCATGAAATCATTGGCATTGATCTCAAGTTGAATGTTCAAATTAGTACCTTTGGTATTACCTTGTAGACTCGACTCAGATGATGTCGGTACTGGAGGCGGTGAGTAGTCACAAGCTTTCCTTTCTTCCTGCTCAACCAATGGAGTTGGTGGTTCAATGAGCTGATCATTCTCCTCTTTGGCATGGTTCTCAACTTCCTGCAAGATGTTAGCCACAGAAATAGGCACAAACACAGGTTTATTCTCATATTTTCTATCATCAAGTATTCTCAATTTCTTCTCAATTTAACTTTCAACCTTACAAGCAAGTATAAGCAAATGAGAGAGAGAGAATTATATTCTTTGTGAACAAGAGAAGTCCTGAATTGCTTGATTAAGCCCTCTTAAAAATCTATTCTCTGTAGCTTCAATGTGTTCCTCTAAGTCACAACGCAACAAACAAGTTTTCAATTCATGATAGTATTCCTTTATAGTTCTACCACCTTATTGATAGTATTCCTTTACAGTTCTACGACCTTGTTTGCAACATTGTAATCTAGCTAACAAATAATCAAAATGATATTTAGGAACAAATTTATCTCTCAAAAGTTTCTTTAATGCATGCCAAGTTTGAGGTACTCTTCTATGTCTATGTAAATACTTCCACCAAAGTATTGCATCCTTAACAAAAACACTAGTGGCAGCTCTAATCTTTTGCCTATCAGACAATTCATAATATTCAAATTCTTTCTCTAAAGCTATCTCCCAGTCAACATAAGCATCAGGATCAAATTTACCAGCAAAAGAAGACATAGTGAGTTTGGTTTTATCAGACGTACTATCACGATCATGTACCTCCCATGGTGGATAATCTCGTCTCAAGCTTGCAACTTCCTCACGGACTTTCTTGCACTCCCGTTCAATAGCTCAAAGAAGACGTAGACCTATCTCATAATCATCTCGTGAACCTGCTATAGTTAGTAGAAAACAAGAAAATAAATCACAAGTATATGTTCCTATCAACTACTAGGATCTGGAGGATCAATGTCGCTCACACTCAAGCTAATATCAAGTTCTTACCAATTCTTACCAAGCAACAGGCGGTGATCGGCAACTAGTGTCGGTGCTAAACGATCTCTGAACATTGACAAAGCGGTTGCAAGCAGTTGGTACCTGTACAGTGGTAGTAGGTGGAGCTAGGATAGACTTCAATATGGTAGCAAGGATGAACAACAATCAAATCAGTGATGCAAGTTAAAAATTATTCAAAGTACTCTAGTCAATGTTGCTAATCCTAGCCTAGAAAAAGCTAGCTAATCAAAGCCTATTAAGAGAATTGTACGAACGCACGCACAAAGATCAATGTGACCGGATGTAAACAAAGAAAAATCTCACACCAGGTGCGAGGAGAGACGCTAGCCAACTACTCAAACTTTTGTGTAGGGGCATAAGGTTATTCACACGATGTAGAGCACAAAAATCAGAATAATGTGAAATGTAAACAACCATCTAGTTTGAGCAATAAACAATAGCTAGTCTCAAACGATGAAAAACAAAGTTTTATATAGCTTATATATTCTTATTTGAAAGGTTTCAATGAGATCTACAACTTTACAGTTGAGGTGAACTCCAAATTCCGAAGGGAAGGCCAAAAGAAACGGTAAAAATAGAAACCAAAAACTTACGACGCGAATTCGAAGCCGAAGATGACCGATTTTGGGGTCCCTAGAGGGCGACTAGTGGCTTAAGTGGAAGGGATATGCCTCGTTGTTAGCTTTCAAATGAGCATAAGAACATCGAAAATGGATACTGTATGCAAAAGTTATGCCTGTTTTACTGAAAGTGTCTCAGAAACGGAATCCTATTCGAACTCGAAACCGTCTCAGGTTCAAATTGGAAACTGCTATATCTTTCAAACCCGTGGTCCAAACTTGCTAAATTTTTTTGCAGAAGCTTGTGGTTATATGTAGAAGGTCTTCACCAATTTTCACGTACATTTTTTTTCTCTTTTTTTTCTTCTGTGGCTTTTGTTCTATGCGGCTGCCTCTTGCTCCTTCTAGTATTTGGCTGGCCCTAGGGTTTGCCACAAGTCGCAAATAATAGCAAAGGATGGATGCTGGACTTGGACACCAATTCCCCCAAAAGATCACGGTAATCCTCTCGGTTTCATGGTGAAATCGACTAGAAATCTAGCAAGTAATTTGGATTAGATGGAGTGGAAACGAATACTATTTTTGTTGCGGATTAGAGGAGTTCTAACCCCATGAAGTTTCTGTTTTAGATGCAAAACTAAGAACCCTAAAAGAACGATTAAGCGACACAAAGAAAACATGAGATGCAACTAGACAAAGACTAACTAGACAATTACTAGAACTAGAATTCGACACTTGACACGACGATGCAACCAAAAATTCAACAAGTAAATTACCGAAAAGAAAATTGAAAAGCACAAATTGGTTTGGATAGGATGAACTAACCATATTTTTTTTGATTTTTGTGGAATGTAGGTAAAACAAAAATTCTCACCGATCAATTATAGCTCTGATATCACCTAATGCGACAATAGGTGTCCGATCTTTCGGTGAGAAGGATAACTCGATTTGGTGGAGACAACTTTCACGATCCGGCTACCAATCATACACGACCAATATGCCTGGCAATCGCTAAACCAACTCCGAGTTCGTTATCAACCTTGCTAGAAGCACGATCGACCTAACCACGAAGGTCTATTCCTGCATGCAATCGAAGAACAAGCAAGAACAAAATAAATAGCAATCTAAAATTATAAAGAGAATTGAAGCACTTGATAAGGTGGGATTCCGATTAAGGATCTTGACCGGGTGGTCTAGTCGACACACGCAGAATATATAAGTTGCAACGAAGGCGAACTAAACATAAACAAAATCCAATAAAACTAGAGGACGACGACCACTATGTATAAGAGGAAGAGTGAGGGGTGATGGTACTGTTCATGCATGAACAGTGACTGTATGAACAGTATGAGCCTAGGGTTTCTATCCGAATTACAAGGCCCGCGGCCCAAATAGTTGACGCAGCACCTTCTTTTGATAATTGCGGTGCGCACAAAAGGAATTTAGAGCTAGGGCCAGATCCATTTGAAAGAGGATAAGATAAACTTTCAATCAAGTACTCGTGAACCTCAAACGGAGTCTGTATGTGAAAGTTATGCACGTTTGAAGTTGAGGCTGTCTCCGGAGACTGAATTGGATTCCAAAACTTGTCCAACTTGAACTCTTGCTTGGCTTGAACGCAAAGTGACGTGGCACTACACAAATATACATTTTCATCATTAGATAGCATCATATAGTTCATATAATATAAAGACACTCCTAAAAACGAGCTCACCTAATAATTTAAGTGAAGTATACGAGCTCTTATAATTGGAATAGCAAGCATAGCAAATATGGTTGTATCCATAGGGGTCATGTCCTCATCAGTATGTCTCGCAATACCTGCACGGCCGCACCGTATAATCTACAAATTTAATTTGCATTACCATTATTTAATCTGCCTTTTGAACCTAAACAGTGTCGGCCTATTATTTAGGTGGTATAGATTTTTTATAATAATTTTTACATTTATATAGGAGGAACATCGACAGATGAACCTTTGTCTGTTCAAACAATGGCCAATAAGTTTGAAGTGCAAACAGCTCCACTAAGTGATGGAATTCTCCCTGGAATTATATGTAGATAGTGGGTGGTCCGTCCATCTAGCGTGCGCGGGGGTATGACATGTTCAAAGTAGCTAGCTTGTTTGCGCTCACTGACAATCCGGTGGGACCGGTTTGCTACAGCCAAACCAAATTTAGAAACAAAAGGAAGGGCATAGAGGAATCTTGCACTATAAGATCAAGTGAGACCATGTTAACAAGTGTAACATGCTATATAATTAAAATACGGTGGGTTCAAAATTTGTGTGAGCCAGTGGACTATTTCTTATTTTCAATCCTTCGGTATAAATGGAGGGAGGTTTGGGGCGCCCTCAGCCAGGCCACATCGCCCCGAAATCCTTCCCCCGTCGGATTCCGCGCGCCCTTATTTCACAGCCGTTCGATTTCATCTCAGTTTCGTTTGCCTGTGAGTCTTGCGCGCATAGCCGCTGCCGCGTCCGTTCGATGCCCTTCTTCTTTCCTTCTTAGCCGTCCACTTTTTCGGCTATTTCTTATTTGTGTGAGCCAGTGGACTATTTCTTATTTTCAATGCATTGAACTTGGTGGTAACACACTGGACTTGGGAGATGAATTTAGATATGCCAATGGGTGGGTCGACACGTGGTCGGTCCATCTAGCGTGCACGGGGTATGACATGTTAAAAGTAGCTAGGTTCTAGCTGGCCCCGCTCACTGACAATCTGACGGGACTGGTTTGCTGTAGCCAAGCCAATTTAAGCAACAAAAGGAAGGAAGGACATCGAGGAAGCTTGCACTACAAGATCGAGTGAGACCTCTACCTTGCACCTTGAATTCGCTTGTCTTGTCTCTCTCTTCTTTGGTTTCTGTTGCGAACTGAAGGAAGCAGGAGCCTTGCAAGACATTCGTGGTCCGCGTGCATGTCTACCTAGCTGTATCTGCGTCACCATCAGCCGTTTGTTTCCATAGACAATGGGCCGACCGACTGTTTCTGTTTTACCGCAACACGTCACTCCTCACACCATCCATCCTCTCTCTCTATCCCTGCCCCCTATTTAAATCTGTCCTGGTGACCTTCTTCATTTGCTATATCATCTTTTTGGTATCCGCTTGCTAACTTTATTTTTTGGTGGCGATCGATTGCGTGTGCTTTTGCTAGCTTTAATTTCATGGAGATCTCCAGCAACACTGCTCACCACCAGGTAAGTCTTAACTTTACCTTCATCCCCTAGATCGATGCAATTCTATCTATTTTATGTTTTCTTCTTCTTTCGGATAATTATTCAGGTTTTTCTTCTGATGAGTCGCTTGATCTTGATTTGCGACTACTCATGGCAGACGATCTTAATTTCGTATGATTAATTTGCTACGTGCAAATATTCATGGGCGCGGGTGGGGTGGGGGCATGTTCAGATTAGATCTGTTTTTTTTTGAATTTTGGCTTGTAGCTCTAGTGGACTCCATGGTTTGAACCCGGGTCGGTGGGGTGGCCGACGCCACTCCCTGCCAGTGTTCAAAATTTCAGTAAAAAAATCAAAAAATTCACTTTTACTGGTGGAGGTTGGTAGGAATACAAATCGGTCCCTAAAAAATCAGTTTGGATGAATTTTGTCCAAAAAATCGAATTTTTTTGAATTTTGCTCAAGTTTGATTTTTTTATGTAAAATCCAAAATTTTAAATTTTGATTTGAAAAATTCATCCAAAATTTTCCAATTTTCAGCCTTACCCCCCTATTTTTTTTGGGGAGCAAAAACCCTGCTCCCCCTGCCAACCGAGCAACGCTCACCTCCCAGGGGATTTTATTTTTTAAAAGTTGTTGTCTTTTATAAATTGCATACGCCCAAAATTAGATCATATGTTCGTAGACCAAAATTTCATTTGCACAATTAATATCTAATTGATGTTTGCATCATGAGGACTCACTTGTATATAGACGATTGTTTATTTCTGAAAGTTTTTTCTCTGTTTGCTAACCTATGATTAGGTCATCTAGCTCAAATGTCTTGAGCTTTGAGTTGTAGCTAATCAAGTCTCATGGTCCATTAGTAAAGAAGAAATTAAGTAGATCTTAATTTTGTTAAATAGACAATACATGATGTATTATTCTCCCTTTACACTCAAAATACCTATTTTGTCATATACCAAATTATACATTTTCTCAAGTTAATTTCCTAGACAAATGTGAAGTGTATCATTTAGTTTTGATTTAAAAATGTGCAGTAATAAGAGCTATCATTGGGTCACCAAAATTGTACTAACTCTCTCAAATATGATCAACCCATAAAACCCCAAAGCATATTCTTATAATTATGGCTTTCACGTTCTTTTTATTGAGTATAATTATCACGTTAATTATTCACTTCCTAATTAATGACAAACTGTCCTGATGATATAGCCATGCATCTTGTTTGAATGGTGCACGCAGAAGCTGATGAACGCCGGTGCGTCGTCGACCCAGACGGAGGAAGTGGTGTCGTGCAACTCCAAGCCACGGCAACAGTCGCCGGCGGTGACCGAGACACAGGCGACGGTGGAGCGGAAGCCGCGGCCTCACCCAGGCAAGGAGATCGATTGCCCGCGGTGCTACTCGACCGACACCAAGTTCTGCTACTACAACAACTACAGCATGTCGCAGCCCCGCTACTTCTGCAAGAAATGCCGCCGCTACTGGACCCAGGGCGGCTCCCTCCGTAACGTCCCCATCGGCGGTGGCTGCCGCAAGAACAGACGCTCCTCCACTTCCTCCTCCTCCTCGGCGTCGGCCTCCTTGCCGCCAGCGACGGCGGCGGCGGCCTCACAGATCAACAAGCTCGTGCCGGAACCCTTGGTGCCCCTGTCCTACTCGGACTTCCCCAACGTGCTCCCGACATTTATCTCCACAGGCTTCGAGCTCCCTAGAGACCACCTCTCCTTGCCCTTTGGTTCATTGTCGTCCAACACGGTGGCGACATTGGCTCCCGGTGGGACGTTTCTGGACATGCTGAGTGGAGGGTTTATTGATGGCAATAATCAGAGCAACGAGTTGTATGGCCCTACCAGCGGCAATGGGGTGGTGATGCCGCCGTCAGCATTTGGTGCTGGTGCAGGTCTGAATATGATGATGCAGCAGCATGGGCTTGGTGGTACTGCTGATCACGCAATCGTTGGTGCAATTGCTACACAAGGAGCAGTGAATGGTAGTATGTTTGCCGGCGAGGAAGGCGACGGCGGTGTGAAGGCGATTATGGGGCTCCAGTGGCCGTCGCAGCTTGGTGGTGGCGGTGGCGGTGTTGGATCAGTAGGTGGGCAGCTGCAGGTTGGTGCACAGGAGCAGCAGCAGGGCACTATGTATAACAACAATGTGATGATTGACAGCAACAACGATGGGTCATCGAGGGATTGCTACTGGAACAGTGCAGGTGTGGGCACTGCAGGTAGTGCAAATACATGGCAAGGCCTCCTCAATGGCGGCTCCCTGATGTGATGTAAGTGCAGCCATGCTTTGCTTCATCCATCATGCAAGCAGGAATATATTCAGGGAGGTGCAAAGCAAGGAAGGAGGCGGCCAGTTAAGCAGTGTAGTTAATCACAGGATGGGTACTATATGTGTGGTCATAATGGGAAAGAAAGGCGTACATGATTCATGCATCACATTTTCTCTGTACATGCATGAGATTTTGTCAAGAAGAGCTGAATCGCCAATGGAGTAGTAGTGGATTTTCCTAATTTCACCGCTTCTTTTGTTAATTAGCTCCCTAGCTAGCTTTAATTTGTTTCCTTTTTGGTCTAAAGATTATACCATCGATCTCTAGCTTGTGTGCTTCCTTGTACTTAGTTTGGATCAGTGGGGTTGTTTATCTGGCCCCATAGAACCATGCAAAACCTATTTAAGCAAAACATCATCGGTGGCATTCGTTGCTCGTCGTTGGCGTCTCAATTTCTTTCTTCAAAGCTTTTTCCTTTCATTTGTTTCCTCTTTTTCATCTTCTGTCATTGATTTTGCAGCGGTTTTATAACTTGGAGGATCACGGTACTGTATATTAATTCTTCTTGCGATACTAGTAGTCAGTACATGCATCCGATCTGGTACGTGCAGATCAATCGAAGATGGGTACGTACGTAGATGATTCACGGTTCAGAATTTTCCAGTGGAATAAGAAAAGAAGAAGAGATAATGTAGCTAGCTAGCTTTAGCTAGTTGGGTGTAATTGCACACTAGAACGATCTTCCCAAGAAAACAACTAGTTAACTGTGTCCATGAAATGCAATGCAGTGCACGATGAATTTTGGATACTATTGGCCTCCCGGTCACCAAAATTCCAAATCTAACCTCCAATCCTTCAAATTCCATTAATATCCCTCTTTCGAGTGCAGTTGATATAGAGACTGACACGTGTCTCCTGCTGCGCCGTGTGGCCGCAGCAGGCATTCCTGCGCCCGAGGCCCGCAGCACGCAGCAACTACGCTCGTAGGCCACAGCAGCAAGGAAGGTGCTACACCCCATGGATGCAGCAAGACGGCATGCAAGTGGGGTGGGGCCGCAGCAGGTGGTAGGTGCTGCTGCCCCACTGACGTCGTTGTGCTGCTGCGGCCGCCGGGCACAGCATGTAGCTGTTGCGGTCCTTGGGCGCAGCACACAACGAGAAGGGGTTAGAAGTAGAAATTACGGGTAAAGAGAGCCACAACTAGAATTTCGGATGGACGGGGGGCCAAAAATGCCCTCAATTCATGCATGATTGGCAACTCCCGCTAGGGATTTAACAAGGGTATGGACCTCTACGTTGGAGTAGTCCATGTCTAATACAACATCTATTTGGAAAGAAAGGTAGGACATGCACTCCCAATTAGTTGGATAATTTATTTATTTTTTTAAAAAAATTCTAAACTACCAACGCAATAGTTGTTATAATGGCTTAAATTAGATCAAAACAAAAGTATCCAAAAATATATAAATTTGGAAATATTTTTAAAAAACATTAATCCTAATGTATATCAGTTCATAAATAAAACTTTAGAAAAAAAATGAAATAAAAATATTCAAGTTTTACAACTAAAATTCCAAACTAGAACAGTGTGGTGCACGGGTTGATGACTAGTAGGCATAATTTATTTTTCCTGTGTCCTTTCCTTTTTAAGTTTAAGTTTCCTTAGGGTGTGACCTCACCTCACCTGCTAACTGAGCTAGCCCTACAATCAATCATTAGTACGTTTTAATACATGGTAAATTAAGAGGCCAGCTAGTAGTACAGTCACAACTCACAACTCACAAGTCTGTGAAATTAGATCCAATGTATATGCAGTATATGTAGACACACATGCTAATTCGTGATCATAAGCTTGCTTGTCTGATGTGGTTGCTGCTTGCTTGGTATTATTTTTCAAATCCTAGTACCATGCTTTTGGCTCGCTCAGCAGACAGCAGTAGCACGGCATAGTGTGGATGGGAGTAAGATGTAGCTAGCCAAGGTAAAAGATAGAGATGTATAGCATGCATGCGCAGCTAGAGTATCATTGGGAAGCAGGGCTGTAAATGAGCCGAGCTCGAGCGAGCCTGGCCTCTCAGACTCGAGCTTGAGTATCATTGGGAAGCAGGGCTGTAAATGAGCCGAGCTCGAGCGAGCCTGGCCTCCCAGGCTCGAGCTCGGTACAAGCTCGAGCCAAGCTCAAGCGAGCCTGAGTTGGGGTCCGAGCTTGGACCTGAGCTCGAGCTCGACTTGAGTAAGCTCGGTAACAGTAAAAGATATACATTAATTTTCAATAATTAGAAAAAGCTCGAGTAGGCTCGAGCTCGAGCTCAAGGGAAGCTCGATAACAGTTAACATGCAACAATTTTAAACAAGATAGGAGAGTTATTTGAGCAATTCTCAACAAGATAGGAGGGTTATTCAAAAGAAGCTCGGTAACAATTACATTTGAGCTCGGCTCGTTAAGCCTCACGAGCTTGAGATCAAGCTCAAGCTCGGTTCGTTTGGAGCTCGAGCCGAGCTCGAATCGAGCCTAAATCAAACAATTCGCAAGCCTTGAGCTTTTTTTTTACTACCCAGACTCGTGGTGTCTGTGTAGTGTAACTGAGCAAATTACCCTTTTCTGTAAGCTAGCTGAAATGTTGAATTACTGGATCTGCTTCTAGGCCTTTTTGGTGGCATGCATGTATGGTGCCTAGGGCTTTGGGCACTGTTCTGTACTGTGTGCTGGTCTAGCACCAGCAGCTGTGTTTGCAGATTAACCCAAAAAAGGAAGACTGAAACATTACTAATTATCCAAGTAGTCTAGTACAATTCGTCCGGGTTTGTTGCAGCCATACCAATTCAAGCAACAGAAGGAAGCAAGGACATTGAGGAAGCTTGCACTACAAGATCAAGTGAGCCTGCACCTTGAATTCGCTTGTCTTGTCCCTCTTTTCTGTTGCAAACTGAAGGAAGGAGTCTTGCAAGCCATCTGTGTCTACCTAGCTGTTTCTGCGTCACCATCAGCCGTTTGTTTCAACAGACAACCCGTCGCCCCGGCGATTCTGTTTTACCACAATACACCACTCCCGTCACACCATCCATACCCTCTCTCTCTATCTCCCTCTGACTCACTCTCTATATATCTCTCTATCTCTATCTCTACTAGTATTAAATGACAGCACAAGAGGTCCAGGGTCTCCTCTCTCTCTCTGCAAGCCATCCATGGTCCGCTCGCGTGTCTACCTAGTTGTGTCTACGTCATCATCAGCCATTTGTTTCAACAGACAATCCACCAGCCGGGCGAGTCTGTTTTATAGACACCACTCCCGTCACACCATCCACCCCTCTATCTCTATCTCCCTCTGACTCTCTATCTCTAGTAGTATTAAAGAACAACACAGGAGGGCCGGGGTTTGCCTCTCTCTCTCTCTCTCTCTCTCTCTCTCTGCAAGCCATCCGTGGTCCGCCCGCGCGTCTACCTAGCTGTGTCCGCGTCACCATCAGCTGTTTGTTTCCACAGACAACCCGTTGGCTAAGCGTTTCTATTTTACCACAAGACATTACTCCTCTCACACCATCCATCCCCTCTCTCTCTCTCTCTATCTCCCTCTGACTCTCTTTATCTCTATCTCTCTATTTGTATCTCTAGTAGTATTAAAAACAAGACACCACTCCCCTCACACCATCCATTCCCTCTCTCTCTCCCCCCCTTTGACTCTCTCTCTCTAGTAGTATTAAAGAATAACAGAGAAGGGCTGGGGTTTGCCTCTCTCTCTCTGCAAGCCATCCGTGGTCCACCCGCGTGTCTACCTAGCTGTGTCTGCGTCACCATTAGCCGTTTGTTTCCACAAACAACCCGTTGCCCGGGCGTTTATGCTTTACCACAAGACACCACTCCCCTCACACCATCAATCCCCTCTCACTCTATCTCCCTCTAACTATCTCTCTATCTCGCATCTCCATTTCTAGTAGTATTAAAAACACATGAGGGCCGAGGACTACCTCTATCTCTCCTAGGAGTAGCAGCAAGTACTCTTGCGGGTGTTCCATCGATCTTCATCTTTTCTTCTTCATTTGATCGACCATCTTTATAATCTCTGCTCGCTCGCTTTATTTGTTTGGTGGGGATCGATTGCTAGCTTTAATTTCATGGAGATCTCTAGCAGCACTGCTCACCACCAGGTAAGTCGATCTTCACTATACCTTGATCCCATATATCGATGCAAGTGTAGTTTACTTTTTCTTTTTCTTTCGGATAGTTATTCAAGTTTTCTTTCTGACGAATCTCTTGATCTTGATTTGCAACTACTCGTGGTTGTCGATCTTAATTTTGTTAAATAGACAATACATGATGTATTATTCTCCCTTTACACTCAAAACACCTATTTTGTCATATACCAAATTATACATTTTCTCAAGTTAATTTCCTACACAAACGTGATCGAAGTGTATCATTTAGTTTTGAATGTGCTGTAATAAGAGCTAGCATTGGGTCACCAAAATTGTACTAACTCTCTCAAATATGATCAACCCATAAACACAAAAGCATATTCTTATAATTTTGGCTTTCAAGTTTTTTTATTGAGTATAATTATCACGTTAATTATACACTTCCTAATTAATGACGAACTGTCCTGATGATATAGCCATGCATCTTGTTTGAATGGTGCACGCAGAAGCTGATGAACGCCGGTGCGTCGTCGACCCAGACAGAGGAAGTGGGGTCGTGCAACTCCAAGCCACGGCAACAGTCGCCGGCGGTGACCGAGACACAGGCGACGGTGGAGCGGAAGCCGCGGCCTCACCCAGGCAAGGAGATCGATTGCCCGCGGTGCTACTCGACCAACACTAAGTTCTGCTACTACAACAACTACAGCATGTCGCAGCCCCGCTACTTCTGCAAGAAATGCCGCCGCTACTGGACCCAGGGCGGCTCCCTCCGTAACGTCCCCATCGGCGGTGGCTGCCGCAAGAACAGACGCTCCTCCACTTCATCCTCCTCCTCGGCGTCGGCCTCCTTGCCGTCAGCGGCGTCGGCGGCGGCGGCGGCACAGATCAACAAGCTCGTGCCGGAACCCATGGTGCCCCTGTCCTGCTCGGACTTCCCCAACGTGCTCCCGACATTTATCTCCACAGGCTTCGAGCTCCCCAGAGACCATCTCTCCTTTGCCTCCGGTTCGTTGTCGTCCAACCCGGCGGCGACATTGGCTCCCGGTGAGACGTTTCTGGACATGCTGGGTGGAGGGCTTCTTGGTGGCAATCATCATAGCAACGACTTCTATGTCCCTACCAGTGGCAATGGGATGGTGATGCCGCCGTTAGCATTTGGTGCTGGTGCAGGTCTGAATCTGATGATGCAGCAGCATGGACTTGGTGGTACTGCTGATCACACAATCGTTGGTGCAACTTCTACACATGGAGTAGTGAATGGTGGTATGGAAGCCGACGAGGAAGGCGACGGCGGTGTGAAGACGATTATGGGGCTCCAGTGGCAGTCGCAACTTGGTGGTGGTGGTGTTGGGTCAGTTGGTGGGCAGCTGCAGGTTGGTGGGCACCAGCAGCAGCAGGGAACTGTGCATGGCAACAATGTGATGACTGACGACAACGATGACAACAACGGGTCATCAAGTGATTGCTACTGGAACAATGCAGCTCCAAGTGGTGCAAATCCATGGCAAGGCCTCATCAATAGCAGCTCCCTGATATGATGTAAGTGCAGCCATGCTTTGCTTCATCCATCATGCAAGCAGGAATATATTCAGGGAGGTGCAAAGCAAGGAAGGAGAACTGGCCAGTTAATCAGTGTAGTTAATTACAGGATGGGTACTATATGTGTGGTCATGATGGGAAAGAAAGGCAGGCAACATGCATCACATTTTCGCTTTACATGCATGGGATTTTGTCAAGAAGAGCTGAATCGCCATCGGATTAGTGGATTTTCTTAATTTCACCGCTTCTTTTGTTAATTAGCTCCCTAGCTTTTTGCTCCGTTAATATGTTTCCTTTTTCGTCTAAAGATCAGACCATCTCTTGTGTTTTCTTGTACTTAGTTTGGAGTACTGGGGTTGTTTAACCTGATAGATCGAACCATGCGAGACATATTTAAGCAAAACATCATTGGTGACATTCATTGGTTGCCCTTGACGTCTTACTTTCTTTCTTTGAGGTTTTTCCTTTGATGGGATTGAACAAGGGTATGGAGCTTGTACGTGCATCGGTGCATGGTGAAGTGCTCCTTCTGTTTCCTTTTTTTCATCTCTGTGTCATTGATTATGCAGCGGTTTTAGAACATGGAAGATCGTACAATAGTGTATATATATTCTTCTTGTAATAGATCTGATCTTGTCTGGTACAGAAGATGGGCAGATGATGTATCAGAATTTTCCAGAGGAAAGAAAAGAAGAGGAGACAATGTAGCTAGCTTAGCTAGTGGGGTGGTGATGTGTGCACGCTCCATGATCTTCCCAAGAAAGCAAGTAGTAGTAGTTGTGTCCATGCAACGCAACGCAACGCAGTGCATGAATATTGCCAACTCCCACACTAGGGCCCTGAATTGCTTGGCCTCCACATGGAAAAGGAGGAAGGCGGCATGCTACTTCAATTCTGTCAAGAAGCAAGCAAGGCAGGCAGGCATCTTCCCTTGTAGATAGCTAGCCATCCATCCATTCTCACACATACAGCAAGCAAGCAAGCATACCCTATAGTAATAGTTAGGGTGTTGAAAAACCTAAGCCAGCTCTAGTGGGAATCTGAAGTTGCATCCTGCACGCTGCACAGCAACATCTCAGTGAAGATCTTGCATATATTACTTAATTACCTAGTATATATAGCCATAATCTGTCTTTAATTCCTCTGTCCTTTCCCTTTTCTAAGTTTCCTTAGGGTGTTACCTGCTAATTGAGCCCTACAGTTAATCAATAAGTAGTTTTAATACATGGTAATTAACGGCCAAGGTCAGCTAGCTAGAAGTAGTACTGTCACAAGTCGATCAGTGTTGATTAATTAGATCCAATGTATATTTAGACACATATGTTCCTTCATTCCTGATGATCATGACCTTCAATTTCTCTGATGTGGTTGCTGCTTGGTGTGGTTGATTGCTACTATTATTTTCAAATCCTATGCGTACGTACCAAGGTGGCCCTCAGCTCAGCACGGCACAGTGGAGTTAGATTATATTTAGCCTAGTTAGCTAGGTGACAGAGAGAGACATAGCTAGCTAGCTGAAGGGAAGGGAAGGGAAGGGAGAGGCCGGCTTAATGAATTCCCTTGATTACTACTTCCTCCGTCCCACCATATAACTCTATTTTGATCTTTTACGGTGTAACATTCTGACTATGATTTTTGTATTACGATGTACTAGCAAAAATAATAAAAATGTATACATTATGAAAGTACTTTGCAAGACAAATCCAATAACATTATTTTTATATAGTGAATTTATATACTTTATGACGTATTAATGGTCAATGTTTTATAACTTTTACCACACAGACCCCAAACAGACTTACTAAATATTACTTCAATTTTGTGCCTCCGTGGTACGTGTGACAAACAAATATTGTGAAACGGTGGGAGTAGTACTCCGGCTAGAATTAGTTTGTTACGTAATTGCAGGCCTCATATATGAGAATTTTTTTTATTTAATCCTTTGTTTAATTTTATTTTAAAGTTAACCCATCGCGAACTTTATTTTCAATTCTGACCCCTTTGGTTACGCCACCACCCGTAGCGTGACAAAACAACAGTCATACCAGCCCATTTCTGATCAAAGTCTTATCACGCCACTGGTGGTGGTGTGACAGTGTTGTTTGGTCATGCCACCACCAGTGGCGTGACAAAAAGTGCGATTTTGAAGACTTATCCAGGGAAAACAATTTCGCCAAAATTTTGAAAATTTTGGTGACTTCGCCCTCCTCCAATTTTTTTTTAATTCATTCAAAAAATTCAGAAATATTTGAATTTGGACAGATTACATCCTAATTTTGATTTTGGGCAAAAATCGGTCAAATTTCAAGTCCAAATTTCATCCAGTTTGAAAACCCACCGAAATTTCGAACCAAAATTCTGAAATTTTGGTGATTTCGGCCCCTAACGTTTTTTTTTTCAAAAACAAAATAAAGTTCCTGATGCTGCCTCAGCATGGCCATTGTCGGCAAGCAAGACAAGTGACAGCTCGGTTTGGTCTTAGCACAAGGAAGATCGAGGATGCCAATCGGTGGCTCGAACAATTTACTAGTGAGATGTGAGATTGCAAAAGGCCTCATATATGTAGAGGAAGGCGCAACGCATAAGATGTCACGCTCAACTACGGCTTAAATAGAGGGCAGATGAGCATGACGACATGGCTCGTCTTGGGCGCGAGATCTCGCGAGCGGAACGGCAGCAATGGGCTCTGGCTCATGGATGAGACGAGGTCGCGGCGACGCGAGAGGAGGGGAAGGCTTGAGGCACTACTACAGAGCTCGAGGTGGAGTTGACACGGCTTTGGCTCACATGGCGCAAACCCAGAAGATGACGCGCTCAGCTGGGGCTTAAATAGAGGGGAGATGAGCACGACGACATGATTTGTCTTGGGCGCGAGTGGAACGGTAGCAACGGGCTCTGGCGCATGGATGAGACGAGGTCGCGGCGATGCGAGAGAGGGGGGAGGCTTGAGGCACTGCTACAGAGCTTGAGGTGGAGCTGACGCGGCTCTGGCTCGCATGGCGCGTGCGTACGGTGCAACGGGCGAGAGAGAAGCAAGTTAGCGCGATGAAGAAGCACATTGCTTCCCTCATGTGGGCTGACAGGTGGGGCCAGAGCCCCTTGTTAGCGAACATACCTGCGAGAGAGAGTGAGGGTGGGGCTGGGCCATGGACGTGGCTGTGGCCTAGTGGGCTTGGCCTGCTCGCAGGATGCGGGGAAAGGGAAAGGAGAGGGGAAGTGGCAGGCTGGATGGGCTGCGGGAAGGAGAGGGGGAAGGAGGGAGGTGGGCTGCCGGCGGGATGCGGCCCGAGGGGGAAAGAAGGGTTTCGAAATTTGAGTTTGAAATTTTAGGGATTGGTATGAATTTGAATTTGGATTCAAACGTTGAGGTGGTTTTGCACACAGTTACTCTTTTAGATTTTTGCAAATTCAAATTTTGAGACAAGGAAATTGTTTTAAACTTCTAAATTGCAAGGTATTGCTTTTGGAAATTTTGAAATGCAACCAAAGTTATTGAAATTCATGCAAATTTTACATTGGTTTAAAATTGGGCTGTTACATTGTGCCAACCATGAACTCAGGCATTTAAGCCAAAGTATACGAACATTATTTTAGGTTAAGAGCAAGAATCCTAAACTGTGGCTAGCTTAATAAATCTTCTCTGGTGTACACGCTTCTCATAACAGAGCCGTCTCCGATATCTTTTTTGTTTTGTTTTTTCCCTTGTCACTTTTGCTTGTTGGACAGATAATGTTGTATCGGTTTCTCCGGCTCGCTCACAACCACCACGGCCAGCGCATGCACATACTTGGGATCACACCAGAACGTGACCAGCTCTAGCGTTGCATGACTAACAACACTCCTGTACTCTTGCACCTCTCTCTCTCTCTCTCTCTCTCTCTCTCTCTCTCTCTCTCTCTCTCTCTGTATGTGTATATATGTGCTCCATAGTCAGTCAATACATTGTGTGAGAGTGTGCAATCCTTCATGGTACTCTCTCTCTCTCTCTTGTATGTGTATATATGTGCTCCATAGTCAGTCAATACATTGTGTGAAGAGTGTGCAATCCCTCATGGTATCAGAGCACTACGGATCCCAAACTTCCTCTGCTGTCTCATCTGCTTCCCTGCCCTCCCAGTTCCCGGCCACTCTTCCAGCACCCAGCAATGGCACCTCAAGTGCCATGATCTCCCACTCCACCATCACTGCTATGCAGATGACCAACATCAAAAGCCTCATCCCCCTCAACCTAGACATCCAGGAAAACGAATTACACCAAGTGGCGCAACTTTATGTACATGGTTATTGGGCTCAAACAACAAACAGTGTATAACTCGTTTGGCTCCCCAGTAGCTTTGTCACAAGTCAGAGCTAATTAATCTTGACGGGTAAGAAAAAAAAGGAAAACAACAAAAGAACATGACAACAAGGCTGTGGATTGCTTAAGAAATAACAAACAGATGAGGTGAGCTCTGCAGGAAAGAGCAGCATGCCTACTCCTGTAGTCCTGTCATCTACTATACAGTGGTCTAAAGGCCTATAAATATGGAAATTCGACAAATTTTCCTCAGGTGAAAAAAAAAAGATATAAGAACCTAACATTTGGTACAGGTATCAAGAAGGCAGTGTGGAAATTTTGTCCTGCTTGTTTGCAACAAGGGATAAAAAAATGTCTGCTGCATGGCTTCAGTTTTTTCTTTACACCATATAGAGGTGACCAGGTGAACGGATCTGTCATCCTCTGGAACCCACCGTGGTTTTCTTCTCATGTAGAGTCCGTGGACTCACTCTCAGCTTGGATCATCGCCTTCTTGGCGAGCTCGTAACCTGCGAAGTTCATTGCTCCGAGAGGAGCAATCCAGAAGAAGCGGGGGATTGCACCCTTGAAGAGCCCGAGAGGGCCCTCGTTTCGAAGGATGGAGAAGACTATCAACTGCATGGAGACTGGTGTGCCTGGAGGGGCAGTCATCATCCGAGTCTTCATCACGTCAAAGGGAGTGGTGACAACCGCTGCAAGCCCTCCAGACAATGCTCCAACTGCGACAGTTTCCCATGGTTCCAAGTCTCTGTTCAAGACATGCTGTGCCGCCTACAAAACCATGGGCATAACCATTAGATACATGAAGATGCAGGGCATTGTACTAACGACGTTGCAACAGAAACCAGATATGTCTAAATTTTAATCCATTAAAAGCAAAAGTTTCAGAACTGATGTAACTATCATTTATAACTTTGGACAGCTAAGGTGCACACCATTAAGCATCTGGTAAATATATTAAAAAAAAAACACTAGTTCTACCCCTAAACTCTGGTCCATTTGGTATCACCTTACTGTGGGCATCTTAGAAAAAAAAAACTCAGGTCATTCAAGTATAGACATATGCATGGAAAAAAATCCCATTAAGTTTCCATCTGGAGCTGATAAGCTTAATGTTGACTGAAGGTAGCTCAGTGTAGACTTAACAAAATAAGGATGAAAAAACAATGCTAATCTGAAGGTCTGGTGAAAAATGTAGAATTAGTAAGAATTTGGGATACCTTTTTAGCTTCTGCATAAAGGCACATACCAGCAACATAGAAAGGAACCTCACGACAAAGAGTAGCCCCAGTGCCACGGAAGAAGCCCTTTGGGCCATCTTCTCGCATTGTACCAACAATGGCCTCCCCTACATTGTTGAAGATTCCAGCCTGCAAACGCTGCTTAAGAACCTCACAAGGAATACGGACTGCTGTTCCCAGGATTGTGCTACAGAAGGAAGCCAACGATTGCACCTGCAGAAGGAGCAGCATATCATCAAGTAATTTCATAAAGCATAACAATGATTACACAACCTAACTTTTTGCCAATATCCTTGTTCAGATGTCATTAAACAGATCTGTGCAGGCAGACTAACTTCCTCTTTACCATAGCTATGCTGCCTTCTCACCCTGACTAGAAATAGGTTATGTCTAAATTTTGCAAGAATAGGTAGAGCCTACTTGATAAGCATAGGTTGGTCAATAGCTATATCAGCTCGCTAACAAGGAATGAATGTAGTGCTGGAGGCAGGTCGAGTTTCTAATAAGCTTGGGAGGTACGAGAAAAGCTAGAGTTCATGCTATTACTACAAAGTTTTGAAACTTTCTGTCATGAAGCAGACAAGGTGGGTCCAGACCCACATGCCAATGAGACAGCGAGTGGCATATACGAAATTCCAATACTTTGTATCGTAGAGAAGGCCAATTTTGCACAAGAAACAGTAACATGTACCTGAATCTCTGGAAGTGTTGGAGCAACATTTATTAATACGAGCTTGCTTGCTTCAAAGATTCCTGTCCTCAAACCATGGCTGCAAATGGCAGGATGTGAATATGCATCCTACGGAAGAATTTGGATGCAAAACTTTGAAACAACACGGACCTTGAAAACTGGCCGAGAATTGCAGGGATAGAACCTCGATACAGTCCTCGAAGCCCAATTTGTGGAAGCTTTGAAATGAGATCTGGAAATGAGAGCGTAGATGCTTGGACACGTGTCTGATAAAATACAAAAAATGAAGAACTTGAATTAGAAATCTCCATAGAACTGCAAAATTTCCCAATGAAAAAAAAAACTTTAGTCAACCTAGGCTAAAACACAAAATCTGGTAATTTGTTACAGGTAACGCCATGTCAAATAAAGTGACTCGTGATGAACAATCATACTCATAGAGGAAGAACTCAGAATGAAATATTATACACTAAAGCTTTCGGCAGACCTATCTTGTGCTATCTGTATCACTTCTATTTATTTGCATATGGTCAAGATTCATAAAATTAGACCTTAAAGCCTGTTTGGTTGGTTCTCTGACATGGAACCTGCAAGAAGCAGGTGGTTTTAATAAGGAACTTTGACCCCCCTGAACTCTTATGAAAGTTTTCCAACGCCTCATGACTCCACATGTCATATGCGGGTAGCTTTGTTTCTAGTTTTAAAAGAAAATCAAGGCCTGGGACCCACATGCAATTGACAGAGAGAGGAGAGGGAATAAGGCTTCTTCCCTGGTTCGCCGAGAAAGAAACGATAGGGAGGGAGGCAAACCGAGGCATCGGGCTCTGCTCGCCGGCAACTTCAAGGTGACGGTGAAGCTTGGGAAACAGACAAAATGGGATGAGGACGACAAGACGAATCTGATGGAGGTGGTTGTTCGTGGAGAGATGCATCTGATTCGCGTCGGCAGTGACGTGAGGCGGCAAGTGCTCCAAAGAGGTGGTCGCACGGTGGACGGGAGAAAGAAGTGAGCGTGTCAAAATGTAGAACACGGTGATGTAATGTTTTTGTGTGGAGTAATTGGATAGAAACTCACCCGTAACGACGGACGACGATGATGAATCTCGATGGAGCCGAAGAAGGGAAATGGCCGATTTGTTACGCTGAATGAACGGAAATCAAATTAACCTTTGGGGTGGGTTGAGAACAAGGTGGAACACCACGTGACGCTAAAACTGCCCATGTCACTCCCGCACGAGCCGCAGCCATCGTCACGCCCTGTGCAGCAATTACAGCCTAAAACGACCTTCTCAACCCAGCGGATTGACACAAATGCATGGTTTGGTTTGGGATAATTGTTGTTGTTCGTAATTAATTAGTTGCTTTCGATCTAAAAAACAGAGAGGTTGTGACTTCCAATGCAATGGTTTATTTGATGATTTCTTGGTTTCTTGTTGTCTTGCAACCAAACGCAAGGAGGCGGTGGCTGACACAACGTGCGAGTCCAGGCAGGAGCAGTTGACCAGTGCTGGAAGCAGTTGACCAAATCGAGCAAAATTTTACCTCCCTTATGACTTAACCGAGCAATACCATGTTGCAATTCAAGAAAGCTAGCTTCGTCACTGGAAAAAAATCATCTTCTATAGCCTTAGTCCTATAACCTTATGGCAAGGGTTGACGGAGCTCCACGTCGTCGTCGAGCTTGCCAGCCGTTAACGTCGTCCCAGGCTTCGGCCTCCTCATGCGCCCATGCGTCAGCCTTTACCGGCCGTCGAGACCACCACTCGTGCGGAGAAGGGGAGCTCTGGACCGAGGGGGAGGCTCACCCCGGTGGAGGTTGTCCAGAGCAGATCCGGCGAGCATGGCGTGGAAGCAGGTAGTCCTCGCCAACGTCGAGCTCAGCCGGGCCGCTTCCATGGCCGCCTACTGTGCAGGAAATGAGGATAGAGAGAGAGAGAGAGAGTAAAGAGGGGGAGATGGAGAGAGAGAGAGGAGGTGATTTGGCTGATGAGGTGGCAAAATATGGTGGCATGGATGCTAACGTAGATGCCACGTCAGCAAAACCGAGGTAGTTTTGGTCTCAAGGGGTAAAGTGAATAGTTTTAAGAGTTGGAGGGTGTGAAATGTCTGGTTTTGTAGTTTAGGGTTGATTTCTAGACTTAAAAGAGTTCAAGAGGGTTAAATGGACTTTTTCCTTTTAATAAAGCGGAACCTAATATGTTTGGCTTTAATCACTTTGGTCATTAAGATATCCAGTTCTAACGAATGTCAAGTGAGGCCATTGCTAAATCAATGTTTTGGAGAACTGAGAACACTCCGTAGTTTGAACTAAGAGGATAAAACGAAGCGTGCTGATGTACCTAGTGAATCAATAGGATGCATCACAGAGGTAGAAAGCGCACTAGAGAGACCTCAAGCTAAAGCAGACTTATCTTGTGCTACACATTGAAAGCTCCCGACAGACATATCATGTGATATCTCTATCTGTATCACTTTTTATTTATTTGCATATGGTCAAGATTCATAAAATTTAGACCTTAAGGCCTGTTTGGTGGTTCTCTGACATGGAGCCTGCAAGAAGCAGATGGTTTTAACAAAGTGGAACCTAATATGCTTGTCTTGATATCAAGTGAAGTCATTGCTGAATCAATGTTTTGGAGAACACTCGCTTGTTTGCTAAAAGGATAAAAGGAAGCATGCTGATGTACCTTCATTGAATCAATAGGATGCATCACAGAGGTAGAAAGCGCACTAGCAAGACCTCCAGCTAATGCAGATTTCAAAACGCTCCCAGCGGATATTTCTACAGGTGGGGGAACCGCAACCAAAGTAGCAGCTTCAAACCAAATGTTCCTGAATGCATTTGTAAGTGAAGAAACAAGTCAAATGGCAAATTGAGTACCAAATACTGCTAGAAGATAGTAAAGACACGGTGATTATTGCCATGCCTAGTTGGATTTTCACTCAAGTCAACTCAGATGTAAGGTTTAATATTTAATAGCTCAAGATGCAAATTTCATCTAACACGATATATGATATATCAGACATACCGAGGATCATCTTCAAGGCGCTCTGAAGGAAGTAGAAGCATGAAATTGCGAAAATGGCTGTATGAGATTGATCCTTCTAAATCTGCATTTAGATACCGCAGCATGGCAGCAGCATTATCTTCATTGGCCGGAAGGCCTGCACTTTTTAAGGATGTCAAGATTTGATTCTTGTGAAGTGTCCCGGACTTGCTCAAACACAATGTGGTGTATGCCCGGAGTATTGTTGCCTCCTTCTGCTCCATCAAGGATAGAAATTGTTTCCACCCAATTGATTTTGAAAATAAGTTACTTCTGGTGTGCCGTAAGAAATCCCGAGCATACCTCCTCGGCAATCGCCTCTTTCTCATTGCAACTTCAAGGTCTTCCAGAGTGACTTGACCATCACCATCTCTGTCCAACTCCTCAAAGAATCTCTTTCCTGCAGCAACACAAGTAGTCAAGTACACCACAAAGCTTAGGAGTAACATGTCAAGAGCTAACTATTTTCATTTCCAACAGATCAACAAAGCAAGATTTCACAAGTAACATTTCAGCAATATTTGTCAGACTAACAGCATCAAGCCCATCTCTGGAGCTTTAGATGTATTAACTGTAGATGATGCAATACCCTCGCACCCATTAGACCCCTGTTGGAAAAATTGTCTGATGGATTATAGTGCATAGTCCGAGTAGCATTTATTAGTATTCAAAAACTATATGACGTTACTATCATGTTCTTCAGAGGTTAATGAGGTTGAGGACTGCTAATGTGTAACAGCTCACATACATTTTCTAGGTAAACAGAGTAGAAGAATATCATGTCAGAATTACACGATAAGCACAGATGATATTTAAATCTGCATATTTGAAGAAGACCATCTATGCGAATAAGACAGCTATGCTATCAAGGCTATACATCATTAGAAATCAAATTATGCTGCATATTTCAACATTTATCCTACATTTGTTCCATTTGGTGATGCCATCGCGTTATTAGATGAGAAACAGCAGAAATATTCTAACTGAGGTGTCGATGATAAAAAAGGCTGTTGATCAGCTCTGTTCATTATAATTGAGTATGAATCATGTCACGATCACATCAGTGTTCTAAATAACGGCCATTAAGGCCTTGTAAACGGTCGTTAAAACGGTAAAGGTCCCCTGCCCGTTACGTTTATGGACATTTAAAGGTTTGTCCGTTTTATCGGGCCGTTTATTCGGTTTAACGGCCGTTAACTTTTAAGAGGCCTGTTTAACAGGCCCATTTATTGGGTAAAGTTGCAAGATTGCCATATGACATGGAACATTATGACATACATGAGATGAATGCTAGCTTTGCTTTTCATTGCCACTTGAGCCGTTCATTCATTCAATTATGATTGTTTAATTACATTCACATCATGTCATCTTTTTTCTTCATGTCACCACTATGGACAATTGTTGATATCCTGGTAGTTCCATTCTATATGCATGAAAGAAGATGAATTATATGCTTATTTTGTTAATACAAACACATGTATATATTTATCAGAATTTTATTTAGTAAAACCGTTTACAAGGTCGCTTACCGTATAAACACTAAAAGGTGGGGTGACCATTCGTTAACCGTTTACCGTTATTTAGAACATTGGATCACATAGCATAAACCTTTGTCCATTGCAAATTATCAGCCTATACAACAAAGAAGTATCATATGGGTAACGCCTCAAGTTGAAAAAATGGTGCCAATATACCTTCGAATTCTGCATACCGGAAGAAGTCCTGCACGGAGAAAAGCTTTTTCTTGTCTGGATGGCTGTCCACTGATGTCAATGTTCTGCCAACCAGCTGCGGAACTAACTCGATCAGCTCCGTCAGTGAAACTGTGGACAACGTTGACCGCAGCCGCTCGACATTCGACAATGGGATGTTGAGCAACCGACTGGCTAACCTCTGTGGTTGCTGTGGTTCACTGCCACCACTGTCAACCTCCTCTCTGTCCCCAATTACACTTGCAGCCCCGTCCTGGCCAACAGCTGGTGGTGCTGAGGCAGGCGAATCATCCACAAGGCTTGCTGGTGGCGCCCCCACCCTGGCGAACCCCAGGTTGGAAAGGAACCCGTCAAAATCAGGCTTCTTACCGTTGATTACCTTGTCGACAACCTCGAATTGATCTATTTGTAGGGAAGAGCTACCAAATTCTTTGCCTTTTTGCTTGAAGGCGTCCTCCAGCATCTGCAGGTTGTGTGCCAAGGCGTCGAAGGCAATGCAGAGCAGGAGCTCTAGCTGCTGCTTTTTCTGCGGGCTGGCTCCAGAGCCAGTGTCCCGGAGCGGCGGCAACTGCTTGCCCCCTGGCTTGGTCTTGGCGCGCTTGCTATCGTTGCCGAAGCATCTTGCAAATGACCTGAGGGGCTTGTGGAGGCCGTGGACGAAGTTGGTGAGGGCAAGGTGGACGTGGAGGAGGCAGTCGTGCTGCTGCTGCTGCTGCATGGAATTGGATCCAGGGAGATGGATGGGAAGGTTGAAGTGAGCGAGGGCGCCGCGGGCGGCGGCGAAGAGAGCCTCTAGGGCGTGGTCGGACGCCATGGTGACGAGGCAGGGCAAGGATTAGGTGGTGCTTCTTGTGCGGTGGCGGTGGATTCCGGCGAGCGGCGGGAAAGGCCGCATATTTATTAGGCCCAGGCCTGGGGGGCTCACCTGAAGTGTGGTTGCGAGGAAATGAAGGTCCCCGGCCCGAGGATTAGGTGGTGCTTCCCTTCCGGCGAGCGGCGGCGGAGAAGAGAAGAGTTCTCTTTCTTTGTTTGTTTCGATGAGGAAGGAAGGAAGCCGGAGGAGGAGACGGGAGGTGGAGAAGCGGCGAGCCGCGAGCAGGAACACCACCGAAAACAACCAGGAAAAGGGAAAATCGTTTTTCGATTTTTTCCGCGAAATGAAATGAAATAAAATGTGATGGGCTATCTTATTTTTCCTCTACTCTGCTGATTTTATTTATTTATTATTTTTATGCAATATTTATCATTATATACTACTTCAAAAGAAGAAAGGGGTGGTCGCGGTCGCCGTGTATGTCATCCCTCCAAACTTCTCCTTCCACCTCCTTAAAAATCTAACAAAAACATAAAAACAATCTTCCTAACAAAAAAAAAATTCCACCTCCTGAAAAATTATCTGACAAAAAGAAAATTGCGATGCTTGATTGAACGCGTGGCGGATCCGAGTGTATGGTGTAGGCCGAGCACAAAGGCGTAACGACAACTTTGTCGGAGCTCAGGCGAGCACGGAGGCGGAGCCTAAGGCATGGGGCAAGCCAAGCCCAACGACACCGACTCAACCTGCTAGGGTAATATAATATTTTATTCGTAGCAAAATGTGTGCATTCAATTAGTACCACTAGAGGTGGCCAAATGGGTTGTGCTTACCGGCGCCCATGACAGAGCACTGTTAGCCCGCCAGGTACGACACGTCCTAATACATAGACGAGTTTGGCCAACATAGCCTAACGCAACGTGTTGTGCTTGGGTCGCCACCCTGGCCACATATAGTGCCGGGCCCGGCACTATACGATCCGACACGATTAGGCCCATTTAGGCACGGTAAGGCATGGCACGATTAGGCCCGTTTAGGCACGGTAATAGTCGGAATTTTCAAAATTTTAGCTGTTTTTAGCTTTTGGAAAGTTTTGAAAAATCAAAAAATTTTGATTTTTTTCTATAAATAGGCAGCATACCCCACTCATTTAGCTACCATCCAATCTTCAATCTCTTCTCTAAATTCTGCTACAAAAATTTAGATCCCTTTTGTGATAATTTGGCAAAATTTGACAAATTTGTGCCAAGTATTCGAAATTTCGAAATCCAACTATAGTTAGAAAAAGAGGTACAATACTAATTTTTGTATATTTTTATTGTTCTTATTTGTTATACTAAGATGAAATAAATAATAGTGTAGTTTTCGAATTGTAGTTTTCGTGAAGGAAAATTACGATGGTTTTCCTATTAGTGATTTCGAGTTTCATTGGAGGATCTTGCATCCTTCAATAATGTTGAGGCCCTAACTCAACCGAAAGAGTAGACAATATCATCATCAGACTCTACGAGTGCCTTTGCGTCTGCGAGCACCGAAGCAAAGAGATCCAGGTTGAGTATATCGGGAGTCTGGGAAGATTTTGATAAGAGAATCAGGCTAGACAGACAAGGAGTTTAGGTAAGATATGATGTTTTGTAAAATTTGTAAACATGAATTGTCTGCAAATTCTTTAGGTGGGATAGAGCACTTGATTAGACATGCTACAAGATGTAAAGTAAGAAAAGGATTGGCTATGAGGCAGATGTAGGTAACTCGTCAATCTCTTTGTTGTTTAATTGCTTCAGATGATCTATCTTTAAACTTTGGTGAGTCTAAACATTTGAAAATTACATTAGGACTGCGCATAATCATAGATTTTCTTTCGTTTCTAGATAGACAACAACCAGAGATGTAATTAAATAATACAATGAATGTCGTACTAAATTAAAAGAAATATTTAGTACTTGTATATTTTCGGTGGCTTTGATCTCAGCCATATGAAGTGGTCAAATTAGGAGGATTATCTTAGTGTGCTTCCTCATTATGTTAACGACAACTGAGAAATGAAAAAAAGAATTATAGAGTCCAAACTAATTGATGTAGAACACACGGATGATAATATTGTGGACTGTATTATCAAAGTCATGGAAAAATTTGGTCTTACAAATATTTTTTCCAATAACTTTAGACAATGTCGCTGCAAACTCTAGGGCAGTAGATATTTAGTTGAATCCTTCTTGCTACATTAGCGATGTGCCTTTCATATTATTAATCTATAGTTACATGTGGTTTAAAAATGTTGGATCTATGTATTAAAGCTTTCTGCGATGTGATATCTTTCATAAATCATTATAACCAACGAATAGCAACATATAAGAACTTTTGCATTGACAATGAATGTACGTTCAATAAAATTTGGTTTTGACATGCCAGTAAGATGTAACTCTATTTACTTGATGTTTAAGAGCCTTTTACCATATAAGAGCACAATTTTTGTTATTCACACTCACTATCACACCCACGACGGTAATACACTATTGACTGCACAACATTAGTATGTTGTTGAGAAGTTACTAGCGTTTTTGGAACTTTTTTTATGATTTCACTATTGCTTTATCCGCTATGTATTATCTAACATCTCTTTTAATTGTGCGTAATATTTTTGAAATTTCGAGTCACTTGAAGGTTTGTGAAAATGAAAATAGTGTTACGAGAGGCTATCATTGTTATGAAAACTAAATACTTAAAATATTAGAAAGAAATCACATTCATCTATGCATTTGCATTTATTTTAGATTCTAGAGTTAAAATTCAAGGATTTGCTTATATTCTCCAACTTCTGAGTGATGCTATAGTTCTAAACTATTCTAAATATTTTGCATATGTTCGTACTAAATTTTTCGAAGTTTATCAAAAGTAGGAACATAAGTTTTAGTGAGTTCGCTTGCAACTCCAGTACCACCTACTACAGGTAAGAAGACAATTGTGGGGGGCAAAATATAGGGTGCAAGTTCTTCCTCCAGATCCAAGGGTTCAGGTTCTACATCGTTAGGTTCAGAGGCAAGGCAAATTGCACACCCAAGGAGTGGAGAACTACCCACCTATCTGGACAGTGATACCGTGGATTACCAGAAAGAGCGCTTCGAATTTTTACAATAGTGACATGACCATAAGGTAACATATCCAATGCTATCTATATTAGCTCGGGATGTGTTAATTGTTCCTGTCTCTACGGTTTCCTTCACGTCTGCTTTCAGTCTTTCTGGAGGAATATTGGAGGAGAGAAGAATAAGTCTCACGAGTGAGATATGGTAGAGATACTTCTAACTGTGAAACACTGGAAATAAGTTGATGCACGAGATCAACATTCTGAAGAAAATCCAGAGTTGGCGGATACGTTTGAAAATCTTTACCTAAACAATGACACTTAGAACATGAATATATACAGAACTATAGGTTGTACTTGTTTTCCACGGGCCAGCACGATACGGCCCGTGCCGCCATTTGACCGGTGCGGCCATTTGGCCAGTTCACTTGAAAAGAACGTAAGTAGCGGTGGTTGGTGGTACTTTGTAATTTGCATGCACTTGTATCGTTGAACGGTAACAACGTCCCCTGCGTCCCCACTCGAGCTTGCCCTCCCTCCCAAGCCCACCGTTTAATGGCGATGGAGATCTCGCTTACCACGCCGTGCGATTAATGGCGATGGAGATCTCGCTTACCACGCCGTGCTCGATTGCTCGCATTCGGTCCCGCGGCGACCGTTGGGCCTCCCTGCTACACCGCGTATCTCCATCGCCATTAATCGCTGGCCAGCCGCGACAATCCGACGACAAGTAGTGAGGATGCACAGCACGTGAGGGTGAGACCGGAGAAACCATAGCACGCGCGGTTGCTGGAATTCGGCGGTGGCAGCTAGGATCAGCAGCACTGCTCAGAGGCAATAATGTGAACTGTATGGCGTAATACAATCAGTATGGCGTAGATCAGTCAATCCCGACGACGTCGACTTGATATACTAGGATAATACAATATTTTTCATTTGTAAGAAAGCATAGACATTAAACTAGTATTTATTTATTATTGCCGCCGGTCACTCTGAACTGTAATACCTTTCTCCCTCTTTCTCCCCCTGGATTTGGATTTGGATTTGTTACACTAATAACTACTGCACATCACTACTGCTTTACAACTAGTAGCACGTTTTTTCACCGAGTACTGCACATCGCTGCAAATCTGATGATTTGGACTTGATACAGTAATCGCTGCACACCACAGTTATACACGTAACAATGTACTCGCAGTCTATTTGGAATTTATAAAATTCCGCAATAAACAACTCAATTTCCACGAGAATGTCACTGGAAAATTGCCAAGTTCAGCAATTGAGGATTTCCCCAGGCCCAAAAAGAATGAAAAGGGACGTCAACCATCTGTTAAGCGAAGCCCGCAAATAGAAATAGTGCACCCAAGAGGGATCCGATCAACAAAATGGACAAGACTGGTGATAACATCGCTTCGTGTCCCTTGCCAAGAAAAAAAGAAGAAGAAAAAAACCATCCTTGAGCCTCAGTTTAATAATAATAGTTCTAAAAGAAAAGTTTATCCATGCCTAATACAGTATATATTGTACTACAAGTACACTTGCTACTATATACATTACAAACAAACACAATTTAACTCCCTCCCTGACTACACAAGAAGAAAATAAACAAAACCCGGGACTATACATGCTGCTTCCACGCTAGTATTATTATTATTCCGACAAGATGACTACTACTGTCCTACATACACCAGACGGAAGCGCACACGGGATTTGACCTCACAGATACAGGCTACAATTACAACACAACGTGTATGTGTGTCAGACAGGGAGCCAAAAGAAAGAGTTGTTGATCAAGCCTAGAGAAAATCGAAACGCACGAGAAGCCTGACGGACTTGTACTTGTCGCCCTTGCGGTCATGGAGGAACACAGCACGGATCCCTTGCTTCAGCTCCGACACCGGCAGGCATGTCTGCCCGCCAAAGTCGTGCTTCTCAGACAAGTCGTACTCCTGAACCTCTATCCTCAGCACAGCAAGCTCCGGAACCGTCAGCGGGAATGTGAACTCCTCGTCCCACACTGGCACCCACTGATCCTCGATCGTCTTTGTTGTCTTCATCACACAATCTGCTCGCACTCCAGCTATCCCTACCTGTTTAGCAATTAATTTGAATGTCAACTACAAACTAGCACTGTGCGCCTCATTCTACTGTTTACAAAGAGCTAACGAGAATCCTTTCTTTCAACGGCAACCGGTTCAACTTGGTACGACAGAAGCTCTTTCATTACATGTATCAGCGTTTCAGTACAGAAAAAGAGCAATACCAGGTACCAGCACAGCTCTGATGACTTACCCTAGTATAGAAATCAGGCGGGGAAAAGGCGTCGAAATGAGTTTTACTGAAATCCATGCGCCACCCATCTCCCATATATACTTTGACCTGCTCAGACATCAGAGCAACTGTTAGCTAGGCCAGAGCATCTTAATTAAGATTTGAGGAAGGCCGATTCTCAGTCTCAGAAATATACCTACCTTCAGAATTTTTTTCACTGCCAAACTTGCTTTAGGATCAAATACCTCGCCATTTGGACCTGTCTTTAGCAAGAAGTCGGGCTTTTTAACATATCCACAAGCTCCATTGGCTCTAAAAAATCCTTGCATTAACTTGAGTGCTTTGTCATGCCCCTAAAAAATGAAAGGCCAATCAAAACAAGGAAAGCGTATTGACAAAATGACAAGGTGTTGCTAGCCGCTATAAGTTTATATCTAATAACAACTACAGGATGCAATTTAGATTCAGGGTCTGTTAGAAGAGCTTAACTACTACTAGAACACTAGATTGATTTGTATAGTCCTTCTGAGTGTTAGAGCCAACATTGGGGATCGATCTCGGTGGTGGTGTATGTTAGACCAGAACGATTTCAAATCTGTAAATGCATTCTGATGCCTGACCTAGATAGGGGAGCAAAAAGTGGAAACTTGTTTCCAAGTAGATGACTCTTGGCAGAGACGTAGGACAGGTGGTCCGAACTCCGAACTCCGTATAAATTCTTGTGTCTCCATTCTACATTACTTTGCTTCTGTATATTTATTATTCTATTGATTATATCAGCCCTTCACTTTTTTAACTAGACACCAAATGCTATCTCCAAGAGATTCACTAAGTTCAATATATGAGACAAACAAAGAAGTCAAACTATGTGAGGATAAAAGCAATCAAAAACAGGAAAAATAGTGATTCATGGCAGTTAAGAATTGTAACCCAACCTGCATGTTGAATGCAACCATCTGAGCACCATAAGTCCAGGCATTCATTGGATCATAGTTAGAAGAATTAATCCTTGTACCCTTCGGATACACCCTGAGTATATTGTTCTGAGTGAACCTGAGTCGGATTTAAGTGCATGAGATAAAACATTTACCAGACGTTTAAGGAACAATATAAACTTTTTTTCAGATGCCAGCTAAATTATATCATCTAACTGTTCAAGCTCCAGTGGCGTATCAGCTTCAGTCATGAACATAGCCACGTAGGCACTTTTGGAAAGAACATCGAGCAACAAAAAGTAAATAGGAACAGTAGTGTTTGCACACAGATACATTGATTTGAATAGGAATGCCACAACTAGGAAGGTCTATCTTTTCCAAATATTTGACTAGGGTCTTTGCAATCAAATTCTCTTGAGATCTATGTGTTCTCTAGCCTCCAATCATTAGTGTGGCGTGAGCAATTGTAACTGCAAGAATGTGACAATGCATTATGTTGCTTAAGTTAAGTATCTCTTACAGTATTTTCAACAAATTGTGATTCATAACATCGCATAAGATAAAAGCATGCTTGTTAGAGTAAAATCTATTAGTCTATTATAGCTATTACATTACCAACAGTTTTTTTTGTGTCACATTAAAAACTAAAACTATAACAATAATCAAACAATTGGACGTGGTTGGGTTCATACTTCATAAACCCCCCAGCACCTATCGTTTTCAATTATCTGACACTAAAACTTCTAATGTTCTTGTGCACTGGACTTCAAATATAATCAACTATTGGTACATGCAAATTACCTTATGACATCAGCACCATGAGAAGCTGTAGCTTTAGCTAACTGTGTCTCACTCAAAGAAAGGCGCCTGACTTTGTCAGGATCCACCTTAAGAGCATCCCTCAAATGGCCTTTTGGTTTTCCAGAGTGGATGGTGATCAATTTCCTATACTCACAGGCAGTATCCTGCTGAAATTTGGGATAATCCTCATGAGAATCTTCCTCATCTTGCTCATCCAGTTCATCCTGTTCATGACAAAAAGAAACTATGAATGTTTATTTGATGAGTTTTGACTTTTGTTAATAGGTGCATGCCTTCAAAAGGCAGTGATATTGCAGACCTTTCCATCAGAGTCTTCAGCATTTGAGTCTATTCTTTTCAAGCTTCCTTCCCCTGCCGAGTTAGCTATGTTGCCACTGATGTTCGGGTTATCCTTAGCTTTAAGAAATTCTTTGTATTGTTGTGGTGGTTTAGTTGAGATGATTATCCTTCTCATTAGAGCTTCCGGAGAAGGAAACTCATTTGGTGGGTCTGAACTAGGGACGTAAAGGAGATCTCCAAATGTTTCGGTGAGCATCTATAGTGATTTGGAGTCAGAATTGAGGATTTGAACAAAACAAATGCAGGCGAAGAATATAAAAGGTAAACTTTACCTCAGCTACTTTGGCTTGGAGATCTGGTGTGAGGTGGTCCTCCAGAGTAATGACAAGTGGATATATGGAAGCATGAAAGGCGTGTTCTTTAATGGACTTTAAACATTTGATGATTTCTACAGGCGCAGTCAATGTCCTTTCAAATGCCAAGAAAAGGAAGACTTAGGAAATATATTGACAAAAAAAAATGAGAGAGAGGGTGGTTGCAAATTCAAGCAACATAGGTTATTATTCAACAAACCGACAAATACAAAGATAGAATCGAGAAGTCAATAAATAAAAAGGTCAAGTGGAATTTTTATTTGAGAAACCTTGCTATAGTGGCATGTGCAGGGAGAAAATTCCATCTCCTTCCTTTCGTTTGAAGGGTATAAAATTTATATATTAAGGTACACTGGGTTATATGGTCTATCATGCCATAACTCTACCAGTTCCAACTATCCTGAAATATGTACAATATTCAATGCTAAGCACAACTTGATTTTTTTGGTCCAAAAAGAAAACATGTAGTCCACAACACCTTACACATACAACACTGAATTATCTTCACTGGCAGAGTTTATTTTTTATCATCCAACAACTATACAGTGTCTTAATATCCTGATATATGTACGATGTTCAATGCTAAGCACAAGTTGATTTTTTGTTGTCCCAAAAGAAAACATGTACCCATAACACCTTATACATACAACACTGAATTATCTTCACTGGTAGAGTTTTTTTTTCTCATGCAACAACTCTACCGATTCTTAATATCCTGGAATATGTACGATGTTCAATACTAAGCACATTTTGATTTTTTTTTTCTTTCGTTAATATCACATTCTACCTTCTACATACAACACTGAATTTTTGTGTGTTTCATCTTTGAAAACTGAGAGGCTTTCACATTGCTTTTTGGAGAAGAGTTGGCTAATTTGACCTCTCTCTCTCTCTCTCATGGACCTTAAATCGAAGAAGATTTGTCCAAATGAATACATTCATAAGCTCATTGGCAAATATATATTAATACTGCCCGCTACAGCATAACGATCTAGTAGTTGACCTTTCTCGGTACAGTAGTCACTAGTGTGAACAAATCCACTCTAGAGACAGAGCTAAGCTCTGAAGGGCATTTGTTAAAGGGATACCATGATATAAGGTATGTTAGAACCATTCTGAGTGTTTTGCAATGTAAAAAACAGAAAGCATTCATAAAATCAATATGCTGAGGAAGCAGAACTCCTACCCTCCATGGAGAATATCAATATTGTTCTTTGAGGAATTTGGCCACATGTCGAGTTCAATGACTCTCACGCCTCTCTCCAATGCTTTTATAATTGGAATATCACTGGAGTCACTATTGATCTGGTTCCCAGTTAAGTAAGAATTATGCCCGGTGTATACATAATAATGAGAAAACGGGGCTGACATGTCGTGGTGAACCTGAGCAGAGAATTAAAATAAGGATGAGACATGAGGTAAAGCAAAGCAACAGAAAAATAACAGCTTATACGAATGAGCAACACCAAGCGTATATATTGTACAACAGCCCAAATCAATATATAAGTGGAATAAGGAGCTATTGCTGGGACTTGGGAGCTTTCAAGTATAACCGGTGCATAAGGATCACTAAATCATAACGATCATATGAAATGCAGGGAAGATGAGAACATTCCACAAAGTCATATGGAGGGCAGAATGGCAGATCAGAACATTCGAGTTTTCTTTTGGCTCATTTAGCATGTTTTTGAAGTAAAATAGCAAAAATAGCCACCAAAATCAAAATGGAAAAAATGTCACCCTGCTACACGAAAACGTCGTGGCAAGCAGCCTGCCATGCACCCAGATCGCGGCAGGCCACCTGCCGCCGGCTAGAATGTCGCCACTTGTCCTGCAGGCCACCTGCCGCTGGCTAGAATGTCGCCACTTGTCCTGCAGGCCTCCTGCCTCGATGTTTTCGCGTAGCAAGGGTGCCATTTTTGCCATTTAGTTTTGGGGGAGGATGGACTATTTTTGCTATTTCACTTCAAAAACATGCTAAATGAGTTAAAAACTCCAAAACATTCCACCCTTGTTGTGGGCCGACTCAAGTCTAACAGAAAGCCACACCTTTCTTCAGTTTTCTCCTGGAGTGCAAGGTCAGGTCAGGCAATCCTGTCCCACTGTAAGAGTACACAAGACCCCCATGGAATCCAGGATGCGTTGACCCCAGTGAATGCAAAGGAGGTAACAAATGTGGAAGTTAACCTCGGACATTGCACGTGAAAAAAAGAAAAGAAAAGTAGCGGTCCATACATTTACCTCCCTCCCAGAGTCCCAAGATCCCATCACAAGGACAAGAACACCGACGGTAAAATGTACTACTGCTAGTAGTAAATACTTATGCAAGGGATGTGTTGAACTAAGCAGCTCGTTGGCCTCCAAATTAAGAAGTGGTAATAGCATTGCAATTGCATAATAGTACTAGTACTTGTTAGAATAGGAATTTTTTTTGTATTTTCTTATATACTTTTTGTATTTCTTTATACGTGTATGGTATATTCTCTTGTAATATTCCCTTTGTACTCCCTTTATATATTGCCTGTTAGGCTTCATGAATACATACACAATATTCATATCATAGTATGAGAGCTGAAGCACTAACCTAGCTCTTTCCACTGCCACTTGGTATTGCCGTCGTCGAAGGCCGCCACAGCCATGGATCAAAATCCCGGCCGATAACCGCTTACCGGCAGGTCTCTGGGATCCAAAATCCCGGCAGAGATTCCCGGGTTTTTCAAATTCAAATTTTGAATTTCGAAATTCGGCTGGTTTTTAAGCAAATTCAAACAAAATTCGTCCGAAAGAAACCGGTTTGATCGTAATCGACCGTAACCGGCGGCACGGCATCGCCGCCTCGAAATCCTCCGGTTCCGGTTATGTGAACCCTGGCCACAGCCACCGTCCGAGGCCGTCCGTCCCTCGTCGAAGGACGCCTATCTCTTTCTGCCGCCGCCGCCAGTCGAATCGGGTCACCACCACCAGAATCGGCCTGACGCTGTCGCCCTCCTGATGCCCGACCCGATGTCCTACCCAAATCGGGTCGCCGCCGCTTGGTCGCTCGGCCTCCGTAGATACGATTTCGTTTAGACTTTAGAAACCGTATTGGTTTCTTATAGAAAAAGAGTTTCGGCTTTCCAAAAAAAACACAGTACGTCAATCTAACCGTCGCGCCATCCAGTGCCGCCTGTTAAGACTTCGTTGCCTTGGTCGCCGCACCGCCTACCAATAGCTTCCGTTCTATCAGCTATGATCCCATTCTCAGGAATAAAGTTTCATAGGACGAACTACAGGTTGTGGTCTTCACTCATGGAGATCATGCTCGATGGTCTCCGCCTCTAGGGACATGTCACTAGTGCTCGACCTTGTTTGCCATCGCCGGTTCAGCCTCCTCCCAGACAGCCTACTTCTGCACCTCTTGCAGAAGATGAGGCCGTCAAGGAGGCAAAGGCCGCCGCCGCCGCTGCTGACATTGCTGATGAGGCCTTTCAGTATGCCATAAACACTTTTGAGCGTTGGTGTGCTAATGAGGCCCGTGTTCGAGCCATCCTGGTGTTCAGCGTTGACGACTCCATCTAGCCAGACATTGTCGGTCTACGTTCCACTTGTCAGATCTGGGAGTATTTGCGCGAGCGATACCAGCAGAGCAGCGATGCTCAATTCTTTTCGTTTCAGCGTGAGTTGGAGATGTTTCGCCAGGAGGACTCCTCCGTCGACGACTTCTTCCGAGCCCTGACCAGTCTCTAGCGCTAGCTGGACGAGCTGGCTTCTCCGCTCTGCCAGTAGTGTCATAAGGTGCAAAAGGTGGATCGTGACCGCCTTCGCCTTTATGACTTCGTCTGCCGTCTTCGCCCAGAGATTGAGCCTGTTAGGGATCAACTGCTGAGTCGCTCACCACGACCGATAGTCACCGGGGCTCTTTCGACGTTTCGTGCTGACGAGCTTCGCTGCGGGTTAGCAGCACAGTTTGTTCCGGCTGTGCTTGCTACGCCTTCTTCTTCGACTACACCGACGACTTCTGCTTCGACTACAGTCCCTCCATAAGTGTCTGTTTCCGCTCCTGTTTTTGCATCAACTGGGGTTCAATGCAATTATTTCAAGAACTTCGGGCATGACTACTAGAGTTGTGTGGTGTGAAAAAGGGGAACAAGGCGCGTGGGGGTGGACGATCCAAGGGGGGCAGGGAGGCCCTTACTTCACGGGAGGACAGACCAGCACGTTAGGACCTTCTTAGCAAGGTGACTATGTTCAGCAGTTCTGCCAGGCTCTACTTCAGCAGCACTCTCACAGCTCAGCAGATTCTGCTAGTCTAGCTCAGACGTCTCATCCAGGTACTTCTTGGGTTCTAGATTCTGGTGCCTATTTCCACATGACACCGGACTCCACATCTCTCACTTCAGTAAGAAATCATGTTTTTCCTATCTCTATTCAGACAGTTGACGGTACTCCTCTGTCTGTCAGCTGTCAGGGCACTCTTTTGTCCACTGATTTTTTTTCCAGTTGTTTCCCATGTTCTCCAGCTTACCATGCAGCTTCTCTCGGTGGGTCAGCTTACCGATTTCGGATGTAGGGTTGGTTTTGACTCTCACTCCTATTTTGTCCAAGACCGACAGATAGGGACGATACTTGGGAATGGTCGGCGCCGTAGGGATCGTCAGGGTCTCTACATCCTTGACTGTCTCCACCTTCCGTTCACTTCAGTTGCTCCTATCATCTCTACATCTACCTCTACCGCCACTGCTGCCGCCATCACTGTGGAGTTTTTGCGCAGTGGCATCATCGTCTAGGTCACTTGTGTGGGTCTCACCTTTCTTCATTAGTTCGTCAGAGTGTTCTTGGACATGTTACTATTGATACGGCCATGTTTTGTCAGGGTTGTAAGCTGAGCAAGGAAGGTGGTGGTGAATGAGGACCTACACCTTCCTTATCATTCTAGTGAGTCCTTGTCTTCTCGTCCTTTTGACTTAGTTCATTCAGATGTATGAGAACCTGCACCTATTATCTCTAAAGGCGGGTATAAATTTTATATGATCTTCATTGATGATTATTCCCGTTTTACATGAATTTTCCCTATGACTAAACGTGGTCAGTTTCTTGCGATCTATCGTAGCTTTGCAACGATGGTTTGTACTCAGTTTAATTCTTCTATCCGTACTTTTCGATGAGATTCTGCTGGCGAGTACTATTCTGGCGCTTTTAGACCGTTTCTTTCTGAGTAGGGCACTCTTTACCAGTCTTCTTGTCCTGATGCCCATGTTCAGAATGGAGTTGCTGAGCACAAACATTGTCATTTGATTGAGACTGCTCGCACTCTTCTCCTTGCCTCTCACGTTCCACCACAGTTCTGGGCTGAGGCTGTTTCTACGGTTGCATATCTCATCAATATACAGCATTCCACTGCTCTTAAAGGTGTCAATCCTATAGAGCGTCTCTACTCTTGAGCCCCCTGAGTACACTCACCTTCGTGTGTTTTGGTTGTACTTGTTTTGTTCTGCTGCAGCCTCGTGAGTGCACCAAACGATCGGCTCAATTAGTTGAGTGTGTGTTTCTTGGTTATAGTTCTGAGCATAAAGGTTATCGCTGCTATGATCCTTCTACTCGACGGGTCAGGATTTCATGAGACGTCTTTGGCGAATCTCGACCTTTCTTCTATCGAGATTCGGCTCCTTGTCCTATTCCCACCGTTGAGTCGATTTCATGGTTGTCTCTTTCTGACTCTTCACCCATTTCTCCACTATCACAGTCTTCCCCTGGTCTGCCTCCAGTGGTTCCTTCTGTACCTCCGCCTCCGGTGCTGCCTCCTGCAACACCGCCTCTTGTTCCTATAACACCATCGTCTTGTTTCTCTGGTATTCACTACTCCAGGCGTCCTCGTCCTTCACCAGTCTCCTCTCCTGATATCTTGCAGACACCCACATCTGATCCTCCTGATGATACTTCCCGCTATTTCCTTCGTAACCGGACATCCCTTCGACCTCCTGATCATCTTGGATTTGCTCCGATAGCTCATGCTCTCCCTGTCACTGAGCCTAGTTCTTATCGTGAGGCTGCTCCTCATTCTAAGTAGCAGCTCGTTGTGGCAGAGGAGCTTGATGCTCTTCGATGTACAGAGACTTGGGATATTGTACCGATACCTGTGCATGCTCGTCCTATCACGTGCAAGTGGGTGTACAAGATTAAGACCCGGTCTGATGGTACTATCGAGTGCTACAAGGCTCATCTTGTGGCTCACGGCTTTCAACACTGTTGCCCATATGACCACTGTTTGCACTCTTGTTGCGGTTGCTTCTGTTCGTCGGTGGTCTATCTCTCAGCTGGATATCAAGAATGCCTTTCTTAATGGTGTTTTGCATAAGAAGGTCTACATGCAGTCACCACCTGGGTATTCTGTTCCCGATGGACACATTTGTCGTCTTCATCATGCTCTTTATGGCCTCAAACAAGCTCCTCGTAACTGGTTTGCGCGTTTTACCTCAGTGATTACTGTTGTCGGTTTCACTGTCAGTTCCCACGATCTTGCTCTTTTTGTCCATGTCTCATCTCAAGCTAGGACACTGTTTCTTCTGTATGTTGATGATATGCTCATCACTAGTGATGATTCCTCATTTATCACGTATGAAGAAGCATCTCAGTGGGCAGTTTTTCATGACTGATCTTGATTCTCTTACGTACTTCTTTGGGATTGAGGTCTCTTCCATGCCTGAGGGCTACTACCTCTCCCAGCAGAAGTATGTCCAGGATCTTCTTGATCGATCCAATCTGACTGATACTCGTACTGCTGAAACTCCCATGGAGCTATCCCTATAGCTTCGTGCCACTGATGGTGATCTTCTTGAGGATCCTACTCGATATCGCTATTTTGTTGGGAGTTTGGTGTATTTTGTGAGCACTCGTCCTGATATTGCTTATGTTGTTCATATCTTGAGTCAGTTTATGGCTCGTCCTACCTATTTTCACTACAGTCCCTTTCTTCGTGTTCTTTGATACTTGCGTGGGACTATCTCTCGTCGTTTGTTTTTTTCCTAGCTCCACCTCACTACAGCTTCAGGCGTACTCCGACGGGACCTGGGCTAGTGATCCTTCTGATCGTCGTTCTCTTTCTGCTTACTGTGTTTTTTCTTGGCTCCTCCCTGATTGTTTGGAAGACAAAGAAGCAAATTGCAGTTTTCCGTTCGAGTGCAGAGGCTGAGTTGAGAGCTATGGTAGCAGTGACAGCAGATGTTACTTGGTTGAGGTGGCTACTTGCAGATTTTGGAGTGCCTGTGATGGGACCTACGACTCTTTTGTCTGATGGTACATGTGCTATCGGTATTTGCCCGTGACCCAGTGAAGCATGAGCTTACCAAACACATTGGTGTGGATGCTTTATACACTCGCTCACAGGTGCAGGTGGGAGTACTTGCTTTACAGTTTGTGCCATCAAAGTTACAGATTGCTGACTTCTGACTAGAATACAACATTTGCATTTTTCTCTCCAAACTCAGCGTGTGTGATTCACCATGAGCTTGGAGATGTTAGAATAGGAATTATTTTATATTTCTTCATATGTCTTTTGCATTTGGATTAAGTCCATTCTTCGTCCCTCAATTCTTGCCCTAGTTTAAATTTCGTCCCTGAAGTTCAATACCGGGTATAACGCGTCCTCGAAGTTTCTAAACCGTGCAAAAACCGTCATCTTTTTCCTTTGGAGGCCGGTTTTGTGCCACGTGGTCCAAATATTCCATTCCACCGTGGCACGTTTCCACCGTGGACGCTGACTGTGTACCGTCCCTACTTAGCCTCCGAAGAACGCACTGCCGCCGCACTCTGTCTCTCTTTCTCGCTAGTAGGGGATTAGGTTTTCTTTAGTGTTCCCTGATGAGTGGAGGCGGCGCCATGGCGAGCTCTGGTAGCTCGAGGTCGCCGGCGACCGGAGGAAGCTCGAGGTCGGCGGCATGGAGTGTACCCTCCATCGGCGCGATCCATGGTCCCTCCACATCGCCTATCCCGTACAGAGAGCGTCCGCTGGAGTACGCTCCAACCATCCTTTGCCACTGCGGGGAGAAGGCGGGTAGGTGGATTTCATGGAGCGACTCCAACCCGGCACGGAGGTACTTGACATGCATGCGAGCGCGGGTTAGTCTTGAAGTTTTGGGTTTCCTGACTGATTTATGAATTGGTTGATTTGTATATTTGAGGGTTTCCTGATTTGTGATTGGTATTTGAAGGTTGGAGGCTGCAAGTTTTGGGCATGGTCTGACGATGAGACAACTCCGTTCCTGAGGCAGGTGCTACTGGACTTGCGCGATGTTGTTAGGTCTTTGAGGAAGGAGAAAAGTGAGCTCAGTGCAAGCTTTTCCGATGCAATACAAGAGTTGAGCGAGGTTAAGTCAAGGAATGGAGAGTGTGTTGTAGTACTGACCGCCAAATTGAGGGAACATGAAGCTTCCCTAGTTGGACTCGGTGCTAGGGTAGCAAAGCTGGAGAAACAGAGAAGGATTTTATTGTTCTTGTTTGGTGTTTTTGCTGTAATGTTAGTCAGTACTAGGATCTCCAGTACTATGTGTATGGCATGAAACTGAAATTACCCAGTCATGTAATATCCTGCATGATGTATGAATGTATGAGAAACAGAGAAGGATTTTATTGTTCTTGTTTGGTGTTTTTGCTGTAATGTTAGTCAGTACTAGGATTCCCGATACTATGTGTATGGCATGAAATCAAATGGTCGATCATGTAATATCCTGCATGATGTATGAATGTATGATATATCAATGTATGAATGTTGATATATCCCTGTTCCATTGTCTGTCAGTTTGTCACAATGTTTCCATGCATTTTCCATTGTCATCGATCGATGCAGAATGTGGTATGTGTATGAGACCAGAGTATGTACATGTAAGCATCCACAACCAGCACTGTCCAAGTAGTTCACAACACATTGGATTGCATAAGTTTGGGAATGACATTACAAGTCACAACGGGTATCATTTGAACATTACAAGTCTGGCAAATACATGCCAACACATAAAAATGCACCAAGTCTGGCAAATACATGCCAACACATGAAAATGCACCAAGTCTGGAAATAACATTTGTGGCTATGACATCACTGATTAGTTGGTATACCCAGAAGCTTTGCAAGCTTTGAATTACAACTTTTCTTCATCTTGCTTGGAGTTAGCTTCTTCCTTTGGCAGGGAGGTGCCTGGGCTTTGGCTTCACCAGAAGTTGAACCAGATGTGACTTGGATGTTAACACATGACTTTGCACATGACACAGTTGCCTCCAAATTCATAGTAGCAGAACCACCATGAGTTGTATTGACTTTGGCAGAAGCAGATGTTCTGATGATCCTCTGAGTTGGCATGCCAGGCTGTAGGTACAGATGTATTCAGCTAGAGGTTAGTAGTTTGCCAAATGCAAGTAATTGGAAATCAAGCTATGTAATTAGGTACAGATGAACCCACATTTTGAATAGTTGTCCCTGTCCTCTCTGAGTACAAGATTCCTACCCCAATGCAGCTCCTTTTGGTCTGAGCAGGTGGGTAGCTAGCCTTTCTCTTCCTGCCTGTTTTTGCACAGCTCTGTTGTGAACCTGCCCTCTTGTACTTTTCCCAAATTGTGTACTCCAGAATCATCTAAGGCCATTAATTGCCCATCCAGGAGAAGGGGATCTCCTGACTTCAACTTCTTGTTGAAATCTTTATATCTCTTCTTGTTCTCAGCAGCTTCCTCATCATCCTCTGAGGTCTCAGCATCTCCAGGTAGATAATCACTGTCAGAACTGGAGTGATCCTGAATTCCACCCTCTGCCATTGCACTGTACAACTTCTTCTTGGAGGCAATATCCTTTGCAGTATCAGCTGGTGATATTGGCATGACCTCAACCACCTTGCTAACCTCATCATCATCTGTCTCTGTCTGCATGCAAGCTTCAAACTCCTCTTCACAATCACTGTATTCAGCTTCTTTGTCATCCACACCATCTGAGGCATCATCAACTCCCACTGCCTCAACATAGATGTCCACAACACCACCATCAGTAATACAGTCACCTATTGTCTGGCAAGACTTGTCATCTGTTAGGATTCTCAGTCCATTCTTCGAACTTTGCCAGAAAAAGCCGGTCAGGCGATACCAAACTCAACTTCCTTACAATGGTCCTTCAAATGGCCTTTAACCTCGGGCATCGACAACTTATCACGATCTATGTAAGACATACCCTCCCTGCCTCCGCAATAAAGCAATCGCTTCCCATCATCAAAGAAATCCCTATTGTAATGGAACCTAACAGCTAGCTTGTCCAAAATTTCCATAATCAACTATGGCACCTACATGACAAATAACATCCAACGATTCATACACTACCCTATCCAAAAAACATACGAAATTGACGGCCACAAAACACCAAACCTAATCGCGCAATACAAGCCACGAATCATGCCAAATCTAAGAATAAAGAACTCACTAGGGTTCACTGATGTAGCCGGCGGCACCCAGTGTCTGCCCAAAGGGGGGGGTCCGGAGGGGGGATCCGGCGACGGGGGATTCGGCGAGAGGGATCCGGTGATGGGGGGATCCGGCGAGAGGGGATTTCTTCTCGTCGGGAGAGAGAGTGAGTGAGGGAGCAAGTGTGTGCGAGAGAGTGAGATGTTCACAGCATTTTGGACGTGCGACTCGGTCAATCACTTGCCAACGTGGACGCTACGGTGGCACGAAACCGGAATATTTAGACCACATGGCACAAAACCGGCCTCCAAAGGAAAAGATGATGGTTTTTGCACGGTTTAGAAACTTCGAGGACGCGTTATATCCGATATTGAACTTCATGGACGAAATTTAAACTAAGGCAATAGTTGAGGGACGAAGAATAGACTTAATCCTTTGTATTTTCTTATATGTGTATGACATATTCACTTGTAATATCCCATTTGTGTTCCCCACGTGTATTGCCTATTAGGCATCATAAATACATACGCACAGTATTCATAACAGTACTAAGCGAGATGAGATAAAATGGAATCTACCCAAATGGGCAAAAATTAACGCAATGCGACGCAAGCCGCAAAGAATTACTCCTACCGGATCAGGGATGCGCTTAACTTGCCGTAGTAATTAAGTAGCAAGAATATGCAAGGGAAAAGAAGAAGAAGAAGGAAAGCTTGATTAGCAGAGTAGCTTGTACCTGGTTGGCGATGGGCGGGTTGAGGTCGGGGGAGAAGAGGAATCCGAAGAAGTCGTCGAGCGTGATGGGAGCTGCAGGGGACCTGGTGACCTGGCGGGAGACCCCAGTGAGCATGGCGAGGATGCGGTCGACCTCGGCGGGGGGCTCGGCCTGGACCCCGGAGAGGAAGCGGCGGAGGCCATCATCGGAAGAAGAAGAAGAGCAAGCGGATTGGTAGGCGGCGCGGACGTCGGGCGGCGGCTGGGCGTCGGGGGGTCGGAACTTGCGGGTGAAGCACATGCAGTACCTGTACGCGTAGCTGCCCATCCCTCTTCTCGTGGAGCTAGCTAATGGCGCGTGGGCATTGCCTTGCCTGCGTTGAGGCCGCGTCCGCGTGCGAGAGCTGGAAGACTCGATCGACTCGCAGTCGCGCTGCAAGTGCAAGTGGAACGTGAGAAAGATGCCAAAGCAGCAAGGGAAAGACAGAGAGGTGGCCTTGCGCTTGCGCTTGCGCTTACCTTAATGTGCACTAAACTCCTCCTCTTTACGACGAATTACTGTAACTACCTGTCCACCATCTTTTCAAAATAAAATAAAATAAATCTGGGGATACACATATATACTATCTATGGCTCGGTTCCACAAGGAAGGGCAGGTTAATCCATCCACTTAGCACATCACTAGGAATCGGACCGTACGGTCCCAAGTAGGTTCCTTCATGTGCTTTATGGGTTGCATCGTTCGATCGAGGACATGGTAACGCATTGATGAGCATCAAGAAAGGAAAAATCGTCCTTAAATTTAGTGTTTCTTATGGGCTGCATGCAAGAACAATAAAATATAGATTTAGCGTCTGAAAAAACAAATGCGTTAAAAAAATTAAGATGCAATATTTTTTTTTACAGATACAATATTTTTTCTACATATGAAACACTTGCAACATCCGCGGACAATAGTTGCAACATCTTAGGACAATGGTTGCCACATCACAAATCAAAAAACTAAACATATGGGGGAAAACGCGTTGGAAAAAATTACAACATCGCCGTGAACCGTATGCAATATTTTTTTTCTATAGATACAATATTATATATATATATATGTGTGTGTGTGTATATATATATATATGTGCAACTTTTTTTCTACAGATGTAACATTTCATCAAAAATCCAAAAATCAATAAAATGGAAGAGAGGAACCGAGCCATAGACCTCGAGGTACTGGAGGATGACAACGGACTCGCACACAGGGCATCAATACCACTTATTAGAAATTAATACACACATCAATAGAGACAAAAGCAACTTCACGTGAAGCAATGATACCAATAGCTTGCTGGTGATTAAAAATAAAGGAAGTAGACCTTGCTCTGTGATTTAATGAGAAAAGATGGTTCTTGGGACCTGTGCACGGCTGGAAGTTTGGCTGCTGTCTTCAATTTGCACGCACTCTGATCTTGCTGATGTTGCGCACGGACTGAGGACCGAAGACTGCAGGCGACGTTGGCGATCGGATCGGACGGATGACCGAAGACGGGCGACGTTCGGGCGGAGCGAACCCTGGCGCTGCAGGGGGGAAGCACACGATGCTTCGTACGTACGCCCAAAAACATTACCCACTTAGCCCACTTAATTAACAAGTCAACACCTATATATTCAGCTGTGAGCTTCAAATCCAGCTTTCAATTTTTGAACCTTGCTTTTAACAAGCTAGCTTAGCTGCAGGGGAGATAGATTCGTAATGGACCTGTATATATTCTTAAATATATCCTGCTTGTTCGTTCTAGTCTAGGATAATAAGTAGACACTTAATTGCGGCAAAAGAAGAGGAAGAGAGATTTAATCGACTGGTAATACCACTGTAAACTAGACAAGATTCTATATCAGGAGAACTGAGCGGTGCTAGCTCGGTTGGTTGAGGTTGAGCGGAGCTCCCTCAACGCACAGCGCTCACGAGGGACTTTGGACCCTCGCCTGTTCGGGTTCGACGCTGTGGCGTCTTATCTTTTTCTTTAAGACCGCTCAGGTGAAGCCTGTGGTCTCTAAAAAAGATTCTAGATCAGAATTTCCAAGCCAACTACTCCACCAATCGAGCATCTATCATTCTATCTATTCACACCGGCACCGCAAAGCTAGCTAGCTAGCTAGCTGCTTTGAAAAACACTAATAATTCCTTAACTCGATCTTCCACGTGATAAACGCGCATGCTTGTAGTGCTAAAACCAAAGGGGTGACGGACGGAGACTAGCACACGATAGACAAGACAGTAAAAGTCATAAAGTGAAGGGGGTGTTTGGGAAAACCCTTGCAAAATGGAACACATGCAGAGGTCAACTATAGTACTCCAGTTGTTTTCTTTGCAAGCAGGAGCAGCGCACTAATAGAGAAACAAGACGTGGTGCCGAGTCCTGTAAAATAAGAGAATAATGTGGATTAAGGACCATGACTTGGGACAGCGACCATCACAAGTCAAATCGATCCTCTGGTATTTATTGCCCAGCATGGGGACCGGAGTGTCAGTGACCCAACAGCAACAACAAAAATGCATCACCAGTGCCAGTGCCTCTCATCGATGGCTACGACACAAACACATCAACAGTGTAGCGCAGATACTAGGACAGAACACTAGCACCAAAATGCAGATGTAAGTGGCGGTCGCGGTCGCGGTGGTACGTCACCAGTGCCAGTGCCTTTGCCTCTCATCGATCGCTACAACACAACGCATCAACGCTGTAGCACAGATACTAGGACATACTGATGATACTGGTAGCTCCAAAATGCAGACGAAAGAAGAAGAAAAAACGCCAAAACTCAGATACTACTACTATGGACTCCGTCATGAACATCGCAATTAATTTAATTTCCTCACGAATTTGATCGCTCGCTAAATAGCATGCAGGGTTTGTTTGTGCAAATTAACTGCGATGGACATGGGCATTCACGCGAAGGAAATGTCATTACAACCTAAACATGCATGTTTATACCTTTCACCCACCCATCCAATAAAGAGGATCTTATCTATAGCTTTCTTGCTTCCATCAACAATAATTTGTAGTATTGTTGAATAATGGCACTGTCTGTCTGTGTGTCTACAGAATAGATACATACACACAGAAAGAGTGAGCAAGCACAATTCGCCCACAAAGATCAATTCTACTTTGGCATGCACACAGATACAATACAGTTGGTAGCACGCATTACCATGAGTCATTACAACCTAAACATGCATCTCTACATTCGTACTAATCCATCCGACGACTATAGCTTTTCTTGCCTTCATCAGCGATTTGTTTGCTCAATAACGCCACTGTTTCTTTGAAGAACGATCCAACTGCCAAGGAAGAAATCCCTGCTACTATGCGTTACCATTTATTCCTTCGCTTTGCCAAAACTTTAGGCCTTTACAACAACAACTGCCAGGTTTGGTTTGGTTTGGTGGATGCATGCATGTTGATAAACTTCAGTCGCTCATCGCTTGGAAAAAGAAAAGCAGCACTGCAATTCCAAGGATGAATTCAAGCCCGCGGTAACCGGCTGGCACTCATGATCTTCTACTTATTCACAGCCATCAATGTCTGAAAAACTTGGCACCAGTCAGGAAACCAGAACCGTGTCTAGGCTGGCTTTAGAAAAGAAGCTTACGAAATACTGTATGATTTGTTTGATGATTGGTTACAGCTAAAAGTACTGTTTGTTTATACTAATTGATCCAGGAAACGATCTCAAGAGGCTGGCAGATCAGTACACAGTACCTTGTTGATTGCTCCACAAAGTTGCAGCCTGGCGGTTCAAAGTTGCAGCTAGGTTATGTTCATTAGCTCAAGATTCTCTTTCAGTGAGCTGAGTTCCATGAAGCGTACGTTTGACAAATAGAAAAGAAAAGGAAATGCTCACCTCCTAGCAAGCTCTGGATGGAAAGCAAGATTGTCCGGATGTCATATACTGAAGACCACATGTCCTGCAAAGACTTCCCGCAAAAAGAACAGAACAAATTTTGAGCTACACAAGTCTATACCAACAAACTGGCAGTGGAACAGCAAAATCCGAGGTTTACCTGAAGGATCATCTAGGCTCGTATACAAGCGATCTGGGGGATATCTAACGTGACGGACCTTGTTCTCCGGACCCTCGTTTAGGGCTGGAAAAATAGCTCGAGGCTCGTGGCTCGACTTGAGCTCGTCAAGGCTCGGGCTCGGCTTGTTAATTTTCGAGCCGAGCCCACCTTTTGGCTCGGTGAGAATTTGAGCGGCTCGCGAGTCGGCTCGCAAGCCAAACATTCTGGCGAGCCAAAACGAGCCAAACATATTATCCCTTCGCCCACAGTTCTAGACTCCCAGTCCACTCGGCCTTATTTCCCTTCGCCCCCACCCCAGACGCGAGCGCATCGCTGCCTCCACTCCACCAAGCTCCATTCCTTCCTCCCAGTCCCGCCACCTTCGGCCCTCGCCCCGTCCGCCGCCTCCCTGGCCCTCGCCCTCGCCCCGCCTGTCACCTCCCCGAGCGTTCACAACTCCTTCTCAAATCCCTAACCCTATGGTGGCATGGTCCCCTTTTTCTCTCCGGCGGAGGCCGCGGAGCCCCATCCTCCCATCCATTCCACGGTTCCACCGCGCTGATTTGCCCCCGTCTATTCCGCCCCGTCCTTTCCTCTCCTCCATGGCTCCATCCGCCGCCCCTGACTCCCTTCCCCCACCGACGCCGCCGCCGCTGCCCGTTCCCCACCGCCCGGGCGCCTGGTGGATCCAATCATGTGCTTCACCGACACTCCTTAGCGACGGCACCGAGGCCGGCGAGCTTGAGCTTCGCTCCAGGCCGTGGAACACCACGCGCCCGGATGCGCTCACCCGGGGGCTCTCCGCCACCACTGCTGACCTGATTTTTGAATCTGCTGATTGAATTTGAATGGATGCACTGATTTTGTGATTTTGTTGATTGAATTTGATTGGATGTACTGCTGACTGTTGTTCCCATTCTGATGATGATTGATGAATGTGATCCTTAGCTCACGATTCGTCTTCTTTCTTGTTCTTGCCATTGAGTCTGGGATTGGGATGGTTGTCGCGCTGGGACTGGGAGGGAGGATCTGCTTGTGCACGAACTCTACCTCGGTGACAGCCGACGGGGAAGCACGTGGCGGCGCGGCCAATCGGTTGGACAGCGGCAGGGAGGAGGAGGATCTACTTGTGAGGACCCCGGTTTATTCGGCTTGTACTGTTTAACCATCCACTTGGTCCTAACAGTACAAATCAAATAAACCAAGCCTCGAGATATGTATACTTCCCAGAAATGCAGTATACAAACCTCGCTACAAAATCATGCATCAATTCCCTTCATTCACATAGAACCGAAGCACAACAATAACTTAAAGACATACATAATATAAAGAGAGTTAGTACAAAAGAGAGGTCGCCCGGCCAAAAGACATACAAATAGATAAATACACAGCGGAAGCAAAATGGCCATAAGATGGCGATAAACAAAAGTCAATCGGTGTGCCTTTCACCCACAAGGCAAACCAACCGGACCGCAACGCGGCGGTGCGGGGATGCCTCAACGCGGAGGGGCCGACCTGGGCCAAACTAGCAACACCGGGAGGGTACCATGAGCTTCGCAATACCACAGAGAAGCTCCCGGAGGAATGGATTGGGAAATGGGAGTCTTACCGGTGCCGGGGAAGAAGATGGAGATTTACGGCAAATTTGGGAAAACTCCGATTTCAGAGCTCCTCGACGGAACCTGAAATGGAGTGGGGTTAAACTCACGGCGAAGTGAGGCGAAGGTGAGGAACGAGGGGAGCAAGAGAGCCACTGGAACACCGTCGGCGCCAAAAGCTCCGCGGCCGGCAATGGCGAGATGAGTCTTTGGCGCTCGGAACTCGCTCGAGCTCGAGAGAAGGTAACCAAGAGGTGAGGATGGCGAAAGATGCTCGGGAGGAAGCGGGAGCTTAAGTAGGCTGTGGAGCGAGGAGGGCACCGTTGGCGCCTCGAGTTCTCATCTGCGCTACGGTCGCCGTGGCGACGGGGCGATTGAGACGACGACTAATCGGGCGGTGGAGCGACGGCATTTAATGCGCTGCAGAGCCGTTGACGAAGACGGAGGTGACGAGGCGCATCGCTGTCTCTCTCTCTGCGCCGCCATGGCGCAGCACACGCCTTGCGAGCGGAGCGAGAAGGAGATGACGAACGGCGTCCGATTTTGATCCAACGGCCGACAATCGACCGCGTCGGCACGGTTAAGTGCAAACGTCGACCGCCCGATGACGATCCAACGAGTCACCGCGCGTGCGCCAATTCGACCCGGTCGGTACAGTTAGTTGGCTCGGCCGAGTCAAGTGACTCGAGCCCAAGCCTGACTCGCACCCGAGGAACAGTGCAAACCAGTTAGGTTTTGAATTTTAAAGGCTGAAACTTTGGGGATTTAATTGAGGTATCAAATCAACTCCAAAATTCATGAAATTTTAACTGGAGCTTGCTTACCTTGGGGTTTACCTCCCATAAAATTTCCAGAGGTTTTTGTGCACTGAAATTTTCTCAAGAAATTCCAGAAGGTGATTTCAGAGGTTTGACCAAGGTTTGACTTGCCTCTAAATTATTCAAATAATTTCCAAAAATCATGAGATAATTCAGAGGTGTCACAAAGCAACCTTAGAACCAAGGAAAATTATTTCCAAGGGTTTGACACAAGATTTCACCAAGGAGGTTGTTGACTTGAGACAAATGAGGATTTTAATTTTGTATTTCCCAAAATTCTTTTACAAGAACTTCAGAAAAGCTTAAAGGCATTAGGATGCAGAAAAAGTTTTAAATTATCCTCTTTTTCTTACATTTGAAACACAAGTTGAAAATGAGGATGTTACACTACTGCAGGCAGGCGCGAGGAGGTGTCCGATAGTCCGAGCTCACGAGGGCTTGCGAGCCTGCTCGAGCCGTATTTCGAGCCGAGCCGAGCGGGTCTTTCAGCTCATTTCAAAACCGAGCCAAGCCACTGTACCAAACGAGCCCGAGCGAGCCGAGCTCGAGCCGGCTCGGCTCGACTCGTTTCCAGCCCTACCCTCGTGGATGAGGGCAAGCTGGAGAGCCTGGCGAAGGTCCGTGCTCTTGGGTCAGAGATGGTGCCAGTGCCCTGGCCGGGATGAGGCGGTGGTCTTCGTTGCTTTCCTTGATGCCGGCCTTCGGATTCCATGCATTGAGCTTGTCTCCGTGGTCCTCCAGCTTTATGGGAGGGAGGTGTGGGCGTTGGGCCGGCGTGGGAGGGAGCCTCGGGCTGCTGCTGCTACTTTTTTTGTTGGGGCATGTATCTGAGTTTTTTTTTCCACTGCTATTTTTGCAAGGCCTCGGGCTACAGCCTACCCTGCCCGAGGCCTAAATCCGCCCCTGCGCTGATTGATGCATTATTGTCCCTTTACATGATTACAGAAGAATCAAGTTCCGATAGTTAAAATCTCTTTTCTGGACCTATTCAGATGTTGATGCTTATATTAGATTGTTATTTTAGAGAATTCAAATGTGTCAATATGTTGTCATTTGTCAAGCACTTTTTATTGTTTCTGTCCACACAGCATTAGCATCTCCATTCGTCTCAGTTGTGACTTCTGTGTTATTTGGCATGTTTTTTTTTTCCGGTTGAACTAAACCAAGCTAGTGAAATTGATGCGATTTTCGCTTCCATAGGCTATGATAAGGGAGCTTCTGTCATTCGCATGCTACAAAGTTACCTTGCTGCAGAGCGTTTTCAGGTTAGGTGCTTTTTCTCTTTGATGAATTTATCAGAATCTTGTTTTCTTCAGTAGTCCAGCACTTTAGCATCCGCTGCTACATTGTGCTACTATTTTATAGTTTCACTCCTGAACCCTTGCATCTTATCCTTGCATGTTTGGGTTTTCTTTTCTTCGTTAACCAAGCAATGCAAGATGTCTCTGTAGCCATTCTGATGAACTGAATCTTAACTTCAGATATGCTGAGAAATCTATAAACCAAAATACTAAAAGGGATTGTAATTATAAAATTTTACTTCGTTGCGGATCATATTATAAGTAAGCATGGTGCACCTGCTGAAGAATAGTTTGAATTATGATTTTTTGTTTGTCAAAGATGAATGTTCATTTTTATTACATTTATGATTTATCTATCTAGCTCTTTTTTCTACTACACAATATGAACCATTTTTCTCAGTTTTTCGGCTTGTACCAACTTTGTGAATATGTACTCTTTCAGAAAGCTTTCGCTTCATACATAAATAGGTATGCTTACTCAAACGCTAAAACCAAAGACCTATGGGTTGTTCTTGAAGAGGAAACTGGGAGCCCGTTAAGGATCTCATGACTACATGGACTAAGCAACAAGGATATCCGGTTATATATGCAAAACTAAATGGACATGATTTGGGACTTGAACAGGTTTTCTGACAGATCTCTCATTTTCGTATTGTTTCTTACAAATATACATGGAGCTTGTTTTTTGTTCCCTTGCTATAGCTAGACTGGTCATGATCAGGATTGCTTCTTTCTAGGACCTTTTCTTTTATTGATACATTTAATCTTATCTTATGTTATTTTGTTTTGTTCTTATAGTTGTCTAGGTGCTCTGATATAATCTTATAAACACATTTAGGACCAACATGCAAACCACCTTAATCAGAAATTAATCAGAAATTCAGAACAATTATGACTGAAAATGAGAATAGTATAGTGCTACTTTCCTTTGTTGTCTTGGTTTTGGTGTACGATCTCTTCAATCAGAAGTACATATAGCATATCAGTAAAGCTGGTAAGATCTGTATATCAGTATACATAGTCCTTGGACCTTGTAATTTTTGTTATGCTGGAGTATTCTCAGTGCTGTATTTCCTCAAAATTTAGCCAAATATCTTTGTAATATTACGGACTCGAAATAAATAAAACTAGCAAAATTGGGTCTGCCTGTCGACCTCAATACAAGTCATTTGCTAAATTCTTTGTTCTGTTACAGAGACAGTTTCTGTCGGATGGATCATCTGGTCCTGGTATGTGGATCGTTCCTGTAACATCATGCTGTGGCTCATATGATGTACAGAAAAGGTTTCTTTTAAAAGGCAAGACTGATAGGATGTATATAAAAAAGACTTCACAGCCTCCCAAAGTGCTGATGGAGAGAAGGGCAAAAACTTTTGGATGAAACTGAACATTGATCAAACTGGAGTTTATAAAGTTCACTTGCCTTTTTTCTCTTGTTGCTTCCACAGCTATAGTCCCAGTTCACCCTCTTAAGTTTTCTTATTCTTCTGTTGTTTTTGTTCTTCTTTGCGCTCTGCTCATATGCTTTTCAGTTTTTACCCCCTTCTTCGCTCACATTGCATCGGCGTGCCAAGGCACGTGCAGGGCAACTAGTAATTATTAACAACTCGCCTTCCCTTGCTTGTGCTATAGCCTAAACGAGCTAGTTTTGTTTTGTTTTGTTTTGTTTTTTGCTTGTCTAGGCATGGTGTGCCAAGGATCAAACGCGCCCACACCAGTAATTCACTTGCATCCATGATATATTGTAGATGTAGTTGACCGCGGCGTCACGAGGGTAGATAACTCTCTCACACAATCTACCATTGCAGGAGAGTACATATATAAATGGACAAATCAGGGAGACTTTCATTTCAGAGTAGTAAAATTACGACAAGATGCCGAGTAGTCTCTTACAATATTGTGTACTAGTATAAGAGACGATACATAACGGATAAAACAGGAGACTCCATCAAAGTCCTAATTTATTTATTACGGTACATTAAAAGGATAGAACAAGAAGATTTCATAGTAAAGTAAAGTCCCAAAACCATTCAAATTAAGATACCTCGTATATAGTCTGTTACAGTAGCAAGTACGTACGTAAAAGGATGAAGCAGGGAGTCTTGAAAGCAAAGCCCCAAAATTAATCAGAACACCCTATCGATGCTACTGCCGTTGTTCACACGTCTCGACTTGTGCTTGATCATTCGGAGTCGGAGCCCTTTCCTTTTCCCATCGCCATCGCCATCGACATCGCCGCCATTGCCAGCGTGCTTGTCCTCGTTGCCACGCGGCACGACCTCAACACCAGTCAAGACAGCAAAATCCTGGTCAATTACTTCATCGCCAAAGCAGTTGTGCCGCGTCTTAGTAGTATCGAAGAACCTTGCGATGCAGAACCTGCCGGAGCCCAGGTTGGCAAGTTGAGAGTCTCGTGTTGTCCGCCAATTCTCAGGCGGGTCAAGTTCCCTCCAAGCGGCCACTAGCTGTGGCTGGGAATCCATGGCGGAGAGGTCAGAAGCACACAAGAGTTGGGCCTTGGCAGAGAGGCCGAACCAGAGCTTGAGTTCAGGGACATATTCGGCCTTGCCGTGGAAGGGCAGCCTCCACTTGGCGACTTTGCTCCATGTGTGGCTCACCGAGTCCAAGCAGTAGGTGCCAATGCTCGTGGATACGCAGATGTGGGAGCCGCCGCCGACCACAGCGTAGGAGCTGATCTCGGTGTACTTACGACTGGACTGACAGGCAAAGGGCGGCGTTGGGAGAGGTTGGCAGTGCCAGGACTCGACCTCGTTGCGAAAGATGAAGGCCTCGAACTGGCGGCTTGGAGTGCTCCGCTCCGTACTATTGGGGATACTCTCCATGACGTAGAGGCTGCCGCCGTCTTGTTCGGCGCTGGGGATGGAGAGGGAGATGGGCATCCGCTTGGGCGCGTGGAGGCTGGGCATGGTTAGAAAGTGGTGCTCGTCTGCGTCGTAGAGGACGGTACGTGCAGACTCGTCCACACAGATTACCTTGCTCTCTGTTAGCGGGAAGCAATGGAGATGCCAATGATGGAACGAAGGATTGCTGGCTGGTGTTGATTCGAAGCTGAAGGTCGGTCTGGGAAGCCGAATGCTCTGCATCTTTAATGCCGCCGCCGCCTGTTTATTCTTCTTATTGGCGTCTGCCGCCTGCGTCCGACAAGTGGAGTCTTGCGCCAGTGCTGATTCTGATCTGATCCGTTTCCGTTTGGTGGTGGTGCTGTTGGGTAAAACAAGTGCTGACGCGCCAGGTCGATGCGGCGCAGCGATTTCATGGCACCGCCGCGGTGATCCACGATCAGATTCAGAAACCGCCGCGGGAGGCCCATCGACGTCGATTCGATCGTCAACTCCCAAGTCCGAACCCTAGCTGTCCTTTCTTTGAATTCTCAGATATCGATCCTGACTCTCGGAAGAAAATAAAAAGAAATATTAGAAGAAAAAATCGTTGAGGCAAGGGCAACCTCCTCGACGTACTGCATGCATGGTCTCCTATTCCAGTACTAGCTAGCTAGATCTATGTCATGTGGAGGAAGAAAGAGTAGCTACCACTACCAGCAGGCAGCAGCAAACAGATTGGATCGACTCAAGTCGATTGCCGTCTGGGTCTGGCCGTCTTGGTCGCCCTATCTTATACGGGGATGGTGTACGTTGGGTCGGCCCATGGGCCCGGTAAACCCAACTAGCTTGAGAGCTGCAAGTTTTTCTCTCTCTCTAATCATTTGCCAATCGGTACTCATAATTTGTCATTCTTTCCATTGTAATTGAAGATTCGTCACTACAAAAAAACACCAAAAGAGCTGCGATTTTCCACTTCTGCATGCGGGAGATGGAGTCGTTGTACAAATTAGTGCTGGCCAAATGGGCCAGGCCTAACGGGCCGGCACGAAGCACGACACTATAGGTCCGGCATGAGCACGGCCCTACCAGCATCTTGTTCATGGGTTGTCTTTGGTCCAAAGACGAGACCCGGGCCGTGCACAGCCGCCATCTCGGCACGATGGGCGGCCAGCCCGGCCAAAGATGAATAAAGATGTCGGCCGTGCCAGGCATGGCGCGGCCGGCCGAGGAGGGAGGGAGGAGGAGGGAGTCGCCGTCGCCGCAGTCTTTGCCTTCTGCTGCGCGGTCCGCCGGAGCCCGAGCGGAGGAGGATGAGGCGTCGTCGTCGCGCGGAGCGCTACCAGCGTGGGCGCGCGGAGGAGGCGCGCCAGCGCCGCAGGGAGGCCGGAGGCGAGGAGGCTCCGAGGCGACGAGGTCGCGCCGCAGGGAGGCTCCGAGGCGACGGGGTCGCAGCGAGGATCGAGGAGGCGGCGGGGTCGGCGAAGTGGCGGCACGGGTGAGGCTATGGTTTGGGGGGAGAGAAGAAGAAGGAGGCGCGAGGCGATCGGGCGTGTCGTGCCGTGGGCGATGCGACGCACGCACGGTCCGAAAAATTCGGTCGTTGGGAGGGTTTTGACCGTTTTTAACTGTTGGGGACTTAAAAATAGCAAAAAAAAAAATCAAAAAAATCTGTTTTTTTTCCTATAAATAGCCACCATACCCCCCTCATTCAGCACCCTTTCATTATTCATTCTCTCTTTGAAATTGTGTTGTGCAAATTCAAATCCGTGTTGAGCTAATTTGGCAAAAATCAAAAAATTTGTGCCAAAAATTGAAAATTTCAATTTCCGTCAGCAAGTCAGCGAAAGAGGTACAATACTATTTTTGTAATACTTTTATTGTTAGTTATTGTTATGCTAAGATGAAAGTAGTAATAGTGTTAGTTTCATTTTTTGCAGTTTTCGTTATGGACAGTCCTTACGACAGCTTTGCTCTTAGTGAGTACGGATTTTCATCGGAGGAAATTGCGTCCATAGAGGCGGCTGCGGCTGCCTCAAACCAACCGGAGGTTTCACTGGAGGAGCATGGTGGAGTTCCGTCATCAGGCTCCACGTCAACATCAGGCTCAACGGCAACCGGAGCAAAGAGGTCGAGGCCGTCAACATCAGGAGTGTGGGAGAATTTCGACAGGACAACCAAACAAGACACAGCGGGAAATGAGGTACTATATGCTATTTGTAAAATTGTCACCATGAATTGTCTGCAAAGTCTACAGGTGGAACGGGGCACTTGCTTAGACATGCTACAAGATGTCGAACCAAACAAGGATTGGCGATGAGGCAGACGCAGTTGCAATACAACCCCGACGGTACGGTGTCTAGCTGGAACTACGATCCTCAGGTAGCCCGCCAATCTCTCTGTCGTTTAATTACTTATGAGGATTTGCCGTTAGGCTTTGGCGAGTCTGCTTCTTTTCAAAATTACATTAGGACTACGTATAATCCTAGATTTGCTTCTGTTTCTAGACAGACAACAACTATGGATCTAGTGAAATACTATAATGAACGTCGTAATAAAATAAAGGAACTATTTCATACGTGCATATTTTTGGTGGCCCTGACCTCGGACATATGGAGTGGTTGGGCTAAGGAGGATTACCTTAGTGTAGTTGCGTATTATGTTAATGACAACTGGGCAATGGAGAAAAGGATTATAGGTTTGAAATTAATTGATGTAGCACACACGAGGTACAAATTGCGGATTGTATTATGAAAGTCGTGGAAGATTTTGGTCTTACAAAAAAAAATATTCGCAATTACTTTAGACAATGCCGCGGGAAACTCTAGGGCTATGGATATTCTTACTCCAGTGTTGAGTACATATGCCGATTCCTTCTTGCTACATCAATGATGCGTTTATCATATTATCAACCTTATAGTCAAATGTGGTTTGAAGAGGTTGAGTCCGTATATTAAAGCTTTTCGCGATGCGATTTTTTTCTTGAATAATTCTAACGTAACAATAGCACAATATAAGAACTTCTGCAGGGCGATGGGTGTACGTCCAAGAAAGTTCGATTTGGACATGGAGGTAAGGTGGAACTCTACTTTCTCATGCTTAAGCATCTTTTACCATACAAGAGCACTTTTTCTATTTTTATTCAAACGCACTATCCTAGCACTGACAGTACTTTGCTATTAACTGAGCAACATTGGTTCGTTGCAGATAAGATACTGTTATTTTTAGAAATTTTTTATGAGGCAACTGTTGCTTTGTCCGCTGTCTACTATCCAACATCTCCTATCATCGTGCATACTATTTTACGGATTGCTACCCAATTGAAAATGCATGAAAATGACTTAGTTTTACACGAGGCTGTTGTTTCCATGAAATCTAAATACCTTAAATATTGGAGAGAAATCCCTTACTCTTACCTATATGCATTTGTATTTCTTTTAGATCCTAGGGCTAAAATTGGTGCATTTGGTACTGTACTTGATCTTTTTAGTGATGCTACGGGACTAGACTATATCAACTATTTTACAGAAATTCGTTCTCGGTTATACGAGTTTTACCAAATGTATGAAAATAAGTTCTGGGGAGTCCGCTCGCAACGACCTCCAGTAGCCCCCACCTCGAGTGGGAAGATAAATATGTGGGGTGCGATCTTCGGTGCCTCTTCCTCCAGGTCCAGCTCTTCTTCTTCTACTACACCAGCGCCTGCTCAGTCAAGACCTACAAGGAACGGAGAACTATCCACCTATATGGACAGTGATACGGTGGATTTCAACTCAGAAGGCTTCGACATCTTGCAATAGTGGCAAACCCATAAGTTAACATATCCCGTGCTATTCATACTTGCACATGATGTGTTAACTATTCCTATCTCTACGGTTTCCTCCGAATTTGCTTTCAGTTTTTCAGGAAGAATATTGGAGGAGAGAAGAACAAGTCTCACAAGTGAGATGGTGAAGATCTTTTTAACTGTGAAGGACTCGGAATAAGCTGATTCACAAACACAACACTCTGTGGAACATCCAGAGTTGTCGGAGGTGTTCGAAAATCTGTACTTAGACAATGACACCGACACATAGAATAAGGATGTATCATGTATGTACAATTGTAGAGCTATAGGTTGTACTCTTTTTCCTTTGCCAAGGTTTTCTCATTTTGAGTTTTTACTTGACAAAGATTTTAACGAGGCAGCCAGTTGGACATTAATAAAGCTCTTTATTACATTTTCAATATGATTGTCTCATTTTTTTCAATGTTTATGTCTACTTTTGAGTTCTACATATTTTTCTATTTTTTCTAAATTTTTTCGGATTTTTTTTTTCATTCTAACGGGCCAAACGGCCACACTTTGCCCGACGGGCTAAACGGGCTCAGGCCGGCCCGACCCGACACGAATGCCTGATGAGCCGTTCCTGGGCCGCCACCCCGGCCCGTGGGCCGGCACGACATTTACCAATAGTACACGGGCTGGAATGGGCTGTGCCTAAATGGGTCGTGCCTAGCCGGGCTCGTGCCGTGCCGGGCCGGGCCGCCGTTTGGCCATCTCTGGTACAGATCACTCACTGTTTCCTCTGCACGAACTCCAATGCATTTTTTAAATCGAGTGTCCAATTCGCAATCCGCTTAGATCGTCGGGTTCCTTAGGACGAGATCTTCAAAACAATACCCATATTGCATATTATCATATGGCATATATTCCGGTAGATAAAATACAAATGTTCCACGCATTACTTTCTCATGTTTTATTAGTTCATGTATGATATCCCATTGCGTATCTTCTGAGTTGGGTTGGGGAATGTTATTCCATTTACATATCTTATTTCTAGAATTTGCTGGCAGTGCAAAGATCTAAACACATTATATATGTTTTGCACGTGCAGGATGAGGAGCTTTGTGCGACCACTGTTTGCGGCTTTGATGATTAATTGATGGCGAATCATCAGAGATGGATGAAGGTATGATCGCGACATGGTATTTCCCAAATCTTTGTTGATTTCCTTTGCTTTTTGTCTGTCTTGATGAACATTGTCAGGTATTCATTCCATTTAGAATTGGCAACGAACGGCCATAGGCTGGTAGCAACGTACCAGGGCGTGCAGCAAACGGTCATCTCTCTCTTTCTCTCAGGAAGAAAGGCCGGCAAGGTTCGTTTGCTCAACACAACACGATTCTCCAGAGGAAGAAGCCGACGTTGGAAAGGAATGGATGACTTCGGTATACTCTGAACCCGGACGTCTTCAGGTCCTTTTAAAAACGCATGTCAATTAACCGTAGTAACAATCATCATTAACACGTATTAACTTGAATTAATTTGGGCATTTGAAATCGTATTCAAACAAAATTAAGAGAGATAAATGCATGATTCAGCAATTGGAATTTACGTGCAGGGGGACAACTAATTGGAATTTAGGAATAAATGAGTCTTTAGATCACGGGCTCTTTTATAACACAATCTACCTTGTTTTTCTAGAGTGTGCATTGAGGGTGCAAACCCCCACACGCGCGTACACATCCACTACACACGTTAGAAATTTTACGCAGCGCGGCTCTAAACGTGCATATATTTTGATTAAATAAAGCATACCATGTTGATGGTAAGATGGAAGCCAGAACCAACACCCTTACTTCCACCGCGAAGAACTTATTATTAAAAGGGGCCGAGTGATAGCCCGAGCAAAGGAATGTCCTTGTATTTTTGTCAAGTCTTTAGGAAACTTTTGGGGACCATGACTGAAGTGGGAAGTAAGAACGAACTTCACTAAGAATAAGAAAGCTCTTCCTGCGTGGGTGAGCAGCTCTCCTTTGCAGGGCCGCAAGCTTGGACGTCACCTTATCCCCGATATGTTGGAGGCACAGTTTGCCTAGGGATAGCGGAAGTCCCCGGTACCTCGTGTGGAAATTTGTTTTGTGTGGCCGGGAAATTTTGCAAAACGTGTCGAAGGTCTAGAAACATTTCAAATCTGCAGCACAACATTGGTATTGCACATTCAAATCCTATGCTCACAACTGACAGCAGTACGCAGGTTCAAACAGCACCCCATGCCCAAGCAAGGGAATTTCAACAACTACTACTCGATTCAATGCAATGGATCTAGATCTTAAGGCCAAGTTTCAGCATCATGAGTAACATCAAGGATGCTTAAGCTCAATTCGCCTACAAAGATCAGCAGGTGACACCGCTTCCAGTGGATCTGCTGTTTCTAAACTGCAGCGTTTCTGCATCAACTCCCAAACCGACACCAGAAATGAAGTATAACCACATTTCTAAAACACAAGTATTGATCATGTCTAATCATTAACGGAGATCACAACACAACCTGCACCATAGGATGTCACAATACGCTAAGGGGCAAAAATGATTTTGCACCATATCATTAACCACACAAGCGAGAGAGAGAAAAATATTTAGCTCAAGTAACTAGAACTGGGTTCCTCATTATTATCAACATAGCCAGCAACTAAAATTTACGAGACAGGCATGCATTCGTCCAAAATACAACATGAATTCCCAAGAATACCTGGAAAGAACTAGTGAAATCAGATAACCCTCTAAAAAAAAGGTAATCCATAATGCAATTGTGCCCACTTGAACTACACTATGGAATAAGTTGACAAACTTAACCTCTTCCATGTACATAAACAGAAAATTTTCACACTGCATCTGAGACATAACATTCTTGTTATTGTAAAATATCAGCCCTTCAGTTTAAAGTACATTTCTAGAGAAAATAAAAGGTGCCCCTACAAAATCATGACACAAAAACTTCTCACCCAACCAGATCATTACCAATTAAGTTGCACAAACTCTAGGTTCTCTCTTCTCCTCAATGACCCGGAACAGCAATCAGAGTGTTGAGGTTTTGCAGATACCCAACAGTTTGAAGAGATTAGACAAACCAAGGGTCAGACCAACAGACATGTCACTACAGTTCAAACACGCAGCTTTGCGCAAAGTACCATCTTGGTTAAGATGCATAGCTAAAACTGTTTCAAGGATCAGATATGGACGAAAGAACACCTCTAAGAGATACACAACAATATGTGAATTGCTCAGGAGTGGGCTAGATATCTATGATGTCTCTAGAGTCTAGATCAACTGTAAGTCGAGTTGATCGTTTGTCATTCATTATTGTGCCAAAGATTGACACTGAAGCAGAAGTCCCACAATAAGTGAGACACCAACCCACTGTTGAGACATCAAAGCATTCTGAGTGCTCTGAACATGGCATAACTATTATTCTAAACATAGTGGAGCCACTAATTGCAACAAAGATTAGCTTCTATTATCATGAGAAACATTGTGAATGCTTAACCAAACATAGGCGACGGGCACACATCCTTCCAAACTTGACTAGAACTTCCACAAAATCCTCTACAGGATCCACTCATACCAGCTATTAAATCATGTGCGTTGTCCTATCATAAGGAGCACCTGGCCTGCTCTGTTCTAACTTCTAACTAAACCAAGCAATCCTAAATAAAATCCTTTGTGGACAAATATCATGTTCAGAAATTCAGAATAACTTCATGTTCCTTGTGAAGGGAGGGAGCCACCCAAAAGTAAAGTAAAGCTCTCATATACGTGTTCCTATGATCACCAGGCAAGCACATATTTGGTAAAAGGCACCAGCCTAGCTCCAATTCCTAAATGATCACAAATACCCGTGGGGGAAAAAGAGTAATCACAAAGATATAGAAACACCACATAGATGTAGAATTATAGTACTAGAGCAAAGCTCGAGCAAGAATGATGAGACCTAATCGATCCACCAGACAGAAACAGCCAATTCTCTAATTAATTAATGCCAATTAATAGAAAGATGCAGCAAGTAATAAATTTAGCAACAGATGGAGCTGGCAAGATGCAAAATTGTACTGGGGATCCTCAAGCACATCTAAGTTACCAAGACATCTAGTGATTTGATTTCACAAGCACAAGTGATTAGCCACAATTCTTTGCAACAAGGTACTCAAAAGAAACAATAAGGGCGCCATAAACTTGTAGGGTTCATTCGCAGATCTAAGTTAACTCAGGAAGGATCAAGCAAGAGATGCTAGCCAACAACAACAGCCTCCTCCTTACACATCAAAAGCATCTGATTTGATCTGAGCTGAGGAAATACGGAATGTAATCGGGCAGGTTGGGGATCAGGCGGAAGCGGCGGCGGTGCGGGAGCGGTAGAGCTTGCCGAAGACGTGGAGGGCGGTGACGAATCCGATGAAGCAGAGCGACATGACGAGCACCATGGTGGGCGAGAGGCGCAGGCCCGGCGCCTCGTCGGTGTAGAAGCGCAACATGTTGCTCCCGCCGCCGCCGGAGAAGCCTCCGCCCCCGCCGGCTGCGGAGGTACGGCGGCGGCGCATGCCAGCGGCCGCAGCTGGCGTGCCGCGGGGGACTACGGTGGCCGGGCGGGAGCCGGCGCCGCCGCCGACGGAGGACTGGGACTGTGAGGAGGAGCGAGCCATGGCTGCCTGCCTGGGCGTCGGGATCTTTTCTGGATGTCGCGGTCGCAGCTTACAGGGGACGGGCGGAGAAAGAAGAAGTGAGAGCAGCGCGCCGATGCGAGCCCCACCAGTCAGTTTCGAATTTCCAGAGAGTGCAGTCCGGAGACATAGCGAAATTTTCAAAGTCCCAAGCGGCCGTTGGTTGTTATTTTATGCGTGGAAAGACGGTGAATTTTATGGATTTAGTCAAAGTTATAGGTTTCATTACATATGTATTGCATGATGCTTTGGTTAACGTGTGTCAAGTTACAAAGAATTTATGTCCGAAATCGATTTCTTAATCTATTGTTGTGCAGATAGCTTGGAGTCAACGTCGGTCAACGGTGATGATGATCAGGACTAGGCTAAGAGAGCTGAGGTCGAATGATCAAAGATGCTGGGTAAAGTGGTTGGATTCAAGTATGACGTAAGATGGACATGAGCGATCGAACAGCGAGTTCAGTGCGATGGCTTGCATCAAGTGGTGCGTGTGTCGATGCAAGTACCTTAGTGGTTCTAGTGGGAGTCGGATGACAGAGACTTGCTAAAATCAAATGCTAATAACAATGTACATAGCCACATAAAACAGTGAACTTGTGTATTAAAACTGTCACGCATGCCCTCTAAGCTAGCACAGCGTGCGACGAGGACTTGCGCGACAGGTTTGGTCACGCCGAGGTTGAGGAAGTGACAGAACGGTTTACCCACGTCACACGGGGTGGCGTGATCAAAAAGTCGGAATTGAAAATAAAGTTAAAAAAGATTAAATAAAAAAAATCCATCCTGATATATGCGCGTGCATGCATAACTATATACACATTGTATATATAGTTAAGCAAGCTGCATGCCATATTAATTCTGCACATGAAAAACATCAAAAGCCGCAATGCCTCTCTGCTTGAACCTGCATAGACAGCGACAAAATCGTGGCGGCTAAACTGCGATTCTAGTCATTTCGCAGAGTACGTCCTACGAGAATGAGGCAGTGACTCCAGATTTCATCCCTTTTCTGACAGGCAATTCCCCCCGCCTCTAGTACTTCTTCTTCTTCTTCTTCTTCTTTTTTCCAAAGAACAAGAAAAGGAACAAAAATGAGCACTCTTCAAGGAATGAATGAAAAGAAAAACCATCCTCCGACATACCGTACAAAATTTGCCTACACTAGACAACTCTACACATGGGCGCTTTTCACAAGACAAGATTATAGTGCCTAAATAAACCTAAAGAGAAGCTAGCTCGAGGCCCATGCCACAAACAGAAAACAACCCCAAGCTGCTTGCTGCTCTCCCAGCTGAAGAGACAGACAGACAGGCAGACAGGCCTATAGATCCATCCTCCGACATCAAGTCCCTTTTCAAAGACAGACTAGACTGCACGGCACGGGGCAACCACTCCTACATCACAAACAAAACCCAAGTGATCGATCATTATTCATTCCTGGCACCAGGAGACGGTGTACATTGTACACCTGGCACCAGCCAACAAACAGCCAACAAACAGTATAGAAGTATACACGCTAATCAGAATCTGAGTCGATAGTTAGTATCAATCTTGGTCGAACTGAACGTGGCTGCCGAGGTGGTGACAAGGGGCCACGAGGAATCTCATTCTCTCCGGTCAAGTCATCATCACTCCTCCCGCTCCTCACGACTGAAGCTGCGCACAAGGAACCAAATATTGTTAAATCTTTCCATGAAAATGTAAAGCCAACATTATACAAGTCACTGCGTTAACGTCAGACAATGAAATATCAAAAGCCGCAATGCTTCTATTCATTCGTGTTGGCATTTGCAAAGGCAGCTGTATCTTTGAGAAAAAAAAAAGTTGGCGATAAACTAAGCAGCCAAAGATTTGTATCTGCAATGCTGCAATTCTAGTCATCTAAGAGAGTATCTATCTCTAAAAAGACTAGCAATGGATGCTGTCATACCATCTAATGCTGCCATTTCATCTCCAGAGTTCATCCTTTTCTGAGAAGCATTTTTGGCATCAATTGAACTTTCATCATAACCACAAAGGCTAAGAGATGTCCAGTTGTCAGAATGGCCATCATGACGTGTTTCAGTGTGGTCATTCATGTTGGCCTGACACATGCCGCCATCTCTTCCACTTGATGTACAAGCTTGCAACGCACAATCATGTCCATATTCCAGCAGGTTTGCTGCCGCTGCTACTACTCCCAAATCATCCTCAGAAACTGGCTCATGCAGAGATTGATGGTTGGCAGGGTAGTTTTGCACTTCACCTATATTATTGCCTGGATCATCTCGGGGACTCAAAGGATACCCCCAAAATGACAGTCCCAGATCATCAGAACCTTCATTAAGCTCAAGAAATGAAGCTTCATCTGGGCCTCCTACAGGTTGTTCCCCGCACATTCCTGAAGATTCAGGTGGGTTGGGTGGAAATGTACTCCCAGTGCCATGTGCTGAGCCGCAATTCACAGCACTAGGAGATAACACCGTGACATTATCATCATCTGAGTCACTCAAAACTATTATATCCTGCTCTCTTGGTGCTGGAGGTACATGTTCATCCATAGGAGAAGAATCAAGATCATGGACATTGCTTGTAGTGTAATCAAATTGCCCTTGTTCTAAATTATAACTTCCATCTTCAGTGTTCTCATGATCAGTGTTTCTTGCAAGGGTGATGCATTTTTCATTTTCAAAGTTTCCTGTCTGATCATTATCAGAAGATGGCATCAAGTTAACATCCCCTCTCTTGCTAATTTCCCACTGTCCATTGTTCTTTCTTCTAATTCCCAACTTCAGACGACAATCCAGCTCTTCAGACAACGGTTCTTCTTTAATCTCGTGCTTTACAATACCCATGTTGAGCTTGGATCCTATGTCTGTGGCCGTACAGACAGTACCATCTGGTAAATGCCACTGTGTAAGATCCTTCAGTTCAGCTTCACCCTTAACTCTCCAGGAACCATCAGGCTTGACATCAATTTCAGATGCATCAACTCCACAGCTTTCGATCTAGATCACCAAAATGCAACAAATCAGAAAACGGTGCATGATGGAATAATGTAGACGAAAACGTGTACTTCATTTCCATTATAAAGTATAAACTCACCAACGAAGTGATGCAATTGAAATAAGGATCAATGATTATGTTGTCCAGAGAGTAATTCTTCAGGCAAATTGGGCATTGCCACTGCAGACAAGGAAACATAGTTTGATTAGACAAAGAAAAGAGAAACAAATTAATTGATGTGAGAAAAATAATCAAACCTTCCGTGAACGTTGGTTAAGTTCCACAAAAGCTTCTAAATCAAAACAACCCATGTGAACACAGGGTTTGAACCTACCAGCTATTTTAATCCTTGAACCGGTCATCTGTCAAGATAAATTATCTTTTACACAAGGAAGACAGGTTTTACAGACCATATCAAAAGAAAACATAATGGCTAACTTTGTGTGACGGAGTGCAAAACATACAATGGATCAAACAACATCTTATTGGCAAAATGGGATTATAGAACATTATAATAAACATCGATGATGCAGGAAGAGTAAATTTAAGCTTTGGGTGTCATGGCTGCATCATAGAGAATATAGTTACACGACAAATGCTAATATTCCAATGGACTTGAAGTCAGGTGTAATAGACATATCAGAGCAAGTAGCAGCATATGAACATTATCATTAAGGATCTAAGTATTCTCAGTAATGGCCAGAGTACTTACAGGGCATCGGAGATTTACAGAGACGGAATCAGCCACAACTTCAATATCACTGTAACTGTCTGCATTATCTGCCCCAGTTCCACCACCAACACAGCGACGCACACGAGCAAGGGCATCATCAAACTTCTCACCATCTTGTTCCTTTGGCATCAAATTTAGGACCTGCCCACTATCGAACTTTAAAAGAGGACTTAAAACAATAAAGCAGGGTTCTAAATTTCAGGTGTTGGATGGTTCCCAGGTATCAGCTTGTTTGTGGTAAATGCCGAGAGAACCAGCCAGTTTCTGGCCTTCTACTGGAGCTTGGGAAGAAAACTGTAAACCAGGAATCCATGCCATGAACCAACTGGGATTTGGAATCCTGCTACAACATACATTGCTAGTTTTGTGTTCCATCTTTCATCACTTAAAATAGCTACTATTCTCATGAGGCCTTACAGTGGAGTTCACTTGGGGAGATAATCTAGATAGGATTAAGCATAAAAGGTGAAGAGACAAAAAAAATGCAAAACATATTCAGCATTAGTGGTGGTAAAGGGAAGATTAACATGATTCAAATAGATTGAAAGGCACCAAGCCAGTGTTACTTGGACATGGACACGGGTGTCGGAATCCGACTCGGATTCGAGTGTCTGATTCGGCAAGCTCTAGAAAATACGATTTGAGGATTCGTCTAATATATATTCTTTTATCTTTAAAAATTAAATTAAAATTATTTATGAAATAAAATATTTAATTTAGGTACACTACCATAGCACTATATAACTACCACAAAAGATCCTAAACATTGTTGACATCACCTAGTCACAAGAAAGACTAGCTACACACCACTTACTCTTTTAAATATGTTAGCAAAAGCTGTCCAATGCCTCGTTAGATGTAAAATTGAATAAAGAAGTACTGCAGGTGAGGTCTCTCGTAGCTCCTCTAGCCTTCTTCTCCCTCTCTTCCTTCTCATCAGACCAATCTCACTCTCCTTCACATGCTCCTTCGACCAAGCACTACCACTCCACTCCCGACTCTCCTTCCTCTAACATCTCTCTAAATTATGCCAGAGCACCGACATCTATTTCCTCCCTTCCTTCAGCAACATATCTATCTAAACACTGGCATCAAGCTAATTCTTCCCTTCTGCTCCTCACAAGGACTCTCCATGGGGTCTCTGATACGTGTCGCAAAGAGTCTAACACGCGTCGACACGGGGATGCGTGTCGATGTGGCAAAAAAAATTTGGACTCGCGTGTCCTGGTAACACTGTGACCAAGCATGCCCAATAACAATCTATCTTTAAGTGTTTGCTGATCCAAATATTCTTGCTCTGTCAAATGTGTATTTCTGAAGAATACTGTGATTAACAATGTAAATGCCTTCCTGTGACATATACAAAAAGCAGTTACCTCTTCCAGAGATCTCCTCTTGGCAATTCTGACACCCAAACAGAATGTGCGAGAGTCACTTCTAGATAGAACAATCTTATTAGGTCCCTCTCTCAAATGTGGGGTTAACTGGATACAGAAAAATGAGTAGGATCAACAAATAAGAACTATCCAAAAATGAAATGTAACTAATCAACACAGGAATATAATGTATAAAATAATTGGGCAAATCATTGTGAAGTTCTTTTTTATTAATTTTTTTGTGAAGCTAGAAAGTAAGATAATAGAATGCTCCATGGCAACAAGATACTTACCACAGAACCATCATCTCTACCATTGGCCCCTAACTGCTGTGTAGCTGGCCTGTTGACAACCCTAACATGAACACCTGAGGGGCAAAAATGAATTGCCAACAAGAATAGTTCATATCTAGGATGATTTAACTTACCATTCAGTATGAAAGGACAGTTGCCAGTTGCCACAGTATGTTCCATGTAACTAAGTCTGAAATGACTACATCATAGCTATTGCTAGAAGGGTGCAAAATACTAAATTCCTAAACTGCCAATACAAAGGCATACATACGTAAGTGCATGAAGGGAGAAAAATAACAATGGCTATGCAACAAAAGATGAGTGAAAGATGACATGGTTTTCACTGCAGCAACCAAGCAATACCACATAAAGCTTGAAAACTAAAATGCCATGTAAAAACTTAAGATCAAGCCATCCTAACAGCAAAAAATTGATTAGACTGGGGGATATGAAGTCCCCCAATCAGGTGCATGGCAGAGAACACACTGTCCATGTGACCATGTCTTCGACAAGTTATAGTACATCTACTGATAATGAAGGAACATAGTTAAAGATGTGTCTTACATGGACACATTGTAAATTACATGACTTATAATAAAACAAACAAGTGCATTGAACTTGAGGAAGTGTGTCTTTAACTGAATAAACAATTTCCTATAAAACCCTATCAGAGAATATGCCTCACTATATATAGTAAGCCAATGCATATACCATTAACTTGCATATCAGAATGCAAAGGCCAGTGCATCCTAAAAGGAACTTTGTCATTGAGAAGGATACACCAAACCTGCACGAACATAAACAGTGCAAAGGAAACTCAAGGTCAAAAACGGATAGATATAGTAGTCCAATATTCTCTAATATGGCATAAGACAAATAGAAATTGGTTGCAGTAACCATAGCTTATACTTACAAACATATATCTGTAATTGATATTTGACAATTCTTCATAACGTATGACCAAAGAAATGGTTATTCAAGGATGATCCTGAACAGACCTAACAGTTCAAGGAAATGAAAAAGGGATCGGAATTAACCTGAAGTTCATATTCATCTTTCTGTAGCATTTCCCTATTAGCTCTTGACAGCAGAAAGGTTTTCTCGACATACTGTACAGTATATGACCTGGACATAAGCATGAATCACAAACAAAAAAACCATGCAAATTGCAGAAGTATCATCTATCATGATTCAGTTAACTTGTATAATGAAATCAATTTGTGCTGTTATCTAGCTACTCAAGTCTCAAGGACAGGTATCAACATGGTCATCGGATGTAAAACCATATCATGTTTACTTTGTACAGACAACAAAAGGAATCATCATGAGCACACAAACCATGTAAGGTTATAAAGCAACAAAAAACGCATAGCCAGCTTTCATTCATAATGTTAACGAACGCGATCATGCATTTGAGTTCTACTTATTGATACAAGAGTACTCAGTACAAACTACAAAGAATAATATCATCACAGCACACAAAATGTAAAACAAATGACTAGCAGATGACATTCGACGATGAATACAAAGTTCTTTGATAAAATAAATATTGAGTAATTTCTAAACATTTGGCATCCCGACTAGAATCTCCTTTTCTAATATTAAAAAAATGATAAAATAATAGCATAAATGCTGAGTAATGATATACTGGTTCTTTTTCCATTTTCTGGGCCAAAACTTTATAATGTTTTGTGAGGTCTATCCACAAAAAGAACAGGTCAGAGGCTTTATAACAGTGATTAGCAAAAATAGTTTTAAGCCAATTATTTTGCTCATATATAAATTTTGCGATATGGTACAATTCAAGCCACCCATAAAGGTTTTGAAAGATATTTCAGAGCACATAAAACAGAAGTTATTGATGACATCCTTAGGATAAAAAAAAAAGATTGTGTAATAGTATCTTCTTTTTTGCGATTACAACAATGACGCACACGCACACACACACACACACGAGTGTGCCCCTTAGCACACGCCTAGACAGACTGAGACCGGGATAAATCCGCAACCTCAAAAAAAAACTACTGAAACGCACTAGCGTGTGCATGATAGGTGGGCATCAGGATTTAAACCCTGATAGGTAGACTCGTACACCAACAAATCCACCACCCCACCAAGAGGCGGTTCCCAAGTTTGTGTAATAGTATCTGATCCCATGTAAAATGTGCCTATGGATAAACAAAATCAGTGATGAAGGGAAAGATGTGTAAAACACCTGGCCCCGCCCCCATATCATTATATCAATCATTCTACTCTCCATTGCAATTCATTAACAATTTTATGCGCAATACATTGAAGAAATGTGCTTTGATGACGAACTAATGGATAACTCACCCATCTGCCGCTATGTTAGAGGGAGGTATTGACAACGGAAGTAATGGATGGTTAATAGTGACCCAGAAACTGCAAGTTATGGAAGGAAACTATGTTAGAACAATAGGTCATCTAATATTAATACTGAAACATAAAAGAACAGAGTAAATAATGTCTGAAACATAAAAGAACTGAGTAAATAATGTCTGAAACATAAAAGAACTGAGTAAATAATGTTCTCAGCCTAAAAATGTAGCAAAGGGAGGCACATAGAACAGGGAAAGAGAGAGGCATAAAAGAGATGCGGAGAGATCAGTTTTAAAGTTGCTCAGTAAGGACTAAGGAGTGTGTCACACATGATTAATGCAACAGAACAACTCAAAGATCAGATGTTTGAACATGAGCCAACACTGAGAACTTGAAACATCACATGATTAATGGCACAGCACCGCAAATTGAAAGCAATTAAGCAAGTGATCACAGAAAGATTGGGTTGCTCAGTAAGGATGAGTTTGCTATTACATGAAAATTTAGAAAAACTTACGGGTCTGCCCTGCTGATTCGGCACATCTCACAATAAAAGCGGGAAGGTAATTCTGGAAGAACGCTGTCTGCAGGCTTCTCAGATATGATAACACAACCAGCATGTTGCCACACGTTGCACTGTGGATCATCACACTGAAAAGGAGCAAAAATATTATGAAGAAAAACAGATGCAAGAGAAATCGAGAACAAAATTACAGAGTGCTACAAATTTTCCAAGTAATGGAATAACGCGACACTTAAATGCTACATTTGACAGAACACTGACGTTCACAAAAAAAAATGGTCAGGACAAATTGATACATTATGGCTACAGCTAAGGCTCCAGGCTTCCTTTATAAAAGAGAGAGTAATCCAAAACAGTTAACTGATTTCAAGTTTCAGAACATGATAAGATAAACTGCTTTGATGATTCAGCATATGATCTGAACAATCAACTGCGTCAATCAACAAATACTGGCGATTTTATTGGATTGACTGCAGGCGATAAAAGAAGACAAACAAACAAACAGATACAGTCATACTTCATACTTGTCATGTGAACTGTACCTTAATCATGGAATCATTGGCCATGGAGTTACCGCAAGGGCAACGAACCTTGACATCCAACTGAGCAGAATCATCTGATTTCTTTTTAGACTTTACATTGTGTCCTGGCTCGATCTGGCTTTTAGAGGCTGCAACAGTATTTGCAGGGTCTTGCATTTTTCTGGAAACAGTAAGCAAAAAATCGACAATTTACCAAAGCCTTGCAAGAGCCAATTGGATCATCTAAACACAGGTCAATATGTGAAGAAATGTAAACTCACCTAAAAGTGTCCTCAACTATTTTCACCACTGTTTCTTTTCCAACCATCTGTTTGTTTGGTAAGTTGTTCATTTTGGAGACTGCAAGAACGAGATGAAAATGCCCGGCGATAAAGAACAAAATGAAAATGACTCCCCATGACCTTCTGGGAGAATACGTACAGAAAGATCATTTTTTTGAAAAACAATGATGTAATGTACCTTGATCTTGTTGATCGGACAATAATGCTGTAATTTTGTCCACTAGTTCCTGTAGACCATAGCAAAAACACAAAACCCAAATGGTTCAGAAGTAAACATTTGCAATATATAATACTACAAAGCACAGAGAAGTTAATTAATTACAAAAGTATGTTTATGCTATTGACATGTGTAGGCCTTGAAAATCCAATCAATTCCACATTTTTCCACAATAAAAGGGAGCATCAAAATATATGAGCAAGGGATGTAAAGTAAAGCAATAACTAGAATTTATTGTGTAAAAAGTAGATATACAAACTAGCAGTGAACAAACCTGCTTCTTTCCTTGCTTTGAAAGTCCAAGCTGATGCAGGACATCCTTGAGCTCTTTTATTCTAAAGTGATTCAACTTGTACTGCAGCAAAGCATTTTGGTTATCGCCAACATAAAATGGATAAGTAAGCTACATGGGTTTATCATTTTCAGATGACCGATACATACACGAAAAACAAGGCCAGATAACAAAGTAACTTTCGTCCCTCTACTTTGTAAGATGAGCATGTTGACAGCAACAAAAAAAATTGATATTTAAAATGAGGAGATTTCCATATACAGCGTTACAATTGATTCTGGGTGAAGGGTAATGCAAACAAGAACCACATTTTATCAGATGATGTGAGGGCATAGAATTATTCATACCGGTATCCTGTATGCGTACTATACTTTGAGTAAGAGGATGCTCAGTCTAATATTAAGACAGTTCTTGATTGTTACTGAATGCTGGAGTCACGAAAACACATATTAGCTATTCAACTACAAGATAGGAATATTATTAAGTACAACTAAAATGAAGGTGGCAGGCACAGCAATAACATTTGGGAATGACATCCAAATCTAGAAGTCAGTTATTAAATGCATTCCATCGAGCAATCTTCCTAGGACAAAGTTACCGAGCAAAGCAAAGGTAATCTGCTGTTCTTGGTAAATAAAGAAGGCGTTGCAACTTGCAAGTGAGAAAAAGGGGGCGAATTTTGGGTATTGGCACGACGAATTGACAGTTTTGCGGACCCTAATCGGCTGCTGGTTACAAGAAGAAGCAATCAACATGTAAGAATGGGAGTGTAGTCGAACCAGCTGATGTTAGGTTATGGGAACGAATCAAGCAGGGGCTTTAGAAGAACACTCGGAGTCGGAGAGCAGTACAAGTAAAACGATCCATCCATCCACACCAGCGCAGAGAAGCAAAGAAGACGTACACATACAGAAGGGAAGGGAAAGAATTCAAACAAGCTAAAAAAGACAGACCTTGCAAACGGCGAGCGCCCCATCGTCGGCGGGCTGCGGCGCCATGGTGATGGTGGGAATCTGATGGGCGGGGCAGACGAGTAGGAAGGAATAGGAGGGTAGGCTGAGGCGCGGGGGAGAGAAGAGGCGGGAGGAATGGCGTGGCGGCGGTTCGAGAAGGTTCCAGAATGGCGGCGGCGGTGGATCTCTCTCTCGGTGAAGACGTTCAAGACACACAGGAAACAGAGGTGGATCTGGAAGCGACACGTGTACCCACCAACGCGGATCTCAAAGCGCACGCTCCCTCCCATGGGCTCCGCCGCTCTCGTCACCCTTGTCGCCGGCGGGAGTGCATCCTCTGGTTGTCACTGATGAACAGTGCCATAATATTTTAAGATCTGAGTCGTCGGATCAAAACAACGGATGAGATCGATTACTATAGTTTCAACACAGTATCCATAAATAGTACTGTTGCTACAGTTGTTGCGGTGCATGATCTCAATCTCATTCGTCGTTTTTTGATCCGACGGCTACAAAACATGTTTACCGTAACATTGCCATGTAATGGGGCAGAGGACTTGCGTCCGTCGCTGGCACCAAAGAGAATTCTACTCCCCCTCCCTCCATCTTAATTAATCTCTCTTCATCTATGTGTCCGTGGATATACTTAATGACATATTTCTTCCAAATGCATGTTTTGACTGACAGATAGACAGACAGAGATCGTGAAGTTTTCCATTACGTAATACTAGCCGAGTGATCGTACGTTACAACAGATTTCAAATAAGACATAATATAAGTTATAAATTTAGAAAGCCAATATACATAAGGTATTTATCCCTACAAATAGATGTTTCATATATAATTTGCATTCAATCAACAAACCACATATAGTCTTATCACAAACCACAAACATATATAATCTAATTACCCACGTAATATTATTCTTTAGAAAACTTTACTTAATTTTACCACGTCTGGTTTGCAATCTGTTGCTCATAATTGATGGCAATACCGATAAAAAGAGGCATTTTCAAGGTTTCGAAGATAAAATGCCTGACTATGATGGTTGAGTTCATAATAATTCCTCGTATAGTTGCAGAGGGCTTGCAATATAGGACGTCTGTTTCGTACTCCCGGGAGTATGTACTTCCACTTCTAATATACCACTTAAACGGATATATTATAGTTCTTTATCACTTTCAGTATACTTGAATACCAATTATAAGATACTCCAATGTGACTTGATCAGAAAATTTTCATTGGAGTCCTTTATTTTTGCTATATAACCTTTTTCATACATAAAAGAAGTATATACACGAATTTTGGTATAAAAAATGGATTTTCATAAAAAAAATTTATGGAACTCACTTTGGGGTATCTTATAATCATTATTGAAGTATACTCAAATTGATAAAGAGGTATCATCATACAATTTAAGTGGTATATAGAAAGTGAATATACTGGAAGTACTATACCATTTTCATTCATATATATATATATATATATATATATATATATATTATAAGTCCTATAGTATTATTGATTTGGGCATAATATCCTTCCTTCCAGTAGTACTCCTTCGCTTCTTCTGGCTATTCCAATAACAATCTGTCGATCGTGAGGCTACTCTGCTTTTTTATAAGAGGAAGCCGAGAGCTTTCATTTAATTACCTGATTTCAGGTGTTATATTTCTCTAAACTTTTTAGCTCCTTTTTGTTGTAAGTTTTTACTATCTGGAATGGGAATGGGCTATATTATATATGTATTGGAGTCAACTCTTTTCTTTCCAAAAAATGTGGTCAAACCTTGAGCCATCGGATCAAATCCTATTTTATCCCGACTAATTAACAAATGTCTCCCCCGTTAGTCCATTATCCCCTCCCTCCTGTATCCACGTGTCGCATGACAGGCCTCTATCACATCGTTCTTGTCCCTCGCACACCTGCTTCAAATTGGATTATTAACTAATTAATTTCCTCCGAGTTGCTTTCTTGCATGGATTACAAAACAAGGATAAACATATAGCTACACCTTGCTTTAGGTACATTACAATATTTAAGACCTTATGTCTTTGTAGCTAGGTGATATAGATCGACGCCAATTATTAGCTTTTGTTGCTAGATAGAGAATTAGTAAAGCGTGAAATTAAATACCTGATGACCTAGGCCGAAGAACAGATACGAATTATCAGTACTATTCGACTATTGTATGCGGTATAGATTTTCTCATTCGTTTAACAATTTATCTCCTATCGGATTTGGATTCGGATTTGCCAAAAAAAAATGATACGAATATGGTATGGGATTTTCCCATCCTGATTGTTATTATATCCGAACAATTCGGATTCGATGAAGCAATATAAGTACTTTATTGTAGTGTATCTAATTAGTTGGACAAGTTTTTTTAAATTCAATGTGAATTCCTGCTCCTTTTGGTGGAATAAATAGATTAGAATGATTAAGTATGACTGCACAACGAAAAAGTGTCACTCGTATCTTCGCATTACATAAGTGATGAGGATATCCGGACCCGACAGAATTGAATACATATTTTATTCGAATTCGTATTCGTTATGACATTCGATTCATATTCGTTTAAAAAGTACGAATATGAATATAGTTTCACCACTATTCGATTCGTATTTGGTCCGCTTTCACCCCCAATCAGGATCAAGAGAGGATTTTTTTTTAAGAGTAGTTTATATCTAACGAGTTGTGCTAAGCACAGTACGGAAACAGGGGAATAGGTGAGAATGCGAGGGGAGAAATAGAAAATGAAAAACGGGCGTGACTACGAGGAACGTCCGGTCCGCATATAATATCACAGACTGACTGACTGATTGACAGACTGGTGGGCCGTATTGCCTCCGCGTCGCCCCCGAGACCGAGAGCCCTCTTCCTCGCCGCCCCCGACCCCGCCACCTTCCGCATCCTCACCTCCGCGCTGTGCCATCGCCGACCTCATGCGCTGCATGCCCTCCGCTCCTCCCTGTCGAGACGCGATCGATGCAATAGAGAAAGTAAGAAGAAAGCGCTGCGTACTGCAGCACCAAAATATTTTCCTGCTGATCGAGTCTTGTCTTTGGCGTGCGCGTAAGCGTGTATTTTTTCGAGAAGCGTGACAGCATATGTGTACGTGTGCTTCGTCCAGCACGTGCGAGCAGGAGTGCAGGACGGACCACCGTACGTGCTGTCATCGACGCGCTCCTGCTGGAGGGGATGGTAGCGGAGGCGGCCGGCCGGGGACATGGATCCGGCGAGCGAGCGAGGTGCATGCTGCAGGAGGCGACAAAGCGGGATTTGCGCGCGCGCAATGTGGGATTCACCGGCTCTAGCTCTCATTGGCATTCGGTCGCTGCCGGAGCCAGCCAGAGTGGTGGACGACGTACGGTGGCTCACCCGACGCCGATCGAGGCGTGGGGGAGATGTCAAGCAAGGTACACATTACATCTAGATCGCCCCTGCAGTACGTGTTCCATGTTCTTGATCGTTCTATCGCGCGTTCCTCAATGTCCAATGATCTTGTTGATGATCTGCTTAATTTAGCCATTCAGGAAAAAGGGTACTCCGATCCGATGTCCTTATAACTGTTTTGTGGGAAATCCATCTTCTCGATCTAGAGGTTAGCTTAAGCTGTCTTCATGCATGAGAAAGTTAGATTTAGTTTGTGACTGAGCCAAAGGTTACATGCATATATACAGAAATATGACAATGTTGTGTGTGTGTGTTGTTATATATTTTAGATACTTGCCATGTCCACTCCAGAGGTATGTGTGCATAAAGTGATAAAGACAGCATCAACATCACTAGCTGCACATTAAATCTGAATCTTAGGTCCTTTAAGCAACCACTTGTTTTTGTCAGCTCAAGTACCCAGCTTAACTTGGACTAACTTGCACTGCTTGATCATGATCATGAAAAGGGAAAGAGGGAAGTGTCGGACCCGGATTTCGTAATCCAGAATCCTCTGTGATAAAGCTGCGCTATTCCCTGGATCAGTAGATAGCGCTCACAATACACATTGCTGAATCATTTCATACATCGCGTAGACCCAATCATTCATTAATACAAGCATCAGAGTTCAAGTAGACCACGTCGGGTCGAGTTTACAATAGGGCCGATCAGGCCACAAGAGTTCATTACAAAATCTCAAGTACGATAGCGGAAGCAAAAGGGGTAGAGCGAGTCTCTCCACAGGCAAGCGACTGGGGTACTAGGTGTACGACCGATATTAGCCAAGGGCTTGGATAATATAGGAGGTACACAAGTACCAACGGAGCCAACCAGACTGAGGCGAGACCTAGACTACAAGAACTATACTACTCCTCTTCGTTTCTCTTCGGCGTCCAGGTCCTCGTAGTAGGCGTAGTCTCCCTGATCTGCGGGTTCTGGGGGTTGGGGGGAAGAGCGAGGATGAGCACAACTACCGTGCTCGCGAGCCAACACACAGTATGCAACATTATACATGCAAGGCTTAACAAGGATGGCTCGGGTTCATTTATTTGCACAAAGCAATATTTTGAGTACCAATATTAAAAGTCCTATCACCTAGCATTTTAACCAAATTGCATTTGTTAAAGAGATTACTTGTGCAATATTTATAACAGTAGAGGTTACCTCCACCTCATGCTTATTTTTTTTATAGCGGTTACATCCACCACTTAACATCACTGGGGTACATCCACCCAGGGAAAACCAAAACCAGGGTCACAACGACCCAACACATTTTATCCCGCCCACAAGGTTTTATAAACAGAACTAACTCATGTAAGTTCCCATGTCCGCCCATGACCGTGGGCACGGCTATTCGAACAGTTTATCACACTCTGCAGAGGTTGTACACTTTACCCACAAGAGACAATCATCTTGACATGTACACATGTTTCCGTAGACATGTGAGTCAAGGGGAGATCGTCACAAGGCCTTTACAATGCATCCACCAGTATTTGTTACACCCGCTAAGGTTTCACCTGAGAAGGGTTACGCTCACGTAGACCCGTCAACCCCTTTCCCAGACCCCCTCTTGCGCCACACGACTTACGCTCACATAGACCCGTAAGTCGTACACCCCAACCCATAGCCACATAGGCTTATGGCGTAGCGGGTCATCTGCCTGGTGCAACTCATACTAACGGATACAAATTATTTAGCCAGGTCGACACCATTATAGACATGTGGTCGTACTGTTTTACATTGGGAGGTCATCACAGGATTAAGTCCTTAGGGACCATCTGGGCGGTTCATACCACATACCATCCACAAACCAACATTCCTTGGGCTGCATTAGCACCCACCAACATACCATCCATCATACCATCCGCCCAGATGTGATAAGCAATTTTTAGGGTTTTTGAGAGATAGGAAAAATACATCAACACAACCATCTCAGTCATTTACATCCAATGACTGCCCAAAAACCATGTTCATTTTTAAAAGATGATGAATGGGGTAGATAATACCCCGATACTTAAGCAAGACTAGCATGGCGCTTAAGTATAGCCTAAACTAGTATAGTTACCAAATAATTACTAGGGTGACAAAGGCTTAAGGTAATTCAATTATCAAGGGATGGTGTATTAATAATTAAACATCAAGTCGGCATTTAACTACCTTAGGATTTTTAACATACATTTGCATAACGAAATTAAGCATGCAATTTGATACTTTAAAAGGACATAATGTGCATAAAATGTAGGTTCAATATGATCAAAGTATTGACTACTTTGGGTCTACGGCTAGATGATCTTGATACTCTTGAGCTTGATCAAGTGGGGTCTCGGCTTCTCCAACTCTCTGCGAACGATCGAAATCGGAAAAGAAACAAACGAGCAAACAAATTAAATAAATAACAAAACTCATCAAATGAACTCCAAAATAAACCAAACTAGGACCAACAGAAAGAAACTAACTTCACAATTTTGGAAACTAACTTCACAATTTTTGGAGTTGAAATGAGGGAGAAAAGAGATTTTAAAGCCTCTCTTTGATTTTAAAAAGAAAAGGGAAAAGAAAAACAGCAATAAAAGGAAAAAGAAAGCGGCCCACGGCCAACTTTTCGGCCCGGCGCTACTTGGGCGGCGGTCTTCAGCGCCCACGGGCTTAAGCGTTTCGCCCGGCATGAACGCCTGCCGGCGCACGCGTCGCGGCCGCGCAGAGAAAGAGAAAGAGGGCGAGGGGTAGGGGCGTAGCGGAGGGGGAAATCGGGCGGCGCGCACACGAGAAGAAGGTGCTCGGGAGGGGCGCGCGGCGACGGCGACAAGCGGCGACGGCCGGAGGGGGCGCGACGCGCGGGAGGAGAAGAGCTCGGGGTGCTCGGCGACGCAGCGGCCGAAGGTGAGTCTTCGGCTTCTTCCTCTTGCTCGGGTTTGCTTGGGAAAGAAAGGGTGGAGAGAGAGGGAGCGGGCGCGGGTTTTAAAGGCCGAGGAGGGCTTCGGTCCGGAAGAAGGGTGGCGTCCACGACGTTTAGTAGCGGCGAGAGCCGAGGATGCGCGCGGGCTGCGCGCGCGATCGAGGCGGGCGGATGGATGGGACGGATCGGCGCGGCGGCGGGCGTTGACGCGGCGCGCGCGCGCGGCGGCGCATGGAGAGAACCGGGAGAGGCGCGGCTTTCGGGCGTCGGCCGGCCGGCGAGCGAGCGGCGACGCAGGGCATGGCGAAGCCGGGCTAGGGAGGGGTAGGGAGGAGGGCTAGGGGAGAAACGGGGGGAAGAAGCTCGGTGCTTTTCGGGGGAAAAACGAATCTTGAACACTTTGGGCAAATTTTGGGGTTTGAGCTCCTGAACCAAGATCTTGGAAATCCACAATTTTGGATGTTACAAAACCTACCCACCTTAAAAAGAATCTCGACCCCGAGATTCGAGCTCCTCAGAGAACAGGTAGGGGTAGTCCAACTTCAGCTGATCTTCACGCTCCCAAGTGGCTTCTTTCTCCGAGTGGTTACTCCATTGCACTTTGCATAAGCGGATGATCTGGCGTCTTGTTTGCTTCTCCACGACATCAAGAATCTTGATTGGATGTTCTGGATACGACAAGTCTTTCTGGAGTGCAATGGTTTCAATTGGAGCTTGTTCTTCAGGTACTCTAAGGCATTTCTTGAGCTGAGAAACATGGAACACATTGTGGACATCTGACAAATTTTCTGGTAATTCCAGTTGATATGCTACCTCTCTACGCTTAGGTGATTGGGAACGGCCTATGTATCTTGGCGCAAGCTTGCCTTTCACTTTAAATCTTCGCATTCCTCGAAGGGTGACACTTTGAGATATACATGATCTCCAACTCGAAAGTTAACTCTCTCGGCGATTGTCGGCATAACTTTTCTGTTTGGATTGAGCAGCTTGTAGACGATCTCTGATCAATCGACTTTCTCTTACGCTTGCTTGAGAGTATCCGTCCAAGATATAACCTTCTCCCGATTCGACCAATGCAAGGGAGTTCGCATTTTCTCCCATAGAGTGCTTCAAACGGGACATTTTCAAACCGGATTGGTAATCGTTGTTGTAGGCGACTCGCATATGGTAGACATCTCTCCCGCCTAAAGTAAACTCTAAAGCACAAGCCCGAAGCATGTCTTCTAGAATCGATTTACTCTTTACTGCTGCATCCATCACCAGGGGTGATATCTCATCTTGAAGTTTAAGTGAGTTCCAAGTGCATCATGGAGACTAGCCCAGAAATGCGAGGTAAACTGAGAACCTCGATCCGAGACTATTCTCTTGGGTACTCCATGCAGACATACAATACGAGCCATGTATAACTCGGCTAATTTATCTCCCTTGTAGGTGGTCTTCACAGGGATGAAATGGGCAACTTTGGTTAATCTGTCGATTATGACCCATACGGAATCATATCCGGTCTTGGTTCTCGGCAGACCCGTAATGAAATCCATTCCAATTTCTTCCCACTTCCACCGAGGATTTGCGGTGGTTGCGGCAATCTGCGGGTCTCGATGTTCGCTTTGATCCGTTGGCACACATCGCAACAAGCTACGAACTCGGCGATGTCTCTTTTCATTCGCGGCCACCAATATAGAATCTTCATATCTTGATACATCTTGGTGCTGCCTGGGTGTATGGTGTATGCTGAGCTATGGGCTTCTTTTAGAATCAATTCTTTGAGCTCCTTTTGGTGGGGAACAAGGAGACGTTTCCCATACCATAGGATACCTTGTTGGTCTTCAACCATCTTTGAGGCCTTTCCTTTGACCATGAGATGTTTAAATTTCTCAACTCCAGAGTGTCCTTTCTGAGCGGTCTTGACTTGTTCTTCTAAGGTTGGTTGAACTTCCATAGCTGCTAAGGTGCCTTGTTCTACTAACTCGAGGTTAAGTGCCTCTAATTCCTTGCAAAGCTCAGGTTGATACTCTTGAACCATAACATTTTTGCAGTGGGACTTACGGCTTAATGCATCGGCCACTACATTAGCCTTCCCAGGATGGTAATGAACATCCAAGTCGTAATCCTTAATCAGTTCTAACCATCTCCTTTGTCGGAGGTTGAGGTCTGTCTAGGTGAAAATATACTTAAGACTTTTGTGGTCCGTATAGATATTACAATGATTTCCAATCAAGTAATGCCGCCAAATCTTTAGGGCATGCACTACTACCGCTAACTCCAAATCATGAGTTGGATAGTTGTCTTCATGTGGACGGAGTTGTGCGGATGCATATGCTACGACGTTTCCTCCTTGCATAAGTCTGCACCAAGACCTTGGCGCGAAGCATCACAATAGACTTCAAAGTCCTTGTGTATGTCCGCAAGACTAACACCGTGCGATGAGTTAACTTCTTCTTCAACTCTTGGAAACTCTTTTCACAAGCTTCATCCATTCGCACTTCTTTTCCTTCTTGAGCGGTGGGTCATTGGTCCGATAGTTTGGAGAATCCTTCAATGAAGCGTCAGAGTATCCACCATTCAGAAAACTACGCACTTGGTCATCGAGGTTGGTTGTTTCCATGCCAACACCGTTTCTACTTTGGATGGGTCAACTGCGACTCCTCCAGCGGATACGATATGTCCGAGGAAACTGATCTCTTGAAGCCAAAATTCACACTTGCTGTACTTGGCATACAGCTGATGTTCTTTAAGCTTCTCCAGGACCAAATGCAGATGTTCAGCATGTTCCTCATTAGTCTTGGAGTAGATTAAGATGTCGTCTATGAACACGACAACAAACTTATCCAGATATTCCATGAATACTTTGTTCATAAGGTTCATGAAGTAGGCTGGCGCATTGGTCAAGCCAAACGACATAACCGTGAACTCATACAAGCCATACCGGGTGGTAAAAGGCGCTTTTAGGGATGTCCTCAGCCCTAATCTTAAGCTGATGGTATCCTGACCTTAGGTCTATCTTGGAGAACACTGTTGCTCCTGACAGCTGATCGAATAGATCATCAATGCGGGGCAAGGGATACTTGTTCTTGATGGTCACCTCATTGAGGGCTCTGTAATCCACACACAATCTGGCGGTGCCATCCTTTTTCTTTACAAAAAGTACTGGCGAACCCCAGGGGGATGAGCTAGGTCTAATAAATCCTTTTTCCTGTAATTCTTCCATTTGTACCTTAAGCTCTTCAAGCTCATCAACTGCCATCCTATATGGCCTCTTGGCAATTGGGGCTGTTCCTGGCTTTAGGTTGATCACAAATTCTATGTCTCGGTCTGGTGGCATGCCAGGCAATTCTTCTGGAAAAACTTCTGGATAATCTTGAACTACAGGGGTTGTTTCCAGAGTCACCTTCTCGAGGTTATGGATTGTACGACCCAAACCTGAGGAGCGGTATACATTAACCTTTATTGTGGTGCCCGGGTTTTTGGTGAGTACCACCTTTCTGTTGGCACAATCTATCATACCTTGGTATCGGGCCAACCAATCCATCCCTAGGATGATATCCAGAGTTTGGGACTGAAGTACTAGAAGGTTTGCTAGGAATCCAGAATTTTCCATAGCAATCTCTACTCGGGGACTTACTAAGATAGTAGTCAATGGTCCCCCGGGTGAACTAAGTACCACGGGTTTCTTTAGCTTAAAGGTTGGCAACTTAAGCCTTTCAACAAATCTTCTTGATATAAAAGAATGCAAAGCTCCAGAATCAAACAAAACTTGTCTTTGATGCGATTTAACAGAGAACGTACCCATTAGAACTCCTGTAGCTTCCCGAACCTCCTCGGCCGTGACATGGTTCACATGGCCGCGATTTGAGTCGAGGTAGATCTAGGCGCTGCGGGGCTCGATGGTTCTGCTGGGGCGATGTTTGACCTTGAGCCGGTGCGGCTCTGAGTTGAACTTTGCGGAGTGTTCGGCGTTGAGGGCATCGATTGGCGAAGTGTCCTCTCACTCCACGGTGGAAACAATGGAGATGAGCTGTTGGGTTGCTTGTTGCGAGTGTCCGTGGAGACGAAGGATGCGAAACCATTCCCATTGGTTCGCGGGTGGAGCTTGAGTTCCTTGTGGAGAAACTACACCGGCTTAAAAGATGAGCTGCCAGGGGAATGTTGACTTCGAGAAAGCCACCTTGCGGCTTCGAATACCATCTTTCTCTTGCGGCTAACTTCCGCAATCTTCTTCTCATTTTCGGCCGACGAGGCTTTGTTGATCAAGTGGTGGAAGCTAGGAAATCGTGGAGGATAAGTCGGCTTCTCATGTCTCCACGCATTCCTTCCACAAAGCGGTCTATCTTCTCTTACGCATCAGCTCGCCATCGGGAGCGTAGCGAGCAAGTCAGTTAAACTTGGTTAGATATTCATTGACTGTCATTTGACCTTGCTTGAGAGTTCTGAATTCGTTCTTCTTTAGCCTCATTGTACCGGCGGGTACAAAATTAGTCTGGCGGTTTTGAACTCGTTCAGAGATTGGCGCCTGCAGTGCGGCCTCATCCAGTATGACTTCAAGAATTGCTTGACGATGGCGGGTCCTCGTTGATCTCCGATCGCGGATCGCGGCGCTTTCTTCTTCTTCGCCACGGGCTTTCACCACCTTGAGCAATGAGGTAGTTTTCCCACCAAGCGGCGGCTCCTTTCAACCGGTGAGTGGCAAAGTCCACCTTGTCTTCCTCGAGCATCGGGCTGGCGAAGCTTCTTCTCGGTATCCCCGAGCCAATCTTACGCTTCGGGGTTCATCTGCTGAGGCAAAGGTAAGAGGTCTTGTCTCGAGGAAATCGCCGCCTTAGAGTGGCGATCGGTCGCTCTCGCTTGTTGATTAGCGAGCAAGGCTTGAAGGATTTGAGCTTGTTGTTGCATAACTTGTGCCATTGTTGGATGCTCGGCGGTGGGGAGGTAGGTCTTGTCCACGACCACGCCATAGCCACGACCTCTTCCACGGCCAGCTGCGAAAGCACCACGGATCGGGCAGCGCTCTCCTTGGTGCCATCTCAAGAAACGCTAAGGCTTAGAACTAGAGAGGGTGGTATATGAGGGTTCACCGCCCTCTAAGGCACACATGTAAGAAAGAAATCAAATTGAACGAACAACACAAATGCGATACAAAGCCCGAATGGTCGCAATTCATTAATATTAGGGGGTAAGTGTTACATGACTCTAGGACACAACATATAGGCCATGCAAAGCCATGACACGAGATACAAAACACAACGCCTACAAAAGGTGGATAAAGAAAGTGCTTGCAACCAAAAGACTACCTAGCAAATACGCTAGTTAACCTAGCTATCGACTACTCCTCCATCGGTGCTTACCACCGCAGTGGCACGCCATTACGGGGATCGGAACGGCTACGATCGATGGTCGGCGAGCGAGCGATCGAGGTGGCGCCGCGGTCGAACTCGTCGAATCCAGCGGCGGATGGGTGCATCCACGGCCGGACTCTCAAGGCTGCGGTCGGTCGGCGGTGGACGCACTTTCTTGCGTCGCGTGGCGGTGCGGGTCCTCAGTGGAAAATGTCGGCTGCACCGGGTTGCCGGAACGCACGACGTGAGCAACAGAGCGGGCGCAGCAGAGGCGGGCGCACCGCAGATGGCGGCTCGAGGCGGGCCAACTCGCAGCAGCGGCGTCTCTCCCGCTCTACCTCGCGGTGAGCTTCATCATCTCGAACATGTTGTCACGGAGGGTGTCGGGTGCTCGTAGGCTGCCGGTGAGGAGGAATCGGCGTGTCGATCTCATCAACGGCGTTGGCGAGGCGATGGTCAAAGCTGCGTGGTGGAGCCGATGTGACAGTGCGGGTCATCCGCCGGACGTGGCGGATCACCGGGTAAACTCTCCCTCCCGGAGAGTCGGATAGAAGCGTATGGCGAGCTCGTGAGAAGGTCTCCATGCATCCGCACAAGCGAGACGCGGCAAGTCGTGCCACATCCGGGACAACATCCAAAGCACGGCTCTCGGGTGCTCACCTTGAAGGTGTGAGTATTGAACTCGCCCTCCCTAGCATAGAGGAAAACCTCCATGCTCCGTCTCTCGGTCCAGAACACGAGTCATCCTACCCATGAAGATAGGCGGATGGTAGTAACCAGATCTCGCATCGGTGGCGAAGAATCCCCACGAAGCCTCAGAGGTCTTCTCCGTGAGAGAAAAAGTCCCAAGAGCCAGTGAGCGACTGAGGCGACCATCTAAAATTTTGAAAACAAGAGGAAGTCGATGAATGAATAAATCCAAGTGAAGTAGGATGAGTACGAACTAGGAATGACAAGTAAGAGCAATAAATACACTATATTTTGCCAAAGCTTTTCTTAGGTTTTGAAAATAAGACTCAAGACCTTAGGCAACGACCAATCTAACTAAGGCTCCTACAGTCGTATGCTCTGATACCAGCTCTGTCGGACCGGTTTCGTAATCCGTAATCCTCAGTGATAAAGTGCGCTATTCCTGGATCGATAGATAGCGCTCACAATACACATTCTTGAATCATTTCATATATCGCGAGACCCAATCATTCATTAATACAAGCATCGAGTTCAAGTAGACCACGTCAGTCGAGTTTACAATAGGGCGATCGGGCCACAAGAGTTCATTACAAAATCTCAAGTACGATAGCGGAAGCAAAAGGGGTAGAGCAAGTCTCTCCACAGTCAAGCGACTGGGGTACTAGGTGTACGACCGATATTAGCCAAGGGCTTGGATAATATAGGAGGTACACAAGTACCAACGAGCCAACGACCGAGGCGAGACCTAGACTACAAGAACTATACTACTCCTCTTCGTTTCTCTTGCGCCCGTGTCCTCGTAGTAGGCGTAGTCTCCCGATCTGCGGGTTACGGGGTTGGGGGAAGAGCGAGGATGAGCACAACTACGTGCTCGCGAGCCAACACACAAGATGCAACATTATACATGCAAGGCTTAACAAGGATGGCTCGGGTTCATTTATTTGCACAAAGCAATATTTTGAGTACCAATATTAAAAGTCCTATCACCTAGCATTTTAACCAAATTGCATTTGTTAAAGAGATTACTTGTGCAATATTTATAACAAAGAGAGGTTACCTCCACCTCATGCTTATTTTTTTATAGCGGTTACATCCACCACTTAACATCACTGGGTACATCCACCTGGGAAAACCAAAACCGTGTCACAACGACCCAACACATTTTATCCCGCCCACAAGGTTTTATAAATGAACTAACTCATGTAAGTTCCCATGTCCGCCATGACCGTAGGCACGGCTATTCGAATGATTTATTACACTCGCAGAGGTTGTACACTTTACCCACAAGAGACAATCATCTTGACATGTACACATGTTTCAGTAGACATGTGAGTCAAGGAGATCGATCCACAAGGCCTTTACAATGCATCCACCAAGATTTGTTACACCCGCTAAGGTTTCACTGAGAAGGGTTACGCTCACGTAGACCCGTCAACCCCTTTCCCAGACCCCCTCTTGCGCCACACGACTTACGCTCACATAGACCCGTAAGTCGTACACCCCAACCCATAGCCACATAGGCTTATGGCGTAGCGGGTCATCTGTGCAGTGCAACTCATACTAACGGATACAAATTATTTAGCAGTCGACACCATTATAGACATGTGGTCGTCTCGTTTTACATTGGGAGGTCATCACGGATTAAGTCCTTAGGGACCATCCAGGCGGTTCATACCACATACCATCCACAAACCAACATTCCTTGGGCTGCATTAGCACCCACCAACATACCATCCATCATGCCATCCGCCCAGATGTGATAAGCAATTTTTAGGGTTTTGAGAGATAGGAAAAATACATCAACACAACCATCTCGCCATTTACATCCAATGACCGCCCAAAAACCATGTTCATTTTTAAAAGATGATGAATGGGGTAGATAATACCCCGATACTTAAGCAAGACTAGCATGGCGCTTAAGTATAGCCTAAACTAGTATAGTTACCAAATAATTACTAGGGTGACAAAGGCTTAAGGTAATTCAATTATCAAGGGATGGTGTATTAATAATTAAACATCAAGTCGGCATTTAACTACCTTAGGATTTTTAACATACATTTGCATAACGAAATTAAGCATGCAATTTGATACTTTAAAAGGACATAATGTGCATAAAATGTAGGTTCAATATGATCAAAGTATTGACTCGCCTGGGTCTACGGCTAGATGATCTTGATACTCTTGAGCTTGATCGAAGTGGGGGTCTCCGGCTTCTCCGAACTCTACGCGAACGATCGTAACCGGAAAAGAAACAAACGAGCAAACAAATTAAATAAATAACAAAAACTCATCAAATGAACTCCAAAATAAACCAAACTAGGACCAACAGAAAGAAACTAACTTCACAATTTTTGGAAACTAACTTCACAATTTTTGGAGTTGAAATGAGGGAGAAAAGAGATTTTAAAGCCTCTCTTTTGATTTTAAAAAGAAAAGGGAAAAGAAAAACAGCAATAAAAGGAAAAAGAAAGCGGCCCACGGCCAACTTTTCGGCCCGGCGCTATTTGGCGGCGGCTGGCCGCACGCCCACGGGCTTAGCGTTTGGCCAAGTGCTGAACGGCCGCGCACGCGTGCGTGCGCCAGAGAGAAAGAAAGGAGGGAGGGGGTAGGCGAAGGAGGGGGAAATCGGGCGGCGGCGGCGCACACGGAGAAGAAGGTGCTCGGGAGGGGGCGCGGCGACGACGGCGACAAGCGGCGGCGGGGAAGCGACGCACGGGGAGAGAAGAGCTCGGGGGTGCTCGGCGACGGCAGCGGCTTCCGAAGGTGAGTCTTCGGCTTCTTCCTCTTGCTCGGGTTTTGCTTGGGGAAAGAAAGGGGGTGGAGGAGAGGGAGCGGGGGCGCCGGGTTTTAAAGGCCGAGGAGGGCTTGGTCCGGAAGAAGGGTGGCGTCCCACGACGCTTAGTAGCGCGGAGAGCCGAGGATGCGCGCGGCTGCGCGCGGTCAGCGGGCGAGAGGATGGGACGGATCGAGCGCGGCGGCGGGCGTTGACGCGGCGCGCCGAGGCGGCGCACGAGGAGAGAACCGGGAGAGGCGGCTTCCGGCGCGTCAGCACGGCGAGCGAGGCGCGACGCAGGCATGGCGGCCGGGCTAGGGAGGGTAGGGAGGAGGGCTAGGGGAGAAACGGGGGAAGAAGCTCGGTGCTTTTCGGGGGAAAAACGAATCTTGAACACTTTGGGCAAATTTTGGGGTTTGAACTCCTGAACCAAGATCTTGCAAATCCACAATTTTGGATGTTACAGGAAGCAAGCAATGAAGGAAGAGGATCATCGGGTTCTCCATCCATCCGCGACCCGTCTCCTTTTTTATGACTAAAATTAAGCCACTTGCGGATCTAGTAGTTTAGATCGCTCCATTCTGCAGTATTCTCCCCATAGATATCGATCGATCATCTTGCAGGCACAAGTAATTAACTGTATGTACGTAAAACCTGTATACTATCTGTACGTCGGATCAATCGTCCAGCGAGCAGCAGCAGCAGCAGCAGCATAAGTAGATACCGACCAATAATGCACATACATGAATGCGTGCTACCCAACAACAACAAACAACAGTGAAGAGTATCAATTTATAAATGAACAAATCGGCTTACAAAAGGTAGACCAAGAACTAAATGACAAACAAATTGTCATGCTGTGGCCAGCATCGGGAACAGCCGCCGCCGGCGATAGCTAGCTTCTCCTTCAACCAACACATTCGAACAGATCTAGGGTTTTCATCCTGGCGAGCAGATACCGGTGCTCCAAGACAACGCCTTCAAGAAGGACACGACGCTCGTCGTCTGACCCAACCAGTGAAGATCAGATCAATACTCAGTACGTCGTCGTCGCCGGATCCAATCACTGAAGGCCAGATCAAGGGTTTTCACCCCGATGAGCAGAAACTGGTGCTCCAAGACAACGCCTTTAAGAAGGCCACGACGCTCGTCGTCTGACCCAACCAGTGAAGGCCAGATCAAAGCTCAGTACGTCGTCGTCGCCAGATTCAACCACTGAAGGCCAGATCAAGGGTATTCACTCCAGTGAGCAGATACCGGTGCTCTAAGACAACGCCTTCAAGAAGGACACGATGCTCGTCGTCTAACCCAACCAGTGAAGGCCAGATCAATACTCCGTACGTCGTCATCGCCGGATCCAACCACTGAAGGCTAGATCAAGGGTTTTCACCTAGGAGAGCAGGTACCGGTGCTCCAAGACAACACCGCAATGCATCCTCGACACCAGATCCAACCAATGAAGGCTAGATTGCCACCACTGTCCAATGCAGCCATGAACCACAGCCTAGCACAACCGCGAAGCCACGGTCATATGCAGCCTCCACAAAAAGGAGGCCGACAGCCACCATTGGCCACGCACCGCATCTCCACCAAAACCCACCAGGGTCCGTCTCCTGTTGTCCAGATCCAGTGCCAAAGCACAGGTTTAGAACCAGAACCTGGACCTAGAACGGTTGTGCCACCACGCCGCCTGCAAACGGTCGTGCCCCTCGCGCCGCCGCACCGGCCGCCCTTCACATCGCCTGCACGCGGCCCTTGCGCCACCCGCACCAGCCCTCTAATACCGTCCGGAAGCCAACGGGCCATCGCGCACATACGAAGCCGCCGTCGCTTGAACTCGCCCCCTGCACGGGAGCACCTCCGCCGCCGCCTGAACGTGGCCCCCTGCACGGGAGCACCGGCGCGCCGCTCGCCTCCACACGGTGCCACGCCGCTGCCGGCCGCGATGCACGCGTATGCCGCCGGCGCGGCGTGCCTCGGACCTGGTTGCCCTTCACACCGTCGCGCCCATACACCACCCTGCGCCTCCCCGGCATGGAGCCACCGAGAGGGAGTCGAGGATGACGGGGGCGTTCTGGATCTGCCGGGATCCTGCCTCCGGTGCTGACACCAGCTCAGCTTGAGCCCCCACAAAAACAGATCTAGAACCTCCACAAAAACGGATCTGAGAGAAAAAAAAAAAGAACTGAAACTCGGAGAGAGAGGGAGAGAAAGAGGTGCAGAGGGGAGGCCCGCCGCCGCTTAAGGTCGTCACTAGACCACTTGCGTTTCTAAACGAGCTAGTGGTTTTCTGTTTGCATTTGTTTTGTACTCGTTAATTCTGACCATGGCATCCATCAAAGCAAGAGTTCCTGAGAATCACCATCTCTATTACTTAGGATCAACATGGAATATTTTGTGTTGGCCAAGCGTGCGTGCATTCGGTTTATACGTCGTCTTCACAAATAGTATCTGTCATCAGAAATATTAATTTCAAGCCAAACATATATACAAGATTCTTCAATCAGTGAATTGAAGCTTCAATCCAATGCGTCTGTAGCAGATCTCTTATGACAATAGATATATTTCATCCTTCAGAGTATCAGACTAGATATTAATGTCAATTCAAATGACCTTACAGGCTGGTTTTCTGAAGAATTCCTATCGAACCTTTAACTACAGAATATAAATGAGATCAAATTTTCACCTCAAGCCCTTCATTTTTCCACGGTTTCTTCAACTAAGTCTATGTTTAGCTGCGCCTAGCTCGCCTCTTCATCTCGGATTTGGGTGGCTTTCTTCAGTTTTGGCATTTGGGCCCAGTCCCGTATTTTCAGAAATGCTGCAGAGAATACTTATTTGCCAATGTTTTCCAAGGTGTAGTGGTGCATATGTCTTGACTTGCTCTAACCTTTTTCATCTATTGCCATGATGCTAACCTTTTTCATCTATTGCCATGATGCAGTTTGGCAGCTCTGCACATTACTACTGCCCAGTAGAAATAAAAGAAAAGAGAAACCAGAAAGATGCAAGAACATATGTCAATAATGTGCTAGTGCCAGGTCACTTTTTTGTTAGCTCTTTTTGAGTGTCAGCAGAAGTCTCAAGAGCCTTTACCATGACATGACGCTAGTGGGGGCATCGCAACTTTGCACCAAAAGGTATTTGTTATTGGAGGGTGGAGGAATTCCGCTCGATCCATGGCATTCTCCATCACCAACCATGCACACCATCTTCTTCACTTCTTCTCCTATGCATCGCGCATTGGATGCACATACTATATCTTGGGAATATTCTTGTTCTCCTGCCTTTCCCTGCTGCATAATTGTGGCGGTCACTCATTATTCTTTCCACTCAAAGTTTTTCTTTTTTTACAGTAAGCCAGCTTTTCACTCTGAATCTAGGAAAAGAGGCATGAAAGTGGTGGTGGAATAAAGTGCGCGGCTATGCTATGCGTCGGCCGGAGACTTTGCAATAGGAGAGAAACGAAAAGATCTAGAGAGGGAGAGAATCGTCGAGATGCATACATGCATGTTGTCCATTTGGTTGTGCAAGTGCAGCGGCTGCAAATGACCATGGAAGCTCACATTTGTTGATGCTCTTCCTCTTCTTACCAGCAGCTGCCTGGAAAGGCCTACTTTGATTTTGCCCGTCGATCGAGGTGACACCAACCAATCCAATCCAATCCAATCCAATCGAATCCAATCCAATCCAAACGATCCGCCTGGTGCTTATTGGCCGTTCAACCTAGCTAGTGCATGGTTCATCATCGAGACCTTGACCAAATGTATATGAGTACATGAAGAAGTCTGGAGTTTGGCATGCTGTTTGGCTCCTTGTTTATAGGACCCATTTGGCTTTTTGATGGAAAGATACGGCACTGTAGGAGGCGTCCTGGCAAACAGAGACATGCACACATGACAATTTATAATGAGAGCTGATACTTTTGTTGTTGCATTGACGGGTGTCGACGAAAGATGCATATGTGTGTCCATCTCTGATCTCAGGGAAGGAGAAAGCATCTAGACCGGCCCAAATGGCAACTAGTGGGCACAGAACCTCTCCAGGATGCTAGAGGTTGACTAAAGCAAAGTTTGCAAGAGATGCATGGTTAACTTTGTATTTGTGCTGAATATAAGTAGTAGATTTATATGGTGACAAGGGAATTAGGGAAAAACGTATGTAGCTCTTGTATCTCCTTCAAGCAAGCTAGTCTTATGAATAGTTAGGTATTTCCTGAAATTTTACTTCTTAAAGAAGTCTAAATCGCTGAGTTGGGTGTAATAACTTTTTCAGATTTGCTATTTTTAAGTTGTCTGAAATTTTCTTAAGTTTAAGTCAATTATTGTACCCATTGGATTTGTGTAGAGATTGATGTGTCATATGATTGGATGTTGATCTAATGGATAAAAAACGTGACTTATGCTAAAAAAATTTCAGTCATCTTATGAATAGACAGTAGGTAAGTCCCGCTAGTACTTAAAATCAATCATGTACTCCGCCCTTGTTGTTGGTTGATCACGTCCGTTTTTTTTTTTGCGAAAAAGCTCCTGCGGTTTTTGGAATTGTGTTGAGGTCCTGTTTCGGCAGTCGTCAATCGTTGGATCGCGATTGCACGATCGTGATTGTTGCGTTGAGTTTTTTTTTTTGAAACACCCAGAACAACACATAGATGCCCACACACACGCACACCACCACACACATGCACTCACACACACAACGTCTACGGAAGACCGGATGAGCGGAACTTAACGAAGAAATGACGAAATAACCACCGGCGCCTCGCTTGTGATAGGTACGTCACCTCCCACTGAAAGAAAATCCTCCTAAATGAGACACGTAGGCCAAACCTAGGGTTTGAACCCTGGTGGATTGGGGGTGCAACCACCACCACTAACCACCCAAGCAAAGCTTGGTTCTCAATTGTCGCATTGAGGTTGTGGCCAAGTCGTCGCCATCGAGGGGTTGCAGGGCCGTCGGATCGCAGGGATCACAACGAGCGGCCCAGATCAACCCACGTAGGCTCCCCCATGCTAAAACCCTAGCCGGGTACGAACAACAAAGACAATGATAACCTTTGGCTGGGTACGAACAATGGCAAAGGATAGTTCGATTGTAGAAGCTCTTGAGTTTGCTATGCAAAGCCTGAACTAGACCGAACACTCTAGGAGCTGCATTTTGTTTTAGTGTTTTTTTCAGCTTTCTTACATGTACCTTATTTGTCGACAAAGGAAGAAATCCCTTTAGATGTTATGCTCTTTTGAATTTGTAGGGTTCATATCTTTGACGCTATAGCATCGGACATGGTGATGAAGACTGACCTTTAGATGCAAAATTTCTTTAAAACTTTAGCGCATCAAAGCCGGTTGCACGCAGCGTAGCGCGTGGAACCTATCTAGCATTGAGTTAAGTTGCAAAAAAGGCATGTAATAAGCATTGTGGCCAATTGACCCACTAAGCTTTAGGGTGTGTTTGGTTGGTGGGATGAGGTTGAATGAGATGAGATGGTATAAGTAGGATGGATCGTCATAAATGAGATGATACAGATATGTTGTTTGGTTGATTGTATGGGATGACACCTAAATATATTTGGTGGTTGTATAGGATGGTACACGAATGGTATGATATTGTGTTTGGTTGAGAGGATGAGGTTGGTTCGGTAACCTCCTCGCTACATTGGTGAGATTAGCTCCATGGTATTTTTCTATTCTTTGCTATATATATTTTTATTTTTCGTTTTCATTTTCCTCCTTTTCCCCTTTTTCTGACCTAACTATTAATGATCAACTAATGATCCTTTTCTAATTAAGCTATAGTTTTTTAAACTTAATCTCTAGTTAAGTTCTCTATTTTAATTTAAAGGTTAATAATATACTACTAGCTCTCCTTAACTTAATGCAATCTTTAGTTACAGTGTGACCCACTGATATTGAACCATTTCTAAATATACAACTTATAGTTAAATTTGTTTTTTTTTTAAAGTTTAACTGCTAATGGCAAACTCATTATTATCTAACGCGAGTGGTGAGCGCACGCGACGCGAGCGGACGAGTCCGTTCTGTACCGCGTGGTTCGCCCAATTTTATCGAACGGAATGGTTTAGCATCTCACAGGAATATTCTCAGAATCTGTACCACCCCATCCAGAACCAATTGGTTCGATACACTCAACCAAACAGATGGATGAAGATATATCCGGAACCATCCCATACATATATAACTTGGTCCATATCCAACCAAACACACCCTTAGTAATTTAGGCCAGTCTCAAACTGCCCCTGAATCTGATTTCATTACCGAAACTTAAAGATGTAGATAGGAGTAACAGTGTGACAGAGACCACTAGTTAGTTTGATGGGTCGATTGATCCCACTAGAGCAAGGATTCTGGCTACTCTCCTAGGCGCATGAAGTGTGAAAGCATGTGTCTTTGAGGCAAAAGAAGTTGCTTAGAAAAGCTAGCATTTGTGCGAAAGAAAGCTAGCAAATTCATGCATGCATGCCACATCAACCCGACCTCAAAAGGAGAACTTTTAACATATATCTGGCACGATAGACAGCAAAGAGTGAATAAGCATCTACATGAAAGAAGCAATTGTATTGCTCCGTCCATTGTCGGAGATCGACAGGTAAAAAGCAGAGGATTCCTGCAGCACTTGCCCACAGGAGTACTGTAGTGCAGTCAACTCCAACATTAATTTAAGTATATATCAACAGCAACAATTTCAACTACTACTACTACGAACGCTTTTGCTTCTCAAGCAGCGCCTCTCAGTTCGTTCGTTATGTGGGTTTTGTTTAACACAAGGACGCATGCATGTCCACTTCTGTCACAGCCATATGTATGTATGGAGTATTATCTCTGGAGTATGTGGGTAGCCTGACGTTTAACAATTCACAAATTAATCCTGTCTGTCCCCTTTCTCTCTCTCTCTCTCTCAGAGAGAGAGAGAGAGAGAGAGAGAGATATTAGATTTCCCCTGTGGTGGTGATCCATCGATGTTGGCCTTAACTGAAAGAGTTTGTTTTCTTTATTTATATGTCTGAATAAAGTTCCATTGTCACTTCCCAGACACTAGTTATTTTAAGGCTATCGTTTGTCAGGCTCTTCTGGGATTAAGTTCTGCAGAGATATGTACGTAGCAATCACATGTTTACATGTATTTTTTAGAGAGGTTTATTCGCATCCTCATATATTATTGTTCCAAGGGCCCTTTTGCTTCAGTATTCCTCTTAATAATAAGAAAAACAATATATAAACGTACCTCTGATCACAAAGGTTTTTTCCAAAAACGGGCATGAGCACCGTCCATTCCATTGATAAAGGGGAAACAGAGTACAGGGACCGAAGAGGAATAATTAAGCAGCCGTAAGAGGATGCGCGCAGTTCGTGAGGTGAGAATGAGATGGAGCACATATATATAATATAAAAGAGGGATGATGTGTAGGCGCGGCGCGTGATGTAGGGCCAGATGTCAGCATCGATGGCTTTTGGATTGTAAAGGTGATGTCTGCGGTGGGTGGGATTTCCTCTGCCATTCTTATTTTCTTACTTCTTATTCTTAATTACCCCCCACGGGCCCCAGTAAGGCATAATTTAATTCATTACAAGAAAAGAAAATTAAATAACGTAAACATCTTCTCTTTTCCATTCATGTGTAAGCTAGTGGGCGCAACAGAAAGAAAGGAATAGGTTGCCTACGTGTAGGTGTAGGTGTAGCTCACAGAAACAGAAACACAAACAGAAACAGAAATGGAAAAAAAAACATGCAACGCTGAATTTGGTAGCTTAGCTTTTAGTCTACCGCTACACAGTCGTGCACCCACGAGCCCCTACAGGTATATCTGTGGCGAACGGCACCACACAAGTGCGGAGTTGTTTGATTCCCCCCGATGGGCCCGGTTTTTCCGTTGACGTGGACTTCATGGCGTGTAAGGTCGGTTATAGATAAGACGCACAGAAGTTACCCACACCTGAGTCATATGCTTACAATTGGTTCCACCTGGGTAAAAGTAGGTCGAATTAGACCGAACTAGTTGGGTCTTCGTCTCCAGCTCGATGCGAGTTAGGGTTCCACTGATTGGACCAGTTGAGTCTTCGTCTCCAGCTCGATGTGAGTTAGTGTTCCACATAACCGGAGTGAGGGTGCGGGCAGGGAGGTCACGGTCGCCTTTGCCCGTGCTTCCTGCCTTCATATATTCCCTCCTCTTGTTTCAATTGCGTAAGAGCAAAACATCGACTGTCCCGCCCATACCCGTCCTGAGCCACACACTTAATCCCAAGGGCCACACTAGAACGCCTCATATCCGACATGGCATGCTACCCCACCCGAATCAGCAGGAAAAGGGCCCCAGGAGGAAAATCAAACAGCTCTGTACTTATGGGGGCATTTGGCACAAATATACTTGTAGGGGGTAAATAAAACTCAAACTTACCTCTAGGGTGGTATTTGCTATTTTCCCGTTTGCCCCGCGTAAGTTAATTTGCCATACAGATAGCCTCTTAGGCCGGATGTTAGCACTATTTCTCGTGGTTTTCATTATCTCTGTCAATTGTTTTAGTGATGGTAATACTTGTTTTCAAGATTTAAATACTTATTTCAATGATTCGAGTGATTTTAGTACACGGTCTCATTATTAATGTTTAAATATAAATGTTGAAATCATGTATTACAAATACCGAAATCACTCAACTCTTTGAAACAAGTATTAAATTCGCTTAATAAATGCTCACATCATCGAAAAAGTACAAGAATAAGGGAAACCACAAGAAACAGTGTTGGCGTGTGTCATAGTGTACACGGTAACTAAACTTTAGGACAGAGTAAACGAAAATGAGATACGGGGACAAACTGAAAAGGCAAACGACTTATGGGTGCAAGAAATCAATGAAAGCAATAATTAATATGTGAATATGGTTGTCATTTTACTGAAAAGGGAGGATGAGGGTGTGGGGAAAATAAAGGACTGGTTTGTGGTTTGCCAAGTGGATACGCAGGAACGGATGGTTGGGGTCCAAATCCGATCATTTTGAAGCGCACCTAATCGATCAACGATGATACCGGTCTGGTCATCATGACAGGGACTAGAAAAGATCGAGAGAGAGAGAGAAAAAAGAAAGAGATAACTGTGTTGATCATGGAAGTACCAGGACGAAAAGACGACCCCGTTCCTGAATAACGTTGTAATAGCAGTTCATCTGTTTCTGTTCTGAACTTGGTTTCCTGCTCTTGCTGGCTGTCTTTGCAAGCCAGAAAAATACAGCAAAGAACTCTATTTTTCGTTATTTTTTCGGTGCTATCTTGCTGTTATTCTGAAAAAAAACAATAAAAGATACCACTAGCGTCTAACGTACGATCGTGAGATATGAATTTTCTCGAGGAAAAAAAAGATAGATGCTTGTGGAAATACCATTTCCAGATGCAACAGGTGGGAAACAGTGGTCTTGTTGCTTGTTCAAAGTAGGAGTGGGTAACTGTGCTTGCATAGACCGATAGAGATACAAATTGACCGTATTGGGTTGCAAAGATGTACATTTAGGACCAATTTTTTTTTTTTTTTGCAAGAGAAGGGGAACGCACTTATCTCGACGATGATCATCTTTGTGATCGTGGTGGGCCCCACAAAGATTTAGTGCTAAGCTGCACAAGACATTGATTATTCGCCTAGGAAAGAAAAAGACAAGAGATGCTTATCCGTGAAAAGAAGAGGGCCTTTGACAGGTGACACAAAGCAACCTGCTTTTCTTTCTAATGCTATTTCTAATGCTAGTGCTGGTGCTAATGCTCTCGCTCTCACCCTACTTTTGGTTTGGTTCGTGCCGGGCTGCCATCGCATAAAGTTGTACAATCCCCCCTCCTCTTCACACCGGAACTAGCTGCTTCCTCCGGTTAAAAAAAACAAATCGTTTTGAAATACGTACGGTCAAATTTTGCGAGTTTTGGTTTATCGGTGTCTTTTTAAACTTTTAGATTACATACATGAAAATCACATATGTATGATTCGTCTCGAAAAGTACTTCGATTTTACTGGGTTTTACAAATATATTACGACAGTGATTAGTATCCAAAATTGCATTTTTGCTGTTCCTTCCCTTCCCTCGTTCAATTTCACCCTGAAATTGCGGGCATGCTGCTCATCTGACCATGTGTTAGGTATGCTATATTTTAACCTCCAAACCGCCCAAAACCGTGCGACTCTTCTTTCTTTCCTTTTTTGGCTAAAGCTGAAAGAATTTTGCTTCAGCACATACTACAAGTTTAGTTATGCGGAAAGAAAGGCGCGGCACCAAAATTTCGCTACAGCCACCACGCGTCAAGAAGCAGCTGCTACCAGCTGCCTACAATCAGTTGGCTTGGAGTGAGTCGACAAGCAACCATACAAGAAAGAATCAAAGAGGCAGCACTGTGTTGGCTCAACAGATTAGATTAGATTAGATTAGATTAGCTAGTCGCGTCCACATCGATCTACATGGATATCATATGGAATGGGTTGCGTTCCGATGCATGCCGTAGAGGATCCCAACTCTCTCTCTTATTCAGGCAGCAGCAGCAGCGTCCACTCATCGGCTCACCACTTGTTGCTCCCTGTGTCTGTCACTGGCTGGTGGGGCCGCAGCCCACCATGCACAGCGCCACACAAGAACTTGCATCCGTAAAACCAAAAAGATTCGTGTGTGGGTGGGGGGAGGGGGTAAATCTAAAAGACACGTGTAATAATACAACAGTTGGTATGTATAAAAAATATCTTGTATTCCTACAAGTTGACAGGAGATTAGGAGATGGATGTGATGGAAGCCTGAAGAGTAAATAGTACCACAGGTGTCGACGTCTAACTAAAGTTGAGGACTATTTTTCAGAGTTACGGCACGGCAAAAAGACAAGAACGATTTCTTTTCTCTCGTAGATTTCTTTTTTGAGAAATGTTTAAGAGCCATTTTTTCTACTCTTAAGAAGATTTTTTTTTTGTTATGATATTTCTCCTCCGGAACCGACCCTCTCGTAGATTTTCACGGGTACGAAAAGAATGTGGTGTAGACTACGATGGTAACAAAATCTTAATCTTTTCAGTGAAACATGCCTAGCAAATTCAATCAACTGGTTCAAACAAGGAGTATAGTCTCTCGTCGTTATAAACCAAATTTTCCCTCGTAGTATAGGCTAAGAACACTTTTTTTTGGAGAGCATCGAAATGTATACGATCATTAGTATAGGCTATACAGTAACACAATCCAACAGTGTGCCAATAATTGGTTATCCGACAGGTTATCCCATCGCCTATGTCTGAATTAATTACATGATCTCATGGTCATGGGGATGGGGTGGTACAGTGCAGGACATTACTCCTGTGAATCCATATTTCGCTTGCTGAGCACCTCTGTGCCTCCAAGTCCCTCCCTCCCTCCACCAAATCTCCCCACTCAAGCGTTCACTTCACTGTTTGGGTGGGTGGGCCCCACGGATGCACCTCTTCCTCCTCTTCTTCGGTCTTCTCCCCGACCCCGAAGAAAAAGAAGAAGAAGAAGAAGGAGGAGGAGGAGGAGGAGGAGGAGGAGGAGGAGAGATATATATAGACACTGACTGACTGACTGACTCCACCTTGCCCCCTCTAAGTCTAACCAATAATTGTTTCTTCCTCTTGCTCGCTCCGCAATCTGCAATGCAAAGCAGAGCGACCGCCTAACTTGCCGTTATTCGCAACTCACCCCTCCCAGTTTCACACTTGGCCCCCATGTCTGGTAAAAAGTAATCACAACCAACCCCCCCAGCGGCCGCGATGCCGACGCCGGTGCCAGCCGCGAGGCAGTGCCTCTCGCCCGCCGCCGTCACGGCTCTCGACGCCGCCGTCGCCTCCGCGCGCCGCCGCGCCCACGCGCAGACCACCTCCCTCCACCTCATCTCCTCCCTCCTCGCCCCGCCCGCCACGCCGCTCCTCCGCGACGCCCTCGCGCGCGCCCGCAGCGCCGCCTACTCCCCCCGCGTCCAGCTCAAGGCCCTCGACCTCTGCTTCGCCGTCTCCCTCGACAGGCTCCCCTCCTCCTCCTCCTCCTCCTCCTCAGGCGCCGGAGACGACCCGCCCGTCTCCAACTCGCTCATGGCGGCCATCAAGCGCTCGCAGGCCAACCAGCGCCGCAACCCGGACACCTTCCACTTCTACCACCAGGCCGCCACCGCGCAGCCCCCCGCCGCGGTCAAGGTCGAGCTCTCGCAGCTCCTGCTGGCCATCCTCGATGACCCCGTGGTCAGCCGCGTGTTCGGCGAGGCCGGCTTCCGCAGCGGAGACATCAAGCTCGCCATCCTCCGCCCCGCGCCGCCCATGCCGCTGCTCGGCCGCCTCCCCACGCGCAGCCGCCCGCCACCTCTCTTCCTATGCAGCTTCGCCGCCGCTGACGACGCCGACGTGCCCTCGCCCGCAGGGAACCTCGCCGGCGCCGGGGAGGAGAACTGCCGCCGCATCGGCGAGATCCTCTCCCGCGGCCGCAACCCCATGCTAGTCGGTGTCGGGGCCGCCTCCGCCGCCGCCGACTTCGCCGCGGCATCCCCGTGCCGTATCCTCCCCGTCGGCCCCACCTCCATCGAGCAAACAGAACTCGGCGTGGCGGCGGCAATGGCCTTTGCCACCTCCGGCCTTATCATAAGCATCGGAGACCTCAAAGAACTAGTCCCCGACGACGGCGAGCTCCAGGAGAGGGGACGGCGGGTGGTGGCGGAGGTGACGCGAGTGCTGGAGACGCACAAAGTGGGGCGCGTCTGGGTGATGGGGTGGTCGGCCACGTACGAGACCTATCTCACCTTCTTGTCCAAGTTCCCCTTGCTCGACAAGGACTGGGAGCTCCAGCTGCTGCCAATCACGGCGGTGCGTGCCGGCGGCAGCCCTGCTGGGCTCATGCCTCAGGCAACCACCGCCGCGGCCTTCTCCAAGCCTGCAAGGTGACGCCTTTTCGCTTTTGTATCCGTCTTTCATCAATTGTTTATGCTTAAGATTTTATTAGCATCCATTCGGTGACTGGTCTGCTTAGTTTATTATCAGGATGTTTCTTGGATGTCTCGTTAGGAGTACTAGTGTGATTGGTTTATGTTCTTGACTAATTTAATGCTCCGAGTTAAGATTTGTGTGTATGCCCATTGTAGCATGGATATTTTTCTGCCACGTCTGATTGATTTGAGTGTAATACTGTAAGTAGTAGCAGCGCGGGTGGTTCAATAAGGTCTTTGCATATGCTGAACATTTTTCTCCCGCCTGTTGTTTTTAAATGGTTTCACTCGTTCCATGAAGTACAATTATTTTGTTGAAGCTTGATCCGGTAATACGCTTACTTGAGTAATTGACTTAGGCATGCCTGCTATCTCGAGGTGTGTTGTTATGGCCTTTGAATAAGGTGGCACTGTTTAGAGGTTGTGTTGGTGCTTGTTACGATTGTTGAATAAAGTACAGACTGAAGCTGTGTTACTGTGGTCGTTATGGTTTAGTTTTTCCTCTGCATGTTTTCCTTCTTTTTATTTACTTGTCAGTGATGGTGGAAAGGCCACCTGAAAGCCTCTAGTTATTTCAAAATGGGTGCATGTTCCATTCAGATAATATAAAAAGGAAATTTGGGGAGTATAAATTAGTGAATCAGTGTCTGTAGCTTTTGCATCTAAGATTGCCAGTGATACCTATATCCTTGATCACTTGTGCTAAAGATTCAGAGTGTTTCCGCTCCATATTTGCTATGTTCTTTTGGATACATGATTGATTCAATCTGATTATTACAAGAAGATTAGATCTTGCCACTTTCTGTGAGCGGGTTGCTAATCGCGATGTCTGACCCTTTCAGGCCAAATTCTTTTCAATGTTATCTTGATGGTTGCTACCCATACTCTTTACTTATTCCTTAACTTGTTGTTTGTTCGTTTTGGATATTTGAAAGAATTTCTTTGCTCATTTGTCAATTTTGAATTCTCCTATTCATTTGATCTTTTTATATATATATGGCAGTAGAGTAGAGGTTTTATTGCCCCAGCATACAGCTTGACAAAAAATAAAGAAAAAGTAAAAGAGAAGAGAAAAAAAAAACGATTTTGTGTATATAAAGAAATGCATTTTCCTGACAAAAAAAATAAAGATATGCTTCTACTAGTGCACATGTGCTGTCTGAACTCTAAAGTTCTGTACTTCTATTGCATGGCCATAGTTGGGGTCATAAGTATAGCAATGGTATGTATTTCGACATGTACCAGCTATAATTAAGTTGCTGCAGAGTCAGAATAGGTGCATTGAGATAGGACTTGTTGTGGCTTCTATCATGTACTCTATTTGCTTTGACCAACTGGACCTAACAGTTTCAAACTTTTAATTTTGCAGCTTGATGGAATCGTTCGTTCCTTTGGGAGGACATGTCTTCGATACCCACGAAGCAAACAGCCTCACAGCAAATTCTTGTCCTCGGGCCCTCCGGTGTCAACTGTGCAACGATAGATATGAGCAAGAAGTTGCAACTATCATCAGAGGAAGTGGCATTACAGCTGAAGACCATCGCCAGGGAGGTCTACCTTCCCTGCTGCAGAATGGCAGCATGATGGGTCGTAACAATGGATTTGATGCATTCAAGGTGCGAAGCTACTTATGTCTTTCGTAACTTTTTAAGTTAAATAACGAATGTACATGCACATTGTGTTGATAGATGCATAATATTTTGATATCATTGGTATAAAAGATGCACAGTTTTTCTTCAGTGCAGGTTAGAGATGATCAGATGGTATTGAATTCAAAAATATCGAATCTACAGAAGAAATGGGATGAGTACTGCCTGCAGCTCCACCAAGGCTCCCAGAGGATCAACAGAGGTCATTACCCGTTATTTCCACATTATATTTGTGTTCCAGCTGACAGGGAAAGAGCTGCAAATCCGAGCAAAGGTTCCGAGTCAGTTACAATTCAAAGGGAGGTTATTAAACCTTCTGCAGTGCCTGCTTCACATACCAACGCAACTACAAAGAGTATTTCATCTCCATCTATATCCAACCAAAGGAATGAAGACCTTGTATTGAAACTTCAAGTCAGGCATTCAAAGAGTGATGAACACCTTCAAGATAGGGGTGTGCAATCACGACAGGAAAACCTGTCATATTGTCATGATCGTGAAGATCATGCTTCACCACCATCTGCTGCACCTGTGGTAACTGACTTAGTTTTGGGTACACCTCGTGAATCTTCTTCCAAGGGTACAGGTTCTGCCTGCTGGAAACACGTAGAGGATGCAGAGAGGTCTATCCACCTGATACCCAAAAAGGTGGATGATTTGAATCTGAAGCCTCCACAGCTCTTTGCACAACCTTACTCTTACTCCCGGAGTTCCACAAATGTGGGGCGAACATCACCTAGTACTCTGCATTCAGTAGCTTCAGGAGGCATGTCTGCCTTTGGCCAATGGCAGAGACCTTCACACCTCGCATCACAAGGTTCTGATTTGAGCAATTACAAGCTACTTGTGGAACACCTGTTCAAGGTAGTTGGAAGGCAGGAGGAAGCCTTGAGTGCTATTTGTGAATCCATTGTGTGGTGCCGGTCAAGGGAGAGGCGCCGTGGTGTAAACAGGAAGAATGACATCTGGTTTAGTTTTCTTGGTTCCGACAGCATGGCCAAGCGGAGAGTTGCTGTGGCACTTGCAGAGCTCATTCACGGCAGCAAAGAGAACTTGATTTATCTGGACCTGAGCCTCCAGGATTGGGGCGACTCAAGTTTCAGAGGGAAGACTGGCACAGACTGTATCATTGAGGAGTTGAGCAAGAAGCGGCGATCTGTTATCTTCCTTGACAACATCGATAAAGCTGACTGCCTTATTCAGGACAGTCTGTCTAATGCCATTGAGACTGGCAGGTTCCAAGACATGCGCGGCAAGGTGGTTGACTTTAATGACTCAATTGTTGTGTTGTCAACAAGAATGACCCGAGGGTGCAAAAATGTCTCTGTTGGGGTGGAAGAGGGTCACACTTTCCCCGAAGAGAAGATTCTGGCAGCTAGAGGGCATCAACTGAAGATCTTGATAGAACCGGGTACGCCGATCTCCAGCAGAAGCCCTGGTGGTAAGGTGGTAGTTTCCCCAAGGAACTCGCGCGCCAAAATTCAAGCATCTTTGTACTCTGGTTCTGTCAGTAAGCGAAAACTCAACATTTCTGATGACCAAGAAAAGCTGCAAGAGTCACCGAGCATCTCCAAGCGACTGCACAGAACATCAAGTGTGCCGTTCGACTTGAACCTCCCTGTCGATGAGGATGGAACCAACGATGCTGATGACGACAGCAGCAGAAACGACAACTCGTCTGGCAATCCAGAGAGATCCATTGACAGCCTGTTGTGTTCAGTTGACGAGTCAATCGATTTCAAGCCATTTGACTTTGGCAAACTTGCTGATAGCATGCTGCAGGAGTTGAGCAATACAGTGAGCAACATTCTGGGCGCAGACTGCATGTTGGAGATCCATGTCGGCGCAATGGAGCAAATACTTGCGGCAGCATGGGCATCAGAGGAGAAGAGGCCTCTGCAGACGTGGCTGGAGCAGGTGTTTGCCAGGAGCCTTGACGAGTTGAAGCTCAAGTGTAAGCATGTGAGCAGCTCTACTCTTAGACTAGTGGCTTGTGAGGACACAGTGCCGGTGAAAGAAGACGACGGTTATGGAGTTTTGCTCCCCTCAAGAATAATTCTAGATTGATGATGATATCTGTATAGGGATCGTTGTAATTATTTGTAGTCCACACTAGTATAGCGTTAATTATTTCGTCGCGAAATAAGTTGTAGTCTAGCTAGATGGTGCATTATATTGCCCTGGGTTCTATTTAGTGTCATGACTCCCCGGGGCCTTTTCTCCATTTATATATATCGGCATGTATATTGATTATTGTAACTATTGTGGATTTGCCAATATATATATGATTGTTCTATATATGTTGTTACCTGATGTAGTAGCTAGTTGGTGTGTGTATACGTAGCGCTATTCTACTCCTGAGCCCCCACTCTTCGCCCCCCCCGCTGCGTGCTACGTTCGGAATTGACAGTAAAACCCGCACGCCACCGCACATGTCGGTAGTCAAATGGTGCAGGAGCGCCCCTACCGACAGTAAAAATATCTTGCTGCTTGTGTCGACAGTAAAAACAAATACCCCCTTCGTTCGGCATGGTGTGCTTCAGGATTTGCCTCATCCGCGTTGTTTTACTATCGAGATGTTTTATGCGAACTTTTTTTGAAATAATATTATTTTAAAAGAAATTTACAAAAATAAATAGTAAAAATTTAAAAACTAGGCTACTGTCGCCGTTTGAAATGTCAAAAGGCCAAGTCCTTGTCGTCATTCGAAATAGCGGCACAATCTACCCTATAAAAGACCCCAAAATTCTGGCATAATTAACCTTTATTTAGAAAAAAAAAGAAAGACGGAAGGGAAGGGAGAGGAGCAGAGAGGAGTAGAGGAGATGAGAGAAGCTAACGAAACGCTGCCCGTCTGGTCGTCCACCATTTAGGTAATTTTTTAACTGAATGGATTACATAGTTTTAGATATACGGTTAGTAGTGTAGTATATTGTACCTAATCCTTTTCGATGGGTAGTTTAGTTTTATATATGTGGTTAATCGTGGAAATCTTATTTACGTTGCAGTACGTCAAATATGTCGGACGCCACCAATTTAAAATTTACTATGGTCAGGAGACTATTCTTGAGGGTCCCGAGGGGATTGATTTGTATTATTTCCAATCGGTGGGCTCCGGGTCAATGGTAATTGACGTCCAAGACTTGGGGTTAAGCTCATCGGGCGAGTTGGTGTTAGAGCGTAGTATTGTAAAGGCTATGTGATAATCACTTAGTCGTACACCTTCGGAAGTGTGTCAAACGAACATTATATTTTGACGAGGAAGACCGGCAGACAAGCGAAATGCTTCTTGGACTAGATCGAGCGCGAGCCTAAGGTGAAGTGGTCATTGCTATACGACAAGGATGGTGCTAAGTATGATGTCATGATAACGAATCTAGCTAAGGTGTACAATTGGATCATGCGCGACGCGAGGTGTCTCCATTTGGTTGGTATTGTTAAGGCAATTTTACACGGCACCACAATATATTTTGTTGACCGAAGTAACATCTCGTCGCTCTCTATAGCAAATAACAGAGAACTATACTCCGTCATGATCACCAAGTACATAAAGGAGAAGAGCGAGAAGGGTGAGATGCATAGGGCATTCAAGATAGGCATAAGGGAGCTTCACTTCGAGGTACTCTGTAGGAAGAAAGGACGCTGCGGGACGAACCGTGAGAGGATCATCTATGAGTGCACGTTTGACCGCACTCGTTGCATATGCACTTTCAACAAACCACTCTTCTACATAGGTAATGCTCACATGTGATGGCCGCATATTCGACGTTGGCGTAGCATCCTGTCCAATACATTTCTGAATATTTCACCAAGGAAGAAGTGATGCTAACCTGGAGTGCAGAGCTGTATGGTTACGACATGATTGGCTATTTCATCGGCCATCCTACCTAGGATGAGCTAATCTGGGCCGCTGATGTTGATGGGGAGAAGGGAACAGTTGGTTGGCGGTAGAGACAGCGTATCAGGAATGGCATGGACAAAACAGAAGTCAGACGTCATACGAAGAAGTGCTCTATTTGTGGAGAGTCCGAGCATTCCTTCAAGTATTGCCATGCGAGACATAAACAGAATAAAGGAGAGGTCGGTTGTCCGGACAATGCCACTGGGACCTCATCCGATCGCCCCACTCGAGGCGGGCACCGTGGAGGTCGACATGGCAGACATGGAGCTGACGACCACGGTGATAGTTTATCTTTTTGAAATATGTTGTGATGAATGTTCTGCTTACTATTGTTGTGATTTGTTGAACAAATCATGTCACCACCTATTATGTTATGTGACGCGTCAAATTATTATGTGTAACCTATGTACTACCGCTAATATTGTTTGTTATTACTTTATGTTTTTGTTTCTGTTTCTTACTATGAACAATGTCACCGCCTAATTTCCTGTCTTCTGTTTACCGTTACTTAAAAAAAAAAACGAAGAAACAACTCCAAGTTATGCTGCCATTTGAATTTGCGACATGATTATGTCGCTAATTCAATCGTCAATTCAAATGGCGACTTTAGTCTCTGTCGCCATTTGGAATGGCAGAAGAGATATTTCATATTATTTTTATCGTCATTTGGAATGACGATCGAAGCATGTTTTTGTAATTTTATTAAAAGAATATTTATTTGTATAATTCTATTAAAAATATATTATTAAAAAAATCTGCGATTGTCTGTGTCTGCGTCTACTAGTACCTAAGGCCCAACTCGATCAGCTGAACACGGTAAGACCGACATTGAGCTAGCATAGCACAGCATCATCGTCTCACAGTCACAGAGTCACTGGCATTGGCATTGGTTATCAGTCAGCGTTTGCTTGTGAAATCTGAATGCTGCAGCTTGCTGCATGCATGTGTCCTCGTCGTGGCCGTCGCTAGAAGGAAAGGAAGCAGACAAGCTTGCTATTGCTACCAGTATCTATCTCTCTGTTTTCTGTACGTACGTCGTCAGTACGTGTACTGCGACGACTGACTAAACGTACAGTGATATTTATTTATTTTATATATATGACAGATGGAGTGACGTACGGAGCCCCTAGTCAATAAAGCACGTGTCTCATTGATTTTATGGTCTCATTAACGACATATATTGGACCTCCGTTTCGCACTCTAGAGATGTACTCTCATTTTTAATATACCATTTAAACAAATATATTAGATTTTTTTTATCACTTTTAGTATATTTAAATATTAATTATAAGATGCTCTAATGCGATTTGATTGAAAATAATTCATTAGAGCCCTTTATTATATATATATATATATATATATATATATATATACTCTTTTCATATATAAACGGAGTATATACACAAATTTTGCTATAAAAGTGGACTTTAATAAAAATTTCTATGGAACTCACTTTGGAGTATCTTATAATCATTATTAGAATTTGTTCAAATTAAAAAATAATTCATACGATTTAAGTGGTATATTGGAAGTAGGAGTACCATACCATATATATAAGGTAGCACTATTCAGAGCTCGCGTGTTGAATAGCTATTCTGAGCGTGGGCCACGTTGTGCGTGACGCGCCAGCCCGTGATCCCTCACACGCTTCCCACATGAGATCGGCGGTAAAACACGCGCATGCGCGTTGTGATTGGGGTAAAAGTCTCGATATCGTCCAATTTGGCAATAAAACCCCATATCAAAGCGATTAGCAATGAAATCAACAATAAAAGAGGAACTCGCGTCACCCACATCGCCAGTAAAAAAACTGTTACTCGTAATCCACAGTAAAACCAAACCACTGATACGCCATAGATCGGATGGTGGTTGACGGTAAAGTTACTCTCGGAAAAACACTAGTACGGTGGTGACAAACTGACAATAACTACTGGTAGGCACATGCGTACCCCAACCTATTTGTACGGCCGACTCACTCGTTGTTTACTGTCCATTCATCCGAGTACTCTATGCGGCATGGGACCCGCAAGCCACGTTGGCAATGGTTAACGTGACACGTAAACGGTCAAACCCAGAAAACCACTTTGGGACCTCTAGTGACACACTTAAATAAGTTTAGGTACCTAATTGTGCAATTTCAAAGATGAGGGACCTAAGTTATCCAACCGACAAGTTTAGGGACCCACAATGTAGAAAACTCTAAATTGAAATAACAATGTATAATATGGCATAATGGTAGTATTTATCACCTTGAGTGTTATTTTTACAAAATATCATCGAGAAACTTTTGAACCAATATAATTATCAATGTTATGTTACCAAATATGTCAAGATTCCGGTACCAATGTAAGTATGTAAAAAAAAGGTATAACTACAAACTTAAACCTTATATGCTTGCTAGGGCTTACATGTTCGGCAATCTAAATCAAGTAGTTCGCATCAAACTCAGCTATGCAAAAGATCTGCTCTGAATTTAAGTGTATGTAGAACCTGATAAACTGCCTGCAAAAGAACAAAAAGGGCAAAAGAACAAAAAGGACAAAACGAAGACTCTTGCTAGCATGTATTCCCTATTTCTGGTATGTTGCATGCAAGAACTGAAACAATATGTAGCACATATTTTCCAATCTGAAATCATTTTTTCTTCTTCTTTTTGAATTGATGTATGTGCAACTTTTGCATTTACCTTTTCTTCGCTGTATATGTTACATTCTTAACTCTGCTAAACATACTTTTGTTAAGGCCGCATCTTAACATGGTGACACCTTATTGTTAATTTTCATTTCCATGGTCACTAACAAATATTGCTCTTTCATTGTATCCCCAGTAGCTAACTTTTTCATTTACAAACAGGCATTTAAAGAATGCCATTCCTATGATCAAGATGGCAATTCTTTTGAGCTTTCTCTAATAACTTGTAAGTGCATTGGAGCTCATGTGAAAAACAAGAAAAATCAAAATCAGGTACTTTCCTTTCCTTGGATGCACGTAAATGTAACATCCCAATTTTAGACTTGTGTTTCAAGTGTAAGAAAATGAGTAGAATTTAAAACTTTTTCTTACATCATGTATTTCCGGTTGTACCAAACAATTCTTGTACAAGAAGTTATGAAAATACAATGACACAAGTCTTTTGATCCAATTTTGACCTTCCAAAATTATTTGCATGTCAAACATTTTGATCATCTCCTGGAAGTACTCCTCCTAAGTTCTAGGATTGGTGTGAGACCCCTCTGAAAAGTTTCACAATTTTTAGAAATTGTTTGAATGCTTTGGAGGCAAGTCAACCCAATTTAAATCCTGGTCAAACTCTAGATCAGCACCTTGTTAAATTTTTGGAGGAATTTGTACAGCACCAAAACCCCTGAAAAGTTTACACAAGGTCAGTATCTGAGTTGGCAAGCTCCTGCAAAAATTTCTGAATTTTTGGAGGTGTTTTGCTACCTCAATCAAATCCCCCAAAGTTCAGCTCTTCTAAAAAACAAAAATTTAAAACTCTGGTTCTAGTCAGACTCGGGCTCATGCCCGAGCCCAACTCGACCAACTTGGTTGGACCTAGTCCTCGAGCTGCACTCAGGTCTGAGGTGTGAGCCGCTAGATTTTAATCCAACGCTCACAACCTCCTCTTCTTTTTCTCTGTTCCTCCCCTTTCTTCTTCCTCGCGCCGCACGCCATCACTGTGCGGCGTGGCACGGTCACATCCCGCGCCCGCACCCTCGCATGTTGTCGGGGCAGTCTCGGCGTGTCAGAGCTTTCGGCCAAAGCCGTGCTCCACGCTGCGTCGCTCTGATTAGCCCCAGTTAGGTGCGGCCGAGCTCGCCGTAGCTCGCCTCGAGCTCCTCCCTTGTTCCCGTTGCTCGTGAGCTCCATAAGGTCCCCGAGGACCTTCTCTGGCTCCTTTTCCACTCACAATCACCCCAGTTCACTCTCTTGGAGCTTAACCTAAACCACTACGAGCACCCCTCTCTCCGCCATTTTTGCCGCGCGAGCTCTTCACGGCCGGCAGCGTTCCAGTGGACTTCTTGCCCCATTACTCACTTCTCCGAGCACCTTTTGTCGTCGTTAAGGTATGCCCTAACCCCATTTTCGGTTTGCTTTTACAGGAGCAACTGGATTGGAGTTTTCGCATTTTAGCGCCCGTGAGAGCTCTCCATTGTTCCCAGCTCTGGTGAGTGCCCTCTGTTCAATTCCCTGGCTCTGGATCATCCTTAGGTCATCGCAAAACACTTCTCATCATTCTTTTTACCTCTGTTGGCCTAGAGCTCCTGGTCGTCGTTACCTTCTCCAGCTCCGGCGTCGGTCTCCGCCGCCAACACTCCTCCGACCTCCTCTAGATCTCTCCTGTGCTCCGGTGAGTTCACTTTAGTCCCCTCAAGCTTAAGCTTTCGCTAGATTAGGTTGTCGCGGGCATTTTAGCTGTTGTCGGTTTTTGCCAAAACTTGCCCTCCGCCCCCTCCGGCTCGCCGGCGATGTGGGTCAGCTCCGCCACCGAGGATGCGTGCCCTAGGATCGCAATAGTGTTTAGGACGCGTTGGTACCAGTAGTTGGCACTGCCGTGGCTTGGGTCGTCGGCGATATGCCGGTGGGCAAACCACGGAGGTCCGTACCTTTGTCGGATTTTCGACAAGTCCTCGGACCTCCTCGGGCTAGTCCTAACCGTCCACGACCTCCTCAGGTTTAGATCTGAGCCTTAGATCTATTTCTGAGAATGTCTAAGTCAAAAGACCTCCCCCTGGGTTAATCACAGCCGTTTAGGACCACCCCGCGTTAAATCTGTGCGGTAGGACCTCCTTTGCGAAGACTCTTAGTCTCAGGACCTCCTAGGGTTGATCTTGACCGCAAAAGACCTCTCTAGAGTTGCTCTTAGCCGTTGGATCATCCCTCTGTAAAGTCTCCAGCCGCAGGACCACCCTCGGGGTCCTCTTTGCAAAAAGACCTCCCTTGGTAATTTTTGCAAAGACCACCTCAGGACCACCCTCGGGGTCCTCTTTGCAAAAGACCTCTCTTGGTCATTTTTGCAAAGACCTCCTCAGGACCTCCCACTGGTCCTGTGTTCGGAGAAGCTAAGTCACAAGACCTCCCTCGGTCAGATCTGGACCGTTGACGACCTCCCCGTGGGGATCTCAACCGTCCAGGACCTCCCCAGGTCCATCTGAGTCGTCCAGATCTCCTCTCTTTAAAACCTTATCGCTTCGGACCTCCCTCGATTTGATCTGGACCGTTAAGACCACCCTTGTGAGATCCTAGCCGTCGGGACCTCCTCGGTGGACTTAAGCCGTAGGACCTCTCCCTAAAGATCTAGACCGTCAGGACCTCCCCCGAGAGATCCTGACCGTCCAGACCTCCTCGTGGGTTTGAAGCTCTAGGACCTCCCCTAGTGCTCGTGACCGCCAGATCTTGATCTGACGGCCACGACCTCCTTTGCGCGTGAGGAGCTCCTCTCGCGTGCGCTGTGCGCCCATCTGGTCGTAACCGTTGGATCTCATCTCAACGGCCACGACCTCCCCTAGTCCTCTAGATTCTTTTGGACCTCCCGAGAGCTCCAAGTTTCTAAGTGTTTTATTGTTTGAAATTTCTTAAGTGCATAACTTTCTCAATATAGCTCCTTTTTGATTGACTCAAGTTGCAGTAGCTTTGTGTTAGGATAAGCTTTAATCTGAGAATAGATTTAGTCACTTTTCTAAACTGGAAATTAATGATTGATGCAGTAGAAGCTTAAATGTAGTAAGGGTTAGGAAATTCACTTAAAAATTTGTAAAATATATAACTTCTTGTGTATAACTCCAACTTGAGCAAACCCAAGTCTGTAAAATCCCTCTGGTAGTGTACTTTAGTTTAGCATAGGTTTTGTTCATATGTATGTTCCTGTAAAGTGTTATATGACAATTTTACAACTTAAGAAAATCATAACTAATTCATTTTAACTCCAAATTGTGCAAACCCATTTTTGCTGTTCTTAGAATGTCTTAACCTACCTACCATAAAAATTTCAGACTCTAGATCATTCTAAAAATTTACGCCATGAACAGTAACATATAGGAATTAATCTGGATTTATTAGGGCTGAGAAAAATAGTTTTAGCCATAACTTTTGCATGCTAAGTCCAAATGACATGTTTCTTGTTTCTAAATTTGTCTAAAATCACCTTCTAGATGTTGTGTAAATTTCATTGCTTTTGGATTGCTTTTGCTGTTGGAGTTTATTTGGAGTTCTTTGTTCTTATTTGGTTATCGCCTTTTCGCGTTAGGTTCCGAAGAGGTTATTGTTATTGATTCTGAGCCACAGCAGCCCGAATCTGCAATCCAGCAAGGCAAGCAGTTTGATCATTTCCCATTTAATCCCATTACTTTTAAAGTCTAATACTTTGTTTAACTTGTATGTATGCATTGCTATTTTGTTGTCAAATCGATTAGTTAATCCTCTAGTTGTATAATCTGTAGGTAAGTAATTATCCTCTACTACCTGAACCTAGGTTATTTGCTGTGATTAGAGTTCGTTGGATGAGCTCTTGTCACTTAGTAGATTACGAATAAATATTGCTTAGCCATGCCTAGTTATCGGTAGTATTAGGCGATCATCGACTTAGTCGGTGATCTTGATCACACAAATGCTATTATTATTCCATTATGTCCAGCCCTTGTATTTTACTAATTTGCAAATCAAAAACTGAAAACAAAAATTATATCTTGACTTAGGCACAATGGTATGTTGGTGTGATTGGAATGGTGCCTAAGTCCCCAAGGACCGAGTTCCTTGTGTCCCTAAGCCAAGCGCTTATTGCGTGCTAACCACACGAGAGGGATATGGGACCTCTCTTGACTAAGTACTTTGGGAGGTGTTAATTATGAGCTAGTCGGTGGGTGTGTTAAAAATGTGTGTGTGTGTGTGTGTGTGGTGTGAGGGGAGCAATAGCAACCGGTTAGGTTGTCTAATGTATCCTTATCCTCGTGGGTTGCGGCTCTTAATTAGCATCATCCATTGGAAATGTCTCGTTAGACTTAGCCATGCCTGCATACCCAAGGAAGTGTGCTAACCGTGGCTGGTGGAAAGGCGGTCTATCGTGTGGGTACATTGGTACACCCCTGCAGGGTTTAAACTATTCGAATAGCCTCGTCCTAGGTTATGGACATTGCTTGGTAAGGTCGTGCAAGAACTAGACTACAACCTTTTAAAAACTTAAAACTTGACATGGGTGGTATGAAGGGGTACTTCATGCTATTGTTGTGGTGGCTATTGGGTTAGTCACTTCCAGGATGTTGAGTCATCTATCTATTGTTATAATTGTCTCTCTGTTATTTGAACTATACAAATTAATTGTAAACTTGATTTTAAATGTATTACCTTATTGCAAACAAAACTTGCTTTATGCTGAAAATAAGTTCAGAGCCTCCTCCACTCAAATAAAGCTTGCATGCAGTTAATTGTAGTTCTGTTATCTTACACGTCAGTCTTGCGAGTACAAAAATAATTTTTGTACTCATTTCCTTTGCTTAATAATCTGTTGCAGAGGAGGAAGGTGAGCCCCAAGGGCCTCACTTTTGTGAGATGTGTGGTTTCTGGGACGACTAGCTCGGCGGCCCGGTCGGTTGCCCTGTGGTTTATGAGGCTAACTGATCGCATTTTGGTTTAAGCCATCTTATGGCATCTTTTGCTTCCGCTGTTCCCTCTTAACTTGTTGTTATTTGGCCGGTTGGCCGTGTTGTAATAACTTTACTTATGTACGTCTTTTGCTAGACTTGTTATATCGTGGTATGAATGTGATGCCTATTTTGATGAGGGGTGTGTATTCTTCTTATTCTGGGAAGTATACGCATCTCGAGTCTTGGTTTATTTAATTTGTGGTGTTAGGGTCAATGGATGACTAAACATTACAAGTTAAGTAAACCGGGGTCTCACAGTAAACACCTGCATCTGTTTGGAAGAGTTGGAATGTTATATTTTACTTTAATAATGCATTAAAAGAACTTTATTTATCTTTTCAGATTGAGAAGATATATATGTTGATGGTTTGGACTGTTCGGCAAACTTGTGTGTAGAATGGAGAATGCTGGGGAATGAAGAATTTTTTAATAGAACCATAGGGGCATAGAGAACGAAGACTTTAATTCCACTAAAAGTATAGATATCTACTTATATTTATGTTTTAGGGCGTATTATGTTATTAGATCATGATGGTGTAACACCCCGACATGCCACCTGGGTCCGAAATACTACCACCATACATAACATAATACAAATTATGTGCAGCAAATTAACAATTAAACATCTTACAACAAAAGATGAATTATCTAAGGAGAAAGAGTTGCATTAGAAACTACATGTGCCGTGGATGATCTATTCTCCCTTCCCGAAGCATGTCACTTGCAACAATCACCTAAAAAAACATTAACAAGCAAGGGTGAGTCCGAAGACTCAGCAAGCACATAATAGCAACGATAAACACTGCCATGCCAACAAACATAACCATGTCATTATTTCCACCATTAGTTTTCCATTAGTGTCATTCATCATCATTCTACATGCTCATTTGATCATTGCATTGCACATACATGTGAATGCACCATCAAGCTCATGCTCATGCTTATGCTCATATGCATCTCATTAGCTGATACCGGTATCGCGGAGTGGTCACCCGTTGATGACACACTCTTCCCCCATCTTCGTTAGGATGGAGTCCTTACATTGTCAGACTTTATCCAATCCCTACAGATGTAAGATTTTATCTAGAGCACACCGGACTAGTCATGTATCTTTCTCACCGACCTCACCGGAATAGTTACATGACTTTCTCACCGATCTGGCTCATGCATTCTTGCCATGATGCAAATGCACATGTCCATTGTCATTAACATGATTCATCATTGTCATCATTAACATAGTAGTCTCGTTGCTCACCTTGTCTCATCATCATTGCCATCCACATGAAACCATTATTATGTAAGCATCATCATTTAACATTGAAATCATATAAGCATCATCACATGAATAATAGCATGTAAGCGTCCTCATGTAATCATTACCATGTAGGCATCATCACATAAACATTATCATGTAAACACTACCACGTAAGCATCCTTACCTAGACACTACCACGTGAGCATCATCACCTAAACACTACCATGTAGGCATCATCATATAAACATTAGCATATCAGCATCATCATGTCAACATTATCATATCACGCAAACATCACATATTTCGTAGCACTAACATGCTATCGCTCTACTATGCACTTGCCTGTTAATCAAGCGGAGCGGAGCAACGTGTGGATGACGCTGGTCCCGAACCTCCACCTGAACAGGCATTCCACCATACTCAATATGATGTAACAATACATGACAAATATGGACGACATCGTCCCTACGCGCAATCCGACACAGACAATCCCTTTTCACCGGGCACAATTCCGCTAACCCAGTGCCCAACATAAATAATGACAGTGGGTTGAGACCGTGCTGACAAATCTTGCGAACAAAAATTTAGGTGCGGGCCCTAATTTCTTTCCACCCCTTCCTTTTTCTCTCTTTTCTCCCCTTTTCCTAATCCATCCTATCTGCTCGTTCGGCCAAAGCCTTCTCTGGCGTTCTCCTCCCTCATTTCTTTTCCTCATCCCTCATTCTCCCCCTCTTCTTGGATCTGGCTTGGAGCCAAAAGAAGCCTGTGGCGCCGCTGACCTCTCTTCCAGCTCCTCTGCCCCTACTCCGGTGCCGCCTCGCCCCACCAGAGCTACTCCCGCCTCCCGCTGGCTCCCGACCCGACGCTGACGCCGACGCCGACGCCGCCTCCTGCTCGGCTCGTCGCCCTGCTCGAGCCGCGCACCCCCAGGTGCCGCTCCCGCACCCTCTAGCTCCTCTCCCACGCCCACACCTCTCCTGCCCGGCCATGGCTGCGCCCGGCTCGGCCTCCGGTCACCGTGCGCCTCTCCTCGGTGTCGCCGCCTCCTACGAAGTTCTACCCAGGGAAGATCTACCCTCACCCTCTCCCCTTACTTGTTCTGTACGTATGCTAGGGTTGGGCCATGCTTGCTCAACTGTGATGGATAAAATAATTAGAGGAATAGGGGTAGCCTACTTGGTTGTCAGATTGGAAGCGGGCAGTGGCGACGCTGATGTGCTCCCTGGCGTTCCCTTGGTTCCTCTTCTCCTTTACTGCTTTGGGCTTGGTTGCCTTCGGTGGAAACTTGCTGGTTAGTAGAGGGGGAAGAAGGACTTGTGGCTGACTGGGGAGATGAACTTGGATGGCAGTAGGGTGCTGGTTAGGGGAAGTGAACTAGGGAGGCTGGCTTGGTTCTTATCCCCCATCCTCTCTCTCTCTCTCTCTCTCTCTCTCTCTTGTTGGTTTTCTTCTACAGTGGAGAGGTAACTTGGTAAAAATGGCTTCTCAATTTTAATTTTACTCCCATTGCACTTTTACTGGTATTACAGATGGTACCAACTGTGCATATGCCTCGAGTCTAGACTTGTGAAGACAGTTGGGAATTCTTTGTAATGAAACAATTTTTTGTTGATGTCAATGATTTTTTTTTGTTATACACTTTGATATGTGTGTTTTGTTTAACCCCGTGGACCCTAATTAATAAGTCTAGCCTAGACATAAAGAGGACACTTTTTGCAATAATTAGATGCGTAGTAAACAATCCTGAAAGCATTTGCTAGTGTCCAAAGGTTAACGATATATATATATATATATATATATATATATATATATATATATATATATATATATATATATATATATATATATATATATATATATATATATATATATATATATATATATATGGGGACGTATCTAGTGCAAATGGGTATTTGAGTGGTAAGGTGCAAATGCCCACCACGAACGTTGGATCTAGATTGAACAGCCCAGATTTGGATGCTAATCCCACCTTCAGTCCACTTATGCAGTTTTGCAATAACCCCCCGGATTCTCTCATCTCCTTTCTATTCCCCCATTTCCTTCATCCCCAATCCATCCCTTCTCCCCTCTTTGCCCAGCCAAAGCTCCCGTGTGGCGGCGCCGCCGCCGCCGGCTGCTCCCAGCTTCCTACGCTGCCGCTCCCGGCTCGGCTCCCTCGCGTTCCGGCCGGTGCCCCTGCCCCTTGGTCCATCGCCTTCCCTGGCCCTTGGCGCCGCGCCTCCGCCTCCTCCGGCAGCGGGCCCTCCCGGTCCTAGGCACCGCCTCCTTCCCCTCCCGCCACCCGCACCCGGTCTCTCTCCGCCGCGCCTCCTCCGGCACCGCAACACCTCGCCGCGACGGCTCCGGCCTCAGGGTCCCCTCGGCCCCCTTCGCCTCCGGCCCGAAGCCCCACTTCGGCGTTGCAACACCTCGCCGCCCGGCGCCGGCCTCGGGGTCCCCTCGGCCCCATTCGCCTCGGCCTGGCCCCTTCGCGCCATTCGATGGCTGTGAGGCGCACGGGAGGGAAGAGCGGCAGGCTGAGGGCGCACGGGAGGGAAGGGTGGCGCAGGGCGCAGGCGCAATGGGAGGAAGAAGGCGGCGGCTAAGGAGGGCGCACCGCGAGGGGAGGGCGGCGGCAGGCTGAGGAGGCATAGCATAGCCGGAGGAAAGGCGCGCCAGAGCCGGGAGGGGAAGGGCGCGCTGAGCCGGGAGGGAGAAGGGTTGGATTGGGGATGAAGGAAATGGGGTGGGGGGTGGGGGGAATAGAAAGGAGACGAGAGAAGGGGGTTTATTGCAAAACTGCATAAGTGGATTGGAGGTGGGATTAGCACCAAAATCTGGGTTGTTCAATCTAGATCCAACGTTCGTAGTGGCCATTTGCACCTTAGCACTCAAATACCCATTTGCACTAGATACATCCCCTATATATATATGTGTGTGTGTGTGTGTGTGTGTGTGTGTGTGTGTGTGTTGCCACTATATCAAAAGATGCGTTGCAACCTTACAACGCTTTTATTTACATGTTACCAACAATTGTATATGTGTTGTTACAAAGCTTGGCAACGGCCTCAATAGCAACGCATACTAAATACGTTGGTATAGATTCTAACAACATTTATTTGGACTTCTACCAACACATATATGCGTTGCTAAAGGGTGTTCATGTTGTAGTAAATCTTAGAAATAGCCACATCTTTTATATATATATAATTCACATATCATCTAGTATTGACCCTCTCTGATTTTGAGCTCAAACTCCGAAACTACGCTCATGGACTGGACGTACGGCTAGATCACAATTTATTAATTTATACGTTAGGTCAAGGATGATACATGCATGCATGGTGGCAATGAAACCCAAGACTTAAAATGTCCCTAGCAAGCTGCTAGCTTGTGAACAAATTAATGGTAAATAATATATGTGGTATATTACACATGTGCAATGACCCAACACCTTTGATATTACACATGTGCAATGACCCAACACCTTTGATATTGATGACTTGGTGTTACGTACCATAATTATATGTATCTTTGTCAATTTGTTTGACTTAACTGCATTTTAGCACGTGCAATGAGCTAGCTAGTTTTTTTTTTTTTTTTAACTGGCCTTATCTAATGCTTCCATAGTTCCATGGACCAGGCGGAGCTAGCAGCTGCTATCTAACTTGTTTTACCGGTCGACTCTCTGTACCCACAACCTAATGCTCCACTGTGTATGTGCTATATATGCATGTTTGATATTTTGAGACATACATATGACTCTTCTAAGCTCCATAAGTATACATATATAGGCCTCATAAATCTTCTAATATCACATATCTAAAATATTTATTATTTTGACTGCCTTAGTTTCTTGCTACCATATGCTCTCTCTCTCTCTCTCCATTAATTAGTTGCTTTGTTGATAAGCTTAACTTTCAGGATGTAGACATGCATTTCTAATTTGAACTTGGATGTATTAAGCTCATTCTGTGCTCACAGATCACAGCTGTCCACTATCAAAACTTTCATATGGTTTTAAGTGACTAATAGACATGTGATCTAGCTACTTCTGGATTTATGTGAACACATTGCTTTCAACATTGTTGTCCAAGCAGGCTATCTACACAATAAATACTCTTATGCTGTTTTTTTCCGGTGACTCTTTTGCTTCTCAATCTTATTTCTTATCACTTGCATATACATATGTTTCGGGTGGCAGCTGAACTCACTGTCCTATAACCTATAACCCTCTTGTTGAAGCGCATGTATACCTGGGAAGTGGAGTCGTGGAAAAGATGACTATCTTTACGGTCTATTTTGCATTAAGGGAAATGATGTTAGTAGGTATCTTTTGTGTGTGCTAAGGTAGATGTCATGACAAAGTGGTATATTTTGGCAACAAATGAACTATAGATTCTAGACCAAGTATTTGGGACTTGTGGTATTCGCATTTTTTTTTCGGTTCCTCGAAGCTGTGTTGTGGTGCAGTGCCGGCCTGCCTTCTTAATTTCGCCGGCAGGCCAGCCGGTGACGATAGGACGCTCGTCGAGCTCGCTCCTGGACTGGATGTGCGGCTAGATCACGCTAATAATTTATACGTTAGCTAGGTCAAGGATGATGCATGTGCATGGTGGCTAGCTGCTAGCTTGTGCATGCAGACCTCCTAGCTGGCTAATTATATATACTAGTATATATGGACGTACATGTCGGGCAATTAATCTAATCTTGATATACCACATGTGTTATTTACCATTAATTTCGCGGTCACTTTGTTCAAGTACAGTGTAACTGCTACACCTTAATTTCATATCTATCTTTGTCAATTTGTTTGACCTGCTGCATTTTGGCACATGTGCAATGAACGAGCTAGCTAGTTTTCTTAACTGGCCTTATCTTAATTCTTCCATGGATGCATCTATATATATAACCATTTTCGGTAAATTAGAGCCACATACATATCTATGCTGTTATTACTTCATTATAAAGCCATATATACATGCTTAGAATGCATATATAATCCGCAAAAATGTAGCAACATGATAAGCTTTTTCATCAAAGAAACACGTACGTACGTGAATTTCTAGTTTAACGTACGTACAAAACCAATTTGTCCCAGTTAACAAAATATATAGAATGCTCTATTGGAAAATAAAAATGAAAATCTTTAAACTAAGAAAGTATTTATTTAAAAACACAATTTCTCTTCATAGCTAGTAACAATCGATTCTATCACTATCAATTGATATGTGCTGTTCTTTTCTTTTGACTATGTGCTAGTGTTCTCTGAAATGGTCAATTGGTCACATGTTGATTTCAAATCAAGAATTTCCACATCGTTGTTTCTAGTTTAGTTTCTTCAAGTATTGGCCAAGGAAAAGAAAGTTCTCTTATAAGATATAGCTTGCAAATACAATTTGCTGTTACTTCAATAATCTCTTGTGTGTATGGATGGTTTTCAACAAGATTAGCACTGATTTCAATTAAATATCTCTAAGAGTATGTCTTGATCTAATATACTTGGTAAAATTGCTGAAACAATATTGTATTATCCATTTTTAAGTTAAAGTTTCAAAAAAGTTATTATATATGTGCTTACATAGCATTTGTTACTTGCGCAAGTCATTTGAGGAATAAGCAAATGGATGATGTTATTGGCTTAATACATAATCTTGTTTCTTCCAATAATTAATGCCATATGAAACTGTATCAAGAAACATTTCTAAGTGTTATTTATACTTAGGGGATAAATAAGTCATCTCTATGACTCCATCTCAAAGAATACTTTTAAAGAAACAAACTATGAATACATGGTCATTAATTTAGAAGTTACCCAAAAAAAAAAATCACCACAAGAGCATGCACATGTGTTGTGTGGCGTAGAAATTATTATGTTCTTTAGATGTTGGTCCAATCATAAAAAAAGTTAGATAATCTGGTTATCTTTTCAAGAAAGTCTGGATCACTAGAATGGGAGTAGCGAGCAAAGAGTTACGGCCTCGGGAAGGTCGTTGTCCAGAATTTGGACGTAGCTCGTAGAGGTTGTGTAGATGAGCCGGTTTCATCTAGTAGATAGCAAAATTAAAATATGGTGATAACTTAAATAAGTTATGAAATTTTGTATAATTTCCAGAACTGATATCGTTTATACTTTTTTAAGTTTTAGAATTAAAGATATAAAATTGAGAAGCGGGCTACCTTGACATATTCTGGGACAATCTTCCGGGAAGGAAACGGAGAAAAAAATGGTAGAATAAGAAGTTCATCATAACAAGAAAGTTGTAGGATTTTTCACGAGGATTCCAGAAAGTCTTAGTTCATTGGATTTAGAGTTCGAATGAATAAGTTAGAGAGTTTTTACTACTGGGACAGCGGTAGTGTGTCCGGTAGAATTGGGTTAATTGTGTCGTCTTGGCGTAAACATGCAAGGGTGATTAGTGTAATATTTTGATACCACGATGATGTGGTTTTGAGACTATTTTGACTTGTTTGTTCAGGGACTGTGATCTCATGCATCGTGCCACAATTTCCACAATTTCGTCATCCAACTTCTAAAGGTTGAGAGGCAAGTACATGGCAGAGTGGTGAACAACGGGTTTTTCACTATTGTCATTGATATTACTTATCATGCTATCTATTATGCTTTCGTTAAGCTTGTTCTTATACATGATATTGATAATATTGAATTAATGATATTATGATATTGAGATAATGAGAATGAGATATTGAGTTAATGAGACGAGTTGTGTAAATGATTAATTATGATATTGCATCATTTGCATTATTCATCATAATAAGAGTGCATGAGCCAGGTTGGTGAGAAAGTCATGTAACTATTCCGATGAGATCGGTGAGAAAGATACATGATTAGTCCGAAATACTCTAGATAAAATCTTATATTTGTAGGGACCCCATCCTAACGAAGATGAGGAAGAGTGTGTCATCGATGGGTGAACACTCTGCTATACCGGCATCAGCTGATGAGATGCATATGAGCATGAGCATGATGGTATATTCGCATATATGAGTGAATTGTTAAATTGTGCAAATTTATCTATATGTAATATCACTTATTTATTTGAGTATGAGAATAGAATTAAATAGATAGATGATGATAACAACCTTGATTATGGTTGATAAACTATTATTAATAGTTTTATTATATATGTGCTGAGTCTTGAACTCACTCTTACTTATTGTTATTTTTATGTGACCGTTGACGACATTTCACTTGAGGAGGGCTAGTACACTTGAAGCCACAAACTCACACTCAATTACTTGATTCATTGGATATGAGAACCTTTATTATAGAGTGGTGAATTATATTTAGAACTTGTTAGCTTTGAATGGCCTTAGATGATATGTTAGAGTTGAATATTCATTCAATAGACTTTATTCAATTGGTTTTGCGTTGTTCTTGGATTATTATCTTGCTATGCTAGCTTGTTAGAGATTAATTATCTATGATCGTTATATCATTATACTTGTTTTAATGTGATCCGTTGATAGGTTTTATCGTTGAGATGTTTGCTGTAATTTATTGTAAAATGATGTTAAAATTGATAGTTAGTATAGTTTTTGGCATTCTGAGCTCCGTGTATAAACATGGGAATAATCTTAATTTTCAGGTCCATAGGCATATCGTTCCAATCCTACCATTGATTGATTGCACTAGAAATGCTTTGCAAAAAAGGTGCAAGTCCTTAATCTCATACATCATTTCTCTATATATAGACACACATCCTCTCCCATAACCAAACCAAGAGCTATCGCTTCCACCATGGCAACTACTAATCTCAATGACTGGCCAGAAGCCATTGTACCAGTGCAAACTCTTTCCAACTCTGGTATGCTCACTGTGCCACAACAATACATCAAACCTCCATCTGAGCGTCCTAGTGGTAGCATAACTAGCACAGATGATCCTAATCTTAGCATCCCAGTTATTGACCTTGCTAGCTTGTCAAATGCCCCTGACGAGCATCGCCACGCAATGCTAAAAGCAATGGCTGATGCATGTAAGGCTTGGGGATTCTTCCAGGTAGTGAACCATGATGTGGACATAGATGTTGTGAAGAGGATGAGAGGAGCATGGAGGGAGTTCTTTGAACTCCCCATGGAAGGGAAGAAGATATATGCAAACTCACCAATGACATATGAGGGGTATGGGAGCCGCCTTGGAGTTGAGAAAGGGGCAATCTTGGATTGGAATGACTATTACTTCCTCAACCTCTTACCAAGTGATATCAAGAACCTTGAGAAGTGGCCAAAGATTCCAAATGACCTGAGGTAGACCTATATCTTTAGTTTCCTCTATATATAAAATATATTTATTTTTATGGAAGCTTGTTCCTTATTTTGTCTTTTAATTGCGAACCAACTTAGCAAGGCGTCCTTGATTCTTGTTCCTTATTAGCTCCTGCAGCTTAGAGAAACACGTTTTCACTGTATATATGTTTCAGTATGTTATAATAGAGCATCCATGGGCCTTGACAAAGCAAAGACCAATTTGATATTTAATGTGTGTGAGGCGACAGTTTCAGAAGAAGAAAAAAATGAATCAAATTCCAAAATATTTGGCCATGCTTCGAATTGTTTTTGTTGTGTACGTATGCAGGGAAGCCACTGAGAAGTATGCATGCCAGTTGATGAATCTTTCTGAAGTGTTGCTCAAGGCTATATCCAATACCTTAGGATTGGATGAGGACTGCCTCCATATGGCTTTCGGTGGCAGCGATGGTATCTCAGCTTCTATGCGCGTGAACTACTATCCAAAATGCCCACGGCCTGACCTCACTCTTGGTCTCTCTTCTCACTCCGATCCTGGTGGTATCACCTTGCTCCTTGTCGATGATAATGTCAAGGGCACACAGGTGCGTAAGGGAAACACATGGGTCACGGTGCAACCAATTCCAGCTTCCTTCGTTGTAAATGTTGGAGACCAGATTCAGGTGATCGTTGTGGCCTTAATTTTAGAGTACCTTTGTATTTTGTAAAATATAGACTACTTTAATTATTATCTCACCTCAAGTAACGTTATTTCTTAACTTACACTCAATTCAACCACTACATACGTACTGTGCTCATGAAGCTAACGTGTGAAATTAATTCCACTTTGTTTAATTGCATCTACCAGGAGGTCAAAAGGAACCGTACGTATATACACAGACACAGTATGTTGTTGCAAAGAATTCTAATGAAATGGCTAAGTCGTTGCAGTTACTTTCTGTAAAAACTCGTTGGATGTTGCTTGTTATTTTGAAACAGTAAAAAATCGCATGTTTCGATTTGATTCCTTTGTAAATTAAGCAAGCTACTAGTATATATGCGCAGTTGATTAGTTTTAGTTTTTTTTTTTTTTTTAAATTAAGCAAGCTTCTAGTATATATGCGCAGTTGATTTGATTCCTTTGTAAATTAAGCTAGCTGCCTTGAAATCAAAAGCTAGCTAGCTAGAGCTTGTAACTTTGATTCTAGAAAAGTTGACCAGCATGCATTGAATTATTGCACACCCAACTGTTGCAATGAATTATGGGTAGTAGCTGTTACATGTAGCTATTAATTGGTAAAGTTCTAGGTCACATATGAACACGTGCTCATGCTCATAGCAATTTAACCATTTTGGCATCTGTTGATCTTCTGGAAGTGATGAAAAGTGGAGCTAGTGGTGTAGTCTTAGAGAGAGCCTTCCCACCTACATGGAACTGAAGGAAGTGGGGGCAGTTGTACTTTAGCATTCCTAATTTTATACCTATTTTTGCAAGCCACACACATGCATATCAGTCTTTAAAAAAATTACACCATGCATGTGTAGCAGTAAACTATATATATATATATATATATATATATATATATATATATATATATATATATATATATATATATATATATATATATATATTGATCGATATCAGTTTTGTTGGCATGCATGACGAATATATCATGCACACATTATGATTTGTATACATTCAGCTGGCAAGGTACCTGTATATATGTAAGGATTTTTTAAAAGGTACGTACGTCACTTTTCATGAGCACCATTAGATTTATTTGATCTAATTACCACTGTGATCTATTATTACACCATGTAGGGGGTGAGAGTCACTTTGACCATCAAAAGGTTAATACTGCCTTTGCACCACATTAATTGGAAATAATTAGAAATAGTCAATGTTTACAAGGAAAGGAATTCATTACAGCTAACACTTTCCTTTTAAAAAAGTCGCATTAACACTATATATCAAGTTATTTATGGAGAATCACCCATGACATACGTGATTAATTGCCATTTCGAGTTTAATGGAACAGCAAGAGCGTATGCAAATCATCGGTTAACTTGTAGACTGCGGGCTGTTGTTCAAGAGCTAGGGTTTCCCTGGCTCTGATACCATGTTTGAATAATGCCTCTTATGTATTTCAATGGGCCAAAGGTCAATGTATAACATGTACAAGGTTGGATAATAGCAAATAGCACCCTACAATATACATGTCGAGTGGTGAGACTACAATAAAAGGTTATTTATCATAAAAACCCGCTCTATTTATAGCAAGGTATCTTGCCCCTACTATTGATGTAACTAATTTTGGGTTTCGGTGCATGGCGTGTTCTCCTGGACACTGTGTATCGTGGGGAATAGCATGCGACTGCTGATTCAGATCCTGAGCAATGGACGGTACAAGAGATGTAACTAATTTTGGGTTTCGCTGCATGCGACTGCTGATTCAGATCCTGAGCAATGGACGGTACAAGAGCGCGGAGCACCGTGCGCTGGCCAACTCGGAGGAAGAGCGGCTGACCATCGCCTTCTTCTGCAACCCTCGCGGCGACCTTCAGGTTGCGCCGGCGAGCTCGCTGGTGGGCCCGGAGTCGCCGGCGCTGTACCAGCAGCCCATCACCTTCAACGAGTACCGCAAGTACGTGCGCGCCAAGGGTCCCAGCGGCAGGACGCAGGTCGAGTCCACCATGAACAGCTTCAAGTACAACACCATGCAGCCAGATCAGCCTGCGGCTTAATTGATCCCATCCATCTCGATCTGCATGCATCCATCCATCGCTCGTTTGACGCGTATATTGCAAGTTAAGAATCGAAACCAGCCAGTTTGCTGGGATAATAAATAGTCGATCACTAAGAACAGCTAGCACTTCAGTTTGTTAGGGTCGATATGATTATAAATAATTGATGCATATGTAGTTCAGAACTTCAGATGCTGTGTTGTTGTTGTCAGTAAGAATGTATGTGCATCATGCATGTAATCTGCGATATGATTTGGAACCTTAATTTATTGTAGTTTGGCTTTTAATTCTATGTATACAACGTAAGTGCAATGGCCACCGGTACTAGTATGCTTGGTCTGTAGAACCGGCTTCAGCAGCCTGATGTTATTTTCGTACAGATCCCAGAAAACCTGGGGTTTTGCTACAGTGCAATGCCTTATATTATGGTGCCCAGGTCAAGCAAGCGCTGCAGAGAACACAACGACATATACAATAGCAAAACCCATCAATCTGATGGATGTATTCAGTGTAGTACAAAAAGATCAGACCCAACCTGTGTTACTCCAATAGTAAGTAGTTCAGTTCAGAACAAAGGTACTGACAGAACTAATTAAACTTTGGCTCAGAAATGTTCGTTCTTCCAGGCCTGGCACATACAGATTCCAGAATAATGTAATGGCCTGGCACATACAGATTCCAGACTAATGTAATGGACTGGCAAATTTAATGACTTACACAATTAATTCCGCATACAGAATTTCTCCTAAACTGAAACAATAGCCAGTTACAACCACAATTGGAGAATGCTACTATAATGACCTGAATCTGATCAGCCAGATGTGGGGACCTGGATTTCTGAATCCGGAACCCTGTGTATATCTGCACTAGTTCCTGGATCAGTAGATAGTGCACACAGTTCTATCACTCATATCTTACAAACATCAAACTATTGCATAATATTGAACAAAGAGCAATGACCTTGTGGTCGAAACTTACAATTGCCGCCCTTTCAGGCGAAACAACTCAAATAACTTGCAGCGGAGAGAAACAAACTTGTGGTAGCCATCTGATATGCTCACAAGCAATCGAGTGGAGAACACAACCTAGTTTGCATAGTCTTCAAAATACTCATCTTCATATAATTCTGAGTTCTCTGGTCCTTTTTCGGTGACTGATCAACAAATGGCGCAAAGCCATGAGTACTTAAAGTACTCGGAAAATCGTAGGGAAATGTATGCAAATAATATTCATGCAAGGCTTGACAATGATAGCTTTATGGCTATTTTGCAGAAAACAATATTAACAGTAAATACAGTAAATAGATTAAAAACATAAGTTAAAAGATTAAATATGTAAGTAAACAAGTTCTTCGAAACAACTAGTGAACATCCCGTTCACTTCCCATCCAACTACAAATAAACACCCTGCTCACTGCCCAACCAAACCACCATTCTAACATTTTGTGGAAATCTACCCCTCGTGTGAAATCACTAGACATTGTCTATAACCGGGGATACAGTTATTCGAATAGTTTTTAACACTCTACAGAGGTTGTACAGCTTGACCCACACGAGATAATCAACTTGTAATATCTGCTCACACACTTCTGAAGGTGTGCGATTAAGAGACTATCATAAGACTTTTACAATACTTTATCCTTACATCAGCTCGCCCGATGAGCTTGACTCCAAGTCGTGGAGGTTCATTTACTATCGACCCGGAGCTCACCGTTGTGGGGGATAACATGCCTGAACATGGAGGTTCATTTACCATCGTCCGGTGCAAGCCCCAACAGTCATGGAGGTTCATTTACCATGCTACACGACCCAAGATATGGAAGTTCATTTACCATAATTAAGAGAAACCTATAACTACAGCCTGTGAGCTTAATGCTTGGACTCAGTAAATTAGTCAGCCAAATCCTCCCTACTCTGGACGTGTGGTTATACGGTATGGCCTAGATCAATGGCGTACAAAGTTAAGTCCTTAGTGACTACTCAGGTGAGATAACCACATCCCAATTCCACCCCTTTACTATGCGACCATTCGCCCGAGTATGAAATCGTTTTTGTTCAACTCGACCAAATGGCAGCCCTTGCCATGGCACATCAACTTTTAATAACAGTGGCCATGCCACAATTTCATATATCATTTAGTCAATATTTGCATGATTCATATTGCGAAGGAACCATCGTACAACTAAAGCATGACTAAGCATAAATACGATACCCATGTTGGTACTAAAATATGTCCACCTACAATTAACCCAACCTATGGTGTCCAAGGGTTAGGGATGGCAATTGTGCCTGATTACCCGCGTGCCCACGCGTAAATACCCTAATAGAGTTGGGTATGGGAGGCATTGTTTGCCATGGGTATGGAAATAGGGGCAATACTCTGCCCATCGGATAAACAGGCGCGGGTAGGTGAGCTCCACCCATGCCTGCCACGCCCATTTACCCGCCAACCCACACTGACAGGTGGGCCAAAAAAACCCTAGTTCACGATGCCTAATACCCATTCAGCCATCACTCCAGCCGCTACCCTCCCGCAGTCGCCCTCTCCCCTTCCCACACTCCCGCACTCGACTTCCTCTCCGAGTTCGCCGCCCTCAAACACTGCTCCTCCTCATCCACTGCCACCTCCCCGCCCCTCTCCCTCGCATTCCTCTCCTCCACCGTCGCCCCGTACGCCTCCCTCTTCCCTCGCCTCCTCCTTCTCCGGCTCCGCGCACCCTCCCGCCCCTGAACTCCAACTCCCGACTGCCGCCTGCCCACCTCCGCCACCGCCCCACCCTCCCCATTACTCTAGATCCAGATCCTCAACCCCCCCATTACTTCAGATCCAGATCCGCCCTGTTGGCCCGTTCTCCTCCCGGCCAGTCGCCGCCCCCATCCTCCTCCCGGCTGCCCCCACCCCTCCTCACTCCCGGCCCCGATCAGCGTGTGCCTCACCAAGAACCACGCCACCACGTTCAGCCCCTTCATCTTTGTGCTCGAGGTCGTGCCATTGGAGGACTCGGTGTATGCAACAGCCCCAATTTTATGAACAGTAATAAAATACTTTCTGAACAGTAATGAGGTGTTGTTCATAGCATCACTGTTTATTTTTACAGATTGGGCATTATGTTACAAATGAAAACTTTCCTTTTCTAGTTCAAATCCATAAATCCATTTAAAGTTTCAAAGGAAATACAAGTCAGAGCTTGTATTATTTCTGGAAAGTATTTTTATTAAAGCCTAGATAAATTATCTTGGACAAAAATAATTTTTGTGAATTTTTAGAAATTATTTTGTCTTGGAGAAAAATATTTGACTTTAAATAAGCCTTTTCGAGCTAAGGCAATTATTTATATATTTTATAAAGTGAAAATGTGGTTTTAGAAATTTATTTGGGAAATATATTATCCCAGTAGCCTCCTGGTAAAATTTCATGATTTTCCAAATTTATTCACTATTTTTAAGGCCCAGTCAAACTTTTAAATCTTGGAATAGATCCTGGTCAACTATTTCGGTATAAATCCAAGTTTAGTATTGTAGCGACTCGAACCCAACCCAATGAGGTTGAGTCCAACCGATGCAAGTTGGTCCGGCTCAGTCACGCTCGGGCGCGAGTCCTAAACCCCTCGCGTACTATGAGCCGTTGATCTTCCATCGAACGAGCGATGCTGCGACGTCACGTGGGCTATCCACGTATGCGCCACAATCTCCGCTGTTGGATCTTGATCGAGCGATCGAGGAAGGTGCATGCATTCAGACCACTCCGGATCCCCTCTTGATCTCCACCGTCAATCCTCGATCAAACCGCACCGCTCTTTTTGTTTTGAATTTGAAGGCGCGCAGTCGTCGTGGGCCTTTAGATTCGAATCCTACGGTGTGCCTTTTTGACCGCGTGCAATTAAGGCCCAAATTCAGTTGACCGTTGGATTTTAATCGTAGGTCCCATATCGTGTATGCATTCGGACCATCCGGTTCCTTTTTCAATCCTAACCGTAGAAAGCCCATCCGACGGTGCCGCGTCATCTCATTTAAAAGTGACGTGTATCCTTTTCGATTGATCGTTGGATTTCAATCGGCGCTTCTCTTTGAATGTGAATCCCGAAATCCCGTAGTGCCCCATTAAATCTCCATCCTCCGCTTGAGATCGCACGCCCATATTAAATGGTGCCAATTAGGTTTTCTTAATATCAATTTCTATCGCGCCGCCCATCTCCAATCGAACGGTCGACGATCCTTGAAGCTTTAGGAGGCGCGTGGATCGTGGTCGACAAAGGGACCCACATGTCGATGTTTGCCTCTCTTCCTCCTTGCCTCGTGCGCACCTCTCGTTCTCAGAAACCGAGTAGAGGAGTTATCCAAGAATTATGCAACTAATTTTTGGATATTTAGCACTAAGTGGACACCTCATCAACTCTAGACACTTCTCCTTTGCAATCGTAGCTCACCTCTATATATAAACCCTAGCTTTTGGGTCTGCGCCATTGTTGACCACTAGAGCTTTTCACTCTCCATTGCCATTCCAAAGGAGTTTCTTGCTCCTTCAATTTGCTTATCCATCTTAAGTAATCGGTTTCACCTTGTGATGAAGGTTTGACATCTTTTGTAGGTTAAACCAGGGTTTATTTCCTTGTTGATCAAAATCGGTTTTAGGGACCTTCTGTGTTTTCTCACCTCGTAAGCTAAGCTCGTGGTTTTGTCATCTTGAACACCTTAAGGGCCTTAGAAGTCGCATGGATCATTCACTTGTACATCAAGAGTCTAACTTTCTTTAAACCGAAAAGTTATTTTTATAACTTTTCGATCTTTCATATCGCTTTCAAGTTTTAGGGTTTCTCCCGTCAACTTATCATCTTGTCTAGGTCTCATTTGTATCCCGGTAGCATGATAAGTGGTTCTTTTAATTCTTGTTGTCAACTAGTTAACTCAGAGCGTAGTTTTATCTCGTTATCCGTTGTCGCCAACCGACAACTTTGGTTTTTCATTAGTTTTTATAACTTGACCGATTAGGGTTAGGTTAAGGTTAGCTCGGTGTTAATTACTCAAAGATTAGACTAAGCTTCAGTTTAGAATCTTTCTTGTTCTAATTTTCCATTAACTCAAATCGCACTCGCCTGCTTTCGTTTCTTTTCAAAATCAAAATCAGAACTTTGATTTAAAGTCTAGTTTCGTCTTTTAAAGGCGAGATGGTAATATGGGTTATTATTTTTATTGGGGTAGGTATAACTTAAGCATGTCGTTAATCATGCACTTCCATGTTGATCATACATTTTCTTTCATTCGTATTTGTTATCAACTTTGGTATTTATTGATTTTATTGTCTCTTTTAGAATCTGTTCTTCAAGTATTTGAATCTATTTCGAGCAACCCGAGCCTGCACAAGAAGTCTATTATTACCAAGGCAAGCATCCTCTTTGCACCATGTTGATCCCAAAGTTTTATACCATAGATTTTCAAAGTACAGTGACATCTGTTGCATGCTACTTTTCCGAAAATACAAATTGTGATATGTTAGTAGTTAGTTATGACCTAACCTTGTGGATTATCTTAATTCTAACCATACACTCAAACCTAGAGTAGTAATCAGATACTACAAAGTTTATTTTCGAATTTGCTTAGCCATGCAGCCTAGATAACTTTAAGGTTTGACAAGATTACCTTGTCAAACATGGGCACCCCAAATGAATTTCATTGTTTTAAACTCTTTGTCCAGCTTTAAATCGAATCGATTATAAATCTCAAATCGATCCGACAAGAGGAAGCTAGTGGTGGTGCCTTGTGCACTAGATTGGGAAATGTGGTGGACTTGTCTCGACCTATTTAAGGACCGAACTCGATTGTTCAATTCAAGTTCCCCACGCATTTCCACACGCGTGTATGGGCGTTGTTTGGTTAAGTAAAGAGTTAATGCTATTGAGTTGGAGACAGAGAGTAAGGACATGTGTATTGATCTTGTATGGCATAGATGCTTTGGTCTTTGGACTGCGTTTTATGCCATGTGAGTTTTATATCGATATCAGATGTTCTTAGGAGGGTGAGGGCGTATTTGTGTTCCATCGCATGTACGCACCTTAAAGATGTCGATTGCAATCTAATATGGGTAGTGAACCCGCCGCATTTCTTTTGTTTGATCGGCATTCTCGACGCAACATGTGTGCCCCTGCTAGCGGATGCTATCGATCGTTGTTTAAGCGAGATCAGCTCACACATGGGTATCCAACTCGATAGTGTCACTTGTTGAAAATACCAAATCTTAGTTTCCGGCCGGTATACCAAAGGAAGTGTGTCATCATTCGGAGGCATCCGAAGGCAACGGGCTAACTAAGTCGTGTGGGTAAAGTTGTACACCCCTACAGGGTATTAAACTATTCGAATAGCCGTGTCCACGGTCATGGACGACGACTTGAGTTGATGTCACCGATGGAGTTTTGATTTAAACTTTTATTCGGTTTCGGTTCAAAGATGAGGGAATTCATGCAATTATCTTTACATTTATTCGATTTACTTCATCGCTTAATCCAACTTTGATTTATTAAATTGCTTTATCAAAATCTAGCAATTGTAGGTTAAGATGTATTGCTTTATGCAAAATTGAACGATTATGCCTTCCTGTTGTAACCTTAGGCATGTACAAATCTAAATCCTTTGTATAGGTTCTAGCAAACACTTTCTTTATTAGTTTGTGTAAGTCTTGCTGAGTACCTTCCGTACTCAAGGTGCTATAACCTATTGTTGCAGATAAGAACGATTATCTTTATGAAGTGCCCGTTAGCGTCGATCAGGGTGACGCTAACGAGTGAAGCTATTTCTTTCCTCCACGCAATCGCATGTGGGTTGATGGGGCCATTGGTGGTTTTGTCGTTTATCTTGCTTCCGCTGTCAGACTTTTGTAGTGACCAAGTCACTTGATATTGTAGTACTCAGCCAAATTGTAAACTTATGTTTAATTATGTTAATGTATGACTTGTATGTGTATGATGCAATATTGTTTTAGGATATATGTGCAATGGTCACTGATCCTCGGAACCATTGTGAGACATATATCCGGGATGCCTAAATATTGGATTGGTTACTTATTAAATTTATGCTTCTAGCATGATCTTTAATAAAGGAACAACATTGTTCCTTAATTAAGAATTGTGCTACAGTATAACTTTAATTAAGTACATTTCCAATATTTCGGGGCGTCCACAGTGTACAACTCCACCGACTTCGCCGCCTACGCCCTTAGCACCATCGCACGCCACAGTTTTGTCCACGACGGCTCAATCCTTAGGTAAGACAAGAAGAACTGACGTCATCCACGTAACTCTGCCATTGTTTGCTATAGATTTAGCATCGCAGCTCGTTACCTTATCATGTGCAGTGTCTGTGTAAATTTACTAGCTATCCAGGCGATCGTTTCAACCAGTACTGGGAGACGTACATCGACGGGAGGAGCTCGGTGGTGGAGAGCCAGGTGAGCGTAAGTTCTTCCTTTTTATTATTTCTGAACAATGAATAATGGCCATTGTACATTTGTACCGCAGCAACCTCACAAATTTCAGTGTTGGAGGGTCAATATCTGACCACATTGCCAATCTGGTTGAATTTATGATCTGAAAGCACATGTAGAACAACCGATTGACAGGGTCGATTCCTCCATCGCTGGGAAACCTTCCAAGACTTCAAGAATTGTAAGTGGCTTCAACATGTTGCTCCATTATCCAGATATAATATTGCTTTCTTGACCTGCTGCTGTTGAGTTCATCTGCTATTTGTGACTACTGGAATTCGTGTTTCGCTGGTTTGTGCAGAACAATAATTTACAAGGCATGATTCCAAGCAGCCTCAAGAGCAGAACGGATATTAGGTTCCAGTGAGTGATCACGACTGTGCACCACCATGGGTGCCAAATCATTTCTTCTATTTTAGTATATAAACAATGGTTGAATAGCATCAACTTGTTGTGGTCTGCATTCAACACCTGACTTGGACAACTTCATTATTGTAATGTAAAATAAGGCAGATCACATCTCTACCATCTGAAACACAGTTATGTACATAATTCATTGACCCATTTTACATAATTCCAGAACTGAGATTTCTGCCATATGTATTTATTAAATCAAAAACTAAGAAGCGGTAGTTTTTTCTTTACAAGTTCCTCTCAATATTCTGAAATGTGTTTGTCCTTTGCTATTTTTGGCTCACCAGGTTTTGGCTCCTGGCAATTTTTGGCTCAGGGTTGTTTTTAAAATTCATGTGTGCACTGATGTACTTGCTTTTTTACTCGGCTTCTCTAGTGAGCTGGAGATTAATAAAAGTTGGCTTGTTTCAACAGATAAATTCTGAAATGTAAAGTTTCTAAGGTACAACAAGCAAAGACAGTTAAACTGAAGGAAATGGTTAACAAAGTCAGAATGAGAATATGAGATGGAATGTGCTTCATGACCCTTCTCTCAATGGGTACCCATGGGTGGTGGTGTATTGTTCGTGGGTAAACGGGCGTGCCCGCGGGCGACGAGTACCCGCGGGTGACAGGCATGGGCGAGGTTCTTCGCCTGTCGTCCTTCGCGGGTATACCCATGGGGGAAAATCGGGGTCGCGGGCATGGGTATGGGCGAGCGCTACCCATGCCCGCCGCACCCGATTGCCATTCCTACCAAGGGTACATGTCATTTGCAATTATTCAAGGAGGTATAATGTCAACAGGTATTTAGCTATTCCTGAAAGCAGTCATTATAACACTAGCAATGCATTTATATAGGAACAATATAATTTTATAAGAATAGGTTCAACATGATCAAAGGTCTACGACTTGCCTTGCTCAATATTCTGATAAGGCTCATTATGCTGATAATCGCCTTGCTCAATATTTTGATAATCCTCGTCTTGTTCTTGTTCTGTCTCGGGCCGTTGTTCCATTATATCTTCAGATTCTAACTACGCAGAATGCGATTTAATCCAAGAGCGTCTAAAAGCATTCAAATGAAATCCAATAAATCCAAATACATTCAAACAAAAGGAAATACTTTGAATGAGAGTAAATATATCTAACGAGATCTTGAAGGAACGAAGTATTCCAGATGAAACTAATCATACCTAGTGGAGTTGATGAAGGAAATACTTCAGACGAAGTATAACTAAAGGAGTTGATGAAAGAAATACTATAGACGAAAGTAGATAAATCTAACAGGGAGAGAGAATGTCCACAGAAACATTCCTCAATGGTTACCTAGATGAGAGAGATCACCCAGCTAGATAGGATCCTTTGATCCACCTTTGGATCATGAATTGTATTTCTACAGGGAGCGAACAGCGACTGATGAAAGCTAGAGCCTAGGCGATGTTGTTTTTCTTAACAGACCACCTAGCACTCACAAGCACTCTCTTCAGGCATTCTATGTATACATCCATGATGATCATACAATCAAAATCAGTCCTCTTATATGCTCTCATGATTATTTTGGTTATTACTTCCTATTTACCGAGGAAGTTCCATGATCGCCGAGTGAGACCTATGTATAAGTGCGGGGTTCACATAGGGTAGTCATACGTCTCATTGACACATGGGGCCCAGCTCATTTAATAGTTTATCTTATTGGTTTATATTTATTAAGAAAATTCCATGAGCCTTAGCTGGAACTTCTAAGCACAGGCTAGGCATTAGCCTGACATTTTGATTAGGGGTGCCTACGGATTTAAGTTCATCTTTGAGGTGATTTTTGGTTAGCTTTATTACTTGTGTGGCTTAGCATATATTAAGGTAAACTTATCACGTTAGGTTGATCCGAAACTACACGTGCTAAGGGTCACTATGAACAGACCGCTAACCATTTTCCATTAGCTCTCAATTACCTGAACTAGCTATACTACGTTAATCACTAATCCCTGCTACTAAACCCCTTTATTTGAGTAGTTTCACTGTGCTGATATATACTATACTTCCTTGATTAAATTAGTAGACGGCTCTTATACAAATATTGGCATATTATTCAACTTAGTTAGTGGTTACCGACATTACCCTACATCACATAATAGGGAGGGTCTACTGTCAATGGGGTAACCATAATCTGATTTGAGTCCTACTCAAGCTGTTCCTTTAATCGCATGTAACTATCCACTAATGCTTTCACTAACCTCTTTGAATTAGCTAGTAATGACCTACTAATGAATTTAACTAACCCTATTTGGGCACATTATTTACTAAATGAACATCTATTAGCTAAGTAGTCTACTACCAATTTATAAACAGTTAACTACTCATTTCTTGCTAATTAGTTTGGCGCTCTCTCTCTCTCTCTCTCTCTCTCCTCTCTCTCTCTCTCTCCTACTCAATCTGCAATTGCTAATCCTTCTACTAATTAACTTCTGAAGACCATCCATTGATGAGGGGGCTCACTGCCAGTCCTATTTCCTCAAAGCACTACTAGTCAATTACCTCTACTGACATTAAGATCTTAAGCATAACTTGTCTGTTATAGTACTCAACTCAGCTAGTTACTCAATCAAACTCTAACCCTCCTTGTCAACTGCTAATCCATAATTAATACCATCCTATTATCTGGATTCTAACTAACAACCTGAATTCCTTGACTATACTAACTACTACAATTAACAAGCTACTGCTAGCTTTAGAATATTACTAACTAATTACCAACTAACAGATTCTAGTTAGTCATCTAATCTAATTGGGATCCCAGTGCCCTACATCCATAAATGCACTCATACATCCAGAGAGTGAGAGAGATAAGACTCCACCTACCATGTACACATACATGCTCCTACCATCACACATAGAGAAAGAAGTAGCTATGGGGAGCTATTGAGGGGAGGGGATCCACTGCCATAGGCTCACTATCTGACATTTAATCACCTCTTAGCCACCTATAATTTCCATTGAATGTTACTACATGAAAACATAACCTGTGAATTGATTATCTACTTATCACCTGGAATTAACCACTGAATGCAACTAACTAACCTGTAACCTGCTAACTACTAATTAGCTTACTGGGATGCCCTATTGATCAGCTACTCCTATCACAACATTCACACACAAAGTTACATACATACAGAGAAATAACAAGACAGACAACAGGCTCACAGAGACAGAGAGGAAAGGAGGGAACAGAGGAAGGCCGAGCGGTGGTGACACGGGCGGCGCCGGCGGGGATGGCAATGGAGGCGGCCGTGTGGGGGCAAAATGGGTCCGGGGAGAGGAGGCAAACTCAGTGGCGGTGGAGGCGCGACAGTGGGTGGTCGGGTGCGGTTGGACGAGGGTGTGAGGCGGCCGGAGCAGGTGAAGGAGAAATGGGCGACGGCGTCGGAGTAGGGAGGAAGGAGGGTAGCACGCGCATGGGCACCAGTGGGGCGCGAGGAACCCTCCGGAGCCAACGGTGGCGGCGGGGAGGTGGCGAGGAAGGCTGTCGACGTAGGCCATGACCAGTGCGGGTGGCTTGTCGTGGCGGCAGCGCTGTGGAGGAAGGGGGCCAGAATGGGTGGTAGGGGGTGTTGAATATATGAGCATTTTTCGAATTACTTTAATCCAGAAATGTATTAGATAAATCATGGAGAATACTGTAGCCATTGTCACAAAATAGGTAGATAATAACACTATAGATATATGAATTTCTAGAAAGACAGAAACTAGCATACCTATCTCAATGTTCAAGTCAACAACAGATAATAAAGCTAAGTAAACAACAAGTGCGAGATAGACATACCCAGATCCAGCAGAAGGAGCAGCAGAAGTAGAAGCAGAAGTCTTGGTGAGGTTATCGTTAGTCATGGCGTAGTGGACGTCGTGGTAGTAGTTGTGCAGTTAATGTAGATGTAGCAGAGAACTTTGTTGATGTCGTGGTAGTAGTCGCGCAGATGTAGACGTAGCAGAAAAATAGATGAAGCGAGTAGTCACGCGAACGCTCCCCAAAAACCTTATTCATCTTCGCTCGTGCAAGCCTTCAAAGATGAGGGTTTCGGAGGCCTGCTCTCCCGGTGTAGTCGTACACGCGTCTCGTCGAGATGGAGATCGCCAGAGACAACAACAAAACTGTGAGTTCTTTTTGTGTCTGTCGTAGAGAGTCTAGAAAAAGAATCAGTGCCCTATTCTACAGAACTAATAGCCAAAAACAAAGAGGCTAGAGGCTTTTAGAAACGGTCACCATTGATTCGCTATCAACCAGTGTTATCTGCAACCCGTCCATTACTCACTAGTAACTGAACCGTTACTGCCAGCCGTTTGTTAATGCCATTAACTACGAGTCGGTGTGTTTCAATTTTTGAATAGATAAAGAAAAACGCGCACGCACCCGACACGTCTGCGTACGCGCGCACACGCAGGCACGGCACGGCTCGGCGAGGCGAGCGAGCGCGCACGTGTATTGGCTCTCTCCAATTCCATAAGGGGGCTACCACGTTCTACCTTTTAAAGTGGTGTAACTCCCATTCAACTCTTCATGTGGGACTAAACAGTTTTAGCACGTGCACATAGGCCTTTAGAATTTTTCAGGAATTAATTACAATTAAAATTGGGCCTAGCCCGTATTAATTCCAACAATCCCCCACCAGATCCCAAGGACACATGTCAAATGCCTTGATCCACAGTATTGTTTTAATATACCAATGTTTGATGAAGACCGATTAAGGTTGAACATCCACCTAGAACAGAAGCTACACTTATCCACAACTGCACAATAGACTAAGCCTTGAATTGGCAGTTTTGTGTGAATAAGTTTCACTTAAGTCCTTAACTGATACTAGGCTGCCAGGCATCCCCGCGGGTTGGAGCACATAAGTCATACTTCTGGCCTATTCATGAGCTTTCTAGAGATTACCCTATCTCATAGACTATGACTAGTAGTCGGGCTCATATAGGTATGTTCTTTCAAGACTGCTCTATAGGACATCATCTTTGCTTAAACAAACCACAGAACACATTAAGATAACAAACAACCTGCCATACAAATTTAGAAGAGAATTGCATCTGCAATGGAGTGGATCTATAAAGGTACTCTTCTTCCAGTTAACCAATAGCTTGTTTCGCCAATCCTACTTCACGGGCTCTCCGATCACATAGGATGGGTTACCACTATGGTATAACTCACGTGGGTCTCAAACCCATCTCCCTCGATGCATTGTCTATCACATTCCGTGATAAACCCTTTGTGAAGGGATCGCAGATTCTTAGTCGCTTGGATATAATCCAAAGATATTACTCCGAGTTTCTCATTTTTCCGATGCATTTCGCTTCTCTTCACATGTCTTGATGCCTTCATATTATCCTTAGAACTGCTCACTTTGACGATCACGCTTTATTGTCACAGCTTCATCGTAATAGCCGTGCACCGGTTTTTCAACCACCAAAGAAATCCATCAAGAGCTCACGGTCATTCGGCTTCCACAAGGCGTGATCTAATGCCGTGAGTTCGCTTCCATTGTTGACCTCGTTAAGATAGTCCGCTTGCAAGACTTCCATGAAACAGCGTCACCTCCTAGTGTGAAGACATATCCACTTGTGGCCTTAATCTCATTAGCATCGATATCCAGCTTGAATCGCTATAACCTCCAAGACTTAGGGTACCTAGTATAGTGAATGTCATAACTCATATTACCCTTTAGATAGCGATTACTGCCTCAAGAGCATGCCAATGATCATCTCCGAATTGGATACAACCGCTTAGTTTGCTCACAAAGAAACGAGATGTCGAGCCCGTACCGCTAGCTAAATACATGAGTGAACCAATTATCTGAGAATATCTCAATTGGTCTCTGGCTATTCTCCAATTCTTCCTAAGCAATACGCTAGGATCATAAGGTGTTGGAGATGGTTTGCAATCGCTATAACCAAAACGACTCAGAACCTTTTCCACATAATGGGATTACAACAATGTAATCCCACCATCATAACCTCTCAACAGTTTGATGTTCAAGATAACATCAGCTACTTCCAGATCTTTCATCTCAAAATTCTGAGACAAGAAATCCTTGACCTCCTTAATCACATTAAGGTTGGTCCCAAAGATCAGTATGTCATCAACATACAGACATATAATGACTCCCTCGTCCCCACCATGGCGATAATACACACATCTGTCAGCTTCATTCACAATAAAGCCTGCATATGTTAAAGTTTTGTTGAACTTTTCATGCCACTGCTTAGGTGCTTGTTTAAGACCATACAAAGATTTCAACAACTTACACACCTTTCCTTCTTGACCATCTACTACAAATCCATCCGGCTGTTCCATTTAAATTTCCTCGTCCAACTCTCCATTTAGGAAAGTCGTCTTAACGTCCATCTGATGAACAAGAAGACCGTGTGAGGCAGCCAGAGATAGTAGTACTCGAATAGTGGTAAATCTAGCCACAAGTGAATAAGTATCAAAGAAATCTTCGCCTTCCTTTTGGGTATAACCCTTGGCCACAAGCCGTGCCTTGTACTTCTCAATATTACCATCAGGTCTAAGCTTCTTTTTGAACAACCACTTACATCCTACAGGTTTACAACCATAAGGACGCTCAGTGATCTCCTAAGTTCCATTAGAGATAATGGAATCCATTTCACTACGGACTGCTTCCTTCCAATATTCCGCATCTGGAGAAGTATATGCTTCACAAATGGTCTTAGAGTATCATCCACAAGGTACACAATGAAATCAGAACAAAAAAACTTTTCTGTCCTTTGTCTTTTACTCTTCCTCAGAGTTTCATTGTCTTTCCCTTCAGGAATTTGCTCAAGGGTTTGTTCAAAATATTTTATTGGAATGGCAGGTTCAGGAGTTGTATCAGGCTCCTAACTCGATGAATTAGGCATATCTTTCATTGGAAAAATATCCTCAAAAAATATAGCATCTCTGGACTCCATAATTGTACCAACATACACGTCAGGTACTCCAGATTTCACCACTAGAAATTTATATCCAACGCTATGGTGAGCATAGCCTAGAAAGACACAATCCACAGTTTTTGGTCCAAGCTTACGCTTTTTGAAAATTGGCACGTTGACTTTCGTCAAACAACCCTAAGTGCGCAAGTATGAAAGTGGTAGTCTTTTCTTCCCCCATTGTTCAAATGGAGTTATCTCTTTATTCTTTATGCGAACCCTGTTTAGGACATGACATAAAGTCAATATAGCCTCCCTCCACCATGCCTTGGAAAGACCCGCTGTGTCTAACATGGCGTTAACCAAATCAGTTAGAGTGCGGTTCTTTCTTTCAGCAACCCCGTTTGACTGGGGGTGAATAGGGAGGTGTCCTCTCATAGATTATACCATGTTCCTCACAGAATAAATTGAACTTATTAGAAAAGTACTCGCCGCCACGATCAAACCCAACTCTTTTGATTTTCTTTTCAAGTTGGTTCTCAGCTTCTGCCTTATAGATTTTAAAATAGTGAAGAGCTTCATCTTTAGTTTTCAAAATATACACATAGCAGAACCTAGTGGAGTCATCAATCAAAGTCATGAAATATCTCTTACCACCTTTTGTCAATATACTATTCATCTCACACAGATCTGAATGTATGAGTTCTAATGGTGCCAAGTTTCTTACCTTCATAGCCTTATGAGGCTTACGAGGCTGCTTTAATTGCACACAAACTTGACACTTAGAACCTTTGGTAAGGGTGAATTTCGGGATTAACTCTAAACTGGCTAACCGCGTCATGCAACAAAAATTTATGTGACAACGTCGTGAATGCCAAATAGTAGTCTCATTATCACTGAAAACATAGTTCACAACATTATTACACAAATATGAAAGAGATAGGCGGAACAAGCCTCCGCACACATAGCCTTTACCAACAAATTGTCCACACTTGGACATTACAAATTTATTGGACTCAAATACCAGTCTAAAGCCATCTCTACAAAGAAGAGATCCGCTCACGAGATTCTTATTGATAGATGGCACATGATGCACGTTTTTCAGTTGCACAATCTTCTCCGAAGTAAATTTCAGATCGACCGTGCCAACACCATGAACAGTGGTATGTGACCCATTCCCCATTAGAACAGCTGAATCCCGAGTGACCTAGTAAGAAGAGAACAATGAAATATCATCACACACATGTATATTAGCACCGGTGTCTATCCACCAATCGGTAGATTGACATACGGGAAGAACAGTAGGTAAATTACCGTACCCTGATGTTCCCGTCTCAATAGTACCAACAACAACATTAGCATACTTGAAATTCTGCCCTTGCTGATTCTTCCCACCCTTGCGTTGACTGCAATCATTGGCCATATGACTAGGTTCACCACACACAAAGCAAAGGTCATTCTTTGTGTTCTTCTTCTTCTTCTTGAAGCTAGTTGTTTGTGCAGTCTTGTTTTTGTCTTTGAACTTTTGAGCTTGACCATTCTTCTTCTGCACCACATTGGCACTAGAATGTACCTCATTATCTCTAATGTGTGTATCTTTTGCCCTCACCTTCTCTTCAACATTAATAGACCCAATGAGATTTTCAACAGAAAACTCTTGTCTCTTATGTTTCAGGGAAGTAGCAAAATTCCTCCAAGGAGGAAGCTTGGCAATAATGCCTCCCGCGACAAACTTGTCCGGTAACACACAGTTGAAGTGCTCAAGTTCTTTGGCCATGGATTGTATCTCATGAGCCTGCTCAACTACAGAATGGCCATCAAGCATTCTATAGTCATGATATTGCTCCATGAGATACAATTCACTGCTTGCATCCGAAACCCCAAACTTAGCCTCGAGTGCATCCCACATCTCTTTTCCAGTTTTAATCACCATGTATGCATCAACTAACTTCTCACCAAGAACGCTAATAACGACACCTTTAAAAAGGTTATCAGCAGCTTCGAACGCTTGCTCCTGTTCAGGAGTAAGTGTTCCTTCAGACTTGCCACATGAAAAACGTACATGGCAGTTAGCCAAAGCACCATCTTGGTGCGCCACCTCTTGTAATTTGCACCATCGAATTCAGATGATTTTAGCGCAGCAGCAAAGCGAATTGACGAAAAATGTCTATAATAAGGTTTTTGGATTGTTGAATATATAAGCATTTTTTGAATTACTTTAATCCAGAAATGTACTAGATAAATTATGGAGAATACTGTAGCCATTTTCACAAAGCAGGTAGACAAGAACACTATAGATATACGAATTTCTAGAATGACAGAAATGTAATATCCCAAGTTTTAGACTTGTGTTTCAAATGTAAGAAAATGAGTAGAAATTAAAACTTTTTCTTACATCATGTATTTCCTTTGTGTACTAAGCAAATCTTGTACAAGAAGTCATGGAAATACAAAGTCACAAGTCTTTTTGATCCAAAACCTCACCTTCCAAAAATAATCTGGTCAAACCTTTTGATCATCTCCTGGAAATATTTTTCCTAAGTTCTTGGGATGGTATGTGACCCCTCTGAAAAATTTCACAATTTTTAGAAATTGTTTGAATATTTTTAGAGGGCAGTCAAACCTTAAACCAGAACCTTGCAGAATTTTTGGAGAAAAATTCACACAACAAAAACCTCTAAAAATTTTACTCAAGGTCAATCACTCGCTTAGCAAGCTTCAGAAAATCTCATGATTTTTGGAGTTGTTTTTCTACTCCAATTAATTCCCAGAGAGCAGCTCTTGTTGAAACTCGATTTGAACCCTAGGTCCGAGTCCGACTCGACTCAGTCGACCCACCTTTGATCTGGCTGAGCCAGCCCCTAGACCTCCTCGGCTCACTCCTCAGCGGCACAACAGGTGCTGTCCGTGCCCTTGGATCTCCATCCGGTGGTCGACGACCTCCCAAGGACCTCCCGCCGCCTAGGACCTCCTTTGCCTTGGTTAATCCGGACGCCCAGACCACCCCGAGTGCATCGTGGAAGTCCAGACCTCCTCGCCTCGTTTTTCTTCCTCCCGACCTCCCCGAGGTCCGGTCGCCATGGTTTTCACGCGCCAGCGCGTGTGTCGTGGTCGAGCAGCTTGGGAGCAGTGGCTCGCCACTTTTGGTCCTTCCCAACGCCTCTTCTCGCCATGCATTAATTGTGTCGAGCTTTGCCCTAAAAGAAATCATCCCCACCGCCTTTGTCAAATCTAGCAAGTCCATGGCGGGAGTAGGCACCAAGGTTGCCTCTCGCCGTGGTCTTGCTCCTATGGCTACAAAATACCCTGAGCTCCTCCCTATCTCCTTTAGACTTCCTCTCCTCCACCAAAGCTTCAAGAACCCTAGGCACCACCATTGTCGGGTTTTGAGGTTCCCAAGATCACCCGAGCTCCTGTGGTTTAATTGCAACCTTGGCTTGCCCAATTGTTCGATTATCCACCTTGGGCATCTTTTCTAACCAAATCGGTTGGTTTCGGGGAGGCATTGTGGGACTCGTTCTTCGAGGTCGCCCTACCTTCTTCCTCGCCTTCGCGGGTTCCCGGTCACCGAGCACCTCCTTCGGCTTTCTCCTCTCCTCCGAGCTCCTCTGAACCTCATCTTGGCCCTGGTGAGTTCATTCTAGCCTCCTAGAGCTCGAGCACGTGTCAGGTTAGGTCGTAGCGGTCCTTTTTCTTGTTTTCGGTTTTGTCAAAATGTTGTTCATCGCTCCTCTCCGCCGCCAAATGCTTCGAGCTGCCGCCGGCGAGAGTTAGCCTGGAAGGCCTGCGATGTTATTGTGAGCATAGCGGTGCCCTTGGTTTTCGCCGGCGAGGTCCCCGTCGCCGGCAGTGAGCTAAAAACAAAACTCGTGTTTTGCCGTGTCGTACTCGGGCAGGAATCATAGTCTAATGATTGGCATTAATATTGTCCGAGGTTGCTCATTAATGTTGTCTTGCCAAGAAACGCGCGTGCCTTCTAAGCCCTCGACCTCCGGTGTAATCGTAGCCATTAAAGGTCACCCTGTTAGATCTGCGTCGAGAACGCTTCGTAAACTCTAAGTCTTAGGACCTCCTAGGTTAATCTCGCCGTTGAAGACCTCCTCGATTAGGTCTTGGTCGAGGATCCATCTCGTAAAAATCCTAGCGCCCGACCTCCTCTTGTTTTGATCCCACCGCCCAGACCACCCCGGTTAAATCCTCGGCCGCTAGGACCACTCTCGCAAAAAGACCTCCCGTAGTCTTTTGTAACCCACTCACCCCTAAAGACCACCCTTAGGGTCCTCTTTGTAAAGACCACCCCGGTCTTTTATAAAGAAACCCCTGACCTCCCCTAGTGTTGATCCTAACCGCTAAGACCTTCCTAGGCCCAATCTTAACCGATAAGATCACCTTCGTGTCTTTGCAAAAACCACCCTCGACCTCCACCGAGGTCCTCTTTGCAAAGACCACCTCGGCCACTTTGCAAAGACCACCCAGACCTCCATCGGGTCCTCTTTGCAAAGACCTCCCACCGGTCCTTTGTTCGAGAAGCTAAGGACCTCTTTAGAGCAGATCCGAACCGTTGTAGACCTCCCCGTGGAAATCTCACCGGCCTGCACTCTCTCTGTTAAACCTTATCGCTCGGACCTCCTCAATTAAACTGATCATTCAAGACCTCCCCGATAGATCTTGACCGTCCCGACCTCCTCCGATTAGATCCTCCGCTGAGGACCTCCCGTAGCTCGGACCGTTGGATCTCCATCTAACGGCCTAGACCTCCTCGGCGCTTTAGATCCGCTTCAGGGATCTTGGCCACCCATGACCTCCCGAGAGATCCTAACCGCCCGTAACTCCTTCGAGATTTAGCCTTAGGACCTCCTTCGAGATTAGGACCGCCGATCTTGATCTAACGGTCCCGACCTCCCTATGCGCGCTGAGCACCTCCACGCGGATTTTCACGTGTCGTGCTACCCCTCGTGCGGACCGTTGGATCTGATCTCAACGGCCTGCACTCTCCCTTGTGCGCGCGTGTGGTGCATCAGGCTTCGAGGTCCGTAGTCGCGCGATGAAGGATCGACGGCCACGACCTCTCCTTTTCCGTCGGTTCAATTAGACCTCCGAGAGCTCTGCTTTTTCCTAAGTATTTTGCCGATCCAAATTTCAAAAATGCATATCTTTATCATTATAGCTCCTTTTGAATGAATCAAGTTGCGAGAGCTCGCCATAAAATGAACTTCAATATGAGAATGAACTTAGGCACTTTTCTCGTGGCGTAAAATGGAATAAATCAGTATTAACTTGTTTCGATATAAACTGTTGTTTAGAAACTCATAAAAATTTATGAAATGCATAACCTTTTCTCTGTAGTTCCAAACTGAGCAAACTAAAGTTTGTTAAAATCCTCTAGTGCTGCACTTCAGTATAGAATAGGTTTTAATGTGATTTTTGCCACTGATATCAATGTTACACTAGTTTTACAACTTAGAAAAATCATAACTAATTCATTTTAACTCCAAATTGTGCAAACTCAATTTTGATGTTCTTAGAATGTCTTAACCTGCCTATCATAAAAATTTCAGACTCTAGATCATTCTAGAAATTTATGCCATGAACAGAATGATAGGAATTAATCTGAATTAGTCAAATGAGAAAATTGTTTTAGCCATAACTTTTGCATACTAAGTCTAAATGAAGAAATTCTTGTTTCTAAAATTGTCTAAAATCATAATCTTGCTGCTGTATGAATTTCATGGTATTTGGAGAACTTTTGCTGTTGAGTTTTATTTGGAGTTCTTGTTCTTATTTGATTATCGCCTTTTCGCGTTAGGTTCCGAAGGAATTATTGATTACGTGAGTGAATCCTCTGCAGCAAGAAAGTGATCTACAGCAAGGCAAGCAGTGTAACATTATTTGATCATATTGCTCTTATTACTTTCAAAGTCTAATATCTTGTTTGCAAAACCTAAGTATGCATGCTTCTTCGTGTCAAAGTTAATTTCTTTGTGTCGATTAAGAGGTAGTTAGTCATACTGCATTGTTGCCCTGAAATTATTCATCCCCGCCACTACCCTAGGTTATTATCCTCACTGGTGAATTAGAGCCCGGTGGTTGATTTATAGTCTCTTATTGTCTTTGCGATATGATGCTTAGCAATGCTTGGTTACCGGTAGAATTGGGCGGTTATTGACTTAGTCGATAACCTTGATCACACAAACTTATTATAACCTTATGATTTCAGCCTCTGTGCTATGTTTATTTGTGAAAACTAAAAACAAAAACAAAATAATTTCGACTTGGGCACAATGGTAAGATGGTGTGATTCGTGGGTGTGACTGGAATGGTGCCCGAGTCAATTAAGGACCGAACTACTTGTGAGTACCTGTTATCCGAGCATTTTGGTGCGTGCTAACCACACTAGAGGGAAATGGGACCTCTCTTGACTTAGTACCTTGGGAGGCATTAATTAATGAGTCGCTGGCTGTAGTTTATAGAGAAAAAGGATCACAAAAGCGTGACCGGGGTGGTTCCTTTCTAGGTCCTCCACCCCGATTGGGGTCTTGCAAGTGTCCGGCTAGCTTTACCCTAAATGGCTAATGACTCTCGGCCTTGCCTGGCTCCACCACAACATATGGTCCTGGTAGCCCATTTCGCCGGCTGGCTACTAAGGGTCAACCCCATACGTGCGACTCTTAATTAACGCATTCCATTGGAAATGTCTCGTAGGACTTAGCCGTGTCGGCATACCAAAGGAAGTGTGCTTAATAGCTTGGCAAAAGGCGGTCCAAGTGTGGGTACATTGGTACACCTCGCAGGTTTAAAACTATTCGAATAGCCTCGCCCTAGGTTATGGACACGCTTGGGTAAGCTTTTCAAGAGTTAGACTACAACCTTTTAAATTAAAACTTGACATGGGTGGTAATGAATTGGTAATTGTGCTATTGTTGTGATGGCTATTGTGTTAGTCATCTCTAGGTTGTTGTTACATTATTACTTATGGTATCACTGTTATTTATGCAAATAAAATTCAGATTGTCAAAATTGCCTTCAACATATTATCTATTGCAAATAAAACTTGCTTTATGCTGAAAATTAACCTTGAGCCTTCTCCTTTGATTAAAGCCTGCATATAGTAGTAACTAGGTTTTGTTACCCGTAAGTCTTGCGAGTACATTTTTGTACTCATTTGCTTTGCTTAATTGTTGCAGAGGAAGAGGTTGATCCCCAATGGGATCGGCTTTTGTGAGTTGTGCTACCGTTGGGACGACTAGCTTGGCGGCCCGGTCGGTTGCCCTGTGGTTATGTGGCTAACCGGTTGGTTATTGTCTTATCCATCTTGTGGCACTTTTGCTTCCGTTGTTAATGATACTTGTGGTTATTTGGCCAGTCGGCCCTTGTTGTAATAACTTTATATTATGTATTTCTTTCGCCAGAATTGTTATATTGTGATGTATGGAATTGATGCATGATTTTGTAACAGGGTGTGTATGCTGCATTTCTGGGAAGCATACATATCTCGAGGCTTGGTTTATTTGTTTTGTGATTCTAGGGTCAATGGAAGGCTAAGCATTACAAGTCAAATAAATCGGGGTCCTCACAAGAAACTAGCATACCTATCTCAATATTCAAGTGAACAACAGATAATAAAGCTAAGTAAACAACAGATCGTCGTTAGGCATACCCAGATCCAGCAGAAGTAGAAGCAGAAGTCTTGGTGAAGTCGTCGTTAGTCATGGCGTAGTGGACGTCGTGGTAGTAGTTGTGCAGTTGATGTAGATGTAGCAGAGAACTTCGTTGATGTCGTGGTAGTAGTCACGCAGATGTAGACATAACAGAAAAATAGATGAAGCGAGCAGTCGCGCGAACGCTTCCCAAAAACCTTATTCCTCCTCGCTCGTGCAAGCCTTCAAGGACGAGGGTTCCGGAGGCCTGCTCTCCCGGTGTAGCCGTAAACGCGTCTCACCGGGATGGAGATCGCCAGTGACAGCAACAAAACTGTGGAGTTTTTTTTGTGTCTGTCGTAGAGAGTCTAGAAAAATAACCAGTGCCCTGTTCTACAAAACTAATAGCCAAAAACAAAGAGGCCAGAGGCTTTTGAAAACGATTACCATTGATTCGCCATCAACCAGTGTTAACCGCAGCCCGCCCATTACTCACTAGTAACTGAACCGTTACTGCCAGCCCTTTGTTAGTGCCATTAACTGTGAGTCGGTGCGTTTCGATTTTCGAATAGATAAAGAAAAAAACGCACGCACCCGACACGCCTGTGTACGCGCGCACACGCACACACGGCACGGCTCGGCAAGCAAGCGAGCGCGTATATTGGCTTTCTCCAATTCCACAAGGAGGCTACCACGTTCTACCTTTTAAAGTGGTGTAACTCCTCATTCAACTCTCCATGTGGGACTAAACAGTTTTAGCACGTGCACATAGGTCTTTAGGATTTTCCATAATTTAATTAGAATTAAAATTGACCCTAGCCCGTATTAATTCCAACAGGGGAGCGAGAGGGGAGTGTGAGGATGCTCTATGGGGGGAATTGAAGATAGCCTCACCAGAGCATGGGCGGCGATGGCGGCGGCGGGTCTTGGCCGGAGCCGAAGAAGGGGGCGATGTGCGGCTCTTCGGTGGGTGGAGCTTGCAACAGATTGAGGGGAAAGTATCCTCGTGGGCTGGAACATGGCGTGACGCGGATGGCCGGTGGCGGAGCTCGCTGATGCGACCGGGATGGCGACGGGTTGACGGCGGCCGTGCAGCCGCTTGAAGCAAGAGCTGCGCTGGCTTGCGGTTTTTCATGGGGAGGTGGAGAGGGGAGGGGAAAGATAGAGTAGCAGAGAAGGCTTGGCGGTTCGGTGATAGCTTGATGTAGGCAGAAGAGGGCGGAGCGTGCGAGGTTCGGCCGGCATGGGCGGCGCACGGGCAATGGCGAGCTGGCGCACATGCAGGGCGATGATGACTGGGTGCGTGGAGGAGATACATTGCATGTGGGGCCGCCCGACAATGAAGGAGAATGGATTTTGAGTTTCCAGAATTTTAAGGAAAGACTGAGATGCTTAGTGGATTTTTAAATATAGACGCCAAACTCTAAAAACTATGAAAATTTTTGGGAAGGTTTACGGTACAATGTATATTATTATGTAAATATTTCAGGATTTTATGTTCCTAGGGTTTTCGTTTTTAGGTTTATGTATTCTAGGATTTAGGTATTTAGGGTTTCTACTGTACATTACTTGTGTTGACAAGGAGAAAATGCAATTCAAATCACTCCCAAAAATGCAATCAAGGCAAAAATGAAATAACACGTAAAAAGTTTTTAAAATCCCATATTTTTATATTCTAGCATTTTGGAATGTTACATACATCAGATAAATCAATGCATCCTGTCTGGCAGAGCTGCATGCTTTTGAGCAGGTAGCCCTTGCTGCTTATTTCTTTCAGCAGGCAATCCATGCTTCCTTGACTAGTAGTAACTTAAATATTTTCAGGCTTTCATCACTTGTGCTTATCGGTTTCGCTCCAGTTACCGCCGTTCAAGCTGTGGTCAGTTTGGTAGCAGACAGCATCCCCCATATCGCTGACAAAGTGATCAACTCTCAAGCTCCTGAGGAGAACGCCAAAGAGGTGAAGCGGCAGCGGACCTGACTTCTCCGGCTCCCGGTAATATCTGCCCAGTACTGGCCTTGCTGCCTTGGTCTGTTTTTTTTTTTCACAAAACAAGTTGAAAGAAGTAGTTTCAGTACTCAGAAGTAGTGGTGAACTTGGTGACTGTCACATATATATTCAGCAGAGTAGTAGTAGTGTAGTAGTGCACTTACTGCTTCTACTAGGTGGTAGTGAGGTATTTTGGGGAAGAGGTGGTGGATGACATGAGTGCCAATGTCATGGTGGATATTGTTGATCCACCCGTAGTCCCAGTCCACTGTCGTCAGGGCACCACGGAGGTAGCTCCATTCCTGCAACAGTCATTGCAGAGCATTGGTTTGTCAACATGAGCATTGAACAATGGTGGGGCAAAAATGTATCGATAAGGCAATAGTTCAAGTTTAAGAGAGAGAGAAAAAACAGTGTTATACATCAATTCTATGTAGCTGAAATTTGCTCCCAGTGGATATCAACATTAGCATTAGTAAGATGTTCAGAAAATGAGGTAGTCCTATTTTCAGTGTGTAAGCATGACTGTAACAGTGCCATCTGCCATGACAAGAAGTCAAGAAGTACAAACTGAAGAATGAGTAGGCTGCGTGCCCAACTCATGAAATATGTGCGGATGATGTTTTCCATCTACTTGTAACAATGAATTAACACAGCAAGTACCTCGCCGCGATACCAAGGGAGGTCATGGTGGCCATGGTGATGAAGATAGGTCACCAAATCAAGCCACATCACAAACACCTGTTTTAAATGCAGAAAAGGAATTAAAGGTCAGCATGCATATACGTACGTACATCAGCTATTGCTACGGTCTCAGTTAGTTGTTGAGTACGAGTTACTTAGAAGCAAAAGCAAGTAGTACTGATTGAACAGATAACGGTTTCAGTGGTTGCTTACAAGATATGGAACCCCGTACAGCTTGAGCACCTGTACCGGGCCGAACGCGCACGCCATGGCGACGAGCAACACGATCATCATGCACCAGCAGGTGGTGGACACCATCACGTCACGCCTCTCCTTTGGGCTAAACACATCGCTGCTTGGGTGGAAGTGTGAGCCCTTCCTTCCCGGGCTTCTGTACCACTGAAACATTCAGTCATTCAGGAAGAAGCTAGGTTCAGTTCAGTTTTCAGTTGAGGACTTGAGGATGCATGCAGACGCAGTGTCCCTCACAGCACAGTAATCGATCGAAAAGAGATTCTTAATCTTACGAGGTAGAGAGGGAAAGCCAGCAGTGGGAATGGTAATGTGAAGCGTAGTTTCTTGGTGCGTGGCCCCATCTCCCGGTATAACTTCTCGGTGATCTGCTCGAATAAATTGCAAACTCATCAACTAAAAAATGTAGATAAAACCAAAATATAACAGATAAAGGAACAGTACGAATGATCCATTGCGTGTAAAACGTAATTCCCAAAAGAAAAATGCGTGTAAAACTTGAGACATAATCCAAGCATCTAGTCCTTTTTTATATAAAAAAAAATCCAAGCATCTATGTTTTCATAGGCAGCTCTTTACAGGCAGTTGACAAGGAACAGCATGCGTGTGGATGGCATATATTCTATCAGAATTTCACGCCACGTCGAGTGTGAGAATTTAATTAAGAATTTCAATTTATATTGCTAAAATTGTGATTCCAGTCCATACTTGATCTCAAGAGTGGTTGCTCTGTCAAACGGTTCAGATGCTCGTGCCACAAGTCACAAGTGCTTTAATTTGGTCCTGAAAAAGGCAAGACCGACCTACGATGACGGCCAAATGACATGAAAAGGGATTTGCTTTGCATTATGAAATGCTCGATGTAGGCTAAGATTCGACGCGCGTCTTTGATCTCTGCTGATTACTTTAGTAGCAAATCACGTGACATGAGTAGATCTACTACGAGTACCAGCTGCTGTTGGCATTATTATTTTCGGACCACATCGATGCTGGGTCTTTGATTTGGTAGCTTAAGTATATATTCCTCTCTCCTGCTGCATAGCACGTGCCTGCCTGATGAGATCTGCAGCAGCTGAAAAGGCAGGTAGCTAGGTTGTTTGATTATCAGGCAGACAAAAACTGTTTTCCAGTACCAGCTAATAATATCATAATGCAGCTGGCTGGTTGCAATGTTTGTCATAAGTTTGTTTGCCTTTTTCTCTCTTATCTTTTCCTGAAACCTGACAAACGGATCGATCGGGCTGCATGCTCCGAATTGCGGTATAATAACAGAGAGTTTTCGGAAAAGCAGTAGTAGTACTAGTAACTAATGTAGGATACTAATAGCTAGTGCAGTTAAAAGAAGAGTAGGTATACTAAGTTAATTACCGGGTGCCATGACTCGTCCCTCTCGATGTGGCCATGGTTCTGATGGTGTATTCTGTGGCTGATCCTCCTGCATACATCGGCCATCAGTCACTGAGATCGATTAACAAGCAAGCGAAGCGAGATTAATCGATGAAAGAAGTTAATTGCATCGATCATGTGTGCTCAGCTAATTAGTTTCAGTGGTCGATCTGCACTGAGGCGACTGACGTGCATGGGAGAGCGATACTGCGATCGGTGGTACTAAACAGCTCGATCGATCCTCCTAGATGCCAAACTGGGGTATGCACGTTGGTGTATGACTGGTACTACACTATACTGAGCATGTCAGTAGAGACTCGCGCGCTGTTTGAAGAAGGAATTTTTAAGAGGAAAACAAACTAAACAAACTGCTAATTTGGATTGGAAACGAAACGCTGGGTACCAGTACCATACCATCCATTGTATGGGACGAGGATGAAGGTGTGCAGAAGATGCCCGACCACGCTGTTGAGAGTCCCATTGTCGGAGAAGCTCCCGTGCCCACTGCAGCATGCATCGTACACAATTTCAGAAATACGGTATACGTATACGCGTGCGTACAGTACGCAATACTCGCATCGATCGATCCTGCTAATTGTGTACGACGTACCAGTCGTGGCCGAGGACGAAGAGCGCCCAGAACAAGATGCCCTGCGCCACCCAGTAGAGCGCCCACACGGGCCACCGGTCCAGCCCCGCGGCGGCGGCGGCGAGCCCCGCGGCGACGGCGATATCGCGCGCCACGTAGGACAGCGACCGCCACGGGCTCCTGCGCCAGCAGTGGGCGGGGACGGCGGCGCGGACGTCGCCGATGCGGAAGGGCGGCGGCTTGGCGGCGTCGAAGAGCGGGCGGTCCTCGGTGGCCTTGCAATCGGCCTCCTGCAGATCCCGATGCCGCCGCCTCCCTGCCGTGGTCGACGGTGCTGCAGCCATGGGCGCGGCGGGTTGCGACGTCTGTCTCCGCTCGAGACTGCGTTGGGGAGGGCGATGGATGTGCACTGCAGTCTGCAGGTGGTGTGGTGTGAAGGGCGAGGGAGCCGCGCAGGCGCAGTATAAGCTCAGCTGCCTGAATTGGCAATTTATACTACAGAGATACTAACTCTGCCATGCTGACGCTGTGCCGCGGCGATGCGAGCCAAACCCGTTAATTGTGGTCAATTGACTTTGACTGCGTTAATGGCAGTCAATTATGTTCACTGTGTTAGTTATCATTAGTTATCGTTAATCGTTAGCCATTAAATGATGTCAAACAAGTCATTACTTATTTTATGGGCATTTCAGACATTCCCCGTCTCAGAAACTTCAGCCAACATACTTAAAATCCAAATGACCAAACATCAAATCTCTTCAACCCAACCATTCAGCCCTACAACCCATCCGAAAACCGTTTTTCGTAAAAATATACATCGTGTCAAACAGGCCCTAGCTCTGCCATACCGACGTTGTGCTACGGCGATGCGAGCCAAACCCGTTAACTGCGGTCAATTGAGTCTAACTGCGTTAATTGCAGTCAATTATGTTCATTGCGTTAGCTATCATTAATTATTGTTAATTGCCGTTAAATGGTGTCAAACAAGTCATTGCTTGTCTCATGGGTATTTCAGACATTCCTCGTCTCATAAGCTACAGTTAGTATACCTAAAAACTAGACAACCAAACACCAAACCTCTTCAACCCAACCCTACAACCCAGCCGACAACCGCTTTTCATAAAAACATACACCGTGTCAAACAAGCCCTAGCTCTGCCATGCCGATGTTGTGCTGATGTGATGCGAGCCAAACCCGTTAACTGTGGTCAATTGAATTTGACTATGTTAATTGCAGGCAATTATGTTCGTTGCGTTAGTTGTCATTAATTATCGTTAGTTTCCGTTAAATGGTGTCAAACAAGGCATTACTTGTCTCATGGGTATTTCAGACATTCCTCGTCTCAGAAGCTGCAGCCATCATACCTAAAAACTAGACAACCAAATACTAAACCTCTTCAACTCGGTCATCCACCCAACCGAAAACCGTTTTTCGTAAAGATATACACCGTGTCAAACAGGCCCTAGCTCCGCCACGCCGACGGTGTGCTGCTGCGATGCGAGCCAAACCCATGCATTCCACCTGCATCGAGTGATCGGTCCATGGATCCCATAAATGGCAATCTGCCGTAGGAGCAACTACCTCAGCTTACTAACCGTCCTCGTCCTGGCTAGCATGTACAGTATAATCGAGTGACCAGCTTGTTAATTACTCGAGCCTTTGCTTGTTAATTACTACTAGTATTATTTCCTTTTCCTTGTGCAGCCTCAATTAGCTACAGCTGGCCTGCCTGTTCCGAGCTTAATTGCTTACAGCTAGCTTACTGACATGTTGTACGCATGCATGTCATGCACAGTGACTGCACGGCCAGGTTGGTAACCCAGTACCAGCTCTTGTCTATCATCTACAGTACCAAAGTGGTGCCTACTTCAGAAAACCTACCAGTATCAACAACTTTTGTTTAGAGTACGCGTATACTTACATCAGAGATCAATGTTTACACTTTACAGTTGATCGAATTTGACTCTTCTACAGTAGACGAAAGCAAACTATTCTGATTTTCCAGCTGTTTGTTTGCTACGTTCCTAGCTACTCCATATATGTATGTATGTACGTAGCCAACTTAAACCTTATCTTACCTATCACAACATTATATCCTCGTCATGTATCCAATTTAAAATGGTTCATACGCTAATATTTTGCATTGCTAGCTTGATTATATATATAGTTGGGCATGCGTCTCTACCAATGTTATCAGCGTCAAGCCACATTTCGCCTTTCAAAAGGTTGATTACTAGATCCACTTGCTACAAGTGTTATCTTAAATAAACCGGCCACTTCTAGTAATTAGGAGTAATGTTCCTAAACAACGTAACCCTCCTAATATACCGCTGATCAAACAGTGAATACTTCAAATAAAAAAAAACTCATAAATGTTAGATAGAGATATCCAATTCTTTTGGTATCTGGAACAAGATCGTCTCTATGAATGTCATCATTATCTAGATTTGCATTGCATGCGTAGTCATCTCCAAGATTACATCTGCCCACTTAACTTGTTCGTAAATAACACATGCATGTTGTCAAATAATAAATTAAAAAAAGGCAAGCTAACTCACAAGTTAGTTGCTATCATACAGATGCAGCTAACACTTTTGAGTTCTCTTCCATTATCAGGTCTCACTCGAAAAGCCAAATGCTAGCTAGCTAGCTATTAATTATAAAAGATGGAAAGCTAATTCCCAATAATCAACACATGCACGCATGTAATACCAACCATGTACTATATTTCACTTGGATGCATGACTTGATCTTAAAGAAACAAGCAGGTAAATAATTAAAGTTAATAGCACAACTACTAGCTCTATTCCATCGCAAAGAAAAGAACTAGTAGCTCTATTTACAGATGGGTGAGATGGGAATTGAAACCTCTTGGATGGATCGAAACTGCACATCAATATGATCATACCTAACAAACTATATCTGAACAAGTCGGGAACTAGCTAGTAATGATTGGTTAGAGGATGATGGTGCACTCAACATTGTACACGAACCGACGTAACAAGTAACATTAAGATCAAGGTCATCCTAAGAATTTGTCAATCATGCGGAACAGGGTAGGCACGGCATTTGCTGCTTTCTGGAGGATTTTGCCGTTTTTATGAAAAAGAAAACAAGATGGTTTCATTAACCAGCTCCTCTATATATCTCCTAATAGCAGGGGCGTAGCCAGCAGCTGGCTGTCCCTCGGACCAGCCCAGCCAAAACTGGAGCACAGCCCTGTACATAGTTCTGAGCATAGCCAAAATAAGAAGCAATTTTGAGCTGAGTCTTGAGCCATTGCCCCAGCGGCCTAAGATTCAGCTCCGCCCCTGCCTAATAGTGGATACAATGAAAAGGTGGAAGAGAAAAAGGACGTACGCGTGTGTAGGCACAAGAAAGGATCTGTGGACCTGGACCTGGCGGCGCGGCGGAGGAGCCGTAGCAACGGCGGCCGCCCGTCAAAGGCAGGTCATGTGAACAGTAACGAAAGAGAAAGAAAGAGAGGATTTGGTTTTCTGCAGGTATTCTTCATACTAATACCGAATAGATGGGTCTCTTTAAATAAAGACTTATGCCTAACAAAAGGAAATCTAATGCTATCTCTTAAGGAGATCAATTTGGAAACTATTGCTCTCTTATGGAAAGCTAAGCAATCAAAACTATCCTAATGCATATGACTTGCCGAAGATAACTTGGAGTCCTACTGTTGCACGTCTAGTTGCCGCTGCCGTGCGCTGGCTCCGATTGCACGCTGCTGCTGCCTTCGCCTTTGATCATCTTCTTGCGGCGAGAGTATGTTAAGCCCACATCTCTCCCCTTCTCGAGCAGCAGCTCGTCCTCGAGCTGGAAAAGAGGATAGAGTTGCTGAAATTGCTCCATATCTTCCCAAGAAGCATTGGTGGCCGCACCTACTTCCCATTGAACCAGAAGTTGTAGTTGACCGCGAGCCAGATGGGATTTGAGAACTTTAGCCGGCACAAGACACACCCGCCCATGCAACAAAACTGGCAATGCTGGAGGACTGGACGGAGGAGTACCGACAAATGGTTTCAACAGACTAATGTGGAAGACGCCATGAATTTTGGCGCCGGCCAGCAATTCAAGGCGATAAGCAACCAACCCAATGCATTGAAGCACTTTGTATGGTCCAAAATAACACAGTCCTAACTTGCCACGATTAGGGAGAGACAATGATGCCGCTTGACGATGATGAAGAAGGAACCAAACCCATTGCCCTTCAGCCAATTCCAAGTCAAGGTGTCCCTTGTCATACTGACGTTTGTAAAGTTGTTGTGCTTGAAGTAAACGGTCATGGACCTCGAGCAAAAAAACATCAGTGTCGTGTACTAACTGCTCCACGGCAGGAAGAGGCGTGCTACCCGTCTCATATGCGCGCAATGACGATGATTCCCTGCTATACACCACTTTGAACAGAGAAGTATGAAGTGATGTCTGGAAGGATGTGTTGTAGCAGTATTCGACCCAAGGTAACCAAAGAAGCCAATGTTTGAGGCGATCGCCGGTTATGCAACGGAAGTACATGACAATAATCTTGTTGACCACTTCGGACTGACCATCTTATTGAGGATGAAAAGCGGTACTGAGACGAAGTTTAACCCCAGCCAAACGAAACAGTTCATTCCAAAAAGTACTAGTGAATACCGGGTCCCGATCACTGACAATGGACGTATGCACCCCATGTAATCGAACAACCTCATTGAAAAATACCTGGCCAACCGAATGTGTCGTGTACGGATGAGCCAATGGAACGAAGTGTGCATACTTTGAGAAACGGTCCACCACCGTGAGAATGATTGTTTTGCCGTGAACACGAGGCAGCTCCTCAATGAAATCCATAGCGATGTCGACCCATACCGTGGATGGCACATCCAAAGGTTGAAGAAGACCACCAGTGTAAGTGCTCACCCTTATTGCGTTGACACGTATCGCACGCGCGAACAAACTCTTGCACCACCAAGCAAGCATTAGGGACATGAAAATCAGCACGTAAATGGTGGAGTGTCTTTTGAACGCCGTGGAGCTGCCTGAAGAAGGCGAGGCAACAGTGTGGCTGTAGTAGGAACGTAGACCCTCCGATTAAATGTGACAAGGTCATCAACTATTGCCCACGCCACCCACTGATTGCCGGCCGTGATGGCTGTGCGAAGTTGCAGCATGGCAGGGCCCTGTGCCAACTCAAGGCGCAATTCATTGAAGACGGCAAACTATGGAGAGGAAAGTGCCATAACCGCGACATGAAGCTCGGTGTCGCGCCGGGACAATGCATCGGCAACCACGTTAGTGCAGCCCAGTTTGTATTCCACACTAAAATCATAACCCAAGAGCTTGCTAACCCATTGGTGCTAAGGAATGGTAGATAGCCATTGGTCAGGCAAAAACTTCAAGCTGTAATAGTCGGTACGTACCAAAATTTGCGGCCTTATAAATAAGGTCGCCAATATTGAACCGCATGTACGAGACCGATGAGCTCCCGTTCGTAGGTTGCCAAGAGAGCATGGCGAGGTGCAATAGGTCAACTGAAATATGCAATGGCGCCCGTGCCCTGATGAAGTACCGCCCCAAAGCCATGACCGGATGCATCACATTCAACAATACATTCGGCAGAAAAATCAGGCAATTGCAGGATTGGCGCTTGAGTGAGTGCCGCCTTGAGTTTGGTGAATGCGTCTTGGGCTGTCTCGGTCCAATGAAATGCTTCGCGTTTGAGAAGTTATGTCAGAGGTGCTGCAAGTGAGCCGAAATCCCGAATAAACTTGCGATAATAAGTTAATAACCCACAAGGCCAAGAAATTGCCGAACTGCCCGGACTAACTTCGGAACTGGCTAGGAGGTGTCTACACTGATTTTGGCTTGGTCTACGACGACGCCGGCTGCAGACACCACATGGCCCGAGTATGCGACCGACTCCTCCCCAAAGAAACACTTTGAACATTTCAAGAAAAAACGATTGGATTGTAGGGTGAGAAGGACAACCCGGGTGTAACAGCCCTAACTTAGGGTTTGTATTTCAAATGTAAAATTTTGAGGAGAAATAAAAACTTTTGTTGTCTCTTCAAATCATTTGAAAGTTCCTACATTTTTCCCTAGCAATTTCCATTTTCTAGAATTAAATTCTTGTGAATGGAGATTGTTGTCAGCTAATTCTTAGCCTTCAAACTTTGATCATCCTCTGAAATTATTTTTCCTACCATCTTGATCATCCTATCTACCTCCCTGAATTATTTCACAATTTTTAGATTTTGTTTGCTATTTCAAATGGCCAAGTCAACTTGTTTGAAATCTGGTCAAACTCCTCAGTCTGCAGCTTGTGAATTTTCTCTAGAACAATGCAGTGCATAAAAAGTCCTGGAAAAATTACACAAGGTTGTCCTCTGTCCTAGCAAGCTCCCATAAAAATTTCGAAATTTTTGGAGCTGAGGAGCTACCTCTAAAAATTCTCCAAACTCTCTCACCTTTTAAAACTCCAAATCGGTATTTATCGTTCCTCGAGCTCGAACCCGAGCCCGACTCGAGTCCGACCCGCGCCACTTGACTCGCCGCACCGCCTAGCTGCACCGCTGTGAGCCCGATGGTGTCGGCCGTCCGATGCAGATCGTGCGGCCAGCGTCGCCGAATCAACCGACTGTCCAATGCATACATCGATCTCGACCGCTCATTTTAGATCCAACGGTCCGATACATTCGGGTCGAGTCAAACCACCGGTTCGCACCGACTTGACTCCGGCCGCACTACTTCGCCGCTATCACCGACATATGGGTCCCACTGCCGTGTTCTTCCTCGCCGACTCACGCCTACGGAGCTCGGCTGGCGATCGCGCATGCGTGCCACGCAGCTTCGCCGCCGCCACGCCGGGACGCGTGTCGCCTCCGCAGGATCGCTCAAGTCCATCTACCTCATAGGGTCGCCCATTCCTTCTCGCAGCCATTCTTGCGCCTCTCCGCCCATTTCTTAGCTTCGCCGAGAAAACTCGAGCGTAGCGCCGCCGCTTCGAGCCGCCTGAGCCGCGATCGCACCATCGTGTTCTCTTGCCTCGCCGCTCCATTTTGCCTATTCGGGTCCTTGGCGTCAGTGGATCGCCAAGGGCGATATCGTCGTCTCGCCTCCGCGATCTCGATCCGTGAGCTCGTTTGCGACTGGTGAGTTTCCACTCCGCCACCTAGTCCCTTAGGATCGCATTGATGCACCGAGTCTAACGGTGGGCTTGTTTACGCCTTTGTGCATCGTTGCGGGCGTGCGACCAATTCTTCTCCAAGCTCGGTTTTTCCGCCGTGGAAATTCCGGTCCACCTCGCTTTCGCCGTCGGCGTTATCGCGTGCTCCTTGCTCGGTGTTGAGGCGGCTTAAGCACACCTTCCGAGTCTTCTAGAAGCCCGTGACGCCTTCTCGCGTGGACCGTGCTTTCTTCTCCGCCCGGCCGCCGTGAGCTCATCTCCGTCGACCATCGGGCTCCGCGTCACCGTCATCGAGTTCGCTAGGTCCTTGCGAACCCGGGTACCACTCTTTCGCCGAAACCTCCCGGTTTGCTAGTTCGGTTCTTGCGCCGCGCGCACTGCGTGCCGTGCTCGCCGGTGAACCGCCGGTGATGATTTGTTTGACTCTAATCATGTCTACCTTGAGTCTCTCTTGTGGGCCTGCTTGGCTAATCCCGTTTAGAGAACCTTTAATCCACCCGCTATATTTCCCTCGAGTCGCCATGTGGGTCCATGTTGTCGCTAGGTTTGTGTAGTTCGTTATCGTGTTCTCTGTTGGGAAGCGTACTTCTCTGTGAGAGTGTTTTAGGTTTGCACTTAGTAAGTCAAGACGTATTCTTTGAATACGCCTTCGACGTCACTTTAGGCGAGTCTTGCGCTGTCGTCGTTAGCCGCATGCCCGCTGTCGCTGGTCGGGCTTCTTGATGGCGAGAAAAAGTATTCATTGCTTTAGTATTTCGGTTTATGTTTTCTCGTTGAGTCATTAATTCAATCAAACTTGTAAAATGTATAACTAATTCAATTTTTGTCCAAATTGCATGAAACCAGTCTTTGTTAATTTTCATTTCAAATGTATTATTTACTAAAATTAGTTTCATCCATGTCTCTCAGTAGCAAAAATCTGTTAATTAATAAAATGATGTCTTATGTATCTTCTAGATTAGAAAATGCATATCTCTTTCAATATTTGTCCAAATCCAAGTGAAACCAATTTTGTAATTTGCCATTTTCAGTATACTAACTATTAGGATAGGTTTTACACACTGTTTCTGTTCATGAAAATTTGTTAAGTAATTAACTAGTGACTTGTTGTGTTTTTAGCTTAGAAAATTCATAGAAAATTGCTAATAACTTAAAATGATTTGTTCTCTGTTTCTAAAATTTTGTTATATCTTGCTTAGGTTGCTGTGTGAGTTTTAGCTTGTTTTGGTGTTGTTGTATGTTTGAGTTTTGTCGGTGTTATTCGTTCTTATTTGCTGTTATGTTCGATCGTTAGGCTTCGATATTTGCGCAACCCCGAGGACGATCCTCCGCACTATATTGAGCAACAAAGAACCTGTGCAAGCGCTTTGATCATGTTTATCCCAAGATTTTAAAGATTAATATTTTGTTTCAATTTGTATGTATGCATTGCTTAATTTGTGTTAAATTGATTAGTTAAATCAGAGTCGCATATCCCGTAGACAAAATATTGATCTCTACTACCGAGCCTAGGTTATTTGTCGTGATTAGAGATCATTGGATGATCTCTTGTCACTTAGTAGATCCGGTCAACTTGCTTAGACATGCTTAGCTATCGGTAGAATCTGGCGGTTATCGACTTTAGTCGGTAACCTTGATCACACAAAATTTACTATAGCTTTATGTTTTAGCATTTCGCTATGTTTAATTGCAAAACTAAAAATGAAAACAAAATAATTTAGACTTGGGCACAATGGTATCTTGTGTGATCTGCTGGGTGATCGAAAGGTGCCCGAGCCGCTTAAGGACCGAGTTACTTGCGCCACCGTCTCGAGCATTTTGCGTGCTAACCACACTAGAGTATATGGGACCTCTCTTGACCTAGTACTTTGGCGTGTATTGGCTCGGTCGCAGGAGGTCGCAGAGGGACGGAGGTGGGAGCATGGTAGTTGTCCAAAAGCTTTATCCCGAGCGGGTAGTTGTCTTTTCGGCTTTACCATGTAAGCGTATGGTGTTTCTACCCATACGAGCTGCTCGTTGATACACAATATTGGAAACAGTCTCGTAGGACTTAGTCAGTGCGGCATACCTTCGAAGTGTGCTTTGGCTTAAAGGCGTCCGAGGTGTGGGTACATTGGTACACCCTGCAGGTTAAAACTATTCGAATAGCCTCGCCCTAGGTTATGGACACGCTGGATCGCCCCAAGAACTAGACTACAACATTTAAATTAAAACTTGATGGGTGGTACGAACTGGGATTCGTGCTATTGTTGTGGTGACTATTGGGATAGTCACTTCTAGGTTGTTTATCTTTCGCTTTTGTTATTATTATCCTTCGTTATTTCAATCTTAAAAATGAATTGCAAACTTGCCTTTAAAACAGATTACCTTATTGCAAATGAAAGTTGGCTTTATGCAAATGAAACATATGGCCTCCACTAAATAAGCTCGCATGTAGCATATGAACAGTGCCGCTAGTTCACACGTCGAGTCTTGCGGGTACAAAGACAATCTTTGTACTCGTGTGCTTTGCTTAATGTTTTTGTTGCGGAGGAAGAAGGTGAACCTCGTGGTCCTCACTTCGTGGAGTCTTTGTCGCCGTGGGTGACGACTAGTCTTGGCGGTCCTGGTCGGATGCCTTGTGGGTTGAAGGCACGCGATTGGCTTTGTTTATAGCCATCTTATGGCACTTTGCTTCATTGCCGCGTTCGTTATTTGTGTATCTTTGGCACCGGCCTATGTCCGTAATATTGTTACTATTTGTTTATCTTCCGCTTGTAGTGTAATGTTTGGACTATATGTTTTGAATGGAGTTGATGTCTAATTTTGTAACGAGGTGCGATATCGCTTTCGAAGTATACATATCTCGAGGATCGCTTTATTTGATTTGTGATGCTAGGACCAGGTGGTTGGTTAAGCATTACAAGCCAAATAAACTGGGGTCCTCACACCGGGTATGACAGAGATGCTCGGACCAGGATGGACTGCAGATGAGGATGTCGTCGAAGAAGACCAATACGAAACGCCGACAGAAGGGTTGGAGGACCGAGTTCATGAGGGCTTGAAACATAGCCAGCGCATTGGTGAGGCCAAACGGCATCACGAGAAACTCGAAGAGCCCTTGGTGAGTGAGGAATGCCGTCTTCTCCACATCGGCCAGGTGCATCAAAACTTGATGATAGCCAGAGCACAAATCCGGTTTAGTGAAAAATACGACACCACGTAGTTCATCAAGTAATTCCTCCACAACTGGAATTGGAAATTTGTCCTTGATAGTTCGGTCATTGAGAGCCCAGTAGTCGACGCAAAAACGCCAAGACCATCCGTCTTCTTGACAAGTAATACCGGTGACCAGAATGCTGAAGTACTGTAGCGAATAGTCCCTTAAGCATCTCCGCACATTGTTTTTGTCCTTCTGCAATCATCAGATGCAGCTAAGTCTTTTTGAGTTCTCTTCCAGTATCAGGTCTCACTCGAAAAGGTAAATGCTAGCTAGCTAGCTATTAATTATAAAAGATGGAAAGATAATTCCCAATAATCAACACATGCACGCATGTAATACCAACCAGGTACTATATTTCACTTGGATGCATGACTTGATCTTAAAGAAACAAGCAGGTAAATAATTAAAGTTAATAGCACAACTACTAGCTCTATTCCATCGCAAAGAAAAGAACTAGTAGCTCTATTTACAGATGGGTGAGATGGGAATTGAAACCTCTTGGATGGATCGAAAGCTGCACATCAATATGATCATACCTAACAAACTATATCTGAACAAGTCGGGAACTAGCTAGTAATGATTGGTTAGGATGATGGTGCACTCAACATTGGACACGAACCGACGTAACAAGTAACATTAAGATCAAGATCATCCTAAGAATTTGTCAATCATGCGGAACAGGGTAGGCACGGCATTTGCTGCTTTCTGGAGGATTTTGCCGTTTTTTATGGGGGAAAAAACAAGATGTTTTATTAACCAGCTACTCTATATATCTCCTAATAGTGGATACAATGAAAAGGTGGAAGAGAAAAAGGACGTACGCGTGTGCGTAAGCACAAGAAAGGATCCAAGTCGATCCAACCTTGGATAGAACAGGAACATATTCTTGCTCCCTTATGAACGCCGTTGACTACTCCATCCAGACCGACAGATTCATCTAATCAGTCAGCCGTCTCTGGAAAGGAACTACTTTAATTTGTTGACAATGGATTCTTCTTCCTTTCTTAAGTACCTCCCCTAAGGCATTAGACTTTTGGTGATTCTAGTTGCTCTTACATTCTGTGAGTATGTAATACTATAGCTACATAGGATTTAAAATCTTTGTTTATATCTTGGGACATACCATCACATGATGTAAATGTTTCTCAAGATTCAGAAAGGTACGAGTCTATAAAAAATTGCACAAAGATATGATAAACCTAAGCATCACCAGAGCCATAAATAAAAGAACCGAAAGTCCCAAATTCATGCGAAATGTTTCAGAAGAAAATACTTACGAGCACCAGGATCTCTGAAAGCGCAAAGGCCCCAAATCTGATCAGATTTTAAAGTGCAAAGGCACAAAAGAAGGCATTCAGTAAAGACTGCTAGTCTTCTTCCCCTCACGCATGCCTTGCCGGTCTGCTGTAACATAACATTGTAAGTTTCCTGGTGCGTATGGATGACCATAGGTCCCACCAACTCTTGCCTCTTCAACCGCACCAAATGTGAGATGGCTTCTGCTGCAAAAATCACTCAAACAGCAGAAAGGAATGCATATCCATAAGCTGCAGCTTTATGAAATGGCAACAGATAAGAACCAATTCCTATTTAAGTTCAAACAGTGCTCAACACTGAATCAAGAGGAAATACCTTAAGTCGTTGCTTACCTAGATTCCTGGAATAAATGGAATAAGACCTGCTTCCAAGATTTCTTGCATTCAGTAGACAATTTCCTAAAGATTTCGACGACAAATCTGCCCCTCACCGTGAAGATAACCTGCATCAAGTGTTGAGCTAGGAGCTCCTTACCTGCTATGTTAGACCTGATAAAGAGTTATACAATCATGCATGCAACCAGAACCAACGTATGGGTACAGAAAAGCTTGCTACTTCCTTTTTGTTACTTCTTTTTTCTCAATAGTAAAGCTCATCAACAGAAAATCAAATGGATTCCTGAAATCCATAAGGGTTGCACTCTTGACTCTTTGAGTCTTGAATAAACCAATCCAACAATCTAAGCACTTTGGCAACCTTGTGAACCCTCTTGAGTATAATAAGGAGAGAGAATTAAACTAAAAATCTGAAAGTGTTAACATTTTTTTCATTTTCATTTGAAAGAAGAAAATCAAGGACTTACTGAGGCAACAGGAAAATATTTCTGCTATCGATGGTTTACATCACGAAGCTACAATAACATGTCGAGTGATAAGTATTAACCACGATTTTACTTAGAAATGAGTTTAATCTCATAAATTCAGCTCATCTACTAAAAAGTAATTCTCTACAAACCAATTTCGCATTGAATCGCATCACTGTATGCAGCATACAGCCATACACTTTCTCATGAAGGTACAATTTATTCATGTGCAAGATCTGAAACAACCATAAAAAAAACTGACAACCCTCAACCTTTGCTAAGCCTCCTCTCAGAAATAACCACAAGTGTCACTGTACAGCACTGCCTCATCTGAATCAAAGTGGCGTGTTTCTGAGCCAAGATCTACATGCCTTGAAATAAGCTAAGTATCATTGCAGCAATGGATGATAATGGCAGGAGACAAGCTTGCAATTTGCACCAGGTAAAAGTGGTTCAAGATATTACTTAAATTGCAAGGTGAGAATGCTATTTCTTAAAAAGGGCAGCTAGCTCCCCCTTTTCAGCCATGGATGAAATAATATCACAGCCTCCCACAAGCTCCCCTCCAACAAAAACCTGTGGGAATGTTGGCCAATTACTGTACGTCTTTAGGGACTCTCTCAACCCATGGTTGTGCTCCTCATCAAGAACATCAACGGTTTCAAAATCCACTCCATGTGCTTCCAAGATCCCCACCACCCTTTGTGAGAACCCACACTGGGGAGCGCTCCTCGATCCTTTAATGAAGGCCACCACTTTGTTCTCCTTCACCAAGCGATCTATCAGCTGTTCTAGTGGGATGGTAAGCTGAACATGGCGTCCAGGAGTCAACCGCAAGTCTGGAGGCCTCTGTGGAGGTCCAACCCAGGTGTAGTTTCCAGCAACATTCCCTGGTGGTGCCTTGCCAGTGGCTGTTATATGTTCCTCCATCCATGATTTCCAGGCATTAGTCAGGACAGTTCGATCTGGTTTCTCCTCATCTGCTACTGCAACCTGTAGAAACCAGTGCGGTCAGATATTAGTATGCTCGAAATGAGAAAACAGATAATTATGTCCTGTCGAAACATTTATCTTGTGCAAATGTCGTTGGGGGCTAGTGATCGTACTAGTAAATGCAACAGCAACACAATGAAATTAGCACATTGCTGTATTAAGAGTTAGTACAGAATCATTAGTGTGTAACTGTGTATAGTAAGGCCCCAGGACAGGTGTAACATCCTAATTTTCGTGTTTTTTGGAATTTTCAAAATAAAATGAATCAGTTGAATTGTATTGAGTTGTTTAAAGCTTAATTTGAAATTTCAAAAATAAAACAATTTAAGTTGAATAAATCAAACTTCAATTAAATTCAAAACTGACTTATTTGATTTTCTGGATTTTCTTGGATTTCTCCTAGTTCTTTTGTTATTTCTTGGAGTATAATTTAATTTATTTCTTTTCTGTTTTCCCAAAATTTCTTTCCTTTGTAAAATTTAATTTAAATTAATTATTTTAAAGTTTGGATTTTATTTGAAGTTCTTGCTCATGTCTTTGATAAATAAATCAAATCCAAAATTCAAATCTCCCATCTCATTTCTCAAATCTAATCTCCCAACTCAATTCTCAAATCCCAAAAATATCAATCTCGAATTTATTCTCAAATATCTTTTCTTTTTGGAACCTAAGTCAAAATTCAAATTTGAATTTGAATTTTTCTCTTTCTTTTTGTTCGGCCGAAGCCCAGTTCTTTTCCTTTTGGCCCAATTCTTTTTCCTCCTTTCTTCTTTCCTTCTTTCTTTCTTTTTCCTTCATCCACCCGAGCTGGCCTCCCTACCTCACTCTCGCCACGCGCCAATGCCGCACTTTGTCGTGCCGCTCGCGCCGCACCCGGCCACCCCTCGGTCCTAGCCGTGCCGAGCGCGCCCCACCCCTCGCATCGCCTGTGCCATGCGCCCAAGCCGCGCCGCGCCACCTGTACTACGGTCGTGCTGTCCACGCTCCCGCCGCCCACATCGCGCCACTCGCGCCATTTGTGCCGCCATAGCGTGCGCGTCATCACTGCCACCATCACAGCGCATTCATGCCCGCCATTGCCGCCGCCATCAATGCCCCTCATCACCACGCCCTAACGCACTACCGTTTCCCATCGCCCGATCAATGCTGAGCCAACCGCCGCGACATCTACGCCGCCCGCGTCTGCTCCGTTCGCCGTCTTCGCCCTATAAAGTGAGCACCAAAAACCCCCTTGCCCCCCTCTTCATTTTGCCCCTAGCGCCATCCCCTACCTCGCCACCGTTCGGCCGGAACGCACAACGCCACCACCTTCTTCCCGAAGTCCGGCCGCCACCTCTTCTCGCGTTCTCGCCAATCCGGTGAGCCCTTTGCATGTCCGTGCGCGTCACGTCATGTTCCTGAGGCCAAGGAACATTTCTCCTCTTTTAATTTCACTTTTCCGCAGTGGTTCGTCGGAATCGCCCGCCTTCTTCCCATCCAACCAAGCCGCCACCACCGTCGAATTCGTCTTCCTCGGTGAGCTCCGTCTCAATTCCTTGCACCAGTAGCACCTCCTTCTTCCCCTTAATCTATTCCCTACCTCCTTTCGGCCGCACCCTCACTGGAGCAAGCTGCCGCCGCCACCCGATTTCCACCGCCGGCCACTGTCGCCCCGCCTCCACGGTCTCCCCGAGCCCACGCCGTGCTTGTGCACACGCCGCCTCCGCTAATCCGCCATGCACCGCCGTCGCTACCCATGCCACCGCCGTGCACCATTTACCGCGCCGCCACCTCCCCTCGAGTCCCCGAGAACCCGAGGTCCCATTTTGCCCATCCCTGACCGCTTCCGCGCCACCGCTCGCCGTCGGCGGCCGTGCGCCCGAGCGCTGCCTCTCCTCCTCTGTTTTCTCCCCCCCCCCTCTGCTCTTCTCTCTTTCTCATTGACAGATGGCCCCCACCTGTCATCCTCCTCTCTTTATCTCCTCTCACTAGCAAGTGGACCCCATTTGTCAGCTAATTGATTTAATCCTTTAATTATCAAAAAGAATATTCCCTGGAATACTCCTCCCTTCTCAATTTTCAGCAATTTCTTATTCCGTCAAACTTCTAAATGCTCGTTCTCCTTCATACGAACTCTGATTCCATCGATTCTTGTTCCTAAATTCATCTAAATTCTTAATCTTCCTTTCAGTGCCTATTTTATAATTTTTTGGATTTTATTAGGATTTATCGTTATTTATTCGTCTCGTTTTACGCGTATAGAATCTGGCGCTGCCGAAGCCAACTTGGATCAGTCTGCAATAGTAACTCCCATCTTCGACGAAGGCAAGTCGTAAACATTGATCATGTTGTACCCATTATTGCAAAAATATATCATTTTATATCAACATGCATGCTAATTTTATATCAATTGTTTTCGGGAGTAGCTAGTTACCTAATTGAGATTATGCCACCTTGAATATTGTGAATGTCGTGTATCCTTTGACACTATAGGTTGGGTTATTATTAGTTGGACATAATTGTAATACCAACATAGGTGACATAGTATGCTTAGTTATACAACGGGCTCTTCTTCACAAGATTAATCATGATAACTTAACTTAATGATATATGGAACTGTGGTGTAATACCACTGTTATAAAATTGTTGTGCCATGGCAGGGGATGCCATTGGGCCTGGTTGAACAAACTGGTTTCATACTCATGCGAATGATCGCGCAGTAAAAGAGGTGCAGGTAGCACATTTTGGATGAGGTGGATTCGCCTGAGTAATCACTAAGGACCTAATCTTGTGCACTATTGATCTAGACCTTATCGTACAACCACATGTCCAGTATGGGATAGGTCTAGCTAACTAACTAGCAATGTTTTTATTTTTGGTTCTGCCATGTGGTGTGGGTTCGGGATTTACAGGTAGATTCACATGACGCAAGAAGGGGGCCCCGACTGTGGTGGATGTAACCCTTCGATGGTGAAACCTTAGCAAGCAGAACTGGGTTAAGACAAAACTTTGTAAAAGCCTTGTGATAATAACTTAGTCGCACGCCTACGGAAGCATGTCATGGCCGACATTATAAGTTGATTATCTCTTGTGGGTCAAACTGTACAACCACTGCAGAGTGTTAAAACTGTTCGAATAGCCGTATCCCCGGTTATGGACAATACCTGAGGATTTCACACGAGGTATAGGATTTTCATAAAATGTTTGGATAGTGGAATGGATGAAAAGTGAACGGGTAGTTCACTGGTAGTTGGTTAGGAAGTGAACGGGTAGTTCGTTGGTTGTTTCAAAGCAATTGTTTACTTTATTTATAGAATCTTTTCAACTATGTTTTTTAATCTATTTACTGTATTTACTATCAATATTGCTTTCTGCAAAATAACAATACAGCTATTCCTTGTTCAAACCTTGCATAAATATTAATTGCATACTATTCCCTACGACTTGCTGAGTACTTTATGTACTCACGGCTTTATATCATTATTGATCATTTGCTGAGGAAGAATCCAGGAATCCAGAAATTCTGCGAGGAGTACTTTGAAGACTATGTAAACTAGTATGTGCTCCCTACTCGATTGCCTGTGAGCATGTTGGATGGCTACCACAAGGTATCTTATTTCTGCTGCAAGAGTTATGTTTGTCTTTTAAGCCCTACGTGGTAAACTATGTATATTTTGACCATAAGGTTCGCCACTACTATTTAATAATAATTTGTTTATTTCTTACCTATTTCATTGAATGATTTTCATCGATACTGTCGTTGTGTGAACTAGCTACTGATCATAGGACTAGTTAGTTCAGAATACACAGAGAGTCCAGATTTGCAAGTTCGGATCCCGACAACAGGCAGGACAATCGTTCGAAGAAGTAATTAAAATGAGGGGCAAGGGAGCATGGAATCGTGTAGAACAATCCTAAGCTAAAGAAATTGAGAAGAGATCACGATGTTTTAGTAAGCCTTAGCATGAAACACTAGATGTAAGAAAGGAAGGATATCAGGATTCGTGAGCCCCTCTGCACTATTCAGGTCCAAGATGAAACTTTCGCATGAGCCCGCAAGTCCCAGAATTAGTTGAAAACTGCAGCCAGCTAGTGCTCCTCTTGGTTAGAAGCAAGAAAATTGCATGCGAGGAGAGGCCAGCCAAATGGGCAACTAGGCCCTGTTGAGAGATTTTTGTCTAGTGCAGATATCGTTGGGGGCAAGTGATCAATTGACCATACTAGTAACGCAATAGAAATATAATGAAGTTTGCACATCGCTTCACTCGTGTGTATAGTAGTGCTCCAGGAGAGGCGGGACAAGGATTCACGTAAGTAATTAAAATGGGGGCAATGGGGGGTAGGTGTTAGCCTAGAACAAGCGTAAGGTAAAGCAATTGACAAGAAATCATGGTCTTTTGAATCACTAGAGGTAAGCAAGCAATATCAGGAATCATGAGTCCCTCTGCACTGTTCAAGTCCAAGATGAAACCGTTGGCATTAGATTGATAATCCCAGAACCAGCTGGGAAAAAACAGCTAATGCTCCGGAGGTAATCAGCGAGGGAATTGCATCCGAGTAGAGGCCAGCCAAATGGCTGCTAATCTAGTCCAACAGGAGTGTAACCCAAATCCAAATCCACGTCGGATGGATGATGCGTATAGAACAATAGATAGATAGGTATACCTTAACGGAGGCGCATAGGTCGGTGGGCACCTTCCTGCGGTGGCCCTCGACGCTGGCCCTGACGTTGCGCGAAATCCCGAGGAACTGCAGCTCGCCGTTGGGGTCGTAGACGCCGTAGACCCCGGGCTTGGGGGGCAGGGCATCGTCGTCGTCGGGCAAGGGCTGGGTGGGTTCCTGAGGGATGGGGACGGGGGACGCCTCGGAGAGCTTCTTGAAGGCAGCGAGGGCGAGGGCACGGGATGCGCTGCGGCGGGGAGGGAAGCAGCGAAGGGTGGAGGAGAGGGAGGCGGGGACGGGAAGGCGGAGGAAAGCAGCGGCAGGGGAGGTGGAGGTGGACAAAGCCGCCATGGTGGGAGGGAGGGAGGGATGCGGCCGATGAGTAGTAGTGGTGAGTGGTGAGTCTGAGGAGGAGGATGGAATTGGATATCTCCCGACTGGCCAATTCCCTAAATTCAGGTGTTAGCTCATCCTATACAGTTAGAATGTATTTTCAGCGGTATAATTGGGGCTGAAAAAAATAGTTCGACGACTCGCGAGCCAGCTCGGCTCGAATCAGGCTCGAGCTTGTAAAATTTCAAGCCAAGCCAAGCTCAGCCTTTAGCTCGCAAGACTTTTGAGCTGAGCTCAAACCGCTCGCGAGCCAAACGAGTCAGGCAGATGCGATCGCGTCGTCCCAGCCCACTGAGCCCATTTTTTGATTTCCCCACCCCATGCCTTCGGCCCTTCCTGCTTTCCCCACACCCCACCCCATCCACTCGACCCGATCCCCATTCCATTCCCCACCCAGCCACCCCATCCACCCGATCCGACGATCCCCTTCGGCCCTTCCTCTCTCGCCCCGTCGGCCGTCGCCGCCGCCCACCCGAACCCACCAGACCACCACCGGGAAGAAGCCAATGGTGGACCTCGCCGTCGTCGCCGCCCACGCCGTCGCCTCCGACCCTCCGCCCAATGGTGTAGGGTTGGGCATCTGCCTCCCCGGTCGCATGTCGACCGGCTCAGCCTCCGGCCGCCGGCACCGCCTTGGCTGTTGTGCGCCACCCTGGCTCGGTGGCCTGCTCCCCCTCGGATTTATTCCCCACGTCTCCACTTCTTCATGGTCGGATTCGCTCCACTGACCTCGCGGGGCTCCAGAGCTGACCCAGCAGATGTGGGACTCCAAGAACATGATGTGTGCTGCTGACCCCAGGCATGGCCGCTACCTTACTGCCTCAGCCATGTTCCGTGGAAAGATGAGCACCAAGCAGGTGGACAAGCAAATGCTGAATGTGCAGAACAAGAACTCGTTTTTCCGTTCATTTGTTTATGCATGTTTGGTGCTTGTGCTTTATTCTTTACTGATGTGTGATGTGTTCATTTCCTCCCCTCGAATTTGTCTTCTTTCTTGTTCTTGCCATTGCCATTTTAGACATCAACAGTGCTTCTCGTTCTTAGGCTGGGAGTGGGAGGGTTCTCGGGCTGGGACTGGGAGGATCTGCTTGCGCACGAACTCAAGCTTGGCGACAGGGGAAGCACACGGCGGCACGGCCAATCGGTTGGATAGCGACAGAGAGGCAAGCATGGTGGAGGACTAGAGGCGGACGCGAAGAGGTGCTCGAGCTCGTGAGGGTTCGCGAGCCAGCTCGAGCCGTTTTTCGAGCCGATCCACTTTCATATCTCATTTTCAAAATGAGCCGAGCCGAGCCTACTGTTGAAATGAGCTTGAGCGAACTTGGCTCGGCTTGGCTCGTTTCCGGCCCTAGGTATAATAGTTTTACGTAGTTTTGTAAAGTTTCAGTTACTTAAAAGTTTCATATTTTATAACTCAAGTTTCAGGCAAAAGAGTATTAAGAAGTTTCAGCAAATTTCATAAAGTTTCAAGAAGTCTTGTGAAAACATTTTTAAAGTTTTGATTTCAGTAAGTTTTGTGTATTTCTAGAAGTTTTTAGAAGATTCCAAAAAAGTTTCAAACCCAAGTTTCAAACCCAAGTTTCAGATTCTGGAAGTCAAGAGTCAATAAGTTTTCGATTTTGGAACTCAAGTTTCAGACAAAAAAAAGTTTCAAGAAGTTTCATGATATTTCAAGAAGCCTCGTGAAAAACATTTTAATAGTTTCGGGTTTCAGTGAGTTCCTTGTATTTCTAGAAGATTCTAGAAGATTTCAAGAAAGTTTCAAGTCCAAGTTTCAACAAGTGTCAGATTTTCGAACTCAAATTTCAAAAAGAAAAGTTTCAGCAAGTTTCAACATATTTCAATAAGTTTTAGATTTTAGAACTCAAGTTTCAACAAGTTTCTAACAAAGAAGCTTCAAGAAGTTTCAACAAGGTTCATCAAAAATAAACACACGAGTTGTAAAGTATCAAAAAGGGTTTCGGTGTGTTTCAACAAATTTTAATGGATTTCAAATCCAAAACCGTAAGTTTTGTCCAGTTTCAAATCTGGAACTTGATTAAAAATGAGTTTCAAAAGAATTTCAAGTGAGTTTCAAAAGACAAACTTCAAAATTTCAGAGTACATTTTGTATGTTTTCATCATGTTTCAAAAGAGTTTCAAACGAGTTTTGTAAGCTTTCAGTGTGTTTCAATTGAATTTCAAGGGGTTTCAAATCTGAAACTGTCGTAGGGACGCCCCACCGGCCCCACACGACCCGGCGAAGCACAGCAGCACCGAAAGGTCTTCCAAGGACCTACTCGGAGGTTGCCCCGAAGACCCCTCGGAGGATCCCGAAGACCCCCTCGAAGGATCCCGAAGACCCCCCGGAGGATCCCGAAGACCCTTCGGCGGACCCAAGAAGACCCTCCAAGGAAGGCAGCAGAGGACCGCCGAAGGACACAGGGTCCGCAGGAACGGTGGACCGGGTGTATCCCCCAAGATAGACCGTGTCCACGAGGGCACACCATGCACCAGAGGCTACGCATAGGGTGCACAAAAGACCCTGCAGCCCCTAGGACTAATGTACTTTGCTAGGGGTATACATGTACGTTTAAAATGTCATATCGGGAGGCTATAAATAGCCCCTCCACCATGTAACTAAGGAAGGATCTTTGAATACAACCGAGCCACTGTTCAGTCCCCTCGTCCTTCCAGCACGAGGGGTCTCCAATTCTTACTGTCTAGTCTTCTCACTACGACAGTTGGCGCCATCCGTGGGGTTCGGCAAGAAAGTTACACAAAAACTCATGGCCCCCCGAAGGGCAGCACTCAAAGTCTCCGCAATCGAGGCAGCAGCGGCAGACGCGGCCCCGAACACTCCCAAAGCAAAGTGGGGTCGGGTCGCATCTACCGCTGCTGCCGCCCGAGCCGAAGAAGAAGCCAATAATTCCATCCATGGGGACATCGTAGGAGGCAATGCCCCACCCACCGAAGCATCTTTGCCAAATACACAGATCGCAGACATCACTCGAGAATCATACGAAGCACTCCAGCGGGAACTGGTGGACCTCCGGCGCGAGATGCTTAGTCTTCAACAGGCAGCGGGAGGCACCCTTACGACCAACCAGCCACAGCCTGACACTCAACACCCCGAAGCCGGAGCCCAAACCATCCCGGAGGAACCAAACGCGAGCCTGCAGCTCCGGGGAGATCCCAACTCACCGTTGAGCGCAGGACTTGAAGCAGCACGCTGGCCAAGGAACTTCAAAATGCCGGAGGTTACACCCTTCGAATGATGCACAGATCCCTCGGAGTTCCTGCGTGTGTATGAAACATCAGTCAAAGCGTCGGGAGGAGACGACATAACGAAGGCAAAAAGCATCACGCTCGCCCTTAAGGGCGTCACCCTGACGTGGTTCTTTACCATCCCCCCTGCTCCATTTACGTCTGGGAGCAGTTGCGTGACCACATACGCAACAACTTTCAAGGAAACTACAGTGAGCCAAAGGATGCAGGACATCTGTTCCCAGTCAAGCAAGCCCCGGGCGAATCCCTTCGAAGCTTCTTCAGAAAATTCGCAGAAGTAAAGTGCCAAGTCAAGGGGGTCAATGAGACTACCATCATAAACGCCGCAACCTGCGGTTTGCAGAAAAGCCCCTGTCGGAAAAACTGGCACGCAAGCCAACACGCACGGTCGCGGAACTCTTCGACAAGATAGAGGAGTACGCCCGAGCGGAGGAGGATAGCACCCGGAGGAATGGTACTGCTCCAAATACCACCCTTACAGATAGGCCACCCAAGGAGTATGCAACTACCGCCCTAGCTCCCAGCAAACCACGCATCAACTATCGGCAAAAAGGCCGAAATGTTTTTCATCTCGACGAAGGGCACACCTCCGAAGCAGGAAGAAGAGGCGGCCGAGCAAACCACGATCGTGAAAGGGGCGCGGCCGTCACGATGGGAGGCACCCGGACGTCCGAGGTGGTGCAGCAGCAACTCCGTTGTACTGCGACCTGCATGGCGAAGGGTCACACACAACAGCAGAGTGCCGCACCATCACGACCATGCAGGACTACATGCACTACAGTCAGCAGCCAGTTGAACACGAAGATCGAAAGGAGGCTGGCAATCTATTACCGGCCCCACCGCTACGCCCGCGCATCAAAGTTGGCCATGGCGGGCCAGCCCAGAGGATCATCAACATGATCACAGGGGGGTCCTCGCTGGGCATAGCATCAAAAAGACAACGTCGCGCGTACGTACGGCAAATCCACCACGTGGCCACACAGCCGGCCTCCCTGCCACCTCGCTTCTCCGAGGTGCCCATAACATTCGGACCAGAAGACGCGCGGGGCATACACTTCCCCCATCAGGACCCCTCGTCATTTCCGCCAGCATTGCCAGCTATGAGGTCAGGTGTGTCCTCGTGGATGGCGGAAGCTCGACGGACCTCCTATTCGCAGAAGCCTTCGACAAGATGATGATCCCTAGAGATCGTCTGTCACCTCCGGGCATACCGCTGGTGGGCTTCGGAGGAAGGCCTGTCACGGCCTTGGGTCAAATTTCCTTACCCGTCACGTTTGGCGACGGTCAGGCATCTCGCACGGAAACAATAACTTTCGACGTGGTCGAAATACCATACCAGTACAACGTCATCCTCGGAAGGGCCACGCTCAACACCTTCAACGCAATAGCGCATCACAACTACATGTGCATGAAGATCCCCGCGCGCGAAGGTGTTATCACGGTACGGGCAAACCAACACCTTGCTCGTCGGGCCGAAATGGAGTTGGGCTCGCATGCTCTACGCGTCCACACGGTCGAAGCAAACACAGGACCACAAAGCAGGGCCCCGGTTGGCAAATGGGCCCCAAAGGCGAAACCAGAAGGACAGCTTCGAAGGGTGCCCCTCCAGGACGATTCCCCAGAGAAAACGGTGGCCCTCGGAGCAGAACTCACGGAGGAAGAACACAACAACATCCTCCGGGTGCTACGCGACAACGCCGACATCTTCGTATGGAGCCCCGAGGATATCCCTAGCGTCGCCAGGAATACAATCGAACACCGGCTCGCCATCCGAGCGGACGTTGTGCCAAAGAAGCAGAAGCTCCGGCGCATGACGCCAGAACGCCTCGAAGTCGCAAAGAAGGAGATCGCCAAGCTCTTGACAGCCAGCGTGATCCACGAGATAAAGCACTCTGAATGGCTCGCCAACCCGGTCCTCGTCCAAAAAAGTACGGGTCAATGGCGCATGTGCGTCGACTTCACCGACCTCAACAAGACATGCCCAAAGGATGACTTCCCCTTGCCACGCATCGACCAGCTGGTAGACGCCACGTCAGGGTGCGAGCTTATGAGCTTCTTGGACGCATACTCCGGATACCACCAGATATTCATGGCTAAAGAGGACGAGGCAAAAACCGCCTTCATCACCCCCATTGGCACCTACTGCTACCATCGCATGCCCTTCGGGCTGAAAAATGCGGGAGCCACATTTACACGCCTTATCACAAGAGTCCTCGCAGGGCAGCTCGACAAGAACGTCGAGGCATACGTCGACGATATTGTGGTGAAAAGCAAGCTCTCGCGCTCCCATCCCGGGGACCTGCGAGAAACTTTCGCCAGCCTCCGAGCAAAAGGAGTCAAGCTCAACCCAGAAATGCGCCTTCGGCGTCAGGGCAAGAAAACTACTAGGGTTCCTTGTCTCAAATAGAGGAATCGAAGCAAACCCAGAAAAAATCAGGGCCATACAAGAAATGCAACCACCCCGCAGCGCCCGAGAAGTACAAAAACTCACAGGGCGCCTAGCGGCCCTCAGCCGATTCTTATCCCGCTCGGCGGAGCGGGCCCTGCCCTTCTTCAAAACCCTTCGGGGTGCGGAACCATTTCGATGGACAGAAGAGTGCCAACATGTATTCCAAGAACTCAAGGAATACCTCGCTCAACTACCAAGCCTCACCAGCCCGAGGCCAGGAGCACGACTCCTGTTGTACCTCGCTGCATCCGCTTCCGCGGTCAGCACGGTCCTCGTCCAAGAAGAAGACGGACAGTGGCCCGTCTACTATGTCTCCGAAGCGCTCCAGGGAGCCAAGATAAGATACACGGAGCTGGAGAAGCTAGCGTACGCCCTGCTCATGGCTTCGCGTAAGCTTCGCCATTACTTCCTCGCACATGCAACCACAATCCCAACCTCCTACCCGCTGGCTCTCATGTTGCGAAACAAGGATGCCTCCAGACGGATCGGCAAATGGGCCGCAGAACTCGCACCCTTTGACATCACGTTTGCTCCGCGCACCACCATAAAATCCCAATCATTGGCCAACTTCATCGCCGAGTGGACCCCTCACACGGAACAGCCAGCCAATGCCATCGAGACACCATGGACATTGTATACCGATGGCTCCTGGTGCGCCACAGGAGCAGGCGCTGCTGCCATCCTCGTCGCCCCTGATGGTCGAAGCATCTCACACGCCGCGCGACTCAACTTTCCCACAACAAATAACGCCTCGGAATACGAGGCACTCCTCCTAGGCCTCCGCAAAGCGAAGATGCTAGGAGCCAAGCGAGTGGTAGTAAAAAGTGATTCGCGCCTCATGGTGGGACACTTCGACAAGACATTTGAAACAAGGGATCCCGAAATGGCTCGATACCTCGCAGCGGTGCGTGCCGTCGCTAAGGGATTCCTCGGAATCACCGTCCAGACAATACCTAGAAGTGCCAACGAAGCCGCTGATCGACTCGCAAAGATGGCCAGCTCCAATGACCGACCCCCGCCAGAAGTCTTCTACGAGATACTCGACAAACCTTCCGCCGCGTCCGGGACGCCCACTATCCAATGCGGAGCACTAGGGGCTCTGCCCAGAGCACTAGGGGCTCCACCCGAACCACTAGGTGCTCCGCTGAAAGATCTAGACCCGCCATTATGCGGTAATGGAGTTTTGGTGATTAAGGATAAATCTAATTGGGAGACTAACACTTTTATTGATATACATATTGTGTAGTCTTATTTGGATATAAAGGTGAAAATCATGAAGGCATGCAAGTGATTAAGTGATTAATGACAAATGCACTTGTGAGACTAACACTCCTATTGTTATATCATGCTTAGTCTCAACTTGGATATAAAAGCAAAAATCCAAACAGGTATGTATTCATAAATGACAATCTATTTGTGAGACTAACAATTCTATTGATTATCTATTGCTTAGTCTCGTTTGGATATAAAGATGAAAATACAAGAGGTATGCATTCTACTTCTTTTATTATATCTTGTTGCATTCCTCGGATCCAAAATATAGGTTAAACTCCACCAAAAAGGTTAACTTGGATATGTGCATATGTTTCCATTACACATTTGTGTATGCACACATTTAGGGGGGGTTCATTCTATATTTTGTGGTTTCATTAGTATTGATCCATATTCTCTTTCCACATATATTAAGGATCTTTACTTTGAAACATATATTTGAGTATATATAACTTGTGTAGTTCATATATACGTATATGAGTATATGAGACTTGTGTAGTTCATATACACTCTTTTGAGTATGTACAACTTATGTAGTTCGTATATACTCATACAAATCTATATTTAATTATTTGCAATTGTGTTGTGGGACTAATGTGTGTGCTAAGATGTTTTCAAGGCTTAGTCCCGGAGTTTAAATGATGACATGAAAAGGAAATGCAAATGTGATAAAAGATTAACATGGCTCAAGACAAAGGAGTCATGCATTGCATTTCGAAAAGCTTCTGGAAGGATTTCAGTAGAAATCGGTATGATCAGCATTTGGTAGCGGTAGTCTGGGTGTGCGGTAGTACCGAGTTCATGTGGCGAAACTACCGCGTAGCGGTATGACCGCAAATATATTGGCGGTATGTAAATTCCAGAGAAGGTGTTTTCTGTACTTCTCGAGCCTCTGGAAATCGGTAGTACCGCATCTGAGAAACGGTACTACCGGAGAGCGGTATTACCGGATGCTGTTGGCGGTAATACCGCACCTGTTAGTAATGGCTTGTTTAGAAGCATTTATGCAGGTATATCTTGTTAATTAATGTTAATGACATTGTGGGACTAACATTTTTCATGAGTTGGATGAATAGGTTATGTTCCAGGGTGATGAAAACTTTGGATGACATCATGAGTTGATTGTCATCAAGTCGTGATTCTTGAAGAAGAATAAATCATCATGTGTTGATGATGTTCAAGAAAAGGATAGTCATCATGCGTTGATGATATTAAAGTGAAGAGCTTGAATTAAAGGATGCATCGTGAGTTGATGCTTGTCAAGTTCAAGAAGAGGAGATGATCATGAGTTGATCATCAAGTCAAGATAAGGTCCATCATGTGTTGATGGAGAAGAGCAAGTGAAAAATGCATCATGGGTTGATGCATATCAAGACTCGGGATGGAAGATGTCATCATGTGTTGATGGACATCAAGTCGAGATCCCGAAGCAAAGGAAATCATCATGTGTTGATGATTGTCAAGTCAATGACCCGGACTTGAAGTAAGGATGTGCGTCATCAAGCTTCAAGAGGATGCGAAAGACAAAGGTATGACTAGCTAGGGCTAAGGATGTGTTCCTAGTCTTTTACCGGTCTTGGTGTTTGGTTGGAATACCGGATTGCTAGTATAGGTTGTCGTACTATTAAGAGGGGTCTTGACTAGTAGTTTGAGTTAGTCATATGTTGATAGCTCATTGTGTTTGCTCTAGCTCAACTTAACATGTTGCCTATATTTGCAAATGTGTTTTGCAAATAGTTGTGGCTCATGGTTATTCCTTGTAACATGTGACTATGCTTTGCAAATGTGTTTTGCAAATGATTGAATTCCATGTACCTACTCCTTGTGGCATGATCTAAGTTTGCAAATGTGTTTTGCAAATGGTTAAGATTCATGTGTATTCCCTTGACATGGTCTAAGATTGCTTGTTGCTATTTCTTTGGACTTAGACCATGGTAGTGGCTCTTTGAGTTGTGCTTTTGATTTGATCAAATGTGTTTGAGATCAATCAAATAGGTGAGTTGTGTATCCTCTGAATAAGCTTTCAATAGAGTCCAAGATCACTCAATTCCGACATCGAGTCAAAAGTTATGAACTTTTACCGAGTGTCGTCTGTGCTGAAAATTGGGCTGCGGTAGTACCGCCCTTGCATGATGGTAGTACCGCAGAGCAGTAGTACCGCCCAGTATCTGCTGTAGTACCGCACCTTTTTAGAACGGCTAGTTTTGCTGATTTCAGCTCCCAACGGCTAGTTTTTGTTGTGGGGGCTATAAATACCCCCTTGGTCGGTTGAGAGGTAATCTTTGGCATCCCATTGAGTTCCTTTGAGCTAAGAGCAAGCCCTCTACTCCCATTTGTGAATGTGTTGCACTTAGTGAGGTTTGAATGGCAAATCCTATTGCATGTGTTGCATTAGGTGGTGGATTTAGTATCCACGAGAGCTTTGACACTTGATTGGTTCAAGTGAAAGTTGAAGACTTGTTACTCTTGGTGTTTGCCGACACCTAGACGGCGTGGAGGCGTCGTGCGTCGGTGATCTTCTCAAGTGAAGCTTGTGAGAAGACCCGGGCGTTTGTGAGTGGCTTGGTGCTCGCCATCTCTGGAGTGGAGTAAGAGCAACCCTAGTGGAGCGAGGTGGTTGATACCTCGGAGGAAGGCTTAATTGGTGGAGCCGGCCCAATAGGTTTGGGTTTCTCAACGTGGATTATGGGAAGCCAAGCAAGTCTCCGACCACCACGGTAAAACATCATTGTGTCCCATGTGCTTCTTGTGATTAGCTTTCATATGCTTTACTTTGTGCAATTTACATTTATTGTATAATTGTTTATTCATTTGTATGATTGCTATCTTGTATGTGCTTGATTGATCATTTCATTAGTTGATAGCTTACAAGTCGTTGCTAAATTGCTCTATTTATTATTGACTTGTATTGTTGGTGCACCTAGTTGTTTTAGGCGTTAATTGTGCTAAACCGAATTGACATTTAGCTTCCGCATTAGAAATCGGTTTTAGCGCTTAGAAGTTTTAAATTGACTATTCACCCCCCCCTCTAGTCGGCCTCCTCGATCTTACATCCGCTCAAGCCGCAAGGAGCCGAGCCCGAAGGTACTAAGCCTGCCAAGGCATCGCAAGGCAAAACGCACCACGTGGCGCACATTGACGCCACAGACTGGTGCAACATCATCATCGCTTACCTGACAAACGGAGAGCCTGATGATCCAATCGAAGCAAAACGGCTCAAGTATCGGGCCAGAAATTACCACCTTGTCAAAGGCGACCTATACAAAGGGGGCATTTGTACCCCCTTCCTACGGTGCATTTCCCAACAGGAAGGCCAGCACCTCCTCAGGGAAATACACGAGGGAGCCTGCAGAGCACATCAGGCCCCGCGAAGCATTGTTGCCAAAGCCTTCCGGCAAGGCTTTTACTAGCCAACGGCGCTGCGCGACGCACAACACCTCGTCCAGCATTGCCAGGGGTGTCAGTGGGCCAGCCACAACCCAAAAGCGCCCCTCATCCCACTACAGCCCCTACCGCCGGTTTGGCCCTTCGCAAGATGGGGCCTCGATATCATCGGCCCCTTCCCAACGGCAAAGGGCAACCTTCGCTTTGCCTTCGTCGCCATCGAATACTTCTCAAGGTGGGTAGAAGCCGAACCAGTACCAAAAATAACAACAGCGGCAGTCCAACGTTTCGTCTGGAAGAACGTCATCTGTAGGTACGGAGTACCTCGTGAGATAGTCACCGACAACGGCACCCAATTCGACTCCGCAACCTTCAGGTCATTTTGCGAAGGCTCGGGGGTCACCATATGCTTCGCATCCGTTGGCCACCCGGAGTCCAATGGAGCAGTCGAAAGGGCAAACGGCAACGTATTGGCAGGCCTCAACAAATGCCTAGTAGGCCTGCCAAAAGGATGTGGCCCGAAGAGCTACAGAAGGCCTTATGGGCACTCCGCACCTCACCAACCATAGCCACCGGCTTCTCTCCTTTCAAGCTCATCTTCGAAGACGAAGCCATGACCCCAAAAGAGCTCGCCGCCAAGTCCCTCCGAGCAAGCCAGGCCGATAGTCCGGAGGGCCAGGAAGTTTCCCTGGATACGACAGAGGAGCACCGCGTGCAGGCCATATCAAACATGGCAAGATACGCAACAGGCGTCGCAAAGGCGTATAACAAAAAGGTCCGGGCCCGCCCCCTCGCACCAGGAGACATGGTCCTCAAACGGGTGGCGAACCCCGCGACAATTGGCAAGCTGCAGTCCAAATGGGAAGGGCCCTACATCATCACCCAAAGCACAAGGGCAGGGTCCTACCACATAGCTACGCCTGAAGGATAGCAGCTCGACCACACGTGGAACGCCAGGAGTCTCCGCAAGTTTTACCCCTAAGCACCACATTGTAAAAACCCCGGCTGCGACCGGACAAAAAACCCAACCCTGTCGAAGAAATGAAGGGGGGGTTTGTAAGATCATGTGTAAAAACCCCAGCTGTGACCGGACAAAAAACCCAGCCCTGTCGAAGAAATGAAGGGGGGGGTTTGTAAGATCATGTGTAACACCTTTTTGGGCAGTTTGTACCAATGCAATATAACAAGAATCACGGTGCACACCGAGGTTCCCCGAGGGCCCGAGTGTATAAAACAAGACACCGCGCATGGCCTTCGGCCCCGGTACACACCAAGGTCTCCCGAGGGCCCGAGTGTATAAAATAAGACACCGCGCATGGCCTTCGGCCTCGGTGCACACCGAGGTCCCCCGAGGGCCCGGGTGTATAAAACAAGACACCGCGCATGGCCTTCGACCCCGGTGCACACCGAGGTCCCCCCGAGAGCCCGAGTGTATAAAGCATACGTATAGGGCTCCCCGAAGCCCTATCAAAAGAAGGTAGGGGGACGAGCGCGGCTTCGCCCCCCCCCCTCTCGCAAAAAAAACATACGTATAGAGCTCCCCAAAGCCCTATCAAAATAGGGTAGGGGACGAGCGCGGCTTCGCCCCCCCTCGCAAACAAAAAACATACGTATAGGGCTCCCCGAAGCCCTATCAAAAGAAGGTAGGGGGACGAGCGCGGCTTCGCCCCCCCCTCGCAAACAAAAACATATGTATATGGCTCCCCAAAGCCCTATCAAAAGAAGGTAGGGGGACGAGCGCGGCTTCGCCCCCCCTCGCAAACAAAAACATGTGTATAGGGCTCCCCGAAGCCCTATCAAAAGAAGGTAGGGGGACGAGCGCGGCTTCGCCCCCTGTCGTAGTGAGAAGACTAGACAGTAAGAAGTGGAGACCCCTCGTGCAGGAAAGACGTGGGGACTGAACAGGGGCTCGGTTGTCTTTTTTTATCCTCCTCTAGTTACATGGTGGAGGGGCTATTTATAGCCTCCCGATATGACATTTTAAGCGTACATGTATACCCCTAGCAAAGTACATTAGTCATAGGGGCTGCAGGGTCTTTTGTGCACCCTATGTGTAGCCTCTGGTGCATGGTGTGCCCTCATGGACACGGTCTATCTTGGGGGATACACCTGGTCCACCATTCCTGCGGACCCTATGTCCTTCGGCGGTCCTTTGCTGCTTTCCTTGGAGGGTCTCCTTGGGTCCGCCGAAGGGTCTTCGGGATCCTCCGGGGGTTCTTCGGGATCCTCCGAGGGGTCTTCGGGGCAACCTCCGAGTAGGTCCTTGGAAGACCTTTCGGTGCTGCCGTGCTTCGTCGGGTCTTGTGGAGCCGGTGGGGCGTCCCTACGACCCCCCCTCGCAAACAAAAACATACGTATAGGGCTCCCCGAAGCCCTATCAAAAGAAGGTAGGGGGACGAGCGCGGCTTCGCCCCCCTCGCAAACAAAAACATACGTATAGGGCTCCCCGAAGCCCTATTAGAGGAAGGTAGGGGGACGAGCGCGGCTTCGCTGCCTCCTTGCAAAAAAAGGCACCCTCCGCAAAACATAAATTATCGCCACTTTATTAATTAAACCTCAACAACAGATTATAAGCTCCGCCCATAACATACAAACCACACTAAAATTACAATAATTCGACGCGCCTACGGCACAAAGTCCCATTCCTCTGTGCGCGTAGCCCATTCTAGCAGCTCCTCATCTGACGCCCCGGACGCCACCAGCCTCGCCAATTCCCTCTACGTCACTTTGAGCTCATCCAAGGACTCAGACGAGCTATCACTCGAAAAAACACCGTGTGGAGGCGCAGACTCAGCACACGACGCAAGGTGGTCCGCATCGGTGCCAACAGCCATCGCTTCTCGGCGCCTCCAAAACGCCCGAATCTCCTCGCGCACCTCGGCCGCTTTCCTCTTGGGGGCACGATGAAACTCCCTCATAGAGCCGGTGGGGTTCGCTAATTTCCACCGCTGCCACTTCGCATCATGATAAATAGCTCCCCGATAGCATAGCTGCAAAGGCCAAACGGCCACCACACTCCGCTCGTCCTTCGAGCCCTGGCGGCCGGCACTCCTCTTAATACTTCGTTCTTCGGACGGAGCGGGACCCCGCTCTGCGGCCCGCTTGAGCAGTAATCTTTCGTCCTGTATATACGAAGTCCGGTTTCAAACAAACAAGTCATGGGATCATCCTGAACATCTTTTTCATTTAAAACAAAACAAGGATCTTACACAAAAAGAGGTTACCCTCCTACAAAACACCCCTTACAGCAAACAAAAGTGGAGCGAGAAAAGAAAAAACCCTACGAAGCATCAACACTAACTATAACCTAAAAAGCGGGGGGTCACACCTTATCGTGTGGGGTGGACCCCCGCTTGTCGACACGCGCATCTTCCGCCGAAGTCCCCGCCGGGGCCTTCCCCTTCTCCCGCTGCGTCTGCGCCGCCCGAAACGACTCCGTTGCGTCGGCATGGCCGCGTGGGGACCAGTAATCTTGCAACAGGACCCTCCTGGCCTTCCTCGTACGGTTCCGTGCGGCCACCACTTCCTCCGCAATAGCCACCGTGACGGATCGGGTCGCAAGACCGTCAATATGGGCGCAGCCGGCCTTGTCGAGCGAGGCAAGCGTCGCGGACCAAGCAGCCTTCGCGCAGTGATCACCATACGCGCGGGCGGCGGGAGGCACACTTCTCCGGCGTGGCGAAGCCATCCGAACGTGATATCCATCTCTGAGGGCCGATGGCACCTCGCTGGGGGAACGACGCCAAGCTGCGACGCGGCCTCCTCGATGGTCTCCATGGCTCGCCAAGCAGCAAGCCCAACGGAGGTTGGCAACTCACGCTCGGTGCGAACCTCCTCTTCAAGCACCGCCTTCTCGCCTCGAAGGGCCTTCACTTGCTCCTCCAGGGCTTGCACCCTAAGCGCCAAAGCGTCGCACTCGCCGCTAAGCACCTCGTTCTGAGCATGCTCGTCCTCGACTTGCTTCTGGATCTCAGCGAAGCCCGACACAATGTCACCATTAAGGGCCCTCGCCAGCATAACGGTCTGCACAAGCCAAATCAATCAGCGAAGCACACCCAAAAAAAGATAAAAAAGAAGAGGACCTTGACGGCGTTCGCTTCGATACCCCGAAGCATGTCGGGCAAGGTCATTCGCACGAAGAGCTCCCGAAGCAGAGGTGGTGAAGCAAAATCAGCCACCGCCCCGCACACCCGCGAGGCACCTTCGCTAACACGGAAATCAGCTCGGCACATGGGCCCCAAGTCCACCGTACCCGAGGAATGAGCAGGCCCATGCTCCCCCGACTGCCCGCCACCGGAAGCAACAGGGCCATAGCCACCCACAAAGGCCCCACCCTCCGGCGTGACATCATCCGCTGCGACATCGAAGCCTTTAAAAGCATCAGCGTAAAGCAAAATAAGCACCAAGCAACCCGCGGAAGCAAGAACTTACCGTGCGGCACCCGTGGGGTGAGCGCCACCTCGATCGCAGCATCCTGGTCCCCATAAACATTCGAGGGGGTGCTCTTCCCGGAGGACTCGTCGGTATCCAAGCCGACAACGTCAAAAGAGCCGACCGCTCGCCGCACCTGCGAGGCGGTTCGCTCGGCCACCACAGCGGGACTCCCCCCGTGCTCGAAGCGTCATGTGGACCGGAAGGATCAGCGTTGGCCGACCTGAAACCTCCACCCGATGCGAAGGGTTCGCCACGGTCTCTTCGCGCATGCCCCGAGGCCTCGCATTATGCGAACCAACACCAACGTCGCGGCGCGGCGACGCGCGGAGAGGCCACCAAAATTGGTCTGGCTCCCTCCACCTCCACCGGTCGGGCGCACTTCTTCTTCTTGGCCTCCGGGTCGGGCCGGTCGGAGGGGCGAACTGAGGCAGGATACGCCCGGTTCAACAGCCCCTCCCGCACAACCAGACCGCGCCTCGAGTGCTCTTCACTCGTATACGGGCCAAGAAGCATCTCCGTTGTGTGGCTCGCTTCGGCAATGGACACAGCTGCAACGAACAAAAAGAAGCAAAAATGTCATCTTTCAAAACACGCACAAAGAGCCGAGCCAAGAGTCATACCTTCGTGCCCCCTCACGGTAAGAGTGGGGTGCCCAGAGCTTGAGGTGCCCCGCTCAACGTCCCAGTCCCGAGCCAACGGCCAAAGTCCGAAGGCGCAAAACTCCTCCACCAAGTCGCGCGTGGAGAAGAGCCTTGTCACGTCCAGAAGAAGTCGCAGATGCGCCTCCTCCCTCGCCGTAAGCTCGATGTCGGGGCTGGCGATGGTCAGACGGCCGCCGGGATCACGACCCATCTTACGCACGAGGTATGGTAGAACCACCTCCACGTCCAAGCTGTTTCCCATCGGTTCCGCGCCGCCGGAGCAGGCAGGTACATTTGGCAACGTGACCTTGGTTGAAAATTGACGCTGCCAAAATTCAATGTGTCGCCGTCGCTGTTTTTCTTCAGTTGGCAACGAGCATCATGCAAGAACGCGAAAAGGCGACCCTCTCCCGCAGCTCCGGCCGCTCGAAGCATCCACTCGAAGACCCCCCAACTTAACAACCGAGTTGGGGGTAAGCTGTGCCAATTCTACACCATACAGCTGTAGCACGTCCTTCACCAGATTCACGCACAGGATTCGCAGCCCGGCATCAAGAAAGGCAACAAAAACTACCGCCTCGTCCGCTCGAAGGCAACGACACCGTCTCCGCTCCAGGGACCCGGACCTTCGTCATACTCTCCAACTTGCCCTCCTCCACGAGTGTCCGATGCACCGCCTCCGTCACCGTAGACCTCCTAAGGTCACTCGTGTAGGACACCTCTACCGCAGCATCCTTGCCTCGCTTCATCATGTTTCGGACACGGGACGTAGCAAAGCACGAACAAAACAGTTGGAAAGAACCGACAGAATAAGCTCAAAAAAAGGGGGGGTGGTGGCTACTTATAGCCGCCCAGGCCAGCCCAACAGGCGCCACATGTCATCAATGAAACGGCGAGCAGTACGAGGAGGCGCTGGTACGGGCAATGGTGCCATTATGACGCGTCAATACGGCGCACAACGCCCCAAGCGCCGTTACGGCGCATGGCGGCCCCAGCCGCTGTCAGCATCCATCGCATGTCAGCACCATTAAAGCGCACGACGCCCCAAGCGTCCCCCGTAGTAAACAGTGCCCGCAGCAAGGAAGACCCTTCGCAACCAACAAAGCTTCGCCACGACAGAGGGGACGGTGTGCCTGGACCTTACAGGGGAATGGCGCGGTTTCAGCTATGGCGGCGGCGCCTCGGCCGCGAGGGGCTTGTCGTGAGGCGCGCCACCACCACCCACACGACCGGCGCTGCACGACAAAGACCGAAAGGTCTTCCAAGGACCTACTCGGAGGTTGCCCCGAAGACCCCTCGGAGGATCCCGAAGACCCCCTCGAAGGATCCCGAAGACTCCCCGGAGGATCCCGAAGACCCTTCAGCGGACCCAAGGAGACCCTCCAAGGAAGGCAGCAGAGGACCGCCGAAGGACATAGGGTCCGCAGGAACGGTGGACCGGGTGTATCCCCCAAGATAGACCATGTCCACGAGGGCACACCATGCACCAGAGGCTACGTATAGGGTGCACAAAAGACCCTGCAGCCCCTAGGACTAATGTACTTTGCTAGTGGTATACATGTACGTTTAAAATGTCATATCGGGAGGCTATAAATAGCCCCTCCACCATGTAACTAAGGGAGGATCTTTGAATACAACCGAGCCCCTGTTCAGTCCCCTCGTCCTTCCAGCACGAGGGGTCTCCACTTCTTACTGTCTAGTCTTCTCATTACGACAGAAACTATAAGTTTCGTGTAGTTTCAAATCTAAAACTTGATTAAAAACATGTTTAGGAAGAATTTCAATTAAGTTTCAAAAGACAAACATCAAATTTCCGGATATCATTTCACGAGTTTTCATCAGATTTCAGCCTATTTCAACAAATTTTCGATGGGTTTCAAATATGAAACTTGGTTAAAAACAAGTTTCAAAAGAATTTCAAGTAAGTTTCAAAATACAAACCTCAAAGTTCCATAGCATGTTTCGCTTGTTTTTATCAAGTTTCAAAAAGAGTTTCATAAGGTTCCACTGTGCTTCAACAAAATTTTAATGGGTTTCAAATATAAAACTATTTTCAGAATAATTTTAATTAAGTTTTAAAAGACAAACTTTGAAGTTTCATAGAGTTTCAAAAAGTTTCACAGGAAAATCCTTAAGTTTCAAAAGTAAGCATCAAATTTCAAAAAAAGTTAGGGAGCCACCAGGGATCTCATCCGCGGGCAACACGTCGTTGAGCTCATACGCAGCTGCCTGAGGCTGCATGTTGCATTGCTCAGAGCACATGTGCCCGCGAGCACTATGGTACATTGATGCACTTTGCGCGCCGTGCCAACCAAGGATCATGGCCACTGGACCTTGTAGTCATTACATGCCTCCGTCGCTCGATCCACTATGTTGAAGCCTGATCCGCGCAGATGTCGCTCGAACTGTGCCGTCGGCGAGCAAGCCCTGCAGCGTCTCGCTGTCTACCATCGTAGTATCGCACTACGGTGAGCCCATGGTTGCCATACAAGCTGATGTGTCTTGCCGTCTGCTGCCTTCACATGAGCCATGGTCGTGTTGAACCGCTCGCCATGGTTGTTCGTAGGTCGTTGTTCCATCCGCCCCCACTGCATGAGCCTACAGCAATGCTCGATCGTGGGCCATGCCTGTTCGCATCTCACCGTCCATCACCACCACACGAAACCGCGGCCACGCTTGACCGCTCGTTGTTCGCTGCCGCAACATGAGCCCGTGGTCGTGCTGAACCGCTTGTTGCTCACGCGCTAGCATGCCTTGAGCTTTTGGTTGCTATAGCTGTGCGCGGCTATTGCGTGTAGCGAGCTTCACTCATGGTGCCTTGCCGGATAATGGAGGGGAATCACTGGTGAATGGGAGGAGAGAGTTATGAGTGTGTGGAGAATAGTGTGTGAAGAAGAAAGATGAAGTGAGAAGGTTTATGTGGATAAGGATAGAAGGTGAGTCGATGTCTGGTTGATAAGTCCAATAGTTCACTCCAATAACTATTTGCTTTTCCCTTCAACGCTGTAGCGTTTGTAGCTTTTTCCTTAGCTAAAACCCCAAATGGACAGGAGAGCAGAGCATTGGACTGGGTTGGGCGGCCCACCTGAAGCCTGAAGGTGAAGGCGGGGGAGGGGGAGCAAGAGAAGAGAGGAGGCCTGTGGTGGCCTGCTCTGCTCTGCTCTGCTCTGCTACGCCGGCTAGCCACGAGCCCACGACCCCGTTTTAGGCCCCATCTCATTAATTTTTTCCCCTTCCACATTGGAATTGGAATTGGAATTCATCGGAGAGATTGACGGAGCCTCCTCAATGCCGTGCTGCCACTCGGTTCTCTCCGCGGCGGCCTCCGCTGCTAGCAGCAGGAGCACGCCGTCATGGCTGCACCGCCTCCACGCCAAGGGGGGCCTCTCCTTCCCATCCCACCTCCACATCGACGATCTCCTCTACGGCCCACCTCTTCCTCCTCCTCCGCCGCCGCCGCCGCCGCCGCCGCCGTCCTCTTCCTCCAATCAGCAGCTCGCCGTCGCCCTGGAGCCACCTCCCAAGGCTAAGCATCCTAAGGCTAAGGCCACGGCGAGGAAGTCCCGCCGGGCCGAGCGGGCCGCCGATGCGGACGGCGAGAGGTGCACCGAGACCGAGGTCACCGTCGTCGATACCAGCACCGACGGATGGAAGGCCGCTAAGCTGCTCGTCCGCAAGGGCGCCGCCTGGAAGGTCCGAGACAAGAAGGCCTCGGAGGTCTCTGAACCTGAGGATCTCAACAAGGGCAAGAGGACGACCGGCCTTTCCTCGAAGATGCAGAGGGGCAGGGAGAAGGAGAAAGTGAAAGAGGCCACCTTGCAGGTCACTACTCTTACTTTCTACATGTGTGTGATACTGTCTTTATGCGCTATACTGCTTAATCTGCTTGCCCGTGGACTGTGAAAGCTCAGATTTATCTATTTGATTGGTTCCTCTGAACAAAGCTTGCATTTTTACGGAAATGTAGCATCCCTCTGTTGGAAATAATGATAACAAGGTACGGAGGAGTGTTTAGATCATATATTTTGTTCAGGTTCACAAATTTGTTCCCGCTCGCATTGAAATGTAGATGGTCATCGAGTTCCTGGACAAAGATGTAGTGCCCTCCCCTGGGATGATTCAGGCAGGGCGAGTGGTGAATTTGGTCACTCCAAGATGTTGTTAGGTTTCTATTGAGTGTGCTTTGCTTGTGCACATCTTTGTGTCCTGTTCACACAAAACTGTGCACATTTGAGCCTGCACGCATACATTAAATTGTGTATGTAGGGAAAATCAGCTGTTCCTAAAAAAATGTTATTGTTTTCCATGTGCTTTATGCAGAAAAATCATATCTTGTCTTGTGTGGTGTGGCAAATTGCTACCCTACTTCAAGGGCCATATGTATTGCTAGATGTTTTTGATGTTGGGAATACATCATCCTGTGCAACATGTTTTGATTAACCAGAGTACAGAATGGATAGTTCTAGTAATTAGTGTTGCTTTGCTCATCACTAGGTTGGCCATTGGTATTATAACTACCTCATGAGCAAAATGCATTGAGTGCCAACGACCATTCTCATTGTAGAGTGATGGTTCTGGAACATAAGCTTTGCGGTTATTCACATGGTAAAATATTAATAACATCAATGGAAGTGTATTAGCAGCCAAATAGCAAAATCAAGCGGATGAAGTACAATCTCTTGAGGATGCATAGCATTTTTTTAAGCCTTTTGTCTAATGCATGTTTACTCCAGGGAAACATTCATGCTAGTAGTGGAGATGTGATGAAAGAATCAGATGATCCCATTCAAACTCTTAAAAGGTAAACCTGATTAATTCATTTCTGATGGTAAGGGTGCTCTGCGGTTGCAACCCAAAAGCCGATAATTGATGCCCATTCTGAGATGCTAAAGAAAAAAAATTCTTTTATATGAACATTGCAGACCTAGATGCTCTGAACCAGTACCAGAAGGCCAAAGTGCGGGAATTCTTCATTTACAAACTGCAAATAGAGGCAAGAAGAATGGGCCAGCCAGCCCTAGAGGTGACATAAAAGGGAAATGAAGCCAGTAATAACATAGCAACAACATTGTCATTACTTTGAGATTATCATTGATCCCTATTAGATATTCTGATTCCTATTATTCTTGGCGTCTGAAGCTGGAAGAATGTCTTGTTTGAAGATCAGCTCTTGCAAAGTTATCTAAATGCTTGTGTTAGCCAATGTTGCAGTAGATGGGGATTTGACTCATTTATTTTGTTTGAACTATCATGTGCTGCAAGCCTGCAACTTAGATGGGTGATGTAAATGATGTTTATATTGGTATCTCAGTGTTACAAGTTCAGTTGCCACTGTTGGCAAACTGTTGCCTGTATGGTTTAAGAATTGACCGTATAACAAAAAGTTGCTGTTTCTATGTGTTTATTTTGCGCAAATATATGGCTTCTCATCTTGATGGAGTATCTTGCATTGTCATGGTAGTCATCTTTTACTGTTGAAAAAATATTATCTCTTTTTAATTATCGATGTCCCTAAAATTGTTTTATTCTATTGAAAGTTTGGTAAGTGTCTTTTGGGGGAGAGCTAGCTCTATGTTGTGGTGAAAAAGGGCGTCTCATATGAGAGGCCAAAGGGTTCCTACTTAATTAGTACTCCTAGCTCTATTAGTTATGTTTTCCCTCTCGTGGTAGTTTTATCCTAACTGAGAGTGGAATACTCGTTTGCTCAGTTCATGCTACTTCCCTTTCAACTTTTTCCTATTTTTGTCAATTTTTCCATGCATCATTTTAAGATGCTAATTCGGACATCTTTGTAGTTCAATGTTGCTAACTATGAATTATGAAGTCAAGTTTAGCACCACAGCAACTGTCGTAGGGACGCCCCACCGGCCCCACGACCCGGCGAAGCACGATTGCACTGAAAGGGCCTTCCAAAGATATACTCAGAGAAGGCCCCCGAAGATCCCTCGGAGGCATCCCGAAGCCTCCCTCGGAGGGATCCCGAAGACCCCGCAGAGGACCCCGAAGACCCTTCGGAGACATCCCGAAGACCCCTCGGCAAGACCGAAGATACCTCGCAGGGAAGTCGGCAGAGGACCGTCGGAGAATACGGGGTCCATAAGAGCGGTAGACCAGGCGCACCCCCTGAAGATAGACCATGTCCACAAGGGTGCATCGTGCACCAGAGGCTACGCGTATGGCGCGTAAAAGACCTTGCTGCCCTTAAGGCTAATGTACTTTGTTAGGGGTATGTATGTATTTACATGTATCATATCGGGAAGCTATAAATAGCCCCCTACCCTGTAACTTGAGAAAGAGAGATGAAAAAAGACCGAACCCCTGTTCACCCCCCTCGTCTCATCTGTACGAGGGATCTCCATTTCTTACTGTCTAGTCTTCTCACTACGACAGCAACTATCATGCAAACATTGGCAAGGAAGGATTAGCACAGGTAAAGATACAGTTTTGACAGTCCAACTGACATCACTGATCTCACATAAATAACGTCCATCTTACTACACATCTTCACTAAAATATCTCCATCTCTGCGAAGCACGTGTTCCTCCGTATAAAATAGATTCAGGTACACGACTACTACTACATGCTGCCCAACAAATCACATCGCTAAGTAAACATTCCGTGAACCTCACATTACTCAACTGACAAGAACAGATAATACATCTTATTTGTTATCAGAAACGGCAAGCAGGACAGGACAGGACAGGATAGGACACTATCAGCCCTCAATGGCAACACCAGGCACCACGACCTTGATCTTCGTCGGCTTCTTGCTGGCTCCGGCAGCAATGGTGGCTGGGAGATGCTTCTGCTCATGCATGGACTAGCTAGTCCTGAAAAGCAAACGAGTGAATGATTGCCCGGCCGGCCGGTAGTGAGAAATCAGACAGCGAGATCTCAACCAGAAAAGAAAAGGTTGGAATTGGTTCGGTTGGTTCCATTTCCACACACAATATATTTTCAGTTAATTTGTAAGCTAGCTTACATGAGTTGCAAGCAACCTGCTCTCTCAGCGGATTAGTTAAGCTTCCTCCTGCTCTGCTCTCAGATAGATGAAGCATCTCTTTCACATCTGATCGAATTTACCAACCAATTGCTTGATGCAAACAACACATGCACACACACACACACACTTAATCGTAGTTGATGTTCGATTTACCAATTGATGATTCTCTTGCCACAAACATGAAAAGATAGATCTAACATGCATCTTAATTGGATGAGAGTAGAGTACATTACATTACGTGCATCCTCGACGCTGGCCTGGCTTCGGAGGATGGGCAGCAATACGTACAGATGAAATTCAGTGTCCTTGTTCCTCTGCAAATTAAACAAACATAAATTGATCACAGTTAATAAATAAATAGGCACACGCTACCCGGCCAGTTACCGAACGATCGAGTATCGACGCAGAGTAATTTGGGACGACCAAAAACATTTGATCGACATGATACTGTATCTGTATGGGAGGGAGGTCAAATACTCAAATGTGCTTGTTTCGTGGAAATGACTTGATAAAAAACTGAAGGACTTGTCATGCATATACTAGCTAGTATTACGTAGTACATGGAAGCTAGCAATCCCCTGCTGCCCTGCATATATAAGTATATAGCGATTCTCTAACTTAGACCAACTGCATGCTGGAAACACTCGATCACAGGAGACAGGAAACTAACAGAGATGGTCCCATGGTTTATGCACAAGGGGACGTTTAGTTCATTCATGCAGATGTTGCAACTGCCAGGAAGCTTAGTTACCAAACAATTACAGTAGCAGTAGTAGTGGCAGAAAGAAAAGGCCGTCGTGAATCGTCAAGGAGGATCGCTAGCTTCGGAAGCAGCAGAAGAAGAAGCTTCTTAAGGTCTGCCTGCTTTTCCATTGGGATATGAATGGTTTACATCACATTGCCGTGACATGCAAACTGCTCCGTTGACATTTTTGCATGGAATTTATCCTGTCCTGTATTGATGCAAACACCGCACCCCCCATGAATGAATTCCGCTGAATTTTAGGATGGTGCACCCCCACCAAAGTAGTACTCCAGTTATAGGGGGCCAAACGGCGACCGGATCTGGACGCCGGCTGCGGAGGATCTGATAACGGCGACTGCCCAGCGGTCCTCGCCGGTCCTGGAGCTTGCGGCTGCGTCCCTGGATATGCTGCTAGACTGGCTCGTCGCCGTCGCAAGCTGTTGGGTTAACCAGGCACCGAGCCTCCACGCGGGCTGCGCCTTCGACATGGATGCGCTGCAGAACTATGCCGTCATCCTGCGGTCGTCCCGTCGGCACGAGCTCCAGCTCGGGCCGAACAAAACCGTCGACGCTGTCCATGAGCTAAGCAACTGGTGCTAATACATCCATCAACTAATCAATCCAGAAACTATTAGCCCACATGTACCGGCAGGACGGCAAGACAAGGTTGCATGCATGGATACGTACTGGCTGAGCCTGACCACCAAGATACTACAAGTTTTACACTACATTACTAGTACTAGTAGTGTTTCATATGGTGTTCCAGACAATCAACCTCGACGACGAGTCCAACCTCAAGACGCGGCATGCCAAGCAGGAGAGAGAGAGAGAGTGTGTGTGGTGTGTGGAAGAAGGTAATGGGAAGAAGACGGGGGGCATTATGGACACGTACTTACATGTTAATTTTGGTCAGAAAAAAAAATTAAAACACATAGGAATACATAAAGAGCGGTGCAACGGAAATCCAAATATATCCTAGCTAACTAAAGATCAGTTTGTGATAAATCGTAGATTTCAAACTTTGGGATGGCAAATATCAAAGTGGTAGTTTTTAAGGTAGCAAATAATCGATTATTTATCGCTGTGAAATATCAAATATGAATCGCTTCACTCTTCACCCACCGCACCGCACCGCACGGACACCTCCCTACAAATCAGCGTCATTTCTTCCTCTTTACTCGATTTTCTCCTCCATACCGACAGCACCAGCGACACGACACGCCACCACCACTGCGCGCGTCCCCCGGCGGCCACCGCCGCCGCCATGCCCAAGCCACAGACACACACGTCCGCCTCACCCAACACTCCCTCTACCGCCGCCCCAGCCCCCGCCCCCGCCCCCGCAGGCGAGGCGCGCAAGCCGCCCCACCCCCTGGGCCTCAAATCCCTCACCTCCTACGCGCGCTCCCTCCTCGCGGCGGGCCGCCGCTCCCCCGTCACCACGCTCGTCGCCGCCTTCTTCCTCCTCGCCATCTTCATGTACGGCGAGGACGTCCGCACCATCGCCGAGCTCTCCGTCGACGACTACCTCTACCCCGACGCCGAATTCTACAACGTCTCCGGCCTGCCCCCCGTCGCCCTGCCCCCGCCCACCTGCGACCTCTCCCGCGGCTACTGGGTCTTCGACAACACCTCCCTCCCCGTGTACAGAGAGAAAGAGTGCACCTTCCTCACCGCGCAGGTCACCTGCCTCGCCAACGGCCGCCCCGACGACAAATGGCAGTACTGGAAATGGCAGCCCAACAACTGCTCACTACCCACGTAAGTAGCTAGATCCGCGAGAAACTGCTAAAGTTTGCATCTTTATTTGCTGATTCAGCGACCCGAATCAATCGATTGAAGGTTCGATGCGCGGCGGTTCATGGAGAGGATGCGGGGGAAGCGACTCATGTTCGTGGGAGACTCGCTGAACCGGAACCAGTGGGAGTCGCTGGTGTGCCTGGTGCAGCCCGTTCTGTCCAAGGGCAGGAAGAAGGTGGTCAAGAGGGGCTCCCTCACCATCTTCCACGCCAAGGAGTACCGCGCCACGCTCGAATTCTACTGGGCGCCATTCCTCGTCGAGTCCAACTCCGACAACCCCAAGATCCACAGCATCGAGCACCGGATCATCCGCCCCGAGAGGATCGAGGGCCACGCGAAGTACTGGAGGGACATCGACTACCTCATCTTCAACACCTACATCTGGTGGATGAACACGCCCGACATGAAAGTCCGGTCAGTGCCCCGCTGCATTGACATTAAAAAAAGAAAATCCCCAGCTTATTTATTAAAGAAATAATCAATTATTTGCTACTGAAAAAATGTGGATTTTAGGATTTGCCACTCCATGTGTGAATGACATCTGGGTCCCGGGACCACATGTCATAGACACATCAGTGGCAAATCCTGAATTGCAAATCTTTGACAGTGGCAAATCCTGAATTGCAAATCTTTGACAGTGGCAAATAATCAAATCTCCCTTTATTAAAATGTGGGTCCTTTTCTTTTCTTGGATTCTCGCAGGAGGCCTAATTCAAGGTATTGGTCGGAGCACGACGAGGTGCCCAGGATTGAGGCGTATGGCAGGGTGCTCAAGACGTGGTCGGACTGGCTGAATGAGAACATCGATCCGGCGAGGACGTCGGTGTTCTTCATGACAATTTCTCCTCTTCACATCAGGTGATTCAATCAAAGTTGCATTCCTAATCTCTCTCTCTCGGGCAAGCAATGGCGGCTCCTTAAACTTCAATTAAGTTCCTTTAGGACCTATGATCAATTTGCTTGCAGCTTTGAATGTTTGTGGACCACTGTCGGTCCACTAGGACAACCTACCTAGGCTTGATTGAAGTGGTTTGTTAAGTCGAAATCGCTTTCTAGAGAAGCAATCTTCCTCTGGTTCTAGTCTGCAGGGCACAACGTCATTGCCCACCACAAGATGTGGTCAATGGAGCTCAGCTGTTAGGTTTGCTCATCACCCACGAGGAACAAAACTCGCCTGATTTCTGGGTCTTATAGTCAGCATGGCAAGTCAATTTCCCACTAGAAGAAGATGGTGCCGATATTTGAAATCTCTCCAGTGTGTGCAATCAGAAGGTATGGTGCTATACACTTGGAACCATAGCATCCTCATGGCACCTAATCTTGAGAAGTTGCAAATCCTAAAGAGTAATGGGCCAAATGGATTTCAAAAAACTTCATTTTGGAATCTTCCACCAAATTTCTGGTGTGTTGTTGTATGATTCACGTGCTATCCGAAATCATTGCTTAGAAGCAAGCGAACACGCAGCACATAAACATCCATAGCAGAGCAGAGAGTCTTTAGGATCCCAACAAACTGCTAGGTGGGCCCGGCTAACAATTAGGAAGAGAAAAGCAACATTTGGTACAACAAAAAAAGGAGGACTGTTTCACATGGGGGGTGTGGTGTAATGGTGTGGCATCTTGTGCATCACAAGCAACATGCATGCTAGGTTTTGACTTGTCAACACCCTCCAGAAAAGAAAAAAGATCCCCCACTGTATCCGAATTGGCACCTCATTGTATAGATATAGACTGGAGTACCCAGGCGATGTGTCTGGTGAGTTCTCACTGTTAAACGATCTTAATATAGTTTTTACCAGAAAGAAAACCCACCCTCCACTATTAAGGCTCAATTCTGCATAGGTATGGCATAAATGAGTTTAACCGCAAAACCCAATGTAATGTGAAAAATGGTCTTACTCTACTTCTGAAGAAAGAAGGTATTTTCTGGTATAACTAGTGGGTGTTTATCATGCCATTGTGAAAAGTTGAGCTTGTGATCTCATCTTGGAGTTTTTTTAAGTTGGGTTGATACATGGGGGGAATAACTGGAGGTCCATATTCCAACAAAACCCAGATACTTTTACAAGGAGTCTTTACAATATCTGTGATATACCTATTTCAATGTCGCCTGGGCCAGCAAGAAAAAGAAGGTATAGTCGTGCTAGACCGCTAGTCGATTTGATGGAACAGTATAATTCATGTAACTATCAAAGATGAGAGTAATAAGTCAATAGAGATGGCCATTGACTTATCATTGATGCTACCATCACCAATTAAATTAAATATGGGTCCTGCATTTATAAATTACTCCTTCCATTTCGCTATATTTGTTAACAGTCCACCGTGCGCACAGACCACGGAAGTACTAAATCTAATAAATATTTAACGAGAAATGACCATACATACCCCTATTAATTTCAATGGCATACTACACCCACTTAGATCATGTACAATGGGTTTACATCAGCTGTTTATAGTTTCTGTCACGTAGGATTTAAGCTGATATGGATGAAAGAGAATAAAGAGATAAATGTGATGTCTATAATACTGTAGTCGACTGCATCACCATAACTAAGGAGACTATCTAACCATATTTCTTAGGTCCATGAAAGTATTAAAAGATTGTGTGATCTATAAAGGCAAGTAAAAAGACAAACTATTGTATAAGTTGACTTTAGTGCTGTCTACATGTGTCATGGAGAGTTGTTATAGACAACAACTGTTTGTATCATTGTACATGCTATAGTGTGATATCAACTATTTGTAAGTCTTACCACGTAGGTCACAAGATGATGTGAATGAGAGAAGAGGAGCATAAAGAATTGGGTTGTCTCTCATGCAGTAGTCGATTGTAACACGAGAAACAAGACATATTGTACATATAGGAGCTGTCTTTAGCGTTGTCTATAGATGACATAGAGGGGTACTATAGATAGTAGTTGTCTATACTATTGCACATACCATAACATATTTCAAAGCATTTAAGTAGGGATAGAGAGATAGAAAATTGCAATAACAAGACTCTAGATCCCCTGAATGAACAAATATATTGAAATAGATCCTTCCGAGGCTATGGACAAATATAGCGAAATGGAGGGAGTATATAGCTGTGCTCAGCAGTGAGTTTCATACTCGTCCTTTTTTTTTGTTGCTAGTCCACAGTCCATTCACTTTGTGGAAAGCTTATCCTCTGATGGTCAGACTGAACTTTTGACATCTGTTACATCTCCCATGCGGATGTCAGCAAAATATAGGCTGATTGGTTTTTATCTTAATCATTCTGGTCTTTATGAAGTTTCATAAAATCATAGTTTTGTTAATATGTGAAACAACCTAATTAAACAACACAGATGTGCTATGTTACACATGACAGGTTATTGTTGAAGCGAGTGCAAGCATCATGTGAGTCTTGAGTGCCTCATGCCCTGTGCAAAAGTAGTATTGTGCAAAGTTTGTGTCGGTGTCAACAATACTAATGTTAAATTAATCTGACTCCACATCCTTTCACATGGGTATGTCCCAGAGATCATGAGAGAAAGCAGGCACCATTTGCTGCATGTTGGACGTTGAAATTATTTCACACCCCTTGTACAAATATAGATTTGCAAATCATTCAACTGTAATTGCTTATAAATCATGCTGCTTTCTTGAAATGTTGAGAGATTTTATTTTGATGTACTCGTGTACCAGTTGATTTTTTCTTTTAAAAAAAGAGGACAATTTTTAAAGCAATTGTGGTTAGATGATGTCAGCATAAAGCCAGCTTCAATTTATCTTTCTGTTGAACTAACCATATCTGCCTTTTGAATCATAAACTAGCATGACAGTACTTGCATTTCTTTATGCGCCACTAAAACATATTTCCGTTGTGATGCTCTCTTGAAAACAGCCCGGAGAAATGGGGAAACCCCAACGGGATCAAATGTGCAAAGGAGACACTTCCGGTGCTCGACTACACTGAACCCCTTGACCTCAGCCACGACATGCGGGTGTACGACCTGGTAGCGAACGTGGCGAAATCCATGAAGGAAGTTCCGGTCACACTGATCGACATCACAAGGATGTCAGATTACAGGAAGGATGCCCACACATCCGTCTATTCCATCCGGCAGGGTAAGCTGCTGACGCCGAAGCAGAAGGCAGACCCGGGCAAGTTCGCCGACTGCATCCATTGGTGCCTGCCCGGCGTGCCAGACGTCTGGAACCAGATACTCTACACAAGGATCCTCTCGAAGCCTTCCCCGTCTCCCCCTCCGCCCTCCCTCCCTCCCCAATGAGAAGCAGGGGTTTGGTTTTTTACCCCTCCATAGGAAATGCATCATTATTCATTAAAAAAAAAGGGATAGTTTGGTAAAAGTAGGATAAGAATTGAGTGGGCTGTTTACTAATGGCATGTAAAATCGTTCGATTGAATTGTAAATTAGTTTTGAGCTAGCCAATTGAGCAGACAGCACTGTAGTAGACAGTTGCACTCTGAACTAAAGTCTGGAAATAGTAGCCAGACATTATTAACCTGGATCATACAGGGGGCACAGTGATTCTGAAATATGCGAAAACAAGATGGGGAAAGAAACTGAAGAGTAACTGCAGATGCAAGGAGTGTGGGATATTTCTCTGTGTGTGTGTGTGTGTGTGTGTGTGTTTTGTATATACGAGGCTCGGAGAATCATGTTACTAGTTGTGTGAAGAAGTAATGGTTGTTGAGGAATGTAACGTGAGATTAAACTTGCGAGAGGGCAAAGAAGCGCCAGGGAGCGTAGGTGTGCCTGAGCCCAAGTTTTCTTTTCGGCATGCTCCTCAAGCTCAAGATGCCAATGATGTAGTACGGATACTAGCTAGCTGTTTCATCAGTGTGAATACTAGACTAGGCATGCTTCCTGACCTGATGTGCGTGTTTCCGGCGGCTCATTCCCAAGATGCTTCCTGATCAGCAACCTCCAATGTGCAGGGCTGGTTTGCAGCCTCCCAGTAAATGCAGTAATCTTCTCCGTATGTATGTATGTATTCCTCTCCTTGAAAAAGGAAAACATACATATGCTTCTTCTCCTTCATTGATCAATGCATTGCCGAGACGACACGACGGCAAACAGCAAGCACCTACGTTCGTGTACAGTGCTGAAATGAGAGGAGGAACAAGATTCAGCGTTTTTGTTTGAGGCTCGGAAACAGAGGCAAGAAAAAGAGAGAAGGAAATGGTAGATCGACGCAACCTGAACCTGGCAGAAATTAACAGCCCAAAAGCCGGCCTCCTTCCTTGCATGTGCTCGGGCCGTATTATTCGTTCTTAGTCTGCGTCCACCTCCACAGGCAGGCCGGGTTGGGCTGGGTCGGGCCGGTCTGGGCGGGTTTGCCAAATGGGTCGTGTTAGTCGGGTCGACTCGACTCGACGCATGACACTGTTGGCTCAATCCAGACAAGACACCTTCCGCCACCTAAACAGGTTGTGTCGACCCAACATGACGCATCATGTCGTGCTTAGGTCGCAACCTTGCTCCAGCGGCCTGCCTAGCCCGACATAATACTATGCTACAGAGTAACGAGGCCCGTTAGGTACTTTAATCGTCGGATTTTTGAATTTTCTAGCTTGTTACTATGCTACGGAGCAATACGAAAGACGTAATATTACTACATCACCGTTGAAGGGTTATTGCACGCAAGACATAGTAATATAGTATTACTACACCGCCGTTGGAGTGTTATTGGACGCAAGACATAGTAATATAGTATTACTACACCACCGTTGAAGTGTCACTGCACACAAGATATAGTGTTATTACACTACCACAGGAGCGTTACTGCGCTTTACCTAGACAACAAAACTTAGAGCATCTATATATGCAGAGTTATATGTTGTACTCTTTTTCCTTTATCATGTTTTTTCATATTGAGTTTTTACTCAGCAAAAGCTTTAACGAGGCAACCATGTAAGCATTAATAAATCTCATTATTATATTTTCAATATATTTTGTCTCTTTTTATGGATATAGAACTCATTTTTTTGAAACTTAAAATTTTGAACTCTATATATTTTTCTAGAATTATTGCAATTTTTTTAAAAAGGGCCATAGACGAGCCAAACGGACCTTCCCCGGCCCGTCGGGCTAAACGTGCCCTGGTCGGCACGACACGGCCCGTGGACTCAGTGTGTCGTGTCTGGATCTGCAGTTGAACCCACGGATCAACACGACACGACCTGTTTTAACATACCGTGCCTAAACAAGCCCGTATCATGTTGTACCGTCTTTTTGACCACCTCTACGTGCAACCAGCTTCTTCTCCACCCACCGACCTAGGTAGTGCCCGTGGCATATTATTATCCTATCCATCTTGTTTTATTTCTTTCCAGCTCATTCATGCTCGCATCTTATGCTGTGGGTGTGGTGGTGTGATGCCACCACCACACCACACGCCGAGATCTGCCCCATTAAAATGCCAACTAGGTGCTGTGGATCTGCTCACTCACTCAGTGATCGGTCAACAGTTTGCAAAGAAATACCTTTCAATTTAGATATTGCAATGTGTAGTACCCTAAACGCGGTTGATGTAAATAAACTATATTCATCTTACCAGAGAGTTTAGTTAGGTTTCCGGGGCAAAAAAAAACAGGGAGCTTAGTTATTAAAAAAAAGAGATAATTCATTATTTGCCACTGCAATCGAGTGAATTTTAGAATTTGCCACTCTATGTGAGTACGATGTGTGGGTTCTGACAATAGTGACAAATCCTGAATTACGTACGAAAGTACAGTGGCAAATAATTGAACATCCCTTAAAAAAAATACATATTTGTTTTTTTTAAGAAATCCTAAAAACAAATCTTCCACAAAACACACTTATCCCTATTTCTCACTTGTAGGGTTGATAGCATGAAAAGTGCATAAAAAAAACATGTTCGTGGTAGCTCTTTTTCCTTTTTCTTCATATTGCTACTGTATATAAAAATATATATCATCACTTGTGTTTAGCTTACTATCTACGAGGCATATATGACATCTACGGATCATACTAGCGATGGGTTAGGAACTCGGTGACTCCATGGCTATTCTTTTATGCACAGTGGTGGATCCACCAAAGGGGCGAGAGCACCGGCTCCGTTTGCCACACCCTTGGTATCTTCCAGTACCTTTGTCATTATTTGTATCACAAATCCAGTTAATTTTGCTGTTGAGATTGTTGCTTGTGCATATTTTTTTGACTTTCGAAACGTACTGTCCATTATCAAGACACTACATTTAATTTATTTCCCATTTTAACTTTGTTCCTCATAATTTACACATCAACTTGGATTGTACATGATATTTAAATATGTATTTACTGACTCACCTCGTGATAACTTTATTTCACTAGCATCTTCTCTATTTTTGTCCTGCGTACGCCACTGTTATGCATGGCCATAGGGAAAAAAATATTTATGACATTCTTATTGTTGTGCTATGGCGACGCATTGGCCGTGTTGAGCAGCTACCGTAGACGAAGGTGAAGACCGTGAAGCTAGAGGAAATAGAGAGATGGTGGAGGACTAAGGAGCAAAAGACACGGCCACTACTAAATTGCCCGAGCAGAGCACTCCTCTCCTTTGCCCCGTTCCGTTGGTGTTGGCTCCTCCTCAGATCAGATCCGAGCTCCCCCCTCCCCCCGCGAGAGAAAGGGAGTGGGATCTCGACGCCGTCCGTCGCGATGGCGGCGGCCAACGCCCCCATCGCCATGCGCGAGGCCCTCACGGTAGTAATACATACATACTGTCTTACTGTCTCCCTCCTCTCCAACGCCAAGAAGATCTCTCAGACTCAGATCCGATCTCCAGTGACTGACATGGCCTGTGATTTGCTTGCAGCTCACGAGCCTGGGGATCGCGCCGCAGTTCGTCACCTTCACCCATGTCACCATGGAGTCGGACAAGTACATCTGCGTCCGCGAGACCTCGCCGCAGAACAGCGTCGTCGTCATCGACATGGCCATGCCCATGCAGCCCCTCCGCAGGCCCATCACCGCCGACTCCGCGCTCATGAACCCCAACACCAGAATCCTCGCCCTCAAAGGTACTACCCTACATACCTACCTACCGGCCGCGCAACCTAGATCTACTACCCCTCCTCCTCCGCCTCGCGGGATCTGATGACGCCCTTGCTGCGCGAATGCGCTGCTCCCGCTGCCATCCTAGTCCGGTAGTTCCGTCGTAGGATCTGTCATAATTGGGCAGCGATCTCGCTTCTAGTTGTTCCTTAGTATAGCGCACACATTCCCCGGGGGGCTATGTGTTTTTTTTGGTGATGCGTAACTGGTAACACAGTGTTTTAGTATCGCCTTTACCGTTTGCTTGATCTTGTTCAAGTTGTGAGCCATAGGAGGAATGATGGTTTTGTCAGTATCGTTTTGCAAATATTGATAGTTCCATTGTGATAACATGCTGATGACAGAAAGATAGCTTGGTGATCAAATATCTGAAAATTGATGATGAATTTACATGAATACATTCATTTTGGAATTTCAAGAATACATGCCCTGATGAGCGGTCACACTTTCGAGATTCTGCTGATGAATAGTTCAGAATTTGCCACAGTGAATAGATGGATTTCAGATCCTGATATCCATATTTATATTGTACTGTTTAAAAGTGTACGATAGCTGCTCATCGGTTTATTTGGCTGTGCAGTGAGATCAGAGTTTCCATGTGCTTGCAACTGACTAGGATTCTAGCTTGGCTTCCATTTTGTTCATACTGTTACCGTGACCTCGACTTCGACTCCCTTTTGTTGAGCTTATTTTGGACCTGGGATAGGGGGCCATGAGAATTGATATCCAAACTTTTTTTATGCTGTTGTTCTCATTGAATTGATGACTTCTCCACAAACTGGCTCTGCAGGAGTTGTTTACGCTCTATTTTTTTTTTTGTCAAATAAAATGTTCCCGTTTTTACTTTCATGTTTGCTTTGATTAGCTAGCTGTGATGAGAGTGGAACTTGAATTAAGAATTGAAGTTATTTGTTCTGGAATGTAGCGTTTTATACCGATGTGATGATTCGGTTATGGTGCTTTTGGATGTAAAACACTCAGATGGGATAACAAGATCAATAATTTAAAAAATGTTTTCTCATTATCAGACTTATTCTAACTTAAACCATTTAAGTTGGAATGGCTGGTTGATGCATCGACAGCTTAGTGTCTAGCTAGCTAAATAGTTGGTTGCACTACAGAAGCTGATATATTCAAACTCAAACTTTACCAGCTGTTTACTTCAACCTATATATTCAGGAGTTTGCAAATAGCAATAAGAAATTTCTGCTGAATGTTGCAGCCCAAATACCTGGAACAACACAGGATCACCTGCAAATATTCAATATTGAAGCTAAAACTAAAATAAAGTCTCATCAGATGCCTGAGCAGGTAAAAGTTTCCGAGCCTTTCCAAGTATTCTTGACCCTCTTTTAAATGATAATCTATAATCTTGCTTGATGTGTTATCTTACATATCTTCTCTTTTACAATCGCAGGTTGTGTTTTGGAAATGGATCACCCCGAAGTTGTTGGGTTTGGTAACACAAACATCAGTTTATCACTGGTCAATTGAAGGTTACTCCTCTTGACAAATCACAGTTATTTTCTGTCTAAGTTCAATCACCTGCTTTGCATGATTTGGCTGCTATGTATACAAACCAATATAATTACTGCTTGTTTTTGTTTGTTGGAATACAGGAGACTCTGAACCCATCAAGATGTTCGATAGGACAGCTAATTTGGCCAATAATCAGATTATCAACTATCGGTGTGATCCGTCAGAGAAGTGGCTCGTGCTTATTGGAATTGCACCTGGTGCTCCAGAGGTATGCTCGTAAAGAAAATTCTTAATAAGTGTCATCATAACATGATGCATTGTTGTCTTTGTAATTGAACGTGATATAAAGATAAAAAATTCCTTGTACCCCTTTCTGCTATTGTTTGGTCTATTCCTTTGATGATTTTCACCACTCTGTGTGTACAAGACTGTAAAATATATTATTGCAAAATTGTAAGCAATCTACTATGGTGAGCTACCTGAGCAGTTGTTATAGCCTTATAGGCACTAATTATATGATGCCTTGTTATATGTGCTTCTCATATTGATGCGCTTTTCTTTTCACCTATCAGAGGCCGCAATTGGTGAAGGGAAATATGCAACTTTTTTCTGTGGATCAACAGCGTAGCCAGGCACTTGAAGCTCATGCAGCATCTTTTGCATCATTTAAGGTACTGTTCAGTTATTTTGTTCTGGTTATATTCATAGTTGGTCACGGTGTCGACGCCATGGCGTCGCCTAGTTGACGACATGAAATCCAGTTGGCCAGCAGCGGACTACATGGCTGCTCGCCTCGACTGGCAGCAGTCTAGGAGAGAGAGGGGCTCAGATCTGCCCTCTGGGTGACTCGAGAGAGAGGAGAGAGGGCTCAGGCCTAGGAGGGAACCGTAGCCACCGCCGCCGGTTGTCGACCCTCTCCAGCTCGCATCCGCCGCCGTCCACAACATGTCGTCGCCTCCATGTATTCCGCCGTCGCCTCTCAAGTACTCTGCTCCTCCCTCTCCTTTCCTCTCCCCTGATCTGCTCTGCTGCTCATCGCCCATCGCAGTCCTCTGCTCCGATGCTCTCTGCTTTGCTGCTCGTGTTTCTGCACTGTTGCTTGCGATGCTGGTTGCTGCTGCTCGCCCATCTGCAAGGAGAGGATGAGGTGGCGGCCTGGTGGTATTAGGGCACGGGAGGGGGTAGTGAATGACTTAGATGAGCTTTTGGCCCTAGTGGAGTTGTGGGCTGAGTGGGTAGTGGCCCATCTCTCATCTATTCTTCATTTTCTCTGTTATATGTGTGTGTTATATGTGCTGATTTGGATCTGGATAATATATGTTATCGTCTAATCACTGTCTAGGCATGCACCTAGGCACCTGGACGTCCTGGCGCCTTGGGGTTGCCGCGACTAGCCAGAGCGCTGTGACAACCTTGGTTATATTCTTGTTTCACTTATAGTATTTATCAACCATGCTTGGTTTTCCCTGTTCAGGTTGTTGGCAATGAGAACCCATCAACCCTCATCTGTTTCGCCTCGAAGACAACTAATGCTGGACAGATTACTTCTAAGTTGCATGTTATTGAACTAGGTGCCCAACCAGGTTTGCATTTAGAACCCTCAAATTTTATTTTTGATTATTTTTACTTTTACATTCAAATTTCTAGCAGAGCAAACTTAAAACAACTACCATTTTATAAATGTGGTAGAATGCCTTTTATAAACCATACATTTGCCATTCAATGTAACCATTGAATATTTTGCAAACATTTCTATATTTTACCCCATATTTTTCCTTGTAGACCTCCGGTTTTTTCAGTGTCTTGCACTGTCATTAAAAACGAATTTATATTTACTTACAATTCATTCACCTGTTCACTTTGTTCTTGTGGAATCGTCTATTTCAGGGAAACCTGGCTTTTCCAAGAAACAATCCGATCTCTTCTTCCCTCCAGATTTCCAGGATGATTTTCCTGTAGCCATGCAGGTGAATATTCTAGGTCTCACAGGAATTTTGCGCTGTTAGAGATCACATAATAGATCTAATTTGTTTTTATCTTCTGATTACAGATTTCACAGAAGTATGGCCTTATCTATGTAATCACAAAGCTTGGCCTTTTGTTTGTATATGACTTGGAAACTGCCGCAGCAGTTTATAGAAATAGAATCAGTCCAGATCCTATATTTTTGACAGCAGAGTCTTCTACAACTGGTGGATTTTATGCCATCAATAGAAGAGGGCAGGTTTTACATGCCACGGTTAATGATGCAACCATTGTCCCTTTTGTCAGCAGTCAAGTATGATGTCGTGCACTTCTTCAATTCCTTGGGCTGATGCAAATGCTAGATAATTCTTTAACACATTTTGGTGCATGCAGTTAAATAACCTTGAGCTAGCCGTGAATCTTGCCAAAAGAGCTAATCTTCCTGGGGCAGAGAACTTGGTAAGCTCCATTACTTCTATGCTTTTGTGGATGATATTGTTGCATCTGCGGAACTTGCTCGCTTGTTAGCTGTGTGTGTGTGTTTTTTTTGCATAAATATTTTGTACGAGTCTTGGTAGCGAGTAGTGTTTAGTAACCTATCCTGTAAACTACTTGTTCCTTCCTGATTGATGAATTATGTGTTGTAAATTTCTTGGTGTTCCATAAGATTAGTGTAGCCAACATGTTTATAAATTTTCCTGAATGAGCACTTATATATTGTAAAACTGTATATCTAGTCACTTCTTAGCATACCTCTATTTTTGTAGCTAAATATGTCGTGTTTTGCTCATTAGGCCATTTGGCAGTTGGCACTAATTGTTTTTTTGCCTTTATCTAGTTCTAGTAACCATTTTCTTTTGTCTAAGCCGGTGTCTCTAAGGTGCTTATTGCTTGTGCTGTGGGTATTTTTAGTCGTTCACGAACGCCACATGCACCATTACCCTTGCAGTCATGCAAATGTTAATGCAATGTACTTGCCGTAAAAGTTAAATATTTTGTTTTTAAATTACCCTTTCCTACTATCTCAGTTTAACATGTGGAGACTAAAAGTTACTTTTAATATTCTGAAATGCAGGTTGTACAAAGATTTCAGGAACTGTTCGCGCAAACAAAATACAAGGAAGCAGCTGAGCTGGCTGCAGAATCTCCTCAGGGTCTTCTGCGAACTCCTGAGACTGTTGCAAAATTTCAGGTGCATATATGGTCTTGTTGCCTATGAGGCTTTTAATGTTCATTTACCTCCTTTTAACAGCTTGGTTTGCCACCTTTGTACTTTACTAATGTGCCAGCCATTTTCATAGCTCCAACTGTGTAAATTATGAAACGTGTTTCCTATGCTAGCTCTAGAGATGAGTCTTAACTTTTACCATATAAATTTCAGTAAAGTAACCACATAAGTGAAACTCTCGGTAGTTAGTTGTCATTCCTTACTTGAAAGTATTACTGGATAAGAGGTACAATTACAAAGAAAATATTATCTTTATTTATTTTGCACATATACAATTAATCTGCTTAAAGTGTAGGTTCTTCTACTTGACTGACTTGTCGTTTGTGTGCTTCAAATGCAGAGTGTTCCTGTTCAAGCTGGGCAAACACCTCCACTCTTGCAGTACTTTGGCACGTTGCTAACTCGAGGGAAGCTCAATGCTTACGAGTCTCTTGAGTTATCTCGACTTGTTGTCAATCAGAACAAAAAGAACCTTTTGGAAAACTGGTTGGCGGAAGACAAGTTGGAGTGCAGTGAAGAACTAGGAGATCTTGTCAAGGTAAGATGGGTGTTGTGCTGTGTTTGTTGATTGCACAGATTTCATTGTTCTTTCACAAATTTTGTCCACTGTGCTGTGTGATTGTTCACTAATCGGTACTTGGTACTCTTTGGTGTAGACGGTGGACAATGATCTTGCACTGAAAATATACATAAAGGCTAGGGCAACCCCTAAAGTTGTTGCTGCTTTTGCTGAAAGGAGGGAGTTTGACAAGATCCTTATATATTCGAAGCAGGTATGTTGCTTCGGTACTGTTGAATTCTTGTTTTCAGTTGTTAGACCCGAGTTCAGCTTTGACATGTACTATTGACCTAAAACTTTTGCTGTTCCAGGTTGGATACACTCCCGATTACCTGTTCCTCCTCCAGACCATCTTACGTACAGATCCACAGGTAATATGTTGTTTAAGCAAAACTGGGCCATGTTCAAACATTTGGTACTTGGTTGTGGGCTTCTTTGATCTTTAGAATCTTTAGAAATCCGTGCCTAACTGTATATCATACATCTTCCTTGACCCAGGGAGCTGTCAACTTTGCTCTCATGATGTCACAAATGGAGGGGGGTTGTCCATTAGATTATAATACCATAACTGATCTCTTCCTTCAGGTATTCTTTCAATTCATATCATTGCTTTGTGGTTTCTAATATTCTTTTTGCCCTTTACTATGAAATTCGGTTGTATGTCTTGCCTAATGCGTCTTTTGTTAACAGAGAAACATGATACGAGAGGCAACAGCTTTTCTGCTGGATGTTCTGAAACCAAACTTGCCAGAGCATGCTTTTCTTCAAACCAAGGTTAGCATTTAGTTTTTCTTTTGAGTTTGAATGGTTACCCTAGACCTTTACATGTTTCGTTACTCAGTAGCTTCTGAACTTTGTAGGTTTTGGAGATCAACTTGGTAACTTACCCAAATGTTGCTGATGCCATCCTTGCTAATGGTATGTTCAGTCATTATGATCGCCCTCGTATTGCTCAGCTGTGTGAAAAGGGTGGCCTGTACTTGCGAGCCCTCCAGGTCAGTATCTTTTCATGGTTTCGGTTGATCTATTCTCTTTTGCTCTCTGTTTAATTAATCTTATATTGTGATGCAGCATTACACAGAGTTACCTGATATCAAGCGTGTCATTGTAAATACCCACGCCATTGAGCCACAGGTTTGTTCTGTTCAGTTATGTTTGACTGTCAGTCAATTATTGTTTGGTTCATTAACAACTTTCCTGCATAGGCACTCGTTGAGTTCTTTGGCACCCTTTCAAGAGAATGGGCATTAGAGTGCATGAAGGACCTTCTACTGGTCAATCTGAGAGGAAATCTACAAATTGTTGTGCAGGTAATCCTGCTCAGTTTCCTTTTAACCTTTCTTTTCTTGTCACTTTTTCTTATTGGTTCTAATTATTACAAAACCTGTGACACATCTGCAGGCTGCAAAAGAATACTCCGAGCAGCTAGGAGTTGACGGTTGCATAAAACTATTTGAGCAATTCAAATCTTACGAGGGCCTCTACTTTTTCTTGGGTTCCTATTTGAGCTCCAGGTAGTTATTCCTGACGTTGATATGCTTCAAATGCTCTTTTCTTAATGTGGCACACCTTAATATTAGATTTGTTTATGTGTAACAGTGAGGATCCAGATATCCATTTCAAATACATAGAAGCAGCTGCAAGGACTGGACAGATCAAAGAAGTTGAGCGTGTAACGAGAGAGTCAAATTTCTATGATGCTGAGAAGACAAAAAACTTTTTGATGGAAGCAAAACTACCCGATGCCCGCCCACTGATTAATGTTTGCGACCGCTTTGGTTTTGTTCCAGATCTGACTCACTATCTGTACACAAATAATATGCTCCGGTATATTGAAGGCTATGTACAGAAAGTATGTAACTTTTCGAATTCAGTGTTATTTGAGTACTATTCTTTTAATATGTTTAGTATATGAGTGACCATTTCCCTTTGTCTGGTTTGTAGGTGAACCCTGGAAATGCTCCGTTGGTAGTGGGGCAGCTACTTGATGATGAGTGCCCTGAAGATTTCATTAAGGGTTTGATTCTATCTGTTCGTTCTCTCCTTCCTGTTGAGCCACTAGTTGATGAATGCGAGAAGAGGTTTGATTCTAGCTCTTATCCTGTACCCCGCCTGCCCACACAAACACACCCACCTTTTCTGTTGGTCTAATTTGTTTGATATTTTAATCAGGAACCGCCTACGGCTGCTGACACAATTCTTGGAACACTTAGTGAGCGAGGGTAGCCAAGATGTGCATGTCCACAACGCCCTTGGGAAAATTATCATCGACAGCAATAACAATCCAGAGCATTTCCTTACTACCAACCCATTTTATGACTCTCGTGTGGTGGGTAAATACTGTGAAAAGCGGGATCCTACACTTGCTGTTGTTGCCTACAGACGTGGACAGTGTGATGAGGAACTTATTAACGTTACTAACAAAAACTCCCTGTTCAAGCTGCAAGCTAGGTATGTAAATAGTTTTTTATCCTTCTGATGCCATGTAGCTGTTCTGAATCTTTATATCTGTTGGGTGACTGCTAACATGTTCAAATCATATGATTTAAATTGTCAGGTATGTGGTTGAAAGAATGGATGGTGATCTGTGGGATAAAGTCCTAGAACCTGAAAATGAATATAGAAGGCAGCTCATTGACCAAGTGGTTTCTACCGCATTGCCTGAAAGCAAGAGCCCTGAGCAAGTGTCTGCTGCTGTTAAGGCATTCATGACAGCTGACCTCCCTCATGAACTGATCGAACTTCTTGAAAAGATTGTCCTCCAGAATTCTGCATTCAGTGGAAACTTCAATCTTCAGAACCTGCTCATCTTGACAGCCATCAAGGCGGACCCATCCAGAGTCATGGACTATGTTAACAGACTTGACAACTTTGATGGGCCTGCCGTTGGAGAAGTAGCTGTTGAAGCACAACTGTATGAGGAGGCTTTTGCCATATTCAAGAAGTTCAACCTAAATGTGCAGGCTGTCAATGTTCTGTTGGATAACATCCAAAGCATAGACAGAGCTGAAGAGTTTGCATTCCGTGTTGAAGAAGATGCTGTTTGGAGCCAGGTTGCTAAGGCCCAGTTGCGTGAAGGTTTAGTCAGTGAAGCAATTGAGTCCTTCATTCGCGCAGATGATGCAGCACATTTCCTTGATGTCATCCGTGCTGCTGAGGAAGCCAATGTATACCATGATTTAGTTAAGTACTTGCTGATGGTAAGGCAAAAGGCAAGGGAGCCCAAAGTCGATGGAGAACTCATCTTTGCATATGCTAAGATTGATAGGCTCAGTGACATTGAAGAGTTTATTCTGATGCCAAATGTTGCCAATCTCCAAAATGTTGGTGACCGGCTCTACGATGAAGAGCTTTACGAAGCTGCAAAGATCATCTATGCCTTCATCTCGAACTGGGCTAAGCTGGCTGTCACCCTGGTTAAACTGAAGCAGTTCCAAGGTGCTGTAGATGCCGCTCGCAAGGCTAACAGTGCTAAAACATGGAAGGAGGTCTGCTTTGCTTGTGTTGATGCTGAGGAGTTCCGTCTAGCACAAATATGTGGCCTCAATATCATCGTTCAGGTATATAAGTAGGAGCTTCCTGTTGAAGCTAAAACATATGTTCAGTATATTGTAGTTTATGACAAACTTTTTTTTTTTTATCTAGCCCCCTCTGACATGTCTTCTTTTGATTAGGTTGATGACTTGGAGGAAGTCAGTGAATACTACCAGAACAGAGGATGCTTTAATGAACTTATTTCTCTCATGGAGAGTGGTCTTGGACTCGAACGTGCGCACATGGGTATCTTTACAGAATTGGGAGTCCTCTATGCTAGATATCGTCCGGAGAAGCTCATGGAACACATCAAACTTTTCTCCACCCGTCTCAACATTCCTAAGCTTATCCGTGCTTGTGATGAACAACAACACTGGAATGAGCTTACTTACCTATACATACAATATGATGAATTTGACAATGCTGCCACCACTATTATGAACCATTCTCCAGATGCATGGGATCATATGCAATTTAAGGATGTTGCTGTTAAAGTCGCAAATGTTGAGCTATATTACAAGGCAGTGCACTTCTATTTGCAAGAGCACCCTGATCTCATCAACGATCTTCTCAACGTGCTTGCACTTCGTTTGGACCACACAAGAGTTGTAGACATAATGCGCAAGGTTTGTATCTAAATGGCAGCTTTTAGTCATATATGGAAAGGGCATTCTGTTGGTGTCCCAGTTTTTATGCCTTTCTGAAATTTTGAGCTGTTTCCTTATTCTTTATACAGGCTGGTCAGTTGCATCTTGTGAAACCATACATGGTTGCAGTTCAGAGTAACAATGTCTCTGCTGTCAACGAAGCTTTGAACGAGCTTTATGTTGAAGAGGAGGATTACGAGAGGCTCCGTGAATCAGTTGACATGCATGATAACTTTGATCAGATAGGTCTTGCCCAGAAGGTAAAAATAAATAAAAAAGATGAATGTGCAATGCTTGTCGATGTTCTTGCTGTTTTTATAACCAGTTCCTGCAATTCTTGATCAGCTTGAGAAGCACGAATTGCTTGAGATGAGGAGGATTGCTGCCTACATTTACAAGAAGGCTGGCAGATGGAAGCAATCTATTGCACTATCGAAGAAAGACAACATGTACAAGGATTGCATGGAGACATGCTCGCAGTCTGGTGACCGTGAGCTGTCAGAGGATTTGCTTGTCTATTTTATCGAGCAGGTTTGTTTAGAACCCATTCCGCTCGAATTTCTTTGTGAATTGAGTGACGAGTATGTAGAGTGTACTAATAGTATTGCCTTCTTTTCTAGAGAATTGCAAGCCATGTTTTTCTTATTGCTGGTTTTAGTGTCGCGAATTTTCTACTGTAAGTTTGCTAACTTCAGTGTTGTGTGGCATGAAACGTGCAACCGGTATCTGTAGGCAGCAAAGCATACCAACTAAGAATAGATAAGTATAAGGAATATGCCAATTCAGCAAACACCGAAGAATTCATCTGATTTGTATTGTTTAGGCAGCAGTAGTTGTCTGCGTTGTATTGCATTTCTGATCAGTAAACATCTCTGGTTGTGTATTGCAGGGAAAGAAAGAATGTTTTGCTTCTTGCCTCTTCATTTGTTATGACTTGATTCGTGCGGATGTTGCTCTTGAGCTTGCATGGATGAACAACATGCTGGACTTCGCTTTCCCCTATCTGTTACAGGTATGTTATTTCTGTGTATGTCTGTACATGTTTGGTACAAACGTATTCATTTACGCACAGTTTGTTATAGTAACATTCATGCACTGTACGCAGTTCATCCGTGAGTACGCAAGCAAGGTAGATGAGTTGGTGAAGGACAGGATTGAATCACGGAACGAAGTAAAAGCTAAAGAGAAGGAAGAAAAGGACCTTGTTGCTCAGCAGGTAATCAAAGTGCTCCTCTTTCGGTTCAACAGGCTATCATTCATGCTTAAGCAGCCAGCATGACAAGTTGCATTCTGTTGTGCAGAACATGTACGCTCAATTGCTTCCTCTTGCCTTGCCTGCTCCGCCGGTACCTGGTATGGGCGGAATGGGCATGCCTCCGGTGGGCGGAATGGGCATGCCTCCGGTGGGCGGAATGGGTATGCCTCCGATGGGTCCTGGCCCGATGCCGGCATATGGGATGCCTCCAATGGGAAGCTACTGAGTTTATATCCTGTGCGGGTTGGGTTGGCTTTTGAAGGCTCCAGACGATGTCAAATATTCCAGTTTATGCAGAGGCGAAGCTGGCATGAGGATCCGGAGGCATCTTCTAAGTTGTAGATTTGGGTTATTGGTTGTTTGAATTAAATATTCTTTTGGTACCAGGACAATTTTGTCGAGTAAAATCTCTAGCCGAGTTTGAGTTAATTACTGGTTGCTACATATTATTACGGTCGGATAGGGAGGACGGATGGGGATGATTAGGTTCAGTTGAGTGGGAGCTGAAAGACCGGTACCATCTGTATAGGTTGTGTGGTAAAAAGCTTGTAGACATTTTGCATGTACACTTGCCATCACCTCGTGTTTGTGTTGTTGTCAGTCATGAAACACCGTCTGTATCTTGTCCAGTGGTTGGCTTTTCCTACGTGGAATGCGAATGCTCTTGTCGAGCAGGACACACAGGATGTGAATCTTTTGCTCGTATCAGTGACTGTATGTATGTGTTATGTTTCGTCTTGCGCTGCGGTGTGCGAATGAATTGCTCGGGAATATCAGTGGATGATGCTGCGTACTTGAGCAGCAGCAGGTGGGGACGGTGTTTGGTAATTACGCAGTCGCTGAGTTGCTTCTTCTGTCCTGCCCGTCAGTGATTCACCTCACCACAGAAAAGAAGAAGAGAAGCCAAAGCAAAGCAACCACCTGTGATCCCCCAAAGTGAGTCAAGTCTCTGTGTCTCCGTTCCGTCCTAACACAGGTCGGTCAACCAAACCAAGGCGGTGGTGCTGATGGATGCAAGCGAGGCCGTACGTTCCTTGTCCCTTCCTGCTCGTCAGCAAGCCTGTCTCTGCACGATACACGCAGTTACAGGTCTCGGAAGGAAGAGAGAGATACGGACGGTACTTGCAAAGCAAGTGCAAGATGCAAAACTCAACGTCCCCTTTACGACCTGTGAACTGTTTCCTGTGGAATTCCTGCCTTGCCTTTCTGAACGGGCCTTTTGGACTCCGGGTGTCAGTGCACTGACACGAAAGACACGATGTTACGACGAAACGACCCAAAGTCTGATTGTGCTGCTGGGTGGGATCTGACACTGACAGGCACACGGGCTTGGTTTCTCAAGCAGCAAACCAAAGGAACTACCGTATGGTTGTGCGACAAGACATGTATAACAAATGAATGGGGATATCGATCGTATGAACAAATGGAACCAACGAATCAATCCATCTTTACACAAGAGCGAACGAACGAACGAACGATTTAGTACACGGATACTACGTATTTGCTCAACTGAATTAAGCAAGGCCGTGGACCGTCAGGCCATCATCATGACCCTGAACTCGTCGAAGGAGAGCACGCCGTCGCCGTCGAGGTCGAACCTGCAGATCATGGCCCTGCACTCGTCCATGCCCAGGTGCTGCGACCCCAGCCTGCTGAGCATCCGCCTCAGGCTCGCCGGCGTGATCATGTCCTCGCCGTCCGTCGCGTACATCCCGAACGCCTCCCTCAGGCACCTGTGCCTGTCCTCCTCCTCCGCCTCATAGGCCAGCATCGAGAACTCTTCTTGGTCCAGAAGCCCGTCGCCGTCGGCGTCCACCGCTGCGAGGATCGCGGCGGCCTCCTCCTCGGACACCTCCTCGCCCAGCGCCGCCGCCATGCAGCCGCGCAGCTCGGACGCGGACACCTTGCCGTCGCCGTCCTTGTCGAAGGCCGCGAACACCGACGATGCCATGGCCACCGTTTCTAACCAACGTTGTTTACTTTAGGCAAGATTGGAGTGTAAGACCGGTGATGAGATATGGTGCTGTGTGGATCGGCCGGAGTAGCTCTGCTCAACTATATGTACTACACGTTAGCACACGGTCGGGCATGCAGGCGTATAAACGGCTGGAAATGGAGGCGTGAAGTTGGCTGGTAGGTGGGTAGGTTGACGACGCAGGGGATGAGATGAGGTGAGACCCTGAGACCGAAGCTTCTGCCCTGTCTGTGGCAATGCTATTTCAATTCCCGCGTATTTCCGTAGAAGAAGCATGGAGATTTATCGCTACTTTGACTTGCATCGACTATTCATGCTGTATCGTGCGTCCATGATTCCCTAGCGAGCACCACAAAAATTACAGTAATACATAGCAACGCGTCAACAATGGCTACAATAGTACGACCCCTCTTGTCATGGCTGACACGATATATGTTGCTCCTGCTGTTAATCTTCCATCTCGTCCATCAGCCGGCACCGCCGCGGTATGACCATTGACGCCGACACGTACGTCGGTGAGATGCGCACGGCGTACGTAGCGTAGCCTCCACACACAAGCTATACCTACCAGGGTTTTTTTGTATCGGCAAAAAACAATTACCGGGGGAGTCCGATACGGCCGATAGAACCGAAAATTGGAAATTTTCAGCCAACTTCGACCGGAAATTTCAAAAAAAAAAAATTTAAAAAAATCGGATTTTAATTTTTTTAAAAAAATCAAATTCAAATAAAAAATATCAACTGAGCTAGTTAGCATGGTAGCAAGATTCGGATGGGTTTGTGTTACTTCACTCATTCATCAAGTGAATAAAATTCAAGCAAATTTCATTTTTTAGGGGGACAAATTTCATTCAAACTTCAAATTTCAAAGCCGGTTTGAATAGCTACCGGGGGCGATAGAAACGATACGTTATTTCAATCCCTGATACCTACCCACCTAGCTAGACAGACAAATTAAGTCAACTGAAATATGCACTGAGAACTGGCCTGAGTTTTTCCTTTTTGCTGAGCTGGCCAAGTGTCTGACAAGAAATTTAGTTTATCACTTATATATTGCCCCTGTGATGTCTTAATTGCATTGCATCTTTGCATGTTTGTGCTTTGCGTGGGCAGGACTCAGGAGTTCCTCTCAACGTTATTCCACTTTCTTTTTTTTCTACCTAGCTAATTAAGGTGAGTGGTTGAGTCGCTCTATACATGTGGTACTAGCCAATGCCAAATAATAATAGAAGTTTCCTGAGATGTTTCCGAGTAAATATACCAATCTTTCCAGTCTTTCATATGTATGTATATCTCAGAAGGTTGACCAAGAAAAAAAAATCTTTATATATGTAGAGCATTTTACATGTGCCAAGACGACACAGCAACCGATCGACTTATCCATCAAAATAGTGTCAAATGTCAACGATCAACGTCAGCTCCCTTCCCTTGTATTATGACTTCATAACTGCTGATCAGCAGCTTCCAAAAAAAAAGCTATGGATTTCCAATCTCCATCTCATGATCATGTGTCTTAAACCATTCCTGTTGCTACGACAATCACAATGTTGCTGGTTCGGTGGCATCTGACAAATATTATTATACGCCATCTCCCCATCCCCATGTATCGCGTAGTCCCCGGCGATCAGCACCTCGTCAGTCATGCTCAACGGCAGGAACACACTGATAGGGATCAAGACCACCGACGTGACCACTACGTTCCATCCGACGACGAAGAACGCGGCGACGACTTGATTTAGGATCTGGGCGCCGCCGTCTTGAACGCCCAGCGTGTCGTCTACCTTGTTGTTCAAGCACAGGACATCCATGGTGTACCAAGGCACTGCCCCCATCAGGCCACCACGGAACGGTTTTCCACGAACGGCGACGTCGCTGCAAATCCAAGCAGACGTGCGTGTTGAGGACGGCCACCAACGAGTTACGAGTCGGTGTTGGCGGAGAAAGGGTCGCCGCCGTTGAAGCGGCCGGTCCACTCCATCCACAGGATGTTAATCGCTGGACTCTTACTATTGGTGATAGCAAGATCCTTACTCTCATGGAGAGGATGACACTTGGAGATGGAGCAATTTTCTCTTGTATATTTCTCTTCACAATGCCATACCAACCTGAGGGGTTGGGGATACATATTTATAGGGCTAAACAGCCAAGCATATGCCGAGTCTAGGATGCTCTGTCCTAGATGCTCTGTCCTCTAAGATGCTAAAGCAAAGATGTTGTCCTAGATGCTAGTCAAAAGCTAGTCTAAGATGCTAAAGCAAAAGCAAAAGCTAGTCTAAGATGCTAAAGCAAAAGCAAAAGCAAAAAGAAGCCGACACACAAAAAGCCGACACAGAGACTTATCCATCAATCTCCCCCTAAGTCTTGTGTGTCTCCTTGTGAGGAATCTGAGCCATCCCGATCCTGGCGCGAAGATGACGGAGACGACGCCCTTGATTTCCACGCCGGAGGCGTCCCCAAACTTGACGGAGCCTCGGACGCTAGAGTCAAGCTCGGCGAAGAACTCCCGTCAACCGGTCATGTCGTTGCCGGAACTGTCGCCGAGGAGGGCGTGTGCTTTTTGGCTCGTCAAGGTGGAGGAGAGCCGCGGCGGTGCCGCCGGAGGTAGTTCAATGCTCGCTGAGCAATGAACGAGCCGTGCTCCTCCTCCGCTTTGTCGCGACGTGGGCTGGCCGCGTCGTGGTATCGACAATCTCGCCCAATGACCAAGCTTGCGCAGCTTGTAGCAAGAGTCGCCGCGCGGCTCTTGCTTGCCGGCGCGCGCCTCGGCGCCTCACGGTCATCACCTCGGCACGTCCTCGTCCTCATGCTCGGCGTCTTTGCGCGCTTGCCGCTTACCACGTATGCGCCGCTGTCGTGGAAGAAGGCTCCTTCTTCCTGTCACCTTGGCCGGCGACCCACTCCTCCCGAGTGAGGAGGAGCTTCCGCCAATGGTGACGGGTCCCGAGAGGATCGTGGCTCATCATCGTTGGCGACCTTGAGGCGACCTATCGCCTCCTCGATCGACATCGTGGAGAGGTCCAGCAGAGACCGGATCGACCGAGCCATCCGCTTGTACTTCTGGGGCGCAGCGAAAGAGCTTCTCGGCGCCTCTCTCGCCGTAGGTGTCGTCGCCGAACCGCACCAACCGCAGCAGAGTGTTGAGACGGAGAGCAAAGTCATCAACGCCTCACCGCTTGAAGGCCGTGGTCTCCCACCGTCGCGCGGCGTGCTGCGGTGTGGACTTGCGCGCGCGATCGGCGCCGTCGCGTGCGCGGCGATGGCGCCCCAAGCCTCCTGGCGATCCGCTTGTTGGAGAGCGAATCGCATCTCGGGCGGGGCGCAGCGATGAGGGCATCCAGCGCCCGTCGATCCTGGTCGTAGTCGACGTCGCCGTACCGGACTGCCTCCCACATGTGCCGTACCTGGAGCCTCACCTTCATCACCGCGGCCCACTCGACGTAGTTGGCCTTGGTAAGGGTAGGCCACCCACCGCCGGGGCCGGCGTCCCTGACAACAGCTTGGAACCCGTGGTAACCACGGTACCGGTCCGGGGAGAGAGAGCCACGTTGCCTGTGAAGGCCGCGCTCTCTATCGACCCGTCTGCCGCCGTTGTCGTGCGCGCCTCTTCCAGGAGCGCCACCGCCGAGCGCGCCTCCTCCAAGAGCGCCACCGCCGAGCGCGCCTCCTCCAGGAGCGCCACCGCCGTGCGCGCCTCCTCCAGGAGCGCCATCAGCGCGACCGCGCCTGTCTGGATTGCCGCCAAGCTCGTGGCGTCGCGGCGCCATCGCGCGCTTCGCCTCGCGCGCCTCCTCTCTCCAGCTCAAGGTCCGTCGCGGCGCTGCATCGCGAGATGGAGCTGCTGCTGCCGCCGCGAGACCTTGACCTCTGCGCGCGCGCGCGCGCATCTGCCGCCGCTTCTTCCGCTTCCGCCTCCGCTGCTGCTGCCGCTCGCCGCCGCCGACCTCGACGCCTTGCGCGCGCGGCGGTCTGCGCCGCCGCCACTGCTTGCTGCCCGCGGCGAGCTCGGCCGTCGTCCCGACGCCGCGTGCTCGAGGCGACCGAACGCCGAGATCGCTCTGCGGACATGGCGCGCTGCGAGGGTGTTGCGTGGAGAGAGGTCGCCGACGAGCAGCCTGCCGTCTCCGAGAGGAGCGTGGGCGGATGGAGCCTGCTGGCTACGCACGGGTCGCCGCGAGGCCGAGAAGGAGATGAGCGGGAGATGCTCAGGCTACGAGGATAGTATAGCTCGATACCACTTGTTAGTCATTTGGACTCTTACTATTGGTGATAGCAAGATCCTTACTCTCATGGAGAGGATGACACTTGGAGATGGGGCAATTTTCTCTTGTATATTTCTCTTCATTAATGCCATACCAACTCGAGGGTTGGGGATACATATTTATAGGACTAAACAGCCAAGCATATGCCAAGCATATGCCGAGCATATGCCAAGCATATGCTAGTCTAGGATGCTCTGTCCTAGATGCTCTGTCCTCTATGTCCTCTAAGATGCTAAAGCAAAGATGCTGTCCTAGATGCTAGTCAAAAGCTAGTCTAAGATGCTAAAGCAAAAGCAAAAGCTAGTCTAAGATGCTAAAGCAAAAGCAAAAGCAAAAAGAAGCCGACACAGAGACTTATCCATCACAGGATGCCTGAAGGCGCCAGCATCAGCAGCAGGTTGCCCTCCTCCCTCTCTGCTTTCCTCCTTGGGCCCACCGGCATACACTCAAAATAAACTCATATATATGCTGATAAAGAATATACCGGTGAAGCAAAATCAGGGTTTTCAATACTGGAAAGATTTTTTAACCCGGGGGGAGGTCGGTTTGGCTGAAAATTTCCAACAAAAATTTGAATTTGTCAGATTTAAATTTTAAAAAGATCAAATTCGATTTTTTCGGGGGCAAAATTCACCCAAACGGCCGATTTTTTTTATCAAGTTACCGATTAAGCAGAGGCAGGATGTCAATATTGCTGATAATGTCCCTTAAAAGGGCCTCTTTTCTCATTAAATCAACCATTTCAGGGTCAATGATTTTTCTTTTATGCAGGATGACTGGACATCGCTGCATTAAGCCATACAAAGTAGAAATAGAGATATAACAAAGGTCTTACCTGTCAATGGTACTGATAAGATCGGAGGAACAAGGGAATGCCGTATTTTATGTTGGGAGATTAATGTATTCATTGATCAACTATATAATTCCAAAAACGAAATACCTGTAATCATAGCTGCTGAAGTGCTTAGTTTTCCCCCGTACCTTTTCATGTCATTTTTTGTTACTTCACAAAATTTTATCCTTGCCTTCAGACATGTAGATTCTATTGGACAAGTTCTTGATCTTCTACACGTCTATTCCTCTAATCATGTCTGGTTGTTATAGCTACCTGGATGAATGTTTTATGTAACCTAAGGACCAAAATTAATGTCTGAACTCTCAAAAAAAAAAAAAAAATGATGTCTGAACTTTGAAATCGTTTGCTTCCTCCCATGGATCTAAGCTTACGTTTCAGAAGGGATTTCAAATCATACGAACAAATTGTCAAACTTGTTCCAGCAAATAGAGATACGCAATTTTGTTGTCACAAATTTGTGACGAAGATGAACGTTGGCAACCTTGGCATGGGTGATTGATACTGTTGGTTGTTCATTACATTTTTCATGAATAATATTTTATACAAATTTTGGGTTTCTGTTGCAACGACACTGTACTAGGAGTAGTGTAACATGAAAGTTCGAAAGGAAACAAGGAACATGATTTGGAATGCTTGCCGAAACACTATTAGACCTGACATGGTCTATCACCTGCTCCACGACACCAATGAATTACAGTACATAATTACAGCTTGAAACAGGGCTCGACAGGCATATATCGCACAAGTTCCGTTTGGTTCCGCATACCAGTATTGTTGCATGTAACATACCACATCAATGAATTACAGTACTCTACTTGTTTTTCTTACTACGGGTGCTTAACCCAGCAGCAGTTAATATATCGTAATTCAAAGGATTTCTTCTTGGGATATACAGTACGTAGCCATCCTTTACGGACAATTTGCAAAACTCTTGGTTCACAAAGTACAAGCTAGCAGACCATGCTTAGAGATGGCAAATGTACGATAAAAATCAATACTTCTGTTCAAAATTGAAGTTTGTTATGAAAAAATGGCTCGATTTGCTAATGTAAGTTTAGAAATCGTACCTTTTGAAGTCTAAATCTTGGCTCTTATTTAACCTTTTTTGTCTCCACATTCTTGAGGATGACAAGTATACCATTGATGAGATGCTAGAAGAGCTTGCTGCTAAAATCACAGTAAAAGGGAAACAAAAGATTGTGTAACGATATGTGAAGTTCTTTTGGGAGCATACTCTTAAGCTAATTTCCAATAATGGTAGGTCCCCTGAAATGCTCCTCCAGTTGAGTTGACTCGTTGTCTTGACTCTCTTCAACCCTAGACTGACGGCAATAAAGCCGATTCCCTCACTCTCCATCATAAAGTACAGACATTTTCCTTCACAAGAAAGGCTTATTGGTAAGACTGTTCTAAACCATCTACAACATGCAGACGTACACACCAAAGGAACCCCCCCCCCCTCTCAATCCACCAAAATGAATGGACTTGCTATGAACCGTTGTGCCATAGACATAGATAACAAAAGAATCAAAAGCATAGTACAGATGGGGGAGGAAGTGACTTAGAGGCGCAGGGAGAGAGGAGCCGGCGACGGCAACAGCAACAGGTGACGAGGCCGCGGGAAGCGAGAAGCAGCAGCAGCATATAGGGAAGAGGAAGTGACCTAGAGAAGGGAAAGAGGGGCCAACGGTGACACAGACATGGATGGGCCGATGACGTGAGGAGTTCCCTTAAGCACTACCAGCTTACCGTAATCTTTTTTTCCCTAGCTCGGCCACTGAGAGGAGGTGCTGCTCCACGTTGTCATGGCCGACGCAGACCCACCTACCATTATTTCGAAAGGCCGCAGCCGCTGCCATTTCCGACCGGTTACTACGCTTTAGCATTGCTACGTAGAAGGGAGCCTATAACAGCAGAGGGTTTCTTAGGTCTAACAGTAGAGCTGTAAGCAGAGACCAATTTACAACAGGTTGCAGCCCAGCTCACTCAAACTCCATTCAGTTTTTTTTTACAGAATTCTCAGCCATTTCCGACAGGCTACTACACCTTAGCATTGCTACGTACAAGGGAACCTCTAACAGCTGAGGTTTTTTTAGGTCTAACAGTAGAGCTGTGAGCAGAGACCAATTTACAACAAGTCGTCTGTTTCATGCAGCCCAGCTCACTCAAACTCCATTCAATTTTTTTTTTATTATAGAATTCTCAGCTTCAACGATCGAACAGGTCGAAATCAATCCATGAATAAGAGGTAACTCTGTCCCACACCCTTATGTCTATGCCTAACCAAATTAGCAAATGTAAAAAAAAAGAAAGAAAGAATTTGGGGCCATGGGGAATGAATCACCTGACCTGCTGTAATGCATCTCGTCCAACTCCACTCAGCACGTTGCAATCCGTTCTTGACTCGTCACTGGCCTCGGCAGCACGGGCACATACCGAGAAAAGAGTAGGCACTAAGCAGCAGGCCGGTCCACGGCGTAACAGCCCCAAAGTACACATTTCATATGCCTCCATAATCTATGATACCTAGGCCGAAGCGCGCGGCCCAACAGCTTTAGGACATTATATTCCACCTATAGAACAACTTTTTCATGGGGAGCAACCATCCATGATTAATCCTTAGCACCGGCGACTATATTATTATTTTGTTCTATCCTACGTAGGTTATGTGGGTAGTGTGGAAGCTAAAGAATTCGAAGACTGATGGAATCAACATTTCAAAAGCATCATAAAAAGTGTTATGAGGATAGTCATTAAAAGTCAAAACATCCACTAGATTTGTTGTGTATACCGAGAAAGAAAGAAGCTTAGTGATGCTATGTCATCACAATTTTAAGAATTTGAAGCTAGAAGAAGAAAATATTACAATTAGATTATCTGGTAAAATGATGAATTTCCTCTTATGATAGAACATTTTTATTCTATACATAATCTTCTACTATTTTCGGTTACGGGTGTGCCATGCTCACCCTTATAGTTCTCTGATAACGATGTGGTATCCGGTAGCCGTATCACATTGCTTGGTTACTATAATTCATACTTGGATTTGGAGGTGAAGGTTACGAGAATAAAGTTGGATTTAGTAATAAATGGTATGAAAATAAGAGAAACTGTTTCAATGACCACTCAGTGATTCCAAAAATATTTTGTAAGTATTTTAACTGCACATTTAAAGTACACATAACAGAATGTATTTAATAAAATTAACTAATTTAATTAGTTCTTGTGTGAAAATCTTGTTTGTAATGCAGAATTGGGATTCATATACAACATTAGATTTTCATAGATTCCATGAGGTAATTAAATATAGCTGTTAAGAAACGTCGGAAACTTCAGGAAGTCATGTGATTATCAATGGCAAAATTATTAGAGCTCACACTGAAGTTACAGAAAACTTCGGGGAGGCTATTTCTGTTAAGACCGTGAAATTTATTATAGAAAAATGGTTTTATTTGCCACATGTAAGTTAAGAAATCGTACTTTTTAATGTGTAAATTTTAGTTTTTATTAAACTTTTTTTTTATTTTAACGTTCTTCAATATGACAAGTATACTGTTGACGAGATGCTTGAAGAGCTTGCAGCTAAAATCACAGCAAAAGAGTAACAAAAATATGTTTAGCGGTATGTGAAAAAATCCTTCACATACCACTACACATTCTTTTATTTCTGCTTTGCTATGATTTTAGCAGCAAGTTATTTAAAGACCTCGTCAATAGTATATTGTAATCCTGAAGAACGTAAAAACAAAAAAGGTTAAATAAAAACCAAGATTTACATTTTAAAAAGTATGATTTTATAAACTCACATATGGTAAAACAAATCATTTTTCCGTAACAAACTATACAGCCTTAGCATAAACAATCTTCTTAAAGTATTATGTTTATGCAGCGTGAACCCTAATAACTTTGACATTAATAATCACAAGACTTACTAAAACCCAAGTCCGAAGTACAATACCTAAGTAATTTGATACGGTTACCGAATATTACATCGTTATCAGAGAACTCGAAGGATGGACACAATATACCTGTAAACGAAAATAGTAAAGATAATGAATGGAATTAAAATGTTATATCACGATAGAGAACTCATGATTTCTACTGAATAATCTAATCATAGTATTTTCTTCTTCTGATTTGAAATCCTTAAAATTGTGATAACACGTTAGCACCAAACTTCTCTTTCTCGGTAAATACAACAAACTTAGTAGCTGTTTTGACGACTATATTTCGTTTAATGACTATTTTTATTATACTTTTGAAATGTTGATTTCATAAATTCTTCAAATTTTTTAGCTTTCATACTACTAACATAATCTGCATATGATGAAACAAAACAATAATAGAGTTATCGGTGCTAAAGATTAATCATGGATAGTTACGTACCGAGAAGGTGCACTGTAAGTGGAATATAACGTCCGCGGAGAGAAACACCTCAATCTGCAATGATAAAGTGAGACTTAATCATTTATCTTAAAAGATCAAGAAAGAGGAGTACAAAATGATTACGAGCACCAACCCTCAAGTTATCATCAATCTTGTTTTCATCATCATAAGTTCTAACCAAACTGGTGCATCCATCCCACTTTATACGTAAGCATGTGCATGCAAAAAAAACCTCACGTTTCCTGCATATCATAATTTTGACCATTAGTTAGTGAAAATCAAATACTAGTACGAAAAAGTAAAGAGCATATAACTGTAAAATCACCATTGAATGAAGCAAGTGAGACAACACTTCAGGTTATATTTGTAACACCATTTTTATCAAGTTTTCTCCCGACAACTTCCCCAGAACCACGAAAGTAGACTTTGGCACCCTTCCAAGTACCGTCTTCAAAATAATTAAGCTAACTGCCACCGCCTGGTTAAAGAAACAAGTACAAAAGTTGTTAGTACTACAATAGCTATAAAAAAATGCACAAGGGAGAAGTCAGCAAAATCAAAATCAACGACTCACATTTGATCATAGTCTGGGATAGCCCGGGGAGTCTAGCAACTTAAATTCTGCCATATATCCTGGTGCAATTAGGTGATCAACGTTGGTACTCAGATGATAAGTATGATAAGTAACATTCACATAATATTCAGCACATAATGATCAATAGGAAATGTTTAGAATGCTGACTTGCATGACAATTCACACCTGAAGGGACTACGCTTGATACACGTGGAATACTGTCAGCAGGCAAGGAAGCTTCCTGGTTGCTATTTTTTATTTCTCCACTCGAGCTACCAAAAATGGAAAAGATGAGGGAAGAGGAATCGGCACAACTGAAAACGTATTGTCTCACAAGCTCTAAGCAGGAGTACAAAGCATATCCATGAACTTGGTGAAACAAGGTGATCTGATTAGCACTGACCACATGTTAGTAAAATGATGATAAGTACAGTTGTGAAACTAACCTTGCACCACTGATGATGAACTTGCAAACAATGATCAATAAGTATGACTAGAAAATGACGATGAATGACTTGATAATGCACACTTTAGTGGTGTTGAGTGATCGTGCCATGCTCACCTGCAAGATACGAGTCACAGGGTGTGGAAGCTTTTTGTATGTCATCTGTGTGTTTCTTCCTTGTACAATCCCCTCCTTGCTTATTTTCACCACTGCAACAGAACATGGTAGAGTCGTTATGATAAATAAATACACAGAAGTACTAGCCCAAAAGCAAAATGGTCACACCAATGCATGAACCGAATAGTACAAAAGGAAACAAGGTATGAAAAAAGACTTGGAAATCACATGCTTGTAAATATTCAACAAAAGATAAGAGAGGATTGAGCATATCCAGATGTCATAAATATGAGTTACATTGTCCATATTTTAGTCTGAACAAAAAAAAATTAACTCTTCCTTGCTTGTAGTTAAAAAGAGTTGTACGGGTGGAGTATGTACATAAGGATCTACAAGCTGTAAGAAGCGACACAACAGGCTGTGCTTGTAGTTAAAATTCAGAGGGAAATAGAAAGGTAATATCAGGTGAATCAGAGAGTAATTGGTGGATACACTTACATGGGTATTTTCCCTTCGTCAGGATTCTGAATAAATTTTGAATCGATGGTGAAGGACGTAGTCTGATCAGGAGGATTTTCAGGCTGTGTGGTCTACAAATTGACAACACACAGGCAGTGAAAATGAAACGTCCATGTAGTGTATGCGTGTATAAGGTAGGCTACAGTAGAGATACAGCATGAATAGCAGATAATCGAAGAGGGAAAAAATAAAGGCAGCAGTACAGAGTCAGGAAAATTTTCAAGTTGTGTGGTCTGCTAATTGATAATACATAGGCAGTGAAAGTGAAATGTCCATGTAATGTATGCACGTATAAGGTAGGCTATAGTAGAGATACAACATGAATAGCAGATACTCAAAGAGCTAAAAAATAAAGGCAGAAGTACAGAGACTGGAGAAAAAGTTTGTAATGGAATAGGTAACATGTTATATGAAGTCTGTAAGCTGTACTACTATGGGCTACCTTATTTACTTAAGAAAGTTGGATGTATCTTTATAGGAACAATAGAGTCTGCAGCATCTGAATGACAGGTACTATGTATCCAGTAGGCTAGGTGTTAATCAGGAGAAAAAAGATGATGTATGTATAGTACAGTAGGACTTCTAGAAACTAGAAAGATAAAGGAGATTTAATTGCTATACCTAGCATCTCTTAGTATGATAAATCTTTTTACTGCAGGAAAATTTTGATTTGCAATCTCAATAGTTGCAGCATTATAAATGCACACGATGACAAGCAGAACATCTCCAACATAATTGTACAGTTAGACATTTGGGTAAAAGAACGAAGCTAGGCAGCAGTGAAATGGAACCCAAAAGAACGCGACGTGTACAAACTTACCAAGAAAGGATCTAGTTTCACTGAACTATACACGATGTGTACAAACAATTTTTTTGCAGGCAAAATAGATTCTACCACTGAACCATTAACCAAATGACTTGAAACAAGGAATGGCACATTTTTTAGCTATCTTCTATAACATCTGAGAATTGAGATGCTAAAAGAGGGGAAAAAGTGACAACTTTTTTGTGTCCCATACAATGAATTTATGGTTAATCTATTTTCAGATTCAGAAGATTGAATTCTAACAAGTTAATGAGTCAACAAAATAAATAAATAAATAAATAAATAAGGAGGAAATTCTCACATCATTTCCACCCATAAGAGGAATCAACATTGTGGGGATCATCACAGCAGTGCCCAGGGACGATATGTAATGTTGAAACACCAAAGTATTTGCCTCTCCTGCAACACCCACAAACATTCAAAATTAGCAACACACACACACACACACACACACAAGGGATCAAACATAGAAAAATTTATACACTTTGAGTGCAGTGTGACACATACCCCAAGAAGGGTTGGAGTCTATGCAGTACGCAAATCCCTGGAGCTGATCCATGGGCGGATGATGACCTGAGCTTTGGAGGAAAGTGACCTTCTCCAGAAACCCAAGTTCTGCAGTAGCCAGGGCTAAAATGTAGACGAAGAGCCCAAATAGTATGTGCCAAGGAAGAGCACCCTTCCTCACATTTGGTGCAGCACCAGGGAAGAAGGCAACAAATCCAAATATCCACTGTGAATCTGTGATTGATAAGGAAAATTTAAGAACATTCGTCAACACTAAAGTAAAAAATAAACGGCTATTCTTGGGCCTACTTCAACTGTAATGTAACTTCCCAGTTCAATAATTTCGTTATGCAATTTTCAGCCCTGAAAACCAACTCATTTTTTCATGTCTTTTGGTGGCCACCAATATGCATTAGTAATAAGATTTAAAAAGAGCAAGTATGATACTTACCAGACACTGGTAACATATTTCAGATTTGTGGCAACCACACAAGGATATCAATTCAGCCAAACTATTCAGAAATGGAGTGCTACAAAATACTTGATTAAAATGTTCAGAATCTTCTCTATGCATACTTGGTTAAAATGTTTGAAATCTTCTAAATCAGTTCTACTGTAAGTCAACTGTATCAACCATTTCATAATGATTGCAGTTATTTGCAAATATATCAAATTATAGTAATAAAGGAAACAGATCGGGAATAGAATTGCAATCATATGTGAAGTCTTACCTGAATACCATATAAACAAATTGTTCCGTTACGTCAAGAAAAAACATATTGTTCCGATCCCAAGCCAAGAATGCGGACTGTAAAGGTTGGCAATCCCACTTTCACTGTGAAATTTGAAAGCACAGTATATCCCAACCGCACCAAGCACAAGTGTAATTGCGTGGAGAATTAGATGCATCAGCTTAGTTGTGTGATGGTTCCACGTAGGAAGTACCTTGTATACCATTATAGCTGCCAAAATGAAACAGGGATATTACTAAATTATGTCGTGAGCCAGAAAACTTACACAACTTTAATATTACCTTCACTGCCAAGAATAATATAGCCAATCAGCGTAAGAACAGGGTGAACCTGCAATATGTCAACACAAAAAATATTCGATTGTCAATGGATCTTGGGATGCTAATGTAAACCAATTTTATTATACTGGATAGCTAGAAGCCTAAAATAGTAAAGATTACACAAATGACTAAGAAACCACATCCCTCACTGAGTGTCTTCTGAATTCAATGTCAAAGATTTAGGTGAAACAAAGGAGAAGAGGTTATAGATTTAAAACGCTCATGTGCAGTGAGATACATGTCCATCTGCAGTTAACTCAGAGAGCCTACAGATTTTGAAAACTCGACAGACATAAATTATGGCACACACTAACACTTAAATGAAACATTTTTCAGAATGCATTAGAGAGCAAATTAGGTGGTCGCTCTAACAAAAACTTGTAGCAAGTTGACATTTTAAATACAACTGCTTTTAATCGTGCTCCATTTCTTTTTATATATACTCAACATCAAACCATCATTTCGGAGTTCCTCAGACGGAAGGACAAGAAGAGGGGAAAAAAAGACAAGACGCGCTGTGTGTCGTGGCCTCCGCAAGAAAGAACTGCAAGAAAGCAAGAAGCCAAGATCAATATAGACCACGATTCCTTAGATATTCAACACCAAACCATCATTTCGGTGTTCCTCGGACGGAAGGACAAGAAGAGGGGGGAAAAGAGAAGGTGCGCCGTGTGTCGTAGCCTCCGCAAGAAAGAACCGCAAGAAAGCAAGAAGCAAAGATCAATATAGGCCACGATTCCTTAGAAGGCCGAACCAAAAAGGAAAGGGAAAAAAAGAACGCGCGTTGTGTGGCCTAGCTTCCTCAAGAAAGATCAGATTGGGGAAATATAGCGAAGAGAGAGGAAGCCGTCAGTGCAGCTCGAGTATAGTTTCAGACGGAGGATGAGCGACGAGTAGGATTGGCTAGGGGCCAAGTCCATTAGTTCAGACTGTTCAGTCCTTGGCTATACCAAAACTTCACATCACAACCGGTCGTATGGAACTAATTGATGGCTTTTTGTTTGTAAGGTCCGGTCGTATGGAAAACGTTTGATCGTCTTTTTATGTTGTCTTCACCGTCCTCATTAGTTGAAGGAGGTATACCACTTTCAACTTGCGTCGAAACGATTAAGAACAAACGTAAGTTCACCCAAAATAGTCAGACCACGATTGAGTGCACGAAGGTTAGAACTACACGTACCTCAGAACCCAGTCTGGGTGCAACCTCCGTGCCCTGATGGGCATGCGCAGCCGCAACACGCCAAGCTTTATCGGCGCCTCACCCTCCACAGGGAGGATGGTACTGAGGCTGCTACGGTGATACGCGACAATCACCGGATCAAGTAACTCGTAGTGTCCCGCGTCCGCAATACCTGAAAATTCAGTGCATGCCTACGAAACATGTACATAAACCAAATTTTCTACTTTAAAAAGAATTTTCGGCGTTAACAGAATAATTACCACACAAAAATGTAAACCAAATTTAAGCTACTCGGCAATTTAAACAGATTTGTAATAGGGTCTTCCAATTTCAACAGAATTTTTAAATATTTTTGCAAGTGCAAATAAAAACAATAAACAAAGTTCATAATTTTATCATTCTGCTGTACGTATCTTATGTAGTAACTCCGAATTTTTCTTACAAATTTAAAATATATCATACTATTTTCCTAGTTAAAAATTAATTTTTGACATTAACAAAGCCATGGTACAATCACATAATTTCTTGTCTCCAACACAAATCGAAGAGATGCTATGCTCAGATTGACATCACGCAACAGAGAGGCTCTTTTCCATCGGGGAGTCACGCTGTTCACATCACGCAACAGAGAGGCCCTACTGTGCTACAGGACAGGTCAAGTCGAAGACAAGGCCAGCGATTCCCACAGAGAAACAGTAGGCGCAAAGAACCGAGCTGTGTTCGAGCAATTCTTTCCTAGACGAAGCAGAGACAGAACAAAAAGACAGAAAAATTCCAACAAAGCCATGGTACAATCACATAATTTCTTGTCTCCAACACAAATCGAAGAGATGCTATGCTCAGACTGACATCTTAAGTGCTTTAGTAGCTCTGCAACTTAGACACAGAAGAAACATGAGGAGCAAGCGATGCTTTTTGAAGTACTCCGTATGAGAGGAGCCGAATCTTCTATGCTCTATCTAACAAGTAACATTGTCTAGCGAATTGCTGATACCTGAGCCAGAGTTAGGCTTATCTCTAGTTCTTAGTGGTAATATGAACGAAATCATACTATTCTAAAATGAATAATGAGCCCTATACTAGCATCAACCAAAAAGAAATCTAGTTGCCATGAAATAGAAAAATACAGGAAGTGCTTCAGTTCCCCCTAGCTTGTAGAAGCAGTAGGACCACAGACAGAGAACGATAAGACGGCGGGCATTGGTTATTTGCCCCACGCATGCACGTGCACACACCACACCACACGGCCAGTAGCTCCTCGCACACTGCACGCAGCAGATGATGCAAGAAGGGCTCGCACCGAGCAAGCATAGTGGCCATGAAAGATGAGAGGAGAGAGGCCATGATGGGATCAAGCAGAGGTGCATGTGGGTGCCGATGGAGGAGGAGATATTAGCACCAGACGAAGATCTTCTACCTTGGAAATAGCAAAAGCTACCACCATTACCACATTCGCAAAGCCAGCCAAAGCTGCTGCATTCAGTGCACAAGCCGTGAAATGAAATGAAATGAAGATAAGAAATCCAGTTATGAAACAATCAAAAAAAATTTGCTCAACTTTTAGTCCAGGCAAAAGATCACACTCCAGAGACTCGCCATCTCCGTTGCAAGCACCTCTACTCGTAGGTGGTTACACTCTTTCATATACTCATAAATTTTGACACATTCTCTCTTCCACGTGACAAAAACTACCTCTAAACACTTGCCAAGTGCCTTTAGTCAGTATAGCAAGCTTACGCATCATGGGCATTTGTTTTTTATGGATATATGTATATCTAACACAGATTTCCTTCTCGGCAAACAAACAGATTGCACAAGCTACGAGTCGTTCGATGAACATGGGAATGGATCATCTATATGCCTTAAGATGCGTTGTAAGTGGTTCTAATGATGGAACAGATGATACTGTTTCTCATGTTGATCGGACATCCTGTAGCGATTAGAGTAGATAAGTACGATCTAGTACGAATTAAGTACGAGCCATGAGCAGAGGGATCCACCACCTCCCAAAGATTCCGCTGGTAGGATTTATTTCAAAAGTGAACTGACAATAATGCTTATGTATTAGCAGGAAATAAAATAAAAGAGGTGTTTTGCTAGCTTCGGATACGAAACAACTCATTGGAGCCCACTGTGATTTTGTTGTCCTGAAATCCTTAGAATTTTAGTTGCATTGTCTTTTCTCTCACATTTCTTCAAATATAAGCTTTTTGTAGGGACGAACACCAAAGCTATCTTGTCATCAACATCACAATCCTTTTCAATTCTTTATGGTACAACAAAATCGTTTTCATTACTACGGCGGATGTTTTTTTTTCTTCCATATCCATCTCCCCTTTTCAAGATACAAGCTGTTGGGCCATGCCGTGAAGCCTGATGGAATTAATCTTGTTTTGGTAAAAAAAAATGTTAGTTTCCGTTTTATATTTGCTAGTTTTGGTAGAAATCCGAGTTAGATACAAAGTCTATTCTCTTCTGTTTCCAATTCATGTAAACAATCTTTATAATGCAGAGTTGAGTCGAGAGAAGAAATATAAAAAACAAAAACAAAAAGATGAGCAGACGTGCTCCCGGAAGAAATTAACCTGTTTTGATGGATTGTTTTCGTTTATTTACTCTCTCATAGCAGAACGTCGCTTTCACTCTGCGTTGTTTGTTCGCTCCAGGAAAGAAGGCCAGTTGAGGTGTTGCTATCACGTGAAGCAACAGGAAGACAGAGGTGAAGTTACTGCTTGAAGTGAACATGACAAGAAGACTTGCTCCGAGAGCTTTTGCTAGGAGGAGCGCTGTGCTACTTTGCATCAACGAGAAGACGCTGGCATCATCACGTGAAGACAGCTACGCGTACAGGAACCAGCAGCAGGGGGCTCTTTTCCATCAGGGAGTCACGCTGTTCACATCACGCAACAGAGAGGCCCTGCTGTGCTACAGGATAGGTCAAGTCGAAGACATGGCCAACGGCTCCCACAGAGAAACAGTAGGTGCAAAGAACCGAGCTGTGTTCGAGCAATTCTTTCCTAGACGAAGCAGAGACAGAACAAAAAGAGAGGAAAAATCCAACAAAGCCATGGTACAATCACATAATTTCTTGTCTCCAACACAAATCGAAGAGATGCTATGCTCAGATTGACATCTTAAGTGCTTTAGTAGCTCTGCAACTTAGACACAGAAGAAACATGAGGAGCAAGCGATGCTTTTTGAAGTACTCCGTATGAGAGGAGCAGAATCTTCTATGCTCTATCTAACAAGTAGCATTGTGTAACGAATTGCTGATACTTGAGCCAGAGTTAGGCTTATCTCTAGTTCTCAGTTGTAATATGAACGAAATCATACTATTCTGAAATGAATAATGAGCGCTATACTAGCATCAACCAAGAAGAAAATCTAGTTGCCATAAAATAGAAAAATACAAGAAGTGCTTTGGTTCCCCTAGCTTGTAGAAGCAGTAGGACCACAGACAGAGAACGATAAGACGACGGGCATTGGTTATTTTCCCCATGCATGCATGTGCACACACCACACCACACGGCTGTAGCTCCTGCCTGCCTGCCTGCAACAACAGTAGCAGTAGGGGGCTCGGCACCGAGCAAGCATAGTGGCCATGAAAGATGAGAGGAGAGAGAGGCCATGATGGGATCAAGCAGAGGTGCATGTGGGTGCCGATGGAGGAGGAGATATTAGCACCAGGCGAAGATCTTCTACCTTGGAAATAGCAAAAGCTACCACCATTACCACATTCACAAAGCCAGCCAAAGCTGCTGCATTCAGTGCACAAGCTGTGAAATGAAATGAAACGAAGATAAGAAATCCAGTTATGAAACAACCAAAATTTTTTTGCTCAACTTTTAGTCCAGGCAAAAGATCACACTCCAGAGACTCGCCATCTCCGTTGCAAGCACCTCTACTCGTAGGTGGTTACACTCTTTCATATACTCACAAATTTTGACACATTCTCTCTTCCACGTGACAAAAACTACCTCTAAACACTTGCCAAGTGCCTTTATTCAGTATAACTAGCTTACACATCATGGGCATTTGTTTTTTATGGATATATGTATATCTAACACAGATTTCCTTCTCGGCAAACAAACAGATTGCACAAGCTACGAGTCGTTTGATGAACATGGGAATGGATCATATCTATGCCTTAAGATGCGTTGTAAGTGGTTCTAATGATGGAACATATGATAATCTTTCTCATGTTGATCGGACAGCCTGTAGCGATTAGAGTAGATAAGTACGATCTATTACAAATTAAGTACGAGCCATGAGCAGAGGGATCCACCACCTCCCAAAGATTCCTCTTGCTGGTAGGATTTATTTCAAAAGTGAACTGACAATAATGCTTATGTATTAGCAGGAAATAAAATAAAAGAGGTGTTTTGCTAGCTTCGGATACGAAACAACTCATTGGAGCCCACTGTGATTTTGTTGTCCTGAAATCCTTAGAATTTTAGTTGCATTGTCTTTTCTATCACATTTCTTCAAATATAAGCTTTTTGTAGGGACGAACACCAAAGCTATCTTGTCATCAACATCACAATCCTTTTCAATTCTTTATGGTACAACAAAATCGTTTTCATTACTACGGCGGATGTTTTTTTTTCTTCCATATCCATCTCCCCTTTTCAAGATACAAAGCTGTTGGACCATGCCGTGAAGCCTGATGGAATTAATCTTGTTTTGGTAAAAAAAAATGTTAGTTTCCGTTTTATATTTGCTAGTTTTGGTAGAAATCCGAGTTAGATACAAAGTCTATTCTCTTCTGTTTCCAATTCATGTAAACAATCTTTATAATGCAGAGTTGAGTCGAGAGAAGAAAAAGACAAAAAAAAAAACAAAAAGATGAGCAGACGTGCTCCCGAAAGAAATTAACCCGTTTTGATGGATTGTTTTCGTTTATTTACTCTCTCATAGTAGATCGTCGCTTTCGCTCTGCGTTGTTTGTTCGCTCCAGGAAAGAAGGCCAATCGAGGCGTTGTTATCATGTGAAGCAACAGGAAGACAAGGTGAAGTTACTGCTTGAAGAGAACAGGACAAAAAGACTTGCTCCGAGAGCTTTTGCCAGGAGGAGCACTGTGCTACTTTGCATCAACGAGAAGACGAGAAGACGCTGGCATCATCACGTGAAGACAGCTACGCGTACAGGAACCAGCAGCAGGGGCTCTTTTCCATCGGGGAGTCACGCTGCTCACATCACGCATGAGAGGCCTGGCTGTGCTACAGATGTGTCAAGTCGAAGACAAGGCGAGCGGCTCCCACAGAGAAACAGTAGGCGCAAAGAACCGAGCTGTGTTCAAGCAATTCTTTCCTAGACGAAGCAGAGACAGAACAAAAAGACAGGAAAATTCCAACAAAACCATGGTACAATCACATAATTTCTTGTCTCCAACACAAATCAAAGAGATGCTATGCTCAGATTGACATCTTAAGTGCTTTAGTAGCTCTGCAACTTAGACACAGAAGAAACATGAGGAGCAAGCGATGCTTTTTGAAGTACTCCGTATGAGAGGAGCAAAATCTTCTATGCTCTATCTAACAAGTAGCATTGTCTAACGAATTGCTGATACTTGAGCCAGAGTTAGGCTTATCTCTAGTTCTCAGTTGTAATATGAACAAAATCATACTATTCAGAAATGAATAATGAGCCCTATACTAGCAACAACCAAAAAGAAATCTAGTTGCCATGAAATAGAAAAATATAGGAAGTGCTTCAGTTCCCCCTGCTTGTAGAAGCAGTAGGACCACAGACAGAGAACGATAAGACGGAGGGCATTGGTTATTTGCCCCATGCATGCATGTGCACACACCACACCACACCACACGGCTGTAGCTCCTGCCTACTTGCCTGCAACAGCAGTAGCAGCAGGGGGCTTGGCACCGAGCAAGCATAGTGGCCATGAAAGATGAGAGGAGTTAGAGGCCATGATGGGATCAAGCAGAGGTGCATGTGGGTGCCGATGGAGGAGGAGATATTAGCACCAGACGAAGATCTTCTACCTTGGAAATAGCAAAAGTTGCCACCATTACCACATTCACAAAGCCAGCCAAAGCTGCTGCATTCAGTGCACAAGCCGTAAAATGAAATGAAATGAAGATAAGAAATCCAGTTATGAAACAACGAATTTTTTTTTGCTCAACTTTTAGTCAAGGCAAAAGATCACACTCCAGAGACTCGCCATCTCCGTTGCAAGCACCTCTACTCGTAGGTGGTTACACTCTTTCATATACTCACAAATTTTGACACATTCTCTCGTCCACGTGACAAAAACTACCTCTAAACACTTGCCAAGTGCCTTTATTCAGTATAGCTAGCTTACGCATCATGGGCTTTTGTTTTTGTTTTTTTTTATGGATATATCTATATCTAACACAGATTTCCTTCTCGGCAAACAAACAGATTGCACAAGCTACGAGTCGTTCGATGAACATGGGAATGGATCATCTCTTTGCCTTAAGATGCGTTGTAAGTGGTTCTAATGATGGAACAGATGATAATCTTTCTCATGTTGATCGGACAGCCGGTAGCGATTAGAGTAGATAAGTACGATCTAGTACAAATTAAGTACGAGCCATGAGCAGAGGGATCCACCACCTCCCAAAGATTCCTCTTGCTGGTAGGATTTATTTCAAAAGTGAACTGACAATAATGCTTATGTATTAGCAGGAAATAAAATAAAAGAGGGATTTTGCTTGCTTCGGATATGAAACAACTCATGGGAGCCCACTGTGATTTTGTTGTCCTGAAATCCTTAGAATTTTAGTTGCATTATCTTTTCTGTCATATTTCTTCAAATATAAGTTTTTTGTAGGGACGAACACCAAAGCTATCTTGTCATCAACATCACAATCCTTTTCAATTCTTTATGGTACAACAAAATCGTTTTCATTACTACGGCGGATGTTTTTTTTTCTTCCATATCCATCTCCCCTTTTCAAGATACAAAGCTGTTGGGCCATGACGTGATGCCTGATGGAATTAATCTTGTTTTGGAAAAAATTTTTTGTTAGTTTTTGTTTTATATTTGCTAGTTTTTGTAGAAATTCGAGTTAGATACAAAGTCTATTCTCTTCCGTTTCCAATTTCATGTAAACAATCTTTATAATGCAGAGTTGAGTCGAGAGAAGAAATAGAAAAAACAAAAACAAGAAGATGAGAAGACGTGCTCCCGAAAGAAATTAACCCGTTTTGATGGATTATTTTCGTTTATTTACTCTCTCGTAGCAGAACGTCGCTTTCGCTCTGCGTTGTTTGTTCGCTCCAGGAAAGAAGGCCAGTCGAGGCGTTGTTATCATGTGAAGCAACGGGAAGACAGAGGTGAAGTTACTGCTTGAAGAGAACAGGACGAGAAGACTTGCTCCGAGAGCTTTTGCCAGGAGGAGCGCTGTGCTACTTTGCATCAACGAGAAGACGTTGGCATCATCACGTGAAGACAGCTACGCGTACAGGAACCAGCAGCAGGCGCTCTTTTCCATCGGGGAGTCACGCTGTTCACATCACGCAACAGAGAGGCCTGCTGTGCTACAGGACAGGTTAAGTTGAAGACAAGGCCAGCGGCTCCCACAGAGAAACAGTAGGCGCAAAGAACCGAGCTGTGTTCGAGCAATTCTTTCCTGTAAAAAGAATGACTGTAAAAAGTTGGAGCTGCGATCGGAGCTGCGGTGACTGTGACTGTAAAAAGTTTAATGCAAAGTCTGCACAAAGTAGGAGTGAGTTTCTTTTTTATTTTTTTGGTATCTGTGAATGGCTCTGAAGACCGGTTGCTTAAAGTAAACGCAGCGACAGGATGACTGCGCACCGAAGGAGGTAGAGTGAACCGAGTGCAGGCAGGATGAGAGCGATTCGACGGCGACAGTGCAGCGCATTAAACGGCGACGCAACGTGCGCTCTCTGCAAGAGCAAGACGGCTGGCGAAGCCGAAGCGAGCGCAGCGAGGAAGGTCAGTCTCAGTAGAAAAGCACCGACGCGAGAGCAGTCGCATGCAGAGAGCTAAACCTCCAAGAAAACCGCGCGAAACAGAGACGGAGGGCAGGGCTCGGCAACAAACCGGTCAAAAGGCTGCAGGCTCCCCTCAATAAAAGCAGTGCTTGGACCAAAGCTCCGCGCGCAGCTCCACCGTCCCTGAAAAAAAGGGGAAGTACAGCTCCACTCCTCCGCCGCCGCCCTCCTCACGCTTCCTCTTCGCCGCCCTCCCCGCGTGTTGGTCCCCCATGAAGCAACTGCTGGCCGCTTCTCCGCTCCCTGCCGAGTCACAGCAGCTGTCTCTCGGCCCCGCCCTACCCCCCCGCCGTGGCCGCGTGTACCTGCCACCGGCGCCCCCGCTGCAGTTGTCCCGCTACGGCTTCGTGTTCCTGCGCCCCGAGTCCGCTGACCGCCCCAACTACTTGATCCGGGAGGCCATCTCTCGTCACGCCCCCAACCTGCACTTCGAGATGTTGCCCTCCCCGCGAGGGCGGATGCTGCTCCGGTTCGGCACCGCCGCGGATCGTGATTCGGCGTTGGATCTACAGCCTTTCCCCTTGGACGGCGTCTCTGTGGAGCTCATGGCGAACGAAGACACCAGTTCGCCTGCGCGCTTCTTTCGCCGCCCCGAGGTGCTGGCTCTCACCGCGGTGTCAAACTTCCCGGTGGAGCTTTGGACCGAGCGTTTCATCAAGATGGCATTTTGCCCCTACGGCCATGTCGTCGAGGTGGATCCGACCTGCCTTCGCGGCTACGACTACAGTGATGCGCATCGTCCTCCTCGTCAACCACCCCGGCGATGTGCCCAATGAGATCGAGCTCTCAACGCCAGATGGTCTTGGCGGCATCCTGGAGGTTATGGTTATCCGCACCTGGGACCTTGCCGCCTCCGTCACCAATGGCAGTTACGTTCCCGTCTTCGCCCCGCGCCGCACCCCCGCGCACCAAAGTTCCTCCGTCCACCACCAGCAGCAGCACGACGACTTTCCTGAAAGCTACTTCGACGCCTGCAGAATCAACTTTCCCCTGCTGCAGGGCCACCCCGCGCCGCGCCTCCCACCCACCCCTCCCAACCCACACCTTGCCATTCGCGCTCCATCCAGTCCGCCGTCGACGAGGGGCGGCCGCCTTGCCACCAAGGAAACTGATGACTTCGTTGACATTGGAATGCACGCCGCGGCTGACTCCCACGGGCTCCTCGCGCCGTGCCAGGAACCGTTGGCCGCTGCGACAGGCTTGGACATTGCTGATGTTGCTGCCCCTGACTCTGATACCGACGCTAAGCTCAAGACGGTGGGCATGCACGCCGCGGTTGACTCCCATGGGCTCCTCGCGCCGTGCCAGAAACCGTTGGCCGCTGCAACAGACTTGGACATTGTTGATGTGGCTGCCCCCGACTCTGATGCCGACGCTAATGCCAATCCTAAGCTCAAGACGGTGGTCGAGCCGTGCACATGAAGACTTGTTAGATGGGTGTCTGCGCTTAAACAATATGGTAACATTGGTGTGGTTTACAACTAGCTTATTCACTTGGTTCTTGTTAGATAAGATGGGTGTCTGCAATTAAACATTGCTATTTGTTGTTTGCAATAACAGGTGCAATGGAGGTGGAACCTAGTACTCATTTTGCCAACGTACTGAAGTGAGCATTTTGGCTGGTTAGTTGTCAGCTGGAAGTGACAAATGGTGTATGCCCGTGTAATGGAACCAATGTAATGAAGTGAGCATTTTGGCTATGTAATGGAACCAGTGGTGCTGTTCTTGTGATTTCAGTTTCAGTTATGTAAAGACTAGTTAAGTAGATGGCAATATATGTGATGTCGATGAGTTGATGAAACCACCAGGTTTAATTTAGGTAATTTATTACAAAACTGTGTCTGTTTTTACGTATGTTGGGCTGCAGTTGTCAATATGCAGTATGGCTCAAGTACGGTGTTTGCGTCGTGCCCATGAAGACTTGTTAGATGGGTGTTTGCAATTAAACATTGGTGTGTGCAACTAGCTTATCTGCTTGGTTCTTGTTAGATAAGATGGGACAGGCTAAACACTAGGGACATGCTGTGCAGAAAGAACTTCTCAGAAAGGTGCAGTTGAAACCTGACATACAAAAATCGGAATTTTTTACTGTTTTGGCCCTGTAGCATAATTTATTTTCAAAAGTAGGTCCATTCGGAAATAATTTGCGGAAATAGCCCGTGAACAGTAGGCGTGCCGCGGCTAACGGGCGCGGGAGGCACCTACCCCCGGCACCGGGAGCGGCAGGGGACCTGCCCCCGATACCAGGCGCGGTTCATCAGCTCCCACGCCCCCGGCCAATCCCGCGCGCCCACCTCGCCCCGCCCGCCCGCCTCACCTCTCCTCTCTCACCTCTCCTGTTCACCGCCGCCGCCCCATGCGGCCGCCCCGCCGCCGCCCCCGTGCGGCGGGCCCCGCCACGCCGCCCCATGCGGCGGCCCCTCCTCTGCCGCATGGCCCCTGCGCCGCCCTCCCCTTGTCGCATGGCCCCCCTGCGGCCCCCCCCCCTTGCCACATTGCCCTCCACTATTTGCATGCCGCATGGCCACCATGCGCACCATAAATAGTAGGTTGTTAGGTTAGTTAATTATAATTAGTAGTTAGTTTAGTTAATTAGTATGGATAGATTCCGAAAATTTTGAAATATATTAAATGTTTTTAAAAAATTATGAAATTTTTTGTGTAGCATTGTACTACCATTTACTTATTTCTATAAATTTTTTATAATTTTATTCGTTCAATTATGTTTTCGCTAATTAGTACGATTGTATCCTTAGTAACATTTATTGATTGATCAAAGATTTAAACCAGCCCTCAAGCACCAGTGTTGATTGTACAAAGCTTTGAACAGGCCCTTTCCTCGTTTCACACCGATTCACACCACTATTGATTGTTTGAGCAGGCCCTCCTCCGAGCCGCCATGTGTTGATTGTTTGAGCGCACCCTCCTCCACCTCGCCATGTGTTGATTCTCAGAAGACGTAAGCGGCGTGCCCTCCTGCATTTGCACCAGCGGCGATGTCACTTCCCTACATTTATGGCTGAATTTGCGGGGCGCGGGATAAAGATTCGCTATAAATTGGAGAGAGCTCAGTCACTTGTTCATTTCAGTGAGCTCGCGGGAGAGTGCAGAAGGGCAGAGCACACAAATTTCATATCGCAGTGATCCCGCGGCAGAGCAGAGAAGGGAGCAGAGCAGAGAAGTTGAAGTTCATTTCATTTCGACTATATTTTTAGCTAATTTTAGCAATGTGATTAGGGTGTAATTAGATGAATTTTAGTTTGTTATTGCAGTAACATGAAGTTCTCACTAATGTTCTTTATCCATGTGTTGGTAGGCATGTGTCTACCGGAGCTACTAGACCAATTCTACGATGAGGACCACCGGTGCAAGCTGTGGCTCACCGCTGACGCGGATGGCCCTCCGCCCCTGACACTTCAGGGCGGAGGGGCGGTGGCGCTGGACGAGCGTTACACCCGATCCTCGGGAGACGGGCTTGTTGCCCTTTGCGAGGATGGTCTCCGTTGACCGCGGGTTCACCTAGACGGCAGCTTGTCGTCCGCACTTGTTGACAGTGGAGGCCCGAGACACACACCTTCCACTTTCGGTGGGGTGAGATGACATCACCCTACGAGGATGTGTCGGTGTTGGCCGGTCTCCGATCCGGTGTGCCGCTTGTTCGGACCCTCGGAGTGGGACTGAAGGCGAGCTTGAGCGGCGCTTTGGCCAATCTCTCCGGAGGGTGCACGTGGTGTCCCGGGCATGGTGGCGCTTTAGGAATTGCCGCAGGTGCACTGACGAGTCGTTAGGGCGTACCTCATTGCTTACCTTCTCCGGCTCTTTGGTTGGGTCATGTTTCCAACCACAAAGGGCGATATTATGAACCCGCTTCATCCAAATCGCGAATCTTTGGTTGACGCGGGTCCGGGCCGATGCCTCGATACCGTGGGATCGGCCCTTGCGCCACATACGGGGTTGTGTGGCGCCGCGCGCGTAGCACTGCTTCCAACCTGGCCATCTGCTACGTGCTCCTGCAGCTGTGGAGTTGGGAGCACTTCCCTATTGGGCGACCGACCATCGAGAGAGCGGCGCGCCGTACACTATAGACGGACCCGCCCACATGACCCCATAGACGCGCCGACCATGGGCTTACGGTGGATCGCCGCGTTTGCGCCGGGCGGCGCAAGACCGGCGAGTGCTACTCGTTGTACCACAACGAGTTCGAGTTGTTGCACGAGAGCGACATCATCTGGTGTCCATGGCATCCTACTTTCCTGCTCGATATAGCGCCGCACGGGATATCCCTGCAATGCATCCAGGACATACCACTGTGGAAGACGACTGTCACACCGGTATTCGCATATGGTGGAGCCTTCACGCGCAGCGCGTAATGCGACGATTTAGTGTACGGATCGTGCCCCCGATGCAGCCCTCGGATCGAGCCGTACACGTGAGTCAAACTTAATTGGACTATTGTTTGCGGTCCTTACGTCTTATTTTCTAACATTAATCTCTTCGGAAATGCAGGCAAACAAGGTGGGGTGGGCAGATTAGGGACTGGCCATTGCAGCGGCAGCAGCGGATTTCGGCATGGATGAACGCGGCCCATGTGGATGTCGGGGTGGCGGCGTCCGTGACGCCGTGAGTCGTGCTGCGTGCGTATGGAGTGGTACGTGCCACGAACGCGCGCAAGGCCGACCATTTCTCCTCGGGCGCGCAGAGGAGGTGACACGGCCGACGCAGCGACCACGAGCCTCCGCCGCGCGACGATCGTCCACGGCGCTTCCCGACTTGGACGGCGATGCGACACCTACCACCTCGGTTTGAAGTTTCATTGAGTCGTACCTTTCATTAATGAACATGTTACGTATGTCACTGCGATTAGAGGGGCGCTGCGCGTCGAGCGCATCGGACGACGCTCAGGCGGCCAGATAGAACCCGGGGTATAAAAAGTTTTGAAGCACATCTCGGCGGAGATGAAGAAAATTGTAAAGAACTTGAGCGCGGTCGTTCGAGGGCGGCGCCCATCAATCTGGGGCCGTGCTCACCGCTGGTCACCACGACCTAGGAGTCCGGCAGACGTCATAGCGTTTCCGGTATGGAAGCATGCATCCAATCGGCGCTCCCGTCGGTCATCTCGCCGCACATCCGGGAGGTACGCGGGAGGCTATTTACGTCGAGTGTTTACAGTACTAACATCGTTCCGTCTTGCGCCTTGATTCCGTGGGGTGGCGGCGATTCACGTCGACCGATGATGAGGATACGGGCCTCCCGGCTCGTCGCGAGGAGCGAGACACAACACTAGGGGCGATCGATGGCGGCGGGGTTTCTAGCGTACTCGGCGAGTTCCTCGGGTTCGGTGCTCCACCGTCGTCGAGCGAGCTCCTCGAGTTCGGTGCCCACCGTCGTCGCGAGCGAGCTCCTCGGGTTCGGTGCCCCATCGTGCGTCGAGCGAGCTCCTCGCGCAACCGGAGTTGGATGCCTCCACCGTGGATGAATTCCTCGGACTTCTCCCCCAGGCTGATCACGACGACATGTACGCCTACCAGGCTCTTCTCCGGAGTCAGCCTACTGGTCCACCTCCGCCTCAACGATCTCCATACCCCCTCCGAACCGACACGCGTTCGACGGGTCATGCTCGGCGCAAAACAAGGCCGCGCACGCGGACGCAACCGCAGCAGGGAGAGAGTAGTGGCTCAGACGAGTGAGCCATATAGTATCGCGTGTTATGCGATTTTGTTTTACTATATTTGTACACATATTTTAGTTCCTATGTGTGTACTTGCCACTGTAAAATATAGGAAAATTTCGAAACTTTTTTGTGGAACCTCCCGTGATAGTTTTGTTTGCTTCTTTATTTTTTGTAGTAATTTGAAATGATGATTGATAAGCATATCGATTTTGAAGCATATTAGACATTTGTCACGCCATTTGGTACGGCGTGACATTGCATAACTCGTTTTGAAGTTGGGATCATGTTGTTAATGCGAGTTGCGAATTAAAGTAGACTTTATAATAAAGCTTGGGCTTGCACGGCGCAAAGGGTTTGGTTACGTGCATAACAAACAACATCATGCACGATGCAACAAACCGACCGACTCCTACGATACATATGCGCCTTTTTGGAATTGAAATAAATTCGACATTCGATGGGCGACTAGTACGGAATGGCCGGACCTACTGCGTGGAGCGGGGCCATTTTCCCTTCTTTGCGCGCTCGTTGTTGGACTCCTCGCAGGCCTCTTTGGCCTTGGCCGCAAGTTCCCTCTTTTTGTCGCGCTCCGTCTCGCGAGCCTCGCGTTCCCTGCGATTGCATGCCTCGAGATGAGCTTTCGTCTCCCGACGTATACGCTCGTTTAGCTCGTCGTTGCGGCGCTCCTCCTCCCGGATCTAGTGTGATCTTTTGTCATTCCACTCGTAGAAGTCGAGAGTCCACTGGTCATGCGGGTGGATCTCCTGTCGATCCACTTGCGGTAGTCACATAGTGCATCCGGGACTACGAGTAGATGGGAGAGGTTGTTAATGCGCACTTTCAAAGAGGAAAGTTACGAAACATATCTTGTAACAGATCTTCACCATTTGCGATAACTTCTCGTGTCGAAACGACGATCGGGATAGTCGAGGAGTAGTTTGTACAACCCGATGCGCATGCCTAGGCTTAGCGGATGCTTGGACTTGAAGAACTTGCACGGGTCCTCGCACGGCCAGAGGCGGCGTCTCCCCTACGGTGGGTCTTTGCGCGAACTTCGGTTGGAGGGTTGGTGGGGTTCTTTGCTCTGCGGGCCTCTTTGGCCTTAGCCTCATTGTGGAGAGCTGCGATCCTGGCGTCGATCTCTTGCCGACCGAACGCGGTAGCCCTTGCTTCATCGTCCATCTCCCAGCCCCTTGCGGTGCACGATCTCGTCCCCATTGCCGTCATCTTGTCCCATTGCTTCTTACGCCTCTTGTCCATCTCGGCGTGGTCAAGGAAGTTGTCTTTGTAGTGTTGGGTTTTGTTGTGTATTGTTCTCTCCCGGTATCCTCCCCTTTATAAGCAACCTAGTTGGAATGGAATGATTTTTTTATGCACTGACCTTGTCTTGTCATGTCATGTCGATATGGAAAGTCGACAAGGTAGAGTGTTGTCACGTCCGCTTTGCGAAAAGTAGTCATGTCAACGTTTGCGAGTCATGTCTTTTCGGTCAAAAGTCGAGGAGGTAGAGTGTTATCATGTCGATCCAAAAAGCGCGAGCGGAGTGTTGTCACATCGTGCTTTGCGAGTAGTCATGTCCACATTTGCGAGTCGTGCTTACCCTAAGCGTAATGTACCAAATAATTTTAATTAAGATGTCTGTTTCAAATGTATCATAACATTAGGTTCACGTTTGAAATGTAATAAAATGTGTACAATTTTAAACTTTTCTTACATTAAGCAGAAAAAGCTACTACAATTGGATGAGAGTTAGAAAATCTCAGAAGGTGTTGTCTCGAAAACAGAAATATGTTAGGGTCTTCTCATTTTCATATGTTTGTCATGTTAGCTCCAAATTACATGATTCCAATTTTGTTTGCTTCCTTATAACTTGAAGTTAAATAGATAAATAATTGTTGGCCATGATGAACCCTACAAAACCAATTTAAAAATTAGTAAAGAAGTGAACTTAACACTGTTTCTCAGGAAATGTAGCAAACTTATAAAATGCATATCTTTTTTCGTATAGATCATTTTTGTATGAATCCAGTTGGAGTAGCTTCCATTGTTAGTATACGTGCATATCTTTATACAGCCCCATGTGGCGCGGTGGGGAGGACACTGCGCGGCGGCGCGTAGGGACTCGAGGACTGCCCTCGACGGGGCGCGGCGGGAGGACTGCCCCTCTAGCGAACGCGGTAGGGACCTGCTCCCTCTGGCGAACGCGGTAGGGACCTGCCCCCTCTGGCGGATGCGGGAGGGACCTGCCCCCTCTGGCGGACGCGGCAGGAGGGACTCGCCCCTCTAGCGAGCGCGTAGGGACTGCTCCCTCGCGAACGCGGTGGGACTGCCACCTCGGCGGGCGCGTGGGACACCCCCCTCGGGCGGGCGCGGTAGGGAGGACTGCCCCTCTAGCGAATCGCGGTGGGACTGCCCCTCGGCGGGCGCGGCGAGGAGGGACTGGGACTGCCCTGGCGTGGGCGCGGTAGGGAGGGACCTGCCCCGGCGGGCGCGGTAGGGACTCGAGGACTGCCCCTCGCGCGACGCGGTAGGAGGACACCGCCCCTCGCGAACGCGGTAGGGAGGGACACCCCCCTCGCGAACGGTAGGGACTGCCCCTCGGCGGCGTGGTAGGGACACGCCCTATGGTGCGGCTATTTAAAGGCTCGACCGCACACTCGGTCGATCGTTCCTCTCGGGAAAGTCTCCCTCTTTCTCAGGTGCCTCCCGCTCCTGAACTTACCATCTGCCGAAGTCGGCGTAACGGTAAGTTAATTTGATCAACAATCGTATTACTTTAATGGTGTGTTTAGGCTTAAATATTGTTTTGTTTTCGTCAGAAATGGAGACACTTTACGTGTTCCACGGAAACGTTCGTGAGGGTCCAGACGGAGTTGATTTGTCCAGCTGCGAGCGCGCCTTCGTCAACGTTCCCAACCTGGCACACGTCGATTTGCTCGATCTACGACGGTGCATTCGGCAACTGTTCGATACGCACGTCGCTAGGAACAAGATAGTAATAGAGGCGGTCACGGCCACCACGGTCCCACCACACGGCCATATATCGTGGGGCCTTACGAAGGTGACTAGCAGTGCCATGTGGGCACAATACATGCAGATCGTTACCAATCCTCACGCTCCAATGTATGGGCGACCCATGGTGTATGTACATTTTGTTTATCCTACTCAATCCGCAGGCGCGGTTCGGGGAGGCGGCGACGCTTCTTCTCCCCTCTTTGGTTTGTTGACGGCGAGTGAGCTCTCGAGCCCCGGATGTCGTTAGGAGTATGCTCCACATCGTGGAGATTCGTGTAGTTTCGAATCGAATGAGGTGTGGACAAATGGGGGCGTGCGTGTTGATTTTCACGAGATTGTCGATGCCATATCCGAGGGCTCATCCGAGGGCACTGCCACCGAAGATGAGGCGAACTTTAACTCGCAATCCAGCGAGGAGGAAGCCGACGATGAGGGAGGTATCGTCGGTGGCATTGTTTCGGCCGACACCGACTACGTTCCAAGTCTGTTGGATTGTCAAGCGGCCTCTTCCCTTGTTCTTGCCCAAGAGCACGAGTCTTCGTGGGCCTTCGATGCGACACCACCGCGTGGGGCAACATTTCCCACACAAGGCTGCCGCCAGGCAAGCTATCGTGACTTTCGCGGTGAAGACCTGTCGGACTTACCGAGTTTACAGGTGTGTTTGTACGTTATTTGTTGTACCTTTAACTATGTACAGTCAGTCGCACTAACTATTATCTGCCTTCCATTATCTTTCTGCAGGTCTAATCCTGACACTTACGTAGTTAAGTGCGTGGTTAGCTCTTGCCCTGGCAAAGTCCGTGCGCAGAGATTCCTCAGGCGAAAACGACCTTCCGCATCACGATCTGACAGATCACACATGTGAGCTTCAAGAGCCATTGCAAATGCATAAGAACGTAACCTCCGCGTACATCGCAAGCATCATAAGCCATGTAGTTGTCGCCGATTTGACCGTTTCGCCGAAGGTCCTCATGGCTAACGTAGCAAATACAATAGGCTATGGCGTTAGCTACATGAAGGTATGGCGGGCGAAGCGTAAGGTCCTCGAAGGGTTGTATGGTACCTACAAGGAGGCGTACGACCTAGTCCCAAGAATGCTCAAGCAGTTGCGGATGCTAATCCGGGACATGCGTCAATAGGGTAGACAGGCCGACCCATCGAACAACCCACATTCGCTAATCCTTGATCGAGTCTTACGGGCATTTGGCGGCGATCCATGGCTTCTCCCACCGCCGTCCGTCCTAACTATGGGCGGTACTTTCCTTCTTGGGAAGTACAAGGGCACCATTCTCACCGCTATTGCGGTGATCGACGACGACCGATTGCTCCGGTTGCCTTTGCAATTGTGGAGAATGAGAACACCGATTGGTTGTGGTTCCTACTAAACATAAAGCAACATGTTGTAAGGGACCGACCGAATGTGTGCCTCATAACCGACCATCATGCGGGTTGTTGTCGCGCTGCGCACAATGCGAAACGGTACAAGCCCGCCGTACCAATGGAACGACATGCGCTGCGTTGGTGCATGCGGCATGTGGCGCAAACTTCCACACGCTTTGAAGCAAAGACCTCATGAAGAAGTTCAAGAAGCTCGCCTGCGAGAACGAAGCGCAAGTTCGATGCCGTCGGCGGGAGCTTGAGGTCGAAACCAAGCGTGCAGCGGAAGGTTACGCCCACCGCACCACAAAGCGAGTTCGCCGAGTGGATAAGCGTGCATGCACCGACTATGAGAAATGGTCCCTTCTTCACGACACCCATGGTGCTCGATGCGGCATCATGACAACCAACATGTCCGAGGTCTACAGCGGTGTGTTGAAAGGGGTTCGTGCCACGCCCATCACCGCGTTATCGAGGAGACATGGAATCGCACGATCGGTTACTTCGTCAATCGGGCAATGATGGCCAAGCGACATTTGGGCGAAGGAAACGATGCTCGGAGGTTACCCTTGCCTACATGGACGGGAAGATTACCAAGGCTCGATCCCATGTGGCTATCACAATGGATGGCGTGAGGAGGAAGTTCGAGGTCCGCTGCGGACACAAATGCGTTCGTGGCCACACGAGAGGTGGCCGGAAGCATGTTTGCACCATAGGCGATGTGGCGGTTGCTCTGCAACAAGCCTCAACTCCTCCACAAGCCTTGCTCCCACGTATATGCGCGCATGTGCTGTATTTCATCAATCTTGTAGCATGTATACGTCGGAGTACTACGACATCGACACTGTATGATACTTGGAACAGGAGTTCAACTCGTGCGGCGTGGAAGGCCACTACGAGGACATATGGCGGGCGCGATGAAGTGGTCACCGAATGAAGCAACTGCGGCATCCAGCCGTGGGAGGCGTCGATCAAGGCGCATCCGCAACGACATGGGCGCGAGCCAGCGTGGAGATCGGCCAAGAGCAATAAGGTGCGAGCTATGCAAGACTCATGGGCACTCATTCAAACCGCCCGAGTAGACCTTCTTCGTCGCGCCACCTAAATATGGGTCGTGTTTGAAATGTAAGAAAATAAGAAGAAAATGAGTCCGCACCTTGTTCTGTACCAGATGCAGCGTGTAGGTCGTACTATGCTGCGAAGCAATAAATGATATTGTACGAACATTTATTGGTCCTCTTGATTCTCATGTCGTCCCCAACGTAGACTAAGTCCACTGCACGACAGAAACCGGCTATATAAAGGCCTCCTATGGGTTCACCACAGCACATCTCGTTCACCTCCCATCCTAATTCAACTTCCAAACAATGTCGTCCTGGAGGACCGACCCAACTCAACTCCCCGAGTGGCATGAGCGGCCGAAGTGCCATTGCGGGTTTAGGACCATCCTGTCCGTGTGGTTCGATCCGGACCAACACTACGGTTGTAGGTACTTCACGTGCCCAGATCTGGACAACGACTTCGTGGTAAGAACGACAACTAAATCTTTGGTTTCTCGTTATCTTTTCTCAACCTGATCCATGACATATGCCACTATACACGTAGCCTTGCAAGTGGATCGAATGGGTGGATCAGGAGTTCCCAGTATGGCCAAGAAAGATCCCACAGGTGGTGGAAAACAAAGGCCAATACTTTGTGAAGATGACTCAGGAGCGCGAGATGGTCCGAAAAATCAGGGAGGAGCAAGAGCGGCGCGTCAGCGTGGACCACATCCGTCTAAGCGGTAGGAGGATGAGCTTGCTCGGAGGAGGGAGCGATTAAGCTGCGTGAAGCGACCATCAAGCGTCAAGAGCAGGAGCTCAAAGTCAGGGAGGCGACTCACAAGAAAAAGAAGGATGCGGCAACCATCTTGGTAGCGCGACGGAAGGGAAAACAACCACGCTGCACTCGTAGAACAATGTAATACACCCGACAAGTTAAATTCTCTAAGGCATGTTAGGATTAGTGGTGGGACTAGCTAGAGTTCCACACATGCCATGTATTGTTTCATGTCTTTGCACATGTAGCGTGCATTGATTAGTACACACAATACTCAAACATGTTCTTATTTTTACGTGGGGAATTTCTCGTTCATTGATTGGTACAAATAATACACTTACACCAAATACCGATAAAAATTCTGAACGAATAAAAATTCTTAAGAAAACAATCTCATGTACCACCATCGGCTTGGATTTCAAATACATAACTGAAGTACAAGTTACAACATATAATACACTTCTTTTGGTACTACTCCTCACGCTCCTGCTCACTGCTACCGGGCATAGGACCCTGTAACGTCCTTCCGCGTCGTGTTCGCCCATAGGTCTCGGCGAATCCGCTCTGTGGGAACGTGAGCCTATCGGGTGACCGTGGGTTCTGCCGCAGTCGTGTCGGGCCTCCTCGGCCCGTGTCATCGTACACGGGCGTCACATGCGGGGTGGCGTTGACAACAAGTCGGTGAGCCAAGCATTAGGATCCGTAGTATGATCCGTGGAGGGCCACCAACTCGGCTCACCTTGAGAGCGATTTGGGTAAATCGCCGGTGCGCTTCACCTTGCGGGGTGAGCGCATAGGGTACGGTGTGTAGCCCGACCGCACCATGGCGCCGTATCGCCCATCGGAAATTGTCCGAGAATGTCGGATCGCGAGGAGAATTGGGATGACATCCGCGGTGCGGGTTGCGTTCGTCTTTATGCGGGATGTCCTCTTCACGCCTCCGCGACGGCGGCGGCATCTGCGTAAGGTCCTCCGCGAAGACGAAGCGTCGGCGTGGGTCCTCCGCGACGACGACGGCCTCGGCGTCACGGTCCCTCCGTGGCGACAGCGGCATCGGCGTAGAGTCCTGCGTCGGAATCGCGCGACGATCCGCGCGCCGTCTTCTTTGCGGCGCTGGTCGACTTCGCTCGGACGGGAAGATGGAGGGTGAGGGTGCGTGGCGGCGCTCCGTCCGATGCCTCAGGTCGACATCGCGGGGCCTTCCACGGCTCATGTTGCGAGCGACCGCTTAACATCATCAACAATCGTCTTAATCACCGTAACAAGGTGTTCTCTCGTGTTGTTACTACCCGCTCGAGTTCCCGCGCCACGCTCCACAACACTCGCAAGCGGTCCACCGCTGCAGAACAAACAAAATTGTGTTAGTTAATCCTAAGTCAGAGGTGGTTCTCAGTACTCGTGCTCAACGTCATCGAGTCGTCACGGCGTCTTTGCGGTGCGGGTCGACCCCAAGCCCAAGCGTTCGCGTGGCTAGATCTTCGGACGGGCGGTGGGGCGCTGTCAACCTCGTCGCGTGTGCGTGCGTACCACTCCAAGTGGGTGTCGTCGTCCCTTCATCATATGGCGTGCCTCTGCAAAGCGGAATCGGTGGCGTTTGCCGCGCATCTACCCACGGTGCTGCGTGCGAAGCGATCGTCGCTCTTGCGGCCCTTCTTCGTTTGCACGAAAGTCAAACAAAATCAACAAATTATGGTAGGGTAATAACACATGAGTAAGCGACCTACAATATTATTAAGCAATACATTACACTTACAAGTGACTACGCCTGCATAGCGGTCGCCTAGAGCAGCGGGAGTCTCACAGTGCGATCGGGCGCCTCATCACCCGTTGAGGGTTGTAGGGCTCAACCATATGGGAGAACACGGATGAGAAGTTGTCCTCGATGACGCCTCATCACGGTGGCATAGCAAGCTCGGGCCGTCGGGCGCCGTGGCTCGCACGAAGACATCCGTCCCAAGGAGCCCATATTACGTCGTCCTCGTGCGGGGCCTCGAATTCGTTGTGGAATTCGGGGTATCTGCGACGCGCTCGCCCCTAGCCCACCCCAAGATCGCCATAGTCCGCCGGGATCCCATGGTCGGGCCTTCCACGGGATCCTCTCGTCCGCCCAACCATAGAAATGTTGTGTGTGCGGGTAAGGTGGGCGAGACGGAAATACGGCCGTCCTCTGACAAAGTGCTCCCACGACCACAAATGTAATAGCGTGTGGCAACCCGAGCACGGGCTCTGTTCCGTCGCGACAAGCGGCGTCGCGACAAAGTGATACGTAGCACATGCATACCGAACCCCAAGCATCTTGCGGCACATCCTCATCGTCGGCGTCCACGATGGACTCCGCAAGGTGAATATAACTTCGGGTACACCAAGTCCCCTGCGTGCTAGGGAACATGACCCACCCGAATAAAAATAACAAATATGCAATTAGGTGGCATCGAACCACCTCCTCCGGTGCGTTATCCGGGCAATGCATGAAATTTCGCGACCAAGCGTGCGGGATGCCCTTATACTTGTCGGGATAGGATGCGGCGATGATGGAGACGCGCCTTCGGTCCACGGACCTCGGCGGGGAACAAGCGCGACGGCTCTCGCACGGCGGCGCCGGTTATGAAGCGGCGTCTTGCGAGTCACGGTCATCTCCCACCGGAAGTGGGCGTGTGGGTCTCCGCCGCCAACGATCAACCAAGGCGGAAAGAAGGCAAGCATCAATCGGAGGTTACGCCCCATTTCGGCATGCGGCGACGCAATCGATCCCGTTTGACGGCCTCGGAACAAACCGTTCGTCCAACGGCCACGTCTCCCTCGGTCCCCGTGTCACCAGAGTTGGTGGTCCATCGCCACCGATCCAAGCATGACAGCGATGCTGGGCGTCCCATGCCTCCTCAAGTAGGGGTGGTAGAGTACGTGCCATTGCTGCAAATACAGAGTAAGTAGTTAGCAAAATCTAAACGCTATAAATTTCAATAAGCAAATATTAATTACGTAATTACCAAATCAGAATGCTAAGCAGATTGCTAATCAGATTGCTAATTAGAATGCGCTGCGGCTTATGATCGATTCAGAACGCGCTGCGGGTTTATAAACGGAGAAAAATACGACAGCGAATGAGATCAGATCGACAAGATCGGAATGCGCTGCGGCTTATGATCGATTCGCGCTGCGGGTTTATAAACGGAGAAAAATACGACAGCGAATGACATCGACAAGATCGATCGCGATACGACGTGACGTAAGGTGGGTCAAAACAAAACACAAATAACGAAAAACAGAAAAAAAACAAAAACAATCAAAAACAAAATAACTTTCGGTGCAATTGCCGCGCCCGGGCCGGGGCAGCCTCCTGCCGCGTGTTTGCAATAAAAAGTTAGTGAGCAGACAATTAACTGCGGCAGCAGATATTTTGCCCTCATTGCAGGGATCCGGTGAATGTGTTCTTATCGCATACGCTAACCAATCCATCCGGTACAGTTCTGAACGTACAAAATTATGACAAATTTAGACGACCAACTACACGATGTCAAGAGGCTAAGCAAATCGTAATTTTTTAAAATCGTTTGTTACATTTCAAAATTTCTTGCAACCCTAATCCTAACCTAATTAACTAACCTCAAACTAACCTAATTAATCCCTAACTTTTACTAACTTTTTTTTTTACTATTGCGGTCCGCTAAAACCCTAACTAACATTTTTTTAAAACCCTAACTAACAATTTAAAATATATTTCAAAATTTTCGGAATCTATCCGTACTAATTAACTAAACTAACTACTAATTATAATTAACTAACCTAACTAACCTAACAACCTACTGTAGGCGGCGGGCGCAGGAGGGCCATGCGGCGAGGCGCGCGAGGGGCCATGCGGGCGGTGCGGCGCGAGGGGCCATGCGGCAGGAGGGGGCGGCGCATGGGCGTCGGCGGGTGAGCAGGAGAGAGAGAGTGAGAGAGAGAGGTGAGGCGGCGGGGCGGGGCGGAGGTGGCGCCGCGGATTGGCCGGGCGTGGGAGGCGATGAACGCGCTGGTATCGGCGAGTCCCTGCCGCTCCGGTGCCGGGGTAGGTGCCTCCGCGCTCGTTAGCGCAGCACGCCATCGCTTCACGGGCTATTTCCGCAAATTATTTCCGAATGGACCTACTTTTGAAAATAAATTATGCTACAGGGCCAAAACAGTAAAAAATTCCAAAAATCACTTAGCAAAAGGTTTTTCTCATTACACAACTCACATATATCAGGATAAAGCACAAAGGGGTTTATCCTGTAACCGGGAATCTTTCCACAACCTAGCAAAGTCGCCAGCACCTAAAACCACATTCCTACCCAGAAGATAAACATCTTTCACTTTTAAAAGGGCTTTCCAAGATATTCTAACGGTAAGACATATGCAAAATGATTTCTGGTGCCCTCTCTGTACCAGAAATCCGGAAACAGCAAAACACCTGATTATCAATTGCGCCTACTCAAAAAGGGTGTGGAACGCTATAGCATCCTGGACAACTCGTACCAGTATTCTGCCGCGACATGGGGACTTTCAGGAATCGGTCTTGCAATGGTGGGCACAAACGTCGGAAAAGGAAGTGACGTCGAGAAGAAAGAGACAAAGCTCCTTAATCATGCTCACCCTCTGGCAAATTTGGAAAGAAAGGAATAGACGGATCTTCCACGCCCAAAGCACGGGAGCTCTAGGTTTGGTAGCTTTAATCAAAGAGGAGGCCCGGGTTTGGATTCTTAGCGGGACAAATAGTCTGGAGACTTACCTCCCTTCGGGCGACGCGGCACTCTCGTAGCATTCTCTTAGCCTAGTTTTTTTTCCTTTTCTCTTTTCTTTCTTGTCTTCTTCTTTCTCCTTCGTCTTCTTTTTTTTTCTTCCCTGCTTGTTCTTCGTCCATTCCTTGTTTTTTTAGTTTTCTTTTCCTTCTCCTTTTAGTTGTCCTTGTTTTTTCGAACCTTGTTTTCTCTCCTTCTCCTTTAATGCAGTTCGGGCAGTTCTCCTGCCTCGCCTCAAAAAAAAAAGGGGGGGCTTTCCAACAAGGGGAATCACTCTCCCTTCTTCTCACAGTGGCAACAGAATGATTGTGCAAATATTTAGCTCTCACAATTGTTTGTCACATGCCATCATGTGTCCAGTTTCCACCACCATTTACAAAGGAGACTAATATTATGCTTCCTGAGAACTGTAAGCATACTGCTGTGCATCTAGCTGACATGCCCAGCTGGCTTAGCAAAGTGTGTCACTATTTCAACCTCTGTGATCTGAGTCTTCTCGGTGGTGCAACCTGTGTTGCCACCTGCACATCTCCCTCACTGATCCCGAAAACCCATGAAGGTTTGGCTGAATTGTGACCCGACTTGATTAGTTTGTGGGCAAGGATCTTCTTGTATTCTGGAACACATTTCTGCATACGGATTTCAGTGAATATAACATAAACTGGATTAAACTGCAACGGATGAAACGAAAAAATAAAGTAAACTAACTGCAACACAGAATTTATCTTAATTACCGGATCAAACATTCGGAGAACCTTCCCATTCCAATATTCTATGTATAGTAGAACAAAGAATCCACAGTCAAGCCTATGTAAGACAAAAAAAATGTTAGATATAAATGCAAGAAATAATTAGATTAAAATCCCAAGCTTCGGCCAATCGCCCAGTACGATCCACCACCTCCCTCACATGTAGGTAGGGGTGAAAACGGATCGGATAGTTTCCGACCGATCCGGACAAAAACGGATTCGAAATATCTCGGATCGGATTTTTCTCGGATAATTTTCGGATCGGAAACGAATTCGGATTTTTTTGCCGGAAACGGAAACAAATACGGTAGGCATGCTATCCGGCGGATACGGGAACGAATTCAGATTATCCGGATAAGACGGAGTCCGGATATCCGGATTTCGGCCCAAAAGAGGATTTCAGCCCAAAAGAGAAAAGGGGATTTTAATTGATTTTCGAATTTCAGAAAATACAACAAATCAAATAGTCTTTTAGAAAATAGCAAATAGAGTTCAAAAGTCCTAGAAAAAATCACAGAAATTCGTTGAATTATTTTTAACTTAATAAAATTAATTCCAACTTAAAGTTGATTTTTATTTTTGTATATAAATCATTTTAAATTTCTAAAAATAGGAAAAACCTTTTTAAAATCCAAAAAAATCAATAAATTAATTAAAAATTTTCTTTTTCACTTTAAATCCAATAAAATCCCAGAAAACTCAATAAATTTTATTTTTTACATTAAAAACTAGAAAATTAAATAATTGACTTTATTTTATTATTTTTTCCTTTTTAACGAGGAAAACTCTTTTAAATCTCAGAAAATCCAATAAAATAATAAATTTATTAATTTGATTTTTTGTAACATACTTTGGGATGTTACAGTTATTTGCGTATAGATTAACCATCCAATCTAATCGATGTTAGTGTAAACTAAATTTTATGTATATGATGAACTAAGTGTGAATGCGTGATGACTTTGTGAGTTATGACTTATGAGCTAAATATGGTAAACTAAGTGTTATATTTGCGATGTTCTAGTTAATGTAACTTGCTAGTACCAATGTTATGTGTGGTTGCTGAAAATATGAACAATTCATGAATGTTCACATCAAATAAATTAGTTATATGTTTTCGTTAATTTCTGGCATACAATTTAAGGGGTTTTCATGTTCCGAAAAATATCTATGACCGTATTCGTTTCGATTCGTATTTGCTCCGTATTCGTATTCGATACTATTCGTATTTGTATTCGTATTCGTATCTGGGGTATTCGTATTCGTATCCGAATCCGGGAAAAAAATATATGAAAACAAATATGACAAAGCCATTATCCGTCCGTTTCCGATCCGTTTTCACCCCTACATGTAGGGGTGTGCGTTCAGTTAATTCGGTTTGGTAGATACAGTTTCGGTAAATACCATATTAACCAAAGTTGACGTGAATTGTGAACAAAACAGAGAATTTTTTGTGCAACTTTAAATGAGATTTGAGCATAGAACTTTAGTGCAAGCAAGAAAACTACCATTAATACAAAAAACGCCATCACAGACGGTTTAGCTGGCATATGTCTTTTATGGGTCTGTGATGACTCAGGTTATCACAGACCGTTTTTTTAACAATTTGTGATAATAACTATCATAGACGATATGGAGCTCCTAACAGTATGTGGTAGGAGACTATCACAGACGGTTCGAAGCTCTGAACGGTCTGTGATAGAAGACTATCACAGATTGTTTAGAGCGTTTAATCGTCTGTGATAATAGACTATTACAAACGGTTAGTATAATAACCGTCTATGATGACAATTGCATTTTGAGTGTATCACAAACGGTTTGTTATGAGGAACTGTCTGTGATAATGTTTGGTATTCCTAAATCTATTCCTATTTATTGGCTAGTATCAGAAAATGCTATCCACGCCCTCTGAAACAAGGATTTTTTTTAAATAATATTATTTTAAAAGATAATTATAAAAATAAATACCCGTCCCAAAAAATTACCAAAATAGGTCCATATCGCCACTTGAATTACTCCTCGCAGCCTCCCGCCAAGAGTTACTTTTATCTCCAATGTCATTATCAGCAGATTTTCGCCTTTTTCGAGAAGTTAATTGAGGCTTTTTATCATCCTGCAGATAATTTTGATCCAAAAATAAATAAAAGATAGGAAAGGAAAAAAAACACATCATTACACTATACTCTACAGTCTTCAAGACATGTTTTGAGGTAACATTGTGTATGATCTAAGTTGTGTAAAAGGAAGAAGAAAAGAGAGAATACTCTAACCACGAATGAATTTGCACATTCCTAATACATTTCCAGGTGTTTGCGGTTTCCTGTGCATCAATAATATTACATTCTCGGGTGGTAAATTCCGGTGACCACCGGTATTTCTGGTTACCGGACTTACCGCCCCCTTCCGGAATTTTCCCCAAAACGGTAGCCAAAACCCTGGTCTCGTCCCGTTCATGTTTTCCATACGAAACATTTGTGACTATCAAAACAATTACCGTGAGCTATTTTTATTTGTTCTATGTACAAATTGGGTCGTGATTTAGATTTTGGTTTAAAAGTTGTGAATTTCTAAATCTTGGATTTTTCATAGAACACTCACGTACATAGATACATCTGGCGTCAACTCAATGACAGCGCTCGGCCCACGCGGGGCACCATTTTTCGTGGGTCGGCCCAATGGTCGGGTGGCAGTTCGGACTCAGCGAAGATCTCATGCGTTGAGAAATTTACTTCGGCCGGTCCGAACAGAAGCAAAGCCCAAAAACTGCAGCAGGGTTGAAAAACGAATCCAATCGAGTTGCTGTCATTCGTCATTCGATTGTGTTACCACGTCCAGTGACTAGAACGTTACCGTGGCCCATTTACTTGGCGAAGATCAGTGGTGAGTAGTTGTTCCTTATCGTCACCATTATCTAACAAGAAGCAATCAAATAGGATAGTTGTACAGCACACCAATGTTAACATGAACCAAGCAAATTAATTAGCTGATTAAACATTGGTCTGTGGCAGGGAGCTAACAAGATTCTGATGTTGCTTATTTGACTACACACGGTCGTCAGTATCCATCAGAACCTCATCACTCGAAGCACCAGTGTGCTTCCGCCTCCACATGTCAACCAAGCCTGCAAAATGGACGAAGGTGAAGAAGCTGGACAACTGGGCAGTCTTTGAAATCATCGCACACAAAATGGACGAAGGTGAAGCTGTACCTAAGCATTTTATATTCAGATGGCCAGTGATCATCGCGCGAACCACAACTTGCTGCTCTACAAGCTTCTGATATTTCCCCTTGTAACAGAGCGCAGCCACTGGGGCTATCTCTGAGAAAAGCAGAGCTGGTGCTGAATCTGTCATGTCCCGAACTCGTGAGAGAGGGAATCACACAATTTAGTAGCAGTATTTGGAGTAATTTGAGAGATGCGGATAGGAAGTAGAAAAAGGGACAGGGAAGACGGAAGAACAGGAGGGGAACTAGAACTCAAATCATTTCTTCGACGATCTGATGGGGAACAACATCAAAACTTAACCGACGTTAAAACACAACTGAAAACATGAATGCTCTGTCTGGATACCGCTTCGTCCTCAGTGGGATTAAAATCCCGGCCGGTAACTGCTTACCGGAGGGGGCGGGATACGGGATCCCAACGGTTTTTTCAAATTCAAAATTTCAAATGGTTTTTAATCAGATTCGAGCGAATTTCATCCGGACAAAATCCGGTTTGACCGGTAACCGGACGGTTACCGGTATCGGTGGGACCCTCGGTCCTCACGACGCTGTTTCTTCGGCCTTGACAGCTTCGTCCTCAAGTCGCCACTTCTTCAGTCCTGACAGAATCCTAGGAGGGAGGGATGTCAAGTAATCCCCTACGACAGGCAGAGCCCGCTCTGGTGGGACTTCTGACATCATCTCCTTTAAGCACACTAATAAACACTGTCCAACCTCACGCTGACAAGGTGCCTGAGCATGACGGTCAACTGGCTGAGGAGGCTCTGCAGCTACTGGATCTCTCACTGGAGCTAGAGGTGGTACTGCTGGTGCTGCTGCTACTAGTGTTGCAGCTGCTCCCGCTACTGCTGGAACTAGAGGTGGAGCAACTAGAGCTGGACGCGGTGGTACACGGAACGGATGCTTGGACTTTGAGGCTCTGATATTCCGAGGCTGTCGAGGCTTCTGAGGCATTATATTGTACTTTGGGTGCTTGAACCATGCAGTTCCTCCACTTTCAGGTACAAATTCCTCCCTAGTTGCACACTTAATCAGTAACATGATGTACGGGGCATACGGTATCAACATTCTGGTATCGTGGCGAGTTTTTTGTATCTCTCTGAGCATCGTGTCTACAACGTCGAAAGGCTTCCCAAACAAAATATGATACAGTATGAGCTTGTTCTCATTGTGAACTGTGGTCTTATCTCCAGCCTTAGGGAAGATGGTCGTTCTCAGCATACGATTTGTTGCATTAATAAGAGTAGGATTTGCATTGCGGAGCTGTTCTTCTTCTTTGTCAGTCAAACTGCCCTTAATCTTTGGGTAGTCATTCCTGCCATCGTGCACGGACAGATCAAGTAGAATCTCCTCCCAAAATCTCTTTGTGACGGTAATCTTCCTATTTATACCAGTCATCCAAGTCAGAGAGGTCCAACTTGGATTTATGTAGAATGTGGCGAAGAACTGTTTGATCGTCTCTACATGCCAGTCATGTCTTGCAGCCATCACTCTATGAAGACCAGTGTCATGACATTTTTTCTCGACATATTGAAACTCTTCGTAAGGCCTGATTCCGTCCCAATCGATCCATTTGTTCTGAGCAAAATTCTTCTTCACATCATAAACACTGGTGTACAGGTCCTGCTGCTCGATGGACCAAAAGCGCTCATCTGTTGCAGTTCTGGCCCGTTCATAGAAATTTATTCTTGTCTGGTACTTTTTCCAGTCGGCTCCGGCGGTCAACAAGGACTTCCGGGCCTTCTTCCCATCTGGTCCGCGGTAGTTCATAGGTTTTCTGACTAGAGCCTCAGCTAGTTGGGACAACCCTTCCAGATGCTCAATTATCGGTGCTGGCGGTGGATCAACGGCTGCTGCAGGCGGTGGATCAACGGCTGCTGCAGGCGCTGTAGCGTCTGGAAACACTACAGCCTCTACCGCCTGTGCGGGCACTCCCGCCCCTGCAACCACTGCTGCCTGTGCAGGCTCTCCGGCCTCTGGCACCTCTGGTCTCGTGTCAAGGCTCTGCTCTAGCTCATCTGCGAGTTGTGCAACTGAAGCACACTGACTGGATTGAGACGGAGAAGGAACTGCAGGCTGACAGGAAGACGGACTGGCAAGCTGGTCCTGACCCGGAGAACGGGCCCTCTTCCTCGAAGGACTTTGACTGGGCGAGAACTGAGCAAGAGTCATCTGCTCTGTCTCCTTCACCATATGTTGCACTGACATGTTCCACTTTTTTTTAAGACAAGAGTCACTTTTATCTCCAATGTCATTATCTGCAGATTTTTGCCTTTTTTGAGAAGTTAATTGAGGCTCTTTATCATCCTGCAGATAATTTTGATCCAAAAATAAATCAAAGATAGGAAAGAAAAAAAAACACATCAGTACACTATAGTCTACAGTCTTCAAGACATGTTTTGAGGTAACATTGTGTATGATCTAAGTTGTGTAAAAGGAGGAAGAAAAGAAAGAATACTCTAACCACAAATGAATTTGCATATTCCTAATACATTTCCAGGTGTTTGCAGTTTCCTGTGCATCAATAATATTACATTCTCAGGTGGTAAAATTCCGGTAACCACCGGTATTTCTGGTTACCGGACTTACCGGCCCCCTCCAGAATTTTTCCCAAAATAGTAGCCAAAACCCTGGTCTCCTCCTGTTCATGTTTTCCATACGAAACATTTTTGTGACTATCAAAACAATTATCGTGAGCTATTTTTATTTGTTCTATGTACAAATTGGGTCGTGATTTAGATTTTGGTTTAAAAGTTGTGAATTTCTAAATCTTGGATTTTTCATAGAACACTCACGTACATAGACACATCTGGCATCAACTCAATTACAGCGCTCGGCCCACGAGGGGCACCGTTTTTCATGGGCCGGCCCAATGGCTGTGTGGCAGTTCGGACTCGGCGAAGATCTCATGCGTTCAGAAATTTACTTTGCCCTGTCTGAACTTCTCCGAACGGAAGCAAAGCCCAAAAACTGCAGGATTGAAAAGCGGATCCAATCGAGTTGCTGTCATTGCCATTCGATTGTGTTACCACGTCCAGTGACTACAACGTTACCGTGGCCCATTTACTTGGCAAAACAGCAAAGCTCTCAACCTAAATATTTTGGTTACCTCTCCAAAATAAGGAATAACAATACTTGACATGCGTTTAGTTGCCTGCAATATGTTTATAATGATGTTCTCCAAGACAGCATTGAGATATATTGAATCTTAACTTTCTCTGTAAGTTGATTATTGTTTACAGAAAAAAAAAACTACAAGTACATATTCCACTGCAAAGATTTGCAGATAAAAATTTGTTGTGACGACTGGTCAAATCAAGAATATGATCTTAAAAGAAAAGGCGAAGGCATTCAGTACTAAATTCACTAAAATGTTCTAAACAAGAAAACTTTACCGAATAAAGATGAAATGCCTACAGTATTCTCAACACAGAAAGAGATGGGGACCCGTTGGCATCAATCAATTAAAACTAGGTTAATAGATGGAAGGAGATCAGCTTCCTATATTATACACAAATATAATTATTTGTGCCAATATGTACAAATTTACATCCAGATTCTACATAGTTTGCTAATAGGATAGGTGCACAGACCTGAGATGGCTATAACACACTTCGCTGCTCCTGAAGTTCTCCAAGCATGCCCAACAAATGTGACTGCCACATCTACACTCAACATGGTTGCAACCCTCAGCTTTCTCAATTGTATATCCACAGGAAGGGCAGTTCTTCACATTCTCCTTCCCTTTCCGCCATTCGAGCAGAGTTGCATCTGGGTTATGAAACAACTTGGTTTGATTTTTTGCTCAACTTTTAGTCCAGGCACAAGATCACACTCCAGAGACTCGCCATCTCCGTTGCAAGCACCTCTACACATAGGTGGTTACACTTAGGGGCGAATCCACCGGGTAGGCTTCATCAGGCTGAAGCCTACCCTCCACCGGCGGGCGAACCCCCCTTGTGGTGAGCAGCGAGCAGCAAAGCACGACGGCGCGAGAAAGCGGCGTGCGTGGTGACCTTAGGCGACAAGGGCGGCAAGACGGAGCAGCAGTACGACACTATGGAGCTTTAGGGTTTTAGGGTAGCACAACGAGCAGCACGGCGCGGTGGAGCGGCAGATTTGCGGGCGCGGCGGCGGCTTGGGGCGTCAGCGGCCAAGGGTTGTTGCCGACGGTGGCACTGGGGAATGGGAGAGAGCTCTAGGGAGAGAGGGAGAGTGGGTCACGGGAGATTGGGGGAGAAAGATAGGGAAAAAAATTTAGTGGGGAGGGCATCACGTGAGGCCCCTCGCATCCACCTTTGCTTCGCTACAGTGCAAGGGGGTGAGGGGAAGATCGGACGGTGGAGAGGAGGGGCCTCTCCGTGAGGCCCTCCATCAGAGAATTTGCTTCCGAAAGATAGGGGGAAGAGGAGGTTGGGGAGAGAAAAAAATGCGGCTGAACTTGCGGCCGAGTTGGAGAAGGATGCAATCGAGCTTGAGGTGAGGCAGCCGATCTTGAGGTGAGGTGGCCGAGCGTATTTGGATATGGAGGTGGAGTGCTTGAGGAGGAGCGACGGCAGGGCGGGGGGGGGGGGCAACAGCCGGCCGGGAGGACTGAGGAGGAGCGGCGGATATGGATTTAGGGCTTCGACGATTTTGTTGGTGGTTGGCGGCTGAGAATCGGGACACAGGGTCGGGGAGAGTGAGTGACTGTGTCTGTGAGAGTGAGCAGTGACTAACCCTACTAGGTTTTAGTGGCATTATTGACCCTGGTCCATTTGTTAGTGTATATCACGGGTAAACAGACTAGACGGGTATGGGTGGAGCTCATCTATGCCCGCGTCCGTTTACCTGACGAGCAGAGAGTTTCATCTATTTTCATGCCCGTGGGAAAAAAAAAACAGCCCATGCCCGGCTCCATTAGGGTATTTACCCGGGGGCACGCAGGTAATCGGGCACAATTGCCATCCCTACTAATAGGTGATGTTCTTTTGTTGAATGGTCCAACTCTAAGTTTAATGTTAATAAGCTTGTTGAATAGTTCAACTTGAGCAATTACCCAATAGAAGATTTTGCCAATAAAATTAGAGATGAAGTGAGGAGTACATATTTGTTGAATGGTTCAACTCGAGCAATTGGGCATGCCTTTCCAAAGACATTGGATGGCAAAGTGTCAAGATAAAGTGAGGAGAACATATTTGTTGAATGGTCCAATTCTAAGTTTAATGTTAATAAGCTTGTTCGACTTGCTGAGATTTATGCTGATGATTTCATGGTAGTTGACCGATTCTTGTTAAGAAATCAACTTCAGACCTTCATTCTCAACATTAGGAGAAGTGAGGAATTTCATGGATGTCGTGATATTTCAAAACTTGTTCAATTGATGGTTGAAACAAAAAAGAGATATAACTTTTCCATTAATATATCGCCTCATCGAGCTGACATTGATCCTTCCAGTGGTAACAACATCTGTTGAGATAATATTTTCGACAATGAATATTATCAAAATAGATTTGCGCAACAAGGTATCGGATGAGTGGCTGAATGATTTGATGGTGTGCTAAACCGGGTGAGACATATTTAGATCCATTGATGATGATAGAATCGTAAAATCCTTCCAAGGCATGAAATCTCGTAAAATGAATTTGTCTCGTGAAAGTCGTGATTCAAGCTAGCGGCTTAGTGGTATGGTTCTTTTATTTTGAATGTTCATGATCATTTAAGTACAATTTGCTATTGTATCACTAATTTTTCTAATTTTAATGTACAAGTTGTTACCCATTGGACCATATTTACATGTTTTGGGGGATGCACTTTCCATTAGCACGGTACCTTCATTGTATTTATCTCTTTTTACTTTGCTTTTATTCATGTATGAATTTGATTGCATAAGAATACAAGACTATATTTATTACAAATTATTTTAGTCATTCAAGACTTTGAACCCACCCTCTTTTTTTCATTTGGATTCGCCACAATCTTATCATAAACTCATAAATTTTGACACATTCCCTCTTCCACGTGACAAAAACTACCTCTAAACACTTGCCAAGTGCCTTTATTCAGTATAGCTAGCTTACGCATCATGGGCATTTGTTTTTTATGGATATGTATATCTTAACACAAATTTCCTTCTCGGCAAACAAACAGATTGCACAAGCTGCCTACGAGTCGTTTGATGAACATGGGAATGGATCATCTCTATGCCTTAAGATGCGTTGTAAGTGGTTCTAATGATGGAACAGATGATAATCTTTCTCATGTTGATCGGACATCCTGTAGCGATTAGAGTAGATAAACCATCGATCCCTAGATGCACGCATGCCTAGATGTCAGGTTGCAACGAGGAGCGAGATAACTAGTACTGCACGCAACAAGCTAGCAAGGCGATTAAGGAATTAACGAGGCCTGCGAGTGCGTGTCTGATGGAATTAATCTGGTGGAGAAAAGGAGCGCGCTGCCCGGACGAAGACAAGGAGAATTCCCACAGTGGCTGCACATGGTTACAAGTTCTAAGAGTTCTTGGGATATGTTAATTAGTGGCTGATGATATGATAATTAACTAGGCGGAACCACGCCAAAAGCTCTCTTCAGCGGATGCTTTCAGATTTCTTAGTTTTCAGGTGCATGCTCAGCTACAAGACGAATGAAAGCTGACCTACTCATTTTCTTGTTCATGTTCTTGTTCAGTTGAGTTCCGTTCTGCATATAAGCAAGCACATGCAATGAGGAAACCTTCGCTCGACCGTGATTTTTTTAAATGGATATCATTAATACTAGAAGCTAACCCGCGTCAAATGGCGTGGGGCTCGGATGTTTTTTTGCCAGGTACAGTAAGAATATAAACTAAGTGTTATGATGTTTTGCTGAATATCATGTAATATCAGTGTGATTTGTCGTAGCTTCGATATTAATGGCAAATTCATATTTGTTTCCTTACATAATATGAAGTGCATGTACATGAGCAATGTTGTGCAAGAGGTCATTTCTCTAAAGTTATCCACTATGTATGAATTCCCGGATGCATCACAATATCACTTATCTTTCTACTTACGAATCATTGATACCTCAAACGTTCTCGTAAAATTCTTCAGAAATTCGTCGTACTAGAATGACATACGACAATCACAAAATGTTATTGCGAGTTTAATAGATTTCGTACAGTTGAAAATCTACGAAAATCACAAACAGAGCAACCAGTTTAGGGTTTCAGCTCCATGTCACTAGTTTAACTGACGACAGGTATTATCTTTTAAAATAATATTATTTTAAAAGAAATTCAGTAAAGACATCGGCGCTGCTGTATTGCTCGATGGCATTTTTGATATCAGTGACCACTTTGCCCTTGCGCTCTAAACCTGGCTTCTTCTTGGTCTTTGATAAGGTGACTGCGTCCATCATCAAACATAGAATTTGTGCGCATTAGATAAATAAAGGCTACTATTTTTCCTTGAAAGCTTACTTTTTTTTTTCTGTCATTGAAAAATCAGAAAAGCACAGAAATTTGGGTACGAATACATGAGAAGAGGAACATTGAAAATGGCACCAATGAACTATATAGGTAACAACTAACTAGTGGTGAGCCAAACAAGCAACAGATGCTACAAGCAAGTCGTTGCAAATTCCCACTAACTAATCCCAAGTTCAACCAGTACAAACTACCAGTTGGAACAAATATAGAAGATATTGAGTTTTGGCCGAACCAATGGGAGAGGGACCCCTATATATTTGTGCGCCACGCTCCTATGAACCTTACACGTTTTATCTAAAGATATTGAGTTTATTTTTCAGCACTTGTTCTTCTCCTAGAGTTTGCTATTGCAACTGAAATCTAGATAGAGGAATTAGGTGTTTTTCGTCTAGATAGAGGAATTAGGTGTTTTTCGTCGTTGTTCTTGCTACTCCTTACGGATTGGAAGAACATTGCATCCACTCGGTGATCTCTAGATATTCAACATCTAAGTATGTGGTTAGACGAATTTATTTGTTGCAAGTTGTTGCATTGGCTGGCGGAATAGCTTCGTACAATTCGTCCGGCTACTCGGGTTATCATAATCCTAGCTTCATACAATTCGTCCGGCTACTCGGGTTATCATAATCCTACGTTGAGAAGATCAACACCATATCAATACGTAATTTTGTCGTCACAAATTTGTGACGAAGAAGATCAACGTTGGCAACCATGGCATGGATGATTGGTATTGTTGGTTGTTCATTACATTTTTCATGAATAATATTTTATACAAATTTTGGGTTTCGGTTGCAACGACACTCTACTAGTAGTAGTGTAACATGAAAGTTCGAAAGGAAACAAGGAACATGATTTGGAATGCTTGCCGAAACACTATTGGACCTGACATGGTCTATCACCTGCTCCACCACGTCAATGAATTACAGTACATAATTACAGCTTGAAACAGGGCTCGACAGGCATATATCGCACAGATTCCGTTTGGTTCTGCATACCAGTATTGTTGCATGTAATATACCACATCAATGAATTACAGTACTCTACTTGTTTTTCATACTACTGATGCTTAACCCAGCAGCAGTTAATATATCGTAATTGAAATATCATGAAGTTTTAAGGATTTCTTCTCGTGATCTACAGTACGTAGCCATCCTTTACCGACAATTTGTAAAAATCTTGGTTCACAAAGTACCAAGCTAGCAGATCATGCTTAGAGAGAGCAAATGTAAAAAAATCAATCCTTCTGTTCAAAAGCAAACATAAGTTTAGTTACATCAACAAAACGACATCATTTGGAGCTGATTTCTTCTTGTTTGACACAAGTATGAAACAGATGACCAGATGAGAGTGTTGTGGGATCTCCCTGTCCCTGTCAACGATGATTAACAGATTAATTCCCATGAGCAAGTCATAAGCTAATTCAATGAGGTAGGACAAACAAAGCAGCATTCATTTACTTAAGAAATACTGAAAATATATCAACATAAATTTTATTGTTAAAACCGACAATTTGTATTCAAATTTTGTACTAAACAAACATTTAGATCGGAATAAAATTGTTCAAAGAAATGTAAAGAATGATCTTCAATGCTTCATTTGTAAGATAGTTGAACATTTAGGCCGCAGATCTAATTCTGCCATTGGCAACTGACACCTGTACTACACCTTGCAATTGTTAAGTATGAAATCTTTTAGCATTTCTTATCCTGATTCTCCTTTCTTATATCAAGTGAATCCTGTTCTCACAAGTATGTCATGCAATTCTGTTATGTCATGATGTGGTACTATTCTCAGATCCGGCACATGAAGATCACCATCTATATCTGCTTACGTCACAAAGATATTGCTATTTTCTCAGAGATTTACGATATTGTCGTGGGCTCTTTTGTTGGCAAGACTTACCAGCACCGGCGAAAGAGTCCGGATGGCAGCAGCGGCTAGGCATGTGTATGCGGCACGAATACGAGTTAGTATAGGAAGGCATTAGGAGATAAGTTAGGAAACTAGATATTGTGTGTAGATTGGTTAGTTAATTAAGTAGTATCCCTTTCGGATACTTTAGATAGCAATCTATCCCTTCTGGTTACGTTTTGGTTAGTCCTCTATATAAAGAACATCTAGTTTGTACTTAGAGCAAGCAATAAGAATCAGCCTTCCCGAAACCTCCTCACGGTTCAAGCCTCATCGCTGCCCGGGGAAAAGGCCCGCCGTGTTCACGAGGGTGAGCGCAACTTACCTCGCTATCCCCTCCGTTCCGAACTGACATCTCGTGCACAGCTCATTCCTCCCCTAGAATCCCACAGAAAACCACGCCACATCAATTTGGTATCAGAGCTTTCAACCACCACCCTTCCAATGGGAGATACCAAGTCTTTGGCCGATCTCTTCAAGAAGTTGGATGCCATGATGTCCGAGATTGGCGCACAATGCAGTCATCGCCAAGATCGAGCAGACCGACTTTGTCAAGTTCGGCATGGGCAAGATGGAGCGCGGACAGAACTCAACAGCAGTTGAATGGGGAGATGATTGCCGTGGTGCCCCACGGTACCACCGGTTGTCCTTCCTAACATTTGACGCCGACGAAAACCCTCTTCCGTGGCTTAATCGTTGTGAACATTTTTTTCACGGGCAGAGAACGTTGGAGGAGAAAGTTTGGCTTGCCTCCTATCACATGACTGGGGTAGCATAGCAATGGTACTACCAAGTGGAACGCGACGAGGGCATCCTCACCTGGCATCGGTTCACCGATGTTGTCAACATGAGCTTTGGGCCGCCTATCCGGAACAATGCCTAGGGCGAGCTCGCACAGCTTCGACGTACGGGCATCGTGGAGGATTACCAGAAGCGTTTTTTGGCTCTTCTTTGTCGCACCAAACCGCTTACACCGACACAACAAGTGCAATTGTTCACTGTCGGCTTGTCGAATTCCTTCCGCACGGACGTTGAGTTTCAGAACCCGTCCAACCTGCAGACCGCCATGAGTCTCGATAGGGCGTACGGGCGACGCCTGTTGCAAGACTACACGGATGCCATGCCAGCATCTACGACAATGTCCACAATGGTGTCCTCGACGACGTCCACCTTCACACCGAAACCATTGTCTCGTTCCATTCAGTAGCAGCAGGCGACAACAGCTGCCTCTTCTGCCAAGACCAGCACGACGACCACAGGGGGCACAACTGCCGTGACTGCCGCGTCATTCATAGCAGCCAAGATGCTCGCACAGAACCGTTTCCGTCACTTACTCACGGCCGAGCAGTTGGCCGAGCGTCGTTTGAAGGGGCTATGTTTCAACTACCCTGAGAAATTTACACAGGATCATGCCAGCCAGTGCACGATTTAGGGTATCTATTTGTTGGCCCATGACGAGGATGATGATGACATCAGCATCTCATTGTGTCCTCACCGGCATTAGCTCCGCCCAGACCATGCAACTTCACGTCGTCATCCATGGGAAGGAATTACTAGCCTTGGTGGATCCGGGCTCGACTCATAACTTCATGTCCGTGGAGGAATTACTAGCCAGCTTTGGATGGAATTTGTGCCTCGGCCAGGTTTACGCGTGTCTGTCGCCAACGGCGACCGCGTACCTACTTCGGGGTTGTGTAGTGGCTTGCCACTCTCCATCAGCCAGGAGGACTTCACTATCAATTGCTACGACATTCCCTTGGGTAGTTTCGATGTCGTGCTGGGTGTTCAGTGGCTGCGGACCTTAGGGCCAATCCAGTGGGATTTCAAGCTCTCAATGTCTTTTTGGTGTGTGGATCACCGTGTTCTTTGGCATGGAGTGGGCACTGCCCCGGATGGGATCTCAACACAGGTTGGTGATGGCCAAGATCTTGTGGAGTTGTTGGAAGAATTCGCCAACATATTTGAGACTCCTCAAGGAGTACCTCCCCAGCGGCGTCATGACCATCGCATTCATCTTCTGCTCGGTCTTCCTCCAGCGGAGGTTTGTCCGCACCGTTATCTGTAGCTCTTGAAGGATGAAATTGAACGACAATGCGATGACATGCTGCAACAGGAGATTATTCGCCCTAGTAACTCGGAGTTTTCAGCACCAGTGCTCCTAGTCAAGAAGCAAGATGACTCATGTCGATTTTGTGTTGATTATCGTGCTTTGAATGCCCAAACAGTGAAGGATAAATTTCCAATTCTATTTGTTGATGATCTTCTCAATGAACTGGATGGGCACGATTTTTAACCAAATTGGATCTCCAGTGTGGCTATTATCAGGTTCGTATGCACTCAGAAGACATAAAGAGGACGACGTTCGGTAATCATCATGGGCACTTTGAATTTTTGGTCAGGTCATTTAGCTTGACTAATGCGCTGGCACTTTTCAAGCACTTATAAATGACGTCCTCAAGCCATTCCTCCGTCGGTTTGTCTTGTTTTTTTTTATGATATTCTTATCTATAGCTCATCCTGGTTCGAGGATTTGCAACATGTTAGGTCAGTCCTCCAACTTTTGCATCAACACAAGCTATTCTTGAAGCGCAACAAGTGTTTCTTTGGCAAAGACGAGGTGGGGTATCTTGGCCACATTATCTCTCGACGTCAGCCCGTGGGTGAGCGAGCTTCTGCCTTTCCATCTGATTTTGTAATATTCTGACGTGAGGACTTGGGAAATGGCAACTCAAATTTACAAATGGTAAATTAGTGAATTACTTTGTTGGTTTGCTTTCATGTGTTTGGTTGTTTGAACTGAAGGATCCAATCCTTACTCTTTAGAGTGGGATACAGATTTAAGAAATATTCTCTCTAGACGCTAATCACCCCACCAATCCAGCACTTGTCTTAGTGTAGGATACAGATTTAAGGAATATTCTCTCTAGGCGTTGAACCATCCCACCAATCCAGCACTTGTCTTAGCGGCCAACGCCGAACGTCACCTCGTCGATTCATATGATGCAACACCGCCGAACAAAGCTATTTCTCTATTACAAGAATAATCTGATAATAGTTGCTTGCCGCTTTACTTGTACTTGTTTCGTGGGTGCATAGGGCGGCTTTGCATCAATGCTTAGGGAACGGGCTGTTGGCTGGCCGCACACTCCACGAGTACTTGCGCTGCCAACCTATATACAGTTTAATCTGAGAAGGGAGTTAGCCCTTCATTGATGCTTTGGGAGGAAGTACAAATTTGCTCCTTTGAGATTAGTACGTACTCCCTAGTGCTATGTGTTTAGTAGAAAAGAATCATAGCTAATCTTATCCATTAGATCTAAAGGGGTGGGCCATATGTATCGTATAAATGGTCACTGTTAATACGGTGTAGTATCTCTTGCCTTGTTGATTGTGTAGAAGCATCCGCTAGCCACACCAATCACCACTTGTAACTCCTTCCAACCATGCATTAAAATCTCACTATTTCGATGGGAGTACTCCGTATTTCAATTGAGTAGGACCAAAGCACGTGCTACTTCACCAAAAGAAGAAGAGCATTTTTTTAATGGTCGTATCTTTTGTTGTCAATTTTTGGGTTTTCCTGGATTTTTTTGACTCTTTATTCATTTGTACATATTTGATTGTTAATTTCGTAAATTTACACCTTTTAATTCCTACGTTTTCATTTTCAGATGACAAGGATTAAGCACATTTTTTGTCAATTGTATCAAGAGGTATCGCCCACAATAGTGACTGTCCGAAGAAAAGAAATGAAGGTCCACTACGGCATCGGATTCGTGCTTCTGTCCGAAGAGAGGTATTCTCTGATATTTACATCTGCATCAATTGTCAAATCAAAACATCAGCTAGTTGTCTATTTCGGCGATGATTTCCTAAGGATTGCTAAAGTGCTTCGTTTACAACCGGAAATGTCGTTTGCGATCTTAATCGTGGAAACCGATAACTAACATAAAGCAATTACATTCAGTGAAGATACTGCCAAGAGGCAATTGACTACCACAATTGGTGACATAAGCGTTCTTGGCAACTTGAAGGGGTTTGTGTTCACCACTTCATGTGTTGCATTTGATGATTTGGTTAGAAGTGATTATTATTTCTTACTAAAGTGCACTTTTCAAGATGAAATGGATGATAACACAGAGATGTTACATACAGAGTTGTTATACAAGGCAGATAAGTTAATATCAGCTCCAGTCTTTGACTTGAATGGTACAGTGATTAGCCTAGTTGATTCAACTGTTAATTGTAGTGATGTAAAAATTGGGTACATACCAAGACAATAAACAACTATCTGAAAAGGCTCTGTGAAGGGGCCGAGTGAAAGGTACACTATCTACTAATAAAAGTAAGTTGCTGGTCTACATCCTAATATATGAACTTGGTAACTTGCAAAAGCTTTTGAAAGGTCTTGACAAGCGTTTTTGCAATAAAGAATCATCTCCCAAGTAAAGAAAGTCAGGAAGAGGTAAGATAACTAGTCATTGGCTGCATGCGGTCTAATTTTTTTAATTGTTCTTTGCATAAAGGGGTTGAAGGCTCAAATCACAGAGGCAGAGTAAGTGTGCCCGCTCCCGTTTCAGGACATTAAGTATAGATGGGAGTATCCTCATGTGAACATGATTTTTTCTTTTATTGCGCGAACGAAAAAAGATTAGCTTAAGTATTATTTAACTCCGGTTTTGAAGAATATTTTGGATATCTTTTGTTAGACTTGTTATGTTGCTGTCAGCAAGAGATAAAACTAAAGGTAAAATAAAAATACAAAAAGCTCTTTGTACATTCAGTAAGAAAGCTCTTTGTATCAGCTATTTTATTTTGTCTTTAGTTTCATCTCCTGCTGAACAGCAACATAAAGCCTAACAAGAGACATCCAAAATCTTCTCCAAAATGGTAGTTTAATAATACTTAAAGCTAAATCTTCTTTCGTTCTCGTAACAAAAGAAAATATCATGTTCACATGAGGATCATCCTATCTATACTCAGATGTCCTGAAACTAGAGCACGAGCACACTAATTCTGCCTCTGTGACTGAGCCACTTTATGCAAAAAAACAATTAAAAAAATTAGACTACATACGTGAGCAAGAGCCCTAAGCCAATAACTAGTGATCTTACATCTTTCTGTCCTTTTCTTGGGAAAAAATTCTTTATTGCAAAAACGCTCAGAAAGACTTTTTAGAAGCTTCTGCGAGTTACAAAGTTCATATATTAGGATGTAAACTAGGAACTTTTATTAGCAGAGAGTGTACCTTCCACTCGGCCCCTCCACATAGCTTTTTCAGGTAGCTATATATGGTCTTGGTATGAAACCCACTGCAATTGCCAGCTGAAGCAACTGGCTAACCACTGTACCATTCAAGCCAAAGACTGGAGCTGAGATTAGCTTATCCGCCTTATATAACAACTATGTATGTAACATCTCTGTGTTATCATCCATCTTATCTTGAAAAGTACACTTGAGTAAGAAATAATCCTCACTTCCAACTAAATAATCAAATGAACAAATGAAGGGGTGAAGACAAACCCTAGAAGTTGCCAAGAACACCTTCCCTGGATATGGCACCAATTGTGGTAGTCAGTAGCCTCTTGGCAGGATCTTCACTGAATGTAATCGCTTTACGTTGGTCATCGGTTTCCGCGACTAAGATCGCAAACGACACTTCCGGTTGTAAACAAAGCACTTTAGTAATCCTTAGAAAATCATCGCCGAAATAGACAACTAGCTCCTGCTTTGATCTGACGATTGATGCCGATGTAAATATTAAAGAATACCTCTTCTCGAACAGAAGCACGAATCCGGTGCTGTAGTGGACCTATATTCATTTTCTTCGGGCAGTCACTATGGTGGGCGACACCTCTTGATACAATTGGCCAAAAAAAATCCTTCATCCTAGTCATCTGAAAATGAAAACGTAGGAACCAAAAAGTGTAAACTTACAGAAATAACAATCAAGTATGTACAAATGAATAAAGAGTGAAAAAAATCCAAAACTAGAGAAAACCCAAAAATAGACAACAAAAGATACGATCATTCAACAAATGCTCTTATTCTCTTGGTGAAGCAGCACATGCTTTAGCCCTACTCAATTGGAATACAGAGTATTGCCATCGAAACCGAAATTGCTAGCCTCACCACCTGTAACTCCTTCCAACCATGCCTGTTGATCTCGCTGTTTCGAACGAACATGTAAAACAAGTAAAACTCATGATTAGCGTGCTTTCGCTCATGATTAGCGTAGGGAGCATTGCATCTAATTGCTAGGACGCTAAAACAAGTAAAACTATTCACTTTATCGTACTATAAATCGTTCGAGACTTGGAACCAACATGTCAAACGAAATGAACTTCATAACATTAGTATTTATAATGAGTTGTGAGAAAAAAAATACACTAAATTTGAGAGTGCATGTAGCTGCAATTAAATAAGGGCAAAGATGAAAAACCTGAGAGTAACTTGCATTGGAATGGTAGAATAACGTAATGAGGGATAAAAATTTCAACTCTATAATGACTTATATTGTGGGACAGAGGGAGTAGAACGTGATAATACAATCCACAAAGTAACACCGAAACAATGGTCCAAAATTACCAACTTGCATGTTAAATACAATTCTAGACACGGAGCTACAAATACCAACTCAACAGGTTAAATACTAGTTGCTAGGCAGGGAGAACAGTTCAACTGAGCAGAAAGAGGGCAATGATAGACAAGAACAGTTCAACAGAACAAGGGCACAATGACATCTAATGAAGAATCTTTCTTGGCCGGCGTCTGTTGCGCACCAAATATTTTTCATCAAGTAGAAAATGGTACCAATATGGTTTGGGCACAGGCCATCTGTCGACGAATATATTTTTTTAATGTAAGTTGCTGAATACATATATGCTAAACATTAATTGTAACCAATTAGCACCGAGACATAACAGAAATAATACCTGTTTGGCTTACGAACGTAGTCAATAACTTCGAGAGAACCAGTCCAAACAGACACACGTAAAAGTTCAAGAATTTTACTCATTGGCAGGAAAGGAGTTGCTTTCTTATCATAAAAGTTCATGCCAACAAAGCTCCCATCAACATCAATAAGGGGGCCTTTAATCCCAGCCTAGTACAACGAACCAAGGTTACATGGAAAAGTTGTAAGTTGTAATGCCTGAAAGATATTGTTTAGTACATGTGTTGACAGATTAACTTGACTCATATTCTGATGCAACTATTTATACCACCATGTAAAAAACGGCAAGAAAAATTCACCAGTGTACCTTCTTGATTTTACAAGTGGACAGCACAAGGTCTTGGCAATCAAATCTGCTATGGTTGGCAGTCACTTCACCACTTGAGGCCATTAATACTCCTCCATCGAAGAGACGCCCAATAGCTACTACCTTCTTAGATTCAGACTGCACTTGATCAAGAATATTTGCAGGACGAATAGCACGTAAATTCTTGGCACTAATAATAGCAATATTATAACTTGAACTATAACATTCCAATGTCCCACTGGCATGTTCATTTGGTGGGAGAAACACTTCAATCTGCAATGATAAAGTGAGACTTAGCCATTATCTGCAATGATAAAGGAGTACAAAATGATTAGGAGCACCAACCCTCAAGTTATCATCAATCTTGTTTTCATCATCAGAAGTTCTAACCAAACTGGCTGAAGTCAGAATTCTGGTGCATCCATCCCACTTTATAAGTAAGCCTGTGCATGCAAAAAACCTCACGTTTCCTACACATAATAGTTTTGATCATTAGTAAGTGAAGATCAAATACTAGTACGAAAAAGTAATGAGCATGTAACTGTAAAATCACCATTGAATGAAGCAAGTAAGACAACACTTCAGGATATATTTGTAACAACATTTTTATCAAGTTTTCTCCAGACCAGGGATAGAAAAACAGGCCGGTTACCGCTGGTTACCGGATTTACTGGTAGGTACCGGGAAGTGAAATACTGGCCGGTTTTTTCGGGATTTGCAAATTCAAATTTTAATTTTTGGATGGGTTGTAAGCGAATTCATGCGAAATTCAACCGAGTTTTTCCCGGGAAAACCGGTAGCCGCCGTTACCGCCGGTTTTTTACTACCGCGGCGGGATTTGGTCCGTACCGCTTTGATCCCTACCCGCATAACGCCCTAGAACCACGAAAGTAGACTTTGGCACCCTTCCAAGTAAGTACGTCACCAAAATCATCTTCAAAAGAATTAAGCAACCTGCCACCGCCTGGTTAAAGAAACAAGTACAAAAGTTGTTAGTACTACAATAGCTATAAAAAAATGCACAAGGGAGAAGTCAGCAAAATCAAAATCAACGACTCACATTTGATCATTTCTAGCAATGGTCTGGGATAGCCCAGGGAGTAGTCTAGCAACTTAAATTGTGCCATACATCCTGGTGCAATAAGGTGATCAACGTTGGTACTCAGATGATAAGTATGATAAGTAACATTCACATAATATTCTGCACATAATGATCAATAGGTAATGTTTAGAATTCTGACTTGCATGATAATTCACACCTGAACCGACTACGCTTGATACATGTGGAATACTGTCAGAAGGCAAGGAAGCTTCCTGGTTGCTACTTTTTATTTCTCCACTCGAGCTACCTAAAATGGAAAAGATGAGGGAAGAGGAATCGGCACAATTGAAAACGTATTGTCTCACAAGCTCTAAGCAGGAGTACAAAGCATATCCATGAACTTGGTGAAACAAGGTGATCAGATTAGTGTTATCAATATTGTGTGTGTATTGAAGAGGCTTAATAGGCAATATATATAGGAGTCAATGGGTGTATGCTATATACAGATAAGGCAATACAAAAGGTGATAAGGAAATACAGAAGGATTCCTATCTCTAACATATCTCTAACACCCCCTCCCTCAAATGCAAGACGTATGCAATTGCATTGCATTTGAAGATGGTTGACACTAAAATATAAAAAATCCAAAATCCGAGTCTTATAATGTCGTCGTAGCATGCAGCTCTTGGAAAATATGTCGAGTATCAAAAGATTTTTTCCCATCCAGGGTCGTGCGATAACCCATAAAGCACAAGGTGCAGGGGCTGAGAAAGTAAAGGCAAACGGGAGCAAAGTCGACCGCGGCAAGACAACGAAGAAGATGATGACACCGACAAAAATAGAGAGTTGTCAAATCAAGCCGAATAAGAATAGGTGAAAACATGACAGCGCAGATCGAAGCCCAAGACAGTGGCGGCGCAGAAGAAGTGCGGCGGTATCATAACGACTTCTACGATCTGCACGTGGCTCAGAAAGAAGAGCGAGAGCGGCGGCTACTGCCATGCATAAGGCAATTTCTATACTTCTATGACTGACAATAAATTTGTGGACTCGCATGGCTTAGACGAACTCAAAGATTGAGTTTTACGGACTTGAATGGACGCAGCAGAAGAAAACGACACAAATAAAGAAAAGACTCAACGATAATTAGCAGAAAATACTAGAAGCGACAGCATGCAGGCCAAATCAACACCATCAGCAAGCGTGCTGAAGCACTCACGTGATGGCACACGTAAGCCATCCCAACCACAGACATCCTGAACCAACTATCTCCATCCTCCATCCAAATTCCAGAGCCTTCTGCATCTCCATCCTGCATCCAACCAAACCAACTTAAGCCGAACAAAACCAGACAAGGGAACGCCTCCACTGATTCTACGACTCACGAGAGACCCGAGGGACTTGCCCCTTGACCAACAAAAGCCAACCAAAAGCGAGCCAAGAAAAGCCTCAAGAGACGGCGCGAGCAAGGTCTTGAGAAGCGGCGGAGATGTAGAGCGGCTCAGGGTGGCGGCGCGGAGGAAAATGCAGAGCCGACGACGTCGAATCGAGGCTGAGGAGGCGTGGATCTGAGGCGGCGGCGGGCGCGCAGAGGCGGCAGCGATGAGGCGCGCACACTCCACGAGTACTTGCACTGCCAACCTATATACAGTGTAATCTGAGAAGGGAGTTAGCCCTTCATTGATGCTTTGGGAGGAAGTACAAATTTGCCCCTTTGAGATTAGTATGTACTCCCTAGTGCTGTGTGTTTAGTAGAAAATAATCATAGCTAATCTTATCCATTAGATCTAAAGGGGTGGGCCATATGTATCGTATAAGTGGTCACTGTTAATACGGTGTAGTATCTCTTGCCTTGTTGATAGCGTAGAAGAATCCGCTAGCTTCACCAGTCACCACCTGTAACTCCTAACAACCATGCCTGTTGATCTTGTTGTTTCGATGGCAGTACTCCGTATTCCAATAGAGTAGGACCAAAGCATGTGCTGCTTCAACAAAAAAACAAGAGCATTTTTTAATGTTGTATCTTTTGTTGTCAATTTTTGGGTTTTCCTTTATTTTTTGGATTTTTTGACTCTTTATTCATTTGTACATACTTGATTGTTAATTCTGTAAGTTTACACCTTTTGATTCCTACGTTTTCATTTTCAAATGACAAGGATGAAGCACATTTTTTGCCAATTGTATCAGGAGGTATCGCCCACCATAGTGACTGTCCGAAGAAAAAAACATGAAGGTCCACTACGGCATTAGATTCGTGCTTCTGTCCGAGGAGAAGTATTATCTGATATTTACATCTGCCTGCATCAATCGTCAGATCAAAACAGGAGCTAGTTATCTATTTCGGCGATGATTTCCCAAGGATTGCTAAAGTACTTTGTTTACAACAGAAAATGTCGTTTGCGATCTTAATCATGGAAACCGATGACCAACATAAAGCAATTACATTCAATAAAGATACTGCCAAGAGGCAATTACCTACCACAATTGGTGACATCCAGTGAAGGCGTTCTTGGCAACTTGAAGGGGTTTGTGTTCGCCCCTTCATGTGTTGCATTTGATGATTTGCTTGGAAGTGAGGATTATTTCTTACTGAAGTGCATTTTTCAAGATGAGATGGATAATAACACAAAGATTTTACATATAGAGTTGCTATATAAGGGCTTCAGTCTTTGGCTTGAATGGTATAGTGGTTAGCCTAGTTGCTTCAGCTGTCAATTACAGTGATGTAAAAATTGGGTTACATACCAAAGCCATATACAACTACCTGAAAAGACTGTGGAAGGGCCGAGTGGAAGATACACTATCTGCTAATAAAAGTAAGTTGCTGGTCTACATTCTAATATATAAACTTTGTAACTCGCAAAAGTTTTTGGAAGATCTTGTCAAGCATTTTTGCAATAAAGAATCATCTCCCAAGTAAAGAAAGACAGGAAGAGGTAAGATAACTAGTCATTGGCTTAGGGCTCTTGCTCACGTATGTAGCCTAATTTTCTTAATTGTTCTTTACATAAAAAAGCTGAAGGCTCAAGTCAGAGGCAGAGTTAGTGTACCCGCTCTCGTTTCAGGATATTGAGTATAGATGGCAGTATCCTCATATGAACATGATCTTTTATTTTGTTGTGAGGACGAAAGAAAATTAACTTAAGTATTGTTTAACTCCGATTTTGGAGAAGATTTTAGATATCTTTTGTTAGCATGTTATGTTGCTTACAACAAGAGATAAAACTAAAGGCAGAATAAAACAGTTGGTACAAAGAGCTCTTTGTACATTCAGTAAGAAAGCTCTTTGTATGAGCTGTTTTATTTTGCCTTTAGTTTCATCTCCTGTTGAACAGCAACATAAAGCCTAACAAAAGATATCCAAAATCTTCTCCAAAATGGGAGTTAAATAATACTTAAAGCTAAATCTTCGTTCGTCTTCGTAACAAAAGAAAATATCATGTTCTCATGAGGATCATCCTATCTATACTCAGATATCCCAAACCGAGCGGACACACTAACTGCTCCTCATTTACCTTCGACTTTCTATGCAAAGAACAATTAAGAAAATTAAACTATATACGTGAGCAAGAGCTCTAAGTCAATAACTAGTAATCTTACTTTTTTCTGTCCTTCTTTCCTTGGGAGATAATTCTTTGTTGTAAAAACGCTTGACAAGACTTTTCAGAAGCTTTTGCGAATTACAAAGTTCATATATTAGGATGTAAACTAGCAACTTTACTTTTATTAGCAGAGAGTGTACATTCCGTTTGACCCCTCCATACAGCCTTTTCAGGTAGCTGTATATGGTCTTGGTATGTAACCCAATTTTTATATCACTGCAATTGTGAGCTAAAGCAACTAAGCCAACCACTGTACCATTCAAGTCAAAGACTGGAGCTGATATATAACAACTCTGTATGTAACACCTCTATGTTATCATCCATTTAATCTTAAAAAGTGTACTTGAGTAAGAAATAATCCTCACTTCCAACTAAATAATCAAATGCAACACATGAAGGGGTGAACATAAACCCTTTAAAGTTGCCAATAACGCCCTTCCTAGCACCAATTGTGGTAATCAGTAGCCTCTTGGCAGGATCTTCACTAAATATAATTGCTTTACGTTGGTCATCGGTTTCCACAATTAAGATCGCAAAACAGCACTTCCGGTTATAAACTAAGCACTTTAGCAATATTAGGAAAATCATCGCCGAAATAGACAACTAGATCCTGTTTTTTATCTGACGATCGATGCAGATGTAAATATTAGAGAATAACTCTCCTCAAGCAGAAGCACAAATCTGGTGCTGTAGTGGACCTTCATTCCTTTTCTTCAGACAATCACTATGGTGGGCAACACCTCTTGATACAATTGACCAAAAATATCCTTCATCCCAGTCATCTGAAAATGAAAACGTAGGAACCAAAAGGTATCAACTTACGAAATTAACAATCAAGTATGTACAAATGAATAAAGAGTGAAAAAAAAAATCCCAAAATAGAGGAAAACCGAAAAATTGACAATAAAAGATACGACCATTCAACAAATGCTCTTATTCTCTTGGTGAAGCAGCACGTGCTTTAATCCTACTCAATCGGAATACAGAGTACTGTCATCGAAACCGAAACATGGGCCAGCTGTCAACGATTTTTTTTTTTAACGTAAGTTGCTGAATACATATAAGCTAAACATTAATTGTAACCAATTAGCACTGAGACATAACTGAAATAATACCTGTTTGGCTTACGAACGTAGTCAATAACTTCGAGAGAACCAGTCCAAACAGACACGTAAAAGTTCAAGAATTTTACTCATTGGCAGGAAAGGAGTTGCTTTCTTATCATAAAAGTTCATGCCAACAAAGCTCCCATCAACATCAATAAGGGGGCCTCCAATCCCAGCCTAGTACAACGAACCAAGGTTAATGGAAAAGTTGTATGTTGTAATGCCTCAAAGATATTGTTTAGTACATGTGTTGATAGATTAACTTGACTCGTGTTCTGATGCAACTATTTATACCACCATGTAAAAAACGGCAAGAAAAATTCACCAGAGTACCTTCTTGATTTTACAAGTGGACATCACAAGGTCTTGGCAATCAAATCTGCTATGGTCGACAGTCACTTCACCACTTGAGGCCATTAATATTCCTTCATCGAAGAGACGCCCTATAGCTACTACCTTCTTAGATTCAGACTGCACTTGATCAAGAATATTTGCAGGACGAATAGCACGTAAATTCTTGGCACTAATAATAGCAATATTATAACTTGAACTATAGCATTCCAATGTCCCACTGGCATGTTGATTTGGTGGGAGAAACACCTCAATCTGCAATGATAAAGTGAGACTTAACCATTATCTTAAAAGACCAAGAAAAAGGAGTACAAAATGATTAGGAGCACCAACCCTCAAGTTATCATCAATCTTGTTTTCATCATCAGAAGTTCTAACCAAACTGGCTGAAGTCAGAATTCTGGTGCATCCATCCCACTTTATAAGTAAGCCTGTGCATGCAAAAAACCTCACGTTTCCTACACATCATAAGTTTGATCATTAGTCAGTGAAGATCAAATACTAGTACGAAAAAGTAATGAGCATGTAACTGTAAAATCACCATTGAATGAAGCAAGTGAGACAACACTTCGGGATATATTTGTAACAACATTTTTATCAAGTTTTCTCCACACAACGTCCCCAGAACCACGAAAGTAGACTTTGGCACCCTTCCAAGTAAGTACGTCACCAAAATCATCTTCAAAAGAATTAAGCAACCTGCCACAGCCTGGTTAAAGAAACAAGTACAAAAGTTGTTAGTACTACAATAGCTATAAAAAATGCACAAGGGAGAAGTCAGCAAAATCAAAATCAACGACTCACATGGTCTGGGATAGCCCAGGGAGTAGTCTAGCAACTTAAATTGTGCCATACATCCTGGTGCAATAAGGTGATCAACGTTGGTACTCAGATGATAAGTATGATAAGTAACATTCACATAATATTCTGCACATAATGATCAATAGGTAATGTTTAGAATTCTGACTTGCATGATAATTCACACCTGAACCGACTACGCTTGATACATGTGGAATACTGTCAGAAGGCAAGGAAGCTTCCTGGTTGCTACTTTTTATTTCTCCACTCGAGCTACCTAAAATGGAAAAGATGAGGGAAGAGGAATCGGCACAATTGAAAACGTATTTTCTCACAAGCTCTAAGCAGGAGTACAAAGCATATCCATGAACTTGGTGAAACAAGGTGATCAGATTAGCACTAACCACATGTTAATAAAATGATGATAAGTACAGTTGTGAAACTAACCTTGCACCACTGATGATGAACTTGCAAACAATGATCAATAAGTATGACTAGAAAATGATGATGAATGACTTGATAATGCACACTTTAGTGGTGTTGAGTGATTGTGCCATGCTCACCTGCAAGACAGGAGTCACAGGGTGTGGAAGCTTTTTGTATATCATTGTGTGTTTCTTCCTTGTACAATCGCCTCCTTGCTTGTTTCCAGCACTGCAACAGAACATAGTAGAGTCGTTATGATAAATAAATACACAGAAGTACTAGCCCAAAAGCAAAATGGTCATACCAATGCATGAACCGAATCGTACAAAAGGAAACAAAGTATGAAAAAAAGACTTGGAAGTCACATGCTTGTAAATATTCAACAAAAGATAAGAGATGATTGAGCATATCCAGATGTCATAAATATGAGTTACATTGTCCATATTTTAGTCTGAACAAAAAAAATTAACTCCTCGTTTAGACAAATACGCTACCTTCAACATTGAATAAAGATCACTAAATTAGCAACAGGAGAGGTGGTACTGGCGCAAGTATCCACCAGGTAGAGGTGGCAAGAACCAAATTTCTATCAAGGGATAAACATTCACAAAACCAAAGCACATGGTACAAAAGGACTGTCCAAGTGCAAGACACCTAATTAAAGAACATGGTACAACACAACTGTGAGTGCTCTATTAGAGCAATATGTGCAAGAAAAGGAAGAACCAGCAATCTCGAAATCAATGACTCACTGTTCTTCCTTCCACTTTTGCAAGCTTTTTGCCTCTTATTCAAGCTCCCTGTGTGATCACTGCCCCTCTTTTTTTCCCGCATCTTTCCAACCCTGAAGCAGAAAGTCAATGCAAATGCTGTGTCACAGCCAGTAGAGCAAGGTTGCCAAAACCATCACACTCCCAATGCTCAAAGGGTTGCTGATACAAGTTTAATGTCAAAGCTGATGGTTTTTGGCCTCCTATACGTTTTATCGTAACCCTCAAATGTCAAATTGGATAAAGCTAAACCCTAAAAAAACTACCTTGTTACCTGTTATTTTCTCACATTCTCAAATAATATTATCAAACAGTATGTATTTTGATGGGAAAAAAAAAGAAGCACCCAAAATCAGTATAAAATATACCTAATTCAGTGTGAATAAATGTAAAATGGCAGGATGCAAGCTCCAATTTACCCAAATCCCAGTGTTGTATGGCAAACCAGGAAGTAGTTAAAATACTGCCAGCCAGTTCCTAGCAGCTGGTTGTCATTGCGACAGAGTGGGCAATAGAGCAACAGTATAACACAGAAGATTCAAACACAGCAAAAGTGGAGTGCATTCCAAGATAAACCAATATGTGTTAAACGATGGATTAAGTGAGCTCTCTAATGGCTCACAAGGATGAATCATGCATGCCACAAAAGGTTGTGAGACCACAAGCGAGTTCTTGTGTAGGAACAGAAACCTAACTACATAACTTTAGATTTGCAATTCAGGATTTGCCACTGATGTGTCTATGACATATGGTCCCGGGACCCAGATGTCATTCACATATAGAGTGGCAAATCCTGAAATCTACATCTTTGCAGTGGCAAATAATTAGTTATTCCTAAAAACAAACCAATAATTTTCGCATGTAGATATAAATAATCAAACAATCACTCCACATCAATCTGCCAAGAAGGCTGCAGTTTACAGTTTACACCAATAAATCCATATGATCAACACAAACAGATATTACTTTGAGTCGCAATCCAAACAGAACCTACTCCAATTAGTTGTATAAAGTTGATACCCCAAACGCTGAAACAGACCAAAACTTTAGACTAAAGTAAGCAAGATTCGTTCGTCATATTTTTTTTTTTTAAACACAAGCAATGGAAACAGGAAAGAAAGAGGTACATCCAACGGAACTAAAACAATGTAGAAAGCTCATGTGTTACACATACAGTCGAAATCTAACGTACGAAATTCCCCCCACCCATCCTCGCGATGGGTAACACAGGAATGTAATATCGCAAGCCAACTATCTTCCAGATCCTGAGCAACCATCTAACCTTCCAGTCCCCACTCGAAGAAACCCCAATTTTTTAATAGAATCGAACCATTAAACAAGCGATCCAGCGAACTAATCATGCTACATGGGTTCCGGAAGGGATGGTAAAGAGAGATGGAGAAGAAGCTCGCCTGGATATGGTGGCAGCGGCTACGGTTGGCGGTTGGGATCGATCGGAAGGGAGGACTGACGGGTGCTTACGAGTTGGGGGTACCGAGAGGTGTTTCAGCCATTGGATCCCCTACGGTTGGGAAGAAATCGGCAGCAACGCGTGTGGCGGCTGCCCAGTCGGCGCGGGAGGCAGAGCGCTGGTGGCGGTCGGATTCGGCGGCCCCTAGCTGCACCGGGCGGGCTTGGCCTGGAGAGAAGAGAGGAGGAAGGGAGCAGCATCTGGACGAAGAAGTGAGGAAGAGAGCGAGGAGGAAGGGAGCAGCATCATTTGGCGACACGACATTATTACTGAACCGAACCAGCGCCCCTCACGCCAACAACGTTTGGAGTTGTCGTAAAAAAAAACGTGTTTTTTTTTAAAGTTGGGAATCATAGGTCTGACCCTACAGTCGGCCCATTAGTGGGCACCCCATCTCAAGTCCTAGCAGGGTCGTAGTCTATAAATAGAGGTGCTATTCATTGTAAAAGATTGATCGATGGATGAAGGAATAAAGAAGAAGCAAGAAACCCCCTACATCTCTGTGTTCAGTCTCTTATTCTGTTCTTAATTGTTCTTACGTTCTTGCATTGTTCTTACGATTCTGGTTATTGTCTACGAGGTAATCGCTCGGACTGGACTCGCCAGCGACGGTTCCTCAACACGTTATCAGCACGATCGACTCTCCTCGCATCGAAAAGGTAACCGTCGTTGAACGACACTCGTAGATTGAATCGTTCTTTCTAGATCGCTTTCAATTTTGCAATTGTTGCTTTCTAGATTAGTTTTCTACGGTGTAAATTTGCTCTAATCTGTCGCGAGCCGACTTGGAGTCGTCGGCACAATACCGATCGATAGATTACATGAAAGAGTGGATGTTGATTGCACGGTAGATCGTTGTATGTCTAAGTATTACAATACATCGCTCGCATGAGCGATACATTGATTACATGAGCGATGAAACGACGACCCGAACGGCTGTGGGCGCCCCCTTGCGGGCTTACCCTCCCCTCACCGCCGCCGCACCGCCGTCGACTCGGTTGCACGAACTGCGGCTGGAGCCGCCAGCGTCATCCCACCTAACACAAGCAAGGAGAAGGGAAAGAAGAAGGAAGGGGAGGCGCCGCGCGCCGGCCGCCCTCGCGATCCTCAGCGCCCGCAGCGGCGCGCGCCCGCCGCCCGACGAGCCGACCCCGTCGTCACACGCCACCGCTTTGAAGGCATCTCCACCGCCATCGCCGCAGCTGCCCCGCCGCCACGGTCGACGCGCGCGCACCACCATGACAATGATGGAAGCAAAGAAGAAGAAAAAGGGAGGTGGTTAGGCTCGCCGCGCGCTTGAAGCCTCCGCCAACCGCCTCCCGCGGCGCCAACTCCGCCTGCATACCGCGCCGGCCGCGGCGCCGCCGCGCCGCCGCGCCACACCGTCGGCCGTGGGGCCGCCGCGCGGCCAGCCGCCGCTGCGCCGCCATTGCGCCGCGCGCGCGCACCTCCCGTCGGCCGCGAGGCGGCCAGCCGCGCGCCGCCGCGCGCCACCCGTCGGCCGTGGGAGCCGCGGCCGCCACGGCGCTGCCAGCGCGCCATGCGCCCACGCCACGGTCGCGCCGAGCGGAGCGCCACCGCGACGGGCTACCGCCGCCACCGCCGCCGCACGGCCAAGACCGGAAGCCCGCATAGACCGACGCCGCATCATCCGAAGAAAAAAAAAAAGAGGCGTTGCCATCGGCGCATAGAAGCCGCTGCACCGCCCCGTCAATGGCGGCGCCGCCGCCTCTCGTTACGAAACGCGGCGCGGCGCCGCCGCCGCCGCCGCTACGCCATAGCGGAACAGCCGAAATCGCCGCCGCGATCGCTTCGCCGGAGCCGCCGACTCCGCCGCGCCGCGCCGCGCCACCGCCGCCGCCGCCACCGCCGCCGCCGCCGCCGCCATGCGAATCGCCGCGCGCGCCGCTAAGCTCCTTTGGGAGCCGCCGCCGCCACTCAAAGACGGGTAGGGAAACCCTACCCCATGTGGTTTAAGCCACGATGGGCGGCGTGCATGGGCGTGAAAGGTCAAATAGGAAGGGCCGTACGAAAGAAAAAAAAGGAAAAGGGGAGGGGCAAATTGAAAAGAAAATTCTGATTTTGCGAATTAACCCTCGGAATTCTGAAAATTACAAGGAAGTTTTGCAGGTACTGAAAGTTTGCAGAAACCCCCCGGGAATTGGAAATTTTACGGAACTATGTATATTCTTGCAGAATAACCCCTCAATTTTTTTTTGATAATTATGCGTATTTTCTCTCAGAACTGAGATTTCGTGTTTTAACCCCTTGGGATTGCAGAATTCACCGAAAATACCTTTTCCAGTAGAAAAGAGCATCGGGAATCCAATTTTTGAATCGATTTTTGCATTTGAAGCATGTTTATCTTTGTTATTGTTATTTCTATGTAATTTATGTATCGCATTTACTGTTTTTGATTATCTTGCTTTTAATCACTGAAAATAGCAGTAAATCATGAAAAATGCATAGAAAAATGCGGGAATACGAACCTGGAGTTCGATGAGCATTATGAGAATTTTGCAACCATTTTATGCAGATTACTAGCAGTAATCCTTTGAACTTTTTGCATGAATATAAATATGACTGGCATCACGAACCAGTAGTTCAAAGAACTGACCCAGCATGGCCAGATTTTGTATAAAATTTGTATTAGTCTTCAATTATGTGATAATGTAATCACAGATGAGTAGAAGATTGAGAAGACTCTCTACCTTTCACCCGAACGCGGTGCAATCCGCAAGCAACTATCGTCAAGACGGCTACATGAAGTATGCCGAATTAATTGACATCGTGCAAGTTGCACAAACTCAAGATGATGTTTTAAGAAATGACTACATCTCGCAGCCACCTAGTAGCAATGTTGGCCATGAAGCCACTGCAAGCAGCTACAAGGTGATGAAGCCTCTCACGAATGAGAGGAGCAAGAAGGGTAAGGTTGTGCGTCGCATATTATTGATGTTTTTCAGTCTAAGAAAAAGGGCAAATGATAGCATGTGGCACACCTCGCCATTGCAGGCATAGAGGGTCCACATCCATTAGCTGCACCTATGGATGTGGACACCAATAGACCCCATCAACCCTCCTTTGGACATTGCTACGCGCGAAATGTAGTTGCCCAAGAGGAGAAGATCGCCATGGAGCGATTGAGGCGAAGTTCACGAATACTTCGCGATTCGATCTTTGTCGAACCCGGAACGAAGGATCCCGAATTCTCGTGTTCAAACACGACCCGGATTTCCAGTGTACACAGCCTCACAAAAATGAATATCACATTCATATCACGAAACGTAAATGACATTAAATAAATAACTCTTTAATACAAATGAGTCTTGAATAATAACATCAAATGTCAAATGATAAACACAATGGAAATAATAATATAGTGGGAGCCACACGATGCGCCACGAGCAATCGTCTGGTCGAAGGCCTACTCGTCCGGGTCCTCACCACAAGATAGCAGCTTCTCTGAATAAGATTTATTCAAAGAAGAGTGAGCACTACTACCGTGCTCGCAAGTCACACCAATATTGAATTTAAATGCATGCATAAGGAAACAAGTGAGTATGGCGGGGTTGTTTTGCATAAACAAAGATTTTTCAGTTTGAATAAGTATAGTAGTTTCTAAGGCAATTTTATACTATGGATAAAATCATATTTTGAAATGGCAATGATATATCGTGGATAACCTCCAAAGGTAAAGTGAAGGATCCTTCCTAACACTTGGCTTCCCCCAAATTTTCATAAGGATTAACCATCCTCAACATTTAATAAAGCATTTTAAAACCAAAAACAATACTAACTTTAAGTGGCCCCGCTAGCATGTCCATGATCATGACGCGCTTATTCGAATAGTTTCTACTCGCAGAGTTGGTACAACTTTACCCACACGAGGTGACATGCTCGTTATGTCGCCAATTCACGCTTAGTAGGCGTGTGGTGAGCAATTACCATGAGGCCTTTACAATGTTTTATCCTAGTACATTCATGCCCGCTAAGGTTTCGCCTTTGACCGACCAGTCCTCTGAAGCCCTCTTGCGCCAAGTGGGAATAAAATGTCTAGCCGACACCCACAAAATCACATGACATAAATATACTAGGACATCACAAATTAGTTAGCCAAATCCTGCCCATACAGGACATGTGGTGGTACGTTATGGCATAGCAATAAGCTGCTCAAAGACCGGTCCTCAATCGACTTAGGCGTCATTCCTACAACCCATGGGCCTTGATCTTAACTAGATCAAACCCGCATAAACTGCACCCACCATTCGACCATTTCGCCCAAATCCAAACCCATTTTGGTTTTATTTTGAATAAAAACTTTATTTATAAACTCATGTGGTAAAACAATACCACAATATCAAGTTTGAAAACAATTTGTAGAAGTCAGTGTAAACCCTCCCAAATTCAGAATGTGGACTAAGCTTGCTAAGCATATATTTGAATTTTGGTAATATCTTGCCTATGGTATCAAGGTAGTCGATACAACATTCAAATTTGGCCATACAATAACATATGGAATTAACTATACGTAAACAGACATTAAAATATTTATAACAACATATGCATGCAATAAGGAATTTAAAACTGAAAATAACTTAAAATAATAGGGCAATATGGTCAATGGTGTAACTTGCCTTGGTCGATGTCTTGAAACTCTAACTCTTGATTTGATCGAACTCTCCGAGTCGTCAAGTCTAAACGCAAAATACGACAAATTCAATGCAAATTCAAATAAATTCAAAACATAGTTCAAATTAACTCCAAACTGAAATATTTTGGTTTAGTTAGCTAGATTATAATTTTATATAAATTTTGCAATTTGAAACACCCAATTTGGAGTTCATATGCATAAGTTATGAATTTTGAAGTTTATATCTAAATCAAATTTTATTGAATTTCGCATTATTTTCCTACGAAAATCCATTTATTGCGCAATGATTACCTCAGCTCTGATAATTCGGAAAATAAAAGATTTAAAAGTATTCGACAAGTGGGCCCCATGAGTCGCTGACTTCGCCCATGTGGACCAAGTCCATCGAGCTTTGGGACGACGGCGCGGTGGACCACGCCACGTGTGCGTGTGCGTGGGTCGCGACATGGCGCCACGCGGGCCGTGTTCTTGAGATGGCGCCCAGGTGGTGCCACGGTGGCGACCCACGTCGGCTTGAGTGACGGCGGCAAAAGTGTCGGGCGCGGCCGACAACGGCGCGCGGCGGAGGTTCACCGGCGGCGAGTGGTATCAACACGTAGCCACGATTATTGCGAACATGATGGTACCTGAATTGGCACGGATGGGCGACGGTGGTGGCCGGAATTGGTGCCGAGCGGAGGAAGAAGCACGGTGGTTGCGGCGAGGTGTGACCGAAGGTGTTCCGAGGCGAAGAAGAGGTGCGTGAGGAAGCTCCGGTGATGGGAAAGTCGTTGGTGTGGTCCACGGCTGCTGGGCGTTGCCGACGGCGGAGCACTTCGTGGTTTTAACCGGCGGTAGTAAAACCCTAAAACAAGAATTGCGACGGTGTTGATGGGAGAGGGAAGGAATGAGTGATGGCTTTGAGTTGAGTGAAGGAAGGGCACCGGGCTTCCTTTTATAGGCGTCGGGGCTCGGAGCGGCGTGGAGGAGGTGGGGTCGCGCGGCGGTTGCGGCGTTGAGGCGAAACCGTCCGGAGAAGAGGAAGAACATGGGGAAATGCGGCGGTGGTGGGCGCGGTCGTGCACACGCACGCGAATAGGTTAGAGGCGGTTGAGATTAGGCGTTAGCGAAGCGGTAAGTGCGTTTTAGCGCGCCGTTGGATTAAGATCGTGCGGCTCACGTTGATGATGGCATTCGACCGTGCGGTTGCTGTGAAAAAGATCTTGACCGTCGGTGCATGATCCAACGGTGGAGAAAGAAGAGATACGCGAGAAATGGTAGCCGTTCGATTTTGATCGGACGGAGGGAGGGCGAGAGGCGGGTGCGGCGACATGGGCGGTGGGCTACGCGCGTTTGTGAGATTTGGGCGGGCGGTGGGTTTCGCCCAAAGCCATTTTTGATTTTCTTTTGGATTTCTCAATTGTTTTAATTGTTAATTCAATTAGGCTTTAGAAAATAGCAAAATACTTCCAAAATTATGGAAAAATTCACGAAATTCCCATACTCATTTTGGACTTAATAAAATTATTTCCAACTATTTGTTGGCTTTTAATTTTGCAAATAAATTTGTTTTAGCTTTAAAATATTTATAAAAGCTTTTGAAAATTCAGAAAAACCACAAACATAAATAAACTTTTAAATTTTAATGAAATTGAAATTTGGGCATTACAAACCTACCCTCTTAAGGGAATCTCGGCAGAGATTCGATTGGTCAACAAAGAGATCGGGATAGTTGGTCTTGAGGTCTTCTTCTTTTCCCATGTGGCTTCACTTTCCGGTGATGACTCCACCGCACCTTGTATGATCGATGATTACGCTTCGGTGACTCGCTCTGCGACATCCGAATCTTGATTGGTCGCTCCACGTAGGTGAGATCTTCACGAAGATCGAAACTTTCCAAGAAGGTATGGTCTTCGCGCTTGCAAGCACTTCCTCAATCGATACATGGAAGACATCGTGCACGGTGACAAGGCTTCGGTAGCTCAGGCGATATGCCACTTCACCTCTTTTGGCTAGAATTTTGTATGGCCCCACAAATCTGGGTGCGAGTTTTCCTTTCGTTCGGAATCTTCTTACTCCTCTGAGTGGAGTGACTCTGAGATAGACCAAGTCTCCTACCTCAAAGTTTAAATTCCTTCGACGGTTATCAGCATAACTCTTTTGTCGGGTTTGTGCCACTTTCAGGTGTTCTCTTATAGCTTTGACCTTACTTTCTGCCTCTTTGATTATCTCAGGTCCAAAGAGCTGATGCTCTCCTACTTCATCCACGTAGTGGAGTTCGCATTTTACGCCATACAATGCTTCAAAGGAGCCATTTGCAAACTAGCTTGATGGCTATTGTTATCTGAGAATTTCGCATACGGCAAATTCTTGTCCCAACTTTGTCCAAATTCCAAGGCACGGGCTCGGAGCATATCTTCGAGGACTTGATTGGTGCGTTCAATCGACCATCTGTTTGAGGATGATAGGTCAGATCAAGTTGAGTCAGTGCCTAAGGCTTCATGCGGACTCTGCGAATCTTGATGTAAATCGAGAACCTCTGCCGGACACAATCTTCTTGGGTACCCTGTAGACAAACGATCCTAGCCACATATAACTCGCCAACCGGCCGCTACGTAAGTAGTTTTGACGGAATAAAGTGAGCTACTTTGGTCAACCGATCAACTATCACCCGATAGAATCATATCTGATTGGGTCCTAGGAAGTCCGGTGATGAAGTCCATGCCAATCTCTTCCCACTTCCATTCTCGGGATTGGTAGTGGTCGCAACAATCGGTGGTCTCGATGTTACGCTTTAACTCGTGACACACATCACGGCGAGCGACGAACTCGGCAATTTCTCGCTTCATGTTTGACCCACCAAATTTCTCCTTGGATCCCGGTACATCTTGGTGCTTCCGGTGAATGGAGTAAGGCGTTTCATGAGCCTCCTTAAGAATTGATTGCTTTAACTCCTGTTGGTTAGGTACACAAATGCGATTCCCAAACCACACAGTTCCTTGTTCATCTTCAGCGAATCCTGGAGCCTTGCCTCTTCGCATATTCTTCTTGATCTCCTTGATGTCATCATCTTCTAGTTGTTTTTCTCTGATCTGACTTTGAAGAGTCGGTTGTACTTCCAGAGCATTCACACAACCTTGACTAACAATTTCCAAGTTTAGACGCTTCAATTCTTCATGTAGTTCTGGCTGTTCCTTCTGCACCATCATGGTATTGCAATAGGCCTTTCTCGCAGTGGCATCCGCAACTACATTTGCTTTGCCCGGTGATAATGGATTCCAAGATCGTAATCTTTTATCAACTCTAACCATCTTCTCTGCCAAGGTTTAATTACTGCTGTGAATATATACTTCAAACTCTTGTGATCTATGAAAATCTCACAATTTACCAATGAGATAATGCGCGGATCTTCAAGGCATGCACAATCATTGCTAACTCGGATCGTGGGTTGGATAATTCCCTTCATGTGGCCTCAAGCGCCTCGATGCATAAGCTACTACCTTGCCCTCCCGCATCAATACGCATCCGAGACCTTGACGGGATGCGTCGCGAAGATCTCAAAATCTTTATGGATATCGGTAAAACTAACACAGTCTTTGAGACCAATCTCCTCTTCGTGTCTTGAAAACTTTCTTCACGAGCATCTGTCCAATCAAATTTCTTCTCCTTCTTGAAGTTGAGTCATGGGTCTTGCAATCTTAGAGAAATTTTCAATGAACTGCGGTAATAACCCGCTAGTCCAAGAAAACTTCTCACTTGGTGGTATCGCCCCGGTTGCTTCCAACTGTCACGGCTTCAACCTTGGCGGGATCTCTGCGATTCCTCCTGCCGACACAATATGTCCAAGGAATGCCACTTGACTTAGCCAAAATTCACTTTTGCCGAATTTAGCATAAAGTGATGTTCTCGAGCTTGTCCAAATCATTCGATATGCTTCTCGTTCTTCTTCATCCTTCGAGTAGATGAGAATGTCATCGATGAAAACAACCACGAACTTATCCAGAATTCCATGAACACTTTGTTCATCATATTCATGAAATAAGCGGGCGTTCGTCAAACCAAATGACATCACCAGAAACTCGCATACCCATATCACGTGGTGAAAGTCGTCTTGAATATCTTCCTGGCTCGATCTTGATTGGTGATAGCGGATCTCAAATCAATCTTTGAAAAGACACTTGCTCCTTTCACCGATCGAGCAGATCATCTATCACAGGTAAAGGATATTTGTTCTTGATCGTCACCTCATTGAGTGATCTGTAATCAACACACATCCTCATGCTATTGTCCTTTTCTTGACGAACAACACCGTGCTCCCAAGGTGATGGCTGGGTCGGATGTAACCTCGCGCTCGCAGATTCTTCAATCTGTTTCTTCAATTCCGCTAACTCATTAGCCGGCATTCTATAGGGTCGCCGATATTGAGCCGTCCCCGGACTAAGTCAATTAAGAACATGACGTCCGATCCGGTGGCATGCCGTAATTCATCGGAAAGACATCGGCATATTCTCGGACTACGGTATGTCTTCAAGTTTCACTTCCTTCATCTTTGGTGAGGATAGAACTTCCATTAGTGCAGTCTTGGGTTTGAACTCCACCAAATTCCTTCTCCATTTGTGAGGGTGATAGACCTATTGGCACGATCTATTTGTCCATGATTCTTGGCTAACGGTCCATTCCAAGAATAACGTCCGACCTTGGGAATGCAAGACTATCAAGTCTGCTAGGAAGGATACTCCTGATATTTCAAGGGTGAGGTTGGGCATAGAGAACTAGTTCTCATTTACAAACCGGGAATGGATTATCATGGATTTGCTAAGGAAGATATTGGTAACCCATTTTTGCCCACAAATTTATTTGACACGAAAGAATCGCGAAGCTCGGAATCAAATAGTCTCAAGCCGGTATTGAATTGACAAGAAACATACCAAGCACAACGTCCGGTCTTTGCTGGGCTTCCTCGGCCGTGGCGTGGTTCACACGCCCTTGATGAACCGCTCGACGGCTGCGCGCGCCGATGGTCGTGGCTCTGGTCTTGGCTTGAAAGACGCCGCTGCTTGCTGCTTCTTGGGGCATCTGTTGGCATAATGGCCTGTCTCGTTGCAGTGGAAACAGGTCACTCCTGCGGTGAGGCGGAGCTCTTCACAAATTGTCCTCCGGTTGGTGCGCCGCGAAGTTGGAGGTGTTGGGGCGCCGATTCGCACCGGCTCGGATGTGGAAGATCGGAACTTCCAGCTGCGGTGGTCTTCTTTGAATGAATCGAGGTTTGGGAAAGCCTCTGCGTTAATCTTACGGCGGCCATCCTCCGCTTGCGGTTCTCCATCTCGTGATGTTTGGCCTCCTGGCGGATCGCCTTGTCCACCAACTGTTGGAAGTCGGTGAAGTTCTGGGAGATGAGTTGGACAGAGATATCGTCGTTGAGTCCCTCCAGGAACCTTTCTTGCCGTTCTTCATCTCTGGTCACATCGGCCGGGGCATAGCGGGCTAGCTGGTTGAAACGGTGAAGATACTCGCTCACCGAGCGATTGCCTTGGCGGAGTGCATGAAACTCCTTCTTCTTCAGTGTCATCATGCCGGCAGGAATGTGTGCATGACGGAAGGCTCTCACAAACTCGTCCCACGAGATAGCCTGGGCATTGGCGTGGGTGATGCAGAAATTGTCCCACCATTCTGAGGCTGGTCCGTTGAGCTGATGAGTTGCGAACAGGACCTTCTCACGATCTGTGCATTGTGCGATGTCCAATTTCTTTCCGATGGCACGAAGCCAATCGTCGGCATCCATTGGCTCGGTGCTGCTGGAGAATGTCGGAGGACGCATACGCATGAACTCCGACATGGTCACCCGTTGAGGAGGGTGTGCGGTGCACGAGTCGCGCGGTAGCCGCCTTTGTTCTGGTTGTTCGGCGTTGTTGGCGATCGAGCCAACAATTCAATAAGGTGAGTTTGATTGGCCATCATCTGCGCCAATCCGGTCCTGCTCTTTGGTGGTGGGGAGGTTCTTGAACATGCCGCCTCGATGGTCGGTATTTCCGTTATTACGACCACGATCTTGCCATTTCTGTGCGGGTGTTCACCATCCGCTTGAATTTTCCAAAGACTTAGGAAAGGGAAGAAAAGATTGCACTAAGGGGAGTAAATTTATATTAGCCCAAAAGCACACAAAAACAAGGCAAAGAAACAAAATTTTCTTTTGCAAGTAATCCTTTATTTTATTCATCTAATTATGGCTACCACAAAAGGTTAGTAGCTCATAATTCGCAGCTAATCGAACAACTAAAGGAAAGCAAATATCTCAAAATGGTGGGGTAAACATCTATGGGGTGGATGGGGTGTAGTCAGGGAGTTACAGTCTTGCCTTGGCCCTTCTTGTGCAGAGCCAATTCGACCGCCTTTCAATCTCTCTCTGCGACTTCTAGCCTCCCGAGCGAGATACTGCTCGTCCGGTGTTGCCATAGGCGTAATCCATCGCCTTGGCTAACTCCACTGTGGGTGATCTCCATATCCTCATTCTCGGTGAGTGAAGGCACCGCCTGGCCAGAGGGGATGTGCATGGGATATCTTTGGAATGCGATATCCGAAAATGGGCGTCATAGGTGTAGCGAAGTCGGCGTACGGCTTCTCTTGCCGCATCTTGGATGCCGTCCTCGAAAGTCTCCCGACGCATTGGGGCGTCGAAGATGTGGAAGGATGTATCCGGCGCTAAGTTAGAGTAGAGGATAACCTCCACTCTCCAGCGCTCTATTTGTCCCACGATATACTTGTATCCTTGGTATGTGGGTCTCTTCGTGAAACTCAGATGCTGCATCATCTTCCATAGGATATCCGCCCATTCTCCGGCGTAGACTCCATGGGAGATGCGGGTCGGTCTCTCGGCCATCTACAATTTTTAGAAAGGACAAGAGTTTAGAAATCTTTTTAATAGAGAAAGGAAGAGTAAGACTCTGGAAGACACGTAAATAGTTTGTAAATTTTTGAAAAATAGTCCTTAATGGTTTTACCAATTCTATTGTGGGCCCATAACCCACAGGTCCCAGGATCGAAACCTGGCTCTGATACCACTTTTGTCGAACCCGGGAACGAAGGATCCCGAATTCTCTGTGTTCAAACACCAGTCCAGGATTTCCAGTGTACACAGTCTCACAAAAATGAATATCACATTCATATCACGAAAACGTAAATGACATTAAATAAATAACTCTTTAATACAAATGAGTCTTGAATAATAACATCAAATGTCAAATGATAAACACAATGGAAATAATAATATAGTGGAGCCACGATGCGCCACGAGCAATCGTGCAGGTCGAAAGGCCTACTCGTCCGGTCCTCACCACAAGATAGCATCTTCTCCCGAATAAGATTTATTCAAAGAAGAGTGAGCACTACTACCGTGCTCGCAAGTCACACCCAATATTGAATTTAAATGCATGCATAAGGAAACAAGTGAGTATGGTCGGGTTGTTTTGCATAAACAGATTTTTCGGTTTGAATAAGTATAGTAGTTTCTAAGGCAATTTTATACTATGGATAAAATCATATTTTGAAATGGCAATGATATATCGTGGATAACCTCCAAAGGTAAAGTGAAGGATCCTTCCTAACACTTGGCTTCCCGCCTAAATTTTCATAAGGATTAACCATCCTCAACATTTAATAAAGCATTTTAAAACCAAAAACAATACTAACTTTAAGTGGCCCCGCTAGCATGTCCATGATCATGACGCGCTATTCGAATAGTTTCTACTCTGCAGAGTTGGTACAACTTTACCCACACGAGGTGACATGCTCGTTATGTCGGCCAATTCACGCTTCCGTAGGCGTGTGACTGAGCAATTACCATGAGGCCTTTACAATGTTTTATCCTAGTACATTCATGCCCGCTAAGGTTTCGCCCCTTTGGAATGACCGTCCTCTGGAAGCCCCCTCTTGCGCCAAGTGGGAATAAAATGTCTAGCCGACACCCACAAAATCACATGACATAAATATACTAGGACATCACAAATTAGTTAGCCAAATCCGCCCATACAGACATGTGGTGATACGTTATGGCATAGCAATAAGCGGCTCAAAGACCGGTCCTCAATCGACTTGGCGTCATTCCTACAACCCATGGGCCTTGATCTTAACCAGATCAAACCTGCATAAACTGCACCCACCATTCCGACCATTTCGCCCAAATCCAAACCCATTTTGGTTTTATTTTGAATAAAAACTTTATTTATAAACTCATGTGGTAAAACAATACCACAATATCAAGTTTGAAAACAATTTGTAGAAGTCAGTGTAAACCCTCCCAAATTCTCAAATGTGGACTAAGCTTGGCTAAGCATATATTTGAATTTTGGTAATATCTTGCCTATGGTATCAAGGTAGTCGATACAACATTCAAATTTGGCCATACAATAACATATGGAATTAACTATACGTAAAACAGACATTAAAATATTTATAACAACATATGCATGCAATAAGGAATTTAAAACTGAAAATAACTTAAAATAATAGGGGCAATATGGTCAATGGTGTAACTTGCCTTGGTCGATGTCTTGAAACTCTAACTCTTGATTTGATCGAACTCTCCGGAGTCGTCGAAGTCTAAACGCGAAAATACGACAAATTCAATGCAAATTCAAATAAATTCAAAAACATAGTTCAAATTAACTCCAAACTGAAATATTTTGGTTTAGTTAGCTAGATTATAATTTTATATAAATTTTGCAATTTGAAACACCCAATTTGGAGTTCATATGCATAAGTTATGAATTTTTGAAGTTTATATCTAAATCTGAAATTTTATTGAATTTCCAGAATTATTTTCCTACTGAAAATCCATTTATTGCGCAATGATTACCTCAGCTACAGATATTCGGAAAATAAAAGATTTAAAAGTATTCGACAAGTGGGCCCCATGAGTCGCTGATTCGCCCATGTGGACCAAGTCCATCGAGCTTTGGGACGACGGCGCGGTGGACCACGCCACGTGTGCGTGTGCGTGGAGTGCGACATGGCGCCACGCGGGCCGTGTTGCTTTGAGATGGCGCCCGGTGGTGCCACGGTGGCGACCCACGTCGGCTTGGCGGCAAAAGTGTCGGCGCGCGCCGACAACGGCCATGGCGGAGGTTCACCGGCGAGTGGTATCAACACGTAGCCACGATTATTGCGAACATGATGGTACCCGAATTGGCACGGATGGGCGGCGGTGGTGGCGGAATTGGTGCCGAGCGGAGGAAGAAGCACGGTGGTTGCCGTGAGGGTGACCGAAGGTGTTCCGAGGCGAAGAAGAGGTGCGTGAGAAGCTCCGGTGATGGGAAAGTCGTTGGTGTGGTCCACGGCTGCTGGGCGTTGCCGACGGCGGAGCACTTCGTGGTTTTAACCGGCGGTAGTAAAACCCTAAAACAAGAATTGCGACGGTGTTGATGGGAGAGGGAAGGAATGAGTGATGGCTTTGAGTTGAGTGAAGGAAGGGGCACCGGGGGCTTCCTTTTATAGGCGTCGGGAGCTCGAGCGGCGTGGAGGAGGTGGGGTCGCGCGCGCGGTTGCGGCGTTGAGGCGAAACCGTCCCGGAGAAGAGGGAAGAACATGGGGGAAATGCGGCGGTGGTGGACGCGGTCGTGCACACGTACGCGAATAGGTTGGGGCGGTTGAGATTAGGCCGTTAGCGAAGCGGTAAGTGCGTTTTGGCGCGGCCGTTGGATTAAGATCGTGCGGCTCACGTTGATGATGGCATTCGGACCGTCGCGGTTCTTTGTGAAGATCTTGACCGCTCGGTGCATGATCCAACGGTGGAGAAAGAAGAGATACGCGGAGAAATGGTAGCCGTTCGATTTTGATCGGACGGAGGGGGAGGGCGAGAGGCGGGTGCGGCGATTGCGGGCCGGTGGGCTACGCGCGTTTGTGAGATTTGGGCCGGAGCCGGTGGGTTTCGGCCCAAAGCCATTTTTGATTTTCTTTTGGATTTCTCAATTGTTTTAATTCTGTTAATTCAATTAGGCTTTAGAAAATAGCAAAATACTTCCAAAAATTATGGAAAAATTCACAGAAATTCCCATACTCATTTTGGACTTAATAAAATTATTTCCAACTATTTGTTGGCTTTTAATTTTGCAAATAAATTTGTTTTAGCTTTAAAATATTTATAAAAAGCTTTTGAAAATTCAGGAAAAACCACAAACATAAATAAACTTTTAAATTTTACTGAAATTGAAATTTGGGCTGTTACACTAGTGCACGCATTGCACTTGGATCTTTTATAGAAAACTTGCAGTTTGTAATTGAAGCAGAACTTTGAATTATTAAATAATGGTTGCAAGCTCTAGAAGAGCAAAGCATTAAATTCTTATTATGAGTCCTGCAAGACTTATTTTCCCATTTTTATAATAGCAAGTTACGTTCTGATATCTGAAGTATTTTATTTATGTGTTGCTTGCTTTTTGCTACATATTAATAAAGTACATTATATTAGAACGTGTGTGGCGCCCTTTGGAGGAAGTGTGCTTAGCATGTAGCGGCACAACGAATACCATCCTGAGAGAAACGAAATTTTTCCAGTCGATCAGCAAGAATGCTGGTAGTCTTACGACAATCGCAGGCAGCGATACTTGTATAATAGGCTCAGGAAGGGCCATAATTATACCCCCAATGGGAACAACCTTGGTCATTGAAGAAGACTAGTTGTACCCAGAATCGACTAGAACTCTCAAGGACATTTGCGCTAACAGTTTTCACGTAGAGACTAAAGAAGAGTATGGTACAGAATACTTGCTCATTACAAAGCGTGAAGAAAGTAGTATAATAGCATCAGAATATCTTCCTCCGTATGAAACTGGGCTATACTACACTAATATTAAGGCATTTGCGGCTGTCTTCGCTCAAAATCTGTATTTAGAAGCTCAAACTTATCTATCTCGACATGATAGATTATGCGCCTAGGTCTTAGGATAATGAGAGATATAATTAACAATTCACGGGGACATAATATGAATATAAAGAATTTCCTAACTGAAGATTTTGTGTGCCCGCATGTGCCACGGAAATTAATTATTAGACCTTTTGCTCAAAGCGAAGGATGAAGTCCTCGCATTCTGGGTGTATCCAGGAGACTTTTATGTCCTATACAGCCCCTGTAAGGGTCAATTAGGTATTTTATGGTGCTTATCGATGCTTCCTCGGAATGGTCGCACGTATGTTTATTGTCTATGAGAAACCATACTTTTGCAAAGCTAAATCTCGCAGATAATTAACAATTGAAAAAATAATTTCCCTGATCATCACGTGAAGTCCATCTGAATGGACAACGCCGGAGAATGTACTCCGAAGGCATCTGATGATTATTGCATGGAAATGAGAATTAAAAGTTGAGCATTCTGTACCGCATATCCACACCCAGAATGGACTAGCAGAACTTTGAAGAATTGTAATTTACCAACTATATGTTGGGGACATACAGTCCTGCTCGTAGCAGCTCTCATCAATTTTAGACCATCGGCCTATAACATCCATCCAACTATGCAACTAGCGCAAGGGTCGGTACTGAAAACTCATCATCTTCGCAGGTTTGGTTGCAAGGCTTGTTGCCGGCGACCACGGCCACGGCGGCGCTAACCACAGGTACCAAAATGTGCATAATACTAATGCGAACCTAATGGAGGCACTCTCGACAGCAGAGCTGGCCTAAAACGCCGGCGAGCCGGAAAGGGGCGGAGGAGTAGTTTCGGCAAAAACCGAAAATGCGAAAAAGGTCCGCTATGATCTAAACTAGCAGGTCATTGAGCTCTACGAGACTAATACGAACTCACCTGGACACAGGGGAGGTCCGGAGGAACTCAGAGAAGCTCTGGCGGTGGAGACCGACACCGGAGACGAGGGAGACAATGACAACAAGGAGTTCTGAGCAAATAGAGGCGAAAAGAATGGTAAGAATAGTTTCGCAAAGGTCCAGAGGTGCTCCAGGGACAAGGAATTGAACGGAGGACACTCACCGGAGTCGGGGACGATGAAGTCCACCTTCGGTCGCCAACCGCACAAATCCGAATCGAGCCGCCCCTGTGAAGCAACCCAAAAATGGAGTTAGGCGAAACTTGGCGATGACCAGAGGTGCCAAGGGGAACGAAGAGTAGGGCAAGAGGACCACAGGAGCCCTGCCGACACGAGTAGCTTAGTTTGGCCGAAAATGGCGGAAATGGGGTCCTCGATGACTTGCTCAAAACCACAGAGAGGGGGGGCTGGGGTAACCGAGGGTGTGGAAGAGGACCAGAGGAGGAGCTCGGAGCCTACTTAAAGCTTGGGGAGCTAGGGTTTGGCAAGGAAAACCCCGAGGGGGTGAGCTCGGCTCACCGCACTGCCCGGGACCAAAAGAAATGATAGGGCAAGAGAAAAGCACGACCACGGCCGAAAGCACCGACGCGCACTAAATGCCCCGACCAGAGAGACGTTGACGAGGGCGCACGAAGTGACCAAGCTATACTGCTCATTGTAACAGTGCACAGCGCGAGGAGGAAGAAGGGCAGAAAAGGCTAGGGTGCTCGAGAGCACTAGGATCAGAAATGGATGGCCAAGACCGCTCCAGAGCTCCTGAGGTTTAAAAGGGTAGGCAAGGTCGTGGGCGTCAGATAGAGATATAACAGCTAAGATTCGAGGCGGCTCTCGGGAGGTCCGAAGGTTTCTACAAACAAGGACCGCCTGATGGAGATCCGATGGTCGACAAACACGCGGCCTAAATGCCGGGCCCGGGTGCGGCTCGACGACTTGGCTCGACCGAGTCAAAAGGTCAAGCCCAAGTCTGACTCAGACTAGGGTTTGAAATTTAAGGTTTTAAATTGAGCTGGAATTTGGGGATTTGTTTAAGGTAGCAAAACAACTCCAAAAATTCTGAAATTTTTACAGAAGCTTGCTAACTTAGATATTGACCTTGTATAAAATTTTTAGAGGTTTTTATGTAGTGCATTTTCCTCCAAAAATCATGCAAGGTGCTGAGCTAGGGTTAGACTGAATTCAAATAGGTTTGTCTGACCTCCAAATATATTCAAACAATTTCTAAAAATTATGAAATTTTTCAGAGGGGTCACTCACCAACCCTAGAACTTAGGAAAAATATTTTCAAGGAATGATCACACAGATTGACAAGAAAGTTTTTTTTGAAGGACAAGGTTTTGGTCAAAATGACTTGTGACTTTGTTTTTCCATAATTCTTGTATAAGAACTTTTCAGATCATACAGGAAATACAAGATGTAAAAAAAGTTTTTAATTTCTACATATTTTCTTACGTTTGAAACACAAGCCCAAAACTTGGGATGTTACAAATCTCCCCCCTTACAAGAATCTCGTCCCGAGATTCCATTTACTCGGAGAAGAAAGATGGGTAGTCCACACGAAGGCGATCTTCCCACTCCCAAGTTGCCTCATCCTCGGAGTGATTCGACCACTGAACTTTAAGGAACTTGATGACACGGTTCCTTGTTCTTCGTTCAGATTCTTCAAGAATACAAACAGGATGTTCGCGGTAGGTCAAATCTTCCTGCACATCGAGATTTTCCAACGGAGTTTCCTCGGTCGGAGCACGGAGGCACTTCTTCAAATGGGACACATGGAACACATCATGCACCCCCTCAAGTGTAGCTGGCAACTCCAACCTGTATGCAACAGCTCCCACTCTCTCGATGATGCGATAAGGCCCAACATATCGAGGAGCCAACTTGCCCTTAATGCCAAAACGCTGATGGCCCTTCAAATGCGAGACTTTGAGATAAATAAAGTCATTGAGATCAAATCTCAACTCACGGCGACGACGATCCGCATAGCTCTTTTGTCTGGACTGGGTCGTGCGCAAATGCTCGCGTATCAGCTGAACCTGACTTTCGGCCTCGTTGATCGAATCTGGGCTGAAGAACTGCCTCTCACCTCTCTCTGACCAGTTCAATGGGGTTCTGCACCTTCTCCCATATAAGGCCTCGAAAGGTGCCAAGCCGAGACTAGCCTGAAAGCTGTTATTGTAGGAGAATTCGGCAAACGGTAGGCGCATCTTCCAATTCTTCTCATAGGAAAGAACATAAGCACGGAGCATGTCTTCCAAAACTTGATTAACTCACTCCGTCTGACCATCAGTTTGGGGATGATAAGCTGAGCTGAAAGAAAGGCGAGTCCCCATAGCCTCTTGCAAACTGTGCCAAAACCGAGAGGTGAAGAGAGAACCACGATCTGACACAATCGTTCGTAGCACACCATACAAGCTCACAATGCGAGATATGTAGAGATCCGCCAATTGGCTCACATCAATCTTCGCCTGCACTGGAAGAAAATGGGCCACCTTTGTCAACCGATCAATGATAGCCCATAAAGCATCCTTCCCTGAAGAAGTACAGGGCAGACCAGTGATGAAATCCATACCCACGGAATCCCACTTCCACTCAGGCACTGGCAAATGCTGGAGAAGACCTGCTGGACACTGATGCTCATCCTTCACACGACAACATACGTCGCACTCGGCAACGAACATGACAATATCACGCTTCATTCGGGTCCACCAGAATCTCTGACGAAGGTCTTGATACATCTTGGTAGCCCCGAGATGAATGGACAAGGGGGAATCATGGGCTTCGCAGAGAATCAAATCTCGTAATTCCGTGACCTTTGAAACCACGAGGCGCTGTCCAAACCTCACAACACCATGCTCATCCTCTGAGAAGCACTTGGCTGTCCCATCCTTGAGGTTCTGCTTGATTTGATTCACACTAACATCTGATTGCTGCGCAGTCTTGATTTGGTCCACTAAAGTTGGTTGCACAACCAAAGTAGTAAGAGAACTGTGCTCAATCAAACCCAAGTTGAGCCACTGAAATTCTTCAAGAAGGGCGAGTTGTTGCTCTTGGAGCATCAAAGTATTGCAATACACCTTCCGACTAAGTGCATCGGCAACAGCATTGGCCTTGCCCGGATGATATTGAATGTCCATGTCATAATCCTTGATCAATTCCAACCATCTTCTTTGTCTAAGGTTCAGATCTGGCTGGGTGAACAAATACTTCAAGCTCTTGTGATCCGAATACACTTCACAACGGTTACTGATCAGGTAGTGCCACCAAATCTTGAGTGCATGAACCACTGCAGCTAACTCCAAGTCATGGGTAAGATAGTTGAGTTCATGAGGCCTCAACTGCCTCGATGCATAGGCCACTACCTTGCCTTCTTGCATAAGAACACAACCAAGTCCCTAGCGAGACGCATCACAAAAGATATCAAAGCTCTTGTGGACATCAGGAAGAACAAGCACGGGGATTGAAGTCAATCGCTTCTTGAGTTCTTGAAAACTCCCATCGCAAGCAGAGGACCACACAAACTTCTTGTCCTTCTTGAACAACTCAATCATCGGCTTTGCAATTTTATAGAAGTTCTCGATAAAGCGACGGTAATAACCTGCTAAACCAAGAAAACTTCGCACATCGGTGACTGACTTGGGATGGCCCCAAGATAGCACATCACTGACCTTGCCAGGATCTACAGCCACACCTCCTACAGAAAGAACATGGCCCAAGAATGCCACTTCCTTCAACCAGAACTTGCACTTGCTGAACTTCGCATACAACTGGTGCTAACGCAGCTTTCCCAATACAAGCTTCAGATGCTCAGCATGCTCTTCATCACTCTTGGAGTAAATAAGGACATCGTCAATGAACACCACAACGAACTTATCTAGATACTCCATGAATACTGAGTTCATAAGATTCATGAATAAAGCAGGAGCATTGGTCAAGCCAAAAGACATGACGGTGTACTCGTAAAGACCATAACGAGTAGTGAAAGTCGTCTTCGGAATATCCTCAGCCCTGATCCTGACTTGATGATACCCCAACCTCAAGTCAATCTTGGAGAATACCCGAGCCCCAGTCAACTGGTCAAAGAGATCGTCAATGCGGGGCAAAGGATACTTGTTCTTCACCGTCACCTCATTAAGCGGATGGTAATCAACACACATGCGCAAGGTTTTATCCTTCTTCTTCACAAAGATCACAGGACAACCCCAAGGAGATGAGCTAAGACGGATAAAACCCTTCACTTGAAGCTCACCTAGTTGTTTCTTCAACTCCTCCAACTCATTAGGAAGCATCTGATAAGGTGCCGTCGAAATTGAGGCGGTACCGGGCAGCAACTCGATGACGAATTCTAGATCTCGAACTGGAGGCATCCCAGGAAAATCTTCAAGAAAAACATCCACAAAGTCACACACTGTGGGAACATCCTGAATCTCCAAGGCTAGCTTTGCTTCAAGTGCACAAAGATGTGGTCCTTGCAGTTGCGGCGAGAAAACAACCTGTTCGCCTGAGGGACTGGTGAGGTAGACAATCTTCCTGGCACAATCGATTTGCCCCAAGTGTTGGGACAACCAATACATGTCAAGAATCACATCCAGACTCGCTGAGTTGAGTAGGATAAGATTCGCCAAGAATACCACTCCTTCGACTTCAATAGGAACATCCCGACACTCTTGATCAGCTCTCATTTCTGAACCCAGAGAGCGAATAAGCAAAGGAACACCCAAATGAACAAAGTGAAGATCACTAGCAGCAGCAAAAGATCTTGAAATAAAGGAATGCGAAGCTCCTGAATCAAATAATACTGCAGTAGGGCGAGAATTGACAAGAAACGTACCCAACACAACGTCGGGCGCCTCCTGTGCCTCCTCAGCCGAGATATGGTTGACTCGGCCACTTCCCATGCTCTGGGTCTTCTGGACTGCTTTCTGGTCAGGTGGATGACCACTCCCTTGCCAGCGTCCTCCATTAGGACGAGGGGCCACTCCAGTCCTCTGAGGGCAACTGTTGGCATAGTGGCCCTTCTTGTTGCAGGAGAAGCAAGTGACCTCGGCAGCCGGATTGTGGAGGCCACCTTGCTGCTGGACCACAGGTGCACGTAGCTGAAACACGGCCTGCGGGGGGCGAGGAACTGGCGCCGGCGGCCTCAACGGTAGTGAAGCCTGAGAATTGGCCACCAGAGCTGGTCCAACACGGGGACGAACCAGGCTGATCCGTGCAGACCTCTGGGCCTCCCACTGGCGCTTGCGGGACTCGCCCAGCGCCTTCGCCTTGTGCTCGGCGACAACAGCCTTGTCAACCAAGGCCTGGAAGTCGGGGAAATCTACGATAGACAGCTTGTCCTGCAGCTCCTCAGACAAGCCATCCATGAACTTCTCCTGCTTGGCCTCATCAGTGGCCACCTCACCCGGAGCATAACGAGCCAAGTGGTTAAACTCGTACAAGTACTCCGTCACAGACTTGCGCCCTGTTTGAGCATAAGAAAATCCTTCTTCTTGAGCTTCATTAGGCCGTCGGGGATGTGGGCCCGACGGAAAGCAGACCTGAACTCCTCCCACGAGACCACATGGCTCGCGGGCTGTATGGCGAGGAAGTTCTCCCACCATGAGAGTGTTGCACCCTCCAGCTGGTGGGATGCAAAAAGTGCCTTCTCCTGCTCCTAGCACTGAGCGATGTTGAGTTTCCGCTCAACCAGACGCAGCCAGTCGTCTGCATCAAAAGGGTCCTCGGACCAGGAGAAGGTAGGCGCCTGCGTGCGAAGGAACTCCGAAAGTCCCCCACGAGACTGATGTCCACCACCTCCCCAAGATCCAGAGGCACCGGAGGGAGTGGAGGTGCTCCTCGCGATGACCTCCAGAATCCATGTCTGGTCCATACGGTTCCGCTCGATCTGAGCAAGAACCTCAACCATGGTCGGAGGAGGTGGAAGCTCCTCATCATGACCAACTGGCTGACCGCTGCGAGTCCTTCCAGCCATCCTGTTCCACTAAGACAAGTTAGCAACGATTTCAGGACAGAAGGCAAGGATAAACAATTATCACTCCTAAGAGATGAACTACAAAAGCTCAAAAACCATCACAAAATCAGTACAAGTCCTCAATTTACAAAATCAACTTCCCAGATGACTAACTCGTATGGAAGAACGAGCAATCAGTTTTAGGAAGGCAATTTCAGAACACAACCCTTGTTCCAACACCGCTAAACAGCAAGGTAAAACCACCTAGAGAAGGGTTAGACACTTAGCTAACTCATATCACATCTTACCCTTTTATCCCCACAAGTTTTAGTTGGATTAACCTCTTATTTTTCAGTCCTACATACTACTAATAGCTTGCTGTCCAGATTTTTTCCCACCAAGTGTTCAGCCGAAATTTTCATCTCCAGGGGCTCCTAATCTCCACCCCAAAACAGCCAACACTTCAATTTATAACTCTCATGGTTCTCTCAAAACCAATCTAACCGATAAGCACTATCTTTAGAAGAAGATGAGAGGAAAACAATTTTTAAAACTCAAACTAGATCAAGATGAGAGGAGAAAGCTAAGATAGGTAAGGAGTAAAATCTAAGAATTACTTAAGCTTTCATAAACCATTTGACATTTAGAAACTATTTTTTCAAGATATCCTAAAGGCGACCAAGTTAGGGGTTTCTACGGTCAGTATGGCTCTGATACCAAGCTTGTGAGACCCTGGTTTATTTAGCTTGTAATACTTAGCCTTCCCTTGGCCCTAGCATCACAAACAAAATACACCGTGCCTCGATGGACATGTGCTTCCCAAAATTGCAACACACATACATCTTTACAAAAGCATGCATCAATTCCATACATCATATAATAACAAGTCTAGCAAAAGACATACATAAAATAGAGTTATTACAAAAGAGTCGACCGGCCAAATGACATCAAAGTAGCATAAGACAGCGGAAGCAAAAGCGCCATAAGATGGCTATAAACAAAAGACGACCGGTTAGTCATAACCCACAAGGCAACCGACCGGGCCGCCAAGCTAGTCGCACCCACCACAGCAATTCTCACAGAAGTAGATCCCTTAGGGATCCACTTCCTCCTCTGCACACAACAAGCAATGCAAGTGAGTACAATAATGTACTAGCAAGACTTACGAGTAACAAGCCTATATATAGCTACATGAAAGCTATAACAAAGGAGATGGTTATATGGTTAATTGGACACATAAAGTAACTTTCATTTGCAATAATGTAATAGATTGAAGGCAATTTGTCAAATCAGTTTTTAAGCATTGAAATACAGCGAGTAACAATAAATAGCAAGTAACCACCTAGAGGTGACTAACCCCATAGCCACCACAACATAGCACGAATCCTCGATTCGTACCACCCATCAAGTTTTAATTAAAATATTGTAGTCTAATTCTCACGGGGCATATCCGAGCGTTTTCATAACCTAGGACGAGGCTATTCGAATAGTTTTAACCCTGCAGGGGTGTACCAATGTACCCACACTTCAGACCGTCTTTTTGCCACTAGATGAAGCACACTTCCAAAGGTATGTCGGCACGGCTAAGTCCTACGAGACGTTTCCAATATTGTATATCAACTACGAGCCGCTCGTATGGACCGAAGCTCATACGCTTACATTATAAAGCCGAAAAGACAACTACCCACTCGGGGTAAAGCTTTTCGGACAACTACAATGCTCTCAACACATAAACCACCTCATTTTACCACAACACAACACACACACGCCCTCCTGCGACTCAGAGCTAACACACGCCAAAGTACTTAGTCAAGAGAGGTCCCATTTCCCTCTAGTGTGGTTAGCACGCAAAATGCTCAGTACGGTGGCGCAAGTAATTCGGTCCTTATTGACCCGGGCACCAATCCGGTCACACCCAAAAGCACACCATCTTACCATTGTGCCCAAGTCCAAATCATTTTGTTTTCATTTTTAGTTTTTGTAATTAAACATAGCACAAAGGCTGAATCATAAAGATCATAATAAGTTTGTATGATCAAGGTTATCGACAAGTCGATAACCGTCCATTTCTACCAGTAGCTAAGCATGGCTAAGCACATTAACTCGTAAACTACTAAGTGACAAGGGTTCATCAAACGAACCCAAAATCACAGCAAACCACCCTAGGCTCAGTAGTAGAGGACAAATATTTGCCTACTGATAATGCATCTATGGGGCCAACTATCGACCATAGTTAAAACAAGATAGCAATGCATACGTAGAATTTGCAAACAACATATTAGACTTTGAAAATAATAGGAGCAATATGATCAAATGATGCTACATGTGCTTGCCTTGCTGGTCTTGCTCTTGCTGCAGAGGGGAACTCTCAGGTTCAATAAATCCTTTGGAACCTAACGCAAAAACGAGAAAAACCCGATAAGAACGAAGGACACCGAACAAACCTCAATAGCAAAAGTCATTCAAATCTCATGAAATTTACACAGTAGCAAGGGTATGATTTTAGATAAATTTAGGAACAAGAATTATTCAATTTGGACTAAGCATGCAAAATTTATGGCCTAAACAATTTCTCTCAGCCAGAAAATTCAACTAAATTAATTACTGGTACTGTTCATGGCATAAATTTGCAGAAAGATCAAGAACCTGAAATTTTTATGGTAGGTAGAACATGGTATTCTAAATTAATTACTGGTACTGTTCATGTGCACAGGTTCATAGTGCACACGTGCGGCGCGCACTGGGGAGGTCCAAGCCGTTGAGATTAAATCCAACGGGCCCGACAAGTGGATACACAGCGCACGCGAAGGATCTTCCCGCGCACTGAGGAGGTCGTGACCGTCAGATCAAGATCTGATGGTCCAGAGCTCCACGAGGAGGTCCTAAGGATAAAGATCTAACGGAGGAGGTCTTAATTGCCCAGACCTCCACAAGCCTTAGCAAGCCCGGACTTTTCGATCCGCAAAAAAGGTGACGAAAATTCAACACTGCAACTCGAGGTTCAATATACCTTTGATGCGATCATGGTTGACAGGTACTCACCGATGACTTCTAGCAATTCTAGGAGCCAACCGACACCTAGTGACGGTGTGAATGAAACCCCCACTGGTCATAAACCAAGTAGGGATAATAAGGCTCAGCATACGATCGGCAATTTGCCGGATCAGGTTGAGACCCTTACGAAGACCTCAGGAAGTGCTGATCACCGACCACTCCATCGTGGAAACTTCTCGCAGAAACTCTGAAAGGCTATCCATCGATTACGACGGAAGCTCATCGGAAGATTGCTGCTAGAAGCACGAGGTCAACGCAATCGGAGATACAGATCAAAATACCGTGTACGGTCCTCCATACGTTGCCTCGCCACCACATAATAATGGAGATGGTACAAGCGGTCAAGCGCCAAATGCCAGAGGTAACAGAACTGGAGGACATCCATCAGTTAATTCGCCTGTTCCTACCCCAACCAATGTAAGGGACCAGGCAACACCGACCAGGAGATTAGGGGATTCAGGCCATCAGACACCCTCTTCTAGCAGGAACCCTTTGAGACCTTCGGTAACAATACAAAACCTACAGCGAGTTAGAGATATATTGAATACTTCTGACCCTGCTTTGACAGAGACTCCAGATTTTATCCAACTTGTAGGTCAAGTGTCGGAGATAATTCAACAGACTATGCAGCACACAGAAGCATATCGGGAATGAAGGCACTAGCAAAATCAGACCATGACTTCATCTCAGCATTCTCCCCGAAGCAGGGGCCAACATGGTCGTGTTGAAGACCAACTAATACCAAGACCACCCCGACGATTCCGACCAACAAGTCATGAGGGTAGAAGACTGTTCCAGGAATCCTCACCCTTACTTCATCAAGAAGAGCAACCGCTTGGATATGGTGATCTTCGGTATCATCTAAACCAGGCAAGCGGTCGGAGGCGTTCTCGCAACGTTCACGACCGAATCGGGGTACCAGACAACCAACGATCTGGTCCTAGGAATCGGTCTCTGACCAATTATAATCCGACACCTTTTCAAAGAAGGCACCACGAAACTATCACAAGCTGTCGGGCCTTCTCCGCAGGGCTCCAGGCTGTGCGTTGGCCAAATAGGTTTCGACCGGCCAATTTGAATAAATTCAATGGGACCCAAAATCCTTTGGAATTTCTCCAGATATACACCACCGCTATTAAAGTAGCTGATGGTGATGAAAATGTAATGGCTAACTATCTTCCTACAGTGTTAGAAGGATCAGCTCGATCATGGTTGCTTAACCTACCGGTCGGGTCTGTGTACACTTGGGAGCAACTTTGCGACCTTCTGATTGTAAATTTCTAGGGTACGTATGATCGCCCTGGGAAGGAGGATGACCTCCACAGAATACGGCAAAAATCTGATGAGACACTCCGACAGTATATCAAAAGATTTAGTCAGGTTCGTAAATCAATACCAGAGGTTGCAGAATCTTCTGTTATCCAAGCCTTTAAAGCGGGATTAAGAAATCGAAGGTTTACGGAGGATTTAGCTATACATCCCTCACGAACAACCATCGAGCTTTTTGACATGGCTGATAAGTACGCGACAGCCAGCGAAGCGACTGAGTGGAACGAAGCCGTTGATCGAAAAGATAAAATCCCCCAACCTTGCTTAGATAGGACAGAAAAGAAGCAAAAGAATGCTCTCAAGAAAAAGAAGCACGGCAAAACCAACGATAAGGGGGTTCTTGCTGGTCCTGAAAAATTTATCAAGGGAAGAAAGGATTATTCTGGTCATGGAAAGGCTAAGGCTACGACCAATGAATACAAGAAAAATAAAAAGTGGTGTCCTCTTCATCAGCAAGCTGGACACGACCTGCGCAATTGTCATGCGTGGCAAATGAAACTGGAAGATTATTATGCAGGTAAAGGTCCACTCCCGTCAATACAAGAGCTCAGAGAGACAAGCTCCAAGAAAGACAAAGTCAGTGACGAAGAGATGGAGTATCAAGAACCTCAGCACACTGTCGACGTGATCTTCGATGGATCTTCTTCATACGAATCCAGACATCACCTGAAGGCCATGGAGCGAGAAGTCAACCTTACTGAAGCTCCGATCGCCGTTAAACCTTCAAGGTGGTCGGAGACAATAATCTCCTTTAGCAAAGAAGACTGCCCTATTCCTTCAACTCGACCAGGTAGGTTTCCAATTGTCGTTGAGCCTACTATTAATAACTGCAAGGTTAATCGGATTTTGATAGATAGGGGTAGTTCTTTAAATATTTTATTTGCAAGTGCTTTGGAGGACATGCAGATTCTCAAATGTAAGGTAAAACCTGTGAAATATGCCTTCCATGGCATAGTTCCTGGTTCTACTGCCAAACCAATAGGGCACTTATCCCTATTGGTTACGTTCGAAAAACCCAACAACTTCCGGACAGAAAAAATTTCATTCGATGTGGTAAATTTTGAAACCGCATATAATGCAATCCTTGGTCGTCCAGCTTTAGCAAAATTCCTGATAACCACGTATTACGGTTATCAGAGTATGAAAATGCTAGGACCAAAGGGCGTCATCACGGTTCGAGGTGATCAGAAAATAGCCTATGCATGCGATCGGAAATGCTTAAAACTGGCCGACGAACTTCCGACCAAGGGAACTAACACCGCTACCATGTAGGTCAAGCACTCGAGACCAAAGATGACACCAAAACCTTTTGACAAGATAAAAGAGGTACAACTCGACGAAAGCACTTCTCCAAAGGGTACCAAGATACTGGTCGAGGCAGAACTCAACCCTAAATAGGAAAAGTCACTCGTCTCCTTCCTCTGAGCGAACCAGGACGTATTCGCCTGGCAGGCGTCCGATATGCCCGGAGTCCCCGGGGAGGTGATCGAGCATAGGCTAGCTCTGCAGCCTGACAAAAAACCGATCAAACAGAAGCTAAGGCGTTTCGCATCTGATCGAAAACAAGCAATCCAGTCGGAGATCAACAAGCTTTTCAAAGCTGGGTTCAATCGTGAGGCCGACCACCCAGAGTGGCTCGCCAATCCTGTAATGGTTAGAAAAGCTAATGGAAAAATGGGAATGTGTATTGACTTTACAGATTTAAATAAAGCTTGTCCGAAGGATGACTTTCCCCTTCCGCGCATTGATCAACTTATAGACTCTACTTCCGGGTGTGAGTTGTTAAGTTTTTTAGATGCTTACTCAGGGTACCACCAGATTAGTATGAGTAAAGAAGATGAAGAGAAAACTTTCTTCATCACTCCATATGGTACTTACTGTTATGTAAAGATGCCATTTGGTCTCAAAAATGTTGGTGCAACATTCCAAAGGTTGATGCAAAAAACCTTTAGTCCACAGATAGGTCGGAATCTTAAAGCCTATATTGATGATCTGATCGTAAAAGGCATCAACGCTGGTGATCACATTCCAGATCTACAAGAGACTTTTAATAATTTAAGACGTCATAACCTTAAGTTAAATCCGGAGAAATGTGCATTCGGAGTTTCATCTGGAAAGCTTTTTGGATTCCTAGTTTCGACTAAGGGTATTGAAGCAAACCCAGTGAAAATAGCCGCTATCGATCAGATGCGCTCCCCGACCACAAAAAAGGAAGTTCAGAAGCCAACCGGTTGTATGGCAGCGCTAAGTCGTTTCATAGCACGGTTAGGTGAAAAAGGACTACCTTTCTTCAAGCTTCTTTGGAAACATGGAAGTTTCGAATGGACTGAAGAGGCAAGCAACGCCTTCGAAGAACTTAATCAGTACCTTACGAATCCACCAATCTTAGTTTCTCTAAGATTGGGAGAGACATTACTAATTTACGTGGCTGCAACGCCACAAACGGTTAGTGGTGTGCTGGTCGTAGAACGTGACCGTGTCCAACGACCAATATATTACGTAAGCAAAGTCTTACATGGACCAAAAGAAAGATATCCGCAGGTACAAAAATTGCTCTATGGTCTCCTTATGGCTTCAAGGAAACTAAAACATTATTTCCAGGCCCATAAAGTGGTCGTACCAACTGGATATCCTCTTGGTTAAGTCCTAGGAAACAGGGAGTCATCAGGACGAATAGCAAAATGGGCGGTTGAGCTTGGGGCGTTCGACCTCCATTTTGTCCCACGAACAGCAATCAAGTCCCAGGCGATAGTCGAATTCATTGCCGAATGGACAAACCCTGAACCCACCCAAGGGCCCGAGTACGAACACCATGACGAGTGGACAATGTACTTTGACGGTTCCTTGATGCTTCACGGCTCGGGGGCTGGGGTCGTCTTGATTTCCCCTACTGGCGAACAAATCAAATACGCCATCTAGTTAAACTTTCCTGCTACTAACAATGTGGCAGAATATGAAGGTTTGCTGGCAAGACTTCGAGGAGCTCGTTCGCTCGGGATTCGCAGATTGCTAGTGAAAGGTGATTCTCAACTAGTAGTGAATCAAGTAGGGAAAGAGTATCAGTGCTCTAGAACCAAGATGTCATCATATCTAGCGGAAGTACGGAAACTCGAAAAGCACTTCTTCGGTTTTCAGATCCAACACATTCGTAGAAAGGAAAACTTTCTGGTAGACCAGTTGGCACAGATGGCTTCTACAAGGACATCCGTCCCTCCTGGAGATTTTCTTGAGAAACTCGACTCACCATCGGTAGTCGAGCCTTCTGGGGATATAGATGTTCGCAAGGAGATTGCACACCTTGATTCCGCAAACATGGATGTTTCACAGGTCGATGATGGTTGGCGCTGTCACGATCAAGGTAGAGATTGGATGACATCGATCTACAATTATCTTCAGCATGACCTAATTCCAGAAGATGATGTAGAGGCTGATCGTATAGCACAAAAAACCAAATCATACACTCTAATTGAACGTACCTTGTACAAGCGAGGATCTCATGGAGTGTTGATGAGATGCATATCTCAATCGGATGACATTAAATTATTAACCGAAATTCATGGAGGAGTCTATGGAGCTCATCATTTGTCAGAACCCGGGATTAATACCCCAGATCCTCTGTGCATAACTGAACTAGTCCCATGATCAGTAGCTAGTTCATACAGTAAACAAATATGGTAACAAATTCATATCACGACTTTATTATTAATCAACATAGTTTATTACAAAAGAGGCTTACAGCCAACAATAAAGAACACAGCGGAAGACGAAGAAGTAATAGGGTCCACAATGCGCCACGTGCAATCGATCGGAAGCGGCCTAGTCGTCGTGGTCCATCTCGATAGCAAAGTCCTCCTCCTCTGAAATTTTGTTTGCATAAAGCAAGGTGAGCACAACTTCCGTGCTCGCAAGTTACACCCACAAATAACGAAATAACATGCATATATGGATGTAACAAAGGATGGCTTATTGGTTGATTTGCATAAAGCAGCATTTTCTTTAAATACTTGTACTAAGTTCCAAAGCAGTTAACTAAAATTCATTTTATAAATTCTCAATTTTATAGTCAGATAACATTCACACATGAATGGTGAAGGATACCCTCCTATCACATGGCTTCTGCCCAAGTCCCAATTGGATTGAAATCCAAATCATTTGATAAAGTCTTTTGAAATCAAAACCAAAGTCTAACTTTGAGCGCTTACGCTAGCATGTCCATGACCGTGGACACGACTATTCGAATAGTTTTACACTCTGCAGAGGTTGTGCGACTTTACCCACAAGACACGACTTCTCTAGTTTATTCGGCATCTGTCGATACCACCGCTCACTACCGTAGGTAAGCAGTCTAGAGCATGTGTCAAGGCCTTTACAATGCGCCATTCCACCGTAGTTGCCCCTCGCTAAGGTTTCGCCACCCCCTTTGGAATAAAGACCTCCGGGTTCGGGCCCCCTCTTGCGCTAGGTGGGACTAACATGTCATAACATGACTACCCATTGCATCTGTGAGAGCGACACCGGTGGAACATTGAAAATTAGTCACCAGTCCTACTCCCATACGAGGACATGTGGTGGTACGGTATGGCTTAGCATCATACACTCGAAGACCGGTCCTTAACTGACTTGGGCAACTTTCCAACAAAACCCATGGGCCTCAACCATCCCCGATTGAGCCCGTGCATAAACATGCACCCACCAAACTTCCATTATGCCCAAGTCCAAACCTATTTTCATTTTATTTTCCAAGTATAAGCATTTTACGAACTTTCTATGGCAAAACAATACCATAGAACCAATTTAAATCACATTTGAAAGATTTGGCTAAAACTTCCCAAATACAAGATTTGATCTAAGCATTGGCTAAGCATTTAATTATTTCCAATATTATTTTATCTAATGGTGACAAGGAAACGATAATCAATATTCAAATTGGCTATACACAAGGAATTGGGATAACTAAGTATTTAAACACGGGATTAAAATATCTAGATAAAAATTATGCATGCAATAGTAATTTAAAAACAGAATTAAATAAATTTAAAATAATGGGATCGATATGATCAAGGGTATAACTTGTCTTGCTTGATTACTCGTTGCTCTCAAACGATGTCGAAATCCGATTGTCTGAAGTCGTCGAAATCTATACGTGAAAACGAGCTAAATTCAAATAACACTAAAATAAAATCCAAATAAAATCCAAAATAAATACTGGGAGGAAGGTATCGACTTTATATGAATTTAGGAAGTTGAATCGACGGAATCGGAGTTCGTATGAAGGAGAACGAACATCCGAAAGGTTGATTATCATATGAAAAGATGAAATTCCGAATTTCAGAATTTAAGGAATTATTCTTTTGAAGGAAGTCCCTTTATTGTGTTAGCATGATGTCTGCAGGTGGAAAAATGAATTTTCGGTCGAATTTATTTTGTAAAGAAAAAATGGTTGGAGTCAATGACATGTGAGCCCGGGTGCACAAAAATGGGTTTGGTCCATGGTGGACCGGCCCAAGGAATAGTGTCGACCATGGCGCACACATGGTACGCCCACGTGGGCTTGGGACGATGAGGTGACCGTGATATGGCAGTGATGAATTATTGCGAAATTCAAAATTTTGTTTGAATAGAAAGGTAGATAATATTGAAAGGAACATGTAGGTAAAAGGGTTCGAGCAATTACCCAACGGATGAAGAGATCGGGCTCGCCGGAGTTTTCGTCGGACTTGGGGAAGAAAATGTGGCCGGTGGTGAAAAATTAAGTGAATCAAAATTCCACTTGAATATAAATGTGGAGAATCTCAATAGGAACTCACCGGTCAAATTTGGTGTACAACGGAGCAACAGATGAGGAGATCGGGCTCGCCGGAGTTGTCGCCGGAGTTGGAGAAGAAGACCGTCGGTACTTTTGTGGCCGCGGTGAACCAACAGGACAATCAAAATTCGGCTTGAATAGAAATGTAGAGAATCTCGAGAGGAACTTACCGGTAAAATTTGGCGAACAACGGAGCTACGTATGAGGAGATCGGGCTCGCCGACGTTGTCGCCGGAGTTGGAGAAGAAGGGCTAGCACAGGGGTCTCCGGGAGGATTTTGGCAAATCTGAGCGAGAGGGGTGTAGGGAATGGGGTGGAGAGGCTACGGTTCAATTTATAGGGCCAAAGGAGTAACGGTTTGACGGGAATTGCTCGCCGGAGTTATTGCCGGAATTAATGGCTTCGCCGGAGTTATTGTAACGGACAGAATATTCCAATGAATATATAAGGAATATTCTTTTTGAAAATTCGGAAACACTCCAATTAATTCTGGGAAAATAGCAAATTAATTCCGAAAAATCCGAAATAAATCAAAGGTATTAAATACAACATTTTGAATTCAAATAAAATATTATTAATAATAATAACAATTTTATTATTACACAGTAATTATTTTTATATTGCTAAAAATTGCTTTTAAACTTGAAAAATAGTAATATAGGTCTGAAAATTCAATGAATTTTCAGAGTAGTGAAATAGGGTATTTTGAGCTTAAATAAAATATTTTAAACACAAATTTGGTTTTTATTTGCGTTCAGCAATTCATTTTTAATTGCTAGATATTACAAAAAAAGGGACTTTTAGAAAATAGCAAACAAAATCCAAAAATTCTAGAAAAATTCACAGAAATTCCTAGAGTTATTTTGGACTTAAATAAAATAGTTCCAACTTATAATTGGTAATAGTTTATGGAAATAAATTATTTTGGCTTTAAAATATTTAGGAAAAAGCTTTTAAAATTCCAGAAAATTCTAGAAATTAATTGAAATTTATTTTTCAGATCAAACCAAATAAAACTTCAAGAATTTCAAGTGAGTTTTTCTTTTGACTTTTAAAACCTCAGAAATTCAAATAAAGCAATGAAACTCTTTCAAATTTCAGAAAATCCAATAAAATAATAATTTTATTTATTTTTATTTTAGTAACAGAACTTTGGGATGTTACATCATTCCTACAGAACGCTGGTTGGTAAAGCCTTTAGGAAAGGATACTATTGGCCAATTGCCCTTCATGATGCAAAAGAGCTCGTGACGAAGTGCGTACATGTAACATCCCAATTTTTGGACTTGTGTTTCAAATGTAAGAAAATGTGTAGAAATTAAAACTTTTTCTTACATCATGTATTTCCTGTATGTTCTAAACAATTCTTGAAAAAGGAATTATGGAAATACAGTCACGAGCCTTTTTGATCCAAACTTTGTCTTCCAAAAACAATCTTGTGATCATCCTTTGGAAATATTTTTCCCAAGTTCTAGGGATGGTATGTGACCCCTCTGAAAAATTTCACAATTTTTAGAAATTATTTGAATATGTTAAGAGGCAGTCAAACCAGTTTGACCTTTGGTCAAATCCTAGAACAAGCCTTGATTATTTTCTGGAGACAAATGTTGTGCATAAAAACCTCTGGAAAATTTACACAAGGTTTATCCTGGAATTAATAACCTCCAGTTAAAATTTCAGAATTTTTGAAATTAGTTTGCTACATTTAAAAATCCTCCAGGAGTTTGAGTTTAAATCAAAAACCCTAAGCTGGTTTCACTCTTCCTTGGGTTCGAGTCAGACTCGGGCTCGGGCCAGTGGACTTGGTCGAACCAACTAGCCGCACTCGGGCTCGCTCAGTTGGCGCGTGCGTTGTGAGCCGTTGGATCGCGATCGCACGATCCATGTTCGTGAGGGTGTTCGGACCGCACGGTAGCACCAATCCTTTTGCACCGTTGGATTAAGATCCAACTGTCATGATTCATTGTGCCGTTCGGACCGCCGCGAAAGGCCCATCCATTTGAGTCGTTGGATTAAGATCTGACCGCCCCTATTGAATGTGCCGTTCGGGTTGATCTGAGGGCGCGATTAATCTCAGTCGTCTATTTCCAATCCAACGGCCATGACATGTTTTCTCTGTTCTTCTTCTTCCCCGAACTCCCGTACACGCGCGTGTGAGCCATGACAGAGAGTAGCTTCGCGTTGTCGTTTCAAAGTTCGTCCTCGTCAACGTCTCTCTGCGGAGCATTAATTGCGCACCAGGCTTTCTCCTCCATAGTCACCATTTTCACTTGCTCTCGTCAGTTTCTTGGTCCATGATCGTAGCACGAACCGAGCTCACCGTGAGCTCTAGGTTTTTCTCAAACCCTAAATCCTTCCCCTATAAATAGCTCCCAAAGCTCACCACTGAGTTCCTTTACATCACCCCTAGCTTTTCTCTGTGTTTTGAGATCAAAACCACTTCAAATCCTCAAAACACTATTTTTGGCCGTGGAGCTCCATTGTGGATTTTGGTGCTCCAGTGGTTCATCTTCAATTTTTCTTGTACCCTTTTGAGCTCCTCAACCTCCTTTACATTTTCCCTAACTTAATTTTGGGTTGCATTCACAGGAATAACTCAATTTTAAGTTTGGAGATTTTCGGCTGAAATTGCCCCCTTTCTTCTCCAGCTCCGGTAAGTGGTCCATTTAGCAATTGCTTGCTTTTGGAGTTTCTCTGAACTATAATGAAGCTATGGTAATGATTTGGTTCCACTTATTTTACTCAGAACCTCATCTTCCACTTCATCTTCCTCGGCTCCGGCGAACTCCATCGTGTTCAAAGCTTCTCCGGCCACTTTTGAAGCTCAACTTGGCTGAGGTAGCTTCTTATTAGTCCCTAGAAGTCGTGGCACTCGCTTTCTTGGACTGCAGTGAAGCTTTTTGCCATTTTCATTTTTGGCAGTAAAAGCCTCCATCTCCATTTTTAGGCTCGTCGGCGTTTAGGGCCACCACGGCCGGCGAGGTCACCACTATTGGGTCCGCAACACTTTTGCGAACCCATTTTGGTATTTTGTGGGCACCGCCGTGGCCGGAGCCGCCGGCGGCAAGCCGCTGTTCTCGCTCGGTTTTTGTCAGGCGTAAATCACCGTTTTCGTTTTGTCATTAGGACATCATTAATGTCCTAATCATTATCAATCATTGTGGGTAATTAATTTGTCTTAAACCGGCCCACTGTACCACTGACCAGTGGGCCCAGCCATTTAAACCCCCCCGGTCAACTCTGTTCATCACTGTTAGGACATCATTAAGGCTTAATTATTGGTAATTAATTTTGGCATTAATTGGCTGTCGGAATTTGCCCTGGTGTCACTAACATGTGGGCCCGTAGGCCCTAAACCATTGTTCAGAGATAATTAGGGCTAATTTTGGATTCATTAATTGCTAATCATTGTTAGCAATTAATGTGTCCTAAGCCGCCACCTTGTGCCACTGCCAGGTGGGCCCCCAATCACTTAAATCACCTCTGTGCGACATCATTAGGACACATTAATTACTAATCATCACTAATCATTGGTTTCTAGTAATTAATCGCTGTCCTAAGCGGCCCCTGCCCCACTGACGTGTGGGCCCGCATTTAAAACCTCCCCCGCGCACTTAGGTCCCTTGTGTAAACACCTTGTTGATTGTGAGCCGTCGATCTCATGATCAACGGCCCAGATCTCATGATTGACACATTCACTAAATGGATCGAAGCCGAGCCAGTTGTGAAAATTACAACTGAGGCCGCCAAGAAGTTTCTAAAAAAAAGCGTGATCACACGATTTGGTGTACCCAGTCGTATAATCACGGACAACGGTACCTAGTTTTCAAGTAGTAATTTTCAGGAATTCTGTGAGAACCTAGGTATCAAGATACATTACGCTTCTGTCACTCATCCGCAGAGCAATGGAGCAGTTGAGCGAGCCAATGGTATCATAATACAGGGAATCAAACGACGAGTTTTTGACCAGTTAATTACGCGGTCAGAGGCTTGGGTTCAAGAACTCCCTTCTGTGTTATGGGCAGTTCGTACCACAACTAGTCGTGCGACCGGTGAAACGCCATTCTTTTTGGTTTACGGGGCTGAAGCCATGCTTCCTCCGGAACTAAAAATTGGTTCTGCTCGGACGGATTGCTTTTTCGAAAGTGATCAGTGTGAACGACGACTTGATGACATCAATTTCCTTGAAGAACGACGAAATCAAGCTTTGAAACGATCAGCAATCTACCAACAAGCCATGCGTCGGTACCACAGCCGTAAGTTGCAACCTCGCAGCCTAGCTGTGGGTAATCTAGTTCTTAGAAAAATTCAAAACCAAGCGAATCGCAACAAACTTTCACCTAAATGAGAATGTCCATACACTGTGGTCGAAGTCACTCGACCAGGATCGGTATGATTAGCTATGTTGGATGGGCAAATTTTGTCTAATTCTTGGAATATTGATCAATTGCGTAAGTTCTTTGTATAATTTCCTGTATTTATTTCATTTCATGCTTCAATAAAGATGCATTTCCTTTTTCAACGATAAGTATGGTTGTTTATAATTATTATTCGTTGATAATGGTCATATATCATTATTGTTGATGATTGGTCGGAGAAGACACTCATTCTCTCCGATATCCCTTTACAAATATTAACAGGGATCTCCATTACTCATTACTGCTGACTTAAGTGTCAAATTCCACAACGGTCTTAGTCGTGATCATTGCTTCAATAATACACACTCACGACCACATACTCTTTTCTTAAAGAAACATCCGAGTATATGGAGTACAACTCAGATAATATATATATGGTTTTCTTATTTTGAGAATTCAAAGATTAGTACTTTATTTCACCATTTTGTTCTACTCGAGTTTGGCTACTGGTCGGGACACGGAAAGCCTCCTAGTCGAAGTCTCTCCTCTCTGCACGTGGTCCTGCCCACTGGAAGGAGCTTCCTAGCGACAGTCCTTTTCTCACGATCCTCGCTGCCAGTCGGTCTTGAGCAAGCTACCAATTATAGATCTATAAAGCTTTAAGTCTACTGATTTACCTCCCTCATTTAGGTCGAGGTGACCGTTGGTTGCCATGGGAGTTTTGATAGTTTTTGCATCCTCCATGCCAAATCTCTTGATCAAGTCCTTTGCATACTTTGTTTGGCTTACGAATGTTCCATCTTTGAGTTGCTTGATTTGAAGTCCAAGAAAATAACTAAGTTCTCCAATCATGGACATTTCAAATTCCCTAGACATCATATCACCAAATTCTTTGCAAAAATCTTGATTAGTAGAACCAAATATGATATCATCAACATAAATTTGACGTACAAAGAAATCATCATCTAATACTTTAGTGAACAGTGTTGAATCAATTTTCCCGATTTTAAATCATTTTGAAACTAGAAAGTCTCGAAGGCGTTCATACCATGCTCTAGGAGCTTGTTTAAGACCATAGAGCGCCTTAGAGAGTTTATAGACATGATTAGCATTCTTAGGATCTTCAAAACCGGGTGGTTGTTCAACAAAAACTAGTTCGGATATTTCTCCATTTAAGAAAGCACTTTTGACATCCATTTGAAATAATTTAATATAAAAGCATGATGCAAAAGCAAGTAGTATACGAATTGACTCAAGTCTAGCTACGGGAGCAAAAGTTTCACCGAAATCCAAACCTTCGACTTGAGAGAATCCTTGTGCGACCAATCTTGCTTTGTTTCTTATAACCATACCATTTTCATCTTGCTTGTTTCTAAACACCCATTTAGTACCAATGACATTGTGTTCTTTGGGTCGATCCACCAATGTCCAAACTTCGTTTCAGATGAAATTATTTAGTTCTTCATGCATTGCAATCATCCAATCCGGATCTTCAAGTACTTCATCTATATTCTTTGGCTCAAGAGAAGAGACAAAAGAGTAGTGTTCACAAAACGAAGCAACACGAGATCGAGTTTGAACAACCTTACTTACATCACCCAATATTTGATCTATTGGATGATCTTTTTCAATTGCATTGTGGATTCTTGGTGGTAGGTTGGATGGATGATCATCTTCATTATTGTTTTCTTCCACTTGAATTTGATTTGTTGTGGAAGAGTTAGGAGGTTCAACTTGAGTAGAAGATGACGGTTCATCTTTAGGTTTGATGTCGCCAATTTGCATATTTTTCATAGCCTTTCTTAACATTTCATCACCTACATCATCCAAATTCTCATGCCCTTCTTGGGAGCCGTTAGTTTCATCAAATTGAACATCATGTCTTTCTTCAACTAAACCGGGGTTTTGATTGAAGACACGATACGCTTTACTATTTGAAGAGTAACCAAGCAAGAAACCAACATCACAACGACTTGCAAATTTTCAAAGACGAACTCCCTTTTTCAAAATATAACACTTGCAACCAAAGACACGAAAATAAGAAATATTAGGTTTTCTTCCAACAAGGAGTTCATAGGAAGTCTTTTTCAAAAGGCGATGCAAATAGAGACGATTTATGGCATGACAAGCGGTGTTGATTGCTTCCGCCCAAAAACTATCGGAAGTATTATATTCATCAAACATTGTCCTAGCCATTTCAATTAATGTACGATTTTTCCTTTCTACAACTCCATTTTGCTCCGGAGTGTAGGTTGTGGAAAGTTCGTGCTTTATTCAAGTTCATCACAAAAGTATTCAACTTTAGTATTTTTGAACTCGGAACCATTATCGCTACGGATTTTCTTTATTTTGAAATCAAATTCATTTTGAGCCCGTTTAGCAAAGCTTTTGAAAATTCCGGAGGTTTCGCTCTTGTCATCTAGAAAGAACACCCATGAATATCTAGAGTGATCATCTACGATAACTAAACAATAGCTATTTCCCCCGATACTCTTATAGGTTGTTGGCCCAAACAAATCCATATGTAAGAGTTCCAATGGTGTAGAGGTTGACATAACACTCTTGGAAGGGTGAGAGCTTGCGACTTGTTTACCGGCTTGACAAGTACTACAAAGTCGATTTTTCTCAAACTTCACACCTTTCAAGCCAACAACTAGATCATGTTTCAAAAGTTTTTTAAGTTGAATCATGCCAACATGAGCTAGCCTTCTATGCCAAAGCCAACCCAAGGAAGTTTTTGCAATTAAACAAGTTTGTAAGCATGAAGCATTTGAGGAAAAATCAACCAAGTAAAGATTTCCAAATCTAAAGCCTTTGAAAACTAAAGCATTATCCTTTACACTTGAAATTGACACACCTTCATTTGAGAAGGAGCAAATTAAATCAAGATCACATATTTGAGCAACGGATAATAAATTGAAATTAAGTGATTCAACTAAAGATACATTTGAAATGGAAAGGTCATTTGAGATAGCAATTTTACCCAATCCTATTACCTTTCCTTTACTATTATCTCCAAAGGTGATCTTGTCACTTCCTTTTACGTTCTCGAATGTGGTGAACATTTTTCTATCACCGGTCATGTGTTGAGTGCATCCACTATCAAGCACTCAATGTTTTCCACCGGTCTTGTAGTTCACCTACAAAACAAGAATCAAGTTCTTTTAGGTACCCAAATTTGTTTGGGTCCTTGGAGGTTAGTGACCAAGGCTTTAGGCACCGAAATAGCATTCTTTTTAGCGCCTAGAATCGAAGTGCCAATAAATCTTGCAATTATTTTACCATCAATGAATTTCTTAAGCATGTAGCAAAAATCATAAATGCCATAGGATTTAACATTAATATTTAAACAAGCATTTGACATGTGTCCTACCTTGCCACATTTATTGCAATATTTACCACTTTGCTTAATAAACCTTGGAGGCTTGTTCACGGGTTTCTTACCTTTCTTGGGCACATACCCAAGTCCTTCCTTATTGAATGAGCACCTTTGCTCACTTAATAACTTGTCAAGGGTTGATTTACCCTTGAAGCATCTTTCCAAGCTCTTACTTAGCTTGGTGACTTGCTCTTTTAACTCATAATTTTCAACAATTAGCAAATGGTCACACGTATTATTCATACCAATAATTGAATCATCATTTGAGCAACAAGGTATGGATAGCAAGTCATCACAAGAGGTAGAAATACTAGACATGGTTTTAGCATTTGGCATACTTTCTACCCTTGGCATCTCATTCATTAAATCACAAGTAATACCAATATTTGAATGAGATTTTTCTATATCTTTTAGGAGAAAAGAATCATGAGCTTCCTTTAGCTCCTCATAGGAGTCTTTTAGAGAGATATACTCTTTCTTTAAGACTTTATATTTTGATTTCTCTTTTCCAATATATTCATTTAAATCTTCAACCATGTCCATTAATTCATCATATGAAGCAGCATCATTATCAATAGATTTTACTTTATCTCCTTTTGCCATAAGGCATGTAGGAGACGTGAAGAGTGACGGAGTTTCCTTTATGGCGATGCCGACAAGTCCTCTTTTCTTAGGAGACTCTTCATCACTTGATTCGATGTCGAATCCGAATATTCTTCGTCGAATCCCACTCTCGATGTGAGCTTCATTTTGGCCCCCTTTGTGAAGCCTTTTGAAAAGCTTCCTCTTTCCATCGAATTCCTTCTTCTTTAATGGTTTATCTTTGTCATCCTTCTTGTTGGGGCAATTTGAGATTATGTGTCCTTTCTCATCACATCCATAACAACGAATGTTACTATATCTCTTGTTATCACTTGAGGATTGCCCTTTCTTGAATTTATTGAAGTTGAAGTTTCGATGTGGGCGTCTTCTCATGAATTTCTTCATTTTCCTCACAAGAAGAGCGTACTCCTCATCCGAGTCTTCTTCATCCTCATCATCACTTGATTCCGCTTTAGCTTTGAAAGCGGTGATTTTCTTCTTGGATGAAGATGACTCCAAAAGTTCTTCCTTGTCCTTCTTGTATAATTCATTAGTGATGAGGTTGCCCAAAAGTCCGGTTGGTGTCATTCTTGGCAACTCGGGAGAGTTGAGAAATAATGTCACCAACGTCTCATATTTATCCGGAAGGGCCCTAAGCATTTTGCGCACAACATCAACATCAGGAAGGTTAGTATCAAGACCTTTGAGTTCATTTATAATGTTGTTTAGTCTTGAATACATCTCGGTGATGTTCTCATTTGGCAACATTATGAATGTCTCATATTTAATCCGAAGCCTATGCAACTTGGCTTCTTTGACCGTGGATGTGCCCTCATGAATTTCGGAGAGGGTAGTCCAAATAGCATGAGTGGTTTCCAAATTGCTCACCCTATTGAACTCATCCGCGTTCAAAGCACCAAAGAGAACATTCATAGCTTGAGCATCTAAATGAGCATTACGTTCATCTTGAGCCAGGGCATTTATAGGATCAAGAGACATAGCATAACCCTCATTTACAATTTTCCATATGTTCGGACTCATGGCCTTTAAGAAAATGGACATTCTAATTTTCCAATAAGAATAATTTGAGCCATCAAATAAAGGAGCCTTTCCTATATGCATACCCTCACTAGTCATCCTTTCTCTCTTAGACGGTAAAGTCTAATAAATTGAGAGACCAAGCTCTGATACCACTTGTAGGATCAAGGATAACCGACTAGAGGGGGGTGAATAGGAGGTTTTTAAACTTTTAAACAAATTAACGAGATAAGCTAATTAATAACTTAGTCTAAACAAGTTATACTTCTAGCTAAGCAATACAAGTACAAAGATCAAGCTAGAAATATAAATGCGGAAGAGTAAAGACTAGGAATAACCACAATGAGACAACGATGTTTTCCCGTGGTATCGAAGACTTGCCGGTCTTCACTAGTCCACGTTGAGGGAGCTTGAACCAATCAAGCCGGCTCCACGTATTAAGTCTTTCCTCGATCACTATTGGTTGTTCTTCCTCCACTCCAGAGATGGTGAACACCAAACCACTCACAATATGGGCACCGAGCCTCTTCACAATCTTCTTGAAAAGATCACCGTGCAATCACCGCCAAGCCGTCTAGGAGTTCGGCAAAACTCCAAGAGTAACAAACCAAGACCTTCGCAGCGACACTCAAGTGCAATAGGATCAACTAGAATGATGAATGCACTTTGAATGAGCTCAACAACCTCTCAAAGAGTGAACAAATGAATTTGAGGAGTTGAATGAATGCACAAGGCTCTAAAGATGTTAAATGTAGTCTAGCATCCAGTCCTTGAGCAGGTGGGGGGGGGGTATAAATACCACCCACCAACAAATAGAGTCGTTGGAGAGGAAAACCCCAGAAAAAACAGCGAATCGCGGTACTACCGCCAAGTAGATGTGGTACTACCGCACTTTACCAACTTGCACGATGCGGCTAGAAGAAGACAATAAATGCACCGACATAGCCGTTTGAAATGCGAGCGATACTACGCCACGAACATGCGGTACTATCACTTTTCGGTCATCTGCTCAAGACGATGGTACTACTGTTCCACGAGAAAACCAAATCGCATTGCTTGGAAAAAGCGTCGTCGAAGAGTCGGTACTATCGGGTGAGCGGTAGTTCGCGTTTGCACTGCGGTACTCCCGTTTTGAGATGTGACCCCAAGACACCCAGAAAACATGTTCTCTGGAAAAAAACGTACCGTTACTAAGTCGGTACTACCGCAGGTTTGTGGTAGTTCCGCTTTTCAACAAAGATACTACCGTGATGAGAAATTTGCACCGAGACCCACCAACATGCTCTCGGAAAAAACATACCGTCTTTTATGCGGAACAACCGGGGTGCGGTAGTACCGCACTACAATCCCGGTTGTACCGTTTGCCGGTAGTTCCGCGTGAACACGCCGGTACTACCGAAGTCTGGACAATGCAACGGATGCTTTTCAGGAGAAAACAATTTCATGCATGATTCTAAATTGATCCACAAAGCACATGAATGACTGTCAAGTTACTTGGACATGATCCCTCTTAATAGTACGGTATTTATCCTATAATCCGGTCTTCCAACCATATCTCCTAAGGCCGGTAAAAGGTAAAAGATTTTTAATCTACTAGTACCTTGTCTTTGAACTAATTTGATCTTCACGATATCCTTTAGCATGCATCTTCAAGATCGTACTTACCATTTGGACTTAAACTTGCACATACTCAACAAACACATAAGTCCATTTAACACATATCATCATTAATTACCAAAACCAGATTTTAGGGGCCTAGATGCTTTCAATGAGTGGATAAAAGGAGTTAACATACTCTTTAAATTGGAGTTATGGAATACTGGTTAAGTCTACGACCAGTTACCTTTGATTTTCTTCTCACAAGAGTTGAAAACCTCCTTTTGTCTGGTCATCGCATGCTCAATCGACTGGTCTTTATTTTGACTTTCTTCCCTAAGTTTTATTATCATGGCTTCCTTAGCCATGAGCTCGTCTTTAATTTTCTCTAAATCAGTCGAACATGATAAAGAGAGAAAGTTTAGTTAAGGAGGAGGACGGGATGATAAAACATAGGAAACCAAGCAAAAAGTGAAAAGAACTTACTTCTCAATTCGGAATGTTTTTGCTCCAGATTCTTTATTCGCTGGGTTAGTCCTTCGACCACAGCATAGTTCTCGACCAGGTGCTACAAAAATAAATCCTTTGTAAGTTTTCAAAGAAACTTCAAAAGAAAGAGCTATGACAAAGGTCGTAGAACACTAACCTTAATTGCCACGTCATTATAATCGGCAAAAATCATATCTGGACCCATTTCAACTTGACGGTCCGACATCTTCCCTCAGGCCTCGTCAAGTTCCTTATCCTTGATAAATCGGGGGGGGGGAAGGAACTTGTTAGCCTGAGGAGTATTCCCAAGAGGAGGAGGAACCTGTTGAGGATCTCTGGGGATAACTACCTTTGGAGAAGGAGTAAGGATTACTAAAGGATCCTAAGCAGTCAGTGGCATTGAAACCTACTCGGGGGCTTCTGCAGCCACTCTATCCTCTCCGGGCTTAGTCTGGGGAGTGTCCTAATCTAGAACCTCCACGACCACCTCTTCCTCGGGAATTTTTTCCTGAGGGGTTTCTTGGTCAAAAACGACCGAAATACCAGAAGATCTATGAAAGAAGAAGGTAAGGAAGATCAAGGTTTCAACACATCAAAAATATCCAAGGTATGTTTTCATATGACTTCTTCATTTAAATATACCTGGTCGATTTTTTGAGTTTAACCTTGTAACGCATCGAAGTAAAGTCCGTTGCTCTTGCCTTCCTCTTCTTCTCAGTTGATTTCACCGATTCTGAACTGGTAGGGGTGATTAGATCTTGCACATCTACTAATTGAAAATCGGAAGCGATATCCACGACCAGTTGGTCAAGGATAAGGTCCTTGATCGCCGGATCAGTAGGTGTAGATTCGTTGACCTCCAAAGCAGTAGCTTCAGTAGCCACTGGTGGGTCCTCAGCGACCTTGGTGGGGGATACAACGACCGCCTAAATACATCATCAAAGATAATTAGGTGATGAATATCATTTGTCCGAATATTATTTATGCTCGGTTACCTACCTCTGGAAGGCTGACATCTTGAGTGGTCGTAGGGGTGGTCGGATCATCAATTGGCTCACATTCTTCAGTGGCCTCATTAATCTTCAACCCAACCGACTACACATCAAAGAGAATTTATGGTATACTGATCAGAAAAGATATGAACGACAAACAAACAAAAAAAGACGCCACGGTTGATAGTCTCACCTTGAGTCTCTCAATCCTCTCTTTGGCGGAAACAACCGCTAGGATCCGAGGAAAACTAGCCTTATCGTCAGGCTCTCTGGCGCAGATCATTTTGATCCGGCTTCTAATCTCATCAGAAGATAAAGCTGTAAAGGTAAAAAAGAAAACTTAAGAATACAGAAGTAATCAACTGATATAAGCAAACCGGTCGGAATCACCCATGACTTACCCTCTTTGGAATCTCTGGTCGTATCACCATGACCAATATACCAGAGCATCCGGTGAGCATGGGCTTTCAAAGGACTAACCCGGTGCATGGAAAAATCCTTCACTACGTGCTAGGATGTTAGACCCTTGACACTAAGAAGCTTGATGGCTTCGGTCCATCTTTTTATCTTCCCCTCCTTCTCCGTGGAGGAGCGCCATCTAGGATTCTCTACCGCCTTCTTACCAAAATAATAAAGGCTATCTTCCTTCGTGACCGTCATGTAGAACCAGCTTTTCTTGCACGACGACCACGAAGATTTTAAGTACATGAATATGTACTCATCAGCTTTTCCGTCATGGAGGCGCAAAGTGCACTCTCCAGGCGTCCCAATTGTCTTCCCGGACTTCGTCATTCTATAGTAGTACTTGAACAGATCCAGATCTGCGGGAATCCCCAAGTACGTTTCGCAGAGATAGATGAAGATGCTGAGATTGGCGATAGCATTGGGAGCAAGATTCACCAATTTGACTCTATAATACTCCAAAACTCGGGGAAGGAAGGAGTGAATCAGTAGTCTGAATCCGCATTCGATATATGCAAGAAAAATCAAAATTTCTCCATCTTCATTGCTCAGGGAATGTTCTCCAGCCGCTGATCTCTAGGAAATCAGACTCTTGCTGGGAAGCATCCTGATCTTCTCCAAGCTCTCTAACTTCTTCTTGTTCAAGTCGGAGACCGACCAGTTAGCGATTTGGTCCGACATGGTCTAATTTCTCTTGGATGGGGAAAGAAAAGGAGGTCAGAGGCTGTTTTCTACTTAAGGGATGAAGAGGGAAAGTAGGAAGTGAACAAACCCTAAGTCTACAAAGGGGTTTTATAAGCTTCAGAGTTTCTAACTGCAATTGGGAATTACCCAAAATAGTCCAACGGACACAAAAACTTTTCAATTCCCAAGGCAAGTTCTCAACTTTAATATGAATATAAACCGCTTCAAATGTCGTTGTATTTAATAAGTGTCAGCCTGATATGACTTCATCAGAAGAAATGCGTTCACACGACCTATTCATTTAAAGTTCAGGGGCTAGCTGACAAGGATTAAAACCTCTATGTATTATTTTTAATACATAATAGACCATACGTCTTCATGGTCGTAACCCCTGAGGTGCACGACCTCACTGGTCGTAGAGATTCCAGAGGTTGCACAATGGGTACCCTGGTCGGACGAAGGCCTTTGCTAAGCTCCCGACCAGGAGAACTGCTCGTAAAAGGTATGAACTGATAGTTGAAGCTGATTCCAACTATATTCTCTACCGTGTGACGAATGGAACACGTGCATATTCCATACCACACGATGTGTCTTATCCTAAAACACCGATAAATAACTACCATGCGGTTGTACATCCCACAAGCGTATAACCGCCGAACGGTTGATTCTTCATCAATCGTCACTTAGCTCCGACCAGACGTGACGTATCACATCAGGCGTCTTCTCCAGAAGTAACTGCCACCTCTTCAAGGGCTATTTAAAGATGGAGTATGGACGGAGCAAAGAAGACACACAAGATAACAAGACAGACAAGATAATGAGAGAGACACATCAATCAGACTGAAGCATAGATCTTAGTTTCATGTGCTAAGTTTGGCACTGTAGAACAGCAAGTAGAGTTCTCAGTGTAATAGGAGTAGTTCATCGTCCAAGTCAGGAGGCATCCCTTGTAATCTTCAGTTCATACTAATAAAAGAGCAGTCCCATTGTTACTCCAAATTTCTCACGTCACTTTCTCCTTTTCTTTTCGTAAGATCGACGACTTGATCGTCGACAACTTTGAAAAATGAAATAAATGAAAATGGTTTGAACTTGGGCATAATGAACGTTTGGTTGGTGCATGTTAATGCACGGGTTCAACCTGGTCAAGGTTGAGGCCCATGGGTTCGTTGGAAAGTTACCCAAGTCAGTTAAAGACCGATCTTCGAGTGTATGATGCTATGCCTCACCGTACTACCACATGTCCTCAGTATGGGGAGTAGGACCTGGCTAACTAATTTATAGAGTTCCATTGCGGTCGATCCAACTGTTTCGGTGGCTTGTCTTTCATGACTATTTTCCCCCACCTAGCACAAGAGGGGGCTTCCGAAGGGTTGTAGCCAATGGAAGCGAAACCTTAGTGAGGGTGGACTGCGGTGGAATGACGCTTTGTAAAGGCCTTATACGTACTCTAGACTGCTTACCAAAGGTAGTGAGCGGTGGTATCGACGGATGCCAAACAAACTAGAGAAATCGTGTCTTGTGGGTAAAGCTATACAACCTCTGCAGAGTGTAAAACTATTCGAATAGTCGTGTCCACGGTTATGGACATGCTAGCAGAACTGCTCAAAGTTAGACTTTGATTTTATTTTCAAAATATTTTATAAAACTGTTTATGACATGGATGGGTGTCCATGAGAAAAATTATGGGTTGAAACTCTGAGTTGATGCCCGTGTTTATGTTAGTGTTAGGTTGATGCCTACACTATCTTTATTATTTCAAAATCAATTTTAGTTATTGAAAAACTTGAGCATTTGAACTTAGTATTGTATTTAAATGTCAAACATTGCTTTATGCAAATTGAACCAATAAGTCATCCTTTGTTACATCCATGTATGCATGTCATTCTGTTATTTGACGGGTGTAACTTGCGAGCACGGTAGTTGTGCTCATACTTGCTTTATGCAAATAAATTTCAGAGGAGAAGGACTTTGCTACCAGTGTGGATCTCGACGACTAGGCCGCTACCCCAGTCGATTACCTGTGGTAGATTGCTAGACTCTACTACTTATTCTTCGTCTTCCGCTGTGTTCTTTATTGTTGGCTCGTAAGCCTCTTTTGTAATAAACTCTGTTGATTATTAATAAAGTTGTGATATGAATTTGTTACCATATTTGTTTACTGTGTGAACTAGCTACTGATCATGGGACTAGTTCAGAAATACACAGAGGATTTGGGGGTGTTACTCCTGGGTCTTACAAGATCTTAGTCCTTTAGACCTCCCATTGATCAGATCTGACCGATAGGATCTCTCTCTTGGAGATCTTAGCCGTTCAGACCTCCCCATGTTTAGATCTGACCGATAGGAACCCTCTTTTGGAAATCTTAGCCGTTCAGACCTCCCCTTGATCAGATTTGACCGTTAGGATCTCTCTCTTGGAGATCTTAGCCGTTCAGGCCTCCCCTTGTAAAGATCTGACCGTTAGGATCTCTCTCATGGAGATCTTAGACGTTCAAACCTCCCCTTGTTCAGATATCCTCTGTAGGTTTAGGATCTCTCTCTTAGAGATCTTAGCCGTTCAGACCTCCCCTTGTTGAGATCTAACCGTTAGGATCTCTCTCTTGGAGATATTAGACGTTCAGACCTCCCCTTGTTCAGATCTGACCGTTAGGATCTCTCTCTTAGAGATCTTAGCCGTTCAGACCTCCCCATGTTTAGATCTGACCTATAGGATCTCTCTTTTGGAAATCTTAGCCGTTCAGACCTCCCCTTGATCAGATCTGACCGTTAGGATCTCTCTCTTGGAGATTTTAGCCGTTCAGACCTCCCCTTGTTCAGATCTAACCGTTAGGATCTCTCTCTTGGAGATCTTAGCCATTCAGACCTCCCCTTGTTCAGATATCCTCTGTAGGTTTAGGATCTCTCTCTTGGAGATCTTAGCCGTTCAGACCTCCCCTTGTTCAAATCTGACCATTAGGATCTCTCTCTTGGAGATCTTAGCCATTCAAACCTCCCATTGATCAGATCTGACCGTTAGGATCTCTCTCTTGGAGATCTTAACCGTTCAGACCTTCCCTTGTTCAGATCTGACCGTTAGGATCTCTCTCTTGGAGATCTTAGCCGTTCAAACCTCCCATTGATCATATCTAACCGATAGGATCTCTCTCTTGGAGATCTTAGCCATTCAGACCTCCCCTTGTTTAGATCTGACCGATAGGATCTCTCTTTTGGAAATCTTAGCCGTTCACACCTCCCCTTTATCAGATCGGATCGTTAGGATCTCTCTCTTGGAGATCTTAGCCGTTCAGACCTCCCCTTGTTCAGATCTGACCGTTAGGATCTCTCTCTTAGAGATCTTAGCCGTTCAAACCTCCCCTTGTTCAGATCTGACCGATAGGATCTCTCTCTTGGAGATCTTAGCCGTTCAGACCTCCCCTTATTCAGATCTTACCGATAGGATCTCTCTTTTGGTGATCTTAGCCGTTCAAACCTCCCCTTGATCAGATCTGATCGTTAGGATCTCTCTCTTGGATATCTTAGCCGTTCAGGTCCTCCCCTTGTTTAGATCTAATCGTTAGGACCTCCCCTTTGGAGATCTTAACTTTTTGGACCTCCCTTGCGTCCCTTCGAGCCTCCCGCTAGATCCAGACATCTCCCTTGCTTGATCTAAAGGTCCCGACCTCCTTAGGTCCAAGACCTCCCTAGCGTTTGGATCTACCACTGGCTCCTGCGATCATACCGTTTGAGGTTTTGCCTTCCTTGCCTTAGGACCATTTGATGCCTATCAGGCGGCCCAATCTTGTTTGGTGCATTCGCATATCCGAACGTCCCAACCCTCTAGAACTGTCCGATCTGAATCGGACGGCCCGGTCTCGTTGGCCCGTTCGCTTGGTCCAAACGGCCCCTTTGTTTTGCCCCATCCAATTTTGATCTAGCGGCGCTAGCTTTCCCCGCGTATCCTTGTCTCCACAGGCCTCCCCTCGCCTTTGATCTTGACTGTTTAGGTCCTCCCCTTTGAGATCTTGGCCGTCGGACCTCCCTTTAGGAGATCTGAGCGTCAGGACCTCTTTGCTCTTAGGGCCTCCTCGAGTGCCATTATCCCATGTGCTTTGAACCACTTTTGAGGTCTAGCTTTGCTGTGATTTAGACCTCCTTGGGGTCTAGATCTGTTTGTGGTTTGGATCTCCCTTTGAGGTCCAGATATCTTTTGCCTTTGGACATCCTGTCCATAGGACCTCCCCGAGGTTTGTGTCTATTGGACCTCTTGTCCACAGGACCTCCTCGTTGTGTGTCTTTTTGGACATCCTGTCCATAGGTCCTACCCGAGAGGTTTGTGTCTGTTGGACCTTTTGTCCACAGGACCTCCTCGTTGTGTGTCTTTTTGGACATCCTGTCCATAGGACCTCCTTGTGGTTGTGTCTGTTGGACCTTTTGTCCATAGGACTCCCTCTCTTTGTGTTTATACCTTTATGGTCTAGACCTCTCTCTTTCAGTGTTTAGACCTTTGTGGTTTAGACCTCCTTTCACTGTGTTTTAGACCTTTGTGGTCTAGGCCTCCTTCTTGTGTGTTTTGGACCTCCTTTAGGTTCAGACCTCCTTCTTGTGTGCTTAGACCTCCTTGCTGGTCTAGACCTCCCCTGTCTTTAGGACCCTTTGTCCTTAGGACCACCCTGTTGTCTTTGGGACTTCTTGTCCTTAAGATCTCCCTGTTGACCTTAGGGCCTTTTTGCCTTCAAGGCTTCCCTGTTTCTCCTCGTTGGATCTCCTCGCAGGACCTCCTCTTTGGACCTCCTCTTTAGGTCATCCTCTTTGACCGATCTGTTCATCCTTTTGACTAGCCCCTCTTGTCAGTCCTATACCTTTCTCTTTTCCTCCGCCCGGTTCTTAACCGCAATGGAATGTGGGTTGAAGTCAACTTAAATGGCTGTCACTTCTATTGTACTCATTTCTACTTTTTGTCCCATCCAATGTATAATCTAATCATTTTTTGTACCCTTTGGCAGTGTGCCCTTGTCCTTATTCCTTGAACCTGGTCACTTCCTGTGGTGGTGCTCTGTTCCCCTTTCTCTTTAAATAGGGCACCGGGGACACCCACTGCCTCTTTGTTTTTCATTTTAACCTCTCCTCCTAGCTCTTTCGGTTCTGGTGAGCTCTCAAGCTCCCCCGGTGCGAACCTCGTTGGAATTGGACCTCCCTCTCGCCTGGATATTTTGTTGGACCTCTCCCTCTTGGACCTGTCCTCTCTGTGGATCTCCTCTCTCTTTATTTTAAGTAAGTTCTTTTGGTTTTTCTTGGAGTTTCTTTACTTATTTATCTTCTTTGCGAATGTGTAGATCTCAGTTGATTGCTGAGGAGCTCATGATTCAAGCTACACCAGCCGAAGCTTTTCCCTTCAACAGAGGCAAGTCGTGGACCTTGACCATTTTGATCCCATTTTGCAAAGTTATTTTTTATTTGCTAAACTTGCATGGCTATCTTTATAGAAAATGGTTTGGGGCTGTAGTTACTCTCCTACCTGAGATATACCTCCTTAGATGTTTGGACTAGACATGTTGTCATGAACTCTTTGAACACCTTAGAATGGATGATTTTTTTTGGCATCTTTTGGTTATAGCCAACATGGGATCGAACCTTTATGCTTAGCCTTGCTCTAGATGCGCTGGTCTTATGATTCATGCTTAATCAATAATAATCTTGCCTAATGAAATATGGAACCTGTGGTTGGTGCCACTGTTGGGCAGCTACGGTGTGAGGCCGTAGCTGTGTTGATTGTGGTGCGATGCCACCTTGTTTAAAACTTGTTGTGCCAGGATTGGGGGGTCCAGTGGCCAAGTTGAACCTAAAATGTTTTTACACTCGGGCAAGTGATCGTGGAGTAAAAGGGGTGCCATGTGCACAATGGGATGAGGTTGTCTTGCCTGAGTGGATTAAGGACTTAACTTTGTGTCTGTGGATCCGGGTAAACCGTTCAACCACAAGGCCATGTTATGGGAATGGCTTGGGCCGAATAATTAGCAATGAGATGGCTTGGTCCTGTTATGGTTGAGCGTGTGATTCGCTGGCGCAAGAGGGGGCACACTATAACCCTACGGACTTCTAGACCCTAGGGGGAATTGCGAAACCTTAGCAGGCAGCACTGAGCCAAATCAGAGCTTTGTAAAGGCCTTGTCGCGCTCTCTAGACTGCTCATCTTCAAAAGTGAGCAAGGGTCTTGTAACAGACCAGATCTGGGAAATCTGGAGGGGTCTCCTAGGAGGTCCTCTCAGACCACCCAGGGGTCTCCACGACCTCCCAAAGGTCCTTCAAGGCCACCTAGGAGGTCTATAAAGACCACCCGGAGGTCCTGGCCTCTGTGCACAGTGAGCTAGCCCCAAGATCAGCACACTAGCTCGCACAGAACCACAAGTGATGATATCACAGCCATACAACCAAACAAAAGATGAATCGGACAAATCAATATTAATAAAGACCTTATGCTCAAGCTTGTTTACAAGGTGCCACGCAGGGCTAACATCAAAAGAAAACTGCAGCGGAAACAAACACTTCACAAGACCACCGAGTGGAGGATGTCTCCTAGCGCACAGGGTCCACAAAGAGCTCCTCCCCACAGTGCTCGGAGCACCCTGGGAGGTCTTCGGCTGCTGATAAACCAGAGGACACAAAGCCATGAGTATATTGAATGTACTCAGCAAGTCATAGGGATGCATGCAAATAATAATCATGTAAAGCTTGACAAGGGTGGCCACAAGGTTAGTTGGCAGAAAGCAACATTTTCAAGAGATGCATTATATAGATTCCAAAGCTCGAATTGAAAGAATACTCATAAGTAAACAAGTTCTTTTCAAAGCAAAAGTGGACACCCTGTCCACCACCAAACCTCACTGTGATCACCCTGATCACATCTCGGCCTACACCAAGCCGCACAAAACTAGCTCAAAGCCCACCACATTTTCCTTTTGCAAAGTCTACCCCTTGCGTGAAATCTCTGGGCATGACCATAACTGAGGCTGCGGCTTTTCGAAAAGGTTTACACTCTGCAGGGGTTGTTCACTTTACCCATAAGAGGTAATCGCTTGATATGACACACATTTCCTTGGACGTGTGAATCAAGTAGAGACCACCACCAGGTCTTTACAAAGGTCCACTTGACTCGGTTATGCTCTCGCTAAGGTTTCGCTTCCCTTGGGCGTTACGGCCTGCCGGATTTGTGCCCCCTCTTGCGCCATTCCCATCAACACAGAACCGACTCAAGCTTCTCTAATTATTGCACCCGGTCCACCCCATAATCGACATGTGGTCGAACGAAGAGACCCAGATCAATGGTTTAAGGTTAAGTCCTTAGTTGGCTGCTCAGGCAAGACATTCCACAACCCAATATGCGTTACGGCACCCCCACTAACCACCATCCATCAAGCCTAAGCATAAAACAGCTTTGGCACCATCGGCTAAGCAACCTTGGTACAACCAGCCACCAGACCGCCCTGGTCTGGGCACACAATTTTATCAATGAGTGGCACTGCCACGGTTCCATCGTTCATTAGTCATGTTAATCATTAAAGAATCATGAGGTTGAATCCATCGCAATCTACAGCATGGCTAAGCGCAAGATGTACCCATGTTGGTAATCAACAGAGACCAACTAACATAGTCCTTCCTATGGATATCAAGGGAACATGTCAACATGTATGTCTCAAGGAACCAAGGAGGTCTTACTGTCAAGAGGATACATAAATAACTACTCCCAAAATCATTTGTATACAAATAGCCATGCATGATAAGTTAAGACAATATACTTTTCTTTGCAAAGATGGGTTCAACATGATCAAGGTCTATGACTTGCCTTCGATGAAGAACTGAGAAGCTTCTGTTGATGTGGTCGGGTCCAAGAAATCCTCTGTGAAACCGGGATCTACACGTTCGAGAGAGCCAAAATAAGTAAAGCAAACTCCAACAAGAAGATCAAAGGAACTCACCAGATAAGAGCCAAAGAAGGGTTACAGAAATAGAATGAAAACCAGAGCTTGAATCGCTCAAGAAGAGGCTCAAACGAGGGAGGTCTAGCTCACTGAAGGAGGTCCAAGGTGCTGAGCAACAAATAGAACCCAAGAAGCTCTCTCGGGTCCCTTTTATAGGCGCCTGGAGATCCAGAGAGGAGGACGCCGCATTAAATGGTACATGACAGGAGCAGGTGTTGAATGGGAAAGGAGCAAGTCAAGGAAGTGACCAAAGAAGGAAACCATGTACTGCAGAAGCAACCGCAATAAATGCTTGAAGACTTTGGCTCTGGCAGCACTCAACGGAAGGAGGAAGAAATGAGTAGGGAGTGACAAGCTGCCAGTCAAACACGTGAGGCTGACCCAACCCAAAGGGGAGGTCCTGAGCAATGGGAGGTCCTGGCCCAAAGGGGAGGTCCTGAGCAAAACGGGGAGGTCCGAAGGACAGAACCCGCAAAAGGCAGGTCCTGACGGTTAGATCAAAACCAAAGGAGGTCTGACAGCTAGGATCTTGCAAGGGGAGATCTTAACGGTCTAGATCAAGGTCAAAGGAGGTCTGACGACTAAGATCTCGTAAGGGGAGATCTTAACGGTCCAGATCAAGGTCAAAGGAGGTCTGACGGCTAAGATCCCGCAAGGGGAGATCTTAACGGTCCATATCAAGATCAAAGGAGGTCTGACGGCTAAGATCTCGTAAGGGGAGATCTTAACGGTCCAGATCAAGATCAAAGGAGGTCTGACGGCTAAGATCTCGTAAGGGGAGATCTTAACGGTCCAGATCAAGATCAAAGGAGGTAATCCTAGAGGACACAGGGAGGTCCTGGAGGACGTGGGAAGGTCCAAATTAACGGGGAGGAGGTCCTAGAGGACACGGGGAGGTCCTAGAGGACGCGGGGAGGTCCAAATAAACAGGGAGGAGGTCCTAGAGGACACAGGGAGGTCCTGGAGGACGCAGGGAGGTCAAAATAAACGGGGAGGAGGTCCTAGAGGACACAGGGAGGTCTTGGAGGATGCAGGGAGGTCCAAATAAACGGGGAGGAGGTCCTAGAGGACACAGGGAGGTCCTTGACGACTTGATCAACATGGGGGAAGTCCTCAAACGATGAAGACCAAACTCAAGCGGTAGGTCCGAACTAGGGAAGTCCTAAGGACACGAGGAGGTCCAAAGGAATGCAACAACAAGGAGGTCCTATGGACATAAGGTCCAGAAGACACACCCAAGGGGAGGTCCTGACAGTTAGATCTCCAAAAGGGAGGTCCGACGGTCAAGATCTCAAGGCAAGGGGAGGTCCGCGGAAGCAAGGATGCGCAGGAGGAACTGGGGCCGTCAGATCTTGATCGAACGGAACCAGGCAAAAGGGCTGTTCGGGCCAAGTGAACGAGCCAACTCAACCAAGCCGTCCGATGCAGATCAGAGGGCACAGAAAGGATGGAACGTTCTAACTAGGCGAACGCTCCAACAAGATTGGGCCGTCCGACAAACATCAAACGGTCCTAAGGCAAGAAAGGCAAAACTCAAGCGGTACAATCGCAAGAGCCAGCAGTGAGTCCAAACACTAGGGAGGTCTAGGCCTTTAGATCCAAAGATCAAACAGAGGAGGAGGTCTGGACCCTTAGATCCAAACAGGGAAAGGGGTTTAAACCACAAAGGAGATTCAAACCAACAAAGAGGTCCAGACCGATCGGGAGAGGTCTAGACTCAAGGGAAGTCCAAACAAAGGCACAAGGGGAGGTCCAGAGAGGTCAAGGGAGGTGTGAACTAGCGGACAGAGAGGAAAACAACACCAGAGCACAAACATCTCCAAATAAACCAGACCTTCGCATTAGTTGAAGTTCGATTATTTCAAGTTAAATCTCCAAAGTTCCAAAATTCCAAGTTAAGCTTGAGCAATTTACAGAACCAAATGGTTACTTTTGAGTTTTGAAAATTTTTCAGAACGGCAACGAAAATTGGGATGTTACAGGTCTTTTCGGAACCCGTCCCGCTAGAGAAATTGTGAATTGTGGGTAAAGTTGTACACCTCTACAGAGTGTAAAATCTATTCGAATAGCCAAGTCCTTGGTTATGGACATCTCCCGGAGAAGTGGTGCAAAAGGGTAGACTTTTATAAAATGTGTCCCTGGGCGCTTCTGCGAGAGACTATGGCTTTGCCTCGAAGAGACCTTGGCCGGCTTTAGAGGGGTCAGGGTTGGCTCGAGATGAGGTCCAGGGGCTGGTTCGGGAGCTCTGGAATGGTTGTTCCAGAGTGGTCATGGTTGAGGTCCTGGACATGGGTGTGTCCAGATCTCCCACGGTTGGTCTTTTGGGAGCGCTGGAACTGGTGTTCCACAGAGGTTGTGAGGACCCTGGTTTATTTAGCTTGTAATGCTTAGTTTTCTATTGACTCTAGCATTACAAACAAAATAACTCGTGTCTTCAAGATATGTATACTTCCCAGAAATGCAGTATACACACCCCTTTACAAAATCATGCATCAATTCCATTCAAGACATAGAACCGAAGCAACACTTTACAATTCCAAAAGACATACATTATAGAGTTATTACAAAAGAGCCAACCGGCCAAATGATAGTTAAACATGAATTAAACAGCGGAAGCAAAAGCCATAAGATGGCGATAAACAAGAGCCAATTAGTATGTCTTTAACCCACAAGGCAACCAATCGGGCCGCCAACCTAGTCGTCAAACCCGCAGCACATCTCACAAAAGTTGATCCCTTGGGGATCAGCTTCTTCCTCTGCAACAAATTCATTAAACAAAGTAAATGAGTACAAAAATGTACTCGCAAGACTTACGTGTAGGGTAACAGGCCTGTACATATGCTACATGCAAGCTTGAACAAATAGAGAAAGGTTCTAGGCTTATTTTCAGCATAAAGCAAGTTTCATTTGCAATAATGTAATACATTTAAAGTAATTTAACAATCTATTTTTAATTGTTTAAATAACAGCGAGTAACAATATATAAATGACAACAACAACCTGGAAGTAACTAACCCAATAGCCACCACAGCAATAGCATGAACTCCCGATTCATACCAACCAACATCAAGTTTTAATTAAAAGATTATAGTCTAACTCTCGAAAGACCTCCCCAAGCGTGCCCATAACCTAGGACAAGGCTATTCAAATAGTTTAAACCCTGCAGGGGTGTACCAATGTACCCACACGTCAGACCGCCTTTTTGCCTCCGGAATAAGCACACTACCTTTGGTATGCCGGCAAGGTTAAGTCCTACGAGACATTTCCAATATTGTGCATTAACTACGAGTCGCCTGTATGGAAGAAACTCATACGTTGATACGGAGTCATCAAAGATGCTCACCTCCTTATAAAGGAAGGTGCTCCTCGCAGTGGATAGCCTCCAACACTGCTCACCCAAACACACACAAGTTTCTTTTTCAACACAACACACACAACCACCATGCGACCTGGAGCTAACGCATGCCAAAGTACTAAGTCAAGATAGGTCTCATATCCCTCTCATGTGGTTAGCACACAATAATTCTTGGTTTAGTGTAACAAGATGTTCGATCCTTGTTGACTCAGGCATACAACCACACACCCGATAACCACACCATCATACCATATGCCCGAGTCTAAAACATTTTGATTTTCAGTTTTAGATTTTACAAAATTAACAAAGCACAAGGTGCTGGATATAAGGTAATAATAATAAGTTTTGTGTGATCAAGGTCATTGACATAAGCCAACAACAGCCCAATTCTACCAGTAGCTAAGCATTTCTAAGCACGACACCAAAAAGACAAAAAGACCATATATCATCCACCGGGCTCTAATTCACCAGCGATATTATTAACTTATGGTTAATGGCAGGGGATAACAATTTAAGGGCAACCATGCAATAGGAATAACTACCTCTAATTGGGAAAATTACTTTGACACAAAAGCATGCATGTGTATACAATTTGTAAACAAAGTATTAGCCTTTAAAAGTAATGGGATTGGGTATGATAAAACTGCTTGCCTTGCTGAAGTTGCTCAATATGCTGCAGAGGATCACTCTCAAGATCAACATACTCATCGGTACCTAACGAAAGACCGAAAAAGAACTGATAAGAACGACGAACACCGAAAAGACTCAAAAACCAACTTCAGCAAAAAGCTCTAAAATTTTTACAGTAAAAAAGCACCTCATGAGATGAACAACCCAATTGGATTCACCTCATTTGGAGCTAGGCTGCATTTTCTATGATTTTTCAAAGATATGAAAAAGTGCACAAGTTAAATGCACCCACATTTTCTTTAAAGACAATGGCATGCTCAAAACTTATTTTACCAGCAAGTACACTAACAGAGGAAACAAACAAAGTTGATTTCACTCAAAAAGGATCTACCGAGAATTACTTATGCATTTTCCAAGTTAGTTGAATTTTTAATGCAATAAATAAAGTTAAACTGAATTTAAATCTATTCTCAAATTTTTCTGGAGCCAAACTAAGCTTAAAACCATTTTTAGGTTAAAGCTTAGCTAAAACCAGAATTAAAAAAATTTGAATCAACCGAAATAGATTTAAAATGAATTAGTTATGAATTTTAAAGTTTAATACAATTTTCTGTTGAAAAATAAAGCTTACCGGAATTAAAACAAATTTAACCGGAAAGAATCGACGTGGCTCAATATGGGTCGTTGATTTGGCATCGGACGGCTCGCGCGCACAGTGCACGCGTGCTCCCACGATGTCAACAGTGCCCACCATTGGATTGAAATCCAACGGTCCACAATCTTGAAGCACAGTGCTGCGCTCGAAAGAAATGGGAAACATTTCTTGGATCGAGAATCCACGGCCCAGATTGATCGAGAGCTGTAGATGGTCCAAACAGCACATCGATCGTGGGCCGTTGATTTGGGAATGGAGGGCTGAGATCAAGGGGATGCTTGGACGGTCCGAACGGCCCAACAGATCACAGTCGTTGCTTTGAAATCGGGCGGTGCACACGGGCTGAGACGATCGGAGTGGTCCGAATGGCCCAATCCATCGGGGCCACAAATCCGCAAACGGACGGCTCACAACGATTGAAGCGTTGCGCACGCGCCCGAGAGAGAGAAAAAGAGCGGGGCCCCACTATTAGTGACTATAGGCCATGCACACGTGTCCAAAATGTCCCGGGGGGTTTAAACACACGGGCCCGCTTGTTAGCGGCACATAAGAGCTTGTTTAGGACACATTAATTGCTAACAATGATTAAGCATTTAAATGACGCAATTAATGTGCCCTAACAACAATGCACGGCGCTGTACACGTTCGACAAAAGGGCCGACGCTAGGAAGAGCTCGCCGCTGGCGATTCCTGTCATGGCGGCGCGAGCTAAAGGCCAAAATGGGTTTGCAATAACAACACGCACCCAATGGTGGCAACCTCGACGGCGGTGACGGCCCAGAACACTGGCGAGCTGGGGGAAAGCGGTGCGGCAATGCACGGCTAAACGACGAAAACGCAAAAGAGCTCCGCAGCGGTTCTGAGAAGCGGTGCCCGAGCATCTAAGGGCTACTCAGGAGCTACCTGAAGGATGCGGAGGCATGGTGATGGTCGGAGCAACTCCGGAAACGAGGAGCAGCGCCGGCACTAAAGGAGACGAAGTGAAGGTGACGGTCTGAGCAAAAATAAAGCCAAAGGATGGTAAGGTTAGCTCCACCATGGCTCACAGAGGGTCCATGAGCAAGCAATTGGAAAGTGGAGCCCTTACCGGAGTTAAAGACGAAGAGGGGTGATCCTCGGCCGAAAAGAGGAAATCCAAAATTCAGCTACTTCGTGAAGAGGCAACCAAAAATTGAATTAGGGTTATTACTCGAGGAGGTTAGAGGAATGAGTTGGAGTAAAGGATTGAGCAAGAGTGCCATTGGAACTTGGAAGACCACGAAGCTCGCTTGCGGCCGACAATGGCGGGTTTAGGGTTTTAGCGAATTGAGCTCAACCAAGCACCGAGAGGCAAAGTTAAAGCTCAAGAGGGCTAAAAGGATTGCAAAGGAAGCTTGGGGGCTACTTATAGCAGAGAGAGACAAGGGGTGAGCAATGGCCACAACAGAGGAGAGATCGAGTCAAAGGTCTGCCATGGCCACACTAGAAGAGATGGGAGCAGGTAGAAGACCACGACTTAGAGGGCGGCACTGGCAAGCATTTAAGGCTCAGAGCCGTTGCGAGGTGACAAGGCCTCTCCCCCATGCCCTGTGCACGCCATGGCTTCGCTGGTGCTCATGCGTGGGACAGAGGGAAAGGAGACAAAGAACAGGAGAGGCGAGCGGGTCCACCGGTCAGAGAAAGAAAAGAGCAAGGCTGGCTCAGTCCAAAGCACAAAAGGGCTGAGCCGCACCCTAAACAGCACGAGACCAACACCCCCGGTTGGGTGGAAGATGGACGGTTGGGATCTACGCACCCGCAGCGGTTGGATTCAAATCCGACGGCTGAAAGAGGTAGGTCCGAACGGCCCACTAATCTCGAGCGCTGAAAGGAGATCCAAGGGTCCAACGAGGAAGGCGATACGATGGCGATCCAACGGCGTAGATGCCATGCGCGCTTTTGAACGGCACGGGCGCGAGTTAGGCGGTTGGGTTCAACCGTCAAAACGGTTGGGCTTGAGTCCGACACTGACTTAGACCCGAGGAACAGGAAAACAGATTAAGAGTAGATTTAAGCTGAGTGAATTTGAGAATTTGTAAATGGAGTTCTACAACTCTAAAAATTCTAAAATTTTAACTGAAGGTTGCTGACTCTAGGATAAACCTTGTATAAATTCTCCAGAAGTTTTTATGCATAGCATTTTTCTCCAGAAATTCCAGAAGGCTTGTTCTAGGGTTTGACCAAGAGTCAAACTGGTTTGACTGCCTCTTAAAAATTATCAAATAATTTCTAAAAATTATGAAATAATTCAAAGGTATCACACAGCATCCCTAGAACAAAGGAAAAATATTTCCAAGGGTTGGACACAAGATTTTTAACAAGGAGGTCATGACTTTATTCAATTAGGGATTTTGATTTTTGATTTCTCATAATTCCTTTACAAGAATTACAGAAAAGTTCAAAAACTTCAAGATGCAAGAAAAGTTTTAATTTCTCCTTATTTTCTTACATTTGAAACATAGACCCTTATTTGGGATGCTACAGAGGTCTTGGGAGTGAGTGGGTGCTCATCTCCCCCTCTTGTTTATCAAATGTATCTATGTATTATTGTTTTTAACTCGTGCCTTGCAATCTATACATGATATCTTTTGTCAACTATTGCCTTTTGCAACTAACCATGCAGCTCTTTCTATTGGCAAGCCTTGCATGAATAATTATTGCACACATCTCCCCACAGCTTGCTGAGTACATTCAAAAGTACTCATGGCTTTGCCCTCTGTTTTAACCAGCAGCTCAAGGAAGTTCCAGGGAGCCCAAGGCTCAGTGAAGAAGAGGTCTTTGGAGACCTTGTGACCTAGGGGACATCCTCCACTCGATAGTCGATGGGCTGATCGGTTGGACCCGCTCGTTTGTGTTTTGTCTCCACTGCTAGTGCTCTTTTGTTGTTGTAGCCCAAGAGGCAAACCCCTATAAGAAGCTTGACCGAAAGGTCCTTATTAATATATGTTGTTTTGTCTCTTGTTTTCTCTTGGTTTGTGTATGGATTTGATCTCACCATTGTCAGTATGTGCGAGCCAGCTTGTGCTTCCTGGGACTGGCTCATTGCACAATGGCCAAGACCTCCAGGAGGTCTTGAGGTTCTGGTAGACCTCACTCGGGATGCACTGATCGGTACTACCGCTTCTTTGTGCGGTAGTACCGCAGCTTAAAAAAATTTTAGGGCTAGTTCCCTATATCCCAAGCATATTTTGTCCACTCCTTTTGTACTGATTATTTTTTAGCAGATATTTTGTCGACAAATCACGCTGATATTATACAACATTCAGCACAATGTCGTAACATCTTTTGTCGATAAAGCAAAATTTCTACTGACTATTCCCGAGCATATTTTTGTCGACAAATCACAATGATATTACATAACATTCAGCACAACGCCATAACATCTTTTGTCAATAAATCACAAAGACATGACATTCAGCGCAACGTTGTCATATACTTTGTGGACAAATCACACTGATATTACATAACATTCAGCACAACGTCATAACACCTAGTTTTTTACAAATCAAAGTGATATGACAAAGCATTGGGCACCACATATTTCACTGGACGAACCTTTCCCATGACCGCGACCTCAACATCCCCCATCTGGACCGCCTCGAGTCGGGTGGTCGGATGAGGTCCCCGCGGCGACGTCAGTGATGTAAAAATTGGGTTACATACAAAGGCCATATACAACTACCTGAAAAGGCTGTGTGGAGGGGCCGAGTGGAAGGTATACTCTCTGCTAATAAAACTAAAGTTGCCGGTCTATGATGAATTGACTACTCTACTCTGTAGAGTGGTCAATGATGAATTGCACTCTACGTAGTGGCAAATCCTCGAGTACCTCTCTAAATAGTGGCAAATCATTAATTATCCCAACAAAATAAAGACCAATAAGGGCACATAAATCTAGGAGAAAAAAATTCAAAATAAATTGAGGTCAGAAGTCCAAAAGTCTCTAACGGGTCGGATTAAGTAAACGGGTTTGACTATAATACATCCACAGGTTGTGAATCCGGAATCTATTTAATCCAGAGCACGAATCCAGACGCAAAAAATGGACGGCCAGAAATCTGACTGATTTCAATCGTAGAGATACTCGACTAACTCCCCAATCCCAAGTTCCCAACTCCCAGCCGCAGCTCGCCAGCCACCTAACACGCGAAGCGCCGGCTGAAGCAGCCACCACTGCCGCCCCTCATCCTCCTCCCGGCCGGCCGCCGCCCCCCACCAGGTCGCCACTCCTCCTCACGCCCAGCCGGGGCCCCTCCTCACCCCCGGCCGCCACCACTCCCGGACGAAGCAGTCTGCCACCTCCAGATCCAGATCCGCCCCCGTCCTCCTCCCGGCCGCCGCCCCTCCTCCCGTCCGGTGGCCTCCTCCCGCCCGTACTCCTCCTCAACGCCGGCCCGACTCCCTCCTCCTGCCCGAGCGCCCGGCTGACCTCAAAGCTCGGTCGTCCTCCTCCCAGCCGCCGTCCCTCCTCACGCCCGGTCGCCTCCTCCCGCCCGGCCTCCTCAACGCCGGCCCGACTCCCTCCTCCCGCTCGGTGAAGTTCATGAACCATAATACTATTACAGATTCAATGTATGTTGCAGCTTGTCATGCTACGTGCAAGTTTTCTTGATTTCAACTATGCATGCACTTTCTCAGAAAGTATGTACAAGGAGGGCAGTTCTTGATAAACTCACGCATAGCATACATAGCATTCTCAGAAAGTATTTCAAGTATGCCGGTGATGTGCAAGTACTTTCACAGATAGTATGCATGCACTTTCTCAGAAAGCATGTACAAGTACTTCCACTGATCAGAAAGTATTTCAAGTATGCCATCTGGGCTTGTACAGATTCAATTTTCTTTGGATTCCTCGGTGAAGTTCGTGAACCATAATTCTAGTGATGCATTGTTCGGCTTGTACAGATTCAATTTTCTTTGGATTTGCATTTCATTAGTTGATAGTTGACGTGTGAATACGAATATGTGATTCCTTTGTACATACCTGATTATTAATTCCGTAAGTTTACCCTTTTTTTTTGTTCATACGTTTTTATTTTCAGATTACTGGGATGGATGGTATTTTTGGCCAATTGTATCAAGAGGTGTCGCCCACCGTAGTGACTGTCCACGGAACCGGATTTGTCCAAAGAGAAGAAAAGGAGGATCACTACGGCACCAGATTTGTCCTTCTATCTGAGGAGAGGTATTGTTTGATATTTACATCTGCATCAATCATCGGAACAAAACATGAGGTAGTTGTCTATTTCGGCGAGGATTTCCCAAGGACTGCTAAAGTTCTTTGTTTAGAACCGAAAGTGCCGTTTGCGGTCTTAATTGTGGAAACCGATAGCCAACAGAAAGCAATTACATTCAGTAAAGATCCTGCAAAGAGGCAACTGATTACCACAATTGGTGCCATATCCAGTGAAGCTGCTCTTGGCAACTTCAAGGGATTTGTGTTCAACCCTTCATGTGCTGCATTTGATTATTCTGGTCAACATTTGGTTGGAAGTGAGGATTACTTTTTACTGAAGTGCACTTTTAAAGATGAGGCGGATGATGATTTTACATTTGAGGAGGATTATGACCCAGAGACTGATTATACAGATGAGGAGGAGGATGACCCAGAGGTGTTACATACGGCAGATACAGCAGATAAGCTAATCTCAGCTCCAATATTTAACTTGAATGGTAAAGTAGTTGGTCTAATTGCTTCAGCCGGCGAGGCCAGTGATGTAAAAATTGGGTTACATACCAAGGCCATATACAACTACCTGAAAAGGCTGTGTGGAGGGACTGAGTGGAAGGTACACTCTCTGCTAATAAAACTAAAGTTGTCGGTCTGCATCCTAATATATGAACTTTGTTACTCGCAGAAGCTTCTAAAAGGTCTTGCCGAGCGTTTTTGCAACAAGGAAAGAAGGACAAGCAAGAGGTAAGATCACTAGTCATTGGCTTAGGGCTTTGTGAAGATATTTGTGTTGTGGACTAGAGCAGTTGATACGAAGAGCTTATTTGTGTTGTTGGGTAAGGCAGACGACAGAAGAGCGTTAGATTGACCGATCATTCTTTTTTTTTTTTCTCGCTGACGAAAGTGAGATTTTTAGATCACCCGTGAGGGTTATGAGTCTTCACAAAGCTTAATCTTTTGAGTTAACTGGTTGGTGCATTAAACTCTGATAGGTTGTAACCTCAAACTCCCAATAATACGCCTGCACTCGGTTGCCTAGCTTTAAATTGGGCTCCATGGGGCACTTTGCTGAGTTGCATTCGCTCATTCCACCTAGCTGCAGAATCTTCTTAGCATAAGAAGTGTGATGCATCGATCCTTCCCTTGTGCTCCACTTCAATGCCCAGATAGTAGGACGGCAGTCCAAGATCACTCATCTCCAACTCTTTCATCGTCTGCAGCTTGAATTGATCTCGATCTCCCTTGCACTTGTGCGGGTCACAATCAAATCATCATCATCTACATAGACACCAACCACCAGTAAGTAGCTCCTTTCCGCTGCCCCCCTTGTACACGGCCTGCTCCTGGGGACACTTTTCAAAGCCACCGTTATTCTTCATGCTCTTATCCTATGGGATGTTCCATGCTCTTCGAGCATAACGTAGCCAGTAGAGCAATTTGGCCAGCTTGTAAACTTTGTGCTCTTGGTTCTTCACAGCATACCCTTCCGGCTGAGCCACATAAACTTCTTCCTGAAGATCTCCATTCTAGAACACCGATTTGATTTGACTTGACGTCCAAGTGATGCGCTTCCCAGCCTCACTGAGCTGCAAGGGGGAGCAACAACCTAGCTTAGCTCACTGTTTCGAGCAAAAACATCCTCCAGGTCAATCCCATGTTGTTACTTGTACGTAGCCTTTCCTTTGGCGACATCTGAGTCCTTGTTCAGCTTGTTCCAATGGATTTGTGCCCCACTGGCAACCCGGTCACGGTCAGCTTCCCAGTGCTCTTCCGTTCTTCTCGAGCTCACGCTTCATGGCATCTTCCCAGTGCTTTTCTGTTGAAGCTTCGCGGTTCCATTCTTCAGCAGCAGCTTCCTCGGCCTCAGCATAAACTTCACTACCAATCTCTATAGCTAGCTGGCCCACCATCGGAGCCCGTGCCGCTGGGCGTCTTGGTGAGCGGTGATGACACAGGCCGTATGCTTGCAGATTTGGCAAAAACTAGGCAAAGCTGATTTAAGGACAATCAGGTGTCATGCTTGAATGCCAACATAAAGCAAACTTGTTGTTCATTGGACTACAATACACACGATTAATGGTAATGTGTGTTAGAAATTTTGAAATTTTTCCACCAAATCCTACGGTATCAGGCTATCAGCAGCACTACCACGTCTTAACCCACGAGACGACCAGCCTAGGGAGCGTTGCATCTAGAGTTGCTAGGACGCTAAAACAAGTAAAACCATTCACTTTACCGTACTATAAATCGTTCCAGACTTCGAACCAACATGTCAAACGAAATGAACTTCGTAACATTAGTATTTACGATGAGAGTTGTGAGAAAAACGAAAACACTAAATTTGGGAGTGCATGTAGCTGCAATTAAATAATAAGGGAAAAGATGAAAAACCTGAGAGTAACTGGCATTGGAATGGTAGAATGACGTAATGCGGGATAAAAATTTCAACTCTATTGTGATTTGTGGGGCAGAGAGGGAGTAGAACGTGATAATACAACCCGCAAAGTAACACCAAAACAATGCTCCAAAATTACCAACTTGCATGTTAAATACAATTCTGGACACGGAGCTACAAATACCAACTCAACAGGTAAAATACTAGTTGCTAGGCAGGGAGAACAGTTCAACTGAGCAGAAAGAGGGCAACGATAGACAAGAACAGTTCAACGGAACAAGGGCACAATGACATCTAAAGAAGAATCGTTCTTGGCCGGCGAATCATTCTTCCCCGGCGTCTGTTGCGCACCCAATATTTTTCATCAAGTAGAAAATGATACCAATATGGCTTGGGCACGGGCCATCTGTCGACGAATAAAATTTTTTTTAACGTAAGCTGCTGAATACATATATGCTAAACATTAATTGAAACCAATTAGCACTGAGACAAAACAGAAATAATACCTGTTTGGCTTACCAACGTAGTCAATAACATCGAGAGAACCAGTCCAAAGAGCCGCGCGTAAAAGTTCAATAATTTTACTCATTGACAGGAAAGGAGTTGCTTTCTTATCATAAAAGTTCATGCCAACAAAGCTCCCATCAACATCAATAAGGGGGCCTCCAATCCCAGCCTAGTACAACGAACCAAGGTTGCATGGAAAAGCTGTAAGTTGTAATACCTTAAAGATATAGTTTAGTACATGTGTTGATATATTAACTTGACTCATATTCTGATGCAACTATTTATACCACCATGTGAAAAACGGCAAGAAAAATTCACCAGTGTACCTTCTTGATTTTACAAGTGGACATCACAAGGTCTTGGCAATCAAATCTGCTATGGCCGGCAGTCACTTCACCACTTGAGGCCATTAATACTCCTTCATCGAAGAGACGCCCTATAGCTACTACCTTCTTGGATTCAGACTGCGCTTGATCAAGAATATTTGCAGGACGAATAGCACGTAAATTCTTGGCACTAATAATAGCAATATTATAACTTAAACTATAACATTCCAATGTCCCACTGGCATGTTGATTTGGTGGGAGAAACACCTCAATCTGCAATGATAAAGTGAGACTTAACCATTATCTTAAAAGACCAAGAAAGAGGAGTACAAAATGATTAGGAGCGCCAACCCTCAAGTTATCATCAATCTTGTTTTCATGATCAGAAGTTCTAACCAAACTGGCCGAAGTCAGAATTCTGGTGCATCCATCCCACTTTATAAGTAAGCCTGTGCATGCAAAAAACCTCACGTTTCCTACACATCATAATTTTGATCATTAGTCAGTGAAGATCAAATACTAGTACGAAAAAGTAATGAGCGTATAACTGTAAAATCACCATTGAATGAAGCAAGTGAGACAACACTTCGGGATAAATTTGTAACAACATTTTTATCAAGTTTTCTCCAGACAACGTCCTCAGAACCACGAAAGTAGACTTTGGCACCCTTCCAAGCAAGTATGTCGCCAAAACCATCTTCAAAAGAATTAAGCAACCTGCCACCGCCTGGTTAAAGAAACAAGTACAAAAGTTGTTAGCACTACAATAGCTATAAAAAAAAATGCACAAGGGAGAAGTCAGCAAAATCAAAATCAACGACTCACATTTGATCATTTCTAGCGATGGTCTGGGATAGCCCAGGGAGTCTAGCAACTTAAATTGTGCCATACGTCCTGGTGCAATAAGGTGATCAACGTTGGTACTCAGATGATGAGTATGATGATAAGTAACATTCACATAATATTCTGCATATAATGATCAATAGGTAATGTTTAGAATTCTGACTTGCATGATAATTCACACCTGAAGGGACTATGCTTGATACACGTGGAATACTGTCAGAAGGCAAGGAAGCTTCCTGGTTGCTATTTTTTATTTCTCCACTCGAGCTACCTAAAATGGAAAAGATGAGGGAAGAGGAATCGGCACAATTGAAAACGTATTGTCTCACAAGCTCTAAGCAGGAGTACAAAGCATATGCATGAACTTGGTGAAACAAGGTGATCTGATTAGCACTGACCACATGTTAATAAAATGATGATAAGTACAGTTGTGAAACTAACCTTGCACCACTGATGATGAACTTGCAAACAATGATCAATAAGTATGACTAGAAAATGATGATGAATGACTTGATAATGCACACTTTAGTGGTGTTGAGTGATCGTGCCATGCTCACCTGCAAGATAAGAGTCACAGGGTGTGGAAGCTTTTTGTATATCATCTGTGTGTTTCTTCCTTGTATAATCGCCCCCTTGCTTATTTCCAGCACTGCAACAGAACATAGTAGAGTCGTTATGATAAATAAATACACAGAAGTACTAGCCCAAAAGCAAAATGGTCATACCAATGCATGAACCGAATCGTACAAAAGGAAACAAGGTATGGAAAAAAAGACTTGGCGGGTCACATGCTTGTAAATATTCAACAAAAGATAAGAGAGGATTGAGCATATCCAGATGTCATAAATATGAGTTACATTGTCCATATTTTAGTCTGAACAAAAAATGTAACTCTTCCTCGTTTAGACGAATAGACTACCTTCAACATTGAAGAAAGAGCACTAAATTAGCAACAGGAGAGGTGGCACTGGTGCAAGTATCCACCAGGTAGAGGTGGCAAGAACCAAATTGCTATCAAGGGATAAACATTCACAAAACCAAAGCAACTAGAAATGACAGAAAGTTGCAAAAAGACCAAGCAGCCGATTAGCCAGATTACTGTGTGAAACTCCAAAGGCTCCAAAGCTGTTAGTATCCAAAACGGCTTACCTTACAAGGTGGAAGTGGAACAGGATTTGGAACAAATATAGATAAGCCAATTGGGCAAGATATAACTCATAAATGCTGGAAGCATAGAAGACATACCTGAATATCTGAAATTGCCCCAAGCGTTGAAGAATTAAACTCCATGGTAGGAACCGAGTCTTTTCCGTACCACAATAAAGGTTCATCCCAACGAAGTTCCCATCAGCATCAATAAGTGGCCCTCCATGTCCAGCCTAAAACAAAAGTAAAGTGACAGGGATTACATAGGGAAAATCGCAATTTTACTTCAGTGCATACAATGATACATTAGACCACTAATATCAAAATGCAATTATTTGTTTCAAGTTTTCTATCACACCGAAAAGTAAGAAACAAATCAACAGTGTACCTTAGTAATTTTACAAGTAGAGATCATAAGCTGTTCACGATCAAGTCCACTCGAACCATCAATCAGCATCCCACTCGTGGCCATCAAACTGCCTGAGTTGAAGGCACGCCCAGCAGCTACTACCGTAGTATGAGGTCCAGATTGCACCTGATGATGCAGACGTACTCGATTGACATTAAGGAGGGTAAAGACCGTGACAACAGCAATATCTTGATCATATAGATCCAAGTACCCTTTGGCAGTTTCATTACTAGGAAGGCGCACTTCAATCTACAGTGATAAAAGCAGTACAACTGCACAGAATGAACAAAATATCTTGAATAAACAAAGCAAAATGGAAACACAATGATTAGCAACACCAACCCTCAAGTTATCATCAACATTTCTTGCATCATTAAATGCTCTAACCAAACACGCTGAAGTCAGAAATCCTGTTGTGTGTAGTCTTGTTGTGTGTAGTTCGTGTCCTATAGCTATGCCTGTGCATGCAAATAACATTGTACTTCCTACACAAGATCACGATTTCAATCATTAACTAGTGACGATTAAATACAAATTTGGAAAATTCATAAGCATATAACAGCATAATCACCATCGAACAAAGCAAGCGAGACAACACTTCGAGACAAATCTGAAGCAACTTCTTTACTGAGTTCACTCCAGACACCTTGACCGGAATTGTGTAAATTGCCAAATTGCTCTTCAAAAGTGCTGTCCAAATGCAAGACACCTAATTAAAGAGCATGATACAACACAACTGTGAGTGCTCTATTAGAGTAATATGTGCAAGAAAAAGGAAGAACCAGCAATCTCGAAATCAATGACTCACTGTTTTTCCTTCCACTTTTGCAAGCTTTTTGCCTCTTATTCAAACTTCTTGTGTGATCACTGCCCCTCTTTTTTTTCCACATCTTTCCAACCCTGAAGCAGATAATTAATGCAAATGCTGTGTCACAGCCAATAGAGCAAGGTTGCCAAAACCATCACATTCCCAATGCTCAAAGGGTTGTTGATACAAGTCTAGTGTCAAAGCTGATGTTTTTTGACCTCCTATACGTTTTATCGTAACCCCCAAACATCAAATTGGATAAAGCTAAACCCTAAAAAAAACTACCTTGTTACCTGTTATTTTATCACATTCTCAAATAATATTATCAAACAGTATGTATTTTGATGAAAAAAAGAAGCACCCAAAATCAGTATAAAATATCCCTGATTCAGTGTGAATAAATGTAAAATGGCAGGATGCAAGCTCCAATTTACCCCAATCCCAGTCTTGTATGGTAAATCAGGAAGTAGTTAAATTACTGCCAGCCAGTTCCTAGCAGCTGGTTATCATTGCGACAGAGTGGGCAATAGAGCAACAGTATAACACAGAAGATTCAAACACAGCAAAAGTGGAGTGCATTAAAAAGATAAACCAATATGTGTTAAACGATGGATTAAGTGAGCTCTCCAATGGCTCAAAAGGATGAATGAATCCTCATGCATGCCACAAAAGGTTGTGAGACCACAAGCGAGTTCTTGTGTAGGAACAGAAACCTAAATACATAACTTAAAAACAAACTAATAATTTTCGCATGTAGATATAAATAATCAAACAATCACTCCACATCAATATGTAAGAAGGCTGCAGTTTACAGTTTACACCAATAAATCCATATGATCAACACAAAAAGATATTGCTTTGAGTCACGATCCAAACAGAACCTACTCCGATTAGTTGTATAAAGTTGATACCCCAAACGCTGAAACCGACCAAAACTTTGGACTAAAGTAAGCCGGATTCGTCGTCATAATAATAATTTTTTAACACAAGCAATGGAAACAGGAAAGAAAGAGGTACATCCAACGGAACTAAAACAATGTAGAAAGCTCACGTGTTACACATACAATCGAAATCTAACGTACGAAATCCATCCTCACGATGGGTAACACAGGAATGTAACATCGCAAGCCAACTATCTTCAAGATCCTGAGCAACCATCTAACCTTCCAGTCCCCACTCGAAGAAACCCCAATTTTTTAATAGAATCGAACCATTAAACAAGCGATCCAGCGAACTAATCATGCTCCATGGGTTCCGGAAGGGGTGGTAAAGAGAGATGGAGAAGAAGCTTACCTGGATTTGGCGGCAGTTGGGATCGATCGGAAGGGAGGACTGACGGGTGCTTATGAGTTGGGGGTACCCCGAGAGGTGTTTCAGCCATTGGATCCCCTACGGTTGGGAAGAAATCGGCAGCAACGCTGATGGGGGTCGGATTCGGCGGCCCCTAGCTGCATCCAGGCCGGCTTGGCCTGGAGCAGTGGCGGAGCTAGGATTCTGCGAAGCCTCGGGCCAAAAACTAAGTGGCTATAACTAACGCCAAATACTATTCACACGGCGACAACAACTAAAGTAGACAAATGCACAATTGAAATGAAATTTGAATTCTATGTTTAATGATACGACAAAATAGAACTCTTCATCAACAATAGAACTCTTCATCATGTATTTCTATTACATTAAATAGAATCAAATCAATTAATAGAACTCATATTGTTCAATCAAGAAACACATGCTTAAATCTCAGTATTAAACTTGGCTCATATAGAATTTCTAATTCAGATCGGAAGACCTCAGTATTAATTTTTTTTTAGTTACGGTCTAAAGATCTCTCAGGTTCACTTAAGCTTGGCACCCTCCTTTTTCTCTCTTCTAAGGAGCATTTGTACAAAAAGATGACTCAATCTCAGATTGCTTGTTAATTTTTCATCTAGTTAACTAACCACAAAAGCAACGATCTTGCCACAAAGATCCCATATCACCTTCTGCATTATGCCTCTTATCATTAGCATTTTGAATTCATTGATTGTTATTTGTTTATCTAGTTAACTGACCACAAAAGCATCTTGCCGCAAGATCCCGTATCACCTTGTGCTTTAGGCCTCTTATAAATAGCATTTTGCATTCATCAGTAGTAAAAAAAAAACTAATTGCTTCAGAAGACAAATCGTAATGAAGCAACTTGCAAGAGGATCGACTGGATAAAAAATACCTCCAGACAGAGGGAGCTGGAGGGGCGCTGTGGAGTGGGGGCGGCGCCGACGGGTCGAGCGAAGGCCGAGGGGAGTGACCGAGTGGGGGCGGAGCAGCGCCGGTGCGGTTGAGGACTCGAGGGAGTGGGGAGCCGGAGGGGCGCTGTTGGGGCGGAGAGGAGGTAGGGGTGGCGCTGGGTGAGGAGAGGCGGCGTTGGGGGTGGCGGAGTAGGAGGCGCCGGGTGAGAAGAGGAGGCGCTGGGTGAGGAGAGGCGGCGTTGGGGGTGGCGGAGTAGGAGGCGCCGGGTGAGAAGAGGAGGCGCTGGGGGCGACGGAGCAGGCGGCGCCGGGTGAGAAGAGGAGGCGTTGGGGGCGGCGGAGCAGAGCACACTGGGGGCGGGGGGCGGCGCCGGGTGAGGAGAGGAGGCGCTAGGGGCGGCATCGGGTGAGGAGAGGAGGCGCTGGGGGCGGCATCGGGTGAGGAGAGGAGCTGAGGAGGCGCTTGGGGTGGCGGCCGGTGGAGTAGGGGGCACTGGGAGGCGGAGAGGAGGCGGCTAGGGCATGGAGTGAGGACTGAGGGAGAAAAAGAGAGGAATGGACGCCGCCGCTGGGACTGGGCACGGCACGGGTATGTTTGCCTCGGCCGGGCCGCAAAACTCGAGCCAGCCACTATGCACAGTGGTAAGTCTCATTGCTATTCTGTTTGGGTCTCGGGCCGTTGTCCCACTGGCCCCGAGGTCCATCTTCGTCTCTGGCCTGGAGAGAAGAGAGGAGTAAGGGAGCAGCATCTGGACGAAGAAGTGAGGAGGAGAGCGAGGAGGTTTTAGCCTAAAAATAGCAGTGTTTGGCGACACGACATTGTTACCGAACCGAACCGAACCGAACCAGCGCCCCTCACGCCAGTAGCGGAGGCAGGTTAAACCTGTGGGGTCAATTGACCCCACAGGTTTTTGCATACAAAGCCTAATTACTATTGATATTTGTATATAAACTAATGAAAGACTAAAGATTTAATAAGTGTTAACCCCACAGGGTTTAGATTCTGGCTACGCCACTGCCTCACGCCAACAACGTTTGGAGTTGTCGTCAAAAAAACGTGTTTTGGGGATCTTCTCTCTGTTTTCTTCTTTTTTGGACGGATGGTTTGGTAGAGATAAGGTTAGGTTAGGAACGGATGGCTGCTAATCCGACAGGAAGTGAGGATATATTTGAAAAAGAAATCACAGGTAGGACCCACAACGAACAAAAAAATTATAAACAAGTGATGTTGTCGAGTGTGCCGGAGACGAACAAACAATTATAAACAAGTGATGTTGTCAATCATCCGTTGGAGTTGTTGTCTGTAGCAATGTCATTACCAGGTGATGTGTCGATGATACGGAAAAATTAGAGACAACGCTACTCTACGTGCCCTTATCAACTTGCGTTGAAAAAAAGTGTAGGGGTTCCAAGGAGAATGTTATACCAACAAACAATTCAACAGCAGGTTCAATAGATGCAACCTAAAGCCTTGCCGTTAAGCTAGGTTCAGCATAACACCCAATCCATAGCCTGAACCACACATAAAAGTGGCAGCTTCATCCCTCGTTGCACGTACAAAACACTCTTTGAGCCCAAGAACCGACCACAATGGCAGTAACATGCGGTTCCTTACAAGACTAAGTACCAACTCATCAACCTCTTACATGGTATCTTGTTAATATGATACGACCATCAGATTACACCTCCCGATAGCTCAGGAAAGATGGGACGAGAATAAATGCATAACTTCTGCAGATTTCCAGTCCCTCAAGGCCGCACGCACAATAGCAAAAACTGTCGGAGCACAAGACAGCAAGTGCGTCGCTGCAAACTGGGAATGCAATTCAGCAAGCTTAAGAGGAATCATCAGCTCGCAGGTGCGCCAAGCCTTCTTTGTACACTTCAAACTCATCACGAGACCAGCGGCAGACAAGGTACAATCGGAATGTTGCCATCTGCATCCCAAGCAAGCGCTGCGAGACAGAAATTAAAGAGGCCTCAATGCAAAGAAACAGGCTGGGCACAACGTAGGCTGATAAATCCCCGCTATAGTAGAAATGGTACTGAAACACCCTACCCTGACAAAGTGTAAAACTCTGTACCAACTACCAAGTGAACCACCTGCCGATGCGTTTCGGAAACTTGCTAAACCTAGGTACTAATTTTAAGCAACAGGTTGAATATGCAATTCTTGCTAAACTTACATTGGCACGATCACAGGATTAACATAATCAGGTATTCATCCGATTTTGCCAATTATGTAGTTAATAGTACTGCATAATATGATATCCATACCAGAGTCTGTGCTGCTTCTGGTGAAATGGGCTTCCCTTCTTCACACACTACATGATCTGCAACCAACTCTACAACACCTGCATTAACAATGGCGAACTTTACAATCATTTTGGTTGTTGCTAGCTTCAAGCATATGTGTAATGCAGGAGAAACTTATAACCTTTGTTCAAGCGGACCGGCAGTCCTTGTTTGCGTAGAAAGGGTTCCATTTCATGTGTAAACTGTTCCAGAGGGCCTTCCTTTAGCTCCACCTGAGGCATGAAAAAGTTGCAAATTTGGTTAACCAAATTATAACAGAAACTAAAAATGCTAGTTATTACTTATTTCAGAACGAGAACACAATCTACAATAACAGTTACTATTAAAGAATTATTACTAGAGTGCACACAGGTATGATAATACAACTTCGATGGCAAAAGGCTTTTGGCTTTCTTTTTGGCAAAGTATACTAACTACTACTTACATGTCCAGAATCACGGATAGCCTAACATTGCCTTTGGTAACCTCGGCACAAGTTTGGCCAAACATGGTCTTTCTAGTTTGTTTGCTGAAACTAAAAGCTATGAACACGTACATGAAAAGAAAAGCAACAGTAACTAGAATACCGTTTCTTCTGCATTACTTCCTGTCCTTCAAAAATCATGCTCCTCAAATTCTCGAAATAATCTGCATGCAGAATATATTATCATAATGTTCACATAGCCACAACAAGTATATAAACAAACATCGACAATTCTTATGTAGAAATAAAAAATTATCAGATAAGGAGACCACCTCTCGACGTCATCCCTTGGAAGAATTGTAAAGAACAGCCCGGAATCACCTTGAAGGAACTAAATACAGCAAAAGTTACTCTCAGAAAAACCTCACAAGCATGGTATGGATTACAGTATCTACCGAGTACTGAGAAAGAACAACTCACCTTGGAGAGTATATGTAGGCCTGTTTTAGCTTCATCAGCAGGTGAACGCCCCAGTGCTATCTGCATGAGCTTCTTTCCAGCAAGAAATATTCCTGAGAGAAGCATATGCAGCAGCTATAAAAACACGTGGACAAAATTTTCCAGCATAAACCACTCAGTTTAGCTTAGCATTAACTAGCATGGTGTGCTTTCTCCATGCACAATAGATGTGACTTGTCAGGGTCTCAAGAGCACTCTGTAGCACAATAAAGTTGTACGCATCAACAAACGAATGTAAATTGTGTTGATTCAAACAATCTGGATTAACTGTTGCTAACATATGCAGATTTGTCGTTGTTGGAAAGGAGAAGTTTCAAGATCAAACATAGCACACAATGCTTTCCTATCCACCATAGCATATTCGGATACAATGACATTGCAGTAACTTGTAAGAGACTAATAATAGTACGTACCTGCTAGAGGACTTGAGTTGCTCCCTGAGGTCCTTGAGCTTCTGATTCCTCATGTTATCGTAGGTAAAGACATAGGCGCTGCTGTATTGCTCGATGGCATTTTTGATATCAGTGACCACTTTGTCCTTGCGCTCTAAACCTGGCTTCTTCTTGGTCTTTGATAAGGTGACTGCGCCCATCATCAAACATAGAATTTGTGCGCATTAGATTAATAAAGGCTACTATTTCTTGAAAGCTTACATTTTTTCTGTCCTTGAAAAATCAGAAAAGCACAGAAATTTGGGTACGGATACATGAGAAGAGGAACCTTGAAAAAGGCACCAACGATTTGTATACGTAACAACTAACTCAGCCCAGCCCAGGTTCTTCCAGCCCGACTCAAGCCCAGGTTCTTCCAGCCCAATTAGAGCCCCACGACACAAGCCGAACCAAACACTCATCGAGTTTAATTTTATCGTGGTGTGATGTGGTGGCTATCACACACGCAAGGAATTATGAATGGTTTTTTTTCCGCTGTCCACACACGCAAGGAATTTAATATATTGGTGTGTGCACGCATCAATTTGGCCCCTCGCTATCATTCATCCATGGCGGGTTGGTTGATAGATTTTCACCACAATATCGGATGTTGCCGTCCTTAATCGTGAGCACGCTTTTAATAGAGATTTTGTGAAATCATAAATTTATCGTCTTCCTGTGCATATTCCAAGGAGACGCACTCGTATGTGTGCGTGCGCGTGCGCGTTTTCCTCAGAAAATAAAAATCTTAGTCCATAAAAGTGCTACCTATATATAAACGTAGGAGAGATACGGTCGGATAAATAACAGCATACAAGAAGAGAAAAAAAACTAGTAAATTCATACGCGGCAGGCATAGATACCAACAGCCTACAGTGCACTCAATCTCAATTCATACTCGTTGCTAGTTGTTCCATCTCCATCTCAAGCTCCTCCTCTTCTCTTTAATGCATCTCTCTCACTACTCAATCTACCCGTTTGTATTATAGGAGCTAGCACTAGCTAGCTGCAACCTGCAAGGCCGGCCGGCCGGCTCAGCTAGCAGCCATACCATATACGATGGCCTCCGGTGACGGCCAGGGCCAGGCGGCGTCTGCTCCGGTGGCAGAGTACAGCGGCAGCAGGGCGGCGCGGATGGTGGACGATGAGAGGAGCTACATGGCGCACGGGGAGCTGTTCTTGCTCCTCCTCGTTGGCGCCTTTGCCCTCCTCTTCGCTTCCCTCTTCCTATGCCTCTACCTGAGGCGCCGGAGGGACGCTCAGGCTCACCGGCGGCGGGACGACACGGACCGGACGGCCGCACCGGGAACAGTGTCGTCGGTGAACTTCAAAGGCTAGTCTGGATCCCTTACTTAGTTTAATAGAGCTAAAGATTGTTCAATTTCTCCCTCCATAGTTTCAAGCAGGGATGTCCAAAGTGTGTTTTGCAATTAGAGCAAACTGCATGGGCCATGATTTTTGTTTTCCTTTTTATTATTTTTTTCCTTAGAAAATTTGGCCATTAATCCCAATGCAAACTGTTCGTCTTCGGATGCTACTTGTGATGTCTTATTGCTTTGTCAGATGCATGGCAATCAAATTTGGGAGCAATATTCCAGTTATGCCTCATCAAATTGGAACATCTTTATATATAAAAGCTGGCGGACTCCAGGCTCAGGGAAGGCATCCACGTCGACTCGTTTTTGTGGGCCGTCGGATTGCTTTTGCTTTTCGTTCGCGTCGTCCGATTTCGTTTTCTTCGCGCGTATCGTTCTGTCCGGCAGCTTCGCGCGTAGCTTCTTCCTTGCTGTGCAGCATTTAATGCTCGTTGAAAAGAGAGGCCGTGAGCAGCTTTTGTGCGAGAGGAGAGAGCGAGTTCGTGCTTCTTTTGTGCGAGTGGAGAGCGAGTTCGGTGCTTCTCTTTTTGTGAGCAATATTTTAGTCTTTCTTTCCCAGGTGGTTTCGGTTGCATCTCTCCTGATTTGGCCTGACCACAGGGTTCCTTGGCGCCATGGATTTCTTGATGCTGCCTCGCCGCCGGTCGACCATGTCTACCGCGTGCTCGGTCCGCGCTTAGCCTGTGGCGTCGCCTCCCTCCGGTGGCCCTGCGCCTGGCTCGAGCCCGCGTCGCCTTCGCCTTGCTGCGGTTCGGCCTCGCGTTCGCTCCCTGCTGCCGGCTCGGCTTGCCTCGCGCCCGTGGCTGCTCAGCTCGTTGTCCTCGTCGGCCCCTCCTCGCGTGTTCGCTGCTGGCACCGACCGTGCACAGGCGCACCGCGCTCGCTCATGCCCCTGGGGCTGAGCTCATCAACGCGCCCCTGCTCGCCCCTGCTCTTCTCTCCTTTTTATTGATTTGATTGTTAAGGTTTGGAGCTTCATGTATTTACTGATGTGGTTTATTTGTTGATTTTGGCATGGAGAATGAAAATGGTTGTGGATTGAGGCAGAGTGGAGGTGCTAGCAGTAGGTTGCTATTGTGGTCGCTGTGGCTTCTCTCGCCTGGCTACCCTTCGGTAACATATGTGGTTGAATTAGAGTATCATACCTCTCAGCCACATAGCAATCATACACGCTAATTAATTTGTTTAGCACCGCACCCAACTCAGATACGTGTGCTAGAGCTGGGACTTGGGCCGAGCTTTTCCGGGCTGGCACGAGGCCCGGCCCAGACACGGCACGACAAGCCACGTGGCGGGCCGGGTTGGCACAGCACGAACGGCTGGGCCGTGCCGGACCTAAGGACGGGGCACGACGGGCGGCACAACACGGGGAGTTGGGCCGTGCTCGGGCCGGCCCGGCATGACGGCGGCACGCCGGCACGCTGTGCCAAGCCCCCGCCCGAGGTGGAGCGGTGGAGCAAGACCGGTGGTGGGAGGGTGGAGGCGGTGGGAGGTGGAGCCGAGGCCGGTGGAGGCGGTGGGAAGAAGGGGATGTCGGGCGGTGCCATGAGCTCGGGCGCGATGGGGAGAGGGGAGGCGCTGGGAGAGGGGTCGGGGAGGCGGGGTGGTGCGGCGGGCTCGGGGCGCGATGGGGAGAGGAGGCGCTAGGGAGAGGGTCCGAGGGGGACCGGGGTGGTGCCGACGGAACTCGGGGATGGGGAGAGGAGGCGCGGGAGAGGGGTCCAGGGGAGCCGGGGCAATGCCGGCGGAGCTTGAGGGCGGCGATGGGGGAGAGGGGAGGCGCTGGGGGAAGGGGATCCAGGGGAGGCCGGGGGCGGTGCCGACGGAGCTTGGGGCGGCGCTGGGGGAGAGGGGGTCTAGGGGAGGTCGGGGCGGTGGGGGGATGGGGATTGGGGGACGCCGGGGGGCAGAGGCGCAGAGCCTGGGGGATGGGGGAGAAATAGAATGGGAGATGGGGATTGCGGAGGTTGGAATGATAGCTAATAATAATATTGTGGCATCGTAAACAGTGAATGGATACTAATAAATGATTATTTTAAGAGTTGTTTATCCACGTACGAAGCATATATTTTTGAAGTTTAGTTGAAAAGTAGTCTAAGTCGTATGTCCTAGCATTTAGCTATTGTTGTTCAACTTATATGTACTTTTTTTAACCGTTTTTCATACATTAAAAAAGAAGAGTGTGACAAACATAAGAGTACGCACCATTTATCGCGTGTTGTGCATATCTCACCTTTCCCCTAAGATTATGAGGCCATAAAACACATCTAAGGAGTTGCGTGCTTTGCTATTTCATGTTTATTGTTCAACTCACATGTACTTCTTTTCATTAAAAAAAAGAATATGACAAACAAAAGGACATATACTACCTACCTAGTGTTATATATACATGCTTCACCTTTTTAGCCATAAAGACTCATAGTGGCCGAAAAACACCCCCACAAATATGCACCAACTACCATGTACGATACACCCTTCATCTTTTTCAACTCATATGTACTTCTTTTCATTAAAAAGAAGAATGCGACAAACAAAAGAGTATATACTACCTACCTAGTGTTATATATATATGCTTCACCTTTTTAGCCATAAAGACTCATAGTAACCGAAAAACATCCCCACAAGTCTACACCATCTACCATGTACGGTACACCATTCATCTTTTTCGTTATAAGATCCATAGGAACTGCAGATGCCTTAGCATAACCACATGAACATGATATCATCTTGTCTACCCTAAATATGAGATGACAAAATTACCTACCAAGTTATACGCAGAAGGTCGTCAAAGAGACTTTCATTGTACCCAGTACATTTCTTCTTAGCTCTTTTTTTTAAACTAAATTTTGTGTGCAATACACGCGTTAGAATCCATGCAAATACCACAACTCCAATGCATCTCTCTCTGATCAAGCATTCAAGCCACGCAAGGGGTGATGGTCCCACTTTTTAACCGGATTCATCTCCTAGTTTCCCCTCTCCAACGCTTTTTGAATCGACGGCGACGCCCAGAATTGGGATGGAGAACATGTCATGGAGTTGGGGATGGGGGTGCTGCACTGCAGTGCTATCGGGAGGGGGAATGAATGGGATTGGATTGGACTATTTGAGTGTTGGAGATTTTGAGTACAGAGTACACAACACACCTTATCTCATATGAGACTTGAGAGTTGAGCCATTGACTGCTCGGCATTAATGCCTCTGCTTGACTGCCTCTCTATGTTAGTTGGACTAGGATTTCAACAAGACGAGCACGAGAGAAATGAAGATGACGGTCGCTGCCGCCGTCGCCACCGTTGTCTATAGTTACTTAGGGTTGGGCTTGGGTTGGCACGGCACGACCCTGACACGATGGGCTTTAGGCCGCGCCTGGGCCTGGCCAGAGGTGAGGTGAGCTGGCACGGCGGGATGACTGGGCCGAGCCGGCACGGCACGACGCGGCCCAAAGCACCGTGGGCCCGGACCGTGCCGGCACAGCATAGCCCAATGCCCAGCTCTACCGTGTGCATATTGTGTACAGAATAGGCATTGTCCGTGTTGAACGTTGCACAAGTGCAAGAGATGATTGAGGGCAATGAAACATCACATTCAAGTCCAGGAATCACTTGCCAGTTGCATGTCCGATCATACATACGATACAGGTCAGTCAGTCCTGGTTAGCATCATAGACTAGTAATATTGCAGAGCTAATCTCTGCTATTAAGTTGATTAATTCTCGGTATCCCGGAGCTAAGCAAAAATGGCAGACCATATCGCGAACTGGAGTGAATATCGAAACAAAAGTTGGTTCCTTTTTCATGTTATATGCCGTACCCTCATTAGTTTTAAGCCATGAATAGATTGATGGCCCGATGATCAGCAAGGCTGAAAAGATGGCTGAAGAGATGCGGTGTGACTACTGACTAGTACTCCCTACTCCGTAGTACAGTACTCGGTGAGGGGGCCGTCCAGGCCATGGCCATGGCAGCTTGAGTTCAATTAGCAGCTATACTGCTGGAATTAATCACACACAGTAAGTAGGCGACACCACCAATTAGCTAGGCTAGCAGCACAACAGCAGAAAAATTACAAAGTTACGCGAAGGGTGTTCGACTAGTTTGACATATGTTAGCTTGTGGTATTTCCTTGGGAAATTTCCTTGCCGTACGAACTGAAACAATCATCAAGCAATCCGAAAGCACGGCGGCGCCGGTGTCCTGGAGCAGCGGCCTCCGTCCAAATGGATCGAGATTCGAGAAGACCAGTGCTAGACTGTTAGCCATACCAGCTAGGGGTGCAATTAGAGTGGATACGGACGAATATCGTTCATCATGTATCTTATTTCATATTTTTCTCTTGGAGTTGGAGTCGAACATAGATAATGTCGTGGTACTACATCACATCTCATGGTGCTGATTTCTACAGATTGTTCTTAACTTGTTATTTGGAAAACCACGGAAATAACCTACTTGTTATGTAGTTAGTACGAATCGGATTCTGCTCGTTTCACGGGAAAATTGATATACGCCGCACCGGTTGAATTAACCAACGGTTGGCATATATAATAAATTCGAAGATTGTGTAGTCAATCGATACATAAAAGAGTCAATTCCTGCCGCTACATGGCGGTGATTTCTGCAGGTACGTTGTTCTCAACTTTATTCGGAAAACTACACGAATTTCTGCAGCTACATTGTTCTTAACTTGTTATTCTATCTAACATGTAGTAAGTATGAATTGAACTCTGCTCGTCAGCTGGGAAACTAATATGCCACACCGGTTAGACTAAACAACAGTTGGAATCTAACAGCTTTTCGTTGCAATCTAACAACTCAGGCCATATCTCTTGCAGATTAGGATGAACTAAGGAAAGCTGATTTAAGGACAATCAGGTGTCATGCTTGAATGCCAACATAAAGCAAACTTATTGTTCACTGGTCTACAATACACACAATTAATGGTAATGTGTGTTAGTAGTTTAGTACCAATGGTTAGAAATTTTGCAATTTTTCCACCAAATCCTACGGCATCAGGCTATCAGCAGCACCACCACGTGTTAACCCACGAGACGAGCAGCCTAGGGAGCGTTGCATCTAGTTGCTAGGACGCTAAAACAAGTAAAACTATTCACTTTACCGTACTATAAATCGCTCTAGACTTAGACCCAGCATGCCAAACGAAATGAACTTCGTAACATTTAGTATTTATGATGAGAGTTGTGAGAAAAAAGAAAACACTAAATTTGAGAGTGCATGTAGCAGCAATTAAATAAGGGCAAAGATGAAAAACCTGAGAGTAACTTGCATTGGAATGGTAGAATGACGCAATGTGTAATAAAAATATTTCAACTCTATAATGACTTATAGTGTGGGACAGAGGGAGTAGAACGTGATAATACAACCCACAAAGTAACACCAAAACAATGGTCCAAAATTACCAACTTGCATGTTAAATACAAGGGTAATCATAATCAACTGACGTCCGGCGCTATCTCTCCACTCGGACGCTTCATCTGCCATGCATTGGTCTCGATCGAACGAACGTCAACGCCCCACGCGGACGTGAAGCTTCGGCTCTTCTCCAACATATACACGAGCTCCTATCCACTCGCTCTAATCCCCATCGCTTCGCTCGCTCCTCTCATCCACCCGCTCCTCTCCGCCCACACCGACTCCCTCCGCATCTCGCTCAGGGCCACCTCTCCCTCGCCGACCCACCGTCCTCCTCATCACCGATGTGCCGCCTGCGCTCGCGCCCACGCCACCCGCCCCCTCCACCACAATGTCCTCCACCCTCCCGCCCCCAACGCCACTCCCTCAGCACCACCAGCCCACCCCCTCCACCACAATGTCCTCCTCCCTCCCGTCCCCAACGCCACTCCCTCAGCACCACCAGCCGTCGCCACACACCGCAACAGCATGCTTCGATGAGGGCTCCGCGGGGTGCGGCGTCCTCCGCGCTGGCCTTCCCTCCCGTCCTGCCAACTCCCTCTCTCGTGTCTCCTCCCCTCCCTCGCGAGATGGTCACGGGAGCAGAGCAAGAGAGCCGAGGGGGAAATGTTGCACACGAGGAGAAAAATTGTTGTACACAGGGAAAAATTGTTGCATATCATTTCTAAGAAGTTGCATCTTTTTTTTTTGGTATGTTGGCGTCCTCCAGATGTGTGTTGTTTTGATTCTGAGAATGTTTGTTGTGTTTGATTTCTGATAATGTTTTGTTGTGTTTGATTCTGAGATTTTGAGAGAATTTTGCATATGCTTGTTTGATTTGTTGCATCAAGCGGGGGAAAATGTTGCACTGGTATTTCGGATGTGTTGCATTGGAACACTGCTATGTCCTCGTGTTCCCCTCTGCCACGAGCACGCGTGTAGTGGCCGACGGTGCACGGAGCCGGAATCACGTGCACCCCCACGCATTTCTTCCTCCTCGCGGGCTTGCTGCCGTCCCAGATGGCGACGCCCCGCTCGTACCCTCCCGATGTGGCAGCCGCGGCAAGGCGATGCTGAAGGTCGGGCGTACGGCGCTAGCGCTTGGACGTCCGAGCGCTAGTCGCATGCATGTTAAATAATAAATACAATTCTAGACACGGAACTACAAATACCAACTCAACGGGTTAAATACTACTTGCTAGGCAGGGAGAACAGTTCAACTGAGCAGAAAGAGGGCAATGATAGACAAGAACAGTTCAACAGAACAAAGGCACAATGACATCTAATGAAGAATCTTTCTTGGCCGGCGTCTGTTGCGCACCGAATATTTTTCATCAAGTAGAAAATGATACCAATATGGCTTGGGCACGGGCCATCTGTCGACGAATAAATTTTTTTTTTTAATGTAAGTTGCTGAATACATATATGCTAAACATTAATTGAAACCAATTAGCACTGAGACATAATAGAAATAATACCTGTTTGGCTTACCAACGTATTCAATAACTTCGAGAGAACCAGTCCAAACAGACACGCGTAAAAGTTCAAGAATTTTACTCATTGGCAGGAAAGGAGTTGCTTCCTCATCATAAAAGTTCATGCCAACAAAGCACCCATCAACATCAATAAGGGGGCCTCCAATCCCAGCCTAGTACGTACAATGAACCAAGGTTACATGGAAAAGTTGTAAGTTGTAATGCCTTAAAGATATAGTTTAGTACATGCGTTGATAGATTAACTTGACTCATATTCTGATGCAACTATTTATACCACCATGTAAAAAACGGCAAGAAAAATTAACCAGTGTACCTTCTTGATTTTACAAGTGGACATCACAAGGTCTTGGCAATCAAATCTGCTATGGTCGGCAGTCACTTCACCACTTGAGGCCATTAATACTCCATAATCGAAGCGACGCCCTATAGCTACTACCTTCTTAGATTCGGACTGCACGTGATCAAGAATATTTGCAGGACGAATAGCACGTAAATTCTTGGCACTAATAATAGCAATATTATAACTTAAACTATAACATTCCAATGTCCCACTGGCGTGTTGATTTGGTGGGAGAAACACCTCAATCTGCAATGATAAAGTGAGACTTAACCATTATCTTAAAAGACCAAGAAAGAGGAGTACAAAATGATTAGGAGCACCAACCCTCAAGTTATCATCAATCTTGTTTTCATCATCAGAAGTTCTAACCAAACTGGCTGAAGTCAGAATTCTGGTGCATCCACCCCACTTTATAAGTAAGCCTGTGCATGCAAAAAACCTCACGTTTCCTACACATCATAATTTTGATCATTAGTTAGTGAAGATCAAATACTAGTACGAAAAAGTAATGAGCATAGAACTGTAAAATCACCATTGAATGAAGCAAGTGAGACGACACTTCGGGATATATTTGTAACAACATTTTTATCAAGTTTTCTCCAGACAACGTCCCCAGAACCACGAAAGTAGACTTTGGCACCCTTCCAAGTAAGTACGTCGCCAAAACCATCTTCAAAAGAATTAAGCAATCTGCCATCGCCTGGTTAAAGAAACAAGTACAAAAGTTGTTAGTTCTACGATAGCTATAAAAAATGCACAAGGGAGAAGTCAGCAAAAATCAAAATCAACGACTCACATTCGGTCATTTCTAGCGATGGTCTGGGATAGCCCAGGGAGTCTAGCAACTTAAATTCTGCCATATATCCTGGTGCAATAAGGTGATCAACGTTGGTATAAAGATGATAAGTATGATAAGTAACATTCACAAAATATTCTGCACATAATGATCAATAGGTAATGTTTAGAATTCTGACTTGCATGATAATTCACACCTGAAGGGACTACGCTTGATACAAGTGGAATACTGTCAGAAGGCAAGGAAGCTTCCTGGTTGCTATTTTTTATTTCCCCACTCGAGCTACCTAAAATGGAAAAGATGAGGGAAGAGGAATCGGCACAATAGAAAACGTATTGTCTCACAAGCTCTAAGCAGGAGTACAAAGCATATCCATGAACTTGGTGAAACAAGGTGATCTGATTAGCACTGACCACATGTTAATAAAATGATGATAAGTACAGTTGTGAAACTAACCTAGCACCACTGATGATGAACTTGCAAACAATGATCGATAAGTATGACTAGAAAATGATGATGAATGACTTGATAATGCACACTTTAGTGGTGTTGAGTGATCGCGCCATGCTCACCTGCAAGATAGGAGTCACAGGGTGTGGAAGCTTTTTGTATATCATCTGTGTGTTTCTTCCTTGTACAATCGCCTCCTTGCTTATTTCCAGCACTGCAACAGAACATAGTAGAGTCGTTATGATAAATAAATACACAGAAGTACTAGCCCAAAAGCAAAATGGTCATACCAATGTATGAACCGAATCGTACAAAAGGAAACAAGGTATGAAAAAAAAAAGACTTGGAAGTCACATGCTTGTAAATATTCAACAAAAGATAAGAGAGGATTGAGCATATCCAGATGTCATAAATATGAGTTACATTGTCCATATTTTAGTCTGAACAAAAAAATGTAACTCTTCCTCGTTTAGACGAATACACTACCTTCAACATTGAAGAAAGAGCACTAAATTAGCAACAGGAGAGGTGGCACTGGCGCAAGTATCCACCAGGTAGAGGTGGCAAGAACCAAATTTCTATCAAGGGATAAACATTCACAAAACCAAAGCAACTACAAATGACAGAAAGTTGCAAAAAGACCAAACAGAAGATTAGCCAGATTACTGTGTAACACTCCTAAGGCTCCAAAGCTGTTAGTATCCAAAACGGCTTACCTTACAAGGTGGAAGTGGAACAGGATTTGGAACAAATATACATAAGCCAATTGGACAAGATATAACTCATAAATGCTGGTGGCCTAGAAGACATACCTGAATATCTGAAATTGCCCCAAGCGTTGAAGAATTAAACTCCATGGTAGGAACCAAGTCTTTTCCGTACCACAATAAAGGTTCATCCCAACAAAGTTCCCATCAGCATCAATAAGTGGCCCTCCATGTCCAGCCTAAAACAAAAGTAAAGTGACAGGGATTACATAGGGAAAATGGCATTTTTACTTCAGTGCATACAATGATACATTAGACCACTAATATCAAAATGCAATTATTTGTTTCAAGTTTTCTATCATGCCGAAAAGTAAGAAACAAATCAACAGTGTACCTTAGTGATTTTACAAGTAGAGATCATAAGCTGCTCATGATCAAGTCCACTCGAACCACCAACCAGCATCCCACTCGTGGCCATCAAACTGCCTGAGTTGAAGGCACGCCCAGCAGCTACTACCATAGTATGAGGCCCAGATTGCACCTGACGATGCAGATGTACTCGATGGACATTAAGGAGGGTAAAGACCGTGACAACAGCAATATCTCGATCATATAGACCCAAGTACCCTTTGGCAGTTTCATTACTGGGAAGGCGCACTTCAATCTATAGTGATAAAAGTAGTACAACTACACAGAATGAACAAAATTATCTTGAATAAACTAAGCAAAATGGAAACACAATGATTAGCAGCACCAACCCTCAAGTTATCATCGATATTTCTTGCATCATCAAAGGCTCTAACCAAACATGCTGAAGTCAGAAATCTTGTTGTGTGTAGTCTTGTTGTGTGTAGTTCGTGTCGTATAGCTATGCCTGTGCATGCAAATAGCATTGTACTTCCTACACAAGATCATGATTTCAATCATTAACTAGTGACGATTAAATACGGATTTGGAAATTTCATAAGCATATAACAGCATAATCACCATCGAACAAAGCAAGCGAGACAACACTTCGAGACAAATCTGAAGCAACTTCTTTACTGAGTGCACTCCAGACACCTTGACCGGAATTGTGTAAACTGCCAAATTGCTCTTCAAAAGTGCTGTCCAAATGCAAGACACCTAATTAAAGAACATGATACAACACAACTGTGAGTGCTCTATTAGAGCAATATGTGCAAGAAAAGGAAGAACCAGCAATCTCGAAATCAATGACTCACTGTTCATCCTTCCACTATTGCAAGCTTTTTGCCTCTTATTCAAGCTTCCTGTGTGATCACTGCCCCTCTTTTTTTCCCGCATCTTTCCAACCCTGAAGCAGAAAGTCAATGCAAATGCTGTGTCACAGCCAGTAGAGCAAGGTTGCCAAAACCATCACATTCCCAATGCTCAAAGGGTTGCTGATACAAGTTTAATGTCAAAGCTGATGGTTTTTGACCTCCTATACGTTTTATCGTAACCCCCAAACATCAAATTGGATAAAGCTAAACCCTAAAAAAAACTACCTTGTTACCTGTTATTTTCTCACATTCTCAAATAATATTATCAAACAGTATGTATTTTGATGAAAAAAAAAGAAGCACCCAAAATCAGTATAAAATATACTTAATTCAGTGTGAATACATGTAAAATGGCAGGATGCAAGCTCCAATTTACCCAAATCCCAGTGTTGTATGGCAAATCAGGAAGTAGTTAAATTACTGCCAGCTGGTTATCATTGCCACAGAGTGGGCAAATAGAGCAACAGTATAACACAGAAGATTCAAACACAGCAAAAGTGGAGTGCATTCCAAGATAAACCAATATGTGTTAAACGATGGATTAAGTGAGCTCTCCAATGGCTCAAAAGGATGAATCATGCATGCCACAAAAGGTTGTGAGACCACAAGCGAGTTCTTGTGTAGGAACAGAAACCTAAATACATAACTTTAAAAACAAACCAATAATTTTCGCATGTAGATATAAATAATCAAACAATCACTCCACATCAATATGCCAAGAAGGCTGCAGTTTACAGTTTACACCAATAAATCCATATGATCAACACAAAAAGATATTGCTTTGAGTCACAATCCAAACAGAACCTACTCCAATTAGTTGTATAAAGTTGATACCCCAAACGCTGAAACCGACCAAAACTTTAGACTAAAGTAAGCCAGATTCGTCGTCATAATAATTTTTTTAACACAAGCAATGGAAACAGGAAGGCAAGAGGTTCACATGTTACACATACAAACGAAATCCCCCCATCCTTGCGATGGGTAACACAGGAACTTACCTGGATTTGGCGGCAGCTCCTAGGGTTGGCAGTCGGGATCGATCGGAAGGACTGATGGGTGCTTATGAGTTGGGGGTACCAAGGGATGTGTAACGAACCGATCGTGGCTACAGGAAGTCGCCCAACGATCGGAGCGTTACAATGGCCTGGATAGCCCTACGGGAGAGAAACACGAAGAACGTGAAACAGAACAGGGGAGAGAGATGGGAAAAGTAGTGATCATTTTTCTTCCATGGTCGGACCTGGGACTTGGGCCGTATCCCAGGCCAGCCGGAGGCTCGGCCGGCACGAACGGCAGGGCCATGCCGGGTCTGAGGACGGGCCTGTCAAGTGGCACGGCACGGCACGGCACGGGGAGTCGGACTGTGCTCGGGCCGGTCAGCACAACTGCAGCACGTCAAGTCCTCGCCCGCCTCCGCCTACCCGCAAGCCCACAACCATGACGCCGCACCGCGCAACCCCGTGGCCTGCCCACGACGCCGCGTCGCGCCCGCCCGCTCCGCGGCCCTAACCACCGCGAGCTCCCGCAGCGCCCCGGGGAAGAGAGCGTCCCACACGGCGGCGTGGTGGTGCGCCACGGCGAGGGCGGCGTTGCCCAGTGCGAGCGTTGCGCACCCTATATTGGGGGAGAGGGAGGGGAAGGAGAGGGCGTAGGAGGCGACCACGGCGGGGCCGGAGAGGAGGATGAAGGTGTCCTGGTTGAGCACATCGCCGACGAGGGGGTTGCGGAGTAGGCGGAGGCGGTAAGGGGAGAAGGGCAGGAGGTGGAGGGTATCAGCTAGGGCGGCTCGGCCCTGCAGGGTTCTGAAAGCTTCTAGTAGGGGGAGGAGCTGGGGATGGGGGAGACAGAGGGCCAGAGGGGGATGGGGGAGAGCCATGGAGGCCGGAGGCGTGGGAGTTGGGACTGGGTGGTGGGGGAGCCGGGGCGCTAGGGAATCGGGGATAAACAAAACAAAACAAAAGGGTCACACAATCAGGGCTTGCTTGGATTGAGACCTGGTTCCATGTTTGGAAAAAACTGGTAGCTGGAAGTAGCCTAGAAAGTAGATGATTTTTGTCTAGTCAGGCAAACCTAAAGATGCGTTGTTTGGTTGGAAGCCTATGCCTGAAAATAGTGAATAAAAAATAGACCGATGGATCAAAGATACAACGGTGTGGATAGAGACATGGAGCTGCCTGGCAGGCATGGAGCTCCAGGCGTTCATTTGTAACGACTGGCTGGCGATACCTGGCCTGGCAGGCAGCAGTGCTCACGAAGCGAACCAAACAAGATGCAGGTGATCTCCAGACTGCTACTGGCGCCAGGAAAATTGGTCCAGGTAACGAAGCAAACACACCCTCAATCTGCAAGCCTCATCCCTGAGGATAAACAAAACAAAAGGACCGAAATTAAAGAAAGGTGCAATAGTAGGACAAGTCATTACCTGTGTAGTACTACTATTCTCTGATCTTACGTTAACCCCTGGAACAAGTTCTCGTTAGTCATTTAACCCGGTGGACCAAAGTACCAAACCAGCCATCTAATCTAGCTAACCAGTCTTCCCCCACAAGGATCGTTTTCGCAGGCACATGCAGGCAGTGACGGATCCAGGAATTTCAATATGGGTGTTCGAAGTTACAGACATGTTCTACAATGTAAAACATAAATGTTCATAATAAAAAAAAACAAAGTACAAATTGTTCTCACTAGAGACAACATGTCCAATAATTTAGAGAAATTATAAAATAATTAAGAAAATTACAATCTAACTCGACGTTCCTTCATAGCTTGAAAGCGAGATGTGATGTCACCATCCTTAACTTGCACAAAAGATTCTCGCTCAGGAAATATAACTAAGCAATCATTTAAATATTGTTCCCCCATCCTATTAAACTATACAAGAGACAACATGTCAAATAATATTATCTTTTATCTAACAACAGAAGCTACACAAGCTATTGAACTATACATAATAATCATCTCTTTTATCTAACAACTAAATCATCATTCCTCTGGTTCTTACTCCAGCCGAACTCCCCTCTTAGATGAGAATAGTTTACCACAAGAACTCTCTGATATAATCTGATAATGTAACTATGTATTATGTAAGCATGGTTCTTGGCTTCTTGCTCCAGCCTCCAGCGGTCCAGCCGAAGTGCCGAACTCAACTACAAGTATACCTCTTTGCTTCTTCTCTCCCCTCACTTTCCTCTTTGCTCTATCCCAATCCTTCCTCTCATCCTTTGGTTCCTCCTCCAGCTGAACTCCCCAAGTCCCCATCCTGGCTCATCTTGCTCCATGGGCACTGCTGCCTCCTCGCTCCCCTCTGGCCCAGCGCCGCCTCTGGCGCGCCCGTGCTCGCCTCCCCTAGTGCCCGGAGCCTGTGCTTTGGCCGGCGGCTCCTCTAGTGCCCGGAGCATGCGCTCGCCCACTTGGCCCCGGGGAGTCGGGGACTAGAGGCTGGAGTTGTGGAGCCAGCACGACGACTCGAGTAGGAGGGGGGTGGTGGTCGCGAGACGAGACGACTGAAGAAACAAGAAACCAACCGAGGAGCAGGAGTTCACCTTGACCTCGCCGCGTGCCGCCGCCGCTCCTTGCGCCGGTGCCGGTGGCTGGTCCTGCTCGGCCTTAGCGTTGCGCGCCGCCGCAGGCTTCCTCACTTGCCGCTTCGCCGCGAGGCACTCTCGACCGCTCGACATCGGCGGCTCGGCACTCACGGCTCACCCCTGCCCCGTCGCTCGCCGCTTCGCCGTGTGTCCTTGCGTGGTGGCGCCGCCGCTACCACAGAGCGAGAAGAGAAACGGGGAGGAAACGATTTCAGGGGATGGGGTTAGGTCGTCTCGGCGCTTGCCGCTTGAGTTAGGGCGCTTGGGTTGGGCCGTGGTGGCGTGGTGGGCTTTGCTGGTGGGGCGTGGGGCGGCTTGGCGAGTGGGCTGCGTGCGCCTACGCGAATCGCGATCGGGATGGTCGGATGGAGTAGCTGTGACGTATTTTAAGTATCTACTGGTATATATACCTAATATATGTAATAAAGAATTTTTGTCAGATACAATGGTTTTGAAACCGTATTTGCAGAAATGACCGCTCCGTGCACGTATTTGCAAAAATGGCACCGCTGGCGCACGGTGAACGGCCACCGTGCCACCACGCTCCCTGCCAGCCCGTCGCCGTGCCAGCTCACCGCGCCGCCACGTCGCCCCGCTGGCACATGGTGGCCCTGCGCCAGCACATGGTCACCATGCGCCATCCACTTTTTGTTTTTTAATTACTGTAATTATGTTAGGGTTAATTAGTTAGGTTAGTTAGGTTAGGCTAAATTTGGAGGAATTTTAAAATATAGCAAATGAGTCTAAAAAATTATAAATTTTTTTGTGGAGCCTCCTGACACCGTATACTTGCCTATGTAAATTTTTCAAAATTTTATTCGTTTAGAATTTTTATCGCTATTTCGTATAAGTGTCGTGTTCGTACGAATTTGTAAATATAGAAAATGAGTTCAAAAAATTATGAATTTTATTTTGAAGGCTCCTCACATAGTGGACTTCATTGTGTAATATTTCGGCAATTTTATATGTGTTCTGGTATTGTCTCAAAATTTTAGAATTTAGGTCACAAAAATTTCGATTTTAGGTTTCGAAAATTAGGGTATCATGATTTCATATGACTTAGAATGTATAGAAAAACGCTACATTGCAACTCCACTAGAGATATCGATATACAATATGGCAACACACATAACAACCAAAATACGTTGTATTGCAACTCCATTGGAGATGTCTGAAGGAAGAAAGAAGAATTACCACTCTCGTACAACATCTCAGCAGCAATCCAATATCATCACTACACATGGAACATGAAAACTTTTATTGCAGTACTCATAATAACAACCAATGATATAAAGTCCAATATAGATGTAATTAGAACATGCTGGGACTCTCTTTGTTTATTTATTGGTTGGAGGATGGGGTATTATCACATGTAACTCGATCGAATATGACACTCTTTGTTTATTTATCAGTTTAATTTGGTTGATATTCTTTAATATTGTATTTTACCACAGGCTAGATAAGCTTATACATGAACCAACTGAGGAAAATATGTGATATACAGATCATATAACGATGTACCGTAACCTCCGACTCGTGTGCATTTTGAAGGCTACGGTACATCGTTATATGATCTGCACGCCACAAATTTCCCCCATTTGGTCATGTACAAGCCTATCTAGCTGTGGTGTGATGCAATATTAAAGAATAGCATCCACATTAGGGTTTCATGACTCAGGGTCCTCCTCCTCGGCATCCTCCTCAACGTCTACCCCGATGATACACTCCTTGAGGTCCTCTGGGTCGTCACTGAGCCACCAATGTCCCTGCACTAAAGAGTCTGAAGAACTCTCTCCTCTGGCAACTACAATCTGACTGCGGATCTTCTGAACTAAAGGACCAGCAGTCTCCGTGCGACACACCTTCTTGCGTGCGACCATCTTGTGGGGTACGTCTCTAAGACGCCTGGCTGGTTGCGGGTTTGGAGTCGCTCCACGATAAGGTAAATCATCTTGAGCTGGTGGAGGTTGATGCTGAGCTGTCTTCAGTTGGGCGAGCTCTCTCTCTGCAGTATCCAGTCTCTCGTACACTCGCTCCATCTCGTTGGCCATGAACATATAGGCCTCGTCCTACGCCTTGATCAAGGACGCCATGTGGGTGATGGTGGTGTCCTGCTCCCCCTTAGTGGATCTGAACCTGCTAAAGACCTCCACCTTCTTACGGTAGGGAAAGTAGCGGAAGGCGGTACGTCCTAGTGCACTGCGGTAGTAGAATCCCATACGGATGATGGCCTCCCTGGCAGCATCTTGCATCCCGAGCTTGTCTGTCTCCCTCTCTACTGTGAAGCGGTAGGGTCTGTCTCCTCGTAGATGGCTCTTCGAGTAGACGATGATGTTGACGCGCCACATTTCCTTATCGTACTTGTTGATAGTGAAGCCATGATACTCTGGTCGGTGGACGTAGCCCAAACCTTGAAGTATGCACCACAATTCTGCACAGAAACTGTAACACCCCAGTCCGACGTGAGCCTGGAATGCTACTAAAGAAATATTAAACAAAACTAAACTAGAACAATTTACTAAATTTCGGCAGAACTTTCTTTGTATAGCTAGCTATACGGGGGTTCCATCAGATAAAATAGAAGCATAACTCAATATTCCTTCATCCAAAATCCTCTCTAAGCATTAGAATCATGATAAATAGCTAGAGCATAAACAAAGATTTCTAAAATATGCTACTCATCATTATTACAAACTCAATGCATGAAGCCTATCCATAATCAAAACTTAAGCAGTTTGCTTATTTAATAATTAATATTCCAAAATTTAATCAACTATTAATGATGTGTGGTAGTGTGTGAATCCCACTCAGGTCTACTCCCTTCCATGCATGACGTTCTTGCAACGGTACCTAAAGCACAACAAAAACAAGAGTGAGTTCAAGAACTCAGCAAGTACCACAAAAAGAAACACTAACTTCACAATTACAACATCAACATCCAAATCTAAACTTTGCTCGGAAACATATCTCATGATGTATGAATGCAGACATGCAATGCATCTTTTCTCTTTTCCACTCTTTTGCGCATTACACCGGTAATACGGGGTTTACAACCGTCGCTGCGTACCCATGCCTGTGCTCGCAAGCGCAGGGACCAATTGCCCAATACTCCGCAAGTATAGGGGACCTCGAGCCCATACTCCACAAGTGTGGGGACCTTAAGCCCATCGTTTACATGACGGGGACCTCTCCTCAATGCCCACATTCCACGAATGTGGAGATCTCAAATGTGCAATCCTGATCACCACGCGATCAGGTCTTATGTATGCTCTCACAGTGCACATGAACAATTTTAGTTTTTCAATAAACATGAACAACATCAGCACTGTATATGAATAACAACCATTTGTATCATAAGCATACGTCATCTTTAACCAGCATATCACACTATCAATGAACCGCAGCTAATATATTCCAAATACTAGCATGTATCATAAGCATACATCATCTACAGCCAGCATATCATACCATCAATCAACCATAGCTAATATATACCAGATACTAGCATGTACCATAAGTATTCATCATCTTTAACCAACATACACACTATCAATCAACCACAGCTGCTAAATATCAATTACTAGCCAGCATTGTCAAACCATCCATAACTACTCTACCACGCAGGGTACTTGCCTCAACCGCGAGAGAACTGAGGATGCGAAGAAGGTGTTGCCTTCGGGACCAGTCCCCCACCTAGATTCATTTAAAAACATACTAAGACAATAGCAATGGACCAAACAAACTATAAAAGTAAACACGGACTTGCAATAGTTTCCTTTATCGCGAGCCCAACTCCAAATCCTAAACGTCATTATGTCCCCTCTGTGGACAATCGTGTTCTAAAATTCATATATTTTAGTACAGGAGTCCAAATGAGGTGTTCTTGGACTTCATTGAAAGGTTATCAAATTCCCCAATTAAACCTAGTTGGTGAGTCCTCCTGATTCGGCCATCTGATACCCCTACCAAGCCAAATTAAAAGACATCAATATTCACATCGGGTTCTCTGTACAGTACACTAAAACTACCATAACTTTTGCTACGAAAGTCCAAATCTTGCGTTCTTTAGCTCTCTGAAAAGGTATGGAAATTACCTATATTTTTTGTTATATCGAGATCCTATGATTGCTCATTTAACTAATGGCTTAACTCAGTTTTCTACAATCTGTTTGTATGCTAACAGAACAGTAGGACAGTGACACTAAAAAATTCATATCTCCCTGACCGTTAATCGGATTTGGGCGTTCTTGGCGGCCACGAAAAGCCAAGGACGCAACCCAACTATCTCTAAGAGATGGGATCCTCAGAATGTGCTTCTAAGGACACGAAAACCACCGTTCAAAATTCTGGACAGATTGGGATTTAAACAACCGATCTACTAACGAATTCAAATATGCCTTAAATTCGAAACATACAACGAGGGAGGATCTTCATTAACCCTTGAAGAACCACTGTAGATCGTGACGAAGCCCGCGAACCTTCCCTTCCCTCTCTTCTCCCCTCTGTCCTTCTCCCTTCTTTGGCCGGCAACAACAGCGAGGGATGGAGGCAAGGGCTGCCATGGGGAGGAGGAACCATGGTGGTGCTACAGCGGCGGTGTGTACTGTAGCACGCATGCTATAGTAGAAATTAAGGTTTCCCCCCTCCTTTTAATAGTGGCCAGCCCCTCATGGGCCTCCTGGGCTAAGGCCCGAGGCCCAGGTTGTCTCAATTATGCTGAAAACCCCCTCTCTAACTGCTGATTAAACTAGTCTCTATTTGATCCCCCTCCTAATTCGAATAATCTCTTCCGAATTAATTTGGAGTATTACAGAAACCTCCATCCTTCTCAGCACAGGTGTTCATGAAACACATCTAATTTTTTTTTGAAATTAGGAGAAGATAAGTATCCAATTTAAACCATGACATTTTCCAATATGTGACTAATAACGTTAAATTAAGTAAATACTTGCAAAATTACAACTACGTAAGTACGCAAAATTACAAAATTACGATCGAACTACCTACGAACGATGGCGGCTAATAACGCTGAAATGTCCCAAAAAAAATATAATTAACAGAGCAAGAGAGCGGGCGACTGCGAAATGAAATGAACGAGCGAAAGTGCGAGCGAGCAACTATGAAATGAACGAGCGGAAGAGTGAGTGGGCAACCGTGAAATGAAATCGCGCTCGCTCCCTCTAATTTATAGCCGCTGCTCGAAGGGAATCTTTATCCCCCCACGCTAATTAAGCCATGCATTTCGGGGGACAGAGATTTGATAGATGAGACAAGGAGGTGACAGGATAACGAGTGATTGATGCTTTCGGTGGAAAAGTAAGATAAATAGAGGGAGGGCCTCATTCAGATGTTTGAGCAATCAACACATGGGCTAGGGTTTTATGTTGATTTGTACGAACAGGACACTTATACGAAATAACGATAAAAATTCTGAATGAATAAAATTATAAAAAAATTACACAAGCAAGTATACGGTGTCAGGAGGCTCCACAAAAAAAAAATTAGAATTTTTTGGACTCATTTGCTATATTTTAAAATTCCTAACATAATTACACTAAATTAAAAACAAAAAAGTGGCTGGCGTATGGTGGCCATACGCCCGCCGCTGGCGCATGGCCACTGTGTACCAGTAGGGTGACGTGGCGGTGCGGGGTGGGCTGGCGAGGCGACGGGCGGGCTGGCGGGGCGCGTGGCGGCACGACAGCCGTTGGCGCACGATAACTGTGCGCCAGCGGTGCCATTTTTGCAAATACGCACACAGAGTGGTCATTTATGCAAATACGGTTTCAAAACCGGCTGTATCTGCCAAAAATTCATGTAATAAATATTAGGTTTTTTTCAACAAAAAAAGGTGTACATCTGTACACCCATGTCCCTATACTAGATCCACCCCTGCATGCAGGGGTGGATCCAAGTGAAGCTTTAGGGGTGCACAGGGCACCGGGTTAAATATCGTTTTATCTTATAAAAACTCATATACGCATAAGTGTGCACCTCATAGTTTATGCTCATTCACTCTGTATACATGTGGTAGCATGTATGGTGACACCCGGTTGATTTCGTCCTAGATCCGCCGCTGGGCACAAGAGAGGGGGACTGGAGAGACCAAGAGAGGGAGAGGGACAGTGGAGTACAGAGTGGAAACTGGAAAGTGAGGCAACGGGAATCGAGAACAGGATGGAGGGATTGGTGACAACTGACAAGACATAGAGATTAAAGAAGCAACGGGCGGGAGGGAAGGAGGCAACGACTCCTCTACACGAGATTCTTTTTGGTGACAAGACAGAGCAGAGAGAGAAGGTAACGGGCAAGACAACAGCTCCTCTACGCGAGATGCGCTTCTGGAGGGCACCGCTCCCCTTCCCTTTCCTCCACGGGCGGCCATAACAACGGGCCGACAACGGCGGCGTCCACGGCTCCAGCAGTGATGGCGTCCACATGTCCAACAGGGCCATGCCTGGGCCAGCACGGCACGGTGGCGACCCCTCATGCCCTGGGCTGTGCCTAGCCCTCGTCGGAGGCGTCTCGTGTTGGCACGACACGACACGGTGAGGTGGCCGTGCCGACTGACACAACTTGACGCGGCCCGAAGCCCGTCGTGCCCAGGTCGTGCCGGCACAGCATGACCCAACTCCCAACTCTATCCATGATTCACAAAGTCTCCACAATACATACTTTAAACCCCTCCATAAGTTACTCTGCTGGGTGGGCCCTTCGGCACATACACCCGTTCCACGCTCATCCTTCTTCTTCCTTGGATCGCCATCGTAACTCCCATTGGATCACCTACAGTTGGGAAGAAATCCACTAATTTTAAAGTACGTTTTTGTCCTTCGACTCTTCTTCAAATCTAATTTATCTACTCCAACTCCAAAACGTGACATTCTAAGGATAGAAAGAAAAACGTCGGAGCACCCATCGATCCCAACTGTCAACCCTAGCTGTCACCCCATCCATGGCAGCCCTGGCCGATGAGTCGTGAAACCAACGAGATGGGATCCAGGACATGGCCGATGAGCCGCGGAACCGACGAGACGGGATCTAGGTTGCCACGAGAATGGCCTACGAGGGAGAAGGCTATGGCGAGTCGCAACGGCAGGGGAGTGTACCTTTGGTGAACCGCGGGCGACAACACGGACTCAAAGGTGGGAACGACACGGTCGAAGAGGCTTCAACGGCGGCAGAACGGGCGGAAGAACACCACGGTGGCTGGTGCGTTCTTGGCATCAATTCTGCGTAATGGCGACGAAATCGAGAATGGTTTCCTGGGGAATCAAGAGATGAGCTAGGGACCAAGATTTTGACGCGGAGGGGTGTGCTTATAAAGGCTAAGAAAGGGGAGATTGAGTGGAAGTAGAGCTGGCCAGATGGACCGTGTCGATTGGGCCGGTTCTAGATATGGCAGTGTTGGTCCAATCCAGACATGACATAGTTCACACTGTTTATGAGTTGTGCTCGAGCCGTCACCCAGACAAGGTAGACCGGCCTGACATAGCATGAACAGTGCCAGACCATACTAGGCATAGCCCACGTAGCCCACAGGTGCAGGCCGCAGGGCCGCAGAAGCAGGCAACCAGCTTGACTAGTTGACATATTGGATGTACACCACCACCAATTAGCTAGGCTAGCAGCACAACAACAGAAAAATTACAAAGTTACGCGAAGGGTGTTTGACTAGTTGACATATTGGATGGAAAATAAGATCGAGAGGTTAGTTTTTGTGTTAGCTTGTGGTATTTCCTCGGGAAATTTCCTTGTCGTACGAAGTGAAACAATCATCAATCAATCCGAAAGCTTAGTGTAAGAGACCAAGTAAGAGGTGGTGGGTGACCTGGTCGAGGGTGCGGTTGCCGATCTCCTCCTAGAAGCGGAGCACGGCAATCGCGGCATCTCCGGTGGGCACGGCGATGCCGGTGCATCCTGGAGCAGCGAAGCCCATCCACATGGATCGAGATTCGAGACGTCCTGGAGCAGCGAAGCCCATCCACATGGATCGAGATTCGAGACGACCAGTGCTAGATCGCTAGCCATACCAGCTAGGGGTGCAATTAGAGTGGATACCGACGAATATCGTTCATCCCGTATTCTTTTTTTTTTTAGAGTTGGAGTCAGAAACAGATAATGTCGAATACCCATTTTTCCATTCCGTATTCGCTCCGCGAGCCTTAGGTCAGTAGGTCAGACAAAAATTATCTGTTTCTTTTACACCCCTACAGGACATGAGACAATAGGAGTACAATCAGAGTAAATACGGAGAGACTAACCGCTAAGATACCGAAGAAAAAACACTCAATATCCCTGTCTACTCAAATATATCAACCCACATATCTGTTATCTTTTTCTAAGTGAAGTCACAACAGGGTTTCCTCATACCACCTGACATACGGATACATACAGACAGATATCACATCCTGTATCATATTTTGTATTTTTTTCTCAAAGTAAGAATCGAACACAGATAGCGTCAAATACCCATTTCTCCACCTTGTATTCGCTCCACAAGCCTTCGATCGATCGGTTAGACAGGAATTATTTGCTCCATTTGCGTCCCTACTAGCTAGTGGCGAAGAGGAGCAGGAGCTCAAGCTCAAGCTCAAGAAGCCTTTTTTGACAATTTAATTTGTGATTTTTTTTATTAATTAACTTATGTTTTTAGCTTCATCAGCAGCTGAACGCCCGAGTGCTATCTGCATGACCTTCTTTCCAGCAAGAAATATCCTGAGACAAGGATATGCAACAGCTATAAAAACAGGCAGACAAAATTTTCCAGCATAAACCACTTAGTTTAGCTTAGCATTAACTAGCATGGTGTGCTTTCTCCACGCACAATAGATGTGATTTTTTTTTTTGGAAAGAGCACGACGAGCTAGAGTTCTAGCCCAGTATATATACAAAGAAGAAGAGAATTGACTTAGTTTATAAGGGAAACTGAGTCCGAAAATCTTAACAAATGCATTGTTTCAGAAAGAAAAACCGGCAGCCAACCTCGAGACGACAATACAACTTCAACTCAATTGACTTAGTTTATAAGGGAAACTGAGTCCGAAAATCTTAACAAATGCATTGTTTCAGAGAGAAAAACCGGCAGCCAACCTCGAGACGACAATACAACTTCAACTCGAACAGAACGACGCCCACACCTGTAGCATAATAAAGTTGTACGCATCAACAAACGAATGCAAATCGTGTTGATTCAATCTGGATTAACTGTCAGATTTGTCGTTGTTGGAAAGGAGAAGTTTCAAGATCAAACATAGCACACAATGCTTTCCTATCCACCATAGCATATTCGGATACAATGACATTGCAGTAACTTGTAAGAGACTAATAATAGTACGTACCTGCTAGAGGAGTTGAGTTGCTCCCTGAGGTCCTTGAGCTTCTGATTCCTCATGTTATCGTAGGTAAAGACATAGGCGCTGCTGTATTGCTCGATGGCATTTTTGATATCAGTGACCACTTTGCCCTTGCGCTCTAAACCTGGCTTCTTCTTGGTCTTTGATAAGGTGACTGCGTTAATCACCAAACATACTATTTTTCCTTGAAAGCTTACATTTTTTCTGTCATTGAAAAAACAGAAAAGCACAGAAATTTGGGTACGGATACATGAGAAGAGGAACCTTGAAAAAGGCACCAACGATTTATATAGGTAACAACAAACTAGTGGCGAGCCAAACAAGCAACAGATGCTACAAGCAAGTCGCTGCAAATTCTCACTAACTAATCCCAAGTTCAACCAGTACACACTACCAGTTGGAACAAATATAGAAGACACGTTTAGATGAGTCAGGCAAACTGGGATCAATCAGGAGAAAAACAAGAAGAAGTAAGTAAAGATAGGAGGGGGAATGAGACTGGGTTGAATTGAATGGGATCGTGGGTGTTGGATCACCTCACCTGGGCGGTTGCGCTGGGATTTCGGCATGGCGCTTCGTTGATTCCTCCTCCTCCTCCTCTGCTTCTGTCTCGCGGTGGCGGTGGGCGATGTCTATGGTTCTAGGGTTTAAGGAAGGCCGCTTGCTTCGCCGAGTCAGGCAGGAAGAACCTGGGCTGGGCTGGGCCGAGTTAGAGTTAGAATAGATAGGCCCATTAGAGCACCACGAGACAAGACGAACCAAACACCCATCGAATTTAATTTTATCGTGATGTGATGTGATGGCTCCATTTTGCATGGTTTTTCTTCGCTGTCCACACACGCAAGTAATTTAATATATTGGTGTGTGCACGCATCAATTTGGCTCCTCGCTATCATTCATCTAGATTTTTTTTTAAAACAATATATTTTTAAAAGATATTTACAAAAATAAATAGTAAATGCAAAAATTACAAAATATGTCGCATCGCACTGCGATCCTGCGCGCCTCATCACCTGGTTGAGCTATTTATCGCTAGTTCAACTAGCGACAAGAAGCTATCGTCAGTTCAACTGGCGACAGGACCATGTCGCCAGTTCAACTGGCGATAGGGGCCTCAACCCTATTCTACTTGGCTAGTTTTTAATTTTCATAAATTTTAAACGGTACGAAATTTGTTAGACTCGCAATAACATTTTGTCATCGTCGTATGTCGTTCTACTACGGTTAATTTCTGAAGAATTTAGCAAGGACGATTGAGGTATCAATGATTCGTAAAGAGGAAGGTAGTGATATTGCGATTCGCCCGGGAATTCATACACAATGATATTACAGAACTTGTAGCAGAACGTCATAACACTTTATTGAAATGATAATTCATAACATTGGCAATAATATATTACCATTGTCCATTTTTCTCGTGGTCGCGACCTCAACGTCTCCCATGTGGACTACCTCGAGTCGGGGCACCGGATGAGATCCTTGCGGCGATGTTCGGAGTGTCGATGTCTCCTTCGTCCTGAGGATTTCGCGTGAGTCATGTCTTGAAAGTGTGCCCAGACTCTCTGCAAATGGAGTACTTCTTCGTACGACGTCCGGCTTCTGCCTCGTCCATATCGTTCCTGATGCGTCGTACCTGTCGCCGGCCAACCTTTCCCTTGAGTCGACCAATGTCCACGGTCCAGATTAGTTGCTCCCAGATGGGATGTCCAGTGAAATGGTCAACTACGACGTAACCATACATTTCTTCACTCTATGTTTGCATCACCGTCTGGTTGGTGAAATAGTCAGAGAGGTACTGGCCGAGATGCTGCGCCACCGTCGAACAGGCGACCATGACTGGGAGCATGGCCTATGCAAGGGGCTTGTTACAAGTACATATGCAATTATCGCGGCATAGCGTGCACTCATGGGTGATCCTCTCGCGGTTCGTCCCACGACGTCCTTTATCCCTGCACATTATCTCGAAGCGAAGCTCCCTCGTGCCCATCTTGAATGCATGGTGCATCTCACCCTTCTTGCTCTTCTCCTCCATGTATTTGGTGATCATGGCGGAGTAGAGTACTGTGTCATTTGCCATGGCGAGCGACGCATTGCTACATCTGTTAACAAAGTAGTTTGTGATACCTCGGAGAATTGCCTCCACAATACCAACCAAAGGGAGGCACCTGGCGCCGCGCATGACCCAGTTGTACACCTCAGCTAGATTAGTTATCGACACCACCCCTGTCATGTAGCAGCGACCACTTCTCCTTAGGCTCGTGCTCAATCCAGTCTGAGAAGCATTTCACATGTGCCCCTGTCTTTCTCGTGACACTAGGACCGTCTGTGGGTAGCTGTGGCAATGCTTGGTGCTCAGTCGGCTAGCAGGCGACCCTTCTCGCTGCCTCCCTTCTGTGGGTTTAGGTCCGGTCATCCAGAATCTTCCAGAGTGTTTTGAACTTCCCCTGCTGGTTCTGGTTGCACAGCCGTTTGAATAGGTTCATCAAGTCCTTGTTGCGGGACTGCTTATAGAAGTTTGCACCCAAGTGCCTCATGCACCACCCGCTCTGTAGATCTGACAATGGAAGTGGTACGTTCTCTCCTCATTGTAGCTGAGTTATTGCACGCAGCAGGCCTACGTGCCGATCATGTATGAGGCATACGTTGGGACGGCCTTGCACAACAGAAATCCTCACATTCTTTAAGAACCACAGCCAGCTATCCGTGTTCTTGCTTTCAACGAAAGCGAATGCCACGGGAAGAACCTGATTGTTTCCGTCCGTCGCTATTACAGTCAGTATCTAACCCTTGTACCTCCCAGTCAGGAATGTGCCATCGATGCACAAGATTGAACGACAGTGCCGGAATGCATTGATGCATGGACCAAAGGCGAAGAATGCTCGCTGTAGTACCCTCTTATTGGGCCACTTCGGATGCGTGGCGTCTTGAATGTCGACATGAGTGCCGGAATTCCTATCTTGTATGACTCGAAGTAGCCTAGGGAGGTTGTGGTAGGAATCCTCGAACGTGCCGAACCTTGATTTCAATGGCTTCTGTTTTGCCCTTCAAACCTTGACATAGCTGATAGTGTACTGGAACCTTGCCTCAATGACCCGAATGATGGATCGTGGCTCAAAATCTAGATTATCCACGTAATCATGGCGAAAAGGACGTTACACAAGCAAGCAAGGTGATCTTACCTGCTGTCCCGAAGATGTGCTCCCACGACTCGGCATACTCCTGCCCCGCGTACGGGTGGAGCTGAGGACATGTAACAGAAGATTGTCGGTACTAACTTGTGAAGTTCGAAATTAAGAAGCGATATGAGCGTGTCCTACTCACCTCCAAAATGTCCTGCGGTGCTCCCCCCACGGTGCCATGACGACGAGCCCACCACGTCCGCGGCAGGAGCCTGTGGCCGTGAACCACCTCGGCTGACCCCTCGTCCTCGCACAGGTCGATCCATTGGGTCCCTCAGCGTGCGACAAGTCGCGATCTGGACCCCTCATCTCGCAGCCTACCTGATCTGTTGCAGGACCCCTCTCGTGGCCCCCAGCGTCATGTGCTGCACGGAGTCCGCCAAGTCGATAATCTCCTAGTGTAGATCCGTCTACACAAATGAACAAGTTAGAAACATAAATCTGGCAAATTACATATGATTTAAGGACAGTTCAATACGTACAGAGCGGTGGCGGTCGGTCCGGTGGGAGTGCGTGTCGGACGTCGCAGCCTCATGTCGTGGTGGGTCAACCACGACACGGACGCATCGAAGCCTCGTCCGACTAGCGTACCACTCCATGTACTGCCCGTACGTCTCCGGGTCGTATGGATCATTGCCGCACTAGATGCGGTCCTCGTGCGCGCCACTCCAAGCCTCAACCCAAGGGGCCATCCTGTCCGCCTAGGACATTGTGCCCCGTACTCCCTTCCTAGTGTACCTGCGTATGGCAAGACAATTATTTAGTCGGCATGTAAAGCACATTGTACTAAAGTAGTAAAATGTGAACTTACGCTTGAACGTGCGTGGGCACCCGCATCCCCCCAAGGGGCTGGGATCTCCTATCGCAGACCGAGCTGGCGCATGACCCGCTACACCTGGTACTCCTCAATGAAGACATCATGCACCAATGCCCTCTACGTGTACCAGTACACGTAGTCTCACGTGCACAGGCTCGACAGTCTCTGGGGCTAGCGAGCGTGCACCCTCTCTATAGTGTATGGTGTCCAGATGACGCGATCATCCATCAGCTGATCGAACATCGCAACGTACTCCGGGTAGGACCCCTGCGAAGTGATCGGCGTATAGGTGACCTGTGCAATAAAACACCATAAAGTTAGCACAGAAAATCATAATTTTAATACGAAAATAACAAATGGTCATGAAACTAATCCGTCGGTGGCACCACATCATGCCCATGGTCGGCCCATCCACATCGTCGTCCTGGACGTACAAGCTGACCGCGTACGCTCCCAAGTCCAGCTGTGGTCATCCGATCTGGAAGCGCTCCAAGGACCACACCGCGAATAGCGAGCATCCGAGAGGATGAAGTCGCCCCGAGCACGATGGCACGTGTCGCATAGTGCGCGGTACGTCGCGCACAACATGGCCGGACCCCAAGCGTACTGCAGGATCTCGTCGAACGACGAGTCTGCCACCTCACGCGCGTACCGGACATAGTGCTTATTGATGCTGTCGCCGTGGGAGCCCAGGAACAAGACCCATCCAAAAAGCCACAGCAGGTAAGTCTCGAAGTGCCTCCTAACAACGACGTCACCGGCGTTCTGTGCCATACGTTCGGGCTGCAACAAGACATGTACACGTCATCAAGTTTCACATACCAATTTATACGAGAGGACAATAGTTATGAAGACTTATGTAGAATTGGCAGATCTACCTCAACGTCGGCCCGTGTGGGCTGCTGAACTCAGTTTACCCACTGCCTGGTGGGAGCACATCGTGGAACCTCGCTAGGAGGTCGGTGCGCCGACGCACCGGGATGTCGTGCGCCGCCAGGGGGGAGCCTGTGCACAACAACCCAGTCAGAAAGCCCACGTCCTGCAGCGTCGATGCCATCTCCCCGCACGGAAGGTGGAACATGTGCGTCTCTGACCTCCAGCGGTCAACCAGCGCCGTCAGTAGGGCCTGGTCATACAGAAAACGCCTAGACGTACAACCAGGATCACGGTCCTGGTCGTCCTCCCACGTCGCCTCCACCATCCTCGCGAGTGGAAGGAGACCTGCCACTCGCAACCTGTGTCAAAAAATTAAGAACAAACGTGACTGCACGTGAAGTAAACAAACCACGGTGGAATGCATTACGTTAGAAATCTACGAACCCCGGAACCCACCCTGCGTGCAGCCACCATGCCCTAATGGGTGTGTGCAGCCGCAACACGCCAAGCTCAATCGGCGCCTCGCCCTCCGGGGGGAGCACAGTTCTCAGGCGGCTACGGTGATGCGCGTCAACCACCGGATCAAGCAACTCGTACTGGTCTGCGTCCGCTATACCTAAAAATGCAACAATAAACAAAGTTCAGCATCTTTACGTAGGATATGTAGCGATTACAAATTTTCTTTACGATTTTCATGTCTCAGGCTATTCTCCAAGATTAATTGGTAATTTTGGTACTAACAAAATAATTACTCTACTTAGCTACTCAATACATTTTTAACAAAATAATTACTCTTCCTATTTCTGGAGATTCATCCTTAATCGTTCCAGTGCTACATAATTCCGACCTTACTCAACTACTCCGGATTTTCTTTATAATCTTCAAATGTGTCATGCAATTTTACTGGTTCAAAAGATAACTCCTGCATTAATAATACAATTACCACACACAAATGTGGAGCTTAATAAAGCTGGAATTATTCTGATTCTGCCATTGTGCTATCACTACCGGCTACACAACTTAAAATACATGCTACACAATTTGACTACTTTTATCTAACCTACTCAACCCTATGTCGCTATTTTTGTTTGCTAACCAACAAGGTTTTCACATAATGTACAAAGTTTCGGAAAAATGTACCTGCAAGATGATCGATCGGACTCGATGCTCTGATGACATTCTCTCTCCTCCGTGACAAACTGACAGAGCTTCGCTACCTTTCTTCTCTCCCTCTCCTCTCTCTCTCTCTCTCTCTCTCTCTCGCTTTTTTCCTGGAATTAAAATGAATTATGGACTGATTTTTCGGTGTTTTTATAGCCGGGTTCCTGTCGCCAGTTGAATTGGCGACAGGAACCTATCGCCAGTTCAACTGGCGACAAGGACCTTGTTCAGTCGCCAGTTGAACTGGCGACAGGAACATATTTTTGTAACTTTTTGAGGCGGCTAGTTATTTTTGTAAATATCTTTTAAAAATATATTATTTTTTAAAAAAATTCCATTCATCCATGGCAGGTTGGTTGATAGATTTCCACCAGAATACCGGGTGTTACCATCCTTAACTGTGAGCACGCTTTTAATAAAAAATTTGTGAAATCATGAATTTATCGGCTTTCTATGCATATTCCAAGAGGACACACTCATATGTGTGCGTGTGCGTGCGCGTTTTCCTCAGAAAAAAATCGTAGTCCATGAAAGTGCTGTTAGAGTGATCTCAGGCATTTGGCCCAACGGCCAAATGCCACCCCTTGCTCGCGCCCTGATCGGGGGCGCCCAGCCCAATAGGCTGGTGGGCCCCTGTCGCCAGCGCCACATATAAGAGGTGGGGGTCGGGGCGGCACACTACACGAGGTTCACCGTGCTGCCGCCAGACCCACCGACAAAACCCTAATCCGATCTAGAGGGGGCGTTCAAGCGACGGGATCGATCCACCACGCTGTAACCGTCACCGGATCCGGAGTCGCCACCACCTCCTTCGTCTTCCCCGACCGCCGCTACTGCCATGGCCGGCTCCTCCACTAACCCCGACGGTCCGTACCCCATCCCTCTCTCTCTCTCCCTTCCCTCTCATCTAGAACCCAGTGCAAAGAAAAGAAGATTCGAACAATGGTATCAGAGCCATACCGGGTCGACGCCGCCGGCGCCGTTCTCGTGACGTCGTCGCCGCCGGTCGCACCGCTTTGAGCACCGTGGCGCGCGCCGCCGGCCGGGGGTCGGCGTGCCCCACCGATGGCGCGCCGCTCGCTGCTGAGCCGCCGCAGACTGCGCTGCGCCGATCGCGCCGAGAGCGAGGCAGCGTGCGCGCGGCCGCCGCCGCCGCGCGCAGCGCATCGCCGCCCGGCCGCCGTGCTCTTGCTGGGCCGGTGGGGCCGGTGCCGCTCCCTCCCGCGGGCTGCCGTCGCCGACGCCGCCACTGCCGCGCGCCGCCGCTTGCCGCTACGCGCATTGCTGCCGCCGACGGAGCCCGCGCCTCCGCCGCTTGGGACCCCGCGTTGAGCCGCCTCCCGCCGCACAAGACGCCGCCGCTCCCGCGCCTCCCGCCGCGCAAGACGCCGCCGCTCCATCCGGTTTTTTCGGTTTGGGGCTTGACCAAATGGGGTTAGGTTTAGGGTTTTGCCCTTTTGAGATGGTGAGGCGCTTGCAGGGGCCGTCAGATGGGATCCGATGGCCAGTATGTCTTTGAGCCTTGGATGCACTAATGGGCCGAAAGTGTATATGGGCCAAAATGAGGAATTGAACAATAAATTCCGAAAAGGAGTTTTAATGTTTTTCAGAAGCTTTTTTGAATGATTTTTGAATGCAAATTGAATCAAATTTCTGGAAATTTTTTGCACCAACGTGTTAATTTTTCCATAGATTAAATGAGTACAGTAAGAATGCTTCTGAATAATGAATTATTTTAGAATAATTACAGTTTCCGCTGCAAAAGATAATGTTGATTGATTTTCATTATTAAATTCGAACCAACGGGAGAATTTAATTTTGGAAAAATAGAGATAATTTTCAGATAATTATGATATTGTTATTTTCTGACCAACGTTGATAATAACAGTATTATAATTTTTAATTGATGTTTTTATGCGTTATTTCTATTTCTGCCCAACGGTGATGTAGATTTAATGCATAGATAAAATTGTTTTAAATTGTATGTCGTATTTTTGACCAACGTTGGAAATAAGGCATATAATTTTGCTGTTATGTTCTCACTTTACTTGAACTATTTTTCAGGCGGATACAACTTGATGAGTTGTATCAGAGAGATCCCCACTCTCAAAGGAGATAATTATGGAGAGTGCAAGAAAAAGATAGACTTAGCGTTTATCTTGGTGAGGTGGACTGGTCCTCACTACAAAGACGTCCCACCGAGCCTATGGCACCGGTGAGGATCAAAATGAGGATGATATTGCTTGGCGAAAAGACAGAGGATCATGCTCCTTACAGATGTCTTATGACCTTGAGCATAAGAATGGACCACACCAACAAGAAATGTTTGGTGTGATAAAGAACACGATTGAGCTCGCAATTGTGGGCTCAATCGCAGAGTGTGACACTCATCACAGAATACCTTGATAAAATAAAGAGTCGGTTCATCGCTCTTTAAAGACATACGCTACACAGTGATTAAGCGACTTGTGATGAAAGGTACTCTGGCGGTGGCATAAGAGAGCACATACTAAGGATGAGCAACTTGGCATCCAAGCTTAAACCAATGGATTTGTCTCTCAAGGATGAGTTCCTAATTCATTTGATTTTTGCTTCCTTGCGAGAAAAGTTTCACACCTTTGTTGTCAACTACAATATGCGACTCGAGAAATGGGACTTAGAAAAGTGCATAGCTATGTGTGTGCAAGAGGAGGAAAGATTTAAATCCTCACATGGTGGTTCTATCAACTATGTGAAGGACAACAAGAAAAAGAACTTCAACAAGAACTTCTCCTCAAAGAACAAGGGAAAAGCCTCATCCATCACCTCAACAGAATAAGTTTGCAGAGACAAAGATCGGTGTCTTCATTGCAAGAAAAAGGGACATTACAAGAAAGATTGTCCGATTTCTTGAAAATGATTATGTCAAAGAAAGGTGAGGACATTATTACGTTCATAAATGAGTCCTCAGTATGTACAATATTCAAAATCTACTTGGTGGATTGATTCAGGTGCAACTGTTCATGTTGCCAATAATATGCAGGGATTCCGTTCGACGAGGAATACGCAAAGAAAAGAAAGATGCATTAAAGTCGCAAATGGAGTCCAAACTAAAGTTGAAGCTGTTGGCGATCTTTCATTAGAGCTAGCTGATGGCTTCACTCTCTTACTTAGAGATGTTCTTTATGTTCCCTCTTTACAGAGGAATTTGATTAGTGTTTCATGTTTGGACAATGATGGTTATGATTGTCATTTTGGAAATGGCAAGTGTGAAATAATGTTTAATAAAGAATGTGTTAGTCTTGCCATCTTACAAAATGAGCTTTATTTGTTATCATTATGTGATGATGTGAATGTTGTATGCGATAAAGGGAACGTCGCGTGCGAGAAAGTGAATGAATCCTCGTCTACGAATGTAAACAGGAAACGAAAGAGAACTCTAGATCGTGTCGAAATTATGGCATCGTCGTTTAGGCCATATTTGAGGGAGAATAGAAAGACTAGTTAAGAATAATATTCTTCCTCCATTAGAGTTCTCGGACTTGGAACAATGCAGACGCATTAAAGGAAAATATGTAAAGAAAATTAAGAAAGACGCCAAAAGAAGCACTGAATTCTACAAATTATTCACACGGACATTTGTGGTCCTTTTCTGTGAAAAGTGTGGATGGATATGACTCGTTCATAACATTCACGGATGATTACTCCGTTATGGATATATTTATCCAATCAAAGAAAGAAATGAAGCCTTGGATAAATTCAAGATATTTAAGGTCAAGTTGAAAACCAACACGATTTAAAGATTAAGATAGTCCGATCGACCGTGGGGAGTACTACGGTCGACATACCCCATATGGACAAGTTCTGGACCTTTGCAAGGTTTTACAGAAAATGGTATAGTGGCCCATATTCTACACCGCGAACCTCGGCCAAAATGGAGTAGTGAAAGACGCAACCGTACTCGATGGATATGGTGCGAAGCATGATGAGCTATTCCACACCGCCATTGAGTTTATGGATGGAGCGTTGAAAACCGCAATTCATATTCTCAACAGAGTGCCTAGTAAGTCGGTGCCCAAAACACCGCATGCGAGTTGTGGACGAGAAGAGTTCCTCACTAAACCACTTACGTGTGTGGGAGTCCCGCCGAGGCTAAAGTATTTAACCCAAACCTTGGGAAACTTGATCCCAAAACGATGAAGTTGTCATTTCATTGGTTACCCCGAAAAGTCAAAAGGTTTTCGTTTCTCTTGTCGACATGGATATACAAAGTTTGTAGAAACGAGACACGTTGTCTTCTTAGAGGATGAAATGATGAGAGGAAGTATGGTAGCTCGTGAGATTGACCTTGAAGAGAAGCGGTGTATGCGCCCACTCAGATGATTCAAGAGCCATTCTTCATACTACTGCTTTGTCATTTGCACCGACAAATGCAATACATGCGTGCCAAGACTGTTATTGTTCCTCTGTGGCAACAATGAATGAGAATGAGGAACCTGTTCTTCAGGATCCTATAGAACCCATTGCCACAGATGAGGGGAGCAACAGCAGCCTCAAACAGAAGATGTACCAAATGAGGAGGCCCCGAGGAGGTCTCAAAGAGTAAGAAGATCAGCTATTTCTGATGATTATCAGATTTATCATACAGAGGAATTTCAAATGGAGGATGATCCCACCTCATTTGAAGAAGCCATGAGAAGCGAAAATTCCTCAAAATGGCTTGAGGCCATGGAAGAGGAGATGAGGTCCATGAAGACTAATAAAGTCTGGGACTTGGAAATTATTCCTAAAGGAGCCAAAACAAAGAGGGTCAGAATGGGTCTACAAGACAAAGCTTGACTCCCAAGGGAATGTAGAAAGATACAAAGCGCGACTTGTGGCAAAAGGCTTTACGCAAAGAGAAGGGATTGATTACAATGAGACCTTTTCTCCAGTCTCATGTAAAGATTCCTTCAGAATCATAATGGCATTAGTAGCACATTATGATTTAGAGTTACATCAGATGGATGTAAAGACGACATTTCTTAATGGGGATTTGGAGGAAAATGTTTACATGGCACAACCGAAAGGTTTTGTCGTGGAAGGAAATGAAAGAATGGGATGCCGCCTAAAGAAATCAATTTATGGGTTAAAGCAAGCTTCAAGACAATGGTACTTGAAGTTTGACAGTACAATAAGAAAATTTGGGTTTAAAGAAAATGTAGAGGACAACTGTGTTTATGCAAAGTTTAAAGATGGGAAGTTTATCTTCCTAATTCTGTATGTGGATGATATCCTACTGGCTAGTAGTGATGTCATCACATCGAGACTAAGAAGTTTTTGTCCTCAAACTTTGATATGAAAGATCTTGGTGAAGCTTCGTTCGTTCTAGGATCAAATTCACCGGATAGAAACAAGGGGATATTGGGACTGTCACAAAAGGCACACATAGAGAAAGTCTTAAAGAAATTTGGTATGCATAAATGTAGTCCTTCACCTGCACCTATAGTCAAGGGCGACAGATATGGGGATTTTCAATGCCCGGGAACGACGAGCTCGATCAAATGAAATCGGTTCCATATGCTTGGTATCGGAAGCTTGCGGTATGCTCAAGTGTGTACGCATACGACTTAGCGTTTGTTACCGGTTATTTGGCGATTCGAGCAATCTCGAATAGAACATTGGAAATTGATAAAGAAAGTCTTGCGTTATTTGCAAGGAACAAATGGCCTCATGATGACATACAGAAGATCAGATTCACTCCATATAGTGGGGTATACAGATTCTGATTTTGCGGAAGATGATAGAAAGTCTACATCCGGATATGTGTTCACTCTCGCTAGAGGAGTTATATCGTGGAAAAGCTCAAAGCAAACCGTCACTACATTGTCCACAATGTATGCCGAGTTTGTAGCATGTTATGAGGCTACGGGGTAGGTGAACTGGCTAAAGAAGTTCATACCCGGTTTAAAAGTGGTTGACGACATCAATAGACCACTTAAGTTGTACTGCGATAATGAACCCGCAGTAACGTATGCCCACAACAATAAGTCAAGTGGTGCTGCCAAACACATTGACATAAAGTACTATGTTGTGAAAGATAAAGTTCGGGATCAAATCATAAGTCTTGAGCATATAAATACCGCAAAGATGTTAGCGGATCCGCTTACTAAAGGCTTACCACCCAATGTGTTCAGAGAACATGTAGCCAGCATGAGTTTAAGGGAAAGCCTATGATTCCTGGACTAAAAGATGGCCCAAAAGGATTAAAGTAACTATTTCAAAACAGAGAGGTGTATTGTAACTGTCAAATCTATCGGCCATTGACCGTGACGATGAGACATGTTCTATGCACTAATCTGTGATGGAATGTGTAAAGTTAAAAGTAATTAAAGATAAAGTATAGATTGAGATCAAGGGGGAGAATGTTAGAGTGATCTCAGGCATTTGGCCCAACGGCCAAATGCCACCCTGCTCAGCGCTTCGATCGGGCGCCACCAATAGGTCAGGTGGGCCTGTCGCCGCCACATATAAGAGGTGGGGGTCGGGGCGGCACGCTACACGAGGTTCACCGTGCTGCCGCCAGACCCACCGACAAAACCCTAATCCGATCTAGAGGGGGCGTTCAAGCGACGGGATCGATCCACCACGCTATCACCGTCACCGGATCCGGAGTCGCCACCACCTCCTTCGTCTTCCCCGACCGCCGCTACTGCCATGGCCGGCTCCTCCACTAACCCCGACGGTCTGTACCCCATCCCTCTCTCTCTCCCTTCCCTCTCATCTAGAACCCAATGCAAAGAAAAGAAGATTTGAACAAGTGCTACCTATATATAAACGTAGGAGACACAGTCGGATAAATAACAGCATACAAGAAGGAAAAAAAACTAGTAAATTCATACGTGGCAGGCATAGATACCAACAGCCTACAGTGCACTCAATCTCAAATTCATACTCGTTGCTAGTTGTTCCATCTCCATCTCAAGCTCCTTCTCTTCTCTTAATGCATCTCTCTCGCTACTCAATTTACCCGTTTATACTATAGGAGCTGGCACTAGCTAGCTGCAACCTGCAAGGCCGGCCGGCTCAGCTAGCAGCCATATACGATGGCCTCCGGCAACGGCCAAGGCCAGGCGGCGTCTGCTCCGACGGCAGAGTACAGCGGCAGCAGGGCGGCGCGGATGGTGGACGATGAGAGGAGCTACATGGCGCACGGGGAGCTGTTCTTGCTCCTCCTCCTTGGCGCCTTTGCCCTCCTCTTCGCTTCCCTCTGCCTATGCCTCTACCTGGGGCGCCGGAGGGACGCTCAGGCTCACCGGCAGCGGGACGACACGGACCGGACGGCCTCACCGGGAACAGTGTCGTCGGTGAACTTCAAAGGCTAGGCTAGATATCTTACTTAGTTTAATCGAGCAAAAGATTGTTCAATTTCTCCCTCCATAGTTTCAAGCAGGGACGTCCACCGGTACATGTACAAAGTGTGTTTTACAATTAGAGCAAACTGCATGGGCCATGATTTTTGTTTTCCTTTTTATTATTATTTTTCCTTGGGAAATTTGGCCATTAATCCCATTGCAAACTGTTCGTCTTCGGATGCTACTTGTGATGTCTTATTGCTTTGTCAGATGCATGGCAATCAAATTTGGGAGCAATATTCCAGTTATGCCTCATCAAATTGGAACATAAGCAACTCGAGATGTACCCTTTGGTAATGAATGCGGTTGAATTAGAGTGTCATACCTTTCAGCCACATAGCAATCATACACGCTAATTAATTTGTTTAGCAGCGCACCCAACTCAGATACTCCGTGTGCATATTGTACAGAATAGGCATTGTCCGTGTTGAACGTTGCACAAGTGCAAGAGATGATTGAGGGCAATGAAACATCATCACATTCAAGTCCAGGAATCACTTGCCAGTTGCATGTCCGATCATACATATGATACAGGTCAGTCAGTCATGGTCTGCATCATAGACTAGTAATATAGCAGAGCTAATCTCTGCTATTAAGTTGATTCATTCTCGGTATCCCGGAGCTAAGCAAAAATGGCAGACCATATCGCGAACTGGAGTGAATATCGAAACAAAAGTTGGTTCCTTTTTCATGTTATATGCCGTACCCTCATTAGTTTTAAGCCATGAATAGATTGATGGCTCGATGATCAGCAAGGCTGAAAAGATGGCTGAAGAGATGCGGTGTGACTACTGACTAGTACTCCCTACTCCGTAGTACAGTACTCAGTGAGGGGGCCGGCCAGGCCATGGCCAACATGGCCAATTGGCCATGGCAGCTTCAGTTCAATTAGCAGATATACTGCTGGAATTAATCACACACACACAGTAAGTAGACAACACCACCGATTAGCTAGGCTAGCAGCACAACAGCAAAAAAAAAAAAAATTACAAAGTTATGCGAAGGGTGTCTGACTAGTTGACATATTGGACGGAAAATAAGATCGAGATGGTAGTTTTTGTGTTAGCTTGTGGTATTTCCTTGCGAAATTTCCTTGCCGTACGAATTGGAACAATCATCAATCAATCCGAAAGCTTAGTGTAAGGGACCAAGTAAGAGGTGGTGGGTGACATGGTCCAATGCGCGGTTGCCCGTCTCCTCCCAGAAGCAGAGCACGCAATTGCGGCAGCTTCGGTGAGCACGGCGGCGCCGGCATCCTAGAGCCGCTGGATACGGACGAATATCATTTATCATGTATCCTATTTTATATTTTTCTTTTGGAGTCGGAGCCGTACACAGATAATATCGGATACCTATTTCTCCATTCCGTCCTCACTCCGCGAGCCTTCGGTCGTAGGTCTGACGAAAATTATCCGCTTCTTTTGCACCTCTACACAGGACGTTGGACAATAGAAGTGCAATCAGAGTAAACAAGGAGAGACTAACTGCTAAGATACCAAAGGAAAAACACTCAATATCACTACCTATCAGATGTAGCAAACCATCTATCTATTATCTTATTCCTAAGAGAGGTTGTTGGAATTTTGGGCTTGGCCCATATAATATTTCAATTAAATCATAAGAAAATCCCAAAGGCCCACTCATGCATGGTGAAAGGTGGAAAGTTTAATATCATATTGCTAGTCTAGGTGGGAGAAAACCAACATATAAGGTGGAATTGGTCTTACCTAGTTGAACCAAGCAAAAGGAGAACACACGTGCTTGCTCGCCTCACCTCGCCATCGCCTGTGCGCACGCGATGTTCCGGCTGGCTGTGGAGCTGCAGCTTCCTTTTGTAACCATGCACACTGATCAGAAACTAAAAACTGGATACATTGTTTCAATTGGATTTTATGGCACGCCTTAACTGTGGTTAAAACAGTGTAATGTCAGTTATGACGACAGTTTCTAATCAGCATTATAGTAGCAGTTTCTAATCAGCATTATAGTGGCAGTTTCTTCTGCTGACTCTGGCTCTATAAAAAGGAGACCTCCCCTCTCAGATCATATACAACCAGAACAGAGAGAGGCTCTCAGAATAGACAAATTCAGATTTGTGTTGTTGCTCGGTTCCTTTTTGCTGTGCTACCTGGCTATTCCATCCCTTCCTCAGCGTGCACCGACGTGGGGAGAGCAGTGTCTCCGAAGCCAGCGATCCTACACGAGTTGGGGCGAATCAGGTTTTTGGGAAGCGTTCGCGCGACTGCTCACTGCTTCCTTCTCTGCGCATCGTCTTCTTCGGATCAGACTCTACCGCGACTTTCGTCGGAACGATCCTCTGTAAGTCGCAGTGATAACATTTCATATGGCTATGCTTTGTTTCCTAAATGTTTGTTTTATGATGATGTTGATGCTTACTATTGTTAGTAGTATACTTGTTTCAGGCTTTGTTTTATTAGTACATATATATGAGATAGATATATTTGAGTTGATGATCATATTACTGTTCATATTATTATACTATTCCTAATTTACTCCATGATTCCCTTCAGTTCAGATCTGGCCCTGTGGACCGAGTGAGATCCTTAATTTCGTTGCAATTGAATACATTAGCACTTGACTTTTATAATATACATACTACAGGTCTCATGGTGCTGATTTCTACGGATTGTTCTTAACTTGTTATTTCGAAAACCACGGGAATAACCTACTTGTTATGTAGTTAGTACGAATCGGATTCTGCTCGTTTCACGGGAAAATTGATATATGCCGCACCGGTTGAATTAACCAACGGTTGGCATAATAAATTCGAAGATTGTGTAGTCAATCGATACATAAAAGAGTCAATTCCTGCCGCTACACGGCGGTGATTTCTGCAGGTACGTTGTTCTCAACTTGTTATTCGGAAAACTACACGAATTTCTGCAGCTATACATTGTTCTTAACTTGTTCAGCTGAGAAACTAATATGCCACACCGGTTAGACTAAACAACAGTTGGAATCTAACAACTCAGGCCATATCTCTCGCAGATTAGGATGAACTAAGCAAAGCTAATTTAAGGACAATCAGGTGTCATGCTTGAATGCCAACATAAAGCAAACTTATTGTTCATTGGACTACAATACACACAATTAATGGCAATGTGTTAGTAGTTTAGTACCAATGGTTACAAATTTTGCAATTTTTCCACCTAATAATCCTTGTACGTGAACTACTCATCAGTCTTCACATATAGCTTAGAGACACATATGTGACCAAGTAGTAATGCACAAGTTTTTGGTTGTGGTGGATAAGGTCATGGGTATAAGGGGAGTCACCGCTCTCCTTTAGTTCTTCCCATGTATTTGTTAGATATATATTATTGGTTGTGTATTTTTCTTATTGTATAAGGGGTTACCTGCATATATACCACACCTGTACTTGTATATATATTGGTCCATTGGCCTCACGATGAATACAAGCGATATTCATAACATGGTGTTAAAGCAAAGGTTAGGTTAGGGTTACTGTAACCGCTGCCGCCGGCTTCTAGCCTCCGCTCATCCTCCACTGCGCGCTGCCCCTGGGAGGACTGATCTTCGCTCCCAGGGGTGGCCTCTCGTCTCCGCCTGTGCTCTCCCACGGGGCTGCTGCCGTCTCGGGCGCCACCTCGATCTGGTGTCGCCCGTGGTCGCGCAGCCTCGATCCGGAGTCGCCCGTAGCTGCTGTTCTTCTTCATCGTGCAGCTGAGGCCGACGCAGGCACCTGACTTGCCGCCGACGCTCTTCCTCACCCGGCGTCGCATTGTCTCCATCGACGGGGGCGGTAGCTACCCCCGAGAGGACCGATCTTCGCTCCCGGGGGCGGCCTCTCGTCGTCGCCTCCGACGCCGCCGCCGCCGTCGCTCTGCAGCCGAGGTAAAGGTGGCAGTGCGGTACCTGATCTCCACCCTCGTCGATGGCTTGCTTGTACGCCGTCGTCGTCTCCTCGGGGTGCTCGCCGTTGGAAACCCGGTGCGCGATGTTGAACAGCCGCGACGTCTGCAGCTCCTCCCTGTGCCGCCCGGATCCACACCTCCCCACCCGGATCTGTCGCCATCGTCTTGGGCTCCTCTGCATCAGCGTGGCGACATCTGCGTGTTGCTCGAGTACATGGATCGGGGGAAGGGGGGTCCCTCGAGGGTTGCCGCATTGCCTCCGAGCCCTTCTCAGCCAGATCCGGTCGGATCTGGATCTCCGTCGGATTTGGGAGCCCTGGCCGCGCGAACCAGCGTCCTCTCCCGCCACTAGCGCCGCCTTTGGGCTCTCCTCCCGGATCGCCGCCCGAGCTCACCGCGGGGGACGCTCCCGCATCGTCTTGCGCCGGAGCCGCGTCTCAGCTTCTATCTCTCCAAACTTCATGTTGTTGATTCACTATAAGTTTGAGGGGGTGTTAGATGTATATTATTGGTTGTGTATTTTTTCCATTGTATAAGGGGTTACCTGTATATATGTCATATATGTACTTATATATATATTAGCTCATTGACCTCATGATGAATACAAGCGCTATTCATAACAGTATTCTCGATTTAATATTCTTTGAAGATGCAATACATAGTTCCTCCCGCATATTATCTTTACTATTACATAGCCCGATGCTATGGAATGTTAGTTTTCTTGGTAACGCCCGGGTTCCATTTCCACCAAATGGGTGAGCTATTTGTGTGCATTTTCTACTGTGATTCTCCGGAATTTAAACTCTTTATAACAGGAACTCAAAGTCCAAAGTCCTCATGGGTAATTGTGATAGCTTCGGTGACACCTGATGTTTCTGAAAATTAATTTTCGTAAAAATGTGTTATTTGTTATGAATAGGTATATATGTATTGGAATAATTCAAAATTGTCTAACGCTCGATCGGAATAATCTGCTATATATATTGGAGTTGGTGGAGATGGCGATGCTTAAAAAACATTTCCCAACCAAAAAAAAATTAACTTCAATACAAATTGTGGATCACAACGAAACTCGATTGGGCACTGCACCGGAGCCGAGGGCGTGGTGTAAGGTGAGCACAGAAACGGAGGTGCGACACCGGTTCATACTTTACACAGTTTTCACTCTGAATTATATAAAAGTACATAATATTTGTTACTCTTGAGAACGGAATTGCATTCATTCTTATATATTAGAGTATGTACAATAGGCTTATGTCAGCTGTCCATAGCCTCTGCCACGTAGAATTTTTGCTAACGTGAATGAAAGAGAATGGAGAGAGAGAAAGATGCTATCTACAATCCTGTAGCCGACTGTAGCACCATAAACAAGAAAAGCATTAAATGATTGTGTGTTGTCTATAATTCTGTAGCCGACTGTAGCACCATAAACAAAAAAGCATTAAATGATTGTGTGTTGTCTATAATTCTGTAGCCGACTGTAGCACCATAAACAAAAAAAGCATTAAATGATTGTGTGTTGTCTATAATTCTGTAGCCGACTGTATCATCACAACCCATTATATGAGCTATCTTTAGTGCTGTCTACAAGTGATATAGATAATTGCTATAGACAGTATCTGTCTGCACCATTGTACATACTTTAAAAGGGGCAATGGGGAGTTAAAGGGAACGATAGTATTGACTAAAAAAAAATGAACAAAACCTGCCTAACAAGCAGAAACATGGAGACAAGAACAAGTAGGCATTAATTAACTGTACCTTGACGAAGGGAAGCAACATGACAAAGCAAGCCTCGATTTTCTCTGAACTTGACTAAAAGAAAGAACTGGTCACCGAACCGAACCAGACGTTTGCGTTGAATTGAAACCATCCTTCTTAGAACTTCCCCAGGCTTAATTTGCTTGGAGAAGCTGGCCAGAAGTTCACAGGGAAAAAGACAAAGACTAGCTAGGAGAAAAATAAATATGTACTGTATAGTCAATTCCATACCTAACTTAGTTAATTTCATGTGGACTTATAACCAAGATAATTTCATATCTCAATAGCATGCATGTTCTGTAAAAATTCCTTAAAAAAAGACTGTTGTCAAACATGACATGCGGTGCTTGATCAAGGTGATATATAGGCAGTTGATTAGAGCCTGACAGATACATGAGAGCTATATATAGATCTGCACTACTCTTAATTTGTACATCACTTAAACTGCATGCATGCCTGTAGTACGTACGCACTTCAGGTTTAAGTAACAGACATCTTCATTTAGACGCACAAAACATCAACAGATCATAGAGACATGTAGAATTAGAAGATCAAGGATATATGCGCATATATATACTGAACAGCAGAGATATGTTTGGGATTCTAAAAAAGAAGAAGAGAGATGTGCATGGTATAGGTATCTTCCTCTACATATATATGGATAAGTACCACAAGATATCACCACACTACACTCATATGGTGAGATCAAGAGTACTTGTCCTTGTTGCATGCTCTTTCACTTCATCCACATTGACATCTAGTGTATCAACAGCACTACTAGTAGTACTCATCCTCGGAGGAGGAGCGGAGAGCAAAGATAGAGATAGCCTAGTAGCAGTACTCTCCACGTCTTCGTCACCATCAATACGATCATCGTCTTCTTTCCCCCAGCTGCAGCCTCTCTTTCTCTTCTCCCGCCGTGGCCCGATATCGAGTGAGAGATCGAGATCAAGAGGGGCATGGTTATTATCCGCGTTATTGTTGCACATCGTCGCTTGCAGCAATCGTCTTTGATGGTTCATGGTATGATCGTTTCGAGATGAGCATCCTTGGATCAAACCTGGATTATTGGTAGCAGCTCTAGCTACAAATTGAGCACGGATTCTAAGGAAAGCCTCGGCTTCATCAGTTGTTGAGTAGTAGGGTTTTGATCCAAGAAAGTGGTGGCCATGGAGCAAATATGATCCATGGCAACTCCATGGAGACCATGCAGTGCCAAACCTAGTTCATTATTAAGGGGGGAGAGATTAGTCAGAACTCAGAACAAGCTATGTAGGACTTCAATCATGTGCTAGGCCGGCCGGCTGCTAGACAGCAAACTAAAGGTGTAGAAATTTAATGGATTTTGTTTGCAAGTTTTGCATGGATCCAACTACCTCGACAAGATGGTACCAGCGCCACTCTGGCGATGATGGAAGGGATGAGGCAAGGAAAGATGGCCGATGTTGTACACTTGTCCCCCCTCTTGCAAGTGACGATCTCTCCATGAACCACCTATGACTGCATGCATGCACACAATTTACCATACAGATGACAGATCAGGGACAAACTGTATATACTGAGTCCATAGAAATAACAATATATAAAAAGGAAATTCGATCATTCATGAATTAGTCATACCCTGGCCCGAGTCATCGATCTTTTTGCTCCTATACATCTGAAAATCGCACAAATTAAAGGGGGAGCACATCATGCAAGAGAATTTAACCAAGAACAAAGGAAGCAGTAAAATTAGGAGCAAACGATCGGGTTTGAATACAAAAAATATGTAGAGATGTATACCTGGAGATGGCTCTTGACATGGCCTATGCTAAGCCCTCTCACGTTCATCAATTGAAGAACAAGCTTAGGAGTTGCACCTGTACAAGCATGAAATTAACATCACGATCGAGATGGGCAAAAATATATACACATATAGGATGTACGAGTATGAAATTAAGTTGATAGCTTACGATCTTGGCCGCCGAGCCTCTCGACGGCGCGAAGGAAGCAGAGATGGAGCTCCGGCGTCCAGCGGAGGCGGGGGTTCTTGGAGCGGACGTAGGGGCGCACCGACGACGATGACGCGCCGGTCTTCCTGCTGTCCCCAGCTTCCTCCTCCACCGTGCTATTATTGCTTGCTGAGCTTCCATCGTTGGGTGCGCCACCGCCATCAGCGTCCTCGTCGGCCTCGGCGCCGGACGGCAGCTCCGTGGAGCTCTCGAAGCCCTTGCTTGATTCCATGATCGATTGATGGATGGATCACCGGCCGGATCTAGTTGATGATGATGACCTCGAGCTCTTGCCACCGTTGTTGCTGCTGCATCTCATATCGATCGTCAGTGATGTAATTCTGGGGAAAGGGATCGAGGCCAAAAGCTAGGTGAGGCCATCGTTCAGTTCTATCTATCTATATATGTCCAGACCAGATGCATATGGGAACGCGTGTGTGAGATAACAAGTGATCTCATACGACATTTATATGGTTTTTGGAAGGAAGCATACCACATATTAACAATCAGCTAGGGGCAGACAGGGATTATTTTACCGGTCGGTACCCGACCGAAAATCAGGAAAACCGGTTGTACCGGTGGGGCGGTAGAGATACAAATCGGTCCCGAAATTGGTGGTTTGGATGTTTCTTATCCAAAAAAATCAAATTTGTTTGAATTTTACTTGAATTTGATTTTTTAAAATATTTTAAATCCAAAGAAGTTTTTTAAAAAATGAAAATTTCTGCTGAGATTTTCCGATTTTCAGCCTTACCTACCGCCCCTGGTAATTTTTTTTCCCGGTAGCAAGAACCCTGGGGGCAGATGGGGAGAAGGCGAAAGATTCTATTAACCCTAGCCACCTTTACAGCGCACTACTAGTACTTAGTACCAGGCACTAGCTAATTAGGGACAAGTAGTGCTTGTAACTCCAAAGTCTTTGGTTTCTCTCAGTCTTAATTACCACTAGTACTTAGTTTTCGTCTCTAGCTTTCTGTCTCCACTCTCTAGCTAGTAGGAGAATGCAGTAGTCAGTAGACTAGCTAAAAGCCAGCAAGCTAGCAGGTCGATCAGGTGTGAACAATAGAGAAAGAGAGATGATCATCTGACGAGTACGTCAGATTGGGACTAAAGACTCTTGTAACTAGCTAGGAGGTCCAGGTCGTCGCACGCGTATGTGTACGTCTGAATGCATCCGTTTTATGGATCATACAAATACTATAGTTTCCCCGTGCGACCTGTTCATTCGCCTGGCCACGCCATGGATTGATGGAGGCCGTCCGATCTGCAGCCTGGGAGCGATCCACCCGTACCTACGCCTCCCGACCCCTACGATTCCTTGGAAGAGAAATCCTACCATGTCGGCCACCAAACCGCCGTTCCGTGTTGTGCTATACACACACATGTGGAGATCCGGATTTGCATCTAGACTCTCTGTGTATTCCGAGCTAGTCATCTGATTAGTAGCTAGTTAACACAGTACAGTTATCGGCGAACATCACATCTATACAAGCAAAAACGTAAAAGAGTATTTAATTATTACATAACATGATAAACAGACCTTGGAGCCAAATGTTTACAGGACAGACCGACAAACAAATAAGTTCATAGTGAAATAGTAGCAGCGAAAAGTATAGTAGTAGCAGCAGATAGTAAATCGAAAGAGCGGGGCATCCATGCATTTGCCACGGGCAATCGAAGTGCTCGGGACGACTAAGTCTACAACGGTTGGCAACGAGGAAGAAGGGAACTCGCAGTGGTGAAGTTACAGTGGCTACAAGGTCACATTATTTAGCCTAACATGTTTGCGGAAGCTAGGAACACGAATTGACGCGAAGAGGGGAGGGAATGGCTTATCGGAGACAGAGCTAGCGTATTGGAGCACGGCGGCGGCACTGTACCGGTGCCGAGGAAGAAGAAGGGCTCCGGCGGTTCTGGTGCACGAAAAGGAAGAAGGTGAGCACCAGCAGGAGGGGCTCGAGGCGAACCCGAAGAATAAGACCTTCAAGGTTGAAGCTGATAAGGATCCAACTAGCAAGCTAGTAGGATCTCGTTGTTTAGTCCGATCTTTCACGGTACACTTTGGTAGTAGCCTCCTAGCCTTTGCGCAGCACAAAAACAACAAGACCTCCTTGATAAACCTTCTCCCACGCACACCGCGCCACGTAAACAAAAGGTAGAAGAACTGAAGTTCTAGCGAGTAAAAATCTAACACCTCAATTAGATTCAACACACCAAAGAGTAATTCCTCTCGGAAATCTCAAGACCACGTCAAACGTGCCACCAAAACCATGGTGATTTTCCGGTATCTATTCCTTAACTCATAACTTGTCCTCCCTTACAATAGGTTATGTCCTGGTCTTATATTGGCACCTAAAGGTGCGGCCAACTAAACATACACATGGTTCCACAACTGAACCAAAAACAAACTCACGCACCAAACCAAGAAATGTACTCGGACTCAAAGTCCTAATACAAAACTAAACAGGTTGTTTCCCTTTACATCTCGGAAACCAATCGGATTGATTTTGTTGGCTGTAACGGCTGCAGGTGGACCCCACCCCATAGCTTGTAGAGAAAGGAAACTATGCAGGCAGAGGAAAATACGCACAAGCACACGTACCGGACCACGCATGTTCATGCCAAATACAGCCCGACCTCCTGCAACTTTATCTCCAAATATATCCGAACAGATATTCTTTCCTTCTTGGGCTGATTTTGTCGCATGCAATCCAAATCAACCAAAGTCTGCAAAGTCTGGTTCCCTTGCTCGCTTTCTGGTACGACCACCTGGGCGAGGACCTGGTCGTGGCCGTAACCTTTCTGGATGTGGTCGTAGCCCCTCTGGAAGTGGTCGTAGCCCCTCTGGAAGTGGTCGTAGCCCCTCTGAAACTGGTCGTAGACCCTTTGGAACTGGTCGTAACCCTTGTGAATCTGATCGTAGACCTCGTGAATCTGGTCGTAGACCTTTAGGAACTGGTCGTAGATCTTGTGAATATAGTCGTAGACCTTCTGCCCTAGCACCCCTCACGACCACACATAGCTTCTCGTATATATTGCACAAAACAACACTACTTTGTGAAGTAACCTCAGTTTGCAATGCTAAAACACTACTCAAAGTAACAATGCTACTTGGTGCCGCATCAAAAGCTCATCGGAATGAGCAAGAATGGGGTAGCGACAGTGAGGAAGGCACTGGATTTGAGGCATGGTCGTCGGGGCGTTCTGGGTGTTTGAGTGGAGGGGAAGGAAGGAGATCGGAGGGGAAATGGAGAGGAGTTCATGGCGAGCATGGTGACGCACTCGGTGCGACTTTTAAAGAATTGGAGAGGGGAGGAGAAGGCAGCTATGCAACATCCTTCTTAGGCATTTTCTCACGAATGCGCGAGCGTTAATGATCGGCGAGCTGGCATGGTGACAGGATGAGGTCGCAGCGGTGTTGCACTCAATGCCTGCTGCGGCACAGGCACTCGAGTGCCTTTTGTTGCCAACGTGGAGAGAGAAGGAGAGCGAGAGCGATTGCGTGCGGGTGAGGAAGGAGGAAGAAGAACAATAACCGAGGGCTGATAGGTGGGGTCGAGGCCACATGGCAGCGAGAGCGGACAAGGTCAGTTGGCGAGCTAGGTTGGCGCAGCTACGAGCGAAGGTAGGCTGTGACACAGCTGGCTTGGTGGCCGTGCTTGTTGGGCCGCGCGGTGAGGAGAGTGCGCGCTGGGCCGAGGCAGCGCGAGCAGGCGGGGGAGAGGGTGAGGTGGACTGGGTCGGTGGGGTAGAATGCGGCTCGAGGGGAAAAGGAGAGAAGAAATGAGTTTGATTTTTTTTTTTGTTTTGAATTTCATAGGTGAATTTCAAATTCAGAGAACTTTTAGCAGACCATTTGGCTTGTAGATTTCTACAAGTCTAATTTGGAGCAAGGATTTTGATTTGACTTTTTGAAATGAAATCCAAGATTTTGGAAATTCACCAAATGCAATGAAAGTTTTTGAAAATTCATGTAAATTTCCAAATATTCAAAAATGAGTTGTTACAATATATCACATGAGTTGTACGGCTGAAGTGGCTATACCACACTCTTCAATTACGTGTTGGTACGCTGTTTCTAATTTTCAACAAGTATGTATATCATGTTGGAATATTAATTGTGGTTTTGAACAAATTAGTCTATTTGCCTCCATAGTACCAGAGTACTAATCTCTGTAAGTTCAGACTCTGAGAATTAGGTTTAGATCATCAGTTCGTATAAGGTGTACTAAATGTGAAGGCCAATCATTTGTAATAGTACTCACCATGACTCATGAGACACCTTAACTAAACTTTTGGTTGAATGATGTAACTTAAACTGATAGCGCTTTATCTTTTAGGTACTTTTTGTACACAATTAATTCTTCTTTTTGACTCTTGTTTTTCTTTCCTAAAACAATTAAGAAATAGTCATATCTTCCAGATATATACTATTTAGCAGTACAGATATTAATTGTTGCCTAGTGCTGATGCTCCTTGATTCTGATTTGTTTGCTTTTTTATTTAGTTTTTTTCTCCTTTTCTCTTTACATAATTCTAGAGTTTTTTTTCTTTGAAAATTTCATAGGACATAGGCCGATATAGATAAGCAATTTAAACTCATTGATCTGACAGAACCGTTTCAAAAAATAAAAAGAAAAGGAAAAGAAAGAAAAACTCAGCTGACATGATTAATGGAGAATAGAGCCATGAATAACATAATATTGACACTTGGTACAATGCAATTCCTTGCTTATGGAATTCGTTTCAAAAGTAGATGGGAGATAGCCTTTTCGATCTACATTAAATAATCTTCTTTTTCCTTTATCACTATGCTTCGAAGATTAACTAACATGACCAGCTCATCATGCATCTCAGTTGCAAAAGTCGATCTACTTTGTCTGATTAACTTTATGATTAGGGAGTGTACATGTATATTTTCCTGATCAGAGAACATGCTGATGATGCAAACCAACTGGAAGCTAGGAAAATAAGGAGGCATATGGGCTACTAAAACAGAATCCGTAGATGAATTGCCACAATACATTTCAGTATGGTGAGATTAGTTTGGAGTAGGACTGACTGGAGAAGAACACACACATGTGGTTGCAGTAAGAAATTAGTTGAGAGTGCAGGTACGATCGGTTGCGAAACGAAGAGAATTGAATCGATTCTGTGGACCGCGCGCATCAATACGTGCCTAGTAGTAGTAGCTAGGCCATGACTAATGCAGCAAAAATCAGTACTATTTAGCATGCAAGGACGTTGTAGTATCACTATGCCTGCACCAACTTAATGGACCTAGCTGCATGCATGCTACCTGCTGATTGCTGTGTGCCATCCATCAATTCCATTCCATTCGCCCATGCATCGATCTCTTCTCTTCTCTTCTGGCCTGAATTGAACCACCATCCACAGAATTCCTTCAATTAATCACCGACCGCTGATCCCTCCTATACGACCATTGTGTAATGCGTTCAGAATTGGTGGCGCACATCGATGATTTACAGCTTTAATAGGTTACTTGGTGTAATGTAAACCTCAGCTCAGTTCTTAGGCTGATCGGTGTTGCTCGCTTCGCCTAACCAATACTAGTCAATATACTAGCTAGATTTACCTGGCCGGCCTAATTGCTGTCTCTTCTTTACATATCCGCAGCTGCTCCAAGCCTCCAAGGCCTGCACTGCAACTGCACGCATGTGAGAAAACAAGGGACAAAAACAGCATATTTGGTCCGGCAAAAAAGAGAGAGAGCATATTTGTCAGCGTCGATACAATCAAGTCCAGCAAGTACACCAACCTGTTGCCTGCTATGTCAAACAGGGTGGTCGCCTTACCTGCAACTGCAGAAAAAATGGTCATCTTCAGAGACTAGCACCTGGATACCGGATAGAGCTTTGCTCAAAAAAAAAAAAAGATACCGGATAGAGATGTCGCCATCCATCCTCTTAGAAATCGGAATGTACTGTTCCGTCTGGATGTGATCACGGCATTATTCACTCAAATCAAATTCAGTATACATGCTAAAATATCTAGCGGGTTCAAGCTATGACACTACCATATGCATGTATAAATTCTTCAGTATGAGATCAGCAATTGTCTTGCACGGAAGATCTTTGTACAGCACTATTTTCTAACTTTCAGAGAAGCATGCTGATCAGCATTGAAAACTGAAGCTCTCTATCTCTTTCATTTCCCTTCCGATTTGAGACTTCACAAGCGACAACATTAAATCCATAAGGCAGGACAAAAATTCATCACCCACAGTTTGTAAAATAATAACTTTTTTTAGAGAGAGAAAGGGATGTCCGGATGCTTGCTAGACAAGTTCTTGAGAGAAAAAAAATGAGAACTGGGGGTCACAATGAGAAAAAAAATACAACTATTTTCATCTTGACGAGAAGTTGTTGCAAAAGAAATTAGGGTGAAGAGAAGTTAAACTGTATGCCTGTCTTCCCCCTGTCATGATCAAACTGTTTTAGGATGTGGCAGTAATTCATCTGGACAAGAGGGAGAAAAAACACTTGCTCAGTAAAACAACAAAATATTTGTATATTCCATATTTTTGACAAAATAATATAATTTCATTAGTTACTTCAGTGGTGCAGCTGAGGGATGTCAAGGACAAACCTCCAAGCGAAACAATCTGGTTGGCACAACTACACCAAATCCTGCAGAACCCCTGAATGTTTGTAGGAACTCAGTAAGGGAAAATCTCCGAATATCACGCTCTGTTAGTTTAGCAACATTCCCAGCTGAGACAAATGCATGGGCATGTATTCCTAACTCCTTGAGTGGCTTCAGAGGTAGATCAAATGATAGATCAGCAAAGGCTGTGAGCGCTACATCACCTCCCGGTGCATCTAGCTCAGGAGAAATGGAAGCACCATTTTCAGAATCGTTCGGGCCACAGGTTCGCAAGTCTGTCGGCCCCAGCCCTCTTGCTTTGAAGCCCAATAGTGATGATGGTCCACCCAAGCGGCACACGAGACCTATTTCCACCCAAGTAGAACCGTTCTGGAAGTGATGAGATAGAGCCCATTGATCCCCTTGTCAATGGATGGATGACCCCTGCAGCCACTCCGGCATTCAGAGCACCATTCAACACACCCAGAGGTAAAGCGGCTCGAAGATCAAATTCCTGATATAAGATGAATAAAAATGAGTGATGCTAATGAGAAATGAATAAATATGTTTTCTGGTAGCTATACTAGTTTCAGTTTGAATATGTTCAGTTGTTTAATAAATAAAAAAACTGATGTGTAGCACTAGCACATTAGATCCTGGAAAATACAAATGGAGAAAATTATTTCATTTACAGGCAAATTTGCTGGTTTTCTGAAGTAGAACCAGAGACTGAAAAGAAAGTATAGTGCCATCAGAATGCTTGAACAAAGCATAGAACTCTCAAAAGTTTTTAGTACACTATGATATGATTCGTATCACTAGAAAAATAAACTACATTTAAAAGGAAACAAGGTGGAGCATAGTCTGCAACCCCACAAGTATTAATCATGTTGTTTCAAATGAAACCAAAGTATGGAGTACAAAGGTAAAGATTTTCGATATACCTGTCTAACAAAACGAGCGCTTTTGCTCTCTGGTGCAAGACCTCCAACTTGAGAAGACAACAAAAAAGCATATCCACGTGTAGGTCTTATGCTTGAATCTCTCTGGTCAACCTTGTATGTGTACTTAATAGAGGATAGAAGGCTATGCCCTAACTGCTCCCTTATGGAATTAGGTGACATCCGTGCTGGATCGGTTATAGTTCTCCATGAAAGATTGTAAGCGAGGTTATGGTTCATGGTGGAGAGCAAGCCAACAGAAACACCCATTAGGTTTCTTTGAGCGAGAACTATAACCAGTCCTCTGAGAGACGACATTCGAACCATCAGTGGAGTTGGTGTTGCTCCAACACTCGGTATTGCCACTCCAGTACTTAGCTCCATTGTCTGATCTAATCCAACAGCACCTGATGCATCCGAGGTCTCACAGTATCCGAACCGAATAGGTTCTTCAACTTCAGTGAACCTTCAACTGAACATGATCTAGCCTGCAACAGATTTAAAGTAAAAAAATGGATGACACGAATGGATTTGAGGACCCATTGGAATAATATAGCAGACGTTGACCATCATAGCATCCTACTCCTACCAGAATAGGTTCTGAAGCTTGACTGATCATTACATTTCAAGTCCACTTAACAGCATGCACAAATCCAAAGCTAAGTGTGCATGTGAAGTATAGGATGATGCATGATAAACATCCTTGCATATTTTTCAACCAAACTATGCTTTGGAGCACGGATGTGCTAACACAAACATGACTTCGGCAAAAAGGGGGTAGAACAGGAAATAACAAAAACCCTATATAACCCACTGGAGTAAACTGATACAATTTGAAACTAAGTGATGTTAGCAAAACTACAATAGAAAACCACAAAATGCAGGCAACAAGGAACCAAAGCAGTAAGTCAAGCAATTACAACCATATATGCACTTTGCACAAAGCTCCTGAAGAGAGTTATTTCATTTCCACCTAAATGCAAGAACTACATGTTCCATCTTTTGAAACAAATCGCATTTAGACATGCAGTTCAAATTGTCCTACTCCTATCCATCATCCAAGAATTGCATGGGTACCAACATAGCACCTGCTGAAATCAAGATTATGTACAAAGGGGAGGACGTTCACTAATCGTTGTTAAAGCACACAAATCAATAAAACTTACTTAATTCTTGAGCAGCACTCCATGAGACTGCACATTCCAATGAAAGCACACTCCTTTCCTTTTAGTTGTAATAAAATCCACTTTAATCCTCTTATTACAACAATGGATCATGCGAGGCAGCTCAATTATCAGAGCTCGCCGTCCCGTCAGCGATGATGGTCTGGTAAGACAAACCTGGGTTCTTGCTCAATAGATGTTCTTGATTACTACATGCATATGCAGTAATTTCTTTTGTACATGCAGCTTCGAGTGGTGGTCGGTCGAACTGCTTGTGCTTCTCTCTGGTCTTCTGCCCAATCCTAAACTCGAGACTTCAGTCTTGTCAATAGATTAATTCTTGCATTTTACTACAGTACAACAAACATCTTCCTTTTCATGTCTTCTAATTGACTTGTGTGTCGAACTCTGCAGTCTCAATACCGGTTCTCTGATGTTCATGGTACCATTTGGCCTCTGCACAGCCATAAGGTCTCAAGGTTCTTCTACACAATGATGAATGTTCGTATGCTCTGTAGAGGTTGATTGTTGTGTTTGCTTTTCCCCCTGGAGCACGCGCGCTTCGAACGAACTTGGTGACGGGCAGCCGAGGAGTCGCGTCGCGGCGAGCGGCCAGCCGGCTAGGTTTGTCCCGGGTCTTCCAAATTCCTGGCTCCGCCGCTGGCTCTCGCACCTCCTCCTCCGTGAGCCGCCGGAGGACAGCCTCGGGACCGGCGAAGGGGGACGGGGAGGGTACATCGTCATCATCCTCCTCGGACTCGCCTTCTTCATCGAGGTCTTCGTCGTAGATCTCCTCTTCATCCTCATCGTCGTAGTCTTGGGCGGGGGCATGGGCGTTGTTGGATGTGGTGGCCATTGGAGGAAAGAAGGAAGGACAAGGGGGAGCACTAGTACTTGTCAACAAGTGAAGCGTGGCGCTTCGGAGTTCTGATGACCTTCGCCGCGAGCCGCCGGCGTTCGTGTGCCCGGCAGCGTCGGGACCTCTCCGAGAAGAGCCGCTCGACGCCGGCGAGCCCGGGGGAGGGAGGGACAGGGCAGGAGGTTACAGGCAGACTGCGCCGCCAACCCCCCCACCGTCATCTCCGACTCCGGCGAAAGCATCCGCCACTTCAAGGTCCAGCGGCGCATCGCGATTCTCCGTATTTCCGTGCGCACACGATCTGGGTACGTAAATCGGCAGACTAATCTCTACGTGTGATTGATTCTTCTTCTTCGTATTTTTTCTCTTTCTCTCCACTTTTGCAAACTTGCAGATCGACTCATGGTGATCCGCAGCAAAAAAAGAAAAAGAAAAAAAAGAGAGAGGACATATATGGATAGTACTAGTAGTATAATATACAAGAAAAGAAGGAATAATTCAGTATTTACCTCAGTAAATAGATGTATTTTAGATTTTACGCCTCTATGTATTTATGAGAGGCAAAATCTAAAATTCATCTATTCTCATGAAGATAAATCCTGTAATTCTTCGTAAAAGAAAGGGAAAATCACTCTAGCTATCCTTTCTCCTTAATTTGGATTCTGAATTTCAGCCGGTTTCCGCCGAGACGATCTCAAGCTCTGCCCACCACAACGGGCTATCCTTCGGGGTCGCTTGCTCCGGCGACAATGCGGTGACACCCTTCATCAGCCTCGCAACCTCGCCCATGGTCGGTCTCTTCTCCGCGTCGCGGTTTATGCATAACCTCACAACATCACACAGTGCTGCTACGTCTTCGTCAGGCACAGACGACGTCTTCAGCGTTGGGTCAGTCATTCCACTGAGCGGCCTCTTGCCGTCCAGGTAGCTGGAAGCCCACAAAACAAGAAGGCCGTGGTCTTCAGAGAATGGCAGCCGGCCAGAGATCACCTCGAGAAGCAGTATGCCAAACTTGTAGACGATGCTCTCTTGGTCAGTATTTTGCATTGATGCTGCATCCTTGTCATCCTTCCAGAATTCGATGTCGGAGATCTTGGCCGCGTAGTCCTCGGTCAGGTAGATGGATGAGGAGCTCAGGGTTGTTGGGACAACAGGAGGGCCCAGTTGGTTCATGTGCTCTAAGTAGTAGGTTACTCCCATGACGATGCGTAGCCGTGTAGGCCAGTCCAAATGTTCTGCTTCTCTAACTGCACAAGAAAAATCATAGGTTCGATTAGCAATCATTATAGTCAATTTGTTCTTCAGAATCAAGATATACATAAGAAGGTGAATATAATTTAGGGAGCAAGAATGAAGTACTCACTGTGCAAATGCTCAAAGAGAGAACCACATGGAGCGTACTCAAACACCATCATCCTGGTAAATGGCTTGTCGCATGCACAGTAACCAAGCAGGTTCATGAAGTTCTTATGGTTCACTTTGGACAACACCTTGATCTGAAAGAAAAGCAATCAGTAATACACAACGCTTACAACAGTAGTACTAAGTTTGTTGACATAATATGTAGCTTTCTAGTTTTGTGCATGACAAATTTACCTTGTTCATGAACTGCTCCTCGGACCGATCTGACCATTCTTCGGCAGACTTAACTGAAGTGGATACAACAGCTGTTTCAACTCCACTTGACAGAGTTCCCTTATACAATGCACAGTCAGATAAAGTGCCAATCACATTGCTGAACTCCTCACAAGCTGCCTCAAGTTCTGCCCTCCCTAGAGAAGGCACACCTGCCCACAAGGTAAAACACACACAGTGTCTACCAGTTCAATTTGTCGCTCTTTTTTCAGATGTAAATTGCGCGAGGCAATATGTGGCTTGATTCTTGGTGTTTCTGACATTTTTTCGTAGATTAACATCAGACCTACCATTTTACTTGCTTTAAGTAACTTCTGTGGTGTAAACTCAAATAATATGCAAGTCCGATGCAATTAATATAACCTTTTACCCTTATGCTTCAGATAATAAGAAGCTGACCTGTCACGAAGGCTTTGCTTAGCTGTCCGCTCAGACCAGTAGCCCATGGCATGACAGTATTATCCTTCTTCCTACGAGAGTAGAGTAGATACACGGCAGCAGCTACAGCCACGAGGCAAAGTGCTCCACTGATGGACCATGTGTATATGGCCCAATCAGGTACCGGAGAAGACTTCTTGGTTTCAGGTTCAAGAACTATTGCTGGCAACTGTGGTGGCGGCGAAGACTTCGGATGATGCTTTTGTTGTAGCTGATCAGTAGAATTGGATGAAGGATCCGAATGTGATTTTCCTCCTGCTGATGCTGGACCTTGCTGCCCCCTTGCCTGTAGGAGTTGCCTCAGGGTGGCACTCCGAACGCTTCTGTATAACAAACGAACATAATTGAAGGAATATGGTTGGTCAAGTTGCCATGTACAGTTAGCATATCCTATCTGTGTCCTGATATGTAACCAAGTATAACCAAGGTACACATTCTCTAGGCTTCATTGCATCAAGGTTTATGGCTTATGTAACATACAGGAGGGTACATAACATACCCCTAGTGCAAGATTTGTTATGTATGTCTTTAGCCTATTTTGAATGAAAATGGGCATGTATTTCTAAGTGGCTCTGAATAGAGAAGGTATTTGGTATGCAGCTGCTTGTGCCGTGTCAGAATTACTTAAGAAGCTATGCTTATCTTATTTCAAATCATATGAAAGCAAACACCGTACAATAAAAAAGAAGACTCTGTTAAGCATTTTCTGCATAACCATAGCCATAAGCTTATCTTATTTCAAATCATACGAAAGCAACATTCTATAATAAAAAGAAGACTGACTTTGTTAAGCATTTTCTGCATGATTGTAGCCCTCCATCAGCTAGAACATCTGAAATCATGACATGCTCTTGCAACTCAGTAGGCGTTTCACTTGATAACTTGTTTCCCTTGAGTAAGCTGCAAAGATCACAACATAGCTTTAGATTATGTATCAAGCACTGGATAAATATAAGTCTAATGTTTTGGATGCAATTTACTCACAGCTGTTTTAAAGGCACCATTTTCCTTAGATCTGAAGGAATTGCTCCATTAAGGTTGTTTTGACTTAATTCCAGCACCTCCAGCTTTGGCAAGTTTCCCAGTTCTCCAGGGATGGGTCCATACAAGGAATTGTTGCTAAGATCCCTGCATGGTAGAATACTAGAATGTGAATAAGAAATTGATGAAATCACTGAATAAGAATAGCCATCTGTTTTTAATGGTGCCTCAGTGACTCAAAAGTTTAAACTTCTTAGCTGAGTTTACTATATATTACATGAAAAGGTCTGAATTGGTATGGTAAATGAACGTTACGTCACAAATAGAGACAGTGCCGTAGACACCAAATCAGAACTGATGAAGATAGTGGTGAAAATTGAGTCAGGTACTTACAGAACCTGAATGTGCACAAGCCACCCGAGTTCAGACGAGAGCATGCCCTTCAGACTGAGATCCTTCAAGATCCTACAACCACAGTGCTTTATGCTTAAAAACAACACCACATAAGTTAGAGCTTACATGATTTTTTATGTTACTTGTCAAATGTGAAAAACAAAAGGACATCGAGAAGTGCTTAAAAGTCAAAAATCTTCGTTCACACGCATAACCCAAATCTTTCCATTGGCTAAATCATAGCTTCCTCTAGATGCCATTGACTTAGAAATCCCTGATTTTTTTAGCTAAAAAGACAGCGGCGGGCGGTAGCAAATACCCATGGAACTCAAATAAGGACCTGTTCCATGAGTGCATTAAATCATGGTTAGCAATAATTCATACTATAAGCAGTAGTCATTTAAGACATAATTTGGATTGTTTCCCCTGACACAGGGGCGGATCCACATTGGGTCATGGGCAGGAAAAAAAAAACGGCCAATAACCTACCGGCGGTTACCGGATTCCCGGTGGGGGTCCGGGATCCAAAATCCCGGTCGGAATCCTTCAAATTCAATTTCAAAATTTTGACGGTTTCATCCCGAATTCAAACTCCATTTGACGAAATCCATCTGGGATTTCTCCGGGATGTCCGGTTACAGACCGGTAACGGAGAAATGGTGCCGAGTGGGGTTTTGCTTGGTTCCGGTTTTTGGATCGTTGGGTCATGGATGTATAAATGTACATCTTTTTTTTTTTTTTTTGCAAAATACTCAGTATATAGTATATATATTAGGCATATATACCAATAGTTGGGCCATCTACTCATATTTGTACATCTAAATTGTTTCAGCCCATCCCAACACAACCCCCTCCCCAATCCATTCAACGATACGGCCCATTCTTCCATTGGCCCGTACGGCCCAACAATCTAACAGGCAACAACCCGTCTTCTCCTCAGGGCGGGCTGGGCGATGGGCACACGCGCGGCGGCGGCACGCAGTGGGCGGCGCAGGTGGCTCACGGTGCGGCGGCGCGACGCAGTGACGCGGCGAGGGCGGGCGCAGCAACGCGGTGGCAACGAGCATGGTAGGGCAAGGCGCTCCGCAACGAGCAGGGCGGTGCGGGCGGCCACAGGGGCCTAGGTGAGGGTACGGCGGATGGCACACCGGTGGATCTCGTTCCTAACAGCAAGTAGCAATAGTAGGCAGAGGGAGGAGCCAGCAGGTGCATCACGATCCCAAATCCCAATTCTTTTTTGTTGATTTGAAATTGTATTTTCCTGATCCGCCACTGCCCTTACAAAAGGAGCTATGTATCGTCTGCAGCAAGCCAGCAACTATTTACCATCAATTCCAATCCTGCCGAGGACTGAGACTAGCAGAAGAAGAGTGAAGATTGGATAAAAGGATCACTTACAAGGCCACCACCCTGCCATCGTCTGAGCACTGGACACCAAACCAAGAACAGTGACCAAAAGCCTCTGCTGCTGCTCCTCCCCAGCTTGACAAAGATCCACTTGGGTCATCTTCTATGCTCTCTCTGAATCTCAAAAGAGCTCTCCCTGAAGCACATATCGGCAGATGTTTAGGCACAAATCCATTTCAAGCAACCATTTTATGATCTCTTTTTAAAATCATTACCCATCAAAAGTTTTCTCACCTTCTTCATTGAGGGAAGCACAAGACCCAAATCTTTCGGACACAAGGAAGGAGAACACTAAGAAGTAGGCCGCTTTAGTGCTCCATATCTCCATTTCTGTCCCAAGTACAAGTCCAAGAAAAGAGCTAAAAACTCTTGTTTTCTCCACTGGATCTTACAGAAAACAGAGGTAGAAACAAAACGGCAACTATGAAACACAGTAAAAGAGGGGCTAAATTATGTGAACTGTGGTGATGGAACTAGTCAACTAGATGTCAACGAAGCTCAAAAGTGAAAGCATGCAGCGTTCCATACCACTATACCAGTACCACCCCAAGAAAAGAATCGAGTAAAGAATCCCACTTTGTTTCTCCTTTGCTAGCTAAAAAGCTCTAAGAATGGAAAGGAAGGCCAAGGAATGCCAAGTGGAAGACAAGAGAACAGAAAAGAAACCCACTCTGATTAATCTGTATGTCAAGAACCAAGAACATAAACAAAGAAAAGTTAGGAGGATCATTATTATACCTGTAGAGAGAGAGAGAGAGAATCCAGTCTAGAGCTTCCACCCTGCCATTTCCCCTCTCCTGTTAGACACAGAAAGAGCAAGACTCAGACGCACAGGTCTCCCGCTTCAAGAGGCAGGCAGGCAGTGTCTCGGGAATTGAATCAAATGGATTCGAGAATTAAGACAAAGAAAACGAAGAAAGTTAGGATCTTTAGGTGGTACCTGTAAAGCTAGCTTCCCTCCCACCAGGGATCCAGAACGCAGAAGCACTTTGGTGTCTGTCTGTCTGTCAGTTTGTGGCCAGCCAGGTATGCAGGGAGATACGGTAGACAGGTCACAGGTGTGTGGTTCTCCAGAGAAGAACTCTAGATGTTATGTTTTTCTCTCGTCCACGGGTAGTCTCGATGTGTGTTATGTTTATTCATTTATTTTAGGAGATAATCCATTTGGCATCCTTAGGCTCTTCCAAAAATCTAGAAGTCGACCATAAACTATAAAATCATACATTCGAAATCATCGAACTCTCAAAATCACTTATTTTACTCCTTTTCTGTCATAAACTACCCATTTTTTTTACTGAGGTGACATCTACATGTTCCAGAATTAATGACACGGCATCTATATGTACATATATCGCTGAGTCAGCAAATAACTAAAGCAGATGGGCCCATAGGTCAGCCTCTAAAGGGCTTCTTCCCCATATTTACTCTCTCTCCCCCATTGCAGCCGGAAGAAGCCAAGAAACGCATAGCTGGTGGTGGAGACGCTGAGATCCGGTGGCCTCGGTGGAGCCGCTGGCGTCCCAAGGCAGAGAAGCCCAACGCGGCAGCGGCGGCGTCGCGAGGCAGGGGAGTTGTTTGGAAAATGGTAGTTATTAGGAATTCTAGAAAGCCATTCGACCGAGTTTGGAATTTTCAGAACATGAGAGGGAAACTATTTGTCTTATGTGGAATTATTCATGTGAAGTGTGTGTGATTATGCATGACTGTCACCATCAGAGCGCTCTATTTATGACCTAACCTACTCGCGTGCGTGTTGGGCTAGTTTAAAGTTCCAGCACTTGGTAGCTACTAAGTAATTTACTCATTTGGCACCTTATTGGTGTCCTACTCCTACATGGCTAGACCATATCCCATATGGCACTGTCCCTACTCCAAACTAGTGTACAGATTTTGACGTGTGCTTGAATCAAAGTGCTTGGTAATTGCTACCAATTTTACTTACCCAGTCGATTAGTTGATGCTGTTGGCGCCATAGTGCTTGGACGAAGCATAACCGAAATCAAAACATTAAATTTGACATGATTGATTCTTCACCAACGAGACTCTGCGGATGCCTGCATGCTCTGAACATTTCTCAGCAATTGCACAAGATGAGCATTAGGTGAAGCCGAGGAGCCATATGTTATTTGCCAAAAAATAAAATAAAAAATCTCGATGGCCAATGACCTGTGTTTGAAGTTGGTCAATAGCTTACTTGTATACACAGCACATAAATAATGCTGAACAAGTGGTTTGAGAATTGAGAGTTCATATCTGCCTTCCCTTTCGTATGTCTCAAGAAAAAGGTGTTCTATGAAATGAATGGGACTCGTGTCACTGCATGCTTTTCATTTTCTTGGCATGTCTATCATCAGCAAGAACAAGTCTATTCACGATAAGAAAAAAAAAATGTTTACTAACTTTCACAAGTCATCGAGACAGTGACCAGGTACCACTTCAACAGATTCAAGAGATACAGTGCCAAGCCCTCTTGTTTCAAACAATAATAATGCAAAGCCCTCATCAGCTACTCGTTGAGAATGCCCTGTTCCTCATTGGGAATGCTAATGACAGGGGAACGGTCCTTTTGCCAGTGATATTTCCTTTCCCATTAACAATTTGACATGTACCAGACCATAATAAAGGTACTCTCAGGTATAACACCCAAGATTAAAAAAGTTTCAGCAAAATATGCCCCCAAATAGCAGAAAAGAGAAGATGCTATGGCGTAATCTAATGGAGTACGAGTTACTTGTCTCATAATTCCAGAAGTTTCAGAAACAGTTTAAGCGGTGTCTCCTCCCGTTCATCGCAGCTCGGCTAAAAAAAGAGATGGGATCCGGATCCTCCGCTGTTCTACAGAGAATCACTATTTAAACAGAGATTCATGACTATGTGGATAGTACTCGGCAGTAGTTCTGTAGCGACTGATGTCATCCGTCCACGCTCGATCCGACGGCTGAGAGGAGTTAAGGCATATGACACTGTGTGTCTCTGCCATTGCTAGTTGCAACGGCGGACGATCCCAATCCAAGGAGATGAGATGATAGGATGATCCCAAACGCCCAATCAAACTCATGCATATAGTGGAGGGAGACAGAGACGCATGTGAAATGCACGGATCATATCGTGCACCAAACAGGCTTGGCTTGCATGTGATGTGGGTGGGCATCATATTCATTGCTCGCTTGCTAAGCTTGCCTACGTCTATATATGGTGGTACTAATTTGGAATCGGTCAGATGTCTACTCGATCGGATAAGTGCACACATGCACTTGTTTCTGCATTTCTCAGAAGTTTGGCATCCCTTAATTCCAACTGTTGTAATTGATCACTTGTGCTATCCGCTTTTGGAGTTAGTCACTTCCCACTTGTACTATATATACATCCGATGCTTGGAAAGTTGGAATAGATATAGACGACGAAGCTTCGTGCCTTCATATGGAAGAAAAATTAGCGTAGCTGTCGTGATCATGCAAGGCCATGTTAGAAGAACATTTCGGCTTGTTCCTATCCTAGCTAGCTCATCAAAATGACTGGAAATTAAGTAGGCGTGATGTCGAGCTTGGACTAGCAAGATGTATATAGCCTATAGGTACTATGATTAGTGGAGTGAACTTGTCAGCGTTTACTTGCTGCTTCGTCTTGCCAATGCCAATCCGCTACACTCATCTGCCTCAGGTATCCAGGCCAACTCTCAGCATTACATTACACACTGCTGCATTTGACAATGTGTAATGCTGACAGTACATAAGTGCAGGAATGTAATCGATCCTTTCTCAGACGCAGACGGTGTAGACAAGGTGACGTCCATCGGCAGGCTCATGGGACATGGCGACCGGGGTCCAAGCATCCGCATCCGCATCCGGGCATTGCATTGCATTGCATGTTACCCCCACGTTCAATTTCTAGTACTATACATCATCTTCAGAGCTCCTCATCCACAATTGTCTTAGCACGCATGTGGATACCTAGGATCGAGTTATTGCCAGAGTTATGTCCCCAGAATCACAGCCAAAAACGCACAGGATGCAACCAACACGCACATCAGATTCACAGAAACTGGATCTAATCATTCACAACATGCTTATCATAAAAGGAAGATGCTCGAGCTTCACAACAAACAGGCGACCAATGCAAACTACTCGGACAAGAGTCTATTTAGTGATACGGTATCATGCATCGATTATCAAGATGGTATGGTATCAAGTTTCACCCTGGTAACAAAATCTCCCGGCGATCTCAACGGCCTCTACCCAGATGGTAGCAAGGAAAATCAGTAAGTGGTTCCAACCCCACTTAGCTTACAGTCGCTCGCGCAACTTATACACTGTCATTCTCACAATATCATGTAAATTGGGAGGTAGCCCTTCTTCACCGGAAGTAAATGGATACAAGTGGGATGTCAACGTCGTTGTCATCATCGTCCTCACAGGCCACCACGAGATCGAGGTGGCGCCGGTATGAGGGCACCTCCAGCTTGGCCACCTCCTTGGCCACATCAACCACCTTCTTGTCCAGTCGGTCCTTGTGCCTGGGGAACATGGAGTTGTACAGTAGCGAGGTGCCGCACGATATGCTGTATGCGTTCAGGCCCTTCTCCTTGAGCCATTCCAGGAGCTCCCTTAGCGTGATGTTGCCAGTTATGGTCCACCGGTCCCAGACCGTCCACGACATGTCTTGGTGCTTGATGGTCTTGGGTGGGACCGGCTCAGCCATAGAGAAGAGGGGGATTGCAAGGTTTGCAAATGTGTTCCGGTAGTCTTCAACCTTGTGCCCACCAGCAAGGACTTTGTAAAGTTCTAGGCAGACAAGGCCAGTGGCCATTGCGGTCGAGGTGGCAATGGCTGGGATGATCCTGCCGGCTATAAACTTGGCCTTCAGCTTGTCCACTTCAGGAATGCTGTAATTCCTTGCCCGCATGTTAGCAAAACCAGCTATCACATCCATATGGAAATTGGTGTCATCGTCCTGCACATACACAAAAGCAGCTCAGCAATTCTCAATCTTAAGACAATTTATGAAACTTCTGGATGCATAAGAGTGTTCATTCTAGAGATACATGGCTAGTTGGCTACACATAGAAAAGCTAAAAGAAATTAGGCGTTTAACATAAAAGGTACGGTATATAAGTGCAGGGAAACACCTCTAAATCATTGAAGTTTTAGAAAAGATCAATAGGATATGCTGACCTTCTCAAACTGTATTGGGTTCATGTGGAACCCTGGTGGCAGTGTTTTGGAAATTTCTTCTAACTTTGCAATAAGCTCTTCAATGACGGCAGCATCATCAACAGATGCAGAGGATAGACTAGTAGCCTTCTCATCTGTAACTATCTTAACCCCCTGTTTTGGTTGGAAATCAGGAACAATCACCTTGTCAACAGCTTCAGCCAGCTTCTTTGGGATATGGGCCCAGTCAGGTATGGGTATTCCAAATGCCTCTGCCCTTAATATTGAAGCAGCCAATATAAAGTTAAGCTGACTTGGATCACTGGACGAGAGCTCCAGAGGTCGTGGGAATCGCTTTGGAGCAGACCAGAAAGGAGCTCCAGAGCTGGTCATTGAGTCTTCTGGGAAAGTGTATGTCAGCTGCTTCACACGGTTGGAGAAATAATCCTCAAACCTAAGATATGCCATCAATAAAAACAGTAGGGTGAGTAAGATTAGATCTAAGATTCTCAGTCCTGTGAAAATAGACAGCATGATCAAAAGGCAAATGCTTTGGCTGCAGTATTTTAAATTTCATAAATTCCTTGCACTATGCCATATTAAGCTACAAGTGTGCAGACAGAGTAAAACTTACCGGGCCCAATCTTGGAATGTCTCGCACTTCTCTGTATTGAGGCATTCAATAACACGCTCAAGCTGATCCCTAGCCTGTGCATCACCAGCAGTTCTTGCTGCAGTTGCATATCCAGTAGGATTTGACAGGAAAGCATTTACTTCAGTGGGGGTCTTCTCAAGTAAACCCTCAAACTCAGACCTAGCCCAGGTTAGGCAGTGGTCAATATTATGAGGAAATGAATGTACAGTGCACATAGGTGCCTGCTTCTCAGGTGGATCTCTGGACGCCCCATAGTTCTCTGTTAGATGAGGTATGACCATCTGTGTATTGCATTTAGCACCCAGAGTCCCAGATTCCAGAAGTGGCTTCTGGAAATATACACATCTGGAGTCAATGTACATTCTTGCAGTCACATTGTCAAGGGCATTGATAACAGCATCAAGGCTCTCCCAAAAAGCATCATTAAACACATTTTCAGTCTCAGGACTTGCTCTGTTCTGAAGGGCCTCGACATGAAGCTTAGGATTAATTGCCATAGCAGCAGTAGCAGCAACGGTGGACTTGGGCTGCCCAATGTTCCAGTCGCGGAAAAGAAACTGGCGACTGAGATTGCTCTTTTCAATAACATCGTCATCTGTCACAATCAGCTTTCCATTTGGACTGCAAGAAATGCCCATTAGTGCCAGGTTCTTCAAGAATTCACAACCAAGCGCCCCGGAACCGACCATAAAGATTTTCGCCTGCTCCAGTTTCTTTTGAAGCTTAGATCCAAAAACACTGATTTGTGCATCATATCTAGTGTTCTCTAGCTTCAAATCACCAGGCTCCAAGGGCTCAACAGGGAGAGATTCAACAGAGTCAAAATAGAAGAACTGCAAAATCAAGACAGTACATTAACAACACAAATTTCTGCAAACAAATTGCGTTATATAATTAAGAAAAAGGAAACTGATTCTAACCTGATAAATTGGATGGAATTTCCCCGAGCATGCTTTGACAACCTCCTGACCTACAATACCACCAAACATTGCAGCCATAGGATTCAGAACAGCCCTGGAACCAGTTGCGAAATGATGCAGGAGCTTTTTGTCAATTTCTTCAAGTTTTTTATCAGTCTGGCTTTCATTAATGCCAATAGCAAAATCTATCAGCCTTTGCGCATCATCAGCGGACCCAGCAATAGGGAATCGCCTCAACTCATTCCTAAACTTATCCAAAGCTTGGAAAGCCAAATGCAAAAGAGGTGGGCGCTCTAACTTGGAGAAATCACTCATGAGAAATTCTCCTGGTTCCTTCATGGCCTCTTTCAAGGGCTTGAATTTAAGCACCTTTGGTGGCTTGACCTGGGTGACAATACCACCTCTATCATATGTGCCAAATGAGGAAGTGTCTTCTTCTAGAGTAAAAGAGTAAGGCCTTGCATTCTTAATCTTTCTTGGTTTTCCATCATTCAGCTCAGTCATTCCCTGTACTTCAGAGAACACAACTAGATCACCATCCTGAAACTCCAGGCGCTCATCATCAACACAGGAGACAAGTGCTGGGTTGTCATTACTAATCGATGCCACAATTCCTGTATGTGGTTCCTCTCCATCAACATCCAAAACAGTAAATGCAGGACCAAAATCACAAAAGACACTGCCAAAAAGACCACGGACTTCAGACTTAATAAAAGCAATGGGTGGCTGATGGCTGTGGCAGTAATCGTCAAACTCAACTGCTTTCTCTAAGCTGATATCAGTAAAGACCACAGCCTGTAAGTTCATAAGGAAATGATTTAATTCTCAGAATAAGAAATGACCAAATTTTTACCAGTGTAAATCAAGAAGCATATATACTAACAAATTTCAAACCAAATGCGTGATAAATCATCTAATCCCCCTCAAAGGCCAAAATTATGCAAACTAATGTGCAATGCAAAAACCATTGCCATTGCTCAAAGCAGGAACATGGATTTAAATTTTCAATTACCTTGGGCAAACAACGTATCTGCGGGTCATGCTGGCATAAAGGAGTATATGTCAAAAAATTTAAAGCAAACAGATAATGTATCTTCATTAATGGACCCTTATGGCTTTGATGAGGAGTATTTGATGCTGAGAAACTGTTCTGCAGTTTTCTACTTATTTTTTCTTCTCAGCAGCTAGCACAATTTAATGGAGCCTTATGGCTTTGGTGAGGATAGTACTAACAACTAAGGCCATCATTCGCTTAGTTTATACCATACACATTGCCAAATAAAAATTCACAGTTCAACATGAATAGAGAAAGTGATATATCTGGACCAAAATCAGGCAATTGAAGTGGCAACTAGCAAGGCGATAGATATAGAAACCTGAGGATCTATGAATGCAACTATTAAGCATTTTCAGAAGCCAGCAGCAATCAATATGCATGGCTCCAGCCTCATCCCATACTTAATACATTTTGACAGCATACATGTCTTTACATACCTTGATTATGAGGTCCTCACCAAAGATTTATAGTCCTTGAATCTATTACTTTAATTTATTCAAAGAGGTCTTTTGTAAATACTAAAACTGTAGCGTGTCACTTCTTTTGAAATTCCGGTCTTTTACTAAAACTGGCGCAAAATTTCTAAACTAAAACCAAATAGCAAGATGGACAGCCTGTTGTTACAATTCACATGGGCAGAAAGTACAAGCATAATACCAAGTTACCAACTTTAAATGGAAGACACACATCACAGATCAATTTCGTGCTCGCGTACCTGGAAATTAGAAAGGTGCTCCTTGGTCAAATCACCGGTTAAAGTAGAGATTATAACAGCATTGTTAAGCTCTTGTAGCTTCTGAACACAAGCTTGAGCACGGTTTTGCCCAACATCCTTCTCTGAGAGGAAGAAGTTGCTTGATAAGTCCCATAGCTCCACATTACCGTCATCGAGCAAGGTTACAGACTTGACACCCGCAAGGACAAGGTTCTTTGCTGCAGGAATACATGGGCATTAAGTAAATCAATTGTAAGCCAAAAGCTTTTACCATCCACTAATTTAAATTCCTCAAAACCCAAGTTTCACAAATCATAATATACTGAATGTCAAGCATCTAAAAAAGCTTATAATTAGTTTTTATGCTTGAGACTCCCAAAGTGTGATAATGAGTTAGTGATATCTCAGCATACATCCAATAATTAAATTGACCAGCACCACCAGTACAGCTTTAAGATGATGTCAACTTGGTATTGTGGACCAAAACTAAGGGTGGGCTAACTGGGCTTATAGCAAAAATGTCAGTAATTATCCATGTGCAATGCAGAAAGTTTGCCCATTATAAGGCACACGGAGACTAGCGGTATGTAAGTAAGGCACTGCTACGATAACACAAAGACTATCCTTTCATAGACATAAAGAAAGAAGAGAATTTCAAACAAAACTTGGCACTAAATCATATCTTTTGATGAACAGAACTAGTTACGGAAACATATGATGCAGTGGCGGACCTCCCATGGTTCATGGGTGTTCCCTTGAACACCCATTTTTTTGTAAAATACTTAGTATATAGTAGGTATATTACACATATATACTGATAATTGGGCAAAATCCTTCGTATTTGTACCCCCAATGAATTTCAGCCCACTTCAACATACCCCTCTCAAATTGATCCAGTCCAACAACCCAACACATTTCAACCCATCCGATACTTCCTCCTCCCCCTCAAGCCCTAACTCCTCTCTCTTTCTCTTTCTCTCTCGCTCTCTCTCTCTCAAGCCAGGTGTGAGCATGACCTAACAGGCGGCAACGCGGCGCGTGACCTGCGGGCTGCACGGCCGGCAGGGAGGGAGCATGGCATCACACGGTGGGAAGGGAGCATGCAGAGGTCGGGCTATGAGAGCGCAGCAAGCAAGCGGTTGGCGGGAAGCGAGCAGTGTGGCGGCCAGCGGGCTGGGAGGGAGTGCTCCCTTCCCGCTGACTGGTTGGGTCACCGAGGCAGGCCACGCACCGGCGCACAGCGTACACCGACACGCAGCACATCAACAGCACCACAACACGCAACACAGATACATCCCAAATTCCCAAGTCTCTGATCCCAAGTTCCCAATTCATCAATTTTGTTAGTGTTGTTTTGAATTGTGGTTAGTGAATGGATTGTGTCTTTTTTGTCAAATGTAGATCGTAGAGCTTTGAAAAATGAATTGTGATTGTTAGTGGTGTTTTGAATCGTGATTGGTGAATGAATTGTGTATTTTTAATGTTTCTAATTATTTTGTAATTTATCTAAATTATTTGAAATGTTGTCTCTAGTAGGAATAATTTATACTTTGATTTTTGTTATTGTTTACCTTTATGTTTTACATTGAACATTTTTTTGTAACGTCGAACACCCATCCTAAAAATCTTGGGTCTGCCATTGATAGGTGGACAAAAAGTTTTGACTTGATAGTTTGAAGGCAATCATAAGACACAATAATAAAAGCAATCTAGGAGGGTTGAGGAATCAAATCAATCCCACCAGGCACCAGAGCAAGCATATCACTGTGTTTGATCAAACTAGCAACACCGCCAGCAGAGCTAAGCCAAAAACGAAGTATATGACATCCTACCACATGGACATATCGGCTCGCAGAGGATTAACTTGTGTTCGAGAAACATAACATAACACATCCTACGCTACATCATACCGAGCTAGGAATAGATAGAGCACAATTAAGAAAACACGCATCTTTACAGTGTACATGCCCAAATTTTCTGGAAAGAATTTAAGCAAATGAAAAACATCACGATTAAAGGAGCGCTTGAACCGCGTTACCGATCTCAGCGCCGAGGCCCTGGAGTCCAGAGACGAGGACATTGGAGCCGAAAAGGCGCTTCATGGTCTCGCGGCCGTAGACGGCGAGCTGGCGGCTGTGGAGGTCCTCGTCGATCTCCGGCGCTCTCCCGACCATGGCGTCGTCGGCCTGCTTGACCTCCTCCTCGGAGCGGGTCTTCTTCTGCAAGTCCACGACCTCGCCGGCGACGACCTCCCGTTTACGGGGAAGCATATAGTGTAGGAGGCCGCCGAGGAGCCCAACAACGGCGGCCGACGCGAAGAGCAGGTAGTAGGCAGACGGCGAGAGGTGGCGCGCCAGATCCAGCTCGTGCGGAGGCCGAAAGCGCGGCGAAACCTACATCAAACGGCTCGTCGTGAGGCGGGGAGCGCGAGAAGGGGATCCGAGAGAGGGGGTTGGGTGGAACTCACCTTGGATTCGTCGAGTGGGGGAGCAGAGCAGCCTCTCTGCCCTACTCTAGGGTTTTGAAGGTGAGATGGAGGAGATTTGGAGGGCTAAATTGTAAAACTTGGGCGGTTGGGGTGGGGCTTCGGGGAAGAAGACGAGAGGCGGCTTTATTTATAACCGATGACAAGTGGGGCACGGAACTTCGAGGGCCCCGCTTGGCAGTGGAAATGCGCGTGCGCTTTTCTTGCTGGCGGCAAAGAATAGTCTTTCCCTGAAATGTCACTTTTTAAATAAAATAACAAAACTAGCTCTCGCATTCAAAACGTCGAAAATAGCATCTCACCGTGTGATTTTACCGCGGAAGCCACGTGTCGCTATTCCAAACCACGGCTCGCGTCACATAACTTGCCGCGCTCCCAGTCGCGGCATGAACGTGCGCAGCGTGGCAGGTGGGAGCCCAGTAGCTTCCACGGCCAAATCGCATGTAGTGATGCCATTTGTATCATTTCAGAAGTAGAAGACCACTTTTGCTATTTCGATTAAAAAGAGATCGAATGACCCAAAAACTCCTCCGAGAGCAAAAGGAGTCTGCAAAGTGGGCTGAAAGGGCCCAATTATTCTTTGGTTCGAGTAAAATCTAGAGTAAATTACACGTTACACCATCTATTTTAACTAGAGTCGCCCAAAACATCATGTCTAGCGATCTTTTCACATGACACTGGTTATTTTTTATATGTTATTGTTCTTCGTTATCATGCCACTCATAAAATGTTGTGTTATGAGAAACTCAAGCTGAAATAGGTGGAGGCCGGGGTGGCGGACGAACCCTCGGCGGTGACAGCGTGGAGGTCGGTGGTGGTGGACGAGCTCCACCAGGTGGCCTGCGTGGCCTACATCGAGGCTGCAAAAGGTTGCTCTTGCATGCTTTTGGTGGTTGCAAACTGTGCAGGGAGCAGCTACAAACTGTATTTTGTGTGTGCGTGTCTCAGGTGGATGAGCCGGGTTGGAGCTCGAGTACATTGGCTTCTACTTTCCGCTGCCAATTCACAGGTTCACACTCTTCCTCCCTCTCCCGCTAGATTTAGCGTGTTCAGTGTTGGATGTACGCATCTGAGCTTCAACGTGTGTAGATCAAGTGTTTAACGTGTGTAGATCAAGTGTTTGATGAAATTACTAGGAGACCTTTGGGTGTACATTGAGTTATAGTTTCCTAGTTTGTGCACACTAGATGTTTGATTAGTTGCCCATAAGAATTTGGGTGAAATCTTTTGGGTTCTTGAACTGAACGAAGGCAATTAGTTGTTGTCTAGACAATTGTTCATTGGCTACATGAATCAAAGGGAACCATTGGTTATAGATGTACAGAAACCATTAGGAATCTTGCCTATCCTAGGTGGATAGCAAGATCAAATGTTCAGCTATTGAAGTCCAGATAATTCTTGATATATTGTGCGTGAGACTCTTATATTCTTCTCTATGGTAATTTTGTTTTTGCGATCAATTTTCTATCTGTGTCTCGGTTCAGATGTTGGTAATGGCTCTCGGTTTGTATGGTTGAAAAATATTAATATTGATGTAGCATGTTAGATCATTGATCAGTAGCTTGGTTAGTTAATTTACCATTAGTTTTTTTGTTTACTGTTTCTTTTAGTTGTCGTTTGGTTGCAAAATCGAGTAACATTTGTGTTTCACATTTGATCTGTATTTTTTTTACTGCCACTTTAACTTATGTTCATGGTAAAAATGCTATGCAAATTAACTAGCAATCAGACTTCTCTTCTAGAGGTTGGTGGAATACTGTTCACATACACAGTTATTTTACACCTGGGTGAGTTCATCTCCGTTTTTGTATTACAAGGATACCATTGGCTCCTACCAAAGTGCAAACTATGCAAGAATGGGAAATGTACAAATAATCAGCCTTTTTTGAATAATATAGAAATCTTGAGCATTTGCGACTTGATAATTGAACATTACCTTTCTAGAAACAGTAGGGGTATTCCTACTGTAAAACAATGATCGAAGCTAATCGTGTGTGTATATAGTATTTGCTAACAATGACGGGCTTCTATCTACGTAGTAATTTCATTTCAATTTCTGTTTTACAGGTTGAATGATATCCCGAATGAAAGCATACTTTCAGTTTATAGAGCTGATAACGTGTACCTTGCTGAAATGATAAACAATAGTAGTCTTCAGCCAACTTTGTGTGGATGATATTGTATCAAATAGTATTTATGTGCGATCCACCAGATAAATTCGACCGGCGCAGCGTAGTGCGCCCTCCATACTAGTTTACTCTAAAATATATGGGATACGTCATACATTCGACTCAAATAGCTATTTCTCCTAAAAGATACTCAAATAGTAGTTATTTGAGGTGGATTTCTTGTTCTTAGATTTGGATGGTATCTTTCAATCCAACCACTGGCCTAAACCTAGATACGAGAAGCCATCAGTTGTATGTCAATCTAATAAAGGCCCCGTTTGGAACGCAGGAATAAGAAAAAATTTTCCTGTGTTCCAAACGGGGCTAATTGGTCTATCATGTTAGGCTACAAGTTTTGGCAGACAACATTTGCTCAATGGATTGAAGATCTCACCAGCGGGGAATAATCCTGCCAATGCTTCCATGGAAGGCAAACATGGTTCATGTGATGGGGGGGACTCCTAGTTATAGTTGCTCATGACTCCACAAAACCCCAGCAGCGATACAAGCATGTCTGTATTTGCAGAAAAAAAAGCCCCACGAAAACTCCATAGCACCTGATTTTGTCCGTCTTTAAAAGCGTATTTGTGATTTTCAAAGAGCTTTTTCGCGTTGCCTAAATCAGTACAAGTCATTTTAGCTCTGGGCATGCGAATTAAGGAGTGAAAGAAAAGACTTTGGTACCCTTCATTCATCTCCACACTTCAATTGTTCCTCTAAAACATGGGGTTGCGAGAAAGACCTCATTTATTGATAAGAACACAAATTATTTTATATCTCATAAGGTATGGGAGTATCTTGTGTAACTGAGAGTATGCATGTATAATATATGAGTATATAAGACCACTTGGATGGTATTTACACCTTTTTAGAGATGATATGTATAATTTTTTAGATATACTCTTTTTATATGCAAATATGAAGGTATTTACAAAAAAAAATGCTAAAAACTATAGACTCGGTTGCAAATTTTTCGTGTTGTTCACATTAGAGTATCTTATAATTAGTATATAAATATACCCAAAGTGATAATGAAGTATGTCAAATTCTTTTAAGTAGTATATCAAAGATGGGAGTAACTACTCCCGAGAGTAGAAAGTAATATATATATATATATATATCGAAGAACAGTTTGTACGGCTAAAATGATTTTTATTGGAATCGAAAGGAGAGTTGTATTTTACTGAGCCTTTGGTTTTCCCCAACAAGAAGGAAATCCCTGTGCATATGGCTCGACAGTCAGCACTAAGCAGTAACAATGATCATGTAACCAATACTCGCAATAAGACGCCGACAGGCTTCAAGATAGTACTAGTACTACATTAATGCAAGAAAGACGAGACGATGGAACAAGAGTAGACGACTAGTAGCATTTTAGACCGGAATCGGAATATGTCGCCAGCGTTTTATTCCGAGTGAGTACCAAATGTCTCTCTCTAGCAACATCCCATCCCAATCCCATGGAACCCCTACTTCACCGTTTCCTCCTTTCAAGCCGCTTCTTCCTCCAGCAGCATCTGGTCAAAGTGCCACACGCCTGCAACCAAATTACATAAAGGAGTCAGAACTGGGTGAAGCACAGCCAAAAGATAACAGCAGGTGAGGTTGTTTTTCGGCAACACACTAACCATGCCCCTTGCCCACTCTTCTGAGCTGCGCAACGTACTCGGAGATCTTCTTGATGGCTTCAACCTTTCACAACAAATAAAGAGATTTTTCAGCCAAGAAATATTTCAACAGAGTGTGAAGTACAAAAAAACAAAAAACAAAATAGAGAGCATGGAGCAGACTGCAGAGCCCATTCGATATTTGAATTGGTTTAGTTGTTTTACCTGCTCCTCAAGGAATTCACCCTCAATAAAGTCGGTCAGCTGAGGATCATTGCACCTTGATGCTACCTGTTAATTTTGGGTGAACACTTTTTAGAACTTCTGGTGTGGTACTCTGTATGTACTACATATACTGCTGGTTTTAAGTAGGATCAACAAACTGTTCGATATACTTGTAACACATTTTAAGTCCATTTTCTGCATTATTGCATGAAAGAGCAGCTTACACTGTGCAGGTTGTGCAACTTCTCATTTACCAGCTTTTCAAGAGCCAAAGCCAACTCCATAGCTGAAATCACAAGTGACGCCCAAGTTAAAACTTAAAACATGGGATACATTAAATTGTTACTGATAAAATGGACACACAAATCAAAGCTTCTTCATCAGTAGAGTTCCATCAATCAACAACTCGACAGTTTCGATAGAAAATACCAAGGATTACAAAAAAACGGAAAATCAGAGAACTTAAAGGAATTCAGAAGAAAAACAAAAGCGCGTTTTGTTACACAATTTCATTTTCCCTTTTGGTGAGGAATTTTGTTGTGTAGTTTAAACAATGTTCACAAAAATAAAAAAATTAAAAAAGGCCCTTTGTAGTAATCAGTGGAGACCAGCCACATGCCCACATAACTGACACAGTGGCACTCAACAAAACACTTAATGAAAAAGGCACATATTTTTTCCCCAAAGAAGGCATGTGCAATCATTAACCAATCAGCTTTGCATTCATCAACTTCAGCTATCTGCTGAAAGCCCCAACTCATACAACTAAAGTCGTTGTAGGATGAAAATTCAACAGTGAACTTTCCTAATCTCCCACAACATGCAGCCTCCTCCCCCAAGCACTTAATTTCCACATGCATAACCAGACACTCGGTATCACACAATAAGAACAAGCGCACGCACCTCTCATGGTAATGTAACGCATTGCAAACAGAGCCAGAACCAGAGAGCAACTCACCGTACAAAGCATCGCCTTTCTCGGGGTGGTCGAACTCTGTTAAGGGTGTGACAATGGACTGGAGCCTCACCCTGCCTCCACGCATGTTCTGGCAACAGAAGAGCGCAGCAGCATTAGTATTTGGCACATGACAATAGCGTAGGCTTGTCAGCGTCACAATTGAGGGGACAACCGCGGCAATACCTGGTACTTCATGAGCTTCTCAGCGTGCTCCCTCTCCTCGTCGCTCGATTCCTTGAAGAACCTGAGCGAACGAAATACGCCGAAACAGTGAAGGGTTTTTTTTGCTACGATTTATCTGATTTGTCAGCCGATGCCTAATTGATTATCGTGAGCGGTGACTTACTTGGCAAAGCCCTTGAGAGCAACGTTGTCGCGGTCGAAGTAGGCGAAGAGGGAGTGGTACGCGTACGATGCATTGTACTCCACGCTGCAATGAGAATTTTTGGCTTTAAATCCAATTTCAGATATTACTAAAACCAAATTTAGCCAAACACAAGAGTATTTTCTCCCAATTCGCATCCATTTTGGATTGAAATTTTATACACAGCAAAGTTGAGGAAATTGTGCACAATTTAGCGGGGTGGAGAAGCACGAGAGAAGAAGAGAAATTACTGGAACAACACATCAGAAAAAAAAAAAAAAAAGAATCATCCATTCACCAAAGCCAAATCTCAAAATTAACCGAAAGAGGCACAGAACTAAAAATAAATAAAAGCACCAAAACGAATCCAAAAACATGGAGAGGGAGCAGAGCACGGACTTGATCTGCTCGTTGATGGCGGCCTCGCAGTCGTCGACGAACTTGTGCCTCGCCAGCGACTGCCCCGCTCCCTGCGGCACGAGGGAAAGCTCCCCCTTCAGCTCCTCGAATGGCTGGAAGACCACCCCGCTGAGCACCTCCTTCCCCTTCCCCGCCGCCTTGCACGCCGTCCCGGCAGACGGCAGGCCCCGCGACGCAGCCACCCTCACAGAGGCGGGGGTAGCGCCCGCTCCAGCGAGCAGGTTAGCCGAAGGCGCGGCGGCGGCCGGAGAGGGCGTAACCCTAAGAAGCATGTCGAAGGCGAAGGTGGTGGGTGGGCGGTGTGTGCGCCTGCGGGTGGAGATGCGAATGAATTGTGCGGTGGAAGTGGAGGCGCTGGATAGGGATAGATATAGGCGCGAGGCCTTGGCGGATGCGCGACACGTGGACGGACGGGATGCAATGTAGGCGACGGGTGCGCGTGGAGGGCGCGTGGCCGGCGAGCGCTCGGGCGGGGATATTTTCTCTTCTCCTGTGCTTGTGGTGGTGGTGGATCCCGCTCGCAGCGCAACTCCTAGGTGGCGCGCGCTCTCTCTCTCTCTCTTTTTTCTTTTCTTTTTTAAAAAAAGGTCGATTCAGCTTTTATAGAAAACTAATAATCAGTTTTACAAGTCAATAACCACACAAACTAAGTTGAGGAAACCAGCTATTAATACTAGAATACAAGATCACGGCGAAACGATAAAACCGCATCCCCCCCCCTCCCATGCTGCAAGTCCCCGAAACACAGAAACCACTCAACTAAAAACAAGACAGAATCAAAAAGCCCTAACAGTTAAGTCTGCCTTCCAACACAAAAAATCTTTAGCCATTCCTCAGCCGCCTCGAGCAGATTGGTCATCTTCAAACGATCATTTTCTGTGAGGAGGATTCGCCACCGCTGCAAACAAAATACAAATTTGAACATAACTTTAGTCGGATATTTAGGGAAAATTCTCTCAATCGTCCCTTTATTTTTGATTTTCCAGATAGTCCAGGCCAAACTGTAAAAATGAATAAACCAATGTGATAAATCATTGATAACCCTCTTGTCAATCAACCACAAATTAAGATCATCAAGAGAGTCTGGAATTCTTTCCCAAAGTAGCATCTCTTTGATACAAAACCAAGAAATTTTGCCAAAACACAACGAAAAACACATGATTAACATCCTAACAACCCCACAAAGGATACAATTAGCATCCCCTTGCCACCCTCTCAATCTAAGTTGATGTGTTGTTTGAATTCTACTCCGGAGCACGCCATAAGAAGATTTTCACTTTGGGAGAAATTCTACTAGCCCACAACTTCTAAAGCTTTCTACTAGTCACCCACCCATAAACCACATGCTTGTATAAAGATTTGACCGAAAATTAAATCAGATTTTTCTAAACACCATCTCGTTCTACATCTATCATCTTTTAGAAAAACTCCATCTAGGATTTGTTTTAGATCCTCCCACCGCGGATGGCGCTCTCTCTCTCTCTCCAAATCGTATTTGAGCTTCTTCTTCTCATCTAGCATTTCGTTGTTGTTTTCTCGTAATTTAAATTTTAGCCGCCATCCGGTTGAACTTTCTCTTTCTTTTTGCACACCCGTGTATTAGCCTAACTTATGACTTGCGACGCGCGACTGTAAACAGTCATAGATTTTTGGGAGAGGAGGGGGGCCTAGTAAGATGGTGCAGGATATGCTCGTGACAGAAAGGCAGAAAAGTCTGGAGCAAAAGCCGGACAAGTCACAGGTCTGAACAGGCGAGGTTTGGAGGTTTCCCGTGCATTTACGTGTGGAGGCCTCGCGCGCGCTCTGGACCAGATTTGCCCGGCGTCTGCCACCACATCCATCCACCCTTTATTCCTTATCATCCACCGCGCCACGTAAGCATCGATCTCGTCTCGCACACGCCTCTCTTCCTCGCCATACATCTATCTTCTCCGACGAGCCGAGCTCCGGTCAATGATCTGATCGATCTGTGCAGATTGATACTCCACTAATTAACGCTCATTAGTCAAAGCACCCGTGCCTGCTCCATGCATCCCCATCGACGACTTGCTTGGATCCCCATCGAAGACTTGTTTTTTTATGGCTTTAGATTAGATCGATATCTTCGGATTGGCAGAGATTTCAGTTCGATTTCTCTTACACCTAATTCTCATGTATCCGAGCAAGTCCTAATTTGTGTACTATATGTATCTGTTTGAAAGCGCAGATCCCCATTCTTCTCGGTTGGTACTACATATAATTATCCGAGCCGACAAAATTACAAGGTATGGGTTCAGGGATTCAGGGTTATTGAGCTAGCCAGACTCCTGCCTGTTTTGCCCGTTGTATTTTCCCGTTTGTACTGCTCCTTACCTGACAAAAGTTCAGATCGCCGTTTGTACTGCTCACACCACTACTACACTAGTACTACTCTGCTGAATATATATGTAACAGTCACCAAGTTCACCACTACTTGGAGTACTGAAACTACTTCTTTCAACTTGTTTTGTGAAAAAAAAAACAGACCAAGGCAGCAAGGCCAGTACTGGGCAGATATTACCGGGAGCCGGAGAAGTCAGGTCCGCTGCCGCTTCACCTCTTTGGCGTTCTCCTCAGGAGCTTGAGAGTTGATCACTTTGTCAGCGATATGGGGGATGCTGTCTGCTACCAAACTGACCACAGCTTGAACGGCGGTAACTGGAGCGAAACCGATAAGCACAAGTGATGAAAGCCTGAAATTATTTAAGTTACTACTAGTCAAGGAAGCATGGATTGCCTGCTGAAAGAAATAAGCAGCAAGGGCTACCTGCTCAAAAGCATGCAGCTCTGCCACAGACAGGATGCATTGATTTATCTGATGTATGTAACATTCCAAAATGCTAGAATATAAAAATATGGCGTGCGCGTTCGGCCCGGTACAGGTGCTCAAGCTGTACGGGGTTCCATATCTTGTAAGCAACCACTGAAACCGTTAACTGTTTAATCAGTACTACTTGCTTTTGCTTCTAAGTAACTCGTACTCAACAACTAACTGAAACCGTAGCAACAGCTGATGTACGTACGTATATGCATGCTGACCTTTAATTCCTTCTCTGCATTTAAAACAGGTGTTTGTGATGTGGCTTGATTTGGTGACCTATCTTCACCACCATGGTCACCATGACCTCCCTTGGTATCGCGGCGAGGTACTTGCTGTTTTAATTCATTGTTACAAGTAGATGGAAAACATCATCCGCGCATATTTCGTGAGTTGGGCACGCAGCCTACTCATTCTTCAGTTTGTACTTCTTGACTTCTTGTCATGGCAGATGGCACTGTTACAGTCATGCTTACACTCCGAAAATAGGACTACCTCATTTTCTGAACATCTTACTGATGCTAATGTTGATATCCACTGGGAGCAAATTTCAGCTACATAGAATTGACGTGGAACACTGTTCTCTCTCTCTCTCTCAAACTTGAACAAACCAATGTTCAATGCTCCACCATGACATCGGCACTCATTTTTGCCCCACCATTGTTCAATGCTCATGTTGACAAACCAATGCTCCGCAATGACTGTTGCAGGAATGGAGCTACCTCCGCGGTGCCCTGACGACAGTGGACTGGGACTACGGGTGGATCAACAATATCCACCATGACATTGGCACTCATGTCATCCACCACCTCTTCCCCCAAATACCTCATGTCGGACCCGGATTTTCTAATCCAGAATCCTCTGTGAAACACTGTGCTATTCTCTGGATCAGTAGATAGCACTCACAGCTACATCACTAAATCAACTCATACATGGCGTAAAACCGTATCATTCATTAATTAACACAACAGAGTTTACATAGACCGCGTCGGGTCGAGTTTTACAATACGGGCCGAACAGGTCAAATTGATTACATTACAAAAGCGGAAGCGACAACGGAAGCAAAAGGGGTGAGAGCACATCTCTCCACAGGCAAGCGACTGGGAAAACTCGTGTGCGCCCGATATTACCTAAGGACTCAAATAATATAGGATGCACGCAAGAACCAACGGAGTCAGCTAGACTGGGGCGAGACTATAACAGCTAACGACTACGCTACGCTTCATTATCCCCGGGTCCTCCGACTTCTGGATCCTCGTAGTAGTCGAAATCTCCAAGATTTCCTGCTTCTGAGGGTTTTGGGGGAGAGTGAGCACAACTTCCATGCTCGCGAGCCACACACACAATGCAATAATATACATGCAAGGCTTAGCAATGATGGCTCTGGTTCTTTTATTTGCTAAAACAATATTTTCAAGTATCAAAATTACAAATTTATAGCACTTAGCATTTTAACAAATTGCATTTTATTAAAGAGAGTATTTGTACAATATTTAATAACAGCAGAGGTTCCTTTCATCGGAAACTCTACTTTAAGTTTACTTTTGATTGGGTCCATCCTCAATTACTAACATCACTGAGTTCGAACACTCAGGGAAAATCCAATCTCAGGGCTAGGTGAGCCCACCATATTTTTCATCCCAACCACAAGGTTTTTGAAATAGAACTAACTCGAGTAAAGATTATCATGTCCGCCTTTGACCGTAGGCACGGCTGTTTAAACAGTTTAGACTCTGCAGAGGCCGTACACTTTACCCATAAGATATAGTCATACTCGTTACCCCACATGATTCCTTAGTCATGTAGTTGAGCGACCTTCACAGTAACCTTTCGAAAATATCTCGCCCCTTCTGTCATCTCACTTATATGGGGTTACGCTCATATATTGGTGCGGGATGTCACCCCCTACGTCTTGTCGTAGAAGGCACTTCACCATCGGTGTCCCATTCAAACGTGATCAAGCTCACAGTTGCACCCTTTATTGTTCTTTTCGTGAGACTGACTTTTAAGGTTCAATAAATCTACTAAGCCAAGTTGCAGTTTGCAGACTTGTGGTTGTACTTGTTTTACACGGGAGGTCATGACAAGCTTAAGTCCTTAGGGGTGTCTAGGCGGATCATTACACACATCAACATTCTTTGGGCTGCATTAGCACCCATCAACATACTCTTCATCACACAGTCCGCCCAGACAGTAACAGTAATATTAGGGTTTTGAGGAGTAAAACCAAATCACCACATTATCTCAGTCATGGACCACCAATGACTGCCCAAATCATTTTTATGTTTAAAGAGATGATGATAGGGACATTTTAATGTCCCGGTACTTAAGCAAGACTAGCATGTCGCTTAAGTACGACCTATAACTAGTATTACCACATAGTTACTAGGGTTCAAGTTGTCAAGGATGACATAATAATTAATTGTTCAACAAATGAGTATTTAACTACCTTAAGGTTTAACATACATTTGTTTAAAGAGTTAAAGCATGCAATTTGCTATTTTAAAAGAATATAATTTGCATAAAATGTAGGCTCAATATGACCAAAGTATTGACTCGCCTGGGATATAGGTAAGAGGATCTTGATAATCTTTGGCTTGATCAACTTGGGGATCTCCGGCGTCTTCAAATCCTAGTCGGACGAACGTACCAGAAAAAGGCACAGACAAGCAAAAAGAGTAATTAAAATACAAATGAATAACAAATAAACTCCAAATTAAACAAGACCTATGCCATTAGCAAGATCTCGAATTAAAAAAAAATAGAAATTTATTTTATAATTTTTGAAGTTAAAATGGGGGAGATACTAATTTTTGAAGTCTCACTTTTGAATTAAAATAGAAAAATAAAAATAAAATCAACAAAAAGGAAAAACGCTGGCGGGCCACAGTGCGAGATTCGGCCCGGCCCAAGGCCTCGGGCTAAAGCGTGCGCGCGGCCCACGGAGGGCAGGGCGCGGCCCACGGAGGCGACTAAAAGAGGGAGGGGTGGCTCGGGCTAGCAGAGGGGAGGAGCGCGCGCGGCGCGCGCGGAGGAGGGAGTGAGGGGCTCGGGCGGCGGCGCGCGACGACAACGGCGACGGGACGGCAATGGGAGGGAGAGAATGGAGGCGAGGCGCGCGCGGGAGGAGCGGAGCTCGGGGAAGCGACGGGAAAAGTGGCGGCGACGGCAACGACGACTGCGAGGAGGCGCGGCTAGGGTGGCGGCGCCAAGGCTTTACCGGCCGGGCACCGGCGCAGAGCGGGTCCGGCGAGATGCGCGGCAAGGGGCGTCGGCGTGGCGCGGCGGGTTCGGCGAACACAGCGGCGGCAAGACCCGGGCGCGGAGGCGGGGAAACCGGGGCGAGGGGGGGGAGAGAAAAGGCGTGCGGCGCGGGGCGGCGGTGCAGAGCAGCGAGGACGGGTGCGCCGACGGGAGCAGCGGGCACGGGTGGCGGATAGCGCACGCGCGAGGAAGGGGGGTCCGGCGGGGGAGGAAGAGAGCGCGTCGGGCGGCTTTTGACCGGGAAACAGGAGAAAGAAAAGGAGGTGTTACACCTCACTACCACCTAGTAGAAGCAGTAAGTGCACTACTACACTACTACTACTCTGCTGAATATTATATGTAACAGTCACCAAGTTCACCACTACTTCTGAGTACTGAAACTACTTCTTTCAACTTGTTTTGTGAAAAAAAAAACAGACCAAGGCAGCAAGGTCAGTACTGGGCAGATATTACCGGGAGCCGGAGAAGTCAGGTCCGCTGCCGCTTCACCTCTTTGGCGTTCTCCTCAGGAGCTTGAGAGTTGATCACTTTGTCAGCGATGTGGGGGATGCAGTCTACTACCAAACTGACCACAGCTTGAACGGCGGTAACTGGAGCGAAACCGATAAGCACAAGTGATGAAAGCCTGAAATTATTTAAATTACTACTAGTCAAGGAAGCATGGATTGCCTGCTGAAAGAAATAAGCAGCAAGGGCTACCTGCTCAAAAGCATGCAGCTCTGCCACAGACAGGATGCATTGATTGATTGATCTGGTGTAACATTCCAAAAGTGCTAGAATATAAAAATATGGGATTTTTAATTTGGATGCAGTTTTTGTGCTTCAGTTCATTATACAAGTGTGCCTGTTCTTCTTTCAAATTGCAGCATGTTTGATAGAAACTAGCACACGACATTCATCGATCATGATGCGTTTATCATATAATTCTCGCACGAATTGATGGTAGCATTTTAGCTTTTTGTACTTGCTGCATGTTCTTCCTTCCCTTTGTTGTGTCTTCTTCTCTGCTACTTCACCAATTCTCTTCATGCACACTGCTAGAGCTGCCTTGCTATGGGATACGAAGCGCTGGTTCTGCGAGATGCCAAATACTCCGACGACCTTGATCTGCACGTGTCCTACGAGGAGTGGCTAACTTTTGCAAAGGACTCTTGACAATGGGTTTTACACTATTGCTTCCAAGGTAATTAGATTCAGTGTTGAATATATAAGCATTTTTCGAAGTATTTTAATCCAGAAATTTGCTAGATAAAACATGAAAATAACTATAACTAAGAACACTATAGTTATACTAGATTCTACAAGAACAGAAGCTAGCATTCCTATCTCGATGTTCATAACAATAATGAAAAATAAAACTAAGTAAACGACAAACGCGAGATAGGCATACCCAGATCTTTCAGTGGAAGGAGTAGAAGAAGTAGAAGCAGGAGTCTTGGTGAGGTCGTCGTTAGTCATGGCGTAGTGGACGTCGTGGTAGTAGTTGTTCAGTTGATGTAGATGTAGCAGGAAACTTCGTGGATGTTGTGGTAGTAGTCGTGCGATGCAGTGAGAAAGGATGAAGCGGCGATCGCGAACGCTTCCCAAAAACCTTATTCGTCCTCGCTCGTGCAAGCCTTCGAGGACGGGGTTCCGGAGGCCTGCTCTCCCGGTGCGACCGTACACGTGCCTCGCCGGGATGGAGATCGCCAGAGACAACGAACAAACTGTGATTACGATTGTGGAAGTGGAAAACTTCGAACCGAACCAGACTCTCGCTCTTAAATAGCCAAAAGAAAGGAGTCCAAAGGCCAACAGTTACCATTGATTCAACAGAATCGAAAGGCCAACAGTTGACATTGATTCGGCAGAATCGAAAAGCCAACAGTTGGAATCCGAAAGACCAAAGGTTGCCATTGATTCGCCATCAGAACTGAAACCTTTTAATAGCCAAAAATAAAGAGACTGAAGACCAAAGGTCACCATCAATTACGAGTCAGTGCATTTCGATTTTCGAATAGATAAAGAAAATCGCGCCCGCACCTGACACGCCTGTGTACGCGCGCACACGCACACGCACACACACACACACACACACACACACGCACACACACACACGCGGACGCACGCACGCACGCGCACGGCTCGGCGAGGCGGCGGCGGCGCGCACGCGTGTGTTGGCTCTTTCCAATTCCACAATAGGGCTACCACGTTCCACCTTATAAAGTGGTGTAACTCCCCTTCATCTGTCCATATGGGACTAAACAGTCATGCACATGCACATGGGACTTTGAGATTTACCAGGAATTAATTAGAATATAATATTTGGGCCTAGCCCAGATTAATTCCAACAATCCCCCACCAGATCCCAATGGCACATGTCAGATGTCTTGATCCACGATTTGTTTTTAATATACCGGTGTTTTGATGGAGACCGGTTAAAGTTGAACATCCACCTAGAATGAAGTTACACTTATCCACAACTGCACAATGGACTAAGCCTTGAATTGACAGTTTTGTGTGAATAAGTTTTACTTAAGTCCTTAACTGATACTAGGCTGCCAGGCATCCCCGCGGGTTGGAGCATATAAGTCATACTCCTTACCTATTCATGAGCTTCCTAGAAATTACCCTATTTCATAGACTGTGACTAGCAGTCGGGCTCATATAGGTGTGTTCTTCAAGATCGCTCTGTAGGATAGCATCTTTGCTTTAATAAGCCACAGAACACATTAAGATAAAAATCAACTGCCATCTGATTTAGGAGAAATTGCATCTCCAATGGAGTGGGTCTATAAGGTACTCTCCTCTCAGTTAACCAATAGCTTGTTTCGCCAATCCTACTTCACGGGATCTCCGATCATATAGGATGGGTTACCACTATGGTATAACTCACGTGGGTCTCAAACCCATCTCCCTCGATGCATTGTCTATCACATTTCGTGATAAACCCTTTGTGAAGGGATCGCGATTCTTAGTTGTTTGGATATAATCCAAAGCTATTACTCGAGTTTCTCATTTTTCCGATGGACTTGGTCTTCTCTTCACATGTCTTGATGCCTTCATATTATCCTTAGAATCGTTCACTTTGACAATCACGATCGATTGTCACAGTTCATCGAATAGCCGATGCGGTTTTCAACCACCGCAAATCCATCAAGAGCTCACGAAGCCATTCGGCTTCAACGATGGCGATATCTAATGCCGTGAGTTCGCTTCCATTGTTGACCTCGTTAAGATGGTCCGCTTGCAAGACTTCCATGAAACAGCGCCACCTCCAAGTGTGAAGACATATCCACTTGTGGCCTTAATCTCATCGACATCGATATCCGGTTTGAATCGCTATAACCCTCTAGTACCTAGGTACCCGGTATAGTGAATGTCATAACTCATATTACCCTTTAGATAACGCATTACCCTCTCAAGAGCATGCCAATGATCATCTCCGGATTAGAAACAAACCGGCTTAGTTTGCTCACAAAGAAACGAGATGTCGAGCCCGTGCAGTAGCTAAATACATAAGTGAACCAATTATCCGAGAATATCTCAATTAGTCTCGGCTATTCTCCGATTCTTCCTAAGCAACACGCTAGGATCATAAGGTGTTGGAGAAGGTTTGTAGTCGTTATAACCAAAACGACTGAACCTTTCCACATAATGAGATTGCAACAATGTAATTCCACCATCATCACCTCTCAACGACTTGATGTTCAAGATAACATCACTACTCCCGGATCTTTCATCTCAAAATTCGAGACAAGAAATTCTTGACCTCCTTAATCACATTAAGGTTGGTCCCAAAGATCGATATGTCATCAACATACGGACATAGAATGACTCCTCGCCCCACCATGGCGATAATACACACATCTGTCGACTTCATTCACAATAAAGCTGCGGATGTTAAGGTTTTGTCGAACTTTTCATGCCACCGCTAGGTGCTTGTTTAAGACCATACAAAGATTTCAATAACTTGCACACCTTTCCTTCTTGACCATTTACTACAAATCCATCCGTCGTTCCATGTAAATTTCCTCGTCCAACTCTCCATTTAGAAAAGCCGTCTTAACGTCCATCGATGAGCGAGAAGACCGTGTGAGGCGACCGAGATAGTAGTACTCGAATAGTGGTCAATCTAGCCACAGTGAATAAGTATCAAAGAAATCTTCGCCTTCCTTTGGGTATAACCCTTGGCCACAAGCCGTGCCTTATACTTCTCGATAGTACCATCGGGCCTAAGCTTCTTTTTGAACACCCACTTACATCCTACGGTTTACAACCATAGGGCGCTCGGTGATCTCCCAAGTTCCATTAGAGATAATGGAATCCATTTCACTACTGACGACTTCCTTCCAGATTCATGCGGAGAAGCATACGCTTGAAATGGTACTTGGAGTATCATCCACAAGGTACACAATGAAATCAGGACCAAAAGACTTTGCAGTCCTTTGTCTTTTACTCTTCCTCGAGTTTCATTGTCTTCCTCCTCGAGAATTTGCTCAGGGGTTTGCTCAAAATATTCCATTGGAATGGCAGGTTCAGGAGTTGTATCAGGCTCCTGACTCGATGAATTAGTCATATCTTTCATTGGAAAAATATCTTCAAAAAATGTAGCATCTCTGGACTCCATAATTGTACCGACAAGTACGTCAGGTACTCCAGATTTCACCACTAGAAATCTATATCCAACGCTATGGTGAGCATAGCCTAGAAAGACGCAATCCACAGTTTTTGGTCCAAGCTTACGCTTTTTGAAATTGGCACGTTGACTTTCGCCAAACAACCCCAAGTGCGCAAGTATGAAAGTGATAGTCTTTTCTTCTCCCATTGTTCAAATGGAGTTATCTCTTTATTCTTTGTGGGAACCCTATTTAGGACATGACATGAAGTCAATATAGCCTCCCCCCACCATGCCTTGGAAAGACCCGCTGTGTCTAACATGGCGTTAACCAAATCAGTTAGAGTACGGTTCTTTCTTTCGCAACCCCATTTGATAGGGTGAATAGGGAGGCGTCCTCTCATGGATTATACCATGTTCCTCACAGAATAAATTGAACTCATTAGAAAAGTACTCGCGCCACGATCAGACCTAACCCTTTTGATTTTCTTTTCAAGTTGGTTCTCAACTTCTGCCTTATAGATTTTAAAGTAGTGAAAAGCTTCATCTTTAGTTTTTAAAAGATACACATAGCGAACCTAGTGGAGTCATCAATCAAAGTCATGAAATATCTCTTACCACCTTTTGTCAACACACCATTCATCTCGCATGATCTGAATGTATGAGTTCTAATGGTGCCAAGTTTCTTTCCTCCGCGACCTTGTGAGGCTTACGAGGTGCTTTGATTGCACACAAACTTGACACTTAGAGCCTTTGGCAAAGATGAATTTCGGGATTAACTCTAAATCGGCTAATCACGTCATGCAACCAAAATTTATGTGACAAAGTCGTGAATGCCAAATAGTAGTCTCATTACCACTTGAAAATATGGTTCACAACATTAGTACATAAATCTGAAAGAGATAGGCGAACAAGCCTCCGCACACATAGCCTTTACCAACAAATTGTCCACACTTGGACATTACAAATTTATTGGATTCAAATACCGGTCTAAAGCCATCTCTACAAAGAAGAGATCCGCCACGAGATTCTTATTGATAGATGGCACATGATGCACGTTCTTGATTGCACAATCTTCCCAAGTAAACTTGGATCGACCGTGCCAACACCATGAGCAGTGGCATGTGACCCGTTCCCATTAGAACGGTGAATCCCGAGTGACTGTAAGAAGAGAACAATGAAGTATCAGCACACACATGTATATTAGCACGGTGTCTATCCACCAATCGGTAGATTGACATACGGAAAGAACGAGTTGGTAAATTACCATACCACGATGTTCCGTCTCGGTAGTACCAATAACAACATTAGCGACTTAGAATTCGCCTTGCGATTCTTCCCACCCTTGCGTTGGATCGCAATCCTTGGCCCAATGACCATGTTCGCCACACACAAAGCAAGGACTATCCTTTGTGTTCTTCTTCTTCTTCTTGAAGCTAGTTGTTTGTGCGATCTTGTTCTTGCCTTTGAACTTTTGAGCTTGGCCATTCTTTTTCTGTACCACATTGGCACTAGAATGTCCCTCATTACCTCTGATGTGTGTATCTTTTGCCCTCGCCTTCTCTTCAACATCAAGAGACCCGATGAGATTTTCAACAGAAAACTCTTGTCTCTTGTGTTTCAGGGAAGTAGCAAAATTCCTCCAAGAATGAGGAAGCTTGGCAATAATGCCTCCCGCGACAAACTTGTCCGGTAACACACATTTGAAATGCTCTAGTTCTTTGGCCATGGATTGTATCTCATGAGCCTGCTCAACTACAGAACGGCCATCAACCATTCTATAGTCATGGTATTGCTCCATAAGATACAATTCACTGCCTGCATCCGAAACCCCAAATTTGGCCTCGAGTGCATCCCACATCTCTTTCCCATTTGTGATCACCATGTATGCATCAACTAACTTCTCACCAAGAACACTAACCACGGCACCTTTGAAAAGGTTATCGCAGCCTCGAACGCTTGCTCCTGTTCAGGAGTAAGTGTTCCTTCAGGCTTGCCTTTTGCCACATGGAAAACGTTCATGGCGATTAGCAGTACCATCTTGGTGCGCCACCTCTTGTAATTCGCACCATCGAATTCATGGGGTTTGAGCGCGGCAACAAAGCCAGTTGTCGAAAAATGCCTAAAATAAGGTTTTTGGATTGCTGAATATATAAGCATTTTTCGAAGTATTTTAATCCAGAAATTTGCTAGATAAAACATGAAAATAACTATAACTAAGAACACTATAGTTATACTAGATTCTACAAGAACGAAGCTAGCATTCCTATCTCGATGTTCATAACAATAATGAAAAATAAAACTAAGTAAGCGACAAACGCGAGATAGGCATACCCGGATCTTTCGGTGGAAGGAGTAGAAGAAGTAGAAGCGAGAGTCTTGGTGAGGTCATCGTTAGTCATGGCGTAGTGGGCGTCGTGGTAGTAGTTGTTCGGTTGATGTAGATGTAGCGAGAAACCGTGGATGTTGTGGTAGTAGTCGTGCGATGCAGCAGAGAAAAGGATGAAGCGGCGATGCGCGAACGCTCCCAAAAACCTTATTCGTCCTCGCTCGTGCAAGCTTTGAGGACGGGGTTCCGAGGCTCGCTCTCCGGTGCGGCCGTACGCGTGCCTCGCCGGATGGAGATCGCCGAGACAACGAACAAAGCGTGATTACGTATTGTGGAAGTGGAAAACTTGAACCGAACCGGTACTCTCGATTTCTCTTAAATAGCCAAAAGAAAGGAGTCCAAAGGCCAACATTACCATTGATTCAACAGAATCGAAGGCCAACGATTGACATTGATTCGGCGAATCGAAAAGCCAACGATTGGAATCAGAAGACCAAAGGTTGCCATTGATTCGCCATCGAATCAAACCTTTTAATAGCCAAAAATAAAGAGATCAAGACCAAAGGTCACCATCAATTACAGTCGGTGCATTTCGATTTTCGAATAGATAAAGAAAATCGCGCTCGCACTGACACGCTGCTGTATCTGTAGCGCACGCGCACACGCGCGCGCGCGCGCGCGCGCGCGACGCGACGCGGCGCGGCGGCGAGCGGCGGCGGCGCGCGCGTGTGTTGGCTCTTTCTAATTCCACAATAGGGCTACCACGTTCCACCTTATAAAGTGGTGTAACTCCCCTTCATCTGTCCATATGGGACTAAACAGTCATGCACATGCACATGGGCCTTTGAGATTTACCAGGAATTAATTAGAATATAATATTTGGGCCTAGCCCAGATTAATTCCAACATTCAGTTGTAGTGACCCTTCCCTTCGCTTTTCATGATTTGTGTCTGCAGAAAACTTAAGATTTTGGCATGTTGATTGCATGGCATATCTGTGGTGTTGTTCCTTATATGGCTATAGTCCCAACTAAGATGACCCCACAGCTCACACCACTGTAATTAGGTTCAATAGTGTGAATAACACAATTCGGTAGTAATTTAGAAGTATGAAACAGTGGACATCTTGGAATGGCTGTTTAATCATACAGTAGCTTGTGCAATCTGATAACAGAAGAGCAAGCAAATGTGTATGTGCCTTCTTCTCCTACCTGTATTACATTTTTATCCGCCTTTAAGTAGACTATTTGTAGCTGATACCGTTTATTGGAAAACTTACGCTCATGTGTAAGTTTTTTTTATCGTCTCTGATAATAAAACTGATGTATGATAATATTTGCATAAGACAAAAGTAAAAAAAAATGCCAATAATGGTTGAAAACTTGAAATATTTCTCTCAGGAAATAGTAATTCCATGTTGTGGTACTCACAGGATGTGTTCCAACTTCCAACTTCCTAGTTGTGGGGGCTTGGGTGTCCCAAGTGCTTGGCCTGGGTTCAAACTAGCCTGGGTCAAGCAGGCGTAAAAAGCGCTCTTAAAAAGACCTTGCATTACTCACATACTTCAGTATCAAAACATGTTACTCATAGCGCATATGCATACCTTAAGTTGAAACCGGTTGATTTATTCAGAAGGAAAAGCATCACCTCTCAGCACATGCTTTGAATGAAGTGATGAAAGGTGTATGATGACTGTATGCTATTTGTACTGGGCGTATACTAGTATTGTTTGCACAACCGAACAAAAATAAGTATGGAGCCCTCTGGAGAATGGCACTGATCTGCATTCTGTAGTCTTCATTCTTTAGCAGTTAGCACAAAATACTGTCTCATCTAGCCAATTTGCTTTAGACTGTATTATGACTATCATGCCAATCTAATCAGCTGTTTGTAGTTAATTTTGTTGGAGTGTATTGTACTGCTTGAACTTCAACTTTATGTGTATAAACCCTTGATTCTAGTGTTAATCCCATATGTTTATGTTTCTTGCTATTTCATTATGTAATTTTAGGCTTTGGCAAATGCTCTTGTGCACATTCACCCCAGCCACCCGGGATACTTGGACTCACCAATTCCATTCTGAAGAAGGATAGGATCAATTATATAAGAGGGCTCCAAAACTTGGCCAAGTCATTATCTGCACTGCGTTCTGGTGAGTTTTGTAATCCCATGAACAGTGTAAATTACATGTCGGGATTCTGATATTGCTTTAATTTGACAAGTAAATTAAATGCCAAGAGAGGGAATACATGTTTAGTCAATGGAGTATCATAATCTGACTACTTGAATGTCTTGTTTTATGTTTTAAGGAGCATATGTTTAGTTAAATGCTTTATCACATTAATTAAGACAGGGGGCTATTAAGCCTGAATCTGTCTTCGGGCAATTCATGTTCGTAATTCTGTTGGATTGGCATAACATTTCTTGAACACATTGCAACTCAGGGCACTGGATCTTCTATTACACCCTGTTTGTCTGCCTAGAATTTAATTTAATTCATTCAATTGGATTCCAAATCCTATTCTAGTTGAATTTGAATTTGATTCAAGCCAATTCAAAAGCCAAATTTTCTGTTTGGATGTCATTTGGAATTCTACAAGACTGTGAAGCCCACCTATGCACCTAGCTCTGCCAATGTGCACAAAGTAGCTTCTCTACATGCTAAATCATCTCCAACAAATTTTAGACAATGTTGCGAAAAATTTATGGTGTGAACGCGAGGTTGAAATTCCAAATACGGAACTTCTACGAAATCATTCTCCACAAGGCTGTGGGGGCCATCTGTGCACCTAGGCCGGCCAATATGCACAAATTAGCTTCTCTATCAATAAATTCCAGTTGATTTGTGAAAAGTGTGAACGCAATGTTGAAATTCCAAATACCGAACTTTTACTTAATTTTGTAGAGTGAATTCCAGATAAATGACAGGTGTAAGCTAAGAAATGTTTCTAGCTCTATCTTGCCTCTTGGAATTGGCTTTGGAATCATCAATTCAATTCTAGGTGGCAGCCAAACAACTGCTTCCTTGGAATTGGAACATATTTTTTCAAGCAGCTTTCCAATGCTGGTACTTGTAATGTGACAGTTCAGGCACAATCGTCTGAATACATCAAAAGGAAAGCTTGGGGGTTTCATGAAAAGTGCAATTTGCACTCAGGAAAACCAAAGTTACCAGGAAGATCGATGTTTAGGCTAGGGATCAAGACAAGGAACATACAGAAACTACTGCGTAGCTGGGAGAGGAACTTGGAAGAGGTTTGAAGCAATCTTGGCGTGACATCTTCCCCAAGACTGAGAAGAGTGACATGACCTTTCATACGAGCTGTTTTTGATATCATAAGAGGCGAATTTCATGCCTTAGGTTTACTCTTTTGGTTCCTAACATTACCTTTGAACTTGTCAGTCTAGTACCTAGTTAAGCATAGGACCAATATGGATTTTGTTTACTCTCTTATGGATTGAGTCTTGCTGGCTATCTCCTTGATAGCTCAAGATATTACTTCCCATCATTAACTTGTTTTCTTCCTTAAATACATCCATACCTCCGTATGTGTGCTTATCAGATTGCAATGATTAGTGCTTTGATCAAAACAGGACCACTGCAAACTTTCTCTTTGTAAGATAAATATGTCTATTACATACATACGGTTATGTAGAATGGATACGTGGGGCTTGTGTTGGTAGCATGTGCATGCGAGTCATCCTCACTTTCTTTGGTAAGCAGCATCACGCATGTGCTGTGTGGAACTCTTGTTTTACCATTTGTCACTTTCAAATACTTTTGAGTAGCTTAATTATTATGTGTTTCACTGTGCCAGGCCCAACTTAACACTCGTCCTCCAAAATAAAACTAAAGCATCTTGCTTACTTTCAGAGCATTGTATTCCTGAAACGAAAACTGTGAATAGACTATCACCTCTCGTATTAGACCAAAAGTTTAATAACAAGTCAATCACATCATTGGCATATTCGCTGTAAAAGCTTGCTGATTCCATTATTATAATCTTTATTCTTTAACTACATATTGCACTATTCTTGCTGATTGACTACTGCTAAATATGATTAGATGAAATGTGGCTAACTATGTAGTATGTACAGCCATGCCTAATATCCTTAAAGATTATGAATTTTACTTATGCCTAATATCCTTAAAGATTATGAATTTTACTTTCTTATCTCAAATTCAATTAGGTGAGGTTTTTTGTGTACTGGAGATTTGATGTTGAGTTCATGGACGAGCCTTTGGATCCGACATAATGAGTATGTTACTTGCCTCCTTTGCTACTATTTTGACTGAGAAAGTAAGTTGCTATTTTCCATATTCGCTGAATGTTGTCATGTGCAGAGCAATAAGCTAGAGTAATTTTTTTTATGCTTTTCACATCTGCACTGGGATCATGTGAAATGAAAATCTACTCCGGGCTGCCGAGTTGGTAAACAATGCTTGCGAATTATTATTATTTCGTTTGAGATAATTTCTTGCGAAATGTTGCACTGTTTATTCCTGGAAAGGTGTTATTAAGCACAACAGAAAAACATATATATCATAAGACATGGCATTAGCTACGTTTCATTTAGCGTTAAGACATTTCATCTGATGGATGAGTAGACAAATCTCTTGGGCGCACCTGGAAATCTGGAAGATTTGTAGTGAGAAGTAAGCATGTGAGTTACCATGGAATGTCAGGTACTTGAAAGGCACTAGACATGTGGCAGTGCCATAGACGGATAGAGACCCAACTCTGAAGTCTGATCCCAGAGCACATGAGATGTGAGTCCAGATCTTAACTGCAATTCAGAAAACATGAACCTAGCATTAGCCAGTGGTCCAGGTCTATCCTGGTAGAATCTTGGAGCCTCTATCCAATTGCAAGAGTTTACATGGGAACAAGTCGTCAACACGTGTTGAGGGAAGAAAATGTCTGTTGCATGTTTCAGTGTCCTAGGAAAGACTAGAGAGAGGGAAAAAATCACTTGGGTTAGTGAGATCTTGGAAAATAGCCATGATAAGAGGTACCAAATGAGAGGTCAGCCTGTCATGTGGATCAGCAGTCGTTTTGTCTAATAAACTTACCCAACCATGCATGTGATGGATCGGTTTTGTCTTTGCAAAAACCAGTACCTTGCAACGGTGAAACATTGTCGGCAGCTTATTGAACGGTGGAGGCCAGCCGCGGTTGTGACTGAGGCGGCATGATCCACATGTATGCATGCTTGAAGAAGCTTTGGGATAGCAACCGCAGGTAATGCCTTTGTCAGGAGGAAATGCAGTGAGAAAACTGGCCCATATATAGGAGACAAGACGTCTTGCCAGAAGAAGATGTTGCTCTACACAAGAAACAAAATGCATCTTCTGCTTCTACATCTACACACAAGGGGAAAAAAATCGATGCAAGACTGTGTGTCGACGGATCGATACTGCTATGCTCTTCTTCTAGTGTTGCTCCAACATGAATTTGTTCTGTCGTCCACACTGGTGGAAACAAATCTGAGTAAAATAGCTTAGCTATTGCGGGGCTGTTGCAGAGTCTGCATCGCGAGACCTTAATGCATTTTGTTTCTACCAGATGTCATCTCCTGGGCGGTAGAGGCCTGGCCCACTCGCATTATATGATGTACTAACTGTTGTAATGCACAACAAACAAATCCCTAATCTTGTTCTTGCTATGGCCTTACCTTGTGGCAAGGCAAGGGAGCCACTAAGACGAACGAAGCGTATTAATTGTTCCGGCGTACGTGTCAGGTTTCCTCATCTCGACAATTGAGTACCGGATAAACAAATAGCTAGAAGCATCTCTCATCTTGTCTTGCTTGTATTATTTCTAGTTGGTGAGTCTCTTACATTAGTACACCGAGGATTGAAGCTAAAGTAAGGAGCCAAGGAGGCGACCACATGAATGTGGGCATTGGATCCTCCGCATTGAAGCCATCAATGCGAGGCGTTAAAACGATTTTCACCGTTTGATAAAAAAACCGAGGGCTAATGATGTCAATGGTCGCAGCGGTTTTCATGCAGTAATTTTTTTACTGTCACTACCGTACCTACTATGATACTACTGTAGAGTACTATTCATGCAGTGCCCCCTTGAATGCGCAGAAAAGGAAACGGTCATCCACGTCGAGCTCCCCGTCCCCTCTTGGCGCTGCCTGCAATCTGCATCCATCTCTCTCCCCTCAATGGTCTTGAAGCCTATATACACTGCTTTACATGCTACGAGTAGTAGCATAAGTGTATAGCATTACGGCTGTTTAACGTCTAGTACCGGACTTTTGCACCTCATAATTAAACACGGAGCTAATTAACAACAAGTTTAGCAGCGTGTGCCAGACGGATCGGCGTCTCAAGGTCAACTCTGAACATGCATGGGATCATGGGATACCAAAGGAAAGGTGAAATGACTTGCTCTGGACTGGAGTCTGCAATGTTGCCGCGTGAAGAAGCGAAAGGAAGAAAGTAGAATCTCCGGGCCACACCGACCGGGGGAACATGCGATGTGATCCATTCCAGCAGGAACGCGTATAGTAGCTCGTTACCATGATAGGATCACTATGCAAAACAAGCTATATATAATGGTGATTTACCTAACTGATCAGCTATCTCTCCTCTCCTGAGTCCTTGTAACATCCAAAATCGTGGATTTGCAAAATCTTCAACTTCCAAGAACTCAAACTTCGAAAATTTCCCAAATTGCTCAAGGATTGATTCCCAAAATTGCACCGAGCTTCTTCCCGCTTCTCCCTAACCCTAGCCCCTCCTAGCTCGGCTCCGCCATGCCTCGCCTCGCGGCGCGCTCGCCGTCAACGCTCCGCCGCGCGCCCTCGACCCGTCCCATCCTCTACCCCGCCGCCGCGTGAGCCCGCGCGCGCTCTGGTCGCCTCCCGGATCAAGCCCTCCGGCTATAAAGCCGTGCTTCCTTCCTTCCCGAGCAAGAAAAGAGAGAGCAAGAGCACCGAGCAAGTTGGAGGACTCACCTTCGCTGCCGCCTCCCGCTGCCGCCCTCCCTCGCCGCCGCCGCCTCCCCGAGCCGAGCCTCCTCTCCATCGCCGGCTGGTGAGCCCTCACCAGCCGCCCTCGTGGCCGCCACCGCCGTCTGGGCAGCCTGCGCCACGCCGCCATCCTCTCGCTCGGCGCCTCCTCGCCTCTGCTCGCTGCCGCGCCGCCCCGATCCTCTCCTCTCTGCCTAGCCCTCGCCTCCTCTTTCTTCCGGCCGAGCCGGCTGCTGCCGCTCGTATTTGGCAGCCATGCACAAGGCCTCGCGCCCGGTTCGCCAGCGCCGTGGGCGGGCCGGAAAGAAGGCCGTGGGCACTTTGTCTTTTTTCTTTTTGGGTTTTCTTTTCCCTTTTCTTTTATTTCAAAAGAGAGTTTTCAAATATTTATTTCTCCTGCTTTAACTCCAAAATGGTGTAGTTTGTTTCTAAAAATTTCTAAAATCAAGCTCTTTCTTTTGGTGCTAGTTTGGTTCTTTTGGAGTTCATTTGATGAGACTTGTTATTTATTTAATTTAATTGCTCGTTTATTTCTTTTCCGGTACGATCGTTCGCGTAGAATTCGGAGAAGCCGGAGACCCCCACTTCGATCAAGCTCAAGAATATCAAGATCATCTAGCCGTAGACCCAAAGTAGTCGACACTTTGATCATATTGAACCTACATTTTATGCAAATTATGTTCTTTTAAATATCAAATTTGCATGCTTTATTTCCTTATGCAAATGTATGTTAAATACCCTAAGGTAGTTAAATGCCATGTTGATGCTTTATTTTTAATACACCATCCTTTGATAATTGAATTGCCGTACACCATTGTCACCCTAGTAAATATTTGGTAACTATACTAGTATAGGCTATACTTAAGCGCCATGCTAGTCTTGTTTAAGTATCGGGGTATCATCTACCCCATTCATCATCTTTTGAAATGAACATAATTTTGGGCAGTCATTGGGTGTAAATGACTGGGATGGTTATGATGTTGTATTTTTCCTACCTCTTAAAAACCCTAAAGAAATTGCTTGTCACATCCGGCGGATGGTATGTTGGTGGGTGCTAATGCACCAAGGAATGTTGGTTTGTGGATGGTATGTGGTATGAACCGCCTGCATGGTCCCTAAGGACTTAATCGTGATGACCTCCCAATGTAAAACAAGACGACCACATGTCTATAATGGTGTCGACTGCCAAATAATTTGTATCCGTTAGTATGAGTTGCACTGTGCAGATGACCCGCTACGCCATAAGCCTATGTGGCTATGGGTTGGGGTGTCGACTTACTGGTCTATGTGAACGTAAGCCGTGTGGCGCAAGAGGGGTCCGGGAAAGAGTTGACGGTCTATGTGAGCGTAACTCTTCTCGGTGAAACCTTAGCGGTGTAACAAATAATCGTGGATGCATTGTAAAGGCCTTGTGACGATCTCCCCGGACTTACATGTCTACGAAACATGTGTATATGTCGATGATTGTCTCGTGTGGGTAAAGTGTACAACCTCTGCAGAGTGTAATGAACTGTTCGAATAGCCGTGCTCACATCAAGGGCGGACATGGGAACTTACAAGAGTTAGTTCTGCTTATAAAAACCTTGTGGGCGGGATAAAATGTGTTGGGTCATTGTGACTGGTTTTGGTTTTCCGGAGGATGTACCAGTGATGTTAAGTGGTGGATGTAACCGCTATCAAAAATAAGCATGAGGTGGAGGTAACTCTCATCGCTTTTAAATATTGCACAAGTAATCTCTTTAACAAATGCAATTTGGTTAAAATGCTAAGTGATAGGACTTTCTAATATTGGTACTCAAAATATTGCTTTGTGCAAATAAATGAACCCGAGCCATCCTTATTAAACCTTGCATGTATAATATTGCATACTGTGTGTTGGCTCGCGAGCACGGTAGTTGTGCTCATCCTCGCTCTTTTCCCCCAACCCCCAGAACCCGCAGATCATGGAGACTACACCTACTACGAGGACCTGGACGCCGGAGAGCAAGGAAATGAAGATGAGTAGTATAGTTCTTGTAGTCTAGGTCTCGCCACCGTTGGTTGGCTCGTTGGTACTTGTGTACCTCCTATATTATCAAGCCCTTGGCTAATATCGGTCGTACACCTAGTACCCCGCCGCTGTTCTGTGGAGAGACTTGCTCACCCCTTTGCTTCCGCTAACGCATCGAGATTTTGTAATGAACTCATTTGGCCCGATCGGCCCTATTGTAAACTCGACCGACGTGGTCTATTTGAACTCTAATGCTTGTATTAATGCATGAATTGGTCTACGCGATGTATGAAATGATTCAACAATGTGTACCGTGGCGCTATCTACTGATCCAGGAATAGCGCAGCTTTCTGAGAGGATTCGGATTACGAAACCGGTCCGACAGAGTGTATCGAGCATACGATCAGTAGGAGCCTTAGTTAGATTTGTCGTTGCCTAAGGTCTTGAGTCTTATTTTGAAACCTAAGAAAAGCTTTGGCAAAAATATAGTGTATTTATGCTCTTACTTGTCATTCCTAGTTCAGACTTATCCTACTTCACTTTGATTTATTCTTCATCGACTTCCTCTTGTTTTCAAAATTTTAGATGGTCGCTCAGTCGCTCACGGCTCTTGGGACTTTTTCTCTCACGGAGAAGACCTCGGAGGCTTCGTGGGGATTTTTCGCCACCGATGCGATGATCTGGTTACTACCATCCGCCTATCTTCATGGGCCTGATGACTCGGTGTCTGGACCGAGAGACTTGGAGCATGGAGGTTTTCCTCTATGCTAGGGAGGGTGAGTTCAATACTCACACCTTCAAGGCCGAGCACCCGGGAGCCGTGCTTTAGATGTCGTCCAGATGTGGCACGACTCGCGGCGTCTCGCTTGTGCCGATGCATGGAGACCTTCTCGCAGCTCGCCTTCCGCTTCCATCCGACTCTCCGGAGGGAGAGCTTTACCGGTGATCCGCCACGCCCGGCAGATGACCCGCACTGTCACATCGCCTCCACCACGCAGCCTTGTCGACGCGCCGCCAACGCCGTTGACGAGATCGGGACGCTTCGATTTCTCCTCACCAGCAGCTACGAGCACTCTGACACCCTCCGCGACAACATGTTCAGAGATGATGAAGCCCACCGCGAGGTAGAGCGGGAGAGAGACGCTGCAGTTGCAGAGTTGGCCCGCTTTAGCCGCCATCGCACCGCCCGCCTCCTGCCTCCCGCCCGCCTCTGCTGCTTGCCCGGCTCTGCTGCACCCGTCGTCGTTCCCGGCAACCCGGTGCCAGGCCGACGCTTTCCACCTGGAGGACCCACACCCTGCTCACGGCGCGCAAGAAAGTGCGTCCACCGCCGACCGACCGCAGCCTTGAGAGTCCACCGTGGGCGCAGCTCCCCGATCGCGCTTTGGATTCGACGAGTTCGACCGCGGCGCCACCTCGCCGTTCGCTCGCCGACCATCGATCGCGACCGTTTCGATCCTCGTAATCGTACCACTTGTGGTGGTAAGCACCGATGGAGGAGTAGTCGATAGCTAGGTTAACTAGCGGCTTGCTAGGTAGTCTTTTGGTTGCAAGCACTTTCTTTATCCACCTTTGTAGGCGTTGTGTTTGTATCTCGTGTCATGGCTTTGCATGGCCTATATGTCAGTGTCTTAGGAGTCATGTAACACTTACCCCTAATATTAATGAATTGTAGCCATTCGGGCTTTGTATCGCAATTGTGTTGTTTGTTCAATTTGATTTCTTTCTTCATGTGTGCCTTAGAGGCCAGTGAACCTCATATACCACCCTCTCTAGTTCTAAGCCTTAGCGTTTCTTGAGATGGCACCAAGGAGAGCTGCCGCCCGATCCGTGGTGCTTTGCGCAGCCGTGGAAGAGGCGTGGCTATGGCCGTGGTCGTGGACAAGACCTACCTCCCACCGCCGAGCATCCAACAATGGCACAAGTTATGCAACAACAAGCCCAAATCCTTCAAGCCTTGCTCGCTAATCAACAAGCAGGAGCGACCGCCACTCTAAGTCGGGCAGATTTCCTCAGACAAGACCCTTACCTTTGCCTCAGCAGATGAACCCTGGAAGCGTAAGATTGGCTCGTGGATACCGAGAAGAAGCTCCGCCAGCCCGATGCTCGAGGAAGACAAGGTGGACTTTGCCACTCACCGCTTGAAAGGAGCCGCCGCTGGTGGGAAAACTACCGCCGCTCAAGGTGGTGAAAGCCCGATGAGCGGGGAAGAAGAGATCGGGCAGCAGATCCGCCATCGGAGATCGGCAGGACCACCACCGCTGTTGAAGCAATTGTTTGGCATACCGACGAGCCCGCACCCGCATGGCGCCCAATCTCTGAGAACGAAGTTCAAGACTTGAGGACTAACTTTGTACCGCTTTGGTACAATGAGGCTAAAGAAGAATGAGTTTAGAACTCTCAAGCAAGGTCAAATGACGAGTCAATGAATATCTAACCAAGTTTAACTGACTTGCTCGCTCGCTCCCGTGGCGTGGCGATGAAGAAGAGAAGATAGACCGCTTTGTGGAAGGAATGCGTGGAGACATGAGAAGCCGCCTTATCCTCCATGATTTCCCTAGCTTCCACCACTTGATCAACAAAGCCCTAGTGCCGGAAAGCGAGAAGAAGATTGCGGAAGTTAGCCGTAAGAGAAAGATGGCATTCGTGCCGCAAGGTGGCTTTCTCGAAGTCAACATTCCTGGCGGCTCATCTTTTAAGCCACCGTAGTTTCTCCACAAGGAACTCAAGCTCCACCCGCGTACCAATGGGAATGGTTTCGCATCCTTCGTCCCCACGGACGACTGCAACAAGCAACCCAAAGACTCATCTCCATTGTTTCCATCAGGAGTGAGAGGGCACTTCGCCAATCGATGCCCTCAACGCCGTAACACTCCCGCGGTTCAACTCAGAGCCACACCACTCAAGGTCAAACATCACCCAAGCAGAACCATCGCCCGCAAGCACCTAGATCTACCTCGACACCAAATCGCGGCCATGTGAACCATGTCACACCGAGGAGGCTCGTGAAGCTACAGGAGTTCTAATGGGTACGCTCTCTGTTAAATCAGCATCAGACAAGTTTTGTTTGATTCGGAGCTTCGCATTCTTTCATATCAAGAAAATTTGTTGAAAGGCTTAAGTTGCCAACCTTTAAGCTAAAGAAACCCGTGGTACTTAGTTCACCGGGGACCCTTGCTACCATCTTAGTAAGTCCCAGTAGAGATTGCTATGGAAAATTTCGGATTCCTAGCAAACCTCTTAGTGCTTCATCCCAAACTCGGATATCATCCTAGGGATGGATTGGTTGGCCCGATACCAAGGAATGATAGATCGTGCCAACAGAAGGTGGTACTCACCAAAACCCGGTACCACAATCGTGGTTAATATAGACCGCTCCTCGTGTTTGGATCGTACCATCCATAACCTCGAGAAGGTGACTCTGAAACAACACCGTAGTTCAAGATTACCCGGAAGTTTTCTGTAAGAATTGCTCGGCATGCCACTGCATCGAGACATAGAATTCGTGATCAACCTAAAGCGGAAATGCCCCACTGCCAAGAGGCCATATAGGATGGCGCTTGATGAGCTTGAAGAGCTTAAGGTACAAATGGAAGAATTACAGAAAAAGGATTTATTAGACCTAGCTCATCCCCGGGTTCGCCAAGACTTTTGTAAAGAAAAGGATGGCACCGCCAGATGTGTGGATTACAGAGCCTCAATGAGGTGACCATAAAGAACAAGTACCCTTGCCCCGCATTGATGATCTATTCGATCAGCTGTCAGGAGCAACAGTGTTCTCCAAGATAGACCTAAGGTCAGGATACCACCAGGTTAAGATTAGGGCTGAGGACATCCCTAAGACAGCTTTTACCACCCGTTATGGCTTGTATGAGTTCACTGCTATGTCGCTTGGCTTGACAAATGCGCCACCTACTTCATGAACCTTATGAACAAAGTGTTCATGGAATACCTGGATAAGTTTGTTGTCATGTTCATAGACGACATCTTAATCTACTCCAAGACTAATGAGGAACATGCTGAACATCTGCATTTGGTCCTAGAGAAGCTTAAAGAACATCAGTTGTATGCCAAGTACAGCAAGTGTGAATTTTGGCTTCAAGAGATCGATTTCTCGGACATATCAGATCCACTGAGGAGTCGCAGTTGACCCATCCAAAGTAGAAACGGTGTTGGGATGGAAACAACCAACCTCGATGACCGGGTGCGTAGTTTTCTCGGAATGGTGGATACTACAGACGCTTCATTGAAGGATTCTCCAAACTATCCGCACCAATGACCCACCGCTCAAGAAGGAAAAGAAGTACGAATGGACGTGCTTGTGAAAAGAGTTTCCAAGAGTTGAAGAAGAAGTTAACCATCGCACTGTTAGTCTTGCCGGACATACACAAGGACTTTGAAGTCTATTGTGATGCTTCGCGCCAAGGTCTTGGTTGCGATTTATGCAAGGAGGAAAAGTCGTGGCATATGCATCCGCACAACTCCGTCCACATGAAGACAACTATCCAACTCATGATTTGGAGTTAGCAATGTAGTGCATGCCCTAAAGATTTGGCGGCATTACTTGATTGGAAATCATTGTAATATCTATACGGACCACAAGAGTCTTAAGTATATTTTCACCCGACAGCACCTCAATCTCCGGCAAAGGAGATGGTTAGAACTGATTAAGGATTACGACTTGGATGTTCATTACCATCCCGGGAAGGCTAATGTAGTGGCCGATGCATTAAGCGTAAGTCCTCTCGCAATAATGTTATGGTTCAAGAGTATCAACCGAGCTTTGCAAGGAATTAGAGGCACTTAACCTCGAGTTAGTAGAACAAGGCACCTTAGCAGCTATGGAAGTTCAACCAACCTTAGAAGAGCAAATCAAGACCGCTCAGAAAGGACACCCTGGAGTTCAGAAGTTTAAACATCTCATGGCCAAAGGAAAAGCCTCAAAGATGGTTGAAGACCAACAAGGTATCCTATGGTATGGGAAACGTCTCTTTGTTCCCCACCAAAAGGAGCTCAAAGAATTGATTCTAAAAGAGGCCCATAGCTCAGCATACACCATACACCCGGGCAGCACCAAGATGTATCAAGATATGAAGATTCTATATTGGTGGCCGCGAATGAAAAGAGACATCGCCGAGTTCGTAGCTTGTTGCGATGTGTGTCAACGGATCAAGGCGTAACATCGAGACCCGCAGATTGCCGCAACCACCGCTAATCCTCGGGAAGTGGGAAGAAATTGAATGGATTTCATTCTCGGATCGCAGAACCAAGACCGGATATGATTCCGTATGGGTCATAATCGATGAGATTAACCAAAGTTGCCCATTTCATCCCCGTGAAGACCACCTACAAGGGAGATAAATTAGCCGAGTTGTACATGGCTCGATTGTATGTCCGCATGGAGTACCCAAGAGGATAGTCTCGGATCGAGGTTCTCGCCACCTCGCATTTAGGCTAGTCTACATGATGCACTTGAACTCACTTAAACTTCAAGATGACATATCATCCTCGATCGATGGATGCACGTAAAGGGTAAATCGATTCTTGAAGACATGCTTCGGCTTGTGCTTTAGAGTTTACCGTAGACTGAGGAGAGATGTCTCCGATGCAGTCGCCACCAACAACAACTACCAATCCAGTTTTGAAGATGTCCCCGCTTGAAGCACTCTATGGGAGAAAATGCGAACTCCTTGCATTGGTCGAATCGGAGAAGGTTATATCTTCTGACCGATACTCTCAAGCAAGCGTAAGAGAAAGTCGATTGATCGAGATCGCTCTACAAGCCGCTCAATCCACAGAAAAGTTATGCCGACAACCGCCGTAGAGAGTTAACTTTCGGGTTGGGGATCATGTATATCTCAAAGTGTCACCCTTCGAGGAATGCGAAGATTTAAAGTGAAAGGCAAGCTTGCGCCAAGATACATAGGCCCGTTCCCAATCACCGCTAAGCGTGGAGAGGTAGCATATCAACTGGGATTACGTAAAAATTGTCGATGTCCATAATGTGTTCCACGTCTCTCAGCTCAAGAAATGCCTCAGAGTACCAGAAGAGCAAGCTCCAATTGAAACCATTGCACTCCAGAAAGACTTGTCGTATCCAGAACATCCGATCAAGATTCTTGACGTCGTGGAGAAGCGCATAAGACGCCGATCATCCGCTTATGCAAAGTGCAATGGAGCAACCACTCGGAGAGAGAAGCCACGTGGGAGCGTGAAGATCAGCTGGAGTTGGATTACCCCTACCTGTTCTCCGAGGAGCTCGAATCTCGGGGTCGAGATTCTTTTTAAGGTGGGTAGGTTTTGTAACATCCAAAATCGTGGATTTGCAAAATCTTCAACTTCCAAGAACTCAAACTTCGAAAATTTCCCAAATTGCTCAAGGATTCGGATTCCCCCCAAAATTGCACCGAGCTTCTTCCCCGCTTCTCCCTAACCCTAGCCCTCCTAGCTCGGCCCGCCATGCCTGCTCGCCTCGGCCTACGCCGCCTGTCAACGCTCCCGCCGCGCTCGACCGCCCCATCCTCTACCCGCCGATCGCAGCAGTAGCCGCCGCGCCCTCGGCCGCCCCCGGATCAAGCCCTCCGGCTATAAAGCCGTGGCTTCCTTCCCCTTCCCGAGCAAGAAAGAGAGAGAGCAGAGCACCGAGCAAGTTGGAGGACTCACCTTCGCTGCCGCCTCCCGCTGCCGTCCTCCCGTCGCCGCCGCCGCCTCCCCGAGCCGAGCCTCTCTCCATCGCCGGGCTCGCGAGCCCTCACTTCCGCCTCGTGGCCGCCACCGCCGCCCCTGGCAGCCCCGCCACGCCGCCATCCTCTCGCTCGGCGCCTCCTCTCCTCTCTCGCGCGCCGCCGCCGCCCCCGATCCCCTCTCCTCTGCCTGCTTAGCCCCTCGCCTCCTCTTTCTTCGGCCAGCTGGCCTTGCTGCCGGGCGCGGGTCACGCAGCAGCGCCACAAGGCCACGCGGCTGGCCTGTGGGTGGGCGGGCGAAGGCCGTGGCCACTTTGTCTTTTCTTTTTTGGGTTTTCTTTTCCCTTTTCTTTTATTTCAAAAGAGAGTTTTCAAATATTTATTTCTCCTCGTTTTAACTCCAAAATGGTGTAGTTTGTTTCTAAAAATTTCTAAAATCAAGCTCTTTCTTTTGGTGCTAGTTTGGTTCTTTTTGGAGTTCATTTGATGAGACTTGTTATTTATTTAATTTAATTGCTCGTTTATTTCTTCCAGACGATCGTTCGTAGAGAATTCGAGAAGCGGAGACCCCACTTCGATCAAGCTCAAGAATATCAAGATCATCTAGCCGTAGACCCAAAGTAGTCGACACTTTGATCATATTGAACCTACATTTTATGCAAATTATGTTCTTTTAAATATCAAATTTGCATGCTTTATTTCCCTTATGCAAATGTATGTTAAATACCCTAAGGTAGTTAAATGCCATGTTGATGCTTTATTTTTAATACACCATCCTTTGATAATTGAATTGCAGTACACCATTGTCACCCTAGTAAATATTTGGTAACTATACTAGTATAGGCTATACTTAAGCGCCATGCTAGTCTTGTTTAAGTATCGGGTATCATCTACCCCATTCATCATCTTTTGAAATGAACATAATTTTGGGCACTCATTGGTGTAAATGACGGGATGGTTATGATGTTGTATTTTTCCTACCTCTTAAAAACCCTAAAGAAATTGCTTGTCACATCCAAGCGGATGGTATGTTGGTGGGTGCTAATGCAGCCCAAGGAATGTTGGTTTGTGGATGGTATGTGGTATGAACCGCCAGATGGTCCCTAAGGACTTAATCTGTGATGACCTCCCAATGTAAAACAAGACGACCACATGTCTATAATGGTGTCGACTGGCCAAATAATTTGTATCCGTTAGTATGAGTTGCACAGTGCAGATGACCGCTACGCCATAAGCCTATGTGGCTATGGGTTGGGGTGTCACTTACTGTCTATGTGAACGTAGTCGTGTGGCGCAAGAGGGGTCAGGAAAGAGTTGACTGTCTATGTGAGCGTAACTCTTCTCGGTGAAACCTTAGCGTGTAACAAATCACCGTGGATGCATTGTAAAGGCCTTGTGACGATCTCCCCGACTTACATGTCTACTGAAACATGTGTATATGTCGGGATGATTGTCTCGTGTGGGTAAAGTGTACAACCTCTGCAGAGTGTAATGAACTTCGAATAGCCGTGCCCACGGTCAAGAGCGGACATGGGAACTTACAAGAGTTAGTTCTGCTTATAAAAACCTTGTGGGCGGGATAAAATGTGTTGGGTCATTGTGACTCACTGTTTTGGTTTTCCTCGGGAGGATGTACCCAGTGATGTTAAGTGGTGGATGTAACCGCTATCAAAAATAAGCATGAGGTGGAGGTAACTCTCATGCTTTAAATATTGCACAAGTAATCTCTTTAACAAATGCAATTTGGTTAAAATGCTAAGTGATAGGACTTTCTAATATTGGTACTCAAAATATTGCTTTGTGCAAATAAATGAACCCAGCCATCCTTATTAAACCTTGCATGTATAATATTGCATCTTGTGTTGGCTCATGAGCACTAGTAGTTGTGCTCATCCTCGCTCTTTTCCCCAACCCCGTAACCCGCAGATCATGGAGACTACACCTACCACGAGGACCGGACGCCGGAGAGCAAGGAAATGAAGATGAGTAGTATAGTTCTTGTAGTCTAGGTCTCGCCTCGATCTGTTGGCTCTTGGTACTTGTGTACCTCCTATATTATCCAAGCCCTTGGCTAATATCGGTCAGACACCTAGTACCCCATCCGCTGCTGTGGAGAGACTTGCTCTACCCTTTGCTTCCGCTAACGCACTCGAGATTTTGTAATGAACTCATTTGGCCCGATCGGCCCTATTGTAAACTCGACTGACGTGGTCTATTTGAACTCTAATGCTTGTATTAATGCATGAATTGGTCTACGCGATGTATGAAATGATTCAGCAATGCAGATCGTAGGCCATCTCATCGATCAGGGATAGCGCAGCTTTTTCATGGTATGATTCTTGACACGAAATCCGGTCCTGAGTCCTGACTCTATAAAAGAGGAAGCTCAGCGCCCATCACTCTCCCCCTTTCCTTCCCGGCCTTTGCAGTCATCGATCTCTCGGGCTCAGCCCCCGGGGAGAGGAGAGGAGAGGAGAGGAACCAGCCAGCGGGGAGCACCTAGAGCCATGGCCGGCACCGCGAGCACGCCGTGCGCGTCGTGCAAGCTGCTGCGGCGGCGCTGCACCAAGGAGTGCGTGTTCGCGCCCTACTTCCCTCCCGAGGACCCCCACAAGTTCGCCATCGTCCACAAGGTCTTCGGCGCCAGCAATGTCAGCAAGATGCTTCAGGTTTGTTAATTCTTGCCTTGTTTCATCTCGATCCTAGCTTGATCCCATCGTGCGTGCGTGCATGTCGAAATGAATCGGCTAATGGATAAGCAATCGCTGACTGTATGTGTTCCAGGAGCTTCCTGCTCAGCAGAGGGCGGACGCGGTGAGCAGCCTGGTGTACGAGGCCAACGCGCGCATGAGGGACCCCGTCTATGGATGCGTCGGCGCCATCTCCTACCTCCAGCACCAGGTCTCCCAGCTCCAGATGCAGCTCGCCGTCGCGAAGGCCGAGATACTCCGCGTTCAGGTGCAGCACGACGGACAAACGCCTGCCTCTGCATTGCAACAACTTCAGCAGCAGCAGCAGGAACAGCAGCTGATGGAGGACAAGGCCTATAACAGCCTGATCATGCAGAATGGCCTGATGAACACGTTGAGCAGCAGTGCCGCTCATCATCACCTGATGGGCTTCGGCTCTGCAGGGAGTACCGCAATGATGCTGCAGGAGGCGTGCCTCAAGAAAGAGTCCCTATGGACATGATGAATTGATGATGATGTAGCAGTAGCAGTAGTAAATATGTGTGCTTCGTTTCATAAATATTGTCTCTACTTCTAGCTGCTTCTGTAATTTTCCGAAAATATGGGAAATTGAGAAGAAAGCTATTTCAGTCACATGAACATGAGCATACATATTCCCCCATTTCTATTCAAAGTTTAGTAAGACAAAAGCTGATTGATGTCCTGAACCACGAGTTCAGTTATTTCAGGCTTCATGACAAATTCGAGAGATGCTTTTGGCAGATATTCTTGTTGGTTGAGAGAAGGGTTCAAGAAAGGGCTAGGCGCTAGTCGGATGGTAGTGTTGCTGGACGCCTAGCGCCTAGCCCATCTAGGCGGCTATAATGCGATGAATTCAATATACAGTAGGCATCCAATTGAGATTGATAGAAGGAAAATTAACTGAAGAAGCAAGACATAGGCAGTTTAATGTAGTTATGTAGATTATATCCTCTAAGATTTTGATGTAAACATGTAATCAAATAATCATGTAAACCTGTATATTTAATCAATGATGAGTTATTTGCTATTTTGTGAAAAAGAATGTATGAAACATATATATGTAGTCACACATCTCAAAGAGTTAACATATAAAGATATATCATAACATCACAATCTCAACTTCACATAGTCTCACACAATAAGACAACAACCACACATACACAGACATAGTCTTAGACTCTTAGAAGCAAGCAAAATACTAAAAGAATTTGTGATGAATTGATAATATGACCCAATCTGTCAATCATGACTCAATCTTCGTCCTCTTCCTCTAATTCTTGGTAACAACCACTTCATCTTGGTCGGACTCGAACTCAATGCCGTCCTCCCCCTCATTGATATCCTCTTCAAAATTGGATGAGAAATCATCTTCATAGAGGTCTCTCACTCTGGCGCTCATACGATGATGCATGGTATCACTAGCCCCAGATGCTTCATCGATGAGCTTTCATGTAAGCTCCGTACCGACCTCAACCTCTTGATCATCATTACCACTTTCAATTATCCACCTTTGAGCTTACATAGCATCCGAAGCTAGAATGGCATCGATGTTCTTCACATTGCTCTTCTCTTTTCTGCTCAACAATCTTGCATTGAATTGAACATAGACTAAATTGTTCAGAAGTTTCACATCTAGCCTATTTATTCTCTTTAAATGTATCTACAAATTGCAAAGTTGGGTGTGGTAAGTTAGATAGTTGACATCTTGAGAATGAGATAGTTCATACTTTATAGTTGATAGTTGAGAGTTGAGAATTACCATGTCAAAAGCGCTCCAATTTGTTTCACATCCGGATGAACTTGATATCTAAAGGAGAGAGGATTCTTACGGCTATTCTTTGCAAAGTAGGAACTTGATATCTAAAAGTAGACCATCAAGTAGCTAGACATTAGGAAGAGTAGAAGGATATTAGTACAAGACAAATGATCAAATATACATGCATTGAGTTGAAATCATGATTGTGAGCACAAGTTTACCGGGATTAAAATTACTTTTTTGATATCCAAGCTTGGTGGTAGGTTTGCAAAAGGCCTCTGCTTGATCTTTAAACTTGCGCAAGTTCTCATTAAGCACTTGAGCTTGCATTTCATCATTACCATGATAAAGTGTTTCAACACATTCAAATACGTCATCCAAATTTCCATCCTATATCTTCGAAAATCCTCTTAAGGATGCTTGAACTTACTGCACCCACAAAGCAAAGGATGGTATCTAGACAAATTAACAATAACATATCACACATTTTAGCATTTATACATCTAGATAAATTATGAAATTAATTAACAGCAGTACAACACAACAGCACAACACAAGAGAGCAGAGGAGGCGAGAAGCAGAATAGTGGCGTGGGCGGGGGGGGGCAAAGGGGAGAGCGGGGGCGGCGTAGAGGGAGGGCGGCAACGCGGGAGCAAAGAGCAGAGGTGAGGGCAGCGCACAGTAGAGAGGGGAGTGGGGGGGCGCAAAGAGCAGAGGCGCATAGGGGGCATGGGAGCAAAGAGGGGAGCGAGGGCGCGGGCGCTGGAGCAAAGCGGAGAGCAGAGGGCGATGCATACCTCGATTCGGTGGTAGAGATGGTGAGCGTTAGCTCGATTCGTCGGCGGGGGAGCAAGATGCAGGGTGCCTGTAACACCCTGGTTTTCAGAGTCTTTTTGAAAATTTTAAAATAAAAAGAACCATTTGGTTTTGATGAGAATTCAAAGCTTAACCTGGGATTTTCAGAAAATTGAAGTGTTTAAAATGACTAAACTAAACTTCAACTAAACCAAAGTTTGGTTCTTTTGTTGTTTCTCAAGCTCTCTGGAGCTATCTCCCCTTTACCTATCTACTTGAACCTTTCCTTTTCCTTTGGAATTCCTCCCTGTCCAGACCACCCTTTGGGTTAGGACCTCCCTCTTAATCTCTTTTTACAAGTTTAAACCTCCCCTAAGGTTTAGGTTTTCCTTAAGTCTAGACCTCTTTGGTTTAGATCTCTTCTTTGATTGGATCTCCTTGGTGTCTGGATCTCTTTTGATCCTAGACCTTTCCTATGTTGGGACATGCTCATGTCTAGGCCTCCCTCTTGCTTGACCATCTCCTTGAGGCCAGATCTCCTTGTGTCCGGAACTCTCCTGTGAGTCTAGACCTCTTTTGTGTCTAGATTACACATTGTTGGTTTGAACCTCTCTGTGGTTCAGACCACCTCTTTGTTGACTTGAATCTCTTGGACTACCTATATGGTTCTCCTTGGTTCAGACCTCTAGGTCTAAGCTTCCTCTCGGTTTTCTCTTTGGGGTAAACCTCTTCTTTGGACTAGACCCCTCTTGGGTGTTGACCTTTCCTTTGGGTCACAACCATCTTAAGGTGTTCCAAGCTTGGGTCTGTGTTCCAAATATCTCTGATATCTGGAACTCAACTTAGGGTTGAATTCCTCTCTTCTGGATCTCTCTCTCTTTCTCGTTTAACCCTCCTTCATTTTTCTGTTCATTTGAACCTTTTTAGGTTCAATTGAATTCTTCCTGGCTCACTTGAACCTCTTTGGGTTCATCTCAACCCTCTTCAATTCATTTGAACCTCTTCGGGTTCATTTGAATGTTGCTCTGTTTAATTGAACCTCTTTAGGTCCATTTGAATCCTTTATGTTCCTTTTGAACCTCCTCGGGTCCCTTTGGACCCCCTCCCCTCTGTCCATTTGAACCATCTCTAGGTTCAATTGGACCTCCTAGTGTTCATTTGAACTCCTCGAGTTCATTTGAACATCCAAGTGTTCACTTGGACTTCCCTTGTTGAGATCTTGACCGTTAATACCTCCCCTTTGGAGATCTTAGCCGTCAGGACCTCCCCCTTGTTTGATCGTAACTATCGGGACCTCATCTGGTTCCATCCTGACCGTTAAGACCTTCTTGAATCTCCCTTTGGGTTCAGACCTCCCCCTTTTCCCTCACGTGATCTAATTCAGCGCGCACCTTCCCCTCTTGAGGACCATCCGATCTTGTTTGGATGGCCCGATTAAAAGGGAGTGTTCGGATAGCCCGAATGTCCCCTTTTCATGTGGAGCATTCGATTGAGATTGGATGGCTCGATCTGATGGAGTGTTCGGATGGTCCGAACACCCCAATCACCTTAGCCCACCCCGATCAAGATCGAACGGCTCTGCTTCGCCGCGACTTTCCCTTTGTCCTTTGGACGTCTTCCTCCTCCTCGCTGCTGCCTTGTCTTTTTAAAGACCACCCTCGGTGGGTCATGACCTCCCGTTGGACATGATCTCTCCCTTCGAGTCAGGACCTCCTCTGTAGGTCACGACCACCTCTTTTGCAAGGACCACCGTTTAAGTCCTTTACGGGTCTTTTTGCAAAGACCACCTCTGTGGGTTGAGACCACCTTGTGGTTAGGACCTCCGACCTTTTTGCAAAGATCACCTTGGCGCGCCAAGATCTCCTTTGACCATTTCGAGACCTCCTCAAGGTCTTCACAGGACCTCCCACCCGTGCTTTGACTGGTCCTATCCATCAGGTTCTGCCCACCTTTTTCTCCTTTTCGTGCGTCCTTGCTACCATGGAAGTCTTCGCGCATTTAATGCCTGTTGTGTCACATTAAATGCTATCACCTTTTTGCAGCACCCGTACCCCCTTTTGTCATCTCCTTTACCTGCTCCCATCTCCTCTTCCACCTACTCTTGAACACGTGTATCCTTGAACTCTCCGCAGCTCTGGCTATATAAGCTTGAGCAAGCTCTCTATCTTTGCCCTTTCCTCATTCTAGCTCTCTGACTCTCCCGACCTATTCTTTGAACCTCCCTCAAACCATTGGACCTCCTTCAACTAGCTCCCAGGATCTCCTCCAAGCCGTTGGACCTCATCTCACCAGCACCTTGGACCTCCTTCAAATCGCCCAGCTCTTTTGTGGTTCTTGTTTGGCATTTCCTTGGAGTTCTTTGAGTCTCTTTTTGGTCTTTATTTGATCTTAAGTTGTTTTAACGTGTAGACCTCGACGTCCCGGGGAAGTCCGAAGCTCTGTGAGGAAGTGAACCCGTGAAGCCTTTCAAGCAAGAGGCAAGTTACACTCTTGAACATGTTGCACCCAGTATCTCAAATTATCTAAATTCTGTTTTAAATGTATACTGCATGCCTATTTCAATTTAAGTACTTCAATCCCTGTTTTAACTACATAGTTATTCTTGTTTCCTTTGTGCATCCAAATTTGATCATTGTTCCAAACACCCCTTTGTCACCATAGTAAAGGCTAGTTGGTACACTACTGTGATCTAGCATGTGTTGAAATCCTTATGCTTAGACATGCTTAGACCAAAAGTATTTGTTTTGGGAATTTTGCTGTCAAAGACCAAATGATGTTTTAAATGTTTTAGCCATGACGTTGGGTTGTCATGAATGTCTTTAAATGGCAAACAAAAGGAAAACTGATTTGGATTGGGGCGAACTGGTTGTTTGGTTGGGGCATGTTTATGCACAGGATCGATTCATTTCTATGGTCGATGCCCATGGGTTCTGTGGAAGTCGCCTAGTCAGAAGGACCGGTCTTTGAGCGACCAATGCTATACCTATAATGGGCTATACCACAATCGTGCAACCACATGTCTCCAGAGTGGGGCGTGGGATCTAGCTGACTAATTTGCAAAGTTTCACCATGGTTACTCCACTTTGAGGTGTGGGTGGTCTTACATAGCCTACGGTCCTTTTATAAACCGAATGTTGCCCACAGGCGTCAGAGGGGGCATCCCATTAACCCGGAGGATTTCTATCTAAAGGGAGATTTGCGAAACCTTAACGAGGGAACTGTGGTGGAATGATGCATGGTAAAGGTCTTGTCACGAGCTCTACACCACTTACCTTCGGTAATGAGTGGTGACACCTGCGCATGTCAAACAAACTAGAGAAAATCGTGTCATGTGGGTAAAGTGCACAACCTCTGCATAGTGTAAATCTATTCGAATAGCCGTGTCCGCGGTCATGGACATGTTGGCAGATGCCACTCAGAGTTAGATGTTGGTTTTGTTTTCAAAAGGTTTGATAAACTGTTTTGGGATTTTAATCCCATGGGTTTGGGCAGGGAGTCTTGTGACAGGAGGGTATCCTTCACCAACTTGATGATGAATGTTATCCAACTGAAAACTATGATTTATAAACCGAACTTTAGTTATTGTACATGCTTTGGAACTTATTAGATGTATTTGAAATAAACCTGGCTTTATGCAAACTAACTATATTTCCCTTCCTTTGATATATTCCTTATGCATGTCATTCTGATACCTGACGGGTGTAACTTACGAGCACGGTTGTTGTGCTCACTCTTGCTTGAAATTATCTTTTTAGCAGGGAAGGAAAGCTTTGTGAAGACCTTGCTGTGGACCAAGTGGTCCTGGATGACTAGGATTGTGCCCTCCAGCCGATTGCCTGTGGTGTATCGGGTGGCTTGTTATTGTATCTTCCGTTGTGATTTGGTTGTTGGCTTGTAAGCCTTCCTTTGTAATTAACTTTGTTGATATTAATAAAATTTTCGTTGAAGTGAATGTTACCACTCTTGTATGCTGTGAAGAGTTAGCTGTTGATCTTTGGGACTAGCTCGGTTCACATAAAGAAACAGGGGGTGATCTATGACCACCATGACCACCCTCGGGTCTAGTCGTGGGAGGTCCTTGGGGTGTTCCTAGCCCTTCACGACCTCCCTTGGGTATGGTCGTGGGAGGACTTGGAACATCTCAAGTCTCACGCCCTCCTCGAGATTGGTCTCTTGACCTCTCCCGAGATGGCTGTGGCTTGGGTGGTCCTCCCATGCCTCTCGCTTGTCTTGGAGGTACTCTCGAGCGGTCCAACCGGGCCCTTGAGCGGTACTATCGGACCTCTTGAGAGGTCCTGATGGACTCTTTCCAGGGGATTCGGGAGGGTCTCTTGGGTGGCCCCGGGTTGGGGCGTTACAGTGCCCAAACCCTAGCGCGATGTGGTTGGGGTCGGGCTTAACTCTGCTTAAGTACTCCGTCTTCCAGCCCCTCGTCGCCGTCTCACGCCGCCTCGCGAGCGCCCGCCCAGGCCGCCTTGGACCGGTCCTAGGCGGCCAACTTCGTCGAAGTCACAGCAGCATGCCGCCGCCGACCGCCCAGGCCGCCTTGGACCGGTCCTAGGCGGCCAACTTCGTCGAAGTCACAGCAGCATGCCGCCGCCGACCGCCCAGGCGGCGCCCTAGGAGCGACTTCTGGAACCTTGGTCGAGAGTCAGAGATGTGAAACACATTTAGCTTCACTCACATAACATGGTACAGTAGGATCCAAATAGTATATATGTTCGTGCACCTAAGGCATAAAGCATTAGAAAGCAATTTTAAACCAGCCCTAAGACAACTAATGCTTCCAAATGGAAGACCTGACCTACTAGATTCCTAAGCTGTCTAGTCAAGACATGTGTCCTCTCTGTGCTGTGTATTAAGCAATTAGCGCTTGCCTGGCTTCACTAAAAATTTGACCTGTCCGATGTTACTTTGTTAAATGCAGAGACATTAGAATGAGAATTGGATCCTACAGAGCTCGAGTAGCTGAGTGCCTCGTGTCATTAATGGGCCAACACAGACAAACCTAAGCTCTGTCGTTCATCAATCAAGAATGATTTTTCATGTTTTGCTTGATGAGTTCTTCAGAAATGGTTTGGAGAGGAGAAGCGTATTTACTGGTTATTCATACTTGTGAAATGATTGGCTTGGCTATGATATTGTCAAGGTGCATGCATGGGTGAGGAGCTAGTCTCAATCTAGGACAAACAAAAGGATCACTTGTAGCCCACAACGCTATATATATTTTGGTTAATCAAGAGCTCTTGGCCTTTTGTTTGACCAAAGCTTTTAATTAATTTGTGTATCGAGCACAGATCATTGCGTAGGTAAAAACTGACCTGTTTAATAATTAGATAGTGGGGAGTGAAGACTTGGAGAAAATATACCTGAATTGTTGTTTCATTTTGCAGATATACGTGTCTCATCCTACAATATATAATGTGAGAGAACTGATTCAGCATACCAAATGTCTTTAGGGAATGCAGGCTACGTGCTCTTCACCAAGAGCAATCATTGATTGCTTAAGATCGAACAACCCCTGAGATAAAATAAAATTAACTGACCCTTTCCCACATCTTAATGTCCTTCTTATCGTGTTCTTGGTGGAATGCAGACTGCAGTGAACAAGAAGAATTTCAGCTTGCAAATTTTTTTGAATACTAGCTAGCACAAATTATATTCTTTTTTTAGTAGCACAAACTGTTTTTTTAGAGAGAGCATAAGGGAGGACGCACACACACCACATGCACCACCCCCGACTCATGCACACATGGATGGGTCCACTAGCACACGTCTAACACGTTAGATGTGATGTACTTTCCTGCACAAGACCTAGCCTAGGGGAAACGATAGCAAATCCTTGATTCGATCCGGGGAGTTGGGATAGAACTCAGGGAGTAACACCCCGACCCATCGCCGAGCTATCGAATAGCTCAGTTCCTAGCAGTACAAGCTGCTGGTTGTAGTGATAGATTTGTCATGGCCTCCTGGGTGTCCAATTCAACTAGGATGACAAGCGCGCTACGCTGCTGCACCCGTGGAGCGAATTGAGGGACCTCGATGCAATTTTGGAAATAAGGGCTTTTCGCAAAAACATTTTTTCGGAACCACAGGGGCTTTTTTCGCCCAAAAAACGACGTAGAGGACCCGACGCGATTTCGGAAACAACAGTAGGCTTTCCGCAAAAAAAACTGACGTGGAGGACCGCGATGTGATCCCAGAAACACACACTAGCGAAGGACTGGCACGTGATTTCGGAAACAACATGGGGCTTTTCACAAAAAGACCCGACACGAGGACCTAGACGTGATTTCGGAAAGTGCAGGGACCTTTTCGCAAAGGAGCCAACGCGCCGCCGATCTCTTCCGCTATCAGGTAAGCACGATGCATGCTTATCACTGGGCCGAGCGTGCAGCCCAGCGACATCTACTGTTGGGCTTAATTATATGCTAATCCTATCAGAATTTGGACTTTGGGACTGCAAATTAAACTCAATGATACCTCTTTTTTTTTTAAAAAAAATGCTAATTCTGTTTTGCCTTTTTTTTGCCTTGTTCATTCCAACTTTGGATTCCAAAGATCGAGAAAGTTTGAAATGAGAAGGCGTCTCATACAAGCAATACAATATTTTTTGCATCGCAGAAAAGAATTTGTTAAATGTAAGGGAAGCATTGTCCAGGGTTAAACAGGATTGGATGCTAAGTCCCGTGTCACGGTGTCAGACAGGCATGTTTATAATGAAACCCTAAACCCTAGATCATGCACACCATGATCGACCGATTAATTAAGCAAATTAATTGAGCCACTGTGCTGGTACGGAGATTCCACGGCTCACCAATCGAGCAAAAGTTTGAGGGAACTTAACGCGGTACACTGTCTTCAAATCATGTGCAAAAAAGGGTAGCGATACGTGTGGTCCGTGGAGATCACTAAAATAAGCTAATTAACATGCCCGGTAAGGCACTGATAGTGATTTGGTTGGAAAGTGAGTCGGGAGATTCACTAGTTATTTTAAAGTAATTGTTTATTATTATTTGTAACTACGTATTTCAATCTATTTACTGCATTTACAGTCAATACTGCTCGCTGCAAAAAAACATACATTTATTCATCTGTTCACGCTTTACATGAATATTAATTGCATATTGTTCTCTACGACTTGTTGAGTATTTTATGTACTCACGATTTTTTTAACTTTGCTACACAGTTTAAGAGTATCAAACTGCTCAAGACTTCTACGAAGGGGAGCCCTTTGAAGGCTTTAAAAATTAGGATGTGTTCTCCACTCAATTGTCTGTGGGCATATTGATTGACTTTTCCAAATTTTTCCGTTTCGCTGTAAGAGTTTATTTATTTATTTAGCCCCTCGTGACAGGTTAAGTAAACGTTGATCATAAGGTCCAGTTATTACTATTTGTTTTTTTTGAAATCCTTTTAGTTAAATCGATAAATAAATGGTATTTCATGAATATTTCTTGTGTGAGCTAGCTACTGATCTGAGACTAGTTCAGAATACAAAAAGATTTCGGATGTGCAAATTCGGGTCCCAACAGCCGAAGACGAAGGGCTACGACACGGTGATCGGATGGAGCCCTACGGTACAAATCGACTAGCCCATGACCTTCGTCTAGTCCTAGAATGTGAGATGACACAGGCACTTACGAGTTGGTGGTTGAGACGACGAGGCCAGGTGGCGAGGGAGGGAGGCGGTGCACCTTTGAGGTCACCGATGTAGAGGACGATGACGGTGGTGCTCCGGGGTGCTCCTATGGGAGAGAAGGGTGAAGATGGTGAGCACTAGACAGGCTAGACTGAGGCGGAGCTAAAGTACACAAGCGCCAAAGTCATAGCTCACCAGAGAGGCGACGCGACTCGGTGAGAACAAGCAGCGTGAGCAACTCAGGCATCAGAGCGGAAGAAGATAACGACCCCAACGGCGATTCCATGGAGGAGAGGAGCCTGAGTGAGCACAAGCTAGAGTAGGTCGAGGCATGCTCGAAGGATGAAGACAGGATAGCGGGGGCTCACCCGAGCACCCAGAGTAGCTCGGTGAGGACGGTGGCGGCCAAAATAGAACTCGGGAGCCCCGAGCGCTCTTCTCGCTTCTGACACACGTGGGAGGAGGAGGAGAGATGGAAGATGATGCGGGGGTGAAGGCGAGTTCGGTGTGCAGCTCACTCGTGCTTTAAAAGGGTGGGGAGTCAGCGAGAGCGGCAAGGATGGCGTGGTGACGCGAGTAGCAGGGCACGGCATGGGCGGTGACAGGTGACGTGATGTAGAGGGAGTAGGTTGCGTGTTGGCGCGATCGGGGAATGGGTGTTGACGGGGACGCACAACAGTGGCGTGGCACACAAGGGCATACACACTGATCATGAGACTGATACGGTATACACACAATGACTTCAGGTATTCCACACCCGGGTCCGACATTAATAATTGATTTTAAGAAATTCAAAATACGGAAAACTCCAAATAATTCTCCAAAATTCAAATAGGCCATCATTGCATATTTATTTTTTTAAAATCCCATATTTTCACCCTGGGGTTTTTTGGGTTACAAATTTTGGGGATGTTACCCATTTGAATTTGATGCATAGAGATCAATTATTAAAATCCGCATTCACACTTGCATGTCCTTAACTCCATGTGTACACACGTCTTTCCTTAATTTCTTGCATTGCAGAAGAGAAATTAAGAAATGGATATGATAGCACTGATTAATATTAGTTCTTAATCCCACATGTCGTCGGTGGGATTAAGAAGGTTCGCTGCTAAATGATGTGTCGCTGTACATACAGTTCATGTTGTTTTGGCAGAATGATGATAGTATTTTTTTGAAACAAGGACGTGACGATGATCGTACTAGATAGAGTAAATTTCACAAAATCATACCATATCTGACAAAACAATCTCAAAATCACACTTTTAAGCAACAATTTCAAAGAACCACTCTTCCCTTAATTGGCATAACGTTTCACAAAACCACACTTTTAACAGCAATTTCAAGAAACCACACTTCCATTTGTATAATTTTTCACAAAACAATAATTTTAAACATTACCACTGAGTACAATAATTGAAAGAACGAATTCTAAAAAAAGGATTGGAAAAAACACTATGTAGAATTAGATTTACCATAAAAGAAACGGGGTTTCAGTTAGACAACGTGGATGAATGCCTGCTATTTTCTTGAATTTAGATGGGATTTTTAGAGGCATGGCCAAGCGGTTAGATGGGAGACTGCAAATCCTTTATCCCTAGTTCAAATCGGTGTGCCACGTGATCAATAAAATACTTACTCTTATAGTACTAATTGAACTCGATAAATTCATACCCCCGCATAATTAAGTTGGGGCAAGAGAGTAACTAGGTTCGGGGCTAGCAAATATCAGTGTACCTCAGTGAGGCCTTCTATTTAGTCATGTAATCATTTTTGCTAACTTGTCAATTCTAATCCAACGTGGCAATTACATCCATGTCAGCAAATGGAAATATGAGTCTCATGAGACTGGCGAGTGGCCTCATCCTGTTAGGTCCGTTGTGAAACATTATGCTGCAAAGAGAAGCGTGGTTCTTTGAAATTGTTGATCAAAAGTGTGGTTTTATTAAACGTTATGCAAAGTAAAGTGCGGTTCTTTGAAATCGCTGCTCAAAAGTGTAGCTTCCTAATAGTTTTGATAAAGATAGTGTGTGAAATTTACTTATTTAGATAATTAAAGTACTCGTTAGTACGACTGGACTTCGAAGCCATGCAATCTACGCCAATTGATACCTGATCGTCGTGGATTTCTTTGCATGCTATACATGGCTGTCTGCCATCCCTTTCCCTCACCGAATTGGCCTATGTGGAAACGGAATTTTTTTTATAGGACCTGGTGTACAATTTCATTGATGTGAACTAACTCCACTGCATGACACGTGTCCTTTCACGAATTTCAAAGCGTGACGTGGTAGCATTTAGTATTCAATTCGTGAAAATTCACATCAGTGATTTATGAGACTGTGCGCTTTGAGATTCGTAAAAAGATATATATCACATGATGGAGTTGATCCACATCAATAAAGTTTTAGATCAGATCTTATATGATTTTTTTCCAGTGAAAACGAAGACCACGATGGAGAGATTGTGTCAGAGAGAGAGAGAGAGAGATGTGCATTATTGTTAGTTGCTCGTAGTACCCAAAGACATGGTTTGGTGAGGTCGTTGAGGCAGGGCATGTACCTTTTCCCTTGCTCTTATGACAGGTAGGTGAGGTCTTATACTCTTCGGACCTTCAATCAGCTTCAATTCGTAGGGTCTCACTGTGAGCAGCGTAGGTGTTACAGTGTTGCGCACCAGGTTTACTGTAGGTGGATGCGCAGGCAGCTATCTATCTGGACCCAGTTATGCAGGACACTGTACAAATACTGCTCCGCAACAGCATCTACCAAAATACCGTAGCATCAGTAACGAAAAATAATGCTGCGGCAAGATCACTGCAGTAAAAGTGCTGTACAAAATTACTGTATTGATTTACATCTATTTTTATCGTTTTATCGGTGATGAAGGTCGCTTCTAACGCCAATACACAGTAGCTTGTCTGCATTTACTGCAGCAATGCAGATATAGAAATCGAAGGCTAGCTGCTGGATTAATTTCTCAAACCTAGGACCTCTTTAGATCGTAGGGAAACCAATCTGTACGTATCTATCCTTGCACACTGACTGCCGTGCCGACAAATCAGACACGGGTGGAAATTGCTCATGCATGCATGTTGACTTGGGAGTCATTGGCCCACCTCCACTCATGCAGGCATGCCATGGCCATGCTACCCCTGAAAAATCTCACCTTTAGTCTTTCAGCAACAAAAAAAACCTCATCTTTATGCCACGCAAATTACTACAGTAAATGTTGAACAAAACGGGTCCAAGTATAGGTTAATCACCTGTTCGGTGCATTTGTCCTGCGTTTGCATGAGCATTCTATTGTAGGCGTACCATTGAAGATCAGCATATACAGTAACAGTGGCAATAGAGGGGGTGCTAAGAGAGTACTATCAAGGATGAGACGAGTGAAACCGGTGATTCAGCCCACTCACGCCCATACGTTGGATCCGTTACTGCAAGTGGGTGCACAACATGTGGCTTTTCGTAGCAAAAACGCACAATAGAGATGCTAGTTTACTATTTTGTTTGAAAAAACTGGCTAAATAAGAAGAAGAAAAAACTCGTTACTTGCTCCTCCCGATGACAGAACAGGTAGCGACAATACAAGGGTGGGTGAAGGGATAATTAGGCGTGCAGGGGGAAGATTTGCACGATCTCTCTCTCTCTGCGTTGGGCCGCGAACACATTGCTGTTCCCTGAGTCTGCCTCTGCCTGGGTCAAGTCAGGGGCAGTACTGGAAAGGTTACGGTGGCAGAGGTGACTACCTAAATACGTTTTTCTTTCTTCTTCATCTCCTGCAAACTGGTTGTTGGCTCAAGAAAGCTCTTCCCTTTATACTAATGGCGTTTATAGCAGCATAGGTGGGAAGGGGAACGAGGAGACATAAGATAGGCAAGGCTCTGTCGGCCATGAAACTAGCTTTATTTCTCTTTATGCTAATACTCGGTGCATTTGCTGGGACCATTAGCGAGTTTAATGACACAAAGTTTCAAACTAATGAGTGCCTTCGCAGCCATGACAGGAATACATACTGGTACATCCTTACATGCTTGGCTCCTTGCTCAGGACAAGAACACAGATGCAGGGGGACGTACGTCCAAATACGGGTTGTACTGCCTCTAATTGGACTTGTGCAGGAAGCAAGTCTGACACTTGCGGGAATCACGCATGTGTACCGGCCGGCTTTAGGTATCACATGTTGCCAACCGCTACTGCACTTCTTACTGCTGCACTTCTTACTGGCCTTCTAAGGCTCACTCAACTGACGTACAGAGCGGTAATCATTGTACCATTCTCCAGTCTTGCAAGCAGACGCTCCCTCAATTTCGCTGAATGTTGGTGCTGGTCATTAATGCTTTCCATAGCTAAACCTGTCAGAATGAGGTGATGAGAGAATGGCAGAAGCAAATCGGATTGACACCATATTATGCAGATCTCAAGTTGTCAACAGCCAAGCATTCTTGTTAGACCCCACTGGTTAGGACAGGATACCAAACAAAGCAAACGTCTCCACAGAATTTCACCAAACCCTTTATCTGGTCTCTGGGGGCACTCATTTTAAGGCAAAAGAGGCCATTATTTAGCACCGAGTAGGGCCATTTGAATATTGAGCACCAAACCAAATTGATGCTAGAATGTGTTGATTAGGGCCATTTGAGTATTCAGCACCAAACCAAATTGATGCTAGAATGTGTTGATTTATGATGTGTCATTTACCTCTAGGTACCTGAGTCAGATTAAATAATCATAACGTCATAACCGATTGCATTATTGATCTGGCCGTACTTTTGTCAGAATAAAAAAAGATGGAAAGGAAGGCGAATAAAATACAACCACTAATTGATAGTCCTATCCGTTTCAACGTGACTCCAGGCAAGGAAGGCGAATAAAATACAGCCAATAATTGAGAGTTCTCTATCCGTTTCAACGTGACTCCAGGTGCTGTCGGTATAACCGATCCTCTCGTTTTGCCAATCAGGTTCACAACTTCATCATTCAAGCGCCACCATGTTGAAAAGAAGACGCCGACATCAGCTATTCAGAAAGATTTGGCCTTTGATGCATGCACACACGTTGATGCCAAAAACATATGATGGTTGACTCAGAAGTACTGAAGTAGCTTAACAGTAAACAATTTTTTTTGGGTGATGATTACACAGCTAAATTAACTCTGATCGACCAATTGATAGACCGATTTGGCCATATCAAATCAAGTTTTTTTTTTACTAGAGTACAACCAGTGATAGAGTTATTTCCCAAAAAAAAACAGTGATAGAGGACTATGATTGTCATTTTGAACTAGTGGGCTATGCATACAGGAGCTTAATGGCTTTAAATTAGATTATTGTTAATGTTAGGTAAGGAACAACGCAAAAGATTCCTTTGCTGGCCATCACCTTTTTGTTGCTTAAGTTGCAAATCTCATCTTTTAAAAGTATTACACACAATATTTCAGTTCTTTTTTTAGACTCCTCTCTGTAATGTTTGGTGTGATACTGTGGTGGATCGACAGAAGTGTCGGTACCAGAAACCAGCGCTTCTACCCTTCTCTTATCCTTTTTCTCCTTTTGCTTTTGGTACACAAAATAAGCGACAGGTAGTGCACATGGAGCAAGTTTGAGATCCACGTGTAAATGATTTTGCAAATTCAGACGACAGTAGAACAAACAACACAACTATTTTTGCAAGGTTATTTCAGTTTCAGACTTTCAGTGCTAAAAAGGCCAACCCGCTCATTCCAGTTACGAGATGGCGCAGATGATGATGGGGGCTTCAGTTTCACCACCACATTCCAAACCGACAAACACCACCGGTACCACCCTTTTTCAGGTTAGCCCAAGGGTCAGTGTTCACGTTGCTCCAGTAGTACTAGACGTGGGCCACTTAGCCATGTGGAGTGCTCCTTATAGAGAGGACGCAATAAAGGAGGGGAGCAAATTAAGCACCACAGTTTCTGAAGAAAGAAAGAATGAAGTCAGAAGCCACTCACAAGGTTGTAGCAGGCAGCAAGATGACGGTTCTGCAATCTCCGGTTGGATTGAGGAGCATCGTGAGCTCCCTCGTAGCCTTCTTCATCTTCGTCAGCTCCGTCTCCCTCATGTTCGACCGAGGCCAGGAATCGCAGGTGCAACTGGCGGTTGAACGCGAACACCAGGAAATCCAGGTGAAAGTGGCAGCTGAGCACCAAGAGTCGCTGAGGGGCCAGGAAGCACAGGTGCAATGGACAGCTGAGCTCCTAGACTCGGCGAGGGACTCCGGTGAGGAGTGCAACTGGTCCTCGGGAAGGTGGGTCTACGACAACGTCTCCCGGCCATTGTACTCCGGGCTCAAGTGCTCCTTCATCTTCGACGAGGTGGCTTGCGACAAATATGGCCGGAATGATACCATGTACCAGCATTGGAGATGGCAGCCTCATGGATGCGACCTTCCAAGGTAATTACATATCTCCCTATAATAGTGTGTAATTTCTAGCTGAATCCAGTCTAGCTCAAACAAAATATTCCAAATTTGAAGTTGCCGTACTAGAAGTAGAACTACATGTTGAGTGTGTATTGCAGAATACTGAACTTGAACTATCCAAGGGTAAAAACCCATTCTAGTTTTATCAAGGACCAAAAAAAAATGTTTGCTACCCTTCAGAAGTTCAAGTTCAGTATTCGGCAATACTACTCAACTTGCTTAATAGAATCGGCAGCTCCTGCCTCTTTTTGCAAAAGAAAAACATGGTGTTTTTATTTTGTTCTCCATTCTATTCCGTAAGCCTAGAAAACAAGCCATATTTGGCATAATTTTCACCAAGGCTTAGTATAGTAGTATGCAAGGTATTTATGACATGATGGTGTCAATTTTTTACATGTTGAAACAGATTCAACGCCACAAAACTGCTTGAAAAGCTCAGAAACAAGAGATTGGTCTTTGTGGGCGACTCACTCAACAGGAACCAATGGGTTTCCCTAGTGTGCATGGTGGAGGCCTCTATACCTGACGGGCTCAAGACGCGCGTTTACAACGGCTCGCTTATTTCCTTCAAGGCATTGGTATGTATCATAAATCTCTGCATGTTAAGCTTCCTACAGGCTACAGAAACTAGGGGGCATAACACTTTCTGTTAGCTGATTTGAACACATTATTTCAGGAATACAATGCGACAATAGACTTCTACTGGTCGCCGCTGCTACTGGAGTCAAACAGCGACAACCCTATAATTCACCGAGTGGAGTATCGGATCATAAGGGCAGAAAAAATCGAAAAGCATGCCCGTGTCTGGAACGATGCTGACTTTATTGTTTTCAATTCTTACCTATGGTGGAGGAAGCAGAAGGCTGATATGAGGATGAAGGTCATGTAAGTACATCTCTTTCCTTCTTCCTACTCAGTAGGTATCTGAACTGATGCAATTACATGTAATCTGAACCTATGCAATTACAAGTTAGCTGATGTCAACCAAAGGCACGATCGAGTTATCTGAACTGAAGCAGTTACAAGTTAGTAAAGTTTGCAATACAATGAACTGGGATTTGGGAACCAGTAAGTATTAGTATTAACATGACATCTTTTCCATGGTCAGGTATGGTTCATTTGAGGATGGTGATGCAAGGTTAGATGAAGTGGAAATGGTCGATGGTTTCGAGATAGCTCTGAAGAAATTGACCGAATGGCTGGGAATAAATATTAACAAGAACAAGACTAGAATCTTTTTCGCAGGCTCATCACCTACTCACACCTGGTGAGAGAGCTAATCTTGCTTCTTCTTTTTGTGGACTGTCAAATCTGAAAACGGAGAAATTTATCCCAACAATTGCAATTCTCGTTTCACTCTCAGATAATGAAAATGGTAAACAAGTGTTAACATGAAAACTACACAAAATATTTTTTCAGGGCTAGCGACTGGGGTGGAGATGACAGCAACAAATGCCTTAACGAAACGGAACCGGTCCAAAAAGACGGATATAAAGGTGCAACCACAGATTACAGTATGATGGACAAGGCTAAGCAGATTTTTGGAACACTGGAGCAGAAAGGTATACATATTGAGATACTGAACATCACCCAGCTGTCTGACTATCGCAAAGACGCCCATCCTACGGTGTTCAGGAGACAGTTTGTTCCTCTGACAAAAGAACAGATTGCAAATCCCAGCATCTATGCGGATTGCACGCATTGGTGCCTCCCAGGTGTTGCTGATGTGTGGAACGAGTTTTTGTATGCGTATCTGATGCACAAATGATGTAGATATATATGATGTGTGATTTTTTTTTTGAACTTGTGGGTGTCTTGGTTAGGCATGCATATAGGACGTGGCCCCCATCAAATTTTACACCGGATTTGCTATTTATAAGTCGTTTGAAATTTTCTTAAGTTTAAGTCAATTGTTGTGATCATTGGATTTGTGCATGCAGAGATTGATGTCATATGATTAGATATTGATCCAATAGATAAAACATATGACTTATGCTTAATAAAATTTCAGTCCCCTTACGAATAGACAATCCCATTTTACACTTACATGCAAAGATAAAAGAAAGAACACGAGTGACACGGAATTATGGAGCTGTTTAAACGCGAACATATAATTTAGCTCTAAGATGTTATATATAGTTGTTACATGAGAAGGCCGAAGCTGAAGGTTACTTATGCTCTGAAATGTTGAGGATATGCTGTGCTGGTGCATAAGCATTAGCAGTAATTTGTCATGCTTAAATTGATTTACGACTAGGGTACAAAGACCCCTTTGAAATGTACTTGGAACAAACTTTTTGTTGAATAATATTGCCGCGCTAGTTTTTCCACGTTATTTTTTTTCCTTTGTTAGTTCATGCATAGCATTGAGTATGTGTTCATGATAGAGTTAATGCTGTGCATGCTGTTAATAGGTGGCGTTACCGGCAAAGTTTTTGCATGTAGTTAAGTTCTCTTTTCAGTTTAAATAGGAGGATAAGCAAAACAGAAAAGCTGCAGTGATTTAGCAGCACAAATACTCTTTGGTGTTTTTTCATGGTCTGTTGAGATTTTTTCCAAGCGTTCTCGTGTGAGAGTACACTCAGGATAGAGAGAGTTTCATCTGGCCCATTGCTAACATTTTTGCATATAAATGTTGATTACTTGTAAATCCTGACACGATGGATACCTCCATAAATGAGTTGACAAGAACGATGCGTAGTTGAAATTGGTCATTCCTTTGACGCGCGCAAGCAAAATTAAGCTCAAGATGAGTAAGGGTGCATGCGGATGCGGTCACAACCATTCATTTTGTTTGACATCACAGGAGTTAACACACAGACCAAATTAAGATTTGATTTAGGTATTTGGCAGGAAGGATACTGATGAATGGCATAGTATGGTAGTAGCAAATTTGAGAAGGGAAGGAGGGGTTGGGTAGGATTCCCCGAGCGGGGAGAGACAGCAAATTAAGCAAGGATGGATCGATCGCGGCGGCAATCAAGGCAAGGGTAGATCAATCGAGTAGAAGAGACGCACCAGCCAGCAGCCTCGCTCGGTGAGAATCCTGATCGACGTACTCCTGATGCATCGGGGTATATAGTGTAGTTGCCATCCATGTCTTCATCGCCAAAATCGACCAAGACGAACTGACGAAGACGACGACGAAGTGGAGGAGGAAAGAGTGATCCATGGCTTCGGCTTCGCAAATCGCAAGCAAGATGGAAAGGAACTCAGTCAGATCCAAGCCTAAGAGCAACAAGCGGGGGAGGAGGACTAACTAGCCCAGTATGTTCAGGCCACAGTAATCCAAACGTCGCATACAAGAGACAATATTGATCTCTACCCTTATCAGATAGGCAAAATCGGCCGCGAGACATCGCACTTGGATGGCAGTTGTCATAACATACTCGTGATTCTGTTTGATGGACACGGCAAAATCACGTTATATACAGCACATTTTGGCCAATAAAATACGATTTTATTTGTTCTTGTTCAGTTAAGAAAAAAAAATCATATTTTAAAAGCTAAAGTGTGTTCTAGCAAATGCCTACGATTTTACAGTGACCGATCGTTAGTCCAACAACGATTTTGTGGTGTGTTCTAACAAATGTCATCCAAGTGCGATGTCTTGTGGCAGTTTTTGCCCTATCAGACAAGTACTGCTACAATTGGAGTACTGGCTAGATGTTGATCTGTGATTGTATACACAATGATTGTCCTCTTTTCTTGTCAACATGCAAGTGGTGTATACAAACCGGTAGCAAAGGCAAAGCATAACCCGGCCTCCGCAGGCAAACTAGAGCGACAATTAGCAGATGCAGCAGCTGTTTTCAGTTAATTAAACTTTCAGTTTCAGCTGCCAAAGCAAAAATGTGTTGCGAGTCCTCCCTCTCTGCTCTAAGCAATAATGAGCATGCATATGCATGACTGACGAGTGACGACCTAGCTTGATTGCTAGCTAGATTCTTAATTCCATATCTGCTAGCTCCATCTATTTATTTATATCTATATAGCAAAAAACCCATGATGTGTTGTTAAACCTCTCTGAGAGAGAGAAGTATACTAGGAAGTAGGAACTCATGTGAAAAACAAAAAAACATACAGGCCTCATTTCCGTGAAACCTAATTATGACATATTTGTTGCAACGTATTTCAAAAGATAAGAAACAGCCCGATTTTTTAAAGACAAACATGACCCAAAGGGCCATTAACTCTAGATTAATACGAAAGATACAATACAACCACCCGGTGAGTTACATAAAGGGCCCAAGAAGATAACAAATTGCATAACAGTCCCTGAAACTCAAAAAGAAGGAATAAAAAGGAACTAAATTTTACATCCATGTCCTTGAGCTGCTCGTGGCGATGCTGACGGAGAGTACGAAGTTTCAGACGTCGAACCGAATACTCCTCGCCTTTGATGCCCACACCTAGCCTCGGCTCTACCAGTTTTGGTGCATTTTGCCGGCGGTTGTGGGCGGCAAAAGGAGTATAGTGGCCTTCCTTGAAGCAGAGGTTGAAGGGGTCATCGTAGGAACCACGACAACGACGATAGCAAATGATCTACTCGGCGACACTCCCAAATGCCACCGGGAACAAAAGTGATTGGGGTCCCCAATCCCGGCGACGGTGCTGCTGCAGCTTTCTTGAAGAGGTGGATACAGAGGTCTGGAGGGTAGAAGAACGGAGGGGGAAGAACACTACTGTCGTAGCTACAAACTAGATAGTAGAGAAAGGGGGGCCCTAGGATTCCTGTAGATACGAATGGGGAACCCTAAGGATCCTCAAAGGTGAGAAACGGTGTTAAACTGTTAAAAGGTGTGTCTTTATTGCCTTGAAAAGGTCTCTCCCTTTATTGCATGGGTAAATAGTCTACTTATAGTGTTACATCCAAGGTAAAAGATATTACAATTCTACCCCTAGAAAGGTCATACGTTGATAGGGGTTGCAGGGTCTTTTCACCCCCCCTATGCATAGCATCCGGTGCAGGGTAGACCCTCCTGGGTCTAGTCTACCAGGCCTGTACTCCTAGTACATGGGTGCCCTTGACTCCCTTCGCACCACGCAGGGCCTCCATGGAGCGAAGGCCCTTAGGAACCCCCTCACACCCAGCGAGGCTCCCCGGGCGAGGGCCCTCGGGGCTTGCTTTGCTCCAGGGTGCGTGATACTCTTCTGGTGGGGCTGCCCTCGGTAGTCTTTCTACACCCTTCGGCTGTGCGAGGGGGTACCTAGTACCCTTATCTGGGCCGAAGTGCACAGTTGGCTCGGCGCCTTCTGTAGCCTTCCTGCACCCCTCAGTGGTACGATGGGGTACGCGACACCCCCGCCTGGTCGAGGTGAACTGCTGGCTTAGTGCCTTCGGCAGCCTTCTCGTAACCCTCAGCCATGCGAAGGGCTACATGGTACCCCTTGTCTAGGCCAAGGTACATCCTTGGCTTGATGCCTTCAGCGGACTTCTTGGTACGTTCGCCAAACCGTTGGGGCCGGTGGGCCGCCCCTACGACAACAACGATCGGACAGAGGCGGTCGCCGAAAAGCTAGAAATGGACTCCAAAACCACATAGGGAACTACATTATTTAGTATTGGCACTACTACAAAAAAAAAGACTAATACTGGACGCCTCATCACACACGATTGATCAAAATCGTCTGTATTACATGCAATCACAGACGATTTTAGTTTAGAGACCGTCTGTGTTACTAGATGGGCTAAAAACCGTCTGTGAAGAGGTAATATCACAGACAATTTATATTGAAAACCATTTGTAAGTATCACAGATGGTTCTGAATACAAATCGTCTGTGATAATTGTAGACTTCATGGACGGTTCTATTACTGAACTGTCCGTGATATGATACCATATGACAGACGGTTTTATTATGGAACCATCTGTGATAAGTATCACTGGCGGTTCCATAATAGAACCATCTGTGATATCCCTTTATTAATAGAAGCCTGTTAGGGTTTGCGCCCTAACTCGTCACTCCCCAGCGCCCTTACTCTCGCCCGTTCCCCTCCCCACCCGAGTGCCCCCGACCTCGACGCCACCACCCGAAGCCTCCTCCCCGACGGTCGCCCCCCAAGTTGCGCCTTCTCCCCGACCCCGTCGTCATCGTCCCCTTCTTCCCATCGTCGCCAGTTGTGACACCATGGTTCACTGCACAAGACACTCTTACGATAAGAGTATCTTATGCAGTGTCACTGTCGTGACACAACTACGGTGACACTGCTGTCGTCGCCGTCGCACGTCGGTCCAATCCACCTCGCCCCGGCCAAATCCACCTCCCCGCCACCAGATCTGCCTTCCCCTCTTCGTCCTCTCCCCCTGGTGTGCGCGACCCCGGCTACCTCTCCACCGAACTCAGTCTCGGCTACTTCACCACCGACACCGGCGATGTCGACCTCGTCCTCTCCCCCCGTTGTTTACATTCTCTGTTGCTTCAGTTTTTAGGTTTGAGTTTGACTTGTTTACTGATGTGAGTTGTTGTTGCTAATATGAAGGAGATGGATGTGGTGAGCTACTACCAGTGGTCGATTTGCCGTTTGCACTGGGATAACTACTCCCCTTTACTCTCTATCCCCTTCCCTCCCCTTGCTCTATGATGTGGGTGATGAATGATGTGGGCTATGGTGGGTGTTCTATGATGGTTGGATGATATGGGTGGGTTATCTGTGTATGATGTTGGTTCATGATATGTATGTTCCTATATGGTATTCCGCTTTTGAAAGCTGCAATTAACTTTTCCGATTTGTAAAGGTTAGGCTAATTTGTAAAGCTGCAATTAACATAGAAATTTTGAGCTCAAAGTGTGAGCTTTATGCTGATTTCATTAGTATACATGTGGTATATGTTGTGCATATTATTCATTTCTCTAACTCTTCTCTATACAGTCTCCAAGTTGGTTGCTTTTGCTTTTGGCTTTAATATATATATATATATATATATATATATATATATATATATATATATATATATATATATATATATATGAAGCCTTTTTCCTACTCCCAAGAGTAATTACTGTTATTTTAGGTGGTATATCAGAGGTGTTTATATATATATGGCGCCCATTTCGTACTCCTGGGAGTATGTACTCATACTTTCATTATACCACTTAAACATACACATTATACTTCTTTATCATCTTCAGTATACTTAAATACCAATTATAAGATACTCCAATGCAATTTGATTGAAAAAATTTTATTAAAGCCCTTTGTTTTTTTCTATATAACCTTTGTCATATATAAAAGAAGTATATACAAAAATTTTGCTATAAAAAGTGGACTTCAATGAATTTTTTTATAGAACTCACTTAGGGGTATCTTATAATCATTATTAGAGTATGCTCAAATAGATAAAGAGATATCATCATACGATTTAAGTGGTATATAAGACGTGGGAGTACGTACTCCCAGGAGTACCATGCCATAACCATCTGTGATAGTATGCATCACAGACGGTTCAAAAACCATCTGTAATGACCTCATGTCATTACTGACTCATAAACTCAGACGGCTCACAAAACCGTCTGTGATGATGTTTTTGAATCGTCTGTGAAGACTTTTTCTGTAGTAGTGTGCGTGGGAGGGGGGGTTTGAGGTGATGAACACCAAATCGTCGGCATACCCTGAACGACCAAGAGCGAAAGTTGTTGCCCCGACAATGAACAAGATCGTCACCAAGAAGATGGCTACGGACTGTTTTGCTAATGCATAGCCAACTGAAAATCTCTTAATTTTCAGTCGATTTTCTAACAGTTCAATCTTGTGTTGAGATTCATGCTCCAACGAGCTCATCTTCCTCCTCTCCGCCGCCGCCAGGTTAGGGCTCGGATTCACGGTAAGGGTTTGGGTTCACCGGAGCCCGAGCTTAGAGGGAGGAGGGGGCGGTGGTGTGGCGAGGCGACGGTGACGCCGCCGGAGCCGTGGGTGCGAGGGCAGTGGACAGTGGTGGTTGGCAGGGGTGACGAGGATGAGAGCGTTAGGAGATGGCAGGAGGCGATGGAGGATGGCAACGCGAGGGGATGCCTTCAGAGAGGGGGAAGAAGGGAAACACGGGGGGCGGCTCGCCGGAGAGGAGGAAGACGAGCAGCGTAGGAGGTGCACAGGTAACTGAAAATCTCTTAACTTTTAGTCGATTTCCTAGCCTTCCAATTTTGTGTTGAGATTCGTGCTCCGATGAGCTCGTCTTCCTCCTCTCCGGCGCCGCCATATCCCGCCACCATCGGGTTAGGGCTTAGGTTCACTGGTTAGGGTTTGGGTTCACCAGAATCTAAGCTTAGAGGGAGGAGGGGGCGATAGCGGTGGCGACGGTAGCCACTAGAGACATGGAAGTAGGGCAACGTGTGGGGATTTCGTCGGAGAGGAGGAAGAAGCGCGGCGTAGGGGGCGGCTCGCCGGAGAAGAGGAAGACGAGTAGCGTAGGAGGTGGGTGGGGCGTAGGAAGGGGAGCGACGAAGGGAGGAGCTAGCTGTGCCCGCGAGGCGGTGGGAGGCTGCTGGGTCGGGAGGAGAGGCTACGGTTAGGGTTGAAGGGTGCTTTTATATATGTTGTGGGGAGTGACGTAGATGGTTGCCTCTATATCAAATGGTTGAAAAATTGACTGAAAGTTAAGAGATTTTCAGGTAACTGTGCAATAGATGGCCCCATGTATGTATGCTCTAACGTCCCAGGTTAGCCTGATCCTTTAATTTGTTGAAAGATAATTCATATACATGACAAAGCATGCATCCATGTTGGTGAGCACCCAAGCTCATGCATGCAGCACGCATGGACGAAGAGAGTCACGGGCATATGCAATTTAGCATAGATTCGATCGACTTGCACAATTGATTAACCTGCATCCTGAGAGAGAGAGAGAGAGAGAGAGAGAGAGAGAGAGATTAATCAACCTAGATAGAGGGGTACGTAGACAGGTATATATAGAGAGAGAAGTATCCAAAAATTAATTGAAGTCCGGCCAGAAGAAGAAGAGGATGGACGGGCGGAGGAACGGCGAGTGGCGGCGGTGGGCGGTGCTGGGGGCGACGGTGTGGATCCAGGCGCTGACGGGGACCAACTTCGACTTCTCCGCCTACTCGTCGGCGCTCAAGTCGTCGCTGGGTGTCTCGCAGGAGGCGCTCAACTACCTCGCCACCGCCTCCGACCTCGGCAAGGCGTTGGGCTGGTCGTCGGGGCTGGCGCTGCTCTACATGCCCGTTCCGGCGGTGCTGTTCCTCTCCGCCGCTCTCGGCCTCGCCTCCTACGCCCTGCAGTACTGCCTCCTCCTCCCGTCGTCGTCCTCCTACCTGACGCTCCCCTACCCCGTCGTACGTACCAATCATCATCTCCATCTCCATCCATCTGTTATACTTTGTGTAGTATACCTAGCTAGCTATATATTCCGTTCTAGCTAGTTCACGCACGTACGTACGTGTCCATTGATCTATATATGATGCATATAGGAGTATAATTTCAGTTATCTTGATCGATGGATGTATGAATCGATCGATCTAGGTAGCAAGGGAGTCCGATGGAGAGAGTGCCATATGGCAATTCATCATAAGTCTTGCATCTTCACACCTAGCTAGGCAGCTCTAGCTCTGTCTATCAATTCGATTCGATCGATCGATTGATACTGCAATTTCCACCGATGCATTTATGGAGGCACTGGACGGAAGCGGGCTGCGATTGCGATTGATTGATAGATACATATTCATCATCTACCTATCAGTATGCATGAACCAGGAGCTAGCGTGTAGAATCGATCAGTCATCTGCAACCACACGCTACACTGCTATAACCATGCATCCATATTGCTTTAAGATAATTTGTTCTATAATTTAGTTGTTAGGATACCGTAGGAATGAAAGGCCATGCCATTGCCATGCCAGAGTTGGGAGAATGTGGAGGCTAGATACCGCTAGAAGTTGCCAACGTCGGCCATTCATTCCGGCCGGCCTACCTATTCATACCGTCCTTCCGTCAGTCTGTGGTGGTGAGCGCGCTGGGGTCTCGGGTTTATTCTTAGTAATACCACTAGTTGCTATTCCGTTTCATCGTGTGTCTCTATCAGCGTTTTTGTAACCGGATTTTTTTTTACCGGGGGCTGCCGGTAAGGTCGGTTTGGTCAAAAATCAGAAAATTCAGGCCGAAAATTTCACCTTTTTTTTTGAATTTTTTGGATTTTAAATTAAAAAATCACATTCGAACAAAATTAAAGCAAAATCAAAAAAAATTTGGACAAATTCATCCAAACTGAAAATTTTGGGACCGGTTTGTAGTTCTACCCAGGTGGCCGGTAGAACCGGTATGGTCGATTTTTGCCGAAAATAAAATCCCTGGTCTCTATTACCTATCGGCGTTCCAGAACGCCACAGGCGTGCAATGGAATAGGATGATATATCTACTCCTTTTTATCATGTGTATCTATATATCTAAATTGAGCAACCTGTGTCAGTGTATAGGTATAAATCCAGGGAAGGACTTCTCTTCTCTGACCCACGATTCATTATCAACTAACTATGCACATGCCAGTCCCAACATTATTTGCTTCCAACTTGCACCGCCTTAATTCCTTTCCCATGCACGCAACTATCATCGTCACTGTACCAGTCATGCTTTGACTAGCAGATGAGCCAGCTACCATTCTTCTACACCACAAATTCTGCTTAAAAAAGAAACATCACACTGTATTCATTTCTATTTTCTTGTTGATTGGTAGCTGCCACATCTTACCTTCCCTGTTAATTTCTCCATCACAAACAGTACCAATAGCAGACAGCATACATTGACCAGATAGTATCAACATTTTGGGACAGCACAGCCATCCTGGTGAAGGGGAATTTTTAAGGCTTCTAAATAATCACTGAATAATTGATCAACTTGCCCCTTTTATATTGGTTTCAGTAAATGAAGACGGGGGTGTTCCCTCCTATATCAAAAAAAAAAAAATCAACTTGCTTTGCCATTATGCATGCACTGCACAGGCATAGGCCCCAGGTTTGTTTTCTTAATTAACTAAAACAGACTTATAGACGGCAAGGGTTACAGCCTTGGGAAAGAGTACCAAAACAAAAACAGTGCCTTTTCTCCTCCAAAACAACAGCAGAAGGAAGCTACTATATCAGCAAAGGACCTGACATACAGAAACATCGCAAGTGCATCAGCCAGATACCTGAAGATCACCGCAACATCACACACGCCTGTTGCATTGCATCCTCAGAACAGCATCATCCACCTGCTTCATATCTTCTTCCTTGAGCAGATCCTTCGACAGCAGCACGAAAAACAACATACTGAGATACACACCAATGCAATCACAAAAATTATACTCAAAGCCCGTGTCATTACAATTTTTTTACAATGCCCACGCCGCGGATGGAATGTTTACTTCACGGCAGCCATCCATTTTGTCCCGGAGCCATCTCAGCCTTTCTTCAGTGTTACCTAAGCCATTCTGTCCCTAATTCATACTACATGTTTGACTACTCAGTCAGAGTTCTTGCAAAACTAATACTCGGATGTCCCCTTGCACACACACTTTGAACCAACAAATCAGGATTCATCACTTTGTTGTACAAAATGCATTGCATATTAGATATTGCACAGCATTCCCAGAAAATAACTGTGCTTTCCTGCATAGGTAACTGACATTAAATTTATGGATTGATCATTGGTAGGGGCGGATCCAGAAAAAAATTATCACCGGGGTCACTTTTCTAAGCCTAATGGTGTCAATGCTTGTTTATAAGTTTCATTTGCTATCTCGTTTATAAGTTTCATTTGTTATCTCCAAAGAGAATTTGTATTAGACTTAGCAAGAAGTCATTGGAGGCCATATGACCCCAATGCTTACATGCTGGATCCACCTCTTCATTGCTACACAACTTCCCTGGGCATGCAACTGTTTGTGTACAGTTCCATAAATATATTAAAACAGAGATGTGTAAACAACTGATCTTAAATTGTGAAGATGCTACCATATGAAATCAGTGAACTGAATGAATCGATTGATTCAGTAATTCTGATTCATGTTCTGCCTTGCAGGTGTTCTTGGTATGCCTGATAGCAGGGTGCACCATCTGCTGGTTCAACACAGTCTGCTTTGTGCTCTGCATTCGCAGCTTCTCTGCAGGCAATCGCCCACTGGCCCTCTCCCTCTCCATAAGCTTCAATGGGCTGAGCGCTGCCTTGTACACCCTCTTTGCCAACGCCCTCTCCCCATATTCCCCATCTGTCTACCTCTTCCTCAACGCCATCCTCCCTCTCGCCGTCTCTGTTGTCGCGCTCCCAGCGATCCTCCTCTGCCACCCACATGACGGCCACCTCCACAGCGTGCCCAAGCATGACAGGCGTGTCTTCCTTGGCCTCTACATCCTCGCATTCATCACCGGCATATATCTTGTGATCTTCGGCTCTTTCACCACAACCAGCTCCACCGCATGGGTCATCCTCACGGGCGCCATGGTCCTCCTCGCCCTTCCTCTCATCATCCCTGCCTCCTCCGGTTGCTGTCAAGTGGATACGCATGGTGCTGATCCTGCACTGCCACTCAGCCACGATGACCCACAGAAGCCGCTCCTGCTCAACAATGATCACCAGAGGGAGTCCCATGGCATGACGCAAAAATCAGCGGAATACCAGCTGCAGGGCTGTTGCTGCGGGACAATACTGGAGAAAGGCCGCTTGCTGGTTCTTGGTGAGGAGCATAGCGCAAAGAAGCTCATTCGGTGTGTCGATTTCTGGCTCTACTACACAGCCTACTTCTGTGGTGCCACTGTTGGGCTGGTGTACAGCAACAACCTGGGGCAGATTGCGCAGTCATTGCACCGGCAATCACGGCTCACCATGCTCCTTGCTGTCTACTCCTCCTGCTCCTTCTTTGGCCGCCTTCTCTCTGCACTCCCCGACTTCCTTCACAGGTATCCCTATCTTACTCTATACATGTATCTTACTCCTCAATCCTCATCAGCTAGCTAGCTAACTAACTAACTGTGTATGCAATTTGCAAACAGGAAGGTGTCGTTTGCCCGGACAGGGTGGCTTGCGGCTGCGTTGGTGCCCATGCCAGTGGCCTTCTTCCTGATGTGGGAATTGCACGGTGAAAACACTCTGGTAGCAGGAACAGCGCTGATTGGCCTGAGCTCAGGGTTCATCTTCGCCGCAGCAGTGTCAGTGACCTCTGAGCTCTTTGGACCAAACAGCATCGGCGTGAACCACAACATCCTCATCACCAATATCCCTCTTGGCTCACTCCTCTACGGCCAGATTGCCGCCCTGGTATACGATGCAAATGGCCTGAGGATGACGATGCTGGACAAGCACACTGGCATGGTTGACACCATGGTGATGTGCATGGGGGCCAAGTGCTACTCGACAACGTTCTTCGTGTGGGGTTGCATCACATTGCTGGGGCTGGCATCAAGCGTAGCCCTCTTCTTGAGAACAAGACCAGCTTATGCTACTGTTGCTGGTCAGTCCAGTTGTAAGCACCTTAGCCAGGTTTCGAGTTGACAGAGGAACTCCTTGATCTGTTCCTTGCTGCTCTGAAATCACGGCTAGCTTGTACAAGTTTTGGTTCAATTCTAGCTGGGCTGGGTTTACATGCAATGGATACCAACACGAGAGTCATCAAGAGGGCAGCAAAGTGTCAGCTTAGCAGCTGGTGTGTAAAGGGTAGAACCAGTATTCCACTTACAGGGCACTAATGTTAAACAGGAGGCCCAAGATTTAGTTCTGATTGTTTGTTTCCAACCAAACGGAGTCATCCATGAACTCATGAATCAAGAAAGTTTCTCCATGTTTACTTTTGGTGTCTACTGGTTTACGTATGATGGAGTTCTGAAATTTGATCTGTCCACCATGTTAGGTCTGTGCCTAAAATTGGAACTAAAAAAATCTAGCTTCTTTCACTTTCCCCTATGTGATATAGCAAACAAGAGAAAAAAGTTTTTTTTTTTACATAATACAAAGTAACAAGAAAACTTTTTATTTTGGTATGTATTGTAAAAACATAACAGATGGCAGCCCCAGCAATCTTCAATCACAAAAAACCATACTTCAGTAGCAGCAACCCACGGAACGCACAGCAGCCACACAAAGAATTAAACCGGTTTCACCTCTCCAAGCCTATAATTCCGTTGTTATACTGTTAAAACGCAACAGACAGCGAGGGGCATCCAATCTGCACGTATATTTGTTGAAACAATAAAAAAAATTGTCTACCCTTGTTAGGAAACAAGGACATGTGGAATTGTCTTTCAAACATTTCTGGAAGTGACCATCTAGCAATTTCAGAGGAGTACGGAAAGTATTTTCACCAACTGCAAAAATGCTACATCCATAATTCCATATTACCTCATTCAAGGGGCTACAACTGAAGGATGGGGATGCAATTACTTGACAGGAGGCCCATGACTATCTTCTGTCCTGTTCATCATTCTCGCGCCATGGATTCAAGGCTTCTCTCATAGCTTGGCCTTCTGGGCTGCTTTCCCAAGCTCTTTTTTCTGACTCCAATACAGTTACCTTCTCATCTGTAGTATATAACAAAACAGAAAACATCATTGGCATTGTTATGCACCAGGGAACAAAAAAGAAACCAAAGGAACTTGACAAGATGAATGGCACTAGACAAACTCAAGGGAACTTGCGTGGGCACCTAACAATAGAAGTTTGTATTGTTATCTCTGGCAAAAATTCCTGACCAATCCAGTTTAATTACTTGAGGGAACTTTGGGATCTCTGGCAAGTGATTTATATGAATTTCAGGGTAACACCTGACCAGTTAATGCTAGAGCTAGGTGTAAAATTTGGATGAGATTTTCCAGGTGCAAATGCCAAATTGTATGTATTAGGAGAGCAGGAATGCTGTCATTCCAAACTGCCCTCTGACTGTGCAAGATCTATAGCTATCTGGCTAGAAACATAGATCAACCGGAGTAGATTGCATTCCCCAAAAAGGAATTCCCCAGTGAACTGTAGCTATGAATAATCAACAACGCACCTAACCTAATGATCTATTTCAATCAGCTAGAACTAGAAGAGGAAGCGAGTGCATTGATTAATACATGAGGCATACAGGATCAGGGGACAGTTCATTGAGGTGGCAAGAGCAGTTTGGCCAGTTGATGATGAATCAGGATGATGCGACAAGTGCTTAACGGAAAAGAAATAAATTAGAAAGGGGGGAGGGACGCACAGAAGCCGGTGTGGATCATGAAGAGCTCCATTGATGCGCCTATGGCCGCGCCGCCGGCGGCGATCTTGAGGTACCACCCCAGGAACCTACTCATATGTCCTTCCTTTCCTGTGGCTGCGATGCGATCTTATTCCCTCCAACTGAATTATTCTATCAATTAGCAAGCGTTCCCTAAAACTGCAAGCTGCGAAGAAGGCAGAGGCGGCCGGAGACGGGGAGGAAAGATAGCGACGCGGCGGCGGCGGGTTAGGTCGAAGGAAGGGGCACAGATGAGTCTGACACACACTCACAGAGACAGCAGTGGTATTGGGACGGCGGAGCCACTAGCCACACATATCCTGCAGATTTGCATATTCATACGACATTTTTAGAAATTGTGTAGTTCAACTTCTTAACTTTGACACGTTTAAAAAGAAGTGTTAGTGCAAGCGTGAGTGAGCGAAAACACGACGAGCACAGTGCCCCTCAACTGCACCGAAGTGTGTCTTCGGCCTAGCACATTCGGAGGCCTTTTTCGGGCCTTCGTCGAGTTGTTGGGGTCGGTGCACCGCCGTTGCGACACACCTCACCTCACCTCACCCAAAGGCATCGTGGCGAGGGCGATCTCCTCTGCCCTAACCCTTGCTCCATCCCTACGCCTGAACCGCCTCTCCTTCCCCTCTTGCCTCCGCCGCCCTCCGCGATGCCGCGGGAAGCAGGCTCTGGAGGCCATCGTGGTCCACGAGGAGGCCACGCCGACGCGGGAGCACAAGGAGGAGCGAGAGGAGGCGGAGAAGGGGCGCAAGGTGCTGGGGTGGTTTACTCTAGATAGGATTGGACTCGACATACTCGGCACCCGCCGTGCTCGCGCTCGTCGACACCGCCTTCATCGATCATCTAGGTAATAAAGCTTCTCACAGAGTTGCAACTACCAATTTAACATCTTAAAATATATATGTATGCCTCATGTACTGTAATTACCTATAAACACAACTTCTTAACCAGAAGCACGACGTATTCGAATACCTTTGATTATACACTCTGCAAAGTTGCCCAACTTTACCCACAAGATACCTCAAGCTCATATTATTATGCAATATACACGCAACATGATAGCGTGCGATTGACCTGTGACAACAAAGTTTTTTTACTACTCAACTTTTCTAGGTTCTACTTGATAGGTTCATAATCCATACAACCCTTGGGAGACCACCGGCCAACAATAGAACTCATGCCCCAATGCTGACGGAACCATACTGTTGTGTAGACTAGCGAGTGTCCCTTGAGGAACCACTGCTGTTCCACCCTTGTTCCGTAACTGCTCTATCACACAAGAGCAGACGCATATCCTGTAGATATTCAATCAGAAGAGCAGTGTGCTTACCTAGGAGTAATTACCACACCTATGGTTGAGCAATTATTGTGTCTGTTAATGTGCATAAAGTTCTTGTTCTTACTTATCTCTAGTAAGGAAATAGACCAACACCAACTCGTGGCTGTCCAGCTGCTTGATCTCGCATTTGACTCACTTTTATCAAGTCTATTGAGTTGTCCAACTTCCTGTTGTTGGAGGTGGCATGGCGAGGTGGCAAGGCCTTGGCGTGTAGCGGGGGCAGCACTAACTGGGACAGAGGCGAGGAAGCGTCGAGGTGATGCGGCGGTGGCGTTGTGAGGAGGAAGAAGGAGGTAGGGGAGAGGCGCACGGGCAAAATGCGTCTTTGGGCTGGGAAAACGATATGGCCGAAAAGGGAAAGCGGGTTGAGAAGAAAAACTTCTGAATTGGGAAAGAAACTCGAATTCAAGCCAAAAACTTCAAAAAAGTTTTGAAATTTTGAATTTTTGGGCCGTTTCACCTTCGGACCGAGTATCCCTCGTGTGGAGGCCGATTGACCAAGATGTCAAGGTGACACACTGATACCTTTCCCCTTCGCAATCGCATATCCAGAAGAGGATAACTTCTTTAGTCCTTTGTCGGCCGTTAGGGAGACCGTGGGCGTCCCTACAACAGGTGTGGTTGTCATGGATAGATCTGGAGAGTTTCCCTCGTGTTGTTGGGCCTAGGCAAATGCGGCCTTATTGGTTCTGATCATGTACATGTAGATGTAGTGACGTCTGCTCATGGATACTCGATAGGCATGTTAGCAGGCAACTGCGCCTGCACCGCCTGTCCGTCCGAGCAGAAAAGATTTCTTGCGAAGAGAGAGAGAGAGAGAGAGAGAGAGAGAAACTGCTCTCCATACAGGTCGGGCCCACCGAGCAGGATAGCGAATAAATATATTCATGTCAGTCTGCACAGGAGGGAAATTTGGACTCAATTGCCCCCTTGCGTTTTGTAATTCCGAAAGTAGCTCCGTTTGTTTAAAAAAAATCCATTTTTGGCCTCCTATTAGCACGTGCTGCGGTACTGGACCGCAGCTTGTCACGTTCTGCGGCCCCCGACGGCAGCTGCGCATGCATACGGCAGCAGCAAAGTTGCTGCGCTCGGGCACAGCAGCAGCTAGATGCTGCGGTCCCCTTCGGCAGCAACTTTGTCGCCGCCACACGCCGCCAAGATCGTCCCCACGGCCACGCTGGCGCACCGCCGCCGCGCTGCGCCACGCCGCCGCACGCGCGCCGCATGCGCCGCGTGCCGCGCTCGCCGCGAGCTCGGGCCGCCACGCGCGCTCGCCGCCTTGCACCGCGGCGCGCCGGCCTCGTGCGCCTACCACGTGTACGCACGCATGCACGGAAATGCACTTCACAGTCAATAAAATGAGACGCTGGGAGGGAAGTTGTTCGTCGCCCGTGCCTTGTTTTCATATTGAAATTGAGAGAAACCTAGCCAGAGTCAGAGAGGAAGAGAGGCAAAGACGAAGAGAAGGGAGAAGGCAAGCAGAGAGTAGTTGAAGCTCGCGCAGTTGCGGAATTTTAATCGTCTTGTGAGCACCTTAAGAAGGTAAGTGTCATTTGCATACTGCTATAGTTTCAGCAATGTGATTAGTATGTAATTAGATGAATGGTAGATTCTTATTGTAGCAACTGAGTAGTTAGGATTGTGTAGTAGATGTATTTGAACTTAGCGTTCGGACGTAATTAGAAGACTTAGTTTGATTAGCACGTAATTACAAGGCTTAGTATGGCTGACGATCGGGTCACAACGAGTGCGTGCACCGCGTGCACCTTGACGGGGCATGTTGACCTTCGGTCCATGCACTGCGCCATGAACTGAGTAAATGACAAATGGGCCCCACCTGTTAGTAGGCTTGTAATTCGGAAATAAAATAAAAAAGAACACTGTACATTAGACCCCACATGTGAGTGGTAGACGCTTGGTTTAGCTCGGGTATAAAAAGTTTGAAATGCAACAAGGATATTCTGAAGCGATTTATTTTTGCACTGTAAATTCCAATAACTTAAAAATTCATAACCATTTGAAAGTAACTCCAAATTTTATTCTCTAGCTAACCATGAAATGTTTAAATAGAAATAGAAGTGAAACTAAAACTAATTTTTTCTGCCCACTAGACACTAGTACATTAAATTTTGCAGAAATTACTAAAGTGTCAGGAACTTGAACCTAAAATTTCAAAAATATTTGTAGGTGGTTTAACGTGTAATTCAAATGTGCATGAGATGCAACAGAAATAGAATTGAAAACATTGAGTATGAAAAGTGTATTTAAACTTAGCGTTCGGAAAATTAGAATACTTAGTGTGATTAGCATGTAATTAGAAGGTTTAGTGTGATCAGCACGTAATTAGAAGACTTAGTGTTGCTGACGATCGGGTCCCACCAAGCGCGTGCACCGCGTGCGTGGTGTATGGATCCTTGACCGGCCATGTTGACCTTTGGTCCATACAGTACGCCATGGACCGAGTTAATGACAAACGGGCGTAACCTGTACAGTAGACCTCGCATGTCAGTGGTAGAGGCTTGGTTTAGCTCGAGTTGACAAATTTTTAAATGCAATAGGCATTTGTAAAGTGATTTAGTTTTGCACTGTAAATTCATACAACTTAAAAATTCATAACTAGTTGATAGTAGCATTTAGTGAAATCAATTTTGTTGGTTTCTATTTTTATTGTAGTTTAACTTAGAATAGGTTTGAAACTTTTTACTGGCACTGATAATTTTCGAATTTGAATTAAATTCGGTTAAGAAGTTTTTTGACAGTACGAATTGAATTAATTTTTGTTGGTCATGAAATGTTATTCTGTAGGTAACCATGACTATAATTGTGGAATAATTCATTTGGAAAACCCACAAATAGATGGTGCAAGCATTAAATATAATTTAGCGGTTTTATATGCACATGTGTTAGGTACTTCATGGCGGAGGTTCAAGATCTATTCGTATTCTACGGGAACGCTCTCGTACGTGACGGGCCGTGCAGGTGGTGGACTGTCAGTGCGGCCGACCGTGATCCGGCGCGGTCCGGGGACATGAACCTCTCGGAGCTAAGGCGGTGCGTGCGGTCCGCGTTCGATCGCGCCACTGCAAGGATGAAGCTGCGCATCGAGGCGTTGTATGTCTCGGTGGTGGGTGACGGAGGGGAGACCGTTTGGCAACTTATGAAGGTGACAAGTGACGCTTCATGGGCCAATTACATGGAGGTTGTTTGTAACCCTGCTGCTGCGATCTTTGCGCGGCCGATGGTCTATGTTCAGTTCGTGGAGAGGACGGGGACATCCGACGTGGGTGGTTCCGGTGAGGCTGCTGGTGAGGAGGAGCCTGCGTTGGTCTCCGGTGCTGGAGGAGACGCGAGCGAGGAAGTGGGCGATGGAGACCTGAGGAGGCATGCTGACAACTTCAAGGCCAACGAAGGAGTGGATAGATGGTTGGCAGCTTGTATTGATTGCCACGAGTACCTGGCCGACCAGGTGGAAGAGGTGGAAAGCGAGGAAGAGGAGGACGTGGAAGCAGCCAGTTCCGAAGACGAGGAAGACGGAGAAGCTGCTACACGAGGTGTTGGTGGTGGTGTTGTGACCACCGACACTGATTACGCCCTCTAGATTGGATGACGTCGCAACGACATCGCTGGTCCTGCCACAGCCGGAGGGGGCCGACTGGGGGTTTACTGAAGACACCCTTCTCCTAGGGCAGCGCTTCCCTAACAAGAGCGCCGCCCAGCATGCTATTGCCAGATACGCTATTAACATTGGCCGGACGTATCGGGTGCAGAGGTCCAACCCCGACACCTACATCGTGAGGTGTGTTGAAGAATCCTGTGCTGGCAAGGTCCGTGCGCAGCGGTTCACGGCCTCAGGCATAGGCTTCCGGATCACGGTGCTGAAGGACCACACGTGTGAGCTAACTGAGCCGCTTCATAGGCACCGCAACATGACGTCCTCGTATGTTGCCAGCCTAATAAGCCACCTCGTGGATGAAGATGTTTGCATTTCGCCAAAACTTCTAATGGCGGAGGTTGCCAACATGGTGGGGTTCCAGGTGAGCTACAAGACGGCATGGCGGGCGAAACGGAAGGTCGTGGAGAGAATGTTCGGCACATTCGAAGAGGCTTATAACCTAGTTCCAAGAATGCTGCATCAAATCGCAGAATCAAATCCCGGACTTACATAAACAAGGTTGACCGGTGCATCCGGGGAGGCCCAATTGTTTTGTTCTGGACACGGTCTTTTGGGCCTTCCCTCAGGCAATCGAAGGGTTCAAGCATTGCCATCCCGTGCTGACGATGGACGGCACCTTTCTATCTGGGAAGTACAAGGGTACCATCCTCACCGCGGTGACAGCCGATGCGAATGACCAGTTAATCCCCGTGGCCTTCGCAATTATTGAGAGCGAGAGCACTGAAAGCTGGCTATGGTTCCTGTCCAATGTGAAGCAGGCGGTGGTCCAAGACCGTCCAGATGTGTGTGTCATCTCGGACCGCAATGTTGGGTTGTTGTCTGCATTGAGCATGATGCAAAATGGGACGCAGCCGTTGTTCCGGTGGAATGATGTCAGGAGCCGCTGGTGCATGAGGCATCTCGCGGCTAACTTTCATACAAGGTTTCGGAGCAAGGACCTGATGAAGATATTCAAGAAGCTCTGCATGCAGAACCAAAGGCGGAAGTTCGATGCCGTGTGGAGACAGCTCGACGAGGAGACCGGGAAGCATGTAAGGAACTCGGCGGACGCGGAGGAAGGTGCAGCGGCAAGAGGGTCCGCGAGAGTTGGGGAGTTCACACAGTGGGTTAACTCACACGCACCCGACCTGGAGAAATGGTCCCTGCTGCACGACACCGATGGTGCAAGGTACGGGATCATGACGACCAACATGTCGGAGGTGTACAACGGTGTCCTCAAGGGTGTCCGATCCTGCCGATCATCGCGATCGTGGAGGAGAGCCGAACCGTCTCGTCGGCTACTTCATATGAGCCATGATGGCCAAGAAGCATTCGGAGGATGGCAAGCAATTCTCGGAGGTAATGCAAGCCCACATGGAGAAGAAGATCAGCAAGGCTCGTTCGCACACTGCTCGTACCATGGATGGCATCAGGCAGAAATTTGAGATCCGTCTCAGGGAGAAGTACGTCATGGGCCACGCTAGAGGGGATCGAAAGCAGGTCTGCACGATTGGTGACGAAGCGTCGTGCACCTGCAACAAGTCGCGGCTTCTCCACAAACCATGCTCCTATGTGTACGCAGCGTGCGCGGTGTGGCGCCAGGCCTCGGAGCGTTACATCTCCGAGTACTATGACATCCACCACCTGTATGGCACTTGGAGTGCCGAGTTCCATTCTTACGGGATGGACATGCACTACAGGGACCTCTGGCCAGGGCAGGTGAAGTGGGTGCCCAATGACGCCCTGAAGCATCCCTGTCGTGGAAGACACCAGTCACGACGCATCCGGAACGACATGGACGACAGCCAGCGCGGCCAACGGTTCGCCGCCCCAGATGCAGACTATGCAAGACGGTTGGCCACTCCATCAGTCGCTGCCCAAACAGACCTAGCACAAGCAGCGCACCATCAACGTTGAATTCCTTAAATTTTTAACTTCATCCCCACGTAATGGCAGCCCGAGATGCGCTGCCACTTCTTCCAGTGGATCGATGGCCCAGAGATGTACGATAGGGCATTCATCCAGCAGAAGTACATGCTAAACTACTCGGTGCGGGCTGAGAACTTCGTGCGGTGGAAACCTTACGTACCGGACCCTGCTAAGGAGGCACCGAAGGAGCCCAGTAGTCGCCCAGGCGTAATCCATATCGACGACGTGAGTTAAGAAGAATTTGCATCCTTATTACGTTTTCAGCATGCGGTGTTCTTACATCATACAATCGCAGACATGGACGACTTGACATACCGGCCGACGTAGTCCGGACGTGGGCGATCCCGCGACAAGGGCAAGGGAAAGACTCATGCGGCTCAGCCCGGCCGCCACAGCGTATCCGAACGCCCGGGCGTAATCCGTATCCACGACGTGAGTTATGAAAAATTTACATCATTCTTACGATTTTCACTATATGATGCACTTACATCATGGAATCGCAGGATATGGACGACTTCGACATACCAACCGCACGTGGACAGTCCCGCGGCAAGGGCAAGAGAAAGGCTCATGCAGCCGAGCCCGGCCGCCACAGCGTATCCGGTCGCCGGGCGTAATCCGTATTGACGACGTCAGTTATGAAGAATTTACATCCTTCTTACGATTTTCGCTATACGGTGCACTTACATCAATGAATCGCAGGACATGGACGACTTCGATATACCAGCACGACGTGGACACTCCCGCGACAAGGGGAAAGGGAAGGCCGGCGAGGAGTTCAACGCCGAGCTAGCAAGGAAGGGAAAATGGCCCCGGTCCACGCAGTAGGTCAGGTCATTACGTAGTAGTCCGCCGTCCTACCCCCATTACTATCCCCTAACGGCATGCATACTTATATGGTCCGGATGCTTGTGTCGCAGTGTACCGTAGTAGTAGCGAGGATGACTAAAGCAATTAGCCGAACCATCATGCCATGTCACTACGTGTAACGTGCTTCTGTCCACGGACTCTAATGCAGTTCTAATTTCGTGTCTCCGCTAAGCCATCAAAGCATATATTGCAAGTATGCCTCTTCTAGTGGAATCCCAGAAACAACCATTCGCACCGACATCGAATTGTCCATGTTTTAGGGTATCTTCCTAATGACAATGGGCGTTCACAACCCCTTCAATCATATTTTGTATAAGCTTCATAAAGTACTTCATCGACTGCCTGCCTATATACACATATATGTTCAGACGATAAAACCCTAATTTACAAAACTCGGTGCCCATGTTACTTAATGAAGGTTTTTTTTACAAATATTAGTGCATGTTGAAATCCTAATTGAAATGACTGAAGAAAAATTTGTATTCCTATCAACGCTAACCCAAACTACAAACCCTACTTTTTTCATTTATGCAAACCTAATTCAAATGACTTAAGAAAATTGTGCAGCGCATATATGGTATGGAACCACAACATTTCTAGCCCCCAACATTTCAATCTACTATTTTAGGCCATCTTCATAATCACAACGAGCGTTCTCAGCCCCTTTAATTGTATTTTGTAGAAGCTCCATAAAGTAATATGCTTTAACTCCGTCATTTTTAACAGGCGTATCGTAATATCACTTACCTTCCTACTTACGACTCATTACTATCTTAATCGTCCTCGTAAAATTTCTCAGAAATTTAGCGCACTACAACAATATACGACGATCACAAAATGTTATTGCGAGTTTGACAATTTTTTTGCGCTTCATATTCTACAAAAATAACAAACAGACCAACCAACGTTGTCGCTACACTTTTATTTTCCAAACAAAACAACATCATACAATAGATTATGTAAAAAAAATTCAGAAGTAATGTGATCAGCAACTGCAACAATCAAGATATTATTTCTCTTCAGTTTTCTCTTTTCCAGAGTCTTTTCAAAGCTTCAAAAAATTAAATTAAACTATTTCTATTTTAGTGTATCAATTGGAGCTTAATTGAAAATTTTAAAAAATTTAAATAAGTAAAATTAACTTCTATTAAATTCAATATTTTTTAACAAAATTTTGTTTTTTTTCCTGTTTTTTCTCTATTTTTTCCTTTATTTTCCCTAATTTTCCCAATATGCTAACCCTAACCTTTTTTCTCCTGTTTTAGTCAAAGATCAGTAGCTCGGGAGATCTTTGCCGTCTTTGCAAAGAAGCAACTACATCTTCTTTGTATGTCTCAGCGACATGTTGGGTCTTGCATGCACAGCAACCCTACATGCTGCCAACTGACACAACATTAAGTACTATGATGAGGCTAAAACTGGAATTTTCACGCTAAAAAGGTTAGTTTAGGAATTAATTTGCGCTAGAGGGCTAAAATAGTCCACAACTCCACGGGAGGAGGAGGAGGAGGAGGATCCCTCTCCGGCCGCCGGTCTTGCAGTTATCGTCACCCAGCTTCATCAGACACCCATTGCTACTACTTTACACGCATCTGGCAGATTCCTTTCCCTCTCAGCTCCGGCCCAGCACCGAATGCCTAATTCGAGCTTTGGTGACTGACAATAACTTAAATCATCGGGACTAGACTAATCCTTTCCTTGAGAGAGTGTCTGTCCAGGTTACGTGTGGATGATGGCATGTGTTGGCTATTGGGCAAATTGAAGCGCGAACTTGGCACCATCCGTGCAAATTCCAAGGCCGGGTCCACAGCCCAGAGACAAAAAACAAGAAACAAACTAGCCGTTGGGAATCCTCGCGCAGGCTCTGACCGACCCGTGCCAGTGCGCGCGCGGGCCCTTCCTAGTAGCCGTTGCGTTGCCGCCTCCTCGTCTCGTCTCGTCTTGCTCCTCCATTCCTTCAACACTCTCACACGCACTCTCTCTCTCTCTCTCTCTCTCTCTCTCTCTCTCTCTCTCGCTGAGCAGCAGCAGCAGCAGCAGCAGCAGAGGCTTTGATCTCATCATCTTCTCTCTTCCTAAGAATCCGTTTCCGATCTTGCAATTCTTCCATTGCAAAAACCTCCGACATGCCGCCGCTGTGGTTTCCTCTTCTTCTTGGCGCCGCCGCCGCCTCCTCGCCTCCTTGTACAATACCGACCCGAGCCGCCCGCCGCGGATTGCTCCTCTTCATCCTACATTGCTGCTGCGTTCTCGCCCTCCTTCCGCCTCCCGCCTCCGCCCGCCACCACGTCCACGCAACCGGCGACGGCGTCCTCATCAGCCAGGCCGACCACCAGGGCCTCCAGGCCATCAAGAACGACCTCACCGACCCCTACGGCTTCCTCCGCTCCTGGAACGACACCGGCCTCGGCGCCTGCTCCGGCGCCTGGGCCGGGATCAAGTGCGTCCAGGGCAAGGTCGTCGCCATCACCCTCCCCTGGCGCCGCCTCGGCGGCCGCCTCTCCGAGCGCATCGGACAGCTCACCCAGCTCCGCCGCCTCAGCCTCCACGACAACGCCATCGCCGGGCCCATCCCCACCTCCCTCGGCTTCCTCCCCGACCTCCGCGGCGTCTACCTCTTCAGCAACCGCTTCTCCGGCGCCGTCCCCGCCTCCATCGGCAGCTGCCTCGCGCTCCAGTCGTTTGACGCCAGCAGCAACCTCCTCACCGGCGCCATCCCGCCCTCCATCGCCAACTCCACCAAGCTTATTCGCCTCAACCTCAGCCGCAACTCCATCTCCGGCGACATCCCAGCTGAGGTCACCGACTCCCCGTCCCTCGTCTTCCTCGACCTCTCCTACAACAAGCTCTCCGGCCACATCCCCGACGCGTTCTCCGGCTCCAAAGCGCCGTCGTCCTCGCTGAAGGAATCCATCACCGGGAGCTACCAGCTCGTCTTCCTCAGTCTCGCGCACAACTCGCTCGACGGGCCCATACCGGAGTCACTCACCGGGCTCAAGAGGCTCCAGGAGGTGGATCTCGCAGGCAACAACCTCAACGGCACCATCCCCAAGAAGCTTGGGTCGCTTGCCGAGCTCAAGACGCTCGACCTCTCCGGCAATGCGCTCACCGGAGAGATACCGGCGAGCCTCTCCAACCTCACCACACTCCAGTCCTTCAACGTCTCGTACAACAACCTCTCCGGCGCAGTGCCGGCCTCGCTCGCTCACAAGTTTGGGCCCACTTCCTTCGCGGGGAACATACTGCTCTGCGGCTACTCTGCTTCGGCACCCTGTCCAGTGTCGCCGTCTCCGGCACCGTCTGCGCCGGCGTCACCCGCGCAAGAGGCCAATAGTCATCGCCGGAAGTTTAGCACCAAGGACCTCATACTGATCGTGGCGGGGATAGTCGTCGGCGTCCTAATCTTGCTAGCCCTCTGCTGCCTCCTGCTCTGTTTCTTGAAAAGGAAGAGGGATAGCACAGGTGGAGCGAGGAGCGGGAAACAGTCGACTAAGGGAGCCGGTGCCGGCGCCGCAGCGGCTGGCCGAGGTGACAAGCCAGGATCGGGTGCGGCGGAGGCGGAGTCCGGTGGCGATGTGGGCGGCAAGCTGGTGCATTTCGATGGGCCGATGGCGTTCACGGCCGACGACCTGCTCTGTGCGACGGCGGAGATCATGGGGAAGAGCACGTACGGGACGGTGTACAAGGCGACGCTGGAAGACGGCAGCTTGGTGGCCGTGAAGAGGCTGAGGGAGAAGATCACCAAAGGCCAGAAGGAGTTCGAGGCCGAGGCGGCGGTGCTCGGCAAGATCCGGCATCCGAATCTGCTGGCGTTGAGGGCATACTACTTGGGGCCAAAGGGGGAGAAGCTGCTGGTGTTCGATTTCATGCCCAAGGGGAGTCTCTCCGCATTCTTGCATGGTGAGATTTCTGTTTTGCTATATACGCTGTCCAGGATTCCTAGTTTCTGCTAAGTAGTTTATTAAGTAATCAAGTAATACTAGCTCATAAAATTTTCTTCAGTGTTTATCTAGTTCTTTTAGCTAGTACATTGTATGCACCTCAAGGTTGCACTTCTGTTAATTTAGTTATGCCCGAAATTTCTAATTGCTGCAAACAGCTAAGTAAATTACTCTGAGAAAATGCTCACAGCACCAATATACTGCTGTACTGTGTGCGTCAGTAGCTAGCTTCTGCTTAGCCTTGTACAGGAAAGATTTAATTAGTCACTTTTTTTTAGAGATTCTAGCTTGTTACTTTGTTTCAGAAATTGCTAAGTCTGGACATTCACATATTCTGACGGTACCAAGATTGATATGGAAGATGCTGAAATTTTTGAATTGTAGGTAGTGCTTTTGACCCAGCTGTAAGAATGGATGCCTCATGCTGTATAGATGTTAACATCTGAAAAATCTTATGTTAGTTCAGAGCAAGTCATGTTTGTCAATTCAGAAAGTTCAGTAATAAGAATCTGAGCATTTCACATAAGAACGAACACCTCAAGTACGTTTGAGCCTAACAAGTGAAGAATTATATAATGGTTGTTGTTGAAGTGCATTCTTCAGCTTTCTTACTTCCAAACTCTGCATTCCTTAAAATTTTATCCTTTGAACTGAAACTCTGTACTTTTGAGGTCTGACACTTAAGTTTCTTGATGGCATTCAGCTCGCGCCCCTAACACGCCGATCGACTGGCCGACGCGGATGACAATCGCCAAGGGCACAGCCCGTGGCCTGGCCTACCTCCACGACGACATGAACATCGTCCACGGCAACCTTACCTCCAGCAACGTCCTCCTCGACGACCAAGCCAACCCCAAGATCGCTGACTTCGGCCTGTCCCGCCTCATGACGGCTGCTGCAAACTCCAATGTCCTCGCTGCCGCGGGCGCCCTTGGCTACCGCGCACCGGATCTGTCCAAGCTCAAGAAGGCGAGCGCCAAGACCGACGTCTACAGCCTCGGCGTCATCATTCTTGAGCTGCTCACCGGCAAGTCACCGGCGGACACAACCAACGGCATGGACCTGCCGCAGTGGGTGGCGTCCATTGTCAAGGAGGAATGGACGAGCGAGGTGTTCGACCTCGAGCTGATGCGGGACGCGGCCACCGGACCTGCAGGAGACGAGCTCATGGACACGCTGAAGCTGGCACTGCATTGCGTCGACCCGTCGCCGTCGGTCCGGCCTGAGGCCCGGGAGGTGCTCCGGCAGCTCGAGGAGATCCGGCCGGGACCGGAGGGCGGCGCCGGACCGAGTGAGGAAGGTGGCGCAGGGCATGTGGCTGCTTCTGCAAGCAACGAGTAGCAACTGGCCAGGATTAGGAGAAGATCAAAGGAAATGAACTTTTTAGCTTGAGGCTAGAGATATATATTTAAGAATTCTTTGATTTATTTGAAAGCTTAGTGTCAGTACGTAGTAGAGAGTAGTATTATTATCCATCAATGTTGGTTTTGGAGAAGTCTGTATAGGCAAATGTTATTTGCACTAGAATCTCCCTATCAGAATATGAACTAAGATCAAAGGAAATGAACTTTTTAGCTTGAGGCTAGAGATATATATTTAAGAATTCTTTGATTTATTTGAAAGCTTAGTGTCAGTACGTAGTAGAGAGTAGTATTATTATCCATCAATGTTGGTTTTGGAGAAGTCTGTATAGGCAAATGTTATTTGCACTAGAATCTCCCTATCAGAATATGAACTAAGATCAAAGGAAATGAACTTTTTAGCTTGAGGCTAGAGATATATATTTAAGAATTCTTTGATTTATTTGAAAGCTTAGTGTCAGTACGTAGTAGAGAGTAGTATTATTATCCATCAATGTTGGTTTTGGAGAAGTCTGTATAGGCAAATGTTATTTGCACTAGAATCTCCCTATCAGAATATGAACTAAGATCAAAGGAAATGAACTTTTAGCTTGAGGCTAGAGATATATATTTAAGAATTCTTTGATTTATTTGAAAGCTTAGTGTCAGTACGTAGTAGAGAGTAGTATTATTATCCATCAATGTTGGTTTTGGAGAAGTCTGTATAGGCAAATGAGTACTGTAATTTATGACATCAAGGTGTAAAACATAACATTTACTGAGAAGTACGAGTAGCATGGCATGAACTCAATTATGATTTAATGCAAAATTTGAAGAAAATTGTGGGGCATGCAGTGCATGCACCAACATGTGAAACATCCTTTCAATTTTAGAGGACGAGTAGTGGGACACCAGGGTTGTTAAATGCCTCCAAATTAGCATCAAGCTACGTCCCAGCCTCAGCCTAAAATATTTTCCAAATCTTTTCCAATCAAGCAAATCACCCTTTTATGCCAATAGCATGTTCCTTCATTGTCAAGATTTTTGCTGTTGTTGTCATTTTGACTTTATATTGCCTTGAATTGTAAGGAACCATCTGAAGCTTAAAGGGATTGGATGTTTGTCTACTGAAGCTATGAACAGTTCATGCATTTGCATATGCAGTGATTAGCACTTATTAGCATGCTTCTTGTTGTACTTTTGCCAATCAGAGCTCGTGGAAACGAATCATTTGATGGAACAGGGATTTGACCATTTTTCAGATTCAAAAGGAATCCGAAGAGATACGTTCAACCATCAATTAACAGTTTTTTTGTTGCTGAAGAGGATAATCTTCTGCGTTGTTCAACAGTTTGAACTCTGAATTATACATGATTTTGTTACCCACAACCACAAGTGTAGACGTATAGCGAGAACTCCTTTATAGGGTAACTAATATTTAGGTATTCCTTGGAACCAAATTCACAATTTTTATCACATTTGATCTCTATGCCACATAACAAAGTTAGCCTGTGTCAGTATACATCACGTTAGCCTGTGTCAGTATACATCACATCTAGCTAGCTACGTTCCTTGGCTCAGTGGTACAAGCAACAAAAAGGAGACCATTTAGATGGACATTTGATCTCTAGGAAATAAAAAAGGTATGGTCAAACAGTGAATTTACAGCATGCAAAAAAAGTTTGCAACACAAGTCCAACAACTCCTACCAATGCAAAGGCTAAGTAGTAAGTACCCACAGTAAGTACGTTATGCTGGAGAAGCATGGATGCAAAGAGAGAGATTCATGGTTCGACACTTTGATTTAATAGTCAAAAAGGAGGAAAGGGAAGTTGTTAGCCATGCAATTCTTTGTTGTCATGGGGCCTTCGATTTGGAAAGGTTTCATGCTGTAACAGAATTAGGAATGAAGTTTTTGGTTCTAAACAAACTGAAATAAAAGCCAAGGATCTGTCGTAGCAAAGAGGGCTAGACAGTATAAAAGGGGACCCCTGGTAGCTACGAGGAAACCAGGGAATCCTCGGAGGGGGACCGGTTGTCAAGAGAAATAAATGTGTATTAATTATCTCCCAAAAGGATTTTGTTTATTAAATGGGGGAGATGGCTATTTATAGCCTTCCGACATGGTACATGAGATTATATATCTATTCCTAAAAAGACCATATGCCTATAAGAGCCGTATGAGCTTTTCCTTCCTCTATACATAGCTTCGGCTCATGATGGACTTTTCTGGTCTTGGTCCACCCAGTTGGTACGCTTGGTCCACTAGTGCTCTCCGCTCTACGCACCGTGCAGGGTGTCCTCGGGCCGAGGGGCCATGGGCACCCTTCGGCGCCCCCAAGGTGGCTCCGGGGGATACTTTTGGGTCCGTGATGCTTGATGGTCTTTCGGAAACCTTCGCACCACCTCCGAAGCCTCCCTGAAGGTATGACTGGTACCCTCGGGGAGGCCCCTAGCCGCCCCTCCGGCCGTTGGGCCACGCGGGCCTTCTGGTGACCTTTGCGTGGACTTCGGGGCCCTCTGGGCGTGCCAGGTACCCTAGGGCTCGGGCCACGCCTGCGCTCATGACCTTGGGAAGGGGAGGGGAGGGCCTTGCGATCTTCCGTGTCGTCGGGCGGCGGAGCACCTCACGACAGACCCTTTGTGGCAAAGTGGCGACATATGTGGGACTAGTGGCTCCACCGGCAATTATTCATCGATTAATTCGTAATGATTCTCTTAACGGAAGAAAGCTCAAGATAATTAGAGGTGAATAATTGTTTGATGCAAGGGGCTTGTCTCTATGAAACTTGGGACGTATACTTTATGTGGTATTGAAATTATGCAAGCATACCTCTAAGCACCATTTTTTAGGACTGTGCTCAAATAATAGTTTCAGCTATATAGTTTGGTTCAGACTTCATACAACTTTGCTTCTCTCTGTTTCTGAAACCAAATTTGAAGTGCCTTGCCTATTGCATTTTGCTACCAGAGATCAAGATAACATTGATTGATAAGATAAAATTGTTATGAATAGTGCTTGTATTCATATGAGGCCAATGGGCCGGTATATATACACAAAGTACAGAAGGCAAATATGCAAAGAACCTCTCATAACAATGGGGAATAACAAACTATACATATATCTCTAACACCCCCCCTCAAACTCATGGTGGATCAACAACACTGAGTTTGGAGAGGTAGAAGCTGTGCTGTGCTCGAGTCTGGGTCTTCGTGAAGAAATCCGCTATTTGAAGCTCCGAAGGCACATACTGAAGAGTAATCACCTGATCATGCACACAAGTCCTCATGAAAGAAGCATCAACACCAATGTGCTTGGTGAGCTCATGCTTCACGGATCACGAGCAATCTTGATAGCTTTGTCTTTGTCGGACAAGAGAGGGTCGGTGTAGTGACAAACACCAAAATCCCAAGTAACCACCGTAGCCAAGTAATCTCATTGTCAAGAGAGCCATAGCTCGCAACTCAGCCTCTGCACTCGAACGGGACACTGCAGTCTGTTTCTTCGTCTTCCAAGCAATAAGAGAACCACCAAGAAAAACACGATGCGAGAGATAGACCGCGATCGGAGGATCGCGCCCAAGTAGCATCCGAATAGGTCAAGTCGTGAACGAGTGGGCGTGGAAAGAAGAGACGGCGAGAGATAGTTCCACGAAGATATCGCGAGAACTCGAAGAAGGTGGTCGTAGTGAACTGAGTGGGAGCTGAAACAAACCGACTCGAATATGAATGGATAAGTGATATCGGACGAGTAATGACAAGGTAAACAAGACTCCCAACAAGATGACGATAGCGAGTCGGATCGTAAAGAGGCTCGCCATCGAGAGTCGGAGGTGAACATTGAGCTCCATGGGAGTCTCAACGATCTGTTGATCGATGAGAGAGGCGCGATCAAGAAGATCTGAATATATTTCTCTTGGGACATAAAGAAACCATCCGGAGTGGAAGTAACTTCAATCCCAAGGAAATACCAAGAGGACCCAGATCCGACATAAGGAATCGCTCACTAAGACGAGCCTTAACAAAGGCAATGTACTCGAATCATCTCCGTAATGATCATATCATCAACATACAGGAGAAGAAGAGTCCGACCACGAGGCGAAGTGTGGACAAAGAGCGCGAGATCATGATCACCGGTGAAAAACCAGCACCGGTGACCACAGAGGAGAAGCGCTCAAACCAAGCACGAGGGCTTGCTTAAGACCATAGAGAGAGCGCGAAGGCGGCATGACCATGCCCTCGAGAGCAGAATACCCGGTGGCGGATGCATGTAGACCTCCTCACGCAACTCGCCATTAAGAAAGGCATTCTTGACATCAAGCCGAGAAGCAGACCGGCGGCGAGCACGCCACCGAAAGAAAAGTGCGAACGGTGGTCATGTGGGCCAGGAGCAAAAGTCTCGTCATAGTCAACACCATGCTCTGCTGGAAGCCACGAGCAACAAGGCGCGCTTATAGCGCTCAAGAGAGCCATCGAGCGAGTCTTAATCTTATAGACCCACTTACATGTGATGGGATGAGAATGAGATGGAAAGGAACAAGATCCCAAGTACCAATGCGCTCGAGGCAGCAATCTCCTCGGCCATGGCAAGCTGCCACTCAGGGTGAGTAACAGCATCCCGGTAGGAGACAGGCTCACAAGTAGCGGCACCAGCAAAAGCAAAACGGGCAGGAGGCCGAATCGACTGGCGATCGCGGAGAGCGTAGCGAGGAGAAGATGACCCATCAGGGGAAGATGGAGCATCAGAAGAAGATGGAACATCAGGAGAAGATGGCTCATCTGGAAGATCCTCAATACGAGGTCGACGAGTGTAGAAGATAAGGGGAGAAGGTATGCGTAGTGGGAGGAGCTCATGAGTCGTGAAGACGACACGAGCGGCGACAACGGCGGAGATGCCACAGGGGAATATGTGGAGACTCGGTGGGGCAGTGGGCGAGGCAAAACAGATATAGGTGTATCTGGAAAGGTCAAGAAAGACAGAGACTCCACAGAGGAAGCCGAAGGAGAGGCAGGACGTGGGTAGAATGGACGAGACTCGTCGAAAGTCACATCCCGAGAAACCCGCATCCGACGACCAACAGGATCCCAGCACCGATAGCCCTTGTGCTCGGCACTGTATCCCAGAAAGACACACTCAACAGACTGAGCGGTCAGTTTGGTGCGTTCTCGAGGGGCGAGGAGAACGTAGCAAACACAACCAAACAGATGAAGGGTAGAGTAGTCAGGAAGAAGACCACAGAGACGCTCACGAGGATCGCTCCTCAAGAGCGAGAGAGGGTGGATGTTGACGAGATAGGTGGCAGTGGAAACAGCCTCGGCCCAAAAGTGAGGTGGAATAGAGGCGGCGATCATCAGAGCACGAGCCGTCTCAAGGAGGTGGCGATGCTTGCGCTCAGCGACACCATTCTGAGCATGAGCACCAGGACAAGAGAACTGAGCGAGAGTGCCCTGCTCAGCAAGGAAGCTGCGCAGGTAACGAGAGAGGTACTCGCCAGCAGAATCAGCATGAAAAACACGAATAGGAGTGGAGAACTGTGTGTGAATCATAGTGGCAAATTTTTTATAGATAGACAAGGCCTCACTACGAGAAGACATGAAATATATCCAAGTATGGCGAGAAAAATCATCTATAAAAATGATATAATATCGATGACCCCCTTTCGAAACGAAGGGAGCCGGACCCCAAACATCTGAATAAACAAGATCAAAAGGGCGATGAGACACAGACTCACTATGAGGATAAGGAAGCTGAATCTGTTTACCTAACTTACGTACCGACAATCTAAAGACACGTCTCCGAGACAGACCCGAAAGACCACGACGAACTAAGGGCGGCAAAGAGATCCACACAGATGACCAAGACGGTGATGCCACCTGCTGAAAGAGCCGGTGAGACGGCGAAGTGGCGAGCGGAAGCGGCGGCGGTGGTGGCGGCGGAAGGAAGATGAAGCGTCAAGTTCCCGAGACGCTATGAGTCACGCGCCGAGGCCGAACCAACCGAACTCCGTGTGGATCCCGAACACAACAAGAGTCGAGTCGAGAATGACCCGATAACCAAGTTCGGTAATCTGCCCAGCAGAAAGAAGCTGCATGGTAAGACGAGGAACATGAGCAACAGAAGAAACATGAAAGGATGAATTGCTAAGAGTTCCTCTACCAGAGACAGAAAGATATGTACCATCGCAGTAAGAACAGCGGGAGAAACAAGAGGTGTAATAGAAGACAAAGTGGAAGGATCAGGAGTCATGTGAAAAGATGCTCCAGAATCAAGAATCCATGGGAGATACCGATCGTAGGGGTGGTTTCTCGATGCTGAAGAGTCGATGAGCGAACCTGCGAGAACACCGAGGAGAACCTGAAGCGGCAAGCAGGCGTCGAAGTCTGGCTATCTCCTGCTCGGTGAGAGAAGCTGCTGAAGAAGTCGATGCAGACGTCGTCGTAGAAGCACTAGTGCCAGTAGAAGAACGGCGTGAAAGATGCCGCTTCTTCTTGTAGCACTGGGACTCAGTGTGGCCATCCTTGTCGCAGTAGGAACAGTGAGGACGGCCACCTCCAGACGGAGGACGGCCACCACCACCTGTGGTAGCCGCTGGAGGAGGCAGTGTAGCAGGCGGACGAGCGGCGAGCACAGAGGGGAGTGGCATCAGACCAGCACCACTCAAACGAGTCTCCTCTGCGCGTATCTCGGTAAGAGCCTCCAGGAGAGTGACACGAGGGTGGCGTGCAAGTAGCTGGGCACGCCTTTGCTCGAACTCAGGACGAAGGCGAGTAAGGAACTCGTAGACCCGCTGAAACTCCAGATCAAGACGCATGTCCGGCAAAGCGTACGGACGAGTACGACGGCCAAATCGCGGAGAGAGTCCAAGCGGCGCCGATGAGCAGAGCTCGAGCGTAAAAGGCGTCAACAGTAGCATCACCCTGCTGAAGAGAGTGCTCCTGGCGGACCACGGACAGTGCAGGCATCACCGAGGGCTCGTGCGCCGACGAAGATGAGTCCATATCCGAAAGCGAAGAGTCCTACAACCTCGAAGAGAACCGAGGTGGACACTGGAGATGAAGACAAAGAAGGCGGCGTCGTCATTGTACCACTGAGTGTAGGTGGTCAGACGATCCTTGTAGAAATCGAGCCTCTGGTAGGCGAGGCGACCTCATCATCGCGATGAGCGGCCTCGAGCGCGCCTTATCGGTGTGTCGGGGCAATGCAACAGGCGTGGGCTCCGTCGGAGGAATAGGGCAAGGCGGGCAGGTGACATCGCGAGAGAGGACGCCCCAGAGACGTAGACCACGCATGTGAATGTGCATGTGAGACACGAAGTCGGTGTAATTAACATCATCAAAGACCACCGAGCAACGAGGGAGGGAAACGGTGCCCATTGGTAGGCGGCGCTGGACGGCGCGGCGACCAAGATAACGAAGTCTAACAGGCGGCGCTGGACGGCGCGGCGGTTAGCACGACGTTTTCGCTCGCTTCGCTCTCTTTTCTTTTTCCTTAACGGCCGTTGCTCGGCCGCAACACAATCACACGGAACCCTAGTTCCGTGGGGAAGCGGCGCGTCGGGAGAGCGGCGACGCGGCGGCGGGGGAGGCGGCGAGGCTGCGGCCGGCGAGGCGGCGCGGCCTCACGCGGGCCGCGGCGGCTACGGTGGCGGAAGCCGGCGATCTGCGAGAGCGCGCGGCCTCACCAACGGCGCTCGGCGGGCGCGCGGCTGGAAGTAAGCGGCGGCGTCCGGAGAGGTGACGAGTCGGTGGAGTCGGGCGGGGACGGCAGCAGAGGCGGCAGCGGCGCGAGGGAAGCGCCGGTGGAGTCGGGCGAGGCGACGGCAGCAGCGGCGGCAGCGGCGACGGGGGAAGCGCCGAGACGGCGACGGCGGAGGCCGGGAGTCGGCGACGGCGGCGGAGGCCGGGAGTCGGCGACGGAGACGGCACACGGGCGCGCGGAACCCTAGGTAAGTCAAAACCCTAGTTTTGGCTCTGATACCATGTTATGAATAGTGCTTGTATTCATATGAGGCCAATGGGCCGGTATATATACACAAAGTACAGAAGGCAAATATGCAAAGAACCCCTCATAACAATGAGGAATAACAAACTATACATATATCTCTAACAAAAATTTCTGAAACTTGGTGAAGTTGATGCGTGTTGGTTCATTGATTCAGCTAGGAGAGAAGCGAGAACCAACCTCCATCGAACATGACAAGTCCATCAAGCCATCAAGGTACAGAAATTCTATCATCATATTTAGTAGTAATATGCGGTGCAAATTAAGAACTTACGCATGTACGCATACTGTGAACACATGGCATGATGGAACATAAGATCACATGTCTCTTGTTTCGGTTTTGCTAGTTTTAAGTTGTCTAAAATTTTCTTAAGTTTAAATCACTTGTTGTGATTATTGGATTTATGTAGAAATTAGTGTGTCATATGATTGGATATTGATCCAATGGATATCATATGATTGAATATTGATCTAATGATCACAACAAGTGACTTAAATTTAAGAAAATTTCAAACAACTTATAAATAGACATATTTAGGAAAGGATCTACCGGCCAACGTCACATTCATTAATCCCGCAAGGCTCTTATGACGATGTTCCGTCTCCCTTGGGGAGCTTCATCCATGCATGAAGAAGGTTTAGCTTGTGATGGACGCATGATCACAGGAATTACCCGGACACAAATACTGTTCCTTCACATTGCTGCTAGCTAATTAACCAAATTGGAGCAGAGGCTTGTAAATATCTTGCGAAGAAAGCAAATGCATGTGTGAAATAACTCATGTAGATTGACCAGCAGAATCAACTCAGGACCCAATCTTTCTCATGTAGAACGAACCGGCCGTTCTCTACTGCCGCGCGCTAATCTTTTCTTCTTCTTCCTTCCTTTCTTTCTGTACTGTATATACTATTTGTCATGCCTCCTGGCGTGCACCTATATAAAGGGGCCTGGCCTGGTCCCTCTCCATGAATTCTAACAGAGGCATTCTGGCTTGCGCACAAGGTACATCTTGCAAGGCAGCTACCTATATAGCTAGCTACAAACGCTGCTATTAATCGATCGATCGAGTTGCAGCTACCGCAGATCGAAGTCACAGATGCAGCAAGCATTCTCCATGTCAAGCTCCTACTACTCCCTGCTCCTGAGCTTTGCTCTTGTCTGCTCCCTGACGATTGCAAAGGAGCAGTACCATGAGTTCGTGGTGAGTAGTGCACACGCGGTTCTCTCGTTCCCTGACTTGCTTTCCTTGTCGTGATTAATCTCGATGAGCCTGTGTGTGCAGATCCAGGAGGCGCCGGTGAAGAGGCTGTGCAAGGCTCACAACATCATCACGGCGAACGGGCAGTTCCCGGGGCCGACGGTGGAGATCAACGAGGGCGACTCCCTCGTCGTCAACGTCACCAACCGCGCCAGATACAACATCACGCTCCACTGGCACGGCGTCCGGCAGATGCGGACGGGGTGGTCGGACGGGCCGGAGTACGTGACGCAGTGCCCCATCCGGCCGGGGCAGAGCTACAAGTACCGCTTCACGGTGCAGGGTCAGGAGGGCACGCTGTGGTGGCACGCCCACAGCTCATGGCTCAGGGCCACCGTCCACGGCGCCCTCCTCATCCGCCCCCGCGACGGCGTCCCCTACCCCTTCGACGCCGGCAAGCCGAAGCAAGAGATACCTATCATACTCGGTACGTATGCATGTGCCATCCCTACCTATGTTATGTATGTCACTCTCATCAGTGATCACGCCTGAAAGTGTTCAACCTATGATCAACTCAAGGAATATATGATCCAATTAGCATAGTCTACACGCACGCAACAATGCTGTTCTTTTCCCCTGCTCTGTTTTTTTGTAAAAAGACGTGCATATAAATGCATAGGAACTAGCTAGCTAGGACTAGGAGTACCTATTACTACCTCCCAGAGAGAGAAGAAGAAGAAGAAGAAGAAGAAGAAGAAGAAAGTCCTACTTGTGTAGGATATGGTTCATTACATTACCTAGGAAGGATGAGAGGAAGCGATAGCATGTGGCCATTGCCGATGTGGTGAATTATGCACTGCCTCCCTCAGTTTCATGAGGATATATGCTACCATTATCAGGTACAATACTAGTTCAGTTTTGTTCCATGAAATTTAATTCAGAGCCTCAGGCACATCTGCTTGCATATATGTGAGCTGTAAAATCATAAACCCATCATCCCGATCGACAATTTCTCGCTTACAGGTCAAAAGTACAGCCAAGATACAAGAGAGAGAGAAAGAAAAAAGACAGCTTTTCCTTGTACTCGAAAGGAGGAGTTGATCTCCAAGCCACGATTGGTCGCATTTCCAAAGTGTGGGCCAAACTAATTTAGGGGCTTTTCCCGCGTGTTAACGACTATTATCACTATCATACTTTTCTGCTGGCTGTTGGTACCAGCTGCTGCTTATCTGAGAGTCTAACATGACGGATTGCCATGTAAGCATAGTATCTTTCAGAAGAACCATGATCCATAGCAAGAAAAAGCTAGTATCGAGCAAGAAATTGATCATGATGCATCTATGTGAGATCCCTTCTTTACTCATGACTAAGGCGTGTGAGGCCAACAACTCACATGCACATGCTAGCTATGCCTTGATGTAGAAAACATGTGTATTTCTCACTCTTACAAAAATATACCTGTGCTTCAGCCTTAAGGATTAAGAGAGCACCGTTTTTCTCGCTCATTTTTTTTTCCAGGCTAAATTTTTGCGGTTTGTCTGAAAAGTTTGCTCCCCAATAAGAACATTTCTAGAATCAATGTGCTTGATTTGAGTAAAGCATTGCTGTTGCAGTGTAGCTAATACATGCCCCTGTTGACAAAAGGAGGTTGCATCAAGAAAGGGTTTTCATTTCCTTTTATTTGGATTATCGACATAAACAAAAAACATTTTTTTACATGTCAAAAGTAAATAAACTGCCCAGTTGGCTCTTAAGCATTCCAAAAGGAAAACACAAATTAATAAATCTCCAGAGAGAGAAAACACGGAGACTAGTTTAAACATGTTCTATTGTTTGAAAAAGTATCTTCAGTACTCCCTTGGAGAAAATCTCCTGAAAGTATGACTTTGGAATTGCATAATCAAAATCGCATCATTCGGCCGTTCATTTAGGCTGTTATTGTGGCCGACATGCCACAATATATAGGCCTAACATGTGCATACCAGCTTTTCCATTTTTCATCTTTAGGTGATGAATATATTGACTAGAACCCTCCTTTGAATGAATAGGAAAGACATTGCTATGCTACACTTTTTTTTTCTTCTTTGTTTTGCTCCTTTTTTAGTAAGCAAAAGACAGTTAGTTTCAGAGAATGTCATTTAAGAGGCTAGCAACTACATAAATCATTAAACCTTTGATCTGCAACCAGCTAGTTGTGAAGTAGAGTAGAGTAGTAATTTCCTTGTAAATGACTGAAGTGACTGTTGGAACGATGAGGGCTGCAGGGGAGTGGTGGGACATGAACCCCATCGACGTGATGCGCGCCGCCACGCGCACCGGCGCGGCTCCCAACATCTCCGACGCCTTCACCGTCAACGGCCAGCCGGGCGACCTCTACAACTGCTCCTCCAGAGGTACAAGCCAGTGATAAATGTTCTTCACTGAGCATTGCCGAATCGTTACTTCTACTTGGGTAAATCGGTAAAAAAAGAAGAAGATATTATCGTTCCACGTACGTGCTGATGAATTTACTGTTGGATGCATGAAACGAAATGCTGGACAGACACGGCCGTATTTCCGGTGAAGTCCGGCGAGACGAACCTCCTGCGGTTCATCAACGCGGCGCTCAACACGGAGCTCTTCGTCTCCCTCGCCGGCCACAAGATGACCGTCGTCGGCGCCGACGCCTCCTACACCAAACCATACACCACGTCCGTCCTCATGCTCGGTCCCGGCCAGACGACCGACGTCCTCGTCACCTTTGACCAGCCCCCCGGCCGATACTACCTCGCCGCCCGCGCCTACGCCAGCGCGCAGGGCGTGCCCTTCGACAACACCACCACCACCGCCATCTTCGACTACGGCACCAGCCCCAGCTCTAGCCCGGCAATGCCGACCCTCCCGGCGTACAACGACACCGCCACGGCGACCACGTTCACAACGAGCCTGCGCAACCTCCGCAAGGCGGAGCTCCCCTCGCGCGTCGACGAGAACCTCTTCTTCACCGTCGGCGTCGGCCTCTTCAACTGCTCCAAGGGCCAGAACTGCGGCGGCCCCAACGGGACGCGGTTCGCGGCGAGCATCAACAACGTCTCCTTCGTGCTCCCCTCCAGCCTCTCCATCCTCCAGGCGCACTACCAGGGCGCGCCCGGCGTCTTCACCGCCGACTTCCCCGCCAACCCGCCGGTGCAGTTCGACTACACGGCGCAGAACGTAAGCCGCGCGCTCTGGCAGCCCGTGCCGGGCACCAAGGTCTACAAGCTCAAGTACGGTTCCGCGGTGCAGATCGTGCTCCAGGGCACCAACATCTTCGCAGGGGAGAACCACCCCATCCACATCCACGGCTACGACTTCTACATCCTCGCCGAGGGCTTCGGCAACTTCAACGCCGCCACCGACACCGCCAAGTTCAACCTCGACGACCCGCCGATGCGGAACACGGTCGGCGTGCCCGTGAACGGATGGGCTGTCATCCGGTTCGTCGCCGACAACCCGGGGGTGTGGCTGATGCACTGCCATCTGGACGTGCACATCACGTGGGGCCTCGCCATGACCTTCCTGGTGGAGGATGGAGTTGGAGAGCTGCAGTCCCTGGAGTCACCTCCACCGGACCTGCCAATTTGCTGAACACATCAAAGTTTTGGTCATTTTGCTCACCACCTTTTGCTGATTATTCGGAGCATGTATCATTCTCACATTTGGTTATCTACATTTGATTCATTAAGATACATTTCATTGTCATTTAGATATGGATTAAGTACATTGTTCATCCCTTAACTTTTATCCTAATTTAAAGTTCATCATTGAATTATAATACCGAATAAAACGCGTCTTCGAACTGTCAATACCGTGCAAAAGATACCCCTTTGTCTGTTTTAGAGCGGTTTTGACCGATGTTTGATCCAAATGGCTTGCTCGCGGTACTGACACGTGACACAAAACCACTCTCAAAATGAATAAATGACGGTTTTTGCACGGTATTGATACTTGGAGGACACGTTTTATCTGGTATTATAATTCAGGGACGAACTTTAAATTATGGCAAGAATTTAAGGACAAATAATATACTTAATCCTTCAGATATCGAAACAAGAGAGATACTTGCAGCAACAGCTCTACATTCTCAAATTAACAGAGGGGATTACACTGAAATCTTATGAAGTGCTCAGTAAAGTACAATTACCATCTACCACTGCATTGCATTCAAGTATCCAATAACAACTGACTTGCAGCAACAGCTCTACATTCTCAAATTAACAGAGGGGATTACACTGAAATCTTATGAAGTGCTCAGTAAAGTACAATTACCATCTACCACTGCATTGCATTCAAGTATCCAATAACAACTAGTCAGGCAACATTTCTAAAGGAAAAATGGTCTGTCTGAAACAGATCTAACTGGCTGCTTGGCTGGCTGAAGCTGCAGTACGCACAGATCATTGGATGCCACAGTTACATTGAACATAACTCGCAGGTACCACAGATTTGTACATGTCGATCAAGCCACAAATTTCAGGCAGCGGGTATCGTTGTGTATGACTTGACAGCGGCATGAGCAGAACCGTGTCCCACACCTGACGCATGTGTAGTTTGCAGAGTTCCCACAAACTGAGCAGTAATGGCGCCGGGATGAAGTGCGCAGTGGACCCACAGCAGCCCTCAAATATGTTGGGACATGAGGAGGAAGGGATTCAAGATTTGCCTGTTACGGTTCAGGAGTGAAAATATTTTAAGCACCCTACTTACGAAAGAAACATGGCAAGAAAGAAATTTACAGCACAACTTACGGTTATCATCAAACCCTTCTACTTACCTCTTGTAACACATCCATGAACGATCTTGCTGCCCTCTTCTCCAAAGCTTTTCCTTGCCTTGTCTTGCGTTTCATGTTCTTTGACTGCTTCTTTTGCATGAGAACTATAGGGAGGCAAATAGAAAACAAAAGAAGATTACCACTAGATCACTACATCGATTCTCCGGACGTGGAGCCCTCTAATTGAATTGGCATCCACAGCCCAAAACCATGATATGCGTGCAGCTTTCCAGTGTGTCAAAGATTATTCTACATTGAAATGCCAAACCAAGCATAGTGAATGTATAGCGTTTTACAGAAAAGGTGAACCTGTGATCCTCAATAGTAGAGAAGCTATAGCATGACGAACTAAAAAGATATCTAAGCTGATTAGCTTTAAGGGCATTACAGGGCCAATAACACAATCAACCCGTGCATATTAAATGTATTAGAGAGGCACATGATTTTTTCATCAATCTCTTTGCAATAAACAGAAGTACAGAATGTTCCCAATTTCTGTAAAATCAATACATGAATATGTGATCACAATTCACAAGTACTAGAAGCAATACAAGATCCTAGACATAGCCATTTTGTGCTTATAGTAATATTCACTTGTTAGCGATCCACGTACCGGAACCTTAAGAAGGTTTAGGGGCTGTGTTTTAGGTTTTCGGTTCGGATGGCGGGATGTACAGTTAAGGGGCTGTGTTTTAGGTTTTCGGTTCGGATGGCGGGATGTACAGCTTAGGGTTTTAGCCTTGTAGGTTATTATTATTATTATTATTATATTCTATTTTATTTTATTTGTAAGGCTCTCGTCTCTTTGACTTTAAAGAGGTTTCATTCATAGTCTACTCCAACTTGTTTTGGATCAAAGGCTTTATTGTTGTTTGTTATCTACACTTAGGATTCCTTTTTGCTCTGCGGCATTAGAAAATGATCCCAAGACCAGCATGACACTCGCAACTTCCTTCAAACTTAAAAGAAACAAAAATAGTTACCTAAAAAAATGAGAAAGAAACTGACCATGGTCTTCCTCATCTGTAGATCCATACTCATCATCATTAAGATCTACTACCTCCACCCCAGCATTATCACTCTCAAGAGCTTCAAGACGAGCTAATGCAACCTTCATGGCATTACAGAAATGGAGACAAACAAATTAGGAAAACCAACATACGGAGAAGTGGCAACATTGAAATGTCACGAAAGACTTGCAAAAAATTCAGGCACAATGAAAGATTGTAACTATAAACATGAAAAAGAATCTCAAAATGAAAAACAAAAACATGAAGCGTTCAGGTAACATCTCAAATTCTTCATATCAATGCCCAGGGCACTTCAATCAGGTATAAACTATAGAAGGGCAGTCCTTAAAAAAAAGGAAACAAGAGCTGAAAGCAGACATAAAAAACAAAACACAAATCATGACAGTGGATATAAAAGGTGCCTTGCACTTTACACAGCAAAATGGAGCTTCCAATCCAGCTAAGCTAATAAGTTTTGATCACTTGACATATGTTTGGATTAGAACTCAGAATGCTAGTTTAAAGTATAAACTTATTGAGGTAAGCTGCCTTACGGGATAATAAGCAAAGTAAAAACCTTTCCTACTGAAACTCTCAGCAGAAATAATAAGAATAAAAAAACGTGTGATGCGGAAATTAAGAGTTACCAACTGTGAGTAAGGCTCTAAATTTCCCCTTACAATCCTTTCCTTGTTCTTTGAGAAAGGAGGACCATGGAAAAAAAACACAAGCGCTGATGCACATCCCAACATATCTGGGCATCTGCACATATAAGCAGTGCAGATGCAAAAACAGAACTCCTCTTGGCCAAAACATGTATAGAGCGTATTTGCCAAAACTATCTCAAGAAACAAGGCTGATCCCTTCAATGATTCTGTTATATCCCCTCAGAAAAATGCTGCCGTGTTCCGGCCTTAATGTATGAATAATTATTATCCTGCAAAGCCTTGATCCTTTTGAGAAGTATCATTAAGTCACCATTGGGAGGGAGGGTTCAGTATACACGCCCACTTTGCAGTTCCAATTTAAAGTAACCGAATCTTCATACTCGGAAATTGACGGAATCCATTCCAGGGAAAACAATTTGGAGGAACTAGTAGTGATCATAAGGCAATAATAACCCAGAGATGGGTGGAATCGAAGGGAGGAATGATGGTGTTACCCCGTAGATACCTGGGCGCGGTTGTCGGAGCTGGCGAGGGCGGAAGCCATGCGCGTGGCCATGCGGCGCGTCCGCGTGCTGGAGCGGCGGAACGGCCCGACGTTCTCATCCTCCCCGTCCATCTTCGAGCCGCGGGCGGCGGCGGCGGCGGCGGCGGAGGGCGAGGTATGGTAGGAATGCCACTGAGTAGGGTATGGTTCCCCTCCCCTAGCTCCGCGGCGCCGCGCGAATCTCAAAGCTTCTAGTAGAATAGCAGCCAGCCTGCCACTGAGCCACCCCGAAGTTCCATCTCCGGGCAGGCCAGAGCTAACCGCCGGCGCCCACCCCCACTCATCGCCGGAAAATGGCCGCCGCCTCCTCCCCTTCTTGCTCAGCCCCTTCCCTTAATTATCTGGAGTGGTCACATCGCGCGGCATGGCAAGTGGCAATGTTGGGAACAACTCGATTAGCCAACAAAATTGTATTCCTTGCATTTCCCCCTCGTCGCCGCGGGCCGCAGCCGTCGTCCGTGCGCCGAGAGACCGAGGTCAGCACAGGCACTACTCTCCTCCGTTCTCGTATAATTCCTCTTCCTCTTCTTCTTTTTCTTTTTGTTTTTGAAAGGAACCCTCTTTCAAGTTCTTGACCTTCACTGTTCAAGAGTTCTTGATCTTGTGCAGGAGCACTTGGCGTTGTGGCTGCCACGCAACAACGGCGCTCGCCGAAGCGAAGCTTGGTCGTGATTACAATCCATCCATTGTTATGCAATCTTGTTTACTATGTTCCTTTCCCCCTGCCCTCCTCTCCCCGGGCCGGACGCCGCTGCCCATCGCCGGGACCACGCTCTGGTTGCTCGGTGCGAATATGATGCTGCCCGCCTCCACCTAGGTCGCATGCTTCAGGAACAACTTGATCCACATTAGCAACATCTATACATTGACTTTGATCCAATTCGCAAAGTTCATCCCCACTACGCATGAAACACTGCCTAACCGGTCAGATGGCTCATCGGTCTGACTGTCGGTCGGTCAGATCACTTTGGAAATTCTCGCAAGGAAATGAAAAGTCCCTCTTTGGATTTCGGCAAAATCCTATCTACTTTTGACTCGAAACTCTATTTTCATGAAACTTGGTGAGTTAATACTCATACACAGGTGTTTTATCACATTCCTCAAAATTTAGAGGTTGACTTTTGGGCCAATCAGACCATCTCATGTGGTTGGTTAGTCTGAACGTCGTCACACATGGCTAATCAGACCATTGGATCGTCAGAATTTCTCAAAAACGAGGGTTTTGCCGAACGTCTTGACGTGATTGGCAATTGTTCAGTGTGCTAAGATTAGAAGCATATCCTGGTAGCATCCGAAGTAGGATTGAAGGTGCAACGTGGTAATCGCGTCTTGGCTTTGAGCTCGCTCGGGGCACTTGGCCAGGATGCCGCAGACATGGACGCGGACAAGGAGGAGGTCGGCCTCCCTAGGCACAGCAGCAGTCGCGCGTAGGTACGGCGCTTGGAAGAAGACGCGGGATCGACTGATGGAGGCGTACGCCTTTGCCTGGGGAAGCCCCGTCAGGCCGCCGGGGAGGTCGTCGTGGAAACGCCGCCTCATCATGAACACTACGGACACGGTGGTGGCCCTTCCCTGCGAGGCCAAGGAAGGGGTGGAGGAGGGAGTTGGTGGGCCGACAGAGGGAGGGTGGAGTGGACTGGCCCAAGCCCAACTAGAAAGGAATATACGTCTTGGATTGGAGTTGGACCCAGCCCAATCAATGTAGACGAGCTACGGTTCTAACTAACTTACATAAGAAATACTTATGTAATTTTAAGTAAACTATCCTGAAACTGCACTCTTAAGAAAGGATTTTTTTTTTCTTTTGCAAAACTATACTTTTTTAGCAAACCTATCGCAAAAGCACTATGCATTTAACAAATCCTCCTTCCAATCAACGGACTCTGACCAACCGAACTCACCGATATGTATTTCTTTTCTTCTTGTTATTTACAGTGACTAAGATGGAGCTTCCTTGCAAATAGCGTAATGTAGTCGCAGCAGCGGTCGAGAGGGTATACTCCGGTACCATTGCTTGCTTCTTGAACTAACATCAAGTGGCCCTCCGGCTAGATTGTATCAGGGGCTCCATTCGATTCACAAGTATAGCAGGGTGTGAACCGCAAAAGCCACCCTACTCCTCTTTACTGTTCTTGCCCTGTTACGGTTGTTAGAATAGGAATTTCTTTGTATTTACCTATACTAGTAGCCTTGCACGCGCCTTGGCACGCGGAGACAGCGCAACGTGAGCAAAGAAGGGGTAAAAACTGACTGATGTAGTTTGCCTCTGCAGCATAGTTGCCACAGCCGTCAATGGAGGAGGCGTGAATGAAGAACATAGTTTGTTTGCCCTGCAGGATAGTTGCCGTAGGCGTGAATGAACAACAAAAGTACACACTAATCATCCTTGTAAGAAGGTTCAATCTTCAATTCAGCACAATCATGCATTTTATATATATCACTTTGCCTCTGCCTAGATCATATCATGCCTAGTTGCAAAACATTTTACATATTACGAAACAAAGAGCAAAACTCATAAAAGCTAACCATGATGTACTCATCTGCTAAGACAACTTTGCTAGCAGCTTTTTCCTAGAAATTAGTGACCTTATAAGGATATTCTTGTTCAACATAGCTGGCCCCTCACGTGTTGCTGCTGGACTGCAATATAGCAAAGATAATTTGAAGATGGGAAAATTCGCTAAAAAATATGATCCAACACTGTGTTGACGTTCTATATAGAAATATGAATATTAATGATACATTGAGTTCACCAGTCGTACCATCATGATCATCTACAGGACCGTAATAGATTAAGATCATCATTCTATACAAATATGTACCAATACAAAGTGATTTGGATAAGTAATTTCTTACCTGATTACATGTTCATCCGAGTTTTGTGCTTGCGTGGGAGGCTATATAAACCCCCATGGCATAGCTATTGCTTGTTCTTTCGACCCGAGTTCATGCGAGGACTTTGAGAGAGGACTAGGCGATCATTTAATCGTTGTGTTCACATAAACCGTACCAAATTGTTTGATTGAACTCCTCAATTAGCACCCAAAAAGATAGATGGCCAAAACACTTTGGGTTTCTTGAGCTTCACTTATATCCTTACATCCTTGAGACTAGCTTTTGTACATTGCACTAGGGTGTTCTTTGGTTTATTTACGTTGTTGAATTGTGAGACTTGTGCAATCAAGAGGAGCAAACCCTATTTAGCCATTGCAATAAGAAAAGAGAAAAAGCGTAGGTTACAAGAAAAAGGCACGGCTTGAAAAGGTATTAAAAAAACAAAAGATCAAACCGCAAATACGATACAAATTTTTTCCTTTCGGTTTCCTTAATAGCCAGAAGAGCGAAGAGCTTTGTTCATGCGGTTTTGAAAAAAAAAAACAAACAAAAAGTGTAGAAATTGGGAAGAGTAAACCTTAGTCCACAATTTCAGATTGTGTATTTAATCTATTTGAGCAATCTTGTGCCCTAATATTGATATCTTTGCAATTGGCTAGCGTCTCTCATAGTACTTGGTGCAAAAATGAGCTAGTTTTCATCTCAATTCAGTTTGTCTCTCACTAGCTCATTCCTTTGTTTGCATTAAGTCACATTTATCTTTATTTGTGCGTTCATACACTTCGCTTAAACCTTTTGGATCAGCACATAGGCAAAATACTCTAGCTTGGATCATTACTTAGCTTTACAATACCTTGAATATCAGTTGCATAGGACATACACATACCGTCAGAGCTCCACCTACACCCGTTTGTGTACTCCTTGCTCTTGGTTACACTCATACATTCTGGGTTAAGGTCGCTCATTTGTCTGGCTGTCGATTTGCCGTCCTTGATTCACTTTGGAGCGGTAAGCTTGTCTTGTGTTCGGGATGGTGAGTTGCGGCGTAGAGCAAGTTTTTTTACTAACCAAGATATAATTTCGTTTGCTATTTGTGAGTGGTATCCATGTCGGTCATCGGGAGAATCCACGATTCGTGGGCGGAGTATACACGGTTGTGTGGGGCGCTACAAAAGCAACTTCATGATCGTGATAATGGTGTGCGCGATGAGCTCGGGTCCGTTCGATGGATTGAACAACCTCGGAGAGGAGGTTACGCAACTACGTGCGGACATCAACAACAACTTCTTGGAGCCGCACGCCATGTTCAATCAACCAAGCGTGCATCATAAGGATTTTCACGATAAGCCAAAATTTTCTATCCCTATATTTTACGGTCGTGCATGGATGTACAAGAATATCTCGCAGGAGCTAGAAATTGATACTCTATTTCGGATGCACAACTATACGATGAGAGGAAGCTCTTACTTGCGTCTAGTGGCTTGGTGATTATGCCACACATTGGTGGGAGCAGTTTATTAAATAGCGTATGGGCGCCATGAATTGCCGATTATCACGTGGGAGCGGATGAAGCGGCATTTCGGACGCGTTTTGTACCTCGCCACTACAAGCGTTCTCTACTTGACAAGTTGACTTGTCCACGAAAGGTTTAAATGCGCTAGTATATCACATGTGAAGCGGCCGAGCATGGGACATTCCCTTCGGTACATGTTTCGTGTAGTCTTTGCCCCATTGCTTCATGAAGAGTTTGTAGTTCTTGGTAATTGCTCAATTGTCGACCCACAATCTTTGGGGGCGGGATGTATCCAAACCCATATGAGAATGAGTGCCACATAGCCAAATTGGTGAGAATGATAAAGAGAGTGGTGTGTGATTCCACCATATGTGAGGTTGAGAGCATCTCTATTGAGTGTGAGAAAGATGCACCAACAGAAAGAGAGAAGTAGATGATAGTCAAAAAATGAGTTGAAAGTTGAACAACCCAACGCAGTTGGGCGTGAAAGACGAGGAGATAACCACGGTGGGGATAGAGTGCTTGCGATCCAATGGTTTCATGATGATGATTTGATATCTACAACACCTACAACAAGCGAGGAGGATGGTAAAGGTAACGATAATGGTGTTGAATTGCATACTCATCAAGAAGAAGTGCGTCTGAGTTCGATCTCTAGTGTTCCTTTGAATATTCCATGTTACGAAATTTGTATGCTCAATTTACATAATGTGGAATTGATTACCCATAAGGACGTTCTTACTAAAATATCTTTTGATGATCTTTTATACTATATCATGTTCGATGTTCATAGAGAGCTATCTAGTGTGATTGAGAATCTTGCTAAAGTTTCATGTTTAAAATCACTCGTTAGTACTTATGCCTACACATATACATTCAATTTGATTGGAGATTATGGTGTAGATGACAAGTTCTATGTTTATCGAATATGCATTACCCGTGATAATCTTGCTGATTTAAACTTGCATGTTTTGCGCAAACCATCTATTGAGAAATATCATGATCATTTTGAGATGGATTTTAATACAAGTGCCTATTGTTTAGAGCATAATATGATGCCTACTTGTTTCTCCTATACATGTAAACAACGTAGTCGAGTTGAAGCATGGAAGAAACTAAAATTTTTCTCTCCAATATTTGAACAACTTGATCTAGTGGGTCCCTCTTATATCTTGTCCATGTACTTACCAAAGTCGAGGGCGATTTTTCTCATGGGAGGGAGAATGATGTGATTGAAAGTATCGCAATGTATATATCAAATACATCCTATGGTGCTATGATCCTAATTATTTTGTGCAAACAACGAGAATGTCACAACAATTGATGCATACATATACCACGTATATACGTTGTTCTTTTGTTTATTACACTTTGACAAATCATCATGTGCTAAGCAAAAGGAGTTTGGATGACAAATATATATACCATGCATATACGTTGTATTTTTGTCTACCACATCTTGAGCTATCAAAAGCCGAGGGCGGCTTTTTTGAAGAAAGGGAGGATGATGAGGATATCCTACTACTTATGAGGTTATTCGTGAAGAGAGCTAAACTTCTCAAACAACGGTGCATTTGTTTCTTAATGAATTTCCTTTTGTTGCCAATGAGAATTGGTTACTACCTAAAGCAATACTTGGTGCATTCTCGGGTTTGACAAATTTAAAGACTTTGAAACCGACAGGGGAGGAGAGGAGGCGGGAACAAATTCATGGAGGAGAAACACATGCGGCCAACAAGGAGAAAAACCCATGTGGCCAGAGAGAACGTGCTCTCGGGATAAAACCTAGCACACGCGAGCGGTTAAGAAAGACATATGGTGACATGGCAACAAGGGTTACATTGGCATAAAAGAAGCATCAAGTGCATCGAACAAATTCGCGCAAGCTAAAGAAGAAAGCTCACAATACAAGGGAAGCGAGAGGAGACTAGTTTAAATTTCCAAATTAAAGTAGGACGTTTTTGAATCGGATTCTATGTCGGACTCGGATCTATGCGATGAAGCGATGTCGGACTCGGATTCTTGTAGCACTCGATTCTTGTTCATCCGAGTTTTGTGCTTGCGTGGGAGGCTATATAAACCCCATGGCGCGCCATAGAGAGACCACTTATTCATAAGATTGAAACATAGCTATTGCTTGTTCTTTCGACCCCGAGTTCATGCGAGGACTTTGAGAGAGGACTAGGCGATCCAATTGTTCGTTACGCAATTCAAGGTCAAGCCGTCGTTCCATTGGGAATCGGGACTTGGCGTTAAATGCGTTCGTGGTCTCGCGACGAACAACTACCGTGTGTTGTGGCGTATTCGAAGAGTTGAGGGTTCGTGCATTGGCGCGAGTGTTCAGCTAGCGACATCGTCTACTTCGCATCAACTATCCACGATTTCTCACTGAGAAGATCGGGCCTTCCCCCGTATCACCTTGTTTCCAACTCGAGCCGGTAATGCAATGTATTAAGATTATATATTCTCTACCAATAGGTATTGATACAAAGTAAATTGAAAAAGGAATTTCCTTACCTGCATTATTGAGGTGAGAAAACAGCGAATGTAGACCGTGTTAGCAGAGTCCTTGTTTCCCAACTCGAGCCGTTAACGCACCTGTGCATGAACAGGTCAAAATTTCCATTTTCAATGAGAATATCACTGAACTCTAATAGAAACATATCAATAAGAAACAGCGAGTGCAAACTATGTTATAGGTATCTTTGTTTCTAATTTGAACTGCTAATGAAATGCACATGAATAGATCCAAATTGCCATTTCCAAGGAAAACCTGACTGAACTCTGACAGCAATGATGTATTAATAAGAAACAACAAATGTAAATCATGTTATAGGTGTTATTTGTTTATAACTCAAGATGGTAATCTGCTCTACATGGCTAAGCGAATAGATTAAAAATTCTACTTTCGATAGAAATCTTACCTAATTCTTATAGAAATGGATATTAAGGAAAATACTGCTCTATCCAAGACATGAGTGAAAATTGCAAACTAAATGTGAAGGCAAGCTATAATTCGGGGCATAAAGCAAAGGATAGACCACACAGCAAATAGGAATTGCTAGTCGCTAAAGAACAGTAATACCCAGCTGTAAATAACATCTTTTAAAACTATTGATATTTAGTTGCTACAACTTGAAATTAGACCTAATAAAGATAGCACAGAGCTGTCTAGTTATGCAAGAAACAGAACATAGCAAAACAGGAAGTGTTTAACTGACAAATAAATATACCATTATCTGACAAATCAATCAGGTATGTTTAGAATGCTATACCATAGAACAGAGAAAGAATCGTCATGAACCAAAAGGATGCAAAGATGGATATCCTGGAATTTAGGATTCTTATCTAGATTTAGAATTAGTTTGTTTTCTCATAAAGTAACATAGAAAGAATCAGCTTTGACCAAATGGATGTAAAGATGGGTATTCTTGAGAAATGGATATTAAGGAAAATACTGCTCTATCTAGGACATGAGTGAAAATTGCAAACTGAATGTGAAGGCAAGCTATAATTCGGGGCATAAAGCAAAGGATAGAACACATAGCAAATAGGAATTGCTAGTCGCTAAAGAACAGTAATACCCAGCTGTAAATAACATCTTTTAAAACTATTGATATTTAGTTGCTACAACTTAAAAGTAGACCTAATAAAGAGAGCACAGAGCTGTCTACTTGTGCAAGAAACAGAACATAGCAAAACAGGAAGTGTTTAACTGACAAATAAATATACCATTATCTGACAAATCAATCAGGTATGTTTAGAATGCTATACCATAGAACAGAGAAAGAATCGTCATGAACCAAAAGGATGCAAAGATGGATATCCTGGAATTTAGGATTCTTATCTAGATTTAGAAGAAGTTTATTTTCTCATAAAGTAACATAGAAAGAATCAGCTTTGACCAAATGGATGTAAAGATGGGTATTCCTGAATGCATGGTTCTTAGTTGGATCTAAATGGCAATCTTTGAAGAAACAATGTATAGCTGTCATGAACTATTCAAGCAATATGATGTTCAAGCTTGAGAGTCTAGCTCAACAAATGTAAATCATGTTATAGGCATTATTTGTTTCTAACTCAAGATGATAATCTGCTACTGCTCTATACAGGACATGAGTGAAAATTGCAAACTGAATGTGAAGGCAAGCTATAATTCGGGGCATAAAGCAAAGGATAGACCACATAGCAAATAGGCATTGCTAGTCGCTAAAGAACAACAATACCCAGCTGTAAATAACATCTTTTAGAACTATTGATATTTAGTTGCTACAACTAAAAAGTAGACCTAATAAAGGGAGCATAGAGCTGTCTACCTATGCAAGAAACAGAACATAAGCAAAACAGGAAGTGTTTAACTGACAAATAAATATACCATTATCTGAAAAATCAATCAGGTATGTTTAGAATGCTATACCGTAGAACAGAGAAAGAATCATCATCAACCAAAAGGATGCAAAGATGGATATCCTGGAATTTAGGATTCTTATCTAGATTTAGAAGAAGTTTGTTTTCTCATAAAGTAACATAGAAAGAATCAGCTTTGACCAAATGGATGTAAAGATGGGTATTCCTGAATGCATGGTTCTAAGTTGGATGTAAATGGCAATCTTTGAAGAAACAATGTATAGCTGACATGAACTATTCAAGCAATATGATGTTCAGGCTCAGTAAATAAATCAAGCAAACACTGAAAACCGAAATCACAAAGTAGGTAAAAAGGGGAAAACAAATCCTTGGGGAGGGAAGCCACATCAGGCCTCCACCCACAAGTCCGGCAGGAGGCGCACGGCGGCCAGAGGCCGAGCCGGGCGCCGGCGGCCAAGCGCGCGCGTGAGACGAGTCGTACGGTGTGGTCCAAGCAAGGCCGGGCCGAGTGGCGATGCGCTGGCGGCACAGGGAGGCGCGGGAGAAGCGGCGGCGGCTGCGGCCGGAGGAGCTCCCATAGCGCACCATTAGGCCGGAGCAAGAACCAGGGAGGAGGAGTTAGGAGATGAAGCAATGGAGGAAGTGGAAGAAGAAACGAAGAGGCGAGCCCTGCCTGACGGCTTCAACGTCGTACTCGACCTGGAAAGAATCGGTCCACCGGGATCCCCAAGAATACCGACAAGAAACGAAGAGGCGAGACGGTGGCGCCGGAAGGGGAGGAGGGGGAAGGAGCAGGCGGCGCCCGCGCGTGGAAGGAGGAAGGCGAGCAGGCGGCGCGCTCGGGAGGAAGACCGGGGGAGGGAAGAGGTGAGGCGGCGGCGGCGCCGGAAGGGGAGGAGGGCAAAGGCGGAGGTGCCGGAGGGATTGGGAGGGAGAAGGTGAGGCGACGCGAGGTGAGGAGGAGGAGGAGGAGTAGGGCAGACGAGCGGGTGAGGCGGCGGCGACGGCGCCGGAAGGGGAGGAGGGGGAAGGAGCGGGCAACGCTCGCGCGTGGAAAGAGGGAGGTGGGCAGGCGGCGCGCTCGAGAGGAAGACCGGGGGAGGGAGGAGGGCAGAGGTGGAGGCGCGAGGTGAGGAAGAGGAGGAGGGAGGAGGAGCGAGTGGGGCGACGGCGGCGGCACTGGAAGGGGAGGAGGGGAAGGAGTGGGCGGCGCCCGCACGTGGAAGGAGGGAGGCGGGCAGGCGGCGCGCTCGGGAGGAAGATGAGGGAGCGGCAGCCGGGCGTGGGGCGCTGATGAGCGGACGGCTAAGAAGGAAAGAAGAAGGGCATCCAACGGATGCGGCAGCGTTTCCGCGCGCAAGACTCACAGACAAGCAAAAACGAGAAGCGATCGGACGTTTGCGAAGGAAGGGCGCGCGGAATCCGACGGGAGAAGGAAATCGGGGCGACGTGGCCAGCGAAACGGGGCGTCAATTTTCCCTCCCTTTACTACCGGAGGATACTTCTTGTATTTTCTTATATATGTATGTCATATTCTCTTATAATTGTTAGAGATATGTTAGAGATAAGGAATACTAGCGGTGGCGCGGCAACCACGCGCGGCGTCGCTCGGGTGAAGGAGGCACAAGGAGCTCGGGTCGGTGTGGATCCGAGGCCCGATCTGGAGCGGCGGCGCCATGGGAGGAGGTCGAGCAAAGGAGGCGGTGGAAGATGCGCGACGGATCTAGACCTGGATCCAGATCCAAATCGAGTAGCATTCTTCTAGTATGAAAACCTACAACTAAATTGGCCGTCCTCGGGAGCGGAGATTGCTTCTCATGGGTGCAGGAAATAGTCGGAGGCTACGTTAGATGCTAGCGTTTAGAAGACCGAAAAAGCAGCGACTACACAGGGCAGCTCACGTCCGCACACGGAGATAGCAGCAGCAGTCGGTCGCTCGTCTGTCCTCAGTCCGTGCGAGACTAGAAGCAGAGGTTTTGATGTTGTGTCATTACTGTCATCAATAGCGTGTAGAAGATTGCGACGGCACTATGTGCGTGTGAGCACGCGTGAGGTGGCGAAGGCAGCGTGATCCAAAGCGCGGCTCGGGCAAAGACAACAAAGTGGGCAAAGACAACAAAGTGTGCGAAAAATTTTCCACAATCATTCACACTCTCTTATTGCCATTAACGATCCTACATAATTTATCTCATTGGTGGTTTTGATGGCATCTCATTTTTGTCATCATTAGAATCCTTTTCACCCTCCTTGGACATACTAACACCTCTCAAACCAATGACTCTTCGGAAGTCGTATACCTCTGCTGTTGCATTAGACGGCAAGATATTTGTTCTTGGTGGTGCTTGCTGGTTTGATACAGGTGCTCATTGTTTTCTGTGTTTAGTTTCCCATGAGCTCTCTGGTTTCCATTTCTGTCCTAATATCTGCACTTATGCTTTCTCGTGAAGTTGACTGTTATGACCGAAGGCGTGATGATTGGAAACCCATGCCCAGCATTGGCTCGTGACAAGGGGAGCCTCGCTGGAGTTAGCTTCAATGGGAAAATTTATGCATTTGGTGGTGGAGACGGAAATGAATGTTTCTCTGATGTTGAGGTGTTTGATCCTGCTCATGGAAAATGGATAAAGAATCAGCCTATGATGGAAAAGGTATAGCTACATACATTCTCAGCTTATCATGTGTGATTCAACTTAACCTTATTCTACAGACTAATCTAATTTAGTCTTGTGTTTGTTGTATATGCTGCCGAGAAGGAAAATTACTAGTGATTTGACAGTATTCCACTCAACAGAAAAATGTGTGGGGTTTAAAGAAAAACTAGTTATTTATGAGTATGGCTAAATGTTTAATGATTAATTAGTTTGTTAATTACTCAGTTTTTCAATCCAAAGACAAGATAAAACCAACTTCTATCTTCTTTCATACTCGTTCCAAACATCAGAATTCAAAACCCTAATCAATTATAGATAGAAACCTCCATGTCGGAGAATATTCCTGTGGGATATGAACAATAACTCTTTGATCTATATGCGATGATCTCCTCTGTTGTATCTTTTTTTCTACTTCCAGCCAGCCATGTACTGGGGCAAGGTTGTTACTCCACTTGTGTGATACAAGTATACAACGTGATTCCCCCGCCATTAATCTCCATGACAGTGCCTTTGACATACTGCAATCTCTATGGTTCCTTCTCCTGTGAGGATTAGCAGAAACATGTTTTGGCTTAAGGGCTATGGCTGAATCCAACTTTTTTAAGTGCTCTATGAGAGCGACACCCACAGGAGTATGGCTCCAAATGTTTGTCAATGATTATTATCCATTATGTGTCTTTTGTTCCTCGATTATCTATGTTTCTTTCGTTGGTCAACTAAGCGATATGAACTGTTTCATTGGATTTGATGATTCTTCTTGTTTTATTCAGGATCGTCAGAGCAGAAGAGTGATTGGTTCTGGCCATCGCCGTAGAGGCTCTCCTAGTCTCTATGTCTTGGACACCTTACATCTTCCTTCCACTCGTTGAAGGCCTTAGTGTCTTCTGCTATGTCATCATCTCAGTCTCCTGTTGGGTCTTCCTTCAGCAAGTGGCATCATCGACTTGGTCATCTTTGTGGAGCTCGCCTCACGACTCTAGTTCACCGGGGTTCCTTAGGTCATGTCACTGTTGAGTCTAGTTTTCATTGTACTGTTATTTGGTGCATTCGATGTATGGGGTCCATCTCCTTTTGTTTCGAAGGGTGGTCATAGTTATTATGTCATATTTGTTGATGATCACTCTCGATATACTTGGATCTATTTTATGAAACATCGCTCTCAGTTGATTTCTATTTATCAGTCTTTTGCTAAGATGGTTCATACACAGTTTTCTTCTTCCATTCGTGTTTTCCGTTCGACTCGACGGAGAGTATCTTTCCTCGGCCTTTCGTCGACTCAGTCCTCTTAAATTATCAATATAAGTAACTGTTAGGTATTAATCTCCCCGTTTATTTGCTTTAAAATTTGCAAACTTTTATTGTCGTGGACTAGTGAAGCACTTACTGTCTTTTTACTTTGTAAAATGTACCTAAAGCTTGCCTAGGATGAGAAGTTAACAGTTCTAGGAAAGATAATTATCTGCTCATGGAAACGTGCATACTTCTGTAGTACTCCGACAATTTTTTCTTGTTTGTCTATTTGGGGTTTCTTATTCAATTTCCTACAATGTTATTTTGGGATAAGATTTTCTTCCAACTCTTTAATCTTTGCTTTTGTTTGAAGTTTGAACAACTTCTGTCACTTGGTTTTTCAGCGCTTTGCTCTAGCTGGTGTGGAACTTAACGGTGCAATTTATGCAGTTGGTGGCTTCAACGGCATTCAATATCTGAGGTGCTGTCCTTTTGCTGCTTGTACTTAGTGCTCGACAAGTTTCAGTTTTGAAGTAGTGGAGATAGAGCAAAAGTGAGTGAGTGAAAGTGCAAAAATCTTAAAACACATATGGTGACTAATTGCTTAGTGCAAATCACTGTCAACTCCCTTTTCAAGAAAGTGCAGAAGCACTTGCCTGAAAAAAAGTACATTGAAGCACTAGTGTAAATCTGTAATCAATTGAATCATTTCACAATTTTATTAGACTATTCTCTATGGCTCTCATGGCGAATTGGCGATGAAATTGTTGTTTCTTCAAAGTGAGAAGCACGTGTGAAATTTTTTATGCTGACAATATGATGTTTGTTACCAGTTCTGCTGAGAGACTTGATCCTAGGGAGCCTAATTGGAAACGACTCCCAATTATGAGTACAAGAAGAGGTTGCCATACGCTGGCAGTGCTTGATGAGAAGATGTAAGTATATAGCTCTTTTTTACAAATCAAGATGATCAACTGAAAATTTATAGAATGCCAGCCCATCTGATCTAAGTTTCTTCAAAACTGACTCTTGTTTCTACTCAAAACAGCATATATGCGCATCATGGTGCATAATAATGCCTTCTCTTGCAGTTAACTTGTCTTTTCTTTAGATACTCAATTGGTGGTTATGATGCTGTGACTAGAGCAATGGTGGCTAGTGTTGAGTTGTACAAGCCAAGGATGCCGTCATGGGTGATGGTTGAATCAATGAACTACACCAGAGGGTACCATTCTTCAGCTGTGCTTGGTGGCTCGATATTCACGCTCGGTGGGGTCAAAGGCGAAGCAGATACAATCTTGGATGTGGTAGGTAGCTACAATCCAAGTCAGAGCCTTATGTTGCATCAATAATTCTACCGAGCACCAATTGGCTAACATCCAAAACATATTCAGTTGCCACTGTTTTAGATGGTGAATCAGTGCTGTAAAGGGGTTGCATGTCATATTGTTTGTTACTTGAACCAGTCTCGCATGCATGTCAGCGTTGAAACCTAGATTGCCTCCATTTTCGGTCATATCACCTGATTTCTATACTTGTCAAATTTGTATCTAGAAGTCCAGACTAACAGGTAAAACATTTTATATTGGATGAATTGTCAGGTGGAACGCTACAAGGAAGGCTGTGGTTGGGTGAATACCGGGTTGAAGTCAATTGGCGGGAGATGCTACTGTTCTGCCATTGTTCTCTGACTGACTTTGTACATTGACATTGTGAACTTACTTTGTCAACTGCTGACGAGTGACCAGCAAACAAATTGTTAAGACTTGGCTGGCTCTTCTTTTGTCTGAATTGAGAAGATCTTCTTTCCTGAATCGAGAAATTGTTAACTGTTCAGTTTTTTTTTTGTGTGTCGGCAGAATTGATGATGCAGCGACATCTGATGCAAAACTGAATTATGTTGGGGGAAAATGAGAACTTGATGGATGGAATTTTGAGACTTGCTTTTCTGCTGTTTATCGAAGCAACTTTGGGCCACACCACCGATGGCCCCTCTGGCGAAGCTCTCCATCGCCGGCGACTGCGACGGCCTCCTCTTAGGCCGAGCCTCCCCGTCCGCCCCCTCCCTCTCCATCTCCGTCTCCGGCCACCCCTCCACGCTCTCCGATCCCCTAGGCCGCTTCCACCAGCCCCCCTCACTAGCCGCCCCCGCCCCCCTCGGCTTTATGCTCAATTGATTGAAAGCAACTTGTGCAACGTCTGCATTAGCTTGCTGAGTGAGAATGCTTAAAATCATCATGTGGAGAATTTTTTTTGCTTCTTGCTCTATGAGCTACTTACAATTTGTAATTTTGTGTTGGGGCTTTGTATTGAAGACCGAATTTAGTATATATATATATATATATATATATATATATATATATATATATATATATATATATATATATATATATATATATATATATATATATATGTGTGTGTGTGTGTGTGTCGTCGTGGTAGACAAAAGAATTCAATATAAAAAGGAAGGGTGTTATATGCTTCCTTTTTTGGCTAGGATATGTCATCTCAAATTATAATAGGATCGCTCTGTTGAAGTGGTATGTGAGAGAGGCCGGGTAGATTGACATTATTGTGTCAAATAGCGGGACTGGTATTTTAGTAACAAACTTAACACCCGCAGCATTTTAGTAAGAAAAATATAAGGTTCACTTGTAAGATGGAGTAATTTTCATGTGTCCCAGTTGCACACAAGAAGTGTAGTATGTTATGAATATTGTATATGTATTGTAATAGTCTAATGGACAATGTATAATGTACAAAGGGCACACCCTAGAACAATAGGGAAATACCATAAATACCCTTAATACCTCCCTCAATTGCAAGGCGTATGCAATAGCATTGCATTTGGAAAGTATTGACACTAAAATAGGAAAAATTTAAAGTCTGAGTCTTGATAATATTATTGTTGCGTGCAGCTCTTGGAAAATATATCGAGCATCAAAAGATCTCCTTCCATCCGGGGGTCGTGCGACAACCCATAAAACACAAGGTGCAGGAGCTAAGAAAATGGAGGTAAGCGGGAGCAAAGTCGTCCGCAACAACACGACGAATGATAATTCACATACGGTTCTTAAAAAGATCCGTCCGTGATAATCGCAGACATCACAAATGGATTGGCTATCATGATAAAATCAAAGAGTAAGAAAAATTCCAAGTCACAGACGGTTTTTTATACAACCCATCTGTGATGAGATATTTATCACAAACTTTTCATATCAAAAACCTTCTGTGAAGTGTCACGACGGTTCGTGATACGAACTATCTATGATATGTCGACACAGACAGTTTTTGCATGAAACCGTCTGTGATTCGCAGCGCGGGAGTACGAAAAATTTTGTGCGCAGGAGGCAAAATATTTTGGCGTTGTCCTTATATATTATAGCCGAGTCGAGGGGGACGCGCTGGGGTGAGGCTCCCACGTGCCACGGCGGCTGCTCAGCTCAGCGAAGGTGGAGCTTGTTATGAGGAGCGAGCGGGGGTGTGCTGCGAACTAGCTACGGCCGGAGCTCGTCTTAGCTTCTATTGGTTTGATGTTTCATTTCTACCCCTGTTTTATATAGGATGGGATTGTTTAAGTAGTTATTGGGTAATGCAATTGTGTTTGTTCATTCTTTAATTTCGTTATTTGGAGATGACCAGGTTGGTGATATTTCTCGAACGGAATATGAGCTCTCTAATACGGATATCCTATATGCTGATGGGATAACATCCTCGGATGGGTTAGCATCTACAGAGTTCTCTTTCCCGTAGCTAACTTTGAATGGAGAGGGTGTTGATGAGCCTGATCCACAAGACACCTTGCTAAGGTCAATTATTCTATCACTCAAAGGGCAGTGGTAGCCTGTTATTACCTACATTACTTGGTCTTTTATAGCTTTCATGATTTTAAACTTTTTATGCATGTGTTGTGTGACTTTATCCTATTTTTTCTAATAAGGATGATAATTCTGTGTATGTGAGTTAGCGTTAGTGTTCCCTTCCGATGTATAGGAGTGACGCTTTTTCTATGTATTTTCAAGAGTCTTTGAAGATGAAAAGCTCACATATACATTTATTATTTGGAACTCCTGGGCGCCGCAAAAATGCAAAGTCTTTGCATGCCTAGCCATTCAAGAGCGGCTACCAATGGCAGACATCCTGGCAAGAAGGAACATGCCAAATGACTACTGGTGCCCGCTTTGCACAAACAATCCAGAAACAACGCACCACCTTTTTACGGGTTGTGCCTATACCATAGGCGTATGGCGTGCCATTGCAACTTGGGCACAGCACAATAGCATGTCGTCGTCGCAATGGGATACTCATACGTCGATTCTGGACTGGTGGATGGCTCTGTCACTAAGGGAAGGGGTCACGGGTAGGAAGGGTCAAAACTCTCTAGTTATCCTTACTATATGGCAAGTCTGGAAAGAGAGAAATAAAAAGATTTTTCAGCACCAGCGAAACGACGTTATCGGAACTGTTGCGACCATCAAGGAAGAGGCCAGGGTATGGATCATAAGTGGGGCAAAGAATTTGGCGGCCTACTTACCAACGGGAGTTGTTTAGCTTTTCCTATCGTTTTAGGGTTTTGTTAATCTAATTTGGTTGGCCGCTTCTAGGCCTTTCCCTTCTCTGTTCTTCTCTCCTGTCTCCTTTCTCTTCTTCTTCTTTCTTTTCTTTTCTGTTTGGACTGTGTACCCTCTGCTTTTTTTACTCCTCTTTAATGCAAGATGGCAACGCTCTTGCCATTCCTAAAAAAAAAAGTTATATATTAAGAACTGTGATGGTACCAACTATGAAACATTCAAAATCCGATTTTTTGCAATAGAAAAACTATCACAAACGGTTTTTGTTCAGAACCGTCTGTGGTAGCTTTTTTAACAGATGGTTTGAAAACCGTTTGTGATGACTGCCTATTATCACAGACATATAAATTCAGACGGTTTAGAAACCATATGTGATGACGGTTTAGAACCGTCTGTGATGACTCTTTGTGTAGTAGTGTTCTTGGCTGAGCAGGCGGTGTTGTATAAGAAGAAGACATGGACCTGGAGGAAGAGCCACCAAAGATCTTGCCACATATATTTGTCTTGCTACTTGAGACGGAGCTACTGGAGGTCGTTGCAAACTGACCCCTTGGAACTTATTTTCATACATTTGGTAAACTTCGTATAATCGAGAACGAACTTCTGCAAAATAGTTAATGTAGTCTAGCCCTGTAGCATCACTAATAAGATCAAGTACATTACAAAATGCTTCAATTTTAGCTCTAGGATTTAAAACAAATGCAAATACATATAGAAAAAGATTTCTCTATAATATTTAAGGTATTTACTTTTCATAGCAACAATAGCCTCGCGTAAAACTAAGTCATTTTCATATATTTTTAATTGAGTAGCAATCTATAAAATACTATGCATAATGATAGAAGATGTTGGATAGTAGACAGCAGACAAAGCAATAGTGGTTTCATAAAAATTTCCTAAAAACTGTAGTATCTTCTCAGTAACAAACCAATGTTACCAGTCAATAGTATACTACCGTCAATATTCTGATATTGCGTTTGAAATATATATAAAAATACTCTTATATGATAAAAGACTCTTATGCATCAGGTAAGTAGAGTTCTATCTTGCTGGCATGTCCAAACCGAACTTTCTTGGACGTATACCCATCGTTATGCAGAAGTTCTTATATACTGCTATTCTTACGTTATAATTATTCAAGAAAGAAATCGCATGGCAAAATGCTTTAATATACGGATTTAATCTATTCAAACCATATTTGACTATAAGGTTAATAATATGACAAGCGCATTGCTGGTGTAGCAAGAAGGAATCGATGTATGTACTCAACACTGGAGTAAGAATAAGTTCAAAGCGGTATTGTCTAAAGTAATTGAGAATATTTTATCTGTAAAACCAAAGTCTTCTACGACTTTGATAATACAGTCCGCAATATTCTCATCCGTATGTAATACATCAATTAATTTCAAATCTATAATTCCTTTCTCACCAGGCACGACCCATGAGCTTGTTGTGGCCTACCTCCGCCTGCTCGCTACCCGCTCGCCTACCCGTGCCGGTCCTCCCCTTTCCTCCCCATGCCGCATGCCCCTACTACCCATGTGCGGTAGTGCCGCACGCCACTACGTAGCGCTGCGGCTCTACCGCCCTCCATGCAGTCGCACCACGCCATCACCCACCGGCCACCACCCTCCAAGCCAGCGCCGCCCCCTCCCTCCAAGCCGGCGCCCCTCTCCCCCCTCCATCTCCTCCTCCTCCCAGCTCCCTCCTTCCCGAGCCGGCCCCACCGCCTTCTTCTCCCTCCACGCCGGTGCCTCCTCCTCCTTCACCCGCCGGACGCCGCCTCCTCCACGCCGGCGCCGCCCCTTCCCGGCCTCCTCCCTCCACGCCGACGCACCCCCTTCCCCCTCCTCCTCCTCCTCCCGGCTCCCTCCTTCCCGAGCCGGTCCCGCCGCCTTCTTCTCCCTCCACGCCGATGCCTCCTCCTCCTAGCTCCCTCCCTCCCTCGTCAACTCACCGCTCCTCCTCCCTCCCTTCCGGTCCTCGACGCCCTCGCACCTCCTCGCCTCCTCCGCAGTGGGCTCGTGGCCGTCGGCCGACATCGGCCGGTACTGCACGCCCAAAGATCTGTTCGTGTCGGGTCGAGCCGGCCCACCGTACCTGGGTGGCGGACCAAGCATGGCACGGGGCTCACGGTGGGCCGTGGTATGTTGGGCCGGCATAGCCCATAAACAGTGTGAGCCGTACTGTACCTAAACCAGGGGCCGACACGACCCATCTGACCAGCTCTGGTTGCCTCCGCGTAGGTTTCTGTACTATACTGGTAGTCCATTGTGCTATGCTGCCAGCCATCGATCCTTTTCAGATTCGTTTGTCCATCTCCATCCTCCGTATCTTATGGTTCTCTTCTTCCGAGTGGTGGGCGGAGTGAGCGACGATGGGGTGCTTATCAGGGTGAGGTGAGTACCGAACGGAACGGGTCCTTTTTAGGTACGGCATACCACCATCGTATTTCTTTCTTTTTTTAACGTAACTTTCAACCATGCTTCGTTAACTGCATGTTCCAGCCAACTGTAATACTTGCTCCCATGCATCTTGATTGTTGACTTGCATTTGGTCATGTGTTTCCACGCCTCCAGGTTCGGATTGTTCAGATATTTTTATTTTTATTTTTAAGAAATAGAAGTACAACTTCCGGCTTCTGCACCAACTAAAGATGCACACAACCATAATAGACACTCAAATTCGCTTCGAAGAGGATTTAAACCTGGATGGTGGAGGTGTACATCCACACCTTCTCACCAACTGAGCTAGGCTCAGAGATAAGATACGGAGAGTACTCCTCTTCTTAATTTGATATTTTGATGGCTCTAGATTTTGTTCTAATAGGAAGGACATCTTCAGTGGAGTGGAGGAAATATCATGTGCTATCCCTCTCAAGTGCAGCTAACGTTCAACCACAGAGTATTCTTTTTTATACGATGACAACGGGTTAGGGAGGACTTAAAATAGTGCGCAAGCCTAGGTAGCATGCATGGACCGTGTGGAGACAAACAAGCACAAGATGCACGTAGCATAGCGGATTCCTAAATCCTGCCTGATAGCCAGCCGGCCAGGGTAGTGAGCCACCAGGAAGAGCCTTCCCGAGAAGACACCGCACCACACCACACCACACCGGGTATGGTAGGGTATCTTAGAGCATATATAATGGTACAGACAGCTACTGTTTATAGCAACTTTTTATATCATCTGTAGACAGCACTAAAGTCCATACTGTCGTCATGCGCCTTTGCTTGCGCTCCTCGTCGTCGTCCAGATCCAGCAGGATTCGATCGCAGCGCGCTGCTACTCTCCTACCACGGTCCGAGAGTACTGAATGTTACGCACAATGTCTATCTAACTTTCCACGGTGCTATTTTTGCAGTTTTGCCGCGAGCGGAGGCTGCTTTTGCTGCACGAATCAAAAGTTCCCCCAAATCAGCCAAAAAAAACTAGCTGCCTCCGCGTTGGTTTCTGTGTGCTACGCTGCCATCAATCCTTTTCAGATTTGTTCTCTCTTTCGAGGGTGTCCATCTCCATCCTCCGTATCTCCCGGCTCTCTTCTCGTGAGTGGTGGGGCGAACGACGACGAATCGGCGATGGAGTGCTTATCAGGGTGAGGTGAGTACTGAGCAGTACCGAACGGAACGGGTCCTTTTTAGGTACGGCGAACCACCATCACCAAATGCTTTCTTCTTTCTTCTATCAGCGAGATGTCCTCTTCCTCCTTGTTGCCCGTCCTTTTTCTTCTCCCCCCCTCCGCCACCATCGCCTGTCCCGGATCTGTCATTTTCTTTTGCCACTCAACTGAGCTGCTTCTTTCTTTCTATGACTTTCTCTTGATGTCCATGTGACCAGTACTTCAATAATTTAATCTTCTCCACAGCAGCTTTCTTAAGTTTGGGCACAATTAGGTTTGCTCCCCCCGTATGTAGATCTGTCCTAACAAACAACAGTGCCCCGTTTGGAATACAGAATCTCTTCGATATTCCTGCAAGAATTGAGCCTTTTTTTTCTTTGAAATTCAGGTGGAATTAATTCTCGTATTCCAAACGGGTTGTAAACATCCAATATGGGTTTTTTAGATGACAGGAAGAACTAGCCAGTGTAAGGTCGCAACCCACGATTCGCAGGTTCGAATCCAAAAAACTATAGTGGAAAACGCACACAAATAACCCATCCAACTAACTTATGGTTGGTGAGAATCGATACTATGGTCATCAGCTATAGACATAAGGTGCAACACCTCTGAGTGAGCAAAATGGCCTATATTTTTGGAAGTTGACGGTAGCAATACTTCTAAGTTGGAGCAGACAGTTTTTCATGTATATGACGATGTAATTATAATTGGACATTTTTTCCTACTAAAGAAGTTGATGACATTGTTCCTGTCAACTTTTTCCCGAGAAATTAATGGATGCACTTGGTTACCACAATTATTTTCAACATGCGTATTTGCTTTTTTTTTTTTTTTGCCTCTCATTGTGTTGCTAGGTCTATATATGCTTTTGATCACAAGAGACAAACCTAAAATAGACAGATACCTAACCTAAAATCACTTTGTGGATGCTCAAGCTAGTGGATGGTCGATATATAGCTTATATATTCTCCTACTTATTCTTTCTACGGAAGTGGAATCCTCAATTGACAAATACCTAACATTAATTCTGTCACTCTTTCAACCTCCTCAGCGTACTGTTGTCGCTAGTCTACTGCTACCAAATTCAGATCCTATTTATCTAGTTAGTTATATATATTCCCGACAATATCTCTCATCATGGGAGGACAATATACCGTACTCCATTTTTCAAATCAAATGCTGGCACCATTTCGAATGTGTTTGAATCTGAATATATGCTTCCTTTGAATTCTCTCATCTTTATATGGACTCTCCATGCATATAGGGGCTGTTTCTGGCTGTTTTTTTGCCTCGCCGGGACTGACCCTGGAGACAGCCAGACCATCGTTTGGATGCTAACCGGCGTAGCTGCCTGGTCCAGGCGCACAAATCCAACGTCTGGGAGGGAGGAGCAGTTGCCTGTCTCAGGCTTTTGATCCACCATTAATAGCTTTGATCCAACGGCCTACTTTCTATTCACCAATTCCAGACACAGGTTTCCAATCAAACAACTCATCTTCAGATTTGCGTAAAAATTATCTACTTTCCGCTACCTCCAGACACCATTTTTTTCAAGACATAAAATCCAGAGCACCAATGAAACAATTGATGTGCAGCTCAAGGAATAGTTTTCGATTTACAGAAGCTAGGGGAAAGGGTGTAGAACCGATCGAGTTGTGTGCCTAGCTGCGAAACTAGGAATAACGCCAACCAGAGGAGAGAGAGAGAGAGAGGGATCGGTGTTGCAATGCTGACTAGGAGAGAGAGAGAGAGGGAGCGGTGTTGCAATTAATGCTGAGTAGCTCCGGAGAGCCGTCCGCCCCCAGGGAGGACGGGGCCAGTCAACAACTTAGACAGCAAGCGCCTCCTCTTTGCACTCTGATCCCGTCTTACCCGCCGTGAACTCAAGCGGGGTCCAGATGCCGGCGCGTCGGGTAAGGAGGCGTGTACGCAACGAGGGTGGTGTGTTTAGTGGTGGGGCATCGTACTCGCAGGCTGTACGATCCTCCCCGCATCGTCCTTCCCTCGTCTCCCTCTCTCTCTTCCACCTCTGCCCCGCCTGTACTCCTCCGTACCGTACCTTCCCCTCGCGCCAAATGGCGATACTACCCCCGCTTCGGACTGTACGTGACCGTAGTGTATTTCCTCTCTTCTTCTTCTGGAGGGGCAAGCATGGAAACCCGGCGGCGCAGCTCGCCGCTCCAGGGGCAATCTCGTCATCTCCCTTCTCCTCAGACACCAGAACTAACTCCCTCATCTTCTTCTCCTTGTTGGTTGCGACTACCGCACATCCATAGCCTGCCATTGTTACTCTACAACTCTTGTTGTTGAAGGCGGCAAGGCAGGAGCCACCAACCTACCCACCCATGGCCATGGCGGCAGCGGCAGTCCACCACCGCACCAAGCGCCGCCGCCTCTGCCCCGCGGTTGTCGACACGCCTCCCCTCGACTCGTTCGCCGACGAGCTCCTCTTCCTCATCCTCGACCGCGTCGCCGCCGCCGACCCGCGCGCCATCAAGTCCTTCGCCCTCACCTCCCGCGCCTGCCACGCCGCCGAGTCGCGCCACCGCCGCATCCTCCGCCCGCTACGCGCGGGCCTCCTCCCCGCCGCGCTCGCCCGCTATCCCTCCGCCTCCCGCCTCGATCTTTCCCTTTGCCCCCGCGTCGCCGACGCCACCCTCGCTGCCCTCTCCGCCGCGCCCTCCCTATGCGCCGTAGACCTCTACCGCTCCCGGGGCTTCGGCGCCGCTGGCCTCGCCGCGCTCGCCGCCGCGTGCCCCAACCTCACCGAGCTCGACCTGTCCAACGGGGTCGACCTCGGAGACGCCGCGGCTGCGGAGGTGGCGCGGGCGCGGCGGCTCCAGAGGCTGTCCCTGTCGCGCTGCAAGCCGGTGACTGACATGGGGCTCGGGTGCATCGCCGTCGGCTGCCCGGACCTACGGGAACTATCGCTCAAGTGGAGCCTTGGGGTCACGGATTTGGGGGTCGAGCTCGTCGCCCTCAAGTGCAAGAAGCTCAGGATCCTGGATCTCTCCTGCACCATGGTGAGCCCTGATTCTTGATTTCTGCAATTCGTGTCATTCCATTTCTTGGGCCAAGGCGATAGAGAGAGAGAGAGAAAAAAAAAAGTCTTTTTCCCTTCCATGTGTTTCTTGATTTCAGGGCGACGTTTTCCCCTTTCTATGCTCATATCAGATAGCCAGATACTACGACTTACAACTGTTTTTTTTAGCATCTCTGTTTATAGGCTCTTCTGTAAGTTTCTTTCAATAAGTGCTTAAAGAATTGGAGTACTGCAGTGCACTGTTCTTGATTCTCAGACGCTCTTATTTGTACACAGCAAATGTTCTTTGCTTCATGTTTTCAACCTTTAAGGATCGGAACAAGTCCCGCTCCTCTTCTTTTCTTGTTTCAACATAGGTTAATTTGCCTTGAAGTTTTGTTGAGCTACCAAGTATCTTATTGGACTAAGTTTTTTTTTTCTACTTGCGTTACAGATCACAAAAGATTGCCTTCCAGCCATCATGAAGTTACCCAATCTAGAAGTATTAGCACTGGTGGCATGTGCTGGAATTGATGATGATGCCCTTACTAGTCTTGAGCAAGAATGCAGCAAATCACTACAGGTAATCTAGAATTAAACTATGACATTTTGTTCTACCTGTGAGTGTTGTGTTATATCATTGAACTATCCCTTTTGTTCAAACGTTTTCTGCTTGATCACACACTGGTAGGTTCTTGAACTCTGTACGGTAACCTGAAGTGGCTTGTAATGGTAAACTTGTAGGATTACTAGCATATATGTAGGTAATAGCTTGTTTGATACATATCGATGTGGACTATCTGGATGTTATTAGTGAAACAAGTTGGACACTTGGACTAAGATATGAATGACAGACTAAGCCTTCAAGAAATGAATACTACAATTTCTGGTCACTGAGCATGGAACAATGTTTGTACTCTTTCAGGTGCTTGATATGTCAAACTGTCACAATGTCACTCATGTGGGAGTTTCGTCCATCGTGAAGGCAATGCCAAATCTATTGGAACTGAATCTATCGTACTGCTGTCCTGTAAGTAGCCAATCATCTACTTGTATCACTTGGGCATAACTTTAGCTCCTCCAGTTTATTTTACACCCTTATTTTGGCAGGTTACTCCTTCTATGGCAAGCAGCTTCCAAAGGATTCCTAAATTACAGACCCTGAAGCTGGATGGCTGCCAATTTTTGGCTGATGGGCTAAAATCCATTGGAAGGTCTTGTGTTTCTTTAAGGGAGTTGACTCTTAGCAAGTGCTCTGGAATGACAGATACAGATCTTTCTTTCATTGTGTCAAAACTAAAGAATTTGCTGAAGCTGGACATTACTTGCAATCGCAATATCACTGATGTTTCATTAGCTGCCATCACTAGTTCCTGCACCTCCCTCGTCTCTCTGAGAATGGAGTCGTGTAGCCATGTTTCTAGTGAAGGTCTCAGACTGATTGGAAAGCACTGTTGTCATTTGGAAGAGTTGGACCTTACCGACAATGATTTAGATGATGAAGGTTTTTACTGAACTGACTATCTAATTATTCTTTGGTAAATGTACATAAAATTAACTATGATGAATCTTTTCTATGCAGGGTTGAAAGCTCTCTCTGGATGCAGCAAACTTTCAAGCTTAAAAATTGGCATATGCTTGAGGATAAGTGATGAAGGCCTTATCCACGTTGGGAAGTCTTGCCCAGAACTCCGAGATATTGATTTGTACAGGTCTGGGGGCATTAGTGATGAGGGGGTCACTCAAATTGCTAAAGGCTGTCCAATGCTAGAGTCTATCAATTTGTCCTACTGTACAGAAATAACAGACCGTGCACTGAGAGCACTTTCAAAATGCGCAATGCTGAACACACTGGAAATTCGTGGCTGCCCCATGGTTTCATCCACTGGGCTCTCAGAAATAGCAATGGGGTGCAGGCTACTTTCCAAGCTTGATATCAAGAAATGCTTTGAAGTTGATGATGTGGGGATGCTATTCCTTTCGCAGTTCTCTCATAGCCTCCGTCAGGTATCATCCTTTTCTGTTGTAAATGAAATCTAGTAATACCATGTTTAACAATTGTGTTAATAACATATGACTCTCATCACAGATAAACTTATCATATTGTTCGGTCACCGATATTGGACTTCTGTCCCTTTCTAGCATATGCGGGCTGCAGAACATGACCATTGTACACTTAGCGGGTGTTACACCTAATGGCTTGATAGCTGCTCTTATGTTCTGTGGTGGTTTGATAAAAGTGAAGCTCCATGCAGCATTCAAATCCATGATTCCTCCACATATGCTCAAAGTTGTTGAGGCTCGTGGTTGTGTTTTCCAGTGGATTGATAAACCATACCAGGTATTCTATATTTCACAACAAGCCTTGTTGTACAAGATATTAAGTTGAATTATTGTGTCCATTAACGCCTCTCCTCTGTCGTGTACAAGAGTTAAAATTGCAAGTTCGTGTACATGACTAGTTTGACCATCTTTATTTACAGGAATGTAGTTGTAATGAAGTAGTGTCTAATGATAGGCATGATCTTTGCAGGTTGAGGTAGAACCGTGTGACGTATGGAAGCAACAGTCACAAGATGTGCTTGTGCAATGAAGGGGCTTGAACTGTAGCTGCTGTGGCAGCCAGAGCGTGCATTGTGGCGATTACTGGCTCTTGACTGGCATCCTCAAACCTACACAATGAGATCTAAAATTTTGTACTTGGCAGAATAGTGCATTGAACCACTGATGCTTTGCTTTGTCAGAACTGAGAACAATGTTTGTATATATTGTATTCAGTTTCGACGTTTGTAAAATGTTTTGAAGTGGGAGGTTCTTTTGTTGTGTTGCATAGCACAGAGATGAACCAAAGACGATATAATGGGTCGTCATACAGGTGAACGACTTGCATGCGCTATGCCTTGCAGAGCTTAATTCATTTTGATTAATACGAGTGTGCACAGTTTTATCACTGCTCCGCCCTGGTGTTCAACTTATTCCATCTCCCTTGTGTTCAACGTCTCCCTGGTGTAATTATTTGGAATGCTGGTCACTAGTTTATCCTGGATCATAATCCAAGCGCACTAGCAATGTCGTCTCAGCTTGGCCCGGCCGCTTCTTGTTTGTTCATTTCTTCAGCAGAACAATGAAGTCATTTACCTGTAATCACATGATGATCAAGATGACCACAGGAGGATTCCATAGCCCAATCCACAATAAGGAGCAACAAGAAAAACCTACGCTTAAAATTTGCGCGTGTTTTCAAAAGAGTGTCTAAAACCTATTTTTCGCAGTTTTTAACCATTAGATGGAGATCCAATGCGCACCCTCACTCCTATATCCCTAACCCAATCTCATTTCACTTCTCTCCCTCTCTCTCACCAATCACATAGCGTGCAAGATGTATAGCAGTTCTCTTCATAAAAGAGAGAGAGAGAGAGAGAGAGAGAGTAGAATTGCGAGTGTTGACAACCGACAATTGCTGCCAAGGTCTGTCAAGATAGAGAGTTTTTTTTGAAGTGTTTTTTGCTGAAGTGCAAGTCAATGCTGGAACTGAGAACTCATGAAGTTGATCAGTGACAGACTGACAGGTATGAAGTGAATCAAGGCAGTGCATAGGCATTGAAGAGGAAGTGGTGCATTCGAAGCGAAATGGACACAGGCATCACGTTGGCGCCAACAGTTGCCAACCACGGCTGCTGCTGCCGAGGTGCCGAGTAAATGCATTGCACTCAACAATTGCCTCTCCCCCGTTATTAGCGGCGTCCATCTCCATCTACTACTTCTAATTGTTAATGTGGTCGGTTCTGGAGCCACCAAGACGGTCATATCCGTCCTCATCAATGGCGATCGGGTGCCTGATGACCCCCAACGCACATCACTATAAATGATAAAAAATAAACATCAATGGAGCACCTCTCCCTTTCTCACATTAAACTCTGAGATGCACAGTGCTTCTCCAATTTGGAGAAGCTCTCGGACTCGGAGCATCCAGCAACAATGGGGATCTGCTGCAGAAGGCAGAGGAGCTTGAGGTCGAGGGGTTCCCATGGAAGCATGACGACTTCTTCCATGAGCAGCTTAGGAGCGCTGGGGTCTCCATGCACACCAAGCAAGGATGAAAGGGTGTCAACCAGGACGCCATGACCACCTGCCAGGTAAGGTCTCCACAGCTTGGAGAGCCTTTGTACGTTTGCCTCACTCGCCATTTGCTTGCTTGCTTGCATTGGTTGATGTGAGAAATTGTTCTGATTGTTCAGTGTAGCTTGGCTAGATGCCTAGATGGCTTCCTGTTTGTATCTTCTCATTTTAGCATCACAGACTGGTCATGACAAGGATAAGGCCATGCTACAATGGGAAGTCAACTTGCATTGACAACTTAATTTGAGCATAATGCACTAGATCCCTCTCTACTTTGCTGAAATTTAAAATTTGCAACCTGAAATGTACCTGGATTTCTTTAATCGCCCATGTGTACTTGGATATCTTTATTGTTCACCAATGCCCTAAAAGCATGAATTCTACATGAGGTTGAGTAGGAAAACTGAAAATTGTGGCAAACATCAATCTCTTGTAGGTTGACATCTCCCAATGCATGTACATTAATAGTTTCCCCTTTATGCGCACAATTTACTTGAGATAAACGATAATCTTGACGTGTCGCGCCTGTGTCAAGATGCTTAGGACTTTGTTGGGCACAACGGTCAGACCTCGGCCGGGAAGCTGCTCGCCATGTCCGCGACGCGCTTCCGACAAAACTATCCTCCGCGACGCGCTTCCGACAAAACTATCCTCCTCTTTTGACACTCAAAACTGAATCAGATCCCTCAAGCAATACGGATTTGGATTCCTTTGACAAGTCTGACTGCGCCTCATTCAGTGATGCAAGCGATGAAAACCAGCTGTTATCCACGTGGAAGAACATATTTATGAAGACATTTGAGGATGTGGACGAGGAGGTGAGAGCCCGCCCGCTGCCTCGCGTGATCTCGCAATAGTTAGAATTTAAAAGAGAGGCTTTAAAATCTCTTTTCTCCTCATCTTAGTCCCAAAATTGAGAAGTTTGTTTCTAAAAATTTCATATCTCTTTGGTGCTAGTTTGGTTTATTTTGGAGTTCATCATTCTTTCCTAGAGATCGATCGCGTAGAGTTCATCAAGCTCAAGAATATCAAGATCACCTAGACCTAGACCTGCACGAGTCTCTAATACGCTCTTATGTTCTTTAACATTTATATTTTATGCAAATTATGTTCCCTTATTTATGTTATAATTTTTTTGATGCTTTAAATACGGACCTACATGTCAACTATACTAGAGTAGATTAATGTATCATGAAATGAACTTGTTTCGTGTGATGTTGTATTTTTCACGATGTCTCTTCAGAAAGAGACGACATGTTCTCTATCTTCTTCTCCTCTCTCATCCACGTAGGATTTTGTTGACGTGATATAGCTAAAAGACGACAATAAATGTACTATTGGAGATGCCCTGAGGCAACATTCTGTAATCGACTGCATTTGCAGTGGCACAACTGCTTTCACTGTTGTTAGACAGGTACTTGTACTGCTTCTGTTAAAAGCTTGCAACTTCTTGTAGCGGCAATAGATTTTGTGCAAGTTGAACTACACTATCGCGAAAATTAAGTTTCTGAAGTGTAGGGACTAAACTAGCTGTATTAGGGTGCTTGTTACCTTTACACAGTTCAGTACTAAAAACTTAAAGCGACATGGCTAATTACATAACTCTGACCTATTTTGTTTCCCAAATATTGTTCTTATGCATAGGGTGATCAACAAATGGACTTTCTAATATTGGTACTTGATCATTGCCAATTTGGAGATTACGCCTACTACGAGGACCAGGACGCCGAGGAGCAAGGACATGAAGAAGAGTAGCATAGTTCCAGAGTCCAGTCTCGGCGGTTCACGTGCTGTTCTTTGCACCCGAGACAGCAAGGACCGCCTGATTCCAGTCCAACTCACCACTGACTTGAAACCAGACCTTCCGAGTGAGACTCTGAATTTCTCATTTTATAGCTCTCTGCGTGTATGTATACACTTATCAATTGCAGTTTGTAATGTTCTGGACTTCTAATAGGTGAAGCTGAGAGGATCCTGTGTAGTAAGGGGCGAGTTTTCGCCATGGATGATGAACCGGACGTGCCTAGGCTGTGGTTGCCAGACCAAGATGCACTAGGCCTCGCCATGGCAAGGGCTTTTGGAGACTTCTGCCTGAAGAATCATGGCCTTATCTGTACACCAGAAGTCTATTACAGGAAGTTGTCTGAAAAAGATGACTTCTTGGTGCTTGCTACTGATGGGGGTAAGAAAATGATATTTTATTTGTTGGCATGTTCAGTTTGCTTTAGCTTTCATTTCATTCATTCACCATCTTTCTTTAGTTAAGAAGAATGGCTTCTGGTACTATTCCCAATGAAATGAGGACAGCATTGTTTAGAGCCCTTATGATTAGACTGAAAAAGAAGCAACTGTTAACTGAAGCAGACATGTCTTTGTCTCTCCTCTAATCACACTTGTTTTCAACATGAATGCGTTGGCTCAATGTGCTGTAGATATGGGACGTGCTATCCAACAAGGAGGTGGTCACGATCATGTCATCAGTCACTGACCATTCTAAGGCAGCCAAGCAACTAGTAGACAGGGCAGTGCGTGCATGGCGGCGCAAGTTCCCGATGTCCATGGTCGACGACTGCGCCGTCATCTGCCTCTTCTTGAAGCCGGTTTCGTCCGAGGAGAGCCTTTCAGGAGACGTGAAGCCTCACGCCGTATCGTTCACGGGGAGCTTCTGCAAGGTTCTGAGCTGGCGGAGACGGTCAGCGTCGCTGGATGAAGACGACCAAGAATAATCTGAGTCGTTTTCATGGCCGGCAAACGTAAATCCATGCATGGCTACGAACTTTAAATGGCCAAAATTAGGGGTTTTAGAACATGATTGATATGTCACATTCATGTTGTTGAGATGGCTAGGGAGAAGTAGCATTGCTGAATATTAGTTCGCTCGTCATGCGCTACACTGAATGGTTGTTTGATTGAGATTTCAGATACCGAATGGACATGATTGATATTTGGAATTGATTTGAGCTGTTCGTCTCAAAGAGTTTATGGTCTGAATTAATCACGGGACAGAAGAATAGGAATATCCTCGATTATCTTTTCTTTTTATCTCAAGTAGGGTACAGTAGTCTAGAGTTTCACTTCGTAAGAACTGAAACAAAAAAAGGGTATTTTTTAAGTAGGGGTGTAATCGGAGCGGATACAGATGGATATCGCTCATCCCGTATCTTATTCTATATTTTTTTCTCAGAGTCGGAGTCGAACACGAATAGTATCGGATACTCATTTCTTCAACTCTTATTCGCTCCGCGAGTCTTCGATCGGTCGGTTGGACAAAAACTATCCGCTTCTTTTGCATCACTACAGAGCTTTAAAATCTCTTTTCTCCTCATTTTAACTCCAAAATTGCAAAGTTTGTTTCTAAAATTTCTAAAATCAAGCCCTTTATTTTGGGTTCTTTTTGGAATGTTGGAGAGTTGTCATCTAGGATAGTCAACACTTTGATCATATTGAACCTACATTTTATGCAAATTATGTTCCGTTATGCATGCTTTAGTATGAACCACCCTAAGATAAATCCCTTTGATGTTTAATTACTTAATCATAATGGGCATTGAATAGTAAGAGTGCAATCAGAGTGAACATAGAGATACTAATCACTATGACATCAAAGGAAAAACACTCAGTATCATCTGTTTGCTCAGATGCAGAACCCACCTATTTGTTATCTTGTTCCTAAGTGAAGTCATAACAGATTTTCTTCATACTACCTGACATATGGATACATACGGACGAATATCGCTCATTATATATCATATTCCATATTTTTCCTCGGAGTCGGAGTTGGACATAGATAGTGCCGGATACCCATTTACCCCTTATGTATTCGCTCCGTAAGCCTTCGGTCGGTTGGGAATTATTCGCTTCAAGTCATCCTAGACAGGGGTTTGAACCCACGTGGGGACTACCCCATTGCCATAAAAATGTAGAGGATCTATAGTACATGGTATTAAAAAAGCGATCTCCATCGTACGATCAAAAATCAAAGGTTGATATCAATAGCTACAGTGTTTTTGATATAGTGTTTTTCTGCTACAGTGAAATCACTCTATTAAATATTTCGCTTTTGCTACAATACCACTGCAGAATACTGTTTACACACTCATAAAATACTATTCACATAGTGAACCTCTGCAGTAATACAGAGGATCCGGATCCATTGCCATCTGATCTTGCCCATATGTTTGTGGGATCATGATTGGCCAGTGACGAGGGAAGTCCTTATATGGTGACGGTAAGTATGAACTCGGAAGCGTATGCACAATGACACGCATTAGTTCATTCTCTCCACCGTCCGATCCAAAACGAACAGACTATATCAAGTGCTACGGTGCCCCTGAGAACACAATAAAATCACTACCGTGTATATTCTACGGTAGACATTTATATTGTTCTTACAGTTTTGCTACTACTACTGACGAGAACTGCTCGTGCAGTTTGAAATCACTGTTCTACGGTGATTCTATGTGCTTTGCATGCATTGACCCATGACCACCGTTAGAAAAATGGAAGAACGCAAAGCCCATATTGATCAAAATCAAAATAGTCTTGGCCATGATTCCATTCATTTCAATATCTTAATTTCTCTAGGGGTTGTCCAATGATTAGTTGCCTGAAATTTTGTGAAGTCTCATTCACTTTTTTCCACCTTTAGTCTGCATCCAACACACTTCATTTGTTTCTGTATTTCTGATAAAAATTTGAGCTGGGTTGTTGTTGGTTCTGCTAACGGTTGTTTTGTTCATTTCTAAATTATTGTGAATAGTTCCCTCAAAGCAAAAGTCGTCTTTAATCTCACCGGCCGGTTGTATACATAGATACACAGATGGCACCGTTGATGGTGTTTTAAAACTTTTCTAATAATCTTCTAATTAATCTCACCGGTGATACACACACTACTCCCGGGAGTATGTACTCTCACTTCCAATATATCACTTAAACGAATATATTATACTTCTTTATCACTTTCAGTAAGATACACAGATGGCACCATTAATGGTGTTTCAAAACTTTTCTAATTACTATTTTGCAACTTGCACGAGATACTTATACATATGTGAAAATTGAATGAATAGATTAGCTGTGAAAAAATAAATTTTTTTCCAATATCCTACCTGCGTACTTTCTACTAACATATTACAATAAATAAAAGACAGTAATTATTAAAGCTATATATTTTTGAGTCCATACAAAATCACCAAGAACATCTGCTCCATTTTGGATGAGGATCGATAGCATGCCATGCATAGTCAACGCAAGTCAATCTTGTACTATTAGCCTGGTGTTGTCTGCAAATGCAATTATGAGTTAGCCACCCTGATTGAAGGTCTAGAGTCTAGTCTACTCCCTTTCTTCCGCACTCGGGGTAGGCTGGGCCCCACCATACCGTCCTCTTGACTCATCACTCCGAACCTTCCCATCACGACTCACAAGCTCAGAGCAAAGAAGAGAAGCAGCAGATACCAGGCAGTGGTAGTAGCTTCAGTAGTACTAGAGCAAGAAGAAGAAGGAGGAGGAGGGATCCATGGGGAACATCCTCAGGTGCTTCAAGGGAGAAGAAGATGGTGGCGGTGGTGATCACTACCCCTACTACCGTCCAACCTCCAGGCCCCACTACCAGCCGCAGTACTATGATCAACCTGAACCTGCAGCACCGGTACCAGCCTCTCGGCCCCAGCAGCAACCTCTAGGTCCCCATGGCGTCACGCCGGCCACCGTCGGCGTCGCCGCCCTGGCGCACGACCTCCTCAACTTTGAATCCACATCCATGGTAACATGCATGCATTCTCTTCTCCTTCTTCTTGTGCGTTTCTGTAGAGTGGACACTACAGTGTTCTCCCTAATCCCTGCATATGTATAGGTGTTTCAGTTTGAAGTGTCGCCTGTTTAATTTAGTAACTGTATCTGTGCCAACAATACATATAGAATGGGAGTTTCACAAGGAAAAGTGACATTTATAGTTAAATTTTACCTTCTCAAAATCAAGCATCTCATGCCATGCATGTAGGCTAATTTTTAACTAGTCAAATTCGCACGTATTACGAATGGAATGTCTATCAGCATGCATGGTCATTCTATCACAAATTATGTAGATTATCTGATTATAAGATTATTCATTATGGGGAGAAAGGTTCCTTTGGTGCAACTTTTCTCAGCGTTTGACCTTTCTACAATTAAAAGGTTCTTTCCCCATTAGAAAGGCATGAAGATAGATCTCTACACTCCCAGCATATTTTGCCTTCATCTTGAAGTAATTTGGTTAAGCCTCCTGGACCACTCTGTTGTTGGATTTGTCCCATTACGTGTGCATGATTGGGTCATTTTTGTATGGGAAGTGTTGCAAACTGACTTGTTTTGAGTTCGCTTTCATCTTTCTGTTCTATGTTCCTTTTGACATATGGATGAATATGTTCATTAATAATACCGGAATTGAAGCAGTATGCCACACTGCAACTATTAGCATTTCTATGAACACTTGCAAATATTTTAAGATTCTGATGACACATCACGGCAAGTTCAATCATCTCCTTTGCCCCAATTTTTTCCTCTTCTTTTCCTACGAGTATAAAGGAATTTATGTTTGTCGTATTATTAGGTTCCTCAAGAGCTCAGGCAGCACGTTACATCGTCCAAGAAAGCACAGGTTAAATGGTAGGGAACAGCTCCAAAAGGCTTATGCAATTGATGGTTTTTTTAATAGTTTGTACACTTGGTGTGCTTACTGATATCAAAGTTGCTATGATTCCATTAAGTTCAATAGAATTAAGGCTTATGACTGTAAAAGATATATGAAAAGTTCTGGTACTGACTTAGATTTTAGAAGTTGGCATTTTCAAAATGATTTAAAAACCTCTTCGTAGGACCCCTCATCCAAATGCTTTTGACTTTTCTTATGACAAGGTGCTCCATATTTATCCAAAATAGGACAACCTGTGCTTTGAAATGGTGAAAAAAAAAAGAGCAGAACAAATACAAGCAAATTGGTGTCTTGGTGAGGTGAGGTCTATGTGTACAGGCCGTCTTAGGTATTGAGAGACTGAAAGTTTCTGGCTTGCTTGGAACAGAGAAAAGGATAACAAGAAACAACAGTTGGGAGCTATCTAACCAAAAAATTGTAGGGTTACTTGATAGTTGACATTGATTAAGAATGTTTATTTTTTTTCCTGGGTGTTGAAGTATAAGTGAATTGTCTGCCTTTCCTCATCAGTTTAAGCTTTTGGGTGAACTGGTTGGTACATGCAACTCAATATGGTATCAGAGCTAAGAGGTCTTGAGTTCAAGACCCGGTTGGTGCAATTAAAAATAATAATTGCAGCCCGCTTTCCACGAGACCTGCTGTGAGGGGAGTGTTGAAGTATAAGTGAATTGTCTATCGGTTTAAGCTTTTGGGTGAACACATGCAACTCAATGTACTTTTGCGACATTCTTCAGAAGATTGAGGCTGAATTCTAAATCAACCATGATTAGTTTAGTGGAGGAGAGTAGGAGACCTACAAACTTCATTTTGTCCTTACTTTGATTTAGTCATAACTGCCTGGAAATTTGTACTTATTTAAGAAGTAATATTTCAAATAGCATAAAAGTACACATCTTTCCTTCCCAAGAGTACACCATGGTTCAACTCTTGCTATGGTATGGAAAACACTGGCAGTAATTGCCAGTTTGCGACAAGCAAAACTGCAACAGGTCGGGGAAGGGACTTTAAAAAAGTAGAGGGAAAGAGCAAGAAGGGTAGTAATTGGCAGATCATACTAGTAGCAGTTAGTTACTATTACAACTTGAGTTTCCACTGAGAAAAATTAATGGAATAGTTTGATCTTTTAATTTGCACGAGAACAGGTACCAGAATATGTTGGAGGCATATAAAAATACAACACCCCCACCGAGAACACCAGCAGAGGCTGCCCAACTAGTTGCAACAGCCCTAAATAGGATCCAGAGAGCTGATTTGGAGGTAAATTGTTTCTCCTTATTAGATTCTGAAATAGTTCAATGGGGGTGAGCACAGGAATAATGCATTGATCATCGGTGATTTGTATATTTGAAATGTAGCACATGTAAGTACAAGTTTGCAAACTTTGTTAAACATTTTAGATTTTCACATCACTATCAGTTTTTTTTTATAAACCAAAACGATAAACCCAGGAAATTCACTGCAGTTTGCACTATATTTTTGTTGTTATAAGTGACTATATATGTTCAACTCACTCCATCCAGAAACAATGTTTTCTCCACAGGGTATACTTAAATTTTACAACTTCCCAATCCCATCACCCCCTGCAGCATCCTCGAACCACCACCCATCCTCACTACCAGAGGGCGTGCAGTTTGTGCTGAACACTTTGCCGGTCAGATGTGATCAACTATTCCAAAACAATAGCCTTATCACCAACATCACATTTTCAACAGTGTTTTACATAAGCATTGATGAATGACGATTCTCACATATCACTAATGTTATCAGGTTAATAACCAGTGCATTGGAGATGGTGATGGCTTTACTGCTTATGTTTCCACAACGGATCCGAGGGAATCTGCCAATGTGTCACTGGAAGTGCATGAGATGGTGATTGCAAGGACTCAAGCTCGCAATTGTAGGGATTACCATAGTGCCGATGCTCTTCTGCGTAGCCTTGACGAAGCTGGATACAAGTATTAAAACTGAACCATTGCAGGTTTCCAGTCTTTAACATCATAATCCGTAAATTAATGCAACAGGCAATGTTTCTATGTGTCAGATTTTAAGATTTAGATTCAGTTAATTAGACTGGATTCCACTTGAAAGGTTGAATACAATAGTACTAGAATTTTTTTGAAACCCTAATACTACAATTGTTATACTAGATTATTTTAAGATTCTCTTATTATAGAACATTGCAGGATACCTATTATAGTAGTCACAGAAAATTAATACAGCATAAAAATAAAGTTCTTTACTAATAATTAACAGAAACATACGATAGTACAATATGTAGAAAAGCCCTCATGCAACCATGCAATTGGTACTTATGTATTTATGCACTGTTCCAAACAAAAAAGGGAAGAATTTTAAAACAGCTATAAATGACTAAATGTTGACCACGGTTGCATCTGTTTGATTAGGTTCTTGCTTTGATCACATGAAAGCATAACTTACCAATAATTTTGATGAGCAGGATAATAGTCTGTTCAGACGAGGAGATCCTTGCAAGGAAATACCGAATAAGAATGAGGTATATGTTGCTCTGGATTGCACCTTTAAATTCAATCATAATTGGAAATACTGTTGTGAAGTGCACAATGCCACAATCTTTCACGAGTTAAAGGGGAATTGATGCACCGGAGCTTAAGATGCCATATGGGAAGGAATCGAGGAATGCTTTGGTGAAGCTCATTGGTGGGAAAAGTGTCACAATTTATGTGTATGACCAGGACCAGTTTGGGCGCTATGTTGGCGACATCTACTGCAATAATGTGTTCATCCAGGTGAAACAGAAACTATTCTGTAGCTCACGTGCCTTTGATTTTGTTTCTTCAATTCCGATGAGAGTGATTGTGTGTGCCTGAATCCTTCAGGAGCAAATGCTGAAGAATGGTCACGCATGGCATTTCAAGACTTACGACAAACGCCCAGAATTTGCAAAAGTAAGAAATTCTGTTATACCTAAATGTCCTGGCGGAAAGTTCAAAATTGCTCTTTGATGAATCTGGAATATGGAAAGTTCAAAATTGCTCTTTGATGAATCTGGAATATTCTTTTTGACACGAACTTCCTTGAGTCATGTTTACCTAATGTCATAGATACATGTGTTTAATTGTAGCTCTGTAGTCTGTGAACACGATTTAGAAAAGTAAGTGTTACACCATCCATTCCAAACTCTGACAAGTATTTATTATATATGGCGCCCTTTTTATACGGTTATGAAGGCTAATAGTCTTTCACTTGCACTCTGATTGTGCAGTGGGAGAGAGAGGCAAGAGCTGCACACCAAGGGCTTTGGGCGTCAGGGAACCCTGAGAAGCCATGGGATTGGAGAAGAGACCAGCGCAATGCAAGACATGATGCCATTCGGGTCTATTGATGGAACTGAAGGTCGAGTCTCCAGCTCTCAAATGATCAGAGAGGTGCATAGTTTGGTAGTGAGGTTCTTGGACAGCTTGCTGCAAGTTAATGTGTGTCAAAAACCAAAAACCAAAATGTACGGTTTATATTTCTGCAAAATACGTTATCCAGAAGTCATTTCTGCAGTGTGACCTGAGAATGTACAGATGAATTGTGGTCAGTAAGAGTCGAAATATGTGCACCAAGAATGAGGTCTGATACCAATTGATGCCTTGCCTGTACAAGAAAATAGCAATAGAAGCCAAAATCGCCCAAACGCCAGGATCTGATAGCAACACAAGCTGTAGAAACTTGAAGGTGTGGCAAATGGCACCAATATTGGGGGGAAGGTAATGTAGATTGTGTAGTACATGACATCAGTGTTGCCTGGAAAGCTCTTAACCAGATTTCTGGCATCTAAATGGAAGCAAACATTAAGTAACGTTTGGACCATTTTAAATTCTGAAAGACATTGCAGATAAAACACGAGAGCGGACGAAACAGAACTTTTATTGATTCCTTTCGCAGAAACAATTTAATGAAAAAAGAAATGCAATTTCATCTGCCTTACACTCTTCTATGCTCCAACCACAACTCTACTGACCACGGTTTAATAACAACTGAAAATGGAGATGTCTCCAACTCTCCCTGCTGCTCAAAATTGCAACAAGGAATCATTTCTAATTCTACCAATAGTCATTGCAAGAGCACCATCCATCTCTAAAACAATGAAACCGGTTGTTATCTCGAACAATGATCTCCCGATGAGTTATCTTCGAAATGAGTTTAATAGCAGTGTGACAGTCGCTGCAAACTCTGAGGTTCTTGGTGACCCTAATGGTCTCCCCTGGTTCAGTGGTGAGAAGGCTGAATGCAATGGCGAGTTTCTCGCTGTGATGCACTAGTGTGTGCTCCTTCTCCTCGTCTTCAACGTCGAACATCACCGCTTCAGTACTTGGTTTGTAACCCATGGTTTTCATTTCCATGCCTAACTCATCGAGCTTTTTGTAAATTTGATCTGTGAGGGGATGCGACTTGTCTCCAACACGGAACTCGTGGACCTTACCATCAAACTCAACCCAGCTGTATGCAGGGACCTTCTCAACTCCTTTCGCCTTCATGTCCAATCTAAGCTTTGCAGCATCCTCCCATCTGCCGCTGTTAGAGTATATGTTAGAGAGCATGACATAGTTCCCAGAATTCCAGGGTTCCAGCCGGATGAGCTGCTTCAACGCATATTGAGCGAGCTCTGCATCTCGGTGGATCTTGCAGCCACCAAGGAGTGCACCCCACACGACGGCATTTGCCTGCATCGGCATGTCGTCAATAAGCTGATGAGCCTCCTGCAGCAACCCAGCACGACTGAGCAGGTCGACCATACAACCGTAGTGCTCAACCCTAGGGCTGATGCGGTACAACTGAGTCATGTTGTGAAAATACCGCCGCCCATCCTCTACAAGGCCAGCATGCGTACAGCTGCAGAGCAAGCCAATGAAAGTATTGTCATTCAGTGTCATGCCTGACTTCTCCATCTGGCCGACAAAGGCAAACGCAATCTTCCCATGGCCAGTCATGCCGAGCCCCGAGATCATTGCATTCCAAACAATGATGTCCCTCTTCCTCATCTGCTGGAATACCGCCCATGCCTCTCCGGTGTTCCCACACTTGGCATACATATCGATCAGCGCAGTCCCTAGAACTGGGTTGTCAAGAAACTCGTTCCAGTCCACCATCCTAACTGCCTGCCGTCCCAAATCCAATGCACCCAACCGTGTGCACGCTGAGAGCGCCCCAACCACTGTGTAGCAATCTGGCCTCACTCCCTGAGCCTGCATTGCAAAGAAGAGATCCAGAGCCTCTTGGGGGTGCCCGTTGGAGGCGTATCCCCCAACCATTGCGCCCCAAGCCACTGCGTCCCTCTCGAGCATCTTGTCAAACACCTCCCTTGCCTTGGCCATCTCCCCGCACTTGACGTACAAGTCCACCGCCGCAGTAGCCACAAACATGCTCCCCGCAATCCCCTCCTTCTCTGCCGCCCTCCACACTGCCTCCCCGGTGGCCAAATCCGCGACCCGGGCGCACGCAGTCAGGACGCGTACGGCCGTGAAGCTGTCCGGGCGCATGCCATTCGCAAACGCGTCCCTCGCAACGCCGACGGCTTCCTGGACGCGCCCCGCGTGCATGTACGCGGTGATGAGCGCGGTCCAGGAAACGGTGTTGGGGAGGGGCATTTCGTCGAACACCCTCTGGGCATGGTGCAGCAGGCCGCATTTCGCGTAGAGGTTGAGGAGCGAGGTGAGTACGTGGGGGTTGGAGTGGGAGGGGAGCTTCAGGGAGCAGGCGTGGAGCTGCGTGCCGACGGGGAGCGGGTCGGGGAGGCGGGAGGCGGACTTGAGGGCGAGGGGCAAGGTGAGGTGGGAGTGGGAGGGGCTGGGGAGGAGGGAGTAAAGGCGGAGGGCGTGGAGGTGGAGGCCCGAGGAGGAGAGGGCGCGGAGGAGGAGCGGGGAGAAGTGGGCGAGGAGGTCGAGGCGGAGGAGGCGGCCATGCAGGAGTTTGACGGTGAGGGGTGGGAGGCGGTTGCTGGAGCTGACGCCGGTGAGCAGGAGTCGGCGGATGGCGCCGGCGGCGGCCGACATAAATCGCCCAGTTTTTTCGGAGGGAAATGCAGGCTTACATTTCCCAGGTCAGAGCATACGTACGTGCCGATCAGAAATTCACAACATACGTGAGTGACACTATTTCTCCGATTAGGTCATTTACAGTAGTCTTACATTAGTTATCTATAGTCTCATGACACTGTATCACCAAAACAAAGAAAGTATTAAAATATTGTGTGATCTATAAAGACAAGTAAAGAGACGACCTATTGTATGAGCTGTCTTTAGTGATGTCTACAAATGATATAGAGAGTTCCCTTACAAACTAGACACCGGCGAACACGCGTATACGTGAGTATGCCTTCTTCTTTGGTTTGCACCTAGAAACATAGAGACTAAGTATAAATCATCGTTTTTGCTAGCTCTCAGCTGTCTGAATTTTTAAAAACTCAGTCATCTATAATTGCACTGTTGAATCTAAAATTGCATTATCAAGTGATGTGCAATTTTAGCACAATTTTACTATAACTTTTAGTTCTTTTATTTTTATATTTGTAGGGTTTACCTAGTTTAGAATTTTTCAACATAAAAAACCGAAACCAATAGATAGTGGTCCAATGTACCGAAGAAAATAACAGAATTTTTAAAAAAATCAGACGACTGTAGCTTAATCGCCCCCGATAAATCATTGCCAAACACGGAGAGCAAGTATAAATCCACTCCTCACAAAGTTCGGCCTGAGACGCACACTCATAATTTTCCCACGTTGCAAGATCTACAACCATCAACCATTATGAATTTATGATACCTACGTGATTCTTCGTTTCTTGCACTGCAGATGTGATCCTGAGGTAACCAATACGCCATTGATCCATCTCTAACAACAATCTACAGTGTACGCACGCTCTGCACCCTCACCGGCACCGGCGGTGCATCGACAGCAGCAACACACCCTTCCCTCTCCAGAGGCGCCATTGCCGGCTTTCCCTCCCGCGACGACACCTCCTCATGACCGCCTTCCCTCACGTACAGGTTGTCCGCCTCCACGTCGTACAAGTTGCCCGTCCTCACCTCCTGCGCCAGCGCGCACGGCGCGCAGAAGAGCCATTTGGCGTAGTCCGCCGCCGCGGGCCGCCCGCCGCACATGGACCGGTCGGCCGGCAGCCCGAACTGCCTCCTCATCCGCGCGCGCCAGAACCCTCCGTAAATCAGGCCGAGCACGGACAGGAAGGCCCCCGCGGCGCCGACGAGGAACCCGAGTGTGGCGTCGCGGATGTTGAGCGCGGCGACCGCGAACACCAGCACTGGCGCGGCGCAGAGGAGGGTGAACGTGAAGACGTGCACGTACATGTTGCCCAACCCCAGGCGCTCCATGTTCCACCCGAACACGCAGAACGTGCACGACAGGGACAGCGCCGCCACCGTGGGGTCGTCGGCGAGGTCGAACAGTCCGCCGGCCCATTCCGGCTTGGTGGCCACTACCCTGCAGCTGCCACTGTTGTATTGCACCTTCAACGCCATGGCATTCGTCGACGCCTCGTCCTGCACCGCGGCGGCCTCCTCGTCGGTGGACGCCGGGAGCACGATCTTTCGCCCGAGCGGGCAGTAGATCATGTACAGCCAAGCGACGACCGGTGCACCGAGGCCGAGCGCCATGCACAAGTTGACGGCCCAGTCGGGGCGCGTGTCGGTGCGGAAGAACCAGAAGAGCGCGCAGTAGGCGTACTGCGCGAAGCACGTGGCGTGGAGCAGGAGCACCACGACGGCGACGTGGAGACGCTGGCGCTGCAGGCCGGCGGCAGCAGCGCCGTTCTTGCAGTAGACGCCGCGGAGCTCGGCGACGTCGGCGGCGCGCCAGCGGAGGAGGAGCATGAGGTGGTGGCAGAGCTTCGGGTGCTGGTAGACACACATGATGGTGAAGAGCGCGTTGAGCACCTGGTTGGCCACCTCCGTCCAGCGCCGGCGGCGAGAGGCGTCTGGTACGGCGGAGTTGAGCGCCCCCGTCATGAGTAGGAAGACGAAGGCGACGCCGGCGGCGACGAACGCGAGCCAGACGAGCAGCGCGGCGTTCATGGGGTGCCTGGCCCAGGTGACGCACTTGGCCCGCAGGGCGCGCCAGTCCACGGCGCGCGCGAACGCCGGAGCGCGGAGGAAGCGGCCGGTCGCAGGGCCAGGGGGTGCTGCTGCATGCTTGGCGGAGCGCGTGCGGAGGCTGGCGACATGCCTGAGGAAGGCGTAGGGGGAGAGGCGGGCGGTGAAGCCGAAGCGGTGCGGCCATTCCTTCGAGGGCGTGGCCCTGAGGAAGTCGAGGAACCTCTCCTTGTTCTTGCTGCGGTGGTTTTGCAGCGTAGTAGCAATGGCACCATGGTCGCCATGGCTTTGCTGCTTGGGTGATCTCTCATGCGACTCCATGTTGGTAACAAGAATCCAAACTTCAATTAATTACCTTGCCTGGTACTTCTCCTAGCTTAGCTTGTTCAGTGATCCCTGATCCTAGTGCGTAGCAGCAGCCAGATACTAGTTGTTCTTGCTCTTTGTACTACTAACAGCTGCACTGCAGTGTTATATATGGGTGACTGGGTGTTAGCATCCCTACATACATATATAGGCACTGTATCCGATTTGGTTAATTAGATTCAACTGTGACGAAAGGGACGTACTATATAGCTGTGTGCTTTGTTTGAACCATATGTGGCATACTCGTATGTACTGTTATTGTTAAAGTATGATCGAATTCGGATCCATCTCCAAATTGTACCTCTGTAGTTGTACGGTTAGATACATCGAAGTTTTCGTACTTGTAATTTATCCGTAAATAGTGATTTTCACCTGTGTGCATCTATTGTTTTTCCCACAAGAGTTTTCCACGTTAAATCCGTGTCTCCTGCTCTTTCGGTTATCTTCTATTTTACCGTGTGTTTTATAACAGTTATACTATCAGACTTGTATAGCAGCTCTTGTCAAAGTTGGCATGCAGGTTAGTGTTGAATTCCAATTCTTGTTTACTGGATTCCACAAGAGACTGAATGGGTCAAAATAAAGAATTACAAGAAGATGCTGATGTTGCCTCTCCTCACCCAAATGAAGGAATCAATGTTGGCATGCCGTTAGGCCGACTCAATTGAGTTGAGTTCATTTCAGTTTCTGGTGCATGCGACTGCGACGGCCATAACCGCCTGCGTGCACTAAGTCTCGGCCTGCCTGTCGATGTGCTCCGGCCGGCCAGCACTACCTTATACTAGTTGGAGTTCGTCAGACTGGACCGAGCCAACACAAGACAAGACTTGCTTCCATCACCCAATTCCAATTACGTACATGCCACATCATGATTAGTCTATTCATTCCGTACACAAATTTGGCTAAGTCATATGAGTTGGGCTCACAAGAAATATGCAGTTCTTTCTTTCAGCACGCCATACAGGACCTACAGTTCCTCTGTTTTAGTCTGAAGGTCTGAAAATGTAAGCGCATAAAAGAAAAGAAGAGCGCTTGGAAGAATATCTGTTAATAGTTCTTTTTTATATATAAAAAAAAATAAAAGCGACTTCATCTGAACATGTAATCAATAGATCAAATGCTCATTCCCCCTTCTGCCTTAATGAATAAATAACGCAGCAGAGGCAACTATTTCAGATGGTCTCAAGTAGCATGAGAGGGCAAAGCTGTGCTTCATCGTGTACTGATATTTATGTATCAGAAACCCAACTTGATTCATTTCCATATTTTTCTTTCAGATTTCTTTATAGGTTCAGATTTCATTAATCTCTTTTTTTCTTTTTGGGTGGGGTGGGGGGTTTGTTATACCTCAGAACATCATATGAACTGTTGGCATGTTTATCTGTTCATGTTTAGTTTATAAGACAATTCATATGCTTGTTGATCATAGCACCACTCAACGTCAAAAAAATCATAGCACCACTGCAAATTAGTTTCTAAAACACATGATACACTGAATAAACTGAAACAGACATATGGTGCTATTAGAGCTTTACTATTTCCAAACTGCAATTGCAGCCGCAAATTACAAATGTACAATTCCTTCTGAATCTTGTGTACCTTTATGTCAGTATGTATATCTGTATATGCACCGAACTGCAAAGGATCGACCTCCTCTTATAGATCCAACAAAAATGGAGAAAGAGGAGTGACCTACAGCATCTACATCCTATCTGCATTTTCAACGCCTCGCTAACGAATAAATCCCCTTGTGTACAAAAGAATGACTAATGACACCAAAGTGACCATATTGATCAGCTTCTTCACCTTCTCCACCCTCCAATTTCCATCAGACAAGTATGTCAATGGACTAGGCTCAACATCTTCCACCAATTCTCGATTCGACGCCAACAAAGATTCGTCTTCCACTCTCAGCGATATCGGAGAAGGTGAATCGACCATCGCATCACGAACAGCACTGCATTCTTCAGATTTATCACCTTCCACTTGCACCACCACAACCTGAACTGGTGGAACCATTATTTCATCATGAACAACAACCAGATGATCATTTGATCTTGATCCCTGTGACACAGCAATCGTGTCAGGTGCACGTAATTCAGCATGATGATGTGACGGTAACAATGGCTTCCTCTCATCACCATAATCGACAACCTTCCGGTAGAAGCTCTCGCCGTCGATATCGTAGGAGCTCGCCGTGCGCACCTCCTGCGCCAGCGCGCACGGCCAGCAGAAGAGCCACCGGGCGTAGTCCGTCAGCGACTTTGAGCCACAGCACGCCCTGCTCCCGGGGAGCGCAAACTTCTTCCTCATCTGAATCCTCCAGTACCCGCCGTAGAGCAGCCCGCACACGCACAGCAGCACCCCGGCGCCGCCGATCATATCGCCGATGACTATGTCGTGGATGTGGAGCGCCGAGACGCCGAATACCCACAGTGGCGCGAAGCACAGCAGCACGAATGTGGCAATGTGCACGTACATGTTGCCGAAGCCGAGCCTCTCCATGTTCCACCCGAAGACGCAGAAGGTGCAGAAGACGGAGAGCCACCCCACCGCCGCGTTGCCGCCGCAGTCGAACATGCCCCCGGCCCACTCCGGCTCGATCAACGACGTGCCCCGTGGTGAGGCGTTGGGTCACCATGCCCGCGTCTGAGCACGCGAGGTCGCACTGCAGGTCTTTTCCTAACGGGCTGCACACCGTGTACACGACGGCAACGACCGGCGCGGCCACGCCGAGCACGAAGAAGCCGTTCTCGACGAGCTCCGGGCGCGTTTTCTTGATGTAACCCCAGTAGAGCCAGCAGAGCACGTACTGGCAGGCGACGGTGACGTGGAGCAGCGCCACAACGACGGCTAAGTGGGCGCGCTCGGCGGGGCGCGGGCCGGCGCCGTCCTTGCAGTAGGCTGCGCGCAGCTCGGCGGCGTCGGCGGGGCGCCAGCGGCAGAGCAGGAAGAGATGGTTGCAGATGGCCGGGTGCTGGTACAGGCTCATGAGCGTGAAGAGCGCGTTGAGCACCTGGTTGTTGATCTCGATCCAGTGGTTCCTCAGCGCCGCCGTCGGGAACGCGCTGTCGAGCAGGCCGAGGAGTAGCAGCACGAACATCGCGCCGGAGACGCCGACGCAGAGGAGCCAGAGGAGCAGCGCAATGTTCATGGGGTTCTTGATCCATCCCTTGCACGTCGAGCGCACAGAGCACCAGTCGACGGTGACGGCGGCGCTTCCGGCCGAAGGATCGTCGGCTTTGCCGGGTTTTCCGAGCCAGAAATTGAGCTGCCTGAGCCAGTCCGACCGGTGAGGCTTGTCGAGGAGTTGCTCGGCGAGCGGCGGCACCTGGACTCGGTAGCTGCTGAGCATCGGGGTCGACGGGGTGTGCACGTCGGCGTCGCCATCTTGTGCGGTTGGTGGCGCATTGCTGCTGTCACAAGAAAGAACCATTGCAAAGCGCCCCTGAACCTGCAGGACAGAAAATTTAAGGAGGACTGAGATTACAAGAATCTGACCAAAAAAAAATTGTGATGTTCTATCAAGATTTTTTAAATGTGTGTAGTCTAATTGCTTGTGATTGGGGGTAAGGGGTTAATACTGCGTGGTAAATTTGGGGACAGAACAATTTGGATCCAAAATTGCCCAACAAAAGAAACAGATACTAGTAAAGCCTCCGTGCAAAATCAGAAATTTCGGATCCCTATATCATGCTTTTGGCTTAGCCTATGAAATATCGAGTAATTAGCTCCAGGAATCAATGAAAAATGGTGTAAAGCAGCTAGGAGCCTAAAAGGACCAAGAACTCCTCAGTACGGAGAAAGAGAAGACTGTTTCAAGACTGAACAACACGCAATGGAAATAAAGGCTTACCTTGAAGAAGAATGGAACCTTGATGGAAGAAGACGGATTAGTTAATCTCGGAGCTGCAAGAAGGAGAGGAAGGGAGAGTTGATTATGCCCCTGGGATGGAATGGAAGAAGAAGAAGAAGGGGGAGGAGAGAGGGAGGTTCCAAAGCAAGTTCAAGGAACAACCTCCCCAGATATGCACAGCACAGATGCACACTCCCCTAATAGCTTTCTGTGTAAACCAGTCCTATTTAATTCGCAACACACCAACTAGAGGTTTTCTTAACTAACAAACATCGACTTGGTTCCTTTGGGCTTTGGCTATAGCTAACAGCTTACATGGATTCGGTCCATTTTTTTTTTCTGAATCACCCGATACAACACATAGACGCCCACACACATGCGACGCCTACGGAAGACGCAAGCGCCTCGTCTTCAACCGCCTTCCACTTAAGGAAAATCCTCCTAAATGAGACACACAGAGCCAAACCTGGGGTTTGAACCCTGGTGGGCTGGGGGTACAACCATCTCCACTAGCCACCCAAGCAATGCTTGGTTCTCGGATTCGGTCCATGTTATAATAATAGAGAGATTTAGAGAGGGCTCATGAGTCATGAGCAATCCTAATTGGGATTTCAGAGTATGCAGGACGCGTTGACACGACAGTGAAGCAGTGCTGACGTGTGTACCGAGTCGAAACATAGGAGCTTTTGGCACATTTCACACCGTTGACATGCGAATTAGCAATTCTAACCTCCTCTCCACGTTAAGTGAAAAAAAAATAGCACCACGGAGCCGCGGGAACGTGACACGTGCCGAGCCCGTGCCCCTGGGAGTCGAAGCTAGCTTGTCCGTGCCCACGGTGGAGCCTTGTTTGTGCCCCTGGGCCAAGACATCCTCCGGAGTCGCCACATGGAGCCAGCTCAGTGCCCCTGGGTACGGACTCGCGTCACCTCTATGCGCTCTGCGAACAGACCCGGCGCTGCCCCGTGCGCACCCGCGTGAGAGGAAATTGATTTGATTCCCTCCAGTCCCATGGCGTAAAAAAATCATTCGTTCGCACTGCCATGCAAACCAGCGTCGCTCTCATTCTCATTCTTCACCCAAAAACCGAGTGGCGTAGAGAGAGAGAGAGAGAATCGAGCGAGCGAGAGGCTGCGCGATCGGCTGAAATTAGTTCTGATTTCGTTGCCGATTAAGGAGTATTTAGAGCAATGGTTAGCGGTCATATTAGTATAGAAAGGTTGACATCAAGAGGAGGTATTTTTTTTTCTCCTATGCATTATATTTATTAACTATGTAATTAGTGTTAAATTAAAGTAATCATAATTACTTGGTCAAAATTTAATTAATCGTAACTATATAGTTCTAATTAATTCAGTTGTAATAAATTTGTTGTAATTAATTTATCATAGTTAAATTAGTCATAAAAATTAATTTAGTCATAATTGATTTAGTCGTACTTTATTAGTCCAAATTCATTAGTCGTAATTAAACTTCTCTAGTTGATTAGTCGTAATTAAATTAATTTTAATTAATTCAATCTTAATTAGTTTAGTTATAATTAATTAACCATAATTAATTTAGTATTAATTAATTTAGTCGTAATTAATTTTATCGGGATTTTATGTTCACAAATAGTGTTGTAATATTTGCATCTTTATTTAATTCATTTCGTACTTCAGCAGAACCGTGACCAGTACAGAGTACCATACCAAGGCTAGAGCTCCGTCTCACCCGAGTGTCACTGGTACATCGTACGGTCAAGACTAGAGCCCCTTCGCATTGAGGGTCGTTCATACATTGTACCTGAGGGGTTGTGGCTCCGGGGGCGGATTCCTTGATTCGTTCATTACAAATATGATGGCAGGTGGTAGCCAATTTGGTTTGATTCAGTTGAACAACATTGATGTTGGACAAAATCAGCTTGCCCAGAGTCAGTTTGCTTAAGTACCTCCGCCCACTCACTAGTCTCCGTACATTCTCCGAACAGAGACGCGCTCTCCGGACTGGTTCACATACCCCACGGGACATGATCAACGCAAGATCAGGACGTGCATGCAGACTCAAACGCTGCGAGTAGAGAGCGGCTCAGACGAGTGAGTCATATTGTAGCCCGTGTGTAATTACATTGTATACATTATGTACGTATGTATCTATGATGTTGTGCGCTTATGTTGTACCAGATTTGCATACATATTTTGCATAACATATTTGTATACATTATGTGTGTATTGTCACATAAAATCATACGCTCTATGATCACATAATATCATTCAAACAATTTTTTTCACATGAAATCATGTAATTTTATTCCAAAAATATATTATCATATGTACCAAAAATTTTATTCTACATTTTTTAAGGAGGGTGTCCGGACCCAGGGTGTCGTAGGGACGCCCCATCGGCCCCACGACCCGGCGAAGCACGATTACACTGAAGGGCCTTCCAAAGATATACTCGGAGAAGGCCCCGAGGGCCCCTCGGAGGCATCCCGAAGACCCCTGAGGCATCCAGAAGCCCCTCGAGAGGATCCGAAGACCCTCGGAGGGATCCGAAGACCCTCGCGAACCGAAGGTGCCTCGCAGGGAAGTCGGCAAAGGACCGTCAGTGAATACGGGGTCCACAAGGGCGGTAGACCAGGCGTGCCCCCTAAAGATAGACCATGTCCACAAGGGTGCATCGTGCACCAGAGGCTACATGTAGGGCACGCAAAAGACCCTGCTACCCCTAGGGCTAATGTACTTTGTTAGAGGTATGTATGTATTTCCATGTATCATGTTGGGAAGCTATAAATAGCCCACTACTTTGTAACTTGAGAGAGAGATCAAAAAAAGGCCGAACCCCTGTTTAGCCCCCTCGTCTCATCTGCACGAGGGGTCTCCACTTCTTACTGTCTAGTCTTCTCACTACGACAGTTGGCGTCGTCTGTGGGGTTCGGCAAGAAAGTCACCCAGAAAAGCTCATGCCCCCCCCCGAAGGGCAGCACCCAAAGTCTCCGCAACCGAGGCAGCAGCAACGGCCGCGGCACCAAACACCCCTAAAGCAAAGCGGGGTCGGCTTGCGTCTGCCGCTGCCGTCGCCCGAGCCGCAGAAGAAGAAGCCAACAACTTCGCCCATGGGGGCATCATAGGAGGCGATGCCCCACCCACCGAAGCATCCTTGCCAAACGCGGCAGGCATCACTCGAGAATCATACGAGGCACTCCAGCGAGAATTGGCGAACCTCCGGCGAGAGATGCTCAACCTCCGACAGGCGGCGGGAGGCACCCTCGCGACCACCCAGCCACAGCCCGACGCCCAACACCCTGAAGTAGGAGCCCAAACCATCCCGGAGGAACCAAATACGAACCTGCAGCTCCGGGGAGATCCGAACTCACCGTTGAGCGAAGGACTTGAAGCGGCCGCTGGCCGAGGAACTTCAAAATGCCGGAGGTCACACCTTGAAGGTGCACGCACCCTCGAATTCCTACGTGTATGTACGTAAACAAAGCAGATCGAGCGGCGGGAGGAGATGACACAACAAAGGCGAAAAGCATCACGCTCGCCCTCAGGGGCGTTGCCCTAACATGGTTCTTCACCATCCCCCTGCTCCATCTACACCTGGGAACAGTTGCGCGACCACATAGCAACAATTTCCAAGGAAGCTACACCGAGCCTAAAAACGCAGGACACCTGTTCGCGGTCAAGCAGGCCCCGGGCGAGTCACTCCGAAGCTTCTTCAGAAAGTTCGCAGAAGTAAAATGCCAGGTCAAAGGCGTCAACGAGACTACCATCATAAACGCCGCAACCTGTGGTTTGCAGAAGGGCCCCCTGTCGGAGAAATTGGCACGCAAGCCACCGCGCACGGTCGCCGAACTCTTTGACAAAATAGAAGAGTATGCCCGGGCGGAGGAGGACAACACCCGGAGAAACGGTGCCACATCAGGCAGCTCACTGACAGACAGGCCAGTCAAGGAGGACGCAGCTACCGCCTAGCTACCAGCAAGCCGCGCATTAACTATCGGCAAAAAGGTAGAAACGTCTATCACCTGGAAGAAGGGAACCCACCCGAAGCAGGAAGAAGAGGCGGCCGAGCAAGCCGCGGCCGAGGTAGGGGCCGCGGCCGGCACGGTGGGCGTCACCAGGAAGCACGAGGCGGCACAGCAACAGCTCCGTCATACTGCGACCTCCACGGCGAAGGGTCGCATACAACAGCGGAGTGTCGCACCATTGCAGCAATGAACGAATACATGCATCGCAGTCAACACCTAGCCGAGCACGAAGATCGAAAGGAAGCCGGGAATCTACTGTCAGCCCCACCGCCACGCCCGCGCATAGAAGGCGACCATGGCGGGCCAGCCCAGAGGATCATCAACATGATCACGGGCGGGTCCTCGCTGGGCATAGCATCGAAGAGACAACGCCGCGCCTACGTGCGGCAGATTCACCATGTGGCAACACAGCCAGCCTCCCTGCCACCTCGCTACTCTGAGGTGCCCATAACATTCGGGCCAGAAGACGCACGGGGTATACACTTCCCCCATCAGGACCCCCTCGTTATCTCCGCCAGCATTGCCAGCTGCGAAGGAAGGCGGGTCCTCGTGGATGGCGGGAGCTCGGCGGACCTCCTCTTCGTAGAAGCCTTCGACAAAATGATGATCCCCAGAGATCGCTTATCTCCGCCGGGCATCCATTGCCGTGGGCTTCGCGGAAGGCGTCACGGCTTTGGGCGGTGCCCTACCCGTCACGTTCGGCGATGGCCAGGCAGCCCACACAGAAATAATAACCTTCGACGTTGTCGAGATGCCATATCAGTACAACGCCATCCTCGGAAGGGCCACCCTCAATACCTTCGGCGCCATAGCGCATCACAACTACTTATGCTTGAAGATCCCCGCGCATGAAGGCGTCATTACAATACGAGCCAACCAACATCTCGCTCGCCGGGCCGAAATGGAGCCGGGCCCGCATGCTCGACGCGTCCACGCAGTCGAGACAACGGCGAACCACAGCGGCGGCTCCGGTCGGCAAATGGGCCCCGAAGGCAAAGCCGGAAGGACAGCTTCAAAGGGTGCCCCTCCGAGACGATGCTCCGGAGAAAATGGTGGCCCTCGGAGCAGAACTCACGAAGGAAGAACACAGTGGCATCCTCCGGGTGCTACGCGACAACGCCGACATCTTCGCGTGGAGCCCCAAAGACATCCCGGGCGTGGCCAGAAATATGATCGAGCACCGGCTGGCCATCCGACCAAACGCAACACCAAAGAAACAAAAGTTCCGACGCATGACACCCGAACGCCTTGAAGCAGCAAAGAAGGAGATAGCCAACCTCCTCACAGCCGGTGTGATTCGCGAAATCAAACACTCCGAATGGCTCGCCAACCCCGTCCTCGTCCAAAAAAGCACGGGCCAGTGGCGCATGTGCGTCGACTTCACCGACCTCAACAAGGCGTGCCCTAAGGACGACTTTCCCTTACCGCGCATCGACCAATTAGTCGATGCCACCTCGGGATGCGAGCTTATGAGCTTCCTCGACGCATATTCTGGATACCACCAGATCTTCATGGCCAAAGAAGATGAAGCAAAAACAGCCTTTATCAACCCCATCGGCACATACTACTACCACCGCATGCCCTTCGGTCTGAAGAACGCAGGAGCAACATTTACGCGCCTTATCACAAAAGTCCTCGCCGAACAGCTCGGCAGGAACGTCGAGGCATATGTCGATGATATCGTGGTAAAAAGCAAGCTCGCAAATTCCCACCCCGAGGATCTACAAGAAACTTTCGCCAGCCTTCGAGCGGAGGGAATCAAGCTCAATCCGGAGAAATGTGCCTTCGTGTCGTATGAAAGGCTGTTAGGATTCCTCGTCTCCAATAGAGGAATCGAAGCAAACCCAGAGAAAATCAGGGCCATACAAGAAATGCAACCACCACGTAGCGCCCGAGAAGTACAAAAGCTCACAGGATGCCTCGCAGCCCTCAGCCGATTCTTGTCCCACTCGGCAGAGCGGGCCCTGCCATTCTTCAAGACCCTCCGAGGCGTGGAACCATTCCGATGGACGGAGGAGTGCCAACACGCATTCCAGGAACTCAAAGAATACCTTACCCAGCTACCTAGCCTCACCAGCCCGAGGCCAGGAGCACATCTCCTGTTATATCTCGCTGCATCCACTTCCGCGGTCAGTGCGGTCCTCGTCCAAGAAGAAGACGGACAGCGACCCGTCTACTACGTTTTCGAAGCACTCCAGGGGGCAAAGATAAGATACACAGAGCTGGAAAAGTTAGCATACGCCCTTCTGATGGCCTCGCGCAAGCTCCGTCATTATTTCCTCGCACATGCAATCACAATACCTACTTCGTACCCCTTAGCTCTGATGTTGCGTAACAAAGATGCCTTCGGGCGCGTCGGCAAATGGGTCGCGGAGCTCGCGCCCTTCGTCATCACATTTGCCCCGCGCACCACAATCAAATCCCAATCATTGGCCGACTTCGTAGCCGAATGGACCCCCCAAACAGAGCAACCAGCCAACGCCATCGACACACCATGGGTACTGTACACTGACGGCTCCTGGTGCGCCACGGGGGCAGGAGTAGCCGCCATTCTCATCGCACCAGATGGGCGGAGCGTGTCACACGCCGCACGACTCAACTTCGCCACAACAAACAACACCTCGGAATACGAGGCTCTCCTCCTAGGGCTCCGCCGAGCGAAGCAACTAGGAGCCAAGCGAGTGGTCGTGAAAAGTGACTCGCGCCTCATGGTGGGACACTTCGACAAGACATTCGAAACAAGGGACCCCGAAATGGCTCGGTACCTTGCGGCAGTGCGAGCCATCGCCAAGGGGTTCCTCGGTATCACCATACAGGCGATACCCAGGAGCGCAAATGAAGCAGCCGACCGACTCGCAAAGATGGCCAGTTCCAACGACCGCCCACCACCGAAAGTCTTCTATGAGATACTAGACAAACCTTCCGCCTCGGAAGAGGCGACTGCTGCCTCAATCGGAGCACTAGGGGCTCCGCCCAGAGCATTAGGGGCTCCGCCCGGAGCGCTAGGTGTCATAAAGCTGGCAGGTGCTGAACCTGCCAAGGTATCACTAGGAAAAGCAAGCCACGTGGCACACATCGACACCACAGATTGGCGCAACATCATCATCGCTTACCTGACAAGCGGCGAACCGGACGACCCAATAGAAGCAAAACGCCTCAAATATCGAGCCAAGAATTACCATCTCGTCAACGGCAACCTATACAAAGGAGGCATTTGCACCTCGCTCCTGCGATGCATTTCATAGGAGGAAGGCCAGCACCTCCTCAAAGAAATACACGAGGGGGCCTGCGGAACACACCAGGCCCCACGAAGCATCATCGCCAAAGCTTTCCGACAAGGCTTCTACTGGCCAACGGCGCTACACGACGCACAACACTTCGTCCAGCACTGCCAAGGGTGCCAATGGGCCAGCAACAACCCGAAAGCTCCCCCACCCCACTGCAGCCCTTACTGCCTGTATGGCCCTTCGCAAGATGGGGCCTCGACATCATCGGCCCCTTCCCAGCGGCAAAAGGCAACCTGCGGTTCGCCTTCGTAGCCATCGAATACTTCTCAAGGTGGATAGAAGCTGAGCCAGTACCAAAAATAACGAAGACGAGCAGCCCGGTAACCGTGCGGAAGAACATCATCTGCAGGTACGGAGTACCTCGCGAGTTAGTCACTAACAACGGCAAACAGTTCGACTCCGCGACCTTCAGGTCGTTTTGCGAAGGATTGGGGGTCACCATATGCTTCGCATCCGTCGGACACCCGGAGTCAAACGGAGCAGTCGAAAGGGCAAACGACAACATATCAGCGGGTCTCAACAAACGCCTGGTGGGTTTGCCAAAAGGTCTATGACCCGAAGAGCTACAAAAAGCCTTGTGGGCACTTCGTACTTCGCCAACTAGGGCAACTGGCTTTTCCCCGTTCAAGCTCGTCTTCGGCGACGAAGCAATGACCCCTGCCGAACTCACCACCAAGTCCCTCCGAGCAAGCCAAGCCGACAATCCGGAAGGCCGCGAAGTTTCCCTGGATACAGTCGAAGAACACCGCGTGCAGGCCATCTCAAACATGGCAAGGTACACAGCAGGCATCGCGAAGGCATACAACAAGAAAGTTCGGGCTTGCCCCCTCGCACCAGGAGACATGGTCCTGAAGCGGGTGGCAAACCCAGCGACAGTCGGCAAGCTGCAGTCTAAATGGGAAGGACCCTACATTATCACACAAAGCACAAGGGCAGGATCCCACCACATAGCTACACTTGAAGGACAGCAGCTCGATCACACATGGAACGCTAAGAGTCTCCGAAAGTTCTACCCCTGAGCACAACATTGTAACAATCCCGGCTGCGACCGGACAAAAACCCAACCCCATAAAAGAATCGAAGGGGGGGTTTTGTAAGATCATGTGTAAATCTCTTTTGCGCATTTTGTGCCAATGCAATAAAAATGCAGTGGCGCATGGCCTTCGGCCCCGGTGCACACGAGGTCCCCCGAGGACCGGGTGTATAAAATAAGACACCGCGCATGGCCTTCGGCCCCGGTGCACACGAGGTCCCCCGAGGACCGGGTGTATAAAATAAGACACCGCGCATGACCTTCGGCCCCGGTGCACACGAGGTCCCCGCAGGACCGGTTGTATAAAACAAGACATGCGAAGTACTATCAAAAGAAGGAAGGGGGACGAGCGCGGCTCCACCTCCACCTCGCAAAAAATAATATACGTAGGCTCCCCGAAGCCCTATTAAAAGAAGGTAGGGGGATGAGCGCGGCTTCGCCCCCACCTCGCAAAAAAAATAATAATATACATATAGGGCTCCCCGAAGCCCTATTAAAAGAAGGTAGACGGGCACGCGCCCCCACCGCATAAAAAAATACGTATAGGGCTCCCACCCTATTAAAAAAGGTACGGATAGGACTCCCCACCTCGCAAAAAAATACGTATAGGGCTCCCCGAAGCCCTATTAAAAGAAGGTAGGGGGACGAGCGCGGCTTCGCCCCCACCTCGCAAAAAAAATATAATATACGTATAGGGCTCCCCGAAGCCCTATTAAAAGAAGGTAGGGGGACGAGCGCAGCTTCGCCCCCACCTTGCAAAAAAATAATAATAATATTCGTGTAGGGCTCCCCGAAGCACTATTAAAAGAAGGTAGGGGAACGATCCACAAAGCGCAATCCACCCCCCCCCCACCTCGCGGTACACCCCCCCCACCTCCGCCATCATTTTATTACACGTTGTAAGCTATAGTCAATCTTTATTTAGCATATCTCAACAACACACAACAAAGTCCCGCTGAAAAAAAAATATTACAATATTAGTACGCTTACGGGACAAAGTCCCACTCCTCCCTGTACGTAGCCCACTCAAGCAGCTCCTCGTCCGACGCCCCGGATGCCAGCAGCCTCGCTAATTCCCTTTGCGTTGCTTCAAGCTCATCCAAGGACTCCGAAGAGCTATCACTCGAAAAAACAGCAGGCGGAGGAGCTGACTCGACACACGACGCAAGGGGATCAGCACCAGCACCGACAGTCGTTGCCTCGCGGCGCCTCCAGAATGCTCGAATCTCTGCGCGCGCCTCGGCCGCCTTCCTCTTACGGGCACGATGGAACTCCCGCATCGAACCAACAGGGTTCGCTAGTTTCCAACGCTGCCACTTCGCACCATGATAAACAGCTCCCCGATAGCACAATCACAAAGGCCAAACGGACAACACGCCCCGCTCGTTCTTGGTGCCTCGGCGACCGGCGCCCCCCTTAATACTTCGAGCCTCGGACGGAGGGGGACCCCGTCCGGCCGCTCGCTTGACCAGCAACCCTTCGCCCTGAGCATACAAAGCGTAGTTCCAAACAAAAAAATCACCTATTGTCCAAATATTTCATTTAAAACGAGGGTCTTACACAAAAAGAGGTTTCCCTCGTACAAAACGCTCCCTACGGCAAAGCAAAAGTGGAGCGACCAAAACAAAAAAAAAACACTGCGAAGGCACTACGCTAACTAGAACCTAAAAGGCGGGGGGTCACACCTTATCGTGTGGGGTGGACCCCCGCTTGTCGACACGTGCATCTTCCGCCGAAGCCGCCGCGGGGCCCTTCCCCTTCTCCCGCTGCGTCTGGGCCACCCGCAAGGACTCCACTGCGTCGTCATGATCGTGCAAGGACCAGTAGTCCTGGAAGAGGACCCTCCCGGCCTTCCTCGTACGATTCCTCGCGGCCGCCGTTTCCTCCGGGGTCGCCACCGCGACAGCCCGCGCCGCAAGGCCATCGATATGGGCGCAGCCGGCCTTGTCGAGGGAGGCGAGTGTCGCGGACCAGCGACCGCACAATGCTCACCGTGCGCGGCGGCGCGGACAAACACTTCGCCAAAGACGCTCAAGACGCTGAAGGTGATGTCCATCTCCGCGGGCGATGGCACCTCACCGGGGGACGATGTCGACCGGATTTCGAACCGAACCTCGTGTAATACCGCACGGTCCCCATGATCGTGAGCTAGTGCACACGGGGAAACATTGTTGATAACAAATTCAATCACGAATAACATTAATAAACAATCGAAAACCGCCTTATGGCCACTTATTACAAAAGAGGTCGAAAGACCTTGAGTCTTACAGCAGCAGAAACAAAAATAATTAAACTCCGAGTAGTGACCCATCAAAGTGCCCACCGGCATTCGACTGGGGAGCGCAACCTAGTACTCCGGGTATCCTTCGTCAAAGCCACAGGCGAAGTAGTCGTAGTCCTCCGTGTTGATGAAGGCTTCGAGATTTATTTATGAGTGTAGCATGTGAGTACATAAAGTACTCCTCGAGTCTTGGGAAACATGCATATGCATAGCTTTGACAAATGAGGCTTATATGGTTCTTTTGCACAAAGCAAATTTTTAAGTTCAAAATAATTTTCATAAAGCACATTTGACAAACGCAGCTTTCAATAAATAAATTAATTGTATTACTAGTGGAGGTTCTAGCTACCAACGACTAGCATAAAGGCTCTAGTCGCTAAGGTTTTCGTAATAGGGCTCTAGTCGCCTAACCGCTCTAGTGCGAAACTACCCGAGAGTCCCAACGCTCCCTGTTCCCAAAATTACTCTTTTAAAATCAAAACCAAAACCTACCATGTGAAAACGCACCTTGCTCGCCCTTGACCGTGGGCACGCTATTCGAATAGTTTTAACACTCTGCAGAGGTTGTACACCTTGACCCACAAGAGATGATCGCTCGATATACCACACGCTTCCTTTGACGTGTGAATCAAGGAGAGAACATCACAAGGCTTTTACAAAGCTTCCTTTTGACTCGGTTCGCCTGGCTAAGGTTTCGCCTTCCCCGGCCCCTCTTGCGCCATGTGAATCAAAGACACACAACCATGACAAAACCGACTCAAAATTTTGCTAATTAGTTGGCCAGTCCGTTCCCATTTTGGACATGTGGTTGTACGGAGTGCTCGGTTTGAATAATCACAAGCGTCGGTCCTTAATATGACTTGGCGGGACTAACACAATACATGATCTCGTGCTCTAGCACACTTTGATCTTACCATCCACCCAAGTCTAAAACATACTTTCATCATTATATTTTATTTTCCAAACACCGACATTACCTAATGTCTTATATTTTCCAAAGAAAGCATAAAGGGTAAATAATGGTTTTTCTCCCCAAAGGTTAAATAAAGCCATAAAGCATGTCTAAGCAATTCTATCAGAATAAACTATTCTGCAAAATTATATTCAATAATGCGAAATTTCTACACTAGGGTTACAAAGGTGCAGGACATCAAATATCAAGGATGATAGTAGCAAACTTTAGGTTTTTAACTAACAACCTACGCTTTAACTTATCATTTAAATAGCAATGCATAACTTTTAAAACGTAAACATGATTTACAAATCATAGGTTCAAAGTGGTCAAAGGAGACTCGCCTTGGTGACGTTGGAGGTAAAGCTTCTGTTGGTCCAAACTTGCGTCGTGACGTCGGACTCTACACACGCAAAGGACCAAAATAAATAGCAGAAAATAAATAAAATCCAAAAATTACAAAATAAATACTGGAGGTAGAGAATGAATTTAGATGAATTTAGGAGAAAGAATCGATGGATTCGAGTTCGTATGAGAACGAACGAAATTCTAGAAAATCAATTCTCCAAAAACTAAAGCCATGTATGTACATACACCATGCACGTACATACATTGCATGGCACTATTCATGAACAAAGAACAAAATAAAATGGCGATATTTGGGGAGCGAATTCTGTGGATGTGAAGAGGAAGCCGAGGCACGCACGGCGTAGTCGATTGAAATGATGACCGAGGAGAGAGAACGGAGGAGAGATGTACAAAACATCTAACAAGACTAACTTGTAGCAACACGTTCATCTTCCATCTAAAATGGACAATGCAAAGCTTGCGGCGAATGAAGTATAGAAGCAAATCAACATGATGTCACAAACAAGAAAAGGCTCAAAGTGAAGACTAGATATTAGAGCACTTGTGATAAGGACCAAAGATGAGCATCTAACTAGCAAGACTATTCATCATCTTCTTCAATACAATGAAAAGCAAAACCATATAGCCAAGGAGAACAGAATCTCAAAAGCAAGCGGTAAGCAGATCTCAAGGTGTTGGCATGACATGGTGGCGGAGGCCGACCGGTGAGGATGGCTAGGTGGAGCTCTACCGAAGGTGACCTACCAAGCTACAATGAGCGCAATGGTGGAGCTATCACAAAGGAGATTGCTATGCTCAAGAATCTAAAGCTTAGAGGAAAGCAAAGGATCAAAGAAGAGATAGCATGCCCTTATATAGTCGCAATCGAGCCGAATCATCGGTAGGCAATGAAGCACGCATAACGACATCACGGCAATGACGCTTCGCTTTGGAAACGGATGAAATGGTAGTGGTGCACCGATGGGCTGCACAATGAAGGCATAGCATCATGGGAGAGGTTAATGCACCGCTTTCCTTCGAATTTAAAGCTTTGAATGAGAAGAAATGAGAAAAGAGAAGGTGGCAGCCATTAATGGCAATTTGAAGCTCTACAGTTTGCACAAAATCAATGGGAGGGGAGGAGAAGTGGTGCGGCGGTGACCGGAACCGGCGGCGAGGGCAGCGTCGGAGGTGGCGACGGTAGGACTGGGCGCTAAGAAGGTGGTCAGCCATGGAGATGTATTAGCGAAATGAAGTAACAGAGAGAGAGACTCCCGTGAGGAAGAAGATGAATAGGAGAGAGAGTAAGAATAGAGGATAAAAGGAGAGGAGGGAGTATAAAGATAAATGAATGCAAGATCCCACGATGGCAGTGCATGCATGCATGTCTTGGAGTTAAGTGAGCCATGTGTGGGAGCACTGAGATGGGTGACCTGACGGTACTTCAATTTTTTTTTTATTTATTATTATTTTTTTTAAAAGAAAAAGATCCAAATAAATCTAAACAAATTTTAATTAATTAATTTGAAATTAAATTTTAGAGAAAGCGAGATTTTGGGATGTTACAAACCTACCCCCCTTAGAAGGAATCTCACCCGAGATTCTGATGGAGGAAAAAGGTTAGGTACACGGACCTTGCTCTGAACCAACGACTTTGTCTATTGAGTGAGACAAAATCAAATGGCAACTGATCTGTCTAGATCTTACCTGGTGCGACATGCTGAGTTGATTGAGCTTGCGTTGCTGCAACATGATTCAGTCGTCCCCTTGCGGATGGTGTTGAATTCCGGATGGCTTGACTTGGAGTCTGAGGCGCTCCTCGTCCTGATCCTGGTGTAGGGTCTTGGCCGTGTAGTTCCCAAGTTAAAAGGAACCGAGTCACACTCGGCGCTTCGAGGGCAATTGCGGCATAATGCCCCATTTCATGGCAATGAAAACATTGAACTCCAGTTTCTTTGAAGTCTTGTTTTGTCGCCGCCAACACCGATGTTGTTGCGAAATCCTCGCACGATCGGCGAGGTCCGACGTTGGAGTCTTGGGTGCATCGGGCGCAGCGCTGTTGAATTGCGCCGGTTCAAACGACACAGAACCGCTGGCTCCATGTTGCGCTCGAAAAGCAAATTTCCTCTTACGGACTCATACAACCGACGTTGAGCATCCTCCGTATGAGAGCCTTGTTGACCATCTGTTGGAAGTTGGGGTAGTCAATCGACACCAACCGCACCTTAAGGCTAGGTCAAGTCCTTCCATGAAGCGCCAAATCTTTGCTCCTCATTAGCAACATCCTCTCGGTGCATACCTTGATAGTGAGTAAACCTATTAAGATACTCGACACACCGAGATTGCCTCACGCAGCTTATGAAACTCTCTCTTCTTCATTTCCATCATTCCCATAGGAATGTGAGTCAGTCTGGCAATGAGAAAATTCTTGCCAAGAGATAGCTTGGACATTACGTGAGTCGCAATAGTTTTCCCACCAAGTTCTGCGGTTGCTTTCGGTTGGTGAGCAGAAAGAGAACTTTCTCTTGGTCATTACACCGAGCCGTAATCGCTTTCTTCGACATCCTTTAACCAGCCATCGACTTCAAGAGGATCAATCGAACCAAGCAAAGGTTGGTGGCACGGTTCTCATAAATTCGCCAAGTCCGGATGGAGGTGGTAAGATCGGAGCAGAGCCGTGCGAAAGTTGATTGACTTGATTATGAGCAAGTGCTTGCAATAGTTGAAGTTGCATGGCCATCATCCGCTCTAAATTCATCATCTGAGGTCACCAGAGGTGGTGGTGGTAAAGGTTCTTCCTCAAATAACTGCTCAGGTTGCACTTGAGGTTCTTGTGGTGCTTGAGGCAAAACTGGGTCCTCGGGAAATGGTTGACCGCGACCCCTTCCAAGACCACGGCCTCGGCCAGCTACACGGCCTCTTCCACGTCCTCTTCCACGGGCTGCTGCGCGACCTCTTCCAGGGTTCTCCATCTGAGCGGTCCAAGGTTAGCGGGGAAGAGAGGGAAAAAGCAAAGACGAGAAAAACAAGGGAGCTTGCAACAACCCACAAGAACCAAATACTTTACAGAAAAGCAAATTACTTTTTCCAACTAAAAACAACTCAAAGAAAATCGTCTACTCGATACTCTTAAGCTAGCGAAACGACTCAAAACACAAAATGAACCTTGGCAACTTAAACTATATGGCTTGTCTGACATCGCATCCTCTATTCACGGTCTTTGACGAATCTTGCATGTTGTTCTTGGATGGTAGAGATGACTGGAGACTTTACGATGCTCTCTTCATGGCTCCATTTCTTGCGCCTTGAACATAATGGTAATAATCGCATTGACCAACTATAGAAATTACAAGGAAAGATTATTCATTTAACATTGTAAAACGATGAAGGAAGAACTAGGTAAGGAAGAATTCCACGAAGAAGGTAAGGATAGAAAGATGAGAAAAGATGAGAATAGCACAATATTATTTTTCTTTTTATAAAATAAATTTCGAAGTTTTCCTACTAACGCCATTCTAACTAGGTCACGCCCTACGATCGATTCACCTGATACCAACTCGTCTGGACCGGATTTACAACCCGAACCCTCAGTAATATCGCACTGGCCCCATGATCGGTAGCTAGTGCACACAAGTGGAAACATTGTTGATAACAAATTCAATCACGAATAACATTAATAAACAATCGAGTACCGCCTTATGGCCACTTATTACAAAAGAGGTCGAAAGACCTTGAGTCTTACAAAGAGTTAAAACAAAAATAATTAAACTCCGAGTAGTGACCCATCAAAGTGCCCACCGCATTCGACGGGGCGCAACCTAGTACTCCGGTATCCTTCACAAAGCCACAAGCTAAGTAGTCGTAGTCCTCCGTGTTGATGAAGGCTTCGAGATTTATTTATGAGTGTAGCATGTGAGTACATAAAGTACTCATGAGTCTTGGGAAACATGCATATGCATAGCTTTGACAAATGAGGCTTATATGGTTCTTTTGCACAAAGCAAATTTTTAAGTTCAAAACAATTTTCATAAAGCACATTTGACAAACGCAGCTTCAATAAATAAATTAATTGTATTACTAGTGGAGGTTCTAGCTACCAACGACTAGCATAAAGGCTCTAGCCGCCAAGGTTTTCTAATAGGCTCTAGTCGCCCAACCGGCTCTAGTCGCGAAACTACCCGAGAGTCCCAACCGCTCCCTTGCCCCAAAATTACTCTTTAAAATCAAAACCAAAACCTACCATGTGAAAACGCACCTTGCTCGCCCTTGACCGTGGGCACGGCTATTGAATAGTTTTTAACACTCGCAGAGGTTGTACGGCTTGACCCACAAGAGATGATCGCCGATATACCACACGCTTCCTTTGACGTGTGAATCAAGGAGAGAACATCACAAGGCTTTTACAAAGCTTCCTTTGACTCGGTTACGCCCGCTAAGGTTTCGCCTTCCGGCCCCTCTTGCGCCATGTGAATCAAAGACACACAACCATGACAAAACCGACTCAAAATTTTGCTAATTAGTTGGCAGTCCGTTCCCATTTTGGACATGTGGTTGTACTCAGTGGTGCTCGGTTTGAATAATCACAAGCGTCGGTCCTTAATATGACTTGGCGGGACTAACACAATACATGATCTCGTGCTCTAGCCGCACTCCGCCGATCTTACCATCCACCCAAGTCTAAAACATACTTTCATCATTATATTTTATTTTCCAAACACCGACATTACCTAATGTCTTATATTTTCCAAAGAAAGCATAAAGGGTAAATAATGGTTTTCTCCCCAAAGGTTAAATAAAGCCATAAAGCATGTCTAAGCAATTCTACAGTAATAAACTATTCTCGCAAAAATTATATTCAATAATGCGAATTTCTACACTAGGGTTACAAAGGTGCAGACATCAAATATCAAGGATGATAGTAGCAAACTTTAGGTTTTTAACTAACAACCTACGCTTTAACTTATCATTTAAATAGCAATGCATAACTTTTAAAACTGTAAACATGATTTACAAATCATAGGTTCAAAGTGGTCAAAGGAGACTCGCCTTCGGTGACGTTGGAGGTAAAAGCTTCCTGTTGGTCCAAACTTGCGTCGGCGACGTCGGACTCTACACACGCGCAAAGGACCAAAATAAATAGCAGAAAATAAATAAAATCCAAAAATTACAAAATAAATACTGGAGGTAGAGAATGAATTTAGATGAATTTAGGAGAAAGAATCGATGGATTCGGAGTTCGTATGAGAACGAACGAAATTCTAGAAAATCAATTCTCCAAAAAAAACTAAAGCCATGTATGTACATACACCATGCACGTACATACATTGCATGGCACTATTCATGAACAGTGAACAAAATAAAATGGCGATATTTGGGGAGCGAATTCCAGGGATGTGAAGAGGAAGCCGAGGGGCACGCGGCGACGTAGTCGATTCGGAAATGACCGACCGAGGAGAGAGAACGGAGGAGAGATGTACAAAACATCTAACAAGACTAACTTGTAGCAAAGACGCTCATCTTCCATCTAAAATGGACAGAATGCAAAGCTTGGTACCGAATGAAGTATAGAAGCAAATCAACATGATGTCATTAGAACAAGAAAAGGCTCAAAGTGAAGACTAGATATTAGAGCACCTGATAAGGACCAAGATGAGCATCTAACTAGCAAAGACTATTCATCATCTTCTTCAATACAATGTAAAGCAAAACCATATAGCCGAAGGAGAACAGAATCTCAAAAGCAAGCAAACCGCGAATCTCAAGGTGTTGGCATGACATGGTGGCGGTGGTCGACCGCGGTGAGGATGGCTAGGTGGAGCTCTACCGAAGGTGACTTACTGCCTACGATGAGCGGCAATGGTGGAGCTATCTGTCAAAGGAGATTGCTATGCTCAAGAATCTAAAGCTTAGAGGAAAGCAAAGGATCAAAGAAGAGATAGCATGCCCTTATATAGCCGCAATCGAGCCGAATCATCGTAGGCAATGAAGCACGCATAACGACATCACGGCAATGACGTTTGAGCTTTTGGAAACGGATGAAATGGTAGTGGTGCACTGATGGGTGCACAATGAAGGCATAGCATCATGGGAGAGGTTAATGCACCGTTTCTTCGAATTTAAAGCTTTGAATGAGAAGAAATGAGAAAAGAGAAGGTGGCAGCCATTAATGGCAATTTGAAGCTCTACGCTTGCACAAAATCAATGGGAGGAGGAGAAGTGGTGCGCGGTGACCGGAACCGGCATGAGGGCAAAGGAGAGGTGGCGACAGAGGATCAAGCGCTAAGAAGGTGGTCACCATGGAGATGTATTAGCGAAATGAAGTAACAGAGAGAGAGACTCCCGTGAGGAAGAAGATGAATAGGAGAGAGAGTAAGAATAGAGGATAAAAGGAGAGGAGGGAGTATAAAGATAAATGAATGCAAGATCCCACGATGGCAGTGCATGCATGCATGTCTTGGAGTTAAGTGAGCCATGTGTGGGAGCAATCTGAGATGGGTGACCCGACGGGTACTTCAATTTTTTTTATTTATTATTATTTTTTTTAAAAGAAAAAGATCCAAATAAATCTAAACAAATTTTAATTAATTAATTTGAAATTAAATTTTAGAGAAAGCGAGATTTTGGGATGTTACAGGACGGCACCAAGCGTCAGCACGGCACCCTCGACGGACTCCATGGCTCGCCAAGCAGCAAGCCCAACGGAGCCTGATAGCTCGCGCTCGGTGCGAACCTCCTCTTCTAGCGCTGCCTTCTCGCCCCGCAGACCCTTTACCTGCTCCTCCAAGGCTTGCACCCGAAGGACCAAAGCGTCCCGCTCACCGGTAAGCACCTCGTTCCGAGCGTGCCCATCCTCGACCTGCTTCTGGATCTCGGCGAAGCCTGACGCGATGTCACCGTTTAGGGCCCTCGCTAGCATGAGGTTCTGCACAAACAGAGGCTTAGCGGGGTGCCCAAAAAAAAACCTTTACGATGTTCGCCTCGATGCCTCGAAGCATGTCGGGCAAAGTCATCCGCGCAAAGAGCTCGCGAAGCAGTGGCGGCGAAGCAAAATCCGCCACAACTCCGCAAACCTGCGACGCTCCCTCGCTAACGCGAAAATCAGCACAGCATATAGGACCCACGTCCACCGTACCCGAAGGGTGAGCAGCGCTATGCTCCCCTGACCGGCCACCCCCCGACCGCCCTCCCTCGGACACAACAGGGCCAGAACCTTCCCCGCCAGCCCCGCCCTCCGGCATGGCATCATCCGCTACAATAACGAAGCCTTTAAAAACATCCGCATCAAGAAAAATCGCCAAAACAACTCGCCGGAGTAACAACTTACCGTGCGGCACCCGAGGGGTAGGTGACACCTCGTCCGCAGCATCGTGGCCCCCGTAGACATTCGATGGCGTGCTCGACCCAGACGACTCGTCGGTGTCTAGCCCGACAACATTAAATGAGCCAACCGCCCGCCGCACCTGCGAGGCGGTTCGCCCGGCCACCACAGTCGGACTCCCTCCCGCACTCAACGCGTCGTGAGGGCCGGAGGGATCAGCATTCGAGGCAGACCCAGAAAACTCCGACCGGCCCGAGGGGTCCACCGCCGGCCTCTTTGAAGCATGCTGCGATCCCTCAGCTTCGAGCGGATTAGCAGCAACGTCGCGGGGCGCAGCAACATGCAGAGGGGCCACAAAAACTGGCCCGACCCCCTCAACCTCGACCGGCCGGGCACGCTTCTTCTTCTTGGCCTCCGGGTCAGGCCGTTCAGCAAGTCGAACTGAAGAAGGATACGCCCGGTTCAACCGACCCTCCCGCACAACCAGACACCGCCTTGCATGCTCCTCGCCCGTATATGGGCCGAGAAGCACCTCCGCCGCACGGCTCGCCTCGGCAATCGACACGGCTGCAGCAAACAAAACGTCAGCCACCACCCAAAATCCGAGCAAAGCCTAACCAAGAGTTATACCTTCGTGCCCCCTCACAGTAAGGGTGGGGTGCCCAGAGCCGGTGGTGCTCCGCTCAACTTCCCAGTCCCGCGCCAACGGCCAAAGACCGAAGGCGCAAAACTCCTCCACCAAATCTCGTGTGGAGAATCGCCTCGTCACATCCAGAAGGAGGCGCAGATGGGCCTCCTCTCTCGCCGTTAGCTCGATGTCCGGCCGGCGGTAGGTCAGATCGAGCCACCCCGCGCAGCGAGCCATCCCCGCTGCAGCGTGGTAGAACCATCTTCGCGTCGTGCCATCTCCCACTGCCTCGCCGCGCGGCGGCGTAGGTACATTTGGCAGCGCGACCTCGGCTGGAAGTTGACGTTGCCAAAGTTCATCGTCTCGCCGTCGCTGTTCTTCTTTGGCTGGCAACGCGCGTCGTGCAAGAACGCGAAGAGACGAGCCTCACCGGTTGCCCCGACAGCCCGAAGCATCCACTCGAAGACCCCCAACTTTACAATCGAGTTGGGGGTAAGTTGTGCCAGTTCTATACCATACAGCTGCAGAACATCTCTCACCAGGTTCACACACGGGATTCGCAACCCGACGTCAAGAAAAGCAACGAAAACTACCGCCTCGTCGGCCCGGGGCAGCGACACCGTTTCCGTTCTGGGAACTCAAACCCTCCTCACGCTCTCCAGCTTGCCCTCTTCCACGAGCGTCCGGAGCAATACCTCCGTCACCGTCGACCTCCCTAGGTCACTCGTATAAGACGTTTCTACCGCAGTATCCTTGCCTCGCTTCGTCATCTCGCGAAAACTACAACGCAGCAAGCCGCACAAACGTTTGAAAAAACCGTAGGGCAGCAGCATAAGCCCCACAAAAGGGGGGGTGGTGGCTACTTATAGCCATCCAGGGAGCTCAACGGGCGCCACACGCGTCATTAGTAACGGCGCATGACGCCCCAAGCGCCGTCGTTAGCAATAAACGAGGCGTCGGTACGGGCAACAATGCTATTATGATGCGCCAATAACGGCGCACAGCGCTCTAAGCGCCGTTTCGGCGCGTGTCAGCGCCAGCCGCCATCCGCAGCACGTGCCAACGCTATTAAGGCGCACGGCGCCCCAGGAACCCCAAAACACCACCCCCTGCAGGTAACACCGTCAAAGGGAAGAAGGACCCTTCGCAACCAACACCGCTTCGCCACGACAGAGGGGACGATGTGCCTGGACCTTACAGGAGAACGGTGCGGTTTCAGCCATGGCGAAGCATACCTCGACCGCGAGGGGCTTGTCCTAGGGACGCCCCATCGGCCCCACGACCCGGCGAAGCACGGTTACACCGAAGGGGCCTTCCAAAGATATACTCGGAGAAGGCCCCGAGGGCCCCTCGGAGGCATCCCGAAGACCTCTCGGAGGGATCCCGAAGCCCCCTCGGAGAGATCCCGAAGACCCTCGGAGGAATCCCGAAGACCCTCAGAGGAATCCCGAAGACCCCTCGGCGAGACCGAAGGTGCCTCGCAGGGAAGTCGGCAAAGGACCGTCAGTGAATACGGGGTCCACAAGGGTGGTAGACCAGACGCACCCCCTAAAGATAGACCATGTCCACAAGGGTGCATCGTGCACCAGAGACTACGTGTAGGGCACGCAAAAGACCTTGCTACCCCTAGGGCTAATGTACTTTGTTAGGGGTATGTATGTATTTCCATGTATCATGTTGGGAAGCTATAAATAGCCCACTACTTTGTAACTTGAGAGAGAGATCAAAAAAAGGCCGAACCCCAGTTTAGCCCCCCTCGTCTCATCTGCACGAGGGGTCTCCACTTCTTACTGTCTAGTCTTCTCACTACGACACAGGGCACAACAGAGGGAGCTCCGGCCCCCAGGGGCACGGACTCGGCACGTGTCGCATCCTCGCGGCTCCACGGTGCTATTCTGCATTTAATGTGAAGATGAGAGTATATTTGCTAATTTACACGTCAATAATGCTAAATGCATAAATAAAAAAAAAAACTCAAAACATTGGCGTCTGTAGACTTTAAAATCCAGTCAGTCTGGGTTGTCTTGAGATGGTCAGACTTGGGCGGTTGCTGCTGCCTCATCCGTGCGCGTTTTACTCGTCAATGTTGACTTTCACTGACCGAACGTTGACCCCTACTTTTCAAGCAACACAAAAAAAAAAAAACAAATAGCTCTAAATGTCGAATACTAGTAAAATATTTTTGATAACAAATATAACAATACCACTTTTATGCTATGCAACGAGATAATTTAGAAATTATCGTCCATCAAAACTCGATCCGTCAAATTCAACAGTGACACGCAGTCCAGTTCTCTTGTCCGGTTAATTTGGAACTGAGCAAAGTCGTGTTCAGCTGCCACACTGGACTGACTCTGCTGACATTTTGGCAGATTTGACACCCAAAACCCTGTCCGGCAGCCCGTCTCCGTCTGTCTGCTCCATTTTCAAGAAGATGGAAAGTGACGGGAAATATTAGAGGCTAATCGGCATTCGGCAGCCACTAATAACACAGTCAGTGATACAGCACAGGAGGGAAGGACATCCAACCACCGACAGTGTTTCTGAGTGGTAGAAGTATAGGATCGTATAACTAGAATCGAGGTTTCAGATCGGTCAAGTCAATCTGAGTCGTACAAACGTAGAATCGTATGACTAAAATCGAGATGTCTCCGCGATTCCATGGCTATCGTCCTCGCACACGTCGACGACCAACTCGGCCCCATCGCCAGTAAAAGGTAAAAACTATAGTGCCTTTTTTTTAAAAAAAGAACAGGCAATATGACTGCCTATTATATTATAGAGAGTTAAAAGCAAATACAAAAGATCGAAAGTCTAGTATAGGGTTAGGGACTTAATTACATGGGGAAAAAATGCTCCAAATACTTCGCCCCGGCCACGGTCCAAGCTCCGCTCCCCTCATTTATCTTTGCGACCAAATCCATTGGTGTGGTCAACCGGTTATGGAAAATTCTGGCGTTCCGCTCCTTCTATATCTCCCAGCTGATTAGGATGACCACCGAGGCTGTCGTCCTTCTTGGAAGACCTCCCACACTGTTAATTTTCGTCCACTAATCCCCGATGCTGAAACTATAGTAGCAATTAGCAACCACAAGCTAACTAATCAGTAACTTGCTTTCTTCACCTGACATGTTCTAGTGACCCACAGACTTATTGGAGGCTGGAGAGTTCGTTGCTGATAGAAAAGAAAGAAAGAAGGCAGATGAGCTCTGCTGTGCTGATGAGAGCAGCAGCCTTGTTTGTATTTGTCCAAGCCGCCATTACCTCCACTGCGAAAAGCCCCTCCAACCTCTCCACCATGGCAAGATACAGCAGCCCCTCCAAGCTCTCCAGGGACCCCTTCGCCATTGCCCATGCGCTCTCCGCGGCCTCCCCCTCCAGGGGCTCACACCTACACGCGCAGGCCCTCAAGCTAGGCATGTCCGCAGACACCTTCACCATGAACCACCTCCTCATGTTCTACTCCAGGCGCGGCCTTCTTGGGAGCGCTCTGGACGTGTTCGACGAAATGCCGCACAGGAACCTCGTTTCTTGGTCTGCCGTGGTGTCTGCCTCGGTACGCAGTGGAGCTCCTGAATTGGGCTTCGGGTTGTTTGTCTCCATGATGAGGAGCGGTTTCTGCCCGAACGAGTTCGCCCTCGCTAGCACGCTCAGTACCGCGTGTCAGTCCATGGCCCATGCCAAGCTCCCCGGCCTCTCACTCCACGGCGTTGCCGTGAAAGTTGGCCTGGATGGCAATCCTTTTGTTGGGAGCTCATTGCTGCTCATGTATTCCAAGCATGGGTGTATTGGTGCTGCGGAGCACGCATTCGCGCATATGCGGCACAGAGACTTGACGTGCTGGAATGCGATGCTCGAGGGCTATGTCTCTAATGGCTGTGGGTATGATGCGATGAGGACAGTGGCTCTGATGCACCGGTGTGGGCTAGCAGCTGACATGTTCACCTACATTTCGGCTGTCAAGGCTTGTTTGATCACCAGGGAGTTGGATTTTGGGCAGCAGCTTCATGGTCTTGTCATCCATAACATGTTCGAGTCCGATACCTCGGTGATGAATGCGCTTGTTGATATGTATTTCAGAGCAGGAATGAAGGACATTGCCATGGCTGTCTTTGGTAGGATTCGACAAAAGGACACCGTTTCTTGGAACACAGTGATATCCGGTTTCGCACATGATGAAGATGACAGGGCAGCTTTAAGCTGCTTTGCTGACATGTCACGATCTTGTTGTAAGCCTAATGGAGTTACTTTCTCTGTGATGTTGAGACTGACTGGTGCCAAAGAAAACGCCTCACTTGGTCTTCAGATCTTTGGACTTGCCTATTGTCATGGCTACTCTGACAATGTTCTCGTAGCAAATGCAGTTATCAACATGCTGTCTAGATGTGGATTGCTCAGCTGTGCGTATGGCTTCTTCTGTAATATTAGTTTCAGAAACGTTGTGACATGGAACGAGATGATTGCAGGCTATGGTCTGTACAATCGTTCTGAAGATGCAATGAGGCTCTTCCGCAGTATGGTTTGCTTCGGAGCTAGACCGGATGAGTTCACCTATTCAGCTGTTTTATCTGCCTTCCAAGAAGCTCACGATGCAAGGAACCATGAGCAGATCCACGCAAATATTCTTAAAAATGGTTTTGCTTCATGTCAGTTCGTGTCTACTGCACTGATCAAGGCGAAGGCAACGTTTGCGCAAGTTCAGAGTTCACTGAAAGTCATCGAGGACATCGGCAAGATGGATTTGGTGTCATGGGGAGTGATCATCTCTGCATTCCTGAAGCATGGCCTCAACCATGTGGTCCTTTCCCTTTTCAACTTGTTTAGAGGTGACTGCACGAACAAGCCCGACGAGTTCATCCTGGGTACAACCCTGAACGCCTGCGCAAACGCTGCACTGATCAGGAAGTGCAGATGCATCCATTCGCTTGTTGTCAGGACAGGGCATGGCAAGCACTTATGCGTGGCAAGCGCCCTGGTTGACGCCTACGCGAAGTGCGGTGACATAGCCTCCGCGAGAAGTGCTTTCACTGCTGTTTCATCGGTAAGCGATGATGCCATTCTGTACAACACCATGCTTACAGCCTACGCCAACCACGGTCTGATCCATGAAGCCATCAGTCTCTACGAAGAGATGACAAAAGCTCAGTTGGCCCCAACTCCAGCCACGTTTGTGGCCGTCGTCTCAGCGTGCAGCCATTTCGGGCTAGTCGAGCAGGGGCAGCTTCTTTTCAGTTTGATGCTGTCTGAACATGGTATGAATCCAACAAAGGCCAACTACGCGACCCTAGTGGATCTCCTGGCGCGAAAGGGGCTTCTCGAGGAGGCGAAAGGCGTCATCGAGGCAATGCCGTTCCAGCTGTGGCCTGCAGTTTGGAGGTCGCTGATGAACGGTTGCCGGATCCACGGGAACAAAGAACTCGGCGTGCTTGCGGCAGAACAGATCCTGAGAATTGCGCCGAGCAGCGATGGCACGTATGTGTCACTGTCAAATGTCTATGCTGATGATGGAGAGTGGCAGTCTGCAGAAGAGACCAGGCGGAGGATGGCCGAGAATCAAGTCCACAAGGTGCAAGGTTACAGCAGGATTGAGATTTAGGGATGTTATGCATAGGGGTAATAGCTAGTACTGACAACAGAATAAACATTTTAGGGGCAGCAAGAAACGATCGTTTTTCTGCAGAACATTTGGTTACAGAAAGTCAGAAACAGATACTACTGAAAATAGGTTAGATGTGCAGTAGGCAAAATCAGATCATACTAATATACTATCAGTCATACAATTGGCAAATAACTAATGACAAAAAATGAACTAACTATCATCGGTCCGCATACTTCCATCTGTTTTCCAACTTCTCTCTAAACTGCAAGCCAGCTATTCAGGTTTCACTTCTTTGCAGGTCAATACACTATTAACATTGGAACGCCATTACATTTTTATTCAACCACCACAACTTATTCTTCGCTCATAGCGGTAGAGGAAGGATCTGAACCCATTCCTGGCATATTTCCAAAGGACTTGTTTGTCTCCAGAGATGCAAGTTCTGAAATTTGGTTCTTGTGTTCATACACAGATTCGCTGTTCTCAACTATAGGTTCCTTGTTTGGTTGCAGCAATGAAGCATTGCAGGGTGGCTCCTGGTTTACAGTTCTAGCTTCCTCGTTACGTTGCATTATAGCAGAGTTACTTGGTGGTTCCTCCTTCATGCTCGCAGCTTCCCCATTATGTTTCACCGTTGCAGACTCGCTCAGCGACTCCGGATCTACTCTTCTAGCTTCCCAGTTGGGTTGCGGCATTGCAGTGTCACTGAGTGGCTCCTGCTTTACTCTTCTATCTTCCTCATTAGGTTGCACCGTTGCAGTATCTCTGGGTGGCTCCGGTTCTATTCTACTAGCTTCCTCATCAGGTTGCAGCATTGCAGTGCCACTTGGTGGCTCCTGCTTTACACTTCTAGCTTCCTCGTTAGGTTGCACCATTGCAGTATCTCTAGGTGGCTCCTGTTCTAGTCTTCTAGCTTCCTCATCAGGTTGCAGCATTATACTGTCGCTGGATGGCTCTTGTGTTATTGTTGTTGGCTGCATTGGGACATCAGAATCATTAACATCTGCAGCCATTCTAGCTTCATCCTTTTCCACATCAACTGTTTGGCCATTCTTCTTCATGAATTTCCTCTTGTTCCATTTCTTCTTGAAACCACCTTTCTTAACTTTAAGTGGTTTTGGGGTTTCAATTGGTTTTTTCTCTGTCTCCTTACCTTGCCTTTTGCCAGGAACTACAATATATTTTGTGGCACCATTTGCACAACCCTCTGATTGGCCTGCACCAAATAATGTCCATGCATGACCCAATGTCCAACCCAACACCCAAAAGGAGGAAAGCAATATAATCTTAACAGTGAATACCGTGGATTGAATAATAAGAAAAATACCCTCTAAAAAATACCTTGGATTGCAAGAAGAGCAGTCCGGGCAGCTTTTATCTCTGCCTCTTTCTTTGTTCTGGCTGCAGCACCAATGTATTGTATTCCACCAATCTCTACAGTGCATATGAAAGGAGCTATGCCTGAAGCTTGTTTGGTGCAGATATAAGATGGAATGGCATAATTCATCTTCTGAGCATACTCCTGAAGAAGATTCTTGCACAGGCCAGTTTCTTGCTGGAAAGCATAGTAAGATGTGTCAAAAAAAAAACACAGCAATCCAGGAAAGATACTAGAATGCTATGCTAATTAAGACATCCTAATTCCTAAGAACTAAAGAATATTTGAATTCTCTAAAACATGGTTGGACATGATAACAAAAGGTACAAAACTCAATACTTGTACTGTGAGGTATGCATCACTCATGGTTCACAGCTTGGGCAGCACGAGTATGCAAAATCATCTAATTTGCTACTACATTCAGAGAAGAACTTAGTAGAATCAGGAGCTTAAATAAATACAAACAAATAATGATAGTAAACAACAATAATTCCAAACTCCGCGAAAAGTCGTGAAACCGAAAACAAGCTTTCCTAGGCATCTTTATATACTACAGTCAAAATAGCACGCATTACTCAAAGGTTCACAACAGCAAGGAATGCAGAAACTATTAGCATTCATATAATACATATTATGGAGGCTTCAGCATGCCAGGATTATGAAGTAGAGTTATGATATTTACACACTATTAGAAAAAAGTGCACAGAAAACACATTTCATGGGGCTCAACTTATGTAATTTAAGGAAGCATGTAAATGCTCTAGGCACTACATAATTTAGGTAGTTAGCTCCCACCCCAAGCACTAAGGAGAAAGATCTAGAGCATCACACATTCACGTACTCACTTTTATAGAAACAGAGGGCTCATACCCCAATTCCACGTACCCAATATCCACGGAAGCACAAGCGGACTGATGAAGGAAAGACTCTAAAAAGAATAACTTACAACTGCTGGGATGCTCGCATTGGTTGGGATGGACTTGACAATTTCCATAAGCGCAACTTCAGCAGCTGACTGTTCTGCAGCCTTTCGGTTAAAAAAACCAGGCAGCGAGTCATACTTAGTGTTGTTAATTACCACTGTGGACTTGAAGATGGGCTCATGGGAAGGCCCCTCCTTGAGGGTACGATATTCTGGAGTTGGGAGACCAGCTTTCTGCGCATGCTCTTGCAGCCGGCTCTTGAAGACATAACAATTCTCAACCCCTGGGCCAAATCAAGCGTTGCACAACTCAGAAAAGTACATTGTTGCAGCGCTGGAGACATCAATTAGAAATTTATTTTGGGGGCATCTCTGCTAACACCCTCTTTGGGAACAAATGTAGCAGTATCAATTCTGGGTGCCCAACGAGCAGCTAATGGTGGGTCGTATTTCGATACGATTCTTTAAGCTATGATCCGGAAGAAGCAAAAGTAAACATCTTGATCTAGGAACCAGCAAAAGCTACTCGAAGAACTAGTCGAGGATCCAACCTGTGCAAGAAATGCCAACAAGACTCGTAAGAGGGGAGAAAGAGAGGAAGAGTCCTGGGCAAACTTACTGATTCCGCCGGCGGCGGTGTTGGGCGCAGGCGATGTGTTTGCGACCTCCGGCGCAGTCGCCGGCGGGGCCATGCCGCCTCCGCCGCCCATGCCCATGCCCACACACCCAGCGAGCGCCGCCCCCGCCCTGGAGAATCAGAGAGAGAGAGAGGAGGGTTTTGTGGGGCTCGGCGCTTCCCGTGTTGCACCGTGGCGGAGAGCTTCGGAGCGCATGGCAGGTGGGGCCCACGCGGTGACGGGACCCGCTTGCCAGTGTTTCATCCGGGGCACGCACTGGGTTGATTTGAGAGAGGAGAGAGGGAGGGCTCGCGCAATCGAGAGGAGGGGACGGACGCGTCGCGGAACGTCTGGCTTGGTTACGGCCGTGCACAGATCCACCGTCCACTGCGATCCGATGGCTCCCTTCTCTCCGCGCGGCCCAGCAACAAGCCACGCCGTTCCTATTTAGTTCCCCTTTTTTTGTTTTTAATACATGCAAGAAAGGTGTTGGGTGTAAAATGAATAATCTATCTGTATGGAAACAGTATCGGAATGGGTCGAGGGTTATGTTTTAGACGGTTCGAGAGTTCAAGATTGAAAAACGAACCGATGATAAAGCTCAGTTCAGGTTGGAAAAAGTAGAGTTTTTCCCTGTAATGATTGCACTCACAAGTGAGACACAGCAATACCATGATCCTCGCAGGTCACAAAGCAAACTTCAAGCACCACCATTACGCATCGTACCAGATTTTCCCCCATGCTTCTTCCATTCCATGTAATGAAATCTCAATAGGATGTCACTCCAGCTCATCCAAGAATTACGACTTCCTTTAATGCTCCAAAACATCACCAGCTTTCAGGGAGACAGGCGCCTCCAAAATCTGAAGAAAAGTTCAGCACAGCCGAACACCAACAGTTTGTTTGGTGTTCAAGCTCATGCCGCATGATTCATGAAACCAAAACAAACCATGTAGAATCTCCAATGGTAGATGATCACTCAGAGACGCACAGCGCTCCTTACATTCACCTCCCGAGATCACTTCATGGAAATATTCACAGACCACAACCCTTCGAGCCCTGAACTGAACAGCTCATGATTCTACCTCAAAATCCTGTGTGCATGAAGGAGACAAGCTGCTCTTTTTTACTAAACATTTCTGAGATGCCAGATACACCCAAGGACAACATGCTTGCACTCATTACATCTGAGATAACAGAGTTAACAACTGTACAAATGCAACCCATATATACAAACGGACTAGGAAGCCCTACTGTGACGCACTGGATGACCGTCCCACGCTTACAATGAAAGACTTGGAGGGCATTGATTCATGCAAAGCCCATAGTAACCCATCTAATGCTATAATAGCTGGACAAATGCATCTATCTATTGAAGAACACCTGTGAGGAGACATGTGTGTGCATTCTCCCTGGGCCCATATAAACAACCACTTGCCCAGGCAGGCCCCACCAAACCTGATTTATGATATGAAGCGTCTGCAAACCTTTTTACAATTGGGAAAGGAAGGAAACTGACTAAGCAGAACAACAATCCAAAATGGGGACGGATATTTACATTTCTGTTAACCTAGGCATGATTATTTGGGAAGCCTCCGAGTTCAGTGTCGGACCAGAACAGGGTTTCGCTTTCACAATCTTCTGCAAGGGAGGCTAACGAATCTTGTTTTGTATCTTACAAGTTGCACACGCAGGTCAGATATGAAGACACCCAACAAGCAATATGCACCGAAAGCCACGGCACTACCACCACCATCATGTCGGCATGTCGCTGACCAGGCTTCATATCTCTTGTATATTGTAGCTGGACCATGGTGCGGATCCATCAGTTGGCCAAACACAAGGCCTACTGATTGCATCGTCATTGCATGTCGCAAGATGTAAACCTCATCTTACTTGATAGTTGTCCTCGGCGTAGATAGAGACAAGAGCATTATCACCAGCACCAGCGGCCAGGAGTGATTTGTATGGATGGAAAGAAAGGCAGTTCACACTGCCTATTCTTTGACCCATAAAAGATGATGGCTGGTAGCGAATGATCGTTAATTGTTCTCCTTCAAGACTAAACACTTTAATCATCTGCTTGGCTGAGCCGCTTGCAATGACTGGGGCATGCCGATGAACAGCTAATGCCGTTAATGAACCCCTGTGAGCTTCGATAGTTAGGTAGGGTTCAGCTGCCCTTCTAACATCAAGAAATTGAATGTCTCCAGCTTGAGATGCGCTTACAATCTGCGATCACATAAATGACAAAACAAGCTTTTGTAAAGCTCAAACAAACCCATAGTTTTTTTTTTAAAAAAAAAAATGCTAGCTTGAACAATTTAAAATATAGGGCATAAAGCACATAGTAATTCAAAGTGGTAGGATTTACCTTGTATGGATCACACCCAGGCTGAAATCCTATACCTACAACCTTTTCAGTCCTTGGAGCATGTGGCCTTGCCATATAGACTAGCCTACAGCATTGAAAAAATGAAGATTCAGAAGAAGTAAGATAATTGTTTTGGGGGGGGGAGGCAACAGGAATCTGAATCTGCCACATGGAAGATATCATCAAACGACATGAAGGCCAAAGGATGGAGACGATTTTCTACTTACCTATCAGGAGTACGAACATCAAATATCCTGACAGATGCGTCGATAAAACCAGCAGCAAACTGACCACATCGAACCTGAGATGCAGACTGAAACAGAAGCAACAAGCAAAGGTCACGAGCGCGAACACAAGATGCAAACATGATTAACACAAAACTTGGCGCAATAACTAGAATTGTATAAAAAAGCAATCAAGCAGCTCATTTGATCCTACAGAAAGCAACACCAAAACCCAAGCCATTTAAATTGCACACTCATGCTAAGTCCTAAGTGGATGCATATGCACAATCAAATTTCTTCATGAAGGAATATTATGATTCCAATTTCTTTCTATAGCAATGCATATATCTCAATTCCTTTCTACCACATGTTTAGTTTTGAGTTTTGACGCCATTGAACTAGTGAATATGAAACTTGGATTTCATGCAACCTACGGACTAGCAGTGAAACAACAATATATGTTGGTAGTTGCTGATTAATATGAAGTGGGAAGATCAGCAAGTATAAAGCAAGAACTGCAAAACAGAAAATAGAACACAGAAACACAGATAATAGACGAGTTCCTCAGAGGCAGTGCAAAATAGCCTAGTTAAAGAACAAAGATAAGTTCCTCATATCATTATCTTGATTAATCAAATATCACATGGTAACAAAAACTCACCAGAGCTGAAATGCCGCTATCAGCAGATGACTGAATGGTGTTGAGAAGTTGTTCCTTATCAAGATCCCATACAAGGATGGAAGACGTGTCACCAGATGCATACTATTTTACAACAAAAGGAGTAGGTTCTTGTATTAGAACAGCCTTTAAAATGCACAGAAAGTTACAAAACCATTGGAAAGAAACATCAGAATATCACCAGATAGCCAGATTGCTGCTGCCAGTCAATCACAGTACTGCGACCAGCAGCTCGATGACCCTGAACTGATGAGAAAGCAGTTACAAGTTTCTGTCCTCCCTTTTGAGTGTAGTTTCTCCATATACGGACATTTCCATCACCTACAGTATGAAAAATAGATATCACAGTGGTACAAGATAAGTACAAAAAGAAATCATAAAGAGGAGAGGCGTACTTGAGCCAACTAACAGCAAGCTCTCATCAAGCCCATTGATAAGCAAAAGTTTGGATATCCCTCTGTCAGACAACTTATGGTTTTCAAAAGTATTCACTGGAAGCGCATCGTCATAGTTCCACACTCTGACATGAGATACAAAACTTTAGCACAGCTGCAGTAGCACATTTGAAGCACAAGAACTTTCAATTATCATGAGTGATTCTAATAATCATTTTTTACCTTATTTGCTCATTTTCATCAGCTGCAACAACGATTGGAGAAAAAGGCAACAATAAAGCTGCTTTTGTACCCAACTCAAACCTTGTATCCCAACTAGCAATTTGGCTGGTCATCTTGCATGCTGCTATTCCCACCAACCACAAAAAAAGGCAAAAAAAAAGGAAAGAGGTAAACATCACAAAAGACAGACAAATAAGTAGAGAATAACAACAGCAATACTTTAATGCAGAATAATGGTGTCTATCAACGTACAGGAACGCTGGCATTTAGCAATGCAATCCAGTGCAATTCGTTCTCTCTCTTCTCTTCTAGCACTTACTTCCTCATTATCATCAGAACTGGTTAGAAGTGGCCTAGAAAAGTGACCACAACTCCAGTTGTAAATTGTTGATTGGGGAAGTATATTAAGCTCACTGTTATTGGGGGTTGCAGCAGAGATTAAAAGCGGATCAGCTAAGCCATCAGGTGAATTCAAAAGATGTGGTCTGAATTCCATAGAACACACCCGGCGCAACCCTGTAAGGTAATCGTGCTGAGGGGGGCTAACAGGAGGAGTCCTAAATGCCATCGAGAAATTTCCTGCAAAATATTGAAAGGGGTCCATTAAAAAGTTATTTTCTCCCCACTATTAACCTAGTGCACAGAAAAGGCCAAAAAGGTGAGGTACTCCATGCGCATAGCAAGGAAAGAGATTATAACCTACCAGAATTCATGTCAAACCAGGAAGAAGAACGCGCCATTCCAAAGTTTGATGGAGGAGGAGCAGATGTCTCTCCTAGGTGTGCACCCCCACTGCTAAATCTAGTATTTCTCATGACCACTTGCTCGACACCTATGAGGGACAGTGCTCTCTGGCCAATGCTTGCAACTCTTGGGTAAGGATCTTTAGCAACAGAGCACATTGTCGATATAAATTGGGAATAAATTCCACTGTCAATAGGCTTTGATGTGGTGTAGCTGAGACCACAGTTACTTGCATTCTCTTTCAGCAATATGCCTGAATCAGAGTGTTGGGAATAATCATCTGACTGGGGAGAACCATGCATGATGCTATTTGTCGCAATCGGGCTGCTTGTAGAAATTCTTCCATCACGACCAGTGGCACTGCTATCACTGCCGACCCTTAACACAGGACCAATATGAGAAGCAAGGCCACTGCTGCCTTGTAGAATGTTGCTGGGACTGTAAACATTGCTTGGATTACTAATATTAGCCAACGATGGTAATGACTTCAGCAGTGAATTGGTTTGAGGTTTCCAGTACTCCGCAGCAACAGATTTGAGATGTTTGTTGTGGCCCAACGCAAAGCGGGTAAGCGCTGGAATACATCAGCTCAACTCAAAATGATTGCCACAAAGCTAAAAGGAATCTACTATGTTCTGACACATTAGTAAAAGGAGTGTCTAGAAAGAACAACATATTTTTCAAATCCACGTACCTACACCAACCTCAGATCTAACAAGAGGGCTACCATCTGAAGAGACCTGCAGAAGGCTTCGAACAACATTTATTTCACCTTTCACCTTGTCATCATCATCAGAATCGTCATCACCTCCATTCAGTGATGAAGATCCAATATCCAAGAGATTTCCAAGAGCAAAAACAGCAGAAGCTCTGACCTGCAAGACCAAATATTTAATACTTATGTTGTGAAGCAGGCATAAGGAAGAATTGACACAACATGAAGGCTACCATACCTCAGGTTGAGGCTCCGACAACAAACATATAACAATTTCTGGTGCATTTGATTGTAGACCAAGTAATTGAGCCTCAGGAAAATCTTCCCAGAGTTTGCCAAGGCATAAACAAAGCCATTGCAAAAGCAAAGGCTCTGTCTGTGCATCATGAGGATTCTCAGGTTGCAGATGTCTCAGGCAAACATCTATAAGACCTGCATTAATACATGCCTCTTGACCCCTCCTATGCCCATCCACAATAACTGCTAAAACAAAAGCGGCCATTGCACGCTGCTCCGGGTAAGCATCCAAACTGTCAAGAAACGTGATAAAATACGCATGCCCTCCATCTTTCACCAAGTCAACCTGGCATGACTGTCATTTGAAAGAAAGAAAAAAAAGAGCAAGCAAGTAAACAACTGAATCTTGGAAGACAAAAAAGAGCAAGCAAGTAGAGTGCATACCTTATCAAGAGAGAGAATTTTTGTCCATATGAACACAAGAATTTGACGCAACTCCATCGCACTTGTTTGAAGCAGTTTGAGCACGTAGGGGAAGATACCAACAGACAAAGCCTAAAACAATCAAGTGTCAGAGTTTAAAGTCCCAATAGGAGATAAATAGCCAGCACTTTGTACCCCAAAAAAAGAAGGCATGCAGATGAGGTCAACTCCATACCAAGTCAACCGCCCAAGGTCCCATGTCAAGAAATCTTCCGAGCAGAACAAGTGCTCTAAATCTGTGTGACTGACTAAGCAGGACCTGCACAAAACACAAGATGTATCAAGAGCAAAGAAAAAGAAGAAAAGAAGATAACTAAAGGGAATCCATGAAACACATTTGGGGGTGCAGAGAATGTTCATGTTGCAATGTGTAACACAATGATATAAATAGAACCAAGATGGTACAAGTGGTTGACAAAAAACTCTCGGATATCCACACAATGCCTCTTGCCACTATTTGGACTCGGTTACCATCTCAAAAAACGAAAACATTACTAACCTCAAGAATAGTTGGTCTGAGAAAATGTCTTACCTGAAGAACAATAGGTAACTGTTCAGGGGGTTTCTTATCCTCAGAGCCATGATCAAGCCACACTTCAAATGCTGTCAATTGTTCCGTGAAAAATGGGCTCGGCTGGTTTGAGTAAGGAGACGAATAAAGTGATGGTACTGAGTGACAATACTCAAATGGCACAACAATACCAACAAAAGTGTTGATATTTTTCAAAGTGCTAAATTATTCAAATAACAAAAACAAGTAGCAACACCTGAAACTCTGCATTAGGATCAACAATTAATTGAGGAAGCTTGGAAAGGCAGATCTCTGCAGCCATGTCCCATGCATCCCTAACATTTAGCGAATTAAGGAAAATACAGAAAGAAGCTAATATATAATCAGAACGACTAGTGTGATTAATTACCACATATGGTGTTGATGCGTGGGCGGTAACAATGGGTATGAAATTGGAGAACAATTTGCTGATCGCATGATTCTCTCAGCAAGTAAGAAGTTGCGAAAGAGACTAGCGACCAAAAGATCCTGCCTGAAAAGCCTTTGGAATAGATCTGCACAGTGAAATTTCCATCATAAAAGGACTGCCCCACTGACATTAATTTTTAACTCAAATGAACTTTTGTACCATGAGGAAGAACATTCCATGCAATAGTATCTGTAATAGCAGTGAAAATCCAGTTCAACTCCCCCAGAAGAGTTTTACGGTCATTTTGCCTTCCAGGAATTTGGTCAATAAGAGACTGGTCCAGAGAACCACGGAGTAACGATCGCTTACAAAACCTGCATAGTTTATAGACATGTCTATAAGTCAAGACAAAATGTCAGCTTAAATCAAAAAGGAAATTGTACAAGATCAGTAGCATACAGATACAGCAGGAGAAACTTTATGCTCTATAAACAACCACACACACACATAAGAGAGAGAGAGAGAGAGAGAGAGGACCAGTGCAACGCCATTTTGATGGGTGTGGTGAGGCAAGCTGTAAACACATCAGCAGGAAATTCTGAACTCTGTGGAAGAGTTTGATGTGCCTCGCAGGCGGCAAGGAGAATGCAATCCTTCAATGAAGATGCAGAAGAGCTAGAACTCCAGTCTAGGCGCTAGAGTAAACATGAGGAGTTATAATGAATATTAAACAGTCCAACGATGGAAACATATAGAAAATGCATAAATTATGTTAATCTTCAACTTCAAGTATCAGACCAACATACAAGAATTAGAAGGAACAATAGCATACCTCTAGAAAAGCTTTTACAATCATTCCGGCAGCTGAGCAGTCAAAAACATAAATAGAAGGTGTTTTCAGCCATGAATCAAGATCAGTAATAGGAAGCGGAATATACTGCGTGTAACTCTGCACCAAAATACAAAAAGGCCACTTCATTAAAGACATCTATTGATAAATAATGCAGCAACCTATGCAGTGTCTAAACAACATTCACCTTGTTAAACACCCAAATCTCTCCATTAGCTGTGGGCTTTGGTACACCGTGACCATTGTAATGAAAAAGGACTCTCTCAGATCTGGCATATTTGCGGCAAGTATTACAAAGCTTCTTAACTTCCTCCACTGTTGGATCCAACTGAAGCTTGTAACGAGCCTGCAAGCATCATTAGGACATGAAGATGTAAGTAACAACTATCACAATACCGGCTAAGTTAAACAGGAAAATAAGTGGCTCACCTTAGGCTGCCATCGCTCATATTGTGAGTGTAGTGTTTTTCCAATAGTTTCAAGGGCTTTTGGAGGAGGCACAGAAAATGGATCTGAAAATGAAGCAATGAAAGAACTATGAGCAGATTTCAAGGCAATTGTGCCAAGTGCAATAAGAGTATTAAAATATTATCCTATCAACAAAGATGAATCATCATGCCTCTCCAAATCTGGTATGCTTTCACACTTAACAAATCAACAAACAATCATCACAAATATTAATAAATCAAGTTCGTATCCTCCAAGACCTAGAAATATAGTACCTTATGGTGTAGCCAAGGAAACTTTAAATCATCCACAACCAAACACCAATTGTTAACTTCAACTCACAGATCAAATATTTGAGATGCACATAATCAGCTAAAAATTATAGTGCAAAATTAACTCCCATTTGGGTAAATGGGAACAGAAAATTCAATGGTAGATTTTAAAAATAGTAGGTGTCAAGACAGTTTCTTTGTTGCAATCACCTCTGATTAACAATATACCCGTGTTTGGCATTCAGAAATGCAAAAGTAAGAAACTTTTTTAAAAAAAGGTTTCACTGAAATGGTGAAAATATTTAACAAAAAATAACAGTTTACATGTGCTCTAACTTCTAAGACATGTACTGACAGAAAATACAACAATTATGGAGCTGCGTCCCACAAATACAAAACAGAATCAACTGCAGGCAATTATATTTTTGCTCAGCTGAATAGAAATTTCGATAAGCATATACACTTATACATATGAGTGAATGTTTACCTATCCAGCACTCCATTCTTGCACAAGGGGAAATTTTAATTACATCTGGAGGATCAACACTAATGTTTAAACATAATACAAGAGCAACACATCCAGTCTTCATCTGCACCAGCAAAATCATTATTAGTAAATAGCATATGAAAAATATGAACAGCTTATAAAAATAAGAAATGGAAGACAAAAAAAATTAAAAAAAATAGCTAAAACAACAGAAAGAAGCAAGCAGAAAGGTATGATAGATAACCAATTAAAATAGTAAAGCTATTTATTGATTAGCTACTTCTAGTGAAAATAAACAAACCACAACTGTGGCCCAAGTTATATAATACACAGGCCCTCAGTCAGATTGTAATAACTTAGCATACTTCTTTTTCACAAAGCTCATGGCACACACTGGGTTACTAAAGTTTGACACGATGCTCTAGTCCAGACAAATAAACATAATCTGCAAACTTTTTAGGGGCTTAAGTTGTTGAAGGGGAAAGGGATAGCTTATTCTACATGAGTTTCTTTTGAAACAAGTGCTTCTACTATTGAACCAAGTGATTCTACATGATTCCAAACAAAATCTAGGAAAATGGAACATCTGCATTATACATAGGTAGTACTTTGCTTTTGCCCAAAAGCAATCAGACAATCACAACTCCTAAAATTAACCCAGAGGAGATTTCAAGGCTCATAATGTTCAATTGTTTTCCAGTCCATGTATGAAAACCTCATCTTTATTATCAAAACCTCCCCTCATCTTTATTATCAAAACCTCCCCCTTGCCATCCATCATGCATCTCCATTGTCATGCATTGAAACACCATATAAGTCTTATTTGCTAATTCATGCCATTGCATTACACACAATGTGAGATGCCCCAGACCATTGCATGCTCATATGCCAGATTCGTAACAGTGGAGTCTCTTAAGCCTAAAGTGACACTGATACCTTGGGTAGCCAACTTTGCCTTGGCAACCTACTACCCTGATCCACGTTTCTGTCCATTGCCCCAATCCTCATATTCAGTTATAGCTTCACCACCGGCAACCCGCTGGCCATAAGTATCTCTTTTAGCAACATGATGCCAATCAGCCACTAACAAGTATTGTCGCTTGGATGGGGGCACGAGCATCCGATTCAAATGCAATCGGGGGGCACTGGTTTCAGCAAACTCTATAAAAGATTTGGGGACTTGCATAATTTCAATTATTTTTAGAAAATAAAACTTAATGCATAGCCGTTGCTTAAAACACCATATTCAGAGCCACAGCACTTTATATTTGTATGTACCTAAAAGCCACCGTAATTATCACAATAGTGATAGGCTATGTTAGGAAAGACAAGAATAATGTTGTTTACTTGCGTATTTGAATTTTTATCCAAAACACAATGATAGGCAAGCCAGTGATCACCATGCCGCATTTAATTAGCCAACAATATAACGAAACATGACAACCAACAATATAACGAAACATGACAACACCATGAGCAATACTGTTTCCCTTTCGTATTAATTAATAAAGCAACGAGCCGCATGATACAGTAAAATGGCATGTTATTCAAGCCCTGCTCGTCAAGCCCCCAAAACTTCTCCAAACACTTGGGAAACAAAAGGTATCAACTTGAAGCAAACAATAATAACTCTGTTGCACTCTCCAGATATCAATTTCACAGCATTGATTGTCCTGCTTGCAAAACTAGAGATCGTAGCATTGCCCGTTTCATGACTTCAGAAACCCCATTACATCTGAAAGTGCCGTAATCAAATCGTAGACCAAAAATGATAAAAAAAGATACTACTAAATTTGCCGGTATCATACCTACTTAACCCAAACAGTATATGCCCCTATTTTCCTTTTTTATAGCTCAGTCAACTAAGCGTACTGCTAATTACAGGCCTATGGATGCTCCAGAGGCCCAAATGCGCCGAATCTAATGAACAATTGAACAACCGGAGGAGGAGGAGCAGTAGCAAGAGCAGCTACAGGTGGTACATCAATTACCCGGTCCTTGGGACGCCATTTGGAGACTAGCCCGCTCGTCGAGGGCCCAGCCGCCGCCGCCGCCGCCTCGCCGAACCCCTCGTGGCGCTGCTCGCAGAGCACAACCACCTGTGGCAGGTAGGCCACCGGCGCCGCCTTCTCCTCATCGGCGCCCCTCCCCGGCTGCGGTCCATTTGCAACAGGGAGCTCATCGACGTGGCTGGGGCGGTGGTTGGGCACGGCCGACGCCGAGGGCGCGTCCGACGACGAGGACGCCGAGGCCATGAGATCTCCCAATGCCATGCACGCTTGGTCCGCCCTCCCCGTCGTCACCCCGCGGCCATCACGAGGTGGGGCAGCGAGCCTCCCCACCTACATCGATCGAATCAGCCCAGCGCGGCGGATTCGGGGGAGGAAGCCAGGCCGCGGGGGACGAAACGCGGACGCGGGCGGGGATTGGGAGGGCTTTAGGGTTAGGGTTTGGAGGGGGCGGGGGGTGGGAGACGGGAAGCGGCGGGGAGGGGAGCGAGGAAGGAAGGAAGGAAGGAAGAGGCAGAAACCGAGGCGAGTTAGAGAGAGAAACACGGGGAAGGGAGATTGATTATACTTACTATAAAAACTCCAAATTGGATTCTCCTCTCCTCTCCTCTCCTTTCTTTTCCTAATTTTTTCTTTCTTCCAGTTTCGGGGGAGGGGCCCCACCCCACCCCAGCGTATGAGATGCGCAGGCTCGTGGCCGTGTCTGTCTTTTTTTTCTTTCTTTTTTTTTGCCACCTTGACTTGGCAGTTTATTTATTTATTTTTTTGCTTTTCCTTAGCATTTTTTTTTTGTGTGATCTTAGCAGCCAGCACAGCTGCACGAGGCCTGTCGGACCCGGGAGATTATTAATCGTGTTTTTTTTTATCTTACGTGTTTATTGTACTGGTCTTATGATCGGTGGCTGGTGCAAATATTTAGAACGTAGCGTTTACTGTTTTAGAGTTAGTGTTCCGACGTACTTTGGTTAAATTTTATAAAGGTTTTCTCCGAGGCTGTATTTTATGTATTTGTATCATGGCTGAGGGTTGTGTTAAGAGCTACCTGATCTGAATCATGTTGGGAAAACATGACCCTTCGGTTTGTGCAGAGATGGCTATCGTTTATGACATCGGAAAAACCAGCATTATTTCTGAGCTAATAAACACGATTCATTATACACGGAGAATTGGATTGACCTGTGGTCCAATTTACAGAAGGAGGGAGGACGGGGTGCTCCTCAAGGGCGCTAGAGCTATTGGAAAGGTTGCTAGTGAAGTTTTTGGAGCCAGGAGCAGATGGGCGTCATGGACTAGCAGGATATACCATGGATGATGTTGGTTTCTATTTTGCGCTTGGGGATGTCTGTGCTCTTTCATTTTGTTTAGCTACCCTTAGCTCTTAATGACTGCTTTTCAGTTTTCAGCTTTGTATATATTCTGTGGTGGTTTGGATCTTTTGTAATGGTGTTTCCTTAATGGAAATGAGGTGTAAACCTTCTATCAAAAAAAAAAATTCACGGAGAATTGGAGGAGGCAGCGGCGGCAACAACAGGGCAGTAGAGGTTCAATCTAGTTCGAGCGGCGATATCCTTTGCAAGTTTCACGAGGTTTTTCGTCAAGTTTTCAATCCAAATATTTTCAACATAAGGTTTCAGTCTTGGTATTCAGCTTTTCTTTTACTCTAATACCGTGTCACAATCAAGCCATGACATGCTTTTGTGTGTCACTCGTAACTGCTACATGAGCGTGTTGCTCGGACGAAGGACCGTACGATGGATGTGATTTTTCGTATCTACAATCAGACTTATCTTTTAGTTAATCTTGTTCATGGTTTTCGTTGCCAGCAATCAAGAATTTAAAATCCCTCTGTTACACAATGAAATTTGCATCTTTTATCTAATGCCATTTGCCAAGATAGGTTCCCCGTAAACGCAACAGAGTGGATTATATTTCAGTCCATCTATGTTCCTCCAAGCTCAAATAAACAACCAACCAAAAAACGATGAAAAAGTATTGTTGACTGACTGAGCATGGTTGTCCACTTTGATTAGCTTGGCACTTTGGCAGTATTAGTGCAGCCATTTTGTTACCTGTCGTACCACGAATCTACGATACTGCAGGTTGTAGGTATAGAATGTTGACTTATGAACGACTCATGGGAAGATCGATCGTCTTTGATCGATGTCTGTCAGAAAGTACAGCTGCGTGATCTAATCCACGAACATTTCTTTTGCTGGTTATCTGAAGAAACTTGAGCTCTCTGGCAAAGGCCAAGTCTCCCTTTTTATGCTCTCCGCATTGGCAGGCCAACAACCGCGTGCCCTGAAATGGATTTTTCAACAAAGCTTAGCTTAGGAAATTGCGAAGCAATAACAGATCAACGTAAAAGAGCTTTGCACTGAAAGAGCCTCACAATCATGCACAGTGTAGTATGAGTAAAGAAACATCGACACATATGATCGATTCTTGTCTCGGATGTGGTATTAAGACTAAGGCCAAACGTGAATTCATGACATGAACCTTAGCTCAAACATGAACATGAAGGTTAAAACTTAAATGCGGAAGCGTGAATGCTTACTCGAATTTGAAGACGCCATGAAGGTTGGTAGATCTGTTGATGTAGAGGTTGTCGATGGGCGTAGACGAGGTGGTCGGCAGAGGTGAATGGTGTCGTGGACGAGGGAGGCGAGGTGACGGCGCAAGCCTTCGGGCTTCGTCCACCTTAGCGCCCGTAGTAGATCGGGTGTGTGCGGAATTTCGTAGCCTTGAACAACCTTGGTTCTTCAGCCTGCCGAGTCCCTTGATAATATAGCGCTAGGTGACCGGGACCAAAAACCAAAAGAGTGTTGGTTGCGTCTCCGATCAAAACGCGAGTGGTGGCATAGCCCCCCTGGAATCTCGGGATGCAGTTAGCCGAGATCAACCCAACATTCTCCCCTTTGATCGTAAGGCTAACATCATACGTCCATTTTCAATAAAATAGCATACCAAAGTAATGTGTCGCATAGCCAATGAAGTGTCGTACAACCTCAGTACTTATAGTGTACTATCTTATCTCAAAATGGATATTCATTACACTTAATGGGAGTTGATTTTCTTTAAGGTCCTTTTATCCAGAATCAGAGGCTTTCCAATAAACCCATGCTGGCAACATGATCACGAAAGATATTGGGTGGTAAGCCTTTAGTAAGCGGATCCGCAAGCATTAACTTAGTACTAATATGCTTGATACTAATAGTTTGATCCTGGATTCTATCTTTCACAACATGGTACTTAATGTCAATGTGTTTGGCAGCACCACTTGACTTGTTGTTACCTGCATAAAAGACTGCGGATTCGTTATCGTAGTATAAGGTGAGTGGTTTAGAGATGTTGTCTACCACTCTAAGTCCTGGGATAAAGTTCTAAAGCCATACAGCCTGTTCGGTGGCCTCATAACATGCCACAAACTCAGTTTGCATCGTTGAAGATGCCGTAAGGATTTGTTTGGAGCTTTTCCACGAGATAGCTCCTCTAGCGAGTGTGAAGATATAGCCTGACGTGGATTTCTTAGTATCAACACATTCCGCAAAATCTGAATTTGAATAACCAACAACTTCAAGGTTATCATAATTCTTATATGTGAGCATGAAATGCTTAGTAGCTTGCATATAGCACAAGATTTTCTTAACGGCCTTCCAGTGGTCCGGTCCTGGATTTGACTGATATCTGCCAAGCATCCCAATTACAAAAGCTAAATCAGAGCGTGTACATACTTGAGCATATATAATACTTCCGACAGTTGAAGCATAAGGAACCGACTTCATCTGATCAGTTTCATATTGGTTCCTTGGACATTGAAATGTCCCAAACTTATCGCCCTTAACAATAGGAGCAGACGAGCCAGAACACTTATGCATATTGTATTTCTTTAGTACTATGTCAATGTATGTATTCTGAGATAAACCTAATATTCTTTTGGACCTATCTCGGTGAATCTCAATGCTAAGAACGTAAGAGGCATCACCAAGATCCTTCATATCAAAATTAGATGAAAGAAATCTTTTGGTCTCAAATAGCATATCCTTATCACTGCTGCCCAATAAGATGTCATCCACATAAAGCGCTAAGATGGTGAATTTACTCCCTTTGAACTTAACATATATGCAGTTATCAACTTCATTTTCCTTAAAACCAAAATTTCTTATGATCTTATCGAATTTGAGGTACCACTGCCTCGACGCTTGTTTCAAGTCATAAATTGATTTCTCAAGTCGACATCCTATATGCTCCTTGTCTTCCACAACAAAACCTTCCGGTTGAGCTATGTAAATATTTTCTTGCAAGTCACCATTAAGAAAATGTTGTCTTAACATCCATCTGATGCAGCTCTAAATCATAATGAGCTACAAGTGCCATAACGAATAAGAGTGGATTATATTTCAGTCCATCTATGTTGCTCCAAGCTCAAATAAACAAAGGAGGTGAACAAACAACCAAAAAATGATGAAAAGAGAAGCGAGCTTTGCTCGACTGGCAGTTGGCACGAGGTGGAGCTTTGGCTCGACGCCCAGCCCACGCGCGTTCGAGTCTTGGACTCAGCGCGTGTGTCGCGTTGGGGGTAGTTTGAGGACTGAGTTGGGGCTCAGGTGGCAAAAGCCCGCCACGGTTCAAGCGCTGACTCCCGTGTGCGTCTCGCGAGTTAGGGTGCTCTTCTTCTTTAATGTGGGCCGGATAAGAAAAAATCCCGGACATCAAAAAAATGAAAAGTATTGTTGACTGACTGAGCATGGTTGTCCACTTTGATTAGCTTGGCACTTTGGCAGTAGTAGCGCAGCCATTTTGTTACTTGTCGTACTATGAATCTATGATGCTGCAGGTTGTGGGTATAGAATGTTGACTTATGAACGACTCATGGGAAGATCGATCGTCTTTGATCGATGTCTGTCAGAAAGCATAGCTGCGTGATCTAATCCACGAACATTTCTTTTTGCTGGTTATCTGAAGAAACTTGAGCTCTCTGGCTAGGCCAAGTCTCCCTTTTTATGCTCTCTGCATTGGCAGGCCAACAACCGCGTGCCCTGAAATGGATTTTTCAACAAAGCTTAGTTTAGGAAATTGCGAAGCAATAACAGATCAACGTAAAAGAGCTTTGGCACTGAAAGAGCTTCGCAATCATGCACAGTGTAGTATGAGTAAAGAGACATCGACACATATGATCGATTCTGGTCTCGGATTGATAACATTAACATATGTCAAGCAGAGAATAGAGAGGGAGGCGATGGATCCATGCTTGTAATTTTTTTTCTCTAAAGTTTGACCACCAATATATTCCAGACTGTTTAGATTGCTTATATGAAAACTATACTACTGGATTAGTTGTTAAAAATACTTCTACCATACTTTATATAAAGTTATAAAAAATAACAGTCAAAAGCCGCATGTCAATGACCGTAAAAGTAAAAAACGTGGAATAAAAAGAAACGGAGGGAGGCAATGGATGCTGCATTTTCAGTAGTAAGCTGTCATCTACTAGGCAATGCAAGATGGCACATGCTAGTTGGCTCACACAGACACACTCCCTGGCTGACACCACACCTACACACTGGCAGGTACTGTCCAGATTTGGTGTGCTCGGGGCCTCCAAATGCAGCAATAATAACTGTTAGATCTATATTATTAGTTATGTATTTTTTCTGTTATATAAGAGGTTACTTGTATATATGTTATATGTGTACTTGTATATATATTAGTATATTGGCTCATAATAAATACAAGCGTTATTCATAACATGGTATCAGAGCGAATCTAGTTTTTTTGTCAAGCCACCAACGCCGTTGGTTCTTTTTTTCCAGCTGCCGCCGTCGCTTGGTTTTAACGGTCGCCGCCGCTTGTCTTCCACGGCTAGCCACCGCTGGTTCTTCTTCCAGGCGGCTGGTCGCCCGTGAGGTCACCTCCCGATCTGCTCGACGTCGCTCCAATCGGCGCCGTCTCAAGGTCACCTCCCAATCTGCTCGACGTTGCTCCAATCGACACCGCCTCGAGCTTGGACCACGCCGCCTATCGCCCGAGCCCGAGCTGCCAGCCTCCGAATTCGCCGCGCTTCGTCGCGCCGCTGCCTCCGCCCAAGCTCGGCCACCACCTGGTCGCCGGAGCCGCCGCCGCCTCCATCGTCTTTGATACGGTTCCGGGATTTTTGGGTTTTTCGTGAGTGAAGAGGAGAGAGAGAGAGAGAGAGAGAGAGAGAGAGAGAGAGAGAAGGGAGGGAGGCAATGGATCCATGCTTTTAAACTTTTTCTAAAGTTTGACCGCCAATATATTCCAAACTGTCTATCTTGCTTATATGAAAACTATATTGCTGGATTAGTTGTTAAAAATACTTCCATAATAGTATAACTTTATGTAGAGTTATAAAAAATAAGGGAGTGTCTATACAATATGCGACTGATTTTTTCTTGAAAATCAGTCAGTTTCTGAGCCATTAGATGGAGATCCAATGCTCCAGATATCACCCCTCCCCTTATATCCCACCCCAATCTCACTTCTCACTCTCTCTCCCTCTATCTCACCAATCACAGAGTGCATCAGTCGCAAGATGTATAGCAGTTTCCAAAAAATAACGGTCAAAGTCGTATCTGGATGACCTTAAAAGTAAAAAACGTAGAATAAAAAGAAACAGAGGGAGGCAATGGATGCTGCATTTTCAGTAGTAAGCTGTCATCTACTAGGCAATGCAAGATGGCACATGCTAGTTGGCTCACACAGACACACACACTGGCTGACTGACACCACACCTACGCACTCGCAGGTACTGTCCAGATTTGGTGTGCTCCAAGAATCGGGGCCCCCAAATTTAGTAATGACATAGGTAATAACATGCCACGTAGATTGCCAGGAACTTAAGGTAGGAATCACCATGATTCCTGTGATCCATGCATCTCTATTTTGATGCACTTTTGGCCACTGCCAACTAATGTCAGCTTGACACCCACTCACTCCCCTTCACTCCATTGCGCATCCTTGCTAAGTGATTGCAAGCAACTATAATCGTTCTATTTAGCTAACACTCATTTTCTCCCCAACTTTAACAAACAAAATACGGATTACCAAAGTTTGGTCACATTTACCAAATGGTTTGTGTTAGATTGATCTCTCTGCCCAATTAGCCCAACGGCTAATCAGGCCTTGATCGCGCTCGATCGGAGCGCCACCACTCTTGGTCGACGGGCTCGTCACACACTGCGCCATAAATAGAGGGTGGGGCCGCGGCTCAACACACGGTTCGCTCGAGCCGTACACCCTCACCGACAAACCCTAACCGATCTAGAGGGTCGTGCAACCACGACGGAAGCGCCGCCGCCACCGCCACCGGATCCGCCCGCCGCCACCGTCACCCTTCTTCCACGACCATCGCTCCTCCATGGCCGGCTCCTCCTCTACCTCCGACGGCCGGTACACTCTCCTCTTCTCTCCCTTCCTCTCTGGATCTAAGCCCTAAAAGAAAAGAAGACAACATTGGTATCGAGCCTCACGGGTCGCGCCACGGCGCTGCTCGTTGACGCTGCCGCCGCCGGCCGCACCGCTTTGGGCTACCGTGGCGACGCGCTGCCGCTCGCTCGCTCCGCCGCTCCGCTTGCGCCGCCGATATTTTGCCGCAGCCCGCCCGCCGCGCGGCGATCGCGTTTTGCGAGGTGCCGCCGGCCGCGCGCTTCACCAGACGCTCGCCGGGGCCACCGATGGCGCCGCCTCCTAGGTCGCGCTTCTGCCTCGCGCGGCCGCCGCCATTGCTTTGCCGCGCGCGGCGGGATGCTTTTGCCGCCGCGCAGACGCCGTCGCCGGCCGCCTGCGGCGACCTCCGCCGCACCGCCTCCCTGGCGCCGCCTTCCCGCCGAGCACGCCGCAGCCGAGATCGCACGCCCGCCACCCCACCGCGAGATCCGGTTTTCCTGTGGAAGTTGCGGTCAGAAATGGTCTAGGGTTTTGGGGTTGGGATGATATCCCACCAAGAGAAGATCGCCGTCCGATCGACGGACGGCCAAGGTTCTCCGGCGGTTTGGCCCAAGGGAGAAAGAGGCCCTTTTTTTGGGCCGGCCCGCATGAATGGGCTGTTTGGCCATTTTGAACAGTACAAAACCAAAAGAGGTTTATTGTGTTTTCAGAAGCATTTATGAGTAAATTTTGATTGAAAATTGAATCAAATCTCTGTAAATTTTTGCACCAACGTGTTAATCTTTTTTTAGAGATTAAAATTGTACAGTATAATGCTTCTGTTTAGTGAATTATTTTAGAACAATTACAGTTTCCGCTGCAAAAGCTAATGTTGATTGTTTTTTAATTTTTCATTATTAAATTCTAACCAACGGGAGAATTTAATTTTGGAAAAATAGAGATAATTTCAGATAATTATGATATTGTTATTTTTTGACCAACGTTGATAATAACAGTATTATAATTTTTAATTGATGTTTTTATGCGTTATTTCTATTTCTGCCCAACGGTGATATAGTTTTAATGTATAGATAAAATTGATTTAAATTGTATGTCGTATTTTTGACCAACGTTGAAAATAAGACATATGATTTTAATGTTACGTTCTCACTTTATTTGAAACTTTTCAGGCGGATACAACTTGATGAGTTGTATCAGAGAGATCCCCACTCTCAAAGGAGACAATTATGGAGAGTGGAAGAAAAAGATAGACTTAGCGTTTATCTTAGCTGAGGTGGACTAGGTCCTCACTACAAGACGCCCCACCGAGCCTATGGCACCAGTGAGGGATCAAAATGAGGATGATACCGCTTGGCGTAAAAGACAGAGGGACCATGCTCCCATACGCATGTCTTATGACCTTGAGCATAAGAATGGACCACACCAACAAGAAATGTTTGGCCGTGATAAAGAACACGATTGAGCCTCGCAATTGTGGGCTCAATCGCAGAGTGTGACACACACAGAGTACCTTGAGAAAATAAAGAGTCGGTTCGCTCTTCAAAGACATACGCTACACACCGACATTAGCGACTTGTGATGTAAAGGTACTCAAGCGGTGGCATAAGAGAGCACATACTAAGGATGAGCAACTTGGCATCCAAGCTTAAACCAATGGATTTGGCTCTCAAGGATGAGTTCCTTATTCACTTGATTTTTGCTTCTTTGCGTAAAAGTTTGACACCTTTGTTGTCAATTACAATATGCACTGAGAAATGGGACTTAGAAAATGCATAGCTATGTGTGTGCAAGAGGAGGAAAGATTTAAATCCTCACATGGTGGTTCTATCAAATATGTGAAGGACAACAAGAGAAAGAACTTCAACAAGAATTCTCCTCAAAGAACAAGGGAAAAGCCTCATCCATCACCTCAACAAAATAAGTTTGCAGAGACAAAGATCGTGTCTTCATTGCAAGAAAAAGGGACATTACAAGAAAGATTGTCCTGATTTCTTGAAAATGATTATGTCAAAGAAAGGTGAGGACATTATTACGCTCATAAATGAGTCCTCAGATGTACAATATTCAAAATCTACTTGGTGGATTGATTCAGTGCAACTGCTCATGTTGCCAATAATATGCAGGATTCCGCTCGACGAGGAATACGCGAAGAAAAGAAAGATGCATTAAAGTCGCAAATGGAGTCCAAGCTGAAGTTGAAGTCATGGCGATCTTTCATTAGAGCTAGCTGATGGCTTCAAGCTTTTACTTAGAGATGTTCTTTATGTTCCTCTTTACAGAGGAATTTGATTAGTGTTTCATGTTTGGACAATGATGGTTATGATTGTCATTTTGGAAATGGCAAGTGTGAAATAATGTTTAATAAAGAATGTGTTGGTCTTGCCATCTTACAAAATGAGCTTTATTTGTTATCACTATGTGATGATGTGCATGTTGTATGCGATAATGGGAACGTCGCGTGCGAAAGTGAATGAACTGCGTCTACGAATGTAAACAGAAACGAAAGAGAACTCTAGATGCGTGTCGAAATTATGGCACCGCTGCTTAGGCCATATTTCGAGGGGAGAATAGAAAGACTAGTTAAGAATGATATTCTTCCTTCATTAGAGTTCTCAGACTTAGAACAATGCAGAGAATGCATTAAAGGAGAATATGTAAAGAAAATTAAGAAATACGCCAAAAGAAGCACAGGAATTCTACAAATTATTCACACGATATTTGTGGTCCTTTTCCGTAAAAAGTGTGGATAGATATGACTCGCTCATAACATTCACGAGATGATTACTCCGTTATGGATATATTTATCCAATCAAAGAAAGAAATGAAGCCTTGGATAAATTCAAGATATTTAAGGTCAAGTTGAAAACCAACACGATTTAAAGATTAAGATAGTCCGATCGACCGTGGGGAGTACTACGGTCGACATACCCCATATGGACAAGTTCCCGGACCTTTGCAAGGTTTTTACAGAAAATGGTATAGTAGCCCAAAGATTCTACACCGGCGAACCTCAAAGAAATGGAGTAGTGAAAGACGCAACTGCACTCGATGGATATGGTGCGAAGCATGATGAGTTATTCCACACCGCCATTGAGTCTATGGATGGAGGCGTTGAAAACCGCCATTCATATTCTCAACAGAGTGCCTAGTAAGTCGGTGCCCAAAACACCGCATTTGAGTTGTGGACAGTGAAGAGTTCCTCACTAAACTACTTACGTGTGTGGGAGTCCCGCTGAGGCTAAAGTATTTAACCCAAACCTTGGGAAGCTTGATCCCAAAATGAAGTTGCCATTTCATTGGCTACCCGAAAGTCAAAAGGTTTTCGCTTCTACCGTCCGCACAGATATACAAAGTTTGTAGAAACGAGACACGCTGTCTTCTTAGAGGATGAAATGATGAGAGGAAGTATGGTAGCTCGTGAGATTGACCTTGAAGAGAAGCGGTGTATGCGCCCACTCCGATGATTCAAGAACCATTCTTCATACTACTCATTGTCATGCACCGACGGTGTAAGACATCGTGGTGCCAAGACTGTTATTGTTCCTCCCGTGGCAACAATGAATGAGAATGAGGAACCTATTCTTCAGATCCTATAGAACCCATTGCCACGTATGAGGGGAGCAACAAAGAATTTCAAACAGAAGATGTACCAAATGAGGAGGCCCTAGGAGGTCTCAAAGAGTAAGAAGATCAACTATTTTTGATGATTATCGATTTATCATACAGAGGAATTTCAAATGGAGGATGATCCCATCTCATTTGAAGAAGCCATGAGAAGCGAAAATTCTCAAAATGGCTTGAGGCCATGGAAGAGGAGATGAGGTCCATGAAGACTAATAAAGTCCGGGACTTGAAAATTATTCCTAAAGGAGCCAAAACAAGAGGGTCAGAATGGGTCTACAAGACAAAGCTTGACTCCCAAGGGAATGTAGAAAGATACAAAGCGCGACTTGTGGCAAAAGGCTTTACGCAAAGAGAAGGGATTGATTACAATGAGACCTTTTCTCCAGTCTCATGTAAAGATTCCTTCAGAATCATAATGGCATTAGTAGCACATTATGATTTAGAGTTACATCAAATGGATGTAAAGACGACATTTCTTAATGGGGATTTGGAGGAAAATGTTTACATGGCACAACCAAAAGGTTTTGTCATGGAAGGAAATGAAAGAATGGGATGCCGTCTAAAGAAATCGATTTATGGGTTAAAACAAGCTTCAAGACAGTGGTGCTTGAAGTTTGACAGTACAATAAGAAAATTTGGGTTTAAAGAAAATGTAGAGGACAACTGTGTTTATGCAAAGTTTAAAGATGGGAAGTTTATCTTCCTAATCCTCAGATGTGGATGATATCCCATCGCTAGTAGTGATGTCATCACATCGAGACTAAGAAGTTTTTGTCCTCAAACTTTGATATGAAAGATCTTGGTGAAGCTTCGTCGTTCTAGGATCAAATTCACCGGATAGAAACAAGGGGATAGTGGATCACACAAAGGCATACATAGATAAAGTCTTAAAGAAATTTTGTATGCATAAATGTAGTCCTTCACCGCACCTATAGTCAAGGGCGACAGATATGGGGATTTTCAATGCCCCAGAACCAAGACGAGCTCGATCAAATGAAATCGGTTCCATATGCTTCACTTGTCGGAAGCTTGCGGATGCTCAAGTGTGTACGCGCTCGACTTAGCGCTTGTTACCGGTTATTTGGCGATTCCGAGCAATCCTGAATAGAACATTGAAATTGATAAAGAAAGTCTTGCGTTATTTGCAAGGAACAAAAGGCCTCATGATGACATACGTAAGATCGATTCACTCCATATAGTGGGGTATACTGACTGATTATGCGGAGATGATAGAAAGTCTACATCGGATATGTGTTCACTCTCCGGAGGAGCTATATCGTGAAAGCTCAAAGCAAACCGTCACTACATCGCCCACAATGTATGCCGAGTTTGTAGCATGTTATGAGGCTACGGGCGTGAACAAGCTAAAGAAGTTCATACCCGCTTAAAAGTGGTTGACGACATCAATAGACCACTTAAGTTGTACTCGCGATAATGAACTCGCAGAACGTATGCCCACAACAATAAGTCAAGTGGTGCCGCCAAACACATTGACATAAAGTACTATGTTGTGAAAGATAAAGTTCGGATCAAATTATAAGTCTTGAGCATATAAGTACCGCAAAGATGCTAGCGGATCCGCTTACTAAAGGCTTACCATCCAACGTGTTCGAGAGAACATGTAGCCGCATGAGTTTAAGGAAAGCCTATGATTCCCGGCTAAAAGATGGCCCAAAAGATTAAAGTAAATATTTCGTAACGCAGAGGTGTATTGTAGTCGTTAAATCTATCGGCGATTGACCGTGACGATGAGACAAGTTCTGCGGCACTAACTGCGTGATGGGATGAGTAAAGTCAAAAGTAATTAAAGTTAAAGCATAGATTGAGATCAAGGGAGAATGTTAGATTGATCTCTCGCCAATTAGCCCAACGGCTAATCGTGCCTTGATCGCGCTCGATCGGAGCGCCACCCACTCTTGATCGACGGGCTCTCGTCGCGCTGCGCCATAAATAGAGGTGGGGGCCGCGCTCAACACACGGTTCGCCCGAGCCGCACACCCCCACCGACAAACCCTAACCGATCTAGAGGGTCGTGCGGCCGACGGGAAGCGCCGCCGCCGCCACCGCCACCGGATCCGCCCGCCGCCACCGTCACCCTTCTTCCACGACCATCGCTCCTCCATGGCCGGCTCCTCCTCTACCTCCGACGGCCGGTACACTCTCCTCTCCTCTCCTTCCTCTCTGGATCTAAGCCCCGAAAGAAAAGAAGACAACAGTTTGTTGCCAACATTTTGGTAAGATTCTCTTCTCATTGTCATTCTAGTTCAATTTCTTGCTGAAACTTAAGCCAATTTGTGGGCGACCAAAAACGATGACCAAATTTTGGCACACACACACACACACACACACACACACACACACACACACACACACACACATATATATATATATATATATATATATATATATATATATATATATATATATATATATATATATATATATATATATATGGTATTAATTGGGCAAGAATCAAACAAGCCTTAACTCTGCATCAGCCTTAAGAATGATGTTGTACTCTCAAGGTCTTCAGCCCAAAAAACAACTGTCTCAGCTTGTCTTGTTTGTATATTACTGAAGGTGCAGCTGTCCCATACAAAGAGTAGTATCAGGTTTTCATTCGAGAAAATTGCATTTGAAATATAGTTGAATTTTCAGCTCTCTCTCGTGACCACATGAGTTTCCATCTGTACCAGAATCTGATCCTTGACTAAAAGCCTGTAGAATGTAGACTGAATTGTAGGCAGATTTTCAACCAGGCAATACAGAGATGGTCATGGTATCATACCTGGGCAATTACCTCTTTATTTTTTTCTGCTTTCAGTTCCCAGGACAGAATCCCATGGCTGGCAGCAAGAAAAATGTTAGTGCAGGAAGGCGGTGGGCCATACATTTCTGCAATGGTGGCTGTAAACTTTCCTCTAGGGCACACTGGCACAGGAGTCAGTCACAGAGCAACAATAGGAGAAGAGAAGAGAAGAGAAACACCTGCAAGCTAGCTGTTCACAGGTAGGATGGCTCAGAACACATATGGATGGACACAGTGGTCATGTGTGGTCATAGGAGACTTGTTGTACCTTTTGGCGCATGTGCTCCTGCTCTTCTCTTCTCTCTTCTTTCTTGGTCTTCAACCGTGTTGATCTGTGTGCCAGCATACTTGCATCATCTCTGGAAGAGGCTGCCCTTTCTGAGAGACAAGTGGTGAACGTTGTCATTAATTGAGAGAGCTGTATTTGCAAGAGAAAGGAGAGGTAATTATTCTCATAGTAAAAGAAAGGAAAAGTACATGCCTGCCCAAAGTAAAATAAGTCTCTGGTTGTTCGTTTGGCAGTAAAACTGTTAACCAGAGCCACTGAGGAAAAGTACATGCATTTCTGGTTGATCTGGAAAGAGAGGAACAATCGGGTCTTCAACAAGGTGTCATCGCCACTAGGGCTGCTCCTTCAGAGGATCTTTGACGAGCCCAGTCTCTGGTGTTCAGTAGGACCTCTATGTCTTCAGTTGCTACCAATGCCGGAGTAAACTCGAGTTCGGTCGGTCCAGTCCTAGGTTGTCTAGTGGGTGTGTCTTCCCCCATACTCCCTGGCTTTCGTGTTCATGTTTTTCCTAGCCTAGCCTTCTGTTCTTCATGTTTTTTGTTTCGCGTTTGGTTTGTGCCAGTTCGTTGTATGATTGATCGCTTTTTAATCTCTACTTAATAGAATGACGCGCAAGTGTTTTGCGCGTTATCGGGAAAAAAATTCTCTGAGCTCTCAGCACCTCGCCTTTCAAATAAAAGAGGACATCCAGCTTCGAGAAAAAGCCTTTCATAATTAGTTTTTCGGCTGGCTAAAGCCCTGCTTGTCCCAAGCCCAGTTGTTTTGGTGAAAATTCAGTGGCTTTGGTGGCATGTAATTAAATCATCTGCTGTTTTTTAACCTCCTCTTTAAGGGTGTGTTTGGTTTCCTGCATACCCTTAGCCTGGCCCGTATGGGTCATCCAGACTGAAGCGAGTCAGGCTGTGTGGATGCAATATGGGTTGTTTGGTTGGCTGTTTCTGTTAGGCCAGGCTGTGCTGAGATGTTATTTGGTTGGATGCATAAGGACGTTGACTGCAAGCGTAGATGCAAGATACAATACAAAGAAAATGTTAGCATAGCTTTAATTTTGTCTTAATATATACTTAATAACCCTTATTTTACCTTAACCCACTTTAATCCACTCTAATACTACCTAATATGTACTTATCACATCTTAATAACATTATTAGCAGAGCCTACATATGGAGAAACGAAGAATTTGGGCGTTTCTGCCCAGCCTGGCTCGAAGGCACCTTTTGCATCTGTTTAGCCAGATTGTTTTACGCATACAGTCATCCAAACAAGTGAAACAAAAAAGATTCTGCACCTAGTGAGTTTGGCCTAAGCTTATTCACCCAACCAAACACATCCTAATTGAAATGGCAGAACTCTTGCCTTCCCGTTCAAAAAAGAAAAAGAAAAAAGAATCAAGTAGTCTGTGCTCATTTTTTCTGAGAAAGAAGGAAATGACCAAATGAGATAAATCTCATGAAGGAAATGACCAAATGAGATAAATCTCATGTTACATTTGATATGGAAAACATTTTTACACATTCTAAACATTGAAAATCAGTTTGATATCTTTGCTTACCTCACAGAGTCCAGAATCTCCAAGAATCTAGCTGTTCTGTCCTCAGTTGGAGGTAAGCTTTGATCCTGTTGGAGCCATCCAATATCATCCGCTGAACCACGAACAGTTTTCCGAGCACGCTCTACAAGGCTACACACATAGATATCAAGACCAGTCATCCTATGCCCCAACATAGGAACATCTTATGAAAAACTACTCCATCCACTAAAGTTGAATTTCCCATTCAAATTTTAATCTAAAATTAGCATCAAGATTCAAGATGCCATCAGTTTTCAAGTGACAAATGTTGACTTCATTCTTTAGTATGGACCAAATGACCCACCGAGTGGCAACTCTATTAACAGTGCAGTTAACACTTGGTATAGCAGGTATAGCAAGTTAGCAACACATGCATAATTACTCAATGACATGTCACATTGCCCCCTAAATGCATATATTAGGATTGGCAGGAGAAGAATAAAACACAAAGATGCCAAAGCGATCTGTACCCTTGAAATAATGAAATTTCATTCTGGAAAACACGCGAAGATACCATCTGCCCTGAGTTTTCTTGAGAGGGGCTTCCACTACAATCTAATTCACCAGGAGATGAGTCAGTGCCAGCCGACTCTACAGAAGAAGTATGAAGAGAAGGCCTGCGAGCAGTCGATGCAGGTGGTAGTGTTACTAGTTCTTGGCCCTCCTCAGATAGACCTGCGTTAAGATAGAATAGAGTAAACACAATCAAGGAGGCGAAATGGAATTACTACATGAGCACACTTTGCTTATGCAATTGACATGAGGGAATCATTTGACAAAGTAAGAAAGTTACTAACCTGTGTAAACAGGGACAGGGAGGCACTGGGTGAGATATGAAGATGTCTGGGCAAGGTAAGATGCAGCTTGGTTTAAAAGCTGGGACGGAGTGGAAGAGTTGTGAATCTTCAACCCTGTCGGATGAATAACTATCATCAACCTAGATTCATCAATAGTCGTTAAAGAGATAGGAATAATTAAAGACCTTAAAGCACGACTGTACAGTTCATTTCCAATTGGGACAGTGGCATATGCCATCAAGGGAATTTATTTATATGCTTTTTTCCCCTCCTAATGATGTAGATGTTTACAAACATTGATAGTCACAAAATTAAGTGCTGTGCCATATAATGAGACTTGTGACACCAAAGCCTTTCCAGTTAAACTCTGAAGTATTGGCCCCGAAGAACTGTAGCACCGAGGATAGTGATTACTGATTAGGCGTATCAATCTATTAGTATCGGTTTCTGGTTTATATCATGCAACAAACCAAACTATTTGAGATTTGACCCCTCGATGAGCTATTTTACGGTACACTCAATTTAATACGGATCGCTCATCCTTTTTTATCCAATAGTTCAGATTAGCTATGATTTAGCTACACTGCATCTGATAGAGTGAGTAGTAAAATCCTAAGATGGTAGAATTGTAATTGTCTATGTGGAAATATATCCATATGACACAAGAATAATATTTTTAAACCTAGTTGAAAAAGTCCATAATAACCTTATGAAAAAAATTATAAATACAAAGAAAAGTCTAATATGCCATTAACAAATCAATGATTGGATTTGATTTATACTGCCAGTAGAATGCACGTAAAATTTCTAAAAAAAAAGCATGTTATGAAAGGGGCTATAGTAATCCACGTAGGACCTGAACAAAGCTGTGGAAATTCAGTGCATAGGGATAATAACGGGGGAAACTTGTAGAGAAAAAAAAAATCGACAATGTATATCTGCAGAAGTGGAAGAAGGAATCAACTCGACAAATTAACACAGAGAAGAAGCGAGCCGACGCTTACAGGATTGGGATTTGGGACTTGGAAATCGCTGGGGGCAGGCGACGCGATCTTCTCGTCGGCTCCGGTCATCGCACTCGGATCCCGGGGAATTCCTTCCTCTCGTCTCGTCTCGTTTCCCGCCGCGCCGCGTCTCTTTTGATTCTTACCTTCTACGGCTTCGGATAGTCGGATGCTCAGAGTCAGAATAATACTAAATTATCAAACAAACAATTTAGCACTATTTTTGATACGTACAACCATGAGCGCACACACCCTTCGTGTTTGCTGCGCCAAATTATCAAACAAACAATTTAGCACTATTTTCGATACGCACAACCGTGAGCTCACACACCCTTCGTGCTCGGTGCTAGTACAAATCAACAGAACTTGCTTCCAGAAACAACTGGGCTTGGGACAACCAGTGTTATTGATGTTGAAACAACAGAACTTGCTTCCAGAAACAAAAACCAGATCATCAGCTAACTAAGAGCTTCAGTTTCCACCACCAAGGCAACAAACAGTAAACGGGCCAAAAATCGCTAGTAACACATTTAATAAACAAGCATCTTATCAGAATCTTATCCAGCTGAGCTGCGACGGCGACTCTTCAAAGTTCCCTACGGAAATTTCCCAAGAATGATTCCTCCTCGTAATGCAGGGAATATCTTATCACACACTACTATACAAAAAACAATAAGTAAATGATGACCAATGTTTAGCAAGTCAATCAAGTGCTCATCTAACAGCGGGATCAGCATACCATTCCTTCCATGACCAACATAAAAAAAAAGTTTATCTGAATCTCTTTCATCGCCAAACATTACAGCCAGCTCAAACACTAGCCTTCCCCCTACATCTATATTACCCACACAGCACACAATCCTCTATCGCCAGTATTCATCTTCATCATCTTCTTCCACCACTTCCTTTTCGTACTCGGAACCACAACCGTCTATGTCTGCGAAAGGATTCTCACCATTGGTATCCTCATCCTCTGATGGCTCTTCAGGGTAATCATAAAGTGGATTATCTTCGGCTGCATATTCAACATGGAAAAGTTAAGATAATTTAAAATAACAAAGAATCTTACAAATTAATCTTGGAAGTAGAATGAATTTAAAAAAATTAACAGTTTAAGCCTTGGCAGGTTCAGACATGAATCAATAGACAGATGAACATCTACGGTTTCTAATAAAAAAATCTAAATCAAAATTCCAGATTTTGAACAACGTCCTAAGGCAAGAAGCTTACAGACCTTCCGACCATGGTTATTAAAGTGATAAGGCGAGGCGAGGCGACTCACTACCTTCTTATCGCCAAAGCTCTTAAGGCGTGCAGCGAGGCGACGCCATACACACATTCTAACCTAGTATGACAGCAAATTAAATCAACAATTAGTAGCACATGCATACCGTGATGTTGCCGGTTCTTGAGCCCATGTAGCACCCATCCTAGACAAAAAAATTCTATTCTCAAGAAAGTTGAGTAATAATACTGCCCTCATGAAGACCTGAACTCCTAACATATACAAAAAGCCAAAGACGAATGGAGAAGTAGCAATAGCATAGCATAGCATAGCAAACAATTAAAGACATACTAGAGCATCACTTTTGGATGTATCTCCTGTGCTAGTCAAATGCTCATCCATTAGAGTATCTACGACCAAACTTAGCAACATAGTATGCAAAAGATACAAAGTACAGAGAAGTATTGCAAAAGAAAACACAATTTGACCCACAATCCATAGAAAAGGGAAACATTTCACATATTAACAATCATGTATTAAATGCATATAAAATTATTGCCCAGATTAGAGCCTGTTGTCTGAAAAATATTGCCCAGACCTTTGGTTTTCTCCGATAATTAACTATACCCTCGATTTACAACACATTTCTTTGATAGCGCTATCCACCAAATCTAGTGCGTAGTTAGTACCAAGTAAACTTTAGCATAAGATGACTACAGTCAGAATAATAGGACAGGGATACCTCATGCCTCTGTCTTGCTGCTGAACGTAGTTGGTCTTGCTTCTGTTGGCACACAAATGGACCATTTTAGCATCTGAAAAAGCAATTTCATTTCAAATTTTCAATAGAAAGATATGGAAAGTGCTACTTGTCACATCACAGTTTATATTGTCAGCAGAGGATCTTCCAAATGCTCAAGGAGAAAATAAAAGCAGGGTTCAATTATTAACATGATCCCCAGCCCCCGGGGAGACCAGTAAATAATAACAATACAACAATTAATTAGGTAAATACATGGAAAAATTTCACCTCCTTTGTCTTGGTCTTTATCACTTTGGCATTCGAGTCAGTATGCTAAGAAAAGAACAAATGGATTTATTTTCTAAAAAAAAATCTTATGCAGTTTTCTAGAACAACTACCGTTGATCCATTGTGCAACCGTGTATCAGTGTATGTATGCATAACAGGAACTAATTCCTGTTAGAGTACAACTGGCAGCATTTTTTCTAACAATTTCAAAGAACTTTTTCAGCTTCAGTATGTCAAACACCAAAATGCAATAAAAAGTGCCATGATCAGTACTAAGCTCTGTAGAGTTCCCGGAAAAGTAAAATAACAAGAGGTCCTGTGCAGCGGGAGATATCTTTGAATAATGAATAGTAACGGCACATTAACTGAACTCAAAACGCAAATAGAGAAGCGATTCTGTCATGCAAGGGTGCCAAAAGTTGGATGCTAAACCAGTTTAACATGAAAGAAATAAGAAAAGAACTAATGAGAAGGAACAATACCAAAAGAGAGTGCAAAACATCTTCAACAGCTTCAGAATGAAGTGCTATATCAATGTGTTGGACAAGAAGCTTCTTAACTAGCAGTTCCTCTGAAGCTGTAGGCAAAGCAATGAAGTGAAACTTTCTGCAGGTGAACGAGGTGACAATATTTGTGGTCTATCTATTTGTTAAGGAAGGCGTGTGTGATATCAGGTTCTGTACAGTATCACACTCGTACCATCTTTCAGCATGATTTTGCATAGACACCATCCGTAACAGGAGCTGTTTGGTGGAGGAGGGTTCGGAGATGGAAAGGCTCGAGAAATCGAGCATGACCTTCTTCACGGGCCTCTCATTAATCTCTAGCCCTTAAAATTCACAGGAAAATTTTTTTATCTTTGCCTAAAAAAATCCTTCCTTTTTTCACTAAAAAATCTGAAGAAAAAGAGGGGAGGAGCAATGGGAAAGAAAAGGAGGGCTGGGAGGAGTGCTCACAGAAAGCGTCAGGCCGGGTCTGGGAGGGCTTGCGCTTGACCCGAACGACGATAGGTTTCTCCCGCGCCTCAGGTGCCGAGATGGAGGCGTGTCCGGCGGCCTCCGCCGCAGACGCCATCGCCGGCGAGGTAGGGCTACAGTTTTCGGCTGGAGAAAGAGACGGGCGATTTAGGATTCGCGCGGCGATGGGGATAACTTCAGGATTCGTGCGACGACATCGTGAGGCCGACTCAGAGCTCGTACAATGTGTTTACGCTAGTTATCTATAGTATTTGTTACGTAGAATTATTACTGATATAAATAAAAAAGAATAAATATAAATAAAAAAGAATAAAAAAGGGAGAAAGATAATATTTATAATCTTATAATCGATTTAAATATAAAAAATACTAAAAAATTATGTGTTATCTATAATTTTAACTGTAATGTTATCCGCAACTAATATAAAGAGTTATTTGCAGCTAGCTGTATGAACCATCATACAAGTGAGGCGGAGGCTTAAGCCCGGACAGGCGGGCGGACAGCGGCAAGCTCCATCAATGGCATTGGCGACCACTCCGCTCTCAACCTCCTCCTTTCCCTATCCATGTCCCTCTCCTCCACTCTCCAAAACCCTAATCCCCTCCTCCAAATGTAAGCCCCCTCTCCTCGCCGTCTCCCTCTCCATCCTCACCAGCCCAGTGCCCCTCCTCCTCCCCCGGCGCCGCCGCGGCGTGCGGCGACGACGACATGGACGACGACTTCGACGCCGACGACGGGGACGGCGTAGGAGACGACGACGACCTCGACAACGAGCAGGACTACGACGTCGACTACGACCGCCTCCTCGCGCTCGTCAAGCCGCCGCTCTCCGGGGAGGGCGACCAGGAGGAGGGGGACATCGCCATGGTCGCGGCCGAGAGCTTCGTCTCCACGCAGGAGTCCGCCTCCGACACCGTGGTCGACTACGCCGTGGACGAGGACGAGTTCCACAAGATTCGCCTTCTCCACTGCGACTTCCTTATCCGCAAGGTGCCCGACCCCGATGACGACGTATTCGACTTCCGGGAGGTATCCTATAGTCCTATCATCCTGTGTCTAGTACATTTTTGTAGTAATTGCCTGTGCTATTTCATCAAACATGCCTGCGATAATACTTGTGGTCTCTCTTGACATTTCATCATACATGTGCATAACATTGCTGTCCAAATCGACAAAACTGTATCTTTTTGGTTGTTTCAACTAAATTATGTAGTGCTCATTCTGCTGAACATGGCATCCTGTGCAACAGACGTATGTCACGCCGCCCGACACTGACATCTACTCCATTCCGAGGGTTCTTGCCCCAATGCCACATAAGGTGCCCTTATCTTTGCTATTTCTTAATTGTTGCTTTTATTGTTGAAATTAGTACGTTAGGTGCACGAAGAAAAACTTTGGCCGCTACCATGTAAGTGAGCCACCAGTTGAGCATTTGCGTGATCCCCAATACAAGACAGAGAGGGAGATTATGAAGGTATGTGTGAGTGAGAATATTTGTTGTCTGCTCTGCTACTTTGTTCTGCCACTCTATTATATTTCTTTCTGTCATAAACCAAGATGAACTGGGTGAATGTGGCTTGAATGTTACCAACTTTAAAGTTCTTCCCTAAGTTTCTGACTTATTCATAGTGGGAATATGTTGTAGTTCTTGGTGAGGATATGCCCTTGCTGATGGTAGTTGTGAGGTAAAATTAATATCTTAACAATTAAACAATGAAGCCTATTGAGTATCGGACGGTGTGCAATTCATGAGGTGACATGGCAATTTCTTAGGTTAGAATTTGTACTCAGTTTTAGAAGAAGATATCCATATGTAAGTTGCTATCCATCTAAAGTTGCTTAGTAAAATTTCTTGACGCTCATTCCTCTTGGCAGGTTTAATTGTTTCATCCAGTGGTTAATTGAATTTTTATCTCTCCTTATTGGATGCACGATGCATTGTTTGTTATCCTTGCAGTACAAATATTTGCATGATGCATCCGGTTTTAACTTGATCTCCACCCTGGCAATTTGACACGACCGTTATTATTGCATAACATTTGTTTTTGCTTTATGCTTATTTTGCATGAACATTATAGGTCAACGGTTCTTCTAACCAGGCATGTGAACTTTATTTATAATCAATCATGCTAGATTGCTTCTCCATGATATGATAGACTAAACACATTTTCTGCTGGCTTCATGATTTTCTTCATCAAATTATATGTTTCGTATTTGTTTATGTTGTAGGTTTTCTTAACCAAACACTACAGAAGCAGGAGGTTTAATGACCCATACTTTTTCCTTGATTTTGAGGAGATTTATGTCATCGACTCAAAAACAAGGTCAATCACAAGAGCGAAAGTTGTGGTAAGATACTCGAAAATCCTTTTGTATATTTAGGTTCCATGGAATCTGTCACCAGTCATCACTAATTATAGACTAATTAGTCTAGTTCATCTGTCCATTTAAATGTTCAACCATCTCTTCACGACCCTGAAAGATTAATTTCTACTAGAAAGTGCACATTTTCTTTGTCCATTACTACTACTGTACATTTGTTTTATGAGTTTTGCATTTTGGGTTTCTAATGTAAATCCTAGAATTCTCTGAATTTATTGACTTGATGTGTTTGACAGTGAAAAATTGTGGACAACCATTGAGGTTGTCAATCCTTTTATTGATCATTTGAGGAAATTATGTATGCCACCAAATATCAAATTAGAAAACACACACCAAAAAAGAAGAAGCTATTAGCAGTCCGATGATGTCAAGAAACTAGGTAAGTGAATTTTGAACTTTTGTAATATCAAACAATTATATTTGACATGATTTTTACATAGTTAAGTAACTTATTTTGGTGTACTGTCTGAGATTATTGATATCTAGTCATCTGTGACAGGTTAGTGTCCCTGAAGGAAAGAAGAGGGATAGGAGAAATGACCTGCTACTCATACGCGATGGAGGGGAGTCTTTTAGAATAACTGACAAGGTACTATGCTTGCTTCATAAATTCTCTTTGCAGCTGAAGGCTTCAAAAGCTAATTTGGGCCATCGGTATCAGACTAAAAGGGATGATGCAACCACTGTCATCCAAAGGGAAGAGTGGGCAAAGTCAAGACATGGTGTGGAGAAGCATTTCCAGAAGCTCCGAGACTTTGACTACTCGAATTGGTTCCGAAGAAATGTTTGTCGAAGTTCATTTGCTCCTCTTGTTTATATAGGTACTCTAACTGCTGTAGATGGATCGATGACACTAGCATATAAAACATGTTTCTATTTTTATTTTATTTAGTGAAATCTCCAAGTGGACATATATTTGACGTATGTTTCTCAAATGATAGAACAATAGACAAAGCCAATGAATCCCGAAAGGGCAAAAAAAAAAGGCAAAATGTTGAATAATGATAAAATAGGGGTGTTGCGAGAATCGAACTCGCGACCTCTCGCACCCGAAGCGAGAATCATACCACTAGACCAAACACCCGGATTGAAGTACTTTTTATTCCTTTTCGAAATGTACGAAGAGCACGCACAAGACGCAGGTCAAACTCCTCGTCCCTGCACAAAGCTATGACGCCGTTTTTCACTTGCTAGGATAGCAGCTACCTAGCCGGCAAGGCCCGACGGGATTTTATAGTGCAGTCAATCGGTCGATCAGCTTAATCCAAATGAGATCCATAGGAATATTTATGTGGCCTATTAGGGCATGTACAATAGATTGAAACCGCCCGTTTGTAAACGATGTCACGTCATATTTATGTTGATGCGTAGGAGAGAGGCGAGGACAAAGAGATAGAAGAGGTCGTCTAATGGCTAAAGAGACATCTATTAGCGTAATCTATTAGCGTTAATGCACTTATAGACAAGGGCAGAGCTAGCCATGGCCTAAGCCTTGGACTGAGTCAGCTGTTTTTAGGCCGAACTCGAATATTTGGTGATTTTTCAAGAGATTTTCATACACTTTAACACTGGTAAGATTTCTAGACCTCAGGTTATAGCCCAGATCCACCTCTGCTTATAGACAATGTCATGCCCATTGTAGAGAGGTGGTTTACTCATAACGTGATTTGTGGGGCCGCTAGAGTATAGACGATAGTTATCTATTCCATTGTAAACGTTGTCTGTAATTTGTTTTAGTAGATGATGTGAAGGGCTAGCTACACTAGTGCGCCAGCTGTGCATGGCCCAATGGTGTAGCACTTTGTCTCTATGGTTGATGAATATGATTTAATGCGCATGAACCACGGTTGGATGGGTTATTTGTGTAGATTTTTTGCTGTAATTTTTTAAAATATAATTTGAATTTGTGGCATATGAGTTGTAAGCACTAAAATGACTACACCAGCCAATCTATAGTGCTAGTGCCAGAAGAATAATTCATTCAAATACTACTTAAACAAGTAGATGGCGAAGTAGCACCGATTAATGGACAGTATCTACGAGGCTGCATACCATCGATTTTTGCATGTATGCACGCAATATATGATGCAAGTAAAGTGTCATAGAGATGTCGCTGTGGGATATGATGGATGAGATGAGAACCCGTGAGAGGCACATTTGGAGGCATGCACAGCTCACATCCCACGAGAGCTTAGTACTTTAGCTAAGAATGCTGCTAGCTCACGCTATTTATAGCAATTTCATGGGGTTTTATAAGGTTTTGTCGGGATTCAAATTTCAGGCTTCATGAGGTTTCAAGTTTTAAACTTCATCGCGCACGCATCTGTCGTACGTAGCCTCCACCGGCCTATTCACTCCTCGGCCTCCGCTGTCTCTGTGCCCACTCCTCAGTCGCCGCTAGTAGCCCTGCATGTATCACACCGTGTTCGATCGCCGCTGGGCACTGTCCACTTGTTTGCTTTGCCACGAACCGAGCATGCTCGCCACCGCACGCCGACCGTTGCCGCTCGCATCTGCTCACCGCCGCACGTCATTCGTTGCCGCTCATGCCTACTCGTCACCGGTCCCGCACACGACACCCACTCGCCGTCACTGCACACTGGCCATTGCTGCCATACCCGCTCGCAGCTCATGCTGGCCACCGTTGCTAGTGAATCGAGGGAGGGAGGGAGAGAGGGGGAGCGAGATGTAGATGCGTGAGAGGTACGCAAGAAACAAAACTTGTTGTGGGTGTGCGTAAAGCAAACATGGAATCAGACGGCTCTGATATATCGCGTAGGAGCAAAGCAACGATAGATTGTTTTCCCATTACATTTTATTTCTTCTCATCCCGATATATCGTACGTGGTGCATGTTGCAACCTATATATAAGCTTGCTAGTGCTCTGCATGCATGGCAGCATGCGTATGAAGAGACGCGTTTGTGTCACCATGCAAGCATCCCAGCCCATCGCGACTCGTTTTGACGTTTTCCATCGATACGTATCTAGATCTCTCTCTCCCCTTCATCGTCACATATAGGTGTCAGTGCCACCCTTCTTAGTTAACAGCTCTACCTGGCCTATCAATTGATTCTATGTTAATCACAAGCTGCAATTTTGCACTTCAAACCATCAAAGAGGTCCATGGGAACATCGTATATATCTTGCCTCGGGCGAGCCGAGTACCCAATGCTCGCATATGTCCTCCGCATCACTCAGTCCCCGGGCTCCAGCTACAACTGTTTCGGTGCACACCCACTCGCATCATGAGTGACCCCTCGATAAGTCAATCAACACGCGCTGCAATGCACACCTTCTTGTCTCACGGGCGACACGTCAGCCTCGAGTACTTCGGACCCCCAACACACCCCTCCTCTAGTCGCTAGGCCAATTAGCCTATCGAGGGACAACACTCCCCAATGGCTTCGCCTCGATATGGTACAACTCGGCATCAACGACACTCTCGATCAAACCCATCTCGCTCTACTTGAGTCTCCTCGATTATGTGATTCCCCTTTGATTGTTGGTTATACCTTGGCGAGCGCCAACACATCGTCTCGGTGCGGTGTGATCAGCCTCGAGAGCATTCCCTCTACCAAACATAGCTCCACATCAAGCTCTCCTCGCTTCGTAGGCCACGCTTTTGTGAGCCGAGCACATGGCACCCCGGTGCGTGCCACAACACTTCGCGTGCCATGTATCGATGAGTCGAGTAAATAACGCCTTAGAGCGTATCCCCTCACCTCGAGGGCCAAGCCTCGTCAGGTTGGCCCTAGGCACGCGACGACCTTGCACATCTCAGCGCGTTGACATACTTCGACTGATCACATCTCAATATGTCGTCTAACTCAGTGTCGCCCATCGAGCTCGTACAAATTGACGTGTACAAGCCTATCGGCCTCCCGCACTTTACAGCACCATCGCACCTCAGACAAGAGGTCCGTTCATGCACATCTCGACGTGTTCGCACACAATGACCCATTCACTTGAGGGCTCCACGCGTCTCGAACTAACAAGTCGGCCATATTCATTGTTGTTCACACGAGTTAACCTTGCACACATCGGCATTCTATTGATCCTCGAGGGCTAAGCCTCGGCCACACCTAAGTGAGTAGACCTGGCACTTCAACTCATACCTTCACATCTCGAAAGCCAGGAGTCAAGGTCTTCCCACTTCACGAACCACTCTTTTCGGATAGAGTCTTAGCTTCGCGCCTCCACGTAACGTTGGCATCTAGATAGTAGACGCATGACTTTATAGTTGTTCGTGACCCCCACACTCTTTCATGTGACGGTGAACTCCCTGACATGACACTACTACAGAAAACCTCATCACAGACGGTTCGGAACCGTCATCACAGACGGTTTCCAACCGTCTGTGTAAAAGTACGTCTGTGATAACAGCGGTTATCACGCACGGTTTTTGAGCCGTCAGTGATAAAGCTATCACGACGGTTGAAACAAGAGCCGCTCGTGAAAATAGTATCACGCACGTTCGAACAAGAACCGCTGCGATAATCAATTATCACGACGGTTCTTGTTCAACCGCTCAGGATACTGCTTTCGCTGCACGGCTCTTGTTCCAAACCGTCTGTGATAGCTTTTTTTATTACAAAAAAATTGTCATTTTTCATGGATACACTCATACACATACACTGCCATTTCCGAAGCCTTCCAAACATAGATTCATTGATACACATACATGGATTCCCAACTCCTAAGCCTCCCAATAAATTTCTCAAGCCATGGATTCATGGATACACACATACACTCGATCATACACAAGTACCAATGTATAGAATCGGAAGAGAATCTAATGTAAACTGGATATGAATCTAACACAAGTACCACAAGCTCATACATACAAACTGGATCTCAATCTAATAGAACCTCATATACAAAAGTACCAACAGACATCGACGCGGAGGAGGACTGGAGGAGCTCGGCGTCGCGCCGAGGACTAGAGGAGGTCGGCGTTGGTGTCGGCGTCGACTCTCAATCGTTGGGGAGGAAGACCATGTCGGATCTGCGGAGCAAGGGAGGACCGGAGCTGGAGGTGTAGTGGGGCCGTGGAGCTGCGGAGGACCGGAGGAGCAGCTACACCACCGGCTCGGAGGAGGACTGCCGAGCAAGGGAGGACCGAGCCTAGAGGAGGACCGGATCGCGGAGTGCGAGATCGAAGCGCCTGAGGAGGTCGGCCATAATATATAAGGACATATTTTGCCTCCCGCGCACGCTGCTTCAAAATTTTCAAATTCCATGCTGCGAATCACGAGCGGTTTCATACAAAACCGTCAGGATGATGAAAATCACGACGCTTCGTATCACGAACCGCTCGTAGATAGTAATACGAACCGCTCATCACGCGGTTGCTTAATACGAACCGCTCGTGATAGTACCTCATCACGCATTTGGTATTAAGAGCCGTCGTGATTTGGATTTTACTATGGCTTGGAATTTTTTTCTCTCTGATTTTACGATTTTACCATGGCTTAGAATTTTCCTCTCTACCATCGATTTTACCATGGCTTAGAATTTTTCTTACTCTCTAATTTTAAGCCATGGTATAAGAAAAAATTTTAAGCCATGGTAAAATCGAGAGTAAGAAAATTTTTTCAAGCCATGGTAAAATCAAAATCACGACGAAAAATTTTAAGCAATGTTAATCCCAACCGCCATCGTGATGAGGTAGTTATCACCGACGGTTGGTATCACGAACCGTCGCGAAGTATCATAGACGGTTCGTTATACTAACCGCCTGCGCGATGAGTGTCTCATCACGCACGGCTCCTTCTACCAACCGCTCAGGATACTTCGCGCATTTGCCAGGTAGGAGCCGCTCGTGATGAGGCACTATCACGACGGTTCTTATTATGAACCGTCGCGAAGTATCACGACGGTTGGTAATAAGAACCGCCTCGTGATGAGGCATTATCACGCAGCGGTTCTAAAGGGAACCGCTCAGAAGCTCATCTCTGCACGGCTCCTTTGGAACCGTCTGTGATGAGGCGTCTAGTATGACCTGTTTTGTAGTAGTGTGACCCAAAATTGGCCTGGTGGAGTAGTGACCCTTTGATGAACACCAAAGCAACCCACCTAAGGGGTGCGTGCACAACCTATTGCCTGGAATTCACGCGAGGACCAAGGTAAAATAACATGTGGTCAGAATGCACCGCATGCTACCAGTGGAATCGTCGACCCGAGGCTGCGCACTGACCCCCTACAAGTCGGTGCATCGGCCATGGCGGATGGTTGACAACCACCTAGATCGGTGAAGGGCTACTGTTGGAGGAAGGTCCCTGTGCTACCTCAAGCCGACGATAACCTAGGCGAGGCGTCACACATCGGGGAATTCACCCTGGACGTGGTCTGGGGACCAACCCCGGACGAGGTCAGAGAACCAACCTCGACGAGGTCACACATCAGGGGATCCACCCCAGATGACGTCCGAGGGCCAACCTCGGCGAGACATCACACATCGGGGAATCCACGCCGGACGAGGTTCGAGGATCAACTGCGGTGAGGCGTCACACATCGGGGGATCCACCTCGGACAAGATGCAATGACCAACCTCGATGAGGCGTGATACATCGGTGAACCCACACCGGATCTGGTCCAGGGTAACCACGTGCCAAGGTCCCGTTGACACCTGCATAGACGGAAGGCCAACGACGTCATGTATCTCGGACGCGGCGGGACCCACTTGACGCGATGGAAGAAAGTACCCCTAGAGCAAACTAAGCCCTAAGGGCAACGATGTAACTTCAGAGATCTCCCCCTCCCCTCTATAAATAAGACCCCTTGTAAATAGGGAGGATGAGACCATTTTGCAACTTCTACTACACATTTGCAATACATTAGAGTGCCTTGTTGTGTTTGATTTTCGTTGAGATCTCCTTTGCATCCTCGGCAGTCGACGCATCCGATCGGAGGTGCCTATAAGTTTACTGTCCAATCTCATATCGACGGCACGATGTATAATCAATGGCCCGGATTAAACCGAACTTTAAGAGAAATCGATTAACTAATTTTCATACGAACAGGTCATTAATTTGAATACATGTTTGGCTATTAGCTGGTGTATCAAACCATACATTATTGATGCTGGGCTGGCTGGTAAATAATTGGCCCAACGGCATGAGATGGACCCAGGACTTTGTAACTTGGGCCTCTTTTTTTTTTGTTTTGAAGAATAACTTGGGTAGTATTCTCTTTTTTCACGTGTGTAGAAAGCTTTCGCATGCATTAATTATTGTGGACGTAATGCTTTGATTTGCTCAACAAGAAAGGAAGATTTGTCAATCAGTCAGTCGTAACAAACTGCCTAATTCCAAATTGCTTGTCCATGGCAGAGCGAGGGTGGAAGTGCAAATGGTTGGACCATCAAGAAATGCATGGACGGCGACGATCGACAAATCATCAGCTCTAGTACCTACGTACCAGTATGGAGAAAACAACTTGCAACCTGCAGTCCTTGCCAAGGGTCTTTACTTACAAGTCATACATATATTTCAGTTAGTTTGCCAAGTATTGTATTGTGTCGTCTTTCTCAAAAAAAAGATAAGAAAAAAAAAACTCTGAATTAAGCAAGAGTGTACGTACATACGCACAAACGCGTATGATCTCATATACATACATACTAGAGATCAACAGTAATAACTGCTCGATGAGCGAGTTGGTTATGGGAGACTAAAGCCTTGCATGTTGAGCGTGCTAGGTGGTGAGTAAAATGGGTGATGGGTGATCACGGCAGGAAGCGCCGGAGGTCGATCGATCAGATGAATGCGTGGATGGTCTTTGCGGTGTGTCTTATCTGATGATATGTAGATACTAATTGAAATCGGGGGAGATAAGCACCCTTTTAATAAATAAAAAAACTAGAGATCAACAATGTTTCGTTTCACATTGTAGCAATTGAAATCGGGAGATAAGCACTCTTTTAATAATAAAAAAAAACTAGAGATCAACAGCGCCTTCAACGGAGAGGATCCCATTCCACTGGCTAGCCTTCAAGCTGATCGATCCGACCTCTCTCGGTGGATTTAGCGAGCAGCGCCCTCGTGATCTCGACGCACAGGCTGGCGTTCCTGATGGCGAAATCGTCGTACTCGGGGGAGAACACCACCTGCTCCGCGTGCTCCGCCACCGTGGCCATGGCGCGCTCCTTGAGCGCGGCGCTCGAGCTTAGCTCCGCCACCTCCAGCATCCGCAGCACGTTCCCCGGCTCCACGGATGCCACAAGCCGCGCCTCGCAGGCCCGCCCGAGGAACGGGACGCCGTACTTGTCGGCGGCGACGAGGAGGGCGTGCAGGTGGCGCTCCATGCACGCACCATCTAGGGCGCCCGTGTAGAGGAAGGCGAGGAGGTGGTAGAGCTCGTCGTGGTCGAGCTCCGGGAGGGAGATGGAGTCGCCGGCGGGGGCCTTGCAGTCGTCGTCGTCGAGGATGTGGCGGAACACCTCCGACCTGGCGGCCTGCATGCACGCACGTGCTGTTGGTATATTACAATGAAGTCCGTACTAGCTAGCTAGGCCCAACGAAATAGGAGAATGAAATCGGGCGGGCTCACGAGGATAGCTTTGTGGGCTGGGATTGGGGGCCCACTTGCAGGTTTCACGACGATGTCGGTGTGGATCCCCTCTCTCCACGCCAACGCCAAGCCTTGCTCAAGGAACCCCGCCCTCCGCTCCGTCTCCTCCTCCCTCCCTCTCATCTCCTTCACCTGCTCCCATGCATCTCCCATCCCCTGCATCTGCATTTCATCCATTCAAACAGAGAGAGGAGAAAATCTGTTGGTAAAATACCTCGATGCCATTATTATCTACTGCTTAAAGTGTCCGTTTTGCATATGGAGACTGGACAGAGACATATGTTGTCGGACCCGGATTTTCCAATCCGAATCCTCTGTGAAAACGCTGTGCTATTCCCTGGATCAGTAGATAGCACTCACAGGCATTGCTGAATCATTCATACATGGCGTGAACTAAAGTATCAATATTACAATCAACAGAGTGACATAGACCACGTCGGGTCGAGTTTTACAACAGGCCGATCATGCCAAATTGATTACAATACGTAACACCGACACGGTGGCGGAAGCAAAGGTAGAGCTCATCTCTTCACAGTAAGCGATCGGGCAACTCAGGTACGATCGATATTACCCAAGGACCCGGATAATATCGGTTATGCGCAAGTACCGATGAGTCATCTTAGATCGCGTCGAGGCCTAGACTACGATCCTAGACTACTCTTCATCGCTTCCTTGTCCATCAACTTCGTTCCTCGTAGTAAGCATAGTCTCCTCCATCATCATCAAGGGTTTGGGAGAGCGAGGATGAGCACAACTACCGTGCTCGCGAGCCAATACACAATGCAATGATATACATGCAAGGCTTACAAGGATGGCTCGGTTCTTTTATTTGCGAAAGCAATACTTTTAAATATCATAAGTACAATTTCCTAGCACTTAGCATTTTTAACAAACTTCATTTTAGTTAAAGAGAGATATTGTGCAATATTTATATTAGCAGAGGTTACCTCCACCTTCATGCTTATTTTGATTGTGGTTACATCCACCACTAAACGACACTGGGTACAAAGACCCAGGAATAACCAATCTCCGGGCTAGGTGAGCCCGCCACAATTTTCATACCACCCACAAGATTTTTGAAATAGAACTAACTCAAGTTAAGTTCCCATGTCCGCCTTTGACCGTAGGCACGGCTGTTTAAACAGTTTATAACTCTGCAGAGATTGTACACTTTACCCACAAGAGACAATTAACTCATTGCCCTACACGATTCCGTGGTCGTAGTCGAGAGGTTGTCACAATAACTTTTCTAAATATCTCGCCCCTTCCCTCGTCTCACCCATATGGGGTTATGCCCATACGTTGCGCGGATGTCCACCTCGGCGATCGGCGTGGCGTGGCTACACCTCGGCGATCGCGAACTTCACCCTTGACTCGGTGTCCCATCCAAGCCCGACGCACTCAGAGCTTGTGCCCCTTTAACCTCCAAAGAGATGATTTTCAGGATTTGATAAATGTACTAAGCCAAGTCGCAGTTTGTTGCGCACTTGTGGTTGTACTTGTTATACACAGGAGGTCGTGACAAGATTAAGTCCTTAGGGTTGTCTGACGGCTCAACCACATTCCCACCATTCTCGTGCTACATCCGCACTCCACCATCTTACCATCCGTCCGCACGGGTATTAGCAGTTTAGGGTTTTTGAGATGTAAAATACAACAATTCAATCATCTCAGTCATTTACCCGCAATGACTGCCCAAATCATTGTATGTTTGAAATGATGATGATTAGGACATTTTAATGTCCCGGTACTTAAGCAAGTCTAGCATGTCGCTTAAGTACAACCTATAGCTAGTATTACCATATAATTACTAGGGTGACAATGGAATTAAGGGATTCAAGTTGTCAAGGATGGCATAGTAATTAATTATTCAACAAATGGGTATTAACTACCTTACGCTTTAACAAACATTTGATTAAAGAATTAAAGCATGCAATTTGCTACTTTAAAAGAATATAATTTGCATAAAATGTAGGCTCAATATGATCAAAGTATTGACTCGCCTTGGTTGTAGGGAGAGAGTCCGAGTAGTCTTGTCCTTGATCGACGTGGAGGTCTCCTGCGTCTCCAAATCTACGCAGTAAGTACCTAAAAGACACAACCAGCAAAAGGACTAATAAATACACAAGAATACACAAAGAACTCCAAATTGAACAAGACCTATGCCATTAGCAAGATCTTGATTTTAGAAATTTTTAGAAATTTATTTCATAATTTTTGGAGTTGAAAAGAGGGAGATATTAATATTTAAAGTCTAGCTTTTGAATTAAAATAGAAAAAGGAATCAAATCACGAAATAAAAGAAAAACAAAAGCGCCCAGCTTAAACAAACTGCCCGGCCCAAGGCACAGGCTAAGACGCGCGCGCGTGCGGCGCGCCCACGGCAGGCGCGCCCACGGCGCCGCCGCCTAAAAGCCGAGCGGCGCGGGGCGCGAGGCGAGGCGGCGCGCACGCGCGCGGGAGAAAGGCGGCGGCGGAGGTGGAGGAGAGGCGGCGGCGGAGGGAAGCGGGGGAAGAAAGGCGGCGGCGGCGGTGACAACGGCGCGGCCGGGAGGGTCCGGCTCACGGCGACCGGGGGAGATGGAGGGGCGGCGCGCGGCGGGCGGCCACGACGCGCGGCGACGGCGGCACCGAGATGACGACGACGACGACGACGGCGCGGCGGCGCGAGGAGGTAGGCTTCGCCCTTCTTCTTCTTGCTCGGGGTGGGAGGTTGAAGGCACCGTGGGGGTCCGGTGCGGCGCGGCTTGGAGCGCGCGCGTGCGCACGGCGGGCATGATTGCGCGAGGAGGCGCGGCGGAGGCGCCAGACGGTGGCGTGCGCGAGCGCGGGTGAGGAAGGGAGGAGAGGGGTCCGTCCGGCCGGGAACGAAGGGCCCCGCGAGGTTGACCCGGGAAGGGGGGAGAAAAGGGGCATCACATATGTGTAGTGTAGGCAGCTCTGAATTTTGCTTATCTTGGTCGGTATTACTGGTGAAAAGAATTATATCTTGCTCCGTCATTCTCTAGCCTGAAACTTTATTCGGAATTACTTTTGAAGGCTCAGTGTTTAGTTCTGACTACTGACAAGGCGAGCATAACAACTGGCACAAGGCACCTTTATTTCCTCATACCAGAGATGACAATCGAGAAGAACCTAACCGTACATTGCATAATGTTTAACAAATAAAAGGGGACCAGCAACTGTTAAAGAACACCAGTATATGTAGCAGCTGCTGAAAACAAACTTTAAGCATTGATCATGGAACTTTTGTCAATGTCATTCCCACCAAACCTAGCAGTTCAAACATACAGCCCTGTGATTGAGACATGCAGCCCACCAATGACCAAAACAATATTGACAGCAAACCACACGTCAATGAACCTAAATACTGTGACGCATCAAGAGTTTTATCTTGCATTACATGCGGGTTTAATTCCTTTTGTCAATTCGTTCTCTACCAAAATTGCTCTACTGAAAATCACTCAAGATATTCAAGGGAAGCATACAATTGAGATATATAACCCATGAAACCTTTAAGGAATTAAGTTTGGAGCTCTTGCCTTGGTTGAGCTGTTGGGCTTGATCAATCCACGGGGCTTCACCAAGCCGTGGTCGTCGGCACGCTCATCGCTGTTCAAGAAGGAGATGATGGCCTTGGCACTTTCGTAGCAGGAGCAGCAGACGGTGTTCCTTGGAGGCCTGTAGATGGAGGCCATGGGGCTGCAAATGCAGCAATCCATGCTTCTGCTGTCGCTGCCTCCTTCCCTTCCTTTGCTTCCTTCTCCCTTCGGCTTGGCAATGATGTTAACAACAAGGTCGCCATTGTTATGTGCCGTGTGAGGCTATAAAGAAGTTTGGGGAAGGGAAGAGGATGGTGTGTTGCTATTTCTTTTCTAGGACTAGTACATGTGGTGGTTGCTAACTAAGACAGGCAGAAGAATTAATTAAAATTCTTCTCCTCCTTTTAGGCTTGGTTTTCATAATGATATGAAAAATGTGCAACTCATGAACGTAGTTGGTGCATGGGCACTTGATTTGTTTCAGAACATTGACTAAACTGACCTTGAGTCTTTGATTTCAAATGAACCGATTACCTGACCATTAATGTACAAGAAACAATTATTCTCAATAAAGCAATTGAAATTAAGATTGCAATTCCTACCAGAATAAAAGAAAGCCTTGTCAGTAAAGTAAGCGCAGACATTGGCTTCTGGGTTTTTTTCTTTTAATGGAAGCTTAGGTACAATTGTCTAAAGTTGGCCAAGGCCAACTACTGTGTACCAAAAACAGCCTGTTCATGGATTGTGTACAGTACATTTTAATTTTAGGGTTTATGGCAGAATTAATGCAAAATGAAAATGAAAAGCTTATCAGAAAAAAGTCATCTCTAAAAGATCACTATATATTTTTTGAACGGGACTAAAAGATTACAGATGACAAAGTGGTACTCCTGTATTTCGTTATGTTTCAATTTTTCCTTTTGAGTTCAGAAATTTGTATGCTCCTTTCTGAAGAAGGGCAAAACAAAACGAATGTGCAATCTTAATTTTGCAGTATTTTTAACATAAACTTATGTAATGGTGAGCTAGACACCAGATATAACTTCTTAGAAGGATATGAATACTGCTATAGAAGTTCAGACACAGATGAAAGATCGTGTTTGGAGGGGGGCAATACTGCCTTTTCCTCTCAAGATATGAGTAGACATCAGAAGAACACAATCTGATATAAATTAAGACAGTATGATGATTAGATGATTATATAATGTATGAAAGAATCATGGGCCAGAGGTTGAGAGGGACTTTCCAACCTCAAAGAAGACATTACGGAGACTGGAAAGAGATGATGGAGGCTTGAAGGGTCGCACGGCTAGGCTATGCCTTCTTAACAAGTTGACCACTATCATGCCACTCACCCTCTTTGCTGGCGAGAATTACTCCAAGCAGAAGAACATGAGATAGTAGGGCAGAGAAATAAAGATGATTATTTCAAGAACCTCTGTTGTGGCATAAATCAAATTGGCAAACCAAAATAAATGATACTAATAACACGTTTTCATGTAATCGACCGCCTAAAGAAAGTGGTACTAATAACACATGAGATTTCTCTTGTCCAAATCTCTTTGATACAGATGATTCAGGCCTTTTTCGTTTGATTCTATTTCTAGCTGAACAAACAAGCATGTAAGCAAATCAAAGCAGATATCTATCAGCTGGTGTCGATAAATGTGAGGGCAAAACTGGCTGGAGATACGTCGATGAACGATGAGGTTGGGTTAGTTGGAATATAAATCCTAGCTCTCTGATTGATTGGGGCTGTTGAACTGTAAGGTGTGTTAGAGATACTTGTATAGTTTGTTATTCCCCATTGTTATAAGGGGTTCTTTGCATATTACCACATGTACTTGTGTATATATACTGGCCCATTGGCCCCATATTGAATACAAGCGCTATTCATAACATGGTATCAGAGTCAAAACTAGGGTTTTGGCTTACCTAGGGTTCCACGCGCCGTCGTCGACTCTGCACCACCGTCGCCGACTCCCGCGTGCCGCCTCCGCCTCCACTGTTGCCGCCGGCCTCCGCGCGCTCGCCGCCCGGCTGCCGTCGGCCTCCACGCGCCTCCCCAGCGCAGCTCGCCGTCGGCCTCCCACGCGCGGCTCGCCGCCGGCCTCCCCACGCGGCTGCCGCCGCCTCCACACGCACTCCCGCGCGCGCCCCCCGCGGCTCCTCGCGCCTCGCGCGCGCGCCGGGCCTCGCGCTTTCCCACGCCAGCCGCGCCTCCGCGCCCTGCTGCCGCCGCTCGCCACTCTCGCTCCGCCTGGCTGGCCGCCTGCCGCCGCCTCCGCACCGGGCCGCTTTGCCGGGCCGACTTCGCCGGCCGCCCTCCTCTACCGCCGTGCCGCTGCCGCCGCTCCGCTCGCCGCGCCGCGCGCTCCGCTCGCTGCCTCTGCGTGCGCGTGTGTGCGTAGAGTTTCTAACGGCCGAAGCCCGCGGTTTTAGGGTTTCAAAAACGCTGTTCTAACCGCCGCGCCGCCAGCGCCGCTGTTAGACTTCGTTGTCTTGGTCGCCGCGCCGCCTCGGCCGCCGCTACCAATGGGCACCGCTTCCCTTCCTCGCTGCCGGTGATCTTTGATGGTGTTAATTACACCGACTTCGTGTCTCATGCGCATTCACATGCGTGGTCTTCGCCTCGGGCGTCCTCTCGGCGATGTCACTGTCCCGCCTTGCCCTATTCCTCCGACGAGCCCACGCTGTTGTATTGCCCCGACACCGATAAGGTGCTCTCGAGGCCGCCGGCTCGCGATGATGAGGTCTGCTCGCTACCAGAGGCTCGATCTCTACAAGGATCGTCGACCACCTACACTCGGTGGTACGATGACGACGCCGGCCGCATCGTCTTCATCGCCGATGTCCACCTCGATTCTCTTCGAGGTTGTGGGACTCCTTCGCTTTCGGATGTGGACTCATCTTCGCTCGGCGCTCGAGCCCTCCGTGATGCCCTGCACTGCCCGTGGTCCGCCAGAGCACTCTCTTGAGCAGGTGATGCTATCGTTGACGCTTTCACGCCGAGCTCTGCTGGTTGCGGCGCCGCTTGGACTCTCTCCGCTTCTTGGGGCCGCCGTACTGTCCGTCTTTGCTCGGTTGTACGCGGCGATCCGAGTTTCGTGGGTCTACGAGTTCCTTACTCGCCGCGCCCGAAGTTCGAGCGCAGGCGCGCCCGAGCTACTTGCACGCCACCGTCGTGTCACTCTCTGGAGGCTCTACCGAGATACGCGCAGGAGACTCGCTTTGAGTGGTGCCGGTGCGATGCCACTCCCTCGTGCTCGCCGCTCGTCACATGCTACTTTGCCTCCTCCAATGCTACCACAGTGGTGGTGGCCGTCCTCCGTCTCGAGGTGGCCGCCTCACTGCTCCTCTCTGCGACAAGAATGGCCTGCACCGAGTCCTGTGCTACAAGAAGAAGCGGCATCTTTCACGCCGTTCTCATCGGCACTAGTGCTTCTACGACGACGTCGCATCGACTTCTTCAAAGCTTCTCTCACCGAGCAGAGATAGCCGACTTCGACGCCGCTTGCCGCCTGTGTTCTCCTCGACAGTTTCTCGAGTTTCGCTCTGACTCTTCAGCAATCGAGAAACCACCCCTACACAAAATGTACCTCCCATGGATTCTTGATTCGGAGCATCTTTTCACATGACTCTGATCCTTCCAATTTGTCTTCTATTACACCTCTTGTTTCTCCCGCCGGTGTTCTTACTGCGATGATACATCTCTTTCTCTCTCGTAGAGGAACGCCAAAGAACTCATCCTTTCATGTTTCTTCGTTGCTCATGTTCCTCGCCTTACCATGCGCCTTCTTCTCACGGGCGACATCGACCTTGGTTATCGGGTCATTCTCACTCGACTTTGTTGTGTTCGTGGATCGCCACACGGAGCTCGTTGGTTCTCGCCCTCGCGCCGTGACTCACGGCTCTCGGAGCTTGACTGGCTTCATCTTCCTTCCGCGCCACCACCGCCGCCGCCCGCTCGCTTACTTCGCCGTCACGGCTCTTTCCAGCAGTGGCATCACCGTCTTGGTCATCCGTGTGGATCTCGCCTCGCGCCCTTAGTTCGCCGTGGTCTTCGGGTCCGCCTCAGAGACGTGTCTTTAGATTGTCGGTGTAAGTTAGGTAAATGATTCACTTCCTTATCCTCATAGTGAGTCCGTGTCTCGCTTTTTGATCTTGTTCATTCAGATGTTTGGGGTCCGCCCTTCGTTTGAAAGGGGTCATCGATATTATATCATTTTATAGATGATTTTTCTCGCCATACTTGGATATATTTCATGTCTTCTCGTAGTGAGGTCTTGTCTATCTATAAAAAATTGCCACTATGATTCACACACGCTTCTCCACTCCTATTCGTGTCTTTCGTGGCCGATTCTGTGGCGAGTACCTCTCGTTACTGCAGCTTCCTTGCCGAGCGGGCACTCTCGCTTAGTTCTCTTGTCCCGTGCTCATGCTCGTAATGGTGTCGCCGCGCAAGCATTGTCACCTCCTTGAGACGGCTCGTGCTCGATGATCGCCGCCTATTCCACCTCACTTTGGGCCGAGGTCGTTTCCATCGCCACCTATCTCGCCAACATCCGACCCTCTTCTCGCTCTTCAGGAGCGATCCACGTTGAGCGCCTTTGTGGCCTTCTTCCGACTACTCTACCCTTCATCCGCTTGGTTGCGTTTGCTAGGTTCTCTCGCCTCGAGAACGCACTAAACCGACCGCCACCTGTTGAGTGTGTCTTTACGGGATACAAAGATCCGAGCACAAGGGCTATCGGTGCTGGGATCCTGTTGGTCGTCGGATGCGGTTTCTCGGGATGTGACTTTCGACGAGTCTCGTCCATTCTACCCACGGCCCGCCTCTCCTTCGGTTTTCCTCCGTGGAGTCTCTGTCTTTCTTGACCTTTCCGATACACCTATATTTGTTTTGCCCTTGTCCACTGTCCCCATCGAGTCTCCACATATTCCCCTGTGGCCTCTCCGCTGTTATGCGCCGCCTCGGTCGCCTTCACGACTCGCAGCTCCTCCCACTACAGCACCTTCTCCCCTTATCTTCTACACTCGTCGACCTCGTATTGAGGATCTTCCAGATGAGCCATCTTCTCCTGATGTTCCATCTTCTTCTGATGCTCCATCTTCCCCTGATGGGTCATCTTCTCCTCGCACGCTCCGCGATCGCCACCGATTCGCCCCGCCTGCTTTTGCTTTTGCCGGTGCAACTACTCGTGAGCCTCTCTCTACCGGATGTCATTACTCACCCCGAGTGGCGCTTGCCATGGCCGAGGAGATTGCTGCCTCGAGCTCATCGGGTACTTGGGATCTTGTTCCTTTTCCATCTCATTCTCATCCCATCACATGTAAGTGGGTCTATAAGATTAAGACTCGCTCGATGGCTCTCTTGAGCGCTATAAGGCGCGCCTTGTTGCTCGTATTTCCAGCAGGAGCATGGTGTTGACTACGACGAGACTTTTGCTCCCGTGGCCCACATGACCACTCGTCGCACTCTTCTTTCGGTGGCGTCTGTTCGCCACTGGTCTGTTTCTCAACTTGATGTCAAGAATGCATTTCTTAATGGCGAGTTGCGTGAGGAGGTCTACATGCATCCGCCATCTGGGTATTCTGTTCCTGAGGGCATGGTCTGTCGCCTTCGTCGCTCTCTCTATGGCCTTAAGCAAGCCCCTCGTGCTTGGTTTGAGCGCTTCTCCTCTGTGGTCACCGGTGATGGTTTTTCACCGGTGATCATGATCCGCGCTCTTTGTCCACACTTCGCCTCGTGGTCGGACTCTTCTTCTCCCGTATGTTGATGATATGATCATTACGGGAGATGATTCTGAGTACATTGCCTTTGTTAAGGCTCGTCTTAGTGAGCAGTTCCTTATGTCGGATCTTGGTCCTCTTCGGTATTTCCTTGGGATTGAAGTTACTTCCACTCCAGATGGTTTCTTTATGTCTCAAGAGAAATATATTCAGGATCTTCTTGATCGTGCCTCTCTCATCGACAACAGATCGTTGAGACTCCCATGGAGCTCAATGTTCACCTCCGACCCTCTGATGGCGAGCCTCTTTCTGATCCGACTCGCTATCGTCACCTTGTTGGGAGTCTTGTCTACCTTGCTGTTACTCGTCCGATATCACTTATCCAGCCATATTCTCGAGTCGCTTTGTTTCAGCTCCCACTCGTGTCCACTACACCACCTTCTTCGAAGTTCTCGCGATACCTTCATGGGACTATCTCTCGCCGTCTCTTCTTTCCACGCCCACCTCATGCTGACTTCAGCCTATTCGGATGCTACTTGGGCGCCGATCCTCCGATCGCGGTCTATCTCTCACATCGTGTTTTTCTTGGTGGTTCTCTTATTGCCCGAAGACGAAGAAACATCGCCGTGTCCCGTTCGAGTGCAGAGGCTGAGTTGCGAGCTATGGCTCTCTTGACAGCAGAGATTACTTGGCTACGGTGGTTACTTGAGGATTTTGGTGTTTCTGTCACTACACCGACTCCTCTCTTGTCAGACAGTACAGGTGCTATCAGTATTGCTCGTGATCCTGTGAAGCATGAGCTCACCAAGCATATTGGTGTTGATGCTTCTTTCACGAGGTCTGGTGTGCATGATCAGGTGATTACTCTTCAGTATGTGCCTCCGGAGCTTGAGATAGCGGATTTCTTCACGAAGGCCTGCACTCGAGCACAAAGACCTGCTTCTACCTCTCCAAACTCAGTGTTGTTGATCCATCATGAGTTTGAGGGGGGGTGTTAGAGATACTTGTATAGTTTGTTATTCCCCATTGTTATAAGGGGTTCTTTGCATATTACCACATGTACTTGTGTATATATACTGGCCCATTGGCCCCATATTGAATACAAGCGCTATTCATAACAGGTCATCAGTGGATGGATTCATCTCATACGTAAGGATATGCCTCCCTTTCACCTAACACATATTGACATATACACCTCTCCCGTAATATATACCATCTGGCAATTTGGTGTCACTGCGAAGGTAGCCACTTCAAGGGAGAATCTAACTTGGTTTGCCAACAAATGGGAGACTTAGAAATGTCGTTGCTTCATTCCCATTCCTGCAAATATATAACTTGTGCTTCTCTCTGCAGATACGATCGATCAGGTAAAACACCTTCATCAAGTAAGAACATGCATGGACCTTAAATCACACGATAGTACAAGCACAGCCCTACCTCCATGCTGTAATGTTGTTGATTCGCGTGTTGCAGCAATACAAAAGACTGCCATTGATTCTCAAGCCATGCAACAAGAGCAGAGGATTCGTTAACTTCTACATTGGCCTTAAGAGATAGTATGTTCGAGCATGCCTTACATGGGTTAGATCATGGGCCATAACCCAACGACATCTGCTACTTCTACATTGGCGTAGCCTGCTCTGCTTGTACGTGGATTCCTTAACTTGGACTAGTTTTTTAACCCCCCTTTGGCTTCTCCTTGTTCTCTGATTTATTTCTTCTTCAGGAAAGCTTCTCTTTTCTGTCTTGTTGATCCTGATAATATAGATCCCTGTAATCCAGCGTATGAAGTATATATCCAACGCAACTGAATAGGCATAGGCAAAATTTGATATATGCCACTCATAAACATGTCACTTCGAGATATGCCGATCAGTATGTTGAAATTAGAAATATGCTACTTCAATTTCTTTCTCCTTTGAAATTTACCATTATCTCTACTTTTCTTCTATTTTCTTTTCTTTTCTCTTATTTTCCATCTATTCATTAGTGAACTACCTATTTTGCCTCTCTCCTATTCGGATTCATCCCTTCTGAATGTGCTCAAACAGAAGTTGAATTGAGCACAGCACACGCATCTGAACCAGGGCCATGGCGGCGTTCTCCCGAGCGAGCTTAGGCAAGACCAGCGCCTCTCCCGAGCACCCCGCTGGTCCCGCCCCCAGTCGGTCGCCACTTCCCAGCCGCGCCTCCCCCGAGCAACCCTCCGGTCCCGGCCCCCAGTCGACCGCCGTGCATCCCCCGAGTGAGCTGCAATTGAGGCCGTGCCCGCCTGCCTCGAGCTCCTCGTCGGGCCCGACCCACAGTAGGCCGCCACGTATCCGGGCCTGCCCCCAGTTCGCCCACCGCGCCTGGTGCGGCTGCATCTTCCCCGTCTGCATCGTTCCAAGCCCCACTTCCCCCAATCGGTCTGTCGCAAGGATCCGGAGCAGAAGCAGTAGTAGATATTGATTAGAAGCAACATATACATTGTTCTTGTTGGAATGTCCATTGTACACAATATTGTGAATTCCCATTGAAATTGTTGATGTTGCAACTTGCACTGAAATTGCTGATGTGTGTGATCAACACTCACTGAAATGTGATGTCCATTTGGTTACATGATCTTGACAAATTGCCTTTGCTCTGGATTTTTTGAAAGGATATATTTGTAATGTTGAAATGGATTTGAACTATAGAGGGGAAATGACAAGAGCAATACTGTGATGTTGTTAAGTAGTTAAACTGAAGTCTATGAATAGTCTGCATGTCTTGATCATGAATCTATCCTAAATTAACTACACATATATAGAAAAACAACTGTTTAAATCCAGTTGTTCAGTAGAAACATATGACCTGGAAGGGATGAATCCGAATAGACGAGGGGCAAAATAGGTAGTTCACTAATGAATAGATGTAAAATAAGAGAAAAAAAGGAAATATGAGAAAAGTAGAGATAATGTCAAATTTCAAAGGAGGAAGAAACTGGAGTGACATATTTCTAATTTCAACATACTGATCGACATATCTCGAAGTGCTGTATTTCTGAGTGATATATATCAAAATTCGCCTCCTATATATGCCTCACCTCTGTCTGGCAATAACTAATATTCAGGAGAAGATAACAAGAATGCAAAACATAGAGAACACAGTAATGCATATGAAAGCATCCTAGAACAAAATGTTGCTGCTGCCTGATCTGATATGCTCCATCAGAAAACCAAGGGTCGGTGCCATCAGATGGATGATATAAAGTAGATGAACAAATTAAGACGCCACGTCATGGACAATTATTAACTAGTAATATCATCATCATCTTTTTTTTCTTTATCTACCATCTCCACCTCTCGTTCTCCTGGCCGTCGGTGGAGGTGGCCGCCGGCAGCTGCGAGTAGAACTCGTAGTCCAAGCTACTCTCCTTGTTCTTCTTGCTGGTATTGTTGTTGTTGCAGTAGTAGTGCATCAGAGCCGCTCCCCCGAGGACGGCGACCATGAGGCCCTGTGAGTGTATCCTGGGCCTCCTGGCGTGGATCAGCCGCAAGCCCGTCGTCGTCTGCGGCGTCCTCCTCCAGCTGTACGCCACTGATGCACCCATCGCCGTCGCCCACAGGGCTCTTGTGTTTCAAAATGTAGAATTTTGGGGAATTAGTGTGTGTTCCTCGGACCTCCACACTTTTTATTTATAATGTAAAATATTACAACCGATTTGAACTCTTAGACTCGCACACAATTTGAACCATTATCTAAACTCTAATAACTCCAACAACTTTAATATCTCCAACACTCCTTTCAAGATGGGCATGAAATAATGATCATGTCCATCTTGTTACATATTACAATACCATTACTAAGATCTACCAAAAACTACCATTCATTAATTCCATAACCAATACCGTAACAAAGATAAAAAAGTTGCTCACCACCAATGCTACCAGGGACGTCACCAAATCCATCTCCACTATCTACCAGCTGCACCAGCCTCAACATCATCTTCCTCTACCCTTATGCCCCCAGCCACCCCTGGCCTCCACCACTCTACCCATACACCCTTAGTCTCGGCCTCTGCCACTTTTACCTCTGTCATAGACCATTACACTTGACTCCAGTTCCAATCCTCTCCCGGATATCTCCAGCAACGCTATCTTCGGCACCCATACCAATACCACTACACGACACCAATTCCACCATTAGCACAATCAGCAAACTATCACCTGAATAGTCTTCCCCATGTCTTTCATACCTTCCATCATAACCTTCGATACTGTCACCACTAAGTAACACATCAACTAGAACTCTCAGCAAACATAAGTCCACCACCAAGCAACACAGCAGCTAGAACTCTCAGCAAACACACCATCTTCTCTCTCTTTTCCCCCAACACAACACACGCAGCTACACTAGATCACCTGAGCACACCAAATCCTCCACCGATTTGGATCCACACCAAATCAGATCATCTACACCGGATCAAATCGTCAGACTTCCACACGGATCCTTCACACCTCCACACCGGCACCACCTCGGATCACCACACCGGATCCGGATCACCAAATCACCTTCCCTCTCTTTTTCTTTTCCTTTATTTTTCCTCCCACATGGCAGACCTATGCCTTTCCTCTCTCTCCTTTCCTCCTCCTCCGCTCGTCTTCCTCCCCTAACCTTTTGTCTCCCGAGCGAGCGTAGCTCTTCCTCTTGGGCGCTGGCCCCAATCGCCAACTCCTCCGAGCGTTGCACTACGCTGTCGCGTCACCCGTCACCTCCCTCTCTCCACTGCCATGCCAGATCACCGGGAGCATCTTCTTTCTTCCTTCTCTCCCCCGAGAGCCTTCTCTCTCCCGAGCTTCCCCCGAGCGCCTTCTTCTTCGCCGCTCCAAGCCACCAAACTCCTCCGCTGCTGGCTTCGTACTGTGCTCCGTCGAGTCGCCTCCTCGCCTTCCTTGCCCACACCCGGATCAGACCACTGGCTGCCAGATCCCGTCGGCCCGCTACCCGGAGCACCTTCTCCCCATCTCCACCACTGGATTCCTTCTCTCCCCGAGACGGCTCCTCTGCCGGATCCTTTTCTCCCCCAAGCGCAGGCTCCACCGCCAGATCCTTAAGCTACTCCTCCTCCACCTCCTTCCGGCCTAGCCGCCCCGGATCCAGCGGATACCGTCGCCTCCACCGCCGCCCTCGGCACTGCGCTGCCCCGAAGCCCTCGGCTCGCTCCTCTTCCTCGCCTGTGACCCGCATTGCGCCTCCTGCTGCACCACCAGCCATCACCCTTGGTCGAAAGCTACAGTGCGTGGTCGGTGATCGAATGCTACAGGAACTGATCGTGGACATCATGAAGCTGCTCGTGGACATCATGAAGTTAGTCGTAGACACTTTGAAAGTAGTAGTAGACTTTCTGGAAGTGGATGTAGACTTTCTGAAAATGGTCGTAGACATCATGAAGCTGGTCGTAGACCCGGTGGAACTGATCGTGAACCTATGTGATGCCCCTTTTTCTCCCCCCTTCCCGGGTCAACCCTCGCCGGGGCCCCCTTCGTTCTCCCCCCGTCAACACCCTTGCCCGGACCCCCCCTCGGTTTGTCCCGTCGCGCCGTCCTCGCACGCACGCCGTCGAGCCGCCATGATGCCCTCCGTGCGCATGCTCGTGCCGAACCGCGCCGCCACGGACCCCCTCTCCCGGCTATAAAGAGCCCCGCGCCCTCCCCTTCCACTCCCCTCCTCCCCAATCCTTCCCAGAAGAAGAAGAAAGAAGAAAAGAGAAGGAGCCGAACCCTTACTCGCGCGTTGCCGCCGTCGTCGCCTCGTCGCCGTCGCCGCCGTGAGCCCCGAGCCCTTCTTCCTTCGGCCACCGCGCCCGAGCGCCTTCCTCGCGCACCGCCGCTCCTCTCCTCCACCTCCGGCCGCGCCTCTTCCTCCTCCGTCGCGCCACCCTCCTTCCTCCCCGCGCCGCCGCCACTCCTCTCCCACCTGCCCTTCCCGCTCGGCGCTAGGGCGGCGCCTCTGCCGCCCTTAAGCTGTCACGCACAGACTGGGCAAGCGCTCCCAAGGCCGCGTGGGCAGCGCTGGGCATGCGATCGGCTGAGGCCTTGGGCCGGGCCGGTTTTTCAACTTCGGGCCGAATTGTTTTTTTTTTATGCTGATTTTCATTTCCTTTTTCCTATTTTATTTAAAAGTGAGGCTTCTAAAATTAATAACTCCCCCATTTCAACTCCAAAAATTATGAAATAAATTTCTAAAAATTTCTAAAATCAAGATCTTGCTAATGGCATAGGTCTTGTTCAATTTGGAGTTCTTTTGTGTATTCTTGTGTATTTATTAGTCCTTTTGCCGGTTGTGTCTTTTTCCAGACTTCGCTCACAGATTTCGAGACGCTGAGACCTCCACGTCGATCAAGGACAAGACTACTCGGACTCTCTCCCCTACAACCAAGGCGAGTCAATACTTTGATCATATTGAGCCTACATTTTATGCAAATTATATTCCTTTAAAATAGCAAATTGCATGCTTTAATTCTTAAAACAAATGTATGTTAAAGCTTAGGTAGTTAATACCCATTTGTTGAATAATTAATTATTATGCCATCCTTGACAACTTGAATACCTTAATTCCATTGTCACCCTAGTAACTATATGGTAATACTAGCTATAGGTTGTACTTAAGCGACATGCTAGACTTGTTAAGTACCGGACATTAAATGTCCTAATCATCATCATTTCAAACATAAAATGATTTGGGCAATTGCGGGTAAATGACCGAGATGGTTGAATTGTTGTATTTTACATCTCAAAACCCTAAATCGCTAATACCCCGCCTCAGCGGATGGTAAGATGGTGGGTGCGGATGTAGCACGAGAATGGTGGGAATGTGGTTGAGCCGCCTGCATAACCCTAAGGACTTAATCTTGTCACGACCTCCTGTATAACAGTACAACCACAAGTCCGCAACAAACCGCGACTTGGCTTAGTACATTTATCAAATCTCAAAATCATCTCACCGGAGGGTTAAAGGGGCACAAGCTCGGGTATGTCGGGCTTGGATGGGACACCGAGTCAAGGGTGAAGTTCGCTAGTCGCCGAGGTGTAGCCACGCCACGCCGGCCGCCGAGGTGGACATCCGCGCAACGTATGGGCATAACCCCATATGGGTGAGACGAGGAAGGGGCGAGATATTTAGAAAAGTTATTGTGACAACCTCTCGACTACACGACTACGAATCGTAGGGCAACGAGTTAATTGTCTCTTGTGGGTAAAGTGTACAATCTCTGCAGAGTTATAAATCTGTTTAAACACTGTGCCTACGGTCAAAGGCGGACATGGGAACTTAACTTGAGTTAGTTCTATTTAAAAATTTCCTTTGTGGGTGGTATGAAAATTGTGGCGGGCTCACCTAGCCCCGAGATTGGTTATTCCCGGTCTTTGTACCTGTCGCTTAGTGGTGGATGTAACCACAATCAAAATTAAGCATGAAGGTGGAGGTAACCTCACGATACAAATATTGTACAATTTCTCTCTTTAACTAAAATGAAATTGGTTAAAAATGCTAAGTGCTAGGAATTTGTACTTATGATATTTAAAAAGTATTGCTTTCGCAAATAAAAGAACCGAGCCATCCTTGTAAGCCTTGCATGTATATCATTGCATTGTGTATTGGCTCATGAGCACGGTAGTTGTGCTCATCCTCGCCTCCCCAAACCCTTCGGATGACGATGGAGGAGACTATGCTTACTACGAGGAACTAGAAGTTGATGGACAAGGAAACGATGAAGAGTAGTCTAGGATCTGTAGTCTAGGCCTCGACGCAGTCTAAGTTGACTCGTTGGTACTTGCGCATAAACCGATATTACCCGGTCCTTGGGTAATATCGCATACACAGTTGCCCTACCGCTTGCTCGTGAAGAGATGAGCTCTACCCTTTGCTTCCGCCACCGTGTCGGTGTTCGTATTGTAATCAATTTGGCCCGATCGCCCTCGTTGTAAAACTCGACCGACGTGGTCTATGTCACTGCTGCTTGTAATAATGATACTTTAGTTCACGCCATGTATGAATGATTCAAGAATGCTCGTGAGTGCTATCTATCGATCCAGGAATAGCACCGCTTTCATTGCAGGATTCGGATTAGAAAATCCGGTCCGACAGAGTCGGTATCGAGCATACGATCAGAGTCTTAGTTAGATTGGTCGTTGCCTTAAGGACTTGGATCTTATTTTCAAAACTAAGAAAAGCTTTGCTAAAAATATAGAGTATTTATTGCTTCTACTCTCACTCCTAGTCCTGATTTATCTTTATTTCACTTGAGTTTTACCCCGTCGACCTCCTCTTGTTTTCAAAATTTGTAGATGGCTACCCGTCGTCGGATGGCTCAGGGACCTCCTCGCTCACTGAGAGAACGAGGAGGATTCATGACATACTTCGCCACCGATGTCAGACCTTGGTTTTCCCGTCACCACGCCCGTGGTAGGATGGCGAGGATCGAGACCCGCGAGTCCTGGACGATGGAGATGTACCTCTCCGCCAGGGTTGGTGAGTTCACTTCCTACCTCTTCAGGGCCGAGGCACCCGGCCAGAGCCGCCATGACGCCATCCAGACGCCGCACGCGCCGCTTCCACCCGCTTGTGTTGGAAGTACGAGGATCTCTTGTCGAGGTCACCCTTCCGCTTCTACCCGCACCTCCCGATGAGGAGCGTGTCCCAGCCAGCGACACCGAGACGACGACCCGCTGACGCAGCGAGTCCAGCTTACGCAGGCGATGATAGCCACCATCACCGCTGCCATGGATGAGATCAGCACCGCGACACTCCTCACCGGCAGCTATGCCCACTCCAACACCCTTCGAGCAACATGATCGGGGTGATGAAGCTCACCCACCGCAGCAGAGAGGGATGTCGCGCACAGAGAGGACGCCGCCTGCGAGTTGGCGCGCTCGAGCCGCCTCTACGGTCCTCGCCCACCCGCTGCACCTCTCGCCGCCTCGCCCTCCCAGGCCGAGCCGACGTTCCCGTCCAAGGACCCGCTCTCCGACTCACAAGACGCAAGAAGGTGCGCGCGCGCCGCCCGGCCGTCGCTTAGAGAGTCCACCGGGACGCACCTCACCCACCGCCCGGTTTGACGAGTCGGGCCGTGGACGCCACTCGCCGCTTCACGCTCTCGCTCCCGCTCGCGAAGCTTCATCGAGCCGCCTCGCTTCGCCTCGCAATCGCATCGCCTGTGGTCACCCCGAGAGCAATTGCCGATTAGTTAGGTTAGCTAGCGCGCTTGCCGAGCGCTTTTGGGTTGCGAGCACTTTTGTTTCTTTCTTTGTAGACGATGTGTTTGTATTCGTGTCATGACTTAGCTTAGTGTATAAGCTTTGTTCGAGAGTCATGTAACACTTAACCCCCCTTATTATAGTGTAGCCGCTCTAGGCTTTGTATTGTACTTGCTTCGTTCTTTGGTTGGCTTTTGTTCTTGTCTGTGTGTGCCTTAGAGGGCTAGTAAACCCTCATATACTCCCTCTAGTTCTAAGCTTCAGAGTTTCTTCAGGATGCCGCCAAGAAGAGCCGCCGCCCATCAGTGGAGCCTTCGCCGCAGTCGAGGAAGAGGCCGTGGCCGTGGTCGTGGCCAAGGCCGAGGACAGAACCGCCTCCACCACCAAAGAAACCCGACAATGACCCAAGTCATGTTTCAGACTCAGATTCTTCAGCGCATTAAACAATCACAGATCGACCACCGGGCCGCAACCCAAGCTCGCGATTTCCTCGTGACAAGACCTCTCACCTTTGTCGCAGCCAATGAACCTCTAGAAGTCAAGACCGCTCGTGGACACCGAGAAGAAACTCCGCCTTGCCCGCCGCTCAAATGAAGACAAGGTGGATTTCGCCACCCATCACCGAAAGCGCGCCACCGCTCAGTGGGAGAATTACCTCGCCGCCCGAGGTGATGAGAATCTAGAGGAAGAAGAAGCCGGAATAGCGAAGTCGTAGCATCTACGATTGGAGCCCCACAAGATCCCGCTGCCTGCGCCGCAATAGAAGAAGTTGCGAAATACAACAAGCTGAAATTGAACCCGCATGGCACCGATTCCATGGGAGGAATTCAAGGCCGCTTTGGGCCAACTGCACTCACCGGAACAATGAGATTGAAGAAGAATGAATTCAGAGTTTCAAGCGGTCGATGTCGAAGAAATGAGTATCTAACCAAGTTTAACCACTTGCTCGCTACGCCCCAATGATGTAGCCGATGAAGAAGAGAAAATCGACCGCTTTGTTGAAGGAATGCGTGAAGACATGAGAGGACACTTATCCTCCATGATTACTATAGCTTCCAAAGCAGCTTAGTTAATAAAGCCCTCATTTGTGAAAATGAGAAGAAGATCATGGAGATTAGCCGCAAAGGAAGATGTCATTTCAGAGGCCACAAGGTAGCTTTCCCAAGTCTACATTCCAAGGCAGCTCATCTTTCGATCGTCTGCAGCCTCTTCTCGTAAAACTCAAGTTTCCACCCCGCGTCCCCAAGGAAGTGGATTCGTGCTCTCCGCCCACGGCAACCAGCAGCAGCCAACCCAAGAAGAAACCTCCATCGCTTCGCTGTGGAGAAAAGGACACTTCGCCAATCGTTGTCCTACCCGCCGAATGCTCCAGCAAGACTCAACACAGAGTAACGCCAGCTCAAGGCGTGACCTCACCCCAAGCAAGAGTCACCGACTTCGCAGCATCAAGGTCTACACCAACACAAAGCCATGGTCAGTGAACCACGCCACACCGAGGAAGCTCAAGGTGCCTCAGAGTACTAATGGGTACGTTCCTCGTTAATTCGCACTGCACAAGTTTTGTTTGATTCTGGAGCTTCGCACTCTTTTATTTCAAGAAAGTTTGTTGAAAGGCTTAAGTTGCCAACCTATAAGTTAAAGAAACCCGTGGTACTTAGCTCACCCGGGACCCTTTATGCTACCTCGCCACCCTGGTAGAAATTGCTATGGAACATTCCGGATTCCTAGCAAACCTTCTGGTGCTAGAATCTCAAACGCTGGATATCATCCTAGGGATGGATTGGTTGGCCAAATATCAAGGATTGATAGATTGTGCCTGAGTAAAAGTGGTGCTCACCAAGAACCCAGAGACCACAATAAGAGTTAGTGTGGATCGTTCCTCTCCTTTGAATAGAACAATCCACCACCTTGGAGAGTTGTCCTTAGAGACAACGCTCAGTAGTTCAAGCTACCCCGATGTCTTCCTGTAAGAATTACTGCATGCCACTGCATGAGAGATGTTGAGTTTGTCATCAACTTGAAGCCGTGGACAACCCCGATTGCTAAGAGACCATACGAATGGCACGACGAACTTGAAGAACTTAAGACACAAATTGAAGACTTGCAAGACAAAGGTTTCATTAGACCTAGTTCTTCTCCCTGGGGTTCGCCAGTTCTCTTTGTGAAGAAGAAAGATGGCACCGCCAGATTGTGCGTGGACTACAGAGCACTCAATGATGTGACCATCAAGAACAAGTATCCCTTACCTCGCATCGATGACCTGTTCGATCAATTGACAGGAGCATCAGTTTTCTCCAAGATAGACCTGAGGTCAGGATACCATCACTTAAGATCAGAATGAGGATATTCCTAAGACGGCTTTACCACCCTATGGCTCAGTATGAGTTCATCGTCATGCCGCTTGGCTTGACCAACGCGCCAGCCTACTTCATGAACCTCATGAACAAAGTATTCATGGAATACTTAGACAAGTTTGTTGTCGTGTTCATAGACGACATCTTGATCTATTCAAAGACCGATGAAGAACATTCTGAACACTTGCAATTGGTCTTAGAAAAGCTTAAAGAGAATCATCTTTATGCCAAGTACAGTAAATGTGAATTTTGGCTTCATGAAATCAGCTTTCTGACACATTGTATCCACTGAGGAATTGCAGCTTGATCCATCCAAAGTAGCAATTGTAATGGAATGGAAACAACCCACATCGGTAACGGAAGTGCGTAGTTTTCTCGGCTTGGCCGGATACTACAGACGCTTCATTGAAGGATTCTCTAAGCTTTCCAAACCAATGACCCATCTGCTTAAAAAGGAAAAGAAGTACGATTGGACAGAAGCTTGTGAAAAGAGTTTCCAAGAATTGAAGAAGAAGTTAACTTCTGCCCCAGTATTGATCCTGCCAGACATCCATCAAGACTTCGAAGTCTATTGTGATGCATCGCGCCAAGGTCTTGGTTGTGTGCTCATGCAAGGAGGAAAAGTTGTAGCTTATGCTTCAAGACAACTCCGTCCTCACGAAGACAACTATCCAACTCATGATTTGGAGTTAGCAAAGAGTGCATGCCTTAAAAATTTGGCGACATTACTTGATTGGAAATCATTGTAACATCTACACGCACCACAAGAGTCTCAAGTACATTTTCACCCAATCGCACCTCAACCTTCGACAAAGAAGATGGTTAGAATTAATAAAGGATTATAACTTGATGTCCATTATCATCCCGAAAGGCTAATGTAGTTGCCGATGCATTGCCGTAAATCCTACCGCAGAATGTCATGATTCAAGAACATCAACCCGAGCTCGCAAGGAATTTGAAGCCCTCCACCTTGAGTTAATAGAGCAAGGCACACTAGCCACCGAGAGGCCCATCCAACTCTAGAAGAGCAGATCAAGGCCGCCAAGAGGGACATCCTGAGTCCAGAGATTCAAGCATCTCGTGGCAAAAGGAAAGGCCCTAAGATGTCGAAGATCACAGGAATCCTATGGTATGGGAAACATCTCTTTGTTCCCACCGTAAGGAACTCAAAGATCCGATTCTAAAGGAAGCTCACGAGCTCGCTTACACCTCGCACTCAGCAGCACCAAGATGTACCAAGACATGAAGATTTTGTATTGGTGGCCACGAATGAAAAGAGATATCGCCGAGTATGTAGCTTGTTGTGATGTATGTCAGCGAATCAAGGCTGAACATCAAAGACCAGCTGGATTGCTACAACCCTTACAGATCCTCGGTGGAAATGAGAAGAAATCGAATGAATTTCATTACCGGTCTACCTCGAACTAAGTCCGGATGTGACTCAGTATGGGTTATAGTTGACAGATTGACTAAAGTCGCCCACTTCATCCCTGTGAAGACAACTTACAAGGGAGACAAGTTAGCCGAGTTATACATGGCTCGTATCGTGTGTTTGCATGGAGTACCCAAGAGAATAGTCTCCGATCGAGGTTCTCAATTTACCTCGCATTTTTGGGCTAGTTTGCATGATGCCCTTGGAACACACCTTACCTTCAGCACAGCCTATCATCCGCAGACCGATGGTCAGACGGAAAGAACAAATCAAATCCTAGAAGACATGCTTCGAGCTTGTGCTTTGGAGTTTACCGTAGACTGGGAAAAATGTCTACCGTATGCCGAGTTTGCATACAATAATAGTTATCAGTCAAGTTTGAAAATGTCCCCATTTGAAGCACTCTATGGAAGAAAATGCGAACTCCTCGCATTGGTCGAATCAGTGAAGGATATGTCTTTGACCGGATACTCTCAAGCAAGTCAAGAGAAAGTTCGACTAATCGAGATCGCCTTCAAACACTCGCACTAGACGTAAGAGTTATGCCGACAACCGCCGAAGAGACTTAACCTTCGGTTGGAGATGTTGTGTATCTCAAGGTATCGCCACTTCGTGGAACCCAAGATTCAAAGTTAAAGGCAAGCTCGCACCAAGATACATAGGCCCGCTCCCGATCACCGCTAAGCGTGGAGAAGTTGCCTATCGCCTAGAGCTACCAAAGTTTGTCGACGCCCACAACGTGTTCCACGCCTCTCAACTAAAGAAATGTCTCGTAGTACCCAAGAGCGACTCCGCCGGCCATCGCACTTGATAAAGATTTGACTTATCCGAGCACCGATCAAGATTCTTGATGTCGTGGAGAAGCAAACCGACGCCAAGTCATCCGCCTTTGCAAGGTTCGATGGAGTCATCACTCAACCAAAGAAGCCACCGGGAGCGAAGATCAACTTAAGCCGGATTTCCGCCCTCGTTCTCGAGCGCACTCAATCTCGAGGTCGAGATTCCGCTTAAGGTGGGTAGGATTTGTGATGCCCTTTTCTCCCCTTCCCGGTCAACCTCGCCGGGCCCCTTCGCTCTCCCCCGAACCCCTTGCCCGACCTTCCTCGGTTTGTCCGCTGTCGCCGCAAGACGCCGCCGCCGCGCACGCCATCGAGCCGCCATGATGCCCTCCGCGCGCACGCCGCGCTCGAACGCGCCGCCGCGGACCCTCTCCTCCCGCTATAAAGAGCCCCGCGCCTCCCCTTCCACTCCTCCTCCCAATACTTCCCCGAGAAGAAGAAAGAAGAAAAGAGAAGGAGCCGAACCCTTACCTCGCCGCCGCCGCTGCCGCCGCCGCTGCCGCCGCCGCCGAGCCCCGAGCCCTTCTTCCTTCGCCACCGCCCCGCCCCTTCCTCGCGCACCGCCTCCTCTCCTCCACCTCCGGCCGCCTCCTCTTCCCTCCGCCGCCACCGCCTTCCTCCTCCGCGCGCGCCGCCGCCTCCTCCCTCTTGCCCCTTCCCGCTTCCTAGGCCGCCCTCGGGCCTCTTGCCGCCGCGCCGCACGGGCGCGCGCTCGCCGCGCGCGCAGGCGCGCAGGCGCGATTCGGCCGAGGCCTTGGGCCGGCCGAAAGTTTTCAACCGGGCCGAATTGTTTTTTTTATGCTGATTTTCATTTCCTTTTTCCTATTTTATTTAAAAGTGAGGCTTCTAAAATTAATAACTCCCCATTTCAACTCCAAAATTATGAAATAAATTTCTAAAATTTCTAAAATCAAGATCTTTCTAATGGCATAGGTCTTGTTCAATTTGGAGTTCTTTGTGTATTCTTGTGTATTTATTAGTCCTTTTGCTCGTTGTGTCTTTTTCCTAGATTTCGCCCACAGAGATTTCGAGACGCCGAGACCTCCACGTCGATCAAGGACAAGACTACTCTGACTCTCTCCCTACAACCAAGGCGAGTCAATACTTTGATCATATTGAGCCTACATTTTATGCAAATTATATTCCTTTAAAATAGCAAATTGCATGCTTTAATTCTTAAAACAAATGTATGTTAAAGCTTAGGGTAGTTAATACCCATTTGTTGAATAATTAATTATTATGCCATCCTTGACAACTTGAATACCTTAATTCCATTGTCACCCTAGTAACTATATGGTAATACTAGCTATAGGTTGTACTTAAGCGACATGCTAGACTTGCTTATACCGGACATTAAAATGTCCTAATCATCATCATTTCAAACATAAATGATTTGGGCATCATTGCGGGTAAATGACCGAGATGGTTGAATTGTTGTATTTTACATCTCAAAACCCTAAATCGCTAATACCCGTGCAGGCGGATGGTAAGATGGTGGGTGCGGATGTAGCACGAGAATGGTGGGAATGTGGTTGAGCCGCCCGCATAACCCTAAGGACTTAATCTTGTCACGACTCCTGTATAACAAGTACAACCACAAGTCCGCAACAAATCGCGACTTGGCTTAGTACATTTATCAAATCCGAAAATCATCTCACCGGAGGGTTAAAGGGCACAAGCTCGGGTATGTCGGGCTTGGATGGGACACCGAGTCAAGGGTGAAGTTCGCGATCGCCGAGGTGTAGCCACGCCACGCCGGGCCGCCGAGGTGGACATCCCGCGCAACGTATGGGCATAACCCCATATGGGTGAGACGAGGGAATGGGCGAGATATTTAGAAAAGTTATTGTGACAACCTCTCGACTACACGACTACGGAATCGTAGGGCAACGAGTTAATTGTCTCTTGTGGGTAAAGTGTACAATCTCTGCAGAGTTATAAACTGCTTTAAACAAATGCGTGCCTACGGTCAAAGGCGGACATGGGAACTTAACTTGAGTTAGTTCTATTTAAAAATTTCCTTTGTGGGTGGTATGAAAATTGTGGCGGCTCACCTAGCCCCGAGATTGGTTATTCCCGGTCTTTGTACCTGTCGCTTAGTGGTGGATGTAACCACAATCAAAATTAAGCATGAAGGTGGAGGTAACCTCTGCTGATACAAATATTGTACAATTTCTCTCTTTAACTAAAATGAAATTGGTTAAAAATGCTAAGTGCTAGGAATTTGTACTTATGATATTTAAAAGTATTGCTTTCGCAAATAAAAGAACCGAGCCATCCTTGTAAGCCTTGCATGTATATCATTGCATTGTGTATTGGCTCGCGAGCACGGTAGTTGTGCTCATCCTCGCTCTCCCCCAAACCCTTCAGATGACGCTGATGGAGGAGACTATGCTTACTACGAGGAACCAGAAGTTGACGGACAAGGAAACGATGAAGAGTAGTCTAGGATCTGTAGTCTAGGCCTCGACGCAGTCTAAGTTGACTCGTTGGTACTTGCGTACAACCGATATTACCCGGGTCCTTGGGTAATATCATCGATACACTGAGTTGCCCGCCGCTTGCTCGTGAAGAGATGAGCTCTACCCTTTGCTTCCGCCACCGTAATCGGTGTTCTCAGATTGTAATCAATTTGGCCCGATCGCCCTCGTTGTAAAACTCGACCGACGTGGTCTATGTCACTCGTTGCTTGTAATAATGATACTTTAGTTCACGCCATGTATGAATGATTCAGCAATGCCTGTGAGTGCTATCTACTGATCCAGGGAATAGCACGGCGTTTTCACAGAGGATTCGGATTAGAAAATCCGGGTCCGACAACCTAGTAGGACTGGTCGTAGACATCATGGATAATCTGGTTTGTGTTTATTGATAGATGAGGGTGTGATATGCATGTGTGAGCTGATATTGATCTAGTTGGAGAATTTGTGCAAGAAAATATTCTTTGGTCTTTGCATGTGCAGGTTAGGCGTGGAGACAGTCATGATCGATGACAAGGTGGACTGGAACTAGGATGGGGAAATCCGAGGTCCAGGCGATCAAGGATATCACGAGGTGATTAGGCTCACGCTGGGGTATGTGGAGATCAAAGGTGGATGCATGATGCGCGGAGAAGCTTCGGGAGGTGTAGTTTTGAAGGCTTATGACGCGTGAGGAGATATGGAAGGTATTTTATATCTGGAAGGTTTAGAGATATTGAAAAACCTGTGTTTGGAAGGGTTTCGGGTCTCTTGATTTTCGGAAGGAGATAGAATTCTGTGCGGTGTTTGTTAAGGACACGGCTTAGAACTTTAGCCTATAAAAGGAGGCAGAGGTTAAGAGTTCCGTGTGACTTTGCGTGGTTTTTCGTGGCTTTACAGAGGGCTTTCAGGAGAAAGCTTTTGGAGTCTTTTTGCTAGGGTTTGAGGGGTGCCGTCAGAGCACTTTGTAGCCATAGAACAAGATTTAGAAATAAGAGATCATATCTATTCCAAGAAAATTCTTGTTCTTGTCGGTGGCGTGTTTCTCTGAGCATCGTCTCATATTTGTTCTCGTTCGAGCAGTGCGTGAGATAGCTCTTCTTCGTCGACTTCGCTGTGTTGATCACCCGATCGACGCCAACCATATCGGGAGGTAGAGAAGATGAGCGCACGACAAGTACAACTGAATTGGAAGGAAAAAATCATAACAATCATTCACCTCTGATTGCTGTAGAGTCTCAATTTACAAGCGACGTGACTCTGCTGACAACTCGTACTGATCAAAAGGGAAGAGAAAAGAACAAATCAAGAGAAAAAGGGGGATTGATCGATTGCTTTTGCTAACTAAGAGACTACTAGTTGAATATATTATTGCTGACTTGACTCACCGATGCTGGTGAGCTTGTGCTCCTCGACCAAGACATGTGGTTCATAAACAATGTGCCGGGACCCATGCCAGTCTAACAGATGTACTTGCCGAGAGTGATTACGATCGGCGTTGGATGTCACGTTTTTTCTCACTGTAATCACAAGGTATTATACTTTCACGACAACTCGCTTTGCGTTCTATAGTATTTTCATCAAGCAAACTTGTAACTTAATTCAAGCATGGATAAACTGCCTTTTGAACAGGGCATTCATGTTCTGCTAGTATATCATATTGGCATATGGCTACCGGATTCACAGCCATTTGACTTTACTTCAACAGACTCGATATCATTCTTGTTTGTCATCTCTATTCATATAGATAATGAGCCATGGCCATCCAACATAAAGATCGACGAAGCTGAATTTGTCCAGGTTCATGGGTGGACATAGACGCCGATTGCATCGAGGAGCCCTCCCGACCGTCCAAAGAACCCGACGACGCGGCCGTCGCTCCGCAAAGGCACGCTGAAGAGCGTGCCGTGCGTCACGCCGTACGGGCCGTGCACGCCGACGTTCGTGACGAACGTCAGCGACCGGATGACGTTGGCGTAGCCGCCGAACGAGCTGTACGTCCCGGAGACCTCCTTGACGATCTCCGTCTCGCCAAAATTCACCTGCGAGCTTAAGATTAATTCCAACAAACAAATGGACGGCTATACTGTTGCATTGTCTCAGATTCAGAATAAAATGCGTAATCAAGCGTAATTGTTTTAACATATGCTACAAGGAGTGCGAGATGCACCAAGGTGAGGTACCTAATTACCTTGTATTTCTTCCCGCCGGACTCGCCCCACGGACCCGCGGTGCGCTTCGTCCCGTCAATGGTGGTGTAAGTGAAGGAGAGCGAGTCGACGGCCCCGTCGCTGCGGATTTTGATGCTCTGCAGGTGGTGCGGCGCGACGGCAATGTCCTGCGGGTTGCCGCCGTTGCCACCCCACGGCCCGATCTTGACGAGACTCTCCATTCCCTCCTGCATACACACACAGGTAAAACTAGCATTCATGGTCTTGAAAGAAAACAAGCAAGGAAAGAAGAATGGTGTCTACTCACCGTTCGACTGAGTTGTGTTTTTAGTTTTACCTAGAAAAGACTTTGTGCTGTGCTGCTGTGGCATCTCATGAGCATACCCGCACACCTATATATAGAGAGAATTCTACGAATACAAGAGGGTTCAGTTCAGTCTCATCAATGTAGAATTTTGAAGGGCACCTTCACTTTCAGATCAGACTTCTCAAGTTACCAACACAGACAGTAACTGACATGGTTACTAGAGCATTATCAAGGATCAACCATAATGATATATAGCTGGAGACTTGAGTTAGTCGTCGGAGGAAACACGAAGAGACTTGTAGATTACTTTACTCCATACAGAAGACAAAGAGATTTAGCATTAACACTCTTCCTTACTCCATACCGAAGACAAAGAGATTTAGCATTAACACTCTTCCTTACTCCTTTTTTTTTCGCAGTTTCCGAGGAGCGTAGCTTGGTACCATTGCATCAATGTATCTAGTTTGTTTGGAAACCAAATGAAGTACAATGAAGTTGGAAGTAATGCAGCTTGCTAACTATCGCTGAGAATAAATTTTATCGAAAAGGGTAGAATAAGAACATAACAACCTATCATAATTCATAACCATCACAGTCTGTCAGGTTTAGCATGGTGCTATTTTCTGTATGCCATCAAAATTCATAATTCATAAGAACATAACAACCTATCATAATTCATAACCATCACAGTCTCTCAGGTTTAGCATGGTGCTATTTTCTGTATGCCATCAAATTGCATTTTGCATAGCTTGCACCATAGTCTCAATTAGCCTTTATGTGAATTATTCATTTCACAGTGTAATATAAGTAATGTGTAGCGCCCCGTTCTTTTTACCCCCGTTCTTCTTCCCCTGCCAGGCCCCCCTTCCTCGCACGTGTGCGCAGCCCCGTCGCCCGAGCCCGCCGCGCCCGTGTCGTGCCGCCGCCTCGCGTCGTCGCGCCGCCCCCGCCGCGCCGGGTCTTGCCCGTCGCAAGCCCGTGCCCGTCGCGCCGTTGCCCCTCCGCCCCGGTTCCCTCGCCTCCGTGCCCCATGCACGCCCGCGCCGCACTCCCGTCGCCTCCCTCCCCGCGTGCCCCGCTGCCCCCGCTGAACCCCGCCGCCCGCGCCGCTCGCCCGGACCCCCCTTTCCCCCGAGCTCCTCCCCGGCTATAAAAGCCCCGACACCTCCCCTTCTCCTCCTCCCCGTTCCTCCTTCTTTCTCTCCCGCAAGCAAAGAAGAAGAGTGGAAGAAGAAGAGGCCAAAGCCCTTACCTCCTCCGGTCGCCATCGCCGCCGTCGGTGAGCGTCGCTGCCGTCCCCGCGCCTTCCGCTCCCCTCCATCGTGGTCGCCTTCATCGTCGTCGTCGCCCCGAGCTCTCCTGCCCTCCCGTGCGTCGCCGCTCCCCTCTGTCGCCGCCCCTCTCTGGTCGCCGTCGCCGCCGTTGGTGAAGCCCCGCCGCCGCTCCCGACCCCGTCTTCCTCGCTCGCGTCGCCGCCGCCGCCCCGCCTCCTCCTTCGCCCGAGCCCCCTTTCCTTTTAGCCACCGCTCGCCGCGCGCGCCTCGTGGGCAAGCTAGCGCACGCGTGATTCGGCCCGTGCCGTGGGCTGGGCCGAAAGTGCATTGTGGGTTGCGCCGGTTTTCTTTTTTTTTTGATTGATTTTCCTTTCCTTTTCTATTTTATTTTAAAAGTAAGACTTCAATTATGTATATCTCCCCCATTTCAACTCCAAAAATTATGAAATAAATTTCTAAAAATTTGTAAAATCAAGATCTTGCTAATGGCATAGGTCTTGTTCAATTTGAAGTTCATTTGCTACTTTATTTGTATTTATTTGTATTTATTTGCTTGTTGTTTACTTTTCCGGTACTTCGCCCGCGTAGGATTCGAGGACACCAGAGACCTCCACGTTGAGCAAGAACAAGACTACCCGGACTCTCTTCCCTACAATCAAGGCGAGTCAATACTTTGATCATATTGAGCCTACACTTTATGCAAATTATATTCTTTTAAAATAGCAAATTGCATGCTTTAATTCCTTAATCAAATATATGTTAAAGCTTAAGGTAGTTAAATACGCACTTGATGATTAACTAATTATTATGTCATCCTTGACAACTTGAATCACCTAGCCATTGTCACCCTACTAACTATATGGTAATACTAGCTATAGGTTGTACTTAAGCGACATGCTAGCCTTGCTTAAGTACCGGGACATTAAACTGTCTCAATCATCATCTTTTCAAAAACAAAATGATTTGGGCAGTCATTACGGGTAAATGACTGAGATGGTTGAAATGTTGTATTTTACTTCTCAAAAACCCTAAATTGCTATTACCATATCTGGGTGGATGGAGAGGTGGATGGTATGACAATGGGTGCTAATGTAGCCCACGGAATGTCATTTTGTGGATGGAATGTGGAAGAACCGCCCAAATAACCCCTAAGAACTTAATCTTATCACGACCTCCCGTGTACAACAAGTAAAACCACAAGTCTGCAACAAATCGCGACTTGGCTTAGTAAATTATCGAATCCTGAAAGTCATCTCACTGGTGGAGAAACGACACGCGCAAGCTTGCGGTACATCCAGCTTGACGGGGACACCGATACAAGGTGAAGTTGCCAACGTCGTGCGGTACATCCAGACGCTGCGGTACAACATCCCTCGCGAACGTATGGGCGTAACCCCATGTGGGTGAGATGATGGAAAGGACGAGGTAGTTGAAAAGTTATTGTGACAACCTCTCGACTACACGACTACGGAATCGTGTAGGGCAACGAGTTAATTGTCTCTTGTGGGTAAAGTGTACAATCTCTGCAGAGTTATAAACTGTTTAAACAGCCGTGCCTACGGTCAAAGGCGGACATGGGAACTTAACTTGAGTTAGTTCTATTTCAAAAATCCTTTGTGGGTGATATGAAAAATGTGTTGGGCTCTCCTAGCCCTGAGATTGGATTTTCCCTGAGTTTTAGACTCAGCGCGGTTAATAATTGGAGGTAGCTCCAATCAAATTATGCATCAGGTAGAGTTCCCGATGGAGGAAACCTCTGCTGATATCCAATTATTGCACATTTACTCTCTTAAAATAAAATACAATTTGTTAAAAATACTAAATGATAGGACTTTGTAATTATGATATTTGGAAATGTTGCCTTCGCAAATAAAAGAACCGAGCCATCCTTGTAAGCCTTGCATGTATATTATTGCATTGTGTATTGGCTCGCGAGCACGGAAGTTGTGCTCATTCTCGCTCTCCCCCAAACCCTTCAGATGACGCCGAAGAAGGAGACTACGCATACTATGAGGATCCAGGAGCCGATGGGCAAGGAGATGATGAAGAGTAGAATAGGTTCTGCAGTCTAGGTCTCGTCTCAGTCTAGCTGACTCGTAGGTACTTGCGTACAACCGATATTATCCAAGTCCTTGGTTAATATCAGTCGTACACAGGTCGCCCCAGTCGCTTGCCTGTGGAGAGATGAGCTCTACCCCTTTTGCTTCCGCTATAGCCGACGTTGCTTTTATGTAATGTAATCAATTTGGCCTGATCGGCCACTTTTGTAAAACTCGATCCGACGTGGTCTATGTCACTCTGATGGTTGTAATAATGATACTTTAGTTCACGCCATGTATGGATGATTCAGCAATGTATCTGTGAGTGCTATCTACTGATCCAGGAATAGCACAGTGCTTTCACAGAGGATTCGGGATTAGAAAATCCGGGTCCGACATAATGAGAGTTAAAGTCCTAACTATTCCAGACTGATCTAAAATCTTCTCAGTTTTGATTATTTTCAGCTGATGGCATCAATGTGATAAATTCTGGAATTTGTAGTTCTGTTATTTCATTCATAGCTAATGGCTTCAGTCTGAGCGAATTTTATTAACTGAAGTACTGAATTGCACTTTTATTCCAGCCATTCAACTAGAAAAACCTCAGTGGCTCAGGATACTCAACCTATTTCATCCTCGGTTCGTTGCCATCAAGCTAAAAAGATAAGCAGCACCACAATCTGAGTGCATTTCCCAATATTCCTACTACGTCCTGTACTACTAAGCCTTAGATCATAGTGCTCCCTTTGAGTGATCTACATGATGCAATTTTTTTGTTATGCTTACTATTTGTAACTCAGTATCAGTAAAGCTGTAATAAGGCTTGTGTTGAGTTTTTCTCTTGCATGCTTCTTTTCATGTGTGTATCTATTATGCAACGTTTAGTGATACTGCATATCAAGGTACGATCATATGGATATTTTTGTTGAAGTATAAGTAAATTGTCCACTTTTCCTCGTTAGCTTAAGTTTTTTGGTGAACTGATTGGTGCATGTAACTCAATATGGTATCAAATCAAATGGTCTTGAATTCAAGACTGGTTGGCGCAATTAAAAATAATAATAATTGCAGTCCACTTCTATTCCACGTCTTAGACCTGGAGGATCTTACACGTGAAGGGGAGTGAATTGTCCACCTTTCCTCGTCAGCTTAAGCTTTTGGGTGAACTGATCGGTGCATGCAACTCAATAATTTCAACACTTTTTTTAGATAATAGAAGAAAAAACCTCTCTCAACCTCTATATCTAAGGATACACATAGCCCAAAGCTTATTACAAATATCTAAAAATTCATAACCAAACTAAACAGTAGCCATATAAACCATAATGAAATGACAAGACAACAAAAGCACAAACCAACGGCAAAACAAACGCCGTAAAAACAATAAACATCCTTATGGAAATAAACAATGACCGAAAGTTCGTCAAGCATCTCATGAAGCCTATTACATAACTTCCACCCATTCTTGTTGAATGTCTCCTTGTAATGACCTTGGAAGGATATTTCAACAGTGCATTTGAATGATCTGTAGTGCTGCTACCATAATCGCAAGTATAACATGCACTTAAAAAGGTAGCTTATAGATCATCTAGCTTAGGTCCATATGTAGGATCGATTATTCTTGTTTATCTTCAGAATGTAAAGGCCATAGCCCATAGGTAGTACACGGACGAGGGCTATGAAAACAGCAGTGCCAACGCGGGTCTGTATACACAGCTTTCACAGAGACAACTCTCCAAGCAAAACGGTTGAAAATGTTGGAACAGTGGCCATGATGTTTCACCTTTCTGATTGCTTGCAATTTTCAACAGAAGCGGCACACGAGGTAGGATAATTTATCTTCAGGTAAACCCAAATTACCAGAAGATTTTGTAAAGAGGCGGAGAGCATACTTCGAGAAATTGATGCCTTTGAACTGCCAGAGGAGGCGGCCTCAGAAACAGACCGGGAGTGAGAACTGGAGCTAATCAGTCCGTCCATCTTGTATGATATTATACTAGAATATGTGACCTATTCTGTACAGAAGTAGATATACTCGCACTACTTATACAGCAATGTAGCTGCGAGTTACGAGCATCAACCTAAAGCTCTTGTAATATAAGCCGTGTACACTAGTGATCACTAGCCGAAGAAGCCCCACTGATGTTCGTTTTGACCTGCTTGTAGTTGTACTTGTACTAGAGCAGACACTGAGATCTCAAGATGAGACCCGTGCATCTGACTGTTCGACCTCAAAAATGGCTAGCTTGTTTGGAAGTAGCTACTCTGAACTATTATTTTCTCGGTTTTCGTGGGAAGTTTCTTCTTCTGTTGTTAATGTTCTCCTGCGCATGGAGCTTGCGTGTTATGTTACAGGAAACCCTCAGCTGAATCATGCTAGATGGAGCTTGCTGACTGCTGTCTGTCCACATCTTGCCGTTGAACTGTATACTACCTTTTTTTTTCCCGAGATTTTCCTCGTCCTATCCACATTAAAGAGGAAGATCATCCTACCTCGCGAGGCGCACATGGGAGTCAGCGCTCGAATCGTGACGGACTAAGAGCCTGAAGCTCCCCTTACCAGCTGAACCCCAACTCAGTTCTCAAATAAACCCCGATGAGAACACACATGCCGAGTCCAAGACTCGAATGTACGTGGACTAGGCGCCGAGTCAAAGGCTCCACCTGGCGTCACCAACCAGCTGGGCACCACTCGCTTCTCTACTGTATACTACCTTTGCGGCATGCGCTATGGAGTGGACTGATGAGCGATGAAATCAAACAAAGCCAAACATTTCTCTCTAATATTCCAAGTAAACAGTAGCGCTGATTGTGATGCTGCAACTTGGCGCTGAAGAAGACTGTCGTTAATTTATCCATTTTGTCCACACACAGGCTGTCCGGCACGATTATGCATGGCACTGAAGATTCTTGAAAAGAGCCGAGCCTCCATTTCCTCTCCTTTTGCTCCCGTTTTCTGCTTGAACTGACTGATCACTAGTTCGATCGCCACCAACTGCTCCCACTTGAAGGTGCGTGTCCGCGCTCCCGTGAGGTCCTGATGCCTCGCAAAAATTCCCAATGTATGTAATAAGGGACGCTTGAGGTTCTGGTGCCTCCGCAAAAATTCCTAACATGTGTAATGGAGGACGCACACGTGTGTGCGTGTGGTGGTGTTTTTTTTGAATGCCCGGGTTTTAACCCTATCCGGTCCACATTAAAAAAGAAAGCACCCACACCTGCGAGGCACCACGGGAGCCAGCGCTCAAACCGTGACGGGCTGAGAGCCTATAGCTTTCCTCATTTTTGGCAACTGAGCCCCAACTCAGTCCTCAAATAAACTCTACACACACCCCTCACCCCCCTACCCCCGCCCCCCACACGCACACACACCCGGGTGAGCACCCAGTGCCGACTCAAGGAATCGATCCTGGGCGAACCGCACGGAACCACGCTGCGCAAGCCAAACGGGCGCGCCCGCTTTCTCGCGTGTGGTGATGTGAGTGAGGTGTGCTGTGGTTTACCTTGTACCCTCTAAAAAACTGTACCCACTACCCACTCTGTATATCCAGTCCACTATCCGTACCTCAAGCATTACATTGCATGCACGGCTAGAATCAAATGAAGAGTGAACTAGGAGAATATGGCTGGCTACAATAATCCGAACGAACATTTGATTTCACCGACCTATGTGATCTTAGCAGGAACGCTTTAACCGGTCCAACTTGAAATTGGAAGAGTGATCCAATTCCTAGAGCTTAATTGCCGGCCGCCATCGAGCACCACTGCCGCTGGCTGGCCATCATCATACATGTAAACATGAAGGACATGCACGATTACAATCTACTAGTCTTTGGATGCGGCTTATGATATGCACCGCCATTTTCTGGTCTAGATTCCTTTTTTCTTCTTCTTCTTTTTTCGGGGGCTGTTTTCTGCATACTTCAATAGCCCATGACAGAAACAAAGCAAAAAAATAATAATCATGGGAACTGTTAGTTCTATGCTGTTTAACCTTTTACCTCCAGAGGACAAGCCTCCAAACTAACAGAGGTACCAGAAACTTAAGAGCAAACAATACAGTGAAAGATTTGGCAATCAAGAGAAACTTCCAATGTTTGGGGATTTGCATACATGAAACATGAAATTGGATATGCATCGCTCCTTTACTTTTATTAATATATTACTAACCTCCTCATTTAAAAAGAAAACGAAAAGAAAAGAAAAGGAGCACAACTTGGCAAAAGAAACTAATTGCGCCTAGTTTGTTGACAAAGTAAGATTCGGCCAAATCGAAATGGTTCACACCTGACTTGAGGTTATGGCCAAACTGATACTCAGGCCTCACATGTGAGAACTAAGCTTTGGCTACGAGCACGAGTAGATGCTCCAAGCCTACCAGTGTTCGAGTCTCGCTTTCGACACTCGTGCTGAGATTTAATCTTTGCTCTAAATTAGGCGTGTATTATGGATACACCCACATGTATGTGTGTGGACATACGTGTGGTGTGTGTTTGTGCGTAAGTGTATCCGACATGTACTTAAAAAAACGCCTCAAACATATGTAGCTCGATACAACCACTCCAATCTGGAGACTATTATATTTATTCGTTGCAATTGCAGCTCGACTTTTTTGGATGATCATTCTTGATGGTTTCCGACCTGGAGTCTAATCTAGTCCAAGTCATCATCTACAACTCCCACTCAGCAGTGTATGTATACAGTAAATGGCTCGATGCCATGTTATACTTCGTGACTCAAGCTTAACAATAATTCCATGTTGGTAAATGAATATTATATTTTTATAATCATCCTGTATAAAGCAACAGCAGTGTTATGCAAGTTCATAGCTGATACTCTAGCGCCCGTTCATGTCAAACCATGGTCCCAGCAAAGCTTCAATTTAGTAATTAGCATGCATAAACACACGCTGGCATGCATGCTACAGTGTACTACTAGTGTTCTTTATCTTTGTTGTGTTCTGAGAATATTTTAATATAACATGTTTAAATGTGCGTTACAAAAAGTTAGGGCCATTTATATATTTGGGCAACAGTTTTTTTTTCGCTTTAAGTGATCATTTTAATTAATCAGCACCTTTACCAGACATCCATCCATATAGTTCAAAGGCACTGATGGTTGCAATCCCACTTTATTTCCTTCTAGTCTTTTATTATGTTTGTCATAATTTATTTTAGAGCAAGGCTATCTACTTACCTTGGAGATTCAATTTCATGCATGTTGCTCCACCATTTTGCACTCTCAAATACCCTCCAAAACAATGTGAACTCCCCAAACATCATTTTCTTATAGTATTAATTAGAGGTTTATGCTTCTATCTATATAGAAAGCTTCCCACTTCCAAAGAGAGGGTAAAATGAAAGAAATACTGCATTCTACTTATGTAGTGCAAGATTTCATACAAACTTATTAGGGGGGAAAGTACAGCTGATTGATAACAGAAATAGCTTATGTCCACTGCAAAACTTTTCTCAAGTAGCTAACCCATAACAAATTTGGCTACATCTTACTATGAACTACTCCAGCCTCATTGTAGGACAAATATCCATAAACAGCATGTTTCAGCCAGTAAAACAAAACCGCCAGGAATTCAAATTTGCCACCATAAAACACCTCAGATTCAATTTTTTAAACATAAAACACCTCCATTATAAGAATCTTACCCTGTTTCTTTTGCCTCCAAGCAAAATAGGACTAGGTTGATATACTGATGTACACGGTACACCTAGAGATGCATAAATATTTGCATCTGTGGATATCATTTACCTTAATAGGCATGAGTATACTTTCTTAGAAATTCTTGTAGACTATGACAGATCGGTGGATTGGATCAAAAGACTAAACCACAAAGTATATCAGCCAGTGTAGGCATGCGCTGTCTGATCCTCTCCATTCGTGCACTTTCTGACTGTAGACCACTCCATTAACTAGCCAGTTAGCCTGATGGGAAAAAAAGATCAAATAAGAGACTGCAAAGAATATTCAAAGCTACAAGAATATACAAAAGAGCAATTGAGCATGTGTACACCATTCTGCCTATAAATACCCGTGCACATTTGACTAGCACACTGCACTCAAGCCTTGACCAAATGGCTTCCCCTAAACCCCTCACTTGCAGTGTCATGGTCTTGTTCTTCGCTGCAAGCTTGGTTTCAGCTCAGCTTAGTGCAACTTTCTATGAGAAGTTTGCACTTTCTACGAGAAGTCATGCCCTAATGCACTGTCCACCATCCAAACAACCATGAGATCTGCCGTCGCAAGGGAAAACCGCATGGGTGCATCATTGCTCCGCCTCCACTTCCACGACTGTTTTGTAAATGCAAGTGTTCTGAAACCCGCGCATATACCTCATAGGTTACACTTTCTCACTACTAACCGTGGGAATCCTGACAATGCAGGATTGTGATGGCTTGGTGCTGCTAGAAGACACCCCAACCTTCACTGGAGAGAAGACTGCTGTTCCAAACAACAATTCCCTGCGTGGATTTGATGTGATCGACAACATCAAGGCACAGGTTGAGAGAATCTGCCCGCAGGTGGTGTCATGCACTGACATCCTTGCTGTGGTAGCACGCGATTCTGTTGTCGTGGTAAGACAAAACAAAAAAGGATTTCAAGTTAGAGCGAGCAATTTGGCTGCAAAAAGTTTTCAGGAAGTTCTGACACTAGTAACTTAGCAACTGAAATGAAGAAAACCTGCATGTAGACAGTTATGAAAATTCTATACCAAACATTCCTAAGGAAGTATTTAAAATATAGTCAACTCAAATAGTCAAGGGTTGTACAGAAATTGATTGACATATCTAAAAGTCTCAGAAGTCACCAAATATCTTCCATGCACTCCAATACAAAGAAACAAACTGACAAATTATTTTTCAGCTAGGAGGACCTACTTGGGTTGTCCAATTGGGACGGCGGGACTCAACGACAGCAAGGCTAGATACTGCAAACAATGACATCCCCGCGCCGACCCTTGACCTTGGTGATCTCACAAAGTCCTTCGCAAACAAAGGACTGAGTGCAACCGACATGATTGCGCTCTCAGGTACTTTACACGTTGCAATTCTTGCTATCAAAAGCATGTGTAAGATAGTGCTTTTGGTGTATATATAATATCATCTGAAATAAATCCAAAAAGTAAAAATATTGAAGAACTAATCCTCGCTGCAGCTTTATTGTAAAAACGAATGGTCCAAGCTAGATATGTTGTTTTACTGTCAAGGGTACTACTGATGGTAATTTGTTACTGATATCAAGCAAAAAAAATGCCAGGGGCTCACACTATTGGCCAGGCCAGATGCATCAACTTCAGAACCCGCATATACAGCGAAACCAACATCGACACGTCCCTTGCAACGTCCCTGAAATCCAATTGTCCAAACACAACAGGTGACAATAACATCTCTCCCCTCGATGCGTCGACACCCTATGTTTTCGACAACTTCTACTACAAGAACTTGCAGAACAAGAAGGGCGTCCTGCGCTCTGACCAGCAACTATTCAATGGTGGCTCAGCAGACTTCCAGACTACCACCTACTCTTCAAACATGGCAATGTTCTTCACTGATTTCAGCACCGCAATGGTGAAGATGGGCAACATCAGCCCCCTCACTGGATCCAGTGGACAGATCAGGAAGAACTGCCGGAAGGTAAACTAGGTCCTACATTGTTGAAATCTCCGCGGGTGTGTGGTTTAGTGTAATCTTCAGAGAAGGGAGAAGTGGCCCTTTCCTGATGCTGTATTCCTCTTGAACATGTGTGTACTGCCATTACAAAACAGAGATGGAAAGGAATAAAATGAAACCAAGAAGGCTTTTGGTGTAACAATTGATATGGCCTTTCAGATTTTTAGCCACCAATCTTTTATTTTAAAGGTCATGGATAATAATAGGTAACATAACGGCACATGAATTTCACTACTACAATAACCTGTTTATATATTATCAATACTCAAGAAACTGATGTTCAGAATAACTTATTAAGCTGACATTACTCATTTCTACATAGTGTCAATACTCAAAAACTTAGTTCATTAACCATCTCTTTAAATCTTGAATCTTCAACTAATCATGGGAGTTCCTTCTTCTGTTGTTAATGTTCTCCTGCGCATGGGAGTTCCGTAGATTCCTACGGAAACAAACTACCCTGTTTGGAACATGGGAGTTCCGAGGATTCCTACGGAAAAATTCCCAGCAGTGAGGTGTGCTGTGGTCTACCTTGTACCCTCTAAAAAACTGTACCCACTCTGGATATCCAAGTGGACAAACTACCCCTGTTTGGAACATGGGAGTTCCGTAGGATTCCTACGGGAATTGAACTGTTTCCAGTGAGAACCCTGCTTTTCAAACAGGGCCTAATATTTTATTCGTGGAGGGTTTAGGTCTATCTGTCTATGCTCACAAGAGGTCTATGCTCCGGTATATGATACTTCAGCTTCTTGATAAGGTTATCTCACTGGGAAAATATAAATAGGTAGCACAACAACCCAATATGACTTCATATTCCAGGATTCAAGTTAAACCAAGTTCCAACTTGCTAAACATCATCGTGTATAAAGCAAACTACTATCCAAGTTCATATGTCAGTCTCCATTCATGTCACATTTTATACCAGAAATGTGTATGACTAGCTACTTGACAAGGCAATGACACAAATAGCTACTCTATAATTGCACTTCCTGAAAGTACCAAAGAAAATATTGCATGATGATGGTGATGAGAGCGCGGGTCAGCAACCCATCAACGCCCTCAGCCAGCACAACAGAGATTCCTCCATCAGAAGCTCAACAAGCTGCAACCGTGAAAACGTTCATTGTAAGAGCAATCTTGTGTGTATGTCTTGCTTCAGGAATACCAAGTCCTGTTCCTACTTCAAAGAGAGCAAATATTAGCTAAATTGCAGATACAAGTTGCATAAGAAGAATAATGCATACTTCCCATAGCAATTTTCCTGTAGATGATGGTGGGTGGATTAGACCAATGACCAAACCACAAAGTATGCTGTACATGCACAGGCATGCTCTGATCCCCTCCTTTTTTTTACACTTTCCAAAATGTAGACCACTCCATTACTAAACCAAATGCACCAGGACATACAGATAAAAATGGATGCAAGAATATGCAGGACAGTAGCGTGCCACAGTGGCCTGGGTAATTGAGCGTGCACCCACCATTCTGCCTATCATGCAGACTAACCAACCCCTGTAATCAAATCTGCATTCGCTTCAAACTCTATACGATTTCTTTTAGTCAAGACTCAAGAGGTAGAAGAAGCATTTGCCTTTCGCACACCTAGCTTGCGCGGCTCTTTCCATGTGTGAATGGATGCTAAAACTAAATTAACGAACACATTCAGTCATGCATGCCATGCACCACCCCAAGAAACACCAAGACGATGAACGGAGAAACCAAGAATTGAACCTTGGGGAGGCTGGGGAAGATGGAGTGAGCGGCGGGTGAGTTGGAGTCACCGTAGCCACGGCGGTCGGGGAGGCAAGGGCGTCCATCTGGTGGCGCCACGAGAGCCAGACCTCCGCGAAGCCGTGGATGAGGTGGGCCGGCGGCGCCGCCGCGGAGCCCTGCTCGGCGAAGCCGCCTTGGCATTAATGCAAAGGAGCCCTCCCCAAAAAGTAACTGCACGACACATTAGTTCCCCCTCAATCTGAACCGTCCAACAATGATCGAACGGTCCATGATTGCAGATTTTATTCACGATCCGAATATGTTAGGGTGTATACGGATAATAGATAATATTACTCGTATAAAAGACGTTGCTAGGCGCGGAAGACAGGCGGGCGTGGGAACATCATGGGCCCGGCCCGGTTTCGCGCCACCAGAGTGCGGGAACTTGCCAGCTCTCTTGCTAGCGCGGGCACGATCCGACGGCCGGTGAATTCCCGCCGACGTAGCCAACTCTGGAAGCGGCGCTTTCTCTAGGCTATTAATATAGGTAATTGTTGTTCTTTGGTCAGTACAGATTCATGGAGAATACACAGCTCAATAAGGCATGTTCTAGCTCTATGTAGTCTTCAATTCCTCTCCTTCCCGCGCTCCAGTACCGCGGAAGGGAGCCGATGAGTTCCCGTACTACGGTGGTGCGGGACGGGGCCAGGCCCATGACGTTTCACGCCAGCCCGTCTTCCGCGCCTAGTATCGTCTTTTCTCACCCCCAAGTGCGGTAAGTTCTACGTGTCAACCTCCAGCTCTTTTGCGTTTGATAAGAGGTCAGATTTGCAATTTTGACGCTAATGACGTGGCCAAATTAAAAAAAAAATTCTACCATAGCTACGTGCTACGATAGAGAGGATCCGCGTCCAGTTGGCAGCCCAATTGTTGGATGCAGATGCCTACGGGGTATTCAGTTAATCCAGTCTACTGACAGCGCACAGCATAACAAAATCCCAAAACCAACAGTTGAGCTCCAATGAATATGACTACTCACCAACCCACTTAAAAGCTAAAATAACAGTCCCAGTAACTTGTAGTTTCACTTGCAAAATATCTCCATCTCACCTGGGCATGCATGCGGTCACACAATCCAGCAAGTAGACTAGCCTCCTCAGAAACATGATCTCTATTCAAGCATTCATGGCAGCTGTTGCAAATTCTACTCCACATGGTTGAGAGCCCAACACCATGTCCAAACTATGCTGAACATCTCAGGATCTCATGGAGAAAGCAAGACCATGTCACGATGGCATTGCTCATACAAAGCTTCATCACCATGCCAAGACTAAGATTAAGTATACAAAGAGTAGTACACTTCATATTGCAAGTTTAATTAGTTAATATGGAGAGTTAATTTGTCTTCTTTTTATTGATTAGAAAAAAAAAGGTTAGGAGTAGCCTATTTTAGTGCTTGACAGGGATCGAGATGCAGAGGCGCACATTGTTCTCTGCATTAATATTTCTCAGCCGTTAGATGAAATACGGATAGATGAGACAAATCGTTGCAATACAATCCGAACAATGTTTTGCTAAGGTATTCTACCTGCAGTGTTTTGCCCAGTAATTTCTACAACAAACTGTTTGCGATATTACTGCATAGCACTATCTACACAACTGAAATCACTGTTCACACAGTGGTCCTCTGCTGTATATACCGCAGAGGATCCAGATCTATTTGATAGAGACCGCAGAGGATCCGAATCTATTCGATAGAGGTCATCCAAACTATACATATCTCCATGTATAAAACGGTTCTAGCTTAGGGCAAAAGGAAAAAATAATCTCCATACCATACTATTCCAAATTTCCAACCGCACAATATCCCTATGGAAGTTTTTCCTTGGTTCCAAAAGGGGCCCACATGCATCGCGATGGTCCCTTGGAAATTCTAGAACGCAAACGCTGCTTTACTAACTTGTGCCTCCATCGTGCGTGCATCAGTCGTCGTCAGTCACACTAGTGAGTCACTAGCGATGACTCGATCGACTGATCGCCAGCCAAAGTCGAGTTTGGCAGGTCCGTTCGTGTTATGCGTTGGAAGCTAAGCAGCAGCATCTGAGTGAAGTTCTCAATCATACCACACATTTTTTTTCTTGCTGACCCACTAACACCACAAAGCTAGGGATGAGCTGGCTAATCTTCGTCACTTAAAACAATTCCTCGCAAAAAGAAAGGGTTTTTATAAATTACAGCCGAGCATCGCCATCATTTAAATTCTGGATATAATAGTTGAATACAATCCGAGTTCTCCCTGCTTCTGCACCCAAAAATAAATAAATTCACACCTCTGGTTATGCATGACGTCACTTCCACATATCTCAACTCAGACGCTCCCTCCAATTAATATAATCGTAGCTCAACTTCTTGAGTGGCAAGGCTATCTCACTGGGAGAATATAAATAGGCAGCACAACAGAACAATATGACTTCATATTCCAGGGTTCAAGTTAAACCAAGTTGCAATAAACTTGCTAAGCATCATCATGTATAAAGCAATACTACTGTCCGAGTTCATATGTCGGTCTCCATTCATGTCACATTTTGCACCAGAAATGCATATGGCTAGCTACCACACAATGCAATGGCACAAATGGCTACTCTAGAATTACACTTCCTGAATGCACCCAAGACAACATTGCATGATGGAGATAGGATCCCATGTTCCGGCCAGCACAACAGAGATTCCTCCGTCAGAAGCTCAAGAAGCTGCAACCGTGAAAACATTCATTGTAAGAGCGATCTCTAAGCTGACAGAACTGTTACATACGAGACCTGTTGGTACTTAAAAGAGATCAAATGTTAGCTAAGTTGCAGATACAAGTTGCATAAGAAGAATAATGCATACTTTCCAATGCAATTTTCCTGTAGGTGATGGGTGGGTTAGATCAAAGACCAAACCACAAAGTATGTTGCACAGGCACAGGCATGCTCTGACCCCCTCCTTTTTGTGCGCTTTCCAAAATGTAGACCACTCCATTACTAAACCAAATGCACAAGGACAAATAAAAACTGATGCAAGAATACGCACGGCAGTAGCATACATTAGTGGGTAATTGAGCGTGCATCAACCATTCTGCCTAGTGCCTATAAATACTCGTGCACATGTGGCCAACATTGCAGACGAAAACTTGAGTATTTAGCCCTCAACCATTCCTACAAGCCAATGGCTTCCAAGAACACCTTCACTTGCAGCATCGTGGCCTTGTTCTTGGCTGCAAGCTTGGCTTCAGCTCAGCTGAGCACAGATTTCTATGTTAAGTCGTGCCCCAGTGCACTATTCACCATCCAATGCGCCGTGCGCAGTGCAGTTGCAAGGGAAAACCGCATGGCTGCATCATTGCTTCGCCTCCATTTCCACGACTGCTTTGTTAATGCAAGTGCCACATAACCTACACATATACTTGACACTTTTTTTTTTTGGCAATCTCGATTTTTCTAAATGAAGTGCAGATTATGCTACTTTGCTCCTTTTCATCAGTTATATCTCATGTCATGTCCATGCGTTACAGTAGTGGTAAGTTGGTAACAATATGGTTGATACAACAAATCTGAAATTGTCACAATCCATTTTATGAAACATGTCTCTTCTGTTTCCAGCTATGTTCCTACAATCTTACATACTGCAGCAGCAGTAATTTGTTCTGAACACTATGTTTTAGAGTTCAGAACACGTCTGAATATTCTTTTTTGTGAAAGTGCTATATGATCCCTTTCTCTTTTACACAATCATAATGTGCTCAATAACTGACAATTTACCAAAATTCTGATGATCAGGGTTGTGATGGATCAGTACTGCTAGATGACACAGCCACCCTCATTGGTGAGAAGACTGCTAAGCCGAATAACAACTCTCTACGTGGATTTGATGTGATTGACAGCATCAAGGCACAGGTCGAGGTGAAGTGCCCTCAGGTGGTTTCATGTGCTGACATCCTTGCTGTTGCAGCACGTGATTCTGTTGTTGCGGTAAGATAAATCATGTTCAAACATGAGTACACTGTAAACCTAGGACTCACAAAAGTTTCTACAATAACTAATATTACAGCAAGAAGTTCTGTGGTAGGATCATACAAGCAATTGCACCGTGGTAATAATAATAGCAATAATATGTACATCTATATTTATACGTATTAAAGACCTAGATAAGCAGGACAGTATTGAAAAAGTCGTCATGTTTGAACCATAAAAAATTCCAGAGTAACTTAGCTGAGCCATTGAAGTTTTCAGCAATCACTATAGGTCTTCAACGTATTAATTATTATTAAATTGAAATAAATATGGTATTTAAACTATCCTAAAAGATGACAATGAACCTTCAGCTAGGAGGGCCTACCTGGGCTGTGCAATTGGGGCGGAGGGACTCGATGACAGCAAGCTTTGATGTGGCAAACAGTGACATCCCTGCACCGACCTTCGATCTCACTAATCTGACCAAGTCCTTCTCAAACAAAGGGTTGAGTGCAACTGACATGGTTGCTCTCTCAGGTACATGTCACACACCTTGTCATCTGAGTGTTTAGAGTAATACTTCTGGTACAAAAATGTCACCCCACAGAATTAATCAGAAAAAGTTTTGGAGCATCAGCATGTATTAACCACCACAACTTAATTGTAAAAATGAACCAGTACATACCAGTCTAGGGTACTTCTGCTAAATATTTGACCCCACAAATCATTTGCCAGGGGCTCACACAATAGGTCAAGCCAGATGTGTCACTTTCCGCAACCGTGTTTACAGCGAGACCAACATCGATGCATCCCTTTTGACATCCCTGAAATCTAATTGTCCAAATGCAACTGGTGACAATAACCTCTCCCCCATCGACACGTCAACACCCAATGCTTTCGATAACTTCTACTACAGGAACCTGCTGAACAAGAAAGGTGTCCTACATTCTGATCAGCAGCTTTTTGATGGTGGCTCAGCTGACACCCAAACTGCCACCTACTCATCAAACATGGCAGCATTCTTCACTGACTTCAGTGCAGCAATGGTGAAGATGGGCAACATCAGCCCCCTCACTGGATCCAGTGGACAGATCAGGACAAACTGCAGGAAAGTGAACTAAACTTTTGCAATGCTATACTGTTGTATTGTGGTATGGGCGTGTGGTGTAAATTGTAATCTTCAGAGAAGGGAAAATGTCCCTTTCCTGGTTGTAATCTTCATGACACTGTGCATCCTGCTACTACAAAGTAGATGTATGGAAGAAATAAAATGACATCAAGAATTGATGTGGCCATACGATAATACCACCTGATCTATTAGCCTTTCAGCCATCAATCCAGCACTTGCAAGATCACGAATCAAGATAGTTGCAGGAATAACACATCAATTTCAGTTCTAGAAAAATATACATACATTGCATGTTACCAATCCAAATATGTTAGTTTCTACCTTTTTTCTTTAAATAGCTGTTATTCACATTTCACAATGATGTGGCCATGCTGCACTGCTTATTGTTTTCCATACCTTCAATAGCTTAGCCCATTGACCATCTCTTGAAATTCCCCAATTGGTAATTGAGGATATCAAGTGCAAAAACATCTTGTTATGGAGATTTTAAGCACAAGATGACTAAGAGATCTATTATAAATGCTAGTCGCCACTGTCTAGTTACAAATTTTTACTAGGACAAACATACCATGCAGCTTACAACAGAATGTGGTGTCATTAGGATATATACAGCACCAGGGCTATCTTTTTTCTTCTTACCTTCTAATTATGCACAAGCAAAAAAAAAAAAATAGTTCTCAATGCAAGAAGAGCAATTGAGGGAAAACATGTTCATTCAGTCATGTATCAGTATATCAACATGTCAAAACTGAAGGAAGCTGAGATTGCATTCCAAGTACAAAATCTTGGCAAGGATTAGTTTTCGAATTGTGTACAGAAAACCAGGTAAATAGTTCTATACAACATAGTTCACAACACAAAAAAAAAAATCCAACTGAGCGGAGAACAGAATGAATACTTCCTAACATCGTAGTTGCAGGCAAAGTCATGACTCATGACTGATGAATATTACGGATGGCAGCATTGATACTTTTACAGTCAAAATCCATAATCTTCATCCAGTTCTCAAAATCTCCAATTTCCTGTACCATGATTAAACAAACAACGGGTGCTTCAGAAACAACAACTACTAGCACAGCCAAATAATTAACTGATAAACCTGAGAAAGGAAGTATGCCATCTTCCCAGCACTGAGCTCTTCGATTTACGATGTTATCTCAAGTTCAGACAGTGTTATGCCTGGATGCTTTTAGGAAAATTTAACCTAAAAATAATGGTGACCTAATTAATAGCATCTCACACCTTTCCAGCTTCACTGACCACAGAACAAGCATAAATTCGTACTGTAATCGGTTTAGTGGTAGGATTTAGATTTGGGCAAGGGTTGCACAAGGAAAAGATTAACAGTAGCAGTTACAGCGTCGCGATAAATTACAATTCAGGGGCATCTTTTGAAGAATTGTTCTACTAGTCAGTATGTTTCACAATGTTAAGGTTCTATGTTTATGTGAACCGCTGTCACAACAGAGATAATGAAAAAAAAAAACAGCATAAAAATAACCAAGGGCAGTTGCGTTGAGTAGACCTTCAAGACAGAGTTGATTGCGTTGGTGGCAGCAAGCCACTGGCCGGTCTGCTTTCTGTAGCGCGCGATTGTAGCAAGCAGCGCACGGGCTTCAAGCTCTATGCGCTTCTCGTTGACGAAGAGCTCCTGTACCCCGCCGTCAACCGTGTCCACAAGAAGATCGGCAACCCGCACGGCGCTTCTTAAAGCATTCTTCTTTGCTCTCTCTGCGCGTTTGTACGGGAAGAAAGAATCATTTGAGCAGCAGGATTCACAGTAGGAACAATGATACGGTGGCCAATTAAGAGTGAAAGATTGAATTTGCACCATGAGCCATGCTGTAACGATAATAACAACAAGGAAAAATGTTTGTTTTGATGGAATCAATCAATCACAGAGAACAGAAAAGGATTGGATGCGGCTGAGCTTGTTCAGTTAGCTGATTACCAGTTTGCTGGCGTTGGCGGAGGGATTGGTGGTGGTGTTGCTGCGTGATCTGGAGCAGCGCCGCTTCCAGCTGCCCGCCCGCCGTCTCCGCCGCTGCCTTGGCCGTCGGCCCCTCCATCTCTCTCTGCCGCCTCCCCTAGTCTAGTCCTCCGATCTGAACACCCTTCTCTCCCTTTTTTTTTTTGCCCTTTTTCCTCGGCCGCCCGATCGCGATAGGATTTGCCAGCTTATTCGTTGCTATGGGCCACGGCCGATCTAAGTACGTAGCTACTTCGACATCCAGAGTCCACGTCTTTGCTATTCCACAACCCGTATGGCCCATCAATCTCTCTGTGTCTCCGATTGGCACAAATATAAGGGAATTGCTATGGCTCATATGTCTGAAGTATCGGACGCCCGCTCTCTCGTAACTGAATGCAAAATATCAGATGTTTTGCTCGTATTCAAGCCGTATCTGCGCCTCTCCCTTCCCAACAACATCCATTTCTTCTCCTCCCCCTCAGGTGGCTTGCTGGTCGTCGGTGGCAACCACTGCAGCCCCCTCTCTAAATAGGATGGATCTCACTAGATCTGTCGCCGCCACGGTCAGAACTTGTTGATCTAGTGATGTCGAGGTCGGAGGAGTTTGCGTTGATGAGGAGTGGAGGACAACACTTTCGGGGGTGACGAGGCAGTGATGCCAAGCCAGCCTCACCCTTGCTAGATCTGGGCTGGCCGACGATGAGGTAGTGGTGTGGGCATCCATCATCATCATCCTCTCACGAATTTAGCTCCGGTAAGGTTGTTGCATGTATTTCTTGGCTTTGTTGCAACCCATTTCTCCATTTGTTGCAAGATTTGTCCCAGGTGTTGTGGTTGTTGCAGATATGTTTTCCGGTGTTGCATTCTTGGTTGTACAATGTTGCAACACAACACACACTACTACAGAACAGACCTTTGGTCGAACTGCCAAATGGGCAATAGTCTCGGAGAAAATTGCGTCCGGGACCAAAAATATCTTTAGTCCCGGTTGGTAACACCAACCGGGACTAAAAGTCCTCGCCCAACGGCTCGGTAGCGAGCTTTGCGGGAGGACTTTTAGTCGGTTGGTGTTACCAACCGACTAAATGTCAACCTTTAGTCGGTTGGTACTACAATCCGGACTAAATCTTTAGTCCCGGATTGTAGTACCAACTGGACTAAAGGTTGACATTTAGTCCCGTTGGCAACACCAACCGGACTAAATGTCTTCGGCGTTAAATCACGGGGCCGGAACGCCGTGGTCGCCGCCGGACACGCCGCCATTCGCTGCTGTCACCACGGGCCGTTCATTCACTCAACCGTATTCACCGCGTGTTCGCGGTAAGCTCCGATGCTAACCTGCCGTCCATTTGACATCTACCGCACTGCCGTCCATTTTCTTTTATTTTCGATTTTTGAATAGTACGAGATTTGTGATTTTTGTATAATTAAATCTAGAGCTCCAAAATTACGAAAGTTTTTGTGTATGCTCTCGACATGTATACTAAAGGTTCTCTGTGGCGGTAATTGAATAGTGGGGACCTTTAGTCGGTTGCTAACACTGACCGGGACTAAAGGTTCTCTCAAAAATATGTCCCAGCGCAAAATTCACCTTTAGTCCCGGCCGTGGCACCACCCGGACTAAAGGTTCTCTGAAAATATGTCCCGCAAAAATTCACCTTTAGTCGGGCCGTGGAACCACCCGGACTAAAGGTCCACCTTTAGTCCCGGTCAGTATTACCACCGGGACTAAGGTCTTAGTCCCTGTTGGTAAAACCGCCGGGACTAAAGGTCCCAAAGTACTTAAGCAACGATTTCGTCTTCCATTCTTCCTCCACTTCCCATCGCGCGCCTCTCCTCGCCGTCTCCTCGCGCCTCTCCTCGCCGTCTCCTCGCGCGCGCCGCTCTGCCGACCTCGCGCCGTCGCGGCGGCGTGCTCCCGCCGTCTTCTCCGCGACCCGCCCTCTCTCTCGCGCCGCTGCGTCGTCTCCGCGTCGCCGCGCGCTCCCTCGTCGCCGGCATCTCGATCGAGGTTTGAAGGCAAACAATATTCTCCCAAATAATGCAAGACTAGCTATTTGAGTTTGCATATGGCGCACATTTACTTCGTTTAATTCCAAAACCGAGAGAGTTGAACTTGGTCTTAGCTCACCGATTCTTGGTTCTCGGTTTGATTACTAGCAAGCAAGCAAGAAAGAAAAATAGAAGTAAAACAAAAGTGGTGACCGAACACCATTCAGCTAGCGAAGAATTATATGTGCGCGTATACATATATTAGCAGCGAAGAATACGCATTTGAAAACCTAATGTAATTGTAAAACCAAAATCAACAATGAATTGAAATGGAAACAAAAAGAAAAAAAAACACCTTTAGTCGGTTGGTAATACCAACCGGATTAAAAGGCGACCAGTGGCCCATCAAGCGGACCTTTTAGTCCGGTTGGTATTACCAACCGGGACTAAAATCGACTTTTAGTCCCGGCTTGGGACCGGGACTAAAGGTGAGACATTTAGTCCCGATTTCCTAGTCCCGGCTCTATAACCGGGACTAGAGGCCCTTTAGGCCCGGGACCAAAAGTCTGTTCTGTAGTAGTGACATCAAATGTTGCAGATGTTTCAATGTGTTTTTGTTGTTGTTGCAACAAGGTTTAATTTTGTTGCAATAGGTTCTTGTATTTGTTGCCCTAATAGTTTAAATTTGTTGCACATATTTATTTGTTGATTTCATATTTATTGCATCCGAGCAAAGATTTGTTGCAACTTTAGAAACTAATTGTTGCGCTTCTGATATTTATTTTTTGTACTGGATCTTATTAGTTGTCTCGTTCTCATCCATTCACCCACCAAGACGACGCCTCCTAGTCCCCACCTCACATCCCGGCTCCTCCCCCTCCAGTGGCTCACCAGTATTTGGCGGTTGGAGCCAGCCGCCATCGCAAACATGCTCCTCTCTCTCTAGACCAGCAAAGGTAAGGTGTCGCATCGGCGCGGTGGCCAGTGGTCGGCGGCCGGAGGAGGAAGACGGTGCGGCCACTTCCATAGTATCCTCCTCCCACGCTGCCCTCGTCAAACGACGGATTAGATGGGACGGGAGGAGCGCACGCCCAATGGAAAGCGTTGCATGCATTTAATGGTTTTTATTTTTGCGCTAATGTAGATGTCATCGAATGATTAATACTTTATAGTGCTTTGGTTTATGAAGATCCCATCATACGTCCGGGCGCTAATCGTTCCCTAAATATAATCCTCTCAAAAAAGAGAAAAACCAATTTGGCATAATTGCAGTATTTCGGTTTGGCTAATGAACGACGAAAATTGAAGCAAGTTTTGATAGTAGTACTACAATAGTATAGCACTAGCCCGTTTCCCCATGGAACTACAATAGTATAGCACTAGCCTGTTTTCCCGATGGATGAATAGACAGAGTGTGGTCTGGTTCCCATCGTTTGCTTGCACAAAATTTGTTGGAGAAACTAAACTAGTCTAGGATACACTAAAGTTTTAAGTAGATGTCATTTTAACTCCATAGACACATAATAAAGAAGAACAAAGAACAAACCAGGGGCGGACCCAGGGGTAGTCGAGGCTAGCGCCCCCTACCGACGGTCGGCTCATGGTGTACCCCTAGCACCCCCAGCCCAGCCGCGCTCAGGCAAATCTCCTTGGTGCCCAGACCAATCGCGCGCAGCCAAATTAATCTCCTTGGCGATCACTTGATCCCACCTTCCCATGCAAGAGTGTGGTATCCGACCTCCCTAGTAGCTCACTGCTCTGAAACAAACACAAAGGTATAAGCCACCTGAAACAACAACCCCATCTCAACAGGAAAAGATGATGTGACTGGAATTAGCAAAGCATGCACCGAGACGTCACTGCTGACGGGTAGCTTCCTGCAGTGTCTGAACCACCAATAGAGAGTGGGAACTGGGTCGAGTAGGTCATCCTCGCACTCCCCTCCTCCCTTCAAAGGTAGAAGAAGAAGACTAGATGATTTGGGCTGCGTGGACTGCACCAAAACCAAACCATGTGTTAGTAGTTGGATGTTCCCATGATGGACGTCTAGGTCAATTGGCTAAGCCCACCAAAGCCCATCTATCTCACTATCTGTCCCTTTCTATCTATCGCACTTGATAGGCAAGCAGCAAGCCAGTAACACGACAGACTACCGCTGACTGGCAATTCGGCATTCGGCATGTCGCAAGCAGATCCCATCAACACCTCTTAAATTTTGGTTCTAGGCCTGCCACCGGAAGAAGTTAACACCTTAAAAACTTTTTAAACAGCTTGCCCCTGCTGAATGTATAACACCACCACCGAGTAATCAATATGGGTATTCGATGGAACATGCTGCCTCGAAAGAAGAATTTGTAAACCAAAATCAACTCTCTAAAACAACGCCTACTGTCAATAGGAGGAAGAAAGCGTAGTGGATTGTTCGTCAAAACTACGCATTGGTAAAGGTTTTGCCTTTTAGCATGCATGCTTGATTGGTTAAGGTGGACTGGAGTAAAAGACCAAATAACGCGTCAGAGCATTTGCAATAGTTTGTTTCTTAACCTGTTACTAAGAGGAGAGATAGCACTTAATCTAATAAAAAAACAAGCCGAGCGGCGAGGGGGTGAGCCGCTGGAGGCACGTGAGCCGGGGAGGCGCCGTCAGCCGCGCCAGGCCAAGCCAGAGGGGAACCAGAAGGGGTGCGCCTAAGCAAGGAGCAAATCACCAGGTGAAAGAAGAAGGGAAATGGGGGATAGAGAGAAGAAATGAGAAGAAAGAAGAGATGAGGAAGAATGGATGATCAGAGAAGTGTTCAGCGGAAGAGATGAGGTGGAGGGAGAAAAAGGGAAAAGAAAGAAAAGATAAGAAAATAAGATAAGAAAAAGGGTAGAAATGGAAATTTTAGGAAAAGGGTAAAAAGGTAATTTCTAATGAATATTTATAGTAGTAGATTTAGCAATAAAATTTAGCGCTAATAATAATAAACGTTGGCACAGTGTATAGATCGGACCAAACAATTGTATAAACCGCATGAGGATAAATAGCAGTAGACTGACCGATAGAAAAATAAAAAGGGAAAAGTGTAAAAAAAAATTAATTTGAGGCCCTATAAATAAATTTAGCACCAATAACTCACTAGATTAGACTAGTAGCCTGAGGCGTTAGAAGATAATTTACTCAAGATAGATTAATTAAATTAAACAACCCTCGAGTAAAATCAATTAAGCATATTTGCATGTGTAACTTTTAACAGACCTAGTTGCACGTGGTACGTGTAGTATTTTGTTTTCGAGTGATAAAACGTGAGAGTAGCCAACCAGCAATTCCAGAGCTGGTAGACCGTAGAACAACCGTAGGCGGGGAGTGCTAACTTAACAGGGGATCCAAAAAATATTATTAAATTAAAATCAGTCGAAAAAGAAGATCAATTGACTAATGTATGCATAATAGCACCCAAAAACCAACCAACTAAGTATTTATTTATTTATTATTCGCGCTGCCGTATAATTACATAGGACAATCCAACGCAAACTGGAGTAGCTGACCCGAAATTCCTCGACACCGATCTTTTCTATGACTACGAAGGCAAGCTTATTTCTTGAACATCAACCTAGTTATATTAAATGTAAACTATATATTGTTGTTTCATATATGTACATGCATCAAAACTTTGTCTCAAAATTAAATCGGATAAAAGAGATAAAGAGAAAAGAGATGAGAAAAGAGAATTATTAGGATGGTAAAGGGGGGTCTTGGCAGGAAAAGAGAAGAGGGAAGAGGCGTGACCCTTTACATATGGATAATATATAAGGACCAACAAAGCTCTTATTCGGATAAGAAGTCGTATTTAACTGCAGACCATTTTTTCATTTCGACGGGCAGAAAATGCTACCTTGTCACGTAATTATGTTCTCCACAACAGGTAAGTAGTAGCGCACGATGACCGCTAGGTGTTTATCTTCTTATCAAGTGATAAGTGGTCTTTTCAAAATTAAAATTGTCACTTAAATCTTGGTAAAGTATTTTTCAGAAACAGAGATAAGCTGGAAAATGTGATACAAACAGAGATGAGTCATCTAGTGCATATTTGCTAATACATGCTTGCTGAATACACTAGTACTCAATCTTGCTATTATTCTCCTTTGTAAATCCTAGTATGGCAGAGAACTATCCCGAGCGGGATGAAGGATACGTAGGTGCTGAGGGGGCCATAGGAGGCGAGAGCGCTGACTTCGAGGAGCAAGGCGAGGTGGATGCCTTATTTGGCGAGTAGGACGAGTAGACGATTGGTGGAGCGAGGGGAAATTCCTTCCTTTGTAATTAAATAATTGTATTAAAGTCTATAGCCTTGCGTGGCTAACGGTGTAATAAAGTGCAGTTTCTATCTTATTGTTCTGCTGCGTTAACTCTGGTAAGACTTACTATTCGTCGAAACGATGTTCTACCGGACAGACGAATAGTAATTCGTATGCTTAAGTGTGATTACCCTCCGGAGTAATGACATGGAGCGCCGTAGCCAACCCAAGGCCGGTTAGACCACTTGCCACCTGACAGCAACACCGAAATCTACTCAAACTCAAAGCCAAACTCAAACAACTACAATTCGTGCATCAGAGCCAAACTCATCATAAGCCATAGGGTGACCTCTGTATGGTCTCACAGTTTGTCTCCCCTCAACCCAAGAGCCAAACTATACCTAAAGAAAGAATTCAGATGCCGAGTCATGCATCATCCATGAGCAGCTTGAATTTTCCACAAATTCGAAAGTGCATGTAGTAATTGTAGACCTGAAACGTCAGCGTAGATTAGCAAGATTTCTTGCATGCGGCCGGGAGCTAGTTAGCTACAAGGCCTCCATATCATGCATGCAGTTTTAGGTCTGAGTACGATCCATCGAGTCTGTACTGCTGCTTGCATGATTCTTAATTCTGACGACCCAATATTAATTCTGTCTGTCTGAAAATGTCGACCTGAGGGACTTAGCTTATCTTACTCAAATTCAGTTTACTTACGATCTTTTTAGGTGGGTGGTAAGATATGCAGTCAAAGTCAGCTCAATCAATTATTTACATACATATATACAGCCTCATCCTCATCGCTATATCTATCTGCAGCCCATCAACAAATTAATGTAAAATATTTGACAGTTGCAGCTAATCCCGGGTGATGATGCGATGTTCATACATTATTAGGAGGGGATGTGCGTACAATCCAATTTCAGGAGTATATCTGTTTCATCGCGGTAATCGCCTGCTTCCTAAAGAAAAAGAGGGGAACTAAGAAAGAAAGAAATTTGTTAATGCCAGCGGCCATATAACACCTGTAAGTTGAAAAATATCGTTTCAAATTAAATTGTAGTCCACCTACTTTACATTCAAAAGATTCCTTTAATATATATTTGCATGTTTCTTCACCTCAAAAAAGAAAATTTCCAATGTAGTACTGAACCCCGGCCCTAATGGTTTTTCGAAGTTGTTTTTTCCCCCCCGAAGTGGTACTGAACACCTAATGTTAGGAGTCTAATCTTTTCAGATGTACTATCGATCGATCTCTCTTGACTAAGCAGGTAGAATGATTGGACATTAAACTACTCTGCCGAGAGTCCCCACCAATCTTATCCTAATAATAAGGTTTGTCTACTAGCTGATGTGTTACCATGCATCTTTGGTTGGTCTTATTTCTTCTTCGATCGGTTCTTCCTCTCAGTTTTTGTTTGCTATTTTTTCATCATGTCATAATCGTCACTGCAGAAAATGACTCCGTAGTCCGTACGTCGATAAAGACTTCATCTCCAAGGACCAAACAAGCAATAATGTAAAAAAAAACCTTAATACTATCATATTATCGATCTGACAAACTAAAGGATCAACGAGATACTGTTGCTTTAAATATGATGGCAAATTAAATTGACCTTACAGATATATGTAGTACGTCGATCGATCGTAATTCATACATGAGAAGTGAAATGCTAACATGCTGATTTATATTTTGAGTTTGTATGGAACAGCATATCTCTGTAGTAGTGGAGTATAATTTAACAGCTGGATGCATTATGCATGGCTTGAAAAGGTCCTCGTTAATTAGGACGTCCGTTTACCTATGGTCTGATCACATTCTAGATCAGTTGACTTATTGATCTGCATGCTAGGATTGATGTTAGCCACTGTTTCTTGTCCGAATTTGGATGGTTATGCGTGCATGCAGATATAGCTAGCCTGTAACTTGTAAATGATACTTCAATCGTTGGTGCTCCTTGGCTCGTTTAGTCAGACAGAAAAAGTCGTTGGATTCGGTACCATTTGATTGCTCTGACTAAGCATTCTAGCCAGTTGCTTACTCCATCTTAAAATAGATGTTGCTTCACAGTTTCAGGCATGCATGTCGTCTCCAGAACACCCATTTTGACCCATCGCCCCGTCATATGACTGTAGTATTCAGTAATAGCACTATTCAGCGTTGCCTTTTAGCTTGCTGGGATGCATTTGACAAGTACTCCACTCCACTACTTGCAGTGCATGTCGCTGTTAATTGGAGCAGTAACCTCTCTACGTTACCCCGACCAGTCTACATCGATTCGTTGAATCCGTTACGGGACTCGATCCCTACTCCGTTCGTTAGAAACGACGAGGCAAATAACAAAAAGATGATCGAGAACGCGAGATACGGATTTTAATGTGGAAAAATCTCACGAACAAAACCAGTGTGCCGGCGATGATCACTATACGACAAGTATTACCAAGCATATGTCTGCCAGAGTATATATAAGGTGTAGAAAACGACTTGGAGCAAGGAGAAGATAGAAACAAATCTGAAAAGATGGCCTGATCCGTGATCAACACCGTCGATCAATAACTCTCTACCCTTCTTCTCCATCGGTTTTCTTTTTCTCTTTCACTAGCTGGCTAGCACATGAACATCGTTTTCTTCTTCTTTTTGAGAGTCACGAGCATCGTTAATTTCACAGCACGATAATACGACTTCTCTACGTAATATACCAGCTGCTGGGTTCTTATGTAGTGCCAGACTACAGAGATATGATTGATGCCACAAGCTAGCATCTTCTTCTCTGTACTACTTGTGATGATGGCAGTACATGATAAGTGAATTAATTGGTCACATATTGTACTAGTTGTGATGATGCAGTACATGATCAAGTAAATTGGTCACATATAAGGTGCAGTGAATTGTGTTGCGAGTGATGGCTATTGATCAACTAATACATCCACACCGAATCTCCGCAAATTAGTGACATTTCATCTGCTTGCTTCAATTCAATTTCGCCACTTGCTGGAGAAATTAAGGAAAAGCACACCCATCATCAATTGCCAAGTTTTTCGTTAAATCAGAGGAAACACGTACATGTGCAACAAGCTAGCTTGTTATCCCATGCCTCACTCACTTAAAGAACATATACAATGGTGTGATTGTTGGTTGTCTGTAAAACTTATCACATAGGACACTTGATGATATGGATGAGACATGGGGTACATAAAGAATTGAGTTGTTTCTCATGCAGTAGCCGACTGTAACACAAGAAACAAGATACATCGTATATGGAGAAGTTGTCTATAAAGATATGTAAAGAGGCAATCCATTGTAGAAACTATTTTTAGTGTTGTTTATAGATGACATGGATGAATACTATAGACAATAGTTATCTATACCATTGTACCTGCCCTTATTTAGTTCAGTTTAATTAGTATCATTAATTAGTACCATTGTACTTTTAAAGGTTCTCCACCCCTTTCGACAATTGTGCCAGGAGAGGAGGAGAATCGTGCACCTCAAATTGCTGGATCATTTGTGTTGTTCTAGACCATGTGCAAGCAAGCAATGACCATTTTGGCCCCCCAAAAAGCTAGCACTTTTAGATTGTCTGATACTCTATTGAGTGAAGATTACCAAGCAAGCATGTATAGTGTATATCTTAGACTGATGATCACTTTAAAGATTAGGCAGCTGGCATTAATTAGGAACCTTCCCCATCCCTTGAGCAATTTCCTTGGATTAAAATTAAAGCAAACGAGATTTAGAGTATGTAATGCTCAAATGAGAAGTTGAAAAGATTTACTGGAGGTTCCATGCAAGTGGGTGGTTGGGTGTGTGAACTGTACCGAATGGGTCTAATACTATACTTTGACCAAACAATACCTAGTTACGAATTCCTACGGCAAGAATGGTCGACAGATAATTCGGTCTGGTCCATGCATGTAATAGAAAATCTTCACAAGTTAGTGAACTTTTTTATGATTTAATCCATTTTTAAAGATAATATCTCTCTAACTTTATTTCTAATTCTAACTCCTTTGGCTACGCCACAACACGTGGCATAGCAAAAGCTATGTTATCACGCCACGAATCTCGGCGTGGCAAACGAGTGCTGTCACACCGACTTAGCCCCCCAAAAACGGATACGCGCTGGCTCGGAGAACTATCGTGGCAACTTTAGCCACTCTGTGGTACGTGACGTGACAGAGTATTTTTGTCACGTCGCGCGTTGCGCGTTGTGGCGTGATCAAAAGAATCAAAATTGAAAATAAAATTGGAAGAGATTATCTTTAAAATATTTTTTAAAATGGATTAAATCATTAAAAAAAAGCTCCAAGTTAGTAGACCTACTAGCTAGGACATTGTAGGATGTACATGCTTAATTTGTCTAATTCGTCAATGTACTAATACTTAACTTCGAAGCAAGATTTCCACAGCTTGGAGGACACTTTTGGACACTGTTGACTAAGACTCCCTCCTGCCGCGCGATATTCTGACAAACAAATGAGGACAAAGAACTATGGAGACTAATTCAGAACGAACAGAACAACAAGAGCTGCATATCTATCCCATAAACTATTACTCCTCAGCTCATAAAAGAATATTATTTTACACATCGATATGGTTCTTAGAACACAACTTTGACCACTCAATTATATTATAATAGATTTATAACACCTAATAAAAGTTCTTTTCAAAATAAATCTGTAAATACTATTTCCACATGTTCAATCTCAATATTAAAAAAAAAATCGCAGACAAAGTTCAGAAAGTTGACACACGTACTAGAAATGCATTCTTTTTCTATCCGGAGCATTAAAGAATCTGCAGATACGTGACCACGTACCCTGAAAGGAGAGACTATGGTTGAATTGTCCTCGTCATAAATATATATCTATATTGACCATGGCCCATGCACGTCTCTAGTTTCCAGTAAACGCTTCCCGGAGAGCCCGTGTTTCGTTCAGGAAAAAAAAAAAAAAAAAAACTGAAATGATCTGCAGATGAGTAGGTGGCAGAAGGCCGGCCGGCTAGCTTTACTACACCGCGGCCGCGCCGATCCCCAGGAAGAGCCAAGGAAGGAAGGAAGGAAGGAAGGACACATGGTGATCAGTAGCTAGCTTTACTTGATGATGTCGCTTCGTTGCAAATATATGCTGACATCATTTTAGTTATTTGAGTTTGTCTTCGTAGCACACTTGTTGCTAACTATATTTGGGTACACAGATGGCTTAAGCGATGCTTTGCAAAAGAGGGATCAAGATATTGTTAAGGGCATCTCTAATAGTGTATTTATTATCGTCTCTTAGCTATACCATGTCAATAAAATCCTACGTGGAGAGAGAGGAAGAGGAGAGAAAACACAAGTCACGTGAAACAAGACATGATATATTAATATACTCTTCATGTAGGCCCATTTCAAAGAGACTGTGCTAGAGACTATCGTGAATCAAGACATGATATATTAATCTACTCTAGTTGACATTTAGGCCCGTTTTAAAGAAAAATTATAAAATATAAATGCTAAAGAGTGTGCTAGAGACTATCTATTGGAGATGTTGTCTCTAAAGATGATGTAGCATATGTTAGAGATAAAATTATCTCTAACTATTGGAGATGCCGTAATGCAATTGATCCCATTTATTTGACAAAGACTCAATTGCAGTTATTGCGAGAGGATGATGGATGTGAAACTTTTTTTTTTAATGATGCCACTTCCTTTTGTGTGAAGCATGACATAAAGGCTGCTAAAATGGATGATTTCTATAAGCCGGTTGCAAGATCCAAAAAGTTCTTAAAAAAGTCAAAAATCTCCATCGCTTCCATGTTGAAATGTTTTTAAGCGTTATTGATAGACAACTTCGAGAGCTTAATGACAGGTTTGATGAGGTAAACACCGATTTGCTTCTTTGTGTGTCTTCATTCAATCCTGCTGATTCATTCGCTACTTATGACAAGTAAAACTTGGTTAGACTTGCTCAGTTTTATCCTAAAGATTTCTCAAGCACAAAATTAATGTATCTTCCTTTTCAACTTACACACTTCATTACTGATATACATAGAGATGAAAGGTTTAAAAAGTGAAAAATCTTGCCGAGCTATCCATTGTGCTTGTTCAAACAAAGAAGAACCTCCATTGTAAAATGGTTTACAAGCTTATCAAATTGGTGTTAATTCTTCCCGTAGCAACTGCTACTGTAGAGTGAGTATTTTCTTCAATAAAGTATGTGAAAAATAAGCTAAGAAATAGAATAGAGGAGCTATACTTGAATGACTGCTTGGTCATATTTCTTGAGTGAGATTTTTTTCTGCAAGTTAAGGATGATGACGTCATATTTCGCTTCCAAGGCATGAAGCACCATCAAGTTAAATTGTATTTTTCTTAATTATTTTATAATTTCTTTGAATTATTTGAGAATTGAGATATTATCTTCAATACAAACAATTAGTGCTTCGATTATTACTATCATGGATCTTTATGTTCTATAATCTATAATTGATCAATATTTTTGTAACTTCAACAACTATCTTAAAAATACTAGGTCCTCCACTGTCCTTGTCGCCAGTTGAAATGGCGACAAGTCATGTCGCCATTTGGAGTGGCGATAAGCCCTGTCGCCATTTCAACTAGCGATATGGATCTCTCTGTACTGTTAAAGCCCTATCACCAGTAGCATAGTTTTGTAAACAAAAAAATCGAATATTTATTTTTGTAAAAAAATTGACTATTTATTTTTTGAAAAAATCAGCTATTTTTTATAATTTTTAAAAGAATATTATTTCAAAAAAGAATATTCCACTGTTGACTAAGACTCCCTCCTGTCGCGCCATGTTCTGACAAACAAATGAGGACAAATAACTATGGAGACTAATTTAGAACGAACAGAACAACGAGAGCTGCATATTTATCCCACAAACTATTACTCTTCAGATCATAAAAGAATATTGTTTTAGACATCGATATAGTTCTTAAGATGTAACTTTGACCGCTTAACTATAATGTAATAGATTTATAACATCTAATAAAAGTTTTTTTAGACAAATATATAAATACTATTTCCACCTGTTGAATCTGAATATTAAAAAAATTGACAGACAAAGTTTAAGAAGCTGACACACGAACTAGAAATTCATTCTTTTCTATCCGGAGCATTAAAGAATCTGCAGATACGTTGCCACGTACCCTGAAACTGAAAGGAGGGACTATGGTTGGATTGTCCTTGTCATAAATATATATATTGACCATGGTCCATGCACGTCTCTAGTTTCCAGTAAACGCTAGCTTCCCGGAGAGCCCGTGCTTCGTTCAGAAAAAAGCCCGTGCTTCGTTCACCGTATTTTTTTGACGTAAATAAATATATATATTGAAATGATCTGCAGATGAGTAGGTGGCAGAAGGCCGGCCGGCTAGCTTTACTACACCGCGGCCGCGCCGATCCCCAGGAAGAGCCAAGGAAGGAAGGAAGGAAGGAAGGAAGGACACATGGTGATCACATGCATGCTGATCTGTCGCCCTCACCGTTTGACAGGTCCAGGTGTTCTCACTTCTCACCCACCAAATCGATCCGTCACTGAAATGCGTGTCCGTTTGCACAGGCGGCCGGCAGCAAATGAGCTCCGGCACCGGCAGCTACGCCGTCGGCCGCGCCTCGGCGTACCAACTCCCAATTTCCAAATGAGCTTTAATGTGGGTGCGCCTGGAGCTGGAGGTTACCTGGTGTGAAACGTGCGACTCCAATGATTTAGTGTGGGTTCGACTCAAGGTCAGAAAGAGTAGGCGAAGATGAACAGAGGATAGATGATGCTGCCATCTGACCATATTTATTGTTTCATGGAGCACTGGTACAGCATGATATACTTGCACAGTGCAGATTAACACCAGGGGTATAGTCTCTGCTATAAATATCGAAGCCCTGCAGCTAGCTCAAGGCAGGACGCGCTCTGCACACTTTGCATCTTGCAACCTGCTGCTCTGCTAGCCTAAGGAATAGGAATAGGAACAGGATCCACCGATCCATCGATCCATCATGGCTCGGCCGCGTGCAAGGTCCAGCAGCATTGCTCTCCTCTTCCTCTTCCTCCTCGCGCTCGCCGGCAGCTCGTCGGCGCAGCTGTCCACAAGCTTCTACTCCTCCTCGTGCCCTGGCGTGTTCGGCGCCGTCAAGTCGGTGATACAGTCCGCCATCGCCGGGGAGAAGCGCTTGGGCGCTTCCATCCTCAGGCTCTTCTTCCACGACTGCTTCGTCCAAGTACCTACTCTTCTACTCGGGCCACCAACCAACTGACTAATCAGCTGTTAATCGCGCTAGACTGACAACTGGTTACCGTAATTTGTCAACTAAACTAATTAATAACGTGTTTGTGATCCTGCGTGCAGGGCTGCGACGCCTCATTGCTGCTGGACGACACGCCGAGCCTGCAGGGCGAGAAGACGGCGAACCCCAACAACGGGTCGGTGAGAGGCTTCGAGGTGATCGACAGCATCAAGGCGGCGGTGGAGAAGGTGTGCCCCGGCGTCGTCTCCTGCGCCGACATCCTCGCCATCGCGGCCAGGGACAGCGTAGTCACCGTAAGTCTGTCTAACCTCGTAGTACTGAGCATTGCTATACTTACATGTAACAACTGACATATGCCAAACTGTAAATGCTGCAGCTTGGTGGGCCGAGCTGGGGCGTCAAGCTGGGGCGGAGGGACTCGACGACGGCGAGCTTCAGCGGCGCCAACAACAACATCCCCCCGCCGACGTCGGGCCTCGCCAACCTCACCTCCCTCTTCGCCGCGCAGGGACTCTCCCAAAAGGACATGGTCGCCCTCTCCGGTACGTCAATCCCCACCGCATTAACAAACTAAACTAATACTCTCTCAAAAAACAAACAAATTAATTATGTTCTCAGTGAACTATGGAGCTCCTTTTCCCGGGCCGTAAAGCAAAGTTTCAGCTGTTTGAGTAGTGCATATCTCAGTTAAATTGCATGTGCTGTGGTAGTAATAGTGTAACCGGAACAAAACAAACAAGAATCAGTTCCTCACTTCCTCTAGAAGAAAAGAAGGAACCGCTTCACACACTGCCTCTAGCTCTACTAGTCACGTACAGCTAGCTTAGCTGGTATCACCAACGGAATTGATAGATCAGTTTTGACTTCGAGAGCATAACCTTCTCAGATATGGATCGAGTAGCAAGCTACCTCTGACAGGATTACATAATCTACAGGTTATGAGTTGTATATCACCAGTGACCAGTAGTTACCATTCCCCCTTTTTGTCCCCTGAGAAATCGACCTTAGCCTGTCGGTTTACTTTCAAAGACTTTGACAACCTGCAATCTCTTCCTTGGCTAGTAAACAAAACGCAGTACGAAAGTTGGTAAAGCATGGCTGTCGGTATGGGTTTCTGGAAGAAGCATTTTTAATTTGTGTAAAGCTTCAAGTTTTTGCATGTTATAAACCTGAGGCTAACAGCAACCCCTTAATCCTGTGAAATGACTGTAGTTGAAATACGCCTGCCATCAGACATCTTAAATTGGATAAATGCTAAAAGCAAGCATAAAGTTGGCATCCCCAGCCTAACTTAATTACAACCACACATACGATTCCTTTCATTTTGTTTCGTGAGTCGTGACTCGAACAAAATACCCTTTTCTTTCTTACACTTCAGAGAATCAATAACCAGCTGTTTCTGAAAAGAAATGTCTCACAATAATTACCTGTAAATCAAGCGAAGTGACCAATCATACACCCCATGTATATAGCCATAAACAATGTAAAAAAAGGTCACTGAATCATACTGACATATTTCCTCATATGCTACTCTGTTCTTTTCCCAGGATCTCACACCATTGGCCTAGCGCGCTGCACAAGCTTCAGAGCCCACGTATACAACGACACCAACATCGATGGCGCCTTTGCGAGGACAAGGCAATCGGGTTGCCCTAGGACATCAGGCTCAGGTGACAACAACCTGGCGCCTCTGGACCTTCAAACCCCAACCGTCTTCGAGAACAACTACTACAAGAACCTCGTCGGCAACAAGGGGCTTCTGCACTCCGACCAGGAGCTCTTCAATGGCGGAGCCACCGATGCGCAGGTCCAATCGTATGTCAGTAGCCAAAGCGCATTCTTCGCGGATTTCGTGACGGGAATGATCAAGATGGGAGACGTTACGCCATTGACGGGATCCAGTGGGCAGATCAGGAAGAATTGCAGAAGGGTTAACTAATTGAGAAGCGATGCAATGCACACTTTGTGTGTTGAGACCATGTTCGCCCACATGTTTGCACGCATGCAATTTCCTTTCCTTTTTTTTTCCTTCTGTTTCCACGATTGCGAAATCAATACATGTTGTAATGATGTATCAAATATGTATGTTCGTCTGAATAATTAATATATCATTTGTTTTATTCACAAACATTTAGTAGTTGTTGTCCTTTTATTCTAAAAGTTGAACTTAATTATTTGATCGAATTCATTAATAGCTGGTCACTATTCACCGCAAAGAATATCACATTCAAGCCCTGACAAAATACGATCAGATATATGTGTCAATGGAAGCATCTTAATCAGGTCCAGGCTCACATCACTTATTATTATTATTATTCTCTGCCTTCTTTAAGTTTCTTTGGATATACATGTGGAAATTATGTACACAATGTCGGTAAGTTTGGGAATCATGCATGCATGATGGCACGTGCAAGAAAAAAAAAACATGACTACATCAAAGGCAAAGTCAATATCAACGTCGAGTTATTTTTTTTCCATAGTGAAGGACAAATTGATGTAACAAACTAACAATATCTCTTTCGTCGTTTATCTTCCTTCAATTAGGCCGTCTTCAGCCGCAAACTTGAAGTCTCAATTCAATCATTTATCGTTGAGTGATTTATTCTGTTGTTGCTCTTTCAATTCTCGTTGAATTGTTCGGGCCGTTCTTCGTGAACACTTCAGTTATGTTTTGACACAATTGATAACCAATTGAGGAGTGGTTTAGCGAGTGCGAGGTTGCTAGTCGCGTACTTGGATTGTAACTCCCCTTTGTGAAAGTCACGACTCGCTGCCCCAAGGATTTCTCCTATGACGGAAGATCGAGACCAACTTTGTATGCTCGCATCTTAAGTTGAGGTGTGTGTATCAGTATGTAAACGACACAACCGAATTTACACAAATAAGAAATACTTGGCCCTTTGAATAGTAGCTCCTCAACCATGTGGTCCTCAAGAGGTAATTGCTGATACAGATACATCACTAATAAATGCTACTTTGCTAGAAACCTATTAAGATGTAGTCTGAGTTCTAGTATGGTTTGCATTAAAAAAAGTTTATGTATCTAGGGCACTACCAACAAGCAAATTTGCTTGCAGTTGCTTGCGACTGCCATGCCAGTTTTTCGGTGAGGTAGAAGAGAGAGAGAATGAGCTTGATACTCATGTAAATATCAACCCTTTAAAAAAAAAAACTAAAAAGATAGTGGGGTCATCTCTCTCCAAACTAGTCATTTTCTCTCGTCTAGATGCAAACTTTAGTAACATACTAAAGATAAAAACTATTGGAGTAGTTGTATCTAAAACCTCGTATAACCATTCTCTCTACTCTAGTAATAAGGTATATAATCATGCTATTGGGAATGCTCTTGGTCTCGTCCTCTCAGGTGCTCAAAAGCATGTAGTGTCCCTTTTTGTGTGTGTGTGTGAGGATTCACTAGAGGGCAGAATTTTGAGAGTTTTGAGCCCCTTTTTCTATCTGAACACAATTGAAAAATAGGAGCCATACTGATGATGAAAAATATATTGCTTCGAACAAAAGAACAAAACTTGGTCTCCAACTCTTCATGTGTTTGTGAAAACCTGGTTAATTTGTGTATCTATTGCTGAGTCTTGTAATTGTATTGGATAACTAAAAAGGAATGGTAGATAATTATTTGGTGTCAAGAATGATTTGCATTTATTATGTCTTGGGAAATATCACTGAAGAGTTACATGCCTTCCTTTTGATAACAGCTCTGCTTCCTGTGGCTTCTCACTGCATTTCATTTGGGCCGGCTCCAGACAAACCTCGCCAAGCTTCAGGTTGCTTCTGCCCCATCTTAGATTCCTAGACAGGTACCTGAGGTCCCGAAAATGATGTGCCCTTGTACTGTTGGGTCCATATATCTTTCATGTTCCTACCAAGAGTGAAGCGGATTGGTATCCTGTGCAGAGGAGCACAGTGCCATGACATTCGACAGATTTAAACTGTCGGATTCAGAAAGAACAGTTCAGATCAACTGCTGCATCGATGCTGCAGTGTTTATAAATAGTGTCTATGCTACAGTATGTTTGCTACCATATTTTCCCTACGGTGCGAAGCGCATTCTCATCCTCTCGTTTTTTTATCGAATTTATCAAACGGTTGCTACGTGATGCGAGAGGATACGTTTCCAGTGAAGTTCGTTGTACCTGACCTTTTTACATGCAGTATGTGAAGCCCCTTTGCCCCCTTCCCGGTCAACCTCGCGGACCCCACCTCTCCCCGTCAACCCCCTGCCCGGACCCCTCTCTCCTCCCTTCTCCCCGCTGCGCCGTGCATTTGCAGCCGCGCGCGCACGCCACCTCTGGCGCCCTCCCGCACGCTCCCGCCAGCAATGATGCCGCGTGCGCCTTGCGCACGCCGCGCGCCGCTCACCGGACCCCCTCTCTCGCGCCGGCTTTAAAACCCCCCGTGCCCTTCAACCTCTCACCCCAGAGAAGAAGAGAAGCCGAGGGCTTACCTCGTGTGCCGCCTCCTCGTCGTCGCCGCCATCTCCCTCGCGCCGCCGCACCTGAAGCTCCTCGTCGCGCGCGCCGCCTCCTCTTCCTCCGGTGGTTCCGCCGCTCCCGAGCCTTCCTCCGCCCGTGCGTCGCGCGCGCGCCGTGGCCCCTCCTCCTTCTTCCTGCGCGCGCGCCATGCCGCCCTCTTCTCTTCCCCTCCTCTGCCCCGCCCAAGCCCTCTCTTTAGCCGCCGTGGCCTCGCCACGCGCTGCGCTGCACACAGCCAGCGCTCGGGCAGCGCCACGCGTTCGGTGGGCCTTGGGCGAGCCGGTTTGCAACTTTGGGCGAATTGCTTTTCTCTTTCTGCTGTTTTTCTTTTCCTTTTTCCATTTTAATTTAAAAGTGAGACTTTAAATATTATTATCTCCTCATTTCAACTCCAAAAATTATGAAATAAATTTCTAAAATTTCTAAAATCAAGATCTTGCTAATGGCATAGGTCTTGTTCAATTTGGAGTTCATTTGAGTATTCTTGTGTATTTATTAGTCCTTTTGCTGTTGTGTCTTTTTAGGTACCTGCGCGTAGATTTCTGAGACGCAGGAGACCTCCACGCCGATCAAGGACAAGACTACTCGGACTCTCTCCCTACAACCAAGGCGAGTCAATACTTTGATCATATTGAGCCTACATTTTATGCAAATTATATTCTCTTAAAATAGCAAATTGCATGCTTTAATTCTTTAATCAAATGTATGTTAAAGCTTAAGGTAGTTAATACCCATTTGTTGAATAATTAATTACTATGCCATCCTTGACAACTTGAATCCCTTAACCATTGTCACCCTAGTAATTATATGGTAATACTAGCTATAGGTTGTACTTAAGCGACAAGCTAGACTTGCTTAAGTACGGGACATTAACGTGTCCTAATCATCATCATTTCAAACATAAAATGATTTGGCGGTCATTGCGGGTAAATGACCGAGATGGTTGAATTGTTGTATTTACATCTCAAAACCCTAAATCTGCTAATACCCGTGCAGGCGGATGGTAAGATGGTGGAGTGCGGATGTAGCACGAGAATGGCGGGAATGTGGTTGAGCCGTCCGGACAACCCTAAGGACTTAATCTTGTCACGACCTCCTGTGTATAACAAGTACAACCACAAGTGCGCAACAAGCTGCGACTTGGCTTAGTACATTTATCAAATCCTGAAAATCATCTCACTTTGGAGGTTAAAGGAGGCACAAGCTCTGGGTATGTCGGGCTTGGATGGGACACCGAGTCAAGGGTGAAGTTCGCGATCGGCCGAGGTGTAGCCACGCTACGCCAGTCGCTGAGGTGGACATCCCGCGCAACGTATGGGCATAACCCCATATGGGTGAGACGAGGAAGGGACGAGATATTTAGAAAGGCTATCGTGACAACCTCTCGACTACGACTCACGGAATCGTGTAGAGCAACGAGTTAATTGTCTCTTGTGGGTAAAGTGTACAATCTCTGCAGAGTTACAAATGCTTTAAGCAGTACCGTGCCTACGGTCAAAGGCGGACATGGGAACTTAACTTGAGTTAGTTCTATTTCAAAACCTTGTTGGGTGGTATGAAAATTGTGGCGGGCTCACCTAGCCCCGAGATTGGTTATTCTCGGTCTTTGTACCAGATGTCGTTTAGTGGTGGATGTAACCACAATCAAAATTAAGCATGAAGGTGGAGGTAACCTCTCACGATACAAATATTGCACAATTTCTCTCTTTAACTAAAATGAAATTTGTTAAAAATGCTAAGTGCCAGGAATTTGTACTTATGATATTTAAAAGTATTGCTTTATAAATAAAAGAACCGAGCCATCCTTGTAAGCCTTGCATGTATATCATTGCATTGTGTATTGGCTCGCGAGCACGTAGTTGTGCTCATCCTCGCTCTCCCAAACCCTTCGATGACGCGATGGAGGAGACTATGCTTACTACGAGGAACCGAGTTGATGGACAAGGAAACGATGAAGAGTAGTCTAGGATCTCGTAGTCTAGGCCTCGCGCCAGATCTAAGTTGACTCGTTGGTACTTGCGCACAACCGATATTATCCGGTCCTTGGGTAATATCGATCACACGTTGCCCGATCGCTTGCTGTGAAGAGATGAGCTCTACCCTTTTGCTTCGCTTATCGCATTCGTGTTCGTATTGTAATCAATTTGGCACGATCATTTTGTTGTAAAACTTCGACCGACGTGGTCTATGTCACTCGTTGTTTGTAATATTGATACTTTAGTTCACGCCATGTATGAATGATTCAAATGCCTCGTGAGTGCTATCTACGATCCGAGGAATAGCACGACGTTTTTGCAGGATTCGGATTAGAAAATCCGGTCCAAGCAGAGCCGGTATCGAGCATACGATCAGAGTCTTAGTTAGATTGGTCGTTGCCTTAAGGACTTGGATCTTATTTTGAAAACTAAGAAAAAGCTTTGCTAAAAATATAGAGTATTTATTGCTTCTACTCTTCACTCCTAGTCCCAGCTTATCTTTATTTCACTTGAGTTTTACTTGGTGTCCGACCTTTTCTGCTTTCAAAATTTGTAGATGGCTACCCGCCGTCGGATGGCTCGTGGGATCTCCTCGTTCACGGAGAGAACGAGGAGGCTTCAGCGGACATACTTCGCCACCGATGTTTGTACCTTGGTTTTCCGTCGGCCCACGTTCGTGGTAGGATGACGAGGATCGAGACCCGCGAGTCCCGGACGATGGAGGTGTACCTCTCCGCTGTGGTTGGCGAGTTCACTTCCTTCCTCTTGAGGCCGAGGCACCCGGCGTAGCCGTCACGACGCCATTCGGACGCCGCGCGCGCCGCTTCCACCCGCCCGTGTTGGAAATGCGAGATCTCTTCTTGAGGTCACCCTTCGCTTCTACCGTACCTCCACGAGCGAGGCGTGTCCGACCATTTTCGACACGAGACGACGACCCTCGCTGACGCAGCGAGTCCGGCTACGCAGCGATGATAGCCACCATCACCGCGCCATGGATGAGATCGGCGACCGGACACTCCTCACCGGCGGCTATGCCCACTCGACACCCTTCGAGCAACATGATCGAGAGTGATGAAGCTCACTCCACCTGCGAGACAGAGAGGATGCTGCGGTGCGAGAGAGGACGCCGCTCTTGCGAGTTGGCACGCCTCGAGCGCCGCTACGGTCCTCGCCCGGCCCGTTGCACCTATCGCCGCCCCGTCCTCCCGGTGCCGAGCCGACGTTCCCGCCCGAAGGACCCGTCTCCGACTCACACGGCAGCAGCGTGTGCGCCGCCGCCGTCCGGCCGTCGCCTAGAGAGCCCGGCCGTGGACGCAGCCCCGATCCACCGCCCGGGTTTGACGAGTCGATCGTGGACGCCACTCGGCCGTTCACGTTCTCGCTCCCGTTCGCGAAGCTTGATCGAGCCGTTCGTTCGCTCCCGCAACAGCTATCGCCGTGGTCACCCCCGTGAGAGCATTGTCGATTAGTTTAGGTTAGCTAGCGATTTGCTGAAAGCGATCTTTTGGGTTGCAAGCACTTTTGTTCTTTCTTTTGTAGACGATGTGTTTGTATTACGTGTCATGACTTAGCTTAGTGTATAAGCTTTGTTCGAGAGTCATGTAACACTTAACCCCTTATTATAGTGTAGCCGCTCTAGGCTTTGTATTGTGCTTGCTTTGTTCTTTTGTTGGTTTTGTTCTTATCTGTGTGTGCCTTAGAGGGCTAGTGAACCCTCATATACTCCCTCTAGTTCTAAGCTTGAGTTTCTTGAGATGCCGCCAAGAAGAGTGCCCGCCCGGTCAGTGGAGCCTTCGCCGCAGCCGAGGAAGAGGCGTGGCGTGGTCGTGGCCAAGGCCGAGGACAGAACCGCCTCCTCCACCACCAAAGAAACCCGACAATGACCCAAGTCATGTTTGTGACTCGATTCTTGAGCGTTATTAAACAATCGTTGATCGACCGCCGATCGCAACTCCAAGCTGGCAGATTTTCTCAGGACCCGACCTCTCACCTTTGCTGCGGCCAATGAACCGCTAGAAGCTGAAGACTGGCTCAGGGACACTGAGAAGAAACTCCGTCTTGCCCGCTGCTCAAATGAAGACAAGGTGGATTTCGCCACCCATCACCGAAAGCGCCAGCCATTGCTCAGTGGGGAGAATTACCTCGCCGCTCGAGGTGATGAGAATCTAGAGGAAGAAGAAGCGGAATAGCGGAAGTCGTAGCATCTACGATTGGAGCCCCACAAGATCCCACGCCTCTCTGCGAAATAGAAGAAGTTGCGGAAATACAACAAGTGAAGTTGAACCCGCATGGCGTGGATTCTCGGAAGAATTCAAGGCGCTTTGGGGCCAACCGTGCAGTGGAACAATGAGATTGAAGAAGAATGAATTCAGAGCTCTCAAGCAGGGTCAGATGTCAGTAAATGAGTATCTAACCAAGTTTAACCAGCTTGCTCGCTACGCCCCCAATGATGTAGCGGATGAAGAAGAGAAAATCGACCGCTTTGTTGAAGGAATGCGTGAGGACATGAGAGGACAGCTTATCCTCCATGATTACTCTAGCTTCCAGCAGTTAGTTAATAAAGCCCTCATTTGTGAAAATGAGAAGAAGACTGCGGAGATTAGCCGCAAAAGGAAGATGTCATTTCAGAGGCCACAAGGTAGCTTTCCCCAGAAGCCTACATTCCAAGGCAGCTCATCTTTCAGATCGTCTGCAGCCTCCTCTCAGAAAACTCAAGTTTCCACCCCGCGTCCCCAAGGAAGTGGATTCGGTGCTCTCCGCCCCGCCGGGCAACCAACAGCAGTCAACCCAGCAGCAAACCTCCACTGCTTCGCTTGTGGAGAAAAAGGACACTTCGCCAATCGTTGTCCTACCCGTCAGAATGCTCCAGCAAGGCTCAACACAGGAGTAACACCAGTTCAAGGCAGGACCCCAGCCCCAAGCAAGAGTCACCAGACTTCACAGGCATCAAGGTCTACACCAACACAAAGCCATGGCCGTGTGAACCACGTCACAGCTGAGGAAGCTCAAGGTGCCTCAGGAGTACTAATGGGTACGTTCCCTGTTAATTCAGTACCCGCACAAGTTTTGTTTGATTCTGGAGCTTCGCACTCTTTTATTTCAAGAAAGTTTGTCGAAAGGCTTAAGTTGCCAACCTATAAGTTAAAGAAACCCGTGGTACTTAGCTCACCCGGGGGACCCCTTTGTGCTACCTCAGTCAGTCCCAGGGTAGAAATTGCTATGGAACATTCCGGATTCCTAGCAAACCTTCAGTGCTAGAATCTCAAGCATTTGGATATCATCCTAGGGATGGATTGGTTGGCCAAATATCAGGGATTGATAGATTGTGCCAACAGGAAAGTGGTACTCACCAAGAACCCAGAGACCACAATAAGAGTTAGTGTGGATCGTTCCTCTCCTTGGAATAGAACAATCCACCACCTTGGAAAGTTGTCCCTAGAGACAACGCCTGTAGTTCAAGCTTACCCCGATGTCTTCCCAGAAGAATTACCGGGCATGCCACGAGGCAGAGAGATGTTGAGTTTGTCATCAACTTGAAGCGAGTGGCAGCCCCAATTGCTAAGAGACCATACGAGAATGGCACGACTAACTTGAAGAACTTAAGACACAAATTGAAGACTTGCAAGACAAAGGTTTCGTTAGACCTAGTTCTTCTCCCTGGGGTTCGCCAGTTCTCTTTGTGAAGAAGAAAGATGGCACCGCCAGATTGTGCGTGGACTACAGAGCACTCAATGATGTGACCATCAAGAACAAGTATCCCTTACCTCGCATCGATGACCTGTTCGATCAATTGACAGAGCATCGCTTTTCTCAAGATAGACACGAGGTCGATACCATCGGCTTAAGATCAGGAATGAGGATATTCCTAAGACGGCTTTTACCACCCGGTATGGCCTGTATGAGTTCACTGTCATGCCGTTTGGCTTGACCAACGCGCCAGCCTACTTCATGAACCTCATGAATAAAGTATTCATGGAATACTTAGACAAGTTTGTTGTCGTGTTCATAGACGACATCTTGATCTATTCAAAGACCGATGAAGAACATTCGAACACTTGCAATTAGTCTTAGAAAGCTTAAAGAGAATCACCTTTATGCCAAGTACATAAGTGTGAATTTTGGCTTCATGAAATCGGTTTCCTCGGGCACATTGTATCCATTGGAGGAATCGCGATTGATCCATCCAAAGTAGCAATTGTAATGGAATGGAAACAACCCACATCGGTGACGGAAGTGCGTAGTTTTCTCGGTTTGGCGAATACTACGACGCTTCATTGAAGGATTCTCTAAGCTTTCCAAACCAATGACCCATCCGCTTAAAAGGAAAAGAAGTATGATTGGACCAAGCTTGTGAAAAGAGTTTCAAGAATTGAAGAAGAAGTTAACCACACACGATTGATCCCGCCGATATACATCAAGACTTGAAATCTATTGTGATGCATCGCGCAAGGTCTTGGTTGCGTGCTCATGCAAGGAGGAAAAGTTGTAGCTTATGCTTCCGGACAACTCCGTCCGCACGAAGACAATTATCCAACTCATGATTTGGAGTTAGCGGCAGAGTGCATGCCTTAAAAATTTGGCGGCATTACTTGATTGGAAATCATTGTAATATCTACACGTACCACAAGAGTCTCAAGTACATTTTCACCCAATCGGACCTCAACCTCCGACAAAGAAGATGGTTGGAATTAATAAAGGATTATAACTTGGATGTCCATTATCATCCCGGAAAGGCTAATGTAGTTCTTTGATGCATTGCCGTAAATCCTACCGCAGATAATGTCATGATTCAAGAACACCAACTTTGAGCTCTGCAAGGAATTTGAAGCCCTCAACCTTGAGTTAATAGAGCAAGGCACACTAGCCACAGAGAGGCCCATCCCACTCTAGAAGAGCGAGATCAAGGCCGCTCAAGAAGGACATCCTGGAGTCCAGAGATTCAAGCATCTCATGGCAAAGGAAAGGCCCCAAGATGTCGAAGATCGTGAGGAATCCTATGGTATGGGAAACGTCTCTTTGTTTCCCACGGAAGAACTCAAAGATCGATTCTAAAGGAAGCTCACGCTCGCACACCTGCACTCCAGCGGCACCAAGATGTACCAAGACATGAAGATTTTGTATTGGTGGCCACGAATGAAAAGAGATATCGCTGAGTATGTAGCTTGTTGTGATGTATGTCGAATCAAGGTGAACATCAAAGACCAGTAGGATTACTACAACCCTTACAGATCCTCGGTGGAAATGGGAAGAAATCGGAATGGATTTCATTACGGTCTACCTCGAACTAAGTCCGGATGTGACTCAAGATGGGTTATAGTTGATAGATTGACTAAAGTCGCCCACTTCATCCTCCGTGAAGACAACTTACAAGGAGACAAGTTAGCCGAGTTATACATGGCTCGTATCGTGTGTTTGCATGGAGTACCCAAGAGAATAGTCTCGATCGAGGTTCTCAATTTACCTCGCATTTTTGGGCTAGTTTGCATGATGCCCTTGGAACACACCTTACCTTCAAGACCTATCATCATCCGCAGACCGATGGTCAGACGGAAAGAACAAATCAAATCCTAGAAGACATGCTTCGAGCTTGTGTTTTGGAGTTTACCATAGACCGGGAAAATGTCTACCGTATGCCGAGTTTGCATACAATAATAGTTACCACAAGTCCGAAAATGTCCCCGTTTGAAGCACTCTATGGAAGAAAATGCGAACTCCTCTCGCATTGGTCGAATCAGTGAGGATATGTCTTGGACCGATACTCTCAAGCAAGTCAAGAGAAAGTTCGACTAATCGAGATCGCCTTCAAGCCGCTCGGTCTAGACGAGAAGAGTTATCGCGACAACCGTCGAAGAGACTTAACCTTCGGGTTGGAGATGCCGTATCTCAAGGTATCGCCACTTCGTGGAACCCAAGATTCAAAGTTAAAGGCAAGCTCGCACCAAGATACATAGGCCCGTTCCCGATCACCGCTAAGCGTGGAGAAGTTGCCTATCAGCTAGAGCTACCTGAAAGTTTGTCAGATGTCCACAACGTGTTCCACGTCTCTCAACTAAAGAAATGTCTCGTAGTACCAAGAGCGGACTCTGTCGGCCGCCACACTTGATAAGGATTTGACTTATCCAGAGCACCCGATCAAGATCCTCGACGCCGTCGAGAAGCGGACAAGACGTCAAGTCATCCGTCTTTGTAAGGTTCAGTGGAGTCACCACTCAGCCAAAGAAGCCACCGGGGCGAGAAGATCAACTTGCTGGATTTTCCGTCCTCGTTCTGGCGGCTCGAATCTCGGGTCGAGATTCCGTTTAAGGTGGGTAGGATTTGTGAAGCCCTTTTGCCCCCTTCCCGGTCAACCCTCGCGGACCCCACCTCTCCCCGTCAACCCCTTGCCCGACCCCCTCTCCTCCTTCCTCCTCTCGCGTGGCGCTGCACTCGCGCGCACACGCCACCTCTCTGGCGCCCTCCGCACGCTCCCGCCGCAATGATGCCGCCGTGCGCCTGCTGCGCCGCCGCCGCGCCACCACGGACCCCTCCTCGCGGCTTTAAAAGACCCCGGTGCCCTTCAACCTCCCACCCCGAGCAAGAAGAAGAGAAAGCCGAGGGCTTACCTCCGTGCCGCGCCTCCTCGTCGCCGTCGCCATCTCCTCGCGCGCGCACCCGGAGCTCCTCGTCGCGCCCGCCTCCTCTTCCCCTCCGGTGGTTCCCGCCGCCCGAGCCTTCTCCCGCCCGCCGTGCGTCGCCGCCGCCGTGTCGCCCTCCCCTTCCTTCTTCCCGCGCGCGCGCGCCGCCGCCCTTTCTCTTCCTCCTCCTCCCCGCCCGCCCTCCTCTCTCTTTAGCCGCCGTGGTGCTCGCCGCGCGCTGGCCGCGCTGGCGCGCTGGGCACAAGACGCTGCGTTCGGCCGGGCCTTGGGCCGAGCCGGTTTGCAACTTTGGGCCAATTGCTTTTCTCTTTTTCTGCTGTTTTTCTTTTCCTTTTTCCATTTTAATTTAAAAGTGAGACTTTAAATATTATTATCTCCCTCATTTCAACTCCAAAAATTATGAAATAAATTTCTAAAAATTTCTAAAATCAAGATCTTGCTAATGGCATAGGTCTTGTTCAATTTGGAGTTCATTTGAGTATTCTTGTGTATTTATTAGTCCTTTTGCCTGTTGTGTCTTTTTACGGTACCTCGCCCGCGTAGATTTCGGAGACGCCGGAGACCTCCACGTCGATCAAGGACAAGACTACTCGGACTCTCTCCCCTACAACCAAGGCGAGTCAATACTTTGATCATATTGAGCCTACATTTTATGCAAATTATATTCTTTTAAAATAGCAAATTGCATGCTTTAATTCTTTAATCAAATGTATGTTAAAGCTTAAGGTAGTTAATACCCATTTGTTGAATAATTAATTACTATGCCATCCTTGACAACTTGAATCCCTTAACCATTGTCACCCTAGTAATTATATGGTAATACTAGCTATAGGTTGTACTTAAGCGACAAGCTAGACTTGCTTAAATCACGGACATTAACGTGTCCTAATCATCATCATTTCAAACATAAAATGATTTGGGCAGTCATTGCGGGTAAATGACTGAGATGGTTGAATTGTTGTATTTTACATCTCAAAAACCCTAAACTGCTAATACCCCGTCTGGGCGGATGGTAAGATGGTGGGTGCGGATGTAGCACGAGAATGGCGGGAATGTGGTTGAGCCGTCCAGACAACCCTAAGGACTTAATCTTGTCACGACCTCCTGTGTATAACAAGTACAACCACAAGTCTGCAACAAACTGCGACTTGGCTTAGTACATTTATCAAATCCTGAAAATCATCTCACTGGAGGGTTAAAGGAGGCACAAGCTCTGGGTATGTCGGGCTTGGATGGGACACCGAGTCAAGGGTGAAGTTCGCCAGTCGCTGAGGTGTAGCCACGCTACGCCAGTCGCTGAGGTGGACATCCCGCGCAACGTATGGGCATAACCCCATATGGGTGAGACGAGGGAAGGGACGAGATATTTAGAAAGGCTATCGTGACAACCTCTCGACTACACGACTACGGAATCGTGTAGGGCAACGAGTTAATTGTCTCTTGTGGGTAAAGTGTACAATCTCTGCAGAGTTACAAACTGTTTAAGCAGTAGTGCCTACGGTCAAAGCGGACATGGGAACTTAACTTGAGTTAGTTATATTTCAAAAACCTTGTTGGGTGGTATGAAAATTGTGGCGGGCTCACCTAGCCCCGAGATTGGTTATTCACCGGTCTTTGTACCAAAGGTCGTTTAGTGGTGGATGTAACCACAATCAAAATTAAGCATGAAGGTGGAGGTAACCTCACGATACAAATATTGCACAATTTCTCTCTTTAACTAAAATGAAATTTGTTAAAAATGCTAAGTGCCAGAATTTGTACTTATGATATTTAAAAGTATTGCTTTCGCAAATAAAAGAACCGAGCCATCCTTGTAAGCCTTGCATGTATATCATTGCATTGTGTATTGGCTCGCGAGCACGTAGTTGTGCTCATCCTCGCTCTCCCCAAACCCTTCGGATGACGCGATGGAGGAGACTATGCTTACTACGAGGAACCGAAGTTGATGGACAAGGAAACGATGAAGAGTAGTCTAGGATCTCGTAGTCTAGGCCTCGCGCAGATCTAAGTTGACTCGTTGGTACTTGCGCATAACCGATATTATCCGGGTCCTTGGGTAATATCGATCATTACACGTTGCCCGATCGCTTGCTGTGAAGAGATGAGCTCTACCCTTTTGCTTCCGCTTATCGCATTCGGTGTTCTGTATTGTAATCAATTTGGCCTGATCGGCCCCTGTTGTAAAACTCGACCCGACGTGGTCTATGTCACTCTGTTGTTTGTAATATTGATACTTTAGTTCACGCCATGTATGAATGATTCAGCAATGCCTGTGAGTGCTATCTACTGATCCAGGGAATAGCACGACGTTTTCACAGAGGATTCGGATTAGAAAATCCGGGTCCGACACAGTAGTGTTTCTGATTCGGTACTCAATACGGGGAACTGCTGCACGTGCCCACCGAAATGCATAGTGCTTTCAGAATGTAGCAAGAAAGATGGCAAACACAAGTCAGGTTGCCGTCAATATTGATTTTCTTTGCACGTTTTGAAGGAATTGCAGATTTATGGAGAGACATTTTAATATAGCAGCTGAGATAACTACAGGAAGAGCCAACGTAGAGGAAGAGAGAAATGGTGCAGCATAGTGTTTCGACTTCATGTGCGATTTTGTATCTGTTTTTAGTTTATGAATGACAGAAAATTGTGCCATGCAAATTCAGAGGGATTTGCTGGGCATTGTTCTGCTCTCTGGAACTTAATATTGTCCGACACATGAATATTTGCAGGGATGTACAATAGTCTTACAGCGTAAGAGCCCAGACTTTTGATGCTAAACATACCTGTCCAAAATGATATACTCACTCCGATTCCAAATATATCGTTTTGGGTATTAACACAGTCTCCAATATGACACTTTAGGGCTTGTTTGGATAAGGATGGATTAAAACCAATCCTTTCGGATTGGAAGAGATTTTAGTTTAAATTTCGAGTCAATCCAAAGGGATTGAGTCGGATTACAATATATCTAAACAAACTCCTAACCATCAAATCCCATAAAAATATGTTGTTTCAAATAAAAACAATTATACACTATGAAAGTATATTTTATAATGGATCTAGTAATACCAATTTCATATTGTCAATTTTGGTAATTTTCTATATATTGATAGTCAAACATAAAAATATTTGACCGGCACGTATTCTAAAATGACTTGTATTTGAAATCGGAGGTAGTATCTAGTTCGATTTTCATAATGCCTACTTTCCGGAGCACGTACATTGAAAGATGACTCGCACTTGTTTGCAAAACAAGCCCCTGTACCACAAAAGTAGAATAATGTCGTGTGCACGATCTTTGTGCAAATCATCTAGGATTGGAAAAATTGGCTACAAGGCACTGCAGTTTGTTACTCTTTGTCAACGGACATCCAAAAATCGTGTCTTCGCTAAAAGACACTGAACATTTGTGGCTCTTCGCCAAAAGACATTGAGACTAATATAATAATATATCTGGGCGGGCTAAAGAGGAGAGATAAGGCAAGTGAAAATACCATTTTGCCCTTCCGGCCACCTTCCTCTGGCTTCCTTCTTCCCTTTCCTTTTCTTGCGTGCCGCTCGCCTGTCTCGCCGAGAAAAGGCCGAGTTCGTGCGCCTCCCTCCGAGCCAGCTTCTCCCTCGCTCGTGGGCCCATGTCCCACTACCCCGGCCGCCTCTTTCTTCATTTTTGCTCCTAGGAAGACCACAGAGCAAGCAAGCTCAAGCCGCGCCATTACCACACGGTCTCCGCCGTGCGCTGCTTGCCAATCCTGCCGCCACGGTGAACCCCATCGCCGGCCAACGGCATCACGCCGTGTCCCACGCCCCCGCAAGCAAGAACCCCCAATCAATTGAAGATTTGCACCATCAGAGCACCGCGTCGTCCTTGTCTCCCTCGGCTCCGGCCTAAAGCCGCCGCCGCGACCAATACCCCTCACACGATAAGCCTCTGCCCTATTCACTCCTTCTAGAGCATCCACTCACCACCCTTTGCCTTCCCCAGTCTTCGATTCGGGTCACTGCCGCCAGCTCGTCTCGGCCCTCCTTCGTCGCCGGTAAACACTCCTGTGAGCTCCCCTCCACTCGCCGGTGCTCATGCGCCCCCCCCTTCTCCTCCACTCTCACCCTCCGGCGCCGCCGCCGTGAATGCCGTGCTGCCATCGCTGCTGTGCCCCGTTGCCTGGCCGCCACCGATCGTCATGAGCCTCGCCGCCACTGCCCGTGAATCTGCCCTGGCCCCTGTACTCTGTTTTCGCTGTTGTTGGCCGCCGCCATTGACCTCCTCACTGGCGTTGATCCCAGCCCGAACCGCCCTCGCCCGCACCATGGCCGCCTTGTACCCCAACTCCTCCCCGGTCAGGTGAGCGAGCGAGCATACACAGTCGTAGACCGTCGGATCGGTATCCTACGGTCGATTGGGTGTCGTAGGGGCCGGGTGAGCGAGCAAGCAGACACAGTCGTAGACCGTCGGATCGGTATCCTACGGTCGATTGGGTGTCGTAGCGGCGGGGTGAGCGAGCAAGCAGACACAGTCGTAGACCGTCGGATCGGTATCCTACGGTCGATTGGGTGTCGTAGCGACCGGGTGAGCGAGCGAGCAGACATAGTCGTAGACCGTCGTATCGGTATCCTACGGTCGATCCCTATTTCCTCCCCACCGTTGGCGCCTCGCCTGACATTGTCGCCTCCTCCTTGACGTCATTCCGGCCATCCCGGTGAGCACCTCTCCTCTTGACCCGTGTCACGTGGTGTTCCACGACATCCCAAGCATTCCCCCCAGCCAATCGTGAGCTTCCACCACCGGAGCACCGTACCACCGTCGTCTTCCCCAGTCCCTGCTGAAACTGCAGCCGCTCCTTCCCCGACGAGTCCCAACCCAATTCCCCCCTACTGGAGCACCCCTACACCCCCTCTAGCTTTCCCCCATCACTTGATTAAGGTCGAGAGAGATTACCTTTGGAGACGGCGAAGGCGATGAGGGCTGGGGCGGGCGGGAGGCGGGCTTCTGGTGGTGGAGCCTAGCGTCGTGGAGGCGAGCGAGGGCACCGGGGTGGAGGAAGCGGAGGTGGTCGCCCCCTACGACGGCGGCCGGAGATCGGGGCTTGCGGATGTGTGAGATGCGTTGCTGGAGGCGAGCAAGCGAGGGGCACCTGAGTCTTTTTTGAAATTTTCTCTCTCTCTCCGGCCCGGAAATAATATAATAGTGTCATCGGTGTTCTACGGCAAAATTACACATTTTTACAGTGTGTTCTGGTGTAACTATGTTTTTTAAATATCTGTTGGCAAATTGTGACAACTTACAGTGTCCTGTAGCCAATTTTGCATTTAGAATTACATATCAAGCGAAACAAGTGAGAGATAAAATGGGACGTACGCCAGCCGGATCAAGTCGTACTGTTGCATTGCTCTTGTGTCTTCCAAGTAAGTAGTACTTGGTAATTAAGAAGATGGCATCATCCATGATGTTGAAGCGCACCGTCGTCATGGTCGTCGTGATGGTGACGCTGCTGCTGCAACTGCAACCATCGGAAGCAGCAAGGAAGCGAGCTGTAGCATCCCCATTGCTCCGGTTCCCGGGTTTTCCGGGCACCAGGCAGCGTAATCCCGGCTTCCCGGGTTTCCCTGGAGCCAGACCGTCGCCGCCAATGGCCTGCTTCCCGGGCCTACCCGGTGCCAAGCCATCGCCGCCGTCAATGCCCGGCTTACGGGGCTTGCCACTGCCGCCACCCATGCCGTCGCCGGGCTCGCAGGCGCCGTGCGCGAGGCCGGCAGAGCAGCTGCCCTGCCCGGCTTCCCAGGCCTGCCAGGTGGTATCAGTGGCGACTCTTCTTCGTCGACGTCAACGCCTACGGACTGCGTGACGCCGCTGGCGGGGCTGATGACGTGCGCGTCGTTCCTGACGGGGAGCGAGCCGGAGACGCCGACGCCGCAGGGCGAGTGCTGCGGCGGGCTGGGGGTGTTCCTGAACAGCTCGGCGGCGGAGGACCGGTCGCTGCGGCGCCTGTGCCCGGTGATCCTGGGGGACGTGAACCGGATGCTGCCCAAGCCCATCGACCCCGTCCGCATGATGTACCTCCCCATCGCCTGCGGCGTCGTCCTCCCGCCACAAGTACTCATCCGCTTCAGTGAGTTCTACTATCTCGCTTCAATTTCTCTCTCTCCTGCATGCATGCATGATGCATTTGATGCTCACAAAACTACAAAAGAAAAGAAGCTGGGCTGAGCTGAGTTTAATTTGTTGATGGTTTTGGAATTAATGCAGCAGGCCGGCAGTCTACCCCGCCGGTGCCCGGTGGTCACGCCAATTCCTGACTCCTGAGCAACACCGTCTTCAGGCAATTACTCCCATCTCAGAGCCATCCCATACTAATTCGCATTGACTGTTCATGATGAAATCTGCTTTCTCATATTGCCATCTGTTGTTTACCATGCAGCTTTCTCACCTTGACTCATGTCGATCGGATCGGAGGTTACGTCTCGGGTGATTCAGTATCGCAGATCTATCAAGTTTAAGCTTACCAAGCTGCTGCTCTTCATGAGTCTTGTTTCAGATACATGTGTTTTCAAGCGCGTCAGTTGAGAAACTAGTTACCGTAGTGCTACAGCAGATTGGTCAATCCATCATATGTGATGTAATAGCGTGCTCTTTTTCAGAGAAAAAAAATTATAAGAGCAACTTGCATTCAAGTATTCTTTCTCTTCAACTAAAGAGTGGTCAAATCGACTAAAGAAAGAAATTGAAGGGTGTAAAATAGAGAACAGGGAAACTTCCAGTAGGCATGACATTGCTTTATCGAGATAATTACTCGCAATGCTCGGGTTATGGCGCAGACCAGATAACCAACAGTAAACTTTCTCATGCAAACACAGAAGAAACTCTGCCACATCAACTGAACTGAACATACACCATCAAATTTGGCGATGATATGATCAATATATTGGCACTTTGAGCAATAGCTGTATACATGAACTATGTGATACTCCCGGAACCGCAAGGTTAATGTTAGATACATCACAGTTTTATTGAAAAAATGAATCTACAATGCCCTGTGCATGGGCAGGTTCCCCATTTACATGATCTCTCACCAAAAAGATGCAGTAACCTGTAACCAAGATCATGACGAGTAACCACCATCTTTTGCCACCTCATTATTTTCTTCTTATTACCATAAACCAACCAACAAAGACGATCTTGCATAAGCTTTATTCTGAACATAGTTTGGTCAAACCTGTTCCCTTCCAGCATCTAGTAATCTGGCAATCGAGTCTAGCACTTCAGGGGCTCAGTTTCGCTTTTAGTGCGCAAAAGGAGTTGCGTTTGTCTAGATTTGTTCATTTGTCCCTAACATAAGTTTACTTCATCTCCTGTGCCACGAAAAGAACATTAGTGTAGGAATGCTACATTAGCTTGTAATCCATATTAGACCATCAAGGACACGTCACCAGAAAAAGGATATCTTGATGTTTTTCTTTTTCCTTCTTAAGCCTCACGAAGAGCACGCAAACGGTCTTGGATCAACTTCCTCTCCCAGTCTGATATGCCCTCAAAAGCATGCTCTTGCAGGCTCTCAAAAGATTCTTTCCATGGATCATTCTTAGCTAGATCATAGGTCGCAGCGCGGATAGCTCTCTTATTGGGTCCACAGGGTCTTTTGGAGGTCAGCTTGTCATAAGCTGTGTTAAGCTGCAAGTAACAGATGGATAGTAATAATATAGCTTGATCATGATTTCTAATTACTGTATGTATATGATAAGATGAAATGAGCTTACATCCATATTCTCGAACCAGAACATGTAAGCAATTGCAACTGCAGGTGCTCTCCCAAGTCCAGCAGTGCAATGGACATAAACTCGTCCTTTGCCTTGTGATATAGCCCATTCTAGTGCTGAAACTGCTTTGGGCAATTGTGTCCTCAACGAATCTGGATCGAAGTCCACTGCCTACAACCAGGGAATTGTAAATATCCTTAGCTTGCAGTTTGCTTATGAGTTGCATCTTGGCTTCTTCGAGATTATTTATTTGCCAGTCTTTTCTAATTTGCTTGCTTATGACTTTTAAAAGATTGCACCACGAATTTCTGATTCTACAGAGCATTGGGGGTCAATGTTTATAGTTTGAGTCTATCTTGTCAGCTTTATTACTCTATCTCATCAAAATAAAAGAAATATGAAACTGTTATGATTGTTGAAAAAAGTAAGATGAATGAACGATTGTTCTGTGATTGTGATTATTTCAAATGAACCATGAAGTCCAATATGAGGGTCAATAATGCCCACTGGCACTGCAAACCGACACAATTTCACTCTTTTCTAATTAATTTGCTCCTCACCATAGATTGTCAAGCACCAACTAGTATACATGGCTAAAAAATAAACATATGGTAAAGGCCAAATACTATGGATGTAAATCACACTTTAAATCTAGACAGAATGAAGAGCGACAATAATTAAATTTTTTGATGTCATCAGAAATTAAGGAGCACATTAAGTAGAAAACATGATGGAATTTTTTTTAAAAATAATCTATTTTTTATTATAAATTACAACATTATACCTGCAAACTTTTTTTTTACAGAAATATACTCCTGTCGCTCAACAGTTGAGCGACTGGTTCCAGTAGCTCAACCGTTGAGCGACTGGGACACTTGTCGCTCAACGATTGATCCTAGTATACAGGTTGCTCAGCTAGCAGGGTATACATGTACACCGTTGGACGACAAGTGTCCCAGTCGCCCAACGGTGCGGCGACAGGAGGTTAATTTTGTAAAAAAAAAAAATTGTTGGAATAATTTTGTAATTCTTAATAAAAAATAGATTATTTTTTAAAAAAATTCAAACATGATGCTGGCTCAGTGGATAAATAAGAAGCTCACCGGTCTTCCGATGTGTTGAATGCCAAGTTCTTTGCACCTACTGACAATAGCTTGGAAATCAATGCCCCAATATTCGATGTCCTTGTCCTGCTGTAAACAAAGAATATAGGCTACTTTCTCTTCATCTTTCAAGTGATCAATATCTTCAGGCTTCTGAGGTTGCGAGCCAACAATCAAGCTATCACTTATGACAGCATAATTCATACCTAATTCCAGGTCAGAATTAATTCTCGAATGCAAAAAGGGGCATTTTCTTTGGCTCTACTTAATTATAATGTCTAGTTCAACATTTAAAAAAAATCAATTAAAGCAAGAGAAAAACATCTAATTGACTCAATGACAAAAGAGTGCCAAAATGTTTACTTCTACATAAAGTTGTTATCACTAAAATTGCTAAAAAAAATTCAGCAAAATGTTAAAGAACTTATGCATGGCATGAATATTTCACAAACATTTTTGACAATTGATGTAGATTTAAAGAAAAAAGGATTGCTTTAGTGTCTTGATGTAGATTTGAGTTATTCTGAACTACAAGAAAATAGTGTCACACAGTAGTTCTATTTAAGGAAACACCGTGAAGCTGGTATCTGAAGCTACAACACGTATTCAAACAAAAGATCACAATCCTCTTAACAAGACCCCAGTATCACTCTTTTTTATCAGTCCAAGCAGATCCTAAACCCAATTTAAGAATGAAACATACAAGATTGCCCCACCAAGTGATACTTCATTGAAGTCACATAGGTAGAAACAGTTATAATATTTTTGTGTTGGGCAAAATATTACACAGACAACAATTTGCTAATTAAGAAATTTCCAAGATGCCAATATTTCCATCCTGGCATCCTTATTCATCCGCTAGCTGAAAGGGTAAGTCCATATAAAAAAAATTCTCACATCACGAACTGAAGAAATCAATTCAAGATCTGTCCCCACCCCCACCCAACACAAAAAAGCTAGCTGCTTAGTTCCTCTCTCCTTATCACGACTTTCATGATATTTATCCCATTAACTAATCAAAGTTTATATTCAAAAAGTGACTTCCTGTCACCAAAGGTACACCATGTAAGCATGCAACCATCAAAACAATATTGTCGGTAGTAAAATCCAAATTTCTATGAAAGATTCCCATGACAAGATGATACTCACCCATCATTTGGCCAAGAACGATAAGGCACATCCCAAAATCCAATATTTAATCCAGTGCTGATCTATGGAGCCAGAAAAGACATCGATCCACCAGCTACTTATAACATGTGGTTCATAAAACCTAATGAAATGGCTCAATCCCAATGTAACATCAGCTTAAAAAAATTATAACCTACAGTTCATTTGGCCAAGAGAGCAAGATTCCAGCATTCCGCAGCAAAATTGGACATTAACCAGGCAGTGGTGTAGTTCACCCAGGAGAGCCCAATCAACATGGATGAATCACACCAACCATGGTCCATAGACAAGTAACTACACACCGAAATACATTAAGCCGCTCAGGCGCCAACTACTCAGCATACCAAGTGCCTGAAAGCCCTATGAGCAAACTAACACAATATTTGCTCACAGAATGCAGTGTTAAGATTACCTACAATTCGTTTGGCCAAGAAAAGTAGAGACGAGATCCCAAAATCCAACCTTTAAACAAACCCATTAACAATATCACACAGTACTATATCAGTTGCGTGGCATTACAAAGATGGCACTAGTAGGACCTATCCAAAACAATGGGCGCAAGAACCTAACCATTTGGATAAGAAACCAACAGCCCACATTGCAAAATCCAACCTTTGACCCATTTCTAGTATCAACAGCTATCAGTGGGCTTTCGCAAGAAACACATAATATGTACCGAGATCATGGTGGTACTCGTAGGGGTTTCGCATCATGCGCTTCATGGCGGTGTTGTAATCCTCCATCCTCCTGCTCCCCTCGGCTCCGGCCGTAGTGGAGGAGCGGCACTGGAAAAGCCCAAGGTTCCCGTGGGTCGTGCTGTCTTTGGGAGCCCATCCAACGGCGGCCACGGCTGGCCTCCGGCTCCTAGCCACGGTGCTGCCGGTTTGGAGGCACCGGGAGGTGGCGAGACAAGAGGTGTTGGCCATGGCTGCCATGTCTGCAAGATGGCAGGACCTTGATCTAGATAGTGTCTATGCTCCGAGTGAGGCAAAGAAGGAGAGGAGGGAATTGTGTCGCGGAGTCTCTGCCGGTGTGGTGCGGTGGTGGGGATTTCTTTCTGCCGCGCATTTTGGATCCCTTCCCCTTCCCCTATACCTCCCATCGATCCGGAGAAAGAGTTCCACTTCCACACTTCCACTTCCACGACCAACGTCCAACGCAATGCAAATGTTTGCAAACATGGGAGATTGGATTCACATAAATTTTGTAAGAAACATGGTAATTTCTCTTAAATTTATAGCGGGACGCTTCGCTCCAATTGTTTTTGGGACAATTGATTATATGCCACTCAATACAATGACCTTCTCAACTTTGCCATTACTTAGATTGTAATATCTTTTTTTTGCCATCTTATACAATTTTCAATTATTATTTTGCCACTTTAGAGTTTTCATCTCATTTGCCCTTTTTTCAGACACGTGAAAAGTTCGAAATACCCCTGAGCTTTTTTTCTCATCACAAGCCCGACTAGATCAAAATGGGCTCCTACCTCAACAGATCATTAGAAGTTCACAAGCACTATGCCCAACGCACTACTCACAGACAGCAGATCCTAACAAACACAAAGCTTCAGAATGGCCGAGAAAGATCAGGGAGAGATAGAGCGGGGATAGCGTGGACGCGCGGCGGCGCGGCGCGGCGCACTTGGCGGGTCCCAATGGAAGGAGCGACGCCGAGCCGCAGAGCGATGGCGCTCCGCGAGTCGCGAGCTTGAGGTACCGGCGTCGGCGATGTCGAGCTCGAAGGTGTCCTCCATGGTGCGCTCGTCACGCCGCTCATCTCAAGGTCGATCCCACGAACGCCGCGTCTCGACACGCACCGCAGCTCCTCCAGCGCCTCGCTAGGTTCCCCGCGTCACCGCTATCGCCACCCCGCCGCCGCCATTGGTGGCGCAGGAGAGCAAAGTGAGAGTAGGGTCTTGGGCGGTGGCGTGCGGAGGAGGTGGCGGCGGGTCTGCATGGCCGCTGTCGCTGGAGGGCGGAGGGGAGCAGTGGATCGGGCTCGATTTGGTTGCAATGGATGGGTTGAGTCAAAAATAGCTTGGAGCTCGAGCCGTATGGCGACGGCGGCGACGAAGGCCGCAAGGATGTCGGAGTCAAAGCAGCCGCCCACCCAGCACACCTTGTACGCCGTGAGGATGTCAGAGTTAAGGATGACGAGCTTGCGGTTGTAGGAGTTGGGCGGGAACCCGGGCCTCGACGCGCACACCCCGCACCACTTGGGCGGCACGGGACCGAGCACCTGGTCGTGGAAGCTGCGGTGGGTGGGCGAGATGCCAGGTTGGATGATGGCGGTGACGAGATCGGCGCCGAAGTCAGAGTTCGCCAGGAGCGCAGACGGAGGGGAGGACAGGAGCCCAGGGAACCGTGGGGAGCGCGTGGTGGCGAGGCGGCGGATGTGTTCCAAAACCACGGCCGCCACCCCAGTAGCACCCGCCAGCGCCGCCGCCGCCAGATCGGGAGAAGAGAAGGGATTGAGGATGAGGATGGGGATTGGGGAGAAGAGAAGAGGAAACCACCGGTTAAGCCCAGTCATGTGACCCAGGGGGTATTTTGGTAACTTCCGGTGAACAAAATGGCCTGAAAAATAAAAATTGGTATTAAAACTCCAAAGTGGCAAAATAATAATAGAAAATTGTATGAAGTGGCAAAAAAAGAGATTACAATCAATATAATGGCAAAGTTGAGAAAGCCATTCTATTGGGTGGCATATAATCAATTGTCCCATTGCTTTTTTCCCCATGTTCTTTCGTTACGAGCACAAGAAATTCTGACAATAGTTTGAAAAGGAAGAAAATCTAAAATATTTTCATTAATTAATCAAGAGAAAATAAGAATGAGCCATACGGTTTATTTGGCGGGCCTGAATACAATGGTGCAAAGTTAATGTGAGCGCCCGCGTTTTTAAGACCTAACCTCGTAGCGGTAATCAGGGTTTAGCAGTGTTAAGCTTTCTTCGCGGCAAGTTAGCAATAGTATTAGGTCGCTCCCAATTAGCTAAAGCATGTCGTGTCGATCATTCATGCATTCGCTCCACCATTTCAATCATCATTCAGCACAACAGTTGATTAAGTCAGAAAATAGATTGCATATCCTTTTGCATTAGACATCAATCAACAATTGCATTAAATAAGACATCAGCAGTTCATTTTACATCCATAGAATCCAGATCATCTCATTTCCATTCATACATCCTATTTCATACAACCCTACAGCAAATAAGTAGCACCAGTGCCTAAACCTATTTCCCCGCTGCCCACAAGCATCACAGTACCCCTAACACAGTGCAACCCTATCCACATTCACAGCCACGTTTTTCACCTGCAAAGCCAATAGTCCATTCCTATCTACTTGTACGACCCCTTTTACCCCCCTGCATTCACAGCAGCTCCTATTTCACTGCCCCCCACATTCATTCACCACAGCCCTTTTCACCTCATTCCATCCCCAGTCCAGAACCACACCATCAGAGCCGAAGGTGCTGGGAGCTGGGCATCGTCCAGGCCGGCAGCACATCCTCAAGCAGCACCATCCCCATCCTCAGCAGCAGCCATCACAGCACCACCCCATTCATCAAGCATCACCATTCATCAAGCATCACCATTCATCAACATCACAGAACAAGAACAAGCAGCAGCAGCAGCAGCCATTCCACATCACAAACACAACCATACATTTCTCACTTCATCATCAGGTAAGGATGTTGAGCATGAACTAGAGGTGAGCACACGCATACCTGGTAGCCGCAGCTTCTTCCTCCAGTAGCATCCCATCTCCAGATCTACCACTAACTTGCATTCATACACACTAGCATGCATCAGTAGGAGGCATAGCTAGGCTAGTGAGCTGAGTAGAGAGCAGAGGCGTCGGTTCTTCGGCGCCGGCGGCCGGAAGGCCGAGCCGGCCGGACCCAAACCCTAGCAGCAGTAGCGCCGGGCTTCTCGCGGCGCCAGTTGAGGAAGGACCGGAGAGGTAGCCAGGGCGAAACCCTAGGATCCGGCGCGGGTCAGATCCGAGTTGGATCTGGGCCGAGTAGGAGCCAAGTGAGGGCAGGCGAAAGGCGCGGCGGCGCGGGCCTCCGGCCGCGCCGGGAGGAGGAGAGAAGAGGGGAGCCGAGAAGGGGGGTAACCGAACCGGAGCCGAGGAGGAGTCGGGCCTAGCGGCGCCACGGCCGGCGCGAGAGAGGACAAGTGGTGGCGGCGTGGTCTCGAGCCGCACCGATCGAGGGAGAGGCGACCGACCGGAGCCGGACCGGCCGAGGTCGGCGCGCCTAGGGTTGGAGAGGAACGAAGAAGGCCGGGAGGAAGAGCAACCGGGAGCCGGCGCGAGGGAGGCGACACCGGGTGCCGGAGTCGGGCCGAATCGGAGGGGCGACCGCGCCGAGGGCTAGCGCACGGGAGCTCCTAGGGGGCGGCGGCGCGTGAGGTTGAAGAAGGGAAGAGGGGATCGGGCAGGGAGTGTGTGGTGTGCGTGCGTAGTGTGTGCTTAGTGTGGTGTAGCGTGCGTGTGTGCTTAGAGTGTAGTGTGCGTTTGTGAGTAGCAGGCCGGGTGAGTGTATGGGCTTAGAGTGGGCCGGGTCGATTGGGTTTAGAGAGAGAGAGAGAGAGAGAGAGAGAGAGAGATTAGAAGGAAGGTTTAGATTTAGGTTTCGGGTTTTAGAATTAAGTTTGGTTTAATCTTTAGTCAAGTGTAGATTCTTGTTAAGCGGTGGTGGACTGCTAAAGCTCGTTGAGTAGTTTGTGCTTCGGTAGCCGTTAGTTAACTGGTGGGTTTAGACAAGCGGGCGACTGTCGGAGAGTGCTAACTTCGATTAGACCGCAAAAGCATTTTAGTAATTAAAATGTGCTAACTTGTAGTCGTCGCTAACTTATGTATCCATATTATCACTCAAATCAACTACGTATTTACTTATACTATTATTCGTTTCGATTTACTACGGTATGCGAACCAAGACCGACAGTGAGCAAATGACTGTAACTTCAATGGTGCCAACTTTTCCTACTTCTACGAAGGCAAGCGATCCTCTTGAATATTAACATAGTTACTTTAAAAATATAACCTATCTTGCACTATTATATGTATTGCATCAAAATGGTTTTCCAAAACCTAAAGAAAATGATTGAGATAAGATAAGATGATTAAGAAAGGATGAGACTTATTAGGAGGGTAAAAGGGGGCCCTGGCTGGGGAAACGCGATGATGATGTTGAGGTAAGAGGTGGGCCCCTTTTTACATATGGTTATAATATAAGGACCAACCAACTCTTGCTCGGTCAGATGTCGTAATTCAGTGCCAACCATTTTCCCGTTTCGGCGGGCAGAAAATGCTACCTTGTTACGTGACTATGCTCTCCACATCGGGTAAGTAATAGGTGTGTGTGTGAGTGATATGGAGGAACCCAGGACCGGTGGGGGATAGTCCGGAAGTGGGGGATCCAAGGCGCTATATGCGCTAAGGTGGAGTGTTGAGTGCAGGATAGAAGCTGCCTCAACCAACCTCACCAGAACTCGGTGGATGATGAGGTCAGCAACGTGACTTAATCTGCACCGGCGGAAGGTGATGGGTGGAGAAATTAATCACGTAACACGGAAAACGTTCGATTTCGATCTCGAACCCGCATCTAAGGCAATGCGGTGGACCCTGTTCACAGAGAGTTCAGAATAGCTATGAGTAAAGTGGTACAAAGCCTGCGCAGTGCTAAACTAAATCATGAATTCATGCCAGTCTCCAGGATTGGAGTCTACGGGAACCACAGGGGGTCTTTTATCTCTCCGAGTGACTAGTAGAGTTTTTCAGTATTAAAACTTGCCACATAATTGTCAAGATTTATTTTCTAAAGTGAGATGGCTTAGAAATTGTGATAAAGAGTAGAGATAGTGCATCCTTTGCATCTTTTGCTATTAATGCTTGCTGAGTACATTCATTTGTACTCAACCTTGTTAGTATTCTCCTTTGTAGACCCTAGTCCAGCAGGGAAGTATCCCGAGTGGAGCGAAGGTACTGCAGGTACAGATGAGACCACAGGAGGCGAAGACCCTTACTACGAGGCGCAGGGTGAGATGGACTCCGTATTTGACTCCTGGGACGAATAGGAGGCCAGTGGAGTGTGGCAGGCAAGAAGGGGGTTTAGTCTCATTTTGGCTATGTAAATTAGTATGTGTGCCGTAAAACTTTAGCCCTGCGTGGCTAACTGTTTGAATAAAGGACAGTTTCTATCTTATTGTTCTGATGCGCTAACTCTGGTAAGGTTTACTATTCGTTGGAGCGGTGTTCTACCGGGCAAACGAATAGTAATCCGTATGCTTAAGTGTTATTACCCCTGGGGTAATAACACGGGGCGTCACAGTTAACCATGTGTCTATCGAAGCTATTAGTGTTATGTAACAAATACAACTCTATTTCTAAATCTAATACAATTTTATTCCAAATATAAAGTTGGTGTGGGAGCCGGCGTGCCCCCAGCCCACCCACGCTCGACGCCCGGGCCTGCCTACTGTTGTTGGTTTCATTAATTAAAATGGGGGACCTGCCTACTGTTGCTGGTTTCATTAATTAAAATGGGGGGATTTAATGTGAGGACCCGGAATATTTAACTAGTAACACTTAACCTCCAACTGGTTCTAGCGTTACTAATTAAACATTCTAAGCCTCGATGGACATATGTTTCCCAGAATTGCAACATATGCACATCATCACAAAATTACACATCATTTCCATACAACACATATTACTAAGTTCAACAACGACATACATAAAGTAAAGTTATTACAAAAGAGAGCCGACCGCCAAATAGAACAATATACAAGAATGACAATGAAGCAAAAGCGCCATAAGATGGCTAGAACAAAAGTCGACCGGTTAGCCACACACCCACAAGGCAACCGATCGGGCCGCAAGCTAGTCGCCCATAAGCTACCACAACACACTCACAAAAGTGAGGCCCTTGAGCTCACCTTCCTCCTCTCGCAACAAAACAATTAAGCATAGCAACCGAGTACAAAGATTGTCTTTGTACCATGAGATCGACGTGTGGAATAGCAGACCTATTCATAAACTACATGCAAGATTATTTAGGTGGAGGTCATATGTCTCATTTTGCATGAAGCCAACTTTATTTGCAATAATGTAGTACCTTTTAAAAGCAAGTTTGCAAATTTATTTTGTTATCAAAGTAACAATAAGTAAAGATACATACAAGTAACCACACAAGTGACTATCCCAATAGTCACCACAACATAGCACTAATCCCGATTCGTACCACCCATCAAGTTTTAATTTAAAAGGTTGTAGTCTAACTCTTGAAAGACCTTGCCAAGCGTGTCCATAACCTAGGACGAGGCTATTCGAATATTTTTAACCTCGCAGGTGTACCAATGTACCCACACTTCGCATCGCTTCAAGCCACAAGCACACTACCGAAGGTATGCCGGCACGGCTAAGTCCTACGAGACGTTTCCAATCTTGTGTATTAACTACGAGCCGCTCGTATGGGTAGAAACACCATACGCTTACATTGCAAGCCGAAAGACAACCACCCGTTACGGGGAACCTTTCGGACACTACAATGCTCCCACCTCCATCCTCCCGCGACTCCCTGCGACCGAGCCAATACACGCCAAGTACTAAGTCAAGAGAGGTCCCATACCCTCTAATGTGGTTAGCACGCTAAAATGTTTGGTTTAGTGTAACAAGATGTTCGGTCCTTGTTGACCCGGCACCATTCCATCACACCCAAAAATCACACCATCATACCATTGTGCCCAAGTCTAAATCATTTTGTTTTCAGTTTTAGTTTTCATAAGTAGACATAGCACAAGGTGGAAATCATAATCATAATAAGTTTGATGTGATCAAGGTTATCGACAAGTCGATAACCGCCCATTTCTACCGGCTAAGCATGGCTAAGCAATTAATTCGCAACTACTAAGTGACAAGAGCCCATCCACGAACTCTAAATCACAGCCAGAACCTAGGCTCATGGTAGTAGAGGATAATCATTTGCTAAGGAAATGCATCTACTAGGCCAACTATTAAAACAAAGTAGCAATGCATACATAGAATTTGTAATCAACATAAATACTTAAAATACTGGGATTAACATGATCAAACCGCTTGCTCGCTTGTCATTGCTCAATTTGTTGCGGAGGGTCGCTCTCGGGTTACCGCAAATGTCGAATCCTAGCGAAAAGGCAAAAGAACCAAGAACAACCAATAAGACGAGCAAAACTTAAACAAAAGAGCAAGCAAAATTATCCAAATACGACTTTAAATTTATACAGGGTAGAATACAAATATACCTAAACATAGAAACTGGAAAACCTAATTTGGATTTGTGGTGCAAAAGATATTACTTAAAACTCATTTTCTACATAATTAGCAATCAGTAGCAAAAATATTTTCTAGAAAGGTTTTGAACCTGAAATTTTTATGGTAGCTACCTCTGGTGTAGTGGTAACCCATATAAAATTTTAGGTCATTTGGAGTTAAGATGATTTAGTTATGATTTTTCTAAGTTCTACAACTAGCATATATCATTTCTCAGGAACATGGATAAAGACAAAGCCTAGATCAATTTAAAGCATGTCTATAGGCCAAATTTACTAGGTTGAGTTTGCTCACTTTGCAACTACAGAGAGGAAGTTATGTGGTTTACAAGTTTTTCATGAATTTCTAGACCTCATTTTTCATTAAACAAGATCATGCTATTTAAATCATTTTCTGCTACAACACAGGGCCTAATTTCATTCTCAGATTAAAGTTCATACTATAACAAAGCTACAGCAACTGGAATCATTCAAAAAGGAGTTAAAATGACAAAGTTATGCACTTTTGAAATTTGAAACAGCAAAAGACTTAGGAGACTTTGAGCTCTCGGGAGGTCCAACCGAACTGGAAGACAAGGGAGAGGTCGTGGGCCGTCGATCTTGCATCGCAGGGCCACAGACCTCGAAGCACAGCGCACGGGAAGACCTCCTCCCGCTCTGGGGAGGTCTGGACCGTTGAGATCTGATCCAACGGCCACGACCAGTGCATGCACAGCGCACGCAGAGGAGGTCCTCGCGCCTAACGGAGGTCGTGACCGTCAGATCAAGATCTGGCGATCCCGAGCACTAGGGAAGTCCCTAAGACTAAGCCTACAGAGGAGGTCTAGCCCGTTAGATCTAGATCTAACGGTCCAGAGCCGAAGGGGAGGTCCTAAAGCTACGGATCTAAACGGAGGAGGTCCTCAACGGTCTAGATCTCCAGAGGGAGGTCTTTAACGGACGCGATCAAGCGAGGAGGTCCCGGCGGTTGGGATTTAACCGAGGAGGTCTTGGATGGCCAAGATCTACTCGGGAGGTCCTAAGCGGTAGTGATCTAACGGAGAAGATCCGACGGCTCGGATCGAGCCTAAGGAGGTCCCGAGCGGTTCAGACGACGCGGAGGGAGGTCCGAGCGCTAAGGATTTTACAAACGAGATCTAACGCCGGATCTAAACCGGAGGTCGTGAACGGCTAGGATTGAGCCTAAGAGGTGCGAGCGGGTTGTCTTTATAAAAGACCCGGATGACTTTTACAAAGAGGACCCCAAGGGTGGTCTGAGGTGGTCTTTGCAAAAATAGCCAAGGAAGGTCTTTTGCAAAGACGACTCTCGAGGTGGTCTCCAAAAATGACCGAGGGAGGTCTTTTACGCACGGAAAAGATCTAAACGGCTAGATTTAACTGTGGTGGTCCTAGGCGGTTAGGATCGACCAAGGGAGGTCTTAGCGCGCAAGATTAACACAGCAGCCGATCTAACGGCCAAGAGCTAATCCCGGGAGGTCTTTAACTACGAGATTACTCTAGGAGGTCTTGGGACTTAGAAATTTACACTGAAAAACTTTCTACGGTCGAGATCCGACATGGGGTGGTCTTAAGCGGTTAAGATCTAACTAGGGAGGCCTTACACTTAAGGGTTTTCACGGAAGGGATCAAAAGGTCCAGATCTAGACGTGGGGAGGTCTTAGACGGCTACGAAGAGCTCGAGGAGGTCCAAGGTGCTTTTAATGGCGCGGAACCTACGGACAGCGACAACGGGTGGCGGCTAAGACAACCCACGACTACTGATGATTGGCAATAAATGGGCATTTAAGATGTCCTAACAAGATGACGAAAACGGGAGTTTTGAACTGCAAAATCCCGAGCGGCTCAACGCTTGCCGCGGCGATGGGGACTCGCGGCACACCAAGGGCACCGATATACTCGCAATAGTGTCGCGGATCTAGCGGAGGCACTCTCGACGGCGGCGACGGCCTTAACCGCCGGCGAGCCGGAGAATGGCGGAGGACAAGTGTTTCGGCAAAAACCGAAAACGGTGAAACTGAGCGCTGCGAGCTAAGCTAGCTAGACCTAGAGCTCTAAGGGACTAAAACGAACTTACCCGAGTGTAGGGAAGGTCCAGGGGAAGCCGGAGGAGAGGAGGAAACCGAAGGAGACGCCCCGGTGACCAGGAACTCCGCCGGAGACGAGGAAGAAAGCGGTCCCGACCACGAACAGCCCCCCAACTCGTCCACCCCTGCGATGGATAACCACAGCAAGTTAGAGGATGCTCGAGGTGCTCGAGATGACAAGAAAAGCAGGCAAGAACGCTGATGGAACCACTGGAGCTCGAGCTTCGGCAGGGGCCCCAAGGTGACAATGGTGACAGGGAAGGTGGTGCTCTGGTGCTTAAATGTGGAGCTCAAGCACACCAAGAACGAAGAAGGAAAAGAGAAGGAAGGTCTCGAGCTATACATAGCCGGGAGCTTGGCAAGGGCTAGGGCAACCCATCGTGAGCAAGAACCATGCCCTCGCCAAAGGCACACTCGACAGACAAGTGACAGAGCGGTGGAGACTTTGGAGGCTAAAGCCGACTAGCAATAAATGCATGTCGGCAGAAGAGTCGTTGACAAGGGCAAAAGGTGACATCTCACGCCCCAACCGCTCGACCACGACACGCACGGTGCGGGAAAACCATGATGACCGCACCTCCGAGAGGTCATGAGGAAGAGAAACAGAGCGAGGAGAGGTCCGGGCGTCCCAGTTGCTTGGGGTGGTCTGGGCGTCCAAGAATCGCCGAGGTGGGAGGTCCGGCCTTGAGGAGGTCCGGGAGGTCGTGGCGGTGGATGGAGATCCAACGGCTAGAACGAGCGCCACGAGATCGGCTCGGGTGCGGGCGCTGCGCACTTGGCTCGACCGAAGTCGATTGAGTTGGGCTCGGTCCGAGCCCGAGTCCGACTCAACCGATTTGACTTTTTCCGTATTAGAGAAAGGTGACATTTGGAGAATTGTTTGAGGTAGCAATTGAACTCCAAAAATTATGAAATTTTACAGAGCTTGCTAGCTCAAACGAGGACTCTAGCATAAAATTTTCAGAGGCTTTTGTGCTATGCTTTTTCCTCTAAAAATTTAACAAGGCTCTGGTCCAAGGTTTGACCAGATTTTGAATCGGTTTGACTGACCTCCAAAATATTCAAACAATTTCTAAAAATTGTGAACTTTTTCAGAGGGGTCACATACCATCCCAAAAACTTAGGAAGAGTATTCCCAGGAGATGATCCAGAGGTTTGACAAGATTGTTTTTGAAAGCCCAAGATTTGGATCAAAAGACTTGTGACTTCAGATTTATAACTTCTTGTACAAAACTTGTTTGGTACAAAAGGAAATACAGGATGTAAGAAAAAGTTTTAATTTCTACTCATTTTCTTACATTTGAAACACAAGCCTAAAATTGGGATGTTACAACTCTCCCCCCCTTACAAGAATCTCGACCCGAGATTCCGTTTACTCGGAGAAGAAAGAAGGAAAATCTGCACGAAGGCGATCTTCTCGCTCCCAAGTTGCCTCATCTTCAGAATGGTTTGACCACTGAACCTTAAGGAACTTGATGGCACGGTTCCTTGTTCTCCGCTCAGATTCCTCAAGAATGCGAACAGGATGCTCGCGGTAGGTCAAATTCTCCTGCACATCGAGAACCTCCAAAGGAGCTTCCTCAGTCGGGACACGGAGGCACTTCTTCAAGTGTGACACATGGAACACATCATGCACACCCTCAAGTGCAGTGTAGCTCCAACACATGTAAGCAACGGCCCAACTCTCGATGATGCGATAAGGCCCAACATAACGAGGAGCCAACTTGCCCTTGATGCCGAAACGCTGATGGCCCTTCAAGGGAGAGACTTTGAGATACACAAAGTCATTGGGCTCAAAGCTCAACTCACGGCGACGGCGATCTGCATAACTCTTTTGTCTGGACTGGGCCGTGCGCAGATGCTCGCGGATCAATCGAACTTGACTTTCGCCTCATTGATCGAATCCGGCGAAAATCGCCGCCACCGCCTCGACCAGTTCACTGGTTCGCACCTTCTCCCATACAAAGCCTCAAATGGTGCCATGCCAAGACCGGCTCGAAAGTCGTTGTTGTAGGAGAACTCCGCAAATGGTAGACATTTCTCCACTTCTTCCCATAGGAAAGAACACAAGCACGAGCATGTCTTCCAACACTTGGTTGACTCGCTCCGTCCCGCCATCGATCGAGGATGAAAGGTCAGATCAAATGAAGGCGGTCCCCATAGCCTCTTGCGAGACTATGCCAAAACCGCGAGGTGAAAAGCGCACCACGATCGTAAATAATCGTCTTTGGTACACCGTGAAGACTCACAATCCTCGAGACATAAAGTTCGCCAAGGGCCCCACACGGCCGAGTCTTGACGGGAGGAAATGTGCCACTTTAGTCAACGGGTCAATGACGACCCAAATAGCATCATTCCCTTGGGCGAGCGGGCAATCCGGTGATGAAGTCCATGCCAGCGGAATCCCACTTCCACTCGCAGCGCAAAGGTGAAGAAGACTCGCTTGGGCGCGATGTTCGCCTTCACACGACAAAGACACGTCGCACTCGGCAACGAACTTGGCAATCTCGCGCTTCATTCGGGTCCACGGCACCTCGACGAAGGTCCCGATACATCTTGGTAGCCGGGGTGAATGGACAAAGGAGAGTCATGGGCTTCGCGAGAATCATATTCCGCAATTCCATGACCTTAGGAACCACAAGACGCTTGCCCAAACCACACAATGCCATGCTCGTCCTCCGAAAAGCACTTGGCCATCCCATCCTGATGTTACGCTTGATCGGCTCACACCGCATCTGCTGCATGCCGTCTTGATTTGGTCCACCAAGGTTGGTTGCACAACCAATGTAGCAAGAGAACCGTGCTCGATCAAACCTAAATTGAGGCGCCGAATTCGAAATGAGGGTAGGTCTTTGCTCTTGGAGCATCAACATGTTGCAATACACCTTCCGATCGAGTGCATCCGCAACGACATTGGCCTTGCCCGGATGGTGCTTGAATGCCCATGTCATAGTCCTTGATCAATTCCAACCATCTTCTTTGCACGAGGTTCAGATCTGTTTGGGTGAACAAGTACTTCAAGCTCTTGTGGTGGAATACACCTCACAACGGTTACCAATCGATAATGCCGCCAAATCTTGAGTGCATGGACCACAGCAGCTAACTCCAAGTCATGAGTAGGATAGTTGAGTTCATGAGGCCTCAATCGCCGCGATGCATAGGCCACAACCTTGCCTTCCCGCATAAGAACACAACCTGCACCACGGCGAAGCATCACAATAGATATCAAAACTCTTGTGAATATCGGGAGAACAAGCACTGAAATGAGGTCGACGCTTCTTGAGTTCCTGAAAACTCACATCACAAGCAACGGACCACTCAAACTTCGTCTTTCTTGAGCGGTTCGGTCATAGGCTTTGCAATCTTGGAGAAATTCTCGATGAAGCGGCGATAGTAGCCACCAAACCAAGAAAACTCCGCACATCCGCGGCGACTTGGTGACCCAAGATAGCACATCACCGACCTTGCTAGGGTCCACGACCACGCCTCCCTTTGAAAGAACATGGCCTAAGAATGCCACTTCCTTCAACGAACTCGCACTTGCCGAATTTGGCATACAATCGGTGCTCACGCGACTTGCCCAACACAAGTCGAAGATGCTCAAGATGCTCTTCTTCACTCTTGAGTAGATAAGGATATCATCGATGAATACCACCACAAATCTATCCAAATACTCCATGAATACCGAGTTCATAAGATTCATGAATAAAGCGGAGCATTAGTCAAACCAAAGACATGACGGTGTACTCGTAAAGGCCATAACGAGTAGCAAAGCCGCCTTAGGAATATCCTCGTACGATCGACTTGATGATAGCCCACCTCAAGTCAATCTTGGAGAAGACTCGTGCTCGGTCAAGCGATCGAAAAGATCATCAATACGGGCAAAGGATACTTGTTCTTTACCGTCACCTCATTAAGCGGACGGTAATCAACACACATGCGCAAGGTCTTGTCCTTCTTCTTCACAAAGATAGCTGGACAACCCCAAGGAGATGAGCTAGGGCGGATAAAACCCTTCTCTTGCAGCTCACCCGATTGCTTCTTGACTCCTCCAACTCATTAGGAGGCATGCGTCGGCCTCTTAGAAATAGGGGCGATGCAGGGCGACAACTCGATCACAAACTCGGATCTCGAGCAGGAGGCATCCTCAGCAAATCTTCGGAAAGACATCCGAAGTCACACACCGTGGGGCGTCGTGAATCTCCAAGGCCGGCTTTGCTTCAAGGGCATAAAGATGGGGCTCTCGCAATCGCGCGAAACCCAACCTGTTCACCCGACGGCCGGTGGTGAGGTAGACAATCTTCTGGCACAATCGATTTGCCCCAAGTGTTGGGACAACCAATCCATGCCAAGAATCACATCCAAGCGCCGAGTCGAGTAGGATAAGATTCGCCAAGAATCCCACTCCTTCGATGTGGATAGGAACATCCCGACATACTTGGTCGCCTCTCATTTCCAACCGGAGAGCGAATCAAGCGATGGGATCCCAGAGGAACACAGTGAAGCCCACAATCAACGACAAAAGACCTCGAAATAAAAGAATCGAGGCCCGAGTCAAATAAAGCGTAGCGGGCGCAATTTAACAAGGAGCGTACCCAACACCACGTCGGGCGCCTCGCGTGCCTCCTCACCGAGATGTGGTTGACTCGGCGCTCCCCAAGCCCGGGTCTTACGGTCGGTGGGTGACCACTCCCTTGCCCGCGTCCTCCATTAGGGCGAGGGCGCTCGATCTTCTTAGGACAACTACTCGCGTAGTGGCCCTTGTTGTGGCGATGGCGGTGGCGTCGGCGCGGGGTTGCGGGAACACCTGTTCGGGGTCGCAGCGCGCGGATCGAGTCACAACTGCGGAGGACGTGGAGTGGTCTTGAAGGCCTCGGCGGTGGTGAAGCCAAGAACAGGCCACCGGTGCGAGCCCAACTTCGGGACGAACGAGGTCACTGCGCACCCTGGGCCTCCCACTTGCGCTTGCGGGACTCGCCGGCGCTCGCCTTGTGCTCGCGATGATGGCCTTGTCCACCAAGGTGCGGAAGTCGAAGTCCACAATAGAGAGCTTGTCCTCAAGCTCCTGGACAAACCCTCCATGAACTTCTCCCGCTGGCCTCATCGGTGGCCACCTCGGCAGGAGCGTACCTCGCCAAATGGTTGAACTCATGGAGGTACTCGATCCGCGATTTGCGCCCTGTTTGAGCGCAAGGAACTCCTTCTTCTTCGCTTCATCGGTAGGCGGGGACATGGGCCCGACGGAAAGTCGACCGAACTCCTCCCACGAGACCACGTGTCCGCAGGCGCATGGCGAGAAATTCTCCCACCATGAGAGTGCGCACCCTCCGGTGATGGGATGCGAAAAGTGCCCGCTCTGCTCGGCGGCGAGCAGCGTTGAGCTTCGCTCAACGACGCGCGCCGATCGTCTGCGTCCAAGGGATCTCGGACCGGGAGAAGGTAGGAGGTGCGTGCGGAGGAACTCCGCAAGCCCCCACGCGTCTCGGTGCCCACCTCCGCATCCGAGGCACCGGAGGGTGGAGGTGTTCTGGCGATAACCTCCAACACCTGCGGTCCTCCGAACGATTGCGTTCGATTTGCATGAGGACTTCCGCCATGGTCGGGAGGGGGAAGCTCCTCATCGGGACTACCCACCGATTCCGGCCTCGTGTCCCACCACCATCTGATTTACTAAGACAAGTTAGATACGTTCAAGACCCAAGAGCACGAAATCCAAACTTAGTCAAAATGACCAAAGAGTAGCCACAAAGAACATGAGACGTAAGTCACGAATCAACTTCCAAACGACTAACCCGTATGGAAAAACGAGTAATCGTTTGAGAAGGCCCAAAATTTCAGCTCTAATTTCCAGCTCAATCAGTCCAAAATCAAGGCATAACCACCTAATAGAGTATAGGCATTAGCTAATCTCATATCACTTCTTACCCTTGCATTCCCACAAGTTTTAGTTGAATTAACCTCTCATTTCCTACCTTAATTATTAACCACTAGCTAGCTGTCCAAATTCCTTTCTCCAAGCTCTCATGTTTCTCCCAAAACCAAGTTAATCGACAAAGGCTAATTTTTGAAAGGAAGAGAGGAACAACTTTTTCAAAACTTAAGTGAGAGTAAGGTGAGATGAGCAAGCTAAGACAGGTAAGGAATAAAATTAGAGAACTTACTTAAGTTTTCATAAACTATTTGAAAGTAAGTTTCCAAAATATCCTAAAGGCGACCAAGCTAGGGGTTTCTACGGTCAGTATGGCTCTGATACCAACTTTGTGAGGACCCGGAATATTTAACTAGTAACACTTAACCTCCAACTGGTTCTAGCGTTACTAATTAAACATTCTAAGCCTCGATGGACATATGTTTCCCAGAATTGCAACATATGCACATCATCACAAAATTACACATCATTTCCATACAACACATATTACTAAGTTCAACAACGACATACATAAAGTAAAGTTATTACAAAAGAGAGCCGACCGGCCAAATAGAACAATATACAAGAATGACAGCGGAAGCAAAAGCGCCATAAGATGGCTAGAACAAAAGTCGACCGGTTAGCCACACACCCACAAGGCAACCGACCGGGCCGCCAAGCTAGTCGCCCATGGCTACCACAACACACTCACAAAAGTGAGGCCCTTGAGCTCACCTTCCTCCTCTGCAACAAAACAATTAAGCATAGCAACCGAGTACAAAGATTGTCTTTGTACCAGCGAGATCGACGTGTGGAATAGCGACCTATTCATAAACTACATGCAAGATTATTTAGGTGGAGGTCATATGTCTCATTTTGCATGAAGCCAACTTTATTTGCAATAATGTAGTACCTTTTAAAAGCAAGTTTGCAAATTTATTTTGTTATCAAAGTAACAAATAAGTAAAGATACATACAAGTAACCACACGGAAGTGACTATCCCAATAGTCACCACAACATAGCACGAATCCCGATTCGTACCACCCATCAAGTTTTAATTTAAAAGGTTGTAGTCTAACTCTTGAAAGACCTTGCCAGCGTGTCCATAACCTAGGACGAGGCTATTCGAATATTTTTAACCTCGCAGGTGTACCAATGTACCCACACTTGCATCGCCTTCAAGCCACAAGCACACTATCAAGGTATGCTTGAAGCACGCTAAGTCCTACGAGACGTTTCCAATCTTGTGTATTAACTACGAGCCGCTCGTATGGGTAGAAACACCATACGCTTACATTGCAAGCCGAAGACAACCACCGTTACGGGGAACCTTTCGGACACTACAATGCTCCCACCTCCATCCCTCCCGCGACTCCCTGCGACCGGAGCCAATACACGCCAAAGTACTAAGTCAAGAGAGGTCCCATACCTCTAATGTGGTTAGCACGCTAAAATGCTTGGTTTAGTGTAACAAGATGTTCGGTCCTTGTTGACCGGGCACCATTCCATCACACCCAAAATCACACCATCATACCATTGTGCCCAAGTCTAAATCATTTTGTTTTCAGTTTAGTTTTCATAAGTAGACATAGCACAAGGTGGAAATCATAATCATAATAAGTTTGATGTGATCAAGGTTATCGACAAGTCGATAACCGCCCATTTCTACCGGCTAAGCATGGCTAAGCAATTAATTCGCAACTACTAAGTGACAAGAGCCCATCCACGAACTCTAAATCACACCCGAGAACCTAGGCTCATGGTAGTAGAGGATAATCATTTGCTAAGGAAATGCATCTACTAGGCCAACTATTAAAACAAAGTAGCAATGCATACATAGAATTTGTAATCAACATAAATACTTAAAATACTGGGATTAACATGATCAAACCGCTTGCCTCGCTTGTCGTTGCTCAATTTGTTGCGGAGGGTCGCTCTGGGTTACCGCAAATGTCGAATCCTAAGCGAAAAGGCAAAAGAACCAAGAACAACCAATAAGACGAGCAAAACTCAAACAAAAGAGCAAGCAAAATTATCCAAATACGACGAAATTTATACACAGGGTAGAATACAAATATACCTAAACATAGAAACTGGAAAAACCTAATTTGGATTTGTGGTGCAAAAGATATTACTTAAAAACTCATTTTCTACCATAATTAGCAATGTAGCAAAAATATTTTCTAGAAAGGTTTTGAACCTGAAATTTTTATGGTAGCTACCTACTGGTGTAGTGGTAACCCATATAAAATTTTAGGTCATTTGGAGTTAAGATGATTTAGTTATGATTTTTCTAAGTTCTACAACTAGCATATATCATTTCTCAGGAACATGGATAAAGACAAAGCCTAGATCAATTTAAAGCATGTCTATAGGCCAAATTTACCAGGTTGAGTTTGCTCACTTTGCAACTACAGAGAGGAAGTTATGTGGTTTACAAGTTTTCATGAATTTCTAGACCTCATTTTTCATTAAACAAGATCATGCTATTTAAATCATTTTACGCTACAACACAGGCCTAATTTCATTCTCAGATTAAAGTTCATACTATAACAAAACTACAACAATCTGGAATCATTCAAAAGGAGTTAAAATGACAAAGTTATGCACTTTTGAAATTTGAAACAACAAAAGACTTAGGAGACTTTGAGCTCTCGGAGGTCCAACCGAATCGGAAGACAAGGGAGAGGTCGTGGCCGTCGATCTTGCATCGCAGAGGCCACAGACTCGGCACAGCCTGCACGGAAGACCTCCTCCCGCTCGGGAGGTGCGGGCCGTTGAGATCGATCCAACGGCCACGACCGGTGCATGCACGGCGCACGCAGAGGAGGTCCTCGCGCTTAACGAGGTCGTGGCCGTCGGATCAAGATCCGCGATCCCGAGCACTAGGGAAGTTCCTAAGACTAAGCCTCTGAGAGGAGGTCTGCCCGTTAGATCTAGATCTAACGGTCCAGAGCCGAAGGGGAGGTCCTAAAGCTACGGATCTAAACGGAGGAGGTCCTCAGCGGTCTAGATCTCCGGAGGGAGGTCTTTAACGGACGCGATCAAGCGAGGAGGTCTGGGCGGTTGGGATTTAACCGAGGAGGTCTTGGATGGCCAAGATCTACTCGGGAGGTCCTAGCGGTAGTGATCTAACGGAGAAGATCCGGGCGGCTCGGATCGAGCCTAAGGAGGTCCCGAGCGGTTCGGACGACGCGGAGGAGGTCCGGCGCTAAGGATTTTACAAGCGAGATCTAACGCTCGGATCTAAACGGGGAGGTCGTGAACGGCTAGGATTGAGCCTAAGAGGTCGAGCGGGGTTGTCTTTATAAAGACCCGGAATGACTTTTTACATAGAGGACCCCAAGGGTGGTCTGAGGTGGTCTTTGCAAAATAGCCAAGGAAGGTCTTTTGCAAAGACGACCCAAGTGGTCTCCAAAAATGACCGAGGGGTCTTTTACGCGCGGAAAAGATCTAAACGGCTAGGATTTAACCAGGTGGTCCTAGACGGTTAGGATCGACCCAAGGGGAGGTCTTAGCGCAAGATTAACACAGAGCGATCTAACGGCCAAGAGCTAATCCCAGGAGGTCTTTAACGGCGGAGATTACTCTAGGAGGTCTTGGGACTTAGAAATTTACACGGAAAAACTTTCTACGGTCCAGATCTGACATGGGGTGGTCTTAAACGGTTAAGATCTAACTAGGGGGAGGCCTTACACTTAAGGGTTTTCACGGAAGGGATCAAAAGGTCCAGATCTAGACGTGGGGAGGTCTTAGACGGCTACGAAGAGCTCGAGGAGGTCCAAGGTGCTTTTAATGGCGCGGAACCTACGGACAGCGACAACGGGTGGCGGCTAAGACAACCCACGACTACTGATGATTGGCAATAAATGGGCATTTAAGATGTCCTAACAAGATGACGAAAACGGGAGTTTTGAACCTGCAAAATCCCGAGCGGGCTCAACGGCTTGCCGCCGGCGATGGGGACCTCGCCGGCGCCGACCAAGGGCACCGATATACTCGCAATAGTGTCGCGGATCTAGCGGAGGCACTCTCGACGGCGGCGACGGCCTTAACCGCCGGCGAGCCGGAGAATGGCGGAGGACAAGTGTTTGGCAAAAACCGAAAGGTGGCCCGAGCGCCGCGAGCTAAGCTAGCTAGACCTAGAGCTCTAGGGACTAAAACGAACTTACCCGAGTGTAGGGAAGGTCCGGGGAAGCCGAGGAGAGGAGGAAACCGAAGGAGACGCCCGGTGACTGGGAACTCCGGAGACGAGGAAGAAAGCGGTCCCGACCACGAGCGGCCCCCAACTCGTCCACCCCGCGATGGATAACCACGGCAAGTTAGAGGATGCTCGAGGTGCTCGAGATGACAAGAAAAACAGGCAAGAACGCTGATGGAACCACTGGAGCTCGAGCTTCGGCAGGGGGCCCCAAGGTGACAATGGTGACAGGGAAGGTGGTGCTCTCGGGTGCTAAAATGTGGAGCTCAAGCACAGCCAAGAACGAAGAAGGAAAAGAGAAGGAAGGTCTCAGGCTATACATAGCCAGGGAGCTTGGCAAGGGCTAGGGCAACCCACTGTGAGCAAGAACCATGCCCCTGCCAAAGGCACACTCGACAGGACAAGTGACAGAGCAGGTGGAGACTTTGGAGGCTAAAGCTGACTAGCAATAAATGCATGTCAGCAGAAAGAGTCGTTGACAAGGGCAAAAAGGTGACATCTCACCGCCCTCAACCGCTCGACCACGACACACGCCGCGGTGCGGGAAAACCATGATGACCGGACCTCCGGAGGTCATGAGGAAGAGAAACAGAGCGAGGGAGAGGTCCCGGGCGTCCCGTTGCTTGGGGTGGTCTGGGCGCCCAAGAATCGCCGAGGTGGGAGGTCCGAAGCGCAGGAGGTCCAGGGAGGTCGTGGCGGGCCGGATGGAGATCCAACGGCTAGAACGAGCGCCGACGATCGGCTCGGGTCGCGCCGCGCGCTTGGCTCGACCGAGTCGATTGAGTTGGGCTCGGTCCGAGCCCGAGTCGACTCAACGGTTTGACTTTTTCGGTATTAGAGAAAGGTGACATTTGGAGAATTGTTTGAGGTAGCAATTGAACTCCAAAAATTATGAAATTTTTACAGGAGCTTGCTAGCTCAAACGAGGACCTAGCATAAAATTTTCAGAGGCTTTTGTGCTATGCTTTTTCCTCCAAAAATTTAACAAGGCTCTGGTCCAAGGTTTGACCAGATTTTGAATCGGTTTGACTGACCTCCAAAATATTCAAACAATTTCTAAAAATTGTGAACTTTTTCAGAGGGGTCACATACCATCCCAAAAACTTAGGAAGAGTATTCCCAGGAGATGATCCAGAGGTTTGACAAGATTGTTTTTGAAAGCCCAAGATTTGGATCAAAAGACTTGTGACTTCGTATTTCCATAACTTCTTGTACAAAACTTGTTTGGTACAAAAGGAAATACAGGATGTAAGAAAAAGTTTTAATTTCTACTCATTTTCTTACATTTGAAACACAAGCCTAAAATTGGGATGTTACATTTAAGCACCCCTTTGATTAAAAAAAAATGTTATGTATATCTTCCATTCCATTCAGCCACACTTAATAACCGTCAATCAAAACTTTGAGTTGCTTCTTTTCTTGCTCTTCCAAAATAGAAGATCTCATTGTAAAGAAAGAATAAAAGCAAAGATAGAATCACTGCGGTGGAAAACTTAATGAGGAAGAACTACAGTTTTATGATGGGTACAGCGAAAGTTTGCAATAAGAAACAAATGTACTCTTTCCAAACCTAGTACAATTTAGATGACAAAAAGAAGGAAAGAGCTAGTTTCTTTCTCAATGAAGCAAACCATAGGATTAGGCAAATACCGTGACTTAGAGAACAACAAAGTAAGATCCTGTGCGCTAAGACCTTCCGAAAGCCAAAATTACTATTTTAGATGGCTAAATAGGAACTAAAAACACGGGAGGACAATGCATTCGAATTTCAAAATGATGATAAAACGGTAATACCGTTCTAAATGAATTTAAAAAAACACGGCCATTTTAACAAAATAGTGTAACTCTGTCACATTCTTGCAAAATCTGCTTCATTCCAATCCGACAATATGTGGGAATTGATCTATGCAATACTCTTCCTAGCTTTATGTACGTGATTTCTGGTGTGAGTTGTGCTTTTTTAATTTCATATCATCATTCATGCTAGTATATACAGTTTTAAATCACATCACATTAAGCTAGAATATACATTTTTAAATCACATCACATTAGAAAAACGAAAAAAAGACACGTCCACACTTCCAGTTACAACATTTCAGCAATTTCTAGAGCTATGAGCAAGACCGAGCCAAATCTTTTTTGGACCCAAATACCTCGGGCGAAATTACTTGCAAGCTAACTCCTGGGAGAGTTACTCAACGAAATCCGCATACGCGTTGCAGTTCCTCGGTTCAATGGCAACGAACTACCAAAAAGTAATATGGAAAACCCCCGCTCCTCCAAAATGCAAATTCTTCGCTTGAATAGCAATCCAGAACCGTCTTTGGACCTCAAACAGATCGGAAGCAAGGGTTGGCCACACCAACGCACCTACCCACTCTGCAGACAATCACCGGAAATGACACCGCACCTATTCGCCCAGTGTAGATACTCTACACGAGTCTGGAACTCCATGGCGAATTGGTTAGGCTCTACGTGACTCAAGCCACTCCACAGGGCCAGCAGTTGGAGCATTGCAGACTGGTGGATGAATGTCAATGAGTTGACAGGGTGATGAGGACATGACCTCTATGGATACAACCATATTTGCTATGTTTACTGTTCTAAGTACAAGAGCTCGTACACTTCACTTAAATTATCAGGTGAGCTTGTTTTTAGGAGTGTCTTTATATTATATGAACTATATGATGCTACCTAATGATGAAATATACACACACACACACACACATATATATATATATGTGTGTGTGTGTGTGTGTGTGTGTGTGTGTGTGTGTGTGTGTGCAGCACAATATCACTTTTGGTCCAAAACAAGCAAGCAGCTTGAGCTAGACCCGTTTTGGAATCCAATTCGGCCTCCGGAATCAGACCGACAACACCAACTTAAAATAGACATAACTTTCACATACGGAGTCCGTTGGAGGTCCACGAGTACTTGATTGAAAGCTTATTTCGTCCTCTTTCCAATGGATCTGGCCTCACCTCCAAATTCCTTCTGGACTGATCGCAATCATCAAAATAAGACGTCATATCACTTGTTTGGACCAATCTGGGCTTTGTAATCATATTGAACTTGGCCCATCTGTCGACGGCCCACCTGAGGGCGTGGGTACTGTTCACGTGAACAGTAGCCACAAGTTTTAGTTCCACCCCGCTATTTCTTTTACCTGTGAGATATCAAAGGAATAGAATGCCAAAATTTTCTACAACAAGTCAACCACTCCGTTGGAACTTCTGGTAAAGATAAAGGAAGAAGGTAGAACTTCGTTCCTTGCAGGGGCGAAGTGTTTGGAGCAATTCATAATATGAAATTAAGATGCTATCCTAAACTATTACTTATGTGGTCCCAAAACGCATCATCTTCTTTATTAATACAATGGGTGTCACTTTTGCCTGTTTCTTTCAAAAAAAGAAAAAAGAAAAGAAGAGGAGGCAACTTTATTATTCTTTTATTGCTCTTAAAACAGAAGCTCCCATTATAAAGTAGGGAAAATTTATTCAGTACCATTGCAAGAATGCAAAAATTGGAAAATAACATCTAATATGAGAATGACAGGTGGGCCATGAGACTAATGTCGGTGATGCTCGTAGAAAGTAAGAGCAAAAGCAAAAGAAGGGGGAAAGACACTAGGGTGGACACTTCATGAGGGAAGAAACTAAAAATTGATTTAGTAAAGTTGAAAGTTTGCGATCAGAACAAAATACAAATATAATGTTATCTTCCAAAGGTTGTGACGAATCTAAAATCAAATTTCAGATGAACCTAGATCAACAGGAACTATTGTAATAAAAGCCCTAGCAGAATATTTTACTTCCTCTTAGATCTGACGAGGATATAATAATCCTTAATTAATTAATAATATGTAATTCTTATTATTGATAAATAATATCGCCACACGATACTTAACTATACCCCTTAGCATTCATAATGGAGAAGCTTAACTGAGTGGTCGTAAGTTCATCTATGACCACCCCTATGGTCGTAAGTCCTTCTAGACTACCTTATGGTCGTAAGCCCTTCTACGACCACCTCATAGTCGTAAGCCTTTCCACGACCACTATATGGTCATAAGACTTTCCACGACCAGGTTAGCCACGATCATCCTGTAATCGATAAGGCCTGCAGATATATGGGCTCAAACGGTTAGGGATTTTTACACAATGTATTCAATACACAGGGCAGTTATCTTACGTTGTTATTCTCTGGAATAACTGCATGTAATACGCTTCTCTCTCTGACGATAACCGCCAGACGACGTGGAGATGATAACTCTTTGCCAATAACTCCCATCAACGTGATTCTTGATGAAACGTTGAGACGCCTCTTGGCCTAAAGAAACTGCCACCCCTTCATGCGCCATATAAAGGCTCGAGTCAATGAAGATCAGGGCCGATCAGAAGGAGAGAAGAACATTAGGCATTAGTTTTCTCTCTTATTGTAATCATCACTGTCAATACAATCATACATGAGTAGGGTCGTTATTATCTTCGAAGAAGACCTGAACCTGTCTAAATTCTTGTATCATTCTTTGCGTAGTTCGGATTCTAGGAGACCCCCCGAATATTCATTCGTAAGATCGATACTAGATCATCGACAAGATCCTTATAGAATCCCCGTGTTCTAGTGGAAGCCAAATATTCGTCCATTCTAGTCCTTTACATAGTACAAGATTAAGAAAAAGCAACACAAGAGAAGGGATGAATCCAAAAATAACCAGAGAATGAAAGGTAAAAGCGGGAAACCAGCGAAAGGTGGGAGAGAAGAAAGAAAATCATTTCAGTTCTAGACTTGAACTTTTTTATATATTAATAAACCGATTTTTTATTTATTTTTATTGTTAACCACTCACAAACTTTATTTATAATTCTGACCCTTTTGGTCACGCGTGACAAAACAACGTTGTCACGTCATATGATTAGTATAACAGAATAGAACTTTTTGTCATACCACTGGTGGTGACGTGACCAAACAACACTGTCACGCCACTGGTGGTGGTGTGACAAGATACGGTGCTGGCGTAACAATGTTGTTTTATCACACCACCATGGTGTGAACAAAATGGTCAGAATTAGAAATAAAATTTGCAAGAGGTTAACAATAAAAGTAAATTTAAAAAATGGGTTAATTAATAAAAAAGATTCTCTAGACTTCTATGGGAAGAGTCTGAGTCTGACGCACAAGCAGGAGCTGGGCCTAGTAGACAGACACGATGGTGACGTCACGTGGCGCGTCTATGTCTATCTGCTCCTCTCCCTCCTTCCCTGGCCGAGGCGCCGACCGACCAAACCACAAACAAAGGGCAATTGAAAGGGCAATCCAAAGGCAAACGGAAAGCTAGGGTTTTCGCCATGGCCACCACCCACCTCGAGCTCCTCTTCCCCTCCATTCCCACTCACTCTCTCCTAGAGTGAGGCTCCCCTTCCCCGCTTCTCGCATCCGCACCAAAGGAGCCGCCTTTCCCCCCGTTCCCTCTCCTCCATCCGAGGCCCCCTCCACCCACAGGCGCCCCATCGCATCGCCGCAACATCGACCGAGCAAGCAACCCACCCGGCCTATTCAGCTGGGGTTTGAGGAGAGAGGCGCTGGCGATCGACCAGGCGACGGCTTCGGCGGCCGGATAATGTGTATACTGTGCGTCGTCCAACGGTGGTCGCGGCGCGTCGCCACCATGCTGCCATGGCTCGTGCTCCCCCTCGTCCTCCTCTGGGCGCTCTCCCAGCTCCTCCCCTCCGCCTACCGCTTCGAGGTCACCTCCCCGCGCCTCGCCTGCGTCTCCGTCCTCCTCCTCACCCTCTTCTGGTACGAGATCCTCCTCCCGCGCCTCTCCCTCTGGCGCGCACGCCGCTCCGCCCGCCTCCGCGAGGAGCGCCGCGCCCACGCCCTCGAGCTCCAGAAGCTCCGCAAGACCGCCACCCGCCGCTGCCGCAACTGCAGCAACCCTTATAGGGACCAGAACCCTGGTGGCGGAAAGTTCATGTGCTCCTACTGCGGCCACGTATCCAAACGGCCCGTGCTTGACCTCGGCCCTGCAGGGAAGGTCCCAACAGGGTGGCCTTGCAGTCAGGATTGGGCAAATGCTGCCGGTGACCCAGGCTACTGGCTTGACTTGCGGTGCTCGGCCGATAACTCATACTCGGGATTCTCATGGCGGCTGTTCTCGTGCTTTTGCGTGAGCATGAGGTGGTTCTGGAGGAAAGTTTTCAGGTTTGGGCCGTCAGGGGACGGCGAAGGCTTGGGCAGGGATGGTAAAAGGTTGGCAAAAGGAGGGGAGAATGGAGAAAAGGCTGAGGAGAGCAGAGTGGAGAAGGCGAAAAGGAAGGCAGAGGAGAAGAGGTTGGCGAGACTGGAGAGGGAAATGCTGGAGGAGGAGGAAAGGAAGCAGCGGGAGGAGATGGCAAAGCTAGTGGAGGAGCGGAGGAGGCTTAGGGATGAGAAAGCAGAGGCTGAGGAACGATCCAAAGGTGCAACCCCTGTTGGGGAGAAGGATGCTAGGAAGGAAGCAGAACGGCGGCGGCAAGAGAGGAGGAGGAAGGATGAGAGGGATAAGGGTTCAAGCAAGAGCAATTCAGATTGCGAGGATATTGAGAGAAGAGTGGGCAGGGAAGGTGAGACAAAGCGGGGCTTCGATAGAAGATATGAGCTAGAGAGGCGGGATTCAACAAGAGTTGGGACAGAGGGCTATAAGGCCCATAACACTGAAGCTAACAATCAGGGTAGTAAGATAGTACAGGGCAGGACCAAGTACTTTGGCCGTATGACGGGAGGTCTGTTATCTTCTTCAAGAGGTTTTGGTGGTGGTTCCTTTTTTGGCAGAAGTGCTCAGGCCCCTGCTCCTCAAGTGAACAAGGTGAATAAACCACTTGTTACTGCAACTGACCAGAGTAATGCAGTCAAAAGAGATGTGCAACCTGCAGCTGCACTGGCAACGGCCAAATCTGCTACAACTGGAGAAACCAGAAATTCGTGGACTAATTTTCATCGACCTGTGAGTAACAAGGACATTACTATTTTATTGTAAACTGTTATTATTATAACATGTCATAAATTGTTTTCACCCCATGTACCATCTTAAACTTTCAATTATTTGTATTATGCTCTATGCAGGTTAGTCCAAATATGCAGCCACACCTACCGCCGTTAAAAAGCCATGGCATCAGCTGTTTAGTCGGTCCGCATCGGTGTCCCCTTGTCCTGATTTTTCTGCTTCTGCTCGTGAAAAGAACGAGCAACCAGTATATAATGGAGCACAAATAAGCAATGCTCAAAATTTTCTGGCTCAGTATCCTCCTCTGGACAGCAAAATGAGCCAATCCATGCAATTTCCAGGTTTTCCACCAGCGAATGGAGCACCTGCCAACAGGCCACTATCTCATTTTCCAGCTGGGCATATGCCCTTCTATAATGAGACCGGACCAGCAGTATTGGAAAAACCAGAGCAATTTGAGGACCCATGCTATGATCCAGATGCAATCGCATTGCTTGGGCCAGTTTCAGAGTCTTTAGACGACTTCCCTCCAGACTTAGATAGCAGGTTCATCTCGAGTGATGTCACCAAGGAACCACATGTTAGGCCTTCACCAATTGAGTCTCCTCTCTCAAGATCACGTACTGTTGAAGAAAAGCTTATTAAAACCTCACATTTCTCAATTGCAAAAGGGCCTAATGGTTCCATTTCACCTGAGGCTACCAATGACAAAGCCACATGGCAAATGTGGAGTACACCATTGGTTCAGGATAGTTTCGGTCTGCGAGGTCCTCGGACACAGTGGCTTCTACCAAACACGAACCAATTTAACCATGGTGTCAACCATTTGAATGGTGGAACACGAAGCCCCCTGGGTGCTGGGTTGAATGACAATGATTTATGGCAGCAGAAAGCACCCTTCCAGCAATTGCCTGTTGATACAGGGAGTCTGTTTGTTTCACATGATGTTTCAGAAAATGCTATACACAACGACATGGGTTTTGGATCTCCAAACAAATCAGCTCACGCACACCCCTTTGGACCACCTGGTCATTCCTGGTCCAAGTAAGTCGTTTCTGATGTTCTTTTTTATTTTTCTCTAAATTTTCCATAGAAAAGACGCCTTTCATCCTTACCAATTATTTGACACTCTTAGCTTGACATAGAAACCTGGGTCATAACTCATAAAGTCATAAGAGAATAGTTGTCACCCTCCCCCCAGATGTTGACAGTGATTGTTTCGCATGTGACTATGTGAGTCTAATTGCCATTCAGGTGGTCCAATTCTCTACGGACTATAGCTTCTTGTAGTATCAATACATATAAGCACCAAAGCTGACGAAGTCATATGATATTCCTCTGTCTTGCATGCTCATATACATAAAATTTGTGTGTACATGCACATGTCCGTGTGTATAGCTTTTGAAGTTCATTATTAGTTTCCACTTTCCAACCATGACATTTTTATAATTTTACTGAACAGATAACCGAGAGAAAATTAAAAGCGGAGTGCATTGTCTTCCTATGTAGTACAACCAAGTGCTTTGATTTCTACATTATGCTGGTATGGGCCTCATCTTGTTGTATCGTGAGACCTATGTAAAAGAGGCGGTAATTGGATGATCCTTTTGTCTTGGAACTAGTAAGTAGTAAGCACCAGTAATCTTTTAACAATTAGGTGGATTTTTTTATATGGATTTTGTTTATGAGAAATATGTCACATCCTTCTTGATATGATATTTAACAGTTATACTCTGCTAGTGGTTCGTGGTGATGGTCAACTCGCATCCAAAACTTTTAGCTAGCAAGGATAGCTCCTGGTCTGGTTTATCCGTTTACATGATCATGATGTGTTCCACTGAGTATGATAACTGTACCTTAAATTTTAAATGTATTGTCAGTCCAGAATTTGTTTCAACAGTGTCATAATTATTTTTCTCGATTGCTAGGAGAAATTTACTCCAGTGCTGTTTTCAGTGTAGTCTGTGGACTCTTTAAGGTAGTCTAAGTCTATAGCATGAAATACAAATCAAATGTTGTTTTAGAGGTTACTGAAGTGTTTGACAGCCATAAATCTTTGTACTTGGAATGAAAAGAAGCGTGGAGTGGATAAACACAGTGGATACATGATATTGTGTTAGGGTGCTCACTGCAATGAATTCACTGGTCTTCGGCTTAAAAACTCCAGCATGGGCACTCCATGTTATTGGCCATTGATTGCATTGGAATAGGTTGTATGGGTTTTTAATGAGTTTTTTTTTGTAAATTATTATGTTTGATAGCAATTAGTTTACTTTTACTTTTACCTGTAGTAAGACCATGACAACCTTACATTTAAGGAAATGTGACAATACTGTAAGTTCAGAAGATGTTAATTGTTGGAAAACATAATAGACAGAAAAAGACCGGTGATCAGAATGATTGTTAGCCCAGGTCACATCAAAGTACGCCTAAAGTTGCAGAGAACTGGAGCGAGTAAAGAAAAGATGATAGGTGATGGCCCCACGAAGACATCGCAGAACACGAAGAAGGTGATTGTAGTGAAGCTGAGTGGGAGTAGAGACGAACTGACTCAGGATGTGAACTAGGTGAAAAATATCTGGTCGAGTGATCCCAAGGTAGACGAGGCTCCTAATAATATGGCGGTATCAAGTGGGGTCCTTAAGAGGCTCACCATCACTAGGCCGAAGGTGAACACTAAGCTCCATAGGAGTATTCACCATGCGCTGATCAGTGAGACAAGCATGAGCAAGGATATCCTGAATGTACTTCTCTTGGGAGAGATAGCAGTCTTCAGGTGTAGAAATGATCATGGTTATTAAGGCGGTAAGGCGAGGCGAGGCGACCCACCCCCCTCACACCTTTTAAGCGGTAAGGCGTAAGGCGAGGCGACGCCTTACTCTCGTCCTAAGGCGCTAAGGCAGCGAATAAAATGAATATTTTAGCAGCACATGTACCTTGTTGTTGCCAATTCTTGAGCTCATGTAGCACCAATCCCCCTTTCTTATTGCTTTTCTCCCATCCATCATCCTTGTAAGTTTCAATATATAGATTGTTATAAATGTAATAGATACAAATTGTATTCCAATTAATTGATTAAATACGGATCGAGTGACATACCTTGTTGACAATCTCTCATCTCTTCTCTTCTCCTGTGCAACAATGTTGATAGGTGATAAGTCCACACAAATAACATAAATGATAAGTAAATATGAGAATTAAATATGAGCAACATAACAAATTAACAAGCACGACATAAGCAATATAAGTCCGCACAAATAATATAGGTGATAAGTCCACAAGCTTATAGTAGTCTAATAGCATAATAGTAGTCCACAACACAAAAGTAGCATAGTTCAACTCTCTTATCTCTCAATATCCATCGTCGAACTCATTGGGGTTGTTAGTAGAATCCAAGTTTTCTCCACCATCTTCTGTAGCATTGGGAGCTTCACACAATCGCTCACATCCGCATCATCATGTGGATCTTCTTCCTCATCTTCTTCATTAACCGAATCCGAGTCTTGCTCTTGCTCATCTAAGCCATCTTCTTCAACCTCCATTGTTGTAGATCTTGAACGCCTTTGGAAGGTCGTAGGCTCACGAGAGTATACCTATTAGTTTGCCTTGGAAGATTGCGACCTCGAAGCGGCGTGATGCACCAATGGCCGTCAACATCATCCCATGTAAGGTCACACTCACGACCACCTAGAGGTGGTACAACCAATGAGTCGGTCCATTCATTGTCCCAATCAAAATCCTCAATGACCAAAGGGTCATAGTTTTGCCCGCTTTCTCCCGCCTCTTTTGAAACCTTGTTTTCATCTTCCGGTTATATGCAACAAAGACCAAATCATTCAATCTCTTGTGCAGTAACCGGTTCCTTTTCTTTGTATGCATCTACAAAAGCATAAAATGGCAAGCAAAGCAAATAAAATAAATAAATAACTTGCTGAAATTAATAAGCACATAAAAGCTACAAATTGAGTAGATGAAAATAAACACAAAGAAGCTACAAATTGACTCACAAATTCAAAAGTACTCCAATTTCGCTCACAACCGGATGATGAAGCACAAAGACTAACAATACGCTTAGCAAACCTTTGTAAGTCAATGGCTCGCCCACCATATGAACGCCACCAATCAACTAGAATGGCAAATACACGCATATATTAGGAATTAGGAATGAAATAAACTTGCTGAAATTAACAACACTTACTAGGGCTCCTTGACTCTAAGTTTTCGATTGCCAACTTGCTTGAAAAGACATCTCCTCGTTGGTCCTCATAATGCATGGCTTGTTCATCAATCTTGTTTCGAATATTCTCATCTTGTATCATTCTTGCAAGTACATCATTGAAGCAACTCCTTAGCTCCCCAACATAGGTATCATCTCCACTCTTTTGGATGGCAAAGAATTTCCCTGGATTCAAATAGAGTGCACCCATACAATGGATGATCCATTTGTTTCACCCAACGTCGCTCAATAATGTTAATGATCTTCTTGAGCAAACGTTGCTTGTTTTGGGTAGAGAAGCTAAGCTTGATCTTCTCCTTTGCATGAGTCATTAATGCCGCAACCTCGGCATTGCGGGCTTCTCATCACCATCAACCACCCTAAGCACGATAAGAAAATTTGAAGCTCTAAAGCGATCTTCAATTGAATTCGAAACTCCTTAGAGAGCACAATGTCTGTCACATGCATGCAGCCTCCGTCTTTGACAATTTGATCCTAGTCTATGATTCACTCACAAATAGACACTTCAAAGCATCCTTGTGCTTGTGCATGCTCTTCAAAGTAAGGAAGGCTGTGGCAAACCGAGTGGCTGCGGGTCTCACAAGATCCATCCCGCCTGTCTTCTCCCTCATTGCACTAAGAAGCCTCCCATGCCTATAAATGAATGTAGTGACACGCCTGGCACGTGCAATAGGTTTCCTAAATTCCTTCAACTTCGCAATGTCTTCCAACATAAGGTCCAAACAATGTGCAGCACAAGGACTCCAAAACAGTGTAGGAATCCTCTCCATTAGAAGCTTGCCCGCTGCCTTGTAGTTAGCACCATTATCAGTGACAACTTGAACAACCTTGTCTTTTCCAATGGCCTCAATTCTGCTTCTAGCAAATTAGCTATCATAGTTGCATCATGTTGTTCACTTGATGCATCAACGGACTCAAAAGAAAGTCCCTCCGGCCGTTGACAAGGAAGTTGATCAAGTGGCGTCCTCCTATCGGACCATCCATCCGACATAAGTGTGCAACCATATTGCTTCCACGCCCGCCGTGCTCCTCCTCAAAGTACTTGTCTCCTTGACGCAATCCGAAGCAATGGCTCCTCGGCTCATGGAAACTAGGAGGTTTATACCCGAACCGTATTGCACACCGCCTCACAAGCAATCTCAAAGCGCTTGAGTTTGCGGCATTAAATGGTATGCCACACTCATAGAACCACAAGGCCCATTGCTTATTCACATAATGCCCGCACCTTGCTCCTTGTGTTGGCTTCCATGGTGCTTTGAAAAGACCTGAATGTCTTTGATCTACAACTTCTTCGGTGTTCTTCAAGCATACTAGCAACTCGACTTGGTCTCCTTTGCCTTGACCTTGCTTGATGGTAGAACCTTGAATGAAAAGGCAGCACGCCTTCTTTTGGCGGTGTCCCTGAACTTGGCTTCACAGTAGAGTCTTGGGTCTCGATGCCATGTGCTACCATCTCCACATCTTGATCTCCCTTCATCCTCATCATCTAGGAAGATTGGTCTACTCTTATTTTTTCAAATAATCTCCCATCTCTTTTCGATTTACGTGGTAGTATTGGAACACATCACCACATCTGCGTAGCCACCGCAAGATGCTCCTTCAACCTTTTAATCCTCCCGAACTTGGGGTGTTACAAAGGATACACATCACTTTATCTCGATTGCAATTTCCGCCAATAGCCATACTTCCATCCCGGATCATTTGACTTTGCCTTAGTTTTGGATCGGTCTTTGGATCATACACCTCGGAGGATGCAATACTTGCACTTGCACTTGCACTTGCCATTTTCTTTCGGCTGCTACACCTGCATTACATAGAATTGCTTCAATCAAATAGCACAATAGCAGATAAGTAGCACAGTAGCAATCTAAGCAGATATGAATCATATGAGTAGTAGCAAAATCAGCTAAACAGTAGAAGAGCTGGTACGCACAAGAGCAGCACCCAAATCCAAAGAAAAGCGCTCGGTTTGCGCATGAGCGAGCACCCAAATCCTAAACAGTAGCCGGAGAGACCGAGAGAGTAAAGATCTCGGACTCCCCTCCCTCTCGGTACAGTAGCAGATCTCGGCCTCCCCTCCCTACGAGCGAGAGAGAGAGAGAGCGGAGATGGCGAGGCGACCCGGCGGCGGAGATGGCGAGGCGACCCGGCGGCGGAGATGGCGAGGCGACCCGGCGGCAGATCCGTCCTTCTCCACGTCCCCGCATCCTCGCATCCGGACCCGGACTCCTCCGGCCTTCTCCCGACGGCGGAACGCCGGATGCGGAGAAGGCCGGGAGGAGAGGAGTCCGGCCGCCACGCCGCCGTCGGGAGAAGGGAGGAGGAGGCCAAGAGGATGGGAGAGCAGAGCAAATCAAGAAAACGGGAGAGGCAACGGCGTACCTTGTTGCCTTGCCGGGCGACAGCGATGGGGAGAGGCGGCGCGCGACGCCGAGTCCGCGGCGAGATGGACGCGACGCCGACGCGAGCGGCGAGATGTAGCGCCGCCGCCATGGTTCCAGCTTCCGTAGCTCGTCTTCCTCTTTCCCTTCGCGTTTAGGGTTCGGGCGTTGGTGCCCCGCTTATTCGCGCTCTCCTCCTCGATTCGCTTCTTCCTCGCTAGGCGTCGCCTTGAGCGCAAACGCCGCTCTCGCCTCGCCAGACGCCTTGCCAACGCCTTGGTTCTGAGGCGACGCCATACGAGCCTACTCGCAAGCGAGCAGCCGACGCTTGGCCGCTCCCGCCTTGTCGCCTAGGCGACGCCTAGGCGACGCCTTCCGGACGCCTCAATAAGCATGGAAATGATCTCAATCCCAAGGAAGAAACGAAGAGGACCCAAATCAGACATCAAGAATTGCTCACTGAGATGCTCTTTCGCAAAGGCAATGTACTGAGAGTCATCTCCAGTAATTATTATATCATCCACATATAGGAGTGTCCGACCTCGAGGAGAGGTGTGTACAAAGAGAGCAGGATCGTGATCACTGACGGAGAAGTCGGCAACAGTGACAACAGAGGAGAAGCAGTCAAACCAAGCACGAGGGGCTTGTCTGAGCCCATAGAGAGAGCGACGAAGGCGACAAATCACACCATCAGGGACAAATACCCAGGGGGTGGCTACATGTAGACAAAGAAGCTCGATGATGGGGAAGTTCTGACACAGATGAGATGAAACTTTATATTGAAAATGAGCTATGGACGATATGGGGCTATTGGGTAGCTAGGAGCGTATCATCACCGGTGAGGGGCATGTCGCCGGTGATGGCGAAAAGATTCTCCATATCGTTAGACAACGACTAAAGCAGGTATGCCGATATTAGTGAAGATAGGAGGTCGCTACAGTTAGTGAGAAAGCCACAATATTGAGTTGGCTAACGTCGAAGAAGATGAGCTACTGACACGAGAGAAGAGGACGTCGAGCATGTATAACATCATGCATGCGTATGTACATGCATGTATCCATATGAATAGAAGCGCGAGCGTACAGAGGCAAAGGAACAAATTGTAGTAGAGATGGTGCAGCCGTAGGACATATGCTCGGGGTCACCGGAGAGAGCGGGACACGTGCCCCCCCAGTTGGGATCAGCAACAGTTGCATTTGTATGGCGTTGATGTCGCAATAGTTAGCATTAAGCAATAATTGTGAAGTAGAAGATAACTGTGTGATAAAATATTGCATTAGAAGAGGTAGCAGCTGAGAGGAATCGATCAACATTTGGGCTTACTATTGGAGGTTGAAGCAAAAAGACTGTGATAACGAGAAGAGATAGTAGTCACACGGTTTGGTAGGGTAGCCGGCGTGTGAGGGAAGATAAGTTTAAGATAGGTTGTCCATGGTGCATCGTTGTATGTGTGAGTAAAATACTATAATACATTATACCATGTAAACTAATAAGATAATTTACCATACACATAATCAACGTGTTGCTTAAGATTAAATAGAGGTACATGTGCATGCATATAATTTGAAAAAAAAAACTAATAGAGTAAGAATAGGGGTATGTAACTACATGATCTATGCATGATGAAAAGTGGTTAGTTTCTAAGAACTCCAACAACTTATCATGCTCAATGATTTTCTTCAATCAAAGCACATATTTCAATTATGTTCCTTAAGTTGTAATTTTTTTCAAACTTCTATTGTCGTTTCCAATGTTTAAGATATCTTAAAAGTCTAAATAGCTACAAGATACGTTAATATATCATCAAGTATTTATACAAACTTCGAAACAAATCTAGCCGCGCAAATGTGCGGAGCACCCTGCTAGTTATAACGTATAAGAGAGTTTTTTCTACGGTGTCTTTCATTATATGTTTGTTGGAGTAAAGATTTAGTCACTTAGTTTGGACAAGTATCTTCTGGATTCAACTTGAGGTCAAAAGACACACTGACAGTATTTATATGATGAGAGTTATGGAGGTCTGGTTGGTTACATGCCATCAATGTAGTTTACTAGGTTTGACGTAGGTTCTCTGCATTGACCAGCTGAGATACAAGGGGTTGACATGTGTTTAAGATAGAATGATATGTGTTATGCACTTGTGCTGGTTATTTTCTCCAACACTTGACACTGCCAAGAATCGTCACCATTCGTTAGTTTTTGCTTACCTGTTCTGTTTGGTGGGTCAAATAAAAATACTAGGATTTATAAAATGTAAATGTCAATTGTCATGTTCATTATTTGAATGTGAGGATATTTGTTGTTCAATAGATAATGTTCATCTTTGATTGTTTTTAAGCGCTCTGATGCTGAGAAAATAACATTAGTTTTAAACAGATTAGGGCCATTAGGTCTTTTGTGGGCTGTTTAACTGTTTTAGCCATTTACATGGTCTCGTCATTTGGGAGTATTGGCTTGTTTCAGTTTAAACTCAATCCGCAACGACATTATCTATGGTTGCTTGTGTTTACTCTTTTCAGTTTTATGTTTACAGTTGGAACCTTTTAGCTTGGGGTTAAGTATATCAGTGGAGTATATGACCTTGTAAATCCTTCGAATCATCACTCTTCTACCATGGCCCTTTCGCCATTCGGTGTTTTGGCTGGCAGTACTGCAGTTTTACATGTTGTAGGGAGAATTGTGCAGCTCAAGTAACTGAGCCTTACTGGCATTTTGCAACTGTTTGTTGATGTTGAAAATGTTGTTCTAGGCACACAAATAAAAACTCAGTCTACTGCCATTGATGTGCTTCATTTCATTGAGAGCTATTAACTAGTAATGCGTTAATCAGATAGATGTATTCATTTCCATGGTAGTATCGCACTTGGTTGATAAAAATGAAAATGTTGAAAACTCATGACTTGTTCGGTTATGATTTATGCAGGGAGGAACCGGTGCTGAGTGGACCTCAGGAAGCTGGTCAAATTTGCTCACCAACCGGGGCACATGTTGGTGGAGGCTTATTTTCAACTAATCCCGATGTACAGTCAGTTTGGTCGTTCAATAAAAAGAAGACAACATAGAACTTTTTATAGAGATCAAATGTCGAGCCAAGGCATCCTTGCCTCCGTCCAAGAGTGTAGGGAGTTGAGGAGATATGTTGAATTGTATTCCATGATGCGAATGGTAGTCGTTTTATTTAGTATCACTTACCTATTAACATGCGTTCATGCAATTGCATTAGGCCCCTCACCTGATGTTTTGGCGCATTTCGCCCTTTCTTGATTCAATGCAAAATGGGATGGGAACTCATCATTCACAGGCATCGTTTCGCCCTTAATCCTTTACCAGTGAGATCATCAGATCACTGGGTGGATTGCTGCTGACATTGTCTTCTGTGTGTGGATATTGAGTCTTGAGCTTGTGTGGGGGTTGGTGATATCCCAGTGAGATCTTGTTACTCAGTGTGTTGAACGAATGTACATATGGAGTGGTGGTGGTTTCCTCTTGCAAATGCCCTGGATGCAGGGAGGTGGGGGTAAAAACAAGGACGAGGAAATGGTTGTGGAGCGAGTGCTGTTCGCATTAGCTGCCATGGTGCATCTTATCCAGTAACTCTTTACCCTTCCTTCTGTTTGCAGAATTTGTTAATCTGCGCGGTGCTCATCTTTTCATCAGCTTAATTGATCAAAGTGAAGCCAGAAGCTGTGTGCGCGCAACCATGCGTTGCAAGTGGTTCACTAGTCAGTGGCCACTAGCTACCGCACTCCCTGCCTAACTTCTTGTGCTGTTGTGAAATTTGTGGATTATCCGTCCGTTGGTTGCGGTATGACGAAAGCTCCATCCTTGTGCCTGTCTGCTTACACAAGATATTTGACTTGTTCGGATCTGAAAAACCAGCTCATACTTGCATAGCATTCCAGATAAGTATACGCAGTTAAACTTTGTATATAATTCGGACAAGTACATCCACAGGATGTAACCATAGGCTATGGAATGTGTAGTTGAGGATGTTGTGAGCATATAAATTCGGACAAGTACATCCACAGGATGTAACCATAGGCTATGGAATGTGTAGTTGAGGATGTTGTGAGCAGGAATAAAAACCGCCGGTAACCGTTGGTTTTGGCGGTTACCGTTTACGGCGGATTTGGGAAATATAATCCCGGCGGTTTTGTTTATGTTTGGCAAATTCAAGTTTTGAATTTTGAATTTCAGTCGATTTTCAATCAAATTCGAGCAAATTTTATCCGAAAAAACCAGGAATTCCGTAACGGCCCATTACCGTTCTCGACCAGCCAATGGAAGTTCCTGATAACGGTTTGCTGATCCTTGGGTGTGAGCGCTTGTGCAACCTTCATATACTATTTAGCTTGTTCTAAAAAATATATACTATTTAGCTACAGCTTCTTTCTTCCTTTCGTGAGCGCTTGTGCAACCTTCATATACTATTTAGCTACAGCTTCTTTCTCCCTTTCTTCCTTTCTCTTTCAAGTGAGGTAGGACGATATTGAATAGTATGTGTGATTGGATGCTTCCTCTCTTCCTTCTTCAACAGCTGGATCGTCAGTATCATCCATCGAATCCCGTATGTTAGTTACATCACACCAGGCTCCAGTACGTTCAGACGTTGGGCCGGCTTGCACATGGCTGACACTAAGCTTGTAATCGACTCACTCAACCACCCTTGTTCCTACATACTGTATTTCCTCCATCATGGAGATATATAGATGTTTCTTATCTCAACCAACAGATGGCTATATCAACGCAACGCTCGCAATAAATATAATGCCGCTTTTGCTAGCTTATTAAAACCTAGCCACCTATAATTTTGTAACAATACTAAGTTTAAAATTGCATTACCAAGTGACGTGCAATTTTAGCACAGTTTTACTGTAACTTTTAGTTCTATTTGTTTTTGTATTTGTAGGGTTCACCTATACTTACTTTTGTCTAGTTTAGATTTTTTTTTGTTTTATTTTTGTATTTGTAGGATTCACCTAGATTTACTTTTGTCTAGTTTAGATTTTTTTTTATTTGTAGGATTTATCTAAATTTACTTTTGTCTAGTTTATAATTTTTCAACATAAAAACAGAAATAATTGGATGTTTTCAAACTTCTATTGTCGTTTCCAATGTTTAAGATATCTTAAAAGTCTAAATAGCTACAAGATACGTTAATATATCATCAAGTATTTATACAAACTTGAAACAAATCTAGCGCATAAATGTGCGGAGCACCTGCTAGTTATAACGTATAAGAGAGTTTTTCTACGGTGTCTTTCATTATATGTTTGTTGGAGTAAAGATTTAGTCACTTAGTTTGGACAAGTATCTTCTGGATTCAACTTGAGGTCAAAAGACACACTGACAGTATTTATATGATGAGAGTTATGGAGGTCTGGTTGGTTACATGCCATCAATGTAGTTTACTAGGTTTGACGTAGGTTCTCTGCATTGACCAGCTGAGATACAAGGGGTTGACATGTGTTTAAGATAGAATGATATGTGTTATGCACTTGTGCTGGTTATTTTCTCAACACTTGACACTGCCAAGAATCGTCACCATTCGTTAGTTTTGCTTACCTGTTCTGTTTGGTGGGTCAAATAAAAATACTAGGATTTATAAAATGTAAATGTCAATTGTCATGTTCATTATTTGAATGTGAGGATATTTGTTGTTCAATAGATAATGTTCATCTTTGATTGTTTTTAAGCGCTCTGATGCTGAGAAAATAACATTAGTTTTAAACAGATTAGGGCCATTAGGTCTTTTGTGGGCTGTTTAACTGTTTTAGCCATTTACATGGTCTCGTCATTTGGGAGTATTGGCTTGTTTCAGTTTAAACTCAATCCGCAACGACATTATCTATGGTTGCTTGTGTTTACTCTTTTCAGTTTTATGTTTACAGTTGGAACCTTTTAGCTTGGGGTTAAGTATATCAGTGGAGTATATGACCTTGTAAATCCTTCGAATCATCACTCTTCTACCATGGCCCTTTCGCCATTCGGTGTTTTGGCTGGCAGTACTGCAGTTTTACATGTTGTAGGGAGAATTGTGCAGCTCAAGTAACTGAGCCTTACTGGCATTTTGCAACTGTTTGTTGATGTTGAAAATGTTGTTCTAGGCACACAAATAAAAACTCAGTCTACTGCCATTGATGTGCTTCATTTCATTGAGAGCTATTAACTAGTAATGCGTTAATCAGATAGATGTATTCATTTCCATGGTAGTATCGCACTTGGTTGATAAAAATGAAAATGTTGAAAACTCATGACTTGTTCGGTTATGATTTATGCAGGGAGGAACCGGTGCTGAGTGGACCTCAGGAAGCTGGTCAAATTTGCTCACCAACCGGGGCACATGTTGGTGGAGGCTTATTTTCAACTAATCCCGATGTACAGTCAGTTTGGTCGTTCAATAAAAGAAGACAACATAGAACTTTTATAGAGATCAAATGTCGAGCCAAGGCATCCTTGCCTCCGTCCAAGAGTGTAGGGAGTTGAGGAGATATGTTGAATTGTATTCCATGATGCGAATGGTAGTCGTTTTATTTAGTATCACTTACCTATTAACATGCGTTCATGCAATTGCATTAGGCCCCTCACCTGATGTTTTGGCGCATTTCGCCCTTTCTTGATTCAATGCAAAATGGGATGGGAACTCATCATTCACAGGCATCGTTTCGCCTTAATCCTTTACCAGTGAGATCATCAGATCACTGGGTGGATTGCTGCTGACATTGTCTTCTGTGTGTGGATATTGAGTCTTGAGCTTGTGTGGGGGTTGGTGATATCCCAGTGAGATCTTGTTACTCAGTGTGTTGAACGAATGTACATATGGAGTGGTGGTGGTTTCCTCTTGCAAATGCCCTGGATGCAGGGAGGTGGGGGTAAAAACAAGGACGAGGAAATGGTTGTGGAGCGAGTGCTGTTCGCATTAGCTGCCATGGTGCATCTTATCCAGTAACTCTTTACCCTTCCTTCTGTTTGCAGAATTTGTTAATCTGCGCGGTGCTCATCTTTTCATCAGCTTAATTGATCAAAGTGAAGCCAGAAGCTGTGTGCGCGCAACCATGCGTTGCAAGTGGTTCACTAGTCAGTGGCCACTAGCTACCGCACTCCCTGCCTAACTTCTTGTGCTGTTGTGAAATTTGTGGATTATCCGTCCGTTGGTTGCGGTATGACGAAAGCTCCATCCTTGTGCCTGTCTGCTTACACAAGATATTTGACTTGTTCGGATCTGAAAAACCAGCTCATACTTGCATAGCATTCCAGATAAGTATACGCAGTTAAACTTTGTATATAAATTCGGACAAGTACATCCACAGGATGTAACCATAGGCTATGGAATGTGTAGTTGAGGATGTTGTGAGCATATAAATTCGGACAAGTACATCCACAGGATGTAACCATAGGCTATGGAATGTGTAGTTGAGGATGTTGTGAGCAGGGAATAAAAAACCGGCCGGTAACCGTTGGTTTTTTGGCCGGTTACCGTTTACCGGCGGGATTTGGGAAATATAATCCCGGCCGGTTTTGTTTATGTTTGGCAAATTCAAGTTTTGAATTTTGAATTTCAGTCGATTTTCAATCAAATTCGAGCAAATTTTATCCGAAAAAAACCAGGAATTCCGGTAACCGGCCTGTTACCGTTCCTGACCAGCCAGCGGGAAGTTCCCTGATAACGGTTTGCTGATCCTTGGGTGTGAGCGCTTGTGCAACCTTCATATACTATTTAGCTTGTTCTAAAAAAATATACTATTTAGCTACAGCTTCTTTCTTCCTTTCGTGAGCGCTTGTGCAACCTTCATATACTATTTAGCTACAGCTTCTTTCTCCCTTTCTTCCTTTCTCTTTCAAGTGAGGTAGGACGATATTGAATAGTATGTGTGATTGGATGCTTCCTCTCTTCCTTCTTCAACAGCTGGATCGTCAGTATCATCCATCGAATCCCGTATGTTAGTTACATCACACCAGGCTCCAGTACGTTCAGACGTTGGGCCGGCTTGCACATGGCTGACACTAAGCTTGTAATCGACTCACTCAACCACCCTTGTTCCTACATACTGTATTTCCTCCATCATGGAGATATATAGATGTTTCTTATCTCAACCAACAGATGGCTATATCAACGCAACGCTCGCAATAAATATAATGCCGCTTTTGCTAGCTTATTAAAACCTAGCCACCTATAATTTTGTAACAATACTAAGTTTAAAATTGCATTACCAAGTGACGTGCAATTTTAGCACAGTTTTACTGTAACTTTTAGTTCTATTTGTTTTTGTATTTGTAGGGTTCACCTATACTTACTTTTGTCTAGTTTAGATTTTTTTTTGTTTTATTTTTGTATTTGTAGGATTCACCTAGATTTACTTTTGTCTAGTTTAGATTTTTTTTTATTTGTAGGATTTATCTAAATTTACTTTTGTCTAGTTTATAATTTTTCAACATAAAAAAACAGAAATAATTGGATGGTTGTGGGGACCCCGGTTTATTCGGCTTGTAATGCTTAGTCTTCCATTGACCCTAGCATCACAAATCAAATAAACCAAGCCCGAGATATGTATACTTCCTGAAATGCAGATACACACCTGTTACAAAATCATGCATCAATTTCATACAATGAGTCTAACCAAAGACATACATAATAGGATTTATTACAACAAGGGCCAACCGCCCAAAAGCAACAAAATAACAATTAGGCAATGGAAGCAAAGGGCCATAAGATGGCAAAAACAAAAGAGCCAATTAGTGTGCCTTTACCACAAGGCAACCAACCAAGCACGCCAAGCTAGTCGCCAAACCCAAACACATCTCACAAAAGGAAGCCCTTGGGGCTCACCTTCTTCCTCTGTAACAAAAACATTAAGCAAAGCAACTGAGTACAAAAATTGTTTTTGTACTCGCAAGACTGACGTGTAGGGATAACAGAACTATAATTAACTACATGCAAGCTTTATTTAAGTGGAGGGGGCTCTGGACTGACTTTTAGCATAAAGCAAGTTTTCATTTGCAATAATGTAATAGATTCAAAGCAATTTGACAAACTGATTGCAATTGTTGAAATAACAGCGATACAATAAGTACAAGAGTAACCACCTATTGGTGACTATCCCAACAGCCACCACACATAGCACGAATCCCAGATTCGTACCACCCATGTCAAGTTTTAATTTAAAAGGTTGTAGTCTAACTCTTGAAATACCTTGCCAAGCGTGTCCATAACCTAGGACGAGGCTATTCGAATAGTTTTAACCCTGCAGGGGTGTACCAATGTACCCACACTTCAGACCGCCTTTAAGCCATAAAAGCACACTTCCGAAGGTATGCCGGCACGGCTAAGTCCTACGAGACGCTTTCCAATATTGTGCATTGACTACGAGCCGCTCGTATGGACCGAAATCCATACGCTTACATTGCCAGCAGAAAGACAACCAGCCATCACGGGGGAAGCCTTTCGGACTCTACAATGCTCCCAGCACCATCCCTCCTGCGGCTCCCTGCGACCCGAAGCCAATACACGCCAAAGTACTAAGTCAAGAGAGGTCCCATACCCTCTAGTGTGGTTAGCACGCTAAAATGCTTGTTCGATGTAACAAGATGTTCGGTCCTTCTTGACTCGGGCACCATTCCAGTCACACCCAGAAGCACACCAACATACCATTGTGCCCAAGTCTAAATCATTTTGTTTTTATTTTTAGTGTTCACAATAAACGTAGCAAAATGCTGAATCATAAAGTTATAATAATTTTGTGTGATCAAGGTTACCGACTAAGTCGATAACCGCCCAATTCTACCGGTATCTAAGCATTGCTAAGCATCATAACGTAAAGACAAATAAGAGGCCCTAAATCATTCACCGGGCTCTAATTCACCCGTGAGGATAATATTCCTAAGGTAGTGGCAGGGGTGAACAATTTAAGGGAAACAATGCAATAGGATTAGCTACCGCTATTCGGCAAAATTAGTCATTGACACAAAAGCATGCATACGTACGAGTAAAACAAAGTATTAGATTTTAAAAGTAATGGGATTAAGTGGGTATGATCAAACTGCTTGCCTTGCTGTAGATCACTTTCTTGCTGCAGAGGATTCACTCACGTAATCAATAATTCCTTCGGAACCTAACGCGAAAAGGCGATAACCAAATAAGAACAAGAACTCCAAATAAAACTCAACAGCAAAAGTTATCCAAATGCAATGAAATTTCTACAGCAGCTAGAGGTTGATTTTAGACAAATTTAGAAACAAGAAACAGGTCATTTGGACTTAGCATGAAAAAGTTATGGCTACACTAAGTTCTCTCAGCCTGAAAATCATAATTAAATTAATTTCGGTTACTGTTTATGACGAAAATTTCTAGAATGATCTGGAGCTTGAAATTTTTATGATGGGTAGATATGGTTATCCTAACAACAGCAAAACTGAGTTTGCACAATTTGGAGTTGAAGTGAATTAGTTATGATTTTTCTAAGTTCTAAAACTAGCATATATCGCTTTTCAGGAACAAGAATAAAGACAAAGCCTAATTCATATTAAAGCATGTTTACAGACAAATTTTACCAAGTTGAGTCTGCTTAGTTTGGATTTACAGAGAAAAAATTATGTATTTTACAAATTTGAGTTAATTTCTAAACAGCCACATCATATTAAATAAGTTCATGCAGTTTATATCATTTTCTACTTCATAACAGTGCCTAAATTCATTCTCAGATTAAAGTTCATACTCTATGAGCTACAAAGAATGGAATTATTCAAAAGGAGCTAAAATGACAAAGTTATGCACTTTTGAAATTTGGAACATCAAAAGACTTAGAAAACTTGAGCTCTCGGGAGATCCAATTGAACTAGAAGAAAAAGGAGAGGTCGTGAACGGCCAAGATTGGCCCGAGGAGGTCCGGGGTTTTCTTTTAATGGCGCGGGACCACCGGACGGCGACAAAAAGGGGCGGCTAAGACAAATTTATTGCCCTTGATGATTGGCAATAAATGAACCTAAAAGGGGCACTAAATGACTTCCGGATTTAATTTCTAAGCCCATGGCCCACATGTCAGTGACACCACAGCGCAGATTAAGACACGATTAATGCACCAATGATTAGCAATGATTGTGCATTAAAGCTGTCCTAAAAAGATGACGAAAACGGGAGCTTGCGCCGGCAACATCCCGAGCGCGCTCAACGGCCTGCCGCCGGCGACGTGGTCCATGCCGGCGGGAACCAAGGACAAGGATGAACTCTAACTTACGAGGAGGATCTAAGGGTGCCAAAACTAGAGCAAAAGCTCACCCTACCGGCTAGCGGAGATGACTGCCGAGTGCAGAGCGACAAAGGAAAGCTAACGAGGTCCAACAGGCGGATTTCCAAAGCTAAGGTACTCACCGAGAATGGAGGAGGTCGGGGATGGCGGCGCTCCGACGACAATGGTGCAAGCGGAGATGAGGAAGAAAGAAATTCGACTTCAAGACGTGTTCCCACTTTGACAATCCACGAGGAGGCCAAACAAGGTAAGTTAGGGAAATGCCCAAAGTGCCCAAATGGACAAGTCGGCATGCCAAGAAATGCAAATGAACCACTGGAGCTTGGATGTCTTCAAGGAGCTTCAAGCCAAACAATGGAGGTCTCGGAGTTTGGAGAAATAAACCCAAGTGACTACAACGAGGCCTGGATGAGGGAGAGGGAGTCTAAAAGATTGAGTGAGGAGCTCAGGGTTTCAATAAAGCCGAGAGAGCAAAGGAGTGGAGCATGGTGGAGCTCCATGGTGCACTCGAGTCAAGGGTTCCTGCCAGGAAAGTACATGAAATGACAGGGCAAGTGGAAAGGAGGACTTTGAGAAAAAAAGTGCTGATACGAAATAAAGGTTGTCAGAGGTAGCCGTTGGCAAGAGCAAGAAATGACAAGGCACTTCTCAAAACTGCTCTAGCCCTAACACACACGCATGCGTGGGAAAAACGAGGATGACCAGTCCCAGAGGTCCCACCAGGCAGTGAGAGGCCCAAAAGAAACTGGTCAAGGAGCATGGCGCTCGGGTGGACTGGAGCTCGGGTTAGGAGGTCCGGGTGGTTGGATTTGAAACGAAGGGTCCCGATTCAAAGAGGTGATCGGAGGTCTTAGCGCACCAGGAGGTCTGAGCCACAGATCTAAGGATGGATGGCTCACGATCTCCAAGGTGCACAGGGTGGTCTTTGCAAAGGCGAAAAAGGGTGGTCCGAGGGGAGGTCAAGGAGGGTTGTTTTGCGAAAGACCAGCGGGGTGGTCTTTGCAAAAATGCCAACGTGGTTTGAGGAGGTCTTCGGGAGATTGAAGGAGACCTTTTGGAGAACTTTCGGGGAGGTCTCCAAGGGTTTCCTGAGGAGTTCTTGGAGGATGCCCGGGAGGGTTGTCTTTGCAAAACGGACACGGGGTGGTCGTGTGAGTGGGATGTCCGAGAGCTCCCCAGATCGAAGCGGTAGGGCAAGGATCCAGCGGCTGGAAATGGTCGCGACAAGGAAGGAGCTCGGGCCGAGCCGGGAAGGTTGAGTTCCACCAGAGAAAAGCGTTGGGCTCGGGTTAGACTTGAACCCAAGGAGTAGTGGCTTGCTTAGGGATTAAATTTTGAGCTGAAACTTTAAGGGAGCATTTGAGATAGCAAACTACTCCAAAATTTAAGAAATTTTTACGGTAGCTTGCTGACTTTGAGATGGACCTTGTGTAAAATTTCCAGGGGTTTTTATGCGGAGCACTTTTCTCCAGAAATTATCCAAGGTTCTGATTAGGGTTTTGACCAAAGGTCCGAATGGGTTGACCGCCCCGAAGAATATCCAAACAATTTCTAGAAATTGTGAAAGTTTTCAGAGGGTCACCCAAGAAAACTATTTCCAGTGGATGATCACTAGATTAGACAAGGTTTTTTGGAAGACAAGGTTTTCGATCCGAGTGACTTGTGACTCGCAATCCCATAATTCTTTTGCAAGAATCCTTTAGAACATACAAGAATTGCAAGAGGTAAGAAAAAGTTTTAATTTCCCCTCATTTTCTTACATTTGAAACACAAGTTGAAAATTGGGATGTTACAATGGTGATCCAACGTACCGAAAAAAGTGACTGAGTTTTAAGAAAATTTCAGACGATTGTAGCTTAGTCAACCCCATATAACGCATGCGTGCGTACCTGCTGCACTGGCATCTCAAAGTCAGTAATCATGTATACCTGTACCTAGCTAGCTGGATAGATAGAAGTGTATCCATATATCTTTGCAATTAATCTTGCCAAGCAGTCAAACACTGCATTGCAGAGGATCCATAAGCTTACGACCGACTTAGCCAAACGCTGCACCCTGATTTAGTTTGTTCGAGCTAACCTACCTTGTTGAGCCGGAGCCCATCCCTTCTTTCCAGCCTCGCCGATCAAACAAGCAAGTAGTACCTGTACTCCCTTTTCGCCGAGTGACTTTGCTCATTCAAGTTCTTCAGGTAGAATTACTTGAAAGAAGCTAGGCACGGTTCAATTGCTTCTTTCTTTCCTTTTTTCTTTCTTTCTTTGTGGAACTAGTCAGTGACAACAGTCTATATTATGTATCTGCAGATCTGCATGGCTATATGCCTCCCTCCCGAAGCAGCCACCAGGGTTCCGAATTTCGGCCAAAAATCGGTGATATCGGATCTATCGGTGGGGGCCGGTAGGAATACAAACCGGTCCCGAAAAAAATGGTTTAGATGAATTTTGTCAAAAAAATCAAATTTGTTTGAATTTTGCTCGAATTTGTTTTTAATTTAAAATCCAAAAAATTAAAATTTTGATTTGAAAATTTCGGCCAAAATTTTCCGATTTTCTGCCTTACCGGTCCCCTATTAAAAAAAACTCTTCCGGTATTGAAAACCCTAGCAGCAACACTAGTATTTCAGGGGGGACTCAATAATCCCTATTTCGGGGGATTGACATATTTGCCACACCACTTTACATCCAATTGCCAGAATGTCACTCCATATCTCAATAACATGTGACCTACATAAACTTAATGATAAAACTTCAATAATCCCTATTTCAGGGTGTTCGCCTGGCCGGAGAAGCCAACCCCGACATCAGTTATTTCAGGGTGGTTGGAGAAGCAAACCCAACAGTACGCCCACCTCCTCTGGCATCACGAAGCTCCCAACGACCCCCTCGGCGAACTCCTACACCAGCCGGATGGGTGCTCACCAAAATTGCATGCATGGCATCTCTCTACCTTGTGTTGCCCAAAGTGCCAAGGTGTAACACCCCGACCCGTCCCTGGGTCCAGAATGCTACCACCACACAATATTTAATACAAAAACTGCTCAGCTAATTTAACAATCAAACATCCTACAACAAAAGTGGAGTTTCTAAAGATAAAGGTTTGAATCATGACAAACTTAGCGCAACCAACTTAACAATTAACCATATTACAACCACAAAAGTGAAACATCTTGGGAGAAAGGTTTGCATGAGAACTACGTGTGACGTGGATGATCTATCTCCTTCCGAAGCATGTCATTTACAATGCTCACCTAAAAACATTGATAAGTAAGGGTGAGTCCGAAGACTCAGCAAACACATAGTAGAGACGATAAACATTACCAAATCAACAAAATCATAACCAAGTCATTATTCCCACCGCTAGCTTTCCATTAGTGCAACACGTCATTAGTCTACATGCTCAATGGATCAATGCATTGCCCATACATGCGAATGCACCATCATGCTTATGCTCATATGCATCTCATCAGCTGATACCGATATCGCGGAGTGGTCACCCGTCGATGACACACTCTTTCCCCATCTTCGTTAGGATGGGGTCCTTACATTATCGGACTTTATCCAGTCCCTACATATGTAAGATTCATCTAGAGCACACCGGACTAGTCATGTAACTTTCTCACCGACCTCACCGGATTAGTTATATAACTTTCTCACCGACTTGACTCATGCATTCTTTCCATGATGCAAATGCCCATGTCCATTGTCATTACCATGATTCATCACTGTCGTCATTAACAAGATAGACTCATTGCTCACCTTGTCCCATCATTGTTGCCATCAACATGTAACCATTATCACGTAAACATCACCATATAAACATTATCATGCACGCATCGTCATAAAAACATTAGCATGCAGCATCATGTAAACATTTCCAAGTAAACATCATCATGTAAACATTTCCATGTTAGCATCATCACATAAGTATTATCATGAGAACATCACCATATCACACAAACATTACAATCTTTATAGCACTTACAGGTTATCGCTTTACTATGCACTTGCTTGTTAACCAAGCGGAGCAGAGTAATGTGCGGACGCCGCCGTTCCTAAACCTCCACCTGAACAGGCATTCAACCAAACTCAAAACATTTGGCAATACATGCACACACACACGGACGGCGTTGATTCGCGCAAAATGACACGATTAAACCCCTCTCACCGGGCACTAATCCACTAATCCCGGTGCCAGCAATATTAATTAGTTAGGGTTCGCGCCGAATAAGCTTGCGGATAAAATTTTGGTGCACGCCCCTAATTTCTTTCCACCCCCTTCCTTTTCTCTCTTTCTTTCCTCCTCCCCTTTACCCCTGGCCGAAGCCATCCACGGCTCCCCCCAGCCGACCTCATCTCCTACCTCTCCCCTTCTCTCACTCTCATTCTCTCCCTTTTTCTCACTCGGTGGCCCTCCCGCCGGAGCCGCCTCCTGCCGCCGCCACCCTCTGGTCCTTCCTCCCTCACGGTGCCGCCTCCTCCCCTACGCCGCTCGATCGGCCTGTGCCCGGCCCGCCGCCTCCTCCTGCTGCCGGCGCCAACCCGGGTCCCCTGGAGCTCCTGGCTCGCCTACGCGCGGCTCGGCCTCTGGCCCCTGTGCGCCTCCCCTACACGTTGCCGCCGCCAAAGCGCCGCGGTCCTGCCGACGACCTCACCTCCGGTATACCCCCTTCCCTCCCCTTCTCCTCTACCCTCTTTGCTTTGTGGTGATTTGGTTGATGATGGGGGGTTCGGTTTGGGCAAGAGAGACATGGGGGAGAAATGGGAAATGGGTGAGTTACCTGGTTCCATCGGTTAGAAAGGGACGGCAGTGAAGGCGAGGATGACTGTGAGAACCCCAGTTTATTTGGCTTGTAATGCTTAACCAACCACCTGGTCCTAGCATCACAAATCAAATAAACTAAGCCTCGAGACATGCATACTTCCCAGAACTGCAGTATGCACACCTCTTCACAAAATTATGCATCAACTCCATTCTAAACATAGGGTCCAAACATCGCGATACTAAACAGTAAACAATACAGTAGAGTTATTACAACAGAGGCCGACCTGCCAAAATACAACAGATAACTAAATAAACAGCGGAAGCAAAAGTGCCATAAGATGGCTATAAACAAAGCCAATCAGTGTGCCTTAGCCCACAAGGCAACCAATCGGACCGCCAAGCTAGTCGTCCCAGAACCCGCACATCTCACAGAAGTAAGGCCTTTGGGGCTCACCTGCCTCCTCTGCAACAAAAACATTAAGCAAAGCAAATGAGTACAAAAATTATTTTTGTACTCGCAAGACTGACGTGTGGACTAGCAGACCTATGCATAACTACATGCAGGCTTATTTGAGTGGAGGCTGTATGGCTTATTTCAGCACAAAGCAATCTTTATTTGCAATAATATAATACACTTAAAAGCAAGTTGGCAATTCATTTTTATTGTTGAAATAACAGCGAGAACTAAAGTAATAACAGTAAATAGATGACAACATCCTGGAAGTGACTAACGCACTAGTCACCACGACCATAGCATGAATTACCCATTCATGCCACCCATGTCAAGTTTTAATTAAAAAGTTGTAGTCTAGTTCTTACGGGGCGTAGCCGAGCGTGTCCATAACCTAGGATGAGGCTATTCGAATAGTTTTAACCCTGCAGGGGTGTACCAATGTACCCACACTTCAGACCGCCTTTAAGCCACAAATCACACTTCCGAAGGTATGCCGGCACGGCTAAGTCCTACGAGACGCTTTCCAATATTGTGTATAACTACGAGCCGCTCATATGGATAGAAATCCATACGCTTACATGGTAAAGCCGAAAAGACAACTACCCACAAAGGGTAAAGCTTTTCGGACAACTACCATGCTCCCAACACCATCCCTCCTGCGACCTCCTGCGACCCGAAGCCAATACATGCCAAAGTACTAAGTCAAGAGAGGTCTCATACCCTCTAGTGTGGTTAGCACGCAAAAAGCTCAGTACGGTGGCGCAAGTAACTCGGTCCTTATTGACTCGGGCACCAATCCAGTCACACCCAAAAGCACACCAACATACCGTTGTGTCCAAGTCCAAATTATTTTGTTTTCATTTTTAGTTTTTACAATTAAGCATAGCAAAAAAATGCTGAATCATAAAATTATAATATTTTTGTGTGATCAAGGTTACCGACTAAGTCGATAACCGCCTAATTCTACCGATAACTAAGCATGTCTAAGCAGTTAAATTCGTATCTACTAAGTGACAAGAGACCATCCAACGATCTCTAATCACAGCAAATAACCTAGGCTCAGGTAGTAGAGGAATACCATTTACCTGCAGATTATGCAACTAAAGGGCCCACTAACCATATTTTAACACAAAATAGCAATGCATGCATACAAGTTGCAAACAAAATATTAGTTTGAAAATAAAGGGATTAACATGATCAAACTGCTTGCATGGTTGCTGCTGCTCAATATGTTGCGGAGGCTCACTCTCGATAATACCAGAATCGTCGCAATCTATCGATCGAGCAAAAAGAACGAATAAGAACAAGTAGCACCGACAAAAACCAAAATTAAATTTAATCTAATGAGCACAAATTTCACACAGCAGCAAGAGCATGATTTAACAAAATTTTAGAAACAGAAAACATTTTATTTGGAGTTAAAGAGAATTTTCTAGGAATTTTCTAAGCTAGAAATGCATAAAAACATCATTTAATTATTTATCAAAATTCTATGAACAGAGACATAGCTAAAACCTATTCTGATAAAAAGTACATTAAAAATGAAAATTTACAAAATTGGATTCATTCGATTTGGATCAAAATTGAATTAGATATGAATTTTCTAAGTTTAATTGAATTAACAGTGCAAAAGAAATTCAATTCGGAAATCCTAAAAGCATTATTTACTTTTTCTACCGACGCTCAGCGAGCCACTGCCACTGACTGGTGGGACCGAGCACAGCGCTGACCAGGTCAAACTTGACCCCGCCGGCGCCAACGGCGACGTCGAAGACGTATTTTATGAATACGTCTTCGGCTTACCAAAACGCAACCCTAACTTATTCGCACAGAGAAATACGTTTCCATGAAGAGAAAGCGCATTCTCGAACTTTACACAAACACTTAATCAGAAACATGGGTCCACATGTCATGGACTCAGAGGGTTTAAACGACTGGATTTAAATTTCTAAACGCGCTTAAGCTAAGGGGGCCCACATGCCATTGATACAGCTAAAAAGGAAATAAGAACTAATGAGAAGGGTTATACCTAACGCCGCCGGGCTTCATCGGAGTTCCCGGACGGCGCGCGATCGGCGCAATGCGGATCTAGAGAACCGGTGAGCCTCCGGCACGTGGGTGATACCACGAGTTCACCGCGACCTCGCGAACTCGATGACGGCGACACGGGCCCTCGAGGATGCCGGCGGCGAGCTGACGGCGAATGGAGGCGGAGAAGAAGCTACGGCTCTCGCGGAGAAGACGCTACGGGCTTCGAGAAGACTCCGGAAGGTGCGCCTAGGGATCGCCTCGGCTCTAGGAGCAATACGCCCAAGATAACGTGGACGAAGGAGGACCGAGGCGGCCGGAATCGCCGTGGCGGTGAATCACCGAGCTTGGAGAAGAATCGGCCGCACGCCCTCAACGACGCATCAAAGACGAAAACAAACCCACCGTTAGACTCAGTGGATCAATGCGATCCTAAGGGATCAGACGTTGAGGTTAGAGACTTATTGGAACACTAACAAGCTCGCGGGGCCGCAGCAACCGGAGTTGAAGACGAAGAAGTTGCCCCGACGATCCAGAACACGCCAATGATCCGGGCTGGGCAAAATGGAGGCGGCGTTAAACAAGGAAGTTGGAGGTGGGGTTGCGGAAGCCCGAGCGGCAGTGAGGTGGTGGCGCTGCCCTCACCTTCTTCTCCGGCCGAAACTAAGAAATGGGCGGAGAAGGCACGAGAATGGGAGCGAGGCGAAATGGGTGAGCTCAGAGGGTAGATGGACTCCTGGCGATCCTTCGGAGGTGGACACGCGTCCCCGGAGTGGCAGCGACGAGCTGCGTGGCATGCATGCGCGAGTGCCAGCGAGCTCCGGTAGGCAGCGGAGACGGCGAGGAAGAACCTGACAAGGGGGGCCCACTTGGCAGCGACGACGACGAAGCGGCGCGAGCCGGAACCAAGTGCGGCGCGGTCAGTTGGTTTGGCCCAACCAAGAAGATGTCGACCGCTAGATCAAAAAGGGACGGTCAAGATTCGGTGGTGCATTTGGACGGTTCGAACAGATCGGGCGCATGTGGACCGCACGATTTGCATCAGACGGTCGACAACCATCGGGCTTGCGCGGTGCAGCTAGGTGGTGCGGCTAAACCGAGCGGCGCGGTCGGACTCGAGCTCGAGTTTGAGTCTGAGCCCAATGAATAGTGATTTCAGACTTTGATTTTGAAAAGGCTGAGAAGATTGGGGAATTTTTAGAGGTAGCTCCACAGTTCCAAAAATTCCGAAATTTTTATGGTAACTCCTTTGGATAGAGAGCAACCTTGCATAATTTTTACAGAAGTTTTTATGCACCTAATTGCTCCCAAGAAAATTCACAAACTGCTGCCCTAAGGATTTGACCAGATTTCAAACTGGTGTGACTTGCCCTTTTGAGATAGCAAACAAAATCTAAAAATTGTGAGATTTTGCAGAGAGGTTACTAGGATGGTCAAGAAAATAGGAAAAATACTTCCAGAGGATGATCACAAGATTAGGGTTGAAAATTTTGTTGACAACAACTTCCATCACAAGAACATGGTTCTAGAAAATAGAAATTGCTAGGGGAAAATCTTAGAAAATTTCCAAATGATTCCATGAGGCATCAAAAGTTTTAATTTATCCTCATAATATTACATTTGAAACACAAACCCTAACTTAGGGCTGTTACAATGACGCCCGTGGTGACCGATGCTTTCCTTCCGGGTGGTGCTTCTCCCCTGGGTTGCCTTTGGTGGGGAAGAAAAATGGGATGGGAGGAGAGAGTGGGTTGTGGCTTGGTCTTATCTCCCCCCCCCCCGTCTCTCTATCGCTCCTGTTGTTTTCCTTCTAATGTAGGGAGGTGAATTGGTAAAATATTCTTAATAACCCTTCCATTCCCTGTTCCTCTCTACTGGCATTACACAAGGAGTGACACACCCACTGATCACTCGATCAGGGAGAGGGAAAAAAGATGGGTGACCTTTAGCCCATGCTCCATGGAGAGGCAAAGAACTTCAAAATCCCCAAAGACTTAAAACGAGCTCAGGAGAGGAAGAGAAGAGGGAAAAGAAGAAGGAACAGCATGCAGTAGCTAGGTAGTGATAAGAGTGCTCTCCACTTCTAGTTAGTTGCTAACCACTCGTCACTTGCACATGCTGACTTTTCGAGCAAACAATGGGATTAGACTAATGATTGACGATGTGGCACTGCTCCTTAATTTTCTTAATGGATTGTGAGAAATTATTGGTCCATCTTCCAGAAGGCCATTGCTTCGAAAAGGACTAGCTGGTATTTGCTACACGCCATGGAAGAAAACATGGGCAATGGGCTCGCCGAACAAACAGGTGCGTGTGACTTTACAGATGAGCTTGTTATAATCTGATATATCTTCTTATGCGTAGCAGCCCCCGAGATCGGATCGGATCAGGTGCGTGTGAGATACGTCACGAGCGTCCACGGTATCGAAGAACGAAAGCAGTTGAATCTCGTACAAGGAGGCGAAACAAGAGCGACAAAATAACCGTGACAGGAGAGAAAATTTGAGTACGTGCAATCAGTGTTTGGGTGTGTACCACGTCAAGGAGGGGAACCGGTCTCTCTGTCGTGCTGGCACGAGCCTAAGAGACTGACATGCGGGACCAGAACGCCGACGTTAGCAAGCGCGTTTCGTTTGACATGGCCAAATCGTTTCTGATCTGGCCTGCGCGATAAAACGAAGGAAGAAACGCTTCTTCCTTTCTTCCTTCCACCGCGAATTTCTCCACCTCTCTCTCCTGTCCTGCTCGAGTACGTGCAAAGCAAACCAAAACCCGAAAATTTATCTTCTCCTTCCTCCTCTTCCTGCTCGCGCTGCTCGCCTCGGGACCTGAATTTCTTTCTTCTACTACTGAGCTGTTTTGTTTAATACTAGTATTTCCAAAAGTTGCAGGCAGGCGGTAGGTGGTGGTGGTGGTGCGTGCGTGCTAGTCAAAGAATCCCAATCCACCCAACCACTCCTCCCTAATCCCCCTTCCCTTGCCTCCTCCTCTCCCCATTTAGCACACCGCACCACCAGAGCCCAGCGAGGACAAGGAGGGGAGAAATCTTGATCCCCAAAGGGAAGGCGCCGCCTTTTCTTGATTTCCTTCCATCTCCTTCCTGTGTGGGGGATTGATTTCCGTTCCGTTCGATTTGCAAGAAAGACATGTGCCCGCTGAGGGTGATACTCATCTTCCTCTCCGCGACAATCGCCGGATTCTTCCTCATCAGGGGCCTTAAGGCCGAGCCCGACTTCCAAGACGACGACGTCGACGACAAGGGCTCGGAATCCCCCAGGGCACCAGTGCCCCTCCGTTCCAAGGTAAGGTTTCTTTCTACTTTCTAATCTTTGCACATTAGGAGACGAGGCTTTCTCCCCCCGCTGTCCTTAGCTTACCTTCCACGTTTCTTGCGTCCGGTCCGGTCGGGACCTTGATATACTGGCGCTTAATCCTACTGCTGCTGCTAACAGCATTAGGTCTTTATTACACCTCAATGAGCTACCCGGTCTATGTATCATTCTGTTGTGCCAATGTACTGCCGATATGATTCATTGCTAAGTTTCCCCCTCGTATGTGCGTACAAGGAATTCAGCAGTTTTTTGCACATTCATGACCTTAGTAAAGAGGCAGGCATGCTTAATGGTGATTTAGTTATGAAACCTTCATCTCGGTTGCAACTTTGTCATGTTTCCAGACTAATTACAAGCACTTTGGTTGTTAGTGCATACGGCATGCTGTGACTATGCTATTCTGGCTGTTCTTTTTTTGCATATATAGGAGAGTACCTCATTAATAACAGTGACACATGCAAAACAAAAAAACAATGGCGATGTGTGACTTTGTAGATAGATACACAGCTGCATTTTCACTCATTTTTGTCAGGCTTACACTAATTAGAGCAAATACTTGAGTAGGGCTTGATTGTCTTTTACTAATTCACTAGAGCTTGGAGGATTTTCAATTTTTTCATCAGAGACTTCAGTATATGAAGGTTGCACAAGCGCTCACACCATCCTCAACTCTCACACACATTCTATAGCCTATGGATACATCCTGTGGATATGGATGTACTTGTCCGAATTTATATACAAAGTTTAACTGCGTATACTTATCTGGAATGCTATGCAAGTATGAGCTGATTTAAAGTGTTATGGACTAAGTATTTAAAAAGTTGCAGTCCACATGATTAAAAATAGTTAAAATAGCTACATGTAATGGTGCACAGTCAATAGTTAGTTTAAGATTAAACCATGAAATCACGGTTTTCCATTGCGTACAAATCTGCAACAGAACCTCTTTGTATTGGTTCTTTAATGAGAATTGGTCTTTGGACTGATGAAGAATTTTGCATGCAAATGTAGGTTGGATCGGCTATGAAAACAGGATTCTGGACAATGGTGGACATGGCAAGCGGGCGGTACCTTTGGCAGACCCTTGTTTCACCACCGGCAAAATGTGAATCTGAGAAGGCACGGTGATGAACTCTTGTTATTTATATCACATTTTGTTGATTGGGGGACAGAGGGAAAAATCGCCAGTCTTTGTGGTGGTTACATGTTGGTGTTGGTGTGTAATACAGTGGCAATTGTAACACGGGGATTATATGTCACAGTAAATGTGCAAAATTGTTTCATGTTTGAGCCTTGTGTTGTATAAAACTATAATTTGGGGGGCAATGCTGTGGGAGTATGGACTTTGGACATGAGATTTGGACTAAAGTTTGTATGTTGTGTCTTTCCACTAAATTCATGGTTAAAATGTGTGGCTTGAAGCATATGACGTGTGTAATTAGAATCTGGAAGTTTATGGAAAAATTGATTGGATTGAGCTTTCTTTTGTTGAATTGATATTTCATTATAGGTTTGTTCCTTTTCCAAGCAGTGTCTGAAGTAGCTGGTCTTGTGCCGGGCTTTTGATTCTCTTCTTGGGTGTTTGGTATTTGTGATGCTACTTGTAAAGAGACAATCTTGTCATGTTGGATAATTAGTGTATGTATGTTAGTTTGGTGAGGTGTATCTTGCCATAATGATAATGTACATAATTGATGTTTCCCCTGGTTAGCACCATTTCCATTGTTGTAGTATACTGAGTAACCTATATGGATCTGCTGCAAGAAGAGCTAGCAAACGAACAAGCACACCATTGTTCCTCAACACCATCACACTCACAGTACTGTCACTGCAAGCGAGATAGTTACCGGGAAACTGTTCAACGGCCACGGTGAACCTTGGTATTATTACAAGGGAAACACTTTGACCCTGATGTCCGGCCGAAACGGACCCTCGGATAGAGACGTGGCTAGTTTTCATCTACACAACCATATTCAGGCACTCAAAAACACTCGGTTCTATCAAAGAATCGGATGCTTTCTATGCACACGGGATGACCTCCCCACACTTTTTGAGTTTTGTCTCCTGCTTCCGGTCTCTTCTCCAACTAGCGAGGTATAACACTAGACCAAAGATTCTCTCTCCTCTCTCTCTCTCTCATTCCATCTCTTTCACCATGGCTGCAGTTGGTAGGAGCTCACGTGCTCCTCCTTGTTCCTCTTCCTCCCTCCTTTTGCCACTCACGGTAATGGTTGAAGCCCTGCATGGGTGCCCTCTCCTTTTCGAGAATGCTATCACTTGTGCTTAGGTGAGCATGGACTCCATGAGCGCTGTGGCCATGGTTGATGAAGAAGAAAAGTTCATCACCCTACATATATGTGATAAGTTGAATAGGTTGTTTGAGTTATTGCAACAAGAATTGTGAGATGTTTCATCTATTTATTTTGATTGTTGCAACAAAATTTTGAAATGTTGGGTTTAGGACTTCAGGATTGTTAGGGATTTCGGATGTTTTCACTGTTATTTTCAAATATTGCAATGGTATTTTTGATTTGTTGTAACCCCTCTACCATTTGATTGTTGCATTATTGTTTCAAAAATGTTGCAACAATTATTTTCAGATGTTTCCACTGTTATTTTCAAATGTTGCAATGTTGTGACATCGCTTTTTGTTGCATCCCCTCCACCATTTGATTGTTGCATCATTGTCCTAAAATATTGCAACAATTATTTTCGAATATTTTCACTGTTGTTTTCAAATATTGCAATGTTGTGATATCGATATTTGTTTGTTTGGACCATTTGGGACGAATTTGGATGAGAAATTTCGAATTGCATGGGCGAGTTTGAAGAACTCGCCCGACGAACAATATCGGGCGCCGGAGGAGGAGTTTTGGGCGGATTTTGTTATGTCTTCGTGATGTTGAATTGGATTCCTTTTCGTTTGTTTCGGGAAGAAGGAAATAACACGTTGAGATCGTACGTTCAAGCGCTAGTCGCGTTCTTATTACAATTTACACATGAGAATGATTACGGAACACTCATCTGTGTTGTTTCTGGTGTCCAGCTTGCTGCCATGCTCACACAATGTCCTTGGTCTCATCTCCTCCATTCTGACAGGGCCATTGACATCCTCCAAGTTGCTTCAGGGATAGGGTTTGCATGGATTGCGTACAAATTAGGCAAAATCTGAAGCATCGGTTATCTCTTCAGGTAAAATTTTAGGCAGACACTATCTCTTCAGACAGCAAGAACCGAAGAACAACACATTGCTCCCTCCAAACCACAAGTAGATCTGGCTTATTCTTTTCCACAGGCATGCATGGTAGCCTAATTAAAATCTTGAATGAAAGCACCTTGCTCCAACAGTCTTTTAAGAATGCTAAAGCAGCAAGCAGGTTTAGGTTTTTGCCCCATCTTTGTGGGAGAGCATACGAAGGAGGCGCTTTTGCAAAATTCGAAGTACTATCAGCTCTATATATGCTGCTTGTCTTTAGTGAGATATGCAGGACACGATAGTTATAAATCTTCGGGTGAAGAGCATATCTTGTGTTACAAGTTTGCCATGAAGAAAAAAAATCCCACTTGCAATTGCAAACACCCTGTTCCATCAAGGCATTTTAAGGATCGTTTAGTTATCTGCTCATAAAGAATTAAACTCTGGTTGCATGTTTACTCAATGAATTGATCATCACATATTGTCAACCAACTTGTTTCTTTTCTTAACATATCCTGTAAAGTGTAAAAATATAAGCAATGTACAGATGAACCAATCCATTTAAAAGTAGCATGTTGTGAGAGGAAGTTTTGTATCAACTAAATTTGCATGTTAAAAGAAGACATGATTTATCTAAAGCATAGTTTTTCTTTCAAACTTGGTGATACATCGCATCAGGCATCTACCATGACATTTCAGCAAGGACAAAAGCATCTAGGTTGGAAACTAGGAAGTAGGAACTAAATAGTTTATCCTTTAGTGGTACAACTTGGCATAGCTGTGATTGGGCTGTTGAAATGGATCGACATTTGACTGGCCAAATTAGTAATATTACCTCTTGAAAAGTTGTTTGGATGTTTGATTAGGAATGTGGAAAATGAGCTCTTGGATGTTGCTATCCCCAGTGACAGGGACAATTTCTTTTCCTCGCAAGTGTGTTTAAAAATTTTCTGGATCAGACTTATCAACATGTGAAGTATGTTTCATCTTCATCTTTTCTTTTGTTTATCAACAACTTCGCTTTCAGTGGTTATTAAATTGATATTCTACTTTGTAAATCTATTTATTCCCGTTCTAATGAAGCTGCAGGTTTCCGTATTTTGTTTCGTAATTATTTTTTCTAGGACCTTATGCTTGTGTTATCTTATAAGTATGCGGATTGATCAAACGTTACTTGTTGATTTTCTTCTTCCTGAGCACAATCTGTTCTCTGGGTTCATGAGTATGACAGCTGAGCACCCACTGTTGATACGAAAATTTCTTCTAAGATCTGGTAAAAGAAACCTTCTAAATATTGAGCTCATGATAAGTACAAAAGGAATGCACACTTTAGATTTTAGTCAACTTATTCAAATTGCAACTCAAACATCAGAAAAGAAAATAAACAGATGTAGCTTTCTTTCAGAGATGGCAGATCACATGGAAGAGTTTCAGTGCTGGCATAGCTAGTGCGGAATTCACTGTTTGAACAATGACTTTATGCAGGTGTAATACTTTTTTCAAGAACGCGCAAAAACTTTGCTCGCTATTCCATTAAGAAGAAAAAAGATACATGAAAAGCCCCGGTGGGCCAGACAGAAGGACTAGGAAAACAAAACGAAATAAAGGAAAAAAATAAACAACAACAAAAACCGGAAACAAAAGACAAAAACCAGAAACACAAAAAACAAAAAACAAATCGACCTAAGGATAACTATTCCCGGTGAAAGACGCCTCCCGGCCGCTAGCATCTGCCATGCGCCAGAGGCGATGTTCGTCGTGAATCCGCTGTAGCAGAAGGTGGAGGGGACTCGTCTCATTGTTGAAGACCCTGCTATTCCGTTCCTTCCAAAACATCCAAGAAATAAGGATGACATAGGAGTTCAAATTGTTTCTTTCCTGCGAAGATAGGGCGCCTCGAGCGGAAAGCCAGTACTGTTGGAAAGACAACAGACCAACCGGGACGGCGCCGGGCAAGCCCAAACGCGTGAGGAAGTGCGCCCATACTTGGGAGGTGATAGCGCACCCGACAAGGAGGTGGTCGGGTGTAATACTAATAGGAGCTTCTTTTTGTTAATGGTTGGCACAGCATCCCAAAGTGGGAACTAGGACAAGATAGTGAGAAGTGAGAACAACTAAATAGAAACAACTGTTATTATGCAACTCAACTTCTCAACTATTATTGTCCCAACAGAATGCATCTGAATGTTGCACACTATGCCTCAACAATCATTGCCTCAAATACAAAAAAAAACATAGTTGCTAAAAAGAACACACGCATGTAGAACAGAATCATTAGAGCTGAAAAGCCAATGAATTTGAGGAACAGAAACTAAATACTTGAGACATCCAAAGCTACTCTTGCTGCCGCTGCTGATCATCTCCATGCCAGGCCCAGACTATGTCCTTCAGCGCTGGCCGGATGTCCTCCAGTAACTTCCGGTACTCCAGTGGATCACCGCTGGTTTGTTTCATCTCAATGAGATGGTGAAAAGGCGTGATCTCAAAGATCTCTGTGTCAAACTGAACAACACCATTCCTTCCTTGTTTCCTCGCTTGCATCTTGACTACACCATTATCCTTCTTCCTAACCCTGAGATTGAGTGCCTTCGCGACATCTCCCAGCTTCGAGAAGATAGCTGAGGCAGGCTTATCTGAAGTGAACCTTGTCTCCTTCCTGCACTCCTTATCGATGAATAGGCCAGAGAGGTCAAACCCCATGGAGAAAGAGATTATTTCAAAGGCGTTTAAGTTTGTTACGGTCAGGGGCTTCACATCTTCATGATCATGCTTCTTGCGTCTCACATTTAGTGTTGGAGCAGCCTTTGTGGTGGCATTCTCACTGGGAGTTCCCTCCTTTACTGCAAGGGTCTCCCTAGGACCTTTTCGGAACCAGGTAGACCCTTTTATCTTCTGGATCGATACCCTAGTGCTAGGATTGGGGTCCAGGATCTTGTACAACAGCTTCTGGAGTTTGTGTGAGAACCAACTGGGGCACCTGAAATCGCCTCGCTCTATCTTCCGATACATCTCCATCAAGTTTGGGCCTTGGAAAGGGAGGTAACCAGAAACAAGAACAAATAGGATAACACCACAAGACCAGATATCTGATTTTGCACCATCATAGCCTTTCTTGCTGACCACCTCTGGAGCTACATACGCGGGTGTTCCGCAGGTGGTATGGAGCAAGCCATCTTGCCTCTTTGAATCCGAAAGTGCACTCAGTCCAAAATCCGAGACCTTCAGATTCTCATTCTCATCCAAGAGCAGGTTCTCGGGCTTCAAGTCCCGGTGATACACGCCTCGGCTGTGGCAGTAATCCACTGCACTAATGAGCTGCTGGAAGCACTTATGTGCAGCATCCTCTGTGAGCTTGCCACCCTTGGCAACCTTGTCAAAGAGTTCGCCACCTTTCACATACTCCATGACAAAGTAGATCTTGTCCCGTGTCGCCATGACCTCGTGAAGCTGAACAATGTTCTTATGCGCAACCAACCGCATGGTTGTGATCTCACGCCTGATCTGCTCTGAAAGCCCAACTTTCAGCACCTTCTCCTTGTCCATCATCTTTATGGCGACACTCCGATTTGACTCAAGGTTCCTCGCGTAGTGCACCTTGCCAAATGTTCCTTTCCCTAACAATCTTCCCAACTCATACCGCTCCATTACAATCTTCCCTCTGCTCTCCATGTCTTCAACAATATAAACCACAGCCTATGTTGTGGCTATCATTCAAATGGATCGCAACACTTCAGCCATCCTCCCCAAGGTCATGATCCAGGACGGTGAACAGTACTCTTATGGCTTCGTCATGACGGAGTCTAAATGGCGTAGAATTGATGCAGGTAAGGTGGTTGCTCACATCAAGAGTTGACCATGTCAGCCCTCGCTGAGCAGCGATCTCCTTTATCTCACAGGAGAAATTTCTTCTATGCAAGCACATCTTTCAGCATTCCCTGAGGTTTTGAGTTATTGTTTTGCACGGAGTTCTGCGCAAAGAAGAAAAGAAACATTCAGATTCAGCAATTTAAGATTTAAAAATATGCGATAAAAGACAGTCCACTTGTATGAATTATTCAACAAAATACCAGAAAATTGGTTGATTCTACAACTAGGGAACATAGATGAACGGTGAATAAATCAGACTTGTGCTTGTGCATATAATCGCTAGAAGAAAGAATCTGATAAAAACTACAGTAAACTACAAGTCAGGAAAAGATGGATGGAACAAAGAAAAATGAAGGAACTACTGTATTAATGCATATAACCATTGCTAGATCTTTAGCCCTTGGGAAAAAAATCTTGTTTATTTCTAACAAATTAGAGATTGGGAAAGCACGACACTAACCAATAATTAAAGAAAACTCACGGGAAGGACAAAGCAGCACATCACAAGATAAGGATTTCCATATAAACCAGAGAAAGGGTCTGCATCCAATGATTCCACATGTAGCAGCATTCCTTCCGAGGAAACGCAAACTTGGATTCAGGTGACGATGCAAAAAAGAAAAGAAAAAAACCCCGAGAAAAGGCGATATGATAGTAATCCGAAGAAAAATTGCGCCTTTTCCAAATCCAAGCACTAATACCACAGGAAACGTGGCAAATCTACCCACATGGCAAACGCAGGATTGGGGGGATGTACCGCTGGATTAAACTGAAAGCAGCGTAAACGAAGAAAAGCTGCAGAATTTTGCGCATCTATGCAAATTAACACAGACCAAAATTTTCCCTTCCCCTTCTCCAATTAACGTGGCCATACCAGTAAGCAAAAGAAAACAAAAACAGAAAAAGACACGAGGACAACAAATACTCCTAGTAATCAAGAACAGATTCATTCCTCCATAAACGGATTGACGAAGTCGGTCATTGACGGCTGGCGTTGAGAGTGAAAGTAGAATGGAGACAGAAACTGCATACCTTCCGGAGCCGCGAAGAAGAGGGAGACTAGGAGCAATTTGTTCCTTTCGGTTTTGGAGGTTGGTGGTGTCTGGGGTGAGGTTAAGGAGGGGATGAGACGAGACTTGAGAGGGCTCGTCTTCTTATACAAAGCGGAGCGGAGCGGAGCACCAGGGAAGAAGAACAACTCAACATCGATCGATTTGACCATAATGACCCTTGGAACTGCCTGCGTTTCCTGGGCACCGCATCACAGAGGGGCATATTCTTGCTTGATACAGCGCATCATCATTTTCTTTCTTTCTTTCTTTCTTTCTTTCTGAAAAAAAAAACTCAATTCACATGTGCTGGTACCCCACATCATCTCACCGTCGCGGTGTAATTCTATCTGTAAATCCTAATTACTCTCTCCAGATGAAGTGCTACCTGTAATCGAAGGGCAAGAAATAGTAACAGTTACTGTTGCTATCTCATCGTTGTGGCTGTGAATGACAATCGAGGCAATTTTTCTTCTTCTTTTGCAAATAAAACGGAGAGCGTTGCTGAGTTTCTTTCCACTTGATGGTATGATTCTTGTTAAGATTAGCTTAAAATGGTTCATCGATCTCATCCTCGATGTGCTGAGTCAAAGCTAGGCAGGCTGGCAGCTGTCTGTTCCTGCTTCATACATGCATGCCTTGTGTGGCTATTTTTCAGCCACATATGGACAAAGCCTCCAATACCATAGATACAAATTCCATCACGATTTGAGGCTCGTTTATTTGACCTCCATAATTCTTCTATCCACGAAAATTCGTAATGATACAAATTTGACTACGGGAGAGAGAGGAAAATGAAAATACAAGAGGATAAATTTTGGCACTGAATAATAGAGACTCGACATTGGATGGATGTACACGTCACAATATCAGCAGAGCCGTGGCGCCACATGCAGCACCAACCATCCCCATTGCTTTCAAACAAAGGAAAAAAAAAATCAAGGAAAACATCAAGTGCCATACCAAATCTCATCTAGTCTGTTTGATATAAAGCGAGAGGCCCATATATAATTCAATGATAACATCTTATAGATAGGTCAGTGATGTGGCAAAGAGTGAGAAACACGTGGTCCTTGGCTATACACATTACTTTGGTATCAACTACTGATTTTATCACATCAGAGCAGAAGAACATATCAGGAAAACAATGGGAAACATGGAAAACTCAATAAATTACTTAGGAGTTCCGAAGTGTTGAAAAGGGGCCAAAACTTTTAGGAAAACTGTAAATTTGCATGATGACTGCATACATGAAACCGAAATGTACAACGGAAATATATATATAAAAAGGAAAGATTTATTGTTGCTTGAGTATATACTGGTAGACATGATCAGTAGTAACTACCATTTTCATCCTGTACCTGTAGAAAAAATGAGAAGAATTTCATGAAAACTACATCTTACTCCTATTTAACCAAAAAACAATCGTAAATGAACTTAAACTAGTGTTTCACCTAAACTTCGGTTTTTTCTTCTTCTTTGAAAACGTCCTTAAGAGCGTCTTTAATGTATTGAACCAATGTTGGTTCAAAGAGATGTCATGTAAACATTCAAAGAGTTGAGCTTATTTTTCTTCAATGTATTAATCCGATTCTAATTATAAGCAGGATCCACGTGTATTAAAAACCAACATCGACTCTCGCATCTTCGTTGTTCCAAGATCTAACAGGTGGGCCTCATAATTTTTTTATTGTGTTTGAATCGACTCTAAACTAGAGTTTGGTTCCAGAATTAATTTTATTGGAATCGATAGATCCATTGTATTAAGCTGTTTCCAACCATCTAAAATAGCTCTTTGAATGGGCTAAAATCCAACATCGCAGATATTCTAACTTCTGCTATTGATACTGTTCTTTCTGGTGCTTATGGTTCAATTCTAAACTTGATTTCAGCAGCACATCGAATCTTGCCTGGAGTTGCGGCTCGATTCATTCGCTGGTTGCATGTGGTGTATTGCGGGAGCACAACATATAGCACCTAATCTGGCCCAAAATTATGGCCTCGTTCATCCCTAGGTAGCCCTTTTTAACTTACTTGGGGTTTAATCATGGAGCAATTCGCGGTCCCGTACTTCATCACCATTATCTGAAGAATGAACTTCAAAAGAATTCCCGTCTTTATTCATTCACAAGATGGCAGTGAGGTCCTATTTGGGAAAAAAAAATCCTATAAGATCTGGTCCACAGCTCCATCAATGTAGACCAACTCCACCGCGTGACACGTGTTTTTTCACGAATATCAAAACGTGACATGCTAGTCTTCAGTATTCAATTCGTAAAAATTCACATCAGTGATTTATGAGGCTGTACGTTTTGAGATTCGTTAAAAAACACGTGTCTCACAGTAAAATTGGTCTACATTAATGAAGTTGTAGATCAGCTCCTATAGAATTTTTTTCCCTACCCGGAACTTGGAAGAATCGTTGGATTTTTCCTCTCCTCCAAAATTACCATCCTAGCTAAGCGTTTTAAATACGGTCGAGTGCAGTCAGTATTACTGTCATTCTTTACTCCCCATGTTCTTTCTTTAATAACGTTATTGATTTTCGGTGGTCTTCGAAATATGAATGTGACCCTTACTTTTTATAACTACGGCCAATGCAGTGTTTTACATACATGCATATTGATCTACAATTTTTCAGGAAATTTGACCATATGGGTTCCGAAGCGTCATTTACAGAGGGGGGGGGGGGAGGTTCAATTTTCAGGAAATTTGATCATATGGGTTCTGAAGCGTCATTTACAGGAGGGGGAAAAAAGAGTCGGTTTTCAGGAAATTTGATCATGTGGGTTCCGAAGCGTAAGGAAATCAAGTGGTAGCTGGTTCCCAGATTTCTCTTGTAGCCTGAAGCAAGCAGCGCCAGTTTTTTTAGAGTACACAACGGACACACTCACGCACACACATACCACACGCACGCCCTCACACACATATGGATGTGATGTTAACACACGTCTAATCTAGAGCGGAGGCTCTAAATCTCACGTAGCGCGAATACACTATTGAATGAATCTTACATATGCGTGTACTATTCCGAAAAACCTCCGAAAATTCTCACCCAACGAGGCAACCCGGACTCGTACCCGGGCGGGCAGCGTGCTCACCTGGCGACGCCACCAACCGAGCTACGCTCGATCCTCAGCGGCGCCAGTTATTAAGTAGAGGAAACTGGGGATGAGAGGTGCACGAGGGGTGTAGGCGTAGCGGCTAATCGTCTGGATGTGGATGCGGCAGGCGGCAGGCGGCAGGCGTGGGCAACCTCGCAATAATGCCAATACCAGCCAACAAGTATTCGGTGGGTCACTGCCACGTCCTCGTATTCTGGCACACGATATAATCTTCTCCTTTTTTTTTTAGATCACCATGCATCTTGCTCACTGATGACTCGGATGCGATATCTTCAATTGATGGGAGGCATAGTCAATTTCACGTTTCCTAGTAACAATTAATCTGCCCTTAAAAGGGCCTAGCGAAAAAGATTTTGTCGACAGATCGCTTCTGAAGTCGAGTAGCAAGGCGCTTCTTGTCTTCGACGATTTTGCTACCATGTCTCCCGACCATTTCTGACGGGGCGTGGGAAACTACCATGTTTCTCGACCATTTTGCTAGACGGCGATGATCCAAAATCGTATGGTTGATCTCGTGTAGTGTTCATAATTGATTGTCTCACGGTTGCCACCAGTTTAGCCGTAGTAAAAGGGAATTGGACTTCATTTAAACATTAGTTATAAAGTGAGTGTTAGACCATGTGGCCAGGTCTAGATTATTTTAGTGATGAATAATTGACAATGTTGGGTACTGATGTTATTTGAGACGTGTGACATGTGTGGACTTATGTCGGTCAAGTTGGGACGAACTTGTGCCGGAAAAAGATGGTGTTTTGATCTTTGCATGTGCAGAGTAACTCGGAGGCGATCGTGGTCTGGCGGTGACCGGGAGGTGGCTTGGTGCGGAGTCATGGTCCAGAAGATCGAGGATGCTGGAGGAGACGGTCGGGCTCGAGTTGGGACGTATGGAGATCGAAGATGAATGATACGTTTTGGAGCTACGGAGGTGTGGTGGATGTGCTTGCATGTAGTGGTACTAGAACGTATAGGGAGGAGGTCAAGTATAGTTGATTGATTTTTCTTGATGTGAGTTGCTAGCAGTGGCTGTGTGATTTTTGTGTATGTCGTGAGGTCGGCCGACTGCACCTAGGATCAATCGGTTTGGTGCGCTCGAGGCAAGTCAAGGCCGCGTGTGACAACTAGAAAATCATTTTGCTATTAGGTGAGTTTGGAGGCAGGAGATCAAGCGCAAACAGTGCTCTTATTTTCTCCAGTACGTGAGTATTATCAAATTGCTACAGCAGCTATTGAAGGCAAAATCTTCGGTCTTTCAGTTTGCTGCTACAGTGCAACACATTGTTTGCTACAGTACATATACAACTGCTATAGTACCAAAACTTTTTCTCTCTCTCTTTTTTGTACTCACTGTGTTGACAGGTTGCACGATCGAAAAATAGTCGATTTGAGGAAAAATCTTTCGCTGTGGATTACAATCATTCACCCCCTCTGATTGTTATTAACGATCCTACAGTGAGCTTCTGATATGTGGCACTGCTTTGATAGAGACTATGACTTTGACCGAAAAGGTTGATCTAATTAAGAATCCTCGTCAGCTAAACTTTGCTAATCCTTACCTAATCATTAGATAATTAACAAACTAGTAAATTAATGATGACTATTTTCCTAATCACACACGTCAAAAAAAATCTATAACCATCAACGATCATGTTTAAGCAACCATAACATTGCCAAATAGCTAATCAAACACTAATTATACAATTAATATACAACATGCATGCAAAAAGTTACATCGCCTCGAAGATCATCACTTGATCAACAACTTTACCAACTACTATAGCTTCTAAATCCCGCTATAAATACTCTAAAATCGACAACAAAGACCTATTTAATCATTGCCTCTCTGCCTCACTCGCTTCTCTCCGTCTCTTAGTCAAACAAATGAACACTAGGGAGAGGGGTGTGCCGGTTAAATGGGGACCGCGACATACCCTCTGCGGTCACACAGACTAATTCGGATTGAATCCATTAGAGACTTAAATCAGATTATAATACATACGTGGTTAAGAGTCCAAATGGATTTCTAACACAGGGATGTGGCTCTACCCACCGAAACCTAGCCACCTCCTCCCCGAAAGCACTGATGTGCGCGCTAGTGGTAGCACACCAGTGCACAACGTTTCATCCTTGGACCTACAGACACCATAGAGACGCTGCTGTGCTGATCGAGGACGATCCACGACGTACGTAAAGAATACAAGGGGCTGTTGGAGGAGACAACCGGCGACTAAGAATGTTGGACAATCGACTACCTCTGCTACATCTTTACAGGCATGGTTTACGCGGTAGAAATGAAGCCCTTGAAAAAAACAGTCAATTGCACACGCGCGCAAATCTAGCTTGCTGCTTCCGATCGAAAAGACGATCGACCATTCGATCCCATCCATCCATCTGCATGCCATGGGCGCGGACGATTTTCTGGATTGGCTCGTATGGGTCGTGCTTTCTCTGACTTTCCTCACCTTGGTGCTCATAGCCGCTGCGGTGCTTGTCATGGCCATCGCCGAGGTCGTCTGCACCCTGCGACGGCGCCGAAGCAAGTCGCCGACGTTATTCATCGAGCAGCTGCTGGAGACCATACCCGACGTCCCGTACCAGCAGCTACCTGATCAAGACGGCTCTGCGCTTGAAAGTGAAAGGTCGTCGGAGCAGCGTCAGATTCAGAACTCGTGCGTGATATGCATGGCGACAGAGCACCACTTTTGGTCTTTGTGTATCTGTATGGCAAGGTCGCACAGGTGGCACTCACACCAAAATTACCGGACGATATCTCTTGGAAGTAGACATCGACATGGACATATACGGCCAAGTTGGCATATAAGTCACAGTTTTTGGGATCGACTGAGAAACCATATGTCGGCCTCATATGGGACTCTTGGGTGCCGCAAAAGTGCAAGATTTTTGCATGGCTGGCTGTCCCAGAACGGTTACCGACGGCGGACATTCTAGCAAGAAGACATATACCAAATGATTTTTGGTGCCCGCTTTGTACAAATAACCCAGAAACAGCCCCCCATCTATTTCTCAATTGCATCTACACAAAAAGGGTTTGGAACGCAGTAGCAACATGGGTACAACACAACAGCATACTACCTACACAAGGGGACGCTCATGAGACAGTCTTGGATTGGTGACTGGCAATATCGCAAAGAGAAGTGACCACGAGTAGGAAGGGTCAAAGCTCATTAATTATTATGATATTGTGGCAAATCCGGAAAGAAAGAAATAGAAGGATCTTTCAGCACCAAAGGAACGAGACGATCGGGATGGCAACGATCATCAAAGAAGAAATTAGGGCCCGAATAATAAGTGGAGCAACAAAATTAGTGGCCTACTTACCTACGGGAGACATGACACTTTCATTAAGATCGGCTCAGCAAGGGGGCGACAGGGCTATGCGGAGACCAAATATCATGTTGGCCAGGGAGGGCGAGCATGACAAGGGAGAATCGGCCCGACGTACCAGAGAACCATCTCTGGAGCTACAGTTCAATATCCGATAGGGGGTCACTGGAAAAATGCAAGGCGGAAGCTATGATCAGGGACTCGATGTGAAGGCTCTAGAGTCCGGAGCTGGCTTTTCTCTGTGCCGGAAAGCATGTCAACACTATCAGGGGGAGCGAAGGAGGAAGAATGACCGCCTCGGAAAAGGCTCTGTCTCACAGGGATGATGACAAAGTTGGTACCAAAACCTGGCGGAAGGGCAAAGCATGAAATGCGCTATTTTTCAAACAGCACGAGCAAAGCAAAAACAAAGAAACAATCCCCAGAGCACATTAAGGGCGTGTTTGGCATGGCTCCACTCCAAAACTCTAGGGGGGAGTTGCCCAAAACCAGCCAAACACCAAAACTCCATAAATTGATGGAGCAGCTGCTCTTCGTGGAGTTGGTAGAGCTCTAGTTCATTTTGGTGGAGCACCTCTTTTCTCACTCCAGGAATCCTCGAAATGAATCTAGACACGGAGTTTCAAGGTAATTACCCACCTTTGCCACTGGTTATAGAGAAAAAAACGTTTCGAGTTCTGGAGTGACTGCTCCCTGGAGTTTTGGAGTGGAGCTGCTCTGCTGTGGAGCAGAGCCATGCCAAACACGCCCAAGAGGGGCGGTAGAGAATGGAGAGAGTATACGACAGATGGTTTTATTTCTTTCCATATTTAGTTTTCATTATAGATTACGTTTGTAAGATCAGAATTTTTGTACTTTGATTTTTCTATCCGCTTTTAATACAGCAATGACAGCTCTCTTGCCATTCTTTTTTTAAAAAAAAATGCATGTGACCTACGAGCTACACAACCACAAGGATTGCGTCGCTAGATGGCTGCGCAAACACACCACCTGCCCGCTTTGCAGAGCAACCATAACCAGCCAACGCCACAGAAAACATGGCGTAGCTTTTTCCTTTTTGTGTGTGCGCTTACATGGCTGTGACGGTGGTGCTAAGATATGGATCAAGTCTATATGTCGATAAGCAGTGTTGCTGTTCAGTTCATATACCATTTTTTTTAGGAAGTACAAAAGCTTTTGTCGGATACATGTAATTCATTAAAGCTCTTTATCTGTGTCCTATTTTCAACTACTTTGAGGTATATAATTGGATGGAAGTCAGTGTATATGTACGGTTTTAATTCTTGGAATCTAAATGTTGAATGTTGGTTGATTGTAATGTTACTGTTAAGCTGACTGCAGTTTGATTTCGAGAATACCTCCTTTTCGAAAAGACTTGGTAAAAAAAAAACATTCCAATTCATTTACCACTTTTCCCTCTTTTGCTTTTTACACACTAGGGGCCAGAACACTGCCACTGGACCTTCATCCTCCCACAGGCCACAATGCATCACACATCCTTGTCTCTGCAACCTTTTTGCTTTTGCTATTCCCAATGCCATTGCCATGTCGATGTTCTTGTCCTTTTACACCACCACCAGTCCACCACCACTGCTCCTGCTTTGCATTGCCATCACACATCCTTGGCAAGGCTGCTTCTTTAGACCCATCACTCTACATCTATCGAACATTCCGCTCTCAGGTACTACACCTCTCTTCTTGCCCTTCATTGCCAGCCAATAATTTTGTTCCATCCTAAGGTTTATTTGTAATTTGTTGATTCCATGAGCACAGATACTTTAACATGATGTTTGTTTGCTCTCCGATTTTGGTTGTTTTCGGGGATTTTATCAGTAATTCTGTTAAACTGGCATTACCCGCCCTTCACTTGTCGAGTTATTTGTTTGATAAAATTCTGAGAAGCATCTAAGTTGTTAATCCGTAGCCGTTTTTGTTTGTCCAACAGCCAAAAGTTCTATACTAGATCTTATCATGCTCACTCTAACTTTATGCTAGTATCCACCTGCTTGCTCAAATCTAATAGAACGTGGTGTTTGAAGTACTCTGAACTTCAAGATTATGCTAGTATCCACCTGTTTGCTCACTTTTGAATTTTATTATACTCTTATCCAAGACAGTAGTGTATGAACACAAGATTTACATGTCTCTAAGATGTTTCTGTAATCTATGTTTAGTTTTTTACCACTTTGGTTTAAATTTCATAAAAATGAAGAATTTTCTGATTGTAATTTGTGGTGTTGTATCAGAGTTCTTTAGTCTCTGCACAAAGCTAGTAGACAATTTTAACTATACATTACAGTGTTGCTCTATTCTTGCTGTTGTTTACGGGGATTACTCCCTGCCTAAACCTCTTAATCTGATTCTCGTACCGAAGATTTAATTTTCTCTTCGTTTCAACTGAATAAGGCCAAATGGAGTCCCGGACACCAAGGCCGGCAAGAACTACCTGCAGTGTTCCTGGTCTCTTGCTAGGCCTATCCAAGCTCTGCAAACTCACAAAGGTTTGCGCAGCGCCCGATGTTACTGACATAAAGACAGAATTCGGAGAGTGTGGGGGATATGATCAGAAGTTAGTTATCATAATTTTGTTTGAAGCAATCTCAGCTGTCAAGTCAGCCTACATCAAGCTGCAGAAAGCTCATATCCCTTATGATCCTACCAATATCGCCTTCACCGATGAGATCATCACCTCGGAGCTCGACTCGGTCACAGCCCTTGAGTGCTTGTGTAGTACGAGCGGTGGTGTCGGGTCGTTGATCAATGAGCGGTGGTCGTTACTGCAGGAATTGGAGGCTGAAACGAGGAAGAAAGAATCTGACATTGCCCTGCTGAGGAGAGAATTGGAGGGGCTGCAGAGAGCGAATTCGACGCTGAATAAGCAGATCAAGAGCAGGCAGCTGTCAGTTAAGCATGAGAAGGTTTTCGTTGTACCAAAACAACTGACGACACCTAGTGCGTTCTTGGAGATGTTCAAGGTGGCATCGACATCGGTGCATGACTTTGCAGAGTTGATTACTAGCTTGATGGCCTCTTCATCAGAACACCGTGTCAGAAATGCAGACGAGCAATCGTGCAAGAAGTACTCACTTGAGGCATGCTTGTGGCGAACGATGCTAGCTGGTGCTACTGAAAAGCAAGTATCCGATTCTGATGGTCTTGAGAGAATTATGAGGTCCTGTGACCCTCTCGACGCCTTGATGGAAGATCCACGATCCGGTTTCTCAAGATTTTGCCGGTCAAAGTATCCAGCAGCCGTGTCTTCAGAAATGGAGTCCGCAATGTTCAGAAATCAGGATCAGGGGGCGTTTGTGTCGCGCGGTGGGCATCCGAGGACGTGGTTCTACCGAGCGTTCGCGACAATGGCGAGGTCGACGTGGGCGCTGCAGGTGGTGATGATGATGAACTGCTTCGCTCATGATGTCAGAATGTTCTATGCTAAGAGGGGGAGCAAGTACGCAGAGGAGTACATGGAGAGCGTGGCTGCACCTTCACTTGGGAAAGAAGAGAAGCTCAGCGTTGCATTCACCGTCACGCCGGGATTCAAGATCGGTGACACGGTGGTCGCTTGCAGGGTATTCCTGTGTCATCCAGAGGACGCCAACGGCAGCACTGATCCGAAATTCAGGTAGCTAGCTAGCTTATTATTCCGTATACTCTGGAATTGATTGTCTAATTAATCTTGATTAATGTACTAACACGGTTGTACTTTGAGAGAAATTAGACAACCATTTGTCCATTGATGATGGGGGCGGCGCACTAGGTAGGCACGACCAAGCTTGGCAACAGCAGTGATACGACGGCGATGTGCCGTTATAGCGTCAAAATTAGCCACGGCGCTAAAGTTTCATGCAGATATCGCAACTAGCGATTTTTGACAATTTAGCGTGTTTGTCAGTGATATATCGGGTAGCGCCGTACGCAATATATATATATATCTATTTGTCTATTTCATGTTGATGCATTGAGTTTGCTAGTTAAATGTCATATGATCATGTCAGTTTTACACTCGTACTATTGATAAAACTTATAGTCTTATATATTGTAGATGGAGTGTTCTATTAAATTTTTTAACTATGCAATATTTTATGGAAATGATCTTATAGTCATAATCTGTTAACGTTTATCGGTCGATATATCACGTTATAATGTGAGCGAACCCAACCGCTAAATGCGGCTATATGCAATTTGCAACCTTGGTTGCAACTTGCAATTAATGTAAGCTCTCTCTCTCTCTCTACTCAAGTCGGTCGGCTTTGACCGGAACCGGAACAATGAAGTTTCAGTCAGAGTAGTTGAGTAGCGAAGCACTGTCTTCAGGGAGAGAGAAAAAAAACTACTGCAGCACTACGCATCAATTATTCAATTTTAGTTTTCGAAAAACTTAAGCAGTGCAATATCAGAGGAACAAATTAACCTGCAACACTTTACACGCACAAGCACACAAATTAATATTGACCGCGGCGGAGTAAAATTTACTAGCTAGCTAGGAGAAGATGTTCTACCAATAAACCTTTCTGACGAACAATATCAGTAGATACCCGAAGAAGACTTCTGGTTTTACATTTGGAATTCTGGATAATATTCTTCAGTCAAAGCCTATCAGGTTCTCATGGGCTATTCACAAATTCCGGCCTACTTTAATGGTTATGGGATAGTACTCGCCAACTGTGACAAAAAAATTTGGTTACTGCTCAAAGGTTGGATTAACAAAAGGAATTTGTTACGAAGGAAAAATTGCCACATGAAAGATTATAATGTGTTTTGTGTGACCAAGGTACAGAGGAAACACTACAACTTATTCTGGACTTGTCCTTTTGTTCAAGACTATCGGACTTATGTTTGCCCGGGTATAACACCTCTTTTGTCGGTTCACGAATCACTTCTAGATCTGAAAAACAAGATTTAACTCCCTTTCTTCACGGAGATTGTTATTCTAAAGGCTTGGGCCATTTGGATAATTTGCAATAATAAGGTGTTCAACAATGTTGAACCAAACTTCTGATAATGACGAAATACTTTTCGTCATGGGTTTGCCATTGTTATCCATTGGGCAAAGACAAAATACAAATATTTCATTCGTGATTGGTACAATAACTTAAGTTAATTATAGGGTTACTGTTTGTACAAAACTATTATATATATATATATATATATATATATATATATATAATTTACAGTAGGATCTTTTCCTACTGTTTTCATTAAAAAAAAAACTTTTGTGACGAAAAGGCAGTCATACGCTGCTTTTCATTAAATAAACAGGGGTAGAATGTACATGTAGAAGGAGATTGGGGGAATCACCACACACCCAAGTGGGGGTGCCTTTCATATATATAGCCATGTACAGGTACAGGGGTACATTAGTAATTATCCTAATACCCGCCCGCAGTCGTAGCGGTAGGATCACGGACGCACAGACTGGTCCGGAAATCACTAAACAACTGTACAGGGAGACCCTTGGTCATAATATCCGCGAACTGGTGTGTCGAGGGAACATGGAGCACTCGAACCTGTCCCAATGCAACCTTCTCGCGGACGAAGTGGATGTCGATCTCGATATGCTTCGTGCGACGATGATGGACTGGATTGGCCGTCATGTAGACGGCACTGACGTTGTCGCAGTAAACGACCGTCGCGACGGAGACCGAGATGTGCAGTTCCTGAAGAAGCTGTCGCAACCAACAGCATTCGGCCACGACATGAGCCACAGCACGATACTCTGCTTCAGCGCTGGAGCGGGAGACCGTGGTTTGGCGCTTGGACGACCAGGAAACCAGGTTGTCGCCGAGGAAGACGCAGAAGCCGGAGGTGGAGCGGCGCGTGTCGGGGCAGCCCGCCCAGTCGGCATCGGAGTAGGCGATGATCTGGTTGACGGCGCCGACGCCGAGGTGAAGACCAGCAGAAAGTGAACCCTTGACGTCTCGCGGGATCGCTTGATCGCCGCGAGTGCGGCTCGCGAGGATCATGCATGAACAAGCGAACTTCTTGGGCGGCATAGGCCGATCGGGCCGTGTCGGTCGGTCTTGGAGTGCACCAGCGAGGCTCGGTGCTCGGCGGTCGACCACGGGAGCGCCGTCGGTGGCCGGCGGCTTAGTCGGCATCGGCGTCGCGTCGGGTGGCACTCGGACATGCCAAAGCCGCGGCTGGAGGAGGTCGGCAGCGATCTTGTGGCTGTGACAAAAACAGCCCGTTGCATCACACGTCCACGAGATCCCGAAAGTGGTGCAGTCGCCGAGGTCCGTCATGGCGAACTCCGAGTGGAGGCGCGCGATGATGTCTTTCAAGTAGTGCGGTGATGATGCCGTGAGGATGATGTCGTCGATGTCGAAAGCGAGTAGGCGACGCTATCTCCATCTTTGTAAACAAAGAGAGATGCATCGGACTTGGTCGCGATGAAGCCGATCGCGGCGGATGTGCGAGGCAAAGCGGTTCCACGCCGGGAGCACGCTTGAGCCCGTCTGAGGACTTCTGCAAAACGGACATAATCGAGGTTGGCGGAGTCGATGAAGCCCGGCGGCCTGGCGATGAGACGATTTCCTCGGTGGCCGTGGAGGAAGGCGTTCTTCACATCGGTGGTGAACGGGCGCAGCGCGGCGGCGATGCGAGGCGGTGCGTATCGTCGCGGTTTGACAACCGGCTGAACGTCTCGTCGTGTCGGCGCCGGCTTGAGGAGAATCCTCGGGCGACCAGCGAGCCTTGTGCCGTGCGAGCCGTCGGAGTGGAACTTGTGCTTGTCTGACCACTTGCCGGTGACAATGTTAGCACCGGGCGGTCGAGGGACGAGGCGCCAGGTGCCGTTGTCCATGAGAGCCTTGTACTCCTCCGCCATCGCAGCGCGCCAACTGGGGTCGGCCAGCGCGCTGCGGTAGTTCGCCGGGATCGGCGAGGCCGTCGTGGCGGAGAGGTTGAGGCGGTGGACAGGACGTAGACTGCCGGTCTGAGATCGCGTCGTGGGGCGCGAAGGTGGCGGTGGCGCCGGAGCGGCCACGGGTGTCGGGGGCACCGGAGGCACCGGGGCCGGCGGCGGTCGCCGCCGGACGCCCGCCGCGAGCAGGCGGTCGAAGCGCCGGCTGGAAGCGAGAGGACCGACAGGCGCTCGCCGCAGCGGAGCGGCGGTCGGGGCGCCGGCCAGTCGGCCGGTCGGGTGCAAGGGGCCGGCGTATATGACCGCCGGGTCCGGGAGGTCCATCTGCTCAACGTCGCCGGAGGAGGGAGCAACTGAGGTAGTACGCGGTCGCTCAACGCCAAGTGGCGGAGCTGCCGGCGTTGAAGACAGTCCCTGCATCAAAAACTCAAGTGAAGACGGCACAGAGGCCGCCGAGGGTGCCGAGGCGAACGGGAACACAAGCTCATCGAAGACAACATGCCGTGATATAATGATACGGCGGCTGGACATGTCCAGGCAACGATACCCCTTGTGGGAGGAGGGGTACCCAAGGAACACGCATGGAGTCGAACGAGGAGAGCTTGTGAGCTGTCGTTGCACTAAGGTTCGGATAACAGAGGCAGCCGAACACACGGAGGGAGGAATAATCCGGGAGCTTCTGATGCAGGAGCTGGTAGGGTATACTGTGATGCACAGATGAGGAGGGGCGCCGGTTAAGCACATAAGTGGCAGCAGCTAGGGCTTCAGCCCAGTAGGGTGAAGGCATGGAAGTATGAATCAGCAGGGTGCGTATGGTGTTATTGATGGTTCGAAGTAGGCTCTCAGCTTTGCCGTTTTGTGGCGAGGTGTACGGACACGAAAAACGTAAGGCAATGTCGCGACTAGTAAGGAAGGTAGTGATGGCATTGTTGACGAATTCGGTGCCGTTATCGGCTTGGAAACATTTGGGTAGAATGTCGAACTGTGTATGAGCAAAGGCTACAAAATCGACAATATGACGCTGAACATCAGATTTATGGCGTAGAGGGAACGACCAGCAAAAGTGAGAGTAATCATCAAGTAACACAAGATAATACTTATAGCCGGAAGCGCTAAGAACTGGAGATGTCCAAACATCACAGTGAAGTAAAGCGAAAGGAGTAGTAGTGACAGACGTTGAACTACTAAAGGGGTGCCGCGTGTGCTTGCGCAGGCATGACACAAAGACCGCGGACTCTTATTACAAGCTATGACCGACAAGTGTTGTAGTTTGGCGAGGGCGGGGACCGGGGTGGCCAAGGCGATGATGCCACGGGGTGGGCGAGGTGGCGGCTGCAAGCGTGGGGCGTGGGCGAAGGAGTGGTGTAGAGGTCCCGCGGCTATTGCGGCGAAAAATCACGCGCCCGTCGTGGATCCTTATGAAAAACCCAAAGCGTCAAACTCAATAGAACACCGATTATCACGAGTAAATCGGCGAGCAGACGACGACGTTGCGCACTAGGGCGGGAGCAATGAGGATGTTCTTGAGGTGAAAATCGATGCCGACAATCGTAAGGTGGATGTGCCACGGCGGAAATGGGGATGGTGCTGCGGTTGCCTCGGTGATGAAAGAATTGTATTGAGGTAGGCGGGAGAAGCGATATACCATCCGATGACGACATGTGCGATGGCGCGGTGTCGAGTACCCAATTGTTGGCGCCACTGGCGCCATTTGGTTCGAAGCGGTGGCGAGACGGGCCGATCCCATCCGCCGGCGCTGGGCTGCGGTGCGGCCGGCGGCGAGACGGCGTGGCGCCCGGCGGGTGGGCGCAAAGCGGTGTGCGCTGCGGTGCGCGCCCGAGATGCCGGCTGTGAAGGACGCCACGGCTGCTGCGGCGCGCCTGCGGTCGCCATCGCTGCTTTGCTCGCGCCCACGGGTAAAGCACATCCGAGGCGGCCGGCGGTGCGCCGCGGTTGCCGCCGCCGCCACGTAGTTGCCGCTGCGGCGCCTTTCTTCCGATAGCGGTTGCCTGTCGTGACCGCCGCCGCCGCCTTGGCGCGGCCGGACCGCCACATTGTTGAGCTGCGCTACCGTCGCGTGACGCCGCCGGTGCCACGGCGTAGCCGGCGGCGTGGCATGCCGCCCGCAGGCGAGGTGCCGGCGTGAAGCGCGTCGGTGGCGACCTTGGCCGTTGGCGAGGCGGAGTTCCTTCGAAACCGGCTTCGCGGCGGTGGCGAGTTAGGCGGCGGATCGGTCGGCGATGTTGTCGGAGGTCTTTGGAGAGCGAGGTTGAGGCCGCGCGAGGTTGAGGACGAGTGCGAGTCGAGGACGGCGTAGCCAATGTCACGCAACGCCGTCGGCGGTGGCCTTCATCTTCGCGTACTCATCAATGGAGAGAGTGCCTGCGCCATGGAATGGAACTCGTGGCGAGAAAGACGGCACGGAAGCCTTGTTCGCTGAAAAGGGCTTCGATGGCGACCCAAAGGCGGCGGCGATGCAGTGAGAGGGCGAGGCCAAGGACGTCGTCCGCGACGAGCCGAGTAGCCACCGTGGGCGCGAAGTCGGCGATCGCCACCGAGCATCCGTGGGTGTCTGCGCGGAGCCGTCGGCGTCGCGGCGTGCTTGAACTTGCCGCGAGGAGAGGAAGAACGAGGACCAGCGGTTGAAGTTGGGGCGCTTCAACTCGTGGTCACCGGGGCGTGCGACTTGGCGGCGATCGTCGCGTGGGGCGGCGAAGATGGGCGCGCGACGTCGATCCGGTGGAGGCCATGGTAGCACTTGACGGCGAGGAGGACGTCGCCATGGCGTGGTGGGGAGGAAGGTGCGGCGGGGTTGGAGCACCGGCGAGTGGCGAGAGGGGAAGTGCGGCCGGGGTTGGGGCGGCCGGCGCGAGTGGGAAAGCGGCGAGGGTGGCGAGAGGAGAGGTGCGGCCGGCGGGGAGGTGGCCGGTGGCGAGCGAGGTTGGTCGGTGGGGTTGAGCGCGGGAGGAGGTTGGAGGTGCGCACGCCTGGTGGCGCGGCCGGGCGAGGTTGACCGGTGGGGGTTGAGGCGCCGGGAGGAGGTTGGAGGTGGCAGCAGCCGGGTGGCGAGGCGGCCGGGTGAGGAGGTGGTTAGGTGCGATTAGGTGCAGCGGGAGTTGAGGAGGTGGCGGCCGGTGGTTGGGTGCGGCCGGGAAAGAAGTGGCGATTGGCCGGTGGTTGGGTGGTTAGGTGCGCCGGGAGTTGAGGAGGGTGGCGGCCGGTGGTTAGGTGCGGCCGGATTTGGGGTGCGATCGGCCGTGAGGCGGCGGGGGTGGGGTTGGCCGTGAGCGAGGAAGGCAGCCGGGGGTTGGGGTTGGCAGTGACGGGAGGGCACCGGCAGCGGGAGGCGGTGTTGTTGCTGGGGTGGCCGGCCGGAGGGAGTGGCAGCCGGGAGGGGAGGGGACGCCGGGTGGGAGCAGCCGGGAGGGCTGGGAGGGGATTCGGCCGGGAGGGAAGGGGAGAGGTGGGCTAGAGTTAGGTGGCCCAGATTTGCTCTGATACCATGTAGAAGGAGATTGGGGGAATCACCACACACCCAAGTGGGGGGTGCCTTTCATATATATAGCCATGTACAGGTACAGGGGTACATTAGTAATTATCCTAATAGTACAGGACAACGAGGTTTAGATGAAACGAAAAGAAAGAGGGAGAACGGGAGGAAAACGAAAACGAAAAACACTAAAACTGAAACTAGACGGAAGGGGGGAATCGAAGCAGTGCTAGTTGGCTTCCGTCTTCAGGTGTGCAACCGGTTCGCATTACCCCCAGAGTGTCTCCATGTTCTGTACGCCGGCTTGGCCCCAGCTCCTCGCCTCTTCTTGGATCAGTTCCCAAACCTGAGACGCTGAGTGAGCTGGGTTGTTGAAGATTCTGTCATTTCTCTCCTTCCACAGAAAGACCATACAGACAGGTCCAAATATTGCCATGCACACCGGGTGGTTGATGGTATTCTTCGGTTTGCCTCAAGCCACCAGTCTTCAAGAGAAGAAGCATTAGCTGGTGCCAAAATCCGGGGAGGCAGAGATCCGTTGCAGGGCTGTAACGCCCCTATTTTTGGCGCCGTTAGACCATTTTACAACCAGGGATCACATAACCGGTACCGGGCCACTTCCCGGGAGCTGGCCGGAAACGGTAACCAGTCGGTTACTGGAATTCCAGTTTTTCAGATGAAATTCACTCGAATTTGATTGAAAACCATCAAAAATTCGAAAATTAGAATTTGAACTGGCCGAACCGGGAAAAACCGCCCAGGATTTTGGATCCTAGACCCCCGCAGGTAAACGGTTACCGGCCGGGTTTTTTCCCCCCTGTTCACAACCGCCTAGAATGTGCAGTTGTGAAGTAAGCAGCATCATAAGCAAGCTTTCGATTACAATAAAAACTAAACTTTTATCACACAAGCTTAAAGCTTATCAGCTGGTTTTAACACTGACATGGGCATCCAAGCACAAAGTTAATATATTACTTGACAAAAGAACTTCAAAACCACAAGCACACTTGAGCGCGGTTGAGACCTAGTAACAGTAATCATTGATGTCTAGAGGTCCATCAAAACCTTCTTCATTCAGATCCTCAGCATTTTCCCATGTTTCCTCTGTAGTTGATATTGCAAGAATGGGTACACAACTGTACTCAGCAAGCCACATAGAAAGCTAAATAATAACATGCTAGGAGTTCAAAGGATTGTTTGGGGTTTACCATAATAGGTGTATGTGGATGTATTTTGAGTTTAAAACAGTTTATCATTGAAACAGTAAAACAATGATAAATATAACATCAAGGGTTTACTCAACAATTGCAATTACCAACTTAACATCTGTAAAATCTCTACTTATGCCTCATGTATTGGAATCACCCATGTACACAGCTTCATTAACCGGAAGCACAACGTATTCGAATACCTTTGATTATACTCTACAGAGTTACCCAACTTTACCCACAAAATACCTCAAGCTCACACTGTCATGCAATATACACGCAATACGTTAGCGTATCACTGAGTTGAGATAACAAAGTTTTTTCACTGCTCAACCTTTTTAGTCTCTACCCGGTAGGTTTATAGTACATACAGCCCTCGGGAGACCACCGGCCAATAGTGGAATACGTGATCCGAGGCTGACAGGTCCTTACCGTTGTGTAGACCAGCGAGTGCCCTTTAGGCCCACTCCTGTCCCCCATTCTGCGGTTGCTCTATCACATAAGAGTAGTTGACATCCCATAGATATTCAATCGAAAGAACAGTGTACTAAGCTAAGTTGGAATAACCACACTTGTCGTTGAGCGATTTCTATGTCTGTTACTTGGCACAAGGTTCTTGTCCTTACCTGTCTTACAGTGAGACGATGGACCAACACCAACTAGTGGCTGTCCACCTCCAGATCTCACATTCGACTCACTTTTATCAAGTCTGTTGGGTTGTCCAACCTCTTGGTAACAACCCTCAACTTTTCACCAAAACTATTGACGATTAGCCAGTACTGTTTTCAGAATTTATAAACACATTTTGTGATAATGCTAAAGAGTTAGCTATCATTTTATGTGGCCTAAACTTGTCAAGGTCAATATGGCCTACAACGAATAGGAGGGCTTGTATGTGGGGCGATATGATATATCTAATTATCATAACATTCAAAAGTATTATTTTAGTATTAAAGTAATTAGCATAAATACAATAATGAAAGTAGTAGTATAATTACATGAAATATATGCTCATAATGATAAAAGGAATGCGGCTTGTGTCGGACCCGGATTTTCTAATCCAGAATCCTCTGTGAAACACTGTGCTATTCCCTGGATGAGTAGCTAGCACTCACAGATACATCACTGAATCAATTCATACATGGCGTAAAACCATACCATTCATTAATTAACACAACAGAGTTTACATAGACCGCGTCGGGTCGAGTTTTACAATAGGACCGAACAGGCCAAATTGATTACATTACAGAATACCGAATACGGTAGCGGAAGCAAAAGGGGGTGAGAGCACATCTCTCCACAGGCAAGCGACTGGGGAAACCCGTGTGCGTCCGATATTAACCAAGACTTGGATAATAGTGGATGCACGCAAGTACCGACGGAGTCAACTGGACTGGGGCGAGACTAGAACAACTAAAGACTACACTACGCTTCATCATCTCCTGGACCTCCAACTTCCGGATCCTCGTAGTAGTCGTAATTTCCAAGATTTCCTGCTTCTGAGGATTTTGGGGGAGAGAGAGAGCGAGGATGAGCACAACTTTCGTGCTCGCGAGCCAACACGCAATGCAATAATATACATGCAAGGCTTAACAAGGATGGCTCGGGTTCTTTTATTTGCTAAAGCAAGGTTTTCAAATATCATAATTACAAACTCCTAGCACTTAGCGTTTTAACAAATTGTATTTTATTAAAGAGAGTAGTTGTGCAATAGTTGATATCACAGAGGTTCCTCCATGAACTCTACCTGATGCTTATTTTGAATTGGGGCTAACCCCGCATATTAACATCACTGAGTCTGAAAACTCAGGCAAAATCCAAACCAGGGCTAGGTGAGCCCACCATATTTTTCATACCACCCACAAAGGTTTTTGAAATAGAACTAACTCAAGTTAAGTTCTCATGTCTGCCTTTGACCGTAGGCACGGCTATTCGAATAGTTTATTACACTCTGCAGAGGTTGTACGCTTTACCCACAAGAGATAATCATCCGGATATGTACACACGTTTCCGTAGACATGTGAATCAGGGGAGATCATCACAAGGCCTTTACAATGCATCCAGCAGTATTAGTTACACCCGCTAAGGTTTCGTCTTTGAAGGGTTACGTCCGTTTAGATCCGTTAATCCTTACCTAGACCCCCTCTTGAGCCCTCTTAACGACTTATGTCGTGCGCCCTGACACCCTTCGCCACAGAGGCTTACGGCGTCGCAGGACATCTACCTAGTGCAACTCGTCTTCGAGAGATACAAATTATTTAGCCAAAGTTGTATTTTACTGGACTTGTGGTTGCACTTGTTTTACGGAGGTCATGACATGATTAAGTCCTTAGGGTTGTCAGGCGGTTCATTTCACATTCCAATCCACAAAGCAGCAGTCCTTGGGCTACATTAGCACCCACTGTCACACCATCCATCTTACCGTCCACCCAGACGGGGTAATAGCAATTTAGGGTTTTGGAGGAGTAAAACCAAATTACCACATTTGTCTCAGTCATGGACCACCAATGACTGCCCAAACCAATTTATGTTTGAAGAGATGATGATTGGGACATTTTAATGTCCCGGTACTTAAGCAAGACTAGCATGTCGCTTAAGTACGACCTATAACTAGTATTACCATATAGTTACTAGGGTGACAATGGTTAATGGATTCAAGTTGTCAAGGATGGCATAATAATTAATTATTCATCGAATGGGTATTTAACTACCTTAAGCTTTAACATACATTTGTTTAAAGAATTAAAGCATGCAATTTGCTATTTTAAAAGAATATAATTTGCATAAAATGTAGGCTCAATATGATCAAAGTATTGACTCGCCTGGGAGAAGATCTTGATAACCTTGGGCTTGATCAACTTGGAGATCTCCGGCGTTTTCAAATCCTAGTCGGACGAGCGTACCGGAAAAAGACACGGACAAGCAAAAAGAGCAATTAAATGCAAATGAACAACAAATGAACTTCAAATTAAACAAGACCTATGCCATTAGCAAGATCTTGAATTAACAAATTTTTAGAAATTTACTTTACAATTTTTGGAGCTAGAATGGGGGAGATACTAATTTTTGAAGTCTAGCTTTTGAATTAAAAAAAAAAGAAAAAGGAAAACAAAAATCAAATAAAAAGAAAAAAGAAAACGGCCCGCATGATAGGAAATCGGCTGGCCCACGCACGGGCAGATCAGCCGCGCGAGGGCGCGGCCACGCGGCCTTGAGCGCGACCGGAAGGGAAGCGCGGCGTGGCGAAGAAAAAGGCGGGCGGCTCGGGCGGCGGGAGAGGGAGGTAGCGGCGCGCCGGCGAAGGGGAGGAAAGGCGGCGGCGGGCTCGGCGGCAGCGGCGACGACAACGGCGACAGCGAGGAGGTGGGCGCGGCCGGCGGTAGCCACGAGGAGACCAGCGGGGCGGTGCGCGGGAGGAAGAAAGCGGCGGCGCGGGGAAGAGGAGGGCTCACGGCGGCGGCGCGAGAGCTCACCACGGCGGCGGCGGCGGGCGGCAGCGATGGCGGCGGCGAGGTAAGCCTCGCGGCTTTTCTTCTTCTTCTTCCCTTCTTCGGCTTTTCTTCCTCTCGGGTTCTTGCTTGAGGATGAAGGGAAAGCGGGAGGAACGAGGGGCGCGGGGTTAGGGCTTTAAAGCGGCGGAGGAGGAGCGGGAGAAGGGTCCCGCGGCAGGGCTCTGGAGCTCAGCGCGTGCGTCGAGGTGATGATGGCGGCGGGAGGCGTGCGGGGCGCCAGGCGGTGGCGTGCAGCCCAGCGAGGCGGCGCGACGGGACGACGCGAGCGAGGTCGGCAGGGGGGTTGACGGGAGGAAGAGAGAGGGGTCCGCGGGTTGACCCAAGAAGGGGAAAAGAGGCGCTCTGACTTGTCTCCTTACACAAAGTCTTCAATTAAATCATCTTGTACGACGTTCTCTGGAGCTTGGTTGTCGAGGTCGTGACCTAACACAAATTAAAATAATCCAAATAAAATGACCAACTCAACAAGGAATGAGCTAAGAACAATATACAAGTAAAAAATAAAAATGAAAAGAATTAAAAGCGAGCGGTCGGGTGATGAATATAATTTATTTGGAGCTTGATTGGGTTGAACAAAGTCATGGATAGGATTCACGGGCTCGAACCAGTCGAAAAGGATATATTTATCTATACAGGGTTTTGGGTGAGTAGTATCGGCCCCCACAAATAGTGTCAATTTACACTATTCATAATGGGTTGGGGTTTCATGAACAGTACATGGCTGAACATTTGTGAACAGTGATGGGTTTTATTGGGTGGGATGTGAATAGTGATTGGTTTGAACAGTGTTGGGACAAATAGTAATGGGTTGGGTCCTAAACAGTATTAAGCTCACTTAATGGCCCAAATGGGCATTTGGCCCATTCGGCCTTTAAACCGAAGGAAGCCCACCTTCCTTTTTCTTTTTTTCCTTCGTTGGTTCTCTTCTTTATTTTTCTGCCCATCTCTGACCGACGACGGCGGCGACGATTGTGGTGGCGGTGATGGCCGGCGGCAACGCGGGGAGGGTGGGGAGCATCAGTGAGGCACGAGCATCCCATTTTGGGGTTTTGCCTGGCCGGAGGTGGCCCGGTGATGTGTCGGTGGTGGCGGAGGCGCATGGCTGAGGCAGAGGAATGGTGCGGCGGCACTCTGGCCAGGCTCTGGCCAAAATGGCCGGTGCTCACCAGTGGGCCAAGGTGAGTCTGTTAGTGGTGGTGTTGGAGCTCGGGGTGGCCTGTGGTGGTGTGGTAGCATGAGATGTTGGCGGCGTGGAGGAGGAACTCAGAGCCGACGAGCTAGAGGCGAGGATAGCGGTGGGGTTGGTGGGGAGAGATGTGGGGTAGTGAGGTGGTGCTAGAGGCAAGGTTCGTGGGAAAGGGGAGGGCTTTGGTGGCAGATTACCTTCGGGCTCGTCGGGGTAGAAGTGATACGGCGGTGAAATTGACGCCATTGGTCGGAGTTAGAGGGGAAAGGGGTAGTGGGAGAGGCGCTAGAGTTGAAGATGATGAGGGAGACGGGCTCCGGACAGGCTTTTATAGCCCGCAGAGGCAGTGGCACCCGTGCGCGAGCGGAGTGCGCGCGGCGTGTGGCAGTGAGGTGGGCGGCCGAGCGTGAACGGCACCAAGCGGGGCGAGTTGGCGATATGGTGGTGGTACGATGGTGTTGTGGTGGCGTGCTTAGCTCACTAGAGGGAGGATGAGTGCTGGCGTGTCCAAATGCGGCAAGAGCGGCGCGAAGAGGGGGAGGGCCGAGGGTGTGGCGTTGGTGTTGGCATGCGGCGTGCGGCATTGGCGTGCACATTGATGGCACCGCAAAGTTTGCCTATGAGGTGGCACGGGAGGTGGCGGGGTGCTGATGGGAGCGAAGACAAAGGCAGCGCGAGGTTGATGACGCACAGGAGGACGAAGTAGGGGGAAGAAAACGCCCAGGGAAAGAGACGTCTTCGGTTGAGGAAAACGGGAAGGCCTAAAGAGGAAAGCGAAAAAGGATATGAGATTTCCGAATTGGGAAAGAAATTCAAAGTCAAGTAAAAAACTCAAAACTTTTGAAATTATGAAATTTCGAGTTGTTTAAATCTACCCCCTTAAAAAGAATCTCGACCTCGAGATTCACTCAAAGCCAAGGGTTAGGTTGGGAAAATCACATTGCATTTTCGATTCATTTTTCCATGTTTGCTTCTTCTGCATGATTATGTCCAAGAAAGTGAAAAGGTGGCTCCTGGATTAATTAAAATCTTGCACGAAGTAAAAACATATCGACAATGACATTTGTGGCCTCTGTTGCTTCCTTGGTAGTAATATAAGTGATTTTGCCTTGAATTAGTCCGGTTGTTGGTCTTCCTTCTTCTGGAATTTGTCTCGGTCTTCTTAGCTATTCTCTGGGTCTTAGCATACCTCCTTTGGTAGCTTGCATTATTGGCGGCGTCTTGTTAGTCTGTGATTGATTCCTTGCTTGAGCTTTGGCTGCTTCTGGTGGAATATTTTTCATTGGGCATTGAAGTTTGAAGTGACCTGGTTGTCCATAGTGGTATCAGTTCGAAGATTTTTGTGGACACTTCCTTTGGTAGTGATTTCCTCTGCATGTTTGACACTGAACTGTGGCTAGTTGACTCATATTGTATTGTGGTAATAATGATAAATAGTTAGCTATCATTTTATGTGACCTAAACTTGTTAAGGTGAATATAGCCTACAACAAATAGGAGGGCTTGTATATGTGGGGTGAAAGGATATATCTAATTATCATGACATTCAAAATTATTATTTTAGTATTAAAGTAATTGGCATCAATACAGTAATGAAAGTAGTAATAGAATTACATGAAATATAGACTCAAAATGATAAAAGGAATACGACTTGCCTCCTTACACAAAGTCTTCGATTAAATCATCTTGTCAGGCGTTCTCCAGAGCTTGGTTGTCAAGGTCGTGACCTAACGCAAATTAAAATAATCCAAATAAAATGACCGGCTCTACATGGAATGAGCTGGGAACAATATACAAATAAAAACAAGAATTAAAAGAATTAAAAGCGAGCGGTTGGGTGATGAATATAATTTATTTGGAGCTTGATTGAGCTGAACAGAGTCGTGGATAGGATTCTCTGGCTTGAACGGGTCGAAAAGGATATATTTATCGAAAAAGGGTTTGGGGTGAATTGTGTCGGACCTGATGAATAGTGTTAATTTACACTATTCATAATGGGTTAGGGTTTTATGAACAGTCATGAACAGTGTTGGGTTTTATTGGGTGGGGCTGTGAACAGCGATTGGCTTGAATAGTGTTGGGCCAAATAGTAATGGTTTGGGTCCTAAACAGTATTAGGCTCACTTAATGGCCCAAATGGGCATTTGGCCCATTCGAACTTTAAACAGAAGGAAGCCCAACTTCCTTTTCCTTTTTTTCCCTTCGTTGGTTCTCTTTTCTGTTTTTCTCCCCTTCTCTGACCGACGGTGGCGATGACGATTGTGGCGGCGGTGATGGTGACGGCGGTGCAAGGGAGGATGGGGAGCATCAGTGAGGCACGGGCATCCCATTTAGGGGTTTTGCCCAGATGGAGGTAGCCCGGTGATGTGTCGGTGGCGGCGGAGGCACATGGCCGAGGCAGAGGAATGGTGCAGCGGCACTCCGGCCAGGATCCGGCCAAAATGGCCGGTGCTTGAACAACAGTGGGGGCAAGGTGAGTATGATAGTGGTGGTGGTGGAGCTCGGGGTGGCCCGTGGCGGTGTGGCGGCATGAGCCGTGAGCGGCGCGGAGGAGGAGCTCAGCGCCATCAAGCTAGAGGTGAGGATAGGGGTGGGGATGGTGGGGGAGAGATGCAGGGTGGTGAGGTGGTGCTAGAGGCAAGGTTTAGAGTAAAAGGGGAGGGCTATGGTGGCGGATTACCGTCGGGCTCGTCGGGGAAGAAGGGAGGCAACGCTGAAATTGACGCCGTTGGTCAGAGCTGGAATTGAAGATGATGTGGTAAATGTGCTCTGGAGGGGCTTTTATAGCCCGCAGAGGTGGTGGTGCCAGTGTCCGACGGAGTGCGCCCGACGCGTGGCAGCGAGGTGGGTGGCCGAGCATGAACGGCGGCGGGCGGGGTGAGGTGGCGATATGGTTGTGGTATGGTGGCGTCGTGGTGGTGTGCCTAGCTCAGTGGAGGGAGGACGAGTGCTGGCAGGTCTAGAAGCGGCGAGAGCGGTGCAAAGAGGGGGAGGGCCAAGGGTGTGGAATTGGTGTTGGTGCGCAGCGTGCGGCGCTGGTGTGGGCATTGATGGCGCCGCAAAGTTTGCCGGCGAGGTGGCGCGGGAGGTTGCTGACGGGAGCGAAGACGAAGGTGGCGCGAGGTTGATGACGCACGGGAGGATGAAGTAGGGGAAGAAAACGCCCTGGGAAAGAGACGTCTTCGGTTGAGGAAAACAGGAAGGCCCAAAGAGGAAAGTAGAAAATGGTAGGAGATTTCTGAATTGGGAAAAAAATTCAAAATCAAGTCAAAAACTTAAAAACTTTTGAAATTCTGAATTTTCGGGTTGTTTCAAGGGCTTTGTGCCAAATACTGACAGAGAAAGAGCAGTTTCCGAGTAGATGTGCTGCGTTTTCCGACATGACCCGACAAAGTGAACAAATTGGGTTGTGCGGCCACCCATGCCGAGCCAAGTTGTTAGCAGTAAGACATCTCCCCCTAGATGGATCCGAATCCTCCGCTGTAACGCAGAGGATCATTGTTTGAATAGTTTTCTTTAAGTATGTGAACAACACTCGGCAACAACACCGCAAATAGTACTGTAGCAGCTGCGAAGTATGTACTGTAGCGAAGACACCGGACCTTTGATTTTTGATCGGGCGATACAGATCATTTTCTAATGCAAATCATTGTAGATCCTCTGCGTTGAATCCTTCAATGCAGATGATTCATTTCCCCTCAAATCGCTAGCCATGCAAAAATCTTGCATTTGAGGGGTGCTTTTTTCGGCCAAATGAGGCTCAAAAAATTGGATCTGATAGCTCCTTCAAACCGAAACTTGTATGCTGAGCTTGCCGAGTAATTACCCTGTGATGAAATCCTGTTCGCCCTGTGAAATTATATCTAGGCGGATAAGGGGTTAGTGCAGTGGCGAAGCAAGGATGAAAATAAAGGGTGGGCTCAAAACCTCGAATGACTAAGCTAATTTGAGACAAGTATAGTCTTGTATTCTTGTGCAATCAAATTCATACGTGAATAAAAGCAAAACAGAGCAAAAAAAGAAATACAATTAAGTTACCTCGTTGAGTATATAATGAATTGCTTGTGAAATAATTACGCAAAGTTCGTTTCTCCATTATTGCAAACCTACGAACAATTTGCTAATTGAGTATATTGCTAATTGACTAATTGAGTATATTCTAACACTATATAGCACATTACCACAATATATTGAAACAGATTGCTAATTGACTAATTGAGTATATTCTAACACTATATACCACATCACGATCATTACCACAGTACCACACTATATTCTAACAAATTGCTAATTGATCAATTGAGTATATTCTAACAATATAATCTATGTACCACATTAACAGTAGATGGATAGATAGCACTCACAGTGGTTAGGACTCAGTAGAGGCTCTTGACTCCTTCAATCTTGATTCTTTAGCCTTCTCCCTTCCGCCTTCACTTCAGCAGATGCCAAATGCAGATGGCCTCCACACCCACAGCTAAAATCAACCTCGGCCCTTGCCTCCTCCTCACAGAGCCGGAGACCCCAGCCCAGAGGCCAGATCTCCTCCTCGCCTCGACACCTCCTCCAGCTCCCCCTCGTTGCCTCCGGTGCTCCTCCTCCTCGCCTCCGGGCTCTGTCCCTCTGGTGCGCCTCCTCTTGTCGTCTCCTCAATCATTCAATGGATTTGGGAATTTTGGTACGGCCGAAGGGGGAACAGGGAATGTGAGGTGGAGACAGATGGGGACGTGGGGTGGATGTGAGTTGGGCCTTGTGGGCTTCACCGCTTTTGCAAGACCAACAAATGCTTTTTGTTCAATTGCTCCCTCCTTTCTCCTCCTCCTCCTTTGGTCTACCGGAGGTTGGGCTGGATTCGCCCCTGGGTTAGTGTGCCTTTGCAGGGCGGAGCCAGCGCCAGCCCACGCCTTGGGCTGGCCCAGCATGTGTTGGCCCAAAATCCTTATGGTGTAGGCTTGTCTCCATATATACACATTGGAATTGAATTTTTTTCTAATTAATTAATTTTTTATTCAAAATTACAGAAATAATATCACCTTTTTTATTTTACAGAAATAATCATCTGTTGCTCAACCATTGGGCGACTAGCCCAAGTAGCTCAACCATTGAGCGACTTGGACACTTGTCGCTTAACGGTTGGTTCTAGTGTATAGGTTGATCAGGTAGCAGTGCATGCATTGTACACCGTTAGACGATAAGTGTCCAAGTCGCTCAACGGTTGAGCGATTTGAGCTAGTCGCCTAACGGTTGAGCGACATATGATTATTTATGTAAAATAAAAAAAGGTAGTATTATTTTTGTAATTCTGAATAAAAATTAATTATTTAGAAAAAAAAATATGTTGGAATTTATTACTTTTACCTGCAGTGTTTTACTGGGTCCCGGGAGGCCGGAGGGCCGGCTCTGCCCCTGTGCCTTTGTATATGCACGGACAAGTTCGAACTGTCTCTTTTGAAATTTTAGTGAAACTCCTGTGAAAGCTCCGACACAGGTTGAATAATCTTTTGACCGATTCAGCTAGCTGCTTCAGATAGCTAAGTCAAACACGCGTGGTTGCTAGCTAGCAATGGCACCGTGACGCGCTAACTTGAACGCACACACGTCTCAGTCATTTCCCTCCATGCTAAGTCAAGTCTACTCCTTCCAGCTTGTTTCACACGTCTCTCTCTCTCTCTAACTTGCATGCATATATTCCACCAAGGCGTACTCGCAATTGATCGACCTGCAGCAATAATCTAGTTAATTTGATTAAAGAGAAGTAGACGACATCCTCATTCCCCGTCGCTCGCTGTTTGACTTGCCCTCCACGCTTCTCTCTCTCTCCCGATCGACGACCTGACGGCACCTAGCTGCCTATATATTCCTTTCTTTCTTTCTTCCTCGCAAACATAGTCGCGATTATCCATTTCGTCTGTCTCAACCTAGAAGGAAGCTCATCCGTCTCCCTGCACCACATACACATTTTGTGTCGAATCCAGATCGATCAATGGCCGCATTATTGTTGGTAAACCATCTGCGCCCTCGGCGGCCGCCATGCTCCCTCTCCCTCGTGCTTCTGCTGCTGCTCCTCCTGACCGTCTTCACGCAGCATTCCAGTTGCAGCAGGCCTCTGCGACAACCAGCACCTGGTGGGCGGCCTCTCGACAATGGCGGCGTCGCGGCCGTGCAGACGAAGGTGGTAGCTCTCCCCACCGAAACGGCGGTGTCGAGGGAGGAGCTCGCGGCCAAGTACGAGCAGCTTCTGCTCAACAGGAAGCCCAGGGGGAGGCCACCGCCGTCCGGCCCCAGCAAAGGCACCAACGACATCAAAAACTAGCTCTAATTTGGAGCAGAGACGCCGATATTTCTCTCCTCTCTTGTACACAGTCGTATGCTGTTCTCCTCTCTTACTTCGTTCTTTCTCGTTATATAGAAATTATACGGGGCAATTCTCTACGTGTCACTGAATAACTTCGGTTGTTCTTTACATACCACTGATATCTCACTGATATATGGGTCCATGATCCACTATCAGTATCGCAATGAGTGATATATAAAAAATCATGTTTTGTTTGTCAATGACATGTATGAAATTAATCCAAATTATATCTAGGCGGATAAGGGGTTAGTGTGCCTTTGTATATGCACGGACAAGTTCTTTTCCCTTTCTTTTTAACGGGATCTAATTGTTGTTGTACTCCAGCTTGTAACTATATATGTGAATTGCTTCTACAATATATAGTGCTAGACAAGTTTCAAATATACAACGAAATGTGTCTGACACGTACGACCAGACAAAAATGCAATAAGCATGCTTTCGCCTTCCAGAGATTACGAGCATTGATTATTCTTATTCTCTTTAATTGTACTCTCTCTCCGTCCACACAGTCACGTCGATTTTAGTTTTAACGGTCCCAATAAGACTTGACTATAATTTATTATCATAATATACTATCAAAAATAAATAAATAAATATAGCATGGAAATATTTTCGTAAGACATATCCAATAACATTATTTTCATGTAGGCAATTTATATACTTTAAAATATATTAATGGCCATAGTTCCAAAAGCTTGATTACACGGAACCTACGACGACCTACATTCGTGGACAAAAGGAGTACCAAACATCTGATTTTCAATACTGGAGTACCGGATTCAGATCCTCTGATGTTGCAAAGGAAATGGTAGATAGCAACAATGTCGTGGCATTGCGACGATCTGAGACGTCCGATTCAGGAAGAACGGACTATATCAACTGCTACAGCACCAACCACATAACTTTTGCTACAGACAGTGCCTCGCACGATCTTACCCTTCGCTTTTTGATCCAACGGCTACAAACCAATGCCACTGCGCTGTAGCGCGTGACATTACGCATGCGCGTCCTGGAGTACCACCGCTTGCTCCCTCCATTCCCTTATCATTTTGGGCGTGGTCTTCAATAAACACATTTTGGACATGGACATGAAGGATGGGTGCCCAAGGGGGAGTATTGGGAAACCACGGGCCTGACCCTGCAGTCGGCCCATTAGTGGGCGCCCCATCCCAAATCCTAGCAGGGTCGTAGCCTATAAATAGGGGGTGCTATACATTGTAAAAGATGGATCGATGGATGAATGAATAAAGAGAAGCAAGAAGTCCCCCTACATCTCTGTGTTCTATCTCTTATTCTGTTCTTGTGTTCATGTATTATTCTTACGATTCTGAGTTTGTCTACGAGGTAATCGCTCGGACTGAACTCGTCAGCGACGGTTCCTCAACACAATAAACACATTTGACCATATTATCTTCTTCTAACTTATGAAAAGTACTTTTGGTGGCAAATCTGCTAATTTCATTTCCGTGTAACAAGTACAGAATATATTCAAAATTGGCTGCGTGGATCCTAGAAGAAAACGGAGGGAATAATTCAGAGAAGAAAGTTAGATCAGGCTTGGAGATCTCAAGTTCGATGTTCTTGGATGAGAGACCAGTGCCAGCTTCTCTTTGGCCGTTGCCCTCTCCTCTCCCTGACTCTGCAGCGTGGCGGGTCCACGCGGATCGATTCTTGAGCTGTCAGCGAATCCACAGGCATACGGATCGGAGTAGTAGTATTCGTTTCGTCTTGTCCTCCCGCATCAGAGTTGTCTGACGAATACCCTCTATTTTCGTTTCTGCAATTACAAGAAAGAAAGATGTACGCTCGCATGTGTTCTGGGATGTCACTCGGGTTAGGTTGGGAGAGTTACGGACTATGCATCATGGGGCATATCAAGTGAAAAAAGATCGGACCTGTATCATGTGCACCTGGCCGGGTCTTAGTGGATCCGCCTCTGTGTATACGGACTAATTATGCGGGAAATTTGGTTAGTTATAGGTGGTATCAATATTTCAATAAGGTATTGCAGCATCTCTTCTAGATGCACTTATCGCTGATCCGAAGAAGAAACACACGCTTGGTAGAACGATGGAGATGTATACACGTGATGCACAACGGATGAACACACATACAATGGAAGACAATCTGAAGATGAAGCACACACGCGATCACACGGATGAAACACACGTATACGCGGCAAGCGTGTATTCCTCCCCAAAAGAAAAAAAAAACAGAATCCATAATTAATATCCTCAGTAAAAGAAAATAAAGAATAAAAACTTGCACCCGAAATCCCCTGAAAAAAAAATCAGAATCTACATGACATTAAGCCAAGTCAAATTGAATTTGCATCTATTTTCCAAGGCAAAAAAATTTCAACAAGTCCTTCATTCAAAACTAAGTAAACGAGCGCGTACAAAATTGGATTAAAAAAAGCAGCTAATAAGTGAATAGTCATTCTAATTTTATATATTTTCTTTTACACAAAAATCCCAAGTAAAGAGGCTATACGATATTCTCGGGCTCAACCTATATAAATGATGCTAGGGACTTTGGCCCTCCTATATATATTTCCATATGACATCACAAGTAGCACACATGGCCAAGCATCAACTCATCCTCCACACCACCACCACCATGGTCAGGACAACAACGCCGACGGCACACGAGATGCTGGAGTAGTATAGTTTCCCGTAGGGCATCCTCCCAAAGGACGTTCAAGGCTAAATCCCCAACCCAGATGGCTCCTTTGAGGTACCCTTCCCAGGTGATTGCGAGGTTAGCGTCTATGGCTATACGCTCTGGTACAAAAGCTACATCTATGGGAGCATCCAGTCTGGGTCAAATTTTAAGGAGCACTCTTCCTTCCAAACACAATCATGTCCTGTCGCGTGGTATGTAGTGAGAATTACCTAACACAAGACACACATTTTAATTGACAGAAAAATGAAAGTGGGTAAATTTTAGGTACATTGTCAAGGCAAGAGAGTAGACTTTAGATACACTCTTGAGGCAAGATAGCTTTAGAAGTAAAATAGAGGACACGAAGGTAAACATATGAAAATTATGTAGTTGTCCGGTTTTCAAACTGTTGTAGCGTAGTCCTATAAAGGTACTACATTGATGGTAACTTCTAACATGACTCTAGAATTCCACTAAATTTTTTAGCAACAGGCCTCTGGCGTCTAATTTTTGTCAACACTCAGCGCTACCAAAAGTATGAAAATCATTTTTTTTTTGTTTATGAATAAACGAAAGTAAATATTAGAGTAAAATGTACAATGCACCACCCAAATTGATTTGAGTTGCACAAAATACCATGTATAAGCAATGTTTGCACATAACTCCTTGTATATGTACAAGTTATTGCACTTAGCACCACCCATCCTTTGCACACCACGCATGCAGACGCCATGCATTTGCCCCTCTAGTCAGCCACAATGGCAAAGATGAAAAGAGACTACTTCAAGACAGAGCAACGAGCCGGACTGTTGTTTGATAGATGGTAACCCTTCTCTAAAAATTCATTCAATCGACCATGCTCTGTCGTCTCCTTTACTCGCATGGTCTTGTTCTTCCCTTGCACGTGCCCTAACCTCTTGCTAAACATTGCTGGCCAGCGTGGTTGCAATATCGTGGCACTGTAGATTGTGTTATATACAAATATTTCTTAGACATGGTGTTTTGTGCACGTCAAGTCAATTTGGGTGGTGACATGTGCAATTTACGCCAAAAAAAAGATAATTGTCCACGTTATATGTAATAATCACCTATGGAATGACTATCTATGTAAATTTTACCAGTACAAGAAAAATTGATACAATCATAGCTAATCACTCCCAAAAGGTAAAAAAAAAGACGAGGGGCCGTTTGGAATGTGGGGGTCATCATAGGAATATTGTAGGAAAAACCTCCTATCTTTTTAGCATATAAATAATAAAGTCGGTTTGTTGTGTACTTGGGATCATGTTGCTAACCATCGACCAAGATCAAAAACTCCAACACCGGAGATTAATTGGGGTATGGAACAAAACCACGTCATGAAAGCAAGAACCAGCCTTCGAAAAATGAAAGAAAGAACCCAATTAATCCAAGAATCACTAACCTCAGCACGCAAAAATATTAGGCTATGTTTCCATATTAGGATATGGATAACTATGCAGCTCTAGAGTATCTCCCTTTTGGATAAAAACTGCAGAGAGCAAGTGTATATCTCTTAGTTGGATAACAACTATACAAATATGGTATATAACAACTATACAAATATGGTATATCTCCAATCTCTATAACTAGATACATTTAGTGTATATTTGATTTGGATAAACACTATGCAGATTTATTGTATACCCTAGAATTCTCCAGCTCTACCTATATATAAGAGGGTAGGGATCAGACTCTGTTTAGCAATCCCAAGCACCAACCATGGCCAAGCACCATCTCCTCCTCCTTATGGCTGCCATCCTCCTCTACACCATCATGGCCTCCCCCACCATCGCCACTATGGTCAACTAGACAACGCCAACGGCGTACGACATGTTGCAGCAATACGGCCTCCCCCGGGGAATCCTCCCAGAGGGCGTTCAAGACTACGTCCTCCACCCAGATGGTTCCTTCGAGGCATCCCTCCCTGCGGACTGCGAGGTCACTATCGTCAGCTATAAACTCCGATACAGAAGCCACTTGTCCGGGGCCATCCAGTCCGGGTCGATCGATAAGCTGGATGGTGTGAGCGTCAAGGTGGTGTTAACATGGGTAGGCATTGAAGATTCCATGCTGACCCGATAACCAAGTCGTACGCGCTCAGCAACTTCGCCGAGAGCCCCCGCTGCCAGTGAGGCTCCGAGGCTTCACAAAATACAGTAGCAACACTGGCTGGTCATGGCCCTCTTGTTCCGTGCTGCATGGCATTTCGTGCTTCTTTCATTTGTTATGTGTTGCTGCTGTGACCTATTTCTTTACGTTATTATTATTATTCCATGAGCTCTTTTAAGGTTCTTCAATGACCACTTTAGACGTAATTTGGACCAACCAATAAATCATGGTTGTCTATTGTTGTTGTCACTCTGGGCTAATTAAAACTAATAAAAGAAAAACGACAAATGTGATTAATTGCTTACGAGCAAGCACGCCTACTGCTGTGGGTCCTTGGAAGTGGTCTTTCTTTCCAAATCAGCATATATAATCCTCTCAAAAAGAAAAAAAACAGAATCCATAATTAATATCCTCAATAAAAGAAAATAAAGAATAAAAAACCGCACCCAAAATCCCCTGAAAAAAAATCAGAATCTACAAGATATTAAGCCAAGTCATATTGAATTTGCTTTTATTTTCCAAGGCAAAAGAATTTCAACATGTCCTATATTCAAAACTAACTAAATGATCGCGTACAAAATTGGATTAAAAAAAGGCAGCTCATAAGTGAATAGTCATTCCAATTTTATATATTTCCTTACACTAAATGTCCAAGTAAGGAGGTTGTACAATATTCTCAGGCTCTACCTATATAAATGACACTAGGGATTTTGGTCCTCCTATATGTACTTCCATATGACATCACATGTACCACAGATGTCCAAGCATCATCTCTTCCTCCTTGCCACCACCATGGCCTCCCCCGCCACCATCACCATGGTCAAGACAACAACGCCGACGGCACACGAGATGCTGGAGTAGTATGGTTTCCCGCAGGGCATCCTCCCGAAGGGCGTTTAGGGCTAAATCCCCAACCCAGATGGCTCCTTTGAGGTACCCTTCCCAGGTGATTGCGAGGTTAGCGTCGATGGCTATACGCTCTGGTACAAAAGCCACATCTATGGGAGCATCCAGTCTGGGTCAAATTTTAAGGAGCACTCTTCCTTTCAAACACAATCGTGTTCTGTCGTGTGGTATGTAGTGAGAATTACCTAGCAGAAGACACACATTTTAATTGACAGAAAAATGAAAGTGGGTAAATTTTAGGTACATTGTCAAGACAAGAGAGTAGACTTTAGATACACTGTCGAGGTAAGATAGCTTTAGAAGTAAAATAGAGGACACAAAGGTAAACATATGAAAATTATGTAGTTGTTCGGTTTTCAAACTGTTGTAGCCTAGTCCTATAAAGGTACTACATCGATGGTAACTTCTAACATGACTCTAGAATTCCACTAAATTTTTTAGCAACAGGCCCTTGGCGTCTAATTTTTGTCAACACTTAGCGCTACCAAAAGTATGAAAATCATTTTTTGTTTATGAACAAACGAAAGTAAATATTAGAGTAAAATGTACAATGCACCACCCCAATTGATTTGAGTTGCACAAAATACCATGTATAAGCAATGTTTGCACATAACTCCTCGTATATGTACAAGTTATTGCACTTAGCACCACCCATCCTTAGCACACTACGCACGCAGACACCATGCAATTGCCCCTCTAGTCAGCCACAATGGCAAAGATGAAAAGAGACTACTTCAAGATAGAGCAACGAGCCTGACTGTTGTTTGATAGATGGTAACCCGTCTAAAAACGAAAAGCATGTTCATTCAATTGACCACGCTCTGTCGTCTCCTTTACTCGCATGGTCTTGTTCTTCCCTTGCACGTGCTGGCTACAAGACTCTAACCTCCTGCTAAACACTGCTGGCCAGCGTGGTTGCAATACCGTGGCACTGTAGATTGTGCTATGTACAAATATTTCTTAGACATGGTGTTTTGTGCACACCAAGTCAATTTGGGTGGTCAAATGTGCAATTTATGCACAAAAAAAAGATATTTGGCCACGTTATATGTAATAATCACCCATGGAATGACTATCTATGTAAATTTTACCAATACAAGAAAAATTGATACAATCCTAGCTAATCACTCCCAAAAGGTAAAAGGAAAGAAGTGGGGTTGTTTGGATTGTGGGGTCATCACAGAATATTGTAGGAAAGACCTCCTATCTTTTTAGCATATAAATAATAAAGTCAATTTGTTGTGTACTTGGGATCATATGTTGCTAACCATCGACCAAGATCAAAAACTCCAACACCAGAGGTTAATTGGGGTACGGAACAAAACCACGTCATGAAAGCAAGAACCAGCCTTCGAAAAATGAAAGCAAGAACCCAATTAATCCAGGAATCGCTCACCTTAGCACGCAAAAATATTAGGTTATGTTTCCATATTAGGATCTGGATAACTATACAGCTATAGAGTATCTCCCTTTTGGATAAAAACTGCACAGAGCAAGTGTATATCTCTCAGTTGGATAACGACTATACAAATATGGTATATCTCCAATCTCTATAACTAGATACATTTAGTGTATATTTGATTTGGATAAACACTATGCAGATTTATTGTATACTCTAGAATTCTCCAGCTCTACCTATATATAAGAGGGTAGGGATGGGATTTCGTTTAGCAATCCCAAGCACCAACCCTGGCCAAGCACCATCTCCTCCTCCTTGTGGCTTCCATCCTCCTCACCACCGTGGCCTTCCCCACCATCGCCACTATGGTCAACTCGACAACACCAAGAACTCACGAACACAAGGACAGAAAGAATTTTTGTGCCGCTGCAGCGTTTTTTTGTTTTCTCTCTTCTATTGCTTGGTAAAACTGATTACAATAGGGTGCCGTTTTATTTAGTACAAGCTACTATTTGTATTCGAAAAAGACTCTACTTATCTAGAAGGTCCATAACAAATACTGTATAAATACTATAGGACTATGAAATACAAACTCTCTTTAAAATCTAGATATACCATATACACAAGGATTACTAAGAGCACTACGTGTGCGGTTGCACGCTGGTAGTATAGTACTTGCACATCGCCAAACAAAAACAATCTTGGTAAACATGCACTCGATCCATATATCCACGATTATGTGGGCGTGCATTTCGCATGCCATGCATTTTGGTTCGGGAAGAGACTTGCATAGGGATGATCCGGTTGCGCATGAATGGCAGCAGCTAGCTGTACACGAGACAAGAATTAACCACATAGTACATACCAAGCTAGCTTTAATTTGCTCAAAACATATAGTGGCCGTGCTCGTCCTTGGTTCTCCGGCGGTGGTCGGCGCCACGCGAGGATGACGAGGAAGGAGGAGGAGGGGAGGCGGAAGCCGATGTTCTCGACGGCGCCGACGGTGTTGAAGAAGAGGCGCTTGTTGAGCTCCTCCACCAGCGTCCGGTGCAGCAGCTGGCTCCGCATGTCCACCATCGACCGGTTACGCGCCAGGCGCCGCCGTCCCGGCCCTTCGTCCTCGGGGCTCCACGGCCACGGTGGCGCGGCCGGCCGGCGTGCGGCGACATGCTGCACTGCCGCTGCAACTGGTGTGCGATCGTTCTGTACTGCTGGGCCTGATCTGCACTAGTTCCTGGGCCGAATCTCGTCACCTTGGTCTTGGAGCTATTGGGCGCTTGGGGATGTTCGTCCTCAGGCTGGCCGTCGTCGTTGCCTGAGCAGTAACGCCGAGCTGCAGAGTACTTACCGGAGTTCGTCGAGCTCGTGTCGTCCTCGTCGCCGCTTAAAGGGTAGTGGCAGTGATCTACACCAACAATGTTGACGCACAACAACGCACGCGTGTCAAGCCCAACGATGGAGCATGAACATATGACAAATTAAGATGCATATGAGAAACCAAAACTTTGTACATTTGTTTACCTTGGAACCAGCCGCCGTGGCCGCCAGAGAAGGCCCCTGAGGTTGGGGGCCCCACCCCGCAGAGAGAGCCCTTGGGATGAGGTAGGAGAGGAGGAGAGGTAGCACAGGGGAGGGCGCTCATTTTCGTCGTCGTCTGCATACGTGTAGCACTCCTGCTGCTCACAGCTGCCTAGCCAACCCGGCACCAGCCTAGCGACCTCCTGCTCGATCATGGCGGCGATATCCGAGGGGCCCCGGTCGGTGATGTCCAGCTCCTTCACCATCTCGTTCGCCACCTCCATGGCCGTGTCGCCCACGATGTCGAACGGGAAGTAGATGTTCCTCGCATGGCCTACGGACAACTTCTTTGTCAGCTAATGCATGCAAGATCTATAAACATTGCAGTGCTGCACGACGTACGACTTGCATTGTACCTGTCTCGTCGGAGATCTGCACTTTGAGAAAGATGGTATCGTCCTCGGTGTTCAGCTTGCCGGTGATCGTCATGTCAGTCCTTGCCGGCGGCTCTGCCTCCTCCTCATCATCGTGGTCATGCGATGAGTGAGCAGAACTACCGCCAGATTCGGCTCTATTTCTGCAGGCCGGAGCAGGCAATGGCATCACAGGAGCACAAGACGTGGTAATGGTATGATCGTCCTGCAGGGAGAGGAAAGGGTCCAGCAGGAGCTCCTCGGCGGACGGCCGCTTGGAGGCGGCGACCAGGCACCTGCCGACGAACCGGCGCGCCTCCTTGTCCTCCACCCGGTAGAAGGCGTCGGGCAGCTTGCCGGAGGTGACCTTCTTGTAGATCTGCGCGGGGTTGGAGCACTCGCCGTAGGGGTACTCGGTGGTGAGCATCTCCAGCATGCACATGCCGAAGGAGTAGACGTCGACCAGCTCGTTGTACTCCTCCTCGTACAGCTCGGGCGCCATGAACTCCGGCGTGCCGATGACGCTGTGGGCGGCTCGGGCGCCGCGGAGCATGGCGGCGAGGCCGAGGTCGCCGATCTTGACCTGGCCCTGGTGGCCGTTGACGAAGATGTTATCGCACTTGAGGTCGCGGTGGATGACGGGGGGGTCGTGGGAGTGGAGGTAGGCGAGGCCGTGGAGGATCTGGCGCCCCCAGGCCTTGACAGCGCGGAGGCTGACGCGCGGGTAGCGGAGGCGGTAGGCGCGGAGGGTGCCGGAGGAGAAGAGCTCGGTGATGAAGTTGAAGGTGCGGCGGGAGGCGTCGACCCAGGAGGCGTGGAAGGCGATGATGGCGTCGTGGCGGAGCGTGCTGAGGAGGTGCACCTCCGAGTACATGCGCTGCAGCGCGTCCGGCGTACGGAGAACGTCGCGGAGGTTGACCTGGTTCCACGCAACCTCCACCCCCTTCAACTCGTCCAACCCCCTGTACACCGATTTCATTGCTCCTTTGCCAAGCAGCTCGTCGAACTGCATGCCATTGCCAACAAGAGAAGAAGAAGAAAAAAAGACTTCTAATCAGCAAACACAATTATGTTATGTATAATTGTCAAATTGCAAATTTGCACTTTAATTTACAAATAAAATTGCGTTGTTCTGTAATTGATTGTTTTATTTGAGAAACCAATTGAGAATTACTATGTGTGTTGGCACCTCATCTGACAAGCTATAGTTGCTTTCACTGAAGCACATCCATGCATATTTTTTGGGCTAGCTTAGTTATGTCATTAACCAGCTGCGCTACACCGCAAATTATCAGTTCAGTACTTGTCGGTTCAAACAAATAATATTAGCTGAACTGGTACTAGGTAGTTGGTCAAGGACGACAAGGTAAAACACTTTTGCAAAGTCCACTTAAGTACTTAACCACGAGCTAGTGCTACTGAAAAGTGAAAAGTCGAACGTGATTGACCACTACAAAATTTCATCACACTGAGGAAAAAAAAGGTGAACCATATCTGTCGATATGACAGAGCATACTATATATCCTTTTGAAGCTTTCAGAGCATCTCATTATTGACATATTGACACATGGAACAGACCACATTGATTCGTCAAATCCAACTTACTAGGAAAGTGCAATACCAATCAAACACCAACTCTCGTTTGATAGAGCATTATTTAGTCTTTCCTGATTGGATTGGAAGAAAAATCACAATCAAATTCTCATCATCTCAGATTAATGATCCACTTCCACTAGTTGACCAAGTATTAAATAATTGATAATTATCTTTTAGTACAACAATTGTTTATGATTGTTCGTATTATGCAATCTGTAAATCCATATGAGCAACTGATTAAACAAAGAACCCTGATCTGTATGTATGTGTCTAATTTCTGTTCCGTGTATATACATCCTGATGATTCCAGCTAGCTTTGATATTGCGTAACTTATTACACCAATAGGTGATTTTGAGAAATTTTGCCAATTAACAACGTAGGCAGGCTGCTACTACAAACCAATTCTGTCATATAGAATACATAGAAATCTTAGCCAAGACAAGAAAACTATGAACTATGTTTAATTTTCAGCAAATGAAAAAAAAAAGAATAAACATGCACTGGGTCTTTTGAGCCATCAGATGGAGATCTAATGCTCTAGATATCACCCTCACCCCTATATCCCTAATCTAATCTCACTTCCCACCCTCTCTCCCTCTCTCTCACCAATCACAGAGCACTAAAATTGAAAGATGTATAGCAGTTCTCAAAAAAAAATCACTGGGTCTAGCTGATGTGTAGCATTAGACAAGACAGAAGATGTGGATGCGCAGACCCTAGCTAGGCAGCAAAAGCCAAATGGACATGAAAAGATAAGAAAAGGTTCAATAATTGTGCCCTATTCTAGGGGTAGCTCCGATGTGCACATCGTCTGGAATCCATCCTTGAAAAGCTAAAGAATACCCAAGAACACATATACAACTAGAACATTTGAAAGAATGGTAAACACACGACTAACATGCTGCTAATTCTGATCGCTTTAGGTTGCCTTAATAGGCCATATTCATGCCGAATCGAAGAACATGCGCCGCAGCTTTCAAGTGCAAGAACTTGCTTGTTGATCATCGCGAATGACAAGAACTTTCAAGTGTAAGTGTTTCTTAAGAAAAAAGAAATAAGGAGTAGTAGTTTCAGGTGGAAGAAGTTACCCGGCCATAGCGACCTGTGGGGTCGGTCTCGACGTATCCATTGCTGTTGTCCCCCAGCGCCACGGTAGTTCTCTCCAACCGCCGGCTGCCGCACCGCCGTGGGCCGGACATGCTCGATCAAGCAAGTTGCTGCACCAAACGAACTGAAAGAGAGACTAGTAGTTGCTTCTGTATATATATGGAGGCTGATTAATCTGGCTGTGCTGCTAGATCCTTGGCTTTCCTTCGTGGTTATCGTAGGTGAAGACGCCGAAGAGGAGCCAGCCGAGGCGAGAGTAGTCGATGCGCAGCATGATCCACGCCATGGACGCCGAGGAGGCCCCCGCGCAGTGTACAGCGTCGAAGCAGGGCCGTGCACTCATCTGATGCTGACTTAGCAAGCGAATTATGCAAGAAAGAAACTAGCTAGTATATGTGGCACAGTGGCACGCACACCACAACCAGATAGCAACTGATAGGTTGAGTGATGGAATAGGATGCCTCTTCCAAAGATAATAACTTGTACTCCCACTGTGCAAAGTGAAAGTGAAATTCTCTTCTATCGATCGACCTCAATTGCGTCCCTTTTAATTGTGACAACTCAAGACATACGCCCTTGATATATGGAGGAAGATTAAACGATGGAATTTTTCTGGTGAGGAATATGTAGCAATCTCCCCGGTATATAATCACCCGGAAAGATTTGGTGAGAAGTGTGGTGTGGACTATATGTGGAAGGAGTGAGCCTGCCTAGCTTGGAGAGATTTTTGCCTCCTCTCTGATCAGCTATGTTGTTCTTGTGTTGATCTTGATCATTTGCGATTACAAGCTGGAGAGCTGGAGGGAGGCGGCTGCTGATCTGAACTTGAAGAATCTGTGCCTTGAAAGATCCATTTGTGGAGAATTCGAGTGGAAGAAGATGCAAGAGTTTGAGATTTTTGTGGACAAATAACAGAAAAAGGTCGGAAGAGGCAGGCGAGCTTCAAAGGTTTGGAGGTTTGTGAGTGGGAGATTCGGGAATTTTGGATATGCTTCCGGGAGTCAGTCTGCCCTTGGAGGGGAAGAAGCTACAGACTTGTGGTTGCTTGAACAATTGAGATATGTAAGTGGGAGGAGGAAAGGTTGGTTACGTTGGAGGAGCAGAGCAATCAAGCTTATATGAATAAAATGTATTTAATCCCCGCCCCAGAATGTGTCTGCATGATTCCCAGTTGACTTCGTTTATTTTTGTAAGAAACTCTGGCATGTTCTTTTTCAAGATTTATTTATGTTAGTTTGGGCAACATTAGGTTACCTTGCAGGCTTTTCCGGCGTCGTAAAAGTCGACTATGGTGATTTCATTCAAGCCAAAATGTTGTCATTGCGCCAATAATGTCTTGGAGTTTGCAGAATTTCGAAGGCTCGCTCAATTTATATATGGTGGTGTTTTTTGTTGATGGGAGGCTGAAAATTTGTAGATTATATCCAAACAAATTATCATTTGTTTTTCCTCTCTCTTTATTTTGGATTTCAAGATTACTGACGAGTCCTTTTCATGTCCAACATCCCATGTAGGCCAGAGTAATAGTACCACCACAACCGGCTCAAACCTGAACCTCAACACAGTTTATCCACTTGTACGATCGTGACCTAATTGGTTAAATATTAGTCGGTAACCATCTTCAGATTACGTGTTAGGTTGTATGTAAGCTAAGCTCAAATATTCTTCTCTCTCAAAATAATCTAAGCCTATATACGCAGCAAAAGCGCATGATTTGAGGAGGGGAAAAGTTCACCGTGTCAATATCGGGTTTGCATCCTCTGATAGAAGGGTGAACAGTATCATGACATTTTCAAAATCTGAGCTGTCGGATCGAAAGCAACGGATAGGGTCTATTGCTGCATTGTGCAGGAACAGGACTGATGCTACAGTATTTTTTGCTACAGTGTAGATCCAGATCTTGGCCGTCGTTTTCCTAACCAACGGCTACGAAACAATATTATGGCACTGTTCACATGACATTGCCTCCTAATGTTAGAGGATTCGGATCCATCAATATCATTCGTACTAACAAAAACCAACACAGAGCTAGCTAGGCACCTGGCCGTATTCCCTCTATCAAAATACAATTATGTAATTGAGCGAATATCTCAGATCCCCTGGGATTAGTTAGCTTAGATATAGCAAAAAAAAATCCATATGTGCTCGTTAAATACGCTAAGATGGGCAAATTTCTTGTTATAACGCTGTCTAGCAAAAAAAAAACTAAGTTGATTTCTTCTACTTTCCAATCTCTCAACTCCCAAGCGTCGAGTGCTTTCTGATGTATCTCGGCTCTCATGAGCCTTTGACACCCAGCGGCGGCAGGCGAGTTTTCGGTTCATATGGTACTATTTATCACGCTAATAGCAAATTTGGTTATATCCCTACGTAAATACCAAAAGCAGCACCTTCCAACGTGTCCCAAAGGGCCGGACTCCCCGCCGCGCGTCACGTGTGAAATCCGGACCACTAGGGCACGGATTAGGCCGAGTCCATGCCCTAGAACCACTGATCGATGGCGCCTCCTGCAACGGAGGTGGCAAGTGAATGCGATAGCCGCTCGAGAGGAGAAAAAATGGATTAAAAAAATCTTTTCTGACACTATTTAATACTATTTGAATTTTTTAAAAAAAATATATATTCCTTTGGATTTTATTTTTTTAACTCGCACTCGTAGCTTCAAATGTATTATCATGTGTACCAGCAAACAAATTTCGCAATTTTTTTCACATGAAATCGCAACGTAGCACAGCACACGCAACTTCAAACATAGGTGTCAACCGTCGCTATCGTCACCCTTTGCACCCTTTGGTGGCTCGGTGAGTCGATAGACAGTACATGTGAAATACTATTTGATGACACGGCGACAGGCAGTAGTACGTACTGTCTGTGTCAGGGAGCCACGGAGGCGCCGTCCGTGGCTCTAGGGCACGGCAGTGCCTTCTGCCGTACCCCTGGGGACCGGACTTGGTCTAATCCGTGCCCCAGTGACCCGGATTTCACATTTAGTGCACGGTGAGGAGTCCGGCCTCCAAGAGCACGGTGAAAGATGCCATTTTTGGCGTTTACGTAAGGAGATAGCCAAATTTGCTATTAGCATGGTGAATAGTGCCATATGGTTCAGCCGGCGTTAGCCGTCGGTTCGCGCGCGCCGCCTTGGCTAGGTAACCTACTCTCTCCGGTGTTTCGCCGTTGATGCTCCTGCCGTTTGGGTGTGATTGGGTGGTTAGAGGGGTAGAAGAGGGGGGAAATTAGCCATGTTTCTGTATTTTCCAGATAAACCTGCAGCTCTTCTGCTGTTTTTTCAGTAACCTGTCTGCCTGCTATGCCTACTGACACAGAAGGTGCCATCGTCGGACAACAAAGGAAAGTCTGCAACAGCTCGTAAGATTAATGAACCAAAGCGCACAAGGAAGAGGTAACGAGATGCCTACTTATGCTCATCTATCAGTCGTATCGTTACATGCCGTTCTAATTATCCCTTCTAAATTTGTTCTATACAGAACACCATCTCCTGCCTCATCTGCTGCTAAGAAGCTCCTTAAGGATGACAACCCTGCAACCTCTGCAGGAAGGTAATGCTCCAGAGCATGCTTCCCTTTTGTATGGAATGTGACCCTATACCAAAATCAACACTGGGCATATTTTGCATGCAAACTTTGCTTACTGATGCATATTAACGAAATTAGAGGTTGCACATTGCCATAGATGTTTGTTCTTTAGGGGAAAGGAATAATTAACTGTAGGAACATAATTTGCTAGATGATCATCCACTCACTCTATAGTGCTGGCCAATTCTATTGCTCTTTACGCGCTTGGACCAGGATCAACACTGGACATGGAAACCTATCAATTGTCATTTTGCATTAAAAACAACTTTATTTCCAGCTGAATATTAGCGAAATTAGATACTGCACATTACTCTGTATGTCAGTTCTTTAGAAATAAGGGGATAACTCACTGCATCTGTCATAGAATTCAGCAAGGACATGGTTTGCTAGCTGATCATCGATTCTATTGTGCTTGACCAATTATCTGGCTCTTTACGCACTCAGTTTCTTCCAACTGCAGCGACAACTCAGCAGTGTAGACGCATCTGATCGTGGAACTACTCTTGCAAAGATCACTTGCAGCAGTGACAAACCACCCTGACTTCCGCTTTTAGTGCCGCTTTTGCACAGTCACAGTACTGCTGCTGAATATTGTTGGAAATTAATCTAGATTTGCCAAGTAATAGGGCGTTAGGATCCTGATGCAATCAGCATCGGATCAAATTAGTTTGTTTTTTTGTTAAGCTTTTCATGTTTAGTTTTTGGCCTAGTTAGTAAGTTAATTAGGTAATCTTTAAAAGTATGTGTAATCAAATGTGTTTTAATGAGAGAACAAAGAAGAAAGAAAAGCTGTAGGCAGTTGTGCAGCACAAAAAAAACCATCTGTATTTCTCTTGATGTGTGTGATCCAGAGAGAAAACAGTGAACGAGTTCTCTCCGGGAGCTGGGCCAACAAACATGCAGCCATTAAACCTGCTACTATTTGGCAAATGCCCCCTATATGCTCAGAACAATCTGATCTTTTGTGTGAATATAAACAGTGAGCAAGACGTCCTACGACGGGTTGCCATCCTCCATGTCTCCATCCGGTGTTTATTTGCTCTAGAACCTTTATAGGAGCCAACCCACCCTCTGATTCCACGCCTGCGTGCCAAGTATATCTGCTACAGCCCTGTCGGACCCGGATTTCGTGTCAGAATCCTTCGTGATAAAGTCTGCGCTATTCCTGGATCGATGAATAGCGCTCACGGTCTGCACATTGCTGAACCATTTCATACATCGCGTAGACCAAACCATTCATTAATACAAGCATCCGAGTTCAAATAGACCACGTCGGGTCGAGTTTACAATAGGGCCGATCAGGCCAAATGAGTTCATTACAAAATCTCGAGTATGTTAGCGGAAGCAAAAGGGGTAGAGCAAGTCTCTCCACAGTAAGCGATCGAGTACCATGTGTACGACCGATATTAGCCACAGGGCTTGGATAATATAGGATGTACACGAGTACCAACGGGCCAACCAGACTGAGGCGAGACTCAGACTACGGAACTATGCTACTCTTCTTCATGTCCTTGCTCCTCGGCGTCCTGGTCCTCGTAGTAGACGTAGACTCCATGATCCACGGGTTCTGAGGGTTGGGGGAAAGAGCGAGGATGAGCACAACTACCGTGCTCGCGAGCCAACACACGATATGCAATATTATACATGCAAGGCTTAACAAGGATGGCTCGGGTTTATTTATTTGCACAAAGCAATATTTTGAGTACCAATATTAAAAAGTCCTATCACTTAGCATTTTAACCAAATTGCATTTGTTAAAGGGATTACTTGTGCAATATTTATAACGATGAGAGTTACTTCCACCTCATGCTTATTTTTGATAGTGGTTACTTCCACCACTTAACATCACGGGTACATCCACCCGTGAAAAAAAACAAAACGGTCACAATGACCCAACACATTTTATCCCGCCCACAAGGTTTTATAAACAGAACTAACTCTTGTAAGTTCCCATGTCCGCCCTTGACCGTAGGCACGGCTATTCTAACGATTCATTACACTCTGCAGAGGTTGTACACTTTACCCACAAGAGACAATCATCCGACATATACACATGTTTCGTGAGACATGTAAGTCAAGGGAGATCGTCACAAGGCCTTTACAATGCATCCACCAGTATTTGTTACACCCGCTAAGGTTTCACCTGAGAAGAGTTACGCTCACATAGACCCGTCAACTCTTTCCCAGACCCCCTCTTGCGCCACACGGCTTACGTTCACATAGACCCGTAAGTCGTACACCCCAACCCATAGCCACATAGGCTTATGGCGTGGCGGTCATCTGCTCGGTGCAACTCATACTAACGGATACAAATTATTTAGCCGTGTCGACACCATTATAGACATGTGGTCGTCTTGTTTACATTGGGAGGTCATCACGAGATTAAGTCCTTAGGGACCATCTGGGCGGTTCATACCACATACCATCCACAAACCAACATTCCTTGGGCTGCATTAGCACCCACCAACATACCATCCATCATACCATCCGCCCAGATGTGACAAGCAATTTCTTTAGGGTTTTTAAGAGGTAGGAAAAATACAACATCATAACCATCCCGTCATTTACACCCAATGACCGCCCAAAATTATGTTCATTTCAAAAGATGATGAATGGGGTAGATGATACCCGATACTTAAGCAAGACTAGCATGGCGCTTAAGTATAGCCTATACTAGTATAGTTACCAAATATTTACTAGGGTGACATGGGGGTATGGCAATTCAATTATCAAGGAATGGTGTATTAATAATTAAGCATCAAATTGGCATTTAACTACCTTAGGGTATTTAACATACATTTGCATAAGGGAAATAAAGCATGCAATTTGATATTTAAAAGAACATAATTTGCATAAAATGTAGGTTCAATATGATCAAAGTGTCGACTACTTTGGGTCTACTGGCTAGATGATCTTGATATTCTTGAGCTTGATCGAAGTGGGGGTCTCCGGCTTCTCCGAACTCTACGCGATCGATCGTACCGGAAAAGGAGACAAGCGAGCAACAAATTAAATAAATAACAAGAGCTCATCAAATGAACTCCAAAATAAACCAAACTAGCACCAACAGGAAGAGCTTGATTTTAGAAATTTTTAGAAACAAACTTTGCAATTTTTGAAGCTAAAATGAGGGAGAAAAGAGATTTTGGAGCCTCTCTTTTGAAATCAAAATAGAAAAAGGGAAAGAAAAAGAAATAAAAGGAAAAAGGAAATGCGGCCCACGGTGCCTTTTTCGGCCTGGCGCTAAACGGGCCCAAGGCGCTCGCGCGCGGCCCGCGCGGCCTGCGGCCGAAGAAAAGAAAGGGGGGGGGGCGAGGGAAACCCTCGGCTCGTGCCTCACTCGGGCGAGCAGAGAGAGGAGCGGCGGCGCGCGATGAAGAAGGGGCTCGGGAGGCGCGGCGATGGCGACAACGGCGGCGGCGAAAGGAGTAGCGACGCACGGGGAGGAAGAAGAAGCTCGGGGACGACGTGCGGCGATGGCGACGAAGGGGAGCGGGGAGGCTCGGGCACGGCGACGGAGAGGACGACGATGGCGGCGAAGGTGAGTCCTCCAACTCCTTTGCTCTCTCTTTTCTTGCTCGGGTCCTTGCTTGGGGAGGAGAAGGAGTGGAGGTGAGGAGCGAGAGGAAGGCGCCGGTTTTTAAAGGTCGACGGGAAGCTTTGGATCGGGGGTAGCCGAGGCGCGCTGGAGGCTGCGCGGCGAGTCGGCGAGAGGATGGGACGGGTCGGCGCGCTGCGGCGGGCGTTGACGGCCGGTGGGTGGTGGAGGTCCGAGGCGGCGGAGCAGGGCATGGCGGCGGCAGGGCTAGGGTTAGGGTTAGGGTTAGGGTTAGGGTTAGGGGGGGCGGTTTGGGGAAGAAGGGCTCGGGGCTTTCGGGGAAGAACCGAATCTTCAACAATTTGGGCAATTTTTGGGGTTGGAGCTCCTTGAACCAAGAACACAGAGGATTTTGCGAATCCGAAATTTTGGATGATACAAAACCTACCCACCTTAAAAAGAATCTCGACCCCGAGATTCGAGCTCCTCAGAGAACAGGTAGGGGTAATCCAATTTCAGCTGATCTTCACGCTCCCACGTGGCTTCTCTCTCTGAGTGGTTACTCCATTGCACTTTGCACAAACGGATGATCGGCGTCTTATGCGCTTTTCCACGACATCAAGAATCTTGATCGGATGTTCGGATACGACAAGTCTTTACGAGTGCAATGGTTTCAATTGGAGCTTGCTCTTCCGGTACTCTGAGACATTTCTTGGTGAGAGCGTGGAACACATTATGGACATCCGACAAATTTTTGGTAATTCTAGCCGATATGCTACCTCTCACGCTTAGCGTGATTGGGAACGGGCCTATGTACCTTGGCGCAAGCTTGCCTTTCACTTTAAATCTTCGCATTCCTCGAAGGGTGACACTTTGAGATATACATGATCTCCAACTTCAAAGTTAACTCTCTACGACGGTTGCCGGCATAACTTTTTCATGCGGGACTGGCGACTTGTAGAGCGATCTCGATCAATCGACTTTCTCTTACGCTTGCTTGAGAGTATCCGTCCAAGATATAACCTTCTCCCGATTCGACCAATGCAAGGGAGTTCGCATTTTCTCCCATAAAGTGCTTCAAACGGAGACATTTTCAAACCGGACTGTAATCATTGTTGTAGGCGACTGCATACGGTAGACATCTCTCGGTCACGGTAAACTCTCTAAAGCACACGCGAAGCATGTCTTCTAGAATCTGATTTACTCTTTCATCATCCATCACCAGGTGATATGTTTGTGCTAAAGTTTAAGTGAGTTCCAAGTGCATCATGGAGACTAGCCCGAAATGCGAGGTAAACCGAGAACCTCGATCCGAGACTATCCTCTTGGGTACTCCATGCGGACATACAATACGAGCCATGTATAACTCGGCTAATTTATCTCCCTTGTAGGTGGTCTTCACGGGGATGAAATGGGCAACTTTGGTTAATCATCAACTATGACCCATACGGAATCATATCCGGTCTTGGTTCTCGCACCGTAATGAAATCCATTCCAATTTCTTCCCACTTCCACCGAGGGATTTGAAGTGGTTGCGGCAATCTGCGGGTCTCGATGTTACGCCTTGATCCGTTGGCACACATCGCAACAAGCTACGAACTCGCGATGTCCCTTTTCATTCGCGCCACCAATATAGAATCTTCATATCTTGATACATCTTGGTGTCCGCTGGGTGTATGGTGTATCTTTGAGCTATGGGCTTCTTTTAGAATCAATTCTTTGAGCTCCTTTTGGTGGGAACAAAGAGACGTTTCCCATACCATAGGATTCCTTGTTGGTCTTCCACCATCTTTGAGGCTTTTCCTTTGGCCATGAGATGTTTAAATTTATGAACTCCGGGTGTCCTTTCGAGCGGTCTTGACTGTTCTTCCAAGGTTGGTTGAACCTCCATAGTCGCTAAGGTGCCTCGTTCTACTAACTCGATGTTAAGTGCCTCTAATTCCTTGCAAAGCTCAAAGTTGGCACTCTTGAATTACAACATTATTGCAGTGGGACTTACGGCTTAATGCATCGCCACTACATTAGCCTTCCCGGGATGGTAATGGACATCCGTAAGTCGTAATCTCCTTTGTCGGAGGTTGAGGTCGGTGAAAATGTACTTCTAACCATCTCCTTTGTGCACTACGGAGGTTGAGTTGTCTTCATGCGGAGTTATGCGGATGGTGAAAATGTACTTAAGACTAGACTTGTGATCCGTATAGATATTACAATGCTTACGTCCATTCGTATTTCTTTTCCTTCTTGGCGGTGGGTCATCGGTGCGGATAGTTTGGAGAATCCTTCAATGAAGCGTCTGTAGTATCCGGCCATTCCGAGAAAACTACGCACTTGGTCATCGAGGTTGGTTGTTTCCATCCCAACACCGTTTCTACTTTGGATGGGTCAGCTGCGACTCCTCCAATGGATCTGATATGTCCGAGAAGCCGATCTCTTGAAGCCAAAATTCACACTTGCATGTATTTGGCATAGCTGGCGATGTTCTTTAAGCTTCTCGGAGACCAAATGCGATGCTCGGCATGTTCCTCATTAGTCTTGGAGTAGATTAAGATGTCGTCTATGAACACGACAACAAACTTATCCGGTATTCCATGAATACTTTGTTCATAAGGTTCATGAAGTAAGTGGCGCATTTGTCAAGCCAAGCGACATAGCTCGTGAACTCATATAGACCATCAGGGTGGTAAAAGCTGTCTTAGGGATGTCCTCACTACGATCTTAACTCCGATGGTACCGACCTTAGGTCTATCTTGGAGAACTCGTTGTGCTCTGGCGGTTGGTCGAATAGATCATCAATGCGGGCAAGGGTACTTGTTCTTTATGGTCACCTCATTGAGGGCTCAGTAATCCACGCACAATCTGGCGGTGCCATCCTTTTCTTTACAAAAATCTTGGCGAACCCGTGAGGATGAGCTAGGTCTAATAAATCCTTTTTCTGTAATTCTTCCATTTGTACCTTAAGCTCTTCAAGCTCATCAATTGCCATCCTATATGGCCTCTTGGCAATTGAGGCATTCCGACTTTAGGTTGATCACGAATTCTATGTCTCGAGTCGGTGGCATGCCGTGCAATTCTTACAGGAAAACTTGGGTAATCTTGAACTACAGTGTTGTTTCGAGTCACCTTCTAGGTTATGGATTATGCGATCCAAACACGAGGAGCGGTCTCATTAACCTTTATTGTGGTGCGGGTTTTGGTGAGTACCACCTTCTGTTGGCACAATCTATCATTCCTTGGTATCAGACCAACCAATCCATCCCTAGGATGATATCCAGAGTTTGGGTGAAGCACTAAGAGGTTTGCTAGGAATCTGAATTTTCCATAGCAATCTCTACTGGGGACTTACTAAGGTAGTAGTCAAGGGTCCCAGGTGAACTAAGTACCAGGTTTCTTTAGCTTAAGGTTGGCAACTTAAGCCTTTCAACAAATTTTCTTGATATGAAAGAATGCGAAGCTCGAGATCAAACAAAACTTGTCTTTGATGCGGATTTAACTGAGAACGTACCCCATTAGAACTCCTGTAGCATCCTCGGCCTCCTCGGCGTGACATGGTTCACATGGCGCGATTTGGTGTCGAGGTAGATCTAGGTGCTTGCGGGCACGATGGTTCTGCTTGGGGCGATGTTTGACCTTGGTGGTGCGGCTCTGAGTTGAACTTCGCGGGAGTGTTCGACGTTGAGGGCATCGATTGGCGAGTGTCCTCTCACTCCACGATGGAAACAATGGAGATGATTCTTTGGGTTGCTTGTTGCAAGTGTCCGGCGGGACGAAGGATGCGAAACCATTCCCATTGGTGCGAAGTGGAGAGCTTGAGTTCCTTGTGGAGAAACTCTGGTGGCTTAAAGATGAGTTGCGGGGAATGTTGACTTATGAGGAAAGCCACCTTGCGGCCACGGAATACCATCTTTCTCTTGCGGCTTACCGCAATCTTTTTTCGTTTTCCGGCACGAGGGCTTTGTTGATCAAGTGGTGGAAGCTAGGGAAATCATGGAGGATAAGTCGGCTTCTCATGTCTCCGCATTCCCTCCACAAAGCGGTCTATCTTCTCTTCTTCGCCTACGTCCTTTGGGCGCGTGAGCGAGCAAAGTAGTTAAACTTGGTTAGATATTCATTGGTGTCATTTGACCTTGCTTGAGAGTTCTAAACTCATTCTTCTTTAGCCTCATTGTACGGCCCAGTTCAAAGTTAATCTGGCGGTCTTGAACTCGTTCCGGGAGATTGGTGCCATGCGGAGTGCTCGCTCGTCGGTATGCCACAATTGCTTCAACGATGGCGGGATCCTGATCTCCGATGGCGGATCTTTGCTGCTTTGGCCTCTCTTCTTCTCCACGCTCGGGCTTTCACCACCTTGAGCGGCGAGGTAGTTCTCCACCGCGTGGCGGCTCCTTTCAATCGGTGAGTGGCAAAGTCCACCTTGTCTTCCTCGAGCATCGGGCTGGCGGAGCTTCTTCGGTATCCACTGAGCCAATCTTACTTCCAGGGGTTCATCTGCGAGGCAAAGGTAAGAGGTCTTGTCTCGAGGAAATCCGCGACTTAGAGTGGCGTGGTCGCTCCCGCTTGTTGATTTGCGAGCAAGGCTTGAAGGATTTGGGCTTGTTGTTGCATAACTTGTGCCATTGTTGGATGCTCGGCGGTGGGGAGGTAGGTCTTGTCCACGACCACGGCCTCTTCCACGGCCTCTTCCACGGCTCTGCTGCGAAAGCACCACGGTGAGGCGGCGCTCTCCTTGGTGCCATCACGGAGAAACACTAAGGCTTAGAACTAGAGAGGGTATATGAGGTTCATTGGCCTCTAAGGCACACGTAAGAAGAAAACAAATTGAACCAACAACACAAATGCGAAACAAAGCCGAGAATGGCTACAATTCATTAATATTAGGGGTAAGTGTTACATGACTCTAAGACACGACATATAGGCCATGCAAAGCCATGACACGAGATACAAACACAACGCCTACAAAGGTGGATAAAGAAAGTGCTTGCAACAAAAGACTACCTAGCAAGCCTTTGCTAGTTAACCCTCTTGATGTGTGTGATCCAGAGAAAACAATGAACGAGTTCTCTCCGGGCTGGGTCAACAAACATGCTGGGTCAACAAACATGCAGCCATTAAACCTGCTACTATTTGGCAAATGCCCCCTATATGCTCAGAACAATCTGATCTTTTGTGTGAATATAAACAGTGAGCAAGACGTCCTACGACGGGTTGCCATCCTCCGTGTCTCCATCCGGTGTTTATTTGCTCTAGAACCTTTATAGGAGCCAACCCACCCTCTGATTCCACGCCTGCGTGCCAAGTATATCTGCTACAGCCCGTGGCTCTTCTTTCCGTGACATTATTCGCTGCAAGTGGAACTGCCGGTTAATTATCCTACGATATCTTTTAGTTCCTGTGTTAAGGCCTGAATCACTTGGCTGCAGAGATTGCTTTGCTGCCCAGCTGATCCTGCGGTTGTGCACACCATAGCCAGGTGCTACTTGCCTGGTTCAGATAGTGCCTCTGCTCTCCCTTGTATTAGGTGTTGATGATGGAGTGCTCAGATCAGACCTCCAAGTGATGTTCGTTACATGGTTTGCTTCACTTTCTCACTGCCCTTAATGCATCCAACACAACCATTGCGTGTTTCCATGGATCTGACGGCGCAGCGACCTTCTGGTTAGACGGAAGCCACAGCTTCAAGTGTGGCTCAGAACCCAGGGGAAATGGACATGGGTCCCAATCCGCTACGCAAAGCTATGTCCAACAAAACATATAGGATAGCTTTGTCTCCCAATAATTCAGACAGATCCCATCTAAGGATCGAAAGGGATAATCCACTAGCTGAATGCTGTGGCAGGTGTAGCACAAAGTCAACGGTGCAATATAAACATTCTTCTTATGCAGTTTTGGTCCATTGTTCCTTTGGATTTGGTGAGCATTGTTTCCATGTAACAGTTTTTCTAGGGGAAATGGACCTGTGGAGTTTGAGTTTTTTTTATTTTTAAATCTATTTTTTAAAATATTTTAAAGGTAATCTCTCTCTAACTGTATTTTTAATTCCGACTCATTTGTTCACACCACGATCCGTGACGTGATCAAACTGTGCTATTACGCTACTGATCGTGGTGTGGCCAAACTTACTATGATAGTCCTCCGAACCAACACGTGTTCGTTTTTATGCTAAATTCTGTCACGCCAAGAGGAGTAGTGTGACAACACTCGTTTGTCACGTCGAGGTCTGTGGTGTGATAATGTGTTTTTGCCACGTCACATGTTGTGACGTAGCTAAAGAGGTCAGAATTATAAATAAAGTTAGAGGGATGTTGTCTTTAAAATATTTTTAAAATAGATTAAATAATAATAAAAAGTTCGTAGAGTTTTGACGCCTCATGCCATCGAAAAGCTAATGCAAGAGAGGCCAACTTGATCACAGACTGAATTTGCTGAGGATTGTAAACCAAAATGAGGAATCTTTTGTGAATTAATCCTTTGGAACGTCGTGAGAGCGGAAGATTGGTCAAGGTGGCTCGTTTTTCTTCTGCCTCTCCAGAACAACACATCACCTAAGCTAAGAGCAACTAATCTAACCTATTCGTCAACTCTCTAAAGATTGGGTGCAATAATGGAGCTACCAAATCTCCTGCAGACGTAAACATTCGTGCGTCTCACCCACCAAAGAAACATTAAAAAAGGAATTTACGCATAAAAAAGTGGCATAATTTCAAGCTATGAGCACAATATTTTGCAGAAATTATTGCCAGTTTGCCACTATATGACACCTCATGGAAATATAAAAAACGGCATTATTGACTGGCGGTACTTCTTCTCTCTTTTGGCTAATTATGCAGTTGAACATATCCATGGATCCTTTCCTATCTAGTCTTTGATTAAGATAGGATTCGGATTCGTCCACTTGCATTTGACGTGCGTGTTTACTTATTGGATCGAGAAGCTAGGTCCATGGACGACCTAGAAGCTCGAACCACAAGCGCATGATTTCCAACGGAAGGAGCAATGAATAATGGCAAATTAGGCAACTGCTAACGCCAATGAAAGCATGTACAAGCCGTAAATCAGGAACAGCGATTCTTCGAGAGCGAAAATCAGGCACACTGAGCTCGGCTGTGTAGGTTCAACTACAGACACAAAAACATGATGATACAGACCCTTGCTTTTCTATTTAAATTCAGATGCAATCATGTGTATGATACTCAAAATCATACCCCTTTTTAACCTGAAACAGAGCTAACAACAACAGAGCAAAACTGTTACAAATCCAATTAATTAACAAAGATATGGATAGACAAACAGGCAAAAACAAAAGTAGCCATTTTTTCTCTGAGAAAGGACTAAACACTTGTTCTATAAAGACTGTAAATCTAACAGCTCATACATCTCTCTATACCTACACATTTCTTCAAGCAGCTAATGTTACTTCAAAAGATGGGGCCTTTCAACACAAGGCCTCTCCAAACCCAAACAGATTACACTGGGAGCAACCGAACAACTCTCGAATGCTCATGAGGTCAAAACAACAGAGCTAAACTAGATCTCTATCACACCTGTTCCCCCTTCAAAGGGGACCGCCATAATCTTTAAACAAAACAACAGGACCTTATTTCCTCCCAAAAGTATCTACATGGCACAAAGCTTCAGCTTTCTTTCCTTTTTTTTAAGTGAGGGGAATGTGCGCATGAAATTTCAGTTATGGCAGCACACGCTGCATTGCAGCTGCAAGGTGAGTGACGACTGGAGAACGAGAAGGTAAAGTTAGAATGTACACGATGATGCTTATTTTGCAAAGTAACCCTCTGCTATTGCTGCACTGAGTGTGCAGCATGTATCAGGATCTTTTTCTTGGCCTGCGTTCTCTCTGATACGCAATGAAGTGATGAACTATATATCACATCAACTGGATAGTGGTGGGAAGTCACCATTGTCCTTGAGATGATATGGTTTAGTATTCCTGTAAATTGTAGTGTGGGATTAAACATTGTAAACGGTGCGAACATGCATGAAAACTGAGTAGAGAAGTTACAAGACGAATGTGGTAAAACAAAGGAAAAGAAGAAGTGCATATTTCAAGCTGAACAAATATGCCTTCACGGTAAGATTCAAAATATGGATGGTTTCCACATTATATTTTAATGTCCAAGCGTGAGCTTCACATGGCCATCTCAATATTTTTTGCGAAAGCTCCAACCTAACACAGACCTTAAATTATGTTCAAGAACTTATTAATTATGGCGTGCCTCAATAGTCAAAATCTCATTGCTGTAACATGGTAAAGAAATGGCTATTAGCTACATGTCCCTTTAATGAAACAGTCGATGTTACTGCTTTTGATGACTAAAAGAATGCATTATACTTACCTCATTAGATTAGAACCCGTTCCATGATTTTGTGCTGGCGACATAGGGCTCACAGGCGCAGACGGTTGACTGTTAGAAGCAGAATTTGATCTGTCAGCTTGGTCTTGGGAGGTACTCCTAACTTGCAAAGGCTTAGCTTGGTCTTGGGAGATACTCCTAACATCCAAAGGTAATGCTCCCAAGGTCCCAAACTCAACTTTACTGTCCTGTGGGTGAATAAAACCATTGCCATGAATAATATCCCTTGGAGCCTGGGAAGACAGAGATGGTACTGGTATCTTCAACGGAGAGGGAATTCCATGGTCATTTGCACCAGGAATATAAATCTGCAATGGTGGTTCTTGCCTCAATTCCTCCGAAGGTGTCATATCTGCAGGCATATCCACTCTGCCATAGCGGTGAGACCTATGATAGTTATTCAGAGGGAAATGATTCCTTCCTCTTTCCCCTCGTCCAGTGGGCCTGTCCTTGCATAAATTCTACAATATCCAACAAGGCAGAAAACTCAGCAAAAACACAAGACATGCCCAAACGACACAAATATAATGCCTAACATTGAAAAAGTAATACAATTCTGCAATAGAAGCATAAAATGAACGGGGATATGTTCCAGACTATTATGTATAGAAGATATAGTAACTCCAATAACGCGATAATTGAAGTACAAGAACATTAGTAAATCATTGCTCCAAGCATTCATATGCATGGCATGTGGAATAAAAAAAGAACATACAGGGTAACACTAGATGCAGTTTATTCAAAATGTGGATTTAAGCGTGCAAAAAGGGAACTTACCGGGTCGGGAAAGTAGGTGCCTGTTCCACGAGCTCGCATAGGATCATCTGTTTGATAAAATGGCCTTAAAACAAAATAGCCAGGTGGATACGGACCAGGGACTATTCCATTTGTACCAGCATATCCATATGCATTTGGTGAGCGTTTGTTCTGATATTGTGCAGGTGATGGGGCAAGCATTTGATAGTAAACTTGATTAACTGGATAATCTTGGTTCGTTGGATAATCTTGGTGGCACCCTTGTGCATAGAGAAGATTATTTGAATTTGTTATGTAATCTCCGGTAAGATCTGATATATTGTCACTGGTGGTACCTCCATCACCACCCAACTCTTTAACTTGAACTCCATTGCTATCTGCCTCTTTTCTTGGTGTTAAGCAGTAGTCCACAGGATGTGTTGAAAATTCATTGCCATACTTAGTGCTTTCAATGGAGTGGCGAGATCTGCCCGTGTACCCCTTTGTTGACATCCCATGGTGTGACGGGTTTGTATCATAGTTTACGTCAACCTTACCATTTTCTGACTCGTAAAAGAGATGTGGGGCGCGGTAACCTTTACCGGATGGCAAGGAACATGTTCCACTAGCTGCTGGTGCGGCTTCACAGAAGTCACTGCCATTCCTCATACTAATTGAATGAGTAGTCACAAGATTTGAAACAGACTTCATTTCCTTGTGCTCAGCCATAGAATTCTGTTCGTTTTGCTTTAGAGACCCATGATTATTGGAATCTGAAATGCTGATGGTATTGAACCGGTCAGATAGATCGCCAAAGGAATTACTGTATAAAGGTGAACAACCCTTGTTGGCTCTTTCAACATTGAAGTCCAGTGCGATGTCCTGCACGTCTGGCCTTACCCTAGTGCGATGTCTCTTCGATGTGTTCCTGAAGAACTGATGCACACCATCCACAGTAGAATTGGCAGGCATTTGAAGGATCTTCCCAAGCTTCCGGGCACCAAGATCAAATGCACTGCGTATTCGGTAAAAGTTACCTGCGCATTGCATGGTGGAATTAGGCCAGGCAAATTAAATGAAACAAAAAAAAGAACTATATGTTCAAAGCATCTTGGATAATGTTAAGGACAAAATAAACAGCAATCGAACAGCCTAATGCACATTAACAACTGTGCAGTATACCACAAGAAAGCTATGCCTGTGGATCGAAACAACAATAAGTACCCATGCAACAGACAACAATTCAGTGCCATCAGTATCCATGTTCTAGCCTGCCAGACAGCAGCAGCATCTGGTAGTAAGGTGGTGCAGGGGAACATAACATCACATTGGTATGCAATGCAAGTGAGCATAGTTGTCACGTGCAGAAATTACTATCCGCATGCACTGTTCATGAGTGTGAACAGCACAGCGGTTAATGTAGCACAGGCCCGTGTCGAAGATTAGGATAGTTCTTCTTCCCAACCAAGTTATCTATGTCCCTAATTAGTTGGATTAGTTTCCTAGGACAAGGATTAGTTGTTTGGTATCTTATCTATTAAGTTAGGTAGGTTATTATTGGGATTGATCTATCTATAATTGTTGCTAGGAGAGTCCTCTATATAAGGAGGCCGTTGTTGTCATGGTCAGATAAGGAAGAAATAAAACAAAGTTCCCTAGTCTATCTCTTTCCTGCCCCTGTGGTGTGGCTGCCGTCAAGGCGCCATCACGCCACTTGGGTCCAGGGACACCCCGATCAGGCCAAAGGGCCCTTACCCAAGCTCCCACTAGATAGTAGTGCTACTGCTTGGTTTAAGTGGCTGAGAGTTTCCTTCTGCACATAATTGAAATGAAATCTCTTGGCCCATGGATAAACGGCAACTGCGCTCAGGTACACAGCAGCGAGGCAGTAGCAAAAACCAACACAGTCCAAATAACACTAGTTGCAGTTAATGGTAAGTTTTAAAAAGAGTTGGATTTGCAAAAGGTAGATACAGAAACTGCAAATTTGGACAAGCATGTATCAACAGTAGAACTCTGGATGCGGGAAGTCCAATGCAAACACTCATTATGTGAACTGATGGTGTGATGATTAATGAACTAGCAGAATACTGAAGGATCGGATACGAAAGATATTGCCAAATCACAAATAATATGGTAGAAAAAACTGTCACAAATAATATGGTAGAAAAAACTGTCACTTTTGCATGCATAATAAATGCCCAAAAGCTCAGGTGAGTTATCGACCAGCATTCTTCCCCTGAGTGGCAGTGTTAATCATGAGATGAAGATGAATTCACGAACAATTTAAGATTACAATGATCAACTAAAGCATCAACTTATCCTAAAATTAATAAAGCTGTGCGACACAATTTCAAGCATAACCATCCATTTCTACCATCAAAATTCATGATCTAGACAGAAAACAAACCTTTGCTGACACTGCGCCCAAGATTGTTACTCTGCTTCAATGGATCCACTATGTTGAGAAATTTTCGAGAGAATACTCGAGTATTTTTCTCAGAGTTCCTAGGGGGAACAGTAAACTTTTGTGCAAATTCCTTCAGAAACTCCTCCCGTTTAAGAAAACCATCATCATGAGAGTCTGGTGGGTCGGCTGTGCAAGAAAAGCTATGTGATGACCAATAATAACAGAAACTTTCGATTAAAAAAAAACAGATCAGATTGCATTCACTTACTAACTAGCTCAGGTAGGGAAGACAAGGAAATAGGGCCATATAAGCTTATACCCTTATTGTCCCAGTCAAATTTGCTATAATAATCCAGAAACCTATAGAGGACCTGCAGAGGAGCAGATAATCATGTCACCCCTAGGAATATGTCAATCCTAAAGCATCTTAGATAAGAAGGTGACACAAACAATAACTTACAAATGCAGCACAAAAATTTAAGTCTGAACTTACAGCTAATGGACCATCCAAAGACTCGTGGAAGAGATGGAGAATATATAGCACCAATGTCTCCAAGGCATATGTAGAAATTAAACCATGGTGAGCACCAAGAATGCGGCTTTCGTAATAACACCAGGCTTTTATCAGCATTATACTTCTCTTGAAAAGGTGGGTTTTTTCAAATCTTTGATCAACCTGCAAAACATAATGGTTATAAATATAATTGCCAACGAGCAGACTGACCATAAGGAAGTCCGCATCCAAAGTCCTACCTTCATAAAGAAGGGAAAGGGAATGGGTTTTTATCACGTCAAATATCAGATAGATGATAGATCTGTGCTTTAAGGAAAAGAACCAAGCAGCTACATGTTTGTGTTGACTTTTGAAATATTACCTGCTCGAGAAAACAAAGCGTACAGAGTCCACCAATCTGATTAAATGTGATGTCTACAACAATATTTTGGACAAGGCATTTCACCAGCTTGACCTGCCAAAGACTTATCATTTGAAATATCCTGATGATAAAATACTAACAATATGTGACATGTTCACCAGTGCCCAAAATTTGTCCCTAGCAGTTCAGCACAAAAATGACTTTCCTCGAGAATCTCTGCTGTATTGCTGTATCCATGCGCATAGCAAGAACCTACCAAAAAAATGACAATAGAGCATAGTGGTGGACAGTACACTCGATCACTATCAAGTATCAACAATTTCTTTTTATTGTTGGCAGTGACATATTGAGATATTCACATGCTTCATTGATGTCATATGCAAAGATGGATTATTTTATTGTCCTTCCCCCATTTATGGTACGACAAGAATGCTATGAAATGTTTGGTCGACATTAGCAAAAAGAAATAAATTTTTTTTGAGTATAAACGAATCACAGGAATGCCATTGACCAATCTTATATAATGTACACAAAAAAGGAGCATTCATAAGTAGATAGAAGCAACTTAAAAGTATGTGAATGTGACAATTAGTAAATATATTTAACAAAAACACAAAAACAAAGAGCAATCCAAGTGGCAAACCTCAGCATGGATATACTTGACATCCTTGACTTCAAATTCAGCATCTTTCCTCAGCACTTCTGATTCTAGAACAACTCGTACCTCATTTGCTAGGTTTTCATCAGAACTTGTAGAGCCAAATGCAGTCAAGTCAATATCTCCATCAGGAAGATACGTTTTCAATGGAACAGATCCAAATGGAAAGACCTATGTTTTACACACAAAAAAGGGGGGAAAGTTAATTTTGTATTTCTATAACATGCTGTCGGATGATTCAAAATAATAATAATAAAAAGATAGATCAATCTCAGTAGAGGAATAAAAGCTCAAGCAATATTTTTTCTCCATTTTTGTATACAAGTAACACAACAAAATCTGTGATTTCCATGTTGCCTCTCTAATGCCATGTGGTACCTAGCATCATCAATGGACTCTTCATAGAACAACTGGCAGTGAACCTCTTACAGAATTTTTAATCGAGTCAAGTTAAAAATTTACCACTCCATTTGAAAGTATGCTTTTTTAAGACTGGTTAAATAGCTAGAACATTTTTTCCAGGACAAGTCATATTGGTAGCACAGAGATAGATTACTCACATAACAAACATGTAAATACTCCTAACTCAAATAAAACTAGCTATGCAGAAAAACCAGGATTTATAATTTCTTGTGTGCACCAATATAGTAGGGCAAGGGGCAAGGGCACTTATCCAAAAAGACCGTACAACATGAGCAAGATATGGAGGGCCACGTCACGAAAACGGTCACCAAGGTATTATACCATATACCCAACCCTCCAACCCAAGATCAACAAATTCGTTGTTGTTCAATGCAGTACCCAAACACGTGACATCCATCAATTCACGCTTGCATAAATAGATCATCAAACCATATGACGTGGAAACTCGAGTGCGCGGACGACAAGGGGCATTAAAGCATTTCATGGCCAATAAACACTTGACACCTCTAGCCCCCAGCCACATAAGGCCGATTTCAAACATACCAACTTGAATATCAGTTTGGCGGCGTCACTTGGGTTAGCAAAATCACACTTCAGCTATTGCAGTACAGCTAAATGAAACCGCAAGCATGGTAACTATGAAATAAGCAGCAGCAATGCACCAAGCAGGTTATCCTGACTGCATTTCCATGACCTAAAGGACGAATAACTGTGTGACACTAATGAATCCTCCTAAAAACACCCCCAAGCAGCTACATAGACATTATCCGAATAATGTCATGCCGCAACAGATGCTCGTCTACACTCCTACGCGCCGTGCCCATGTCCTTGATGCACAAAGGAAAGGTGGAGTTTTTAAGCTACAGAACACCACTGGCTAAGGCAAGCATGAGGGCCAAGTAAAGAATTGGAGCAGGCAAAACGGAGTGAGAGGTACCTCGCAGCGGACGGTGCACCTGATGAGGCGCTGGACGTAGTCTATGACGGCGGCGCGTCGGGTCTCGGAGGGGAAGGTGGGCTGGATCCGACCGACGACAGCGCGCGCGGCGGACTCGAAGGGCTCCCAGGCGTCCGCGGAGATGGAGGAGGGGTCCGGGTTGGGCGTCGCGGGGTCGGGGTCGGGGTCGGAGATGGGCACGATGGCCAGCGGGCACTCGTGGATGTCGACCATGGGCGCCGGAGCCCGAAGCCCCCGCAGAAACAAGGACCGCTTTCTCCCCTTGTCCGGCGGCGTGAAGCAACCGTCAAAGGAGGCGGGCCACTTGAGGCGATGCCGGAAACGGCGAGGGGGGGTCGATCGGGTCGGAGGGGGCGGAGCCGCGATCTGGGCGCCGCCGGCGAGGGGGAGGGAAGGGGATAGGGGCAACAGCGGGATTAGAGCAGAGAAGAAAAGGGAATTTAATATGCGAAGAAAAAAGGGTCAGTTTTTTTTTCTCCTCTCTCCTCGCGCCTCCTCCTCCTCCTTTGCTCTATCTCTTCGACTCTTCTCTCGTGCAGTTGTGCGTGGAGACAGACTGAGAGAGAGATGACGATGATGTGTGCTTGCTGCGTGTGCGCTGTGTTTGTTTCGCGACTTTTTTTTTTTTTTTTTGTGTGTTTCTGGGCGAGCGTGCCTGGAGTGGAGTGGAGGGGGAGGGGGAGGGGGAGGGGAGGCTCGATCGGCGCAGGCAGGAAGAAGGGAAGAGGAGGCTGCTCCTTCAAGCCAACATTTCCTTTTCGTTTTTCTTCCTCACTTTGTTATTCTAAAATCTGCGCCTCCCCTCCTACCGTGGTCTGTTCCTTTGCTAACAAGGTTGTCGTCAACTCCGGCTCCAACCGAGGACCGAGCGCTTGCTCGGTTGGTAGCGACGCCGTCGAGCGTTCTGTTCGGCTGGCTTCGAACCCAGCTCGTCTTACTGGGTAGAGTTTTTTTCGGGATTTTCAAATAGTACATGTACACATAGGTTTGTTCAATGGTCAAAATACGTGTCTGTGCTACGTAGGATCTAAACCTCCGTTCTAGATTAGACGTGTGTTAAGATCGTACCCACGTGTGTGTGAGCGTGTGTATAGCGTGTACTCTAAAAAAAACTTCGGCTCCAACCATTCATGGACTTTGATGGGCTTGTCCATGGACAGTTGGGGGTGTTGCTTTGTCCTATGTAGCTATGTAAGGTTGTAACACGATCTATAGAGGAAGGCTTTAAAGTCTTGGTAAAATGTATGACATTGAACTTGGAAGGGTAGCGCCAGATATATGAATGACAAATATCCTCTAAGCTATGAACTAGCTAGACAGAATCATAACGATCATATTTTTAATGCCTGCAACAGATAATAACCTATTTCTGCAAATGCCTACCAAAATCGAAAGCAAAGCAATCCACAATTTCATCACCGTCACAGCTGTCGTCTATTAGTTGTTGTCTGCTCTTAGCAGACTATTTGTTAATCTAGTTACGTGGGTGATGGATGTAGCTAGCAGGTAGATCAGTAAACCGCAACTTGATAGGCGGTAAAAAGGTAGTGAGAGGTGGAATCAACAGTGGCACTGAAAATGATGGGAAACCAGCTGTTAGTTCTACAAAGGCATAGTAATTGTTGTTTGCTGACCTACGGATTCTACATTTGTAAGTCTTTTAGTTGCACCCAACGTTAATTGGTGTCGCGTATTAATACTACCATGCAAACGTGAGAGCATAGTGTCCTTTTTTGGACTCAATGTTCTATGTAAAGTTGATACCGAGAGCCCCCGCCATTGGATTGGGGAGGATCGAGATGGGGAGGGCTCCATAAAATTTATTTTCTATAAACTTCTATATCATAAAACAACTACCTCCACAAATCATGTTTGGAGAACAAATATTCTATTGTTTTCTTGTACGTGGTGTTACTTGAAAAAAGTTGTTGGTATGGATGCATTCTATATTTGGTGTACCGAGTGTAATGTATAAAAATGCTATCGACCTGGGTTCAGAAAATCAGACAGTTTTTCGTAAATTCGGTTTGGACTGAGATAAGTATTGCGGTCTCGTTTTAATTTCGGTTTAACACCAACATATACCTATTGGGACTGTCTATTCATAAGGTGACTGAAATTTTTTGAAGTATAAGTCACGTTTTTTATCCATTAGATCAATATCTAATCATATGACACATCAATCTCTACACAAATCCAATGGTCACATAATTGACTTAAACTTAAAAAAAATTTGGACAACTTAAAAATAGCAAATCTAATACCTATTTATTCTAGTTCTTGATGGGTTTAGGCTAAATTTGACCTGTATGTAATTTCCCCGCCAAATTTCCGGGATTTAGCCTGTTTTAATCAATTAGTGGGGTTCGAAAGCTAGGCATTTCCCCCCCTTGAACCATGCTATATCAAGTATTAATAAAAATAGGTAGGCGTTTATTGAAAAAACACTTAAGTATTCCCTGGACAACACCTACTAATAATGACAAAATAAATGGGCTCAAATTAGTATACGCTTTTATGGGCTACCTTGAGTAGAGTATTTTGGTTTTTTTTAAGAAACTAGTTAGTTGGATATCCGCACTTTGCTATGGATAAAAAGTATCATATTAACCCCACACATCTAGTAAATGTCGTTGGGCTTAGCATGCTCCATACCCTTAGTTCTGCCTTCGAGCTCGGCGGAGTAGTGTGACCAGTTTGTCATGAAGGGAACAATGTAATAGACTGTAGTTTCGTGAGAATTTTCGCTCTTAAATTTTGTTGTTATACGAAATTCAAACTCAAAAGTGTAGTTCTAACTAGTTTTGTTATTAAAGTAGGAGTTTTGCAAAATTTATTGTAAAGTTAATATTTTTACCCTTACAATAGACATCAGAAGCTACAAGTAAGTTTTTGTATATTCCCTCCGTTCAATCGAACACTTGTCAATTTTGACCACTTTATTTGTTCAAAAATGCTTGTAACCTAATTTCTCAAATTTTTCCACTCTTAATTGGATTAGTTATAAGGGCATTTTGGTTATATTGGATTGCCTACTTAACCATGCATTGGTTAAGTGTGGCAAGTATAACAGAAAGTATGTCCAGCTTATTAGCAGTTGCACTCAGAATTTGCGGATAATTATACATTATTGTGAGCTTTGTAGTTTTTTTAGAGAGTTGTGTGGTTTATAGATGGAAATTATAGTTGGTATGTAGATGTGTTTGTGGGCAACATATCCCATGCACATGACTATATTGTGAACATGTGGACATACTCGCTCAGGGTCATTGGATCCAAAACGGGTGAACGAGATCGAAAGCGGTGGAACTCCCCAATCTACTTATGCCATCTTACGTTTTGCCCTCGAGCCTCGGGCGAGCACTCGACATTTTCCGAAACTCCCTCGCGCGTTTGCGTCTCCTCCTCATCCTGTCTCCTCCTCCACAAACCACCATCCCCAAGCGCAAAAACCCTAGAGCCGCCTTGGCTCTCCCCCCCCCCCCCGGCGTGTTGTGCCCTGTCTGGTGTCACTTTTCCTGCGCTCAAAGCCGCGAGCTTGGAGCCCTAGCACCGTCGCCCACGAACCCTTCCGCCGTCGATATACGGGCTCTGACGGGCTAAGTCGTTTTCCATCCGGCACCGCCTCACTCTCTCCTCCAGATCTGGCCACCGCCGCGTCCCTACACTCGAATCGGTGATGTCAGAGCCCTAGCGCCGTCTACCACGAACCCCATCTCCGCTGATCGACGGGACCCCAACGGGGCAAGCCGTCCTCCATCCGGCCATCATCGTGTTGCCTACGCTCAAAGCCACAATGTTAGAGGAGCCCACTTTGCTTTCATGCTCGCCGACGACATTGTCTCCTTAACCATGATTTTGATTAGGGAAGCAAGATTGTTTGTGAATTGAATGACAACATCTCATTGCATTTGTGGATTTTTTTTATGTGTTACATGAATATATCATTGCAGATTGTATGGTTGTGTTCTCAAGTGAAATTGTGATCTCAGAAATTGATAGAAATTTACCTTGTAGTGTTCGGTTAGTTGCATGAGTTTTCAGATCAAAGAATTCAGAGGAAGTCAATATGTCATGAACAATAGCAGGTTCAGGGGAGTTGAATTTGTAAGCCATATTGTTATATCAGAGGAGTTTTTATTCAATCAGTGGTCATGCAAGACTGTATTTTCTCATGAATGACATAGTCCCACACTGCTGTAATGAACTCTTGTTTGGCTGAGTACAATCTGTCAAAGAAATTGATGTATGAACTATTGAATGCTTCAACACATTCTATTATGTTGAATGCTAATTATCTTCTATCAAAAATATTTCAAAAGTGTATGTCAGTTTCTTGTATATGGTTGTTGTATCTGGTTAAGTTCATGTGTAAAATTAATGGCCTTCCACTGGCTCTGTCGTGAGCTCCTGTATATGCTACTGCTACTACCTGATACATAATAGCTAAACATAACTAGTATTAGGTTGTACAATCAAGGAAACAACATGAACCGTCTGAACACGTTTATGTTGAAAATTTAAAGTAGCTGAACCATCTAAATAGAGTAATTTTCCAACCGGATTTCATTACCAAGGGGAATTAACACACAAAATAATGTTATAGCTATTTTTGAACCTAATTTGTCTCAGAAGGAATTCACTATTTCAGAACATGCAACATTCTCCTTTTAGAAGTTGACAGTAACAAGTTCCCAATTTTACAAACAAATTCAGGACCATACTTCCATTCATACAATCTGAAGAATTTTACAAACCATTTGACAAACACAACCACATGCAGTAGCTGAACCATCTAAATAGAGTAATTTCATAGCCAAATTTCATTACCAAGGGAAATTAACACACAAAATAATGTCATAGCTATTTCTGAACCTGATTCATTTAAGAAGGGGTTCACTATTTCAGAACATGCAACATTCTCCTTTAAGAATTTGACACTAACAAGTTACCAATTTCACAAACAAATTTAGGACCATGCTTCCATTCATACAGTCTCAAGAATTTTATAAACCATTTGACAAACACAACCACATGCAATTCACAAAATCATTGCAACATCCGGTCATCACTACATCCACTTTTTCTAGAATTACAAAGTTGCTTCATCCATACAGTTTTTGTCAAGCAGCAACTGGTGGTCACGAAGACAATGCAGGGGAGGCAAAGGAGAGGAGCTTGCAGGCACGGAGAGGCAGTCATCGGGGTCATGGACGGTGTCGGTGGCTAACGAGCAACAACAGGTGGTCGCGGAGACGATGCGGGGGAGGCAAAAGGAGAGGAGCTTGAGGGCGTGGAGAGGCAGTCGTTGGGGTCGTGGACAGCGTCGGTAGCTGACGAGCAGCAACAGGTGGTACAGAGACGATGCAGGGGAGGCGAAGGAGAGGAGCTTGCGGGCACGGAGAGGTAGTCGTCGGGGTCGTGGACGGCGTCGGTGGCTGATGAGTAGCAACAGGTGGTTGCAAAGACGATGCAGGGGATGGAGAGGTGGCACCAGATCTAGTCTTTGTCGAAAGGAGGCGGTGGTAACGAGCTGTGTTTGGGAGCACTGATAGAGGAGGAGGCACCCGATGATTCGGTGGAGCGCCGCTGGGTGATGGAGGGCAGGGGCGGCGGAGTGACGACGGGCATGGCTCCCTCCCCCTAACCACGGCTTGGTTTGAGGAGGAGGGGATCGAAGGGGACGGGGCTGGGAGGAACTGAGGAAGGTTGCGTAGGGGGTTTTCACGCGGGGGGTTAAAAGCAAAAGTGATTAAGTGGGAAGGGGGTGCGCCCTCTATGATCTCAACTGCCGATCTCAAATCCATTGGCCCTGAGCGCGTTTGTCCATATGTCCACCAATGTGGCCATGTTCATGAGATATGTTGTCGTGTTTATGGTCCCACGTGTCGGCCACAACACAAGGCATAGTAACACAACAACCTAATACAACAGTAGTAGTACTGCAGTGTAAGGGGGTGAACAAATGGGCATGCTAGCCCGAAGCACAGGACTATTGGCCTAGTCTGGTTCGACAAGGTGTGTCGTGCTTGGATCGCGGCCTTGTCCTAGCGGGCCGGCCTGACACGACATGCACAGTTTCGTGATGTGTATGGCCCGCCCCAAGCACGGCGTGGCTCGACTAGCACGGCAGGCGATGGAGGAGGAGGTGGTGGTGGCCGTGGTAGCCAGGCGTGGAGGCAGACGGGCTTGGAGGCAACGGTCGGACCCGCTAAAGGCCCGTTGGGCTTATCGTGCCTGGGCCAGGCCAGCACGGCTCGAGAGGTCAGCACCCCAGCCCACGGACCAGCACAGCATGACACGATCAGTTTAGTTAGCTGAGCCCATGCCGGGCCGGGCCGCATATTTGGGCACCTCTAGTGTAGTGGACCTACGACCCATCATGCAAACCTATGCACCCATCAACAAGGTTTTGGCTAGAATCGCATTGTTTGTGCGTGCAATAGCAATTGTAGCTCCATCTCCACATCAAAGCCAAAAATGGGACCGCGGAGCCACCGGTGGGCAACACCTCACCGAGTCCACAAGCGGGGTGCCCTACGCCCGGAGTTCCCTCCTCCACATGCCCCGGGCACTACCCTCCTGTGTCCGCGTGCCTAGGGCCTGGTCTCCTGCCTTTGCAAGGTGCCCTTGGGGAATCAGATTCCCTGTCCCATCGCCAGTCCGGACTCCCACCTATGTCGCGTGCTTGTCGGAGGGAATCGAATTCCCTCTGTCGTCCCATCACTAGTCACTTTGCCCCCTAGATTCCCGCTGTCGCCCGCATGTGCAAAAATTTCTCGTCACTTTGTGGCCGAACTCATTGCCTCACGCGGCTATAAAACCCGTTGCGCATCGCTCTCATCCTTCGCCCCAAAATAATTCCGCTCAGCATAGAGAGTTAGAGTGGATCGAGCAAGCCGATTTCGTTGCCGATTTGTGAGTCTTTAGAGCCGTGTTTAGCGATCGTATTAGTAGAGAAAATTCAACATCAAGCGAAGATTTTTTCTAGAGGAGGTAATTTTTTTCATATGCATTATTTTTTATTAAATGTGTAATTAGTGTTAAATTAATTAGTCGTAGTAAGCTAGTCATAATTAATTAGTTGTAAATAAGCAATCATAATGAAGTAGTCATATTTAATTAGTCGTAATTGAGTAGTCAAAACTAAGTAGTCATAATTAATTAGTCGTATTTAATTTATTCATATTTAATTAGTCATAGTTAGTTAGTCCAAATTAATTAGGTGTAATTAATTAAGTCATAATTATTTAGTGGTAATTAATTAAGTCATAATTATTTAGCCCTAAGTAATTAGTGATAATTAATTTAGTCATAATTTATTAGTCATAATTAGTTAGTCATAATTAATTTAGTTAGTTGTAATTAATTGGCCTAACAAACCGAGCTCGTCTAGATATCATTATGTATCATTTTAGTTCCACTGTTTGCATGTTGTAATATCGTCATTTTATGTTAACGGGTAGTGTTGTAATATTTGCGTCTTTTTGTACTTGATTTCGTTGTAATGCTTTGTTTCCAAGTATTTTTGGCATTCTATTTGTTCAGAACTTACTTGGCATTTAATCTCTTGCTGGTCATGGTGCGAGGGACCGGAGCTGAGCCTCCTCTACCTTAGCGACTTGAAATATTTTACGATGAACATCACCGTAGCAAGTTGTGGATTACCAGGGATGGGGATGGTCCTCCATCTCGAGTGCTTAGGTCAGAGAGGCATTACTAGGAGCTGGACCCTCGCTACGTCGTACTCCTTCAGGACATAGGCATGTTGCCCTTTGCAAGGATGCTTCACATCGGCCGCTACTTCACACTAAACGGGGGTCGCATGTTGGTACTTGTTGACAGATGGAGACTCGAGACACACACCTTCCACTTTTGGTGGGAAGAGATAATCACTCTATATGATGTGTTCTTTTTAACCGGTTTGTCGATCACGGGAGACACACTTGTTCCACCCTGTCCGTCGGCGGATTGGAAGGCCCACTTGGTGCATCGGCCGAATTTTTTTCAATTTAGCCCTTTTTTCGTAAAAAAACACACATTTATACCCCTGCTAGTCTTATTTCCAGTTTTGGACCCAGGAGGTCGGCGTCGTGAGTCACGGCGCCGAGCTAACACAGCTCGGCGCCGTGAGTCATGGCGCTGAGGTCCCGAACCCTAGCCCAGTGGCCACGCGTTGTTGCCCGGTGGCTGGGGTTGGGACCTCGGCGCCATGACTCACGGCGCCGCAGCTATGTTAGCTCGGCGTCGTGAGTCACGCGCACCGGGTCCAAAATCTGAAATAAGACTAGCAGGGGTATAAATGTGCGTTTTTTACGAAAAAAAGGCTAAATTGAAAAAAAATGCTGGTGCATCGGTTTAGTCTAGCTGTCCTGGACATGACCCATGGTGTCCCTCGAGCGTGGCTTAGGCTTAGACAGGCTCGTGGTGTTCCTTTTGGGGCGAATTTGCTCCGGGCCATTCCCATTTCTCCCTCCCCACGGCCCAACCATTCCCATGTGCCAGCCCGTTTGACCCGGCCCATCCCTGCCGCCAACCCTAGCGCCCCACCTGCCAGCCCCTATCACCTCTCTCTGTCGGGCCCGCTTGCTAGCGCACGCCCCCACGTCGTCATCGTGTCTGGGACTCCATGCGCCGCAGTCTTGACGTCGAACCCTAGCCCGCCTCCCGAGCTTATAAAAGCCCCGAGCCATCCTCGTGTTGCGCGTCTGCCTTGCCTCGTGCCGCCCCCCTTGTGCCCTAGTTGCCACGACCAAGAGTCTCCGTGCGCTGCCACTCGGGTGTTTCTTATCCAAGCCTGGCGTCGACCATCACCGCCTGTTTCTCCGCCGTCCTAGCTTCCCGAGGCGCCTCCTTCCACCTTCAGCATCGCCTCAACGTTCGCCATCGATTTCGCCCACTAGTTGGAGCACCTGTGCGTTGCATGACCATAACCGACTTTATCTTCCCCAACACCGGTAAGCCTCTGCCGTATTTGATTCGCCACCTACGGTAAGCACCGAACAAATTCCCTCTGGCCACACCTTCCCCTACGTATCGTTGTTTTTCCTCTATAAATTCATCTTCTCCGGCACTGAAGCTCCGTCACCACGCTCCCTTACCTATACCGCCGCTCATATCTGACACCGACGAGGCTCAGTGCACCTTAGGCTGAGCCGTCACCTCCTATAGCATCAGGGCAGTGCCCTCATTCCATTTTGCCCTCGTCGGAGTCTCGCCGACCACCGCTCGCCACCGATGACTTCACCCGAGAAGGCCATGGTTGCTCCACTTCCATTGTCCCTCTTACGTGTGGGCCCTGCTAGCTCTCTCTCTCTTTTGTCCCTGTGACGAACGGGTATCGTGTTCCAGATCCGAATCAGAGCCATGCCACCTCACTAGAGCCACATCAACGCCACCTTGCGCCACCTCATGACACATGTTTATTGTGTCAACTTTGTCCACCACATCAGCAACCTCGCAGTCGTCGTTGCCATCTCATGCCGTGTGTTAGTTACCTCTCTGCCATCTCATCCTTCTCTATCCTCTGTGGCCTCCACGTTGTCGCCATGTGCACGACATGAGAGCAAGTCTGCCACCTAAGCTGCCAACCCTACCTAAACCCTAATCTCGAACCTCTGTGGAATTGGTCCACCGTGATCCAGCCTATGACTCATGGGCCCCACATGTCAGGTCAAACTCGGTCAAACCCTAGCCACATGAACCAGGTTCATGGTGAACCTCTCTCTTTTGCTGTGGACATGGTCTATGGACCTCGGGCCCACATGTCGGCCTTTGAGGCTATTTTTCGAAATTCTTTTTAATTCTGATTTTATGTGTTGATGTCATGCTGACACAATAAATTGTTTTTTCTTTAGAAAAACAATTCTCTAAATCCTTAAATTCTAATTTTATCATTTTATGTGAATTTCAATCTTCCAAAAGCCTGTTCTTCCTCATATGAACTCCGATTGAACTCATTCAAATTTCTAAATTCAGCTAAATTCAATATCTACCTTCCAGTGTCATTAAATTTCAATTAGGAGTTTATTTGATTTGTTTTTTTTAATTTTATTTATTTTTGCGCTTTCTTTCTCGTTAGACGTTGAAGTCCTGGAATTGTTCGAAGGAGCTGGAGGTCAAGAAAGTAGAAGATTGGAGAAAATAAGAACATCATTGCTATAGCAAGACAAGTTGTACCTTTGACCACGTTGAACCCAGTTTTCTAAAATTACTTTGATTCAAATTATTGCATTTATTTTAAGTATTTATTTAAATATTTTAGGATTAGTTATATACCATTTGATTATATCTACCTTGCCTATTGTATTACATTGATCTTTTGTCACCCTAGCTTGGTTAATTATCTACCATAGCGCCAACGTGGGTTGGTTAGAAACGAATAGTTTGCTCAGCCATGCAACAAGTCATCAATATCATTTGAGTTGTAATTATAAAAACTTGACTAAGTGATTATGGAATTTTGTGTAAAACTATGTGTTGTGTGTGCTATTACCCGTTGATGGTATGTGTTGCGCTTAACTAACAGGGTGAAAAAAGATTTAGACTGGGGCGAGTGGTAGAAACTGTGTGATATGGTGGGGCTTTGTGATTGTGAATATTAATCTTTATGGCATTGTTAGAAATTGGAAGTCTTGTCTTGGTCAATTAAGGACTTAACTTTGTGCACCATTGAACTGAGCCACAACTGTACAACCGCATGCCTGGTATGGGACGGGCCTAACTTAGTAAGTTGCAGATTCTCGACATTAACTACTCAGGTTGTAGGTTAGGAACTCAGTGATGGGCGGAGGTGTGGACTACTATGTAGGCCACATTTATGAGCGGTTCGCCGTCTTTAGGTCCAACAGTGTGTGTCGTACCAAAGCACTGTGTTTGGGTTGGTATGATGATAAAACATATCTTGTAGGTAAAGTGTACAACCTCTGTAGAGTATTAAACAATCTATTCGAATAGCCACGTCCGCGGTCATAGACATGCTCAGAGATTTCACACGAGGGGTAGATTTTTTTATAAAAACAATAGGAAAGAGACAGTTGTGTAATTAAACTCATATGACTGTGTGAAAGAATTTGATTAGGCTTTGTGTTCTTTGTGAAAACAATTATTAAACAATTATTGTTTATTTGTTTTGAATTACATTTTCAATCTATTACTTGTATTCAATTGCAAATGTTGTTTTATTGCAAAATAACCACATAAGCTATTTCTTTTAGAATAAGTCATCATCTATAATTGTATTTTGTGGTACAACTTATTGAGTACTTGTAGTGCCTATTCTTACTGCAATCATTCAGATAAAGTGGAGGAATCATCAGTCATCAAGATGTACTTCAAGAATCGTGAAGAACTAGGTCGTGCTACCCTAGTCGATTGTCTGTGAGCATATGGATGGGTTTCACTGAAGTTATTCTATTACCTTCTGCTGCAGCTTAATTGAGCTATTCGCCTCCTGAGGCATTAATTGTAAGCTTTGACCTTAAGATCATTACTCTGATAATTATTGTTATTTGTCTATTTATTAGTCATCTTTGTATATAAAAATGATATTCCATCGATGTTGTCACTGTATGAACTAGCGTGATTTTGAACTAGTACAATATATACAGAGAGCCCGAAATTATATTTTTAGGTTCCGACGTGTCGGCCCATCGCTACTCACGTGAGACCCTGTTCTTTGATTTAATGAAAGTTGAGCCCGATCCTGTCACATTTGTGGGTGTCTCGACTGCCTGCAGTCACAGTGCCCTAGTGAATGAGGGGAGAGCATATTTTAATATTATTGTTGAAGACTACAAAATTGTGCCCAATTTCATTATTGCTGTATGATAGATATGCTCTACCGCTATGGGAAAAGTTGAAGATGCTTATCAGATGATCAAGGACATGCCTGTCAAGGTAAATTATGTGGTGCGGAAGATGGTGTTCGCAGCATGCCGAGTGCACGGGTACATCAACCTCGCTAACAAGGCTATTCACGAACTGTGTAAGCTGATGCCAATCAATGAAGCTGATGTCATCGCAATATCAAATGTTTATGCGGAAGAAAATAAATGGGATGACGTCGAGCATCTGAGAACGAAGGTGCTCGGATGCAGTGTTTCAAAGCACGTTGCACACAGCCAAGTTGATGTAAGGTAGCCAATATTCTCTACCACAAACTGGAGCGAGCAATGACCGGTATCAATTCCAGGAGTCTGAACTTAGCCACTTGAGTTTCACTGCCAGACTGTAGCTCCAATAGGCAACTTAGCATTTCTCCTTTAGTTGTGTTATATAGCTGAATTTTTTTGGTAATCTTCATTTCCTATTTTCTGTGGTAACTTGCTGTAATTCTGTAGGCTGTTGCTGCTTCTAATCCTCAAAGGTGAAGACTGAAGAGAACTGTCAAGTTGGTAACCATGCTGAGCTCGTTAATTTGTTGACACGAGATGTAAGATACCCTTGTTATGCTGAAAATTGCCTGTTTTGATATGGCACGGCGTTCTGAGTTCTGATTACCGCGAATTGGGAGTTCTCAATTTTGAGGAGTAGAAAGTATTCTATTGCTGAGTTATTGCAGTTTTGAACAAACACATTTCTTCTAGATAAGCAAAATGAAAACGAGCCATTTTGGCGGCTGTCACTTTTCTTTACTAAACTTGCTGAGTCTGATCACGTGTGATGACATACAAAAATCACTGGCAGCCCTGCTTGAATGGCTTCTTTGATTGGTGCTAAGTGTTCCTATAGGTTGAATCGGGGATTTTGATTTCCAGTCGATTCTCTAAAGTAAAAAGGAACCTTACTAAAATTTTCTTGATCTTACAACATTCCATTTTCAGAGCCTTACAGAATTAAGACCAAATGTGACGAATGAGAGAATCTTCTGGTCGTTGTGTCAAGACATCTGGCCAGGATGCATCAATTGCAACATGAAGATTTGGTGGTTGAGAGATTGGGAAATTGGATGATATTTTGTATGCCAAAACTTTTTTGTCACATTATGTGACTTGTTCCATTTCTGAGTTGATGCTGTGATGCAGCCTTTAGATCTAAGTTGCTACTGATGTCGTTTCAACCTCTTTTAGGAATCTCTTTCTTCTATCTACTTCGCTAGCAGTTGCTTTTGCGCGCGGGCGTACCACTGTTGGAGAGCTGTGGTTGCAGTTAAAATTGGAGAAAAATGCCGGGGGGATCAGGCTGACTCAGTTTGGTGTATAGATTAGCACTCTTCCTTGTTGTACTCTTTCTGAGTTTGTTCCTCGTTGTAAGTTGGTAATCCCAGCAGCTACTGTAACATGCTTTCTGAATAATAAAGCAGGATCATTTTGGTCTTTGGTCTTACAAAAAGAGAATCTTTTGGTCATGAACAATTTTGGCTCTGACCAATTGTCCACATTTTACCTACTCTTGCTCAAGCTGTATACATGCACATGTGAATATGTGGTGTCAACGTTGTCGTCCATTTGAACACGAGATTTGTAGCATGTTATGCTAACTTGCAAGACAAACTAAAATGTAGAACAGATTAACAGAATCAACTCAAAGTCTCAAACCAATTCATCTCTGAAGAGGGCCCGAGGGCCCAAAACTTGTCCATGCATAGTAGAGAGTATTCTTGAAAGGAGGCGAATGGAATTCTCCCTCTTTTTTCTTGGAAGAGAAGCTCCATTTTGATTCCACTGAAGAAGGAAAAAAATTCCAATGAAATGTGAAGTTTTAGAAGCTCCAACCCTAGTCAAATCACCCTAGACCCTTTCACCGTAGATGAGATCACATGGAGACATAACTCGCGGGGGAATACACGGCAAAGTCAGCATACAATCTGCAATTTTTAGGTTCAACAGCCACATACTACAACAGGACAGTCTAGAGAACAGTGCCCCCCCCCAAATGCAAGCTTTTTGCATGGCTCGCCATCCAAAATAGGATCTAGACATCTGACCGATTGCAAGCGCGGGGCTGGCTAAACCAGGGTGCATGCCCGTTATGCACCAAGTAAATGAAACAGTCTTGCACCTTATGGCGGAGTGTAGGTATTCCCGACGGGTGTGAAATAGTATTGCAGATTGGTTGGGTTGTACGTCGCTAAAGCCATCACTCTGGAACTTGAGTTCCAACATCGGAGTTTGGTGGTCCACTGTTAACATCTCGGGTACCTACCACCTAGAGTGTTGGCCACGGTGGTTTTACTAACTACCGGAGATCTGGATAGAGCGTAACGCTAGAATCTTCAACAATAGGTTTGCTTCCACTGCGGAGTTGTTCGAAAAGATAAGGGAAGAAGGAAAAGACTGGACTTCCGCGAGGATCGGGAACGTTTTTGAAGACTTTCTTTCCTATGTAATTAATCTTTCAGAACCTCTTTGGACCTTCGGGTCTTATTCGTTGCTTCTTCTTTATCAATGAAATAGACAGCGCTCGTGCCTGTTTTTCAAAAAAAAAAAAAGCTCCAACCAATTTCCTTTGGGTGGATACACTAGCATAAACAACAAATTAGCACTACTGACTGTGTATCTGCTTAAAAGAAAAAAGTTGTTATCAGTATGCAGTCCTCTTCATTCCGAATCAAAACAAACCAAGCCAAATTGGCAAATTCAACTGAGAAACTTGAAAATTTAGAGCCAACCCAGCCCAACCAGACTTGAATCAATTCTGAATTTCTGACACTTTTGACTCTCTCTGCCTCTGCTGTTCGGGTCTCCCACCAACCATCACTGTTACCATCGAGTCAATGCCAAAGATCTGCCAAGTGGGTTGCTTCACTCGATTTGGGGTATTTTAAGCAACAGTTAGCAAATTGGTGAAGAACAATAAAAATTCTCTCCTTGGGTCTTTCTTCGCAGGCCTTCCTCAACCATCTAGGAGGCGGTTTCTCTGATTTTCTCTGGAGCGGTTTGGAGAGTGGATGGAATCCCCTATCCAGTCCTTGGCTTGTGGTGGGGGAGAGCCAGAGGCTGAGCAATCTCAACTTCGGAGGGTCTTGTCTTGTTAATCTGTGGTGGAAGTGAGAAGAGGCAGAAAAAATATCGTCCTTGCTGCTCGCGTCGATCTCCATGTGCTCGGAAGCCTCAAGTTTCTCATCTGACTTGAGTTAGCGGCGCTACTTCAAGGGTGTCTTCTCGAGTCATTTTTTAGATAATGGGACCTCTGCATTCAAAGATACACACTTCTCGAGACATTTGGGAAAGGATTTGGCTCTCCCTGGAATTCTTGAAAGCTGAAACCTGACATATCTTACAGTCCGGCCGGGTTCCTTGTTTTTGGTCACTTCCAATCTGAAATGGAAGAGAATGCCGCACTGCACATAATCCAGAATTCTATCAAGGCACTGGGGAGAGGGTTCGATGTGAATTATGACACGAGGCTGCTCTACTGCAAGGGGAACGAAGGGTCTCGTCTCGTCGAGGTAGATGACCTCACCTCCAGGGATTTGGTCATCTCTGATGCGTTAATTATCCCTAGCCTATCAAAGGATGTCCATTGCTCGAGTGGGAATGAGATTGATGGACCGGAAACCATCGGTCCATGCAGCTTCCATGAGGTGTCTATGACTGATACTACTCTCGTGTTTCTCTCTGATTTTTTGTTTCGTTTTTGTTAGTCATAGTTATATAATCACTGTGATTTCATATAAATGGCAATGGAGGGCAAAATATTTCTAAACTGTGCTTATTATCTTGGAGGACTCAGAATAATTGGATGCATTCAGTCAAAAAACAGTAATAGCACAAGATGAAGCCATTGTCTAGCACATGTTGTGAACAAGCATAACAATGAGTTATTGACCAAGTGCTTTACTTTTGTAAGTGTACCTGGAACTTTGAGTGGCTAGTAATTCACTCACCATGGTCTCAATACTAGGACCATAGTACTTTACATTGTTTGTCTAGATGTCTACAGTATCACTAAAAGTACAGACCTTCAAATAGACTATCTAGAGTTCAAATAGTTAAATTCAGAGAGTTAAAGGTGGTGTTTTTTGTGTCACATAACACTAGTTACTTCTGGCACAGCCACTTGTCGTTGTTGTTTTTGATGGTCTGTTCCTAGGTTTTGATTGATCATGAAACTACCTGAGTTGTGTAGCCTAGTATCAATAGTTCAGTACACAACTTTCTGCTTGTGTATTTCAGTTTTTAGGGTTTTCTTTATCATCTAGTCTCATTGGCACTTATACATTCCAAATTTCTATTAATCATGGAATTAACAAACCATTTTTCAGTCTAGATCACCTGGCTATTTGATACCCATCTTTCTTCCTGTAGTATTAATTTCTCATGTGTTTTGTTTTGTTTTCCTATTTTAGAGGGAATGTAGATGGCTGGGCATTTCAACAGAAAAGCTCAGCTTGCAGGGAATATACCTCTTGGAAGCTTTAATTCTGCATATAGCTTCACTGGTTTCAAGAAATTTGATGCCATGTTTACCAAAAGTCTTGGGATGGACGGGAAGATTATTCCTTTATACAAGGTGCAACTTGTATGACAACCTTTATCGTTGACAGAGGAAGTTAAGCATGCAGTGCTGCGCTCATGGGAGCCATCATCTCTAGCAAGGTAATCACACACATGTTAGTTAAAACTGGTTGCTCTAAAAACAGGAAGGCCCTTTACAGTTTCGAGTTTTTAACAGATTCGTTGAGAATTATGGAACGCATATAACAACGTCCATTACCATTGGTGGGAATGATGTTATTTACATGAAGCAGCATAGTCCGTCATCACTTTCTGCAGTGGAAATTAAAAATTATATACATGATCTTGGAGATCAGAGGTTTTCTGAAAATGAAATCCATACTGGCTCAGGTCCTATAATACCGAAGAATAAGGTTTTGTTTGTTCAGCTAGACTCATTGACATTATAATTTAACAAATCTTATTGTACTTCAATGATGATTTTGGGCCAGGAAACAGAAACTTTTGGGTTCAACAGCCAAGGAGTATACCCGCAACCTCCAAATACACCATATCTTGCTGCAAAAGAGGCAAGGCCATGCTACTATAATTTTCTTTTGCAATGCTGCATTTCTTGATGTTTTGCTGACTTCTGAGGAACAATTGATATGTTTTGTGAATTCTCTCTCAACGAAGTATGAAGGACATGTTTAATTGATGTTTTTTAGGCCACAGACCATATATGGTCCTGCTTATTATAAGCAACATATAGTCATTACAACATACTGGGAACTGGGGTTACCAGTTTACTAGTTCAGACAAATACAAGTTTGATAGAAGAATTAACGAGGCAGGAAGTAGATAGAAGACAGTTAAGAGCAAAACCCAAAAGAACTATCCTATTACATCACTCCATCATCCAATGCCAGCCGGCTCTGAAGGTTGTCCCATTCCAGAATGCACACACCACAGCACCTGCTGAATATCATGCACCGATGACTCTGTAATTGGCCATATCCTCCTGGCGCTGAAGTAACTTCCACCGCTGCAAGAAAGAAACAATTTTGTAAACCACAAAATCATTACGCGTAACCCACAACACCCAAATGTTTAATTGATGCCAGAGTTTGAACTATCACTTATCCCCACCTCCCTCAGGTTATGTAGTGGCCAGTGGGAGTTTCATTTCCGTTCCATCTGATTCCTCCAAACCAGTCATTGGAGTTATGAATATCCTTTCTTTAATTACCAGGAATTGTTTTTTCCAGCAGTTCACTATAAATTATGGATATGGGTTTATCACTTTATTGTACCGTGTCCCTTGCGTACCACTATATACCTAGTCATCATCAACACGCTGTTACAAAAAAATTTCTAGCTATTTCACTGTAAAACATCGCATGTAGATTTATTGTCGAGGCCCCTTTCATAGAACCCATATTTTGCTGGATGAACTTCCGGAGTGCTGTATTATTCTATAAAGCTTATGCTGTTATATTATCTGAACCGCTGCTTTGCCTTGCCACAAAACTGTATGTAATCGCCTATTTAAGCTGTTGCTTCATATTACAGTGGTGATTGGTGAACATACTAATTGACCTTGGTGATAATTTCTTTTAATGTGTCATTCTTGTATTACTTAATGTACCCCAGTGTGACGTTTTGAAACTTTTGAGCCTTCCAATGGATTATCCTGCAGGATGTTACTGTGATTTTCAGAAGGAGAGGAGGAAATGATTTAGTTCAAATTCACACTGAGTGGGCAAGAACTGTTAACTTAGCGCCTGATGTTATACAGATGTCTTTTTTCCCCATAACAACTCTGTTGGAGGCAGCCATCCCTGGAAAAGACCACCTCATCCGGGCGATCAACCTTTATCTAGAATGTAAACATTACCTTCATGTAAACTTATTTTTGGAGTGATTATCTTCACAAATTATTGTTTGGATGTTGTGCTTGCATGCATGAAATTTTCCTAGAAGTTGTATGGAGATAAGAGAACTTTTTTTTCAGGAACACTTAAGCACAAAAAAGGTGGTCTAACGATTGCATATTTTGTATATCTGGGCCTGTCCTTCAGTCTGTTCCTCCTGGCTTTGGGCTACATTCTTTTTAGATTGCATTGTTCTCTAGAAATAATAATTGTATGAATTGATTATTAACCATTTCTCTTTCTTTTCCTTAGATAAACCTCCAATTGAGGAGCTGAGGTACTTCCTAGAGTTCCAGCTTACCAAAGTCTGGGCGCCAGTTCGTGATGAGCACCCTGGCCATCAAAGGAAAGAGCCTGCGTGTCCATCTTTGCAGTTCAGCTTGATGGGGAAAAAGCTGTATGTCAGCCAACAACAGGTATTTGGATGTAGGGGAGGTATTTTTTTTACTTCATCAGAAACCTATTGACGCATGCATGTCATAGTGATCTTTGATGTATTCTCAGTCATTTAGACATGAAATTGAAAAATGCAGTATATTCAGAAGACCAGAAGACTGAACCTCAACTCGGTAATGAAACTAGCATAATATCAAAAGATTATACAATTCAAACTGTAAAGCATATGATACTTCACTATTGCTGTACTATGGATGACCACACAAACCATATACACTTGAGCTTTTCAATGCACACGGTAAGCTGGTAATCTTTTTTTTTTTGAAGGGGGTAAGCCGGTAATCCTCCGTAAGCTGGTTTTATATTATGTTTATGGTTGTCATAACTCGTCTCTGTAATCAGCAAGAGAAGTTAATGGCCTCAAAGTCTTGTCCATTTGTGTCATCATTGCTTTTGTGTAGGCCTGATTTGTCCTAGAATAACTTTACTTTGTAGTCATATCTGTCCTACAAAACCAAGAGAAGAATAATATGTTATCCGATCACAAATTAGCTCTCTTGTTCTCACTGCCATGTCAGTTTTGCGCCGATACAGGCCTGATTTCTGGAATTTATTCACCAGAAAAGTGCAGTGTGTTAAAGCCTGATGGTAAGTTGGTAACTAGTCCCTAACTAACTCTGCTGTTGTTATGAATAGCGCTTGTATTCATACGAGGCCAATGGGCCAGTATATATACACAAGGTACAGGTGGTCAATATGCAAAGAACCCCTCATAACAATGGGGAATAACAACTATACATATATCTCTAACACCCCCCCTCAAACTCATGGTGGATCAACAACACCGAGTTTGGAGAGGTAGAAGCATGGCTTGTGCTCGAGTCCGGGCCTTCGTGAAGAAATCGCTATCCAAGCTCAAGGCACATATCAAGAGTAATCACCGATCATGCACGCAAGTCCTTGTGAAAGAAGCATCAACACCAATATGCTTGGTGAGCTCATGCTTCACAGATCACGAGCAATCACCGATACACTGTCTTGTCGACAAGAGAGGGGTTGGTGTAGTGACAAACACCAAAATCCTCAAGTAACCACCGTAGCTAAGTAATCTCCGTGTCAAGAGAGCCATAGCTCGCAACTCGACCTCTGCACTCGAGCGGGACATCGCATCTGTTTCTTCGTCTTCCGGGCAATAAGAGAACCACCAAGAAAAACACGATGCGAGATAGACCGCGATCGGAGGATCGCCGCCCAAGTAGCATCCGAATAAGCTGAAGTCATGCAGTGGGCGTGGAAAGAAAAGACGGCGAGAGATAGTCCCGCCAAGGTATCGCAGAACTCGAAGAAGGTGGTCGTAGTGGACTGAGTGGGAGCTGAAACAAACCGACTCGAGAATATGAACCGGATAAGTAATATCCGGACGAGTAATGACAAGGTAGACAAGACTCCCAACAAGATGACGATAGCGAGTCGGATCGAAAGAGGCTCGCCATCGAGAGTCGGAGGTGAACATTGAGCTCCATGGGAGTCTCAACGATCTGTGATCGAGAGAGGCGCGATCAAGAAGATCTGAATATATTTCTCTTGGGACATAAAGAAACCATCCGGAGTGGAAGTAACTTCAATCCCAAGGAAATACCAAGAGGACCAAGATCCGACATAAGGAATCGCTCACTAAGACGAGCCTTAACAAAGACAATGTACTCAGAATCATCTCCGTAATGATCATATCATCAACATACAGAGAAGAAGAGTCCACCACGAGACGAAGTGTGGACAAAGAGCGCAGGATCATGATCACTAGCCGAAAAACCAGCAGCAGTGACCACAGAGGAGAAGCGCCAAACCAAGCACGAGGGCTTGCTTAAGGCCATAGAGAGAGGACGGCGGCGGACCATGCCCTCGAGAAGAATACCCGGTGGCGGATGCATGTAGACCTCCTCACGCAACTCGCCATTAAGAAAGGCATTCTTGACATCAAGCCGAAAGCAGACCGATGGCGAGCAGGCGCGCCACCGAAAGAAGAGTGCGAGCGGTGGTCATGTGGGCCACGGAGCAAAAGTCTCGTCGTAGTCAACACCATGCTCTGCTGGAAGCCACGAGCAACAAGGCGCGCTTTATAGCGCTCAAGAGAGCCATCGAGCGAGTCTTAATCTTATAGACCCACTTACGGTGATGGGATGAGAATGAGATGGAAAAGGAACAAGATCCCAAGTACCAATGCGCTCGAGGCGCAATCTCCTCGGCCATGGCAAGCTGCCACTCGGGATGAGTAACAAAGATCCCGGTAGGAGACAAGGCTCACGAGTAGCTGCGCGACAAAGGCAAAAGCAGGCAGAGGCCGAATCGATCGGCGATCGCGAAGAGCGTAGCGAGGAGAAGATGACCCATCGGGAGAAGATGGAGCATCGAAGAAGATGGACCATCGGAGAAGATGGCTCATCCGAAGATCCTCAATCGAGGTCGACGAGTGTAGAAGATAAGGAGAAGGTATCAGAGGGAGGAGCTCGCGGAGTCGTAGAAGACGACACAGCGGCGATAACGGCGGAGAGGCCACGGGGAATATGTGGAGACTCGGTGGGACAGGTGGACAAGGGCAAAACAGATATAGGTGTATCTGGAAAGGTCAAGAAGGACAGAGACTCCACAGAGGAAGCCGAAGGAGAGGCAGGACGTGGGTAGAATGGACGAGACTCGTCGAAAGTCACATCCCGAGAAACCCGCATCCGACGACCAACAGGATCCCAGCACCGATAGCCCTTGTGCTCGGCGCTCAGATCCCGAAAGACACACTCAACAGATGGCGGTCGGTTTAGTGCGTTCTCGAGGCGAGGAGAACGTAGCAAACGCAACCAAACAGATGAAGGGTAGAGTAGTCAGGAAGAAGACCACAGAGACGCTCAACAGGGATCGCTCCCTGAAGAGCAGAGGAGGGCTGAATGTTGACGAGATAGGTGGCAGTGGAAACAGCCTCGGCCCAAAAGTGAGGTGGAATAGAGGCGGCGATCATCAGAGCACGAGCCGTCTCAAGAAGGTGACGATGCTTGCGCCAATGACACCATTCGAGCATGAGCACCGGGACAAGAGAATCGAGCGAGAGTTCCTCGCCGACAAGGAAGGCTGCGCAGTAACGAGAGAGTACTCACCAAAGAGACCGGCCACGAAAGACACGAATAGGAGTGGAGAACTGTGTGTGAATCATAGTGGCAAATTTTTTATAGATAGACAAGACCTCACTACGAGAAGACATGAAATATATCCAAGTATGGCGAGAAAATTCATCTATAAAAATGATATAATATCGATGACCCCCTTTCGAAACGAAGGGAGCCGGACCCCAAACATCTGAATGAACAAGATCAAAGGGCGCGAGACACGACTCACTATGAGGATAAGGAAGTCAATCTGTTTACCTAACTTACAGCCCTCTGACAATCTAAAGACACGTCTCCTGAGACAGACCCCAGAAGACCACGACGAACTAAAGATGACAGACGAGATCCACACAGATGACCAAGACGGTGATGCCACTGCTGGAAAGAGCCGGTAGACGGAGTGGCAGAAGCGGAGAAACTGGCGGCGGTGGTGGCAGCGGAAGGAAGATGAAGCCAGTCAAGCTCCCAGAGACGCTGTGAGTCACGGCGCCGAGGCCGAACCAACCGAGCTCCGTGTGGCGATCCCGAACACAACAAGAGTCAGAGTCGAGAATGACCCGATAACCAAGGTCAGTAATCTGCCCAGCAGAAAGAAGCTGCATGGTAAGGCGAGGAACATGAGCAACAGAAGAAACATGAAAGGATGAGTTGCTGAGCGTTCCTCTACCAGAGACAGAAAGAGATGTACCATCAGCAGTAAGAACACTAACAGGAGAAACAAGAGGTGTAATAGAAGACAAATTGGAAGGATCAGGAGTCATGTGAAAAGATGCTCCAGAATCAAGAATCCATGGGAGGTACCGATGTGTAGGGGTGGTTGCTCGATGCTCAAGAGTCGATGAGCGTAACCTGCGCAGAACTCGCCGAGGAGAACACAGCGCAAGCAAAGCGTCCGAAGTCCGGCTATCTCCCTCGGTGAGAGAAGGCTGCAAGAAGTCGATCGCGACGTCGTCGTAGAAGCACTAGTGCCGAGAAGAACGGCGTGAAAGATGCCGCTTCTTCTTGTAGCACCGACTCGGTGTGGCCATCCTTGTCGCAGAGGAATAGTGAGGACGGCCACCTCCAGACGGCGACGGGCCACCACCACCACTGTGGTAGCCCGAGGAGGCAAGCGAGCAGTGCGACGAGCGGCGAGCACGAGGGGGAGTGGCATCGGACCAAGACCACTCAAACGAGTCTCCTCTCGCGCGATCTCGGTAAGAGCCTCCAGAGAGTGACACGAGGTGACGTGCAAGTAGCCGGGCACACCTCTGCTCGAACTTCGGGCGACGGCGAGTAAGGAACTCGTAGACCCGCGAAACTCCAGACGGACGCATACAACCAGCAAAGACGGATAGGTACGGCGGCGGCGGTGCGGAGAGAGTCCAATCGACGCCGCATGCAGAGCTCGAGCGTAGAAGGCGCCAACGATAGCATCACCTGCTGAAGAGAGTGCTCTGGCGGACCACGGGACAGTGCGGGGCATCACCGGAGGGCTCGAGCGCCGACGAAGATGAGTCCACATCCGAAAGCCGAGGAGTCCCACAACCTCGTAAGAGAATCGAGGCCGGACATCGGCGATGAAGACAAAGCAGCGGCTCGAAAGTCGTCATCGTACCACCGAGTGTAGGTGATCGACGATCCTTGTAGAGATCGAGCCTCTTGGTAGCGAGGCGGCCTCATCATCGCGATCGAGCGGCCTCGTGAGCGACCTTATCGGTGTCGGGGCAATGCAACAGCGTGGGCTCCGTCGGAGAATAGGGCAAGCGGGCGGTGACATCGCCAGAGAGGACGCCCCAGAGACGAAGACCACGCATGTGGATGCGCATGTGAGACACAAAGTCGGTGTAATTAACACCATCAAAGACCACCGGCCAGCGAGGGAGGGAAACGGTGCCCATTGATAGGCGCGGGGCGCGCGGCGACCAAGGAACGGTCTAACAGGCGGCGCTGGACGGCGCGGCGGTTAGAACGACGTTTTTTTCTTCGGTCGGTTTACAAAACCGACTCGAGAGCCGACCGAGCCCCTAGGGCAAACGGCGACCCGGAGCCGACCGAGCCCCTAGGGCAAACGGCGACTCGGAGCAGCGGCGGCCGGCGACCGGAAGGCGCGCGCGCGCGAGCGACGAAGAAGCGCGGCGGCGGCTCGGCGCGGCGACGGCGGCGGCGGCGGAGGCGGCGGCGGCGCCGGAGCGGCGGTGGCCCGCGCGAGCGACGGCAGCGAATAGCAGGCGCGCGGCGGCTCGGCGCGGCGACGGCGCCCGGCGCGGAGGCAAGCGCAGCGGCCGGAGCGCGGTGGTTCGCGCGAGCGACGGCAGCGGCCAGCGGAGGCGCGGCGGCGGCGGCTCGCGCGGCGACGGCAGCGGCCGCGGCGGCGGCGCGCGGCGGCTCGGCGCGGCGACGAGGCCCGCGGGGAGGTGGCAACAGCGGCCCGAGCGACGGCGGAGTCGCGACGGCGGCGGCACGCGGGAGTCGGCGGGGCCGACGGCGGTGAGCTCGAGCGGGCAGGCTCGGGCGGAGTCGGGCGGAGCCGACGGCGGAAGGTGCGGCAGTGGCGACGAGGGAGTCGGCGGCAGCGGCGAAGCGACGGGAAACCCTAGAGTCGGCGGCGGCGCCGAAGCAACGGGAAACCCTAGGTACGCTCTGATACCATGTTATGAATAGCGCTTGTATTCATATGAGGCCAATGGGCCAGTATATATACACAAGGTACAGGTGGTCAATATGCAAAGAACCCCTCATAACAATGGGGAATAACAACTATACATATATCTCTAACAGCTGTAACCAGATCTCTTTGTAAACCAACTGGTTAATGAACACATGCAAGTAAGCTATATTCATTTTTTTTCTCTCTCTAAAATAGGCAGGAGAGCTGCGTATCATTTATTAATATAGGAGAGAATAATACAACTCTATCCAAGGACAGAGCAGAGTTTGAGATACAACCTCAGATTACAAACTTTAATTCATGTTTAATACATAGAAAACAACCAAACAACAAAAGAGAAAACAAAATTACTAGAACTCGCCTTTAATCAACTTGTCCAGATGCTCCGATCCTTCCAACCTCCATTCAGTGCTCTCTCTCCTTCGATTTGTTGTAGCCTTCTTGTAGGACCTGATGTACATTAGGTTTTATGTGGCTTTATGAATAGTTCAGAATGATGCTAAGCAAGTTTACACTTGTCACATCGTCTAACAATATTATTGATACATGTACAATGAATGAAGAAGTTTTAAAACAGCATATTTCTAGAGAAAACCCACTGGCATTAGGGCCGTTCCTGAGGGAGGGCTAGCCGGGGCAACCGCCTAGGGCCCACCAGAGTCAAGGGCCCCGATCCTGATACATCATACTACATATATGTATATGTATAATTGTATATCCTCTATATATGCTCTATTGCTCTGCATGACTACATAACTACTAACAATATTGAGGTATTGAGCTAGGCTAGAGCTCAGGACATGGGCCTAAATTATTTAATCGGCAACTAAGGCCCACCCAACTAGTCAACTATCGAAGCACCAACAGGCAACTCCCAGACCCAGTCTCCCATCCTATCGCTGATTGCTCCATGCCTGATGCCTCATCCTTCTACAACGAAACCAACACTGCCGCCTCCCTCACGCCCTCACGAGTCACGTCTCACGGTCTCCCTTTTGAAGCTAATTATTTTTTAGTCACGATGGATGTGGCCATTGCTTCAATAGAAAATATATTTGAGGAATTTAAAGTGTTTAAAGGTATCTTTGAGTTTTTACTTAACTCAAAAAACATGAAGTCATTGGATGATATTGAGCTAAGAAAATGTTGTACTAAATTGCAGAAACTTTTTCTCAAAATGATTCATCTGATGTTGAATTAGATGATCTTTTATCTGAATTAAGAGTGTTGCAAATAACTTTGCCAGATGTGACAATGTCTGCTATTGAGATTTTTTAGTTTATTAGAGATGTACATTGTTATCCAAATGTTTTAATTGATTATCGAATCTTATTTACTGTACATATGACTGTAGCATCAGCTGAAAGAAGCTTTTTAAAGTTGAAGTTATTGAAAAACTATTTGAGGTCATCAATGTCACAAGAAAGGTTGAATGGTCTGATCACTTTATGCATTGAAAAGGATATGTTAGATCACATTGACGTGGATACTATTATAAATGACTCTGCATCAAGAAATGTTAGAAGAAATTGCTTTCTATGAGTAGTTTGTATGTTTTTGATGTATTGAATAGCTTTGCAGTCGATATAAAAAGTAGCATTATATATTGATGTTAGAATAAAGAACCTCCCATTTTGTCTTGCCCCAGGGCCTCCAAAATGCCAGGAACGGCCCTGACTGGCATGCCCCCAAGTTGTGGCAAATAATCAGCTGAAAACTGAAATCTGTTTCTGTATCTAATGGTGGATACTAGTCTAGTATTCTAGTGGCTTCTATAACTGCTTTATGCAATCATGCAAAAGACCTTAGACTATTGCAATACCTGCACACTTCTTGTTCTAATGTTTTCCTGTAGGCTTTCATCATGCTTCATATCATATCATTTCAGGTGGCAGTGGGTCGCAAGCCAGTTACTGGACTAAGATTATGCTTGGAAGGTGCTAAGCAGAACAGGCTAGCATTTGGCACCTCTTCCAAAGATCCTCAAACCCTATTGGGATGCGCGCATCACCATAGGTGCACCCAAGTGGCAGGGGCCAGAGGAGCAGGACAGCCGCTGGTTTGAGCCTGAGAAGTGGAAGAACTTCTCTCACGTCAGCACAGCACCAGTGGAGTACCATGAGACGCTCACCGGCAACGTCTCTGGCGTGTATATTGTCACTGGGGCTCAGCTCGGGGTGTGGGACTTTGGATCAAAGAACATCCTGTACATGAAGCTTCTCACTCAAAGGTACCCTGTTGCACCATCCGGAGATCGCTGTGGGACCATAGCCCTGACATTGCCAGCAACCAGCTGACAAGAGGACCCGCCAACTCGGGGGTGGGCTCGAGCGATGCAGGGAAGCTTGTGAAGATTGTGGACAGGTCAGAGTTGTGCAAAGGTCCTGATGACCTGCAAGGGCACTGGTTGGTGACCGGCGGGAAGCTTGGCATCGAGCAGGGCAGGATTGTTCTGAGAGTGAAGTATTCTTTGCTGAATTACTGACAACAGTTTGTTTGTGTCCTTGGAAACTTTGTATTGCAGCTTGGTGTTGTAATTGTAGTAGTAGTTTTTGTTAGAGATATATGTATATTGTACTATTCCCTATTGTTATGAGGGGTTATTTGCATATTCATCACCTGCACTTTGTGTATATATACTGGCCCATTAGCCTCATATTGAATACAAGCGCTATTCATAACATGGTATCAGAGCGTACCTAGGGTTTTTCTTTTTCCCGTTGCTCGCTTGTCACCCCGCCGCCAATCCGACGCCGTCGCCTCTTGTCGTCATCTTCGACGACTCCCGATCGGATCCTCGACTGCCGCACCGCCTCCGGTCTCCAGACGCACCACTACCGTCATCACCAACTGCTCCTGAAGAGCAGCGCCGACGCCGCCGCGAGTCGCTGCTCCTGAAGAGCCGCATCGCCGGCCGTCCGACGCTTCCGGCGAGGACGACGTCGCTAGAGCCGCTTTGCCATCAGGGTGGTCATCCTCGACATCGCCCGGTCTCCGTCTTCCTCGGCGTCGCCCGTCGTCGCCTCCGGGCCGCTCGTCGTAGCTCGTCCACTTGCTACACCGACTGCTCCACGCCAAAGACTTGCTACACCGATCGCTCCACGCCAAGACATCGCCTCCTCCAGCCGCCACCAGTGGTGGTGGCCGCCTCCATCCGCGGTGCTCCTCATTGCTCCTACCGCGACAAGGTCGGCCACATTGAGTCCCAGTGCTATAAGAAGCAGCGGCATCTTTCACGTCGTTCTTCTACTAGCACTGGCACTGGTGCTTCTCCATCAACGTCTGCATCGACTCATTCAGCAGCTCTCACCGAGCGAGAGATAGCCGACCGCCGCCGCTTGCCGCCGAGTTCTCCTCGGCGAGTTCTGCGGTTTCTACATCGACGTCTACATCGACTCCTTCGCAGCTTTCTCTCGAGCGGTGAGATAGCCGACCGGCGCCGCTGCCGCCGTGTTGTCCTCGGCGAGTTCTCGCAGCTTACATCGACGTCTACATCGACTCCTTCAGCCAGCTTTCTCTCGAGCAGAGATAGCCGACTTCGACGCCGCTTGCCGCCTGAGTTCTCCTCGCCAAGTTCTGCAGGTTACGCATCGACTCTTCGGCACCTGTGAAACCACTACCTCCACAGTCAGGCACCTCCCCGTGGATTCTTGATTCTGGAGCATTTTTCACATGACTCCTGATTCTTCCACTCTATCTTTCATTACACCTCTTGATTCTCCTGTCAGTGTTCTTACTGCTGATGGTACCTCTCTTTATGTCTCTGGTCGAGGACCTCTTAGCAACTCATCTTTTCATGTTCCGTGTGTTGCTCATGTTCCTCGCCTTACCATGCAGTTTCTTTCTGCTGGGCAGATTACTAACCTTGGTTATCAGGTCATTCTCGACTCTGACTCTTGTTGTGTTCAGAACCGCCACACGGGAGCTCTGGTTGGTTCTGGCCCTCGGCGCCGTGACTCACAGCGTCTCTGGGAGCTTGACTGGCTTCACTTTCCTTCCACTGCCATCTTCGCCGCCAGTCTCTCCACTTCTGCCACTCTGTCTACCGGCTCTTTCCAGCAGTGGCATCACCGTCTTGGTCATCTGTGTGGATCTCGTCTGTCGTCTTTAGTTCATCGTGGCCTTCTAGGGTATGTCTCAGGAGATGTGTCTTTAGATTGTCAGGGCTGTAAGTTAGGTAAACAGGTTCAGCTTCCTTATCCTCACAGTGAGTTAGTGTCTCAGCGTCCTTTTGATCTTGTTCATTCAGATGTTTGGGGTCCGGCTCCCTTCGTTTCGAAAGGGGGTCATCGATATTATATCATTTTTATAGATGATTTCTCTCGCCACACTTGGATCTATTTCATGTCTTCTCATAGTGATGTCTTATCTATCTATAAACAATTTGTCACTATGGTCTACACACAGTTCTCCACCCCTATTCGTGTCTTTCGTGCTGACTCCGCTGGCGAGTACCTATCTCGTTACCTACGCAGCTTTCTTTGCCGAGGTGTACTCGCCGATTATCTTGTCCCGTGCTCATGCTCAGAATGGTGTCGCTGAGCGCAAGCATCGTCACCTTCTTGAGACGGCTCGTGCATTGATGATTGCCGCCTCTATTCCCCCTCACTTTTGGGCTGAGGCTGTTTCCACTGCCACCTATCTTGTCAATCTCCAGCCCTCTTCTGCTCTTCAAAGTGCGATCCCTGCTGAGCGTCTCTGTGGTCTTCTTCCTGACTACTCTGCTCTTCATCTGTTTGGCTGCGTTTTCTATGTTCTCCTCGCCCTCGAGAACGCACCAAACTGACTGCTCAGTCTATTGAGTGTGTCTTTCTGGGATACAGTGCCGAGCACAAGGGCTATCGGTGCTGGGATCCTGTTGGTCACCGGATGCGGGTTTCTCGGGATGTGACTTTCGACGAGTCGCGTCCCTTCTATCCACGCCCTACCTCTCCTTCGGCTTCCTCTGTGGAGTCTCTGTCCTTTTTGACTTTTCCAGATACACCTATATCTGTCTTGCTCTTGTCCACCCATTCCCCTAAGGGCACCCATTCCCCTGAGTCTCCACATATTCCTCCTGTGGCCTCTCTGCCGTTGTCGCCACCTACTTCGCCCCCTGCGGCTCCTCAGGCTCCTCCCACTACAGCTCCTTCTTACCCTCTCTTCTACACTCGTCGACCTCGTACTGAGGATATTCCAGATGAGCCATCTTCTGATGCTCCATCTTCCCCTGTTGGGCCATCTTCTCCTTGCTACGCTCTTCGCGATCGCTAATCGATTCGGCCCCCTGCCCGTTTTGGTTTTACTGGTGCAGCTCCTCGTGAACCTGTCTCCTACCGGGATGCTGTTACTCATCCTGAGTGGCAGCATGCCATGGCCGAGGAGATTGCTGCCCTCGAGCGTACTGGTACTTGGGATCTTATTCCTTTTCCATCTCACTCTCGTCCCATCACGTATAAGGGGGTCTATAAGATTAAGACTCGCTCTGATGGCTCTCTTGAGCGCTATAAGGCGCGTCTTGTTGCTCGTGGCTTCCAGCAGGAGCATGGTCGTGACTACGACGAGACTTTTGCTCCCGTGGCCCACATGACCACTGTCCGCACTCTTCTTTCGGTGGCGTCTGTTCGCCATTGGTCTGTTTCTCAGCTTGATGTCAAGAATGTCTTTCTTAATGGCGAGTTGTGTGAGGAGGTCTACATGCTTCCGCCACTTGGGTATTCTGTTCCTGAGGGCATTGTCTGTCACCTTCGTCGCTCTCTCTATGGCCTTAAGCAAGCCCCTCGTGCTTGGTTTGAGCGCTTCTCCTCTATGGTCACTGCTGCTGGCTTTTCAGCTAGTGATCATGATCCTGCACTCTTTGTCCACACTTTGTCTCGTGATCGGACTCTTCTTCTTCTGTATGTTGATGATATGATCATTACAGGAGATGATTCTGAGTACATTGCCTTTGTCAAGGCTCGTCTTAGTGAGCAGTTTCTTATGTCGGATCTTGGTCCTCTTCGTTACTTCCTTGGGCTTGAGGTTACTTCCACTCCAGATGGTTTCTTTATGTCCCAAGAGAAGTATATTCAGGATCTTCTTGATCGCGCCTCTCTCACTGATCAGCGTACTGTTGAGACTCCTATGGAGCTCAATGTTCACCTTCGACCCTCTGATGGTGAGCCTCTTTCTGATCCGACTCGCTATCGTCATCTTGTTGGGAGTCTTGTCTACCTTGCTATTACTCGTCTGGATATCACTTATCCAGTCCACATTCTGAGTCAGTTCGTCTCTGCTCCCACTCAGGTCCACTACAACCACCTTCTTTGAGTTCTGCGATACCTTCGTGGGACTATCTCTCGCCGTCTCTTCTTTCCACGCTCCAGCTCGTTACAGCTTCAGGCTTATTCGGATACTACTTGGGCCAGCGATCCCTCTGATCGCCGGTCTATCTCTACTTACTGTGTTTTTCTTGGTGGTGCTCTCATTGCCTGGAAGACGAAGAAACAGACTGCAGTATCCCGTTCGAGTGCAGAGGCTGAGTTGCGCGCTATGGCTCTCTTGACAGCAGAGATTACTTGGCTACGGTGGTTACTTGAGGATTTTGGTGTTTCTGTCACTACATCAACTCCTCTCTTGTCAGACAGCACAGGTGCTATCAGTATTGCTCGTGATCCTGTGAAGCATGAGCTCACCAAGCATATTGGTGTTGATGCTTCCTTCATGAGGTCTTGTGTGCATGATCAGGTGATTACTCTTCAGTATGTGCCTCCAGAGCTTCAGCTAGCGGATTTCTTCACGAAGGCCCAGACTCGAGCACAGCACGGCTTCTACCTCTCCAAACTCAGTGTTGTTGATCCACCATGAGTTTGAGGGGGGGTGTTAGAGATATATGTATATTGTACTATTCCCCATTGTTATGAGGGGTTATTTGCATATTCATCACCTGTACTTTGTGTATATATACTGGCCCATTGGCCTCATATTGAATACAAGCGCTATTCATAACAGTTTTTAGTTCTCCCTTTTTTGTCTGTCATCTAGTGACAAGGAGATTGGTTGATTTGGTAGTTGTTTGCAGCTGTTTGGCTGTTCCTATAGTATCATGTGAGATTTTTTTTCTCTGTATTTAGTGGAAGGTAATGTCCGGATGGACGTAAGCATCCCTTCCTTCCTTGTGTTTGTTCAGTCAATTGCTATGGTACATCCCTGCAGCATGAGTTGCTTCAGCACTATATTATTATTCATAGTTTCCTTCTGTTCCTTTTATGGAAATTTGTTTGCTTGTCCTTGTTAGGAGGATCAATTCAGTTAATTGCAATGTGCCTGAGTTTGCCTTTATGAAAATTCCTTGTTGGCAAGGAAATCATTTGACCAAATTTGGAATTTGCGTATGTCGAATTCATCAGGATGTACTACAATGAGCCCGCCTATATTGTGGTATGTCGAATTCATCAGGATGTACTATACTAAGCCCGCCTATATTGTGGTATTGCCAATAAACAAGCTAGATCACATAGACGGTGGATTTATGGAGCTAAATTTCTTCAAGTGGGTCATGAGAAGATGCTAATGTTTGTCTAAGTGTAGCTTGGATAGGAGATATTTGGCTTGTTGATATCTTCATGTTAGATGGCTTGCACATGGGAAGACGGGCCTGTGAGTTTTAACACTCACAGCTAAACCCACCTGAAAAGCTTGTAGCAAACTCAACTTACTCGGATGATCCGGGTTGAGTCGGATAATCCGGTTCATGCGGATTATCCGGGTCACACAGTGAGAAAAACAACAGCACAACCCTTAACAAAAACTTGCATAACTTTCTAACCGAAGCTTCAAACGACTTGAAACTTGAAACACACCTATAGGACCTTAAGAACCTATTCCAACTAGAGATCTAAGAAAGTCATTGCCAAAGTTTTAATCTTTTTCAATCCAAAGCAAAGTTGCACTAAAACCAGACCAAAAACCAAATATGAGCCTAGAGCTTGCTCGTGGGTTAAAGATGGTCAAAGTGACCTCAGATCAACTTCCACATATCATAGCAAGCCTAATAACAGTAAAAGCTCAAGTAAAACCCCATGAAACCGATCCTCCCCAGAACCACCCCAAAACAAGGCAAATTTAGAGCAGCCTTCAAGACTTTTCTATAGTGATGCCTAGATGGTTGAGATATGATATCCAAGACTTATTTCCACCACTCAAATGTCCTTGGCAACCAGCAAGATCAAGAAGAGGAAGGGGATAGCAAAAACCAAACAAATCAAGAAGCAAATGACAAGAACAAGAACATAACTTCTTGGAATAAAACTTAGATCTATTACTACTTGAAGAGGAAGGTTTTTACAACCACTCCTAGGAGGACAAGAGCCACAAGGGCAACACTACAAAGCACTCATACATGAGTTCTTCACACCTTATACAAGCTACTCCCTCAAGGCTTGAGGAGATTCAGAACATCCCTCTCCATCCTTCCCTTATATATAGAGAAGGCAAGAAGCTCCCTTCTCTCTATTGGACCCTAACCTGAACCCTCAGTGGATACTACCCACTTCACACTTAGGAAAACCCGCAAACCCACATCTTAACAGGGTTTTCACTCACACAACCTTTTGTGCATGCTTTTCAAAGCACATAAGCCCGAATCCAATAAGTCTTGATGTCCTCATCTTCTCCGTGACCAAAACTGTCTTTCCCATGTGCCGCGGTTTATCTTCTTCACTTTTTTCGGTTTTTGGCAAAGTATCACATCCTTCACTTGTAAGCAATTTCTATGCTTGACACGTGTAGGGTCACCAATTGCTTGCCTCGCGTTGGCAAGTCTCTCTCGTTTCGGTTCTCGTCAGACCACCACCGCACTTGCATAGACCAAGCCAGTTGCTAGAGCCTTGCATTCCATGTTCTTGTCTGCCATGCACCTTGCTTGAGCTCAACCATCTCACCCAACATCTATTACGTACCGTTCTGAACCTTAGTTCCCCAACCAAGTCCCGGCCCTCTTCACTGTGACCATGGTTGACTTTAAGCCACCTGCACATCAATAGACCAAGAAACCATGTCTAAGCATAAGTTTTTCGCAACTTGACCCACATTAGTGAAGACACACATCATGCAACCATATGCACTTAACCCCAAAAACCTAGAGCCATCAAGCCATCCATGCTTAACATTTTCACATATTTTGCTTCACATGCACCTATAAGCATCATAACCTTTTCATGGGATGATCTTATCATAAACAACTCACTAAATTCCCAAAATCATCACCAATAAGCTCATCTCGAAGTCCTCTACAAAAGACGTTAAAGCCCCATGGCCACCGGATCAACCGAACACCCTGAAATGACTCCAAACATAAAAAACATGCTTGCTAGAACAATGGTATGCCTCAATGGTACGTGTGACCCAGATGATCCACCTCAACTGTGTTTCAACTTGCACACTCTCTGGACAAATGGTCCGACCCAATGATCTAGCTCACCCGGATCATCCACCTCACATTGAATTCACCCCGAATGCTCTTTGGATCAACAATCTGTCCCAAAGGTCTGGTTGACCTCGATCATCCACCCCTACTCGGATGATTCGACCTATTAAACACAAATGACTCTGAATCTTCAACTCTTTCCAAAAGCAAACTTCAAACTCCAAATCCAATCAAATCATAGTCAATTACTCATCACAACACATGACATGTCCTTCACATGGTCTCACAATATCCCCTTGATGAGTTTATTGATAACTACTCAAAATGCAAGAAATTGAGTTTGTTTTTTAAATTTAAAGCAAAGATTTGCAAAAGCCACACATGGTACAATTGAAAGAGAAAGAAAGGAACATGATCATGTTGCCAAGAAATGGAATTAAGCCACACAATATCTCACTCTAGGTTCATTTGAAAGAACAATTGTTCTATTTGATTTTGGTCATGGCGAGAAGAGATAAAAAAGACACATTTTGACAATAAAGCTCTATATTTAACCAAAAAAAACTCCCCCTAAAGCTCATATTTTAGCTCTTTTATGCATTTTTGCCACATTTTTCGCCCTATTTGACAATGGAATCGTTAAGTAATCATGCTTTCCTCACATCCAATAATGAAAATCGATAAAAGAATATAAGAAAGAACATGAATGCAATAGAGTGGCTGCTATTTTCCAACTTTTATTTGACATAGAACTTTGAAGGTTATCCAAAATGAGGCTTAAGAAGCAAGTATTATACCAATCCATATCAAGAAGGAAAGCTATCAATGTCGTACCAATGCATCTATAGCTAAGCTAAGCAAGATAGCACATAACAAAGCAATCAAATTGATTACAAGTTATGCAAAGCTTCACAATTAGCAAGTTCAACTAGAGAGATGCACATAGGAGCTATGTAATATCAAAAAGTCAAAGTGAGACAACAAAGCTAGAATTGAGCATTTTAGTGTGCTATAAGCTCCAAATCGAACCATTTTACTCGATCATCATTGTACATTAGCAAATTAACATTTGACAATTGGGATTTTCCATTAAGCACATCTGAGACATTGTACTTGAACTTAGTCAAAAAATTTATGATCTTTAGCCATTGTTGACCATCCCCAAGTTCATTCCTAGTGCAATGACAAGCAATCTCGTGGAAGAGAATTGTTAAGATCACATGAGAGAAATCATAGAAATACCATGATTAAAGTTGAACACAAGATTAAAATGAGCTGCCTAGGAGAAGTAAACTCATGACTTGATATAGAACTAGCATGGCTTGAATGAAAGTTCAAAGTAGATTTTGAATCTAACTAAGCATATTTGACAAGGCATGAATCATATGTGAATCACTAAAGAAGCAACTTGCTAAAAGATTCACAATTGCAAAGTTTAGTTCATGTTGTCTTAGAGGTGCACCTAACATAGCAAAATGTAAAGATACGAAGATATGACACAAGTAGCTAAACCAAAATAAGACATCACAAGGAGCAATAACTGAAGAACATAGTATCATATATGAGTAATAATCAAAACTCCATGATTATATTACAATGCAAGTGACAATAATAACTATGCAACATGATACATATGGATGCAAAATGAGCAAACTCCCCCTCAAACTAAACCAAAGGATAAATAACACCCAACTCACCCCTCAAAGCAACAAAGCGACTAGAAACCAAAGGTTTCGTGAAAATATCAGCAACTTGCGATTCAGACTCAACAAACTGAAGCACAATGACACCCTTTTTTACATGGTCTCTAAGGAAGTAATACCTAATATCATTGTGCTTAGTCCTAGAATATTGAACATGGTTTTTAGCAATATTTATAGCATTAGTGTTATTGCACAGAAGTGGAACACTACCAAACTCTAAACCATAATCCCGCAAAGTAGAGGTGATCCAAATAATTTGGGAGCAACTACTGGCGACAGCTACATACTCAGTTTTACTTGTGGACTAAGCTACCGAGGATTGTTTCCTAGGGGACCACGACACTAGAGAGATTTCCAAGAAGTGACAAGTGTCTGAGATAATCTTCCTATCTATCCTACACCCACCAAAGTCTGCATCCGAATATGCTCTAAGAGAAAGGGATGATGATCAAGAATACAAAAACATAGAGTCAATTACTCATCACAACAGCCTTATATTTGAAAGCCCAGAAGATATGGCCCATATCTTTCATGGATAAAAATGAGATGCTGATCTCGAGTCCAAGGAGGTACATCTCTAGTATTATTTGCGGCATTGCAAGTTCCTTTATACTGTACTAGGAAAATGTAAAAGCTCAGCGCATTGCATTGATTGCCTTTGGCATGCGCCTGAGTTTTTCCCATTTCGAACTTTTGCAACGCATCTTCTTTGTGATGACTATCATTTTATATTATACCCTAATATCCCTCCTTGTGTCCAATATCCCTAGATTAGATCAGAGTTGTGAGATAAGCACAAACGTACACGGTATCAAGAAAAAAATAGACGACAACGACGAAATAATCACAGCGAGAGAGAAAGTTGGCGAAGCCGAGTGTAAATTTCTTAAGCATGGTCTCAAAATAGTATAAGGGATTGTCGCTCTCACCACCCTCTTGAATCTTTTAGGACACTAGGATCCTTGTCATATACAAGAATCTAATGTTAAAGAATAACCTAGCATCTAATCCTCTCGTGCACCTCATGCTTTGGATGAGTTGATTTGTGGCTTATATTCTCTATGACCACCCCTCATGGGCTTTATATAGTCTCCTAGTTCTCCTCCAAAGAGAAGTCGGAATACTAATCCTATTAGGATTAATACAGAAATCCATGTAGCACACATCTCAAGTCCTAGTAGGTTAGAATTTAATGGATTTTTCAAGGACTCCGCCTCTAATAGATATGTCATTGTCTTATTAAAGTCGAGTGTCTTTGCCGATGAGAATATTCATCATAAATTGCTCCCATGATGGTGGTAGAAATGATGCTAATACGACGACCTTGTTGTCCTCCTTAATTTTTTCATCCAGACTAGTCAGCTGTGTGATAAGTTTGTTAAAGATATTGCAATGGTCAACGACCCACGTATCTTCCTTTATGCGCAACCTGTACAGTTGCCGCTTCAACACCCACCGGTTTGTGAGTGACTTCGCCATATATAATTATTCTAAGTCACTTCATAATATAATCGACGAATTCTCTTTGATCACCGAGTACTTTACCTCACCATAGAGATATAGACAGGATGTATTGATAGTCTTCCACTCCATCACATTTCAGTCTTCATCGGGCATCTTTTTCGGTTTACCCCAGAGCGTCAATTAACCCTTGTTGGACAAAGACATCCTTTATCACACATTGTCACTCATTGAAATTTCCTTCGTCATCAAATTTCTCTACTTAGCTCCACATCGTCGACATTGATCTTAATCTTATGCCGCCTGGCGCTTTGCCAAACTTCTCGCAAATCAGATTAATATGGTCTTGTCCCTGATACCACTTGTTATACTCTGATACGCCTTCTGATGCACAACAGATCTAGATCGGATCAGAATTGTGAGATACGACACAAACGTGCACGATATCAAGAACAAAGTAGACGAATCCTGTAGAGAACCAAAAGAACGACGACGAAATAATCACAACGTGAGAGAAAATATTGGTGAAGCCAACCGTAAATTGCTCAAATACAACCCCAAAAAGATACAAAAAGATTGTTGCTTTCTCGTAACCCTCTCTAACCTTTCAGAAAAATCACCGATCTTCGTCGGTCATGGTGCGTACTGAGGACATACTCCCGTGTGTATATGTTTCCTTGTAATCAATTTAAAGAAATTTTCATGTTCTGCTGTAAGAGAGGGGGCAAAGCTTAAAACACTAACACACAGTGACACACAGTAAGAGTAAGATATGAATAATGAGGACCTACCCGGCCCGTGTAATTTAATTTTCTCGTGTATTCTATCCAGCGACACTGTGTAAATATAGTGACGAAAAATTCTGAGAAAGTATGGCAAGATAAGTCGTGAGCTTATCAACTCGGTCGGAGAGATGAGATCGGTCGACATGGAAGCAAGGACTGCATCTGCATGCTTGCACACTCGATCGAATCGATGCGTTGGCAGAGAAATTTATGGAATGAAATTCATACCCATGCATCGAGGCGTCCACAGTGATTCATGTTGATCCTGTTGGAGATGAGATGAGCAGGGACCGACCGACCAGGTGATGCAATGAAGTGATGGATCAGTCTGCATGCAATGCAGGGGTCGTACGCAGGGTGAAGTGATGGATCAGTCTGCAACTCTGCATGACCTATCTGCGACGTTTTTCCTTCTCTCCCTCTCCCTCTCGTTGATTTCTTCGAGCTGTTGAATATACATGGAGTGTACATTTAATAGTGGAGGTTCTTATATCGGTCCGTTCTTATTTTATTTAGGTGTTGTTTTGGACATCAATGTGGTGTCTAATATACTTTTTTAATTTTAAATATAAGTTATTTTAGTTTTGAACACACGGATTAGGGAATAAAAGAAATAACTTTGCTATCCTTCATTTATTCATATGTTTTAATGGTTCCACCCTTGGGAAGAAGAGAGAGACACCTCGTTTATTCATGAGATGTGCATTCATTCTACGAGGACATAATTGGAAGAAACAAGGTAAATTTACCTCGAAATTGTAGAATGACTTAGGATTGGAGAATATCTTAGAAGTCTAAAAGGACTTGTATTTGGAATCAGAGGAGTACATCGTTGGTTTTTTTTTCTTCTAATAATATGTTTTAAAGATTATTAATATACAATAATATGAAATTAATTTCAATATCAAACTCACGTAGTCAATCTAAGTATATTTTATGTGTGTCGACAGTCAAAGTTTTGAAATGTGGACGTATTCTAAACACAAACAACATATACTTCTTCATGTCACAAAAGATATAGACGTTTTTGACTTTTAAAAGCCACTTCTTTGATTACTAAATTCTTTTATCATGTATTCAACAAAATTTGTAAAAGTGCAATATTATGAAAACATTTTTTATGACAAATCCACCCATATTATTTTCATATATCCAGCCATAAATTTTAAACAATATATTTAATCGAAATAAATAGAGTTTGACCCGACACATTCTAGAACATCACTCCTCTTTTGTGTCTGGAGGGACATATGCTTACGGCTTTCTTTGGTTGGCCAAAATATTACTAGTAGTACTCCATGCATAAATTGCAATTAAGCAATTTGTTCTTGAGTTGGGTGGCAGGCACTTTTCGGTGCTTCTTAATTACGATCTACTCCAGTACAGCGGGTACCCCGGCCTCTCTGGAAAGATGCATCTACTCCGAGCTAAGCTAGCTAGTTCATCAGAGTTGACCACAGCACGAAACCTTTCACCTCTGTAGTAATCCAACCAACCGTAGTAACTCTAATCGTACACACCGTGTCTCTGACTTTACCCCTCGCAGCTACTCCATATCAAGATGTTCAAGGTGCATGCATGCGCATGTGCATTTCATCTGTGCTACGTTTGCATAATTGGTGCCACCGACGGAAGCGGATCCTGCGTAGGAGCACAGTCACAGGTATTAGCTCTTTCTCTCCAAACAAATCTACTACAGTGTAGGAGAAGTCGAGAACACAATAAACCATTACAGTGTATTTCACTACGGTAGTCATTTCGCACGATGATTCTCTGTAGCATAGTAGAGGATTCAGATCCGCCGATAACATAGGTAAATATATCCTAGTCATGCTGTGCGGGTGACGTATATATATACGTGCTACCGGCCACTTGGCATCACAATATATAACTTGACGATGATTAATCTTTAAATATTATTTTATTTAATTAAAAACCGCAGATCCTTCGTGGTTGTAACCTCTAAGGCTAACGATGTCCGTGGTGGTAAGGATTCCAGAGGTTACATTATGGGTATCTGGTCGAACGAGTTTTTGTACCTTATCCCCGACCAGATAACTGTTCGTAGAAGTAATGAACTGGTACTTGGATACTCCTTACCGTGTGATGAAAGGAACATATATTGTATTTGCTCCAAACCATACAACGTTTACAGCACTAAGTCACTGATAATTAGGGTTAAAAATTTCAGATTTGCTAGTTGTTTGGCAAATACAAAGGAAGTTTGTAGCCATCTGCAAGCACATGAGTGCATGTGGCGTGATGGAAGTAGCCTTAGCGTTGGGGAGGTTGGTTCTGGGTTCATAGCTTAGCTCTGCAACTATTTTTGTATTTTTTGTTTTAATTTCACAAAAAAATCAAATTTTTATTTGAAAATTTCGGTCGAAATTCACCGAAAGATTCCGATTTTCGTTCTTACCGGGCTTATTCATGGCCTCGGGATGCGGGTGCACCACGGAAGCCAAAAGCGGTGGCGGCTACGCGCGCGCATGTGCTACGGCAGCAGCAGGTGGGCCCCGGGCACATGATGCTAGGGTTTGGCTGGGCTGCGCTGGCACTAGGGGTTGCGTGAGTTGGCCGGGCTTGTGGCGGGCTTGGCTGGCACGGTGTCGTGGGCCGGGGACGAAGCGGGGAAGTGAGGTGGGGACACGGGGAGACAAGCGGGGACAGGCCGGGTGGAGAAGGTGGGCTGAGAGAGAGAGGAGTAATGGGCCAAACCAATTCGGCCCACGAAAGTAAAAGAAAAGGGAAATAGATTTAGGAATTTAGAAAAAGACTGAAATTCAAAAGAGACAAAATAAATAGCAAACAAACTTAGAAAAATATAAGAAAATAGAGGAAAATTCCTTGGAGTACAAGGAACCCAACTAATATTGTTTTTTTTTTAATCTAATTGATGTTTTCATTAATTAAACTAAATAGTTGTAAATCAGAAATTTCTATTTAAGCTTTACTAATTCAAGAAAAAATGGTAATTTTTTTTAAGGATGTGTGTGTGTGTGTGTATATATATATATATATATATATATATATATAGGGAACGTATCTAGTGCTAATGGACATTTGGGTGATAAAATGCTAATGCCAACCCAGGCCGTCGGATCTGGCTCGTGCGGCTCGGATCTACAAGGGTGGAAGCCCCCAAATCACTTACGTATTTTTGCGAAAAACACCCCGGCGGTCACGTTTGTTTCACAAAAACACCCCCGCCTCCTTCTCCCTCCCGTACCCCTTCGCATCCTCACCTCCTCGCATCCTCACCTCCTGCTCTCGCGCGCGCCGCCTCCGCCTCCTCGCATCTCGCCATCGGCCGCCCGCTCCGCCCCTCGCATCCAGCGCGCGCGCGCCTCCTCCTCCCCTCTCGCCCGGGTGCAGTGCTGCCTCCTTGTCCTCTCGGCCAGCCTCCTCCCCGCACCAATCCCGGCGGCCCCCTCCTCCCGCACCGGTCCCGCGCCTTCCCCTCCTCCCTGCACCAGTCCCCACGCCGCCTTGCCCCTCCACCATCCTTCCAGGCCAGCTCGCTCGCCTCCACGACCCGGCCACGCACTCAGGTAGGCAAACCCTCCCCGCGGTTCCTATTCTTCTTGCCCCCAAATCACCTTAGCACCCCCTTGTCGTTCGCTCAAACAAATCGAGTTGAGGCGATTGAGTTCCCCATCAAGGCCGCCCCTCCCTGGCCCGTGGAGCGGCGCCGCCGCCCTCCGCCTCCCTGGCCCCTGGAGCCGCCGCCCTCCCTAGCCCTTGGCGCCGCCGCCCTCCCTCCCTCCCCCTCCTAGCTGCGGTCGCCGCGTCGAGCGAGCCCTCCTTCCCCCTCCCTGCCGCGGTCGCCACCTGCGTCGAGGCCGGTGCTCCCCTTTTGGCCGAATTGTGTAGTGCTAATTGGAAGAATTATTTCAATAGCAGATTTGTCTCCTGCGAGAAGATGGTGACAACTGAGAAGTTGATTGGAAGAATTGTGTAACTGTGAATTCATTGTGTAAATGAGAATGGATGTATGTAACTGACGATGGAAGTGTGCCTTAGTTTTTGTTTTCAATGGATGAACTGAGAATGATAATGCTATGTATCGGTTTGGCAATTTCATGTAATGTCATGTACTTGAGAATGAATGTATCCACTTTATTGATTCTCAGAATGTGTTCAGTGTGATTCTTGCACCATTGCGAATGTGTTCAGTGTGTCATGTACTTGAGAATTGATGTGTTCAGTTTCTTGAGATTTCATTCAGATTTCAGATTTGTAAACTCTATTGATTATCAACTGAGTCATGGTTTGGGATTGAAGTAGACAACAGCGGCATCAATCAACTGAGTGAATGTATTCACTTTATTGACTATCAGAATGTGTTCAGTTATCAGTCTGTGCGGCTTGCAAAATTTGTGAAACTGAGTTTTTTCTTGTGAGAGGGAAAGGAGTGTATGTGACCTTTTAAACCTCAACAATGCCATGCAAATTAGTATTACATACACCTCCATACTGATTTCTATGAGCATAAAGCTATTGACCATGATTCAAGGCAAATCAAGATGGAACAGTGAAGAAACCAATACATAACAAAAAATAATTCAGTGCAGGTGATATCATATAATTTAATAACATCAATTGTTTTGCAATAATCTACTGCATAGTACAAATAGTTGTATTTGTTTTCTGGAGTCTATCAGACAATATCCTGATGTGCATCATCTAGCAAGCAACAACTATAGAGTTGCCCGAAAATTTTGAAAATGTCATGATTAAATACAATAACCCCTTTTTAATATACCATAAAATGAGACTGAATCAAGAGACTCTGCTGAGAACTCAGATCAAGAGACCTTGGTAGCAAGTGCACAAAATGCATGACATCTCTTAATTCTTTTTGTTGCATGAGAACCTGTATCATGAGAATCTGACATCTCTGTTAGAACTGCACAAGCAAAAAACGCAGCATGCTTCAGGTAGTACTTGTCAGTTGTCAATAGTCTGGACATCTATGCACTAAGCAGCATGCTGCCATTACAGAACATTTTCCCACTAATCTGTCATAATCATACATAAACGCAATCGCCTAATCAAATGCATAACCCGAAAACTCAAGTGCACAAAAATCGTAGATACATTCCAAGAGTACTCAACAACAACCAGAATTAGTACAGTGCACACTCATGGACCTGAAACATAACAGCCATATTAGCAACTTAACATGCCATCCAGTGAGATTGATAGATCGACCATGCAGCCATGATATGAACATGTATACTATTTCATATCCACCACACTTATGGGAAGAATGTAACAAGAAATTTTACAAAAGAAGGTCAAGCAGTAATATAAAGGTCAGTCCAAATCACTTCATAAATCGTGATTTTACTATAGTATAACAGCATGCCATAAAATTGTACAACTAAAAATACTGCACAAGGTAATGAAATATACAAAATTAAATCAAGAATCTCCTGTTGTGTCAATTTTTGTAATGAACTGTATGTTTGATAAGCTCTTGAAGTCATCTCTGATGTGTCAAAATGAATCACAACAAAACACTCAGTTCCAAAATGTTTGCTTTAATGAATATACAGGTATAAACTCATAAAAGGCGTACAGAATCCAAAAACACTTCAAGACCAAGTGTACGTAGTTTCATTCATATTCTGATGGGCATGAACTAGTAGCTATTACAAACATATATGATAACACCATGAGAGAGCTTGTCCTCTCATCTTGTGAGCATATATGCAATAATTTCTCCTGGCATTTGAAGTAGCATCCCGGGTGTCAATTTCTTGGTTCTCTTTTTCTTTGGCATGCTACACCCTGACAATAAAGCGACAATGAGACAATCAAGATACTTAGTAACAAAATAAATCGATAATTTCTGAGAACAATTTTATCGACATACCTTGCTCAATTTGCTATCGTCCTCAAAGGGCAATTGCGGCTATCGTGGTATGCCATCTCTTTGCATGACCTACACATGCGTGGCACCTTTGTTTTGTTCTCCACATTCTCGTCTTTCTTCGCATCTGTCTTTACCTTCTGTCCTGGCTTTATTCTCTTGCACCTACCCTTGGAGTTAACATCGTTTGGTGCCTTTATACTGACTTCCTTAGGGATGGGACAACCGGCAAATGCTTCAATCTCTTCAGCTCTACTCACCACATTCTCAGGAATCAGAGGAGTCACTTCTTCCCCAAATATGACAAACCGATCCCAAAGAAATTTCAAGCCTTCATATGTTCCTCCAGCACGGTGAATTATTTCCTCCATCTTGCTGCGTATTTCTGATGCCAGTCTGTCTTTAGAAGTTTCTATTGCACTCCTTGGTTTTTCTTGCAACAAATTGCCCTCTCCGTCGAAGACGTCGTCCTTAGTTACCATTTTAGTCCACCTCTTTAACACAAATGGGATTGGTAGCTCCTTAAGTGATGGACTCTGCAACACACGAATGATATGGCGGCAAGGAATTCCAAATGACTCAAAGAACACGCAGGAGCATTTGGCATCTTTTGTTGTAAGGTTGGAGCGTACCTCTCTTACCTTGTTTGAGTTATCGCTAACTATTGAGATTTTGTACTCTTCTGCGCTTTCCATGTTCTCCACATTGCAATGCTCCCGGGCAGCAAACACTTCTTTCTGAAACTCAGTGAAGACAGCGAACGTGAAAACCTTACTAGCATGCTTCTCTATTGCCCAGGTAGTCTGCAACACAGGCATTGTATGTAATGTGGCATTGTGAGCTTCCAACTCATTCTGACGTTGTTCTTCCACTGCATTAACAAATCTGATCCAAAACTCAACCAAAGTATTTTTGAATCCAATAAACCGATTGAAGAAAGAGTTAGAACTCTCTGACCTAGAAGTGGTTCTAAGGATTCCCGCCAAGAATACATCTTTGAAGTAAGCAGGTACCCATGATGCACGGATTCGGTACCGATTAGCCAACCACTCATTGGATTCCAAACCAAAATCAGAAATTATGGAAGAAAATTGCTCCTCAAATTCCTCCGGAGTTTCTGAGGCCCATACACATGAGTTAACACGTTGGTACAATAAAGGGTTTTCCCTCAAATGTGGAGGTACCTTCACTGGAAGCTTTTGCAAAATGTGCCACATGCATAACCTATGCGTGCTAGTCGGGAAAACAGTGGAAATTGCAGTTTTCATGCCAGTATCTTCATCGGTTATGATAAGCCTAGGTGCAACTCCTCCCATTGCTTTCAAGAATGTACGAAACAACCATACGTACGTCTCAGACTTCTCATTGCTTAATAATGCAGCCCCAAGCAAGACACATGCCTTATGGTGATTTACTCCAGTGAATGGTGTGAAGATCATGTTATAATGGTTGGTGTTATATGTAGAATCAAATGAGATCAGATCTCCAAAATGGACATAATTCTTCCGACATGTACTATCCGCCCAAAATGCATGTACCAACCTACCCTTGTCATCAACAACATAATCGAAGTAAAATGAAGGATTTATGTCATTTTTTCTACAAAGGTTGTCAACAAACATCTGAGCATCTGATGACTTGATATAGCTTCTAAGCTCTTTATGATAATTCTGCAAGTCTCTCCTCGTACATCCTACATTCTCAAATCCACCCTCACTAATACGGAGATATCTATATGCCCCGCTTGTGCCAATGCCTCCTTTATGACATGTGATTAATGCACGCTTGGCCTTCTCATTTACTTTCCTATTAGACCTTATCAATTGTTGTTTGCTAGGTGATACCAATTCATGTGTATGTGACTCAACAAATGTCTCGACCCTAAACTTATTGTCGCAAGTGCGTTTCACAGCTAAAAATGCCTCGCAGCCACACCTAGTTAACTTCCTAACATATTTCCTTTTCTTTTCCTCGATGTTGTCCTTTTCTTTCTCAGACCGGAAGCCTTCTCTTGAGCACATCCATCGCTTCCATCTCGTAACACCATTGACATCCGTATGCGGACCAATACGGACTCCAAAGCCGGCTGAATGTGCATACATCTTGTAGAATACCTCAGCAGCGTTCAAGTCATCAAAAACCATTCCTTCAAATGGCTTGATAGTTGGGTCAACACAAGGTGTATAAGAAGAACCCTGCAATGCAAATGATTATGTGTCGAGCATGATGGAATGACTGATATAATCAAACACATGCATACAACACGATACTTACTACGAACGGGGTGCTTCCGCTCTTTTCTGGGCTACCAAAATAAATTAATTGTTGGGGAGGTGAACTAATTTGAGCGACAAAGTGCACATCAAGGCTTTTTTGTCTTGGCAAAGCCAATGCCACGCTCTCATTGGCCATAAATTCCATGCCTACTACATTGTGCCAAACACAAAAAGCAATATTATTCGTCGTAAGAGTTAATATCGAGGATGAATCAAACATAGAACTCTATGAAGTAAACGCATGATTCAAAAATTTCATCAATCCCGATTAACCGTCCTAATTAATCTTGTCGGCATGCCAATACTCATTTCTGCATGGTTTCTGCATGGTTTCCTTCCTCTCGTCCCCATCAAATGAAGTAAAGATACTATAACTGAACAACCAGTATGCTTTACCTTGTAGAAGCAAAAACCTTTTCCAGTGCTCCCTTGTCACGGAGGTCAATCTGCAAAAGCACAAAAGGTAGTAACATTGGTATGTTGCATCCATGTCCATTAACTTTTATTGACAGTTTTAAGAGTGACATTAAGAAAGGATAAAATATATAATGCGACTTTGACAGCGAGTAACATTTGTAGCCACAATCACATAACGAGAAACAAAAATCATGGACAAAAGCCACATGCCATCTTGTAGGAAAAAGAAAAACTAGATCATGGGAGGGTAGGCTCACTGCATGAAATCACTATACCATAAATAACAATCAAATACTCGAGCAATCATCACTGTAGTAAACCTTCCTCATTATAAGGTTAAGTTAATAAGAACAGGCGTGCTCTGCAAATTTTCCAACTAATAGGTGTACTTGACTCAATGCAGACATACCCTCCTGTGCTCACAACTAACAAAGTGTCAAAGACAAGTTTATGGAGAACTCACCAAACACCACTAACATTGCTCAATGCAAGGGAAAGTACATTACTCCTCCAAACACTCCTAGTCCAACTTTAAATGACAATATTGCGGGATTGTGGAATCGATTTTATTAAATCACCAATTTCACGACATAAATACTTGCATTGCCGATCATAGTAATGTAAATGATTAAAGCGACTTCATATTTGCTTTGACTATGATATATCACTTCACATACCAAAGTCAAGATAACCGTCACCGATGCAGATTTGCCCTAACTCACCGATAAACAATAATCGGTTTTACTTTAAGATTCACAAACCATGCACAGTTCATGAATAAACATGCTGCAGCCCCAAGTCTGCCTCATGTAATTAAATTCTGTGGCCCTGGCATGACGGAACGTGAGAGATTGACGGGTTAGCAATAACACGACGTCATTAGCAATAACCCAAGTCTGCCTCATGTAAATCCACCATTCGCACAAGAGAAAAAAACGCCATGGCAATCAAACAAGACAATTGAATTCTACAAGACCACAATACCCATTAGCAATTAACCAACTAAAAATGCCATGGCAATCAACCAGAGCGCCGCAAGTCGCAACATATCTAGTTGTTTGATGACTCATAGAATCGTAGGTCCACATCGCAATGAGCCCGATCGACGCCGACCTTACTCGGATCGGGAGGCGGCGCGCGCGGGACTACTAAGACGATGCGTCGCGGGATGGGAAGGAGGCGCGCCAAGCACCGTGGAGTTCGGCGGCGGTTCGACACAGGAAGACGATGCGTCTACATGCAAGGGGCTTGCCGTGGGTAGATTGAACAGCAGGGTAGGGGTGCAAGAAGAATAGGAACCGGGGTTTTCGCAAAAATACGTAAGTGATTTGAGGGGCTTCCACCCTTGTAGATCCGAGCCACAAGAGCCAGATCGGACGGTCCACGCCAACGTTAGCATGTTAGCACCCAAATGTCCATTAGCACTAGATATGTTCCCATATATATATATATATATATATATATATATATATAACAGTTTTCTATACGTTATAAAAATACTCTACCAGGCTAGACCGAGTAGTACGTACATCTCGTGGAGAAAAAAACAGCATTTATGCATGCCTGTTGTTTGGTAGACATGATACGCATAGATTCATGCATGGTTTCGTCAGATCTACGTTACAGGGGCAACTGGTCACTGGTGGATGGAGCTAGTAACTAGCCATAGGAAATGACAGCCATCCACCTACTCCACCAGGCAAGCATTTACTAGGGCTATTGGCTACTCCCACGCACGTATGCTACATTAGAGTATGTACAATGGGTTTATGTTAGCCGTCTATAGCATTTGCCACATAGGATTTTTGGTGACGTGGATAAAAGAGAATGAAGAGAGAGAATATTGCTGTCTATAATCCTGCAGCCGACTGTAGCACCAAAACCAAGAAAAAACATTAAAGATTGTGTGTTGTCTACAATCCTATAGCCGGCTGTATCATCACAACCCATTGTATGAGCTGATTTTAGTGCTGTCTATAGATGACATGGATAGTTGCTATAGACAGCAACTGTCTGTACCATTGTACATGCCCTTAGAGTATCTATAACAGCCTACAACACTTGATATTAAAGGGTTGTCACATCAGTATTTAGGTGATGTGAAGAAGAGAAAATGAGAAAAAAAGATGAGATTATTTCTAGATGAAGAAATCAGTAATTTTTTTATTAGATTGAATACTCCCTCGTAATAAGTTAAGAAACAAACTATCGTAAATATTATTAGTTGAGAAAGAAGTGAAAAGAAGACTACTCTATCCACTTACGAAAGAACATTTTTTAATACGTGCAGCTGGATTTAATTTCTAAAGTTCAGTTATCGATATCTGTGTGGATATATAGGTTCTACGCATAAAGATGATATGTTTGCCTTGACAAATAATGCTTCTTGATTTTATGGTATATTAATATATCATAACATTGCTACCGGCGGTCAAAATTGTGTTTTGGAGACTATGTCCAACGTCACTCTTCTATGAGCAGTGAGTACACAAATCATGTTATAGATGGACATGAAATTAAGGTGACATTACGGATGATTTCTTTTTCCAAAATGAAACCGTTAAACAAAATTTTAGATGACTAGTCTATTACTAATATGATTTGTTCTTAATAGATTGGACCGCTCTGATCTCTTTATTCGTATTTTTATTGATTTGTTATCAGAGTTGTTGTCATATAGAGGAGCTTATTAGGGTTGGGGTTTTGAGTTCAACACTGCTTTGTTCGCCGTGCTGCCAATACGTACGGCGGCTTGTGAGCCAAACATAAATTAACCAGACACCGGGCTTTGTCGTTAGTTGTTCTTCTCCGTGACTAATGACGATCACTAATGAAATCGAGCTCCTTCATCGGAAAAGAAATCACACAATAAAGGCTACCTGAAAGTTAATCTGGGGACTTGCTTCATCTGACACCCCTGAAGAGAGAAAGAAGCATGCATGCATACTATATCGGCCCCAAAAATAAATAAAATTACTTGGGGGGCGAAATAAATGAAATTACTTGCTATATAAACCCTCCCTCAGACTCCCCCGGACTCATCACTCAAAGCCACACCGAAGTCCAAACCCTTCTCACCGTCTCTAGGCTCTAGCTAGCTAGCTCGATACTACATCCCATGGCTCGCCTCGCCCGTGTCGCGGTCACCGCCGCCCTGCTGGTGGCTCTCCTGGTACTGGCGGCACCGGCGCCGGTGGAGGGCGCGGTGACGAGCTGCGGGCAGGTGGCGACCTTTCTGGCCCCCTGCATGGGCTACGCCATGGGAAGGGTGGCCTCCCCCGCGGCGAGCTGCTGCAGCGGCGTCAGGGGCCTCAACGCGGCCGCCGCCACCCCCGCCGACCGCAAGACCACCTGCACCTGCCTCAAGCAGCAGACCAGCGGCATAGGCGACATCAGGCCCGACCTCGTCGCCGGCATTCCCTCCAAGTGCGGCGTCAACATCCCATACGCCATCAGTGCATCCACAGACTGCTCCAAGTACGTATTATCTACACTAGCTACTTCTTTACATCTAAAGACTGATACCATTTTGTACTACTACATCAAGTAGCTAGTCTTACATGCTGCAGCATTTGATCCGCATCGGCCTTAACCGTACTTGCATGCTTGCCTTTTTCTCTTCTTTTTTCTCTCTATATGCAGGGTGCGCTAACTGATCAGGTGATGCGAGAATAATAAAGGAGCGAGCTGTGTTTCTCTCAGCTTGCTCTGCTATCTGCATGTTGCTGCACCGGCGAGGAATGGAGGCACACAGTACTCTGCTAGCTAGTACTGGCCGGATGCATGCACTCATGTTACCCCGTACCCTTAGCTTTACTGCTCTTTAATTAGTTTGAGTACTTGAATTGTTCTGCTACTGCTGCTTCGGACGCTGTGGCTGCTGTTGTTGTTACCATGAGTCTCCTCAGGGCCGGGAACCCTGTACCGTACTGCTGCTTATCTATCCATGAATTGAAGAAATTCAGGGTCTTTTAATAATCTCACAACTAATATATATCGCAAGGCTATATGCCGTATCATTTAAGCTCGTCCAAATCCACATGTATTCGCACGATATGCCGCTCTAGATAACATACACAAACCCGTGCGTGCTTGCTATATATCTCGACGAACTGTTTGTTGGCTTGAGATTATGATCAGCTGCGTGCTCTGTCAATAGACTCTGAAACAGAATGTTCATAGGCATCTCCATCCAACAGCATTATATATAGCTGCCAGCTGCATGTTGTCAGTGAATAAAAACTTGTCCTCGATCGATCGTCTCCTCGAAGCTACTGCCTTAATTGATCTCAATGTTGAATGGAATTAAAGTCAGCATGTATGGTAGTAGTACACAAGGGAAAAAAGCTTCTGAATCTAACTCAATTGCACGCAGGCTCTGATAACGTTAAAGCAACCAAACAAGAACATTTTTCTTCTTAGAACACGTACAAACCAAACTAGAACATCAAGAAAAATACTTAATGCATTTAATTGCCTTCACCACTGTTCGCTCACCATAGAAATGTACTGAGATTAATTGGAAGGATCATCGTCCACTGTTACTGCTGAGAGGAAGCACCGCATTATCACCAATTCACAACCGGAGACAGCTTCTTTGCCGAGTGCCTCAGGCACTCGGCAAAGACCGATATACACTCAGCAAAGGCTTTGCCGAGTATTCACAACCGGAGACAGCTTCTTTGCCGAGTGCCTCAGGCACTCGGCAAAGACCGATATACACTCAGCAAAGGCTTTGCCGAGTGGTACACTCGGCAAATGGCGCTCGGTAAACAGTTTATCGGCACAGACCCCTTTACCGAGTGCACTTTATCGGACACTCGGCAAAGGCTTTGCCGAGTGCTAATCTGACACTCGGCAAAGAAAAGCCGCCGTGACGGCGAGCGCCACCGTGACGACGTCTTTGCCGAGTGTCAAGGTTAAGCACTCGGCAAAGGTCTCCGCTTTGCCGAGTGCCATTGAATCAAACCCTCGGCAAAGGTGGCGTCTGTGCCGAGTGCCACTGGGAGGACACTCGGCAAAGCATTGGTCACTTTGCCGAGTGCCTGGCCCATGGCACTCGGCAAAGCATTGGTCACTTTGCCGAGTGTCATGGCCATTGTACTCGGCAAAGTGACTGAAAACAGCCTATTTTATTTTATTTTATTTTATTTTACGTCTCATCCAAACAAACAGAAGATATATATATAACAAACATCATCAACATCACATATATATCATCAACAACACATATATATCACGAACACCACATATATATCACAAACGTCACATGTCTCACAATATATCACAAACGTCACATGTCTCACAATATATCACAAATAACTTCACAAGTAATCCAAGTGCTCCATCATCTACAACCATAATTGCAAACCGAAGTACCATTAACAACCACAAGTAGTATCACCAAGATGGCCAATGAGACTGATTTGGTGAAGGATTCATCAAGCATGAGGATCGCTCGATCCCGCCGATTGATTCTGCACAAAGGAGAAGAGATTGCATGTGTAAGACAAGATAAATATATACCATACATGAATAAAACTTTCATACTCCACTAGGTTTGACCGTAAGCATGAACATACAAACTAAAACATTTATACTCACAGGAGTAGAATAGTCAGGAGGTGGAGCGAATAGCGAAGGTGGCGGAGCTACACCCGTAGCGGCGCCAAGACTTTGCATGTACTGAAGAATCTCCGCCATCCTCCGCTGCTCGGCCGGCCGCTCGGCCTCCACCCTCTCCATCTTCGCCTGCATCTGCTCCCGTACCCTCCTCTCTTGTTCCAGCTGGGAGTACAATATATTCACCCCCAATGTTACAATAATGCAAAGGAAAGGTATGAAAAAACCAATGAACGCATTTAATAAACCAGAATAACCTCGAGTGCCTCCACCCGTGGTGTGAAGTGTCCCGCCGAGGTCGTATGGCGGGCTCGTGCTCGTCTTTGCTTGCTCTTGCTCGAATGGGAGAGACGGGAGTAGCACCAGTCGATCGCGCCGTCGCCAATCCAAGATCGCCCATGCTTCTTGCCTCCTCCCACCCTCATGACGACTTCTCCATCAAGGTCCTCGGTGCTCGGATCGTACTCGCCCATGGACCTCCCTTGCCATCGATGTGTACTCACTAAGGCGGTTGTGGCGGTCGCATTCTTTGACGCCTCGGGCTCGTCCTCGGGTTGTAGTCGACGCCGGACGTCGCCTTGCCCTTGTGGGCCATAGCAAATGCCTTGAAGATGGAGCAAGGCGGCCACCATGTGACGCCGATCGCGAAAAAGCGACAAGATGATTAGAAATCATGCAGAATTGAGCGTTAGGATAAATAAATGAATTCGCGTACCCATGTTTCTGCGTATCCGCTGAGGTTGCGGCTACCTTGATGGTGTGCTACACCTGGCATCATCAAACGCCGCTCCCGGCACAAGTTGTGCATCTCCTTCCACTCGCATGAGCACCACTTGTGCACCATCTGTTCCCAGCACTAGGGATGCGCGGCGCACCAATAAGGAATCATCTACAGGCCATCAAGTACATGATATATCAGAAGATGAAATTAAGCCTACTTAATCTCAAAAGGAATCAGTATTAATGTTCTGTATTTACCTGCAGGTACTGGTCCCGGGTCAGCGTCATGGTTCTTGCGTTCCTTTTGGTGACCTTCGTTCCAAGGACGGTCCCGTGGTAAGCTACGACGGCCTGGATGCGCGCCTCGTAATGCATGTCCACGACGAGTTTTTTGCAGCATTTGGTAGCCACCGCATCCGCCCTGGCCTCATGTCCGTCCTGGCATCTAAAGAAATCCTGCATACAAACACGATGTATCCATTCATTATTTCAAAAATGTCCAATGAATACGATGTATTGAGCAATGTAGTGCGAGGAAGACATACCCACAGCTCTTGCTTCACCCGCTCCGCCTTGTTGTTGAATACCTGCGGGCTCGATCTGCGAGATCGGGCGGCGGCGTGAGTGGTCAAACGAGTAGGCGGCCCGCACTCCGGCGTACTCAACCAGGCCAGTGAAGTGCTCCTTGCACGTAAGACCGAGGATGCCGTTGACTTGGCGTGTGTGAGCACCTCCACCCGCCACAATCGCCCGCCTCCCGCCCAAGTGATTAAGAAAAATTATTAATTTCTATTTTGATTTTCAACATATCATATAAAGTAGTGATAACATCTAAAGTTACTTACTTTTCCCCTGGGTCGAATCGTGGCGTCTCTCATGAGGTATCGGTCGTGAGGAGGCTCACGGACCTCGCAAGTAGACGCCGACGAACTAGAGGAAGCGGAACCCTTGCCGCCTCCTCCTCGTCGTCCTCCTGCGCGTCCTCCTGCGCCTCCTCGTCGCCCTCCTGCGCGTCCTCCTGCGCCTCCTCATCGTCCTCCTGTGCGTCCTCCTGCGCCTCCTCGGCGTCCTCCTGGGGCACCTGCTCCTCCTCCTCCTCCTCACGCGACGGGGCGGCAGGCGACGACTCCCTCCTGCGGCTGCTCCTCCTCCTACTCTCCCCCGGTTCAGCGGTCCTTGTCCTTCGGTACAAGGACGTTAGCTTCCTCATCCCACCGCCCACCATCTTTGTTCAATCACCTGCAATTAAAAAGAGTAAACCAATAAGCACAGATAAACAAGAAGTACTTAGAAAGAGATGCAAAATAAACAAAACGTAATTAGAAAATAACATAGTATTACATGTATTAGAAATAATCTTCATGATCGGGATTAGCTGGATCATAAGTCTCATCATCACTATCAATCATGTCGAAATAATCAACACTATCCGAATGAGCAATGTTGCCATTGTCATTGTCTAAATGTAATCGCTCAAGCATTTGTAAGTCCTTCACATTTTGCACCTCATCTCCAGCGTCCTCTTCAATAACCGTTTCATTGTCTACTTCCATTCCGATCGCTTCGGTTAAGTCTATCTCAAACCTCCCTTCTAGTCCCTCTTCTTGAAAGAACTCTCCGTCATATGTGTTTGGGTCTAAGTTGTAATCTTCATCGCTTGGGACGGGCACTTTACCGTGTGGCGATACCACAGCACAATATCCCAACCCTTAAGATGCCTTATGGTTTGACACGCATATGGGAGATAATAAACTTGCGTGGCCTGTTGGGCCACAATATAGACATCGTCTCCTGGTAAGACGGAATCCTGTCGAATTTCGACTAGCCCAAGATTAGAATATGTCCGTCTCGTTACTTCAGGATCAAACCAATGACATTTGAATATGACGGGATTAAAAGGTTTGGAACCATGAAACTTGAGTTCGTATATTTCTTCAATTCTTCCGTAATAATCGACCTCATCAACGCCGCGTAAAACTCCGAACTTGTGGTTCTTCGATTGGGCGACTACGCTCGTAGCTTGTTGTGCGAAAGCGATATCCATTCACGTCATAACCAGAAAATGACTTGACCCTATAGGCAAAGCCATCGACAACCTGTCTCAACTCGGCACACATAGACGCATCCCTCTGGCCCTGCAAGCTCAAGCAGGATACATCGTTATATTATTCGCACGTACGAGTAACTTGGAATGTCAAACTAAGCACGAGCTAAATTGACGGTACCTTCCGCTTGAACCAAGAAATGAAATCGGGCATTCCATTTCCCGCACCCTGTCTAAGAAGGGTATCTACCTGCTGTGGGGTAGGATCCCTTGATTGACGCCAGAATTCATGAAGAAATTCCCTGTACCGACGAGAAACAAGGGGGTTGGATGCAGAATAGTGACGATGTATTTAACAAGTTCGTTGAGAACTTACTGCATGTACGGTGCCACATCGTCAAGGTTGGTCAACACGTATAGCATGATATGGCGCCACTCTTCATGATTCAAGGTCTTGGGGGTCGATGCACTTGCGCTTCCGAGTTGCCCTCGGCAAAGGCTGAGGTTCAATTCATTTTCGCCAGCATTGTAACGAGGGGGCGGATTATGCACGCTAGGGAGGTTGTTACCATAGTATGTTGTTGTGAAGTTCGCCACCTCCTCCAGAATGTATGCCTCTGCAATGGAAGCCTCGATTTTGCATTTATTTCTACATTTCTTTCGAAGAACCTTTAGACATCTCTCGATTGGATAGCACCAACGGCCCTGCACAGGCCCCCCCATTCGTGCCTCGTACGGGAGGTGCAAAATCAAATGTTGCATCGGATTGAAGAAGCCGGGTGGAAAGATCTTCTCCAACTTACAGAGCAACACAGGTGCCATTCTTTCCAAGTCAGCAATCACGGTCCGAGATAACTCCTTAGCACAAAGCTGGCGAAAGAAATAGCTCAACTCTGCCAGCACTAGCCAGACATGCTCAGGGACATAGCCTCGAACCATCGCCGGAAGAAGCCGCTCAATCCATATGTGGTAGTCATGACTCTTCATCCCTAAGACTCGCATAGTAGATAAGTTCACTCCCCTCCTCAGATTAGCTGCATACCCATCAGGGAACATTAACGTCTGGATCCATTCTAGTACTTCCCTCCTTTGGGGCTTGCTCAAGACAAAATTGGCCTTAGGCCTTCTCTATGTCTTGCCGCGACTAGGAGGCTTCATATGTTGGTTTGGTCTATCGCATATCGTTGCGAGATCCACTCTAGCCTTAACGTTGTCCTTTGACTTGTCGAGAATGTCCATGATTGTTGCCCAAAGTGCCTCGGCAACATTCTTTTCATGTGCATTACATCAATGTTGTGTGGAAGCGAAGGTCATCAAAATAGGGAGCCGAGTCAAGCCCGACTTATGAGTCCACATATGTTGCTCACCATATCCCACAAAACCACCTTCCGGATTGACCACGAGACCATCTATCTGCTTCACGAACCGCGGCACCGTCATTATCGGTGGTGCGAGTGCATCACTCGACACCTTTCGTAAAGTTCTTGATGTCTCGTTTGAATGCATGGTCAAGAGGGAGGAATTGCCGATGTTTGTCGAACGATGAATACTTGCCACCCTTCTGCAACCAAATGAACCTCAGACCTTCCTTGCATACTGGGCATGGGAACTTCCCGTGAACACACCAGGCGCAGAATATCCCATACGCCAAGAACTCATGCAGGGTGTAGTGGTACCAAACATGCATTTTGAAGTTTTTCTTTGTAGCTCGGTCGTATGTCCATACTCCTTTCTCCCAAGCACGGACCAATTCATCAATCACAGGCTCCATGAACACACCCATATTATTCCCCGGGTGTTCAGGAATTATCAACGACAAGAATACGTTCTGTCGTTGAAAGCATACACCGGGGGGGAGATTGAGGGGGATAACGAACACGGGCCAACATGTGTATGGGACAGCCATCATTCCATAAGGATTGAACCCATCTGTTGCCAGCGCAACACGTACATTACGAGCCTCTTTAGCTTTCTCATGATGAATGCCATCAAAGTGGGTCCATACTTCACCATCGGATGCATGTACCATCCAGTTGAGAAACCTTTGTCTGGCCTTGAAGGGGTTTCTGTGCCGCGGCAAACATGTCGTAGAACGCCTTTGCGGTTGCCTCTGGCTCCTCCTCCGTACGTCCTTCAGCGAACTGTGCCTCGTGATAGTCATTTAACATGTCTGCTACCCCGGCATCAGCATCGTAATCCTCGACGCGTGGTCTCACCACCTCCTCTCTCATACGATCGGCTTCACCATGGTAGACCCACCGGGTATAGTCTGCCGTAAATCCATTCTTCCAAAGATGTTCCCCCATGACCTTCTTCGTTTGTATTTTCCTGTTTGCACATTTGCTGCAGGGACAACAAATTTTACTCGCTCCTTTAGCAGCCACGCCAAATGCCCGTTCCAAGAAAGCATCGGTCTTGTCGATCCATTCATTGGTGACATGACCACGACTTGCGCGCCCGTACATCCACTCACGGTCCTCCATCCTCTAACATATATAGCGAGTAATATAAACATCAATTGCATCTACACGACGTTCCTACTATCTAATAGGTGAGGATAGGTCCTAATACCACGCGAGGATCCGTAGATGAGGTTAGTTTCCATGCTCTACTCCTATTCGAGATGAATTTGGCGACACCTCCCATTGTTCTCCAAATACACGTCCCGCCAGGAGAGTGTGTATCCGAGAACAACAGGAGATGATGCCAAACTCGTCTCGGATCGGAGCGAACCATGGAAACTAACCCCACCTACGCATCCGCGGCTGTCCAAAAATGTGGACAATTCGAAACAGATATGGTTTTAGATATAGAAATATCTGCATATTTCCAACCGTATCTCTTTCGAACGGGAGACGCCTAACTGGGTTACGTGATCTACGACCATGATACGGAAAGAGGGGTTATACCTAGGGTGGCGGTGGAGTCGGCTAGTGGGGCCGTGGCGGGTGGTGCGATGCGGCGGCGCGTGCGCAGACCACCGATGGCGAGGAAGGCGATCGGGGTCGCCGAGGTACTCCGGCGCCGCTCCGACTGGCTCTTCTCTGCAAAAAAAGAAACATAAAACTTTCAATACAAAATTTCGCAAGACCTCCACCTCGCACGGTGAGGTTTCCAAAACTCGCAAGAAAACCAACGCACGATGGCCGACATGCACATATATATGAACGGCACGATGGCGACATGCACAAGATTATATCCAACCACATATATATAACAATGTCACAACCACTCCTCGACTACTTAGACTACCACCATCTGCTACTCTACCACTACTACTACCGCAACTACTAGTAATACTACGACGACGCGGCGGTATGGCATACCTAGTGGGCGTCGTGGGGCGGCGATGGTGAAGGGCCAAGGCGCCGGTGGACAAGGCGACGGTGGGAAGCGTCGGGGGTGTGCAACGCGCGCCGGGCGCCTCCTCCTTCTTCCTCCTTCCTCCTTCTTCCTCCTCCTCCATCTCTTCCTCCTTCTTCCTCCTCTCTTTCTCCTCCTCTCTTTCTCCTCCTCTCTTTCTCCTCCTCCTCCGCGTGCGCGGCGCTGTGTGGCGGCAGCGCAGGCGCGGGCGCGGCGCGGCGGGGTTGCGCGGCGCGGAGGCGCGGCGCGGCGCGCGCGCGGCGCGAGCGGCGGGCGGCGCGGCGGCGCGGGCGGGTGTGCGTGTGTGCGTGTGCGCGGGAGGGTGTGCGTGTGTGCGGGCCGATCGGTTAAATCCCCCTTTGCGAGTGCCCCGATCCGCACTTCGGCAAAGAGGTATTTTTTTTTTATTTTTTTTTAAATTAGTCGGCGCGGGGTTAAATCCCCCCTTTGCCGAGTGCCCCCGATCTGGCACTCGGCAAAGAGTTTTTTTTTTTAAAAAAATTAAAATTACTCGGCGCGGGGTTAAATCCCCCCCTTTGCCGAGTGCCCCCGATCTGGCACTCGGCAAAGAGGGTTTTTTTTTAAAAAAAAAATTAAAAAATATTTGCCGAGTGTCTTATCTTGACACTCGGCAAAGAGGCTTCTTTGCCGAGTGTCATTAAAATGACACTCGGCAAACCATATTTTTCATTTTGACCTCCAAACTTTTGCGGTCCTCATACAATACAGTACTCCATGTTCCAATGTGGCACATTTGTCGGACTTTTCTATATTTATTTAATTTATTTCAATTAATTGAATTTTCTTGGATAATTCAAATTATAATCGCTAGTCATTCGAATAATGAAAAAAATGAATGAAAAATGATATTCATGTTATTTAGTATAATGTTAGGCGTAACGAGAATGGACCACCAATTTGAACATCTTGTTCACGAAACATGACCACGAACTTGCGTCGAGTTGTTTTTAAATTGTATAAAAGCAACGAAGTCCGAAAATCATGAAACTTGTCAAGATGTCATGATATCATATGTGGAGGTCGTGATAAAAATTTGAGAAGGTTTCGCAAATTGTCACGTCGATGCTTGCAAACCAAGAAAAAAGCAGAAGAATGCGTGACAACTTCTTCTGAGATTCTTCGTTTGCAAGCATCGTGACGTGACAACTTGCGCGAAACCTTCTCAAATTTTTATCACAGCCTCCACATATGATATCATGACATCTTGACAAGTTTCATGATTTTCTGACTTCGCTTGCTTTTATACAATTTAAAAACAACTCGACCGCAAGTTCGTGGTCATGTTTCGTGAACAAGATGTTCAAATTGGTGGTCTGCTCTCGTTACGCCTAACATTATACTAAATAACATGAATATCATTTTTCCATTCATTTTTTTTTCATTATTCGAATGAGTAGCAGTTATAATTTGAATTATCCAAGAAAATTCAATTAATTGAAATAAATTAAAGAAATATAGAAAAAGTCCGACAAATGTGCCACATTGGAACATGCAGTACCAGGTATTGTATGAGGACTGCAGAAAAAGTTTGGAGGTCAAAAGTGGAAAAAAAAATATGGTTTGCCGAGTGTCACTTTAAGGACACTCGGCAAAGAAGCCTCTTTGCCGAGTGTCAGGATAAGACACTCGGCAAAGGGTTAACGGCTGCCGGCAGTTAACGGTGGTGCCCTTTGCCGAGTGTTCTGGTTTGCCGAGTGCCCGACACTCGGCAAACCTGATCTTTGCCGAGTGCATTTTTTTGCCGAGTGTTCTGGTTTGCCGAGTGCCCGACACTCGGCAAACCTGATCTTTGCCGAGTGCATTTTTTTGCCGAGTGCTCGGCCCTCGGCAAACCATCTCTTTGCCGAGTGCCAGATGTTGGCCGAGTTCTTTCTATCTGGCACTCGGCAAAAAGCCTCTTTGCCGAGTGCCTGATAAAAAGCACTCGGCAAAGGCGGGGACACTCGGCAAAGAAGCCGTGTCCAGTAGTGATTGGTAGGAAGCTCCTTGCTGGTGGCCTTGGCAGCGTGCGGATAAATCTGCATATGTTTCTATTCTTCTTTCTCAAGTCGGTGCTAAAAAGATCCTTTCATTGTTCAGTTCAACCAGTCTGAAGCTCCCGTGGGTCGGATAGGTGTTGTTGTTCTTTCCCTTAGCTATGATGTGTGCGCGACAGGTGGATGGTTGGAAAATGGAAGGATCGAACAGCATGAATGCATGTCTGCTGAGATGATGGTGACCTGCTCCGCTCGTCTCCGACCTTGAAACCAAAGATCGATGCCACGCATGGAGCATTGGAGCTCCTCTCCCCTTTATCTCGGCACCCAGAGGTGGTCGACGGTGTATGCCGAGCAGGCGACGCTCTTGGCTACCAGGGCGGTCAGCGGTGGGCGGCTTGGCTAGCTCGGCCAGCGTGCACTACGCCGGGGCATGCCACGCTGGAGCGGACGAGGTGGTTGATGGCGACGGCGGCTGTCTCCACTGGTGAGCTCGACGGCGATGACAGGCCCGTTGCTCGTGTTGTCCGTGAGATGTCTATCTATACGTATACTAATTGGAGACTCTTTTAGAAGCCTTCATATTAATCCTAGGAGGTAAAAAAAGATAGAAATTCTCACATTAATCGAAGAAAAAGAAAAAAGGATAAAAATTTCCACATTAATAAGAGAAATCTAACCATCCAATTCAAGCTTATGATGCAACCTATGGCTTGGATTTTTTTTGGTATCCGTCAGCCTGATGGACTCCGATTCAAGGAGGCTAAAAGGAAGCAATTGCATGTATGCGTGGTTGCATATAGGTTTTTGGAGGCGCTGCACTACTACTCGGTGATCTTAATTCGACTCGCTGGACGCGACGTTCCCGGCGGACTCGGCGCCGCGGATGAAGGTGGAGCAGTGCATTATGGCGCCGGAGATCCACAATGTTGTGGCATGCGAGGGCGCCGAGCTGGTGGCGAGGCACGAGCGACTGGACCGGTGGCGGCGTGTCATGGAGGGCCGCGGGTTCCAGGCGGTGCCACTCTGCCCGGCCGCCATCGGCGAGAGCCAGGTCCTCCACGGCCTCTACGGCGCCGGCGACGGGTACCGCTCATCGAGGACAAGTGGTGCGTCCTCCTCGGCTGGCAGGACCGCGCCATCATTGCCACCTCGGCGTGGCGGTGCTGATCGATGAATGCATGGTCGGCCGGAGACGAGGGAGAAGAGGGCCTACCAGGCGGCGTTATTCCGTTTGTGCATTAGGTTTCTCTCTTGCATGTACGTTATTTGGTTTCTTGGTTAAACAAAGGTTGCATGGTGCCAAATCTGTAAGGACACATAATAAGTGAAAAAGCTATAAATTTTGAAAAAAAAATAGTTATAGAAAATCAAATATTGATTAAAGAAAAAAATAAATATGCTAATCCGTCACTAATTCATTTAGATTTGTTTTAGATAATAGCTTGGATTAGATATAAGAATAGAGTTTGATGCAAATTGTAGCAAAGAGTCATGCTTGAAGTTATATCTACGTACAAGTTGCAGTGAAAATTTAAATTCCAAATTTAAAATGGTTGTTGTCATCATGAAAAATTAAATCTTTGATTTTTTTCAAAATTTTAACACTTCACAACTCATGAGTAAAATTTCAAAATTAAAACTTTATCATCCACATTTAAAAAACTTTGGTGTTAAAAACTAAAAAAAAAAAGCTATAAAAATCATTTTTTAAAACATGTAGACCGTGCGATGCACAGGTTGATAACTAGTCTATATCTATACTAATTGGAGGCTTTTCTAGAAGCCTCCACGTTAATCCTAGGAGATAAAAGGCTAGAAATTCCCATATTAATCGAAGAAAAAAAAGGGCTAGAAATTCCCACATTAATCAGAGAAAAAGAAAAAAAAAATCCTAACCATCCATTAGAGTTGGCAAAATTTGATATATGCCACTCAGAAAGTTGCCACTTTGACATATGCCATCCAGTTTTCTGAAATTCAAAATTTGCCACTCCAGTTTCTTGTTCATTTGACATATGCCATTTTCTTTTCTTTTCTCACTTTTGCTTTTCATTTCTCCCATTTTCCATTAACTCCCCATCTGAAATTCCCTTTTTACCCCTCCTGCCCTCATCTATCCAACTCGGCAGCCATCCAACTCCATCCGCCATTTAGTCATGACAGAGAGAAACCGCTGCGGGTTCAAGCGATTCGGCCGGCGCCGCTTCCCCGAGCACCCTGCCGGCGCCGCCTTCCCCGAGCACCCCGCCGCCGCCGCCTTCCCCGAGCACCCCGCCAACGCCACCTTCCACGAGCACCCCGCCGCCGCCGCCTTCCCCGAGCACCCCACTGCCCCCGCCTCCTATCGGCCGCCGCCAGTTCGCTTGACCCCCAGCAGGCCGACCCCCAGCAGGCCAGTTCGCCCAACCCCCAGCAGGCCGCGCGTGGTGCGGATGCTTGTTCCCCGACCGCCTCGTCGCTCCTGTCGTTCCAAGCCCGATTTCCCCCAGTCGGATCAGAAGCATGGAGCTGAAGCAGTAGCATATATTTCTTGACAATATTGTGAAGGCTGCCTATTGTGAATTCTCATTTGTACAGACAATATTGTGATAATTTCAGATATATTGTGATGTGCATTATACAGACAATATTGAATGTCCATTGTACAAAATTTGCAAGAGCACATTCAAGTGACATCTGAAATACACCAGATATATTGCTTGTGATCAGACAATATTGTGATGTCCATTGTACAAACACCAAAATGTGATATCTGAATGTTGATAATATACTGAATGTTGACAATATCTAAATGCTGACAATATTGTGATGTCCAATGTTGTGATGCTCCAGTTGAAAAGCATGCTGAAATGTCCAATATTGTGATGCTTTTTCATGCTGAAATGTCCAATATTGTGATGCTCTAGTAGGGAAAAGCATGCTGAATTCCATTCAACTCCTAGTACTCTGCCCTTTAAGTTTGTATATGGAGTATGCGACAATGACAACTCACAACAGAAATGCTCACAACAGAAAGGACATCATAAACATGCAAAATCAAGATCAGTACAACTCAGACCATTAATTCATGGCATCTTACAAACATGCAAAATCTAGACCACTACAACATCAACAATGACAATATTGTGATGCTCCATCCAGTAGGGAAAACCTTGACATTTCATAAGCACTTGTAGACCACTACAACTCCAGACCATTAATTCATGGCATCTTCCAAACATGCAAAATCCAGTCCACTGCAACATCAACAATGACAATATTGTGATGCTCCATCCAGTAGGGAAAAGCTTGTCATTTCAAAAGCACATCATAAACATGTGAAATCTTCCAAGCATGACAAATGCCACACAACAGTATCAGTGAGAGCAATCACAGCCATAAATTGATAATCTTCCAACCAATCCTGTCATCAAGATATGCCATTTACAGAAACAAAGAAGTGTAAAGACAAAATAATAGTTCATCCATTGCATGTAATAGTAATCTTCCAACCATACATAAGAGTATCAGTGAGATCTAATGAGATCAAGTCTGAACCATAAAGCAAAATAAAGGAAGATGCAACAAGTCTGTCATGACAAAAGCATCACATTACATAGGAACGACCTATTTCTTCTTCTTAGGAGTTAGCTTCTTTTTGGCTAGCTTCTTAATTGGCGATCTCATCTTTTGTGGGGTAGAAGCAGATGGTTCACCTCCAAGACCGAGAGCAGATGTGAGATCCAATTGCTGCCTCATCATAGTCAGTTGTGGAGCAATCGCAATACCATCCCCTGTGGAAGGAGTAGGTGCTGCAGCAACCTCAGATGACTCTGCCCTATCCTTTTTTACTTTTCTTCCTTGGAGGGTTTCTTTTCCTATAACATATACATGAAACTGGTTAGTGCATTATAATAAAATGTAAGCATGCATTTTAAAACATATTTACCTTTTCTTAGGTGCTTTTAGAGGGCATGCTCCTCTGCTTTGATGTCCTAGTTCTCCACAGGTCTTGCACTTCTGTTTACTTTGCTACCTTTTTTTCTTTGGCACCTCATTGGTAGCCTTAAACCTTTGTGTCTTTGGTAGCCTCATTGGATTTGCCCTAATCAAAGGAAGAGCCCTATCTGCCACCCAACCCTGCGATGCCATAGAGCTCTTTATTGTGCTTGTTGAAGCACATTTGTGGGAATCAACCAACACTGTAACCTGCAGATATATTGCAACAACTTAGTATTTAACAAAATGAAATGAACATTACTTAGTACAACGTTACGTTAGTACCGTCACGCTTTGATCAATCCCAGTGTGCGCAGCTATTCTCCAAGGACAGTTCTCCTTCTTGCATTCTCCTCTGTACCTTTTTTTTTTTGTTAGTCTTACATTTTCCTATCTCAAACTCCCCCTTAATAGCAAATTGCCTCAAAGCTAATTTGAATTCCTTCATATTAGGAAAGGTGCTGCCCAATTCAATCCTAAGATTTTCCTTATCATGCACATGCACTGGCTCCACATGTGCATAGTCATTCACTAGTAACTCGTCCTCTGTATCAATACCACCATTGTTCGGACCACTAGCATCATCATTTGGCTCCACATGTGCATACTCATTCTCTTCAGCCCTTAGACCAAGTATGTCAAACATCTGGTCGTCCGTGATGTACACACCATTTCCATCCACATTAGCAAGGTCGGGTGGATCAACTTGGGGAATAGCAAAATCCGCCCCTTGACTAGCCCATATGAGAGTGTGCATGGAATTATCGCTAGTACTACCTGGTTCTTGCCATTGTGATGTTTCTGCCTGTGGAAGACTCACAGACTGACAGTGCGAAGTACTAGAAATTGCACTGCAAATAGTTGACAAGTTGTTTTGCCTATCCACTATAGTGATGAACAAATATACCAACTTGCTATCTATGTTTGCATCAAACAACCCAAGAAGTTCTGCATCGCTACATATCCTTACTTGTGTTCCTTTCTTACTATCAAAGTACCATACCAAAGCATCATGTGTTGACCCCCAATTTGACTTCTGTTTCAAGTCAGCATTCAGATCTAACATTGAGTACAAATCTCTATCATGTACCACCAAATCGTGAGCTGCAGCTACATATGATTTGGTACTGCCATCATCAAGCCGTGCTACGTACGCAGCAAAGTTAGCAACTACTCTATATGCGTTATGCGTTACCACAATTAACCCTACACCAACACCAACAAATAAATGAAATGCGAAGAATATGTTAGCTACAGCGAAGAACATGTTAGTTATAGGAAAAATATATTTACCCATGCGATTCTTCCATTTGAATTCCACTGCAAATACCGGCCTGCTGGGGGAGGCGGTGCCGGTTTGGGCGAGGAGCAGGGAGCAGGGCTGGGGTTTGGGTCGCCGTGGGAGGGGGAGGGGGTAGGACCGGTGGCTGTGCCCTAGTTGGCACAGTGAGGAGCAGGCGGCCTGCGGGGAGGGGGAGGGGGCAGGACAGGCGGTGCCGGCGGCCGGCGGCCAGGACGGGCGGGGAGGGAGAGGGGGAGGGGGGTAGGACCGGTGGCTGTGCCCTAGTTGGCACAGTGCGTAATGGATGCGAGTCACTCACAGGAAGGCAAAGGGATAGAGAGGGGTAAAAAGGGAATTTCAGATGGGGAGTTAATGGAAAATGGGAGAAATGAAAAGCAAAAGTGAGAAAAGAAAATAAAATGGCATATATCAAATGAACAAGAAACTGGAGTGACAAATTTTGAATTTCAGAAAACTGGATGGCATATGTCGAAGTGGCAACTTTCTGAGTGGCATATATCAAATTTTGCTATTAGAGTTTGTACTTGCCTGTTTCCTCTTCGGTTAATTAATTTGCTTGATACGTGACTAGATGGGAGTCCTCAAACGGCACAATAATCGATCGGAGCTCCGGACAATCTAGCTTGGTAGCAGCACCCAGCTACAAACCAGCGGATGGGAGATGAAAAGGATTCCTTCCGCTTCCGCAGACCAACTCCAACCGTAGTTCTCTCTGTTATCCCGGGGGTGATCCGGAGGGATCAAAGGCGAAATTTCCTTCCGCAGATCTCTCTGTTATTCCTAGCTGTGGGCAGGTCCAACCGGCTGATCCAACGGAGATGCCCATAGACGCTGGAAAAGCAGTACTGATTCGGGTTGAAGAGTTGAAGAAAGCAGCACAAAAGTTTGAGGCTGATTTCTCCAAGATTGAAACCAAGATCCATAGGTTCCCTGAAAGACTATGCTGTCCTAGCAAAGACAGCCGCTACATCGTCCCTAGCGTCGTGGCTATCGGCCCTTACAACCGTCACTTACCCCAACTACATAAAGTCGGGCAACTCGGCTGAGCAGATCTACAAGAAGATCCTCTCCGTGTCAGGCGATGCCCGCAGCTGCTACGACGACCGCGACGAAGCTGTGGCAGCTGATATGGACGATGCTGAATTTGCGGCTATGATGTTCCGCGATGGTTGTTTCTTGCTGCAGTTTATTACTATTGAAACCGACGGCGAGGCTGCTCCGTCGTTGCAAAGTTGGTTTTTCTCCCACCGAGCTGGCCTCTTGAGGGACATCATTCTGCTGGAGAACCAGCTCCCATGGCTGGTGCTCGACGCCCTCATGACCTTCAGCTCCGTGCCCGTGCCCGTGGGCCAGTTCATTGCTGACATGGGAGCGAGTTTCGATGTCTGTGTGGATTTTGGTAAAGAACCTTTCGACTTGAATTATGCGAGGTAAGTCACGCATCTCCTAGAAGCTATCATATTAATCCTAGAAGCTAAAAAAAATAAAAATTCCTACATTAATCGAAGAAAAAAAATAAAAATTCTCATATTAATAAAAAAAAGAGAAAATCGTGAGTCCGACACACATGCAACGATAATATACATGCATCCAACTCAATTTAGTTGGTCCATTCATCTTGCCATACCTAATATATAGGTGCATGGAGCTAACTACTAAAAGTATTACCGTGCCCATGGCCAGTTCATTGCTAACATGGGAGCGAGTTTCGATGTATGCGTGGATTTTGATAAAGAACCTTTCGACTTGAATTATGCAAGGTACAAGCCACCGCATCTCCTAGAAATCATCATATTAATCCTAGAAGCTAAAAAAATAAAAATTTCTACATTAATCAGAGAAAAAAAAACTAAAAATCATCACATTAATCAGAGAAAAAGGAAAAATTGTGAGTCTAACACACATGCAACGATAATATGCATGAATCCAACTCAATTTAGTTGGTCCATTCATCTTGCCATACCTAATATATAAGTGCATGGAGCTAACTACTTGTAACATCCCCAAATTGATTAATGGGAATTAGTATGCATCTTATCAGCATTCATGGTATTTTGGAATCATTTGCATCAATTATTGTACTTGGAAAATCTAAATCAAGGATTAAACATACACTTCAAATTTGAACTCCAACTTAAAATAGGAACAAAGACATTTGATCATCATCTAAAAATAATTTATTAAAATACTATAATAATTATCTTGAATAAATATATTTTTTTCAAAATTTTTGAAACTCAACTCAACCCTCTGAAAATTCGAACACAATTTAAAGACCTATTCCGAGTTTGAATATAAACTATACAAATTATATCTTGAACAATGAGGTTTAATATTTTATTTGAGAACTAGACCATTCCAGGAACACCCATGAATTAATTCAGGATTTATAGAATTTTATTTCTTTATTTTAAGCCTCGGTCAAACCCTTTGTTTCTCGGTCAAACTGAAATCAAATAAAACTCAACACTGTTCTCACTGGGTCCAACCCGACCTGAACCACCCGCACCGCACCCTGGCTCGAGTCGCACCAGTCCCCGACCCAGGCGTCGCGCCACTTGGTTTGACCGGACCATCTTGCCACCGCCCCACTTATCTTGTGCCGCTGACGCGCCGGGCCCGCGCGACAGGGCCATCTTCAACCTCGGGGCAGTCTCGCGCACAGACGCCGCGCGCCACGCGCTCGCCGAGCTCTGCGCTGCTCCGTCTCCGCCGTGACGCACCGCCCTCGTCGACCAATCCCTGAGCATCGCCCTCTAACGCCCTTTCATTCCCGTCCTTAGTCCTGCACAAAACCGCCTCCGTGCTCTCTTCTCCCTTCACTTCTCTTCCCGGCCGAGGAAGAGGAGGATGTTCTAGCCGCCGTTGCTCTCGGGTAGGTTCCTCGTTTCTTTGTCCCTCGTAGTTTAATCTCTCTGTCGTCTCCATTTTTGCTGACCCGGGCTCCTCCTTCGTGTTGTAGCTCTCGGAACGTGATTGTGTCTTCTCCGACTCCAGAGCGTGGCCAGAGCTCCACCATCGTAGACATCTTCGTCATCTACGTGCTCCGGTGAGCTTTTGGCCTATGCATCATGTCTGGGAGTTTCCCCTCGCTTCACTCAGTTCCCCCACCTAGTTAATTGGTCTTTGGTGCAGGAAATCGCCATCGCAGCCTCTGTCTTCCTCGACCCCGGCCTTAAGTGCCGCCTGCACCACAGCACCATCCCCGGCGAGCCCCGTGTCGATTCTGCATTCCCGGAGCACCACCGCGGCCTACTCTATCTTCCCCAACTTCCCACTGGAGCTCTCCGCCACCCGGCTGCTGCCTCCACGACGTCCTCGTCGCGCCGCCGCTGGCTCGCGTCGCCGAAATCCCTCAGCCACTCCCCGTCGTCACTAAGTACTCCGGTGAGTTCCCCTTAGCACCCTTGTGCTCATGCTCCTCCTACTTTGCCCTCTATTCCACCCGGGTAGCATCGCCATGGTTCACCTCCACGGCCGGCCGCCCCGTGCCCATGGCGAGCCGCCACCGAGCCGCTTGAGCTCCAAAACCGCTAACCCTAGCCTCCTTGTTCCCCAGGCTTTCCGTTTTTGTGGTCGCCTCCGCCACGCCGCCGCTTCCTCGCCGGCGACGAATCACGTCCGAACCACCCTGGACCTCTCCTGTGACAGCCTTCTCTGTTGTCTCTGTTCATGAACCTCTGTCACTAAAAACTTGGGACCCACTTGTAAGAGTAACAATCTCTTTGTTGTCCATTAGTTCACTCCAATGCATTAACCTTTGTGAAGTTTGAAGTTTGGAGAAATTTTAGTTAGCACCTTTTGTAGTTCAGAGGGCACTTCATTTGTCAGTTATATGAACAGAGTAGTGTGTTATGTGGAAATCTGAAATTAGATAGATTATAATGCTAACCATCTTGTATTGTTGTTGAACCGCTCAAAAGAGTTGACAAAAATTTGAAGTATGAATTATCTATAAGTTTTGCTTTCTACACATTAAATCGGAGAAACTACTTCAAGAGAATAAAAGGATAAGAGAAGCTATTGGGTGACAAGTTATTTTGTCGAGGGTTAATAACATGGCTAACCCTAGTAGTTAGAGTTTAATTCAATTAGTTAGTTTGCAATTACCTAATGAAATAGCCAAATCTGAAATTTTGTTGTTTGAAGGAAGTAGCGAAGCACATCAAATCGAAAGTTATGCATTGCAATATGTATAAACAGAGAAGTGTTCATAGGAGGAATTGAAATGACAGTGGACTAATACAACTTATAGAAGTACATTTGACAAAAGGATAATTGAATCAAATGAGAAAAACTCATTTAACAATGCCTCGATATAGCAAATCCTTTTTATGAAATGCATTGTGAAAAAGATGATCCGAGCTAGCTAAGGAATGACATAAGCTAGGAAAAGCGCTTTGTCGGTGAAACCCATTTGCAAAACCATTTATCAAACGTTAACAAGTGTTATAGTTGTCCATTAGTTCAACGAAAGGCATTAACCAATTTGAAGATTGAAATTTAAAGAAATTTTAGTTAGCAACATTGCGATTCAAAAGCGATTTTCCTTTGTCAAAAATTTGAGCAGGGGAAGGTGTGTGGTTGAAGGTTGAGTTGGTAGTAGGTTAATAACATTTTAATACAAGCGACTAGTAAGCTAATTAGTCCAATGAGCTTTGTAATTAGCAAATTGGAACTCGGGCTAGTAAGAAGATTAGTTAAACGACAAATCATGTTTTATGAAATCTTGTGAGAAGATAATCGATGGTTGATTAAAAAGAACGATGGGTGAGTGACTTGGTTAATATAAATGGTTGGAAATTTTATTAAATTATAATAGCCATATGAACTCTAATTGAACTAATTATATCACCTAAAATCATGACCTACCTATTATATAAATTTCATACATTTTTGAGTACTTTGGATTGTTGGCTTTAATTGATATTTTTTTTGCAATATCGTTTTTCGATTAGGTTTTCGACGATACCATTATATTCGTGAGATCAAATTAAGTGTAACCTGTGCATGAACTTGTGATACCAGCAAAGGTGCGAGCACCCTCCTCTTGATCATATTGCTCCCAGTGATTTTTAAATGTTTTGTGTGAGTTTCATTATCGCAATTGCATGCTATTTTTGAAATGTATGTTTATGGGTAGAAGTAGTTAATCTCCTAATTGCTGCATTAGCCCTCCTTTGAATGTTGATTACCCTTTTGCCTTGAATGATTAAGGATATATGTTATATAGGTTGTTTGCTAGTTTGTAGAACGATGCTTAGCCATGCAAGTAGTTATAGCCGAAAGCGGTTGATGGAGCTAGTCCATCGGCGGTGTATTGAATTGAATCTTGATGAAATTTGAGGATTATATGGATTGAATTATATGGATATTGAGGATTGTTTCCAGATCTTCAAATCTGGTTATTGATGACTCGTTAGGTGGGTTATTGCTGTGTGTTGGACTTGGACGGGTGATAGGGTGATGAAGGGGTGGTCCCGGATTCGTGTAGCCCCGTCCGGGTATATGAGGACCGGTCTGTGGTATGATGAAACATGTCTTACGTACAACCACACGCCGTGTTTATGGGCGATGGCTTGGCTGAATAATTTGCTGTGTGTTAGTTATCAGAACACAATCGGGTTGACAATTGTTATTGTTATTTTTAATTGTTCTCTTGTCAATCTGGTGGAGGCATGTTAAGTTTTGTCTTACTTGCCACTACTACAAAACATGCAATAGTAGACACCTCATCACAGACGGTTAAAATAGAACCGTCTGTGTTGGGTCTGTCGGGCCTATCACAGACAGTTTGTAATACAAACCGTTTGTGATACTCGATATCATAAACGGTTCTATTAAAGAACCGTCTCGATAGTATCATAAACGATTCTATTAAAAAACGTCGTGATAATCGCGTATCACGACGGTTTTTAATAGAATCGTCTGTGATACTATCAGAGACGGTTCTTTAATAGAACCGTCTATGATACTGCAGATTATCACAGACGGTTGTTTAATAGAACCGTCTGTGATACTATCACAGACGGTTCGTATCACGAACCGTCTGTGATAAGTACCTCATCACAGACGGTTGGTAATACGAGCCGTCTATGATATGTGATTCACAACGCGGGAGTTCGAAAATTTTGAATGTGTGTGCGGAAGTAGCAGGAGTACTCTTTATATATTAATAAGGACTCGCTGAGGGCACTTTCTTCCCGAGGAGTACTCCCAAGGTGACATCCTCTCACCACCTCGTGCCCTCGCCTCCTTGCTTCCCGAGGAGCCCTCTCGCCGCAAACCCTACTCCCAGTGCGGCCTCGCCGCCTCTCGCCGGCTCGTTTGATCCAGGCCTCCTCTCCTCGTGCTTTGGGATGCATGAGAAGCGCTGCGTCTTATTCTTGCAGTGGTGAAGTGGCCCATTTGGTTCGATTCGGAATCTTTGAGGTCACGGTGACTTGTTTGTTAGTTTCTCTTGCAAAAGTTTGGGTGTTGGTGAGTGCAATGCGGTGCTTGGGTGAACCGGGGCTTTGGGGAGTTTGTGCGGGTGGATGGAAGGGAGGATGCGGGGAAGGCGCGGTGTCAGTTCAACCGGCGCATCATGGAGGCCGATGCTGCCGCGGCGCGCGTGTGTACCGGGCCCGGAAGGAGCAATGTAATGACTTCTTGCTTCTGTTTGGTTTGTGATTCTGCAATACTAGTAGGATCGAAAATTAGGAACAAAATCCGTGCTTTCAGTAACTCTGTTAACTAGTGTTAATACATAGTGCCATGAGTTGTTGGAATCTTAGTGTTAATACATAGTACCATGCGTGCGCGGGAGTAGCGGGAGAAGCCACCTTGGGAGTACTCCTCCTCCCGCCGCTCGTCCTCCCCAGAGGCGGCACGTCTCCCCCATCGGCTCTCCTCCCGGCGGCGGAGGCGGACAGCCAAGGAATACATTTAGTATTTTTGCGGTTGAAAAACTATCACGAGCGGTTACGAAGTAGAACCGTGCGCGATAACTACTATCACGAGCGGTTCTACTTTGAACCGTGCGTGATATTCGTATCCTGAGCGGTTTTGAACCGCGCGATAATATACTATCACGCAGCGGTTGGAAGTAGAACCGTCTGTGATAACTACTATCACAGACGGTTCTACTTTCGAACCGTCTGTGATATTCGTATCACAGACGGTTTTTGAACCGTCTGTGATAATGTCTATTATCACAGACGAACTTTTTCATACGGTTCGGAAAACCGTCTGTGATGACGGTTCCGAACCGTCTGTGATGACGTTTTTTGTAGTAGTGTGCTCTTAAGGGTCTCTTGTTTGAAAAAGGGATTTACTTACACAACGGGGTTCACCTGTGGTCAGGAGATTCTTAGTCTCCCATGGGGTTTTCTGTTCCTCGAGTGGGTTGATAGTTAGGACATGACATTGTAAAGGCCTCGTTATGATATCTTAGTCACACTCCTTCAGAAGAGTGCATGGCGACAGTATAAGGTATTCATATCGTGTGGGTAATGCTGTACAACTCTGCAGAGAACTAAAATCTATTCGAATAGCCTCGTCCTAGGATATGGACATCACTTGTGGGAAAGCAGGCACAGTTAGCTCTTGGGAAATTAAGCTTGGGTTATGGTGGGGAATGTTATGTCATTATGTTAGTTTGTTCAAATCTGAAATGATTTCATGAACGCGTAGTTCGCGCGTTAATTTTGTTGAGGAATGAATTGTGCCACGAATGAGATGTTTGTGTGTTGATTATATTTGGAGAGTATACCATTGATGATCTTTACTTACTGTTATCAAATGTTTTCTAAATGTTTTACAAATGGCAAGTTAGAAGCTTTTATCCATGTGTAAAACTTGCTTTATGCTGAAAATTGACTAGTGTAGTAGCCTTCCATTGATACTTACATGCATCTTTATTTCTTTTCAAAGTCTCGCGAGTACAACTTTGTACTCTAACAGTGTCTATTTTGTTCAGGTGAGAACGACGGGTGCAACAGCTTTAACTCCAGTTGGTTGCTTGTGGGATTGTGGGCATACCAACTCGGTTATTCTCTTTTTATTTTAAGTTTATCTTCCGCTGTAATTTATTTGTGTTAATTAGATTTGGCCGATCGGCCCTCTTTTGCAACCTTGAACTATAAGGTGCTAATTAAATGATGTTGTAATTGATTCTTTTATTCTTGTACCTTGTGCATGGATGTGATTGCAATCTTGTGTACTAGGATATGTACATGTTAGTCACTGATCCTTGGGAGCTAGCATGTGACACATATCCGGGTCACTCGGAATCGTGTGTGTCCCACGTTAAGTGTTGCGTTTACGGCGTAATCACTTAGCTTGACACGGATCCGATTTCGGGGGTCCTCACACTACTAAAAGTATTAGGTGCTAATTAAATACCATGTACAATAGTTAACTTAATTTTTGTGAGAAGAAGATAAAAAGAAAGTTAAAGATTTGCACACTGAGACCCCACTTAGAATACAAGAATTTAAAAGAAACATTCAAAGGCTAAGCTCGGTCAACAAGAAGGAATATATAATAATAAAATTAAAATTGGAGACAAAATCAAAATCGAAATTAGTCAGTTTAGAGAAATAAAATAAAATTTGGAGTCAAAACTTAATTCGAGCTTTAAAGAAATTTGAATTTCACTTAACATTCCTATTATAATTTATATAAATTTTGAAACAAATGTTCGAAAACTCCAAAATTTTCAAACTTTGGAAAATAAATTCTAAAATAAAACTACACCATCCAAATATATACATATTTGGGACTGACATAAAAAGCAAATCAGTTTTCAAATGTTCATATTGTGAAACTTTTAATTTTAAATTTTTATAATTTGCTCATAATGTTGCGTTTGTACCCCATTATGCCAGTTTTTAAAGTAAAATTTAATGTACTAAAACTGACAGAAGGTGATGGTTTGTAATGTTTTATCCTAATCGAGGGTGTTTGAAAAAAAAATAGTGCACTTAAAACAAAAGCAATACTTAAACAGGTAGGCCGCCCCGTGCAGTTGCACGGGTTGATGACTAGTAATTTATAATCTTGATCAATTTTGGTTACGTAAACAAACTGATTGCCTGTGGGTGGGAGAGCAAACACCTCCTACATTATACACCCCACAAATCTGGATAATTATTATCTACGCACTCGCACACACGCTCTCTCTATATATAGCATATGCATTCCATGCCATGCAATGCAAGGGCATGTTTAGATGCACGCAGTTTATGATCACGAGCCTAGGTGCCACGGATGGGATGGGATGGATCACTCGAGCTGGAGGTCCGACTTGTAGACCGCGTCGGGCTTCCAGTCCGCGGGGATGATGTCGTCGGCGACGAGCCTGACGCCGGACTCGGTGGCGAGGCGGATGGAGAAGGGCCCCTTGATCGGCTTGGGGGTGTCGAGCCTCCAGATGGCGCCCCACGACTCCTTGAGGTCGTTCCACTCGTTGGAGCCCTTCTCCTTGAGGGACACCTCCACGATGTCGCCGTCGCCGGCCACGTACTTGACGAGCAGGGCGAAGTAGTTGGGGTTGGAGCCCTTCTCGACGTGGAATGTGATCTTGGTGCCGGCGGGGTACTTGCAGCGGACGCGGCGGAACTGCATGTCGACGATGCCGGCGTGGCGGAGGTCGTCCTCCTTGCCGGGCTTGGCCATGGCGCCGAATGCGTGGCCGGCGAGGTCGAAGTGGTAGGCGGAGATGGGCTCATAGTTCATGTCGGTGATGTAGACGACGACGGGCTCATTGGAGCAGGCCTCGGGCTTCTCGCACTTGATCTCGAAGCAGGATCCGCAGCCACGGCCGTCCTTGAAGATGGGGTCGTTGCCGCACGACGTCATGCCGCTGAAGGGCGGCTTGTCGACGTCCTTGTACCCGCAGGCGCCGCCGTTGTCGTCGGGGCCGGCGCCCTTGGGCTTGCCGTACCAGGTGCCCTTGGCTTCCAGCCACTTGCCGTCGTAGCTCGCCGTGATGTTGGCGCCGGGGGGCACCTTGGGGGCGCACGAGACGCCGGCGACGAGCACCGCGAGGACCGCGACGGCGAGCAGGGAGGCCATCGATATTTGTTGCTTTTCTGTGCGTTGCTGTGATGCTCAGCTTGGGGCGATACGGTCGGTGTAGCCTGTAGGTAGGTGGTATTTATGGGCGAAAGGGAGCGACCGATGGAGGGCTCGCCGCCGATGTCGCTGCCTGCGTGCATGGCCGCGGCATGCTGAGAAATTCTGCGCTTGTTCATTGATGCTTGACATATGCGGCTGGCCGTGATCCGGGCTAACAACATCATTGCATGCCCTGGTCTCAATTTGGGCGTTAATTTCCGGTGCAGGAATAACCTGCATGCGAGCCATCAATTCATGCATATGTTGAGTGAGTATATACATGCCCTCGATCAGTAGTATATACATGCTAATGAAGACGACGATAAAAGAACTTGGGCCACGCCCTGGGTCGGGCTAGCCCATTCCTTGGCTGAGCCAACTAGTTTCTTTTCTTTTTTTACAACTTCGCCATAGGCTTTAGACCTAGGTCTAGAGCTGAAGCTTGGGTTGCCATGAGTCCGGATCCGCTCTCTGCCCTAGGGCATCCGTGCATCCGCGCGGGCATCATCAGTTGAATTTTTTAGTGGTAATAATTTATATAAATGTTTACTTTGAATTCGTATAATGCTTGTCATCAATTTTTTTTTTCATTTCTTGTTCTTAAATTTTTCACAATTGCATTTGTTTCCAATTTTATTTCAGAATTTATTCTGCAAACTGTGTTTTGCAGAGAGAGATCTACTCGTAGGGACATGTTAAATTTCGGAAAGAGAATATCCTTCTTTGTTGAAATAGACATTGACTGATAATTCATTGTTATATACTCGAACACCATCCAAACTCTATTTATCAACATGGACTAAGTGTAGTATTTAATCTTAGCCATAGATCATGCTTCTTCATAAAAGGTTGACTACTGAGATATTTTCTTTTGCTTTGATTATTGTGGGAATTTCTACCTTTTTCCGATTAATATGGGAATATCTAGCTTCTTTACCCCAAAGATTAACGTGAGGTTTTGTAGGAAAGCCTCCTATTAGTATACATATAGGTAGAATTAAATTCATGCTTAATTTTCGTTATAAATTTTAGTATATTTTAACTTCGGACATATCATACAATAGTATGTTATTGGCTATCTCACTATGTCCTCCATACATACACATACACACATGTATCATATAATAGTACGTTATTAGCTATTATAAAATTGTTAGATAAAGTAGATAAGCTGCTAAAAATAGGTTTTACCGATAACAGAGAAACTTCCCACCTTGGAGGTTTGCCATGACAAAGAAGCGTTGCATCTCAGGCGAAACAAACAAAAAAAGGGAACCGATTCATTTTACCATGGTTTAAAACATTTTTGCTGATTGATAGACACAGGGGAAGTATTTCAATTCTTAGGAGTAGGCCTGAGCACCAGCGGAAGGCCTGAAACTAATAAGACACCACTTATTCGCTTATTCAGGAGATGGAGGGAGGCGCGGGAGAAGCGGCGCAGCGGCGAGGGCATGGCCATGGCGGCGGCGGCGGCAGCGAGGCGCAGGGGCATGGCCCGCGGCGGCGGCGGCCAGAGGAGCTCCCATAGCGTACCATTAGACCGGAGCAAGAAACTGGGAGGAGTTAGGAGATGAAGCAATGGAGGAAGTGGAAGAAGAAACGAAGAGGCGAGCCTTGCCTGACGGCTTCAACGTCGTACTCGACCTGGAAAGAGTCGCCCGCCGGATCCCCAAGAATCCCGACAAGAAATGAAGAGGCGAGCAGGTGGCGGCCGAGACGAAGGTCAGGAGGTGGCGAGACGGGGCAGCGCATGGGAACGCACGACGGCCGTGTGGGCGGAGCGAGGGAGGCCAACCGCAGAGGCGGCGGGCAGGCGTGGGCGTGGGGGCGGTGGCATGCCGTGGGCATGGGGGAAGGAGGCTAGTTGTAGGAGGGCAGAGGGGCGTGCGAACCGGGCGCGGGTGTGGGGGAGTGGGCCAGGCGTGGGGCGTCGGCTAGGGGAGGAGAGGTGTGGGGACGAAGGGGAGTGGGCGAAGCTGGGTGTGGGGGGAGGAGATATCGCTGTGCATGGAGGGGGTAGGGATCTGGCCGGGCGTGGAGGGGGAAAGGATCGAACCGGGCGTGGGGCGCTGGGGAAGGAGAGGCGTGGGGACGACGAGGAGCGGGCTACAGCCGGGCGTGCGGGGGAGGAGATCTGGCCGAGCGTGGAGCTCAAAAGCGAACCTGAAGCGACGACGCGAAGCCTCGCACTCTCGTAGGCGAGGAAAACCGAGAAAGCATCGGACGGGCGCGAGGCAGGCCAGTGCGGAATCCGACGGGGGAGGAATTCAGGGCGACGTGGCCCGTAGTTTGGAGCCCTAAATTTTTCTCCTATTAATATGGGAATTTCTAGCCATTTTACCTCCTATGATTAATATAGGGGCTTCTAGGAGAGCCTTTAATTAGTATAGATATAGATAGATAGATAGATTGTGTTCAGTCATACTAGTTGGTATCTATGAGAACCAGACATGCCAATTGCACATCTACATTTTGGTTGCTTTGTCAGTGTTTGATACAATGTCGCCAAGCATGGATGTTTGTCCAGTGATCACTAATTGGCCAAAAATTAACTCGAACTTACTTGAAACTTGTTCGAAAACCTAAAACTTGAAATATGAAACTTAGGCGAAACTAGCATGAAAACTCCATTGGTATCGGTCAATAATGAAACTTTGATATGGAACTTGGAGTTTGCTCAAAACTTGAAACTCGAAACACAAAACTTAGATGAAACTAGTCTGAAACCTCCATCCACATCGTTTGATGAAACATGATTTAGAATGAGAAAAACTAGCTAATTAACCATATACCATTGTTAGGTGAACTAACAAGATAGATGATGGGCGTCCGATTCAGCCCCAAACAGTAAGCTTATCCATCCAATCCAATCCAATCCAATCCAATCCAATCCAATCCAATCCATATGTGATCCTTCTCCATCCAACAAGTCACCAAGCATTCACGTGCAGGCTCACACGGCGGGGCGATCGTAGGCTCACGTGGCTGGGCGGCGAGCGGAGCGCGCGGAGAAGCCGTCGGCTCATGCAGCATGGCAGCCGCGGGCTCGCACGAGCATGGGCACTGCAGGTCGCAAGCCACCCCATGTGTCCCGTGAGCCTCCGGGCTTGAAACTACTGGTTGAAACTTTTGAAATTTGCTGAAACTCTCTGTCTAAAACTGGTTGAAACTTGATTTTTAAAATATGAACTCATTAAAACTTAGGTTTGGAAACTTCTAGAAACACACGAAACGCATTGAAACATGAAACTTTTCAAGCGTTTTCTTAAAACTTGCTGAAATTATAATTTTTAGATATAATCTTGACTTCTTAGTGTTTTGCATGTTAATTGAATTTGCATGGTAGATTTAGCAGAGCTAGTGGCTACAAATTAGTTAATAGAATAATTAGCTAGTGCATGTAGTGCAGGTAGCTGTTAGGACCACATCGAGATGTACTAAGAAGATCTCTCAAGACCTCTTAGGGAGGTCCAACAGTACCACCCGAAGGTCGTAGAGGTCTTCTAAGAACACCCATGGAGGAGGTCCCTCCTAGGAGACCACAAGGACCTCCCGGAGGTCATGGACACTTGTGCACTGAGTTAGTCCCAGGAACCGAAGCTAACTCGCACAAGTCAATATAGGTGTAAATCACAACCACAAAGTCCACAAAAGGAGCAGCGGATAAGAATAACAAATAATAAACAAGAGCCTTATGGCCAAGGTTGTTTACAACAGTTGCCAACAAGGGCTACAAAATTCGACAACAAAGCTTTACAGTAAAACACCAAAAGCACGCGAGCCATCCGACCAACTCAAAGGCTGTCGGGTGGAGGACGTCTCTAGAAGGCTGGGTCATCAAAGAACTCGTCCTCGAAGAGATCTAAGCCACTATGAATTTGGTCATCTTCAGCCACTGCTCAAATCAGAGGACTAAAAGCCATGAGTACGTTGAATGTACTCAGCAAGTCACAAGGAACTGTTATGTAAGCAATATTCATGCATTGGCTTGAACCATGGGGAGCTGATGGGTTAATTTGCAGAAAGTAATATTTCATAGGAAATAACATAAATACATTAAAAGCTCAAGTTTAGAAAACAATAACACATAAGTACATTTGATTTAAAAAGGAGGTCGTGAGCACCAACTCACTCCCAAAGAACACTCATGGGAGGTCTTGGTCGCACACACGTCCAAGACCACCCCCATGACCACCCTAGAGCACCAACTTAAGGACGTTTGAGGCACCTACCCCGAGCTCACTGGACCACCCACAAGCCAGCCACAACCTCTCTGGAGCCGGCCAAGATCTCTTCGAGATAACAGCCATGACCTCTCGCGAGAGCCCAAGTCCTCAACTTTTATAAAAGTCTACCCTTTTCGTAAAATCACTAGGCAAATGTCCATGACCAAGGATTTGACTATTCAAATATATTATTACACTCTGCAGAGGTGTACAACTTTACCCACAATTCACGACCTCTCTAGCGGGGCAGTTCCCGTCGAAACCTTGCTCATTTTCGAAGATGAGTAGTCTAGAGAGCGCGACAAGGCCTTTACAAAGCTTAAAACTGACTCAGAGCTGCCGCTAAGGTTTCATTTCTAACGGGCCTCACACCACGTCAGATTCATGATCCCTCTTGCGCCAGCGAATCACACGCTCAACCACAACAGAACCAAACCAGCTCTTTGCTAATTATTTAGCCCAGACTACCTTCATAAAGTGATGTTGTGGTTGCATGAAAATACCCGGATCATTGGATCACAAAATAAAATCCTTAGTTGCTGCTCAAGCAAGACCATCAAAACCCAAAGTGACTCTCGGGCACCACCCTAAAGCACCCACTACTCACTCCCGACCTTGTTGCTCAAGCATAAAACAGTTTTAGGGTTCACCCAAACCAAAGGACCACCAAGTCCTGGCACACAAGTTTTAACGAAGGTGGCATCACACCACAATCGACACACTGTGGCCTCACGCCACAAGTGCACAAAAGTGGCCTCACACCACAGATTCTATAGTTTATTGGTCAAGATTATTAAAGAAAGAAAAACAAGGTTCTTCTAACATACGGTTCTAAGCTGAGCTGAGCAAGACTACGGTCCCAAGTTGGCAAAACAAAAGTGCCAACAAAACCTACCCAACTAAGGTGTCTAAATAAGTCATGTCAACATGAGGAGTACAAACACCTAAGGAGGGATCGATAGTGTCAAGTAGGTAAAGCTACTGCCCAAAACCTTTGCTATAAAAGTAGCCATGCATGATAGAGTAAAACAACATATATTTGAAATGCTAGGTTCAACAATGATCAAAGGTCTGCGACTTGCCTTCGTTGAGCAATGGAGAGGCTTCGGTAGAGGCTGCTGGATCCAAGAACTTCTCTTCGAATTCGGAACCTACACGTTCGCAAAGAACCAAATAAACAAGGCAACCTCGGGCAAAAGAACTTAAAAGAAACAAAAGAACTTAAGCAAATCCAACTTAAAACTAGAAGAAAAGGAGGTCCTGGCTTGGGCGGGAGGAGGTCCAACTCAAGGGAGAGTGAAACTTCATATCTCAAGCACGGTGAAAACAAAGTGAAACAAAGAAGCTAGGAATGAGGAAAAAGGTGGTAAAGGGAGGCTCTCTCGGCTACAAATAGCAAGAGAGGCAGTATTGAAAGCACTGAGGCTCAGGGCAACGTGTCTAGGGTAGGTGAGAAAATGGTACAAGGATAAGACAAGGCAGGCCATCAAAAGGAGGAACAAAATATCTCAGATGTGACTACATTTATTGTGCCGTAGCAACATTAAATGTTCAGAGACTTTCTGCTACAAAGCGTGCAGAAGGGAAAATGGGACATGATTGGTTCAAACAAAGAGGTTGATCAAAGCAACAGGAAAAAATCGTGACCAAAGGGGAGGTCCAACAAAGGGGTGGTCCTAAGAGGAGGTCCTGCGAAGTAGGAGGTCCTGCAAGGGATTCCGCAGGAGGCCGAGAAGGTCCTGTTCCACCAAGGTGGTCTTTGCAAAAAGAACAGAGGTTATGACCATATAGGGTGGTTGTGACAAAGGAGGTGGTCTTTGCAAAAAGACCATAGGAATCGCGAGGGGGAGGAGGTCCAAGCGACTAAGGAAAAGGCGCAACGAACCAGAGACCCACGATCTTGATCGGGTGGTTCTCGGAGATAGGAATGTTCGGACCACGCGAACGCGTACTTACATCGGAGCCACCCAAACTCAATCGGACGAACCACAATGCAAGGGAACGTTCGGACTATCCGAATGTCTCCTCAGGATCGTACCACCCAACCAAGATCTAAGGGTCCTAAGAAGGGGAAGGCACACATTGAATCTGGACTCAAGGGAGGTCCAGACAAGGAGGGGTTTCAACGGACAAGATACAAAAGGGAAAATGATCCAACGGAGGAGATCTAAGGAAAAGGTCCAAGGGGTCATAACTGCCATGATGGATCCAAAGGAGATTCCGACGGTTAAGATCTAACAAAGGGGAGGTCCTGACGGTCAAGATCTACAAAGGGGAGGTCCTGACGGTCAAGAGAGAGATCTCAAATGAACACGAAGAAGGTCCAAATGAGAGGAATTCAACCAGAACTTGAACCCCAAGGAATCAAAGAGGTTTGAAACACAAACCTGAGCTTATAACAGCTCAAGGGAGCTGCGACCCAACAAGGAGGTCAAGACCCAGGGAAGGTCTTTACAAGGAAGAGGTCCAACACCAAGGGAGAGGGGTTAAGCCAAAGAGGAGGTCTAAACCTAGGAGATGTCCATAACAAAAGGGGTTCTAGGGCGCAAGAGGAGGTCCAAAAGAGGGAATACTAGACTAAGGGGCACACAAAGCAAACAAAGAAAGAGGGCCAGAAACCAAAGATCACCAGAGGACTCCAGCAAAGGACAAAAAGCTAATTGGCATTAATTGGAGTTGGGTTAGTTCAAGTTAAACCTTCAATATTTTCAAAGTTCCAATTTAAGCTTTTAGCAACCAAGTAAACCAAATGGTTCCATTTTGATTTTGAAATTTTGCAAGAACTCTAAGACAATCGGGATATTATAAATCTTCACCCCTTAAAGGGAATCTCGACCCCGAGATTCGGGCTAGCTAGAGAATAGGTGCGGGAACTCCTTCTTGAGGTCCTCTTCACGCTCCCAAGTTGCTTCTGCTTCAGTGTGATTGCTCCATTGCACTTTGCAAAGTTTGATGGTCTTGGTTCTTGTGACTCGCTCAGACACGTCCGAAATATTGAGAGGTTGCTCTTTGTAGGTGAGGTCTTCTTGGAGGTCCACAGCTTCTAAGGACATCTGCTCCTCAGGTACTCGCAAGCACTTCTTCAACTGAGACATATGGAAGACATTGTGCACTCCAGCCAGCTAGGGAGGGAGATCTAACTTATATAATTAATCACAGTTATGCGGCTTTGAGAGATAATACTTTTCGCACACGGCCCCTGCATTGTTCGCTATTATCTGTTTTCGCCTTCTGAGATTTGGATCGCGAATAATATTCGCGATCGTGGTCCGTTGGATCCATATTGTGCGATTCATATTGAGGGGAGATTCATCTGGGTTGGAGGTAATTTGTCTGTAAAGACCCTTGCACTGTCCATTATTAGATGTTTGCACCCTCCCAGATTTGGATCGCCCTTTCACAATCATCAGTCGTTCAGTCAATATTGGGCGGCCCAGATTGAGGAAGAACTTTGTCGGGAGGGACCCTTTGATTTAGTGTCAAGCAGGGGGTGAGAACGGGTCGGATACAGGCGGATATTACTTTTCCTGTATTCTAACCCAAATTTTTTATCCCAGATTTGGAGTCGGATACGGATTTTTAGGATACGGGCATGGGGTAGATGCAGATCGGATTCAAATCGGTCACGGATAACTTAACAGGTAGTATACACATAAAGAAAAGATATAACTTCACCAACGAAAGTGTCAAATTATAGTACCTATTAGAGAATTATTTATCACACTTAACAATGTAAACATAATTAAGTGTAAATTCATATTATATATTAGTCGGTAACTAGAAAACCATTGAGGATATTAAAGGATATTAATATTTATCAGATATCCATTTTGTTGATTTATATATTCCATGATATTTTTCAGATACGGATACGGATAATACCAGATGCGAATTGAGACAAAATATAGTACCCCAAATGGATTCTTTCCTGACACAATATCCAATAGGGCGGGAATTATCCGCCCCTTTTTCAACCCTAGTGCCAACAGCTCCCCGACGCTCTTGGTCTCATGTGATAGACACCCCAGCCGCCCGACCACGTACCATAGCTACGGCGACTCCGACGCTATCGGCGCCGGCCCACTGCATCTTCCGCATCGTCGGCGGCGACCTCAGCCTCCCCAAGGCGCATCTTGCTTTTTCTCTAGTTTTAGCGTCCATTAATCTTGTTTGTTTCAGCATCACATCACATCACATGAAAGAGTTGCGCAATTAAGGTGTGTGAAAGGCAAATAATTCTAGCTTGTACCTCTTGACTAACACAAATTAAATCAGCAAACACGTACCTATCACGAATCGACCTGGGCTTGCTATGTGGGCCATGGGCCAAGAAAAGCAAGGGTCTTACCTGTTGGTTGTTGAGTACAAAGGGGCAAGCGGAAGCAACACAGAGGCCATCAATGAAGACACAACATAAGCTGCTTCTTCCTCCTCCCGATCTGCCCCTCCTCCAAACTCTAGCTCTTTCCCCAGTCTAAGTTCTGCTGCTTCCCAATCCTTCTTCTCATATTTCCAGTCCCCCTTCTTCTCATATTCCCAGTCTTTGAGTCCTAGTCCAATTGCTAGTTCCTACTTCCAATTCTCCCTATTTGTATCTCCAAATACTTGATGGATTTGAGTACTACAGATATTGAGTTCATCCAATTGGGTATGTAACAATTGGTATCAGAGCCATCGATTCGTAGGATTTCGAGCAAGAAGATGGTGTGGGCGACTCATGGTGGTAGTAGCTGTGGTTAGTGTCTAGATCAGTATGGTGGAGGTGTCCATGGAGGAGGCACCCCGCCACCTGTTCGACAAAATATCGAGCCACCGGGAGGCCACACCGGGAGGTGTTCTTCACGTCACGGTGAGCCATGTGATGTATCCAGTGAATAAAGAGTTGCTGCACCAGGTCTTCATTGCTTATGGGGCAGAGCAATTGGTGGTGTTTGAGAGGGCAAACCATGTTGACGTGCTCGTTCGGTTCCGATCGAGCCGTGACGCGGAGCGGGCTCGAGATGACACCCATGGGCGCTGCATCTATGACGGTTGCAGCTGGTTAGAAATCTAGTACATGCAGCCGACCCCCAGTGACAGCATCATGGTAATGCTCGCCACATGTTCGACGAGCCACAACACCGACATGTCGATGGCCACGGCTACCTCGGCAGAGGCGACACTCACAACCTCGACTACCTCAGCAGCTGCGACAATGACTTTCCTTGTCACTAGAGCTCGAGAAGCCCCACATGATGAGCTCAAGGAATTGGCTCTCAAGGAGACATCGAAGGAGCCGAAGGAGACAGTCCAGAAGTTGTGCAAGAAGATACTAGCCACGCTGAATAGCATGATCGAGAGCGTCCGTGACGTCAACCACGACACCTCATCCAATGTCGTTGAGCCTGCTGATCACTATGTGGTCTCCTTGCTGACGCCGCCTACCACCGTCAAGTGGAGCGACATCATCGTCTCTAGCCCCGTGCCACCGGTCGCCGTTGATTCGGTGCGTCACCGCCTGGAGCACTCTGATGATCACAAGGTGTTCAAGCAAATACTGGACAAGAGTACGGTGGTACTTTGGTCGCCAACAATAAAGATGACCAAGCGACAACCAGGTATGCCACCTGTGCAAGTGGAGGTTGTGGGAGAAGGTGCTGAGTTACGATTGACACCAGGGCTGGCGTTCATCTGCTATCAAGGTGACTCACAGTCGAAGCAGTCGTGGCCACCGCCACCCTTCCATTTTGAGTAGCAGAAGCTTCTCTCTGGGTGTGTCTCAAAGGTTCCTATTTGTTCTGGAAATAAGATGGTGCTACTTAAGAAACAAGAGATCTTCATACCTGACGATCCTCTGCTAGAGGAATTATTCAAGAAGCAGTCTCAGCAGCCTTTGTTTGCTTGGTACCCTTCAACTCACACAACTTTCTTGTCTCGAGCAAAATTAAAGGAGATATATAACATTATTGGTGTTCAGAAAATATCGAAGGCTGCTTCAAAGGATGAATACAAGAACATACAACTTGATTCTGTAACCACTATGCGTACAGGAAGAATGTCATTGGCATTTGAAGTAAATGCACTTGTTTTGGCAGCTTCTTGCTTGCAAATGTTTTTACAGGAGTTACCAGACTGTATAACTGAGGAGCTAGTAGTTAGTCTCTTGTTGAGTGCAACTGGACATCAACAACAATTCATGGTTGGACATGCCTCCTTTTTCCTGTAGTGCTTGCTTAGTGAAGTTGCAATTAACATTGATCCAAGAATAGAGACAACTGTATGCTTGTCAGAGAAGCTAGTTCAATTGGCAGTCACTCCTACATAGAAGCAAATAGCTTTTCATCAACTTGGATGCATCAGACTTCTAAGAAAGGAGAGCAACGAAGCTGAACACCAATTTGAGGTTGCCTTCTCTGCTGGTCATGGGTATTCCATTGCTGGGCTTGCTAGGATTGCTGGTATAAATGGCAAAAAGGTTTTAGCTTACGAGAAGCTCAGTTCAATCATAACATCGAGTGTACCACTAGGGTGGATGCATCTGGTGGGAATTCTTCATGATGGCAAGTCCCTTGTGTAGTTACAGAAATTATTGTTTATGAGCTTGATTGAGATTGAGCCTTGGCCACCTCCTATGCTCAAGAGAATTGAAGTGATCAAAGTGGCACAGCAGAAGCTGGGGGAGTTCAATACACTGGCTCTAGTTCTCTTGCTCACACTATTGGCATCTTTTCACAATATTGGGATCATCTTGATGGCAACATGCTTCTTCCTATGCGCTTAAGAATTCAAGCAAAGAACTTTGTCCTTGTGGGTGTCAAGTCAGTAACCTCACACGATGACAGTAATGTGGAGCTATGGGACTTATCAAGCAACTTCTTCCTCTCAGAGAAGGATGTTGGGCAAAACCGTGCTCAAGCTTGTGTTCAGAAGCTACAAGAGCTTAATAATGTTGTTTTCATCTCTACTTTAACTGGTGAATTGGCCAAGGAGCACCTTTCTAATTTTCAGGCTGTGGTCTTTACTGATATTAGCTTAGAGAAAGCAGTTGAATTTGACGATTACTACCACAACCATCAGCCACCCATTGCTTTCATTAAATCTGAAGTATGTGGTCTTTTTGGCAGTGTCTTTTGTGATTTTGGTCCTAGGTTTACTGATTTGGATGTTGATGGAGAGAAACCACATACAGGAATTGTGGCATCGATCAGTAATGACAACACATCACTTGTCTCCTGTGTTGATGATGAGCGTTTGGGGTTTCAGGCTGGTGATCTAGTTGTGTTCTTTGAAGTCCAGGGAATGACGGAGCTGAATGATGTTAAACCAAGAAAGATTAAGAATGCAAGGCCTTATTCTTTTACACTAGAAGAAGACACTTCCTCATTTGGCACATATGTTAGAGGTGGTATTGTCACACAGGTCAAGCCACCAAAGGTTCTTAAATTCAAACCCCATGAAAGAGGCCATGAAGGAACCAGGAGAATTTCTCATGAGTGATTTCTCGAGGGCAGTTTTGAATCCTATGACTGCAATGTTTGGTGGTATTGTAGGCCAGGAGGTTGTGAAAGCATGCTCGGGGAAATTCCATCTAGTTTATCAGTTCTTCTATTTTGATTATGTTGAATCTCTCCCTGTTGAGCCCTTGGAGCCCGACGATTTGAAGCTAGAGAACAGTAGATATGATGCACAAATCAATGTATTTAGATCTAATCTTCAAAAGAAACTGGAGCAGGTGAAAATCTTGGCAACGGCTTGGCGACAAGCCAAATTTCAACAGGGAAGGAATGTCAGGAATCGACGTGGGCTTGCTACGTGGGCCGTGGGCCAAGGAAAGTAAGGGTCTTACCTGTTGGTTGTTGAGTACAAAGGGGCAAGCGGAAGCAACACAGAGGCCATCGATGAAGACACAACAAAAGCTGCTTCTTCATCCTCCCGATCTGTTCCTCCTCCAAACTCTAGCTCTTTCCCCAGTCTAAGTTCTGCTGCTTCCCAGTCCTTCTTCTCATATTTCGAGCCCTCCTTCTTCTCATATTCCTAGTCTCTGAGTCCCAGTCCAATTGCTAGTTCCTACTTCCAATTCTCCCTATTTGTATTTCCAAATACTTGATGGATTTGAGTACTACAGATATTGAGTTGTGTTTGTTTGTGTTCATCCAATTGGGTATGTAACAATACTGCCTAGAGTTTGAAGCAAATTAATGGAGATTTGATTTGAGTGGTTGCATGGTTACTCTGCATCTTGCTAGTTCATAGAATATATATTTGCATGTCCTACGTCACGAGCAGGGTTTTGAAAACTCTAACGATTTTTTTGGGGGAGGGGGCGATAGGGCCAGTTTGGCTGAAAATCAGAAAAATTCAGCGAATTTCAGTTCAAACTTTCAACTTAAAATTTACCATGTAATGTGTACAATCATTTTTTACAGCAATGTAATGTGTACAATGAAGATCATGAGTGTCTTCCTCCTGATTAAGTAGCATGCAGAAGCCAGTCAACTACTTGGTCCCAATCGAAAAAAAACTCTTAGAAGGAGGAGGAGTAGAATCCAGCCCACTAGTCTACACGAGGGCAGCCCAAAAAGGCCTTCTTGGGCCCACCTTGGACAGTAGTAATTTGTACGAAGATTAATGTGCCACGTGAAATATGATTATTGCTTAACAAAATTTTAGTCACTTTACAATTAAATAGACAACTCCTTGTATGAATAGTTTACTAGCTAGGGGCCTGTGCGTGTCTTGGCGCGTGGGTGGAAACGAATAGCCGACAATCACGTTGCATGTATGGACAGTTGTAAATAACCTCATTATACTTTGAATGCATTACAAGATGAATAGGCAAACTTTGAAATAAGTGTAGTGTGATCAAGTAACCTAATCACTATGTTATGCATCACTCATTAGCATGGAAAAACAGATGCACCTAATCTTTTTAAGAAGCAGATGTGCACGCCTATGATAATTAGAGTGGAGAATATAGCACATGCTATGCCATTAGTTTACTTAAGATTCAAACATTATAAAGACCACATGTTCAAATGCTATGCACTTACCCAAATGTCGACTTTCTAACGAATAACTTGTCTTCTGTAGAGATCCCACATTTGAAAAAAATAGATGCATACATGAGATCACTGGAGGCCACACAAGGTTTGAAAATTTTAATGTCATAGAGACAGCTGTTCACTAACCTCAGGGGCCCTATATACCGTTGTTGCATGCTTCCTAATGATATCCTCCTCAATTCCCATCCCTTTTGGCTTGTCAAAGCATTTATGATTTGTTGATGCACTTCCAAAATCACATAGTTTCCATGAACCATCTAATCCAAGAAGAACATTTACAGCCTTCAGAGCCCTACAAAATACAGAAAAGAGGCAGAATGTAAGGTATTTGTGAGTAATAAAGATTAAAATATTTTTCAGCAACTTCACGGTTCAAACCAAGACCCTTGATCACACGAAATCTGAAACATTCATGTAGGGAAGAATTGGTTGCATATAATATTTGTCGCACATAGATAACCATCCAAGCTATAGACCTCAAGGTGCAGGAATGCACCGTTTAGATCTCAAAGATGGCAATGACACAGTATATCATATATGTAGTATAGCAAAACCTTTTGTCAAGCCATGGCACACATCATTTAGAATTTTTTTAAAAATGAGCAGTAGCACACAATACATAAACTCAAATTGTAAAGAACCTCATAAAAAATCCACTTTTTTAAATTTACCATGAAAGCAAAAACAAATGAGGTAAGAAAATATATCCTTACCTTCATAATGTATCCATAGAAGGGAGGAGGATGGGTGTCTGACTCATATCTAGACCTAAATTGGTCCAATAACTGTGAGGCGGCAATGGTTGCACTTGCACAACTGTACAAATCAGTAACACATATATCACTTAAAAAGGCAATAAAAGCTTCCGTGAACCAGTAATGCAAATCACCATGAAACAAAAAGATTTCACAACTTCATTCCATATATCAACAACAACAGAAAGCTAGCAAATCTTTACATCATTGATCCTAGGTAGCATCTCTTACGGTCGAGTTATGAACCCATAAAAAAACTGCTAACATGGACAACCAACCTTACTGGACAAATCAATTTAGGGATAGAGCACACCGAGCTACCCTGAATTTAGGGATAAAGCACACCAAGCTACCGATGGCATATGTGAAATATTCTCTTTTTTTAATGGGGAAATCTAGCTTTTATAGAAAGCTAATAACAGGGTCTTACAAACCAAACACTTGTCCACAAACACACTAGGGTTACCAGCTTCATCAAAATAGCTAAGCAACAATTACAGACCAGCAAGATCACTAACAGAAACACTGATACTAAGAACTAAAACAACTATTCCAACCCCCAGCCCATAAGCCACTAAGACAAGATTAAATTGCATGCATCGCATAGAAGCTTTTCAACCTGTCTTAGGCCAAGCTAATCACCCTGTCCAGCTCTCCCCGATCACCTTCTTTTATTAGAATTCGCCACTTCTGCAAACAAGACATAGATTTGAATATGTGAAATATTCTTCCAGAACACTAATTTGACTTTGTTTCTCTTATAGCTGAACTTCAATTCAAGAACAATTGAACTAGATTTCTTGTTGTGACTTTCATATTTTGGTGGCAAACAGAGTAAGACATAGAGCATTAGACATTAACATTGTTTTTGGATACACCAGTAACGACATCCTAGGGGACACCTTGGCTCGCATGTACTAATTACTGACCTAGTGAAACACTAACTACTCTACCATCCTTCCCTGCAGCATCACAGAGCAGCACGAACCACTCTTCGCCAACGAACATGACATTTATGAACTAATAACATTGATAATGAGGACTTGTCACATTCAGTCGGTCTTAAACTATCAAATAAATAGTTGATCAAAGATAAACAAAGGATAGAGATTTGTAGACTAAAAATGGATGCTGGACTAAATCAATGTACATTAGCAGAAGCGTGTAGGTTGTTAAGCATTCGCGTTGTCGCACATGATAGATACAATAGGCTATTCAATAGGAGGGAAAAGCAAAATAGACTATTAGACATGCTGCATAACAAGTTTGCTAGCAACAAATGAAGAAGAAAAATCACTAACCATCTGTCGCTTTGGCTTCAATGGTTGGAGTGTCTTTGTCATCATTAACACGGTCATATCCGTAAGCCCGCTTCCAGGAAACAACACAAAACACTTGAGAGTATAATGTACAACAAGCACATTACACTCTCTCTCTGGTATTAGCATCAACTGTTTCTTAATGCAATAACTTCAACCCTGCTTCTGTTGTTGCCTAGTGTAATGAATAGGTAAAGTCAACAAGGGCGATGGGCTGAGAGACTTCAAGGTAAGAAGATTTTAGATCAGACATGTTAGGTGAGGCAATATATCAGTTATGGCTTATAAGTTTACCAATTCCACCACAACCCCACCCAATCAAATCCAAGCCAAGAGCAGGAAAATAAATGAAAAAAGGAACCAATTTGTGAATTTACCTAATAATTGGGAATATCTAAGTTTGCCCATGAAATTACCTTATGAAGTACCATCAGAAGGTGATTAATCACTTCCAAAATCTTCATGATTAACACCATCAGATATAGTATCTAGGCGTCTATTTCCTATTTCTGACAATAGCAAGAGAACCATTAGCTAGATGGAGCATTGCTGGGATGTTGCCCCATTGTCCTCGTTCCCTGCATGAAGCGCAAAATTTAGTCAGGAAACAACACAGCACAAAAGGCACAGGTGCTACTGCTGGTTCATGTGATGGGGAGAACCTGAAGGACGAGGCGGTGGCGAGGGGTCGTAGGCCATGAGGTTGCCCAGGTCCACCTCGTAGTTGGTGGAGGTGACAGTTGCTGCTTCTTCCACCATGGCTACACCGCTGCGGTGCGAAGTCGATCGCAGTCGTCGCATAGCAGCGGGTCCTCCGTCGCATCACCGGACCCGTAGTTGCATCATCTTAAGCGGTCGCGTGCACGCCCAGCATCGCAACGGCGTGGCGGGCCCCGTCAGTAGTGTCGGAGTGCGCTCTTGCGGGGGAGCTAGTGAGAGAGAGGGCGGTCCCTGTTGGGACTGGAGGCAGGTAAGCACCGAAGGAAGAGGGGAGGCGACAACGCGACAACACTGGGGCTGGGGCGGCAGCGCGACGACGCGGCGAGACCACCACCGGCTATTGGTGGTGGAAGCGGGCGTGGGGAAGGAGGAGGGGGCATGTGGAGCTCATGGAGGCAGGAAGAAGGAGGTGGGGTGCAGTGGTGGAGGAGGCGGCCATAGTGAGGTTGGCACAGCGGTGGCGGGCAAGAGGGGTGATGTGATGACATGGTGAGAGCACCGCCGCCACGGGTGGTGGAAGCAGGCGGGGAAGGGGGAGGGGGCGTGCAGAGCCCATGGAGGAAGGAAGAAGGAGGGGGCTTTCGTGGGGAAAAAGAAGAATGTGGGTGGGGGTGAAGGAGCAGGAGGGGAGGCGGGCCGCCGGGGAGGACGACGAAGCAACTTTGGCGGAGGGTGTGAGGACCCCGGTTTATTCGGCTTGTACTGTTTAACCATCCACTTGGTCCTAACAGTACAAATCAAATAAACCAAGCCTCGAGATATGTATACTTCCAAAATGCAAGATACACACCCGCTACAAAATCATGCATCAATTCCATTCATACACATAGAGCGAAGCAAAAGCAACAAGCGAAAGACATAGATAATATAAAGAGAGTTATTACAAAGAGAGGCCGACTGCCAAAATTCATAAAGATAAGCAAATACACAATGAAGCAAAATGGCCATAAGATGGCGATAAACAAAAGCCAATCGGTGTGCCTTTACCCACAAGGCAACCAACCGGACCGCCAAGCTAATCGTCCCAAACAGCGCCACAACACAGCTCACAAAAGTGAGGCCCTTGGAGCTCACCTTCTTCCTCTGCAACAATTAATATTAAGCAAGCGGATGAGTACAAAACTTGTTTTTGTACTCGCAAGACCGACGTGTGAGATAACGAACTATAATTAACTACATGCGGACTTTATTTAAGTGGATGAGGCTCGACTTATTTTCAACATAAAGCAAGTTTTCATTTACAATAAGGTAATAGATTCAAAGCAAGTTTGCAATTAACTTTTATTGTTCAAATAAAGAGAGACAATAATAACATAGATAGAGAACAACACCAACCTAGAAGTGACTAACCCATAGTCACCACAACAATAGCATGAAGTACCCCTTCATACCACCCATGTCAAGTTTAAGTTTTTAAAAGGTTGTAGTCTAGTTCTTGTGGGAAATAACCAAGCGTGTCCATAACCTAGGACGAGGCTATTCGAATAGTTTTAACCCTGCAGGGGTGTACCAATGTACCCACACGATAGACCGCCTTTCCACCAGCCACGGTTAGCATACTTCCTTTGGTATGCAGGCACACCTAAGTCTACAAGACGCTTTCCAATGGACGATGCTAATTAAGAGCGCAACCCACGGAGAAGGATACATTAGACAGCCTAACCGGACACCTAATGCTCCCCGCACACCACAAACACACACACGCACACACCCACCGACCAGCTCATAATTAACACCTCCCAAAGTACTTAGTCAAGAGAGGTCCCATATCCCCCCTCGTGTGGTTAGCACGCAATAATTGCTTGGATCAATGGCACAAGTAACTCGGTCCTTAGGGACTTAGGCACCATTCGATCCACACCCAACAGATCACCCAACATACCATTGTGCCCAAGCCAAGATATAATTTTTGTTTTCGCTTTTGATTTGCAAAATGGTAAAACACAAGGGTTGGACATAATGGAATAATATAAGTATTTGTGTGATCAAGATCACCGACTAAGTCGATGATCGCCCAATACTACCGATGCTAGGCATGGCTAAGCAATATTTATTCGAATCTACTAAGTGACAAGAGCTCATCCAGCGAACTCTAATCACAGCAAATAACCTAGGCTCAGGTAGTAGAGGATAATTATTTACCTACAGATTATGCAACTAGAGGTCTAACTAAACAATTTAACAACAAAATAGCAATGCATACATAGAAGTTAAACAAAATATTAGACTTTAAAAGTAATGGGATTAATGGGAAATGATCAAACTGCTTGCCTGCTTGTTGTTGCTCAATTTGTTGCGGAGGGTCGTTCTCGGGATTACCGCAAATATCGAATCCTAAGCGAAAGAGCGAAAACAACCAATAAGACGAGCAACACTTAAACAAAAGAGCAAGCAAAAATTATCCAAATGTGACGAAATTTATACACAAGGTAAAATACGAACATACCTAGACATAGAAACTGGAAAAACTTAATTTGGATTTGTGGTGCAAAAGATATTCTCTAAAAACCTAATTTTGGCCATAATTAGCACTGTAGCAAAAATATTTTCTAGAAAGATTTTGAAGCTGAAACTTTTATGGTAGCTACCTACTGGTATAGTGGTAACCCATATAAAATTTCAGGTCATTTGGAGTTAAAATGATTTAGTTATGATTTTTCTAAGTTTTAAATCTAAGACATGATTAATTTCAGTATTAAAGACTACTGCAAAACCTATACTAAGCTAAAGTACTTTAACAGATGCATTTATAGAACTTTAGTTTGTTAAATTTGGAGCTGCAGAGAAAAAGATATGAAATTTTGAAGTTTAAACCAATTAATATGTGCAATTAAAAGCTCTTGGGACTAAATCTGGAAAACCAACAAAAACTGGGGAGGTCGTGGGCCGTTGATCAAAGATCGCACGGCTCACGATCTCAGATGCTAAAACCCGCACGAGCTCCTGGGCGCAAAGACCTTGCCGCGCCTAGGAGAGGTCTTAGCCGTTGATATTGAATCCAACGGCTCCGACCATCGGATGCACGGCACCGCGAAGGAGGTCCTCGCGCACTAGGGAGGTCGTGGGCGCCGATCGGATCTGCGCGCCCCGAGCTCCACGAGGAGGTCCTACGGCTAACTCACTAAGGGGAAGGTCTGGACGGTTAAGATTTCCCGAGGGGAGGTCTTAACGGTCTAGATCCGATCGGAGGAGAGGACCTAAGCGGTGAGCTTAACAGCGGGAGGTCTTGACGGCTAGGATCTCACCGAGGAGGTCCTAACGGTCGAGATGTCCTCGGGAGGTCCTCCAACACGGTGCTATCTGAGAGAGATCGGATGGCTCGGATCTCCATGGGAGAGGTCTGAGTGGTCCAGATCTAGGCGGGAGGTCCTCATGGTTAAGACCAAAGACGAGGAGGTCTGAGGTTCTCTTTACAAAGAGACCAAGGGTGGTCTTTTGTAAAGAGGACCCCGGGTGGTTTTGAAGGTTTTCTTTACAAAAGACCAGGTGGTCTTTTGCAAAGAGAGGACCTTGGTGGGGTGGCTCAGGTGGTTTTTAGAAAACGACTAAGGAAGGACTTTTTGCAAAGGACCCCAAGGAGGTCCGAGAGGCGGTTTGACAAAACGACGGGGTGACCTCTTCGCACTGAGAGGACCTCAAGGAGGTCTTTTGCAAAGAGGACCCCAAGGAGGAGGGTGATCCTAGCGGTGGGATTTAACCTACGGAGGTCTTTAACGGCCAGATTCTATATGGTGGGAGGTCCGAGACTTAGGATTTTTCTAAAAGATCCTAAGGCCCAGATCTGAACTTGGAGAGGTCGTGAACAGCTAAGATTAGCCCGAGGAGGTCCTAGAGTGGTTTTAATGGTGCAGGACCTCCAGACAGCGGCGGCTAAGACAATTTAATGCATCGAATAATTGACATAAATGAATCTAACGGAACACTTAATGACTAAGGCCCTGGCCTACACGACAGTGACTCCACGGCACAAATTAGGACACAATTAATGCACCAATGATGAGCAATGATTTGAGCATTAAAGTGGTCCTAAGAAGATGACGAAAATGGGAGGTTTTGAACTGACAAAACCCGAGCGTGCACAGCGGCTTGCCGCCGGCGATGTGGACCTCGTCGGCGGAAACCAAAGGCACGAATGAGCTCCAAATAGGACGGAGAACCTAAGGGTGCCAAAAGCTACACCGAAAGCACCACCAACCGGCGGCTAACCGGAGATAACCGCCGGGGACCAATGCGGCCAAAAACGAAAACCGAAGAGGTCTAATGGGATCGGGTTTTTGGAACTGAAGTACTCACCCGGGATTGAAGGAGAACCGGGAGTGGTCGCGTAGCTCGGTGTGACGTGGAGGTCGCCGGAGATGAAGAAGACGAAGCTCCCGGCCACGAACAGCAAGCGCCCACCTTGTCAACCTCTGTGAAGGTCAAACAAAGCGAGTTAGGGAGGCTTGAGGTGACCAAGGGAACAAGATGACTGCCACTATTGCAATGTTGAACCACTGAAGCTCGGAGGTCGCCGGAGAGCTCCAATGTCCGACAATGGTGGCAATGGCTTTCGGTGTTTGAGCACAAGAGAACTGAGATGAGCTAGGGTGCAAGAGAGTGACTAAAGGAACTATGAGAGGAAGCTTGAGCTTCAAATATAGCCGGTGGGAAGGATGGCAAAGTCAGCCGGTGCACTGAGCCCAAGTACACGAAACTGATGGGAGTAGGTTGTCAGGGAGACTTTTGAGCAAAGGTGCCGCGGACATTTAATGTTGGCGACACATAGCCGTTTGTCGACCTTAGAGTTGACAAGGCACCGCTCTCTTGCCATGCACAAAATTGATAATGCCCAGCCCACCCGACGGTGAGAGGACCAGTCAAAAGAGCTCAACGGCTAAAATCAGCACTGAGCTCCCACTAGGGAGGTCGTGAGTGTTGGATTGAAATCAAGGGCTCGGATCTTGAGCCAAGTATTAGAGGTCCTAACACTTAGGGAGGTCCGAGCCGCAGATCTCAAGAGAGATGGCCCACGATCACCCAAGCGCTAGGGGTGGTCGTGGAGGGTGAGAGGTCGCCAGGTGGTCTTTGCAAAAGGTGCAAAGGAGGTCCTGGGGGAGGCCCTCGAGGGTTGTCTTCGTAAAAGAACAGGAGGAGGTCGTGGAGTGGGGAGGTTTCTTACAAGGACCAGAGGAGGTCTTTTGGGGACCTCCCAAAGATCTAAACCGTAGGACTAGGATCCAACGGCTGAGGTGCACGGGGACCTCTGAAAGTTTGCAAGGGGCAGGGGAGGTCGTGACGGTTGAATGCGGATCAGAGGGCTAAGAATGCCCGCGCACTGAGACGGGCTCGGGACGGCGCTAGGTGGTTGGACCGAGCCAGCTGGCTCGAGCCAGGCTCAGATGCGCGCCCGAGGAACAGTGAAGACCCGAAGAGGTTTGGATTTTAGAGCTGAAACTTTGGGAAATTAATTTAGGTATCAATTCAACTCTAAAAATTGTAAAATTTTTCAGAGGGATCACATACCAACCCATGATCATAGGAAAAATATTTCCCAGGAGATGATCAACAGACTTGTGACTTTGTATTTCCATACTCTGGTGCAATAATTGTTTAGTACACACAGGAAATACATAATGTAAGAAAAAGTTTTAATTTCTACTCATTTTCTTACACTTACAACACAAGTTGAAATTGGGGATGTTACAGAGGGCGAGAAGGCCGAAGGAAGCAGAAGGAAGATATCGGGGTGGGGAAAAGGAAGGGGGGAGGTGAAGAAGAAGGAGGGGAGGCGGTGTTGGAATTAATACGGGCTGGGCCCATGTTTAATCCTAATCAATTCCTGGAAAATCCCAAAGGCCCATGTGCATGTGCTGAAACTATTTAGTCCCGTATGGAGAGTTGAATGGGAGTTACATCACTTTAAAAGGTGGAACGTGGTAGCCCCCTTGTGGAATTGGAGAGAGCCAGTACACGCGTGCGCTCGCTCGCTCGCTCGCCTCGCCACGCCTCGCCGAGCCGTGCGGTGCGGTGCGGTGCGGGTGCGGGTGCGGGTGCGGGTGCGGGTGCGCGCGTACGCAGGCGTGTCGGGTGTGTGCGCGTTTTTCTTTATCTATTCGAAAATCGAAACGCACTGACTCGCAGTTAGTGGCATTAACAAACGGTTCAGTTACCAGTGAGTAATGGTGACCGTTTCTAGTCTCTTTGTTTTTGCCATTAAGTAGAACATGCTCTGTTTCAGCAATCGGTAGCAGTAATGGCTGCGGTTACTAGTGACTGGGTAATGGCTGCGGTTACTAGTGACTGGGTAATGGCTGCAGTTACCAGTGGGTAATGACGACCGTTTCTAGTCTCTGGGTTTTTGCCTTTATATGGAACAGAGCACTTGTTCTTCTGGCTGATGAACACTCTCCACGAAAGACAATAGTATACCATCGGTTTTGTTCTTTGTCTCGGCGATCTCCATCCGGCGAGGCGCGTGTCGGTCGCACCGGAGAGCGAGCCTCGGAACCATCGTCATCGAAGGCTTGCACGAGCGACAACGAATAAGGTTTTTGGGGAGCGTTCGCGCGACTGCTCGCTTCTTCTTCTTCATTCGTTTCTCTGCTACGTCTACATCAACTGCACGACTACTACCACTACGCCATGACAAACGACAAGACTCTTGCTGCTGCTACTGGATCTGGAACTCCTACTGCTGCTACTCCTTCTACAGCATCCGGGTATGTCTATCTTACATATATTAGTTGGTTAGTTTTCTTATCTGTTGTTAACTTGAACACTGAGATATGTATACTAGTTTATGTCCTTCTGGATCTTAGTATGGCTATAGTGTTCTTGTTCATTTACTTTGTGAAAATGACTAGAGTAATTCTCATAATTTATCTACTATATTTCTGGATTAAAGTAATTCGAAAAATGCTCATACTTTCAACAGGCGGGCCACTGGAGAGGACGATGAAGCAACGCCGGCGGAGGGCGAGAAGACCGAAGGAAGCTATCATAGAGATGCATCAACTGCACGACTACATCAACTGCACGACTACTACCACTACGCCATGACAAACGACAAGACTCCTGCTGCTGCTACTGGATCTGGAACTCCTACTGCTGCTACTCCTTCTACAGCATCCGGGTATGTCTATCTTACATATATTAGTTGGTTAGTTTTCTTATCTGTTGTTAACTTGAACACTGAGATAGGTATACTAGTTTATGTCCTTCTGGATCTTAGTATGACTATAGTGTTCTTGTTCATTTACTTTGTGAAAATGACTAGAGTAATTCTCATAATTTATCTACTATATTTCTGGATTAAAGTAATTCGAAAAATGCTCATACTTTCAACAGCGCGGGCCACTGGAGAGGACGACGAAGCAACGCTGGCGGAGGGCGAGAAGACCGAAGGAAGCTATCATAGAGATGCATCCAAGGAACTTTTCTTTGTGCGCGTGGCTACACGTGGCGAGGCGGAGCCAACACATGGAGACAAAGCCTCCGATCCGATCGGATGGGCGGGAGCGGGAGCAGCCGCATCCGATGTCCAAGGAAAAAGGTTACGTGGCCCGCCTCTCGGCACCCCGTTTCTGCCTCGATTTACCCGGTAGGATTAAGAAAGAAAACGTACGTGCAGCGACACTTGTTTGGAGTTGAGAATAACCGTGTGCACGTTCTGCACACGCAGTACACAGCAGCAATTCAGCTCGACCACTCCTTTCTATCGTTTTGCTTTAGCCATAAACATTTGGCATTCCGTTGCAAGTCCAAATCATGTCAGATCGATCACTCACTGGCGTTATTACGTACATATGGAGCTAGTAACAGTCTCTTTTAGTGTCGACAACGACTGTCTGTCTACTTAATCATACGGTTTGTCCTAGCTTCTTCCACACACTTCGCGCGCGCGCGCAAAACTCCACCGCGCGATCAACTACGTACCACTGCTACTGTGTGTTCCCGGGGCCGGGCGGATTCAGCCGTAGCCCTGTAACCTGAAGCTTACGAAGAAATTGCAGAAAAAAATAAAACAAACTGAAGACAGTGGCTCAGCCAAGGAAAGAGCTAGCTCAGCCCGGGCGTTCTGGTGTGCACAGGCTCGCATCTCTTTGAATTGTTACTACGTACGTTCGGTGGTGTATCTACGCTCGATTGATGTGGTAGCATATATATAGATCGAGTGGTAAAATTAAGTAGAATGGTCCATGGATGTATACACACTCATGAAGAAATCATATCGATCGATCGAAATTTGCCAGCTTTGGATCATACGTAGATACAAACAGAGCTCGATCACATGCATGCGTGCGCGTCTACCGGTCGATCGATCGGACGGTCCCCATGGCGCAACCACCGGCCGGCTCACCAGCTGCATCTGCATGCAATTACGGTTGGGCACAAGCATGCATGCACCACTCATTCGTGCGCCTAAGCTAGCTTCTCTCTAACCTCCGAAGCTTGCTCGATTCTCTATTTAGGGCCTATTTGGCAGAGCCCCTGTTCCTTATTTTTCAGCTTCCAACTCCTGATTCTCGGAGGATCCACTCCTCTAAGAATCTAGAGCTGTCTGATGAAAACGTTTGGTAGGAGGTTGACTCCAAAAAATCTAAAAGTGAGAATTTGAGGCAAAAAAGACTATGTTATCCCTGTTTTTAACACCTAAGTCTGTTTGTATCGCACTCCTTTCTATTTGTGCACAAGAATTAGAGGATTGTATGCAAAATGTCTATACTACACCTGGTTTTGGTACATGTATATTGTTATGTACATATTACTAACTTATTTATGTGGTTCCTTTGTATGCTGTTATCTTGGACATTATTTAAAAAAATTTAAACCTTTTTATCCAAAAGTATTTAAAATTTTGAAGATGAACTCGGCAAATTTCCATATTATCATTCAACATGAATGTGAACTCAGCTATCCACTCGGCCAAACATTTTCAATCCACCGTGAAAAGTGCATAAACAGTAAACATTAGCATTGGAACAGAGAACACATCCTCAATAGCGACAAATGATAGGATGCATACAGTGTCACATATCAAAAACTTGTTTAAGTTGGTACAGATCGCAACAAGTGACAAGGCAGGGACAACTGCCAATTTGTCAAAACATAACACTACTACAAAAGGAATGCCTTGCAATGTCATGGTAAAATTAGGGAGTTGGCCATTTCAACAGATGGTTTTTAATATGAATTGTCTGTGATATTAGCTAACCACAGACGGTTTTTGTTAGAAACCGTCTGGGATTCGCGAAATTTTTTGAACGCTTACACGGGAGATGAAATGTTTTGATGCTATCCTTACATATTATACTCACCCCGTCTTGTCTTTCATCAGTCTCTCCCTCTCCCATCCTCATGTCGAGCCCCGGCGACCGTTCTCGATTCCCCGGCGCGGTTCAATGAGGAGACGCAGCCGACGAGGAGGAGGAGGGACACGCAGGAGCTTCATGTTTGCCACAGGAGGGCGACATGCATCCGCAGCCTGCTGTTTCACGACACCTCTGGTGAGCGGGGGCTGCGGCTCGACCAGTACCACCAGATTTGGCCGCCCCCCATCTTGGCCTTGGGTGAGCACGAAGTTTTGCCCCCCTAAATCCCTATCTAGGTTGTTTTCTCACTCTAATTTCGTCCCCTCCATTTTGTCATATTTCGTTCTCGGTGAGGACCCCCATCTATGGTCGACAAGGGAGGCCGATTCGGTTCGAGATAGATGCCTCTACTCAACCTCGTTCTACTCAGATAGTGAGCCATTGATTGATTGATTGATTGAGAGAGAGAGAGAGAGAGTATCTTTTAATTAGCTTCTTGCAAACTATCGAAATAGCATATGGAAACTACTATCCAGAAATTGATTGGTTTGACTCAAAATTTGATATTTTTTTTTTTTGCAATAGAAAAAATTATCATAGACTTTTTTTTTTACTAAAATAAACCGTCTGTGATAGTCTATTTTCACAAACGGTTCTGAATAAGAACCGTCTGTGATAATTGACTATCACAGACAGTTATTGTTCAGAACTGTTTGTGATAGTTTTTTCACAGACGGTTTAAAAACCGTCTATGATGACTTCATAGTATCACTGACCCATAAAGTCAGACGGTTCAGAAAACCGTCCGTGATTACCTTTTCTGCAGTAGTGTAAAGTATATCACAACTGTATTTTAAAAGGCATGCTAATTCCAATCTATACGATCTGAACCTAATCATTGTGGTTATGACAAATCCAACAAGGATCTACACACTTCCTCTCATGAGCTAGCTCACGTACTAATTTGAATCATTCTTCTGCTCCTATAGTGACTTCGATGGAGCATGCTGCCACAACGTAGCTTACATTTTCCTCCTATGCTAAGAGTCTATGCTTTGTGCTCCCTGTTGACTCCACCAGCACTCTCTTCTTCTTTTTTTATGTAATCTACCCTTAAAAAAATGTATGGTTTGTTTTTGTTAGTGTTGTACTGCTTTATATGTACTACCAAACTTGATAGCCCTCCTGGACATACAATTAGTCTTGGTATAACCATAAATGTAACTTTTAGATCTATAGTTTCGTTCAGTACAACCATAGACGTGTCCTTCACGTGCGCCACGCACCGGACTCTATTAGATATGTAAAGCCAAGGCATTCTGATGATGCATCAAGGTTCAGGGTGAGCCGCAGAGCTAGTATGCATGTTCGCTAGTACTAGCTCCGGGTAGATATTAGACGTGTGCATGCATGCATGACTCTATCGACTATCGACCGAGAGGACGTGTGCATGCATGCAGCCATTACACACCGCCTTTCAAGTCAGTGCCGTTCACACTCGTACGAACTCTGGCCATACAGAGACGATTGATCGATCGGCGTTACGTGCGTCGAGATCACCATCGATAACTTTACGTACGGCAAGAACGGTTTATATATAGTCTCATTTTTAATGTACCACTTAAACGAATATATATATTATATTTTTTTATCACACTTTCAGTATAATTAAATATCAATTATTAAATACTTCGATGCGACTTGATTGAAAATTTTTCATTGAAGTCATTTATTTTTGCTATACCTTTTTTCATATATAAAAGAAGTATATACACAAAATTTGTTATAAAAAAGTAGACTTTAATAAAGTTTTTCATGGAACTTACTTTAGAGTATCTTATAATGATTATCGGTGTATAGTCAAATAGATAAAGATGTATTATAATATGATTTAGGTGGTATATATATGAGAAGTGAGAGTACGTACTCCCAAAAGTATTATACAATTTGTGTGTGTGTGTATCAACAAAGTCCTTAAAATGCGGCTTTGATCGCTTATTTTTATTGTAATACAACCTAATAAACTTATAATGTGTCAAATCTAGATACTCGTAAAGATATTAATAGCCCGAGTTTAAAAATGTCCCTACCTAGCTAGCTCAAGTGAGAGGTGGAGTTACTAACTAATATTTGAATCCCTCGTGCCGACATTTATGCATACGCGAGTGCGACTCCCGCGTCCGCGTGCATCCATACATATGGAGTACACTTCGCCGGACAATTACTAGTCCATTTATGGTCGAGTAACCTCCTGCATCTCCGTTTGTGTGGCTGTGGCAAGATGGTACCGGAAGAAGGATGGAGGGATGGAAGTGAATGGTTCGATGGCTACTTAGATCCAACTCCCAACAGCATCATCAATGCTGCTAGCTAATCATGTTAGGCTGCCAGGCCCTAATTAACCGATCTGTCCCAACGCCCAACCACCTCAGTCCCCCCCGGTTAACGGCGCGGCCCCATGGAATTGAATTCAGCCATCCACCGACGATCCTAGCTTGCTTCGTTCCATCGATATGATCTCAACTTCTCCCTGATCGAAACCCTATTTAAGCCTCTGCATTCCCCCATATTCTCCGCACCGCCACACCACTTGCTCCATCCATCTCACAGGCTTGCTAGCTAGCTCAGGAGCAACCAATTAACCTAGCTGTCTGTCTGTCTGTCAGAGATGGCCCGCGCTCAGGTGCTCGTCCTCGCCCTCGTCGCGGCGCTGCTCCTCGCGGCCCCGCACGCCACCGTGGCCATCACCTGCGGCCAGGTCAACTCCAACGTCGGCCCCTGCCTCGCATACGCCCGCGGCGGCGCCGGCCCCTCCACCGCCTGCTGCAACGGCGTCAGGAGCCTCAACGCCGCCGCACGGACCACCGCCGACAGGCGCGCCGCATGCGGCTGCCTCAAGTCCGCCGCCGCCGGCATCAGGGGCCTCAACGCCGGAAACGCCGCCAGCATCCCATCCAAGTGCGGCGTCACCATCCCGTACACCATCAGCGCCTCCATCGACTGCTCCAGGTGCCTACCTACATAATCGATCCTGAATATATATGCATGCATGTACAGGTATACATACATATCCTACACTGATACTCATGTCTTTGCGTGATCTATCTGTGGGTGCAGGGTGAGCTAATCAGCTGATCGATCCATCACTTAGCGCCGGCGCCTAGCTCCATCCATCCATCCATCAATGGATGTTGAGTTGAGGCCTCTCTCTATATACATGCATACGTATACTGAATAAAATCTCCATCTCCATCTCCATCTCCATGACTCCATCTCCATCTCCATGTGTACACTACGTACATGCATGCATGCTTGGTACGTACGTAGTGTGCATGTGAGAGACGGAGGAGTTGAGCCACCTCGAGTACTAGTCTTTGTGCATCGATCAGTTGTTTGTATCGGTATCTCCAGCTAGCTTGTTCCTTTACCTGAGAGAGCAGAGAGTTTGTACCGTACATGATCACATATATATATATATATATATATATACAGCTCTTTTTGGTATCTCTTTCTCTCCCTTTCACTGTTCCACACGTTCGAATGCTGCTGAAATTATCTTTGTGTTCATTTTTCGAGATTTCCTCCGATGCTCGCAAGTGACGGGTTTTGTTCACCACTTGCAATGTAACTAACTAATCAATAAGCTAGCCACCTTCATTTGCTCTAACGAGTGGAGCGGGAGCGGGAGCAGGCTGGGTTCGAGTCCAGATCTACCTGCAGTAAGCTGCTTCCACGCTCCGCGATTTCAAGTGATCGAGTGCAAGCTTGTGTCGTGTGGTGGTGTGTAACAACACACACCTGCTCGGCTTGGTACGTAGCCGTATATATATACTGTATAGTTATGAAGCTAAACTAATTAAGTAGATGAGGAGTCCTACAAAAAAGGCTAGATGAGGGAACAAGTATAACTGATGCGTTCAATAAATTATGCTAGCTAGCTAACACCATGCACGAACAAGAACATTCTTCTTTTTATTAAATTCTTTGAGAAGATTCCTTTTGTTCCAAACGGTACGTACTCCTTAAGCGAATATTTTTTTTAAGACTTAAGTGAACACTAGTTTATTCGTACATGCATGCATCAGGAGGCATGTTTGGTTAGGCTTGTTGATGGGAATGCTTAGGAATGCTTGTGGTGAATTGTGCTCGTTGAGGTCTCAACTCTAAATTTCTACGTGTATGCGTGTTAGCTAGGGTGAGGTCAGGGGGGTCGTGAAAGATTTTTTTTTTTTTAAGAACGTACCTTCTACTTTCAAATGATAATTTCTGCTACTACCTAGTCAAGAAAGGTAGCATCGTTCAGTTTTCAAAGTCAGTAAGGGGCAACTTGAACCACTATATTTCATCATCATATATTCAAAAAAAAAACTACGCTATGAAATCATGAAACTGCTTTTTACGGTAAATTTATCCATACCACTTTTTAAGACTACGTATTTTCGGCCCAGCAAGCAGGCTGTGTGGTTTCGGTGTTGGGCTTAATTAAGAGTCCAGGTTCGATCATAGCATGCTGCGTGGTTTCAGTGAACTTTTTTTAAAAATTAATTAACCCCTTTTTTAATTTATTTTTGTTGTTAACCCCGCAAATTTTATTTATAATTCTGACCCTTTTGATCACGCCACTATCCGTGGCGCGACAAAATAACACGGTCACGCCATAGAATAAATCCGCCAGCTATTGGCGTGACTAAACAACACTGCCAAGTGGCATGACAAGAGCTTGATAAGATACGGTGCTGACGTGACAGTGTTATTTTATCACACCACAAGTGCTGGCGTGACCAAAGGGGTCAGAATTATAAATAAAGTTTGCGGGGTTAACAATAAAAATAAATTAAAAAAGGGGTTAATTAATTAAAAAAAATCGGTTTCAGTGCGTACTTTTAATTTTATTTTGCGAGGAAACACATGCCTGCATTTAAATTAAATTGGACCAGAAGAAGAAGGACAAAGCAAATACAGCCACATGCATGTACAGTTGGAATTAAAGTGGTAGCTCATGTGAACACACAGTCTTGGCCGAGAAGGATCGGCGGGTCATAGCAATCATAGCTAGCTAGAGATCGATTAATCAGGGAATTAATGTTCATCAATTAAGTACAAGAATTGGAGGACGCATGCTAGCTGACGGGACGATGATCGATCGGTCGCGAGGATATACAGGGACGTTGCAACGAACAATTTAGAGCTGGCACTATTAACGAGTGGACAGCTACTCTGCCTGCTAGCTAAGGTCGGTACAGGAAACCATATATCCATCGAAAACTACATGCATGCGTCGTGTCGTGTGTGGATGCAACCTGGCAACATCACGGGATCGATCCATCTGCTCTGACTGTAGAGGTGCCGCTCCCTCGGGGAACTAATTGCCCCTCACCCATTCGACTACATACGTACATTAGTGACTCTTTCCATCTGATCATCAGTTAAGTTGGCCAATTAAATAAGAAAGATGAGCTGCCGAAGTTGTTTTAAAAAAAACTAACCGATAGACATGTTCGAACGCCGGCCGGGTCAGGCTTGAAAAGCCCGATCTCGAACGGGCAGCCCGAGTCCGGGACAAAAAAACACAATTTTTATTTTTAAAAATATTATTTTAATTCCTTTGGGGGAAAATTAACATTTAATTCATTTTGAGAATAAAAAATGTTTTTATCATTTTAATTGTATTTCATCGGGCTTTCGGGCTGGAATTCAAGTCCCAAACCTGGCTCGGACTGGGTCGGGCTCGGGCCAGGCCACCCGTGAATAGGTCTACCGACAAGAGAGCTGTCCATTATATTGATAAAGCAGGAGAGAGAGAGAGAGAGAGAGAGAGAAGGTACAGACACCAGCTGCAACGAAGGACTCCACACTATTACAAAACAGGTCATATCGGGCGCCATCATCGCGAGCGGTTCCAAAGGAGCCGTGCGTGTTGAACTTATACTGACGGTTCCCTTTGGAACCGCTCGTGATAGTGCCTCATCACGCAGCGGTTCTTATTACCAATCGTCTGTGATACTTCACAGACGGTTCATAATAAGAACCGTCTGTGATAGTGCTTCATCATAGACGGCTCCTTCTACCAACCGTCTGTGAAGTATCACAGACGGTTGGTAGAAGGAGTCGCTCGTGATGAGGACACTCATCATCGAGCGGTTAGTATAACGAACCGTCTATGATACTTCACAGACGGTTCGTGATACCAACCGTTAGTGATAAGTACCTCATCACAGACGGTTGGGATTAACAACCGTCTGTGATTTTGATTTTACTATGACTTAAAATTTTCCTTACTCTGTGATTTTATCATAGCTTAAAATCAGAGAGTAAGAAAAATTTAAAGCCATAGTAAAATCCAAATCACAGACGGCTCTTAATACCAACCGTCTGTGATGAGGTACTTATCACAGACGGTTTGTATTAAGAACCGTCTGTGATGAGTTACTTATCACAGACGGTTCGTGATACGAACCGTCTGTGATTTGTCATCACAGACGGTTTTTTGTATGAAACCGTCTGTGATTCATAGCGCGGGAATTTGAAAATTTTGAACGCGTGCGCGGGAGGCAAAATATGTCCTTATATATTATGGCCGACCTCCTCTAGGCGCTCAGTCTCGCACTCCCGCAGTCCCGGTCCTCCTCTGGGCCCGGTCCTCCCTTGCTCCGGCCGTCCTCCTCCGAGCTCCGGCTGATAGCTACTCCTCCGGTCCTCCCGCAGCTCCCTGGCCCCCGCTACACCTCCAGGCTCCGGTCCTCCCTTGCTCCCGCAGTCCCCAACCTTCGACGTGGTCTTCCTCCCCAACAGCTTAGAGTCGACGCCGACACCAACGCTGACCTCCTCTAGTCCTCCTCTGACGCCGACGCCGAGCTCCTCCAGTCCTCCTCCGACGTCGATGTCTCTGTTATATGAGGTTCTATTGGTACTTTTGTATATGAGGTTCTATTAGATTCAGATCCGGATTTGTATGTATGAGCTTGTGGTACTTGTGTTAGATTCATATCCGTTTTCATTAGATTCTCCTCCGATTCTACTACATTGTTACTTGTATATGATCGAGTGTATGCGTGTATCCATGAATCCATGGCTTGAGAAATTTATTGGGAGGCTTAGCAGTTGAGAATCCATGTATGTGTATCAATGAATCCATGTTTGGAAGGCTTCGGAAATGACAGTGTATGTGTATGAGTGTATCCATGAAATGATAATATATTTTTTTTGCAATAAAAAAAGCTATCATAGACGGTTCGGAACAAGAGCCGTCTGTGAAAACAGCTATCACGGACGGTTCGGAACAAGAACCGTCTGTGATAATTGATTATCACAGACGGTCACAGACGGTTCTTGTTCCGAACCGTCTGTGATAGCTGCTTTCACAGACGGCTCTTGTTCCGAACCGTCTGTGATAGCTTTTATCACAGACGGCTCAAAAACCGTCTGTGATAACCGCCTGTTATCACAGACGTACTTTACACAGACGGTTGGAAACCGTCTGTGATGACGGTTCCAAACCGTCTGTGATGAGATTTTCTGTAGTAGTGCCATAAGCTGCGAAGGGGGCCCCATCTGGAGCACCTAGCTAGGGCGAACACCATCTAGCACCACACCAAGCGTCGGCCAGCTATCGCGCACACTAAACATACATCGCAGCCATGGGAAGGAAAACACCAGCTATCGGCTTGGGAGGAACTATGGTGTTACGCTTTGTCACAACTGAATGGCTTGAGACCAGGGCCAACCGCATCGAGCTGCCGCACTGAAGAAGGAAAGTTTCAGAAATGCAGTTTGGTACATAATTATGCATCTAGTAGCAGGTGCTTTCATAATGTATAATTAGTTGCTATTTAAAATAACATATTGTTTTTTATAAATTAATAATCAAAACGTCATTTTAGAGACTGTATCAATGTCCAAACCGACTTGCATTTGGAATCAGATGCATTAAGTACCAGTAAATGACCGGATAGAAGAAGCACTAGTAGGAGTAACTGGCTAGTCCACCAGCCAACGACCAGACAGCGACGGACATCAATTGAACATTCAATCATGCATGTGCCCTAGCTAGCCCGAAGAACTCTCACTATTTATACCCATCCTATCCAACTCCTCCCATCCATGCCACCACCACCACCGCTACACTGTGATCGATCACCGTCGATCATCTCCTAGCTAGCCAGCTTAGCTTAACGTACCTAGGAACGAACGATGGCTCTTAACAAGTCGATGGTGGCCGTTTTCCTGGCAGCGGCGGTGGTGCTGATGGCGGCGGAGGCGTCGGCGGCGATCACGTGCGGGCAGGTGGGGTCGTCGATCGCGCCGTGCATCTCGTACGTGACGGGGAAGGGCGCGCTGACCTCGGGCTGCTGCAACGGCGTGAGGAGCCTCAACAACATGGCTCGCACGACCGCCGACAGGCAGGCGGCGTGCCGGTGCCTCAAGAGCCTCGCCGGCAGCATCAAGTCGCTCAACCTCGGCCTCGTCGCCGGCGTCCCCGGCAAGTGCGGCGTCAGCGTCCCCTTCCCCATCAGCCTGTCCACGGACTGCAACAAGTAAGCTAGCCCATATGGATCACATAACTAAACTGACCATGCATGCAGATCGATCTCACTCTCGATTCTTAATTTGGTGCAGGGTCCATTAAATCATCAATCGTCCTGCATACGCGCGCGCGCGGAGGCCGTTGATCGAGTACACCTAGATAAGATCGATGGAGGTAGAAGAATATATATATATATATATATATATATATATATATATAAAAAGCTGCTGCATAGTACTTCAGCTCTAAATTAATGTGTATCTTGCTCCCCCATCATCTGTTTGCGTATTTATGCTAGCTAGCTTTCAATCCTACATATTTGCGTGTGTAAACTGTACCTAGTCTGTACTTTGTTCAGCGAGTACTTGTCTGACCTACTTGTTCAGGCAGTTAATAATCGTTTGCTTATTTCTCTAGGCGGTGTGGTTGTCATAAATAAACATGTTGTTGCATATATGCATGCGTGTTAAAATGAAGAAAGGAGCACTTGCATGGCATGGGCATGTGCACTTTCCTTTTCTTTTTTCTCATAAGGAGATTCGCTTCCACTTAAATATTAAGTTTTACGCACTACACAGTATACCTAAAATTCAAACTCTTAGGAAAGGTCGGTGTGATATACTTTGACATCCCCTCGTATCTAGGCTCTCTGCGAGGTCTATGACATAGACTCGAAGTATGTTGCGATTATTTTTCATAAAATTGTGTCAGTATTTTTATGGACGACTAAAGATACTTGACTGTATTATGATGTCGAGCTATATGCACAATCACTTTTGGGTACCAAAAGGTTAAGTTGTTAGGCAATTTAGTGGCACACTTGGTTTCGTGCTAAGGAGGGAGAGAGAAGACTATCTATATGTGTACTCGACTGGCCCATCTTTTCCTGTTTGGGAAAAGGTGGGGGAAAAAAAAGGAAGTTAGAGGATTTTCGTGTATTTTCAAATGGAAATTTAAGAACCGGAAGAATTCCGTGGCTCTCTCGAACGAACGCGATACATTAGTTGTAATATCAACGTCGCAGAATTAATCCGCACTGCTCCAGAGCAGTTTTTTTAACCGGTAAGTCTTTTTTAAACGGGCCCGGTAAGGCCGATTTGGCCGAAAATAGGATTTTGGCCGATTTTTTATTTTTTTGAATTTTTCGGATTTTAAATAAAAAAATTAAATTCGAGCAAAATTCAAGTAAATTTATTTATTTATTACAAAATTCATCCAAACCGATTTTTTTCAAAACCGGTTCGTATTCTTACTAGCCTTCACCGGTGAAACCGAAATCACCGATTTTCGGCCGAAATTCCGATCCCTGCTCCAGAGTCTGAAATTGTAGACCACGTTACATCTCGGACTGACGAGAGCTTCTCTTCTGTCTAGCGTGCTTGTAAGTTGTGACATCGATCTCCAGCATCAAGGGAGGAATAGAGGAAGGGAACAAGGAATAAAGTAGAGCTACCTCCAGCTGCTTCCTTTCTTGGATGCATGTTTTGCCAAACAATTAAAGAAACTCTTGATTCCAGAGTGTGTTAGCGTTATTGTTACTTGATTATTCAAAGCTGAGGTAGGTTGGCCTGGCGTGTTAGGGCATGCACAACAGTATATACAACTGTTGTCTATAGCATCTCTCCATATCATCTATAGACAGCACTACATACAGGTTATACAATGAAATATCTTTTTACATATCTCTATAGCTAGCTTCTTCATATACAATGTGTCTTGTTTATCATGTTACAATCGACTACTGTATGAGAGATGACCCAATTCTCTATGTCATCTCTCTCTCACATCATCTTGTGCCCTACGTATAAGTCTTACAAATAGATCACGTCGCACCATTATACATACTCTTAGTTCGACCATTGAAATATACAGTGCAATAGTACGGCCGGAGCCGATGCATGAATCCTTGGTGGAATTAAAGAGAGAAATGATCGCACACGTACGCCCGCGCGCTCGTCCGTACATGTGCCGCCTTGACCATCATCATCGTCATCGTCTCTTGCGAGAAAAAGCACAAATCAAGTCTGCAAGCTGTCTACGACCCACAGCCCTTTCGCTTTCACAGTCATTCACAGTCAGGGTTATTAGAATTAATCTTGATTCTACTCATACGATTCAACGTTTCTACCACCTAGATTGTTTCGACCGATCTAATTTTATGGTAAATTAAGTCTTAAACTGGTAAAATCTTGATATTATGATAAAATTTTCATACGATCCTACCCGATTCCAGTGATTTATTATAAATAATTATTTGCGTATGTCCCTTCCATTGTAAATTTTAAATTTTCATGTCCATTATAATTTGCATAAATAATAAATGATCTTTCCTTTGCACTAGACCTGTTCAAATGCCAGGCCGAGCCTAGCCTAACCCTGCCCGAAAAATTGAATTTCCTATTAAAATATATTATTTTAATCTTTTTTAGATTAAAAAAGTATTATTTAATTCATTTCCAGAATTAAAATAATAGGTTTCCATTTTTTAATTATTTTTTTGGGATTTCGGGTCAGGCTGGGCTTCTTTCAGGCCGGACTTTTAGTCCCAAGCCCGGCCCGAACATGGTCAGGCTCGGGCCAGGGCGGTGGGCCAGCTACTTTGCACTACATTTTGGTAAAGATAAGTTCTAAAATTATAGTTTTTAAAATGTAAAAGTGTTAAAATACAAGATATATTTTTAAAATATTTCTTTGGTAGAATTAGATAGGATCTTGGATTCTACGTCGATCCTACAATTCGTGATCCCGATGAACAATCTCGTATCCGATTCAGCATGCGATTCTAACAGCTTGTTGACAGCTCAGCTCTAGCTGCGCCTAAAAAAAAAAAAGAAGAGGCGCGTATGGACTCGAAGCTAGCTACACACATGACACATGCATACGCCTAGGTCAATCTGTCTCGATTAATCTCACACACAATCCTTAATTGTACGAGCAAATTCCAAACAAAAGCTACCTGACCGGCCTGTGTTGGATAGAATATTGTATGGGAAAGAAGAACCTACCATGCGACGACTACTCAGCGATAGAGCCAACAACGTCGATCAGGCACCGCCACTGGTCACGCCAGCACTGGCGGCGGCAACATGTATGCAGGTGGTGGTGGGGACCAGGCAAGCAACGCCAACATGGTCGTCATCCTCGCCGCGCTGCTCTGCGTCCTCATCTGCGCCTGCAGGCCTCAACTCCCGTCATCCGCTGCGTCCTCCATGAAGAAGAAGGCGCAGGCTCACACCACCATGAAGAAGAAGGCGCAGGCTCACACCACCATGAAGAAGAAGGCGCTGAGGAGGATATCGGTGGAGGTGTACGGGCCCAAGGCGGGCATCCCAGCTACCGAGTGCGCCATCTGCCTCGCCGAGTTTGCAGGGAAAACACTATGGGTTTGCAAATTTTACTGGAGGGTACCGACGTAACCGGTAACCGGCGATTACCGGATTTTTCGGACCGAATTTTTGAATTGAAATTTGAATTTTTCAAATGTAAAAAGGAAAAGGTTGAAAAATTTGGCAAAGCCGGCGCGCCTTCCAACTAGGCCATTGGCACACCTATAATACAAATATGTTGCAGCTTTCCTTTATACATTAATGAAAGTGAGATAAATCCGAAATCTTTTACAGATAAATCCGAAATCTTTTACCCGGTTTGAATTTTTACTGGATCCCACCGATAACACCGATAACTAACGGTTTTCGACGGTAACATTTTCCCTGCGAGTTCGCCGACGGCGAAAAGGTCCACGTGCTCCTGAGGTGCCACCACGGCTTCCACATCCGATGCATCGACATGTGGCTCGCCACGCACTCCTGCCCCACATGCCGGGACTCGCTTCTCTAGGAGGGCGTCATCGGCGCAGCAACGGCAGCAGGGGAAGTGAGATACTGCGTGGCCGGAAATGTTACTGGTTTATAATTTCTTCTAGGGTAGGGGGTCAAAGTGCAAAGTTATAGGTTTGGTTTTTAACTGTCAGTGTGATTTTGGTTTTCATATGGGTGGTACTTGTAAATTGGGATTGAGATTTTTGTAATCATGCAAGGGGCTAGGTGCAATGCTTCCCGTGTCTCTGTCACTTGGAATATCTCTTTAGCTGGTTCGATGAGTTTCTCCTTGTGTTGGAGCATATGGGATTTTTTCCGGATTCTTTCATGTTTGTTTCTAAGATGACTAGTATTTGGGTTGGCCTTTTGGTTGCCCATTCACCATGACTTTCCGCAATGGACATGTCTTTTTCTGAAATGGTGTTGTCCAGCATCTAATATCTGTCCAGTGACTTCTTTGAAAAGAAGGCCAGAAACTGGGATAAGCCATAAAACATGTTCCACTAGTTCCAAATTTCTGTAGCTTATTATGTTTTCTTTCCTGAGAGTGTTTTATTTGAAACAATATAGAAATTAATGATCAGAGGGTTATCTTAGAGACGATATTAATATCCAAAACGACTTATATTTTAAATCACATGCAGTAAGTATAAACTAGCATTGCTACACTTGCGATCGATGATTAAATTAATCACCTGATAGAAGAGGCACTAGTAATAGCAACTGGCTAGTCCACCAGCTAACGACCAGCCAACGACCAGACAGCGACGGCCATCGATCAATTGAAAATTCAACCATGCATGCATGTGCCCTAGCTAGCCCGAAGAACTCTCACTATTTATACCCATCCTATCCAACTCCTCCTCCCATCCACACCACCACCACCACTGCTACACTGTTCGGAGCTGCATAGCCAGCTAGTCACCTGGTCAGTTCGCGCGTAGTGATCGATCACCGTCGATCATCTCCTAGCTAGCCAGCTTAGCTTAACGTACCTAGGAACGAACGATGGCTCTTAACAAGTCGATGGTTGCCGTTTTCCTGGCGGCGGCGGCGGTGCTGATGGCGGCGGAGGCGGAGGCGGCGATCACATGCGGGCAGGTGGGGTCGTCGATCGCGCCGTGCATCTCGTACGTGACGGGGAAGGGCGCGCTGACCTCGGGCTGCTGCAACGGCGTGAGGAGCCTCTTTAACATGGCTAGCACGACCGCCGACCGACAGGCGGTGTGCCGGTGCCTCAAGAGCCTCGCCGGCACCATCAAGTCCCTCAACCTCGGCCTCGCCGCCGGCGTCCCCGGCAAGTGCGGCGTTAGCGTCCCCTTCCCCATCAGCCTGTCCACCGACTGCAACAAGTAAGCTAGCCCATATGGATCACATAACTAAACTGACCATGCATGCAGATCGATCTCACTCTCGATTCTTAATTTGGTGCAGGGTCCATTAGATCGATCGTCCTGCATACGCGCGCGCGTGGAGGCCGTTGATCGAGTACGTACACCTAGATAAGATCGATGGAGGTAGAAGAATATATAAAATAAAAGCTGCTGCATACTTCAGCTCTAAATTAATGTGTATATATCTTGCTCTCCCATCATCTGTTTGCATATTTATGCTAGCTTTCAACCCTACGTATATATGTCGAAAGAAATTTGCTTGGTGAGGTCCTCACGTGAGGTCCCATCCATCATATATATATATATATATGAAAAATACTTTCTACTCCCGGGAGTAGTTACTCCCACCTTTGATATACCACATAAAAGAACTTGACATACTCTATTATCACTTTGGGTATACTTATATACTAATTATAAGATACTCCAATGTGAACTACACGAAAAATTTGCAAGAGAGTTCATAGTTTTTAGCATATTTTATAAATACCTTCATATTCGCATATAAAAAGGAGTATGTCTAAAAATTATACATACCACCTCTGAAAATGTGTAAATACCACTTATATGGTATTATATACTCGTATACTACACATACATACTCTCGGTTGCGCAAGATACTCCCTACGTTGTGAGATATGTGAGATACAGAATAGGGAGTAACTACTCCCGGGAGTTAGAAAAAGGTTTCCTATATATATATATATATATATATATATATATACCCCATCATCTGTTTGCATATTTATGCTAGCTTTCAACCCTACGTATATATGTCCAAAGAAATTTGCTTGGTGAGGTCCCATCCATCATATATATATATATATATATATATATATATATATATATATATATATATATATATATATATATATATATATATATATAATACTACTACTCTCGGTGTAGTTACTCCCATTTTTGATATACCACCTAAAAGAACTTGACATACTCCTTTATCACTTTGGGTATACTCATATACTAATTATAAGATACTCTAATGTGAATCACACAAAAAAAATAGCAAGAAAGTCTATAGTTTCTAGCATATTTTGTAAATACCTTCATATTCGCATATAAAAAGGAGTATGTCACATAAAAAGAAGTATATCTAAAAAATTGTACATACCACCCCTAAAAAGATGTGAATACCACTTATGTGGTCTTATATACTCGTATATTACACATACATACTCTCGGTTGCGCAAGATACTCCCTACGTTATGAGATACGGAATAGGGAGTAACTACACCCGAAAGTAGGAAAAAGGCTTCATATATATATAGAGAGAGAGAGAGAGTTCAGCGAGTACTTGTCTGATCGATCTACTTGTTCAGGCAATTGATAATCATTTGCTTATTTGTATAGGCGGTGGTTGTTATAAATAAACATGTTGTTGCACGCATGTTGAAATAAAGAAAGGAGCACTGCGCATGTGCACTTTTCTTTTTTTTCTAATAAGGAGGTTCACTTGTACTTAAATATTAACCAGTTTACCTAAAATTCAAGCTGTCGGGGAAGGTCGGCATGATATACTCATACTTTGACCCCCCTCTTTCATATCTAGGCTCTCTACGAGGTCTCTATGACATGGACTCAAAGTGTGTTGTGTTTCTTAAAATTGTGTCAGCGACAACTAAAGATACTTGATTCTGTTAGAGCATGTACAATGGTACAGACAGATGTTGTCTATAGTAACTCTTCATATCCCCTGTAGTCGGCATTAAAGACAACTCATACAGTGGTTGTGGTGATACCGTCGGCTACAAGATTATAGACAACACACAATCTTTTAATGTTTTTCTTGTTTCTGATGCTACAATCGACTACAGGATTGTAGACAACATTTTTCTCTCTCTTCATTCTCTTTCATCCACATCAGCAAAAATTCTACATAGCAGAGGCTATAGACAACTGATATAAGCTCATTGTACATGCTCTTGTGATATTGAGTTATAGGTACGATCACTTTTGGTACCCAAAAGATTAAGTCGTCGAAGAAAGGCAGGCAATTTAGTGCTTTGGAGGCTGTTTAATGCTGCTTGTTGGGCCAGAAGTTGCTTGTAACTAACAGGCCATGGTCATGCACGCAGATGGTTCATGATGGCCCAGATGATTAATGGCACACTTGGTTTCGTGTTAGTGTTAGGAAACACAGAGAGAGAGAACATTGCATGACAGAAATTAGACCCTCCCTTCTAACACTGCCCAGCGGGCCCGACGGTCCATAGACCCAGATTGCATGACAGCTTGTCCTCAAGCCGATGGTGGAATAGCTTGCAACAGAAATCCTTGAATATAACTGCATCAACATAGGACCATATTTTCCTTCCAACAATGGGATCCCATTAGGGGTGTCAATCGGATACCAGATAAAACCGGATTATCCGATATCCGTATACTGACTATTCGATTCGTATCCGATATGTTGAGACTCAAACAACGCTAATTATATTTTTATTATCCGTTTCATCTGACATTCATATCCGGACTATTCGATACGTTGAGAATCAAAGAGTGTCGATCAGATCTTAATTATCCGTTTTATCCGGCATCCATAATCGATTCGTATTCGATCCGTTGACACCCTTGGATCCCATGGCCCAACGAGAACAATAGAATGGCAACACTGAAATTGCATGGCTTGGAACATTCTTGTATTAAGATCCCGGGCGGCCACCGGATTCTTCGGTGGCACACGTACGCCCACGCGCTCGTACACATCACATGTGCCGATCTGATATCTGATCATCATCTCTTGCAAGAAAATCACAAATCAAGAGACTGCATGCTGTCTACGAGACATAAGCAGACATACAGCGCTTTCACTTTCACTACTTTCACAGCTCTGCTCAGCTAGCTGCGCCAAGAAAAAAGAAGAGGCGCGTATGGAATCGAAGCTAGCTACACACATACGCCTAGCTCAATCTGTCTCAATTAATCTCATACACAATACTTAAATGTATGAGCAAATTCCAAACAAAAGCTACCTGACTGGCCTGACCCCTCCGATCATCACTATTCATCAGTTAGTACAGAAGGAGAAGAAAAAAAAAGCACCCACCATGCGACGACGACTAAGCGACAGAGCCAACAACGTCGACAGGAGGAGGGGAAAAAAAGCACCCACCAGGCGTCCAGGTCTACCCAGACGTTGAGCCTTCCAACCAGGCCATTAGCACACCTGTACTACAAATGTGTTGCAAATTTTCTTTATACATTGATGAAAATTAGATAAATCCGAAATCTTTTACCCGGTTTGAATTTTTACCGGAACCCACCGATAACCGGCAATTTTCAACGGTAAGATTTTCCCTGGGACTTCGCCGACAGCTAGAAGGTCCGCCTGCTCCCGAGGTGCCGCCACGACGTCCAGTCCGCTGCATCGACATGTGGCTCATCATGCACTCCTCCTGCCCCCACATGCCGGGACTCGCTTCTCAAGGAGGGCGTCGCCGGCGCAGCAACGGCAGCAGGGGAAGTGAGATACCGTGTGGCCGGAAATGTTACTGGTTTATAATTTCTTCTAGGGTAGGGGGTCAAAGTGCAAAGCTATAGGTTTGGTTTTTAACTGTCGGTGTGATTCTGGTTTTCATGTGGGTGATACCTGTAAATTGGGCTTGACATTTTTGTAATAATGCAAGGGGCTGGGTGCAATGCTTTCAGTGTCTGTCACTTTGAATATCTCTTCAGCTGGTTCGATGAGTTTCTCCTTGTGTTGGAGCATATGGGATTTTTCCGGATTCTTTCACGTTTGTTTCTGAGATGACTAGCATTTGGGTTGGCCTTTTGGTTGCCCATTCACCATGACTTTCCCCAATGAACATGTATTTTTCTCAAATGGTGTTGTCCAGCATCTGATATCTGTCCAGCAGTGGCGGAACTAGAAATTTTTCAATGGGTGTGCACATTTGATATTCATAATTCTATAGTTTGTACAATGATTTCATAACATCGTAAATCTAACACATAGCTTTTAAATTTGTCAAAAGCACAATGCAAATAGTTCAAATAACGTCTTACATGAATAGAAAATTACAAAATATACAATTATGCAAAGATAATTATAGTACTACTTTACACATTTTCATACCTTAAAAACGTTCTATTACATCATCTTCACTAACTTTCAAGAAAATTTCTCTTAATAAATCTTCGTGTCTATACAATCTACATTGACATATGGTAATAAAATTTTCATTCATAATTAAGCTCACATTCACATAACAATATAACATACGTATGGACATGGCATACAATTCACAATCAAAATCACTGATAAATGATAATATAAGATGGCCATATGGTCTATCAAGACATGAAAATTAAAGACAACAACTACTGTCCACTAGACACTAGTAGCTGTCGGTACTCGATAGTCCACTAGACCACTACTGACTACTCCCTCCCAGACTCCAACCAGTCTAGCCGACAAAGTAAAATGAATGCTCCCATGAATGTCTAAAGAAGCATGCTACTTGACAACATTCATTGTTTCAATTTGCTTGTAGTAACCAGGAAAATAACCTAGCCAAATCAATGGTAGGCGGTAGACATCTCAGCGGCAGCGAACCCTAGCCTAAAATGAACACAAAAATGATAAGCAAACAAAAATTGCCTTGACATTTGTATTTTTTTTCTCCTGTGGAACAAACACGTAATCGAAAGGAAGAAATATGAAATGTCATAACCAAGGCAATTATCACAATGCCTACCTCAAGTTTCCTTTTGGATAAGCAAGGTCAGTGAACCTGTTATGTGTGCGGTTCTCCAAACCACCTGATCAAAGATTGTGCAGTTGCGTCAAATGTACAATGTCTACAATCAAGTAATCACTAAGGAGTTTACTTGACCATGTCGTAATTCATACCCTTATATTCCTTATGTTTTACTTCAACTGAAGATCTATTTGAAAAATTAGCAATACACATATAATCCAATAGAAATTATATTACTTGTTTGTTTTACTTTAACTAAAGAACCAAAAACAATCAGACAGCACAACGGCACGGGCCTATTGCACATCATGCCAAATTAACAAATCCAAGTAAACTGACGAAATCTCCTTTACAAATACTAACAACAACAAGGAAAATGCAGAAGCATTATCAAGTGAAAGCAAGCTCTATCATGAGAAATTGATGGTGATGGAGGACATCAGCTGCATCGAAGCTGTTGTGTTGTGTAGAGGAACACAACTCCCCAGCCTCACGACTGTCGGGAGCGCTGACCTGCAGGAATTTCAATGTAAGCAACTCATAGCCATCCATGATGCATCCACCCTTTACACCACTTAGTTACTTGTGTAGGTTCCTGGTGGATTGGGTAGGGGAACACAAGTACACACCACTAGGAGAGTAGTGAGCTGACGACGTGGCTGGCAATGGGTACCGGGCGAAGGGACAACCTCGCGTCGGCTGCGGCATGTCGCCCTGGCTGCACCGGCTAGCTGCTTTTGGTGCCACGCACATAGAGGAGCTCGGTGACACCAACGCCGTCATCCATACGGCTTCATCTCCTCCTTGCCCTCCCCGTTATCCACAACTGTCGCTTGGTCACCTCAATCGCCTGTCGACTCCCCACTCTCCAATGTCATGGTCGCCGAAGTGGCCTCTGTGTTCTCCACCGCCACCGCTCGACCTCCCGTTCACCTGCAACCACCGCTATCTCTGCCAGATGGGAGGCCGACGGTGCAGGTTTGTGGCGACGATGCATGAGGAGACAACGGTCTCTCGGGGCAAGTGGTGATTGGAGGGTGGGGATGGTGGCCAGAAGGAGAGCCCCAGTGGCGACGAATGGTGGAGAGCTCTGGGCGACCAGCTGTGGGGGTGCCAGATTTGCGAAGTGGCAGGAGGGGGAGGGGGATGGCCGCCGGATTCGGCCTTCCCTGTTTGCTTGGGAAAGAGGAAGGAACCCAAGCGTAGGGCCCGAAAATGGCAAAGAGGAGGGGAAGGGGGTGGTGGTGGTGGAGACTTGGTGGGAATTGGCTGTCGGTGGCTTCTGGTGCGGCTACTGGTGGAGCGACATTGCCGGAGATCAGGGTTTCGGGAGGTGTGAGGAGGAGGGTGTGAGACGTGGGGGTGGAGATGGAAGACGTGAGGTCGGTGCGGCGGACATTGATGAGCCAGTTGGAGTGGAAGGGGAGGTAGAGCCCAGAAACCGTAGAGAGGACGATGGTGCCGTTGCGGACCGCGATGGCGAAGGTTGCGGCCTCTTGGAGCCTTTAGCCATGCCACAGGGAGGCTAAGGCAAAGGGGCAGGCAAGGCCCCAGGGGAAGAGGAGGGTGAGGAGGGAGAAGAGATAGGGGAGTGTGAGAAGGGGAGGCGGTGGCAGTGGAGACAGGGAGGGAATCGGCTTTCGACAGCTTCTGTTGCAACCCCTAGTGGAGAGATATTGGTCTAATCTCCACAGATGAAATGCTCCAAGATCTGTGCTACATTTTTGCAAAAATCCCCTTCAATTCCTCTCCCTTCCCATCTCCTCCCTTCTCTCTCCTTTGTCTCTCTCCATGTCAGCCGCCCGCTGTGCCCCGAGCCGCGCCGTTGCCTTCACCGGAAACTCCCCGTTGTCGGAAAGCCCGCCAAGGCACGCACCACCACCGGAAACCCCACGAAACGTCAAGGTTTTCGGTGGCGGCGCGGGTTTCTGGCGACGGGCGGCGACGTGGCGCGGCGGCTCGGGGCGAGGTGGGACGACAGCGGCTGGCGGGGTGAGAGAGGAAGGAGAGGGGAGGTGGAGGGGAGGGGAAGGGAGAGAAAGGAAGTTTTTTTTTTTTTGCAAAAAATGTAGCACAAATCTTAGAGCAATTCAACGGTAAAGACAGCGCATAAGGTACCATATACATATGCAAAAACCACGTTCTTCAATTAGTCTAGTTTTTGTTCATCACTTCTGTACTAATGTCTCTGGAGTATTTTGTTTCGGTACCACTTTTGAGTTCAGTCAACACATCCATATGTTGATATTTTTTTAATCTATGTTTCCACAAAGTACTGCCTGAAAACACTTAAAAAAGAGACAATAGTAGAGTAGTTTTTTATATATGTAGTACAAAGCATTTCATCTGGGAAGGTCAGATCACTCCTTCCTCTGGTTTAAGTAACCAAATAAAACAAATTAAGTTTTTTTTACCAAGCATGAGTTCATCAAGAAGCAAAACACTTGCAATCATGGAGAGAGCAGTGCTGCGAAATGATCTGCTAGGCTCCTAACAGTCGTGGGGGAAACTGCGGATGCCCCGCCGAGGTACCATTTCTGGATCATCTCCGCCACGTTCGTGTTCTCCACTGTCATCTTCGCTTCGTCCTTGCCTTCTGTCGCGAATGATATCTGCACATGCCCATTGTATTTGGGCAAGAAACATTTCAATTTGGTCACTATCAGGAACAAGATTTCCCTTGAATAATTAAACCTGCCTGAACTCATACCACCATGTTCATTCAACGTACCACTGCAACTCCATGAGTAGTCGGGAAGTGGAAGGTGACGACGGAGTTGGGCTTGAAATACTTGGACTGAAAGAAGTCTGTCACCTTCTCGAGAGCCTCTTCTTCCTCGTCCTCGTACTTGTCGACAGAGACCAGACGATCCCTGACAGAGCTCTCCAGCTGCACGCCGTACTGTGACCCTTTGATCTCCTTGATCACCACGATCCTGAGCAGTTTCTCCACAGGAGCTACGCGCACGACATCATAAACATATCTACAGTCTTAGTAGCGTATACAGAAATACAGTATTGCAGTAGCTGATGTTGAGTGCCTGAACTAGTACCTACTGACTGAACCTTTTTTCATGGAACAAGCGTTCCTAGATTAAAAGCCGTATTTATTCATTCAGAAGTGTAAGCTCTTTCGTGCGCCGAGTCATGACACACATTATCTTACCAGAAACAAGGGCTTGAAAGAAGGCATCATCCTCCACCAGCTCCTCTGCCTTCCTGCCCTTCCAATTCTCCAAATGCTCTAGGACGTTGCTCTTGTCGAGATATATCCCAATGGCGTTGTACTTGATCTGAAGGAAGTGAATCTCAATGTCTGTGATGCCTGCGCGTCATTGATTTGGAAACATCTCTTTTTAGACAGATATTAATTTGACTATCTACATAAACAGAGACGAGATAGAGGTAGCCTGATTAATTGAACGAACATATATACCGTGAGCTAGCAGCGAGAGAGGCTTGGCGACGGTGATCTCCTGTGGGAACGGGATGCCTTCCACTTCCACACAGCTGACCGTCTCTGAGCCCACTGCACTTGCATCATGCAAACTCAAAAGTTGAAATCTTTTTCTTTAATTACTAGTAGTATTTCTTTTTCTTCTTCTTTTTTGTTTGTTATTCAAGTGACTGCAATCCTTTTGCATGCTTAATTCCATTGAAAGAACAAAATAAGCAAAATGAAGGAAACAATCAGAATGGAAAGATCTACTTACTTATTCTTGTGTTGAGGTTAACAGATGGAGGAACCAAGCTACTAGAAGATGAAGCTTGTGCTTGTGATGATCGACTGATGAAGGACGAGCTTCTTAGATTTGAGAGAGGCTAGCTGAGAGGGAGGGAAAGCAAAAGAGCGTGAAGCGCTTGAGTTATTTATTTATTTTAATTATCGAGCTGCGATGCAAAGGGTGTTCGGTAGGAATAGGAATAGACAGGTGTCAGATTTGAGACCGTGAGATACAACCACCACTCTGTCTCAAAGTCCGAAGTAAGCGTCCAAACAAACAAGAAAATGAAGGCTCGAGGTGAGACCGTGAGATACAACTACCACTGTCTGAAAGTCTGACGTTTTACAAGTCCAACAACTGTTCATGCAAGCATGCACGCACGGGTATACTATCACTCACACGGTCACACCTTCCAGTAAAACTTAGCTATTCTCTTCAGACAGAATTGGAACTGTTGTATGCAAATGCTGTTCTTTGTACTTGAGTCTATGAATTGAGTATTTGAGTGGGCAATCGGGATTAATTAAGCTAGCGATGAATGTTCGATCTTGAGGAATGAAAAGAGACTCGTTGCTTACTTACTTCTCTGGTTGGTACAAGGAACAAGGGGTTAGGGAGCAGATTGTGGTGGAGAGGGTTAGTGAATACAGAGACAGGTCCTTGAGAATTGAGATGCCTGACATTCCATTTGGAAATTTGTTAGAACGTCCTTTTCTTACCAGCCCATGGAGATCGACCACTCTCTTCATTTTCAATTGAACAGCCTGCACTTATGTTAGGCAGGGCTTGCACTCACGACATCCTGCAGCTGATACGCACCCTGGATATTTTGTTAGGCTACTTTTTAAAAGAAAGTTTTCTTAGCTACTACTTTCTGGTCACAAAAGAGTGGCGATTTAGACTTTTTAAAGTCAACATGATAGTTTTTTACCACTAAATTTTATCATCGTGTATTTGAAAAAAGTTATTAAAGTGTATGTTTTGATTGCATGCATTCTTACCACTAAATTTTATCATCGTGTATTTGAAAAAAGTTATTAAAGTGTAGTATTATGAATGTCTACATTTTGATTGCATGCATTCTAGAATGACACTCCTCCGTGACCGGAGGGAGTAATCTACGGCCTCAAATCCTCAATTATCTTTAACTTGCCATCCTATAATAAGTGCATCAACTTTTTGAAACTTTCACCACTAATACACATATAAGTGTTTATATTTATCACATGGAAATGTAATTAGCATATTTGTCATCGAAAGTAATTCCATATCATTATTTTAAAAAATATTTTACTAGCAAATAATTATAAAAAAAATAAGGATCAAATGTTATGCATTACACCCGTGTTAACATACAAAATGACATGTAAAAATCAGCTAATGGCTAGTCTATCCGGTATGGCACCCGTGTCTTATGGCTAGTTACGGAGCTGTAGAAGGTGCAGGGCGGTACAACTGTGTCCCCAAAATTTTTACCAAAAACCAAGTATATACTGTTAAACAATAGAATTCGTCGGTAGAAAATATCATCCAATCACACAATAGAGAGACATAATGTAGAGGATGATCCAATATCTATATCATGTGTGTCATTGTACATAGAGATCCTCATATTTATAGCCAAGGGGGTGAACCCCTCCAAGGGGCGGTTTAGTCTTTTGGTTTCGTAACACTCCCCCTTCAACAATAGACAATGATATATGCAAATGCCTCGTCAAAAACTCCTTCCAAAACCCCGTTGGGAAAAACGGAACAGAGAATAGAGTACATTATATTCGTAAGTTGCATTAAACTTGTTGGCTTATAAAAAAAAACCTTAATCTGAGAAAATTTCAAGAAAACTCACCAAGAAAAAGAGTACAACGTTTAATCTTCAGGATCCAATCTCCAAGATTTTGGATAAATCCTCAGGATTTGATAAGGGTTATGATCTAGGATTTAACCCCCGAACTTTGCAACTCTTTAGACCGTCTCATTTCAATGACATGAATGCATATTTAGAAACGGATGCGATCTAGGATTTACCCCACGCGAACTCTGCAACTCTTTCGACCGTCTCATTTCAATACCATGAATGCATATTTAGAAACTGGATGCAGGCAGAGAGTTAGTGAATAAATAAACTATATTTTCACAATGATATTGTGACCAAATCAACTAGATTATCACAATGGAGAGTCTTCTGAAGGTTTTCAGAAGTGAAGAATCTTAATGAGCTAAAAATTAAACTTGTTGAGACAAAGAAGTATGATCCCTATAAACTTTTTTATTTGTTGCTCAAATTGGTGTTGATCCTTCCTGTGGCTATTGCAAGTCTATAGAGAGTATTTTTGGCAATGAACAATGCAAAGAACAGGCTAAGAAATAACATGGGTGAGCAATACTTGAATAATTGCTTAGCTACATACATTGAGGGTGCATTTTTCTACAAGTTAGTGACGATGTTGTCATCAATCGGTTTCAAAGCACGAGGGAATGTTGTATTGGGTTGTAGTTTTTTTAAAAAATATTTCGCAATGCAATTGTAGTGCAAACATGTAATGTCTCATTTGAACTTTCTACTGTGTCATATGAACTTTTGTGTTAGAATGGATGTGTCACTCAAGTTCGCACCCACAGCGCTTGTGACGGATCTAGGTGGAGTGTCGAGTATGCACCGAAACCCCCGAAGATCAAAATTTTCTTCAGGGATCAGCTCTTTGTTAGAACCCTATTTGTAGTAGTCCCAGCCCACGACCTAATGACCCATGGCCAGTCTAAGGGCGTGTTTGGGACGGCTTCGGCTTTTCGTCTAAAAAAGCCGAAAGCCGTCCCAAACGAGGGGCTTTTCACATCCGCTTTTCTCCGAAGCGGCTTCGTGTTACAATGCGCGGAAGTCAAAAGCGGGAAGCCACCCACCCGCGGGGAGCTTCCACGGCTTCCCGAAAGCCTCTGTTCCAAAATTACCCCCGAAGTTCGGGGGTAATTACCCGCCGAATGCCGCTCCATAAAAGTGGCGCCAACCCCTCCCCCCACTCGGCCACTCACCCGCTCAACTCCCTCCTTCTACACCCGCCAACTCAGCGCCCTCCTCCCACACCCACTCTCACGCTCGCCCGTCTCCTCCTCCTCCCCCGGCCCCCTCTTCCTGGCATCATCCTCCTCGGCGGCCTCCTCTCCGGCGCACCTCCTCCTCCCAGATCCAGATCCGAATCTGGATCTGCTCCCCCGACGCACCTCCTTCCCACCTCCCTCCTCCCCGACGCACCTCCTTCCCAGCTCCCTCCTCCCATTCCTCATGTTCGAGCACCGAAAAAATTCCTGCGTGTCCTCCTCTTACTCATGTTAGAGCTCTCCCATCCCTTCCGAGCTAGCGTTCACCCCGACATGCCGAGGCGGCGCCCTCCACCCGCCGGTGTGCCTCCTCGTCAACCCGCTGGTGCACCTCCTCTTCAACCCCTCCATCCGCCACTGCACCTCCTCGTCCATCCACTCTGGACGCCGCACCGCCACCACCAACTCCCTTTGCACAAATTCAGGATGTAGTGTGGTGTGTATGTAAAAAATGAGGTTGTGTGTGTAGTTAACAAAGTGGAATTGCCAAATTTTGTTCTGAATTTTAGTTCTCAATGTATGATTGAAATTGAGATTGTCAATTGTCCTACGCCATGTGACTGGTTAATTGTAATTGGGATTGTGAATTGTGGAAATGAACTTGCTTGATATAAAATTGTGAGGTTCATGGTAGGTAATAGGTTCATAGAAAAAAAATTTACCTTGTGCTAGAAAGCAAGAAGAATTAAGTGTGAGATCATTTGGCAGTTTGAGATGTGGTTAAGCTTGGATCAGTTAAATAAGATGGAATCAGTTGGCATATATTTTACTAACTTAAACAGATGCCAGTTCTGATTTGTCACTTCCTGTCATTTTAAATTAGTTGCTAAAACTATTGCTAAGTGCTCAAGATAATCTATTGGACTTTTTTACATCTCGCAATAGATATGATATGCCACAGTAATATTGTGAACAGTATCAGTAGTTGAAAATGGCATCCACTTGAAAAAAGGATAACCAGGTAGCATAGGGCAATACTTGAAAATTGGACCACATGTATCAAATAGCTTGAGACAATCTTTCTCAACAATGTATCAGGTTCAAGGGAGTTTTGTGTTTTGAGAACCTTATTTAATTGTGGTAGTCGTTGTTAATTGTAGTCAATTACGGTAATTGCAGTCAATTGCGTTAGTTATCGTTAAATGTCATAAACTGCCATCGATTGTGTTAATTGTCGTTAAATGGCATCAAACAAACCATTACTTGCCTCAGGGGCATTTTAGACATTTTCCATATCAAAAGCTGCAGCTAGCATACCTAAAAGCCAGACGGCCAAACACCAAACCTCTTCAACCCAGCCATTCAGCCCTGTAGCCCAGCTGAAAGCCGCTTTTCAGAAAAGCTACAGCCATGCCAAACAGGCCCTAACCATCTGGCTCATGATCTCACTAGGCCTCTCTCCTCCTTCATTAGGCAATTCCCACAACCCCAACCCAAGTACCCAAGTACAACCCTATCTAGGGCAAGCACGAGCAGTAGCAGGCGGCTCAGCTGTGCGGCGTAGAGTAGCGGTAGGTGGCGCGAGCAGCAACAGGAGGCATCGGCTATGGAGAAGAAAGCCGGAGCAGGCCGAGCAGTAGCATCCAACAGGCGACGCGGCGCAACAACAGCAGCATCAGGGGTGGCACACACAGTAAGTCGTCCTTGATTTGGATTTGGGAATTTTTGAATTTGGGATATATGGAAATGGAATGTTTTTTAGTGGAAATTTGAAAGATTGTTGTGGTTTGTGATTGTAGACATGAGGAGGAATAGGAATATTCTTTCTTTTTCTCGGGATCGCGAAGGGAAGGCAAAGAAGATTTTGTCTTCTTCAATGCACCATCCTAATCCCAATCGCAACCCCAAAGCGCAGGAGTTACAAATTCAGGTACGACCTTGTTCAAATTATTTGTATTTGTATTGTACTTTTGGCCAATTAACTATGTGTTGGTCTTGTGATGTTATGAATCAACGAAAATTTTCTAGTTCCGCCACTCTCCATGCTCAAAATCCTGGCTCCTCCATTGCTTACGGCTAACGACCATAGTTCGAGTCCTATTAATAGTATCGTGCTATCTGCACTGCACGATAGGTAAGGAATTTTTTTAAAAAAAATAATACTATTTTAAAACATAATTACAAAAATAAACAATGGATATTTTTTTTACAAAACTAGGTTCATATCGCCATTTGGAATGGCGACGAGCTCCTGTCGCCATTCCAATTGGCGACAGGAACCCTGTTGACCTCTTGTCGCCAGTCCGACTTCCTATCGCCATTTTAACTGGCGACAGGAAGTGAACTGGCGACATGAAACCATGTTTTCCTGTCGACAGGGTCTACCTATTTAAACCCTTAAAATCAGTGAAAATGTGATTTTAATTCCAGAAAAAAGAGAAGGGAGGAAGAAGAGAGAGGAGGAGAGGGAGAGAAGCGTAGTGAAGCCCTACCAGTTTGTAGTGAAGGAAAGAGAGACGGAGCTTCAGATTTGGTTGGCCATTTTACAGGTACATGTTTTTGCAATTTTGTACATTATTTCTAAACCTTGTCGGTTAGCAAATGAAAATAGCGACATAGAATATATTATATTAGATAATTTTAGCTATTTTATGTAGTACATCATTTGAGCTACGTATAGTTTAGTTAATTGTGCAGATATCATTTATGTTGCAGTATACAAATAATTTAGAATAAATCTACAAAAATAGGAAGACACCTCAGAGAATAGCAAGGTACTGAATACCTATTAAAAATTTGTAAAAATTGCAGAGTAGCTAAGTAGGGTACGTAGAGCTTAATGAAAAATAATATTTGCTTAATTTTGATTTCCATTTGTGCACGATAATTACTATGTTAGTGCCGATTTTTAAAAAAAAAACTAGAAAAATAGCATGACCCATCTTAAATCGAAAAAAAATCCTGATTGAAGCTAGGCAAAAAAAAAACAACCTAAATTAGCTTAGTACGGTTTGTAGGGTTTTATAGCTTAATAAAATACCTGTAAAAATTGCGGAGTAGGTTAGTAGGGTTTGTATAGCTTAATAAAAATAATTTCAACTTAAATCCTTATCGTCAGGGTTGTACTTCAGCTGCATCTGCCTCATCACCAATCCTTGCTTAGCTTTACATTTTATAGCATGTCTAAGCAAGTGTCCTGTTCTACCTGTAGACCTTGTAGACAATTCGTTGCGACAAATTTTGTAAATAGCATATGATACCTCATTTCCCTATGTGTCTGGCTTGGTTGTCATGTCAAAATTCTTCCACACTCTCAATGTAGACAACGTCCTCTTTGCTCCGGTAGTCGCTAACGAAGATGCTATCGTGGAACCTGATGACAGAACTCCACCTTGCCCTTCCGGCAACAGCTGCAGTTGGTTTGAGGTAGCAACAGCCTCCGTGGATGCAACTTCCTCTAGTGAAAGTCCGTAATCACCAAGAGCAAAGCTATCATAATTTTCAATAACGAAAACTGCAAAATTGAAACTAATACTACTATTACTTTCATCTTAGCATAACAAGCCAAACAGGCTGGGCCATGCCGAGACAGCCCACCGCATGAAAAACCCCCCAACTACCATTTTTCCTCGTGCCGTGTTGTGCCAGGAACAACCCACTGTGCCGACGCGGCCCACGGCCTCCCCCCTTTTCTCCCCTTACCGTGCACCTCTGCCACCTGGCCCCTTCACCTGCTACACGCGGCATGCCCGCACGCGGCACTACCGCAGTGTCGCCGGCCCACCGCCCTCCACGCCAGCGTCCCCCCTTCTTGCCTCCTTCCTCCGCGCTGCGCCGCCCCCCTGCACCTGCCCCCTCCTGGCCTCCTCCCTCTACGCCGACTGCATCCCCCCGTCCCCTCCTCCCTCCATCTTCTCCCTCCGCGTTGGCCGCTGCCCCGCCGCCTCCTTCCTCCGCTCTAGCCGTCGTTCGCGTCGCCTCCTCCTCTCCCCCCCCCCACCCCCCACTCCGACCGCTGCCCCACTGCCTCCTCCCTCCGCTCCAGCCGTCAGCCGTGCCACCTCCTCCCTCTTCTCCCATCTGCGGTCGCGCCCCGACCCTCCTCCTTTTCTCTTCCACCGGCCTGCGAGCCACAACCCCGCACCGGCCTCCTCCTCCTCGGTGCCGGCGTCCTCCTCGCTGTCGGCGCCACTTCGCCGCTCTCTACCGCCTACCGGTCTGCCCTCTGGGCTTCCTCCCCCTCCCCTCTCCGCGTCGGGCCAGATGGGTCGTGTCGGGCTCGTGACGTGCTTGGTACGACCCAACACTGTATATACCGTGCTGGGGTGCCAGCCCAAGCACAGCCCGTACCTTCGTGCCGTTTCGGCCCGGCCCATATACAATATGAGCCGGACCAATAATGTCGTGCCTCAGACCGGCCGTGCGGACACGGCCCATCTAACCACCTCTAGCTTTAAGTCCAACTCTATCGACCCGGACAGGTTGAGCTTCATCCATATTGGGACCAGCAACGAAGACATGGTTCAATTTCCTGGTAATCCCACTCCTGGCTCCGGAGTAGGCCATCTTCTCCCTCTCCGTCATGTCCTCGTCCAACTCATCAACCTGCCCCCATGGCTGCGCCATGAGGCCCACGTTGATGCACTTGAACTGCTTCGCCGCGCTCCAGATGCTCTCGACGTAGGAGACGGTGAGGCCGAGGGTGCCGTCGGACTTGAGCTTCCCCTCGACGTCGACTCGCTCGAACATGCCGCTGGAGTCTAGCGTCTCGAGCTCCTTGAGCAGCTGCGACCTGGTGTACACGCCGCCGGGCAGCAGCGTCGCCATCTCGAACAAGGGGTCCTCGGGCCCCGTGTACGCGCTGCCGCCCGTGCTGGTGCGGCGGTCGACGAACTTGACGTCAGACACCTTGTACCTCTTCGTCCCGTTCAGTTTGGTGAGCGGCACCGGCGTGTTGGCCGAGAGCCCTTGACGTGGAAGTGACACCTTGTTGACGTCTGACACCTTGTACCTCTTCTTTAGGCACAAAATTCGTTCGACATGGAAGCTGCGTTTCACTTCATTTACTACGAGGAGAAAGAATACATACACCTCCAGGGGAAAAAAACATAGGAAAGACCAAATGAGTTTGCCATCTCTTTTCTGACAAAAGGAAAGAGGTCGTCAGAATTATTAGGTCGGAGGCAGGCATGCCTAGGTACAGGGTAGAATCCTACGCTAATGGTTGCAAGTTGGTCTAGAAATTTACAGAATGGTCTTAGTATGCTACGCATAAGATCGTTACAGTGATACACATGCAAGACGTGTTATTTTCCCCTCTTCATCATTTTCATAAGGTGGAAGCTGCATTGCTCTTCACATCTCAATATGGTGCGAATGATTTGGAACTTCTCCTTGGTTGTCCAGGGGCATGTACTGAGCCATGATGGCACGGATCTCTGAATCCATGTAGCTCTGCAGGCAGAAAAGTAGAAGAGAATTACATGTCAACCTAGAGTGATGAGCAGATAAGTAACTTGCAGAAGTTGTACATATCATTCATACCCGGATTCTGTACTTGTACACTGCATATCCTGCAATTCCTGCTGCCACTAGGCCGAAGAAGATAACCCACAGGAAGCTCCACCCTAGCTGTGCTGCTGCACTTTTGCCTGAATACAATGGATGTCAATTTAGTATCACTCAAATCAATGCTTAGACTTATCCTTTAAAAAAAACGAACAGGCAGCTCTCTATGTTGATAAAGCAGGAGTAAAAAAAAGGTAAAAGGTACAGACACAGGTCCCAACGGGGATACACCATAGACGGAGAAGGAACCCCCAAAACACTTGGCTAAGCAGCCAAAAAAAACAAGGGGCATATACCAACTAGCACAACGCCGAAACACCAACCAGCTCGCACGCACACAAAACACATACCACCGCCAAGGGAAGGACAACGCCCCCACCACCTAACACATTGATGCTTCGAACCGATTAACAAGTTAGACATGCAGAAGATCACTATTGCACAGTGCTTGAAAGAGAAGAATAGAAGCAATGGCATGGAGAACCGCAGCTCCACCATGGCTAAAGACCAACGTCTCTTGCAAGGGCTTGAAGTGCGTCGACACCAAGGTGCTCACCACGGAAAAGGCCCCACCACTGCTCACCATCTTGAGCCCACCATGGCACACCACACTATTGGACTGCACCAACACAGCACCACCATCAGAAGGCAACACCTGCACGACAAGCCAAAGCCAAAGCACAAAGAACCACGACAAGCACCACACACTAACAGGACGACCAGCAAGCAGCTTCAGAATGCAGTGGGTGAGGAAGCGACCCCTCCTCTCGATGACGATGGTGGAGGGCGCGTAGAAGGAGCCAGCATCTCTAATTCCTTTCCTCCTCCCAAGGGGCTCGCCGACGATGAACGGCCTATAGGACCAGACCAGTTGCTACACACGGGACCTCCACAATGGTTGGTAGTCAGCCTGCACCTCAGGACAACGACCCAACAGTGAGCGCCCAAGTCTTTGGGCCTCTTCAACGACCGGCCTGCAACGCCTCAGGACAACTGCTCACAAACGAGCACCCCCAACCATAGCAGCAAGGCCAGACCTTCTCCACGAGCAGGCAGGTCAGCGGAGGTCCCGGTCGATGGCAGACGACAGCAGATCCGGAGAGGAAAAAGGAAGATGGGGGGCTTCGGCTTCCGACGGCGAGGTAGACTCTTGGATGACGATGAACATGTGCGCACCAGCGGCCAGAACACTCGGCGGCGAGGAGGGCGACGCCTAGACTGCCGCATGCGTGCGCCTCACAGCGCCACGCCACCACCAACCACACAGCCAACCCGACAGCGAGGCAACCCAGCCAGATCCAGAGGAAACAACGCCTGCCCAGTGCACGCCGCACCCGCGCCACGTCGCCCATACCCACGTTGTCACGCTCTTCTCAGAAGCTTCGAATCCGGCGGCGAGGAAGACTCCCAGGCAACGGCGAGCGGCGGCAGCTCCGGAGAGGAAGAAAGGCGACGGGGAAGCTCCAGATTCGTCGTCGGGGTCTGAGGCCAGCAGCGACGAGCTCCGACAGCCAGCAACGGAGGATTGCCCTCCTCCACAGGCACACCGGAGGGGCCCTCACCTTCAGTGCCGGCGAATGGCAGCGGAGGTGGGGACCCAACACCACGGAAGAACAAATCTAGAACACAAGGAGGGAGAAATAGAGAAAAGGAGGAGGAGAGGGAGAGGGAGTTGGCCCCGCTGCTGTCACCAGCAGCGGTGAGGTGGGTACCATGGTTATTAAGGCGGTAAGGCGAGGCGACCCACCCCCCTCACACCTTTTAAGCGGTAAGGCGTAAGACGAGGTGACGCCTTACACATCTTAAGGCGTGAAGAGGTATACATCTTAGGTTCACCAACTAGCATGGATTCATGGTCTTACACCATAAGCATAACCATAGAAGCCATAGAAGATCCTAGCTTTATAACATAAAAGAAAAAGAAAAAAAGATGAGGCAGCCAAGGCGTTGGGCCACCAACCAATGTCCAAATGCAGATCTCCCTATACCCTAATCTCCATCGGGCCACCCGGCTTCTCACTTCACGCCTCCCTCCCTTCTCCCCACCTCCCAGCGCGCCTCCTTCTCCCCACCGGCGGCGCCTCTCTCCCTCCCTTCTCCCTCTCCTCTCCCGGTGGCGCCTCCCTCCTCCCTCTCCCCCGAGGCTCCTCCTCCTCCTTGCTCCTCGCTACTCCTAAGCCCGCCGCTCCGCTGCTTCCCGACTTCGCCGCCGGCCTTCCCGCCTCCTCCCGTCCGGCCCCGACGCCGCCGAGCGAGCTCTCCCGCCTGATCCGGCGCATGGGGCCTCCTCTGCTCCGCCTACCGCCCGGATCTGGCTCTCCAATGCCGCACGGGCAACGGGCGACGGCAAGGCGGTGGCGACGCCTTGACTCCTCACAGCGCCTTACCGCTTAGGCGACGCTTAGGTGTCGCCTAAGCGACGCCTTAATAAGCATGGTGGGTACGAGGAGGGGGCTCGGGCTATAGGCGCACAGTCGCCTCCTGTGTCGGCCAGGGGGACGACACGGGTCCGTGTGTGTGTGATTATGATTTTGCATACACCGCTTAGACTTATCCTATATGTTGCTATTTTGAGCTTTCAACAGCTAATCTATTGAAGAAATAATCACCAATCAGATTAGTGTGCCTCAAATAGATTAACTAGCCAGCAATTTGTGGGACCTTATGACCTCCAAATCTCACTGGTTAGCTTAAGTCTAAGTGCAACAAATGACTACTGAGACAATAATAAGTCTAGAAAAGATAGGTGCATACTTATGCATGTATCATGCTCCTTCATGTACAGCAAGCCTCCACTGCAGCCGCATTCATAGCTTCCCCATGTGTTCTTGCATTTACATTCCTTGCACTGGCATGCAGTCTTTTCCTTGCATTCGTTAATATCTGTCACGAAATATTTACCATCAGCACAACAGCAAAGCAACATGACCAATGATATCCAATATGCTTTGACTCTGCCAGAAAATTCTTAGGTGCATATTCACATTTGTCCATTAAAACCTACAAGTTTTGCGGGACACACAAGCAATTCTAATAGCCTAATGGAGTTCAGGAATTGACTGTTACCTTCGCATTTGTGGGCACCATCACCTTTGAACCCATCCGGGCATTTACAGCCGTCATCCTGTAGGTTATAAACACCACAAACATGGTTTTAGATTTTTTACAATACATCTGGCAGCATTAAGGTCAGCAAAAATCCCAATTGATAACTTACAGTGCAGGCAGAGTATGTCCGGCCATTCCTGGTCTCCTTCCAACATCCTCCATTGTTAATCTCACAACGCCCAGATCCCGAAGCTAAAATAACAAGGACAGGTATAATTAAATAGTCAATAAGGCTAAAATTGCATGTCACCAAAAAACAACACTTTGTCTGTTGCAGTAGAAGTGCTATCTACATTAACAAGGTCAGTGCTAAACAACAACCAACCGTCCCCAAGTAAAGAGTGTCCATTATTTAAATACTCAAAATAAATAAAGAAGACGGCAAGAAAATTATCTCTGATTTCTTGCAGTATATATACCTTCACAGTGAGTGTAGCCATCACCAACGAATTTTACACCTTTCACAACTGGACATTCGCAAACTCTTCCACGGAAAGTATCCTACATATATACCAGACAAGTAACATATGCATAAGCTAAACAGAGAAAAGTATTATCCCGTAAACTAGAATTTAGCAGAAAAGATAAGACCATCAGAACTACCTTGCATGCGGTGATGTTAGCAGCCTTATCTTGCCAACAACCACCATTGTTCTCCAAGCACTCGTTTGTTTGTATATCTACAGTTTGACAACATGAATTGAAGATGTTTAAGAGGAAGGTACAAAACAGGTTATGCTTGCTGTATTGAGTATTCATCGCAAATGCAGCAAACTGAGGAAAAAAGTAGGGGAATCAATGCACTAACCTTCACTCAAGCAAACAGCAGGCTCAGTAGTTTCTCGAAAACCTGCACAAAGTGCCTTAAGAACTGCTCCTTTGTCAAGTTTCCCTGAGAAGTGAGAAACAAATGTTTGGATAAGCACGACTGGAACCTCAAATCACTTTGCTGGAACTATAATGGTTTGAAGAGCACGAACCTCTATATTGTCTATTGTTGATGACTAGTGTTGGTAAGATGGTAACATCACCACGAGAGCCCTTGCCAATCTATGTAAACGGGTCCAAAATGATACATTATGATCACAAGCGGGACGAATAGAAGAGATAAGACCATGCTGAAGTACTAACCTGTGCATTCTGTTCAGCTTTCAGCACAGGATTTTCTTCATCAGCATCTGGATCACCAATACACCTATCTATTGCTTTGTGATCAAGGCCTGGAAATTATAAACGTATTCAGTACAATTACTGCACCTTACAATAAAAAATAGAAAGGCATATGCCAACTCCAACATACCAAGTGACTTGATAACTCCATCAGCACATTCCTTAGTGTACTTCTTTTCCTTCATTGGGCACCGAATTGCAAAATCAGTCACATAGTCCCACCACAACCAAGGTTTATCATTGTCCTTAGCTACTTTATAAACACAAACTTGACGTAAATTCTGAACCACTACATCTTTCCCATCATACCCTTTGCTGAAATCCTGTTCCGGGTCAGGTGCACAATACCTCCCATGGTTGATACACTGGGACTTGCACTGCTTGCTTAGAATGAAGGCCTCTGGGCAATACCAGGTAATGTAATGAGGAGTGAACTGTGTGTAGCCCTTCTTCTCAAGTATCTGTGCTGCTCCTTTGAAGCTCTTGACGAAATCAATCTGGCTATCGCATTTTGGTCCACATTCATCATTACTGTTAGTCCAAAATTCATACTCAACACGCTCATCAGGGTGGGGCAGGGACTCCCGCCAATCCAAATTCACATTAACCATGTCACCGTTATCAATTGCTTTCTTTAGCCTATCCCCGAAGCTTTTGGTTATCAGTGCAGAAGGAATGGTGATGTTCTCTAAATAATCTGCCTTCCCGCTCTCTTCAGGTGTGTCCATTGTAATTAGAGGTTCAGCCTTGTCATCAGCAACAAGGATTGCTGCTGCTCCTGCTTTCTGTGCATTCCATGCCTTCTTTGTGAAGAAGCAATCTATATGCAACAACAAAAACCATGTTATGTAATCCACAGTATATTTAAATTAATCGAGTAAGTATAATGCAACATGACAGAGCAGACAAATAAGAATGTTAAGACAATAATTGGTTGAAAAAAAAATCAGTGGAATATCATAGGGTGTTCAAACAACAAGACAGTGACCTAGCTACTAGTAAATGCAGGAGGGCTTGACAGTAAGCCTTCAGATTATGTTTCCTCCACATATCAAGTCATAGATTTGGTCGTTTTACCAAACTGGGTCAAAGAATGTTCAACTTAGTCACATCATCGCATAGCAAGATGTAATCTTTAACGCACTAAACTAAAGACCACACGACTAAAGAAAAAATTGTGCCACTTGTGGTCAACCTTTCAGTTGCAATCTATCCAATTCGACCAACCGAGGCATATAGAGCTTAGCTTGCTAACAAACACGAAGTCACACATGGATGACCTAACAGAGACCAACTGTGCTGCAGTTCTAGCAACTAAAAGAAGCGATTTTGTACTAGTAATTTTCTCACCTCCCCTGTCGACGAGCAGGAAGATGGGGAAGGAGCCGGGCTTGGACTTGTAGGAGATGTCGAAATCGTCGAAGCTCTTGCACGCCTTCCTGTTGGCCTTGGGGTAGGCGACGACACCGACCATGGTGCCGCCGTACTGCGGCACGCCGAAGTTGCCAATGGCGCACTCGTAGGTTCCCTTGAGCTCATCCGGCGCCGTGACCTTGAGGCTGTTCTTCTCCACGACGAACCTCCCGTGGCAGCAACCCCACAAGAACGCCGCCCACACCAGTAATCGCAGCATCGCGCGGCCGGATCGAAGCCTCACGCTAAAATGCGCAATTAAACCTTGCAATTCGCGAAACCTAGCTGGGGATTGGATTGGTATCCGCGGCTTGATCAGGGCAGAAACAAGGATCGATCTTGGGGTTGTACAGGCCAAGAAAGCAGCGGAAAACGGCGGAATAGAGCGGAAAGATTGGATTTTGGAGGCGGGGAAGGATGTGCGCAGTAGCAAGGAATTACTGTGCTACTTACTTGGATGGAGGAATTGGAGTGGGAGAGATTTTTTTGGGGTGTGTGGGGGTCGGGAGAGTTGTGAAGAATCATTTGGGTTAACACATGGGCAACGTGTTGCGGTTTTTCTTTTTCCTTTCTTTTTCACTCTTTTGTTTTCTTCGGAGGAAAGGAGTCTGTGTACCGGTGTACGAGTACGTTCATATACCGACTCGTAACCGCATGAGTTCACCGGTGAATTTTGGGAAAGTTTTCGTCGTGTATTTAGGACTGACCGTGTACTCTTTTTTTTTCTTCAAATTTGACCGTTTACCGCACAGCCACCGTGCACCGACCGTTGGCCGCCATGTGTCCACACCTCACGGCCGCCGTGCGGTGGCGTTGGGTTAAACAGGAATCAGGGTTTAAGCGGGTTTTGACGATTCTTATAGGGATTTTAAAATATAGCAAATGAGTTCAAAAAATTATGAAATTTTACGTGGAGCCTCCCGACATAGTGTACTTGCTTGTATAAATTTACCATAATTTTATTCGTTCAGAATTTTTCTCACAATTTCATATAATCATACTGTTTTAAACAATTTTGTTCGTAAATTCTTCATTAGAAGGCGATTTACCTAATGTTAGGTAAATAGTTAGTTCTAAATCCGTAATTTAGAGTTAAGAAAATGTCATACGATGCATGCACTACTGATGAGGTAAATTAGTTATGAAATAATTAGTTTATCTTAATTAATTAGTTTTAAACAATTAGAAAATACAAAAATAATGAAAGCATGCACTGCTAGTTATTCATGCAACTGATTATTTCGTGGTAGTTCATAATGACACGCAAGTTATTCTAGTATGCATGCACATGTTGGCCAAAATAATGACATCATACACTGCTAGTTACCATACAAGCAATTAGTTGCTAGGTACTCAAGTATGCATGCACCATGCAATGAACACACATATGCATTTAATTTTTTTAACATGTGTAATTATTGAGGTGAGGTTAATTAGTTACGAAGGTTAATTAGTTACAAAATAATTAGTTTATCTTAATTCATTAGTTTTAAACAATTAGAAAATAGAAAAATAACGACAGCATGTACTGCTAGTTATTCATGCAACTAATTTTTTCGTGCTAGTTATTTTATGATCATTATCAATCTTCTCACTAAAAATCTGTCTATTTCATGTGTTGGAAGCCATGCCTCTACCGGCGCTTCTGGAACACTTCTACGATGAGGACCACCGGTGCAAGCTGTGGATGGCCGGTGACGTCGACGGCCCTTCGTCCCTTCTACTTCGGGCGGGGAGGGATTCCTGGGAACTGGACGATCACTACGTCCCGATCCTCCAGGACACGGGCTTGTTGCCCCTTGCGAGGCTGGTGTCCCTCGGACACTGATTCATCCTAGACGCCAGCCTGTTGTCGGCACTTGTCGACAGGTGGAGGTACGAGACGCACACCTTTCACTTTCAGTGGGGTGAGATGACGATCACCTTGTAGGGCATCTCGCTCTTAACCGGCCTTCCGATCCGGGGTGAGCCACTTGTTCCAGACCCTCCGTCGGCACACTGGAAGGCCATACTGGAGCAGCGGTTTGGCCAACCTTTCCCGGAGGGTGCACGTGGTGTCCCCCGGACTTGGCTAAGGCAGTTCAGTGATTGCTCGCAGGGCACGCCTCATGAGGTCGTTAGGACGCACCTCGTTGCTTACCTTCTTCAGCTCTTTGGTTGGGTTCTCTTTCCAACCACACAGGGCGATTGGTGCTACCCCAGCTACGTCCGTCTCGTCGAGTCGTTGATTGACACGGGGGCTGGATCGATGCCTCAGTATAGCTGGGGGTCAGCCATCCTTTGCGCCACATACCGAGGGTTGTGTGATGCTTCGCAACACGGCACGGGTGGTACCTCCAGTCTGGCCGTCTGCTACGTGCTCCTGCAGCTGTGGAATTGTGAGCACTTCCCGGTTGGGCGGCCGTCCATTGAGACAGCGGTGCATCTGTACGCCCTCCTGATCAACACGATAGACGGGCCCACAATGGGCTCACGGTGAAATGTTGGCCGTCTATGCTGGGCCAAGGATAGATTGGTGAGGTGCTACTCGTTGTACCACAATGAGTTCGAGTCGTTGCACGAGAGCGACATCATGTGGTGTCCATGATATCCAGGTTTCGTGCGCATGGTAGCGCCACACGGGCTGTCCGTACAATGAACCCAGGACACCAGGTTATAGATGACGGACTATCACCTGGTGTTCGCATATATGGTGGAGCCTTACGCGTCGCATCGCGTAATGCAACAGTTTGGTCGGTACCAGGTCGTGCCCCCCCCGGACGGCAGGCTCCTGCAGTGAGCCGTACACCTGTGAGTAAAACTTCATCCGAGTAATGTTTACAGTTCTTACATCTTTTTTCTAACATCAATCCTTCTGGAAATACAAGCAATTGAGAGTGGGTGAGCATATTAAGTACCGGCGCCCGGTCCAGCAGGAGTGGACTACGGTATGGACGGACATGACGCACTTGGATGTCTTAATTAAGCGACATCCTGTACGACCTTGAGACGTACGGTGCGTACTTGGAGTGATACGTGCCACGGACACGCGCAAGACTCACCATTCCTCCACCGGAGCGCCCGCAGCGGGTGACATCGGAGACGCACCAGGAGAGCCTCCGCCGCACGTGCGATCGTCACAGCGCTTCGCGACGTGACGATATCGTAAGACACTTACAACCTCTGGTCATTTCATTGGTGATATTTGTACTCTTCGTTAATGAACTTGTTATGTATATCACTACAGTTGGAGCGGATGCAGCGTGTCCATAGCGCATCGGAGTCCGCCTTCCGCAACCCAGACACAACACCGGTGGGATATAAAAAAAATTTGAAGTACATCTCTACGGAGATGAAGAAGATAATAAAGAACTTGAGCTGCGGTCGTTCGACGGACGACGTCCTGCGCATCGGGCACCAAGTGGAGGGGGGTGTGCTCACCCGCTAGGTCACCACGACCTAGCGAGTCTGGCCGGTGTCGTAGCATTCCCTATCCCGCGGATGACCAACGGGGAGGTAAGTTATGTACAAATCTACGTCACATTTTTTGGTTATGCCTTATGTTGCACTAACATCATGTCGTTCTCCCACCATAGGTCCGTCGGGATGAATCACTTCTACCGTCCGCGTTCGGTACACAGACTAGCACTCCCCGTCGATCATCTGCACTACATATCCTGGAGGTACGACATTCTCAGTTCACGTCCTGAGTGTTTATCTGTACTAACATCATTCTATCTTGCAGTCTTCAGTTGACCGTGGGGGTGACGACCAGTACACATCGACTAATGATGACGATACGGGCCTCTCAGCTCCTAGCAAGGAGCAGTACACGCTGTCAGGGTATGGATCATGGCAGCCAAGGTTTGGAGCGTACGTAGGGCAGAGCTTCTCCGGGTTCGCTGTCCCACCGTACGTTTAAGGGTAGTGCTCCTCTGGGTTGGCAAGCACCCCGTACCTCCAAGGCCAGAGCTCATTCGTGCAACCGGAGTTGCAAGCATCGTACCTCGGGAGTGAATTTTTTGAGTACGTTGCTCATGATTTCTTCGGAGGTGTCTCCCAGGTCGGCATGCCTCATCACGATGACATGTACGCCTACTAGACTCTACTGGGCCAAACTTAGCCTACCGGTGCACCTCCGCCACCTCAACGGTCTCCATACCCCCTCCAAATGGACATGCACTCTCCCGACCACCTCACTATCCGACGGGACATGCCTGGCGCAAGACATCTAGGCGCACGCGGAGGCCGCTGCAATGAGCAGAGGGTAGTGGCTCAGATGAGTGAGCCATATTGTATGTCGTGTCATGTGATTATGTTTTGGTATATTTGTATTCATATTTTATTTTTCTATATTTGTACGCGTATTTTGGTTGTTATGTTTTGGTATACATTCCAAGTCACATGAAATCATGAAACCCTAATTTCTGAAACCTAAATCCTAATATTCGCGATCTAAATCCTTCATTTTTTTATACATATAAAATTATCGAAATATTACAAAATCATGTTTTTGAGCTCATTTTCTATATTTACAAATTCGTACAAACAGTACACGTTTATAAAATTGCGAGAAAAATCCTGAATGAATAAAATTATGGTAAATTTACACAAGCAAGTACACTGTGTTGGGAGGCTCCATGTAAAATTTTATAATTTTTAAAAATCGTTTGCTATATTTTAAAATTACTCCAAAACCCTAAGCATGGTGAACCCTAATTAACCCTAACCCTAACCTAAAATAACCCTAACCCTAACCGGTGTGGACACGTGGCGGCCAGCGGTTGGTTGTCGTACGGTGGTTGTGCAGTAAACGACCAAATTTGCAACAAAAAAAAATTGTACGCGGTCGGTCCCATAATTACGCAGCGAAAACTTGATAATACTACAAAAAATTCTTCACCGGGGTGGAGCACGGTCCGCCAAAATCGGCATAAGTTAGGCGCTATTGATGGAACATGGTAAGCCCATCTTTCACCATATGAAAGGGGCGCGACTAGCGCTCTGACGTAAGGTCCAAGCGCTAGCGCCGTACACTCCTGTCGCAACATTTTTTTCCCACTTGTTGCAATATATCAAACAATTGTATGCAACATTATCTCAAAAATCTTAGAATCAAACACAAACAAACATTCTCAGAATCAAAACAACACAAACATCTGGAGAACGCCAACATATCAAAAAAATATACAACATCTCAAAATTCATATGCAACATTTTTTCCCTCGTGTGCAACATTTTTTTTCATTGTGTCGTAACATTTATTTTCAACAATCGTAACATTTTTTCGATGGTCGCAACATATCAAAGGGGGATGTTGCGACGAATAGATCAGGCAGTTAAATCGCAAGGAGGTGCAGATCGAGAGGATTCTGGAAGCTTCATGGTGGGAGGGGAAGCGGAGAGAACTGACCTCCTCAGCGGAGACGGAGATCTCGCTCGCTTTCTCATCGGGCTCCTGGCGGATGAACCGCACCATCTGCTGGAAGTGCTTGGCGACATCGACGTTGTTCATCTTGGCGGCGGCTGCGGATCCGACGGCCCTCCGGCTCTATTGCTTTGCTCTGACGACCACCTCGCGGGGGAGGGGAGGAGACACGCGGGAGGGAGTATGTGGGACAGGAGGGGAGGCTGGCACGAAGGGGGAGGTCGATGCAGAGGTGGGAAGGCTGGTGGTTGCGAGCAATCGCCTTCTCCAGCGCATATGTGGGGAGACGCGGGGCGAAGGGAACGGGGGCTCGGTGTCGGGAGGTGAATAGCTCGGTCGCATTTATGAAAAGAGTGAGATGAGGTGAATGGAAGGCCATGTGGGGCGGGACGTGCGAGGCGTCCGGAAAAAACGCTCGCTCTGGACGTAAGAATCATATCATTACCCATATGAAAGTGTTGCGGGCACATAGAGATGTGGACCGATCTCATCCACTTGAAAATTCGTGTAAAAGTTGGTCATTCTACTTTCTAATAGAGTCATGAGTTTTGCAGCTTTGGATGAGAATTCCATACTTTAACAAAGCTCTGGGTGAGAATTCCATACTTTAACAAAGATGATGGATGAGATTTTGAATGGAGATATATGCTTTTCGTATAACGCGTCGCTCTGGTTGGGTGCCTCGCAAGCCGAGGTGGCCACAAATGGACGGCATGGCATGGTCCGGTTAGCCACGACCTAATTAGTCCGGCTAGCTAAATGGGTATATTGTGTAAGCTCGTGGGCTCGGTCGTTGACCTAGGCACAGCACATCGAGCTCATGAGCTATGTCGTGCTAGCCCGGGCACAATTAGCCAAACGAGTCGGGCAGGCTCGCGTATCTTATTTATATAAAGTCGTCGTCGCCTCCGCCACCTTCACCGCTCGTCGCTGCCTCCTCCATCGGCGATCGTGCCAGCGGGGCTAGGGCTGTGCTGTCCTGGGTGGCACCACCCAACCACGGCACGCGGCGTCGGGCCGTGCCTTGCTTAGATTGAGCCAACAGTGTCTCGGGCCGACCTAACAACACAACCCATTTAGGCACCTCTGTTCGCAAGGCCACCTAGGCTTGGATGCCGCGGTGGAGACCCTACAGAGGAGACGATGGCTTTAGGGTGCGTTTAGTTGGCGGAATCCTCCGAGGATTACCAGGAACCCTTTAGTAATCCTATGAGATTACCTTGTTTGGTAAAGTATTCAGAAATCTGAACCAGGAATCTAAAATTATCTTGGAAAACAGATTACCATCAATTCTAAGAATCCCTTTCCTGTAGAAAAGGGTGTCTATCTTAGATTACCAAGAGAAAGTAATCTTTGTTATTGTGTTTTTTTTTATCATGTGCTTTTGATTAATCACAGTCAAATTTTGAACTTTCAGAATTCAAAATCCAAATTATGATTTATTTTAACATTCGAATATCTGAATTATGGAATTTAAAAATCATTTTTTCAAAATATGAATCTCAAAACCAAAATATCAAAAATTTGAACCTTAAATTTTGGAATCTTAAATTCAAACAATTTAAGTTTGAAAATTCAAAATTTCAAGGTTGGGTTTAGATTTTTTTTTGTTCTTTCAAATTTCAAATTCTAGATTTCATATATTCAAATTCTGAGAATAAAATTTTATAAATATGAATTTTGAATGTTTCAATTTTGAGTTTTGGAATTTCAAATATTGAGAATTTAAACTCCAAAATTCAAAAATTAAATTTTAAATGTTCAAAATCCAAAATTTGAACTTTTGAATCATGAAAAAAAATGAAATTCTAAATGTTGGAATTTTAAATTGTAAAATTCAAAATTTATAGATGTTAACCTCCATGGTTTGAAATCATGATAAAGACTAATATGTAGTTTACTTCAAATCAACCAAACGTTGAAATCTTAAATTACTGGTAATGTGTTTACCAGTAACCAGATTGATGGGAATATTAGATTACAGGAGAATATGGGATTACATGTACCAAACGCACCCTTAGGGGAGAGAGGGGAAAAGGTAGTGCACCTCGGTCTCCCTTCTCGCCTGCATTCTCTGCCATCCTCTGCGGCCAAAAAGACAACAACCATCGCGTCACCCGGGAAGACAACAACCACCGCCGCCTAGGAAGACGAAGACGACGTCGGGAACCGGATATGGCCGGATCTAGACGGAGGTGAACCTTTGGCTAAATAACTGCGACAAGGACGATGCAGGCCACGACAGAGGACGACGGCGACCTCGGGTGGAGGCGGAGGATGATGACAAGCTCAGGTGGAGGCAAACGAAGACGATGAGCGTAGGTGAAGGCGTGTGGTTGGCTCCAGCCAGATCCAACCGGGAACAACGGCGATCGCGGCGGCGGCGCCCGGGAGCTGGTCGGTGTGGAGAGGGAGGGGAATGGCGTCGATTGAGGAGGACAAAGTCGTCCGGGCAAGAGAAAAAAAGGGTAAGGCCGTAAGGGTTGGTGTGCTCAGTTGCTGACCTTGGGGAATACAACGATATGAACCCAAAAAACCACTCGTGGGCCTGCCTGCCTTTCGGCCTGCAAATTGATGTCACACACTGCCCACAGGATAAACTTCTTCAGGCCCATGTGTAAACTCTCTAAAACAGCACGTCTCAGTGCTTCATTAGCAGCAGAATGACCAGGCAAATCTGCTGTCAGACTTGGGAGACATGGTATTCGGTAAACAAACGTTGCTAGTTTAACTTTCAATCCAATTCTTTACATCATTCAAGCACAAAAATGTGGCTTGGAACCGAATGTAAAGAAGTAAATAACAAGGTAGTAGTATTTCTATGGGGATCATTCAGATCAGCAGGTTGGGTCCTGTCACTCAAGCTCAGTACAATATCGCCTCCAGCTCCCAATATAAACTCCAGTTCAAACAGGGACCAAGCGGCTCCCCAGCATATACATGCATCTCCTTCCATCAAAAATTATCACAAGAAATGGAAGTACTCGATGCACCTTGACTGACCGATCGGTAGCAATGTCCTCGACAGAGCACCGGTGGTGATGTTGGACGAAACGCTTGTTTCAGCAAAATCGTCAACTTCCATCTTAACCGGAACATTGCTTGTAGATGATGATGTGTCTGTCCACTGAAACTGGCGAGCATATGCACTCCTGTCAAGTTGCTGGTTGGCTCTGTATGACTGTATGCTCGGCGACTGCAACGAAGTTGAGGATGACAGGAATGTGGGCTGTTCACTGGTGGCATGCGAGTTGAAGCAGATCGATACGGCCTTCCTTGAAGATGACTGTGCAGCAATATTTGGGCTACTGCCAATGGGCCTTGAGCTGCTATTGCAGGTATGGTGGTTGAAGTAAGTGACCGCGAACAATGGCGGATCATTGGTGTCCTTCTGCTGGACTTGTTTTGTGGCGGGACACTTCATGTCGTTCTTGTAGGTGCATCTGTAATAGAACCTACAAATACAATGATATGAACCCAAAAATCCCCTCAGAAACGAAAGAGATGATATCTTCACCAAAGCTCTAGTTACATATTACTGAACATTTAAAAAAAGTTTCCACGCAGTTAGGGACTGGGGAGTACGAGTATACAATGGTTGCACTCAAGAGAACACACATTTTGCTTGTGCTTCTGTGGTACCTCAAATATAATGACGATGTGAGTAAATTTTAGAATCAGATGATTAGGTAAGAGGATAAAATCATACTCCACACCAGTTTTAGTTTATCTTTGTTTAGAAAGATAATAACTCCACTAGAATAAGGGACTGAGGCTAGCTCAGTTGGTGTGGGGGCAGCGTACCCCCCAGCCCACCCGTGTTCGAGACGGCCGGGGAGCCTACTGTAGCTGAGTACTGTAGAGCGGTGTTGCAGCTGTGTACTGTAGCTATGCACTGTAAAAGATTCTGGTGCTGGTTTCACTAATTGAAATCGGAAATCGGGGGAGATAAGCACCCATCTAATAAAAAAAAAACTGTTCCAGAATAACATAGGGGTGTTGTTTTGTTTTGTTGACAGCAGAGAATCTTGTATTGCTTTGTTGCTATTAAAAAAATTATCTTTTCTTAGATTGTCACTAATTTTCTATTTTAGAGCTTGACTAATCTACCTCTATGTGAGTAGCCACCACTATCCTACTAAATTCAAGTTGGATGGTTGAGCAACACTTTTTGGACTCTTTTCACGCCTTTGGTGTACCAACTTTCCTTATTCTTCTAGCAGTCGTCAAATTGTAGTGCTTTACAGTAAGCATTCATATGTGTAGTATGATCATTCCCTACAACATCCCTTTAAGGAGGCAGAAAAAATATTTGGATGGTTAAATAGTATCTCCTTTTCAGTTTATAAAAAAACTTATCGTTTTTCCACTTCGCCCATCAACATTCACTCTACCTAATTTAGGCAGAATGTTGCCAATACACACTTTTGACACCTCTTCATCTACTACCTTTTCAAAAAAATAAACATATAGATGGACTAACAAGGTATGTGGGGTCTCCATCGCGATCCAATCAGTCACCAAGGAAGTAAAAAAGAGTTAGCGGAGACTGTCGGCATGATGCTAATGGGTGGAAATCTGAATCAGAACAAGCGTGCTAAACAAATGAGGGAACAGTTTGCTAGTGAAGTATTAGATTTCGAACGAGTTGCAAATGACAGGTAATAAAGGAGGGCCACTTGCGATTTTCCTATTCAAATGGCGAGCAACACTTTCTGAATTTTTATTTGTTTTGTTGGGTTGTCAATTACAAAAGAGATTGCCGCCGTGAAAGTTCTTTTCCTACGGTCATTACATAAACATTTTTTAGTTGACAAACATGCCCATTCTTTCACTCGATTAAAGGCTATGCCGACACCTGTCCACCGCCAATTCTACCAACAAGTGACTAGTAGACAACCCCTCAATTTGATGTCCACAACAGTGTTTTCTTGCACAAAAAAAAACCCAAATACATTGACCAAACCGTCCACTGACATACAAACGTTGGGTGCATTAAGCGGTGGTGTGATTTTTGATATAAAAGTTATTTGGCCCACCAGCTAGCTGCACAAACAAAGACTATATATTGACCCCCAAAAAAGAGAGAATTGTTTTATCTATAGATGCTACAGACATAAAGATTACTAGTTACATAAACATGTACAATATCTCAAAGATATGTTCTCCACTTAGACTGGCGGGCCTATGGTGTTCAAACTCCAAAGGCAGCAAGATATTGGTGAATTTTAATTACCAAGCACTGAACATGATTAAAAAAGAAAATCAAGGACACACGATGAGCACACGAGATTTGTGCAATCAAGAAGTAGACGGCCCGCACTGCAGTGGTCAGGATTTGTGCCCAGGAAACCTTGTTCTGGAAGAAATCGGTGACAACCGCAAACACATTTACTCCCATGAATTCGATTTCTACCTGCTAAAAACGGGTAGACCTAAGTTCGAAAGGTTTCAGATCACCACCGTCAGTTCACCCACCAACTACAGGTCCTGCAAATTCACTAGTAGATCTACTAATACCTAAAATCAACCGTTCTTCTTGAAATTATATCATCACGACAGTAAAAAAAAAATGCTTTTGCACAAGAAAGACATGCATGCATGGACTGAAAACATGTAATTTCTGGAATGAGTTGAATGGGGAAGGGATGAAAGCAAGAAACAACCTTGGGAAGTTGGAGTTGGAGAGCTTCTTCTCGCCGTACTTCCTCCACTGGTGCCCGTCGTCGTACGGCGCATAGGTCTCCGTTGTCCATGTACGCTCGTCCTTCCTGCAGGTGTTATTACACACAAGAAAGGAAAAGAAAATCAAGAAACAAAACTCGAGGATCTTCTTTGCTGTATGAAATAGAGGAAACTATGCTATGCATACCTGATTCTTTGCTGGGTCCTAGCAGGCCTGTTGGATCCCAAATCGCTGGGATAAGACTGAACAGAGTCGAGGGCCATGGAGAAGGAGGAGAGAACTGGAGAGGGGTTGAACTGAAAGGGAGAGGAAAGGAAGCCGTGGGATTTTGTGGGGGCGCCGCCGTAGTACTCCGAAGACAGGAGACGTTTCTTCTGGGGCCTCGCCTCGATCGGCCTCCACTCTGATACGCTTTATAGCATTAAACAACGACGGCGGAGCCGGAGGAGCATTCTTCAACGTTAACACGCGTCGTCACCTCTGTTATTAATCACCTAACGGCGCTTTCGTCTTCGTGCACTTCCTTCGTCTTCTTCGATCTCCTCGCTCTGGAGAGCTCATGCGTTCCCCCCTCTTCGCCACTGTCTGCTTCCTGTTTTAGGTCGCTAGCTCATGCTTACCTAGCAATATCTTTTGCTCATCATCTGATATATAACCTTTCATGCGGTGGCCGAGCTTGAGCAAAATCTAAAGATCAATGCAAATTACCATTAGTAGAATCCAGGATTGTAGAAAGAATCAAGCTAATCAACCAAGACAACACAATATCAATAAGATTCAAAAGCAAACCCTACGCGGCGCATAGACTTGGCTCTCCTGTCGTCGATTGCACATCTGTCGTCGCCGCCAAGCCCAGCCACGTCAAGCCCGCGATGCACCAGCGGCCAACGCCTTGCCTGCTACTTTCGTGCTTCGCTGCCACCTGCCGCCGCACGATTGAAGTTGTTGTTCCGCTGAGTAGTATCGTAACTAGTAGCAAATATCAATAGTGAGACTTCTAGATAGATCTAACCTAACTAAATTGGACTGAACCGTGGACAACGTACATACTGTTAATTTTTTTCTTTCTGAAATACTGGGGCCACAGCCCAAGTTGGCCGATCCAATCCTCCGTTGCTGCTTTCTTGACTAATTTGAAGTCTTCCTCTTGGCATCATGGATAGACGTCCTGACTTTCTGAGTTGCTGTGTCAAATATGGCTGTCGTCGTTTGCACAACAACCTAGTCATAAGCAAAATTGGTTTTATATTATCTCATTGCTTTTCATAAAGAAAACTACAAAACAAAATTAGTATGTACACGTGGAAAAACTATATTCTATAATTCTGAGCGATATTGTCAAATTTATCTCTTGTTTCTTAAATTTTTTCCCTTGCTAGTAGAACCAAAATGCCATATTTACTCTCATAATTTTCAGCCAAAAACTTGCAGCAATCCTATCAGGAACACGAAGGGGTAACGGAGGGGAGCTGACGGAGTGATGCTGGCATCAGTCAGAAAGCCCAGCACATCGGCCTGAATAACTCTATTGCCAATGTCAATGCAACTCCATGTGCAAGAAGACAGCTCATGGTCTGCATTTCGATGTTTTCCTTTCATGTAGCCTCTCAGCTTGGTCTTATGTTACTTTGTTAAATAAAAGAAGGTGGTATAGCTTTGTTAGTACAAAATCTTGGGTTTGGTGGATCAAACGATCCTACCGGCACAGGTTTAGCATTGGAATCAATCAAGAACTTATAATACTCCATCCCTTTGGACAAGCTTCCACCAAGTAATCTTTTTAAAGCAGGTCCAAGACAGAGAAAATACTACAAAAGAAACAACAAAGGAACAAGTCTTGTTAACGACTCCTGAAAGTACTGATTTAAATTGAGTACTAGCTCGTTACCATGATAATGACATTATGGAAGGGAAACATATTTCCTTGTAAATATCATTAGTATTTTCAATGACTTCCTCATATTTCTTTTCAACTTTTGGAAAATGTTAATTTGGCAAGGATTACTACTTGTGATATGACAAAAGCTAACATTTGAATTATGAAAAAATATATTATTAGTGGACAGATAATTCTTCACAATATTTTTCGATTATAGCTATACCTACATAAGTTAGAAAACAGTATATTGGGACCACCTTTCCTAGTTTAAATATTCTGAAACTTCTACTGTTCTACATCTATAAAATAAATACACTGGCAGAGATGGAGCCAGAAAGTATTTACTTGAGGTATATGGTGAGGACTAAACATCTAAATATTTTGCTATTTTTCATGAGCAAACTAAAAACTATTTAGAGGACTCCTACTAATCCCCTGTCTCCATCCCTGGATGCATTCGATCTGTAAGTAGTTTACTACTGTTACTTGTTCATTGGCCATTTGAACGTGACAATGTCAACTAAATTGATATGTTGACCTGAAAATTAATGGTGCCTTCTTAGTTGCTGTGGTTTTTCTCCCAAAAAGAAAGGCTCATCCTTGGGTTTACTTCAACTCTCTAGTTAAATGAATTATTCAGCTGCATGGACATTTGCACTGAATATATTTCGGCTCCAATTGCAGAGATAATGACCATCAATTTCCTTTCAACCTCACATTTCGCAGGTTAATCAACTAGCATGCGCTAAAAAATTTCACTGTCAAGGACCACAAAGCAATCGAAACAATCTGGACTTTTAAAACATTGCATGGCAATATTTTAGCATTTGAGATTGTGGCTATAGTTGTAGCCGCATCACCTCAATGCATTACTCCATTTTGTTGCAGTTTCAGCAAAGCCAGCAGGGCAGGTCAGAGTGTCAGGGCATCTTTCGGCCAGCAGTGCTGCTACAGCGGCTCAGGCAGCACATCCGGCTTCAGTTTCTATGTCTTTGGCGAACCTTCGTACACCTCAAGCCGTTTTGGCAACAGCAGGGCCGGTTGCTATGGAGGGAGATATGGCGCCTGAGGTTACAACCAACTCGATGGTTGAGATTCAGGAGGTATCTACAAAAGCTCCTGTGGTTCGTCGGCTAGGTGCACTGGCTGGGAATGCGGCAATCCAAGGTGAAACTGAGCGTGGATTGTCAAAGGCCAACGTAAAGAAGAAGTACTGTTGGCGTTGTGCATCTAAAGGTCATGCCACTTCTTCATGTAAGGCAGTGTTATATTGTGATATTTGTGACAGTAATGAGCATGTAGCTTATAAGCGCCCAGTTCTTAAAGACCCTCATCCGGTGGCACACTCGGTGGGATATGCAGCGGAAGAGCTTGGTTTCTATCATATTCCGTACGCTCCTTTATCGGATGAGTCATCGGATCAGCTGACTGCTTTGGTCAAAGTAGTTGGAGGCTCTATCTCAATTGAACAGCTGACGGGTCACTTACACAAACTAGTACCAGGAGATCGGGTCTGGGTGGTGGATGAATTGGATTCTAATTCATATGTAGTCCCTTTTCCATCCCAAGTTGAGTTGCAGCGTACTATGGCTTATGGTGGTGCGGTAATTAAAGAGCTTGGGGTGCAGTTGGCATTTAAAGAATATGAGGATGTCCAGTGTGGTATGCCTATGCCAAAAGTTTGGATGCGTGTTTTAGGTCTTCCAAAAAAGTTGCGTAAGTACCAAATTCTATGGGCGTTAGGCTCTATGTTTGGGGCTACACAGAAGGTGGATATGAAGACTACACAGCGCAGTACCTTTGGCTGTTTCTTTGTCGCTGTTCTTAATCCGGACTTAATTCCAAACCAGATGGATGTGGTTGTCGGTGATCGTTATTTTGAGCTGAAGTTCATAGTGGAGCAAGACACTAGGGTCAATGTTCCGGATCAGATGGACACGGGATGACAATGGTCAGGAGGATGATGGCAATGACCAAAACCGGAACTCGGGGCATAAAAACAGAGATTACAAGAGAGCCAAGAATGGAAAGGAATCTAAGGGAAAGGATGCTTTTCCTAAAGATTCGGCTTCTGGAAATCAGGTGGTTCAGGGACAGGCTTTGTCGTCGGTTCAGGAGGGTTTGGTGTCGCACTACATAATTCATAATATGGTGGAAAAATTCTAGCCTCAGCTGTTGATAAGATACTGATGGAGTGTGCGGATGGGGTCTTGGCGGAAGAGGAGGATGGTGTAGTGGTGGAAGTTGTTCATTCGGCTGAGAAGGGCAAAAAGGAGGAGCTGTAGGCGGAGTGGTCTTTTCCTAATGATTTTGTGTTGCAGGAATTAACAGATACTGATGCTCTTCCAAGCTTGGAGGTATCTGGGGGGCTGGTGTCTGCCCAAGGGGAGTCACAGGCTTTGGACCTCGAAGGGAAGCAAGACCATGGACTTCTGCTTGACCATGGCTCACTTGCGAGTCGCGGCGAGCTGCAGTTGTTCCGGTCCACTAAAGGGTTGCCAGTGGGTGGGTCGGCTGCGAGCCAGCAGGGAGCAGTGGCGGCCCAGGTGCTTGAGGCGGTTGCTCTGCGGCCTGCTTTTGAGCAACCCTTTGCAGGCCGTAGGTCACGCAGGAGACGGTCCGCTCCTGTTAGTCCTGCTGACCGCGGGCCGGGTGCAACTCCGGCTAGACACAGTAGGCGTCGGGCTCACTCGGTGGACGAAGACTCGATGGAGCGTGCTGCCTGGCTGGTAGCTAAGCGTAATCTGGAATTCAGTGATGGTACGAACTTTAATTCCATACTTTCTTTCTCTAATAAGCGTATAACTGATAATATTGAAAACATTGGGGTGGTAATGGGCAACCATGTTGATGATTCAGTAGCGCTTATTAAGAAGGTAGAAATAGATAGGTTTGCTTTAACACCGAATTTTAAAGATGTGTCTTCTTTAGTAGATAAAGAGTTTGAGTCTGAAGCTGAGGATAATGACTTTGATAACTTAACTCTTTGTCACTTTTGCGGTGACTTGACGGAGGAAGTTATGGATGACGTTATGGAGGGACAGAGCGGTTCCCCTCATGCAGCTCCTAAAAAAAGAAGGTGGGGAACCGGTCTCTTGGGAGGCGCGCATCCAAAAAACAAAATTTGTTCTAAATGAAATGTGTTTTCTGGAATAGCAGAGGTCTTCAAGACTTGGATAAATATAGGTTTTTATCTGAAATCTCTAAAGAAAAGAGTTTATATTTTATTGCTTTGCTTGAAACCCGTAGGAAGCATTTCTCAGATAATTGCCTTGATACTTTTTGTGGTGGTAGACAGTTCTTTTGGCATTGGTCGGAGCCACATGGTTGTTCAGGAGGTATTTTGCTAGGTATTAATTTAGATGTTTTTGATATAGGGAGTGTGGTAGAAGGGGACTTTTTTTGTCAAGTTTTCACTAAGGTTTAAAGTCGATGGTTTTCGATGGGTTTTGGTTGCCGTCTATGGTGCCACGCAGCCAGAATACAAGGAATGCTTTTTGTCTGAGTTGGTGCATTCTTGCAGTATGGAAAAAATTACCTCTTCTAGTTGGTGGAGATTTTAATATCATTAGGAGTCCAAAAGAAAAGAATAACGACAAGTTTGATAATCGATACCCTTTCTTATTCAATGCCATTATTAATGGTTTGAATTTGAGAGAGTTAGATTTAACGGGTCGTCAATTCACCTGGGCAATTTCTAATGTTCTTCCTACTTTCGAAAAACTTGATCGCATTTTGATGAGTACTGAGTGGGAACAAAAATTTCCTTTGTCTACTATGCAAGCTTTATCTAGAGACATTTCAGATCATACACCTTTGTTACTTAGTACGGGTGAAAGCTCTTCTTTTAGAAATCAACCGTTGTTCAGATTTGAATTAAGTTGGCTTACAATAGAGGGTTTTTACGACATGGTGGCTAGTGTTTGGAGAAATGAAACTAGTGGAGACCCGCCTTTAGAAAAATGGCAGGCTAAGATTAAGAGGCTTAGGAATTATCTGAGAGGTTGGGTGAAGGATTATTTAGGTGCCTTTAGGAAAGAGAAGAAAGAGTTGCTATCCTTGTTAGATGACTTAGATAAAAAAAAAGTGGAGTTTCAGCCTTTACAACCTCATGAATTAGATTTAATGCATTATCTTAAAGGCCGACTGACCAAGTTGCTTAGGGAAGAGGAGATTAAATGGCTCCATTGTTCCAAAACAACTACTCTGCTCCAGGGTGATGATAACACCAAATTTTTTCATTCAGTCGCTAATAGGAGACATCGAAAGACACATATTTTTAGATTGGAACAAGAGGATGGGGTGATAGAGGGTAATGACAACCTTAAAAGATATATCACTAAATATTATAAAGGTCTTTTTGGGTCACCGGAGGAGAATCATTTTTCAATGGATGAATCTCGTCGGGATGATATTCCTCAAGTTTCAAATGCTGAAAATGAGTTGTTAACAGCATGTTTATCAGAAAAGGAGGTGAAAGAGGCGATCTTTCAAATGGAATTAAACAAGTCATCTGGCCCTGATGGTTTCCCAGCTGAGTTTTATCAGACTTTCTGGGAAACTATTAAAAAGGACTTAATGAGTTTGTTTAATGATTTCCATCAGAAGAGATTGCCTCTTTACAGTCTAAATTTTGGGATTATTACTTTACTACCTAAAAAATCTGATGCTTTTCAAATCCAACAGTATAGGCCTATCTGTTTGTCAAATGTGAGTTTTAAGGTCTTCACTAAAGTTCTTACTAACAGATTAGCTGTAGTAGCTCAAAAGGTGATTAGACCAACTCAAACTGCTTTTATGCCAGGGCGCTTTATTTTGGAGGGGGTCGTTGTTTTGCATGAAACGATTCATGAGATGCATAGGAAAAAGGTATATGGGGTTATTTTAAAGTTAGATTTTGAGAAGGCGTATGATAAGGTGAAATGGTCCTTTTTACAGTAGACCCTTAGGATGAAAGGTTTTTCTCCTTCGTGGTGTGCTTGGATAGATCAGGTAGTATCAAGAGGAAGTATAGGTATTAAAGTAAATGATGTTATCGGCATTTTTTCAGACTAAGAAAGGTCTTAGACAGGGAGACCCTCTTTCCCCTATGTTGTTTAACATTGTGGCAGATATGTTGGTCATCCTTATCCAACGGGCCAAAGATGTTAGGCAATTTAAAGGAGTTGTCCCTTGTTTAGTTGATGATGGTTTGTCAATATTACAATATGTCGACGACATAATTCTTTTTATGGATCATAATTTAGAACAAGCCAAGAATATGAAGCTCTTGCTATGTGTGTTTGAGCAACTGTCTGGGTTGAAAATAAATTTCCATAAGAGTGAATTATTTTGTTATGGTAAAGCAAAGGAGTTGGCAAACTCTTATTCACAGATTTTTGGTTGTGGAAGGGGTAATCAACCTTTTAGATACCTAGGTATTCCAATGCATCACAAGAAGTTATTAAATAAGGATTGGCAAGCAGTCGAAGAAAGATTTCAAAAGAAACTTAGTTGTTGGAAGGGCAAACTCCTATCTTTTGGGGGTAGACTTGTTCTTATTAATTCTGTCCTTAGTAGTTTAGCCATGTTCATGCTCGCTTTTTTCGAAGTGCCCAAAGGAATTCTTAAAAGTTGGATTATTATCGATCTTGATTTTTTTGGCAAAGCGATGGGCATAAGAAAAGTATAGACTTATTAAGTGGAGCATTCTCTACACCCCTAAAGATCAAGGTGGCTTGGGTATACTGAATCTAGAATTGCAGAATAAGTGCTTACTTAGTAAGTGGCTATTTAAACTAATTAATGAGGATGGAGTTTGGCAACAACTGCTACGAAATAAATATTTGAGGAATAAAACAATTGCACAAGTGGAATATAAACCAAGTGACTCTCAGTTCTGGGCAGGCCTTATGAAGGTTAAGCATGAATTTCTGAGACTTGGCTCTTTCACCTTGCATAATGGTGCTCAAATTAGATTTTGGGAAGATGTTTGGTTGGGTCAAACTAAGTTGAGCCAACTATATCCATCTCTATATAATATCGTCTATAGAAAGCATGCTACTGTAGCAGAGGTTTTAGGTTCTGTACCTCTTCACATTTCCTTCCGTAGAGCTTTAGTTGGTGATAAGCTAGTTGCGTTGAATGAGTTGGTCCTCAAATTAGCTTCCTTTAATTTAACTGATAGCCAAGATTCTTTTCGATGGTCTTTACATCAGCATGGTATGTTTTTTGTCCATTGATGTATAGAGCGTTGATCAATGGTATGATTTTTCCAACTAATCGCTTCTTATGGAAACTTAAGATTCCTCTAAAAATTAAGCTCTTCCTATGGTTTCTGTACAACGGAGTAACCTTAACCAAGGATAATCTAGCAAAGAGACAATGGAATGGTAGTACCAAATGTTGTTTTCGTAGTATGAAGGAAACAATACAACATTTATTCTTTGATTGTCATTTTGCTAAGTTTATTTGGCGAGCGGTACATATTTCTAGTGGTATTAATCCGCCTTCAAGTATTTCTCATTTGTTTGAAAATTGGCTTGTGTGGATTAACCGTAAATCCATGTATCTTTTATTGGTTGGGGTAAGTGCTCTTTGTTGGACCATATGGTTGAGCCGTAATGATGTGGTGTTTGACAAGACACAAGTTTTTTCTGCTTTGCAGGTTATCTTCAAAGGTACCATTCTATTGGTTTCGCTTTTGGTCGTTGCTGCAGAGGGAGGAGAATCGTCCTCTCATTCAGGACATGTGCCGACGTCTGGAAACTACTGTTATGAAGATTTATGCCAACCATGGGTGACAGTTCAGTAATAGGATTTGTCTCTAATTTTTAGACATAGCTTGGCTCTTTTTTTTTCGTACTTACCTGTTCTATCAGGTTCTTCGACGCTGATTGTATTTTGTTACTCTCGGTTGCATCTTCCGAAGCAGTTTAGCTATATACACCCCGCTGTGCAGAGGCTGGAATAAGAAATATTTCCTTTTCTAAAAATCAAGACTTCCTGGTGACAGATTCAAACAGTCCGGCTTAGTTTATTTGGATTGATGGGACCAGATCGAATTGTATAGGTGATGTTTCTGCAGAAGATCCTTATTTGTTTCCAACACATCTGCATAAGGAACAGCTCATCCAACCATTGTTAAATGCTTACTTTTTTTTTCCCGAAGCTCCGTGAGTCTTTATCAAATTTTACGAGGGACTTAGCAGCTAGTAATAAGTAATAACAATGTAAAGCTACAACGTGAGACTGTCCTTTCCTTGAGAACTTCCATTTGGAACCTCCAAGAGAGCTAGCTCACTTTGTTCAGGAAATGATATTCCATCAACAGGCAAAGTTAACTGCTACTACTGCTGCCTCGGGGAGGAGTCATAAACAATGGGCACAGATGCTCTGGAACTTGTGAGCTGCCCTTAATTGAATACTAATTAGAGACTAATAATGGGAAAAAACAAAGACGACCTAGTTGAATCGCTATCTACAGAGTGGTGCTGGTACAAAGTGCTTGCATGTGGTGTTGCGCTGTTCGCGTACAAATTAATCCATCTTAATCGATCCACGAGAACGATCATCCATCTAATCAATTGTTTGTGATACGTACTTCTACCCTATCCTATGATGGTGGCGGTGGGATCCTTCCCGGAAAATCATTTCAGGTGACTAATATAGGATAATAAAAATTTAACAGTAAGTACAGAGCTTTCGACTGCCCCTGAATTGTTTGTGTACTGAGAAACTTTCTCTGATGTAAAACTAACTGTAACATAATAACACACAGAAGGAAGATGGATGGGTATTCCTCCAACTGGAGGCAACTTAAATTAATCCTTCAAACGTGGGAAACATCACAATCAAACGAGGTGTAAGATTGCCGTTTCTATCTTGTGAACATTTTAACACCGCAAATCACAGATGGGTCTCTTGAAGCTAACTCTATTTAAAGAAAGAATGGCTCTCAGGATGACAAACCTGGCGCATTAATAATAGACGGACCGGTACGGATGGATTTCATAATACCATTACCCATGTGCAGGACGGGATCAAGTGGTTGTGGGGAAAGTTTTTTGTTAATTCAGAAGTTGAATTGGTTTAGGCTTTCAAGTTAATTAAATAGTTTAATTATTCAACCAGCATCTATCTAGAAGACTAGAAGCAAGAGGAAGCAGCTTAGCAAGAGACACGACAGTCTTGGCAATTTTATTCTAAGAGAGTACTGTAATCAGGGGTGGATATCGAGGTAAGTCCTCGTCTTATAGAGCTTTTCTTAAAATTAACATAGTTTAATTTAATATCATTTTATTTATGGTTTAGAAGTATTTTTAGAATCGAGCTAATGAGCTGAGCCGAGCTACACCGAAATCCAATTTCATTAGAAAATTGACTCATTTCAATGTTTAACCAATTAATGAGTGTAATTGGAACAATTTTGAACCAAGCCAACAGGTCCTACTAACGAACTTTTTTTCCACCCCTAATTGTAATGCTGCAGGCTGCAGTCCAACTAATAACTACATTGTATTTACAGACTTTTTTTTTTGAAAGGTATGGCATGAGAGCTGCCATACTGCATTAAAGAGAGAGAAGAAACAGTACAGAGCTTAAAAATTACAGAAAAAAATACAGAAAAAGCCTAAAGGTCAAAATAAAAAATAAAAAAATAAAAAGGAAGAGAGGCCGCATCAAAAAAGCTGAAGGGCCACGTCTCCTGCCGGAAGATAGGACACTAATTTATTTGCCCCGCCTGTAATTAGAGGCTTGTGGCTGCAATGCGATACTGAAATAACTTATGACTCCATCCATCCAAGGTCTCGTCGATGAGAAGGCAATTTAGCATCAAAACAAGTTTAAGCAGCGGGAGATTACTAGAGCAGTTTGAATATAATATGCTGATGATTGGAGGTAGGAGAGGAGGACTGATTGGTCTTATTTATGATCACAAGGCAAATAAGAAAATGAAAAGAGAAGTGGGCCGTGGAGGCATGAACCAGCGATTGGGCCGAATAAACAACAGGCATGGACATCGGCCTTGTTCCTTGGAGGTTTGCATCGATCGGTGACACATGACTTACAGTGCATGACATGAGGGAGGCCACGCGACTCGACGGGGCCAACAAGGTGAAGCGGCCCATCAAGCCCACGGCCTACCGCCCATCCATCCATGGAATCGATGAAACATTTTTAAATGATATATATTTTTTTAATAGAATTGTCTCCGTAGCCAATTGGAATGCCGATGAAGACGCAAGCCGCCATTTGACACATTCTCGGCAGTTTTGCGGTGTCCAGATGACACGGTCGTCTGTCCAGGTACAACGCGTACATAGTGATAGGTGTGAACATCACCCGGGGAAGAAAACAACACACACATCGGCACATGCAGTGCAAATAAAATCGAAAACGGATGAACTGTATGAAAAACTTACCCGCCGGCGACACCACATCGTACCCATGGTCACGTCCACGTCGTCAGTGGCATAGAGGGCGGCGGAGTATGCTGCAAGGTCAAGTTATGGTCGTTCGATCTGGAAGTGCTTGAACGACTACAGCTGCAGCAAGAAAGGGCATCTCGAGAGTATGGAGCTATCCCCAACCCTCAGGTAAGCATTGCAGAGGGCACAGTACGTCACGCTGAGCACTGTCAGGCCCCAAGTGTACTGCTGGATCTCATTCAACTCCGTGTCCGTCAACTCCTGTGCGTACCGGATCATATGCTTGTCAACGCTATCGCCGTAGGACTAGTAGAACATGACACACTTGAACAACCACAACAAGTAGGCCTCGAAGTGCCTCCTCACCGTGTAGTCGGGAGCGTCAGCAGCCATACGCTGCGGCAGTAAAATGATAAAGACTTGTTAGTAAGTTCGAAGAAAAACTTGAAGCACAAACACCAGAGATAGGGGAACTTACGTAGAGCTTACAGAACCACTTCAGCGAAGGCCCATGTATACTCGTGCGTACTATCAAACTCCCTATACCGGCCACCTTGTAGTAGCACCCCAGTGAACCTGGCTCCATGCCACGTCATGCGCAGCCACAGGAGAGCCCACGCAAGGCAAACCCATGAGGTACGCAACATCCTGCAGCGTAGGAGCTATCTCCCCGCACAAAAGGTGGAACGTGTGCGTCTTCAGTCTCCAATGGTCTACCAACGCCATCATCAGGTATCGGTCGTATGGAAAACGTCTGGATGTACAGACATTCTGGTCGTCCTCCCACGTGGCCTCCACCATCCTCGCAAGTGGAAGCAGGCTGGACACTCTCAACCTGCGTCGAATTGAAATTGAGTATATAAAGATCACAATTGCACGTACATGTGAACCCAACGTGGATCAACCCTCCAGGCCCTCATGAGCATGCACAGGAGCAACACGCCAAGCTCGATGGGTGTGTTTCCAGGCTAGGGCTAGACAATACTTAGACAGCTACGTTGGCCGCGTCAACGATCGGGTCTAGTAGCTCATAGGGCCACTGTGCAGAACCTCCTGCAGACGTCATACCTAAAATAATATGAAACAACAAAGTCAATGAGTACATTATTAATAGCAAGAAACATAAACAAAACAAAAAAAAAGAAACAATATTAAGTATATTGTAAACAGAAATGGAAAGGTAAGTGCTTACGTTGTGCCTAATATGAAACAGAAGCAAAAGGTTTATTACCGTTGGGAACCTAATATTGACCCTATTCCGAAGCAAATAGTCATTGTAAATGGTGACAGATGCATTTCATACTCTTTGGAGGGCGACAGGGCTCCTGTCGCCAATCCAATCGGTGGCAGGAGCATGTTGCCATTTAAAACAACGACATAAGCCTATTTTTGTAATTTTATGAAACATGCATTTATTTATGTAATTCTATTAAAATATATTATTTAGAAAAACATTAAATACATATCTTGAACTAAAAAAAATTACAAAACCATGCATCTAAAATTATCTAATCCATTCAATTACTGCACCATAAAAAGTATCTATACAATTAATCACATATCTAAAATTAAACTACACACACCTAAAAGGATGTACTACAACGAAATACACTACATAACTATATATTTAAAACTATCTAATACATTCAATTACAGATCTACTAGTTATATTTGTTAACCTACCATCGTTTCAAAATTAAATACAAAGTTACAAAAAAAAATTACCTGCAACATGGGCGACTCGATCTACTCCTCCCTCTCTCCCCTCCTCCGCTATGGATGGACAGCGCTTTGCTAACACCTCTCCTCCTCTTTATTTTTTCTAGAATAAAAGTGAATTTCGGCTGAATTTTTTTGACCTTTTATAGTATAGAGTCTGTTGCCATTTGAAATGACAACAAGAAGTTGCGGGGCCTCTGTCGCCATTCCAAATGGCGATTGGCGTCTATTTCAAAGCCAATCGCCATTTGAAAAGGTGATAGAGACATTAACTCCTGTTTGTTGGGCGACAGGGCACTTGTCGTCTATCCAACTAACACCAGGGGCCTACCGCCATTTGAAACGGAGACATAAGCCTATTGTTGTAATTTTATAAATAGGTATTTATTTATATAATTCTATTTAAAATGTATTATTTTTTTTAAAAAAAATCTGGAATCGATCACCCTAGAGACAGAAGCACTGCCTAACCCGAGGTCAGTTACTCAGTTCCCTTCAGAAAAAACCTGAAGTCAATTTCTCTCTCTCACTCACTCACGATTCTCTCTCTCTCTCGGAATTCCTGTGATTCTCCACCAAAATGCATGCCCCCATTACAGGCCCAAGGATTGATTGATTAGTCTCAACTTTAATTTCTTCTCTGCAAAATTTATGAATCTCTCATCACCTTTCGTACCTACTCTACTCTTGGGATTTCAACTGCCAAACAAATTCACCAGGGCCTCAGGCACATCGTGCTACAGTACCTATTTTCAGACGACAAGAAACAAACAGTAATTTCCTCCGATTCATCCCAGAGTGTGTTGTACTTTTCTACCGAGGCTGCCTTTGACGACCCTTTTGTACCCTTCGCTATGTGCAAAGGGGTGTCCAGTACCTTTCGACTATGTCGTACCCCTGGATTGGTGCCTTTGCTGGGTCATTAGGGGCCGGTGGACCGCCCCTATGATAGTGCCGACTACTACTGAGTTTAGACAATCTCTTGAATCCATATATTTCAATTTCATCGTCCTAATCAATTTAATCCAATCAACAAGAAACTAGGACAGAGACAATGAACCCTTGTCATGTACTCAATGTATGTTCCTCCTGTTGCCAATGCTATATATTTTGTTGGAATATATACGCAGTTTCATTTGTAACTTGTCCATGGGTAGGGTAAGCATGTCCGGCAGGTATTGTGAGTTTGTGACCATTGTCCACATGCAACTTGTGATCTTAGGAGTGCCAGATTAACCATACAAGTCCTCGCTCTTAATATAGTTGCCAGTTTGTCAACATATGGGTGATTTACATATGAAAGATGAGACATGATTTTCTGTCCTGGTGGACTGGGTAGGCATCCATCATTTGCTTTTGCTTCAAAATTCATGCCTTTTCCCATCCTATCAACTTCAAAGACTTTTAACTCAAAATTTGAAAACTTTCAACTTAAAATTTCTCGCTTCCACCTCAAAGTTTCCTACTTTCAACACATGCCTTTTCTCCTCCCTATCAACTTCGAAGACTTTTAGTTCTAGATGAGGAGGGTGTGCTAGTACGATTTTTTTTAAGTAATACATTTTTAATAGAATTACAGAAATAAATGCTTGTTTAACAAAATTATAGAAATCGGCTTCATTGATTTTCTACGGGTGCCATAGGAGTAAGGGGGTATCTAGGGCCTGGCGGCCGAAGGTGGTGTTGAAGCCCCCAACTAACCCCAACTAGCCCCAACGGTGGTGCCCCTGTTGATATTGATGAGGAGTTACTGCCATTGGACATCATTTCAGATATATGTGGTGTATGATTTACGTTGATCAGCTGATGTGTAGATGTATTGCACAATTCGGATTCCTTCTCTTGGTCATGATTTTTACCAGATCTCCCATAAGTTGCCCTTACTTTAGGTTTACCTATCAATCGGCATCCTTCATTGCTCCAGGTAATCAACTCGTATTACTCCACCTCGAAGTGAAACCTTATGTCCATCGAGTTCAAGCGACCTCACAGATATTATATTCTTCTTTAAGTTGGGAGCATACTGAACTCCCACTAATGTGCGATGTGCTCCATCATACATCTCCAATGTAACCATTCTCACTTAGGTAATTGCATACTCCTTGCAATCCGTTAAGTGAACAATTTCATCCATCGGGCGTAGAGATCCTTCGTCAAACATCTCCCTCGCCGAACATATGTGGAAGCAACAACCTGAATCTAATATCCATCGATGAGAAGTATCTGATTAACTGATAACTAGTATATATGAATCATCGTTCACTACCGTCACTGAGCATGCACCTCTCATTTTTTTCAAACTTGGATAATCATTAATCATATGACATTTCTCATCACATAGATAGCATACACTTATGCCTTTGCTCTTTCCCTTCTTCTTCATATGTTTATTACCTTTGTATGCAACACCTATGACAGCCAATGCTTGATCACCCGAGGATGAAGACTCCGATGGTTTCTTCAAAGACTCTACCTCCAATAGGTATGCAACTGCCTTATTGAACTTGAGAGTGTTTTCTCGACGAGAATATTCATCACCAATTGCTCCCACGATGGTGGTAGAGATAATGCCAATATAACGATCCTATTGTTCTCCTCAATTTTCTCATCCACACTAATCAGCTGCATGACAAACTTATTGAAGATATTAAGATGGTCAACGAACCGTGTGCCTTCCTCTATGTGCAACCTGTACAGTTGCCGCTTCAACACCCACTGGTTTGTCAGTGACTTCTCCGTATACAATTTTTCTAAGTTACTCTATAATTTCTTCGGTGAATTCTTTTTTATCACTGAGTATTTTACCTTATCGAAGAGACATAGACGAAGTGTACTGACAACCTTTCACTCCATCACCTTCTAGTCTTCAGCGGATGTCTTTTCCGGTTTATTTCCTTCAAGAGCATCAATCAACCCTTGTTGGATAAGAGAATCCTTCACCACGCATTGCTAGATGCTAAAATTTCCTCCGCCATCAAATTTCTCTACTTGACTCCACATCGTCAATATCGATCTTGATTTTGTACTTCCTAATGCTTTACCAACCTTATCACAAATCAGATTAATCCAGTCTTGGCTCTGATACCACTTATTATACTATGATACCTCTTCTTATGCACAGCAGCCCTCGGATCGGATTAGAGTGTGAGATACGATACAAGCATGCAATATATCAAGAACAAAGTAGATGGATCTCGTAGAGAGAATTGAAATAATGGCGACGAAGCAACCACAACGAGAGAGAGATTTGACGAAGTCGACCATAAATTCTTTAAACATAACCTCAAAAGAGTATAAGAGGTTGTCGTTCTCTCACAACCCTCTCGAACCTCTTAGAACTCTCTGATTCTTGTCCTAAATAAGAATCTAGTAGTAAATAATATCCTAGACTGGTCACATCTCATGGGTTTATATAGTCTCTTAGTTCTCTAAGGTGAACTAGGAATCCTACTCTAAAGATAAGTAGGAATCCTAAATCTATTAGAATTCATCTAACTTTCTATTGGTTAGTATTTGTTGGTGAGTTAGTATTAGAGTCTAATAAAGAGATTGTGTTAGAGTCGGATTGGATCTTTGGACTATAAATAAATGGTGTGGTGATCCTGTAGGACTACACACTATTATTCTTCGAATTTCTACACTTGTAGCATATCTCTCTAAGTCATAGTAGATTAGGATATGACTGGTACTCAACAACAAGCAAGCTCAGTTTACCTCTCCAGCTCGTTAGAACTATAAGCTCAAGATAGACCCATACTAGTAGTATAAGCTCAGGAATCAAGATGACCTCCACCAGCAGCAGCACGTCACATTTCCAGATCCACTCCAGCTGCCTATATATGACCATTTCTCCACTGTCATCATACAAAACTACTCGAGTTCCAGTTCCAGGAGCTCAGCCGTCAGAACAGGCTTCAACAATAGCCCCAACCGTACGTCAGGCTTTGCTTCAACAACAAAATATCATGGAAACCAATCTAGTAACTCAAGAACATAGGTCAGGCTAAACACTCCAGGTAGCAATTATCAGTGAATCATTACACAAGCAGCAACTTATTTATATGTAAAATTAAGATTCACATCCAGTTTCTTGACAACTGTACTTAACCAAAGAACCACCCGGAAAGAATTCAGTTTGTTCCCCTCAACCAAAGAACCAACCGGAAAGAATTCAGTTTGTACCTCTCTTTGACAATACACATTGTGTGCATGAACAATATATACCTAGAATAATTCAAGTTATGTAACCACTGTTTTGTCTACAAGTAGCAGCAAGAATCCAACAAAATGTAAGCAGAACAAGCACAGTACACGAATCATCAACACATGAACTAACTTTTCAGGACACTGAAGTTGTTAGACAGTAGCTCGATAGCATCAGGAATGGCTGTATTAGCCTGTCCAGAGCCTTTGACACCTGACATAATGTGAGGTCCAATTGCAACTTGTAACAACTTTGTCTATTGCAATCATGAGACAAGATGCATCATGCATGTCTTGTTTAGACAAGGCACATGGCCGGATTATTATCCCTGCATGTCTTAACATGCATGGAAAGAACGCATCGCATGCTAAATTCAGAGAGGTTGAATAGTCCCATTCACCTCCACCACACGCGTGCGTGCCAACAGAAATAAGGACTGATTTCGCCACCTGATTTGATCCGTTAGCATGCCACTATCAATTTTGGAATGCAATAATGGAAATCGGCATAGATGCATTGCAGAAGGAAAAGAGAATGAAAAGGGTGAGCATCAGTAGAAATAACTATGACAATGTCAACCTTGAAGCATTTCTCGTGTCAAGAATTCTCAGCCTTCTATCATGATGTAAGAGTTTTGATATCTTTCTACTTGAGCAATGATAGCTGAACTAAATGCCAGTATGGAAAAATTAACAGTATGACATGAATCACTGTTAGGAAAAAGTCTATTTTACAATCCTGAACTTTTCGAAAAGTCCAAAAATCAACCTTAAACTACAAAACTGGATATCCTACACCATTTTACCCCCTCAATCCAAACAAGAGTGGTTTTAGGTGACGTGGTGCTACGTTGACATCCACGTCAGTCCACGTCAGTGATCAGGTATAGTAGCAATGGACGTGAACAAGCTCAGCGTGCTCGGTGTGGCGTCAGTCTCGTTCTCTGGTTGCTCGGTGTGCCATGGAGGATGTCGTTGCTGACGGTGGTAGGATCGCAGGCCCTTTCGCGGCCTGAGCAGCCGAGGCTGAGCTCAAGATCAAGCTCACTTCCGACCTCCACGCCAGAAGACAAGAGGAGCACCTTTGCAAATGCTGACACATCTTCACTAATAATAATATGCTCCGTGTGTTTATTAACATTAGAATTATGCTTCGCCAATGCACTGCACAGATTGCCCTCCAGATGTTTAGATAGGAAATGCAACTTCAAGAAACTATATCTGGTTGAGAAATTTTCTCCCTGAGTGTCAGTCGAATCAAGCAAATCTTTGGATGCACGGTAACTTTGCATCTCTAACTTCCCAAATGCTGTCAGTCGAATCAAAACAAAGCCAGTAAACGATGGCTCCAACATGGAGAGGTCGTTTGGAAGCACATAGTAGCCAACAATGGAGTTCCTACTTTGTTGGGAAGCAGAGCCACCATATCCTGAAACAGGCATTGAGGAGTTCTTGCCGCTTTTAGCCCCGTAGCGCTTCGTAATTCCTAAACTAGCCTCATTAGCTCGAATTTCCACTTTTAGCCCTCTTTGTGCGTCTTTGGACGTGGGCGGCAGCACCTAGGTGCTGCGCCCCAACGGCAGCAGCAAGGTGCTGCCGTCCCACACAGCAGCACTTCTCCTCCTCCCAGCATGCACGCAAAAAGAGGAGAGAAAATATATTTAAGAATATTTCTTTGATGAATTTTTAAATATAGAAAATGAGCTCCAAAAATTATAAAATTTGTTTTGGAGACTCCCAGAACAGTTTAATTGCTTTGCTAATTTTTTCAGAATTTTATGAGTTACGGTTTTGTCTGTAAAATTCCTACAAACAATATACTTAAATGAATTTTACAGGAAAAATAGTAACTCATAAAATTCTGAAAAAATTACCACAGCAACTATACTGTTCTGGGAGTCTCCACAAAAAATTTCATAATTTTTGGAGCTAATTTTCTATATTTAAAAATTCATCCAAAAAATATTCTTAAATGTATTTTCTCTCTCCTCTTGGATTTGCGTGCGCCGGGGGAGGAGGGGAGATGCTGCCGTGTGGGACGGCAGCAACTTGGTTGCTGCCAATGGGCACGGCAGCAACTTGGTGCTGCCAACGCAGCGGCATTAGGTGAGTTCTTCCTGCGGAACGGCGAGTGCTAGAGGAGATTAGGTGAGTTAACTTTGCCGGTGTCGGACGGCAGTCTTAGAGGAGGCTAAAAATGGAATTTTGATGCTAAGGAGCTAATTTAGGAATTACGGTGCACTACAGGGCCAATACAGTCCAAAATTCGGCATTGAGAATACCTCTTTCATGATTCCATTGCTGCAGCTGCAGTTCTGACCTGTCAAAGAAAACCGCGATGGAAGATCCCAAGCATACAAGTGAGAATCAAGTGACACTCTGTCACTACCGATCGAACCGTGTTTCTAGATCGAACCAGCACAGCTCCCCACTCTCCAGCAGCAGTGCGCATTCCGACGGCAAATGCCTGCTCCGGCATGCGGGCACGACGGTGGCCTCGAATCCCTGCTTGGCCGCAGGCACAAGCACCGGAGAGCCCGAACCCCGCGACTCAACCCTGAACCAGCAACTCACCGAGTACAACGTCACAGCAAGCAGGAAGCCCTCGACAAGGCTGTCACCCGGCTGCGACGGCCATGCGGTGCGCAGCGTGCTTGAACCCATTGTTAGAGTTAATCTTGATGTTTATTAGTAGTTTTTGATTAACACAGAATATTAGAAATAATCTTGTTGCATGTGGGTAGGAGTAGTGCTGCCGATGGACTCGGCCAGACTTTCATGTGCACGTTCTGGGTTTAGTTGCCGCATGAGTAGGTTAGTGCATGAGTTAGAGTCTTGAATATTTATCTAGTCATCGTGTGTTGTTGAGTAGCCATGCATTAGCTAGTAGTGGCTTGAGAAAAGGTTCTAGTTGGTTGCATCTTGCTTGGACGTGTGAGTGGTGGCATCAGAGGGTAGTGCACCGAGTAAATCGGATCGGCACTAGGCCACCGCATGTGTGCGTTGAGTCTGTATAAAGCATTGTAAGCGCTTATATTCAGTTGAGTTGAGTAGCTAATAGAACAAGCATTTGTGCTCAGCTGTTCTACCGAGTTCATTCTCTCCACCGTGCAAGTGCGTGTTCAAAGCCATGAGCGAGTGTTCTCCTGGGCAAAACCATCACCCATCACTCTGAACCAAGGCTGAGAGGGGCGTGGAGCCGGCAGCGAAGGAGTCCAGAGGAACAAAGGCAACCTGCTCCGCATTTTCGCCGTACGGGAAGAAATAGGATGAGAGAGCACGAGGAGCAGGCTTGGAGGACGGCGAGCAGATTGGAAGGCGGCGGTAACGGCGCTGCGAGGAGGGTCCCGGAGAGGGAGTCGAGAGCGGGGAAGGGAAGGAAGGAGGTGGAGCCGACGAGGGAGCGGAGGTGGTGGCGGAGGCCGCGGGTGGAGGATTGCGGGGGCGGAGGGAGAGGAGCGGGGTGGGTGGGGGTTGAGGGGAGAAGAGGAGGGGCCCGTAGGAGGCGGCGGGCGGGACGAGGGACGGCGACGCGAACACGGACGAGACGAGGAAGAGGAAGCGCCAGTCGTCGGAGATGTTCATGGAGGCGCGCGGACACGCCGGCGGGAACGGCCTCCGAAGCATGACATGTGGGCAGGGACGTTACAGTGCCCTCCTCATATACCACGTTGGATGAAAATCAGTTTGGAATAGCTTCACGGGGGTAATTTGTATAGTATTGATAGTTGAGGATGTTCATACCACGTTGGATGAAAATCAGTTTGGAATAGCTTCACGGGGGTAATTTGTATAGTATTGATAGTTGAGGATGTTCGTGTCTGTTTTTGTAGTTCAGGATTATTTTCTAGATTTTTCGAAGAGTTTAAGGGTGTAAAATAGACTTTATCCTTTTATTACATCCTCAAATATGGACAAATTACAACAAGAACAAATAATATATATACCATAACTGAAGAATTTGACAAACCAAATGACTTAGAATAGGCTTATCTGAAAAACTTATGGAACTATTTGCACAAGGTGTCCGCATGTTTTCATAACTATGATTGTACAGTTGTACCATACAGCAAAATTGTTTGCCCTTCCTATCCTAATTGCAAGGGACCAGAGGCTTCACATCTGAGTGTAAAACCTCACATGTTCTTTCTTCTGGATACTCTGTTGGAAACTGGCACCATTGACTCGAAGCTGTCATATCCATCATCAAACACCCTGCTGTGACGTAACAACTGGCTTGCAGAATCATAACCCATGAGTCGATGAAATGCTGAATCTGAAACCTTCTTGCCACTTTGTGAGGCAGCAAGGCCTGATCCAGCCTGAGTTGAGAAGCTTCTTGTAAAGGATGCTCCATATTCTTCGTGTATACTAACAGGATCCCTTGTTAGGCACTCAGCAGAATGAGAAGCAGCATCCGCAGTCTTAGTGACTACGCTGTCATCAGGCATGTTTGATTTTTGTGCTGCTTCATTACTTTTCTTTACATCCGTGTGACATACAGCAGGAAATGATAGTACAAGAACCTTGGAGCACTGACCGCATTGCATTTTGCCTATCTTTGTTTTTGATAGGTAGATATCTGATGGCATTTGAACCAAATTGAAACATCTGTTGCAGATAGTAAATGGTGAAGCACCCAACAGAGGCCGCAAAATATGCTTTCTCACCACTCGCTTCTGCACCCTGTAGCTTGACTTAAGTGACTCATGGTCAAGGATTACACTTCCAGCGTACGAGGACTGGTAATATGAATTGAACTCCCAAGCATCGTAATTGTCCGGCATGCGCGTTTGCACATGTCCAAAATGGCAGTGAGTGCATGGATGGGTTGGTGAGCAAGTATTTGGCGGGGGGAACATCATTGGCTTTCCATGACCATAATAGGACTCTAGAGTACAGGAACTTAGGATGGAATCAGCATCAACACTTTGAAGATGTTGCTCAACATCATAGCTATTCAGTTGTGGCTGGTACTGAAGGCCTTTCTTCTGATACATTTTCTCCAAGCCCTTCTGGCTAGAAAGCCTATTTAGCTGGTCTCTTAGTTCATCCATCTTCTTGAGGCGCTCAAGTCGATTAATATTCTTGAACTTGTTTGATGTTTTCCGCAACAAATCCCTTTGACTGGGAGACCCACTAGAAAGGGAACTCGAGGTGCCATCCATTTGCGACTCGATAAAGTTTTGGATTGACTCAAAGTCTTCAGAATCAAGAGAAAATTCCTGACGAAGTTGACTAGCTCTGTATCTGTACGATCTCTCTTCCTTCTTCTGATTAAAGCTAGGCGATTTGCAATTAATTCTCTCGTTTGAAAAGCTTGAAAAAACAGCAACAACTGCGTCATCTGCTTGAACACAGTTTGTTGTATTGTCATGTTCTGTATGGCCCTCTTTCTTTTCGTTAGTGCCATCATCAGCTAGCTCGTTTTGTTGAAAACTGTGGCTAGATTTGAGATGCTCATCATCAAACGAAGAGATGCTTCCTTGACATAGGTTTGCAGTTTCACCATCTAGGGAATGCGGATCCTTATCATGTCCATTCCCATTAATTCTCTCTGCAATGTCTTTATCTGTAACCACAACATGCACATTCTCATGAACACAGTTGATCTCATTGTCATTTTCCATATGGCCCTCTTCCTTTTCTTTAGTGTCATCAGTTGTTAGCTCGTTTTGATGAAAACTTTGTCCAGATTTGAGATGTCCATCATCAAAGGAAGAGAAGCTTCCTTCACATGGATTTGCACTTTCAGCATCCAGGGACTGTGTATCCTTACCATGCTCATTCCCATGAACTCTTTCTGTATTGTCCTTGTCCGCAACCACAACATGCTGCTCCAATGGTTCTTCTGTATCACTGAAAGACCTCTCCAGTTCCTCAATCAATCGACCATGAGGATCACTTCGGGAGGCATTATTCATTTTGCTCCCTGACAAAAATCTCCGGCTACCAATTTGATAATGTAGAGCATCATTAAGCCCGTTGTTGTCTGTTACATCCAAAAAGTCTTCTTCATCATCACTAAATGAGAGAGACCTCTCCAATTCTTCAATCAGATCTTCATGAGATTCAACACGCAAACCCTCACACAGTTGCATCCTCTCCTCTCTTCGAATCAACATGTTATTGGATTTAGCCTCAGTTTCCTCATACAATTTGCTCCTTTCAGCTATCTCTTTGCAGTTCACATTTTTATTGCCCACAGAACACTTTTGCTCAGTCAAACTCTCTATTTCTCCCCTCATATTATTATTAGAATCACCTCGTGATTTCTCACCTGCCATGCTATGGACGGCAGCAACTTCATTGCCAACACTTCCATCGTACGCATCATCCATAGTGTAATCTTTTTCCCCATTTGCATTTTCACTCGTGTGAGCATTCTCTACTTTTTCCATCAACTTGGGATTAGAATTAGCTCCACTGCCTTCGTCATCTGTCTCTTTGATCACAAACTCAGGGTTTGGGACATTCCCATCAATTAAGGAATAATTTTCTCATTCTCATGCTCACCAGGGGTTACACTCTCTCCAATGGACATAGTTATCTCTTGATTTACATTCTCACAGGAGTTGGCATTCTTGCTAGTAGACAAAATGTTTTCCTCCACAACATTTTCCCTAGGCCGCACATTGGAGGAGACAATGTTCTGTTCATCCGAGCAATTTGATTTGTTATTCTCAGGGGATCCTTTCAAGCTACTTGGAAAACTGTTGTGTTCACCGGATTCTGAATCAGTATGTGTTACAAGCACAACTTGATTTTTTGCTGCATTATAGATTAAATAAAGATTAAAATTGTTCTTAAGAATAGAAATATTTCACTTCTGAATAAGGCAACGGGAGATAGATCATATGATTTGTACCTCTAAGAACAGTACCGCAGCCACCGCATTGGTAAACAGAAATGGACGGGTATTCGACAATAAGCTGGAGGCATTTCGGGCATCTAACGAACCGAAGCTTATGAGCTTCCATGGATACGATCTTTCCCCCCGCAATATCTCAATTACAGAAGCTAGATCACTTCGGTCGAATGACACCATCCACGAAGATTATACCCTGTTTATAAACAATACCACCTCAGTTATCGTCCACTCTCTGGCAACTATGGCAACTTTATTGAGAATTTTAATTATTGGAAACCACTACTCCAACATTATTGTGTGGCATGTATTACACTATTAAGCCGGATGATTTCTGAAAGCAAGAATAGTATAAATTATCAATAAGAATTTTTTTAGAACAATTATCAATAAGAAATTGCAACAGAAGAGGAATACCACCACAATATCCTGGCCTAAGAAATAGACGGAAATCAATTGTTTTGGACTCGATTAGTCCACAACTGCTAGACTTATGTTCAATAATCAAGTAGCTGCCACCCGTCCCACCAAACATCACAAGAAATCACATAGATTAATCAAATCTTGGAGCACTTGCAGATCTAGGAACTCTGTTTTGGAGGAAAAATCTACAGCTATATTCAAGAAAGGGAACGAACAAAAAAAAAACCTTTTCTTCTTGGCAGACCATGGTCCTCAAGATCATCCCATAGTATTTCGCTTCGTTCCTTGCTCGTTTGCCTCCTCCCGACGCCCCTCAGAACTGAGAAGGAACTTGGAATGACTGCGATGAGGCGCTAAATCTGTCGGTGACCAGCTGGCCCAGAACACAGAGATAAGGGAAGCAAAAGGTAAAGAAGATTATTAGGGTATCAATGGCCAGCTCAAGGTTGGTCTCACTGTCTGTCTGGTAGGATTATATGAGGATTGAGGTTGAGGAATGGAGGAAGAGAGAGAAACTGGTGAGAAAGAAGAGAGGAGGATGAGACAGACATGATGGGGACGGCTGGTGACCTGACAAGCTTGACTAGATTGCATGGACCTGCTTGTCTACAACGAAGTTTTGTGGGGTTTGTGGCCTGTGGGTGACTCCAAGTCAAAAACACACAAAGATCTCTCACAAGTTTACCAGGAAAATCCAAGTCTTTCAGTGTTAGTTGACCGGTAATACAAGTACTCCTGTGCCTTCATATTCGAGCTTTTGCCCTAAACAGCACGTCGGCGACGTTTCTACAGAAGCAGCCATTCACGTGTCATATTGTAAAAAATAGCACCACAGACATATCAACAGTCGACACATGTTTAAAACCATACATCTAACGCCTGGATTCAACCTCCATCGCTCATCTGGCGCCCGGACCTCCCTCCTCCCACCAGTGGCATAGCCATATTAAAGCTGTGGGCCAATTGACCCCACAACTTTTTTTGCAAAGTGGATTTTTTTTTGTAAAATTCTAGAAAACAATGAAAATTTTACGAGAATTGACCTCATATAGCTATATAATCATGTATTTGACCCCACATGGTTAAAATCCTAGCTACGCCATCGCTTCCACCCGATGCCAACGCCGCCAAAGACCCGACGCGCTTGCTTGTCCGCTTCACCGCCGGACACGCCACCTGTCCCGCTACCGCTCGCCCTCAGCCTGGACACGCCCTTGTCCAGTAGCCCTTGGCCCGGACGCGCCACTTGGCCACTTGTCCGGTCGCCCCTGGCCCGGACGCGTCACCTCACCTGGCCGCTTGTTCGATCACCCTAGCCTGGATAAGGCTTTGCCGCACGCATGGCGCACGGACGCGTGGCTCTACCGATGCCCCCTTACCAGGCCCGCCCATTTGCCTCAAGTGTGGCGCGTAGACATGCGGCTCTGCGCGCCTCCGGATTTCCCACCACCACCCATATTTTTGTCCAATCCATCACTTTCCATCGCTGCGCTCTCGAAAATTGCGTTCGCGCGGCTATAAATACCGGAGTCGCTCTCGCCCTCAGTCATTCCTAATTTCATTCTCATTCCCACGCTCGTCGCTGAGAGCACAGAGAATAGTAATAAAAATTAGTTGGAGATTAAAGAGTGTTTAGAGGAGTTCTTAAGACCATGTTAGTATAGAACGATCCCCTGAACACAAGGTAAATTTTTCTCCATCGCATTTGTCATAATTATTGTAATCGTAGTTAATCAGTATTAATGAACTAGTTGTAATTAATGTAGTTAGTAGTCGTAATTAAATAGCTGTAAATAATTTAGTCGTAGTTTATTGCTTCTTATTATTAAGAGGTAATGAATTAGTCACAATTAATGTATCGGTAATTAATTAATGCTTAATAATTAGTGGTAATTAATTAGTATTTATTATTTAAGTCTGTGGTAATTAGTGGCAATTAATTAGTCATAATTAATTTAGTGGTAATTAATTAGTCATAATTAATTTAGTGGTAATTAACTAGTACTAATTAATTAATCATAATTAATTTAGTGGTAATGAATCAGTGGTAATTAATAAATCTTAATTATTTGAGTCATAGTTTATTAGTGGTAATTACATTAGTGCAAATAAAATGGTCAAATTTACGTAGCCACAATTAGTTTGTTGGTAAGTAATGACTCTTAGTTAATTAATTGTAACTAAATAAACATAATTAATTATGATTAAGTACATTTATGAGTAGTTAATCATTCATAATTAATTAATCATAATTAATTCAGTGGTGATTACTTAGATGTAATGAATTACTTGTATGTAATTTATTGACAAGTAATCAATTTGTTGCTAATTAATTAATTATTTTTATTTAATTACTCGTATTTAATTTCTTACTTGTATGTAATATGTCATAATTATTTGTGTCATGGGTAATTAGTGGCAAATAAATTACTCGTAATTAATTAGTATTAATTATTTTAGTATTATTTAATTAGTGGTAATTAAAGAAATAATCATATGTAAATAGTCATGTATATTTAATTAATTAGCGCTAATTACATACCCTGTTTGTTATATTGCGTACCGTAAATCGGGTTGTTCGCTTTAGGTAATTTCGAACATGCAAGACTTGGTAGTGTTTTATGACGACGGTCTCGTATGGGCTGGACCTGTTGAGATGCTAATACGAGGTATTAAATACCACTAAATTAATTACGACTAATTAATTTTCTATGATTAATTATAAATAAATAATTACAACTTAATAAGACCACTAAATTAATTATGACTGACTAACTACAACTAAATTAATTATGACTAATTAATGAAGACTTAATTAATTGTAACTAATTAATTAACTAATACTAACTAATTATGTTTAATTAATTCATAACTAATTAATTATGCCACGAATAAATACGTAAGATTATTTTAACTATGACCTAATTAATTACAACTAATTAACTAACACAAATTTAATTATGTCTAAATGATAATGACTAAATTAATTATGCCTAAATAACTACAACTAATTGGCCACGACTAATTAACTAATTATACAATTAATAAATAAAATACATATAAGAAAAACATTTACCTACTAATATGACCGCTAATGACGGCTCTAAATAAGTCTTAATTGTCTACGAAAACAAAATCGACCGAGGCTGCGAAGGATAGAGCGAGCGAGGATGAGAGAGTGGGCGATGATGAGAGTGAGTAAAGTGTCTCGCAGTCGACTCCGAATTTATAGCCGCCCAACGTAAATCACGGCCGACCACGAAGTGACAAAAGGAATCGGATTTCCTCCCGCGCGCGGTTTGCATGCAAAAAAAATGCATAGGCGGTGATGGATGGACGTGACAAGAGGTGACAAGACGAAACAGAAGGGTTTGGAGCGACTCCAGGCGCGGGAGAAGCAGAGCCGCGCCATGTGGCGCGGTCGGGCGAGGAGGGGCCTATAGACAAGTGGGAGGTGGGTGCGAGGACGACCGTGGATCACTGGATAGACGGCTCGGATGTCTCATGTGCATATGTCCACAAATTGATGTATGTGCACAGGATATATCGCCCACTAGTCAAGAGTGCAAGTATTACGAAATAGATGAAGTACAATACTCACATCTTCATTCATTATTGGCTGTTGCGTAGACATAATTTGATTGACTGATCACAAAATTAAGGATTTGCTTCATTAATTTGTCCATGTCGTTCACGTCCTATAATCGTCACTAGCCTCTCGAATTAATTCTTCATGAGTGTGACACTTAACCATTTGCTTCGGGAGGAAACTAGCTGTGTTAAATTAGTACTCACTCCGCGTCGTTATATTTGTCCATATGCATCGGGAGTATCTGTTTATATATATAGAGAGGAAATCTAGAGTGTAGTTGTTATAATTTTTCGTTCTCTGTTCTTATTTAAATACTTTGGAAGAGGTTAAGTTGTTACGATATGTCATTCAATAGGGATACGTAAGGTCATTTCTCATTAAGTATTTTTTAGATTTAGTGATTGCTTGATCTGTACGCATGATGAGCTGCGAACAAATATAGTGAAACAGAGATCGTAACCAGCTGGTTTTCAAGTCCATGCATAATCTACTGCATGTAACGTGAGTTTTGCAACCACCAGCAATTAATTTCGCCGTGCTCAGGGTTGCAACACTGTTGGACTTTATGCATAGGAATGAATAGTATCCCTTGCCCTCGAACTTGGTTACTGCAACAAGCTCCACGCCGACGGCCGGCGATGTTGCTGTCACTCGTCACTCCGGCCGGCTATAACTATATTGTAAGTAGTGATCCATTCCATTTCCACCATCAGCATCAGACCATGTCAATGGTCTCCTTGTTGTTGTTGATAAAACGTTAATGGGCTCAGATAAATTAGTGAAGCTCAAATTTATCCTAGACCCAGATGCAGAGGATCTACACTAAGCATGAGCTTAACTATCTGAGAGAGAGAAGATCCCATCGAATAGATGATTTGGAATACAAATGTCAGGCACATCCAGAATGACCAGATGGGCCACGGCCTATGTAATACAAAGAATCTCAAAATGAGTTCTGTAAATCTTCGTTCTAATAAAAAAAAAAAAAAAGAGTAATGTAAATTCCTCTCGAGAAAAAAAAAAAGGAGTTTTGTAAATGAGCATGTGTCGATTGAATCCAACTTTTAATCGTCAACCAGAGAAACAAGGTGTTACACGGTTACGCCACTAGGCGATGCTGCATACTGTAGTTGGTGAATTTTTTTAAATAATTTATTTTTTATTCAAAATTACAGAAATAATACCATTTAATTTTTATCATAAATAATCATAAATCGCCGTATCGATGTGCGACTTACACCTAGTCGCCCATCCATAAGGCGACTTGACATAGTCGCCCAACCACAGAGCGCCAAACGTTTGGCTTGCCTGGTAGTTGAGCGACTTTACTAAGTCGCCCAGTAGTTGAGCGACTTGCATAAAGTCGTCCAATCACTGGGCGATTTGAAGCAGGGAAAGAAATCCCGGCCGGTAACCGGCTGTTACCGGCCGGTAACCGACTACCGGGCAGGGCCGGGACAAAAAATCCCGGGCGAAAAAAATCAAAGTTGCTTTCGTTTTTCTGAGCATTGGATGCTCTGGTTTGGGTCCCCCTGATGCTGTTTGCATGTGTGGAATTATTCCCTGCCCCCCCCCCCTCTTTGCTTTTTGCTTGTCCAGAGTCTTGTCCCTCTCTTCTCTTGTCTTCCTCCCTCCCTCACTTCCTCCATTTGCGGCCACACGAGCAGCAGCCAGCAGCAGGCCTTGTTCCTCTCTTCTCTTGTCTTTCTCCCTCCCTCACTCCCTCCACTCGCAGCCAGCACAAGCAGCAGCCATTGTCCCTCTCTTCTCTTGTCTTCCTCCCTCCCTCACTCCCTCCATTTGCAGCTAGCACAAGAAGCAGCCAGTAGCAGGCCGTAGCCCTCTCTTCTCTTGTCTTCCTCCCTTCCTCCCTCCCTCCACTTGCAGCTAGCACAAGAAGCTGAGGGCAGCAGGCCGTAGTATTACGTGGTAAGTATTATTTCTTGAACTTTTACATTCTTGGTTGTAACTTATATTATGGAGTTCATCTCATCTTCAGTCCATTGATCTAGAGTGTGCATAGGGGGTTTGGAGTTTGGATAGACTTATAGAAGAAGAGATCTTAGCATGTTGCACATCCTCCTATATTTAAAATAAGGTCGTAGTTCATGCTGAAATGAGTCCCTGATAACCAATAAACCATTGAAAATATAAAAGAAGACCAAAAATTGACCCATTTTTCATCCTGTATGAATTATTGTAGGTGATGGCTCCTAAAACTATCAATGTTTGGGAGCATGGAGAGAGACTAGGAGGTGCTGGTTAGAAGTGCAGATATTGTAATGTAACAAAATCAGGCGGAGGTGTCACCCGCCTAAAAGAACATCTTGCTGGGAGACACGGAGATGTTGTTACTTGTAGTGGGGTTCTGGCGCAAGTTCGAAGGCTCATGCTGGCAAGTCTTGAAGAAGCAAAGGCAAGAAAGAAAGCTATTAAAGATGAACGACTGCGAATGGAGCAAGCTGCAAGAGAGCCTGTAGCTCGTGGACCATCATATCAAGATGTGTTCGATGATGACGAGGAAATGCAGATGGAATGGGCTCGTCGAGACTCGTTGAAGGTACACCAGCTCCAACAAAGGGCAAAAGCCAGGGGTGCAACGTTTGAACATGGTGGTGGCAGTGGAAGTGGTACGGGAAGTGGTACGGGAAGTGGCAGTGGAAGTGGCAGGGGAAGTGGTGCCATTTCTACGATGTTTGGCAGGTCACAGTCTATGAGAGTTGATTCTGATATTTTGGTAGCTCGGGCATCCCGGCAAACCCGCATTGATACAACAATGCGTGGAGGCTCTAGGTCGACACTTGGAAAAATTTGGTCTAAGTGGTTTCATAGTAATGATATTGCTAGGAAAAAGGCAGAGTGTCCTTATTTTCGTGCTGCTATCAAAGAGATACAAAAACTTGGTGAAGGCGTGGCGCCACCAAGAGGCCATGAAATCGATGGGACATATCTTGATGCTAACGAACAAGATATAAAGGAGTATGTGGAAGAGTTCAAAGATGACTAGGGTATATATGGAGTCTCTATCATGTGTGATTCACGGTCAGGACCTACACAGATGAGTATTATTAACTTCATGTTGTATTGCAATGAAAGAATATTTTTCCATAAGTCAGTGAATGCAACTGGTGAGATGCAAAATGCTGACTTTTTGTATCGTGAGATACGTAAAGTGGTGAAAGAAGTTGGAGTTCGACATATTATGCAGATTGTGACTGACAATGGTGCAAACTACAAGAAAGCATGTCAACTCGTCATTGAAGAGTATCCAAGTTTAGTATGGCAGCCGTGTGCGGCACATACCATCAACCTCATGTTGAAGGATATTAGCCAGTTCAAGGAGGTTGCTAATGTTGTGAAGGCAGCGAAGAGGATTTGTCAGATCCTATACAGCCACGGTCGCCTCCATAATGAAATGCAAGAACATATTGGAGGAGAGATAGTTCGTCCAAACGCCACAAGGTTTGGAACGACATTTGTTTTCTTAGAAAGTTTTTCGGATAGAAAAGATAAATTTATGAAGTGGATGGTGTCCGATGTGTGGAGCTCCAATCATTTGTCCACGACTGAAGAATGAGAATACATGTATTCCTGTCTCACATGTAGACAATGGTGGACCTCTATGCATTGGGTTATTAAAGTAGTAGAACCGGTTTATCGACTACTAAGATTTGCAGACTAGTAGAAACCCGCAACTGTGGCAGGACTGGTTGCAAAAACATATGAACTGAAGCACGAACTTGACGTCGCATTGGCAGAAGATGATGCTACCTGTGATCGTGTTATGGAGGTAGTTAATAAAAGAATTGCAATGCTCAAGCAACGCACCTATATACTTGTAGGCAAGTAGATAGTTTCGTAAATCCTAACACATATTTGTTGTATTTTTTTCTAACATTGTAAGTGTGTTGAATTCCAAACTTTGGACTGCAGCGGTGTTAAACCCATAGAGCCATAACCTATATGGTTTGGGGAAGAATCCATCCCTCACTGTTTCCGTGACAACGGCAATTCAAAGAATAGTCGATACACCCGAGGAGGCAGTGCAGGCTCTAGGCGAGCTCGAATTATATCGTAATCGACGTGGCCTATTTGCTTCAAATGAGGCTCACATTAGTGCATCTCGTCTTTCTGTAGGTATGTTGTTATCAACTTATATATACATAGAAAATCAACCGTCACTATGAGTTCAATATAATTTTCATGTTACTTGTAGCTACATGGTGGATGACTTTTGGAGCAGAGACACCAACATTACAAAAATATGCCTTGCGGATTGTCTCACAATGTGTTTCTTCCAGTGGATGTGAACGTAATTGGAGCACATTTTGCTTTGGTGCATACACAAATGAGGAACCGTCTTGGGTACAAGAAACTGCATAAGCTTGTATATGTCCACTACAATCTAAGACTGCGATTGCAAGAGCATGAGACTAGAAATGGGGATAGAGATGTAGATCCTTTTGGCGATCTAATTAATGCCACTATGTACGACAGGGATAACCCAATCCATGAGTGGCTTGATAGCTCCATAATAGAATCAGAGCCCGTACTAGAAGAGGAAGGTGAGCCCCCTATTCCATCCAAGATTGTACTTAATGCCATCCCTGAGAAGGAACTGGAAAAAGCACTAAATGATCAACCGTTGAAGGAATGGACGAAGACAACTATTGGCAAGAGTCATCTTGGAAAAAGAAAATATTGTAGCCAACAGACTGAAAAATTGGCTGCAGACTTTGCCTCTCTTACACAAACAAAAAAAACGAGAGGCTAATAAGAAGAAAAAGAAAATTCAGGAGGACATTGTGAAAAGCGATGACGAAATAGAAACTCCACCATCTGATGAAGTGCAATACCAAGAGTCTGGTGATAGTAGCTCTCTGTCGTCTGATGATGGCGCTGATGGTGGGACAACGCATGATGCAACACAATACAAACCATTGGAATTCACCTGTGAGAAAAATTTCATGCATGCTACCCAGGATGAAGATCATGGTTGTCATAAGACTCATACTGGAAAAACAATTCATAGTACTTATGGACGTAAGAGTCGCAAACAAGATCGTTCTCAGCCACATGACTCTTCTTCCTATGAATCCCATGCTAGCTCAACGACTTATGGACGTCGAGATGTCAACCTATTACCTTCTGGTGATGATTCTCATTCTTCAGAAATTTTATCTTATCCTACTCACCATTACGGTCTTGTACCCTTCGACAACAATTCAAGAATGGTTTATCAGTGGGTGGAACCCGAATATTACCAACAAGTTTATAATCATTGGCTACAACATGCCCATGAAACATACACCTGGGATCAATACAAAGCCTACCTTGCTCAATATAGCGGACTTGTACTCGTTGATAATAATGAGTACATTGCACAACCTTCGCGCTTCTCGACAATGTATTGGTATGAATTGCTAGTTTGCTACACCATTATTGTTTATATTGTTTTTAGTATACTAGTCAAGTTATTATTCATTACCATTATCTTATGTTTTTCTTATTTTAGATGCTGCTGAGTACTTCGGGGGGAGAGAGCTGCGCCAGAGAGTGAAGCTGGCAAGGTTTTCTCTGTTTTTTGCAATTGCTACTTCATTAAACACTCTACAATTGTATTTAACAATTTTCCTTTATTTCCGGTTGTCATAGTAGGAAAAGGCTAGACAGTAAGAGAAGAGGGGAACCTCGGCGTCCACAGGAAAGTCCGGGGTATCCTTAGACAGGGAACCGGCTGTCAGGAAATGAATTGAGTATATTTCTGAAAACTTATTCTCTGTCTCTACATGGGGGGGGAGGTGGCTATTTATAACCATTCCTCCCGGTACGTGAGATTACAGGTTTACCCCCTACACGGCCCTATCTAAGTAGGGGCTGCAGGGTCTTTTCCTACCTCTAAGTGTAGCCTTTGATCCTTGGTGGACCGTCTTGGTCCCGGTTCACCAGGCTGGCGCACCTGGTCCAGCGAGACTGTTCCACCAGGAGGGTGCGGGGTATTCTCTCCGCCCGAAGACCTTTGGGCGTCCGGGCGGTTGTGACCTTCGGGGCCCTTTGGCCCCCCTTCGAGGCCCTTTGGCCCCCTTCGGGGCGTTTAGTGGGTCGGCACGCTTGGGTGCTCGCCCAGTCGTGGGGGCCGGTGGGCCGTCCCTACGACACCGGTTTTGCCAGTTTTTCCCGGTAACCGGCTGGTTACCGGTGGGGGCAAATTCAAATTCAACTTTCATTTGATGAAATTTGTCCGATTTTTAGCCGGTTTTTGCCACGGCAGAATCGGCCGGGAATCAGCACGCCCCGAGCGGATTTTGCCCGGTAACGGTTCTTTGATCCTTGATTTGAAGTACCACATCTCTTATTTAATAAATCCGATTGGAATAATTATGTGGGAATAAAATGTTGCATTTTGTAGGTATTACATTTAGGAAATACTATTGTAGGATGTTTTTTTTTTGAAATAAAAGGATGGTGACAAGGTTGGCTGGTCCGTTTGTGATTTTCGTAGAATCTGAAGGGTCTGAAATTTATGAGACTCGCAATAATATTGTATGATCGTCGTATATTGTTCTCGTGCGCTAAATTTCTGTAGAATTTTGTGAGGACAATAGAGGTAGCAATGATTCGTAAGTACAAATGTAAGTGATATTACGATGCACTAGGAAATTCATACACGGTGGACTTTGGAGAAATGGTGCAACAATAATAATACGACATTTGATCCGACAAGGGGTTACATGGCAAGCAGGCTAACAAACCAAAGATGGTACACGTATGCCTTTAGAGAATTATAAATATATAGACATATAGACGAAGAGGGTCGGACTACTGCATGGACCGAGGTCATTTGCCCTTCCTTGCGAGCTCGGCGTTGTACTCCTCGCTTCTCCGCCTTGGCATCGACCGCCAATTCCCTCTTTTTCTCGCGAGCCTCGCACATTGCAATTAAGACGAGAGATTGGCACTTCAAATAAAGTTAAAATTTGTAATTATAATACAATTAGTTTCATAGTGCTTACAACAAGAAAAATATTGACTGAAGTACAAGTTATAACATGGTGAAGTAGAAGTCGGTGTTCTTACGTGTTGGCAGGCGCCTTACAAGTTCTCACAGTGTGGCCTTCCTGGCGGCAGCGGCCGCAACGTCTTCGCTCCGCTCCAGCTTCCCCTTCGTCCATATCGTTCGTAATGCGACAACTCTGCTGATGGACCTTCCCCCCTTCAACAGGTCTAGATCCGGAATCCAAGTCCTCTATGCAATATCTAACGTGGTGAAGTTTCCCACAACCCTAAAGCCTCTTAGCTCGTCGTACCACGCCTGCTGCACCCTCTCCTTCATGAAATACTCCGATATGAAGTTCGATGTGTCCATGTGGATGGTCTCACACGCGGCGAGGACATGAGAGCATGGATTGTGAATGAGCTTTAGCTTGTTGCATGTGCAGCTAGATTCATTGATATGGTCTCGAAGGCATACCTCGTGGGTAACAAGAGACCAAGCTGTCCCAAATCCAGCTCTGTCTAGAAGGACCACGTCGAATCGATGCTCCGTATTGCCCATTACGAAGACCGTATGTGATTGAGTTTTCTTGGTCTTGGCCTGCATGTACGTTGTAATCTTCGAGTAGTACAGTGTATGTGGGTTGGTTGCATAAAGTGTTGCATTTGCATGCCTTTTCCTGAAATATCCGATTATACCGTGCATAACACCTTCCACGATGGCGATGAGAGGCTGAGAACGGAGGCCCCTAATAACCCAGTTGTACACCTCCTGAATTGTCCTACATGACGTCAAGGAAATGGCACGCCTCGCCGCACTGCAGGCCCGACGAACAAACTGTAGTAGCTCGTCGCGCATCACCTCCACACCAATGGTGACCCTGTCCAAGATCGACTGGCCGTCCATGGCAATCCCGACGTTGATGTCCGTCTGCAAGGAGTACATGAAAGCATCAAACCTATAATTTAGGTAACCGTACTTAGACATTTTAAAACACGATAGTACGTACCGCGATGTGCAAGTTTTGTGTGAAGTGTACATGGCAAGGTAGTTAGGATCGCGGTCCTACTCTTAATGTCTTACGATTCTACAAACCCATGACAACCTGTCGATCCAAATTACACTGTCGATCTTACTCGTAGAGACTATGGGCAAAAAAAAAATTGCATTTTTTTTAGAGACCGGGCTTTGCTGATATTTTGTTTTAAAGCAAATTTTGTTGATATTAATTTCTGATAATGAAGCTATAAATAAACAAGGAGTATGCAAAATATTGTATCAGTGCGATAATGCTAGTACAAAAATCTATATTATGGCATGAGCAATCTTAAGCTTGATAATGATAAGCTATTTTTATTCCTGGAGTATGTCTAGCTGATTTTAAGGAACATACAAGTGGTAAACCATATAAGAATCATAGAAACTTATAGTATAGATGTTAAATTTATGTATTTTTACAATTTCGTAGAATAGCTGATTCTACGATTCGATACTACGATTTCGATCCAACTCAGGATCTCGACTCTAACTATGTTGGTACAGGGTACGCGTCGGTCGGTGCTGGTACGCGAGCGGGGGGAGGGTCGACGACATGCACCAGCCTAGTGCGTGTCTGTGGGGCGTACCAGCGAAGGTACTCATCGTACGCGCTGGGGTCATACGGGGCATCCTCCTGCACGCAGTCCTGGAGGGCGTTCACCCACTGCGCCACCCATAGCTCCAGCTTCGCCGGCCACTACATCCTAGTGCCACCCCTCCTACTATGCCTGCAAAATGTACCACTGCAATTAGAAGTTATCGTAACAGAACTAACAAAAATATATACGGACATGTGTTGTGTGTAACTCACGCGTGGTCAGAGTCAGGCACCCTCATCCTGACGGGAATTGGAACAACCTGGCGAAGGCCGAACTGGTGCATCACCCTGTGCACCACATAGTTCTTGGCGAACACGTCGAAGACGAGCTTCTTCTGCGTCCACTAGTACGCCCAGTCGCACAAGCACAATGACAACAACCCCCGAGAGCACAGGCCTCCGTCTCTTGATTAGAGTACAGCTCCCAGCGCACGTCGTCAGCGGTGAGGCGGTCTAGCTGCTCCACGAAGTGCTCGTACACACGTGTGACCTGCACGTGTGCATACTGTGCCTGCGAGCCAGAACAGTGGTCACAAAGGATGACCTGTAATACGAATAAAGTAAAGATATAGGGAAGTATGTACCTATCTACGACACCAAAGGGACCCTACGGTCGGTCGGTCCACCGTGTCCCCATGATACATGTCCTCACCGTACGGACTAGAGTATACCAGCATGGGCCATCCGAGAGAGAAGCACTCGAACAACCACAGCTGTAGCAGGAGGGGCAGCCTGTGAGGATAGATGCTGGCCTCGTCCTACAGCACGCATCGCACATGCCGCGATACGTCGCGCAAGTACGACTGATCCCCAGCTGGCCTCCAGCTCCTCGCCGTCAGCGATGGCTCTCGTATACCCCACGAGGTGGGCGTTGACGGAGTCGCCGTGGCGACTGGTAAACTGTACCCAACCGAAGAGCCATATTAGGTACGCCTCGAGGTGCCGCAACACCTAGTTGGCGGTGGGCTGCGGGACCATCTGCTCAACCTACGCACAAACGAATAATTAGTAAGCCCGTCATATGACTAGGATAGTGCATCGCTAAACATGAAAAATAGGTAGCACATGTACCCGGAAATTGCGAAAGCCACCGCAAGGGCGGACCATGCTGCTGTCACTCTGAGAAGTTGTAGTACGGTGGTGCGGCCTCTGGCACAAGAACCCCCTTAAACCTACCCAGTAGGGCATCGCGCCAGTTGACAGGCGCATCCGACGAGAATGTAGGGGCTCCCGTGATAGGCAAGCCGAGCAGCATCACGATATCCTACAGAGTAGGGGCCATCTCCCGGAATGGGAGGTGGAAGGTGTCGCTGCCACCAGTCCACGAGGGCTGTTAGGAGCGATCGGTCGAACAGAACCGCCGTGACCGCCGGACCGCTCGACCTCCCGTCATCCTGACCGAAGGGGCACGGCCACCGCAAAGCACGAAGAAGTAACTACATAGCGGACATATGACTCAAAAAAATGGTACAGCTTGCGAACAAACCTTTCTACCTAGCGTGGGTCCAGTCTCCAAGCCCACCGGGGTGTCGCGTACGAACCACCCCCAAGTCAGGCGCGTCGTCCCTGCGAACCGGATGCGGGACACAACGGCTCGCACGGTGCTACGCGTCCACCAACCGGTCGAGCAGACCGAAATGCCAATCCGAATCACCAGGGTCGTGACCCATACCTGCAAATTAAGAAATTAAAAGCATTAATGTTAATTGAGCATTTAAATTATATTTCAATGGCAAATAAATCATATTTAATATGTTCTTAGTACCACTAAAACACTATGCTACAAAACGGAGCTAATAAATATACAATTTCATGAAACCCAAGTGTTAAATACACAATTTTTTCTACAAAAAGCTATATTACGTTAACACCTGTACATGCTACAATGGATTGCGAAATACTTAAAACATTATCGTTACTATGCATATTTATAATGGGTGAAGCTTTCGGGAAAAAAATAATAATAATTTCACATGTTTTGGAATCCTATGGGTTTGGAACCATATATCTATGATTTTTGTCTTAGTATTTTATAATTCTTTAATCCAACCAAAACTATAAATAAAATGTTATGCATTCTTTATTGTGCAAATAAAAACATGTATTTAACATTCTATAAACTAGCATTTGTGAAAGCACATGTTATCGACATGTTTATATAATAGAAAAGTAACACGTTATCGTTCATCAAGCCCGGACGCAATTAGAGCAGCATGCGAAATAGTACAACTGAATTAGTTCTCACCGACAGATTTTTCCTCCATATGAACTACAAAACTAATTGTATTAACCATGCTATCTCCAAACTAAGATTTTTTAAAATTAACTTATTGTTATTTCATTTGCTAACAATATATCAATACACATCATGTTGTTTACTAACTTATCCTGGTTTCAAAAATACATATATACAAAATAATCATAGAAACTCACCATCGTCGTCACTACAAAAAAATTTCCCACCTCTCCCTCTTCCTCTCCTCTCTTTCCCTTTCCTTCTCCTCTCCTCTCTTTCTCTTCTTTCTCTCAGTCTTGCTCAATGAAATGGCGACAGTTCACAGCGGCAGCGCGCGTGTGCAGTATAAAACCACCCTAAGTCATCCAACCGTTGGGCGACTAGGGTCCAGTGCTCGAGCGACACATGTTCTAGTCACGCCACTCTACGGGGACTAAGACCAAGTCGCCCATTTGTTAGGCGACTAGGAGGTGAACGGTCAGGTCACTCTATTGTTAAGCGACTTAGACAAGTGTTGCTCATCCGTTGGGCGACTATCCCAAGTCGTCTAACCGTGGAGCAATACATGATTATTTCTGACAAAAAAATTAAATAATATTATTTCTGTAATTTCAAATAAAAAATATATTATTAAAAAAAAATCTGCAGTTGGCCATCGCCGTGAGCCCATGACCCTGTCATCGCCATGCGTAGCTTGCAAGCTACGTGCAAGCAAGAGTATGTAGTTTGACAATCGGAAGCTGTAGCTTGCAAGAGTATAGTTTGACAATCGGAAGCTGTAGCTTGCAAGAGTATAACTGTTCCATGGTAGGAAACTAAGGATCTTGCCGCCGGCCAGCTGCTGCTAGCCTGCTTCTCTCTACAAACACAAACTAGTCTGCACAAATACGTACCTTGGACTTGGACTCCATCTCTTCTTTGGCAAAATTCAACACATTTCTCTAACATCCTTGGCGTTGGCGTAATATGTTTTATGGTTAACTATGCTCTCAATTCACCACTTGTTCTGTTTGACTCTGCAAGCTAATATAATATTTTGGGTCTAGATAAAGACTTGAGGTCTACGTACTATCCCCAAGTTGACCAAAAAAAGGGTAAACCTTTCTTACAAATGAATCAGAGTGCAGGTGAAATCTCAAATCAAAGTGATCCACAAGGGGAGTCAAACCAACCCGAATACAGGATGTTTATTTTGTCCGTTAAGTGGGTGAAATTGTGGAAGGCACCGGTGGTCGCTGTGCGCTTCTCCGACGCCCTCTAGTTGACTTTCACTGGCTGATCGATTGATCGTTTTCGTTTTCATTCAAGTTTGGCTGCGATTAGTTGTATCAAACGTAAGCAACATGACTTTGCTGCTCAGTAATCAGTTCAATACTAGGATATGTGACTATGTGACCAACTGACAATCATATCCTGCTCTCTCTCTCTCCTGGCCTATATAAACTGCACAAACAAGACAAGCCGTGGGCAAATTAAGCAAGCGCGGCGAGTTAACAGGCTAGCTAATGGACGCAGGCGGCGATATTTCCGAGAAGAGCAAGGAGCACTTTGTTCTTGTGCACGGTGCCGGCCACGGCGCCTGGTGCTGGTTCAAGCTCCTCTGCCTCCTCCAGGGCTCCGGCCACCGCGTCTCCTGCGTCGACCTCGCCGGCGCTGCCGGCAGCCGCGTCGACCCCAACACTGTCCGGTCGTTCGAGGAGTACGACGCACCGCTCATCGACCTCATGGCCGCACTGCCGGACGGCGAGAAGGTGGTCATCGTATCCGTCTGTCCCACCATCCGTTGTGCAACTGCATGCACCGTTACATTTTCCTGAGTAAATTTCGCAAAATTCAACATATTTTGTACAAACTATCGCAAAGCTCCAGATTTAAGGTTTAATTTAACAAAATTTTAGATTTAAGAAGGTATGTTATCACAAAACTCTATGTTATTGTACAAACATGGAGTTTTGTGATAACATACCTCCTCAAATATGGAGTTTTGTGAAATTGAGCTTTAAATCTAGAGTTTTGCGATAGTTTATAAAAAATATGTGGAGTTTTGTAAAATTTACTTTTTTTTAATAGAATTTTTAGAGGTGTCTTCTTGTTTTCCTAATTTGAAATGTATTTTCGACATTAACAAAATATTTATCATGTACAAATAGAAACTAAAATTAAGTTCATAATATTTTAATTATGGTCTACATACCCTATTAAGCTACTCTGGAATTTTTATAGGTACTTTGTTATTTTCTTTGTTTACAAATTATTTACCGTGCACAAATGGAAATCAAAATTAAGTTGAGATTATTTTGATTAAACTCTGCATACCCTATTTAGCTACTCTGCAATTTTTAATAATTTTTTATAGGTATCGTGCTACTTTCCTTGTTTGAAAAGTGTCTCCGGCATTTACAAAAATTTTATCGTGTACAAATGAAAACAGAAATTAAGTTGATAATATATTAGTTCCACTCTACATAACCTATGTAGCAACTCTAGATTTTTTTTAACATCAAATTACAATACAACTAAATATTTAAGTCTGAAATTTGAGCTATGCTCTACTTTCATTCGAGTACTGCGCTATAAATAATATCTATACGATAAATTAAACTTTATTCAGCTAAAATGATGTATTACATCAAACAACAATACAACTAAAATTATCTTTTAAATTAATAGAGTAAATTTTACAAAACTCCACATATTTTGTATAAACTATGGCAAAACTCTAGATTTAAGGCTCAATTTCACAAAACTCTAGATCTTAAATCTGAAGTTTTGCAATAGTTTGTACAAAATATGTGGAGTTTTGCAAAATTTACTCCATTTTCCCTTCTAGAAATTCAGGGCTAGCGTTTTAACTGTGTTTTCCTCAGGTGATTCTGGTAGGACACAGCGCAGGAGGGCTAAGCGTGACACATGCAATGCATTTGTTCGGAGACAGAATTAAGCAAGCAATCTTCATAGCAGCAACCATGCTTCCGTTTGGCTACCAAACTGAACAAGACATCAAAGATGTGATTCAATCTCCCTTGGGCCTAAATTGCTGCTCTCTTATCACAAGTTTATCATGAATCCCTCTTATGTATGTCTGCTAACAATAGTAGCATTGGTCCTTTCTGAAATTCTCGGTTGCAAATCAACAGGGTGTTCCTGATTTATCCGAGTTCGGCGACGTGTATGACCTGACATTTGGTCTGGGAGTCGATTGTCCGCCGACAAGCGTGGCACTGAGAAAGGAGTTCGAGCGCACAATCCTATATCAGCAGAGCCCCCAAGAGGTTGATGAATTGCAGCAGCCAAACATCTGCGCATGTTCTTCCAGTTCTATGTATCACTCTGACTGTAAAATGGACTGCATGATGATTACAAATGTTTGTTCAGGACTCTACACTCGCCTCCATTCTGCTCCGGCCATGGCCGGCCGTGCTGAGCACGGCCAGGTTCAGCGGTGGTGATGGCTGGGTCAACAGGGTGCGGCGAGTGTACATAAAGACGGCGAACGACCACATGGTGAAGCCGAGGCAGCAGGAGGCCATGATCCGCCGGTGGCCGCCCAGCGAGGTGATGGCCATGGCCACCGACCACAGCCCGTTCTTCTCGGCGCCGGAGCATCTCTTCAACCTCATCCTCAAGTCGCTGAGACCTGTTGGAGCACAGCAGCATGCATAGTCCCAGTCGATAACTGACGACTCGCCTTGGGCACTCTGCAATTCTGAATTGTGTGATGTGTTACATGTGAATTCGAGTTACCATGCCGACAGGGTCTCGTTATTTATCCACCATAGAAAAGGAAAAAAAAAATAATGTACATCACACATGAATCTATTGTAATTTGTTGACACCAAGAAAATTTAGCTTCATCATAAAATGAAACAGTGCCTTCATCCATTAGCTTTGTGTAAATTATTATGAAGGATACGGAGCAAGACAGCAAGAGATCATGAGGAGAAAAACATCCTCCGATAAGTTAGTACGTCCATCAGGGCAAAAATTGAGGTCAAGCGCCATGCAAACACAACGCAGGGAGGAGAAAAACTAGCTGGTCCACACGCTATACCCTGCATAGAACATGTTAGGCCACTTCACATGCAGAAATGCAGGCATCTCCTGAGATCAATTTATAACAGAACTCACCGGACGTCCTGCTTGGTTTTGACATTTGGAAGTGGCCACGCAAATGCAGTTCCCCTGGTGGATATCGATCAAATAATTCCAGTACATCCTTCAGTAATTGATACAGAGATAGATATTAGGCAGAGACCGAATGGGCATGGCAAGGGAGCACTTTGTGCTTGTTCATGGCGAAGGGCATGGAGGCTGGTGCTGGTTCAAGCTCCGGTGGCTCCTGGAGAGCTCCGGCTATCGAGTGACGTGCATCGACCTTGCCGGAGGTGGTGTCGACCCTACAGACCCCAACACTGTCCGGTCCTTTGAGCAGTACGACAAGCCGCTCTTCGATCTCATCTCAGCCTTGCCGGAGGGCGAGAAGGTATATATAAACGATCGCTCGGGCGTTCCTCCTGTCTGTCCATGCAATTTACATCAATTCAAAATTTAAAAGACTATCTTGGTTCAAGCTAAATGGTACAGTATTACTATATTAGCAGATTACCACATTTCCAGGGAAATGAACAAGAGATAAATGATCTATGCTATTTTGAATAAAAGTGAGAAATTGGATTAACGAATGCTAAAACTATACTAGTTTTAGATGGAACTCGTTTTTAATTAAATCCCAGGGGAACCAGGTTCTTTATAATTATGCTCTTTGTATTTAGAATAACACTGAAGAAAACAACTTATGGAAAACAGATATACATTGCTTTATGCATTCGAGAAAATGACAGATTGGCCAGCAACGACTCTGATCTAGCTCCTTGGTAGACTTATCTACCTGGCAACCAGACCAGGGCCATGAAACATGTACCTGTTAACGATTTGAGCCGCTGTGCATCGTAAGCGCACCTGCCAGTCCCATGCATGGCTGCCCGGTATGTGCTAGTAAACGTACATACATGTCATATCGAGACTGATATGTCATATGTACAGCCGTGAGTCCGCGACACGGTAATACTAGTTAGTAGCCCCTTGGACGGACAGACGAGAGGATCCGTCCATTGGATGGACGGACGACCAGGCGATGTGGCAGCGGATCGGGATTCCGTTCCTCTGGACGGACGAGGTAACACTGTCCGTGGGAGGGGCGGACAAGGTCACGTAGCGGCATGGCTGCTGTCCGTGCCATCCAGGGACGGACACGAGCGCTATTTTTGAAAAAAAAAAGTGGCGAGAGTGCCATTTTTGCTAATTGAGCTCCAAACAGTACTATTTCTACAAAAATTATATGTATTCTCCTGCGGTCGTAACACTAACTAGCACTTTTTCTGTTATGACCCTCAAATACTACAATCAAAGCTCTCTTAGCATCTCCCACCTCTACTCTTGCATTATCGTGTGATTATGTCCAGTGCCATCAATGTATTTGATTCTACAAGAAAAATGTTAAAGAGTGCAAACAAATGTAAAAAAAAATCCTGTAAGGAAATATTAGAGTTTACTTCAATAATTGAAGTTCACAACTCAGTTTATAAACGGCAGACATTTCCAATGAAAATTGAAACATGTCAGTATTTAGTACATACGAACCAAAACATAACTAGCTAATACCAAGCTCATAACCATGTGCTGATTACAAATTCACCATCCATTCAATGCTTAAGCCTGTATAGTATGAATAAAGGCTCAGAATTGTAGTTAGCTCCCACAAAATGCTGAAGGTAGTTAATTAGTTATGATTTATGAAGCTACTTATGGGCAAATGTTCAAACTTTTGAAGACTAAAGACACATCAAAGGGAGATTTGGTTTACCTTACTAACTAATCCAATCTACTTTCAGGTGATTCTGGTCGGACATAGTACTGGAGGGCTGAGTGTGATTCATGCAATGCATGAATTCATTGACAGAATTAGGCAAGCAATTTTTGTGGCAGCTACAATGCTACCATTTGGACTTCAAACCAATGAAGATAAGAAAGATGTAATGCTTTCAAGTCTCGTTCTTTTTCTTCATGAAGCATTAGCCACCTAGCAAGTGCTGAGAATATTCTTTTTGGAACGGAAAGAATGAGATAGTTGATACAGCAAAAAGTGTATATTACATATACATTAAATGTAATAATTGATGCAAGCATAGATTTCCAAGGTATAGTAGCTAGCTCAAATGTATATGATAAAAAGCAGTATAAATATGCAATATTGGCAACCAGGCACCTTAAGGCTTGCTCTCAGTATAGTCATTTGCATAATAGACAAGCAACAAAAGGTTGAAGGAATCTAGGAACAATTCTAGAACAATTGAATTTATTAGACTTATCTTAATTTATGACATCAATCTCTTTGTTTCATTGTCCAATCTTCTGTTATTTCATTTCATGGTTATATGCTTATAATAGTAGGTAGGAGTAGGACTAATGACAGGCTCTGTATGTTAATGTGTAACAGGGTCTACCAACTTTGCCTGAGAACGAGGTTGAGTTGACATTCGCTGCAGGAGCAGATGATCCTCCAACAACTGTTGCCTTGAGACCAGAATTCCAGCGAGATCGACTATCTCAACAAAGCCCCGAAGAGGTATTATACTATATGAGAATGTGCCATAAGAACTGAGAAACAAGACACAAAATACCAAACAGAGCAAATGTGAATATTTAACATAAGTGGGCATGTGCTCACCAAATCCACACTCTTTATTAAACTGTACTGATTCTATCACCACAATCTGAACCCAGTATTACCATAATTCATTATAGCTATTTCCTGAAAAGATATTGTTACTATTTCCCATTCATGTTTTTTGAGCAACCATTTCCTCAACAACTAAACATCATACTCCGATGAAGAAATAAACAATGATGCAAAATTTTACTTACACATAATTGTTTTTTACCTGGTTCAGGAATCAATACTTGCTTCAATGCTGATGCGCCCGTGGCCTGTAACTGCTATTTCTACTGCAAGCTTCGAAGGAGATGACGAGAGATTGAATCGAATCAAACGGGTTTTTATAAAGACAGAGCGTGACCACATGCTGGACCCTCAGCAGCAAGATTCCATGATCAAGAAATGGCCACCCAGCGAGGTTTTAGTCGTAGATACAGATCATAGCCCCTTCTTCTCTGCACCAGAACAGCTCTTTAATCTAATAGTCAAATCTCTATGATGCAAATCTGCAGACAACTAAACTCTCCAGGGTGGGCTTGTCCAAATTCTTGTAACATTACATACACACAATAATTATCATCTGATTTAGGATTACATCTTTGTGAAACATGCTTCTCAGGGAATCTTCAAGGCAAATTTGCACAAATGGTTTAAGGATGCAAGTAAAACATGGTTTAACAAAAACATTGTCCTTAAATTTGTGAACAAGTAACTCAAGTCAGTGCCTTTATAATTTCCATTTTAGATAAGCTTACATATCATTCCAGAGAGAGAGAGAGAGTATATAAGTGTCAATTCCCAAAGCAGTTTTGGGGCTAGGTACGTGCCTGATTGAACGATGAAACTTCATTATAATTTAATATCTATAATTTTGTTTACATGACATCACGTTGTTTTTAAAAAACTAAGAGCAGCATATATTACTGTGTGTCACACGTATCATCACTAGGGCCTTACAAGCTGATGTTACAACATTGAACATTCTACTCTACAGAAAAGTTCCTGCATTTTACTCTACAGAAAAGTTCCTGACTTGAAAACCTTGTAATGGACTGTATCATATACACAGCAGGGAAACAACATACTCTCAATATTCTAGCCTCCTTGAGTGATTTTCAAGTAAGTTTAATGTGGATGGTGATTTTGCAAAAATAACTGCATAACCATCACCCACCTCCCTTCCAAGAGCTCAAGAAAATGCTGTAAACCGTCTCCATGAAAGCTTCACGGAACTCATTACCCCAAACTCCCCAATCAGAATTGGCATACCCAGCAAGCTCGCTGCATCATCAATATGTTGTTGCATCCAAGTGTTCACAAATTGAAGGTGATTTTCGTCTATTGAGTGAGGCAACCTAGCAAAAGGATCTTAGTCCAGTCATGATAATAGATTCCATTTCAATAAAGTGGCTAGATTCAACTATTTCAGCTATATAACTCACATGGAATTGAACATGAGAACTTACCAAGTGTCAGAATAAATATGAATAGAAGCCAAATCAATTCCCAATGCTTGATGGTTCCTGATGAAGTCTGTTCCAGCATACCCTGAGAAAGCATCTGGGTTGACTAGCAGAAGTTCCGGAGTGGACAGACCATAAAACCCTTCAACACCAATCTCCAAGAGGTGCAGGGTCTATAGACTTCACATAAGATGTCATCTCTTCTATCCATGCCTACGAGAATATCTTACCTTCCAAACTTGGAGTGAACAAACATGTATGGAAGATAAAAGCGTATAAAATAAAACTAGAATAATTACCAGCAATGTATCGCCCGATGGATCTGAAGTAGGGGTGGGCATGGTTCAGGTCAGCCCAATGGATCACCGAACCGATCCGAAAAAATCAGCAATATGGACCAATTGTGGAATCCAAATGACAATAGGGGCAAGAGGTTCAAAATCCATTTGCTCCATTGGATCAAGTGGATCGACCCTAACCGTTGGATTGCTCCCATCCCCACCCTGAGAGGACCGAGACGCACAGCATTGCAGCGCCTCATGCCTCCTCCCTCCGCGTATGACACCAGCAGTGGCGGCAGCTCCTTCCCCGAGCTGACCTCCGCCGCGGACTTCGCTGCCATCGCCTCCCCGACGGCTGTGTCTCTATCATCAGCTTCGGTTCCCTCCTCTCCTGTGAGTAGCACTGCATCCGTCACCGTCAGCGCTCAGATCTCAGCGGACAACACCGACTTGTTGTAGCATAGCTTGTTGTTCCCGACCGCCCTGAACACTCTCAGCCTTGATAGGAACTTGGCGCTGAACGGCACCACGCCGTCGAAGTCGTTATTCTCGAGGTTGGGCTCCTTCAGCCCCCTCATCTCGGCCAAGAACAGAGCTATGCTCCCGTTGAGCCGGTTGGAACTGAGGTTGAGCACCTTGAGCTCGGGGAGTGTGGAGACTGTTGGATCAGAGATCGGAAGACACACACAAGAGCACAACTGGATAAACACACAGAGGAAGACAACTCAGTTGTGGTGCTCAACTTGCTGCACCTTTCGTTTTCCTTCTCTCATTATTCAAGATTCCGCATTTGAGCTCAAGACATCAAACCGAAACCCAAAAATACCGACAGCACTCACGCACGCACGTACTAGCGACTAACAAACTGAATTCACAGCAACTAACACACCCACTACTCGTCCATATCCCCCACAAACTGAATTCACAGCAACTAACACACCCACTACTCGTCCATATCCCCCACAACTCGGATCATGGACCGAGACGCACAAAACTGCGCAAACTATGAAACTGAAGTTCGACCGAGTTCTGAAATTCGAGTGCTTGCTGAAACTCGAACTCTAACAGAGCCAACACACAAACTGGGTAAAGTTCGACAGAGAAGACACAAGAGAAAACTAATCGACAAACACAAGCAAAACACAAACAGCAAGATTAACTTCATCGAGACGGTGTCCGGATGCACTGGAGAGGAGTTGTTGGACAGTCCATGGAGGTGAGCGACATGAGGTCACCAATGGACGTGGGGATCCGCCGTTGAGGACGTTGGAGCTGAGGTTGAGATGGGTGATGCTGTTGTGGAGGGTGAGGTGTTGGGGATGGCGCCGTGATGCGGTTGCTGAGAGGTCGTGGTGGGTGAGGTTGGGGCGATGCGGTGGTGCGGGAACAAGCCGGAGAGGTTGGCGTTGGAGAGGGTGAGGCTGGTGAGGTGGTCCATGTGGGAGACGACGACGGCGAGCTCGGAGGTGGAGCTGGTGGCGAGGGGGTTGTCCGAAACGGTGAGCTTGATAAGGTTGGCGAGGTAGGAAAGCCACACGGCGGAGAGGCGGTGGAGCGAGGCGGTGCAGGAGAAGGCCCGGAGTCCCATCACGAGCTGCTCCGGTGGGAGGAGCTGCCGCGGCGCGGCGGGGCAGTCGGAGAATGTGAGAGCGCGGAGGGACGGCGCGAGCGCCTGGCCGAGACGAAGTTGGTGTCAAACTTGATATGTTAAAATGGTTTGATCCTTAATAGCCATTGGGTCATGTGGGGCACTGTAGCAGCACCAACATGGGTCGACCTTTCTCCTGCCAATGATCCTCCGCCAAAATGGGTCAGGGTCGGTTCGAACCGAACCGCCCCACTCCCACCCCTAATCTGAAGGGCAGCGTGGCTCATTAATCAGCTCCCAGGTAAAAATAGTAGGATCATCTTTGTAGGTCTCATTTGTGATTGTGTTTATTCTTGTCAAAACAGCCTAAGCATATGAAACAAACATGTAATATTGAAACTCTGAGACATGACAGAAGGACAATAAATCTCAAAGGCAAGGAGCCGAAATTTGCAGTGTTAATAATTAGCTGTTATTGCCAACTCATTTCATGTAGCTACAATGAGTTATATTTCTCGTGATCACCACAAGTATCAGGAACCAATTTTGCGAGTGCCGTTTAAGCTAGCAAACCAGAATTTTTACCTTAACAAAAGCTTTGTAGTAGCTCTTAATTGTTGGATCAGAGAAGAAGTCATCATAAGAAGTAAGATCTAGGCCAGCCTCCTTTCCCCCATCTCGCATATTGTGCCTTCCCTCCATAATCTTCCCAGTTATTACACAGTGACAGTATCAACCTCATCTTATGCCTTCTTGCCTCGCTGACCACGAAATCTAATGCCTGACAAAATGAGAAGACAAACGCAGCTATCAGTAAGCCGAAGAAACAGTAGGCTATGCAGAGATTCAACCTTTTTAGCGATACAGAAAAAATTCCCCAAGAAATGTATGATAGGCATTTAGTTTCAACAAGAATTTTTGGCAAGCACAACGTGATAGCTGGGCGTGTGAACGAGAGAGCCATTTCATCAAACGCATGGCGTGCACATCGGAAAATTGCTACAAGCCAAGGAACCGTTAATTTGATCTGACACGGAAAGCGTAACCCGAGCACGCATTTCATCAGGCAGGTGTCGTGCTGCCCATGCACACGCAAATAGAATACACTGGTCACGGTAGCTCACCTGGAACACCTCCTCGCCGTAGCGGAAGGGCGCCGTCGTTGAAGGCCCAGGTGCGGCACACGTTGAGCCCCGCGTTGGCGGCCTCGACGATGGCGGTGGTCACTCGCGGGCGCGTGGCCTCGTCGGCGGCGAAGGACATTAGCCAGTAGGCGTCGAAGCCGTGGATAACGAAGGGTTGCCCTGCCGCCACCACCATCGGATTGCTACTTGTGGTCGACGGCTTCTCGACTCTGCGGCTCTTATATTAGAATTGATGGAATCTGACATGCCGGCCCCACTTCCACGTGGCGCCAGCAAGATGGAAGCGGGCCTCGTGTGGGCTGACGAGCGGGCCCCGCACCACACCCATAGATTAGAAGCCCAAGGCCGAGAGCGGAAGGCTCGCCGCTCGACACCCTCCGCTCCGAAAGTAAACCGCAGCTTCCAAGTCGTCGGTCGCGACGGCGCGCATGGCGACCGGGGCGGCGGCGGCGTCGCTCCGCTACTTCCCCTCTTCACTCAGGGACCGTAGCTATCCCGGACCTGTCGGCACCGGCGTAGCCAGGCTTTCTCCGCGGCGGGGCTGCTGCGCAGCGGGCGTGGCGGCGCCGTCGCGGGAGGCGGAGCCGGCCTCCTCGCTCGGCGACCTCACCCGCGTCGACTTCCCCATCCTCGACCAGGTCTCTCCTACCTATCTCCGTTTCATACCGCAGCCCGGCTGGGCCGGAGTACGCTCGTTTTTGTGCTGTTGCTGTACTAGTTTATGTTTGGTTTATGGCCTGCGCGTTTTAGGACACTCGTTTTCAGTGTTGATTCATGGCATAAGTGAAGCTAGTGCCAGTTTTGGGACCAATTTTGATGTCGGTTCATGATTATGTAGATTTCGGTACTCGAGATGAGAGTTACAGTTGCACATTTAGTTCTGATTGTTCAGAACAAACTATTGGATTGTTGTTGGTGTTGTTGTTTAAGGGTGAAACTGCGTCCTTGCTATTATGTTTGGTGCCAATAAATCCAGTAGTTTACACGATTGATACTACCATCTTAGGTTAGGTGTTGGTTCATACAGTACAGGACAGCTGCTGAGAAATAGCGCATGGAGTGCTGCCCATCGCTGCTGATCGAGGACTATTTCTGAGTTAGGTTCAAGTTCTGTTTGTTCCGAATGAAATTTCATCTAAAATTTTCTTGTGGGTTGCTTCAAAAAGTTTGTGTTCTTTCTGCTTATGTGGTGGAATTTCACTATATATCGGTTGAGTGCTGGAGAACGAATGTTGCTTTGGCTTAATTTGGTTTGGATATAGGTTGGGGCACACATAATTTTATTATTTACTAATACTTAGAGAAAAAAAAATATTTGTTGAGTTCAATTGAGTAATTCATTTGTGGATATGTTTGTTGCTACTGAACTGATGCAAATATGGGGCTTATTTTAGTTGTGGGTGTTTTGACTGGTATGTACGGATAATTTCACTTGGTACTAATCACTGTGAATAAAAAACGTTGTTCTTCGTTCAGTTGACCCTTTGCATGTGTTGGACGCTGCACAAGTTGCAACTTTTGGTGTAGTCTGTATTTGGTTTTCTACTGGTTCTCTGATCAATCAGTACTTCATGGACATGGAGAGAAATATTTTGGTTGTTATTATTGAGCTGCATCGAAGCATTACATCAATCACTGCGGTTGTGTTGGGTGCTTTCACTGTAATGGTGCATTTAGTTATACTTGATTGGACCATTTATATAGTTCTGCTTTGCTACCGCCTAAAACCTTGTCATATTTTGCTAAAAGGGTGTGATTACCACTGTGGGTGTGTAGATTGCTGTCGGATTGGTGCATTTTGTAAGCTGCTTTACATTTCACTTAACTCTATCGTTTTGATTCAGTCAGGCATGTGAAAGCCCCATTTTTCAATTGCTGCTTTGAGCTCCTTGACAAAGTTGTTCTAGTCAATGTGTGTTGATGCTTGGTTGACATATTGGATTCTGTCATTCTCGCTGTATTACAAATCTTAGCCTTACAGTTTGTTGGATATTAGCTTTTGACATTCAAGTTCAGAGAATTTCATTTATTACCATTGAACTTGCAGGAATTTGATGGTGCCAAATTAGTTTACTTCGACAATGGTGCAACGTCGCAGAAACCTTTTAGTGTAATGAAAGCCTTGGACGAATATTACCGATTTTACAATTCGAATGTTCACCGTGGCATTCATGCGCTCAGGTAATGTTTACATTTGTTGTTGCATCTTGATTGAGATTTGAGGGTGTCATCGACTCGTCATGTCAAAACTGTAAAATCCATATTAGTACCAGGAATTTGGGATGCGTATTTACCATTACCAAGTGTGAGTAATTCCAGGCGGTGACCTGATGTAACAACTGGCCCATGAGGACAAGCGGCCCTGAAGGCAGGGTGCAGTGCAGGAGGCAGCCCTCTTACTCCCTTGCTAGGAGGGTGCTGCCAAACACACCAACAGAGCGAAACGATTTACATAATAACATTTCTAAGAATGGCACTTCGTGATTTTCCCTTCCACCGTTTTTTCTGTAATTAAAGTGACCATTTTTTCTCCTTCTTTTTTCTCGAACACGCAGGAGAGCTGCGTATCATTATATTAATAGAAGAAAAGAGAGTCATACAAGAGACCCAGACTCACACACAAACACACACACCCACTACTAAAAAAAAAAAAAAAAAAAAAAAAAAAAAACACCCGGGGGGGGGGGATGGATTAAAACACCGGACCCAACCACAACAGCAGACCTTTAAGCTGCTCCTACAACAGTGAGCAGGGAGATCCCCTTGGCTCCTGCCAGATTCCACATATAGGCCTCTTCCCTTGCCAAAGTCAGCGCCATATTAACATTTGGCGATGCACCATTGAAGACACAATCATTTCTGTGCCGCCAGATACTCCAGGCACCCATAATGACTAGAGAGTTCAGACCCTTCCTCAAATCTCCTGTTACAGTAGAATCAATTTTCCTCCACCATTCATCAAAGGATTGGTCAAGAGGTTGCGAGCAAGTGATGCCAAACCAAAATGCGACAGAGGAGAACCAAAAGTCTCTTGAGAATACACACCCCACCAAGAGATGTTGAATATTTTCCTCTTGCCGATCACATAGGAGACACTGATCCGGATAAGGAGACCCTCTTAGCCAATCATTCATTGCCCAAAGATCTATTGTGAGCTACTAACCACATAAAAAATTTACATTTGGGGGGCGCCCAAGATTTCCAGATTCTCTCATAAGGATCGAAAAGGACAGCTCCCTGGAATAAGGCATCATAGGCACTCTTTGCAGTATAATTACCCGAAGAGGAGAGCCTCCAAATGAATTTATCGGGTATATTCTCATTTAATTCCACACCATTCAAGATATCCCAAAGGTTTAGGTACTGAAACGCAGCTGTCGAACTGATCTCGCCTTGTATATCCTCTATCCACTTTTCCTCCGTGAGGGCCTCCAACACAGTGCGTTTGGTTGTTCTTCTTTTCGGTACCAGAGCGAAAACCAGGGGTGCTATGTCGTGAATTCCCTTACCATCCAGCCATTTGTCCATCCAAAAAAACGTACTGGATCCGTTTCCAACTTCTGTTACTACTGCCATAGATAACAGGCTAGCCACCTCATTGCTGACTTGGATAGGCAAATTTGCCCAAGGTTTGTTGGGCTCACTCCGCATAAGCCAGGGCCATCTAGCTTTTAAGGCAATACCCAGGGATTTCAAATCTGCTATCCCAAGTCCACCTAGTTCCCGGGAGCGGCACACTCTAGGCCAGGCGATGAGGCAGTGACCACCTTTAACCTCTTTTCGACCCTTCCATAAAAATGCCCTTCTTATCTTATCTATTGCCTTGATAGCCCAAGGTGGAATGTCAGTTGCCATGGCCACATATATTAGGATTCCAGTGAGAACAAATTGCACTTGAACCACCCTTCCAGCACGTGTCATCAGGTCCGCCTTCCAGCCAGGAAGCTGCTCAGCAACTTTATCAATGATGGGTTGGACCTGCTCCTTGGTCATCTTTTTGATGGTCAAAGGCAAACCCAAATATTTACACGGGAAATTCTGCACTTCACAAGGCAGGATGTTCTGTCATATGTCTTATCATATGTCTTATTTATTAGGTATGATAGTACTCGTGCAACCTTCTTGTACTGGATGCTGATGTTATAGATGTAGAATTATGTGATATCTGATGTGATGATCAACTGCATGCACTATTGGTAGAAATATAGTAAATGCTTTGCTTCATAGTAGAGTTATCATTTGTTTGTATGTTTGTAGTGTTTGTGCATCTATAAACATATGTGTACACACGTTTGTGCTCCCATTAACATGCTTGCTTAATTCATTGACATCAGCGCGAAGGCTACTGATGCATATGAGGGTGCAAGAACAAAAGTTGCAAATTTTGTCAATGCAGCTGATAGTAGAGAGATTGTTTTCACTCGTAATGCTACTGAAGCTATCAATTTGGTAGCCTATTCATGGGGCCTATCTAACTTAAAACAGGGAGATGAGGTGAGTGCTCTGCTTTGCCCAGCTGATACGTCATGTGTATCAATGTGAAAAATTGTCAGCTGTTCCTGCTGTCTTTGTTCCTATATGGATGCATGTATTTGTGAAAGTTGTACTTCTATCATTGTTCTGGTCTTTTCAAGTATCTATGTAATATCGTTTTTTCTCATTCCTTTTTAGTCTATTAATTTTTGAAGTCTTCATCTCAATGCCAGAGAAAAATATTAATCTATCTCATCCAAATTTCACAAAGTGTTTTTTCTGTTTTATGTTCTATCAAACTCTTCAGCCTTTTGTATACTTCTTGGTAAGAACTTTGTCTGCTATTTTGTTGGCCAGATTGTTCTTACAGTTGCGGAGCATCATAGCGCTATCGTTCCTTGGCAATTTGTTTCCCACAAGACTGGTGCTGTCTTAAAGTATGTTGGGTTGACTAAAGAAGAGGTTCCAGACATTGAGCAGTTAAAAGGGCTTCTGTCAAACAAGACAAAGATTGTTGTTGTTCATCATGTCTCGAATGTACTGGGTAAGTGGATGCTTTTCTATTAAAGTAAATTTACTTAAAAGGTCATGAAAAATTTGAAACCCCTGTATATTAATCTTTGGCAAGTGTACTTGAGATGTGTTGCTTAATGGAAGGATTTTAAAGTAAACACAAGCTATGCTGTTGTCTTGAGTCAAAGCTTGGCATTGTGAACCAAAAAAAAAACCAATGAAATGGGTAGGACTAGCGGTTAGTCTTTGTCAAAAGATATCATAGTTAATGATGGAATGGTAGATCAAATAGCTGCATTAGATTTGGCTTGGCTCATTTCTTTGGTACCTAATCAGCTGTAGCCTGTAGGTGGGTAATCTAAGTATGTGACTTGGTTCTTAGAGTTGTTTGGTGATGATGAATGACGATGTAAGCTAAGTTTCTGGCAAATATTCCCTGATTGGATTCCATTATTCTAACTTTCATTTCATGTGATTTCTGTCTTGCAAGCAGAATTGCTGAGAAGGGTTCTATTGTATTCCTTCATTATTTCCAGGTTCAATGCTTCCTATTGAGGAGATCGTGACATGGTCAAACAAAGTTGGAGCTAAAGTCCTTGTAGATGCTTGTCAAAGTGTTCCCCATATGCCAGTTGATGTTCAGCAGCTAGGTGCAGATTTTCTTGTTGCGTCCTCGCATAAGGTTTTTGTTATCAACTCTCTGTTACTAAATAATTTATTAGTCGTTCAGAATAGCACAATAATTGACCTTTATAAGTTATGGGTTAAACTTCTCAGATGTGTGGCCCTACAGGCGTTGGATTCTTGCATGGAAAACTTGAGACCTTGTCATCTATGGGGCCTTTCTTAGGTAAGATACGGTAATGCAGAAGGAATTTGTTCACACTATATCACTATATTAGAGGATAAATTGGGTAGGTAACATTTATTGTTGAAACACAGACGGGACTAAGCCTCAGTTTCCTGTTTGAGGGAAAGCTGTTATGTTTTACTTATTCTTGAAATACTAATTTCCTTGCAGGCGGTGGTGAAATGATTGCAGATGTGTTCCAAGACAAATCCACATATGCTGAGCCTCCTTCTAGGTGAGGAATCAAATTGCATCTTCCGGTTGTTTTAATCTTTCTAGATTAATTCCTATCTGTCTTCATCTGCTATCAGATCTTCTGAAGAAAGTTGGTACAGGATATACAATATCTAAATTCTAAAGTGAATAAGTGATAAAAGTTACTACATAGGAGAGCACAATGATACAGTGCTCTACAATCATGGCCATGGCTGATGTTACTGTGGGATGGCCCTTAATTAGATAAATACAGTGACAAACACTAACAGCCATGCTCTTACAAGTTTCTAATCAAACATTGATTCTGTTTACCCTTACTTCATGTTCTGATATGGAAATTGATTACTTCCACCTTGATATGACAGACCTAAAATATTACAAGATAACCTGTACCAGAATTGTAGACAAGTGATACAAGATGACTTAAACAAAACATGTTGGTTCTATCGGAAAATCCGAAAATGATATGTTGTAGTTTTAGTTGTTTTACACAAGAGGGTTTCCAAGTTTGTCTCTGCTTGGCATTATTTGCTGGAGCAATTGAAAAGGCACACCTCCTGATGTTGTACTTAAGGCTGTATAAAATTGCTGTTGATGTTACATTGGTCCTTTTTAATTTATCCTCTATATATTCTGACTATAATATATTCTGAAAAGATTTGAGGCTGGAACTCCTGCAATTGGAGAAGCTATAGGATTGGGAGCAGCAATAGATTATCTGTCACATCTTGGCATGCAGAGGATCCATGAATACGAGGTCAGTATAAATTCTCTTGACTTTTGTTTTACACCCTTAAGTTTTTTTGAAATACTGGTTTACAGTCTTTATGTTCAATGTTAGGATTTTGCTTATTCTGCTCTTCAGAAAGATTGGGAATTGAATCACTAATTCACTATACATATGATAGCATTCTCACTTGTATTGTTTTTCGTCATCCAGAAAGAGTTGGGGACGTATCTCTATGAGAGTCTTCTTTCTGTTCCAAATGTTCGGATCTATGGTCCGGCTCCGTGGCAAACTGATCACCGTGCTCCTTTATGTTCTTTCAATGTTGAAAATGTTCACCCAACGGATATTGCAGAAATTCTTGATCTCCAGGTACGCTGAACTTTCAACCGCTGATCTCAGATGCATATGTTAGTTTGAGTTTTTATCAACAGTTGGGGTACTGTTCTCATACTAGCTGTAAGCTTTATTTAGACTACATAAAGAAAAACTTCTCCGGGAAGTGGGAACTTTGTAGTTGTCTCACTTGTGCGCCTTTAGGTATTACTGATCTATCTTGGAGCTGTTCTTAATCAGCCATGTTGCCTAGCTTCAACTGCAACCAGAGAGCATATAGATTTTCTTTTTACATCATATGACATGTTGCCTAGCTTCTACTGCAACCAGAGAGCATATAGATTTTCTTTTTACATCATATGACAATCAGAAATTATGACTTTCAGCATCCAAGTGTAGTTACAATATCTCAGTTTTCTCATATATTATTTGCCCGTGATATATGAGCCATCTAGTTGATTTGCACCAAAATAACGGTTAATAACAGCAGGTATTTGGGCTAAATGATTTATATTGTTTTTTGCTTACCTCCATCGAATATATGTTCGTTGGCGCTAGTAATTCAGTATTGATACGCTTGACTATCTGTTTCAGCACTGTGTAGCAATTCGGTCAGGGCATCATTGTGCGCAGATTTTGCATCGGACCCTTGGCATAAATGCGAGTGCTCGTGCTAGTCTTCACTATTACAATACAAAAGAGGAGGTGGATGTCTTTGTCCATGCGCTTAAAGCAACTATTGATTTTCTTACTTCTCATCACTAATACAGGTCAATTAGCAAATCCTCCCTTTTTACCAGTATCTTTATGAGTTGTTGTCTGATATAGTTAGACAAAAAGAAATAATCATCCAAAATGTACGTCTGCTCAAACTGCCCTGTCCCTTTTTTGGCTCTTTGTAAATCAAGTACAGAGTTGAGAACCTTTTTTAATCTCCGTCCACCTGTGAAAGTTTGGGATCAGCATTGTGCCATGCAGCTCGGGCAACTGAAATACGTTCTGCTGCTTCTTGCAAATGCAACTGCATCAACTATTTCCAGCTAATAAGCTGTATTTCTGCCGTGGTGATAATACACATGATTATTACTGCAGCAGTAGTGTGTTTATGTATATAATTACCTGCAGAAATGATCTTTATTCCTCAAGTTGGGACCAGACTTACCCCAGGCCCAAGAAGGGACAGGTAGGTATGCATGATTGGCAGTGATTTGCAGCGGAGGGAGTTTGCATTCAGTGCACTGGATGCACACCTCAACAGGCAACATCTCCCTTCTCCCCCCCCTGCTGCTTGGCAAGTTTACTTTGCAAGACAATGACTGAGTAAAGTGGAACAACGGTATTGTCCTTTATCTTTTCGAAGGTGTGCAGTTAAAGCTTTCATCCCTGATAATGGATTCAAAGGTGCATTGCTACTTGAGATCTCATTGGCTCACTGCTGAGTGTAGTAATGCATGGTAGCCAGTAGGGATGCTTATGTGGAGCCTTTGTTCTGTTTAGTTAATGATGTGGAGAAAGCTCAGCCGTGGTATCTGAACCTTGTCCAGCCTCTACTCTACATGCGAAGGCGTGTTGGCTGTTGGTCTGAAACCATTACGTGGTAGTGGTACATCATTATGTATGGGAGGTAGATGTCAGTTTTGTCTGCTTAAACTTGCATCAGGACAGGCAGGTAAACTGGCTTAAATGCGCCCTTGGTTGAGATGTTCAGTAATCCTGATCTGGCACTGATCTATACAAACTCTGAGCCTCTGACCGATCCTTGTGTTTAAGAGACACAGACAGTGCATAGTGCTGCTGGATCTTCTGTTTGCTGTCGTTGCCTCGAATAATTGGATGAGCTAGGCTGCCCCCGTTCTCAAAGCTGGGTTCCACGGTTGCACGAAATTATAAATGATGTTGCTCTTTTATGCAGCAGATGCGTGCGGCCATGCTTAATTTTGTGCACATGCCAATCAAGCATATGGTGAACATTTCTGGGAGGGTGTCGAGTAATCAGGATTGATCATCACTCTCTTGATCTGTACATTTCCGCGTGTGTCTGCATCGCTGATGCTGCTTCTCTTAACCGGTGCGTGGTGGTTGAGATGTTTCTTCTGTCGATGTGGATCAGTTGACTGGTTTGCTGATTTGCTAGTATGCTATGGGCTGTTGCATCCATTGTCAAATGAGAGAACTTGTGGGCATTCAAACGCAGAAAGGCCAAATGAAAGTCAGATGGCTGATCGGACCTTTTGAAATGCATAATTAATTTGACTTTGATTGATTGGAATGGAAATATGGAAGGCAAATGCCAACTCTGTTAAATATCCCCAGCACAAAGCATGCAGCTTGCGGCCGAAATGAAGGCACAGAAAGTAGTCTGCTATGCGCTAGGCTTTTCTCGTCGAGTTTTTGCTCATTCAACCTCCTCTTTTTAAAATGAAAACTCAAATGTACCCTCCCCTCTCCCTCCCGCCGATGAAATAACAAAAATGGCACCATAGCGAGTTAGGTAGGCGACATATATCCTCTCTATCGCGTTCCAGTCCGCTGAAACCACTTGCCGTGCTTCTCGTTTGCGCATGTGGTTGCTATGGTGCCAGTTTTTCAATTTCGTGCAATCAGGGGCTTTTTTTTTTACTAACACAAACAAAAAAAGTACCATTTTAGCCCAAAAGACTTTCTCGTCAAGTACGAAAACTAGGTAAATAGATATTGTGGGTGTTGCGCTGCAGCGTTTTTTTCCTCCTGACAGCATTGCACTGCAGTACTGAATCTACCCAGGCCGGATTGATTTCAGCTGCTGCTCGATTCATTAGTATTTTCCCAGTTTTGGAGTTTGGTTGGTGCTGGCTCATTTCCTGCTGGTCTGGGTAGGAATCATGACACTCATGATGACCCAGCTGCAGAGATCAGACTCCATTGAAGAAACATAGAGATTCCGATGGATACTTATAATAAGCGTGGCTAAGCCTAAGACGGCTGCAGTTTTTTCTCATCTTATGCTCGCCTTTTTCCTATTCGTAACATGCATATCCTATCAGTCTATCCTGATTATGCGTGTACGCAGGCGTAACTTCAATTGGCCTTACCCGCGGTGGCGATTCCAGACGGAGGGTTTTATCAGGTATCGGCGTCAAAACACACTCTATTTTCCAGCATCAGCCTACCCTTTATCAGCGTCAAAACACTCTCTATTTTCATCGTGGCTTTGCCAATACTTACCGGAGTTGATGATGTGCGCTACACCGCATGTGTTTCTCTATGGTTGTTTATGCTTGGAGGCTGCATGCGTATATTGTTATGCGGCACCTCGTTTTTCCTCTGCTGATCACACCAAGAACGAATTTTGAACCAAGTAATTTTCAATTCTTAGTTGGGGGCTACTAGCTTGTGGCCAGATTGACCCACTAATCATTTCTATAATACAATAGAATAGACATATATTCCTACCAGAAAAGATGCCTGGAATTGAGATGGCAGCAATAAAATGTTACTAGTTTTTTTTGGCTGCTGAGTTGAGGTGCCTATATATATATAGAGTGGTCACCGTAGTAGTAGTATAATGTTTTTGGCATTGGCATGCGTGTACGGACAGTGGGTGCAGTTCTCTCTAGTGTGCTACAGTTGAGCTACCACCAGCCTGATAATGCTGGGGAAGGGATTCAATACAAAGATCATATGATACAGTGCTCACTACAGTAAAACCACTGCAGCACCTACAGTACTGTTGCTACAGTATTGCTACAGTCACTGTAGGTTACTATTCACCCCTCACACAGTGTGTCCCTGCAGTAGGATCCGGATCCAGTGGCGCTCTGCTGTACGGGCTCGAGCAGGCCCCATACTCTGGGCCCATGGCCCTCCATATGTGGTCACGACATTTCACATCTCTCTACGCAATCTGAGTGGACGCACTCAAGCTAAAATCAATCCGGCACGTGCGTGTTGCGGGCGGTGCGTGCGTTAACGATAAATTGCCTACGGAGCAATAACGAAATATACTATGACCACACATCCATCAAATGCTATCGCTCACACAGGAATTACTTTTACACAGCGTTATACACTGTCACACTTGTCATAGACTTAGTTTGTCGTCTAAGTTTATCACAGTTGTCACAGAGTATTGTTACCGCAAAAAGTGTGGCAAAACACGCTTGGCTTAGCTAATAAAAGTAGCTACAGATTATAACGTTTGAGATAATGTTATCTGTAGCTATTATAGATACCCTTACGCTGAGCGTTGTTGCCACACGCGCTTGGTTTGACTAATAAAAGTCGGTACGACGTGATGTTTGGCCGGAACATTTCAATTATGCCGGATGAACAGAAGTTGGAAGCAGCTTGCAATCAGTTCCTCACATTCCGAAGCATGGGCGTAAAAGCGCTCTGCTCTTTCCGACCCACAAACAAACACGAAAACAAAAGTGGTCTCGTACATGGCTACAGTGCTTTTCTGCTGAGCCTAGCTAGTTTACCAAAACACCCATAAACATAACGGCTATCCTAAGGTTGCTCCGGTGCTCCACTTTGGTTAGTATTTTAATTTATCATGTAGACAAAATAATGATGTGACATCATAGTTAATGAAGAGAGAGTGTACTCTAGTATCTAATTTAGATACTAGTCCGACTCAAAATCCAACGCAAAAGTCTCATGCATATAATTAAATGGAACAGTTTAAAATACTACACTATAAAAAATCATACATTGAAAAGATAGTATCATAACACTCGTCATACACTAAAAAAACTACACTGAGATATTGTCCATTATAAGCAATATAAGCCAGTTTTTTGGCAAGTACAAACACCCTCAGACACACACCACACGCACACCCACAAACTCATGTGTGCGTTATAAATATATGTCTAATCCAGAGCAGAGGTATAAACCTCATAAAACACGGATACACGTTTTCATCACCGAACGTATTCGTATCCGCGTGTATGTGTGTATTATTTCTGCACGCCTCTCAAAATTTGTAAACTCCGATAAAAAAAAATAAAACAAAAGCTCTCGAAAAAAACGAAATGCAGTGGCGGTGGCAAGTCGAGTTGGTCAGACCGGCGCGAAGAGGTCGTCCAGGTCGCCCAGCTCCCCGAACTCCGCCGCCGCCGGGGTGCCCCACCACTGGCTCCCCGTCGCCGGCAGGTAGAACTCCGTCAAATCCAACGTCTCCTCCTCCTCGAACCCCATCGCGAACGCCGCCGAAATCACCTCCTCCGCCGCGTCGAAGACCGACGAAGGCGGCGACGGAGAGGCCGTGGAGCTCTCCGGCGGCGGCACCGAGGGAGAGACCGTGGAGCTCGCTGGGGAATTAGTCAACGCCGACGGAGGGGAGGCCGTGGAGCTCTCCGGCGACGGCACGGACACGTCCGAGGAGGGCGAAGAGAAGTTGGTGACGGCGCCGGGCCCGCGGAGGCGTCGCGCGGCGGAGTCGTAGACGGAGGCGGCCTCCTCGGCGGTGTCGAAGGTGCCGAGCCAGAGGCGCCTCCCCAGCTTGGGGTCGCGGATCTCCGCCGCCCATTTCCCCCACGGCCGCCGCCGCACGCCGCGGAACCGCCTCCTCCCGTCGGCACAGCCGCACGCCCCCTTTTCCTCGGTGCGCACCACCCTCGCCCCGGAGCCCACCGCAGCCGCGGGAGGGGAAGGCGGCAGGAGGTCGATCTGTTGCACGCAGCGACGAACACGGCGGCGCTCGTCGTCGGAGTCGTCGGTGGCGTCGGCGTCGAAGAAATGGACGCGGACGACGCGGACGGCGTGGCGGCGAGGGAGCCGCCGGGCACCCATCACCGCGGATGATGGATGGGAATTGGGAGGAGCTTGGAGTGTCCCTGTGGTTCGACTTCTGGGAAGGTTTTAGAGGGGGAGAGCTCCCTCGATGGATGCGCACTGACCTCCCTCACCTACCGCCCCAGCCGTACGAGCCCTCGGTTAGACTGAGCTGTGGGGCCCGAAACCGGTGGAGCCCACAGGTCATACGCTGGACGAGCGTTGTGTAACGTGCCGTGCTGCGTCCGAGCCGAGCCGTGCAGGCTCGACGTACGTACGTGCGTGTCCGCCCAGATGGGACCCACCCAGCCGCTTCCTTGCAACGTGTCTGGTCAGGATCGCACCCGCATGTAGCTTCCGCGTTGTTTGTTTGCTGCCCGCTATCAAGACGGTTTTAGTGAGTTTTCACGGTTACGGTCGGTTTGCGGACCGTATTTATATTTTTGATCATGCGTAAATCGTATTTGTAGAAATGGTAACGCGGACGCGGTCACCACACCCACATCACATCGCCGCCATATCGCCGCACGTCCACCTCGCGCCACGCAGCACGCGTGTTTTCAAATTTTTTAAAGGTAGAAATATTTTTTTAAAAAAAAATTGCTATAGTGGTGGGCGCACGCTCACCCGCGCCACCACTGTAGTAATTTTTTTATATATTTTTTTAAATTATTTATATATATTTTTTGTAATAATTTTTAAATATAGTAAATAGGGTCCAAAATTATGAAATATTTTATGGAACATTCTGACACTGTGTACTTGCTTGTGTAATATTTTCAAAATTTTATCCATTATGAATTTTTCTCGAAAATTCATTTAAGTATATTGTAAATAGGGTTTCATCATTTCATGTGACTTGGAATGATTTCATAAAATTTTGTCCATTATCCCATCGTCTCTCCTCCGCACTACAAGCTGGATAGGCTTGTACATAAACCAAATAGGGAAAATACGTAACGTGCAGATCATATAACGATGTACCATAGCCTTCGAAACGCACACGAGTCGGAGGTTACGGTACATCGTTATATGATCTGCATGCCACGCATTTCCCTTAGTTGGTTCATGTACAAGTTATCTAGCATGTGGTACAATACAGTATTAAATAATATCATCCAATGCAGTGATGATATTGGATACAGTATTAAATAATATCATCCAATGCAATGATGATATTGGATTGTCGTTGAGATGTTGTACGAGAGTGACAATTCTTCTTCCTTACTTCAGATATCTCCAATGGAGTTGAAATGCAGCGTATTTTATGCAGCGTTTTTTTATACATTCTAAGTCACATGAAATGATGAAACCCTATTTACAATTAACTTAAATTAATTTTGGAGAAAAATCATAATAGATAAAATTTTGAAAATATTACACAAGCAAGTACACGGTGTCTGAAGGCTCCATAAAAAATTTCATAATTTTTGACCTTATTTACTATATTTAAAATTCTTACAAAAAAATATACATAAATGATTTTTTTTTTTAAAAAAAAAAAAAAAAATTTGCTACAGTGGTGGACGCGGGGTGAGCGTGCGCCCACCATTATAGCAATTTTTTTTTAAAAAAATATTTCTACCTCTAAAAAAATTTGAAAAAAACACGACAAACATGGCGCAGGGGGGGCGTGCCCACGCGACGTGATTTGTTGGGGACAGGGTGGGCGTGCGCCACGCGGCGTGGCGGCGGCGGCGCATAGCGCGGGTGGCCGTCGCGCGCGCGTTGCCATTTATGCAAATACGATTTACGCATGGTCAGAAATGTAAATACGGTTTGCAAACTGACCGTATCCGTTTATTTTTCATTCGCCTGGGAGGGTTTTAGAGGGGGGAGAGCTCCCTCGATGGATGCGCACTGACCTCCCTCACCTACCGCCCCAGCCGTACGAGCCCTCGGTGACACCGAGCCGCGGGGCCGAAACCGCGGAGCCCACAGTCATACGCCGACGAAGCGTTGCGTAACGCGTCGCGTCTTCGCGTCCCGAGCCGAGCCGCGCAGCTCGACGACGACGTCGTCGCGTGTCCGCCCAGATGGGACCCACCCAGCCGCTTCCTTGCACGTGTCTGGTCAGGATCGCACCCGTATGTAGCTTTTCATGTGGTTTGTTTGCTGCCTGTTAGGCTGCCAGTTTGTTCTACAACAAACTGCTAGTGCTATGAGGAGGCCAAGCCGTCGACGGGTGGATCTGGGCATGAGGAGGGGCGACGGCGGGAGGAGGACGGGGTGGATCTGCATAGAGCTGACCGGGCGCCTGGGCGGGAGGATGAGGCCGAGTCGGTAGGAGGACGAGCCGCCGACAGGGGAAGATCTGGGTGTGAGGAGGGGAGGTGGCTGGGAGGAGGATGGGGCGGATCTGCCTAGAGCTGACCGGGTGCCCGGGCGGGAGGAGGAGGACAAGCTGTCGACGGGGGCAGATCTGGGCGTGAGGAGGGGCGACGGCTAGGAGGAGGATGGGGCAGATCTGGATCTGGAGTGCAAAGTGCAGACGGCCGGACGTGAGGAGATGGCGCGCGATGGGAGGACAAGGGCGATGAGGAGGGGTGGTGCGCGATGGCCGGCAGGAGGAGATGGCTGTGAGGAGGGGGCGATGCGTGAGGGGGCCAGGAGGGCGGACAGGTAGGAGGGGGAATGGGAGCGATGAGCTGGGGGAGACGGAGAGAGATCGAGAGAGTGAGATGTAGGAGGGGAGGCGAGTGGCGGTTGTCTCTCGGTCTGGTGGACGAGGAGGGGGAGGCGAGGGGTAGGGTTTTTCAACTTTGGTCCACCTATCATTAGGGGGGATGGCGGGTAATCGGGTGGAACGGGCACGGAGTGGAGCTCCCCCATACCCATGCCCGTTTGCCCGTCGGGCAGAGTTTACCCCCATGAACATACCCGTGGGTAATAAAGAAAGAACATACCCACCTCTATTAGGGTTTTTACCCACGGGTACGTGGGTAATCGGGCAAGATTGTCATCTCTAGGCACAGGTTTTCAACTAAACAACTCATCTTCAGGTTTGTCTGATTAGACAAAAATCATCTACTTTTCATGCTACCTTCAGGCACCAGTTTTTTTCCAAGCATAGAACCCAGATCTTAATCTAAACAAACCCTAACTGCTATGCATTGCTGTGTATCGGCCCGTGAGCCGGGTGGTGTGCACAGTCTACAGTATCCGACCGAACAGTCTCGCTACGGACACTGTCCATTAGGCTTGTTCGGAAAGCTTAAATTTTTTATCTATCTAAGATTTTGAACTAAAATCTCGATCTATTCATAGCCAAACAAACTCTTATTGTACCTCTGTTGCATATTGTTTATTTTACTAGTATCGTAGTTCTCCATAAATATACGGCAGGGGCTGACTTTTGTACACCGCATCTATCAATAAAGTTGGAAAAAAAGCTCGTTACTACATCATTATTATTGTGATATTTTGGGGGATAATGAATGGACCCACGTGCCTTAATCTAGCCCCCATGCACCGGAACACGGTAAATTTGCGGCAATTGGCTTTTCATGTTGATTCCGTGCGGTACGTCGTGTTTTGCGGACGTTTTAAATGGTAAAAATGTTATTTTTGTTATTTCATTCGTACATATGCTATTTTTTTTATTTTTTTTTTAAAAAAAGGCTAAATAAACCAAACATGCACGATGAGATGGACATTTGTTTTCAAAACGACAAACGAAAACATCGGTGGTCTCTTTTGACCCGTCACCGGATGTCTCTCTCCCCCCAGAAGAGGTTTTAAATGGTAAAAATGTTTGTTTGCTGCCTGTTAGGACGCCGGTTTCTCTTTTGAACCGTCACCGGATGTCTCGCTCCCCCTTTGCTTCTCATTCCCCTCTTCTGGTTGGACTTGATTCAATTCAGATTGACACATAGCAAATGATTCAAGATTTTTCCCATTCTTCTGGTTGGACTTGTCGGGTCCTAAACCAGGTCATCAAGCACAAGGGTCCTCCTGCTGTAGCACCCAGCAACCAAAAATTCCAATCGAAATGATCCGGTCAGGATGCGAGAATCAGAGCCCAGTAGCGATTTTATGCATTTTGACAAACATGTTCTTATACAAAATAATGGTCAAAGCTGCGTGCTAAAGACCGTATCGATTTCCAAAACGAAGCGCTTGCACCTCCCGGCACTCTTTTGTTAGCACCCAGTACCTACCTACCACTGCATAATCCGAGCCCTGCACGGCAGCTACTGATTCAATTCAGATTGATACATAGCAAAGCTAGAGATCGACGGAAGAAGCCGGAAAGTCGGACATATATTCCACAATGTGATTGTGCTTTAGTGTCATCCATCCTGCCTCATGTACATCATGCACGGCCTCGCCGTCGGGAAATAGGATGCAACCGGACCAGCCTGGAAATCACATTAAGCTCGATAGATTCAATCCATCCAGCCCGGCCCAATTACGCCCTGCGCATGCTACTATGTAAGGGTGCAAATAGAACGGATAATTCCTCACCAACCGACCGATCGACCAAAAGCTTAAGGAGCGAATACAGAAGAGATAAATAATTATCCAGTACTATCCGTGTCCGACTCCGACTCTGAGGAAAAAATTAGAATAGGATACGGGGTGAGCGATATCCGTCCATATGTATCTGTATATCAGGTGACATGAGAAAAACATGTTGTGACTTCACTTAGGAACAAGATAATAGATATGTGGGTTGTTGCATCTGAGCAGACATGGGGTACTAAGTGTTTTTCCCTTGATATCTCAGTGATTAGTTTCTCCGTATTCGCTCTAATTGCACCCCTATTATCTAATGTCCTGTGTAAAGGTGCAAAAGAAGCGGACAATATCGATCCGACCGACCGACCGACCGAAAGGCTCACGGAACAAATACGGGATAGAGAAACGGCTATCCGACACTATCCGTGTCATGATCGATATCCGTCCGCATCCATGAAGTTGTGGCTTCGTCTACAACTTTGGATTTGTTGAAGGAATTCTATAATGAACCGCCACCTGCAAAGTTCATGAGAAATGTGCTAGTGCCAATGGAGAAGAAAACCAAGCAATACAATTCAGCATACACCATACATAGCTCAAAACTTTAAAAAATATACGACAACCATCATGAAACTACAAGCAACAGATTAAGCATCTTAAAATAACCCTACACACCATCATATAAGGAAAAGAAATGGAGTTACATGCGTGATATGATCTAGTTGATTAACCAATAGAGAACCTCCTCCTCTTGGGCTTGGGCACATGCATCGCGCCCGTTCTGTCACGCACGTCGGCGACGCTCGACGTGTCCCTGGACCACCCGGCCTTGAACGGGTTCAGCCGGCTCAGCGTCCGCGACACCGACCCGAAGAAGCTCGCCTTCTTCGTCGCCGCCGCCGCCGTCCTCGAGCTGCTCCCCTTGCTGTGCTGCATCTGCATGCCCGACACGTACGCCCGCATCCGCGCCAGCTCCGACCGCAGCGACTCGTTCTCCCGCGCCAGCGACGCGTCGGCTTGGGCCTGCATGCGGGCCGAGCCGGCGGGCGACCGCATGTCCAACCCGGCGTCGGCGTCGGCGCTGCGGAGCTTGAGCTGGTCGTAGTAGAGCGCGCTGAGCGCCGCCTGGAGCGGGAGTCGCTTGTTCTGGGACGCGTGGAGGCGCGCCTGGTACGACAGCTTCAGCGGGTCCATCACGCTGCACACCTTCTCCCGCTCGATCTCGTCCAGCGCCGGGTGCGCCTTCAGGTAGATGTCCACGGCGCGGTACAGGCAGTCGTCGGTCACCCGCGCGTCCTTGGGCACCGCGCCCGCGACGCCCACGAACTTGGATATCGGCAGTGCCTCCTCCGTCGCTATCTCCGCCGCGAGCTCGTCCACCGTCTTCGCCACCTTCTGCACCGCCCCGGCACCGAGCGCCCCACCTGACAGCGACGCCCTCCGGCTCCGGCCGTTTGCACTGCCAGCTGATGCCTCCCGATCCACGAAAGCGGCTATGATGCGCCGGACGGTGTCGATGTTTCTCACACACTCTCCGGCGCCGTCGAGCGCGATGCTGAGCAGGTCGCCCGCGGTGGCCTGGTCGAGCACGGCCGCGACGCGGAGCTCCAGGTCGCGGCATGTCTTGGCGGAGGCCTCGATGGTGACGGCGACGTGGAGGAGGCGGCAGAGGAAGGCGGCGGGGAGGGGCGCGTCGTCTGTAGAAGGGAGCACGGCGACGATGGACTCGAGAAGAGCGCGGTGAACGATGGGGTCGGCCTGGCTGTCGGCGAGGACTTCGGCCAGCAAGAGCTCCGCGTAGGCAGTGGCCGCGGTGACAAGCACCTCGGGGTCGGCGCGGCGGCAGCGCAGCGCCGTGACGACCTTGTGGAAGGACGCCGGCGAGAGGGCCGCGAGCTCCGCCGTCCACCACTCCGGCGGCGATCTCGTCGGGAACAACACCTCGTTGCAGATATTTAGCGCGATAGCGTCGGCGGATCGCTGCACGATGCCGAGCTCCTCGGCGGCCGGGAGGAGGCCCTCGCACGAGCGCAGCACGGCGATCGCGCTGGGCAGCGTGCGGAGGCCGGCCTGCTCGAGGAACTCCTCCACGCGGCGCGCGAGGCCGCCGTCCGCCGGCTGCATGTCGAGGAACGCAGCAGCGCAGCGGAGCGCGGCGGCGTTGCGCACGGAAATCTCGAAGTTGGCGCCGTAGCAGTAGCGCGTGGCCTTCTCGAAGGCGTCGGCGCCGCCCGGCAGCGCGGAGAGGTCCAGCTCGACGGTGACGGTGGGGTCTGCGTTCGCCGCAGCGACGGCCTTGCGGATATAGCCGCACTTGGGCACCATCACCGCCTAGCATGCAGAACAAGGGAACCAGTGAGTCCACGTGAGACTTTGATGGTGTTACTAAGACATTCTAATGTTGTTGTGTTGAGCAAAGCTGAGTTTTTTCTTTTTCTTTTTCTTTTTCTTTTTCTTTTTGAAAGGAGATCAAAGCAGAGTTAGTAGATAATCGTAGTAGATCATGTTTTGGCTGATCATCGTGATCCTCTAGGTGCCGTGATCATTTTGGTTGACATTTTAACAGGAGAAAAACGTAGATACTCACAGTAGATCATGTTTCGCCTCTATGAAATTAGATCGTTCTTGTTTTTGCAAGAACTGAGTTCAGAGCGTTCTTTCCGTTTTTCTTTTTTAGAAAGGGGGAAATCAGAGCGTTCTTTATCTTCTTTGAACATATGCACGGAAGAAAGAAAGGAGAAATGACTGATAACCTTATGGAGAGGGAAGACGGCGGCGTCGGCGATCCGGATAACAAGGTCGGTAGGGATGTCCTGCGACGACACCCTGCATCGATCGATCGAATACAATGAATTCCATGTAAGAATTAATAGAGAAAGTTTATAATCAGATATTGCATTGACTGACGAGAAGCAGGATTGGTAGCAACAAGGAGTAATCCAGGATACGGACGAATAGAGATAGAGAGGGGGTAAGGGAAGAGCATTCGGACATAAGACGACGTACCACTGGCTGGTCCTCTCCATGGAAGCAGAGATGTGTGAGCTGCTGCAGCTGGAGGCCTGTATGAACAGCAAGGCAGAGAGAGGGGGCATGCAAAGGCGAGCTCACACACTGGCTAGCAGCTAGCAGAGGAGAGCTGAGCTAGCCAAGAATAGATGGGGGCGTGCTCAAGCTCAATTGCTCATGCTTTGAGAGGAGGCAGTCTTTTGATCCATCCGATGGATATGGATATGGATATATACAGGTTCCATTCCCTTCCATGTTGCCTCTTGGGCTCTCCTCTCCTTTCCTCTTTTTCTTCTTCTTCTTCTTCTTCTTCTTTCCGTGTTATTTTAATGGGTGGGGCCGATCGATATAGATCCTGATTGGACGCAATATTTCATGGCTGGTGTTTGGTCAGCAAGTCATCCATCGCTAGCTACTTGCAAAGTTGCAAGTCAGTCTAGTTTTGAGCAACTGCTGGCCATTACTGTTTGCTGTGACTCGGTCCATCTTGATGGTCACATCTCCCTATGTTCGTTCCATAGTGCTATCCAGCTATCCAGCTCAGGGCTTGGAGATTCTCAACACTGTTAGTTTTACACTCCTACATATTAGGTTACAAGATCATCCCGATCTAAACCTAAATCATCTGATCTTACATGCCCGACCATTTCTAGTTAGGGGCAAGCTGAAATTGGTCGGTAACACTAAAGATCACGGGAGCTCCATTTGTTATCTTTGCAATGTCAACAAGCTCGTCTCCTCTTTCTAGTTATGCTGCCACTAGGGGCGTATCGGGCTAGCTTCAAGCTAAATAGCATGTATGAGCAGTGCCTCCATATATGCTCTTCTAGCTTTGTTGAAGTAACAGCTTCAACTTTTCAGAGACAGAACTGTGCTTTCGTTTTCATTTCTTGTTTTGCTGCTCATTTCAAGGCTGTCTGGATGTGCATCAACCAAGGAATAGCTTGCCGCTTGCGTTCTCTGACAGGTAAGACGTTGCTATACAGAGAGTATTATGGTGATAGCGGTGTCGGGTTGGCCTCCGTCCACGTAAACCAGTGATGAGCAAGCAGGTGAAGTGATTCCTCTCTCCTGGAGAGGGGGAAACCGTGGCCTGCGACTTGCCACGTCGGAGGATAGCGTTTGGGCTCCACAAAAATCTGAGCACCTTACGCTAGGCCAGTGGGAGATCGCCACGTCAGGGGAGTGGTTCGTGGCCTCCAACGAGATGAGGGCGAAAGATACGAGCACATTCAGATTGAGCAGTGCAAGTGGCACTGGCAGTATCAGATTCTGACCGCTTCAGTTGAGCAGATAGAGCTTTCTTCTTTCGCTGGAGGATAAGATAGTGCTCAACAAACAGAGATAGGAGAATACCCTTTTGTAACAACTCCACTGTTTAACAAGGTACAGGCGTGTCTGCACGTGTACGTCTACTTGCAATCCAGAAAAGGTATAGCAGCATGGACATGTCATGCGAAAAAATTGCTGAGTAACCTCGCAAAAGTGTTTAAATTAGGAAATAGCGTTCAATGCGAGAATGTCATGCGAGTTCAGAGACCACATGTCAAGGACATGTGAATGTTATTTTTCGATTCTGTGATGTCTGCAACATTACTGAACAAATTTGCCCCCTTTGAATCAGAGGCGTGGCCCTTCTAACCAGGCTAGCTAGCTCCTGTAAATCTGTAGTACTACTAGTGTTACAATGTTGACCTATATATCTGCCCTGCCTCTCTCTCTCTCTCTCTCTTCCCCTTCTCTCCTATTGCTCCTTAATTCCTCGTGTATATGGTTACAGCTCAAACAAGTGAACAACCCCCTTCACATGCACGCATGCATGATACATGTCCTCACATCACGAGCATGCGTGACTCCTGGGACAGCTTCTGGCAGTCGATCAGCTTGCATAGCTTCTTGCACTCCGATTCGGCAAGAGACGGGTGCGCCTGATGACATACACAAGGTATGTATGATCAGATAAAAAAGTTTAATCAGATAAAGAGCAAATTCTATGTGATTGTATACATGTCACATTTTCATCAAGAACGAACAGTGTTGTCTCTGCCGGAAATTACTGAATTAACCATTGGACGGTAATCAGAGCACCAGGCTGCTGGTAAAAAAGAGTTATAATGCTTAATGCATGCGGTCTGTAGAGTCCGTCATCAACAATACGTGTATAATCTGGCAAGAGTTCGATAAGAGCCATGAACTTCTGCAGTTTCAGGTATGGATCTGGTGCTATTTCTGCGAGGTAAGCGTCCAATAGTGATCACGTGCATAAACTGATCACCTCTCATCGTCGTCACCGTCTTATCTGCACACCGTTCTTCCTTAGCTCCCCTCACCGGTACACAACCTCCGGCCGCCCAGGTGCTCCGCGCCAACAACGCCGGAACTCGCCATCCACGACATCGCCGCCAGATCCGGTCATCCCTGACCCCACGCGCCCATGTCCCCGAGGAACACCTCCCTGTCGAGGTGCTCTGCCGAGGTGGTCTTCGCCGACATGCTCTGCCGAGATTCTCCGTACACCTCTGCCATGCGCCCATGCACTTGAGGCACCATGCACCTCTGCCATGTGCCTGTTCCGCTGGATCTAGCCATCACCGACCAAGGTTCCTCCGGTTCCGGCCATTCAGACCCCTCCACATTAGTCGTAGTCGTTGTCCACCTCGTCGGTGTTGATGTCGTTGAGGTACACCAGTACACCACCACCAAGGTCATCCTCCTATTCGGCAAGGAGTACACATGTACTCATCCACCGCCCGAGGTGCACCGCCACCTTCGTCCCCCACGTGGACCGTGTTGAGGTGATCTACCTCCACCATGGCTCACCTAGGAATGTGTGTATTGCTTGTGTGCTTGCGTACCCTACAAAATACTCCCTGTGTGTACTGCTTGTGCGCTTGTGTACAGTGGATTGTGTGTATGAGTATAAATGTACAGTGGACTGTGCGTATGAGTATAGAGTACAATATATGTACCATGCACTATTGTAAAATGCTTCTCATATGTGTACCATGTACTGTTGTAAAATACTTATTATGTGTAACACGATGACATGTATGTTTTTTCAGTACATTGGTATGACCGTATGAGTAAAGTATGGAGTTCATGGTTCAAAAATTAAATTCCGAACAACTCAGGAGCAGGTAAGGGAGAGTGCTGGTGGGTTCCGCATGTAATTTAATCACAGGTATGGGAGAGTGCTGGTGGGTTCCGCATGTAATTTAATCACTTGTAATCCGTGTATAAATTCTCTCCCATATTTCCTAAATGCGGCGACACACATAAAATTGACTTTTGCATGAATCTCAAGGTAGCCGTGGAAGGGTCCGCTGGAGGCAGTTTTAGCCTAGGACCCAAGCAAAATAAGATTCTTTAGCTCGTACCAAACGGTTCACAACTTCACACAGCTTTAGCAAGGCTAGATAATTTTTGGTCGAATGAGCAAATGATCTGGTTGCATCCGGTATGAACTATGAAGCATGAACTATGGGATGGAATACACATGCCAATATAGAATGTTGCCCTACAGAATATACCACCGCTATTCTGCTTTACTCTATCTCTGATTCTGTACTCTCTGATACTCTGTACCTGTGGTCAAGGGTCGTTTGTATAAGGGTGTTTTAGTTGGATTTGTTTTGTAATGCTCTGTCACGCTGGAAGCATCCACGACAAATTGAAGTTTTGTAATAGCTTTAGTACTTTTGGTTAAAAGTTTGATTTAGATGTTGGGCCTGGCCCATGTAGCATTGCGATCGGCTTATATACTGGAGGATGTACACTTTCATCTGATTATCGAAAAAGACAATACAAACTGTAGCACAACTTTCCTCTTCTTCCTCCTTTTGCTTTTCTGTTTCTTCTCTTCTCCTTCCTGCTCTTCTCCGAAGGTCGGGTTGGCGGCGGACCTGGTCTGATCTCTCTAGCGCGGTGTTTCTACCGACGTCGAGGTCACGACAGTCTGGTATCAGAGCTCGGATGATCCGTTGGCTTGTTCCTGTTACTCGCGGCCTCGATTGGTAAAATCCCGAAGGAAGGTTAGCGATCGTCAAGACCTGAGGTTCGATCGGCTTAGAGAAGGAACGCCACGACTCCTCAGAAGCCAGGAGTTGGCTAAGGCTTAACTCCGAACGAAACAGTATATTGAAAAACACCGGTCTTGGCGAGAGTTTCAAGTTGGAGAGAAAGTTTTCTTGAAACTGCAACCCTATGCTCAAGCTTCAGTAGTTAATCGCCCTTATCCCAAGTTGTCATACAAATATTATGGGTCGTATACCATTTTGGATAAAGTGGGAGCAGCAGCCTACCGGTTGGACCTACTTGATGGAGCTCAAGTGCACTCAGTATTCCATGTGTCATAGCTCAAGCCTCATGTGTCGGATCATACACCTGTATTTTCTTCTCTTCCACAGCCAGCTGATTTTTCACTGCAAGATGTTCAGCCAGAAGCCATATTGGATCGGCGGCTAGTAAAAAAGGGCAATGCTGCACACTTACAAGTATTGATCAAATGGATGCATCTACCTGCGGAAATGACGACTTGGGAAGACTATGACGTCCTACGTACAAGATTTCCTAAGGCGTCAGCTTGGGGACAAGCTGGTACTGGAGAAGGGGGCAGTGTCACGCTGGAAGCATCCACGACAAATTGAAGTTTTGTAATAGCTTTAGTACTTTTGGTTAAAAGTTTGATTTAGATGTTGGGCCTGGCCCATGTAGCGTTGCGATCGGCTTATATACTGGAGGCTGTACACTTTCATCTGATTATAAAAAAAGACAATACAAACTGTAGCGCAACTTTCCTCTTCTTCCTCCTTTTGCTTTTCTGTTTCTTCTCTTCTCCTTCCTGCTCTTCTCCGAAGGTCGGGTTGGCGGCGGACCTGGTCTGATCTCTCTAGCGCGGCGTTTCTACCGACGTCGAGGTCACGGCATGCTCTCTTTTGCTGGGCTGATCGTTTGGTACGATTCAGTTTCAGGAGAAGACGGAGGAGGGTTTTGGCGGTAGGTGTGGTGTCTTCGAAAACAATCTTCTATAACCCCTCTGTTTTTAGTGGCTAGGTTTTGCCCAGACTGTATTAAAGAAGAAGCGATGAGACGCGCGCGCCGTACCAACGTCGAACGTGGGCGGACAGGACCTGGAAGCCTCCGTGCCAACTGAGCTAAGCTCAGCTCTCCTATAACCCGTCTTTTGTATTTCCGTTTTCTCTTTTAATGGAAATCGGGGTATCCCCGCTTGGAGAAAAAGAGCGGAATATACCACTGTGCATCACTTGTCTGATAATAATTTAGAACGTGTGCCATCCTCGCCAGTATCGGTAAACTTCCAATCTGTCAACTTTCATAGTGGCAATTTTAGCATGCAACACATGGAAAGTCCGTAGAGTCCTTGTTGATATAATGTTGTCCATTTCAGTTGGAGAGTTATTGGCATCTCTATCGTGAGCCTCAAAACCCAAGGGAATGTGACACTCAACCTTTAAAGCACGCATTGCCATGACATTTAGTTCCTGGTGTTAGAGTGATCTCAGGCATTTGGCCCAACGGCCAAATGCCACCCTGTTCATACTCGATCGGGGCGTCCACCCATTTGGTGGTGGGCCTGTCGCCAGCGCCATATAAAAGAGAGGTGGGGGTCGGGGCGGCACGCATGACGAGGTTCACTGTGCCGCCGCCAGACCCACCGACAAAACCCTAGACCCGATCTAAGAGGGGGCGCTCAAGCGACGGGAAGCACCACCGTGCTCATCTTCACCGGATCCGGAGTCGCCACCACCTTCTTCTTCCTCCACGACCGCCGCCTGCGCCATGGCGGCTCCTCCTCCACGCATCGGACGGTACTCCTCTCCTCTCCTCTCTCTCTCGATCTAAACCCCATGCGAACGAGCCCGCCACCAACAATGGTATCGAGCCATAAAAGAAGGAGCGAGCTCTTCGGTTCTTGCGCCGGGTAGCCGCGCGCCCGGGTAGCCGCGCCCGCCTTAGCGCGCGTGCGCGTCGCGCCGGGAGCCAGCGGCGCGCGAGGCTGCCGCCGTAGAACCGCCGGCGCCGCCTGGCTATTGCGCCGCCGTCTCGCCGCATGCGCGCCGGGCCGAGTGCGCGCGCGCCACCCCTGGCAACACGGGAACCGCGCCTCCGCCGCTGGGAGCCGCGTTGAGCCGCCTCCGCCGCCGAGACGCGGCCGCTCAGCGCCTCCGCCGTCGAGGCGCGGTCGCCGGCGCGCCGCTGCTCGCTTCGGCGGCTTGCTCGGCGTGTGCGGCCAGCGGTCACCGCCGGCCGCCGCCGCCGATCCGTTTTTTCCGGGAGGAGCCGGTGGAAATGGAGCTAGGGTTTGTGGGGTTAGGGTTTTTTAAAGGGGGCTTCCCAGCCGAGCGCAAGGTCGGCCGTCCGATCAGATCGGACGGCCAAGGGTCCTCCGGCCGATTTCGGCCCAAAGGGAGAAAGAGGCCATGGGCCGGCACGCCGTGGGCCGAGGCCGCGCTTGTATGGGCCAAAATGAGGAATTGAACAGTAAATTCCGAAAAGGAGTTTTAATGTTTTTCAGAAGCTTTTTTGAATGATTTTTGAATGCAAATTGAATCAAATTTCTGGAAATTTTTGCACCAACGTGTTAATTTTTCCATAGATTAAATGAGTACAGTAAGAATGCTTGTGAGTATGAATTATTTTAGAATAATTACGTTTCATTGCAAAGTTAATGTTGATTAATTTTCATTATTAAATTCGAACCAACGGAGAATTTAATTTTAGGAAAATAGAGATAATTTTCGATAATTATGGTATTGTTATTTTCGACCAGCGTTGATAATAACAGTATTATAATTTTAATTGATGTTTTTATGCGTTATTTCTATTTACGCCCAACGGTGATGTAGATTTAATGCATAGATAAAATTGTTTTAAATTGTATGTCGTATTTTTGACCAACGTTGGAAATAAGGCATATAATTTTCTTTATTATGTTCTCACTTTACTTGAACTATTTTTGAGTGGATACAACTTGATGAGTTGTATCGGAGAGATCCCCATTCTCAAAGGAGATAATTATGGAGAGTGGAAGAAAAGATAGACTTAGCGTTTATCTTGGTTGAGGTGGACTGGTCCTCACTACTGACGTCCCACCGAGCCTATGGCACGGTGAGGATCAAAATGAGGATGATCTTGCTTGGCGAGAAAGACAGAGGACCATGCTCCCTTACGGATGTCTTATGACCTTGAGCATAAGAAATGGACCACGACCAACAAGAAATGTTTGGTTGTGATAAAGAACACGATTGAGCACGCAATTGTGGGCTCAATCGCAGAGTGTGACACCATCACGAGTATCTTGAGAAAATAAAGAGTCGGTTCTTGGCTCTTCAAAGACATACGCTACTACGGTGATTAAGCGACTTGTGAGAAAAGGTACTCTGGCGGTGGCATAAGAGAGCACATACTAAGGATGAGCAACTTGGCATCCAAGCTTAAACCAATGGATTTGGCTCTCAAGGATGAGTTCCTAATTCATTTGATTTTGCTTCCTTGCGGAAAAGTTTGACACCTTTGTAGTCAACTACAATATGCGGCAGAAATGGGACTTAGAAAAGTGCATAGTGTGTGTGTGTGCAAGAGGAGGAAAGATTTAAATCCTCACATGGTGGTTCTATCAACTATGTGAAGGACAACAAGAAAAGGAACTTCAACGATAACTTCTCCTCAAAGAACAAGGGAAAAGCCTCATCCATCGGCCTCAGCGAATAAGTTTGCGGTAGAAAAGATCGATTGCCTTCATTGCAAGAAAAGGGACATTACAAGAAAGATTGTCCGATTTCTTGAAAATGATTATGTCAAAGAAAGGTGAGGACATTATTACGTTCATAAATGAGTCTCTGTATGTACAATATTCAAAATCTACTTGGTGGATTGATTCGAGTGCAACTGTTCATGTTGCCAATAATATCTGAGGATTCCGTTCGACGAGGAATACGCAAAGAAAAGAAAGATGCATTAAAGTCGCAAATGGAGTCCAAGCTGAAGTTGAAGCCGTTGGCGATCTTTCATTAGAGCTAGTGATGGCTTCACTCTTTTACTAAGAGATGTTCTTTATGTTCCTCTTCTGAGAGGAATTTGATTAGTGTTTCATGTTTGGACAATGATGGATATGATTGTCATTTTGGAAATAGCAAGTGTGAAATAATGTTTAATAAAGAATGTGTTGGTCTTGCAATCTTACAAAATGAGCTTTATTTGTTATCATTATGTGATGATGTGAATGTCGTATGCGATAAAGGGAGCGTCGCGTGCGAAAGTGAATGAATCCTCGTCTCACGAATGTAAACAGAAACGAAAGAGAACTCTAGATGCGTCGTCGAAATTATGGCATCGCTTGCGTTTAGGCCATATTTAGGGGAGAATAGAAAGACTAGTTAAGAATGATATTCTTCCTCCATTAGAGTTCTCGGACTTAGAACAATCGAGATTGCATTAAAGGAAAATATGTAAAGAAAATTAAGAAAAACGCCAAAAGAAGCACAGAATTCTACAAATTATTCACACGGATATTTGTGGTCCTTTTCTGTGAAAAGTGTGGATGGATATGACTCGTTCATAACATTCACGGATGATTACTCCGTTATGGATATATTTATCCAATCAAAGAAATAAATGAAGCCTTGGATAAATTCAGGATATTTAAGGTGAAGTTGAAAACCAACACGATTTAAAGATTAAGATAGTCCGATCGATGCGTGGGGAGTACTACGATCGACATACCCCATATGGACAAGTTCTGAACCTTTGCAAGGTTCTTACGGGAAAATGGTATAGTGGCCCATATTCTACACAGGCGAACCTCGGCAAAATGGAGTAGTGAAAGACGCAACCGTACCTCGATGGATATGGTGCGAAGCATGATGAGCTATTCCACACGCCATTGAGTTTATGGATGGAGCGTTGAAAACCGCCATTCATATTCTCAACAGAGTGCCTAGTAAGTCGGTGCCCAAAACACCGCATGCGAGTTGTGGGCGGGAAGAGTTCCTCACTAAACCACTTACGTGTGTGGGGAGTCTGCACGAGGCTAAAGTATTTAACCCAAACCTTGGGAAACTTGATCCCAAAGCGATGAGTTGCCATTTCATTGGCTACCCGAAAAGTCAAAAGGTTTTCGTTTCTCTGTCCCGACAGATATACAAAGTTTGTAGAAACGAGACACGCTGTCTTCTTAGAGGATGAAATGATGAGAGGAAGTATGGTAGCTCGTGAGATTGACCTTGAAGAGAAGCGGGTGTATGCACCCACTCCGATGATTCAAGAGCCATTCTTCACACTACTCTTTGTCATTTGCACCGACGGTGCAAGACAACGTGGTGCCAAGACTGTTATTGTTCCTCTGTGGCAACAATGAATGAGAATGAGGACCTGTTCTTCAGGATCCTATAGAACCCATTGCCACAGATGAGGGGGAGCAACAGCAGCCTCAAACAGAAAATGTACCAAATGAGGAGGCCCCGAGGAGGTCTCAAAGAGTAAGAAGATCGGCTATTTACGATGATTATCAGATTATCATACTGAGGAATGTCAAATGGAGGATGATCCCATCTCATTTGAAGAAGCCATGAAGCGAAAATTCCTCAAAATGGCTTGAGGCCATGGAAGAGGAGATGAGGTCCATGAAGACTAATAAAGTGCGGAACTTGGAAATTATTCCTAAAGGAGCCAAAGCAAAGAGGGTCAGAATGGGTCTACAAGACAAAGCTTGACTCCCAAGGAATGTAGAAAGATACAAAGCGCGACTTGTGGCAAAAGCTTTACGCAAAGAGAAGGATTGATTACAATGAGACCTTTTCTCGGTCTCATGTAAAGATTCCTTGAGAATCATAATGGCATTAGTAGCACATTATGATTTAGAGTTATATCGAGATGGATGTAAAGACGGCATTTCTTAATGGAGATTTGGAGGAAAATGTTTACATGGCACAACCGAAAGGTTTTGTCGTGGAAGGAAATGAAGAATGGGATGCCGCCTAAAGAAATCGATTTATGGGTTAAAACAAGCTTCAAGGCAGTGGTACTTGAAGTTTGTGATACAATAAGAAAATTTGGGTTTAAAGAGAATGTAGAGGACAAGCGTGTTTATGCAAAGTTTAAAGATGGGAAGTTTATCTTCCTAATCTCGTATGTGGATGATATCCTCTGGCTAGTAGTGATGTCGATGCACTCTTGGAGACTAAGAAGTTTTGTCCTCAAACTTTGGTATGAAAGATCTTGGTAAAGCTTCGTTCGTTCTAGGGATCAAAATTCAGGGATAAAAACAAGGAGATATTGGGATGTCACAAAAGGCATACATAGAGAAAGTCTTAAAGAAATTTTGTATGCATAAATGTAGTCCTTCACTGCACCTATAGTCAAGGCGGCGGATATGAGGATTTTCAATGCCCGGGAACGATGAGCTCGATCAAATGAAATCGGTTCCATATGCTTGGTGTCGGAAGCTTGCGGTATGCTCAAGTGTGTACGCATACGACTTAGCGTTTATTACTGGGTTACTTGGCGATTCGAGCAATCACGGAATAGAACATTGGAAATTGATAAAGAAAGTCTTGCGTTATTTGCAAGGAACAAAAGGCCTCATGATGACATCTGAAAGATCGATTCACTCCATATAGTGGGGTATCACATTACGATTTTGCGGAGATGATAGAAAGTCTACATCCGGATATGTGTTCACTCTCATTGGAGGAGCTATATCGTGGAAAAGTTCAAAGCAAACCGTCACTACATCGTCCACAATGTATGCCGAGTTTGTAGCATGTTATGAGGCTACGGGCGGTGAACCGGCTAAAGAAGTTCATACCGGTTTAAAAGTGGTTGACGACATCAATAGACCACTTAAGTTGTCTGCGATAATGAACCCGAACGTATGCCCACAACAATAAGTCAAGTGGTGTTTGCCAAACACATTGACATAAAGTCTTATGTTGTGAAAGATAAAGTTCGGGATCAAATTATAAGTCTTGAGCATATAAGTACCGCAAAGATGTTAGCGGATCCGCTTACTAAAGGCTTACCACCCAACGTGTTCAGAGAACATGTAGCCGGCATGGGTTTAAGGGAAAGCCTATGATTCCTGGACTAAAAGATGTGTGAGGACCCCGGTTTATTTGGCTTGTACTGTTTAACCATCCACTTGGTCCTAACAGTACAAATCAAATAAACCAAGCCTCGAGATATGTATACTTCCAATCAGATATACACCGCTACAAAATCATGCATCAATTCCATTCATACACATAGAGCCAAGCAAAGCAATAAGCGAAAGACATAGATAATATAAAGAGAGTTATTACAATAGAGAGGCCGACCAGGCCAAAATTCATAAAGATAAGTAAATACAGTGTGAAGCAAGATGGCCATAAGATGGCGAAACAAAAGCCAATCGGTGTGCCTTTACCCACAAGGCAACCAACCGGACCGCCAAGCTAATCGTCCCAAACAGCAAGCAACACGACTCACAAAAGTGAGGCCCTTGGGCTCACCTTCTTCCTCTGCAACAATTAATATTAAGCAAGCGGATGAGTACAAAACTTATTTTTGTACTCGCAAGACTGACGTGTGAGATAACGAACTATAATTAACTACATGCAAGCTTTATTTAAGTGGATGAGGCTTTGGACTTATTTTAGGCATAAAGCAAGTTTTCATTTACAATAAGGTAATAGATTCAAAGCAAGTTTGCAATTAACTTTTATTGTTCAAATAAAGAGAGACAATAATAACATAGATAGAGACAACACCAACCTAGAAGTGACTAACCCATAGTCACCACAACAATAGCATGAAGTACCCCTTCATACCACCCATGTCAAGTTTAAGTTTTTAAAAGGTTGTAGTCTAGTTCTTGTGTGAAATAACCAAGTGTGTCCATAACCTAGGACGAGGCTATTCGAATAGTTTTAACCTGCGAGGGTGTACCAATGTACCCACGATGAACCGCCTTTCCACCACCACGGTTAGCACACTTCCTTTGGTATGCGAGCACGGCTAAGTCTACAAGACGCTTTCCAATGGGCGATGCAAATTAAGAGCCGCAACCCACGGGAGAAGGATACATTAGACGACCCTAACCGGACAACTAATGCTCCTCGCACACCACAAACACACACACACACACACCCACCGACCAGCTCATAGTGGCACCTCCCAAAGTACTTAGTCAAGAGGGTCCCATATCCCCTCGTGTGGTTAGCACGCAATAATTGCTTGGATCAATGGCACAAGTAACTCGGTCCTTAGGGACTTAGGCACCATTCAATCACACCCAAAAGATCACACCAACATACCATTGTGCCCAAGTCAAGATATAATTTTGTTTTGAATTTTTGATTTGTAAGATGGTAAAACACAAGGGTTGGACATAATGGAGTAGGATAAGTAATTGTGTGATCAAGATCACCGACTAAGTCGATGATCGCCCAATACTACCGATACTAGGCATGACTAAGCAATATTTATTCGAGATCTACTAAGTGACAAGAGCTCATCCAACGAACTCTAATCACAACAAATAACCTAGGCTCGGTAGTAGAGGATAATTATTTACCTACAGATTATGCAACTAGAGGATTAACTAATCAATTTAACAACAAAATAGCAATGCATACATAGAAGTTAAACAAAATATTAGACTTTAAAAGTAATGGGATCAATGGGAAATGATCAAGCGCTTGCACACTTCTGTTGCTCAATTTGTTGCGGAGGGTCGTTCTCGGGGTTACCGCAAATATCGAATCCTAAGCGAAAGAGCGAAAACAACCAATAAGACTAGCAACACTTAAACAAAAGAGCAAGCAAAAATCATCCAAGTGCGACGAAATTTATACACAAGGAAAAATAGGAATATACCTAGACATAGAAACTGGAAAGACCTAATTTGGATTTGTGGTGCAAAAGATATTCTCTAAAAACCTAATTTCGGCCATAATTAGCACTGTAGCAAAAATATTTTCTAGAAAGATTTTGAAGCTGAAATTTTTATGGTAGCTACCCACTGGTATAGTGGTAACCCATATAAAATTTCAGGTCATTTAGAGTTAAAATGATTTAGTTATGATTTTTCTAAGTTTTAAATCTAAGACATGATTAATTTCAGTATTAAAGACTACTGTAAAACCTATACTAAGCTAAAGTACTTTAATGATGTATTTATAGAACTTTAGTTTGTTAAATTTGGAGCTAGAGAAAAAGATATGAAATTTTGAAGTTTAAAACAATTAATATGTGCAAATAAAAGCTCTGAAACTAAACTTGAAAAACCAACGGCCGGGAGGTCGTGGGCGTTGATCAAAGATCGCACGGCTCACGATCTCGAATCTTAACACCCGCGACGAGCACACGGCGCAAAGACCTCATCGCGCTAGGGAGGTCTTAGCCGTTAGATCGGATGGACGGTGCGGATCTAACGAGGAGGTCCTAGACGACAAGATCTAGCGAGGAGGTCTAAGCCGTAGATCTTAAATCCAACGGCTACGACCAGTGCACGCACAGCGCACACGGAGGAGGTCCTCGCGCACTAGGGAGGCCGTGATCGTTAGATCAAGATCTGACGGTCCTGACCTCCTTAGGAGGTCCTAGGGTTAAATCCACGGAAGGAGGTCTGGGCGGTGAGATTGGAAGGAGGGAGGTCGTTGACGGCTAAGATCTCCAGGGGGAGGTCGTGAACGGTCCAGATCTAGGTGGGGAGGTCTTGCGGTCTTCTTCACAAAGGACCAGAGGTGGTCTTTTTGCAAAGAGGACCCCAAAGGTAGTTTTGAAGGTTCTTTTTACAAAATACCAGGGGTGGTCTTTTGCAAAGAGGACCTCGGTGGGGTGGTTTTGAAGGTTTTCCTTACAAAAGGCCAGGGTGGTCTTTTGCAAAGAGGACCTCGGTGAGGGTGGTCCGAGAGGGTGGTTTTATAAAGCGACCAAGGAAGGTCTTTTCGCCTGAGAGGACCTCAAGGAGGTCTTTGCAAAGAGGACCCCAAGCGGAGGGTGGTCCTAACGGTGAGATTTAACCTACGGAGGTCTTTAACGGCCAGGATACGATTAGGGGAGGTCCGAGAGACTTAGGATTTTTGGAAAGATCCTAAGGCCCGATCTAAACTTGGAGAGGTCGGGGCGGCTAAGATTAGCCCGAGAGGTCCTAGAGTGGTTTTAATGGTGCAGGACCTCCGGACAACGACAAAAGGTGGCGGTTAAGACAAATTAATGCATCTAATGATTGACAATAAATGAACCTAAGGAACACTTAATGACTAAGGCCCAGCCTACACGTCGATGACTCCACGGCACAAATTAGGACACAATTAATGCACCAATGATGAGCAATGATTTGAGCATTAAAGTGGTCCTAAGAATATGACGAAAACGGAAGGTCTTGAACTGACAAAACCCGAGCGAATTCAACGGCTTGCCGCCGGCGACGTGGACCTCGTCGGCGGAAACCAAAGGCACGGATGAGTTCCAAATAAGGAGGAGGATCTAAAGATGCCAAAAGCTACCCCTAGAACAGCTCCTACCGGCGGCTAGCCGGAGATAACCGCCGGAGACAGAATGCGGCCAACACGAACACCTAAAGAGGTCTAAAAGAATAGGGATTTCCGATCTTGAGGTACTTACGGGGAATGAAGGGAGCTAGAGGTGGCGCAAGAGCTCGTGACGGTGGAGGTCGCGGAGGTGAAGAAGCGAAGCTCCGCCACGAAAACAAGCTCCCAAGTTGTCTACCTCGTGATGGTTAAACAAATCAATGTTAGGGAGGCTTGGGGTGATCAAAAGAACAAAAGAACAGCCACTATTGCAATATTGAACCACTGAAGCTCGGAGGTCGTCGGAGAGCTTCACGGTCGAGCAATGGTGGCAGAGGCTTTCGGGTGACTTGAGCTCAAGAGCAGAGAAAGAAACTAGGGGTGCAAGAATGGATCCAAAGAAGCTTAAGGGAGAAGCTCGGGCTCAATATATAGCCGGAGAGCCAAAGTGGAACAAGGTCACACACACTCGGGTGCACATAGCCAGGGCACCAACGACATGATGGGAGCAGGTGTCAGGGTGACTTTTGAGCAAAGGTCTTGCGGACATTTAATGTTGGCAGCACATAGCCTTTTGTCAGCCCTAGAGTTGACAAGGCACTGCTCCCTATTGTCATGCACAAAAATTGATAATGCCCAGGCCCACCCGACAGTGAGAGAACCAGGGAGGATTGGTCAACGAGCTCAACGGCTAAAATCAGCACAGAGCTCCCACTAGGGAGGTCGTGAGCTGTTGGATTTAAATCCAAGGGCTCGGGTCTTGAGCCAAGTATTAGAGGTCCTCACACTAGGGGAGGTCCTAGCCACCGATCACCAGATGAACGACCCACGACCTCCCAAGTGCTAGGGGTGGTCGTGGAGGTCCGAGGAGGTCGCCCAGGGTGGGAGGTCCTTGAGGGTTGTCTTTGAAAAAGGACCTGAGGAGGTCGTGCGGTTGGATCGAGATCCAAGGGCTGCGGGGCTGGCGAGGTGGCACGGCTTGGGCTGGTGCTGTTAGTGGGTTTGACCGAGCGGACACAGTGCGGACAGAGAACGATGAACCCAACTTGACTTTGAAATTAAAAGTGAGATTTGAGGATTTATTTGAGGTAGCAATCTAACTCCAAATCTTAGGAAATTTTTGTGATGGCTTGCTAACCTCGAGTTGGACCTTGTATAAGATTTTAGGAGTTTTATGTAATGAGCATTTTTCTCCGAAATTATACAATGCTTGAGCTAGGGTTTGACTATGAGTCAAGCAAGTTTGACTGACCCATAAAACTATTCAAACACTTTCTGAAAATTATGAAATTTTTGGAGGGTCACATATCAACCCAAGAACTTAGGAAAAATATTTCCCGGGAGATGATCAACATATTCGACAAAATTGTTTTGGAGGATCAAGATTTGGATCAACAGACTTGTGACTTTGTATTTCCATACTGCAATAAGCTGTTTAGTACACACAGAAATACATGATGTAAGAAAAAGTTTTAATTTCTACTCATTTTCTTACCTTCAAAACACAAGTTGAAAATGGGGATGTTACAAACCTCCCCCTTACAAAAATCTCGTCCAGAGATTTGTCTCACTCGGAAAAGAAAGAGGGTAGTGCACTGGAGGCGATCTTCTCGCTCCCAAGTAGCCTCATCCTCGGAATGGTTTGACCACCGAACTTTAAGGAACTTGATGGTCTTGTTCCTTGTTCTTCGCTCGGCCTCCTCGAGTATGCGAGCAGGGTGCTCGCGATAGGTCAACTCCTCCGGACATCAAGGGTTTCCAACGAGCTTCCTCTGTTGGAACACGGAGGCACTTCTTGGTGGGACACATGGAACACATCATGTACTCCCGCAAGTGCGGTAGGTAACTCCAACTTGTAGGCAACAGCCTTCTTCTCGATAACACGGTATGGACCGACATATCGAGGAGCTAACTTGCCCTTGGCACCAAAACGCGGTGACCCTTCGGAGGAGAAACCTTGAGATAAACGAAATCATTGGGCTCAAAGCTCAACTCACGGCGACGGCGATCCGCATAGCTCTTTTGCTCGGATTGAGTCATGCGCAGCGATCACGAATGAGTTTGGACTTGACCCTCGGCCTCATTAATCAGTCGGGCCAAAGAAAGGTCTCTCACGGTCTCGGACCGGTTCAACGGGTTCTACACTTTCTCCCGTACAAGGCCTCAAATGGTGCCATGCCGAGACTGGCTTGGAAGCTGTTGTTGTAAGAAAACTCGGCGAATGGCAAGCACTTCTCCCAATGCTTCCCATAGGAAAGGACACAAGCTCGAAGCATGTCCTCTAAAACTTGGTTGACCCTCTCGGTCTGACCATCTGTTTGGGGTGAAATCTTTGTCTTTGAAGAAAGACGAGTTCCCATAGCTTCTTGCAAGCTATGCCAGAACTGGGAAGTGAAGATGGAACCACGATCAGAAATGATCGTCCTCGGCACTCCATGCAAGCTCATGATCCTGGCGACATAGAGCTCCGCTAGGTGATTGAGTACGAATCTTGGTTACGACACAGTAGAAAATGTGCCACTTTAGTTGACACGAGAAACTTACCAAGTCCGAGATAAAATAAGGATTGCGCGGTGAGAGGTCTTTCTAGATCCTAAGGTTGATGGAACAAGGTTGTTGTTAGCTGGTGGAGCGATTTGTCTGGTCAATTCCGCCAACAACGGGATCTCAGCTTGCTAACTAGCTATGCAGAGTCATCCCTCCGCAGCCAGCTTCTTAGATGGACTATGGCCATTTAGGCCACAGAAGTAAACTTAAGTTGTGACGACAACGATCCGCGTAGCCCTTCTGCCTGGTTGAGCTGCGCGAAATCGATCTCAACTTAACTGAAGTTGGTTGTTCCGATCTTATCATTTTGCTTGATTTGGTTCACTCCAGCATCCGACTGCTGAGCAAACTTGATCTGATGCGCGAGGTTGGTTGCACAACCAAGGCGGCAATAGACCGTGCTCAACCACACCCGAGTTGAGACAATAAAAGTCTTCAAGGAGGGTAGGCTGCGGTTCTGGAGCAACAATGCATTGCAAAACACCTCTCGACTAATTGCACCGGCGGCAACATTAGTCTTGCTCGGATGGTAATGAATCCCCATGTCGTAGTCTTTGGCGGTCAAGATTGATCCAACAAGAGGTCAGAATGGCTCGGATTAGATCAAGGAGGTCTCATATGGTATAAAGAGGTTCAAACGCTGGTCTTGCGAGTTTGCGGGACTGGTACCATCACACCTCCTGTAGCACCGGTGTTACATGGCGGTAAGGATTCCCGGAACCTACGTTCTTAAGAGTTTGTTTCTCTCATGAAGCGGTGTGACCACGAATTGATCGAAGGTAATACCGCATAGTGGTAATACCTAGTTGACGCGTATGGATATTCCGAGAAAGGGGCATCGAAGAGAGTTCTAGAAGACAAAAGCAGAAGGGAGGCACAGGTAGTTCCAGAACCCACTCAACACAAAGAAATTCCAAATTTGATCTGTTGAAGTTTGTTTTAGTCATTTAGGACTCTTTCGGAAACTTAGGTTAAGTTTTGAACTCTCATCAAAACCAAATGGTTCTATTTTATTTTAAATGCCTTGAAAAGGTTTAGAAAACAAGGCGTTATTAATAACTTTGGTTAGCAACACCACTTAAACGGAAGTTGATGAAAGCGAAAAGTTAACGACTAGGGGAAATGAGATATCACCCTAACCGAAAGCCAAAAACAGCAAGCATACAAACTTTAAATGTTTCCAAAGAAGCTCCAAATCAGCAAGGAAACTCCAAAACAAGCTCAACTTCTCAATGCCATTAACCCGTATTGAATGAGCAGTAATAGGGTGAGAAGATAAAAATTTCAGCACACTACGACAAGTCTAACACTACTAAAGATCAAGGTTAAGGCGACAAAATTAGCGTTAGGTGCTTAGCTAACTAGTATCACATCTTACCCTCTTATTCCCACAAGTTTTAGTTGATTATCCTCTCATTTTCTACCCTATTTAGAACCTTTGAGCTTGCTGTCCGGAACCTGAATGATCGCTGTCCAGATTTGCATCCAAGCCTCCTAATTGAAATCTTCAACTTGGAAGCTTCAAAACCTTGTAGAGGGCGGCTAACATTTCAATTTGCCAAGCTCATTGGTCCCAAAACCCAATTAATCGATAATGACTATCTTTTGAGAGAAGGAAAGGGAAAATACTTTTAAAACTCAAATTAGAGCAAGACGAGAGAAGAAAGCTAAGATAGGTAAGGAATAAAATCCGAGAACTTACTTAAGCTTTCACAAATCATTGACCCTTTGAAAATAAGGTTTTCAAAATATCCTAAGGACGACCAAGCTTGGGTTACTACGGTCGGAATGGCTCTGATACCAACTTTTGTGAGGACCCCGGTTTATTTGGCTTGTACTGTTTAACCATCCACTTGGTCCTAACAGTACAAATCAAATAAACCAAGCCTCGAGATATGTATACTTCCAAAATGCGATATACACACCCGCTACAAAATCATGCATCAATTCCATTCATACACATAGAGCCGAAGCAAAAGCAATAATCGAAAGACATAGATAATATAAAGAGAGTTATTACAATAGAGAGGCCGACCGGCCAAAATTCATAAAGATAAGTAAATACACAATGAAGCAAGATGGCCATAAGATGGCGAGAAACAAAAGCCAATCGGTGTGCCTTTACCCACAAGGCAACCAACCGGACCGCCAAGCTAATCGTCCCAAACAGCGCATAACACGACTCACAAAAGTGAGGCCCTTGGGGCTCACCTTCTTCCTCTCAACAATTAATATTAAGCAAAGCGGATGAGTACAAAACTTGTTTTTGTACTGCAAAGACAACGTGTGAGATAACGAACTATAATTAACTACATGCAAGCTTTATTTAAGTGGATGAGGCTTTGGACTTATTTTCGGCATAAAGCAAGTTTTCATTTACAATAAGGTAATAGATTCAAAGCAAGTTTGCAATTAACTTTTATTGTTCAAATAAAGAGAGACAATAATAACATAGATAGAGACAACACCAACCTAGAAGTGACTAACCCATAGTCACCACAACAATAGCATGAAGTACCCCTTCATACCACCCATGTCAAGTTTAAGTTTTTAAAAGGTTGTAGTCTAGTTCTTGTGGGAAATAACCAAGCGTGTCCATAACCTAGGGCGAGGCTATTCGAATAGTTTTAACCTGCAGGGTGTACCAATGTACCCACACGATAGACCGCCTTTCCACCACCACGGTTAGCACACTTCCTTTGGTATGCAGAGCACGGCTAAGTCTACAAGACGCTTTCCAATGGGCGATGCAAATTAGAGCGCAACCCACGGGAGAAGGATACATTAGATGACCCTAACCGACACTAATGCTCCTCGCACACCACAAACACACACACGCACACACCCACCGACCAGCTCATAATTAGCACCTCCCAAAGTACTTAGTCAAGAGAGGTCCCATATCCCCCCTCGTGTGGTTAGCACGCAATAATTGCTTGGATCAATGGCACAAGTAACTCGGTCCTTAGGGACTTAGGCACCATTCCAATCACACCCAAAAGATCACACCAACATACCATTGTGCCCAAGTCAAGATATAATTTTTGTTTTGAATTTTTGATTTGTAAGATGGTAAAACACAAGGGTTGGACATAATGGAGTAGGATAAGTAATTGTGTGATCAAGATCACCGACTAAGTCGATGATCGCCCAATACTACCGATACTAGGCATGACTAAGCAATATTTATTCGAGATCTACTAAGTGACAAGAGCTCATCCAACGAACTCTAATCACAGCAAATAACCTAGGCTCAGGTAGTAGAGGATAATTATTTACCTACAGATTATGCAACTAGAGGATTAACTAATCAATTTAACAACAAAATAGCAATGCATACATAGAAGTTAAACAAAATATTAGACTTTAAAAGTAATGGGATCAATGGGAAATGATCAAACTGCTTGCACCTTGTTTGTTGCTCAATTTGTTGCGGAGGGTCGTTCTCGGGGTTACCGCAAATATCGAATCCTAAGCGAAAGAGCGAAAACAACCAATAAGACTAGCAACACTTAAACAAAAGAGCAAGCAAAAATCATCCAAGTGCGACGAAATTTATACACAAGGAAAAATAGGAATATACCTAGACATAGAAACTGGAAAGACCTAATTTGGATTTGTGGTGCAAAAGATATTCTCTAAAACCTAATTTCTACCATAATTAGCACTCAGAGCAAAAATATTTTCTAGAAAGATTTTGAAGCTGAAATTTTATGGTAGCTACCCACTGGTATAGTGGTAACCCATATAAAATTTCAGGTCATTTAGAGTTAAAATGATTTAGTTATGATTTTTCTAAGTTTTAAATCTAAGACATGATTAATTTCAGTATTAAAGACTCTTCAGTAAAACCTATACTAAGCTAAAGTACTTTAAGATGTATTTATAGAACTTTAGTTTGTTAAATTTGGAGCTACAGAGAAAAAGATATGAAATTTTGAAGTTTAAAACAATTAATATGTGCAAATAAAAGCTCTCGGGAACTAAACTTGAAAAACCAACGAAAACTGGGGAGGTCGTGGGCCGTTGATCAAAGATCGCACGGCTCACGATCTCGAATCTTCTAACACCGCTACGAGCACACAGGCGCAAAGACCTCATCGCGCTGGGGAGGTCTTAGCCGTTAGATCCGGATGACAGTGCGGATCTAACGAGGAGGTCCTAGGCGACAAGATCTAGCGAGGAGGTTTAAGCCGTAGATCTTAAATCCAACGGCTACGACCAGTGCACGCACAGCGCACACGGAGGAGGTCCTCGCGCACTAGGGAGGCCGTGATCGTTAGATCAAGATCTGACGGTCCTGACCTCCTTAGGAGGTCCTAGGGTTAAATCCACGGAAGGAGGTGCGGCGGTGAGATTGGAAGGAGGAGGTCGTTGGCGGCTAAGATCTCCGGGGAGGTCGTGAACGGTCCGGATCTAGGTGGGAGGTCTTGCGGTCTTCTTCACAAAGGACCGGAGGTGGTCTTTTGCAAAGAGGACCCCAAAGGTAGTTTTGAAGGTTCTTTTACAAAATACCGGGGTGGTCTTTTGCAAAGAGGACCTCGGTGGGTGGTTTTGAAGGTTTTCCTTACAAAAGGCAGGGTGGTCTTTTGCAAAGAGGACCTCGGTGAGGGTGGTCCGAGAGGGTGGTTTTATAAAGCGACCAAGGAAGGTCTTTTCGCAGAGGACCTCAGGAGGTCTTTGCAAAGAGGACCCCAAGGCGGAGGGTGGTCCTAACGGTGAGATTTAACCTACTGGAGGTCTTTAACGGCCGAGATACGATTAGGGGAGGTCCAGAGACTTAGGATTTTTCGGAAAAGATCCTAAGGCCCAGATCTAAACTTGGAGAGGTCGGGGACGGCTAAGATTAGCCCGAGGAGGTCCTAGAGTGGTTTTAATGGTGCAGGACCTCCAGACAACGACAAAAGGTGGCGGTTAAGACAAATTAATGCATCTAATGATTGACAATAAATGAACCTAAGGAACACTTAATGACTAAGGCCCTGGCCTACACGTCAGTGACTCCACGGCACAAATTAGGACACAATTAATGCACCAATGATGAGCAATGATTTGAGCATTAAAGTGGTCCTAAGAATATGACGAAAACGGAAGGTCTTGAACTGACAAAACCCGAGCGAATTCAACGGCTTGCCGCCGGCGACGTGGACCTCGTCGGCGGAAACCAAAGGCACGGATGAGTTCCAAATAAGGAGGAGGATCTAAAGATGCCAAAAGCTACCCCTAGAACAGCTCCTCTGCGGCTGGCGAGATAACCATGGAGAGGCAGAATCGCCAACACGAACACCTAAAGAGGTCTAAAAGAATAGGGATTTCCGATCGAGGTACTTACGAGGAATGAAGGGGAGCTAGAGGTGGCCGCAAGAGCTCCGGTGACGGTGGAGGTCGCCGGAGGTGAAGAAGACGAAGCTCCCGGCCACGAAAACAAGCTCCCCAAGCTGTCTACCTCTGTGATGGTTAAACAAATCAATGTTAGGGAGGCTTGGGGTGATCAAAAGAACAAAAGAACAGCCACTATTGCAATATTGAACCACTGAAGCTCGGAGGTCGCCGGAGAGCTTCACGGTCGAGCAATGGTGGCAGAGGCTTTCGGGTGACTTGAGCTCAAGAGCAGAGAAAGAAACTAGGGGTGCAAGAATGGATCCAAAGAAGCTTAAGGGAGAAGCTCGGGCTCAATATATAGCCGGAGAGCCAAAGTGGAACAAGGTCACACACACTCGGGTGCACATAGCCAGGGCACCAACGACATGATGGGAGCAGGTGTCAGGGTGACTTTTGAGCAAAAGGTGCTGCCAGACATTTAATGTTGGCGAGACATAGCCTTTGTCACCCTAGAGTTGACAAGGCACTTGCTCCCTATTGTCATGCACAAAATTGATAATGCCGGGCCCACCGACGGTGAGAGAACCAGGAGGATTGGTCAACGAGCTCAACGGCTAAAATCGACCTGAGCTCCCACTAGGGAGGTCGTGAGCTGTTGGATTTAAATCCAAGGGCTCGGGTCTTGAGCCAAGTATTAGAGGTCCTCACACTAGGGGAGGTCCTAGCCACCGATCACCAGATGAACGACCCACGACCTCCCAAGTGCTAGGGGTGGTCGTGGAGGTCCGAGGAGGTCGCCCAGGGTGGGAGGTCCTTGAGGGTTGTCTTTGAAAAAGGACCTGAGGAGGTCGTGCGGTTGGATCGAGATCCAAGGGCTGCGGTCGGGCGAGGTGTACGGCTTGGGCTGGTCTTTGTTGAGTGGGTTTGACCGAGCCAGGACACAGTGCGGACAGAGGAACGATGAACCCAACTTGACTTTGAAATTAAAAGCTGAGATTTGAGGATTTATTTGAGGTAGCAATCTAACTCCAAATCTTAGGAAATTTTTGACAGTAGCTTGCTAACCTCGAGTTGGACCTTGTATAAGATTTTAGGAGTTTTTGTATCGGCATTTTCTCGAGAATTATACAATGCTTGAGCTAGGGTTTGACTATGAGTCAAGCAAGTTTGACTGACCCATAAAACTATTCAAACACTTTCTGAAAATTATGAAATTTTTCAGAGGGGTCACATATCAACCCAAGAACTTAGGAAAAATATTTCCCAGGAGATGATCAACATATTCGACAAAATTGTTTTTGGAGGATCAAGATTTGGATCAACAGACTTGTGACTTTGTATTTCCATACTCTGGTGCAATAACTGTTTAGTACACACAGGAAATACATGATGTAAGAAAAAGTTTTAATTTCTACTCATTTTCTTACCTTCAAAACACAAGTTGAAAATGGGGATGTTACAAGATGGCCCAAAGGATTAAAGTAACTATTTCAAAACAGAGAGGTGTATTGTAACTGTCAAATCTATCGGCGATTGACCGTGACGATGAGACATGTTCTATGCACTAATCTGTGATGGAATGTGTAAAGTCAAAAGTAATTAAAGATAAAGTATAGATTGAGATCAAGGGGGAGAATGTTAGAGTAATCTCAGGCATTTGGCCCAACGGCCAAATGCCACCCTTGACCGCGCCCTGATCGGGGGCGTCCAGCCCATTTGGCTGGTGGGCCCTTGTCGCCAGCGCCATATAAAAGAGAGGTGGGTGCCGGGGCGGCACGCATGACGAGGTTCACCGTGCCGCCGCCAGACCCACCGACAAAACCCTAGACCCGATCTAAGAGGGGGCGCTCAAGCGACGGGAAGCACCACCGTGCTCATCTTCACCGGATCCGGAGTCGCCACCACCTTCTTCTTCCTCCACGACCGCCGCTGCTGCGCCATGGCCGGCTCCTCCTCCACGCAATCGGACGGTACTCCCTCTCCTCTCCTCTCTCTCTCTCTGATCTAAACCCCAGTGCAGAACGAGAGCCCCACCACCAACACCTGGTTGCTCGTGAGACCGTATGGAAACATAAACAATTTTCCTCTCAACCTCTGGCAGGTAACACAAGTTTGGGAATGGCCCGTCACATTTGTTCTGAAGCTCACAATACCATCAGCGCTTCCTTCTGAATGGAACAAATTTTACATCTGCGCGAACATCTGTCTTCTATGTCCTCTCATACTCCTGTATTCTTTCAGTTCATTCATTCCATTGGATAGCCGAATAGTGTTTCTTCTCCCTCAAATCCGCTTCCCACTTCCTTTCTTTTGTAATGAGTGTCTTCTGGATCTCAGCCATGGCTGGAGAGCTCTTGAACAGCCTTGCAGCAATTGGAGTCATTATGGATTTCTCTCCAGCTATACCTGGCATGACAGTGTCGGCATGGGGGAATTCTGTGGGTGACCTTGCTGCTGATGTGGCGTTGGCCAGGGCCGGCCAACCTACAATCGCCATTGCTGGCTGCTTTGCTGGTCCAATGTTCAATATGCTGGTTGGATTGGGATCTGCCCTAGTAATTCAGACATCAAGAGTGTATCCCAAAGCTTATGTACTTGAATTCCATGTTGGAATTGTGGATGCATTTGTATTTTTTTCTCCCGAGCTTGATGGGCACCCTGTTGGTGGTCACCTGGACTAGGTTTCGGGTACCCAGATTTTGGGGTTACTGCATTGTGGGGGTTTACATCTTGTTTATCATAGTGAGTATTGCCATTGCGAGCTCTTCTGGGTGATACATGATTTTTGTATGTAAGTAGCAGCTATTAGATTGTGGTATACAGTAGTATTTGCAGTTTCTAGTTTATACACAACAACGGCAGGTATTAATTGAAGCGAAAAAGCCCTTATCAACATGTTAAATTGTCATGATGTTGCATTTGATGTAAAGTGTTCATGAAGTGTCAGGTGCACTCATTTAGTGAAGACATTCAGCTCCCAAACCGTAAAACCTGACAACATATGGGGTCGCCCGCAAACATCAGACGCTCTCCAAGCCCCAAACCCTAGAGTAGATTCTGACGTGGGCACGCGGTGGGGTGACGGTCCGGGCGGCGCGCGGTCAGACCAATAAACAGTGCGCGGCCAACACGATAAACAGTAAAATCAGACAAATAAATAGTAAATAGCCTGAAAAACGAAGTCGAAAATCGACGTAACTTTTGATCCGTAAGACTAAAACCCACGAAATTTGAGACACACCTTCTCTAAGATATTGGGAACCTATTCCAATCAAAGATCACAGAGATCCATGCCAAAGTTTCTATCTTTTTCAGTTTGAACAAAGTGTGCTTCAAAACCGAGCAAAAATCAAAATATAATCTAGAGACTTGTTCGTGGGTGATTGATAATCAAGATGACCCTAGATGGGTTCCCACATGTCACAGCAAGTTAGATCACGACAAGAAACCAACCAAAAACTCGCGAATCTAAGAAAGACTCAAAATCACCAAATAGAGAGAAGGAAAGCAAATAGACTCGTCTTGGAGGAATCAAGCCTTGGATTGATTTGAGATTGTAGAGAGTTTACATCACTCCAATCAGGAGGACAAGAGCTCAATCCATGAGCACACCATCAACTCATTTCTCTAGAACCCTAAGCCTCTCTTTTCCTCTCTAAGTCCTAAAACCAAACTAGGGTTTACAAAATGAAGTTCTTGATGTGGTTGTCCAGCACACCCCCTATTTATAGAGAGGCCTAGCTTCTAGAAGAGTTAACTCTAATGGGCTTCCGTTAAGGCCCAACAACAACCGGGACACATATGTAACATCATCCTAAGATCATGAGTATATCCCCACGATATCCACAGCCGTCCGCCCACTCGACGTCCGTAGGCAGCGCCGGCCGTCCACGCGCCGCAGGTTCACGTTGCGGCTGTCCCTAACCACTATCTGAGACAGTTTTACCGATGCGCATTATCAAATATTCTTGCATGATTTCCCTCCCCAGATATGGACTGTCAAAATCCAGTCATATGGAGCAGTAGACAGTAGATCACACGCAGGGAGTTACTATAACCCGAAAGCTCGCTTGGCAGGACCAGGCTCACAGACGGGGACAGTAGAGTTTTCTTCAACCAGTCCCGGTCACAGGTGAAACACTTTCAACTCCTCTTTTCTCCTTTACCGAAATCATCAGGACCTTGTGTGTGCTTCACTCTGTAACATTGATCAAATCCTGAATTGCATTGGTTCGTGTCTCTCAAAAGTGTGGCCTTACAATCATCCTTCAGAATCTTCTTAGGACCCAATTGAAGCTAGACTTGTTCTCCCACAAGCATGTGCATTGCATCAAAGCAAAAACGAATCCAACAATAGAGCTGCAAAGGTATCCAGTCATTATAAGGAATCGACCTGGAAGCATAGAGAAATGCCCTGCAAAACCATCTAGTTTTCCTAACCATCGACGCCTTGTAAGAATCGTTCTCCTGGGCTAGAGCATTGTCTGTTTTAGGAGCATTGTTTGGATACTATGGGCGCACACCATTACTGCATAGTTCCTCCAAGATGCTCACAGGAAATACTTAGTCCAAGTAGGCATGCAGTACAACATCAAGGAGTCACATTCAGAGGCCTAACTATATGTAAAATTTATGCTACAAGTCGTATTATTTGATGAACAAAAATGTTGAAAAGTGCATGAGGCTTATTGGCTAGGTGTGAGCTGGTAATTACAGCGACAAGATTCTTTGTTTGCTTGCTTCGTAATTCCTTGTGTTTCCCCTGATCCCAGCAGTCGCCTTCGAGGCCGATAGGAACTCAGATCAATGGAAGAATGGCTTTAGGTAATTAGGTGTGCCTCTTGCCAACTTGGAGCTGCCTTTGTATGCATGCTATATTATAACTGCAGGTGACTATATAGTTTTTTTGGTTGGTCGTTCTTAGTTGGTGGAGCGATTTGTTTGAGGGCTGACTATGTAAGTTGTTCTAAGGCATTTACATAGACTACCACTCTAAGAGATAGGATTAGTTTTGTACAACCGTGACATCATTTGTGTTTTCCTTGGGTTGTTTGTAAAAAAAAATTAATGTATTCAAACCTATATCGTGTTTGCAGCGGTGGCGCACTCTTCTCAGAAAGGATGATCATCAGAAGCTAAATGAGATACTGGATGCGATGATGGTTTGGGTGAAAAGGTTTCAGATGTTGGATGGGTCTTCAATGTAATCTGTTCCTTTTGAAGCTAAATGGATTGTGTATTTCTGTTGTTGGTTGTATGCTTGATCTAGCCCGGTTTTATCTTTTGTAGCGGTCCTGGTGGTTGTTGGGGATGGGTGCATGTATCCCCTCTGTTTTGGTCTTTTATGCTTAGCTGGTCTTCCCAGCCTGCTGCTACTGCCGAACTTTTTGTATCTCTTTTACTTGCTTTCTATAAAAGCAGGATTCTTACCCCTTAAAAAAAATTAATGGCCAAATAGTTTTTAACAAAAAAATTCTCAAATGTTTTATCATTATTTTCTTTGCCACGTCAAAGTCGAGCCACTCGTTGATGATACATTGCTCTCCTTGGTCACCGCAAGAATATTCTTCCAAGATTTCTTTTGTTTTGAGCAATAAGCATTGTATCCGATGCAACATGCCACTTCATCTAGCACATCGGGTTTGTTTTTACCCCTACTTCATTTTAAAAAAAAATCATATGGGACTATCAGTGAGTATCATGGCATACGTAAGTTCGTTACTTCAATAGTCTACACTATTACTAGGTACCAATAAATTGTTAGAATAAGTTCATTTTACACCCCTGAACTTTGCTCTGAGTTCAAATCACCCCCTAAACTCCAAAACCGTCTATTTTGCACCCTCGAACTCATAATACCATATGAATCCACCCCCTCGGGCCGCAAACACGTGGTTTTGGGCCACGCTGGCATCCACGTGGGGCGGTTTCGCCGCGTCAGCGGCCACGTTGGACGGTTTTGTCGCGTCAGCGCCCAGTTAAGTGCCCGCCGTCCACAACGCATCGTCTAATTCCCCCATTCGATTTTCCCCAAATCTTTGAACCCTAGCTTGCGACGACATCTGGGCGGCGAGCCTGAGGTTGTGCGCGACGACCACTCGGCGGAGAGCCTGCAGCTGTGCGCGACGACCACTCGGCGGCGACTTGCGGCGGTGCACAACGACCACTCCCTCTGTGAAATCCCTAGGCGACGTCGACTTCCACTCATCGTGGCGGAACCGATTGTGAGGTTAGTTCTTCTTTATTTGTGTAGGATGCTTCTTTTTAGTCGAAGTGAGTAGTTTGTAAGCACATTCATCATTTGCGCATGTAAGACATGGATTTGATGGACCATTTGTGTGTTCGATATCATTTTGGAGGAGAATTTTTCAATGACGGTAAGTATGTGCATTATCTGGGCGGTTGTGAGGCACTATCATGGATCGATAGAGACAAAGTTTCTTTGCCAGAGATTAGAGGCCACCTGCAAGACCATTGTGAAATTACCGAAGACACTCTGCTCCACTGGCTATTCCCTGGGAAAGATCTTGCCAATGGTCTGAGGGTTTTGACTGACGACAAGACATGCATACTAACGAGAAATTGCATTATTGATGGTGGCGTTGCTGAGATATATGTCGACTCGGCTGAACCAAAAACTGATGGAGACGACGACCATGAGGAAGGAAGCGACTATGAGGAAGAGATGCAAGATGAGGAGGCTGTAGAAATGCAGGCAAAGGATGATGAAGATATTGGCAGGAAGATTGTTACCCAAGATGTGGGTAATAAGAGTGGTACCATAGAATATGTAACTTCTAGAGGCAATCAAGTGGGCATTGTTCCATCTACTCCTAAGGATAGGCAGAAGGAACTAGCTTCACTTAGGCAGTTATATGGGTCATGTAGCAGTGAAAAGAGCACAGTGGATAAGAAGAAGCAAGCTAGTGTAGCTGTGGAGGACACATGTAGCAGTGGTAGTGATTACCTCCCAGGTGATTGTGAGAGTTCAGAGGATGAGGAGGAGGCTGTAGAGATCAAGAAAAAGTTGAAGGAGTTCAATAAGAAGCTTAAGGAAAGAGAGACATTGAATCCTGATGCCATCTTCTTTGAAGGATCTCATCCACAGTCTATTGATGCATTTAATGAAGCCATTGGTGATGATGAGAATGAGACTGAGTACTATGACAGTAGTGATGATGAAGATTCTTTTGAAGAGGATGGTGATGAGCTTATTAGGAAGAAGTCCAAGTATCCTAGGTTTGATCGCCGTGCTGTTGTCCCAACATTTGCATTGGGTATGAAGTTTGCAGGCAAGCAAGAGTTCAAGGAAGCTGTTGTCAGCTATGGGATAGCAGAACGGAAGGTGATTAATTTTGTGAAGGATGAGGCAACCAGGGTTAGAACTCAGTGTGATTGGGTCAAGTGCCCCTGGGTTATACTGTTATCCTCTAACAGTAGGACAGAGAGCTGGCAGGTTGCATCTTTTGTCGATGAGCACACATGCCCACCTAGAAGAGACAATAAACATGTGACTTCGAAAAGAATTGCAGACAGGTATGAGAAGATGATCAAAGCAAATCCCACTTGGAGCATGGAAAGCTTGAAGGCCACTGTCCAGGAGGAAATGCAAGCAGATGTTAGCCTCTCCAAGTGCAAGAGAGCAAAGTCGATTGTTATGCAAAGATTGCTAGATTCCACCAAGGGTGAGTACTCCAAGGTGTTTGATTACCAGCTAGAACTCCTGAGGAGCAACCCAGGAAGTACTGTTGTGGTCCTCCTAGACCATGACTATGAAGACCCAGTATTCCAGAGATTTTATGTGTGCCTTGATGCTTGTAAGAGAGGTCTGCTTGCTGGTTGTAGGAAAGTCATAGGACTTGATGGTTGCTTCTTCAAAGGAGCAACATATGGTGAGCTGCTATGTGCTATTTGCAGGGATGCCAACAACCAGATGTACCCAATTGCCTGGGCAGTGGTTGAGAAAAAGACAAATGATTCTTGGGATTGGTTTTGTGCATTGTTGTTCAAAGATGTTCAAATTGGTGATGGTGATGGTTGGGTGATCTTATCTGACCAACAGAAGGTATGCCCTTCCACACTAACTTATACTTGTATAATTGTAGTTTGGCTTGGACGCTGACATCTATTCTTGTAGGGCCTCATTAATGCTATTGCCAATTGGGCGCCTAAATGTGAGCACAGAATGTGTGCTAGGCATATTTATGCCAACTGGAAGAAGAATCACAAGGACAAGGACTTTCAGAAGAGGTTCTGGAGGTGTGCGAAAGCACCTTGCGTGATGATGTTCAACTTCTACAAAGCTCAATTGGCACAGAAGACACCAGAAGGAGCAAGAGCTATGATGAAGACTGACCCACATCACTGGAGCAGGGCCTGGTTCAAGTTGGACTCCAACTGTGATTCAGTCGACAATAACATGTGTGAGTCTTTCAATAATTGGATCATTTCAACTAGGTTTCTACCTATTATTAGCATGCTTGAGGTCATTAGATGCAAAGTTATGGTGAGAATTCAAGAACAAAGAACTAAGGCTCAAAGATGGCAGGGACAAGTATGCCCAAACATATCCAAGAAATTAAAGTCTTATATAACTGAGTCTTGTTTTTGTCATGCTTTGTGGAATAGGAAAGATGGTTATGAAGTTAAACACCATGACAAGAGGTTCACTGTTAGTCTAGAGAACAAAACCTGCTCCTGCAGGTATTGGCAACTTTCTGGTCTGCCATGCTGTGTCTTGCATCTACTACAGCTCAAGGGACATTAATGAATTTATTGCAAAGTGCTATTCAATTGAAGAATTCAACAAGACCTATGAGCATTGTCTGCAACCAGTGGAGGGTATTACTTCATGGCCCACCTCTGAAAGACCAAAACCAAGAGCTCCTGCGTATGTCAAGATGCCAGGAAGGTCAAGGAAGGAGAGGAGAAGGGAACCGAATAAGAAACCCAAGAGCACAAGAGTTTCTAGGGTTGGCACCATCATCAGGTGCAGACTTTGCAAAGGCATTGGCCACAATAGGGGATCCTGCATGAAGAGAAGAGGGGAAGCTGCTACAAATGCTCCTATGCCACCACTGGATGCAATGGTAATGTGCATTGTCACCTTCTTGTGTTCACCTTCTTGTCACCTGCTAATGATATCATTGCTCTCAGGTATTATTACCACCAGGAAGCCCGGAGAGTGTACTAAGGAAGAGGAAGGCAGTGACTGCATCATCAGCTTTTAGCCATAAGAGGATAACTGCTTCAGGACAGCTGCAATCACAGCATACAAGAACAACAATCCAAGATGTAAGTGACTGCACTAACTGTTGGAGATATGCCCTAGAGGCAATCATATTGATGATGATATTTTGTTGTATCCATGATTTAATAAATGTTCCTTGAATATTGTCTTTGTGTTGATTAACAAGTATGTGACTTGTTTGTGAAACTCTTTACTTGTATGGTTATTCTAAAGTTGTCCCTAGTCGGAGTTCATGTGAGGACACACGTGAATGATGGATTAGCACATGTATCGGTTGATGACCATGTTTCACAGGTCATAGACATGGAGATGTCAAACTAATAATGTGGACACATGTTTAGAACATGGGGTTGGACCGACCCAACATGAGATATAGCAATTATACTTATGGTTCTCTCTACACAATGTGTACGCCTTGTCCTTAGACCTGAGATTGACGCATGTACTTGAGATGTGAATCGACCTACTTAGGGGCTATCAAACGCTACTCCGTGAATCGGGTAGTTATAAAGGTAGTTTCGGGTTTGTCATGAAGCATGCTTGCGAGGCATGGTCGGTCGAGATGGATTTGCCCTCTCTATACCCGAGAGAGATATCTGGGCCTCGAGTGATCGGATCCAAATGCATGGCCATGCTACTTAAGGTTAAGAGTTAACCTAGTAAGGGATTCGGATCACGGGATCAAGAAAGAGTGGTCGACTTGGAGCTCGACCGAATATCGTGAGGCAAAGGGATTGGCATGTACATAACATTGTGATGGTTCGTCCGATATGATCTTTGCGTACGTTTAGGAGTTGGCACGTCTTGCTAGAGGCCGCTACCAACTATTGACCAAGTATGTGTACTCGCGTCATGTCTAAACATACGTGAACCTATAGGGTCACACACTTAAGGGGCTGAAACCTAATTCAGATTGGATCCGAATTAGACTGGGCATTGAGTCCTAATGGGCCTCTATTCATAGAAGCCCATTGTAAGGACGTCTATAAAAGGAGGGCAGGGGCGCACAGGTTTGGTGATGAGTTTTTCGTGACACCCTCAAACCCTAGCCGCCACCCCTCCCACGCCCTAGTCGCTCGCGCGGATCTAGTAGTCCGGCGTGCGTCGCTTCCTCCCGTACGTGTGGATACCTTTGAAGGCACTGCATCTGTAGCGTTGGGACGAACCGCAAGAGAGGAGTTGTACGTGGGACACCACGACGAGGACGAGGAAGTAGTACGACTATTCTGCCCCGACGTGCTGCATCGATTTAGTACGACTACTCTGCCCCGACGTGCTGCATCAACTTCCGCACCTGCGCGTCTAGTGGTAAGACCGTGATATATAACTGCAGTGATCTTAGTTTACGGGTAGAATTATTTTTAATTTGCGCTAGTGTAGCCTACCCGTTACCCTTCACTAACATATTCCCACTTTGATTACAACATGCACATAACTGGCCATGTCTCCTTTTCCATATTGCGATGCCGTATGCCATTGGAGTTAACCAAGACATCAACTAAGGCCAATGTGATAACAACCAAAGGGGGGTCAGCTACTATGAACCTTGAGGCTCATGTTCCAGGCTCACAGGCTAGCTCGACAGTGAACATCAATCTGAACTCGTGGTGCGCAACGGCTCATGTCACAAAGACAGAACCTCATGCAAGGCCAAGAAGAAAGTCTTCACTAGGGGCAAGAAACAGATGTCTTCCAAGTGATTGTAATGTACCAGTCTTGACTAAGGGTTGTAATGTGATAGACTTATGCATGTATTTTGCCAGACTTTGTAGAAGTTGGATGTAATGTGCCAGACCTGCGTGTTTATGAAAGTACTTTAATGAATGCTGATGTCCTTCTAATCTATCAATCTGTGGTGTTGATTTTTTCCGTTGTTATCACAAGTTGGTTTGTCAAATCTTTTCTGATTTCATACTGGCATGACATTACAAGGAAGAATAGACTTGGCCTTGTTTGCATGACATTACCAGATGCATAGACCTGGCATATTGGCATGACATTACAAGTTGATTGTTCTTTCACATACTTGACAATACATGCTTACACAAAGATGACAGTTATCAATTAAAACCAGAAATCTCAGTTACTAGTTACACAAGAGAGCAACTACAAGCAAAACACATGACACCACTCATCGCAAAACAGCATATTCTTTCTTTCTCATACTTCACAACTCTAGTTTTCTTTTCATGCGATCTTTGCATCCTTCACAATCAACATCCCTCTCAAAGTAGCCACTTCAGATTTATGCGCATCCATTATACCCTCCGTTTAGCCCTTGAATCGGCCTGAAGCTCTCAGAGCTTTGTTTTTCCTCCTTAGAGACCTCACAGATGTCTCGCAGATCCAGCATAACCTCCTTCACAAAGGGAGCCGTCTCTTTGTCTGCCTAAACCCAAAAATTGCAACCTCCAGCCTACCAAATTGACCACAGTACAAAACAATTGCAGTGAAGAAAACCAATTCAAGTCATGTACCTCCTTTCTGGGTTTGAATCACTCCACGAAATCCACCGCGCGGCCTTCCGTCCGCAGTGGCACATCACTGCGGGCGAATACTCCAACGGGCGCTCGCGGTACGATATGGGTGACAACGATGACCCCTCCTCACCACCAACCCGGTCTACAGCCAACGAAGACTCAGACTGCCCACTGCTTCGTGAGCCAGACATCTCGTGGAAGTCGCCGTGGAGTGGTCGTCGTGCGCTGCCGCGGGGTCGCCGCCGAGTGGAAGTCGCACGCCGCCGCGAGGTCGCCTCCGAGTGGTCCTCGTGCGCCGCCGCGGGGTCGCCCCTGAGGGGTCGTCGCCGCTAGGGTTCTACGATTTGGGAGCTCTTCGTTCTTTAGCGTGGGGATGCGATGCGCAAGCTAGGGTTCTACTTAACTGGGCGCTGACGCGACGAAACCGTCCAACGTGGACACTGACGTGGCGAAACCGCCCCATGTGGATGCCAGCGTGGCCCAAAACCACGTATTTGCGGCCCGAGGGGGTGGATTCACATGGTATTATGAGTTCGAGGGTGCAAAATAGACGGTTTTGGAGTTCAGGGGGTGATTTGGACTCGGAGCAAAGTTCAGTGGTGTAAAATGGACTTATTCCTAAATTGTTCACTTGAGATCAAAGAGTATTACAGTGTTGTTGTTGAGTTGCGCTTACGAACTATAGGCACCGGCTGATATTGCGAACTACAGTGTTGTTGTTGAGTTCTTCTCCTTACCTGCTCCGAGCCGCCCCAGGAACGGCTGTGCGCCTCCCCCGCCGCACCTGCTCCGTCCTCTTTTCCTCTCTCACGACGCACGTGTCGTCCCGTCGCTACCACCTGCTCTCGTCCTCGCCTATGCCATCCACCCCTATTCTCCCATGCTGCCCGGAGCTCCCTGGCGCCATGCTGCAAAAGGCACCCCCTGTCGCTGTTCTCCACGTCATCCGCGCCACCACTTGCATCGCGTCGCCTCTGTGTTGGGCGTCAACGCCACAACACCACGGAGTTGGCAGCCAACTTCCGTCCCTCGTCCACACCATGTCGAGTCCGCACTGCTATTCCCTCTCGCATCGGCGCTACTGTACCTGCCACCATCATGTCAGTCGCCACCCGCGGCCATTTAAGCGTCGCATCGAGTTCGCCTGCGCCCTGCCTCATTCCCCTCGACCTCCTCCATCGGGTGCTCACCCTATCCTACTCTCCTCCCCACAAAATCAATTGGGCCACTTTCGTCTTCCTCCCCTCTGGTGCCCGCCGCCCAACAGAACCGCCACACTCTATCACCGTTCCAGCCACCCCCAATGAGGCCTTCGCCACCCCGTCTGTGTCACGGTGTGTTCTAGCACCCAAGGACCCTTTTCCCTCAACCGATTGGGCTTGCGTCCACCAGAGCTGTCGCCACCGTCATCTTCTGCGATCCCGGCCCGAAACCGCCACCGCGACCGCTATCTCCACTCCGGTAAGTCCCTCTCCAATTTCGCCCTACCCAAGCACCCCGGGCCTCCCTCTTCCTTCCCCATTGCCTACCCGAGCTCCTCTCCTCCCGAACACCGCTGTAGATGAACCGACAGCGCCGTCGCCGGTTCTCATCACTGGCCCTCCTCGATCGTCCCCCGCCCTCATCCTCGGCATGGGTGAGTCCCCCTCACCTCTCTCTCGCTCATGCTCGCCTTAGACCTCCCCCTCTCCCTCTTCGACGTCGCCGCCCCTTTCCTCCCCCACTGCCGACCGCCGCGCGCTGCCGCCAGCCTGCCACCGGCCACCTCCTGCCGCGCCTCCACCCCCACTGGAGTCGTCTCCTTGGCCCGATTCCATTTTTGCCCTCTGTGGCCGCCGCCATCCTCCCACCAGTGCGACCAGTGCTGCCCCGAGCCGCCTCTGGCCTCCCCTGCTCTGTGCTTTGCCTCCTCCTCTGTAGCCCCCTCGCAGTCTCTGTGTGTGCGCGCGCGTGCTCCTCTGACCAGTGGGTCCATTCATTTAGGAGACTAAATCAAGGAGGTTTGGTGTTAAACAAAAGGGATCAGTGCACTGAGTATTTAGCCTGGGGATGGATGTTAGTTTTGATTTACATATTTAATTAGAGGATGATTTAAGGTGAATAGTATGGGTAATGAGAGGTCAGTTAACAGTGAGCAATAAATTGTTGTCAACTGAATTGCAAAGACAAATTTACTTAGAAATTATACTAAGCTAATTCGTTTAGGCCATCACTAAAACGATAATAACTTAATGAATTAAGTTACTTAGTATGTCATTGTATGAAGATATTAACTTAAATAGTACTTGGTTAATTACTACGATAAGAGTAAGACGACCTAAGCATTTTGCTAGGCAGTTCCAATACAACTATGACCCACTCGAGTAGATGATTGACCAAGACATGTAACATCGTAGGCTGACCATAGATAATTAGCAGGTCACTAGGAGCTGGTCCTAGCATCACTTAGCATAAGGGTTAATTAGTTAGAACACCAACTAGATTGTAGTAGTGATGAACATTAATAGAGCATTAACAGGAAACCATCGGTGAGCCAGTGTAGTGTAAGTAACAAAGAGAGGCAACTAGATGCTAATTAAAATTGAGAAGTTATGGACCAGATAGGGTTTTCATGGCTCCAATTAGAAGAAAATATGTGTATGAGATTATGACCTAGCATATGGTCAAAAGAGCAGCCAAGCCATAGCCTATTTTAAAATAGTAATTGATTTATTTAAAATAACAGTGGATCATACCAAATGTTTAGGCTAACAACTCAGTCAAAAGATAAACCCAGGATAGTTACTCGGTATAGACAATGGTTGAGGAATAGTAACTTGACAATTGTATCTCATACATAACTAGGTTTACCTCAGAACTAGAAGCTAAAATATGAATCAGTAAGAAAACCATTGAGTGAACTACGTCCATGTGACAGTGAGACTTATGTCTACCCATAACGAACCCCACACCTACGCATAGGTCTCACCTGACTATCATGGAACTTTCTCGATAAATAGTAAGTAATAACTAGAAAAATCATTATATTAGCTAGGCGCCATGTATGGATAGCAGTGATAGGTCCCCAAGTGGATGATAGTAGTTCTACTATTAATCAACATTGTATAGACTCTAGCTATCATCCATCTCTATCCACTCCCAGTGAAAGGATACCTCGTAAACCGAGTGTGGATCAAAGGATCCTATCTAGCAAGGTAACCTCTTCTGTCTAGGTAACCGATGATGAATATTCCTATGAATATTCTCTCTCTTCCGCTGGAGTCCTAACTCCTTACACCAATGGACTTTTTGAGAGCCCGAGCCCTCTCGTCATCACTCTGGATCAAATGGTTACTTAACCCTAGGTCAAACCCCACCATTAGACCAAACGAATAGAGTTTGGATTTATCTACTTTGGTCTGAAGTATTTCCTTCATTCTAAACCTCTTTGGATGTACTTTATTCCGCCTACAGTATTTACTTCATCAACTTTCTTTGAATATACTTCATCTGTAGTATTTTCTTCATCAACATCCTTTGGATATACTTCGTCTGAAGTATTTCTGTTGGACCGAAAAGGCGACTAGAGGGAGGGTGAATAGGAGCACAAACTCTTTTTCTCCCAAATTAAATTCAATACGAATCTCACTCCAATAGCTATGAAAGCTATGAAGATCAATCAATCAAGCACAGCGGAAGACTTGTATTGAATCCAATCAAAACCCCGAAGAAAAAGCAACATAAAACCAAAACACCAAGTCTCGGGCGGTCCGACCTCTCACGGGGCGAGTCGGGCCAGGTTATGCTAGCTGTCGGACCTCTCTCTCGGGCGGTCAGACCTCTAATTCAATGAACAGTAAAATCAGCACGAAAAACCAAAACGCAAATTGAGCTAACTTTTGATTCGTGCATCCAAACCTCATGAAACTTGACACACACCTTCTCAAGGATGTCAGGAACCTATTCCAAGCAACGATCGTGAAGATCCTTGTCAAAGTTCAGACCTTTTTTCCATTTGAGTGAAGGTGGTTCAAAAACCAAGCAAAAGTCAAAATCTGATCTTGAGGCTTGCTCGTGGGTGATTGATGATCAAGATGACCCTAGATAGGTTCCCACATGTTGCAGCAAGTTAGATCACGGCAATAAATCAACCAAAAACTCACGGATCAAAGAAAGACTCAAAATCACCAAATAGAGAGAAAGAAAGCAAATGAACTCATCTTTGAGAGAACTTTCTTTGGATTGATTTGATATGGTATTGGTTTACAGCCACTCCATCAATGGAGGACAAAGACTCAATACATGAGCACGAAATCAAATCCAACTCTCTAGAACCCTAACCTCCACTAATCATCTCCCTAAGCAAACTAGGGTTTCAAACACAATGAAAGGGTTGAGGAGGTGCAGCCACCTCCCTCCTCTATTTATAGTGGAGGTCTAGACCTTCTAGAAGAGTAAGCCTAATGGGCTCCCGTTAATGCCCAAAACAAACGGGTCACACACGCATGCATTTTAAAGCACCGTCTTCATCTCCTCTTGACCTAATCCGCTTCTCCACGCACCATCTTGCGCCGCGGGTTGGTAAAAAATAACCAAGGCGATATTTGGTAAGATTACCAAAATACCCCTTCTCGGTCCTTCTCCGAAGACCGAGTCCAGATTGTGCGAAGCACTCGCTTGCTTCGCCACGTGTAGGTTGATCAAACGGCTCTCATCATGTCGGCAAGTCTCTCCCATCCGGCTCCCACCGAACCCACCATGGCACTTGCACCACCGCGCGCGCTGATCCAACCCGTCGCACCGAACTGCCCGTTCGGTCACCTTTGTCCATCTTGCACCATGCTTGAGTCCAATGACTTCACCCGGCATCGTCGATTGTTCTGAACCTCAGCTCTCCAAGCCTAGTCCCAATCATCCTCGTCGTTGACCGCCAAGCAACCTGCACAACAATAGACAAGCAAATCGAATCCGGGAACAAGTTCTTCACAACTTGACCCACGTTAGTCAAAACATGCATCATGCAATACATATGCACTAAAACCCATGAGATTGACCTAACAACCAACACATCGCTGCCAAGAAGGTCAGCAACTTAAGTTAAAACCGGTCAGACCACTAGCATGGCCGCTCGGACCGCTCCTGCCGGTCTGATCGCCACCAGATGGCCGGTCTGACCGCCACCAAGGGACTTAGCCAAAATCCCAACTCTGAAATCCGCAAACTCTCTGGAAATTTCAAACGAATAGAACTTTTGCCTGGAGACTCCAAAAATTATGGGACCAAGAGCAGTAAAACCTCCTCTCTTACCTACACCCTCTATTTTTGGCCCAGCCTCAAACTCCAAGACTACTTTCATGGCGGTCGACCGCTCGTGGTAACTGTCGAACCGCCACATCGCCGATCGATCGCCGTCTGCCGGTCGGACCGCCAAAGAAGTTCACCGATAAACCACTTGAGGCACGCGGCGGACTACCGAGGCCTGACAGAACTTGATCTTTGCCGAAAACGCGTGTTTCCGCAAACCTTTAACGCCATTGCCAATTGTCACATCATCCTAAGATCATGAGCATATCCCCATGATATCCACAATTTCCTTTAGCAACTCCACTTGAGTGTGTCTGGTTCCATCTAGAGTACTATATTCTTTCAAGGTATCATTAGATATGCTTAGTCCCATTCGAAGTATTTGTTGTTTCAAACACTCTTGTGTTTATTGATTGTCATTTGAAGTGTTTTCTTTTGTTTACTTGCTTTCAGATTTATTAGATTTTATTTGGTTGCTTTCAGATGTTCTTGGGTTCGATCGTATTCCGCGTAGTTAGAATCTGAAGCCGGGACGGAGCAGCAGTCCAAGATAGGAACAAGAACAAGATTATCAGGACATTGAGCAAAGCGAGTCAACACTTTGATCATTTTACACCTATTTTTGAAATACAATTATATTATTTTAAACTATGAAATTACATTGCTATGATTTATACAACTATGCTGGTCTAGCTGATAGCTAATACCTTAATGATAATTGAATATAACTATCCCATCCTTGAACATGGACACTATCCTTTGTCACCCTAGAACTAATGTTATACATACTAGTTAATAAGTCAGTATCTAAGCGTCATGCTTAGTCTTGTTTAGATACATTGACATGTGGGCAATGATTTGCCCCGATATTATTCAAAACATGAAAGCTGGTATGTTGAACTAGCAAAGTATTTTAAAAACAAAAGAAAATCAAAAACATATTTCGACTTAGGCGGCTAGAAAGCGTGACAGGTGCTGAGAAGAGAACGACAAAGTGGGTATGCAGATGTACGACCGGAGTCAATTAAGGACCTAGATCTCGTGATGACCTCTCATGTAAAAATAGTGCAACCATAAGTCTATAATAGGTACGATCTGGCTAACTAATTTATTCACATCAGCGTGACTTCATCATTGGTGGGTGTGTGGCATGGGTAGAGGGTAATGAAGACACAAAGAAACCACACGGTACAAGAGGAGGCCTCCCGGGAGCGCGGCTCAGGGAGATGGAAACCTTAGCAGGTGGGGTTGTATTGAGGTGGAGTATTGTAAAGGCCTTGTAATAATCATCTTAATCGCACACCTATGGAAGCATGTCAAGACGTACATTATAAGTTGATTGTCTCTTGAGGGTAAAATGTATAAATTCTACAGAGTGAAAACTATTTGGATAGCTATGCCCACGGTCATGGGCGGTGCTAAAAGCCTGCTTTAATTAGCTTTCATTTTTGTAAAATAATTTGTGGAAGGGAATGAAACGATGGGTTGGAGCTCAGAGATTTGAGATGGCCTGGTTGAAAACCAGTGAGAAGTACGGAATGCCACCCGAGAAAGAACATGAGAATTGGGTGGATGAAGCCACTTAGTGATATAGGAGGTTGGAGCCTCCATTAGTATTTTACAACAAAACTCAATTTTGTTAAAACATGTGTTAGTTAAAAATGCTAAGTCTCAGGATTTGCTACTACATAATCTATTTCTATAAGTGGTTTTATGCAAAGAAAAGAAGCATAAGTCATTCCTTTGATCAGCCATGCATATTATTCAACTGCATTCTGTGTATTGGCTAGTGAGTATGGTTTTGTACTCATGCTTGCTCAATATATTATTCTTCAGTAAGAATAAAAGAAGAAGGCATGTTGGTATATCGTGAGGGTTCCACGTGTTGTATTTCAATTCCACTCCAACTGCTGATTTTTTAGCGATATTTAGCCTGGTCAGCCATTCTGTAAGACAAAAGCCATAAAGTACATTTACGCTTTGTTTATTATTATGCAATAGTTTTACATTTTCGTGATATGTGTTGATATCCAATGATGTAACTGTGAGTCCTAGCTGCTGATACAGGAGCTGGTACTGTGAATACAGAAGATTCCAAATTTTAAATTTGGGGTCTCACATATTTCTAGGTAAACATATCTCTAATAGATAGAATATATCTATAAGGAAGTAAACCCAACTAACAAGGAAACTAATTATTCTTATATCTATTTTCCAACTACTAATGCACCCATGGACCCGACATGAACAATGCGTAGTTTCTACAGTATTGTGGGTACTATTCACACACGTGACCAGTAATTCATGCGCGTGACAACTTGTGCCCCGCTTGATGGTCTAGCCCGTGCCCATGACATTACACCCCCTCCTGGACATGCAACTTGTCCTCGAGCTGCTTAGGTGGGAGGCACGGTTGCAACCCAAGTAGGCCCCACGTTGATGAAAGGTTGCATTGCGGGCGCCCCTTTGCTTTGGGCTCACGCATACAAGCGTTGCACGCAAGCAGTAGCCTTGGCAGTACCTCCACGACACTCTTAGTGTTTGGCCGAGTCGACGGGTGATTCCTTTTAGGTAGAACCGCCTGGCTTGGGCAGGTCCTCCCCGATCGAACTTCCTGATGACGTCCTCCACACCTGACCATCCAAAACGCCTTGCCCGCGTCGCTGGTGATGGTTGTCGTTGTATCGGTTGGGGCAGATTGCTGCAGCGCCATGACTAGCTCCTACGACGTCGCCCATGGAGATAACAACGGTGGAGCCAATGGCAACACCGACTCCAGGGGTGGTGGTGCAGCCCTTGCAACGGCACGCGTTGCCTCCAGCAGCTCCTCCATTCAGACCATTGGTTTATCCATCTTGACCATGGTGGTAGCCTTGATGTCATCGAGGGCAACAATGAGGCTGATGAGTGAGGCCCCCATCTTGGCGCTGTTGGACTTCAACTCGGCGTAGGTAGATGCATCACCGGAAGCCATGGTGAGTGGCTCTGATACCAAGTTATCATGTGCACGAATTAGGTGGCCCTGAACCCAAGAGGTGCGACCATGCCAAGGCCGGCGGCCGCATCCCAAGGGCAGGGAGAGGATAGGAGAGAGGTAGTCTAATGACTCTTTGGTATATTTCTTAGTTGATCCAAGAAGATACAATGTTATCTTTTTTATAGGGATGACTCAACTTAATCCATAAAAAATATCTATTTCTAAGGAAACATATCTCTAATAGATGAAATATATTTGTAAAGGAGTAAACTCAACTAACAAGGAAACAAACTATTCTTAATGCACCCACGGCCCAGCATGAACAGTGCATAGGTGCTACAGTACCATGGGTGCTATTCGCACACGTACCCGTAATTCATGCGCGTGACAACTTGTGCCCCACTTATGGTCTAGCCTACGCCCATGACAAACTGAATAAATGGAAACAAACTCAGTGTTCAGCGAGAGTATAATAGTGCGTTTAGTAAGTTTAATGAAAAGAGTTGCAACATCTCTAATAGTAATGTACATAAAATGGGAACGTTGTTTCCCCCTAAAGAACACATAGTTAACAACTATTGGTATTAGTATGCTTTATTCAGCTAGAAGACTTTTTTGACTAGCAAGTACATTTTTCCTTGAATTTATGATTAAATTTTTAGATGTATTTATCAATTATTAGAAATATGATGATGATAACACAAATATATATATGATGCAGACCCATGTTTCTGAATTAGCTCTGCCAGCTCAAAAAAAAAGTGTTTACCTGTTTGCTAATAGAAATATGTTAGCAGTTCTGTCATTTCAGGCATTCGTGTTGTTTTCCAAATTTATTGTGTTGGACAGTGTGGTTAAGCTCTCACGTCGATCAATAAGAAAATTGTTAAGTCATTTTCTCACCTTGTTTTCTTCATAGTCATTTGATTTTACTTGGTCCTTCAAAATTATTAGTTGTTGTACAATGAAGGAACATTAATTTCTTTTCAGAGGTACCATGAACGAACATAATAACATTCAAAATAGACTTCTCAATTCCTCTAAAAGGAGACTTCTAATTGTGTGATATGTAGTGGCATTGAGTGCTTTGTAGAGTCCGGCCTTGCTTAAGTTCCCCCTAACAATAACTATCACGGTATAAGAAGAAAACACATTTTCTCAAGAGTCAAGAGACACTCAATTAACATGACTCAATCCCTCGTCATATGGGTACCTAACAGTGACTTAATTGATTCTGCACACTTGTTTTCTTCTCCAGTATATGTGCCAAAAGCGACGTATCTGCGCCCTTGACATCTATATATGGTGCTGGATCTTGATTCCCCGCGGCGATGAAGAAATTTTCTTTCTTCAATTTTTTTAGTACACACATACACACATAATTACGTGTACCAATCGGGATTAAGATGTTCATCTCAGTGCAAGTCGTTTCTGTGACACAGCATTGCGTAGGAAAAGGAATGTCCCTAAAATCTGAATACCCATACGAAAATTGGTAAGCTTTCCTAAGGAACACCTCCCATGACTAAAATCTAGATTTGCTCAATCCTCTTTACATTTTGGAAGGTAAATGTTGTCATGCTGAAATTTCAAATACTGATGAGTGATGTCCCAGAGCATGAGTCCCTTCACATCTCGTTGGTAGACGTGCTAATGTAATACTACCCCGTTAGTAAAGAAAGAAAACAAGAAAAAAGAAAAGGGACGGGACACCTCCTCCGTGCAAAGGAGATGAGATCAAACCCATCTGATCCTGTCTCATGCGGGCATGGGCGGATTCAAGTGAAGCTTGTGGGCGGATTCAAGTGAAGCTTGGGGGCGTACATGACACCGGATCTGATTTTATTTTACCTTATCAAAGCTTCTGTATATATATAGGTTAAGTTCATAGAACAACGAACCACACCACTATCGACTAGAGACATTATAGAACGACGAGGAGCTTGGGCGTTAAACATTTGTACAAGGGGAAACTGACATTTTTGCCACAAAGTTGAGGTGTCTTTGCCTATTTATCATTACAACGAGCGTAATTGATTATTTGCCACAAGTTATGTAGCCAACAGTGTACACGTCACTTTGGATAATTTTACCCCTGCAATTTTTGTTTCTCTTTTAGAATAGTACGTGGCAATCCACGATGGCTAAATTTTGTCAGACGTGTAAATATGGTGCGTGCCCGGTAATCTCTGATCGAAGAGGCCAAAAGGGCCGGTGGGAGTTCGTGGTTGCATTCTGATCTCTGCATGCGAACAAAAGAAGACATGTCATCCACAAGAAATCGACTCCGTCGCCCTCCTCACCTCGTCGCTCCGCACACGACTTCACTCGTCACCTTCTTCTGCACTCCAGACTCTTTGTCATGCCGATTTCCTGCTGTGCGATTGTCCATACTAGTAACAAAGTTCAAACTTCGTTTCAGAAAAGCTATGAAGTTTCTCTCTCTCTTTTCCTGGAAGAAAAGTTATAAAGCTCTAACTTCCCGTGTCCAATACGTGCACTCATGCTCGTGGATTAGATGGTAAGACACGATTAATACCAGTAAAAGGTTTGCTGCAGACAAGTCCATGCGCAGCTGCGCACGAGAAGTTTGTTTTAGTTTAGGCTAAACCAAGATGAACAGCAACCAAAACAGTGGGGAACCTGGACTTGGGTTTGTGGCTGGCTATATAACCAAGCACCGCTCCTTCCTCCATTTCTCCACCCCGTGTCAACTCTTCCTCCGTGTGACGCCGCCCTTGGATGCCTATGCTTACGCCGGCGCCTTAGCTATCGTAGGAGAGAGAGGTGGTAGTATTTGATTAATCAGGCGTTGGTGCAGTTTCGTGTTGTCAGCCAGCTCAGGTGAAGATGTTGGCGGTGCTCAGCGGCGAGGTGGTGGAGGTGCCTACGGAGCTGGTGGCGGCCGGCAGCCGTACGCCGTCGCCGAAGACGAAAGCGTCGGAGCTGGTGAACCGCTTCCTGGGCAGCGCCGAGCCGGCCGTGTCGATGCAGCTGGGCTCCCTCGGCCACCTCGCCTACTCCCATGCCAACGAGTCCCTCCTCCGCCCAAGGTACAAATTGTACAATACATATACTCCACTCTTTTACAGATTATTGGTACTAGCTGGAAACCGAGATAATTTCCCCTGAATCTCGCAAGATCTAAGGACGGATCCAAGAATTGCTTTCTGTGCATAGATCAGCTGACAGGTCCTTCGTAATAACCGGTCACCTGCTCTGATTTTTTGTTGCTCTTTGGTTAGTGAAGCTTCATGATGGTGGCTGAGGCGTTTGCCGGTCCTCATGGCCCAGACTAGAGGGTCTAGAACACGATCGCGTAGGTACACCTACCGTATCACTCTTCTCTCTTCCTTAACCGTGTAATTCTCTGCGTAAGGACAGTCTAATGGTGGAGCAGGTGGTCGAGAGAGATAAACTTACTACCACATTATATACTAATATACTACCAGTAGAATGTACCGTAAGATATCAGACATGTCGCGAATGAGTTCTGTGCCCGCCTGAATCTGAATGGCAGATAAGGTGGCGCTACGGTCACCAGGTCTCTCTTGCCAAGGCGCTACGGCATCTCCGCCCGCGTCAAATGGTTGGTGCCATGGTAAAAAGAAATGGAAAGAAACTACGTCGATATTTATGCTGACATGGATATTTATGTATACTAATGTAAGAAGGCCACCACATCTTTTGCAATCTGCACGTCCACATCACGCCACCTTACACAGAGAAGGTGTCAAATGACTTACAGCAAACGGGCCTCGTATTCTTCGCCCTGACGGCTAATGAAAGTTAGTTCGATAGGCTAATTATCGTCTGAGAAAACGGACAAGTCCATGATCTATTGGGCAAGCTACTAGGTTGCTTACAAAATCATCTTCAGTTTATGTCTTCTTTTCTAGCTATCACTGTGCTATTCACATGTTTCAGTTGAGGGCACTTAGCAGTCAGTGCCTATCACCATTCACCGGAAAACTCTCTCCGGTTTTGATACCCACAGATCTGACAGAAAGAGAGGAAAGCTGGACTGGTTGGCCCACATGGTCTTCAATTCACCGCTATGGTTTGTGGGATTGGGGCCTGACTGACTGCCCTCTGTTCTTAATCTTATCCAGCACTAGGCAGATTCACTGAAGAACTAGCATCCAAGGAATTCCACTCCGTTACTCCATTCATTATGGACAAAACATCTTTGCCCTTTTCCAACAAGTTTAGGTATCTAATTCTCCATGTTAGGCGCATCTTTGCATTTAGTCATCGATGTTGCACCAGATTTTGCATTCTGAAGAACCTGGTCCCCTTCACTTGTTGGGACTGCTCCCGGAGAGAACGTCTGGACACACGCACACGAACACTCTGGAACATAGAGAAAGAAGAAGAACACGCAAGACACAAATATTTTGGTGCAGCCCAACTACTCAGCTTTTCCTTTTCTTACTACTCAGCTTTTCCTTTTCTTCTCTTATTTATACTAGCAAAAAAAAAAGTAACTTACAAGCAACTAATAGCTCTAATGCACTACTAGTAACTCCATGCATAGAATGTGCCCACTAGTGCTGCTGTTTCTAGTCATTAGTATCCACTAGTGCTGTTGTTTCTAGTCACATGCAAAAACCAATTAAGTCAAGATTATAGCTAACAATTTTCCCTTAATCTTGACATTTCTTACTTCATAAACTGAGGTCCGATCTCCTGACGCATCTCTAAGGAGTTTTGACTTCTTCTTGCTGACCATGCCACCGGTGACACAACTTACCGTCTTTCACTTTCAGCTCTAATTTGTCTTTTCGCCAGTACCATCGGCGACGAGACTCAGACCGGAGCTTATATTATTGAGTTCTTGGACACACCTATAAGAACTCACGCTTTCTCGTGGACACAACTAACACGAGAATACACACATGTACAACAGCTAGACGGGAGTACACGGAGAGAACACACTTCTATTCTCTTATACTACTAAGCTCTTGGACACGTATACAACAAGACCGGAGTTTTTCCATGTGCTCTCATTCTTTATCCTCCACAATACCTCACCTTGCCACCATCAGCCTCCACCTCCTATGGAGACTGTTGTCGTCGGCCTACTCCGCGGCAATCACGTCTGATCGCTGCCGTCGGTGCGCACGTCACATGCAATTCTGACACACCGCATTGGTCGTGCGGACCTTCGTCGCGCTCGCCGACACCGCCGGCGCCACCGTGTGAGCACTCTCCTCACATTGAACCTTACTCTGATACCAATTGTTAGAACTGTTCCCGGAGAGAACGCTGGACACACGCACACGAACACTCTGGAACACAGAGAAAGAAGAACACACAAGACACAAATATTTTGGTGTTGCCCAACTACTCAGTTTTTCCTTTTCTTCTCTTATTTATACTAGCAAAAAACAAGTAACTTACAAGCAACTAATAGCTCTAATGCACTACTAGTAACTCCATGCATAGAATGTGCCCACTAGTGCTGCTGTTTCTAGTCATTAGTATCCACTAGTGCTGCTGTTTCTAGTCACATGCAAAAACCAATTAAATCAAGATTATAGCTAACATCACTCATTCAAGGAGAGCTGCGCTGCTAGGCACCAAACATACTAATGTTTTAGTCTAAGAAACATGAACACGCTAATGTTGTTTTACATGCCAGTTTAATATTTTGATGATACCATCAAGAATCCAAGGTGCACGGGTCATCATCCAACAGCTGCTCATTCAGAACATACTACTGTTTATGCACAGATCCTTTGCAGCGAAGGACGAGATCTTCTGCTTGTTCCAGGGAGTCCTGGACAATCTGGGCAGGCTGAGCCAGCAGTACGGGCTGTCCAAGGGCGCCAATGAGGTGGTCCTGGTGATCGAGGCATACAAGACGCTGCGGGACAGAGCGCCCTACCCTGCTAGCTTCATGCTCTCGCAGCTCACTGGCAGCTACGCGTTTGTGCTCTTCGACAAGTCCACCTCCTCGCTGCTTGTGGCATCTGTAAGTTCATCAGAGACATAACTGGTGCTTGATTGTTTGGGTTACTGGTTCTAAGTCTTAACGAGTTCTGGCGCTGAAATTTGTCGGTTCAGGATCCCGAGGGTAAGGTGCCGCTCTACTGGGGGGTAACTGCTGATGGCTGTGTTGCCTTCTCTGACAACATTGACCTGCTTAAAGGATCATGTGGCAAGTCACTGGCACCTTTTCCACAAGGTGATGTTAGCTTCTTATGCAATGTTAGACCATGTGGCGATTTTTTTTCTTACGTCTTAGTTACAGAGTTTTCTTGGTTCTGTTCACTAATTTCATGCTTCTGGCTGCAGGCTGCTTCTACTCTAATGCACTTGGAGGTTTGAAGTGCTATGAGAACCCAAAAAACAAAGTGACTGCTGTTCCTGCTAATGAAGAAGATATTTGTGGTGCAACTTTCAAGGTGAAATTTTTTTACTTTCAAAGGAATAGTGGGAGTGCTGATCTTTGGCTTGTTGTGTTAGTACCTAAAGAAGAGTAAAGTTTTGACATGATTCATGAGAGCTGCATTGATTATGCATTCTCTAGTATCAAGTTGGGTAGTCACAACCAGGGATAGAAAACCCGTTCCCGGGTTGGATCCCGGCCCCCCTTCGGTACCGGTAACCGGTCCGGTTACCGGTCAAACCGGATTTTGTTCTGCCAAAATTCGTTCAAATTTGATTAAAATTCATTCAAAATCTGAAAATTTGATTTTGTATTTGAAAAAACCGCCGGATCTCATTTCCCGGCCACCCTCCGGTAGGCGGTTACCGGCCGGTAACCGCCGGTTTTTTGCTCTGGTCACAACAGAAAGTTCTCATGAGCATTACACTCTGCAGAGTACTTCTGGGACTAAACAACATAAAAAATTGCACAGATATGTAGGATACACAAAGTTATAACCTGAGCCGATAGAGAAAGCACCACGTGAGATAAGGGAAATTGAGCATTCAAGTGATTCCTTACTTGTCTCCAAAAGTAATTGCATTTCATCTGAACATTTTTCTGAATGCAATATTCACCCCGTATGAATTCCTATGTGCAGGTGGAAGGGTCTGCAGTTCTCACAGCACTGCATTAGGAGGGGCTTTTGGTCTCCAGGAGTCGCTGGGCAAACCTTTGTACATGGTGGTGTAACAGAATGCCAGGCATGCAGCTGTCTGTATGATCTTCATAAGAGAAGAATTGCCAACATGGCAAGCACTTCAGTGTATCGTTGTGTGTATCTGTACCCCGAGTTGTTCAAATTGCAGTGAACTTGAAACCTATTATGATCGGTTGAATGCAGTTCTGTAGCAAATTAGCTTTATCCATTGTCAGTATGGTTGTGTATGATCGGTTGCAGATTGCTGTATTTCATGGACTTCAGGTCAAGCAGGCAGAGGCAACCTCTAATTCGTCTGCTATTTAACTTTGGGGAAAGGGGATATGATCCCAAAATAACCATTTAGAGCACCTTTAGTGTGATGCTTGGTACTGGTACCACACACCTGGCATGCTTTTTACCAATCCCACACTCTGAACCGAAGAGGCACCAAGCAAATTTTGCTAGGCTTGGTACCGGTTCCAAATGAATTAAAAAATTAATGGCCCCACTTGTTAGAGAGTGAGAGGGGGAGAGAGAGAGGAGGGTGGGAGGGGTGGATCCAACCTCAAAGAAAGAAGGTGTGCTAAACACCGAAGAAAAAAGATAAACTTAGTACCTCGATGATGTGGTATTTTTTAGCGTCGGTACCGGTACCACACACTGATGCCCTTACATACTTCGTGTATAACAACAAAAGCATTAAAAGGATTTATTCAAACTGTAGTAATGGCCTATTTGTAGCCTAGCTGTTAACACGTAACAACAGAAGCTCTGATAGATAATAAGCAGAAACAAACGTGATGTCTAGCTTCTAGTCTCGGATGGAATATAAACATTGTTCAGAGGAGAGTAATTCTGAACCCTACTACCAAGCTGCTGATTCTGACCGAATTGTCCGCTAACTTGCAGGATAACATCGGCGTTATTGCACTATTTCGTAGTCTCCCCTCACACCATTCGTGCTATCATCACTATAACATTTATTTTTATTAGAGTTGGTATACAAATCACATTGATTTAAATTATTTTAGATCTTAGTTATTTAGGGATTTTACTTTGGAATTCATATGGAAATCAAATTGTAAATTTTTTTTTATTTTGAAGTCCGAATTTCAAATACTTTTTGTTGGAATTTGTATACAAATGCAATTTCTATTTATTTTCCTTTAATTTTTATTCAAAATTACAATTATTTAGAGATTTTACTTTGGAATTCATACCGAAATCAAATTACTAATTTTGTTTTATTTTTTATTCCAAATATCAGTAATTTTTTGTTGGAATTCGTATGCAGATCCAATTGCTGTTTTTTTTGTTTATTATGCATTCTGAATTATATTTATTTTAGGAATTTTACTTAGAAATTTGTATGAAATAAAATTCCTAATTTTATTTTAACTTTGTTTCGAATTTTATTTATTTTTTATTGGAGTCCATATACAAATCCAATTGTTAATTTTATTTAATTTATTCTGAATTTTAGTTATTTATGGATTTTACTATGGAATTCGTATCAAAATCAGAGTACAAAGTTTCTTATACTTTTTATTCCGAATTTTAGTTATTTTTGTTGGAATTCATCTTTAATTTTTATTCTAAATTACGGTTATTTAGGGATTTTACTATAAAGTTTGTATCGGAATCAAATCGCTAATTTTATTTTAGTTTTTATTCCCAATATCAGTTTTTTTTTGTTAGAATTCGTATACAAATCAAATTGCTATTTTTTGTTTACTTTTTAGTAAAAATTATATTCATTTAGATATTTTTACTTAGGTGGCTTTAGGTGTTTTGAGGTGCTCTTATAATATGTAGGTGATGTTGTTTTACTTGGTGGCCTTGATTGTAACATTTCTTCTTTCTTACTGGAATTGATTGCAGTTGTCCTGCACTCTTTTCAACAAAAAAAAAAAAAGAGAAGGAAATTATGCTACCAGATTGGCTTAAGTGTACATTGCACTAAAAGTAACTTGAGCTCCACAAGGCAAAAACAACAAGTTACTCAATCATTCGAAATGCATCCAAGCTGTTTACACAGGGTGAATTGACTAGATGGGAGATAAATCAAGGTAATTAGCTGAGACAAAAAGTATTAATAGAACAAAGGCCGCACGGAAGGCCGAAAGCTTTTTGTTCCTGTGAGGATTTGTTTTGTTTGGTTTGGTTTGGTTTTGTGGAGTGAGCTGAGCGGTGCAGGACTGCAGGATGTGCGCGGCGTACGTGCCTTTGATGACCGGCCATACAAATATACTGTCACTTGAGAGAGAAACACACTCACACATCGAGTTTTCTATGAGAGGATACAAGGCGGATGCACACTCAACACAAACTCCACTCACATGCATGCACGTGTATGTTCCTTATTCACGCTAAAAATTTTACGGAGATCAGATCTCGCGGAACATGGACACGTGATTTTTCACTGAACGTGCACACGTGTGTACTCTAAACCTAAGATCCTATTCCTAAATTAATGGTGAGGCGAACAGGGTTCATATGCAGAGGCAACCTCTAATCCGTCTGCTATTTCTCTAGCAGTGTGCATTCTTTAACTATAAAGTGGTCACTAAAACATTTCATAATCGCCTCCTTTTCAGATGAATCGATATCTTTTTCCAGTGCCGATATCGCATTTTAAATTTGAAAACTGCTATACATCTTGCGACTGATGCACTCTGTGATTGGTGAGAGAGAGGGAGAGAAAGTGAGAAGTGAGATTGAGTTAGGGATATAGAGGAGGGATGATATCTGGACATTGGATCTCCATCTGATGACTCAAAAAGTGACCGATGACACTCCTTTATTTTTATCATTTCACCCGGCAAAGAGGCTAAATCTGCAATTTCAACACCAAACAGTGTCGAGGGGAAAAAAAACGAACGCACGCTATTGCTCGCTCCCCCTTGCCATCCACCCATCGCTTTCTCTGGCTCCATGCCGATCTGTGACAGTCATTTCCCCGTCCTTCCCTCTGTTTGTAGAATCCTCCTGTTTCTGACAGCCCTAACCTGGGGACTAAGCAAATCTGCAACTGGGAATCTGTTTCGTCCCCTCCACTTTCCCAGATCTGGGAATCTGATTAGCATATTTGTTACCTGCTGGACCAACTGCATGTGCTCCTGTATGCTTAGACTGGGCTAGCTGGTTCCACACTTCCACAGTGCACTCACTGTACAAGCACAAACAGACAGGGCCACTGATGAGCCTAAATGGACATGTTTATATCAAGGTATGCCACGAAAATGTTCGAATTTGTTAACAGAGCCATAGGATGACAGGATTACAGCCCAAAGTTGTCGATGCCATTCCGGATGTTATTTCGGTTTAGCTCTTAGAATAGAACGTTTTGGTACTAAATTATACCATACCGATGTACCATTCTAAAGTATAATATAATAATATATATATGTGCTAATAAATATATTAAAATAATAGTAGCGGTTGGATGACGAAGAATGCATCTGCTTGAGTAGAGAGTATAGCAAGTTAATAAATTGTTGCTACCACCGTGGGGCACATTCTTGCTCTTGTCCTCTATTGCCGACGGCCAAACACCACCAGAGCCACTCGTCTATCGCCATCATCTTCTCTCTCTTACTCTCTCACAACCCACAAATTCGCAGCGGCGACGGCAAGGCTGCCGGAACCCATGCCATCTGCTCCGCCCTTCGGATATGTTGCAGCCTAGATGCCACACCATCTGCTCGTCCCCCGCATAGCACAATCCCTGGTACACATTTTCTTCCCTACAATCGTGCTCTTTGCCCGATCTATTCGCGTCGACCTCCTCACCGGCAATCCTCGATGGCCGTTGCTTCATCCTCCTCTATTGACCGGTACCGGAATCAACGGAGAGCTCGGTTTCGCCCGGAATGGCCGGAATTGGCACCGAGATGGAATGGAGCATCGTATGTACCGTTTTGCACTACGGAACGGGATATTCCGACCGATACTGGAACGGAATTGTTTGTGTATGGTTCATATATAACAAGGTGAAAGGAATGAGCTATGTCCAGAAACAAAGCCCTACAAGAGAGACACGGTTGCGCGGGATTACGAAATATTGTGGGCCAGGGAGTGCGGGGGCTTTGCCCCCCTACGATACAAACTATGAGTCTGAGTCGAACATGTAATCGGGATACGAATATATACTGTCAACTTTTTGTAACCCTAATAAAAAAGAAACTCCCTGTACAGACGGAGCCGCCGTGATTCAGCTCCTGAGAGCGTAGGCTTTACCAAATATCGTAAACAAATTATCATGACTCTTGTGTGTTTGCTGTGATTATTTTCTCGCTCAAAAAGCTGTCGCCGGTTTCAACATGAATCGATAAGCTTGCTACCACCTCGACAAAGGAGGCAGTGCACACCCGAGACCGAGAGACAAGAGGATTGGAGAATTCCCCCTTTCTTGTCTGTTGAAAACATCTTTGTGTGCACTGTCCGAGGGACGAACAAAAAATTTGCAGTCACGCTATCAAAAACGATGGTGAGATTGTCAGATACACACCGAGGGCTCTGATGAACCTTGAGGAAATTGGCATGCATAATGGGGGCATGCCTAACTTTTGCACGATATTCTCCCTCGATTAGGAGGTGAGGAAGCATCCTGCTCCTGCATCCTGTTGGAACATGTCATCCTTGCAGAACATAATAGTCGCAGCGCAGATAGACGCCTTTGTCGAGGAGGAACTCATACGTACTACATGTCATCCTTTCACGTGATGGATGGGTCAAACACGCGAAAGCAGAGAATCTACGGCTACGTAGATATACCAGTACATCGCACCGGATGTACTTGCTGAAGTATAAGTGAATTGTTCGTTTTTCCTTATTAGCTTAAACTTTTGGGTGAACTGATCAGTATATACAACTCAATATGGTATCAGAGCCGAGAGATTTTGAGTTCAAGACCTGGTTGACGTAATTAAATAATAATAATTGTAGCTCACTTCTATTCCATATTTAAAACCTAAGGGAGTCCACACATGAGGGAAGTTAAGCTTAAATTTTTGGATGAACTGATTAGTCCATGCAACTCAATAGTACCGTGGTGTCATGTTGTTGTCTACGCGCATAAAAACTGGTGGACACAGCAGACTCAACGGCCAACGGGGTATGTGGTTTAGCTGCCTATGTACGCGAAAACATAGAGCAGATCCAGTAACTAGTCTTCTCCAGAGTACCGTAGTACGCTGTGGATCAGCGTATGCAGAATGCAATGGATGACGGGATGCATGATGCAGACGTAGCATGCTTGATTGCGCTACTGTGTCAGTGTGCGTCTTGCTCTTCATCTTCTTCATCCCTTCTCTCTCCCCCCGTCCACCGACGAGCGAAAACTGACGACGCTATGTACGCTCCTTCAGTGGTCACCTGCGCAACGCCAAGCATGTCGTACTAGCTATCCTGTTCTCAGATCAAGTGAAAAGGACTTTGGCAGTTTGGCTACCTGAGCATTTTCGTCACTCACGATCTTTGTTTTAAGGTGGTTCCATGGAATGCATTCCTAGCCTTCCTTCTGCTACTAAATGGAGTACTAATCCGAGCAGAGCAGTGAGCAGGATCGGCGTCCCTGTCAATGGAAGGTCCAAATCACGTCGTTATCTGCTCATCTGTATGCAGTTTACTACTTAAGCAGGAATACGTGCAGAGACAGGTTTCTGTGCTCCTCTGCAAGTAATCCAGCTTTTGCTTGCATTTTGCACACACAGGTAACCATGACCTAACATCGTACCACTACTACCGGATAGCTGCCCTGCTCTATCAGAAATGTTATGTAAAAACGATAAATTTCTCGAGGAAGAAAACGTAATGCATCAAACCAGTGCCTCCCGGCGTTTAAAGCCGCTGTAACTGCTGCACAGTGCACACCACACCATCTTCCTGCCGCAATAAATCGACTCAGATCTATACTTGGACAGCTATCCTAACACACTATGCTATTGTAGATGTTACAGGACATGCTCCTAATCTTAGTGCTGCTGAACAATTGATAATAACATCGAGGTGTTTGGTGAAACCCCATTTTCAGACAAGTTCATGTTGACTGTCAGGTATAGGCGGTCTAACCAGCCAGAGTGACGGTCTGACCGACTATGAGTGGCGGTCTAGCGGTCAACCAGACAAAATGAAATTATGATTTTTGGAAATCGGCCAAAAATCGCGTGTGGCAGTAGGTGAGATGATGCGTTTACACTTGTTTTATTGGATTTGGAGTTTTGAGCTGAAACTACATAGAGTTTGAAAATTCCATGGATGGTGCATATTTCGATCGAAAATCGAAAGTCCTGATCGACCGGTCTAAGTCCTCGGGCGATCAAACGACCGCCACCCATTGGTGGTTATGATGCATGTTTTGGCTAACGTGGGTCAAGTTGCCTTGTACTCAAATCGATTTCCTTGGAGTCAACGGGTGGCGATCAAACCGGCTAGCTCTGACTCAGGTGTGGGGAAGGCGTTGAACTTCATGGGTAAGACCAAAGTCATGTGTTTCGGTGCATATGTGTTGTATGATGCATGTTTTGGCTAACGTGGGTCAAGTTTTGTAAGGGAGGTGTGCAGGATTTGCACTCTCATCCATCAAGCCTTTAAGTCTATGAAACCCTAATTTGTGATTTAGGACTAGAAGAGGAAAGTGAAGAGGATAAGGTTTGTAAGGGATGGATTGATTGAATGATCAAGTGTTGAACTTTTGTCCTCTATGATGGCGTGACTGTAAATTTACAATATCTTAAATCAATGCAAGCAAGATTGCTTCAAGATGAATTTCTAGCTTGCTAGGATATGTGAGAATCTATCTAGTGTCATTTTGACCATCATCCATCCATGAGCTAGTTTTTGGATCAAAATTTGAATTTTCTCGGTGCTTGTGCCCTTTTGATCTCATCCCAGAAATTTGTTGAACATTGGCCCGATCATCCTGATCGGTGATTGAAATAGGTTCCTGGGTTTCTTGATGAGCTATGGTTGAAATCTCAAGGGATTTGGATCACGGATTTGGAAGTTAGGTCAATATGTGATCTTCGCGAGCTGCTATCAGGTGCCCTGCGGCCAGACCGACCCTGTGCTGTGTGGAGGTATTTTGCCTCGGGGATACTCAAGTTTAACACAAGACTTTCGATGTACTTGTGTTTCTGATGTTCATAGCTTTTATAGCTACTGAGGAGAATAAAAAGTTGAACTCAGCCAGGGTTGAAAAATAAATAGTGCGTCCATTCACCCGTCCGTTCCGATCAAACACATACAGATCACTTTGAAGCAAGCAAGCAACAACTCCTCTGCAATGATTAAGTGCAGCGCACCCCCAAAACATGGCCTGAAACTAGCTTGTTTTTTGACCTACGCATACTTTTCTGAGATGCGACATACCGTGCGTAGGAGTAGCATAATTGTAGCATTCCATTCCATTTGGTTCATCACTTGCCCCACTTTAGACTGTACTGAATCAATCGCTTTGGAGAAAGTTCTTGCCTACTTGGACAAACGCAAGTGATGGATTATAAAAGGAGCCGTGTGCTCATTCCAAGCTCACCTTGGCGACTTGTAGTTTTAAGGCGTGACGAGCCCCAATTGGAGGCGAGGTTACTGACAGTAGTCCACGGCACGGCATGTCTTAGTCTCTATTCGTGCCGTTGGAATAATCTGATCGGAGCAGTGATCATTGTTGCTCGTGCTGCGCGAGATCCAGCGGAGATGGATCACCCACCATTTGCGACAAGCAACATGGAATCTCAAGCATCTAATATACAAATACCATGCGTCGAACAGACAGACACGTACTCTAACTAGCAGTATATGACAAGATCCATTTCAGATAATGGATGGTAATCCAAGGCTTCGCAGTGCTGGACTGGATGTGCCATAGTTTCAGAGCTTGTTACTCTGATTTGTGCATGGTTTTTACCGCGGCAGCTCAGTAGCTGGACTGGAATGAATCGACCGGGCGCAGGCGGGCAGCGGTGTTACTGTGGTCGTAGGATTGAAATGTGCAATTCTGGGGTAAGCCAGCCTGAATGCACGCAGACGCAGCTGCAGCTGCAGCTGCAGCTGGGGACACGCAGGCTGCAGGAAAAAGGAGCCATAGCCAAAACTGCAGCAGCTCTTCCCTTCTCACATATTGGACCATGACAATCATCATGATCACCCATCCCCTCCATTGCTCCCACAGTCATCATTACCACCTCCAGCATGGACTGCTATTAGTATATTCTTCTTCATTCGGATCGAGCACTGTGTAAACAGTGTTTTGTGGGTGTACTCATCAATGCCTGTAGCAAATATTATTGCAACATTGAAATATTCACTGTAGCAAAACACTGCTGCCGTAGATGTGAACCTACCTTTTAGATCTTTCACGCATAGCACTGTAATCATCTGCCTTGAAATCATTTCCTCCTCTCTCGCACCAAGGAAGAAAGAAAAGGCACTGATGAGTTGACCACATTCCACTACTAGTAGCTGTAAAAAAGAGATGGCTACACTACCAGTCACGCATCCACAACGCAGGCAGCACACTGAGTAATACATTGTTTTGCACATCATGGAGCAAGAAGGAAATCCACCACCTTCTTGATTTATAAAAGCATCATCTCTTGGGACAACTATAGATAATTACTGTACCAAACTTCGCATTCATGGAAGTTCAGATCTCTTTTAGAAGAAAGATGGAAAATAAGCTAAGTAAAAAAGAAGAGAGAAGAAAAAGAAAAGGAGCGGTCTAAGATGGGACTCGTTTCCCATGAATACTGATCCAGGGTCTTAATTTTCGCCATGATGGGAGCTGAGCCTGAGGAGTTCATCCGGTTTGGTTGCTGTCGTCACCTCACATCACGGAGCAGCTGCTGGGGTTCTCCTCGTCACTCAAGTAGCTGTAAGGCTCCGCATGCGGGTGCGGCGGCAGCTGGTAGGGCATCGGATACGGCACCGGCGGCCGGAAGTACCCATAGCCCATCGGAGGATACCTCGCACCACCGTGGCCGTGGCCGTGGCCATTCATCATCAACTGCTGCTGCTGCTGCTGCTGCATCAATGCCATGTACTGCTGCTGCGCCGTCGGGTTCCCGGCCATCGCGGCAGACTGCAACATCACCGGCGGCCCGGAGGGCATCCCGCCGCCACCCTGGTAGAACCCCGCCGCCGGCATGCCACCGGCGGGCATGCCCTGCACGGCACCGCCACCACCCTGCACGTTCCCCATGTGCGGGTGGCCCATGGGCATGTTCACGGGCCCGCCCATTGGGCCCATACCGGGGTAACCGGCACCGCCCATCATGTTAGGCCTCATCGTGGCCTGCTGTGGCGGCAAGCCGCCCATCATGTTAGGCCTCAACGTGGCCTGCGGCGGCGGCATGCCGCCCATCGGACCACCGACAACGACGGCGGGGCCACCGCCGCCGCCCTTCTTCGCCTGGCCCGGGTGGTTCCCGCCGCTCTGGGCTCCTCCCTTGGAGTTGTTCGGCTGCCCATCGCCTCCGTTTTTACCTCCGCCGTTGCCGTTACCGCCCCCGCCACCTTGGTTCTGCTTGCCACCTGCGTCTTTCTTGCCGCCGCCACCGCCGTTGTTGGCGTTCCCCTTGATCTGCACAGGGATCTCGTTGCCGCCCCCGCCGCCCTTCTTGCCACCACCGTTCCCACCCTTCTTGTCGCTCCCACCAGCGTTTAGTGGCATGGCCATGGGGTTCATCATCATCTTGGGATCATCATAATAGTCGTCGTCGAGGCCTTCATCGTCGAAACCTTCGTCGTCGTCATAGTCATCGAAGTCGTCATCGAACTCGCTGCCACCATCGTCCCCGAAGTCGTTCTCGGGGAGGTTGAACTTAACGGACTTAGGATCCTTCATCGGCGCGGTCGCCGCGAACGGCATCTTCGCGTCCATGAACTGCGGCAGCTTCAGCCCCTTCATCTGCATCTGCTGTTGCAACTGCTGAAGCTGCTGTGGTGTCAACTGCGGCATTACCATCTTCGCGTCTTTGCTGCCACCTCCACCGCCCCCTCCGCCCTTCTGGCCTTTGCCGCCGGCGTCCTTGGGCTGGCCCTTACCGCCACCGTCAAGATTAAGCTTTCGAAAGTGGTTGGCCACGCCAGCCTTGGAGCCCCAGAGCTCGGCCGGCTTGCCGGCCTTGTTCAGCTTCTTGATGATGGTGGTCGGATCCACCACGCCGGACACCGTCACCTTCCCCTGCTCCGGGTCTATGCTGGTTTGGTACACACCTGCAGATGAATTCAAAGTATTTCTCTTATAAAAAAATGGGGGGGAAAATAAACAAGAATAAAACTCAAGCAATTTGCTTTTAAAAAATCTTTCTTTTTTACCATCAATCTTGTGGAGGATCTTCTTGACCTTCTTCTGGCACCCATCACAGTGGATGTTCACTTTCAGCACACAAGTCTGGGAATTTGGGATAAACAGAGAAGACAGGTTTACCAAAATAGCAAGACAAAGAGGTTTCAAAAAACATAGCAGGAGACATGCAAGGAAACACAGGTGAAAAGAAAAGCAAGCTGCCTGCCTAATAAAAATGGCAGCAAAAACAACGAGTATGGAATGTCTGCTGCACTGCCGCTTGAGTTGAGAGGAAGCAAAAAGAACTCACCTGTATCTTGAGGGCCTCCTCCTTACTCATCCCTGACCAACTCAAATGCTGCACCCCCCACCACCAAAAGCACAAGAGGCTTCACAGATCTAGTACACACAAGCCTCAAATCAGAGGAAGAACAACAAGAAGGCAGGCAGGCAGCAGCCATGAAACATTGCTCTCTAAAAAAACAGGGGGGAGAGAGAGAGAGAGAGAGACGGTATGAGCAGGAGATGAAAAAAAACGCCTTCTTGCTGAAGATAACTTAATGTCCTGCGATATAATATCTCTTCACACACTCGCGCAAAGAGTAAGTGCTGGTGCTAGAGAGAGAGAGAGAGAGAGAGAGAGAAGCATATAGGCTTATTAGAGTCTGTGTGTTTGCAGAAAACCAAGGGCTGTGCTATTACGCCTGTGGTCCAGAGAAAGAAGAGGAGGGAGGAAGAAGAGAGCCTCCCCTCTCTACAGCAAAACTAATAAACACAGGCAGCATCTCCTCACCCTTCTATTTCCTTTCGCCTTTGCCACTGCAAGCTGCAAGCTGCAAGCCTTTCCCTTTGCCCTCAACTCAACAGAATGTGAAATCCGGCTCTTATGAAAGACTAGCAAAAGAGGGAATTAAATACCCCTTGTCAGTAAGTACGGGGAGATGTTGAACTGAACATGTCCAATGCCGGGTTTTCTTTTTCTTTTTTTGTAAAGGTGTTCATGGAAGTCTTGTTCAGTTGTTCTCCTGCCAATTTCTTATCAGCCCCTCCTCCGACTCCCTGTTAGACTGTACAGTCTAGTATGTTTCACCAGGGAAATATTCCGTTATCTATATCACCAATATTTGTCTACATGGTGCTCCAAGAAACAATGTAAGAAAATACTAGCACTGTGGTCGTTGTAAACCTCGACGTACGAGACATTGCACGTAGCTAGGTAATAGTAATAAGTTGTACCGACAAATGTTCTCTCGTTGTAACATATAGCTTCGTGCAAGACGTTAAGATTTTATACGAGAAAACCATGCAACGCCATGCAGCATATGCACAATCAATAGATGAGTTAGCTCATTTTTTTGTCTGGTTATAACGCATTCCATGATCCTGAGTGACGAGAGCATACGGCATCCGTATAAGGTAGACACATTGGAGTATGTACAATGGATTTATGTTAGTTATCTATAGCCTCTGTTATGTAGAATTTTTGCTGATGTGGATGAAAGTGAATGAAGGGAGAGAGAGATGTTGTCTACAATCATATAGTCGACTGTGGCACCAGAAACAAGAAAAATATTAAAAGATTGTGTGTTATCTACAATCTTGTATCCGACTGTATCACCATAACCATTGTATGAGCTGTTTTTAGTGCTGTCCACAGGTGATATGGAGAGTTGCTATAGACAGCAGCTGTCTGTACCATTGTACATGACCTAAGGTGGTATAAGCCAATCATTTGCCCTATCCATTATATTACCGCTTTAGGGCATGTTTAGAATAAAGGATTTTCATCAAAAATAATTTATCTTTATAGTGGGGAAACTCCTGCCATCTAGACGGAGCCTTAAAATTGATGAGAGGCTAACGTAGATTTTTTTCTATTTGGCCCCGTGGTGCTACGTTAATTGCAAAAATAGCTTCTTTAGCATCAAAATTTCAAAAATAACCCCCTCCCAAGCGCGGAAGCACCGAACGCTGACACGTGGCACTTCTTGCGCTCAGGAAGCGCGGAACCGTGGTGAACAACGCGGGAGGCCGGACGAGCGCAAGACCCAGCGGCGTGGCGCGGGAGGTGGCAGGCCCAGCCGCTTTCCGCGCCACCGGAGCGCAGGAGGCTGCCGGCTCCCTTCCGCGCCAACCAAGCGCGAGGCCGGCTGCGTACCAAACTAGCAAAGAAAAGAACAAAGTTTGCATTTAATGCTACGAGAAGAAAAGTTGCGAGGGAATAAATTTAAAATTTTCATTTAATGTGCATGCATGCATTCAGCAAAGAAATTTTGCACGCACCTCATGCGCTCGGTTGGCGCGAAAAGGAGCTGGCAACCTCCTGCTCTTCGGTGGCGCGGAAAGCGGTCGGACCCGCCATCTCCCGTGCCACGCCGCTTAGTCCCACGCTCGTCCGACCTCCCGCTGCTTCACCGCGGTTCCGCGCTCCCCGAGCGCAGGGAGCGCCACGTGTCAGTCTCCGGTGCTTCTGCGCTCAGGAGGGGGCTACTTTTGGAATTTCGTACCAAGAGAGCTATTTTTATAATTAATGTAGCACCATGGGACCAAATAGAAAAAAGATTCGCTAACGTAAGAATGGGTAGTATATTTAGCAAACGCCGTTATAGGATGAACTACAACCGTTAACCAAGGGCCTCCACTAAAATCAGTGCTGTAAGCAGGGGCCAAGGTGTAAAAAGTTGGAGGAGTGACGAACAATGCACATGTAGTCATCACCGCTAGGGTTTCGACGGATAGAATAGTAATGGAATAGTGATCTTTTATATTCATATTTTTATTTTCTAAATGAGTACGAATATGAATCTAAATATTGTCGAACACGGATACAAATTGAATATTATAACGAATACGAATACGGATCGAACACCTACGATCAATTCGGCCGGATTCGGATATCCTCGTAACTTACGTAATGACTAAATATTTATGGTCCTCCACGCTTAATCATTCTAGTTTATTTATTTAACCTAAAAACATGAATTCACGCTAAACTAAAAATATCCAATCAACTAAACAGTCATACTACAATAAAATATATATATTGTTTTATCAAATTCAAATACGAATAAGAATAGTGCAGATAAAATAACATTTTGGATGACAAAAATCAATGCCATATTCGTATCTATATATTTTTATATGAATACGGATAAGAATAAAAATATGAACGGAATGATTAATAAATCATATTCGTAATCCTATCCGGTAGTCGAATAAAACAGTTCGACACCCGTGTAGTCATCGCCTCGTGACGCAAGAGACCATCCATCCATCGACTCACTTATCTATGGCTCTCCATGTGAGTCAGAGGAGAGGAGGGTGGTGAGGGTGAGCACACCGAAGTCGCTCGCTTGTTCATGGCCATGGCCTTTGCTGCTGGTGCCTTCCGGTTCCTTTCCCCCTGAAATTTGGTCCCCGTTTCCGTTGCTGTCCTTTTGTTCAGGCATTGTTCAGGCATGCAAAGCAGTGCACTTGTAGCCGAGAGACGATTGAACCGATTCGACGGCGAGCGCATATATCTCGATCGTGTTTCGACGACAGTTTGCTAACGGATGCCAAGCGCAGTGATGGGAGGCAGTTTAGTTTGTGTGTCGCCGTCGCAGGCCCAGGTTGTGCAGTCTGCCGCCATCAGCATCGAACAGAGATCGATCCATGCACACGCAGAAGCAGCATCACAGTTCAGTTCAACGGTTCAACAGATATACATAACATAAATCTGCCGATTACGTATAAAAAACAATCCCGCGCTGCTTGTCATAGTATAATTATACCGGAAAAGATTTTTTTTGGGCGGTATTAATTCATATTTCAAAAACTAGTGCTTTGTGAGGTAGTACAACTCTGAAGATATCACAAGTCATGCAAACAATCTACCGTTCATGAACCAGACTAGACATATTAGGTCTGTTAGCGCTGGAGATAGGCACGCGTGATCACGAGCAAAGCGAGGATATGGATTTGTTCGTCTCTGAAGAAGAGGCTCCGGTCATGACTCATGCATCGCTGCTAGAGATAAGACTGGCGCCATCAGCCCATCATGTCTTCCAGTGCATCTACAGGCTAGAGGACAATCTACTAGTCCTAGACGGTTCGTACTTCTAATCTTTCAACTTCAGTTACTTACACAATGAATGTGTTGGCATCCATGCATGCACTTGAATTTCTTTTTTTATGCATCTACTAATTGCAGGCATATATGACAAATCTCGAGTGCATTGAATGAATCGTTGTGGCTTATTTACCATCTCTCAACCAAGGAAATCAAACCTATGATTTCACTATATACTGATACGTACCTTGATTTCACTATATACTGATACCTTCCACTATATACTGATACCGGAACTAATCTGGCTCCAACCATTTGCAATTGCGGGACACCTTGTAGATCCAACAACGATGTCAAAGTGCTCTGTGTCCTCTGAAGGATATATGATATAATGATGAAAGATATAACATGCTTGAGAGACAATTATAGAGATGATGATATTGTTTCTATGTGTTGTAAACTTTTGAATAATATGTTACTTTGTTTCTTGAATGAAATATCATTTATATTGATTGACAAGTATGTGTCTTGCTCGTGAAACTCTCTATTTATGTTTATGATATCATTCTAAATATTCCTGATTTTATGTCGTTATGTGGAACAGTTATGATTTATCGATCAACATATGTATTGATTGATGATCATGTTTCACGAATAATGGATATGAGATATCAAATAAATAATGTGGACATATGTTGAAAAATATAGTGTCGGATTGACCCGTCTTGAGATACTGTGATAATTGTTATATTCGTAGATGTCATTAGTTGGTCTCATACATAGTGTATGTGAAATTCTTAGAGTTTACTTAGGGGGTGCCTAATGCCACTCCATAAATAGGTAGTCATAAAGATAGCCTTCGGATTTACTATGAAACATGCAAAGGAATATGAGCGATCAAGATGTCCTCTCCTATTTAACGGAAGAGATATCTATGTGCTACTCGATTTGGTTGGATTAAGAAAGTGCATGGTCATGCCGAATATAGTTGAGGAGTCAACTACAACTAAGTAATCCACTACAAGATCGAGTGAATGATCAAGCTATCATGGGATGACACGCATCTCGCCGTGAGTTCGATATAGTATTGTGAGGCAAAAGGATCAGCACGTGAGCTTTATAAAGGTTCGTTTGATATGATTTTTATGTGTATTTGGGAGTTATTGTGTTCTGTTAGGAACATTTACTGACTTGTGGATCAGAAAGGGGTTTTCGGGTCACGATCGATTACGCACGTACCTACAAGGTCACACACTTATCAGTTGGACCAAACTAGATTGGATGTGATTCGTTAGAGGCGTAAATTGGATTATAATCCGTATGTACTTAAGAGTTCTAGTGGGTTTCTAACGCATGGATCAGTTATGAGCTCTTTATAAGGGAAGACGTGGGGACTTTCGGAGGATGTAGCACCACCCGTCGAAACCCTAGCCGTCATCTCCCTGAAGGCCCTACCGTGCGCGCTGGTGTTAGCACACCGGCGCACGACGTTCCACCCTTGGATGTGTGTATATCGTAGATGCGTTGTTACGATTGCTATTGCGTTAATCGAGGATGATCCACGACTTACGTAAGGAACGCGAGAGGCTGCTGGAGGAAATGATTGGTGGCTAAGAACATGAACGATTGACTACTTCCACTGTGTCGACGCGTGTGACGTTGAACCGGGCGGGTCCAACTATTCTTTCACTACACCGCGCGTCTAGTGGTAACAATCTATGATCTTACTTGTATGGTTTCCTGGTTTACACTATAGAAAATTTTATTGCTCGCTAGTGTAGCTTATCCGTATACCAACAATACACTCTACAAGGGGAAAAAATTGTAGATTGCATCTTGTCACACAATGCGTTGGCGGTGGGTGATGTTCATCTCCCTTTTCAAAAAGAAAGAAAAAGAGTTGTGGGGTGACGATAACATGTCTACTTGATTCTAATAGAGGACAATTAATGTAATGGTAGACATATTGTACTAAAGAGGAGTGCTATACACACGATATTTTCACCTCCAATTGTCGTTTCTGAGCAGAGGCGTGGAGGCCGAGAGGAGGAGGTGGGCGAAGGCGCGCGGGGGCAGGTAGGCGCAGCGCGTGCGGCCCGGGGAGGAGGGAGGCGGCACGTGGGGCCGACCGGAGGAGGAGGAGCTGGCGCAGAGGAGGGAGGAGGCGCACGGGGCAGATTGGAGGAGGCGGTGGGTAGAAGCGCGCTAGGACGGCTGGGCCAGTTAGTCGTACGCGAAGCATTTCCATGTGGCAAATACTATGCAACTTTACCTATGGTCTGAATCGTTTGATCGCACGGTGGCTGTGCGGACGAGAGAAAACCGCATGGTGGCCGTGCAGAATTCACAGGTGTCGGCCCTTCAGCTCGTCCGGGCGGTCATTTAAGCAAATACGACGGGAAGAGAGTTATTTCCGTAAATACAGGAACAGTGCCAAAAATTCAGTTTTCAGCAGGCGTACGTGATTCGGCAAGGAAATAGCAACCAAAAAAGCTCCCATACTCGGCTACTACCACAATGATAGCAAGCATATTGGCGTTGATGTTATATACTCTCAATCTCACATACGCACAGCAAACATGCATGGCCGAGATCCGTGATGATGTACCGCCGGCCCGGCCAGCACGTACGGCGGACCGGACGGTGGTCGCTTCACGTATTTGCCGCAGATTGTGAATTGCGAGGCCGTGCTATTGCCGGAGCCTCGTACCGGACTAGTGGTACCAGCCAGACACGGAATCCAGAATTGAAGAAGCTCAATAATTCTTTGCCACTGTTTGCTAACAACAAAGGCATGGACGTACTATATCAACTGTACTCATCAACGGCCAAATGTATGTGAGTCGAGAAATTTTACAGTCCCGGTGAATTTGGCTTGAGAAGGCAGGCACCGGCCGGTAAAACGAAGAGAGTTCACGTAGCAGCAGAGCTGGATTTGGTCGTGCTTTTTCGGATCAGCCTAAAACACGGTCGGCACGGTATAGTTTAAGCACAACACGCGCGCGTGGTGGCGGTCGACACGGCATGAAGCTGCGGTGGGGCGGCGGCGGCGACGACACGCGGCACGATCGGTTAATCGTGTTTGGGGCTCGAGAATGCGCCTTCCGTTCTAGCCCAATCCTCCTCTCTCGCTGGCTCGATCGGTTCGGGCTGGTCAACCAATGTTTGGGTCGGCCCAACCGAAATAGGCCCAACCTTCCGCTCTAGCCCCATCCCAACCCTCTCTCTAGCCTCGACTCCCTCAATCACTCCCATCCCGACTTCTCCAACTCCACCCCAACCAATAACCCTCCTCCTTCCACCACCCGATCTAACCCCAACCAATAACCCCTCTCCACCACCGCTCTATAGTTATTTAGGGCTAGGCTTGGGCAACATCCTCTCGAGCTCCCCCAACCCCTATCCCCAACCCTTTCTCCCGAGCCGGTAAAACGAAGAGAGTTCATGTAGCAGTAAGCACCCTTTTTCCAGCGAATGCTCCTGCAGTTAGCACTGGATAACAAATGGTTGTTGTTGTTGTTTTTTGCAGTTGGCACTCGATACATTTTGCTTCAAGATTGATGCACATTTTTTTTTGTGTGTACTGGATACACGATACAATGCAGATGTAAACACGTGCTATTCTCTCTCCAAAGGGTGCACGAATCTCGGAACATTTCAACGGCGAGGATACGACAGTGTATCCAACCCGCATGCGTATCGTATGCATACTACGTGGTAAAGTAAAAACCGCATCCTTCGATTCGGTTCAATTATTAGGTTTCTCTCTTTTCCTTCGTCGCAACGTCCATGAATGATTTCATTCGATGTGTAACAAATGAATAACGGGTGAAATGAATGAACCAGTACTTGGAAGTGGGTATCGAGCAGGGCTGGACCATGGCCCGTCGTCTAGCTTAAATCCGGGCCATACAGCTGGCTGGAAACTGCGAGCTGCGGTTCTTGTCGTCGTCATGGGCCTCCGGGACCATGCGTGAGGCCTCACGCGGCCTCATGCCTCTAGCGAAGTGTCTGTCTGTCCACGGAAGCCAACGCTCGAATCGAATCGTGACGCTCAAATCGAATCGTAACGAGCTGAGAGGCTAGAGCTCTCGTCTACCAATTAGCCCCTGCTCAGTAATGCGTATTTCGTGGGCCTCGTACAGCGCTAGTACGCTCATCTCACATTCCCATGTGTACAAGTACAAATCTGCAAAGCAAAGCAATGCAATGCAATGCAATGCGAGGGGACGATAATGTAAATAGGTGATCATCGTATTCACAGGGTTAGCATGGTGTGACAAGGAAATGGATCCTCCGTGCACAGTGGCACGTTATCAGAAACCTATCTCCACCTTCCGATTCAAAAGCTAAGGCCCATATCAATCGCTACAGTATTGAGCCGTGAGTGAGCGGACAGACTCGCTATGGCAAGATTAAGCACATGCTAGAAGTCTACATGGAACAACAAATTCTATGGCAATGTTACAAGATCATGTCAACAAAATTGAGCCACATCAGAGTTTACCCCATGGTGGAGGAGCAAAGAGGCCTTTGATTTCTTCAACATGGAGACGAGGGACGAGTTCATTGAGCAAGCGATCATTCAACCATCTACGAGATCTCCGGTTACTGACCTGTGTGGTGTAACATTGTAAAACATCAACCTGCAGATTCCTAATACACAAGATAACATGATTCATGTTACATGAGAAATACCTGCATAAAAGTGCCATCAGGTCAAAAATCAAATTCGCGCTCTATTTGTTCTCGCAAGAATGGTACGATAATTCGATTAATCATACACAAAATTAGTTGCATAAAGTACACATTTTTTTAGGATAAGGCATTTCACCTTGGTGGCCATGTCCTCAAGGGCCTCAATCTTCCTCTCAATCATCTGACCACGCGACTTAACAGCATCTCCTGCGAGCAAAAAAAAACCAAAACTTTAGGGGAACTCACTGCATCAAGCCGGTTTGGAGCACTACCAACACCAAGATCAAGATATATCAGTTTCGCGGTAAAGAAGTTACCTTTGGCGGAATCGAACAAGGAGGCGTAGAACTCCCCCTCCCTCCGCAGCAGCGGATCCGCGTTCGCCATGGCCCCATCCTTCCCAGTTCCCACAATCTTCTCACACTCTTTCTTCGGGCTCGAGCTGTTGCGGCGATTGAGAATTTCAGACGGGGTTGGTATCCGCTTGTTTCGATTATTTACGCCATTACGGCTTCTGTGCTCTAGTAGGGCTAATTGGCTGATGGGCTTTATGGCCCGGCCCGGCCTGGTGGTCCAACTAAGCCCATTACCCACCCGCGTCCGGAAATCCTTCGGCGGAGGCGGCGAAGAAGAAGGCCTCGGCCGCCTGCGCGTCCGGAAATCCATCCGCGGAGGCCGCGAAGAAGAAGAAGGCGTCACCGTGGTGCGTCTACCTCATCGCCTCCTCCCGGATCCCCCGCACCTACGTCGGCGTCACCACCGACTTCCCTCGCCGGTGATTCCACACTCTCCTTACCCACCCGTCCCCTTTTCCTTTCCCGGTTTCTAGTGTTGTCTGTTGTCTCAGATAGGTTATGTGTAGCAGTAGGTGGAGCCGTTTGCTGTTAGTGATTGAATTGAGGAAGGTGGAACTGACCCGGATTCATGCCCCCGTTTCGTTCGGATCCTTTCACAAAACCGTGATTGGATGATTTTAGGACTGAGATTCTATTGCTTCCACAATTTTGTACTCACTGACTGTTGGTCATTCTCGGGGAACAAAATAAGCTTCAGTTAGTGAGCAGTTCCTTTGCTAAAGAAATTTAGAAACAAGAGTTAAGCCCCGAGTTCGTTCTAGCCAAAGTATGCTAGACATGCACGATTGGAATTAAGAACAGCAGAATTGCTTTACTCTTGGTGTATACCAGCTGGTCCTTTTGTCACTGAATAATATTGTAGTTGCCTTGAAATATAAAACATTCAAGTTGTCTTGCTCAGGATTGTGGGATATACGTACTGGAACACGAAATTTTCTTCACGTGTTCTTGTTGGTACAAATAAACAGTTAACAAGGTTAGAAAGTATGCAGATGAGAAGAAAATTTAAACAACTTTAGTCATACCACGTAGAAGTTTTTTTTTTTTTGTGTGTGTGTTAATGAAACGAGCTTTGTCTTTCTAGCTTGAGACAACATAATGGTGAGTTAAAAGGTGGTGCCAAAGCTGCCTCTGCTGGAAGGCCATGGAATCTTGCATGCCTTATTGAAGGCTTTGTCAACAGAAGTGAAGGTTAGGAACTGTAACATCATTTTTCTACAACTTTACACTTTTGGGTGAGATGTTGCTAGAATTGCAGATTTGCATTTGCAACTTTCCCCTACTTGGCTTAGAGTGGCAATTACTGAAACTATTTTGTTCGTAGGTTGGAACTTTGTTGGCACTCATCTTTTGCTAGTACTTCCTATTACCTTATGAGTTTTTTCTTTAATTTATCCATACCAAACAAAGCGGCAAAATGACTGTCTGTCCTTATGTATAATTGTGTAGTTCACTTATCTTCTCTATTTTTCTTATTTTGTTTAGTGTAATGATCATTTAATTAATGTTGCTAGATTAATTAATCCTTCGACATAAAGCCATAAACCTAGCGTTTAATTTTTGCTCCCCTCTTTCACACGAAGAAACGTTAACATGACCAACAAATTTGAATGTTTGAGTCCATCAATGTTTTTTTAATAAAGAATATATACTTCGATGCATCTGCAATTTTTGCAGCAAAAAGAAAATGACCGTTTCCCTATTCAAGTTTGAGCCTCTTAGCAAGATATCCTATTTACCTGCTTTGTTTTTGCAGCCTGTGAGTTTGAATCAAAATGGAAGAACATATCCCAGAAAATGGCACGCAAAAGGAGCAAGCCTAGCATGAACTCAGTGTTGCAGCACCGGGAAAAGGCATTGAGCAGAGTGAAAACCTTTCTGGATTGTAGCTACCTAAAAATCAAATGGCACACAAGTTGAGGTTGTTTCTCCCACTGTGGTATGTTCGTGCATTTAACTATGAAAAAAAATCTCCAGTTAATGTATGAAAGTTGCGAGGATGCTTCTTCACAGAGGCTTTCTACTTCCATAGTTACGTAAAAAAAATCCCATGTCTTCCAGCTCATATGAACAAATAGAGCACTTTCATTTTCTAGCATAATGATCAAGCTGGCAATTGTATTTGTTTTATTTAAAATATGAAGTCACCAGAAATTGAGGGATTTGGTGCTTGCAAACTTTGTGTTTTGCTTCACAGTACTCGGGATAGATAAGGTGTTCCGTTACAGGAGCCATGTCTGGTGTGATTGATCCCTGGCTTCATATATATGAAATTTATTTAGTGTTATCTAATATAATTACTTCTATTTCCTTAAGGTATTTGCTTTATAACACCCCCCCCTTTGTACCTTTGGTCAACTTCACATGAATGGAACTATCATTTGTTCATATCTTTAGTACCTACATTATTGTAGACCAAGATTTTATCTCTCTCTTTCAACATTTTAGCTTTTGATCATATCTTTTGCCAACAAAAGATATTTAAAAGACTTCCTTCTAAAACATTTTCAGCATGTTGGTTTTTCATGCCTTCTTATGCTTTTGTCGTTGTTATTTTCTTCCTTGATTGCCATTTGAAAGAGAGTTTAAACTTTTTTGCAGGGTGCCATATGAAAAATGTAGGTCTAAGTTTCAGGAACTACAAAACTATTGATTCTCCAACAAGCTACAATGTACGGGACATTATGTTTTTAAGTGATTCTCTCATAGTCTAATGGAAAGTTAACTATGTCCTACTAAACTACTTCATGGTACTTTGTTCCATCAGATTTGGAAGCCTTATTTTAGTTTTTTTCCCTGATGCTGTTAAGTGTTAGATTTTGGGAGAGAAGAGAGGAACGGGGACTGAATAATTAGTTGTATTGCAAGAGCCCAAGGGGCAATATATAGTGTACAAGAGAGAAACCCTAAACTAGACTACAATTCCATAACTACCCCTAATACTTACATGACTATTACACTTCTACCATACATTACACTACTACCTTTAACATCAAGCATGTATAGGAATATTGATATGATGCGTCTTTTATCTGTATGTGTTCTACACGTCTCCTTTTTTTCTTCTAGAGTTTTGGACTCTCTTTTATCATTTCCCTCTTTTCGTTGGCCGTTTTGTATGAATTCATTGAACAACTTTGGTGTTCCCTTTTGGTGGTGGGTTTTCGCTTTATGCCACATGCTTCTGAATGATCAGTTTCCAGTAGCATATTTGTTATGTTAACTGGTTTTGTTACTTCCCCTTTTCTAACATTTTGTAAGTTTCTTGTTATTCTTTCGCTTGTTAATGCACTAGTAGGGTGCCTGTGCGTTGCAACGGAACTCCAAAAGAGAGTGATACATATCAGCAGACGGGACCCTAAACCGCATAATAAATATCAAAATTTTTTTACACACATGTAAATTAACTCTGCTTATTGCATCACCTACTACTACTACTACTACTACTACTACTACTACGGAAATAAAAATTTTGAGCTCATGGATTGTTTACCATTGAAAGTTGAAGTTGATGCCAACTTTCCTCCTCGACGTGCTGCCTATTTTCAGCCATTGCCGACTTACAAGGAAGAGGGCTACACGTCGACGGTCACCTTTTTCCACCCTGAACCCAAGCTACGGCTCGATTCTCACTGCCATTGGTCTCTGTAGCCCTCGCTAGGCACATTGCGGCGAGGATGTGGAAGGCCGGGGGAGGAGGTGGTGGTGGCGTCGTGGTGGTAAGCGAGGGGGAGGCGGCAGCGGTGCAAGGGACGATTAGGATGAAGAGAACACGGTGTGGTGAACTCGAGACGGTGACGCGACAAGGGAAGGATGCCTTCGTCTCTGCCTCTTCCTCGTGCGCCATCGTTGCCTCCCCTCCCTTCCCCGGCGCCGCCGCTTCTCCTCCAAGATACCGCCTTCTTCTTTCCTCCCTTCCCTCCCAGTGCCTTCTCTCGTCCCCACTACCTTCTCCTATCGCCAACGCTACCTCTCCGCGCCGCTGTCTCCTATACTATTGGATCCCCTCATCTTCGTGCACGTCGCCGTTGCAACCCACGGATTGAGTGCTGGAGGGGTCGGGATCTCTGAGGCACGAAGCGAATGTCAGACGGGCGCAGGTGGCGAGTCGCAGCGCAAGACATGAAGGATTGGTACAATAACGAATTTTGGTGTGTGCGTGTGAAGAAATGGGGCGGCGACGGTTTGGGTGGTTACAGAAGTAGGGGCATAGCCGCATAGATATGTTCACGAGTCACGGGGGGATGGCAGGTGAGACCTTGTCCCTGTCATACTAGGTCCACATGTTGGTGCGCCTTGATGAGGATTTTGAGAGGGGTGGGAGAGGCCAACCACGTGCATATGAGAAAGGGCATTGTTCCGCTGCGCGGGGGTAAACTCCTTCTTTTATTAGTCAAGATATACACTCTTCCTTATCTATGTTAACATGATCCGCTGTTTTTTTTCCTTTTCTTATTGCAGTTTTTATATATATATTTTGCTTCATTATTATTTTTAAATGTGATTGCTATTCTGGTGTTATTTTATATATGTAAACACATCATATGTGATAATGTGACCTTATATATGTTTCGTTTTCAGTAGTTAATTTAACTGCAACATGTATGTTGAACTTGAGAGTTTTATAGACTAGTGATAAATTCCGGCATGGCATCAAAGATTTCTCCGTGTCTCTGCAAATGTCGAGCATATGTCCCTCGCCCTTAAGGTATCAATGCTATGAACAAAGGACCTGTTTGGCCTACCTTCAGACTAAGAATAAATAGATGTGAGCTTGTTGGGCTTATCCTACAAGCTTAGGTCCTAGAAACCCCAAATAAGCTAAAATTAGTGGTAGGGAGCTTCTAGGCTTTATAAGCTGAAGCGCGAGAAGGTTAAAAAATTGTTTCCTTTATTCACGATTTCATGAATACTTGGCACCTTCGATCAACAAATTTGTTTGTTTGCAAATACTTTTCACTTCCACATTTCCTAGGCATATTTTCCTACTCTATCCTTATCTACTATACCCATCTCCTTAAACTTCATTGCCTCACATTTTACTTGTGATAGTAATTAGGGTTCTTTTTCATATTTCGTCTAAATCATGATTATGTTTTTTTTTTTTTTTGCAAATGGGTGCAATTGGTTAAGATATCCTTACGGCTAAGCAACCGAGAAGTCACTGGATCAAATCCCCGCAAATCCGCAATAAACCCACCGTAATGTGTAGTTAGTGGGACTCGAATCGTGGCCTTTAGCCACACAACACGAGTGCCATTATGTTGGACTAGCCAACAGTTGTCAAGTGCTAAGTATTTGTGATAGTGTGGTGGAAACAACATCGACTTGAGTAGACTTTGCGTACCAATTTAGGTTTGGTACAAGGTATGTCTGAAGCCCGAGATTTCAGCTTGAAAGCAATTGGACTGGGTTGGCTGGCTTGACCTATTTGGTTGGGCTAGGCCTGTGCGGTAGGCCTTGAAGCAACCCGGCTTTTCCTTGGCTCGGCCTAGCTTGTCTTGGCCTTGGAAATGCTCATGCACTTCTCTCTAACTTATTTCCAAAAATGATCCCCATCCCACCACTCCACCATTGGTGGCGTGGCAAATGAATACTACGGTGGAGTGACAAGAGCTGCCACACAAATTGCCAGAAAGGCTTGCCGTGGCAAGGTTCATTTGCCAAAGGGGTCATTTTTAAAAATAAGTTTGAACTCACACGTGGCATGGCAAGGTTCATTTGCCACGCCACCAAAGATGGCGTGGCAAGCAAGGGTCATTTTTTGAAATAAGTTTAGGCAAATGTTATTTTTAAAATATTATTAATTAAAGGATCATTTGATAAAGAAATTTCTGTATGAAACAACTGCATGAAGTAGAAAAAAAAGGAAAACATACATTAAGCAAAAATGTTGCCTCTATAGAGACTTGGCAATCATATCCAAGCAAAAAAAAGGTAATACTCGATTCCTACATTATCATAAGTTGGAAACTATATGCAAGCAAAAAATTTACTGAAATAACTTATTAATAAAATTCATGGCAAAGGAAGAAACTAGCCCAATTGGTCTCCACCTCTTGCTTGCGGGTGGAGGGGAAAAACACCTCCCCCCAATCCAACGGCCCGGGAGCGGGGCCTCACGGTGAGACCCCGCCCCAGAGAATTCGTTTCCGTGGAGGGGAGCCAAGAGGTTGGCAGTTCGATTCCTCTCCTCTGCATTTGAATAAAATATTGTTCCCTTTTTAATCAAACTATCCTCTAAGAGGACCGGATCAGACCAGCTTCCATTTCCAATTTCTTTTATGGCCGAACTGCCGGGTCCAATCCGGTTTTATTACTTACGGTTCCGATTTGACATATATATCATAGTGACCCTTTGATAGTTTGATTAGGAGATTGCCTATACATTTTTATTGTTGTTTTCAAATCCATGTTTTTAATAATGTGTTGTGCAAGCACAGAAGCTTGCATAGTACTGCTATTACGTGCTATTTAAGACACTGCTTTTGATGATGTTAACCCTGAAAGAGTAATTGAAACACATACCGCAACAAGATCAATGCATACCAAATGGTTTTTACAATAGGGAGAATCCTGAAGCATACAATCATACATGTGTTGATTTCCCTTGAAATGGGTACGGCATGCAGATGGTCTATATGGCCTCATTGTGCCAGGAGTTGTCGTATAGACTGCATTTGCTATATTTGTCCTTTGTCTGGTCATTTATGATATATCATCTTCAAATGCTACCACACATCATAAAAGGTCCACATAATTTCTACGATGTTTGAACTATTAGGCAATGTTTTGTATCGAACTTTGTAACAAATTTGTTAAGTGTTGGGTCTTCTTGATGATGATCATGTACATAAATTTTCTGAAAATGATGAAAAAGTTTCCCTTTCAGATGCAGCAAGGTGGGTCAGCATACCTCAAATTATGTAGAACTCTCCGTGTTGCTATTTTGGGAAATCTCATCACCAAGTGGTATGTATGAGGGACACTGGAAGACCTTTCTGATACTATGTGTTGATGTGAGGTCACTTACCTTAGTCTTACTTGAATCATCTGATGGCCAACTTGACAATTGTGCACTTCATGAAATTAGTACACCCTTGCTGAGTTTGGGGCATTCTTTAGGTGGTTTTTTGCTGAGTTTGGGGCATTCTTTAGGTGGTTTTATTTATCACAGTCAACTACAGTTATTTGCATGTGTAAAAACAGTGTCTTGTTCATTTATTGCCCTTCCATCAACAAAATAGCATGAGAAACTTCATTCCATTTACACACACAAGCAGTAAAACAGTGTGTTGTGTATGATGGTGACAGAACATTGTGCTGTGTATGATGCTATTATAACATCTGTAAACAGAGGTTCTAGAACAACATTATTTGTTTGTGGCCCTTGTGGTATGAGGAAAGCATTTTTGTTGGAGTGCTTGTGTATAAACGGGAAGGTAGTGCTCACTGTAGCTCCATATGTATGCTTTATTAATAGCTATTTGCTTCACAATAATATTCAGTTCCATTTGTTATATTGTCATTCTTCCTCATGTCTTATCAGGATCCTTTTACTGTATTGTGTTATGTGGTTTGATATATACCAGAGATAAGAATATCAGACACATTTGGACTGAAGGCAACGAGATAACAGGTACTTCACATTCACTTTAACAGCTTTCAGTGGAGCAATACAATGCCTAGTTGTTTTTCTTCAAATATTTCTTCTATTGAAATGACCGTTCATGATCTGCATTTCTGTCCCTGCACTAAATAGTTCCAAGAAATACCACATTTTTGTTCCAACGTTCAATCGTATAACAGATTAACAAGTACTTCGCTATGCTCCCCGATATATCATCGCTAAAATTTTTGGGCAAATCACCAGTTGCTCGGTGAAGTACTTATTCCTTTAAGTAAGGACATGGGATTAAACTATATAAATAGTGTTTACAGAATTTCTAGCAGGCTAGCAGCATTAGTATCTTTATTGTGGGTTGTTATTCTTACCGGTTACACATGTATCCCAGTTTCTAATATCATCAGTTTTCATGAACTAAACTATTAGGGTTATGGAACAAGCATGCAGAGTCCATTTTTCCTTCTTTTCAAAAAAGGAAAGAACCATTTCTATATAAATTTGGATTGTCTCTGTTGTGGATGCCATGGTTGGTAAGACCTACCAACGCCACAGGCGCAAGGAGTGCGCGGCATAGGCGTCAGCTAACAGCCATGACGCCATGTGCCCTTATGGCATGCAGTGATTACATATTAAGAGGTATTTGTTTAGTAAGAGATAAGTTAGTTTCCTTCTTAAGAGATTGTGTTCGAGATTGAGTTAGAGATTGTGTTAGTTGTTTCCTTATCTTTAGCTTCCAAATATATGTTGCCTAATCTATAAAGGCAGCTGAGCTGGCTGTAAAAGAGGGAATTAATCAAGAAATAAACTGAGTTTCCTCACCTAGTTCGGCAAGATCAAAGCCTCTGCCGGCCGGGAGCAAGTCTCGCCGAGCTTGAGGGCGATCCTCGCCTCCGCTAGTTATCCTCGCCATTGCATCTCCTTCCTCATCTTCCCATGCCACATCAGTCTCGGCACTGTAATTTTTTACTAGAGCTCCAACCACAAACTGACAAGTAAAGGAAATAGTACAGATCTTTGATCATTTATCCTACTGAATTGAACAGACTGCCCCTTGCACTTCTACAAACTACAAAGTACAAAAGTGGTCATGCACGAGCAGACAACAACAAAATATAGATTCCACGCATTATGTAACGCCAATGTCAGATGTACTCAAGGATTGAAATCCTGGAACCGGTGGAAATCCCAGTTGGCGGCCGGAAACGGTAACCAACCAGCTACCGGAAATCCCGGAAGGAAAAAACCGGATGAAGTTCGCAAACTGAAATTTGAATTTGCTTAAAAACCGGCCAAAATTCGAAAAATTAAATTTGAATTTGCTAAACCGGGAAAAAACCGGCCGGTTTTTTAACTCACGATCCCCACCGGGATTTTGAACCTTGGGGCTACTTCACTAGCCTTATGGTTTTTGAACTTATTTTCGTAGCTAATTGAACGGTAGGTAGTTGGTTGCATATCCAACCTTTTTATAGCAGAACTCAAGCGTTATATTGTTCTGCATACAATTTCAACATTGATGTAACATTGCTTTTCCTATCCATATTTAGGTAAAAGAAAGAAAGTACCAGGCCACTTTCTGGATGATCTCTAACACTGTTCTTTGTTGCAGGCAAACTTCATTTCGTAGGCAACTTGCCTTTGATTTCTGGATAGACAATGTTGGTTTTGACTTTTGAGTACGCACAGATCCTCTATAGAATAAATGCCCATCGTATAGAAGTTCATTTGGCCATTGTATTTACTTCTCCTCTGTAAAATAAACTTTTAAATATTTTTGTCAAGAAAATGTTGGAGAATTTGCATCACATGCAGGGATCAAAATCCCGACGGTTACCGGAAATCCCGGTGGGGACCGAGATGAACAGTAACTGGCCAAAAATTTTCAAATTCAAATTTAAGTTTATAATTGCATAATATGTTTCCTAGGTTGGTTTAGGCTTTTAGATTACCTATTGTATGAGTTAAATATGCTTGAATTATTATTCCAGCTGGTTTGCATTTCGTATGAGCTAAATATGCTAGAATACGTATTGTATGAGTTAAATATGCACTTCATTAAATATTTGGATTATTTCAATTGCTAATTACCCATAACCGGTTTTCTCTGTTTTTCCGGTTTTGGTTCCGGTTTTTCCAAGCAATTTTCCCGGTTTTTTGGCGATAACCGGTCCGGTAACCAGTTTTCAAAATCCTCAATTCAAAATTCAGTTTTCGAACTTCATTCGGTTTTTTCCCTGGTTTTCCGGTATAACCGGCCGGTTACCGTTACCAGCCTCCAACCGGGATTTGCACCGGTACCGAGATTTTGATCCTTGATCACATGTGCTATGAAATGTTTCCCAAATTAAATTAGAGTATTGTACTAATAAAAACAAAATGCTCCTCCTTAGACACACACAAAGGATTTGATCCATTTTATCAAATACAGTTGTCAACATTTTTGTTTTATAGGGTACCAACTTTGAATTTTAATACACAACTTTAACTATTGCAAGACCTGCGCATAACCTTTTGTTTTATTAAGATTTATGCAAATTGAAAATATTATATTTCAGGTGGTATTACTATTAACCATCACAACTGCATCACAAAGAAGAAACAGAGACATGATTGTGCTCCTAAGCTACAAATGCATGCCATGGTTCAGATCCCAGCGATAGGTTTGGTGAAGTGACAAATCCGTCACCATAAAAACTTATTTTCCTATTCAAATAACTTAATCATGATCACTTGCTTTCTTCATTTTGGGTAGATGTAGCGGCTTCTGGGATGAGATCTTTTAAGGCAGAGCTTGGTTGATGTCAGTGGATACTTTTTCCTGCAAAAAAAAGAAGATATCAGGACCAAATCTTCCTGGAGCACATTGCAACAATAGCTAAATAGGTGGTAGTAATTCAAAGAAAATGTAGTCTCCAGAAGAAACAATATGTAATAGTTAGAATTTCGAAATGGAGTACCATGTTTTTTATATAAAAAATGGGGTATCATATCATGACCATTTTAAAGAATTTATAAAAAAATAGCAGGATGCAACAATTACATTTTTCTTATAGCAGGCAAAAAGAGGGGATGTCGGAATTACACAAGAGCTAGAGATGCTTAGCAAGATGTATTGATGGTTATTAAGTAAAAAAGGGTCAATTCAGAATTTTTAGAATTGAGTATACTACTTAGTAAGATGTGACTTGGAACATCATAGTAGTTAAAGGGATGCCACAATTTTGAAGAATTGAGTGAGCTGCTCTACTTTAGTAAGATGTAACTAGGAGCAGCGAAATATAGCACTCCCTCCGTTTTTTTAGATGTCGTTTTAGAATGTGTACAATCAACATTTTAAAACTTTGACTGCTAATATATGCAAAAGTATGTTAATTTGTCATGTGAAAATGACATTACTAATTTTTTTCATAAAAAATACTTTCATATCATTATATTTTTAATAATTTTGCTAACAAGTAATTGCTAAAGTTGTGTATTGAAGACTGTGTTGATGTCTAAATTGACAAGTAAAAAGAACATGTAGTAGTTTTATCCATCATATTCAATTAGATTTGTGTTGTCACAAGCAGACAAATGGAGTTTCAAAATTTTAAAAGCACTGCACTGTATGAAAAAAATACTAAAATAGCACTAAAATTTAAGTTATATTCAAATGATAACCTTAAACCATACCCCTGTTAAAAAATGGCAAATTAGTATAACCAATTGATAGGAACTACACATATTTTTTTTGTAGTATTTACTACAACAGCTGTAGTAGTTTTACGACAAAACGTACCAATAGAATTGCTATAGCAAATCAGGTACTGTTATGATAAGAGCCACACTATTGGATTATCAGGTACCGTTGTAACCAAGTGCCATTGACGATACATGTGGTTGAGGCTATGAATTTACTATTTTATACTACCTGGCCACCTGGGTATCTCAGGCTGAACATCATACCAAGATATATGCTATTATCACGGTATGACAACAGAAAATTGCTGAGGCTAGGGACAGGCAATATGGTCCAAAGGGGTACTTGCACAGTTGCGCTACCTTTCTTGTTTCTTCGCATGCACCTGAGCCTTCGTCCTCATTTTCTTCATTGTGGGTAGACGTATTACTGTCATAATCTTCTGTGATATCAGAATCATTGTGGGTTGATATATCACCGTCATAATCTTCAAGGATTTCAGGATCATTGTCGGCAGATGTATCACTGCCATAATCTTCAAGGATTTCAAGATCATTGTCGGTAGATGTATCACTGTCATAATCTTCTATAATCTCAGTATGCATAACTTCTGCAAAGACATCACAAAAGTACATATCATACCATAATAAATAAAAAAAAGTGAAAGGAAATGCAGTAGCCAGAAGATACCGTGTAACTAGACCTTTGAAATAAATTGCCTATTTCTTTTTTTGTTTGTTTTAAGTATTGCATGTGTATTTTTTTTTTAAAAAAAGATTTGGATGCACTATCCTATTGTAGCCTCAAAAATAAAATGAGTATGTGATATTAGATTTTTGTCACTAAACCAGGGCTGAAGGAATGTCAATCTTTGTTAGGGGTATCTCCTACTTTACATTCAAGAATTATGGAGTTGCTACAAAATTGTATGGACTTGTCGTTCCCTCCGGTCACAAAAGGAAGTCAATTTGAACATAGATACGGTCCCTAAAATATAATTTTTGACCACACATTTTATTGCAATATATTAACATAACCTAGTAAATTATAATATTATGAAAGTATTTATCGGGGCAAATATACATGTACCATTTTCATGTGTCCAATTTAAATGCTCATAAAGATATTAATAGCCAAAATTTAGAATGTTTCCCTGCATGTATCCCAAAATGGCTTCTTTTACAGCTAAGGTACTTGATGTTGTATTTTTAAGGAGAAACAGTAGTGGAGGCCCCTATAGCCTAAAATATTATTTGGCTTGATTACTTGGGTTAGAAGTAGGCAAGGAGATTCCACAGAGCTAACTGTGGTGTGTTAGCTTATTCCTACTTTTTAAGCCTAGGAATTCTCCCTGAATCATGTATGAAATTAATCGTCTCCTATGAGATTTTTATGTTCCAAATAACCTATTTTTGAACGGTTCAAAATTTCAAACTAACTCCACCTAAGCTAGAGGTGTTGGGCATGCTAAGCCCTTTACCTCTTAACCTCAAAACTAAACACAATCTTATTGTTTCTAATATTCATATCGTATGAACTACAAAGAGAGACTTTTCATTCAACACGTGATAGCAAAGAGGTGGAATGAGTTTGAAGGGGATGACATGGAAGATTGTGACAATCAGGGTGCAGAGAGGTGTAGCCAAGGGCCTTGCTGCCCCCAAACATAGACCATGAGGCACAAACATGTAGAAAATCATGCAAAAACTAGTTGGCTAGTTGTCTAGCATATTGAGTCTTTCTCCATCTCAAAATATAACGGTCAGGCTGGGAGCCTTTATATAACGAACGTTCCCTAGTTAGCTAACTAGACTATCTAGCTATTGAAACTTTTAGCTCGAAAAATTCAACTTTCAATACGAGTTTGAAACTTTTAGATTGTAAATTCAAACTTTCAATTTATTTTTAGCTTTCAACTCAAGATTTCCAACTTTCAAACTTAGCAATTCGAGCATTCGGGCTTCCTAGGTAGTGAAACTTTCAATATGGATTTCAAAAAATTTAACATGAGGATTCCAACTTTCAACTCATTAAAACTAGAAAAGGAAGTTAACTAGTGAACCCTCACTATATAGCAATATTCGTGAATTAGTTAGCTAGCTGTCTAACACCTTGAGACTTGACCTACTTATTCTTTTTCTAAATACGAGGTCGTGTTTGACAAACCAGAATCAGCTATGAAATTCGGCCTGACCAGTTTTGGTTTCACCTATAAAACGGCTAGTTTTCACTAAAAAGCGGTCTGATTTTGGTTTCAAATTTGAACTTCGAGTTCTTCAAATCTTTAAAGTCTGAAATTTAACTAACAAATGATAAAACATATATTACTCAAGAAGTTGTGGATAAGGGGGCGGGGGCGAGGCTAAGGCACTGACTGGGCTAGGGTTCTTAAAACCAAACCTAGGCTGGTTCCAATTGGAACGACCGAATTTTTTAAGCTCGGTGTAATTACCTAGATTGAACTTTGACCATTAGTTTTATTTTGCTATACACCTGCAGTAGATATAAAACTATAACCATAGAGAAAATATATGGTAGTATTTCCAAATAGTATTTTTTTTTTATGTGGCCAAAGCTATATATTGTTGGATCAATGGTTGATAAAAGTTTACAAAGTTTGGTTTGCAACAAGACCTAACTCCAGATCACCAAATCCTTATCAATGAGAAAAAGAAGTCACTACATTTAAGGTGTGTGATGTGTTATTTGCAACAAATTTTACAAGAAGGGTATGCTTAAATGCTAGTGATATGTGATATGCACATACTTTGGCCTTGTTTGTTTAGGCTTAGGTTTTTTTAGCTTAAAGCTTAAGGGCGTGTTTCGAATGGCTTCGGTTTCGACTTTTCGCTCGAAAAAGCCGGAAGCAGTTCCAAACACCTAGCTTTTCTCCCCCGCTTTTTCCCGAAGCCACTTCACTTTATAACGTGCGGAAGACGGAAGTCGAAAGTCGCCCGCGGGGACCTTCTGTGGCTTCCCGCAGCCCCCATTCCACATTTACCCCCGAAGTTGGGGGGGGGGGGTAATTACCTGTCGTTTGACATTCGACAAAACCCCTCTCCTCCCCGCACCGCCCGCCCGAAACCCTAGCCCTCCCCCCGCGCCCGCTCCTCCTCCCTCCCCAACGCCATCTCCTCTCTCCTCCCTCCCCCGACGCCCAACCCCTCCCTCCCCTACACCTGCGTCGCCACATCCTTCTCCCTCCTCTTCCCGTGCCGCGTCCTCCCCTCCTCCCCCGCACAGATCTGGACACCGCCGCTCTCCTCTCTCCCCCAGCACCCCTCGACTCACTCGATCGAACCCCCCACCCAACTCCCATCCCATCAACATCCCCTCTGCCGAAGTAGCCATGGCACCGGTGGAGCCCCACTTAGGACGGCGCCAGCCCGGTCACAGTGCACGCCGCCCTCGCCTTCTACCTTGACTTCGCCGCCTCTACGCTCCTCACCCTTTCCGTGCCGCACTCCGAGGACCTTCTCCTCGACACCCATGCCCTCACCGTCTGCTCTGCCTCCACCGTCTCCGACCCGCCTACCCCCATCCCCTTCTCCCTTGCCGTCACCGACCCTGACCCCGTCTTAACCCTCACCCTACCCCCCGACACCTCCTCCTTCTATCTCCTTCTGTCTCACCTTCTCCACCTCCCACCACCGACTCCGCACTGCAATGGCATGGAGAACCCCAAGATGGTGTTCCTCACTTCTACAGTGATCAAGGGGGGCGCCACAGGGGCGCAGTTGGTTGCACATGAGCTCGCACATAGCAAGTACAATGCAAGATGTTTATACACAAGTGTTTAAAGAGAGAGAATATAGCCACGCGCATCAAACACCTATGTAAAAGTCATCACCTCTAATACAAGTATCTCATTTGTAGGTGCTTAAATGTTGTATTATCTATTAATTAGATATAGTTATATACATGAGCACCGGTGCCTAATTAAGCATCGATGTTACAAAATAAACGCCTTATTTGTCTTATGTGGCAAAAAATCAGTTTTTTCTCGCTAAGCACCTCTCTAAGCACTTTCATTGTATATGCTCTAAGAAAGGCTTCCAGTTTCTTTGGCGCATTGAGCGCCAGGTGGGTGTAACATTACAATTATTTGGTTTACTCTGTTTTGCAACATTCTTTAATTGAAGCCAGTGAGATTTTGCAACATCAGTTAACTTACATGAATGATTTTAAACTCTTTTTTTGCGTAACCTAAAAAATGAGGATACATAGGGAAGACTGCAATGCTAGATTGATTTTATTGTCCACAAACTCATGCTATCTGAAGAAAATAAATTTGAGTCCACAATGCATAGTCCCATCACAATGCATTACAATATGCAAATTACATGCTATCTCCATTACATGAATCATTGCGGTAGAACTTTTTCCCATAAAAGTGAACAGTACAATTCACAACCAAATTTGTGTTCGAGTAATTAGAATTTGACTACTCAATTTTACAAGCAAATCTGAAATCAAGATATTAAAGCATCCTCTAGAAAGTACTTTGCAACATATCCAAGCAAAACATAGAAGATAGACTTTGCACACATAGAAGAAATACTAATCTGAACAAATTTTGCAAAGCATGTGCAAAAAAGAACAATTTGCATTGAAGAAATTTATGGAACTCTCCCTCATCTAGAATCTAAATCAGAAAAAAGAAGAAGGGAGAAACCCTAGATCTAGCTGGTCGCTAGCCGCCGTAGCCCTCATCGGCGGCTACCCCTGGCACCGAGACGTCGGGGATGGCTGCAGTACGACGTCGAGGCGGTGGGAGCTCACGACGCGGTGGGGAGGAAGCCCACTTCGGCGGCAAGAGATCTGGAGGAAGTGGGGAAGGACAGCGACTCCAGAGGGAGATCTAGGGGCGGCGATTCCGGTAGTCGAGGGAGGAGGACGGCACTGTCGGCCTTGGGGGGCAGGAGGACGATGTTGTCGGCCTGTGGGAGCAGGAGGATAGCGTCGCTCTCGGGGTGGAGGACGGCGTCGGTCACGAGGTTGTCGACGCCAGTGTGGCAGCACCAAATCCTAGTGCTCATTGAGGGAGGAGTCCATCCGATTCGGTGATGAGGAAGAATGAGGAGAGGAACAAAGGATTTTGACATTTCGATGAAGTCGAGTTGCAAAGTGCTATTTTCATCCCACAAAAGAGAAGAAAAAACCCTCTTTTCTGGCTTATGGTTTTTAGTTATAAAGCGGCTTAAGCATTTTTTATAAGCCTGGTTGAAAAGCCTCCCATTTATTTGGGTTTTAGTCTTTTTTTAAGCTGAAGCTTGTGCCCAAACAAACAGGGCCTTTATACATTCAGAAAGATATAACACGTTAAGATCCCAAAATTCTCTTGAGTTAGTGTTAAACAATTGGCCTGGGTTGTTACACTCTGAAAACTGCCACTACGAAGCCGAGGATCGGCTTTCAGAAACACATGTAGATTACAATCCAAACAACAAAAATTGTATCAAATTTAAAATTCAAAAAATGAACCGGGGCAGTTTATGTGACTTATTTGGATAGTTAGGGATTAGAACCAATCTTTGAGGATTTTAATTCAATTTCTCTATCCATTCAAAGGGTAATATTAGGTCCAATCTCCACCAATCCAACCAAGCCCTTAATGGTTTTGAAAACAGCGTATGCAGAAAACCAAAATCGATAAAGGCTTGTCCTCACGCAACACAAACCACGTATGTGCCTTCCAACTCATTTGTGATGTTGTCCTTCACTTACGGCGATTACCTAGCGTTCAAGAAAAAAAAAAACTTCCTACAGTAAACAAAGTCGTTTTTTACTTTTCAGAGTCAATAATATGGCATTTTGACTGCTAAATTTTATCATCATATTTCCAAAAAAAAAAAAGTTCTAAGAATGAAACGCTATGAAAGTATTTTTCAAGGCAAATGTACTCTTACCATTTCCACGTCCAAACTACGTATTTTAGATAATATATTTGATCAAAATTCAGATTGTTTGACTAAATGTATTCTTAGAGTGACTTCCTCTCTGACCAGAGAGAGTAGTGATCAAGGATCAAAGAATCGTTACCGGGCAAAATCTCGTTCGAGCGGTAACGGATCCCGACCGGTAACCGAAAATACCGTGAAAAACCGGATGAAATTCGTAAACCAAAATTTGAATTCAATTTTCTGGAGACCAGTAACCGGAAAACCAGACCAAAACCGAAAAATCCTAATGAATGATTAGGTTAGAAAGAAGTAGGTAGTATCTACTGACATGATCATCAATGATTTGATTAGATTACTTTGAGTGCAAAAAAGGTAACCCAAATAATTGGTTATAAGCTAAAATGTCTAATTGAAATATGGGTGGTGCAACAAAACAAAACCAATCAATAACATATTTGATCATATGTGTCTGTTAATCTGAACTATTTTGTTAAGCATAATACTAAATCCAAGGGAAACAAAATATATATAGTACTTATGTCATACATAAAAATTGTAAAAGAAACTTTTGTTTTAAAAACAAACACCAATCTATTGAGGTTTAAGAGGTCATAAATAATAGAGATTTGATGAAACGGATCACATGCTCTCTAGATTAGGTTATTTCATATAGTTAGTTGAAAAACCCTCTCATACAATAATTCAAACATATTTAGCTCATATAATACATAATCTAGCAAAAAATACCTAAACCAACCTAGAAAATGCATTATAGAGTCAAAAAATCAAATTCAAACTTAGAATTTTTCGGCTGGTACTGTTCATCCTGGAACTGCCGGTTACCGATTGGTTATTTTTTCCCTAGTAGTGACTGTTCCACCTTACAAGTGGACTATATATATAATAGTAAAGAATATCTAGATAGTTTTGCTGATCACGTTGTACGAAATTCAAAATGAAACTAGTCAAACCTTGCAGTTATAAAGAAATATTGTCTGAAGAAAAGGAACAATATTACACGCAGCCGCTTTTGTGACTACCCCACCCGGCCACCCCTCGTGAATCTGGGAAAAATAACTCCCCTGGGAACTGCATTTCTTTCACCTGCCAATCCAGCTCTCGTCCCACCGCTAGACTACATGACACGGTCTAGAATCAGCGGCAGTGCAGCACCACAGTAACTTCATCCCGGCACGGAGGGAAGATCCAAACCATGCGGTGCACTGTACACTAACCTCAAAGCAAAATAATCTTAGGTGATAAATAACCTCAAAGCTGCTACATACAACCTAGTCAGATAAAATAAGTTCAACGGAATATTTCGCCATGGTAACTAATAAACCAGCTACAGTCATGAGCCTGTTTGCTGTTTACCCGTCCTCCCGGAGTATGTTCGACATAGCGAAAACAGCACACTAACCGGCTTTTTCAGCAATACCATTTTCAGCGGGTCCCTCGTTCTTCAGCTCATATGCCTGACAAGGCACCTCGCTCATTGCTTGAGGAGCTGGACGGCCTCCGAAGTCTTCTGGAAAGAACTCGAAATCAGGCCCAAAGTTGAACCTGACTTCACAGTTTGGCTCATCAGGCAGTGTATACATTGACGCAGCTGGGTAGTAACGCCCTCCAGGAATGTCCACAAAGGCAGTGCCCTGGCATACCCCATTCTTGAAGTAGCATATCTCACTTCCTGCATTTACAAGAACCATGAAATATTGAAATAGATTATATAACGACAGGCCAGCGAAGACAGGTTGAACAAATAAAACAATGGATGCTCAAAAGTAGGAAGCGCCATGTAAGTGCCAAACAACCATTGCTGGGATCCTGGTTTCTGTATAGAAAACAACTAACAAGGAAACACCTTTGTTACTCATGCAAGCAAAACATAGTGTAATCTAATGGTAGATGAGAAGGTGCACAGATGGCTGTATATATATTAAATACCCAATATCGAAACTTTTCAATCAGCGCTCCAATGGGGTAACTAAAACCTTTTAACCGTTACTAATGGGATCTCTGACTTCACTATATAAGAAACAAATAATAAGGAAGCACTTTTTTATGGGGGAATTAGGTGAGTGACATCGCAAAGAATCAAAATTAAAGAAATAACATTGCAAAGAGAGTCAACTGCTAAATAGCATCGATTTTGTCATTTAGTATGGAAAATAACACTCTTCGTGGAATATTCCATCACAAAAATTCCGAAATGACACAAGTACCCTTCTTGCCCCAACTCCGGCGTCATGAGCTCCTACCGCCACTCATGCCACCGCCAGCCTTTGCGGTCCTGCTGCTCGTACCACCACCAGCCTCTACGGCCTCCTCCAAAAGAAACCAAGAGCACGAAACCCAAAGCATTTCCCCCAAAAGAAACCAAGAACCTTTCCCCGAGGTTCTGGCTTGAAGCAATTGAACCACCTACCCATCCTGTTTATCTCCAAAAAGGATTTGAGAGAAGAAAAAAAACACCAAATCGAGACAGGAAACAGCCTGTGCATGGCGAATCAAAGCTTCTGCTAGGCCCAAGGAATTGGTTTATCGCTGAGAAGGGGATGCGGGAGAGTGCAGCGCTTCGGTTTGGTCGAGACCAGGGATCCAACAACCAATCCCGGAGGGAATCCCGGCTGGCCGGCGGGAACGGTAACCGGCCGGTTACCGGTTTTCTAGAAAAATTCGGATGAAATTCGCTCAAATTTGATTAAAAACCATCTAAAATTCAAAAATTAGAATTTGAACTTGCAAAACCCGGAAAAACCGGCCGGGATTTTAGATCCCGGGCCCCTGCCGGTAACCGGCCGGGAATTTTTTCCCTGATCGAGACTCAAGATGAAGGGTGGGTGTGTTCCTCTGTCGCTGCCACCGCCAACACGAGCTCCTCCGCCAGTGCTGTAGCCCGTAACTATCTTCTCCGGGGACTTCCAAAATACGTCGAGGGCAACGTCATTTGACCGATCCATGGGAGTGTTATTTACCATAATTTCTCATCTTTGCGATGTTATTTAAAACTTGACGCTGATTTTGATGTTATTTCTCTAAATATGCATGTTTAGAGTGTTACTAGCCTAATTTTCCCTTTTTTTATTCATATAGGCATAACATAATGGAAGCTAATGCAAGATAAGAAGGTGCTATGATGATTGGATATGTAAAAGCCCAAATAAAAAAGTTACACCACATCATAACTTTTCAATCAGCGCCAATGGAGTAACTAAGACACTTTGATTAAGGACCAGAAAAATCAATGCTGCTACTATTGTACATAACAACAGGAAGGCAAAAGTAATCTCCCAGCATGGCTTTGATGTAGTAGGAAGGCAGATGACAGCTTGGTATAAGGGAAGGCAGAAAGTGTGATAGGGAATGCCCTGTGCAGAAGGGAGGCAGCAAGGGTGTCCTTTGACCTGATTATTTCAGGCGATGCAATGCAGATTCAATATATTATTCCTTCAGTTTTGCACTTTGTCGATTTCACGATGCCCCAGTCACATTGTTTTTCACATATTTTGTGTAGCATACAAAGTTCAGTTAACTTCGTATCTCTTTCTGGCAACAGAGGGAATATACTCAGTCAAAGGTTGCATTTTTAAGTGACAAGTCCTATTCTAATTGTAGCATCCATACAAGCAAACTGCATGAATTCCATCTGCTGCCTTTCAGGGGAGCATCACTTGCTTGCTTTTCTTTTTATGTTTTGGTTTATGGATTGAATGTTGCATTCACCATTATGCTTCTGCACTAAATGCCTCCATATTTTCTTTTTGAATGGCAAAACCACCTCCATAATTCAGATAAAAAGATATGCACTGTCGTAGGGGCAGCCCACCGGCCCCAACGAAGATCGCAAGAAGCCCCAATCCACGTGGATGGGTTGGGATTTTGGCCCAACCAAACAAGACCTTAAAGTTGCAAATATTACATAATTACAATATAAGTGACTGAGTGGAAACTACTTTCTAGTGTGTGCAATGCAGATATTATGATTTGAAACACATGTAAATACCCTACAGTGTCCAAACAGGGATCTGGAATTTGCATGAGGGGTGAATGGGGAAACGATGACCCCACATCAAAGACAGGTGTGGGTAGCCACCAACGCACTCGTGAAGCATGGGCAATACAAGGATGTACAGAGGACGACTCAATTAACAATACATTTTTACTTCTCTGAACATAGTGATAGTGCACAATTGCTGCATATGATTTATAAACTTTTTAATCCTAATTCTTTGTTGTACAACAAACACATATGTAAAAACAAATGTCTGTATGTTCACTTATTCCAGAAGACATTTCTTTCTTGAATCTGTTATCCTAAAACCTAAAAACCTCACTTCTGCAATTCTGCTATTAGTTTATCATATCAAGTACTGCATGAGACACAATCCACCCTTAACTATTGTATAAAGCTACAGCTTGTCATTTGCAAAATAGCTAGTTTTTTTTTCTTTCTTTTGTGGCAATGTCATGTATTGTTTACTTGGCACTGCAATCTACTACACAAAGCAACTAACACAAGTACTCACCAGGAACTGGATCAGGCATCTTTTGCTCATCCTTCGGAACTTCTACATGAAAAGGCAGTCCCTTGTAGTGAACAAGGTCAGGTTGCTTGGGCTCATACTGCTCCCCATCAGGCAGAGAAATGTAGAACCCCAGGACATCTCCTTGGACGTACCCTTCGTCCGCGTACTTGGTCCTCCAGGCCTTGTGCACCTTGGAGCCATCGACGTCGCGGTATCCAAAACCAAACCCGTCGCAGCCGACGGGTGTCTGGAGGTCAGCACTGTTGGTGGCCCAGCCAAGGCGGGTGTGGCCAGAGGGGCCGAGGTGCAGCACCTTGACTTCAAAGTACCAGGCGCCGGTGGAGACACCGCGGGTGGCGCGTATCATGCGGAAGCCCTTGGTGCTGCCGGCGGTGAGGCGGTCGTCCGAGAGCTCGATCCTCTCGGACTTGAAGACGCGGGAGAGGAGCACGGGCAAGGCGGGCGCGTCGTCGTTGCGTTCGGCCGCGAGGCGGGGCGCCGGGGTGAGGAAGAACTCGTCCTCGCCGCAGGAGGGCTTGGGCTTGGGGTGGCGGCTGCCGTTGGCGCCGGTGGGGGCGTGGGCCGGCTGCTTGGCCTTCTTCTTGCCCTTGCGGGAGGCAGGCCTGGTCCAGACGCTGTTGCTATTGTTCTTCTTCTTGGACTTCTTGCTCGGCGGGGCCGGCGGCGCGAGGGTCATGTGCTTCCGGGCGCCCGAGGCGTTGATCCCGTCGTCTTCGGCGTCGCCGGGGGCATCCGCGGCGGCGTCGGAGGAGGCCACGGCGGAAGCATCGGCGTCGGAGGCCGGGGTGTCGGGGTCCGCGAAGGCGGGGGTATCGGGGAGATTGGGGGTTTTGGCGGCGGCGGGGGTGGCGTCGCAGGTCGGGGTATCGGCGGGCGGAGACGAGGGTGGGGGTGGGGAGGCATTGGACGGGGGCTGCATCGCGGGCGGGGGTGGCGAGGGAGGGGCGGCGTCGGCCATCGGGATGGAAGGGGGAGGGGATCAGGGATTCAGGGGAGGAGGAGCTATCGGAATTCGGAGGAGAGGTGTGATATGGGGGGTTCCGGTTTTCCCCTCGTCTCGTGTCTGTCCTTGGGTTTTTGGCCTTCTGGGTTTACGAGCGCGAGGAGTCTTTGGCGGATTCAGATACACGACATTGCAGAGGAAATGGTTGAGAGTAATAGTTATCACTACAGTAATTTGCTACATTGTTTCCCGGTACAGTGGCTCACACGATCTTGCCTTTTGTTTTTTTTTTTATCTAACAGCTACGAACTAGTGTCATGACACTGTAGCACGCGACATTGCTGTGCAATATCAGCGTAAACACGTCCATCTTTGGCCTGATTTGGCAATCAAATAGTAAATCTAGCCCAGGCGAAATGGAAAAAAAATATACCACAAACAGATAGATAGACGACATTCATTGTCTGCAATGCTCTGCTCCTAGACTCCCAGAGGAGCACTTGAGATGGAGCACTTCAAGTGGCAACCTGACAGGCTCGGCAGCAATCCTAGTTTGCGGCAGACAATCTGTCACGATCTCAGTTCGCGATAGGTAATATTGTTGCATAATATCAGAGGATTTGTTTTCCCTTTGGCAGACGATTGCGTGATGCCTGTCGCATGCAATACAAAGCATAAGCAGATAGGATAGGACTTAACATAATCGCATGATGAAAGACTGCACTTATCACACCAAAGTTACGCAGCGCGTTATTTGTAGTCTAGGAGTAGCAACACATCACGTTTGCAGCTTGATTGTATGACAATATATTCAAGATGTCAGCACTCATTGGTACAACCATGTAGTACTATATAGCCCATTGGAGTTCCCGTATGAGCTTAGGACACTGGCGCTGGAATGCAACCAAATAGATCGCACCCATTATCTAGAAGAATTCAGACCAACCTGCATTGCAATCGAACAGTGATTAGCGGAGATGAAAAGACTGTGAGCACGGAAATTTGAACAGAGGAACCAGCTTTGTCTCAGAAGAATACACACAACAAAGCGAAACATATTTTCCAGATGCCCTATTCGCATGAAAGATTTAATTCTTTCCTTCACAGACACAGAATAAGTGCAGAACAGTAAAATAAATCTATCAAAAGGGGACAACTAGAATGCACAATATTCATACGGAAAACCACAAGAGAATATTACATTATCAAATTCAAGCATCAACAATCAACCAACGAACCAGATTGTTTAAAATGCTCGATGACCAACTTTTCTAGATCATTCTTCAATCTGCAATTGCACTACAGATTGTTCAGTGAATAAGCTGACTACACTCAAATTTTATGACCAAACAAGCCATCCTGTCTGGTTGAAAACTAACTATGAAAAAAAATATCAACCATCTAAGTCTTCCAAAATTTTAGTGCAGATCCTGCGGAACAGCAGGAGATCTAAATGCAAGCTTGATGCTAAGTCTGCCATTTTCTTTAGTTTCAAAGGCTAGGGACCTAGTAATCTGTGCTTGGTAAGTGTGACTAATTTACAGGGGCATGTAAGTGCTAACCCAGTAAATATCCCAAAACATGGACACAACATAAGGTCCATCAGCATGGCCAGAAACAGAAGGAACACAAAATGACAAATTGATGCCATATGGCCCAAATCATGCTATCCAATCATGATGATCTACAGTTCTACACTTCATTTACGTATAACTTCCAACACTAGCCAAATAGACACTTTGTACTACCCTGAGTGACATTTGAAGAGGTCCTAATGCAGTGAGTGCTCAATCACAACTCAAACCACAGGTGAAACTATTCAAAATTACCAGGACAAAACAGAACTGTATAGAGCAGATGCTTTTACAATAGAATCTTTCAAGTTGCCAATCTGTACTTACTCCTAAGGAATACAAAAGAGCCAGTTATGTCAGCTCTGAAAGTACAATGACCAAACAGCAGTTAATATGTTAGGCCAACAAATTTGTTAAAAATGTTATTGTGGGACAGGATGCTAGGCTAACTTTTTTTCTTCTGAGTATTAGATTTAGCACACAAGATTCTATGTCCATTCTTGGAAATCATTACATTCCATGCTCTAAATTATCAATGCAGGATATGTTTTTAGTTGTCCATTCTGCTTGCTCAACGGGTATTTTGTAATTCCAAACCATAAGCATCAGAGAAAGCACATATTGCAAACTAAATGTACTGGGCCCATTCGACAAAGTCGGACACATGCATATCATGCTGGCAAAATTGAAATGTTAAAGAAAGAGCGATCTGTGACAAAAAGTCATTTAAGCAATAAAACTGTCAACAAACTACGGACCACAACAAACCCAACAGGCCCTAACTTAAGCCCCAAGAGAAACTCTCAAATTAAGTTGTACTTCATAGGAAGGCAATCTTGCTTTTCTAATTAATCCAAGAGAAGACATCAGATACTGCACATTGGATGGTCCTAACTCTTAACGTAGCAATAATAAAACCCAAGTCCAGATTCGACCTTGAATAAGTAAAAGTAAAAGTTTATGTACTTCAGTAGACTAAACAATCAAAAGCACGAATTCCTAAAGCATAAGACGATCAAAATATCTGTCAAGTTTAGTAGGTATACAATCAGATCATGTTTATCCCCCATAAATAAACAGACTGAATGGTTAAACAATTCCCATGTATTATTAAATCGACCGAATTCTTAAATACTGAATGCAATGCCAGTAAGAGAAGGTTAACCATATACTTAATCCTCTGGCAAGAAAGCTACCAAGCTGCTAAACCTTGCCAACCGACTTAACAAGCATAACAAGGATAAATTCAGGACACCATGATTACAAAGAAAATGTAACATGGCATGATTCTAGCAAGTTGCAGGAGATCATTACAGATATCCTAAAAGAAGCTAGTACTATCTTGTAACTACAAGCATACTATTTTCACTCAGGAAAGCAAGAGTTCAATAGAAACCCAGCATTAAAACATAGTTCTCAATCTCTAGTTGATTGAACTTCAGCTCCACATAGGCTCCCGGTTCAAGAATTCAATTGTGCACAGAAACTCAAACTGGACAGCATGATATTTCTGCAAACAGCTGGAGAACCCGTTATAAAAGTTGACAAGAGTAAGCTACCCCTCTCAGTAACTTAGCATCGTCATCAGGGATGCCCAATTTGAAACTCTTATCAACACAACGAACTATATCATATCGTGTGCATAGTAAATGAAGGATGATGAACCCCAAAATAAACCCTCCTATTTCCTCACAGGAATTCGATATATCCTATTATCCTGAGAACAGAGACCATAAGCTATTTCAGATAGGGAAATCGGCACAGCGCTGCGCCCCCAAATTAAACCCTCCCAATTGACGAGCCCCAATCGTCACGCAAGAACTCTAAAAGCGAGAGGAAATTAGGAGGAGTAGAGCTAGCACCTAGTTGTAGTAGAGCTCGAGGCCCATGCCGTCGTGGATCTCGTAGTCCTTGAGGGTGATGTGGTCCTTGTAGATGTTGTACCACTTCTGGATGCGGATCTTCTCGGGCCTCGTCCCCGTCTGCGCCGCCACCAGCTTCTTGAGGTCGCCGATGGTGTCGTCCTCGTTGCACTTCACCCGCACCTTCTTCCCCAGACGGTCGTTGAGCACCACCTCGATCATCTTCTCGACTCCTCCTCCCCCCTCCCTTCCAACGATCAAACCCTAGCTCCTGATGAGTCCCTAACCCTAACCCCGGCGAGACTTGAGTCGTTCTTGCTTTTATCGGGAGAACGAAGACGGCGCCACCCTCTCCTTTCTACAGAAATGGACGGTTGCCGTTTCGCTATATCTGCACCGTGCATCCGTAAAATGCACGGTTCACGTTACACCGCAGCCCGAACCATCAGGTTTCTGCGTGGTCCAAACGCAAGCTTGCAGCTTGCTCCTCCAAGGAATTCACATCACCACGATGGCAGATTAGCACACACGCCGGCGGCAATGTCTTTTTTGACGGAACACGTCAGTGATAATGTCACGAGCCTTTGCTTCTTCTTTTTTCTGCGAGGAGTCACGAGTACGTAGTTGTCAATTCCATTTCGAAGACTATTCCGATCTGCCTCTTAGTATGGAATACGTTCAGTACCGGTAACATATTGTTTCGGATTTTAGTATAATACCACCAAATCCAATCTTTTGTGTTGCAGTGAAGACAAATCGTGTTGTTTTTCGCATCAAAAACAACCTTCCCATGTGACCAAGCAGGGTCATTTGACCTAGCTGGAGCTAATGCGGCTGTGGGTGATGATTATGCTGGTGTGGACGGCGCCAAGGGCATATTCTAGTTGAATAAAAAAAAAGAGATACCAATAAACACCAGAACTAGACGTAGAAGACGACAAAGGCTATAGGAGGCTGGCTTCTTAGTTCTTACCGTGAGCACTAGCCAAGACAAGCTGTCGTCGGAGAGGGAAGATGGATCCGTCGCGCCCGCTGTCGTCTCTGGTCACCAGCGGCACGAACTCAGTCACGCCAAAAAATGCGGCTAGGGTTCCAAAGAGTGGCTACCACTCTTGTAGTTTTATCATACAGTAGTATTGGGTTGGGCCTTTGTGTCTGATTCAAAGGAATTGTCACTTCAATTATGCCCAGTACCAGAATTGCTAGCACGACCAATTCCGCCCGGAATGCCTAAAATAGGCCGGTATTGAGACCGGTACAGGATTAAGCCTGTTATGTGCCATTTTTTTGTGGTGGTGTGGTATGTTTCAGCCATTCCGGGCAGTACCGGAATGGAATTAATAAGCTTAGTCACGAGCCTTTGGCTGATCATAGTAGCAACACAAATGGACATAGCTAGACATCACATCCATGATCCATCCATACACACCCCCTCCGCACCAAACACCACTTCCAGCGATCACCTTTTGTCCACTCCATGGCTGAATCGGAGCCCCGCCGGGAAGAACACAGCAACGCCCGCTGTGGCCTCCATGATTGCAGCCACTTCCTCGTGGTTGCCTACGGGCACCTGAACCCGGCTTGCACCCTCACCTGATGACTTGCTCACATCCATGGCTCCGCAAACGTCACACTCTCTGTGACATGTATGGGTTCATCCTACCGGAGGGACTAATTGGAAGATGAGTACACGTCAATCACATGTATGGGTTCTCTCAGCGAATCTTCAAGTAGATCAGATCTATTGGAGATATTAGACTATAGGTAAGAGTCTAAGTCGTGTACGAGTTGTGTTAGAGACGATATGTAATATTTTGCACTATAAAAAAGGGTGTGGGGATCCTAAGAGGGACACACAATTATTCTCGAAATTCCTACATGATATTAGAGTCAATCAATCACAAACCCTAACCCGAGTAAATCCTTACCTCGGAACTATCATCGTCATCGCTCCTCGGTCGATTCGACGGTCACCGCTGTCCCGCCGTGCGTGGTCCTCTGTGACCGTGTATCACGGGAGCGGACCGACGCTCGACCGAGTTATGGGCAATTGAGCCAAGGGCGACGGCCGGCGGTGTAGGAGGCGGTGGATCCGGGTCAGCTTGGTTGGAAGGAGGAGGAGGTGTTGGTGGTGGAGGAGAAGGGATCTGGTGGAGCAAAGAAAGGGAAAAAAGAGGGGAGAAGGAAGCGCGCAGTGGCGGAAAGAAGCCCTCGAGGGAGAGAACCTCGGTGCTGGAATCAGGAGGAAGAGGAGGGTGTCGGTGGTGGAGGAGAAGGGATTCGGCGACCGGTGGTTGGATCCGGACGTGGGCGAGGAAGCCGAGGCCGAGGGCGGTGCGTCGAGGGCAGGGCGCGGTGGCCTGTGGAGAGGCGACGACAGTGAAGAGGTGGCCGGCTCGGCCGGGAGCCATAGAGGTGCTTCAGTGGAGGAAGAACAGAGAGGGGAGAAGGAGCATGCGCTCGGTGCCTCGGTGGAGGAAGAAGAGAGGAGGCTCGATGACTACATCAACAGGCAAAGCGCGAGGATCGACCTTATCGGGACCATGGAAGAGGCTAACGACCTCCTCTGGCACGTCTAAGACTTGTTTTCTCGGTACCAATGTCTCCTAGTGCGACTCGACAACGCGAAGAAGCAGGTAGAGGAGTTTCTCCATATCTTCGCTGATCCCACCCCCGCCAAAGTCCACGAAAAGGCTTACGAACGCTTAAAGACTACGATAGGGTCCTTCCTTGGCTACTATGACCTTCTTCTTTTACCTGGAATCAGGAATTTGTGTGTAGGCTTGATGGAGGTGATGAATTAGACAGTTGAGGGGGACGAGGAGGTGATGGATTAGATGGGTGGGATGTTTAAATCTATTGCTTCCATCACGTCTTTCTATCAGCAATGTCTTTCTGACAACTCTATTGGAAATATGGACACTCCTTGTATCTTTTTCTGTCTTAGTATCTTTTTATGAACTGTTAATTTATAGAAGTGAAATGAGAGACGGCGTAAAATTACGACAAAAAAATTCTGCAAAAATTACACAATCAAATCCACCGTGTAAGGAGCCTTAAAAAATTCATAATTTTTGGAGCTTATTTTCTATATTTAAAAAAATTCTACAAATAGTATACTTAAATGAATTTTTGAGAAAATTCAGAATAAATAAAATTATAAAAAAACTTACACAAGCAAATACACTATGTCAGGACAATTTCATTTTTTTGAGTTCATGTGCTATATTTATAAATTCTTACAATCAGCACGAAATTTAACTAATTAATTACCAATTAATTAAAGTAATTAATCACTAACTAATCACAAGCCGGCCCGTGACCAACCGGACGAGGGCGTGCGGGAGGCGTCCGGCCGTCACTGGCTGGACAAGGCCGCGTGTCAGATGGAGAGAACGTCCGCACAGTCATCGGCCAAACAAAGTGTTAATTCTACAAATTCGTCACGACGGTTGTTACTTACGTTATTTCTCCTCCCAAACGTGCTATTTGTAGCAAAAATACGGACAAGTGATAGGAGGAGAAACAACCAAAACGTGTAGAGTACAAGTGTACGATGCCAGCCAGAGTGAGCAGTCAGTACTACTACTCCGTAGTGTTAGTGTGATACTCCGTAGTTTCCCCTTTCCTATACTGTAGAACACAGAGCAGCAGGGGGGGGAAATGGATTTCATCCCCTCCCAGCAATCGTCAGTCACGATGAACTCGGCGGAGAGCGCGGCCGCCTCCACCGCGCCCAACGGTGCGGCCGCTGCCCCCGAGGTCGACGACGTCCCCGATGTCGTCGGCTGCATATCGTCGATGGTCGACCGCGGCGGCAGCGTGGAGAGTCACCGCCTGTTCCTGGCGCGCCGCACGGCGCTGGAGATGCTGCGCGACCGTGGCTACAGCGTGCCGGAGTCGGAGATCGCGCGCACCCTCCCGGAGTTCCGCGCGTGGTGGGCCGAGAAGCCCGAGATCGAACGCCTCGGCTTCTCCACCACCCTCGCCTCCGACCTCTCCAAGAAGGTGGCTTTCATATTCGTTCCCGTGATATCCTTGATTTATGCTCATGATTAAAGACAATACGCATGGTGCATGAAGCATTGTCAAATTGAAAAATCAAGGAGTTACAATAGTGAAGTATAATGCTTACATAACATATGAGAAATGCTTCGCGTACGATGCTCCATGTACAATGCACAGTACGACGAAGAACCTTCCACGTGACCGCTGTGTCAGCCTCAAAGCCCAAATACTGCACGACTCAATGTCCATCCAAAACGTGAACATCCAATTATTCCCTTCTTTGCTGTGATATACCCAATCCATCCAAATGCATCCCTTTGTTATGTAATCTGATACAAATTGAAAAGATTATTATCTAGATTGCTGTATTGCACACAAAAGAAGGTATGCCCAACCCCTAATTTTTCCTAAGCCTTATCTGCATACAATCGACGTTGGATTTGTCAATTTGAACTTCTTAGGCCAAGAGGATTTGGACTTGTGTTTGGATATGGATTGAATCGATGAAGTGAGCGCCTATTTTATTTCTGCGTGGGCCCAAAGTTTGCATGATGCATGAGCTACTTCATCACATAATTTTCTGTCGTAACAAGATCGTACTACAAAAATCATATGTATAGCATAGCTCATAACATATAATACAAGCGCTTTTATCTCTATTTTTTTCATGCATAATGTTATTTCTTGTCATATCTATTTTTTTTTCCCTTTTTGCAAAGGAGTAATAGATACACCCTAACTTTGTCTTAACTCAGGTGCAAATTGTATTCTGTCCACCTGAGCCTGTCAAAATGGCAACTATCCGGGAGATATATGGCCGAACCAAAGAAGAGAACTTGTCTAGACTGATTCTGATATTGCAGGGGAAAATAATGTCTAGAGCTAGAGAGTCTATCAAGGAGATCTTTAAATTTAAAGTAGAGATATTCCAGGTTAGTTTTGTTTGACTTGTTAATGTCCTATTGTAAAATGGAGTCTCTTTGCGTCCTAAGTACAATGGCATTCCATTAAGTAAAGAATAGCAAGTAACTTCCATGTACTTTTTGTGCCTTCAGTATCAATACTGACTAGTGACTATAATGTCGTAGGGTTAGCATCATAATTCAATATATATGTTTCTGCAAGTTATGCTCTTAATCTGAACTTTTTTACAGTTTCATGACTTTAATCATGTACAGTTGATGTTTTATTGTTTTATCTACATATTCAAATTGATGTGCTCTTCCAATGGTAGATCACAGAATTACTGGTAAACATTACTAAGCATGTCCTGAAGCCCAAGCATGAAGTGTTCACTGAAGAGGAAAAAGCCAAACTCCTGAAGGAGTACAATGTGGAGGATTCACAGGTATGTTTGTCTATAATTTGCTGACAGTACTTTAGAATTTGTTACTGATTTCTAATGTGAATTTTGTGATACTGCTGTTAAAAAAAAATTATTCTAAATTGTGGTAACTATCAGACAAGTATACATAAAATGGAAGCACAGTAGTTCTTGTTTTGATGAAATATTTGGCTCCAGCTATATATATATATATATATATATATATATATATATATATATATATATATATATATATATATATATATATATATATATATATTAGTTTCTTATTTAGACAGATGAGAAAGATCACCAGCTTTAAGACAAGATCTATTATGGAGGCAATAATTTCTAATTGGAAAAATGGTGTTGGTAACCTTTTGATAGATTCTTGTTTGGACTCTTCTTTACTTTACTTCCTTGCTTCTTGATCTTATTGCGTTAATATGGTTTATCTATATCATGAATAGAGTGAACTTCAAACTTGGTGACTTGTATGATCATCTTTTTGAATTATATACGGGAACTCACACTAGTTCCATCGAACTAATCAACTAATATTTTGTGGCAGTCAAGTGTTTCATGCTGAAAGTACTATTCTTTTTTTATAATGGTAAAATTTGATATATGCCACTCAGAAAGTTGCCACTTCGAGATATACCATCCAGTTTTCTGAAATTCGAGATTTGCCACTCCAGTTTCTTCCACCTTTGAAATTTGCCATTATCACTCTTTTTCTCCCTTTTTCTTTTCTTTTCTTTTCTTTTTCATCAATTCTCTTGTCAACTACCTATTTTACCCCTCATCTATTCCTCTCCATCCATTCCTTCGAATGAACTAGCATCCACATCCATCGAGCACAACACCGGCTCGCAACGCTGGTTGAATCGGCGCTGTCTCCCCGTGCTCCTCGCCGGTCTCGCTGTCCCGCCGCGTCCCGCCGCGTCGCCCCAAGCTCCTCCGGTCCCTCCCCACCTCCCGAGCGAGCTCCATGTACTTCCCTTGACATCGAGGCCGACATCGCGCCGAGCGTCGCGACGAGATGATTGCGGGCTGGACATCACCGACCATGAGGTGACTCGCATCGCCGAGATGAGCGACGGTGGTCGATGCTGGTGCCGATTGGAGGCGGGTCCAAGCATGGACGGCGGCGACGATGCTCCAGACGCGTCAAGCGCGCATGTTGCCGAATGCCGGTCGTCGGCGCTTCATCCTCGGCTCGCTCCTCGACTTCATGTCGTTCGCGGCACGCCGTGGCTGCCGGTGCACAGAGCTGCACGGCCGGTTCGAGGAGATCACGTTCCAAGCTGATAAAGAGCAGGTGCATTTTCAGGATTCAGGGTGCAGCTCTGATGATGGAAGCAGCCAAGTTGAGCAGTGCGTCAAGGACAAGGAGCTCATGGACATAAGTGGCTTTGCACCGAATGACACAGGAAAAGGTTCAGATCAGACTTGATTTGGTTCCTTGTAGGAGTAATCCTTTTTACCTGATCACTAACGGCTCAAACTTTTCATTCCTGTTCTTGGTCTCCACCTGAAGGTGAGTTAATAAAGAGGTAGTTCACAAGGGTCAAACTTTTCATACCTATGCTGTGCTCTGATGGATGCGGATGCGGATGCGGATGCGGCTGAATGGATGGAGAGGAATAGACGAGGGGCAAAATAGGTAGTTCACAAGGGAATTGATGGAAAATAAGAGAAAAGAAAAGAAAATGGGAGAAAATGAGTGATAATGGCAAATTTCAAAGGTGGAAGAAACTGAAGTGACAAATTTCGAATTTCAGAAAACTGGATGGCATATCTCAAATGGCAAATTTCTGAGTGGTATATATCAAATTTTGCCTTTTATAATCATACTGACATTGAAAATCATTGTGCTATGTGAATTATGTAGCCTTCTTCTGTTACATCCTGCCAAATGCCATTATTTCCTCCACAACACAGCCCGGCTCTGGTTGTTGCCTGTTGGTCTGCATGTTGCTTGCTATAACACCAAGATGCTGTACTTGATTTTGTTTGCAACATGAATGTGACCATCAGGGAGACTGCAATCCCTTAGTGCGCTTGGATGTGGTGATGGAGATGAATGATAACATGCTAGCATGCTGACCACCTGAGTCCCAATTAGATAAATGTTGTGCTGATAATTTGCTAAATTACCATAAATGAGGTCTTGAATTAAAAATATGCCCATGATATGTTTTATATTCGTTGCGGGGATACCACATTTTTCTTATTTTGATTGTTAGAATCTTGATGTGCCTGAAATACCAAATCACATTTGTTTTTAGCTTTCTTGCCCTTGAAATTTTATTTTAGTATAGCTACCTCAACTTGTTATAAAGTATTTTTACACCACTTTGCTGAAATTTGTGTTTGTATCTTTCAGTTGCCTCGCATGCCAGAGACCGATGCTGTTGCTCGCTACTATGGCCTTGGCAAGGGAACTGTGATTAAAGTTACATACGACAACGAGCTTACCGGGAACCATGTGACATACCGTTGTGTTTTCTGAGGGATCCATGTGTTTCCATAGAGGAAGGCTGTAGTAAGCTGTTAGCAAAAATCGCTTCACGGCTAATGTTACTAACCAACTATGTTGTTTTATGTGAGTGTTCTTTGCCATGTTTAGCTTTATTTAGATATATTATCATGTGGGCATTAATTTGCCCCCAACATCATCGTTGAAACATGAAAACTTGATTTGCTTAGCCATTGGATGGAGTGGCTGGTATGTTGAACTTAGAAAAGTTTTCCAAAATAAAAACTCAAAAACATTGTTTTAGACTTGGTCGGATGGTAAGTGGGGTGGGTGTGGATGGAGCACGAGAATTTATAATGTGGAAGTTCCGTTGGAGTCAATTAAGGATTAAATCTTGTGATGACCTCTCGAGCACTAACAATACAATCATAAGTCCAAAATAGGAACGACCTAGCTGACTAATTTGCATTGTCTTAGCATTGGTTGCGCGATCCGGTGGAATACGAGAACTGTGTTGGTATAGACCTTTTTCTGTACGGCGCAAGAGTGAGACCTCCAGAGGGATGGATAGAGTTCCTCGGCAGTTGAAACTTTAGCAAGTGTAAGTGTGTTGGGGTGTTGTATTGTAAAGGTATTATGATGATCCTGGTGTGCATACCTACGATGGCGTGTAGAACATAATAAGTTGAACATATCTTGTGGGTAAAATTGTGTAATATTTGTAGAGTGAAAACAGTTCAGATAGTCGTGTCTATAGTCATAGGCGATGCATGAGAATTTGCATGGTTAATCTTAGTTTTATAAAAACTATTTGTGTGTGCAATAAAACTATCAGGTGAATAGAACCTGAGTTTTCATCCTAGGTGGATATAACCTGATGGTTATTAATGAGTGGATGGGATCCTACAAGTGATATAATGTATAGTGGATGGAACCAATCTCTACTTGTAGGTGGATGGAATCTTTGGGAACAAATCTCTGCTAGCAGATGGATGGAACCTTCGCTAGTATTATATAACAACTACTTATTTTCATTACAAATGGTTTTGTTAAAATGCTATGTCTTAGACCTTTTTATTTAATCTATTTGAAATGTAGCTTTCTGCAAATAAAAGAACCCTAAGTCCTCCCTTGATTAGCCAATCGTCTATTATAATTGCATTATGTATGGTGACTTGCTGAGTATCTTTGTACTCACTGGTGCTCAATACTATCATTCAGTAAGTGGAGAAGAAGAAGACTCTACCAGGACTTAATTGTGTCCGTAGGACTGAAAGTCAAATAGGCCAAAAACTAAGTCGCGAGGCCCAGTTGGTTGCCTGCGGGCATATCCTGAGGCTCACACCTGTTGTTTTATTGTTTCCGCTTCCGTTGTTGTGCTTAAAGGTATTTAGCCTCATCAGCCCGTCTGTAAGTCAACGGATCGGATGGTCTATTTATGTATTGTTTAATATCATATAATAGCTTTGTTTATTGTGAGATACGTGTTTGATATTCTATGATATTACTGTGTGTACTAACCACTGATCTAGAGAGTAATGTAGTTATACACAAAGGGTTCCGGACGAAAAATCCGGGTGCCCACACATCACCACCTCGAACTCTGACCATTCGGGTGATCGGTATGTCTTCATCTGATTTGGGATTCCTCCCAAGTCACAATGGTAATCATGCATGAACTGGAATCACACCATTTTTTCATTTCCATGTTACAATTTTTTTGGCAACCAAACACAAAAAAAAAATGAAATTATAGATCGATCCAAATTTCACTAGAAATTGAATTGGGACTCCAATTCAACATTGACAATTCAATTATGCGGACCTTAGTGACAATATGTACTTATGTAGTGTTCCATAGGCACATTTCTAGGAGCAAAACTAAATGGCCAAGTTTTAAATAGGTGTATATGCAATTTCCCTATCCTTTCTTTTTAGCAAAAGCATTCCACATCCTTCATTTATACTGCCCATCCATACATATTCCCCTTTTGGACCAAAGCACATTGTTTTTGTATCTCATCTTCAATTATTTTATCAGCCACCCCTTAGGGCATGTATAATGGTATAGACAACTGCTGTCTATAGCAACTCTCTATGTTACCTGTAGACAACACTAAAGTCAACTCATACAATTAGTTACCTTTTTACTTGTCTTTATAGACCACACAATCTTTTAATGCTTTTATGGACATAAGAAATGTGGTTGGATAGCATCCTTAGTTCTGATGATACAGTCGACTATATGATTGTAGACAACATATTTATCTCTTCATTCTCTTTCATCCACATCAGTTTAAATCCTATGTAGCAGAGACTATAGACAGCTGATGTAAGCCCATTGTATATGACCTTATATTCCTACAAATACCCCCAGAGCTCAGACATCCTCCTCTTGGAGTAGAATAGTAGATCCTCTGGCTGTTGGAGCTTCACCAATCTCAGTCCATGAATAAAGCAAAGAATGAACGGAAATAACTCCAGCGTAGATCCCACCAATTCACCACAGTGCAACCGATCGATCCGGACTTAACGATCAACAACCTTGGCGAACTCCTCCTCGAAAGTAGCGTAGACTCCTCCTCTTCAGTAGGTTTGGGCGCAAGTTTTACAACAAGCGTGAGTACACAACCGTACTGCAAATCATACCACAGAATGCAATGTATAGATGCGAGCTTATTCCAAAGAAAAGGCTTCGTGGTTCTTTTATAAAAGCAACATTTGCAATTGAATACGAATAATAGATTGAAAGCATAATTCAAAACAAATAGACAATATTAATCTACGATTATTTCCACAAAGACACACATGCTAAACAGTTTATTTCACATAGCCATATGATTGAGGTCACACAGCCCATCCCAAATATTTATGAAAACTACCTCGTGTGAAATTCGAGCATGTCCATGATCATGACGCGGCTATTCGAATAGATTGCTTAACACTCTGCAGGGGTTGTACACTTTACCCACAAGATACAACTAGTGTAGCAAGCACTAATCGTAACTAAATAGTTCGAAACTTCATCTCAAACATTGACATTCCCGATGTGCTTTCCCGCTATACCGACTCACATAGAATTGGTATAACACACACCATTGAGCAGTGAAGCGACGAATCGTCCCGCGATGCAACCACCAAGTAGTCACACCTCCACCTGTCACACGACTAACCTATCCACCGAACATCAATGCGAGAATCCATAACTTACTAAGTTAGGCCCGTCCCATACTGGACATGTGGTCGTGCGGTAAGGCTCGCCTCAATGACGCACAAAGTTAAGTCCTTAATTGACCAAGGCAAGACTTCCATGTTCTAACTAAGCCACACGCTTTATCATTCCCAAGCACACACTTCCACCATATCACACAGTTTCCACCACTTGCCTCGGTCAAATCCTTTACCACCCGGATGGTTTAGTGCAACACATGCCATCACGAAGTAATAACACATAGCACACAGTTTTACACGAAGTTCCATAGTCACTTAGTCATATTTAATAATTGCAACTTTCATAAGATGTGAGACTCGTAGCATGGCTAAGCAATTGTACTCGCATCTAACCAACCCACGTTGGTGCTATAATATTACCAACTAATAAACTAATCTAGGGTGACAAGGAAGTATGACATACAAGGCCAAGGTGTGATAACAATTTGGATAATAACTATGCCCAAAGCATTTAAATAAATAATTAAAGTAGAATGCAATACTTTGAAACAAATCTTTGTGTCTGATTGCTTAGCTAGAAGTATAACTTGTTTAGACTAAGTTACTAATTGGCTTAACTCGTTAATTTGTGAAAAGTTTAAAACCTCCTATTCACCCCCTCTAGCTCGGTTATCCTTGATCCTACAAGTGGTATCGAGCAAGGTCTCTCAATTTATTAGACTTTACCGTCTAAGAGAGAAATGATGGCTAGTGAGGGTATGCCTATAGGAAAGACTCCTTTGTTTGATGGCTCAAATTATTCTTATTGGAAAATTAGAATGTCCATTTTCTTAAAGGTCATGAGTCCGAACATATGAAAAATTGTAAATGAGAGTTATGTTATGTCTCTTGATCCTACAAACTCCACGGTTCAAGATGAACGTAATGCTCATTTGGATGCTCAAGCTATGAATGCTCTCTTTGGTGCTTTGAACGCGGATGAGGACAATAGGGTGAGTAATTTGGAAATCGCTCATGCTATTTGGACTACCCTCTCCGAAATTCATGAGGGCACATCCACGGTCAAAGAAGCCAAATTGCATAGGCTTCGGATTAAATATGAGACATTCATAATGTTGCTTCATGAAAACATCACCGAGATGTATTCAAGACTCAACAACATTGTGAATGAACTCAAAGGTCTTGGTACTAACCTTCTTGATGTTGATGTTGTGCGCAAGATGCTTAGGGCGCTCCCGGATAAATACGAGACGTTGGTGATATTATTTCTCAACTCTCCTTAGTTGACAAGAATGACACCAACCGGACTTTTGGTCAACCTCATCACTAACGAACTATACAAGAAGGACAAGTAAGAGCTCTTGGAGTCATCTTCATCCAAGAAGAAAATTACCGCTTTCAAGGCTAAAACGGAGTCAAGTGACGATGAGGATGAAGAAGAAGACTCAGATGAGGAGTATGCTCTCCTTGTGAGGAGAATGAAGAAATTCATGAGAAGACGCCCACATCGAAACTTCAACTTCAACAAGTACAACAAATGACAATCCTCAAGTGACAACAAGCGATATAGCAACATTCGTTGTTATGGATGTGATGAAAAGGGGCACATAATCTCAAATTACCCCAACAAGAAGGATGACAAAGATAAACCATCGAAGAAGAAGGAATTCGATGGAAAGAAGAAGATTTTCAAAAGGCTTCACAAAAAGGGCAAAAATGAAGCTCACATTGGAGAGTGGGATTCCGATGAAGAATATTCGGATTCCGACTCCGAATCAAGTGATGACGAGTCTTCTAAGAAAAGAGGACTTGTCGGCATCGCCATAAAGGAAGCTCCTTCACTCTTCGTGTCTCCTACATGCTTTATGGCAAAAGGAGATAAGGTAAAATCCATTGATGATAATGCTCCTTCATATGATGAATTAATAGACATGATTGAAGATTTAAATGAGTATATTGGAAAAGAGAAATCAAAATTTAAAGTCTTAATGAAAGAGTATATCTCTAAAAGACTCTTATGAGGAGCTAAAAGAAGCTCATGATTCTTTCCTCCTAAAAGATATAGAATATGGATCAAAGTCAAGGTACAAATAACTTAGGATCCTTTTACTTTTACCGGTCTTAAAAATTATTGTTGAAAGACCGATTATAGGATAAATGTCGACTATAAAGAGGATCATGTCCAAGTAACTTGATAGCATATTCTTGTGCCTTGAGGATCAATTTAGGATCATGCATGCAATTGGTTTTCTTTTTTTAAAAGCATCCGATGGATCATTATATTATTTCGGTAGTACCGGCGTGTTCACGCGTAGATTACCAAGCAAACTGCATAACCGCTTGTAAAAGTGCGGTACTACCGCGCCGATCGTTCCGTGTGCGATATATTTTTTTCCAGAACATGTTTTTGGGTGTTTGTAAACCTCGAACAGTAGTACCGCTGTTCAAAGCGGAACTACCGCGACACCCCTGTGAGTACCGATTAAGTGACGACGCTTTTTCCGAGCAATCGTTTTGGGATTTCTCGTGGAGCAGTAGTACCGCGCGCCTTCAAGCGGTATGACCGAAAGCGGTAGTACCGCATGTTATTGGCGGTAGTACCGCCGCAACTCTAACGGCTATATCGCATTTATTGTCTTCCTTTGTAGCCATATCGCAGTGGTAAAGTGCGGTAGTACCGCACATACTTGGCGGTAGTACCGCAATTCGCTGATTTATGGGGATTTCCTCCCCAACGGTTATATTTGTTGGTGGAAGGTACTTATACCCCCCAACTGCTCAAGGGCAGGTTGCTAGAGTTCATTTAACATCAATAGAGCCTTGAGAGCCTTGAGCATTCACTCAACACCAAAATTCCCTTGTACATTCATTGTGAGGTGGTTGAGTTCTTTCAAGTGCATTCATTCATTCTAGATTGATCCCATTGCACTTGTGAGTTGTCAAGCGAAGGTCATTGATTTGTTACTCTTGGAGTTTTGCCGAACTCCTAGACGGCTTGGAGGCGCTTGCACGGTGATCTCTTCAAGAAGATTGTGAAGAGGCTTGGTGCCGAGATTGTGAGTGGTTCGGTGACCTCTAGACCATTGGAACTCTTACATATGGATTTGTTTGGACCAACTACCTATAAGAGTATCGGGGTAAATAGTTATTGTTTAGTTATCGTGGATGATCACTCTAGATATACATGGGTGTTCTTTCTAGATGACAAGAGCGAAACCTCCAAATTTTCAAAAGTTTTGCAAAAGGGCTCAAAATGAATTTGATTTCAAAATAAAGAAAATCCGAGTGATAATGGTTCCGAGTTCAAGAATACTAAAGTTGAAGACTTTTGTGATGAACTTGAATAAAGCACGAGTTTCCACAACCTACACTCGAGCAAAATGGAGTTGTAGAAAGGAAAAATCGTACATTAATTGAAATGACTAGAACAATGCTTGATGAATATAATACTTCTGATAGGTTTTGGGCGGAAGCAATTAACACTGTTTGTCATGCCATAAATCGTCTTTATTTGCATCGCCTTTTGAAAAAGACTTCCTATGAACTTCTTGTTGGAAGAAAACCGAACATCTCTTATTTTCGTGTCTTTGGTTGCAAGTGTTATATCTTGAAAAAGGGTGTTCGTCTTTCAAAATTTGCAAGTCATTGTGATGTTGGTTTCTTGCTTGGTTACTCTTCAAATAGCAAAGCATATCGTGTCTTCAATCAAAACTCCGGTTAGTTTAAGAAAGACACGATGTTCAATTTGGATGATATATGTGATGAATTGTTAAGAAAGGCTATTGGCGACATCAAACCTAAGGATGAACTATCATTTTCTACTCAAGTTGAACCTCCTATCACTTCCACAACAAGCAAATTTCAAGTGGAAGAAAACAATAATGAAGACAATCAACCATCCAACCTACCACCAAGAATCCACAATGCGATTGCAAAAGATTATCCAATAGATCAAATATTGGATGATGTAAGTAAGGGTGTTCAAACTCGATCTCGTATCGCTTCATTTTGTGAACATTACTCTTTTGTCTCTTCTCTTGAGCCAACGAATATAGATAAAAACACTTGATGATCCGGATTGGATGATTGCAATGCACGAAGAGCTTAATAATTTCACCCGAAACGAAGTGGACATTGGTGGATCGACCCAAAGAACACAATGTCATTGGTACAAAATGGGTGTTTAGAAACAAGCAAGACGAAAATAGTATGGTTGTAAGAAACAAAGCAAGATTGGTCGCACAAGATTTCTCTCAAGTCGAAGGTTTGAATTTCTGTGAAACTTTTGCCCCCGTAGCTAGACTTGAGTCAATTCGTATATTACTTGCTTTTGCATCATGCTTTGATATTAAATTATTTCAAATGGATGCCAAAAGTGCTTTTCTAAATGGAGAAATATCCGAACTTGTATTTATTGAACAACCTCTCGGTTTTGAAGATCCTAAGAATCCTAATCATGTCTACAAACTCTCCAAGGCGCTCTATGGTCTTAAACAAGCTCCTAGAGCATGATATGAACGCCTTAGAAACTTTCTAGCTTCAAAAGGATTCAAAATCGAAAAAATTGATTCAACTCTGTTTACTAAAGTCCTAGATGATGATATTTTTGTATGTCAAATTTATGTTGATGATATCATATTTGGTTCTACTAATCAAGACTTTTGCAAAGAATTTGGCGATATGATGTCTAGGGAATTTTAAATGTCTATGATCGGAGAACTTAGCTATTTTCTTAGACTTCAAATCAAGCAACTCAAGGATGGAACTTTCGTAAGCCAAACAAAGTATGCAAATGACTTGATCAAGAGATTTGGGATGGAGGATGCAAAACCCATCAAGACTCCTATGGCAACAAACGGTCATCTCGACCTAAATGAAGGAGGTAAATCAGTAGATTTAAAGCTTTATAGGTCTATGATTGGTAGTTTGCTTTATCTTACCGCATCTACGCCCGATATTATGTTTAGCGTTTGCATGTGTGCGCGTTTTCAAGTTTCTCCAAAAGAGTGCCACTTGATGGCCGTAAAAAGAATACTAAGATATTTAAAGCACTCATCTAGCATTGGCCTATGGTTTTCTAAAGGTGCTAAGTTTGATTTAATTGGATATTCGGACTCCGATTATGCAAAGTGGATAGAAAAAGCACCTCGGGGAGTTGTCAATTCTTAGGGAGATCCTTAGTATCTTGGTCATCCAAAAAATAAAATTCCGTAGCTTTATCCACCGCGGCTTTAATATGTTTCATGGGAAGTTGTTGTGCTCAATTGCTATAGATGAGACAAACTTTGATGGATTATGGGATTAACTTTGATAAAATGCCTCTTTTATGTGATAATGATAGTACGGTGAAAATAGCAAATAATCCTGTCCAACACTCAAGAACCAAGCATATCGACATTCGCAACCATTTCTTAAGAGATCATGTGGGCAAGGGAGATATTGAAATTAGCCACATCCGAACCGAAGATCAATTAGCGGACATTTTCATCAAGCCATTAAATGAAGGCCGTTTTTGCAAATTGAGGAATGAATTAAATGTCATAGACTATTCAAATATTGGTTGAAATTTTGCCTCATGTATTTTGGTTGATTTGGTGTTATTCGAAAGCTTTTGTAAGAAAATATTTTCAAAATTTTATTAAGAATATCTATGTTCATAGAAACTATATTCTCATATAGACATTAGTCTATTCTATGCATAATGATTCTTAACAATATTTATTTGAGTGCAAAACTAAGGATCATTTGCAAATCAATCTAAATCTCAAAGAAATCTAGAGCTGTCCCTTGTAGTCTCAGAAAAATCGGAACTACCGGCGCTGAATCATAGTACTACCGCAGTGCGGTACTACCGGAGGTAAAGTGTGGAACTACCGCCTCACGGAAACCGTGCGGGTTCTCTTCACCCGTTTCACTTTCTCTCCCCGAACGGTATTACCATTTTCCTCAGTCGCCTTCTTCTCTCTTGGGTGCTCTCTCTCTCTCTCTCACCGAAGAAACTCAAAAGCCCTCTCAAATCCCCAAACTTCTTCGGCGTTTCTTCGCCCCTTGGTGATTCCTAGCATCTCTAGGGCTTCACTCCTCCAATCTTCGAGGTAAATCGTCTAAAATCCTCGCTTTTACCGGATTATCTCAAACCCTAGGTCTAAATCAAGAATGATCTGAAATGTTGCGGTTCTATGAGGTTCTAGTTGGGCAAAACAACAAGTTCAAAACAAGCTTGCTCCCCCTACTTACAAGGCTTCTACTACTTCTACTTCTCCCCCTTTGGCATCAATTACCAAAAAGGGGGAGATTGAAAGCATCTAGGCCCCTAAAAATTGGTTTTGGTAATTAATGATAATATGTGTTTATGGGACTTATGTGTTTGTTGAGTATTTACTAGGTTAAGTCTAAATGGTGAGTATGATCTTGAAGATGCATGCTAAAGGATATCGTGAAGATTAATATGGATCAAAGTCAAGGTACAAATAGCTTAGGATCCTTTTACTTTTTACCGATCTTAAAAAGTATTGTTGAAAGACCGGATTATAGGATAAATGTCGTACTATAAAGAGGGATCATGTCCAAGTAACTTGATAGCATATTCTTGTGTCTTGAGGATCAATTTAGGATCATGCATGCAATTGGTTTTCCTTCTTTTAAAAGCATCCGATGGATCGTTATGTTACTTCGTAGTACCGGCGTGTTCACGCGCAGACTACCAAGAAACGCACAACCGGTTTGTAGTGCGGTACTACCGCGCCTTGGCCGCTCCGTAAAAAGCGATATGTTTTTTTCGTGAGAACATGTTTTTGGGTGTTTCGTAAACCCTCGTAACGGTAGTATCGCTGTTCAAAAGTGGAACTACCGCGACACCCCTGTGAGTACCGATTAAGTGACGGTCGACGCTTTTTCCAAAGAGCAATCGCTTTTGGGATTTCGTGAACGCAGTACCGCCGCTTTCAAGCAGTATGACCGGAAAGGGTAGTACCGCATGTTCTTGGTGGTAGTACCGCTCTGCAACTCTAACGCTATATCGGGCATTTATTGTCTTCCTTTGTAGCCATTCATCGCAAGTGGTAAAGTGCGGTAGTACCACACATACTTACGTAGTACCGCATTACGATTTATTTATGGGATTTCTCCCAACGGTTATATTTGTTGGTGGAAGGTACTTATACCCCCAACCGCCAAGGGCAGGTTGCTAGAGTTCATTTAACATCAATAGAGCCTTGAGAGCCTTGAGCATTCACTCAACACCAAAATTCCCTTGCATTCATTGTGAGGTGGTTGAGTTCTTTCAAGGGCATTCATTCATTCTAGATTGATCCCATTGCACTTGTGAGTTGTCAAGCGAAGGTCATTGATTTGTTACTCTTGGAGTTTTGCCGAACTCCTAGACGGTTTGGAGGCGCTTGCACGGTGATCTCTTCAAGAAGATTGTGAAGAGGCTCGGTGCCGAGATTGTGAGTGGTTCGGTGTTCACCATCTCCGGAGCGGAGGAAGAACAACCATAGTGATCGAGGGAAGGCTTAATTCGTGGAGCCGGCTTGAGTGGTCAAGCTTCCTCAACGTGGACTAGTGAAGACTGGCAAGTCTTCGATACCACGGGAAAACATCGTTGTCTCATTGTGATTATTTCTAGTCTTTATTCTTCCGTATTTATATTTCTAGGTTGATCTTTGTGCTTGTATTGCTTAGCTAGAAGTATAACTTGTTTAGACTAAGTTGTTAATTGGCTTAACTCGTTAATTTGTGAAAAATTTAAAACCTCCTATTCACCCCCTCTAGTCGGTTATCCTTGATCCTACAGGCATACAAGACGCAAACTGAAGCCCTTCATCGACGAGCGCGTGGCGCGACACGGCGGCGTCTTCACCGCCCATGTCTTCGACGAGCGCACTGTCTTCTCCGCTCACGTGGCCTTCAACCGCCTCCTCGGCATCGACTGCAACTACCCCTCCTCCATCGCCACTCTCCTCGGCGCGCACTCTTTCCTCCTCACCCGCGACCACACGCACAAGCAGCTCCACTCACTCACCCTCACCCGCCTCAGCTACCCCGCCTCGCGCACCTCGACCGCCTCATGCTCGCGACCATGCGCCAGTGGGAACCCATCGCTACCGTCCGCCTCCTAGACGAGGCCAAGAAGATCACCTTCAACCTCACGTCCTCACCGTCAAGTAGCTTGATAGCATCGAACCGGGACCCTGTTAGCTATAATCTTGACTTAATTGGTTTGTTTGCTTAGCAGTCGTGGGCAGTCATGAGCATTAGCGTTAGCAGTCGTTCAATGCATTTTTATTCATTAGCGTTAGCAGGTCAGTTACTCATTTTGAATGAGTATCATATGTATTTATGCTTGCATGTAAAGTTAATGTAGTGCCTTTTGCTAGTATAAATAAGAGTGAAAACAAAATAAGAAAACACTGTGATGTTTTGGCAGCACCAAAATATGTCTTCTTTGTATTCCAGAGTACGTGTATGTGTTTGAGTCCCGGCGTTCAAGCGTTCGTGTGCGTAGTTTTGGTCCCTGTGCCAACAATTGGTATCAGAGCCGGTGTTGTGATGACAAGGATGGCGAGGTCGTTGTCTCCGTTGACGTCGAGGCGCGTCACCGGTGACCTAGAGGAGGTGGCCAGCAGTGGTATGCATGTGGCTAGCGACAACGAGCAGTTGGCTCACGATAGGCCGTTGGCGCGAGTCGGGAAGGAGGAGAGCATCACACTCCAGTACCTGTTGTTGACTAGTAGCAACTATCTTGCATGGTCAATGAAGATGCAAGTGTACATGGAGGCGCGAGGAGTGTGGGATGCCGTTAAAGAAGACGGTGTCGAAAGGTGCCAAGACAAGAAGGCACTTGCGGCCATCTATCATGGTGTGAGAGATGAGACCCTTCTTGCTCTCAACAAAGATGAGAACGGCGAAGGAGGCATGGGCGACTTTGAAGTCCATGTACGTTGGAGTTGAGCGTGTGACGGGGGCCAAGCTCCAAACCGCCAAGAAAGAATTTGACAACCTTCATATGCGTGAAGGTGAGTCAATCGATGCATTTTCCATGAGGGTCACCCTCGCTCTCAACAAGATGCGAATGCTGGGAGAGAGGGTTGAAGACTCTTGTGTGGTGGATAAGGTGCTTCGGGTCTTGACACCGAAGTTTCTCGATCGTTTGCACCCGTGAGAACCTCGAGGATTTGGATGTGATGTCGGTCGAAAAAATGTTCGGGCGGCTAAAGGCGTTCGAGGAGCACCGCATGGTTAGTGAGGAGGAAGGTGAGCACCTGTTGCTCACCCGTGCCCAATGGGAGTCTAGGGTCAAAACAAGGAAGGCGGCTCCGGCTCCGGCAAGAAGAGCACCTAAGACAAAGCAAAAGTTCGGTGCTACAACTGCCAGAACTACGGCACTACTCTTGGGAATGTCCTGAACCGAAGAAGGTGGTGAAGGATAAGGCACTTTTCATTGCGGCGGACGTGGATGACAAACCGGCGCTACTCTGAAGCTCAGTTGGCACTAATCTTGTTGTCTATGTGTTCATCATTATGCACGTGAGATGAGTTGACCCTCCTTCAAAGTAGCTGCATGCATCCATCTAGTAGAGATAATGCATGGCGTGAGTTAGTATTCTGCGCGTGGCAAGAGCTTGCTGGCGATCTGCAATGGTGAGTCGGCATATCAAGATTAGAGGGGAAATTGTTAGCTATAATCTTGACTTAATTGGTTTGTTTGCTTAGCAGTCGTGAGCATTAGCGTTAGCAATCGTTCAATGCATTTTTATTCATTAGCGTTAGCAGGTCAGTTGCTCATTTTAAATGAGTAACGTATGTAGTTATGCTTGCATGTAACGAAGTATGTAGTGCATTTTGCTAGTATAAATAAGAGTGAAAAAAATATCAGAAAATGCTGTGATGTTTTGGCAACATCAAAATCTGTCTTCTTGTTCCAGAGTGCGTGTGTGTTTGAGTCCAGCGTTCGCGTGCATAGTTTTGGTCCCTTGCCAACAGCAGGGATCAGCTAACTATTCTAGGTTGATCCCGCCCTCCCAGCATCGTAATCGACTGTTACGGCCAAACCGATTTCGCTCGGCGAAATTTGTTCATATTTAATTAAAATTCATTTAAAATCTGAAAATTTGATTTTGAATTTTAAAAAATCGCCATGATCTCATTTCCCGGCCACCCTCCGGTAGGCGGTTACTGCCGGCGGGTTTTCTATCCCTGGCCAACAGGCTGGACCGAGAGCCTCGGCCGCGAGTACGTCAAGCTCATCAACGACTTTTTTTTCTCCATCCCTTTCACCTCCCTCCTCCCCATCACAACCTATGGCCAAGCCCTCAAGGTGCTCGTTCTTTTGCCTTCCTCCATTTTTCCCCTATGCGCATTGCATTTGCCTTGTGATGAATTGGCGTGTGCTGTTGCCAATAAAGCTGTATTTTTTTATTTGATTTAGGCGAGGAAGAAGGTGGCTGAGGCACTGCGGGAGGTGATAAGAAAGAGGATGGAAGAAAAAGGGGAGGGAAATGGAGTGAAGGGAGAGATTGAGGAGAAGACGGACATGGTGGAGGAGCTCGAGCGAGGTGGATGGGAGGAGATGGTGGAGTTCTCCTCACTCTCTGTGGTGGTGGACGCGAGACGACGTCCGTCCTCATGACGCTCGCCGTGAAGTTCCTCACCGAGACGCCGGCTGCACTAGCACAGCTCAAGGTATGAATAATGAGAATTTGTTTGGTAATTGTCAATTCTTGCGCACGTGTGGTAGTAGGTACTGTCAAATAAGGTAGGACATTGGGAGGATATGTCATCCAATTTCATAATGTGTTGTTATAATTAGGGGTCAGATTAGGTAAACCTTTCATACATCAACTCTTGTCCAAAATAAAATTTGCTGCTGCCGGCCTGTTGTTTTAGGTCGAGTTCGAATGCGAGTACAACCTTGTTAATTCAGATTTCAGATAACAGTTTGTTCATTACGAACTTTTTGCATTCTTGGCCCTGTAGCTTGGTTTAATTTCAAAATTAGCCCTCGTTCACCGTAATTTACAAATGTGGCCTCAGACAAGAAGGCAGATGCATGGGAACCGAGGCAGAGCCACCGCCTCGCCCAAGCGCAGCCTAGCCCACCCTCTTTTAGATGAAAATGTTTTTATTTTTACATGATTTTTTTAAAAATTTGTCTGCGATGGCATGGTGCACACCACCTCACCGCCACTCGTAGCATTTTTTTATTTTTTTTAAAAAATAATTTATGCATATTTTTTGTAAGAATTTTTAAATATAGTAAATAAGGTCAAAAAATTATGAATTTTTTTGTGGAGCTTTCTGACACAGTGTATTTGCTTGTGTAATATTTTTTAAAATTTTATCCATTATGAATTTTTATCAAAAATTCATTTAAGTATATTGTAAATAGGGTTTCATGATTTCATATGACTTGGAATGTATAGAAAAAAACGCTGCATTGCAACTCCATTGGAGATGTCGATATACAATATGACAACACATATAACTGTCTTGTTGTCCAAACTATTGAAGTCCCTCCTCGATGAAGTCGTTTGAACGTATATAGGCAGTGAGTCGGTGAAGTAGTTTATGAAGCTTGTAGAGAATATGATTGGAAGGGTTAAGAATGCTCATTGTGATTACAAAGATGCTCTAAAATATGGAGGATTCGATATCGGTTGGTTCTTTCTAGGACTCCACTAGAAGAGGCATACTTGCAATATAGGCTTAGCGGAGACACGGAACCAGAACTACATTAGTGTCCGCGGACAGAAGCATGTTACATGGCATGATGGTTCGGCAAATTGCTTTAGTCATCCTCGTTGCTACTACTACGGTACATTGCGACACAAGCATCCGGACCATATAACTATACATGCCTTTAAGGGATAGTACAAAACATGCGTGGTAGGACTGGGGACTACTACGTAATGACACGACCTACTGCGTGGACCGTGGCCATTTTCCCTTCCTTGCTAGCACGACGTTGAACTCCTGGCCGGCCTTCCCCTTCGCCTTGTCGCGGGACTGTCCACGTCGGGCTAGTATGTCGAAGTCGTCCATATCCTGTGATTTCATGATGTAACTCACGTCGTCGATACGGATTAGGCCCGCGGCGGAGATGTTTGTGGCGTCCGGCTCACCGATGAGCCTTTCCTTGCCCTTGTCGCGGATCGCCGACCTCGGATCGTATGTCGGTCGCCCATGTCGTAATTCCATGATATAAGTGCACCGTATAGTGAAGAACGTAAGAAGGATGTAAATTCTTCATAACTCACGTCGTGGATACGGAATACACCTGGGCGACCGGATAAGTTGTGGTGGGCGGGCTCAGTCTCATGAGCCTTTCCCTTGCCCTTGTCGCGGATCGCCCACCTCGGCCGGTATGTCGAAGTCGCCCATGTCTCGCGATTGTATGATGTAGGTACACCGTAAAGTGAAAAACGTAATAAGGATGTAAATTCTTCGTAACTCACGTCGTCGATATGGACTATGCCCGGCCGACTACTGGGCTCCTTCGGAGCCTCCTCAACAGTGGTCCGGTATGTAAGGTTTCCACCGCACGAAGTTCTCGGCCCGCACCGGTAGTTCAAAGATGTACTACGCTAGATGAATGCCTTGTCGTACATCTCCGGACCATCGATCCACTGGAAGAAGTGGCAGCGCATCTCGGGCTGCCATTACGTGGGAAGATGTTTAAAATTTTAGGAATTGAACGTTGAGAAAAATCGACGCGCGGAAAGAAACGCTACGCAGGTGGTGCGCGCGTGTAGTAAGCCCCCGCGGCGTGTCCGGTGTGTGGATCAATGATCTCGCTGTCGCCACACACACTTCGTGATTGAAAACGTGGTGGTACTTGAGCATCTTTCATTGTTCGACCGGGTATTGTAGATGTTTTCTTCTCGCGAAGCCACTTGCGCTCGCAACATCTTCGCGTAGAAGCTTGCCGAAGAGTCCATAGCTGGGAATGTGTTGTGTAGTGTTGGGTTTGGTTCAACCCCGTTTTATAAGCCCCATGGTTGGCATGGTGTGGTTAATTTCAGGCAGAGTTCTATCTTGTTTGGTCTTATCACTGCGCAAAGCTACCCTATGTGGTCTTGTCACTGTGCAAAGTTACCCTGTGTGGTCTTGTCACTGCACAAAGCTGCCCTGTGTGGTCTTGTTACTGCGCAAAGCTGCACATGTGGTCTTGTCACTGCGCAAAGCTGCTCTGTGTGGTCTTGTCATTGCGCAAAGCTGCCCTGTGTGGTCTTGTCACTACGCAAAGCTACCCCCTCTGCCAGGCGCGGTAGGGACCTGCCCCTCTGCGTACCGTGGAAGGGACCTGGCCCGCTGTCACGTTGCGTCTCATTTGGTCTTATCACTGAGAAAAGCTGTCTCGTTTGGTGTTATCACTGCGTAAAGTTATCCCATGTGGTCTTCTCACTGCACAAAGCCGCCTATGTGGTCTTGTCCTCGCAAAGCTAACCCGTGGTCTTGTTATCGCGCAAAACCGCCTATGTGGTCTTGTCCTCGCGCAAAGCCGCCCGCAGTGGTCGCGCAAAGCCGCCTGTGGTCTTATCATCGCGCAAAGTCGCTTCGTGTGGTTTTATCACTGCGCAAAGCTGCCCCGTGTGGTCTCATCACTGCGCAAAGCTGCCTGTGTGGTCTTATCATCGCAAAGCCGCCTCGCCAGCGCTAGGGACCGCCCCTCCCGCCACCGCGTAGGGACTTGCCCTCTCCACCGCCGAAGAGACCCGCGCCCGTCACGTTGCGTCTCCGATGCTCGGCTATTTAAACGCACGACCACACACTCGGTCAATGATTCCGCTCTTTGTGAGGTGCCTCCTTGTCCCTTGTTCGCACCATTTGCGAAAGTCGTCGTAACGGTAGGTTTATTTCAGGAACATGCGTACGGTTTTTATGCTGTGTTTTTGTTGAAATATTGTCTTATTTTCGTCAGAAATAGAGACACTGTATGTGTTCCACGGGAACATGTGTGCTGGTCCAGATGGAGTGGATTTGTCCAACTGCCAACGCGCCTTGCTAAACATTCCCAACCTGGCAGCACACGTCGATTTGCTCGAGCTACGACGCTGCATTCGACAGTTGTTCGATAGGCACGTCGCCAGGAACAAGATAGTAATAGAGGCGGTCACCGCCAACATGGTCCTACCACACGGGCAGATGTTGTGGGGCCTGGCGAAGGTGACCAGCAGTGCCATGTGGGCACAGTACATGGAGATCGTTAGCAATCCTCACGCTCCGATCTATCGACGACCCATGGTGTATGTCCATTTTGTTTATCCTGCTCAATCCTCTGGGGGGCACCATTGAAGGAGCCAGCGACGCTCTTGTACCCCTGTTCGATTTGTTGATGATGGGAGAGGTGTCGAGAGCGCCAGATGTCGTTAGGAAGGATGCTCCAGTAGATGGAGATTCTGGTAGTTTCGAACCAAATGAAGGTGTCGATAAATGGCGCGGTGCTCGTGTTGATTATCACGAGATTATCGATGGCATGTCCGAGGGCACTGCCACTGAAGATGAGGCAAACTTTGGCTCGCAATCCAGTGAGGACGAAGGCGACGATGCGGGTGGGATCGTCGGTGGCATTGTTTCGACCGACACGGACTATGTTCCAAGTCGGTTGGATTGCCAAGCGGCCTCTTCCCTTGTTCTGGCCCGAGAGCACGAGTCTTCGTGGGCCTTTGATGCAGACACCCTACTTGTGGGCCAACAATTCCCACACAAGGCTGCCGCCAGACAAGCTATCGTGAGTTTCGCGGTGAAGACCAGTCGGACTTACCGAGTTTATAGGTGAGTTCGAACGTTGTTTGTTGTAGCTTTGAAATATGTATAGTAAGTCGCACTAACTATTATATGGCTTCCATTATCTGCAGGTCTAATCCTGACATGTACGTAGTTAAGTGTGTGCTTAGCTCTTGCCTTGGCCAAGTCCGTGTGCAGAGATTCCCTGAGGCAGGAACGGCCTTCCGCATTACAGTCGTGACAGATCACACATGTGAACTTCAAGAGCCATTGCAAATGCATGAGAATGTAACCTCGACCTACATCGCGAGCATCATAAGCCACGTAGTTGTCGCCGATTTAACCGTTTTGCCGAAGGTCCTCATGGCTAACGTAGCGAATACAATAGGGTATGCCGTTAGGTACAGTAAGGTATGGCGGGTGAAGCGAAAGGTCCTCGAAGGGTTGTACGGTACCTACAAGGAGACGTACGACCTAGTCCCCAGAATGCTGAAGCAAATTGCGGATGCTAATCCGGGGACATGTGTACCTACAGACAGCGAATGACCTGATGTGAAGCGATGTGACTTCGATGTGATTTAAAGAGACAAAAAAACAAAAACACATGCAGCAATTTTTTGCTTTCGGTGGAAAGTTAGCGCGCGAACCGAGGGGGAGCTAAACGCTGCGCTCGGTACATGCAGCGAGTTTTGGCAGATACGGCCAGTTTGCAAACCGTATTTGCACTTCTGACCATGCGCAAACCGTATTTGCAAAAATGGCAACGCGGACGCGCGGCCACCCCAATGGAGTTGCAATGCAGCGTTTTTTCTATACATTCCAAGTCACATGAAATCATTAAACCCTATTTACAATATACTTAAATGAATTTTTGAGAAAAATTCATAATAGATAAAATTTTGAAAATATTACACAAGCAAGTACACTGTGTCAGAAGGCTCCACAAAAAATTTCATAATTTTTGGACCTTATTTACTACATTTAAAAATTCTTACAAAAAATATGCATAAATTATTTTAAAAAAAAAAAAAAAATGCTACAGTGGCGGCACGTGTCCACCACTGTAAAATTTTTTAATAAAAATATGATTTATTCAAAAAATCTTACTTTTTTTATTAAAAAAAGACTAAAATACTACGAGCGCGGGTGAGCACTCACGGCCATCGCAAAGAATTTTTTTAATTTTTTTACATCTAAAAAATAATAAAAAAAACTGGGGGTAGCCCAGCTGCCGCGCCCGGTTCCCGCGGTATGGCTAGTGTACAGAGGCCACATTTGTAAATTACGGGGAACGGGACTAATTTTGAAATTCAACCGAGCTACAGGGCCAGAAATGCAAAAATTTCGTTCATTACAGGGTTTTTGTTTGAATTTGTTGCTCACTATGAGCAACTAGAGGTTGCACGATGAGCGTGCTGACCTTGCATGGTTAAGGTTTTGCACGTTGAGCGTACTAGCCGGAGAGTAAAAAACGGGGTGGGTGATCGTGTGGGAAGAAAGTGTGGAGATGTACTGTAGCTGAGTACTCTAGATGGTACTGTAACTGGGATACTCTAAATAGTAGATGTTACTATGGCTGATTTCACTGACTGAAATTAGAGGAGATAAGCTGTCAGGGCCAGACCTGGATCGCAGCGAATATCCGTGGAACACTGGAGGCTTAGGCCCGGGCGTTTCTTAGGGAAGCCGTAGTGGCAACAAAATGATCGTGAGCAGAGATAACACCGAGCAAGGATGATAGCTAGAAGAGAAGGCAAAGGAAGAATTGGATAATAGACTCGTTACCTTTCCGAGTGCACATGTATCTCTTAAATAGATTCAATCGTTACAAGACTCTAATACAACTCATTATCCGAATCTAACTCAACTTGCCTAACTCAACTTACCTGTTTAATGCACCTTTCCTAAACCGACTAAAATATCAAATAAACTTGACTTCTTTGTTTTACACGACGCCGGTGCACGATGGTCGCCGCGCCTAGTGTATACGTTTCCCACATGACATTTCTCCCGCCTCGGCAAACAGCTCGTCCTCGAAATAAACAAAGGGTATCGATCTTGAAAATCATCACGAGTTCCCACGTTGCTTCTAAGTCCGTAACCCATCCCATTGCACTAGAATCGACGAATCATCGACACAAACGCGCGCGACCACATGACGAGGAGTTGCTATCACCTTGCCATGATGAATATCCGTGCGCAGTGGTACGACCGCGATCACCATGAAAGGTTTTCAATAAACCGACATGAAATACATCATGAATACGCGCGAGCTGTAAATCGTAGCGATACGCGACATCTCAATTTTTTCCAAAACCTTATAGGGACCATAGTATCGAGGAGCGAGCTTACGATTAACATGAGGCGCCAAGGATAAAGCTTGTCGATGATGCAGTAAAGCCATGCCCATCGTCAATGGAAAACCGCAGCCTCCTATGCTTGGCATCATAATGAAGCTTATGGTGCCGCTGCGCGCAGAAAGCCTATCACGCACGCCGGCTAAAAGTTGATCTCGCTCTGAAGGAGGTTCTCCACGCTTGCAAACGCTATCGCGTAGAATATTGGCGAAGAGAAGGCGGTTCACGTCCATAAATAATCTTGAAAGGAGTATCTTTGAGAGAAGTCTGAAACGAAGTATTATAGCAATATTCTGCCCACGGCAGCCAACGAATCCATTGTCGAGGCCGATCTCCAGTAATACAACGAAGATACATAGCAATAATTTTGTTGGTCACCTCGGTTTGACCATCGGACTGTGGATGAAAAGCTGAACTGAGATTGAGTTTGGTGCCGGACAAACGAAAGAGTTCAGACCAAAAATTACTTGTGAAAATTGGATCACGTTCACTGACAATAGAACAGGGGATGCCATGTAAACGTACGACCTCAGCAAAGAACACCCGGGCCACTGAACTTGCCGTATACGGATGAGCGAGAGGAATAAAATGAGCATATTTGGAAAAGCGATCAACAACAGTCAAAATGACTGATTTCCCATTAACACGTGGCAATCCCTCCACAAAATCCAACCCAATATCCTCCCAAATGCGTGAAGGTACTGGTAACTTTTGCAGTAAACCGGCAGGATGCAAATGTTCTGATTTATTTCGTTGACATGTGGCACAGGAACGAACAAAATCTTGTACCAACTGACGGTCATGGGCGACATGGAATTCAGCACGAAGACGGTGTAACGTTTTTTGAATCCCCTCATGGCCAGCTGTATGTGCTAAACTCAAAACCGTTTGGAGCACGGGAGAAGACTGCGGCACATGCACTCGGTTGTTATAAAGAACCAACCCATCGCCGACTGTCCAGGGTGTAACCAAATCTCCTGCAACGATCTGAGCGCTGAGAGTAGCCAACTCAGAATCCCGAACAGCCTCTTGCCGAAGAGCATTAAACAAATCAAATTGTGGTGTAGACAAGGCAAAGACTGACTCGTCCTCATGATCACGTCGAGACAGCGCATCCGCAACAACATTGAGACGACCGGGTTTAAACTCCACGTGAAAATCATAGCCAAATAACTTACTCACCCAACGATGCTGAGGAATCGTCGAGAGGCGTTGATCGAGCAGAAATTTTAGGCTGTAATGATCTGTCCGAATGAGAAACCGACGTCCCTACAAATAAGGTCGCCAATGACGGACGGCTTGAACCAATCCAATAAGCTCTCGTTCATAAGCTGCAAGACCAGTGTGCCGGGAGACCAGGGCACGACTAAAGAAAGCGATAGGTCCGTTGTCTTGATGTAACACCGCCCCAATGCCCGACCCAGAAGCATCACACTCTACAATAAAATCAGCTCCAAAATCAGGAAGTTGAAGGACCGGTCAGATGAGCAAGGCCTCCTCAGGCGAAGGAAAAGCGGTGGCGTCGTCATTGTCGGAGAACGCCGCTTTTTCAAAAGATGTGTTAGCGGTTCGGCGATGGCGCCAAAGCCCTTGATAAACTTACGGTAATACCACTAAGCCAAGAAAACCACGTAAGGCCGGACGAGACGAGGCGTAGGCCATGCACGAATCGCTGGACCTTAGAGTCGTCCATAGCAACTCCATCGGCGGAAATAACATGGCCCAAATAAGCCACTGTGCGCTCCCTAAAAAGGCACTTGGATCTTTTAAGAAATAATTGGTGTAATCGGAGGAGACGAAGAACCGCCTTGACATGTCGTAGATGCTCCGCCCAAGAATGACTATAAATTAAGATGTCATCGAAAAAACCAACACAAACGAGCGTAAATATGGCCGGAGAATACTGTTCATCAAGGCTTGAAATGTGGCCGGGGCGTTCGTCAACCCGAAAGGCATGACCAGGAATTCAAACAAGCCCTCATGTGTGCGGAACGCCGTCTTCGGAATGTCGGGAGGATGCATGCGCACCTGGTGATAGCCCGAGCGAAGATCAAGCTTGGTAAAGAATTTGGCACCTCGAAGCTCATCAAGGAGCTCATCTACCACCGGAATTGGAAATTTATCCTTGATCGTCTTCTCATTCAGTGCACGATAGTCAACGCAAAATCGCCAAGAACCATCATGTTTCTTAACAAGAAGCACCGGTGATGAAAAAGCGGATGTACTAGGGCGGATAATGCCTTGGGTCAACATTACTCCGCACTGACGCTCAAGCTCATCCTTGAGTAGCTGTGGGTAGCGGTATGGTCGGACTGAGACCGGCTGAGTTCCCGGCACAAGGTGAATATAATGATTGCGAGCTCGTTCTGGAGGCAATGTTGATGGTTCGGCAAACAAATCAGCAAAGTCCGACAAAAGAGCATCCATCAATGCACTGCCTTCAAGTTGGTAAGCCCGAACATCTTCCGCCGGCGCACCCAAACCAGCCCATTGGATCTTGCGGTCGTGTCGCCAGAAGGCCATTGCCAGGGCATTGAAATCCCATAGAATTGGCCCCAGCGTCCGTAGCCACTGAATGCCCAGAACAAGATCAAAGCCATCTAATGGAAGTGAATAGCAGTCTACGTGAAACTCCTCGTTATCAATGTGCAGAGACAGAGCCGGGCAAAGCCCCATGCTAGGAACTCGATCCCCATTAGCCACCAGTACGCGCATCCCCGGACGTGGTTGGACACATACACCTGCGCGACGAGCGGCCGCCGGCGTGATAAAGTTATGTGTAGATCCTGAGTCCAGCAGCGCTAAGAGGGATGTTGTGCCGACCGTCACCCGGAGTTGCATGGTGTTGTTGGCGCGTGGCTTGATGCCTGTTAGTGCATATAACGAGATGCCCGGTTCCTCCGAACCCTCCTCCTTGTCCAGGACATCATCATGGTCGGAGTCGCTGCTTGGAGACAGTAGGAGGAACAGCCGCTTGCAACGATGTCCTGGGGTGAATTTTTCTTCGCAATTGTAAAAAAGACCAGCCGCACGTCGCTGCTCCATTTCCTCGGCCGTGAGGAAGCGGCGGCGCATATTGCGACGGAGTGGTTCGGAACCAGCACTTGTTTTAGGAAGTGGCACCACGGCGAGGGAGGATGGGGCTGGAGGTGTTGGAAGTACTGCTTTCGCGGGTGTTAGCGTCGGCCGTGTGGGATGCGGACTTGTCACCTGGCCCGTGATGTGTGCTCGACGTTCATATGCCCGCGCAAGTGCCATGGCCATCTGGAGACTAGCTGGATTCTGTAGTTCGACATCGGTCCGGATTGGTTCACGGAGACCGGGTGTGAACAGCTGCACTTGTTGGCGAGGTTGCAGGTTGTCGATTCGACACAGTATAGCTAAGAAATTCTCTTGGTATTCTTCGACAGTGCCAGCCTGTGTGAGTTCTTTGAATTCACCCAAGGGATTGTGGCGGATCAACGGCCCGAATCGCAAATTGATGTAGTCTTTGAAATTACGCCAATTTGGTTCGCCTTCATCTCTTTCAAGTTGAAAATACCATCTTTGTTGTGCAATGAGAGTGAGATGATACGATGCAAGCCATACTTTTCGTTTTACGGGTCTTACGCATGAAAAAATTGCTCGCACCTCTGTAGCCATCCGAGAGGATCTTCTTTCCCTTCATACTTTGGAAATTCGAGCCGGTGGAAGCGAGGAGGTCTGTCCGCCGTCTGCAGACCTCCATTGGTGTGGTTAGGAGCTCCAGAAATCAAGCCGGTAGGGGTCGGCAGCAAGCCATCCCCTCGACTTTCCAGGCTCGCAAGTCGATCACCAATCTCCCCAATGTGATTTTCTTGCCGATCGAAACGTTCCTTCATCTGGTTCCATTGCGTTGTCATTGTTGCCGTCAGGGTCGCAATTTGCTCGTGGATCGTTTCCATTGCCGCCTGATCGCTTGCCATATGCTCTGATACCAAGTTGTCAGGGCCAGACCTGGATCGCAGCGAATATCCGTGGAACACTGGAGGCTTAGGCCCTGGACGTTGCTTCCGGGAAGCCGTAGTGGCAACAGCCGGATCGTGAACAGAGATAACAGCGAGCAAGGATGATAGCTAGAAGAGAAGGCAAAGGAAGAATTGGATAATAGACTCTGGTTACCTTTCCAGAGTGCACATGTATCTCTTAAATAGATTCAACTGTTACAAGACTCTAATACAACTCATTATCCGAATCTAACTCAACTTGCCTAACTCAACTTACCCTGTTTAACAGACCTTTCCTAAACCGACTGAAATATCAAATAAACTTGACTTGCTGTTTTACACGACGTCAGTGCCTGATGGTCGCCTGCGCCTAGTGTATACGTTTCCCCACATGACATAAGCACCCTTTTAATAATAAAAAAAAACTATGAGCATCCTGGTTTGGGACCGAGGTGATGTTGACTAATTCCTTATCTGCTCGTAGTCTTAAGAATGAATCTGCTATGAGCATATGAACACAAGTCCTACTTCTTCCAAGAACATGTTTGCCCGTGGTGTATGCATAGAAATGGCCTTCTTTCTTCTCATTTTCTTTGCTTGGATGAGTCCAATACCTCTTTGCTTGAAGTGATATTCTACTTCACTACATGTGCAATTGATCCAGATGTCTTGCTGATTTTACAGGAAGAGCATGACAATATCAGAGGCAGGAAAGGTGAAAACCAACCCCTAGCGTGGAGCGATTACAAACGTATCACTGTCATGAACTGGTTCCTAGTTTCCTCGCAAATAGAGAGAGAGAAAAGAACTGGTTCTTAGTCTGAAAACACATATGTTTCTGTTACAAGCATTAAAAATTACTGTGGCAAGTTTGGTATCGTAGTACGTATCTGCATGTGCATTAGTTACTATTTTACACACCATGGCCTGCATTTGTATGTTCAGATGGCCGGCCCGGCTAAAAAAATATGTATGTTAAGATGTAGGGCCTGCAGGTAACAATGAGGAAAAGAAAACTGCTATACATCTTGTGACTCTGTGATTGGTGAGAGAGAGGAGAGAGAGTGGAAAGTGAGATTGGGTTGAAGATATAGGCAGGGTGATATCTATCTCTTCCTCCTCTCTGCTCTGCTTACAGCCATGGCCGATTGGAGGGCGGGGAGGGTATGCTAGAGCTTAATAAAGCCTCCAGGTGGATTCACCCCTGTAAGTGGGGGAATTGGTTGTGTTGTGTGATGGCATACTTGGGAAAACTTATGTGTGTGCATGGTTTATGGTTGAGTTAGAAACGTGGAAGCACCTTGCTACTGGTGACGATTTTGCCACGGCCAAGTGATGTGCTTGCGTGCTCCTTTTGCTGGTTCTACTTCCTTGCTGCTCACCCCTTACCCCTTGGTAACATGGTTCTCTTCTGGACCAGCAGGAGGAAAAATGAAATGGACAAACCTGAATGTGATGTTTGTGGTTTTGTTAGCTAGGTCAGTAAGTAGGCAGTATTCAGAAAAACGCTGTTTTAGTAGTGATTTTGACGAAGTTAAAACTCAGTTGAGCTCTCATCCGGTTTATCTTGCTCTGCATGTATGAATATATGTAATGCACTCTGTGGTTTCCTTAATGAAATTGGATGGTATCTGTATAAATAAAAAAAACCTGTCGGCGGGTGCTGGAGATGGACTGTCACCTCTTGCCTTCTTCTAACTTTGGGAAGGAGGTGATGGTGGGAAGGACCACTAATCTTTGTTCTCTTGATACTGGTGTCATTGGCGTGGCTCAGGCAAGAAATGTTTTCTGCCTCCTCTCGTTTGGCTGGCTCTGGCTGCTCATCTTATGTTCCTTTGCCTCTCTTTTCCCCACACCTTGGCCAAGGGAGTTGTCTCCTCCCCATGGGTTGCTGACGGCTGCTCATCCTTGTATTACTGTTGCTGCTACTATCTGAAGGCATGCAGTGCTCTCTGTTGGCTGGGAGTGGCTGGCCATACTGTTTTCCCTATTTGGTGTTTGACTACTGGGGAGTCAAATGTGGCTTCCTTCCTAGTGGCCTAAGTGTGGTTTCTATGTGGCTCATCGTAAATGTGTTGGGTTGCAATGCCATGGATAGTTCAAGAGGCTTGAACTGGTTTTGGTTGCCTAACGTGTGGTTTGAGATGGATTTGCGGGTGATTAGCCGGATGAAGTTCATCCCCGGGTATTGGCGAGAGGTGTCAATCGGCCCCGGAGCCCGGACGGTCCTGGTATCTCGATGAGCTAAATGAACTGTTGTTACACAATTATGGGTCTGACGGTGATTAAATAACTAACCTATTAATCTCTTTTCTTGTTTCATTGTGATTGCCTTTATCTGCAGGTTTGATAATAAGACAGCTAGAGTGTGCAGTTCTCCGGCATCTCTCAGGCGTTTGATCCTCCCGTCCGACACGCACGGGGATCGGCTCGACGTCGGCCTCCCTTATCTCCAGTACCCGCGCGTCGCGCTGCGAGTCCGGCGACAGGAGCGCCGCCGCGGCGACCACGAGGAGCTTTGACACGTAGAGCACAAGATGATGCAGAGGAGAAAGAGCAAAGAGAATTAAGTCGTCTCTCGTGCAACAATCGACTGTAACACGAGCAATAAAATACATTATGTATGGAGAAGCTGTCTATATAGACATTTAAAAAGACAATTTATTATAGAAGTTGTCTTTAATGTTGTCTATAAATAATATGAAATAAATACTATACACAACAGTTGTCTATACAATTGTACATACTCTCAGCGAAACCAGAGGCAAGAGCATGGTCTTTGTTTTCTCTCGTTACCTGTGCCCGTTCCTTCCGCACCATGGACTTGCGAGTCTCGAGCTAAATTCAGCTGCCTCAAAACCAGCCTGAACCGATCGAGCATGGCCCCTCTTCCCATTTGCGTTTCATTACTAGCTTGCTAGCATTGGCCGACTGCTGCTCAGCTCAGCTCGGCTTCAGGCTTTGTTAAGCTTGGCTGCTCCTACGAAGAAAGCCTAGAAGAAAAAGGGTATCTAGTGTAGCGTCCGCCGCTTGCTGCAGACGACGGCCGGGCCAGCCCAGGCCAGAGGCGACCCATGAGTGGCGACGCAAGAAGGAAGAAAGGAAGCAAGGGGGGGATAAGCCATGGCCTGTCTTGATGTGACACCTCCTCCTGGCCGGCCTGCCGCCTGCCTATCAGGTCAGGCGCCTGACCTGCTGCAACGGCTGCCGCGTATTATTCGTTCGTTAAGCTTGCAGCATCGCGAGTTTAGCAGCCTTACAGGAACACATGATCGAGTGTGATCTGAATAAAGGGTGTTTCCACAATCCCAACTGGTGGATCCCAAAACAACTCCTTTACGCCATTATTTAGAATAATGCAGTTATTTCACGTGACGAAACCGTTTGTTTTCTACGGAAGTTCGAAAACAAATTTAAAGTACACTGCTTTAATTTGCATGAAAATGCTTGCCCATGCGTGCATGCGTATGCTTTCTTGTTCTTGATGGGGGGCCTTCGTGCGGTCAGGACAAAAGCAGCTTCAAAATGCCAAAAGAGTTGGAGCTAGCTGCGGAGATCATGTGGTATGGTCATACTTTAGGTGTTGAATAATTGACATCGTTGTCAAGGAATTTAAGGAGTGAACTCTCAGTTTAGCAAATTGTCAGATTTACTGTCAGGGGACCAACGATCTAATCGATCATGGGAGGTGGTCTGATCGGCTTGCCGAGCGGTCTGACCGACCATAGACGGTGCAAATGTATAAGGCATTGGACACCAAACACTAGCACTGTTCCAGCAGGGCACGCAGTGTTGCGTTAGTCCGTTTCCCGCTTGAACAAAAAGGCGTCCATTCATGGAACTTTTTTTATTAATTAATTATTTTTAAATTTAATTTTAAAGTTAACCCCCGGCGCACTTTATTTCCAATTCTGACCCCTTTAGTCACGCCATAGGATAAGTCTGCAAAAACACATTTTTTGTCACTCCACTGGTGGTAGCGTAACCAAACAACACTGTCACGCCACCACCCATGGCGTGACAAGAGTTTGCCCAGAAACGGGCTGGCGTGACAGTGTTATTTTGTCACGTCACAGATGGCGGCGTGACCAAAGGGTCAGAATTGAAAATAAAGTGCGCCGGGGGTTAACTTTAAAATTAAATTTAAGAAAGGATTAATATATTTAAAAAAATCCCATCAATGCCACGCGTGCCTATTTTGCAAAGTCCACACGTAATAAAGAAATGAATGAAAGGAGCACTAGAGACATTGCCTCTATCTCGGTCATCGCAATTAGACTTGGAAGTTGGGCTCGGCTTTTCTGGGCTGGTCCTAGGCCTGGCCGATTTGGCACGGACTAAGCACGGCACAAACATGACATGTGGCGGGCCAGGCCAGGACGGCATGAACGGCGGGCCATGCTGGGCCTGGAAAGAAGGCCTTACGGGCGGTACAGCATGGCACGACATGTCTAGTTGGGCCATACTTGGGCACTACACGAAAGTGGCACGGTGGGCCGGGCGGCACGTGGCACAGCGGCGACACAGTGGCGGGGCGTGACGCGGCTGGACCTGGTCCTGTGGTGTGGACGCCGAGGGACGGTGGGACGTGGGAGTAGTGGAGAGGGGGAGGAAGAGCGCATGTCGTCGTGGCCGTTGTTGGCAGTGGCTCATCACACACGGGCCCTGCCCCCGTCACATCCAGACCAGACCACACGTGCACCGCCGTGTCGCTCGGAGAGCCGAGTGGTGGCCGGTGGGGGAGGCAAAGAGATCGAGAGGGAGAACCGAGCGATGGCCGGTGGCGCGACGGGAGAGACACCGCAGTGCCACCACACACACCTGCCTCCCCGCTCGCCAGCCGTACCAGTGACACCGCGTAGGCGCTGACCTCGGCGACCACACGTGCCACGCCGCACTGCTCACCGCCTTCCTGTGTCACCGCCTCCCCGCACCAGATCTGGAGATCCACGTCATCGGCTGCCTGCTCTCCACCCGCTTGGCCACCTCCTCACGCCGGCCACCTCCTCACGCCAGATCTGGAGGCTGAGGTCGGGGGCAGTGTGGGCGATGAGAGAGAACCGAGAGAGAGAGACAGAGTCGGAGAGTGAGAGAGAGGAGAGAGGTAGAGGGAGTGAGAGAGAACCGAGAGTTACCAAAAATTGCCCAAAATCAATTCTAAAAAGAATTTGAAAAAGTGTTCAATACCAAAAAAAACTAGAGTTGGCTATTTTAAACATTTGTGGTATTCAAAAGTTTTCCAGATTATCAAGCTTGAAAGAGAACTTCAGAGTGTTAGTTTTTCTTTGCTTTGACCTTAGATATATGGACTTCATCACACCAAAGGGCAACCTATCTTAGTATTGTTGTACATTACTTGGACAATGACTATAACTTGAATCAAATAGTCATAGGGTTTAGGCCAATCGACGAGCACACACCGGAGAGGCCATCGCTGCACATGTACTCGAGGTTATTAGCGATTCGAAAATAGAGAAGCGTCTCACACCGCATCTGCAGTCCTACATTGGAGGTTTCATACTCCACCAGAGGTGTATATGCCACATCATTAATCTCATCGTGCAGACAGGTTTGAATGTAATGAAATCTAGTGTGGACAGTATACATGATGCTATCCATTTCATTACATCTTCGACCATGAGATACGTCCAGTTCACGGAGTATTCTATGGCCAACAACAAGAGGCTAAGAAGATTCAACCTTGACACAAAAGAGGCTAGTCGTGCCTACACGGCATGGCACGACATGGTAGCCGCGTGGTGGACGGTGTTGGCGCGATGGTCGTTGGCATGGCGTCGACGCTAGATCTGAAGCTCCACGGCGGCGACGGCGACGGTCTGGCCCGGCTCCCAGGTAATTTCACAACTCACTGCTCCCAGTCATGTACATCATCCAAAGAAAAAATATATCAGACAGGCCGGAAGCTAGGAGCGCCATTCAATTGACGGGACGTTGGATCACTGTAAAGATTCTCCGCATGGAAACAGTATGTACCACTATAACCCGCTGCAAGATGCAAACAAACAAAGAAAAGAGAGAAGAAACAAACAGAGATGTGTATGTGCACGCTTGCAAACGGATAACAAAAGGAGTTATCGCCAGTCTCGTTGAATTTGACTGATTATAGTAGCCACTGGATTTGTTGTATAGGGAGAGACAAAAGAGTAGATATCACCGCCTTTGATGTCGATTACATAAGATGAATGGATGGCAATTGCTAATTTGAACCATATGTACCAACTGTGCATGAAATGAAGATGCTATGGGGCCATGAGAGGGCACAGCTAAGCTAGCTCATGGTGTCATCGGAGGTGGAGAGAGATGGTGTCAATGGAGGTGGAGAGAGAGGGTGTCATTGGAGGGGAGCAAAAGGACAGGGCAGGCAAACAGTGGAAATCCAAGCCGGAACAGTTGCAGAGGAACCCGCCGTGGGAGACCGCGCTTTTATTGTGAAGTGTTTTTAACAGTAGCGAGAGCATAGTACCATGGGGCTCGCATGTACAAGGACGAGCGGTGCGGGTACGTGGCTACAGCCCACAGCGTCGCTAGCTATCTCTACTACTTAAAAATTAGAGTCGGTGGTTGTTCATCCTCCCACCCTCCTACTCTTGTCTATCTGTACTGACATGTGAGTCACGTTATCAGCAAACTATCTCGATCGCATCATACGCTCCCTGCTCTTCCTCTCTCGGTATCGCCCGCGACGCCGCCTGCGCTTCCTCCTCCTCTCTGCCCTCGCCTCCACCCCACTCTTCTGCTCTGCTCCACGCGTCTCCGCCCTGTCACCCATCGCTGCTTCCATCGGCCGGATCTGGACGTGCCTCACTTTTCCTTCTTTCTGTCCCCGCTCTTCTGCTTTACTCCGCGTACGTTTGACGAATTGAGATATATTATATTTACTTAATTGATAAATGATTACATTCACGAGGTGTTTTATAGTAACACACGAGCACTTAACTAGTATATCTACGTATCTATATCTAGTGACTACGAATGCCATGGCTACGCATGCACTTGTACATATCTGCAGTAACTAGCTGCTTGGACTCTACAATACTCAGGTACTCCTATTAAAGAATGCTATGCGAGCGTAAATATTACGATTTTGAAAAAGGAGAGGGAACATATACGAAGCAGAGATAAAAGGTTTCCATGTTCATGTGACTGGTACAGGTCCTGTTCGGTGACATAATTGTATGAGTACTTGTACAGTGTACATGTCATTTGCAGAATTATGTGGCATTCGTATCATCTACAGACATGAGACGATGGAGAAGTTGCGACCACAAAAAAAATATGGGAATGTGCTTTTATACTATTCCATCCCAAATAAAGAATAAATAAACGTGAACTTTTAAGTAGCTACAATTTCATGACTGTTTCTAGGGTTTTACTCGGTAACTGTTTGATGGAATTCTTACGTACCTATTTCATTTTAATTTATACAGCGTGGAAGTATATGTACCCAAAAACAACATGCATGAGAATCTCTGATAGTAGGGCCTGCTCGCACATCTTTCCTTTATTTTTGGGAGCCGCCACATTCATAGATGAGAATATATGATTTCATAGTACTCGATCCTCTGTGCTATAAATTAATTCTTCGAGCACATACATGTAGTACTATATATGAAAGCCACAAAAATGAACTATCAAATAATAGGTGAACCTACCTTCCGAGTTCTACTTATAACTCGATCGTTGAAGTTATAAGATATAAATGTGATTCGAGGAAATACATGTTGTATTTAAAAAACCCCTAAAATTTACTTCCTCTATCACGACCCTCTCTCTCTCCCCCTCTGAGAAAGTGCGGCTAAACTTTTGTAATTCTGACTACTTATATATGTAAAAACTTTTGTATTTTCTTTACTAATTATTTTTTTAAAGGAAAAACATGTGTGGCCAACAGGTGGGTCTAGTCAGGTTTTTAATTCCTTTTCTAATTATTTTTATTTAGGAAAAACCTGAGAAACTGACAAGTAGAACCGTGGTCCACATGGACTAGGTCCACCCGATGGTTCATAGGGCCATGGGGCCCACACGTTAGTGGCTTCGGTCTACAGACCAAGTCTATGCACAGAGTCCTACGGGTTGGGGCCTGCATGTCATACATACTTAAATTAACCTACGGTTTAATTAGATTTTCTAATCACCGAGGGTCCACATGTCATACAGACATTAACTACTAACTAACCCTTAACTAATTATGGTTAACCTAATCACCTTGGGCCCACACGTTAGTGTCTCTATGTCATCGTCTTCCTCCCAAAACATGGGAGCGGATAGAGCAGCCATGGTCGGGCTCTAGGAGAGCTCAGCGCCGGCGGAGGGGGCTCCAGCAACCACTCGCGACCCCCAAAATGGGTTGCAGGGTCCAAGGCGATCCTAACGGCTATGATGATGCGACGGGAGATGGACCAAGGTGGTGGAGCTACGATAAGGACGGTGACAACACTGTGCTTAAGGAAAACTACCTAACGAGGTTACCAACTACAAACTGGTGGTTGAGTTAACATCTACGAGCTACCACGATGCTAAGGGTTCTCTTGGTGCTCAAGAGGAAGCGGCGCATCGAGCTGTCCAGGATGGCCTATGGCGGCGTGGCGAGGGGCTATGACGCGGCGATGCTACGGTCGATTAGGGACGGCATTGACTAGCCTGCCAAGTTTGGGATGAGTTGGAGCATACTGGAACAGAAGGGCTAACCTGGCCGAGTGAGGAAGGAGATCAAGTGCAGCGGTGCAGTTCGTGTGCTCCAGGCCGGCGATGGGGACAAAGGCATTCCAGCGCCTCTAGTGCACGACAAGGAAAGAAGGATGCACGCATTAGAGAGAGGAGGTCCAGACGACCAAGATGCGCGATACAACAGAGGTGGAACCTCACCTCAATGGCGGAAATCAACGGGTGAAGCCGGCGGGCGGAATTGGGTTGGGTGATTGGCACCTTTCAAGTTCTTCTCTACCCAAGGAGGAGCGGAGGGAGAAGTTGGGGAAAACACAGAGGAGAAGCTAGCAAGCAAGATGACACGCTCAACTGCGGCTTAAATATCGGAGAGAAGAGGGGAGACGGGCGCGATGACATGGTTCATCTCCAGTGCATGATCTTGCGAGCAACGCGCGAGAGAGATGGATGCACTCGTGAGGTGACAAGGTCGCGACGGTGCTAGAGAGGGTGAGAGGCTCGAGGCGTAGGGTCTGACAATGCCTAGCTCGCTCGGCATGCATGCGTACGACGGCAATGGGTGAGCTAGCGCGTGGGGAAGAAGCACAATGCTTCTCCCATGTGGCCTGACAAGTGGGACCAGGGCCCACTTGTTAGCGAGCACGCGTGAGAGAGAGAGTGAGCGGAGAGTTGGGTTGGCTGATGTTGCGTTGCGGCTGGGCTTCGGTTTGGCTGGGCCATGAGGGAAGGAAGGAAAGAGGGAGAGTGAGGGCCGTCGACGCAGGTGGGCTGCGCGCTGGGCCGCGACGGGGAGGGAGAAAAAAAGGGAAAGGAGGCGGCGATTGGGCCGACGAGATGGATTGCGGCCCGAGGGAGAGAGAGGGAAGGAAAAATGGTCCAAATTCAGTTTGTAATTCAGAATTGGTTTGAATTTTGAATTTAGGTTTGGAAATGGTTTTTGCACACGATTAACTTTGAGATTTTTGCAAAACCAAATTCTTGAGACAAGGGAATTGTTTCAACTTTTTTAAAAAAATTTGCAAAGCAAGGGTTTTGGAAATTCTTGAAATGCAACAAAAGTTTTTAAAATTCATGCAAATTTTAATTTGGTTCAAAATTGGGCTGTTGCAACCATGCTATCAAAAAGTCAGTCTCAGAGAGCGCTTTAGAACGAGAGGGAACGATCTCAGTAGATATGCATCCTGTAAAGATCCCAGCCGTCCAATGCAGTAGGCTATATGACACATGTGGTGAGTTTTATATTCGATAAAAATAGTTACCGTGATACAGTAGCAATGCATGTGCAATCGCTGTGCCATTCAATTCCACGCTTAGATTCGCCTTGTCGAACGCCACTCGATCCCCATTGCCTCACATGAGCTTGCACCCCGCTTTTCTATCGTCCAAAGCCTGCTACAGTCACCAAAAGCTGCACTGCGTAAAGACATGTAAAACACACCAACAGCTAAATCCCCATCCCATCAACACTGCAGCTAGCTGGAGCAAGCTCTGGATATTACAAGATGAACACTGCAGACGGAGTTGAACAAAGAACAGTTGCTGACAAATCGATCAACAATTAATCATGCGAAGATCGAACAATCCATCCACATCAAATACCATCAAATTCTTGCTCATGCATTTATCCTAGCTGCTATATATAGTAGCTAGCTACACCATTGATCCACAAGTCATCAACAGAGCTAGAGAAAGAAAGATAGGGAGTTAATACTTATGGGAAGCCATTTGGGAAGTACAAGGTGGACGGGCTCTCTCGGCCGTTGTTCCCTTTCCTCGCCTCGTCCGCCACCGCCGCCGCCATTTCCTGGCCCTGGTACATGAGCGTGGAGTTCATCGTCAGGCTCACCAAGCTGTCGTCGGCGTCGCTCCTTGGGAAATTCCCGCCGTCGCTTCCTCCGGCCTCGCCACCGGCGGGCGCGCCCTCGTCGCGGGTGGTCACCATCACAGCCGACTGCACGAGCTCGAGGCACAGCCTGAGCTTGTTGGGCTCGATGTGCGTCAGCCCCGGCACGGCGCCCTTGAAGAGGAACTCGGAGGTGAGGCTGCGGAGCACGTCCAGCGGGGTGACGCCGTCGAGCGTCCTGGCGTTCGGGTCGGCGTGGTGGTCGAGGAGCACGGACACCATGTCGGGGGAGACCATCTGCGCCGCCAGGTGCAGAGGGGTTTTCCCCGTGGGGTCGGCGCGGGAATTGACATCGGCCGCGCCGAGCTCAAGCAGCGCCTTGACGACGTCGCGGCTACAATGCTGGACGGCGTAGTGGACGGCGAGCGCGTCGTCGAGGTCAAGGCCCTCGCCCATGACCATGAGCTTGACGAGCTCGATGTCGGCCGCGTCAAGGGCCCGCCGCATGCGCCGGATCTTGTGGTCGCGGTCGGCCGCGGAGGATGGCGCATTGATGGGGAGGTAATGGTGGGTCAAGAACGGCGAGCGCGGCGCGGTCGCCGTGGTGAGCGGGGACTTGGCGCGGATCTCCTCAATCTTGGCGACGACTTCGATCGGGAGGTGCTTGGCGAGGAGATCGGCGGAGAGGCCCGAGCGCGCGACGAGATGGGAGCATGTGGCCCAGAGCTCCTGCATCTCGAACTTGCGCGACGCCATCAAGACCTTCATCACGTCGTCGACGGACGCCTCCTTCACCATGCTCTCCAACTGCGTCTGCATTATATTATACCAATTAATATATTGGAATTAGTTCCAGATGATACACTAATCGGCAAAAATTGCAGCTAATTAGCAGCAGCATGAAATGTAGTGGTTAGTGTACTTGCTCCCACTAGTGATATGCATATATCATGATGCTAGAGTGCACTTGCACAATGCATGCCATGTTGTACACCAAGAAGTTTTGGAAATTGAGTTGTTGGGGATCGAGGGGTTGGATCTCCAAGAAACCCTAGCGCAATGCAAGGTGGATAGAGATAGAGGAAAGAGCAATGGATGGACGTGATGTAAGGATGGGACAGACACAAACAAGGGCGTGAAAAACTGAAAACACCCTTCCTAGTAGAGAGTCAGAAGCTCCATGACAAGTGATGACAGAAGCAGCAAGGTGAAGCAGCAGAAAAGCAAACGAGACTGTGAGAGACTAGAGACGACTAGGCCCTATCAGTACACCCCCACTCACCCACACAAAACACAAGCAAATTTGCTAAAAAATGTGATGAATGAAGAGGGGGCACTGGATTCTGCTGCTGCTGCTGCTGCTGCTGATACTGGGCAAGGCTCAGAAGCCAGAGGGCACAGTGGTGCATGAATCGGAAAGGCAAAGGGCAACCTAGGGATCTAGGCAAGCATACATGCAGCCAGGCCAGGATCGATCAGCTGAGCTGCTGAGCAGCGGCTCAGACGTCCATGGCTTCTTCTGAGTTCTGACTCCCACCTTAATGCCACAAAAGACGCTCCAATCATGGCAGGCCTAACTACCATCATTCTTAATCACATCGATCAGGAGTTGGCAGATCCCAAGAAGATATATAGAGAGAGAGGAATTTTTTCTGCACCGATCAAATCAATATTCGTTTTCCCACCTGAACCAGCAGGGCGAGCTGCTCGACGCCGAAGGAGCGCGCGGCGGCGAGCGTGTCGAGGGCGAGGTCCACCGCGGCGCCGCACCGGGTGTGCCAGCACCCCCGGGCGCCGCACCCTGGCAGCGGCCCGCTCTTGGGCGCCGCCACCGACGCCTGCCCGCTGTACAGGAACTGCAGCACGAGCACCAGCACCTCGTACCGGATGGAGCTGACGGGGATGACCAGCTCCGGCGTGGCCGGGGCCCCGCCACGGCCTCCGGAGCCCGTCGGCCAGTTTAAAGGCGGGGGCGGCGGCTGGTGGTTGGGGTCGAGTCCGCAGAAGAGCTTCCGGAAGAAGAGGCTCCGGGCGGCGAGCACGCAGCGGTGGGCGTGTACGAGGCGGCCCTCGACGCTGAAGGCGACGTCGCTGAAGGCCTGGCCGTTGATGAGGAGGTTGAGGTAGTCCAGGGACAATGATTTGAGCGAGTCCTCGGAGCTCATGATCTCATGTGCGGGTTAGCAGGGTAAAAAGCGCGAGTTGGCCCAGCTTTTCGGGCGCAGAAGTCGCGAGATAAGGTGCGGATTTGGAGGGGAAGGGGAAAGGAGGGGGAGCAACTGTGTGTCTGGAAGAAGAAGAAGAAGAAGAGGAAAAGGTTAGGGTGAAGTGAAGACAATGGAGGGGAGGGGGGGCATGCGCTCCTATCAATCCCCTTTGCGCTACAGCGACGGTGCCCTCCACTGCTCGATCTTTCGTGCTCTGTGGGTGGCGCCGTCACTATTTCTTCTACAGTCTCATAGGCACCGGCTACATATGCTTGTCTTCACTGTACATATCACTGACCACTGATCAGTAGGGTATCGATCGATGCAGGGAGACCCATCGGCCAATGACACAGGCACCAGCTACTTAGCCACTGGTGTAGCTGTGCAGCCGTGACACACGCTAGGTTTTTCTTGTGCTAAAGTAAGCAAGTGAAAAAGATGCACATAGTGATGGCCAGATCTCAATCAAATGGTTCGAGATACACATAGTAATTAATATCTACTGTGTTTGATTATCTAATTTGAAAAGTAATATACACGCACTGACCTATATGATTCGTATGACAGAGTTATAATAGCCATTTGTCTTTGAACCTATATATCAAAACGTTAACAACACAAATTAATTATATTGCACTAGTAAATGACACAGATTTTTACTAAACTTGGGGTTTTTTTTCTGATAACTATCTGCTATGTGTACTTCTTACCAAAAGTAATTTAATCTCATCCCGAACCATTATTGTTGGTCGTACGAATTGAATAGTCCCCCGCTGGCTAGCAGCTAGCTATCACTACCAGATCTTCAATCTTTTGGATTTTTTTATTAATTAATCCTTTTTCAAATTTAATTTTAAAGTTAACTCAGACGTATTTTATTTCCAATTCTAACCCCTTTGGTCACGCCATCATCCGTGACGTGACAAAATAACACTGTCACGCCAGCCTGTTTCTGTGCAAACTCTTGTCACGCCACGGGTGGTGACGTGACAGTGTGTTTGGTCACGCCACCACCAGTGGCGTGACAAAAAGTGCATTTCTGATGACTTATACTATGGCGTGATAATGTTGTTTTGTCACGCCATGAATGGTGATGTGACCAAAGAGGTCAGAATTGGAAATAAAGTGCGCGAGTGTTAACTTTAAAATAAAATTTAAAAAGATTAATTAATAAAAAAGTTCCAATCTTTTGTGATGGCCAAAAATCAAAGGGAAATAGGTAAGACCGTTATGAATTATTTTCCCGACCGTCACCGCTCAGACATAGGGTGACAGAGAAATAATATATACGGTAACTAGCCCAAACCCTAGCTAAAAGATGCATTGCATGCATGCATGTCAGTTACTTCTGATTTATCATTTTTTGTCTTCTCATCTCCTTCTTTTCCTCTTTCAATCTGGAGTACGTGGTGACGTCCCGGGCGCTCATATCTCTCTCCAACAAACAGTGGTTACAAGACCACAGGTGTGCATGCTTGCATATCATCATTGATTCATTGATCTTTGGTGCACGGATAGGGCACGTGCACGGTTTGTATGAGAGAAGAGCTGGGCTCTTCTTCCTCTCCATACACGACTAACTGTTGTAAATAATGTATATAAAAATAAGAACGAGAAACTCGAATTTTATGTAAAAAAACTCTTTCGGAAAAACTATAGACACACGTAGGCAATATCACTGTATGATGAGATGTTTACAATGATGTTCTTTCTCTTTTCTGTGGACTACAGTGATATATTTATAGTGATACATGAAAGACTCCGTAAATAGAACTACGATAAAGTATGAAACAAAATTCGTATCACACCGTGATACCCAATTTGTATTACAATCAACTCAATACTAACGTTAGCAGCCCAATTTTTAGGCCGTCCTCATATTTTGCGTGGTTAGGCTTCATTTCTGCTGCTGTGCAGTACGTCGCGACAGTCGATCGTCAATTCGTCAGTATGAATAGTATACGTGCCATGCCTGCTGCTGCATGCTTCTGCAGCTGGCTCAATCTATTTTCTCGATTTCATAGAATATACAAGAGAGAGATATAATAACGAACTGATAGTATATGATTTGACCGTAGAATTCTAGCTAGTGTGCAGAAGACTGAAGGCGACCAAAGCTTTTGTTGGTGGTTCAATTAATTTGACACATTTGATTTGCCAGAGACCCATAACAATATTTGATGTCAACTGTACAGTACCACAGAAACAGACTAGGAGGGAGTATCCTGAAAAGTAGAGAGTATGAATAGGCAGCGGCAACATGACGCTGGCCGGGGGCTTGGCCACACTACATTTATGTTAGCCGCTCTAGTGCCGTTGTTGAACTTGATTCAGCCATTAAGTTTTGATGCATTACTTCAACACAAAGTCAGTGAAGTACTACTGTACTACTGTACTGTTATTGCTAGCTCGGCCTAGTAGTGTTAAATCTATGAACATTACTAGCTAGTATATGCAATAAGTGAAAACTTAGTTCTGTCGAAATGGACGTGCAGAAGCAAGCTGGCAGCCGACATCGAAATCGCCGTCGCCACCTCGGCGTTGAGTTGGACCTCGAATTCTTAATGAGAGAAGATCTACACCGCTCGCGTACGTCAGGTTTTTGGCGCAGAAGATCAGAGGGGACCTGAACACCGTCGTGTTACGTTCAGTTCATTGTTAAGAATTTCAGCCGAAAACGGTTTTACCGGTGGGAGTTGGTAGAAATACAAACCGGTCTCAAAAAATTAGATTCGATGAATTTTGTAAAAAAAAAATCAAATTTGTTTGAATTTTACTCAATTTTTTTAAAAAAATTTAAAATCCAAAAAAACAAATTTTGATCTGAAAATTTCGGCCAAAATTGGCCAAAGTTTCCGGTTTTCTACCTTACCAGCCCCCGCGTTTAATTTTTCTTCGGTATCCAAAACACTGCCCAGAATTGGAGGGGTTGAGGAGAGCAATTCGGGCAAGATTGGAAGCAGGGGGCAGGGAATCGAGAGAATTGGACTGGGCAAGGAAGAACCTAGGTTGGGGAAATTCAGAGTATTGGTTTGATGATTACAAATTGGTTGCTTCGTGTAACTCCAATACTTAAGCACCCATGGAAACCACTCGCTCACGGCAGCTCTAGTCGCTGGGCCAGACCAACACTCACTCCACCCATTCCTCGGAAGGAATCTGGTACTGGCCCACTCTTGGCTTGACTTGGTTAGCCTCCCGCCGAGTAGCCACCGTGACATCCTCAATCCTCTCCTTCAAATCCAGCTTGTCCCCAAGCTAGAGCATGAGGAAATCGCCACTTGAGCTCATCGTAGTTCTCCCAGGTTGCTGCTGAAGGCGCTCATCCCGACCATTGCACGAGGACTTGTGTGGTAGCCACCACGCATTTGTCTTGCCATCGTCGATGCAACACTTTGACTGGGAATTAGATATCTTCGGTCATCTCTGGAAGCTTCTGCACACCGCACCGATGGTGGTACGACCTTCGGCAACTGGACACCTGGATGATTGGATGGATGGCGGTGGTGGCCGGCAGGTTTAGCTTGTACCCCACTGGTCCTATCTTTCTTTTCAACCTAAAAAGGCCCAAAAAATTGGAACACCAATTTATGGTTAGCTCAAACTACAACTGAAATTTGCACATACGGTTGTAGTTTCAAATACACTCAGTCCCCCTCCTCAAATGATCTCAAAGATCGCGTAGTGTTTGCTTGCGCCTTCATTTTCTAGCTAGCGTGGTTCAAATGCTGCCGCAGCTATGTGTGGGAAAAAAGCTCGCAACTCGCAAGCCAGCTTAGCTAGTTAAGGACTCAGCTCAAACTCGTGCCAAAAACAAGCCAAGCCGAGCTAGCATTTATGCTCGTTAAGTTAACTAGCCGAGTTTGAGCCAGCTCGCGAGCAGGTCGTTTAGCGGCTGAACACAACTAGAACCATCAGTCGCGCTCCAAGTCTCCAAGAGACCCGTAAACCATAGCGTCGTGTTGCCACAGACCACAGTATCGCACCACTGCCACCTCCCTCCCGCCTCTGGCTTCTTCCCGCCTCGGCCTCCCCCTCCACGTCTAGCCTTCGCCCTCCCCTCCCCCTCTACGTCTGGCCCGATGCCCTCACCTTTCGCCTCCGACCTCCACCCAGTGTCCACCTCGTCCAGCCTCCTTGTGCATGTGGTCCCGAGCCAAAGGAGATATCTCGGGAGTTTAGGCCGAGACAAACATACATTTTTACTCGTTTGCTTAACGAGCTGAGCCATGTTCACTAACGAGTTTGACCGAGCCGAGCCGAGCTGAGTTGGCTCTTTATCTACCCATAGCTGTAGCAATTCAGTCATCAACGTCCTCTCCTTGAGCCAGGTGCCGAATCTGAGCTCTGACGCATCGCTGTGTTACTTATGCCAAAGTGCCTCGGGCTATGACCATATAGTACCTCGAATGGATCTTGCCAAGGGTGAAATGGAGTGTGGTATTGTACTGAAACTCAGCCCATGCCAACCAACTGAACCATTTGCTCGGACATGCATGAATGAAACAACCCAAATAAGCTTCAACATATTGATTCACCCACCCTGTTTGATCGTCGGTTTGGGGGTGGTAAGCTGAACTCATACGGAGCTATGCCTGAGTTGATCAGAATAACTCCTTCCACAACATGCTAGTGAAGATACGATCCTGATCTGATACGATCGATCGAGGCAAACCATGGAGCTTAAAGGCAATTTGCATGAAAGCCTATGCCACTTTGAAGGTACTGTGCGTACCTAAAAAAATTTATCCACCATCACCATGATGCAATTGAAGTTGGAAGATTGGAGCAACCCTTCTATGACATCTATGGATATAATCTACCATGCGTGATCTGGCACTGCACATGTGAAGAATCTAGATCCGCCATTATGTGTTAATGGAGTTTTGGTTATTAATGACAAATGCTTTTATGAGACTAACACCTTTATTGATATACCTATTGTTTAGTCTTAAATGGATAGAGGTAAAAATCAAATGAGATATGCTTTCCAAATAACAAATCTTTATGAGACTAACACTTCTATTGTTATACAAATTGTTTAATCTCAACTTGGAGATAAAAAGGGAAAATCCAAACAGGTATGTTCATATTGATAAATCTATTTGAGAGACTAACTCTTCTATATTGCTATATCTCATGTTTAGTCTCAGTTGGATTTAAAGATCAAAGAGGTATGCATTCGACATCATTTTATTATATCTTGTTGCATTCCTCGGATTCAATATATAAGTTGAACCTCACCAAAAAGGGTAACTTGAATATGTGCATATGTCTTTATTACACATTCATGTATGCACACATTTAGGGGGAGTTCACTCTATATTTTGAGGTTTCATTAGTATTGATCCATATTCTCTTTCCACATATATGTGGGATCCCTACTTTGAAACATACCCTTGAATATATGTAACTTGTGTAGTTCGTATATATTCATATGAGCATATGTGACTTGCGTAGTTTATATAAGCTCATATATCCTTTGAGTATATATAAATTGTGTGGTTTATATATACTCATACCAATTACATTCAATTATCTGTAATTGTGTTGGTTGTCATCAATTACCAAAGAGGAAAAGATTGTGGTATTTTGTCCCACCATTATTGGTTAATGGTATGTTGTGGTAATTAATGATAATCACCTTGTGGAACTAATATTTTTCTATGAGTTGGTGAAATAGGCTATGTTCCATGTGATTGAAGACTACGGATGACGTCATGAGTTGATCGTCATCAAGTCAAGATTTCTGAAGAAAAAGAATATCATCATGTGTTGATAATATCAAGAGAAGAATATCATCATGGGTTGATGATATTGAAGTAAAGAGCTTGAAGTAAAGGATGCATCACACGTTGACGCATATCAAGTTCAAGAAGTGGAAATGATCATGAGTTGATCGTCAAGTCAAGAAGAATCCATCATGTGTTGATGGAGGTCAAGTGAAGAGTGCATCATGAGTATTCGATTTGGACTATGCTACTTATGATATGAGATTGAGTTGGCTTGCCAACTGAGTACCACAAGGCACATATTGAAAGTTGGTGCAGCTCAAGGGAACAAGATCATGGCATTCATATGTATGCAGGGCAAAGGAGAAACGGTAGGATTTGGTCCTTCTGACCCAGGCATATGCCAAGCCCACTCCTACATCGGCGGCTGAACAAGAAGGGGTTGGTGATGCCGAAAAAGAAGTCGGGGACTCCAGCCACAATGCGGCACATACAATGTCTGAAGGTTAGGGAGTTGCTGATACTATCGATGAAGACCGTGTGAAAGGAGCTCCTTCAGTCAGGCAAGCTTGTGGGCTTGCTGACGAGTGTGAGAAACTGGAAGCCCTAGTCCAAAGGATGGATCTAAAAAACCAGGACTACATGGCATTATCAAAAGATGAATGATCCGACGACGAGGATGCTGTGGAACAACATGCGGTTCCATCCGAGTGGAACACATACCAGTTCAACAACCTCATCGTTAATGAAGGCTCCCATCTACTGTGGGAGTACGAGCAGAGCGAGGTCAGGTAAGGAGCAATGTACAAATGCAAGGAGACTGTGCAGGAGGTGGTTAAATTCTAGGCCTTGTTGGTGCAGCGTACATTCATAGTTGTGAAGTCTAACCCAAGATGCTACAACGTGAAGTGCGACATAGAGGGATGCCCTTGGCGAGTGTACGTATTTTAGCCTAAGTGGGACACCTACTAGAGATGCTCTATAGTGGTCCTTTACACATGTGTCGTCCGTTGAGTCAGTGCAGTCCCACAAGAACCTGTCATCAGGCTTCATCGTGAACATCATGGACGGTGAGATCGTAGATAATCTAGATTTTGAACTACGATCTATTATTCGGGCGATTGAAGCAAGCTTCCAATACACAATTAGCTATGCCAAGGCGTGGAGAGCAAAACAGAAAGCATTGGAATCAAGATTCGGTACGTTCAAGGACTTCTACCACAACCTCCCTGGCCAACTCGGAGTCATACAAGACAGGAATCCCGACACTCATGTTGATATTCAAGATTCCACGCATCTGAAGTGGGGCAATAAGAGGGTACTAAAGCGAGAATTCTTCGCCTTTGATCCATACATCAATGCATCTTGGCACTGACATCTAATCTTGTGCGTGGATGACACATTCCTGACTGGAAAGTACAAGATCCAGATACTGACGACAATAGCGACGATCGTGAACAATCAAGTTCTTTTCATGACATTCACATTCGTTGAAAGCGAGAACGCGAACAGCTGGTTGTGGGTCCTAGGGAATTTGAAGATTTCTGTTGTATAGGGTCGTCTTAACGTATGCGTCATACATGATCGGCATGTGGGCCTGCTGAGTGCAATAACTCAACTACAATAAAGAGAGAACGAACCACTTCCATTGGTGAATCTGTAGAGTAAGTGGTGCGTGAGGCACTTGGGTGCAAACTTCTATAAATAGTTTCGCAATAAGGACTTGATGAACCTGCTCAATCGGCTGTACAACTAGAATCAACAGTGAAAGTTTGATGCACTCTGGAATATTCTGGATGAGCGAACCCAGACACACAGAAGAGAGACAACGAAAAAGGCCGCTACAAGCTCAAATCGGGTGCACGCACTGGAGTTGGGGGTGACGACAGTGTTTCGACGCTACATGGCCCCCGGAGCTGCATTGAGCAAATGGAAATGATGAGTAGGGTAAGAGGCACATGATGACGTGCGTCTCGCGGGCAAGGAAGCTCACCCGAGGCTACGGCGATGGGTAGCTTGCTCACAGTCATCGAGAACGACGCACTCGTTCTCGGCGATTCAGAGAGCTGGAAGCTTGGAGAAAGCGCGAGATGGAACGATAGGCGGGCTAGAGTGACGGTGACGCGCTCGGAGGCTTAAATAGCAACAAGTAGCGCGTGAGATTCACAATGAGAAAATGCAGCCGTGGCGAGAAAATCGCGGGCACGCTCTGGTCTCTTCGTCCACGTGGGAAAAGGGAGCATCAACGGGTCACTAGCATAGGCATGGAGTAGGCGGAGGTGATGGGGGTAGGTGAACATCGAAACTGTGGGCGGTGGTCGAATTCCACGGGCGAGCGACGGAGCAGGCGAGGCGTGCTGGTGCGCGGAGGCGAACACGAGGTGGACAAAGGGTGCTGACAGGTGGGGTTAGCGTGTCAGCGAGAGGGTGAGAGCGAGGCTGGCGTGGCTTCAGGTGCGCAGTTTAACCTGGTCGGGCGATTCGCCCATCGCGTGGGAAATCCAAATGGAATGTGGAATTTCCAGAAAAAGGCTCAAACTTTGCTAAAATTTTAAACCTATCAAACATGATCCAAAATTTATGAAATTTTTTTAGGGCTTCTCACACTGTATGGTTTGTTGTATAAATGTTTCAGGATTTTATCTATTCTGTGATTTTCTCGAAAATTTCTCCAAGTTGCTACTTTCATATAGGTTCAATAGTTGTTTTGATGAAATTTTCAAATGCTCAAATGAATTTTTTCCACAAAAAAATGCTTAAATTTTATTTCCCCACTTCTTTTTATTACACTTGGACAAAAGATGATTTTTAGGATGTTACATATAAGCATAGCTAGAGAGCATTCCTGCAGGCCACGATCAGATCTAGTACGTACGTGTTGCGCGTCATCGAGCACTGCGCTAGCTGATTTAGCATGCCTCCCCCTCTCTGTCCGGCCGATGCCTCCACGCCCCAAGCCGAGGAGGCAACCACGGCCATAAGGAAATTTACTAGCAACTCCGGCAAGTGGTGTCCACCTACCCGACTGCGCCCAGCGGCATCGCGTTCGTTTACCACCGCCACCCTGACGGCTGGTACACCTTCCTGCTGGCGATGGTCGGTTCCATGGTCACGCAGTGGCACTTGGAGGCGCGCAACACTGACGTCCTCATCGTCACGTTCCCCAAGTGCGGGACCACTTGGCTAAGGCGCTCCTATACGCAGTGGATGGCAGTGGTGGAACCAGGAATTTTGAAAACTCGGGGCGAGGACCGGCCTGCTGTGCTGGTTCGGTGGCTCGCCGCGCCGCGCCGAGTCTCAGCCTCTACCTACGCTTGCCCGCCTCGTCCGCAAGAAAATAATAGTTATGGAATACCGTGTATTGCAAATGGTATAACAATTTACGCAGTTCACTGTTAAGCATGGTACCAGCGAGAGAGCCAACACAAAACAGACAACACCGAGGCTAGAAACATTACGGTCATCGCTTGATTCAAGGAAACGTTATAGAGAAACCAAAAGTGAACAGAACAACAGTATTATGCGATTAACAAAGGCTATTTAAATAATAGATGAAATCATGTACTTGCACAACACTTGGATAATATACATTGAACATTACTCAGCAAACATCAGACATGAACAAATAATAGAAATGCATATTCTACATGAACATCAGTTTCATGTGGAATTCCAGTAGTGTTCATATCTCACAATTTAGCCACAGGGAGTGAGATTCTTGTTGCCTGCACCATGAGTATTATCATCCTTCCAGTCATCCCATGCTCTTGCTTTCTCCTCTTCAGCATCCTCGTCCTCTTGGGCTGACGTAGTGCCATCCTTGTACCAAGCAGAGTTTGCACCTTGAATCATCTTAGCAGTTCTTTCTTGCCAATTCTCCATCATTTTCATCACACGTAAGCCAGCTTCTTCTATGTTCATTGTCGGCAGCCTATAGTCCAATACAGGTAAAAAGGCAACATAAAAATTGAATCAGAGTCGTCTGATATGCTTCGCAAATGCTTTCATAAACTTTCAGGCCCAGAAAATGCAAGACCTGTTGGCACCAGGAACACAACACGAACACACGCACACGTTGTCACATAGACAAGAACGACATGCACACGTATATGCTATGGAGGCAAGCAATCACGTACGTATGCAGGAAGCGAATAGAGATTTTTGGTGCTACACTCCCGTGCTACGTTTTCCGGTTTTTTTTCTTCTATTGCTTCAATCAAAACAAATATGATTACACATCCTTTTATAGATTGCCTAATCAACTTGCTACCCAAACCAAAAATATAAACATAGAAAGCCTAAATATGGAAAGCCTAACAAAGGAAACAAACTAATTTGATCTGATGCTGATTGCATCAGGATCCTAACACCCTATTACTTGGCAAGTCTAGATTAGTTTTCAACAAGACCACTCTAGGGGATAAGACCTACTATTAGTTTAACATTCCAGGGGAAGATCTACTGGTTTCTACTTGGGCCTTTTTGTCGTAAACTATGGCTACATCTAAGGAACACCTCTGAATTATTATCACATCATTTTTAAGTGTTTACCATCAAAACAAAGATTAGAAATTGTCATAACAACATGACCAGACAATAAAAAAAGGACCCCGATCACCACGAGGGGGACCAGAGGATTCTCAAGAGAGGGGACCGGTGCCAAGAGAAGCTAGTGTGTATTAATTGTCTTGAAAAAAAACGTCCTCTCGATTACATAGGGGTGGCTATTTATAGCCTTCCGACTGGTGTACATGAGATTACAGATCTGCCTCTAAAAAGACCTTATGTCTATAGGGGCCGTATGGGCTTTTCTTTCCCTTACGTGTAGCCTTCGGTCTATGGTGGATCCTCCTGGTCTTGGTTCATCCGGTTGGTATGTTTGATCCATCGATGCTCCTCCTTTTGCACCGTGCGGAGTGCCCTCGGGCCGAGGGGCCCCAGGGGTCTCCTCGCTCCTGGATTCGTGATGATCGGCAACCTTCTGGTGGCCTTCGTGCTTCCTCCGGGGCCTCCTCAAAGGTATGCACGGTGCCCTCCGGGGGCCCTTGGTCGCGCCTCTGGCTTTCAGTCCTCGTGTGCCTCTTGGTGGTCTCCGTGCGCCCTTCAGGACCCTCCCGAATGCGTACTTGGTACCCTCGGGAGCCCCTTGTCGTGCCTCCAGCTCAGCCCTCCTGGGTCTCCCCGAAGGTATGCTTAATGGACTTCGCGTGTCCTTCGGGGTCTCCCCGAAGGTATGCTTGGTGCCCTCCGGAGGCCTCTAGTCGTGCCTCCGACTGTCGGTCCTCGTGGGCCTCCTGGTGGCCATTTGGGGCCTTCCCGAAGGCGTGCTTAGTACCCTTAGGGGCCCTCGCCGCGTCTTCGGCCCGTGGCCCTCGGGGGAGGGGTGCTTCTTGTGATCTTTGCCGATTTGTTGGGGCCGATGGGCCGCCTCTACGACAAAAAATAATTGAGCTAAAAAACAAATGTTGTACTTTCATAGAGTCATCCTTTTGACCCTTCCGTCGACGAAATTTAACGCAGTACCATGGGATGTTTTTTTTTAACACCTAAACAAGGCATGGTCTTCAACAAAGTCTAAATCACCAATCGGTTTTGATGTCCAAAAACAGAACTAGCAAGGTAGAACCTCTGATAGAATAAAGAAGGTCCATAGACTAACGTGGAGAAGCAAACATGACATAAAAACCAATTTCTAATATATCAAAGAATCTGCTTATTGTACAATGTTCAATGCACCAAGAGGCCAAAGCTCCTACAAATATATCAACGTTTGCATATCTAGAGTGGTGCATTAAGGGTTGTGACAAATAGTGCTCATTCCACATACTGCCATTTTTTATAGAAAAGGGAATATATTTTATTCCAGCCTCTGCAATAGGTGCATACTGACTAGTCAAAGATAAAAAATGCGACCAAAAGTAACTTATTACAGCTAGCATCTGAGAATCTGACAAATCAGGTGAGAACAAGAATAAAAAAAGGACCAAGCCATCTATCTATCTATATACTAATTGGAGGCTCTCCTAGAAGCCCCCATATTAATCCTAGAAAAGTAAAACATGGTAGAAATTCCCACATTAATCGAAGAAAAAGAAAAAAGCTAAAAATTCTCACATTAATCAGAGAAATCTAACCATCTAATTCAATAAGAAACGATCCTGGACATCCAATTTATATAACGGATGTAACCTACGTCTTAGATATATATATATCTACTACTCTCGTGACATGCATGGATAAGAAAATAAGAAGAGTTCTATTCAAACTGTAGATGCTGATATGTTGATTGCCTGTCTAATCTGTGTCCTATTCACCTCCGTGTCCTGTTCGGTGAATCACGCGTGATCAATTAAGTTGATGCATGCACGCGGTACTCTAAGAAAGAGGCACATCATCAAATATTGTACCAACTGTTTGATTTGGCATCTGCGCATTACACCACGGCACCACCACAACATTTTAGTGTGTGTCTATATATATATATATATATATATATATATATATATATATAAAGCCTTTTTCTTCTATTGCTTCAATCAAAACAAATATGATTACACATCCTTTTATAGATTGCCTAATCAACTTGCTACCCAAACCAAAAATATAAACATGGAAAGCCTAAACATGGAAAGCCTAACAAAGGAAACAAACTAATTTGATCTGATGCTGATTGCATCAGGATCCTAACACCCTATTACTTGGCAAGTCTAGATTAGTTTCCAACAAGACCACTCTAGGGGATAAGACCTACTATTAGTTTAACATTCCAGGGGAAGATCTACTGGTTTCTACTTGGGCCTTTTTGTCGTAAACTATGGCTGCATCTAAGGAACACCTCTGAATTATTATCACATCATTTTTAAGTGTTTACCATCAAAACAAAGATTAGAAATTGTCATAACAACATGACCAGACAATAAAAAAAGGACCCCGATCACCACGAGGGGGACCAGAGGATTCTCAAGAGAGGGGACCGGTGCCAAGAGAAGCTAGTGTGTATTAATTGTCTTGAAAAAAAACATCCTCTCGATTACATAGGGGTGGCTATTTATAGCCTTCCGACCGGTGTACATGAGATTACAGATCTGCCTCTAAAAAGACCTTATGTCTATAGGGGCCGTATGGGCTTTTCTTTCCCTTACGTGTAGCCTTCAGTCTATGGTGGATCCTCCTGGTCTTGGTTCATCCGGTTGGTATGTTTGATCCATCGATGCTCTTCCTTTTGCACCGTGCGGAGTGCCCTCGGGCCGAGGGGCCCCAGGGGTCTCCTCGCTCCTGGATTCGTGATGATCGGTAACCTTCTGGTGGCCTTCGTGCTTCCTCTGGGGCCTCCTCAAAGGTATGCATGGTGCCCTCCGGGGGCCCTTGGTCGCGCCTCTGGCTTTCAGTCCTCGTGGGCCTCTTGTGGTCTCCGTGCGCCCTTCAGGACCCTCCCGAATGCGTACTTGGTACCCTCGGGAGCCCCTTGTCGTGCCTCCAGCTCAGCCCTCCTGGGTCTCCCCGAAGGTATGCTTAATGGCCTTCGCGTGTCCTTCGGGGTCTCCCCGAAGGTATGCTTGGTGCCCTCCGGAGGCCTCTAGTCGTGCCTCCGACTGTCGGTCCTCGTGGGCCTCCTGGTGGCCATTTGGGGCCTTCCCGAAGGCGTGCTTAGTACCCTTAGGGGCCCTCGCCGCGTCTTCGGCCCGTGGCCCTCGGGGGAGGGGTGCTTCTTGTGATCTTTGCCGATTTGTTGGGGCCGATGGGCCGCCTCTACGACAAAAATAATTGAGCTAAAAAACAAATGTTGTACTTTCATAGAGTCATCCTTTTGACCCTTCCGTCGACGAAATTTAACGCAGTACCATGGGATGCTTTTTTTAACACCTAAACAAGGCATGGTCTCCAACAAAGTCTAAATCACCAATCGGTTTTGATGTCCAAAAACAGAACTAGCAAGGTAGAACCTCTGATAGAATAAAGAAGGTCCATAGACTAACGTGGAGAAGCAAACATGACATAAAAACCAATTTCTAATATATCAAAGAATCTGCTTATTGTACAATGTTCAATGCACCAAGAGGCCAAAGCTCCTACAAATATATCAACGTTTGCATATCTAGAGTGGTGCATTAAGGGTTGTGACAAATAGTGCTCATTCCACATACTGCCATTTTTTATAGAAAAGGGAATAGATTTTATTCCAGCCTCTGCACAGCAGGGTGCATACGGCTAGTCAGCATAAAAAAATGCGACCAAAAGTAACTTATTACAGCTAGCATCTGAGAATCTGACAAATCAGGTGAGAACAAGAATAAAAAAAAAGACCAAGCCATCTATCTATCTATATACTAATTGGAGGCTCTCCTAGAAGCCCCCATATTAATCCTAGAAAAGAAAACATGGTAAAAATTCCCACATTAATCGAAGAAAAAGAAAAAAGCTAAAAATTCTCACATTAATCAGAGAAATCTAACCATCTAATTCAATAAGAAACGATCCTGGTCATCCAATTTATATAACGGATGTAACCTACGTCTTAGATATATATATATCTACTACTCTCGTGACATGCATGGATAAGAAAATAAGAAGAGTTCTATTCAAACTGTAGATGCTGATATGTTGATTGCCTGTCTAATCTGTGTCCTATTCACCTCCGTGTCCTGTTCGGTGAATCACACGCGTGATCAATTAAGTTGATGCATGCACGCGGTACTCTAAGAAAGAGGCACATCATCAAATATTGTACCAACTGTTTGATTTGGCATCTGCGCATTACACCACGGCACCACCACAACATTTTAGTGTGTGTGTGTGTGTATATATATATATATATATATATATATATATATATAAAGCCTTTTTCCTACTCCCGGGAGTAGTTACTCTCTATTTCGTATCTCACATATCTCACAACGTAGGGAGTATCTTGCACAACTGAGAGTATGTATGTGTAGTATATGAGTATATAAGACTATATAGGTGGTATTTGCACATTTTCAGATGTGGTATGTATAATTTTTAGATATACTCCTTTTTATGTGCGAATATGAAGGTATTTACAAAATATGCTAAAAACTATGGACTCTCTTGCAAATTTTTCGTGTGATTCACATTGGAGTATCTTATAATTAGTATATAAGTATACCCAAAGTGATAATGGAATATGTCAAGTTCTTTTAGGTGGTATATCAAAGGTGGGAGTAACTACTCCCGGGAGTAGAAAGTATTTTTCCTATATATATATATATATATATATATATATATATATATATATATATATATATATATATATATATATATATACTCCTAGGAGTAGTTACTCCCTATTTCGTATCTCACATATTTCACAACGTAGGGAGTATCTTGCGCAACCAAGAGTATGTATGTGTAGTATACGAGTATATAAGATCTTATAGGTGGTATTTACATATTTTCAAAGGTGGTATGTACAATTTTTAGACATACTCCTTTTTATGTGCGAATATGAAGGTATTTACAAAATATACTAAAAACTATGGACTCTCTTGCAAATTTTTCACGTGGTTCACATTGGAGTATCTTATAATTAATACATGAGTATACCCAAAGTGATAATGGAGTATGTCAAGTTCTTTTTAGTGGTATATCAAAGATGGGAGTAACTACTCCCGTGAGTAGAAAGTATTTTTCATATATATATATATATATATATATATATATATATATATATATATATATATATATATATATATATATATAAGCCTCTATATTAATCCTAGAAAAGGTAAAACATGGTAGAAATTCCCACATTAATCAAAGAAAAAGAAAAATAGCTAGAAATTCTCACGTTAATCACAGAAAAAGAAAAAAAATATTGGTCGTCTATTTTGCTTTACCTAGGCAATCTACGGTTAAGTATCAATGTAGCTATTTTATATCTTCTAACATCCTACGTCCCAAATAAGTATTTGTATATAAGTACAAAACTATCAAACATGACAATAACACTCTTAGCCTCATCGGACGTAAGATAAAAAAAATTTGTGCCAGCCAGACATGCAGAATCGGAGTCGATTAGGAAAGAACTTCTACCCAAGAGACCATCAATCGAATTCAATTGTAAGTTTCTACCAATATAATCATGAGAACCAAAAGATAACACGTATTGGGGAAATATCACGCCCGTTCATCCAGTTTTTCTAAGTGATATATAACCTACAGCTTATATGGTACAATTCAAGGAAAGAGTTTAATTTCGAGGCATGTCCGGCATGCAATAAGCTAATAATTGACAATGTCCTATTCAGATTACAAAAGCTATGCACAAATATTGGAATTGGAGGCTCCTCTAGAAGTCTCCACCTTAATCCTATGAGAAAAAAAATTGCTAGAAATTACTACTTCCTCCGTTCTTTTTTCTTGACTTCTTATAATCCTAGATGAACAGAGAGAGTATATTTATCGTAAAAATAACACAAGAAATTCTAACATTAAAAAAGGGGAAAAACCAATGCATATGTTCAGGCTAGAACTATATATAGATGGATGAGGTTGAGGAGTTCTAATCTTCTGCATTGTACAGCATTCAAGAAAGGAGGAAATTTATATATATATATATAAAATCATTGCTAGCAAAAAAAGTATGAAAATAGGTTATTGGAAATCAAAAGAATATTACCACTAACATTTAATGATCATTATATTTTAAAAGACAAAATATACACCTTTTCAATATATGCTAGCCAGTGTACGTGCACGGGTTGATGACTAGTGTCTACAAACTAGAGACCAATTCTATTGTTGAACCGTCACCTATGATTGACAAAAATCTCCAGTTTTAGACGTCTGCCATAACACAAGGTCAACAGCCAGCCAGCATAGTACAGAAACGAAAAGCAATGCAGCTGAAAAACTTGTGCTGCTATTCTCTCTCTTTCACTGGTTAGTCTCCCACCTACAAGACTTGCAGGTCCAAATATCAGGGGTTGGTGTTTGTACGCACTTGCGCCGCCTGGCTCGGCGAAGAAATGGTCGGAGGCGCTCACATTTATCCTTGCTGCTCGTAGCGTGACTAAGTAGTGTGGTACTTCTTCTGCGTTAACAAGTGGAAGGGGGCCAATGCCCGGGTCCGGGTGAGACGCTGCGTCGAGGGCGGCGGCACCTGGCACAATACGTGCAAGCGGAGGCCCGTCGGCGAGGACGGGTGCAGCCGGCTGACCTTCGAGTACCGTGACGCGGGCGACAAGAAGACGGGATGGCTCATGGAGGAGTTCGCGAGCAACCTGGAAGAGGCCGCCGACGGCGCTGGCGTCAAGGTGATCTGCAAGGTCTACCTCTCGCGGAGGGCGACGCCGGCGCCGGACGAGGAGGAACGCCATGAAACCAAGGTCGTCGGGGCCAAGAGACCCGCGCTGCACCGGGAGAACGGGTTCCGGGAGGCCGCCGCGAGCAGTGTGGCGCCGTCACCGGCCCAGACTACTGGAGGCGCGGCCGAGGTCGGGTCGCTATCATAATCTCAAGCTGCCCCGATGGCCTGGCTGCAACCCATGTTGAAAAGCATGAGCAAGCCCGTCTACCGCTGCGGCTACGGCGGCGTTGCTATCAAGAGAGAACCAGAGCTGCCAATGCCATTGGGAATGGCGAGTGGAAATGGGGAGGCGCTGCAATTCGCTCAAACGGATGGCCTCGGGGTTGCCGACTTGCCGTCGGTGTCAAGAGAGAAGAGGTCTCGCCGGATGAATGGCTGGATCGTATTCTCAACTTCAATGATGGCGAGGGAGACGTCGACGATCCTATGGGGGATACAGCCACGCACAGCCACGGCCATTAGCTGAAGTGTCGGGATCCAGGAGAGTGAAGTTTTGCTGACAATTCATTACACTAACCAGCTAACCTGTTTGATTATTATATTGCTGCAATCTCTCTGTTAAGAAGGTTTTGTAGAATGTTCAGTTCTACGCCAGAATCGTTAACGACACCTAGTTATTTTTTATGTACGCTGTTAGTCAATTAAGTTCTGCTTTTGACTGAATATCTTCAAGCCGGCTCATATCAGCTTCACATGACATCACAGTAACTTATAGCACTTACGGTGATACTCATCAACCGTCATCAGATGAATCCAGTTACAGAATTCCTAGGCCGGAATGTTGTAGTAAGTTTTCCACACAAATTAAGGCAACACAAGAGAGAAACACAGTAAGCAAACTTGAAATGCACAAATCTGTCGGAGCATTCCATGATGTTACAGTTTCTAAGCTAAGTGATAAAAGATTGCGCGATCAGATCGTGTTGTGCACAGTTACACGACAAATTACAGAACAATTTACCAAAATTGAACTAAAACAGTGTCTGGTTAATGTACTCCCAAACAGAACTGAACATTTCTTCAGTTATATGTCATCAGGACCATTGGCAAGTGGCCTGTAACCATTTGGACTTGCAGAAATTTCACCTGACTCAACTGGTATGCACTTCAAGATAGCACCAATAATCAAGCTGATGGATCCTAGACCAACGCTTACCAACCAAAGCTGCCAATTGAGTGGAACAGTGCTGGCAAAAGTGCCAAGGAACTCTATGATCACCACTTGAAATGCTACCGTCACAGTTATGATTGCGATGAAGATCCAATTGCTGATGATACCACGGAAAACGTTAATCTTCTGCATTTCCCTGCTGTTTATTTCATTGAATACCTGGTGGAAACATCATTGACAAAACATTATCATTAGTACAAGAAGTTCAGCTATTGATACAATGATGGCGATGGCAAAAAAAAAAAGTCAAAAAAGCTGTTAGGCTGTTAGCACAACTAAACAAGCAGTACACTGTACACTTATAGAATGTGCTGGTTCAGGATGCTGAAGCGTGAGGTTAGAAATGTAAGCTGGGACCAAACACATAATATGGTGGCATTTCGAATGACCTCAGCTTCACCATAGGCCTTAAGGCCGAAAGTCTCCAGCTTTCTGGAGGGGGGTGTGGCAGAAGTAGCACAGATACAGCATCCCATAATGCACTCACCTGACAAAACACGAAGGAGTTGAATACGAGTGTATTGATAACGGATTTGGAATCTGCACCCTTGATGTTCAGAAGTCTTTCCCCAGCAAACATGAGAGCCCCAAGGACAACCAACTGATATAAACTTTGCCCAAAGATATTTCTCCACATGACCTTGGTAATGAAACTTTCCCCTCGCCTAACAGGTGGCCTCTTCATCATTTCATCATTTGGGGGCTCTGTTGCTAGAGCTAAAGCTCCCAATGTATCCATAATCATATTGACCCACAACAGCTGCACAGCAGTGAGAGGAGCGCTCCCTGTGATGCAAGAGTGAAAACATTGTTAATTGCATGGAGAATATAAAGAACCAATTAATGGAAAAATATAGCATCACATGAATACTATAATGTTGCCCACACCTGTGATGCATGCTGAGACAAAGTTGATGACTAAAGCAACAATATTGACAGTCAACTGAAACTGCACAAACTTCTGGATGTTTATGTAAACTGCACGACCCCACCTTGCGACATTTATTATAGTTGTAAAATTGTCATCGAGTACTATGACATCGGCACTCTCCTTGGCAACCTGCCCAAATGCAAGATCTTGCCATTAACTTCTAAAGATGAGGGAGTGTTACTGAAAATAAGCTTTTGTAAGTCACAGTTCTAACAGAAGCAATACTTGCAGGATCCAGTCAGCAACAGATTAGTGCAGTGAGAACAGGGGAAATGAATATGCTAATGGATTGTCAGGCCACAGCAACAAATTACTCCAAGCCCAGAGATGAAAGAGAAAATACAGGATAACTAAATACGTTATCAGTGCCAGCTTATTTCAGCCAGGATTAATATCTAAAGTTTCAGCTTAAACATCTGACCTTGGCAGTTTCTACTAATTCTACATGCATAAGATTCAAATTGTGTAAGAAAATAGTACCTCTGTGCCTGCAATGCCCATAGCAAGCCCAATATCTGCTTCGTGTAATGCCGGAGCATCATTTGTACCATCACCTGTCACAGCAACCACCTCATGAAACATACCTCTGAAGTTTGTCACAAGTGTATGCTTGTCCAATGGTAAAGAACGGGCCATGACCTACAAAATGTTGATAGATATAAGAAATTGCTCCCAGATTTTAGTACATGCATAGACAGAGGAAAGCGTAATGAACCTGAATCTTGGGTATCAAGTCCCTCATCTCTTCCGGGCTCTTGCTATGGAATTCTGGCCCTTCTATTGCTATGCCTTCATCGGTCAATATTCCACACTCTTTGGCTATAGCTTTAGCTGTGTTTATATTATCTCCAGTCACCATTCTCACAGTGATACCAGCAGACATACAGGTCTTAACAGCATCCTTGACTCCAGGCCGCACAGGATCCTTGATACCAAAAATGGATACTAGAGTAAAACCACTTGTGGGACTATCTGCTTCATCATCAAGATAATCCACTTCCTTATATGCCAGGCACAGTGTCCTCAAAGCGTCCGAAGCAAAAGAGTTGATAGTATCCAATATGTTCTTTCTCCGAGCTTCCAATAAGGGAATACTATTTCCATCACCATCAATCATCATGTCACACATCTGCAAAATAATTTCTGATGCACCTTTGCTGAACCAACGGGATGTGCCACTGGGTAATGAAACCAATACTGCCATCTTCTTCTTGACAGAATTGAAAGGCTCAACCTTAACCTTGGTGCAGGTCCTATCCTCAGCATCACGATCTCCTTCCAATCTCAAGCCAAATTCTAATATCGCTCTTTCTGTTGGAGTTCCTAAAACAGTTTGTTTACCATCCTTTTCTTTGACCACCTCCGCACTAGTGTTCTCAAAAATACCCTGCAAAAATAGGCTCAATGTGCTTGAAGAAATCACAGAATTCAGATCTTCCAAACTATTGTTACTGGCAACCGACTTTGAAACCTCAGCTATCCATATTTTGTCAACCACCATATGATTAGTAGTCAAAGTTCCTGTTTTATCTGTGCAGATGGTAACAGCAGATCCCATTGTTTCACATGCTGAGAGATGTCTAACAAGAGCTTTATCATTCATTAACTTTTTCATTGCAAATGCAAGACTCAAAGTAACAGCCAATGGCAACCCTTCAGGAACAGCAACAACAATAATAGTGACAGCTGTTGCGAAGTAGTTTACTATAGTCAATGCATCAGTAGAATACCATTTGAACAAACCAACTGTTAAACCTTTTTCGATAAGGAATCTAACCAGCAGGACTACAAATGTTAATGCAGCAAATACCAGGCCAATCTTCCCTATAATGGTTGCAACTCCATTTAGCTTAACCTGCAATGGTGTCTCGTCCTCTCCTCCCTCACTCAACGTGCTCATCAACCTCCCCCATTCAGTGCGCATACCAACAGCAGTTACTATCATCTTAGCAGATCCATCTTGCACTTTAGTTCCTGCCAGGATGAATGGCTTTTCTTGAGAAATATACACTGGATCACTCTCACCCGATAAGCTGGATTCATCAATCAAAAGGGAGTATCCATGTATAAATAGTCCATCAGCAGGCACTTGATCTCCAATTGATAGATGCACGATATCGCCAACTACTAAGTCATATATAGAGATCTTTTGTCGACAGCCATCTCTAGTAACATGGATAAATATCTTTTTCTTTTCATTGTCTAGCTCCTTAAACTGGAGTGACTGCTTATAGTCACTGACAGCAGTAACTATCACAACTAAGAAAATGCTGAGTATTATTCCCAAGCCATCATACATGCCCTTTGGCCAACCTTCAGATGCCAGACCAACTACAGCAGATAACAAAGCACATACCATAAGAATGATAAGGCTCATGTCCTGCAATGCATCCCAAACAAACATCCAGAAACTTCTTGAAGGTTTTTCCGCATAACGATTGACACCATATATGTTCTGTCTTGTATCTAAGTCACTAGCACATATGCCACGGTCAAATGTTGAACGGATTTTTTTGGATATCCCATCTACCCCACAATGCATCTTCAAAGCTTTGGCATCATGCTTGCTTGTGATTGATGCCAGTTCATCTGGATTGATGGAAAATCCAGCTTTCATAATATCGTCTGTTAGCTGGTACTCTTTCTTTTTGGCACCTTTAAAATCAAAAGGTACGCAAGTTAAATGGAGTTGCTGATGTAACAAGAGGAACAGTAACATGAAAAGTTATCGCATACCATCGATGAAAGTAAGTGCAGCCTGCTGCACATAGAGGGTGACCCGAATTTTTTCCTGGTAAAGGATACACAAAGAAGGGAAACATTTTTACTTCATACGTATAAGATTGTGGTTATTTTCTTGTAATTGTAAGATACAATCACAAACTTTGCAATGCAGTAACAGGTAAATAATAGCAATACTAGTTATTGAGCCCATTCCAATGAATTTATATTTGTAAATCCATCCCTTTGGATAGCAACAATAATATCAGCATGGTGAACAGGGAAAAAATTATGGGCCTCACATGGAGAGTTTTTTCAAAATATGGTGGTATAAACTGTGTCCCCGAGATTGATTACTTCTTACAACCAATATGTTTTTGTGCTTTATCACAAACATGACAATCAGTTACTTTATCACGATTTCTTTTTCTCCTACATTTGAAGTTATGTTGAAGTCCATACTTTATGTTACCACAGATACCTGTATCATCCTGGGTCATTCTCTTTTTAATAAAAATACCTTCACTACTTTCAAATATATGTTAGAAATGAATTAAAAGAGAGAGTCAGAGACCTAGTTGTCATTTGCCAGGTTTGAGAAGGAACTTTTTTCAGTCTAGAAGAAAGTAGACCAGCCAATTTATTGAAACGCGATGCCCACAAACTTTTCCCACCATGATCGTGAAAAACAAATTAGTTAACTTGTTAAGCATAAAGGAATTACATCCACATCAAGACTATTGGCGTCTAAGACAACTAATTGTCAAACATCTAGTAGAACTGTAGAAGAATTCAACGAATAACAGCCAACCAAACTAGTTGGCAGGCTGGTTGGTTTCAAGACCTAATGGCCAACCAAACTAGTAATAGAAAAAAGTAGCCGAAAGATTCTCTACTTTGGAAAGTACTTGTTGGGTAAAAGATTCTCTACTCTGGAATCTACCCAGTGACTAAAAAGATTCTCTGCTTTGCAAAGTACTTGGCTTTAGAATGGCTGTGCCCATTGTGTAAAGCAATCCAACAAAGGAGTAATTATTACATAAGTCCTCCACCTTTGTGCATTTCCTTCTTTCAATTTTATCTATCAAATGTCTCTCCTTTCAAATATATCTTAGTCAAGTTTCCTCCATCAGCTAATTCCAAATGCTCTTATTTAGCAACCACATAGTGCATGACAAAATGCTCAAAACAAAAGAAAGGCAACGGAAGATAAATAAAAAAATAAATATACAACAAAGCAAGAAAGGTATAAAAAAATTTGTTGCAGAATATATAAAACTTTAGAAAACCTATGAGAATATACAAAAATTTAATGCCCACGTTTTATGTATATTCCAATGCATAACCAGTGACATTTTTTTCTTTTTTCCCATTCCCTTTCACGATGATGTATAATTTCAAATGGTCTTTATTGGATATGTTATTGTTGTTCTGCCTTCTGGAATTATTTTATCAGTACTTGTCTATCTGTGAAGCTTTGGTCTAGTACATACTTCCGTAAAGTCCTCTCATTTCACGTTTTTCCTCCTCCTCCTTTTCCAGATATTTCCTCTAGACTACTTTTTTTTTTTATCAATTTTCATGTACCGCCACATCCCAAGCTTGAAGGTGCCACCAAAGTTTGCCATGTACTATCTAATTGCAAATTAGGTAGACTGAGATTGGCTTTGGATTATAAAAAAGAGGCAATTAAGTGCTTGACACAAGCAACGCTAATGATGCTATACGTCTTAAGACATTTGGTAAACAATTCTGTCACACTAAATGAACACTTGCAACCCCAGTACGAGTGACACCTGGTATTATCCTAAGACAAGAACCTCCTTGATGTCATTGTCATGAAATGAAGTGAGAGGGCTCAGATGACAAACTGGTTTAAAAAGGTGGGATTTTCTGTGTTGGAAATACTAAGAGAAAGGGTGGGCACAACACAGAATTGGATTTTTGCTAAAAAAAAACACAGAATTGGATTCTCCCAGCCAAACAAACAAGATAAGTTATTTTTTGGGACATGAAAACAAGAAAAGTTAAAATCGATAATATCTTAGATTTGTACGAGCGATTGTGACAGGCGTGGCCCTCATCGACAGAACCAATGTGATAAGATGATGTATTTTTCCTGTACAAACTTGTTGAACTCTTGCAAGGTAGCTTCGTGGAAGCTTCCTTGAGAGTCGCAGTCAGCGTAGATCAGATAATTGAGATAACCGGTCACTCTCCCTCTCCCTCCATGTACGAACGGGGAATGTATACGGTCGAGTCAACATTAGACGGACGCGCTGTACCCACTGCCAAGACAAGAGCAGAAGCACCCTGATTTTCTCAAGTGTTAGGTTGCAATGAGCCAATAGGCGTTAGAAAACTAAATTGGGAAGGTGTCCGTGCCACGATCTGATGGCTGGACGAAAACCAAGATTAAAGCAATTAATTAGCAATGGTTTCTTCGGATACATCAATCGGTAATCACATCCACAGGAGATTACAGACAATAAAGTTGAGTGGACATGAAAAGGTAATGATAAAATTCCGGATGGCGAAAGGCTTAAAGTGGCAGTTAAAGATGAGACGCGGTAGAGAAAGATGGGATCGTGCGTGGATCCATGGACTGAAAGAACCACGAAGGGGAGGGGAGCGGAGACTGGGTAGCGAAGGGCTCAAGGGTGGTTGGTGCTGATACGTACCTGTATGGAGCGGCGCTTGGCGTCGTCCTGCTGGCGGCGGTCGAGGTCGGGCACCATGCGGAAGCGGCGGCGGCGGTTCTTGACGATGGTTCCCACGGCGGAGCGCCATCGCCGCTGCGCCTCCTCGGACGGGTTCTTGGGCGGCACGACGAAGTGCTCCTGCAGATACCTTTCCATCACACCCTCCCCTCCCCTCCCTCGCGCGCACAGAGGATGTCTGCCCGACCGGAGCGGCGGAGCCAGAGGAGCTTTTTCACAGGCTTGAGATGAAGACCACTTGCCTCTCTGCCTTCCTCCGGCCGGTATAAAGAACTACGGAAATACGGAGCTATCTGCCGACGTCTAGTGACGCAGAGTTGTTTGACTCCCAGCTACCGTTTTTTCTCTTCATATTGACGAGGCTCTGCCAAGGTTGGTGCGGCCGGCGGCCGGCCGGATCGATCCGCGTGGACTTGGATGCCATGGCGGAACGGTCAGGGCGGCCGCGTGATATACAGTGCCTACTGACATCCACTCGCTTGCACATGGAGCTGTCAGAATGAGCCGTGCCGGCCGCGCCCGCGTGGACTTTGGATGCAATGGTCAGGGCGGCAGCGTAATATATCGCCGTCATCCGGTGAAATAACTACTAAAATATACTTGATTTCAACACGAATATTTAAAATATGATTGGTGAAGTCGTACACTCGTAGCTCTATCAAAACACGAGATACGGTTAAGGCAGCTGCTTTGCTACATCCATCCGTTGCTGCAAAGGCCAATAACTCATTTGAATCGTTCAGTGCCATATAGCTGTGATCTTGTAAAATACCTACTAAAATGTACTAGCGCACGTAATGATAAACATGAATATTTAAAATATGATAGTTGAAATCGTAAAATATGTGGTTGAGACCGCTGCTTTGTTACGCCTATCCGTTACCGTAAAGGCCAACAACTCCTTTGAATCATTGAGTGCCGTATGGACGTGTGGTTCTCTGTACACCACTGAAAATAGAGGGCACATACCTTTCTTGTGTGCGTTATTAGAACAAGATGGTCAAATCTGGATTCGTTAGACGAGTCGCTATCCTAATCTAAGCCAAACAGGCATAACAATTTGATTTGACGGGATTGCGGCCTTTTTTACCCTCTACTTTGGTCCTGGTAAAAAGTTCATGTAGAGAACTTACACATGCTACTAGTGTTTTGATACATCTCGGTAAAGGAAACAGATATCATAATCCAGAATTAGTTGGTGACAAGGTTTTAAAAAAAAAAAAAAATTGGCCAATAGAAAGGGAAGGAAATGAGAAATCCCTTTCTGTTGAATGTCAAATAAATCGTCTCTAGTTCGTAAAAAAACCATCCATGTATACTGAATTTCTTGCGGTTGCAGGCACCGCTACCATCGTCATAACATTGTTCTTGGAACTGATAAGAAAGTAACAATGAAGATGTAGTTGCAAATGAGAAAACTTGCGGTCGGTCATATCGAATCCGACTGTGCTCCTATGCTTCCGGTCGGTTGCGATCGAACCGCGCCGCACCACACCATACCATATCAGCTTATGGTCCGAAAGTTTGTGGTGTAGAGTTCATCATGCTCGCCAGTGGCTACGAACCTGACTTCCATGGATCCGCCTCCTGTGAGTTTTGGCTTATTTAGCGTGATTTTAAACAGAAATAGTAATAATAATTTTTTCACGAATACGTTGACAAAAATAATACCCGAGTTGTGCTCAAAATGCACGGTAAAGGGTCTACCACATCTCCACCGCACGGTAGGCCACATGGTAGCCTCCCATTCGGTAGCAGATGGCCTGCCGTGTGCCCACCGAGTGGCAGGTGCCCTGCCCACATTGGTTGCCGCTCGGTGGTGACGCGGCAGGCTGGCTGCCGCCGAATGGAAGGCCGCCACGTATATCTTATAGCTCAACATATATCTTTGTTCAACTTTGGCAAAGAAAATTGAGTACAGCTTATAGCTCAACATATATCTTTGTTCTACGTTCATTGTCTAGATACAGATTTTTGAACACCTTTGATAATTCTGGATTTTGCACAGAGTGTTGAGTTCGTGAATCAGCTTGTTCGCAGTCCTTCACGGTTAGAAGCATCTTACTCGTGAGACGTATTCTTCTCTCCTATAATATTCTTCCAGAAAGACTGAAAGCAGACTCGGAGGAAACCCTCGAAACAGGAACAATTAACACATCACGTGCAAGTATGAATAGTATGAGATATGCTAACTTATATTCATGCCACTAGTGCAAAATTTTAAAGTTTTCTCAGTTAAAATCCATCATATCGTTGTTTAGATGGGCGGATAGTTTCCCACTCCTTAGAGTTGTTCTTGGTTTAGCAGGTGACGCTGTAGAAGAATACTTGGACTTGGAGGAAGAGCCACTAAAGGTCTTATCCTATATATTTGTCTTGCTACTTGATGAGGAGGCTACTAGGGTCGTTGCAAGTGGACTTCCTAAAACTTATTTTTATACCTTTAGTGAACCTCATGTAATCGAAAACGAACTTTCGTAAAATAGTTAGTATAGTCTAGACCTGTAGCATCACTAAAAAGATCAAAAACATTAGCAAATGTTTTAATTTTACCTCTAGAATATAAAATAAATGTAAATGCATATATAAAAGGAATTTCTCTCTAATATTTAAGCTATTTAATTTTCATAGCAATAATGGCCTCACGTAAAACTAAGTCGTTTTCATACATTTTCAATTAAGTAACAATCTGTAAAATACTATGTAAATGCATACTTTTAGTAGAGTTCAACTTATATTTTGAATCCAAGAAATGTAACAAGATATAAAAATATGATGTCAAATGCATACCTCCATGATTTTCACATTTTCATCTAAATAATGCTAAACAATATCATACTCAATAAACAAGCTAGTCTCACCTTTAGATTTATCATTAATCATCAAAATCAATTTAATAGAGTTTAAGCTTACACTGACCAACGATCAGTGTTCTCGCTTGGCTTTGACTGTGCCAAGACGTCCAATTGTTCACCTCCAATTTTAGCCCATAACTCGACTCATGTCTCCACCCCAGCGTGATGTTCCTGCGGCGCCTGAGCACGGTCACCTCCGCTGCCCTTAGGCGCGGCGCGAACGACGGCGGTTTCCTGGCAGCCCTGGGCGCGGAGATCGCCCACGAGCTATCCTCCTCCCCCTCCTCTGAGTCCTCTCCCCCTTCCCTCTATTCCCAGGTACTCCCACCCAGGGGTGGATGCTATTAAGTTCATAGGTGTTCACTTGAACACCTATTATTTTTTTATAAGAAAAATCACTATATAGTATGTGTATTATATATATATAATAATAATAATAAAATATACTCTTAATTGGGTCAGTCAAACCACAACTCCCTCTCAGCTCATCAAATCATGTCTCCCTCCGACGCCCCACAACCTCGAACTAGCACATGTGATGGTCTGTCCATGGTCACACACCATTTGGCTTTTGCCCTTTGGGTATTGGACCATTCGGTCCAACCACAACAATGTCATTCCCCCTCATTGTAAGATCGAGGAGGCCGACTAGAGGGGGGGTGAATAGGCGTTTTAAAACTTCTATGCGTTAAAACCGAATTCTAATGTGGAAGCTAAATAACAATTCGGTTTAGCACAATTAAAGCCTAAAACAACTAAGTTCACTAAATGCACCAACAATACAAGTCAATAATAAATAGAGCAATTTTAGCAAAGACTTGAAAGCAATTAACCAATGATATAAACAATTAAGTACATAAGATAGCATTCACACAAGTAAGCAATTTAATTCTAGGAATATAAATTGCTATGTAGTAAAGCTAGAATGCAAACCACAATTGACACGGCGATATTTTTCCCGTGGTGATCGAAGACTTGCCGGTCTCCCCTAATCCACGTTGAGGTAAGTTCAACCTTTTGGATCGGCTCCAAAACGCGAGGCAACACCTCCGAGGTAAGTCCAAACCACTTGGACCGGTTCCAACCGAACCAACACCTCTAAGTGAGTTCAACCGCTTGAACCGACTCCAACTTGAACTTATCACCTCAACCCACTAGGGTTGCTCTTACTCCGCTCCGGAGATGGCGAGCACCAAGGCACTCACAAATCGCCCGGGTCTTCTCACAAGCTTCACTTGAGAAGATCACCGATGCACAACGCCTCCACGCCGTCTAGGTGTCGGCAAACACCAAGAGTAACAAGTCTCCAACTTTCACTTGAACCAATCAAGTGTCAAAGCTCTCGTGGATACTAAATCCACCACCTAATGCAACACATGCAATAGGATTTGCCTCTCAAACCTCACTAAGTGCAACACATGCACAAATGGGAGTAGAGGGCTTGCTCTTAGCTCAAAGGAACTCAATGGGATGCCAAAGGTTGCCTCTCAACCGACCAAGGGGGTATTTATAGCCCCCAAACCAAAAACTAGCCGTTTGGAGACGAAGCGACAAAAAAAACTAGCCGTTCTGACCTTTGCGGTCGTACCGCACTCACAAGGGGCGGTACTATCGTTCTGCGGTACTCACATGATTATACGAGCGGTACTACCGCAGCCCGATTTTCAGCACAGACGACACTCGGTAAAAAGGTCATAACTTTTGACTCCGATGTCGGAATTGAGTGATCTTGGACTCTATTGAAAGCTTATTCAGTGGGCTACTCAACCCACCTATTTGATTTGATCTCAAACACATTTTATCAAATCAAAAAGCACAACTTCAAAGAGCCACTACCATAGTCTAAGTCCAAGGAGTTAGCAACAAGCAATCTTAGACCATGCCAAGGGAAAATACATGAATCCCAACAATTTGCAAAACATATTTGCAAACTTAGATCATGCTACAAGTAGTAGGTATATGGACTTCAACCGTTTGCAAAACACATTTGCAAAGTATAGTCACATGCTACAAGGATTATCCATGAGCCTCAACTATTTGCAAAACACATTCGCAAATATAGGAAACATGTTAAGTTGAGCTAGAGCAAACACAATGAGCTATCAACACATGACTAACTCAAGCTACTAGACAAGACCCCTCTTAATAGTACGGCAACCTATTCTAGCAATCCGGTCTCCAACCAAACACCGAGACCGGTAAAAGACTAGGAACAAATCCTTAGCCCTAGCTAGTCATACCTTTGCCTTGACCATCCACTTGAAGCTTGATGACTCACATCCTCGCTTCATGTCCGGGTCATCGTCTTGATATGCATCAACCCACGATGCATCTTTTACTTGACCTCAATCAACACATGATGAGTCTTCTCTTGACTCGATGATCAACTCATGATCATCTCTTATTCGAGATCTTGATATGCATCAACACATGATGCATCATCTTCTTGAACCTTGACTCGATGACGATCAACTCATGATGCCATCCAAAGTCTTCATCACCCTGGAACATAACCTATTTATCCAACTCATGGAAAATGTTAGTCCCACAATGTCATTAACATTAATTAACAAGATATACCGCATAAATACTTTTGAACAAGCCATTACTAACAGTGCGGTATTACATCGCTAACTAGCATCCGGTAATACCGCTCTCCGGTAGTACCGTTTCTCAGATGCGGTACTACCGATTTCCAGAGGCTCGAGAAATACAGAAAAATACCTTCTCTGGAATTTACATACCGCCAACATATTTGCGGTCATACCGCTACGCGGTAGTTCCGCCACATGAACTCCGGTACTACCGCTCCACCTCAGAGCAAACCAAGTCCAAAAAGCAATGCTACTGGAATTTTCATACCGCACAGAAATCGGTACATCCGCGGTGCGGTACTACCGCGCATACAACGCCGGTACTACCGCATTTCCAGAAGCTTTTCGAAATGCAATGCATGACTCCTTTGTCTTGAGTCATGTTGATCTCTTATCACCTTTGCATTTCCTTTTCATGTCACCATTCAAACTCCGGTACTAAGCCTTGAAAACATCTTAGCACACACATTAGTCCCACAACACAATTGCAAATAATTGAATATAAAGTGACATGAGTATATATGAACTACATAAGTTATATATACCAAGAGTATATACTGAACTACAAGTTGTATATACTAAATATGAGTGTATACTGAACTACACAAGTTGTATATACTCATATGAATATATTAACTACACAAGTTAAAATATATTCAAGGATATATGAGCATCAATGAACTACACAAGTCTCATATGCTCTCATATACTCATATGAATATATTAACTACACAAGTTAAATATATTCAAGGATATATTTCAAAGTAAAGATCCTTAATATATGTGGAAAGAGAATATGAATCAATACTAATGAAACCACAAAATATAGAATGAACTCCCCCTAAATGTGTGCATACACAAATGTGTAATGGAAACATATGCACATATCCAAGTTAACCTTTTTGGTGGAGTTTAACCTATATTTTGGATCCGAGGAATGCAACAAGATATAATAATAAGAAGTAGAATGCATACCTCTTGTATTTTCATCTTTATATCCAAACGAGACTAAGCAATAGATAATCAATAGAATTGTTAGTCTCACAAATAGATTTGTCATTAATGAATACATACTGTTTGGATTTTGCTTTTATATCCAAGTGAGACTAAACTTGATATAACAATAGGAGTGTTAGTCTCACAAGTGCATTTGTCATTAATCACTTTGCATGCCTTCATGATTTTCACCTTTATATCCAAATAAGACTACACAATATGTATATCAATAAAAGTGTTAGTCTCCCAATTAGATTTATCATTAATCACCAAAACTCCATTACCACATAATGGCGGGTCTAGATCTTTCACTCATTTCTCTCTAACCCTATTAATCAACAGACAATAGCTGGCTCTCATATCTCTCCCTCTGTCTCACTTGATGCGGTAGCGCGGCCACAAAGAGGTCAGAGGAGCAATGTCAGGCACCGCCCACCGGTCGGGCCGTTGTTGTTGGGGCACCAAGCGGGGAGGGCGACTGGGTAGCCCTGTGAGTTATCTGCAGCCGGCGGTAGCGACCCAACACCTCGTGTAGCTCTTGACAAGAAAGCAGTGCAGAGGTGAGTTCAATCCGAATTACTAGATCCTCACTTCCCAAATCAGTAAAGAGCCAACTCAAATGCCAAAATCAATAACTTTGTTTGTGTTAGTTTAAATTGTGATTGGTAAATCTTGTCTTTTTTTTAATTATTTTGTAATTTTACTAAATTATTTAAAATATTATCATTAATATGAATAATTTATATTCTGATATATTTATATTTTACATTGAATAATATTTTTATAACTTCGAACACCTATTTTAGAAATCCTGGTTGCGCCGCTCCCCTCGCCTCATCCGACCACCATCTGACCCCAACCCCAATCCGGCGCCACTCACACCTCCCTCCCTTTCGCAGGGCATTCTCGACTTCGCCACCGTGCCGGACGCGCCGCGCGCGCAGGACGTGCTTCTACGCCGCCGCGGCGCTTCCGAGGAGGTCCTCGTGTCGGTTCTGCTCGCCCCGCTGCGGTTCGAAGGTGAGGAGCCGCTGCCCAGGGACGCGCTCATGAAGTTGTTCGTCAGTAAGCCTGGGTGACGCCGGTGCTGCGGCATGGTGGCGGTGGCGCTGCTGACTACGACGTTACTGCTGTTTGGTACCACTTGTTTCCTGGCGACGCTGGAGAGGACAGGTATGAAGGGCAGGAGTTCAGGTAATGTTTCTTCCGTTGCTTCGTTTTTAATTTCTGTGGATAACTGGATATTGTTGTGTGTACTGTACAATGAAGTGATAAATTCGGAGTTACTGCAAGACATTCTGTAAAATGGGCATTTCCGCCATATTTGAGTGGAGTCTTAGGATAGTTTTGATTGGCATTATCATGGCAATACTTCTCACAGGTGATCTGAGGAGAGCCTATGCTTGCCATAAAGTTCGTGGAATTTCTAAATATTTGGATGGATCATTGCAGGGTGTAAAATTGTAAATAGTAATGCATTGAACATCCACATTTTCTTGTGGCAATATCTTCGGTATCGAACTATCGATTATCAAATCTCTTACTGCTCTTTGAAGGCACTATGTCCAACTGCTGGTGCTCTTGAACCTGAAAAACATGGATGTGGGAAAGTTATTACCTTTCTTATTTGCCTAGAGCCCTAGAAACGTTTTGAGCTGATAGTATTTTGTTACCAGTTGGTTTTCATCAACATATTAAGGAGTTTTGTCGGGGTTGGGTATTCCTGTATGAAGGTTGAATCGCTAGTTAGGGCCTTAGGGGTCAGATAGTTAACTTATTTATATCTGTAGTATTTTGATATTGACTCAAGTATTTGTACGTGTTTATTAGATCCATAACCTGTGGGATACTCACTCTATTTTTGAGGTACACCTGATCAGAATTTTATTTACCTTTCTTTTTTATTGAAGGGTGTGGAAAAGCCTAGAAAACTTAGGTCATTTAGGTAAGGAGGTCTCACAAAATATGTCTATCTAGGCAAGGATCATTCTATTCATGCCAGTAGTTACCAAATTTATATGGTCAATTACTCTTAAAGTTCCTGTTTATTCTTGTAATTTCCAGTTAAAGCAATATTTGGTTTCTTTAGTTAGTTAGGGAACTTGCAACGGCACATGTTCAACATGAATGTGATTTGGATCACATGACTAAACAAAATCTTGTCCACTAGTTGGTCATACAGCTTGTGCTAGCAATTGAAACCTTCACCTCCATCTATTTGAAGATCAAGGCATGAGAGGGGTTTGTTGGTTGATGGTAGTTCAAAGAGAAGGGCAATGCTAGGGGCTGTTTGGATTATGACCAAGCCAAATTTTGGTGTTACCAAAATTTTGGTGAGTAATTTCCTCACCCTCGGATTGCTCGCGTGTGACATTAGATTTCGTTAGTGTTACCAAATTTTTATTGGCATTACGAAATATCGGTAGCAAACAAGGTTGTCACGGCGACCTTGGCGACCACAGCGCCTAAGGGGCGCCAGGACGCCTAATCGTCCAGGCGGGCGCCTAGTCGTCCTCTAGGTGAGGTAAGGCGGGCTAAATAGCAACTATAATTCTACAACTAACAAGTAGCAACACTGGTCAATACATTTGGGAGCAGAAGATCCTGGCTGCCCTCGCCTGCCCGCTGCCCGGCTGCCCCCGCCTGCCCGCAAAAATGCAGGCTCCCCCAGTCCCCCTCCCCATCGGGCTCCCCCTCTCCCTCTCCCTCCCGGCTCGGCTCCTCCCCTCTCCTCCCGGCCCCCCGGCGGCGACCTCCTCCTCCTCCCGGGCTCCTCCCCAATCCTTCCCGGCGGCAACCCGACCTCCCCCCTCCCTCCCGCCTCCTCGCTTCCCCCTCCTCTCCGCTACGGCTCCGGAGGCGGTGACGACTCGGTCCAGGCCAGATTTGGAGCAAGAGGGGTCGGGTCCGGCGACGGGGACGCTCGGGGAGTGGCGGCGGGCCGTGGGAGGACGGAAGGGGAGGAGGGAGATGGAGTACCTGGGGGCCGGCGGCCGGTGCGGTGACGCGGTCGGAGATGGCCAAGGCGAGGCGAGCGACCGCGGCGTCTGCTCCGCACCGCTGGGACGCCTAGACGACGCCAAATGATAGCCAATTTTCATTAGCGTTACCAAAATTTTTGGGAATATAACAACTGATGAACTAAAGGAGTAGACTACCACGTAGGTGCAATTAAGCATCTCTTGGTCCTGGATCAAAGCAAATATGCCAATTTATCCTGAATTGCTATGCTATTTTAATTCTGATTTTGGATCTCAAATGGGTTAGCAAGACCTTGCTCAGTAAACTCAAAGCCAAAGGGAAGTGATACTGGATTCAATGCCTTGTGTCAACTTGTGTTATTTGGGTTAAATTATTTTGACTAGAATGAAGTAACCCGGTAGAAAACTAGAGTAGTAAAGCTTAGTTGGAATTTGGAAACATATCTCCATAATCCTTTCTTCTACTCATTCATGAAATCCTTTTTACGAGAAATGTCTAATTATACCAATTATTTCGTGTATAGTTCTGTGCAAGAAAGTTTTACTGTATCATGCCGTTCCACCAAAGAGCATATTTCTGTTTCCAGAAACATCAATAAGCAATTGGTTCCTTCAAATAAGATCAGATCAATATAATAGGCTTGGTGCAAGAAATGTTCGCTAAAGATCTGTCGTTGATGAGTCGAATGCATAAATTCTTGCTCTTTCTCGATGAATTTCCATCCTCTCATACGGTCGGTTCATGTCAACGATCAAATCAGAGTTGCGCCCTACTAATTCTGTGCTTGTCATGAGGATGTTATATCCTCCACGGGAAGTAGTTGCGATGTTTTGGTCAAGTTGTGCCAAGTGTGATCGCTGTTTGCGTGTCTTGTTTTGAGAGGATAACTGGTGATGGTGGATCATGAGCTGAGCAGGGATTATGGTGCTCCCCGCATTTTTGATCGGGAGAACAAGATCACCTAGGGACATCTCGGCAATAGTTTAGCTTCTTTTCTAGGAACACACACAAAAAAAAAGATGCAAAACCAACCTGTTAGCAGTGGATGTAACTGAAAAAATATATATATATATCACTGCAAAGAAAGTTCTTGAATTTGTATCACTGTGAAGTTTCTAAATTCCTCGTCTGCCTGAAAAACGCTGTGCGTTTGCCACGGTAGCAGGGATTACATTGCTAATATCGTGGTGCTACAGTATTATGACATTTGACAGATTTAAACTGTCTGTTCCGAAAAGAACGGCTTAGACGAATCGATCCAGGGATGTACAGTGTTCATCTGTCCGTTCCCAAAAAAACAGCTTAGATAAAGCGATCCAGCGATGCTCCTTGTTCATAAATAGTGCATTATTCCTTTTTCGATTCGGCGGCCCGTAATTTCGTGGTATTGTAAATATATGGTTTTGATTACGATCATGACTCATCGTGCCTGTGTCGGTTAAGGGATAAGAACGTCCCCACCAAAGGGATAAGATAACGAAAACAGCAACCGCCACGCGCCCACCGCTCCTCTCCCGCCAAAACTGCGTGCTGTTTGCTCGTCTCCGACTATGATTCGAAGACGCCACGCCACCACCGGCTCCGTCGCGGAACCAGCTAATCCAGCCCACCGCTTCACGAGCTCTATAGATATACCTTCCGATCCCCCAGATTATTTCCTCGTCGTGGATGATCTCTCTCTCTCTCTCTCTCTCTCTCTCTCTGTGGTGACGGGTAAGTCGGAGGTAAGGAGTAGTTGATTTCGATCTCACGCTTCTTCGCTCTTCTTTATTTGGCTGGCCAGGTGCGCGAGCTATCCAAATCGCTTGCTTGTTCTTTGTGGGTGCTCCGTCCGTTCGATTCGAGGTCTAGGTCCGGTGAGGGTGATTTCCCCTGGTCGGCCGCGTTAGCTTTCTCCACCTTGCTGATTTGATTTAGGGTCATGACTAACTGCGGTTTTGCTATCTTGATATAGCCTAAGATTTTTTGAAGAATAATATAGCCTGAGATTGCGCAGTTCGTTTGCTTCGATTTCTGTTTGTCACGGTGGATTGGTCAGGCCAGTTTAGTTGGTTCGCATGGATCAGATTTTGGACATATCGGAACGAGATAAATTGAAGGTTGTGGTTTCGATTGGTCGTCGGTCTATAGGATGATTGATCTGTTCTATTCGAGGTTGTCGACTCACTACTTATGTCTTGCTTAGGACGCTACCTTTTGTGGTGAAAAATAGTACGTGATGCTTGTTCTTGGAGACAATCCGGCTGCTCGGAATTCTGCAGTTTTTGCTTCTGATACTGTTCCTTTATGATTTAGTCAAGACTCATCAGAAGATTTAGACTTGATCGGAAATGGTTTTCTTAGGTCTATCCAGAATTTTCGCAGCATTTTGGTGTTAAATTGTTTTCTCCCAGCAAGCTATATTGGTCAGATTACCTGAAGGTGGTTGTGTGGTATCTAACAGGGGCCATGTCCTGAAGTTTCTGTGGTAGAGATAAAGATGCTTTCTTTGGGAGTTGGAACGGCTTGATATTGTACTGTTGGCATGCTCATGGAGGTGATTTCAAGTGGTGCTCTTTGCTATCACTTTTTGGTCAGTTTAATTTCAAGATTTCTTTTAAGAAAATCGAAGTTCTCTCTTTTGTTTGCCATATCTGAGGAGTAATTCGATGATAGTTGATGGTACCCAAGTGTGCCTTTGAAGCGATCTGTTTGAAGGTTCTTCTGAGTACAAGTCCTTGCTTTGTGAGCTGTGAAGAAATTATCTGGGTTGTGTCTGCTTTACTAATTGCTGCTGTTGTTTTGTGTCTCTTGTCTGGTGGTATGTTAGGGTCTTCTGTGAGATTTTGGTATACTGCTTTGGTCCAATTACCATGATCCTCTCCGATGACACAATCTTCACTAGTTTGTGGGTTTTGAATTTTGGCTTAATGGATATTAGTGGATTTGGCTTCTGCTGTATTGTGTACTCATTCCAGTGTTGGGCCAGTCTTTTAACTTGTTGATTCAATGTGTTGTCTTGTAATTTATGTTGTACAGTGTTGTTAATTAAGCATCTTCTCTGATGTTGGAAACTGTACTTGTTAAATGATATATGGATGCCCTGATTTAGTGTGGAAAGATTTGTTGTAACCTCTCTGCGTTATTGGCATAGTCCTACTTATTATGAACTTTCAATAAATATGATCTGTGTGGAACTAACTTGAACCTCCTGTGCCATTGTTTTGCCTCATTGTTATGTCTCAAATGTTGAATTTGCAACCTCATTCAAGTACTAGGATTTTCTGGTAAATTTTAGTTGCATGTCTATTCCATTAACCTGGTAGAGGACTAAACTTTACAGTGGCTCAGTATTGTTTGCTTGGGTGCATAAAAGCGAGAAATGTGCATATAAGTAAGTTGCATGTCTATTCCATTAGCCTGGTAGAAGACTAAACTTTACAGTGCCTCAGTACTGTTTGCTTGGGTGCATAAAAGCGAGAAGTGTGCATATAAGTTAAATATACTGAACTTGAAGAAAGTGTCGTAAATGATCTCTTATATCCAGGCCGTTTGAATTGAGGTGCATCTCTTAATTTCTACTTATTGTGATGCAAAATATTTTTAGAGTATATCATTCATTTAACTGTGTACGTTTTAACAAATCTTTCTGCTGACTTGGTCTGCGAAGTCGTTTCCCATGATAAAATATTCTTGCTATCTCGTAGTACTGTAGAAATTGCTACTCCTTTTTGTACATGGGAATATTTCTTGTTCTTTGTTGAGCAGTACTTATTCTAGCACATGTGCGTTTTATTTCCTTGGGTAAGAAATGACATTCACTGTAGTAGGGCATTCCCCTGTTTAGTTGCTGGTTATCACCTAAATGTCAGAGATGTAGTCTGCTTATTGTGCAAATTGTGTCTGTAATAACATAGCAACTGAATTTGTATATCTTCTCGTCTTTTTTCTTGCCTGCATGGTTGAACTTAAATGCCAAGTTCGTTTCTCCCAAATAAGATAACACAAAAAACATTTTTTTATTGAACTGCAGTATCTATATTGTATAGTTCCATCAATGTTTAATTTTAGGGTGAATCTGATGCAAGTTTATCAAGTTTGTTAGGGCATTATGCTTCTATGGTTCGACCAATTTTATCTTTTATTGGCAAACAAAATTAAGAGCTTAGTTGATCTAAACTTCTTTTTTCTATATTTACTTGTGCAAAACTTTGTTCCATTTCAATGTGACCCACAGAAACCCTCTGTGGGAGGGTTAGCAATAGTATACTTGTTAGTTTCTTAGGTTTCTCTTCTCCATAAGCTTATTTCAGCTTTGCCTCTCTTTTTTTTTCCTTTGAATAATGTAATTTATGAATTATGTTATGGTGTTTATATCTGCTTTTGTTGTGTTTATTTTATTCTTGCTGTCCTGAGTCTTAACTGAAGTCTTGTACTAGATTTTTTATCTGTCTGGTCTGGAGGTTCATTGTTATGCCCATTCAGAGTTTCAATTTGTATAACGTTGATTTTATTTATTGAAATTCATTACAAGAATCTCGTATCTGAATCATCTTATCCAATCACTGTTCTTAATGTTGTGAGATAAGTAGAGTTTTATGCTTGTATTGTTTAAGGCATCTTTTAGAAGAGACTTGAATACTAGTCCATTATAACTTGGTTCGTAGCAATATGATTATTTTTTTCTCCATCAAATGTGCATGATTGTGAAAATTTTACTGGAGAGTAGTCTTAATTTCTTGACCTTGTTGATGAGTTGAATTCAAATAATCTCATATTGTTCAAAAGCTTGGGTGCTTCAGATATTGTTTAATTAGTTCCTATAAATTTATTTTCTGATTTTAAAACTTTATGCTATCCTTGTACTATGTAGCAGAGCCAGAGGTGCATGGTAGAGCCTAATATCCAACTAGGGTTGTATCCTAACATATTCTTTTTTCTTGCTAATTATTTATTCATAGCTTGCTATTTCCCCCTTCCCGATTGAAAATTGATAGCAGAAGTTTTTTTTGTGTGTAATTTGATCATATGATTATTATGGTTCCTTTATCATTTTGTACTGTATTTTTCAGTGCTTCTTTTCTTATAAGAAAACCTTGGATCCTTCTTGAGTATTTGGTCTGTTGTATATTTAGCGAAAATTTACATATGTCCCTATTTTATTGTTTTGTATTGGTCTCTTTTAGATACAAAGGGGCAGCATTTACAAGGGATCATTTTAACCCTACTAACATAGCTAGTAGCTGTTCCGTAGGCTAGAAATGTCATGATTCATATCCATGTTGTACTATACATTTTCTGATATTTGATATTTTGACGTGAAGGGGTATACAGTGTTTATTATTTAATATACTTGTGTATCTCTATGACTAATTATGCTTGTCACGTGTTCAAATAAATTAAACAGTAGGGGATATGACAATCAGGGATAGAAATCTTGGCGGTTATCGGTTTTACCAGTGGGTACCGGGATTTAGAAAACCAGCCGGTTTTTTCCCAGTTTAGCAAATTCAAATTTCAGTTTTCAAACTTGGCGGTTTTTTCTGGGATTTCCGGTTACCGTCCGGTAACGGAGAAATGGTGTCGGCGGTATTTTATCCGGTACCAGGATTTTGATCCTTGATAACAATAGCCCACGGAATTTAGTGCTATAACGTTATGGGATCCTTCGTTGAATTAGATTGCTGAGCTAGTAATTTTCCTAGTTGCACTTTGCATTGCTAGTATGAATGTCTTCATTGTAGATTAATGAATCTTGTGTATGCGACTGCAAGTTTTATGAACTAGGAGATATTTTCTTTAACTTATGCAAGAATTTTGTTTAATTTCATTTCATTTGCAGTTCTCCTAGGCTGAGCATTTCTAACTCAGTTATTCTTTCCTCTGGATTTATATATATATATATAAGATAAAAATCAAAAGTACATTCCTAAGAATTTTTTGTTTGCTAATTCAAATTGTGCCATCTTTTATGTGGTAGACAATTTTTTTCCTGAATGTAGTATACTTTCGTATGCTATTGACCGTGAGTTGACTCTAACCAGAACCTTCTTCTGAATTCTGTGTTCATTATATTAGTTGTTTTCTTTTTGTTCTATCATTGAGTTGTTTCTTTTTTGTTCTATCATTGTGATTGACTGCTTGTCTTTTTGGAATCTTGATACCAGAGATGAATTTGAATTTGAAAATTTTCAGGTTCACATAACTCTGTGAACTACATCTACATCCATGATTTTTTGTTGGATTTTTTAAACATTGCATCATGTTGAAATGGCTAATGGGGACGCCGGTTCCCCTGGACACCAAATTCATGATCAAAAGAGTCTTCCATAATTATTTTGGTGCATATAGTTGCAAATAAATACAGCTCAATTCAGCACTAGGTACATAATTTCTTGAGCAGCTTTGATAGACTCATTAATAGTTTAATACCATGTTGAACCTGCAATTAAATTAAGTTTTCACCTAAGTTTGGGGACGCCGGTTCCCTGGACACCGAGTTCATGTTCAAAAGAGTCTTCCATAATTATTTTGGTGCATATAGTATTATAGTTGCAAATAAATACAGCTCAATTCAGCACTAGGTACATCATTTCTTGAGCAGCTTTGGTAGACTCATTAATACCATGTTGAACCTGCAATTAAATTAAATTTTCACCTAAGTTCTTTTATACAACTCTCTTTTTTGTTATCTTACAAGGCTTATAGAATTGTCTGGGTTTTGTACATCCTAGTAATATTGTGACTCATGGTAATTTTGTCGTGCTCGTATCATCTCATTATTTATTTTATTATCTAATTTTTTATTCATTTTGTGATATTGTGTTGGTGAATATGTTTGTACTGTTTGCTTTTGTGTATTAGTTTGCGTAGTTCGCATTAATGTTTAAACTGGATGTGTCAACTTGGGAGAATGATTCTAAATTCTAATGCGAACATGGAAACAAGCATAGATGCAGTGTTATCTTTGTTAGCTGACCTTATATGTCAAGTATATCTAGTAGGCTTCATTTTAAAGATAAGTTTGCATTTCAGTTGGTTGAAAGCATAGCTGTCTTCCCTTACATGAACTATTTGATACTCTCTTTTTTTTTCTTCAAGAATATTTATGTTTAGTTTGGATTCCGGTTGCAGTGTGTGTTAAGATTTAGTGGACATGGTCATTTACATGATATAACTGTGTGCTATTTTATTACAGTTACAACCTTTTAGTTCATGATGGTTGCAGGCTCAAAAGGTGGTAATTTTGGGTTGGGATCAGGGTGTTTGACTGCTTGCTAATTTATTGGCCCTGAGTATCATTTCTATTGTTTTATTAGAAACTTTAGCATTAGTTTTCAATTATATATTGCTATTTATGTGTTTTATTTTCCTTCATTGCAGAGAAAATACGTAGACCTATGTTGAATTGAAAGTATTATGATGTAGTTGCATGCGACTAATTGCTTTGATGCAGTTTAACTGATTAATTTTTATCTCTTAAAAATGATGGTAATTTCTAATTATAGAATATATCTCCAGGAGGCTTAGTTTAGTTGGTGTTAACAAGAAAACTTAGGAATGCTAATGTTGCCTTAAAGAATATTTGTGTTTGTATTCTAGTATGTTACTTGGATCGAACGTGCTATGGTTGATTTGTGTCATCTGTTATATATTTGTCTTGCATGTATTTGTCTGCTTGAAATGACCTTCAAGAAGAGCCTTGTCATTATCACCTTATCATTTAAGATTTGCATGAACACTTGAAGTGGAATGCTCGATTATTATGGTGCATGTTTTGAGGAGCAATGTACTTAGGTCAAATTGTTTTACTGATTTGCTTTCTATTTTGTATATCTTTGCTTGTTGATTGTTGCTCTTGTTTTGATTTTAGCAAACTCTTCCAAATTCTCATTGAGTGTTGGCCATACTGTTATTTACCTGCTGCCTACTGGCAAACTTAAATACTTGTAATTACATGACATCTGCATTTTTTATGTATTTGTGTTTGTATTCTAGTATGTTACCTAGATCGAACGTGCTATGGTTGATTTGTGTCATCTGTTATATATTTGTCTTGCATGTATTTGTCTGCTTGAAATGACCTTCAAGAAGAGTCCTATCATTATCACCTTTTCATTTAAGATTTGCATGAACATTTGTCTGCTTGAAATGACCTTCAAGAAGAGTCCTGTCATTATCACCTTTTCTTTAAGATTTGCATGAACACTTGAAGTGGAATGCTCGATTATTATGGTGCATGTTTTGAGGAGCAATGTACTTAGGTCAAATTGTTTTACTGATTTGTTTTCTATTTTGTATATCTATGTTTGTTAATGGTTGCTCTTGTTTTGATTTTAACGAACTCTTTCAAATTGTCATTGAGTGTCGGCCATACTGTTATTTACCTGCTGCCTACTGGCAAACTTAAATACTTGTAATTATATGACATCTGCATTTTTTATGTGTGATTTGTTTTCGTTATGTCAACATGCAAGATGGTACTTTATGTTCTCCTGATGGTTGCATTAGCCATTCAGTTCCATCTTTTTGAATTACAAGATTGTAGCTTGTTTCCCTGTATAAGTTGCATTTGTATTAGCAGTTTATGGTTCCCTCTGTTTGATATATACAAGATCGTAGTGCTTCATTTTCCTACCATGGTTTTGTTTTCATTAGAAGTTATGCAGTGATGACTAATTGTGAACATAGTTCTATTGTTTGTTCTTTTTTCTTCTTTTTTGTTTTCATTAGCAGTTATGCAGTGATGACTAATTGTGAACATAGTTTCATTGTTTGTTCTTTTTTCTTCTTTTCTCTTTGTTACTTCTTTATTTTTGAGATATGTGTGGGGGTGGGAGTGCCTAACACTGCCAATGCCGGTCCCAAGCCCGGACAAAAGTGGAGGGGGCATGAATTCAAATTTTTTAACAAAACAAACAACATTTTATATCCTACTGCGGGTTGACTGTGTGGTATACTGATATTTCCTGTGAAAAAGTGCAGTCTGAGCTAGTACTGTGTTTTGACCCCGAAATAAGCAAAAGCTTTTGTTAAAAGTTGCTTCAGTGTGCACAGTGGCAGATCAGAGGAGGAATACCCAAGTTGAAGCTGAATATATCTACCTAGTCAGTGACATTGTTGACATAGTGGGTTCGATCTTCCTCCCGATCGATGAAAGCTTGCCCTTGACTGAAGGCTAGCAGCAGAGTCGGGGCATTGGTAAAACTTGTCATTTGTGCTTGTTAGATTTATTGATTTTTCTTGTGAGGTCTAGTTTCTTGATTTTGAGGCCCTGTGTGGTAATGTGGTTATCAAGTATCATGCCCAGCAGGTTTTTCTCACGCAAGTGCGGTCACTTGGAGATGAAACTTGTGCAGCTCAATGTGATGACGGGTGCAGGATGATGCTGAACTGCTGATGCATCAATCTGTATGATAAAAATGCATTAATTGTTGCCACTGGTGTTATCAAAGCTTCAGACCAGGTTTCAGGCGTCAAGGGGCAGCTCTGCAATGCCCGCACACTTCAAGCACAGAATAGGAAAACCGGAGTGTGAACAGTTGGTGCTCGTACAGAATCTGCACCGAACTTTCTTCTGCACATCTGGCATTCTTTTAGGAGAATAGTCACTTGACACCAGTATAATTGTAACCCTTGAATCGAGCAAAATTGTTTGCACATCAGCAGCAAAGATTTCGGAGCCAGTTGTTTTGGTATGCTAGCTCAAGGTTTGTGGTCCAACCTTCTGAAAGTTTGAGAGTTTTTTTTTTTCTAAAACGTTCTGAAAGTCCTAAGAGTTGAGACGCAAGGACACAATATGCAGCCTTTATTTACAACTAGAAGGGAACCCGTGTCAAATGGCGCGGCCGGTAGGACGGAAATAAGTGAATGATGTTGCAACATGATCAATTGCTCCTCTAGTCTTGCATATATTAGACTAAAGACAGTGAACGATAGTGTTCATAGCCATGAAATAGATAATAAGATGGTACTGTGGTTGCTCGTAAGCTATGCAAAATATGATCAAGTACTTCAGTCCACATTCTTGGGGGTGAAAGGAGAGTACATGCTTTAAGTGTACATTCAAATCAGATGCTGTCAACACTTAGCTAAAATGGTGTATTTCAGATTTTATCCTATATCCAGCTTATATTCCACAAATTCACCCTAACTTTTTTTTCCAGCAGTGTTAACATGTAATGTTGAATTTGCTATCAGCAAGCGCAACCATATCGCATGACTAAATTTTAGGATTCATAAGCTTTTCGAGAGGCATATTGATATATGAAGAGCAAAAACCATTCAGTCAATGTTTTAAAGACAACACTATTTTCACTATACTGTGTATGCACTATAGCACATGTTTTTTATGAACATCCCAACGTTTGTTTGCCTTTAACATGAATGTTTTCCTCTGAGAACTGATAATTAAAATACCATGAATTGTTTTGTATATTGTAACTTGTAAGCAATATGATTCTTTTCAAGTTTTACTTAGCCAAACATTACCAATATTGTCAGGCGTACGACACAATAATATAAAAGTAGGTATGAACTACACACAACTTTAATGTGAAATACGTGATTCTTATCTATATTGAAATTGTTATGCACTTTTCATCTGTAAAGGGAATTATATTTGCAAAAGGATATTTTGAACCATACAATGTGTAGGTGTACCACTGCTGGTTAATTAAGTACAGCGGGGGCTTACACAATTAGATTTTTTTTATTGCCTAAGTCTGTACATAATTAGTGCCGACCATCCATCCAACTTTCTATTCTTAACCCAATGATTTATTTGTTCAGTATGGATCCAGCTACACCTGCATTCCCATGCTATGTAGTGTTGCTGATGTAGTAGTTCCATGTCCCTTTAGAGTTTACAATTCATGACCTATACTGTTTGCTAAGTAACTCAATTCTAGAATAAATAAATTTGATAATGTTCTATATAAGGGAAGAGGTTATCAGAGCTTCAAAATCTGAAAATACATTTGATGATGCAGTAAAGAACATATCTCATGCTGCACTTCTATATCACATACTCTATTTTTGCCAGGACAATGGCATTTGGTTTTTATGGAATGGATCCAACAGATTGCTATTTGTACACAAAAGTGATGTTATAAGAGGGAAACATCATACAAAGGATGTGCTAATGCATATGTTAGTTCGGAATGCAATATAATCGCAATCTACAAAGGGAAAAAATAGACCACAAAAAACAATATTTGGAATAATATGGCCAACATGCTACTATCTATGACATTATGCTCCCATATACACTTTAGGTCTGGATTAAGGCAGTGCACTGGGAAAAAAAAGATACGAAGGGGTGTAGCAAGCCCATATTTAAAAGATACAAACAATTTAATCAGCCCACTTCATTTTGTTGGATTTTGATCATTTCCTATCAATAATGATTGTAATAAAGCTTGTCATGATTTAACTCAAGGTCATTTACGTGGGAAAATTAGGTCAGTGACATCCCAATCGGCGGGAAGGTAACACCTAAACCAATTTAATAGATGAGACTAAATTCCAAGAGATAGTAGAGCATCTATTCTGTCCAATATGATTTACGTTACTAATTGTTAAAAAGGCATTATGATTCTATTAGATGGGGATGCATAACTTAAAAATATCAACATGTGGACATAAACATTGAGACAGACTCATGAATTACCAACCTAGCATAAAGAAATACAAACTCATGTCAGAACTGGAGCACCAATCTACCGATCAGCCTGAGAAAAGCATATGCATAGAGTAAATGAAAAGCACAAAAGCGAGCATTTGAATTGACTCAACAAATCCCAAAGCACAAAGTCCACCTGCTAAGAATAAACATTTTCAACCATAGAATATGTAATGTGTAGTTAAAGTTTGCAGAAGTGATTAGTTTCATACCTTAGGTAGCCACAAAGCATATGCCTAGGCAATAGGCTGATTCTTCCATGCACTGGAATTAGCACATGCGACGACATCTCCATGAATATGTTGCACTGACTTGACTGAAAAAGGGAAAAAAAAAACCTCTTTTAAGTAACCATCTGCATATGCATACTTCTTTTAAGAAGGCAACTGCAGGCACATAATGTATAAAAAGTTTTTTTTAGAGATCATAGCATGTTAAAGTTGAATTGTACCGTTTTTGAACAAATTTAGTAGAAAGACAACTGCAAATCTGATCACTTTGTTTCAAGACAAACTGTCACTTTGGACCATTTTTTTTTATCTGGTTCAGAAAGGTAAATCAAGAATATCTGGTTCAGAAAGGTAAATCAAGAATACAGCAAGGTCTGTATCCTAAAAGCGTGAATTTTGGTGCTTCAATCTCCAAATACAGAAAGTAAAACTAAACCAGGCATACTACTATGCAAAAATTCAGCACTTCCCAATGTCAAAAAAAGGTGTTTGGTAAGCCGTTAATATGCTGAAGAATACTTATCTTACACAGTGCTCTCTGATAATTAGTTCATTGGTATTAACATGGAGTCCCCATATGACCATCTGTATGACCAAAAGACTGAAAACATTGGCAGATTAAAAAGGATAGAAACAGAACACGCAGAAACTAATCTACATGTGATGCACCACTTTGCTATCTATGAAAACAGATTTTTTTTATATATTTCTCCAAAGCGAGTGTAAATCAATTTAGTTAAGTGTATGGTTTGGTCTAGCTGAAATAGGAAAACTCACTCCAAAGAAGCAGCTGATTCTATGGATAATAAAATTGCATACAAAGCAAAATTTACAGCATAAGACCGAACGATATTAGTATGAAACAGTATGAAATACGTCAAACATCACTACACCAGCTAAGAAGCAGACATATTATCCATATTGTTTTAAGTTCTATGATTTCAATCATTCAATGACTCAATGTGATTAGTAAAAAACAAATGAACTAAACATGATACACGTCCTACTGAATGTGAAAAAAAAAACTATGAAATGGGTACCAAAAGGGATACATAACAATAGTAGTCAAGAATAGAAGGGCATACTTCGCAAAGCGACAGCGAATAAAGATTTTGCAACATTTGCTAAACCATGTAAGGATTTATGAAATACGACAAACATCACTATACCAGCTGCGAAGCAGACATTACTCATATTGTTTAAATTTCTATGATCTCAATCACTCAATGACTAAATGTACTTAGTAAAAAAACAAAGGAACTAAACATGATACAGGTCCTATTGAATGGGCAAGAAATTATGAAATGGTTTTGTATTTTCCTGCACCGTTACTAAATAAAATCAGGGCATCTAATTGATCACTGTCAATTCATCACTATGTGCACCAAGCTATCAGCAAAGACTTGGGTAATATATGAATGCAGTCTGTTAGGTCTCCACCAATGGCATCAATTGCGGTGTCGAATAGCATTCGTCAAATAGAAAAATACAATGGCATGTGGATATCACTTGAGAATCACTAAAAAGCTGCTTTAAATACATGGGAAACGAATAGACTACATACTGACCTTCTTTTCCTACTGAATCTATGATATTACCCAGTGATGCCAATCAATGACTCTGAGCTTGTCAAATGGACACCGAGGACACTACAAACACCAAGTAGCACGCTCAAGTTTCAATGAAAAAAAAAACCCTGATGAAATGGTTTGTGAAAGCAAGGAGCACAAGAATAAAAGGTCTTACCTAAGCTTCTTCTTGACAGCTGCCTCCACAACCCAGTCACCAATGCAATTCAAGTCTGTGGCATGGGTCGTAGGGAGGGAGTGTTAAAAAATCACCTTTGTGATCACCATTGCAATCACCACCTTCGACTGTGGAGGCGGCGAGCGAAGGGAGGCGGTGGGCGGCGGGGATGGCGCGGGCGAAGAGGAGCAAGGGGCATCGGGGGTGGTGCGGCCGAAGGGGAGGGGGCTAGGGCATGGGGCGTAGGGAGGGAGGCGGGCAGGGTGGCGCGCGGAAGGGGTAGCCCTAGGGTGACGGGCGTGGAGGTGGGGCGGACCGATCTGGGCCTTTCGTGCCTCAGCAAGGGCGGTGGAGGATGGCGGTGGCGGTGATGAGGAGGAATACCTGGGAGGACGACGTAGCGAGCGCCGACGACTGGGGAGGGAAATCGAGCAGGCGGCGAGAGAAGAAGAGGGAGGGACCGGTAGGGGAAGGAGCGAGGGGAGGAGCGCGGCGCAGAGACCGGATCAGGAGGGAAGGGAGGGGCGACACTGAGGCGGCGACCGGGAAGGACAACGGAGCGAATGGCGACAGCTGGGGAGGGAAAGCGACCGGGCGGCTAGAGAAGAAGAGGGAGGGACCGGGAGGGGAAAGGACCGAGGAGAGGAGTGCGGCGCAGGCTCGAGCGAGCGGATAGCGGAGAGAGAGACGCGTCACAGGCGGGATGAGGCTTCGCGCTCGGGGTGACGTGGCCGCGCGAGGGCCGCGTGTTCCCTCCGCACGCACCGGCTCGGATCGGATGGCCCGGACACGATCGCGGCGCGATCCGACGGTGCCCCTTTTCCTGTCGACGTAGCTAGCGTGAGAGGAGCCCAAAGCTAGCAGCCTTATATGTTAGTAATGTTCTGATATTAATATTTTGCAAGTTATTTTGCAAGTTAAATATGTTAAGAATAGTATGTTCTCTTGATAAGAAGGTTTGTTTTATTTTTTTGAGAACCTGCAAAGTAGGATATGGATGAAGCCTAAACTGAACGAGCAAGAAACAAAGACCATACTATTCTGATGGAACCTGAACTAAGCCTCACTATCATCTAAGCTCACCGTAAGCGGCGTGCACGTCCAGCCAGTAGAACGAACGAATTCCCCTCGAGAAAGTGAGACTTTCAGCTGCAATTGACGTTGTCAATGAGCTCCATGGTCTTGGATGTAATACCTCGTTTAATTAAATGAATGAAGTAGAAAGGGAATTAGAGATAAGAAAGAAAAGATAGTTAGGAAGGGGAGGATTGGGCCGGCCAGGGCCCAACCGAGTCCAACTCGGACTCAGAGAGGGGGCCATGTGCGTTGCTTAGAGGGGAGGGGAGGGCTGCCGCACCCCTGAACCCTAGCCTCCAGCTGCAAGCCTACCCCAATTTCTAGCCGCCGCTTCCTCTGCCTCCTTGCGTACGCCCCAGCCTTTGCCTGCCGGCCGCCGCCTGCCAGCGCGCTGCCCTGCACCACGCTGCCGCCCTACAACAGCCACCGCTGCTGCTTGCTGGCTGCTGCCATTCCCCACGGTTGCTGCGTGTGTTGATCTGCATGCGTGCGTGCGTGCAAGTGCAAAGCTGTTGCTTGCGTTCATGCATGCATGAATAGCAGCCGCTGCTGCTTGCTCGTTGCTGCCGCTGCCACTGCTAGGTTCTGCTACTTGCGTGTGCATGGCTGCATGCGTACAGACAAGTGCATGTGATTAGTCGCTGCCCTTGGCCGGGAGATTAGGGGACTCTAATTACTTCTTTGCTGCTGCTGCCTGTGCTGCCGAGGACGCAAGGAAGAACAAGGAAGGCCAAGAAAGGGAAGGAAGCAAAGGAAGAAGGAAAGAGGTAGAGGAAGAAGAAGAGATGAAAAGAGAGGATTTTTGCGGACTTTTCGTGATCTGCCGTGATCTTCAAGGGTACTAACGTATGTTAATTCCTAGGATTTGCCATGATTTAGTCTCTGTTAAAATCATAGATCATTTTTCTTCGAGAAAGTTTAATTTTCAGTTTGCCCTAGTTCGTCAAGGTTAGACGTAGGATCTTGTGGGGGGCGATTCGAGATATTTAGACTCGGATTCATATGTTTGTCCAATTAGATAAAAGTTAGATAATCTCGTTATCTCTCCAGGAAGATCTTGATCACTATAATCAGAGTAACGACCGAAGAGTTACGGCCTCGAGAAGATCGCTGTCCAGAATTTTGACGTAGCTGATAGATATTGTGTAGATGGGTCGGTTTCATCTAGTAAATAGCAAAATTAAAAGTGGTGATAACTTAAATAAGTTAGAAAATTTTGTATAGTTTTCAGAACTGGTATCGTTCATACTTTTTTAAGATTTAAAATTAAGAAATAAGTCCATATTATACCCCTGAACTTTGACGAGAGTCCAAAATACCTCCTCAACTCCAAAATCATCCATATTACACCCTCGAACTCCCAATACCACTCACTCAACCCCCTCGGACTGAAACCACCCGGTTTTGGATGACGTGGCATCACTAATATCTTGATTTTCTTAATTTTCAAACTTCCAGAGGCCATCTCTTCTTCGTTCGAACTCTGGATCGAGCGATTCAAATTTCTAAATTCCTTGTCTTGTTGTTAGTATTTATTTGGTAATTTTTGGGGATTTTATTTGGAGTTGTTTTATTTATTTGGCTTTGTTCGCTCGTATAGATTCTGACGTTTCGGAAGAATTCGTGGACCCGACGACCGAAGCATCGCAACACTTCAACAAAGGCAAGTCATAGACCTTTAATCATGTTGTATCCAATTTATAAAAGTATATTGTTTGATATAAACATGCATAGCTAGTTGTATAAAAATAGTTTTAGGAATAGTTAATTACCTAATTGACATTATGTCTCCTTGATAAATTGAGAATGACATATATCTGATTACACTTTTCATCATGAATTTCTTGGTTGCTTCCGTTGTTATCAAGGAGGCATAATGGCAATTAGGTAATTAACTATTCCTAAAACCATTTTTATATAACTAGCCATGCATGTTTATATCAAACAATATACTTTTATAAATTGGGTACAACATGATCAAAGGTCTATGACTTGCCTTCGTTGAAGGTTTCAGTTGCTTCGGTCGTCGGGTCCACGAATTCTTTCGAAACGTCAGAATCTATACGAGCGAATAAAGCCAAATAAATAAAACAATTTCAAATAAAATCCCAAATAAATACTAACAACAAGACAAGAAATTTAGAAATTTGAATCGCTCGAATCGGAGTTCGAACGAAGAAGATATGGCCTCCAGAAGTTTGAAAATCAAGATATTAGTGATGCTACATCATCCAAAACCGGGTGGTTTCAGCCCGAGGGGGTTGAGTGACTGGTATTGGGAGTTCGATGGTGTAATATGGACGGTTTTAGAGTTGAGGGGGGGGGGGTATTTTGGACTCTCGCCAAAGTTCAGGGGTGTAATATGGACTTATTCCTAAAATTAAAGATATATAACTGTGAAGCTGACTGTCCTGATATATTATGGGATGGTCTTCGGGAAAGGAAATGAGGAATAAAATGGTAGAATCAGAAGTTTGTCATAACTAGGAAGTTGTAGGATTTTTTTGTAAGGATTCCAGAAAGTCTTGGTTGGATTTGGAGTTTTGATGAATAAGGCCCTGTTTGGTAGAGATCCGGATTCTCATTTTTCAGATTCTGCTCCTGATTCTCTGAGAATCCACTTCTCTAAGAATCTGGAGCTGTCTGTTAAAAGCGTTTGGCTGGTAGGTTGGCTCCCAAAACCATATGAGGGAGATTAGAGGAAAATAGACTATGTTACCCCTGGTTGTAATAATTCAATTGTATTTGTGTCTTTCTCCTATGTATTTGTACACAAATTATGTAATTTTTTTCCTAAATTTGTTAGGATCATGTGAATGTATATACGTTGTATCTATACACAATGCCAGGTTACATTGCATTTACACTTCATGACATATTACAATTGTGTATAAAAAAAATTGTACTGTTCACGCTGCAATAGATGAAGCCGGAGATATCATATTCATATCGTATAAGCCGAAATTCTGGAACATGGTACCTTTGGCCCTTTTATGGCGCTAAGTACCTAGGTGTGTACATTAATGCATTTAAAAATAGGTAATGAATAATAACATACTTTTTTTAAATTTCTTCCACCGTTCGGCGGTGGCCTTTATTGTATTCTTTTCATGGTCCCAACCTAAGCCTGTCTCCTTTGTCCTCAATTTCCTCCAAATGTTGTAATCGTTCTTCAATTTATCCCATTTGTTCTTTATTTGCATCTTTTTGTATTGCAGCCCAGTCTTCTCTGCAAATTTTTGTATCACAAGAGTATACCCTGGATTGTTCAAATGGGTATGTGGGCGATTGCCCGCCTCTACTTGTTCAACGAACAATTCACACACTATCCTAGTGTTTTCGTCGTTCCACTCAGCGTTATCAGCCATCTGCATATTTGACCCATAAATTTTGTTCATCAAATTGACATCAATAAGAAGATATGAACACCTATAACAGCAAACAAAGATAATACATCTGAAAAAGTTTGACTTAGTAACTAGAGACCAATATTCAACATTATCAGTGAGTGTACTCTTCATAGCAACTGCACACAAGAACATGAGAGCCCTCATAGTATTAATTACTAAACAGCTCAGTAGGACAGAATAAACATGATAAATTCTGAGGAGAGTTCTGAGATATTTACACATCCTTGTGAAGCTTAGGAGTATTGAATATATCATTGAGGATAAAGCAGGCAAAACAAGCATAGGCAGCACTCTAATAGCCCTCATCTGCCATCCTAGATCCTCAGATTTTGGTGTGATGATTGCGTAAACTACAGCTCCCACCTGAGATTATTGAATATTGAGCAAGAACATCATGCCCTTAGTTTCGGACCAACTTCCTTACTAGTAGCAAAGTGAAGAGCTGCAGCTAGGAGGGTGTATTTTGTTATTGTTTCTATGGTTTGAGCCTGCAAATAACAGGAGCTATTATGAAGACTCTGGAATCCAGGATCGGCGGATTGCACACACTTTGTAGTTTGTAACACCCAACAACAGCCTCCACATTGCTGATCCAAACTCAAAATCAACTGCAAGCGCAAGAATGTCAAGAACTAATGACCACTCAGCATCTACATAAACTCCTAGTGAACATACTGGCACTAGTTTCAACATTGAGGTGAGGTCTACTCTATACAGATGAGGAAACTCTATCCACTAGTAGCCCTCACCATTATACAAATTTCATCCATTATTTTATTTGTCCTTTGTTTTGAATGATACATTTAACTAGCAACTACTAACCTATATGCAAATAAATCTATTCGATTCATGATCATCGATGATGTAATATACTCTTTCCAACAACCATGATGTATCAACATTGGCTCTCATCATATACTTTTCTAGCGAATAAAAAGCTCTCTGAGACCCTTTAGAGAAAAAAACTCTTTAGAATAACTATGTTTCTATATGTTCAAAACTCCCGAGCAGGGCATGCACTACACACATCCCGCATCGACCACACAATATGAAGCAAATAAGACGAGGCCAATTTGGAACACATGTTTTTCCACAGAAACGGTTCCATTCCGCAGAATCGGGAAATCTTCCGCATGGGGCACAAAGCAGATATCCATGACATTGTACAATCGCACAAATAACTTATTTGCTGCGTAAATTCATTAGAGAAGATAAATTAGCATATGCATAATAAGTTTTAACTTCATCTAGTGAGATCAGCTCCTGTTGGTCCTCCTATTTCCTAATTCACTATCAGCATGCCTATGTATTCCGTGTAAGTTTATACACCTCCAACATCTTGCAACACATGATTTACGAGTGATCCTAAGTTCCTAAGCTGCAGTTGCGAAAGAAGCATAGAGTATCGCCGTTAACTTAGGAATCTTGATTAAATCCAATCAACCGAGGTCGGTGGAAAAGCATGAAACGCAAATGCAAGCACAAACAAACACGCTTGTCAATAACTCGCAGCGCAAAATAATCATATCCCAAATACGCATCAACAGATTAGATGTCGGGCAAAGAGGAAGCAAAGCTGCGACACCTCGCCTAGGACGGAGAGGACGATGAGGTTGCGGACGCTGCGGCGGAGAAGCTGCGTCCGGGCGCATGCGGCGTGCCGCGGCGGCCTCCTCGCCGACAAGTGTAGCCGCTTCTCGTAGTCCTCGCCTCGCCCGCCGAACAGCGAACAACCTTCACAGGACCCGGCGGCTGTAGTCTTCTCGCGGCGGCGCACTCTGGTCCGGCGGCGGCGCAGTGGAGGTCCGGCGGGGGTGCCCTCAGGAGGTGCGGTGGCGCGCGATGAGAGATCCGCGGCGATGCGTGGAGGGGCGGCGAGATCGCCTGCGCCGCGAGAGGACGTGAGGAAAAGAAGAGATGCGAAGAGGCCGAAGGGGTATGCGCCGGGGAAATCGACAGCGAGCGGGTGGGAGGAATAATGGCATCTTGCGGGTAAATTTACTCAACTCCAAAGGGTATTTTTCTTTTATCAAATTGGATTCTCACGAGAATCTAACGAAAGGCTGCTTCTCCTCGCTAGTGTATTTTTGAGACAGCTCCACGCGAGAATCAGAATCGAGTGGTTTTGAGAATCAGAGTGTTTGGTACGGCTCTACGAGAATCGATTGAGAAGCTGGGAGTAGAAGCTGTACCAAACAGGGCCTAAGTTAAGAGAGTTTTTACTACTGGACGGCGGGTAGTGCGTCTGGTAGAATTGGGTTAATTGTGTCGTCTTAGCGTAGATATGCGAAGGCGATTAGTGTAATATTTTGGTGCTATGATGATGTGATCTTAAGATTATTTTGAATTGTTTGTTCAGGGAGTGTGGCCTCTAATGCCCTACCGTTGCCTCGTTATCCGGCTCCAAATGAATAAAGAGGCAAGTACATGGTAAAGTGGCGAACAACGGTTTATTCATTATTGTCATTGATATTACCTGTCATGCTATTTATTATGCTTTCGTTAAGCTTATTCTTATACATGATATTGTTGATATTTGGTGAATGAGATTATGATATGGAGTTAACGAGAATGAGATATTGAGTTAATGAGATGAATTATGTTGATGAATACTTAAAAATGTTACATTATTTACATTCATCATGATAAGAGTGCATGAACCAGGTCGGTGATAAAGTCATGTAACTATTCTGGTGAGGTCGGTGAGAAAGATACATGACTAGTCCGGAATGCTCTAGATAAAGTCTTACATTTGTAGGGACTAGTTAAATTCCTGCAATGTAGGGACACCATCCTAATAGAGGTAGATCCAGGATTTATCAGATAGGTGTTCGGAGTTAATAAAATATTACTCAATAAAAAAAATTAAAGGTTCACAATAGCAAATAACAAAGTACAAATTTTTCGTATTAGAGATAGTACCACAAAGAATTTAGAGATATTACAAAATAATTAAGAAAAAATTGTTGAATTGGGAATTTAGAATTGAGACCAAGGAATTGGGATACACATGTGCTGCTATCGATGTGTGCGGCCAACCTCGCCGGCCCCAGTGGCCCGGTTAGGTCCCACTTGATGCCTGTTTCTTGGCACTTGCTACCTTGCTCCTACTTCTATCCAACGTGTTGCCGCCGAGGTCAAGCTGGAGCCCGGAGCTTGCTCTCGTCTTCTCGCTTGGCACCAAATCGCATTGCCTCGTGGACTCATGCGCTAGCGCCGCCTAACGGCCTTAGAGTGAGAGGTTATGACTTGGTTTGAGGGCAAGGGTCTCCGAATGGGCTGAAAACTATTAGGTTGGTGGGTTGAGTCGCACTAATAACGACAAATTAGAGAGAGGTGTGGGAGTGAGGTGAAATCTATTAGGTATAAATGTGAAGTATTTTGTCTAATTATCAACATATATGCATAATATATCTACTAAATACAAAGTATTTTTTTTTTAAAAAAATGGGTGTTCAAATGAACACCCATGACCCTTATTGGGCCCGCCCCTGCATCCTAACGAAGATGGGAGAAGAGTGTGTCATCGACAGGTGAACACTCTACTATACCGGTATCAGCTAATGAGATGCATATGAGTATGAGCATGATAGTGCATTAGTATATATGAGTAAATTATTAAATTATGCAAATTTACCTATATGAAATATGACTTGTTTATTTGAGTATGAGAATGGCATTAAACAGATAGATGATGATGATAACCTTGATTATAGTTGATAAATTATTGTTTTTGACTTTATTATGTATTTGATGAGTCTTGGACCCACTCTTGCTTTATCGTTGTTTTTAGGTGACACTTGACGATATTTCACTTGGGAAGAGCTAGCGCACGTGGATCCACAAACCCACACTCAATTACTTAATTCATTGGACATGAGAACCTTTATTATAAAGTGATGAATTATATTTAGAACTTGTTAGTTTTGAATGACCTTTGATGATAGGTTGGACTTGAATATTCATTTAGTCAACTTTATTCTATTGTTTTTGAGTTGTTTTTGGATTAGTATCTTGCTATGCTTCCTAGAGATTAATTATCTATAATTGTTATATCATTATACTTGTTTTAATGTGACCCGTGGATGTGTTTTATCATTGAGATACTTGCTGTAATTTATTGTAAAATGATGTTAAAATTGATAGTTAGTATAGTTAGTGACATTCTGGGTTCCGTGTTAGACCGATGTGTTACATTGGAGCTATTGGAGCTGTAGCCAACATCTTCTTGTAGAATTTTCGGACGAATCTGCAACCCGACAGTCCAGATCAACTCAACATGACAAGCATAACACCACAAAGGCAAGAACTGCCTAGCTTGACGGTTAAAACGACACTCCAATCCATGGAAACAGCAAAGCTTTTGCTGCTTCGATGCGTCCAATAACTTATCATGTCCATATCGCCAAACCATGCCTCTATATAACATGTAACACCCTGGTCCAACACGGAGTCCGGAATGCCACTAAACTACACTAACTGTCAATTTTAACATCAATTAACAGTAAATTATAGCAAACATATCAATAATAAAACCCGTCCACGGGTTACAATAACGCAAGTATAACGATATGTCAATCATGGATAGTTAATTCTTAGGAAGCATGACAAGATAATAAGCATAGATCAACGCAAAACTAATCCAATCAAGTCTATTAAATGAATAATCAACTCCAACCAATCAACTAAGGCTAAGCAATAATATCAAATCCTAATTATAATTCATCACTCTAATAAAATGTCTCATGGCCATTGTTTCATGTAATTGAATGTATGATGTGGCTCCAAGTGTGCTAGCCCTTCTCATGCTCAACGTCGCCAACGGTTACCTAACAACAATAATAGAGTAAGGGTGAGTCCACGACTCAGCAAGCACAATAATAAACAATGAGCAATGATTAATCAACTGTAAACCATATCATCATCAACATCAACTGTTTTTTTCTTTATTCTTACACTCAATCATCCCATTCTCTTTTCATTCAATGCATCTCTACATTACATGTTCACATGCATTTCTTTCACGTATATCGGTATAGTGTGAGTGAATACTCGCAAAAATGTTCACTCTCAATCATGCCCTCCTCAAGGATCAGGGACCTCCTCCACTCCTGTGGAGGTGTGTGATCACCATGATCACATTCTCTTATGCAATGATGCTTATGAATGCACAATTATTCATAGGTTCATCAATAATACGAGCATCCAACATTTTCAAATGCATCAATACGATTAATTTCATAACCATTCACTTGTTTGCAATTAAATAAGATAAAAGCACGAATAATATAATGGTAATGAGTTGTAAAGAATACAGCAATCAACCAATAAACATTGTCTACCATAGATTTGCCTTTTTATCCCTGTGAAGCTGGATAGCGAAGCGACGGCAAAGCAATAGAGACCATACTCCCTGGACAAATATGGTAATACACAACTCAAAATGATAATTATCAGCATTGCATGTCTACTCCAAACCGACCCAATTAACCCAAAACTATCGGATGCACTACCCGCTATCTCAATAGTATAACGGCTCTAACTTATTCATCCGAACTCCAAACTCAACCATCCAAGACTTTCTGGAATTCTCGCGAAAGAACCTACAACTTTTTGGTTATGACGAACCTCTTATTCTACTTTTTCTGTCCTATTTCTTTCCACGAAAACCATCCCAGAATCTGTCAAGACAATTCGCTTCATAATTTTATATCTTTAATTATAAAACTTGAAAATATATGAATGATACCAGTTCTGAAAACTACATAAAATTTTCTACATTATTAAAGTTATCACCATATTTTAATTTTGTCATCTACTATATGAAACTAACCCATCTTCACGATGTCTGCCAGCGACGTCCAGAATCTGGACAACGACCTTCCCAAGGCCGTATCTTTTCACTCGCTACTACGATTCTAATGATCCAGACCTTCTTGAAAAACTAACGAGATTATATAACTTTTGTATATTTGGATCGGCCTCTAAATCCGAGCCTAAATATCATAAATCGCCCCTACAAGACTCTGCACCTAATCTTGACGAACTAGAGCAGATTGAAAACTGATTTTTCCCCTAATCATAACAACCCACAAACTTAACAGCGACTAATCCATGGCAAAATTAAGGGATTAACAGGGTTTACCTTTGATGATCTCGATGAATCATGGGAATCCATGAAAACATTCTCTTTTTCTTCCTTTCCTTCTTCTCCTTCCCCCTCTCCTTCCCCTTGCTCTTCTCCTCCTCGCTGGCCTCCTTCCCCTTCGGCAGCAGCACCCAGCGGCTAGGGCAGGATGGCGCGGCAGTGGGGCGGCTGGGGGAGGCGGTGGCGCCCTAGGGTAAGGGGCAGGGGAGGCGGCCGGCAGGGGGTGGCGGCTAGGGCAGGGCTGTCGCCCCCCTCGGTCCTTTTATTGGCGCTGGCCCACCTTAGACCTCAGTGTCGTGGGCCGAAAGCACATGACCCAGGTTTTCTCACTTTTTCGGAAAACCACATTAGTTCTTTTAATCCCTTCTCTGAAGCGTTTTGGGATATTACATGACCTGTCATCCTGAGACAGCAAGATGTCAACCAACAGTTAAGAAGCAGAACAAGATTGAGCGTTCTTGTTCCAAGTTGGTCAGTGCACTCGTGCTGCTTGTCGTCTGCGTCGTCGGCCATTTCGACCGCCGCCGGCGTGGGCTACTCTCTCTGGCCTCTGGGCGTTGCTGCCGCGATGCTCGCCGTCGCAGCGTTTGTTTGGAACTGAAACTGGGCTGAGCTCGTGGAGCTGTTGCTTGTCTTCGTATTAGTGTTGTGCGTTGGTGTGAGCGGTGTGAATCTGTGATGTTTCTGAATAATGGGGATGGGGTATTTGGGCTTGTGTGCCTGCAATAGTGTGGTTGTGTACTTGTGTCATTATGTAATGTATTTGTTGCAAGGGAAACGTGTGATTCTACTTATGTAATGGTATTGAACAATTTCAAACTCTACTTTGGTTGATTGATCACCGGTTGGCTATTGTAAATATCAAATATGTCATAATTGAAATCAACAAGTTGGAAAAGCATCATGTGATTTGACACTTGAATGGTACAATATAACAATCAGGAAGCATCTTACATAACTGATAAAAATTTTACTAGGATCCACGATGCAGAACATGAGTAAAAAGATGTCCATGGCATGAAGAGGCACAACTTGCATAACACCAGCAGGACATCACCGTTACTTCTACACTTCACAGTCTACATGTTTTTTTTTAGCGAAGACAGTCTACATGGTATACAAAATAACCGCATACATTTGGCACCGAACTTGCAAAACTAGCTACACCAGGGTTAAGTACCAAGTACCATCAAGGCAATAACACTCCCTGGCACTGTAATATCTTTTCATCTGTCTAACAAGCTATAAACAAAAGAAATATGTACAAGATTTATTCAGCTATGATGGTAGAAGAGATCACCAAGCTTCCGATAGCATCGTTAGAGCTTAATGTGGCATGCCCAAGTTCTGCCCTGAATCTGGGCTGATATGGCAATTCACTACAGCAGGTCCACAGGTGCTGTTCATACCCAATTCCGACTTTCCCACAAAGCACTGTGCCATTCCATCACAGCTCAAAGCATTCCCAACAACACATTGTGTTTGGAATGGATAACTACCTAATGCACCGTTGATCTTGGCTCGCACATCCACCAACAAAGTCCTCAACCGTGCCACCTCTGCCTCAAGTGCAGCCTGCCCTTGCAGCCTCTTCAGCAGCTGCTGGTTAACGGCACGGAGCTTCTTCACTTCCTCTTCCAAGTGTGCCGCATGAGCCTTCTTCTTCTCCCTGTACTTGCGGACAGCCACACGGTTGCCCAACGGCTTGCGTGTTTTCTTTTGCTTGGCTTTGTCACTGCCACAGCTATCATCATCTGTGCTGAAGACATGGGTGTGAGTGTGGTAACATGTATGGGTGTGCGCTGTTGCTGAAAGACCAGGTGGGTTGCAAGTATGGGTGTGGGTGCATGTTGTCCTGGTGTTCCACAGGAAATCATCGAGGCTGGTAGGAGTCTCTGGATTTGAAAATATTATTTGGTTCGAGAGGTCCACTTCCCCGTCATCCATTTTTTTCCTTCCCACTGACCTGAAAAGGGAAAAAGACCACAAGGCCAGACCTAAAATTTGTATTCACAGAAGAAGAAATGTTTACCAGGTTCAATTGTTCAAAGCATAGAGACAGTAAATAATGAAGAAATACAAGCCCAATAAGATAATTGGTCTTATTTTTACTAGTAAATCATTAACATTGGCATAATTGCTGGAGATATGCTATTTTCTACTGGCAATTTTCATTGGAAATTGATGTAAGAATTGTGAACTTCGTCAGTACCTTTCCAAAAAGCTAAATTTCTACAATAATTTTTCGCAAGAAAGGACATATCAACTTGCTATTTGTAGGTAACCTACCCACCCCGACTTTGTTGTTGTAATACTTACAACACTATTTGGAGAAATCACTGACTCGAGAAACTTTATCCTCATGCTAACCCCGCAGCAATTATACAAGGGCCCCCATTATACAATTGTGTGACATGTTGTGCGAGACATTTCATTGTGGATTTGAAACTTGTGTCTAATTTTGTTCTATAGTGTAGTATGTATTACAATTTATGAGTATTCCTCTAATTTGTAATATAATCTGGTAAAATGTCATAAGTACAAGCAGCCAAAAGTTGATTTAGTGAAGCAAACTGCTTTGTGCAACACATATATAGTAATATGCTTATACAACAAATAAAATCCAGAAAGCAGGGGGGAGGGAAGTCAGGAGGTTCCACTGGAAATACAACGACCTTCAGCAACCTAAAAGAAAATTAATCAGGTGCAACCCTTAGCATTAAGCGAGTGGATCGTATGAAATGTGAATACGCAGGAAAAATTGGTAAGGCCATGAGTGTATTTTTGTCATACACGAGTGCTGAATGCATCCACCATTGCTCAATTAAGTAACTCGAAAGGAACACTAACAGATAATTAAGTTTTTATATATAAAAAAATCAGGCGTACGAAACTAGGAACGCTGCCCCGTTCTGAGAAGGAAGCAGGATGGCAAAGATTACAAGGTAACCATCGATCCTTAGGCCCAACCTTTACCTGATCTGGGACGTGGTGGACTGCCCCCGGTGCCGGCGTCTGATGTGACGCGGGCGGCCAATCCCTAGAGCTAGAGCAGTAGCGGGCGCGCGTTGGCCGGAGGGAGCGACGGCTAGCCCTAGCTACCACTCGCCGTGGATCAGAAAAGGCACGGCGAGCGGCCTCAACGGCAGGTAGTTAGAGCTCTCCCTCCGCGCCCGCGGCAAGACGCGCGGAAGTCCAGAGCGGTGGGAACTGGCACGGGAAGCAGCCGCTCGTCTGCACGGAGACGGAGAGCCACGACTCGTTCTTGTGGCCGCCGGGCTGACCAGGAGACTCTACTCTGCGTACACGTAGCGCCAGAGCTCGCCGCCCCGCCGCTTTCTACTTGCTCACTCCGTAAAATTACAGATAATCTATCTAGTTTTCCTATTCCAGGCCCAGTCACAATTTGACCAGTGGATACTAGTGGTGGGCGGCCCGGTACGGCACGACATAGGCAAGATACGGCCTGACTCATCTCGGCATAGTCCATCGTGGTCTAACTAATAGATGGGTCATGTTGTGTCCTATGTTGTCATGGCGAGGCAAGACGCTCCGGAGGCGCCAAGACGTCTAGGCGCTTAGGCGGGTGCCTAGGCGATGATATATATTAGGCAAATCAACACATATAATACATGTATAATATAAGAAAAAAAGAACAATAAATGAGAGATAGGCCACTACTTACTCAGCCCACAACCGCACTCAGGCCCAAAAGCTCATCTAGGGCATTCACTCACTCCTCCCGTATACTAATAGCACCCGACTCCTGCTAGCTCCCTACTCCCCCTTTTGCTCAAGCTGCCGTCGTCCTCTGCTCCGTGCTCCCCCCTCTTGCTCCCGACGCCGCCGCCCTCTGCTCCCCCCTCTTGCTCCCGCCGCCGCCTGCTCTGCTCCTCCCTCACCTGCGCCATATCTGCTCCCTGCTCTGTCGGGACCCCGAGATTACAACTCCGGGACCCTCTGTGCATTCTGAACTAGTCCCAGATCAGTGGCTAGCTCGCACAGTTACAACATAGATGAAATCATATCTATACAATAGAGCGACTAAAGAAGCAGACAAATTAATAATACATAACAGCAAAAGGAGCTTATGGTCAAGGTTTTACAAAGCTTGTCACGCAGGGCTAAGGTCACGACTAGGTCCACGACCAAATCAAACTAGCAGCGGAACAAAACCAACTTGTAGAGGCCATTTGACATGCCCACAGGCAATCGAGTGTAGGACGCCTCCTAGTTCGCATGGTCTTCGAAGTAGTCATCGTCGTAGAGCTCGGTGTTCCCTGGGTCTTCTTCGACAACTGATCAACATATGACGTAAAGTCGTGAGTACATAAAGTACTCAGCAAGTTGTAGGGAACAGTATGCAAATAGTATTCATGGAAGGCTTGACAAGGATAGCTTTATGGTTAATTTGAAGAAAGCAGTATTGACATTAGATACAATAAGTAGATTGTAAAGCACATTTTGAAAGGTTAATACATAAGTAATCAAGTTTCTTTGAAACAACTCGTGAACATCTTGTTCACTTCCCAAACCACTCATGAACACCCTGTTCACTTCTGTAACATCCCGATTTTCTGAGTTTTTTAAAAAAATTCAAAACTTAAAATTTACCATTTTGTTTATTCTGAGTTTAGTGAAGTTCCCTGGTTTTAAAATTCCTTTTCCCCTGTTGTTCCGATATCCCCTTGGCACATCTTTTTTTCTCTCCCCGCGCGTCGACCACTCTTGTGGTTACGACCACCTCTTTGGTTTCGACCACCCTTCCTTTTTGACTAGTCTGTTGGTTTCGACCAATTTGCTGGTTTCGACCAGTCTGTCAGTTTCGACCAGTCTATTGGTGTCGGCCTCCTCTTAGTTTTTGACCAGCCTTTCGGTTTGACCAAACCCGTCTGTCAGCCCATGCACACCTTCTCTTTCCTCCCTCTGTTTCCGTAGCGACGTGCGCATTAAATGCGGCTGCCTCTGTCGCGCCTGCCCCTATCCCGTCCCTCTGATGTGCGCAATAAATGATGTTGACTCCACCCCATCGTATTTTTTTCCTTCCCTTTTCACACCGATTCAGCTTGCTGTCGTCTCCGCTCTGCCGTATTTTTCCTTCCCTTTTCACTGCAATACCTCAAGTTTATTTAAGTAAGAAGAATTAATTTTGGGAGAAGGACCAATTAGAAAATGGTTTTAATAAGAGATTAGAGGGGGGTTTATGTATAATTTGGACAACCTGGGCTGTGGGCTTCCGGCCCACAGCATTTAGGCCCAAGGGGGAAGGGCAGCCGACCACATAAGGAGAGGGGGCAACCCTAGGGTTGCTACAGTACCGCAACTGCAGTGCTACGTCGTGCTACAGTGCCATCCCACCCCTAGCTTTTGTTGTCGGCCAAGAAGGAGGAAGGGAGAAGTCTCCTCGGGTGTTGCTTCGAAGGTGCTAAGACGCCTAGGCGATGATTAGATGATGACATATATTAGGCAAATCAGTACATAAAACACACGTATAATAGAGGAAAAAAGAACAATAGATGAGAGATGGGCCACTACTCACTCAGCCCACAACCCTACTTAGGCCCAAAAGCCATCTAGGGCATTCACTCACTCCTCCCATGTACTAATAGCACCCGGCTCCTGCTAGCTCCCTACCCCCCTCTTGCTCAAGCCGTCGCTGCCCTTTGCTCCCTGCTCCCCCTCCTGCTCAAGCCGCCGCCGCCCTCTGCTCCCTGCCCCCCTCTTGCTCCCGACGTCGCCTGCTCTGCTCCCTTGTCACCTCCGTCGCCTTCGCCGCCTCCTCTGCTCCCCTCGCCTCTTTGCCCCACCGCCTCCTGCTTTGCTCCCCCTCGCCTCCGCCGCCTGCTCTGCTCCCCCGTCACCTCCGCCACCTCCTTCTCTACTCCTACTCGCTTTCGCCACCTGCTCTGCTCCCCTGTCACCTCCGCCTGAGTCGGCCGCTGGAGCAGAGAACCGTAGCTAGGGCCTTCAAGTCCAAGCGGCGCCATGATGTCGCAGGCACGGAGCCAGAGATGGAGGGCGGCGCACTGGGGATGACGCCAGTCGCTCGCCTAACTGCAATGGCCTAAGCGATGACCCTTGGCGTCCACCTTGGAGCGCTAGGACTCCTAGGCGACGCCTTGATAACATAGGTCATGCCCGCCCACGTGCTAGGGAGGTGGCCTAGGCACGGCCCAATAGTTGTCGTGCTGGGTTGGCCCAAGCCCATTTAGCCCGTTAGACTCGAAAAATTCAAAAAGAAACAGGAAAAAAAATTCAAAAAACCCCCAAAAATCAGAAAATGTGTAGAATTCAGAAATAGATATAAAAATTGTAAAAAATGAGATAAACATATTAAAAATGTAATAAAAGAGCTTTATTAATGTTCAAATGACTGTCTCGTTAAAACCTTTGCCAAGTAAAAACTCAACATAAGAAAACCTTGGTAAAGGAAAAAGAGTACAACCTATAGCTCTACATACACCCTTGTTCTACGTGTCGTTGTCTAGGTATATATTTTCGAACATCCCCGATAACTCTGGATTTTTTCACAGAGTGTTGTGTTCGTGAATCGGCTTGTTCTCAGTCCTTCACAGTTAGAAGTATCTTTACCATCTCACTTGTGAGATTTGTTCTTCTCTCCTACAATATTCTTCAAGAAAAACTGAAAGCAGACTCGGAGGAAACCATCGAGACAGGAACAGTTAACACATCACGTGCAAGTATGGATAGCACGGGATATGTTAACTTATGGGTTTGCCACCATTGCAAAATTTTGAAGCCTTTTGAGTTGAAATCCACCGTATCACTGTCCAGATGGTGGATAGTTTCCCACTCCTTCGGATTGTTCTTGGCTAAGCATGTGCCGCTATAGAAGAATAAGATCTGGACCTAGAGGAAGAGTCACCAAGATCTTGCCTCATAGATTTGTCTTGTTACTTGAGGCGGGGACTACTGAAGGTCGTTGCAAGCGGACTCCCCATAACTTATTTTCATACCTTTGGCAAACCCCGTGTAATCGAGAACGAACTTCAGTAAAATAGTTAGTATAATCTAACCCTATAGCATCACTAAGAAGATCAAGTACATTACCAAATGCTTCAATTTTAGCTCTAGAATCTAAAACAAATGCAAATGCATATAGAAAATAGATTTCTCTCTAATATTTAAGGTATTTACTTTTCATAGCAACAATAGCCTCGCGTAAAGCTAAGTAATTTTCATACATTTTCAATTGAGTAGTAATATGTAAAATACTATGCACAATAATAGGAGATGTTGGATAGTAGACAGCGGACAAAGCAACAATAGCCTTACAAAAAAATTTAAAAAACTGTAGTATCTTCTCAGCAACGAACCAATGTTGCCCAGTCAATAATATACTGCCGTCAGTGCTCTGATAGTGTGTTTGAATCAAAACAGAAAAATTGCTCTTATATGGTAAAAAGACTCTTAATCATGAGGTAAGTAGAGCTCCATCTTACCGGCATGTCCAAACCAGACTTTCTTAGACGTACACCCATCGTCTTGTAGAAGTTCTTATATGTTGTTGTTCTTACGTTAGAATTATTCAAGTAAGACATCGTATCACGAAAAGATTTAATATACGGATTCAATCTCTTCAAACCACATTTGACTATAAGGTTAATAATATGACAAGTGCATTGTTAATATAGTAGGAAGGAATCGGCGTATGTACTCAAACACTGGAGTAAGAATATCCATGGCCCTAGAGTTCGAAGCGGCATTGTCTAAAGTAATTGAGAATATTTTGTCTGAAAGATCAAACTCTTCCATGACTTTGATGATACAGTCCGCAATATTCTCACCCGTATGTGCTACATCAATTAATTTAAAATCTATAATTATTTTCTCTATTATTCAATCATCATTAACTTAATGAGCAACTACACTAAGATAATCCCCCTAGCCAGACCGCTCTATATGTCCGAGGTCAAGACCACCGAAAGTGTGCACGTACTAAATAGTTCCTTTATTTTATTACGGCGTTCATTGTAGTTGTCGGTGTTTTATAACCGATCTTACGTAAAGATTATTTGATTCGGGGGGTCTCCACAATTGATCACGCAGACAAAGGAGACACGAGAATTTTTATACAGGTTCGAGCCTTCTCCAATGAGAATAACAACCCTACTCCTGTGTGTAATGTATTGGGTATCCTGATTACAATCAGTGAAAAGGCTTGCGCTAATACTGCTACTGACTGTCCCTGAAAAGACTCATTATCTCCAAGAGACACCTATTTATACTATGCTGTAGGGGCGATTGTCGTTCCCGGTCAATTAGGCGCTCATTATTACGTAATAATGAGAGTAATTACCGGAATAGTAACCTCCTCATGCTGTCCAACGGTTACCAATCAAAGATAATGGAGAATTATCTGTAGTTATTTCAGGTATAACTACGTATCTTGACTGCTCAGATTCTTACCAATAAATAGGACCTTCTAACGAGTGGACCTAGTTAATTGTGAGAAAGTCGTAGCAGGGCTGGTCGTAGCAGGACTTACGACTAGGGGGTAGTCGTAGAAAAAGCTTACGACTGGGTACTGGTCGTAGAAAGACTTACGACCGGACGTAATCGTAGCAGGACTTACGATTACATGGTAGTCGTAGAAATACTTACGACTATGGGGGTGGTCGTAGAAGAGCTTACGACCACCTAACTTACTCCTCCCTTATAACATTAAGGGGTATACTATGTGACGTCATATTACATGATTAAGGAATAATAAAATGAGAATTATCAGTTCCTCGTCACTAGTATTTTACTAGATCCCTAGTTGTTGTCTCTCTAGAAACGGTAGAAAATCTATGATTATGAGTAGTCCTAATGTAAGTTTGGAAATCAGTAAACTCCCCAAAGCCTAACGGTAAATCCTCAGAAGCAATTAAATGACAGAGAACTTGACGGGCTACATCATGATTGTAGTCCCAACTACGTACCATACCGTCAGGGTTGTACTGCAGTGTCTGCCTCATCATCAATCCTTGCTTGGCCTTACATCTTGTAGCATGTCTAAGCAAGTGCTTTGTTCCACCTGTAGGCCTTGTAGACAATTCATTGTGATAAATTTTACAAATAACATATGGTACCTCATTTTCCAGTGCGTTTGACTTGGTTATCCTGTCGAAATTCTCCCACACTCCCGATGTAGACAGCCTCAGCCTCTTTGCTCCGGTGGTCGCTGACGAAGATGCTGTTGTGGAGCCTAATGATGGAACTCCACCTTGCCTTTCTGGTAACAACTACGGTTGGTTTAAGGGAGCCGCAACCTCTTGGATGCAACTTCCTCTTGTGAAAGTCCATAATCACCAAGAACAAAACTATCATAATTTTTCATAGCGAAATTTGCAAATTCGAAACTAACACTATTATTACTTTCATCTTAGCATAACCAAAACTAACAGTAAAAGTGTGCAAAAAATAGAATTGTACCTCTTTTACTGACTTGCTATCGGAAATTGGATTTTCCAAAAAAAAATGAATTTTGCCAAATTATCTCACATTAAATTTGAATTTGCACAGCCGAATTTCAAAGATGGATTGAGGAATGTATGGGTGCTAAATGAGGGGGGTTTGGTGGCTATTTATAGAAAAATTTCATGATTTTTTTTGGCTATTTTTAGCGACCCAAACGATCAAAAACGCCCCCAATGGGTAGATTCCACCGAGTCGTGTCATGCCAACGCAACCCACTTGGGCCTCCCCCTTTTCTCCCCCTGCTGCTTGGCCCCTTCGCCTGCCGCAGTGCCGCCGGCCCGCCACCCTTCACGCTACCCCACGCCGACGTCGCCCCCTCCCTCTGCGTCGGCCCGCGTCGTGTCGCCCCCTGCACCTGCCCCCTCCTGGCCTCCTCCCTCTGCACCAGCCGCATCCCCTCGTCCCCTCGTCCCTCTTCTCCCTCCGTGCCGGCAGCCACCCCGCCGCCTCCTTCCTCTTCTCCCTTCGCTTCGGTCGTGGCCCCGCCCCTCCTCCCTCTTCTCCCACCGCGCTGGCCGCCGCCCTGCCACCTCCTCCATCTTCTCCCTCAGCTCCGGCCGTTGGCCGCACTGCCTCCTCTCTCTTCTCCCTCCACTCCAGCTGCAGCCCTATCCCCTCCTCGACTCCTCCCTCTTCTCTTCTTCCCCCGCACCAGTCCCCTCCTCCCTCTTCTCTTCTCCCCCTGCGCTCGCAGGTCGCAGCCCCACACTGGCCTCCTCCTCGGTATCGGTGTCCTCCTCCTCGCTGTCGACGCCAAGCCCCACACAACCTATGCCTTCGTGTCATGCCGGCCCGACCCGTGTACAACGTGGACCGTGCCGTACCGAGACCAGGCTAGCAGTGTTCGTGCCTCGAGCCGGCTCGATAGGCATGACCCATCTGACCACCTCCGTACGATACCGGGTAAACAGATGGCGTAAACGCATCACGATCGTTCATTCATTCTTGGGACATTTTTTTACGCGATTTATTCTTGAAACCCGACGAGATAAGATTACAAACGTAACAAGTACTAGTGGCTATGCAAAAATAATGTATAGCCTGTTGTACAAACGCACAACTAACAAATGGACAATAGTACACTGATTCCCCAGCATTAGCTGGTACTGCGACGAAAGTACAACTTCTTCCAAGTGCTAGCTGACAGCAACCACGGCCGCAACAAGATCAGTACGGACGGTGCCGGCCCTTGCTGCGACTGCTACTGTTGCTATCTCCTCTCTGCCGCCTTGCACCGGACCTGCTGGATCCACCACTCCCGCTGCCGCCATGACGTCCACCTTGTTGTGCCTGTGGTGGAGGAGAAGCGAAACCCTGCTGCCCTGCAGGCTGTTGTCTGCCAAAGACCAACGAAATATATGATCAGCATGGAAATGTCAACACAACGGTCGGCACAGCAGTAATGATATTCAGATCTAGATAACAAGGAATCCAAGGTAAACAGGTGCACATCGATTCAACAATTTCTTCTCTGTACAGTGTATGTACGAACAAGAGATCACAGGACTCGATATCAACAAGTAACATTACAGGATAACGTTAGCAATTTGATGTAACAAGTGTCATCTACTCCTCACAGTAGCTCATCAGAACACAGTGTGTACCATATGGGTATTACAGAAAAGTAGATGGTGGTACTTACAGAACATATCCAAGACGGCCATCCGGTAAAACCATTGGAACCATTGTCGCACCTGGAGGAGCTCCTGGAGCATATAACATAGGCTGCAAAAATGCCAAGATATACAACATTTAGCAGGTCATCATCCTTCTGTATATGTATGACCACATGGAACAGATAATGGAAGATGTTGCGAGTAGAGTCTTATACATATTAGTACTCTCCCTCTTAGCCCATCTGGCTCATATAGCCTATGAGGCCAAACTATCATGTCTATATATCTTCTTAATAATGAATAAGCTGCACAATTATGAATAGCAAATTCCTCTCCTAAATCTAACATAGTATCAGAGCCTAGGGTTAGGGTTAGGGCCTAGACCCGGTTCGGCCGCCACTATCCTCGCTGTCACTGGCTAGCCTCCGGCGAGCCACCACCGGCGTGCTACCTCCTTTCCTCCCCCTCTCCCGTGGTCGTCCGGACCCAGCGTCCTCCGCGTGTGCCTCTACTTCGTCTCCGCCTCCCTCGCCCGGACCGCCTCTGCTTTGCCCCTGCCTCGCTCAGGCTGCTGCTGCTGTCGGCTGCCTCTGGACGTCGCCACCTCCTCCAGAGCGAAGCAGAGCACCTCCGCCCCTACCTCGCCCCTCCCACCACCGCCGCCCCTCCCACCACCGCCGCTGTCGACTGCCTCTGGATGTAACCGCCTGGGCAGATCCGACCGTCGTGAGCGTGTCACCTTTGTCCCTGCCTATGGACACAGCAGCTTGGTTGGATCCGACCGCTGTGAGCGTGCTGGCTACCTCTGGACGCAGCCACCTCCGCCCCTGCCTCTGGATGTAGTCGCCTGGCCAGATCCGACCGCCGTGAGCGTGTGCCGTGTGCTGACTGCCTCTGGACGCCGCCACCTCCTTCCGAGCGAAGCAGAGCACCTCCGCCCCTGCCTCTTGTCACCGCCGCCCCTACTCTACTTTGGCTCTGCTCGGTCCTCTGCTTTGCCGTGTGTTGACTCTGCTACTCTACCGTGCGTCGCCACTGGTCGTCTGTTGCGACTGTCGAGTCCTCTGCTCTAACGTCTATGATTGTGGTCCTTAAGATGTTACCATCGTGTGTTTCGTCTCATCAAGGTGATGGTGCTATTGCTTCTTTTGTCCTTTCCGATGCTTTGGAGTCTTGTGCAACTCATTTTGGTCAGATTCAGGCTCAGGTAAGCAACCTCCAGACCTAGTTGTGTGAATTGTGTCAGATGCAGGCATCTTTTGATGGATCCACCGGTTTTACTGCACCATCACATCCTGTGTCGGGTGCTTCAATCCCATGGATGTTGGATTTAGGGGCTTTTTTCCATGTGATATTTGATGCATCTCAACTCACATCATGTCGTCCTGCCGCAAAAGGTATCAAGATTCAGACAGCTGATGGAACGCCGTGCACGGTCACTCATCAAGGGACTCTTTTCACCCTCACTTCGCGGTTTCAGATGTCTCACTTGTTCCTACACTCTCCATGAATCTCATCTCTATCAGACAACTCGCAGATATGAACTGCTTTGTTAGGTTTGATGATAGCTCCTACTTTGTGCAAGATCGTCGAACAAAGTTGTCATTGGTACATGCCATCGTAAGTGGGGTTCTACAGGGCTCTATGTTCTTGATCGTCTGAGTCTCCCTTTATCTTCCATTTCTAGTACTACTGCTCCTGCTGCTATTACTTTATCCTCTATTGTTGGTCCATCTACTCTTTGCCTTTCTACATCTACTTCTGTTTGCAAGTTATTTCCTCAATGACATCATCGCTTGGGGGCACTTGTGTTGCTCACGCCTCTCTATCTTGATTCATCAAGGTGTTCTTGGTCATATTTCTGTTGACACCAATTTTCAATGCAAGGGTTGTAGACTTGGCAAGCAAGTACAACTCTCATATCCTTCCAGTTTCTCTAGATCTGATCGTCCTTTTGATTTGGTCCATTAGGATGTTTAGGGTCCTTCATTTGCTTCAAAGGGTGGTCACAGTTACTATATCATCTTCATTGATGACCACACTCGATACACTTGGATCTACTTCATGAAACACCGTTCCCAGTAGATTTCTATCTATCAGTCTTTTGCTTAGATGGTTCATACTCAGTTCTCTTCTGTCATTTGTGTTTTTCGTTCTGACTCTGGAGGAGAGTATCTTTCATCAACTTTTCATCAGTTCCTTTCTTTTGAGGGTACTATTCCTTAGCTCTCGTGTCCTAGTACTCATGCTTAGAATGGTGTTGCTGAACGCAAGCACCGTCACATCATTAAAACTGCTCGTACTCTTCTTATTTTCTCCTTTGTTCCCTCTCACTTCTGGGGGAAGTGGTCTTTACGGCAGTCTATCTAATCAACTGTCAGCCCTCTTCCAAGCTTCAGGGTAAGTGTCCTAGTGAGGTCCTGTACAGAGCATCTACTCGCTATGCTCATCTTCGTGTCTTTGGTTGTGTCTGCTATGTCCTTCTAGCATCTCATGAGCGCACAAAGCTGAGCGCTGAGACGGTTGAGTATGTCTTCTTGGGTTATAGCCCTGAGTATAAGGGCTATCATTGCTATGATTCTTCAGCACGTCGCATTCGCATCTCTCGTGATGTGACCATTAATGAGAGTTGACCTTTCTTTTATCATCATTTTACGCATCTCACTTCTTATTCCACAGATTCCACCTCTTTTTTTGTGTCTACCTCTCATTCCTTCACCAGACATGCCCTCTCCAAATACACTTTCTCCACCAGTTTCACCTTCTAGTGTTTCTTCTCCACCAGCTCTACCAGTTTGACACTTCCACTTTTCTCTTTCACTATAGTCACCGACAGAGAGTTCCTTCCATTCCTCTTGAAACTTCTGATCCTCAGTCCTCCTCTCCTCCACTTGACCCTCCAGTTCCTCTACCTAGTACCACAGACTCTGACGATCATTCTACTACATCACGGTATGCCCTACGTGATCATTCTTCTATTCAGGCACTAGAGAGATGGGATTTTTCTCGTGCAGGTGCAGTATCTGAGCTAAGCACCTATCAGGAGGTAGCCAGTATAACTGAGTGGCAGTTGGCTATTTTGCTCCCGTCTATAGCTCTTCCTATAACCTACAAATGGGTGTACAAAGTAAAGACCAAGTCAGATGGTTCAGTAGAGCGATACAAGACTAGGTTTTCAATAAGCTTATGATCGAGATTATGATGAGACTTTTGCTCCAGTTGCTCATATGACTACAGTCTGTACTCTCATTGATGTTGCAGCAGTACGCTCATGGACTATATCTCAGATGGATGTCAAGAATACCTTTTTTCATGGTATCTACATGAGATCTATATGCAGCCACCTCTAGGTATTGAGGCTCCTACAGACTATGTTTGTCGTCTTAGGTGTGCCCTATATGGTCTCAAGTAGGCTCTTCATGCTTGGTTCGAGTGTTTTAGTTCTATGAGACGAGTTGCTGGTTTCACTCCAAGTAAGCACGAACATGCCTTGTTTATTCACACTTCTTAGCGGGGTCGTACTTTGCTTCTGTTATATGTAGATAATATACTGATCATAGGAGATGATATGGACTATGTAGCTTTTGTCAAGAAGAAATTGTGTGAACAATTTATGATGTCAGATTTGGAACCATTGAGCTATTTTCTAGGGATTAAGGTTCATTCTGACGGTGATGGCTACTACATCTCTCAGCATCGCTACGTTCAGGATCTACTTGCTCGCTCTGGTATGATTGATACTAGTAATGCTGCCACACCCATAGAGCTCCACTTGCCGCTTCGTCCTACAGACGGTGTACCACTGACAGATCGTTCCTGCTATCGTCAGCTCATTGGGAGTCTTGTTTATCTCACTGTCACTAGGCCAGACGTTGCTCATGATGTTCATGTACTCAACCAGTTTGTTAATGCTCTCATCTCAGTTTACTATGGTCATATTCTTCGTGTGCTGAGATACTTGAGGGAGACTGCGTCTAGACGTCTGTTCTATTCTCGTTCGAGTCACTTCCAACTCCACGCTTACTCTAACTCCACTTGGTGAGTGATCCTGTTGATCGCTGATCTATCACTGGCTACTGCATCTCTCTTGGTACTTCGCTCATTGCCTGGAAGCCCAAGAAGAAGACTGCGGTGTCACGCTCTAGTGTAGAGGTTAAGCTTCGAGCTCTTGCTGCTACTACCTCAAAGATTGTTTGGCTTCGATGGCTTTTGGCTAATCTTGATGTCCTTTGTGATAATCCTACACCTTCGTTTTGTGACAATATAGGTGTCATTGAGATTGCTAGTGATCCGATCAAGCATGAGTTGACAAAGCACATTAGTGTTGATGCATCATTTACACGGTCTCATTGTCAACAGTAGACCATCGACCTCCAGTATTTACCCTCAGAATTTCAAGTTACAGATTTCTTCACTAAGGTTCAGACTCGAGAACAACATTAGCTTCATCTACCCAAACTCAGTGCATCAGATCCTCCTGATCCACCTTGAGTGTGAAGGAAGGTGTTAAGAGTAGAGTCTTGTACATATTAGTAGTCTCTCTTTCTCTCTCTCTCTTGGCCCATGTGGTTCATGTAGCCCACGAGGTCCAACTATCATGTCTATATATATCTTCTCTCAATGATGAATAAGTTGCACAGTTATGAATAGCAAAATCCTCTCCTAAATCTAACAGATGTGATATACCTGTGGAATACCAGCTGAAAGTGCACCATAAGCACCTGGCACTGGCATGACACCATATCCAAGTGGAGCATAGCTTGGGAGCAACGGTCCTCCTTTTGCATTAGGTACTGGTACTGTAGCATCCTTCTTATCAGCAGGAGGTTTTGCAAGTGAGCAATCCAGGAGCAGACCTGTTAAGAGAAATATTTGTGACCTTGAATGCACCAAGCAAAACAAACAAGCCATGGTACGACACTCCAACCAGACTAGAATGGTTGGTACAAAGCCCTCCAGCCTTTCATACTTTTGGAGAACTTCCAGCAGTAAAAGAGAGAAAAAGCTAGGCGCACCTCTCCTAACTATTGCCCATTTATTCTAATATATTATATATTATTCTATATTTTATTTGTGTGAAGTAAAAGAAGAAAAGGTCTAGACTCCGCTCCAAGAGGAAAAGCTCACCATCAAGCTCATATCTCTCTGTGTTCTTCAGAGCCTTCATAGCCATGGGCCGCTCCTTAAAGTGAACAAAACCATATCTATTTTCATGACCAGCTTTTGCAGGAGGAAGAACAACTTTTGTAATGTCTCCATGGTGCTCAAACAACTTTTTCAGCTGCTCTTGAGTAACATTCTTGGGCAGGTTTTTGACATATATAGATTTAACCTGAAAACACAAAAGTGCAAGTTCAAATAAAATACATGATATAAGAAATCGAAAAAAGGTAACATTTGTTCATCTGATGCTTGAAAGAACCTGTGCAGTAGAGGCAGAGTCACCATTCCTAGGATCTGCCCAGCTGACAGTAGGAGCATTTGTATCTAGTTTGAATTTTGGGGTAGACATCTTCTGCCTTGCATACTCTGCGCATGCATGGTTGTAGTATTCAACGAAACCATAACCACGATTGCAATCTGTTCGTGGGTCCTATAACAACAGAGATTCTTTCAGGGTAAAAGGAGACTGTGAGGGTGCACAATGAAGTCGTTGAACTATCCTAATATTGATTTTTGAAATCTGTACCTTCATGAGATCAACTTTTAATATGCCAGGACCAACTTCTTCCACTGATTTTTTCAAATCATCCTGTGTCCAACTGCGGGGTACATTTCCAATGAATAGCTTGTTCTTAGCCTGGGAGGAAGAAGCTCTTATCTTGCTTCCCTGTTATGAGAAGCATAACGTCACAGTTCAGTTAGCATCAAAAGTCAAGATAAACCAGTTGTCAGTTATTACTGGGAACCAGGAAGTACTACAACCAGGGTTCAAAAACCCGCTACCGGACCAAAACCCGGAGAGGGCCCGGGAACGGTAACCGGCCGGTTACCGGCCGGTTACCGGATTTCCCGGAAAAAACCCGGTTGAATCTCGCTTGAATTTGCTTAAAAACCAGCCAAAATTCAAAATTTGAAATTTGAACTCATAAAGCCCGGAAAAACCGGCCGGTTTTTCCGTTCCCGGTTACCACCGGTAAATCCGGTAACCGGCGGTAACCGGCGGTTACCGGCCGGTTTTTTTTCCCTGACTACAACACATGTATGTTATAAGGGTGGCAATACTATATTTCACATTATACGGAGTCTCAAAATATCAGTAGAAACATAAGTTACCACCATCCACAAATCTGAAAATATAATTCAACAAGAGTTTGCAATTAGTAGCAAGGTTTGGTAGTTTAAACTTTACACTCGATGTTGTAACTTGTAAGTAACAAAACCATTACCTATAGTTTTTAATACTACCAGAGCTTGTAAGTTGGAGTACAGCAGATATGTGTTTTTCTTTTTTGAATAAGGCTGTTTTCCACCCCTGCCTACCCAGGGAGGCAGAGAGTACAGCAGATAAGTGTGTAATTGTGTAAGTTTGTAATGTACTGTGTCAAAAATCCATGAAAGTTAGTTGCAGAAAGCAGGGTAGATTATGATTAAAAAAACTAAAAGAAAAGCTTATGACAAAATAATATTTGAAGGAAATTACTATTTTGATCTCTGCTATTTAACAGTTAACACTTGTAAACTGCAAGAAATAAACAAAATTACATTGCAGTAAAAATGTATGAACTTCGTTTATCATTGATACCAATCTTTGTGTAAAAGCTCAATGCAACTAATGGCAATGATATCATTGACATGAGAACATAATGATCAACTTTTAAGTTCAACTAAAAGCAAACCTTCAAAGCTGCATTGCTCAATTTTTGGATGGCCTTTAAAGCCAAATCTTTAGTTCTGAAAGTAACAAAAGCATATCCCTTGCTATCCTTTTTGCCTGGCATCATTCTCACCTGCATAAAGAAAGGGAGAATCTGAAATGCAAAACTAAACACATAGAAATGCTGACCCCAAGAAAGTAGGCAGTACTCACTTCCACAACTTCTCCAAATGGCTCACATAGTTTCTTGAGATCTTCAGAAGATGCATCACTGGATATGCCTCCAACATATACTTCTGATCCATGAGGAGGAAGAGCAAGAAGCTCAGCATGCTTCTCTTTTTCATTCCCATCTTTGGTACCATCATGTTTAGCACCAACTTCATGGTAAACTTCAGTTTCTTCAGGTTCCTCCTCCTCCTCCTCCTCCTCCTCCTCCTCCTCCTCCTCTTCCTCCTCCTCCTCCTCCTCCTCTACCTCCTCAACTTCCTCTACAACATCTTCCTCCTCCACTTCCTCCTCTTCCTCTACCTCCTCCTCAATTTCTTCATACTCAACTTCTTCCTCTTCTACCTCCTCATGATCATCAAACTCCAAGCATTCTTCTGGTTTGACAGGTTCAACTGGTTTGGCAGAAGCAGCGCTTCCTACCCTCCTTGGCATCTTGCAAAGCTCAAAGTTCCAAGGCAACTTTGGAAAGAGCACAGGAGCCAACAATATTGGGAGAGCAAAGTGATGACATATGGATAGGAAGAAAAACAACAGAAGCAACTAGAGCAATTGGTATGCAATAATCTCAAACTGGATGCAGCCATGGATGTCCAAACTGGATAGCAAGGAATTGCTTAAGGAACAAATGTACAAATTGCAGTATGCTCAGGACGATATGGGGAGGTTCTCAAGAACACGATCCCCAACGAGCATGGAGAAGACAACAAGAGTATGCAAACGAGGACAAGCAAAGAAGATGCAATCTGAAGTACAACCAACAAGCTGATGGTGTAATTGAAAGATGCCAATATTCCATGAAATGAATGGAACAAAAAGAAAAAGGACATAAAAAAAGCACAATGAGAAGTAGAAAACAATGTACATAATATGTGCATCTAAAGTAAAGCCTAAACCCAAGTAAATAGCATAGCAGTGGTTGAGAATCTGACTAATAACCAAGAAAAGAGAGAAAATGATCGTTCTACAGAGATTAATTTTTGCTGAAAAGGTTGGACAAAAGCATGCCAGGCATACTACAACTCTTTTCATACTGCTAGCAACTAACTATTCTTGTTGGTTATGGTACAATTTCCATGACTGATATATATCCATTAACAAATGATTTATGATATTCTTGAGGTAAAGCTGGGCCTAATTTAGTGTTTGCGTGGAATGGAAATTAAAGAGCCTTGTGTACCGGAAAAAAAAAATCATGGCAGATGAAAGAGGAGTATCTGGCGTGCTTCCCTTACTTCCTGACCAAATGGAGTAAAAGAGCTGTCTGCTACTTCTCTAGGCTGCTACCACTACATGCTAAAATCCTAGGGAGACAGGCAAACAAAAACATTTCCAAACAAGTCTACATTTTTCCTATGCGCATTATCAGCTAAATAGGGCCCAATCACATACTAATGCCTGCCTTCAACACTGTTGAAACATATCTGTCTACGGTGATGGTTCAAGTAAATCCAAACTGAAGGCAATGAACCCAACAGGCTTCCCATCTGAATCGATTCACTTCCTCGTCTATCGCGATCAAGTAATATTACGCACCAAATTGTTAATACGAACATAACGCACCCAAACCATTGAAAAGGGGGGAATTTGAGGGGCGCCTAATTGCTATCGCTCCCAAACAGCGCAACCAGGAACGAGGCCAAGAAGAATGGGAAGATAGCATCAGAAGTTCGATTTGATTCAAGAGATTTGGGTTCTTACCTCTTTGGAGAGACTGGGTGTCGTCTCGAGCGAGCAAATTGGGGGCGACGGGGAAGAACCGAGCAGCCCTAGCTAGAAGAACACGATGGGAGGGGAGGGGGGAGCCGCATTTGACGGCACATTTGCAGTCCACCCCCTAGGACTTTTTCCTTGGTCTCACTTTCATCCCTGGATCTTCCTAGGGCGTCCGATCCTGCTCTGACCGAGACATGACCGTTGATCTGTGGGGCTTGCTCTGTTTTTCACTTTCTTTTAGCGTTTTGGCCAAGCGCGCCGCGCGCTGCTGCTCTCGCCTCCTGCTGCCGGTGCGTCGTGCGGCCGTGCCACCGCCGTCCTCAACGGAGAGGCGCGGCGCGGTGCCCCGCGGAGAACAACTGGTGAGCATGGGGTCGGCAGCGATGGCATCGCCCGCCAATCGTCCCCACCTTCTCCGACGCACCCCGTCGATTACTCACTCACCTTGTGTGGGTACTGGATTCTAGTTTAAAATTAGAGAAGACTAGGAGATCACCCGTGCCGATCGGCGCGGGACGTTTTGGCAGGCGCGGGGTGTTTCTGTCGAAGGCGGGGCGCGGCTACGGGCCTACCCTCACGCGCGTCACGACCGAGTAGAAGGCGAGCGAAGCAGGCGAGCGTCTCCGGGCAACGTGGCCCGCACTGGATCGCGCGTTCGCATGACGCGCATGAGCTCCAATCCGACGGCACTGAGCAGAGCGGGGTGCGATCGGACGGCGCACATTTCACGGGTGATGTGACCAAGGCCGGGAGCGGCGGAATCAACCGGGAATTAATATTAGTAATTAGACAGGTGAAATTTCCAATTGAATTCCTAAGCGAAGTTCTGCGGTTCGGTTCGGTTCCACTGGGCATATACAGCAGTTATAGAAGATTTGGCTAGTACACTGAACAGCCAAATTCCTAAGCCAAGTTTTGCTATTCGATTCCGCTCGACATACGCGGTGTTGCCGAACCTCGTAAACAAATTCTCATCCTTCGTACGCGCCGTCGCGGTTTCAACCCAATTCGTTAGAATTGGGAACGGAACAATTGGTGGAGATCAACCGTGCGATTTGTAGGCCATTAATTCTTGGATTCTTCTCAGGTGAACTTTGAGTGAACCTAAAGAAACTAGGAAGCTACTGACTATCTGTCTAACAACCTGACCTGCTCAATGCACCCTCCCTTACTGTAACACTTTGCGTACGTCCTTTCCTTGTTGCACTTTGAGTAAAACTAAAGTTTTTCGGCAACCAGTGGATTACATATGAAGTTGTGGCCTACTGCATAATGCATAAACATAACTAGCCTTTTCATGACTAGGCATCCGAATGATTCATAAATAATACTAGCTCTCGTTAACCAATAGTCCAATGGTACATCACCTGCTGAATAACATGCATGGTCATGTCAGCAGAGGAATATATGCTGCATGATCAGCAAACAGATACTGACAGCCATGTATGGTGGATCCCCACAGTGCTTTACGAAATTAAAGCAATGTTGGTTGTTCCGGCTAAACCTACCAAAGCCAATCTATCTCACTAGCTCCCCATTTCCATCTATCGCACTCGATAGGCAAGCCAGCAATGTGGCAGAGTACCGCTGGTCGGTAGCTCGGCATTCGCAAACCGTAAGTAGGTGAGCAAGTCCTATTAGCATCTCTAATTTTTGTTTTGGGTCCGTCACCACCGGTGGAACCTGTAATTAGCATGCATTGAGAAGAAAAATAATATCCGTGTGACGGAGAATCGTTACAAACATAAACAAACTTTACATTGATCGCGAATAATTAACTCACAGTTTCAGGCATCCTGCAGCTGAATAGAAATGTACTATTACAATAATAAACTCTTCCTTGTATTACTCGTGCATCGCGTCTTCAATTCTCCTGCTCTGTGCCATCCTTCTCCGGCAACAGCCGTGCGCCGGCCTCCGCATCATCCTCCACCGCCGCCGCCGATATGGATGCCGCCTTCCTCTCGGCCTCCTTGGCCTTGAGCCCCAGCAGTTTGGCGTGGTTGTAGTACGCGACCCCGAGGAACGCAATGCCGTAGCCGACAAGGTTGACGGGCGTGACGATGTCCTTGATCACCGTCCAGGAGAAGGCGATGAGCAGCCAGTCCTTGAACACCCCGGCCACGTTCATGGTCAGCGCGGACGTCTTTCCCACCAGCAGGAACACCGCCAAGTTCAGCGCGAACGCGCACAGCGAGTTGGTCCCGAACACGAACACGTCAGGGCGGCCGAGCCCCGCCGCTGCCGCCGCGGCGCGCAGCCTTGGCAGCTCGACGAAGTACCAGGGCACTGTGAGGAACAGTAGGCAGCAGGGCGCGATGTAGTAGAGCGAGGTGATGGGGTTGAGGGACATGCCCTTGGAGGTGAGCAGTATCTGGATGAGCACGAGCCGCGTGGCCTCGGCGGCGACGGCGGCTAGCTGGAGCAGGACGCCGAAAGCGTCGAAGCGGGCCTCTCCGTAGGCGGCGACGGCGACGCCGGCGGAGATGCCGAGCATGTTGAGCATGGAGGCCCCGCGGAAGGAGTCGGTGCGGAAGGCGACGGCGAGGGAGTAGACGGCGACGGGCATGAGCGCCTTGAGCATCTGGATGAAGGAGACGGAGAGGTAGATGTAGGCGGAGTTGGAGAACCAGAGGGACAGCGCGTAGAGCGCGCCGATGGGGACGACGGAGGCGGCGTAGAGGCGCGGCGTCATGGCGGGGGAGGAGGGGACGTCGACGAGGCGCAGGAGGCGGACGAGCGTGGCGGCGAGGGAGGCGCAGAAGGCCATGTGGATGATGGTGAGGGAGATGGGGAAGGGCCAGTTGTACATCTTGGGGTCCAGGATGTACTTGTTGTACACGATCACCGAGAAGCTCAGGCTGATCCACACGCTCACGTACGCGTACGACAGGAGCACCGACTTGAGCACCGACGGGGGAGAAGACGACGACACGACGCCCATGGCCGCTGCAGGGGGCGTCGTGTCGTCGCCGTCGCCGGCACCCATTGGGACGACTTAGGACTTAGGAGCGGATTGCGGAGGGAGGCCGAGGCGTGGAGCTGGTAGCTCCTCTGCCTGACTGCCTCGCAGTTGAGTAAGCTACCTGCTGCAGAGAGCTATGGCTAGCATTTAAGCCTTCGCAGCTTAGATGTGTCGCTTGGTGAAGCTGCTTATTTGGCTATCAGCGGCGGAACTCAGTCTTGGGCCGCTGGGATAATAGCTTTAGATCAAAAGTTCATGAAAAATTATAAAAATACAAGCTTAGTCCAAAAACAGTTAGTCCAACCCGAAGTTTAAGCCGTGGCTGGCTCCGCCCTGATTGCCATCCTCGTGGTTCACGCACGAGATGGGAATGGAATCATGGGACCTTTACGTGTGCTATGTTTCGGTCCTGGGCTACGTTACTTGACTAGGAGATCTTGAATGGTGAATGAGTGATAGCCCGGTGATCAACGGCGAATTCGTATAAAAATACGATTGTACCGCTAATTGTAACTTTTTTTAATCAGAAAATATCCCCATCCAGAGGCTGGGTTACAAATTTTTACAAAGAAACGGCTTAATTGTAATACTTGGATTGCTACAAATTAAGGGAAGGGTCTCTGGCTGGTAGAACGCTCTTCTGGTCATTTGGTGATAGTAGTAGTTCAGCTGCCTTGAGCGTGGGATCCGAGGATTATGTTGGAGTCAACTGCAGATTGTAGCATATGCACACAGTTCAAGAAGAAGAAGTTGGCACTGGCATTTAGTACAACTGACGCTTAAGGGTGTGTTTGGTTGTTGGGACGAGGTTGAATGAGATGGGATGATACATGTAGGATGTGATCATCCTGGATGGGATGGTACAGGCGATGTGTTTGGTTGGTTGTATGGGATGATATAAGATTGTGTTTGGTTGGCTGTATGAGATGATACACGAATTGAGTTTACAAATTGAATTGAATTTAAATTCAAGTTTGGAAATAGTTTTACACACTACAGTGTCTTCTTTTTATTTTTTTTCGTGTCCGGGAGCTTCGTTGCACGAGCACGAGAGCCAGCGCAAAACGCTAAACCGCGTGGTTCAACCTTTTTGTCGAATAGAATGGTACAGAATAAAAATAGAATATTCCCTCACATGGAACCATCTCATCCCGGATCGTTTGATACCACTCATCCAACCAAACGCAGAGATGGCCTCATATCCTGAACAAAACCATCTCCTTCAGCCTCATACAACGAACCAAATGCATCCTAAGCAAACACCTGCAAATTTGGATAGAAAAACGTTTACAGATAGAGGGTCAGTGTTGCCATTCGAATTCGATCCCGGAGTCCCAGACAATCGAGTTGGCTCAAAGCTGAGACTTTCGGCCCATTGGGTGGCTCGTTGGATGGGCCTTAATTCCAGTCCAATACATGTCCCATGCGAAATTTTTAGGCCCATTTAGAGGAGCGTTGGGCTGAAGGATCCTTTAGCCCGTTAGGGCCCATTCCATGTCCGCAGCCCGCAGGAGGCCGAGGCTTTCTTCTTCCCGGAAAACCTCTCGCGCCGCCTCCCTTGCCGTCTCCACTCTCCACCGCCGTCCCCGTCGCACCCCTATCTGGCTATCTCCTCCCCAGCCAAGCCCTGAGAGAGGGGAACCCAGGAGCGCGGAGGAGAGGAGGGAGCTCGACCCTCGAAGCAAGAATGGGGTGGAAAGCTGCGGAGAAGCTCATCAGGCACTGGAAGATCATTCGCGGTGATAATGTAATCCGTTTCTCCATCACCCCATTCCTCCTCGTCCTCTCCTTGTCCTTGCAAGATCTCCGGTTCTCTCTCTTTCTTTGTGGCCAGGTGATGATCATAAGAGGCAAGGACAAGGGGGAGAGCGGGCTCATCAAGCGGGTCATCCGGTCGCAGAATCGCGTCATCGTCGAGGGCAAGAACTTGGTAATCTATAGCTATACACTCTTCCCCGGTTTCACTTCTCAAATATTTACTCGGGTTTAAGATAGCCAGATTTCATGATTTTGTGTCGTCAGTTTTAGTGGCTTAGATATTCCTAGTCTGTTTTTTAGCCCGATTTTGCTTAATGAGACAAACGAGTGTAGAAGATACGTATGCCCGGTGGTTTCATCGGACTCGCACATTTGCATAAATGGCAATTTAGTTTGTCGCAGACTCGTGGTCTACAATTCGACCCTATGCTCTGAATGTTGCAACTCTAGGTGTTTGTCGAAATTCCTGAGTCCTTGAAAGTGAAAGGGGCCATCGCCTGTGTTAAATTTTTGTGCTATTTTTTTTCAGAGATAGACTAGTGTGGCAGCTGCTGTGCTGCACACATGGTTTGTGACTACTGTAACATATGTTTTTTACTTCAATTTTGTGTGGGATAAGATGGAACCCAACCAGTTTTCCCACTGGAGTGTTTTGGTATTGTTCGTATGAATTTGAACTTGTATAGTAGTACTACGTAAATAACAGAATCTAACTCTTCCAACAACATACCGTGCAATGTACATCCACCATGGCACAAGGATAGCATATCGGCATATGTACGGCGGGAGCACATATCAGTAGGAACTGGATACTCGTGTGCATGCATCATATCAATAAATGGAGATTGGCCTTATGCCCAAAACTTAGTTAGGAGTCAAGCAATAACAGTGGCACTTAACAACCCCACCAATATATGTTGCAGTGTTGTTTGTAATTTGTATATTTGTTTGAGCGATTAGCATGGGAACATTTTGATATGTTGATGTGTACCAAATCGTTATTGTGCTGTACATGCTGCAGTGTCCCTGACCCTGTTACATGCTTTACCTTTTGGGCAAGCTTGCCTATCATGTGAGCAATAACAAACTGACAATAAGACCATGCATTTTTTTTTCTGGATTAGTATATGTCATAAGCCCATAGCAAATAAATCCTCAATAACTCAATTAGCTGATACCAGATTGATTTGTATGTGTTGAGGAATTGACTATAATGGATATCGAACAGGAATTATGAACTGTACAATCCTTGTCTTTCTAAAATCTATTTATTGTACACTGTTGCATACTCGCATGTTTATGGTGGATACTGGGTAATAGGGTAACTGCAACCAGCAAACGGAGACATCTTTTCTCATTGTATTGTGTACATGTTCTTTTGTACATAACAAATTACTTAAAATAATTGTGAGTTAACATCATTTCAGGTTAAGAAACATATTAAGCAAGGGGAAGGACATACAGGTGGGATTTTCTCAATTGAAGCTCCACTTCATGTTTCAAATGTCCAAGTACTTGACCCAGTCACTGGGTATGATACTCGACCACCTTTTAGTACCTCCAGTCTCTACAGATAGAGCTTTTATTTTCTTACACATTTTTCTAAAAAAATATTTTTCAATGCGACTGCAGGAAACCATGTAAGATCGGATACAAGTATTTGGAAGATGGGACTAAAGTCAGGGTCTCTGGAGGAATGAATGCATCTGGTGCTGTGATACCTCGGCCAGACATTTTGAAGGAGAGAAGAAAACCGAGACCCACATCACGTATGTCTCATAAACACTTCTTTTGTGCTCATTATATTCTGCCTTTCAAGTGCATAACAATTTCCTTTAAAAAAGTGTTAACTAAATTGGGACTTCTTATGCTGCAGTTGTTTGTGTACGTCTGAAATGGCTCATGGTGTCCATGCTGTTCCAATTAAGGATTGGAAATTGAGCTAACACTGGTTTTATCTTCATCTGAAATCACGATAATAAATACTAATAAAAGCAAACATCAACTGTTTATACATCACATTTTCTTAATTTCCCTCCTGTTGCTAGAATATTTTGGTACTTTTACACTGTGTTTCATGTATCTTATATAACCGATTCCATCGTAGTCACAGTACTATAGGTGCTTCTGCTGATAATGTTTGCCGCATGCTATATTCTTTAAGAACGTGTTCTTCACAGGCATGAGAATAGTAAATCAACAACAGTGAGGAGAAAAAATGAACTCTGATGCTTCTTTGTCTTTGACAGTGGTTGGACTGGGAGCTATGGGCAAACTCCACTGATGATATAGCTTGCATATGAATAAGTAGATCAATAAGTAGCAAAAAAAATTAAGTAAAAATTTGGCCATATAATTCTAGTATATACTCTGTAGTTGACATGCAAGCGAATACATTTTATTACAGTTTTGAGTATTGCTGTGTGTATATCACATGTCTGTTTTTAACAGGAAACTATTTTCTTTCACTCTTACAGCTGGCCCAAAGGATACACCAATTGAGCTTGTGCTGGAGAAGACATACGATGCCAAAGCTGGAATTGGTATGCCTGATCTATAGAGGAGCCGTGCGTTGTTGAGAGAGAGAAAGAGTTCAGTATATGTGGCCCATGCTAGTTAAGATATTAGGAAGCTTCTGACTGCAATTCTGCAGTTATGGCAGGTTGCACTCAAAATAATCCTGTATTGTCGAATAAAACTAGCATGTCTGTTGTCTTGGCTTTTTTAGGGAAAAATTTATATCTTGTTAATCAGATATTCATTTTATGAACAGTGGTGAAAATCGAACCAGCTCCTGATTCACAAGAAGAGTTGTTGAGTTCCATGAAAACAATAGCCATGAACTCTTGCAGATTTCACTAGAATTCGGCAGGAGTGATCAAGCTCCTGAAGCAAATTGAACATACATACATAAATAGTTACTCCTCATAGATGAATACAGGGACAAATAAACAATTTTGTATTCACTTTCATAAATTCTTCAACATAGAGTTTACCAATGTTCAGATCCTAGCTAGCTAGTCTTTCAGCGGCACCGTGAGGCAAGCATCGTCGATCTGATCATCATCCCAAGTCATTGAGCGCATCAAACGCCTTCTCTAGCTTCAATTCGTCCTCTGCCTGAGCAAGCATCAAGTCGTATTCCAGTGGGCATGTCCTCCTATGCCCAGTCAAGCATGTTCTCCAACGTGCTCGCAAACTGGTCCATGTCGTCGCCGGCTTCGGCCGATGGACCATTCTGACAAGGGACGCCCTCCTCGATGGGCATTTCGTCCCCTGCTTCGAGGATGCCCTCCAGGAAGTTCGCGGTCGTCATCTTCAGCCGCGGCAGGGGCCTCCGTGGATTGGGGAGGAGCTGCGACCGGCAAGCAAGCTGGTGCAGGCCGTGCCACGAACCCTTGCACCACTAGACACGAAGCAGGCGGCGCTGGCCCTGGTGCCACGACGCGTCGTGGCACCCAGGGAGTCGATGAAGTAGCCAGGCGCTTAGGCGCACACGGCCATGGTACTGGTGGCGCGCACGCCGTCACGCAAGCGGGCTGCACCACCGGACGGGTCAGGACAGCACCTCGCATCCGCTTGGGGCACTGTGGCTCGGCCTGTCGGCCACCGGCGCTGGCCTCTTGGGCGCGTGCGTGATCACGGGCTCTGGATGCGGCGCGGGCGTAGGCACCGGCGGCGCTGGTTCTTGACGCAGCACAGCAGCTGATTCTTGGTGCGCCGCGGATTCTTGGCTGCATTGCCGACGACGGCTTCATGGAGGCAGCAGCGGTACTCCTCCATGAGCCCAGTCGGTGTTCACGCCGTCCTTCTTGAAGCGGAAGCTCTTGGTCTCGCTGATCTTTATGCCCGCGTCGTTCGTGATCTCCTTGGTCTTCTGCGACACCCAGGTGCCGGCGCCGGCCGCGCACGCGCTCCTGGTGCTGCTCCCTTTCTGCCGCTTGCAGAGGATGAAGAAGAATCGGTCGCCGCTCTCACTCTTGGGCACGGGACCGAACTTGCCGGCGATGACCTTGGGCTCACAGCCGTAGACGTCGACGTGGTGGATCATGGATGATCCAGGCCACGTGGTGCAGTGGTTCGCCGGATATGAGGCGAGGCAGGTAGTACGTGACAGCCTCCAATGGGGAAGGGTTGAAGCGGAAACCTAGCTTGGAAAACTCTTTGAGCTCTTCCATTCCCGTCGGCTTCTTCACCATAGGCGCGCAAGAGAAGAGGAGAAGAGAGGAGATGAGATGAGAGCCGGATCGGGTCGAATGGATTGCGACACACTGGCGCCAGGCGCGGCGTCAGGAGGAGGAAAAAAGGCGATTTTTTTTAATTATGTATACGTATCAATAGCTGGCTTCTCCTGATCTCCTCCTCCAGATGCCGCCCGCCTCCCCTCTTGCTTCTCCTCCTGGCTCCTCCTCCGTCAGTCCTCCGCCGCCGAGGACACCGCCTCCTTGCTTTTCCTTCGTCGCCGCCGCCCGCCACTGAGGACAACGAGAGCGTCCGGCATCGAGTCGTCGAGAGCCGAGCCGCCGAGGACGACGAGACCGTCACCAAGGTAGGGCAACCAGCAGCGCCTCCTTGCTTTTCCTGATCTTCTCCTAACCTCCTCGGCTCCTCCTCCACCAATCCGTCGCTGCCGTGGACGCTCTTCTCTGGGAGTGGGATCCGGGATTGGATATTTGGATTTAGGATTTTGGGGGAGGGGCCGAGAGGGGCGGCGCAGGTGGGCTAGGGCACTAGGCCGCAGAGAAAGGAGCACCGGATTTTGGGGGGAGGGACCGAGGGAGGCAGCCGGAGGCCGAGCCAGCCGGGCGTGGCGCAGGAGGGAGCCAGGCGCGCAGTCCAGAGGCGGCTCCAATTCTGATTTCCCCCAAAGGCAAGAGTCCCAAGAGATGAAGTCAAGATTCAATGATTCATGAAGAGAATTAGAGAAATAACCCTTGTTTTATACACTGCACAGAAAATAGCAATGATGGAGTAAAGCTTCAGGATTGCATTTGATCAGAAGTTCAGAACAACTTTTATAGTTTATACACAACCAATCTAATTATCTAAATGCCATTATGTCTCCTGACTCCTTTGATTTGTATATGTAGGGCAACTTTTGTAGTTTATACACAGCTAATCTAATTATCTAAATGCCATTATACTTGAAGGTTAGTAATGATGATATAATCAAGTATTTTCAAGGAATGAGATCACATCGTGTAGTATTGTGATTTTCATTAGCTATTTAGGACTCTTTTATTCATGTAAGATTTTATTTGAACTATTTGTATTGCATTATTAACTAATTTCGAACTCTTTTGTGTAATTATGTTAGACTTATGAAATTACATATGTATCGTACAAGATTTTTTTTTCATCCTTGAAGTGTGCACCCCCAGTGATAAATTCCTGGCTCCGCCACTGACTAGCGCTGCTATCTGTTTAAAGAGAAGCGTATGGGCATACATGAGCAGAGTTGGAGTCGGATTCGGACTTCGGAGTGTGTCGGTTTTTCTTCTTCTGTGAGTCGGACTAGTGAGTAGGGTCTCGGCAAGTTGGCAACTAAGATTTTCCTTTTCTTTTTTCTTTTCAAAGCAAGAGCATCACCATATCAAATTAGTCATTTATAGGTATTTAATCACGTGTTGACTGTATTGTAGCAAAAAAAAAACCGAGAAAAATTAGGGTTGTAAACGAGCCGACTGGAGCAAGCGTGGTAGGCTCAGCTTGAGCTCGATACAAGCTCAAGCGAGCTGGGTTGGAGCTCGACTCGACAAGGCTCGGTAACTCTATAAATACACATATATGAGTATATTATAGGCTCGAAAGCTCGGCTCGATAAGACTTAAAAATTATATACAATAATATATTATAGTACATACAAATGTATTCGAGCCTAAGCGAGCCAAGCTTGAGCTTGATTGGGTTTGAGCCTAGCTCGAATAGCTTGTCGAGCTCGAGAGCTTTTTTACAACCCTACCTGTCAAGCTATCACCACTTACTGCCGATTTTTCTTTTGTAGTTTAGGTTGAAATCTGATGCAGGGGAAATCTATTTATCTTTATTTTATTAAAACAATGTTAAAAGAAGACTCATAGTTTTCTTAGAGAGACTAGAAATTCCAACATTGGTCGGAGGAAAAAGAAAAAAAGATATACACTAATTTTGCCGGGCCTAGATTACAATATTCATATTAATAAGATACTCCCTGCAATTACAAAAGAGTGGCGTTTTGGTATACTTGCAGTCGAACTTTGTAAACTACAACTATATAAATAATCAGTTTGGACACATAAAAACGATACGTGTATATTCATCTCGAAAAGTACTTTCTTACTATTATAATTTCATTTAAGTTTATAAATATGTTTATAATAGAAATTAGTGGTCAAAGTTGTGTTTTAGTAACCGTGTTCATGTCCAAAACATCACTCTTTTGTGACTGGATGCAGTAAAAGATGGAAGTAAATATTAATTAGAACTAGAATTTCACGATGAATACAAAATCTATTTCAGATACCACGCTAACTTGATGTTTCTTTGATATATGGCCCACAGTGTGTTACCGGGTTAGGTATTTGCATCTCTTAGCACGTTAAGCGCCCATTACAGTTCACCCATGCATCAGTTCATGTCCATCACCTGTTGTTTTGTCCATGCCTGCAAAGATCCACGATGTTGTGCATTTGAGTTTTTTTTTACTTTTAATCTATTTTTTAAAAATATTTTAAAGATAACAACTCCCTAATTTTATTTTCAATCCCGACCTTTTGGTCATGCCATGATTCGTAGCATGATCAAACTGTGCTGTCACATCACCAACCGCGGTGTGGCCAAACCTACCACGATAGCTCTTCGAGTCAACACGCGTCTGTTTTGGGCTAAGTCCATACCACGCCAGGAGTGGTGTGACAATACTCGTTTGCTACGCCGAGGTCCGTGACGTGATAACGTGTTTTTACTACGCCACGTGTTGTGGCGTGGTCAAAGAGGTTAGAATTAGAAATAAAATTAGGGAGATATTATCTTTAAAATATTTTTAAAAAGTAGATTAAATATATAAAAAAAGAAGTTCTGTGCATTTGGCCATTTGGTATGCTCCCAGCCTCTGATCCGCAAACAAAGGGTCTAGCTATAGAACTATGCCACAGTAAAAGATAACCTTTTTTACTACAGCTGCTACAGTATTTTCTATGGTATCAAGAATATCTCATCCACAGAGTCCTGATCCAAGGGTGTTGAACAAACTATGTGGCACTGTAGCCCCTGCAGTTTTTTCAATACTGTAGAGTGATGAACGAAACGTGAGGATTTGTTATATACTCCCTCCATTCTTTTTTTTCCTCATTATTTTGGACATCATATGGTCTCCAATATACACAACATTTGACAACTGATTTTTCCAATTATATGTTAGTAAAAATTAATGAAATATAATGCTATGAAAATACTTTGATGATGAATGTATTAAAACCATTTACATGTACATGTGACGGATCTAAATAGTTTTTTTTTGTGCATATTAGTGATCAAAGTTTTAAAAGTTTAATTGCACATACTCTAAAACAATATTTCTTTCAGAACAAATGGCATACTTTAATGGCTAAGCAAAGGATCGTATGCTAAGGATATCTCCAATAGTGGCCATATCATTCGTTCTCTGCCACATCATCCATAATAATATCTAGTTGGAGGAGAGGCGAGGTGATGAAAGACAATATGCTACCTCTTATGCACAAGACAGCCTAGCATGCAAACCATCCCACGGGGAGAGACGCTGGGGTAAAAATGATAAAATAAGCAGTTAGGGAACGGTGATGAGACAAATTGTCGGAGACAATCTTAAGGGAGAAACTTAATGGCAACCTAGTTAATCCCATTCACATGACTTCTTATGATGGAAGATAGGTTCCATAAACCAAAAATAATAATAATGCGCTGAACGTTGGGCTATGTTGAAAGTTGAAACCCTTTCTCTCCTGTCAGCGCTCTCGTCTTTGGTTGGTTTCCAAAATTGAAGGAAGGAAAGAAAGAGGGACCTCCAAGTCGGAGTGTCGGACTGTCAAAAAAAGGAAAGAATTGAAGGCTCCGAGTCCGATGCTTGAAACCGACGGCAACTGGTGTACGCGAATGTCTGCGCGTTAAATACTAGCCGAGAGCAACGCGGCTTCGATCGTAATCTCTCCTCAACAATCCCTAGCTCTCGTCATGGCCGCCGCTAAGCCCTTCTTCAAGTTCAACCCCTCGCCCGAAGACGTGCTTCTGTACTATCTCCTCGCTGGGTCCACGGCGAACCGCTGCCCGACACCGCCGAGATCATCCGCCAGGCTCCAGTCTACGGCTGCGAGCCCAAAGACCTCGCCGGCCAGTTCCTTCCCGTGCCCAAAACCGGCGACCGGTTCTTTTCACATGGTGCAAGAGGCAGAAAGGAGAGGCGACAGGATGGTGCGCGCCGCCGGCGCCGGCACCTGGGTCTCGCAGACGAAGAAGGAGGTCACGAACAAGGCCGGCCAGAAGATCGGCTGCCGCGACAACCTCCGCTTCAAGAAGGGCGGCGTGTACACCGACTGGCTCATGGAGGAGTACCGCTGCTGCCTGGGAGAAGCCATCGTCGGTGATGCGGAGCGCGTGCTCTGCAAGCTGTACGTGTCTCCGAGGGCGCCACCAGAATCCGCGGCGCGCCAAGAATCTGCCGCTGTTCTGCGCCAGAACCAGCGCCGCCGGTGCCTACGCTCGCGCCGCGTCCAGAGCCCATGACCACGCACGCCCCCAAGAGGCCAGCGCCGGCTGCCGAGCCACCGTGCCCCAAGCGGATGCGAGGTGCTGATGCTGTCCCGATCCGTCCGGTGGTGCAGCCGGCTTGCGTGACGGCGTTCGCGCCACCACGGCCGTGGGGTGCGCCTCAGCGGCAGGCGCCGTTCCCGACAGCGCCGCCTGCTTCGTGTCTGCCTCGGCCGTCCGTTGCGACCCGTCCGGTGGCGCCACCGGCTTGCTTGCCCGTTGCAGCTCATCGCCCACTCATGGAGGCCCCTGCCGCGGCTGAAGGTGACGACGACTTCGCGAACTTCCTGGAAGGCATCATCGAAGCAGAGGACGAAATGCCGATCGAGGAGAGCATCACTAGTCAGAATTGTCCAGCAGCTGAAGCTAACGACGACATGGACCAGTTTGCGAGCTCGTTGGAGGACATGCTTGATGGGACAGAGGAGGGAGCGCTTCCAACTGGCCAGCTGCACAACCCTGCAGCCGAAGCTGACGACGACATGGACCAGTTTGCGAGCTCACTGGAAGAAGACCTGATGCTTGCTCAGGCAGAAGCAGCAGCAGCAGATCAGCAAACGGCAGAAGTCGCTGACGTCCCTGATGATGAGCCTGCCACCACCACGCTACGGGACTTCCTGGCGAGGTACGGAGAGGCGGAGAGCGAGGCGGCAGCCGCTAACGAGCTGCACAAGGCGTTTGATGTGCTCAATGACTTGGATGATGATCAGATCGATGATGCTTTCCTCACGGTGCCCCTGAAAGACTACAACGATCAGCTCTTCTACTAGCTAGGATCTGAGCAATTGTAAACTCTTATGTTGTAAATCTTGTGAATTTGAATTCAAAATTCTTTGTTTGTCCTTGTATTCACCACGGGGTGGAACTATTTACGTATGTTCAATCTGCTTCAGAAATGTTTGTTCACGAATTCTAGTGAAATCTGCAAAAGTTCATGACTACTAACTATTGCCGTGGACACACATGGAAGAACTGTTCTTGGTCATCACTAGAACCTTCTAACCTTCCGGTCCAGTCGAGCGTCATTCCGACATGTTTAAGCTAATGGTAAGGCAACATTTCTCAGATGGCAGTGCAGCAGAGGGTGGTATTTAGACCCTCACGCCTTTCCATGTCACATGTGACCTCTAGAAATCGTAAGTGCAACGAATCAGAATGCATGTGTGATGTCACATATAAGTACAATATCATTCGAAAGCAAATCTGGACATCAATCTAGTGTGCTTACTTTTGTTGTTGGGCTTTGGCAACAGACATAACCTATGGCTATGGTGACAAATGCCAATGAAACGACACTGAATTACCAGGTACAAACAGTCATTGTGCGCATCAAACTCCTTCTGTAGCTTCAATTCGTCCTCTGCCTGAGCAAGCATCAAATCGTATTCCAGTGAGCATGTCCTCCAACGAGCTCGCAAACTGGTCGATGTCGTCGCCGGGCGCCGGCTTCAGCTGCTGGACCATTCTGATAAGGGACGCTCTCCTCGATGTGCATTTCGTCCCCTGCTTCGAGGATGCCCTCCAGGAAGATCGCGAAGTCGTCATCTTCAGCCGCGGCAGGGGCGTCCGTGGATGGAAAAAAAAAATCATATAGGATCTGGTTCATAATTCCATCTCAGTAGACCAACTCCACTACGTGACACATGTATTTGCCAATCTCAAAGCGCACAGCCCCATAATCCCTATTTTAAGAGAATTTAATGCAAGATAGGGATGAAAGAATCCTTTGGAATCGTTAATAGGGAATAGGGATTATGGGACTGTGTGTTTTGAGATTAGCAAATACACGTGTCACATGATGGAGTTGGTCTACTGAGATGGAGTTATGGACCAGATCCTATAGGATTTTTTTTCCTCCGTGAATTGAGGAGGAGCTGCAACCGGCAAGCAAGCTGGTGCAGGTCGTGCCACGAACCCTTGCACCACCAGACAGGTCGGGACGGACGGGCAAGCCAGACACGAAGCAGGCGGCGCTGGCCCTGGCGCCATGACACGCCGTGGCACCGAGGGAGTCGACGAAGTAGCCAAGCGCCTAGGTGCACACGACCGTGGTACTGGTGGCGCGCACGCCGTCATGCAAGCGGGCTGCACCACCGGACGGGTCGGAACAGCACCTCGCATCCGCTTGGGGCACGGTGGCTCGGCAACTGGCGTTGGCCTCTTGAGCTCGGGCGCGCGCGGCCGCGCGCCCCTTTTCTCCTTCTTCTCCGGTCAACCCGCGGACCCCCCCTCGTCCTCCGTCAACCCCGCCGGACCCCTCCTTTTCTCCCGCTCGTGTGCTCTGCGTCGTGCGCCGTCGCGCACGCCACCTCCGCCTGCTCCCCTACTGCGTCCTCCCGCACGCCACCGCAGCTCCATCATCACCGTCGCCGCACGCCCAACCGACCCCTTTCCCGAGCCTCGCCGTGGCCTATAAGACCCCGACGCCCTCCCTTCCTCCTCCTCTCTTCTCCCCAAGCGAGAAGAAGAAACCGAAGAAGGAGAAGCAAGAAGAAAGAAGAAGAAGGGCCAGGGAGGCACTTACCTTGGTCGCCGCCGCCCTAGCCGCACCTCCCCGTCGTCGTCGTCGTCACTGTCTCCCTCGCGCTGCCATCGGTGAGCTCCTCGTCGTCGCCGCCGCCGCGCCCCCGAGCCATCCCCTCGGCGTCGTCCCTTCTTCTCCCATGCGCCGCCGCTCCTTCCGGCCGTCGCTGCCGCCGGACCCCGAGCCTCCTTCTCCTTCTCCTCGTCCTCCGTGCGCCGTCGCGCCTCCATTTCCCCTCCCCTCCCCCGCGCGCCGCCGCGCCCGAGCTCCCTTCTCTCGCTGCGTGCCGCCACCCTTTTCTTCCCCCCTGTCCGCCCGAGCCGGCCCCCTCCTTTTAGCCGCGCCCGCGCCTCCCCTGGGCCACGCCCGCCCCGTGGGCCGCCTCTGCGCCCGGGTGCGCCCGGTTTCGGCCCACGTTTTGGGTTGGGCCGTTTTGTGATCGTGGGCCACGCTGGTGTTTTTCTTTTTATTTGATTTTCTTTTCCTTTTCTATTTTAATTTAAAAGTAAGACTTCAAGTATTTATAACTCCCCCATTTCAACTCCAAAAATTGTAAAGTAAATTTCTAAAAATGTGTTAATTCAAGATCTTGCTAATGGCATAGGTCTTGTTCAATTTGGAGTTTATTTGTTGTTCAATTGTATTTAATTGCTCTTTTTTCTTGTTTGTGCCTTTTTCCGGTACGTTCGTCCGACTAGGATTTGAAGACACCGGAGATCCCCAAGTTGATCGAGCACAAGATTATCAAGATCCTCTAGCCTATATCACAGGCGAGTCAATACTTTGATCATATTGAGCCTACATTTTATGCAAATTATATTATTTTAAAATAGCAAATTGCATGCTTTAATTCCTTAATCAAATATATGTTAAAGCTTAAGGTAGTTAAAAACTCATTTGATGATTAATTAATTATTATGCCATCCTTGACAACTTGAATCCCTTAACCATTGTCACCCTAGTAACTATATGGTAATACTAGCTATAGGTTGTACTTAAGCGACATGCTAACTTTGCTTAAGTACCGGGACATTAAAATGTCCCAATCATCATCTCTTTAAACATAAAATAATTTGGGCAGTCATTGGTGGTCCATGACTGAGATAAATGTGGTGATTTGGTTTTACTCCTCAAAACCCTAATATTCTTTATTCTTATCAGGGCGATTGTGTGATGAAGAGTATGTTGATGGGTGCTGATGCAGCCCAAAGAATGTTGATGTGTGAAATGATCCGCCTAGACAACCTAAGGACTTAATCTTGTCATGACCTCCGTGTAAAACAAGTACAACCACAAGTCAAACCGCAACTTGGCTTAGTAGATTTATTGAACCTTGAAAGTCGGTCTCACGGAAGGAACAAGAAAGGGTGCAAGTGTGAGCTTGATCACGTTTGAATGGGACACCAATGGTGAAGTGCCTTCTCTGACAAGATGTAGGGGTGACATCCCACCAACATATGAGCGTAACCCCATATAGGTGAGATGACGGAAGGGGCGAGATATTTTGAAAGGTTCTTGTGATTGGTCGCTCAACTACATGACTAAGGAATCATGTGGGGTAACGAGTATGACTATCTCTTGTGGGTAAAGTGTACAACCTCTGCAGAGTCTAAAGCTGTTTAAGCAGTGCGCCTACTGGTCAAAGCGGACATGGGAATCTTTACTCGAGTTAGTTCTATTTCAAAAACCTTGTGGTTGGGATGAAAAATGTGGTGGGCTCACCTAGCCCTGAGATTGGATTTTGCCTGAGTGCTCGAACTCAGTGGTGTTGGTAATTGGGGACAGACCCAATCAAAAGTAAGCATAAGGTAGAGTTTCCGACGGAGGGAACCTCTGCTGTTATAAATTATTGCACAATTACTCTATTTAACAAAAATGCAATTTATTAAAAATGCTAAGTAATAGGACTTTGTATTTATGATAATTGAAAATATTGCTTTAGCAAATAAAAGAACCCGAGCCATCCTTGTTAAGCCTTACATGTATATTATTGCATTGTGTATTGGCTCATGAGCACGGAAGTTGTGTTCATTCTCGCTCTCTCCCCAAAACCCTCGGGAGCAGAAATCACGGAGATTACGACTATTACGAGGATCCGAGTTGGAGGCCCGGGAGATAATGAAGCGTAGTGTAGTCTTTAGATGTTCTAGTCTCGCCTCGATCCGATTGACTCGTCGATACTTGCGTGCATCAATATTACCCAAGCCATGGTTAATATCGGTCGCTGCAGTTTCCCGATCGCTTGCTGTGGAGAGATGAGCTCTCACCCTTTTACTTTCGTTGTCGCCCGCTTTTGTAATGTAATCAATTTGGCTTGATCGGCCCTATTGTAAAACTCGACCCGACACGGTCTATGTAAACTCATTGTGTTAATTAATGAATGGTATGGTTTCGCCATGTATGAGTTGGTTGATGATGTATCGTGAGTGCTACCTGCGATCCAGGAATAGCGCGTGTTTTCACGAGGATTACGGATTACGAAATCCGGGTCCGACACGGCGTAGGTGTTGAATAATCCTATGTGTTATGACACTTATGACGCGCAGTAGTTTCGGTTTCTTTAATCTGCATGGATGAGTAGTAGTCGCACGCGGCGCTAGTTTTTACACTAGTTAAACGCGAGTAATGTGCGGCGATTGGCATCACAAAATATTGTCTTTTGTTTGTTGTGTCGTTGAGTGTGTGTTGATTCGTCCGAGCGTTGGCGTTCACGTGCGTAGTTTGGTCCATGTGCTAACAATTGGTATCGGGCTTAGTAGCTTTGATCCTTAGCAATGGCGCGAGGCGGTTCACGTTCTCCTACCGGTCACCTCGGTGCTAGGCGGCGGCGACACTACTCTCACGATCAATCTCGGCGGCAATGGCGATCATGAGATTGGATCCGGCGATAACGGCGGCTAAGGCGTGTGGTGTAGCTGGTGGTAAGGAGACGACGGGATCGGTGGTCTACCCCACGCCGGCGTGAATGAACTACACCGGCCGGGCTCTTTGTGATGAGGTGAACTTGCGGGCACAAGGCACGTGGGAAGCGATCGAACCTAGCGGCACCAACTACTACGACGGCGAGTTGGCGTTGTCCACCATCCTCCGTGCGGTGTTGCGGACATGCATCCACATCGGCGGTGAAGGACACGACCAAGCAGGCGTGGGACACCATGAAGACGATGCGGATGGGCGTCGAACGCGTCCGTGAGACGAATGCACAGAAGCTTCGCAAGGAGTTCGAGGATATCGAATCCTTGGATGGTGAGTCGGTGGACGACTTCTTCATGAGGATCACGAGACTCGTCAACAATCTACGGATCCTAGGAGACATGTTGGAAGAAGAAAAGATAGTCAAGAAATTCCCTTGTGTTGTGCCACCCAAGTATACACAGGTGGCAATCTCGACCGAGACACTGCTTGACTTGAGCACGTTGTCGATCGAAGAGCTCACTGGCCGGTTTCGATTAGTAGAGCAGCGCTACGCGCGCAATGACTCAGGCGGCTTCCGGAGGGCGTCTGCTCCTCATTGAAGAGGAGTGGCTCGCACGCGCCAAGAAGAGGGAGCAAGGCGATGGCTCCTCCGGCGGTGATAACAGTTATCGCGGCAAGCCACGTGGCCATGGGCGCGGCAAAGGTGGGCATGATAGCAAGGACGGTGGCTCGTCCAGTGTGCGTCGTGACATGTCACAGGCTCAGTGCTACAACTGCGATAAGTACGACATTACTCCAGGGACTGACGCAAGCCGAAGCATATCGAGCAGGCCCACCTGACGCGAGACGACGACGACGAGCCTACGCTTCTCATGGTGTAGGTGTGCACGCTCATCGAGGCATATGTGGGCACAGGTACTAACGTGGTGCTCAACGAGGTGTGTGTACAGGTGCATCAAGGGCACAAAGAGGATGCCCATGATGACGCTTGGTACCTGGACACCGGCAGCAGTGCATCGAGGCTACTGATGGGCGTCTATGTCGACGACCTCATTATCACGGGAACCAACGCACAGGAGATCGTCAAGTTCAAAAGGGAGATGAAAAACTCATTCAAAATGAGTGATCTCGGCCCGCTCAGCTTCTACCTCAGCATCAAAGTGAACCAGTCCGATGGCTGCATCACGCTGAACCAATCTGCATAGGCGCTCAAAAATCTTGAGAAGAGCGGTATGGCAGAGACAAGGCTCAAGCTGAGCAAGGCAAGCTCAGCCCCACTCACGGACACCACAACCTACCGGAGCATCATCGGGAGCTTGAGGTACCTAGTGCACACAAGAAACGACATTGCGTACTCGGTGGGGTACGTAAGCCGCTTCATGGAAGCGCCAACCACCGAGCACTTGGCGGTAGTCAAGCATATACTCCGGTATATTGCTGGTATGTGGAGTTATGGCTACCGTTACACAAAGAAGTTGGAGGAGCCACAGTTTGTCGGCTATAGCGATAGCGACATGGCCGGCGACGTCGACGACCGCAAGAGCATGACGGGCGTCTTCCTTTTCCTCGACCACGACCCCATCGACTAGCAATCTCATAAGCAAAAAGTTGTGGTCTTTGTCCTCTTGCGAGGCCGAGTACATCGCGCGACAACGACGCTGCCAAGGTATCTGGCTCGATCGTTTACTCGCTGGCTTGAAGAATGAAAAGGCAGGTAGTGTCATGCTCAAAGTCAACAACAAATCGGCGATCTCCGTCAGCAAAAATCCGGTGTTCCATGACCGGAGCAAGCATATAGACACCTGATATCTTTTTATTCGTGAATGCGTTGAAGACGGCAAAGTTGAGGTAGAGTACATCAAGACCGAAGAGCAGCTAGCTGACATTCTGACGAAGGCATTGAGCTGCATCAAGTTTCAGGAGCTACGCACAAGGATCAGCATAGTCGAGATCAAGAAGACCATCAAGAATTATGGGGTGTTAGTTGAATAATCACGTGCGTTATGACACTTATGACACACGTGGCGATCGGCACTAACACTAGTTTTTACACTAGTTAAGCGAGTAATGCGTGGTAGTTGGCAGCACAAAATATTGTCTTTTGTTTGCTTTGTGTCGTCGAGTGTGTGTGTGTTGATTCGTCGAGCGTTGAGCATTCGCGTGCGTAGTTTGGTCCCCGTGCTAACATAGGCACCGGCGACGCTGGTTCTTGAAGCGACTGCGGCCGATTCTCGGCGTCTTTGTGGATTCGAGCCGCCCTCGAGACACGTATACCTTGCAAAGCACTTGCTCGCATCGCCGGCGACGGCTTCTTGGAGGCGCAGCGGTACTCCTCCATGAGCGATCGGTGTTCACGTCGTCCTTGAAGCGGAAGCTCTTAGTCTCGCCGATCTTTATGCCCGCGTCGTTTGTGATCTCCTTGGTCTTCTGCGACACCAAGGTGCCGGCGCCGTCCGCGCGCTCTGGTCTCGCTCCTGTTAAAGATAGATTTGTGAATCAGTTTGGTAGGAGATATTTTCTATCTTGTACATGATTCTATTCTGATCCTATCTCCCGTATACAAGGTAGTATATGAGATTCCGATAGTGGTGGAGTCCAGGATGTATACAACTGAGATTGTAATCTGTAATCAGTTTGTAACCGACCACTGTAGCCGATACGACACTTCCCTTTGTGTATATATATTCAGAAACTCCCTCGACACTTTGGTGCGCTGTGAGTATTCAGAAAACCAATCTTCTCTTCCTTAGTTTTCTATATGGTATCAGAGCCTCTTCTTCCATCTACGTCGTGATGTCTACATCAAGCTCTTCGTCAGCGACAAGCGGTGCGGTAAATCTGGAGGCCAACAGCACACAGAGCGTCTTTGCCGGCCTCCTCCTGACGCCAAGTTTTGGCAACTGATCAATGTCAAGTTGTCACAAGAACAAGGAAACTACCTCCTCTGGAAGGCCCAGAGTGTCCCATATCTTCGTGGACAATGTATTCTTGGTTTCGTCAATGGAACAAGACCTGCACCAGCTGCAACCATAGCTCAGATGGTTGATGGCGAGACGATGCAAGTCGAGAATCCGAATTATGAAGCATGGATCCAACAGGACGGTTGTACTCGATGCTTTACTCGTCGCTATCACGAAATTCTTTCGCGGTCATGGTGCTAGAGACCGCGGCTAAAGTGTGGGGAGCATTGGGCGCATGTTCTCGTCTCAATCTCGAAACACGACTCATGCGAACCGCATGCAACTCGCAACACGCGCAAGAATGATCTCTCGCAGCGGTGTACTATGCCAAGATGAAGAAACTAGCGAGATACGATGGCGTCTGCGGGCAAACCACTCGATGATGAGGAGTTCATGTCCTATCTCCTTGCTGGGCTAGGCGCTAATTACAACCCCTTGGTGGCGTCCATCACTACCAAATCGATGTCTTTGAATCTCGGTGATGTATATGCACATCTGTTGAGCTTCGAGATGCGTCTTGATCGCAGAACAACGTGTCCCGATTCTCTGGTTCCTCTGCAATTTCTCTTCTCGAGGAGGTGGCGGGGAAGGCGGGGCGTGGCCAACGTGGGCGTGGTGGTGGCGGTCGAGACAATGGATAGCGACAAGGTAAAGGCTACCGGTGCCGAAGGCCCGGTGGTGTGTCCGAGGTGCACGTCCCTCTTGTCGGATCAGTAGCAAGGTGGGGCATGTTGCACAAAAGTGTTGGCATCGTTTGACCATGCTTTCCGAATGAAGAATCATCCAAAGTTCTTTGTAGCCGCAAATACTTCCTCATATGGAATTGACACAAGCCGGTATACATACATCAGTGCGGCAGATCACATTACTAGTGATCTAGATAGGTTGACAATGAAGGATAGGTACAATGGTCGAGATCAAGTTCAGTACATAAGCGGAGCGGTATGCTCATTAGTTATGTTGGTCAATCTACTATACCAAATCCTAATAGAGATCTTTACCTAAACAATGTTCTGTGTGTTCCTCAGTCTGCCAAAAATCTTATCTCTATCCATCGCCTAACCTCAGATAATAATGTTTTTCTTGAATTTCATCCTGATTGTTTCCTTATTAAGGATCAGGACACGAAGAAGGTTCTTCTTCGAGGCAAATGTGAGAGAGGTCTCTACCCCTTGCGGCCCCAACTCAAGCATGCCTTAGCAATATCAACACCAACTCAAGAGCAATGGCACAATCGCTTTGGTCATCCATCTTTTTCGGTCATTCAGCAAGTCATTAGGCATCATAATATCTCTTGTTTAGATATGTCCAATAAACCTCTAGTTTGTGATGCTTGTCAACAAGCTAAGAGTCATCAGCTTCCTTATTCTTTATCATCTCGTGTTCCTGTAGCTCCCTTAGATCTTGTTTTCTCTGATGTTTGGGGTCCTGCTCCTACATCAGTCGAAGGATATAAATACTATGTGAGCTTTATTGATGACTATATCAAATTCTCCTGGATATATCTGTTGAAAAATAGGTCTGATGTGTTCAATGCTTTCCTAGAGTTTCAAAAACATGCTGAACGACTATTAGGCATGAAAATTATTCATGTGTAAACCGATTGGGGTGGGGAGTACAGGAAGCTTAATTCCTTCTTTAAAAAAATTGGCATTGCTCACCAGGTTTCCTGTCCTCACACTCATCAGCAGAACGGCTCAGCTGAACGCAAACATCGTCATATCGTTGAAGTTGGCCTAGCTCTTCTAGCTCATGCTTCTATACCTCTAAAATTCGGGATTACGCCTATTTAAGCGCCACTTTTCTCATAAGCAGGATGCCTAGTCAGTGCTCAATTTTGCTTCTCCTATTGAACGTTTGTTCGGCCAAGTCCCAGATTACTCTTTTCTTTGCACTTTTGGGTGTGCGTGTTGGCCTCACCTTCGACCATATAATTCCCGAAAGCTTCAATTCCGCTCTAAGCAATGTGTGTTCTTAGGGTATAGCAGCCTTCACAAAGGGTATAAGTGTCTTGACATGTCTTCTGGACGTGTTTATATCTCTAGGGATGTCATCTTCGAGGAACAAATTTTCCCTTTTGCCAATACACCACCTAGAGCTGCTGACCAACTAAGTTCTGAGCATATTTCTGTTTTCTCTGGTGAGCAACCTGACTTGTCTGTGCAGCGTGTTCAGGAGGTTGGTGCACACACAGGTATTCAGGAGGATCCAGGTGCTGCCAGTCAACCAGATATTGTTGACGACATTGTCGTGGGAAGCGCGGCAGGTCTACCGCATGCGCGGCAGGAAACGGTCTCCTTCAATCCTACTGAATTGCGCTCACCATCTCTCCAGGCGAGACAGGAGGCTTCTTCGACAGTTCCGCTACATGCTGAACCTATGACGCCGCCCTCGTCTCCTGTCACGACTGTTTCTCCGATGGTCTCTGTATCCTCATCGCCCTCGCCTTCTTTGTCACCATCATGTGCCGAGGAGGCTCCTCCACATCCTCAGCATGGCATGGTTACACGGGCACAGAATAACATTCGAATTCCCAAAACATATACCGATGGCACGGTGCGTTATGCTTTCACATGTTCCACCGAAGAACCGTCATCTGTGGATGATGCTCTTGTTGATCTAAATTGGAAACGTGCTATGGACGAAGAGTACCGTGCCCTGGTTCACAACTGCACCTGGCACCTGGTACCTTCTCAGCGGGGGTAGAATATCATTGATTGTAAATGGGTGTACAAGGTGAAGCGTAGAGCAGATGGGAGCATTGACAGATATAAGGCCAGACTTGTTGCAAAAGGGTTCAAGCAACAGTACGGTGTTGATTATGAGGATACATTTAGCCCAGTGGTCAAGGCGGCAACAATTCGTCTTGTTCTTTCCATAGCAATCTCTCATGGATGGTCACTTCGACAACTCGACGTACAGAATGCGTTTCTTCATGGCATTCTGGAAGAAGATGTGTTCATGAGGCAACCTCCAGGATATGAAGAGAAAGATAAGTCCGGGTATGTGTGCAAATTGGATAAAGCACTATATGGACTGAAACAGGCACCGCGTGCATGGTACTCTCGACTGAGCTCGAAGTTGCAAGAAATGGGGTTCAGATCATCCAAAGCTGACACATCATTATTTGTGTATAGGGCTGGAAATACTATTGTGTATCTTCTCATATATGTGGATGATATCATTATTACAGGATCTTCTAGTAATGTCATGATGATGTTACTTGATCAGCTAAAATCTGAGTTTGCACTTAAGGATCTTGGCAACCTGCATTATTTTCTGGGGATTGAAGTAACCAAAACTGAAGATGGATTACTTCTCACACAATCCAAGTACGTATCTGATCTGTTGGATCGAGTTGGCATGAAGAACTGCAAGCTTGTGACCACTCCATTATCGTCAACTGAAAAGCTTTCGCTGACAGTAGGAGATGCTCTTCAGACAGGAGACATAACCAGGTACCGAAGTATAGTTGGTGCTTTACAATACCTTACATTGACTCGACCTGATATTGCATATTCAGTGAATAAGGTGTATCAGTTCTTACATGCGCCAACAACACAACATTGGACTGCAGTGAAAAGAATATTGAGATATTTGCGGTTTACACCGAGTATTGGCTTGTCTATACAGAAATCTGGCTCAATGTTGCTTAGTGCATTCTCTGATGCTGACTGGGCAGGTTGCCCAAATGATAGGAGGTCGACTGGAGGCTTTGCAATATTTTTTGGCCCTAACTTGATTTCATGGAGTGCTAGAAAGCAAGCAACTGTGTCAAGATCAAGTACTGAGGCTGAGTATAAGTCCTTGGCCAATGCAACTGCTGAATTGGTATGGATCCAGTCTTTGCTAGGTGAGCTTGGAGTATATCAGTCCAGACCTCCTATACTTTGGTGTGATAATTTGGGTGCAACATACCTATCAGCTAATCCAGTGTTTCATGCACGGACAAAGCATATTGAGGTAGATTTTCATTTTGTGAGAGAACGTGTTGCACGCAAAGCCCTTGAGGTTCGGTTCATACCCTCCAAAGATCAAGTTGCAGATGGTTTCACGAAGCCACTTCCAGTTCATCAGTTAACACAGTTTCGACACAATCTCAATTTAAGATCTGGCATAAGTTGAGATTGAGGGAGGGTGTTAAAGATAGATTTGTGAATCAGTTTGGTAGGAAATATTTTCTATCTTGTACATGATTCTATTCGATCCTATCTCCGTATACAAGGTAGTATATGAGATTCCGATAGTGGTGGAGTCCGGATGTATACAAGCGAGATTATGTAATCATGTCGGTTTGTAACCGACCACTTGTAGCGATCTGGCACTTCCCTTTGTGTATATATATTCGAAACTCCTCGGCACTTTGGTGCGTGTGAGTATTCAAAACCAATCTTCTCTTCCTTAGTTTTCTATACTCCTTTCGCCGCTTGTAGAGGGTGAAGAAGAATTTGTCATTGCTCTCACTCTTGGGCATAGGACCGAAGTTGCGGTGAGGACCTTGGGCTCACAATCAGACGTCAACGTGGTGGATGATCCAGCGGCGTGGTGCGGTGGTTCGCGGAGATGAGGTGAGGCTGTTGGAGTTAATCCTGCGGTGTAATCAGATTTGAAGAGTTTTGTTGGAGTAGTAGAAGATGTCTGTTAGCTGAGTCGGTTTCAAAGGTAGTCTCGGACTCTGAATCGAATCGCATTCAAATTGTAATACTGAACCGATTGAGGTTCATTTTCTAGTTGTTATCAGTAGTTGTAGTTACTATCCCAGGATGTAACCTTTAGTATAAATCGAGGAGAAAACACTGAAAAGGGTGCGTGGTTTAGGCACCGCAAATTCCATCGTTTCTCTGTTTTGTTGATTCAGTTCATCGCTCATTGTTTTGACAATTGCGTTTGAGCTTTTAGTTCGAACTTGGTCATGTCGAAAGCAGTTCGAAACTGAATCGAGAGGTCCTAGCTACAGAGGCAGGTAGTACGTGACGGCCTCCAATGGGGAAGGGTTGAAGCGGAACCCTAGCTTGAGAAACTCTGAGCTCTTCCATGTCCATCTGCTTCTTCTCCATAGGCATTCAAGAGAAGAGATGAGATGAGAACCGGATCAGATTGAATGGATTGGGACGCGCTGGCGCTGCTATCTATTTAAAGAGAAGCGTATGGGCGTACATGAGCGGAGTCGGAGTCAGAGTCGGATTCGGACATCGGAGTCGGTCCGTGGGGTTTTATTCATGTCTCTCTCTCTCTTGTGGAAAGAACTTTATTTCTTCTTCTGTGAGTTGGACAAGTGAGTAGGGTCTTAGCAAGTTGGCAACCAAGATTTTCCTTTTTTTTCCATTTCAAATCAAGAGCGCCACCATATCAAATTAGTCATTTAGAGGTATTTAATTACGTGTTGACTGTATGGTAAAATTAGGGCGGTAAACGAGCCGACTGGAGCGAGCCCGGTAGGCTCAACTTGAGCTCGATACAAGCTCAAGCGAGCATGGGTTGGAGCTCGACTCGATAAGGCTCGATAACTCTATAAATACACATATATGAGTATATTATAGGTTCGAAAGCTCAGCTCGATAAGACTTAAAATTATATATAGTAATATATTATAGTACATATGAATGTATTCGAGCCTAAGCGAGCGGAGCTCGAGCTTGATTTGGTTCGAGCCTAGCTCGAATAGCTTGTCGAGCCTGAGCTTTTTTTACAACCCTACCTGTCACCCCTCACTGCTGATTTTCCCTTTGTAGTTTAGGTTGAAATCTGATGCGGGGGGAATGTATTTATCATTATTTTATTAAAACAATGTTGAAAGAAGGCTCATATTTTGCTTATAGAGGCTACAAATTCCAACATTGGTTGGAGGAAAAAGAAAATAAAATATACACTAATTTTGGTGGGCCTAGATTACAATATTTATATTAATAAGATACTTCCTGCAATTACAAAAGAGTGGCGTTTTGGTATACTTGTAGTCGAACTTTGTAAACTACAACTATATAAATAATTAGTTTGGACACATAAAAATGATACGTGTATATTCGTCTCGAAAAGTACTTTCTTATTATTATAATTTCATTTACGTTTATAAATATATTCACAATAGAAATTATTCAAGAAAAGATAACTTTTTCTACTACAGCTGCTACAGTGGTTTTCTATGGTATCAAGAAAATTAATCTCATCCACACGGTCCTGATCCAAGGGTGTTGAACAAACTACGAGGCACTGCAGCCCATGCAATTTATTCAATACTGTAGAGTGATGAACGAAACGTGAGGATTTTTTATATACTCCCTCCATTCTTTTTTTTTCTCGTTATTTTGGACATCATATGATCTCCAATATACATAACATTTGACAACTGGTTTTTCTAATTATATGTTAGTAAAAATTAATAAAATATAATGCTATGAAAATACTTTGATGATGAATGTATTAAAACCATTTACATGTACATATGACGGATCTAAATAATTTTTTTTGGCATATTAGTGGTCAAAGTTTTAAAAGTTTAATTACATGTACTCTAAAACAACATTTATTTGAGAACAGATGGCATACTTTATGGCCAAGCAAAGGATCGTACACTAAGGGCATCTCCAATAGTGATCATATCAGTCGTCTTTTTCCTACCACGTCATCCAAAATCATATCTAGTTGAAGGAGAGAGGAGATGAAGAAAGACAATATGCTACCTCTTATGCACAAGACAGCCTAGCATGCAAACCATCCCAGGGGGAGAGACGCTGGGGTGAAAATGATAAAATAAATAGTTAGGGAACGATGATGAGACAAATTGTCGGAGGCAATCTTAAGGGAGAAACTTAATGGCAACCTAGTTAATCCCAATCACATAACTTCTTATGATGGAAGATAGGTTTCATAAGCAAAAAAAGGGCTGTCTGTGATAAGTTAATTATCATGGACGGTTTTATTGAAAACCGTTTGTGAGACATCACAAACGGTTTTCAACAAAAAATCGACTGTGATACTTCACAGACGGTTTTCAATATGAATCATCTGTGATATTACCTCTTTACAGACAGTTTTTAGCACAGAAAGTAACACAGACGGTCGCTAAACAAAAACCATCTGTGAATGAGACATCACAAACGGTTTTCAACAAAAAAACCGTCTGTGATACTTCACAGACGGTTTCCAACATGAATCGTCTGTGATATTACCTTTTCACGAACGGTTTTTAGCACAGAAAGTAACACAGATTGTCGCTAAACAAAAACCGTATGTGAATGTGTTTAATACAGACGGTTTCGATCAACCGTCTGTGATTAGACGTCCAGTATTAGTATTTTTGTAGTAGTGTGAGGGGAGACGCTAGGTTAAAAATGATAAAATAAAATAGTTAGGGAACGGTGATAGAGACAAATTGTGGGAGTTGTTGTCTCGATGAAGTCTGTAGAAACAACCTTTAAGGGAGAAACCTAGTTAATCCCATTCACATGACTTCTTATATATGATGGAAGATAGGTTCCATAAACCCCCAAAAAAATGCGCTGTGTTGAAAGTTGAAACCCTTTCTCTCCTGGAAAAAAATTGGGTGAAGGCCGGCTGTAGCGACGCCTCTGTGCAGGCCCAGCGCGGATGAGAGGCACGTGTCCACGAAGTTCATCGCACGGCGAGGTGGAGGTTCGGCTCGCCCGCTGCTTGTTTTCCTCGGCGCATCGGCTCCACTGCAAGGCTACGTCTCGGCTTCAGTTGCAACTTGCAAAGCACATCGGCTCATCTAACTGAAGACTACACGCTGCAGCGCTACGACCGCCGCTCCGCCGCCCGCGCCGCCGCCGCTACGGGGCCGAGGCGCGCACCATGGCGCTTCAGGACTGCATCTCCGAGGAGGCAAGGGAGGGTGAAGGTCAGTCACGTTACCCCTGCAATGCCGTAAGAGTTGTCACCGCCGACGCGGCGGGGCCGACGCGCACTCGGCGCGCGCCATGGTGCTGCTAGACAGCGTCTCCGGGAAGGCAATGGAGGGCGAAGGTCAGCCGCGTTCCCCTTGGGTCGTTCATCCGCCGGTGACGATGCCAGGCGAAGGTACTCGTGCGAGCAAGGATGGGTGCACTCGAAGCCCACCACATGCTCGATGGAATGCCAGTGACATACTTAGAACTCTGTATAGGACTGCAGTTTGATTATTGTATCCTTTTTTGTAGTCTGAGAGTTTCTAGTAAACTGAGATCCGGGTTTGCAGTCAAATGCATGTCATGTGGATGTTTCTTTTGGAATGGAAAAGCTTTTGTTTATGATTTCTTCTTCACAAAGTATGCTGTGGTTTACTACAGATCAGGGGTTGCATTATGCATGTCTGTGGCTTCAGCCTGCTTAATATCTGTAATAGCTTATCTGACAGCCAGTCATGTGTACAAGATTTCGTCTCGGCTGACTATCCTTCACAACACTTGAGCTGAAATTGTTATCAGCATTGTAATACTTGTGTGCATTGCTTTGATCGAAGTGCTACGGCTGTTGCATTACAGGACATTTGGACGAGAGTATCTTTGGCTTGCCAGCGAGTCAGAGAACGGGCACGGAATAAACGAACACTACTTTGAGGAAAAGTTTGGGCAATATTCTTGCTAAGATGATGACTGGATATTTGTATGCCAAAATGATACAATTCAGAATTCAACTCAATGTTTGTATGCCAAAATGATAGTGAATGTTGATGACTGAAATTCAAACAAGAATGCAGCTAAGTCTTACATAGTTCTATTAATTCAAACTGAATTAAACTGATACAATTCCGAGACAAAAAATGACTATTATTCATTGAAGTGTAACTTTCTAGCAGATTTGGACAATGTGGCATCTTGTTCAACTCCAAGCAGAAGACCAGTGTGTCCACCTTGGAAGAAAGGAGCTGAAATGTTCGAAGATGACCCATACATATCAGTTGCAAACAATGGCATTGTGGCATTAGCTCGTCCGCCTTGGATAAACGGAGTAGCCATGGTTGAAGATTGCCCATGCACTTCATTTTCAAACATTGGCATTGCAGTGTTATTGGCAATGGTACCGGCACGAAGGTCCTGTGTACATAATTTTTTTTTAATAACAATTCGTAGTAGGTAAATAAAATATGGGAAACAAATAATGAGCCCAAGTCATGTATTACGATCAATTGCTTTGGATCATCACTTCCATCTCTCTTTTCTGCACCGTTGTTGGGATCTTCTCGTGTAGCCCGATCTATAAGTAAGAAATAAAAGAATTACTATACAAGTAGCCGTAACGGGGAAAATTAAATTGAATGGATACGATATGTACCTTTCATATTAGTATTTTTCTTCTTCTTCTTCTTCTTCTTCTTCTTCTTTCCTGTGTTCTTTTCAACCACGTTTTTGTAGCGTCCTTTCTTTGGGCCTTTTACCACTTGAGGAACTCTAAAACTTATTGTACCGTTTAAAGTGTCACTGGCACATTCATTCACAACTAGTGGAGGATCATTGGATTCTTCTTGCATCTTCCTTAGGCGGGCATCTGCCTCTAAGTCAAACTTTTCTATAGTTTTTTGGAAATCATCAAGGAGTTCTTTTGAAACTGAACATTTCAATGCAACAGATGTCGCATTTCGAGAGATAAGAGTAGCATGTGTTTTCAAATCTTCCTTCTGACTTCCTTGTTTCTCAATATAAAATCCTCTTTTTGCATATTTTGTCCATCTATTTAGTATATACTGAGATGGCAAATTGTAAACTCCATTTGTATTGAAGACCCTGAGCGCATGCTTGCACACCAGACCTATAAATATAGTTGATGATATTTTCAGCAGATGTAGTACAATCTATATTGCAAATTGATCGAAATATGCACACGTACCTATGGATTCATACTTTCTGCAAGAACATGCAATGGTGGAATCTGCTTTATTGAATACCACTGTCGCACCACGTTCAGACTGCATATATGTAACCATGAATGTTAACTTTGTCCCTTCGGTCTGCACTAAATTACAAGACAATGTGAATTGTTTTTTGAATTCTTCCTCAAACTCTGAGCACATCCTCCTTGTGTATGATTCAGCTGCAGTCCTCAACATAGGTAAATTTGTGATATAAGTAACAGGGATCTTGCCATGTGACTTAAAATCATCATCCAACTCATTTTGACGAAGACTATTTGAAACCTTCTCACACTCTACAAGTAGTTCAGAAAGACCGAGCTTTCGACGAAATCTTTTCTTAAAGACATTATTCATACCTTCGCTCCTTTGAGTTGAGTTCATATCTACCGTAAAAGAGTCACGGTATACAGCAGCCCACTTTGCCCGTATACTATATAGGTTTTGCATCCATGAGTTATCCTCAAGTTTGTATTCCCTCAACAATTCATTCCACTTTTCAATGAAGTATTCCTCCGACCTGTCCTCATACACACATCTCTTAAAATCAGTTAGAAACTTGTTATCTGAATCATGAATTACATGCCCGAGATGTTTAGCAGCATTTAGACAAATATGTCACAAACAAAGTCGATGGCCTGTATTTGGGAATACATATGCAATTGCTCCCGCCATGGCTGCATCTTGATCAGTGAATATTGTGCTGGGATGCTTACCAGACATTGCGTCCAAAAAGGTTTCGAAGAGCCAAACAAATGATTCAATAGTTTCACTGTATAAAAGTGCAGCCCCAAAAATTACTGTGCGCTTGTGATGATTGGTTCCAAGGATCGGAGCAAAAGGCATCTCAAATTTATTAGTCTGAAAAGTGGTGTCAAATGACACAGCATCACCAAAGCACTTGTAATCCATGATAGATTGACCATCTGCCCAAAAGAAATTTGCTATCCGACCATCTTCCTTATTTACCTGAATAGCATAAAAAAATGAAGGATCCTCTAATTGCTTTTTCTTCAAGTATTCCAATAGTGTTTCTGCATCATTAGCTTCTAAGTACTTCCTACGCTCACGACCAATCTCATTATTACTATCCATCCGAGAAAATGGCACCTTGTCTTCTCCTCCATAAAACTCCTTCATGAACTCATATACTTGAGCTGGCTTCATCCCTGCTTCTCGTATTTGGCCAATTAGTTTTCTGTCCGCATCTATAATACGTCGCTGAGACCTCAGCTTGTGTGACTTATTTGGACTAGCAAGATAATGATTGTGATCAAGTACAACCTTTTGTACTGTCCATATCCCCTCTCTGCTGACATTAAACTGAACACGAGCATCGCAACCAGTTCTTGTAATGTCCTGCTGTGATGACTCATTTCTTGAATGTCCTTGGTTGCTACAAACTAGATATTTCTGACTTACTGTCTTATCTACTCTATGCTTTATATAACTCTTTCTAATGCTAAATCCCACCTTGCCGGCATATGTGTTGTACATCTCATAAGCTTCGTCCTCTGATGCGAAAGTCATTCCGACCTCCGGAGTGATCAAAGTTTTCCCATCTTTATCAACCGCCTATAGTACAATAGGATGGATATAGTCACATAGCCATGCTCAATCCATTTTTAAAAAATTCTGCCATATAGAAAAGGAGTGGCAATTCATACCTCAACTCCTGCCATGGCTTCAGGCAAGTGCACAGCTGATGCAGTCTCGGGCAATGTTGATGTTGCCTCCACGGGTGTAGTGCCTATATGGATGTTCTCCTAGCGACAAGATACGTTGAGACATTTTTGTGGTAATCAATGATGAAAATATTGCACAAATAATAGCACTTCCACTACCTGTATTGCATGAATGGTGTACGGAGAATCATCGGCGTCTGCAATATCATCTAGGGCCACAACGTCATCAGCGGCCACACTCAAGGCTGGATCGTCCTCCATGTATTGCAGCGGCGAGGGCACTCTAGCGCCCGGCTGCTGCCGTGAGGCGTCAGGTACGTGCGCCGCAGATCAAATTGCCGGCGACGGATGATGACAGGCGTCGCAGATCACAACTCCAACCGCTTGGCCGTCGTTGGCGGCGCTCACGTAGTCACGATGTTGGAGTCCAAGCCTTTTCCCACGTAATTTGCGGCGATAATGGGCTTTCTAATCTATCGGATGAGCCAAGCCGGATAGAGAGCCAGGGAGCAAGCCGATGTGCCTCGCTGCAAATTGAGCCACGACCAGCTGCGCCCTGTGGGATGACGTGTCAAGATGTGAGTGGAAGTCTGCACGGTGCCTTGGTGCCGGCCGCCTTCACCCAATTTTTTCCTTCTCTCCTGTCAGCGCTCTCGTCTTTGGTTGGTTTCCAAAATTGAAGGAAGGAAAGAAAGAGGGACCTCCAAGTCGGAGTGTCGGACTGTCAAAAAAAGGAAAGAATTGAAGGCTCCGAGTCCGATGCTTGAAACCGACGGCAACTGGTGTACGCGAATGTCTGCGCGTTAAATACTAGCCGAGAGCAACGCGGCTTCGATCGTAATCTCTCCTCAACAATCCCTAGCTCTCGTCATGGCCGCCGCTAAGCCCTTCTTCAAGTTCAACCCCTCGCCCGAAGACGTGCTTATGTACTATCTCCCTCGCTGGGTCCACGGCGAACCGCTGCCCGACACCGCCGAGATCATCCGCCAGGCTCCAGTCTACGGCTGCGAGCCCAAAGACCTCGCCGGCCAGTTCCTTCCCGTGCCCAAAACCGGCGACCGGTTCTTTTTCACATGGTGCAAGAGGCAGAAAGGGAGAGGCGACAGGATGGTGCGCGCCGCCGGCGCCGGCACCTGGGTCTCGCAGACGAAGAAGGAGGTCACGAACAAGGCCGGCCAGAAGATCGGCTGCCGCGACAACCTCCGCTTCAAGAAGGGCGGCGTGTACACCGACTGGCTCATGGAGGAGTACCGCTGCTGCCTGGGAGAAGCCATCGTCGGTGATGCGGAGCGCGTGCTCTGCAAGCTGTACGTGTCTCCGAGGGCGCCACCAGAATCCGCGGCGCGCCAAGAATCTGCCGCTGTTCTGCGTCAAGAACCAGCGCCGCCGGTGCCTACGCTCGCGCCGCGTCCAGAGCCCATGACCACGCACGCCCCAAGAGGCCAGCGCCGGTTGCCGAGCCGCCGTGCCCCAAGCGGATGCGAGGTGCTGATGCTGTCCCGATCCGTCCGGTGGTGCAGCCGGCTTGCGTGACGGCGTTCGCGCCACCACGGCCGTGGTGCGCCTCAGCGGCAGGCGCCGTTCCCGACAGCGCCGCCTGCTTCGTGTCTGCCTCGGCCGTCCGTTGCGACCCGTCCGGTGGCGCCACCGGCTTGCTTGCCCGTTGCAGCTCATCGCCCACTCATGGAGGCCCCTGCCGCGGCTGAAGGTGACGACGACTTCGCGAGCTTCCTGGAAGGCATCATCGAAGCAGAGGACGAAATGCCGATCGAGGAGAGCATCACTAGTCAGAATTGTCCAGCAGCTGAAGCTAACGACGACATGGACCAGTTTGCGAGCTCACTGGAAGAAGACCTGATGCTTGCTCAGGCAGAAGCAGCAGCAGCAGATCAGCAAACGGCAGAAGTCGCTGACGTCCCTGATGACGAGCCTGCCACCATGCTACGGGACTTCCTGGCGAGGTACGGAGAGACGGAGAGCGAGGCGGCAGCCGCTAACGAGCTGCACAAGGCGTTTGATGTGCTCAATGACTTGGATGATGATCAGATCGATGATGCTTTCCTCACGGTGCCCCTGAAAGACTACAACGATCAGCTCTTCTACTAGCTAGGATCTGAGCAATTGTAAACTCTTATGTTGTAAATCTTGTGAATTTGAATTCAAAATTCTTTGTTTGTCCTTGTATTCACCACGGGGTGGAACTATTTACGTATGTTCAATCTGCTTCAGAAATGTTTGTTCACGAATTCTAGTGAAATCTGCAAAAGTTGATGACTATTAACTATTGCCGTGGACACACATGGAAGTACTGTTCTTGGTCATCACTAGAACCTTCTAACCTTCCGGTCCAGTCGAGCGTCATTCCGACATGTTTAAGCTAATGGTAAGGCAACATTTGTCAGATGGCAGTGCAGCAAAGGGTGGTATTTAGACCTTCACGCCTCTCCGTGTCACATTGTGACCTCTAGAAATCGTACGTGCAACGAATCAGAATGCATGTGTGATGACTGATATAAGTACAATATCATTCGAAAGCAAATCTGGACATCAATCTAGTGTGCTTACTTTTGTTGTTGGGCTTTGGCAACAGACATAACCTATGGTGACAAATGCCAATGAAACGACACTGAATTACCAGGTACAAACAGTCATTGATCGCATCAAACTCCTCCTCTAGCTTCAGTTCGTCCTCTGCCTGTGCAAGCATCAAGTCGTATTCCAGTGAGCATGTCCTCCAACGAGCTCGCAAACTGGTCGATGTCGTCGCCGGGCGCCGGCTTCAGCTGCTGGACCATTCTGATAAGGGACGCCCTCCTCGATGTGCATTTCGTCCCCTGCTTCGAGGATGCCCTCCAGGAAGTTCGCGAAGTTGTCATCTTCAGCCGCGGCAGGGGCCTCCGTGGATTTGGGAGGAGCTGCAACCGGCAAGCAAGCTGGTGCAGGCCGTGCCACGAACCCTTGCACCACCAGACAGGTCGGGACGGACGGGCGAGGCAGACACGAAGCAGGCGGCGCTGGCCCTGGCGCCATGACGCGCCGTGGCACCGAGAGATTGGTGGAGTGCAATCCAGGAAAGTACCCGATGGAGCCCAAGATAAAGCTTGAGAAAGACGATGGTGTAGAACTAGTTGATGCATCTAATTACAGATGTTTAATTGGTTGTCTATGTTACCTTCTTCACAGCGACCTGACCTGAGCTATGCGGTTGGTGTGGTGAGTCGGTTCATGGAAAATCCATCCAAGATACATCAGCAGGCAATGAAACACATACTGAGGTATGTGGCTGTAACAATTAACTATGGGTTAATCTATACAAGAATGGAAAAGGAACCGGTTCTAACAGGTTACAGTGATAACAGGTTAATCCTGCTGTGTAATCAGATTTGAAGACTTTTGTTGGAGTAGTAGAAGATGTCTGTTAGCCGAGTCGGTTTCAGAGGTAGTCTCGGACTCTAAATCCGAACTGCATTCAAATTGTAATACCGAACTGATTGAGGTTCGTTTTCTAGTTGTTATCAGTAGTTGTAGTTACTATCCCAGGATGTAACCTTTAGTATAAATTGAGGAGAAAACACTGAAAAGGGTGTGCAGTTTAGGCAACCTAGTTAATCCCAATCACACGACTTCTTATGATGGAAAATAGGTTCGATAAACCAAAAAAAAAAATGCGCTGAACGTTGGGCTATGTTGAAACCCTCTCTCCCGGCAGCGCTCTCGTCTTTGGTTGGTTTCCAAAATTGAAGGAAGGAAGGAAAGAGGGACCTCCAAGTCGGAGTGTCCGAACAGTCGAGTGTAGTTACTATCCCAGGATGTAACCTTTAGTATAAATTGAGGAGAAAACACTGAAAAGGGTGTGCAGTTTAGCCACCGCAAATTCCATCGTTTCTCTGTTTTGTTGATTCAGTTACTGTTTATTGTTTTGACAATTACGTTTGAGCTTTTAGTCTGAACTTCAGAACTGTCTGAAGACAGAGTTCAGAAACCTGAACTGAGAGGGTCCTGGCTACAGAGGCAGGTAGTACGTGACAGCCTCCAATGGGGAAGGGTTGAAGCGGAACATGAGCGAGTCGGATTCGGACTTGAGTCGGTCCGTGGGGTTTTATTCAAGTCTCTCTCTCTTGTGGAAAGAACTTTATTTCTTCTTCAGTGAATCGGACAAGTGAGTAGGGTCTCAGCAAGTTGGCAACCAAGATTTTCCTTTTCTTTTTTCTTTTCAAATCAAGATCGCCACCATATCAAATTAGTCAATTAGAGGTATTTAATTACGTGTTGACTGTACAGTAAAATTAGAGCTAGATTTACTTTTGTCTAGTTTAGATTTTTTTTTTGTATTTGTAGAGTTCACCTAGATTTACTTTTGTCTAGTTTAGTTTTTTTTTTTTTTTTTTTGTATTTATAGGGCTCACCTAGATTTCCTTTTATCTAGTTTAGATTTTTTTTTTTGTATTTGTAGGGTTCACCTACATTTACTTTTGTCTATTCTGTGTAGACATAAATTAGAGTTTTCTTTGTGTGAACATTGATCTTGTATGTGGCTTCTTTGATCTAACGGTTCAAAATATGACAGTTTGATACAAAGAAAATTGTCACATTTTGTTTAAACAGACCCTTTTATTTTATCATTTTCACCCCAACGTCTCTCCTCGCCCCTGTGATGGTTTGCAGGCTAGGTTGCCATGTGCAGAGTCGGAGTCGGATTCAGACTTCGGAGTGTGTCCGTGGTTTATTATTCCTCTCTCTCTGTCTTGTGGAAAGAACTCTGCTTTCTTCTTACGTGAGTCGGACTAGTGAGTAGGGTCTCGGCAAGTTGGCAACTAAGATTTTCCTTTACTTTTTCTTTTCAAAGCAAGAGCGCCACCATATCAAATTAGTCATTTAGAGGTATTTAATTACGTGTTGGTCTGTATTGTAGTAAATAAACCCGAGAAAATTAGGTTGTAAACAAGCCGATCGGAGCAAGTCGGCCCAGAGGGCTCGACTTGAGCTCGATACAAGCTCAAGCGAGCATGGGTTGGAGCTCGACTCGATAAGGCTTGGCAACTCCATAAATACACACATATGAGTATATTATAGGTTCAAAAGCTCGGCTCGATTAAACTTAAAATTATATACAAAGAATGTATTATAGTACATACGAATGTATTCAAGCCTAAGTGAGCAGAGCTCCGCTTGAGCTTGATTTGGTTCGAGCCTAGCTCGAATAGCTTGTCGAGCCCAAGCTTTTTTACAACACTACCTGCCACTAGACCTGTTCAAATGCTGGGCCGGGTTGGGCTTCGGGCCGGGCTTGAAAAGCCCGGCCAAAAATCAGTAGGCCCGAGCCCGGCCCAAAAACTTGATTTTCCGTTTAAAAGTATTATTTTAATCACTTTTTGGAATAAAAAAACTAATATTTAATTCATTTCAGCATTAAATAAATAGATTTTTGATTATTTAATTCTTTTTACCGGGATTTCGGGCCGGGCTGGGCTTCCATCGGGCCGGGTTTCGAGTCCCAAGCCCGACCCAGATGGTGTCGGGCTCGGGCCGGGCCGCCCTTGAACAGGTCTACCTGTCACCACTTATCGCCAATTTTTCTTTTGTAGTTTAGGTTGAAATCAAATCCAAGGGAAATCTATTTATCATCATTTTATTAAAACAATGTTAAAAGAAGGATCACAGTTTGCTTAGAGAGGCTACAAATTCTAACATTTGGTTGGAGGAAAAAAAAAAGATATGCACTAATTTTGGTGGGCCTAGATTACAATATTCATATTAATAAGATATTCCCAACAATTACAAAAGAGTGATGTTTTGGTATACGTGCAGTCGAACATTGTAATCTATGGCTATATAAATATTTAGTCAAGACAATATGCTACCTCTTATGCACAAGACAGCCTAGCATGCAAACCATCCCAAGGGGAGAGACGCTGCGGTGAAAATGATAAAATAAATAGTTAGGGAACGATGATGAGAAACTTAATGGCAACCTAGTTAATCCCAATCACATAACTTCTTATGATGGAAGATAGGTTTCATAAAACAAAAACAAAAAAGCGATGTCTGTGATAAGTTAATTATCATAGACGATTTTATTAAAAACCATCTGTGATATGTAGTAATATCACATACGGTTATTATTGAAAACCGTTTGTGAGATATCACAAACGGTTTTCAACATGAATTGTCTGTGACATTATCTCTTCACAGACGGTTTTTAGCACAGAAAGTAACACAGATGGTCGCTAAACAAAAACTGCCTGTGAATGAGACATCACAAACAGTTTTCAACAAAAAAATGTCTGTGATACTTCACAGACGGTTTCCAACATGAATCGTCTGTGATATTACCTTTTCACAGACGGTTTTTAGCATAGAAAGTAACACAGACGGTCGCTAAACAAAAACCGTCTGTGAATATGTTTAATACAGACGGTTTCGGTCAACTGTTTGTGATCAGACGTTCAGTATTAGTATTTTTGTAGTAGTGTGAGGAGAGACACGGGGTTAAAAATGATAAAATAAAATAGTTAGGGAACGGTGATAGAGACAAATTGTGGGAGTTGTTGTCTCGATGAAGTATGTAGAAACAATCTTTAAGGGAGAAACTCTTATAAATGCCCTAAAACTAATGGCAAACTCAACTAGGAACTGTCTAGAAAACTTGCGACTGTTTTCTTGAGTTGAAAACAGTCACATTATGAACCGTAGGATGAGATCAGATATCACTCATCTTAGAAATATGCTTAAAAAAGAAACTCAACACACATCTCAACGCATATCAAACGGCTCATAATGTGACTGTTTTCAACTCAAGAAAACAGTCGCAAGTTTTCTAGCAAAACTCAACTAGTTAATCCCATTCACATGACTCCTTATGATGGAAAATAGGTTCGCTAAACCCAAAAAAAGCGCTGAACGTTGGGCTATGTTGAAACCCTCTTTCTCCTGTCAGCGCTCTCGTCTTTGGTTGGTTTCCAAAATTGAAGGAAGGAAAGAAAGAGGGACCTCCAAGTCGGAGTGTCGGACTGTCAAAAAAAGGAAAGAATTGAAGGCTCCGAGTCCGATGCTTGAAACCGACGGCAACTGGTGTACGCGAATGTCTGCGCGTTAAATACTAGCCGAGAGCAACGCGGCTTCGATCGTAATCTCTCCTCAACAATCCCTAGCTCTCGTCATGGCCGCCGCTAAGCCCTTCTTCAAGTTCAACCCCTCGCCCGAAGACGTGCTTATGTACTATCTCCCTCGCTGGGTCCACGGCGAACCGCTGCCCGACACCGCCGAGATCATCCGCCAGGCTCCAGTCTACGGCTGCGAGCCCAAAGACCTCGCCGGCCAGTTCCTTCCCGTGCCCAAAACCGGCGACCGGTTCTTTTCACATGGTGCAAGAGGCAGAAAGGAGAGGCGACAGGATGGTGCGCGCCGCCGGCGCCGGCACCTGGGTCTCGCAGACGAAGAAGGAGGTCACGAACAAGGCCGGCCAGAAGATCGGCTGCCGCGACAACCTCCGCTTCAAGAAGGGCGGCGTGTACACCGACTGGCTCATGGAGGAGTACCGCTGCTGCCTGGGAGAAGCCATCGTCGGTGATGCGGAGCGCGTGCTCTGCAAGCTGTACGTGTCTCCGAGGGCGCCACCAGAATCCGCGGCGCGCCAAGAATCTGCCGCTGTTCTGCGTCAAGAACCAGCGCCGCCGGTGCCTACGCTCGCGCCGCGTCCAGAGCCCATGACCACGCACGCCCCAAGAGGCCAGCGCCGGTTGCCGAGCCGCCGTGCCCCAAGCGGATGCGAGGTGCTGATGCTGTCCCGATCCGTCCGGTGGTGCAGCCGGCTTGCGTGACGGCGTTCGCGCCACCACGGCCGTGGGGTGCGCCTCAGCGGCAGGCGCCGTTCCCGACAGCGCCGCCTGCTTCGTGTCTGCCTCGGCCGTCCGTTGCGACCCGTCCGGTGGCGCCACCGGCTTGCTTGCCCGTTGCAGCTCATCGCCCACTCATGGAGGCCCCTGCCGCGGCTGAAGGTGACGACGACTTCGCGAGCTTCCTGGAAGGCATCATCGAAGCAGAGGACGAAATGCCGATCGAGGAGAGCATCACTAGTCAGAATTGTCCAGCAGCTGAAGCTAACGACGACATGGACCAGTTTGCGAGCTCGTTGGAGGACATGCTTGATGGGACAGAGGAGGGAGCGCTTCCAACTGGCCAGCTGCAGAACCCTGCAGCCGAAGCTGACGACGACATGGACCAGTTTGCGAGCTCACTGGAAGAAGACCTGATGCTTGGTCAGACAGAAGCAGCAGCAGCAGATCAGCAAACGGCACAAGTCGCCGACGTCCCTGATGACGAGCCTGCCACCACGCTACGGGACTTCCTGGCGAGGTACGGAGAGACAGAGAGCGAGGCGGCAGCCGCTAACGAGCTGCACAATGCGTTTGATGTGCTCAATGACTTGGATGATGATCAGATCGATGATGGTTTCCTCACGGTGCCCCTGAAAGACTACAACGATCAGCTCTTCTACTAGCTAGGATCTGAGCAATTGTAAACTCTTATGTTGTAAATCTTGTGAATGTGAATTCAAAATTCTTTGTTTGTCCTTGTATTCACCACGGGGTGGAACTATTTACGTATGTTCAATCTGCTTCAGAAATGTTTGTTCACGAATTCTAGTGAAATCTGCAAAAGTTCATGACTACTAACTATTGCCGTGGACACACATGGAAGTACTGTTCTTGGTCATCACTAGAATCTTCTAACCTTCCGGTCCAGTCGAGCGTCATTCCGACATGTTTAAGCTAATGGTAAGGCAACATTTGTCAGATGGCAGTGCAGCAAAGGGTGGTATTTAGACCTTCACGCCTCTCCGTGTCACAGTGTCATGGAGAGGCATGTGTGATAACTGATATAAGTACAATATCATTGTGACCTCTAGAATCAGAACGCTTACTTTTGTTGTTGGGCTTTGGCAACAGACATAATCCATGGTGACAAATGCCAATGAAACGACACTGAATTACCAGGTACAAGAAGTCATTGAGCGCATCAAACTCCTCTAGCTTCAATTCGTCCTCCAATTACCAGGTACAAGCAGTCCATGTCGTCGCCGGGCGCCGGCTTCAGCTGCTGGACCATTCTGATAAGGGACGCCCTCCTCGATGTGCATTTCGTCCCCTGCTTCGAGGATGCCCTCCAGGAAGTTCGCGAAGTCGTCATCTTCAGCCGCGGCAGGGGCCTCCGTGGATTGGGGAGGAGCTGCAACCGGCAAGCAAGCTGGTGCAGGCCGTGCCACGAACCCTTGCACCACCAGACAGGTCGGGACGGACGGGCGAGGTAGACACGAAGCAGGCGGCGCTGGCCCTGGCGCCATAACGCGCCGTGGCACCGAGGGAGTTGACGAAGTAGCCAGGCGCCTAGGCGCACACGACCATGGTACTGGTGGCGCACACGCAGCCCGCTTGCGGCACGGTGGCTCGGCAAACGGCGCTGGCCTCTTGGGCGCGTGCGTGATCATGGGCTCTGGACGCGGCGCGGGCGTACGCTGTTGAATAATCCTGTGCGTTATGACATTTATGACACACGTTGCAGTTTCGGTTTCTTTAATCTGCATGGCTGAGTAGCAGTCGGCACTGACGCTAGTTTTATTTACACTAGTTAAACGCTGAGTAACGTGCGGCAGTTGGCAGCACAAAATATTGTCTTTTTGTTTGCAGTGTCCTCGAGTGTGTGTTGATTCGTCCGAGCGTTCGAGCGTTCGCGTACGTAGTTTGGTCCCTATGCTAACAATTGGTATCAGAGCCGAGTAGCTTTGATCCTTGGCGATGGCGCGCAACAATTGATCGGCGGCAATGGCGATCGCGAGATTGGATCCGGCAACAACGGCGGTCAAGAGCGTGTGGTGCAGCGGGCGGTAAGGGAGACGACGGGATCGGTGGTCTACCCCACACTGACGTAAACGAACTACACCGACTGGGCTCTCGTGATGAGGGTGAACCTGCAGGCACAAGACGTGAGGGAGGCGATCGAGCCTGACAACGCCAACTACCACGATGACAGATTGCGCTGTCCGCCATCCTCCGTGCGGTGTCGCCGGACATGTTGTCCACGCTGGCGGTGAAGGACACGACCAAGCAGGTGTGGAACGCCATAAAGACGATGCGAATGGGCATCAAACGCGTCCGTGAGGCGAATGCACACAAGCTTCGCAAGGAGTTCGAGGATATCGAATTCTTGGATGGTGAGTCGGTGGACGACTTCTCCATGAGGATCACGGGACTCGTCAACAATCTCCGGATCCTAAGCGACACGTTGGAAGAAGAAAAGATAGTCAAGAAATTCCTTCGTGTTGTGCCACCTAAGTATACACAGGTGGCAATCTCGATCGAGACACTACTTGACTTGAGCACGTTGTCAATCGAAGAGGTCATCGGCCGGCTTCGATCAGTGGAGCAGCGCTACGCGCACGATGACTCGGGCGGCTCCGGTGGGCATCTGCTCCTCACTGAAGAGGAGTGGCTTGCACACGCCAAGAAGAGGGAGCAAGGTGATGGCTCCTCCGGCGGTGATAACCTGCAAGTACTGTTCATCTCGTCCAGCTTTGGTAGGTTCTAGGGGACCTGCAAGGAACTCCAACAGCCAAGCTTGGCCAACCATCCTGCCTACTGTAGGAGACTAGCGGTAAATCTATTCGTGGTATATTTCAGTTGTTCAGGGTTTAGCTAGGTGCTAATTATGGATTATATATATTGTCAGCACGTAGAGGAGGAGGATCAAAGAAAGCCATGCCTAGTGGAAATGGGATCTGCGTTTTGGACTTCCGGTTTAGCTGCAGTGAGAATGTAGCATTCTATCCATCTCTCTATTTTCTTGTGTGTGCACCTCAGCCTCTATTTTCTTGTGTGCGCACCTCAGCCTAACGAGCGTATTTTTTAAAAGAGAAAATTGCATTGTAGGTTCATGAACTTGTGAGGTTGTACCACTTAGCTTCCTGAACTTGTATTTTACTTTCTCGGCCCCTAAACCTATAAGGTTGTTTCATTTAGTTTCCTGAACTTATATTTTACCTTCTCAGACCCCTGAACTTATAAGGTTGTTTCACTTAGTTCCTTGAACTTGCATTTTAGTTTCTGAATCCCCTGAACTTACGTAGTTGTGTCACCTAGTTCTCTGAGCTTGCGTTAAAACGAAGTTGGTCTGATGCGATGCCCGCGACTTCGTCCCCTCTGAGTCCGGTGGACTCATCGCCGCCCCGTTCCAGCCGTATTCGTCGTCCCTGTCCCCTCACGGCGATAAGAACGGATTCTTCGGGCTCGGAAACGCACCGTGCTCGCATCTTCGCCGGAGCTCCGCCGTCACAGCTTGCCGCCGCCCTCGCCCTTGCCTCCTCTGAGTCGGCCGTGAGAGAGAGTCTCTGAGTCGACCGTGAGAGAGAGTCTGACGTTTATCATCAATTTACAAAACCAACTTTGAGAGTCTGACGTTTCATTGTTTCAACCCTAGCTACATTCCCAAACTACCATAAAACAAGTAGCTCTCAGATCGTTAGAGCAAATGGAATTAGTCAAATTCGGTAGAGTGCATCGTGCTTGTGTGTTGTTTGAGTTGGTATTTTTAGTTTAGATAACATCAGCTTTGAATTCCAGATAGAAACTAGAAGTATATATACATTGTTAACAGTGATATACATTCTCATTCTCTCCCTATCTCTCTAGCCCATGTGGCCCATGTAGCCCATGAGGCCCTAGTAACAATGTCTATATATACCTCTCAGTCTATCAATAAGATGCATAGTTGTGAATAGTAAAACCTAGTGTCTCATAATTTAACATGGTATCAGAGCTGGTTTTTCAACCCTAAACCTAGCCCTAACTCTACCGCCGCCGTCCTCTGCTAGCAGCCGTCCTCTGCTAGCAGCCTGAGGATGACGACCGAGCGTCTTCACCTCGCGTCCCCCGCGTCCTCCTCCTCTTGGACATAGGATCGGCTCGGCGAGGAAGTCGCTGGTGCGGCGTGGGTCGGCGGGACCGAGCCGCTTCCACCGTGGGCCGGCGGGACCGAGCGGGACCGAGCGTCTTCACCTCGCCCACCGCAGTCTCCTCCTTCACCTGGAGGTTGCGCCGTGGAGGTTGCGCCGTCTCCGTCGTCGCCTCGTTCCCGTGGGTTGCGCCGTCTTCATCGCCGCCTCGTCACCGTGGGTTGCGCTGTCTCCATCGCCACGCCTCGTCCCCGTGGCCTGCGCCGCCTCGTCCAGCCGGTGTGCAGGCTTGGTGCCTTGGCTCTCCAGTCCTCTGCTGCTGATCTGCTCCAGTCAGCGTCGCCTCCAGCCGGTGCGGGAATCCACCAGGCGTGCTGTCTGCTCTGCTGCTGATCTGCTCCAGTCGGCGTCGCCTCCAGCCGGTGCGGGAATCCACCAGGCGTGCTGCTCCTCCTCTGCTGTTGCTTGGTAACCGGATCTGAGTGTATCTCCTTTGATTGCTTGAGTCTTTATATTGCTTGGTGCTGTTGCTCTATACTGCTGTGTGGTATGTCTAGATCTGACTCGATGTTTGGAGGTGGTTCATCTCTTGTGTTCACGGACATCAAGCTCGATGGGTTGAACTACCGGGCATGGGCATTCTCAGTCAAGACTACTCTCAGGGGTTATGGTTTGGCCTCTCATTTGACTGATGATCCTCCTGATCCAAAGACGGTTGATGTTGAGGTATTAAAGGTTTGGCAAAAAGAGGATGATCGTGTTATGACCGGCATTGTGCTAAGTGTTGATGTTTCTCTGCGGATGAGTCTTGAGTATCATACTTCAGCCAAGCAGATGTGGACATACTTTGAGAAGAGATATGTTCAATCCAGTGGTGCTCTTCGTTTCACATTGCTCAAGAGCATTCATAGTCTTCAGCAGCAGCCGGATCAGTCAGTGGAGGAGTATTACAATGCCTTCACTCATATCACTGGTCCTCTAGAGTCTATGACACCGAAGGCTGCTGTTGCCTGTCAGTCTTGTGCTGCCAAAGATGAGTATGCTCAGCAGACGCTCATGTATCAGTTTGTGATGGGGCTTCGATCGAGTTTGAGCCTGTTCGTACTCAGTTGCTCAACTATCCCACTCCACCGACTTTGACTGAGGTGCTCTCTAGTTTGATTGCAGAGGAGACTCGTCTTCATTCTCTTATACCTGTCTCAGGATCCTCACCACATGCTGTCCTGAGTCTCTCACAGCGGTATGGATCTACCAGAGCGACACCCACAGGAGTGTTGGTTTGTTCCCATTGCAAGAGGACTGGTCATCATGTTGACAAATGTTTCAAGCTATATCCAGATCAGCTTACTGCTTATCGTGCTAGACAACCATCTGACCGTCGTCGTGGAGCACCTACTGGGCCTTCCAGAGCACTTACTGGAGTAGTCACTGTTGCCACATCCCCATCTACTGTGACTTCTGGATCAGTGTCTGCTATGACATCAGTTGTACCTTCTGCTTCTAGCGCTGCTCATCCTTGGGTTTTGGACTCAGGTGCCTCCTTTCATGTCACATCTGACAGCTCTCAGCTTGTTGCTCGTAGGCCCGTGACTGATGCTACATATGTTCACACTGCTGATGGTACACCTTGCTCTATTACCCATCAGGGCATTCTCTCTACATCTCGTTTTTCTGTTCCTGATGTGTCTTTTGTTCCTCAACTATCTATGAATCTTCTTTCTGTTGGTCAACTCACTGATATGAACTGTTTCATTGGATTTGATGATTCTTCTTGTTTCATTCAGGATCGTCAGAGCAGAAGAGTGATTGGTTCTGGCCATCGCCGTAGAGGCTCTCCTAGTCTCTATGTCTTGGACACCTTACATCTTCCTTCCACCAGTACGTCGAAGGCCTTAGTGTCTTCTGCTATGTCATCATCTCAGTCTCCTGTTGGGTCTTCCTTCAGCAAGTGGCATCATCGACTTGGTCATCTTTGTGGAACTCGCCTCACCACTCTAGTTCACCAGGGTTCCTTAGGCCATGTCACTGTTGAGTTTAGTTTTCATTGTACTGGTTGTAAGCTAGGAAAACAGCTACAACTTCCATATTCTAGTAGTACCTCTCAGTCTTCTGATCCTTTTGATTTGGTGCATTCAGATGTATGGGGTCCATCTCCTTTTGTTTCAAAGGGTGGTCATAGTTATTATGTCATATTTGTTGATGATCACTCTTGATATACTTGGATCTATTTTATGAAACATCGCTCTCAGTTGATTTCCATTTATCAGTCTTTTGCTAAGATGATTCATACACAGTTTTCTTCTTCTATTCGTGTTTTCCGCTCTAACTCTGGAGGAGAGTATCTTTCCTCAGCCTTTCGTCAGTTCCTTTCTTCCGAGGGTACTCTTCCTCAGCTTTCGTGTCCTGGTGCTCATGCTCAGAATGGTGTTGCTGAGCGCAAGCACCGTCACATCATTGAGACTGCTCGTACTCTTCTCATTTCCTCTTTTGTCCCCTCTCACTTTTGGGGGGACGCGGTCTCTACAGCAGTCTATCTTATTAACCGTCAGCCCTCTTCCAAGCTTCAGGGCAAGTGTCCTGGTGAGGTCCTGTACAGAGCACCTGCTCACTATGCTCATCTTCGTGTTTTTGGTTGTGTCTGCTATGTCCTTCTAGCACCTCGTGAGCGCACAAAGCTGAGCCCTCAGTCAGTTGAGTGTGTTTTTCTAGGGTATAGTCCTGAGCATAAGGGCTATCGTTGCTATGATCCCTCAGCACGTCGCATTCGCACCTCTCGTGATGTGATTTTTGATGAGGGGCGACCTTTTTTTCATCATCCTTCTACACATCCCACTTCTCCTTCCACAGATTCAACTTCTTTTTTGTGTCTACCTCCCTTTCCTTCATCAGACGTGCCTTCTTCAGATACACCTTCCCCACCAGTTTCATCTTCTAGTGTGCCTTCTCCACTAGCTCCACCTTCTGACACTTCCACTTTTCCCTTCCACTATAGTCGCCGACAGAGAGTTCCTTCTGATCCTCAGTCCTCCTCTCCTCCACTTGATCCTCCGGCCAGTACCATCGACTCTGACGATCGTACTACTACATCACGATATGCCCTGCGTGATCGTTCTTCTATTCAGGCACCAGATAGATGAGGTTTTTCTTGTGCAGGTGCAGTAACTGAGCCGAGTACCTATCAGGAGGCTATCAGTGTACCTGAGTGGCAGTTGGCTATGACAGAGGAGCTCACAGCATTAAAGTGCACAAACACTTGGGATCTTGTTCCGCTACCATCTGGCGCTGTTCCTATCACTTGCAAGTGGGTGTACAAAATAAAGAACAAATCAGATGGGTCAGTAGAGCGATACAAGGCTCGTCTTGTTGCAAGAGGTTTTCAGCAGGCTTATGGTCGAGATTATGATGAGACTTTTGCACCAGTTGCTCATATGACCACAGTCCGTACTCTTATTGCAGTTGCAGCAATACGCACATGGATTATATCTCAGATGGATGTCAAGAATGCTTTTCTTCATGGTGATCTACATGAGGAGGTCTATATGCAGCCACCCCCAGGTGTTGAGGCTCCTACAGGCTATGTTTGTCGCCTTAGACGTGCTCTATATGGTCTCAAGCAGGCTCCTCGTGCTTGGTTCGAGCGTTTCAGTTCTGTGATTCGAGCTGCTGGTTTTACTCCAAGTGAGCATGATCCTGCCTTGTTTATTCACACTTCTCAGCGGGGTCGTACTTTGCTTCTGTTGTATGTAGATGATATGTTGATCACAGGAGATGACATGGATTATGTGGCCTTTGTGAAGAAGAAGTTGAGTGAACAGTTTATGATGTCCGATTTGAGACCATTGAGCTATTTTCTGGGGATTGAGGCTCATTCTAATAGTGATGGCTACTACCTCTCTCAGCATCGCTATGTTCAGGATCTGCTTGTTCGTTCTGGTATGACTGATACACGTACTGCTGCCACACCCATGGAGCTCCATCTACAGCTTCGACCTACACCCATGGTGGATCAAAGTCACACGCTGAAATGATATCTTTTGAATTTATACATCACAGTAGTTGATGAAACAAGCAAACACCGTCCATTTCTCACTTCACAAAGGACCTCGAAGTCCTGGATGCAGATGACGCATCCCGCGGACGCCGCCCCGCCTGTGCCGCGGCTCTCGTCTCCACCTGCAACCGAAGCGGTGGCGGCAGGCACGGCTCCGAAGCCACTCGTACACCCCGCCTGCTAGGCTGAATTATTATGGGCATGTCAAGATTTAGTATTTTGACTTGTTGACCATCGAGGTAGAGCATGTACAATAGATTTATGTCAGCTGTCTATAATCACTGTCACGTAGGATTTTTGCTAATGTGGATGAAAGAGAATAAAGAGAGAGAAAGATGTTGTCTACAATCCTGTAGCCGACTGTATCACGAGAAACAAAGAAAGTATTAAAAGATTGTGTGTTCTATAAAAACAACTAAAAAGACAACAACTGTTTTTGCCATTGTATGAGCTGTCTTTAGTGCTGTCTACAGGTGATATGGAGAGTTGCTATAGATAACAGCTGTTTGTACTATTATACATGCCCCAAGCGTCTAGACAATGGAACTTTTCTATTAGTAAACCGGCTACTTTAGGCCCGACTAATTATAGTTTGCCCAGCCCGTTCAGGTTCACGCCTCACCTGAATATATATAAAAAAAGTAATGGTTAAAGATGTGTATCGATGATCACGTCAATGTCCAAAATTATAGTTATTCAATAGATTCGTCGTCAAAAGTACTTTCACATCATTGTTTTTTTTAATAATTTTTACTGACATGTAATTAGAAAAAATAATGGTTAAAGATGTGTATTGATGGTCGTGTCGATGTCCAAAACGACAAGTAGAAAAGAATGGAGATAGTAAATTTTAGTTGGACGGAGGAGATAAAAACCAAGTAGAATTGAGTGTTACTCGGGAGTTTCCAACGTTTTTGCTACATTATTCACATATTCAATCAACGTTTGCTAGTATGGATAGTTAAATACGGTAACAGGAAAGGAATGAATGTTCAAGAAAGAAGATTGCAAAACACAGTAAAACTACATGCAGAGGCGGACGGAAGCGGAGGTGGTAGCCATTCACTGATACCAACAATAACCACTCTGCACTAGAAGAAGTACGGTACTCAGAGGTGTTGATGGTGGCGATGCCTCCTATCATGTGATGCAATCATGCAAATATATATGCAATATTGGCGTATGAAAGAATACAATTTGCACACTTGAGTTTGTGGCGAGATGAACACATGCTGAAGCTCTGCATCTTTGGCAAGTTGTAAGTTGCAACGGAGTATAACCGTGACAAAACCAAGAGTGCACTTTTGCATTTCAAAAAATCTATTAAAATTCGTAGTTGTAGGAGCATGCAAGAATAGGAGTTTTTTTAAATCTATTTTTAAAAATATTTTAAAGATAACATCTCTCTAACTTTTATTTTATAAAATTAAAAGGGGTTATATTTTTATAATATAATGATTTTATATTATTGTATAAACATATTCATATAAATGGTAATGGCAACCTAGTTAATCCCATTCACATGACTTCTTATGATGGAAGATAGGTTCCATAAACCCCCAAAAATAATAATAATGCGCTGAACGTTGGGCTATGTTGAAAGTTGAAACCCTTTCTCTCCTGGCCGCGCTCTCGTCTTTGGTTGGTTTCCAAAATTGAAGGAAGGAAAGAAAGAGGGACCTCCAAGTCGGAGTTCGGACTGTCCAAAAAAAGGAAAGAATTGAAGGCTCCGAGTCCGAACAGTCGATGCTTGAAACCGACGGCAACTGGTGTACGCGAGTGTCTGCACGTTAAATACTAGCTGACAGCAACGCGGCTTCTTGGATCGTAATCTCTCCTCAACAATACCTAGCTCTCGCCATGGCCGCCGCTAAGCCCTTCTTCAAGTTCAACCCCTCGCCCGAAGACGTGCTTCTGTACTATCTCCCTCGCTGGGTCCACGGCGAACCGCTGCCCGACACCGCCGAGATCATCCGCCAGGCTCCAGTCTACGGCTGCGAGCCCAAAGACCTCGCCGGCCAGTTCCTTCCCGTGCCCAAAACCGGCGACCGGTTCTTTTTCACATGGTGCAAGAGGCAGAAAGGGAGAGGCGACAGGATGGTGCGCGCCGCCGGCGCCGGCACCTGGGTCTCGCAGACGAAGAAGGAGGTCACGAACAAGGCCGGCCAGAAGATCGGCTGCCGCGACAACCTCCGCTTCAAGAAGGGCGGCGTGTACACCGACTGGCTCATGGAGGAGTACCGCTGCTGCCTGGGAGAAGCCATCGTCGGTGATGCGGAGCGCGTGCTCTGCAAGCTGTACGTGTCTCCGAGGGCGCCACCAGAATCCGCGGCGCGCCAAGAATCTACCGCTGTTCTGCGTCAAGAACCAGCGCCGCCGGTGCCTACGCTCGCGCCGCGTCCAGAGCCCATGACCACGCACACCCCCAAGAGGCCAGCGCCGATTGCCGAGCCACCGTGCCCCAAGCGGATGCGAGGTGCTGATGCTGTCCCGATCCGTCCGGTGGTGCAGCCGGCTTGCGCGACGGCGTTCGCGCCACCACGGCCGTGGTGTGCGCCTCAGCGGCAGGCGCCGTTTCTGACAGCGCCGCCTGCTTCGTGTCTGCCTCGGCCGTCCGTTGCGACCCGTTCGGTGGCGCCACTGGCTTGCTTGCCCGTTGCAGCTCATCGCCCACTCATGGAGGCCCCTGCCGCGGCTGAAGGTGACGACGACTTCGCGAGCTTCCTGGAAGGCATCATTGAAGCAGAGGACGAAATGCCGATCGAGGAGAGCATCACTAGTCAGAATTGTCCAGCAGCTGAAGCTAACGACGACATGGACCAGTTTGCGAGCTCGTTGGTGGACATGCTTGATGGGACAGAGGAGGGAGCGCTTCCAACTGGCCAGCTGCAGAACCCTGCAGCCGAAGCTGACGACGACATGGACCAGTTTGCGAGCTCACTGGAAGAAGACCTGATGCTTGGTCAGACAGCAGCAGCAGAAGAAGAAGATCAGCAAACGGCACAAGTCGCCGACGTCCCTGATGACGAGCCTGCCACCACGCTACGGGACTTCCTGGCGAGGTACGGAGAGACAGAGAGCGAGGCGGCAGCCGCTAACGAGCTGCACAATGCGTTTGATGTGCTCAATGACTTGGATGATGATCAGATCGATGATGCTTTCCTCACGGTGCCCCTGAAAGACTACAACGATCAGCTCTTCTACTAGCTAGGATCTGAGCAATTGTAAACTCTTATGTTGTAAATCTTGTGAATGTGAATTCAGAATTCTTTGTTTGTCCTTGTATTCACCACGGGGTGGAACTATTTACGTATGTTCAATCTGCTTCAGAAATGTTTGTTCACGAATTCTAGTGAAATCTGCAAAAGTTCATGACTACTAACTATTGCCGTGGACACACATGGAAGTACTGTTCTTGGTCATCACTAGAATCTACTAACCTTCCGGTCCAGTCGAGCGTCATTCCGACATGTTTAAGCTAATGGTAAGGCAACATTTGTCAGATGGCAGTGCAGCAAAGGGTGGTATTTAGACCTTCACGCCTCTCCGTGTCACATTGTGACCTCTAGAAATCGTACGTGCAACGAATCAGAATGCATGTGTGATGACTGATATAAGTACAATATCATTCGAAAGCAAATCTGGACATCAATCTAGTGTGCTTACTTTTGTTGTTGGGCTTTGGCAACAGACATAACCTATGGCTATGGTGACAAATGCCAATGAAACGACACTGAATTACCAGGTACAAACAGTCATTGATCGCATCAAACTCCTCCTCTAGCTTCAGTTCGTCCTCTGCCTGTGCAAGCATCAAGTCGTATTCCAGTGAGCATGTCCTCCAACGAGCTCGCAAACTGGTCGATGTCGTCGCCGGGCGCCGGCTTCAGCTGCTGGACCATTCTGATAAGGACGCCCTCCTCGATGTGCATTTCGTCCCCTGCTTCGAGGATGCCCTCCAGGAAGTTCGCGAAGTTGTCATCTTCAGCCGCGGCAGGGCCTCCGTGGATTTGGGAGGAGCTGCAACCGGCAAGCAAGCTGGTGCAGGCCGTGCCACGAACCCTTGCACCACCAGACAGGTCGGGACGGCCGGGCGAGGCAGACACGAAGCAGGCGGCGCTGGCCCTGGCGCCATGACGCGCCGTGGCACCGAGAGATTGGTGGAGTGCAATCCAGGAAAGTACCCGATGGAGCCCAAGATAAAGCTTGAGAAAGACGATGGTGTAGAACTAGTTGATGCATCTAATTACAGATGTTTAATTGGTTGTCTATGTTACCTTCTTCACAGCGACCTGACCTGAGCTATGCGGTTGGTGTGGTGAGTCGGTTCATGGAAAATCCATCCAAGATACATCAGCAGGCAATGAAACACATACTGAGGTATGTGGCTGTAACAATTAACTATGGGTTAATCTATACAAGAATGGAAAAGGAACCGGTTCTAACAGGTTACAGTGATAACAGGTTAATCCTGCTGTGTAATCAGATTTGAAGACTTTTGTTGGAGTAGTAGAAGATGTCTGTTAGCCGAGTCGGTTTCAGAGGTAGTCTCGGACTCTAAATCCGAACTGCATTCAAATTGTAATACCGAACTGATTGAGGTTCGTTTTCTAGTTGTTATCAGTAGTTGTAGTTACTATCCCAGGATGTAACCTTTAGTATAAATTGAGGAGAAAACACTGAAAAGGGTGTGCAGTTTAGGCAACCTAGTTAATCCCAATCACACGACTTCTTATGATGGAAAATAGGTTCGATAAACCAAAAAAAAAAATGCGCTGAACGTTGGGCTATGTTGAAACCCTCTCTCCCGGCAGCGCTCTCGTCTTTGGTTGGTTTCCAAAATTGAAGGAAGGAAGGAAAGAGGGACCTCCAAGTCGGAGTGTCCGAACAGTCGAGTGTAGTTACTATCCCAGGATGTAACCTTTAGTATAAATTGAGGAGAAAACACTGAAAAGGGTGTGCAGTTTAGCCACCGCAAATTCCATCGTTTCTCTGTTTTGTTGATTCAGTTACTGTTTATTGTTTTGACAATTACGTTTGAGCTTTTAGTCTGAACTTCAGAACTGTCTGAAGACAGAGTTCAGAAACCTGAACTGAGAGGGTCCTGGCTACAGAGGCAGGTAGTACGTGACAGCCTCCAATGGGGAAGGGTTGAAGCGGAACATGAGCGGAGTCGGATTCGGACTTCGGAGTCGGTCCGTGGGGTTTTATTCATGTCTCTCTCTTGTGGAAAGAACTTTATTTCTTCTTCAGTGAATCGGACAAGTGAGTAGGGTCTCAGCAGGTTGGCAACCAAGATTTTCCTTTTCTTTTTTCTTTTCAAATCAAGATCGCCACCATATCAAATTAGTCAATTAGAGGTATTTAATTACGTGTTGACTGTACAGTAAAATTAGAGCTAGATTTACTTTTGTCTAGTTTAGATTTTTTTTTTGTATTTGTAGAGTTCACCTAGATTTACTTTTGTCTAGTTTAGTTTTTTTTTTTTTGTATTTATAGCGCTCACCTAGATTTACTTTTGTCTAGTTTAGATTTTTTTGTATTTGTAGGGTTCACCTACATTTACTTTTGTCTATTCTGTGTAGACATAAATTAGAGTTTTCTTTGTGTGAACATTGATCTTGTATGTGGCTTCTTTGATCTAACGGTTCAAAATATGACAGTTTGATACAAAGAAAATTGTCACATTTTGTTTAAACAGACCCTTTTATTTTATCATTTTCACCCCAACGTCTCTCCTCGCCCCTGTGATGGTTTGCAGGCTAGGTTGCCATGTGCAGAGTCGGAGTCGGATTCAGACTTCGGAGTGTGTCCGTGGTTTATTATTCCTCTCTCTCTCTGTCTTGTGGAAAGAACTCTGTTTCTTCTTCTGTGAGTCGGACTAGTGAGTAGGGTCTCGGCAAGTTGGCAACTAAGATTTTCCTTTACTTTTTCTTTTCAAAGCAAGAGCGCCACCATATCAAATTAGTCATTTAGAGGTATTTAATTACGTGTTGGCTGTATTGTAGTAAATAAACCCGAGAAAAATTAGGGTTGTAAACAAGCCGACTGGAGCAAGCCGGCCCGGTAGGCTCAGCTTGAGCTCGATACAAGCTCAAGCGAGCATGGGTTGGAGCTCGACTCGATAAGGCTTGGCAACTCCATAAATACACACATATGAGTATATTATAGGTTCAAAAGCTCGGCTCGATTAAACTTAAAAATTATATACAGCAATGTATTATAGTACATACGAATGTATTCGAGCCTAAGTGAGCAGAGCTCCGCTTGAGCTTGATTTGGTTCGAGCCTAGCTCGAATAGCTTGTCGAGCCCAAGCTTTTTTACAACACTACCTGCCACTAGACCTGTTCAAATGCCGGGCCGGGCTGGGCTTCGGGCCGGACTTGAAAAGCCCGACCAAAAATTAGAAGGCCCGAGCCCGGCCCGGCCCGGCCCAAAAACTTGATTTTCCGTTTAAAAGTATTATTTTAATCACTTTTTGGAATAAAAACTAATATTTAATTCATTTTCAGCATTAAATAAATAGATTTTTGATTATTTAATTCTTTTACCGGATTTGGTCAGCCGGGCTTCCATCGGGCCGGTTTTCGAGTCCCAAGCCCGGCCCGGATGGTGTCGGGCTCGGGCCGCCCATGAACAGGTCTACCTGTCACCACTTATCGCCAATTTTTCTTTTGTAGTTTAGGTTGAAATCAAATCCAAGGGAAATCTATTTATCATCATTTTATTAAAACAAATGTTAAAAGAAGGATCATAGTTTGCTTAGAGAGGCTACAAATTCCAACATTGGTTGGAGGAAAAAAAAAGATATGCACTAATTTTGGTGGGCCTAGATTACAATATTCATATTAATAAGATATTCCCAACAATTACAAAAGAGTGATGTTTTGGTATACGTGCAGTCGAACATTGTAATCTATGGCTATATAAACATTTAGTCAAGACAATATGCTACCTCTTATGCACAAGGCAGCCTAGCATGCAAACCATCCCAGGGGGAGAGACGCTGGGGTAAAAATGATAAAATAAGCAGTTAGAGAACGATGATGAGACAAATTGTCGGAGACAATCTTAAGGGAGAAACTTAATGGCAACCTAGTTAATCCCATTCACATGACTTCTTATATATGATGGAAGATAGGTTCCATAAACCCCCAAAAAAATGCGCTGTGTTGAAAGTTGAAACCCTTTCTCTCCTGGCAGCGCTCTCGTCTTTGGTTGGTTTCCAAAATTGAAGGAAGGAAAGAAAGAGGGACCTCCAAGTCGGAGTGTCGGACTGTCAAAAAAAGGAAAGAATTGAAGGCTCCGAGTCCGATGCTTGAAACCGACGGCAACTGGTGTACGCGAATGTCTGCGCGTTAAATACTAGCCGAGAGCAACGCGGCTTCGATCGTAATCTCTCCTCAACAATCCCTAGCTCTCGTCATGGCCGCCGCTAAGCCCTTCTTCAAGTTCAACCCCTCGCCCGAAGACGTGCTTCTGTACTATCTCCCTCGCTGGGTCCACGGCGAACCGCTGCCCGACACCGCCGAGATCATCCGCCAGGCTCCAGTCTACGGCTGCGAGCCCAAAGACCTCGCCGGCCAGTTCCTTCCCGTGCCCAAAACCGGCGACCGGTTCTTTTTCACATGGTGCAAGAGGCAGAAAGGGAGAGGCGACAGGATGGTGCGCGCCGCCGGCGCCGGCACCTGGGTCTCGCAGACGAAGAAGGAGGTCACGAACAAGGCCGGCCAGAAGATCGGCTGCCGCGACAACCTCCGCTTCAAGAAGGGCGGCGTGTACACCGACTGGCTCATGGAGGAGTACCGCTGCTGCCTGGGAGAAGCCATCGTCGGTGATGCGGAGCGCGTGCTCTGCAAGCTGTACGTGTCTCCGAGGGCGCCACCAGAATCCGCGGCGCGCCAAGAATCTGCCGCTGTTCTGCGTCAAGAACCAGCGCCGCCGGTGCCTACGCTCGCGCCGCGTCCAGAGCCCATGACCACGCACGCCCCCAAGAGGCCAGCGCCGGTTGCCGAGCCGCCGTGCCCCAAGCGGATGCGAGGTGCTGATGCTGTCCCGATCCGTCCGGTGGTGCAGCCGGCTTGCGTGACGGCGTTCGCGCCACCACGGCCGTGGGGTGCGCCTCAGCGGCAGGCGCCGTTCCCGACAGCGCCGCCTGCTTCGTGTCTGCCTCGGCCGTCCGTTGCGACCCGTCCGGTGGCGCCACCGGCTTGCTTGCCCGTTGCAGCTCATCGCCCACTCATGGAGGCCCCTGCCGCGGCTGAAGGTGACGACGACTTCGCGAGCTTCCTGGAAGGCATCATCGAAGCAGAGGACGAAATGCCGATCGAGGAGAGCATCACTAGTCAGAATTGTCCAGCAGCTGAAGCTAACGACGACATGGACCAGTTTGCGAGCTCGTTGGAGGACATGCTTGATGGGACAGAGGAGGGAGCGCTTCCAACTGGCCAGCTGCAGAACCCTGCAGCCGAAGCTGACGGCGACATGGACCAGTTTGCGAGCTCACTGGAAGAAGACCTGATGCTTGGTCAGGCAGAAGCAGCAGCAGCAGATCAGCAAACGGCAGAAGTCGCTGACGTCCCTGATGACGAGCCTGCCACCATGCTACGGGACTTCCTGGCGAGGTACGGAGAGACGGAGAGCGAGGCGGCAGCCGCTAACGAGCTGCACAAGGCGTTTGATGTGCTCAATGACTTGGATGATGATCAGATCGATGATGCTTTCCTCACGGTGCCCCTGAAAGACTACAACGATCAGCTCTTCTACTAGCTAGGATCTGAGCAATTGTAAACTCTTATGTTGTAAATCTTGTGAATGTGAATTCAGAATTCTTTGTTTGTCCTTGTATTCACCACGGGGTGGAACTATTTACGTATGTTCAATCTGCTTCAGAAATGTTTGTTCACGAATTCTAGTGAAATCTGCAAAAGTTGATGACTATTAACTATTGCCGTGGACACACATGGAAGTACTGTTCTTGGTCATCACTAGAATCTTCTAACCTTCCGGTCCAGTCGAGCGTCATTCCGACATGTTTAAGCTAATGGTAAGGCAACATTTCTCAGATGGCAGTGCAGCAGAGGGTGGTATTTAGACCCTCACGCCTTTCCATGTCACATGTGACCTCTAGAAATCGTACGTGCAACGAATCAGAATGCATGTGTGATGACTGATATAAGTACAATATCATTCGAAAGCAAATCTGGACATCAATCTAGTGTGCTTACTTTTGTTGTTGGGCTTTGGCAACAGACATAATCCATGGTGACAAATGCCAATGAAACGACACTGAATTACCAGGTACAAACAGTCATTGTGCGCATCAAACTCCTTCTGTAGCCCAACACTGAATTCGTCCTCTGCCTGAGCAAGCATCAAATCGTATTCCAGTGAGCATGTCCTCCAACGAGCTCGCAAACTGGTCGATGTCGTTGCCGGGCGCCGGCTTCAGCTGCTGGACCATTCTGATAAGGGACGCCCTGCTTCGAGGATGCCCTCCAGGAAGATCGCGAAGTCGTCATCTTCAGCCGCGGCAGGGGCGTCCGTGGATGGAAAAAAAAAATCATATAGGACCTGGTCTATAACTCCATCTCAGTAGACCAACTACACTACGTGACACATGTATTTACCAATATCAAAGCGCACAGCCCCATAATCCCTATTTTAGGAGAATTTAATGCAAGACAGGGATGAAAGAATCCTTTGGAATCGTTAATAGGGAATAGGGATTATGGGGTTGTGCGTTTTGAGATTAGCAAATACACGTGTCACACGATGGAGTTAGTCTACTGAGATGGAGTTATGGACCAGATCCTATAGGATTTTTTTCCTCCGTGAATTGAGGAGGAGCTGCAACCGCAAGCAGCTGGTGCAGGTCGTGCCTGAACCTTGCACCACCGGACAGTCGGGACGGACGGGCGAGCCAGAACCACGGCGGCGGCGCTGGCCCTGGCGCCATGACACGCCATGGCACCGAGGAGTCGACGGCAGCCAGCGCCTAGGTGCACACGGCCGTGGTATCGGTGGCGCGCGCGCCGTCATGCAAGCGGCTGCACCACCGACGGGTCGAACGAAGACCTCGCATCCGCTTGAGCTCTGGACGCGGCGCGGCGTAGGCTGTTGAATAATCATATGTGTTATGACACTTATGACGCACTTAGTAGTTTCGGTTTCTTTAATCTGCATGGCTGAGTAGTAGTCGGCACTGACGCTAGTTTTTTTACACTAGTTAAACGCTGAGTAATGTGCGGCAGTTGGCATCACAAAATATTGTCTTTTGTTTGTTGTGTCGTTGAGTGTGTGTTGATTCGTCCAGGCGTTCGAGCGTTCAAGTACGTAGTTTGGTCCCTGTGCTAACAATTGGTATCGGAGCTTAGTAGCTTTGATCCTTAGCAATGGCGCGAGACGGTTCACGTTCTCCTACCAGGTCACCTCCGGTGCTAGGCGACGGCAGCACTACTCTCACGATCAATCTCGGCGACAATAGCGATCATGAGATTAGATCCGGTAACGGCGGCTAAGAGCGTGTGGTGTAGCTGGTGGTAAGGGAGACGACGGGATCGGTGGTCTACCCCACGCCGACGTGAATGAACTACACCGACTGGGCTCTTTGTGATGAGGGTGAACTTGCATGCACAAGGCCTGTGGGAAGCGATCGAACCTAGCGGCACCAACTACTACGACGACAGATTGGCGTTGTCCACCATCCTCCATGCGGTGTTGCCGGACATGTTGTCCACGCTGGTGGTGAAGGACACGACCAAGCAGGCGTGGGACACCATGAAGACGATGCGGATGGGCGTCGAACGCGTCCGTGAGACGAATGCACAGAAGCTTTACAAGGAGTTCGAGGATATCGAATCTTGGGATGGTGAGTCGGTGGACGACTTCTTCATGAGGATCAAGGGATTCGTCAACAATCTACGGATCCTAGGAGACATGTTGGAAGAAGAAAAGATAGTCAAGAAATTCCCTTGTGTTGTGCCACCCAAGTATACACAGGTGGCAATCTCGACCGAGACACTGCATGACTTGAGCACGTTGTCGATCGAAGAGCTCACTGGCCGGTTTCGATTAGTAGAGCAGCGCTACGCGCGTGATTGTCACATCCCCAAATTAATAAAGAGGTTTATTATGCATTTCATTATCATGCATCATGTTTTGAAACTTTTTATTTTAATATTGCACTTGGAAAATCTCAAAATGCTTATGAAACATCCACTTTAAATTGAACTCCAATCATAAAACTAAAATAAATGCTACTGAAGTATCTATGGAAATAATTTATTCAAATACTATATTAATTATCATGAATTAATATAATTTTTCCCAAATTTTTTGGACTGTTTTGAACCCTGAGAAAATTCAAACACTAATAAAAGATCTAGTTTAAGTTTGAAATTATATATCACAAATTATATCATGAACAGTAGGGTTCAATAATTTTTATGGACACTAGGTTATCCCAGGAACCCCCATGATTTATTTCATGATTTTAGGAATTTTATTTCTATTTTTAAGTCCCTGGTCAAAGTAGGGAAAACAATTAAAATCTCAGTCAAACTTGGACCCAAACCGGACTGGCGCCTCGTTCCTCGGGCTCGAGCCGACTCGGCGATTGGACTCAGCCAACCGCCTAATCGCACGCGACATGCAACCCTTGGATCTCGGATCAACGGCTCGGATCGCCTACCCTTCGACCGTCCGATTGCACACACCGATCCCATCCGTCATCCGTCCATTCGTGATCCAACGGTTCGATCAAATCGTTCAACTTCGCGTTACGCGCGCATGTGAGTCACCGACGCGGTGGGTCCCGCATGTCAGGGGCGTCTTCAACCTCGGGCAGGCGCGAGCAGAGCTCAAGCGCCACGCGCCGAAGGAGCTCTGCGCTGCCCCGTCAACGCCGTGACCGCACCGCCCAGTTTGACCTATCCTGGAGCCTCGGCATGTCACGCCGCCTCCGTTCCGTCCGTTGGCCATCTTTAACTAGCACCCGAACCCTAGCAAATTCCTCACTTCTCCTCTGTTTGACCGAGGAGAGGGAAGTTTGTTCTCGCTCTCTGCACGGGTAAGCTTCCACCGGGTGTTTACCCTGTGTTCTACCTTCAATGCCGTTTCCATTTTTGCTAAGCCCAGCTCCTACTTTGCCTTGTAGGTCTCGGTTCATCTTCGAGCTCTAGTTCACGTCCAGAGCACGCACCCGAGGACACTTTCGTGCCATCTTCGTGTCCCGGAGGTATTATCCTCAACTTTGCGCGTCACCTCTCATGCTATAGTCCACTGAGAGAAACCCCTAAGCTAATTTTGGTAATGCACGGCAGGATCTGGTTGAATCGAAGTTTGCACCATTTCCGACCGTGAAGCAACTTTTCGCCTCCCACCTTGATCCGGTAAGCCATTGTCCAATTCCTTGCTCCTATGGCTTGCTATTAAGCTCCTTGAGCTAACCCAAGCATTCACTTTGCTTCATTTTTCTCAGATCTTCATCTCTTTGTCGAACCGTGTCATCGCCATTTTCTTCTCCGGCGCCGACACAGCCCCAACGGTTCTGAGCTTCCTCGAGCAGCATTCTTCGCTCAGGTAACTCACTCATAGTCCCTAGGACCCTGGGCACTCGCTTGTATGACGCTGCGGAGCTCTCTTTGCTGCATGTGTTTTTGCCGTAGAACCGTCGCCGCTTAGCTCCGGCTAGCCGCCGGTACGGGGCATCCCTAACCTCGCCACCACCTCTCAAAGTTGCGTAGCACTATTGCGAAGCTATCTCAAGCTTTGGCCGGCTCCGCCGTGGCCGGATTCGCCGGCGAGCCGCCGGGCAAACGCACGGGAGGAACTCCCGTTGTCGTACCCCGACCAGCACTGTAGCTGGGGGATTATGACAAATGATGTCCTTTAACTAGCTAATGATTGGGTTAGCATTTAAATGCTGTCTTAGCCGTAGAAATGAGTCGCTTACACGTGGGCCCTTGCACAGAAATCCGTAGGATTAATTAAAATGCGGCAGCCACTGACAGGTGGGACCAGCCGCATAGGCTCCGTGTGTTGTGCACGCGCGTGCGTGGACCTGGTCCATTGGACCGTGCCTCTGACGGCGGGCCCCACGCGTCAGAATGGATTTTTAAAATCTGAGATAAAATGAAATACTCATCGCTTTCCGGTCCCCGCACGTCGATCATCTGCGCTAGCACGCGGTCCGGTAGAAAAATTATAAATACGTTAGCAAATTCGAAATCTATTAGTTTACACACTGAAAATTGATATTAACTTCTAAAATGCATAACTAAATCATTTTAACTCCAAAATGAATGAAACCACTTCTGATAATTTTCTTATTTAATGAACTTTATATTAAAATTGGTTTCAAACATGTCCCTATAATAGAGAACATTGTTTTGGAAAAAGAGCTATTAACACTATTATCTTTACAAAAGAAAATGCTGATAACTTTAAAAATCAATAACTAAATCATGAAAACTCCTTTTGGAGCAAACCCAACTGTTTTGAACTTATAATAATATTGCCTATTTACCCATGTAATCCATGTACTCACTATTGTTCTACAAAATTTCACTTCATAATTAAATTACATAAATAAAGGCATATTGAAATCTGGAATTCAAACCACCGTAACTTGCATATACTAAATCGAAATGAAATAATCCTTTCACCAAAAATCATTTAAAATCATGACTTAGCTACTGTAGAAAAATCATGCATTTTTGAGCATTTTGATTTTTGGAATATTTCTCGATGTTTATTCGGTATTGTATTTATCTAGATTCCGAGTTTATCGATATTGACTCCTACGCCACCGAGAGCGAACAATTACATTACCAGCAAGGCAAGCATCCTTTGAACTTTCTTTTGCATCATATTTGATCCCAGATTTGTTAGGATAGATGCAATGATAATTGCTTGCATGCTATTTTGATAATGTCGCTATTTTTGTGATGAATAGTTAGACACATCCTATTATCTTGTCATTGTGGCTATCCATGAATTACCCCAGTACTGAATTAATTATGATAGGATGTTTGAAATACTGTTGTTCGAGTTGCTTAGCCATGCAAGTCTAGAACCGATAGCTCGATTGTCGGGAATAGCCCGCCAATTATGGGTTAAACACAACTCTCATTATATGCTTTTGTTTCAGATCTTCGTATCTGTTTTATAAGTGAAATTTTGTCATTTTCAAATGAGCGTTTGGTCGGACAAGTGTTGGTTAGTGATGGTGCATTCGTACGAGATTTGGGTATGTGGTTTGGCTTGTCTGGACAATTAAGGACCGAACTTTGGGTTGTTGCGATTCAAGCAAAACTCGTGCTATCACGCGCGGTATATGGGTGCCGTATGGTTAAGTAGGGGGAAGATTTTATTGTGTTGAGTCCCACGGTGGTGAAATTGTAAGGGTATGGGACCGTGAAATCCCGTGTTCCTTTTGGGCCGATAGGATGGGGGCGTTAACGTCTTGTGTTTCCTAGGATATATAGGATGGAGGCGTTAACGTCTCGTGTTTCCTAGGAGCCATGGGTTGAGGGACTTAGCTCAATGGGATCTTCTTGCTAAAAACGATCGTATCTTGATTTACCCGGACGGCATACCTTAGGAAGTATGCTATATTCGGAGGCATCTGGAGGCTTACGGGCTAATCAAGTCGTGTGGGTAAAGTAGTACACCCCTGCAGGGTATAATCTATTCGAATAGCCGTGTCCACGGTTATGGACGACCGCTTGAAATTTGTGGCTGCTTATGGTTAGACTTGAAATTAAAATTGTGGTTATAACTTGGTATCGTCGTGAATGGGATGTTCATGCTTATTGTTGTATCAAAGTGGACCGCCACTTTGTTGTTGGTATGATTCATTTGTTATTGAATTCATTACTTATTCACATGCTTTATTTCTACTTCAAACCTGATTTTGAAATGGCACGTGAAAAACTAGTATGTGTAGGTTGTTCGGTATTGCGTCGTCTTCGCAAAACTAAGCCAATATGAGCCCTTCCTTTGAATGACCTTATGCATAATTATTTTTATTTGTGTAAGACTTGCGAGTACTCTTTGTACTCAGCCAGATGTTTGCTGGCTTTTACAGGTGAGGACGATACTGAAATCGACGAGCTTGTCGGTGTCGATTTAGGCGACACCGATGAGTAGTTTGCTATCATCTAACTCCCAGTTGGTTGCCGATGGGTTATGGGGCATACCATTGCTGGTCTTTTGGTCTATTTATGTGTTTCCGCTGCTACTTAATACTCTCTTTTAAATTTGGCCGGTCGGCCACTTGTATTAGATGTAAACTTGGAACTATGTTGTATGTCTTTTGAACTATTTATGTATGGATGTTGTATGGATGTGATCAACGTTGAATGAGAGTATGGTTATATTGGTCGCTGATCTTGGGAGCCAATATAAGTCATACTCGCTGTTCATGAATTCCTATTTAACTCACTGAGTGTAGCGCTTGACTTGTCGGAGAACCGACAATCATGTAGTGCTCATGAGAGGAGCGCGCACATGATCGTCGGAGCTCTAATCTGAGTTAAGCCTTTCATTTAGATGGAGTTAAGTTGGAATTCATTTACCGGAGACTTAGAGTTATGTCCCTAAGACCATGCCTAGTCTTGGTCTTACGGAGATGACTCCGGGGTCCCCACAGTGATGACTCAGGAGGCTCCGGCGGGCGTCTGCTCCTCATTGAAGAGGAGTGGCTCGCACGCGCCAAGAAGAGGGAGCAAGGCGATGGCTCCTCCGGCGGTGATAACAGTTATCGCGGCAAGCCACGTGGCCATGGGCGCGGCAAAGGTGGGCATGATAGCAAGGACGGTGGCTCGTCCAGTGTGCGCCGTGACATGTCACAGGCTCAGTGCTACAACTGCGATAAGTATGACATTACTCCAGGGACTGACGCAAGCCGAAGCATATCAAGCAGGCCCACCTGACGCGAGACGACGACGATGAGCCTACGCTTCTCATGGTGTAGGTGTGCACGCTCACCGAGGCATCTATGGGCATAGGTACTAACGTGGTGCTCAACGAGGTGCGTGCACAGGTGCATCAAGGGCACAAAGAGGATGCCCATGATGACGCTTGGTACCTGGACACCGACAGCGGTGCATCGAGGCTACTGATGGGCGTCTATGTCGACGACCTCATTATCACGGGAACCAACACACAGGAGATCGTCAAGTTCAAAAGGGAGATGGAAAACTAATTCAAAATGAGCGATCTCGGCCCGCTCAGCTTCTACCTCTGCATCAAAGTGAACCAGTCCGATGGCTGCATCCCGCTGAACCAATCTGCATAGGCGCTCAAAAATCTTGAGAAGAGCGGTATGGTAGAGACAAGGCTCAAGCTGAGCAAGGCAAGCTCAGCCCCACTCACGGACACCACGGCCTACCGGAGCATCATCGGGAGCTTTAGGTACCTAGTGCACACAAGAAACGACATTGCGTACTCGGTGGGGTACGTAAGCCGCTTCATGGAAGCGCCAACCACCGAGCACTTGGCGGTAGTCAAGCATATACTCCGGTATATTGATGGTACGTGGAGTTATGGATACCGTTACACAAAGAAGTTGGAGGAGCCACAGTTTGTCGGCTATAGCGATAGCGACATGGCCGGCGATGTCGACGACCGCAAGAGCACGACGGGCGTCTTCCTTTTCCTCGGCCACAGCCCCATCAGCTAGCAATATCATAAGCAAAAAAGTTGTGGTGCTGTCCTCTTGCGAGGCCGAGTACATCGCGGCGACAACGGCCTCCTGCCAAGGTATCTGGCTCGATCGTTTACTCGCTGACTTGAAGAATGAAAAGGCAGGTAGTGTCATGCTCGAAGTCAACAACAAATCGGCGATCTCCGTCAGCAAAAATCCGGTGTTCCATGACCGGAGCAAGCATATAGACACCTGATATCATTTTATTCGTGAATGCGTTGAAGACGGCAAAGTTGAGGTAGAGTACATCAAGACCGAAGAGCAGCTAGCTGACATTCTGACGAAGGCATTGAGCTGCATCAAGTTTCATGAGCTACGCACAAGGATCAACATAGTCGAGATCAAGAAGACCATCAAGAATTATGGGGGTGTTAGTTGAATAATCCTGTGCGTTATGACACTTATGACACACGTAGCAGTCGGCACTAACACTAGTTTTTTTTACACTAGTTAAACGCTGAGTAATGCGTGGTAGTTGGCAGCACAAAATATTGTCTTTTGTTTGCTGTGTCGTCGAGTGTGTGTGTGTTGATTCGTCGAGGCGTTCGAGCATTCGCGTGCGTAGTTTGGTCCCTGTGCTAACATAGGCACCGACGACGCTGGTTCTTGAGGCAGCACAACGGCCGATTCTCGGCGTGCTGTGGATTCAGGAGCCGCCCTCAGAGACACGTATACCTTGCAAAGCACTTGCTTTGCATCGCCGACGACGGCTTCTTGGAGGCAGCAGCGGTACTCCTCCATGAGCTGTCGGTGTTCACGTCGTCCTTGAAGCGGAAGCTCTTAGTCTCGCCGATCTTTATGCCCGCGTCGTTCGTGATCTCCTTGGTCTTCTGCGACACCCAGGTGCCGGCGCCGTCCGAGCGCGCTCCTGGTGCTGCTCCCTGTTAAAGATAGATTTGTGAATCAGTTTGGTAGGAGATATTTTCTATCTTGTACATGATTCTATTCTGATCCTATCTCCCGTATACAAGGTAGTATATGAGATTCCGATAGTGGTGGAGTCCAGGATGTATACAACTGAGATTGTAATCTATAATCGGTTTGTAACCGACCACTGTAGCCGATACGGCACTTCCCTTTGTGTATATATATTCAGAAACTCCCTCGGCACTTTGGTGCGCTGTGAGTATTCAGAAAACCAATCTTCTCTTCCTTAGTTTTCTATATGGTATCAGAGCCTCTTCTTCCATCTACGTCGTGATGTCTACATCAAGCTCTTCATCAGCGACAAGCGGTGCGGTAAATCTGGAGGCCAACAGCACACAGAGCGTCTTTGTCGGCCTCCTCCTGACGCCAAGTTTTGGCAACTGATCAATGTCAAGTTGTCACAAGAACAAGGAAACTACCTCCTCTGGAAGGCCCAGAGTGTCCCATATCTTCGTGGACAACGTCTTCTTGGTTTCGTCAATGGAACAAGATCTGCACCAGCTGCAACCATAGCTCAGATGGTTGATGGCGAGACGATGCAAGTCGAGAATCCGAATTATGAAGCATGGATCCAACAGGACCAGATTGTACTCAGTACTTTACTCTCGTCGCTATCACCTGAAATTCTTTCGCAGGTCATGGTGCTAGAGACCGCAGCTAAAGTGTGGGGAGCATTGGAACGCATGTTCTCGTCTCAATCTCGAGCACGACTCATGCAGCTTCGCATGCAACTCTGCAACACGCGCAAGAATGATCTCTCAGCAGCAGTGTACTATGCCAAGATGAAGAAACTAGCAGATACGATGGCGTCTCCAGGCAAACCACTCGATGATGAGGAGTTCATGTCCTATCTCCTTGCTGGGCTAGACGCTAATTACAACCCCTTGGTGACGTCCATCACTACCAAATCTGATGTGCTGAATCTCAATGATGTATATGCACATCTGTTGAGCTTCGAGATGCGTCTTGATCAGTAGAACAACGTGTCCCAGTTCTCTGGTTCCTCTGCGAATTTCTCTTCTCGAGGAGGTGGCCAGGGAAGACGGGGGCGTGGCCAACGTGGACGTGGTGGTGGCGGTCGAGACAATGGATAGCGACAAGGTAAAGGCTACCGGTGCACAGAAGGCCCCGGTGGTGTGTCCGGAGGTGCACGTCCCTCTTGTCAGATCTGTAGCAAGGTGGGGCATGTTGCACAAAAGTGTTGGCATCGTTTTGACCATGCTTTCCAGAATGAAGAATCATCCAAAGTTGATGTAGCCGCAAATACTTCCTCATATGGAATTGACACAAACTGGTATACATACACTGGTGCGACAGATCACATTACTAGTGATCTAGATAGGTTGACAATGAAGGATAGGTACAATGGTCGAGATCAAGTTCAGGCTGCAAACGGAGCAGGTATGCTCATTAGTTATGTTGGTCAATCTACTATACCAAATCCTAATAGAGATCTTTACCTAAACAATGTTCTGTGTGTTCCTCAGTCTGCCAAAAATCTTATCTCTATCCATCGCCTAACCTCAGATAATAATGTTTTTCTTGAATTTCATCCTGATTGTTTCCTTATTAAGGATCAGGACACGAAGAAGGTTCTTCTTCGAGGCAAATGTGAGAGAGGTCTCTACCCCTTGCGGCCCCAACTCAAGCATGCCTTAGCAATATCAACACCAACTCAAGAGCAATGGCACAATCGCTTTGGTCATCCATCTTTTTCGGTCATTCAGCAAGTCATTAGGCGTCATAATCTCTCTTGTTTAGATATGTCCAATAAACCTCTAGTTTGTGATGCTTGTCAACAAGCTAAGAGTCATCAGCTTCCTTATTCTTTATCATCTCGTGTTCCTGTAGCTCCCTTAGATCTTGTTTTCTCTGATGTTTGGGGTCCTGCTCCTACATCAGTCGAAGGATATAAATACTATGTGAGCTTTATTGATGACTATAGAAAATTCTCCCGGATATATCTGTTGAAAAATAGGTCTGATGTGTTCAATGCTTTCCTAGAGTTTCAAAAACATGCTGAACGACTATTAGGCAGGAAAATTATTCATGTGCAAACCGATTGGGGTGGGGAGTACAGGAAGCTTAATTCCTTCTTTAAAAAAATTGGCATTGCTCACCAGGTTTCCTGTCCTCACACTCATCAGCAGAACGGCTCAGCTGAACGCAAACATCGTCATATCGTTGAAGTTGGCCTAGCTCTTCTAGCTCATGCTTCTATACCTCTAAAATTCTGGGATTCTGCATATTTAACTGCCACTTTTCTCATAAACAGGATGCCTAGTCGAGTGCTCAATTTTGCTTCTCCTATTGAACGTTTGTTCGGCCAAGTCCCAGATTACTCTTTTCTTCGCACTTTTGGGTGTGCGTGTTGGCCTCACCTTCGACCATATAATTCCTGAAAGCTTCAATTCCGCTCTAAGCAATGTGTGTTCTTAGGGTATAGCAGCCTTCACAAAGGGTATAAGTGTCTTGACATGTCTTCTGGACGTGTTTATATCTCTAGGGATGTCATCTTCGAGGAACAAATTTTCCCTTTTGCCAATACACCACCTAGAGCTGCCGACCAACTAACTTCTGAGCATATTTCTGTTTTCTCTAGTGAGCAACCTGACTTGTCTGTGCAGCGTGTTCAGGAGGTTGGCGCACACACAGGTATTCAGGAGGATCCAGGTGCTGCCAGTCAACCAGATATTGTTGACGACATTGCCGTGGGAAGCGCGGCAGGTCTACTGCATGCGCGGTAGGAAACGGTCTCCTTCAATCCTACTGAATTGCGCTCACCATCTCTCCAGGCGAGACAGGAGGCTTCTTCAACAGTTCCGCTACATGCTGAACCTATGACGCCGCCCTCGTCTCCTGTCACGACTGTTTCTCCGATGGTCTCTGTATCCTCATCGCCCTCGCCTTCTTTGTCACCATCATCTGCCGAGGAGGCTCCTCCACATCCTCAGCATGGCATGGTTACACGGGCACAGAATAACATTCGGATTCCCAAAACATATACCGATGGCACAGTGCGTTATGCTTTCACATGTTCCGCCGAAGAACCGTCATCTGTGGATGATGCTCTTGTTGATCTAAATTGGAAACGTGCTATGGACGAAGAGTACCGTGCCCTGGTTCACAACTGCACTTGGCACCTGGTACCTTCTCAGCGGGGGCAGAATATCATTGATTGTAAATGGGTGTACAAGGTGAAGCGTAGAGCAGATGGGAGCATTGACAGATATAAGGCCAGACTTGTTGCAAAAGGGTTCAAGCAACGGTACGGTGTTGATTATGAGGATACATTCAGCCCAGTGGTCAAGGCGGCAACAATTCGTCTTGTTCTTTCCATAGCAGTCTCTCATGGATGGTCACTTCGACAACTCGACGTACAGAATGCGTTTCTTCATGGCATTCTGGAAGAAGATGTGTTCTGCAACAACATTGGTGATGCGGAGCGCGTGCTCGCAAGTCGCGTGTCTCCGAGGGCGCCACGAAATCGCGGCGCGCCAAGAATCTACGCGTTCTGCGTCAAGAACCAGCGCCGCCGGTGCCTACGCTCGCGCGCGTCCCAGAGCCCATGACCACGCACACCCCAAGAGGCGGCGCCGATTGCCGAGCCACCGTGCCCTGCGGATGCGGTGCCGATGTTGTCCCGATCCGTCGGTGGTGCGGCCGCTTGCGCGGCGGCGTTCGCGCCACCACGGCCGTGGTGTGCGCCTCGGCAGCGCGCCGTTCGACAGCGCCGCGCGCCGTTCGCCTCGGCCGTCCGTTGCGACCGTTCGGTGGCGCCATCGCTTGCTTGCCGTTGCGGCTCATCGCCCACTCATGGAGGCCTCGCGCGGTGAAGGTGACGACGACCGCGAGCTTCTGGAAGGCATCATTGAAGCAGAGGACGAAATGCCGATCGAGGAGAGCATCACTAGTCGAATTGTCCAGAAATGAAGCTAACGGCGACATGGACCGGTTTGCGAGCTCGTTGGTGGACATGCTTGATGGGACAGAGGAGGGAGCGCTTCAATCGGCCACCAGAACCTGCAAATGAAGCCGATGGCGACATGGACTAGTTTGCGAGCTCACCGAAGAAGACGATGCTTGGTCGATAAAGGCGGCGGCAGCAGAAGAAGAAGATCAAGAACGCACAAGTCGCCGGCGTCCCGATGACGAGCCCGCCACCACGCTACGGGACTTCTGGCGAGGTGCGGAGAGACAGACAATGAGGCGGCAACGCTAACGAGCTGCACAATGCGTTTGATGTGCTCAATGACTTGGATGATGATCGGATCGATGATGGTTTCCTCACGGTGCCCCGAAGACTACAACGATCAGCTCTTCTACTAGCTAGGATCCGAGCAATTGTAAACTCTTATGTTGTAAATCTTGTGAATGTGAATTCAAAATTCTTTGTTTGTCCTTGTATTTACGTATGTTCAATCTGCTCCAGAAATATTTGTTCACGAATTCTAGTGAAATATGCAGAAGTTCATGACTATTAACTATTGTCGTGGACACACATGCAAGTACTGTTCTTGTGATCGCTAGAACCTTGTAATCTTATACTTTGGTGTGATAATTTGGGTGCAACATACTTATCAGCTAATCCAGTGTTTCATGCACGGACAAAGCATATTGAGGTAGATTTTCATTTTGTGAGAGAACGTGTTGCACGCAAAGCCCTTGAGGTTCGGTTCATACCCTCCAAAGATCAAGTTGCAGATGGTTTCACGAAGCCACTTCCAGTTCATCAGTTAACACAGTTTCGACACAATCTCAATTTAAGATCTGGCATAAGTTGATATTGAGGGAGGGTGTTAAAGATAGATTTGTGAATCAGTTTGGTAGGAGATATTTTCTATCTTGTACATGATTCTATTCTGATCCTATCTCTCGTATACAAGGTAGTATATGAGATTCCGATAGTGGTGGAGTCCAGGATGTATACAACTGAGATTGTAATCTGTAATCGGTTTGTAACCGACCACTGTAGCCGATACGACACTTCCCTTTGTGTATATATATTCAGAAACTCCCTCGGCACTTTGGTGCGCTGTGAGTATTCAGAAAACCAATCTTCTCTTCCTTAGTTTTCTATACTCCCTTTCTGCCGCTTGTAGAGGGTGAAGAAGAATTTGTCGCTGCTCTCACTCTTGGGCACAGGACCGAAGTTGCCGGTGAGGACCTTGGGCTCACAACCGTAGACGTCAACGTGGCGGATGATCCAGGCGGCGTGGTGTAGTGGTTCGCCGGAGATGAGGTGAGGTTGTTCGAGTTAATCCTGCAGTGTAATCAGATTTGAAGAGTTCTGTTGGAGTAGTAGAAGATGTCTGTTAGCCGAGTCGGTTTCAAAGGTAGTCTCGGACTCTGAATCCGAACTTCATTCAAATTGTAATACTGAACCGATTGAGGTTCATTTTCTAGTTGTTATCAGTAGTTGTAGTTAATATCCCAGGATGTAACTGTGGGGACCCCGGTAATTATCTCCATAAGACTGAGATTAGGCAAGGTCTTAGGGACATAATTACGGGTCTCCGGTAAATGAATTCCAATTTAACTCTATCCAAGTGAGAGGCTTAGCCGAATACTAGAGCCTCAACGATCATGCGCGCTGCTCCCTTGCGAGCGCTACATGATTGTCGATTCTCCCTCGATTCGAAGCACTACACTTAGTGAGTTGAATGGGAATTCATCAACAACGAGTATGACTTATATTGGCTCCCAAGATCAACGACCAATATACTCATACCCTCATCCAACGTTGATTGCATCCATACAACACATACAACAAGAGATTAAAAAGACATACTGCATAATAGATAAAGTCTACAGTTTATTACATACGGCCGACCGGCCAAATTCAAAGTAAAGTATCAAGTAGCAGCGGGAGTAAATAGATAAAACAAAAGACCAGCAGTGGTATGCCCATCACCCATCGGCAACCGACTGGGGGTTAAATGGTAGCACCCTACTCATTAGTGTCACCCAAGTCAACACTAGCGAGATCATCATAATCATAACATTCCTCACCTGAAAAGGCCAGCAAACATCTGGCTGAGTACAAGTGTACTCGCAAGTCTTACACAAATAAAAATAGTTATGCATAAGGGTCATTCAAAGGATGGCTCATATTGGTTTAGTTTTGCGAAAGAGACGCAACAATTAACATCCTACACATACTAGTTTTTCATGTGCCCATTTAAAATCAGATTTGAAGTAGAAGTAAAACATGTAGTAAAGCATTTCAGTAATAAACAATTGAATCATACAAAGACCAAAGTGGCAGCCCACTTTGATGTACTAAACACATGAACATCCCGTCCATGGCGAATACCAAGTTCAACCACAATTTTAATTAAAAGTCTAACAATAAGCAGCCACAAATTTCAAGCGGTCGTCCATAACCGTGGACACAGCTATTCGAATAGATTAGTACCTGCAGGTGTACTACTTTACCCACACGACTTGATTAGCCCGTAAGCCTCCAGAGGCCTCGAAATAGCACACTTCCTATGGTATGCCTACGGGTAAATCAAGATACTGATCATTTTCAGAAGAAAGCCCTATTGAGCTAAGTCCCCTTGTGAGATGGTTCCTTGCCTAGTACAAGCGTCGATAGCCCTTGCTAGGGCTCACAAGTTATATTGGAAATACCGATGCAATCAAAACAAAAGAATTGGTGCTCCTTGCACACTATAAAGGATTACATCGGCTCCTCAAAGAACATAGGATTTCACGGTCGCTATGCCCCTTACACCACCAAGGACTTAACACAATAACACCCTCCCCCTACTTAACCATACGGCACCCATACACCGCGTGTGGCAGCACGAGTGTTGCTTGAACAGTAGGTACCCAAAGTTCGGTCCTCAATTGTCTAGACAAGTCCTTCCACTTACCCAATGCTCGTGCACAAAGCACCATCACTAATCAACACTTGTCCGGACCAAATCTCATTTAAAGATGACAAAGTTTAACTCATAAAACAGCTACAAAGATCTGAAGTAAAAACATAAAGTAAGAGTTGTGTGTATCCCAAAACCGCCGGGTTATTCCCGACGATCGAACTACCGTATCTAGACTTGCATGGCTAAGCAATTCTATAACCCACAATTCACACATCCTATCTTAAGCATATAGGAGTTGGCATAATTCAAGATTAACCTCAAGCATAGGACATAACTAAACTACACATCACAAACATATTGACATAATCAAAATAGCATGCAAGCAATTATCATTGCACTATCTTAACCAAAACTGGGATCAAATATGATGCAAAAGAAAGTTCAAATGATGCTTGCCTTGCTGGTACGATAGCTGCCGCTCTCGATAGCGTAAGTGTCGATATCAATATGCTCGGGATCTATATAATTATAACATCAAATAAATACCGAGAAAACAACTCAAAAACCAAAATGCTCAAAAATGCATAATTTTTCTACAGTAGTTAGGTCATGATTTTAAATGATTTTTGGTGAAAGAATTATTTCACTTTGATTTAGCATGTGAAAGTTATAATGGTTTGAATTTCAGATTTCAATAAGCGTCATTATATAATTTAATTATGAAGTGAAATTTTGTAGAACGAGTGGCGAGTCGTGGATCACATAGATAAATAGGCAATATTATTATAAGTCAAAAACAGTTGAGTTTGTCCTTTTTGGAGTTTTTATGATTTAGTTATTGATTTTCAAAGTTATCAGCCTTTTATAGTATAAAAATAATGTAGTTAAGGAGTATATTCTCCCAAAATAGTTTCTGTGACAGAGGTAAGGTGGAGACCATTTTTAGAATTAAGTTCACTGAAAATGAAAATTATCAAAAGTGGTCTCACTGTTTTTGGAGTTTCCAATACTTACTTATGTATTTTTAAAGATTTCATCCATTTTCCTATTGTAGAGATAATGATTTTAATGAATAAATTTCCAATTAAAGCCCTCTGCTATAGAGACATGTATGAAACTAATTTTGATAGGAAGTACATTAAGAATGTAAATTTCAGTATGGTTTGATCAATTTGAAGTTGAAATGATTTAGTTATGCATTTTAGAAGTTATACATATTTTTCAAGTGTGTAAGAAAAGGGTTTTCAGATTTTACAAACATTAGCTACTTTTCTCACGAGTGCAGCGCTAGCCATGATCATCGACCAGCCGGCCCGCTCGTCGCCCATCATGAGGCGCACACACGCACATCCCGAGCTAGGATCGCGAGCCGTTGGATCAAGATCCAACGGTCCACGATCGAAGTGCAATAGGACGGTCCGAATGTCTCACAAATCCAACCCGTCCCTTTCGTATCTGACGGTCGAGATCGATTCCAGTTCATTTGATTTTTCTTAGCACGTGTTTAATGCCCTGGGTCCACACGTCAGTCTCTGTGGCTTTAAAAATCGGTGTCTTTGGATTTGCAAGGTCCCACTTGTGGCGACACATTAGGACGGCTAAGACAGTATTTAAAAGCTAATGATTGGGTTAACGCGGCAAATGACTAAGCTACAGTGCCTGTCCTAATACGGCACGGCAAAACGCCACCGCCCGCTTGCCCGGCGGCTCGCCGGCGCTACGCGCCACGGCGGAGCCCGCCACTTGACACATTAGCTCCGCAATAGTCTTGCGCATCATAAGCATGTGGTCTCGCCGGTGAGCCTGTCTGCCGGCGGCTAGCCGAGATGAGCGGAGGTGACTCTTACGGCAAAAGTGCAACAATGATGTCTGACTCCGCAATGACAACCAAGCGTGTGCCTGTGCCCTAGGGACTAAGTGGAAGTTACACGAGCTAAATGGAAGCTCGGGAAGCTTGGAGATGGTGGAGCGATGATTTGCACGGAGAAGACAAGTGCGGCAAAAGGGGCTTCACGTGGATAGGAGGCCTTGAGCAAAACCAGCTAAAGTGAGTGGTCGGAGCAGATCAAGGGTTACATTAGGAAGCTACTAGAGCAAGGAATCGAGAAAAGACTTACCGGAACAAGGTAGGAGACGAAGGGGTGTTTCACGGCCGAAAATGGTTAAGTCCTCAATTCGCCGAGATCCTGTCGCCGTGCATTACCCAATTAGAGTTAGGGGTTTAGATCAGTGGTCTAAAGCATGCAAGATGACGCGGTGGTTTGAGGACAAAACCTTTTGGAAGTGAGAAATGGTACGAGGATGTCACTCGGTGCGTGCTCCAGAGCGACCGAAAGGCACCAAGGTGGAACCAAAGCTACAAGTCATCGCAAGAGCTAGGGTTAGCAAAAATGGAGAAGGCATGGAAGTAGAAGAGAGGGGAAAGCACCCGGTGGAAGCTTACCCCAGAGATGAGCACGGGAGAGCTTCCCCTTCCTCAGCCGTCGAGAGGAAGAGTGAGGAGAACTAGGGTTAGGGTGTCTTATGTTCTGGCGATGACGAGATGGAGGCGGCGTGAAGTGAGGGAGCTCGGGAGTGGTTGCATGCGGCGGCAACACACGGCACTAACGGGCCGCAGCGGGCGGAGCGAGCGGCGCGGCGCGTGGCGGCGGTGTTCGGCGATGCGACGGGAGGAAGACGAAGCTGACAGCTCGGGCCCACCAGTCAGCGGCTCTCCGTTCGCGCGTAGGAGGGAGGACGTGGTCCAATAGCGGCCGCTAGATCTCGATCGGAAGGTTGAGGTTTAAAGAGGTTAAGTGGAGCGGGGGCGAAAGGGTACGCCATCTGGTGCGTTCGTTTTCCATCGGACGGCTCACGTGAGGTGCATCTAGTTGATTGGGCTCGACCGCGCGACTTCGGGCTCGGTCGGAGGAACAGTAGCTGGGGTTTAGGTTTTTCAAGTTTGACTGGGAATTAAAATCTGTCTAGCAACTTTGACCGGGGTTTATAATTAGAAATAAATTCCCTAAAATCATGAAATAATTTGTGGGGGTTCCTGGGAGTATATAGTTCCCATAAAAATTATAAAACCCTACTGTTCATAATATAGTTTGTGATATTTAAATTCAAACATGTTGTATGTCTATAAATGTTGTTTGAATTTTAATGAGGTTCAAACTAGTCCCAAAAATTTGGGAAAATTATATTAATTCCTAATAATTAGTGTAGTATTTAAATAAATTGATTTCAGATGATGATCACAACTTGTTATCACTGATTTGAATTAAAAATTGAATTTTGATGTGTATGTTTACCTCAAATTAGATTTTCCAAGTACAATATATTATGAAATGATTTGAATTTGATAATGCAGGTTAGTGAAATACATATTAATCCAATTTAATTAGTTGGGGCTGTGACAGTAACCTTTAGTATAAATTGAGGAGAAAACACTGAAAAGGGTGCGCGGTTTAGGCACCGCAAATTCCATCGTTTCTCTGTTTTGTTGATTCAGTTACTGTTCATTGTTTTGACAATTGCGTTTGAGCTTTTAGTTCGAACTTGAAGTAATCGTCAAGACGAGTTCGAAACCTGAACTGAGAGGGTCCTAGCTACAGAGGCAGGTAGTACGTGACGGCCTCCAACGGGGAAGGGTTGAAGCGGAACCCTAGCTTGAGAAACTCTGAGCTCTTCCATGTCCATCTGCTTCTTCTCCATAGGCATTCAAGAGAAGAGATGAGATGAGAACCGGATCGGATTGAATGGATTGGGACGCGCTGGCGCTGCTATCTATTTAAAGAGAAGCGTATGGGCGTACATGAGCGGAGTCGGAGTCGGATTCGGACATCGGAGTCGGTCCGTGGGGTTTTATTCATGTCTCTCTCTCTCTTGTGGAAAGAACTTTATTTCTTCTTCTGTGAGTCGGACAAGTGAGTAGGGTCTTAGCAAGTTGGCAACCAAGATTTTCCTTTTCTTTTTCCATTTCAAATCAAGAGCACCACCATATCAAATTAGTCATTTAGAGGTATTTAATTACGTGTTGACTGTATGGTAAAATTAGGGCGGTAAACGAGCCGACTGGAGCGAGCCCGGTAGGCTCAGCTTGAGCTCGATACAAGCTCAAGCTAGCATGGGTTGGAGCTCGACTCGATAAGGCTCGATAACTCTATAAATACACATATATGAGTATATTATAGGTTTGAAAGCTCAGCTCGATAAGACTTAAAATTATATATAGTAATATATTATAGTACATATGAATGTATTCGAGCCTAAGCGAGCGGAGCTTGAGCTTGATTTGGTTCGAGCCTAGCTCGAATAGCTTGTCGAGCCTGAGCTTTTTTACAACCCTACTTGTCACCCCTCACAGCTGATTTTCCCTTTGTAGTTTAGGTTGAAATCTGATGCGGGGGGAATGTATTTATCATTATTTTATTAAAACAATGTTGAAAGAAGGCTCATATTTTGCTTATAGAGGCTACAAATTCCAACATTGGTTGGAGGAAAAATAAAATAAAATAAACACTAATTTTGGTGGGCCTAGATTACAATATTTATATTAATAAGATACTTCCTGCAATTACAAAAGAGTGGCGTTTTGGTATACTTGTAGTCGAACTTTGTAAACTACAACTATATAAATAATTAGTTTGGACACATAAAAATGATACGTGTATATTCGTCTCGAAAAGTACTTTCTTACTATTATAATTTCATTTACGTTTATAAATATATTCACAATAGAAATTATTCAAGAAAAGATAACTTTTTTCTACTACAGCTGCTACAGTGGTTTTCTATGGTATCAAGAAAATTAATCTCATCCACACGGTCCTGATCCAAGGGTGTTGAACAAACTACGAGGCACTGTAGCCCCTGCAATTTATTCAATACTGTAGAGTGATGAACGAAACGTGAGGATTTGTTATATACTCCCTCCATTCTTTTTTTCTCTTGTTATTTTGGACATCATATGATCTCCAATATACATAACATTTGACAACTGGTTTTTCTAATTATATGTTAGTAAAAATTAATAAAATATAATGCTATGAAAATACTTTGATGATGAATGTATTAAAACCATTTACATGTACATATGACGGATCTAAATAAATTTTTTTTGGCATATTAGTGGTCAAAGTTTTAAAAGTTTGATTACATGTACTCTAAAACAACATTTATTTGAGAACAGATGGCATACTTTATGGCCAAGCAAAGGATCGTACACTAAGGGCATCTCCAATAGTAATCATATCAGTCGTCTTTTTCCTACCACGTCATCCAAAATCATATCTAGTTGGAGGAGAGAGGAGATGAAGAAAGACAATATGCTACCTCTTATGCACAAGACAGCATAGCATGCAAACCATCCCAGGGGGAGAGACGCTGGGGTGAAAATGATAAAATAAATAGTTAGGGAACGATGATGAGACAAATTGTCGGAGGCAATCTTAAGGGAGAAACTTAATGGCAACCTAGTTAATCCCAATCACATAACTTCTTATGATGGAAGATAGGTTTCATAAGCAAAAAAAAAGGGCTATCTGTGATAAGTTAATTATCATGGACGGTTTTATTGAAAACCGTTTGTGAGACATCACAAACAGTTTTCAACAAAAATTTGTCTGTGATACTTCACAGACGGTTTCCAACATGAATCGTCTGTGATATTACCTTTTCACAGACGGTTTTTAGCATAGAAAGTAACACAGACGGTCGCTAAACAAAAACCGTCTGTGAATGTGTTTAATACAGACGGTTTCGGTCAACTGTCTGTGATCAGACGTCCGGTACTAGCATTTTTGTAGTTGTGTGAGGAGAGACGCTGGGTTGAAAATGATAAAATAAAATAGTTAGGGAACGGTGATAGAGACAAATTGTGAGAGTTGTTGTCTCGATGAAGTATGTAGAAACAATCTTTAAGGGAGAAACTGTTATAAATGCCCTAAAACTAATGGCAACCTAGTTAATCCCATTCACATGACTTCTTATATATGATGGAAGATAGGTTCCATAAACCCCCAAAAAAATGCGCTGTGTTGAAAGTTGAAACCCTTTCTCTCCTGGCAGCGCTCTCGTCTTTGGTTGGTTTCCAAAATTGAAGGAAGGAAAGAAAGAGGGACCTCCAAGTCGGAGTGTCGGACTGTCAAAAAAAGGAAAGAATTGAAGGCTCCGAGTCCGATGCTTGAAACCGACGGCAACTGGTGTACGCGAATGTCTGCGCGTTAAATACTAGCCGAGAGCAACGCGGCTTCGATCGTAATCTCTCCTCAACAATCCCTAGCTCTCGTCATGGCCGCCGCTAAGCCCTTCTTCAAGTTCAACCCCTCGCCCGAAGACGTGCTTCTGTACTATCTCCTCGCTGGGTCCACGGCGAACCGCTGCCCGACACCGCCGAGATCATCCGCCAGGCTCCAGTCTACGGCTGCGAGCCCAAAGACCTCGCCGGCCAGTTCCTTCCCGTGCCCAAAACCGGCGACCGGTTCTTTTCACATGGTGCAAGAGGCAGAAAGGAGAGGCGACAGGATGGTGCGCGCCGCCGGCGCCGGCACCTGGGTCTCGCAGACGAAGAAGGAGGTCACGAACAAGGCCGGCCAGAAGATCGGCTGCCGCGACAACCTCCGCTTCAAGAAGGGCGGCGTGTACACCGACTGGCTCATGGAGGAGTACCGCTGCTGCCTGGGAGAAGCCATCGTCGGTGATGCGGAGCGCGTGCTCTGCAAGCTGTACGTGTCTCCGAGGGCGCCACCAGAATCCGCGGCGCGCCAAGAATCTGCCGCTGTTCTGCGTCAAGAACCAGCGCCGCCGGTGCCTACGCTCGCGCCGCGTCCAGAGCCCATGACCACGCACGCCCCCAAGAGGCCAGCGCCGGTTGCCGAGCCGCCGTGCCCCAAGCGGATGCGAGGTGCTGATGCTGTCCCGATCCGTCCGGTGGTGCAGCCGGCTTGCGTGACGGCGTTCGCGCCACCACGGCCGTGGGTGCGCCTCAGCGGCAGGCGCCGTTCCCGACAGCGCCGCCTGCTTCGTGTCTGCCTCGGCCGTCCGTTGCGACCCGTCCGGTGGCGCCACCGGCTTGCTTGCCCGTTGCAGCTCATCGCCCACTCATGGAGGCCCCTGCCGCGGCTGAAGGTGACGACGACTTCGCGAGCTTCCTGGAAGGCATCATCGAAGCAGAGGACGAAATGCCGATCGAGGAGAGCATCACTAGTCAGAATTGTCCAGCAGCTGAAGCTAACGACGACATGGACCAGTTTGCGAGCTCGTTGGAGGACATGCTTGATGGGACAGAGGAGGGAGCGCTTCCAACTGGCCAGCTGCAGAACCCTGCAGCCGAAGCTGACGGCGACATGGACCAGTTTGCGAGCTCACTGGAAGAAGACCTGATGCTTGGTCAGGCAGAAGCAGCAGCAGCAGATCAGCAAACGGCAGAAGTCGCTGACGTCCCTGATGACGAGCCTGCCACCATGCTACGGGACTTCCTGGCGAGGTACGGAGAGACGGAGAGCGAGGCGGCAGCCGCTAACGAGCTGCACAAGGCGTTTGATGTGCTCAATGACTTGGATGATGATCAGATCGATGATGCTTTCCTCACGGTGCCCTGAAAGACTACAACGATCAGCTCTTCTACTAGCTAGGATCTGAGCAATTGTAAACTCTTACGTTGTAAATCTTGTGAATGTGAATTCAGAATTCTTTGTTTGTCCTTGTATTCACCACGGGGTGGAACTATTTACGTATGTTCAATCTGCTTCAGAAATGTTTGTTCACGAATTCTAGTGAAATCTGCAAAAGTTCATGACTACTAACTATTGCCGTGGACACACATGGAAGTACTGTTCTTGGTCATCACTAGAATCTACTAACCTTCCGGTCCAGTCGAGCGTCATTCCGACATGTTTAAGCTAATGGTAAGGCAACATTTGTCAGATGGCAGTGCAGCAAAGGGTGGTATTTAGACCTTCACGCCTCTCCGTGTCACATTGTGACCTCTAGAAATCGTACGTGCAACGAATCAGAATGCATGTGTGATGACTGATATAAGTACAATATCATTCGAAAGCAAATCTGGACATCAATCTAGTGTGCTTACTTTTGTTGTTGGGCTTTGGCAACAGACATAACCTATGGCTATGGTGACAAATGCCAATGAAACGACACTGAATTACCAGGTACAAACAGTCATCCAGTACATATGCAACATGAGAAAGTTAGGTCAGCAGTACACTGCAAACAAATAGAAATATACTATACAAATGGTAGAATCCAACTACGTGTTTTGAGTTTGAAATCACTTTGCAAACACGTGGCTGGAACTGATTATACAAGTTTTGCCCCCAAGCAAGTTATGATGAACTGCCGTCAGCATGGCTCTTCTTCTTATGGAACATTCCTGTGATGCTAGGCAGCATAAAGCTCTTTCTCGACATCGCTTTGCTGTTCCTTTGATGCCCATCACTCTTTTCAGCGGTTTTTGCAACAGAAGCCTTCTGCATGGATGGATACGCAGTTGTAGGTGATTGCGCTTCCGCCGGAGGTGGAGCCTCTGCATTTTTCTTCTCTTCCTTCTCTCGCCACCTCTTAAGTTCACTTTCTACTGCTTTCTTTGCTGCTTCTGCCATCTCTGCCTTCTTTAGCACCTCCTCTGTCGCCAATTCCATGTCCTCCATCTCCTTCCGAGCAGCTTCCAGTTTCTTGATTGCTTCATTCTCACTGGCTCTAACAGCTTCAACCTGAGCCATAGCAGCGGCAACTTTCATCTCGCTCAGCTTCTCTGACTGCTCCACCTTTCGGCTTAGAGATTCAAACTCCCCTTTTGAGATTGTGATATTTGCACCTGATTCAGAAGTTGAGGCACGGGCAGCATTTGCTCTGTCCGATATTTGCTTGATCTGATCAAGAGCCCTTGATTCAGCTGCTTTTGCTACTTCTGCTTCCTTCAAGGCGGACTGCAGCTTTTGCTCGGCTTCCACTAATGTAGCACGTGCTGCTTCAGCTTCATCTCTTAACTCTGCCGCACTCTTCTGCATCACCCCAGCTTCCTGAAGAGCATTTTTTGACTCAGAAGACAGTTGCTGGAGAGCCAAAATCAGGTCATCAGAAGCTGATGTTGCTTTCGATTCTGCGGCTACTGCTGTCTCAAGCTCAGATTTGCATTTCTGGAGCTTAACATGAAAGTCGCCTACAATGGATTCAGTTTCTGCATCCTTCTGCTTGAGCTGATTGTGTTCCTCCTTTACAGCCTCTAACTCCAACTTCAGCGATTCAACTAAACTGCTAAGAGAACTTTCCTCTTCTGCAACTTTCTGCAACATTTCTTTAGCATCATCCAGCTCTGTGCTGACAGCAGAAACAGACTCCAAATCTTGAGCTCTGGCATCTTCAATCGTTTTCTGCACAGATGCAATCTCAGAATTAGTCATATCTAGTTTTTCATGAAGGTTCTTGCAAGCCACAGGATCAAAATCATTTCGCAAAGATGACAATTTCTTCTGAGTTTCTTCCTGAGCTTCTTTGTAAGTTTTCCTGGCAACATCCTTCTCAGCAAGGATTTGTAACTCTTCTTCATGTGCTTGCTCTGTGGCTGCCTTAGCATGCATAAGTGACTCTTGAATCAGTGCAATCTCAGTATGGAGCTGAGAAGCTTTCTCCTTGTTTGCTTCAGAAGACTGCATGGACTCTGCTTCCTGCTGGGCAGCAGATAACTTAGCATCCAATGAGGTTTCAAAATCCTTTTTCAGTTTTCTAAGTTCATGTTTTGCTGCATCAAGATCTGCCAGAGCAGCAGCATACTGTTCCCTGGAATTGTCTAGCTCCTGCTTCAAAGGGCCATCCTTTAAGACAACCTCACTAGAGCTTCCACCTTCAAGCTCCTTTGTTCGAATCTTTGCATCTTCTGTTGCCTGAATACCCAGTTCTTTGGACTTGTTGATTGCATCAAGCTTCCTGTTTAGCTCCCCAACTGTTTTTTTAGCCCTCTCCAGCTCAGAGATGGCCTGAACTTTGGTTGTCTCAGCATTACTCAGCTGTTCCTTGTATTTATTCAACTCTTTCTGGGCCAAGTGCAGTTCTGTCTCCTTAGCCAACACCCCCTACCGCAGACAAAATTTTAAATGTACAAAGGATCAGCATAATAATATGATATTGAAATGCAAGATAGGTCCAAGTGAAGTGCAGTTGTTGGATAAACATTATGTAGAGACTATCTCACAGTTGCAGCATGGTAGTACATGAGTATTTATGAACTAGTATGGAAGCAATAGAAAAGAACCAACAAGTAATATAAGTAGCATATAATACATCATTCCTAATGCACAAATCAAGATACATGAGAGCCAGTTAAGCTACTGCCTTATAGTGCATATTCAAGACACTGTATAAGAGAGAAAAATGTTAAAGAGTTTAAAAATAAAGAAAGCAATGCATTGCTCACAGAAAGCTCATATTTGTGGTCAAGGGCCATTGCATCGGTGAATGGTTGAGCTAATTGAAAATTTTTGGTCATCTATTTTTTCAGGACTTCCCCAGGGTAGGCTCTGACTTCAATTCGTGAAGTCAATTCTTACTCTATTTATTGAATAATATGGATACATCTGCAAGTTTTACTTTGAACAACGTCAATATAATGGGTAAATAAGGTCAAATTTAAAGTTTCCTTTCCCGCTATTATTCCCTTTTCTCTTCATTATCCCTTCTGAATCCAAATAAACCAATTGAAAAAAAAGATCAAATTAAGAACATCCAATGCACTAACTGCATAAAATATCTAGCTTTCCATTTATGGCTATTATCGTTGTGCTTTTACTAAAGATGAAGGGTGAATCGAGAGGGCTAGGAAATATTCAGGTACAATTGAAAATCCCCAGGCACGTCATTTTTAATAGAAAATATCTGTTAAGAGAAACTGCAACAGCTGAAAAGAATGGTCAGACTCAGACCTACCACTGATATTAGCAGTTAAAGACAAAGATATTTTGTGTAGGTATAACATTCTGAATATCTGATAGATATGTAAAATCAACTTCCCTCAGTTCCCAGCGTCAAAAGTCAAAAGTGGAGGTTGCAACTTCCACAACAGCTCAGTGATTGCTAAAAACTGATTGAAGAAAACAATTTTATTATTTTAACGTTCAGAGTTTATACAAATGCCAAATGGACGATGGAAAGGGGCAAACCAGGAAACTTTGTGCATTCCATCTGTGTGTAGAAAAATTATGGTACGCTAAATCTGGTAACTTTACTGTTGATGCAAAGTTTGAATGTACAAATCCGATCACAGAATTCCAGGTGTATGTTTTAAGCTAGCAATTCTAGCACAAATATAGCTTTTAAACTATGAGATCTGCAAATATTATACTCCACTGTTTGCAGCTGCACATTCACATCTATGATATATATGTACACACTATTAATCAGTGTTAGGTACTTAAATATATAGCACAAAATATTTGTTTCAAAAATTGTACCTCCACTTGAGGAGCCTTTGACTTTCTGGCAGCAAATTTGTCAGATGAAAACCGGACCTCGCCAAATAAGCTTACTGCAGCTTTGACAGATTCAAATGGAGCACTAGTGTCTATTTGTCCAATCTGTGTCTTTTCTGAATCAGTGGAAGGTGGACGAGCTTTTGTCCCCATATTCCCTTTGCTACAGCATTGTACGCAGCCTGTAACAGAAAATAATTGGAGTTACCACTTACATCAAGTTGATAACAGATATTAGCAAACAATAAAATGATTCGATTTAACAAAGGAAGCTCCTAGGTGGTGAACTAGTGATAGCCGACAAGAGTAGTAGTACTTATGGTTTGGCAGCTAAATATCATGCTGAGAATTATTTTAACGATATTGAAGGGTTCAATTTAAAATGAATTTACTTGGTTTCTGAATTTTTCAACCCCCATTTTGAAACAACAGAGGCCGATGTATCCCACTCCATGCACTATTTTTCACTACCAAAAATACAATTTCTCTCTTTTCTTTATGTCTTCTCCAACACCCTGAGCCCTCTTATGCCCCCTCTAGCACATATAGTTCTCATGAAATCCATTATCCGGTAAAAGTGAGGCAATGAATGTAGTCAAGGTAAACATGGCAAACTTTCTCCCTTGTCGAACATACAAAATATGCAGAGTGCTACTTTTGCCACCCATGTCAGAAATACTCTTTAGACATTAACAGTGACTAAATTCTAGTAGAAACGTCTCCAGCGACCATAATGTGATCATCGATTCACTACTGTAACTATGCGAGTCCAAAAATACAGTCCGCATCATGTGCTTCCCTGCTAATTAATGTTCCTACCCGCAGAAATTCCTGTAAACACAGTCACACATACACTCACAAAACAACACGAACTCTAAAATTGCGCGTTCACAAAACTTAACCAAACATTTCCTCGACTGCACATAATTACTAGATCGCTGCTACATCTCAAACCAACTGTGACGATTCACCAGGGCAGGCCTACAACAAATTCGCACCGTACAATCCTATTTGAATTCCAACACGCCCACCACGTGATCAAATTGAGAAATAAAATTCAAATCAAATCGATCCACAGGACCAGATCGGCCAGTGCAAGAGGACAGTCAGTACCTGACGGCGGCGGGTGGCGGAGAGTTAAGGCCGCGAGGGTAATATGGGAGGTGCTGCGGCTCGACTCAATTCGAAGAGGATGCGGCGTTGGAGACTTGTATTCTGCGAGGCTGCGGACGAGGTCGCGGGTGTTTGCCGGTTGGAGACCGCCGGGATGGTCGTGCCCCAAGCAAGAGAGAGAGAGAGAGAGAGAGAGTCGTCGGAGACAAGGGGGAGAAAGCGACCGTGCAGTCCGGATTTCACGGGGTGTCCGCTCCTGTCTGCGACTTTTTCAGGTAAACCCTGCCTACTTTCTAAAGTTCTAGTGCATTTCGTCAGGTGGCTCGGTTCCAATTTACACCTTTCAAGAGGTCTCCTCGTATAAGAGTTGGCAGCATACTTATCAATACCGTTTCGATACCGGTCGGTATGACTGGTATATACTATTTCATTATCTAAATCGGTGCAAGCAGCCATGCGTACCGTCAGATCTGCTGCATTAGAGGACTAAATACAGATGATCCTATGCGTTAGAATCCTCTCTCAACCGTCATATTGAAACATAACAGCTCATATCCAATGACGCAGTATGTGTGCTGTATGAAATATCTGGATCCACAGCTCTGCTATAGCACTGTGCATTATTCACTGTAGCAAACTCATTTTTAATGTGCGTGTTGCTCCCTCTTGCAGTAATACAGATGATCCAGTTCCGTAGCAAACACAAAAGCGTGCGTTGCTTCCTTTGCAGTGATGCAGAGAATCTGGTTCCAAAAGTTGGGGTGTGAGGTAAGATCTACTTGGGGACGCAGCTTGCCTACTTCACTGTGTGCTCCTCTTTATGCTCACATCTACGTGGCAACTTGTAATTAGCTGAAATATAGTGATGGATTCTATTTCTTTTTCGTTTTAAAAAAATCAACGGATCCTTTGATTCATGTTCATCTAAGACTCGTCGTGATTGTGGTCTTGGACGCCATCCCGATTTTTGATTCGTCATCCCCACCGCCGGCGACCTCCTGCAGCCAAACTATTATTGCACCTTACAAAGACAAGAGTTTAATGGTCATTAGAGGATCAATCCCAATATTGATCTTTTGGTCAACCTATTTTTTTATACTGAAATTTGGTCAAACTATTGTTGTGTATGTTCCAAGATCACAAATTTGATGCTAGCTACACAAGTCTTTACAAAGGCTCTCGTATCAGTAAGAACAGTATCATATCATGCGATATTGTTCATAAATGGGCAGCCTGCAGATTAACAAGGGCGCGTATGTAGCACGAGGTGAGTTTTGTTGGATTAATTTTCTATTAGGTGGACCTACATAAGATAATATACATATTAGCTATCTATCTTATGGTTTGGTTCAAATATATAAAGTGATTAAAATAAAGTATTTATTAAGAGCCAGAGTATCTATCAGGGAAAAAAATATGGAGTTAGATTTTAAATCTGTATAGAGATCTAATTGGAATCTATCTCTAATTATGGGATTAGATAGGATTATAATACTAAAGTCTATAAATAAGGGTCAGGTTCTCCCAGCAGGGTATCTCATGTCATACCACCTATCCCCATCTGTAGTTGGAGAATTTGGATTACCTCTTGCTGGGAAGACCAAACCCTAGGTAGATTGAGCACCTGCACATCTACTCCTACAGATCAGCCCTACAACGAACAATGGCATTGTCATCAGGTACGCTTCCGCGTTTACAGATTAAATGGGTGTTGCAATTACCGCATATTAGATCTGTTTAATTTCTATCAAGTTTCAATCTGAATTACCCGATCCTCAATTCCCAAACCAGTAAATAGCAAACCCAAATGCCTAGATCAGCAATTTTGTTTGTGCTAGTTTGAATTGTGATTTATAAATCTTTTTTTTTGTGTGAAATGTAGATATCAGAGCTTCAAAAAAATGAAGAGGTATGTCGATTTGAAAGGTATGAAGGAAAATCGAGATAAATTGTAATTTTCCTTGATTATTTTGTAATTTCACTAAATTATTTGAGATGTTGTCATTAGTAATGTGTACTTTGGGTTTCGCTATTGTGCACCTTTATGTTTTACATTGAACAATATTTTTGTAATTTTGAACACCTATTCTGGAAATCCTAGGCCAGCCATTAGACTGATCAGTCCACCCCCCTTGCATCACTCAGTGCTTCATGGGCCCTACCTCAAGCACCAAACCCCACCACTCTCTCTATGCCGCAGTGAAGAAAATTTTCGGAAGACACTACCTAAGATATTGCCACCTAGCATCATCACCACACCACTACAAAAAGGCTAATACTAGACATCTCATCACAGATGATTCTAAAGTAACCGTTTGTGATAGGTCATTATCACAGACGGTTCTTAATACAAACCGTTTGTGATAATCGCATTCATCACAGACGGTTCTTAATACGAACCGTCTGTGTTGAAGGTACATAACATACGGTTCTAAAGTAGAACCGTCTGTAATAAATACTTTGCATATAGAGGCCGTGCACGGAGAACTCGTGCACGGCCTCTATATACGCAATTAATTACTAGAACGAGTTTCCCAGTAATAAACAGATGATTAAAGGATCATATATCGTTTACATCACAGACGATAAAAGACCATATATTGTTTACATCATACGATAAAAAAAGGATCAGCGATCCTATCTTAGCCTTCAAATCTTCGTAAGCCTTCTCGTCGGCTTCAGTGGTGGCGGGATCAGCGACTGTCAGATCAAACGCCTCCACCTGCGACCTTGTACGCTCGATTTGAGCTTGTAGCCATTCGGACTCCTTGATCAAGCTCCATATAGCCCAGAGGCCATCAACCCTGGTCTCCTCCATCTCGGCGAGGTCGATCCGCTCTCCTGCAATTCGGATGTCGTCCTCGACTCTCTAGGCTGCATCCTCGATGCGGACCAAGTAGTTCCATAGGACGATCTCCATGATGAGGTTTACTCGTCGGATGGCAGAAACCCTCGCATTGGTCCGTCGGAGGAGGAGCTCCAGACGACAGATAATGGCCGCTATGGTCTCTGGTAGATCGGAGGGCCTACAACGGATGACATTGCGAACGAAAGGCTTGTCCACAGCTTGGGCCAGGTTGCGACCAGAGAGGTGCGAGTACACAACCACAATGTAGGCCAATACATCCGGTATGAGAGGGGAAGCCATTTGGAGTTTGTGGAGAAAGGAGATCAATGAGAGGTTTGTGAGAAATCCATTTCAAAAAGGGATGTCTATTTATAAAACAAGTACTAATTAAAGCCAGAGCGGAGACAAAGAGCACATTGCGAGGGTAATTAAAGCCAGAGTGGGAGATGGAGAGCGCATCGCGAGGCGAACGAGGTATATCACAGACGGTTCGTATTAAGAACCGTCAGTTATTCATCATAAACAGTTCTACTTTAGAATCGTCTGTGATATGCATAATAGACGGTTCTACTTTAGAACCGTCTGTGATATGCTGGTACTATAAATATCAGCTCCCAACAGACCCCTTGGCCCCTAGCGCCTCCACCCCTGACCCAATTTCGGTTTGAGCCGCCACCCCCATTGCGCTACCTTAGAGAGAAGGAAAGGAGGAAGCTAGAGAGGAGGAAGGGAGGAGAAGGAGATCTGGAGAAGAAGAAGGTGAGGAATCTCACAGGTTATTTGGAATTTTCGTCGTGAGCTCCGAGAGTAACGATCTGTAACTCTTTATATTTGCTCCCCTAGCGCCTCCACCCCTGACCCAATTTCGGTTTGAGCCGCCACCCCCATTGCGCTACCTTAGAGAGAAGGAAAGGAGGAAGCTAGAGAGGAGGAAGGGAGGAGAAGGAGATCTGGAGAAGAAGAAGGTGAGGAATCTCACAGGTTATTTGGAATTTTCGTCGTGAGCTCCGAGAGTAACGATCTGTAACTCTTTATATTTGCTCTAGGTTAATCTTTAATCAATTTTAGTATGTTTGGTTAATAGGCGGAGTAATGTATTTGCACTTTATTAATCTAATTTAACATTACTAATTTGTTACGTATGTAGCGTAGATGGACCGAAACTAGATGTACCATGCAAACCGTGTGAGTGAAGAGTACATTAAGGGCATGTTTACTTTTAAAAGAGCCGCCGAGCAGGATATGTTGAAGAGGGGATAGAATTTATGTACTGTCCATGCATTGATTGCGATAATATAAAGATGTTTAACAACCCAGCGTAGATCGAAGCGCACTTGGTTCGAAGAGGCTTAAAAAAAGAGTATACATGTTGGACCAGTCACGGTGAAGAGCATATTATACAGGAAGTTAATAATGACGACATCGCCGAGGAATTCAACGATATGCCAGATGTGGACTGTGCTTTTGACGAGTATAGGTCGCACGATGACAATCTGGATCAGATGCTACGCGATGCAGAAGGGAACTACAGTGAGAGAGAGTTTTGTAAATTCGAGGGCTTGAACTGCTGAAATTAAAGGCAAGCAATGGTTGGTCCGACAAGAGTTTCACGGTGTTGTTAGGTCTCCTAGCAGACATCCTTCTGGAGAGAAACGTGTTGCTCAACACCACCTACCAAGCCAAGAAGGTTCTTTGTCCATTGGGAATAGAAGTAGAAAGAATACATGCATGTCTGAACGATTGTATCCTGTACCGTAAAGAGTATGCAGACATGCGTGTATGTCCCGTGAGCAAAGCATCCCGATACAAGCATAAGAATACTGCTAAGGTGAAGCAAGGACCTCCCGCTAAGATGTTGTGGTATTTTCCTGTGATCCCACGTTTGAAGCGTTTATTTGCAAACCGAAAGGATGCAAGATTGTTGCGTTGGCACTCGGAGGAGCGTAAGAAAGAAGAAAAGCTAAGACACCCTGTTGATTCTGCCCAGTGGAGAAACTTCGATCGGAGCTTTGAAGAGTTCGGTGCGGAACCGAGGAACATAAGGTTAGAGTTGAGTACAGATGGAATGAATCCTTTCGGTAACATGAGTAGCCAACACAGTACCTGGCCCGTGAATCTATGTATGTACAACCTTCCTCCTTGGCTATGTATGAAGCGAAAGTACATTTTGATGTCACTACTTATCCAAAGGCTGAAGCAACCTGGGAACGATATTGATGTGTACCTAGCACCACTGCTAGACGATCTTGTGACACTGTAGAACGAAGGGGTACAAGTATGGGATACGTACAAACGAGAGAACTTCATTTTAAACGTCATGTTGTTCTGTACCATCAATGATTTTCCTGCCCTTGGTAACCTGTCGGGGTTCAGCATAAAAGGAGCCAAAGCCCGTCTGCACTGCTTAGATGGTACCGAGAGTGTATGACTGAGCAACTCGCCCAAAACTATATATATACATTACCATAGGTTCCTTCCCAGGATTCACCCATACCGCAAGATGAAGAAACAATTCAACGAAAATAAGGAGGACGGTTCAGCTCCAAGAGCTTTTAGAGGGAAAGAGGTCTATAATATGGTTAATGATATCGATGTTGTGCTTAGGAAGGGACGTAAATTAAGGACCCATCAGAAGAACATGATCTGGAAGAAGCGATCAATTTTTTGGGACTTGCCTTATTGGGAGCACTTAGAAGTTTGCCACTGCATCGACGTCATGCACGTGGAGAAGAATGTATGTGATAGCTTGATTGGTCTCTTACTGAACATTAGTGGCAAAACAAAGAATGATGTTAACGCAAGACGTGACTTGGTTGATATGAACATAAGGACCGAGTTAGCACCGAAAGAGACCGGTAAAGGACAAACGTACCTTCCCCCAGCTTGCTACACTCTATCCAAGGCCGAGAGAAATAAGTTATGTCAGAGCTTTCATGATGTGAAAGTTCCGTCTGGTTACTCTGCCAGCATTAAGAAACTTGTTTCTATAGAATATTTAAAATTAATTGGTATAAAGTCTCATGATTGTCATGTGCTGATGACACAAATGCTTCCTGTTGCAATTAGGAGTATCTTGCCGGGCAAGGTCCCAGTGGTAATCTTGAAGCTGTGTTATTTCTTTAACTCAATTGCTCATAAGGTCATCGATCTCGAAGGACTAGATCGGAGAGGTGAGCTGTGGACATAAATTTCACAATTGTTCACTATCCCAGAAGCAGACCAGGCACGTGTTGCTCGCGATGGGATACACATGGAGGACCTTCAAGAGTACGCTTGTCACAAAGTACATGAACACGGGTCGGACGCCCTTCACGAAGTATAAATTCATTTGTGCAAATGAAGACGACGGTCAAATTTCAGGAGCAAAGTGTGGCGCACAAGGCTCTCCAGGCACAAAACACTCACCCCCACAAACTCAGCATCGCTGGGTACGTGGGTAAAAAGGAGCAATGGGCGGCGGAGGACGAGAACGCAACAGGGCCATTTCCTGAGATCACAAACGAGTGTGCTCGAACCTGGTTAAGAGGGAGGGTATCAGCCACGTCTTCGAGCAGCATCTCTTTCACAAACCCGGCAGACCAGGAAGTGTCCCAACGTCTAGTATGATATGTCGAGAACCACCTAGTTGTTAATAAGTCCATAACTTCATAATGTCTATAATAACATGATGACCTATTGCAGCAAGCATTGACTTTCGCATGTTCCAAAGGCTCCTTTGAAACAGACAGGGAGAAGGATATACTATCTACGACACTGGAAAACAAGGAGCACCTGGGTCGCACGCGAGGCATTGGGGTTTACGTACCTTGGAGGGATGGATTCGCAGACGACTACTGCACATATAAGAGGAGGAAGAGATCCAAGGCCGAGCATGACGACTGGTTGGAACAGGTGCTTACTGCAATATTTCAAGGACAGCTAACAAGATTGCAGGATCAAGTTAATCAACTCCTCAAGATGAAGCAAGCTGCCCCCGCTATTTTGGGATCCAGTCCTCCTCAACATCAGAGTAGCATTGTGTCTACGCAAAATTATGAACATGACAACGTCCAATTACCTATCGACGACATCAAGGTAATGTACATCTCTGGAATGTTCCAAAGATATAGACCTATAGAACGCCTTAGCTAATTGCGTATCATTTTGTAGGAGGCTACGTCGTGCACGCTCCAAGTGAGGATGGTTGGGTCCATGTCTATTGTGACTGGGCGGGGGATGGCGTATCCATGCTAACAAGGGACAGTGCAGCATGGTGCCCAGGTGGCGCAGGGTTATGCGAGTGTCCAAGTAGACATGGTACATGACAATATCAGGGCCGTCCCGCTGGAGATTCGCCCGAACGAAGACATCATAACACTAGGGGATGCCATGTACTCTTTTATACAATGGCCCAAGAAGGACATCGTCCTGGACCCTGCAGTGCCGCCTCAACCTTCAATTCAGAAGGCCTCTCCAACACGACTCTTGATGACTCCACCTCAACCATCTTGACACGACCATACCTCTCCAACAGGACCCTCGATGACTCCACCTCAACCTTCACTTCAGAAGCCCGCCTCATCGATTCCCGTGGAGAAGACGCCAAAGGAACAAGAAAAGCGTGTCGTCGTATCGGTTCCCGAGTCGTCTCACAGGAAGACGCATAGCGGCCAAGTCGTTTAGGCCAAATCAAAATCGTAGAACGTTAAGGCGCCTCCTAAGCTCGGGAAATACTCCCTCGAAAATCCGTTGGCCACCGACACAGTACTACCCCGTGCTGGAATAAGTTGCCAGTTTTTGCATGCCTGGTAGATGCGGAAGACCAAAGAGAAGGGGTGCGATACTGCAATCACCGTCAAATACACAAAGGAGCATTTCTTCCACGAGCCGGTCCCCCTTCGTCGTGGGCTTCGATGACTTATTCGACCTATTCAACCTCAAAGCCATCAATGCCTCACTTCTACGATGCTGGACACTGTAAGTGTGTACAATCAAGTTCTACATTCATGTAATACCGATTAATATAACAACTCATTGTTTATGTATAGATACATGATGAAAAATGCCCGGCTATTGAAAGAACTGGTGGGTTTCCTCGACCCACACGTGGTCTCTGAGCAAACCATCATAGCAGACGCATCCTATGTCGTGAAATACATAACGACAGGATTGCTTGCTCAAGACGACAAGGACTACATAATGGTGCCCTACAACCAGAAGTAAGTGCTTCACTACTTGCTATACAAATTTCATTCGTACTTTATAAGCAGCACGAACTTAGGTTTAATGACTATAGCGACATACATAGTAGGAACCACTGGATCTTTTTAGTCATTATACCAAAGAGAAATAAGGTAATATACCTTCATTCCCTACTCAACAAAACCCACGACTTCACCCTTGTGCAAAGAATACTCGACAGGTTGAAGGATCTATACCCGCCATTATGTGTTAATGGAGTATTTTGGTGATTAATGACAAATGCACTTGTGACTTGTGAGACTAACACTCTTATTGTTATATCATGTTTAGTCTCAGCTTGGATATAAAAACAAAAATCCAAACAGGTATGTATTCATTAATGACAAATGCACTTGTGAGACTAACACTCTTATTGTTATATCATGTTTAGTCTCAGCTTGGATATAAAAGCAAAAATCCAAACAGGTATGTATTCATTAATGACAAATACACTTGTGAGACTAACACTCTTATTGTTATATCATGTTTAGTCTCAGCTTGGATATAAAAGCAAAAATCCAAACAGGTATGTATTCATTAATGACAAATCTATTTGTGAGACTAACAATTCTGTTGATTATCTATTGCTTAGTCTCGTTTGGATATAAAGATGAAAAATACAAGAGGTATGCCGTATGCATTCTACTTCTTCTTACTATATCTTGTTGCATTCTTCGGATCCAAAATATAGGTTAAACTCCACCAAAAAGGTTAACTTGGATATGTGTATATGTTTCCATTACACATTTGTGTATGCACACATTTAGGGGGAGTTCATTCTATATTTTGTGGTTTCATTAGTATTGATCCATATTCTCTTTCCACATATATTCAGGATCTTTACTTTGAAACATATCCTTGAATATATTTAACTTGTGTAGTTAATATATTCATATGAGTATATGAGAGCATATGAGACTTGTGTAGTTCATAGATACTCATATATCCTTGAATATATTTAACTTGTGTAGTTAATATATTCATATGAGTATATACAACTTGTGTAGTTTGTATACACTCATATTTAATATATACAACTTGTAGTTCGTATATACTCATGGTATATATAACTTGTGTAGTTCATATATACTTATATGTGAGTATATATATAACTTGTGTAGTTTATATATACTCATGTTTATCTATATTCAATTATTTGAGATTATGTTGTGGGACTAACATGTGTACTAAGATGTTTGAAGGCTTAGTCCCAGTTCATGGATGGCGACAGGGTAAGGGAAATGCATGACAATAGAGAGATCATGATTAGTAGCTTGATAGCATGTTCTTGTGCCTTATGGATCAAGTTAGGATCATGCATGCATTTGAATTTGAGTTTTAGAAACTCTAAGTGCTTTTGTCAGAAATCAGATGAACCGACGTGTTATGGGCGGTTCGACCGCGCTGCGGTTCGACCGGATCTTGGTGCGGTATGACCGCACATTGGTCGTTCCGATTTCTAGTTGGCGGTTGCATAAAATCAGAACCGATGCATTTTGGCTCGGAGCTATCTTTGTTAATCGGTCGTACCGCATTTGAGAAACGGTTGTACCGAATTTTGTATGGCGGTATGAATTTTCCAAAGAGCATGTCTTTTCGGCTTAGTTGGAAACCCTGCAATTGGTAGTACCGCTCCTGCGTGCGGTACGACCGGAACAAGCGGTAGTACCGTAACTTGGTTTGCGGTTGTACCGGTCCAGGTTTTTCAGCAGTTTGTTTAGAAGCATTTATTGCAAGTATATCTTGGTAATTAATGTTAATCATTATGGGACTAACATTTTCCATGAGTTGGATGAATAGGTTATGTTCCAGGGTAATGAAGACTTCGGATGGCATCATGAGTTGATCGTTATCAAGTAAAGGTTCAAGAAGAGGATGCATCATATATTGATGCATATCAAGATCTCGAAGAAGAGATGATCATGAGTTGATCATCAAGTCAAGAGAAGACTCATCATGTGTTGATTGAGGTCAAGTAAAGAATGCATCATGGGTTGATGCATGTCAAGATGATGACCCGGACTTGAAGTGAAGATGTGCGTCATCAACCTTCAAGAAGATGCTCAAGCAAAGGTATGACTAGCTAGGGCTAAGGATGTGTTCCTAGTCTTTTACCAGTTTTGGTGTTTCGTTGGAAGACCGGATTGCTAGTATAGGCTGTCGTAATATTAAGAGGGGTCTTGTCTAGTAGCTTGAGTCTCATCATGTGTTAATAACTCAATCTCACTTGCTCTAGCTCACTCTAACATGTTGTCTATATTTGCGAATGTGTTTTGCAAATAGTTGAGGCTCATGGATAATTCTTGTAGCATGTGACTATACTTTGCAAATGTGTTTTGCAAATGGTTGAAGTCCATGTACCTACTCCTTGTGGTATGATCTAAGTTTGCAAATGTGTTTTGCAAATTGTTGGGATTCATGTATTTTCCCTTGGCATGGTCTAAGATTGCTTGTTGCTAACTCTTTGGACTTAGACCATGGTAGTGGCTCTTTGAAGTTGTGCTTTTTGATTTGATAAAATGTGTTTGAGATCAAATCAAATAGGTGGGTTGTGTAGCCCTCTGAATAAGCTTTCAATAGAGTCCAAGATCACTCAATTCCGACATCGGAGTCAAAAGTTATGACCTTTTTACCGAGTGTCGTCTGTGCTGATTTTGAGCTGCGGTACGACCTCCCAGAACGGTTGTACCGGCCCTTGTGAAGGCGGTACGACCGCAAATGGCTGTAACGGCTAGTTTTTTGCTGTTTCGTCTCCCAACGGCTAGTTTTTGGTGTAGAGGCTATAAATACCCCCTTGGCCGATTGAGAGACAACTTTTGGCATTCCATTTCACTCTCTTGAGTTAGTGTGAGCTTCTCCTCTCATTTGTGTATGTGTTGCACCTTGTGAGCAAGGAGAGAGATCTCTAGTTGCATGTGTTGCATCTAGAGGTGGATTTCGTATCTACTTGAGCTTGTGCATTCGTTGCATGTGGTGAGAGTCAAGCAAGAGGCTTGGCCTATTACTCTTGGTGTTTGCCGACACCTAGATGGCGTGGAGGCGTCGTGGTCCGGTGATCTTCTCAAGTGAAGCTTGTGAGAAGGCCCGGTGTTTGTGAGTAAGAGTAACCCTAGTGGAGCGAGGTGTTGATACCTCGGAGGAAGGCTTAATTCGTGGAGCCAGCCCAATTGGTTTGGGTTTCCCTCAACGTGGACTAGGGGAGACCGGCAAGTCTCCGAACACCACGGTAAAACATCACCGTGTCTTTTGTGGTTTGCATTCTATTACTTTATATTATGCAATTTATATTTCTTGTATTAAATTGCTTATTCATTGTGTATGATTGCAATAGTATCATTTACATTGCTTAAATTGAATTGCTTACAAGTCCATGCTTGATTGATTATTATCAATAGACTTGTATTGTTGGTGCACTTAGTTGAACCTAGTTGATTTAGGCTTTAATTGTGCAAAACCGTATTTGTATTAGCTTCCGCATTAGAAATCGGTTTTAGCGTATAGAAGTTTTTAAAACGCCTATTCAACCCCCTCTAGTCGGCCTTCTCGATCTTACACAGGTATGCTCATTTCCTCCATACATAACTCTATTGTAATATTCCTTCGTTTGAAATAGCCGAGGATAACTTTTTGGAAATATATAGGTCGTTCATCGCCTATGTTGCCGAGGGAGGGGCATACAAGGGATCGAGCGCCACACTACAACACAGGATGCGATTTCTGGTACGCACTACAACACGATAATCCTATATCATACTTCGTAATAATACGTCTCAAACTGATTGTACCTGTATATAATTCTATTTTTGCAGTGCCGCCAGCAAAAACAAGAAAAATGTGCATTCTACGTTTGCCATCATATGCAATAAATCATGAGTGCTAAGTCGAAGGGTCCCGAGGTTTATCAATCTCGCAATAATTATTTTCTAATTATAAATTTAAATATATATGCTTACTACTTTAGTCCTGCTAGCGACAGAGCTTAAACATAGATTTAGATGCACTCGTTATGAGAGAGATCTCGGAGGTTCGATAGCGGCTCTGTAGCTTCATCAAGACGCAGATCATTAATGCTGATGGAGAGTTTCACTCCGTCGACAACGCTGGACTATCTTCGAACAATTGATTCAATTGTAATTCACTTTGAGTAGTTGTAATTCAATTGTAACTCTAGCGACAATACTTGATACATATTCTTTTGTTAATTGATTTTGAGTTGTAAATAATCACTTTGAGTTGTTAACGTTTGATTCATCTGTGATATATCTATTTTTTGCTTGCTTGTTGTTTTCAGAAGGCATGGCTAGCAATTCCTGAGGCTAGCCGAAAATAATAAAAAATTAGTTAGGTTTAAAGAACTATCACAGACGGTTCTATTTACTAACTGTTTGTGATATTGTACATATCACAGACGGTTTTTAAATAGAACCGTCTGTGCTATCTGACATAGCACAGATGGTTGGTAAATAGAACCGTTTGTGATATGTACAATATCACAAACGGTTGTAAATAGAACCGTCTGTGATATCCAACATATCACAGACAGTTAGTAAATAGAACCGTCTGTAATATTGTGCATATCACAGACAGTTGGTAAATAGAACCGTCTGTGATATCATGCATATCACAGACAGTTAGTAAATAGAACCATCTGTGATATCGTGCATATCACAGGCGGTTGGTAAATAGAATCGTCTGTGTTGTGCCTTATCACAGATGGCTCAATAACTGTCTGTGATAACTGCTTGTTATCACAGACGTAAAATTTCAGACAGTTCGAAAACCATCTGTGACGACGGTTCCGAACCTTCTGTGATGAGGTTTTTTTTGTAGTAGTGCCAATGTCAAAGCGGCCTTCTTGCCCACCATCCTCCTCCCCCAAAACCATAGCACCTACCACTACTGAGAAACCCAACCCCACATAGCCGGTCACGCACACACCAAGCACATGTGCACATGGTCGGGCCGTGCCTGCCGCGGTGATCCATCTCGACGTTGTGCTTCCTCCTCAGCTTCATCGCCAGTATCTGCCCCTTCGCACACAGTCACCTGCCCACCTCGACCTCCATCTCCCCATCTCTGCCTTGCTTTTGTTGGTCTGGATTTTAACTATCGTTTTCCTCCTGGTCCACTCAAGCATGCTGATGATTGGGAGGAACTTTGACTCAAATATGGCATGATTGAATGATTCACACATATTGTTGTCCACAAAACCACAGCATGATCCCAACTTGAACTATGCCCTGCTCCAATGTTGTGAATCTGTCCTCATTATTGCATTAGCACCTTCAGGGGTATCCTTTGCAAGATTTGTCCTATGATGGTTGAAAAGATTTACACATAGAGCTTTGGCACACATCTAGAATTTCTTCTGTCAAGTTTTGTCCTTGTAAGTCTTCCTGAAGTTGGCATAGATGTATCTTGCACACATCCTGTGCTCAGCTTTGGGTACCCAGTACTGCACAACATTTAATAGACCCCGCAACAAACAAATGGTTAAGTACTGGTTAAGTAATATCACTTACTTTCTGTTGATCTGAGATTATATCTCTGAAGAAAATCCCACAGAACATGTCCCATGATTCATTGGTTTCCTTCTCAACTACAGCCCATGCTATGGAGTACATCTGATTGTTTGCATCTCTACCCATTGCACAAATTAACTCACCATTGGTTGGACCTTTGAAGAAACAAACATCCAAACCTATCACTCTCCTACACCCAACTAGAAAACATCTTCTACAAGCATCCAAACATATGTACATCCTTTGAAATACTACTTTTGTTGCATCTGGATGAAACTTAACCACCACCGTACTACCTAGATTGCTCCTAAGAAGCTCTATTTGGTAGTCAAAAACCCTACTATATTCTCCCTTCTTGGAGTCTAACATCTTCTGCATGATAAGGGACTTGGCTCTTTTGCACTTAGCAATGCTCACATCAGCATACTTTTGTTCCTAGACTGTTTGCTTCATGTGCTCAAGCTTGTAGGTTGGGTTTGCCATGATGGTACTCTCAAATTTTCAAATATTCTTCTGGAAGTGACAAGCTTGTTGACCCTTCTTGGGGACATGTGTGCTCATCCTTAAAACTACTGACTTGCCAGTCGCTGTCCTGCTGTTATTTGACAACAAGATGACTGACATTTAGCCTTAACCCTTAAGTTGTCATTCTTGGAAAATATAATAAAATGCCTCCTAACTAGTCCATACTGTCTAACTGTTTGAATGAAAAGGTCCTTGCAGCTAAAGGTCATGCCCAAGGTAAATGTAGGGAGACTTACTTCTGGGTCATACCTAGGGTGCTTGTGTTTCTTCCTCAAGAGCTCACCATTACTACGTCCTTCCTCATAGCTGTCCTCTTCCTTACTCTCAAAAAAATAAGAAGTGTCACTGCCCTCTTGTCCTTTTTCCCAACTTGTCTACTAATCTACTTTAGACTCATCAATGGCCACTAATTGCCCAGCCTGGACAGAAGAGTCTCTTGACTTCAACTTGTTGTTGAATTCTTTATATATCTTCTTGTCCTCAGCAGCCTCCTCCTCATCCTCTGAGGTCTCAGCATCTCCAGGGAGATAGTCACTACCTGAACTAGAGTGATCCTCATTTCCTCCATCTTTAAGGGTTGCTTCAGCTATGCCAACCTTTCCCTTCCCCTTCCTATCAGGCAATGCATTGTAGAACTTTTTCTTGCAGGCAATATCCTTTCAGTTTTAACTGGTGACATTGGTATCTGACGAGGATCTAATCATTCTCATTTAATTATTTATCTGTAATTCTTATTATGGATAACAATACATCATATGGTTCTTGAGTATACCCCTTATTGCTCATAAGGGAGAAGCTGGTCAAGTGGCCGTAAGTCCTTCTACGGCTACCCCCATAGTCGTAAGTGTCTTTCTACGATTATCTCATGGTCGTATGTTTTCTACGACCACCATGTGGTTGTAAGTTCTTCTACAACCACCTTATGGTCGTAAGTCCTTCTATGACCAGGTCAGTTACGACCACCCTATAATCGATAGAACTTGTAGACAGGTAGGCCCAATTGATCAGGGAATTCAAGCAGTCAGTATACACTGTTATTCTCTGGAATAACTACACACAATATGCATCTATCTCTGACAATAACTGACAGATGATGTGGAGGGGTTACTACTCCAGCAATAACTACCATCAACATGCTCATTATATGAAATGATGAAACACCCCTTGGCCTGGAGAAACGGCTACCTCTTCGTACACTATATAAAGGTTACAGTCAATTGATAAGAGGAGGAGAATCGCATCCTGGAGGACAAGAAGCATTAGTCTTTCTCCCAATTGTAACTAGCATAGTCAATATAGCCACACAGGAGTAAGGTTATTATTCTCTCCGGAAAAGGCTTGAACCTGTATAAAATCCTTGTGTCACTCTCTGCGTGATTTCAACCTTGGAGACCCCCCGAGTCAAACAATCATACGTAAGATTGATTCTAAAACATTAACAATTAGCGCCGACCTTGGGGATCGTCCGGTGATTTCTCGTCAGCAGGTTTTCTTCATTTTCTCAACTCTAATGCTTCCATGGCAGGAGAGTGAAACGAGGAGAACTGGTTCAACTTAGCCGATTACGCAGATATCAACATGGATGCCGACTTCAACTACGAGCTGAGTGTCATCTCATCCGATAGTTATGCTGCCTCCAAAGATCATTCGCTAGATCTAGGAGACCATGCCACCGATGGAGTCGAGGAGGGATCCTTTTCCCCACAACAGTACGTCCAACTGAGGTACCAGTTTTCTTAGAGGGCAAGGGTTTATCTGACCACGATCAGGATTGCACCAAGGCAGGCTCACAACATGATGAGGGTTCTCCCTCCAAATGTTCGAATCCACCTGAGGTAGTCCGACTAGTCGAGGCAAATCCTGGAAGCCATTATTCCAGAGCTTCATCAATATCTAGTGGTCATCTCTCTCCAGTTTGCCCCATAGAGGATGGGGTCAAGCATGTTTTTCCTGCGAGTTCGACCATACCTTCGTCGGGCTCACTTGTAGACGGAAACGGTTATAACCTGGAATTCCTCTTCCTGGAGGGGCTTGCCCCAAGTCGCCAGACGACTACTCCTCAAGCGAGGAGGGCTCAAGTGTAAGTGGATATCATCAACAGGAGGTCTTCGTCATTTTCTCAGATAATGATCACTCTCCTAGAGACAGGACTGAGGACGCTCCCTAACGACCACACACAGCGACCCCTCGTGGTGATGGCGAGGGCACCTCTAGTGTTGAACGGGATCAGCACTCTAATGAGCATCGGGGAAATCCTCGAAATGATTACACTCCATTGAGGCAAACCCAAGGATTGGATGTGGATGATCCTAAGACAACCCGACGGAGAAGAATTACGGCTCAGAGAAATCTACCTGGGCTTGTTCAGTATCAGTCAGAGGAAGCTCGTGAACTCCAATACATCAATGACCTGCTCGAGAACCCAACTCGAGAATTTACTCGCAAGTCATACCACAGAATGCAATGTATAGATGCAGGCTTATTCCAAAGGAATGGCTTCTGTGGCTCTTTTGCATAAATGCAACATTTGCAATTGAATACAATAATAAATTGAAAGCATAATTCAAAACAAGTAAATAATAATAATTTAATAATTATTTTCACAAAGAACACAAAGCCTAATCAAATTATTCATACAGCCATATGACTTAGATCACACAGCTGTCCCTTCCCAAATATTTTATGTAAATTTACCCCTCATATGAAATCCCCGGGCATATCCATGACTGTAGATGTGACTATTCGACTAGATTGATTAACACTCTACAGAGGTTGTATATTTTACCCACACGATACAATCAGTGTTGCAAGCACTAATCGTAACAAAACTTTTCAAAAAACTTTATCTCAACATTGACACTCCCGATGTGCATTAACTGTCGTACCAACCCAAACTCAACGTTTGGTACAACACACACTGTTGGACAGAGAAGCGACGAACCGTCCCGCGATGTGATCTACTTGGTAGTCCACACCTCCATCCCATCACACAGCCTAACCTACTACCCGAGTAGTCAATGCCAAAAATCCATAACTAACTAAGTTAGGCCCATCCCATACCAGGCATGTGGTCGTACAGTAAGGCTCAATTCAATGGTGCATAAAGTTAAGTCCTTAATTGACTAAGGCAAGACTTCCAATCTCTAACTATATCACACAGATTATCATTCCCAATCACACAGTTCCACCAAGTCACACAGTATCCACCACTTGGCTCGGTCTAAATCCTTTACCACCTAGTTGATTAAGTGCAACACACGCCATCAACGAGTAATAGCACACAGTTTTATCACAAAGATCCATATTCACGTAGTCAAATTAATTGCAACTTACATGAAATGATGACTCGTTGCATGGCTAAGCACACCACTCGTATCTAACCAACACACGTTGGTGCTACAATAATACCAACTAAATAATAAACCAATCTAGGGTGACAAAAGATCATGACATAACAATGTACAAGGTGGATATAACAAATTAGATGTATAACTAATCCCAAAGCTTTTAAATAAATACTTTAAATAGATGCAATTATTTGAACCAATATAATTTCAAAAACTAGGTTCAATATTATCAAAGGTATAACTTGCCTTGAAACAGATCTTGGTATGGTCTTGGTCTTGGTGAACCTCTTCTTTTTCAAAATCTCCCGGAGTATCAACGTCTACTCGCAAACGAAATAAATAAATAAAACAGAGAAGAAAATCAACTCCAAAAATTAAATAAAATTCTCAGATAAAGAGAACTTGAATTTAGAAATTTGAATGGACTCAAATGGAGATCGGATGCAAAAGATATGGCTTTTGGAAGATCAAATCTAAAAAAATAACCTAAAAAGGACTTTCTAGAATTAAAACAAATTAAAAGAAATTCCAACACGTGGGACCCACATGGCGATGAGACGGCTCAAGGTGAACCAAATCCACCGAGCCTTAGATCTGGGGTTTGGGCCTGGGTGGCACGCACGCGCACGTGGCGGTTGAGTCAGCGCATACGTTGGTTGACACGCATGCGTGGACGCTGATGTGGCAGGTTACGCAGACAACCATGTCACAACACCGGTGATAAGGGCTCGGGAACCAAGGTCCCAGCGAACGGTGGCTCCTCGCCAACGATGATAGTGTAGGCGTGAAGCTGAGGTTATTGCGAACACATCGGTATGCTTATGGGTGCTTGAGGACGGCGATGGTGATCGGCGGTGGTGATCAGCGGCGAGATTGGAGCGGCAGAGAGCTACGACTATTGTCGAAACTGGGCTCCAGTAAGGTACTGGCGACGGCGAAGGGTCCTGGAGGTAGCCCAAGCGGCAGGGAAGACGTCGGCGTGGTCAACGATGATGAGGCAACGAAGACGGCGGCGCAATTCGAAGAAGATGAAAACTCGGCCGAAACCCTAATCTTCAAATTACGGCGGTGCTTGAGTTCTCGGGGCAAGATGGCTTAGGGTTTTGGGGTGCGGAGCAAGAGAAGATCCTAGGGGGCTATTTATAAGGGCTCAGACACGTGCCAGGATAAGGAATCCCCAAATCGAGTCTGAAACGAACTTGTTGGTTCTTAGAGATAGGATACGATTGGTGATTTGATTTTAACAGAAACAGATGCGAAAAAGATAGAGATTGGGTTTGGTATGATTTCCCGGGATATTTTAGTTGGAGATTAGATTTTGTCGAACGAAGCTCAAACTTCAACAATGGCGAACGAAGGCGCTTGGCACAATGGGGATGAAAACAGAGAGGACGAAGGAGGACCTGACGTGTGGACCCCACACGTTAGCGAGGGCTCACAGGCGTGCACGTTTGGATCGGGCGAACAACCGTGCGATCCCACTGGTCAGCGAGAAAGCAGAAGTTCGGACTAGGCAAAAGGCACGCGGGCGAGCGGGCTGGCTCGGAGCTGGGCTGTGATGGAGTAGGAATGGGCCTTGGACTGAGATTCGGCCCGAATCATTATCTGAGATTTTAATTAAGTTTTCTAATTTAGAAAAGTACCAAAAAATTCAAATGGCAATTAGAAAATAGCAATTGAACTCAGACAAATTCTAGAAAAATCTAGAAAATATATCCAAGCCTAAAGAATTCAAAAAAAATAGTTTTGATAATTGTTGACGTCCTATTCATATTAAATTGTTTTGATACTAAAAGTCTATATTAAGCTTTAATTAAAATTCAAATAAATATCAAGGGTGGATTTTTTCAGCTACAAACTAGTCAAAGGATTTTTAAAGCTCCGAAAATCGGGATGTTACAAAGGCTTCGAAGCACGACGGCCAGAGTCAAGCATCCTAGCCGACATCATTCCAAAAGTCGTGCGGTACGACTCCATCAGCTACCAGTCGTTCGAACAACTCACCAAATGGAGATCAACGCAACAATAAGTTACGTCGTTCCCTTAACCTTGAGTCCATTCAGAGAAGAGTCCCTCAAACGCCTGATGATCAACAAACTTCCAGGAGAGGTGATCGTTCACCACTTTGACCCAGAAATCTGCAGCAGTAGATGAAATACAAGGAGTATTACCCTCGTAGGGCCGAGACTTATCAAAGGTCGGGTTCACCCATGGCCGGGAATCGTAATGTGCGATCACCTGGCGATGTCAACCCTTCTTTCCTACAAAAAAAAGGCATTACGATGTGTTTATCGGATGTCGGGCATTCTCGCCTCATATCCGAGTAGTTCGCTGGCCACAACAGTTTTGACCAGCGAATATGGAGAAATTCGATGGGTCACAAAATCCCATCGAATTCCTTCAAATCTACATGACCGCTGTCTGAGCAGTAGCAGGAGGTGAGTGTGTCATGACGAATTACCTTTCAACTATACTCAAAGGGTCCGCTCGATCGTGGTTGCTAAATCAACCTCTCGAGTCGATCTATTCGTGGCAATACCTCTGTTACCTTCTGTTGGGCTACTTCCAGGGCACCTATAATCACCTTGGAAAATAGGACGACCTGCACAGGATGAGACAAAATGACCACAAGGCCTTACGCTAATTCATCAAGCATTTTAGTCAGGTTCGAAATTCAATTCCAGAAGTTTCTGACTCATCTGTTATCAGAGCCTTTAAACAGGGAGTCCGCAACAGAAGGATTACAGAAGACATCACTTTGAATCCTCTGGCTACTCTCGCTAAACTCTTCGAGATGGTCGATCGATATACAACTGTTGTTGAAGCAGTCGAATAGAACAAAACCATCGATCAAGACGACAAAAATCCTCAAGAAGCGGGTGAAAGTAGCAAGAAGAAATATAAAAAGGCCAAGAAATCAAGAGCAAGGTGAAGGGCCAAAAACCTCAAGCCAACAGTTCTAAAGAGGTCTTGGCCGTAAGCGATAAGGAGCCACGAAGTTCCAAGCCATACCCCGACCGAGGCAAAGGTAAGCGCCCCGAGCGGAAGAATGACAAGCCTAGGTGGTGTCCTTTCCATAAAAAGGAAGGACATGACCTTCACAATTGCTGGGTTTTCTAACAAAAACACGAGGACTATTACACTGGCCAAGGACCTCTCCCTACTCTTGAAGAGGTAGGTCAAGCGAGTGGTCAAAAGCAATCAGGCGACGATGAGGAGATGTCATTCCAAGATCTGGAGCATACCATCGAGCATATCTATGGGGATCATCGGCATATGAGTCAAAACGACAGGTTAAGGTTGTCGAACGTGAGGTAAACTCCATTGACCCTCCTCTTGTCAATAAATCACCAAAGTGGTCAGAAGTTATCATCTCTTTTGAGAAGAGTGACTGTCTGATCCCTTCTACTCGACCAGGTCGGTTTTTTATTGTGGTCAAGCCCACCATCAACAACAGTCGAGTAAATCGAGTGTTAGTTCATGTTGGCAGCTCATTAAATATCTTGTTTGCGAGTGCCCTAGACGAGATGCAAGTACCTAGGACCAAGGTAAGACCGGTACGATACTCTTTTCATGGGATTGTACCGGGGTCTTTGGCCAAACCTATTAGCCAAGTTTCTCTTCCTTTAGCGCTTGGTTCTCCAAGCAATTTCAGGACCGAGCAAATCACCTTTGATATGGTCAATTTATATATGGCATATAATGGCATACTCGGATGACCAACTTCGGCAAAATTCTTAATGGATGCTCAATATGGGTATCAATGTCTTAAGATGCTAGATTCCAAAGGAGTAATCACAATTCACTGTGATAAAAAGATGGCGCATACGTGTGACCGTCGATCCCTCGAGATGGTTGGCCAGATACCAACTCGAAAAGAAAGCAAGGAACAGCCTTCGACCAAGCAGTCGAAGCCTAAAGCTGCACCAAAGTCAAACGACCAGGTTAAAGAGGTTCCTCTGGATCCAGAGGAGCCCTCGAAGACTATTTGCATAGGGGATACTTTCGATCCCAAATAGGAAGATGCCCTCATCACTTTCCTCTGAGCTAATGCAGATGTCTTCGCGTGGCAAGCATCCGACGTGCCCGGAGTCCCAAGGAGGTGATCAAGCACAGGCTAGCTTTACAACCAGACAAAAAACCCGTAAAACAAAAATTATAGAGATTTGCACTTAATCGACGAGATGCTATCATATTAGAATTGGATAACCTACTTGAAGCGGGCTTTATAAGAGAAGTCGACCACCCAAAGTGGTTGGACAACCCTGTGATGGTTAGGAAGTCTAATGGCAAGTGGCATATGTGTGTGGACTTCACTGATCTCAACAAAGTTTGTCCAAAAGATGATGTTCCTTTACCTCGTATCGATCAGTTGGTTGATTGTACTACCGGTTGTGAAATATTAAGTTTTCTAGATGCATATTTTGGTTACCATCAGATTAGTATGTGTCTAGAAGGTGAAGAAAAGGTCACATTTATTACACCATTTGGAGTATTTTGCTATGTCAAAATTCCATTTGGTTTAAAAAATACTAGTGCTTATTTTCAACACTTGACGCAATTGACTTTTTCACCTCAACTAGGCCAAAATTTGAAAGCCTATGTTGATGATCTAGTCGTAAAAAGCATCAAGTGACCTAATCATGTTTCTAACTTGCAAAAAACATTCAACAATCTCAGAAAATACCGCTTGAAACTCAATTCTAAGAAGTATGTGTTTGGAGTCTCTTCAAGAAAATTACTTAGATTCCTAGTCTCTATATGAGGAATCGAAGCAAATCCCGAAAAGATAAGGCCCATTGTGCAAATGCGTCCTCCAACCAAAAAGAAAGAAGTCCAGAAACTCCCAGGATGCATGGCGGTTTTAAATCGTTTCATCGCACGACTGGGAGAAAAATGACTACCTTTCTTCAAACTTCTAAGGAAGTATGAGAGTTTCGAGTGGTCAGAAGAGACAAACACTGCCTTTGAGGATGTCAAGAGGTATCTTACGAGTGATCCTATTCTGGTTTCTCTGAAGCTAGAAGAGACACTCATAATATATCTAGCTACCACGCCACAGACAGTAAGCGTAGTACTAGTCGCAGAATGTGAAAACATCCAACGACCAGTTACTACGTAAGTGAAGTTTTACACGGGTCTAAAGAGCGATACCCTCATATTCAAAAACTTCTATATGCCCTCTTCATGTCTTCGAGGAAACTATGGCATTACTTTCAGGAGCACAAAATAATTGTGTTGTCTAAGTTTTCCTTAGGAGTGGTCCTTCAGAACAGGGAAGCAGCGGGACGCATGGCAAAATGGTCGATTGAACTTAGGGATTTTGACCTCTATTTTGTCTCTCGAACGGCCATTAAATCACAGATCTTGGCAGACTTTGTCGCCGAATGGACAAATCCTGAACCTGTTCAGGATCCCCAGTATGATTCCCACAACCAGTGGACGATGTACTTTGACGGGTCACTTACGATAAGTGGCTCAGGGGGCTGGGGTGGTTCTGGAATCTCCTACAAGAGAGACCTTAAAGTATGCCATTCAATTCGACTTTCCTGCCACTAATAACATAGCAGAATACAAAGCTTTGTTGGCTGGCACACGAGCTACGAAAATGCTCAGGATTCGACGACTACTCGTAAGAGGAGACTCTCAACTAGTCGTGAATCGGGTCAGAACAGAGTACCAGTGCTCTAACCCTACCATGTATCGGTACTTATCGGAAGTTCAAAAGCTTGAAAAGCATTTTTTGGTTTTGAGGTACAATTTATCCCTCGAAAGGATAATTTTCTCACAGATCAGCTTGCTCGTATGGCATCTTCCCGATCACAAGTACCAAAAGGAGTCTTCTTGGAAGACCTCCAGAAGCCATCTCTGGTCAAACAACCAGAGACACCTCCTATTGAGACAGCCTCTCTAGAATACGAGGATACCTAGATGAATCCCATCTACGAGTATCTTTAGAAGGGTACAATACCCGATGATGATCTCGAGGCAGATCGTTTATCCTGTAAGGCCAAAATGTATACTTTGGTCAAAGGAGTCCTCTATAAACGAGGAACTCAAGGGGTACTCATGTGATGCATATCGCAGAGAAAAGGATTAAACCACCTTCACGACATACATGGGGGCATCTGTGGAACTCATGCTTCCTACAGAACACTGGTCGAAAAACCCTTTCGACAAGGTTTCTACTGGCCAACAGCCCTCTATGATGCCAAAGGGTTGGTTAAGAAGTGTATACAATGCTAATATTATAGCAGGCAGATACACCAACTGGCTCAGGCGTTACAAACAATACCTCTATCTTGGACTTTTGCGACCTTAAGTCTCACTATCCTAGGACCGTTCCCAAAAGCTCTAGATGGCCTCGAGTTCCTTTTTGTGGCTATTGATACGTTTACAAAATGGATTGAAGTCGAACATGTGACTAGGATAACAACGGAAGCAACAAAATGGTTCATGATGAGAAGCGTGATTACTCAGTTTGGAGTCCCAAGTCGAATAATCATAGATAATGGTAAGCAATTTTTGAGCGTAAAATTCCAAGAATTTTGCGATGAGTTGGGTACCAAACTATGTTATGCTTCTGTTGCACACTCTCAAAGCAATGGGGCAGTCGAAAGAGCGAATGGCCAAATAATGCAGGGCATCAAAACCTGAGTCTTCGACCAGCTTGTCAAACACTCGGGGGCTTGGGTGCAAGAGTTACCCTTAGTATTATGGGTAGTTCGCACGACTGTTAGTCGAGCAACAGGAGAAACACCCTTTTTCCTAATTTTTGGGGCTGAAGCCATGCTTCCTCCGGAACTGAAGATAAGGTCTACACGAGTCGAAACTTTCAACAACTCTAACCAAGAACAACTTCGAGAAGACGACATCAACCTACTCGAAGAGAAGAGAAATCAAGCTTTAATCCGTTCAACAGTCTACCAACAAGCCCTGCGCAAATACTACAATCGTAAGGTCCGACCTCGCGGTCTTGCTATAGGTGACTTGGTATTGAAGAAAATTCAATCCTAGTCTAATCGGAATAAACTTTCCCCCAAGTGGGAAGGTCCTTACACAGTGATCGAAGTTATGCGACCAAGTTAGGTACGACTGGCAATGGAAGATGGCTGAGTTTTATCTAATTTTTGGAATATCGACCAGTTATGCAAATTTTTTGTGTAACCTACCATCCCCACAATAAAGTATCAGGTTCTTTATATCTTTATTGTCTTACTTTGAGTAGTACTTCGATAATTTTTGATCATTTTTCACCTAGCCTCTCTTTACACTAGTCGAAAAGATAGTAACATCACCTAGTCAAAGTCTTTCCTCTCTGCACGTGGTCTTGCCCACTAGAAGGAACTTCCTAGTGTCGACTCGTTCCTTACTTTTGTTGCCAAAGCAAAGAGCTCGGGTTCAATAAACATGATCAAAATATTTTCAAGTCAACTCTTTTCAACTTAGTTTATTTCTTTATTCATTTTGAAAAATACTCTAAGTAGAGTACCCGTTTGAATTTTGTTCGATTATTTTTGGTAAACTCGGTTCGTTCCAACTGGTCGGAGAAAGACACAACACTTAGTCGAAGTCTTTCCTCTCTGCACATGGTCCTGCCCACTAGAAGGAACTTCCTAGTGTCGTCCTGTTTCTAACTCTTGCTACTAGGGAAAACCTACCGAGTCCACTGGAAAAGGTCGAATAAATTTTTAAGATACTCTAGACATTTATCTAACTCAAGTTGCCTCTCTTGATTTGATTAATTTAGTCAGAGAGGGTAACATCACCTAGTCGAACTCTTTTCTTTTTGCACATGGTCCTGCCTACTAGAATAAACTTTCTAGTGTTGACTCGTTCCTACTTTTACAACCAGTACATGATAATTGTGATCGAAAACTATAAGTTAGTCAAACCTCTCTTTTTAAGCAAACCCTTTTTTACACTATTTACTTAGTTTATCTTAGTTGGGGGCTAGGATAAAATTATTAATATGACTTCAATTCTTAGTCTTAATTTCCTTTTTCTTTTCTTTGTCTTATGAGTTACTAACTACTCGATAAGACGATTTGCAGGAAAAAGGAAGGATTCTATACATCAATAAAAACTTGTCTTTATAGGTTTCTATTACAAACTACTCTGATGAAGGAGATCCTATTTGCATCAACTCTACGACCTTCTTGCTAACCAACTGCATTTCTTCAATCAACTACTCCGCTTCGGCTTCAGAGTAGTCGAAGTCGGCTTCGATTGGCTGCAGACTAAGATTAGGGTCATGAGCTTTAAGTTTTGCCAGAGCATAACTTATTGCGCCTTCGACCGCCTCTTTTATCAAATTAGTTTGGTTGGTCTTCAGAGTGGTCACCAACTCTTGCAAGGTCCTGACTTGTTCTCCAATGGTACTCGTATGAGCAATTATCGTGTCTTCATGAGGAGTGACCTCCTCAGCACGTAGCCCACTGAGTACATTGTTCAGAAGAGAAATGTTATCTTGAAGATTGATCTTCATCGACTTCATCTCCTCCTGGTTATGAGTCGAAACCTCATGGAGTTGTTTTATTTCGACTGCTTGCTCTGGAAAGAATAAGACTAGTCAAACAAAATAACCCTTAAAAGACTGGTGAGCAAAACTGGTCGTAGGTAAAGTTTTTCTTACCTGCTAGTCGAGAGTTCAGCTTCTTAACTTCATTGTTGTGGGAAGCAGTGCACTTTGTACATCGCTCTTTCCATAACTTTATCTCCTGATCTTTTTCTTTGGTGACACGGGAAATCTCGTGAACAATCAAGGTCTTTTCATGGACCTTGGTTTGGAGTTTTCCCATTTGACCTCTTTTTCTGAAAAGAAACAAGAGTTAGAAAAAAACAGAAAATCTATATCATAAGCGGTCTTAAATTCATAACTTACCGTTTATTTGACCTTGCAACTTTTGAGTTGTAGAGTGTGCCTCCTGAAGCTTCTTCAGAAGGTCCTCTTTCTCTTCCCTTCGCTTTTTCGTTTCGACTTTCTCGTAGTCAAGTGAACCAGCTAAGGACATTCTGTCACTTTTAAACCTGCAGAGGTTAAAAGTAGACATGAGTACTAGACAAGTGGTCAAAACATAAACGACTACGAGTAGCAGCAACTTACTATCTCTCCACTTGCTCGTAGAGTTTCGCCTTTTGCTGTCGTAGCAGCACAAGTTGTCGGTGATCAGTGACGGAGCTTGAGCCAAATCTCAAGGGGGGTCGAAGGTCAATGCTAAATTATGTTACTATAACATGGTAGAATTTATAACCATTGAAAATTTTTAGGTAGATCTTGTCCGTATTTTGATTATAAACTGCCTTGTCTCAGCAATATATATGTATATATTTACTCTAAAAAACGGAGGAGGAAGAAACGCATGACGCCATAAAGCAGCAACTACTTCTTAGGTTGATGGCCATATTACTCGACCACTCCAAACTTTAGTTGCACAGGGATGTTTCGTGCTCCGTCGGACGCCGCAATGTCTCATCTAGTTGTCTTGTGGCTTTGCTGCTCATACTTTGCCACAATATGAGCCGAAGGCGACGAGTAAAAAACAGAAAGTAAAGTAGTGGTGATGGGCGTTAGCTACTGACTAAACTGAGCTACCAAAATGAGTGAACGACTAAAACTATTTAGCTAATTTGTTGTAGAGTAGGAAAATAAAATTAGGTCAGTGATTCATGGCCTAGTGAGGAAGAAGATAAAGTGGATTGGTTCGAACTTCATGGAATTTTTGGAGACGCAGACAGCAGGATGACCATTTGAAGAATTAAGTAATTGATAGACCTAAATGCTACTTACATACTCAATGTTACTCTATTTTTTAACAAATTGTTGGGGGGGCGCTAGAGCCCACCTTGACTCCAACTAACCTCCGTCCCTGTCGGTGATACTCACCAACTGTGATAATTTGCTCCAAAGTTTTCTGCATAAAGAAATACAATGAAAATCGAGAAACAAACTGAATATGTAAATATTCGGTATCAGACACTTACATTAATGCTCGTTCGAGCAAAGTTGGAGAATACCCTTTGGGGATCGTTGAGCTCATTGATCTCCTCAACTCGATCCCACCACACCTTTTCGAGACGCTCGTCATCGAAAATGTTCCCCTTGTTAGGAATATCTTTGGGGTGAGGGACTCGATCGAGAGATCTGAACGCAGAAGACCCCACAACTGATGCAGGACCAAAGAACTTAGCGAAAAAGTTGTTGTACTCTTCTTCTTCTTTTTGTGTGACGGTGCGTTTCTCCTTGAGGACTAGAAGGGACGCCATAACGACTTCCTTCCCAGCTCGATGATTGGAGGAACCTCCACCACCTTGGCCGGACGCCTCTGCTACATCAGTTGCTGCCTTCGCCTCTGCCTCCACAATCACCTCAGTGGTCATGGTAGTGTCAGCAGCAATGACCACCTCAGTGGTCATAGTGGCTTTACAAGCAACTACCACCTCAGTGGACGCAGTAGCTCCGGCTGCAGCGACTCCTTCCACCACGGGAGCAGTGGTCGATCCTCCGACCACTTCTGCTTTCGCAAAAGGGACGATAGCATACTTCTCAACACAAGCACTCTATGGCTGGAGGAGTCGGGCTAAGATCACAGGAAGGGAAACATGTCAAATTTGTAGAAAGCAAAAGGTAAATGTTGTTCTTATGCTTTTGTCTTTTTACATATCTTTGTTTCCTGGACTTGATCTTGAATCCAGAAGAAACCTTCCCTAACAAAGATTTATTCGACTTCTTCTCTTCGACCACGTCTGGTCGAAATTCGAGTTGAGGAATGGGGTCAGCCATGACCACGTCTGGTCATGGGTCTTAAGCGAGAACTGCCGCTCTTTGAGCCTCCTGACTCTCCGGATGGCCGAGACCTGTCTCAACCACCCCAAGAGCAACACTTCCCTCGACCACGAGTCCTGCTGGCTCAGCAGTTTCCTTCACAAGACATAAAACTTTTCCAGATCTCCTTTTCTAGTTGCTTGACAAAGCCACGAGAAGCAGAAACTATGAAAGTCTTGTTGTCGTAATAGAAGGGTACCTTAGTCTTGAGGACTGTATGTTTGGGATCTTTGGTCACTTCAACCACCTTTGCTTTCTCTGCAGTAGCCATATTTGCAGCAAATTTCTCAAAGGACCTAGTTAAAGCAGCAGAGCTTAAGCCTGCGCCTCCCTTGTCGGCGACCCTCACAAGTTAACGCTTCTTAGCTGGAGGAGATTTAGCTTGTTCTACCTTCATGCCAACAACCATCAGTTCGACCTCTTGGTTGTTCCGACGGTCTTCCATATATACTTTCTGCAAAAGTCAGAAAAAGAAATAACTGGTCATAAGTCCTTCTATGACCAGTACCTAGTCGTAAATTTTTCTACGACAATCCTCTGGTCGTAATTTTTTCTACGACTATGAGATCTTTAAATATGAAATCAATCTTTAATTACCTTTAGGTGTTTCTACTTTTCCTCTGTGGATACGACCGCTAAGATTTGAGGAGCCACCACATTAAGTGGCGGACCTTTCTCACAAATGAGCTTGACTCGGATGTCAATCTCCAATTTTGAAAGATCTACGCAAGCAAACAAAACATTAAGTGGTTAAGCTTGAAATTAACCAAAAGAAAGCTAAGTTGAAAGATTGCTTACCTTTTTAGTAATCTCTGGTCCAATCCTTAGTCCCCGAGTACCTCCACATGGGATGTACTCGTTTCTTCAAAGGGCTAATGTGGCGCGTGATGAAATCCTTCACCACGTGCCATCCTGTGAGCCCCTCTTCCTTCAAGTCTTTGATGGATTGAATATATGGGGGCGATCTGGCCAAGGTCCTTGGGAGTCGAATCCCTAGAGAAAATCTTCTCAGTAGCATTCCCAACGAAAGAAAGGTTATCTTCACTGGTCGTCTCCTAGTAGAACAACTTCTTCTTCCACCCCAGCCACAACGACAGGGTGAAAATCTGAATGTTCTCCCTCGACCTCCCGTCATGGAGCTTCAGACCACAACTTCTAATGATTTAAGCTTGTCAGCCCATCCTATAATAGTATTGGAAGAGCTCGAGGTCTACTAGAATCCCCAGGTAGGCCTCACACAGGTACACAAACACACTAAGAATTATGATGGAATTGGGAACAAGGTTCACCAATTCCACCCCTAAGTGCTCAAGTACGAGTGTAAGGAAGGGATGAGTAGGCAGTTGGAGGCCACATTCGCAGTACACCTGAAAGATGGGGATCTACCAGATCTCCCTCGACGACCAATGTTGCCCAACAGCCTAAATCCACTTTACAAGTGTTTTCTCTGGGATCTTTTCAGCGACGACCAAAGCTTTTATCCTTGCCACATCCATCTCTGATTCAACCCACCGGGAAGCGGTTCTGGCCATCTTTCTCAAGAGAGGGAGATTTGGATTTGAAAAGGTCTCAAGGGAGCGTACAACTTGGTTGGCGACGGAGAATGCAAGAGCTCGATGAACAGTTGAAGTGATTGGGGGAAGAATAAGAACCCTAGAATCACACCCACGGTAAGTTTTATAACCGCACGCTTGAGATAAGATATCGTGGAAACTCAACAGTTGCCACCTCTTCGTGAATCGCTCAACCGGATAGATTTGTGAGAGTTGATTGAGATTCTTTAATTTGCCTGTTCGAGAAAACCAAGATTGTCTTTACATCTCAAGCGAAATTACCTTCTTGATCAAGTCTATTTATGGTCAAATGAAATACCAATCGAAAAGCTTTTCCTTCGACCATTGTTCTACGAGCACATTCTAGTCGTAAAATCATCTACGACTCCTTTCTCCAAGCAAGTTATTTTCACACGATTACCTCATGGTCGTAAGTTTTTCTACGACTACTTCATGGTCGTAAGTTTTTTCTACGATCACCATATGGTCGTAAGTTTTTCTACGACCACTTTATGGTCGTAAGTTTTTCTTCGATCAAGTCAGTTATGACCACCCTATAATCGATAGAGCTTGCAGACAGGCAGGCCCAATTGATTAGGGAATCTAAGCAGTCAGTATACGCTGTTATTCTTTGGAATAACTACACACAATATACCTCTGTCTCTGACAGTAACTGCTAGGTGACGTGGAGGGGTTTCTACTCCAGTAATAGCTACCATCAACATGCTCATTATATGAAATGATGAGACACCCCTTGGCCTGGAGAAATGGCTACCTCTTCGTACACTATATAAAGTCTACAATCAATTGATAAGAGGAGGAGAATCGCATCCTAGAGGACAAGAAGCATTAGTCTTTCTCCCGATTATAACCAGCATACTTAATATAGCCACACAGGAGTAGGGTTGTTATTCTCTCCGAAGAAGGCCTGAACCAGTATAAAATCCCTGTGTTGTTCTCTACGTGATTTCGATCTTGGAGACCACCCGAATCAAACAATCACACGTAAGATCGGTTCTAAGACACCGACAGTATGACTTCCACCTCTTTGCTAACATTATCTGACACAACCTCATTATCATTTGTCTGCAGCCAAGCTTCAACCTTGTCTTCCCAATTAATGCATCCATCTTCTGTGTCACCCACACCATTTGAGGTAGCATCAACTCCTACTGCCTCAACAAATATATCCACAACACCCCCCATCAGTGATACAGTCAGCCACGGTCTGGCAGGCCTTGTCATCTGTTAGCACTCTCAGTCCATTCTTCAAAACTTTGCTAGGAAAAATCCAGTGCATGAGTACCAATTCAACTTCCTCACAATGGTCCTTCAAATGGCCTTTCACCTGGGACAACGACAACATATCACGATCTATGTAAGACATGCCCTCTCTTACTCCGCAATAATGCAATCTATTCCCATCATCAAAGAAATCACCATTGTAATGGAACCTAACCGCTAGCTTGTCCAAATTATCGTTGCAAAATTAGATGGTACCTACATGCAAATTAACAACCAACTATTACTATACTACCCTATCCGAAACACTAAACGAACTTGGTGGCCACAAAACACCCAAACTAATTGCGTAAGACAAGCCACAAATCATGCCAGATCGAAGATTGAAGAACTCACCAGGGTTCATTGTCAATCCTCGTGTGATGTCATCGTCGTAGTCTGTCTGCTGGCGCGAGGTCTATCCTCTTGGGTGAGGGGGCGATCTACGCGTACAGAGCTCAGGTCAGGGGAGGACTCTGGGGATTTCTTCTTGTTGGGAGAGAGAGTAAGGGAGATAGTGAGGCGTTCACAGGAGCACGTCCTCTTTTAGTCGAGCCAGCATAGATGCCCTGGTGGCACAGTGGAAAGGTTTTTTATTCCAGGTGGCACGAAACAACCCTCAAAAGGAATATATGATGGTTTTTGCACAATATTAATACTTAGAGTATGTGTTTCATCTGGTATTGCAGAACTAACATTAACAAGTTGAATAACGTAGCCAACCGGCCTCATCGTGTCCACTTGAACCTGCATGCATGCAGTAGCGTGGGCCCATGTAATAATGACATCATTTGCATGCAAGACAAGATGGCTCTCGATTGATGCCTGCGGCTAGGCAAAGTATCTATTTTGCTATGTGTACACGGAATGTTTCTTGGCCGCCGCTACGTGCACAACAGTAAATTTACACAAGGAAATGAATACAGCTTAGAAATTAGACCCTGCCACATCGGTGGGTCCCACCTTAATCTCCTGTCACACGACCATAGGTGGGGGTGGTGCGTATTGTAGACTTGCAGTGCAGTCATCGACGGTCAGATTTGCACTGCGTCGCCCATGCCGTGCACGCGAACAGAGCTTGGAGTCAGGCCGTGCTTTTCAGGGCTAGCCTGAGGCTCGGTCAGACCGGCATAGCCCAATCATGACATGGCCCGACACGTGACAGGCTGGGCTGGCACGGTGCGGACGGTAGGCTGGGCTGGGCCGAGAAAGCCAGCCCGTCGGGCGGTACAGCACGGCAAACATGCTGTGCTCAGGCCAACATGGCACGGTGAGCACGACGAGCACGGGGGGCACGCCTCCCGTCTCGTCACATCAGCCTCATTGGCTCCCACCTCGCGGCCTCAAGAACTTCAAGATGATCACGCCGCTAGCCAAGGCGGCTGTCGCGGGGGTGTCTCCAAAGAAGGTGCTGGAGGTGCTGTCACTGAGCGTGCTTGACTTCCCATCGTTCGTGCTCAGCTCGATCATGCCACGCCGCTCCGCCTCCCGCCTCGGCCTTGTCACCTCCCACCGCCTCTTCGCACCTCCCGCCTCAGCCTTATCGCCTCCTGCCACGGTCGCCCCGTGCTCCGCCATGGCTGGGCTGTAGGGAGTGGCCGAGTGGGTGCCTGGGTGGAGTGGTGGGGATTTGGGGGGCCAGGGGCATTCGGCTCAGTGAGGATTGAGGAGAGGCCGATGTAACATCCCAATTGTCTGAGTCTTAAAAATCTTTTAAAAAGTTAGTAGGGAGAAAATTCACCATTTGGCTTTTATCTGAATTTAATCCAAAAGCTTAATATGGACTTTTAGTACCACAAGAATTTAATGTGAATAATCCCAACATGATGTGAATAATACCAACATGAACTATTGTCAAAACTATTTTATTTGGGTTCTAGGTGCTTAGATATATTTTCTAGAATTTTTCTGAGTTCATTTGCTAATTTATATTGCTTATCTGAATTTCTAGTATTTTCTAAAATAGAAAACTAGTTAAAAATCTCAGAAAGATCTTCGGGCTGAATCTCTCTAAGCCCTGCTTCGATTCCTGCACGTGGCCCGCTTCGTGGCCCATTTTCGCGCGTTCGCTTAGCCCAACTCGCCGCGTGTGCGTTTTTACTCCGCCTCGCTGCCAGGTGGGCCCCATCACTGCGTCGTCCTCCTCGCGTCTTCTTCTCCGTGCGAGGCAGCGCCTGAGTCCGCCATGGCTGCCTTCTTGAAGCCTTATCCGACAACTGGACCTTTCCAACTAAACTCTTTCTAGAAAACGCATAGGATCTTTTCTCTTATCACCCTGCATCCAAATTCGGCTGAATCTCTTGCCGAATCGGCCTCTATCTCCTAAAACCTTGGACTCGATTTCGTGTTCATCTCGGACTCGATTTCGTGTTCATCTCAGCCTCAATTTGAGGATTCTTTATCCTGTGACGCCCGAGCCCTATAAATAGTCCCCGAGGATCGCCTGTGTGCCCTTGTCCCGATACCCTAAGCCGCCGCCCTCCAAGAACCCGAGAGCCACCGTATTTGTAGATCTAAAGGTTTTGTCGCCGCTGCCATTTATACACTCTCATTTATTTACCATCCATCCACTCTTATTTATTCATCATCTATCTACTCTCTTTATTTCTTCAACATCCACCTATTCTCCCCATTTATTCACCATCCATCCATCCATCCATTATGCTACCAAGAAGTCGGAGCACCAAGGAGTTCCCGAATGGTGTGCGACTGAGGAGTCGCAGCACGAAAAGGGTAGCAGGGCGACTTAGTGTAAGCTCTCGCCGCCGCTCCCCTAGTCCTCCTCTGGCTCTGACTCCCATTGATGCTTGTCAATTCTCGCCAAGCATGGGAGACTACGGCATGGATGACCATCATTTGGATGGTACGGAGGGCTACGAGGAGTACCAGGGTGGACCAGAGCCAATGGGGACACTAGAATTCTCTCCCGCGTCCACGAACGACAACATTGGTGGGTCTGGACAAATGACGAATTGCTGGAACCACATGACCTGGAGCCAGGAAATCCAAGATGGCCAAACGGTAGATATCGCAACCTTAATTATTGCCAAGCTAAATTAACTGCTCATATAGCTGCAGGGACAGGGCACTTGAACCGGCACTACAAAGCTTGCTTGCGCAAGATCGGGGCGCAGAGCCGAGGGGGAGGAGTATAAACTGAAGGGATATGGGTAGGCCACGAGAGCTGGCAATTCAAAATTTTCTACCACATAAATCAGGAAGCCATGCTAGCAAGAGATCATAGATCGTTATCACTAGACACGCAATGTAGCAGAAGAAGAGTCGGAGCAGCCTGGTTCAACGAAGAGCACGCCAATGTAGTGATCGTAGTCGATTGTCCAACGTCCACGCGAGTCGATCGTCTCCTCCAGCAACTTCTGAAGTTCCTTATGAAGATTGTGGATCTTCCTCAAGTGCAATAGCAACCGCGGTAGCGCCTCTACGGTATCCACATGTCTAGGGAAGGAACACCGAACGCCGGTGTGCTAGCACCAAGTCGCGCGATGGGGCTCTCACGAGAAGAATATGGCTAGGGTTTCGGTAGAGCAACTCATGTCAACTCGTATATCACGCGTATCATGTGTAACCCAATAGCCTCAAGCATCTCCTTATATAGTGTCCATGACGGATCCTATCCGAATACGATTTGTTCCAACCCGTTAAGTGTGTGACCCTGTAGGTTCATGAGTAATCGGTTGTGACTCAGAAACTTTTTCCGACCACGAGTCGCAGTGGTTCCTAGCAGGACATAATGATTCCCGAATACACACAAATTATATCGGATGAACCTTAATACAATATGATCTATGATCAGGTCCTCATCACTTACGACTAGGTCCTATCCCTATGCGATCAGTTTGTATTTGGTCACAACCAGTTCGTAATTCCTTATGACTAGGTTTTTGACCACTCTGTGATTACGTTTGACCAGTCTACAACCAGCTCGTATCTCCATACGATTAGTTTGTAACTGATCGAACTAAGCGACCTACTCGTGCATTCTCCCTTTGCCTCACGATATCTAGTTTGAACTCCAAGTGAGATATATATCATCCATGGACTGTTCAATACTTTCTCGATCGAGTGTCAGATAACCTTATGTGGTCGAACTCTTCGACCACCGGTGGTATGGTCATGTACTTTCTTTATCCGACCACTTTAAGGGGCCCAGAGATATCTCTCTTGTTATGTTAGGAGGGGCAAATCCCATATTCGACCAGTCACATCCCTCCGCATATTTCATAGCATACCCAAAAGCTACCTTTATAACTACCCAGTTACGAGTAGCGTTTGGTAACCCCTAAGAGTGCTATTACACATATAGGGAACCATGCTGACCTCAAGTCTAAGGATTATACATCATCATTGCTTGAGACCAACTAATGACATATATAATCATAACAATCTTAATAGTGTCTCAAGGTGGGTCGTATCCAACACCATGTTCTCTAATATATGTTCACATTATTGATTTAATATCCCTATATCCATGACTGGCGAAACATAGTCATCAATCAATACATGTGCTGGTCGTAGAGTCACTAGTGTTCCGACCAGTGACATCCGACTAGGGATAATATTTAGAATGACATCATACAAGTTAAAGAGCTTCACCAACAAGTCATATACTTGTTAATCTTTATAACCAATGATTCATTCAAAGAACAAAATAATATTTATTCAATAACTCATAAACATAGATATGAAACAATTATCTCTATCATTGCCTCTAGGGCATATCACCAACACAAACACAACTAAACTTCGAGGCCGATGGCTCTGTAAGTACTTGGGTATACAACCCGCTTTCTGCCTATGAGGAAATTGCTAGATATATTATTGCAGAAGATCAACCGATTGGGATGGGTGAAAGTCACGCGTTTGAAAGAATAGTCCAACGCGGCTTTTGCCCACAGTACCAACATGTTAGTAGGAGAACCACTACATCTGATATTTTACAAATGTATAGGAGAACCACTACATCTGATATTTTACAAATGTATCATAAGGAACTAGCAGAGCTAAAAGAACTATTCCTACAAATTCTATTCTCTTTTGCTATAACTTCAGACATTTGGACATCATCACACTAGAGAAGTGTCTACCTTAGTGTTGTAGCTCATTATTTAGATGATAATTACAAGCTAAACAAGAGAGTCGTAGGGTTTAAGGTAATTAATGAATCACACACAGGAGAGGCCATTGCCAAGCGTATACTACACGTACTTGATGATTTTAAGATAAATAATATGATTGCTTCTCTAACTCTTGATAACGCATTAGCGAACACGACTGCTATGAACATCCTCACCCTAAGATTGTAGACATATATTGGTGGTTATGTTATCCACCAAAGATACTATAGAAGTGATTGGCGGATATTTGAACAGTGTCCGTGATGTCATTCGCTACCTCACAAATTCCCCACAAGTGGTAGTCAGGTTCATGGAGTATTGCGCAACCAATGGGAAGGAGCTAAGAAAATTCGGTCTTGACATGAGGTAAGGTGGAACTCGACATACATCATGTTAAAGAAGTTACAAGAGTATGAACATGTCATGTCCGTTTTTGATAATGCTAACTCTCAAGACAATGAATTGGTAGTTACTAATTCAGATTGACAGATTGCTAGTCATTTTTAAGAGTTTTTAAGACCTTTTTATAAAACAACAAAGGTTTTATCTGGTATTTATTACCCTATCTTTTTCTTAGTTATAGAATTTATTTGGTTAATTGCAGACAAGATTGCCAAATCTAGGAAGGATCCCCTTTTAGGTCATGCCGTCGCACTAATGGAGGGAAAATTTATTAAATATTTTGGTTCTATTTCACACATGTACTGCTTTGCTATCATTTTCGATCATACGAAAAAGTTGTCAGGTTTACAGATCGGTATGGCGAGAATAGGTGAATGCCTTGATCTTGATTACTCGAAAGCTTTTGCACATGTCAAAGAGGACCTTTTTTGTGTTTTCCACATGTATCATGACAAATTTGATAGCAACGCGAGATCGGAGACCTCACAGTAGACTCAACAAGGAAAGACAGTAGGGCAGGTCCAGTTCTTTGTCCTTTCAGTCTCAGGTTGCCCCAAGTGGAATTCTGTTTAAGAGCTAAACCACTAGCTGGAGCATGCTTTTGCAAACATTGATTCCGATCCTTTCGGTGGAAAGATAAACTTGCTCGAGTGGTGGAAGAATAACAAGTATTTTTTGTGCTGTCACATTTCGCACGGGATGTTCTGTTGGTGTCGTAGCAGGGCCCCCTGGGGTGCCCCGCACCCTAGGGTCATCAGGGATACCGCTGTACTGTCAGAAATACCGTACATGTAGCTTGTATAGTGTACTTAGTACGTATAGCGTATTAAGGCAAATGTACCCATATACCCCCTCTCTCTCCTCACATTGGGAGGGCAAGAAGGTAAATGTCCCTTCTTGCCCTCCTATAAGTACAGCCTCAAGGGCATATGTAAGGGGGTTGGCTCTCATTCAAACAGACAAGCAATACATATCTTCATTCAGTGTCTTTAGCCCCTCTCTTCCTTCGGTCCTTCTCCAAGACAAAAGGGTACGGAGGGTCCTCGCATACGAAGGGTCCCCGTACCCACTGTCTAGCCTCTTTACGCTACGACAGTTGGCGCCGTCCGTGGGGACCGAACAAGAAGCTACTCATAAGGGAATCGGTCAAAGACACCTCCACATTACCTTCGGCACACCCGAAGCCCCCACCCTGCCGCACGCATTTCCTCACCCGAAGGTTCGGCTCACCTTCGGCCCACCTTCCCTCAAGACCCGAAGGCCTTCGTCTGCTCACCAGCCGTCAACCGAAGGCCACCCAAGCCACCTTCGGTCAGCATCTCACCCTCAGCCCGAAGACCCAGAGTGCCCTCAGTGCAGCTTCGGCGTCATCCTGAAGCTTCCTCGGGTTGCCCGGAGCACACCCCTCGGGCATGGCGAAGCGTCCTTCGGCGCGACAGCATCAGCCACCTCCAGGGCCACCTCGCAGCTCTCCCCCAGAGCCCCTCCGCCTTGACCCTCCACCTTCGCAGTGCCGCACCACTCGAGGACCACAGGCTCCTACCTCGGGGCCCGCTCGGACTGCCTCTGGACCACCGGGAGCCACCTCCGCCTTGCCTCTGGCCGAAGCCTTGCCTCCGCCTCGTTCGTTTCTTCAGCCTCGCTCGGCCCTCGGAGCTCCTCCGAAGCCTCCGCCTGTGGCCGAAGCCTTGCCTCCGCCTCGTTCGTTTCTTCAGCCTGGCTCGGCCCTCGGAGCTCCTCCGAAGCCTCTGACCGTGTGTGTGCTGAACCTCGGGTTCCCCCTGACCAAGCCGGAGACGCCCCACGCGGTCGCCCCCCTCAGGCACCTTTCGCGACGCCTCCTCCGGCAGCCCCGAAGCCTCGCCGCCACCTTGGCCCACGTCCGGAGCACCGCCTCCGGCTCCGGCCTCTGCGCGCCCACCTCCGGCCGCTCCAAAGTGCCGCCACCTCGGGCCCCTTCGAGCCAGCCCCACTCGAAGCCCCTCGTCGAAGGAGAACATCTTCGAACGAAGCCTCCGTCCGAAGGCCTGCGTAAGGAAAACAGGCAAGACCACCTTCGACCGAAGCACAAGAACTGCCGAAGCACAAGAACGGCCAAAGCACAGCCAAGTACAGGAACCACCTCAAGCGCCTTCGGCGTCTTCGCCGCCTTCGGAACCATCTCCGGTCCCTTCAGCGTCGCCGAAGCGCCCCATCCGGAGCACCCCCTCTAGAAGAACCCAAACTGGGTGCCTCCAGTCAAGATTCGCCTCTGCTCGATCCGCGTCATCTCCGGAGCTCCTGCAGACCCCGAGGACACCCTCCGGCTTCGGCCCGTCGGCCTCGGGTCCCCTTCGACGCGGCCTCGGCACAGCCCCCACTTGCAGCAGCTCCACCGCCTCCGGCCTGAGCATGGTGGCCCTGGGCCGCCCTCGCCATGCCCAATTTTGGCCTCGCCACCGCGCGGCCTCGAGGATCGGTAGTACCCACAAGACTAGCCTGGAACACCTCCGGAGGACCACGCGCGGCCCCCTCGTCACCGAGCATGAGAAGCTCCGCGAGGCACCCGAAGCCCCTTCGAAGACCTCGGCGTGGCAGCCTTCGGCCTCGCGGCACCCTCGGGTGGTTCCCCCTTCGCCGGCCCTCATCGCCTCGAGCCCGCTACGCCCGCCGCTGCCGCCGCCACCTTCGAACCCGGCCGCCCTCCGAGCCCCGCACGGCCGCCAAAGATCACCTGTCACTAGCTCCAGCCACCTCGGGCGCCCTCGCGTCGGGCGCCTCGCCTCCACGCCACGAGGCCACCTCGGGCCTTCCGACGGGCCGCCCGTCTCGGCTTCGGTGCGCGAGCTACCCTCGTGTCCCGCGCATCGCTACTGGTGTTGTGCAGCCAGCGAGGGTCGCCATGGATACGCCCGAGCTTGGGCCTCGGGCGTCTTCATGTCCGCCTCGCTCCACTACACCTCGCAGCTTGCCCAAGACCGATGTCTCCTTCCTTTCCATTTGATGCTCTAGCACTTCACCCATGTGCGTTTGCAATTCCACACAGCTAGTGTAGTTAAGCAACACGTGAAAAGGAAGACCTCTGCATTAAATGCCAACTACCAAGCCTAAGGGAGCTATGTCTACAACTAGCAGTTGCATGCGTGCACACTGCACATTAAGCAAAAAGTCACAGCTAGCCACATAGCAAGCAAGCGGCATGTGTGCATGTGATCACTAGCCCGCTCCACTAGACGGTTTAGTAATAAGCTGTGGTATCTTGCGGCCGAGCGTGTACGCCAAAAAAAACAATAATTAAAAAAAATTAACCTTGTCTCCTAGGAGCACATGCAGCACCGCAGCACGCGGATAAAAGCAAGCGATTTAGAGCCTGCCACTACCAATGCGCGGGAGCTTCGCTAAGTTTTTTTTTTCTTTTCTTTTTCGTATATTATCATTTAGGTTCGTTGTCAGCCTAACTCACTCTTCGGAACAAAAAGACGTTGCGCATGGCCCTGAGCCCCGGTGCACACCTACGGGTGTATAAACAAAGACGCCGCGCATGGCCCCGAGCCCCGGTGCACACCTGCGGGTGTATAAACAAAACGCCGCGCATGGCCAATTGCGGGTGTATAAACAAAACGCCGCGCATGGCCAATAGCCCCGGTGCACACCTGCGGGTGTATAAACAAAGACGCCGCGCATGGCCCCAAGCCCCGGTGCACACCTGCGGGTGTATAAACAAAGACGCCGCGCATGGCCCCGAGCCCCGGTGCACACCTGTGGGTGTATAAACAAAGACGCCGCTCATGGCCACGTTCCCCGGCGCATACTAATGCTCTCTGCAGGCATAAGTGTATAAACTAAAAATGTCGCGCATGGCCCCGAGCCCCGACACACCTGGAGCAGAAGCCACTTTTCGGCCGACCTTCGCTCAGAGACCAAAGGCCCATCACATCTTCGACCCTACCTCGCTCAACACTCAAACGCGCACCCCTAGTCGCTTCGGAGGCTCCGCCTCGGCGACTAGGGAGTCTCCCGCCGTGAAGGCCTCGCCCTGGCGGAGAGACATTTTTTATATCGCGCTCAAACGCGCACCCCTAGTCGCTCCGGAGGCTCCGCCTCGGCGACTAGGGAGTCTCCCGCCGCGAGGGCCTCGCCCCGGCGGAAAGACATTTTTTATATCGTGCTCAAACGCGCACCCCTAGTACCTCCGGAGGCTCCGCCTCGACAACTAGGGAGTCTCCCGCCGCGAGGGCCCTGCCCCGGCGAAGAGACGTCTTTCAAATCGCACTCAAGCGCGCAACCCTAGCCCGACCGGAGGCTCGCCTCCGCGATTAGGGAGTCTCCCGCCACGAGGGCGTAGCCCCGACGGAGACATTTCATCAAAATCGCGCTTAACCGCGCAACCCTAGCCGGTCCGGAGGCCCGCCTCCGCGACTAGGGAGTCTCCCACCGCGAGGGCGTCGCCACGGCGTAGACAAGGTTAGGGCTCCCCCGAAGCCCTACCTGAAAAGTATGCGGGACGGCGCAAGGTTTCGCCTCCTCGGAAGCCTATTTAAAATAAAATAAAATAAAATAATAAAAAACGGTAGCTAAAAGGACTCAGGCTCCGAGATAAACTCCAAGATCCTATACCTTGTTTTTGTCCTTGTAATCCAAGACCAGACCAGGTAGCCAGGACAAAACCGAACAGGCGAACACCGCAACACAACAGTCCGGCACCCACCCAGAAGAGAGCGTGGAACACACTAAGACCCCAAATCAGACAAGAAACACACCATGCAGGGCCATGGTCGCCACCACCATCGTCTCCGCACACCCCCGGAGCCCTATCCGCCCAATCAAAAAAGGTTGGGGGACGGCGCGCGGTTTCGCCTCCCCCTTCGCTAGCTTTGGGCTCTCCAGCGAGCCCAATCAAAAAAGGTTGGGGGACGGCGCGCGGCTTCGCCTCCCTCTTCGCTAGCTTTGGGCCCTCCAGCGAGCCCAATCAAAAAAGGTTGGGGGACGCCATCTTCGGCTTCGCCTCCCCCTGTCTAGCTTCGGGCTCACAAATCACCAGACCACTTAAAACACACAAACATCAACCCTTCAAGCCACTCCAAGGCATAAAGCGCAACTCACTTGGAGCGGCCAAAAGGGGGGACGGTACCAGGCCCCCAATAGGACCAGGGCAAACGGTCGCACTGAAGAAGCCTCGAGGGCAAGGCCTCGGCTTGGCGGCTCCGCGACGACCGCCCTGCGCAGCTCGCGCCGCCCACCACCGCCTCGAGGCTATCGCCTCGGCGGGGCGGTCCTGACGTGCCGCCCGCCTCGAGGGCAAGGCCTCGGCGTGGCGGCTCCGCGACGACTTCGCCCCTGCGGGCTCCGCCGCTGCTCACCGCCCGCCTCGAGGCTATCGCCTCGGCGGGGCGGTCCTGACGTGCCGCCCGCCTCGAGGGCAAGGCCTCGGCGTGGCGGCTCGCGACGACTTCGCCCTGCGGGCTCCGCCGCTGCTCACCGCCCGCCTCGAGGCTATCGCCTCGGCGGGGCGGTCCTGACGCGCCGCCCGCCTCGAGGGCAAGGCCTCGGCGTGGTGGCTCCGCGACGACTTCGCCCCTGCGGGCTCCGCCGCTGCTCACCGCTCGCCTCGAGGCTATCGCCTCGGCGGGGCGGTCCTGACGTGTCGCCCGCCTCGAGGGCAAGGCCTCGGCGTGGCGGCTCCGCGACGACTTCGCCCCTGCATGCTTTGCCGTCGCGCACCGTTCGCCTCGGGTTCTCGCACTGGTTCCTCCCGGGGTATCCCGACTCCCTAAGGGGCCGGGGGCGACGATATTGCGTCCGCTCGCCCCTCGGGACCGCGGGACCTGTCCTCGCGACCTCGGACCACGCAGACGAGGGAGTTGTCGTAGCAGGGCCCCCTGGGGTGCCCCGCACCCTAGGGTCGTCAGGGATACCGCTGTACTGTCAGAAATACCGTACATGTAGCTTGTATAGTGTACTTAGTACGTATAGCGTATTAAGGCAAATGTACCCATATACCCCCTCTCTCTCCTCACATTGGGAGGGCAAGAAGGTAAATGTCTCTTCTTGCCCTCCTATAAGTACAGCCTCAAGGGCATATGTAAGGGGGTTGGCTCTCATTCAAACAGACAAGCAATACATATCTTCATTCAGTGTCTTTAGCCCCTCTCTTCCTTCGGTCCTTCTCCAAGACAAAAGGGTACGGAGGGTCCTCGCATACGAAGGGTCCCCGTACCCACTGTCTAGCCTCTTTACGCTACGACAGTTGGTGACGGTGTCCTCTGTCTCTTCCGAAGCAACGTTCAGCATGGTAGAGAGAATAATTGAACAAACAAGATCATCCCTCACGCCTAGGATGGTGGAGGCAATCACATGCACCAAGGACTGTGAATTGGTTAAAGAGCTGCAACAGCATCAACTGGCGGATCTTGAGATCGTGCAGGCATACACTGACCTTGAACGCATGAACAATCTCGACATTGATGAGTAGTTAGTTTGTACGCATGTTGTTACTGTACTCTTTTCCTTACTCGGGGAACCCCACTCTGGGGTGTAAGGTTTTTAACAAGGCAGTAACATTGTATCTATAAAATTTCAATAAAATTTCACTTTTTCCCTGAAATATTTATGTGTCCATGTTTTTACGCAGTTAATTCAATTTTAACTAGATTTTTAACGAGATAGACACGAGAGGAATAAAGATGACGTCGTCGCCACCATCGTTGTTGTTGCTTCCGCCGTCTATAATTACTTAAGGCTAAACTTGGGCCGACACGACACGAACCAGCACGACAGGCTTTAGACCGTGCCTAAACCTGACCAAAGACTAGGTGGGCCAGCATGGCACCGCACGGCGAGGTGATCGGGCTGAGCCAACACGGCATGACGCGGCTCCAAGCACGACGCACCCGTCGGCCCAATGCCCAGCTCTTGACTCGAGGACTGCCACCGATCTGGGTCCTGCCACCGACAGCACCTGTCAGTATGTAATACGTATACGGCTTAATATTTTTTTCAATTAAACAACAAATACATGACGCGGCCATGTAACAACCATGACCAATTCCTATGCCATGACTCAACTACTACACGTGTGCCATTAACCCAACACATGCAACACGTCCAACACACGACGTGACATACACCTAATACAATGCAATCACACATTAACCACTTTGACGTGGGACATAAATCTTGCAACAAGATTATTATCTACACCAGCAGAGTGCATGTATCGTTGCAACAGAAATACAAATTTTCCACGAGATGAGAAGGAGAGAGAGGAGATAGGGACGGGAGTGTGGATGAAGCGGCGGCGACGAAGCCTAGGATGAAAGAGGGAGACGGGGAATGCGACGTAGGGGGCTCTGCAAGAGGGCGGCAGCGCCGATGTGGGTGCGGGGTGGGGTGGGGGAATCGGAGGAAGAAGAGCGGGGCGGCGATGGCGCAGATGCGAGGAGCGGCCATGTTAGGGACACGTCGTGGCTAACATAGTAGTCCTAGTGCGTGCGAGGGTTTCGTTGATTTTTTTTCTACATACATAGGGGTGGGATGATCTCCCGCTGTGCGGGAGTAAACTTATTATTTTATTAGTTAAGATAAAATAGCACACACATTTAACGTGGAAAGACAGATGAAACAACAAGATTACATCAACATTAATCCTCTTGTTTTATGCTTCAATCCACGGTGTAAGCAATACTCATGAGCTCCTTTGCATGCTTCTCCCCCAACGCTACGACCACCTCCACCCCTCCCTCTTTCCGCAGGCTGTGCATCAACACCACCTCCCCGTCCTGCTGATCCTTCGCCGGTAGGACCCCGGCAAGCCGCCCGCCGGACCCGAAGTCTAGCCTGTGCAGCTCGAGATGCAGCCAGCTGTCGGACCACACGTCCGGCAACAGCACGTTGTCCTCGTGTACGCTCGCCGGCTCCAGCTCCTCGTCGCCGTGCAGCGCCCCGAAGTCGATGAACGACTGCAAGTACCGCCGGTCGACGGCACGGATCCCCGCACGGACCAGCGCCGCGGCGTTGGCGAGGCTGCCGCTGGTCAGGTCCCTCGCGCAAGCCCCGGAGCTCGCCGTGAGGACGACGTTCCCGAAGAACCCCGCCGGCACGGCATCCGTCCCGAGCCGCCCGCGGCCATTCACCGCGACGTTGATCAACGTGCGCGCGGCGCCGTCAAGCCCGCGCGCGGCGGTGATCTTCCTCCAGACGTGGGCCGACACGGTCTCGAAGGTGGTGTACTTGTTCTGCGCGCGGCACTTGAGCTCGGCCACGAACTCGCTCGTGTAATGCAGCAGCATGTTGGTGATCTCGGAAGGTTCGACCTGAAATGCGGCTCGCCTACTGCTTACACCGTCCTTGTGCGGCGACAACGGCAAGAACTCGGCGCCGCGGTGCTCGAACTCGCAACGCGGCGGGCGACGCGGCACGAGGGCGCCAGGGCCGTACGGCACTGGACGGTCGAGCGGCGGCATGCCATCTCCTCGGACGGTGTCGGCCCACGCGCGGAGGAAGGTGACCATGGAGTAGCCGTCGGCGGCCTGGTGGTGCGACGACGAGGCGATCACGATGCCGCCGCAGGCGAAGCGGTTTATCTGGAGCTGGAGCATGTGCCGCGTGCCCTTGGTGACCGGCGGGTGGAGGAGAGGGAGCTCCGGCGACGGCGCGAGCGGGATGTGGTCGGAGAGCGCCGAGGAGACCGCGGCCTCCACGACAAGAGCGCCCGCGCCGCCTTTGCCCGTGACGAAGAACGGGCGGTCGGGGGTGGTGCTGCGCTCGACGCGGCGGGCGGTGAGGAGCGGGAAGTGCGACAGGGTGGATGACAGGGCGGCGACAAGGGCGTCGTTGGTCGGGTTGGGCGGGGAGAAGGCGAAGAGGACGGTGACGTGGTAGGTCGGCGCGATGAGGTCGAACACGGTGAGCGGCACCTCCACCTCCGATGGCGCGTCTCCGGTTTCGTGCGCCACCACAGGCGCAGGTATGATGAAGGATCGCTGCACTTGCACGTCCATCAGCGCCATGTTGTGTTGTGTGTGTGTGTGTGTGTGTTGTGTAGGCCGGATTTGCTAGTTCAAGTAGTGCACGATCGGCCTGTAGATAAGGTGCATCTAATTGAAAACTTAACGGAGCTGGAGCAAGTATTAAATATTGAAACACGCTTAACACCTTTTCAGTTAAATAGGGAGCAGTTAAGTACTCTCTTGTTAAAAAGTACTTAAATCTTGGACTGTGAGAACAGCATCCAATGGATCACAACCCTCCCCGTAAATCAGTTCTTAAAAAACTAATTGAAACCGAGCAAAATTTTCAGTTGAAAATTTCGAATCGTTTAAAAGTGTTTTCTAATCACATGCACGCTTTTTCGCTTTAGTTGAAAGTGTTTGAATCAAAAGTTCAAAAGTTTTCGAACCAAAAATTTTTCTAACCAATTGAAAGTCTTTCGAATCATTTCAAGTTTTCAAAAAGAAAAGTTTTTTTTTGAACCAGTTGAAAGTTTTTCAAATCTGAAGTCAACCCAACAAAACACCTTAGTACTCCTTAGCTATTTCCGTATTTAAGCATTGACATATGTTGTTATCTTTACCAAGCAAATACCAGAAAAGCAAGAAAACGACGCAAGTTGTTAGCGTCAAAAGCTGTGTTCATTCTTTGCTTTCTAGTGTCCACTTCGGCCAGTAAACAATGGTTGTATGCGTGTAGATACCCATATCTCATGTGTAGCGGCATAGCACCAAAACAAGATGCGTGAGTTCTCTCCGGGAGCTAGGCCAACAATTGGCATCAAAGCGAGGTTGTGTCGCATGTAGCAGCTGATCAAGCGAAGCCGCATTCCAGCGGAGGGCTCCATGGTGCAGTAGCGCATCAGGCACAGACGGCACGTTGGTAGCTGCGGTGTGGCGGAAGCCCATTCGACGTGGTGATGGACCCAGGCGAGCGTGCACAGGTGGCATGGTTGGAGCATCGGCATTCATGCATGCGAGTTGGAGCTCGAGTGCAATGGCACCATCATCTTCGTCGGTGGAACATAAGATGAGCTGTGCGTTGCTAAGGTGAAAACGTTGTGTAGGCATTAGGCAGTTGCGGTGTCATGTTTGTGCATGTCGTGTGAGTTGTGTCCACAAGCGTGCTCACGTGTGTATGATTTGGTGCGAGTCTCCGTCGCCATCGAGATGCGTCACTGGAGGCAAAGAGGTGACGGCGATGGTGTGGAGGCCATCGTCACAAGAAGAGCCACGTTATTGATCGCCCAAGATCGTGCTGAGGTCATCGAGGTCAAAGTTGTCGGCGAGCATGTCGCCGGCGGCAAAGAGACGGCTACGAAGGGAGGAAGAGAAGGGAGTGTGTCCCTCCAATACCCTCTATTGATGGACAGCAACTACGTGGCATAGTCAGCAAGAGGAAGGCAGAACTTCTTGGATATGCGTCAAAAGATCAACCTTCGAGTTGTGAAGAAGATGCAATAAGATTAAGGGGGGAGATTGTTAAGTATAATCTCATTGCATTATATATTTTCCATGTTAAGCATGTGTGTTAGGAGTAATACATTGTATCAGACGTGTCACATGTGTTTGTGAACATCATGTATGTAGTTGCATGTAGATGAAGACGTGTTCAAGTGCAGAGTGGGCGCGTTACTTAATTTGCTTAGTCAAGTGCTCAGTGTGAGAACCGGTCAGTTGGCATGTTAGTTTGCTTAGTCAAGTACTCAGCGTGAGAACCGGTCAGTTGGCCGTGCGTGCATTGAGAGGTTTATCTCATGTAGTTAGAAGTTCTGTTGAGTTTGCTCAGTACGCAGGTGGAATATACAATAGAGAGAACAACAGAGAAAAGCTATTACCAAGCAGTTGCGGCATAGCACCAAAAGAAGATGTGTGAGTTCTCTCCGAGAGCTGGGCCAACATGTTAGTACTTTTGTTTTGTGTTAGACGTGACACATGTGTTTAGTACATGTCTTGCATAAGTCAAGCCACCCTGCGTGAGAATCGGTTGAGTGGTTGGCCGCGCGTGTGTTGTGGAGTATCTCATGTACTTAGGAATTTGTTTCTGATTGTGTGCATATGAATCTTTACTACTTAAAAAGACTCTAGTGGTGATCTGTGATGCATTCTTGTTCCCCTTACCCGCACAATTTTTTTTGTGCCAACTCGTGCTCTCGGTTGTCCATCTTGTAGATCCAACGGTGCCCTTCCCCTCACAGCAACCCTAGCAGCCTGCGATGCCCTTTCGTCTCTGTCTCACACCGCCCACTCCCCACCCACGGTGCCCTCCCTCCCTCCCCACCCGTGGCGCCCAACCTCCCTCTCCCACTCTCGCAGTGCCCGTCTCCCACTTGCACTCCCCATCCACGTTGACGCCTTCCTCTTCCTCGGCACGCGCCTCTCCTTAGCGCCGCCACCCGACTTCTTCGCCTTCGCCTTCCTCTTCTCCTCCAGTTGCCTCTGCTCCTCCTCGACAACTCCCTCATCGTTGCCTTCTCTCGTGCCGCCCTCCCCCGCCTCGCCTTCCTGCTCCTCTGTCATCTCCTTTCTCCATCCTCTTCTTCTCCAGTTGCCCTTGCTCCTCCTCGCCAACTCCTGCAAGAAGAACGACAGCATCTGCGAGGGCGTCTGCGGTGGCGAGGTGAGAGTACAATCCCGTTCCCACGGTCACCTCCCCAGATTTGTCCCTTTCTCCCATCGCATGGGTTTCTCGGTGGATTACTTGGTCCATGAGAAGCCCTCGTTCTTGGCGGTGCTTGCCTCCCCCTGTTATTTTACCGTATTTGGTTGTGCTAAAACTACTTGCTGGATGATTTGGTTGCTCCAATTTCTCTTGTTCGTGCTTCTATGCTACCTCACGAGGATTAAAACCTCTATGTATTATTTTTAATATATAACAGACCATATGTCTTCATGGTGTAACCCCTGAGGTTCACGACCTCGTTGGTCGTAGAGATTTCAGAGGTTACATAATGGGTACCCTGGTCAGACGAAGGCCTGTGTCTAGCCTCCGACTAGGGAACTGCTCGTAAAAGGTATGAACTGATATTTGGAGCTGATTCCAGGTATATTCTCTACCGTATGATAAATGGAGCACGTACGTATGTTCCATACCACACGATGTTTCTTATCCTGAAACGCTGTTATTCTCGAGGATAACTGCACGTATTAAGCCTTTGTCTCTGACATAATTGTAAGGCGACGTGAGATGGTTAGTCTCTGCCAATAACTGTCACAGAATGTGCATATTTTATCAAACATTAAGATGGCTCTTGGTATGGGACAATTGCCACCCCTTCACACACTATATAAGGAGTAAAGCCGGTAGACAGAGAAGAGGTACAAGTAGAAGCAAGAACAACAGAGACACGATCAACAAATAGAATTCATTAAGCCCTAGTTCTAGTGATTTCTTTTCTATTATAAAGTATAGTCAATACAACAATACATGAGTAGGGTTATTATTCTCTCAGAAGAAGGCTCGAACCTGTATAAAATTCTTGTATCTTTTTTTGTGTGATCTAACTTAAGGAAAGTCCCCAGTATTCATTCGTAAGATCGATACTAAACCATCGACAGTACTCCTCTACTATACTACAGAGGACTTGCGTCCCACGGGTGGGGCAGTGCGTGTTGCAGTGCAGTCATCGACCCTCGGATTTCCATTGCTTCGCCTGTGCACATGTGGATTGACACCGAAGACACCGATCTGTGGGTCCTGCCATCGATGACACGTACGAGAGTTGGATGACGGTGCTTTGGACGAACAGCTTTGGTTCTTTTTCCAACGATTAATTAGGCAGTTTTTATTAGCAGTTTCCAAGTCTATTATTTTATTTCTTTATCTTGTATTGAGCCACAGGCTACATATAGCTCTTGTGTGCCCTCGTTGTAAGGAGACCACGAATATCAATATATTATTTTCAGATAGCTATACGTTTGTTCTTCCCCTAAGTGTGACACACAGTTACAACTAGAGAGGCAAATTAGGCGTTCTCTACCCCCGTTGTTCTTGTGATTCCTTGTATTTTGCTGGAGTAATAATACGTCTACTTTGTGTGGTAGAGTAGACGAATATCAAAGCGTGTGGTTGGATGAGTTTGAGTGTCACAGATTGCTGTAATCGAGACAGTGGTTGACGTTGTCATTCGTCAGGTTGCACGGATCCAAGTTTTCACAATCCTACGCCGTGAAGATTGGCCATCCCTGTATCATCTTGGTAGTTGACACAGTAGAATTATTTATCCTTAGACCAGTTCTATTTTTTGGCCCTATACACAAAAATCCTAAAAATATTCTTTAGCATGTAGTTCAATCGGTTATTTTAGTGTGTTTTGTTAGTTTTTTTATCCATTAGGAACTTTGTTTTAGTTGTTGGTCGTGTCTCTTTTTTTACTCAACAATATTACCAACTGACGCTACAAAAGACATAGTGATACTACACTACTATAGGCATGTTACTGCACTTTTACAACATCATCTTGATACTGTTTTGGTTGTTCTAGACTCGTTGTTTTTGCATTTTCTTTTGTTCCAGATCGTGTGATCTATGTTCCCTGTCCCTAGTTAGGTGTTTGCTAAGTCCATATATTAAAAAATGGAAACCTGATTTCCTTTGTGAACCAATTTTCCCTTTGCAAACACTTTGGTACTATTGGGACTAGCTATTTGATACCGCTCTAGGGCTGCTCATATGTCATCTATGTTTATGAGTTATAGAATAAATGTTATTATGTTCTTTGGATGAATTATCATTTATAGAGATTAATAAGTATGTGACTTGTTAGTGAATCTCTTTAACTTATATGATGTCATTGTAAATGTATCACTCATCGGAACAATAGTGACTTATCGACCAGCACATGTATTGATTGATGTCTATGTTTCACCGGTCATAGTCGGCATCTTCTCGAAGGCCCTACCGTGCATGTTGGTGCTAGCACACCGGCGTACGATGTTCCACCCCTGGACGTGTGGATACAGTAGAGGTGCTACTGCGGTCATTACTGCACTGATCAATGATGATCTACGACCTACGCAAGGAACGTCATAGGTTGCTGGAGGAGACGATCGGTGTCGTGGACGTCGTATGATCAACTACGACCACTTCATTGATGCGCTCGGCGTTGGATCAGGCTGCTCCAACTCTTCTTTCACTGCACTGTGCATTTAGTGGTAACGATCTATGATCTCTTGCTTGAATGACTTCTTGGTTTACATGATAGAATTTTTGAATTGCCAACTAGTGTGGCCTACCCGTATCCCTATGGTTTAGGTCAAGAGAAGACGGAGATCACGAAGAGATGGATCCAGTCCAACACACACAAACATAACTTAATGTTTCAAGGGCACCCTTTATTGAAGAAATGAAACTCTTTTGACAGATGAAGTAAATAACAAATTTTGTTTAGAAGAAAGAAATAAAAATAGGCGTGACTGAATGGTGAAAGGTGTCATCCTACCGGGTGAATGGTGGGAAGTTTGGGCTCTCCTCGGGGTGGCCACATCAATAGCTTTTCCTGTGTCATCCGATGTACGCATCGCCTTTTCTCACCCGTCCGATTGTCATTCCATGTGAGCCGTTGAATGCGTGTTCTTCGATCGTTCCTCAGCCCCTCCCCTCCATCCCATCCAGTACCTCCCACCTTTCTCCGTCGTCGCTCCTCCACCTTCCTCTTCCCCCGTCCCACGGCGCCCGCCTCCATCCCTTCTGCCTTCCCCACGCCCCACAGCCACTCTCCGCTCCACGTTGCTCCCTCCCGCCTCCGCATCCTTCTCGGGCACTCTCCCTCGTGCCCCTCTTCCTCATCCCCTCCACCATAACCGTTCCCTCCAGGCCTTCTCCACCGTCTCCTCGTGCAACTACCTCCCCGACGGCTTCTTCCTCGGTGCCTTCATCTCCTCCCACTTCCCCTTCCCCTTCCCAGGCCCCTCCCCCTTCCTCTCCACCGTTGCGCCGCTCTCCTCTCTGCGTCACTCCCTCCCCCCTCTGCATCTGTCACATCCCCATTTTAATAAATAGAATCTCATGAGCATTTATTTTGTTTTTGAAGCATTTGTACTATTTATTGCACTTGAAAAATCTTAACCAAACATTAAACCTTCAACTCAAAAAGAAACTCCCAAAAGAAAACAAAAATAAAACATGTGGTCATCTCTAGAAAATAATTTAATTAAATACTATAATATTTATTATGAATAAATATAATTTATCCCAAATTTTTTGAACTCAATTCAACCCACACAAAATTCAAACTCTATTCTAGGTTTAAATTTAAACTATACAAATTAAAAAATGAACAATGAGGTGATCCATCTCGACGTTGTGCTTCCTCCTCAGCTTCATTGCCAGTATCTTCCCCTTCGCACACAGCCACCTGCCCACCTCGACCTCCATCTCCCCATCTCTGCCTTGCTTTTGTTGGTCTGGATTTTAACCATCGCTTTTCTCCTGATCCAATCAAGTATGCTGATGCTTGGGAGGAACCTTAACTCAACTATGGTATGATTGAATGATTCACACATGTTGTTGTCCACAGAATCACAGCATGATCCCAACTTGAACCATTCCCTACTCCAATGTTGTGGATCTATCCTCATTATTGCAATAGCACTTTCAGGGGTATCATTTGCAAGATTTGCCCTATGATGGTTGAAAAGATTTACACATGGAGCTTTGGCACACATCCAAAATTTCTTCTATCAAGTTTTGTCCTTGTAAGTCTTCCTGAAGTTGGCATAGATGTATCTTGCACACATCCTGTGCTCAGCTTTGGGTACCCAGTACTGCACAACATTTAGTACACTCTGCAACAAACAAATGGTTAAGTGCTGGTCATGTGATCTGAGACAAATGGTTATGTACTGGTTAAGTAATGTCACTTACTTTCTGTTGATCTGAGATGATAACCAATCCATCACCATCTCCAATTTCTATATCTCTGAAGAAAATCCCACATAACTTGTCCTATGATTCATTGGTTTCCTTCTCAACTACAACTCATGCTATGGAGTACATTTGATTGTTTGCATCTCTGCCTATTGCACAAATTAGCCCACCATTGGTTGGACCTTTGAAGAAACAACCATCCAAATCTATCACTTTCCTACACCCAACTAGGAAACATCTTCTACAAGCATCCAAACATATGTACATCCTTTGAAATACTGCTTTTGTTGTATCTGGATGAAACTTAACCACCACCATACTGCTTGGATTGCTTCTAAGAAACTCCATTTGGTAGTCAAACACCCTACCATGCTCTCTCTTCTTGGAGTCTAACATCTTCTGCATGACAAGGGACTTAGCTCTTTACTTAACAATGCTCTCATCAGCATGCATTTATTCATAAACTGTTTGCTTCATGTGCTCAAGCTTCTAGATTGGGTTTGCCATGATGGTATTCTCAAATTTTTCAGATATTCTCCTGGAAGTGGCAAGCTTGTTGACCCTTCTTGGGAGGCATATGTGCTCATCCTTGAAACTACTGACTTGCCAGCCGTTGTCCTACTGTTATTTGACAACAGGATGACTCAAAGACACTTTGGCCACTGACATTTAGCCCTAACCCTTAAGTTGTCATTCTTGAAAAATGTAATAAAATGCTTCCTAACTAGTCCATACTGCGTAACTGTTTGAATAAAAAGGTCCTTGCATCTAAAGGTCATGCCCAAGGTAAATGTAGGGAGACTTACTTCTGGGTCATACCTATGGTGCTTGTGTTTCTTCCTCAGGAGCTCACCATTACTACATCCTTCCTCATAGTTGTCCTCTTCCTCACACTCAAAAAAATAAGAAGTGTCACTGCCCTCTTGTCCTTTTCCCAACTTGTCTACTTTATACTCATCAATGGCCACTAATTTCCCATCCTAGACATAAGTGTCTCCTGACTTCAACTTATTGTTGAATTCTTTATATCTCTTCTTGTTCTCAACAGCTTCTGCATCATCCTCTGAGGTCTCAGCATCTCTAGAGAGATAGTCACTACCTGAACTGAAATGATCCTCATTTCCTCCATCTTTAGAGATTGTTTCAGCTATGCCAACCTTTCCCTTCCCCTTCCTATCAAGCAATGCATTATAGAACTTTTTCTTTCAGGCAATATCCTTTTCAGTTTCAATTGGTGACATTAGTATTACTTCTACCTCTTTGTTAACATTATCTGACACAAGCTCATCATCATTTGTTTGCGGCCAAGCTTCAACGTTGTCTTCCCAATCACTGCATTCATCTTCTTTGTCACCCGCACCATCTGAGGCAGCATCAACTCCTACCGCCTCAACAAATATATCCACAACACCCCCCCATCGGTGATACAGTTGGCCATGGCTATTCTATAAGTGAACCCTACAATGAAAATAAAGAATAAAAGCATACTAGAACCTCTCTATCTCCTCAGGCTATATACACACACAATAGGTACTAGATGCAAAAAATTTAGCCATATGATTGCCAAAATGGAAGGAGGGAGGAACTAAACTACAGATGGAGAAAATGAGATTATACCGATCTACTGCCCAAGGACGACATGCTGGACAAGAGGGTGTTCTTGGTCTCCTTGAACAGCTGCATTGCCTGCCTCGTCTAGCTCTCATCGAGCACTAACTTGCTCTATTCGCCAGTAAACAGCGTAGATAAAAAATTAGATGACAAAACAAACATCAGACAAAAAATAGCACACAAATGGAAGCGTGTCATTTATCCTAAATCATGGCAAACGCTCAATCAGAATAAGATAAATTACACAGGTAAAAAAAAACTCACATATACTTGTGAATATGACATTACATAAGTAAGAATTACAAAAATTACATTCCCAATAATTATAAATTTTAAAAATAATAATTGTGTAAAAACATGTAAATGTACATGTAAATACAAAATCATAATGATTGACTCAAACCCACTCTAATGCGATGTTTGCCATACATTAAAGAAATGTAACATCCTGATTTTCAGAATCGGGATGTTAATATTTAATTTGGCAATCTATTAAATATTTGACTATGTTTTAAAATTTTCCCTGGTTAAGTAAAAAGATTGCTTGAAAAATCAAATCGAATAATTAAAATGGTTGCATTTAAAGTTTAATTGAGTTGTTTAAAAAGTTGCATAAACATGATAATAATAGTAATAAACAATATTAAAACAAATTGTTTCAAAGACTGCATTTAAAAATAAATAAATTATTTTGACTTTTTGTTTTAGCGTGCATATCAAAAAGCAGGACATGTCATTCATTTATATCATTGTTGTCGCTTCCAGTTCGAAGTGCCTGTGTGCTCATTAATTCCACTACCATTTCTTTTCTCATACTTACAACTGTGCAGTGCTACACACTGCTGCTACTACTAATTCACTATATATATATATATATATATATATATATATATATATATATATATATATATATATATATATATATGTATATATATATATGTATGTATGTATGTATATATATATATATGTATGTATGTATGTATGTATATATATGTATGTATGTATGTATGTATATATATATATATATATATGTATGTATGTATATATATATATGTATGTATATATATATATATACTACTACTAGTAGTAGCTGCTAGTTAAACACTTATATACTTGCAAGCTGCTAGTTGCACACATATATACATGCAAGCATGCTGCTTCACACACCGAAAAGAGACATGCAGCAGGGGAGCTAGTAGGATATACTTATATGCATAAGCTAGCTAGCTAGCTATGGGCACTCACTGCCCTTGCCCCAACCGAAGCAGCCCTATCACCATAGCCCCTTGGGTAAGTGTCACTTTCTTTTCCCCAATTGGCACTGCCATTTTTCCCAGGCCTAGCACAAGTGCAAAGCCCCATATTTCCTTCTCTCCACTGCCATATCTTTCTTTACTCAAGAGAGAAACCTTTTGCCTCTCTTCTTGCCCAACCGAATCACATGCATGCCCATTTCTTTTTCTCACCAGCCCAAAGCCCTCGCACACACTGCTTTCTTCTCACCTCTAATCATTTTTTTCTCCCCATTTCTTTGCACAGTCGAGAGCTTTTCCCCTCATCCCCTGTCATTTTCACTCCCCTCCCCTCATCCCAAGCCACCTTTGTCCCACCTTGAGCACAGCTTTCTTGCCATTTCCTTTATGCAGCCGAGAGCTACTATCACCCATTGCCTTTCTTTCTTTCTTTTGTCCAACTGAACTCACTGCATTCCACTGCCATTCTCTCACCTACAGCTTTCCCCATCATGTGCCCAGCCAAAGCACCTAAGCCCCACTACCAATTCTTCTTCCCAACGCAACACCTGTTCTTCTTTCCCAAACCAGCACTTCATTTTCACTTCCTCCCTCCAAATCCCACCCAAAAAAATAGAAAATCCAGCCATGCATGTTGTACCATGATGATCCTCATCATCTAGGCTTCCCACTGATCCAATTAGTTTTTACATGCACAGCCTTTTGAGCTATTTGTGTGGCACAAGCTGTTCGGTTGGGGAGTGAGCTTGAGCTAGTGTTCCTGTTCGGTGGGAGAAGAAGTAGTGTTGGTTTGGGCATGAAGGAGCAAAAGAAGAAGCACGGAGGTGGCGGACGGCGGCTTCGGCGGGAGGAGCTCCGACTAGGGCGGTGTCATGAGCACGGCGTCGCGGCACCATGGATGAGGCCGAGGCGCTGCATCATCGGAGCAGTGGCGCAGCATTGGCAACCAGCGGCTTGACGGCAAGGAGGTGGCCGAGGGCGCCGAGGCGCTGCACTGCAGCGGCGGCGTCATGAGTGTCGCAGCGGAGGCACCGCCCAAATGGCGAGAGAGGAGGCGCTGCGGCGCGCGGCCACCGGCGGCACTTGTCGGCGAGTCGAGGTGTCGGCGCTGCGGCAGAGCCCGGTGGCGGCGTGAGCGGCACCAAGACGGAGGATGGCGGCGCGCGCACGGTGGCGAGGGCGTCGGCCCCAGCGGCGCAAGGCGGCGCGATGGAGGCAGCGGTGCGACGATGCCGAGGCGCTGCAGCGGCAACCCGGCGTGAAGACGAGGGCGCTGAGGACGCGGCCGACCGGGAGCAGCGACGGTGGCCAGCGGTGTCAGCACGGCGGTGGTCGGCCTAAGGCACTGGGACGGCTCCGAGGCGCGACATCGAGGCCGGCAGCCATGCATGCGGCAGTGCGGCATGGCGTGGTGGCTCGATGAGGCGCACTAGAGCATGGCGCGGCGGCCCAGTGCACGACGGCGTCGAGGGCGAGCGAGGCAAGGCGATGTCGATGCGACGGCGTGGCGCATGCGGCGGCACTAGGATGATGGACGTGGACAAGAAGGCCGAGTGGACGCGGACGAACTCGGCGACGACTACGACAGACGCGGACCCGAGAAGACGTCCGGTGAGATTTTGCACGCCTATTGCCATGGTGGAAATCTTTAGTATCATATCGCGTTTACGATATTTACTTGTGCATGTTGCATCTTAGTCATGTGCATGTCATCTATTTATGCATGTTTAATTGCAAAAATGATTTGGTAATTTAAGACCGGTATAATTCTCCGGTTACGTTTTATTTGTGCGTAGGCGTGATTATGTGTTGATATATTGGTGAATGCGAATAATTAGATTATTGAGGCGAAATGTGTGTATTGTTGATCGGTGGATGCTAGATTAAATATATATTGGATTGTTTGACCGGTTGATATTTTGAAGTCGCATGGAAGTTAGTGGTGATCTTCGGAGGATAAATTAGTTGGAGGTTTCCTCTCATATTGGATTAGAAATTTTTGGAGATAGGATGCATAAGGGTTTTACAATCTATTACTTGATGGATAGCTTTTGTGATGATATGTATTGAGATATGGAGATTGAATCGGGGATTTATTTAATCATGAGCAAATGGATCGGATGATTTTAGCATTAATGTGTGAGTCATTTGTGCTAGAATTTGGAGATGGTAGGAATGGATTATTCGATTTTAGATAACTAATTGGATTGCCATGTAATTAGTAGATAAATCCTATATGCCGAGTCGATGCAATTGTACTCTCTTTTGGATTAGTAGCTAAATGATTATTAGTCGATTATAGAGACGCATATGTGATTGGATTGGTAGATGTCGTTCACAACTAAGTTCGGTGGTATGGATATAAGTTGATCGATTAGTGAGCAATTAGATGTTGGATGTGTTACTAAAATGGTTAAGCTCATTAGGTGTCGGTTGGTCAAATAAACATCAATCGGTGGAAATTTTGGTATATGCGAGGGTGATTTGCCGAGGAGAGACTAGTAGAGCTAGATAGTTAGTATTAACTTAAATAGTATATCGGAGAACGATTGATGGATTTAATCGTGGTCTTATGCTCACGAGTCGGTGGATTTCGTGTAATTATCGGATAGGTTGTATATTTGGAAGATCGTGAGTTCGGGCATCACTCGATGGATTGACTACCTTGATAATGTCTTAGTGGAGGCTAGTATGGGATTTAGATCAAGATATGATAATATTATTGGAGAGTGTCATGCATGTGATTGGATTCGACACCGCAGAATCGGTTAAGTATATGCTTATGAGAAGATTAGATTGTCGGTAGATGTTTTTCTTTAGAAAATAAATGAAAAAGAAAATAAAATACATAGGCCCCACTTGTCATGGCAGAGGCTAGGTCATCCTACCTATAAAAATTATTTAATGCAGTAGCAAAATCAGAAAAGAATTATTTTTACACGAAAAAGTCTTTTAACTTCAATAATTCATAACTAATTCATATGAACTCCAAATGGGGTGATTCAATTTTTATTGATATTAAATTTTAATTACCTTTCATACCATGTAAAGCTTATCCCTACCACTGTTCTACAAATTTTCACAAAACAATTAAATTCGGATGAACAGTAACAGAACATTGATTTTCAACATTTTCCAAAAATCTGATTTTCAAACTACTACAACTCTCTCATATAAACTCCAAATGGAATAATTTTTGTACCTAAATTAATTTAAAATCATAGTATACCAACTGTATAAATTTCATGCATTTTGGAGCAATTTGAGTTTTTGGCTATTTCTCGGTGTTTATTCGATATCGCCTTTCTATAGATTCCGAGTTGCCGGAAGTAAGAGAATACGTAACTGAGAGTGAGCAAGTGAACTCCCAGCAAGGCAAGCATCCTTTGAACTTTCTTTTTGCATCATATTTGATCCCAGTTTTGTTAGGATAGATGCAATGATAATTGCTTGCATGTTATTTTGATAATGTCGCTATTTTTGTGATGAATAGTTAGACACCTCCTATTACATTGTCATTGTGGCTATCCATGAATTATTCCAATACTGAAATGCTTAAGATAGGGTGTGTGAATTTATATTGTCCGAGTTTGCTTAGTCATGCAAGTCTAGATACGGTAGTTTGATTGCCGGGGCTAACCCGACAATTATGGGAAACACATACTTACCTCTTTATACTTTAATTCAGATCTTCGTATCTGTGTTATGAGCTAAAATTTGTCATTTTAAAATGAGATCTGGTCCGGACAAGTGTTGGTTAGTGATGGTGTCTTTGTGCACGAGCTTTGGGTAAGTGGAAGGACTTGTCTGGACAATTGAGGACCGAACTTTGTAACGTCGTTAATTCAAGTACACTCGTCTTTGCCACACGCGGTTGGGAGCCGTATGGTTAAGTAGGGGGAGGGTTTTATTGTGTTAAGTCCCATGGTGGTGTAAGGGCATAGCGACCGTGAAATCCTATGTCCCTTAGGAGCCGATGTAATCCTTTATAGTGTGCAAGGGAGCACCAATTCTATTTGTTTTGATTGCATCGGTATGTCCAATATAACTTGTGAGCCCCTAGCAAGTGCTATCGGATGCTTGTACTAGGCAAGGAACCATCTCACAAGGGAGACTTAGCTCAATAGGGCCTTCTTCTGAAAATGATCAGATCTTGATTTACAGTACCATACCATAGGAAGTATGCTATATTCGGAGGCATCCGGAGGCTTACGGGCTAATCAAGTTGTGTGGGTAAGTAGTACACCCTCGCAGGTATCAATCTATTCGAATAGCCGTGTCCACGGTTATGGACAACCGCTTGAGTTCGGGAGTTACTATTGTTAGACTTTTAATTAAAATTGTGGTTGAACTTGGTATTCGTCATGAACGGGATGTTCATGTGTTTAATACATCAAAGTGGGCTGCCACTTTGGTCTTTGCATGATTCAATTGTTTATTACTGAAATGCTTTACTATATGCTTTACTTCTACTTCAAATCTGATTTTAAAATGGGCACATGAAAAACTAGTATGTGTAGGATGTTATTTGTTGCGTCTCTTTATAAAACTAAACCAATATGAGCTATCCTTTGAATGACCCTTATGCAAAACTAATTTTATTTGTGTAAGACTTGCGAGTACACTTGTACTCGGCTAGATGTTCTTGACGCCTTTTCAGTGGGAAGATTTTGAGTCCGACGATCTTGTTAGTGTTGACTTGGGTGACACTAACGAGTAGTGTGCTATCATTTAACTCCCAGACGGTTGCCGATGGGTGATGGGCATACCACTACTGGTCTTTTGCTTAATTTACTTGCTTTCGCTGCTACTTGATACTTTACTTTGAATTTGGCGGTCGGTAGTATGTAATAAGTCGTAGACTTTGACTATTATGCGGTATGTCTTTTGATCTCTTGTTGTATGCGTTGTATGGATGTAATCAACGTTGGATGAGGGTATGAGTATATTGGTCGTTGATCTTGGGAGCCAATATAAGTCATACTCGCTGTTCATGGGTTCCCATTTAACTCACTAAATGTTGTGCTTGGCTTGTTGGAGAACTGGCAATCATGCAGTGCTCGCAGGGGAGCGGCGCGCATGATCGTCGGGGCTCTAGTACTCGGTCAAGCCTCTCATTTAGACTGAGTTAAGTTGGAATCCATTTACTGGAGATCCAGGGTTATGTCCCTAAGACCTTGATTAGTCTTGGTCTTACGGAGATAACTCCGGGGTCCCCACAAGAAAGCACATAAAAACAACAATCATGAACTTGTACTAATACTAGCAAATCTCAGGGTGCAGAACAATCAATTTTGATGAGTTCAGAATGATCATCTATGTACATGAGTTATTGAGTTTGTACTCAGAGCATGAATATGACATTACAAAATTAAGAATTACAAAATTTACATTCCCAACAATTATAAATTACAACAATAATAATTGTGTAAAAATATATAATTTTACATGTAAATACATAATCATAATGATGAACTAAAACCACTCTAATGGGATGTTAGCCAAACATTACAGGTTGAAATAAAAAAGACAGTCATGAATCAACATCATGCACTAATACTCCGAATTTACAGGATGCAAAACAATAACCTAAGTTTAAGCTTATCCTCTCTGCCAACTTAGGAAACATTTTTTACAAATATGTTGACTTCTTTGTGAACCCATATAATACAATTAAAAGCAGGAAACAAATTTCACATCTATAAAATGAAGAAAAATTGTAAAGTAATCAAAATGATACTATTCTATAAGTGAACCTTACAGTAAAAATAAAGAATAAAAGCATACTAGAACCTCTCTATCTCCTCAGGCTATATACACACACAATAGGTACCAGATGCACAAATTTTAGCCTAGACTGCCAAAATGGAAGGAGGGAGGAACTGAACTGCAGATGGAGAAAATGAGATTATACCGATCTGCTGCCCAAGGACGGCATGCTGGACAAGAGGGTGTTCTTGGTCTCCTTGAATAGATGCATTGCCTGCCTCGTCTAGCTCTCATCGAGCACTAACTTGCTCTATTCGCCAGTAAACAGCGTAGATAAAAAATTAGATGACAAAACAAACATCGAAAAAAATAGCACACAAATGGAAGCGTGTCATTTATCCTAAATCATGGCAAACGCTCAATCAGAATAAGATAAATTACACAGGTAAAAAAAAACTCACATATACTTGTGAATATTACATTACATAAGTAAGAATTACAAAAATTACATTCCCAATAATTATAAATTACAAAAATAATAATTGTGTAAAAACATGTAAATCTACATGTAAAGCGAATTACATGTAAATAACTTACAAATTACATTTCAGAAACTAAGAAGTAATCAAATTTACATTTCAGAAACTTACAAATTTCATAAAAATAAAATAATTTAGATGTAAAAAAAAGTACTACAAGATCAAAAAACCTATAACTAACTTGATGATCATGGTGCTTATTATCACTATGCATTGCCTTTTTTTGTTTAAACTGGCAATAGGCTAGTACAAGTAGCTAAAATGTACCTAGCAGGTTAGTTTTCAAATGATATCATTTATCTGATAACTGAATCAGCCTTGCTATTAACTTTCGGCGTAAATGTTATCACTTTACAATAAGATCACAGATATAAAATTTACCAAAATTAGCCAAAATGTAGAGAGGAGTTAAATCAACAAGACCATTCACAACTCAACATGTGGGAATTACTTGCGATAGATCAAAAAGATTTGCTTGCTTCCTTTCCATCTCTTGAAATTGCTTCCTAATAAGGGCTAATTCTTTCATGGCACTCAGTCTAACAAGTATGTGTGCCATGTGAAGTGACGTCTATAACAGTGGTCTGTGCTCTTACTCTCTCGAGCCCTAGGGTATTGCTCAGTAGCTTGTGTAAAATCACATTCTTCGGTGCATTCCTGAGCAGAAGTGACATGCTTTGTCTCACAACTCCTGCTTGTTGGCTACTTCTGACACAGAGGAGCATTCTTGTTTATCATCCATGGGGTCATAGTCAAGATTTACTGTCTTCATCTACAATTTCATATGCACTTCTCTGTGCATCTTTCAGCATGCAAACATTGTCAGATTCCTTTTCTTCAAGATCAACCAATGGCATCATATTACGCTAGCGATCGATATCTCAACATGCCAATCACTAGACTTCAGCGTTCTTGATTTGCGGCATTGTTTAGGGCTATTTTGTTGACAGACAAAGGAGATCTCTTCTTTGTCGAAGTGATAGAACCGCCACCGTAACAAATACGAAAGTGCAGGATCAACTCTCTAGACAGTCTCTCTTGATCCGCCATCATGTATACTTCGGCATCATAATGGTCACCAAAGAAGTTTTATCGTGAGAAGAAATCAATAAACAAAATAGAAAAGAAGCTAAATATGTGACTGCAGTTAACCACATACAGAAGCTAGAAGCAATGCAGAGTAAACGTGAAAATAAATAATTGAGTAGAAGGCCCTAGAGTAGCATTTCTAGTTTGTGACTTTGTGACAAATCATGCAGAGGAATTAATATGGTATTCTAAAATACCCCTTTAAGCTCATGAAGAACTTGAATAAGAAAACTCCACGAAGAAAAAAATCATCAACAAGTCATGATGCTATATTAATTCCTCTGCATCACCAATACAGACGAGATGAGATGTACCAACAGCAAAGCTAGTCCAAACTAGAGAAAAATATTCCTAAAGGCCTGCAAGACGCAACAAATTTCACATATTGTGTGGAAGTTGATTGAATCGATAGGATACATCAGTGAATACCAAGGACACAACACATTAGTAGCCGAACAGCAGCAAATTTGAGGACTCGAACTGCCCTACGAATCCCACTACAATCTGATGCCACGGTTTATCTCAGCTCAATTCCCTTTTCATTTCTCACCGACGCAACCGCGGGTGCTGGGGTCACAGCGCACACTGGGATCAACTGATTCACTGGCCAGTCCACCGGCAGGCGCGCAACGAAATCATCCGCACAAACGCAACAAATCTAAGCATCCCCGCAGCGGCTACCATGGCCAATCCGCCCGAATCCGACGCTTAGCCGCCCAAATCCGGGCGCCCGCGCACGGCCACCGGCTAGATCCACGGGCAACCGCGACCCCACAGTCCACACACAAATCAAAACAGAACGAAACAACGGGAGGAAGGCAAGTCAAACACACCGTCATGCCATCGCCGTTGTAGCGGATCGTGACGACCCCGTCGCGGGAGCCAGCCACCACTCCAACACCGACGAAAATCACAGTGAAAAAGACGAAGAAGACGCCGACGCCGATGCCGACGCTGAAACACCACCACCAAAATCGCCTCCACCACGCCTCCGAATCGCCAGCGAAAATCGGCTCCGAAATCGCCTCTCTCCCGTCTCGAGGCTTCCGCTCTCTCCGCCCGTGACCCCGTCTCGAGACTTCTGCTCAGGACAAGGCAACGAGCAAACCAGCGCTGTCTCTGACTCTCTCGGACACGCTCGGCCTTTCAGCAGCAAAACGGGCTCGAATTAAACCCGGAATGAACGAGCGGACCCGGAAAGGAAAGCGCAAATCTCAAAGTCAATCGCATGGCCCACAAATCGACTGAAATCAGCGCAAAAAACATTCGACATGATCTAAATAAATACATTGTACATACAAAAATTAGTTTTTCTTGAAAATCAGTGTCCTTAGTTGACATTACATGAAAATTACAATGCTGCGTGATATCACCCCCTCTAGATCTCTAATCTAATCTGATATCCCACCCTCTCTCTTCCTACTCTCTCTCACGCAATATTTCACATGGCTAAAATTGAAACCTATTTTCCAAGTGTTCTCTTTCCGAATGTACATCTAAACACACGGCGAATTTGTGTCTCCCAAATATAACACTTGGAAAACCAATTTTTATCCGACGAAACTATCCTGAGTGGTTTTCCGACGGTTAACCTTCAAAAAGTAACCGGTTCAGGTAATCGTGGTGTGCCGTGCGCACCCCAACATTTATGCATGCAGCAACGTGGGTCCCACGTAAATGATATGTCCATTGCATGCTCTCGATTGAAGCACGTGAGCCGGGCATAGTATCTATTTTGCTACGTGTAATCGAGGACGTCCTCAGACAGATCGTGCCGAACCGGTGGGTCCCACCTTCTGTCCCATTACACGACCACAGGTGGGACCACCTCACTGACGCCCAGATTCCCACCTTATCAACAGGCGTGTACAAGAGATGCATGCAAAGCAATGCACGGATGAGTCGTGCACTTGAACCAGCTAATCCTACACAACACACAGACACAGTCACACACAACATGGCGATGATGGACGTGCGAGTGCAGCGATCCTTCATCATACCTGCGCCTGTGGTGGCGCACGAAACCGGAGCCGCACCATCGGAGGTGGAGGTGCCGCTCACCGTGTTCGACCTTGTCGCGCCGACCTACCACGTCACCGTCCTCTTCGCCTTCTCCCCGCCCAACCCGACCAATGATGCCCTTGTCGCCGCCCTGTCATCCACCCTCCCCTACTTCCCGCTCCTCACCGCCCGTCGCGTCGAGCGCAGCACCACCCCGACCGCCCGTTCTTCGTCACGGGCAAAGGCGGCGCGGGCGCTCTTGTCGTGGAGGCTGCGGTCTCCTCGCCGCTCTCCGACCACATTCCGCTCGCGCCGTCGCCGGAGCTCGCTCTCCTCCACCCGCCGGTCACCAAGGGCGCGCGGCACATGCTCCAGCTCCAGATAAACCGCTTCGCCTGCGGCGGCATCGTGATCGCCTCGTCGTCGCACCACCAGGCCGCCGACGGCTACTCCATGGTCACCTTCCTCCGCGCGTGGGCCGACACCGTCCGAGGAGATGGCGTGCCGCCGCTCGACCGTCCAGTGCCGTACGGCCCGGGCGCCCTCGTGCCGCGTCGCCCGCCGCGTTGCGAGTTCGAGCACCGCGGCGCCGAGTTCTTGCCGTTGTCGTCGCACAAGGACGGTGTAAGCAGTAGGCGAGCCGCAGTTCAGGTCGAACCTTCCGAGATCACCAACATGCTGCTGCATTATACGGGCGAGTTCGTGGCCGAGCTCAAGCGCCGCGCGCAGAGCAAGTACACCACCTTCGAGACCGTGTCGGCCCACGTCTGGAGGAAGATCACCGCCGCGCGCGGGCTCGACGGCGCCGCGCGCACGTCGATCAACGTCGCGGTGAATGGCCGCGGGCGGCTCGGGACGGATGCCGTGCCGGCGGGGTTCTTCGGGAACGTCGTCCTCACGGCGAGCTCCGGGGCTTGCGCGAGGGACCTGACCAGCGGCAGCCTCGCCGACGCCGCGGCGCTGGTCCGTGCGGGGATCCGTGCCGTCGACCGGCGGTACTTCCAGTCGTTCATCGACTTCGGGGCGCTGCACGGCGACGAGGAGCTGGAGCCGGCGAGCGTGCACGAGGAAAACGTGCTGTTGCCGGACGTGTGGTCCGACAGCTGGCTGCATCTCGAGCTGCACAGGCTGGACTTCGGGTCCGGCGGGCGGCTTGCCGGGGTCCTACCGGCGAAGGATCAGCAGGACGGGGAGGTGGTGTTGATGCACAGCCTGCGGAAAGAGGGAGGGGTGGAGGTGGTCGTAGCGTTGGGGGAGAAGCATGCAAAGGAGCTCATGAGTATTGCTTACACCATGGATTGAAGCATAAAACAAGAGGGTTAATGTTGATGTAATCTTGCTTCAATACAAGAGGATTAATGTTGATGTAATCTTGTTGTTTCATCTGTCTTTCCACATTAAATGGGTGTGCTATCTTATCTTAGTTAATAAAAGAAGGGATTGTCTATTCATAAGTTGTCTGAAGTTTTCTTAAGTTTAAATCACTTGTTGTGACTATTGGATCAATATCCAATCATATGACAATCATATGACACACCAATCTCTACACAAATCCAATAGTCACAATAAGTGACTTAAACTTAAGAAAATTTCAGGCAACTTAAAACCAGCAAAACCGATAAAAGAATAAGTTTACTCCCGCGCAGCGGGAGGATCATCCCACTCTATGTACGTAAAAAAAATCAACGAAATCCTCACACGCACTAGGACTACCATGTTAGCCACGTCGTGTCCCTAACGTGACCACTCCTCACATCTGCGCTATCGCCTGCCCCGCTCTTGTTCCTCCGATTCTCCCACCCCGTCTCACATCCACATCGGTGCCGCCACCCTTGATTAATGCGTCTTCGACCTCGCTGTCACCAGAACCATCCTCGCTACCGGCCATCCGCGTGTGCCCTCGTCCCTCGACGTTTGCAAATTAAAGCCCCCTACGCCGCATTCCCCGTCTCCCTCTTTCATCCTAGGCTTCGTCACCACCACTCTACCCACTCCCCCGGCCCCATCTCCTCTCTCACCCTCCCATCTCGTGGAAAATTTGTATTTCTATTACAACGCATAGACACTCTGCTAGTGTAGATAATAATCTTGTTGCAAGATTTGTGTCGCACATGAGAGTAGTTAATGTGTGATTGCATTGTGTTAGGAGGCTGTCACGTCGTGTGTTGGACGTGTTGCATGTGTTGGGTTAATGGCACGCGTGTAGTAGTTAGAGTCATGGCATAGGAATTGGTCATGGTTGTTACATGGCCGCGTCACGTATTGGTGGTGCCTAGGAGCAGTTAAGTACTCTATTGTTAGAAAGTACTTAAATTTTGGACTGTGAGATCAGCATCCAATGGATCTCAACCCTCCAGTAAATCAGTTCTTAAAAAACTAAGAGCAGTTAAGTACTCTATTGTTAAAAAGTACTCAAATTTTGGACTGTGAGATCAGCATCCAATGGATCTCAACCCTCCTCGTAAATCAGTTCTTAAAAAACTAATTGAAACCGAGCAAAATTTTCAGTTGAAAATTTTGAATAGTTTAAAAGTGTTTTCTAATCACATGAACGCTTTTTCGCTTTAGTTGAAAGTGTTTGAATCTAAAGTTCTTTGAATCACTGAAAAGTTTTCGAACCAAAAGTTTTTTCGAACCAATTGAAAGTCTTTCGAATCATTTCAAGTTTTCAAAAAGAAAAGTTTTTTGTGAACTAGTTGAAAGTTTTTCAAATCGGAAGTATTTTTGAACCATTTTGAGCACACATCTTGAAGAAGAACCAAAGGTCAAAATATCGAGTATTCTCAACCCAACAAAACACTTGAGTACTCCTTAGCTATTTTCGTATTTAAGCATTGACATATGTTGTTATCTTTACCAAGCAAATACCAGAAAAGCAAGAAAACAACGCAACTTGTTAGCTAATCGCGTAAGACAAGCCACAAATCATACCAGATCTAGGATTGAAGAACTCACCAGCATTCATTGCCAATCCTCGCGCATCACTGATGTCGTCAGCGCAGTCCGTCTACTGGCTAGAAGTCTATCCTCTTCGGCGAGGGGGCGATCTACGCGTAGGGAGCTTAGGTCAAGGGAGGACTATGGGGATTTCTTCTTGTCAACAGAGAGAGTGAGGGAGAGTGAGGCATTTCTTCTTGGAGAGAGAGAGTGAGGGAGATAGTGAGGTGTTCACAGGAGCACGTCCTCTTTTAGTCGAGCCAGCGTTGACGCTCTGGTGGCACGGTGGAAAGGTTTTTTATTTCAGGTGGCACGAAACAGCCCTAAAAAATATATGTGATTTTTGATCGATATTAATATTTCGAGTAAACTGTTCATCCTATATTGCAGAAGCAGAACTAACGTTAACTAGATCTGCCGGGGACGAACAACGTAGCCAACCGGCCTCATCGTGTCCACTTGAACCTGCAAGCATGCAGCAGCGTGGGCCCACGTAATAATGACGTCGTTTGCAGGCAAGACAAGATGGCTCCTGCGGCTGGGCAAAGTATCTATTTTGCTATGTGTACACGGAATATTTCTTGGCCGTCGCCACGTGCACAACAGTAAACTTACACAAGGAAACGAATACAGCTTAGAAATCAGACCATGCCACATCGGTGGGTCCCACCTTAATCTCCCATCACACGACGGGTTTGCATCCTCTAACTAGGAATGTCGCGGATAAACAGTATCATAATATTCCCGATGCCGGATTGAAATGCAACGGTCACGACCTATTGCTACAGTATCACTACAGTGTTCAAGAACAGCAAAAAAAAAATGATACAGGGTTCTTGCTACAGTGGCGGAGCCAGGATTTTGTCAATGGGGGTGCAAAACCGGTCAATCGGCAGCGATGGCACAAGGCAGTGAGCACACGTAGCGGCCGGCGGCCGGAGGCCGAGCCGGCCGTAGGGGGCTGAGAGCGCACGGGCGCGGCAGCTCGCACTCGCAAGGAGGCCGGTGGCGGTGTAGGGCGTGACCGCATGACGCAGCAAAGCGACGGCCACCGCAGATCGCGAGTGAGTGGGCGTGGCCGGCGAGCAGCGCCGGGCGCCGGCGGAGGCGCGCAGCGGCGCAGTAGGACCGACGCCGTGGCGCGATCTGAGCGCGCGTGAGTCGCGTGGACGCAGCAAGGGGCGCACCGCACCGACGAGGGCCGAGGCGGGCGAAGCCGACGAGCGGCGCCGGGCGCGGCGGCGCGGAGGCGGGCGCAGTAAACAATATAACATATTAACATCGCATATCGCATTACATCACCCATTTGGCCATTTCATAATTCCCCATTCTGCCATTCACAATCACATATTCACAGAGGCACAGAGTATTAAGTCTAAGTCACTAACCAAAGCACAGGAGACTGGAGAGGGAGCGGACGGCGGCCGGCCGGTGGCCGAGGCCGAGCGGCGTGAGTGGGCGAGCGCGCGGCACGGACGACGCAGCAGGAGGCCGCAGGGGCGCACCGCGAGGTCGCAGCGGCGGCGAGGCGCGCCGGCGCCGGCGGAGGCGGAGGTGACCGGCGCCGCTGCCGAGGAGTCGAGGAGAAGCAGCCGATCGCGTCCGCGTCGGCGCGATCCGAGAGTGGCTGAGTGAAAGAGAGAAATGGGGATTTGGGGAGAAAGATTAGAGGAGAAGCAGCCGGCAATGGCCAATGGCTAATAGGCTTGCGACTCCAGACTTGGGCCGAATAAGAAATAGGGTCATTGGGGTGGGCTGCCGAGCTGTGCTGCTGAGAACATGTAATCATATATATTAATATGTGTAGTATATACTTTATATATTAAAGGGGGTATATATCAGTTTTTTGTGCAAAACTTTGGGTGGTGCGACTGTACCCCCATGCACCTACTGTAGCTCCGCCCCTGTCTTGCTATAGTGTGCTACAGTATTTTTGATGCGCCGCACATCTAGATCTCGGCCGTTGTCTTCCCATCTGATGGCTATAAAAACAATGTCATATCACTGTTCACCGTGACGTTACCTCAATGAGGATTCGGATCCTTCATCATACATGCGCCTATGGTGACGCATGAAACCGGAGCCGCGCCATCGGAGGTGGAGGTGCCGCTCACCGTGTTCGACCTCGTCGCGCCGACCTACCACGTCACCGTCCTCTTCGCCTTCTCCCCGCCCAACCCGACCAACGGCGCCCTTGTCGCCGCCCTGTCATCCACCCTGCCGCACTTCCTGCTCCTCACCGCCCGCCGCGTAGAGCGCAGCACCAGCCCCGACCGCCCGTTCTTCCTCACCGGCAAAGGCGGCACGGGCGCTCTTGTCGTGGAGGTCGCGGTCTCCTTGGCGCTCTCCGACCACATCCCGCTCGTGCCGTCACCAAGGGCACGCGGCACATGCTGCAGCTCCAGATAAACCGCTTCGCCTGGAGGTGCTACCTGCCAGGGAGATGATCTCAGGTCTTAAACCAAGCAATGCACAGGCAGCCCTCCGGTACGTAACCAGACCAGGTGGACGTCCTCAGATACGCAACCAAACAGCCCCTTAGTTTTCCAAGTGTTTGGAGGCACTCGGGAAAGTAACCGGTTCAGGTAACCGTGGTGTGCCGTGTGCACCCCAACATTGATCCATGCAGCGACGTGGGTCCCACGTAAATGATATGTCCATTGCATGCTCTCGATTGAAGCACGTGATGCGGGCATAGTATCTATTTTGCTACGTGTACACAGAAGGTTTCTTGGCTGCTGCCACGTGCACAACAGTGAACTTACACGAGGAAACGTACAAGATCGAGGACGTCCTCAGACAGATCGTGCCGAACCGGTGGGTCCCACCTTCTGTCCCATTACACGACCACAGGTGGGACCACCTCACTGACGCCCGGATTCCCACCTTATCAACAGGCGTGTACAAGAGATGCATGCAAAGCAATGCACGGATGAGTCGTGCACTTGAACCAGCTAATCCTACACAACACACAGACACAGTCACACACACAACATGGCGATGATGGACGTGCGAGTGCAGCGATCCTTCATCATACCTGCGCCTGTGGTGGCGCACGAAACCGGAGCCGCACCATCGGAGGTGGAGGTGCCGCTCACCGTGTTCGACCTTATCGCGCCGACCTACCACGTCACTGTCCTCTTCGCCTTCTCCCCACCCAACCCGACCAATGTCGCCGCCCTGTCATCCACCTCCCCTACTTCCCGCTCCTCACTCCGTTCGTGACCGCCCGTTCTTCGTCACGGGCGCGGTCTCGTGGAGGCTCGCCGCTCTCCGACCACATCCCGCTCGCACCGTCGCCGGAGCTCGCTCTCCTCCACCCGCCGGTCACCAAGGGCACGCGGCACATGCTCCAGCTCCAGATAAACCGCTTCGCCTGCGGCGGCATCGTGATCGCCTCGTCGTCGCACCACCAGGCCGCCGACGGCTACTCCATGGTCACCTTCCTCCGCGCGTGGGCCGACACCGTCCGAGGAGATGGCGTGCCGCCGCTCGACCGTCCAGTGCCGTACGGCCCGGGCGCCCTCGTGCCGCGTCGCCCGCCGCGTTGCGAGTTCGAGCACCGCGGCGCCGAGTTCTTGCCGTTGTCGTCGCACAAGGACGGTGTAAGCAGTAGGCGAGCCGCAGTTCAGGTCGAACCTTCCGAGATCACCAACATGCTGCTGCATTACACGAGCGAGTTCGTGGCCGAGCTCAAGCGCCGCGCGCAGAACAAGTACACCACCTTCGAGACCGTGTCGGCCCACGTCTGGAGGAAGATCACCGCCGCACGCGGGCTCGACGGCGCCGCGCGCACGTCGATCAACGTCGCGGTGAATGGCCGCGGGCGGCTCGGGACGGATGCCGTGCCGGCGGGGTTCTTCGGGAACGTCGTCCTCACGGCGAGCTCCGGGGCTTGCGCGAGGGACCTGACCAGCGGCAGCCTCGCCGACGCCGCGGCGCTGGTCCGTGCGGGGATCCGTGCCGTCCACCGGCGGTACCTCCAGTCGTTCATCGACTTCGGGGCACTGCACGGCGACGAGGAGCTGGAGGCGACGAGCGTGAACGAGGACAACGTGCTGTTGCCGGACGTGTGGTCCAACAGCTGGCTGCATCTCGAGCTGCACAGGCTGGACTTCGGGTCCGGCGGGCGGCTTGCCGGGGTCCTACCGGCGAAGGTTCCGAAGGACGGGGAGGTGGTGTTGATGCACAGCCTGCGGAAAGAGGGAGGGGTGGAGGTGTTCGTGGCGTTGGGGGAGAAGCATGCCAAGGAGCTCATGAGTATTGCTTGCACCATGGATCCGTACATGTGATAGCGGTGTGATTCCGTTGGGCCAACGTCGGTGTGAGGCCTCAAGAGTTAATCTTGTTTCATGTTTTAGTTTGTAGAGTGAAATTTGCATTTCGTATTGCATCATGTTTGCTGGTATGAGTCGGTGCATGTTTAATTGCGCAGTGTGTGTTAAGGAGTGCGTCGACGCCCCGAAGGAATCAGTTGGATCGTGTGTTAATGCGGGTGTGCAGTTGCACACGTTGTGTTTGTTAGTTGCTTTGAGTTATTCAGAAAATGACGCTGGTTCTGTAGCGCGTCAAAAAAGCACTCTGTTGTCGTCTGTGTTCATCTTCTCCGCAGAGCTTGTGTGCTTTCGAGAGCTTGTGCTCATCGGCGATGGAGAGATGTGTTCGTCATCATGAGTCAAGTCCGTGGAGTTGAGTCCGAGATATTAAGTAGTTGTGTCAAGATTAAGGAAGATAATATTGAAAATTTAATCTTGACTTAGAGTACGCACATCTATTTAATCCTTTACGGATACCAATTTTTGGGGGGAAATCCTTCACGGATTTCTCTGTGTGTGTGTGCTTCACGGCGTATACTAGTCTCTCTCTCTGAAGGTATCCATCACGCACGTACGCGCAGCAGGAGAAAATTTACCTCTGGCTTAACACACATGCATTATGCATACTCTAAGTCAAGATTAAAATGTATTTGGAAGACCTCGAAGGAAGAAGGAAGTTTTTCATATCAAAATAAACAGAACTATCACAAAGATCTCGTTGAGACGGTCAAAATTCATATATCATTTGCTTGCTATGTTGAGAGCTCGGTGAGAGAAAGATGCCGAAGCTGAAAGTCTACGACATTATATGGGGCCCGCTTGTCAGGCCGACCATGCGTGTGGGTCCCACCAGAACCACGACCGTCGTCGAGCATATGGTCACGTGGACTTCCATCCAACAGCAACCGCCAACCCGAGCATGCATGCATGCAGGCAGCAGCGTGGGCTCACGTAACGATGATGTCCTTTGCATGCAAGACAAGATGGCTCTCGGGCAAAGTATCTGTTTTGCTATGTGTACACGGAATGCTTCTTGGCTGCCGCTACGTGCACAACAGTGAACTTACACAAGGAAAACGTGTATGATCGAATACAGCTTAGAAATCAGATCATGCCCCGTTGGTGGGTCCCACCTTAATCTCCCATTTACACGTGGGGGACGTGAATCCTCTGCCTTAGAAGCAGCTACCGCGGTCGCGCATTAGAGCATCCACAGTGTATGGACCCCTTTAAGACGTCTTAAGGTGATACATGTGAGGGGGGTCTTAACTAAATAAAAATACCACAATGTATGGACCTCTTTAGCATCTATTGGTCGGACCCACATCCAAATAAAAACCTCTCCCTCAATCCTCCTCTCCTCCCATGGAACCGGTTCCCACCTAGAAACCCATTCCTCTTCTCTCTCCTCTAAGACTCTTGTTGCAATATGAAGTACTAGGTCCATCCTCTTCTCTCTCCTCTAAGGCCCCCTTTCAAGCCCACATTGCCCATGCTCTTAGAGTCCAATCACCAACGAACGGTTTAGATCAATAGTGAATAGTAGCAGCCTATAGTAGTAAACTGTAAAATTGCTATGTTATTTTCATCGTGTATTAAAAGCGAAGACCGCTTTCTCTTGTGCTACTTCAATTCTTGTAGCAATGCACTCATAGAATCTGTTGCTACGGTGCTCTCTCAGCGATCGCAGAGGACTTGAGTTCCACAGGTGTGGTGGTGCGTGTTGCAGTGCAGTCATCGACGCCCAGATTTCCACTGCTTCGCCCGTGCATGCGTGGATTGACACCAAAGACACCGATATGTGGGTCCCGCCACCGACGACACGTACGAGAGTTGGATGACTGTGCTTTGGACGGCCGACTTTGGCTCTTTTCTGAAGATTAATTATGAAGATTTTTATTAGCAGTTTCCAAGTCGATTATTTTATTTCTTTATCTTGTGTTGAGTTGTAGGCTACATATAGCTCTTATATGCCCTCGTTGCAAGGAGGCCACGAATATAAATCTATTATTTTCATAGAGCTATATGTTTGTTATTCTTCTAGGTATGACACACAATTGCAACTAGAGAGGCGAATTAGGTGTTCTCTACCCGTTGTTCTTGTGATTCCTTGTGTTTTGCAGGAGCAACAACATGTTTACTTTGCATGATCGAGTAGACGAGTATCGAATCGTGTGGTTGGACGAATTTGAGTGTCACTGATTGTTGTAATCGAGACACAGTGTAATCGAGACAGTGGTTGATGTCGTCGTTTGTTAGGTTGCACGGATCCAAGTTATCACAATCCTACGTCGTGAAGATCGGGCATCCCTGTACCATCTTGGTAGTTGACACAATATAATTATTTATCCTTAGATTAGTTCTATTTTTCTGCCCTATACACAAAAATCCTAAAAAAATTCTTTAGCCCGTGGTTCAATATGTTATTTTAGTGTGTTTTGTTAGTTTTTTGTCCATTAGAAACTTTGTTTTAGTTGTTGGTCGTGTCTCCTTTTTTACTCAACCACATTATCAACTAACGCTACGAAGACATAGTGTTACTACACTACTGTAGGCGTGTTACCGCACTTTTACAACATCATCTTTGTACCGTTTCGGTTGTTCTAGATGTGTCATTTTTGCATTTTCTTTTGTTCCAGATTATGTGATATATGTTTCCTATCCCTAGTTAAATGTTTGCTAAGTCCATATATTTTTTAAAAATAGAAACCTAATTTCCTTTGTGAACCAATCTGCCCTTTGCGAACACTTTGGTACTATTGGGACTAGCTATTTGACACCACTGTAGGGCTGCTCATATATCATCTAAGTGCACAAGCTTGTGAGTTGTACTTCCTGAACCGTATGGGAATTGTTAATACTCATTGTTTCGTAAGTTGGCTAAGGTATATAAAAAATAGAGAGAGAAAAAGAGAAAAGACAACCATACAAAAAAGAGAAGAAAATAAATGCAAAGGAGTGGCGGTTTAGGTTAAGAGAAGACGGAGATTACAAAGAGATAGTTTCGGGAGACCCGGATCGTCAACCGCTTTGAGAAGCGTGCATGAGTGTAGACCTGTTTGTGTGTGGGCTTAACGAGTACCCATCGGAGTTTTCTCTCTAGACCTAACCTCCACTATAAAAGGGAAGGGTGTAGGATTTGCACCTCTATCTATCTAAGCTTTAGAAACCCTAATTTATGATTTAGGGAAAGAGGGGGCTAGAACTTGAGATAGATGGATTGAGAAATTTGGTGCTCAAGTATGGGCTTTTGTCTCCCATGGTAGAGTGGTTATAAACCAACAATCCATATAGTCAAACCAATTAATCTAGATTGCCCCAAAGATGAGTTCTATTTTGTTCTTATTCTCTCTTTGATAGTTTGGGGGTTTTGTGTTCCAAGAGTTTTGGCTGGGTATTTTGTTTTAATCTAGCTTGGTAGGACTTGTGGGATCTGTTCTAAGGTCATCTTCCTCCCACGAGCAAGCTTTTGGCTTAAGTTTTGGTTTTTCCTGGTTTTTGTGCCATCTTGACCTCAATCAAGAAATTCATGGAACCTTGGCTTTGATCGTCGATCGGAATATGTTCTTGTCCTTTTTTATGAGTTATGTATAAAATCTCAAGGGATTTGGATCATGAGATGAAAAGTTAGATAACAAGTTAACCTGGGGAGAATTACCAACAGGGGTCGGAGCTTGCTGAGGATCTTTAGGGACCTCCGCCTCCATAGACGGGGTCGGAATTACCGCAAGGTCCTGAGCAAGTGCTGGTACTGATGCCTGCTCAAGGGCTTCCTCAATCACCACACCCTCGAGAACTTGTTCCTAAAGAATGTTCTGGTTGAGGGCTTCCCCGGTCACTTCGTCCCCAAGAACTTTTTCCTAAGGAGTGTTCTGGCCGGGGGTGACCAGAACACCAGAAGATCTTATATGACTTTTTCCTAACGGGTAGGGCTGGTTAAACCCTTCACATCCTCCAACATAAGGCCAGAAGTAATGTCCTCGACCAGCTGGTCGAAGATATCGTCCCTAACCTTCGAATCGGAGGTTGTGGTTTCGTCGACCTCCAGAGCAGCTGCTTCAAGAGCAACTGTCACGTCGTGAATGGCCACTCTGGGCCTACGACTTCTGCACTCTGCTCTGCAGGCCCTCCTTCTCTCCCACCTAAGTAAAAACATCAAAATTGATTAGGTGATGACATTCTCCATATATATATATATATATATATATATATATATATATATATAATTTCAATGCTCTTTTTTACCTATAGAGGACCATCTTCTTCTATGGCCTCTGAGCAGGAATCGGTTGGAACCATGGTAGGACCAGAATCCTCACTGGATTTGATAATCCTTAGCCTGACCGCCTACATTTTAGAGCAAAATCAAAAACAGATCGGAGAATATATAAAAGATGAAGAAAAAATGATTATCTACCTTAAGTCTCTGTAGTCTCTCTTCTTCAGAGACGATCGCCAAAATACCCGGGAACGCAACCTTACTATCAGCTTCCCCTGCGCAGATCATTTTGGTCCTCTCTCTGACTTCGTCAAAAGAAAGGACTTAAAAAGACAAAACAGATTTCAAGGTTATAAGATAATCAATTAAATAGGCTATACTGGTCGGAGCTTTTTTCAAGACCTACCATCTCTTGAGTCCTTGATCGCTTCATCACGACCAATGTACCAGAGCAGGGAATGGTCTCGAAGCTTTAGGGGACTAATTCGACGCATAGTGAAATCCCTCACCACATATCAAGAAGTTAAACATTTCCTCTTTAGATCTTGGATGGCATCCACCCATCTTCCGACAATCCCTGTCTTCTCCGTGGTCAACCTCCACTTTGTATTTTCGCTCGCTTTTTTACCAACGAAGTAAAGGCCATCATCCTTCATGACTGTCATATAGAATCAGCTTTTCTTCCATGACGACCACGAAGATTTTGAGTACATCTGGATGTACTAATTGGCCTTCCCATCGTGAAGACGCAGCGGACACTCTCCAGGTCCAACCTTGGATTTTCCTGACCTCGCTATCTGGTAGAAATACCTGAAGAGCTTCAGATTCGGTCGCATCCCCAGGAACGACTCGCATAGATAGGTGAATATGTTGATGTTCACGATGGAGCTTGGAGCCAAGTTCACCAACTCTACCTCGTAGTACTCTAGAACTCGGGAGAGGAACTTGTGCGCCAGCAACCATACCCCACATTCGATGTAGGCAAGGAAAATAGGGATTTCCCCTTCCTCGTGGCTCGAAAAGTGTTCTCTGGCCGCTGATATCCACTTGATCAAACTCTTATACGGCAGCATCCCGATCTCTTCTAGCACCTTGAGCTTCTTCTCGCTCAGATATGAAACCATCCACTTAGTGACCGAGTCCGACATGGTGGGATTTTTTGAATGGACGAACAGAGGTCGAAAGAAGCTTTCGGTGAGAGAGAAAGAGAAGGTCAGAAAGGATTCTTCACAAGAAGATGAGACGAGGTCGGAGGAGAATTTTTGCAAGAAGGCGAAAGCATTCAAGAAAGCCTGAGAACGTAAAAACCCCAAAGTCGTGCTCAATGGGGCTTTTATAGCCTCAGCACTTTAACTGCAATCGGGAGTTACCCCAAGTCCAATGGATATAACCTTTTGTCCAACGGACACAAAACTCTTCGATTCCCAAGGCAGTTTCTCAACTTTAAAGTGAATACAGACCACCTCGTATGTCATGGCATTAAATGGGGGTCTGCCCGATACGACTTCATTGGAAGAAAATGTTCACACAACCAATTCATTTAAAGTTCGGGGGCTAGCTGACAAGGATTAAAATCTCTATTTATTACTTTAATACATAATAAAAGACCATATGTCTTCATGGTCGCAACCCCTAAGGCTAACGGCATCACTGGTCGTAAAGATTCCAGGGGTTACATAATGGGTATCCTGGTCGGACAAGGTCATATCCTAGTCCCTAACCAGTTAGCTGCTCGTAGAAGCTATGAAATGGTATCTGGATTTAACTCCAAGTATATTTCTTACCGTGTGATGAATAGAACACATGTTGTATATTCCATACCACGCGACGTTTCATAATCTTAAGACACTGACAAACAACCATCGTACGGTTGAGTGTCTTACAGACACTTCACCGTCGAACGGTTGATACTTCATCAACCACCGTCTTGCTCCGACCAGTCGCGATGCTTCCCAACAGACGTCTTCTCCAAGAGTAACTGTCGCCACTTCATCAACTACTTAAAGGCGAACGCAAAGGGCATGAGGCATCACATTCCATCAGATTGAAGCACAACAGTCGGCATTAGATTTACGTTTCAAGTCTAATTCGATAGCATAGCAAGCACTACGCTCAGTGTAATTAGGATTAGTCCACTACCTTGTCAAGGGAACCCCCTATAATAGCCAGTTCATATCAATAAAGAGAAGCCCCATTCTCTCCCAAGAATTCTGTGTCATTTTTCTCTATTTTATTTCATAAGATCGGCGACTTGATCGTCGATGGATGGGGAAAGGCATGGGACCGAGGGAGGCGAAGCTATGGAGATCACATGGATATGCTAATCTTAGTGTGTTGAATAATTGGTAATAGCATCGAGGTGTTTGGAGACTCATTTCCGTCGAAGTCCTGCTGCTTGTCAGGCATAGGCGGTCTGACTGGCCATGGGTGGTGATCAGACCGGTTGGGTGCTTTGGCGGTCAGACCAGCTAAATGTGGCGGTCTGACTGGCAAAAAAAGGTGAAAAAGTGAACGTGTGAAGGGATGCTTGAGGATGCGTTTGCACTTAGTCTCATTGGAATTGGGGTTTCGAGCAAAAACTAGATATTGTTTGAAAATTCCAGAGAGGGTGCAGGTTTCTGGGGCTGAAATTTGGCTAAGTGTTGGGGTGGTCTGACCGGCCATTTGTCGGGCGGTCTGACCGCCCAGGGGATGGCCAGACCAACTGGCTAGCAGTCAGATCGACCGAGGGCATTAGTCTGACCGGCCAGAGAGGGTTCATGCTCCGAGAAGGCTGTGAACTTTGAGGGTTAGGTCATATTCATCAGTTTTATTGCATAGATGTTGCATGATGCACGTTTTGGCTAACATGGATCAAGTTATGAAGAACTTGTGCCTGAAAATGGTTGTTTGGTCTATTGTTGTGCATATGGCCTGGAGTCAACTATGGTCAACGGCGAGGAGGACCAGGACTTGGTTAGGAGAACCAAGGTCCAGAACGATCGTAGATGTCGGGTGAGATGGTTGGACTCAAGCAAGGCGCAAGATGGACAAGAACCATAGAAGGCGAAGTTTGAGCAAAGGCATTTGTGAGGGTATGTGCTCATGCTTTATCAATTATGTGAATTGATGATTGTGCATATCATGTGCTGATACGTAACGATTTGCTTATTTGTGATGATTGTAGGACACCAGAGCTAGGTCATGCTGAGCGCGGAATAGATTGGGACTAGATTAGGAGAACCGAGGTCCAGAACGATCGAGGTGGTGCCGGAAGATGGCTGAGGCTGGTGGGGTGGTTACAAGTCGAGAAGAAAAGAAACCGGAGCGGAAGCTACCAGTGATGAACATGACGGGCAGCAGCAAGGTGGACCGGGACTAGACTCAGGGAGGAGTTGAGGTCCGAACTAGGCTCAAGGAGGAGCTGAGGTCCGGAATGGTCAAGGAAGCCTGGTGCAATTATGGTGAGATATGTGGTGCGCCAAGTGACTTGGCCCCAATTGCAAGCGGGGGTGGTTCGGTGGGATCCAAACGCGTGAGAGGCTTGGTAGGAAGTCATTGGGGCCACATGGATGATGACGGAACATGGAAGATGCTTCGAGGTGAAGGAATCGCCAAAGATCGGTAGAGGAGCATTTTTGAAAGGAATAAGTTCACTTTACTCCCTCTAACTATCAGAAAAGTCTAGTTTACCCCTGAACTTCAAAACCGGTTATTTAACCCCCTAAACTTATGAAATCCGATCAAAAGATCCCTCGAGTTGGTTTGTTGGGATGGTTTTGTACACATGGCCTCTCATTTGTCCCAGTCAACAAGTGGGTCCCGTTGAACAATGGCTTGGCTCACGGCCACAGTGCGTGGACCGAGTCCACATGCACTCAGTGGCTTAGGGATGCTCTCGGGTGGCTCAGGCAAACAGATTTCACACCATCTTCATCACTGGATCTCGTGGAGCTCATCGAGCTCCTTCTCGGTGTTGGTCTCCTGCCACACCGATGACATCGTTGATGACGAGGATGGGGAAGATGACGAGTGGCTCGATGAAGGTGGAGAGCGCGAGCGTGGAGGAGACAGCGGTGAGCTCTTTGGGGCCGTGTTCCTAGAGCCACGTAGTCGCCTCCGCAGATGAGTCCCCACACGGCAGAGACGGCAAGGCTGCCCTGCTCTCCTAGATGGTGCACGCCCATGTCGGGAACTCCTTCTCTGATGGTGCGGGTACCATGTCCTGGCCAGCCTCACCCATCCTCAGAAGAAGGCACCAGAGATGGCGAGGAGGAGGAGGCGATGGTTGAGGGTAAGGCGGTGCTAAGGAAGATGAACATGGCCACCTTCGTCATCCCCTTCGACAACTAGTTCCACTAGATCCGCCTTCTCCCTTCCCTCCGGTGGCATGAGGGCAGCGGCCAGGCGGAGGCGACCTAGCAGCGGCATAGTGACGACGGACGTAGGGGGAACGGAGGGGCAGCGCTGTGGCCCAAGATCTGGCCGGAGCCGGGCGGCACGAAGCTGGACTCGGGCCAGAGCCGAGCAGCATGGTGGCGCTGTGGGCCGGGGCCGAGAGGAGGGGCGGCACCGGGCTGGGTAGAGGCGCATGTGCGGGGCTGAGCCCGACGACATTGGTGATGGTGCTAGGGGAGGAAGCGACGCCGGGGGGAGGAGCCGGAGGCGGCGCAGGTGGTGGTGGGCACGACTTAGGAGCCCGGAGGAGAGGGCGGCCACATGGGGAGACCCTGGGGGGAAGAGAGAGAGGCATCGGAGGCGGCGGTGGCGACGGGCCAGGTGAGTGGCGGTGGCGACGAGCCAAGTGAGCGGCGGTGGCGGCGCCGGGAGCCGGGCCAGCCGGAGGAAGGGGGGAGGAGCAAAGCTCCAGAGGGAGTTTATGAGGGAGAGAGAGAACCATGGAAATGAGAGGAGATTGGGAGGAAATAAAGCAAATGAAGAAGATGGTGGCTTTCCCGTCTCTCTCTCCCAGTCAGCAAAACCACTGTCACGTGTACAAAACCGCCACTTAAAACCAGCATGAGGGGCTTATTGATCGGATTTTGCAAATTTAGAGAGTTAAATAACCGGTTTTGAAGTTCAGGGGGTGAACCAGACTTTTCTGATAGTTGGAGGGAGTAAAGTGGACTTAATCCTTTTGGAAAATTGCCCTATACTGAAAAAGTGGTAAGTGGTGGTGTGCGAAACCACTTTCTTGGTCTTGGAGAAACCGTCGTGCAAGACGACGTAAGTAGAGGCGGTTTAGATCATATTGCATAAGGTTCATCCGATAAAATATTTATGTGTGTTCGGGAATCATTGTGTTCTGCTAGGAACCACTAACGACTCATGGTCGGAAAGAAGTTTCTGAGTCACAACCGATTACGTGTGAACCTACAGGGTCACACACTTAACAGGTTGGAACGAACGAGTTCGAATAGGATCCATCATAGGCTCTTTATAAGCGGATGCATGTGGTTGTTGGGACGTACGTGAGTTGCTCTACCAAAACCCTAGTCACCATTTTCTCGAAGGTCCTACCATATGTGTTGGTGCTAGCACACCGACGTATGATGTTCCACCCCTGTACATATGGAGATCGTAGAGGCGCTGCTGTGGTCGCTGTTGCACTGATCGAGGACAATCCACGACCTACGCAAGGAACGCCATTGGTTACTGGAGGAGACGATTTGTGCCGAGAACGTTGGACGATCGACTACAACCACTTCATCATTGCGCTCGATGTTGGATCAGGCTGCTTCAACTCTTCTTCTGCTGCACTATGCATCTAATAGTAACGATCTATGATATCTTGTTTGCATGGCTTCTTGATTTATATGGTAGAATTTTTGAATTACCAGCTAGTATAGCCTACCCGTATCCCTACAAGTTTAGGTCAAGCGAAGACGGAGATCACGAAGAGACAGATCCGGGAGACCCGGATCGTCATCCGTTTTGAGAAGCGTGCGTAAGTGTAGACTCATTTGTATGTGGGGCTTAACACGTACCCATCGTGATTTTCTCTCTAGACCTAGCCTCCACTATAAAAGCGGAGGGTGCAAGATTTGCACTTCCATCTGTCCAAGCCTTATAAACCCTAATTTGTGATTTACGGAAAGAGGATGAAATGGAGGAGGCTAGGACTCGAGAGAGATGGATTGAGAAATTTAGTGCTCAAGTGTGAGCTTTTGTCTCCCATGATGGAGTGGTTGTAAACCAACAATCCATCTAATCAATCCAATCTAGATTGCCCCAAAGATGAGTTCTATTTTGTTCGTTTTTGTGTTCCAAGGGTTTTGGTCGGGTCTTTTGCTATAATCTAGATTGCTAGGATGTGTGGGATCTGTTATAAGGTCATCTTCCTCCCACGAGCAAGCTTTTGGCTCAAATTTTGGTTTTTCCCGGTTTGTGTGCTTTCTTGACCTCAATCAAGAAATTCATGGAACCTTGGTTTTGATCGTCTCGATCGTCGATCGGAATAGGTTCATGTCCTTCTTGACGAGCTATGTTTGAAATCTCAGGGGATTTGGATAATGGGGGTCAAAAGTTAGATCATTTTGTGGATCTTTCGAGCTGCTGTTCTCACAGCCGGCGGTTAGACCAGCTAGGCAACGATGGTCAGACCGGCCGAAAGGCATTGAGCTTCGGGGTTTTTAATTTCAACACAAAACTTCTGTTGTGTTATTGTGCTTTTGAGCTTCGTAGTTTTCATAGGTATTGTAGTGAAAAGGAAGTTGAATATCGCAGGTGATGAAAAATATAGGTGCTCCTATTCACCCCTAGTCGTTTATTCGGTCCAACACACTCAAACATAATGTAATGTTTCAAGGGCACCCTTTACTGAAGAAATGTAGGGCCTGTTTGGTTTGGAGCCCTGCTTAGCCAAACCAAATTTTTGGTAGAGCCAAAATCTAGGTAAAGCTAATTTCTTGGCAAAATAATGGCGTTTAATTTGTGGCCAACATGAGCCAAATATTTGGCAAAATTGCACGAGCTGCTATTTGGTTTGGAACCAAATAAATTACCAAAATTTTGAAGGAGTTGATTTTTGTTGTTTGGTTTAGAGCCAAGTTTGAATACATATACTCTACAAATAAAGAGGTGATATTACCTCCTGTGACATACAAAATAGCAAGCACTTTGGTGGATGATAACACATTGCAAATTTATAATGTAAAAATAATTAATTTTGGGATCATTTCCCACAAAAAATATCTTTTGTGATAGAGGTAAGATTGAAACCATTTTTAGAAATAAGTTTACTTAAAATAAAAATTAACCAAATTGGTTTCACTGTATTTGAAGTAAAAATGAATTATTTATGTATTTTAGAAGTTTAACATACTTTTCAATGTGTGAATAAATGGATTTCAGATTTTATAAACCTTTTAATACTTTTCTCACCGAGGCTGAGCTAGCCTCAGACACTGACCGGTGGGGTCCAGTGAACCAATGGCAGCGAGACACACGCGGTGCGAGTCGGAACGTTTCGGATGGTCTGATCAGGAATGGACGGCCTTGATTGAGTGGGATGTTCGGACGGGCCGAACGTTCCCAATCGTTTCGGTCGGTCCAATTGGATTTTAACGGTCCAGATCGCGAGGGCTGTTCGGCGGTCCGAACGTTTCCGCTCAATCGTGATGGTCGATTTCAAATCGGACGGTTCATGCGCTGTCAGTCCGAGGGATGTGGCCGCCACGTAGGCACGAAAGCCGACGTGGCTCTGACGTGGACATGCCACAAAGGCACAAAGCCGGCGATGCTCTGGTGACCTCCTCGCCAGCGCTACGCGCCACGGCAAGGAGCGTGGGTGTGCGCAAAATGAAGCTAACGTGTTACTGATGCTATTGAGCTACCTTGCAGCGGAGGGGCAAGGTGAAAAGGGTGTTGGCGACGAGGTTTAGCGGCGGTGAGATTCGGTCATCGGTGAAGTAGGCGCTCCGGTGGTCCTCGCGCCGAGTGAGTGCGCGCACGAGGTTCGCGGCGTCGATGTGGTGCCAAAGAGAGTGTCGAAGTGGCCGGAGGGAGCTTGTCGTCACCAGAGAGGATGAAGATCCGAGCTTCGGTGGTGGCTAGCGAAAAACTTTGAAATTAGGGCGCTAAAGAGACAGAGGGGCTAAGTGGATGGCGGCGATAAGGTGAGGAGGCCAAGGCACACCTAGGGCATCCTTTTATAGGGGCCAAGGGGCACCGGGGCGGCAAGAATGGCGGCATGGTTCAGTGAAGAAGAAACGACGGGTGAAGAAAGCCGGACGTGGGAGATGATACTGTAGCAGGCGGGGCGATGCCAATTCATTGGCGGCCGATTTTGCAACCAAAAAATTGCCAAGGAAATGGCTAGGCAAAGCCGGGCAAGCCAAAAAAATTTGGAGCAAAGCCAAATTTTGGTAATGAACCAAACGGTGGTCAAATTTTCAGAGCAACACCAAAATTTTCGTATGGCTAACTGGGGTAATAAATCAAATAGGCCCATAACTCTTTTGACCGATGAAGTAAATAACAAGTTTTGTTTAGAAGAAAGAAATAAAAATAGGCGTGACTGAATGGTGAATTGGTGATAGGTGTCATTGTACATGAGTGCTCACACCTCTGGAAATACCGGGGGAACAAATCTGTCAAAATAAAAATACCGGAGAAAATGATATAAAAAAAAGGGAAGTAAGCATTTAGCTCTGAACGGTCCGTGACGGTTGTTAATAAAACTAGGATTTAAGCAATGGGTTCAGAACATAATCTAAGACTTGTATCTCTCACTGTTGTATATCACTAAGTATCTAATTCGTTGCAATGCGCTACCTACTATTATACACAGAATCGTTACGCTGGTCCGCATGGAGAGGAAAGCTTGAAATCAAATCCAATGGGACTCCTACAGTCAGAAGCATTATTCTGGCTCGGTCAATGTGCAATGCTTGCACACCGAACCTCAACCTTGGAAGAAATTCTTATTACGGTATTGAATCGCAGCACAAAGCATGGACGCTAATTATCCATGAAGAAGGCTGGTTTAACCGTTGGATCGTGAAATGCCAGGTTAATGATGCCCTCTGACTAGCAATGAAAATGGAAAGAAAAAAAATAAATAGCATCAGAGCATTTCATTTCGCTAGTATCAATTCGGTTCTTTATTCAGTTTTTTCAATCGCTCCCTGCTATCCAGACTAACTAAGAACTACTTCACTGGAAGCTCTCCGGGAAACCAAATCATACAAGCCAATCGCACGACGATACTTACTGGAAAAATAAGAAGCAGAAAAGGGAGAAGACGAAGAATCAAGAACCAAGAAACCTGCAGCGAGACGTACCTCGATCCTAGGAACTCACCCCTTAGTTGAATCCGACGCAGAGATCGAAGAGGAGCACCAAAAACGCAAATGCAAATGTGGTCAACTCTGCTCCAGAAATATGAAATCTCATTAGGCCAGTCTCAATGGTGGGTTTCACTTCCCAGTTACCAAGACTACCACGTCAGCTGCTTTGCAGACTAGGAATGATAAATGAAACTGTCTCTCTCAGTGGGGAGTTTCATTTCACTGTTTCCAACTCAAGCTGCAGGAGTTAATATGTGCATGAAGTTGTGATCCCGAGGGCATGAGATTGAAACTCGCCGGCCTCAATGCGGGTTTCAGCGGGTTTCATTGCCTGGGTAACGGTGACGAGCGGGTTTCACCTAGATGAAACCCTCTTCCTCTCTCTCCTCATGAATACTTTGCCAACTAAGCAAATTTGCTGATGTGGCGTATCATTAAATGAGAATGAAATTCCTTTGAAACCCCCACTGAGACTGGCCTTAGTGGTGCCTGTGGTTTTTGTGGATTTTCTCGTCGTGTCTTTAGTGGAGATGAGATTAAATATGACAACTCCAATTCAAAGTCAACTACGAGATTTAGGGACATAAGACATACCATTAGGTCAACTTAAAATAGTACTTTCTCCGTTCCTTTTTACTTGACACAGTTGACTTTTTACGGTCAAATTTTCTAAAGTTTGACCGCCAATAGATTTAAATTTATCTATATTGGCTATATGAAAATTATATCATTAGAATTGTCGTTGAAAATATTTTCATAATATTATAATTATATTAGTACATCTTAATGTAAAGTTATAAAAAATTGTGGTCAAAGTCACATCTCGAAGACCGTAAAAAGTCAACTGTGTCAAATAAAAAAGAACGAAGGGAGTAGCACAAGTCACTTATGTAGATCTTTCTTAGAGAGTACATAGAGGACACACACCCTGCTCACGCTGCACACACGCACTATGTGCGCGTCCACTACACAGTAAATTTTGTGGATGCCGGAGCACCTTACAGAGCACATGCATGCATACTCTGATTAAATAAGACACACTACATCGATCCTAGGGACCGAACCTAGGTGGACGAAAACAAACACTCGCTCCCACCACCAGACCACTAGTCCGTCCTTGTTTCCTATGTAGCTAAGAGGTGTTTGTCGAGCCTCCACCCTCCACCCTGACAACTCATTGATGGCTAGTGCCGCTCAATAGAACACCTGTTTTTAGTGAAGCAACTTTATGCAATCAATGTATTCCCCTCAATTCTAACCGAACACTCGCTATATACTCCATCCGTTCTTTTTTATTTGACACAGTTGACTTTTCACGGTCTTTGAGATGTCACTTTGACCACAACTTTTTATAACTTTTATATTAAGATGTACTAATAAAATTATAATATTATGAAAGTATTTTAATGACAATTCTAATGATATAATTTTCATATAGCCAATCTAGAAAGTTTGACCGTAAAAAGTCAACTGTGTCAAGTAAAAAAGAACGGAGGGAGTATGTGTCTATTGGTGCCGTCGGCGGTGGATCCATGATTTCAAGAATGGGTGTTCGGAGTTACAAAAATATTATCTATTAACTTGTGGCATATTTTAGTCATTATATGCTACTAGAAGTCTAGAACTGCAATTGTATTTTGTCTATAATTTTTTTGATATCCACATTAAGCTTCACGACAGTATTCAAAGCAATACTACAAACAAGGTTATTACTATGATATCACAAATTGAGTAAATCTCACTCAATTTGGAATTTTTTTTTTGCAATTTGGAAATATATGTACTAATTGATCCATTAATCCTACAGAAAATATTTGTACCAAATGCCACTGCCGGCAGCCAACCTTCCTACTTCTCAGAGTCCCAGTGGCCAGTTCAGCACTTCGGCTATTCACTTCGGCTGTTCCCCATCAGTCCATCATGACGGCGGTGGCGGCGAGCCAGCGAAGGAGGAGCGATTGCGAGAGGCAAGCCGCGAGCGCCGGCGACCCGGAGTCCTAGACACTGGGGACTGGGGATCAACCGGCCCAAGTAGGAGAGGAGGAGGCTACGCGTCACGTAAGACGAGGCAAGAAACCAGCGGGCAGCAGAGGAGCTCACCTTGACCTCGCCGTCGCTCCTTGTGCCGGTGCCGGTGGCAGATCCTGCTCGGACTCGGCCTCGGCACTGCCGCGCGTCCTTGCGCCGCTGCCTCCCCTTGCCTCGGTGCTTCCCTCCCCTTGCCTCGCCACTCCATCCATCCTAGTCGCGCGTCCTTACGCAGTTGCGCCGCCGCCGCCGCCGCCGCCGCCGCCACAGAGCAAGAAGAGAAAGAGGAGGCCGGGAGGAAAGGTAGGGTTGGGGTTGGGGCTACCGAGTGCGGCTTGAGCCTTGATCTTGGTGGTGACCGTGGCGTGATGGGCTTAGGCTACTGGGCTAGTGGTTGGTGCAGCATGAACCACGTGGTGGACTGGTCTGGTGGGGCAGTGGGCAGTGGGCTGGTGTGGTGTGGTGGACCGAGGTCCGAGTGGATTGTGCGCGAACGCAATGGCGGACGGGATTCGATCGAGCCACAGTTGAAATACGAGTTTTCAGTATACTTTCTAGTATATATACCTAATATACCTACTAAATACTAGGTTTTTTCTCAAAAATTTTGGGTGTACATCTGTACACTTATGTCCTTATACTAGGTCCGCCCCTGAGTACTGCATTGACAGTTTTTGTGTGAGGACCCCGGTTTATTCGGCTTGTACTGTTTAACCATCCACTTGGTCCTAACAGTACAAATCAAATAAACCAAGCCTCGAGATATGTATACTTCCTAAATGCAGATACACACCCTGTTACAAAATCATGCATCAATTCCATTCATACACATAGAGCCAAGCAAAAGCACAACCGAGAGACATAGATAATATAAAGAGAGTTATTACAAAAGAGAGGCCGACCGGCCAAATAACACATAAGCAACTAACTTAAACAATGAAGCAAAATGGCCATAAGATGGCGATAAACAAAAGCCAATCGGTGTGCCTTTGCCCACAAGGCAACCAACCGGACCGCTAAGCTAATCGTCCCAAACAACACAGAACACACTCACAAAAGTGAGGCCCTTGGGGCTCACCTTCTTCCTCTGCAACAATTAATATTAAGCAAGCGGATGAGTACAAAACTTGTTTTTGTACTCAAGACCGACGTGTGAGATAATGTAACTATAATTAACTACATGCAAGCTTTATTTAAGTGGATGAGGCTCGACTTATTTTCAAAGATAAAGCAAGTTTTCATTTGCAATAGGGTAATAGATTCAAAGCAAGTTTGCAACTAACTTTTATTGTTCAAATAAAAGAGAGACAATTATAGCAATAGATAAATGACAACACCAACCTAGAAGTGACTAACCCATAGCCACCACAACAATAGCATGAAGTACCCTTCATACCACCCATGTCAAGTTTAAGTTTTTAAAAGGTTGTAGTCTAGTTCTTGCACGACCTTACCAAGCATGTCCATAACCTAGACGAGGCTATTCGAATAGTTTTAACCTGCAGGGTGTACCAATGTACCCACACGATAGACCGCCTTTCCACCACCACGGTTAGCACACTTCCTTTGGTATGCAGTGCATGGCTAAGTCTAACAAGACGCTTTCCAATGGACGATGCTAATTAAGAGCAAGAACCCACGGGAGAAGGACACATTAGATGCCTAACCGTCCGCTAATGCTCCTCCAAAACACACACACAAGAACACACCCACCCACCACTCATAATTAACACCTTCCAAAGTACTTAGTCAAGAGAGGTTCTATATCCCCTCGTGTGGTTAGCACGCAATAAGCGCTGGCTTAGTGACACAAGTAACTCGGTCCTGAGGACTTAGGCACCATTCCACACACCCAACAGATCACATCAACATACCATTGTGCCCAAGTCAAGATATAGTTTTGTTTTCGCTTTTGATTTGTAAATCAATATAACACAAGGGTTGGACATAATGGAGTAGTATAAGTAGTTGTGTGATCAAGATCATCGACTAAGTCGATGATCGCCCAATACTACCGATAACTAGGCATGGCTAAGCAATATTCATTCGTAATCTACTAAGTGATAAGAGTTCATCCATCGAACTCTAACCACAGCAAATAATCTAGGCTCAGGTAGTAGAGGATAACCATTTACCTACAGATTATGCAACTAGAGGTCTAACTAATCAATTTAACAACAAAATAGCAATGCATACATAGAAGTTAAACAAAATATTAGACTTTAAAAGTAATGGGATTAATGGGAAATGATCAAACTGCTTGCCTGCTTGTTGTTGCTCAAATTGTTGCGGAGGGTCGTTCTCGGGGTTACCGCAAATGTCGAAGCCTAAGCGAAAGAGCGAAAACAACCAATAAGACGAGCAACACTAAAACGAAAGAGTAAGCAAAAATTATCCAAATGCGACGAAATTTATACACAAGGTAGAATACGAATATACCTAGACATAGAAACTGGAATAACTTAATTTGGATTTGTGGTGCAAAAGATATTCCCTAAAAACCTATTTTCGGCCATAATTAGCACTGTAGCAAAAATATTTTCTAGAAAGATTTTGAAGCTAAAACTTTTATGGTGGCTACCTACTGGTGTGGTGATAACCCATATAAAATTTCAGGTCATTTGAAGTTACAACGAATTAGTTATGATTTTTCTAAGTTCTAAAATTAGGACATCATTTATATCAGTAGCAAAGACCACTAGCAAACTGGTCCTTCACTAAGTTCATCCCTAAAGGAAATTAACAAAATTTAGTTCGCTCTATTTGGATTTACAGAAAACAAGTTATGGATTTTCTAAGTTTTTATAGCATTTTTGGAATATTTAATAAGGGCTGAAAAGGCTAAAATCGATTCCCAACATTTCGGTTCTTAACAGGGCCTGAAACATTTCTAGATTAATCTCTAGCCTAAAAGAAAATTAACACTCATCAAATCACCCAAAAGGATCTATAATGAAAAGATATGAATTTCTAAAGTTTTAACAACATTTTCAGTGGAAAGATAAAGCTACAGGAAATTATATCCCTTAACCGAAAGAAAAGACGTGGTTGATTATGGACCGTCGATCTGGATCGAACGGCCCACGCGCGCAGCGCGCCGCACAAAGACATCCGCACAAAGACTCCGCGAGGCTCACCGTTGGATCAAGATCCAACACCCGATCGAGATGGCAATCGATCGAAGCGGATGCCCGCCATCCCGGGCCGTCGATCAGCGATGAAGGGTGGGATTGAGGAGCCTTCGACGATCCAATTGCTCCCACGATCCCGCCACGGATCCAAGATCGAACTACCGAGGTTGATTGGGCCGCTCACGATTTGAACAGGGGACTCATCGACAACAGGCCCACCGTCGCTGACGCTAAGTCACATGCCGGTTTAAACACGCGCATGCGGGGTTTGAAGATGGCGGGCCACGTGTCGATGGCATCGTGGGCCACGCGCACGTGGGTTAGCGCCGGGCGATTAAAAGTGCGAGCCCACATGCAAGTGACCGAGGAGGTGGGTTTAGGACGGCTAATGATTACTAACCCATGATTAACAATGATTAGCATTAATGAACGCCGTATCGTGTCCGAGCGACATTACGCACCGCCGCCGTTTCGTCCGACAACAAAACCGAGGGCACCTCTGCTTGCCGCGGCGACCCAAGGCTACGGCGGGGCCTAAGTGCCAAAATGGAATCGCAATAGCATTACGCACCCATCGGGACCACCCACACCGTCGGCGGTGTCCCAGAACGGCGGCTAGCCGACGATGAGCGGCGGCGACCAAAACGGCCGAAATGCATAATGACCAAAAGCTCCGCAACGAACCATTTCAGCGAGTGCCAAAGCTTCTAGGGGCTACTAGAAGGATACCTGAGGGTAGGGGAGGTCCAGGGATGGACGGAGTTGCTCCGGCGACGAAGAAGGTTGCCGGACTTGGAGAAGACAACTTCGGAGAAAGGCGCTGCGAGCAAAGATAACACGACCGCGTCATCGGTTAGCTCCAACCAAGCTCAAAGAAGCCCCAGAGTAAAGAATTGAAGAATAGAGCTTCTTCTGGTGATGAGGAAGAAGGGGTGCTCACTACTAAAAGAACAATTCCCCAAAATTGAGTTGCTCCTGAAAAGCAACTACAATTAAGTTAGGGTTTTGTTCCAGGAGGTGAGAGGCACACACCAAACGAAAAGAGAGGAAGAAACGCCATCGGAGCACGGTTGCGCGAGGAGCTCCACCAACAATGGCGGTTTTAGGTGCTTTTGGTGTTTTGAGCTCACAAAGCACCAAGGATGCTTGGCAAGACTACTGGGTTTTGAAAGGGAACCGAGGGAGAGCCAGGGAGCTACTTATAGCTCAAGGAGCTCAAGCTAGGGTTAAGCCCAAGCTCTCGGGTGGACTGGGTTCATGCCCCTGCCATGGGCATCGTGAGTGACGGAGCGGTAGGAGACGACTTTGGGAGGAGGAGTGGGTGTGCATTTAATGCATGGCGACATTTAGCCGTTAAAGGGCTCAAGGAGGTGACAAGTCACCTCCTCTCTCGCCATGGCGCCTGAGCGGGCATGCGCGCGGTGGGAGGAGGAAGATGACCACGACGCGGCGGGGCCACCGGTCACGGCACACAGCGGCTCGAGTCCAAAGCGTTTTAGTGGGTTGAGCCCAACCTCGATAGATGCCGGCCGCCGATAAGATTTGAACGCCACGATGCGATCGCTAATTGGAAAGACTGAAACGAACCGGTACGATCCCGCGACGGTTGGATTAGAATCCAACGGCTGAGAATCAGATGGCAACCGGAGTTGTCCGAATGCCTACACGAATGAGAGCCGTCCGATGGAGATCTAACGGTGATGACGCGCACGCCGCCGATCGGCCATGCGGTGCGATTAGTTGGCTCGGTCGAGTCAAGTGACTCGAGCCCGAGCCTGACTCGAGTCCAATGAACAGTGCAAACCAGTTAGGGTTTGATTTTTAAACCTGAAACTTTGGGGATTTAATTGAGGTATCAAACCAACTCCAAAATTTATGAAATTTTAACTGGAGGTTCCTGACCTTAGGTTAACCTTTCATAAAATTTCCAGAGATTTTTGTGCACTGAAATTTTCTCAAGAAATTCAGAAGGTGATTTGAGAGGTTTGACCAAGGTTTGACTTGCCTCTAAAATATTTCAAATAATTTCCAAAAATTAGGAAATAATTCAGAGGTGTTACCAAGCAACCCTAGAACCAAGGAAAATTATTTCCAAGGGTTTGAAACAAGATTTCTCCAATGAGGTTGTTGACTTGATAAATGAGGCTTTTGATTTTGAATTTCCCAAAATTCCTTTACAAGAATTTCAGAAAAGTTTCAAGAGTAAAAGGATGAAGGAAAAGTTTTAATTTACCCTCAATTTCTTACATTTGAAACACAAGCCAAAATGGGGATGTTACATTTTGTCAAAGATTTTAGGCTCTATATGGAATACGGGAATTTCCCCCAAACTGTTGTCAGTGAAATTCCTGCAAAGTTTGCGTTGCAAATGGGACCTACACGTAGAAATGACAAGATGGGCCGGTTGAGTTAAAATACCCATGGTTAGGGATCTGAATTGATCAAAATTCAAAGTTTGAGGATCGGATTAATATTCCGAGTGAAGTTTGACTGTTTGAGCATCAACCATAAAATTTACTCTTTTCAATTTACCAGTTCAATACTTATGCTCTGCTACAGATTAAAAAAATTATAATTCCATCACGTCAGTTGTCAATTATCACTGTACTTAACGACACGATTTAAGATGTCGATGTCCCGCTCGACACCGAAAAAGGTAAGAATGACGGACGATCACCAACTCTAACTTTTAAATAGTAATAATTATTGTGCTTAGTGACACGATATGAGCCGGTGATGCCTCGCTCGTCGGTCGATCCAACGGAGAGAATGGAACGATTGTTAAATAGTAGAGATCCTCGTTAAACCCTAAAATCTAGGCTTCGCCTCCCCACTCCTCCAACGAATTCACCTCCAATTACCAACGCCTCCACGGCAATGGCGATGGATTTGGACGAGCCGCTCGACGCGGAGAAGGGCGAGGCGGCGCTGCAGAGGCTGCGCGGCGCGGACCCGGCTCTCTACCTCTCCCAGTCCGCCGACCTCGCCGCCGCCGCCCGGGCGGCCTCGAAGCACCTCCACTCCTCGCTCGCTCTCTTCTCCCCCACGCAGCCGCCTCCACTCCCCAACCTCCTCGCGGGCCCCGCCTTCGACGCCGAGCAGATTTGGTCCCAGATCGAGCTGCTCTCCCGCCCCATCCTCCCCCACCTGCGCCGCCAGCTCCGCCGCCTGGAGCACCAACCCCCGTCACAGCCGCCGGCTCCTCCGCCGTCGAAGCCTGCTGACGCGCAAGAGGAGCGGTCAGACGATGAGGAGGATGGAGAAGGTGACGAATTGGAGGAGTTGAATGAGGACTTGGAGGACATAGATGATGAATTGGAATCGGAGGATAAGGAGGAGGAAGAAACAGAGGGATTGGAGGGGAGAGCAGGGAATGGGGTGGAGGACAAGTTCCTGAAGATAAAGGAGCTGGAAGAGTTTCTGGAGAAGGGGGAGGAAGAGGAGTATGGTGGGGGTGCCAAGCGAGGAGGGAAGGAGAAGGCAACAAAGAACTGGATGGAAGAGGAGAGTGATGAGGAGGAGGAGGAGGAGGAGGACGGGGATGAAGATGATGACCACTTGGATGTAAGGATTTTGTAATCACACTCTCTTTACATACACGGAAATAATTCTTAGCTCCCGTATAGAACATGAAGATATAGAACCACACGTAACTCAGGAATTGAAGTGAGAATTTCTGTTAGATGCGAAAGAGAAATAACTCAGAAGCTAGAGCTAGTTCTGGAAATGCATTGCATGGCAGATGTTTTAAAAATAGTTTGCTGACTGAACTAATTGCTCGTTTTCACAGTTTCAGTATTAGATACTGTGATTTTTTATGTAAGAGAAGAATGTTAAATCCAAATTTCTTTTTTCCTTAACTTGAATATTGATGTTATTACTGTAGTTGGAAGATTTTGAGGATGATGATGAAGAGGATGCAGGAAAAACTGGCGGAGGTGTAATGTAAGCCTTCTATGCTAGCTTTCAAGTATGCTTATTATGGTTATTGACAAAATGCAAATCATTTTGCACTAGACACTTTTTTGAAACTATGAGCGCCTATCCGTTAATTTTAGTTACACTAGTGGCATCACTTTTTGTGAATCTTGTTGGTACAAAATTCATAGAGATGGCAATGGTAGTCATTTTGAATTATAGAATCACTTGAATAATGCTTCACAAATCACAGCTCTTTCCTTATCATTTTCGTGTTCTTTATGCATAATTGGACTTCTTTAGATTTCATGCCATGAGAATATACTAGATATCACTATATCATGATGGCTTTTCTTGAGGTGAATAGCTTAGAAAGGGGCATAAGCAGAAGCAGCTAGTTGCTTTCACTGATGTAGGAAAGCAATTGAATCCAAATACTTGCATGGGGATGGACTCAATTAATTTAGAAATTAAAACATAGAAAACGTTACATTTTTTCATAAACTATTAAAAATTTGATGAGATCAAAAGAAATTGGCCTATGAATTAAATTAAATTTAATGCACAGAAGAAATTTGTTGCCACCTCTACTGAGACATGAAAACAGTTAAATAGCTAATATACAATCACCTGTGTCTGTGTGTGGATGCAGAGAAATGAGTTTGTACGGAAAAAATGCATAAATTTTGCATAACATATAGTAAAGTAATTGACATATGAAAAAGTTAAGTTTCATGCACAGAAAAGCTTGTTGCCACCTTCATTTAGACAGGAAAATAACTATACCCAACCACCCCCATGAGGATGATGCGAAACAAATGTGCTGAGAAATATGTGTCATTTTTGCATAGTGTAGCCAGTTGATGTTACTGAAAGAAAATTGAGCTGTAAGTTCTGTCAAACTTATTTGCATCTGCAAATATCCCTAAAAGGCATGCATTATATTGTTCTTTTCCTACCTCACCTATATTTGTCCAGTAAAGCCTCTATATGCTTCCTTAGATTGTATGGACTGATCAAAGCTTAGTCAATATGGGTAGCCTTTGGATATATTTATGCATTTTCAGTATCATGACATTTGGCATTATGCTTTAACTTCAGGTACAAGGAATTTTTTGAGAAAGGACATGACCAACGAATCAAGAAGAGAGATGGTTCCACAAAGAAAGTTCAATTCAAGGATGAATCACATGAGATTGAAGTGGATGACAGTGAGAACGATGATGGAAATGTTGGTCCAGCATTAAGAGTTACTCATTTCAGTAGAAATAAGTGGTGCACATAGACGAGTTTATCAACAATTCAACATTTTCCCCCTTTATGTAGGATGAACAGGGTCTCTCAACTCATGAGAAGGAGCGCCTGAAGATGTGTGCTAAAATAGAGCAAATGGAGAAAGCTAATCTTGAACCCAGTACATGGACCATGCAGGGAGAGGTAATAGATAAGATGTTTATTTGTTCATTTTTTAAAATAATACAGATTTCTGACTTATAACATCATGCTGGTAATAATCAATTACCATTTCATCGCAATCAAACTAAAAGAATTCTTTTTGTAGGTTACTGCTTCAAGTAGGCCCAAAAACAGTGCTCTGGAAGTGGACCTTGATTTTGAGCACAATGTAAAACCTGCCCCAGTAATCACTGAGGAAGTCACAGCTTCTCTTGAAGAGATGATAAAGAAAAGAATTGCTGAGGTACATGTATTTTTTGTAGGGGTGTCAACGGATCAAATACGAATAGAATAGTGGTCTTCTGTATTCATATTCGTATTTTCTAAATGAATACGAATACAAATAGAAAGTTGTAACGAATACAAATATAAATACAAATTGAATACCTACTCAATTTGGTCAGATTTGGATATCCTCATAACTTACGTAATGGCAAGATATTTATGATACTTTATCCTTGTACATAGCACACCTAATCATTCTAGTTTATCTATTTTACCTAAAAACATGAATTCATATTAAACTAAAAATACTCATCCAACCAATTAGCCATACTGCAATATAATATGTATATTGTTTTATCGAATTCGAATACGAATAGTGCGGATAAAATGACATTTTGAATGGCAAAAGTTCATACCATATTCGTATCCATTTTTTATGTGAATACAAAGACGAATAGGGGAGATTGTTAATCGGATGGAAAAATATAAACCATATTCGTATCCTATGAAATACGGTAGTCAAATAAAACGGATAATTCGTATCCGATTGACACCCCTAGTTTTTGGGCATGTCCTGTGGTTTGCAACTTGGTCAACAGTAGTATAGCAGAGCAAATTCTGAGGAATAGTTTGGGTATCTCTTTCTGTGTTTGTGCTACTAATATTGAGATAGCTTTGCTTGTCGGAATGTTGGTTCCTAACAGGGTCATTTTGATGATGTTGAAAAGCCTTCTGCCTTGCCATCTAAAGCTCCAAAGGAGCAAAAGGAGCTGGTATGGTTTTACTCTTGTGCAACTACCAGAATTCTTTATGATAACAGTAAGATAATTGTGTGATTTATATCTTACCATTATCAATATTATTTCAACAGGATGAAAGTAAGAGCAAGAAGGGTCTTGCTGAACTCTATGAGGTTTGCACTATCAAAATATGGTCGTTATTTTTATATCCAAAAAAGTTACTAGTTAATATGAGTTTAAGTATAATTCATTTAGTATTGATGTTTTTGTTCTTCCAGGAAGATTATGCGCAAAAGGCTGGCCTTGCACCTGCCCCACTTTCTATTTCAGATGAACTGAAGAAAGAGGTAAGTAATCAATTGCTTTTTACTAGAATCTGAGGGAAGATGGCTTTATATATTAGGAGTATAATTTTATTCTGCTTTGGATCTTAATTGTTGTGCAACATCTAATACGACATTTGTGTTGAGTTGAAAAAAATGTCAGTTGGCAAATCTTACAATGTTTTGTCTGTGAATGCATGCCAGATGTTACTATGTTCATCTAAATTAGCAAGTTCTTGTATCCTCTGCTTGTCTTGATCGCTATAGTGTCAATAGACTCAAATACTTAAATTCATTGTTTCACTTTCTGGTTGGTACGCAAGTTGCTTGTCATAATTCGACACTGATGATCAATCATGATTTATTTGCCCCTGGACATTCAATTGATTTGAAATTTCGCTATTGGAATTTTCAGTGGTAGAAGCAGACTTCATTTTTTGATAAATGAGAAGAAATGGATTACTTTTGTCACTGTGGTTGTTGTGTTTCAATAAGCATGCATACAGGTCAAACTTTGTGCTTTACAAATGTCAACTGGTGCTATTATTACATTGGTCAACTTGGTATTGCATTTATGTTTGCTGCCATCATTCCATTGATGCTATATACATAGGTTTTTTCTTCTTGTGATGATGTCGCAGGCTTTGCCTCATGATTTTTCATGTTAACTAAGTGATACTGGTAATGATGACTTACTTCTTGTTTCCACTTAGGCAAATACTTTATTTAAGAGGATATGCTTGAAGTTGGATGCACTATCTCATTTCCACTTTGCTCCAAAGCCGGTATGCAATAGTTCTTTATTTGACAACATTGTGTACTTAAATGTTTGCATTTTTTTCATTAAGTTAAGAATTGTCTTTTCAGGTCATTGAGGATATGTCTATACAAGCAAATGTACCTGCTCTAGCAATGGAAGAGGTACTAGAATCCTTCATTTATCCTTGATGTCACTCCATTTAAGCATTTCATTAAAATGATTTCTCTGTATTGCAGATTGCACCTGTAGCTGTTTCAGATGCTGCAATGCTTGCTCCTGAAGAAATTTTTGAAGGAAAAGGTGATGTTAAAGAAGAGGCAGAACTTACACAAGCCGAGCGCAAAAGAAGAAGAGCTAACAAGAAAAGGAGATATGCAGGTAATTTTTCTTAGGTCCTAAATAGAAATGCCTTTCAGCTTTCACGCGCTCTACAGCTTTTGGTAAAATCCTCCAGAGGAACAGTGCATAATGCACTTGACTTCCTTACTAAGAACAATTCACACTTCAATCCAATACTGATTTTTTTTTTAATATGCAATCTCACTTAGGCTGAAATGAGTTAACAAGATTTTCTATCACAAAACCTGGTACTTTGATAACAGACGGGAGCTTCTCTTCTTCTTCTTCATTTTTTTGCCATACAGGATCACATAAGGAGAGGCCCGCCAAGATGCAGAAAGATTGAACTAATTGTTGATTGGGGAAGCGCTTGCTGAGCTGCGACCTGCTGTTGCAAATCTTGAGAGTTGGAGGGCGTCCAGCGTTGCAGATGTTCTGATTGTTGTAGTGTTTACATTTCATTTGTGCTATAATTTGTATGCCTCCTTGAGTCTGCGACATGATTAGGCACGGAGCATTCGTTTACAGCTATAGAAGCTCGCAAGACGTTGGTTTATGCCCCCACTATGCTATACCAAAATCAGGTGGTGACCAAAATCATGGCATTACCAAAACTTTGGCATCGTAGCATTGTTTGGATTGCAACCCAGCAAACCATGCCAAAATTCTTCTTGTTGTGACTGATGCATGGGACCCGCGTGATAACAAATACTTGCAGCGAGAAAAAATGAGTGTTTAAAGGTAATCAAAGAAATTATGCATTTAATGTATCCAACCATTGGTTGCCACGTCACCTGTGCATGAGCAATGATCCTACCAAAGTTTTGTTGCACGATCTGGGTGTCTCAACTTTGCCAATGTTTTGTGTAGGAGCACACTGGTATTGCCAAATTATCTAGGATATTGCTGAAGTTTGGAACCCAAGCAAATGGTAGCCAAATCTCGAGGCATGACCAATTTTTGGTAAGGTAAAGATTGGCATTGATGGGCTGTTTGTTCATAGTCCTAATAAACCAGCCAAAACTTGGCATGCTTATAAAGTTCAAATTTGATAAAATGAAAGTTGTTTGGATTGCAATCAAGCCAAATTTTGGTGTTACCAAAATTTTGATCAGTGAATTTCTTACCCTTGGATTGCCCGTATGTAACATTGGATTTCGTTAGAGTTACCAAATTTTTGTAGGCATCGACAAATATTGATAGCAAATTAAATAATAGCTAACTTTCATCGGTGTTGCTGAGATTTAGTTTGGTTTATTGTTGATAACAAACCAAACAGGCTCCGAATCAAACAAGCCTATTTTGAGCGTTGTGAGGCAGCCGTGTAGGGCAATGCAATCACACGATGGGTAGACCAAAGTACATAGCGACAGCCGGTCGTGAACGTGGTGAAGTAATGGTACGCAGCACAAGCAGCAGCACAGCAGCCGTTGTGTTGTGTGTGGAGTTCCAAGACGTTTTTATCAGAGAGAGCAGCTGCCTGCTGGTTGCTGGACACCCCAAAGACACGACACGCAGACAGCCGCGTCAGGCCTTTGACCTGTGGCCTGACCTGACCTGACCTGACCTAGTCTCAACTCACAAGGAAAAGCGAAGCGAATACAGTAGGGCCAGGAGTAAAAGAAAAACTTTTCTCGTTATGCGTTTTGTACTCTCTTTATGACTTTTTAAAAACCAAGTTTATTTACACGGTCCTTCAAAGTTTTCGGATCCCCATCTGATCTGGCTCGGAAAATACAGCATCTTTAGTGCGTTTGGTACAGATAATCTTTAATCAAACATTCCTCTCAATTTGATTACCCATAAACATATTACCAGTAATCTAAGATGTCAACGTTTGGTTGATTTGAATGAAACTACATATTAGCCTTTATCATAATTTCAAACCATTAAGGTTAGCATCTATACATTTTGAATTCTACAGTTTAAAATTCCAACATTTTGAATTTCATTTTTCTTTTACTCCTGGCTCTACTATAGTGGGCAGAGAGTAGTGGCTCAGACGAGTGAGTCATATAGTATCGCGTGTTATGCGATTTTGTTTTGCTATATTTGTACGCGTATTTTGGTTGTTCCATGTGTACTCCAGCGCCATATTGTATATCGACATCTCCAATAGAGTTGCAATGCAGTTTTTTTAATACATTCCAAGTCACATGAAATCATGAAACCCTAATTTCTTAAACCTAAAATTGAAATTTTCGTGATCTAAATCCCAAATTTTTTAGATAATACCAGAACACATATAAAACTGCCAAAATATTACACAATTAAGTCCACTACGTGAGGAGCCTTTAAAATAAATTCATAATTTTTGGAGCTTATTTCTATATTTATTGATTCGTACGAACATAACACTTATACGAAATAGCGATAAAAATTATGAACGAATAAGATTATAGAAAATTTACATAAGCAAGTACACAGTGTCAGGAGTCTCGCTCAATTCTCTCCCTCCCCATGCCTTTGTCTCTTTCCCCATGCCTCTGTCAACCGGTGGGCGTCAACAGTTCGACGGCGATGGCTTGTAGTGCCCCATGGTAGTGTGCAATAGCGCGTGATTATCATTCGGCGGCGGCGGCTGGCAGTGTGCAACAGCGCGTGCCTGGCATTCGGCACATGCGAGTATTGTTGCTGTGGGCGGTTTGTGTCACCGGCGGCGTCCAAGCCGAGGCCAGCAGCTACTTGAGGGTGTTCAAGGCGCAGTGCCCATAGGCGTAGAGCTACGCGTTCGATGACAGGTGTAGCACCTTCACTTGAGTCAACACCACGGACTACCAGGTCAGCCCTTGCCCTAGCATGAGCCATCAGATCTGAGCTCCACACCTCTACCATCGTCCACGTCAATCTGGCCACTCACGTGAGCTTTAACCATCGCCGCTAGGGCTATTCACTCTTGAACCGAACTGAATAAACCATCGTACCAGTCAACTCGGTTTGACCAATATTCGGTTCACTTTTTAGAAATCTGGTTTTTTATAATTTGATTTTTCGGTAAAAATCGGCTAAAAACCGAGCAAACCGATCAAACTGCTGACCTACTCGCCATTGGCGCTGGCGCCTAGGCGCCCGGCTTTGCTCGTTGGTGGGTCTTTGCAACATGCGAGTCTTGGTGGGCCGCTTTGGGCATCTTGGGCACTGGGCCACTAGCTCCAACAGCAAGTGCAGCCGACGATCGGGCGACGAGTGGTGCTGGTAGTGGTACACTGGTAGGTCTGGTACTGCTATCGGCTACCGCTGGGGCTAGCCGGGCAGCCGGATGGACACTTGCCGCTTACCGGCTTGCCACACTGTGGCTACTCGTTCGCAATTCGCAACAACTTTGGTAAATATGTTATTTACCGATACCGTACTGAAATAATTTGGGATTTACCGATATCGAACCATATATTCAAAAATACCATATTTACCGAACTAACAACACAAAATTTACTGTATATACCACATTTACCAAACCGTATTTACCGAAAATACCGAACGAACACCCCTATCCGCCGCCTTGTCCTTCGAGCTCGCCTCAATCCCCTCTTTCTCCCCCCCTCACCTGATTTCCTCTCGCGCGCACAATGTCACCAGGAACACCATCGTCTCCTTCAATCCAGTGTCCACGCCGCCAACCTCACCTCCACCCGATCTTACTCAATGCGCGTCATAGAGCACTATCAAGCCGCCGCTTAGCATCGCCTTCTTCCTCAACGGCGGTCACCCCGCGCCAAGTGTATGGCACCAATAGAACCCCCCCTTGCCTTGTTGATGCTCAAGACGTGCTTGATTGTAAGCTTTAGCCCGTGTTTCGTCTCCACCATGGTGTCTCACCGACGTAGCCCATAGTCGTCCCACCGATGTAGGCTGCCTCTATCCGCACCGCAACTACCCTTGAGATTTTTCGTGGTAGTCGTGTCTTATTTTGGTGCTAGCTAGTCGCCGTCGTCGCCATCCTAACCGACGCCAAGCTCGGACCACGCCTCTAACAGGGGAGGTGGGAGAAGAAGCAGTGAGCCCCCACGTGGGTTAATTAGTAATTAAGCGCCAATTAGATGAGGGTAATATAGGTATTTTGGAAAAATATGACAAGCAAAATTTAACAGAGTTGACGGCAGTTGCATAAAGGGTCTCACACGTGGGGCTCCCAGATCACTAGACCCCCACCCCTGTCGTACCACTCCGCCAGCCCACCGATGCCAAGCCGCCATGGGCAGGCGCAACCATGGAGATTGGAGAACAGGATGACTAAAGGAGGAGAAGCGTGGATCGTAGGTTGAGTGGCAACTGGAAAACCCAACGATAGCCCAAGTTAATGAAGTGATGAATCATGAGTAGTAACACTAACCAGGCAATTTCAGAGCTCGATTTTGGCCATTCTCCATCTAGCCCCTCCACCATGTAGCACGACGTGACGACGGGAGCTCAGTGCAGCGCCGCGCCGCACAGGCGGGGCTGAGGCGCGGCGAGCCGGCGAGGCGACACGCGGGACGACGGGAGCTCGATGCGATGACAGCGAGACAGGCGAGGTGCACCACCAATCCAGCACAACATCCAGGTTTGCCCAATTGCCCCTCAAATCTCATATTGAACTATTGAAGCCTCAACTCCTCTTTGTCCTAGTCTCCTAGAGTAAAATCTTAGTAATTTTTTATTTCTTGTAGGAACTTCATAAGAAAATGGAATCAATACTCTTCATTTGGAAGCTTTGATCATGACAAGCTAGTTGAGCTTGCAAATATTTTCTCCATGGACTTTTCTCTACGAGACATTATCTGTTGAATGATCAACTCAATATATACATTGATGTCATGAAAAGAAGTCCTGATTTTTTGAGTTTGTGGTTATCTTCCTGAGTTTGCTATCATGTTGGTTAAAAACTAGACAAAATTTGATTTCCCCATTGGTTTATCAACTCATCACACTTTCACTCATTTTACCCGTGGCAACCGCCTCAGTTGAGAGTGTTTTCTCAGCCGTGAATATCGTAAAGACTGACCTACGGAATAAAATAAATGATGAATGATTGAATAACATGATGGTATGCTATGTTGAGCGAGAGATATTTGTGACAATTGATGCGATACTATTAAGCCATGAAGGAGCGTAGAAACCACTTATGATATAATTCTTTTCCTATCATGAGTTTTAAATTATTATTGCACTTATGTTGAATTTAGGTTCTTATAAATTCTGTTGTGTTTACTTGTTGTAGGTAGTTGTTGGAGTGCCGGTGTTTTGAATATCTTGTGGCAACCACCGATGTGCACACGCATCAGGAGTCCTTGTTAGTAGTTTTAATGAGCTCTTAATATTGTATTCTATGCTTGTTTGGTTGTATCAGTTAGATCTATATTTGTCTGATTATATCGGTTAGAGTTTGACATTCTGAACCGTATTTAACATCATTAGTTATATTAACTATTGAGTCATATTGTGTCTCGGTATTTTTTACGCTACAAGTTTGCCTCAATTCTGCCAAATTTCTCGCCGTGATTCTTGCGATAGTTTTGTACGAAACTTGGTGCTGCAGATGTTTACTTTCTACAAAATTCGTATATCAAGGGTATATTCTCACAGTAGTGCTGGACATGGGCGGCGCCAGGGGGGGTGCCTGTGGTGCACAGGCACCCCCAAAAAATCATGTAATTTTTTTAAAATTAGGTATACTAAAAAAAATGTGCAATTTTTTTTAAACTAGGTATACCCTAAAAAAAGTGTAACTTTTTTTAAACTAGGTATACGTATGAGCAATTGACAAGTGGATTAAAATATCAGGTAAAAGACGTCGCTTCAATGTTAGTTAGTTTGATAAGTACAATTGGATTGAATATAGTGTCGAGAAGGATGCTGTATTTTGCTTTGTCTGTTATTTGTTCAACGAGAAAATTGTGGGAGGTGATAGTTTTATTAAAGGAGGATTTAGAAATTGGAATAAGTATGACTCCGTTAACAAGCATGTGGGTACTATAAGAAGTGTGCATAATTGAGCTCTAGAGAAATACAACTTCTTTGTTAAACCTACAACATCAATTGTTCAAGCTCTTAGAAAGCAAATTGAAAAGGACAAACAACTTTACATTTCTATGTTGACATATTCAATTAGATGCTTGATGTTTATTTTACGTCAAGGACTAGCATGTCGTGGATATGTGAAAATGCAAATTCTAGTGATAAGGGGAATTTTTTTGAACTTTTGGAATGGTTTGCAAACAACAATGAGGAGGTTGCTAAGGTTGTCTTATGCAATGTCTCTAAAAATTGTAAGATGATTGCCTATGAGATACAAACGGACATAATTAATTGTTGTGCCACTCGTTGGGGTTCTTATTATAGAAACAAGAATCTCTGTGAGCTTTCTACTAAGCTTGTTGAATATGTCAACCTACCGGTGGCAACGACGAGTGTTGAAAGAGTATTTTCGGCGATGAATCTTGTGAAGAACAAGTTGGGAAATAGTATGGGCGATCAAGTATTGAATGATTGTTTAGTCACCTTTATAGAGCGAGATATCTTCTCGAATGTTAGTGATGTTGATATAATCAAGTGTTTCCAAGGAATAAGATCGTGTCGTATGGTATTGTGATTTCCATTAGCTATTTATGACTCTTTTATTCATATAAGATTTTATTTAAACTATTGTATTGCATTATTAACTAACTTCAAACTCTTTTGTGTAACTGTGTTGGACTTATAAAATTACATATGTGTCGTACAAGATTTTTTTTTTATCTTTGAAGTGTGCACCCCCATTACTAAATTCCTGGCTCCGCCACTAGTGCTGGAGCAAGTTTATTTGACCGGAAGACGATGAGATGATGCAACATCATACGGTATTGCCATGCGGCACACGTCATCCAATCTTTTGTAGTACAAAGCTCTCCAGTAACATTTGAAATTTGGTGAACATTTGTACCAGCAGTAGAGGTGCTGGTATAGGTCAAAGGTGGACCCGAGACTGGGAGCACGTAGGCATGCATGCAGCAAAGCCTGTCAGTTACGTTGTGCTGTGCCTGTCCTCCTCTCTCTGTCTCTCTCCGGCAGCAAAATGTGCTCTCCTCCAATGCTCCTAGCTAGGGATCGGATCAGAGGCACACAGTCCTCCGCATTAGCACCTCTCAGTCAGTGGTTAGATCTCGCTATATTACTCGGCGATTGCTGCACTACATCGGCAAATCGCTGTTTACACAACTGAAATCGCTGTTTGTATGGTTATCCATGCAGTAATGCAGATGATCCGAATCTCGTAGCCAGTACATACATTGTTCGTTCTGTCGGTTACACATTATGCGCGTGAGGGAGAGAAAGAGGGGGTGCAACGAGCGTGGCAGCTGAGCGATACTGACGCAGTCAAGGAAGGAGAAGGAGCTCCTAAACCCCACAACACCACACAAGCATCTGTGAATGCATCTGCAATCAGACTAACTACCTACCCAAACTCCGTAGAGATTCGTGCACTGGCGACTGTTATCGGGGATTGGAACGTCGTCGTCGTCGCTAGCACGAGATGTTAACATTCTTCAGAAACCAGGTGCTCGCTTACCCCTGCTGCAAACCACAGAATAGTCGCAGCCATGGGCAGTCCAACTCCTGCACCGCGCGCATGAACGAACGTATCAGTATATATGCACCGCGCGCAGAGAGAGAGAGAGAGAGAGTCCAAGACTGCATAAAGTTTCGATCTTTATGGGATTCTCCAACACAGAGAGAGACACACACACTCTCTCTCCCTCTACTCAATAGTCGCAGCCATGGGCAGTCCTACTCCTGCACCTACACAGCTACTCTGCTACTGCTAGGGACAATTTCTACCGCCTCCTCGTCTCCAGCTCTATCTCTCTCCCTGCCACTGCCTGCCATGTCGTCACACCCCCCGATGCTATGCTCCGTCTTTCTTGTCTGCCATTACACCAACCGCAGGCGAGCGTACTGCACCGGACCATCTCCTCTCCTGCAACCAAACGAATCCTCTGCGTGGGAAAACAAAATGAAGTGCATTAAGGAAAACAACTTTTGTGTCTGTAGCAAACGGACACCTAAAACTCGCGTCTGGACCAAAAGACAAAAAAAAAAAAAACTTTGTGACTATTTGTTCTTAGATACCGAGGATATTAAATAATATTATTCATTGTTTCGGAGAGGAAACGCTACAAAATGACTTTCATACCCTTCCCTCTTGAGAATGTCAAGTGGAGCCCGCAATCAGTGAAATAGAGAAAGAAGATGAGAGAGAGAGAGAGAGAAAGAAGGTCAACATGTTGACGGCATGCGGCGCGGACCAAAGGCGTGGTGGACAGTGTTGACGGTGGTCCAGTGGTTTTCTATGAAAATTAGTACACGCATGAGCAATGCGGAAACAAGGGGAGCTCACTGGTGTGGCCGATGCAGCTGGAGACGGCCGGAGGTGGTGGGTCGACAGAGGCTGGGACAGGAAAGAAACGACGGCGGTGACGAACCGGGGTTGAAGATGGACGGCGGTCTAGCGAGGAACGAGGTGTGGTGCAAGCTCGTGGCCATGGAAGAAGGGAGGAGAAGGAAGAAGGAAACCAAAAGGTGAGGGGTGCGAGGAGGGGCGGCGAGACGTAGTCAGACTTAGCAACGGGAGGTGAGGGGCGCAGAGGGCAAAGGGTGGGAAAGCATACCATTGATGTGGAGGCGGGAAAGGAAAGAAGGAAGAAGGGATAGGAAAGGAGGAAAGAAGGAAGGGCAAAACAAACTTTTCATTAGCTTTCTTTCTCCTCTTAAGACTGATAATAATATTTTAATGATTTTAGTGTCCAACAGCAAAAAACCACAAATTGTTAGTGTATTTTGGTCAAGACACGATTTTTTAGTGTTCCAATAGCTAAGGGCACAAAAGTTAAGTGTGCCGTAGCAAACTCTGCCTTACGCAAAAGAAAAGGGTGCATTTGCTACCATAGAAGCACTACGTAAATACTGTAGCAGATGATTTGGAGTGTTTGCATTCGATCTAATGGTGAAATCATACCTCTAATGCAAATTACTACTCCTTTGTTCTTTTTACTTGACACAGTTGATTTTTCACGGTCTTCGAGATGTGACTTTGACCATAATTTTTTATTACTTTTACATTAAGATGTACTAATAAAATTATAATATTATGAAAGTATTTTCAATGACAATTCTAATGATATAATTTTTATATAGCCAATGTAGATAGTTTTAAACTTATTGGTGGCCAAACTTTGATCGTAAAATCAACTGTGTCAAATAAAAAAGAACGGAAGGAGTATACTTTCTCTGCATTTTGTTCTTTAGTGCAGATGATCCTACATGCAAAGGAGATGAATCCTCCGCACTGAAGAACAAAACGTAAAGATGCTACAGTATTTTTCCCCATTAGAGGCGTGTGTTCCAACGGTGGATCGAAAGCGAACACGATACTACCCCGGAAACACTGGTCAAGCACTGTAGCGAGCTCGGTTGGAATGTAGCAGACAACGCGGAGCGATGGCGCAAATTACTGTAGCTTATTCGTATTTTGTTCTTCTTCCCAGAGGGTTCATTTCCCTCGTGCAATTCAATTCTCCGCTTTTACGCCGTACCTACTCTGCTCCAAGGGCCAAGGCAACCAAGAAACGCGCTGTTCCGTTGCACACAACGAGCACTGCTGCAATTCTTGCAGAAATGCCTTTGCTGCTGCTGCTGCTGCTGCGAGCGCGGCCCTGTGCTTTGCCATTGCTAGCTTAGCTTCTGCTGCTGCTTTTTTTTGCCCAAAGCTGCGCCCCCTGAGCGGCTGAGCCCCTTGCCTCATCTGTGTCCCCTCTTGGCTCTTGATATCTTGTCTTGCTTGACATCCCAAAGCACGCACCACCTCCTTCTTCCTGTCCTCTTCTTCTCTTGCACTAGCTCCACCGCCGTGTCCTAGCTAGAAGCCCTCCACATTAACTGCTCATCACCTCTCGCCCATTTCCTTGTCCTAGCTAGAGCTCGTTCGCTTTCTTGATCGAGCTTGCCGCGCGCGTCCATTTCTTGATCCAGCAGAGCAGAGGCAGGGCATTGTCAATCGGCAGCCAGCCATGATCGCGGTGGTGGACCTGTACCACGTGCTGACGGCGGTGGTGCCGCTGTACGTGGCGATGACGCTGGCGTACGGCTCCGTCAAGTGGTGGCGCATCTTCTCGCCGGACCAGTGCTCCGGCATCAACCGCTTCGTCGCGCTCTTCGCCGTCCCGCTCCTCTCCTTCCACTTCATCTCCAGCAACAACCCCTTCGCCATGAACCTCCGCTTCCTCGCCGCCGACTCCCTCCAGAAGCTCATCGTCCTCGCGCTCCTCACCCTCTGGTGCCGCATCTCCCGCCGCGGCTCCCTCGACTGGCTCATCACACTCTTCTCCCTCTCCACGCTCCCCAACACCCTCGTCATGGGCATCCCGCTGCTCAAGGGCATGTACGGCACCGACTCCGGCAGCCTCATGGTGCAGATCGTCGTGCTCCAGTGCATCATCTGGTACACGCTCATGCTCTTCCTCTTCGAGTACCGAGGCGCCAAGCTGCTCGTCATGGAGCAGTTCCCGGACACGGCCGCCTCCATCGTCTCGTTCCGCGTCGACTCGGACGTGGTGTCCCTCGCCGGCGGCGGCGGCGGCGCGGAGCTGCAGGCGGAGGCGGAGGTCGGGGAGGACGGGCGGATGCGGGTGACGGTGCGCAAGTCGACCAGCTCGCGGTCGGAGGCGGCGTGCTCGCACTCGCACTCCCACTCGCAGTCCATGCAGCCGCGCGTGTCCAACCTCTCCGGCGTCGAGATATACTCGCTGCAGTCGTCGCGGAACCCGACGCCGAGGGGCTCCAGCTTCAACCACGCCGAGTTCTTCAACATCGTCAAGGGAGACGAGGAGAAGGGCGCCGCCGGGGGTGGCGGTCACTCGCCGTCGCCTCAGCCGCAGCCGCAGCCGCAGCCGCAGGCGGTGGTGGGGAAGAGGAAGGATCTGCACATGTTCGTGTGGAGCTCCAGCGCCTCGCCGGTATCGGAGCGCGCCGCTGCCGGCGGCGCGGTGCATGTCTTCGGCGCCGGCGGCGAGCATGCGGACGTCATCGCCAAAGGTGAGCGACCTCTTTTAAGCACCTTGTTAAGCAGTTTGGTCGTCGGATGTTGTGACTAGGACACTTTTGTTTGATCCTTGGCGGTTCTTGTAGTGTGCTTTTCGACCATCCGATCAACGAATCAACGGTCCAGATCATATTGGACCGTTGGTCTAGTGGTCTACTGACAAACTGATATATCTATTGTTGAATTGAAGTGCTAACTCGTTTAGCATTTTGCGCTCTTAACATTGAGACGCTTACATTGATCATTGATGCATCAGCAAAGCTCAAGTTTTCGTTACAAATCTGCTAATTGACATGAAAAAACCAAACTTTCTTGTTCGACGCATGCTTACCCAGGAGCCCAGGCCTACGATGAGTACGGCCGTGACGATTTCAGCTTCAGGAACAAGAACGGCGGGGAGAAGGACGGGCCGACCCTGTCCAAGCTCGGGTCAAACTCGACCGCGCAGCTCCACCCCAAGGATGACGGCGAGGAGAGGCCGGCTGCGATGCCGCCGGCGAGCGTGATGACCAGGCTCATCCTGATCATGGTCTGGAGGAAGCTGATCAGGAACCCCAACACTTACTCCAGCCTCATTGGTGTCGTCTGGTCCCTCGTCTCATACAGGTAAACCAAGATCTTTTTCACATTGCCAAGTTCATTAGTAATCCCTGCACATTTGTTAATCTTGTGAGGTGTGTGCTTTATATATGTTAGGTGGGGGATTGAAATGCCCGCGATCATCGCCCGATCAATTTCGATCCTGTCGGATGCAGGGCTTGGAATGGCCATGTTCAGCCTAGGTTCGTGGATCCCTGATTTTGTGTTGCAGTATGCTTCTATAGTTCGGTAGCGTAGCTGCAGGCACTCAATTAACGCTGTGTTTGCAGGCTTGTTCATGGCATTGCAGCCACGGATTATCGCCTGTGGTAACTCCCTCGCAGCATTTGCGATGGCCGTCAGGTTCCTGATGGGTCCGGCTGTCATGGCTGCCGCCTCCGTTGCTGTAGGGCTGCGCGGTGTACTTCTGCACATCGCCATTGTTCAGGTATACTGCAATTTAGCTGACTAGTGTAACAAACGAAAAGTTGGAGTCGGACTCAAGATGTGTTAGAGTCGGACGGTAATATTTGATACTATAAATAAAGAGTGTGAGGATCCCAAGAGGGATATACACAACTATTTCATGAAGTTCTACAATACTAACAAAAACATATATATATATTCAAGACTTCAAAACTGTGATAAATTTTCAGGCTGCTCTTCCTCAAGGAATCGTGCCCTTTGTGTTCGCCAAGGAGTATAACGTTCATCCTGACATTCTGAGCACAGCGTATGATGATATCTTAACATACCTCATTTTTTAGTACTATCAACTTTGCTCTTGGAAATTCTCAGCCCTATTTTTGCGGTTCCTTTTGTCGTCTTACAATCAGAAATCTCTCGCCCTGTTTCCCGGTTCCCTTTTCCTTTATATAATCAGAAAACATCATGCACTGAACTTGTCTGAAAGGGGCGAGCATGTTGCAACTTTTTATGATTCCTAATCATAATGTTTTAGACTACAAAGCCTACTATCTTACTCATGCTTTCTCTAGTTTCGAACCAGAAAGGCATTGAGTTCATAACTTTCGCATGATTCCTACTTGAACATGTTGCACTCCATACTACATTGATTCATTGAGATGGATCCTGGAATGATCATAAAACTCTCTTGCTGCAGCGTGATCTTCGGGATGCTGATTGCCCTCCCCATCACCCTGGTCTACTACATTCTGCTGGGGCTCTGAAGTCTGAACTCAAGTACTCAACTGCGCAAAAACTTGATGCTACTGACAGTATTGTTAAGGATCTGCGACAATGTTGCTTACCTTTCTTGTTAGGATAATCCTGCTAGGGTCATAGGATCAGCACTAGTATTGGTAGGATCTTTTGGTGGCAGCGCAATCTGAAAATGATCTGAAGCATGAGAGTTCAGGTGGTGGTGACTAGTTATAGAAAGGGCGCTTATGATTAAACAGCCCTCTAATTTGTAAGGCACTGTCATTATTTACTGATCAGATCGGTTGCAATTGATAACACATCATCCAAATAGCCTTTTCTTCGTTACTCTCTCCGTTCTTTTTTACTCTACGTTTTTTACTTTTTATTGTCTCCGATGATGACTGTTACTTTTTATACCTTTATATTAAGATATGCTAATAAAATTATAATATTGTCCAAGATATACGTTGACCGTTGATTACTTATGCTAATAAAATTATGAAAATATCTTTAACGACAAATCTAGTTATATATTTTTATATAAAAAATCTGGATAGTTTCACGTAGGACAAGTAAAAAATAGGGAGTATATTAGTACTGTCGGAAGGAAGGGATTGGATTCATCACAGAATATGTATTTAGACGACATAAGTTAAACGAATTTCTTTAAATAAATTATATTATTTAATCATTTTACAAAAAATAAACAGCGGCTTATTTTTCTTACAAAATATTTTGCTTAAATTTGGATTATTAATGTAAAAACTTAAAACAGTGATCATCCATGTAAACCAATTAAAACATGATTTATTTACAAACAATTGCAATTAGCAAACTTTAGTTTTTTTTACCGCTAATAATTTTTCACATACAACTCTTCTAACCATTTAATTTTGTAAAATTAAAATTAAATTTATTTAAATTATTTCTTAAAAAAAATTAGCCTATTGTCACCCTGATGCGCGACTGGCATTATGGCATCAGTCGAGTTCTAGCCCAATGATTGCGCCCGACACGGGCCTCAGTTGCATCACTAACTCGTGACTGAGACACATGGCAGACCAAGGCTTCAGTCGTGTTTCATTGTGGATCATATGTTAGCTAATAGTAGCGTGGTGGACCAGCGATCGTGGGTTATTTTTGCAAAAATATTAAAACGGTTTATTTGTGTAATGTTTTTTTAATAAACTGTTTATTTTCAAAACATTTCTCAGTTAAACTTGATGCAAATGTTACGGAGTAGTGCGTTTAGGGACTAGACTCGAGTGTTTTATTTTAACTAGCTTTGTTTTGGAGCATCCGCAGGCGCAGTAAACTACACAAGCGTAAGATAAAACTACACATTTATCTGTAGATTGTCTAGATTCCCCTCTCGACGGAACCCAGTTTATCAGGAGAAACCACGCAAAGCTCCTTTGAGCTTCGTACCATTCTCAAGTGCTCCTTGTTAGTAGCACAAAAGCTTTGACCGAAAAAGCTAGCAGCCTCCATGCTTGCCTGAATCCATGGATTGGAGTGAGCTGCAAAATGATGTTGCCGGGAATCAGATTAAAGTGTGGCTTTTCGCATGCGCATCTGAAGCAGCAATGGCACTCCTCTTGTCTTTGTCTTTGTGTGGGAACCATTCCGGGGACCATGAGCATGACAACAAATAAACTCGGGCAATTTGCTCGGCAATACTATAAACATCTCACGAATTGGAGAATAACATCGGTGTGTCACTGACATCACCGGCCTGTCATTCTCATGCTGGATGTTATTTTCTAATTTATACATCTCTTGTAATGTTATTGAGCAAATTTTTCCGATAAAACTTTGTTCATCCAGGGCGTGCTACTATGCTGCCGGTTGCTAGCATTTATCTTGGAAAGGCTGTATATGCGCTAACTAGTATTAACTTGGGTGCCACATTACTAAATCTGATTTAATGGTTGTATTAAATTTATCTATTCCTCTTTATCCTTTCTCCCTAATGGACTACTACTTGATAGCGCCAGCATTACAAGATCATTATAAAGCTTGCAGGTTGCAGAAACATCCACTAGAGCCACAGGCAACAGGGCTTGGTCTAACAACTCCAGCACAGAAGGGCATGTGTTTTATACTTCGGAGAAAGCACATATTGACATAGAGGCGAAGCCGGGCACGACCTAAGCCTTGGGTTAGGCCAAATTGTTCTTAGGCTGAATATAACAATATATAAATATGTATATATAGATTACTGTTGTTTTTTAATGAACTTTTAATCCTAGATCTCGGATTATTGCCCTAGCTCGCTCCTGACGTAACAAAGATCCAATCCAAGCCGCAAGGTTTAAGTCCTACACTCGTACCTTCTCAAAGAAATACGTACGTATCTGACTCAAGGTTTGCGACCCTGCCTGGTTTCGGTTTCTCGTTGATTACTAGAGAGAATCATTTAAAGACTGTCCAAGCAAGTGAATTCAAAATCTGAACTTGTCTTTGAAAGCCAGATGAAACCAGTCAACATGGAGAAAACCGGTCAAACCAAACGAAGTCGACCGGGATTTACTTTTGACTCGAACTGGGAACCGGTCAAACCTATTAGGAAACCGGGCCCGGTCAGGAGTCCGGGTCCGGGTGGGCACCTCATCTACTGTAGGCTATATATAGGAGAGGAGGACCCCCGACAATTGTACACATTCATTATTGAAAGAGCAATAAAGAGAAGCCTGCAGTCCCCTCTCATACCTGTGTTTCATCTATTGTTTCGTTCTTGTGTTCTTGCATCGTTCTTACGATTCTGATTTTATCTACGAGGTAATCGCTCGGACTGGACTTGCCAGCGACGGTTCCTCAACACGTTATCAGCACGATCGACTCTCCTCGCATCGAAAAGGTAACCGTCGATGAACGACACTCGTAGATTGAATCGTTTTTTCTAGATTGCTTTCAATTCCTCAATTGTTGCTTTCTAGATTATTTTCTACGGTGCAAATTTGCTCTAATCTGTCGCGAGCCGACTTGAAGTCGCCGGCACAATACCGATCGACAGATTGCATGAAAGAGCGGATGTCGATTGTACCGTAGATTGGAAATTGCAAATCAGTTCTAACCTACCGCAAGCTGACTCGAAGTCGCCGGCAAAACCGATCGGTGGTTGCATAAAAGAACCGATGTCGATTGCACTGTATTACATCGCATCGCATTGCATACACACATGGATGAACAGTAATTTTCGGATTTTTTTTTACGGCCTGCCATGAAGAGCAGGCCGGCGCCACTGCCGTACATGGCCCCGCACGGCCAACCCTACCCCGCGCCCCGTAGGCGCCGCCGCCATCACCGCCTTGAAGGCCGCGGCGCCGGCCTCCTCCGTCGGCCCGAAGCCCCGCCCGTCGCCGCCCGTAGCAGCCCCACCATCGGCGCCGGCAAGCAAAGAAAAGAAAAAACGGCGCGCGCGCCGATGGCCCGCCGCCCGGCGAGCGCCGCGCTGCGCGCGCCGCCGGGAGCGCGCGGCGCCGCCACGGACGCGGTGTCTTTGCCGCGGCGCAGCACGCCACCGCCGCCGCCTCCTGCCACACCCGCACGGCCTCGCGCGCGCGCCAACCACGCCGGCACCGACGCCCCGCAACGCCGCCTCCCGCCCCCGCGTGCCGTCTCCCACCGGTTTTCGTCGCTGCTCCTCGCCGCCGCCCACCCGCGTGATGCCTCCGGCCCGCGATCGGGTAGCCGCGCACCATGCCGGCGCGCGCGCAGTGCCGGGGCGTCACTCGCGCCGCCGCCGGATGGCCCGCGCTGCCGCCGTCGGCCCTCAACGCCTGCCGCCCGCGCATTCTCCTTGCACCGCCGCACGGGCTCGCACGGGCAGGGAAACCCTAAGGTGCCCCTCCTTTTTTTGTGTTTGGCGCAATGGGCCATAAAAGGCCGGCCCATGAAGGCCGGCCCAAGAAAATTTCCGGAGAAAGGGAAAGAAAAAAAATGGCAATTTTGCAGAAAATTCCTTGAGGTTTTCATAATTGCGCGCAAGTTTTCGCGTATAATAAAATTTTGAAAAAAAACCCCTCAGAATTACTGAAATTACGCGTAATTTCTCTCGAAGCTGAGTTTTAGCGTTCTAGCCCACAGAACTTGTAGTTTTCACCGAAAAGTTACTTTTCCAGCAGAAAAGGACTTTGGGAATCCAAATTTTTGCATAATTTTGAACTTTGCAGCATATTTATTCTTGTTATTGTTATTTCTATGCAATTTATTACTGTATTTACTGTTTTGATTATCTGTAATTATTTATATTGCTTTTAATCATTGAAAATAGCAGTAAATCTTGAAAAATACGTAGAAAATTACGGGAACATTATGGGAATTCTTGCAACCTTTTTATGTACATTACCAGCAGTAATATTATGCATCCCTTGCATGAATATGCAGATGACTGGAATTACGAACCGGGAGTTCGAGGAGCTGGCTCAGCATGGCCAGAATTATTTGACTTGGGCATCAGATGTCGAGATTGTATTGGGAGCCAAGAAGCTCCGTGCTGCTATTGGACTCGACGCCTTGCAGGATGTCGTTCCAACCGCTGAGGAAAATGACCAGACACTTCATTTCCTCAGACATCATCTTTGTCTAACTCTCAAGAATGAGTATATGGCAGACAAGAGCGCATTGGCTTTATGGACCACCCTGAAGAAGCGGTTCGAGAAACTGAAGTACACCATCCTACCTCGGGCAGAGCACGAATGAACTCGGCTACGTTTTGCTGACTATAAGACCGTGGGGGACTACAACTCTGCTTTGCACATAATTTGTACCAATCTTCAGCTATGTGGTAAAGTAATCACAGAAGAGGAGAAGATTGAGAAAACCCTCTCTACCTTTCACCCAAATGCGGTGCAATCCGCACGCAACTACCGTCAGGATGGCTACAAGGAATCTGAACCGATTGATATCATGCAAGTTGCGAAGCTCAAGATGAGGTTCTCGAAAGAACTACATCTCACAGTAGCCTAGTAGCAAAGTTGGTCATGAAGTCAATGCTAGCAGCTATAAGGTGAGAAAGCCTCAATCAAAGAAAAGAGGCAAGAAGGGTAAAGTCATGAGTCACAAGACTAAGCAAAATGCTCAAGCCAAGAAAGGCGAACAAAGGAAGCGCGATGAGAAGCCCTATGGCCAGCAGGACCAAAGCTGCTACAAATGCGGCACTTGGGGACATTGGTCACGTGTCTGCCGTGAACCACAGCACGTGATTGATGCTTTCAAGGCAAAGAAGAAGGGCACAGGATAGCACGAGGCGCACCTCGCCATTGCAGGCATAGAAGATCCACAGTCATTGACTGCACCTATGGATGTGGACATGCCTACAGCAGCTTCTATCACTCCTTCATTGGACATTGCGGCGATTGCGATCGTAGTTCTTTGAAGAAGAAAAGATAGAAGTAGATCGATTGAGCGATTAATTCTTACTTGATTCAATCTAGTGCATGCATGGCACTTAGTTTTACAGTCATTTGCAGTTTATGTTAGAATTTTGAATTATTGAATAAAGGTTGTAAGCTCTAGAAGAGCATTAGCAATAAATTCTTATGATGGGTTCAGCAGGACTTTTCCCGTATTAATAAAGGAAGTTTTTCTTCTGAAGTATGATTTATGTGTGGATTGTTTTACTCCATATTAATAAATACTTTATATATCAGAACGCGTGTGGCGCCCTATGGAGGAAGTGTGCCTAGCGGATAGCGGCACAACGAATACCATACTAAGAGAGACGAAATTTTTTCAGTCGATCAGCAAGAATGTTGGAAGTCTTACGACAATCGCTGGCAGCGATACTTGTATAATAGGCTCAGGAAGAGCCACAATTATACTCCCGATGGGCACAATATTGGTAATTGAAGAAGCTTTGTTGTACCCGGAATCGACTAGAACTCTCTTAAGTTTTAAAGATATTCGCGCCAACGGTCTCCATGTAGAGACTGAAGAAGAGTATGGTAAGGAATACCTCCTCATTACAAAGCGTGAAGAGAATGGGAAAAGGGTATTAGAACGACTTCCTTCATATGAATCTGGGCTATACTACACTCATATTAGGGCACTGCGGCCTATCTTCGTCTGAAAACATCTTTTAGAAGCTCTGAACTTTTCTGTCTCTGGCATGATAAATTAGGCCACCCCGGTCTTAGAATGATGAGAAATATAATTAACAATTCTCAGGGACATAATATCAATGTAAAGAATTTCCCGAATCCAGAAAATTTCGTGTGCCCTGCATGTGCCACCGGGAAATTAATTACTAGACCTTCTCCTCTGAAAGTGAAGGATGAAATCCCTGCATTCCTGGACCGAATCCAGGGAGATATTTGCGGTCCTATTCAACCCCTGTCAGGGCCATTTAGGTACTTTATGGTGCTCATCGATGCCTCCTCGAAATGGTCGCATGTATGCCTGTTATCTACGAGAAACCATGCTTTTGCAAAGCTGATCTCGCAGATAATTAAAATAAAGAATAATTTCCCTGATCATTATGTGAAGTCCATCAGAATGGACAACGCCGGAGAATTTACTTCAAAGGCCTTTGATGATTACTGTATGGCAATGGGAATTAACGTTGAGCACTCGGTACCACATGTCCACACCCAGAATGGACTAGCAGAGGCATTGATTAAAAGAATTAAATTCATTGCCCGACCGCTCTTACAGAATTGTAATTTACCAACGACATGTTGGGGACACGCAGTCCTGCATGCAGCAACTCTCATCAATTTTAGACCGTCGTCATACAATATCCATTCACCTATGCAACTAGCGCAAGGGTCACCACCGAAAATCTCTCATCTTCGAAGGTTTGGTTGCAAGGTTTATGTACCTATACCACCACCACAGCGAACTGCAATGGGCCCTCTCCGAAAGTCTGGGATATACGTTGGTTATGAGATCGCATCCATAATCGTGTCTGGACCCAATGATGGAGATTTGCATCTGACCAGCCGATAGCATATTTGATGAGGATAGTTTCCGTCATTAGGGGAGGAAATCAACCTCTTGATGAAAAATGTCGGAAATAACGTGGCAAGCCACGAGAATTAATGCACATGACCCACGTACTAGTGAAGCGGATAGAAGTCGGAAGATAATTGATTTGCAAGCGTTAGCGAATCAACTGCCTGACCACTTTAGTGATTTGAAGAGCGTGACCAAGTCGCATGTGCCTGCACGCAATGCACCGGAGAGGGTTGAAATACCAAAGAAAATAGAAGGTATCCCTAATCCCGTCCAGAGGCCTCAGAATAAAAGGACGAGAACTCCGGCCCCTCGAATCCCAAGTAACCGGGGACGCCTGGCGAAAAAGGATAAAGACTTGTCACAGCCGATCAGTGAAGTTCCCCACAAACAGAAGGGGAGCCAGTTGAGACCTGGCACTGGTATGGAACCTTCAGCAAAAGGCATACCAGATTTGAATATTCCCACGGAGGGAGACATCAGTATGGATGTGTGTGCACACATCGGAGCTGAAAAACTAAAGGGACTTGCCCCCGCAATTGAAAGCAGCGGTAAGCAAGTAGAAGCATTAGCAGAACCGCCCCATGAAGAAATAGCTATAAATTATGTGACTACGGGAGAATCTTTGAATAGAGCAACAGCCAATATCGACATCTATTTTGCAAAGAAAATTACCACAATCATTGATCTTGATCCAGAGCCTGCATCGCTCGCTGAATGCAAGAAAAGATCAGATTGGAAAGATTGGAAAAAGGCAATAGAAGCAGAATTAATATCTCTGAATAAAGAGAGGTGTTTGGGCTGTAAGCGCACACCTCCTCATGTGCACTACCTGTAGGGCATAAATGGGTATTTGTTCAAAGAGAAATGAAAGAAATGAAGTTGTAAGATATAAATCAAGGCTTGTTGCACAAGGTTTCACTCAAAGACCAGAGTCGATTATGAAGAGACCTATTCCCGGTCATGGGCGGAACTACCTTTAGATATTTAATCTCAATGGCGATGAATCTGAACTTGGAAATGAAATTGATGGATGTGGTAACCGCATACCTTTATGGGAACTTGGATTGGAAATTTATATGAAGGTACTGAAGGTATCCATGCAGAACCAAGGCAGAGCAAATAGAAATCTATCATGTGTGCAACTCGAGAAAGTCACTTTGTATGGACAAGCAATCAGCGGGATGTGGTATAATCGCCTAGCGACTTTCTCTGCAAGAAAGACTACGAGCAGTGAGGATTGTCCACTGTGTGTTTATCTGGCGATCCGGGATGGATTCTGTATAATCTCAGTATATGTAGATGATCTGAATATCATCGGGACTTTAGAAGATATTGGAAAAGCAACCTCTTACCTGGAGTCAGAGTTCGAAATGAAAGATCTGGGTAAAACCAAATATTGCCTAGGCTTGCAGCTTGAGCATACCCCTGAAGGGATTTTAGTACATCAGTCAACCTACACTCAGAAGGTGTTGGAAAGGTTCGGCTTTGAAAAGACATATCCCTCAAAAGTGTCGATGATCGGGAGATCCTTGCAGCAAGACAAGGACCCGTTTAGACCTAAAGAAGACAGGGAGGAAGTCCTGGGACCGGAATTCCCATACTTGAGCGAAGTTGGAGCACTCATGTATTTGGCAAACTGTACTAGACCGGACATTGCATTTGCAGTCAATCTTCTAGCAAGGTATAGTGCAGAACCCACCAAAAGGCATTGGTAGGGAATAAAGGACGTCTTCCGATACCTCCAAGGAAGTAAAGATCTTGGCACATTTTACAGAAGAACCGAGGACCTTACAATGATCGGCTATCACGAGATCTTTGGGTACTGTCGGACCACATACTGACTAAGTCGCAAGCAGGCTATGTATTCTGTGTGGTGGGCGCAATTTCATGGAAATCATCTAAGCGAGTTTGGTATCAACTTCGACGAACCACTCGAAATTATAGCAGCATGCGAGGCCGCAGAATGCTCTTGGCTTGGCGGATGATTCACCACATCCAACGATCATGTGGATTGAATACCGCACAAACCCCACTATTATCTATGAAGATAATGCAGCTTGTGTTGCACAAGTGCAGATGGATTATGTGAAGAGTCCTCTCACAAAGCATATCAACCCCAAGTTCTTCTATGCTCATGAAATGCAAAAGATGGAAGAAATTAAGGTACTGCATAATAAGTCATGTGAAAATCTTACAGATTTGTTCACTAAGTCACTTCCAGCATCTAGCTTTGAAAGGTGCGTACGTGGAATTGGATTGATAAGACTTAGAGAAGTGCAGAATTCAGGGAGAGAACCTTCACAAACTCATTACTGAAACTTGATCACGAAGATCGAGTACCCAAAGAGCAAATCCTGGAGATTAAATAAATTGGGTGAATTGTACTCTTTTTCCTTTGACGAGTTTTTCCTGAAGTTTCTCGGTTAAGGTTTTTAATGAGGCAATTCGTGCAACACAGCAGAACATGATACATGTACTCTTTCTCCAAATTTTTCCCACTGGGTTTTTATGGAGTTTTAGCGAGGCATGGACATGAAGGATGAGAGCCCAAGGGGGAGTATTAGGAAACCAGGCCCGGCCAGGAGTCCGGGTCCGGGTGGGCACCTCATCTACTGTAGGCTATATATAGGAGAGGAGGACCCCCGACAATTGTACACATTCATTATTGAAAGAGCAATAAAGAGAAGTCTGCAGTCCCCTCTCATACATGTGTTTCATCTATTGTTTCGTTCTTGTGTTCTTGCATCGTTCTTACGATTCTGATTTTATCTACGAGGTAATCGCTCGGACTGGACTTGCCAGCGACGGTTCCTCAACAAAACCAAATCACAACTCGCAATTTTGCATTTCACCCGAGAGCTCCCTCCTCCTCTACGCTGTGCAATACGGTGGAACTTCTCGATTTTTTTAAATAATATTATTTTAAAAGATAATTATAGAAATAAATAGTTATCTCAAAAAATGACAAAACTAGGTCATTATCACCGTTTAAACTGGCGATAGGGACCCTGTTAACCCCTGCCGCCAGTCCAATTCCCTGACGTCAGTTAAACGGCGATAGGAACATGTCAGGTCCCTATAAAAATCCTTGAAACCCTAAATCTCGACACATGACTCATTTTTATTTAGAAAAAAGAGGAGGGACGAGAGAGGAGGAGAGAAGCTAGCGAAGCGCTGCCCGTCTGGTTGCCCACCTGTCAAGTAATATTTTTAACTGAATGGATTACATAGTTTTAGATGTACAGTTACGTAGTGCAATATGCTTTACATAATACTTATCGGTGGGTAGTCTAATTTTAGATATATGGTTAATCGTGAAAATGTTTTTTATGGTGCAGTGCGTCAAATATATCAGACGTCACCAATTTCAAAATTTACTATAGTCAGGGGACTATTTTGGAGGGTCCCGAGGGAATTGATTTGTGTTATTTCCAATTGGCGACCGTGCCCCTGCCAAGAGTAGAGAGGCGTACATGTGACGCTGTGATGCGGTGGTTGTTTCACACGTTCCAAATGGACCATGATGTGTATGATCTAAGATTGAGTTGCCTTGCCTCCAAGCAGCACAACCCACATATTGGGAGTTAGTGCAGCTCAAAGAAACAAGGTTATAGCAGTCATATGTACTCATGGCGAGGGAGGGAGGGAGGGAGAGTGGGATTTGGTCATTCTAGCCCAGGCATATGCCAAGCTCACTCCTGCATCCGCGGTTGCTGAATAAGAAGGGGGTAGTGATGCTGAAGAAGAAGTCGGGGACTCCAGTCACAGCGTAGCGCACACAACGGCTGAAGCTCCTGCAGTTGCTGATGCTGTCGATGAAAACCCTGCGGAAGGAGCTCTTTCAGTCAGGCAAGCTACTGGGCTTGCTGACGAGGGTGAGGAGGTGGAAACCGTAGTGCAAAGGATGGATCTCGAAGACTGGGACTACATGACATTGTCAAAAGATGAAGGATCCAATGACGAGGATGATATGGACCAGCAGACGGTTCCATCCGAGTGGAGCACATACTAGTTCGACAACCTCATCGTCAACGAAGGCTCTCGTGTGCCGTGGGAGTACGACCAGAGCGAGGTCAAGCAAGGAGCTATGTACAAATGCAAGGAGGCCGTGCAAGAGGCGGTAAAATTCTAGGTCTTATCAGTGCGGCGCATATTCACAATCGTTAAGTCTAACCCAAAATTCTACGACGTGAAGTACGATATAGAGGGGTGCTCTTGGCGAGTGCATACATTTCAGCCTAAGTGGGACACCTACTGAAAGTGCACTATAGTGATCCCTCACACCTGTGTTGTCGCTGAGTCAGTGCAGTCCCACTGGAACCTATCATCAAGCTTCATCGCCAACCTCATGTATGGTGAGATCATGGATAATCTAGATTTTGAGCCACGATCCATCATTCGAACGATTGAAGCAAGGTTCCAGTACACAGTCAGTTATGTCAAGGCGTGGAGAGCAAAACAGGAGGCATTGGAGTCAAGGTTTGGTACTTTTGAGGACTCCGACCACAACCTCCCTGGGCTACTCCGAGTCATACAAAACATGAATCTCGGCACTCATGTGGACATTTAGGATTCCACGCATCCGAAGTGGACCAATAAGAAGGTATTACAGCGAGCATTCTTCGCATTTGGTCCATGCATCAATGTATTCTGGCGCTACTGTCCAATCTTGTGTGTGGATGATATATTCCTGACTGGAAAGTACAAGGGCCAGATATTGATTGCAATAGCGATGGACGGCAACAATCAAGTTCTTCTGTGGCATTTGCTTTCATTAAAAGCGAGAACATGAACAACTGGTTGTGGTTCCTGAGGAATGTGATGATTTCTGTTGTATAGGGTCGTCCAAATGTGTGTGTCATTTATGATCAGCATGCGGCCCTGTTGCGTACAATAACTTAGCTACGACAGAGAGAGAACGAACCATTTGCATGGGCGGATCTACAGAGCAAGCGGTGCATGAGGCACTTAGGTGCAAACTTCTACAAGCAGTTCCACAAAAATGACTTGATGAACCTGTTTAAGCGGCTGTGCAACCAGAACCAGCAGTGAAAGTTTGAAGCTCTCTAGAAGATTCTAGATGAGCGAACCCATATGCACAAAAGGAAGGCAGTGAAAAGGCTACCCCAAGCGCTGACTAGGCCCTTCAAGCATTGCCACATCTACCCACAGATGGTCCTAGTGTGACAAAGAAGACAAGGACGCAGGTGAAATGCTTCTCGATTGGATCGAGTACGAGCCTAAGAAGAAGTGGTCACTGCTACACGATAGGAGTGGTGCACGATATGGTGTCATGACAATCAATCTAGTCGAGGTGTACAACTAGGGTCATGCGCGGCGCAAGATGCCTCCCTTTGGTTGGTATTACGGAGGCAATTCTCCGTGATACCACAAACTACTTTGTTGACAGAAGCAACAACGCGTCGCTCGCTATAGAAAATGACACAGTACTCTACTCTGTCATGATCACCCAATACATAGAGGAGAAGAGCAAGAATAGTGAGATGCACTGGGCATTCAAAATAGGCACAAGGGAGATTCGCTTCAAGATAATGTGTAGGGATAAAGGACGTCGCGGGACAAACCACGAGAGGATCACCCACGAGTGCATGCTACCCGCGCTAGTTGCGTATGCACTTGCAACAAGCCCCTTCTTCTGCATAGGCCCTGCTCCTATGTCATGGCCGCATGTTCGACGATGGCGTAGCATCCTGGGCAATACCTCTCTGATTATTTCAACAAGGAGGAGGTGATGCAAACCTGAAGTACAGAGATATATGGTTACGCCGTGGTTGGCCATTTCATTGGCCATCCAACTTGGGAGCAACTAATCTGGGCCGCAGATATTGATAGGCTGAAGGGTAAGATTGGCCGGCGATAGGTACGACGCATCAGGAGCGACATGGACGAGGCAGAAACCGAACGTCATACAAAAAGTGCTCCATTTACAGAGAGTCTGGGCAGACCTTCAAGAAATATCCCACAAGAAATCCTCAGGACGAAGGAGACATCGACACTCTAGACCTCGTTGCGGGGACCTCATTCGACCGCCTCACTCGAGGCGGTCGACATGGCAGACATTGAGGTCGCGGCCACGGGAAAGCACAGACAGTTGTAATATGTGATTGCTAATGTTCTAAAATATCACTTTGATTTGAAGAAAAAAACTAAGTATTATGACGTTTTGTTTAATGTTACGTAATATTAGTCGTATCTTTGATAGATTGATTTGTTTCTTCTTGTGATAGCTATCATATTGGCATGAAATTAACCAACTTGTGGGAGGAGTGGGTGTGTGCTTGTCCTTCTGTCTTCTCCCTCCCCTATTTCAATCGCACGCTTCCTTTTGTTTACTGCTCTCTTTTGTTCACATTTACTCCATGTAGTTTTTAAGAGGTAAGGAACTATAAATACATTATAATCCGTAGACAGAAACACGTTACACGTGGTCACATGTCATGATAGTTGGCTAATTGCTTTAGTTATCCTCGCTACTACTACGGTACATTGAAACAGAAGCATCTGGACCATGTAAGTGCACATGCCTTCAGGAAATAGGATAAATATGGCGGGTAGGACGGGGGACTACTATGGAATGGCCCGACCTATTGCGTGGACTGGGGCCATTTTCCCTTCCTTGCGAGCTCAGCATTGTACTCCTCCCCGACCGTCTTAGCCTTGGCCGCTATTTCCCGCTTTTTCTTGCGCCCCCCGCGTCTGCACGCCTCGAGATGAGCTTGCGTCTCCCGCCGAATACGCTCTCTATGCTCTTTGTTGCGGCGCTCCTCGTTCCTCTTCTCGCGGTCCCACTTGGCATCCCACTCCTCGTAGTCGAGACACCACTAGGACCCTGGGTGGATCCCTTGGTCGATCCACTTGCGGTAGCCACATAGCGGATCCGGATAATACAGGTAGACGGGAGAGGTTGTTAGTGCGTACTTTGAAAGAGAAATGGTAGGGGAACATACTCCTTACCAGCAGCCAATAGTGGCCCGAGTCCCAACGGCGGTCGGGATAATCCAAGGAGTAGTTCGTACAACCTTAGTAATGCATTTGTATTGTTTCCCACACTTCAGGGACCTAGGCCCCTCGTGGAGGGTAGTGACCCCAAGGCCCTCCATTTTCTACTATTTGGTTTGTAGCCACAACAGACACTAAACAAAGGGAATCAAAACTACTATACATGAGTGTTTAACACGAAAACATGGGTAGTTAGCATAGAGGGATTTTTACCAGAGGATTACTGCTTCAAGATTTTGCTTGAGAAGCCTTAGCAGCAGCAACAGGCATTGAGATGCCACTTGCATCATATGGTAAAGTCCTGCAAGATGCATACAAGCATATAAATTGAGAAAGCGAATGATATTTAAATTTTGGAATCTTGAAATTTTGTGAAGCTCCACAGTATAAAACATTATGCTCACAAAAAGAAATGAAAGCAACTGGGATCTATGACCTGCAAATGGAAGATGACATAGCCACAGTGCAGCGGCACAATTCAAGACTCAAGATCTTTAGATAGACCTCTAAAGCAATGACCTCTTGAATCTGGCAACCATACTAAGGCAATTGTCATGAGTCCATACGCAGATAGAAGGAGCAAGAGGGATAAAATGACAAGATCTATGAAAGAGATAAAGGGAAGGAGGCCAACCAATGTAGGAAAGAAAAAAAGTTAGATACCAGTCTCTCTAAAATAAAGAACCGGGCGAATGTAGTCAACATCACTACAAGAGATATATAAAACAACAAAGGTCAGGCACAAAGTGTCGGGACATAAATATGCAAATTTAGACCCTATGTGTTTACTGCACTAGTCCAGAATCACGCTAGTGCACACAATGTCAACATAAATGAATACTATTCCACACATAGCGAATATAAGAATAAAATACTAATTTAAATAGTAAATAATGGTTGTGATCTTATAGTTGAGTTTATAATTATTAAACCACGCAAAGCTGAGCACTAAGTAAAGAAGCAGCAATAGAACGAAAGCAACTCCAGTAGGAACCCATCAACTTGCCACAGACAACCGACTGGGAGCAAGGTCTAGTGATCATCCTCCTCGTGATGATTGATGCAAGTATGAGTACTCCAAGTACTCAGTAAGTTGCACCACAGAATGCAATTATAGATAATGGCTTATTTCAAAGGAAATGGCTTCTATAGTTATTTTACAAAAGCGACACTTGCATTTGAATACAAATAATAGATTGAAAGAGTAATTTAAAACAAATAACAATAATAATTTAACAAGTATTTCACAAAAGCTCACATAGCCTAATCAATTCTTTCACACAACCATATGAGTTAATTCAGAGGTTGTACACTTTATACGCAAGATATAACCAGTGTAGCTAGCACCAATCATAACAAAACCTTTCAAAAATTTCATCTTGATAATTGACCCTCTCGATGTGCATACAGCTGGCACCAAACCTCACATATATCGTTGGTCCGACACACACTGTTGGACTTGAAGACGGTGAACCATCCATAAATATGACCCTACCAAGTAGTCCACACCTCCACCCATCATGGAGTGCTTAACCTACTACTTGAGTAGTCAATGTCGAGACTTCATAACTTACTAAGTTAGCCCTGTCCCATACTAGACACGTGGTCATATAGTAAGGCTGGAATACTGGTTAAGTCTACGACCAGTTACCTTTGATTTTCTTCTCACAAGAGTCGAAAACCTCCTTTTGTCTGGTCATCGCATGCTCGATCGACCGATCTTTTCCCTAATTTTCTTCCTTGAGTTTTATAATTATGGCTTCTTTGGCCACAATCTCTTCTTTAATTTTCTCTAAATCTATCAAATATGATAGGAAGAGAAGGTTAAGTCATAAGAGAGAAACAAGATGATAAAATTTAGGAAGTCAAACTAAAAGAGAAATGTTCTTACTTCTCAGATCGGAATGCTTTTGCTCCAAAGATCTTATTCTCTGGGTTAGTCCTCCGACCACAGCATATTTCTCGACCATGTGCTATGAAAATAAAATTCCTTTCTTTGATAAGTTTTCAAAGAAACTTCAAAAGAAAGAGTTGTAAGGATGGTCGTAGAACACTTACCCGAATTGTCATGTCATTATATTCAAAAAAATTGTATCTGGACCAATCTCAGCTTGATGGTCCGATATCTTTCCCCAGGTTTCATCAAGTTCCTTATCCTCGATAAATCGGGGAGAAAAATGGAATTTGTTAACCTGAGAAGCATTTCCAGGAGGAGGTGGAACCTATTGAGGATCTTTGGAGATGACTACCTCCGGAGAAGGAGTAAGGATTACTAGAGGATCCTGAGAAGATGCTGAAACCTGCTCGGGGGCTTCTTTTACTAATTCATCATCGGCAGTTTTAGCTTTAGGAGTATCCTGATCAGGAACCTCCACGACCACCTCTTCCTCAGGAACCTTTTCCTGAGGGGTGCTCTGGTCGGACACGACTGGAACACTAGAAGATCTAAAAAAAAGGAGAGAAGGTAAGGAAAATCTAAGGTATGTATATATATGACCTCTTCATTTAATATATATACCTGGTCGATTTTCTGAATTTACCCTTGTAACGCATCGAAGCAAAGTTCGTTGCGCTGGCCTTCCTCTTCTTCTCAACTGATTTCACTGGTTCTAAACCGGCAGGGTTGACTAGATCTTGCACATCCACTGATAGGAAATCAGAAGCGATATCCGCGACCATTTGGTCGAGATCCTTGATCACCGGATCAGCAGATGTAGATTCATCAACCTCCAAAACACTAACCTCAGTAGGTACTGGTAGGTCTTCAGTTACCTTGCTAGAAGGTATGACAACCGCCTAATATATCATCAAAGATAATTAGGTGATGAACATCACTTATCTAAAATATTATTTATTCTCGGTTTCCTACCTTTAGAAGGTTGACATCTTGTATAGTCGAAGGGGTGGTCGGATCATCAATCGGCTCACATCTTTTAGTGACCTTATTGACCATCAACCCAACCGAATACACATCAAAAAAGGATTTATGGTACACCGATAAAAAATAATATGTACGATAACAAAAAAAAAAACGGTTGATTTTTCTTACCTTAAGTCTTTTAATCCTCTCTTAAGCGGAAACAACCGCTAAGATCCGGGGGAAAACTAGCCTTGTCGCCAGGCTCTCCGGCGCAGATCATTTTGATCCAGCTTCTAATCTCATCAGAAGATAGAGCTGTAAAGGTAAAATAAAAGATTTAAGGATACGAAAATAATCAACTAAGATAGGTAAACAGGTCGGAAATCATTCATGGCTTACCCTCTTTGGAATCTTTGGTCGTATCGTCACGACCAATATACCAGAGCATCCGGTGTGCTCGGGCTTTCAAAGGACTAACCCGGCGCGTGGAAAAATCCTTCACTACGTGCCAAGATGTTAGACCCTTGGCACTAAGAAGCTTGATTGCTTCAGCCCATTTCTTTATTTTTTCCTTTTTTCTGTAGAGGAGCGCCAATTCGGATCCTCGACCGCCTTCTGAAGGATCTAGACCCGCCATTATGTGTTAATGGAGTATTTTGGTGATTAATGACAAATGCACTTGTGAGACTAACACTCTTATTGTTATATCATGTTTAGTCTCAGCTTGGATATAAAAGCAAAAATCCAAACAGGTATGTATTCATTAATGACAAATGCACTTGTGAGACTGACACTCTTATTGTTATATCATGTTTAGTCTCAGCTTGGATATAAAAGCAAAAATCCAAACATGTATGCATTTATTAATGATAAATCTATTTGTGAGACTAACAATTCTATTGCTTATCTATTGCTTAGTCTCGTTTGGATATAAAGATGAAAATATAAGAGGTATGCATTTTACTTTATTTATATATATAGTTGCTTTTCTCGGATCCAAAATATAGGTTGAACTTCACCAAAAGGTTAACTTGGATATGTGCATATGTTTTCATTACACATTTGTGTATGCACACATTTAGGGGGAGTTCATTCTATATTTTGTGGTTTCATTAGTATTGATCCATATTCTCTTTCCACATATACTAAGGATCTTTACTTTGAAACATATTCTTGAATATATTTAACTTGTGTAGTTAATATATTCATATGAGTATATGAGAGCATATGAGACTTGTGTAGTTCATAGATGCTCATATATCCTTGAATATATTTAACTTGTGTAGTTAATATATTCATATGAGTATATACAACTTGTGTAGTTCGTATACACTCATATTTGGTATATATAACTTGTGTAGTTTATATATACTTATATGTGAGTATATATATAACTTGTGTAGTTTATATATACTCATGTTTATCTATATTCAATTATTTGAGATTATGTTGTGGGACTAACATGTGTACTAAGATGTTTGAAGGCTTAGTCCCAGTTCATGGATGGCGACATGGTAAGGGAAATGCATGACAATAGAGGGATCATGACTAATAGCTTGATAGCATGTTCTTGTGCCTTATGGATCAAGTTAGGATTATTCATGCATTTGATTTTGAAATTATATTTAAATTTGAAAGCTTTAAGTGCATTGGTCAGAAATTGGCTGTACCGACGTGTTATGGGAGGTTCGACCGCTCTGCGGTTCAACTGGATTTTGGTGCGGTATGACCGCACATCGGTCGTCCCGATTTCTAGTTGACGGTCGAAGAAAACCAGAACCGATGCATTTTGGCTCAGAGCTCTCTCTGATAATCGGTCGTACCGCTTTTGGGAAACGGTCGTACCGATATGCGGTTGTACCGATATTTATATGGTGGTATGTATTTTTCAGAGAGCATGTCGTTTCGACAGTTTGGAAACCCTGCAATCGGTAGTACCGTTCCTTCGTGCGGTACGACCGGACCAAGCGGTAGTACCGCAACTTGGTTGGCGGTAGTACCGGTCCAGGTTTTTCAACAGCTTATTTAGAAGCATTTTGCAGGTATATCTTGCTAATTAATATTAATCATTATGGGACCAACATTTTCCATGAGTTGGATGAATAGGTTATGTTCCAGGGTAATGAAGACTGCGGATGGCATCATGAGTTGATCGTCATCAAGTAAAAAGAAGAGGATGCATCATGTGTTGATGCATATCAAGATCTCGAAGAAGAGATGATCATGAGTTGATCATCAAGTCAAGAGAAGACTCATCATGTGTTGATTGAGGTCAAGTAAAGAATGCATCATGGGTTGATGCATGTAAAGATGATGACCCGGACTTGAAGTGAAGATGTGCGTCATCAACCTTCAAGAAGATGCTCAAGGCAAAGGTATGACTAGCTAAGGCTAAGGATGTGCTCTTAGTCTTTTACCGGTCTTGGTGTTTGGTTGGAAGACCGGATTATTAGTATAGGTTGTCGTACTATTAAGAGGGGTCTTGTCTAGTAGCTTGAGTCTCATCATGCGTTGATAACTCAATCTCACTTACTTTAGCTCACTCTAATATGTTGCCTATATTTGCGAATGTGTTTTGCAAATAGTTGAAGCTCATGGATAATCCTTGTAGCATGTGACTATACTTTGCAAATGTGTTTTGCAAATGGTTGAAGTCCATGTACCTACTCCTTGTGGCATGATCTAAGTTTGCAAATGTGTTTTGCAAATTGTTGGGATTCATGTATTTTCCCTTGGTATGGTCTAAGATTGCTTGTTGCTAACTCTTCGGACTTAGACTATGGTAGTGGCTCTTTGAAGTTGTGCTTTTTGATTTGATAAAATGTGTTTGAGATCAAATCAAATAGGTGGGTTGTGTAGCCCACTGAATAAGCTTTCAATAGAGTCCAAGATCACTCAATTCCGACATCGGAGTCAAAAGTTATGACCTTTTTACCGAGTGTCGTCTGTGCTGATTTTGAGCTGCAGTACGACCGTCATGTAAAGAGCGGTATGACCGCCCAGAACGGTTGTACCGGCCCTTGTGAGGGCGGTACGACCGCAAATGGCTGTAACGGCTAGTTTTTAGCTGTTTCGTCTCCAAACGGCTAGTTTTTGGTGTAGGGGTTATAAATACCCCCTTGACCGGTTGAGAGACAACCTTTGGTATCTCATTTCACTCTCTTGAGCTAGTGTGAGCTTTTCCTCTCATTTGTGCATGTGTTGCACCTTGTGAGCAAGGAGAGAGGTCTCTAGTTGCATGTGTTGCATCTAGAGGTGGATTTCGTATCCACTTGAGCTTGTGCATTCGTTGCATGTGGTGAGAGTCAAGCAAGGGGCTTGGCTTATTACTCTTGGTGTTTGCCGACACCTAGACGGCGTGGAGGCGTTGTGGTCGGTGATCTTCTCAAGTGAAGCTTGTGAGAAGGCCCGTTGTTTGTGAGTGGTTTGGTGCTCGCCATCTCCGGAGTGGAGTAAGAGTAACCCTAGTGGAGCGAGGTGTTGATACCTCGGAGGAAGGCTTAATTCGTGGAGCCGGCCCAATTGGTTTGGGTTTCCCTCAACGTGGACTCGGGGAGACCGGCAAGTCTCCAAACACCACGGTAAAACATCACCGTGTCTTTTGTGGTTTGCATTCTATTACTTTACATTATGCAATTTATATACCTTGTATTAAATTGGTTATTTATTGTGTATGATTGCAATAGTATCATTTACATTGCTTAAATTGAATTGCTTACAAGTCTATGCTTGATTGATTATTATCAATAGACTTGTATTGTTGGTGCACTTAGTTGAACCTAGTTGATTTAGGCTTTAATTGTGCGAAACCGTATTTGTATTTGCTTCCGCATTAGAAATTGGTTTTAGCGCATAGAAGTTTTTAAACCACCTATTCACCCCCTCTAGTCGGCCTCCTCGATCTTACACCTTCTTACCTGAATAATAAATGATGTCTTTCTTCGTGATCTTCATATAGAACCAGCTCTTCTTCCACGACGACCACGAAGATTTCGAGTACATAAATATGTACTCATCGGCTTTTCCGTCATGGAGGCGCAAGGTGCACTCTCCAGGCGTCCCAATCGTCTTCTCAGATTTTGTCATCCTGTAGTAGTACCTGAATAGATCCAGATCTGTTGGGATCCCCAAGTACGCTTCACAGAGATAAATAAAAATGCTGAGATTGGCGATAGCATTGGGAGCAAGATTCACCAATTTAACTCCATAATACTCCAAAACTTTGGGAAGGAAGGAGTGAATTGGTAGCCTAAATCCGCATTCAACATATACAAGAAAAACAGGGATTTCTCCATCTTCACCACTCGGAGAATGTTCCCCAACCGCAGATCTCCAAGAAATCAGATCCCTGTTGGGAAGCATCCCGATCTTCTCCAAGCTCTCTAGCTTCTTCTCATTCAAGTCGGAAACCGACCAGTTGGTGATTTGGTCTGACATGGTTAGATTTCTTTCGGGTGGGGAAACAAAAGGAGGTCGGAAGCAGTTTTTACTCGGGAGATGAAGAAGGAAAGCAGGAAGTGAAAAAAACCTAAGTCTACAAAGGGGTTTTATAAGCTTCAGAATTTCTAACCGCAATAAGGAGTTACCCAAAAAAGTCCAACGGACACAAAAACTCTTCAATTCCTAAGGCAAAGTTCTCAACTTTAAAGTGAATACAAATCGCTTCAAATGCCTTTGCATTTAAATGAGCGTCAGCCCGATACGACTTCATCGGAAGAAAAGTGTTCACACGACCTATTCATTTAAAGTTCGGGGGCTAGCTGACGAGGATTAAAACCTCTATATATTATTTTTAATATATAAAAGACCATACGTCTCCGTGGTCGTAACCCCTGAGGTGCACGACCTCACTGGTTGTAGAAATTTCAGAGGTTACATAATGGATACCCTGGTCGGACGAAGGCCTAAGCCAAGCTCCCGACCAGGAGAACTGCTCGTAAAAAGTATGAACTGATACTTAGAACAGATTCAAGGTATATTCTCTACCGTGTGATGAATGGAACACGTGCATATTCCATACCATACGACGTTTCTTATCCAGAAGCACTGCCGAACAACCTCCATGCGGTTGTATGTCTCATAGACATATAACCGCCAAACGGTTGGTTCATTATCAACCGTCACTTGACTCCAACCAGACGCAACGCTTCACATCAGACGTCTTCTCCGGAAGTAACTGCCACCTCTTCAGGGCTATTTAAAGATGGAACCTGGACGGATCAAGGGGGGAGAGGGCAATACAAGACAGAGCCATCAGACTAAAGCACAAGCCGTAGATTCGTGTGATAGGTCTGAGGTTGTAAGGAAACAAGTAGTGTTCTCAGATCATATTCTGTAAAACCCAGTTCATATTAATAAAAGAGCAGTCCCATTATTTTCTTAGATTTCTCACGTCACTTTCTCCTTTTCTTTTCGTAAGATCGACGTCTTGATCGTCGACAATAAGAACCAGAGGTTCATCATAAAGAAGCCTCCTGGGGAAGGAGTGGCAAACGCAAGGCACAACCGAACATACCTAGTTGCATGCATGGTTTCTTTGATGTTATGTTCATCATATGTGAAGGTAAGGAACATAGTAAGGACTCCTATGAGGTGCATGCATTATTTCCATGGTATGCTAACCACACGTGAAGCCCGCAAAAACAAAAAGATGTTTGTCAGCTAATGTAATATATTTTTTGAACCAGTAAAAGTGGGAATGTGGTAGGAAAAAACACAAAGGAACTACATAAACCACCTGTTGAAAGTTGACTAATAGGGAAATTGTATTGTGGAGCATAGTTGAAGCATAGAATCCAGAAATCAAATCATAGGTAAATTTTTTTGCCCAAAGAACCAACTGGACTTCAATTATTATAGGCAAAATTCATCGGAATAAAGTCAACAATACATGTCTCAACTTACTAGACATATATGAAACACGACAATGAGTTTTGAATCATCACATAGTGAACTAATTGAAGACTTTCTATACACTAAACTTCTTTAGTTATGGGAATAAGATCTTGCAAGCCACATATTTTGTACTATCAAATCTCCAACTTCAAAGAATACCTACACTAAAAGAGGCATCAAAGTATATAGGGCAAGATTAAGCAATAGTATCGCCTATAATGATGTGCACAAGACATTTGCTTTAAAACTAAAATCTATTTAACATGAGAGATATCAAGCATATTTTGCAGTTTCACAAGTTGTCACTGAAATAATCACATGCAAAAGGAACACATGAGATAAATATGGCTAGATCAATATATAAATTGCAGGGAAGATGTACCAGTAAACAAATGTGCAATCTGTTCGGCGGCCTACTGAAATATCTTCTTTCTCAATAATTTAGAACACTGATAAAAAACAAAGGAAAGTCATAAGATCTCAAAAGTGAGGAAAATACCTCATAAGAAACAACGATGTGAAGATCTCACCTACAACTTTGCATCTCGTGCCATTACTTCAAGGTACCCAACACAACGACTTGTTGGTTGCTAACGCCATTGAGCAGGTGCTCATAGTAGCTCCGCAAAACAATCTCATCCCTATCACAAAAACATGGGTTGCAAACAGTATCTGATTTACCAACCAAGACCCAACATAGACTCCGCTGAAATTGTTAGATCAAATGGTAATAGATCACTCGTAGTTTTTTGGATTTTCCAATGAAATCGTCTCGATCAGTCATGGAAATTAGTAAAGCAAAATGAGGAGTGAGCGATAGCTCACTTGGTCTGCCTTGTGTTGAGACAAGCGCGATCAGGGTTTGATCCCTAGGCCTCACGGTTAGCTGTGCTGGGGCACAGTGGTGCGAGGACTGTGCAAGGGCACAGTGGTATATAGAGCTTTAGGTTCTTAAAATCCATCGCAGTTCGAGCGCTACTCCGGTGAACATCTCACAAAGTATGATGTTCTTTTTCTTCTTTAAGGCAGTTCGGATGAGGAAAATCCGGACCTAAAAAAAAATATTAGTAAAGCAAATACAAATCTACATACAAATGTAAAAAAATGGAAGCCGGATGGCAGCACCCTCACGAAGTGAGAGAGGGGGAGGCTGGATGGAGCTTACGGCGGCGGGACCGCTGGTAACGAAGAGATCGATGACTTTGGCGGCCGCGAACGGCTTGAATCCTACCCCGCGGATCGCACCCGACCACACCACGCGCGACGCCGACGCCCGCGCCGAGGAAGAGCTCCGCGAGGCCTTCCGCGTCTACGACAAGGACCAGAACGGCTTCATCTCCCTCGACGAGCTACGCCACGTCATGAACAACCTCGGCGACAGGCTCACCGGCGACGAGCTCACCGAGATGCTCGGCGAGGCAGACGTCAACGGCGACGGCCAGATCAACTACACTGAGTTCGCGAAGGTCATGATGGCAAAGTGAGTCTCATCTCTCATCTGCATGCCGATTTCTTGCATTGCATTACATTCTTCTCATGTAGATCATTAGCGTTCTAGGATTGGTATGTCGGTAGATTGTTTGTACCTAATCAATTATTGGCGTCAGCAAAACTTCATCTGAAAGAATGAGTTGCATCTGGATCTGACAATGATATATATTGTTCATGTGCATATATATGCAGACGACGGTACAATATGATGGAAGAAGACAGGATTGGAGCTCACCAGTCGGATCACTCCCGCCGGAGAGACGGCTGATGCGGCCCCTCATCAGGTACCATCCTCTGAAAACTCACACTAATTCGTGTACATATATACAATTCAGGGTTCCCTCTTTATTGTTACCTTCCTAGGTTGATTTACAACTCGAAAAATGTACTAACAACAAGCAAAGCAAGCAACTCCATGATTCACAATGTAAATGAGAATGAAATGATGCCCATTATGAGTTTGACTGGGCAGATTATTCTTGAAAACAGACCCAGCTTAAGCTTTTCTGGCTCAGTATTGGACAACATATTTTGCTACATTTTGCAAATTCAGATTACATTGTTCCAAAATGACTCGGTACGATTTACAGAAACCTTCATACTAACGTACCCACAAAACCTATTCAATGAACTTCACTTGAATTACAGTCTCTCAAAATGCAGCATTTACAACAGTGGTGGGGGACAAGTACATCTTACAGGGCCACCCACTAGTACTTAGAAATGCATCGAACAAGTTTTGCTGATCCAGCCTTTGAAAATGGAATCAACTTGGAAGAATGGGATGCCAGTAGTTTACCCATCCTTCCTTTCCCAGGCTGCTGCTGTGAAGCAGGTTAGCTTTGCAGATCGTCGGATTTCCAGACAACGTCCTTTAAGGTGTTGGAAAGGTTCTTGTAGAACTGCAGCACATTAAAGTCTACATATTTCAGTATAAACTATTCAAGGTTTAGGTGACAAAATAACAACATACATTACAATTCCTGTAACTCATTGAATCCAAATTACTGAGATTGGAGAAGCATAAAGCTAGGAATTGATGCGCCTCTCAAATGACAGACTCAACTTTGACTCCAATGATAATCCATGAACATCTGCTTTTTAATTGGCATGGTCTTCACAATTATGATATTTACCTTCTGAAATTCCAGAGTGTCGCCTTTTGCTTTGCGAACTTCAACCATATGAAGAGAAGGTGCAACTTGCAGTATCTGAATGACAATACATGATAAAGTTAGACTGAAGAAGTTATAATAAAGCAGATTTCAATTCATCATTTCTTCATATTACCTCGGTAGCAACATTGAGGTTTCCCTTCCTCCCTGCTTTTACCTTTTCTAGCCTCAACTGGTCAAACAATAAAAGGATATTAACATGCAGAAAGAACTTTTAAAGTTCATATACATTATCTAGAAAAATACTTATGCAGACTGTTACTAAACCAAGCTTTGGGTAGCAGACCTTGTAATTTTTCTTCTGAACATCAAATCCTAGAGGCTTTGCAGCTTCCTCAATCTTGCTAATGATTTCTTTTGGCGGACATTTTGATGTGAACCTTGTTTCTCTTTTAAATTCCTGTCGACAGAGTGAATAAAAATTAAAGTAGAGGGTATACAAGAATGAAGCTGCAAAATCATAACAAAAGGCGAACATAAAATTCTAACTTGAGAAAAATATTGCAAAAATTTCTGAACCAATGTTATATTTACATAGGCATATAGAACTGCTAGCTTGTATCATGCAGTATAATTGAGTTATTGACTTATAGCAGATTTGTTTTAAAAAAGATTCAAGTGCATATGTCAGTCATGATTTAGGTGATATCAGTGGAACTTGGAAAATCATGGTGATTTAAGTTATCACACAGCACAATTTTCGAAGTTTTGGGTTACTATTAGGGAATTATGGAGATCTCGTACCAGCTCTGAGTCAAATAAGTTTCCAAGATTGAGGCCTGCTGACATTGAAATCAGTTCAAATGCATTCAGGGCTGCTGGTTGTTCTTCTTTCTTTTCTGTCACGTGGTGCTCCTGGAGGTCAAACAACAGTAGTAAAACTAGTTAGTTGGTGGAATCCATGAGAGGATTTCTGCATGAGGGAGAAAATAGAAATGCAAGGGTGTATATCGCCATCCACTCACTTCCGAATCATTGAAGACGGCATCAACATCATCCAACGTTGTATCATATTTTTCATCAAACTCTGGGCGCTTGTATCCTTTTTGAACCACTCATCCTCTAATATTTCTGGAATTGTTATTCTCTGCCACAGTTTCTCAAGATGGGATTATTAGTGGATGGGTGCACACCAGCTCTTTAAGTGCTTATTAGTAAGAACAGAGGAACTAGGAATATTAATTGGTTGATGAATGGTACTGGTATCATGTGATCTGCTAGCCTATTAGTGGACACATTGTATGAGGACCAGGGATTCATTCAACTTAATTATTTCAGGAAAGTTTCTAGTATTGTTTCAAGCAGCTCTTGTGTTCTAGCATACCGTCATTGGATTTGGATCAAGGATTCTTGTTAACAACCTCTTGGCAGGAAAAGACGTCCAAGGTGGAAACGTAAATTCCGCATTTGATATCTGCCAGGTGGTACAGGGGGAAAAATCAAATAAGCATGAGCAAGCAAGACAATAGCAGTGTTCTAAAATAAGTACAATGCTCACTTTCTTATACAACGTCATAAGATTAGAGTCCTCAAAAGGCAAATACCCTGCTAGCAGAACGAACAGAATAACTCCACATGACCACAAATCTGCCATTGCACCATCATAGCCCTGATCTTCAAGGACCTATTACAAAGGTGGTTGAAATACTAAAATTATTAATGATTCCTGGTTAAACAATAATGTCAACAAAAGTATTTGATGGGTTCAGTTTATAAAATTTGTGACATTACCTCTGGAGCAACATAGTTTGGAGTCCCGCAAGTCGTGTGCAGCAATCCATCATCCTGAGCAACAAAAAAGAATAAAATAATTGAAAATATGTTGAGGGATATGAGAACTTTCAAACATCAAAGAGACATGATTATCTGTTAATGCACAAAGTGTGAACTTTGAACCTGTCAGTAGTAGTAACTTAGAGGGCATAAAGCAATGAACCCTTACCTTGATTTGCTGAGATAGTGCACTCAGCCCAAAATCAGAGACCTTCAGATTTCCGTATGAATCAAGTAGTAAATTTTCTGGCTGCAGGTATTGCAGTTTAGATTCTGAAGTAGATTTCTTATTGAACAGAAAAAGGGCAGCAGAGAAAAAGGGACGGGAACTCACTTTTAAATCCCGGTGGTACACGCCCCTGCTATGACAATAATCAACAGCATTAATTAACTGTTGGAAGTATCTCCTCGCCTCATCTTCCCTCATTCGACCATGGTTAACCTTTATGACGAAGAAGTGAATAACCGTCGGTGCAAAATTAACAATGGTAACTTTTAACTTTATGTGTGTTGAAAACAAGCAAACTGCATAGATTGGAAATGGAGAATGCAGCATATCACTTACAATTGTGTCAAAGAGCTCGCCACCGGTAACATATTCTAAAACAATGTAGATCTTTGTTTTGCTTCCCATTACCTGAAAATCAAACAGAACATTAATTTGGATAAGATTAGAAGTTCCCCCCTAATGAAAATAAAATAGACATGCCAAATAATTGCATACGGAATTTCTGGCAACAAAATCATGATTTAGGTACATGATTGGAATTATAGATGCTTTGATGTTCCTAGCGTAGACCATAGACAAGGTACAAAACCTTGTCCCTTCCTACCTATTTTCTGATAAACAAAAACATAAGATTAACTGAACTATCAACAACAAAAAGAATGGTATTTTTTTTAGTTACCTCATAGATGCGAACAACATTAGGATGCTTAATCATCTTCATTGTTGAAATTTCCCGCTTAATCTGCATTCCAACACGGAGTTACTCATCAGCACCAAAAATTAGTTGTTCCATCAACAGATACTGAACTCTGAACAAAATTGCCAAGTTCATTTGTACTAAAAAAAAATGAAGGACACCGCGGGGGGGAGGAAATCAAAAGGACAGGACCACACAATCTATTAGATGTGAAATATCACCAAACACAACAAATGGTGCAATAATTCAGACTGTAAACTTAATTATGAGGTGGCATTTGACAGTGACCTGCTCAACCATCTTGTGCTTGAGAACCTTCTCCTTGTCTAGGATCTTGATGGCTACCGGGTCGCCGGTCTCGGTGTCCCTCGCGAACTTGACCCTTGCAAATGTGCCCTCTCCAATGGTTCGGCCTAGCTCATACTTCCCCACACGTCTCTTCACCTTGGTTGTACTCATTCCCTGCCTTATCCCCCTTTGGAATCTCAGATGGTTTCCACGCACTGTCAAATGGTTTCACTATCCTGTGTGGAAAATTTACTCGGTTACACTTCATACATGGAAAAGATCAAAAGATGGCAGGCTGATATTTTTATGTCTGAATAAACTTCATTTGGAGTGTACAGGAGTTCGATTAGGACCTGTATAATAATGCATTTACATCTCATTTCTTTCTCGGATCATACATGAACAATTGCCTTTGATCCGCACTATCAAAACTTATTAGAAAAAAAAAATCTCATCTTGTGCTACAGAAAATGACCGCATGCATGCAGATAGTGTTGAGCAGCGAATTTTCCAAGATTGATGAACAACCATGCATTATAGTTCACACACAACCACCCCAAGATGTCAGAACATTGGTAAAAAAAAAATCAATCAATGGAGTTGTTACGTACAGACAATCCTGTGAGATCCAAAATATTGTTTCCCCAAAACTTGAATAATCAATTGGAAGTCATGGACTTGGACCATCCTTTGGATCTGGCAGGATATTTGTTGTCAATTAGCCACGAGGGGACTGCAAAGAAGCTATTGAATATTCATAAAAGGCTAGTAGGGGAGGGCATATTCCACCAATCGTCCAATCCAAGAATATGAAATGGTCAGGATTCTCAAACAGGAAAGGGAGAAAATTAAATTAAATCAAGGAGTAGCAAGAAGAAGGTCGCAGAAAGCAGCCATCCTCTCTCTCTGTCTCATCATGAAATGAACTAACCCTTTAAGAAGTTTCCAGGTGATTAGAAAGATTACACGAAGAATCAACAGCACAGTTCATAGTAAGCTATCCAGAAGCTGGGGGTACGCATTGATGAGGGTCCTCAAGATCAAAAGGTAAGGAAACAGCAGAAGAGAGTAGAAGTAGCGGTAAGCCGGTAACAGAGACACTCAGCACAGGCCAAATTTCAGCTTTTGGCTCGCACACAATACCAAAGAATTTTAATTGAAAGGGAACAAAAAAACACATACAGTACATACAAATTTGAGAGAGAGAAATGAAGGCAACCAAAAGAGAGAAAAGGCAACAGAACTTACAGGCACAGCTCACTCTGTGATCAAATCTGCAATGCAAAGTGGATGCCCTCTTCTGGCGCCGATGACGAATAAATAATCCCAAGAAATGGCTGTTGGAGTCAGGAAGAGCTCAAGAGGCGCACAGGAGAACTTGTGCTTATCTCTGAAGTCTTAAGTCGTTGTGGTGTCTAGCTAAATAGCGGCAGCAAGAACAAGCAGGCCAAATAAAATACAGCGAGAGGTGGGGGATGAGGGGAACGTTGGAATGATCCAACTCCACATGGTCCTGAGAATGGACAGCTTCCAAGCTGCCAGAAGAGGAGCCTTTAAGAAAGGAGTGGCTGTCAGACGTCGGGGCCCACGGCACAGACAGCAGTTGCAGACCACAGACGCCAGCGTAGCGTGGTTGGTTCCGAATGGAATCCGATCGAGATCGCCGGCCGGACGTCTCGCTCGCTCATTCACTCATTGCCAGCACACTGGTTGCATCGTCTGTGCAGGCACATGCATGCATGTTACTGGCCGTGCCGTACCATGGCATAACGGCGACGGACTGGCCGACTGGGAATCACCGGCTGAGGCGCTTACATGGACTGTTTATGCATGCATTGATAAATAGAACTTTGCACATGCATATTTGGGGAGGCTCTGGCCTAAATGTCACTGTTATGTGTTGTAATCGTGAAAATAGTTCTTCTCACACCGTATTTGTAAAAATAGCAGCTCGACCACACGCCTAAAACCCAGACGCGTGTGTGCCGACACGTACCCACATCCACATGGCCATTGCCCGGACGAGGCCGAGTCCGCACGCATGGTCACCGACCGGTACTACGCATCTGCACGACTCTCGCTTAGACAATCCTCCTCCGCACAAGTGTCGTTCGGTCACTGCCGTCCCCCTAGTCCGGAGTGTTGCGGCCCGACAGCTCCTCCGGACTTCCTGTCACCAACATAGGAGGAGAGCCTTAGCATGGCTATAAATACTGGACTGGACTCTCGCACTCGCTCATCTCAATTGCGTTTTCGTTGTTGTTCTCGCGCTTGTCGCTGAGAACACGGAGAATATAATTAAATTTTTTTGGAGATTAAAGTTCAGAGTAGATTTTAGGTCCGTAGCAGTTTTGAACGGTTCCCCCGAAAGGCAGGTACTTTTTTGCCCGCTGCAATTGTCGTTATTACCTTAGTCATAGTTAATTAGTCTTACTTAGCTAATCTCAATTAATGCAGCTTGTATTCTTAATTAAATAAGTGTTAATAATTAAGCCATAGTTTTTTACTGTTAATAATTTAGTCGTAATTAAGTAGGCTTTATTATTTGAGTATGAATTAGTTAGTGGTTAAAAATCAGTGAAAATTAAATAGTCATAATTAATTAGTCATAATTAGTTTAGTCTTAATCAGTTCAGCGTAATTAATTTATTGGAAATTGATTAGTCGTAATTAATTTAGTGGTAATTAATCAGTCGTAGTTAGTTTAGTGGCAATTAGTTAGGCATAATTAATTTAGTGAAAATTAAATAGTCATAATTAATTAGTCGTAATTAATCAGTGATAATTAATAAATCGTGTTTGTTTGAGTCGTGGTTTATTAGTGGTAATTACACTAGTAATGAATTACTCGTACATTCGGCCTTGGCTTCTCCTCCTTGCGCACCCTTGTTCCTCTTTTACATCCTCTTCTATGTTGAGTTTGTGGTGAGGGGTTTGGATTTGCGCCGATTGGAGGTGGGAACCACCGTCTTTGGCTTGATCTTGTGTGGAAGAAGGGCTTCGGTTCTTGTTGCTTGGTGCTCCATGGGTGTATTTGGCCGATGCATCCTCGATTGGGTCTTGTGCGGCGTTCTCTGTACCTCGTCTTCGAACACTGGTGTGTTCCGGTTTGTGAAGTTCGTATTGTATCTCTGTCAACATCGGTTGGTATTCGCGTCACAGTGAGGCGATTGGTTTTCTGAGACAACGCATTTCGCGTGCCTTGCCCGGTTCTACTCGGTGACTTCGAGTGCCATCCGCTTTGTGAGTTTTCTATTCATAATTGCATTACTTTACTAAAGTGTGCTATGCTAGTTGATTTTACATTTTGTAATTTTTTACTAGTACTGGGAGACTTGGTTTAATAATGTTATGGGCTCGGATTAATGCTCGATGAGGATTATTGTCACTTGTTAAATTGGATTGACAACGTTGATTATAAATCAGACTTGAGCTTGTTGTTTGCATATTGTTGTTGGTTCATCTCTAGTGTCACGGCTCTGTTACATTCCAGTGATTTGGTTGCTTCTTTGCTGACCGAATCTGATTAGTATTGCGCACTGTGATATACATGTTTCTCTGTTAGCCGAAAATAGCAAGTGTTGTTTTGTGATCTCAGTTTTTGCACTGTGATATACATGCTTCCTCTATTGGCCGAAAGTGTTAAGTGTTGTCTGTGACTTTGAGATAATTCAATACTTGTTCTTGACATAATAGTAAGACATTCATTTCAGCTCAAAGTCTGATTTATTTTGTCATATCTAATTAGTAAAAAGTCTACACAAAGTGGCGAGGAGGCCAATATTTCATCTTGAGCAGCCCGACATCTAAAAACAATAAACAAAACATTTAAATCTGAGCATTATGCTGATTTTGTATTTTTTGAGTCCTATCTTTTGAGCATATTTTCATGTTTAATTGATATGAAAATATTACAGGCTTATATGTCATTTTTGTCATTTATATGCTACTGGAATTATACTTTAATTATCATAATGAATGATGGAATAATTTTTAAATATTTGCTAAAACCGCTAATTTTACAACAACATGTCCATCAGTGTAGGAATTAATTATGCTACTGGCACCTCTGCACTCTTGCTTTTAGTGTAATTACTCCCTCCAATTCACAAAAACAAGTTGTTTTGGAATGTGTGCAGTTAAACTTTAAAAACTTTGGCTATCGATACATTTTTAAATATTTATATTAAATACATGAAAATCATATGTGTTGATTCCCCTTGAAAAGTACTTTCATAATATTATACATTTATTGGGTTTTACAAATATATTATGACAGTAATTAGTGATCAAATTTGTATTTTGGAGACCATGACGATGTCCAAAACGACTTATTTTTTGAACTGGAGGGAGTAAACAATACCAAACGATTGTGGTGACGCGTGCAAGATACCGAAGCCACTTAAACTTCGACTACTGCTTTTTTATATAAAATTAAATTTCGCAAACCATGATGCACTTACTATAGGTTTATAGTTAGTAGTCGATATTACAGATCAAGCTCTCAATTCCATGGAAAAAACTCTCAATTTGCTTTATAAACACTTTCCAACTTTTAAGGCGGATCAATAAGTCATTCATGAGGGGTCAAAATCCGGTGAATAATTATATGACACCGGTGCTATACATGACTACATAACACTGTCCCTAGTATGCGAACACACCGCAAGCACAAATCTTTAGGCATCCCCAAATCCTCACAATTAAGCTCCCCTTGTATTCAGGATCAGTGTTGTCCTAGCTAGCTAACCTCCTTGATAGTTACGGTACGTTTTAATTTTCTTTTGACAAGTCAGCCATCTCTTCTCTTGTCTGGCTGGCGTCTGTCCAGCTTGCATGCTCGAGGTTAACTAGAATTGACGTGTCATTTGCATCGTGGATTCGATCGATGAATGGCCATATCTTTTCCCAATCCCTGTGCAAGTCTTCTCAAGTCGTACTGCTTACAGTATAATATAATAGTGGGCAATTTTGAACCAATCACTTGGACGAGTAGCGTGTGTGAATGCTACGTACACATGCCTTCGACGAACACGCGTATACAGGGCTTGTTTGTCAGAGGTCTGGGAATATTTCCTGGCAAAAATTGACGCAGGTAAGTAATTTGAAAATTAGATGATTTTTATCTGATTAGACAAACCTAAAAATAGATTGTTTGGTTGAAAGCTTATGATCGATCGATCGAAAATAGGACATAGATCGAAGATAGGAACATTGGATGGAACAGCCTGGCACCAAGGCGCTCATTTTTTGGTCGTCTGGGCCTGGGAGCTCGCATGGACCTAGCAGCGATGCAAGAATCTAACCAAACAAATAACCGGCAGCGCTCCCGGTCAGGCAATTTGTCGTTAGGGCTCAAAGCAAACACGCCCGTGAAGCATGCTGTTCATCGATCAAAAATTTGCTCCAAGTTACTAGCAAAAATGACCGCAGAATTGCATCCTCGTTGTAAAGTAATTAAGCATGTTTGCATGCTCTACTTCAATTTTATTTAAAAAAACAAATGTTGCACTTCTAAAGGTTATCACAGACAGTTCAAAAACCGTCTGTAATGCCCTTAGGGTATTGCTGACCCACAAGCACAGGCGGTTCAGGAAACCATATGCGGTGATATTTCTGAACCGTATGTGATGAGCTTTTCTGTAGTAATGAATTAAGCATGCATGCATGCTCTACTTATTTTTTTTTAAAAAAATCCGAATGTTTCACATTCCTTAAAAAAATACTTTAATTATATATATATGCATGCACATCCCTTCTGTCTGTTTCTTTCTTCACTCTATTTCCCCACCTATATATCACGCGTTTCACGCAAGTCCTTAATTCGTATGCGCATCCACATCATATCATTTTCCCACTGTTCTTAGTCGCAACTGTATTCCATTGTGATTGCAACAGCAGGGAACCTCATTTTTTTCCCGAGCTGTGGCACATGTGCATGTTCACCAACTATCCGACTCAAAGGGCTTGGTGGTAACTGGTTGTTCGTCTCGAGTCTTCAATGCGAATGTTGGGTATTTATGTACTTTGATCTTGAGTTATTATTAATATAGGGAAGAAATCCTTATGATCCCCCTAAAGTATGGTGGTAAAAACTGATTATTTAACCCCTAAACTATGCAAACCGTCTAAATAACCCTCCGAGATGGTTTCGTAGGCAGTTTTGCCACTGTGCCGATTAACATTGATGTGATGTGGTGATGACTTCAGTTTAAAAATTATTTTAAGTAGTGGGATCTATAAGCAAGTCACACACGAAGAGAGAAAGAGAGAGAGAGACATGTCTTCATCTTCTACCTCCTTTCGTACCATAGAAAGAAAATGGAGCAACAGAAGGGGCAGTCACGCTAATGACCAAGCAAAGAGGATGAGGCCTTGAGAATGGCAAAAATGGGTTGAGGGGATGTCAACAAGCTCACCGGACTTGATTTCGAGGGTGACGCAACTTCAGGAGGGCTGGTAACGAGCGGGCGACATGGAGGAGGGAGGCGACTGTGGCGGGGGTCGCTCTGGTACACGACGGCTCTAACGATGTACATTGGAGGTAGAACATGCCGTTGCGATTCTCCAATGGTAGGGAAATGAGGAGGGGATCAACAGAGTGGCGGCAACGACGCGATGAGGACCTCTGCGAGCGATGGAAAAGGTGTGTACTGGCTCGACTACATGTTGGGTGAAAAAATAAATAGGAGGGATTCCGACAAGGGAGAGAGATCGTGTGTTTGTGATCGTCGGTGCACCCAAATTGCTCACCTCCCACCTAATTGCTCACAGCGAATGCCGCTCAAATCCTCAAATCTGGTGGTATTGGGCTGACCAACGGCGCGCTGGGGATGGGAGAGAGAGAGAGATTGAGGAAGAAGAAGGGTAGACACTGACATGTGGGCCTCATAGTGTAATAAAATTTTATAACTTTGATTTGCTAAGTTAACAACACCTCAATGGCCACGTCATCTACCACGGTGGCAAAACCGCCCCCGAAACCACCTCAGAGGTTATTTATACGGTTTTGCATAGTTAGGGGGCTTAAATAGCAAGTTTTTTAGGTCAAGGGTTAAGTGACCGTACCACCATACTTCAGGGGCCGTTGTTCATCGATCAATAATTTGCTCCAAGTTACTAGCAAAAATGATCAGAGAATTGCATCCTCATCATAAAGTAATCACTACTACAAAAAGGCTAATACCAGAGCCTCATCACAGACGGTTGACCAAAACCGTTAGTATTAAATACAATCACAAACGGTTTTAGTTTAGCGACCGTCTGTGTTACTGGCTGCGCTAAAAACTGTCTGCGAAGAGATAATATCACAGACGGTTCATGTTGAAAACTGTCTGTGAAGTAATAAATATCACAGACAGTTTTTTCTAAAATCATTTGTGATACTTTACAGACGGTGTTTAATACAATCCGTTTGTGATAATTAACTACTAAACCATCTGTAATGCCCTTAGGTATTACTGACCCATAAGCACAGACGGTTCAGGAAACCGTCTGCGGTAACGTTTTCGAACCGTCTGTGATGAGCTTTTTGTAGTAATGAATTAAGCATGTTTTTTAAAAAAAAATCAGAACGTTGCACATTCCTTAAAAAAAATACTTTAATTATATATATGCATGCACATCCCTTCTCGATCTGTTTCTTTCTTCACTCTATTTCCCCACCTATATATCACGCGTTTCACGCAAGTCCTTAATTCGTATGCACGTCCACATCAGATCATTTTCCCCAATGTTCTTAGTCGCAGTAATATTCCATTGTGATTGCAACACCAGGGAACCTCATTTTTCCCGAGCCGTGGCACATGTGGATATGGCATAAAGAAGTTCAGTATGTTAATCAACTATCCGACTCAAAGTGGTAACTGATTGTTCGTCTCGAGTCGTCAATGTAAATGTTTATATACTTTGATCTTGAGTTATTATTAATATAGTTAAGAAATCCATATGACCCCTAAAGTATGGTGGTAAAAACTGGTTATTTAACTCTAAACTATGCAAAACTTTCTAAATAACCCCTAAGGTGGTTTTGTAGGCCATTGTGCCGATTAACGTTGATGCGACGTGGCGATGATTCCAGTTTAAAAATTATTTTAAGTAGTAGGACCTATAAACAAGTCACACATAGAGACAGAGAGAGATGTCTTCATCTTCTACCTCCTTTCGCACCACATAAAGAAAACGGGCAACAGAGGGGGCATTCACCCTATTGACCAAGCAAAGAGGATGAGGCCCGGGAATGGCAAAAACAGATTTAAGGTGTTGAAGTATAAGTGAATTGCCCGTCTTTCCTCATTAGCTTAAGGTTTTGTGTGAATTGCTTGGTGCATACAACTTAATATGGTATCAGAGCCAAAATGTCTTGAGTTCAAGACCCGGCTGGCGCAATTAAGAAAATAATTACAACCCATTTCTATTCCACGTCTTAGGCCTGAGAGAGCCTACACGTGAGGAGGAGTGTTGAAGTATAAGTGAATTACCCGTCTTTTCTCATCAGCTTAAGCTTTTGGGTGAATTGGTTGGTGCATGCAACTTAATAGAGGGAGGTCAACAAGCTCACCAGACTTGATGTTGAGGGCTACGCGGCTTCAAGAGGGCTGGCAACGAGCGGGCGACATGGAGGAGGGAGGCGACCGTGGCGGGTCGCTCTGGTACACGACGACTCAAATGGTGTACATGGGAGGTAGAACATGCCGTTGCAATTCTCCAATGGCAAGGAAATGAGGGATCACCGGAGTGGCGGCAACGGCACGATGAAGACCTTTGCGGGCGATGGAGAAGAAGGTGTGTTCTGATTCGATTGCATGAGGGGTGAAAAAAGAGAGGAAGGACAATCTGACATGGATAGAGTGATTGGATTCTGATAGGGGAGAGAGATAGCGTGTTTGTGATCGTCGGCGCACCCAAATTGCTCACCTCCCGCCCAATTTCTCACCGCATATGCTGCTCAAATCCTCAAATCTGATGGTACTAAGCTGATCGGCGGTGCACTGGGGATGGAAGGGTGACCTATGGAGAGAGAGAGAGAGAGATTGAGGAAGAAGAATGGGTGGACACTGACATGTGGGCCTCTTAGTGTAATAAAATCTTATAATTTTGATTTGCTGAGTCAACAACACCTTAACGGTCATGTCATCTGTCACAGTGTCAAAACCGCCTCCGAAACCACATCAGAGGTTATTTAGACAGTTTTGCATAGTTTAGGAGCTAAATAGCAAGTTTTTTAGGTTAGAGGTTAAGTGATCGACCATACCACCATACTTCAGGGACAAACACCATACTTCAGGGACAAACGTGTGGTGCGCGCTGTTCATCGATCAAAAATTTGCTCAAGTTACTAGCAAAAATGACCAGAGAATTGCGTCCTCGTCATAAAGTAATTAAGCATGCATGCATGCTCTACTTATTATTATTTTTAAAAAAACCCGAACGTTGCACATTCCTGTCAAATATTCTTTGATTATATATATGCATGCACATCCCGTCTCGATCTCTTTCTTCACTCTATTTCTCCACCTGTATATCACGCATTTCACGCAGGTCCTTATTTTGTATTCACGTCCATGTCAGATCATTTTCCCCACTGTTCTTAGTCACAGTTATATTCCATGGTGATTGCAACAGCAGGGAGTTCAGCATGTTCATTGACTGTTTGACTCGAAGGGCTGGGTGGTAACTGGTTATTTGTTGGAGTCTTTAATGTAAGAGTAAATTTCGCAAAACTCTATATATTTTGTACAAATTATCGTGAAATTCTAGATTTAAGGCTCAATTTGTACCTGAAGTTTTGTGATAATACACCTCCTTAAATCTGAAGTTTTGTGAAATCGAGCCTTAAGTATGAAGTTTTGCGATAGTTGTACAAAAAATGTGAAGTTTTGTGAAATTTACTCTTAATGTAAATGTCGGGTATTCATATACTTTGATCTTGTGTTATTATTAATATAAGTCATATGCTTTTTCAAAAAAAAAAAAGAAAAAGAAAAAAGAAAACGATGCTCTTGGAATCATGAGGTTTTATTTCATATTGCGATGTGAATTAATCAACACCAGTTGCTGATCACATCAATGCCATTAGCTATATTTTACGTACTAATTAATTAGGCATAAATCTTGATTAGCTTGTGTTGATTAAAGATAGGGAAAAGTCTATTTGACTCTCCGAACATTAATTTGACAAAGTCTAAAAATCAATCCTGAACTACAAATCATCCCCCCTAGCAAATCCACTCCTGTTTCACTGATGTTTTAACATAAAGACGGTGTTTGGCATGTGTGGTGTACGTCTATGTGTGCTTCATAATGTTGTAAAAGAGGTTGAATTAATATAGTTGCAATATATGGTTTCACAATGTTTGTTCATCGAGTAAGTTAAAAGTATAGTTATTGTAATATTTTTACTCTCTATCCCTTTTTTAAATATTATAAAGGAATAAGTCCATTTTACAGCCCTGAGCTTTGCAAATGTCCGCTTAACACTCTTAACTACAAAACCGGGCATTTAACCCCCAAACTTACAAAATCGAGTCAAATTTACAGTACCCTAAGGCAGTTTTGGAGAACGATTTTGCTAACAGGTATCCAAGGGTGATTTTTGCCATGTTGGTAGTTATATTATCGGTTTTTTGCTGATGTGGATCCAAACGAGAAGAAGAAAGACAATGTAGAGAGAGAGGAGTGAGAAAGACTTCGACAATGTGAATGTCAACATACTTGAATTGGTCCTCACTAGCAAAACCCGAAGATATGAATGCCAATATGGTGAGAACCACCTTGACTAGGATCTACATAATCAAAATCGTCATCTAAAACCGTCTTAGGGTGTAAATTGGCCCGGTTTTGTAAGTTTGGAGATAAATACCTGGTTTGCAGTTGAGGGTACGGTGTTAAGTCAATTTTTTGTAAAGTTTAATGGCGTAAAATAGACTTATTTCTATTATAAAAGAGGTTGAGTAGTTGCAACACGATTTAAATAGGTTGTTTTACTGTGCTTACCTATTGATTAGATTTTGTGCTTCTATAGTATGCGCGCATGGTTGACTTGGACAAATACTCATTACAACAACAACAACAACAAAAAAAGAACCCATCACAAAATGTTGGGAGTAGTACGTACCATAAGCTAAATTAATCAAGCATTATCATTGTCCTTTTTAAAAAATTAAGCATTTACACACGTTTTGGATCCAACTAGCTAACTAATTTAGTTAGCGGCCGGACACATCTTTTATCCAATCACTGTGCAAATCATCCACGAGGAGCACGGAGCGCTGACTGACTCGTAGCAAATTAATTTTGAGCCTGCCACCTGGACAAGCACGTACGTAGCGTCGAATGCGATGGCTTGGACACAGGTTGGACTAACCATGGCCACCAGTTTGTATATGACGCATATTGTTTTTTTGACGTACGTGGCGCATATATATATATATATATATATATATAGAAAAATGGTATAGTACTCCAGAGAGTACAGAGTTCCGCTTCTCATATACCACTTAAATCGTATGGTGATATCTCTTTATCTATTTGAGTATACTCTAATAATGATTATAAGATACCCTAAAGTGAGTTCCATGAAAAAAATTCATTAAAATCCACTTTTTATTGCAATATTTGTGTACATACTTCTTTTTATATATAAAAATGGTATATAGCAAAAGTAAAGGGGCTCCAATGAAAATTTTCAATCAAGTCGCGTTGGAGTATATTATAATTGATATTTAAGTATACTGAGAGTGATAAAGAAGTATAATATATTCGTTTAAGTGGTATATTCGAAGTGGAAGTTCATACTCCTGAGTACTAAACGGTATCATATATATATATATATATATATATATATATATATATATATATATATATATATATATATATATATATATTAATTGTGTTAGCTAGCGTGGTAATTAGATGCCAAACACGTTACAAAATAAACATAAATTCATATAATATTATACAAACCTAAAGCGGTGAAAATTTGAACAAGAAAGAAAAGATCCACCCTCTTAGGGTATGTACAATGGTATAGACAGCTGCAATCTATAGTAACTCTTCATATCACCTGTAGACAGCACTAAAGACATCTCATATAATGGTTGTGGTGATAGTCAGCTACAAGATTATAGACAACACACAATCTTTTAATTCTTTTCTTGTTTCTGGTGCTACAGTCGACTATAGGATGAGGACCCGGAATATTTAACTAGTAACACTTAACCTCCAATTGGTTCTAGCGTTACTAATTAAACATTCTAAGCCTCGATGGACATATGCTTCCTGATTGCAGCATATGTACATCATCACAAAATTACACATCAATTCCATACACATACATCACTAAGTTCAACAACGACATACATAAAGTAAAGTTATTACAAAAGAGAGCCGACTGCCAAATAGAACAATATACAAGAATGACAATGAAGCAAAAGCGCCATAAGATGGCTAGAACAAAAGTCGACCGGTTAGCCAACATAACCCACAAGGCAACCGATCGCCGCTAAGCTAGTCGCCCATAGCTACCACAACACACCGCAAAAAGTGAGGCCCTTCGTGCTCACCTTCCTCCTCTGCAACAAAACAATTAAGCATAGCAACCGAGTACAAAGATTGTCTTTGTACCCGCAAGATCGACGTGTGGAATAGCGCACTATTCATAAACTACATGCAAGCTTATTTAGGTGGAGGTCATATGTCTCATTTTGCATGAAGCCAACTTTATTTGCAATAATGTAATACATTTTAAAAGCAAGTTTGCAAATTTATTTTGTTATCAAAGTAATGTAAGTAAAGATACCAATAAGTAACCACTGAAGTGACTAACCCAATAGTCACCACAACATAGCACTAATCCCGATTCGTACCACCCATCAAGTTTTAATTAAAAAGGTTGTAGTCTAACTCTTGAAAGACCTTGCAAGCGTGTCCATAACCTAGGACGAGGCTATTCGAATAGTTTTAACCTGCAGGTGTACCAATGTACCCACACTTCAGACCGCCTTTAAGCCACACGCACACTTCCGAAGGTATGCTGGCACGGCTAAGTCCTACGAGACATTTCCAATCTTGTGTATTAACTACGAGCCGCTCATATGGATAGAAACCCATATGCTTACATTGCAAGCCGAAAGACAACCAGCCATCACGGGGGAAGCCTTTCGGACACTACAATGCTCCCAAAGACCATCCCTCCTGCGACTCCCTGCGACTCGGAGCCAATACACGCCAAAGTACTAAGTCAAGAGAGGTCCCATACCCTCTAATGTGGTTAGCACGCTAAAATGCTTGGTTTAGTGTAACAAGATGTTCGGTCCTTGTTGACCCGGGCACCATTCCAGTCACACCCCACAATCACACCATCTTACCATTGTGCCCAAGTCTAAATCATTTTGTTTTTAGTTTTAGTTTTCATAAGTAGACATGGCACAAGGTGGAAATCATAAATCATAATAAGTTTTGTGTGATCAAGGTTATCGACAAGTCGATAACCGCCCATTTCTACCGAAGCTAAGCATGGCTAAGCAATTAATTCGCAACTACTAAGTGACAAGAGCCCATCCACGAACTCTAAATCACAGCAAGTAACCTAGGCTCATGGTAGTAGAGGATAATCATTTGCTAAGGAAATGCATCTACTAGGCCAACTATTAAAACAAAGTAGCAATGCATACATAGAATTTGTAATCAACATAAATACTTAAAATACTGGGATTAACATGATCAAACCGCTTGCTTCGCTGTCGTTGCTCAATTTGTTGCGAGGGTCGCTCTCGGGTTACCGAAATGTCGAATCCTAAGCGAAAAGGCAAAAGAACCAAGAACAACCAATAAGACTAGCAACACTTAAACAAAAGAGCAAGCAAAAATTATCCAAATACAACGAAATTTATACACAAGGTAGAATACAAATATACCAAGACATAGAAACTGGAAAACCTAATTTGGATTTGTGGCGCAAAGATATTACTTAAAAACTCATTTTCTACCATAATTAGCATCAAGCAAAAATATTTTCTAGAAAGATTTTGAAGCTGAAATTTTTATGGTAGCTACCTACTGTATAGTGGTAACCCATATAAAATTTTAGGTCATTTGGAGTGAAGATGATTTAGTTATGATTTTTCTAAGTTCTACAACTAGCATATATCATTTCTCAGAACATGAATAAAGACAAAGCCTAGATCAATTTAAAGCATGTCTATAGGCCAAATTTACCAGGTTGAGTTTGCTCACTTTGCAACTACAGAGAGGAAGTTATGTGGTTTACAAATTTTTCATGAATTTCTAGACATCATTTTGCATTAAATAAGATCATGTTATTTAAATCATTTTCTGCTACAACACAGGGCCTAAATTCATTCTCGATTAAAGTTTATACTATAACAAAGCTACGAAGAATCGGAATCATTCAAAAGGAGTTAAAATGACAAAGTTATGCACTTTTGAAATTTGAAACAAAGAAAAGACTTAGGAAACTTTGAGCTCTCGGAGGTCCAAACGAACGGAAGACAAGGAGAGGTCGTGGGCCGTTAGATCAAGGTCCGACGGCTACGAGCCTCGGAGCACGTCACGCACAAGACCTCCTCCCGACCGGGAGGTCCGGATCGTTGAGATCTGATCCAACGATCACGACCAGTGGCGATGCCACAGCGCACGCAAGGAGGTCTACGCGCTACAGAGGTCGTGGACCGCCGATCGAGATCCGCGGTCCCGAGCACTAGGGGAGATCCTAAGGCTTTAAATCCAAGGAAAGAGGTCGGACGGTCGATTCTCACGAGGGAGGTCCCAACGGTCTAGATCTCCTGAGAGAGGTCCTACTCCTACCGCTAAATCCACGAAGGAGGTCAACCCGTTAGATCTAAATCTAACGGTTTAGACCGAGGAGGAGGTCCTAACGCTCATCGATCCAAAGGAGGAGGTCCTAGGCGGTCAAGAGCTCCGCAGGGAGGTCTTGATCGGTCGGGATTGACACGAGGAGGTCTTGGATGACCAAGATCTTCTCGGGAGGTCCTAAGCGATAGCGCTTAACGGGAGGAGATCCGGGCGGTTCGGATCGCACCTAGGAGGTCTTGAACGGTCCGTAACAACGCGAGGGAGGTCCGAGCGCTAAAGGTTTTACAAAGAGATCTAACGCCGATCTAACCCGAGAGGTTGCGACGGCTAAGATCGAGGTTGGGGAGGTCATGAGGGTTTTCTAACAAGGACCGGGGTGCTCTTTGCAAAGAGGACCACGAGGAGGTCTTTTCCCAACGAGGACCTCGGGAGGTCCCGAAGGTGGTTTTACAAAAATGACCTCGAGGAGGTCTTTTTGCGCAAGAGTGGTCCTAGCGGCTAGGATTTAACCAAGGTGGTCCTAGACGGCTAGGATCAACTCAAGGGGAGGTCCAAGCGCGTAAGATTTTACACAGAGCCAGATCTAACGGCTAAGAGCTAATCCCAGGAGGTCTTTAAAGGCCGAGGTGGAACTAGGGAGGTCCTGGGACTTAGAAATTTCCGCGGAAACCCATCTACGGTACAGATCTAACCGAGGGTGGTCTTAACGGCCGAGATTAAACGAGGGGGAGGTCTTACACTTACGGGTTTTCACGGGGAAGATCTAAAGGTCCAGATCTAAACGTGGGGAGGTCTTAGACGGCTACGAAGAACTCGAGGAGGTCCAAGGTGCTGTGTAAAGGCGCGGGACCTCCGGACAGCGACAAAGGGTGGCGGCTAAGACAACTCACTGCCACTGATGATTGGTAATAAATGGGCATTTAAGATGTCCTAACCAGATGACGAAAACGGAGGTTTTGAACGGCAAAAAATCCGAGCGGGCTCAACGGTTTGCCGCCGGCGATGGGGACCTCGCCGGCGCCGACCAAGGGCACCGATATACTCGCAATAGTGTCGCGGACCTAGCGGAGGCACTCTCGACGGCGGCGACGTTCTTAAACGCCGGCGAGCCGAGAATGACGGAGGACAAGTGTTTGGCAAAAACCGAAACGGTGAAACCGAGCCATGCGAGCTATGATAGCTAGACCTTAAGCTCTACGGACTAAAATGAACTCACCCGAGTGTAGGAAAGTCCAGAGGAAGACGGAGGACTTGGAGAAGGTCGATGAAGTCCCGCTGATGTGTTTGCGAAGGAGAAGAAGACGACCTCGACAAGCAGCTCCCCAAATTGTCAACCTCTGTGAAGGTCAAACACAACAAGTTAGGGAATGCTCGAGGTGCTCGAGATGACAAGAAAAACAGGCAAGAACGTTGATGGAACCACCGGAGCTCGAGCCGCAGGAGCTCCAAAGGTGACAATGGAGGTAAGGAAGGCTCTCGGTGCTCAGTTTGGGGCTCACACTCACAATCGAGAGAGTCTAAACGGCACCAAGTGACGGAAAGAGAAGGAGGAAGGAACCACCGGCTATACATAGCCGGGGAGCTTGGACAAGGGCTAGGGCAAACCCACTGTGAGCAAAGTCCATGGCCCTGCCATGACTTGCTAGATTTGACAAGAGCAGGTAGGTAGGTGATGACTCCTCTTAGGGCTAGGCTCTGACACAATTAATGCCTGGCAGAAAGAGACGTTGGGAAGGACCAAAAGTGACAGCCATCCACTCTGCTCCAATCGCCCGACCGACACACGACGGGTGGAGGAAACCACGATGACCGTGGCTCGAGGAGGTCGTGAGGAGGAGAACGAGGCCGAGGGGAGGTCCTGGACATCCCAGAGGTGCTCGGAGAGGTCCTGGACGTCCAAGAATCGCCGAGGTGGGGAGGTCTTGCGCGGGCGAGGAGGTCCTGGGAGGTCGTGAGCCCCACGATGGACATCCCACGGCTTGGACCACCCCAAAGCGCCGAGGGCGCCAAGAACTCCGGATCGGGGAGGTCGTGAGCGGCCGGATGGAGATCCAACGACTCGGCTGCGCGCACGAGATCGAGCTCGGTGCGGCGCGCACATGGCTCGACCGAGTCGATCGTCTGGTCGACTGGTCCGACTGAGCCCGAGTTTGACTCGGACCTAAATTGAGTTTCAAACAGATTTGGAGTTTGAGGATTTGTTTGAGATAGCAAACTCACTCCAAAAATTATGGAATTTTACAGAGCTTGCTAGTTGAGTTAATGACCTTGTATAAAATTTTGAGGCTTTGGTGCTGTGGATTTTCCTCCAAAAATTTAACAAGGCACTGATCCAAGGTTTGACCAGATTTTGAATTGGTTTGACTGACCTCCAAAATATTCAAACAATTTCTAAAATTGTGAACTTTTCAGAGGGTCACATACCATCCCAAAAACTTAGGAAAAATATTTCCAGGAGATGATCAAGAGGTTGACAAGATTGTTTTGAAGCTCAAGATTTGGATCAAAAGACTTGTGACTTCAGTATTTCCATAACTTCTTGTACAATACTTGCTTGGTACAATAGGAAATACAGGAGGTAAGAAAAAGTTTTAATTTCTACTCATTTTCTTACATTTGAAGCACAAGCCTAAAATTGGGATGTTACATATATATATATATATATATATATATATATATATATATATATATATATATTAATTGTGTTAGCTAGCGTGGTAATTAGATGCCAAACACGTTACAAAATAAACATAAATTCTGCCTCGAATATTATACAAACCTAAGGCGGTGAAAATTTGAACAAGAAAGAAAAGATCCACCCTCTTAGGGTATGTACAATGGTACAGACAGCTGCAATCTATAGTAACTCTTCATATCACCTGTAGACAGCACTAAAGACATCTCATATAATGGTTGTGGTGATAGTCAGCTACAAGATTATAGACAACACACAATCTTTTAATTCTTTTCTTGTTTCTGGTGCTACAGTCGACTATAGGATTGTAGACAACATCTTTCTCTCTCTTCATTCTTTTCCATCCACGTCAGCAAAAATCCTACGTGGCAAAGGCTATAAATAGCTAACATAAACCTATTGTATATGCTCTTATATAAATTTATTTCCTTTTCTAGGCGTTCAACAATAATATCAATCGACTAAAAAATGAAACAAAAAAAGCATCAGAAAATTGTTAGATGGCAATTGGCATGAAAGGCCATGTTTTTCTTTTTCTTGGTAAGCTGAAGTCTGCATGCATGTTTATAAAGTAATATCTTGTGAGGACCTGCGTTAATCAGCCCTAACCGCGTGTCAGTAGTCGGTAATTAGCAGCGACTAATCTCGTCATTCATTGCATTCGCATCATTTCAAAGATCACAAGAGATCGATCGAAGAATTAAATTGCATTCTCAATTGCATTAGATAATTAAGTCATCAAAGGCATTGTATGCATTAGTGCGTGTAGTTACATTAATCAGCCTAGAAGCATGTTGTACCACAAGTGCACCGATTTCCCCCTGCCATTCACAAGCAACACAGTGCATCCATACCCCTGTAAATACACAGTGCATCCATATCCTTTCCCACAATCAAATGATCCACCCCCTTTTTGTCCATTTCTCGCAGAAGAGAAGAATTTCCTTAACAAGCACCACAGTGCATGCGTCCCTATCCATTTCCCAGCCCCTCATTCATTTCCCCAGTTCCATTTCACAACCACATCCTTTCCCCCCTCGGCAGCTCTTCCATCCCTCCCAAATCCCCCTCACAGCTACCATTCAACCATCCCATTACCTTACCTCCAGAAGCCTCTCCTCCCACCAAGTCCAGAGCAGCGGCAAGCCAAGAAGGAGCGAGCCAAGGGAGCCAAGGAGCTGGGAGCACGGCGACGCCAAGGCAGGAGGGCGGTTGGCAGCACCAGCACCATCCTGCACACCGCCATCCTCACCAACTCGAGCATGATCGACCACCCCTGCAGATCATTGACCCCAAAACCATCTCAACCTTCACTCATCAGGTAAAGGCATTTGCATTTTGAGCTTTAGGTAAGTATTTATACCTTGGTAGCAGCTACCTCCAGTAGCCACTCTCACCTCAGATCCACCATCTAACCCTGCATTCATGCATCATTATCAACCATAAGCACTTGAGCCGCATAGGCATGTGTAGGTGATGCATCTTAGCTAGAGCATAGAGTGGTGAGTAGGGGGAGGGCTCTGTGCCATGGTACCGGCGGCCGGTAGGCCGAGCCGGCCGGGCCAACGTCCCGGGACCAGTAGATCTGGCTGCGCCGGTTGAGGAGGAAGCTGGTGAGGTAGCCTCGGGCCGGAGCTGGACCGAGCCGAGGGGAGGCGAGAGGCGCGGCGGCGCGGGCCTCTAGCCGCGCCGAGAGCAGAGCCGGGAGGGGAAGACCGAAGGGGAGTAGGGCCGTGCCTAGGGGAGCGGCGCGCGACCAGATCTGCACCGGGAGGAGCAGCCGAAGGGGAAGAGCTGAAGGCCGGCGGCGTCGGGTGAGCCGAGGGAGCAGGGGAGGAGCTGAGCTGGGGCGGCGGCGCCTTGGAGGTGGGTGGAGGAAGAAGGGGATCGGGAGGGAGTGCGTGCGTGTGTGGGTTAAGGGGGAGGCAGCCGAAGGGGGAAGAAGGAGTGGCTGTGTGCGTGCGTGTGTGGGTTAGGGGGGTAAGAGGGAGAGAGAGAAGGGTTGGGTTAGGGTTTAGAGTTGAGTCTAGGGTTAGGTTTAAGGCTTTAGATTTAGGGGTATTTTAGGAGTGGGTAGATTTTATTGGTTGTAGATTCCTGTCTTCTCGGTGGTAGTTGCTAGTAAATTGTTGGTTAGCCGTGTAATCTTGTGGAGTTAAGAGTGAACCTCGGGTGTTTGATCTTAGATTGAGTAGGTAGTAGAGCACCTATTTCGGGAAGTGCTAACTTAGCTTAGGTCGAAAGTGTTTTAGTTAATTAAAATGTGCTAACTTGTAGTCGTCACTAACTTATATATTCCTATTATCACCCAAATCAAATATGTATTTACTTATACTATTATTATTCGTTTTACCGATTTGCTTGTATACAACCAACACCGATGGAGCAATGACTGAATTTCATCGACGCCAACCTTTCCTACTTCTACGAAGGCAAGCGACCCTCTTGAACATGAATATAGTTACTTTAAAAATATACCATACCTTGCACTATTATAAGTATTGCATCAAAATAGTTTATCAAAATCTAAAGAAAATGATCGAGATGATTAAGAAGAATGAGAAAGAAATGAGACCTACTAGGAGGGTAAAAGGGGCCCTGGTTGGGGAGAAACGACGATGATGACGATGAGGTAAGTGGTGGGCCCTTTACATATGGTTATAATATAAGGACCAACAAACTCTTGCTCGGTCGATGTCAGAAATTCGGTGACAACCATTTTCCCGTTTCGACGGGCGAAAAATGCTACCTTGTTACGTGACTATGCTCTCCACATCGGGTAAGTAATAGGTGTGAGTGAGTGATACGGAGGAACCCAGGACCGGTGGGGGAAAGTCCGGAAGTGGGGGATCCATTGCGCTATAGCGCTAAAGTGGAGTGTTGAGTGCAGGATAGAAGCTGCCTCAACCAACCTCACCAGAACTCGGTAGATGATGAGGTCAGTAGCGTGACTAAATCTGCACCGACGGAAGGTGATGGGTGGAGAAATTAATCACATAATCTGGAAAACGTTATGTATTCTGATCTCGAACCCGCATCTAAGGCAATGCGGTGGACCCTGTTCACGAAGAGTTCAGAATAGCTATGGGTAAAGTGATACAAAGCCTGCGCAGTGCTAAACTAAATCATGAATTCATGTCAGTCTTCAGGATTGGAGTCTACGGGAACCACATGTGGTCTTTCGTCTCTCCAAGTGACTAGTAGAGTTTTTCAGTATTAAAACTTGCCACATAATTGTCGAGATCTATTTTTTAAAGTGAGATGATTTAGAAATTGTGATAAAAATTAGAGATAGTGCATCTTGTGCATCTTTTGCTATTAATGCTTGCTGAGTACATTAATTTGTACTCAACCTTGTTAGTATTCTCCTTTGTAGATCCTAATCCGGCCGGGAACTATCCCGAGTGGGACGAAGGACTTGCAGTCTGAAAACAAGCTGGAGGAGAAGGCTTGGACTAAGAGGAACCGGGGCAAGTTGGGAGCTATTTTGGCTTGTGGGACGAATAGGCTGCTGGTACTTCAGGGCAGACAAGAGAAGTGGGGAAGTTCACTTGGGTATTTTTATAAAACTTGTATTAAGATTTGAGCCCTGCGTGGCTAACTGTTGAAATAAATGACAGTATCTATCTTATTGTTCTGCTGCGTAACTCTAGTGAAGGTTTACTATTCATTGGAGCAGTGTTCTACTGAGCAAACGAATAGTAATTCGTGTTCCTAAGTGTTATTACCCCTGGGGTAATGACATGGGGCGTCACATATCTGTAAGCATTATCACTGACTCTTTCCACCTCCGTATATATATATGTTGATGATATAGGTTGGCATACCGTGGCAAAAGCAAAAAGAAACGGTAGATTCCATTCATGACCAGAGCTAAGCATGGTGTCGTACAGTTTGTATCCAAAGTAAGAAGGTACAACTGGAAATATTGAACATGTCTCACCATTAAGAGAACCTCACAGATATAGCTTATTGAGACAGCACATATATATAGAATGTTGTCATGTTGATGCCGGGAAGATGGTATATGGTGATACTGCTAGATGGAACTGGTGGCAAGGCATGAATCGCATTATGATGGCAGTGCCATGAAACATGAACAAAAAGAAAACATTAGGATAACTAAAACACATTATTTCCACAATTATTCGCTAATCAATAACTCCACTGCGACAATTGCATAGGATGGATATTATCAAGAATAATTACACTCCATCTATCGTTAATTTGTTTTCTTCCCTTTCACACAAGAAACTTAGACATGAGAGCTCCACTCTAAGTGAAGCGATGAACAAATTGGGGGCACATGTGCATCAAATCGAATTCGAGACAACAGAAGAGAAGAGAAGAGAAGAGATAGAGGAGGGAAAAGAAGAGGAGGGAAGAGACGGGGAAGGCAGACCTGACTGCATGTCGATGCGTTCGTTCCTGACATAGCGGTAGAAGAGTTGATCGAGCTCCGAGTGACGGGTGTCGTAGTCCAGATTCCCCATGAACATGAGCGTCATCTTGTTTCCTCAGCAACAAAGGATCCCCCGGAACCAAGATCTAAGTTTGAAGCGAAGTCCGGGTCAGGGATGCACGGTGGAGATTACCTCCGCACCACAGGGGCACGGACTTGGACACATGTCCACCACCGGCGTGTCCATTGTGCCAAATTTAGCGATATGGCACGAACGGTGACATTTTCACTAAAAACATGTGCAATAGTGCCAAATAGGCTAAAAACTCAAAAACAAAGCATCGAATACATGAGCATTGGGGTCACCATAGGTACATTAGGGTCACTGTGAGCATGAATTAGTAGTGATATTTTGTTTTTAAGGAAATAAAAAGAAAAAACTCGATTCCCATGTTTTTGAAGGAAGTAATGATATTTTGTAATAGCATCGTAATCACACACTTTTTTCATGGGTTAAGCTAATGGCATTAGGGTCACTTGACCGCGATTCTTGTACCTGGATTCGCCCTGATCGAGCTACATGGATATATATAAAGTTAAACAGCAGGCATACTTACGTATACTGCAATAATGCAACGCAGATGGATCATTACTAATTATCTCATGGGTGTGTACCGGTATATCCAATTAATTAATGCATTTACCCATCTCCAAAATTAAGGAGACACATGCATGCATGCATGCATGCATGCAGCTCGATCGATCAGATCAGATCAGATCAGAGTCCCATGCCTGCCATTACGCATGTTGGATCAGGGTTCCCTGTCGGGCTTACCATGCCTGCTAATTATTACGCGCGGTATATAATCATGAAACACTTGTGGATCTAATCCGACCAAACTGGCTAGCTAGCTATCTTGTATAGATAATAATATACATATTTGTCTGGTAGAAACTGTACCAAACATGTCCTAACTATTGATGACCATTGCAATTTGCAACAGTAAACTGAAAACTTTGTGACGCTTGTCTGTATATCAGATGTTTCTAGGAACGCATTATACTGGGAAGGATTAAGTACATATTGGTCCTTGAACTCTTCACAGTCCCTCATGTGCAAAACAGGTAAAATGTGTCCTTCATCTTCCAATACCAGATAAACCTTCCTCTCCCCTGTTTGACCACGGTTTTGATCCAATAAAACCCGGTTTTGTCCACGTGGTGTCCACCTCGGATTTACTACAATCTCCTTCTGTCCTAAATCGACCCATCTCCTCATCTTCACTCCCACACCAACCACGTTTCTTGCTTCAACATGCCACCGCCACCACTGTGGTTTTCTCTCCTTCTTGGCACCACCCCCTCTTCTTCTCCTTCTTGTCCAATACCGAGCCGAGCCGCCGATCGTGGATTCCTCCTCTTCATCCTACATTGATGTTGCATTCTGGCCCTCCTTCCGCCGCCCGCCACCATGTCCACACCGCCGGCGACGACGTTGTCATTGGCCAGGTCGACTACCAGGGCCTGCATGCCATCAAGCACGACCTCATCGACCCCTACGGCTTCCTCCGCTCCTGAAACGACACTGGCCTCGGCGCCTAGTCCGGCGACTGGGTCGTCGCCATCACACTCCCCTGGCATGGTCTCGGCGGCCACCTCTTCGAGCGCACTGGCCAGCTCACATGGCTCCGCCGCCTCAGCCTCCACGACAATGCCATCACAGGGCCCAGCCAGGCCTCCATCGGCAACTGCCTCGCACTCCAGTCCTTCGACGCCAGCGCCAACCTCCTCACCAGAGCCATCCCGCCCTCCATTGCCAACTCCACCAAACTCTTCAGCGCCGTCTGTGCCAGCATCATCCGCGCAAAGAGGCCACCGGACCATCACGTCACCATTGCAGTCCGCCATGGCGCACCATGAATCCCACCTGACCTAGTTGGTCGACGAAGAAGGAGCTGGGCCTTGGCCGCGGGGCCATCCACAACCTGGTTGAACGCGCCAATGATGCTATCCTGGGCGCAGAGCGCTGCGACGGTGCGCACGTTCGACACAATGCCGAACCTAGCCCCCACCCATGTTGATGAGTAGGTTGAGGTAGCTCGCGCCGACCGTTAACGGCGTGTAGCCCATGGCCACCAGCGTGAGCCACTAGTCCAGCATGAAGCATATGCTGAAGCCAACACCGGCTGAGCCCACGGCCATCAGCAGCACCGCGTACCCATCATCGAATATGGACCGGAACGCAATGGTATCCTGCGCGAGCCGCGTGACAAGGACACCCATGGCGTTGTCCTCCTTGTCGAACCACGCGGGCTCCTGCCGCATGATAGCGCGGAAGAGGTGGTCGTGGACTCGCATGGTGAGCCAGGCCCCGCATAGCCGCAGAGGCCCTGTTGCCCCGTGATGGTTAGGATGCAAGCCACGCTGAGACCAACCACAGCCATGCCCAGGTACCCCACCTACCGCTTCATCTTCGCCTTGTCGGCGTCGAAGTACACCTCGACGGCCTGGTCGAGCAGCAGTGGGAACGCTGAGAACACCGCACTGGGCTTGGCGGGGTCGGACCTGCCACTATCAGATGCGAGCTTCACCAAGGCGACGTAGGGGCCGCCCCGGGCCATGAGGTCGGAGTGGCGGCCGAGGACGCCGATGGTGTCGGCGTTGCGGAAGTGGAGAGGTGATGCGGACGGTGGCGAGGCGGTGGACGATGACAACGACGGTGCAACCGACGGAGATGCGATCGATGGACCGCTACACGACGGCCTTGGACTCGGTGTCCCACGCGCTGGTGGGCTCGTCCAGCAGCAGGATGCGTGGGTCGCGGACGATGGCGCGCACGAGCGCGACCGCATGCGCTGCTTCTGTCTCCCTGGCAGCTGGGCCCCATGGTCCCCAAACTACCATGCCGGCGTGGACACCCATGTAGCAAAAAAACAGCTCTCAAACGGACGAATGGATTCTTTTTGCGTAGTATTGACAGTTCGAGAGCGTGTTTTACCCGGTATTACAATTCAGGGACGTATTACAATTCAGGGACGGAAATTAAACCAGAGCAAGAGTTGAGGGACCAAAAGTATACTTAATCCTACTGGGAACGACATAGTCGTGAGGATTGAGGACGGCGAGTACTGGACGAAAATCATGAGCCCGGTGTTCATCTACCTGAATTGGAACCCAAAGATTGGAGACCTACAGGCAGTCTGGGAGGACGCAAGCTGAAGTGAGTTAGTGGCCGTATAGGTAAAGCTCCCCTGAATCACGAGATTTCCACAAGGCAGGCGAAAGAGGCTGGGTTACCGGTCCGGGAGGCTGTGGGTCAGAGACAGGTACCGTACATTAGTGGCCAAGACATGCCTGCAGCCTGCTGGGATGGCTTACATTGGCCTTGCCTCACCCGGACAACCTGGCTCCTGGGCGACACAGAGCAAGGCATGAAAATAAAAGCAGTAGAGGAGAAGCTCTGCGTGTGTTCAGTTGTGCAGAAAGGTAGACAACGATGATGCACCAACGACACAGCAGATACAGTTCAACAGACGGGCACCTACACGATGCTCGTTGCTCTTGCGGCCGCGCACATGTCCCGACTGAAGGTCCAGGTGAACGGCGCAAGGAGATGCCGGAGTTGGGCGACGGCAACGCGATCGCGAGGCACGGCGTGCGTTGGAGCTTCGGTTTCGCCATCCACATCACTCGGCGAGTTTTCTGGGGTTATGCACGACTACATCCGGTTAGAGGGGCCTTCCGGTTCTTGGCCGAGGTGCACGAACTAGGCTCAGATATAGATAGATAGGTAGCACATATAGAAGGGTCATAAAAAATATTACTTATTTAGCTGGTCAGTGGTGTGTTTACCTAAGCACCAAGGGGGTTTAAGTGTTCTAGATCTAAAGGATATGAATTTAGCTCTTTTGGGTAAGTGGTTGTGGAATCTGGAAAATGAGGAGGGCCTTTGGCAAGATATTATCATAAACAAATACTTGAGTAAGCATACTTTATCTCAAGTGAAAGCTAAAAATGGAGATTCTTACTTTTGGAAAGGAGTAATGAGTATTAAAGATACTTTTCTATCTTGCTGTAGAAGGAAGTTGAGTGATGGTACCAAAACTAGGTTTTGGAAAGATTTATGGTTAAGAGACTTTCTTTTTGCTAAAAAGTATGCCAGGTTGTATAACTTGGTATATAAGAAGCATGTACTAGTAGCAGAAGTTTTTGAAACAGGTATAAGATCAAATAGATTTAGAAGAGTCTTGCTGGGAGAGTGTTGTTATGAATAGCGCTTGTATTCAATATGGGGCCAATGGGCCAGTATATATACACAAGTACATGTGGTGAATATGCAAAGAACCCCTTATAACAATGGGGAATAACACATATACATATATATCTCTAACACCCCCCCTCAAAACTCATGGTGGATCAACAACACTGAGTTTGGAGAGGTAGAAACCATGCTGAGCTCGAGTCTGGGCCTTCGTGAAGAAATCCGTTATCTGAAGCTCGGAAGGCACATACTGTAGAGCAATCACCTGATCATGCACACAACACCGCATAAAGGAAGCATCAACACCAATATGTTTGGTAAGCTCATGCTTCACGTGGTCACGGCACATCGATAGCACTGTACTATCGGACAGAGAGAGAGTCGGTGTAGTGACAAACACCAAAATCCTCAAGTAACCACCGTAGCCAAGTAATCTCTGTTTGCCAAGAGAGCCATAGCTCGCAACTCACCTCTGCACTCGAACGGGACACTGCGCATCTGCTTCTTTGTCTTCCGGGCAATGAGAGAACCACCAAGAAAAACACAAGAAGCGAGAGATAGACCGCGATCGAGGGATCGCAGCCCAAGTAGCATCCGAATAAGCTGAAGCGCAGAACGAGCCGGAGTGTGAAAAGTAAAGACGACGAGAGATAGTCCCACGAAGGTATCGCAGAACTCAAGAAGGTGGTCAGAGTGGACTGAGTGGGAGCGAGATCTGAATCGACTCGAATGTGGACGGATAAGTGATATCCGGACGAGTAACAAAGAAGATAGACAAGACTCCCAACAAGATGACGATAGTGAGTCGGATCGTAAAGAGGCTCGCCATCGAGAGTCTGAGGTGAACATTGAGTTCCATGGGAGTCTCAACAAGATCTGATCGCTGAGAGAGGCGCGATCAAGAAGATCTGAATATACTTCTCTTGGGACATAAAGAAACCATCCGAGTGGAAGTAACCTCAATCCCAAGGAAGTAAACGAAGAGGACCAAGATCCGACATAAGAAACTGCTCACTAAGACGAGCCTTGACAAAGGCAATGTACTTAGAATCATCTCCGGTAATGATCATGTCATCAACATACAGAAGAAGAAGAGTCCGACCACGAGACGAAGTGTGGACAAAGAGCGCAGGATCATGATCACTAGCTGAAAAGCCAGCAGTAGTGACCACAGAGGAAAAGCGCTCAAACCAAGCACGAGGGGCTTGCTTAAGGCCATAGAGAGAACGACGAAGACGACAGACCATACCCTCAGGAATAGAATACCCAGGTGGCGGAAGCATGTAGACCTCCTCACGCAACTCGCCATTAAGAAAGGCATTCTTGACATCAAGTCGAGAAACCGGTGGAGAGCACGCCACCGCAAGAAGAGCGCGGGCGGTGATCATGTGAGCCACAGAGCAAAAGTCTCGTCGTAGTCACGACCATGCTCTGCTGGAAGCCACGAGCAACAAGACGCGCTTTATAGCGCTCAAGAGAGCCATCAGAGCGAGTCTTGATCTTATAGACCCACTTACACGTGATGGGGCGAGTGAGATGGAAAAGGAACAAGATCCCAAGTACCAGTACGCTCGAGGGCAGCAATCTCCTCGGCCATAGCATACTGCCACTCAGGATGAGTAACAGCATCACGATAGAAGACAAGCTCAAGAGTAGCCGCACTGTAAAAACCAAAGCAGGCGGGAGGCCGAATCGATCGACGATCGCGAGAGCGTAGGGAGGAGAAGATAACCCATCAGGGGAAGATGGATCATCAGGAGAAGATAGAACATCAGGAGAAGATGGCTCAGCTGGAAGATCCTCAATACGAGGTCGACGAGTGTAAACGAGTGTAGTGGGAGGAGCCGGAGGAGCCGAAGCAGGCGGCGACAACGGCGGAGAGGCCACAGGAGGAATATGTGGAGACTCAGTGGTACGGGTGGAGAAGGGCAAGACAGATATATGTGTATCTGGAAAGGTCAAAAAGGACAGAGACTCCACAGAGGAAGCCGAAGCCGAAGGAGAGGTAGGACGTGGGTAGAAGGGACGAGACTCGTCGAAAGTCACATCCCGAGAAATCCGCATCCGTCGACCAACAGGATCCCAGCACCGATATCCCTTGTGCTCGGCATTGTATCCCAGAAAGACACACTCAACAGACTGAGCAGTCAGTTTGGTACGTTCTCGAGGGGCGAGGAGAACATAGCAAACGCAGCCAAACAGACGAAGGGCAGAGTAGTCAGGAAGAAGACCACAAAGACGCTCAACAGGGATCGCACCCTGAAGAGCAGAAGAGGGCTGGATGTTAACGAGATAGGTGGCAGTGGAAACAGCCTCGGCCCAAAAGTGAGGTGGAATAGAGGCGGCAATCATCAGTGCACGAGCCGTCTCAAGGAGATGACGATGCTTGCGCTCAGCAACACCATTCTGAGCATGAGCACCAGGACAGGAGAACTGAGCGAGAGTACCCTGCTCAGTAAGGAAGCTACGCAGGTAACGAGAGAGGTACTCGCCAGCGGAGTCAGCACGAAAGACACGAATAGGGGTGGAGAACTGTGTATGGACCATAGTGGCAAATTGTTTATAGATAGACAAGACCTCACTACGAGAAGACATGAAGTATATCCAAGTGTGGCGAGAAAAATCATCTATAAAAATGATATAATATCGATGACCCCCTTTCGAAACGAAGGGAGCCGGACCCCAAACATCTGAATGAACAAGATCAAAAGGACGCTGAGACACTGACTCACTATGAGGATAAGGAAGTGAATCTGCTTACCTAACTTACACTCCGACAATCTAAAGACACATCTCCGAGATGCACCCGGAAGACCACGACGAACCAAAGACGGCATGACGAGATCCACACAAATGACCAAGACGGTGATGCCACCGCTGGAAAGAGCCGGTAGGCGAGGTGGCGGTTGAGAGACCGTGGCAACGGTAGCGGCGGAAGGAAGGTGAAGCCGCCAAGCTCCTGAGACGCCGTGAGTCAAGGCGCCGAGGGCGTAACCAACCGAGCTCCGTGTGGTGGTCCCGAACACAACAAGAGTCGAGTCGAGAATAACCCGACAACCAAGATCGATGTCGCCCAAGAGAAGAAGTCGCATGGTAAGGCGAGGAACATAAGCAATGTAAGGAACATGAAAAGAGGAGTTGCTAAGAGGTCCTCGACCAGAGACGAAAGAGATGTACCATCGCAGAAGAACACCGACGGAGAATCAAGGGTGTAAGGAAAGACAGAGTGGAAGAATCGAGAGTCATGTGAAAAGACGCCCGTAATCAAGAATCCACGGGAGGTACCGATCGTGTAGGAGGTGGTCTCTCGGTGCGAAGAGTCGATGTGAGCCGCAGAACTCCGCCGAGGAAGAACTCGGCGGCAAGCGGGCGCCGAAGTCCGCTATCTCTGCTCGATGAAAGAAATGCCAAGAAGTCGATGCAGCGCCGATGTAGAAGACCGGTGCGGTGCTAGTAAAAGAACAAATGAGAAAGATGACGCTGCTTCTTATAGCACTGGGACTCAATGTGGCCGACCTTATTGCAGTAGGAGCAGTGAGGACGACCACCGCCGGATGGAGGGCGGCCACCACCACCTATGGCAGCCGCTGGAGGAGGCAGTGTGCTTACGCGTGGAGCCGCTTGTGTAGCAGTGGCGAGCGGCGAGCACGGAGGAGGAGGCGGCAGCCAACACCACTCAGGCGAGTCTCCTCTGCTCGTATCTCAGTAAGGGCCTCCAGGAGAGTGACACGATGGTGGCGTGCAAGGAGCTGGGCACACCGCTGCTCAAACTCAGGACGAAGGCGAGTAAGGAACTCGTAGATCCTCTGAAACTCTGTGTCAAGACGACACCAGCAACAGACAAGAGCGACATCCAGCAGTGCGAATGGAGTCTAGCTGACGCCAAACAGCAGAGCTCTGAGTATAAAAAGCGTCAATAGTGGCATCACCCTGCTGAAGAGAGTGCTCCTGGCGGACCACGGAGAGGTACAGGGCATCACCAGAGGGCTCGTAGCGCTGACGAAGGTGAGTCCACATCTGAAAAGCAGTAGGGAGACCCACAACCTCAGAAGAGAACCGAGGTCGGATATCGCGATGAGGACAAGGCAGCCTCGAAAGGCCGCGTCGTACCACTAAGTGTAGGCGGTCAGTCGATCCTTGTAGAAATCCAGAGCCTCCTGGTAGGCAGAGGCAGCCTCATCATCAGCAAGACCGGCAGCCTCAACAGCACTTTGTCACCGTCGAAGCGCAAGCGCAACAGCGAGGCTCCGTCGGAGGAATAGGGCAAGGCGGACAGGTAACATCGCCAGAAAGGACGCCCCAGAGACGGAGACCACGCATGTGGATGCGCATGTGAGACACGAAGTCGGTGTAATTAACACCATCGAAGATCACCGGGCAACGAGGGAGGGAAACGGTACCCATCGGTAGGCGGCGCTGGACGGCGCGGCGACCAAAGCAACGAAGTCTAACAGGCGGCGCAGAACGGCGCGGCGATTAGAACGACGTTTTTTCTCTCTCTCTTTTACTTACGGGCCGCTCGGCCGGCCCAGAGCAAACAAAAAGAAAACGCGCAGGGGCTAGGTTTCCCTGGCGGCGGCGGCGGCAGGGGCCTGGCGGCGGCGGCGGCGCCTGATGCGGAGAGTGGCGGCGGCGCCTAGCAGCTCTTCCCCAACGCGAGCGAGAGGAAGCACCGGGTCGGCGCCGGAGTAGAGGCGACACCGTGGGGCGAGCTTGCGGAGGCGACGACGGGCGACGCGGAGGCGATGCCGGGCGACGCGCACGATCTGATGGAGGAGGAGCTCAAGCTCCCAAGCCGAAGACCAAGCCCTGCTCCTCCCCGACGCGAGCGAGACCTGGGCGAGGCGACGTCGACAAGATCCGTGCTAGAGAAGTCCAGGCGGCGGCGGGTCCGTTCGGGGGAGATGCGGATCCGAGCGGGAGCGACTGGATTCGGCGACGGCGGAGGCTCGGAGGGCAAGGCGTCGCGGTAGGAGCCCGGATCTGGCGGCAGCAGCAACGAGGAGGACCGCGCGGCACTCCGAGCAGAGGAGCCTTGGTGGAGACCGGAGGAGTATCCGATCGGGATCGGGAGAGGACGCAGCCGAGGTGACGGCGTCTGGAGACCGGAGGCAGCGAAGATCCGATCGGGAGAGATGACGCCGTCAGATCCGAGCGGCGGGTGGCAAGCGAAGCGAAACAAACCCTAGGTTTGCTCTGATACTATGTTATGAATAGCGCTTGTATTCAATATGGGGCCAATGGGCCAGTATATATACACAAGTACATGTGGTGAATATGCAAAGAACCCCTTATAACAATGGGGAATAACACATATACATATATATCTCTAACAAGTGTTTGGTCTTGTGGCAGCATTTATTAACTGATTGTGAAGGGGTGAAATTAAATGATGCAAATGACCAATTGGTGTGGTTGCCTTCTAAATCTGGAAGATTTTATGTGAAATCTTTTTATCTTGCTTTAAGAAATCAGAACTTTATCTTCCCATAACATGTCATTTGGAAATTAAAACTGCCTCTGAAGATTAAGATATTATTGTGGTTAGTACTTAAACAAAGGATTTTGACCAAAGATAATCTTATCCATAGAGGTTGGTTTGGAGATAAAAGTTGTGTTTTTTATGGAGTGAATGAGAGTATTAATCATTTATTCTTATCCTGTCCTTTATCAAGATTCATTTGGAATGTTGTTTCTTGTGCATTTGGGGTGCCTTGTCCTCCTGATAATATTCACCAGCTGATGACCAACTAGATTGGAGTTTTTGTTGGGAGGACAAGAAAATTGATTTTAGTTGGCATAGCAGCTGTGTTTTGGTGTATTTGGAGAGCGCGCAATATGGCTTGTTGTAGGATCGTTAATGACAATCAGAGAGGGGTGAATGATTGTAATTCGCAGCGGTAGCTTTTTCCTCTAATATAATGTCACTTGATTGTCCAACCTACTAACACAATACGAACACGAAAACAAAAGACAACAAAAACAGAAAATGATTTTTCTCTGCAGCAATTGTATGTGCCTTTGTAGCAACGAAGATACGGTCTTTGCGTCACAAAGATGTTTTACTGTAGCAATTAAGACAAGAAAACCGATAATGTCGCTTCGATCTACTATGCATGAAAGAGAAATTAAAGACTTGAATTGCTTTCTCCTCTCTGCTCATGAAGAACCCAACAAGCAATAATACTTTACTCTATCTCTCTCTGGTGCACAAAAAGAATAGAAATACCTCCCACGTGAAGAAGAAAACTAAACCTTATTTAATTAGCAAAACATGCAAACACATCAAGCAAGCGGCGGCACATGTGTGCAGACCCCTAACTCCTCACGTGAGCTACCAAAAACTCATCTAATCACACAAAGCCTCTGAGCATCCTCTGCTAGCACATAGCGATTTCAAGTCGTTGCCTACACACGCTACCAATGAGATACAACTGCGCGCTTTTTCTTCTCGCAAGATCACGCACGAGCAACAAAAATCGCAAACCAATCTATTCCTTCGCATGAACACGACGCAGCAATCAAAGCCCCATCTCACGCTTGTCACACATGCAAGCACGAGATCCTATATTCTCTATTCAATTCGCTAAGCCAAGACAAACATCCAAGTTCAAGATGACCTCCAAGGTTCATGCATGAACCAAAAAGCGCCGCCGCCGCCAACAGCAATAACCGACCTCTTTTACGCTCTCATGTGTTGGCCCTAATCCACCCAATGCGGCAAACGACGCGCACATCCTTTTATACCCGTACAACCTTCAAACCCTAATAATCCACGTCCGGCCCATTAGTCTTAAGGCCCAATACATGGGCTTAACACTGGTCACAATTTAACCTACCCAATTTTAGACACCTAAAATTATCACGTGTCGTAGCCTCCGGACTACACATCCGTAGCTCCACCACACATCATCCAGCTTTGACCTCCACGCGCTCCAACTCGAGCCCGACCGTCTCCTCCAGCACCCTTGACCCTTCGGACCATGACTTTGCACCAAGTCATCTCCCAGTCACCGCCGTAGACCACGATCGCCTCCGAGTTACCTGCACATGCAAAGACCAAAACACCATCTTTTTCCGGCACAAGTTCGTCCCAACTTGACCGACATAAGTCCACACACGCCACACGCCTCAAATAACATCAATACCTAACATTGTCAATTATTCATCACTAAAATATTCTAGTCCTGACCACATGGTCTAACACTTGTTTTAACAAGAAATGACCTTCAGAACTAATGTTTGTGGTTATAGACATCTGCAAAAATATTGACCTCTGGGCAAAATTGCAGAAGGAGGTCGATCAGTATCTATTCTTCAGGGGCGCTGAGGTGATGAATTAAGTGGCTATGGAGGTTTTCGGGGCCAGAAGACAATGGACACCATGGATTAGGAGATTGGATGATGGATGTGGCTTTGGAGCTAATCTGGGAAACGTCTAATGTTTTGTTTTGCATTAGTTGGATAGTTGTCCTGTTAAGCTTGTGGCTTAGTTTGATATTGCCCCGGAAAACCATTTTTGTAAGCACTTGTTAGTTTGTTTTGCTTCTTTGTTTGAATTTCTGTAAGCTGTTTTTTTTAATAGAAACAGGGGAAACCTTCTTTTCGAAAAAAAGTTAGCACATATAGCATTAAAGTTGAAGATTGTCAGTGAAGTAATACATATTACATAGGCTCAGATACCACATCATGTGTACTACAAGTAGTACCAAAGTGTACTGTGTATAGTACTGTACTACTCTAATTTTCAGAAGTTTTGCAGAAATGGGCTCAGCCCACTCATCCCTCGTTTAGTTTTTCTAAGTAGAAAAATGGGTCACACCTGCACAATCTCGCAGTCTATAACACCTCGGCCCAATTTGCAGAACATGCTTGGGTTTCCATAATTAAATCGATCAAAGCGCTGGGTTTCAGGCAGTGCAATTGTCTCGAATTAATCAAGGCATTATTTACACCTCAAGTGATCATGCATGCTGCTAAAGCAGAGAAGAAACAGATACTGGTAGCTCGGAGTTGGCAAGCGTGTGCTCCAAGTGATCTCCATGCCTGTCCCGTTCTTTCTTAATGACTTGCACAATGACATAATTTCCTGCTCATGCTTCAACGCCTCACAACGTGCTGCTTTTGCGAGGAATTATTGTGTCTTGGAGCAGCTAGCATCTCTGTCTTCACCTTTGAGCAGATCTCCATTCCCCATCACCACATTGGTCAGCTCAAATGTCCATCAAGAGAGTTTGCAATTATCTTGATAGTTAAGAGCAAGCTGCCATCAAGCACATCAGACATTAGGAAGAGGTTAAGCTGAGATACATTATCTAGTTTTTTTTTTAAAAAAAAAAGAGATCAAAAGTGCAAAGTCATTGGAAACACAGGATGTTACATACGTTCATGACAAAGTCATGGTTACAAAGTGCTGTTAATATTGAGCAGCTGGTGGAATGAGGAGAGGTACAACAATATCACTGTTTGAAGCTGAAAGAAAAATTTTCAAGCTTGATTAACCAAAAGATCAGCTTCATGATTGTTCTGTCTGCTGAGTGCTGACGTAGATGAAGTGTACCTGCATGGATCGACAAGGTTTTCTGTGATCTGAAGCAAGAGCGGCCTCATCATCCAGTGTCCCCTTTTTTTAATCTAGTTTAGTTAAGTTGGTAAGATGAGGGATAAAGATGTACTGCCTTATCTTTTATATATCCCATATCTTGAAACTTCTGTACACTGATTCGTTGCTATGCATTTGTATATTTTGGAGAAGCCAAACGGCAACAAGTTGTTGCTTCTCGTATAATGTTTATTAGTTGTTTCTTCAGGGAAAAAAACTACCTCAACTTATTTAATAACTGACGTCTTTTCGCCATGCCACCGTCATTGAGATGTCGAATGTCTTACTCATTCAATAGCTAGTATTTAGTAGTACTAGTTGTTGCCCCTCCAGTCGCAAAAAAAAAAAAAAAAATGCCCTAAAATACGTACAATTAAATCAATCGTATAAATTGTTATCAAAGATATTATTTAAAACACGTAGTTTGGATATACGAAAATAGCATGAGTAGATTTATCACGAAAAATACTTTCATAATATTACACTTTATAACTTTTTTTTGAAAATATGATGATAAATTTAGTGGTCAAAGTGGTATCTTGTTGACTTTGAAAAGTAAAAAATGACTTCCTTCCGTGATTGAAGGGAGTAGATTGCTGCAAAGTTGAATTAGAATCCTGACATTCATGTGTGTTTCTCGAAAATTTTCAGTTCTCAGTATCATTTTCAGCAACTGTTCTATCTCGAATTAGAAGCTAGCACCTGAAGGGCCAAGGACCAAGGGACCTGGTCTTCAGAGTTCAGAAAGTTCGAGGTAAAGAAAGCATCCAAGTGCTAGCTACCTGATACCTCAACTTCCCTTGCAACTTCCATAAATGACAGCTTATTTCTGTTTCTTATTAAAAACAACTATAGCATCAATATCACATCGTTAGTAACATTATAGAGGATAAATGAGAGAATGTTCATGAGATAGTACATTAGTCCAAATGACTAGGTGCCGTGTAGTGCATATAACAAATTAACAATGTTCTTCTCTACATGACAAATGTGAAAACAACAGGAGCAATGACGAGTTAGGCGTGCAATGTACTAAGAATAGCGATGCTAAATGACATTCTGTTACTGTGTTTAGACTTTAATAAGACATAGTTCTTTTTTCTATAGGAAATTAGACATAGGTTAAGAAGGGAGATAATAGTCACTTTACATTGCAAAAGGTTTTGGTCCTCTTAATCATTAATTTAGACAATTTGCTGCTACTTTTTTACTTTTATGGAAATCATTGCTCCTGTAGCAACTATTTATCTTGTCTATGAGAGTAGAGAGAACAGAACATACAAAAGATTTTTTTTTTTAAAAAATAGCCCCGTGCTGCCACGTTACTGGTGGCGCGGAATGCCGTCGGGCCCTGCCGCGCTCCGATGGCGCGGAATCCGCCTATACCACTAGCCTTCCACGCCGCGCCTGGTTCCCACACTTAACAGGGGTTAGTTTTGTAATTTTAATGCCAAGGAGACTATTTTTGAAATTAAGGTGACAGCACGAGGTCAAATTAAAAAGGAATTCCACCTTTTAGCAGTAAAAAAGAAGGTCCGAACAACAGTTTACCACTCACCAAATACAGCCTGTTGTAAGCTACTGACTAGGCCCAAACTAATCGGTTCATTTGAAACTTCAAAGAAAAGAAAATTTTAACTTGGAGCGAATTTCACTTCGTTTTTGCTACTAATTTGGAGTGATTTTGGTTTTGACCACTGAGTTCTCTTATGGATATGTGGACTCGGACCCCAGTTGCTAGTGAGGTAACTGGTGAAAAAACGAGACAAGGTAGCATTCAGTGGCAAAAAAGAGATTATCTCCGATAGGAAGAGCTTCATCTTTACTTTGCGTTCCATTCAAAAAAATCTTTACTTTGTGTTAAAGTATGCTCGAACACTTCAGGTTTTGGTGACCTGGTTGGTTGGTGCGTAAAATTTAATATTTTTTAGACTAATTTAATATTTTGTTTTTAATGTTTATCTCAGCAATGTTATCCGGTAGCTCCAGGGGAAAAATATAGCGACGAAACTAATACCTCTCACACGAGTACATCTCAACAAAGGAAAAAATTCAGTAGGGGAGGGGGATTTTTTTTTTAATTTGACCTTAATTGTAAAAATAGCTCTTTTAACATCAAAATTGTAAATCTGGTCTCCTCCTGAACGCGGAAGAACCGGAGACCGATACGTATCTCTTCCCATGCTCGGGGGGCGCGGAACGTGGGTGCTCAGCGTGGCAAGTTGAACGGGCACAGGAACCAGGCGCGCTGCGTGGGAGGTGGCGGGCCCGGCCCGGTTCCGCGCCACCAGAGCGTGGTACACTATGGACTACTTTCCGCGGTATCAAAGCACGAAAGCACAGTGTTGCATGCAGCATGATGAAAAATTTGCATTCTCTTGTTGCATGCAGCATTAAATGTATTAAAAATTTGCAATAAAGCATTAAATGCATCAAAAAATTGCCGGTGCGTTCCCGGGCATTAAATGCTGAAAATTAAAAGAGGTGCGCGGCCGTTCGAAAATCCTCGACCTCCTGCGCGAAGGTGCCCGCCTCCATCCCGCGCTCCGGCGACGCAAGCGGTCGAGCCCGCCACCTTCCATGTCGATTGGCTTGCCGCGCTGATCACCTAGTTTCCGCACCGACCGCGGAATGCGGCACGTGTCGGCCTCCCGTATTTCTGCGCTCGGAAGGAGGTTTCTTTTGAAATTTCATTGGCAAAAAAGTTATTTTTGTAATTATCGTCGCACAACGGGGCAAATAAAAAAATTCGAAGAGGACCTACCGGCCTAGGGTGAGACCTATCTTATTCACCGTCCATCCGAGGTGATTGACGAGAGATGAACGGACAACACAACACAAACAAACACACACTGAACAGAAAGCACAAAAAGCTGAGCTGACATAAATAAATAAATAAAACAAATAAAAAAGAGTCCACTCCACTGCTGGACTCCAGGTCGAGGCAGCGGCAGGTGGGGAAGAAACAGGCGATCAATCGGTTCCGGCTGGCTGAAACTCCCTACCGGAATTCGGAGACGGAAAGAAAAAAAATTCCATCTTTCCTTCATTCATTCATTCATCTGGGCCGGCGACGCATGTTTTTTCTTGGGGAAGCGGTCCGGAGACCAAGGCGAGCGGGGGCAGTTGGGAGTAATCGTACCAGTCCAACAACAACAACAGGCGCTCCAATCTAGCAGCCGCCAGCCGCAGACCGTGGGGGAAGGAGGACGCCCGTCCTCCAAATGGAAGGTGCGTGTTTTCTCTGAGCTTCCCTTTGAGGATAGATATATAGCTTTGTTTCTAGATCTGGGCGGGATTTCTTGATAAAAATTAGGATTCGGGCAACTTTGTTTCTGCCTGGGGTACCTGTTTCTCCCGGAATTTCTTGATTCAGGGGGAGCTTTGCAATCAACAAGTAGGTTGCATGTGCAAATTCTATCTAGGTCGTTGTTTGTGCTGGTTCTTCCTTTTGGGCTGATTCTTTGGGTGGACATGGCAGTAAGGGTTAGGAAAAGGTTCAGTTTTAAGTATCCAATTCATGACCTCGAGGATGCCATTCTGGGGTTTCAGCTTTGAATGCCGTGTTTGATTGAACTCTTGTCTCCAGGAGGGTGCTTGGGTGCTTTACTGGGGTTATTTTGCTGGATGCCATTCTTATGAAGGGTTGTTTTTTAATTATATTCGAAAGCTCTAGTTTTGTTTGGAGGGAGCAATGAAATGGACTGGTTCACATGATAGAGAATAACAGTGCTTAAACTTTTTGTGGTTTCGTGATGTAAGATTTGAGAAAATTCAGTCACGTAAGTCCTCTTTTTGAGGGTGATTTGTTAGGATCCAAATGTGCAATTGGAGAACAAAATTAAGATGTGGATTTAGCAGCAAGTTGCACTGCAATTCACAGGAATGCATAATGCCGTCCATTGAGCATTTTGATGATTTCAGGCCATAAGTAGGGGAAAAAACCCTATAATGGTACAATCTTCAAAAACGATAAACAACCAAGTTTATATTTCACCAATAGTCACTTTGTAGAGGCACTGATAAATAAATTTTTTATCATTGCTAACTAAAGTGTTGAAACACATTTGGAGAGTCTTGCTATGCCTTGTTTGGTTGAGATATTAGGAGTAAGCACGTATCATGTTGTAACCCCGTTGTTGTTACATTCATGTAATTTTGCTAGAAGGATATAATGGGATTAAATTACTACATTCAATTACCAATAGGCCAATTTCTATGCACTTCGGTTATTCAGAGGAAAAATATATTTATTACCTCCATTTGGTTATTCAATCATCTCACTAGTAATTCTTGAATATCTGATCATCAGTTTGATGAATGTAGCTCAACTTGAGAAATCTTTTTTGTTAGTAGATTAGTTAAGCATTTTCTGATTCTAATGGTCCTGAACAGACTGTGTCCATAATCCATATTTAAAGTCCTATGGTTTTTTAATAAGTATGGACTTGTTTGTACATCTAGAAAAAACACACAAAAAATCATGTCCATATTGTGTTGCATTGGTATTGGCATTGTTGGTATTTGGCCAGTAGACAATCTTTCTGACCCCTCCTTGAAGCTGCACCCTTACTTTCCCTGAAATGCATTTTCACTCATTGCTTGTCATATGTATGGTGTATGTAATACTAGCAGATGGGACCCCTTAACTTCAGTGCTGTAGTGTTCATATCTGTTCCTTCCTGTTATTTTTACTTAATAACTTCAATCCTAGAATTTCTTAAAGCCCCTCATATTCAATCACTTAACATCTTTCCTTTGCAAACTTTATACTTTGTAATTGAGGAATTTGATGTCATCTGGCAGACCAATCACCTGACCGTATATCGGTTGGGTCAGGACCAAAAAAATCTAATGCTTCATCACGAGGTAGACAGCGTAATTCATCATCATCTACCTGTAAAGATTTTCTCCGGAAGTTTGTGGACAATGAACTTTTGACTTCAAGCCTAGAGGATTGGTTCTCTGGGCACAGTCCAGATTGTGGTTTCAAGAAGCCAGCTTTTGATGCCCCTTTTGACCTTACTGAACTGCAGAATTTTGACTATGCTATGGAAGGTGTTACCTTTCAGCAGCTAGTACGGATGCCAAATGCTCTTCATGCATCAACATCAGATATTTTCGAAGCTACTGCACATCTTGCACTGGAGGATTTTCTATATGCAGGCATTAAGGGATTGTGGGGAACTTTCTGGGGTCCTGATGAAGCAATGCCTTTCTCAGTTGCCTGTATACACAGCACAAGCTCCAAGTTTTATCCTGCCGAGAAGGCTATCAGCAGTGGAAAACTTGATGGTGTTTGTGCGACAGCTGTACTGCTGAAGAATTTAAAGCATTCACAAGGCAGGTGGGATCATATTGTTGTATTGGCTTTGTTGAGACCTGATATTGGAATGGTTTCTGGGCACAATGACCAACAGCCATCTCCTGCTGTCTTGGGGGAGGCACTATTCTTTGCCTTACGTGTTCTACTATCTCGGAGCCTTAGCAGATCCAACACTGTTCTTCGAAATTCAGATTGTGTTTATGTGCTCCTTGTTGATTCGCAGTTTGGAGGAGTGGTAAATGTCCAAGGTGATCTGAACAAGCTAGATTTTGATTTGAACAATGTTTATGGCTGTGCTGCTGAATGGATAAAAAATAATGCCAAAATAACAGTTTCTTCCATAGATCTAGTATGGAACAAACTCGGGAATGCTAACTGGGGAGACATTGGGACCCTTCAAGTTCTCCTTGCAATTTTCCACTCAATGATCCAATTCTGTGGAGCACCAAAGTATTCTCTTGATGAACTAACCACAGAGCATAGTTCCCGGCTACAGAGTCGAAGATCAGAAAGACACTTGGTCGACAGACAAGCTAATGGAAATGGTTTGTTTCGATTCCAGCAACGAAGTCATTCTCCTGAAATTGTTGAAGTACAGGAGGAAGGAGTTGTCGATGTAAAACCGGAGGAAATCTTGAAGCTTGAGATAGGATCTGTTGTGTTGATGGAGGATGCTAACTGGCAGAAGGGTTTTCAAATCAATGATATTCTAACGGACAGTGAGCCTCCTATTTATAGTGCTACTCCTGTAGAAGAGCCTACCAAAACCTTTTTGTTGCATGTAGGCTCCAGCCCTTCTCACTTGGAGCCGGCATGGGAGGATATGAATTCCTGGTACCAAGTTCAAAGGCAGACGAAAGTACTGACTTTGATGAAGCAAAGAGGCATTTCTAGCAGATATATTCCACAGATGGTAGCTTCTGGACGTGTCGTTCATCCAGGCCCATGTGACAATCCTAACTCCAGTGGGAGTTGTGGTCATCCATGGTGCAGTACTCCAATCCTTGTGACGTCACCTGTTGGTGAGACCATTTCAAATCTGATACGGAACGGATTGTTCGGTGTTGAGGAGGCTCTGAGATGTTGCCATGACTGTTTGTCTGCTCTTGCTGCTGCAGCATCTTCAGGAATCCGTCATGGTGACATCCGGCCAGAGAATGTGATCCGTGTGAATAATGGTTCAAGGCATCCATGTTTTGTACTTATTGGATGGGGTCATGCTATCCTAGAAGATAGGGATCGACCTTTAATGAATCTATTTTTCTCATCTACGTTTGCTCTCCAGGAAGGCAAGCTATGTGCTGCATCTGATGCGGAAAGTTTAATTTATCTTCTATATTTCTCATGTGGCGGAGTCTGCCCAGAGCTTGACTTGGTTGAAGGTGCACTTCAGTGGAGGGAGACATCATGGTCAAGGAGAGTCATACAGCAGAAGCTGGGTGATGTCTCAGCAGTGTTGAAAGCTTTTGCAGATTATGTTGACAGCCTTTGCGGGACTCCATACCCAATGGACTATGAGATATGGTTGAGAAGGTTGCGAAGAACAATCAATGAAGATCATGGAAAGGAGGTTGATACATCAAGTTAGTACTGCAGCACATGTTCTTTCTAAATTACAACATGGAACATCAAGGAAATTACAACATGGAACATCAAGGACGGTCGTTCCATACCTTGTACTGTTGTTGTAGATATTTATTTGTCTGAATTGTGAAAGGTCCATAGCTCATACTATCCCCTCAATCTTGCTCCATTTCGTCTAAAGGGTATTTCCAAACTCACAATCTGCTGCTGTTATCCTCAACTTGGATTTCTGACAGTGGTATTGCTCTTGCACAAGAATGCAGTGGAGATCCTTGAGGATATCTGCAACATGATATATTTTGGTGAATGCTCTTCTCTAAGCTGGCAAGCTGTGCTTTGGCTACTCTCTGAGATTATGTCTCATTTGGTATGGCTGGACATGCGGATGATTTTCTCCTGATCAGTGTTTAAAATGTTTAAAACTTAAAAGTGGTAGGTAAATGTGGATCACAAGTGTGCGGTATAGTTGGATCAATTTTTGCTCCTTTTTTCTTTTTGAAATTGCTCCAGAATGGATTTGTGATTAGAGGTGGTGTGGCATAGTAGCATTTTGTTCTGACCAAATTATTTGTTGGGTGCGATGTTCAAGTGCGCCCAGTTCATGTAAATGGTGTATTTGTTCAGTTGTTCAAACTCCTATCCTGCAATTCCTGGTTCTTGTTTTGTGTGAAGCTACTAACTTGCCCCATGCATCATGAAATATTTCGGTGATGGTAGTACGCTTCTTATTTGCGTCAAGAAACACTGAGATGGTGGTACAATTCTTGTTTCGTGTTAGTGACTGCTTCATGGTATTGGATACTTATACAGAGGCTTTGACTTCTGTTGATCACATTATAAGCTTTGAATGATCTCGTATACTCCTAGTTCTGTCGTAAAAAAGTGAAAAAGTGTATTTAACCATAGTTTGAGACTGTTAAGAGCATCTTTAGTGTATTGAACCGACGTCGATTCAAAACTATACCACATAAGCATTTTAGGAACTGAGGTTATTTTTCTCTAATGTATTGAACCGATTTCTACTAATAATTGGGATCCACGTTACATTAAAAAACCACAAAATAATAATATCTTCTCTCAACCGCACTATATCCTATGTAGTTATTTAATGATTATATGAATTGTTTAATGCTTTGAATCGATTCCCAACTAGAGTTTGGTTCTATGCATTTTTTTTGTTGGAATCGACTCCTCTAATGTATTGAATCGATTCGATACTTTCTCTCTACTCATTTGAACCGGCTAAAACACAATATTGGAGATGGACTAAGACAGCTTGTCCAGATTGTCAACTTTGTTGGAACTTGCTTCAATTTGCGGTTCTTGAAATAGCTATATACATATATTGAATATTGTAATGCAGATCTTGACGAAAAATGATGTTTCTCCTTTTATTTTAAGCAGAACATTGTTTGTAAAACTAAGTACCAATGATTGCTGAAACATTTCCCCGAAGGAACTCTGATCGGATCCTGTTCCTATCCATGCACAAGACATAAGGATGCACTATATATTTTCTCTGAAATCCATGTTTTGTTTTTTCAAATGCATAATCCGTGTTAATATTTGCTAAGCAAATTATGCACATCTGCTTATACTTGTTCTTGGTTTGATGTTTGTTCCGGACTTTATTGTATCTATCCTCCAGACCACACAGCGATCATAATCCTGATGATGCTATCAAGTTCAAAGACGAAAGCTCCTGCTCTTTCTTTGAGAAACCACCACGGGCCACCGCCGAGAACGCGAGGCCATCGTCCTCCCGGAGGCGGCGGAGTGGTCCTCAGCTCGCACCAGACGAGCTCGTTCAGCCCATCCTCCTCGGCACGCGAAGCCGAGAAACGGTGGCCTCCGAGCTGCGCTGCGGCGCCAGGGATCTGACAATTCGAACAAAGACGAGGTTCTTTCTGCAAAAAATCCGTTAGATCTGGACCGCCTAAGTTTCGTATAAGGGATTGCGATCACGAATAAGATTCGCGATCCATTTTTGGCTCTAAATGATAAAACGAATAACTAAAGGGGATAGTTTTGAAAAGAGTGCAGCCGCTTATTTGTCCACTTACGTGTCGGTCCTCGGTTTCATCGGAGTAACGGTCCAGGACTTCAGATAGCATTGGGTCTAAATGACAATACAAATTAAGTATAAGGGTGTATATACAAAACATCCATCTGCCATTCTTTCACTCGATCTGGGCCGCACAAGCGCGATCAAACGGATCCCCCAGCGAACCAACACGAACCAGAAGTCCAGTAGGCGAGGCCGGCCACCACCGCCTCAGCATCCGGCTGTCGCCTCTGCCGCCTCAAGGAGACAGATCGATGGTGGCCGCGGCGACGTACCGGCGGACTTACTAAAGTATATTTTTGCCTGGTAATCGTAGTAAGTTGAACTTTTGTTTTCTCTTGTTGTCTTCTTATCTTGCTCATCGTCGGTTTGCCTCTTTTTGATGATCTTGACTTGTCATCTATCTTATTAGGGTACACCGAGACAAAGTGATCATTCTCATAACAACCAAGGTACTTGATATTCTTCGTGTGACTTGCATTGTGCCTTGTTTTGTTATTCTCTTTCTTCTTGGGATTAAAGCCAATTTCACTTTTGTCTTGTAAGTTTCTTTGTTTGCTCAATATATTATCAAGAGTGACCTTTCCTTTGTAGCTTTTTTCCAAGTCATTCTCTAATTTTGTGACTTGAGTCTTGAGTTCTTTTTTTTCTTCTACAAGCTTAGTATCATAAGACATAGAAGAAATAGAAACATCTATTTTTGAACAATAAGATATGTCAAGCAAATCATCACAAGAGGTGGATATGCTAACTTTAGATAAAATACAAGGGTTAGCAACTACAAATGACATATCAGCTAATAAATCACATGTTATGCCTATATCCACATTGGACTTATTGAGCTCACTGAGAAGGAGACTTTCATAAGCATCCTTTAGCTCCTCATAATTATTTTGAAGTGAGACATATTCTTTCTTCAAAACATTGAATTTTGATTTCTTCTTTCCTAAATACTCATTAAGTTCTTAAAGTATATCCATCAACTCATCATAGAAAGATTCATAATCATTATCATTTACCTTCTTATTATCTTTGGCCATAAAACAATGAGGTAATGTGGATAGAGTTAAGATCTCATCATTGTCGGAGCTAGAGGTTGAGTATTCTTCTTCCAACATCCATTCTTGTATACAATCCTCATTAGTGAAGGTGGATATTTTATAATGACCCTAAAGTTGTGTCCACATTTCAAGAGCGTTCTTGAGATTGCATACGGTATCGAACACCTCTATACTTAAAGCACTAAATAAAATGTTAGTTGCTTGAGCATCGAGATGTGAGTATTTTTCTTCCTCGATAGTTAGAGCATGAGGATTCTTTGGAGGAGAAAAGCTCACATCTATAATCCGCCATATTTTAAGGCTCGTGGCCTTAAAGTAGTATGATATGTGGATTTTTCAAAAAGCATAATTTGTGCCATCAAATAAAGGTGTCTCACTAAGTTGCACTATATCACTAGTCGTCATCTTTTACTATCTAGACGGTTAAGTCTAATAAATAAGAAACCAAGCTCTGATACCACTTATAAGATCAAGGAAGCCAACTAGAAGGGGGTGAATAGGCAGTTTTAAAAACTTCTTTGGCTAAAACCGAGTTTTAATGCAGAAGAGTAAGTCAAATCGGTTTTGCATAATTAAGACCTAAATCAACTAGTTTCACTAAGTGCACCAACAATCTAAGTCTATATCAATGATAGCAAACAAACATATACATGTAAGTAATTTAATTCTAAGAATATAAATTGCACAAAGTAAATTACAAGAGAGCAAACCACAATGACACAATGATATTTTATCGTGGTGTTCGGAGACTTACCGGTCTCCCCTAATCTACGTTGAGGTAAGCCCAAACTAATTGGACCGGCTCCACGAATTAAGTCAAACATCTCAAATCCACTAGTGGTAGCTCTTTTTCGCTCCAAGTAGGTGAGCTCCAACCTTCACAACACTCTTGGCCTCTTCACAATCTTCTTTGAAGAGATCATTGTGCACAACATCTCCAACGCCGTCTAGGTGTCGGCAAACACCAAGAGTAATAAGTCAAGTCCCTTGCTTGACTCTCACCACGTGTAACGAATGTACAAGCTCAAGTGGATACTAAATCCACTTCTAGATGCAACACATGCAACTAGAGACCTCTCTCCTTGCTCACAAGGTGCAACACATGCACAATTGAGAGGAGAGACTCACACTAGCTCAATAGAACGAAATAGGATGCCCAGGGTTGTCTCTCAATCGGCTAAGGGGGTATTTATAACCCCCACAACAAAAACTATCCGTTGGGAACGAAACAACCCAAAAACTAGCCATTACATACTTAGTGCGGTACTACCACAGTACAAACCGTGGTACTACCTTTCTACAGTAGTATCACTCTTATAAGGGCGGTAGTTCCGCAGTCATTTTTCAGCACAAACGACAGTCAGTAAAAAAAAGTCATAACTTTTGACTCTGATATCGGAATTGAGTGATCTTGGACTCTATTGAAAGTTTATTCAGGGGGCTACACAACTCACCTAATCGTATGATCTCAAACACGTTAGATCAAAGCAGAAAGCATAAGAACTTCAGAGAGTCACAACCATGGTCTAAGTCTAAGGAAATAGCAACAAACAATCTTAGACCATGTCAAGGAAATACACATGAATCCCAACAATTTGCAAACTTAGATCATGCCACAAGGAGTAGGTACATGGATTTCAACTATTTGCAAAGTATAATCACATGTTACAAGGATTAGATGCATGAGCCTCAACTATTTGCAAAACACATTCGCAAATAATAGCATCATGCCACGGAGAGCTAGAGCAAGCGGGATTGAGCTATCAACACATGATGAGACTCAAGCTACTAGACAAGACCCCTCTTAATAGTATGACAACCTATACTAGCAATCTGGTCTTTCAACTAAACACCAAGACCGGTAAAAGACTAGAAACACATCCTTAACTCTAGCTAGTCATACCGTTGCCTTGAGCATCTTCTTGAAGCTTGATGACGCATATCTTTACTTCAAGTCCGGGTCATTATCTTGATTTGCATCAACCCATGATATATCCTTTACTTGACCTCCATCAACACTTGATGATCAACTCATGATCATCTCTTCTTCAACATCTTGATATGTATCAACACATGATACATCATCTTTTTGAACCTTGACTTGATGACGATCAACTCATGATACCATCCAAAGTCTTCATCACCCTGAAACATAACCTATTCATCAAACTCATGAAAAATGTTAGTCCCCATAATGATTATCATTAATTATCAAGATATACCTGCAATAAATGTTTCTAAATAAGCTATTACAGAAAGGTACGATATTACCGCCATTGATCATGCGGTCATACCGTGATGTAGTAGTTCTGTCAAAAGAGCACTAGTACTATCGTTCTTCCGGGAGCAAACGTGCTCCAAAAGGTGTCTTTCTGTAAAACACGTACCGACAACTAAAATGCGGTTAGACCGGGTTCCGGTAGTTCCGCTTAGGAATTTCGGTCATACCGCTGAGCGGTAGTTCCGTCAAATAAGCTCCGGTACTACCAGGTTCTCAAGTCCGATCGGACCACCTTACACTATCGAGATGTCCACGTGGTCCGCTCAGATTTGTTTGAACATTCGGACCACTCGTTCTGACCGCACAATCGGATCATACGTTCGGACGGTCCGAACGTTCAACGGTAGTTCCGCCAAAGGATTTGCGGTCATACCACTACGCAGTAGTTCCGCCATATAAACTCCGGTACTATCGCACATCGGTAGTACCGCTTACCAAATACAATCATACCGATTTCCACTGAAGTTCTTCCAGAAGCTTATCAAAATGCAAAGCATGACTCCTTTGTCTCGAGCCATGATGATCTTTATCATCTTTGTATTTTATTTGCATGTCACCATTCAAACTCCGGAACTAAGCTTTGAAAACATCTTAGTACACACATTAGTCCCATAACACAATTGCAAATAATTGAATATAAAGCAATATGAGTATATATGAACTACACAAGTTTCACATACTCAAAGGATGTGTTTCAAAGTAGAGACCCCCAATATAAGTGGATAAAGAATATGGATCAATACTAATAAAACCACAAAATATAGAGTGAACTCTCCCTAAATGTGTGCATACACGAATGTGTAATAAGAAAATATACACATATTCAAGTTAGACTTTTAGTAGAGTTCAACCTATATTTTGGATCCGAGGAATGCAACAAGATATAAGATTATGATGTCGAATGCATACCTCCATAATTTTCATCTTTTTATCCAATTGAGACTAAACAATAGATATATCAATAAAAGTGTTAGTCTCACAAATAGATTTGTTATTAATCACCAAAATACTCCATTAACTTATAATGGCGGGTCTAGATTCTTCATGCTCTTGTGCAGAGACTGAGCTTCGAGCTCTTGCCGCTACCACCTCAGAGATTATTTGGCTTCGATGTCTCTTGATTGATCTAGGTGTCCATTGTGACAATCATACACATCTCTTTTGTGACAATGCAAGTGCATTCAGATTGCTAGTGGTCCAGTCAAGCATGAGCTGACAAAGCACATTAATGTTGATGCATCCTTCATATACGATCTCATTGTTAGCAGTCGACTATCGTCCTCAAGTATATTCCTTCAGAACTTCAAGTTGCAGATTTCTTCACTAAAGCACAGACTCGAGAATATCATCGGCTTCATCTACTCAAACTCAATGTATCAAATCCTCCTGATCCACCCTGAATTTGAAGTGGCGGTGTTAAGAGTGTTATATATTCTACATTCTCTCTCCCTTGGCCTATGTGACCCATGTAACCCATATAACAATATCTATATATACCCTCTCAATTAATAAATGAATTGTATAGTTGTGAATAACAAAATCCTCTCTCTTTTCTAACAGGCAGATCCCCGGCGCAGCGGCGTTGATGACATCGTTGTTGCCGTTCTGCTGTTGTGTACTTGCCTTCTTTTCAAGGCGTTCTACAGGACAAAGTTTTGAGCACAGAAGAATGTGAGAGCACCAGCAGCATAGGGATACGACTTTGGATGGATTAGTAAGAAAAAAGTTTGTCCTGTTGGTTTTGGACAAAGGACAGGGCGGCGATCCCAATCGAGCTAGATTGATGCCCTCCCGCGATCCCCGCTGGAAATGGCTTTCTAGTTTGTACTTTCCTCTCTCTTGAAGTGGTATATACAGTACTATACAGGGAATCACCATGGGATCGCATGTCATTGCTGGGCTCAACTTTAAGTAAAACAGCAACGTCGTATACATGCAGTGTTTCGGAAATTAACAGCATGTTCTACTGCTGGTTTATGCTGTGCAGGTTCCTACTCAACAATGATATATGGCGGAGCCATCCCAAAATCAACCACAAGGCGAGCTGACACTTGGAATATGAAAGAGATGGCACTGCAGTACCCCAGGGCCGTTCCTGAGTTTTTTTGGGCCTAGGTCGAGTACTAATACGGAGGTCTAATCCACTCTCTCAAAATATCTATATATATTTCTATATACGTATATATAGTCTTATAAATACACATCAATTAAGAAGATAATATTCAATGCACTAAAATAACTTATATAGAATATCTCAAAGTTCATAAAGTGGACAAATGTAATAATAAATTACTTACTTGGCGCTTGACATTATTTTAAACAATTTCTTCTAACATTTCGAGATGCAAAGTCATTGATTATACTATTGATATCGATCTCATCCAATAACTTCTTTTCGATGCATAAAGTCGCCAAATCATTTAACCTTTCTTGAGACATTGTTGACCTCAAATAGTTCTTCAATAATTTCAACTTTGGAAAGCTTCTTTCAGCTGATGCAATAATCACAGCACGATAAATAAGATCCGTAAGCAATGGAAACATTTGGATAACAATCCACCTCTCGACATGCTCGAAAATCTCCATAGCGCACAATGCACCATCCGGCAATGTGAATTTTATAATCTTCAATTCAGAAATAAGATCATGTACCTCAACATCAGATGATCCATTAACAGAGAAAGTTTCTGCAAATTTAGTGCAGTACTCTTCAAGTTCAATATTATCTAATGACTTCAGGGTGCTTGAGCTCATTAAGAAACCAAATATGTCTTTAAACACCATGAGTTCTTCAAATCTGCCGCCTGCCTGCACGACAAGGATCGGAGGATGCCTGATGGAATCAATTCGAATAGAACAATCAGGGCCTAGGGCGATGGCACACCCTGCCCACCCCCAGGGCCGGCCCTGAGTACCCCGTCACACCCTGAATATATGAACTGTTTTGATTTTTTTTTCAGTTGTATACATGTAGTGTACGTACGAAGAGTATATTCAGGTTCTGATTGGACGTAGTGGCATATGATTCGATCGAAGGCATTGGTGTCGCTAGTTATTCATGGAGCTGAGCTGAAGATGGTTTCTTCTTCTTCTTCCGCGGCGAGGTCATCGTCGATCGTCGGAGGCCGGCGATGGCGTGGTCATCATGCGGAAGAAAGGAGGAGACCCAGCTGAATGAATCTTGTGCTCCTCAGCTGCCCTATGCTGACTCGACGGGTCATGCTAGCTAGTCTGACTTTGTTTGTTCAGTGGTTCTTGACGTGGTCGGACCAATGAGAAAACCTTGAAGTCTACGTATCTTATCTTGTGTGCCCCTTTTAGGCGGCTATATGGCCACTGGATATGGATACAGCTATGGAGTCAATTAGTCGGAAACTCCTATTAATCAGTATATGTGGCTGATTAAGCGATCGTAAACGTTAACCACGCTCCGTATCAGCTAGTCGTGATGGTTTCCACCCGACTCTGTTTAGTCGGCCGAACAATTGGCCGTCTTGACCGATTTCCATGGTACTGCACACAACACACTCGAGCAAACAGTCTGCCACTAAACTAGATATTTGGACCAATGCCACTTATTACCCCCTCTAATCTCCCATGTCAACTAATTCATATGTTTCATAGCAAGTAGCCAGGCATAGTTTTCCCCTCTCGATCCCCTCATCTGTCTCCCGGCTCCCAGTCCCCTCACCTCCCCCTCCGACGATAGCTGAGTTCACCGCCGTTGCCTCCACCTCCTTCCTCGCCGCCTCAGCCGTCTTAGCCTCCGCCTCGGCCACCTCCTTCCTCGCCATCTCTGCCTCCACCTCGGTATTGGCAACCTTCGCCATCCATGCCGACGTCGCCTTATTCCTTAGCTGCCTCTGCCTCCATCTCCAACTCGGCATCGACAGCCTCCGCCTCCACCATCCATGGCGCCGCCTCCTCCTCTGCTGTCTTCGCCTTGGCCTCCGTCGTCTCCTTCCTTGCTGGCCATGGCACCGCCGCCGGGTCTAGTCGGGCCGTGCTGTGCCGGTCCGTTGGGTCGAGGTGTTGACCTAAGCACGTCACGTCCCATCGGGTCGTTCCGTGCCTAGGCTAGGCTAACAGTCTCGTGCTGTGGGTCGGGCCGATAGGTATGATCTGTTTGAACACCTCTAGTACCCAGGGATGAAATCCACAAAAAAGAGTTTATATTCATTCAAATTTTCAAAGGCAATTAATTTACAACTAGTACCTACCACAGGTCCAGAGTGATATGCGTTCTCTTGCATGTATGATACCGTCGATTACTATAGATAGGTACACCAAGGTTGTCAGGATCGAGATACTAGGTGGGATCGTTTTTGGTCTGATAGAATCAGATCGTAGAATCATGGTTCTATCATATTTTTAAAAGTATATATATTTTATATAAAAATTGAATTATGTTTTCAGACATCCAAGGCTATAGTAGGATTTTTTTTTAATTTAGTTTCGTAAATTTGGGTATACTTATTCATTTTACATGTAATTAAGCTCGTTTTTTTAGACTTTTTAATATTTTCTAGTAAACTAATGGTTTAAAATCCAATACAGTAATGGTAATACTTTTTTTTCCCTACCTTAGAGCAGCGTGTAAGCAGCAAAAACAAAGCAAATTAAACTATTAAAACATAGGTAAAATGGAAATTTTATATACTGATGCAGTTTATTGTCAGTAATCCTAACGAGTAACGATCGTATCCTACCTCGGGGATGACGATTCTACGGGATTCTGATCCATGTACTTAGCTCGGTGGGATCGTAGGACAACCTTGGGCTTGGATACACCCACGAATGCTCGGTCGACGACTCGTCGTCGTCGTCGTCTTCGCCTCCGAACCCTCTCGCGCGCTTGCTCCCTTCTCCCTCCAAAGCCCAAGACCTTCCAGAAGCTTCTAGGAGGTCCCCCCAGGATGTGCGGGATCTTCGCCTACCTCAACTACAATGTGTCGAGGGAGCGGCGATACATCCTCGAGGTCCTCTTCAACGGCCTCCGCCGCCTCGAGTACCGCGGCTACGACTCCTCCGGCATAGCCCTCGACGAGGACCTACCATCTGCTGCGGCGGCGTACGCGGGGGCGTCCCCGCTCGTGTTCCGCCAGGAGGGCAAGATCGAGAACCTCGTGCGATCCGTCTACTCCGGTGAGTACTTTTCGCTTCTGATTCTGCTGCAATTCGGTTGAATTTTCGGCTTTTAGGTTGTCCCTGGCGCAAAGCCAGGATTTTAGACGTCTTTTTGGATTGGGTTGGCTGTTTCACGCGGCAAAAAGCTTCGATTTTGACCGGGTTTCAGATCACATTTCGGGGAAATATCTTATGTCGTGTACTGATTATAGATTTGGTGGTCTTTGGGCTGGGTATTTCGCTGTTCGTACCTTGCATTTTGAGATTGGAATCTCGTAACTCCCAAAATTCTGATCAAGTTTCATTCAAAAAAAAAAAAATCTGATCAAGCAAATTTTGCTCTCTCTCTTGCTACACGCGGCTCTTAAATTTAAGCACAGAAGCTAAAACTTACCCCGCCTTTCGTCGTCGTGGATTTTCGCCTGATTTTCAGAGGTTGATGAGAAGGATGTGAACCTGGATGCCGCATTCAATGTGCATGCTGCAATTGCCCACACCAGGTGGGCCACGCACGGTGTGCCTGCCCCGAGGAACAGCCACCCGCAATCCTCCGGTGCCGGTGATGAGTTCTTGGTAGTCCACAATGGCATCATCACAAATTATGAGGTTTGCTTACTTTGTTCTTGTGATATTGCATATCGAATTTTTGTGTATTATTTGTTCCTGATCATGTTTACAATTGTAGAATGCACATGCATTATTGCAACTAAGATGAACTTATGTTAGTGGCGACTATAACAACTTGCGCCACAGCCCACATGCCACTATGCCAGAGTCTCATGTTCTGAGCCCTCCACATGGGCTGTCTCCTTATCTGCCTTTGTGTTTTTCTTTAAAGAAATAATCTGCCTTTTAGTTTCAAAGCTCATATACTAGTGCTAAACAACAGAATGATTGCAGTGCGTTATCTAGAAAGTGGAATACCAACAACTGCTATTTCAGTTTGGCGGGGTTGTTTTCACCATATTGCAAAAACTTGTATCTTCGTGTTGATAGGAGTGGCAACACAGAATATCAGATATCAAAAGATGATCATTGTTTATCACAGATTTATGAGACTCAAACCATCTGAAACTTGAATGTGCGATCATGTGAAACCTCCCGATACCATCTTGGACTAATGTGGCATCATATGGTAGCATATGATATTTCTATTCTAACTTGGTTTTTCTGATGTATCTGTGCAGGTTCTGAAGGAGACACTGATTCGGCATGGGTTCACCTTTGAGTCTGATACTGACACAGAAGTCATCCCTAAGCTAGCAAAGTTCGTTTTTGATAAGGCTCATGATGGAGAAGGTATATATGTTCTTTAAGATCATAAGACATAATACTGTTGTCATAGGAAAGGCTAACAAGATATACCGTCTGATCTTTATCTGGACCATTTCTTATGCAATTTCTATGAAGATATTTCTTTGGAGCGTTATACTATGGCCAACCAGATGAGGCAATAATTGATATATCTGTTATGCTATTTGTGATCAACACTTTTTATTGGCCACCTAGAAACTTGTTTGGCAATTCACTACTCTGAACTTGGCTGGAGAGTTCCTTGAGTGCAGGAGTACTCAACATTGCATTACAAAATATATAATTAATGACTTAACACATCAGTATTTGTTCTAGTTAAGGATGTTTTATTTATTTTTTCAGGTGATGTGACATTTAGCCAAGTTGTTATGGAAGTCATGAGGCAGCTTGAAGGAGCCTACGCACTTATCTTTAAAAGTCCACACTATCCCAATGAATTGATCGCATGCAAACGAGGCAGCACACTGATACTTGGTGTCAATGTAAGCAAATAACATCCTTGTATCTTTCTTTGGCTATTTGATATGTTCAACTCAAGCAAAGTAAACTGGTCATGTTGTTTTGTGGAAGAGTTATATGTGTTATGCTCTGACCTACAATTTTTGCTTTTAAAAGTTAACAAACCTTTTGACACATGTAGTATAGTCACCAGGAACGTGGGTCGACCTGGTCGAGAAACGGGGTCGCGGGTCGAGGAACACCACTTTTCCTTCTAAATTACATAGGAATGGTGTACTATGTCACACGAATCGTACCCGGGTCGATGAATCCGCTACGTGGGATGGGGCATCAACCCGTGATCCTTGTGACTATACTATTACTAGCACTAAAATCCAAAGTTAACTTATACTTTGTCGTATCTGTACCATGCTTGTCGCCACCTGCTGCAAAAAAAATATGTACTACAGAAGAACATCAGGTTAGAAAATGTAATGCATTGATGCAATATCTAATTCTACTTTTTGCATGGTATATGCCCTTTAAGTGTTTGCTTTTCGCATGAAGGAAACTCGTCACAAGCATAGTGAAATACTCAATATAGCACCACATATTTTGTTCCACATGATTCAGACATTATAAAATAACCAGTAGATTGATTGGAGATTGATCTTATAGAGAGTTTGGTTACCATTTATGAGTAACCTTTTCTGTAATCATTTTGGCATTACTACGCCTTTCTTTCTTTTTTTGGGTTATTGAAACCTTATAATTCCTCTTCTGTTGAGTTGAACTTTTTATGTTATACTAATCATGACTAATTGACTTTGTCTCTGTGTTTTCAGGAATTGAGTGGTCAAAACAGTGGGAAGCCATTTCATGATGTCAAAGCCCTGACAGCAAATGGAAAGCCCAAAGAACTATTCTTCTCCAGTGATTTATGTGCTATTGTAGAGCATACCAAGAACTATTTAGCTATTGAAGATAATGAAATTGTTCATATTAAGGTACTCTTTAAGTGCTTTCTCTGTTAGTTTGCATGCATTTTCTGTTTTATTTTGCCTTTTCTTTTAAACAATGCCTTTTTTTAATTGGTGCAGTTCGGGGAATGTCTTTCTTTTCTAGACCTGAATTTATGTAATCTTGATTTAATCTTGATCAGTGTTACTCTTACTTGCCTGCTACCATGATGATGTCCAAGAAATATAGTTCACTACCGTAGCTGTCGTTTTTTGCCCTTCTTTTTAGTTGACTGAAAAAGATGGAGATGAAATATGTGCAGTGATTCTTTTGTTTCTTCCACAAACCTTACACTTGATATCTCACTCAAGTTCTAACAATTTGGATTTTGGACATTGCAGGATGGCAGTGTGTCTGTCCTTAAGTTTGACCATGACAAAGAGAAGCCAGCATCTGTGCAGCGAGCATTGTCTGTTCTTGAGATGGAAGTTGAGCAAATAAAAAAAGGAAGCTATGACCACTTCATGCAAAAAGAAATCCATGAACAACCGCATTCACTGACAACAACGATGAGGGGTAGACTGAAGGATAGTGGAGTACTTTTAGGTGGACTGAAGGAACACCTCAAAACAATTAGACGCAGTAGAAGAGTAGTCTTTATTGGCTGTGGTACTAGTTATAATGCTGCCTTAGCTGCGAGACCTTTTGTGGAAGAACTAACCGGTAAGTCAAATCAATTTGTCCAACTGTATTGTCCTGATGTGGAAATTTTAGACATCATCAGCACTACAGCTAATGCTCTTTTAACCTAAGTATTTCTCCCTTGCATTATTTGGACAATAGGTATTCCTGTGACTATGGAGGTTGCAAGTGACTTGCTGGACAGACAAGGTCCCATCTACAGAGAGGACACTGCAGTCTTTGTTAGTCAGTCAGGGGAGACAGCAGATACCCTCCTTGCTCTTGATTATGCACTAGAAAATGGAGCACTTTGTGTTGGCATAACAAATACCGTTGGAAGCACACTGTCAAGAAGAACACACTGTGGAATTCATATCAATGCTGGTTGTGAGATTGGTGTTGCCAGCACCAAGGTAGGTTTCTGTACATTCTTGTCTTGTAATAGTTTACCATTTTTTAGCCATCTTGTTTCCTAACAGTATCTGACAATCCTGCAGGCATATACAAGTCAAATAGTAGTCATGGTGATGATGGCCTTGGCTATTGGATCTGATCAAATATCCACTCAAGCTAGAAGGGAAGATATCATCAGTGGTCTTTCCAGTCTTCCAAGTATGTTGTATTGGATCAACAATGTACCATGTAGTCAAGCAGAGTGTTGCTTCTCATTGACATTTTCAAACAACGTGTATATCATCACTACGCAGGCAATGCCAGTGAAGTTCTCAAACTTGATGCTGAAATGAAGGAACTTGCCTCTTCATTGATCGACTTGGAGTCACTCCTTGTGTTCGGAAGAGGTTATAACTATGCCACTGCCTTAGAGGGTGCCCTCAAAGTTAAGGAGGTTGCACTGATGCACAGTGAAGGCATGCTTGCTGGTGAGATGAAACATGGGCCGCTAGCACTAGTGGATGAAAACCTTCCCATCATTGTCATTGCAACACGTGATGCGTGCTTCAGGTATGTGCTTTGAACATCGCTAGATCAATTTTTATTTCTGATGGAAAATTCCTATACTATTTTTCCTCTTGCAGCAAGCAACAGTCAGTGATCCAGCAGCTCCTTTCCCGTAAGGGGCGTCTGATTGTAATGTGCTCAAAGGGAGATGCATCTGCTGTCAGTCCTAGTGGATCTTGCAGAGTGATTGAGGTTCCAAAGGTTGCCGACTGTCTCCAGCCGGTGATTAACATTATTCCATTACAGGTTTGTGCAGGCTTTATTCTGTTCAGTTTCAGTCATATTCCAAAACCTCTATTTGCACTTTGTGATACTTATTGCAATTTCATTCACCGAGGAGCCTTTTTTTTGTTCTTTTTGCTTCAGTTGCTCGCGTACCATCTTACTGTTCTTCGTGGATTCGATGTCGACCAACCGAGGAATCTGGCGAAGAGCGTGACTACACAGTAAATAAAGGAAATCTGTGTCTGTCAGAAATATTCAGATGTTATCGAAAAAGAAAAGAAGTATCCAGATGTTGTATCAGGGTTCGATAGAGCGCAGGCTGGCTTGCTATTGTTTCATCATTGTTGCCTATCAGCCATATTACGGTAGTGTAATTATTTTAGATAACCAAGATGCTCGAGGTGTCTAGCATTACAGTGCGTGTGATACGCTGATCGTGAAATGTATGAATGCTGTATGCAAAAGAAAGCCTCACCATACCTTTTCCCATGTTTATTTGTCTTGACTGTTGATACATCGAGTCCCTGAAATTTTGTAAGCTGTCCCAACGTCTGAAATTACTTGGAACTTTTCCATTGGCTGATGACTGGGCAATGCAATGTGCGGAGTCCGCAGGGCACCTCATCTATAGTGATCATACAATGAGATTATCTAGCCCATTTTGTTTACGAAGTACAGATCGTCAAACTAAGAGTTGACCCAAATTAAGCCGATGGTGTATGTAAAATTCGTGTATAGGGCACCAGCAAACCTAGAGGATGATGGTGCCTCAAGAAGCGGGCAACCCCAGATGGTGCGTGAAGACGGTAGTACGAAATGTGTTGTTTTCGAGGAAGACTACGAGAGAATTTGCGTATAATTTTGTGTAAAATTAGGGGGCGAGACAATGATGGTTAGTCTGCATTGACTGCCACGAGTTTCTACCTAACCAGCTGGTCATGTCGGAGTCTGATGAGGACGCAGACCCATACTTGGATTGTAGCGAGGACGCACCCAGGGTAGTGGTCCAACCGATGGTATGCCTTGTTCATCAGGCATGTGTATCGGGTGTACCGATCCAACTCAGGATATTACACAGTAAAGTGTCAAGTGTTATCATATTTGCGCCTTTGTGTACGTCATTTTTTCTTAACATATATGTATTTTACTATTCTATTTGTTCCGAACTTACTCACACTTGTTCCGAATTGACTTCACATGAAATAACGATGGTACTTTGGGTGTGGGGGAGGGTTATCGTGCCCCTGGGAGCCAGTCTAGCCCATTACCATGCCTCTAGGGGCCGTGACTTGCCTGATCCGTGCCCCTAAGGGCCGAACGTGTCAAAACCGTGCCCCTAAGGGCACAGACGATGTGTTCGAGCCTCTAGGGCACGAACTTGGCTACATGGCGCGTCCGCACGGCTTTGCGGTGATATTTTGCAATTCTTTCGGAGACAGGGCTATTTTTACTGTTCCACACGCGAATAGTATCAAATCGGCCAAAAAACTCGGAATGTGGGACCACGGAATTTGCACTGTCACCACCAAGCGGTTCTATTAAGTAGCAGGGATTCAACGGTGAAAACACTTTCCTTGTTACAGGTCAACAGTAATCACTGTGCTGTCCTGTCCGAATCAACACTACCCTAATGAGCCACGACTTGTAAGTTGTAAACCTTGTGCTGTTGAACAGAAATTGTTGGCCTTTTCAGATTTAGGAAATGTGTGCATTTTCTCGCTTGTTTAATGTTCTGAACGTGTACTTGGTATTCGGGTCTGCCCACGTGGCTCTGAGCCTGTACTCACCAGTCATGACCCACCGCCACCCGTAACAGAAATTCCTGAAAAAAATGGATTTTTGGGGAAAATTGCTACAGTGCTACGGTGTCCGACATGCTGCGGTACTGGACGGCAGCATCTTGCCGCGCGTTCCTGCGGTCCGGGAGCGCAGCACGCGGGTCCGGGGGGGCTAGTTTTGGAATTTCGAAGGTAAAGAGGCTAGATTTGGTTGTATTCATGAGAAACACATGTGACACAACCTGACAGTAAACAGTTGCTAGTTAATCAAAATGCTCTAGAAGCTGAGAAAAAATGGCGAATATGCAGAGTTTACCTTAAGCCTAAATTTTCGGTTTAACTCTGTGTTACTGTGTATAAGTCAGGATTTTAAACTAAGATATCGACCTATTCACGAGGATGATGCGAGAATTTAGACTTCTCAAGAGGGTAAGAAGTATCCATGGATGGGCCTTTTCTGTTCTTGTACACAAGTTCCGAAAGAATTTCCAGAACACATGATGGATTACTACCTGTTCGTTGCCACGTCACCTCCAATTTGATGTGGATAAAGTTTTGGGTCTTAATGCCTGATACATCATCAGATTCAGATCACCCGATGTCTTGCTTAATGCTTAGTCGTTTGTTTACGCGTTCCCAGCAGTTCCCGAAGTTTCGTGCCAACTCCCGTGTCTTGCTTGCAGAAGACACCCACACCATTACCGGAAGATAATATATTTTAAAGATAATATCTCTCTAATTTTATTTTGGGAGTGTCTATACAACATGCGACTGATTTTTTGTTGGAAATCAGTCACTTTTTGAGCCATCAGATGAAGATCCAATGCTCCAGATATCACCCCCACCTCTATATCCCTAATCTAATCTCACTTCCCACCCTCTCTCCCTCTCTCTCACCAATCACATAGCACTAAAATTGAAAGATGTATAGCAGTTCTCTTTTATTTTTAATTCTAATCATTTTAGTCACGTTACAACGCTTGGTGTGAGCAAAGCAGGTTGTCACGCCAATACTTTAAAAAAGTAGATTAAAAAATAAAAAAGCTTCCTTTGGATCGATTCCCTACGTTTCTTTTCCTTACTTTTTCCTCGTAGGTCAGATGGACACTTCCCTACGTTTCTTTTCCGTACTTTTCCGTCGTAGATCAGATCGACACTTCCCATTTTGTAAGTGATCTCAGTAGCACATTGGTCGCTTCCTCGCCAATGCTATTTTTGTCCCAGCCCGGCCGGCCATGACTGGTACTACTCTCCTCGCCACCTTACCACTGCTCATCCTCCTCGCAGTCGCACTGCCCCTGCCCCGTCCGTTTCCCTGTGCCGCCACCGCCGCGCGCGACAGCCTTCCCAGAGGCGCATCCATCGCCGTCGAGGACCGCGAGTCCGCCGTCCTGCACTCCCCGGACGGCACGTTCGCCTGCGGCTTCTACAACGTCTCCCCCACCGTCTTCACCTTCTCCGTCTGGTTCTCGCGCGCCGCCGACCGCACCGTCGTCTGGACCGCCAACCGCGCGCGACCCGTCCACAGCCAGGCCTCCCGCCTGAGTCTCGATGGCCGCCGCGGCGCGCTCGTCCTCACTGACTACGACGGCGAGGTCGTCTGGAACTCCACCACCGCCTCAGCTGGCTCCTCCAACGCCACGCGCGCGCGGCTCCACGACTCCGGCAACCTCGCCGTCGAGGACGCGCGCGGTAACGTCCTATGGCAGAGCTTCGACCACCCCACCGACACCCTGCTCCCCACCCAGCGCATCGCCGCCGGCTACTACAGCTTCCGGTTCAGCGACTACGCCATGCTCTCGCTGCTGTACGACAACCGCGAGTTGTCGAGCGTATACTGGCCCGACCCCTACTTCAGCTACTGGCAGAACAGCCGCAAGATCTTCAATTTCAAACGCGAAGCTCAACTCGACGCCTCCGGGCATTTCCTGTCCAGCGACAACGCGACGTTCGACGCCGCCGATTTGGGCGACGTCGGCGTCAAGAGGAGGCTGACGCTGGACACCGACGGCAACCTCAGGCTGTACAGCTTGAACGAGACGGCCGGGACGTGGGCGGTGTCCTGGATGGCCTTCTCAAACCCGTGCATCATCCACGGCGTGTGCGGCGCCAACGCCGTCTGCCTCTACGGGCCCGCGCCGGTCTGCGTCTGTGTAGTCGCCTACTCGCCGGCGCCCGCTGCCGGAGACGAGGAAGACGGCCCTGGAACAAGTGGTGAACACACGCGAACACAGTGGATAGACTCGGCAAGTTTTTGTGCTGTCAACGACACAGCTTTTCTGATTATATTTCTCAACTCTTATAGGAAGTTTACAAAGCTAAACATAGATATCTGATCTACGTGAGGAAAGAAATCATATCTAAATAAAGCAAGCTAGCTAAACATAGTAAGCTAAAATACAGATTTACTAAACATGGTAAATCTGGTGACGCGTATGGAATTTCCTATCTAAAAGACGGAGAGAAAACAGGAACTATTTTGAGCCTGGATTATCTAACAATCTCCCCCTAATTCATGCTCAATTTTGCAGTTTGACGACGCCAATCATGTCACGAAGTTCACAGAACCTCGCGCGCCCCAGTGACTTCGTCAGGACGTCGGCGAGCTGTTCCTGGGTGCTCGCATAGTCCACGCAAATCTTCCCGCTGTCCACGCATTCGCGAATGAAATGAAACTTGAGATCAATGTGCTTACTGCGATCGTGTAGAACGGGATTTTTGCTTAGGGCGATTGCGGACTGATTGTCCATCTTCAGAATGGGCTGCTGGACCTTCTTCCCTGTGATGTCGCCCAGCAGCTGAATGAGCCACATGGCTTGGCAAGCTCCTGCTGCACCGGCCATGTACTCCGCCTCGCATGTGGAGAGGGCCACCGCCTTCTGTTTTTGAGACTGCCATGTGATCGGCAGCTCCCCCAGAAAATAGATCACACCTGCGGTGCTTCTCCTTTCATCAGCATCTCCACCCCAATCACTATCACTGTAGCCCGTCAGTCTGTTGTCGCCGTTACGCAACTTGGGGTAGACGATGCCATACTCCACCGTGCCAGCGATGTAGCGCAGTAGATGCTTGACGGCGACAAGATGCTCCTGTCGTGGCTTCTCCATGAAACGGCTGACATAGCCTACCGCGAAGGCGATGTCAGGGCGCGTGTGCACCAAATACCGCAAGCTGCCCACCAGGCTGCGGTACATGGTCGAGTCCACCTTCGGCGTCGTGCTCTTTGTCGAAAGTCGAAGACGAACCTCCATTGGCGTGTGACAGGGCTTGCAGCTTCCCAGCCCCGCCTTCTCCAGGAGCTTCTTTGCGTACGCCGCCTGCCCCAGAGTGATGGCGCTCCGACCTTGCTTCACCTCGATGCCGAGATAGTATGAAAGAAGCCCAAGGTCGCTCATCCGGAACAGCCGACGCATCTCTTCCTTGAACGCGTCGATGTCTGCCGGGTTCGCACCGGTGATGATCAAATCATCAACGTAGACGCCCACCACCACACGTGACGTCGCCATCCCACGCGTATACATGCCATGTTCACTGGCGCAACGCGTGAAACCGAGCTTGCGCAGACTGCCGTCGAGCTTCGTGTTCCACGCGCGCGGCGCCTGTCGGAGCCCATACAACGCCTTTTGCAGCTTCAGCACCTTCCCCTCGTGCCCCTCAGCAGCAAAACCAGGCGGTTGCCGAACGTACACTTCCTCTTTGAGCTCCCCATTGAGGAACGCCGACTTGACATCCATGTGATGTACAAACCAGCCTTCCTGTGCCGCCACGGCGAGCAGCATCCGAATCGACTCCATTCGGGCAACAGGCGCGAACACTTCATCAAAATCGACTCCTTCCTGTTGAACATAGCCCTTCGCGACAAGACGGGCTTTGTGCTTGACAATGGCACCCGCCTCGTCACGCTTAACCTTGAACACCCACTTCAAACCAATGGGCCGGTGACCGTGGGGAAGGTTCACGAGCTTCCACGTGTTGTTTTGCTCGATCGAGGTCATCTCCTCCATCATGGCCTTGCGCCAGCACTCTTCGCGGCGTGCCTCCTCGAACGAGGCCGGCTCCTCTCCGACAGCTAGCAATAGGTCCTCGTCCACCTCGAACTCACGTTCTGCCAGACCTGGGATCGCCACCGGCCCCAAGACATTGTCCAGCGTCCTGAATCGGAGTGGCGCATCATCATCATGATCCTCATCGAGGTCCACATCACCAGAAGGAGGCGATGTGAACTCCACGGCTGTGCTCGGTGTAGGGGATGTCGGTGAAATGCCGCCACCGTGCGTGCCTGTAGACGAGCTCGCGCTTGACGCCGCCGTGGGCGTACCAGGTGTCGCCGGTGCTCCGGCTGAATGTGCTGGGCTCCCCCCAACAGAGACGTCCTCCGCAACGTCTTCCTGTACCTCCAATGGCTCGCCACGGCGGACCATCACCGTTGTGTACTCGACGTGGAACGGTTCTGTGTCCGCCGTGCATGTGCTGCCTTCATCCGCACCCCAGTTCCACGGACGACCTTCGTCAAACACCGCGTCGCGCGATATATGTACGCGCCCAGTGCTCGGATTGAAGAATCTATACGCCTTGGTTCCTTGTTCGTACCCGATGAACACCATTGGTGTACTGCGGTCATCGAGCTTCTTCTGGTGACCGCCGGCGACCTTGACATGTGCAACACAGCCAAAAGTACGGAGAAAGTGCACAGACGGCTTAGCACCATACCAGGCTTCATATGGTGTCATGCCCTCGACGCTTCTTGTCGGTGAACGATTCAGGATGAAGATCGCCGTCAGTACAGCCTCCCCCCAGAAACGACTGGGCACGCGCATCGCCTTGAGCATGCTGCGCGCCATGCCCAGCACAGTTTGGTTTCGTCGTTCAACCACGCCATTCTGCTGGGGCGTGTAGGGTGCAGTATGATGGCGTTGCACCCCTTGGTCGGCGCAGTAGTCCGCGAACGTGCGTGACGTGAACTCCCCACCGCGATCGGTACGCAGCGTGCCCAGCTTGCGCCCCGCCTCGGCCTCGATGCGAGCTTGGAGACGAATGATCGTGTCCGCGGCTTGGTCCTTGGTGCTCAGCAACACAAGCCACATATAGCGACTCTTGTCATCGACGACGAGCAGGAACAGCTTCTTTCCACCAGGCGTTTGTGGCGTGATCGGCCCGCACAGGTCGGCATGGACCAGCTCGAGCGGGTGTGTGGCGCGGTACTTGCTCACCGCCGGGAACGATTGTCGTCGTTGCTTGCCCGCCAGGCAGCTATCGCAGATTTGCTCGACGTGGTCGATCGGTGGCAGTCCCCGCACCATCTGCTCCTTGGACAGCTCCTTCAGTCCCTGGAACCCAAGGTGTCCGAACCTGGCATGCCATTGCCAGGCCACCTCGAGCTCGCGCGACAAGACACACCGCCTCGTGTCTGGCGGTGAGAGTGTACCTGGCGACTCGCCGAGCGTGATACCTTGGCCAGTAGTCGTCTTCGCCGATCCCAGATCCTCAGGACGCCGTGTTCGATGAGGATTTTATATGCATCCTCGTCGAGTTGGCGAGGCGACGATGTTCGCCGTCGGCCGAATGTAGTAGACCCCGACCAGCTCCTGATGTTCGCCGCTCTTGAGCTTGAACAGGATGGTGCCGCGACCCTCGATGGCCACGACCGAGCCGTCCCCAAAACGGACGGTCCCGTGCACGCCGATGTCGAGCTCGGAGAAGATGGAGCGCTCCCCCGTCATGTGGTTTGTCGCTCCCGTGTCAAGGATCCAGCGAGTGCTCCCCCCTTTGCTCTTTTCGCCTAGCTGCACGAACAGCTTGTCCTCGTTGACGTTGATGGACGACTGGAACCTTGCCGTCGGTGGTGGAGTGGCCGAAGTGATGCTGGCCGCGGCCAGAGCCACGAACGGCGCCGGTTCAGGGTCCTCCCCCGCGAGGACCCACTGCACGGGCGTGGGCTCAGGATCCTCCTTCGCGAAAACCCACTGAGCGCTCGCGACGCTGCCATCATCGTCCACCTGGGCGCACAGATCGCCCTCCGTCGCTTCCATGTCGAGCGACGTCACGCCGAGGTTCAGCGCGGCCTCGAACTCCTCCTCCGCCTGTGCTGCGTGCGCCTGCTCATCGCGCTTCTTCTTACGGCACTCACGGGCCCAGTGGCCCGTTTTGCCGCAATACTTGCACTCATTGCTGGCGATGGTTTTCTTCTTCTTGCCGTTGCCGCCGGGGGGAGGTCTGGAGCCACCACTGCTCCCGCCATCCCGGCCACGGCCACCGCCGCGGGCACGACGCTGGTTTGTTGAGGACCTGCCGCCACCTGACGACCCCTCGCCTGAGAGCTGTAACCTCGTAGCCTCGCCATGGATCCGCCTCCAATGCCGTCAAGATCATGTCGCTCTTCCGCCGCCTTAAGTCTCCCTATCACCTCTTCTAGAGACAAAGTATCGAGATCGAGAAGGGTTTCGATCGCCATCACGATCTGCGAGTACTTTGGTGGAGAGGCCTGCAGAAACTTGCGCACGATCTCCGGCTCGGTGTAGCCCTTGTCGAGGACCTCCAACTGGTTGGCGAGGTCGGTGATTCGGATGCCGAGATCATCGACGGACTCGCCATCTTTGGACTTGAGCGAGTCGAACTCACGTCGCAGCGTGTTCGCCTTCGCCTGGCGCACCCGGTCCACGCCGAGATGCGTCTTCTTCAGCGCGTCCCACGCAACCTTGGCAGTTGCCTTGCTCGCGATGGCGCCTTGCATCTCCGGAGGCACCCCGAGGGCGATGGCCTCCAGAGCGCTGCGGTCGTCGGTGTAGTCGAGGGTGCCGACGTTCACCGCCGTCCACAGGCCTCTCGCCTGTAGTTTCAACCGCATGAGCGCCGCCCAAGCATAGTAGTTGGTTTTAGACAACAGCGGGTACTGTCCGCTGCCGCTCTCCCTCACGACCCGGTGAACGACCAGGCCGCGCTCGCCATCGCCACTTGTGTTGCTGCCGCGACCTCTGTGTCCCGGTGACAGTGATCGATACCTGCGATCCGCCATGACAGCAGCAGCGATCACGCGAACACGGCTCTGATACCAATTGTAGTCGCCTACTCGCCGGCGCCCGCTGCCGGAGACGAGGAAGACGGCCCTGGAACAAGTGGTGAACACACGCGAACACAGTGGATAGACTCGGCAAGTTTTTGTGCTGTCAACGACACAGCTTTTCTGATTATATTTCTCAACTCTTATAGGAAGTTTACAAAGCTAAACATAGATATCTGATCTACGTGAGGAAAGAAATCATATCTAAATAAAGCAAGCTAGCTAAACATAGTAAGCTAAAATACAGATTTACTAAACATGGTAAATCTGGTGACGCGTATGGAATTTCCTATCTAAAAGACGGAGAGAAAACAGGAACTATTTTGAGCCTGGATTATCTAACAGTCTGCGCCCCCGGCCACGAGCGCGTCGACCGGAGCGACTGGAGCAGAGGCTGCCGGCCAACGTTCAACTCTACCGGGCGCGGCGGCCGGGTGAAGTTTGTGGCGCTCCCGCACACCGACTTCTGGGGCTTCGACCTCAACAACAGCGAGTTCCTGTCGCTGGACGGGTGCGAGGCGCAGTGCATCAACGAGCCGTCGTGCGTGGTGTACCAGTACAAGCAGGGCAAAGGGGAGTGCTACCCCAAGAGCCTCATGCTCAACGGCAGAACGTTCCCGGGCCTGCCCGGCACCGCCTACCTCAAGGTCCCTGCCGATTTCGATGTGCCAGAGGTTCAGGTCCATCAATGGCAGGCTCATGGCGCCAGCGGCCTGGCCATTCAGGAGGACATTGTCAGATGCGACGGCGCAAGCTTACCAGAGTTGTCGCTTAACGTCTCCGATACATCGAGCACGAGCGGTAATCAGGGCAAGTCGATATGGTTCTACTTCTACGGGTTCTTGTCTGCATTCTTTGTCATTGAGGTGATTGTGATAGCGTTCGGGTGCTGGCTGTTTTCCAACAAGGGAGTGTTCAGGCCGTCGGAGGCGTTGGCAGTGGAGGAAGGGTACAGGATGATCACCAGCCATTTCCGCGCATACAGCTACTCGGAGCTGGAGAGAGCAACCAGGAAGTTCTGCAACGAGATCGGCTGCGGCGGGTCGGGAACTGTGTACAAGGGGATCCTGGATGATGAGAGGGTGGTGGCCGTCAAGGTGCTGCAGGACGTTTGCCAGAGCGAGGAGGTGTTCCAAGCCGAGCTGAGCGTGATCGGTAGGATTTACCATATGAATTTGGTGAGAATGTGGGGGTTCTGCTCGGAAGGAACACATAGGATTTTGGTCTACGAGTACATTGAGAATGGATCACTGGCCAAAGTACTATTTCAGAGGGATACTTCCAGCTTGTTTCTAGGATGGAAGCAAAGGTTCAACGTTGCTCTAGGTGTGGCAAAAGGATTGGCCTATCTCCACAATGAGTGTCTTGAGTGGATCATCCATTGCGACATGAAGCCGGAGAACATACTGTTAGATGCAGACATGGAGCCTAAGATCACTGACTTTGGGTTGGCAAAGTTTCTCAACAGAGATGGGTCTGATTCCGACATGTCGCGGATTCGAGGGACGAGAGGATATATGGCTCCTGAGTGGGTCTGTAGCCTTCCGATCACCGAGAAGGTCGATGTGTATAGTTACGGGGTGGTGCTTCTAGAACTGATCAAAGGGAAGAGGATTTCAGATTGGGTGGTGGATGGGAAAGAGGGACTGGAAACTGATGTGAGAACTGTGGTTAAGATGATTGTTGACAAACTGAAGAACAACACTGAAGCATGGATTGTGAACCTAATGGACGAACAGTTGGAGGGTGATTTTAATCATGTGCAGGCTAAGATGATTGTCCAATTGGCTGTCTCGTGTTTGGAAGAAGATAGAAACAAGAGGCCGACTATGAAGCATGTAGTGCAAATGCTCATCTCCGCTGATGATGAAGCCAATGGTCATCAGTTTGCACAGATTTGAGCTCTGCCTTCAGTTTAATTCGGAAGTATGTTGTGCCGTGAAGGTGTAGGAGCTCATAGTTGCGTATATACCGCAATCTTCATCACAGCAAAAGTATGTCTTAGTCATGCATGATAGCAGGAATTTATGCATAGATACAAGGTTCAAGTTTACCTGTTGTAAATAGTGAACCAGCTACGCTAGGATTTGTTCTGCTTACTGAAATCTAGTGTTTTGTTTTGCTGGTCGGCTACTGCCTACTGCTTTGCAAACTTGGCTTCATGGGCTCTGACAGTCTGATCTGAGATTTCAGTTGTATAAGCAATAACAGCTTTGTTTCAGTTTACTTAGCAGTTAACAGGCCTGAACTTATCAACACAATTAGGTGATGTAAAGCATGTTAAGAGACTCGATGTTTTTTAACTATCTTGACAAGATCAAACGGCAGGATACCATCCATAAGTAAAGTAAGTTGAAGAGCAAGGGCTCTATGTGAGGGAAAGCATACGTAGATCCGTACAGAATGCAATTTTTCCTACACATAATATCTGGGTTACAATGGTAGCAGTAATTGAATATGAATCAACAACTGGCTTGGCTTACCGACCCTCCATCCAGGCGACACGCCTACAACCCATCATTCCTGGATCTTAGGCTTTTGTGTGTCTTGTTATTATTATTTGTGTCTTCCGTCCCTTAAGACTATCTTTTAGCACGTGTTACTGTCTTTTACACTCGTTCTTAATTAATTCGTAGGCATATCTTTTACCTGCGCGTTTAAAAAAAATGAATCAACAAAAGTAACTTTAAGTATCCAGCAATGCTTATCATAAAACTTTTCAAGATCCTTCAGTATGAAATAATCGGCAGTTAGTAAAACCAGATAATCCAAAGTAACTTCACAGAAAATTTGCTAAGTGAAAGTTGTTGAAATAAAGGATATATTGTGATCCGAATTTCTAATATGGAAGTGTCCGGATTAGTTACCATATTAGCGGATTAGTTTCCTAATTGGACTCTAAGTCCTCTTACCCCTTTATATACCTCTTGTAAGCCGCACGGGGAGAGTTGACGTCTGACGCCTCATACCTCATTGTAATCCCTGGCGTTCTGTAATCGCTCCTCACATAGTGATCATCGCCGGTTGGCGCCTGTGGTTTTTTCCCGCAAGGGTTTTCCACGTAAAATTCGTGTCTCTTGTCCCTGTTGATCCGTGCATTATTTCTAACAAGTGGTATCAGAGCACAGGAGATTAGGGTTTTGAAGAGATACACGAGAAAAAAAAAAAGATCTGTTCCGTGCACCGCCATCACACGGAGAAGATTGATCTGCCGCCGCCGTCTCGTGCATCGTCTCGCGTCGTCTCGCGTCGGCCTTATCCCTTCGGCGCCAGCGCGGGCCTTCGTCCAGCACGCGGAAGCAACAGCAGCAGCCTGCGCGGCCTCGATCGCCTCGCTCCAAGCGGTGCCGCAACGCCCTTCGTCCTCGGTTCGTGCGGCTGCCAACCCAAGCCGAAGGCATCAAGATCAAACCCCAGCGGCACAGGTCCCAACAATCCTCTTTCTTTATTCACGTGAGGATCCAATCTTTGTTTAATTAAATCACCAGCAAGGTTGTCTTGTTTCACGAGGAAACCAAAGTTTTGGTCAACTTTACTTCGTGCACACGAGAAGAGTACAAGAGATTGAAAGATCTATTGATTCGTGTACACAGAAGGTGTACCATACAGGTCGTGATTATTGCTAGGTTTATACATATCAGTACCAGCAATTTTCAAGTTTTATTCCTCATGGCGACTTTGAAGTATGATCTTCCACTCCTGGATCGTGACACAAGATTTTCGCTGTAGCAAGTTAAGATGAGAGCTGTGTTGGCACAGATGGATTTGGATGATGCATTGGAAGGTTTTGCAAAAGAACCTACCGCATGGACCGCAGATGACAAGCGTAAAGACCGTAAGGCTTTATCTCAGATTCACATTCATCTATCAAATAATATTTTACAGGATGTTTTGAAGGAGAAAACAGCTACTGCATTATGGCTGAAGCTGGAACAAATTTGCATGACAAAGGATCTCACCAGCAAGATGCATCTCAAGCAGAAGTTGTACTCTCATAAATTGCAAGAAGGAGAATCTGTGCTTGATCATCTTTCGGCATTTAAGGAGATCGTTGCCGACCTAGAGTCGATGGAGGTAAAATATGAGGATGAGGATTTGGGTCTTATTCTTTTGTGTTCACTGCCTAGTTCATTTTCAAATTTCAGAGATACCATATTATATAGTAGAGATACTCTCACTCTTAATGATGTTTATGAAGCTTTGCATGCTAAGGAAAGATGAAACAGATGGTACCTTCTGAAAATTCAAGCTCGAAAGGAGAAGGCTTGTTTGTTCGTGGCAGGCAAAAGGAAAAGAACTCAAATAATGGACCTCGAGACAAAAGTTCGAACGGCTACAAGAGTCGGTCGAAATCTAGAGGCAAGTATAAGTCGTGCAAATATTGCAAGAAAAGTGGGCACGCCATCTCTGAATGCTGGAAGCTCCAGAATAAAGAAAAGAGAACTGGTTATTATAAGCAAAAAGGTAAACCAGATGATGAAGGTAAAGCTTCTCTTGCTGCTGATGATAGTCCTAATGGAGAAAACCTTGTTGCCTTTGCTGGATGTGCTAAGACCAATGATGAATGGATTCTTGATTCTGCCTGTACCTTTCATATGTGCCCGAATAGGGATTGGTTTGCCACCTATGAACCTGTTGAAGGTGGTGCTGTGTTGATGGGTGATAACTCATCTTGTAAGGTTGCAGAAATTGGTTCAATCCAGATCAAGATGTTTGATGGTATTGTCAGAACTTTGACAGATGTGGGGCACATTCCAGATTTGAAAAGAAACCTCATCTCTTTGAGTACTCTTGATACTAAAGGGTACAAGTATTCTGGTGAAGGTGGAGTTTTAAAGGTATCAAAAGGCTCTCTTATTGTGATGAAAGCTGATATTAAAGCGCCAATTTGTACCATCTGCGAGGTACTACAATATCGGTAATGTTGCTGTAATTTCAAGTTCATTATCCGATTCGATGCTACTAATCTTTGGCATATGCGTCTTGGGCATATGAGTGAACTTGGTTTGCGAGAATTGAGTAAGAGAGACTTCTTGATGGACATAGCATCGCAAGCTTAAATTTTGTGAGCATTGCGTGTTTGGCAAACACAAGAGGGTGAGATTTAATACCTCGGTTCATACTACGTAAGGTATTTTAGATTATGTGCATTCGATTTATGGGGCCATCTCGTAAGACATCTCTAGGAGGTGCTCGATATATGTTAACAATTATTGATAATTATTCTAGAAGAGTGTGGCCTTATTTCTTGAAGTATAAGTCAGAAGCATTTTCAGCATTTAAAGAGTGGAAGACTATGATTGAAAGGCAAACTGAAAAGAAGGTAAAGAAATTTCGACCGATAATGGGATGGAATTGCTTCGATGAATTTGAATCATATTGCAAAGTGAAGGCATTGTTAGGCATTACACCGTTCCTGGTACTCCTCAACAAAACGGTGTAGCTGAGCGTATGAACAGAACCATCATTTCCAAGGCCCGTTGTATGTTATCTAATGCAGGTTTGCATAGGCGTTTTGAAGTGAAGCCGCTTCCATCGCTTGCTATCTCATTAATCGGTCACCAAATATTGCAATTGAAAAGAAGACTCCAATTGAGGTATGGTCGGTTCCCAAAGAAATTACTCGAATTGAGAGTTTTTGGTTGTACTGCTTATGCTCATGTTGATAATGGAAAATTAGAGCCTAGAGCTATTAAGTGCATCTTTCTTGGTTATAAATCTGGTGTTAAAGGATATAAGTTGTGGAATCCTGAAACAAGGAAGGTTGTGATTAGCAGAAATGTTATCTTTAATGAATCTGCTATGCTTCCTGATAAACTGCCCACTAATGTTCCTGTTGAGAGTGAGCAGAATTCAAGTGTTCAGGTGGAGCACTCTGTTGGTTCAGGTAGCACATCAGATAAAGAAAATATTATTGTTCATGATGCACCTATTGTTGAGAATACTCCCATTGTTGAGCAGTCACCACAACGGTCTATTGCAGTTGACAGACCTAGGAGGGAAATTAATCCACCCAGGAGGTTGATTGAACAAGCTAACATTGTTGTTTATGCTTTGAGTGTAGAAGAAGAAATTGAAGGTAATGCAGAACCTTCATCATACTCTGAGGCTATTAGCCCCACTGATTGTAATAAGTGGATAACTGCTATGCATGATGAGATGGAGTCACTTGAAAAGAATGTCACTTGGGAATTAGTGAAATTGCCAAAGGAGAAGAAGCCTGTTCGTTGTAAGTGGATTTTCAAAAGAAAAGAAGGTATTTCTTCTACTGAACCAGCAAGGTATAAAGCAAGGTTGGTTGCTAAAGGCTATAGTCAAATTCCAGGTATTGATTTTAATGATGTCTTTTCCCCAGTTGTGAAGCATAGTTCTATTCGCACTTTACTCGAAGATTGTTGCTATGCATGATTATGAACTTGAGCGATTAGATGTTAAACGCATTCTTACATGGGGAGTTGGAAGAAGATATTTATATGGACCAACTGAAGGTTTTGTTATTCTGAAAAGAACACCTTGTTTGTAGATTAAAGAAATCTCTTTATGGTTTGAAGCAATCTCTAGGCAATGGTACAAGAGATTTGACATATTTATACTCTCTTATAATTTTAAGCGGTCTGATTATGATAGTTGTGTTTATTTAAAGACTATTAATGGTTCAACCATTTATTTGCTTCTCTATGTTGATGATATGTTGATTGCTGCAAAAGATAAGTCAGAAATAGCAAAACTGAAAGCACAATTGAGTAATGAATTTGAGATGAAGGATCTAGGTGCAGCAAAGAAAATTCTCGGCATGGAGATTATTAGAGAGAGAAAATCTGGCAAGTTATACCTTAGTCAAAAAGGTTATATTGAGAAAGTCCTTCGTCGCTTTAATATGCATGATGCAAAACCAGTGAGTACTCCATTAGCTTCGCATTTCAGATTATCTTCGGCTTTATGTCCTAAGTCAGATTATGATATTGAGTACATGTCTAGAGTTCCATATTCCAGTGCAGTTGGTTCTCTTATGTATGCCATGATTTGTTCTCGTCCTGATTTATCTCATGCACTAAGTGTTGTCAGTAGATATATGGCTAATCCTGGAAAAGAGCATTGGAAAGCAGTTCAGTGGATATTCAGATGTTTGCGTGGCACTTCTAATGCTTGCTTGCAGTTTGGGAATTCTAGAGATGGACTTGTTGGTTATGTTGATTCGATTATCTTTGGTGATTTGGACAAGAGGAGGTCTCTCACAGTTATGTTTTCACCATTGGTGGTTGTCTTTATTAGTTGGAAGGCAAGTTTGCAAACTCATCGTTGCTTTATCTACCACCAAGCGAGAATACATGGCTATTTCAAGCTTGTAAAGAAGCTATTTGGTTGAGAGGTTTGTATCTTGAGCTTTGTGGAGATAATTCTTGCACTACTATATTTTGTGATAGTCGAGTGTTATATGCCTTACAAAGGATCGGATGTTCCATGAGAGAACAAAGCACATTGACGTGAGGTATCACTTTATTCGAGGTGTTATTGCTCAAGGTGATGTCAAAGTGTGCAAGATAAGTACCCATGATAATCCAAATGACATGATGACAAAGCCGGTCCTGCAGACTAAGTTTGAGCTTTGCTCAAGCTTAGTTGGTATTCTGATCTAGTCCTAGAGACTAGTTGGCGCCGGTGATTTTTATCTTATTATGGAGATATTTGATGATTGATGATTCTTCATTATGCTGCAAGAGGAAATTCGTCTCAAGGTGGAGATTGTTGAAATAAAGGATATATTGTGATCCGAATTTCTAATATGGAAGTGTCCGGATTAGTTACCATATTAGCGGATTAGTTTCCTACTTGGACTCTAAGTCCTCTTACCCCTTTATATACCTCTTGTAAGCCGCACGGGGAGAGTTGACGCCTGACGCCTCATACCTCATTGTAATCCCCGGCGTTCTGTAATCGCTCCTCATATAGTGATCATCGCCGGTTGGCGCCCGTGGTTTTTTCCCGCAAGGGTTTTCCACGTAAAATTCGTGTCTCTTGTCCCTGTTGATCCGTGCATTATTTCTAACATTTACATTGTTTGAAATTTCTCTTCGTCAGAGAAAAAGAGGTCAATCTCAGTACAGCAGAAACTTGGTAATCGAAAAAATTTCATGTGAAGCATATAACTACTAGAGAGTAATACTGTTGTGCAGCATTTGCTTCCTCACCAAATGAGAGTAGCATTTGCACTACAGATTTCATATCTGGTCGCTTCCTTGGATCTTCCTCTAGGCACAAGATAGCCACGTTGATGTAACACCCAATCTTTCCAAGTTGCAAGATCATCAAGGATCTTTTGCTCAACTGCAAGGTTTTCTCCAGAGTTGCAAGAATCCAATTTTTGGATCTTTTTGCAAGATCTTCAAGAGTGCAAGGTCAAGGGGATGCAGATTTCGAAATTTGCCCGAAATGCTCAAGATTCGGATTCCCCCCGAAAGCCTAACCCTAGCCCCTCCTTCCTCCCCTCCCTTCTGCCCTACCTCTCGCCCGTGAGCTCCCCCACCATGCCCTGCTCCGCCTCGGTCCTCCGCCCCCGCCGGCCGCGGCAGCATCTCGGCAGCCGCGCCCTCTCTCCGTCGCCCTCCCTCTCTCCTCACGGACCTGCTCCCGTGCACCGCCTCGGCTCCTGCGCCGCCCTCCGTCAACGGTCGCCTCCTTCCCCTTCCCAGAATCCGAACTCGCCTCGTCCGGCTATAAAGGGCCGAGCCTCTCCCCCTCGGCCGAGCCAACCCCTCGTTTGCCCCTTTCTTCCCAGAGCAAAGAAGAAGCAAGAGGAAGAAGCAAAGGAGGAGAAGCCGGAGAACTCACCGTTGGAAGCCGTCGTCGCCGTTGTCGTCGTCGTCCGCCGTCGCCGTCTTCCTCCGGGCCTCTTCTTCCCCGGGCGCCGCCGCTCTTCCCGACTGCCGCCGCTGTGCCCCGCTCCCCTTCCTCCTCCGTCGCCGTCGCCGCTCGGTGAGGCCGCGCCGCCGCCACCCCCTCTTCCTCCTCCCGCGCGCGCGCGCCGCGCCGCCTCTCTCTCCTCGCCTATCCTCGCCTTTCTTTTCTTGGCCGAGCCAGCACGCTGCAGCCCATGCAGCTGCCGCTTATGCTGGGCAAGGCGAGCAGTGGGCAGCGCCGGTTTTCATTTTTTTTATGATTTTCTTTTCCCTTTTTCTTTTTAATCCAAAAGAGAGACATCAAAATCTCTTTTCTCCCTCATTTTAACTCCAAAAATTGTGAAGTTTGTTTCTAAAAATTTCTAAAATCAAGCCCTTTCTTTTGGTGCTAGTTTGGTTCTTCTTGAAGTTCATTTGATGAGTTTTGTTATTTATTTAATTTGTTTGCTCGTTTGTTTCTTTTCCGGTACGATCGATCGCGTAGAGTTTGGAGAAGCCGGAGACCCCCACTTCGATCAAGCTCAAGAGTATCAAGATCACCTAGCCCTAGACCCAGGCGAGTCAATACTTTGATCATATTGAGCCTACATTTTATGCAAATTATATTCTTTTAAAATATCAAATTGCATGCTTTAGTTTCCTTATGCAAATATATGTTAAAACCCTAAGGTAGTTAAATGCCAATTTGATGTTTAATTATTACTACACCATCCTTTGATAATTGAATTGCCTTAAATCCTTGTCACCCTAGTAATTATATGGTAACTATACTAGTTATAGGCTATACTTAAGCGCCATGCTAGTCTTGCTTAAGTATCGGGGTATTATCTACCCCATTCATCATCTTTTAAAAATGAACATGGTTTTGGGCAGTCATTGGATGTAAATGACTGAGATGGTTGTGTTGATGTATTTTCCTACCTCTCAAAAACCCTAAGAATTGCTTATCACATCTGGGCGGATGGTATGATGGATGGTATGTTGGTGGGTGCTAATGCAGCCCAAGGAATGTTGGTTTGTGGTTGGTATGTGGCATGAACCGCCCAGATGGTCCCTAAGGACTTAATCCTGTGATGACCTCCCAATGTACAACAGTACAACCACATGTCTATAATGGTGTCGACCTGGCTAAATAATTTGTGTCCGTTAGTATGAGTTGCACCAGGCAGATGACCCGCTACGCCATAAGCCTTTGTGGTTATGGGTTGGGGTGTCGACTTACAGTGCAGTGAGCGTAAGTCGTGTGGCGCAAGAGGGGTGCAGGAAAGGGGTTGACGGTATATGTGAGCGTAACCCTTCTCGTGTGAAACCTTAGCGGGTGTAACAAATCTTTGGGATGCATTGTAAAGGCCTTGTGACGATCTCCCTTGACTCACATGTCTACTAAACATGTGTATATGTCGATGATTGTCTCTTGTGGGTAATGTGTACAACCTCTGCAGAGTGTAATAAATCTGTTGAATAGCCGTGCCCACGGTCAAGGGCGGACATGGGAACTTACATGAGTTAGTTCTATTTATAAAACTTTGTGGGTGGGATAAAATGTGTTGGGTCGTTGTGACCCTGGTTTTGGTTTTCCCTGGGTGGATGTACCCCAGTGATATTAAGTGGTGGATGTAACCGCTATCAAAAATAAGCATGAGGTGGAGGTAACCTCTACTGTTATAAATATTGCACAAGTAATCTCTTTAACAAAATGCAATTTGGTTAAAATGCTAAGTGATAGGACTTTCTAATATTGGTACTCAAAATATTGCTTTGCGCAAATAAATGAACCCGAGCCATCCTTGTTAAGTCTTGCATGTATATTATTGCATACTGTGTGTTGGCTCGCGAGCACGGAAGTTGTGCTCATCCTCGCTCTTCCCCCCCCCCCCCAACCCTCAGAACCCGCAGATCATGGAGACTACGCCTACTACGAGGACCTGGACGCTGAAGAGCAAGGAAATGAAGAGGAGTAGTATAGTTCTTGTAGTCTAGGTCTCGCCTCAGTCTGGTTGGCTCCGTTGGTACTCGTGTACATCCTATATTATCCAAACCCTTGGCTAATATCGGTCGTACACCTGGTACCCCAGTCGCTTGCCTGTGGAGAGACTTGCTATAACCCTTTTGCTTCCGCTATCGTACTCGATGTTTTGTAATGAACTCATTTGGCCTGGTCGGCCCTATTGTAAACTCGACCCGACGCGGTCTATTTGAACTCTGATGCTTGTATTAATGAATGGTTTGGTCTACGCGATGTATGAAATGATTCAGCAATGTGTACTGTGAGCGCTATCTCATCGATCCAGGAATAGCGCAGCTTTATCACAGAGGATTCTGGATTACGAAATCCGGGTCCGACAGAGCTGGTATCAGAGCATACGACTGTAGGAGCCTTGGTTAGTTTGGTCGTTGCCGTAGGACTTGAGTCTTAATTTAAAAAACCCTAAAACATTTGCCCAAAATATAGCGTATCTACTGCTCTTACTTGTCATTCCTAGTTCTGTACTCATCCTACTTCACTTGGATTTATTCTGTTACTGACTCCCTCTTGTTTTCAAAATGCTAGATGACCACACCGTCGTCTGATGCCCCGTGGGACTTTTTCTCTCCTGGAGAAGACTTCGGAGAGTTTGTGGAGATTCTTCGCCAGCTGATGCAGCACCTGGATTACCACCGCCAGCCCATCTTCAGGGGCCAGAAGACTCAGATCTTAGACCGAGAGTCCTGGATCATGGAGGTTTTCCTCTATGCCAGAGAGGGTGAGTTCATCGCTCACACCTTCAGACCCGAGATCCCCAGAGAAGCTGTTCTGAAACAGTCCAAGACGCAAAGACGCCGCCGCACCCGTCGAGCGGATGCATGAGGATCTTCTGCTGGAATCGCCTTTCCACTACGTTCTGCCTCTCCAGGAAGGAGAATTCGACCCTGAGATCTTCGTCGTCCTGTTGGTGTAATCAGGCTTAGTGTAGGCTAGCTAGTAGTGCTTGCTAGGTAGTCTTTTGGTTACAAGCGCTTTGTACTTTTGTAGACGTTGTGTTTGTATCCTGTGTCGTGGCTCAGCATGGCCTATATGCTATGTCTCAGGAGTCATGTAACACTTAACCCCCTTAATATAATTGCAGCCGTTGTAGGTTTTGTATTGCACTTGATCTGTTTTTTTTTCTCGTTTGGTTTAAGTTCTTCTGTGTGCCTTAGAGGGCTAGTAACCCTCATATATCTCCTCTAGACCTAAGCCTAGTTTGTCTTCGGATGGCACCTAAGAGAGCCGCCATCCCAAGCTGTGGTGCCTTTGCAGCAGGCCGTGGTCATGGCCGTGATTGTGGTCGTGGTTAGGATCTACCTTCCCCACTGCCATCGTGCCGACCGTGGTCCACCGATCCAGTTCTCCAAACTATGCCACCCGATCGGCAGGATGGAGCGACAAGTTGCAACCCGAGTTGGCGACTTTTCCCGAACAAGACCTCCAACCTTCTCATCCACAAGAGAACCTTTAGAAGGCGAGGATTGGCATCACGATACGAGAAGAGGTTTCGTCTTGCACGATGTGCGAGAGGACGACAAAGTGGACTTTGCCACCACAACCTAAAGGATCACCAAAAAAACGTCACAATGAAGACACCCATGCCACTACACCTAAGGACCCAAAAGGGGTTATCACTTGCTTCTATTGCGAAATACCTGACACTACGTCAACAGATGCCCCGAGGAAGCAAGGCAAGGAAATTAAATGTTTCATTGCGAACTTAGGACACCATATGAGCAGATGTCCCCAACGAAATCTTGAAGGACCAGCAAGAAAAGCCATAACCACCAATCTCGACCTCAGCAAACTTATCAAGAGCCTCAAAGAAAGAGCAAGTCAGGCTTGTCAAAGTTTCCTAACTAGACCTAGAAGCTTTGCCAAATGCCATATGCCTTGAATGTGGCAAACTAGGACATGTAGCACAATTATGTCCTCCAATACAATAAGTTGCAAGAAGAGTGTGCTACACATGTAGGCAATAAGGACACTATTCCTACACGTGCTCAGTTTCCTACTGTCCCTGCTGTAAAGAACACCATCAGTCAGACAACTGCCCCATGAATCAAGTAGCCTGCACGCGTTGTGGAGAAAAAGGACATCAGGCAGACTAATGCCACGTAAACTGCCCCAACTGCGATGAGGATCACCAGCCAGGTGAATGCCTGATGAGTAAAGTTACGTGTTTTCTCTGCGAAGGACAAGATCACTGCCCCAAGGACAGCTCCCTGAACCTGTTACTGACCAAGGTAGCCAAGTTGCAAAGGACAAGTTTCCGAGCCGCCGTGAGACTCGTTATGAACGAAGTTAGCAGAGGCAATTAGTACCAAGCACCCCTCTTTTAAGGTGGGTAGCAAGACTTCACAGAAGTGTCAAGAATACTAATGATTATGTTCTGTTTAATGCTGGAGCTTCACGTTCTTTTATATCAAGAAAATTTGTTGAAAGGCTTAAGTTTCCAACCTTTAAGCTAAAGAAACCCGTGGTACTTAGTTCACCCGGGAGACCCTTATATGTTTCCAGAGTAGAAATCATTTTGGGAAAATTCTGGATTCCTAGCAAACCTCTTAGTACTACAGTCCCAAACTCTGGACATCATCCTAGGGATGAATTGGTTGGCCCGATACCAAGGTATGATAGACTGTGCCAACAGGAAGGTGGTACTCACCAAAAACCCGGGCACCACAATAAAGGTTAATGTGGACCGCTCCTCAGGTTTGGATCGTACAATCCATAACCTCGAGAAGGTGACTCTAGAAACAACACCTGTAGTTCAAGATTATCCGGAAGTTTTTCCAGAAGAATTGCCTGGCATGCCACCAGATCGAGACATAGAATTTGTGATCAATCTAAAGCCAGGAACAGCCCCAATTGCCAAGAGGCCATATAGGATGGCAGTTGATGAGCTTGAAGAGCTTAAGACACAGATGGAAGAATTACAGGAAAAAGGATTCATTAGACCTAGCTCATCCCCCTGGGGTTCACCAGTACTTTTTGTAAAGAAAAAGGATGGCACCGTCAGATTGTGTGTAGATTACAGAGCCCTCAATGAGGTGACCATCAAGAATAAGTATCCCTTGCCCCGCATTGATGATCTTTTCGATCAGCTGACAGGAGCAACAGTGTTCTCCAAGATAGACCTAAGGTCAGGATATCATCAGGTTAAGATCAGGGCTGAGGACATCCCTAAACCAGCTTTTACCACCCGATATGGCTTGTATGAGTTCACGGTTATGTTGTTTGGCTTGACCAATGCGCCAGCCTACTTCATGAACCTTATGAACAAAGTATTCATGGAATACTTGGACAAGTTTGTTGTCGTGTTCATAGACGACATCTTAATCTATTCCAAGACCAATGAGGAACATGCTGAACATCTACATTTGGTCCTGGAGAAACTTAAAGAACACCAGTTGTATGCCAAGTACAGCAAGTGTGAATTTTGGCTTCAAGAAATTAGTTTCCTCGGACATATTGTATCCGCTGGAGGAGTCGCAGTTGACCCATCCAAAGTAGAAACCGTGTTGGAATGGAAACAACCAACCTCAGTGACCGAAGTGCGTAGTTTTCTCAGATTGGCCGGATACTACAGACGCTTCATTGAAGGATTCTCCAAGCTATCCAGACCAATGACCCACCTGCTCAAGAAAGAAAAGAAGTACGAATGGACAGAAGCTTGTGAAAAGAGTTTCCAAGAGTTAAAGAAGAAGTTAACGACTGCACCAGTGTTAGTCTTGCCAGACATACACAAGGACTTTGAAGTCTATTGTGATGCTTCGCGCCAAGGTCTTGGCTGCGTACTTATGCAAGAAGGAAAAGTCGTGGCATATGCATCCCGACAACTCCGTCCACATGAAGACAATTATCCAACTCATGATTTGGAGTTAGCAACCGTAGTGCATGCCCTAAAGATTTGGCGGCATTACTTGATTGGAAATCATTGTAATATCTATATAGATCACAAGAGTCTTAAGTACATTTTCACTCAGACCGACCTCAACCTCCGACAAAGAAGATGGTTAGAATTGATTAAGGATTACAACTTGGATGTTCATTATCATCCTGGAAAGGCCAATGTAGTGGCCGATGCATTAAGCCGTAAGTCCTACTGCAATAATGTTATGGTTCAAGAGCACCAACATGAGCTTTGCAAGGAATTAGAGGCACTTAACCTCGAGTTAGTAGAACAAGGCACCTTAGCAGCTATGGAAGTTCAACCAACCTTAGAAGAGCAAATCAAGACCGCTCAGAAAGGACGCCCTGGAGTTCAGAAGTTTAAACATCTCATGGCCAAAGGAAAAACCTCAAAGATGGTTGAAGACCAACAAGGAATCCTATGGTATGGGAAACGTCTCTTTGTTCCCCACCAAAAGGAGCTCAAGGAATTGATTCTAAAAGAAGCTCATAGCTCAGCATACACCCTACACCCAGGCAGCACCAAGATGTATCAAGATATGAAGATTCTATATTGGTGGCCGTGAATGAAGAGAGACATCGCCGAGTTCGTAGCATGTTGCGATGTGTGCCAACGGATCAAAGCCGAACACCGGAAATTTGCAGGATTGCTGCAACCACTGCAAATCCCTCAGTGGAAGTGGGAAGAAATTGGAATGAATTTCATTACTGGTCTGCCGAGAACCAAGACTGGATATGATTCCGTATGGGTCATAGTTGACAGATTAACCAAAGTTGCCCATTTTATCCCTGTGAAAACCACCTACAAGGGAGATAAATTAGCCGAATTATATATGGCTCGTATCGTATGTCTGCATGGAGTAACCAAGAGGATAGTCTCGGATCGAGGTTCCCAATTTACCTCGCATTTCTGGGCTAGTCTACACGAAGCACTTGGAACTCACTTAAACTTCAGCACAACATATCACCCACAGACTGATGGACAGACAGAAAGAGTAAATCAGATTCTAGAAGACATGCATCGGGCTTGTGCTTTAGAGTTTACCGTAGACTGGGAGAGATGTCTACCGTATGCGGAATTCGCCTATAACAACAGTTACCAATCCAGCTTGAAGATGTCCCCGTTTGAAGCACTCTATGGAAGAAAATGCAGAACCCCCTTGCATTGGTCAGAATCAGGAGAAGGTTATATATTCGGACCAGATACTCTTAAGCAAGCAGAGGAGAAAGTCCGGTTGATCAGAGATCGTCTACAAGCTGCTCAGTCTAGACAGAAGAGTTATGCCGACAATCGTCGTAGAGAGTTAACTTTTGAAGTTGGAGATCATGTATATCTCAAAGTGTCACCCCTTCGCGGAATGCGGAGGTTTAAAGTGAAAGGCAAGCTTGCGCCAAGATACATAGGCCCGTTCCCAATCGCCGCCAAGCGTGGAGAGGTAGCATATCAACTGGAATTACCAGAAAGTTTGTCAGATGTCCATAACGTGTTACACGTCTCTCAGCTTAAGAAATGCCTCAGAGTACCCGAAGAGCAAGCTCCAATTGAAACCATCGCACTCCAGAAAGACTTGTCGTATCCAGAACATCCGATCAAGATTCTTGACGTCGTGGAGAAGCAGACAAGACGCCAGATCATCCGTTTATGCAAAGTGCGATGGAGCAACCACTCGGAGAGAGAAGCCACGTGGGAGCGTGAAGATCATCTGAAATTGGATTACCCTATCTGTTCTCTGAGTAGCTCGAATCTCGGGGTCGAGATTCTTTTTAAGGTGGATAGGTTTTGTAACACCCAATCTTTCCAAGTTGCAAGATCATCAAGGATCTTTTGCTCAACTGCAAGGTTTTCTCCAGAGTTGCAAGAATCCAATTTTTGGATCTTTTTGAAAGATCTTCAAGAGTGCAAGGTCAAGGGGATGCAAATTTCGAAATTTGCCCGAAATGCTCAAGATTCGGATTTCCCCCTGAAAGCCTAACCCTAGCCCCTCCTTCCTCCCCTCCCTTCTGCCCTACCTCTCGCCCGTGAGCTCCCCCACCATGCCCTGCTCCGCCTCGGTCCTCCGCCCCCGCCGGCCGCGGCAGCATCTCGGCAGCCGCGCCCTCTCTCCGTCGCCCTCCCTCTCTCCTCAAGGACCTGCTCCCGTGCACCGCCTCGGCTCCTGCGCCGCCCTCCGTCAACGGTCGCCTCCTTCCCCTTCCCCCCGAATCCGAACTCGCCCCCTCCGGCTATAAAAGGGCCGAGCCTCTCCCCCCTCCGGCCGAGCCAACCCCCCCTCGTTTGCCCCCTTTCTTCCCCCCGAGCAAAGAAGAAGCAAGAGGAAGAAGCAAAGGAGGAGAAGCCGGAGAACTCACCGTTGGAAGCCGTCGTCGCCGTTGTCGTCGTCGTCGTCGTCGTCTTCCTCCGGGCCTCTTCTTCCCCGGGCGCCGCCGCTCTTCCCGACTGTCGCCGCTGTGCCCCGCTCCCCTTCCTCCTCCGTCGCCGTCGCCGCTCGGTGAGGCCGCGCCGCGCCGTACTGTGAGCGCTATCTACTGATCCAGGGAATAGCGCAGCTTTATCACAGAGGATTCTGGATTACGAAATCCGGGTCCGACAGTTGAGAATGAAAATTGCCTAGCCATGGTTGAAATCACCATGTAACCTGTCGTCCACAAAGCCTTCAATCAAGTTTCTTCATCTCCTACTTTCTTAGCTAGAATATTGACAACATTTCCAAGAACAGTTTCAACGCCTTCTTCGCCATCTATAGCCCAATTTGAAATTCTGATCCCCTTTACCAGTTCTAAAAGCGTGACTCCATAGCTATATACATCAGCCTTTGCTGTGATAGGCAAGGTGTCAGAATCGCGATCCTGAATCGGATCGGAGGTTGTTCAGTAGGATCACTAATCGTATGATCGACATAGAATCTAAGATCATATCTGATTCTACCAAAGAATTTTTTTTAAAAAAATCTACCTTATATGTTAACACTTCATTTTTAAAACTATACTTTTAGAACTTTTGTTTGCCAAGATGTAGTGCAAATGAAAGATCATTTGTTATTTATGCAAATTATAATGGATGTGAAGAAATAAAAAATAAAAAAATACAATGAAAGAGACACATGCAAATAATTATTTATAATAAATCACTAGAATTGGGTAGGATCATATGAAATTTTGATCACGATTCTATAATTTTTTTTGTTAGAATCGTAATAATATTAAAATTCTACTAAATTAAGACTGCTATAGATCGGATCGGTCAGTCACCCCACTCTGGAGCTATGTAACCCCTAGTACCTCTAATTTGAGAGAGACTTCGATTAGTCACATCTGCTCAACAACTTTGCCAATCCTAAATCAGCTATTTCAGGAACCCAATTTCGGCCCAGCAATATGTTCTCAGGCTTGACATCACAGTGGATGACCCACTCTAAGCACTCATGGTGAAGATACGCTAATCCTCTCGCCACGCCAATTGCAATGTCGAACCTTTGCTTCCAATTCAGCAATGTGGTTTAGCTCTGACCACTGAATAATATGCTCGCTAATGATCCGTTCTCAATAAACTCATAAACCAACATTCCGTGTAAGCCTTCTGAACAAAACCCCCACATTCTCACCAAATTCATGTAATCATGTGGTAAAATCTCCTAATGACACTCAGTTCAGCTTGGAGCTCTTCCTCACCTTGGCACATCCGCACATGTCTTCCACCTTGTTCATTGCAACCACTCTATTGTCATCCAAGATTCCAAGATCCCCTGATATGTGACGCCAAAAATATCCTGCCCAACCTCATCCTTGAATGACCGAGTAGCTCTTCAACTCTTCATACGTGTACCCAGTGGCGTAGCCAGCCAGTCGCCACGCCTCGGGCCAGCCCAGCCGAAAGAACATCGGCCCAGCTCCGCCTCTGTGTTCCTTGTGTACGACATATTACGATTTTGATCTAAGCCTCGGACCACTGCCCAGCGGCTCAAGGCCCAGCCCCGCCTCTGCATGTACTGGCGAAAATGGTTGCTCGCCACTCTGGACCCTTCCTCTACTTCCCACACTTGAGATCTCTTGGACTCTGTCCTCAAAATGAAGCACCAGCCAACACTTCAATAGCAAAAAATGCTGACAATAATCCATAAAAGTATATGAACGATTTTTCTATATCTTGAATCAAGCAACCCCTCCTAGCAAGCTTCAGATACAGTGAGCTAAAATGCCATGGAAAGATCTTGCCGGTAAGTTGGAACGGCTTTGTGTAACACAGACCAGACCTTGCAACATATCTAGTTGCCTTGCAAGAGCAATCACTCCACAGATCCATGCATGCTTCAAGAGATATGTACTGGGTGACGCTCATGTCAAGACCTGAAAATTTGACGAAAGGGAGCGTGACAAAATTCACCTCTTCAGAATGGGTTTTTTTTTTTATAGATAATATTAATTTAAAAGATAATTACCAAAAAATAGTCAATTTTTTTACAAAAATATATCACTGTCGCCATTTGGAATGACGACAGGGCATTTGGAATGGACAGGAACCTATTTACTGCCAGTCTCGTTCCAAATCATGTTGTCATTTCAATTGCCGATTTGCATTGAAAAGTGTGCAAATTCCTGTCGCCAATTCAACTGGCGACAGAGTTCGGCTATATATACCCCAAAATTCGGTGGAAAAATCATTTTAATTTCGGAAAAAGAGAAGAGAGGGGAGGAGAGGGGAGAAAAGACATAGCAAAGCCCTGCCGATTCCTAGCGGAGGAGAGAGAGAGAGAGACGAAGCAGCAAATCTGGTTGCCCATTTTGCAGATAATGTTTTTGTAACTTTGTACATAAATTTGAAACTTGGTATGTTAGCAAATAAAAATAGTGATATAGAATTCAATAGATTAGATAGTTTTATATGTATTGTTGTTTGATGTGGTACATCATTTTAGTTATGTATAATTTAGTTAATCGTATAGATATTATTTATGTTGTAGTGCTCGAACGATTTAGAATAAATCCGCAAAAATACTATGAAAACTTTGTAGGTTTTCATTTTTACACTGTAAATATTCTATTAATGCCGAAAATACTTTTAAAATTAGGAAAATAACAAGACACCTCTAAAAATTCTATAAGAAATCCAAAGTAGGTACATATGGTAGGTAGAGCTGAATTAAAATATTATGAACTTAATTTTTGTTTCCATTTATACATGGTAAAAATTTTATAAATGCTGGAGACACTTTTTAACACACGAAAAATAGCAAGATACATATTAAAAATCTATAAAAATTACAGAGTAGCTAAATAGGGTATGTAAAGCTTAATCAAAATAATCTCAACTTAATTTTAGTTTCTATTTGTGCATGGTAAATATTCTGTTAATGTCACTTCTTATTATTTTTTGTATATGTTTCTTAGTATTTACAATATATGCATTGAATTGTCAGGTATGGCGGACCCAGGAGGCGTTGCGCAGTGGTCGTACGAGTTGCTTGATCCGGCCATTGATGCGCATTACCGTAGCCGCCTCAGTACCATCCTCCCCTAGGTCTAGCTGTGGCCGTCCGATCTGGAAACACTCAAAGGACCACTCTGGATGCTCGCTGCTTCTTTAGCTCTAGTCCTTCGAGCGTTTCCAAATCGGACAACCACAACTGGACCTGGGGGCTTACACCGTCGCCATGTACGTCGTCGTCGACGACGTGGACCGGCCAACCATGGGTACGGTGTGGTGTCGCCGACGGGTAAGTTTTTTTGAATATTTATTCTTTTTCATAATGTAATTCAATTTCTTGTGCTAAGTTCCCGTTGTTCTATTCCACAAGTCATCTTCACTTTGATCACTATGCACGCATCCTACCCGGACTACATTGCGATATTCGATCAGTTGATGAATGATCGCGTCATCTGGACACCGTACACTCCTAACAGGGTGTACACACGCTCACCCCAAGGCCTGCCGAGCCTGTGCACGTAAGACCACGCGTACTAGTACACGCGGAGGAGCTTGGTGCACGATGTCTTCATGGAGGAGTACCACGTGCACCGGGTGATGTGTCAGTTCAGTCTGTGGCAGGAAGTCCCAGTCCCCTAGGGGCAGCGGTTGGCACCGAACGTCTATGGATAAGTTCATGTTTTACTTCTATCGTACCATTTACCTTATGTACCTACAAAACAATCGTTTGTCTTCCATAGGTATAATTGGAAGGGAGTACTTGCTACGACTTCCTGGGCAGATAGGATGTTCCCTTGGGTTGAGGGCTGGCTCTGCGCCTTGAAGGATGTCATCCAGGAGGATGCTCCTTATGACCCCGAGACGTACGAGGAGTACATCGAGTGGTACTCCAGTCGGATGAGGGTTCGCTGCGTGAGGGTCATGGATGACCCACCACGACACGAGGCCACGACGTCCGACACGTACCCCACCCAGCTGGACTTCGCATTCCATCACGTGATACGTATTGAACGGTCCATACTTCTTATTTGCTTGGCAAGTTTTTGGTTTCTAACTTGTTAATTATGTGTACATGTCGATCTGCAATGGGAGATGCATGAGTTGGTGACCTCCGTGCGTCGTATGACACTCGGGGAGCGCTTAAGCATGACGGCGCATGAGATCAGAGCGGTCATAGACCAGTTCATTGAGAAGACGAGACGAGGGATCCAGATTACATCTTGCTGTAGGCCAACGGAGCTGGTAGACCCACCTGTGCGTGAACCGAGGGGGAGGGGTGAGCCACGGTGTGTCACGCCCAGGACTCCTCACCCGGACATGGCATGCGGGTCCTTGTGGCACTTTGCTGGGAGTACTTCGACACAGTTCGCAGGCCAGCATGAAACACTCACGTCTGGATGTTTATTTTGAACTCCACTAATTACTAACGACAATTTTCGCTGACAGGTCCTGAGTACCACCCGTACACGGGACAGGAGTATGCGGAGCCGTCCTCTTCCTTCGTGCAACAAGGTATAACTATCTTGTTTGCATGCATAACATATTATTTCATCATTTTTGCCATGTTTACATGCATAATGTAATGTTTCACAGGTCGTACACTGCTTTGGAATAAGGAGGTGGTGTTGCACGAGGAGTCACGCTTCGGGGACTTCGACTTTGACCAAGGTGGCGGTAGGCCTTCGCACGGCGGGAGTAGCCAGGTCTCCGTGGAGGCTTTACAGTTATACGGTGCGCTTGAACCGAGCCAGTCGACGCAACACCTTCTCACGACATCCCCTCAGGCTACTCGCGTCGGTAGGGTACCTCAGCCGCCAGAACCATTCATGTACTCGCACCAGCGCGCGTAGCCGCACCGGGCGAGGGCAGGGGCCACACGTGGGGTACGCCCCAAGAGAGCCCGCGAGTAGATATTTGTTCTTGTAAATACCAGTCATGTTATGTAAATATTAATTTCTGTACAACTTACATTATGCTAGTCTCGTGTTTCGATGCTATTTGTTCTTGTGTCTATAGGTAACCATGTAAGGGAGTCAGCATCGCGACACCCCAAACAACCCTGCTTCTAACCTTTACACCCTACTATTGCAGCGCGAGATGACCGCACATTGCGACGCTACCGTTTCAGACTGAAAAGACTGCACTCTGACAAGCCCCCTTTTCAGACCGCACCCAGTCATGCCACACACTGTCACTTTTGAAGATCGAGATGGCAACACATTGTGATGCTTCCTTTTTAGACCGAAAATATCACACTTCGCCATGCCACCCTTTAAGAACGCACCCTGTCACGCCACACGCTGCCACTTTTACAAACTGAGATGACAACACACTGCGATGCCACCTTTTCGGACCGAAAGGACCACACTCTGTCATGCTACCTTTTCAGACCGAAAAGAACGCACCACGACATGCCACATAGTGCCACTTTTGCAGACCGAGATGACAACACCCTGCAACACTACCTTTTCAGACCAAAATGACCACACTCCGCCACGCCATATTTTCAGACTGAAAAAACCCTTATAAAAGGAGGAAGAAGAAAACTGGCGGAGAAGAGAGCTGGAGGAGAACACTACTCCACCATAGCCAACACTTCACCAAAGCTTAATTCACACAACAGAGGTGAAGGAGATGTCGGACTCGTCGACGAACTTCTACGCGAAGATGCTGCGGAAGCTCAAGTGACTTGCCAAGAGGGATAAATTCTACCCAGATTGTTCTACGAAGGATGCGTCAGTACCACCGGAGTTACCACGCCCGCAATGTGTGTGCGAAGAACCAGCTAAGATCATCCAGTCGACACACGCGGCGATGACCGCCCGGGCATGCTACACGTTCGGGAACGTCCTTGTAAGTGAATCTTGCACACATAGATTTTTCACATTTTACGTTTTATTCCACAAATTCCTAACTACATCTGCGCATAATGACAGCTGGAGATGCGATGCAACTTCTTCCAATGGATCGATGGCCCAGGCATATACGATAGGACGTTCATCGAGCAGAAGTACATGTTGAACTATACGATGCGAGCCGAGATCTTCAAACGCTGAAAACCTTACGTACCCGACCCTACTAAAAAAGCACCGGAGGAGCCCAGGAAAGTAGGGTGGTGGTGGAGAACCCTCGAATAGGAAGCTGAGTACGACCGGACCGAGCGTGCGACGCACAAGGGGAAGGCTCATGCTAGTGAGATCGGCGGCCGTCCTAGCGCTCCCCATCGCCCGGGCGCAGTCTGGATCGAAGAGGTAAGTTATGTTTAGTTTAGATCATGATTATTAATTTGGCCCTATGTTGTACTATCCTAATATTATTCAATCGTCCAACCCATCTCGCAGAACATAACTGACTTCAAGACTGGTCCTGCCTCGAGTAGTCTAAAGACAAGGGGAAGGGACCGATGGGCCACCAAGACTAATCAATTTTATTCCAATCAACTTTTTTTTGGATTCCAAAAAGGAGCATATGTATTGTAGGTGTATTTTGGTTTATTGATTCGTGTATGTTGGCCTTTCTAATGTATGTAACCAAATCCAGCGCGCCATGTAATTCACAATTAAATTATAAAGTCTTTCAAAATTAAGTCTCTTTTCTCAAATATTTCGACTATTAAATATTATGTAATCTTTTCTTGAAGGAATCGGTTCCACGAACAACACAATAGGGGCAACAACGCGTATGGCAACCCTAAACCTAGTTTTTTTTTTTCATTTCGCTTCGAAGGGGGTGTTTGTGTTATTGCGCTGCCGATCTCGCATTCTCTACCCCACATTTCGTTATTTTTTCCAATTTCAGATTTTGAACTACGCGGACACTTCAAGGTATTACCAAAAAACTTCGTGAAATATACTAAATCTTTATACTGAATTCTGCACACACACACACACACACACACACACACACACATATATATATATATATATATATATATATATATATATATATATGACACTGTCAACATCCCAATTGACGACTGTATCCCTGTCGCCAATTGAACTGACGAAATTGTCCTGTTGCCAGTTCAATTAGCGATAAGAACCTCTTCATACTATTTCAATTGGCGACAGTGACCTATTATTATAAAAAAAAAATTGACTGTTTCTTTTTTGTAATTATCTTTTAAATTAATATTATTTTAAAAAAAATTCCAGAACGGGCACAAGTGATGTTAAACACCGTATCGCAGCCTTTGCTGCAGTCTTCTGGGTCACTCATCTTGTAACCGGGTGGACACGAGCAGCGTGGCCTTGACAGCGAGTAGATTAAGATTCCATTGGTGCCGCATAGTCTATCGACAAAATAAAGATGCGAGAATGACATGTATGACACTGACCAGTGTCCATCCCATTCGTTGAGGCTGTACAGCCTAACATTACCATCGTAGTCTAGTGTCAGCCTTCTTTTAATGCCAAAGACCCATATCAGACGCTGTGAAGTTCAGACCATCACTGCCAAGAAACTGTCCAAGCTCATTGAGCGCACTAATCCTGCTGCTGTTAAATAACTCCCTCCCTTTGTCCCAGATACTGAAATGAGGATCAGACCAGTAAATATTTGAACTATCAGAACTGACATAAAAGCGGGACAATAAGTATTCATCGCTGAAATGGAAGGTGTAGTGACCAGGAAGAAGCAGTGTGCTAGAGGAGATCAGCTTTGTCTTAGCTGTGATAGGTTGTGTTGGTAGTAAGGTGTCAATAGGAGAATCAAAGCTTTGCCATAGAATGTTACCAACTCTATCCTTCAAGACGAGGTTCCCAGTCTTCAGAAACTGAGCACGATCAACAGCACTACGGGAGCTTCCATTCGCCTTCCAGACGACATCGCCATTGAAATTCTTTAGCACCATGGAACCGTCCTTTTGCGGTGTCAATTTTGAACCCCAACCATACACTGGCCGGAGAGGGTTTGTCGTCCAAACGACAGTTGTGTCAGGCCCGGATTTACATTCAGGCCCTCTTTGTATACTATGTCAGTCTTATGATCAGTAGCTAATTTACATAGCATAATATTGGTGAACATCACATCCATACATGTGTTGAAATAAAAGAATACTTAATATTACATTCACAGTAAAAAATAAGCCTTAAGAACAAATTCTTACATAACGGGCCGATATGCCATCGAGTTCAAAGAGTATAAAGCAGCGGAAGATAAGTAAATCAAAAGGGGTCTTCATGATCTGTCATAGGTAATCGACTGGGATTACGACCTAGTTATCGTCGTCATCTTCAGTTCCAAAGCCGGACGCATAAAAATATCTATACACCGGGTCTTCAGTTTTGTAGTCTGAACCCACATTTTTAAGTAACAATGAGTACGAATGTATTCAGCAAACCCTCACACCAAATATAATTATATAGATGCAAGGCTTTACAAATGAGGGATCTTATGGTTATTTTAGCATACAGTAGGTTTTGCTCAAATACTATAATTATTTTTCAAACCTATGACCTAGCCATTTTTAGCTTCAAACCAAAGTATTGATTATAAGCAAGTTTCAACATAAAACAGGGTTCCATTCACTATCTCCATATCACCCCTACAACCATTTCTTAGGTTAACATGTCCTCATTCTATATTTTATTAAAACTAATTAGGTGTTGCTTTCTGCACAATACCCATAACCAAAGGCATGACTATTTGAATATATTGTACACTCTGCGGAGGTTGTACAACTTTACTCACAAGATATGATCAACTCATAATGTCGATCATGACACGCTGTCATAATGTCAACTTATAACAAGGCTTTTCTAATACCTAGTCACGACACTCAGCCCGCTTCAGCGGGGAACAACTCAACACTGTGACAGTGACCGTTACGGGGTACCCCCAGAATGCTCCGTTACGGGACACATTTTGAACGAGGTACCCTCTTTTATTAGAGAGTCTACTGCTCTTGTTGATGAAATAGATCGTATTTAAAAACTCTCCACGATAGAAATCGTATAGAGATCCACCTACTACTATGCACGGGGTTTATGCTGGAAACCGAGCAAAGTAATTAGTCAGGTCTATCACATACTAGATTTGTGGTTGTATGGTTTATTAGTTTAGAAACACAGCACATGATTCGGTCCTTAATCAACTCAGACGAGACAATCTACAAACCCAACTCTCGTGCTTGCCTCTGCACCGATCTCATACCATCCACTCACCCCCAGTCTCCACCATTTTATAACATTATCCTCTTTCCAGTGGTAACCCACGTTACCACACTATGATTCAAATTGTATCCCAAGTATTATTATGGCCAATGTTTGTGTCATATTCAATTTTACCGCTAAGCAGTGTCTAAGCACAACCACTAATCATTATTGATTAACCAAGGGTAATTTATTAATGTAATAATTAGCCTAGGGTGATAAGAAAAAATGGGTTATCAACAATCAAGGAAGGAGATAGTGTATAACAACACATGGCATAGCTAGGTATTAACATTCAACAAAGTATTTCATAAATAATAATAAGCATGCAAGTAATACTTTAAAGCAAAGTAATTTACATTTGAAAAGTAAGTTCAATATGATCAATTGTAAGGACTTGCCTTGCTGAACAATGGATATTACTTGGTCTTGGTCTTGTCCTAAAACAGTGATGAAGTCTTCGGCAACGTTGTAATCTATTTAAGCGTGAATAACGGCTTCGAATAAATACACATGAACCCAAATAAAATTCAAATAAACTCCAAAAATTATGGTTTTGCTACTGTTGGAAAGGTTTTGAATTTACATGAATTTAGAAACAAAAATAAAATTATTTGGATTTAAAACGAGGGATAATGAGCTCTCCAAAATTTTGACAAATTCTAGAAAATCTGAAATCCTTGATTATACAAGAGGGAAGGAGAGGGCCGGTACAGTGGATGCGGCCCGAGGGAAGGAGAGGGAAGGAAATAATTTGAATATTTTGGTTTGCAATTTCCAAATTGATTTTGAATATGAAATCAGGTTTGAGAATCGATTTGCACACGATTAACTTCTAGATTTTTGCAAATCCGAATTCTTTACCAGGGGATTTTTTTTTGAATTTCTAATTTGCAGGGCAAATATTTTGGAAGCTCTTGAAATGCAACAAAAGTATTCGAAATTCTTGAAATTTGTGCAAGTTTTAAATTGGACCAAATTTGGGCTGTTACATTTTGTCAGCCGAGTTGGAGAACCGGTGGAGAAGGTGAAGGCATCCGAGGATATGTTGTGAAAGCCACATGAGAAGGTGCCGCCCGACGAGCGTAGCACGTCGGATTCCTTCTCGACAGAGGGAGGCTAGCGATAGAAATTAAAGTTGCCGGCTCCCACAAATGGCAGTAGTAGTGCTGAGGGGAGCTAAGTGATGAGCAGTAGTAGAGTAGGAAGGAGTGAAGCCATGGTGTACTACTGGATGCAACATTCAGCATTGAGTGCTATCAGTCGTATTTAGGCAAATAATTGATCACCGGATAATTTTGCAGTCTGACACCATACAAAAGCACCATATCTGCTCCCTTTTCAATATTTGTTGGTCTCTGTATATATTAGCACTGCTTACTGGATGCTTACATTTCCAGTTTAGTCCTGATCAAGACCAAAAAAAAGTTGGAACTGAATAGTGGCATTAAATTTTCAGATCCTTCGACTGCTGGTGAATTTGAACCCTGTAGGAGCAGTCAGAGCAATGGGTTTCTGAATGATGTCTTTTAAAATTTTCAAATGGTGACTTTGAAGCTGGGTAGTGTATGAGTAGTCAGAGATCAATGCATGAACCTGGAAAGTGGAAATTGAACATTTGAATCTGCTGTGGTTGGCATTAGACTTAGACTGATGCCTCTTCAAGATAGCTATGCTTGAATATATATTCGAATCACGAGCAGACCAACATTTAGAGGCTGAGATAATAGAAAATAAGTAATGCTAGCAACTGGTCATGGGCGGATCCAAGTAAGGCTCGAAGGGTGCACAGAATACCGAGTACGATTTTATTTTACCTTATCAAAGCTCTGCATACAACACCACGTACCGTAAGCTCAGTAATGATATGTATAACGACACCTTATTGTTTTTCTTCTAAATCCATCCCTGCAGCTGGTACCAGGTGTACTGCGAAGTTGAGGTCCATATTCATTGAGATGCATGGAAGCTAACCACACTGCCAAGTAGTCAAGTAGATATTGGCATATTGCGATTTTTTTTCAAGCAATAATTGAACAAATCTAATCAGGCTTTACGGAGGATATATTTCTGCACAAGTAATAAATGAACAAATCTAGTCCGATCTACCCGTGAATCAACGAGCATTTAGTGGACTGCATAAATCTTCTACAGCAGCAATAAGAAAGTGGCTGAATAGCACATCCAAATTAAATGAGAATATATCATGGCTAGTTATATCTATCTGTCGTATTAACAAATGCATCGATGCACGTAAAATATTATCTCTTCAAGATATGTTGGTGATATCCAAAGGATACACTTAGGACAGCCATGCAGGGTACTTCAGCTATATATAGAACCTGTGCGGTGTGGGAGTCCTCATAAACATCGATCGATCAGCAGTGTACCTACCTACACTGCAAAAATATTAGTAGCATCGATCGCAAGAAGAAGATGGCCAGCAGTGCTGAAGTAGTAGGTCTATTCTGCATCGTAGTCTTTGCAGCCATGTCTTCTTCTCCTTCGTACCACGCACGAGCAGATCAAGACTGCTATGAGGAGAAAGATGGCGTGATGCATAGTTGTTGGAGGTACATCGATGGTGGCTCAGGCCATCCGGTTAACCCGGCCATCGGTGGGAGCTGCTGCAAAATAGTGAAAGACGCAGACGTCAAATGCATCTGCGATAAATTTGCACCCGAGGAAAAGGCAAGAATCAGTCTAATAAAATGGGTTGCTGTTACAATCAGATGCGGCAACGCATTGCCCCGAGGGACTGATTGCGCAGGTTAGTTAGTATTAATATATAGGCGACTCGCTTCTTATACACGCGTTTTACTTCAAGCTTATAATATAAATTGCCCTGTTCATATTCAGAACATGCATTCTTTTTAAACAAAGAATCTTTTCTCCGCAGGTTACCATGTTCCAAAGCAGCTTCCGGACGCCTGAGCACTTACTGTAAGGCCAGTCTAACCGGTGGAGAAATAAGCGAATAAAGGAAGGGAGGCTGTGATTTGCATGTTGTTTTGTGGTATCTGAAGAATGCACCTTAATTTTATAGAAAAAAATTGGTTCCATGCCACTTAAAGATCCCTCTGTTTGCTTTTTTACCGCTCCATCCAATTTTGGACGCGTTGTCGTTGCTGGTGGCTTCCACGCATGAGGATTGAGGATGCCTTGCCTCACTGTTATCTTTCTAAAAAAACACTGTTACAAGTTTTTGGATCCACATATCATCCTCACATTGGATGTTATTTTTCAATTTCTACTTAACGTGATGTTACTGAACAAATTAATCCAAAGTTTTTTGACTATTAATAATTGAACAAACCTAGCCAGATTGACTAAGGACATCTTTCTGCACCCAGTAATAATTGAACTAATCTAATCCAATCTGCTCAGAAATCAATGTGCAATCAACGAGCGTAGCACATCGGATTCCTTCCCGAGAGAGAGGTAAGGAGCCTAGCGAAAGAGTTGCCAGCTCCCACAAATGGCAGTAGTAGTAGTGAGGAGCAAAGTGATGAGCAGTAGTAGAGTAGGGAGTGAAGCCATGGTGTACTACTGGATGCAACATTCAGCACTGAGCGCTATCAGTTATATATAGGCTAATAACTGAGCACTGGACAATTTTGCAGTCTAACACCATACAAAAGCACCATATTTGCTCTCTTTTCTATATTTGTTGGTCACTGTATATATTAGCATTGCTTACTGGATAGTCCTGGTTAGGGATGGCAATAGCCCCATTCCTTATTCTCCGACGTGGAATTCACCTATTAGAGGACGACGATGGGATTATTTCTTTCCCTACAAGGATGCTAATATGCAAATATAATTCCTCATCAGGTGAAGCGGGGATGAGGCCATTCCTCTACTCCCCATTCCCGCTACCCGTATGGCCCCCGGACATGTAGGTCACTAGCTAACTACCACACAACCCGACAAGGCCTTTCAGGATCCAACTTTCGAGTATGGGTCCCCGTGGGGTCCCGATAACCCGATGAGGATGGGGAACGGGGGAGAATACCACCCGAAGATAGGGATGGGGACGAGGACGGGAAATTTTCTGTCCCTCGGGGATAGAGATGTTCCACCACTCCTCGATGAGGAATGGTTCTGTTGCCATCCCTAGTCCTAATCAAGACCAAAAAAGTTGGAACTGGGGAATTGGCATAGTGGCATTAAATTTTCAGATTCCTTGACTAACGATGAATTTGAACCGGAGAGTCTTAATGATGTCATTTGAATTTTCAAATGGCGAATTTGAACCTTTTTTTGACAGGATAGGTTGCGAATTTGAACCTTGTAGTGCAGTAGGAGTATTCAGAGATCTATGCACGAACCTGGGAATTGAACATCTGAATCTGCTGTTGTGGATATCATGAGGATATGTGCACGATATTAAGATGATGTTACAATTGGCAATGACACTTTTGGTTTGCTATTTCTCGAGTTTTCGACAAATGTTCAAAGGTTGTCGAGTTCGAGCGATCGACCGTGGTGGGAGAAGTCGAGAGCCAAGCGGTCGAGCCGCCAAGCGGTCGACCGCCATTGAATGGCGGTCTGACCGGTTTGTTCTGATTGGTGATTCATTTGGAGAATTGATTTTGGGATAGGTCATATCCATGTTTATCTTTGCATATGTGTTGCATATTGCATGTTTTCACTGGCGTGGGTCAAGTTGTGAAGAACTTGTTTCCAGAGTCGATTTCTCTGTCTATTGTTGTGCAGGTGTCTTGAAGGTCAATGACGGTCAACGGCGAGAGGATCGGGCTTAAGCTTTGAGAGCTGAGGTCCAGAACGATCATGGATGTCAGGTGAGGTCAAGTGGCTCAAGCGTGGTGCAGAATGGACGAGGATGACCGAACGGGCGGTTCGGTGCGACGGGTTGATCAAGCGGCGCGGGGATTGGTGCAAGTGCCTTGGTGGTTCCGGTGGAATCCGGACGGGCGAGACTTGCCGGCATGATGAGAGCCGTTGATCAACCTACACGTGGCGGAGCAGGCGATTGCTTCGACAGGATTGGACTCGGTCCAAGGAGAAGGATCGAGAAGAGGTATCTTGGTAATTTCACCAAATACCGGCTTTGTGACGTTTGGCTAAACCACGGCGTGGGACGGCGCAAGATGAAGTGGTTTAGGTCAAGAGATGATGGTTTCGGCGCTTTAAAATGCGTGCGTAAGTGTCCCGTTTGTGTTGGGCCTTAACGGGAGCCCATTAGAGAAACTCTTCTAGAAGCTAGGCCTCTAGTATAAATATGAGGGGTGATGCCACACAGCCCCCAAGCACTTTAGTTGTAAACCCTAGTTTGGTTTTAGGGACTTAGAGAGAAAGAGAGAGGCTTAGGATTCTAGGGGAGATGAGTTGATTGTGTGCTCATGGATTGAGCTCTTGTCCTCCTTGAGGGAGTGGTTGTAACCAGCAACAATCACGAATCAATCCATGGATGGTTTCCCAAAGATGTGTCTCTTTGTGTTCTTCCTTCTTGTTTTGTGGTTTTGAGCCCATCTTTGATTCTTTGGTTTTTGGTTAATCTCTTCACCTCTTCTACCTTGCTGTGATGTGTAGGAATACATCTAGAATCACCTAGACCATCAATCGCCCACGAGCAAGTCTTTAGATCAAGTTTTTGTTTTTGCTCGGTTTTGAACCTTCCTTTGGTAAAACTGAAAAAGGTCTAAACTTTGACGTGGATCTACTCAATCGTTGCTTGGAATAGGTTCCTAATATCCTTAGGAAGGTGTGTTCCAAATTTGGTCAAGTTTGGTCGTGTAGATCAAAAGTTAGATCAATTTTCGTTTTTGAAATAGTGCTGAAATTCGCGTTCTGTGTTGAATTTACTATTCACCGGTCTGACCGCTACTGTAGCCGGTCTGACCGCTCCTGTTCACCAGCACTGTTCATCAGGCTGAAAAATTGTGTTTCTGATTGTTTCTTCTGGGGGTTTGAAGGAAATTCAACATAAGTCTTCCACTGTGTTTATCTATTGATCTTCATAGCTCTCATAGCTATTGGAGTGAAATTTGTGTTGAATCTAATCTTAAAAGAAAATTTGGTTAAGCTCCTATTCACCCCCCTCTAGTCGCCTTTTCGGTCCTACAATTGGTATCAAAGCCGGTTAGCTCTTCTCATAGATCTTAACCGGTCTTTGGAGCCATGGCGACTGACAAGTATTCAATCAAACCTCATATCTTTGATGGATCTGATTTTGCTTACTGGAAGGCTCGTATGCAAGCCTACATCGAGGCTCAAGGGCACGCTATTTGGCTTAAGGTCAAAAATCCATATCTTTGTGCCGGTAGATGACGATGTGATCACTCCAGATGTTGAGGCTAATAGCAAGGCTCGAAACTTTCTGATTCAAGGGCTTAGTCGATCTGAGTTTGAGCGTGTTGCTCATTTTAGGTCTGCTCATGAGATCTGGAGGACTCTCTGTGATTATCACGAGGGTTCTACTGCGATCAAGAAAGTGAGACAGAACCAACTCAAGAAAGCATACTCAAAGATCGAGCAAAGGCCTGGTGAATCTTTAGATGAGCTGTGGGGGAGGTTCTCCAAGATTCTGCATGATCTTCGCGTTGTGGATCTTGTTTTCACTGAGTCTGAGAATGCACGCCAGCTTTTGGGTGCTCTTGATGTGAGAGTTTGGGGGATGAAGATCACTTCCATGAATGAAAACACTGTCATGAGTGAGCTTACCATGGATAAGCTCTACTTGAGGTTGAAGACGCATGAGATTGACTTTATCTCGCGTCTCCCAAGATATAGTCGATGGCTTTCGTGGTCGACCCATCTAAGGGTAGTTCTTCTGATTCCTTGGACTCTGGCTTTTCTTTGTCTGCTTGGCACTCTATGAGCGATGAACAACTTGAGAGGATACCTGAGGATAATTTAGCCCTCCTATCCACCAGATTCTCGAGAGCATATAACAAAGTGAGGAATAGAAGGAGAGGAGGCCCTGTCACCTGCTTTGAGTGTGGTGAGCCAAATCACATTCGATCCAGATGCCCCAAGCTGAAGGGCAAGGAGGAAAACGATTCTCGGAGGCGTCCTCAAGCTAAGGATGCAAAAGCTAAGAAGCCCAACTATCGCAAGTTCGTCAGCCGGGTCCTTGCCGCTCTTGAGAGTGTTGATATGAGCGATGTGGACTCGGGGACGGAGGACGGCGAGGATGACTCCATGGCAAGAAGAAGACCCGAGATTTCACCGGCATGTGCTTTATGGCTAGGGGACAGCCACGGCGTCGACTCCTCCAACGGCGGCGACCTTTTCAAATGATCCCGATGAGGTGCGCCCTTCTTTGAGTGAGATGAAACGAGTTTTGGTTGTTGCTGAACGGAAAATAAAGAAGCAAGCTAAAGAGATTAAGAAACAGGACACCATGATTGATAACTTGAACCTAGAAGTTGTTAGGCTCAAATCTATTAATTCTGCTGACAATTGTGAATCTTGTCTTAGCTTGATGTTTGATCTGACCAATCTACAAACTACTCATTCATCTGTTACAAATCAATTAAAAGATGCTCTTGATGAAATAGAATCTCTCAAGTCTAGTTCTGTTTGCATGAATGCTATTGCTTTATATGTGACTCCTGTAGATGCTATTCCTTCATCTTGTTCAAATTGTGCTGTGTTTGAATTAAAATTGAATAGCGCTACAAAAGAATTGCAGAAATTTAATCCTAGTCATACTTGCTCTCATTGTGAGGATAATAAAGTCAAAATGAAAGAGATGACTGAAATGGTTCTTTATTCTAGATCTGCATCATGTGAAAATTACTTTAAACTCACTATAGAGAATGATGCTCTAAACAAGACTTTAGAGGAAAAAGCTAAAATTAAAAAATCCATGTCCATAACTGCATCCAAGAAAGCTATTGACTCTTCTTGTTGTATCTTGTGTACCGAAGTTGGAATAAATGTAGATAAGATACAAGAGGCATTTAGAGATAAATTTAAGGAGCAGTTGAATCGGATTAAGAATTCATATTGTGTGTCTTGTGAGGCTTTGAAAGTTAAGATAGCTATTCTCAAGGATGAGTATGATGAGGCAATTAAGTCTAGTAATTGTGCTACATGTAAGGACCTAGCCAAAGAAAATGATTACCTTAAACATACTCTTGAGAGATTCACTGGTGGGAAGAAGAACCTCAACATGTTTCTTGATAAATTTAAGGTGAGTGTGAAGAATAGTGACTTAGGTTTTAATTCTATAGAGCATTCCAAGAACCATCCACCTAAGATTGCGAGAGCTGTTGAGAGTGGCTTGTTTGAGGTAGAACCCCCTGAACCATCTAAGATTGTTTTCAGATCTGCAGGTTTTGCCCAAACTTCTTCTAGCAAGACAGGTGCTTCTACTTCAACAGGTCAGACCCCTCAAAAGGTCAAGTACCATTGCACCTTCTGCAAGAAGGATGGCCACATTGTTGAGTTCTGCTTCCGTAGAGCTAAGATTGAGAGGAAAGGAAGGATGAGTGCTTTGAGGTTCATTAGAGGAGTTCCTTCACCTACTGTAGTCTCTAGAGCTAGGCATCCTGTCTTTCCTGCTAGACATAGGCCTATGTTTGTAGATGACTTCTTTGACTCCTTTGGAGGTTCTAGGCAGCGTTCTAGTTTAGGATATCATGGGGAGAGACCACGGGTAGCATCTAGACAGGGGAGTACCGACCTTTTGGTAGGTCGATTCGGAGAGGTCTAGGTGTTTCTCATGTGCATTCTAATGATTTTACTCCTAATCGTTTTACTGCTGCTTCTACTGTTGTTCCTCAACATCGTGTGACTCAGTACTGGATTCCCAAGTCTTTGATTACTAACCCGATACTGAGACACAGATGTTTCCTGCTTATGCCCTGTAGGTCCGTCGTGCGAGGAAGGAGGACATATGGCTTGTTGACTCTGGATATTCTCAACACATGACTGGAGATTCTAGATGGTTCTCCTCCCTCACACGTGCATCCGGCAATGAGTTGATCACATTTGGGGATGCTTCTACCGGGACCGTGACAGCCAAGGGCACAGTGCGCGTCAACAACAAGTTCATGCTTAAGGACGTCGCTTTGGTAAGTAAGCTGAGGTATAATCTGCTATCTGTTTCTCAGCTGCTTGATGAGGGTCTGGAGGTAAGGTTTAAGAGTGGTGAGTGTAGAGTTCTGGACTCCTCAGGTGAGCATGTCTTTGGGATCACTAGGTTTGAGAGGATTTTTAGTGCTGATTTCAGTATCTCTTCTTCTTCTAGCCCTAGGTGTCTTGTGGCTTCTGATTCTCATGATCTAGTGTTGTGGCATCGTAGACTTGGACACATAGGTTTCGACCACTTGACTAGAGTCAGTAGCAAGGATTTGATTAGAGGGTTGCCTAGGCTGAAGACTGTTAGAGACCTAGTGTGCGCTCCCTGTAGACATGGTAAGATGGTTTCTACTTCTCATCCACCTCTTACTTTAGTGATGACTGATGGTCCAGTCAACTTTTGCACTTAGACATTGTTGGCCATTCTAGAGTTCAGTCTGCAGGTGGGAAATGGTATGTGCTTGTGATTGTGGATGATTTCTCCAGGTATTCATGGGTTTATTTTCTGGTTTCTAAGGACGAGACTTTTGGATTTTTTAGAGAATTGGTCCTTAGACTAGCTGTTGATCTTCCTGGAGCTTTGAAAGTCATTAGGAGTGACAATGGGACAGAATTCAAGAACTCTTCTTTTGCCACTTTCTGCACTGATAGGGGAATTGAGCATCAGTTCTCTTCTCCTAGAGTTCCCCAGCACACCTAGGAGGTCTTGGGCTAAGGCGATCTCTACTGCTTGTTATGTCTCTAATAGGGTTTTCTTGAGATCTGTGATTGGCAAGACTTCTTATGAGCTTAGATTTGGTCATAGGCCTAAAGTCTCTCATTTCAATATTTTTGGTTGCAAGTGCTTCATTCTTAAACATGGCAATTTGGATGAATTTGAATCTAGATGTTCTGATGGCATATTTCTTGGATATCCTGCTCATTCTCGTGGCTATCGTGTATTTAATTTGGATACTAACAAAATTGTTGAGACTTACGAAGTCACTTTTGATGAGGCTAGTCCTGGTACTAGACCCGATGCTGCAGGTACACATGTTTCTGATATTCGAGAAAACATCTTCGTCGACGATGACTCTGAGGATGAGGACCCAATTCATCCTCAAGTTTCTTCTGAGATGGTTGGAGAGCCTGCTACCACTACTCCGGCTTGGTGGCGGCCTCCTCCTATCTTCACCGACGATCTGAGTGGCTCTGCTCCTACCTCCGCAGCTCATGAGGTAGAGGTCACTTCTGCACCAGGAGCTCCTCTTCACATCCAGCGACGACATCCGCCTGAGCAGATGATTGGGGATCTCAATGAGCGAGTTACTCGCTCCAGGTTTATCTCTCCAGATTCTCATGCGTATTCTGCTTTTGTTGCGTCTTTTGAACCCCGAGATGTCACCCATGCTTTATCTGATTCCTCTTGGGTCAATACCATGCATGAAGAACTTGAAAATTTTGAAAGAAACAAAGTCTGGACCTTAGTTGAACCTCCACCTAATATTCATGTAATTGGAACAAAATGGATTTTCAAAAATAAGCAAAGTGAGGATGGGTTGGTAGTTCGCAACAAGGCTAGGCTTGTAGCTCAAGGTTATTCCCATGTAGAGGGCTTAGACTTTGAAGAGACCTTTGCTCCTGTCGCTAGATTAGAAGTCATTCACATTCTGCTAGCTTTTGCTTCTTCTAAGGGCTTTAAGCTTTTTCAAATGGATGTCAAAAGTGCATTTCTTAATGGTTTCATAGAAGAAGAGGTCTATGTCAAGCAACCACCTGGCTTTGAAAATCACAAGTTCCCAAACTATGTTTTTAAACTCTCCAAAGCCTTATATGGATTGAAGCAAGCCCCTAGAGCTTGGTATGATAGGCTTAAGAGTTTCTTGCTTAAAAATGATTTCAAAATAGGAATGATTGATAAAACCTTCTTCACTCTCAGGCATGGCAATGATTTTTTGTTGGTTCAGATTTATGTGGATGATACCATATTCGGTGGTTCTTCTCATGCTTTGGTGTCCAGATTTTCAGATTCTATGAGCAGGGAGTTCGAGATGAGCATGATGGGCGAATTGACCTTCTTCCTTGGTCTTCAAGTCAAATGGCGAAAGAAGGCACCTTCATTCATCAAAGTAAGTATACAAAGGACCTTCTTGGTAGCCGACATGGGAAGCGATGACCAATGTCTGCTCCCATTGCCACAACCACCGTGTTGGACCCTGATGAGGATGGAGAGCCCGTGGATCGGAAGGAGTACCGCGGCATGATCGGCTCCTCCTCTACCTCACAGCGTCGAGGCGGACATACAATTGTTGTGTGTGCATGCGCTCGATTTGAGCTTCCTCGTGCTTCTCATCGTCAAGCGATGCGGCGCATATTCAGTACCTCCAAGACACTCTTGATTTTGGACTCGGTTTTCTTACGATTACGCTCTCTCTATTCGGGCTTTTACGATGCTGATTTTGCGGGTATAGAGTGGATAGGAAGAGTACTTCGGCACTTGTCATTTCTTGGGCACATCTCTTATTTCTTGGTCTTCTCGAAAGCAGTCTTACATTGCATCCCACTCTGAGGCCGAGTATGTAGTCTGCGACAGCGCTTGCTCTCGAGTTCTTTGGATCTTGTCTACTTTGCGGGACTATGAGTTATTTTTGGATAGTGTTCCTCTTTTCTGTGATAACACTAGTGCCATCAACATTACCAAAAACCCAATGCAACACTCTAGGACCAAGCACATTGATATTCGATATCATTTTCTTAGAGACCATGTTGATAAAGGTGATGTTGTGCTTCATTTTGTTGAGTGTGAGCAGCAGGTTGCTGATATTTTCACTAAGGCTCTTGATTTTTCTCGTTTTGCTACTTTGCGGGGAGAGTTAGGGGTTATTAGTCCTCTTGGCCTGTTTTGAGGGGGAGTTTTGCTTTTTGCATTCATTGTATCATAATGTATTTTTATTTCTACAACTTGCATTGTAATATAATTTCATGGAGCTTTGATTATTATCCTTGTATGACTTGATTTCATACTTTATACCTTGCCATGTCTTGTGTTAGTGTGCTAAGACTTCTGTATGGCTTTTCATATGTAGCTTAGTTTTTGCCATGATAGTTTTATTATCTGTGAACAATTTGAATCAAAACATAACTTCTTGAATCTTATGACTAGTTTTGTTATAGTGATCCTCTTATGATTCACGCTATGTCATATACGCTTAATTGAGTTTTGAATCTGATATGAATTTTGAAATGAGCTTTGGAAGTTCTTAAGTCAAGCAAATGAAAAAAAAAATAAAAGCTTTTCTGTGTAAAAAAACTGATCTCACCAATTCTTTCTCATGAGACGGCTTGCCATTGTACTAGGCTTGAACTCAGGAGGAGTTTTGGATGACCTAGATCACTCTCTTAAGCTTTCTTGCTTGGGATGGTCGCGGCAAGGCTTGAGATCTAGCACATTGCTAAGAAAACAAAATTATCTTTTGGTTGAAGCTTAGGAGGCAGTTGTGGATGGCTCCTAGTCCAGGACTTGCTTTACTAAGATAAAACCTGAAGTCTTTCAGCAAAGTGCTAAAATGTGCTAAAATTCCACTTGTTTGAACAAATTGATTCATAATTGCACTCAAAATGCTCAAAATTGACTCTTTGTCTAATTTCTGGGTTCCATTTTGCTTATAGACATGGCTTGACTCATTTTTGGATACCTTTAGTTAAACTATGATCTTCAACATCTTTACATGCTAAGCTTTTATTTCCACTCAGATTATTGCTTTGTTGGCTTTAGCTTGCTATATATGTTTTGCCATAATGGAACATCGCTACTTCACATAATATGGCTTGGTGTAATACTTGTCTAGTCTTCTTGGATAATTCTCATGGCTCCTGTTGCTAAAAAATAAAAAAATTTGCAGTCATTCCATTCCATTCATGCTCTATCTTCTTCCATGTTTCTTGCTGAATACATTGTCAAAGGGGGAGAAAGATTGGTCAAAATGTTGTTTGAGAGTTGTTTGGAGTCTTAGGGAGAAAGTGTTTTTTATGACAATTGGTGATCATTGTGAGTGGGAGCATCTAAATTGCATTCTTTTGGTTTTATTGCCTTTTCTGAATCTGAATTGCAATTCTTGAAGACTCACAATAATTGAAGGTCAAATAGAACAATTGTTCTTTCATATGGACCTTAAGTGAGATTTTTGGCGATTCTTTGGAAATTGAAGCTTTTGTGCCTTCTGTTGCCTTATCTCACTTGCCTTAACTATTCTGAAGCCAGCTTGGTCATTTTCACGGCTTTCTCTTGCTTATGGACCAAGTTGTCTCTTTGCTTGTAACAGCAGTATTTTCTTTTTCAAACCTAAAACTTACATTTTCTGGAAGATTGCCAATGTGTTCATCAAGGTGGAGATTGTGGATATCATGAGGATATGTGCACGATATTAAGATGATGTTACAATTGGCAATGACACTTTTGGTTTGCTATTTCTCGTGTTTTCGACAAATGTTCAAAGGCTGTCAGGTTTAGGCGGTCAGACTGGCCAGGGCGGTCAGACCGGCCATTGAATGGCGGTCTGACCAGTTTTGTTCTGATTGGTGATTCGTTTGGAGAATTGATTTTGGGATAAGTCATATCCATGTTTATCTTTGCATATGTGTTGCATATTGCATGTTTTCACTGACGTGGGTCAAGTTGTGAAGAACTTGTTCCCGGAGTCAATTTCTCTGTCTATTGCTATGCAGGTGTTTTGAAGGTCAATGACGGTCAACGGCGAGAGGATCGGGACTAAGCTTTGAGAGCTGAGGTCCAGAACGATCATAGATGTCGGGTGAGGTCAAGTGGCTCAAGCGTGGTGCAGAATGGACGAGGATGACCGAACGGGCAGTTCAGTGCGACGGGTTGATCAAACGGCGCGGGGGTCGGTGCAAGTGCCTTGGTGGTTCCGGTGGAATCCGGACGGGAGAGACTTGCCGACATGATGAGAGCCGTTGTTCAACCTACACGTGGCGGAGCAGGCGATTGCTTCGACAGGATTGGACTTGGTCCAAGGAGAAGGATCGAGAAGGGGTATCTTGGTAATTTCACCAAATACCGGCTTTGTGACGTTTGGCTAAACCACGGCGTGGGACGGCGCAAGATGAAGTGGTTTAGGTCAAGAGATGATGGTTTCGGCACTTTAAAATGCGTGCGTAAGTGTCCCGTTTGTGTTGGGCCTTAACGGGAGCCCATTAGAGAAACTCTTCTAGAAGCTAGGCCTCTAGTATAAATAGGAGGGGTGTTGCCACACAGCCCCCAAGCATTTCATTTGTAAACCCTAGTTTGGTTTTAGGGACTTAGAGAGAAAGAGAGAGACTTAGGATTCTAGGGGAGATGAGTTGATTGTGTGCTCATGGATTGAGCTCTTGTCCTCCTTGAGGGAGTGGCTGTAACCAGCAACAATCACGAATCAATCCATGGATGGTTTCCCAAAGATGTGTCTCTTTGTGTTCTTCCTTCTTGTTTTGTGGTTTTGAGCCCATCTTTGATTCTTTGATTTTTGGTTGATCTCTTCGCCTCTTCTACCTTGCTGTGATGTGTGGGAATACATCTAGAATCACCTAGATCATCAATCGCCCACGAGCAAGTCTTTAGATCAAGTTTTTGTTTTTGCTCGGTTTTGAACCTTCCTTTGGTAAAACTGAAAAAGGTCTAAACTTTGACGTGGATCTACTCAATCGTTGCTTGGAATAGGTTCCTAATATCCTTAGGAAGGTGTGTTCCAAATTTGGTCAAGTTTGGCCGTGTAGATCAAAAGTTAGATCAATTTTCGTTTTTGAAATAGTGCTGAAATTCACGTTCTGTGCTGAATTTACTATTCACCACTCGACCGCTCAGTGGCGGTCGACCTCCCGTCTCGGTCGACCACTTCGCTGCTGCGGTCGACCGCTCTGTTCACCAAAGACTGTTCATCAGTGAAAAATTGTGTTTCTGATTGTTTCTTCTGGGGGTTTGAAGGAAATTCAACATAAGTCTTCCACTGTGTTTATCTATTGATCTTCATAGCTCTCATAGCTATTGGAGTGAAATTTGTGTTGAATCTAATCTTAAAAGAGAATTTGGTTAAACTCCTATTCACCCCCCCTCTAGTCGCCTTTCCGGTCCTACAACTGTGGTTGGCATTAGACACTGAGAACAAATGTCTCTTCAAGATAGCTATGCTCGAATATACACTCGAATCATGCATTGGGCAACGCTCCTGCCTCTTCGTTCATAAGCAGACTTAGAGGCTGATTTTTTTCCATTTCGTTTTGTTACTGCGAAATCCCATCAGTTCAAGTATACGGTAGTTAATGGAGTGTGTAGCAGTTACCATTTGGCCTCCACTACACTCGACGTGGCTGCTGCAGCGGCTGTGAGCGCGCGGATCTGGGGATTTTGAGACGGTGGCGGGCAGTGGAGCTTGAGGGAGCGAGCGAGTGCCGGCGGCGGCGCGGGGAGGCGTTTAGGTCGTACCGAGGACACTCGCCATTTGGCGGCGTAGAGGCTACTCGAGATAGGTCGCTGATCGGCCCGAACCCGGCTTCTCCTCCCATCTTCCTCCTCCGCTGCCTTCCCCACCCACCACTCCGGTTCGGCGGAGGGGCTTGAGGTCGAGGGCTCGAGGCGGCGGTGCAGGGAGTGGACCGGTACGGGTCGTTTAGACTGACTGGTAGGATACAATATGGTTGTTTAGTTGGCTGCTTCTACTTTTGGGTCATACTGTACTGAGATGTTATTTGGTTGGTTGCATCAGGAGAGTGGATACGTGACTGAATACAATGTTAGATTGTTTGGTTGCCTACGTGTGACATTGTGTGCTCATCTCTTATAGTGGGTGATAAGAATACCTTCTTAGTAGAATGTGTTAGCAGAATGAAAAAATGCTAAGGATGTTATGAAGCTATTGCTCATACTTACACTTTGCTTCTATTGTTTTATGGATCAAAGGTGCTTCTATATATTAATTGTCATATGGTGTAAGTGTATTCTTAACTTGTTTGTATAAGGATGTTAACTTTTACTGTAAAAAAAACTGTGAATGTGATTCTCTGATCATAAATGACAAATTTCTCATGCTTGATCAAATCTCATACATTGTTTTCTTTTGGTCCTCATTTTTGCTAGTCTTATATCTACGTCTCATTTGTAATGCCCCGTCCACAATTTCGATATTGAATTTCACGATCCTCTTTTGGAATAGACATAACTTTTAAAAAGTGGTTTCATTTTTTTTAAATATATCTTCTCTTTTTGTTCATATAGACATCAATCTTTGAGGCTCTTGCCCTGAGTTTTCAAGTTGCATTTTCTTTAATGAGCCATTCACTCGGTGGAACAAGTGAGGTGGTTAAATTACTTGAACTAGCGTCAGTAGTAAACAAGTCTTTTTTTTCATAAGATTAAACTACGGTGGATGATCATTCATCATTTGCCTAGTGATCACCAACATTGTCTGATACCAACATCTAGAATTCTAGAATTCATAGTAGTCCAAGCTCTAGATGCAAACATTGTCAGATACAAACATCTAGAATTCATAGTAGTCTAAGCTCGAGGTACAAACAATAGATACATTCATTGTCAGATAATTGTACACGTAAGAGAAATCCAGAAGTTCAAATATCCAGAAGTATAGAAATCCAGATACTTGGTTGTTTGTTTACGTATTTGGTTGTTCAGATATCCAGAAGTTCAGAAGTTGAGATATCTAGATACTTGCCAAGGTTGCCAAGCAGTCAAGATATCCATGAATGGCAAGGTTGCCAAGCAGTCCAGATACCCAAGAATACCAAGGTTGCCAAACATACAAAATGCTCTGTTCCAGGAATGCCAAGGTTGCCAAACATACAAAATCAGGATAATACTATGTTTTGGTTGTTTGTTTATTGCTCTCAGATTTCGGGATGCTCAAGATGAGATCTTGGCCTCCTCGCCACTTGGGTCAAAATTTGTTCACAAATTAAATATGATAATTACTCTGAAATAAATTAGGTCTTAAGCTTCAAAATAAAATCTTGTAGAGAATCAGAAGTTCAGATATCCAAACTAAATCACACTGAACTAAAGAGGTTCCAAAGACAACCAAATAGTGCGAAAATGCATGCACACATGTGAGCCAGGCTTATGCAGGGAACCAAACACACCCAGAAAACAACAAGTAATCTACAAGCTCAAGATCATTTTATATCCAATAGTTGTATTCAATCTCAATTTGACAACAGTTCTTCATCGAGCATGTACCGAGCCCACAAACAATACAATTGTTCATCAATCTCAGCAAATAGTAGAAATATCAGGAAATAGCAGAAATGTCAGCAAAACAATAGAAATAGCAGAAATATCAACAAATAGCAGAAATGTATAACAGTTAAAATCCAGAATATATAACAGCTGATACCAGCAGATAGCTAAAATGTATAACAACTAAAATCTAGAATATATAACAACTGAAATCCAGAATATACAACAGTTGATACCAGTAGATAGCAGAAATGTATAACAGAGAAGCGTTCATACAAAAGTGTTCATATCACAACAGATAGCAGATACCATAACTCTAGAATATATAACAGCTGAAAACCACAAATTCATCTTAGGGGTTTTGGCCTAAAGAAGTGATTGAAGTAGTAATAAAAGAAGCAAAGCAAGTGTATCATGCTCGTGGAGCCTGTTGGAGACCGTAGAAGGAACAATTCAAATGACAAACATGAGATGGACGGGGGGGATCAATAAAACTCAAGGGCTGACGAAAGTACACCACTTTAGATAGATTGTCATGAAGAAAAGCATTTTTGACATCAAGTTGATGAATGGGCCAATGGAATGAGACGACAATGGAGAGGAAGGTTCGAATGGTAGCAGGTTTGACTACTGGACTGAAGGTTTTGTCGAAATCAACGCTAGACTGTTGGGAGAAACCATGTAAAACCCAACAAGCCTTATAGCAAGCAAGAGTACCATCCGGGTGAAACTTATGCCGAAAAATCCATTTGCCGAAAATAATGTTGGCATTAAGAGGTGGAAGCACAAGATGCCATGTGTGGTTAGAGAGAATAGCCTAAAATTCATCCACCATGATAGAGTGCCAATTTGGGTCTTTGAGAGCACCGTGAACGGATTTCAGAAGGCTAGAAATAGAAGATGAAGTGGAGGCATGGAGATTAAGCTTCTCACGTGGCGAGACACGAATGCCGAAATAGAGATGAGTACCATGGGAGTGAGAAGGTATCGCGGCAAGGGGAGACGATGTCGCGGTAGGTGGAAGAGGTGTCACGGCAGGCGCAACAGCAACTGGGGCTGTAGCGGCAGTGACAGGAGGTGCTGAGGCAGGCGAGAGGACTGCAGCAGCAGCGGCAGACGAGAAATCAGCTGCAGGAGCTGCCGTGGCAGGGAAAAAAGGTTTGGAATATGCTGTCTCGATAGGAATTTCAGTAACAGATAGAGGAAGATCTTCCTCAATGGGGAGATTTGCCGTGGGAGATGACTGTTCACAAAGGACATCTAGAAAATCATAATCCGAGGAGGAGCTCGAAAAAGCGAGAGAAAAAGGAAAGACAAACTCATCAAAAGTTACATGATAGGAAATGATGATCTGATGGGTATTGAGATCCATACAATGGTAACCCTTATGATTTGGAGGGTATCCAAAAAAGACATAGGGGACCGAGCGAGGAGCTAATTTGTGTCATGGTGGCGGTAGTGTTCGGGCAACAAAGACAGCCAAACACACAAAGATGAGAGTAGGACGGTGGAGTCTGAAACAAGGCCTGAAACGGGGTGGAAAACTTGAGTTTTTTTTGGGTTCATTAAATACAAGTTGTCTCTACACTACATATCCACTAAACAACTCGCGATGATGAACACTCGCGACAATGTTCACTCTCAAGCCCATCCTCCAAAAGGATCGGGGACCTCCTCTACTCCCGTGGAATCTCTACCAACAAGGTAGATATGTGATCACCATGATCACATTCTCTTTATGCAATGATGCTTATGAATACTCAATTTAATATAAGCTCATCAATAATACCGTCATCGAACATTCTTCAATTCATCTATACAATTAATATCATGACTACTCATATTGTTTGCAATTAAATAAGATAAAAGTAAAAACAACATAATGATAATGAATGATGAAGAATACAGTGATCCACTATCGATCATTGTCTATCATGCACTTGCCTCTTTATCCCCTAGAAGCTGCATAACAAGGTGGCGATAGGGCATTAAATGCCACACTCCTTCGACAAATATGGAAAGACACAACTCAAAATCAAAACATCACAACAATCACACTTTACAATTATCGTCCTCGCACTTTTACGCCGAACCGACCTAATTAACACAAAACTACCGGATGCACTACTTGCTGTCCTATTAATAAAACGACTCTAACTTATTCATCCGAACTCCAAATTCAACCAACCAAGATTTTATGGAATCCTCACGAAAACTCCTACAACTTCCTAGTTATGACGAATATCTGATTCTACCGTTTTCTGTCTCGTTTCTTTCCCTGAAGACCGTCCCAGAATCTGTTAGGATGGTCTGTTTCATAATTCTATATCTTTAATTCTAAAACTTGAAAAGTATGAACGATACTAGTTATGGAAACTACTCAAAATTTACTAAATTATACAAGTTATCATCACATTTTAATTCTCCCATTTACTAGATCAAACTAACCCATCTTCACAACATCTGTCAGCTACGTTTTAATTCTGGACAACTACCTTCCCGAGGCTGTAAATTTTCGCTCGCTACTTCGATTCTAATGGTCCAGACCTTCTTGGAAATCCAATGAGATTATATAACTTTCCTCTAATTGGACCAACACATGAATCCGAGCCTAAATACCACGAATCACCTCCACAATATTCTGCATCTAACCTCGACGAACTATGGCATGCTGAAAAACAATCTTACCATAAGCAAAATGATCTACAACCTTAACAATGACTAAACCATGGCAAATCCTAGGGATTAACAGGCGTTACCCTTGAAGAACACGAAGGATCACGAAAACCCCGCAATTTTCCTCTTTTCCTCTTCTTTTTCCTTCTTTCTCTCCTTCTCCTTCCTTCCTTCTTCCTGTTGACTTGGCATTCTCCCTTCTTGCCGGCAGCAGGGCTGCAAGGGGGCGGTCAATAGGGGCACCGACACCAGAGGGCAGGGCGCAGGGGTGGTGCAGCAAGGGAGGGCAGGGGTGGTGTGCTAGGGTAGGGGCAGCGATAGGGGGTGGTGGCTAGGGTTTGGAGAGCATAGGGGGCACCCCTGGGGTCCTATTTAAAGATCAAGGGGCTGGAGGGTCATGACTTGGACGTGGTAGGGTTGGAAACAACCGACATTAAATTTGATTCGGAATACACTTTGAATTCGAGCCGGTTTTCCACTTTCTTTCTGTGCAGCGAACCTTTCGGAGGTCATAACTTTCTCCCAAACTCGGTATGGAGTGATTCTTTTTTCCCCCGTTTAGCTAACTCATAGTACTTCAACTTTCTATTTGAGGAGATTTTCTGAAAAAGTCGTCTTTATTGCCAAATTTGCTTTGAAAGTTGACTCAGTTGCAGACTCTGATTCTCTGTGCAGCCTGTCTTGCAAGCCCCATATCTCACACGTAGAAACTCCAAATTAGATCAATGAAGACTCTAAATATGACTATGCAAAGAGATCTACAATTTTGTAGTTATGAGGTTTTCCATTCGAAGCTGTTCCAGTAGCAAAATCAGTTGCAAAATGATGACAGATTTTGTCCTGTTTCTTGGTAATGCAAATAAGGAATCTCCCAATCTCCTTATATTATCTTTAAATAAACGAGACCTAACAGATGATGTCCACATATTATGTTGTGTGCTGTATCTGCTAGAGGAAAGATGCACTGTTTCAAATCTGACAAGTTTGTTTTGGAGCAGGCTGTGGGGGTCAGATGTTCCCAAATTGGTAAAATCATTACTCTTGAGAGATTCAAGGGTTGCCTATAACATCAGAGCACTGCAAGCTTCTCATGAACATTGCTTGGCAATAGAGAACTGACAATACCATTTTTTCCGGAAAAGAGAAAAAAATCATGTCCTATGGGCTTGTCAGAGTATCATAGGTGTAGTCAAGGATCACTTAGATTCTCAGCTGGATAAGAATACCTGTGCACTCTTGCTGCATTTGGAATTTTCAGCTTAAAACCCTTTCATATATGAAATGAAGATAGAAAGTATCATGGAACATGCATATCAGGAGAAAAAGGCACACTGAGACAAACTAAATTAAGTAAACAAAATTTTGTGCAAGCACAATTCTAAAATTACACCATAGGTTAGTACAGACATGATATGTGACAACCTCCAAACTTGCATAATTTCTTTTACCATTGTCAGTATGACAATACATACCCATAATTATTGAAAGAAAATGAATATACACAAGAAGAACTACTAGTACGTACATTACCACTATTTCATTACTACATAACATGGAACAATTATGAGTGTAATAGGCACACACCTATATACAACTATATATATACACATTGTAGTATGGTGCTTACAATTCAACATACTACTAAGATATACCTTGGGGCCTTCTAACTGAAATAAACACTTCATTCAGCATATCATTGCTTCATTAACTTCCCGCTTCGTCAACCGAAAGGAGGCTCTCTACTACTGATTCCATTGTTGGCCTTTTCTTCCTATCTTCCTCCAAGCATGAAACAGCTAACTTGATCAATGCTTTCGCTTGCAAGTAGTTGAATTCGCCACCCAATCTGAAATCTACGAACTCTGCTAACCACAACGGCTCGTCCCTGTCCAATCTATAAGCAAGCATCTTAACAAACTTCTTGAGCACCACATGCACCTTCTCATCCTCACCTAGGACCAAGTCAAAAACTCGTGTTCCTGACACTAGTTCAAGAAGCACAACTCCGTAGCTATACACATCAACCTTCGCAGTGATTGGTAAACCAGAGACCCACTCTGGAGCCATGTAACCTATAGTTCCTCGTGCTCGTGATTCATTCTGATTAGTCCCAGATCTACTGAGCAGCTTTGCCAACCCAAAGTCGGTGATCTTAGGTTCTAAAGTCTGATCCAGCAAGATATTCTCTGGCTTCAGGTTGCAGTGAATGACCCACTCTAGGCATTCATGGTGAAGATATGCCAGCCCCTTTGCAACACCTAAAGCGATGTTAAACCTTTGCTTCCACTCTAACAAGATTTTCCTTTTGAACAGTATGTTGGCTAATGATCCGTTCTCGACATACTCGAAGACCAACATCCTATGGGATCTTTCTGAGCAAAAGCCCCATATTCTTACTAGATTCATATGGTTAATACTTGCAATAACATGCAACTCACCCTGGAACTCTACCTTGTTTTGCCTTACATTTTCCAGATTTTTTACAGCCACCACTCGATCATCGTCCAAGATTCCCTTATAGACAAACCCTGAACCTCCCCATCCAAGCTCATGTTTAAACTTTTCAGTTGCCTTAACCAGCTCCCTGTAACTATACATCCGGAAATGGCTAGTCATCACCCTGTAGCCTTCCTCAGCCACCCATACTCGCGATGACCTCAACTCCCTCCGCAAAACAAAGAACCATGCAAATGCAAAGAAGAAAACTTCAATGGCAAAAATGCACCAAGGAACCCGTAGAAGTAGAACCATATAATTGATTCCTCCCCACCAGTCTTATGCACGCCCGGAAGTGGTTCTAGGGTTATCTTGCTCACATGATCACAATCAAGATGATGCGGTGTAGAATCAAGCATATTGGACTGTGGAATGGAGATATTCGAAACATCCAAATTGGCAGGGAGTTTGATATACATTGTGCGCACAGTTGGTGTTGGGAAAGTCCTTCCATTGAAAAGAAGATCTTTTGGATAGCATGTACCGTTTCCTTCTTGATACTGAAAGCCCTTGCATGTGCAATCGCTCATGCATATGTTCCTACAAACCTGCAAAGATACTTTGTCGACACGCCCTTGATCAGACCCCCAAAAATCAGTATTTCGTAGTCGCAAAAATTTCACATGCTGTTTACCGCCGCATGTGGTGTCTTTAATAGCCGTGCAACCTTGTGTCCAATTGCCAGGGTTCGTCATCCTATATCCGGGTGGGCAAGAACATGTTGGGGTAGGCGAGTAGTGGCAGATCCCATATGGACCACACAGACCATGAATCATGCACGGCTGAGATACAGCAATCCATGAAACTGTCCATGTCCTGTCTGAGCTATTCAAGCTGTATAGCCTAAGATTACCATCATAATCCAGGGTAAGTCTTCTCTTCATCCCAGAACCTCTATCAGAGGCAGCAAGCGCTTGGTGCTTAGCAAGGTCACTAGCAAAAAAATCCCCTAAATCATCAAGACTCCCCATTCTAGTACTGTTATAAAGGTTCCTATTATTCTCATAGTACCGGTAATCAGGATCTGGCCAGTATATGTCAGAAACATTAGTATCATCGTATATAAGCGACAGGATCGATTGATCGCTGAAACGAAAGGTGTAGTGACCAGGAACATTTAGCTGAGTAGTAGAGACTAACTTTGTAGAGGCAGGAATTCGCTGAGTAGGCAGGAAAGTGTCCGTCGGTGAATCGAAACTTTGCCATACAGTGCTACCACTGGAGTTCTTCAAGACGAGGTTTCCAGTGTCCAGAAGCTGAGCATATTGAACGTTTGGGAAGCTGCCATCAGTTTGCCACACAACCGCGCCGTCGTAGTCTGTGAGGACCATGTTGCCATCCTTGCGCAAGGTGATGGCCGACCTCCTGGAGTGCACGGGGCGGCCACGGTTCGCGCTCCACACGGCGGTCTTGTTGGCTGAATTGGAGTACCATATTGAGAAGGTGAAGGCGTTGGTGTAGATGCTGTAGAAGCCACAAGAGAAAGTGCCACCCGAAGACTGTAGGATGTTAGTTTCATACTCTTCGACGGTGAGAGAGGATTTCCGTGGTAGAATGTCGTGAGGTGCAGCACTCATGGGTAGAGCAAGCAAAGATAGGAGGGGAAGAGCAGCAAGGAGAGTGGAAAGGAAGGGAGCAGTCATGGTTGCAGAGTTGATGTGAGGTGCAGAGCTGGGATGAGCATAGCTGGTTACTTCTTTTCTTATATTTTCATGACAGTTCGGAATTCGGATAGAGCCTTGGTCTTAGTCAAATTTACAGGGCGATTGGTGCAACGTCTTGGAATATTTCTCTGCAGCCTGTGACTTTGTAAAAGCAATCCTGCAGAAGAGAAGCACTACTAGTTTGACTTTGCTGCAAGAAATGAACTGAAAGTCCATAAGGTGAGAGATGCCCTTTTATACTGTCATACCCTATGGATATCATGGGGATATACTCATGATCTTAAGATGATGTGATAATTGGCAATGACGTTGAAGGTTTGCGGAAACGTGCGTTTTCGGCAAAGATCAGGTTCTGTCAGGCCTCACGCGGTCAGACCGGCCTTGATGGCGGTCAGACCGGCCGTGCCTCAAGTGGTTTATCGGGTGAACTTGCTGGCGGTCCGACCCGACCGGCGATCGGCGGTGGCGGTCGACCGGCTCTCGCGAGCGGTCAGACCGGCCTTGAAAGTTGTGTTGGAGTTTGAGGTTGGGCCAAAAATAGAGGGTATAGGCCAGAGAGGAGGTTCTACTACTCTGGGTCCCATAATTTTGGAGCCTCCAGTCAAAAGTTCTATTCGTTTGAAATTTTCAAAGAGGTTGCGGATTTCAGAGTTGGAATTTTGGCTAAGTCCCTTGGCGGCGTCGACCGCCATCTGTTGGCGGATCGAGCCGAGCGGGAGAATCGACCGCCGTGGTGGCGGTCTGACCGGTTGTGACTTAAGTTGCTGGCCTTCTTGGGAGCGTTGTGTTGGGTGTTAGGTCAATCTCATGGGTTTCAGTGCATATGTGTTGCATGATGCATGTTTTGACTAACGTGGGTCAAGTTGTGAAGAACTTGTTCCCGGTTTCGATTTGCTTGTCTATTGTTGTGCAGGATTGCTTGGTGGTCAACGACGGTCAACGGCGAGGATGATCGGGACTAGGCTTGGAGAGCTGAGGTTCATAACGATCGACGATGCCGGGTGAAGTCATTGGACTCAAGTATGGTGCATGATGGACAAAGGTGACCGAACGGGCAGTTCGGTGCGACGGGTTGGATCAAGCGGCGCGGGGGTCGGTGCAAGTGCCATGGTGGTTTCGGTGGGAGCCGGATGGGAGAGACTTGCCGACATGATGAAAGCCGTTGGATCAACCTACACGTGGCGGACAGCGAGTGCCGACAATCTGGACTCGGTCTTCGGAGAAGGACCGAGAATGGGTATTTTGGTAATCTTACCAAATATCACCTTGGTTACCTTTTGCCAACCCGCGGCGCAAGACGGTGCGTGGAGAAGCGGATTAGGTCAAGAGGAGATGAAGACGACGCTTTAAAATGTGTGCGTGTGTGACCCGTTTGTTTTGGGCCTTAACGGGAGCCCATTAGGGAAACTCTTCTAGAAGGTCTAAGCCTCCACTATAAATAGAGGAGGGAGGTGGCTGCACCCCCTCAACCATTTTATTGTGATTGAAACCCTAGTTTGCTCAGGGAGAGGAGTAGTGGAGATTAGGGTTCTAGAGAGTTTTGATTTGATTTCGTGCTCATGTCTTGAGCTTTGTCCTCCATTGATGGAGTGGCTGTAAACCAGCACCATATCAAATCAATCCAAGAAAGTTCTCTCAAAGATGAGTTCATTTGGTTTCTTTCTCTCTATTTGGTGATTATGAGTCTTTCTTTGATCCGTGAGTTTTTGGTTGGTTTCTTGCTGTGATCTAACTTGCTGCAACATGTGGGAACCCATCTAGGGTCATCTTGATCATCAATCACCCACGAGCAAGTTTCTAGATCATATTTCGTTCTTGACTCGGTTTTTGAACCACCTTCACTCAAATGGAAAAAGGTCTGAATTTTGGCAAGGATCTTCACGATCGTTGCTTGGAATAGGTTCCTGACATCCTTGAGAAGGTGTGTGTCAAGTTTCATGAGGTTTGGACGCACGAATCAAAAGTTAGCTCAATTTGCGTTTTGATTTTTCGTGCTGATTTCACTGTTTATTGAACTAGAGGTCTGACCGCCCGAGAAAGAGGTCCGACCGCTCGGAGAGGTCTGACCGCTAGGCCAACCGGTCGGACCGCCCCCGTGAGAGGTCAGATCGCCCGAGATTTGGTGTTTTGGTTTTATGTTGATTTTGCTTCGGGGTTTTGAGTGGATTCAATACAAGTCTTCTGCTATGTTTGATTGATTGATCTTCATAGCTTTCATAGCTATTGGAGTGAGATTCGTATTGAATCCGTTTTAAGAGAAAAAGATATCGTGCTCCTATTCACCCCCTCTAGTCGCCTTTTCGGTCCAACATACCCATTCTTATACGCAGCATCTCTCAGAGTTGCAAGATACGGTATAAACGTACACGATATAAAAAACAAAGTAAATGAATCTCGTAGAGAACCAAATAATGATAACGAAATGACCACGATAAGAAAGAAAAATATAATGAAACCGACCGCAAATTCCTTAAGCACAACCTCAAAAGAGTGTAAGGGATTGTCGTTCTCTCACAACCTTTTCTAACCTTTTAGGACCCTCGGATTCTTGCTCTATACAAGAATTTAATGCTTAAGAATAATCTAGTATCTAATCCTCTCATACACCTCTTACTTTAGATGAGTTGGCTCGTGACTTGTCTTCTCCAGGACCACCCCTCATGGCGTTATATCGTGTCCTTAGTTTTCCTCTAAAAGGAATTAGGAATCCTGATCCTATTAGGAGGATAGGAATCCTTGAAGAACACATCTACAAGTTTCAGTAGGTTAGGATACGAGTCACCCATACACAACACTCCTTGAATTCATCTGCCAAAACAAGTTGCGCCCGACCAATTTGGCAGCCCGCAGCTCCGCTCAAGTGCAAGTTCTTCATGTGGTTGGCGGTCAAACGGAGATATTGGACGGCGGATTGACTAGAGCGCCGCGGCATTGCTAATCACCAGGTGTGTCCTTTCTGTCGCCATGATAATGAAACGATCGATCATTTACTAGTGGGTTGTGCGATCACGGGCCAACTCTGGGCACGCTTCATGCAGCAGGTGGGTTTTCACCAATGTGTCCCAGCCGGGCATTCTTCCTTGGAGATCTACTGGCTTCATGTTCATCAATTGGTGCCATCTTTCAAACGTAAAGGATTAGACTCGTGTGTCATCCTCATTGCTTGGATGATATGGAAGGAGAGAAACTAGGGGTGTTCGACAAGGTTGACTCCTCGTTAGTGTCCCTCCTGCACCAGACCTTCGACGAGTTTCGGCTCTGGCGTGCGTCGGGAATAGTTTGTCTTCAATTGCTCATCCTCATTGCTTGGATGATATGGAAGGAGAGAAACTAAGGGTGTTCGACAAGGCTGACTCCTCGTTAGTGTCCCTCCTGCACCGGACCTTCGACGAGTTTCGGCTCTGGCGTGCATCGGGAATAGTTTGTCTTCGGTCGCTGCCATTGGTTGAATAGTACCATTATTTCTTTTTCCGATTTTCAGTCGCCCAACCTCTGCTGGGGTGCCCTAGTGTTCTGAAGTTCTGTTCTTTTTGCTTTTTGCTTTTATTCCTTTATTTATTCCTTTAGTTCTATGTGTGTTTCAGTGTCCGTCTTGTCTGTTGTTTTCGGTGCTGTAAATTTGTTAGACTTTCCTTCTTAATTCAAAGACGTGCAACTCTTTTGCACGTTCTGGAAACCAAAAACAAGCATTTGACTGTGTTTCAAACTATTCATCAATCGGTGGGTCTCTCTCATCCATGAATATACAGCCAGATGACGATGCTTCGTGCTGAGTTGTATCTCTTGGATCATCCGAGACTTTTCAGAATCTTCAAGATAAGTGTGAGGATCAGGTCAGGATGGTCGCTATCGAACAGAACAAGGACATTGACTTGTGAGTTCTGGTGCCACCCTGCAATCGCTGTCCTTCATCTCGTGAGGTTTGGAATTTCAACTGGATGACATGGGACGAGCTGGAATGAGCTGGGATCCTGAACTGAGACTAGTACTGTCACGTTGGTGGGTTCGGAAAATGGAAGGAAAAGATATTATCAGATGGAGATATTTAATTGAAGCAGCTTCGTCCTGTATGCTACGTCAGTTACCACCTCACTGGTTCTTCTTCATTTGGTGACCAAAGTTATTACATTAGCTTCGGCTCCGTAGGAGTTAGTTCGGCGCGCACCGGTCGCCGGGTCGACGAGCACGACCGGAGTAATCCCCGCACTGGTCGTAGGTCCGGCGAGCAAGATGTTCGTGGTTAGTTCTTCATTAACCAGTTACTTCGCTGATTATTTCCGTCAACTACAGTGGAGTCAAAATTGTACCAGTGTGTGTAACCCCACAGCCCGCCACGGGACCTGAGATGCCACCACTACTCACTGCAACATATTAAAAGTAAATTCCAGCAAGTATTTTTTAGAACCAGTAAAAACAGTATGTGTGTTTAATAATCTGAAACAACTTATAACAGTTACACTAGGAAAGCAATTAATTAAGAGATTAAAAATATGAATGTGTGCATGTGTTGGAGCTACTCCCTCACATCATGCATGTCTTGAGGCACCCAAACCTGGAATGGGGAAGAAAGAGTGGGGTGGCATATAAATTTGAATTTTTGGCATATATGTCACTGTTTGCAGGCGTTTTTGACAAAACTAGCACCTTTCGCGACACAAAGTCAAAAAATAGCACTTCGGCCGCACGCCCACGGGCCGGACACGCCGTGTGGCAGACACGTGGGCTGGTCTACACGACCACCGACAATAACATGGAATGGATTCAACATGATGTTACTATCGAAATTCGAAATCCTTTGATTTTCATCTATTAAAAAGGCTGGGCGTGGATCGTCCGCACGCCCACCGTTTAATTTCAGCATGAATCTGAAATAGTTTAATTTCAGCTTGAATCTGAAATAGTTTATGAACGTAGTAAATTTTATAAGAAATAGTTTAATTTCAGCATGAATATGAAAAAAAAATTCGTGCATTCCAGACAGATCTTACCGATCAAAGTAGACATCGATGGGTCAAAATTGGCACAGGCAATTACAGTACGCTCAATGTTATTTCTAATTGATATACTACTAGTTGTGTTCCAGTTATGCAACCTTGTTAAAGACAGAATTGTTGAATCAGTTTGGTAGGAGATATACGGGATTCCGATAGTGGTGGAGTCCAGGACGTATACAACTGTGATTGTAATCTGTAATCGGTTTGTAACCGACCACTATAGCCGAACCGACAATGCCCTTTGTGCATATATATATTCAGGGACTCCCTCTGCACTTATGTGCGCTGTGGGTACTCAGAAAACCAATCTTCTCTTCCTTAGTTTTCTACAAACCTCATATGGGATCCATATATAGAACTAGGACAATGATATGGCTCAGACGTCCGGACGGTCCGGACGCTTTCCTTCGCGCCACCCGGAAAACCGAACAGCCGCGCTGCCGTCCGCTCGCTGTGAATGCGTCGCTACGCGGCTGCTGCGAGCAGCAGCCCACGCTGCCTGGCCGTTAAAGCATGCGCCATGCATGCAACTTATCTAGCAGCCAATTGCTGCTAGCTATTTCACGTATGCATACACTATCCAATCAACACACATATACATTTAACATTTATTTAGCAAAGAGAGAGAAGAGGGATTAAAACCTCGATTCCAATCCTTAAATTTAGTAACCGTCGTACTAGAACTTTTAATACTAGAATCAATCTAATAAATTACATATGCCATAAAAGACCACCCAATAATGCGGTCGATGAGTTTCACATGATATGGGTTTAACTAGTGTGACGATGCGACTCTAATATGAACAGATAAAAAAGTGACATCAGATTGTTCATCTTCCATGGCAGACCAACTGATGGCCTCAACGCCGTCTGTCAACTGTGTCCGGAGGATGTTGCAACCATTGTCTTAGAATGTTGCAACCATTGTTTGGAGATGTTGCAACCATTGTCCTAAGATGTTGCAACCGTTGTCCGAGGATGTTGCAATCGTGTCCGGGGGATGTTGCAACCATTGTCTTAGGATGTTGCAACCGTTGTCCGGAGATGTTGCAACCATTGTCCTATGATGTTGCAACCGTTGTTCGAGGATATTGCAAACGTTGCATCTGTAGAAAAAAATGTTGCATCTATAGAAAAAAAAATATTGCATACGGTTCACAGCGATGTTGCAATGTTTTCCAACGCGTTTTTTTTCAGATGCTTTGTGTTGATTTGTGATATTGCAACCATTGTCCGGAGATGTTGTAACCGTTGTCCGAGGATGTTGCAACTATTGTCCGGTGATGTTGCAACCGTGTCCGGGGGATGTTGCAACCGTTGTCCAGAGATATTGCAACGTTGTTCAGGGATGTTGCAACCATTGTCCGGGTATTGCAACCGTTGTCTGAGAATGTTGCATACGTGAATCGGTGTGTGGTGATGTGATGCACTCATGTACGATGAGAAAATCTTGTGCTCACCACGTACGAGAATCCGGGTGCTACCGTGCTAGTATCACCCATTTAATTTTCATTTCATTTCCCTAATTAGGGGGGCATTAAGACTAGGGCGGTGAAAATTTAACAAAGCCCAAATAATCCTCTCAGTCACGAGCTCTGCTAGTATCACCTTGTTCGTTGTGTCGTGCTCCGGTGCTCAAGCCGGGCCCCACCTTGACCAAATGAAACCGACTAGAAGCACACACACGCACAAGAGCCAGGGGAATTCCGATTGGAAATCGGGCGTCCGATCCAAATGGCCGGATCGGACGTCCGGCCCCTAGTCCCACCCATAGAACTATCATAAAAGACCAGTTTAGTCAGCAGACCGATCCAACAGTACCTTTATTCCAAGAATAAAAAAGCTAGAGATTAGGGGTGGAAAAAAAGCTCGAAACTCGTGAGCGAGTTCGGCTCGAACTCGGATCATAAATGAGCCGAGCCGAGCTGGTATTTCTGCTTGTTATCTTAACGAGCCAAGTTCGAGCCAGCTCGAGCTTAGTAGCCTAACTATAACAAGCCCAACCTAAGGCTACCAACTCAGCCTAGTAAATCGCAACCCTCTCCTATCCACATAGCGTCTGACCTCCGCCCGGCGCCCTCTCCTTCTGTATCCGGCCCGGCATCCTCCCGCGGTCCTGAGCCAAACGAGTCAAACGAGCTAGCTCGCGAGTTCATAACTAGTCGAGCCGAGCTGACATTTTTACTTATTTGCTTAAGAGTCGAGCCGAGCTGACATTTTTACTTATTTGCTTAAGAGCCGAGCCGAACTTAATTCCTTTAACGAGTTTGACCGAGACTAGCCGAGTCAGCTTGTTCCATCCCTACTAAAGCATGTGAACTCGATGGGCGCCGCAGTTTAATTTCGGCTTGTGAAATTGACTGGATGTATTATTTATCCATGGCATCTGGCCCTACGATGGACACTTTGTTACCAATGTTGCAATTAATGCGACGGAAAACTTCGCCTTTGACATCGAGTTCCAACATCCAAGTTCCAACACACTGTATTGTGTTTCTGTGCGTATGGGCTATGGAGCAGTGCTGGCTGAAAATTAGCTAGGGCCGTGTCAGTTTCCATTCACCAAACCCAGAACCTTAAATTTGCCAACTAACCAGTAGTATTGTCGTGTCGCATCTCACGTCCAAACTCCACACGGTCGAGCTCCTCCGGCCGGTGGGCGTGCGGACGAGCCTCATCCGGCCGGTGGGCGTGCGGACGAGCCACGGCATGTACCACCCGTGGGTGTACGGCCGATGTGCTATTTTTGCTTTGTGTCGCGAGACGTCCTAGTTTTGTTAAAAACATCATCAACAGGGACATATACATATACGCCAAAAATTCTATAAATTTCAAGAATCAACGCTCAAGAAACAAACATACCTCACAATATATATATATATATATATAGAGGAAAATGGTAATACCCACGTCAATCACTCGAGTCATTCAATTCCAATACTGTAAGTTGATAATATCGCAACGATGCAAAAATTCCATGAGCTCCGAGAGCACTCCAGAATAGTAGAAAGATTTTCTCACCCACCTAGCTTACATTACATGCACTCTGTGGTACCGATAGAAGGTTGTAGCTAATTGCGGTAACCCCACGTTTCTCCATATGCAGTGGGCTGCTGCCATCGTCGTGGGTGGTTGCGCGCTGTCTCAGGCCGCCGCATGCCGCGCCGTCGCCACCAATGCGGTCACCAAGGCTGGGGATCCCATTTTGCTACCCACCGGTCACCACCATTGCCTTTCCTGCCGGCGCCGAGCTAGGTCAGAGAGAATTCAGTCGGGCTGCGGCCCGACGCGCGTGAAGCGTTTAGGTTTGACCGCACCGGAACGGGTTAGGGGCACCTAGAGTCTTTTCTAACAATTTCTCTCTTCTCTCTGTCCGAAAATGATATAATTATAGCCTCAGTGTCCCATAGCAAAAAAAAAAATGCATATATTTTGTCGTGTCTTTCGGCTAAGACATGAAATTTGGGTGTCCTACAGTCAATGACATGAAATTGTAATGTCCTTTAGTCAATTTTGCCTAAATCATATGATTAAGGGAGATTAATTACCAGACAATATTATTTAAAATTAATGGATAATAAATATCATTGACAAGTAATTAATGCAAGAAATAAATCATACTTCTAACTACTAGGATTTCAACATGATCAAAGGATCATAGCTTGCCTCTTGCTAGATGTAGTCCATCAGTCCGAGTTTTTGGTGCAGTCCGAGTTTTTGGTGCATTTGGCGCTCTTGATGTACGAATTATCAATTCTAGCCCTATGTGCACACTAAATGCAAAAAAAGCACCGTGGAATCGTAGGAACGCGACACTTACTAGGCAAGTCATGCCCTCAGGGGCACTCAAAATAAATAAATTAAATTAGGGTTTTAGAAAAATTGAATCAAACTCCCAGAGGGGGGGGGGGGGCTGTACGACGGCATAGTGCAAAGGCAGCCTGCTTGCACCGCCGCGGTCAAGAATGGGAGGTTGACAAGAATCTACTGAACTTCAAAGAAGTTCAAAGTTCTGAACCTTTTCAGATGAGCTACAGTAAACTGAAAACAGAGTTTTTCAAAGAAGACAGAGACACAGGGGAATTGTGCTGCTCAATTACACTACGTAGCTTTTCAGTTTTTCTTCTTTTATTCATAGCTAATTACATGCAAGTAACGGCCCGATTAACTCTCAGGATGATTCCACGATCCGGAATAACCGTGCCGCCCATGACTGCCACTAAATAGTAAATACTACTAGCTACCAGAACTAACTACATGCAAAATACTTTTGTACTTCTATGGTGAAGCATGCAGAAACAGAATAGACAACAGAAAGCATTATGGTGTAGCCAGAGTTATCAACAGAGGTTCGACGAGGCGACGTCGTCCCTCGAGAAATCGGGGGGCGCGGCGACGGAGCGCGAGGAAGGGTTTGGCAAGAGCAACGCGGCGCCGCCGGTGACGGTGGAGGACGAGAACGCCTTCGAGCTCGGCAAGCTTGCCGTCGGGTTGAGTCCTAGAGAGAAAATGGTATACAGTTTCTTCTCTTCTTTTGGACCATTGCATAAGACATCACTACTAGTTCTGACTTCTGAGGTTTCGAACAAAATGAGTATGCATGACAAAACAAATATGGTGTGGTCTCACATCCAAAAGCAAAAATATGGAGAAAGCAAATCAACTTCAAATACGCCTGATGTTAATTTTATTTAGTATTTCTCTTCGTGTTACACGGTACAGTGCTTTTATCAAGATACAAGCACACTGACAACTATCTGCTTGCTGGTATTTGCGTATCACAACACGTGTAAATGTAATCCCCGTGTTTTTGTCGCTAACCTCGTCTTGTTGCTTCACATCTCCGCTACAAGCTTGGACTGGGCCAACGCGAGATCGAACGAAGTGAAAGAGTGGGGAGCGAGCGTGACTTGCATCTGTTCTGCAGCGTTGCTCAGCTGGCTTGTCACCGGCACAGCCTGCATTGTTCATGGTAAGCAAGCTCTGGCTTCAGATGAGCTCAAGGACACGACGAGACCAAAACCAACGACAAGCTCTATACATTGCGATGCATTGGATTTAAACGTGAGCAGAAATGGTACACTACCTTGTTTGGGTTACTGAAAGAGTTTTCATCCATCACATTGCTGGATGTGAGAACAGTGGTGGTTGATGCCAGCGCATTGACACTGGCCTGAAGCCCAGTTGCAGAGATTGTGAGGCTCACGGCATCCGACCCAAAATTTACGATCTGCACAAGAGCTTTCAAGATCAACACAAGAAGATTACAATCCTCCAGATACAAGCTAGGAAAATCTACTTACTTTTACCCTTAGGAAGCTATTCTCGGAGTCCTGCCAAGTAATTGCAGATGCTGCCAGCGAACCAGAGTAGCTGGAACTGATTGTAATTGGATGAAGCATAGCACCACTAGATTCGCGGAAAAGCGTCTGCATCCAATAACTAGGAGTACCATATTGTTGCCAGGAGTTGAAGACGATAGCGTCTGGGTTCCACCTGATTGTTTTATTCAGACATAATTACTGCAATGTTAAATCAACAAGACATCACAAATGAAGAAAGAATAAAGCCATCGATACTAACGTTCGATCGTTGTCATTTACGAAGAGCGGTGCATAACTTGCCATCTGAACAACATCGCTGCAACGAACCAACAAGAGGTCATCTAACTCAATAAAGATCTCTTGGTAGTTGCTAGAAGAGTAGAACAAACTCCATGAGGTCATGATGACTCGATGAGCAAAGACAATACTATCTAATTTCTGTCCAGGAAAACTCAGGCGTGATCACCAAACAATCCAGAGCCAAACAAAAATACTTTTGAAGGAGGGATCACCTATTGTTCTCCAGTCCAGTAAGGAAAGCAGCCTCTGCCAATGAAGCAAGAAGACTTCCTCTACCTGCATCACTTCTCCAAACAGCATACTCACTGACAAAAGCCTGCCCAATGATCATATTGTCAGAACACAGAAAGATATTTTGTATATTAGGGTGAGAGGATGTTGATAGGCAAGAGAGCTATGGCGATGTAGTAAGCAAGACAACAAATGAAGTGCTCAAGATTCTCCAGGACATGCAAGTAACATCAAACACTTCAGTAACTGCTACTTAGGTTCTTCACATTCCTCATTGTTCTTACAATTACCAGAGTAGTTGTATACAATGGTTAGTGTGTTATAACTTATGAAAGCTAGAGCCATGTTAGATTTGGTTCAACCGGAAATGCACAAAGATGCTTGGTTGAGGTTCAAATTTCAATCCCTACAGCGGGTTGTGTAGGGGTATTTCTCATCATCATCATTAATAACCTACAGTTGTTCCCAAAAACTTGCAATAAAATTCAGAAACAGACAGAACTGAACAGCAATAAAGATAAGCAAAGTAACCCACAAAATAAAGGGCCTATTTAAGACTATCTTAAGAGCATCCCTAAAGAAAGTTCAGGAAGTGCTGAACTGATGTAAAACATAGATCATGAGTCTCATAACGCATGTAAGACAAGAGCATTTGCAAGGCCATTTCACAAGCATTTATCCCACAAATAAAAAGGTCAAAGAAAACCATGAAAACTGAGGCATACCTTGGGCCCACTACGAGATGACCTATCAAAAGTACTCTTCATGGAAAACAAAGTCTTAGAATCAGTGTAGACCTATAAAAAAGCAACATTTTGAGAATTGGTGAAAAGGTAAGAACAGAACAGTGGTGATAAACAATGAGGCAGAATCTAAACAGGGGGAAATGAGTTGATCAAATTTGGCAGCAAGTAATTTACATGGAAGTCGTATAGATCAGCAGGATGGTCAAGTGGTGTAGATGAACCATCACAGTTTGAAATCATTTGAATGTCTGGATAGGCCTCTCTTATAGCATTGTAGAACTTGAGGTAATTACCTGTTAAACAGAATTAAATATCATGTATCTAAAAGAAGATTTCATTGGTAGTTCTTCGTAGTTCGTACAGTTTAAGTGAAAGTAATGAACTACCACTGGGAGTTATGATCAGATGTAGGCATGTAGCTACTTTATAGGTAAGTGTTGAAAGGGAAAATTCACTAGACATTAGTTTCCACTTTTTTTATTTTTTTTATTAGTACTATCTTATCGTTTATGATTTACTGTCTTCATTTGTTCTTTTGATGATAACATAAATCACCATCAGCACTGTTGAGCTTATAAAGTGCTAGAGAAAAAAAGGGAATAAGAAATTTCGGTTATAGTATATATAGCAACAGATAATAGTAAAATGTTGAACAGTGATAGTTGGTACGGAGATTTATATGACTAAGTTAAAAAAACGCTTCAATGAAAATAGTACTGTACCATCAAAAACTTTTGGGAACTTGTAGTCCTGTCTTACAATATAGGTTGATTTTATTACGACTGTTGTTTCAGAACATAAGTCCAATCATACTTTTTTTTTCCGCTGGATTTACACGTGCTCTGAAATTTTGGAGTGAAATCTGAGTGATTAATTATCTCGACCACTTCTTTTAATAGGGGTAGCCATGGTTGAATGAATCATGTTTTTTTCATGATTTTATACCTTTTAGTCCCTGTGCACAAGGCCTCTCGGACCTATAATGTTAAATGGATGGAATAAGAACAGGAGTTGACAAATTTACCGAGGTAAAATTGTTTCCCACAATCTTCATTTCCGATTGCAACATATTTGACTGGGAATGGTTCAGGATGCCCCATTGCAGCTCTAACAGAGCCCCATGTTGATTCTGCACTTCCCCTAGCAAATTCTAGACTGTCCAGTACATCCTGTAGAAAGATGATAAAGATAATTTCAGAACAATGTACTTGGGATTATGATAAGTTGACTACCATCTAACGCTGGAAAGAATATTGGCTATCACTTGGTGCTTTTGTTAATATTCCAGTAACAAAAAAATAATTGATGTAAATGGAAGAAGTTGGTACGTGGACAAGACTGGGTAAATAAGAAACTGATGTGCTCATGTTGTTACTAAGAAAGTAATGTGCTCATATTCTGGTGCACCATGGCAATGTCCAGCTATTATTGCTTGCAAATTGCAGTGCATTCAGGAGTGAAAAGTATCCAGCATGTCCTTATGTGTCTACCCTGGTAGAAAATGGACTAGAATTTCAATTTTCAAACATACCTTTACAAAAGGGGCAACAGTAGCAGTATTAACTTCATCATTGTGGCTGATTCCTGGTATTTAAGAAAGAACTTTTTCAGTGATTAAGGAGGCTAAAAGTGGTGATCATTGATATGATAAAATGCGGAGATAATTACCATTGTTGAATACCCAGATTGGAGCAGCCCCCAAGTCTTCAGCAAGCTTTGATACAGATTTCAAAGGCAATATATGATTAGGGGTGGGAATAGAAAAGGGAAAAAGGTGAAACAACATTGTGTTATGGAGAAAGGCACAAGGCGCCACAGAAGGGGCGTGAACAGTACAGCAGGCACTGTAGTGGCTCATGAACAGACCTGGTGGTACTGTAGCACATTGTTTCCCATGTGTGTTGATTTGTTTCTTAGAATAAAGAATAGTTGGTTAAGTAGATTATTTTAGGATTCCTTATAGGTTTCTTTATAGATTATTTGTTAGGCGTCGAGTCAGACTATCCCTATAAAAAGGATAGCATGTATCCATTATCAATCAAGTAATGAGAAATCAAAAGTTCAACTAAACCTCAGAGCCTTACTACCTCGACAGGGAAGAGCCCTACCAACGGTTAGATGAGGGCGAGTGCCCTATCCTCAGTCCTCGGACTCGTACCCAACCAACAACCACAACATTTGGTATTAGAGCCAATCATTGCCCCATCCACCATGTCGGCCAGCGAGGGTTTCAATTCCATGACAATTAGCGACATGCTGGGTCGCATGATTGAGATGCTTGGTGTTTCGGAGGAGGAGAGAAGCCACGTCGGGAGCAAGGAATGTTCCACCAATCCGCTAGCCTTGACGGCAACCCCGTCGGCTGTGACCTTGGTCAAGATGGAGCAGAAGGAGGTGACGTCTGTCATGGCTAACATGGCTGCGCCGCCACTTCCATCACCTCCAGAATTAGCACCGCCAACAATGCCATTCCGGCCGTCGTCACCAACACCTCCTCAACGGGCAACGCTGTCCTTGGCTGCACCCCTGGTGCGTTCCCTAAGGAGGGTTGCCGCTGTCCAATGGTGGTATTTTCTGCTTGCCCGGCCGACACCGTGCCCTAGGTGATGCGTAGTGCAACGGCTGAGGGGCCAACGCCACCGTCGCGTCCTCCCCGCCATCATCACGCTCTGTGGTAGTACGGGCATCACTACTTCCCCATGCCGGTTGCCTATGTCACCGACGCCTTCCTCAACGCCACAACACGCTAAGGCGTTTCTTCCTTGGACACTATACGTTGGAGTGTCGCTGATCTGCTCTCAAGCGAACCGACGCCGGTATCGGATACTCTTGTTAACATGGGGCCACTAAAGACTTCAACCGTGGCCACCACCGCAGTACGATGACGAGCTGCCTCGCCGCGAGGGGTGTAATGTTATAGAGAAAGGGGTGCAAATAGCACCATGGTACTGTAGCGTCTCGTGAACAGTACCCAGTGGTACTGTAGCACATTGTTTTCGTGCGTGCTGATTTGTTTTCTAGAATAAAAAATAGTTGGTTAAGTAGGTTATTTTATGATTCCTTATCTATCTAATTATTGTTAGGAATATGATCTTATTTATTAGGAAGGTTATTTTTAATTGTTGAAAAGATTAAATTGGATTGATAAGTTTCCTTATAGATTATTTCTTAGACGTCAAATCGGACTGTCTCTATAAAAGAGATAGCATGTATCCATTATCAATCAAGCAATAAGAAATCAAAAGTTCAACTAAGTCTCAGAACCTCGCTACCTCGACAGGGAAGAGCCCTATCGGCGGTTAGATGAGGATGATTGTCCTACCCTCGGTCCTCGAACCCGTACCCAACCAACGACCACAACACATTGACTGATACCTGAAGGTACTCATAATATCCAAGGCCATCGTCAGTCCAGTAATGCCAAATATCTCCAAAGTGTCCAGGCCTCTCTTCCCATGGACCAATAGTTTCCCTCCACCTGAATGCATTTCTTAACCAATCGCCTTCAACATAGGAACCCCCTACAATATGTTCCATGCAAATCATGTAGAAGTAAGGCAACTACTAATTTCAGATGTCATTATAATTTATAAACTTAGTTTGGAACGTGTTGGGCTCATTTCAATGAAATGTTACAGTAGTTAAAGGAACATGTTACAACATGAAAGAATATATTTTACAAAAAGACAGTACGAGCATAAAATTGTAGCAAACTGTAACATTAAAATGGCCAGAGAACATATTAAACTGGGAACATATAAAATTTAGTCAACATAATGTAACTTTTTTTTTGAAGTAACATAATGTAACTTTTTATATGGTACTGTAATATTTTAGTTAAACTAGGGAAATAATGACTTCTGATTCTATCATAATTTAGTTGAACAGTTACTAGGAATTGCCATTAATGGGCTTAGTGAATTTATGTGACTGTAGGGAAAATTAGGTTTCAGTTTAGTTAGCCCTCACTAGTTTCTACCTCATCTGAATGTAAAGGAGTTCAGGGTAGAGGAATATGTGAAAATATCTCATCCAAATATTTGTCCCACATTTATTCTTGAGGGTACTCCTAAGGGATTGAAGACCATATCAACAGGTGTTCCATCTTGCAAATAATCTTGAACATGTCCAAACATTTGTGTGAAAACATCAATAAATTGAGCACAAATTAGACAATACTCATACAGCCATACCAGGAAATCTCAAAAATCGTGGTTTCAAATCCAAAATCATGGATATAAGTTCTGTGCGAAAACCGTGTCCCTGTATGTATAGAAAAATGGTAGTTAAAAACTCAAATAAACTCAAGCACCATAAGCACGATCAGGCGCTAGAAAGATGAATCAAAAAATCTAAAGATATTTTCTTAACACAAACTTCTTGAGATATTCTGTCCAATCAATGGGTAATAACAAGAAGGCCATAACATGAAAAGAGCAATTACCAACGTCCTGGGCAACATATAAATTCAGTAACACGATGTATCCACTTACAACACAATGTCAAATACTCAAATGTCTAGGAAACAATTAGTTGGAAGCACTTGGGTCTGCTTGGTTGGTGACTAAAACTCCACACAAAGTGTAGCAGTGAGTTTAGATTCCACACTTGTGTTTTGTGAGAAATAGAAGTGCCCACATATCAGTATGAGGACTGCAAACTACAATTAAAATATCGGTGGACAAGGGGGTGCCACACACCAACTTCCACATGACCAAGGTGATCAACCCAACCAAACCTTAAGACTTAGTGGCAAACGATAATTGTTTAATATTAGATTATTATTATGATGATGGCAATGTCTAAGTCATCAAATATGTTTTGTTACCGGCGGTAGGGATTTGTTGCCAATGCCATGTGAAACTTAAGTGCAATAGGGCAGTGCTTCATGTTCAGACTTTAGAGTGCTTCATGTTCAGACTATAGAGTTTTGCTCTTGATCTGATGTATAATTCAATTTTGTAAAGCCTTGGTTTTCCGCTGCCTTTCTGTTTTTTTTTTCAATATCAAGATCAAGGATATAAATATATAATATACCTTGTACGTGTCTGAAGGCACGAGTGATACTTGATCAAACCATATAACTCCCTTCTTGTTAGTTGTTATCTGAAGCCTTGAGGTTCTGTTTGTTCCATTAGCAATCAGTTTCTGCTCCACTTTTGTCCAGTTGGACGTGCCGGTGACTCTGAAACAACGAAATCCTTTAAACTAATGGAAATAATGAAATATCCTCCTGCTGCTGTCCAACTGTTGAGAGAAATAATACTAACGGTACAATAGCTGAAGCCAGATTTTGCAACCCATCAGAGCTTGTTAGTGAAACTGTCAATTCCGCAGCGCCTGCTGATTTAACATACATAACTAGATTGTAGGTCTTTCCATCTTCTATGTTCTGGAAGTTAAAATGATGTAATTACTAAATTGGAAAAGAAACAGTTGAAAAGGTCAGGAAACAAGAACATGCACTAAATATTTGCCTGACATTGGGTATGAAAGCTACAACTATCTTAAAGATCAAACAAAATGCAAGGAGCTCAATAATGTTGCTAGCTGCCCTGTTAGAAAAGAAAAAGAACTACACAAAATTTTGCTGCATTAGGCTACATCACTATCATGCAACTCATTGAGACCAAGTATATGTTGATTAAACCATCATGCTGATATGGGCAATTAACTTATGGTCAACATAAAGTCATATCATACCATGCCCCAGAACCCTGGGTTGTAAATTCCAACACCACCAGCTGGGCAGTTGTCACAGAGAACCTCCATCCTTAGAGAAACAATGTTTCGACTGAAACATGATGTGCGATCAGTTGCCACAAATATGGAGGAGTCATCTCCAATGATGGACCATGGGTCAATGTTTGATGGAGTCTGGGGTCCTCCAGCTTCAAAACCTGAAGCGTAAAATCCATACATTGGTTTCACTAAACCTTGAATATCGACAACTATTTCAAAAGGGAAAGGCCTATTATTTTTCTTCCAGTCATATGCTCAATATCAACTTTCTGTATTTGCAGTTTTGAAGCTAAGCTAAAAAATTATTTTGATGTGCTTAAAGATATTGTGGCAAAACAGAATCAAGTTAAACAGGCAGCACAGAGAGTTGTCACCTTCAGACAATAATAAACAGGGGTAATTTTTCTACATTTCACTCTATATACTTCTATTAGTCAACCAATATGACATCTGTTTTATGTTCCAATGGACTAGACATGCATTAATTCATTTGCATTTGGAACAATATATCTTTTACCTGGAAGAACCAACAAAATAAGTGTATCTAGTCACCTTTCAGGAAATTTACTCCAAGATGCACATTAGCACGTGTTATGATCAAGAATAATGAAGTACCTCTATTGCTAACAAGTTCTGCCCATAAGCCACCAGCTCCTGCATGATTGATCTCCTACAGTATTAGCCAAGGTAGTCAATATGAGAATATTGTAGAACATGCAGTGTTTGGATTATTCTGAGCATGCGATGAAACTTGAGAAACTTCACAAAGTTCCATGAGAAAAACAAGAAGTGATAAGCTACAAAAGAAATTATTATCCCACCTCAAAAAATACCCCAAATAGCGTGTCAGGGATCTTTCGAGCAAGCTGCGGTGAGGCATCAACCTTGAGGATTGCCGTCTGGGTCGCCTCTAATTCTGATGCTAGACATTTGCAGCCCAGGCAGAATAGAAGCAGGACACAAAAGATGGTTCGCAAGGACGCTTCTTTGGAACCCATACGCTTCCACTTGTGAACACTAATGTAGTCTGTATGTCTATTGAACAAACAAGAGAAGAAGATAAGATTATGAGAAATCAATTGAGTTAGATGGAAATTGATAAGTACAAGCTATCACAATTCACAACATGACACCTTGAGATTAGAAAACTGCAATACCATTACAAGAAATGAAAGGCGAACACAGAGGACAGCGAGGTGTCCAAAACCATGTCTGTAAGCTAAGCAGATTTACAGCCATTTGTGCAACTGCAGTTTTTGAAACGTAAAAGAGCGTTGACAGACTATTATAAAACTAAACAGTCGTTTTAAAAAGGATTAGAAAAATCTGAATTCCAAAGGTCTCATCACATCGTCAGGCAAGGGCACACAGAGATTAACTAACAAATTCTCCTCTCTTGGGCATTTCATCGAACAACCTGTTCGCATAACCAAGAACCCGGATTGGAACCGAAAGAATCTGAACTAAAGCTGCCCAAACAAGCCCAATTTCCTCACCATCCAACACCACAGGAAAAGGCGAGCTGCCTGCGGTGGGAGCCCAGGCGGGAGGTTGTGCTCTTTAAGTAGACGACGGCACGAAGCTAGCAGTGGCTTTGAAGGGAAGTTTGCCGCGGGAACCACGCAAGGGGCGTGGGGAAGACATCGGCCAGCGGATGCTGATCGGATGCGGGAGGCGGGCAGCGTCCACGGCCAGTTGCTTGCCGGAGTGGGGCTCCGGCGGCGCTTGGCTGCATGCGCGCACTGACACCTGGGGCCGGTACGAGCGCGTGTATTTATCCGCTTAGTTGGATTTTATGCGCGTGGCACTGCCAATCTGTCATGATGGACGTCCAATCCAACGGCTTTCCCGCTTTGGAGCCTTGATTCGAGTGTGGCCGCATCTTTGTAATCTCAAATGGTTAGTGCTTTGATCCTCACGACACAAATGGGGTGTTCCTCGTGGCTATACTTACTCTAAAAAACAGTTGTTTTCGGTTAGACTATATGGCTGAAGGGTTGAACGGTTGATTTGAAGATTTTTGGTGTTTTGTAGCATAGTTTTAGTTAGGTTGGTTGGTTGTTCTGAATTAGAAAATATCTGTAATGGTCCTGAGGCAAATGATGACTTGTTTGGTGACGTTTGAAGGACATTATAAGTGGATTTGATTTTTTGTACATGTGACATACAAATGTAAATATAAGCATTGAACGTAATACATTCATGATTGACAAGTTAATTGAACACCAGCATGCTTGAATAAGGATTCAGCAAATTCGTAGAATTTTCTCAAAAAAAATCCATACAAGTTAATTTTGCATTCAACAATTCAATTTGGTACTGATGAACAAACGTGGGCTACATACAAGCATACGCATTAGTAGGAAGGAATCAATTGAAAAAGAATTTAGAAACTGGTACAAGATAATGCTCGCTGCTCGATGATTCATAAATGTTTCAGCATGTAGAAGCACCAACAGAGCAGGAAATTTGCAGCTGCTTGATGGTCGCACGGCGCACACAACAATCATGCAGATGCACGCCCGCCCGGAGACAAGACTGTCGTTGCCCTGTGGTGGTCGATCTGGAGGAGGGCGGCACCAACGGGAGGCGGAGGAGGCGGTCGGAGGGTGGATCTGGTAGGAGGAGCCGATAGATCTGGTGGGAAGAGGCGGAGTCTAGCGCCAACGGGAGGTGGTTGGGGACGAGGACGACCACGGGCGGTGCTGAGAAGGAGGCGGTCCAGGGCAGAGGCCAAAGGTGGTGGCATCGCGTGTTGTCAGGCGGCGGCACACGGCGACGAGCGTAGGTGGCGACGTCGATCAGAGGCAACATGGAGGGCAAAACCCTAGCCCTGTCGCCTCCCTTCGAGACGAGTGGGAGATTGCTAGCGAGGGTGGGAATGGGTGGAAGAGAGGTGATGAATCGGTTATATGCGTGGTATGGAATGCGTAATTTTGGCTAACTTCAGTGGCAAAGACCTAAAGTGCACCCGCAAAAGCCACTGAAGCTACCTCCAGACGACTTCCCGTTTCCGGTTTCTTCATGTTGTGTTGGGCTTTTGGCTTTTCGAGAAGCAGCTACTCGAAGCCTCTCATTTAGAATGGCTTCTGACTTTTCCCAACGATTGAAGCTGAAGTTGTCACAAACGAAACCAAAAGCCTTCTCATTTTAAGAAGAGTTGATCAGAGCGCATACCTCAAAAATGGTTTAATAGTATAACTAATTAGCTGAAAATAAGTACTTACAGCAGCCTTCTAAATGTCAACAATGAGATTTTGACTTTGGCCGTCAATAGATCAACAAAAATATTTACCTGCTAGATTACATTTTTCAAGAAGGAAAAGATAAAACTGAGCGCTGCTCGGTTGGTGAAGGGTGCCATCGAACGTCTACCCACCGGGCTCGAACTTGGATGCCTACCTTCTTTCTTAAGTGAATACCCCCTTAAGTGAATACCAGAACCGCTGACTAACTTTTTTAAGAGAGAGAGGGGGAAAAGATAAGAGAACTATTCTATGAATTCATTAAAGAAGGAAGAAAGGACTAAAAGATTACGAGATTACCAGAAAGACAGAACCAACCATGGAGAACGACAATAGCATGTAAAAAGGACGGTAGTACAACCCACCGAGATCCAACCAACAAATTAAATTGAGCAAGTGTTGTCCGCTAAACCTAAACCCCTACGACTGTGCAGTAAGATTTCTCTCGGCAATATCCCATGAATGAGATATGCTACTTGAATGGCGTCAAGTTGCTTATGATGGAAGACCCTTTTAATCCTCTCTTTCCACAAATTCCTTCATGTGTGGAAGCTTGGTGGATGATTATGTAGGTATGTAAAGATTATTGCTTGGATGACCAAACTAACTACTAGCCTTCAAATGTGAGCGGCATTTTAAAGTAAATACCCTATTAATTCAAACCAAGTATACCACAACCCTTTGTGTCAATTTGAGTCTCTACTAAATGTTGCTATACATCTCAATCAGGTAGATCATAATAAAATGAAATTGCCTTCACAATATAAACATTGTTTGATTTAGTGAGATTTTTATGTACTAATTTGGAATAGCTGAACCTTAGCTTAAGGTGATACATGATAATTTTGCAAGTGATTTCAGTTTTGCTTTATGTAAGAGTTAGAAACTCCCTTTGTTGACTCCGCCTATAGTACCAACAATGTTGGTTTGTTACTTGAAACCTGAAATATGTCATTGGGTGAGAACTATATATTTTTTTACAAATGGAAAATTAACTACGAATTCGTGCTGATCAAATCAGTAGCTAGTTTTGCTAAAACATATACGAAGCAATTCAGTCGCCGCCATTTAATCAGTGCACCAAGTGTTACACGGGACGGCTGAGGAACGACGAAGTAAACAAGATCAATCGCAGAGAGACACGAGATTTAACGTGGAAAACCCTCCCAATGCGAGGGGGAAAAAACCACGGGCGCCAGCCAGCAACAATCTTCACTATATCGGGGTGAGGTTACAACGTCGGGGATTTACAACTCTGATTTTCTATCTCAAACAGTGGCTTATAGGATATATATATATATATATATATATATATATATATATATATATATATATATATATATATATATATATATATATATATATATCAGGAAACCCTAATTCGACTAGGATGATCACGAATCAACACCAAGTGCATACAGCAAACGATCCTATCCTGGTTTCTTGCTAGGACAAGAGATGAGGTTGTTGTGGGGCCACCATCAGAGTTGTCCACAATAATCAGACTTGGAACAAAAACTAATCAGCTATTCAATCATTTGATACTGTACATATGCCACATAAGAAGCTACGGGAATAGGTCCTCTAACTTGGCCAGCACTTGACAGTGACCAAGGCTGTCTTGTTCATGCTTGGAAATTTTAGGAGCACTCATCGACAGAAGGGGGGCAGAGAGAGAGAGAGGGAGCGCTCTGAATTCGATCGACATTTTGCTGTCGGTATTTATCTGATGCGTAATGCGATGGCTTTGCTTAGCTCCCAACACAAGGAACCATGGATATGAGCATATATATGCACGGCACGCGCGACTGATGTGTCTGTCGTACTCTCTGTCATTTCGCTCGGGCGTGTGTGCTTGCGTGCCCGTCGTGCGCGCGCATGGGCTGGAACCGCCGAAAACGAAAGAAATCTTTGCAAGACTGCACCTGCACGCACACGCATTGTGCGATCGGGTTAGTCGGAAGCGATCTTGCGTATCGTGGATGCCAGATTTGTGGGATGCGATCAAGAGAGGAGGAGGAAATGGAGGATGCCCATGGATGTGTGGCACGTACGTGTGCTTCCCTCTAATCATTTGCTTGCATTATTCTTGTAGTGTACATGATATGTTACTGCGGCACTGGACGTAGATACAAGATGGGAACTGCTAACATACTCAGCATCGCACGTCAGCCTACTCCACTCACTGCCTTGGCCCATCCTAACATACTCAGCATCTGCCGTTTTGATTAGAGATCATTCTTCAAACGAAGATTACAGATTTGGGCTGGACTATAGTCCTTTTTGTGTTCCAATCGTTAGCATCTATGTCGCATTTGTGCTGGTTTTTTTCTCATTATTTAGCAGCATTCATCAGTGTACTATAGTTTCTGGACATAAACATCGAAAGTTCTTTAGCTAACAACAAGAGTGCCCTTGAGTTTGGGGTGTTAAGACATGTGCTGCCGGTGACGGATCCAGAACGAAAATAATCGGGTGTCCTCACTCCTTATATATATCTTGGGTTATGTTGGGCTATGGCTAAGGTGTCCTCTTATCTTGGGTTAAGGGTGTCCATACTATATATACACAACTATATATAAAGAAAAATGATTTTTTGACCCTATATATAAAGAAAAATGTTTTTTTGACCCGGTGTCCTGTACACCCCTATAGCATACTATAGATCCGCCCCTGTGTGCTGCAGGTTATAATTGAGATGGAAGTCGGCACTAGAATTCTAGGTGCGTTTGGTGGAACATAATGGTGTTCCAGAGGTCTCTAGTGGATGTAATTTACCATGGTGTTCTTCTGCTTAAACTAAACATGGTATGTCCTTGCACTACCGGACTCAGGCATTTTGCCGAGTGCCTCAGGCACTCGGCAAAGGCTCCTTTGCACTCGGCAAAGGCTTTGCCGAGTGCGACACTCGGCAAAGGGCACTCGGAAAAAAATTAATCGGCAAATCAGCCTTTACCGAGTGTATTTTTTCGGGCACTCGGCAAAGGCTTTACCGAGTGCCGAGTCAGCACTCGGCAAAGAAAAGGCACGATTCTACGCGCCCTGTTGATTTGGCCGCTTGCCGAGTGCCAACCCGCGCACTCGGCAAAGATTTTTTTTTTTTTTGAAAATGTCTTTGCCGAGTGTCGGAACGACGGCACTTGGCAAAGGTTTAAATTTTTTTTTTTTGAAAATTCTTTGCCGAGCGCCGCAGGGCCTGGCACTCGGCAAAGTTTTAATTTTTTTTAAAAAAAAATTTCTTTGTCGAGTGCTATGGGCATGGCACTCGGCAAAGTTTTAATTTTTTTTTAAAAAAAAATTTCTTTGCCGAGTGCCATGACCATGGCACTCGCAAAGTTTTAATTTTTTTGTGGCTCTTTGCGAGTGCCATGATCATGGCACTCGGCAAAGCTGAAAAATGGGATTTTCAGTGCCCACATTCAGATTTGCCGAGTGCCATGACCATGGCACTCGGCAAGGACCTATTTGCCGTGTGTTGCACTCGCAAAGTGACCCAAAACTGCGTTTTTTATTTGTTTTTTACATTCCATCACGACAAACAAATCCATCCAAACATATATCAGATCCATCACATATATATCACATCCATCACATATATATCTCATCCATCACATATATATCTCATCCATCACATATTTATCACATCCATCACATATATAACAATAAGTGCTCAAGTCCATCCAAACAAATCCACAAGTTCATCACAGTCGACAAGTGCATCATAAGTATATCACAAGTCCATCACCAAGTGAACAACAAATGAAAATACAACTACCATTCATCTCGAAGGTGGCCACTGCGACTGTGGTGAAGGAAAAGCTCCATCATTCGGAGGCGCATGAGGTGGATTATTCGAACCCGCCGATTGAGGCTGCACAAAGGAGAAGAGATTGCATGTGAGACAAGATTACATTAGATACCTAATCTAGGAAGGTAGAGGTCATACAAGCAAAGCACAAGCGAAAGCAAATAACTTTCATACTCACAGGAGTAGCTGCAGCTGCAGGACGCGTAGGCGGAGGTTGAGCGAACAGCCCAGCTGGCATAGCGAAGCCCGTATGTTGCCCAAGACCTTGTAGGAACTCCATCATGTCCGCCAGCCTCTGCGTCTGGGCCTGCCGCTCGGCCCGCTCAGCCTCCAGCTGGGCCGACATCCTCTGCTGCTCGGCCTCCAGCTCCTGACGTTGCCTCATTTCTTGTTCCAGCCGGGCCTGCAATATTTTACTCCAATGTTTCAGTAATGCAAAGCTAATAAAGGTGTGTAAAGATCAATGTACGACGAGTAAAACAGGAATAACCTCGAGTGCGTCGACCGGTCTTTGTCGTGGCAATGATGCCGTGGGCGTATGGCCGGGCTCTCGCTCGTGCTCCGTGCTCGGATCTGGGAGAGAGATGGAGTAGAGGCCGTGTCGATGAGGCCGTCGCCAAGCCAGAACCGCCCATGCTTCTTGCCTTGTCCCACCCTCATGACGATCTCTCCATCAAAGTCCTGGGTGCTCGGATCATGGTCTGGCCCATGGACCGACCTTGCCGCCGACGTGTACTCACCGATGCGGTGTGGGCGCCGGGTTCGTGGACGCCTCGGCGGTCCTCCAGGTTGAAGGAGACGTCGGACGTCGCCTTGCCCTTGTGGGCCATACACCATGCTTGGAAGTCCGAGCAAGGCGGGCACTATGTGACGCCGATCGCGAAAAGACAAAGAAGATAATTAGAAATCGTGCGAATTGAGCGTCAAAATAGATAAATGAATTCGTGTACCCATGCTTGTTTGTATGCGGAGAGGTGCGGCTGCCTTGATGGTGTGCTTGGACCTGCATCATCAAACGACGGTCCCGGCATCACTGCAGCATCCGAGATACTCCTCCGTGAACCACTTGTCCACGATCATCGCCCAGCACTCGGGATACGATTGGCACCACCAGGGAATCATCTACACGTCATCAAGTATTTGACATATAAGAAGATCAAATTAAACGTACTTAATCTCAAAACGAATCAATATTAATGTTCTTCATCTACCTCAAGGTACTGCTCCCGGGTCAGCGTCATGTTTCTTGCGTCTTTCTTGGTGACCTTCTCTCCAAGCTTCGACCGTGGTAGCTTACGATGGCTGGATGCGCACTCGTGATGCATGTCGGTGATGAGTTTTTACGTGCTTTGGTAGCCACCGTCCGCCCGCCTCAAATCCTCATCGCATCCAAATAAGTCGCATACAAACGCGATGTATCCATTCATTATTTCAAGAAAAGTCCAATGAATGCGATGTATTGAGCAATGTTGTGCGAGGGAGACTTACCCAAAACTCCGCCTTCACCCGCGCCGCCTTGTTGGGGTACTCCGCATCGGGGCCGACGACGTAGTGGTCAAACGAGTAGGCCGGCTCGCCTTCCCGCATACGTGACAATGCCGGGGTAGTGTTGCCTGCACAGAAGACCCAGGATGCCATTGGGGGAGCGTGCGCCACCACCCGACACAACCACCCGCCTCTGCACAAGTGATTAAGAAAAATTATTAGTTTCTCTTTTTTTTCAACATATCATATGAAGTAGTGGTGACAACATCTAAAGTTACTTACTTTTGCCCTTCGGGCGAATCACTCAAGCGTCGGTGAGGATGCGGAACTGAGGAGGCTCGCGGGACCTCGCAAGTAGACACCAAGAGGCAGAGGAGGAAGCGGAACCCGTGCCTACCGCCTCGTCGCCGTCCTCGCCCGCCTCCTCCTCGCCCGTCTGCCGAACCAGCTCCTCGTCCAACTCGCCCACGGCGCCACCTCCTCCTCCTCCTCCAAAGACCTCCTCACGCGGCGTGGGAGGAGGCGGCCCTCCCGCGGCCGGCGGTCCTCTTCCTCCTCCTCCCGTCCGCCCCCGCCTCCTCCGCGGTCGTGGTCTCAGTAAAGCGAGGACACGTTACGACGGTTCCCCGCCATCTTTGTTCACTCACCTGCAATTAAAAAGAATAAGCAAGACGTAATTAGAAATAGATGCAAAATGGACATAACATAATTACAAAAAACATAGTAATACATGTATTAGAAATAGATGCAAAATGAACAAAATATAATTACAAAAAACACAGTATTACATGTATTAGAAATAATCTTCATGATTGGGATTAGCTGGATCATAGGTCTCGTCATCACTATCAACATTGTCCAAATCATCAACACTATCCGAAGGAGGAATGTTGTCTTCATTGTCATTGCCTAAACGTAATAGCTCAAGCATTTGTAAGTCCTTCACATTTCGCACCTCGTCTCCAGCGTCCTCGTCATAAACCCTTTCATTGTCTACTTCCATTCCTATCGCTTCGGTTAAGTCTATCTCAAACCTCCCTTGTAGCCCCTCTTCTTGAAAGAACTCTCCATCATATGTGTTTGGGTTGAAGTTGTAATCTTCATCGTTTGGGACAGGTAGTTTACCGTGTGGCGATACCTTGTGCACAATAGCCCAACCCTTAAGATGCTCTTTGTCTTGGCACGCATATGGCGTATAATAAACCTGGACGGCCTGTTGAGCCACAATGTAGACATCTTTTCCTGGATAGACGGAATCCTGTCGAATCTCGACTAGCCCAAGATTAGGGGTTCGTCTCGTTACTCCAGGATCAAACCAGCAGCATTTGAATATGACAGGATTAAGAGGTTTGGAACCATAGAATGGAAGTTCGTAGATTTCTTCAATTCTTCCATAATAGTCGAGGCCATCGGTCGCGGCGTAAAAACTCCGCTGTTTGTGCTTTTTCGATTGGGCCGACTCTGCTCGTAGCTTGCTGTGTGAAAACGATATCCATTCACGTCATAACTTGTAAATGACTTGACCCTAACGACACAGCCGTTTGCAACCTGTCTCAACTCGTCACTTATAGACGCATCGGTTTGGGCCTGCAAGCTCAAACAGATAGATCGTTATATTATTCGAACGCATCGATCAACTTGGAATGTCGAACTAAGTACGAGCTAAATTGGACAAGACCTTTGTTTGAACCAAGAAATGAAATCGGGCTCCTCGGTCCCGCACTCGTGAAAGAAGGGTATCGGTTTCTGCGGTAGGATCCCTTGATTCATGCCAGGATTGACGAAGAAATTCCCTGTACCAACGAGAAACAAGGGGGTTGGACGAAGAAACAAGGAGTGACGGCGTATTGAAACAAGTTCGTTGAGAACTTACGCAATGAACAGCTGCACCTCGACAAGGTTGGTCAACACATATAGCATGATACTGCGCCACTCTTCATTTTTCAATTGCTTAGTGGTCGATGCACTTGCGCTTCCGAGTTGCCCTTGGAAAAGGCTGAGGTTCGATTCATTTTCGCCAGCATTGTAACGAGGGGGTGGATTATGAACGCTAGGAAGGTTCTCAGTGTAGTATTTCTCTGTGAAGTTTGACACTTCCTCCGAATGTATGCCTCGCAATGGAAGCCTCAATTTTGGCTTTATTTCTACATTTTTGCGAAGAGTCTTGGACATCTCTCGATTGGATAGCACCAACGGCTCGCACGGGCCCCATACGTGCCTCATACGGGAGGTGCACAATCAAATGCCGCATCGCCAAGAAAAAGCCGGTGGAAAGATCTTCTCCAACTTACGAGCAACACGGGTGCCACTTTTTCCAAGTCATCAATGACGGTCCGAGATAGCTCCTTGGCACAAAGTCATGGAAGAAATAGCTCAACTCTGCCAAAGACTTGCCGGACATGCTCGTGGACATAGCCTCGAACCATCGCCGTGAAGCCGCTCAATCCATATGTGGTAGTCATGACTCTTCATCCCGTTGATTCGCAGGTGCCTAAGTTCACTCCCCTCTTCGATTCACCAGCATACCCATCGTGGAACATTAGCGTCTGGATCCATTCAAGTACTTCCTCCTTTGGTCCTTTTTCAAGACGAAATCGGCCTTAGGCCTTCTCCATGTCTTGCCGCGACTAGGAGGTCTGCATCTCTTGATTTGGTCTATCGCATAACGTTGCGTGTCCACTCTAGCCTTAGGGTTGTCCTTAGACTTTTCGGTGTCCATGAGTGTTGCCCAAAGTGCCTCGGCGACATTCTTTTCATGTGCATTACATCAATGTTATGTGGCGTAAGAAGGTCATCGAAATAGGGAGCCTCGTCAAGCCCGACTTATGAGTCCACATATGTTGCTCACCATATCCCACAAAACCACCTTCTTGATTGGGCACGAGCATCTATGTGAGCATGAACCTCGGCACTGGGCCATAATCCGCGTTGCGAGTCTGTCACTCGACACCTTTCGTAAAGTTCTTGATGTCTTGTCCGAATGGATGGTAAGAGGAGGAATTGACGATGTCCGTCGAACGATGAGTACTTGCCACCCTTGTGCAACCAATGGAACCTCACACCTTCCTTGCATACGGGCATGGGAACTTCCGTGAACACACCAGCGCAGAATAACCCATACGCCGGAAGTCATGCAGAGTAGTGGTACCAAACGTGCATTTTGAAGCTTGTCTTTGTAGCTCGGTCGTATGTCCATACCCCTTCGTCCCAAGCACGGACCAATTCATCAAACACGGGCTCCATGAACACACCCATATTACTCCCGGTGTCGGGGAATTATCAACGACAAGAATACGTTATGTCGTTGAAAGGAGACGCCGGGGAGATTGAGGAATAACGAACACGGGCCAACATGTGTATGGGGCAGCCATCATCCATAAGGATTGAACCCATCTCTTGCCGGGCGACACGCATATTGCGAGCCTCATCCGCTTTCTCACGATGTTGGTCATCAAAGCGGTCCATGCTTCACCATCGGATGGATGTACCATCTTGTCGATTGTACCGCTTGCCATTTTTGTGCCATGTCATCTGCTTCGTGGATTCCTCGGTCATGTATAGCCGTTGGATCCTCGGTAGGAACGGAAGGTACCGTGAGGATTTTCACGGGATCGTAAGTCGCCTCTTCCGCCATCACGAGTCTACCTCCAGTACTGGAGGATTTACACTTCGGACAGTACTTTGCATCCTTGTGTTCTTTCCTAAATAGGAGGCACCCCTTCGAACAAGCATGTATCTGCTCATACGGCATCTTAAGTGCACGAAGGAGTTTCTGTGACTCGTACATGCTCTTTGGCGAAATGTGGCCCTCCGGAGCGTGGTGTCAATCACGGTCAACATCTTATCGAAGCCTTCTCGACTCAGGTTTAACTCGGACTTCAACCCCATTAAGCGTCCAATGGCATCCACTTGAGACACCGTTGACCGATCGTGAAGGGGTTTCTGTGCCGAGTCCATCATGTCGTAGAACGCTGTGGCGGTGCCTCCATCTCCTCCTTCTCACGTCCCTCATCGAACTGCCCTGGTGAAAGTCATCTAACATGTCCGCTACCCGGCATCGGCATCATAAGCCTCGACGCGTGGTCTCACCACCTCCTCTCTCATCGATGGGCTTCACCATGGTGGACCCACCGGTGTAGTCCGCGTAAATCCATTCTTCAAAAGATGTTTACCCATGTCCACCTTGTTTACCCTTCTCCTGTTTCCACATTTGCTGCAGGGACACAAAACTAGACAATGTCCTTTAGCACCTTGCCAAATGCACGGTTCAAGAAAGCATCGGTCTTGTTCATCCATTCGTGGTGTAATCACTCGACTTCTCCGGCCCGTACATCCAATGACGGTCATCCATCCTCTAACATATGTATCGTGAGTAATGTAACCATCAATTGCATCTACGTGATCTACGACCATGATACGAAAAGAGGGGTTATACCTAGGTGGCGGTGAAGTCGCTAGCGGGCCGTGGCGGTCGGTGCGATGGCGGCGGCGACGCGCGCGGGGAGACCGCACGGCGGCGCCGGAACTCCGACTTCGGCCCGACGGGTTCTTCTCGCAAAATGGAACAAAATACTGTCATTTAAAAATCGCGAACCTCCTCGCACGGTGAGGTTTCCAAAACTGCAAAAAACAACGACGATGACCGACAACCACATATACAACCACAACCACAACTACACCGTATGATCACAGCGTTATCTCGTGATTGGAATTGTGATTGGAATGTTAATATGCTTTTTGTATATTAACTAATTGGCAACATCCATTCAGATTAATGACAAGAAAATTTCACTAGGCATAGCAAATTTTCTCTGAACTACCGATTCCACCAATCGCAGTACAAAGACAATAATCCCAAGAGGAGTCCAAAGAAAATTCATGTTATGCTTTTCCTTACAAAGCGCCCGCTTCAAGGACAGATTAAAAAGTGAGAATGGCTATAATAACTAGGCGATATGCCAATCTCGATTTGATGACTCTATTTCGCTTCGAAGTTTACGAAATATCCGGAAAGTAGAATCTACTCTTATGTATTTTAACTCAACCCATATTCATCACTTGAAAACATATAAAGTTCCATGGACGCATAGATGTCTAACTAGGTAGGTTGTTGTATCTCAAAAGGTGGATCAGTTGAAATCAACTTCAATCCATATGAGAAATCAATACATGTGGGTTACACAACTTATAACAAACTGAGGATAGAAGACTCAAGAAGTAGGCTTTGGATGTTCGATTATATTATATCACTAAGAGAATGACATAGGTGACATAATACATGTTAAAGCGAAGTGACATAAAAGCGAAGATACTTGTCCATCAGACACAAAGAAAGAGCAGATTTTGATAATTTGATATATGCAGATGGCCTTTAGTAATTTGGATGAATATTTCATATAAGTAGCACAGAGTCAAGCATCCACCGCCATCATACAAGTTGAAACGCAATCAAGCAACTAAAAACTGCATATAAACTTCGCTTAAGATTCGCCATAACTCTCTAATAGACTACATGAAACGATATCGAGTATACACCTTACTAGAACTGAGCAAACATTGGCAAAATAGAATTACCGTAAGACAAGCACAGAAGAAAGGATAGGAAAAGGTGATATCACATATGGATGATTGTTACTAGAAAAGTGTTAACCCCTAATAAATAATCAGAGTCCCAAATCAAGGGCTTGAACTGAAATTGTGCATTCTTTAGCTAAAGTTAGTTCAATAGTTCACGCCTCTCTAACTAAGTAACCATATACCGCTTTTCCGGACCATCAAAGCGGATAACCGATAACCACAAGCAAGCTAATCCTCAAGAACATGCAAGTACCACAATATATCTAACATCTCATAATCAAAAGTTCGCAATTCATATCATTAAAAACATGTTGGCACCACGCATCGATCAAGAACACCTCTTCCTCTGGCGGCTACTTGTTCTTTCCGGTCTTCTTCTTAACCCGATCGCCATGGCGCTGACTGCGCGGGGTGGCGGTCCGGCTTCGGCGGTCGAGCCACTTGAGCGGCTGCGGTTGAAGAAGGGCGGCGGCAGGCGGCGGCGCGGGCGGCGCGGCGGCGGGCGGGCGTGGCGGCGGCGGCGTGCGCGGCGGCGCGCGGCGCGCGGCGGCGCGCGGCGCGCGCGGCGGCGCGGCGGCGGCGGCGAGCGCGCGGCGCGGCGCGCGCGGCGGCGGCGGCGGCGGCGGCGCGCGCGCGCGGCAGCGCGGCGGCGCGCGCGCGGCGGCGCGCGGCGAGGCGGCGGCGGCGGCGCGCGGCGGCGCGGCGAGCGGCGGCGCAGGCGGCGGCGGCGCATGCGCGGCGGCGCGCGGCGTGTCGCGCGTGTGTGTGTGTGTGCGTGCGTGCGAGCAAAATATATTAGTGTCGAAGGTTTGCCGAGTGCCCGAGATCTGGCACTCGGCAAACAATTTTTAATTTTTTTTTTATTTTCTTTGCCGAGTGCCCAAGATTTGGCACTCGGCAAAGAGGTTTTTTTAATTTTTTTTTTAAATTTGTTTTTAAATTTTTTTTAATTTATTTGCCGAGTGCCCGAGATAATACACTCGGCAAAGAGGATTTTTTTTTTTTTGTTAATTTTTTCCCTCCAATTTTTTTTTAAAAAACAGCACCTCTCCCCATCTTTGCCGAGTGTCCTCTGTGTGGCACTCGGCAAAGACCACCTTGGCCGAGTGCCGTGCCCTGACACTCGGCAAACATATTTTTTATTAATTTTGGCCTCCAAATTTTTTTGGCAGCCCTCCTACAGTACGAGGTACTCTATGTTAGGATTTGGTACATTTTTGTGGCATTTTGTTATACTTAGTTAATTTATTTCATTTACTACAATCATTTCGGAAAATGCAAATTTGAACTGCACGTGCATCGAATAATGGAATTTAATGATTCAAAAAATGATAGTCATGTTATTGAGTGTAGTGTGAGGCCGTATCCAGGAACGGACCCGAAATTTCGAACAACTTGTTGACGAAACATGACCGTGAACTTGCGGGCGAAGTGTTTTTAAATTCTATAAAAAGCAAACAACGTCCGAAAATTATGAAACTTGTGGAGATGTCATGATATCATATGTGGAGGCTGTGATAAAATTTGAGAAGGTTTCGTGCACGTTGTCACGTACGATGCTTTCAAACCAGGACATCTCCGTCTGGGATATAAGTATCACATGTGGAGATGTCCTGGTTTGAAAGCATCGTACGTGACAACGTGCACGAAACATCGAAAGTTCTTTAGCTAACAACAAGAGTGCCCTTGAGTTTGGGGTGTTAAGACATGTGCTGCCGGTGACGGATCCAGAACGAAAATAATCGGGTGTCCTCACTCCTTATATATATCTTGGGTTATGTTGGGCTGTGGCTAGGGTGTCATCTTATCTTGGGTTAAGGGTGTCCATACTATATATACACAACTATATATAAAGAAAAATGATTTTTTGACCCTATATATAAAGAAAAATGTTTTTTTGACCCGGTGTCCTGTACACCCCTATAGCCCCGGTGTCCTGTACACCCCTATAGCATACTGTAGATCCGCCCCTGTGTGCTGCAGGTTATAATTGAGATGGAAGTCGGCACTAGAATTCTAGGTGCGTTTGGTGGAACATAATGGTGTTCCAGAGGTCTCTAGTGGATGTAATTTACCATGGTGTTCTTCTGCTTAAACTAAACATGGTATGTCCTTGCATGTGTCAATGAATCCAATACTGACGAACTGAACAATTACTCCAATCCTCATATTCTGTGATAAAAATGAGCAATGGTAGACTGTTGCGACAGTAATGTGGTCACGTCTCTGCTGGCTCTTGCGGTACAAAATAGAAGCGAAGCACACAATAATATATGCCTTTTCTTTTTCACAAAAAAAACATTTGTCTGAGCCCAGGTTCGAACTGGGGACCTCTAGTGTGTGAGACTAGCGTGATAACCAACTACACCACCCAGACAACTTGTGCAAAAAATGTCGATGTCCTCTTTAAATGGGTAACTTAGCAGTGCATCAGAACTGAAACAAACTACAGCTTTACGAATTGCAGGACAGTGCGTCCACCTTGTCCTCCTCCTCGACGTCAAAGAGCACAGCCGTCGTGCTCCGCCGGTGCCCACGTTCACTTAGCCTGGCCTCAATCTCTTCAACCATGGCATATACCTCCTTCGAGGCAGGGCGTGTCTGTTGGCCTAACTCCAGGAGAGAACTCACACATTGGGTCTTCTTTTGGAAATGAAGAACACAACACAGAAGAACACTTGGAATTGTGACGCCAACTTACTTGCGCCGTTTTCTTTCTCTTCTGTTATTCCACTCTTTTCCCGACACACACACCTTACATTGTTTCTCTGTTATATTCTCATGATGAGATAAGTACTCAATCAACTAACTGAACAATACATACAGTCAAGCCACTGACACCTGAACCGATTTCCATGGCACGGCTCCAACAAAACCGTCGGCGACTACTTCCTACATGCATGCCACTAAGGGCATGTCCAGTGGCACAGACAGCTGCTGTCTATACTTCCACTCCATGTCATCTATAGATAGCACTAAAAACACCCTATACAACGGATTGTCTATTTAGTTGTCTATATAGAATCCCACAATTGCATGAAACATGAAAATTTATTGATCAACACTAAATTATATCTTTGTGATCTATTTTGTTGCTTTTTGCCACAACTTATTTGATCAATGAAGACGGGAACAAAGTTTTCTGTGTCAAGAACACAAAGAAAATACACCCATCTTATTGCTAGATCACCCAGAGTGAAACTGAAAATCAGTATATTAGTTCCTTCTTACATTAGAGAGCCTAAAATATACTTGTTGGCTTGTTCAATTGTAGAAAGAGTTGTGCACTAACAATCACCAACAAACAGTAAGAAATGGTCGAATGAGACCTACATACATGGTCCTTCAAAGATTTCCCAATAGCAGGAAGGTCTTTAACTTGGTCGGCACTTTCTATTTTGAATGGCAATTTCTCGATCACTGGAATAGCCTTGTAATAGCTAAACGATCTTCGGTCATCTCCCAGGTCTTCAAGAGGAGAAAAATGCAGTCGTGGGATTGATAAATGTGTCAAATGCAGATAGGAGCATATCTACAGCAGTTTGCCATATAGGAGACTAGGGTTCTACGGAGTCAACGGGAATCAGCAAGAGGAGTGATTACCCCGCGGAAGCGGTGGAGCCAGGCAGAGTCGAGCTCCCGCAGCAGCGCCTTGGCGTCCACGGCGAGCACGTGGGTGGCCGCCGCGCCCTCGGCAAGCTTCTCCTGGACGCGGCCCCCCATCTGCACAAGCCTCTGCTTCCACACCTGTACCGATGGATCCCCAAAACCTAAGCACAAATGGATACGCTAGCGAGAGCAAATTGGACGCACTGTGTTGGGGAGCGCGACCTCGAGGCGGAGAGACAGCACGGCTTGGGAACGACGAAGGCGGCGGGAAAAAATCGCACGAGGAGGTTGGGAGCACCGGATCGGGCGGGGGACGCGCACAACGGGAAAAATGTTGTCGATAGCTTCCGAAATTTTTGGAACGAAGCCGTCGATTGTATAGTAGACGACTTCTCTCCCTCTCTCTTTTCTTTTTCTTCCATCTCATAAAAAATCCTAGATGGCATCTCTTATAGACAGCTGATGGTGGACGATTGTACATGCCCTAACCACACGTGGTCAAACACTAACAAACTCGATCCCCTTCACATGGTGAGGTCCTAGATGTGCGCCACTGCTACATGCACTCAATCATGCTCCTACTAGCCAGGATGACTTAAGTACTAGCCTACATGCAAACTGACGACTACTAATATGCAAACTATATCTAGCACTTCTGCTAGCACGTTACATCTAACGTGTAACAAATACTGAACAACAAGATTAATCTAACAGTGTCTTGTCACCCATCAAGAACTCCATCGATGTCCAGGAGGCTTGACCCCGGGCTCTTGTCAATGCCCATGGCCTTCGATCATCTCCTTCCTCGCCTTCTTGGCGTCCTCCCATCGGCTCATCCTCGCATAGAAGTTGGACGGCAGGACGTAGTTTCCACCGTGCTCCGGCTCGATTCGCATCAACTCTCCGATCATCCTCTCGCCGAGCTCCATCATGCCATGATTCCCACAAGCCCGGATCAAAGACCTATATACCATGGCGTTTGGTGGAATGTCCATTCCCCGGATCAGCTTCTCGGCATCATCAAATCGACCTGCCCTGTTGGTTTGCATGTCAACCATGCATCCGAAATGCTCAATCCTCGGCGCAATCCCAAATTCAACCTCCATTATCTCCAAGTATAGCTGCTCTTCATCCACCAATCCAGCATGGGCGCAAGCGCACATCACCGCCAGCACCGTGACGCCCTCGCCGCGCATCCTGGAAAACAAGGCGAGCGCAGCACGGCCATGGCCGTGGACGGCAAAGCCCTGGAGCATGGCGTTGTAGGCTTGTAGCAGCGCGTGTCCATGTCCGCAACGCCAGCGAACACCTGCTCGGCCAGGTCCAGCCTCCCGCACCTGGCGTACATCTCGACGAGCCCGGTGGCCACGAATCAGTTCACGGCGCTCGAGAGCATAGGTTAGGCGTGCGTCCATACACCGTGCCCGAGAGCGCCGAGCTCGCCGCACGCGCCGATGTCGGCGACGAGCGTGATCTCGTTCGGCCTGACCTTCAAGGATATCATCCGCCGAAGCAAGTCGAGGGCCTCCGCCGCCAAGCCGGCGCACGACGCGTCCCTGTCCCGGCGCGCGTAGGGCCTGGCTGGACGATCCTATCGAACACCCGGCGGCAGGATGCGAGCCTGTTGTTAGCACTAATCATGACTTGTACATGTGTCTTAGGAAAGTTGCATGATTGAGACGTGCATGTACGTCATGCACATCGAGTAGTGCATCTGCTGCATGTGTGCGTTGCATGTAGGAGTTAGTTTTAGTCTTTGTTTTGTGGAATAACCAGGCACGGCTAGTTAGCAAGTCGTTAGTTAGTTGCATGCATGTTTAGTCGGGCACGTCTTGGAATGTGGCTCGTGGTCAGACTAGTAGACCGCTTCATGCGGATCATGGAGTTTGTGAGTCTCGTCGTGCATGAGTTGGTGGCTCGTGCAGGCCGCGCGTATGTGCGCGTATGACCCGGGCAGTAGTTGCTCCCGTGCATGCATGTGAGCATGCAAGATTAGCTATATAAGCTATGTACTAATGTGTTTAGTAAGTTGGGGTGATCAAACAGAGAAACCAGAAAAGGGCGTTCGTCGCCGCAAAAGCTTGTGGTCTCCTGTGTGTTTGTTCCAAGTGTTCCTGTGAGTGTTGAGTTCATCTTTCACGTGAGTTTGATCCTTGGGCGGTTCCAACAATTGGTATCAGAGCCACATGGCGCTGGTTCCGCACGGTGCCGGGGGGAGCTCGGTGTCGCTGACCTGCCCGGTGCTCACGCCGGCGAACTACACCGTCTGGGCGATCAAGGCGGAGGCGATCCTCGACGCCCAGGGTCTCTGGGAGGTGGTGTGCCCGGCGGATGGCGCGGACGTGGACGAGAAGAAGAACAAGACGGCAAGGGCGCAGCTCTTCGGCGCGCTGTCGGAGGACATCCTCATGCAAGTGTCGACGAAGAAGACGGCGAAGGAGGTGTGGGACAGCCTCAAGACGAGGTTCGTCGGCGCCGATCGCGTCAAGGCGGCGCGGCTCTCCACTCTCCGAGGCGAGTTCGACAAGCTGCACATGGCGGATGGAGAGCTGCTGGACGACTACGCCGGCAAGATCAGCGGCATGGCGGCGAGGTACGCCGGCCTTGGCTCGACGCTCGGCGACGCCGCCATGGTGAAGAAGCTCCTCGACACCGTGCCCGACCGGCTGTACTCCGCGGTGGCCGGGATCGAGCAGTTCTGCGACGTGGAGACGATGGCGTTCGAGGAGGCGCTGGGCAGGCTCAAGGCGTTTGAGGAACGCTCACGGCGGCGCGCGCAGGCCGGCGGTGAACGGAATGACGGCCAGCTTTTGCTCACGGCTGCCGAGTGGCAGGCTCGGGAGAAGCTCAAGTCTCCGGGGAAGAAAGGTAAATGCTACAATTGTGGTGTTCGTGGACATTTTGCCAGAGAATGTCCAAATCCACCAAAGAAAGAAGCACTTCTCGCAATGGCGGATGATGAACCAGCACTACTTTGAAGTTTGTCTAGAAAGTAGAATAAGCAAGTCAAGATTAGGGGGGAAATTGTTAGCACTAATCATGACTTGTACATGTGTCTTAGGAAAGTTGCATGATTGAGACGTGCATGTACGTCATGCACATCGAGTAGTGCATCTGCTGCATGTGTGCGTTGCATGTAGGAGTTAGTTTTAGTCTTTGTTTTGTGGAATAACCAGGCACGGCTAGTTAGCAAGTCGTTAGTTAGTTGCATGCATGTTTAGTCGGGCACGTCTTGGAATGTGGCTCGTGGTCAGACTAGTAGACCGCTTCATGCGGATCATGGAGTTTGTGAGTCTCGTCGTGCATGAGTTGGTGGCTCGTGCAGGCCGCGCGTATGTGCGCGTATGACCCGGGCAGTAGTTGCTCCCGTGCATGCATGTGAGCATGCAAGATTAGCTATATAAGCTATGTACTAATGTGTTTAGTAAGTTGGGGTGATCAAACAGAGAAACCAGAAAAGGCGTTAAATGCGCCGCAAAGCTTGTGGTCTCCTGTGTGTTTGTTCCAAGTGTTCCTGTGAGTGTTGAGTTCATCTTTCACGTGAGTTTGATCCTTGGGCGGTTCCAACACCTGTCGCAGCGGGCGAAGACGTCGAGCAGCGCGGCGCCGAGGAATTTGAACGAATGGGTGGCGAGCGCGAGAGCAGCGCGGCACCGAGGAATTTGGGCCTTACTTATTGGGCCTATGACTGAGATGGCTTGTTGTCGCATCTGCAAATTTATTATTGGAATGAGATGGACAATGAATTACTAGTTCAATGTAATGTTCGTGCGTGCTCTGCTACGGATTAAAAAATATTATAGTTTTATTATGTCAGGTTATCAACTATCATTGTGTTAAGCGACGTGATCTAAGTTGTCAGTGTACCGTTCGATGATGCAACTGACGCCGAAAAAGGCAAGGAAGACGAACAACCACCGACTCTAATTTCTAAATAGTAGAGATTGAGATCCTAATTGCACAATGCATCTCTATATATGTCAAACAAAAGATCCGTAACCCTTTCCCCATTTTTAGCTTAAATTGTGATCCTTGATTCTACGGAAGAGTGACCTTTTTGCCATTGTTATCCAATAATCGCGACGCGTTACGTACTATTAGTTATTGGATGCACCTTTATGTAGTTACAGTTAGGTAGTATTAAACCACATACTCAACTAATCGTAGCGTGTTACTCCCTCCGGTCACAAAAGAGTGACGTCCTATAATGCGTGCAGTCGAAATGTAAATTTTTTACTAAAGATATTGTCTAAAATGTATGGTTTCGAAATATGAAAAATGATACTTGTGAATTTGTCATTACACAGACTTTTATAATAGTACACTTTTGCACTCCATCTGTCCCGCAATATAAGTCCAAAGCCCAACATACGTATAAACCAAGGAGACACTAAATCTAAGAAAAAGTTAATTTCATCGGACCATGCATGCCCTTATGAAATATATACTACAACTACTAATCCACTTTGTCAGCATTAAGGAGGGGTATATAGTGAAAATATTGTAATAACTACACCTTTGATATCTGCAATGGACTTATATTTTGGGACGACACTTCCCATGAATAGGGACTTATTTTGCTCGATAGAGGGATAATTTTTTTTTAACAAATATATGATGTTAATATTCAGCTGTTAAAGTATTAAGCGGTCAAAGTAGCATCTTGCTGACTTTGAAAAGTAGAAAAATGTTACTCTTCTGTAACCGGAGGGAGTACAGCAAACTTAAAGTTATCACATCCACATTTCAGTTATCACAAATGAGCGGAAGGAAAATGCATGAATACATAGAGAATGAATGTTTTTTTAAAAAAATTCTACACATTCTAAAAATATGGTAGCTGTTCTTTGCAACAATATGTAAGTTAAACCACCTATACTGTAGGGTGATTTCTTATATATCTGCTAGTCAATAATATTCCCTGCTGTAGCTGTTCTTTGGTTAGCACAAACTTTTTTAAAAGACGAGTTAATACATGGTGGCATAATAGTTACTGTATAATACATGGTGGCACAATAGTTACTGTGCTTCTCTGTAATTCTGCAAAGTCATGAATATTGCGTATAGTGGCACAATAGGATTTTCCCCCTTCATTGAGCATGGAAAGAAAGTTGATGCCAATGTTTTACATTGATGGAATGTGATGATAACATTCTTTATGCCCTCATGATATTGCGTAATGTTTACAGACACATTATCACTCCATGTTCCAAATATGCAATGCATTATTTTGTTTAACCTCACAACTCCATGGCATTCTTCTATTATTTGATTCCCCTTGCTGCCCTAAATTTTTCATTAATTGTTCTATAAGCAGTACCCGTGGACTGTGGTCCTATATTAGATCCAATTAAAAAGGGTGCACAATTTTAATTCTGCTGTAATTTCCCTTCTTTTTGCAGTACATCCATTTTCTCCAACGGAAGTACTCTTTGAACTCATCAACCTCCTGGGCCACACGGCTCCTGCTAGTGGGGCCCTTTGTGGATTTCTTCTTTTTTTTGTCCAGAATTTTCTTTATCCGGTCCACATTAAAAAAAGAAGAAGTACTCTACCTCCGAAAGCGCCCACGGAAACATAGTCCTCCACCTTGAGCCCCAGCTCAAACCACACAATAATTTCAGGTGAGATACTACGGCCGAGCCCCATGCTCGATCCCTGGTCGGCTAGATGGACCACGCCGCCCCTAGCCAACGAGCCCCAGCTCGTTTCTCTGTGGATTTCTTGTTGACAGGCAAAAGGGTGGATCACTTCGATTTCACATCGCTTGCTCTTGTAAGGGGCGAATCTCATGACAATGTTTCATGTCTCCTCTGATCCTATGGTGATCTATGTTGTAGCTTCTCTATAAGCAATTCACCTAGCTGTTTTCTTAGAGATAAAGTGGTGATTGGCCAGCATTTAGCAGCTTGACATTTTGCAATACTGCGCACGCATGATGCTCTACCAGTTCATCGTATTGGATATTTGGATGAGCTAGAGTGGCATTGTATTTCCTCTTGTGACTAAAATGCCTTTAATTTACTGCTTAGCCTAGCAATAAGTTGAGACAACTTCATCTTTCCTTTATGTGTCATCCCTTGCTTGTTAATGGTCTATAGGTATGTTAAGCTTGATTAGAATTTGGGATTCGAGTGTTTGCCAGATTAGTTCCTTTGTGTTTAACCTCTTTTTTTTTGCCCATCTTACTGTAGAATTTTTCTTATTCTGTAGTTTTTCCTCACACTCTCATGCTTGGCCGAATATTCCAAAAAAATGAAAATTTGAGTGGGATTGTTGAGGAAAACAGAGGGCCATCCCTCTCTTCATTTAAGGACTTGAGGTTGTTTATGACCCTTTTTTCTCTTGCAAACATCCTTATCGATAGTGAACCATAATCTGAACACAGAACAGAATAATCAGGTTGTTTTAAGCTATGTGAAAAGTTTTTGCAACAACAGCGTACAAGACAAACTTACACTTCAGCAAGAGGGAAAAACGAGGGATTGAATAAACAATTTTCCAAAGGAGAATAAAATTAAGATGCGAGCAAACCACGACAACAGCAACTTTTCTTTTTTAGTGAGTACAAGAGATGTGGGGACCCCGGTAATTATCTCCATAAGACCGAGATTAGACAAGGTCTTAGGGACATAATTACGGGTCTCCGGTAAATGAATTCCAATTTAACTCTATCCAAGTGAGAGGCTTAGCCGAATACTGGAGCCTCAACGATCATGCGCGCTGCTCCCTTGCGAGCGCTACATGATTGTTGATTCTCCCTCGATTCGAAGCACTACCCTTGATGAGTTAAATGGGAATTCATCAACAACGAGTATGACATATATTGGCTCCCAAGATCAACGACCAATATACTCATACTCTCATCCAACGTTGATTACCTCCATACAACGCATACAACAAGAGATAAAAGACATACTGCATAATAGTTAAGGTCTACAGCTTATTACAAACGGCCGACCGGCCAAATTCAAGTAAAGTACCAAGTAGCAGCGGAAGCAAATAAATAAAGCAAAAGACCAGTAGTGGTATGCCCATCACCCATCGGCAACCGACTGGGAGTTAAATGGTAGCACGCTACTCATTAGTGTCGCCCAAGTCAACACTAGCGAGATCATCATAATCATAACCTTCCTCACCTGAAAAGGCCAGCAAACATCTGGCTGAGTACAAGTGTACTCGCAAGTCTTACACAAATAAAAATAGTTATGCATAAGGGTCATTCAAAGGATGGCTCATATTGGTTTAGTTTTGCGAAAAGACGCAACAATTAACATCCTACACATACTAGTTTTTCATGTACCCATTTAAAATCAGATTTGAAGTAGAAGTAAAACATGTAGTAAAGTATTTCAGTAATAAACAATTGAATCATACAAAGACCAAAGTGGCAGCCCACTTTGATATACTAAACACATGAGCAACCCGTTCATGACGAATCCCAAGTTTAACCACAATTTTAATTAAAAGTCTAAAAATAAGCAGCCACAAATTTCAAGCGGTCGTCCATAACCGTGGACACGGCTATTCGAATAGATTTATACCCTGCAGGGGTGTACTACTTTACCCACACGACTTGATTAGCGTAAGCCTCCAGAGGCCTGCAAATAGCACACTTCCTATGGTATGCCGGCGGGTAAATCAAGATCTGATCATTTTCAGAAGAAAGCCCTATTGAGCTAAGTCCCCCTTGTGAGATGGTTCCTTGCCTAGTACAAGCGTCGGATAGCACTTGCTAGGGGGCTCACAAGTTATATTGGAAATACCGATGCAATCAAAACAAAAGAATTGGTGCTCCCTTGCACACTATAAAGGATTACATCGGCTCCTCAAAGAATATAGGATTTCACGGTCGCTATGCCCTTACACCACCAAGGACTTAACACAATAAAACCCTCCCCTACTTAACCATCGGCTCCCAACCCGTGTGGCGGACGAGTGTTGCTGAACGATGAGGTACCCAAAGTTCGGTCCTCAATTGTCTAGACAAGTCCTTCCACTTACCCAATGCTCGTGCACAAAGCACCATCACTAACCAACACTTGTCCGGACCAAATCTCATTTAAAAATGACAAAATTTTACTCATAAAACAGCTACAAAGATCTGAAGTAAAAACATAAAGTAAGAGTTGTGTGTATTCCAAAACCATCGGGTTATTCCCGACGATCGAACTCACCGTGTCTAGACTTGCATGGCTAAGCAATTCTATCACCCATAGTTCACACATCCTATCTTAAGCATATAGGAGTTGGCATAATTCAAGATTAACCTCAAGCATAGGACATATCTAAACTACACATCACAAAAATATTGACATAATCAAAATAGCATGCAAGCAATTATCATTGCACTATCTTAACCAAAGCGGGATCAAATATGATGCAAAAGAAAGTTCAAATGATGCTTGCCTTGCTGGTATAGTAGCTGCTCGCTCTCGATGGCGTAAGTGTCGATGTCAATATGCTCGGGATCTATATAATTATAACATCAAATAAATCAGAAAACAACTCAAAACCAAAATACTCAAAAATGCATGATTTTTCTACAGTAGTTAGGTCATGATTTTAAAGGATTTTTGGTGAAAGAATTATTTCATTTTGATTTAGCATGTGAAAGTTATAATGGTGCAATTTGATTTCAATAAGCGTCATTATGTAATTTAATTATGAAGTGAAATTTTGTAGAACAGTGGCGGGGTAAAGGATTACATAGGTAAATAGGTAATATTAATACAAGTTCAGAATAGTTGAGTTTGTCCTTTTTGGAGTTTTTATGATTTAGTTATTGATTTTCAAAGTTATCAGCCTTTTATAGTATAAAAATAATGGAGTTAAGGAGTATATTCTCCCAAAATAGTTTCTGTGATAGAGGTAATGTGGAGACCATTTTAATAATTAAGTTCACTGAAAATGAAAATTATCAAAAGTGGTCTCACTGTTTTTGGAGTTTCCAATAATTACTTATGCATTTTTAAAGATTTCAGTCCATTTTCCTATTGTAAATATAATGATTCTAATGAATAAATTTCCAATTAAAGCCCTCTGCTACAGAGACATGTATGAAACTAATTTTGATAGGAAGTCCATTAAGAGTGTAAATTTCCAGAAGTGGTTTCATGTGATTTGGAGTTAAGATGAAATAGTTATGCATTTCTAAAGTTAATACTAATTTCCAGTGTATAAATAAACTGATTTCGAATTTACTAAAGTGATTTTTTACTCTTCTCACCGAGTGCAGCGCTAGCGCAGATCATCGGACCAGCGGGCCCGCTCGTCGTGACCCATTTGCTAAGCGCGCGCGCGATGTGCGTGCTAGAGGCGATGAGTTGCGGCCGTTGGATCAAGATCCAACGGTCCATATTCGAGATGCAATAGGGCGCTCGAATGTCTCACAAATCCAAACCGTCCCTCTCGCATCCTACGGTCCAGATTGATTCCGTTTATTTAGTTTCCTTAACACGTGTTGAAAGCCTTGGGCCCATGTCAAAGAGAGATTAGTTGTTTCAAGCGGCCACTACTCAATTTAAACAACAATTAGTTTTAAACTAATCGCGCTCTGTTTTGGTCGGTAATCCGACAACAAACGGCGCTCCGTGAGCTTGCACGGCTCGCCGGTCTTTGTGGTCCACGCCGCGCGGACAAGGCCAAAACGGGTACCTAATAGCCGTGCGATCCTAGGGGTACCTTCAATCGGAGTTGGGACGGCCAGTGCGCGCGCAACGGCGCGAGCGAGGTGACCATACGGCTAACGTGCATGTGCCAACCTAGTTCATTTAGAGCTAATTAACGCATGCTTAAGCTATGAGAGTGGTCATCAAGCTCACCGAGAGATGGAGTGGTCGGGCTCGGGAAGAAGCGGTCACCGGTAATGGCGGCGGCGGTGATGCGGCTCACGAGGAGGGGGCTCCCTGGGCCACAAAACTGAAATATGGAGGTGGTGTAAGGTTGAGTGAAGCTAGTAGATGGTCACACCAAGAGGAATCGGTCAAGAGCTCACCAAATCAACAGTTTGACGATGAACAGAGATGTTGGCCGAAAATGGGGAAAAGCTTCAAATGCCGAGCTCCTACGAATCATCCGGCCCAAGAAGTGAGGAAACGATGCTAATACTTGAGGGCATAAAGTGACACGTTAAGGAGAGACTAAAACTCACCGAGTCGAGATTTGCACGAAGGTGGCCTTGAGGCACGCTCTGGAGCTCTGGATGGCACGATGGTGGTCCAAGCGCTACAAGCAACGAGCGGCTTGCATTAGCGAAAGTGGAGAGGCAAGGAAGGCGGGCGCGCAGAGGACTCATGCGGAGGGGGCTTACCGGGAAAGAGCTCGAGTGGCCTCCTCTCCTCTGTCAACCGAGGAGAAGTGGGGAGAAAGCGGGCGTGGGGTGGTTTTATCCGAGGCGAAGACGCAACGAGCGGCGTTAAGTGAAGAGCTCGGGAATTGGCTAAGAGGCGGTGAATCCACGGGGTGAGAATCGCCTCAACGGCCAAACAGGAAACTTCGAGCGCGTGGCGTTGGAGCTCGAGTCGGAGGTGATAGGAGGAAGACGAACCCGACAAGCGGGGCCCACAGGTCGCGGCTCTCCGTTCGCGCGCAAGATGGGGAACGTGGCCCACTTGGGACCCTCGGATCTGAATCGAACGGTTGGGATTTGAAAGAGGTAAGTAGTGCGGGGTGAAGCGGTAAGTGGTCTGGAGCGTTGAGCTTCTATCGGACGGCTCGCGGGTGGTGCGTTTAGGTGGTTGGGTTGAGCCAGTGCCAAATTGGACTCGGGCCCGAGGAATAGTACTAAGGTTTAGGGTTTCAAGTTTGACTGGAATTTAAAGTCTGTCTAGCAACTTTGACCGGGGTTTATAAATAGAAATAAATTTCATAAAATCCTCAGATAATTTGTGGGGGTTCCTGGGATGATGTAGTTCCCATAAAAATTATGAAACCCTACTGTTCATAATATAGTTGGTGATATTTAAATTCAAACATGTTGTGTGTCTATAAATGTTGTTTGAATTTTAATGAGGTTCAAACTAGTCCCAAAAATTTGGTAAAAATTACATTAATTCATGATAATCAATGTAGTATTTAAATAAATTATTTTCAGGTGATGATCACAACTTTTTATCACTGGTTTGAATTGGAATGCGAATTTTGATGTGTATGTTTACCTCAAATTAGATTTTCCAAGTACAATATATTATGAAATGATTTGAATTTGATGATGCAGGTTAGTGAAAAACATATTAATTCCATTTAATTAGTTGGGGCTGTGACAAGAGACAAGCCAGACGCACACGCTCAACACATGCTACACTCACACCACCCACGTACACATATGCGTGGGCATCTTTTACAAACGCTAAGAATATATCGGAGGCATCCACACGCAAGCGTGTGTACTTCTAAAATCGATGGACACCAGTGTCAAGTCTAAAACTTAAACCTTGATGAACTGGGTGCACACCCGTACGCTAGCTATCTGACCACACGTTAGAACACCAGATGCACACCTGCACATCTAGCCACGTGACCCATGCTAGTTTCCCAACAGCAGATTTTCTAACATTGTAGAGTCGTAAAAAGAAAATGGTCAAAGGCTTTATAAATAATACTAAACACACCTCGTGCTTGTTTGCCCCAGCCATCGTGTCACTTAACAATAATAATCTACTGGTACACTAGATGCTGACTCATGTGTCTATCTAATTGACTTCATGGCTAAGAAAAAAAATGGTTTATAGTGTGTATGCAGTTATGCATGGATGACACTTGTGTTGATACAATGCCACACTTGGACTTAGTCTTCTTTTGTGCGTCGGTTGTATTAGCACATAGATTTTTACCCCCTTTTTTTCTTTGAAAATCACACAGATTTTTACTCTTTTTTCCTATGAAAATCACACAGATTTTCACTTTTTTTTTCTTTGAATATCACACATATTTTTACTTGCAAGACCTAACCGTGAAGGGAACACAATACTTGTAGCTTTTTACTAGGAAATGAAATATACAACAGAAATTAGCAACGCCGGGCATTTGTTCCTATTTAACTCTCTTCAGCTAGTTCTTGGTCATTCCAAGCCACCACAAATCTGAATAAGGGAAGCCCATTCCGGTGAGCAGTGTACGTACAGAGCTCGCTAGCTCATCGTGACCGCGCGCGCAGCAGCAGCTAGCGATGGCGAAATGCGGTGGTTCCAGTGTAATTGGCCGGCGCCGCCGCGTGGTCCTTTTCCCGTTGCCCTACCAGGGCCACATCAACCCCATGCTCCGCCTCGCCTCCGCGCTGCACGCCCGCGGCCTCGCCATCACCGTGCTCCATACCGAGCTCCACGCGCCAGACCCGGCCGGCTTCCCCGCGGACTACCGCTTCGTGGCCGTGCCCGACAACCTCCCCGCCGAGGTCGCGGCGTCCGAGGACATCGCGGCGGTCCTGATGGCGCTCAACGCCTCCTGCGCGGCACCGTTCAGGGACCGGCTGGCCGCGCTGCTGGCCGAGGGGAGCGTCAGCTGCGTGATCACCGACGTCGTCTTATTCTCGGCGCAGGCGGCGGCGAGGGAGCTCGGCGTGCCGGCGCTGGGGCTCATGACGAGCAGCGCCGCCAGCTTCCAGACGTTCATGGCCTACCCGATGCTACTTGACAAGGGCTACTTGCCTGTCCAAGGTGATCAAGTTCATCCGAAGCTCTGATTTAGCTTGATTTGTTGGCTTCGCCCAGGAGAACACTCGCTCATGGCTTTGAACATACACTTGCACGGTGGAGAGAATGAACTCGGTAGAACAACTGAGCACAAACTACTTGTTCTATTAGTTACTCAACTCAACGAATACAAAGACTAAGTACATATTTATACACATGCTAGGCCATGCAAGCCACTAGACACTGCACGCACAACACCACTAAGTCACGAACTAACTCACATCTCCTGCATGCACGCCATGATCCTAACTACTCGATCGGCCACTAACACGACTAGATAATGGGCTTCCAACTGCATGTAGTAAACTCAGTAGGAGTGGATCAACACCATGCAACGTGCAGACTTCCTCCTATGCACTAGACCCGGTACTACTTGCTGCTGTTACTATCAAGTAAATACAAAAGTCAAGATTAATTCTAACATGATTTACTAATTAATCGTGAACTAATCAACTAATTGCTCCTTCATTGCCTGAAGAGTGGCAGAAGGATGCTCCCGTCAAGGAGCTGCCCCCGTTCCGAGTGAAGGACCTGCAGCGGATCGACATGAGCAGCCTCGGCACCTTCGCCGACCTGCTGGCGCACTTCGTCGCCGGAGCCAGGCGATCCTCCGGCCTCATACTCAACACCTTCGACGCCATCGAGGGCGCCGTCGTCGACAAGATCCGCCGAGACCTGTCCGTACCGGTGTTCCCCGTCGGCCCTCTCAACAGGTTGTCACCGCCGCCGTCGATCGAAACCAACCTGTCACCTCAAGACCGCGGCTGCCTCGACTGGCTGGGCACCCAGGCGCCGGGATCCGTGCTCTTCGTGAGCTTAGGGAGCGTCGCCGCCTTGGACGCTCACCAGTTCGTGGAGTTAGCCTGGGGCCTGGCTGACAGCAACCGCCCGTTTCTGTGGGTGGTCAGGCCAGGCCTGGTCCGTGGCGGTTTGGAGTCCGACTCCGGCGAGCTCGAGCTGCCCGGAGAGGTGCAGGAGGAGGCACGCGATCGAGGGAGGATCGTCCGTTGGGCCCCGCAGGAGGAGGTGGTTGGCCATCCCGCCATTGGCGCCTTCCTGACGCACAACGGGTGGAACTCGACGGTGGAGGCTCTAGCGGAGGGCATCCCGATGGCATGTCTGCCGTGCTTCGGCGACCAGTTTGGGACTGCTAGGTATGCGTGCGACGTGTGGAGGGTGGGAGTGGAGGTGGAGGGGGTAACTCGGCTTGAGATCCGAGCCGCCATTGAGAAATTGATGGACGATGACAAGCAAGGGACGAAAGAGCTTAGAGAGAGAGCCAAGGATATCAGGGCCAAGGCTGAAAAATGCATCAGAGGAGGAGGATCTTCTCACACAGCTTTGCTTAGCTTGGTGAATTCCATACTGTCATTCTGAATGTGTAAAATCGGGTGCAAAGTTTTATATTTCTTTTAAACTTATAAAAGCAGCATAAAAACATCGTAGTTATGGTGTCTATCGAAAGAGATCGTCAAGCATGGGCGGATGCTCTTAGGGTATGTGTATTACATATATAATAAAATATACTATTAATTGGACTAACCAGACTACAACTCCCTCTCAGTCTATCAAAGCATGCCTCTCTCTGGTGTCCCACAACCTCAAACTGGCACATGTGATGAACAACCCATGATCACACACCATTCGACCTTTGCTCGTTGAGCATTAGACCATTCGGTCCAACCACAATAAGGTCATTCCCCGTCATCTCACAACCGGACTCAGGCACTTTGCCGAGTGCCTCAGGCACTAGGCAAAGGCTCCTTTGCACTCGGCAAAGGCTTTGCCGAAGTCGACACTCGCAAAGGGCACTCGGAAAAAATTAATCGGCAAGCGGCCTTTGCCGAGTGTATTTTTCGGCACTCGGCAAAGACTTTACCGAGTGCGCCGAGTCGCCTCGGCAAAGAAAAGGCCCGATTCTGGCGCCGCCTGTTGACGGCCGCTGCCGAGTGCCAACCAGCGCACTCGGCAAAGATTTTTACTTTTTTTGAAAATGTCTTTGCCGAGTGTCGGAATGATGGCACTCGGCAAAGTTTTTAAATTTTTTGAAAATTCTTTGCGGCGCCGAGAGTTTGGCACTCGGCAAAATTTTAATTTTTTTAAAAAAATTCTTTGCCGAAAGTGCCATGGTCATTCCCACATTCCAGCTTTGCGAGTGCCATGACCATGGCACTCGGCAAAGGACCTATTTGCCGTGTGTTGCACTCGGCAAAGTGATAAAACTGCGTTTTTATTTGTTTTACATTCCATCACGACAAACAAATCCATCCAAACATATATCGATCCATCACATATATATCACATCCATCACATATATATCTCATCCATCACATATATATCACATCCATCACATATATATCTCATCCATCACATATTTATCACATCCATCACATATATAACAATAAGTGCTCAAGTCCATCCAAACAAATCCACAAGTTCATCACGATCGACAAGTGCATCATAAGTATATCACAAGTCCATCACCAAGTGAACAACAAATGAAAATACAACTACCATTCATCTCGAAGGTGGCCACTGCGATCGTGGTGAAGGAAAAGCTCCATCATTCGGAGGCGCATGAGGTGGATTATTCGAACCGCCGATTGAGGTGCACAAAGGAGAAGAGATTGCATGTGAGACAAGATTACATTAGATACCTAATCTAGGAAGGTAGAGGTCATACAAGCAAAGCACAAGCGAAAGCAAATAACTTTCATACTCACGGGAGTAGGCTGCGGTGCGGGGCGCGTGGCGGAGGTTGAGCGAACAGCCCGGTGTGCAATGGCCCGTATGTTGCCCAAGACCTTGTAGGAACTCCATCATGTCCGCCACCTCTGCGTCTGGGCTGCCGCTCGGCCTCGGTGGGCCGACATCCTCTCTTTGCTCGGCCTCCGGCTCTGACGTTGCCTCATTTCTTGTTCGGTGGGCTGCAATATTTTACTTCAATATTTCATAATGCAAAGCTAATAAAGGTGTGTAAAGATCAATGTCTGACGAGTAAAGCAGAATAACCTCGAGTGCGTCGACCGGTCTTTGTCGGTGATGCTGCCGTGGGCGTATGGCGGGCTCGCTCGTGCTCGTGCTCGGATCAGGGAGAGAGATGGAGTAGAGGCCGTGTCGATGAGGCCATCGCCAAGCGAACCGCCCATGCTTCTTGCCTTGTCCCACCCTCACGGCGATCTCTCCATCAAAGTCACGGGTGCTCGGATCATGGTCGGCCCATGGACCGACCTTGCCGCCGACGTGTACTCACCGATGCGGTGTGGGCGCTCGGGTTCGTATGCGCCTCGGGCGGGTCCTCGAGTTGAAGGAGGCGTCGGACGTCGCCTTGCCCTTGTAGGCCATACACCATGCACGGAAGTTCGAGCAAGGTGGGCACTATGTGACGCCATTGCGAGAAAGACGACAAGATAATTAGAAATCGGCGAAATTGAGCGTCACAATAGATAAATGAATTCGTGTACCCATGCTTGTTTGTATGCGGAGAGGCTACGGCTGCCTTGATGGTGTGCTGGACCTTGCATCATCAAGCGACGGTCCGGGCATCATCGTGCATCGGAGATACTCCTCGTGAACCACTTGTCCACGATCATCGCCCGGACTCGGGATACGATTGGTACCACCAGGAATCATCTACACGTCATCAAGTATTTGACATATAAGAAGATCAAATTAAGCGTGCTTAATCTCAAAACGAATCAATATTAATGTTCTTCATCTACCTCAAGTCTTGGTCGGGTCAGCGTCATGTTTCTTGCGTCTTTCTTGGTGACCTTCTCTCCAAGCTTCGACCGTGGTAGGTTACGATGGCACGGATGCGCACCTCGTGATGCATGTCGGTGATGAGTTTTTACGTGCTTTGGTAGCCACGGTCCGCCACGGCCTCAAATCCTCATCGCATCTGAAATAAATCGCATACAAGCGCGATGTATCCATTCATTATTTCAAGAAAAGTCAATGAATGCGATGTATTGAGCAATGTTGTGCGAGGAGACTTACCCAAAACTCCGCCTTCACCCGCCGCCTTGTTGGGGTACTCCGCATCGGGGCCGACGACGTAGTGGTCAAGCGAGTAGGCGGCTCCGCCTTCCCGGCGTACATCACAATGCCGGGGTAGTGTTGCCTGCACAGAAGACCCAGATGCCATTGGGGCGTGCGCCACCACCCGACACAACCACCGGTTCTGCACAAGTGATTAAGAAAAATTATTAGTTTCTCTTTTTTTTCAACATATCATATGAAGTAGTGGTGACAACATCTAAAGTTACTTACTTTTGCCCTTCGGGGCGAATCACTGGGCGTCGGTGAGGATGCGGAACCTGAGGGAGGCTCGCAGGACCTCGCAAGTAGACACTCGAAGAGGAAGAGGAGGAAGCAGAACCCGTGCCTACCGCCTCGTCGTCGTCCTCGTGCGCCCCCTCCTCCTCGCCCGTCTGCCGAACCAGCTCCTCGTCCGACTCGTCCACGGGCGCCACCTCCTCCTCCAGCACCTCCTCCTCCTCCAGCACCTCCTCACGCGGCGTGGGAGGAGACGGCCCCCTCCTGCGGCCGGCGGTCCTCTTCCTCCTCCTCCTGTCCGACCCCTCCGCCTCCTCCTCCGCAGTGCGTGGTCTCTGGTAAAGCGAGGACACGTCCCTACGACGGTCGCGAGCCATCTTTGTTCACTCACCTGCAATTAAAAAGAATAAGCAAGACGTAATTAGAAATAGATGCAAAATGAACAAAACATAATTACAAAAAACACAGTATTACATGTATTAGAAATAATCTTCATGATTGGGATTAGCTGGATCATAGGTCTCGTCATCACTATCAACATTGTCCAAATCATCAACACTATCCGAAGGAGGAATGTTGTCTTCATTGTCATTGCCTAAACGTAATCGCTCAAGCATTTGTAAGTCCTTCACATTTCGCACCTCGTCTCCAGCGTCCTCGTCATCAACCCTTTCATTGTCTACTTCCATTCTTATCGCTTCGGTTAAGTCTATCTCAAACCTCCTTGTAGCCCCTCTTCTTGAAAGAACTCTCCATCATATGTGTTTGGGTTGAAGTTGTAATCTTCATCGTTTGGGACAGTAGTTTACCGTGTGGCGATACCTTGTGCACAATAGCCCAACCCTTAAGATGCTCTTTGTCTTGGCACGCGTATGGCGTATAATAAACTGGACGGCTGTTGAGCCACAATGTAGACATCTTTTCTGGATAGACGGAATCTGTCGAATCTCGACTAGCCCAAGATTAGGGGTTCGTCTCGTTACTCGAGGATGAAACCAGACATTTGAATATGACGGAGATTAAGAGGTTTGGAACCATAAAATGGAAGTTCGTAGATTTCTTCAATTCTTCCATAATAGTCGAGGCCATCGGTCTTGGGCGTAAAAACTCCATTGTTTGTGGTTTTTGATTGGGCCGGCTCGCTCGTAGCTTGCGTGTGAAAACGATATCCATTCACGTCATAACCGTAAATGACTTGACCCTAACGACACGACCATTTGCAACTGTCTCAACTCGTTACTTATAGGCGCATCGGTTTGGGCCTGCAAGCTCAAGCGGGATAGATCGTTATATTATTGAGCGTCACGATCAACTTGGAATGTCGAACTCATGGTAGTTAGGATCGCGATCCTACTCTTAGAGTCTTACGATTTCACGAACCCACGACACTGTCGATCCGAGTCTCACCGTCGATCCGATCCTACTCAAGGTAGTTAGGATCGCGATCTTACTCTTAGAGTCTTACGGTTCTCTGAACCCACGGCGGCTTATCGATCCTACTTGTAGAGACTTAGGGCAATTGTTTTTAGAGGCGGGCTTTGCTGATATTTTGTTTTAGAGCAAAATTTGTTGATATTAATTTCGAGAATGAAACTATAAATAAACAAGGAGCATGCAAAATATTATATCGATGTGGTAATCTTTGTTCTCCTGTAGTTGAATTATATCACCCATCATGTCGAAACCATTATGCTTTTACATTTGTGTGATAAGAAGTGTTTTGCCCTTTTTGGTAATAAGTAAGCGGTAAACCTTATAAGAATCATACAAACTTATAGTATAGATGGTAAATATGTGTCTTTTTACAAATCCGTAGAATCGCCGATTCTACGATTCGATACTACGATTCGATCCTACCGGAGGCAAATCGATCCGACTCGGGATCTCGACTCTGACTACCTTGGTCGAACTAAGTACGAGCTAAATTGGACAGTACCTTCTGTTTGAACCAAGAAATGAAATCGGGGCTCCCTGGTCCCGCACCTTGTGAAAGAAGGGTATCAGTTTCCTGCGGGGTAGGATCCCTTGATTCATGCCAGGATTGACGAAGAAATTCCCTGTACCAACGAGAAACAAGGGGGTTGGACGAAGAAACAAGGAGTGACGGCGTATTGAAACAAGTTCGTTGAGAACTTACCCAATGAACGGCTGCACCTCGACAAGGTTGGTCAACACATATAGCATTATCTTTGCGCCACTCTTCATTTTCAATTGCTTAGTGGTCGATGCACTTGCGCTCCGAGTTGCCCTTGGAAAAGGCCGAGGTTCGATTCATTTTCGACATTTGTAACGAGGGTGGATTATGAGCGCTAGGAAGGTTCTCGGTGTAGTATTTCTCGTGAAGTTTGACACCTCATCCGAATGTATGCCTCGCAATGGAAGCCTCAATTTTGGCTTTATTTCTACATTTTGGGCGAAGAGTCTTGAGACATCTCTCGATTGGATAGCACCAGCGGGCTGCACGGCCCCCATACGTGCCTCATATGGGAGGTGCACAATCAAATCTTTGCATCGCCAAGAAAAAGCGGGTGGAAAGATCTTCTCCAACTTACGAGCAACACGGGTGCCACTTTTTCCAAGTCATCAATGACGGTCGAGATAGCTCCTTGGCACAAAGTGGCGGAAGAAATAGCTCAACTCGCCGGCACTTGCCGGACATGCTCGAGGACATAGCCTCGAACCATCGCGGAAGAAGCCGCTCAATCCATATGTGGTAGTCATGACTCTTCATCCGTTGATTCGCAGAGTGCCTAAGTTCACTCCCTCTTGATTCGCGCATACCCATCGAGGAACATTAGCGTTTGGATCCATTCAAGTACTTCCCTCCTTTGGTCCTTTTTCAAGACGAAATCGGCCTTAGGCCTTCTCCATGTCTTGCCGCGACTAGGAGGCTGCATCTCTTGATTTGGTCTATCGCATAACGTTGCTAGGTCCACTCTAGCCTTAGGGTTGTTCTTAGACTTTTCAGTGTCCATGAGTGTTGCCCAAAGTGCCTCGGCGACATTCTTTTCAGTGTGCATTACATCAATGTTATGTGGCAGAAGAAGGTCATCGAAATAGGGGAGCCTCGTCAAGCCCGACTTATGAGTCCACATATGTTGCTCACCATATCCCACAAAACCACCTTCTTGATTGGGCACGAGAGCATCTATGTGAGCATGAACCTCGGCACCGATCATAATCAGCGGTGCAGTGCATCACTCGACACCTTCGTAAAGTTCTTGATGTCTTGTCCGAATGGATGGTCAAGAGGAGGAATTGACGATGTCCGCCGAGCGATGAGTACTTGCCACCCTTGTGCAACCAATGGAACCTCACACCTTCCTTGCATCTGGGCATAGGAACTTCCGTGAACACACCAGCGCAGAATAACCCATACGCCGGAAGTCATGAAGGGAGTAGTGGTACCAAACGTGCATTTTGAAGCTTGTCTTTGTAGCTCGGTCGTATGTCCATACCCTTCGTCCCAAGCACGGACCAATTCATCAAACACGGGCTCCATGAACACACCCATATTACTCCCGGGTGTCGGGAATTATCAACGACAAGAATACGTTATGTCGTTGAAAGGAGACGCCGGGGAGATTGAGGATAACGAACACGGGCCAACATGTGTATGGGGCAGCCATCGGTCCATAAGGATTGAACCCATCTGTTGCCAGCGCGACACGTACATTGCGAGCCTCATCTGCTTTCTCACGATGTTTGTCATCAAAGCGGGTCCATGCTTCACAATCGGATGGATGTACCATCTTGTCGAGGATTGTACCGTTTGCCATTTTGTGCCATGTCATCTGTTTGCGGATTCCTCGGTCATGTATAGCCGTTGGATCCTCGGTAGGAGCAGGTACCGTAGGATTTTCACGGGGATCGTGGTGCCTCTTCTAGCCATCACGAGTCTACCTCAGTACACGGAGGATTTACACTTGGACGATACTTTGCATCCTTGTGTTCTTTCCTAAATAGGACGCACCCCTTCGAACAAGCATGTATCCGCTCATACGGCATCTTAAGTGCACGAAGGAGTTTACGTGACTCGTACATGCTCTTTGGCGAATGTGGCCCTCCGGAGCGGTGCCAATCACGATCAACATCTTATCGAAGCCTTCTCGACTCGAGTTTAACTCGGACTTCAACCCCATTAAGCGTCCAATGGCATCCACTTGAGACACCGTTGACCGATCATGAAGGGTTTCGTGCGAGTCCATCATGTCGTAGAACGCCTGTGCGGCTGCCTCCATCTCCTCCTTCTCACGTCCCTCATCGAACTGTCCTTGGTGAAAGTCATCTAACATGTCTGCTACCCCGGCATCAGCATCATAAGCCTCGACGCGTGGTCTCACCACCTCCTCTCTCATACGATGGGCTTCACCATGGTGGACCCACCGGGTGTAGTCCGGCGTAAATCCATTCTTCAAAAGATGTTTACCCATGTCCACCTTGTTTACCCTTCTCCTATTTCCACATTTGCTGCAGGGACACAAAACTAGACAATGTCCTTTAGCAGCCTTGCCAAATGCACGGTTCAAGAAAGCATCGGTCTTGTTCATCCATTCTGTGGTGTAATCACTCTGACTTCTCCGGCCCGTGTACATCCAATGACGGTCATCCATCCTCTAACATATGTATCAGCGAGTAATGTAACCATCAATTGCATCTACGTGATCTACGACCATGATACGAAAAGAGGGGTTATACCTAGGGTGGCGGTGGAGTCAGGCTAGCGGGGCCGTGGCGGGTCGGTGCGATGGCGGCGGCGACGCGGCGCAGCGACCGCGCGCGAGGAAGCGATCGGTCGCGAGGTACTCGGCGCGCTCCGTAGCTCTTCTGCGCAAAAAGAAACATAAAACTGTCAATACAAAATTTCGGCAGCACCTCCCCTGCACGGTGAGGTTTTCAAAACCTGCAAGAAAACCAACGGCACGATGGCCGACATGCACATATATATGAACGACACGATGGCCGACATGCACAAGATTATATCCAACCACATATATATAACAATGTCACAACCACTCCTACGACTATTCTTGCACGCAACCGTAATCGGCATTAATTATCCATCGATTATTCTTGCACATATAATGACTAGCCTACACACACAAGAAAACCAGTTCATATCACAAGTCCTTTCAAAGTTTATACCTATCTCTCTTCCTCGCGGGCGGCGGGGGGCGGCGCGCGGCGGCGGCGGCAGGCGCGGCGAGCGGCGCGCGGCGGCAGCGCGGCGCGCGGGCGAAGGCGGCGGCGCGCGGCGGCGCGCGCGCGGCGAAGCGGGCGGCGGGCGCGCGCGGGCGCGCGCGCGGCGCGGCGCGCGCAGCCGTGTGCGTGTGTGCGTGTGTGCGGGTGCGACAAAAGTATAAGTGTCGAAGGTTTGCGAGTGCCGCGATCGGCACTCGGCAAACAATTTTGATTTTTTTATTTTTAATTTCTTTGCCGAGTGGCGAGATCCGCACTTTCGGCAAAGAGGATTTTGAAAATGTCTTTGCAAGTGTCGGGTGATGGTACTCGGCAAAGTTTTAATTTTTTGAAAATTCTTTGCGCGCCGCATGAGACTAGCACTTTCGGCAAAGAGGATTTTTTTAAAAAAATTTAATTTTGCCTCCAAATTTTTTTACAAACCAGGACATCAGACTCACTTAGTCTGCCTCCTTGTCATGATCGAACTCAAGAACTTTTCTAATTTTCGAACTTGCATGCTCTGCACGAGTGGATCGAAAGTTAAAAAATAATAATTATGACACACAATAATCTTGTCGGATTTTCACTAGTTACATCGAGGTTTACTCGGAAGCCTCGATGGCTTCTTTGTTAACAAGAAGGCTTCATTGAACTGGCCATAGGTCTTGATTGATGGGTCTTTTGCTGCACTCTCCTCAAGTGAGGCTATAATGGTTTCCTTAGCCTTAGTTTCTTTTTCAAAATTTTCTAGATCTGTCAAGTGAAAAATGGGAATTTAGAAAAGAACAAAAATAGCAGGGGCAAGTCAAGAGTTTCTTACTTTTAGTTGGAGTTTTCTTATCCAAAATAGTTATTTGGTCAGTCCTCGACCACGCAAATCTCCACCATATGCTACAAAAATAGCAAACTACTTTAATTTTTCAATAAACTTTGAAGAAAGGACTATAAGAGTGGTCGTGGTGCTTACTTGGATCGTCATGTCCACATATTGGAGCGATAGCATCGGGACTCGTATCAGATTGATGGTTGAAGTTCTCCTCCGAGCCTCGTCGAGCTTCTCACGTCGTATATCCGAGCAATCGGGAAGTTGCTAGGATGAGGAGACTTCTTCAACAATGAAGAGATCCTCTCTTCTTCAATGAGTATGAGTGGAACTCTGAGAGCTCTTCTTGACTCTAGTCTCCTTAGGCAGTCGAAGCATAAAGTCTGGTAGAGGACAGACTGAGCCGCCACCAACTCGGGGATGTTCCAATCGAAGGAAATCGAAACACAGGACCTATAAAAATAGAAGAAAATAAATATTTTAGAACACCGAAATATTATATTATTCAAAAGTTTATAAACATAGAAGCAATCCAATCATCTCTATAATTGCCTCTAAGGCATATCACTAATAGGAAGCTAAAGCATTAGCGATTTCGATAGTTGGAGCTTATCTTGCGAATACCATGCGTTGCGATGTAAAACAAAAATTGGGCAAGCGGTCGGCTAAACACAGCTAGAGCTGCGCCTTGTCAACACCACAATCAATTTATGATTTTTTCTAAATAACCTAGTTTTTATTACGTATTACGTAATAATTCTACCTTTTTAATTTTAGGAATAATCATCTGTTTGCTCAACCGTCGGGCAACTAGGCCAGTCGTCGCAGTTGAGCAACTTGGACACTTGTCGCAACGTGGTCCTAGTGTACGGGCCGCTCAACAAGCGAGGCATGGCCGTTGAGGCTAAGCTAAATCGCCAGCGGTTGGCGACTTGGGCTAGTCGTTCAATGGTTGGCGACATATTATTTACGTAAAAATAGTATTATTATTGTAATTCGAATAAAAACTAGATTATTAGAAAAAAATCATCAATTTGTGATGCTTTTGTATATATGAATCTCAGCTGTCATCTTCATCCATAATTGTCACATGGAATTTGATGGAGGAAAAACAAAGCCCTTATCAATCTTTAGTGGAGCCACGCAAAATGTTGGAATTAAGACCACTAGTTGTTGTGACATGGAAATATCGGTGGGCACGAGGTTATAGACCACACACTGCGAAAGCAACTAGCTTGTAGTTTAATAGGTTTGAAGAAAAGTCATGCGCCGCTTTTCCACTCACTACACACGACCTCATCACGCAGGCGGTTGAGCGGTCATCACGGGCGGTTCGAACCGTGTAATATTTATCGTCTGTGATAAAGGGCGGTTATCCGCAGCGGTTAAAAATGTCGTGATAAGTCACAACACGAGCGGTTCTAATATATAACCGTCGTGATATCTAATTATCAGGCGGCTCTTCAAGAACAAATGCATTATAGGCGCGCATATCACGAGCGGCTCTATTCTGAAGCGTCGGCTATGCACATATCCCGCGGTTCTATTCTGAGCGCGTCATGATATGCTATCGGGCGGTTCTCGCTCTCTAACCGTCGTGATATGCACATATCCCGGGCGGTTAAATATCGAACAATCAGGAAAGAGATATCCGAGCGGTTCTATTTACGCGTCTGGGATATGTATATCAAAGCGATTTATATAATAAACGTCAGGGATTATACATATCCTGAGCGGTTTGATTGATAAACCGTCTGTGATAGTTATTTCAGCATAACTATTTTTAAAAATTTCGCTAGCCTCGGGATTGCTAGCCATGCCCTCAAAATAAGCGAGAGCGAAAATAGATACATCACGGATATCAATCGTTGACAACCCAAAGTGATCATTGTCATACAAGCGAACATATATCAAATCTGATCAAACATTGTAATATCAACTCGTTGAGAAAATATTGTCATACAAAGTGACAACCCAAAGTTTACCATTGAATCACAACTATTCAAAGTGAATTACAACTATATCAAATATATTAATTGTTTCAAGGTCGTTCGATAGTGAAACTCTCCGTTGGCGCAATGATATCCGTCATGATGAAGGTGCGAGCCTCCTCGAACATCCGAGATCTCTTTACGAGCGAGTGAATCTAAATCTATATTCAAAACCTACAAACAAGAGTAAAGTGTTACACATATATATTTAAATTTATAATTAGCAATTATTGCGAGATTGACCAACCTCGGGATCCGGCAACCTAGCACTCATGAGAATCATATGATGCCAAGCGTAGAATGCACATTCTTACGCTTTTCTTTGGCAGCTTGAAAAATAGAATTACATATATGTATAGTCGATTCAAGGCGCATTATTACGAAGTATGATATAGGATTATTGTGTTGCACGTCTAGGAAATCGCGTCACGTGATTAAGTGTGGCGTTAGTTCCCTTGTATAGCCCTCCTCGGCAATATAGGAGATGAGCGACCTACATGTTTCCAAAAGTTAACCTCGGCCATTTCAAGCGAAGAAGACTACAATAGAGTTATGTATGGATGAGCACTGTCGACTACTTCTTGCACAAGGGTGAAGTCGTGGCCTTTTTCATTAGGGAATCAAGGTATAGTACACGTTTCTCTTTGATATAATGACTAGAAGGATCGATGATGCCTACTCATGTATGTCGCTATAGTCATTAAACCTAAGTTCATCTGCGTATAAAGTAGAAATGAAATTTGTATAGCAAGTAGTGAAGCACTTACTTACGGTTGTAGGGCACCATTATGTAGTCCACGTAGTTTTGAGCAAGCAATCCTGCGTTATGTATTTCTCGTAGGATAAATGCGCCAAGATGGTTTGCTCGAGAGACCACGTGTGGTCGAGAAACCCACGGTTCTTTCAATGCGGCAGTTTTAATCATGTATCTATACATAAGCAATGAGTTGTTATATTACGTGAATGTGCGTGAATGTAGAACTTGATTGTACACTTACGATGTCGGCATCGTAGAAGTGAGGCATCGAGGGCTTTGAGGTTGAATAGGTCGAACAAGTCGTGAAGCCCACGATGAAGGGGACGGCTCGTGGGAAATAGTCCTCCGTGTATCGGCGGTGATTCCATCAGCGCACCCTTTCTCTTTGGTCTTCCAAGTACCGGCTATGCAAACTCGACAACCTAATCCAGCGTAGGCTATCATGTGCTCGTGCATGCGGACTTCGAAAGTATTTCTTAGGGTTAGGAGGCGGAGCGCTTAATGTTCTTGATTTCGATTTGTCTGAGCGACTTGCCGCTCTGCGTCTTCCTCTGTCGGACGACTCGGGAAGCGTCTGACGCACGCTTTTGTTCGTTCGGTGTCTTCTCCAGGAACCGATGGCGAATTCGAGCGAAGGTTGAGGTCGGTCGTGGAGGTCTGTTGGAGAGACATGGTCGGTGTCGAGATGGTTGGGGTAGAGTCATCAAAAGTTGACGGCGCTGCGAGGTCGGGGCGATGTCCTTCAAAGTTGAATTGGAGGGCATGGTGCGTGTGGAGATGGTGAGGTAGAGTCATCAAAAGTTGAGCGACACTGCGAGTCGGGACGATGTCCTTCAAAAGTTGAATTGGAGGCATGGTGTGGGAGATGGTTGGGTGGAGTCATCGAAGGTTGAGCGCGCTGCCAGGGTCGAGCGATGTCCTTCTTTGGCCACCGAATAAAGCATCAGGCATCCCCTAGTGTTATGATTTCGTCGTTGGCGAATCTCGGCGGGCGGCCTAAAATTATCATGTACCATGTCCACGGACCTGGCGTAACCACTGCGCCACACAGCGCCGTCTTTGCCTTCATTGCATGGATACACCACCCCGGCCTCAATAGACATCCCAACCATCCTCACTTGGAGTGTGCGGTCGTCGGCTCCTACAAAGCGATCGCAATTAGCTAAAGGCGTCCTATAGGTCTATCTTTGGAGCATTCGAGAGATGTACATTACCTTGATGTCCATCGATAGGTAATTGGACATCATCGTGTTCACAATTTTGCGTGGGCCATTCTCGATGTTGAGGAGGGCCTACCAAACAACGGGCGACTGCGTGGTTGTTGAGGTAGTAGTTGATTCACTTGGTCTGCAATCTTGCTATCTTTTCTTCAAATTTCGATAGCACCCGTTCTCTTCCTTCAAATTTTGAGTAAGCACATGTTCAACAACAGTGTGCGTACCGGCCTTGGATCTCTTCGCTCCTATCGTGCGGTGAGTAAATGCAGGAATCCATCCCTCCAAGATCGTTAACCCCTTTGCCTCGCGTGCGACAGGTGCTCCTTGTTTCCCGGGGCGTGGTTAGTATATCCTTCTCCTATGCGCTTGGAAGGCCTTGAACATGCGGAACTCAATTCTTGCTGCAAGAGGTCATCATGTTATTATATACATTATGAAGTTATAGACTTATTAACAACTAGGTAGTTCGAGACATTTACCACGGTTGGCCACATCGATCTGGGTTTGTGAAAGAGATTTAGCCGAAGGCGTAGCGATGCCTCGCTCTTAACCGGGAGAGCGCGATGCTGTGATCTCGCAAAATGCCTTGTTTAGTTCGCGTCCTCGCGCCCATTCGCGGTTTTACCGCGTACCAGTGTGTCGAGTTTGTGGGGTGAGTGTTAAGTGTGCAGAGGCCGTGGTGCGCTTTCCTCAAGAAATTCGGCGTTGTCTTCATTTGCACAGGCGTCCCATATATCCGCGACAAGAATTTATCGCCGTGAAGGCGTTCGACCGTGTTCACGTGCTGTGACAAGCACGCTCTTGAAGGTCCTCCACGCCTTTCGATCGAGAGCGCGCTGTCGTTCCACGCGGTCTGCGGTGGGAAAGTGAGCGATTTTAAAACTTCGTCCCACGGTGGCTTCTCCGAACATCCGACCACGGTGTCGGCTCGGTGTGGTGATGGGGACGTTCCCTTCAAGTATCCGCACAAGGTTGAATCTTGCGGCTGCTGGGGGGACTCACGAGGATCCCATTGGCATTGACCTCGTGGCGGTCATTAGGCTGGAGAATTCTCGGCGTTCCTCTGCCATCTCGCGCGATACCACTTTCCTCGGAGATCGGATGGCGGCGAAGATGGTGCGGGCGCCATGTAAACACTTGCTATCTATATATGCGAGCAATATCGTAAGCTCTAGCGGCCATTCAAGCGGTTACTCAACTTAACGAAAATGATGCAGCGTATAATATATAAGAATGATTGATGGTAGTTTGTGCTCGGAAAGAGAGTTGCAAAGAACAAGTCTTTGTCATCTCAATCCTATTGTCTATACTCTTCATTAAATGAATATGATAGTATAAATTCAAACTATGAGCTCTAAACAATACTTTGCTTAAGTAAAATGATCTCAAGCTATTACGAAAATGATCTTAACTATCACATTCAATCTCAATATAAGAAAAGTTCATCACGAGCGAACGAACAAAGCCCACTGATCAATTTCATTCATTATCAAAGACTATCAAAGTCACATCACGGTTAAATCAATACAATAAACTCAGAATGAACTAACAGTATATCAAATTGTGATGGCATTCAAGCAAATCTGTGATAACTAGCATTCAACGAAAGTAACAAATTGGTATATGAAATGGTAGCAAGTAATTTGTACAATAGAGCTCAAGAATCAACTAACTATCACATTCAATCTCGGTATAAGACAAAGTTCATCGAGCATGTCAACAAAGCCCACTGATCAATTTGCGGATCTTTAGGAATACTCACAGAGGATCTTGCACAACTCACGGTGCAAGGAGGAGGCCGGTGGGAGGAGGCCGGCGCGGGGGGAGGAGGCGCGGGGAGGAGGCGGAGACGGGGAGGGGCAGCGGGAGGAGGCGGTGCGAGGAGGAGGAGGCCGACGGGAGGAGGCCGTGCGGAGGGAGGAGGCGACACGGGGAGGAGGCGTGTCGAGGCGGAAGCGTCATCGATGAAGGGCGGCGTCGGTCTTCGGCGGGGGGAGGTGAGCGGCGAACCTAGGAGAGAGAGAGCACGCGAGAGCCTAAGGCGCGGGAGGCGAAGTGGCGAGTAAAGAGCAAAACCTACAAGTGCGCTTTTGATAAAAGAATATCACGACGGCTCTATTAAAGCCGTACGAGATATCCGCAATATCACGAGGCGGCTCTATTTAGCACCATACGTGATAATATCACGAGCGGTTTGCTTAAGAACGTCGAGATATCTCAATATCGCAGACGGTTCTTTAGTGGAGCGTGCGTGATATTCTATATCTCGAGCGGTTCTTTAATAGAGCGTCGGTGATAATATCATCAGACGGATCCATCATGAGAAAGTCGTGCTATGAATCTCATTCCCCATCTCCGCGCGAGTGTCTCTTTGTCTCCTGCTCCGACTTTTATATAAATAGACAACACTTATCAAAGGATTTCTCAAAGCTCCTTGATCATCCCTCTCTCTCCACAAATTCCAAATGGCTTCCTCTCTGCGTCCATTTATCTTGGCCTACATTTTGGTTGTGTACTGCGCCTCTCGATCGCCTTTGGCCCAAGCTGCGAACAAGCGTCCGTTCGCAATGCAATCCGTTGTAGCCCTCCATCTCCGGGAGACCATAACGGCGATCATCGGTCGATTGGAGCTCCTCCTCAACGGACCGGTCGAGCTCTCCGGCATCCGTGAGTAAACCTCGTCGTGGAGATTGTCCTATGGAACTCTTTGGTCCGCGAGATGCAGCCAGTCGAGGCGACGTATCGACATTGCGGGAGAGCGGGTCCGCCTAGCAACTTGTGGAGACCAGGTTGATGGCCTCACGGGCTATGGGACTTGATTACGAGTCAGAACATCTACAAGAGGAAATTGGCGTGCAAGGTCACAGGTGGGCGGGTGGGCGATCGGTGATCCGCGCTCCCAGAAGCCCGGCGAGAATGCGTCACGAAGATTTGAAGACTAAGATAGGATCGCTCATCCTTTTTATCGTGCGTGATGTAAAAGCGATAGGCGATCTATTATGCATGCGTGATGTAAATATGGTCTTTTGTTTGTGATGATATGGTTTTTTTGTAATGCGTGATGATATGGTCTTTTTATCATCTAATTATTCTTAGGCAAATCAATGCGCTATCACGAGACGGTTGAATAAAGAACCATCGTGATAATATCCTCATCACGAGCGGTTCCTCTCACTAACAAATGCATGTTGAACATCACGACGGCTCCATGTGGAACCGTGCGTGATATCCTCCATATCACGACGGTGTCGGAGAACCGTGCTGTGATGTAATATATCCTGACGGTTATACTTTAGCAGTGCGATATTGATATATCATGAGCGGTTTCACATGGAGCCGTGCATGCAAGTTCAACGAGGCGGTTTATGAAGTGCGCGATATGATATCGCAGACGCGGTTGGAAATAAGAACCGTGTGATATTTCACCCCTATAAATATAAAGACCAGCAGAGGCCCCCGCCTCGCGCCTCGATCTCTTATTTGAATAGAGGGGCTTGAGAGCTTTGCTCTGTGTTGGTATGGAGAGCTTGTTTATTTGGCTTGCCTTGTTCTTGGTTGTGGGTTGCCCTAGCAACTTATGGTCATTGGCTTGCATGCTTGCTTTGTGAGGCTTGGCTGGTGGTAGCTCTTGGTTTGGGTGTTGTGAATGAGTGTTTTTGTGAGTGGGATAAGGTGGTGTATTTATTGTGGCTCTCTTGCCTGTTCATTGGCTGAAGGAGAACGGTGAGGAATCTCGCGGGATATTAGGAATTTTTGCGTGAGCTCGAGGGTAACGATCTTTAACTCTTTATATTTGCTTAATAGGAGGAGTAACGTATTTGCGATTAATAGGAGGATGCGTATGCGGTTTATTAATATAATTTAACACTACTAATTGTTACATGTGTAGCGTAGATGGACCGAAGCTGGATGTCTGTGCGAACCGTGTGAGTGAAGAGTACATTAATGGCGTGATTGCTTTTAAAAGAGCGCGGAGCGAGATATGTTGAATAAGGGATAGAATTTATGTCTTGTCCATGCATTGATTGCGATAATCGAAGATTTTTAACAACCGCGCGGTCGTGGGCACTTGATTGAAGGGTTTCAAAAAGGTATACATGTTGGACGATCACGGTGAAGAAGCGGATTATCGAGGAAGTTAATGATGACATCGGCAGGAAGTCAACGATATGCGGATGTGGTGTGTTTTTGATGGCGATAGGTAAATGCGATGACAATCTGGATCAGATGCTCGCGATGCGAAACTACATTGAGAGAGAGTTTTGTAAATTCGGCGCTTAATGGAGGACTCGGGAAACCTTTGTTCCCACTGCAAGCCGAATACATAAGGTTGTCAACCGTACTTAGGCTGAAATTGAAGGCGAGCAATGGTTGGTCGAGCAAGAGTTTCACGGCGTTGTTAGGTCTCCTGGACATTCTTCGGGAGAAGCGTGTTGCCCGGCACCACCTACCAAGCCAAGAAGGTTCTTTGTCCATTGGGAATGGAAGTAGAAAGAATGCATGCATGTCCGAGCGATTGTATCTGTATCGTAAAGAGTATGCGAGACTTGCATGTATGTCCGTGTGCAAAGCATCCACGATACAGCGTAAGAATCTGCTAAGGTGAAGCAAGGACCTCTGCTAAGGTGTTGTGGTATTTGCACGTGATCCCACGTTTGAAGCGTTTATTTGCGGGCAGGCAAGATTGTGTGTTGGCACTCGGAGCGTAAGAAAGATGGAAAACTAAGACACCTGCTGATTACGCAGGTGGAGAAACCGATCGGACCTTCAAAGTTCGGTGCGGGCCGAGGAACATAAGGTTAGGGTTGAGTACGGATGGAATGAATCCTTTGGTAACATGAGCGGCCGACATAGCACATGGCAGTGAACCTATGTATGTACAACCTTCCTCCTTGGGCGTGTATGAAGCGGAAGTACATTTTGATGTCACTACTTATCCAAGGGCGAAGCAACACAGGAGCGATATTGATGTGTACCTAGCACCATTCTTTGGATGATCTTATGACATGGAACGAGGGGTACAAGTATGGGCGCGTACAAGCGAGAGAACTTCTCTTTCGCAGCGTCATGTTGTTACGCACTATCAATGATTTTCACGCCCTTGGTAACTTTGTCGGGCTTGATGCGAAAAAGGGCCAAAGCTGTCATGCCTTAGATGCTAGAGTGTATGGTTGAACAACTCGCGCAAAGCGTATATATCGTCACGTAGGTTCCTTCAAGGAGTCACCCATACCAAGATGAAAAAACAATTCGTGGAAATAAGGAGGGCGGTTCGACTCAAGGGCTTTTAGAGGAAAGAGGTATATGATATGGTTAAGGATATCGATGTTGTGCTTGGAAGGGATGTAAATAAAAACCCGTCGGAAGAACATCGGAAGAAGCGGTCAATTTTTGAGACTTGCCTTATTGGGAGCACTTAGAAGTTCGAAATCAGCATCGCCGTCATGTGCGTGGAGAAGAATGTATGTGAAAGCTTGATTGGTCTCTTCTTGAACATTAGTGGCAAAACAAAGGATGGTGTTAACATACGGCGCGACTTGGTTGATATGAACATAAGGACCGAGTTAGCAGAAAGAGACGATAAAGGGCGAACATACCTTCCACGACTTTACACTATGTCCAAGGCCGAGAGAAATGAATGTGTCAAAGCTTGCATGGTGTCGGAGAAGATTGAAAAAACTCTCTCTACCTTTCACCCAAATGTGATGCAATCCGCACGCAACTATCATTAGGATGGCTACAAGGAATATGCTGAATTAATTAAAATCATGCAAGTTACGAAAGCTCAAGATGAGGTTCTAAGGAAGAACTACATCTTATAGCCGCCTAGTAGCAAAGTTGGCTATGAAGTCAATGATAGCAGCTACAAGGCGAGGAAGTCTGACTCAAAGGAAAGAGGCAAGAAGGATAAGGTCATGATTCGCAAGACCAAGCAGAATGCTCAAGCCAAGAAAGGCGAACAAAAGAAGCGCGATGAGAAGCCTTATGGCCAGCAGGACCAAAGTTGCTACAAATGTGGCACTTCGGGACATTGGTCACGTGTTTGCCGTGAGCCGCATCACGTGATTGATGCTTTCAAGTCTAAGAAGAAGAGCAAAGGATAGCATAAGGGCACACCTCGCTATTGCAGGCTAAGAATCCACAGTCATTGGTTGCACCCATGGATGTGGATAGCCCAGCAGCAGGCCCCATCACTCCTTTGGACATCACAGCGGCCGCAGCCGTAGTTGCCGAAGAAGAGAAGATGGACATGGAGCAGATTCAGGCAGAAGTTTCTTCATACTTCGCTAATTCGATTTAATGCACGCATTGCAATTAGATTTTATAGTCATTTGCAGTTTATGGTGTAATAGAACATTGAATTATTTGAATAATAGTGCTAAGATCTAGAAGAGTAAAGCATTAAATTCTTATGATGAGTCCTACAAGACTTTTTCCCGTATTAATAATATCAAGTTATGTTTTGTTTTGAAGTATTTTATTTATGTGTGGATTGCTTCCTGTCCCATATTAATAAATACTTTAAATATCAAAACGCGTGTGGCGCCCTATGGAGGAAGTGTGCTTAGCAGATAGTGGCACAACGAATACCATCTTGAGAGAGACAAAGTATTTTCAGTCGATCAGCAAGAATGCTGCTAGTATTATGACAATTGTAGGCAGCGATACTTGTATAATAGGCTCAGGAAGAGCCACAATTATACTCTCAATGGGTACAACATTAGTTATTGAAGAAGCCTTGCTGTACCTAGAACCGACTAGAATTCTCTTTAGCTTTAAAGATATTCGCGCTAACGGTCTCCACGTAGAGACTGAAAAATAGTATGGTAAAGAATACTTGCTCATTACAAAGCATGAAGAAAATAGAAAAATGGTATTAAAACGACTTCCTTCATATGAATTTGGGCTATACTACAGTAACACTAAGGCACCTGCACCCTATACTGTCTTGAAAACCACTTTTAAAAGCTCTGAACTTTTCTGTCTCTGGCATGATAGATTAGAATGATGAGAAATATAATTAACAATTCTCAGGGACATAATATTAATGTAAAGAATTTCCCAAATCAAGAAAATTTTGTGTGCCCTGCATCTGCCACTAGGAAATTAATTACTAGACCTTCTGCTCTGAAAGTGAAGGATGAAATCAATGCATTCCGGGACTGTATCCAGGGTGATATTTGTGGTCCAATACAGCCCGTGTCAGGGCTTTTTAGGTACTTTATGGTGCTCATCGATGATTTCTCAAAATGGTCGTATGTATATTTATTATCTACGAGAAACTGTACTTTTGCAAAGCTGATCTCGTAGATAATTAAAATTAAGAATAATTTTTCTGTTCATCATGTGAAGTCCATCAGAATGGACAACGTCAGAGAATCTACTTCAAAGACATTTGATGATTATTATATGGCAATGGGAATTACCGTTGAGTATTCAATACCACATATCCACACCCATAATGGACTAACAGAGGCATTAATTAAACGAATTAAATTTATTGCCCGACTGCTTTTATAGAATTGTAATTTACCAACTACATGTTGGGGACACGCAGTCCTGCACGCAGCAACTCAATTTTAGACTGTTAGCATATAACATTCATTCACCTATGCAACTAGCGCAAGGGTCACCACCGAAAATATCTCTTCTTCACAGATTTGGTTGCAAGGTTTATGTACCTATGCCACCACCGCAGCGAACTGCAATGGACCCTCTTCGAAAGTTTGCGATATACATTGGTTATTTATGATACAGCATCCATAATCAGATATTTAGACTCTATGACTAGAGATTTGCATACCGCCCGCTTCGCGATAGCATATTTAATGAGGATAGTTTCCTATCATTAGGGGGAGGAAGTCAACCCCTTAATGAAAAATATCAGAAAATAACGTGGTAAGTCACGGGAATTCATGCACATGACCCGCGCACTAGTGAAGCAAATAGAGAAGTCTAAAATATAATTGATTTGCAAGCATTAGCGAATCAACTGCCTGACCACTTTAGTGATTTGAAAAGTGTGACCGAGTCGCATGTGCCTGCACGCAATACACCGGAGAGGGTTGAAATACCAAAGAAAATTGAAGGTATTCCTAATCCCATCTAGAGGCCTCATAATAAAAGGACGAGAACTCTGCCCCCTCGAATCCCAAGTAACTGGGGACGCCTGTCGAAAAAGGATAAGAAGGACTTGACACAGCCGATCACTGAAGCTCCCAAGAACTAGAAGGGGAGCTAGTTGAGACCTGGCACTAGTATGGAACCTTTAGAAAAAGGCATACCAAATTTGAATATTCCCACAGAGGGATACATCAGTATGGATGTATGCGCACACATCAGAACTGAAAAACTAAAGGGACTTACCCCCGCAATTGGAAGCAGCGGTGAGCAAGTAGAAGCATTAGAAGAATCGCCCTATGAAGAAAGAGCTATAAATTATGTGACCACAGGAAAATCTATGAATAGAACAACAACCAATATCGACATTTATTTTACAAAGAAAATTACCACAATTATCGATCTTGATTCAGAGCCTGCATCGCTCGTTGAATGTAAGAAAAGATCAGATTGGGAAGATTGGAAGAAGGCAATAGAAGCAGAATTATTATCTCTGAATAAAATAGAGGTGTTTGGGCCTGTAAGCCGCACGCCTCCCCATGTGCACCTCGTAGGGCATAAGTATGTATTTTTTCGAAAGAGAAATAAAAATAATGAAGTTGTAAGGCATAAAACAAGGCTTGCTGCGCAAGATTTCACTCAACGACCCGGAGTCGATTATGAAGAAACCTATTTCCCGGTCATGGACGGAACTACCTTTATATGTTTAATCTCAATGGCAGTAAACCCAAATTTAGAAATGAAGTTGATGGATGTGGTAACTGCATACCTTTATGGGAACTTGGATTCGGAGATTTATATGAAGGTTTATGAAGGTATCCCTGTCCTGAACAAAGACAGAGCAAATAGAAATCTATACAGTATGCAACTCAGAAAGTCACTATATGGACTAAAGCAATCAGGCAGGATATGGTATAATCGCTTAAGCAACTTTCTCTACAAGAAAAGCTCCATGAACAATGGGGATTGTTCCTGTGTTTTTATATGATGATCCAATAATAGATTTTGTATAATCTCAGTATATGTAGATGAACTGAATATCATCAGGACCCTGAAAGATATTAAGAAAGCAAGTTCTTACCTATAGTCAGATTTCGAAATGAAAGATTTAGGTAAAACCAAATATTATCTAGGCTTGCAGCTTGAGCATGCCCATAAAGGGATTTTAGTACATCAGTCAACCTACACTAAGAAAGTGTTAGAACGGTTCGGCTTTGAAAAGGCATACCCTTCGAAAGTGCTGATGGTCGGGAGATCCTTGCAGCAAGACAAGAACCCGTACAGACCTAGAGAAGAGGGGGAGGAAGTCCTATGAGCACTCATGTATTTGGCAAACTGTACTAGACTGGATATTGCTTTTGCCGTGAACCTACTAGCAAGGTATAGTGCAGAACCTACCAAAAGACATTGACACAGAATAAAGGACATCTTCCGATACCTTCAAGGAAGCAAAGATCTTGGTCTGTTCTACAGAAAGAACCAAGACCTAACTATGACTGGCTATGCAGATGCTGGGTACCTATTAGACCCGCATACAACTAAGTCACAAACAGGCTATGTATTCTTATGTGGTGGAACTGCAATTTCATGAAAATCATCTAAGTAGAGTCTTGTATCAACTTCGACAAACCACTCAGAAATAATAGCACTGTACGAGGCCGCACGAGAATATTCTTGGCTTCAACTGATGATTCACCACATCCAACAGTCATGTGGATTGGATATCGCACAAACTCCCACTATTATCTATGAAGATAATACAGCTTGTGTTGTACAAGTGCAAATGGATTATGTGAAGAGTCCTCTCACAAAGCATATCAACCCCAAGTTCTTTTATACTCATGAATTGCAAAACATGGACAAAATTAAAGTATTGTATACTAAGTCATGTGAACATCTAGCGGATTTATTCACTAAGTTACTTCCAGCATCTAGCTTTGAAAGCTGCATACATGGAATTGGAATGGTGAGACTTAGAGAAGTGTAGAATTCAGGGGGAGAATTTTCATGAACTCATTATTGAAACTTGATCGGGAAGATCGAGTACCCAAAGAATAAATACTGGATATTAAATGAAATTGGGTGGATTATACTCTTTCCCTTGATGAATTTTTCTGAAGTTTCTCGGCTAAGATTTTTAATGAGGCAATTTGTACAGCACAGCAGAACGTGTTTCATGAACTCTTTCTCTAAATTTTTCCCACTAGGTTTTTATGGAGTTTTGACGAGACATAAACATGATGGATGAGTGCCCAAGGGGGAGTGTTAAGAAGCCGGGTCCAGGCCGGGAGTCCTGGCCCATGGTGAACTCCTCATCCATCCAGTAGCCTATATGAAGGAGGGGGACCCCAATAATTGTACTACAGTTTTGAGAAGAGCAATAAAGAGAAGCATCAAGTCCCCTCATATCTCTTTGTTCAATCTACTATTCTGTTCTTGTGTTCCTGCATTGTTCTTACGATTATGAAATAGCATTTCTTAATTTTGTAAAATTCTAGAAAAATTACACAATCAAGTCCACTATGTAAGGAGCCTGGAAAAAATTCATAATGTTTGGACCTCATTTTCTATATTAGGAAATTCCTACAATTAGTATACTTAAATAAATTTTAGAAACAAAATCAGAAAGTATAAAGTTTTGAAAAAAAATACACAAGCAATTAAACTGTGTCGGAAGACTCCACAAAAAAATTGATAATTTTTTGAGCTCAGTTTCTATATTTAATTTTTTTTGGAAAAAGACAGGATGTCATTTATTTAATTTTTCAATGTTCGCGATGTTATTTTCTAGTCCGAGACAAACAGAGTGTCATTCCTATAATTACGCTCTAACGCGATGTTACCGACCTAATTTCCCCAACGTTGAATGCACAATCTTCTTGTTTTTGCTGGTGGCGCTACAAAAATAGAATTACATATATAGGTATAGTCAGTTCGAGATGCATTATTACAAAATATGATATATGATTTTTTTTGTTATATCGCATACCGAAATCTCCTGTATGCCCCTTCCTCGACAACATAGGCGATGAACGATCTACATATTTTCAAAAAGTTAACCTCGGCTATTTCAAACAAAGGAAGACTACAATAGAGTTATATATGGAGAAAATGAGTATACCTGTCGAGTATTTCTTGTACAAGGGTGAAGTCGTGGGTTACATTGAGTAGGGAGTTAAGGTATATTAACTTTTTCCTCCTTGGTATAATGACTAAAAGGATCCAGTGGTTCCCTTTGGAACCGTCTGTGATAGGTACAACACAGACGGTTCCAAAAGAAAAATCGTCTGTGATGAGGCGTCTAGTATAACTTATTTTGTAGTAGTGTTAGTTGTTTCAAGCAAACTTTTGAGATCTTCTAGTTGTTGACCAAGATAATTTATATTCTCTATCAAATCTCTTAAAAAGGCATGCATAATCACGATCCCATATCGAGGAGCATTTTATTGAGAGCCTTGAACTTCTCTTCAAGACTCCGCCCGAATTCTGCCTCCTTGTCATGATCGAACTCAAGAACTTTTTCTAATTTTCGAACTTGCATGCTCTGCACGAGTGGATCGAAAGTTAAAAAAAATAATTATGACACACAATAATCTTGTCGGATTTTCGACTAGTTACATCGAAGTTTACTTCTAAGCCTCGATGGCTTCTTTGTGCTTAAGGAAGGCTTCATTGAACTGGCCGACCGGTCTTGATTGACCGTCTCTTGCCTAGCACCTCTCCTCAAGTGAGGCTATAATGGTTTCCTTAGCCTTAGTTTCTTTTCAAAATTTTCTAGATCATCAAGTCACGAAAAATGGGAAATTTAGAAAAGAACAAAAATAGCAAGGGGGACAAGTCAAGAGTTTCTTACTTTTTAGTTCGGAGTTTTTCTTATCCAAAATAGTTATTATTGGTCAGTCCTCTGACCACAGCAAAATTCTCCACCATATGCTACAAAAATAGCAAACTACTTTAATTTTTTCAATAAACTTTGAAGAAAGGACTATAAGAGTGGTCGTGGTGCTTACTTGGATCGTCATGTCCACATATTCGGAGCAGATAGCATCGGGACTCGTATCAGATTGATGGTTCGAAGTTCTCCTCCAGGCCTCGTCGAGCTTCTCATCGTCGTATATCCGAGGGCAATCGGGGAAGTTGCTAGGATGAGGAGACTTCTTCAACAATGAAGAGATCCTCTCTTCTTCAATGGTCGCAAGGGGTGGAACCTGCTGAGGCTCTTCTTCGACTCTAGTCTCCTTAGACAGAGTCGAAGCCGCCAAGGAGTCCTGGGTAGCAGGAACCAGAACTGAGCCGCCACCAACTCGGGGGATGTTCCAATCGAAGGAAATCGAAACACCAGAGGACCTATAAAAATAGAAGAAAGGAAAATAAATATTTTAGAACACCAGAAATATTATATTATTCAAAAGTTTATAAACATAGAAGCAATCCAATCATCTCTATAATTGCCTCTAAGGCATATCACTAACTGGGAAGCTAAAGCATTCTGCTGATTTCGATAGTTGGAGCTTATCTTGCGAATACCATGCGTTGCACGATGTAAAACAAAAATTGGGCAAACGGTCAGCACAAGCACAGCTAGAGCTGCCTTGTCAACCAGCCACAATCAATTTATGATTTTTTTCTAAATAACCTAGTTTTTATTCTGTATTACAGTAATAATTCTACCTTTTTTAATTTTACAGGAATAATCATCTGTTGCTCAACCGTCGGGCAACTAGGCCAAGTCGTCCAACAGTTGAGCAACTTGGACACTTGTCGCTTAACGTGGTCCTAGTGTACAGGCCGCTCAACAAGCAGGGCATGACCGTTGGGCGACTAGGCTAAGTCGCCAAACGGTTGAGCGACTTGGGCTAGTCGTTCAATGGTTGAGCGACATATTATTATTTCTGTAAAAAATAGTATTATTATTGTAATTCAGAATAAAAACTAGATTATTTAGAAAAAAAAATCATCAATTTGTGATGCTTTTGTATATATGAATCTCAACTGTCATCTTCATCCATAATTGTCACATGGAATTTGATGGAGGAAAAACAAGAAGCCCTTATCAATCTTTAGTGGAGCCACGCAAAATGTTGGAATTAAGACCACTAGTTGTTGTGACATGGAAATATCAGTGGGCACAGAGGTTATAGACCACACACTGCAGAAAGCAACTAGCTTGTAGTTTAATAGGTTTGAAGAAAAGTCATGCGCCGGCTAACCTTTCCACTACTACACACAGCCTCATCACAGACGGTTCGGAACAGTCATCACAGACGGTTCCGAACCGTCTGTGTTTTTGTACGTCTGTGATAAGCTGGCGGTTATCACAGACGGTTAAAAATCCGTCGTGATAAGTCACAACACGAGCGGTTCTAATTATATAACCGTCGTGATATCTAATTATCGAGCGGCTCTATTCAAGAACAAATCATTATAGGCGCATATCACGAGCGGCTCTATTCTGAACCGTCAGGCTATGCATATCGAGCATTTCTATTTACTGAACCGTCATGATATGCACATATCCCGGCGGTTCTCATCTATAACCGTCGTGATATGCACATATCCCGGGCGGTTACGTAAATAGAACCGCTCAGTGATAAAGGATATCCCGAGCGGTTCTATTTACGAACCGTCGGGATATGTGTATATCACAAACGGTTTATATAATAGAGCCGTGCGGATTATACATATCATGACGGTTTGATTGATAAACCGTGCCGTGATAGTTATTTCAGCATAACTATTTTTAAAAATTTACGCTAGCCTCGGGATTGCTAGCCATGCCCTCTCAAAATAAGCGAGCGTAAAATAGATACATCACGATATCAATCGTTGACAACCCAAAGTGATCATTGTCATACAAGCGAACATATATCAAATACATCAAACATTGTAATATCAACTCGTTCGAAAATATTGTCATACAACCCAAAGTGACAACCCAAAGTTTACCATTGAATCACAACTATTCAAAGTGAATTACAACTATATCAAATATATTAATTGTTTCAAGGTCGTTCAAGAGTGAAACTCTCCGCTGGCGCAATGATATCCGTCATGATGAAGGTGCGAGCCTCCTCGAACATCCGAGATCTCTTTACGAGCGAGTGAATCTAAATCTATATTCAAAACCTACAAACAAGAGTAAAGTGTTACACATATATATTTAAATTTATAATTAGCAATTATTGCGAGATTGACCAACCTCGGGATCCGGCAACCTAGCACTCATGAGAATCGCATATGATGCCAAGCGTAGAATGCACATTCTTACGCTTTTCTTGTGCAGATTGAAAAATAGAATTACATATATATGTATAGTCGGTTCAAGGCGCATTATTACGAAGTATGATATAGGATTATTGTGTTGTAGCACGTCTGGAAATCGCGTCCCGTGATTAAGTGTGGCGTTAGTTCCTTGTATAGCCCTCCTCGGCAATATAGGAGATGAGCGACCTACATGTTTCCAAAAGTTAACCTCGGCCATTTCAAGCGAAGGAAGACTACAATAGAGTTATGTATGGAGGAAATGAGCACACTGTCGACTACTTCTTGCACAAGGGTGAAGTCGTGGCCTTTTTCATTAGGGAATCAAGGTATAGTACCCGATTCCTCTTTGGTATAATGACTAGAAGGATCGATGATGCCTACTCATGTATGTCGCTATAGTCATTAAACCTAAGTTCATCACCGCGATAAAGTAGAAATGAAATTTGTATAGCAAGTAGTGAAGCACTTACTTACGGTTGTAGGGCACCATTATGTAGTCCACGTAGTTTTGAGCAAGCAATCCTGCCGTTATGTATTTCTCGACGAGGATGCGTGCGCCAAGATGGTTTGCTCGAGAGACCACGTGTGGGTCGAGGAAACCCACCGGTTCTTTCAATCGCCGCAGTTTTAATCATGTATCTATACATAAGCAATGAGTTGTTATATTACGTGAATGTACGTGAATGTAGAACTTGATTGTACACACTTACGATGTCGGATCGTAGAAGTGAGGCATCGAGGGCTTTGAGGTTGAATAGGTCGAACAAGTCGCCGGCCCACGATGAAGGGGCGGCTCGTGGAGGAAATAGTCCTCCGTATCCGACGGGTGATTCCATCAGCGCACCCTTTCTCTTTGGTCTTCGCAAGTACCAACTATGCAAACTCGACAACCTAATCCAAACAGAGGCTATCATCGTGCTCGCCGCCAACCGGACTTCCGAAAGAGTATTTCTTAGGGTTAGGAGGCGGAAGCGCCTTAATGTTCTTCGATTTCGATTTGTCTGAACGACTTGCCGCTCTGCGTCTTCCTCTGTCGACGACTCGGGAACCGTCTGGCGCACGCTTTTTTGTTCGTTCGGTGTCTTCTCCACGGAACCGATGAGGCGGGCTTCAGGCGAAGGTTGAGGTGCGGTCGTGGAGGTCTGTTGGAGAGACATGGTCGTGTCGAGATGGTTGGGGTAGAGTCATCAAAAGTTGAGGCGCGCTGCGAGGTCGGGGACGATGTCCTTCAAAGTTGAATTGGAGGGCATGGTGCGTGTGGAGATGGTGAGGTAGAGTCATCAAAAGTTGAGCGACATCAGCGAGTCGGGACGATGTCCTTCAAAAGTTGAATTGGAGAGGCATGGTCGTGTGGAGATGGTTTGGGTGGAGTCATCGAAGGTTGAGCGGCACTGCGGGGTCGAGCGATGTCCTTCTTTGGCCACCGAATAAAACTGCATGGGCATCCCCTAGTGTTATGATTTCGTCGTTGGCGAATCTCGGTGGACGCGGCCTAAAATTATCATGTACCATGTCCACCGACCTGGCGTAACCTGCGCCACCGGGCACCGTCTTCGCACTATCCCTTCATTGCATGGATACACCACCCCGCCCGACCTCAATAGACATCCCAACCATCCTCACTTGGAGTGTGCGGTCGTCGGCTCCTACAAAACGATCGCAATTAGCTAAGGCGTCCTATAGGTCTATCTTTGGAGCATTCGAGAGATGTACATTACCTTGATGTCGTCGATAGGTAATTGGACATCATCGTGTTCACAATTTTGCGTGGGCGCGACGCTATCTCGATGTTGAGGAGGACCGCCTACCAAAACAACGGGGCGACTGCGGCGGTTGTTGAGGAGTAGTAGTTGATTCACTTGGTCCCGCAATCTTGCTATCTTTTCTTCAAATTTTGCGATGAAGCACCCGTTCTCTTCCTTCAAATTTTGAAGTAAGCACATGTTCCAACAACGTGTCGTACTCGCCTTGGATCTCTTCCCCGCTCCTATCGTGCAAGAGTCGCCCGGGAATCCATCCCTCCAAGATCGTTAACCCCTTTGCCTCGCGTGCGACCAGGTGCTCCTTGTTTCCCGGGGCGTGGTTAGTATATCCTTCTCCCATGCGCTTGGAAGGAGCCTTGAACATGCGGAACTCAATTCTTGCTGCAAGAGGTCATCATGTTATTATATACATTATGAAGTTATAGACTTATTAACAACTAGGTAGTTCAAGACATTTACCACGGTTGGCCACATCCCCTGCTGGGTTTGTGAAAGAGATTTCGCGAAGACGTGGCGATGCCTCGCTCTTAACCGGAGAGAGCGCTGGTCCGTGATCTCAACAAATGGCCTTGTTTCGCTCGCGTCCTCCGCGCCCATTGCGCGGTTTTACCGCGTACCAGCGTGTCGAGTTTGTGGGGTGAGTGTTAAGTGTCAGGAGAGCCTTGTGCGTCGCACTTTCCTCAAGAAATTCGGCGTTGTCTTCATTTGCACAAAGGCGTCCCATATATCCCGCGACAAGAATTTATCGCCGTGAAGGCGTTCGACCCGTGTTCACGTGCTTTGTGACAAGCACGCTCTTGAAGGTCCTCCACGCCTTTCGATCGAGAGCAACGCTGTTGTTCCACGCGCGCCGGTCTGCGGTGGGAAAGTGAGCGATTTTAAAACTTCGTCCCACGGTGGCTTCTCCGAACATCCGACCACGGTGTCCCTCGGTGTGGTGATGGGGACCCGTTCCCTTCAAGTATCCCGCACAAGGTTCGAATCTTGCGCTGCTTTGGGGACTCACGGGATCCCATTGGCATTGACCTCCGTGGCGGTCATTAGGCTGGAGGAATTCTCGGCGTTCCTCTGCCATCTCGCGTCGTACCACTTTCCTCGGAGATCGGATGGCGGCGAAGATGGTGCGGACGCCATGTAAACACTTGCTATCTATATATGCGAAGCAATATCGTAAGCTCTAACCGACTGATTCAAGCGATTTACTCAACTTAACGAAAATGATGCACAAGCGTATAATATATAAAGAATGATTGATGGTAGTTTGTGCTCGTAAGGAGAGTTGCAAAAGAACAAGTCTTTGTCATCTCAATCCTATTGTCTATACTCTTCATTAAATGAATATGATAGTATAAATTCAAACTATGAGCTCTAAACAATACTTTGCTTAATCGTAAAATGATCTCAATCTGTTATCAAAATGATCTTAACTATCACATTCAATCTCGGTATAAGAGAAAAGTTCATCACGAGCGAACGAACAAAGCCCACCGATCAATTTCAGTTCACATTATCAAAGACTATCAAAGTCACATCACGACGGTTCGTCAATACAATAGAGCTCAAGAATGAACTAACAAGATATCAAATTGACATGGCATTCAACCGTCTGTGATAACTAGCATTCAACGAAAGTAACAAATTAACGGTATATGAAATTGACAAAGCAAGTAATTTGTACAATAGAGCTCAAGAATCAACTAACTATCACATTCAATCTCGATTATAAGACAAAGTTCATCACGAGCATGTCAACAAAGCCCATGATCAATTTGCGGATCTTTAGGAATACTCACAGAGGATCTTGCACAACAACTCACGGTGCAAGGAGGAGGCCGGTGCGGGGAGGAGGCCGACGCGGGAGGAGGGAGAGGCGCGGGAGGAGGCCGACACGGGGAGGAGGACGGCGCGGGAGGAGGCCGGTGCGAGAGGAGGAGGCCGACACGGGAGGAGGCCGGTGCGAGAGGAGGAGGCCGACACGGGGAGGAGGCCGCGTGTCGAGGCGGAGGCGGCGTCATCGATGAAGGCGGCGGCGTCGGGTCTTCGGCCGGGAGGTGAACGGCGAACCCTAGAGGAGCCGAGAGCACGCGAGAGCCTAAGGGGCGCGGAGGCGAAGTGACGAGTAAAGAGCAAAACCTAGGTGCGCTTTTTGATAAAAGAATATCACGACGGCTCTATTAAAGAACCGTGCGAGATATCCGCAATATCACGACGGCTCTATTTAAGCACCATCTGTGATAATATCACAGACGGTTTGCTTAAAGAACCGTCTGAGATATCCTCAATATCACAGACGGTTCTTTAGTGGAGCCGTCTGTGATATTCTTTATATCTCAGACGGTTCTTTAATAGAGCCGTCGGTGATAATATATCACAGACGGATCCATCATAGAGCCGTCTGTGCTATGGATCTCATTCCCTTCATCTCCCGCGCGAGTGTCTCTTTGTCTCCTGCTCCAGCTTTTATATAAATAGACAACACTTATCAAAGGGATTTCTCACGAAGCTCCTTGATCATCCCCTCTCTCTCCACAAATTCCAAATGGCTTCCTCTCTCGTCCATTTGTCTTGGCCTACATTTTGGTTGTGTACTGCACCTCTCGATCGCAACTTTGGCCCAAGCTGCGAACAAGGCGTCCGTTCGCAATGCAATCCGTTGTAGACCCTCCCATCTACCGAGACCATAACGGCGATCATCGGTCGATTGGAGCTCCTCCTCCAGCAGACCGGTCGAGGCTCTCCGGCATCCGTGAGTAAACCTCGTCGTGGAGATTGTCCTATGGAACTCTTTGGTCCGCACCGAGGATGCAGCCTGCAGAGTCGAGGCGACATCGACATTGCGGAGAGCGGGTCCGCCTAGCCGAGGCCTGTGGAGACCAGGGTTGATGGCCTCTGGGCTATATGGGACTTGATTACGAGTCAGAACATCTACAAGAGGAAATTGAGCGTGCAAGGTCACGGTGGAGGCGTTTGGTGAGACGATCGGTGATCCCGCTCCCACCGAAGCCGGCGAGAATGCGTCACGAAGATTTGAAGACTAAGATAGGATCGCTCATCCTTTTTTATCGTGCGTGATGTAAAAGCGATAAGGCGATCTATTATGCATGCGTGATGTAAATATGGTCTTTTGTTTGTGATGATATGGTTTTTTTATCGCCCGTGATGATATGGTCTTTTTATCATCTAATTATTCTTTGGGCAAATCAGACGCTATCACGCACGGTTGAATAAAGAACCATACGTGATAATATCCTCATCACGAGCGGTTCCTCTCACTAACCGTCATGTTGAACATCACGACGGCTCCATGTGGAACCGTGCATGATATCCTCCATATCACGAGCGGTTGTCGGAGAACCGCTCGTGATGTGAGTATATCATGAGCGGTTATACTTATTAACCGTCGTGATATTGAGTATATCATGAGCGGTTTCACATGGAGCCGTCAGTGCAAGTTCAACACGAGCGGTTTATGTAGAACCGTCGTGATATACTCGTATCACGACGGTTGGAAATAAGAACCGTCGTGATATTTCACCCTATAAATATAAAGACCAGCGAGGCCCCGCCTAGCGCCTCGATCTCTTATTTGGAATAGAGGGGCTTGAGAAGCTTTGCTCTGTGTTGGTGAGGAGGCTTGTTTATTTGGCTTGCCTTGTTCTTGGTTGTGGGTTGCCCTAGCAACTTATGGTCATTGGCTTGCACGCATGCTTGCTTTGTGAGGCTTGGCTTTGGTGGTAGCTCTTGGTTTGGGTGTTGTGAATGAGTGTTTTTGTGAGTGGGATAAGGTGGTGTATTTCGACTGTGGCTCTCTTGCCCTGTTCATTGGCCCAAGGAGAAGGACGGTGAGGAATCTCATGGGATATTAGGAATTTTTGTCGTGAGCTCCGAGGGTAACGATCTTTAACTCTTTATATTTGCTTAATAGGAGGAGTAACGTATTTGCAGTTAATAGGAGGAGTAACGTATTTGCAGTTTATTAATATAATTTAACACTACTAATTGTTACATGTGTAGCGTAGATGGACCGAAACTGGATGTACGGTGCGAACCGTGTGAGTGAAGAGTACATTAATGGCGTGATTGCTTTTAAAAGAGCCGCGGGCGTGATATGTTGAATAAGGGGATAGAATTTATGTCTTGTCCATGCATTGATTGCGATAATCGAAGATTTTTAACAACCGCGCGGTCGTAGGGCACTTGATTGAAGGGTTTCAAAAAGGGTATACATGTTGGACGATCACGGTGAAGAGCGGATTATCAGAAGTTAATAATGATGACATCGACGAGGAAGTCAACGATATGCCGGATGTGGACTGTGTTTTTGATGACGATAGGTCGTACGATGACAATCTGGATCAGATGCTACGCGATGCAGAAGGAAACTACATTGAGAGAGAGTTTTGTAAATTCGAGCGCTTAATGGAGGACTCGGGGAAACCTTTGTTCCCTGGCTGCAAGCCGGAATACATAAGGTTGTCAACCGTACTTGAACTGCTGAAATTGAAGGCGAGCAATGGTTGGTCCGACAAGAGTTTCACGGCGTTGTTAGGTCTCCTAGCGGACATTCTTCCGGAGAAGCGTGTTGCCCAAAGACCACCTACCAAGCCAAGAAGGTTCTTTGTCCATTGGGAATGGAAGTAGAAAGAATGCATGCATGTCCGAACGATTGTATCTGTATCGTAAAGAGTATGCGAGACTTGCATGTATGTCCGTGTGCAAAGCATCCCGATACAAGCGTAAGAATATCGCTAAGGTGAAGCAAGGACCTCCTGCTAAGGTGTTGTGGTATTTGCCTGTGATCCCACGTTTGAAGCGTTTATTTGCGAACCGAAAGGAGGCAAGATTGCTGCGTTGGCACTCGGAGGAGCGTAAGAAAGATGGAAAACTAAGACACCTGCGATTACGCGCGGTGGAGAAACTTCGATCGGACCTTCAAAGAGTTCGGTGCGGACCGAGGAACATAAGGTTAGGGTTGAGTACAGATGGAATGAATCCTTTCGGTAACATGAGCGGCCGACATAGCACATGGCCCGTGAACCTATGTATGTACAACCTTCCTCCTTGGCTGTGTATGAAGCGGAAGTACATTTTGATGTCACTACTTATCCAAGGGCGAAGCAACACAGGAGCGATATTGATGTGTACCTAGCACCATTCTTTGGATGATCTTATGACACTGTGGAGCGAAGGGGTACAAGTATGGGGCGCGTACAAGCGAGAGAACTTCTCTTTCAGCGTCATGTTGTTCTCGCACTATCAATGATTTTCCTGCCCTTGGTAACTTTGTCGGGCTTGATGCGAAAGGAGCCAAAGCTTGTCATGCACCGCTTAGATGCTACGGAGAGTGTATGGTTGAACAACTCGCGCAAAAATCGTATATGCGTCACCGTAGGTTCCTTCCAAGGAGTCACCCATACCGCAAGATGAAAAAACAATTCGACGGAAATAAGGAGGACGATTCGGCTCAAGGGCTTTTAGAGGAAAGAGGTATATGATATGGTTAAGGATATCGATGTTGTGCTTGGGAAGGGATGTAAATTAAAACCCGTCGGAAGAACATCGGAAGAAGCGGTCAATTTTTGAGACTTGCCTTATTGGGAGCACTTAGAAGTTCGTCATCGCATCGACGCCATGTAATGTGGAGAAGAATGTATGTGAAAGCTTGATTGGTCTCTTCTTGAACATTAGTGGCAAAACAAAGGATGGTGTTAACGCACGACGCGACTTGGTTGATATGAACATAAGGACCGAGTTAGCACCGAAAGAGACCGATAAGGACGAACATACCTTCCACCACTTGCTACACTATGTCCAAGGCGAGAGAAATGAATTGTGTCAAAGCTTGCATGGTGTCAAAGTCCCGTCTGGTTACTCCGCTAACATTAAGAAACTTGTTTCTATGCAAGATTTGAAATTAATTGGTATGAAGTCTCATGATTGTCATGTCTTTGATGACACAAATGCTTCTGTTGCAATTAGGGGTATCTTGCCGAACAAGGTCCGAGTGGCAATCTTGAGGTGTGTTATTTCTTCAACTTAATTGCTCGAAGGTCATCGATCCCGAAGGACTAGATGCTCTACAGCCGAGGTGGTGACGACTCTATGTCAACTTGAGATGTATTTCCCTCCGTCATTTTTCGATATTATGGTCCATCTCATTGTTCATCTTGTGAAAGAGATAAAGATATGCGGTCCTGTGTTCCTCGTCATATGTACCGTTTGAGAGGTATATGGGAATTCTCAAGTCCTACGTGCGGAATCGATCTCGACCGGAGGAAGCATCATCGAAGGTTATGCAGCCGAAGAGGTCATTGAGTTCTGCGTCGACTACATGGCTCGAGTGGAACCGATAGGTGTGCCTCTATCTCGCCATGAGGGAAGGTGGATGGTATCGGGACCATCGGAAGGAAATCAATCACTCCCGATCCGGATCGTGCGCTCAAGCCCATTTCACGGTCTTGCAACACATGACCCAACTGTCCCCGTACATCGACGATTACAAAGACATGGTACGCCATGCGTAATCGGGCACGGTCGGAGGTTTGGATCACGAGAAACACAACCGTCGGTTCAACGAATGGGTAAAGGTGCGAATCATGGTGAGGAGGTCATCAAGTGATGATACACTGCTATGGTTGGCAAAAGGGCCACAATTTACAATTGTCACATGGCAAGGATCGACATAAATGGGTACACATTTTATACGGCAGCTCGGGATAGGAAGAGCACGATCGAACAGCGGTGTCCGTGATAGATGCATTCGATGCCGATGGTGAGGAGCTCGTACTATGGGCAAATAGAGGAGATATGGGAGCTCGACTCGTGCTTTTCAAGATCCCCTATTTGGTGTCGTTGGGTCCATCTCCACATGTGAAGGTCGACAAATGCGGCGTCACTACCGTGGACCTCGATCGTGTCGGATACAAAGACGAACCATTCGCATCTTGGCTAACCAAGTTGTTCAAGTCTTCTATGTAACCGACCCGGCAAATAAGAAGCGTCACGTAGTTCTTCATGGAAAAAGAAGGATTGTCGGAGTTGAGAATGTAGTGGACAAGGAAGAATACAATCAATTTGACGAGTTGCCTCCTTCGGAGATCGGCATCAGGCTCGAGGAAGAACCCAACGAGGAAGCTAGCTATATGCGCGTCGATCATCATGAAGGACTATATTTTAATTAAGAAATTACTCCATTGTAATTAATTTATTCCATAACATCATGTGTTATGAACTTGTAATATGTCGATGCGTATATTTTGATGTCAACGTGGAATTGTAATCGCTCTGTCCTTGTGGACCGTATATTTTGGTGCATTAAAAATTCATTTAATTTGGAAAATAGTCCACCGCACCACCTTTCTAGAAACCTAAAAACTAAAATTTTATGGCAAATAGTCTAACACCTTTGCAAAGAAACGGTATACTCATGCCTAATCCTGCGATGCGTCCATGCGAAGACGACGTGTCGTCCCACCCTTCCACACCGCAGCCAATGCTCGTGCACCGGTGGCCATCCTCCGACAGCGCCCACACCCGCCCGGTGGCGACGCTTCTTCCCCACGCCGCCTAGACCATGTCGCGGCGAGCCTCGCACCGCCGCACTCTGGTTGGTCTTGGCCGCTCGCACCCGCCACGGTCGGCTCGTCCTCGACACGGCTGATGTAGTGCTTCCCAACGTCGCCGCGTCTCGTCGGCCGTGTAGAGGAGGAGACCGAGCACGTGGCGCGCCTTGTGGCGGCCACGCCGCCGTTCAAGGAACATGAGGCCGCCGCATGTCTTGGGCGCGAAGACAAGCCCGAGGCCGACGATGAAACAAGCCCGGGTTGCGGCGGCGCCGGTGGTTGACGACGGCGAGTGGCGCTTCGTTGTCTGCCACTTCATCGCCTCCTCTCGCTCGGCGCCACGCGCCTCCCACGCGCGTTCCTTGGACACCTTGTACAAGGCCTTGCAACTATACGTACATACATTCAAGATGTTAGAATAAATAGTAGTATGTACGCACGTATATTGTAGACATAAAGATGTACGTCGTTAATCGTAGGTGCATAGGTCCTCCATGGGCTGAGAGAGCTCGCGGCCACACGGTACGACGATGTCGACGACGACATCGTGAGAAAGAGCGGCGATCACCGACCTCCTCGCCTTGGTGCGGCTTTGACCGCTCTGCATGCTAACCTTGGCGATTGACGTACTCAAAACCGTGAGACGAAGAGCGATGGGAGGAGTTTAATCTTGGTGATTATTCCGTCTTATATCAAGAATTAGGAGTAACGGCATGTGAGGCGAAGAGACGCATGTATCGTCGGCGTGCGAGACGAAGAGACGGTTGTGCGATGGTGAAGAGACACATCAGCGGGAGAAGAGGTTGGATATCACGAGCGACTCTATATAGGAACCGCTGCGTGATAATAATATCACGACGGTTATTTAATAGAGCCGTATGTAATACTAGTATATTACAGATAGCTCAAATTGAACCGCTCGTGATATTTCCTGACGATTTTATTTCCAAATAAATGCAGGATAAGCGTCCTCATCACGAGCGGTTCTTTTTACCAACCGTGCGTGAAGTATCACAAGCGGTTGGTAATAAGAACCGTGCGTGATGAGGACATATCACAGCAGTTCCCAGCGGTTCCAAAGGGAACCGTATAAGATTCAACACGAGCGACTCCTTTGGAACCGCTCGTGATGAGGTGTCTGCTATTGCTGTTTTGTAGTAGTGTTCCTTGACCTATCGATGCCCATGGCTCGATTAGTTACTCCTGTCAGATGACTAGTGAAATGGCCAACCACGATGTAACCATACATCTCTGTACTCTAGGTTTGCATCACCGCCTCCTTGTTGAAATTGTCAGAGAGGTATTGGCCGGGATACTACGCCACCGTCGAACATGCAGCCATAACATGGGAGCAGGGCCTATGCAGAAGAAGGGGCTTGTTGCAAGTGCATATGCAACTACCGCGGTATAGCGTGCACTCGTGGGTGACCCTCTCGCGGTTCGTCCCTGGGCGTCCTTTATCTCTGCACATTTTCTCAAAGCGAAGCTCCCTTGTGCACATCTTGAATGCTCGGTGCATCTCACCCTTCTTGCTCTTATCCTCCATGTACTTGGTGATCACGGCGGAGTACAGTACTCTGTCATTTGCCATGGCGAGCGACACGTTGTTGCTTCTGTCAACAAAGTAGTTCGCGGTACCGCGGAGAATTGACTCCCAAATACTAACCAAAGGAAGGCACCTTGGGCCGCACTTGACCCAGTTGTACATCTCGGCTAGATTGATTGTCATAACACCATATCGAGCACCACCCCTATCATGTAGTAGTGACCACTTCTCCTTAGGCTCGTGCTCAATTCAGTTCGAGAAGCATCTCACCTACGCCCCCATCCTCCTCGTCAATCTAGGAGCATCTATGTGTAACTCTAGCAATACTTCGGGGGACTGGTCAGCGCTTGGGGTGGCCCTTTTCACTGCCTCCCTTTTGCGCTTCTTGGCCCACTCATCCAGAATCTTCCGGAGTGCTTTGAACTTCTGCTGTTGGTTTTGGTTGCACATCCGCTTGAACAGGTTCATCAAGTCCTTGTTGCGGAACTGCATGTAGAAGTTTGCACCCAAGTGCCATGCACCACCTACTCTGTAGATCCATCCACGGAAGTGGTACGTTCTCTCCTTATTGTAGCTGAGTTATTGCACGCAGCAGGCCCGCATGCCGATTATGTATGATGCATACGTTTGGACGGCCCTGTACAATAGAAATCCTCAAATTCTTTAGGAACCACAACCAGCTGTCCATGTTCTCACTTTCAACGAAACTGAATGCCACGGGAAGAACTTAATTATTTCCGTCTGTCGCTATTGCAGTCAGTATCTGGCCCATGTACCTTCCAGTCAGGAATGTGCCATCATCGCACAAGATTGTACGGCAGTGTCGGAATGCATTGATGCATAGACCAAAGGTGAAGAATGCTCGCTGTAGTACCTTCTTATTGGCCCACTTTCGATGTGTGGAATCTTGAATGTCGACATGAGTGTCGGGATTCCTATCTTGTATGACTCGGAGTAGCCCGGGGAGTTTGTGGTAGGAGTCCTCGAACGTAACAAACTTTGATTTCAACGCCTTCTATTTTGCCCTCCACGCATTGGCATAGCTGATTGTGTACTAGAGCCTTGGCTCTATCGCCCGAATGATGGATCATTGCTTAAAATCTAAATTATTTACGATCTCACCGTACATAAGGTTGGCGATAAAGCATGATAACAGGTTCCTGTGGGACTGCACTCACTCAGCGACGACACATGTGTGAGGGACGACTATAGATCACTTCCAGTAGGAATCCCACTTAGGCTGAAATACGTGCACTTGCCAAGGGCATCCTTCTATGTTGCACTTCACGTCGTAGGATCTTGGGGTAGACTTGACGACTCTAAATGTGCGTCGCACCGATAAGGCCCAGAATTTGACCGCGTCCTGCACAGTCTCCTTGCATTTGAACATAGCTCCTTGCCTAACCTCACTTGATCGTACTCCCACGGCACATGGGAGCCTTCGTTGACGATGAAATTGTCGAACTTGTATGTGTTCCACTCGGGTGGAACTGCCTACCGGTCCACATCACCCTCGTCGTCGGAACCTTCATCTTTGAACAATGCCATGTAGTCCTGTTCTTCGAGATTCATCTTTTGCACTACGGCTTCCACCTCCTCACCCTCATCACAAGACCACTGGCTTGCCTGACGGAATGAGCTACTTCCGCATGGTCTTTATCGATAGCATCAGCAACTCTGGGAGCTTCAACCATTGTGTGTGCCGCGCTGTGGCTGGAGTCCCCAACTTCTTCTTCGGCATCAGTACCCCCTTCTTATTTAGCCGTGGATGAAGGAGTGGGCTTGGCATATGCCTGGGCCAGAAGGACCAATTTCCACCCTCCCTCTCTCGCTATGCGTACATATGACTGCTATGAATTTATTTCCTTCAATTGCACTAACTCCCAATGTGTGGGTTGTGCTGCCCAGGGGGCAAGGCTACTCAATCTCAGATCGTACACATCACGGTCCACTTGGAATGTGTGGAACAACCACTGCATCACAGCGCCCCATGTACACAACTCTAGTCTTGGTAGGGGCACGATTGCCGATTGGAAATAACGCAAATCAATCTCCTCGGGACCCTCCATAATAGTCTCTTGACCGTAGTAAATTTTGAAATTGCCGACGTCGGACATATTGGACGCACTGTATCATAAAGAATATTTTTACGATTAACAACACATCTAAAACTAGACTACACATCGAAAAGTATTATGTAAAACATACTGCACTACATAACCGTACATCTAAAACTATATAATCCATTCGGTTAAAAAAAATTACCCGACAGGTGGGCAACCGGACGGGCAGCGCTTCGCTAGCTTCTCTCTCTCCCCTCTACTCCTCTCTCTTCCCTCCTTCTCTTTTTTCTGAATAAAAGTGAGTCCTGTGCCGAATTTTAGGGTTTGAAGGGGGTTTTTACAGGGTTATGCTTCTCTGTCGCCAGTTGAACTGGCGATGAAAGACTATTCACTTTCTTGCGGTTGAGCAGGCGATAGGGAGCTGGACCGTGACAGGGAGTCAATAGGTCCTCATCATTAGTTGAATCGACAGCAGATTCATTTTTGTAATTTTTAGGGTGCTATTTATTTTTGTAATTATCTTTTAAAATAATTATAATTATATATATATATATATATATATATATATATATATATATATATATATATATATATATATATATATATTGTTGTGACATGGCACTATCAGTGGGCACAGAGGATATAGAGCACACATTGCAGAAAGCAACTAGCTTGTAGTTTGATAGGTTTGCAGAAAAGTCATACACAACACGTACGGAGATATACTCGCAGCCTTTGATTTTTCGTCCAACGCTTGACAGAGAAATGCATAGCACTGTAACGGAGAGAATCCATTTCTGCTGATTTGGACTGTTGGAGCTTAGCTCGCGAATACCATTTCTTGCACAAGGCAAAAGAAAAGTCAGGTAGAGCTGACTTGTGAACCAGCAGCGACATATCAATATTACTATATAGTAACCAAATCCATGACGCTTTTATACGAACCTCAAGTGTCAAATGCATAGCACTGTAACGGAGAGAAATGCATAGCACTGTAATATAGCTCGAGGAGTGTCCAATGTATGGGTATTGAAAAGTGTCTTCTGTTTTATTTTCTCGTTGATCATCTTCTGTAGCATGCTCCATGTGCGTGTTGTCCTAGCATGTGTGTTTTATTCTTCAATACAAATATTGGTGTCATTACTTCCATGCTCGTGTTTCGAAGAAGTTTCCATTTTTATGTTGCCTCTTGGGAATAAAACATCCTGCAAGACCTCCTGATCTTTGGACATTTTTTACCTCATTTAAATCGTGACTAGGGTTCAATTTCACTAAAATTGGAAATTTCGGTGCTACCGATGGGGGGCGGTAGGAATACAAACCGATTCCAAAAAATTCGGGTTTTATAGCTACAATATAACATGTAACCTCCCCACTAATTTTGATAAGGCCCAAAATGTCAGGTACAACCCGCATAATGACATAAGACCAGAGATGTTTAGAATGATATCATAAATATAAATAGAGAGTTTCACGAACAAGTCACATACTTGCCAATAAATATAAATGATATTTCATTCAAGAGACAAAATATCATATTATTCAAAAGTTTATAAACATAGAAGCGATACAATCATCTCTATGATTCCCTCTAGGGCATATCACTAACAGGGAAGCTAAAGCATTCTGCTGATTTCGATAGTTGGAGCTAATCTTGTGAAAACCATGTGTTGCACGATGTAAAACAAAAATCGGGCAAACAGTCAGCACAAGCACAGCTAGAGCTGCCTTGTCAACCAGCCACAATCAATTTATGATGCTTTTGTATGAACCTCAAGTGTCATCTTCATCCATAATGGTCACATGGAATTTGATGGAGGAAAAACATGAAGCTCTTATCAATCTTTAGTGGAGCCACGCAAAATGTTGGAAATTAAGACCATTAGTTGTTGTGACATGGCAATATCAGTGGGCACAGAGGATATAGAGCACACACTGCAGAAAGCAACTAGCTTGTGGTTTAATAGGTTTGCAGAAAAGTCAGGGTGATGTTGATCACAATTCTAGGAGGATTGTTAGTCTGGTTGTAAGCATCGGCGTTGAATTTTTTTATGTTGCGCAGTTTTGATTATTTAAGCAGCTTGTTTTTCTTTTCCCAAAGGATTACTGATTGCCTTAATTTTGTAACATACGTATGCCAGTGTCTTCTCCAGGATGATGGATCACCCGTGACGATTTTCTCTGTCAGGGAGCAATCCTCAGGACAGGCACTTGGTTGCTGGTCGGAATGGTGTTAAGAGATTACGGACGGTAAGTTACTAATTTTGATCGTTAAGATTCTAGATGACCAGTAGTACCCTAACTTCAACAGATTAAAGCAAAGTCTGGTGGTAAACTATCAAGTCTTAAAAAAAGTCAAAATAAAAAGGGGAAGAACTCTGCATAAAGCAGATTTAATAATAATGGTGTTATATCTTAGCATTACAAACGATGTAATATGTGCTGAGATGGAGTACTCTTGAGCAGATACTCAAAGTACCAAAGCACAAGTTCCCGATGGACCTGCCGTGAAGCACACGATTTACATAGTGACAAAGCCTGTTACACCGCTTTCGGAAAAGCTCAAGGAACTGAACCTGGGAGGTACACAGGGGTACCTCCATCATAACATGTGCTTCTCTTGTCAACAAAATGACATAGATGTCCAGAGATGGAGTACCCTACTGCTAATTAAAGCTGAGTAATATGATTTTTACTAGATAGATTCGAGCTGTTTAATTCATATTGACCCTCAAGAGAATTTATTTGCATGCCAAGCTTTACTGCGATTCCATAACGCTGAGGATCTTTAATATCTTTTTTTCCTGTGCAAAAAAGTCAAATTATCAATGTTCAGGATATGGTGGTAGATAAACCAGTGGCACTATATCAGAAAATGTTGGACCCAAACAGCGACTAGAGGGGTGGGGGTTGAATAGGAGCTACAGAGAACAGCGTCGGTTATACTAATGAACAGTAGCAGTATTACTGAGAATTGGTGGTACTGATGAACAATAGTGGTATTATTGGATGAACAGTAAAAACAGCACGATAATCGTGAAAATCAACCCGAAACCAAAATCTAAAATTGGCACAACTTTTGATCCACAACTCTAAACTTTATGAAGCTTGAAACATACCTCCTCTAGGATGTCAGGAACCTATTCCAATCAAGAATCGTGCAGATCATTGCCGAAGTTCTGACCTTTTTCCGTTTGAGTGAAGACTGCTTCAAAATCGAGTCAAAACCAAAGTATGATCCAAAACTTGCTCGTAGGTCAAAGATGATCAAGATGATCTTAGATGCATTCTCACATGTTATATCAAATAAGATCCAGACCAGAAACCAAGGGAAAACCAAAGGATCAAAAAAAGCCCCAAAATCACGAAATAGAGCGTTAGAACAAGAAGAGACTCATTGACGAGGATTAAAATATCTATGTATTATCTTTAATATATAATAAAAGACCATACGTCGTCATGGTCGTAACTCCTAAGGTTCATGACCTCACTGGTCGTAAGGATTCCAGAGGTTACACGATGGGTACCTACACTAAGAAAGTGTTAGAACGGTTCGGCTTTGAAAAGGCATACCCTTCGAAAGTGCTGATGGTCGGGAGATCCTTGCAGCAAGACAAGAACCCGTACAGACCTAGAGAAGAGGGGGAGGAAGTCCTATGAGCACTCATGTATTTGGCAAACTGTACTAGACTGGATATTGCTTTTGCCGTGAACCTACTAGCAAGGTATAGTGCAGAACCTACCAAAAGACATTGACACAGAATAAAGGACATCTTCCGATACCTTCAAGGAAGCAAAGATCTTGGTCTGTTCTACAGAAAGAACCAAGACCTAACTATGACTGGCTATGCAGATGCTGGGTACCTATTAGACCCGCATACAACTAAGTCACAAACAGGCTATGTATTCTTATGTGGTGGAACTGCAATTTCATGAAAATCATCTAAGTAGAGTCTTGTATCAACTTCGACAAACCACTCAGAAATAATAGCACTGTACGAGGCCGCACGAGAATATTCTTGGCTTCAACTGATGATTCACCACATCCAACAGTCATGTGGATTGGATATCGCGCAAACTCCCACTATTATCTATGAAGATAATACAGCTTGTGTTGTACAAGTGCAAATGGATTATGTGAAGAGTCCTCTCACAAAGCATATCAACCCCAAGTTCTTTTATGCTCATGAATTGCAAAACATGGACAAAATTAAAGTATTATATACTAAGTCATGTGAACATCTAGCAGATTTATTCACTAAGTTACTTCCAGCATCTAGCTTTGAAAGCTGCATACATGGAATTGGAATGGTGAGACTTAGAGAAGTGTAGAATTCAGGGGGAGAATCTTCATGAACTCATTATTGAAACTTGATCGGGAAGATCGAGTACCCAAAGTGTGGGGACCCCCGAAATCGGATCCGTATCAAGCTAAGTAATTACGCCGTAAACGCAATACTTAACGTGAGACGCACACGATTCCGAGTGACCCGGATATGTGTCACATGCTAGCTCCCAAGGATCAGTGGCTAACATGCACATATCCTAGTACACAACATTGTAATCACATCCATACACAATGTACAGGCGTAAAAGAATCAATTACAACATCATTTAAATAGCACCTTATAGTACAAGGTTGCATAAGAGGGCCGATCGGCCAAATCTAATTAACACAAATAAATTGCAGCGGAAGATAAAATTAAAAATAAAAAGGGGATAACCGAGTTGGTATGCCCACAATCCCACAAGCAACCAACTGGAGTTAAAGTCGTTGCACCCATCGTTCTCACCTGAACAAATAGACACTGTTAGAGTACAAAGTTGTACTCGCGAGACTTTCAAAAGGAATAAAGATGCATGTAAGTAACAAAGGAAGGCTACTACACTAGTCAGTTTTCAGCATAAAGCAAGTTTTGTATATAGATAAAAGATTCTAACTTGTCATTTGTAAAACATTTAGAAAACATTTATTAACAGTAAGTAATGATCATCAATGGTATACTCTCCAAATATAATCAACACACGAACATCCCATTCGTGGCACAGTTCATTCCTCAACAAAACTAGCGCGCGAACAACGCGTCCATGAAATAATTTCAGATTTGAACAAACTAACATAAAGACATAACATTCCCAACCATAACCCAAACTTAATTTTCCAAAAGACTAATCGTACTGCTTTCCACAAGTGTTGTCCATAACCTAGGGCGAGGCTATTCGAATAGATTTAGTTCTCTGTGAGTTGTGCAGACTTTACCCACACGATATGAATACCTTATACTGTCGCCATGCACTCTTCCGAAGGAGTGTGACTAAGATATCATAACGAGGCCGTTACAATGTTATGCCCTAACTATCAAACCACCCGAGGAAACAACACCATGGTCGAAAGTAAACTTATCGGCGCCATGGGTGTACCGTTAATGTAAGTAAGTCCCTATCAAACAAGAGACCCTTAAGAGCAAGTAAGGCGACCTTAACATGCCCCACGAGATTGACAAAAGAACAATTAAATACATAACAATAACAATTGTCAATCCCATTGTGTTTTGATAGCTAACACACAACAAATTATTAAGCCAAGCCTTCGCCATTATCCCGGCGTGTGGTTGCACGTAAGACTTGGTTCATCACACCACGCATCGTCCTTAAACACTCAGACGGGGCTACACAATTCCATAATAACAACAACAACAATATTTCATGATCACCCTACACCCGTCCAAGTTAAGAACATAAAACACATGCCCACATGTCCACAAACCCCAGATGCGAAGATCTGGATACATTCCTCAAATCCGACATAATCCAATCCATAAAATCCTCAAATCTCATTAGTATTCAATTCAATTCACTGGCCGATGGACTAGCTCCATCAACTGCTCTCGGCTAAGACTAATAGAATGGCTAAGCATCGTTCTACAAACTAGTAAACAATCACATATAATATATAACCTTAGTCATTCAAGGTAAAAGGGGTAATCAACATTCAAAGGAGGGCTAATGCAGCAATTAGGAATTTAGCTAATTCTACCCATAAACATACATTTCAAAATAGCATGCGATTGCGAATAATAAAACTCACACAAAGCATTTAAAAACCACTGGGAGCAATATGATCAAGAGGAGGGTGCTCGCACCTTTGCTGTATCACATGTTCATACTCAGGTTACAATTAATTGGATCTCACGAATATATCGTTATCGTCGAAAAACCTAATGAATGACGATATTGCAATAAATATCAAATAAAGCCAGAAATTCAACATGCTCAAAAATGTATGAGACTTATACAGTAGGTAGATTGTGATTTTATATGAATTATGGTGAAAGATTCATTTCATTCGGATTTAGTATGTGAAAGTTAAGGTGGTTTGAATTTCAGATTTTAATACGCCTTCATTCGGGTAATTTAATTATGAGATGAAAATTTGTAGAGCAGTGGTGAGTACATGGATTTTATGGATAAAAAGGTAATATTATTATAAGTTCAAAACAGTTGAGTTTGCCTCAATTGGAGTTTTCATGATTTAGTTATTGATGTCTAAAGTTATCAGCATTAATAGTGTAAAAATAATGCCCTTTAGGATGATTTTCCTCAAACTATAGTTTCTTTGACAGAGGTAAGTTTGAGACCATTGTTTTAATTAAGTTCACTTAAAGTTAAAATTATCAAAAGTGGTTTCACTATTTTTGGAGTTAAAATGAAATAGTTATGTATTTTTGAAGTTAAAACCCTTTTCTTATTGTAAAAATAATAGAGTTATGGATCATATTTCCAAAACTATATCCTCTGCTACATAGACATGTTTGAAACCTATTTTAAAATAAAACTCACTTAATATGAAAAATATCAAAACTGGTTTCATTAATTTTGGAGTTGATTTGAATTAGATATGGATTTTTGAAGTTCAAATGATTTTTCAGTGTAACAATAATTCACTTCGGAATTTATTCTTGCATTTAATACTTCTAGTACACGGGTGAAGCTAGCCCTAGAGACTGACCAGTGGGACCCGGGGTCAAGGGTTTTGACCCAGTCAACGTGGACTGGTCTCGGCCGAAACCTAGCCGAAGGCGTAATACAGTAACTACGTCTTCTAACTATAAAAGCGTACTTTCAGTTTTAGTGTTTAAGGTTTACGCTTTCATCAAGATAAAACGTCATTCTCAACTACATATTTACTTAACCGGCTGTTCGGGCCCACATGCCAGAGAGACACCAATCTTTTAAGACAACCACTAAGCAACCAATCAAGGATTTGCGCTAATTAAACCGAGATTAAGTTAATTAAATGGCTACTGTTTTTGGATGGAAAACCGACAACGCGCGCACTGGCTTCGCCGGAGGCTCGCCGGCGCGGTGATCTACGAGCGGGTGAAACAAGGGTATCACTGGGTTGCTAATAGCCTGACCGTCCGACTGGTGGCCGGAACTTCGCCGGAGAATGGTTGTAGCGGCGGCGCGACAATGGACTTGCGGCGGTGCAACACGGCAAAAGTGGCTAAGTCCACCCGATAGCGCATTGAGCTAAACAAAGCATGGGCGAGCTACTGGTGCACTCCAGGAAGCTTACCAGAGGGTTGGAACGGCCGGAGGAGCTCTGATGCGGCCGGGATAGGGACGACGGCGGCGCGGCCATGGAGCTCCACGGCGACAGCTTGAATGACAACACCTGGAGAATTAAAGAGTGACCCGTGAGGTTGTATAGGTTGCATGAAAGCTTAAGGACGCTGGAAGGGGCTAGGGACCAACTGGAAAATGGAGGATTGCACCGCGGCGAAGCTTTGGCCGGAGGTGGAGAAGACAACCAAAAATGAGCTCCCGGCTGCATCAAAGGTCGATTAATCTTGGGGAGACACTCCTTGGGGCAACACGAAGCCCCTAGACAAGGTTATAGGAAACGAAGCTCGCCGGAGATGACAGGGCGCGGTGGAGCTCCGCAGAGCTTGCTCCGGCGATGGTAAGGACTCGATTGTGTCTCGGGAGCTACAAAGCGAGGGAGAAGCTCGGGTTAGATAAAATGGGGATGGCAACGAAGGAGAAAGAGAAAGGAGCAGTAGCGGTTGAAGCTTACCGAGAGGATTGCCCCCACGAGCCTCCTCCTCTTCCACGGCAGGGAAGAGAAGTGAGCGAAAGAGAGAGCGAGAGGGCGTTTTGTTCAGCTCCGAGGATGGAGATGGTCACGGCGTGAGAAGGAGATGCTCTCGGGTTGGTCGTAGAGGGCGGTGGGTGGACGGCGGTGACGGAGGCGCGGCAGAGCAGAGACGCCGCGTGGAGCTCGCGCCCTGAGCGGAGCAGCGCGCTGGAGAAGATGACCTGCGGGTGGGGCCCGCAGGTCAGCGGCAGAAATCAAAGGCGGCTCGGGTGAAATGGTCCAGCCGAGTCGCGTGGTTGGGTCAGAGCAACAGTGCTGAGCCCGAGTTTGAATTCAGGTTTGACCAAATAAGAAAAGGTTTTGACCGAGGCTCTAAAAATAGGAATAAAATTCTAAAAATTATGAAACGTTTTAGAGGGGTTCCAGAGATTATCTAGTACCCAAATAAAATATTAAACCTCATTGTTCAAGATGTAATTTGTATAGTTTAAATTAAAACCTAAATTGTGTCATTGAAATGTGTTTGAATTTTCTGAGAGTTGAATCTAGTCCCAAAAATTTGGTAAAAATTATATTTATTCATGATAATTGTTATAGTATTTGAATAAATTATTTTTAGATGATGATCAAATGTTTTTGTTCCTGTTTTTAGTTGGAGTTTAAAATTTGAGGTGTATGTTAAATTTGTTTGATAAATTTCCAAGTGCAAAATATTATGCAAATGATTCTAAAATATCAAGCATGCTGATAAGATGCATACTAATTCTCATTAATCATTTGGGGATGTTACACAAAGAATAAATACTGGATATTAAATGAAATTGGGTGGATTATACTCTTTCCCTTGACGAATTTTTCTGAAGTTTCTCGGCTAAGATTTTCAATGAGGCAATTTGTACAGCACAACAGAACGTGTTTCATGAACTCTTTCTCTAAATTTTTTCCACTAGATTTTTATGGAGTTTTGACGAGACATAAACATGATGGATAAGTGCCCAAGGGGGAGTGTTAAGAAGTCGGGTCCAGGCCGGGAGTCCTGGCCCATGGTGGGCTCCTCATCCATCCAGTAGCCTATATAAAGGAGGGGGACCCCAATAATTGTACTACAGTTTTGAGAAGAGCAATAAAGAGAAGCATGAAGTCCCCTCATATCTCTTTGTTCAATCTACTATTATGTTCTTGTGTTCCTGCATTGTTCTTACGATTATGAAATAGCATTTCTTAATTTTGTAAAATTCTAGAAAAGTTACACAATCAAATCCACTATGTAAGGAGCCTGGAAAAAATTCATAATGTTTGGACCTCATTTTCTATATTAGGAAATTCCTACAATTAGTATACTTAAATAAATTTTAGAGACAAAATCAGAAAGTATAAAGTTTTGAAAAAAATACATAAGTAATTAAACTCTGTCGGAAGACTCCACAAAAAATTGATAATTTTTTTAGCTCAGTTTCTATATTTAATTTTTTTTGGAAAAAGACAGGATGTCATTTATTTAATTTTTCAATGTTCGCGATGTTATTTTCTAGTCCGAGACAAACAGAGTGTCATTCCTATAATTACGCTCTAACGCGATGTTACCGACCTAATTTCCCAACGTAGAATGCACAATCTTCTTGTTTTTCTTTGGTGGCGCTACAAAAATAGAATTACATATATAGGTATAGTCAGTTCGAGATGCATTATTACAAAGTATGATATAGGATTTTTGTGTTATATCGCATACCGAAATCTCCTGTATGCCCCTTCCTCGACAACATAGGCGATGAACGATCTACATATTTTCAAAAAGTTAACCTCGGCTATTTCAAACGAAGGAAGACTACAATAGAGTTATATATGGAGGAAATGAGTATACCTGTCGAGTATTTCTTGTACAAGGGTGAAGTTGTGGGTTACATTGAGTAGGGAGTTAAGGTATATTAACTTTTTCCTCCTTGGTATGACTAAAAGGATCCAGTGGTTCCCTTTGGAACCGTCTGTGATAGGTACAACACAGACGGTTCTAAAAGAAAAATCGTCTGTGATGAGGCGTCTAGTATGACTTATTTTGTAGTAGTGTTAGTTGTTTCGAGCAAACTTTTGAGATCTTCTAGTTGTTGACCAAGATAATTTATATTCTCTACCAAATCTCTTAAAAAGGTATGCATAATCACGATCCCATATCGAGGAGCATTTTATTGAGAGCCTTGAACTTCTCTTCAAGACTCCGCCCGAGTTCTGTCTCCTTGTCATGATCGAACTCAAGAACTTTTTCTAATTTTCGAACTTGCATGCTCTGCACGAGTGGATCGAAAGTTAAAAAAAATAATTATGACACACAATAATCTTGTCGGATTTTCGACTAGTTACATCGAGTTTACTTCTCAGAAGCCTCGATGGCTTCTTTGTGCTTAAGGAAGGCTTCATTGAACCTGGCCGACCGGTCTTCGATTGACCGGTCTTTTGCCTAGCACCTCTCCTCAAGTGAGGCTATAATGGTTTCCTTAGCCTTAGTTTCTTTTCAAAATTTTCTAGATCTGTCAAAGTACGAAAAATGGGGAATTTAGAAAAGAACAAAAATAGCAAGGGGGACGAAGTCAAGAGTTTCTTACTTTTAGTTCGGAGTTTTCTTATCCAAAATAGTTATTATTGGTCACCCTCGACCACAGAAAATTCTCCACCATATGCTACAAAAATAGCAAACTACTTTAATTTTTTCAATAAACTTTGAAGAAAGGACTATAAGAGTGGTCGTGGTGCTTACTTGGATCGTCATGTCCACATATTCGGAGCAGATAGCATCGGGACTCGTCTCAGATTGATGGTTCGAAGTTCTCCTCCAGGCCTCGTCGAGCTTCTCATCGTCGTATATTCGAGGGCAATCGGGGAAGTTGCTAGGATGAGGAGACTTCTTCAACAATGAAGAGATCCTCTCTTCTTGAATGGTCGCAAGGGGTGGAACCTGCTGAGGCTCTTCTTCGACTCTAGTCTCCTTAGACAGAGTCGAAGCCGCCAAGGAGTCCTGGGTAGCAGGAACCAGAACTGGAGCCGCCACCAACTGGGGGGATGTTCCAATCGAAGGAAATCGAAACACCAGAGGACCTATAAAAATAGAAGAAAGGAAAATAAAGATTTTAGAACACCAGAAATATTATATTATTCAAAAGTTTATAAACATAGAAGCAATCCAATCATCTCTATAATTGCCTCTAGGGCATATCACTAACTGGGAAGCTAAAGCATTCTGCTGATTTCGATAGTTGGAGCTTATCTTGCGAATACCATGCATTGCACGATGTAAAACAAAAATTGGGCAAACGGTCAGCACAAGCACAGCTAGAGCTGCCTTGTCAACCAGCCACAATCAATTTATGATTTTTTTTCTAAACAACCTAGTTTTTATTCAATTACGATAATAATACTACCTTTTTAATTTTACAGAATAATCATCACATTGCTCAACCGTCGGCAACTAGGCCAAGTCGTCCAACAGTTGAGCAACTTGGACACTTGTCGCTTAATGTGGTCCTAGTGTACAGGCCGCTCAACTAGCAGGGCATGACCGTTGGGCGACTAGGCCAAGTCGCCAAACGGTTGAGCGACTTGGGCTAGTCGTTCAATGGTTGAGCGACATATTATTATTTCTGTAAAAAATAGTATTATTATTGTAATTCAGAATAAAAACTAGATTATTTAGAAAAAAAAATCATCAATTTATGATGCTTTTGTATATATGAATCTCAACTGTCATCTTCATCCATAATTGTCATATGGAATTTGATGGAGGAAAAACAAGAAGCCCTTATCAATCTTTAGTGGAGCCACGCAAAATGTTGGAATTAAGACCACTAGTTGTTGTGACATGGAAATATCAGTGGGCACAGAGGTTATAGACCACACACTGCAGAAAGCAACTAGCTTGTAATTTAATAGGTTTGAAGAAAAGTCATGCGCCGGCTAACCTTTCCCTTCAGCCTATCGATGCCCATGGCTCAGATTAGTTACTCCCAGGTCAGATGACTAGTGAAATGGCCAACCACGATGTAACCATACATCTCTGTACTCTAGGTTTGCATCACCGCCTCCTTGTTGAAATTGTCAGAGAGGTATTGGCCGGGATACTGCGCCACCGTCGAACATGCAGCCATAACATGGGAGCAGGGCCTATGCAGAAGAAGGGCTTGTTGCAAGTGCATATGCAACTACTGCATGGTATAGCGTGCACTCGTGGGTGACCCTCTCGCGGTTCGTCCCTGGGCGTCCTTTATCTCTGCACATTTTCTCAAAGCGAAGCTCCCTTGTGCACATCTTGAATGGTCGGTGCATCTCACCCTTCTTGCTCTTATCCTCCATGTACTTGGTGATCATGGCGGAGTACAGTACTCTGTCATTTGCCATGGCGAGCGACGCGTTGTTGCTTCTGTCAACAAAGTAGTTCGCGGTACCGCGGAGAATTGACTCCCAAATACTAACCAAAGGAAGGCACCTTGGGCCGCACTTGACCCAGTTGTACATCTCGGCTAGATTGATTGTCATAACACCATATCGAGCACCACCCTTATCATGTAGTAGTGACCACTTCTCCTTAGGCTCGTGCTCAATTCAGTTGGAGAAGCATCTCACCTACGCCCCCATCCTCCTCGTCAATCTGGGAGCATCTATGTGTAGCTCTAGCAATGCTTCGGGGGACTGGTCAGCGCTTGGGGTGGCCCTTTTCACTGCCTCCCTTTTGCGCTTCTTGGCACACTCATCCAGAATCTTCCGGAGAGCTTTGAACTTCTGCTGTTGGTTTTGGTTGCACATCCGCTTGAACAGGTTCATCAAGTCCTTGTTGCGGAACTGCTTGTAGAAGTTTGCACCCAAGTGCCATGCACCACCTACTATGCAGATCCATCCACGGAAGTGGTACGTTCTCTCCTTATTGTAGCTGAGTTATTGCACGCAGCAAGCCCGCATGCCGATCATGTATGATGCATACGTTTGGACGGCCCTGTACAATAGAAATCCTCAAATTCAACCAGCTGTCCATGTTCTCACTTTCAACGAAACTGAATGCCACGGGAAGAACTTAATTATTTCCGTCTGTCGCCATTGCAGTCAGTATCTGGCCCATGTACCTTCCAGTCAGGAATGTGCCATCGTCGCACAAGATTGTACGGTAGTGTCGGAATGCATTGATGCATAGACCAAAGGTGAAGAATGCTCGCTGTAGTACCTTCTTATTGGCCCACTTTTGATGTGTGGAATCTTGAATGTCGACATGAGTGTCGGGATTCCTATCTTGTATGACTCGGAGTAGCCTGGGGAGTTTGTGGTAGGAGTCCTCGAACGTAACAAACTTTGATTTCAACGTCTTCTATTTTGTCCTCCACGTATTGGCATAGCTGATTGTGTACTAGAGCCTTGGCTCTATCGCCCGAATGATGGATCGTTGCTTAAAATCTAGATTATTTACGATCTCACCGTACATAAGGTTGGCGATAAAGCATGATAACAGGTTCCTGTGGGACTGCACTCACTCAGCGACGACACATGTATGAGGGACGACTATAGATCACTTCCAGTAGGAATCCCACTTAGGCTAAAATACGTGCACTTGCCAAGGGCATCCTTCTATGTCGCACTTCACGTCGTAGGATCTTGGGGTAGACTTGACGACTCTAAATGTGCGTCGCACCGATAAGGCCCAGAATTTGACCGCGTCCTGCACAGTCTCCTTGCATTTGAACATAGCTCCTTGCCTAACCTCGCTTGATCGTACTCCCACGGCACATGAGAGCCTTCGTTGACGATGAGATTGTCGAACTTGTATGTGTTCCACTCGGGTGGAACTGCCTACCGGTCCACATCACCCTCGTCGTCGGAACCTTCATCTTTGGACAATGCCATGTAGTCCTGTTCTTCGAGATTCATCTTTTGCACTACGGCTTCCACCTCCTCACCCTCATCACAAGACCACTGGCTTGCCTGACGGAATGAGCTACTTCCGCATGGTCTTTATCGACAGCATCAGCAACTCCAGGAGCTTCAACCATTGTGTGTGCCACGCTGTGGCTGGAGTCCCCAACTTCTTCTTCGGCATCAGTACCCCCTTCTTATTTAGCCGTGGATGAAGGAGTGGGCTTGGCATATGCTTGGGCCAGAAGGACCAATTTCCACCCTCCCTCTCTCGCTATGCGTACATATGACTGCTATGAATTTGTTTCCTTCAATTGCACTAACTCCCAATGTGTGGGTTGTGCTGCCCAGGGGGCAAGGCTACTCAATCTCAGATCGTACACATCACGGTCCACTTGGAATGTGTGGAACAACCACTGCATCACAACGCCCCATGTACACAACTCTAGTCTTGGTAGGGGCACGATTGCCGATTGGAAATAACGCAAATCAATCTCTCGGGACCTCCATAATAGTCTCCGACCGTAGTAAATTTTGAAATTGCCGACGTCGGACATATTAGACGCACTGCATCATAAAGAATATTTCTACGATTAACCACACATCTAAAACTAGACTACACATCGAAAAGTATTATGTAAAACATACTGCACTACATAACCGTACATCTAAAACTATATAATCCATTCGGTTAAAAAAATTACCCGACAATTGGGCAACCGACGGCAGCGCTTCGCTAGCTTCTCTCTCTCCCCTCTACTCCTCTCTCTTCCCTCCTTCTCTTTTTTCTGAATAAAAGTGAGTCCTGTGCCGAATTTTAGGGTTTGAAGGGGGTTTTTACAGGGTTATGCTTCTCTGTGCCATTGAATGGCGACGAAAGACTTATTCACTTTCATTTGCGGTTGAGCAGGCGATAGGGAGCTGGACCGCGCGACGAGTCAGGTCCTCGCTCGCTAGTCGAATCACACGTGAATCATTTTTGTAATTTTTAGGCGAATTTATTTTTGTAATTATCTTTTAAAATAATATATATATATATATATATATATATATATATATATATATATATATATATATATATATAATTCTTGTTGTGACATGGCACTATCAGTGGGCACAGAGGATATAGAGCACACATTGCAGAAAGCAACTAGCTTGTAGTTTGATAGGTTTGCAGAAAAGTCATACACAACACGTACGGAGATATACTCGCTGCAGTACGAGGAAAATTTTGTGCTACCTGTACTACGGATGGAGATATACTCGCAGCCTTTGATTTTTCGTCCAACGCTTGACAGAGAAATGCATAGCACTGTAACGGAGAGAATCCATTTCTGCTGATTTGGACTGTTGGAGCTTAGCTCGCGAATACCATTTCTTGCACAAGGCAAAAGAAAAGTCAGGTAGAGCTGACTTGTGAACCAGCAGCGACATATCAATATTACTATATAGTAACCAAATCCATGACGCTTTTATACGAACCTCAAGTGTCAAATCTCCTGATATGCACGCTAATACCGAACCAATGGAGCAACAGCAAGGTCTCTCGCATGACGAGCTGCTGCAAGCCAGCCATGAGCTGACACACCACGCCTTGAGCTACGTCAAGTCCATGGCGCTTCGGTGCGCCGTTGAGCTAGGCATCGCTGACGCCATCCACGGCAGCGACGGCCACGTCTCCCTAGACCACCTACTCACCGCGCTCTCTCTGACCCCGAGCAAGCTCCCCTATCTACGCCGCGTAATGCGTGTGCTCACCACATCGGGCATCTTTGCCCAAGAGGCTGACGGCACCTACCGTCTCACTCCCGTCTCCTCCCTGCTCCTGAGCGACGACGGTACCAGCAGCAGGAAGAGCCACGTGCAGATGGTGTTACTTCAACTTTCACCGTTCACCACAACGCCGGTCATGAACATGGCCGAATGGTTCAAGAGAGACGAGGAGACGGCGTTCAAGATGACGCATGGCGCGGACCTTTGGGGCGTTTGTGGCCGTGACGTGGAGTTCGGCAAGTTCTTCAACGACGCGATGGCATCTGACTCCCGGTTCATCATGGATGCCGCCATCCATGAAGCTGGCCAGGTGTTCGAGGGAATAACCTCCTTGGTGGACGTCGCAGGCGGCACAGGCGGGGCGGCAAGGGCATTGGCTGCGGCCTTTCCGCATATCAAATGCACGGTGTTGGACCTTCCTCAGGTGATTAATGACATTCCGGCCGATGGCTCGGTTGAATTTGTTGCAGGCGATATGATGGATTTCATCCCCCACGCAGATGCTCTCCTGCTTAAGGTGACATGCAATATATACTGCATCCAACCTGTACATTATATTACGCGGCCTTTACGTAACAAACCACTAATTCAACTAGTAATTTTTACATTAGCCCATTTAATTTCTTGGTCGATTTAAATATATCGGGTAGCAAGCGAGTAAACCTAATGCATTTCAGATTGCAATGACATTGTTGATTGCAGTTTGTGCTACATGATTGGAGTGACAAGGTTTGCGTAAACATCCTAAAACGATGCAAAGAAGCAATTCCTTCCAGAGAAGCAGGAGGAAAGGTGATCATCATAGACATGGTGGTTGGATCCTGTTCCCAAGCAATGTGCCATGGAACCCAACAATTGTTTGATCTGCTTATTTCAATGGTGACACCAGGCATGCAGAGGGATGAGAAAGAGTGGTGTAAGCTATTCAAGGAGGCTGGATTCACCGAGTACAAGATTAAACCTGTCTTAGGTCTCCGATCTATCATCGAGGTTTTTCCATAGGTCATCATCCATTTTCCAGCTTGATGAGTCCCCAGTATATAGCTCGAGGAGTGTCCAATGTATGGGTATTGAAAAGTGTCTTCTGTTTTATTTTCTCGTTGATCATCTTCTGTAGCATGCTCCATGTGCGTGTTGTCCTAGCATGTGTGTTTTATTCTTCAATACAAATATTGGTGTCATTACTTCCATGCTCGTGTTTCGAAGAAGTTTCCATTTTTATGTTGCCTCTTGGGAATAAAAAATCCTGCAAGACCTCCTGATCTTTGGACATTTTTTACCTCATTTAAATCGTGACTAGGGTTCCGAATTTCGCCCGAAAATTGGAAATTTCGGTGCTACCGATGGGGGGCGGTAGGAATACAAACCGATTCCAAAAAAATCGGGTTTTATAGCTACAATATAACATGTAATCTCCCTACTAATTTTGATAAGGCCCAAAATGTCAGGTACAACCCGCATAATGACATAAGACCAGAGATGTTTAGAATGATATCATAAATATAAATAGAGAGTTTCACGAACAAGTCACATACTTGCTAATAAATATAAATGATATTTCATTCAAGAGACAAAATATCATATTATTCAAAAGTTTATAAACATAGAAGCGATACAATCATCTCTATGATTCCCTCTAGGGCATATCACTAACAGGGAAGCTAAAGCATTCTACTGATTTCGATAGTTGGAGCTAATCTTGTGAATACCATGTGTTGCACGATGTAAAACAAAAATCGGGCAAACAGTCAGCACAAGCACAGCTAGAGCTGCCTTGTCAACCAGCCACAATCAATTTATGATGCTTTTGTATGAACCTCAAGTGTCATCTTCATCCATAATGGTCACATGGAATTTGATGGAGGAAAAACATGACGCTCTTATCAATCTTTAGTGGAGCCACGCAAAATGTTGGAAATTAAGACCATTAGTTGTTGTGACATGGCAATATCAGTGGGCACAGAGGATATAGAGCACACACTGCAGAAAGCAACTATCTTGTGGTTTAATAGGTTTGCAGAAAAGTCAGGGTGATGTTGATCACAATTCTAGGAGGATTGTTAGTCTGGTTGTAAGCATCGGTGTTGATTTTTTTATGTTGCGCAGTTTTGATTATTTAAGCAGCTTGTTTTTCTTTTCCCAAAGGATTACTGATTGCCTTAATTTTGTAACATACGTATGCCAGTGTCTTGTCCAGGATGATGGATCACCCGTGACGATTTTCTCTGTCAAGGAGCAATCCTCAGGACAGGCACTTGGTGGCTGGTCGGAATGGTGTTAAGAGATTACGGACGGTAAGTTACTAATTTTGATCGTTAAGATTCTAGATGACCAGTAACTGTCAAGTCTTAAAAAAAGTCAAAATAAAAAGGGGAAGAACTCTGCATAAAGCAGATTTAATAATAATGGTGTTATATCTTAGCATTACAAACGATGTAATATGTGCTGAGATGGAGTACTCTTGAGCAGATACTCAAAGTACCGAAGCACAAGTTCCCGATGGACCTGCCGTGAAGCACACGATTTACATAGTGACAAAGCCTGTTACACCGCTTTCGGAAAAGCTCAAGGAACTGAACCTGGGAGGTACACAGAGGTACCTCCATCATAACATGTGCTTCTCTTGTCTTGTGTTCAACAAAATGGCATATATGTCCTGAGATGGAGTACCCTACTGCTAATTAAAGCTGAGTAATATGATTTTTGCTAGATAGATTAGAGCTGTTTAATTCATATTGACCCTCAAGAGAATTTATTTGCATGCCAAGCTTTACTGCGATTCCATAACGCTGAGGATCTTTAATATCTTTTTTCCTGTGCAAAAAAGTCAAATTATCAATGTTTAGGGTATGGTGGTAGATAAACCAATGGCACCATGTCTGAAAATGTTGGACCGAAAAGACGACTAGAGGTGGTGGGGGTTTTGAATAGGAGCTCTGCCTATTTTTCACTTTGATAGGATTCGACAAGATTTTCCCTTCAATAACTATGCAAGCTATAAAGATCAACAAATAAGCACAACGGATGTCTTGTATTGAATCCAATCGAAACCTTAAAGTACACAACCAAAAACAGAGAACAGCATCGGTTATACTGATGAACGGTAGCGGTATTACCGAGAATTGGTAGCACTGATGAACAATAGTGGTATTATCGGATAAACAGTAAAAACAGCATGATAATGTGAAAATCAACCCGAAACCAAAATCTAAAATTGGCACAACTTTTAATCCACAACTCTAAACTTCATGAAACTTGAAACATACCTCCTCTAGGATGTCAGGAACCTATTCCAATCAAGGATCGTGCAGATCATTGCGAAAGTTCTCATCTTTTTCCGTTTGAGTGAAGACTGCTTCAAAACCGAGTCAAAACCAAAATATGATGCAAAACTTGCTCGTGAGTAAAAGATGACCAAGATGATCCTGAATGCATTCTCACATGTCACAGCAAACAAGATCCAGGCCAGAAACTAAGGGAAAACCAAAGGATCGAAGAAAGCTCCAAAATCAAGAAACAGAGAGCAATAACAAGAAGAGACTCATTGACGAGGATTAAAACATCTATGTATTATTTTTAATACATAATAAAAGACCATACGTCTTTATGGTCGTAACCTCTAAGGTTTATGACCTCACTGGTCATAAGGATTTTAGAGGTTACACGATTAACATAATAACAGAGCCTGTTACACCGCTTTCGGAAAAGCTCAAGGAACTGAACCTGGGAGGTACACAGAGGTACCTCCATCATAACATGTGCTTCTCTTGTCAACAAAATGACATAGATGTCCAGAGATGGAGTACCCTACTGCTAATTAAAGCTGAGTAATATGATTTTTACTAGATAGATTCGAGCTGTTTAATTCATATTGACCCTCAAGAGAATTTATTTGCATGCCAAGCTTTACTGCGATTCCATAACGCTGAGGATCTTTAATATCTTTTTTCCTGTGCAAAAAAGTCAAATTATCAATGTTCAGGATATGGTGGTAGATAAACCAGTGGCACTATATCAGAAAATGTTGGACCCAAACAGCGACTAGAGGGGTGGGGGTTGAATAGGAGCTACAGAGAACAGCATCGGTTATACTATTGAACAGTAGCGGTATTACTGAGAATTGGTGGTACTGATGAACAATAGTGGTATTATTGGATGAATAGTAAAAACAGCACGATAATCGTGAAAATCAACCCGAAACCAAAATCTAAAATTGGCACAACTTTTGATCCACAACTCTAAACTTTATGAAGCTTGAAACATACCTCCTCTAGGATGTCAGGAACCTATTCCAATCAAGAATCGTGCAGATCATTGCCGAAGTTCTGACCTTTTTCCGTTTGAGTGAAGACTGCTTCAAAATCGAGTCAAAACCAAAATATGATCCAAAACTTGCTCGTAGGTCAAAGATGATCAAGATGATCTTGGATGCATTCTCACATGTTATAGCAAACAAGATCCAGACCAGAAACCAAGGGAAAACCAAAGGATCAAAGAAAGCCCCAAAATCACGAAATAGAGCGTAAGAACAAGAAGAGACTCATTGACGAGGATTAAAATATCTATGTATTATCTTTAATACATAATAAAAGACCATACGTCGTCATGGTCGTAACCCCTAAGGTTCATGACCTCACTGGTCGTAAGGATTCCAGAGGTTACACGATGGGTACCTACACTAAGAAAGTGTTAGAACGGTTCGGCTTTGAAAAGGCATACCCTTCGAAAGTGCTGATGGTCGGGAGATCCTTGCAGCAAGACAAGAACCCGTACAGACCTAGAGAAGAGGGGGAGGAAGTCCTATGAGCACTCATGTATTTGGCAAATTGTACTAGACTGGATATTGCTTTTGCCGTGAACCTACTAGCAAGGTATAGTGCAGAACCTACCAAAAGACATTGACACGGAATAAAGGACATCTTCCGATACCTTCAAGGAAGCAAAGATCTTGGTCTGTTCTACAGAAAGAACCAAGACCCAACTATGACTGGCTATGCAGATGCTGGGTACCTATTAGACCCGCATACAACTAAGTCACAAACAGGCTATGTATTCTTATGTGGTGGAACTGCAATTTCATGAAAATCATCTAAGTAGAGTCTTGTATCAACTTCGACAAACCACTCAGAAATAATAGCACTGTACGAGGCCGCACGAGAATATTCTTGGCTTCAACTGATGATTCACCACATCCAACAGTCATGTGGATTGGATATCGCGCAAACTCCCACTATTATCTATGAAGATAATACAGCTTGTGTTGTACAAGTGCAAATGGATTATGTGAAGAGTCCTCTCACAAAGCATATCAACCCCAAGTTCTTTTATGCTCATGAATTGCAAAACATGGACAAAATTAAAGTATTGTATACTAAGTCATGTGAACATCTAGCAGATTTATTCACTAAGTTACTTCCAGCATCTAGCTTTGAAAGCTGCATACATGGAATTGGAATGGTGAGACTTAGAGAAGTGTAGAATTCAGGGGGAGAATCTTCATGAACTCATTATTGAAACTTGATCGGGAAGATCGAGTACCCAAAGAATAAATACTGGATATTAAATGAAATTGGGTGGATTATACTCTTTCCCTTGACGAATTTTTCTGAAGTTTCTCGGCTAAGATTTTCAATGAGGCAATTTGTATAGCACAACAGAACGTGTTTCATGAACTCTTTCTCTAAATTTTTTCCACTAGATTTTTATGCAGTTTTAACGAGACATAAACATGATGGATGAGTGCCCAAGGGGGAGTGTTAAGAAGCCGGGTCCAGGCCGGGAGTCCTGGCCCATGGTGGGCTCCTCATCCATCCAGTAGCCTATATAAAGGAGGGGGACCCCAATAATTGTACTACAGTTTTGAGAAGAGCAATAAAGAGAAGCATGAAGTCCCCTCATATCTCTTTGTTCAATCTACTATTCTGTTCTTGTGTTCCTGCATTGTTCTTACGATTATGAAATAGCATTTCTTAATTTTGTAAAATTCTAGAAAAATTACACAATCAAATCCACTATGTAAGGAGCCTGGAAAAAATTCATAATGTTTGGACCTCATTTTCTATATTAGGAAATTCCTACAATTAGTATACTTAAATAAATTTTAGAGACAAAATCAGAAAGTATAAAGTTTTGAAAAAAAATACACAAGCAATTAAACTCTGTCGGAAGACTCCACAAAAAATTGATAATTTTTTGAGCTCAGTTTCTATATTTAATTTTTTTTTGGAAAAAGACAGGATGTCAATTATTTAATTTTTCAATGTTCGCGATGTTATTTTCTAGTCCGAGACAAACAGAGTGTCATTCCTATAATTACGCTCTAACGCGATGTTACCGACCTAATTTCCCCAACGTAGAATGCACAATCTTCTTGTTTTTGCTGGTGACGCTACAAAAATAGAATTACATATATAGGTATAGTCAGTTCGAGATGCATTATTACAAAGTATGATATAGGATTTTTGTGTTATATCGCATACCGAAATCTCCTGTATGCCCCTTCCTCGACAACATAGGCGATGAACGATCTACATATTTTCAAAAAGTTAACCTCGGCTATTTCAAACAAAGGAAGACTACAATAGAGTTATATATGGAGGAAATGAGTATACCTGTCGAGTATTTCTTGTACAAGGGTGAAGTCATGGGTTACATTGAGTAGGGAGTTAAGGTATATTAACTTTTTCCTCCTTGGTATGACTAAAAGGATCCAGTGGTTCCCTTTGGAACCGTCTGTGATAGGTACAACACAGACGGTTCTAAAAGAAAAATCATCTGTGATGAGGCGTCTAGTATCACTTATTTTGTAGTAGTGTTAGTTGTTTCGAGCAAACTTTTGAGATCTTCTAGTTGTTGACCAAGATAATTTATATTCTCTACCAAATCTCTTAAAAAGGCATGCATAATCACGATCCCATATCGAGGAGCATTTTATTGAGAGCCTTGAACTTCTCTTCAAGACTCCGCCCGAGTTCTGTCTCCTTGTCATGATCGAACTCAAGAACTTTTTCTAATTTTCGAACTTGCATGCTCTGCACGAGTGGATCGAAAGTTAAAAAAAATAATTATGACACACAATAATCTTGTCGGATTTTCGACTAGTTACATCGAGTTTACTTCTCGGAAGCCTCGATGGCTTCTTTGTGCTTAAGGAAGGCTTCATTGAACCTGGCCGACCGGTCTTCGATTGACCGGTCTTTTGCCTAGCACCTCTCCTCAAGTGAGGCTATAATGGTTTCCTTAGCCTTAGTTTCTTTTTCAAAATTTTCTAGATCTGTCAAGTACGAAAAATGGGGGAATTTAGAAAAGAACAAAAATAGCAAGGGGGGACGAAGTCAAGAGTTTCTTACTTTTTAGTTCGGAGTTTTTCTTATCCAAAATAGTTATTCGCTGGGTCAGTCCTCTGACCACAGCAAAATTCTCCACCATATGCTACAAAAATAGCAAACTACTTTAATTTTTTCAATAAACTTTGAAGAAAGGACTATAAGAGTGGTCGTGGTGCTTACTTGGATCGTCATGTCCACATATTCGGAGCAGATAGCATCGGGACTCGTCTCAGATTGATGGTTCGAAGTTCTCCTCCAGGCCTCGTCGAGCTTCTCATCGTCGTATATTCGAGGGCAATCGGGGAAGTTGCTAGGATGAGGAGACTTCTTCAACAATGAAGAGATCCTCTCTTCTTGAATGGTCGCAAGGGGTGGAACCTGCTGAGGCTCTTCTTCGACTCCAGTCTCCTTAGACAGAGTCGAAGCCGCCAAGGAGTCCTGGGTAGCAGGAACCAGAACTGGAGCCACCACCAACTCGGGGGATGTTCCAATCGAAGGAAATCGAAACACCAGAGGACCTATAAAAATAGAAGAAAGGAAAATAAAGATTTTAGAACACCAGAAATATTATATTATTCAAAAGTTTATAAACATAGAAGCAATCCAATCATCTCTATAATTGCCTCTAGGGAATATCACTAACTGGGAAGCTAAAGCATTCTGCTGATTTCGATAGTTGGAGCTTATCTTGCGAATACCATGCGTTGCACGATGTAAAACAAAAATTGGGCAAACGGTCAGCACAAGCACAGCTAGAGCTGCCTTGTCAACCAGCCACAATCAATTTATGATTTTTTTTCTAAACAACCTAGTTTTTATTCTGAATTACAGTAATAATACTACCTTTTTTAATTTTACAGGAATAATCATCTGTTGCTCAACCGTCGGGCAACTAGGCCAAGTCGTCCAACAGTTGAGCAACTTGGACACTTGTCGCTTAACGTGGTCCTAGTGTACAGGCCGCTCAACTAGCAGGGCATGACCGTTGGGCGACTAGGCCAAGTCGCCAAACGGTTGAGCGACTTGGGCTAGTCGTTCAATGGTTGAGCGACATATTATTATTTCTGTAAAAAATAGTATTATTATTGTAATTCAGAATAAAAACTAGATTATTTAGAAAAAAAAATCATCAATTTATGATGCTTTTGTATATATGAATCTCAACTGTCATCTTCATCCATAATTGTCATATGGAATTTGATGGAGGAAAAACAAGAAGCCCTTATCAATCTTTAGTGGAGCCACGCAAAATGTTGGAATTAAGACCACTAGTTGTTGTGACATGGAAATATCAGTGGGCACAGAGGTTATAGACCACACACTGCAGAAAGCAACTAGCTTGTAATTTAATAGGTTTGAAGAAAAGTCATGCGCCGGCTAACCTTTCCCTTCAGCCTATCGATGCCCATGGCTCAGATTAGTTACTCCCAGGTCAGATGACTAGTGAAATGGCCAACCACGATGTAACCATACATCTTTGTACTCTAGGTTTGCATCACCGCCTCCTTGTTGAAATTGTCAGAGAGGTATTGGCCGGGATACTGCGCCACCGTCGAACATGCAGCCATAACATGGGAGCAGGGCCTATGCAGAAGAAGGGGCTTGTTGCAAGTGCATATGCAACTACCGCGGTATAGCGTGCACTCGTGGGTGACCCTCTCGTGGTTCGTCCCTGGGCGTCCTTTATCTCTGCACATTTTCTCAAAGCGAAGCTCCCTTGTGCACATCTTGAATGGTCGGTGCATCTCACCCTTCTTGCTCTTATCCTCCATGTACTTGGTGATCATGGCGGAGTACAGTACTCTGTCATTTGCCATGGCGAGCGACGCGTTGTTGCTTCTGTCAACAAAGTAGTTCGCGGTTCCGCGGAGAATTGACTCCCAAATACTAACCAAAGGAAGGCACCTTGGGCCGCACTTGACCCAGTTGTACATCTCGGCTAGATTGATTGTCATAACACCATATCGAGCACCACCCTTATCATGTAGTAGTGACCACTTCTCCTTAGGCTCGTGCTCAATTCAGTTCGAGAAGCATCTCACCTACGCCCCCATCCTCCTCGTCAATCTGGGAGCATCTATGTGTAGCTCTAGCAATGCTTCGGGGGACTGGTCAGCGCTTGGGGTGGCCCTTTTCACTGCCTCCCTTTTGCGCTTCTTGGCCCACTCATCCAGAATCTTCCGGAGTGCTTTGAACTTCTGCTGTTGGTTTTGGTTGCACATCCGCTTGAACAGGTTCATCAAGTCCTTGTTGCGGAACTGCTTGTAGAAGTTTGCACCGAAGTGCCATGCACCACCTACTCTGCAGATCCATCCACGGAAGTGGTACGTTCTCTCCTTATTGTAGCTGAGTTATTGCACGCAGCAGGCCCGCATGCCGATCATGTATGATGCATACGTTTGGACGGCCCTGTACAATAGAAATCCTCGAATTCAACCAGCTGTCCATGTTCTCACTTTCAACGCCCAATGCCACGGAAGAACTTAATTATTTCCGTGCATCGCCATTGCGATCGATGTCGCCCATGTACCTTCCAATCGTGAATGTGCCATCGTCGCACAAGATTGTACGGTAGTGTCGGAATGCATTGATGCATAGACCAAAGGTGAAGAATGCTCGCTGTAGTACTTTCTTATTGGCCCACTTTTGATGTGTGGAATCTTGAATGTCGACATGAGTATCGGGATTCCTATCTTGTATGACTCGGAGTAGCCTGGGGAGTTTGTGGTAGGAGTCCTCAAACGTAACAAACTTTGATTTCAACGTCTTCTATTTTGTCCTCCACGTATTGGCATAGCTGATTGTGTACTAGAGCCTTGGCTCTATCGCCCGAATGATGGATCGTTGCTTAAAATCTAGATTATTTACGATCTCACCGTACATAAGGTTGGCGATAAAGCATGATAACAGGTTCCTGTGGGACTGCACTCACTCAGCGACGACACATGTATGAGGGACGACTATAGATCACTTCCTGTAGGAATCCCACTTAGGCTGAAATATGTGCACTTGCCAAGGGCATCCTTCTATGTCGCACTTCACGTCGTAGGATCTTGGGGTAGACTTGACGACTCTAAATGTGCGTCGCACCGATAAGGCCCAGAATTTGACCGCGTCCTGCACAGTCTCCTTGCATTTGAACATAGCTCCCTGCCTAACCTCGCTTGATCGTACTCCCACGACACATGGGAGCCTTCGTTGACAATGAGATTGTCGAACTTGTATGTGTTCCACTCGGGTGGAACTGCCTACCGGTCCACATCACCCTCGTCGTCGGAACCTTCATCTTTGGACAATGCCATGTAGTCCTGTTCTTCGAGATTCATCTTTTGCACTACGGCTTCCACCTCCCCACCCTCATCACAAGACCACTGGCTTGCCTGACGGAATGAGCTACTTCCGCATGGTCTTTATCGACAGCATCAGCAACTCCGGGAGCTTCAACCATTGTGTGTGCCGCGCTGTGGCTGGAGTCCCCAACTTCTTCTTCGGCATCAGTACCCCCTTCTTATTTAGCCGTGGATGAAGGAGTGGGCTTGGCATATGCTGGGCCAGAAGGACCAATTTCCACCCTCCCTCTCTCGCTATGCGTACATATGACTGCTATGAATTTGTTTCCTTCAATTGCACTAACTCCCAATGTGTGGGTTGTGCTGCCCAGGGGGCAAGGCTACTCAATCTCAGATCGTACACATCACGGTCCACTTGGAATGTGTGGAACAACCACTGCATCACAACGCCCCATGTACACAACTCTAGTCTTGGTAGGGGCACGATTGCCGATTGGAAATAACGCAAATCAATCTCCTCGGGACCCTCCATAATAGTCTCCTGACCGTAGTAAATTTTGAAATTGCCGACGTCGGACATATTGGACGCACTGCATCATAAAGAATATTTCTACGATTAACCACACATCTAAAACTAGACTACACATCGAAAAGTATTATGTAAAACATACTGCACTACATAACCGTACATCTAAAACTATATAATCCATTCGGTTAAAAAAATTACCCGACAGGTGGGCAACCGGACGGGCAGCGCTTCGCTAGCTTCTCTCTTTCCCCTCTACTCCTCTCTCTTCCCTCCTTCTCTTTTTTCTGAATAAAAGTGAGTCCTATGCCGAATTTTAGGGTTTGAAGGGGGTTTTTACAGGGTTATGCTTCTCTGTCGCCAGTTGAACTGGCGACAGAAAGACTGTTCACTTTCTGTTGCCGGTTGAACGGGCGATAGGGAGCTGGACCGGCGACAGGGGGTCAACAGGGTCCCTGTCGCTAGTTGAACTGACGACAGGGAATCATTTTTGTAATTTTTAGGGCGCTATTTATTTTTGTAATTATCTTTTAAAATAATAATTATATATATATATATATATATATATATATAATTCTTGTTGTGACATGGCACTATCAGTGGGCACAGAGGATATAGAGCACACATTGCAGAAAGCAACTAGCTTGTAGTTTGATAGGTTTGCAGAAAAGTCATACACAACACGTACGGAGATATACTCGCTGCAGTACGAGGAAAATTTTGTGCTACCTGTACTACGGATGGAGATATACTCGCAGCCTTTGATTTTTCGTCCAACGCTTGACAGAGAAATGCATAGCACTGTAACGGAGAGAATCCATTTCTGCTGATTTGGAGTGTTGGAGCTTAGCTCGCGAATACCATTTCTTGCACAAGGCAAAAGAAAAGTCAGGTAGAGCTGACTTGTGAACCAGCAGCGACATATCAATATTACTATATAGTAACCAAATCCATGACGCTTTTATACGAACCTCAAGTGTCAAATCTCCTGATATGCACGCTAATACCGAACCCATGGAGCAACAGCAAGGTCTCTCGCATGACGAGCTGCTGCAAGCCAGCCATGAGCTGACACACCACGCCTTGAGCTACGTCAAGTCCATGGCGCTTCGGTGCGCCGTTGAGCTAGGCATCGCTGACGCCATCCACGGCAGCGACGGCCACGTCTCCCTAGACCACCTACTCACCGCGCTCTCTCTGACCCCGAGCAAGCTCCCCTATCTACGCCGCGTAATGCGTGTGCTCACCACATCGGGCATCTTTGCCCAAGAGGCTGACGGCACCTACCGTCTCACTCCCGTCTCCTCCTGCTCCTGAGCGACGACGGTACCAGCAGCAGGAAGAGCCACGTGCAGATGGTGTTACTTCAACTTTCACCGTTCACCACAACGCCGGTCATGAACATGGCCGAATGGTTCAAGAGAGACGAGGAGACGGCGTTCAAGATGACGCATGGCGCGGACCTTTGGGGCGTTTGTGGCCGTGACGTGGAGTTCGGCAAGTTCTTCAACGACGCGATGGCATCTGACTCCCGGTTCATCATGGATGCCGCCATCCATGAAGCTGGCCAGGTGTTCGAGGGAATAACCTCCTTGGTGGACGTCGCAGGCGGCACAGGCGGGGCGGCAAGGGCATTGGCTGCGGCCTTTCCGCATATCAAATGCACGGTGTTGGACCTTCCTCAGGTGATTAATGACATTCCGGCCGATGGCTCGGTTGAATTTGTTGCAGGCGATATGATGGATTTCATCCCCCACGCAGATGCTCTCCTGCTTAAGGTGACATGCAATATATACTGCATCCAACCTGTACATTATATTACGCGGCCTTTACGTAACAAACCACTAATTCAACTAGTAATTTTTACATTAGCCCATTTAATTTCTTGGTCGATTTAAATATATCGGGTAGCAAGCGAGTAAACCTAATGCATTTCAGATTGCAATGACATTGTTGATTGCAGTTTGTGCTACATGATTGGAGTGACAAGGTTTGCGTAAACATCCTAAAACGATGCAAAGAAGCAATTCCTTCCAGAGAAGCAGGAGGAAAGGTGATCATCATAGACATGGTGGTTGGATCCTGTTCCCAAGCAATGTGCCATGGAACCCAACAATTGTTTGATCTGCTTATTTCAATGGTGACACCAGGCATGCAGAGGGATGAGAAAGAGTGGTGTAAGCTATTCAAGGAGGCTGGATTCACCGAGTACAAGATTAAACCTGTCTTAGGTCTCCGATCTATCATCGAGGTTTTTCCATAGGTCATCATCCATTTTCCAGCTTGATGAGTCCCCAGTATATAGCTCGAGGAGTGTCCAATGTATGGGTATTGAAAAGTGTCTTCTGTTTTATTTTCTCGTTGATCATCTTCTGTAGCATGCTCCATGTGCGTGTTGTCCTAGCATGTGTGTTTTATTCTTCAATACAAATATTGGTGTCATTACTTCCATGCTCGTGTTTCGAAGAAGTTTCCATTTTTATGTTGCCTCTTGGGAATAAAAAATCCTGCAAGACCTCCTGATCTTTGGACATTTTTTACCTCATTTAAATCGTGACTAGGGTTCCGAATTTCGCCCGAAAATTGGAAATTTCGGTGCTACCGATGGGGGGCGGTAGGAATACAAACCGATTCCAAAAAAATCGGGTTTTATAGCTACAATATAACATGTAATCTCCCTACTAATTTTGATAAGGCCCAAAATGTCAGGTACAACCCGCATAATGACATAAGACCAGAGATGTTTAGAATGATATCATAAATATAAATAGAGAGTTTCACGAACAAGTCACATACTTGCTAATAAATATAAATGATATTTCATTCAAGAGACAAAATATCATATTATTCAAAAGTTTATAAACATAGAAGCGATACAATCATCTCTATGATTCCCTCTAGGGCATATCACTAACAGGGAAGCTAAAGCATTCTACTGATTTCGATAGTTGGAGCTAATCTTGTGAATACCATGTGTTGCACGATGTAAAACAAAAATCGGGCAAACAGTCAGCACAAGCACAGCTAGAGCTGCCTTGTCAACCAGCCACAATCAATTTATGATGCTTTTGTATGAACCTCAAGTGTCATCTTCATCCATAATGGTCACATGGAATTTGATGGAGGAAAAACATGACGCTCTTATCAATCTTTAGTGGAGCCACGCAAAATGTTGGAAATTAAGACCATTAGTTGTTGTGACATGGCAATATCAGTGGGCACAGAGGATATAGAGCACACACTGCAGAAAGCAACTAGCTTGTGGTTTAATAGGTTTGCAGAAAAGTCAGGGTGATGTTGATCACAATTCTAGGAGGATTGTTAGTCTGGTTGTAAGCATCGGTGTTGATTTTTTTATGTTGCGCAGTTTTGATTATTTAAGCAGCTTGTTTTTCTTTTCCCAAAGGATTACTGATTGCCTTAATTTTGTAACATACGTATGCCAGTGTCTTGTCCAGGATGATGGATCACCCGTGACGATTTTCTCTGTCAGGGAGCAATCCTCAGGACAGGCACTTGGTGGCTGGTCGGAATGGTGTTAAGAGATTACGGACGGTAAGTTACTAATTTTGATCGTTAAGATTCTAGATGACCAGTAGTACCCTAACTTCAACAGATTAAAGCAAAGTCTGGTGGTAAACTATCAAGTCTTAAAAAAAGTCAAAATAAAAAGGGGAAGAACTCTGCATAAAGCAGATTTAATAATAATGGTGTTATATCTTAGCATTACAAACGATGTAATATGTGCTGAGAAGGAGTACTCTTGAGCAGATACTCAAAAGTACCAAAGCACAAGTTCTCGATGGACCTGCCGTGAAGCACACGATTTACATAGTGACAGAGCCTGTTACACCACTTTCGGAAAAGCTCAAGGAACTGAACCTGGGAGGTACACAGAGGTACCACCATCATAACATGTGCTTCTCTTGTCTTGTGTTCAACAAAATGACATATATGTGCTGAGATGGAGTACCCTACTGCTAATTAAAGCTGAGTAATGTGATTTTTGCTAGATAGATTAGAGCTGTTTAATTCATATTGACCCTCAAGAGAATTTATTTGCATGCCAAGCTTTACTGCGATTCCATAACGCTGAGGATCTTTAATATATTTTTTCCTGTGCAAAAAGTCAAATTATCAATGTTTAGGATATGGTCGTAGACAAACCAGTGGCACTATGTCTAAAAATGTTGGACCGAAACGGTGACTAGAGAAGGTGGGAGTGAATAGAAGCTCTGTCTATTTTTTATTTTGATAGGATTCAATCTTGGTGGGGGTGAATAGAAGCTCTGTCTATTTTTCACTTTTATAGGATTCAACAAGATTTTCTCTTCAATAACTATTCAAGCTATAAAGATTAACAAACAAGCACAGCGGATGTCTTGCATTGAATCCAATCAAAACCTTGAAGCACACAACCAAAAACAGAGAACAGCATCCGTTATACTGATGAACAATAGCGGTATTACCGAGAATTGGTAGTACTAATGAATAGTAGTGGTATTATTGGATGAACAGTACAAACAGCACAATAAACGTGAAATTTAGCCCGAAACCAAAATCTAAAATTGACATAACTTTTGATCCACAACTCCAAACTTCGTGAAACTTGAAACATACCTCCTCTACGATGTCAGGAACCTATTCCAATCAAGGATCGTGCAGATCATTGCCAAAGTTCTGACCTTTTTCCGTTTGAGTGAAGACTGCTTTAAAACCGAGTCAAAACCAACATATGATCCAAAACTTACTCGTGGGTAAAAGATGACCAAGATGATTCGGATGCATTCTCACATGTCACAGCAAATAAGATCTAGGCCAGAAACCAAGAGAAAACCAAAGGATCAAATAAAGCCCTAAAATCACAAAACAGAGAGCAAGAACAAGAAGAGACTCATCTTGAGGAATCTTGCTTGGATTGATTTCAGATTGATGTTGGTTTACAGCTACTCCATCCTGGAGGACAAAAGCTCAACACTTGAGCAAACAACCAATCCAACTCTCTAGAATCCTAACTTCTCCACTTTCCTCTCCCTAAACACAAACTAGGGTTTCTTCAATACAAGGGTTGGGAGGTGCACAGTCAGCACCCTTCTCTATTTATAGTGGAGGCTAGTTTCTGTAGGAAAACACCTAAATGGGAACCCGTTAAGCCCACATACAAATGGGTTTCACTTACGCACGCTTTTCAAAGCATCATCTTCAACTTCTTTTGACCTAAACTACTTCTCCTTGCGCTGTCAAATAGGACCACTGCGCTTATCTTCAAGGATCAACGCTTTATTGACCAACTCTTGAAAGTCTGAAAAAGTATGAGCAATCAGACTGACTTGCAGTCCAGTATTTAGTCCTTTGAGAAAATGACTCTGACGAGCCATGTCAGTAGCGACATCTTCCGCAGCATAACGTGCAAGCTGGGAGAACTTGTTAAGATAATCAATCATTGTCATACCTCCTTGCTTAAGTGCACAAAATTCATCCTTTTTCAGGTCTATGATTCCCCCGACACATGGTACTGGTGAAAAGGTGTAAAAAAACTCTTCCCAAGTAATGTTCTACGGTGTCTCATGCGCAGCACAGAAATTCTCCCACATGCACAGCTGCCATTCACAGCCGCAATGCACCTCTCCTCTACTGAAAAGATCAAAGCCCCACTAGCAACTCACGCCATCCTAAAAACTCAAGTCACTCACGCACTAGGCAGCACAACTCCCTAGATCGGGTTTTCAGGAGCAAAAACACCAACAGGAAAAAGCGTCTACCTCATCCTGCCTCTATCTCGTCTCGCCCAACGCCAAAGCGAGCTCTCCTCCCTAGATTGGTCTTTCTTTTTGGAGATAACTCAAAATAGCCGCTCTGACCCCAATGTCACGCACGGCCTTAACAATGTACAAGTCACGCACGGCCAGTACGTCACGCGAGACGGCAAAAACAGAAGAAAAAAAAACATATTTTTGTTTTCTACTGATCACGCGACTACCAAAAATCTATACCCTTCCTAACAAGGGTTTCCCAATTTATCTCAGCTTTTCAATTTTGGACACCCGCAAATTATTACGTGTTGTACCTTCTGAACCGCATCTCTGTAGCTCCAACATGCGTCATCCATCTTTGATATCCATGCGCTCCAACTCGAGTTCGACCGTCTCCTCGAGCATCCTCGACCCTCTAGACCATGACTTCGCACGAAGCCATCTCCTAGTCCTCGTCGTAGACCACGATCGCCTCCGAGTTACCCTGCACATGCAAAGACCAAAGTACCAACTTTTTTCGGCACAAGTTCTTCCCAACTTGACCGACATAAATCCACATACACGCCACATACCTCAATTAACATCTGTAAGCAACATTGTCAATTATCCATCAACTAAATTGTTCTAAACATACCCACATGGTGTAGCAATCCCCCTTGATGAATACATTGACAACAACTCAATATTGCATGATGAGTTATATGAACAAAATTTTAGCTCAAAATTCTCCACCTTTGGCAATGTGAGCATCAAGGAGCGAAGGAGAACTCACAACCATGAATCATTGATCCAAAAAATTTAATGAAAAGAATGAAAAACACACCATGAAAACTAAAAAGATTATTCAAACCAATTGAATTGATGTGTAAAAAGTCATGCTCTTATAAAGCTTGCCCGATCATAAGCATGCATATATAGCAAAGCAGGCCAAAATAAGCGTATGATGTAATTAAGAAGATTAAAGTACATGGTAGACTTTCACAAAAAATGACCAGTTAAGCTGAAGGTATCACTAAAGGAGATAGCCATAGAAAAAAATACAGATTTAAATCTAGATGCTAGAATCAAGAACTAAGTGAGCCACAAGTGCGAGATGAAACACCAAGCTTAACATAGATTTACATAACGCAGCACAAAACACTTTATTTTTGGCACTTTGATTATGGCTTATCTCAATAAAGCGCATCCTAGACTAGGAGCCATCTACAACAGCCTCTTGAACTTCAGTCCAAATTAATTTTAGCACATTTAAAATTACCTTTTGAGCCAACTTGAATCACATTTCTTTAATTGAAGCATCTTAAGCCTTACTTTTCGATCATGCCAAGCCAAAAAGCTTAAGGTTTCATGATCTCGGTCATACAAAACTCCCCCCCAAAGTTCATGTCTAGTGCAATGTCAAGCTGTCTCGTGGGGAAGAATTGTTGAGATGCATGCATACATAATTAGCAATTTCACCCAAATTTGTCACATGTATTTCTAGAATTTTTTCATATAAGTGTACTGTTTGTACGAATTTGTAAATGTAGAAAATGACCTCCAAAAAAATATGAATTTTGTTTTGATGGCTCGTCACGCGATGGACTTGATTGTGTAATATTTCGATGATTTTATATGTGTTCTGGAATTATCTCAAAAATAAAGGATTTAGGTCTCAAAAATTTGGATTTTATGTTTCAAAAATTATGGTTTCATGATTTCATGTGACTTGGAATGTATAGAAAAAAAGCTGCATTGCAACTCCATTGGAGATGTCGATATACAATATAGCGCAGGAGCACACATATAACAACAAAAAATGCGTACAAATATAGGAAAACAAAATATGAATACAAACATATCAAAACATAATCGCATAACATATACGATATGGCTCACTCGTCGTCTGAGCCACTACCCTCTGGTTGTTGCAGCTGCCTCCGCGTGCGCTTGGATGTTTTGCGTCCTGCGTGCCCCGTGGGATAAGTGAGCCGGTTCAGAGAGCGCGTGTTGGATCGGAGGGGTTACGGAGACCACTAAGTGGGCTAGGGTGGACCTGTAGGCTGAGTCTGGTAGGCTTACATGTCATCCTGATGAGGCATGTTGTCCTGGAGATCACCTCCGAAGAATTCATGAATGACAGACTCTATAAATCCACTCCCGGGGTACGGTGCCTACAACTTTGGTTGTGCGAATGAGCTCTGGCCTTGGAGGTGCGGGGTGCTAGTGAACCTGAAGGAGCTCTGGCCTTGAACGTACGCTAGGACAGCGAACCCAGAGGAGCTTTGCCCTACGTACGGTCCAAACCCTAGCTGCCATGCTCCATACCCTGACGCTGTGTACTACTCCCTGGTAGGAGCTGGGAGGCCCGTATTGTCATCATCAGTCAACGTGAACTGGCTGTTACCCGCATGGTCAACTGAAGGCTGCAAGACGGAACGATGTCAGTACAGATAAACACTCTGGACGTGAACTGAGAATCTCGTACCTCCCAGATGTGCAGTGCAGATGACCGATGGGGAGCGCTAGACTGTGTACCGAACATGGACGGTAGAAGTGATTCATCCCAACGGACTTGCGGCGGGAGAACGACATGATGTTAACACAACCTAAGGCATATCCAAAAAACGTAACATAGATTTATATATAACTTACCTCTCCGCCGATCTGGCTCGCGGATGACTGATGGGGAATGCTACGACGTCGGCCAGAATCGCTATCTCGTGGTGACCTAGCGGGTGAGCATGGCCCCCCCCACTTGGTGCCCGATGTGCAGGACGTCGTCCGTCGAATGACCATAGCTCAAGGTCTTTATAATCTTCTTTGACTGCGCCGAGATGTACTTCAAATTTTTTTGATATCCTACCGGTGTTGTGTGTAGGTTACGGATGGCGGAGTCCGATGAGCCAAAGATGCGCTACGTCCTCTCCAACTGTAGCAACATATGTAACATGTTCATTAACGAAGAGTGGAAATATCATCAATGAAACGACCGAAGATTGTAAGTGTATTACGGTGTCGTCACAGCGAGAAGCGCGGTGACGATCGAATGAGCGGCGAAAGCTCTCCTGGTGTGTCTCGTAACATCCCAATTTTGGGCTTGTGTTTAAACCTTTTGATCATCCTCTGGAAATATTTTTCCTAAGTTCTTGGGATGGTATGTGACCCTCTGAAAAATTTCACAATTTTTAGAAATTGTTTGAATATTTTAGAGGGCGTCAAACCTGTTTGACTCTCACCAAACCTAAAACCAGTACCTTGTAGAATTTTCGGAGAAAAATACAATGCATAAAAACCTCTGAAAATTTTACACAAGGTCAATGTCCCAGTCAGCAAGCTCCTGTAAAATTTCAGAATTTTGGAGTTATTTTGCTACCCCAAATAAATCCTCAAAAGTCTCAGCATATTTTAAAACCTAAAACCAATTTCACTATTCATTGGGTTCGAGTCGGCTCGAGTCCGAGCCACTTGACTTGGTTGAACCACCTAACGCACCGAGCCGCGTTTTAAAACGTGCATGCGATATCACCGTTGGATTCAAATCGCCGCCCACGCTCATGTGAGCATTCGACCCTCCGGCTATGCTAATCAATTGGGACCGTTGATCTCAATCGACCGCCCGCATCCCCGAGCAATCGGATCGTCCGGCGAACTCGCTTAATCGTGACCGCCCATTTTCAATCCAACGCCACCGCTTCTCTTTTCTCGTTCTTCTTCCTCCTCTGCTTCTTCGAAGCTGAGCGGCAATGGCGTAAAGAGAGAGATTGAGTGGGTGGCTTTGATGTGTCACCTCAAGTTGCTTTCGTCAACGTCTCTCTGTGGAGCATTAAATGCGCTCAGGCTTTTCTCCTCCATTGTCACCATGCTCACTTGCTCCCATCATTTCTTGGTCCATGACCGTGCCATGAACCGAGCTCACCATGGGCTCATGTTCGCGCTTGTAACCCTAATTCCTTCCCTATAAATTGGCCCTCTAGCTCCTCCTGGTGTTCCTTTACACCACATCCAGCTCCTCTCTATGTTTGAGCTCAAATCTATCTCAAACCTTCAATCCACCATTGTTGACCCGAGGGCTCCAATGGCGGCCTTGGTGTCCAAAGTGGTTTATCTTCAACATTTCTTGCACCCTTTGAACTCCTCAACCTCCTTTGTATTTCCCTAACTTGATTTTGGGTTGCATTCACAGAATCGCTCAATTTTAAGTTTGGAGATTTTCGGCTGGTTTCACCCCTTTCTTCTCCAAATTCCGTAAGTGGTTCTTTTGCAATTATTTGCTTTTGGAGCCTCTTTGAGCTATAATGAAGCTGTGGTGATGATTTGGTTCCACTCATTTTGCTCGTAACCTCATCTTCCACTTCATCTTCTTCGCCCGGTGGACTTCATCGTGTTCAAGTCTTCCCGCCATCTTTGGAGCTCCTCTCGCTAAGGTAGCTCCTATATAGCCCCTAGAAGTCATGGCACTCGCTTCCTTGGACCGCAATGAGCATCTTGCTATTTTCGTGTTTTGCCGTGTCGGCCTTCTTTCTTTGTTTTCCGCTCGCCGCTGCCTGCACCTCCACCGCGGCGAGGTCGCCACCATTGGTCCGCAACACTATTGCGAACCCATTTTGATAATTTGTGGCGCCGCCGACCGGAGTCGCCGGCGACAAGCCGCAAAGCCACTCGGTTTTGTCGGTTGAGAAGCTCCATTTTCGCCGATAATTAGGACACATTTAATGTTTAATGATTGCCAATCGATGAGAGCGCAATGGTGTCTTAACTCGCCTAATGCCTCACCGACATGTGGGTCCATTTTTAAATCACCCGCGGCTTTTATCCGCAAGCGCTTAGGCATCATTAATGCTAATCATGGGTTAATTAAAGTGTCGCACTATTGGTCGCTCGGAAATAACCCTCGTACAACGCTGTGGGCCCATAAGCTCAAAACCGAAAACCGATGTCATTAGGGCTGATTTTGGTTTATTTATTGCTAATCATTGTTAGCAATAAATGTGTCCGAAATTACCTTTTGGGTCATCGACGTGGGCCCTCCGTCCCTAAATCATCTCTGCTCAAAATCCTCTCGTCCGCTCATCTTGAGATCTCGGTGAGCGGCCAAGGCAACCGCACCGCCCGCTGCATTCGGCCGCTGGATGTAGGAATGTTGAGTCTTGCTCGCGCGTCCGCGGCACGTATCAAAACACTAACTATGATAAATCCTTTTACATGAAACCAATCGCAATAAATTTGTATTTCACTAAAGTTTAATATAAAAATGCTTTTAGCTTTGCTTCGTAATGTTTTTGCTACAGTGCTAATTATGGTCGACGGACGCTAGTCTTGGTATATTCGTTTAAGTTTCACAGATTTGGATAATTTTTGCTTGCTCGCTTGTTTAAGTGCGGCTCGTCTTATTGGTTGTTCTTGGTTCTTTTGCCTTTGCGCTTAGGATTCGACATTTATGTAATCCCGAGAGCGACCCTCCACAATGCTTTGAGCACATCCGTTAATCGCGTATTTATGTTGATTACCTCTCTACTTTGTGTGCATGTCGTTGTCCACTCGTTTTTTAGACCATGGATGGGCTCTTGTCACTGCGATCCCATGCTTAGAATATGTCCACCAAACTTATTATGATTATGATTTCCACCTCGATTGCTAAAACTGCATTTCGGGCAAGGATTGATGTTAGAAAAGAAGACACTAAACCAAGCGTAAGAAGTAGTTTGGCTTGGTCTCCAGTCGCGTAAACATTACTGTCCTAAAGACTTCACCCGGATGAAATTGGTTGTCTTCGGCTTGCAATGTAAGCATATGGGTTTCTATCCATATGAGCGACTCATAGGTGTTATGGACGCTGCAAGGTCTTTCAAGCTACAACCTTTTAAATTAAAACTTGATGGGTGGTAGGGGATTCACTATTGGGATAGTCGCCTGTGTGGTTACTTGTGCGCAAAACAGATTTGCAAACTATTGCATTACGTCAAAGACAATCTTGCGGATGCTATGCTTAATTGTTCTCATTGCAGAGGAAGAAGGTGAGCCCGAGGCTCCACCATATATGTGAACACCGGTGGTATGAACTTAGTGATCTATTGATGTGTATATATGCTGGAAGCATATGTCCATCGAGGCTTAGAATGTTTAATTAGTAATGCCGTAACCATTTGGATGCTATGTTACTAGCGGGTCCTCACATGTCCCGATCCATGCGGCGCTATCATGCGCCTCAAGTGTGGATACCATGGATTCCATATGTTGTCCATGTCGCTCGTATGCACCCGCCTCGATTGTCGACTCAAACTCGTTAGCGAAGACGTACAACGAGTAGCACCTCGCCAGTCTGTCCTTGGCCTAGCGCAAACGGCCAAGAGTCCACTATAAGCCCCTGGTAGGCCCGTTTATCGCGTCGATGGGGGGGCGCACGGGTGCATCGCTCTCTCGATGGACGGCCGCCCAATAGGAAAGTGCTCCCAACTCCACACAAACGCCAGGAGCATATAGCGACGGGCCCGCTTAGCGTGGGGGCGCGACCACCGGTGCTCGATGGACGCCGCCAAAGCATCACACAACCTCCGTTATGTGGCGCAAAGGACGGCTGATCCCTAGCTATACTGAGGCATCGGCCCAACCTCCGCGTCATCCAACGACTCGGCGAGGCGGATGTAGCCGGGGTAGAAAAAATCGCCCTGTGTGGTTGGAAACAAGACCCAACCAAAGAGCTGAAGAAGGTAAGTAACGAGGTGCGTCCTAACGACCTCGTCAGGTGCACCCTACGGGCAATCACTGAACTGCCTCAGCCAAGTCCGAGGGATGCCACGTGCACCCTTCGGGAGAGGTTGGCCAAACCGATGCTCTAGCATGGCCTTCCAGTGCGTTGGTGGAGGGCCCAGAACAAGTGGCTCACCCCGGATCGGGAGACCAGTCAAGAGCGAGACGTCCTACAGAGTGACCGTCATCTCACCCCACCGAAGTGGAAGGTGTGCGTCTCGGACCTCCACTTGTCGACAAGTGCCGACAGAAGACTGGAGTCTAGGGTGAACCGACGTTCTATGGGCACCAGCCTCGCAAGGGGCAACAAGCCAGTGTCCCGGAGGATTGGGACGTAGCGATCTCCAGCTCCTAGGAATTCCTCCCCACCCGAAGCAGCAGGGGAGAAGGGCCATCAGCGTCATCAGCGATCCACAGCTTGCACCGCTGGTCCTCATCGTAGAAGTGTTCCAAAAGCTCTGGTAGAGACATGGCTTGCAACACATGAAATAGATGGAATATTAGTGAGAAGATTGATAATGACCATAAAATAACTTGCAATTAGTTGCATGAATAACTAGCAGTGCATGCTGTCATTATTTTTCTATTTTCTAATTGTTTACAACTAATTAATTAAGACAAACTAATTATTTACGACTAATTATTTCGTAACTAATTCACCATAGAATACTACAAATTAAATATTACGATGAAACTAACACTACAAATTAATGTACACTAATTTGTAGGTACAAAATTAAATACGGCTATTTAATGATGATAAAATAGTGCAAATTAAAAATTGCGACCAAATGAATACTACAAATTAATGTATATTAATTAATTTATCTTATGGTGTGGGTTAGTGGTAGTTAATTGCCGCCCAACAAGACACTCATCTAACCGATGGTCCAAAGACATGTAGCTATCAGCTAGTTGACCATAGACTAAATTCCTCGGCTTAGTGCTAAAATATGTTTCTTGCTCAAAAGTACAAAGCCACTCATGAGGTCTAACTTTATTATCCATGTATAGCAGTATTTGTGTAGGTGTTCTTAAGATCCTTTACCCATGGTATTAGATACATTACTTTGTCCAAGCATTGATAGCCTACAACATATACAATGTATGATAATCTCAGAATGCTAATTACATTGATAGCATACGTACTGACAATTACATGGGACTCCTAAAGTCAAAAATATTTTCCTACGAAAATCTCAAAACGCTAATTACATAGGACTAACAACGTTAAACTAGGTCAATATCTGCAAAATTATGACTACTTAAGTACGCATCCATAGTAACATTATGACTAATTATTTGGTAACTAATTAATGAGGCCTCAAGAATTAAACGACGGAGATACAAATTACCTGCGAATGACGGCGCTCAATAGCGCTGAAATGTCCCCGAAAATATAATCAACAGAGCAAAAGAGCAAGCAAAAGAGCGAGTGAGCGAGCGACTACGAAATGAAATCGCGCTCGTTCGCTCGCTAATTTATAGCCGGGAGGGAATCCTTCCCCGCATGATCGGTTTTAATTTGCATGCGGCAGACAAGGATTACACGGGGAGACAACGAATAGATTGATGAGACAAGATGACAAGACAGGGGAGACAGTGAATATATTGATGAGACGGATGACAAAAATTTTGCTTTCGATGGAAAAGAAAAGCAGATGGATGGAGGAGCCTCATTCGGATGTTTTCCTGCACAACACTTGGCCCTTATATGAAATTGCGAGAAACATTCTAGAGGAATAAAATTATGAAAAATTTACACAAGCAAGTACACTGTGTCGGGAGGCTCCACATAAAATTTTATAATTTTTGGAACTCGTTTGCTATATTTAAAAATTCCTACAAACAGCGCCGAAGTTTAAACCCTAATTTCGGTCGAACCCTAATTGCGGAGACGTGATTTCGGTCGAACCTAACTGCGGACATGTGGTGGGCTGGAGGCGTCACCGCACGGTGGCCGTGCGGCAACACCACCGCATGGCGGCCGTGTGGAGAGGGCGACGTGATGGCCGGGGAGTTGCTGCCGCACGGTGGCCGTGCGACATGTAGCTATATTTGCAAAAAAAAAATTCGGTGTCGGTCATTCCTATAAATACGCATCCAAAAGTTGCCAATACGGCAAAAATTCGCTTCTTGCTACCTGTATTGAACTACTTGACCATAGTAAACTGACCTAGCAAACTGGCATTCACAGTAGTAATCTACTGGTACACTAGATGCTGACTCGTGTGTCTATCTAATTGACTTCATGGCTAAGAAAAAAAATAGTTTATAGTGTGAATGCATGGATGAAACTTGTGTTGATACAATGTCACACTTGGACTTGCTGTCTTCTTTCGTGCGTCAGTTGTATTAGCACATAGATTTTTACGTTTTTTTTTCTTTGAAAATCACACAGATTTTTACTTGCAAGACCTAACCGTGAAGGGAACACAATACTTGTAGCTTTTTACTGTGGGCAGTTGAGATTATCACTAGAAAAATGAAATATACAACAGAAATTAGCAACGCCGGGCATTTGTTCCTATTTAACCTTCTTCAGCTAGTTCTTGGCCATTCCAAGCCACCACAAATCTGAATAAGGGAAGCCCATTCTGGTGAGCAGTGTAGGTACAGAGCTCGCTAGCGATGGCGAAATGCGGTGGTTCCAGTGTAATTGGCCGGCGCCGCCGCGTGGTCCTTTTCCCGTTACCCTACCAGGGCCACATCAACCCCATGCTCCGCCTCGCCTCCGCGCTGCACGCCAGCGGCCTCGCCATCACCGTGCTCCATACCGAGCTCCACGCGCCAGATCCGGCCGGCTTCCCCGCGGACTACCGCTTCGTGGCCGTGCCCGACTCTTTTTGGTTTTTTGGGCCAACAATTGGTATCAGAGCTTGGTGATTCTCGTGTGTCGAGTATTGTCTCGTGTGTTGAGTATTCTCGTGTGTCGAGTTTGGTGATTCTCGTGTGTCGAGTATTCTTCTCGTGTGTCGGGTATTCTCGTGTGTCGAGTGGAGTATTCTCGTGTGTCGAGTGTTCTCGCGGTGAGTTCCTGGTGCTTCGTGTGGCGATGACGGGCGCACCAACAATAGACTCCATGAGTGGAGGCCGACAGCGGTGGCCGAGGCCATCGTTGAGAAAGTCTCGGTGTGATGCCGACGGTGATGGCGGCATGCGTTCGGATCGGCGTGATGGCGTGCGCAGCGGCGCGCGTTGGGCGGAGGTGCACAGGGCATCGGCGATGAGCCGGCTGCAGCACCATGGCCCAGGAACACGACAGAGGTCCGTGCGGCCATGGCGAGGCCGACTGTGTGCCGGCGTTACATGCGACGTGTGCAACGTCAGCGTGATGGTTGCATCTAAGGCCCACTACTACAGAAAAAGCCATCACGAGCGGTTCGAATCGTCATCGCGAGCATTTTTGAACCGCTCGGAACAATAGGTCTGCGATAACGGTGGCTATCACGCACGGTCGATAAACCGTCGTGATATGAATATCGCGACGGTTATTTACAAAAACGTCGTGAAGTCGATTATCACAAAACGTCGCGAAGTCGTATATCACGAGCGGTTCGTTGTTAAAACCATCTGCGATACTCGAGTTCACGAGCGTTTTTACTTAGAACCGCTCGTGATACTCGAGTTCACAAACGCTTTTACTTAGAACCGCTCGTGATATCTGTCTTCGCTGCATCGCTTTTATAAAAACCGTCGTGATAGTTCATTAAACTAACTACATTTTTTCGATTTTTGGCTAGCCTCGGAATTGCTAGCCATGCCCTCTCAAAACAAGCATACAAAAAAGCAGATACATCACGTATAATCAATTGTCGACAAACCGAATCGATCATTACTCAAAATAAATTACAAAAGATCACATTTGTTCAAGTATTGTTACAAAATAAATTGGATTACAATTGAGTCAATTGTTTGCGGTGGTTGAGAAGTGCCTACAGGTGATGCGCTCGGTCGGCAAATGAGTGAAATTCTCCTGTCCTTAATTATCTCTCGATATGATAAAGCCGCAGAGCTTCCCTCGAATGTCCTTGATCTCATTATCAAGGAGTCCATCTAATTCTATATTCATGCCCTGTCGCTAGCAAGAGTAAAGTGTTATGCATATATATTTAATTTTATAATTAGAAAATAATTATTTAGAGATTCACAAACCTCGGGATCCTTCTTCCTAGCTCTAATGATTTGGTCCATATGATGGCAAACGTAGATTGCATATAACTCATCATTTTTTTGTCATGCAATCGCAAAAATAGAATTACATATATCAGTTCGAGATGCGTTATTATGAAGTATGATATAGGATTATCGTATTATAGCGCGTACCGGAAATTTTGTCCTGTGTGTTAGTTGGGCGCTCTTTCCATCGTATATTCCTTTGTTGGCAACATAGTCGATGAACGACCTACATGATTCCAAAATTTATCCTCGACTATTTCAAACTAATGAAGACTAAAATAGAGTTATGTATGAAGGAAATGAGCATACCGCCGAGTATTCCTCCTAGAATGTCAAAGTCGTGGTTGTTGCGGATTAGGGAATCAAGGTATATCACATGGTTCCTCTTTGGTATGATGACTAAAAGGATCCATGGTACCTACTCATGTATGTCACTATAGTCATTAAACCCGAGTTCGTCTTTGCATATAAAGTAGAGCAAGTAGTGACACTTACCCACGGTTGTAGGGCACCACGATGTACTTCGTGTTCTCACGACGAAGCAATGCACGTGTTATGTATTTCTCGGCGAAGGACGAGTCTGCTTTGAATGGTTTGCAATGATACCACATGTGGTCGAGAAACCCACCGGTTCTTTCCACCGGACATTTTTCATCATGTATCCGTACATAAGAAATGAGTTGTGATATTTATCGGTATTACGTGAATGTAGAACTTGATTGTATGCACTTACGATGTCCAACATCGTAGAAGCGGCGTCAAGGCCAACGAGGTTGAATAGGTCATATAGGTCGTTGAAGCCCACGACGAAGTGGTTCGTCCGTTGAAGAAATGCTTATCCTCGTATCGGACGGTGATTCCAATGATCGCACCCTCCTTTTGGGTCCTATCCCATTACTGTGCATGCAAAGCCCGACAAGCATATCCAACACGCCCTAATACTGCGTGGGAGCACAACGGTTTTTCGAGGATGTACTTCGCGGATATTCCCGACTTGCCGGACTTGAGGGGCGCCTTCGTCGATTTCGATTTGGTCTTAAGCATTGGCGGCGTCTTCTTGCGAGACGACTCGGGACCGACACGGTGACACGCTTTTCTTGTTCCTTCGATGTCTTCTCCAAGGAACCGAAAAGGTGGCCTTCGAGGCGAAATATGAGGTGGAGTCATGGAGGGTCCCGTTGGAGAGGAATGGTCGTGTTGAGATCGCGGCATCGCTGGGTCCGGACGATGTCCTTCTTGGGCCATCGGATAAAATCGTACACGGCATCCCCTAGTGTTGTGATCTCTTCGTTCGGGCGAATCTCCGTGGGACGGCCATGAAATGTTCATGTACCATGTCCACCTCCACCTGGCGTAACCTGCGCCACTGGACACCGTGCGCACTTTGCCTCTTCCCGGTATGGATGCACCATCCCGCGCGCCTCAATAGAAATGGACCCAACCAACCTCACTATGAGCTTGCAGTCGTCGGCTCCTACAAAACGATACGCAATTAGCTAAGGTGTCCTATAGGTCTATCTTTCTTGCATTCCATAGATGTACATTACCTTGATCTCGTCTATCGGTAATTGGACATCGTCATGTCCGATTATGCGTGGGCGCAACGCTACTCGATGTCGGCGGGGACTGGCTCCCAAATTAACAGGGCGGCTTGCATCGCTGGCCGCAGAGGAGTTGATTCAATTGATCTGCAATGCTGCCGCTTTCCTTCAAAATGTTCACCATCATCCGTATGAACCGGTCCTCACGCTCGCCTTAGATCTCTTCCTACTCCTCATGCGTGCGAGAGTCGTCTGCGAATCCATGACTCCATGGTACGGTAACCCCAAGACCTCGCGTGCGTCCGTGTTCCTTGTTTCCCGGGGCGTAGAGTATATCCTTCTCCTGTCTACATGGAAGGAGCCTTGGGAAGTTTGGGCGGACAATTCACGCCGCAAGAAGTCATCATGTTATTATAGACACTATGAAGTTATATATGGAGTTATTAACTAGGTAGTTCGACATACTTACCAAACGTTGAGATACTTCCTCGTCACGGGTTTGTGAAAGAGATGCTTCGAAGACGAGACTTTTGCCTCGCTTAACCGTGCTAGGGAACGCGGTGCGTGACATCGAGAAACGCGTTGTCCTCCGCCGCCGCCCATTCATCATATTTTCCTGCGTATCTAGCGGTGCCGAGTCTGTGCGGATGAGTGTTTCGTGTCTGGAGAGCTTTGTGTGCCGCACTTTGCTCGTTAAATTCGGGCGTCGTCTTCATAGCAACAAAGGTGTCCCATGTTTCCTGCGTCAAGAATCCGTACTTCGCGAAGGGCGTCTGACCCGTGTTCACGTACTTCGTGACAAGAATGCTCTTGAATGACCTCCACGATTTATCGATCGTGAGCATCGTCGTCCGTTCCACGCGTGCCATGTCTGCTTCTGGGATAGTGAACTTTTGTAATAGTTCTGTCCACAGCGCACCTCTCGCTTCTTTCGCCAGATCCTTCCACCTTGATGTGGTGATGGGGACCCGTTGCCTTGCAAGTATCCCGCACATGGTCCGGAATCTCGCCGCTGAGCTCTTGGGACGCAGAGGGACCCCAAACTCACTAACCTCCGTGATGACCAGTCGGCCCACAGGCATCTTCGATTCTCCTCTGCCATCTCACTTTCGTGTCATTGTCGTCTGCGGCGTCGGCGACGGCGGGGAAGATGGTGCCTCTGCAATCTGCGGCGTCGGCGACGGCGGGGAAGATGGTGCCTCTGCCATCTCGCTTACTTGCTATCTATATAATTAGTTTGAGATATATTATTACCTAGGCCAGGGCCGAGGGTTAAGCACACTGAAGAAAACAAACCGTGTATGTGAAAAATCTATTTTGGATGTGGAGATCAGCTATAGCTCAAAGTATGTGAAAACACGACAAATATATATGGTGCTATGTAAATAAAGCTATTAAACAACTAAGAAGCCTAGGTTTTGCTAGTTGCCGAAAACCAAATGAACATATTACCTTGCCACCAAAGTAATCTAACATTCGTAAAGTCGAGTCGAGTCGCAAGGGGACCGACTTATCGACTTGACCGACTAGTCGACCGACTAGTCGCGACTAGCCATGATTAGTCGGCAGACTAGGACATATATATATAGGGCATGTAATGTACTAACTTGTAGCAACAATTATACACATCAGTGGCGAATCCAAATACTCGGAGATGTTGTAATAGGTGCGATTTTAGCAAACAAACCAAATTAATTCCAGCAATAATTAATGACATCCCAAAGATAATTCAACGAGTTTAAATGACCAAAATAACATGAAATCATGAAATTCTACCATGTCATCTAAACACCATAAATCAGCATAAATATCAGTAAAACACCATAAATCAGCATAAAGCTCAAATTCTTCATGTTAAAAGGTGCTCTCAGAAGGCTAGATGCAAAGTTCAAAACCCTTGCCATGACAGCCCTTAAGCCTAATATACTCACAAACTGAATCAATTAACTAAAATTCAGACTATGAGCTCTTATTATAGCTAACTAACTGTATGACAATAGAAATTCTTTACAGAATGTATTTAAACTACACTATCTTTCGGCTAGCACAAAGTGTATATATATGCAAAGAGACAGAGCCTTGGGGGGGAGGTATGCACAACTAATGTTTTCATCCTTTGGATTTGCCATATGAAAGATCTCACAAAGAAGAGTTGGAGGAAGCTCGAAAGTCAGAGGAGAATTTGGAGGTGACAACCGTGCGGAATTGAAGGTACATTACATAGAATATCCGCCATAAGGTGCGAAAAGGAATGGTTGTTGGTTTGACTCGTCGAGTTGGCCGAGCCGTTCTCGGGCATGTTGATATGGTCCGTGATCGCTTAAACTACAAAGAAAGCATTCTGTTTTTGGGAAGGTACGTCGCCTTGCTTCTTCAACATTTTAGGATCGTGCATGCTAGTTTTCCATCTTTTTCATTTTACAGAATATAAGAAACCAAAGAAGTTTGTAGATTATTAGTGTTCCATCTTCCATTATTACTCACTCAGTGCATGGAGATGCTAGTAGGATTAGGTTTTAATCTATATAAAATGGTGCAGCTATAGGAGACTAGGACTTTCTGTTTTCACTTCCTTTTTAAAAAAAAAAAAGAAGAGAGTTTACAAGTTGACCTGTTCTTAGAACGGATATTATGATAATATTTTGGATGATGGATCTTTCTGTATTTCCACAAAACTAATTTAGGAGGAACTGGAGGAAAATGTTCCAAAATGCTCCAGATTTAATTCATAGAATAATCTCTCGAATATGTAGAGCCAAGATGTTGCAGTGAAGTAGGGTGGGGTTTCTATAAAGTTGGAAGAAATCGTGTTGAGGCCTTTAATTGAACCTATAAATCCTTGGTTAGCTCAAATAAATTACTGGAATTGATATAGTTTTGGAGGAGCCATTCTCGCACAACTCTAGAATTTCATATATGTTTTGGTGACATTGCCATATAGTACATTTTCTGTTGATGTCATGCACCCATAGACAGCAGGTAGTGTGGGGACCCCGGGGTTATCTCCTTAAGACCGAGACTAATCAAGGTCTTAGGGACATAACTCGGGATCTCCGGTAAATAGATTTCAACTTAACTCAGTCTCAGTGAGAGGCTCATCTCAAATCTAGAGCCCCGACGATCATGCGCGCTGCTCCTCTGCAAGCACTACATGATTGCCGGTTCTCCAATAAGTCAAGCACGACACTTAGCAAGTTAAATGGGAATCCAAGAACAGCGGGTATGACCTATATTGGCTCCCAAGATCAGTGACCAATATAATCATACCCTCATTACAACGTTGGTCACATCCATACAACCATCATACATAAATAGTACAAAAGTTACAACACAGTTCTAAGTGTACAATTACATAAGGGCCGACCGGCCAAATTTAACAAGTTTATAGCGGAAGCGAGTAAATAAACCAAAAAGACCAACAGTGGTATGCCCACAACCCATCGGCAACCGACTGGGAGTTAGAAGATAGCATACTACTCGTCGGTGTCACCTAAATCGACACCGGCGAACTCATCAACCTCAATATCGTCCTCACCTGTAAAAGCCAGCAAACATCTGGCTGAGTACCAAAGATTACTCGCAAGTCTTACACAAATAAAAATAGTTATGCATAAGGTCATTCAAAGGAAGGCTCATATTGGCTTAGTTTTGCGAAAGAGACGCAACAATGTACAACCTACACATACTAGTTTTTCAAGTGCCATTTCAAAATCAGATTTGAAGTAGAAGTAAAGCATGTGAATAAGTAATGAACTAAGTAATAAATAAAACATACAAATAACAAAGTGGCTGCCCACTTTGATACAACAACAAGCATGAACATCCCATTCATGCTAATTACCGAGTTATAACCACAATTTTAATTTCAAGTCTAACAATAGTAACTCTCGAACTCAAGCGGTTGTCCATAACCGTGGACACGGCTATTCGAATAGATTATACCCTGCAGGGGTGTACTACTTTACCCACACGACTCGACTAGCCCGTAAGCCTCTGGATAATGACACACTTCCTTTGGTATGATGGCCGGGGAGAATCGAGATACGGTCGTTTTCAGCAAGAAAACTCTATTGAGCTAAGTCCCCCATGTGAGATGTTTCCGGTCTTAGTACAAGTAGCATATAGCACTTGCTAAGGGGCTCACACGTTGTATTGGAGATACCGATGTAATGAAAAGGTAAATGGTGCTCCCTTGCACACTATAGAACATTGACATCGATTCCTAAGGACAACTGACAAAGACACATGTAACATCCCCATTTTGAATAATGAGATTTAGTATGCATATTATCAGCATGCATGACATTTTGGAGACATTTGCATAAATTATTGCAATTGGAAAATTTAAATCAAAGATCAAACATGCACTTCGAATTCAAACTCCAAATGAAAACAGGAACAAAAACATTTGATCATCACCTGGAAATATTTTATTCAAATACTAGAATAATTATCATGAATAAATATATTTTTTACCAAATTTTTGGAACTAGATTCAACTCTCAGAAAATTCAAACACATTTCAATGACACATTTTAGGTTTGAATTTAAACTATACAAATTATATCTTGAACAATGAGGTTTAATATTTTATTTGGATACTAGATAATCTCTGGAACCCCTCTAAAAAGTTTCATAATTTTTAGAATTTTATTCCTATTTTTAGAGCCTCGGTCAAAACCTTTTCTTATTTGGTCAAACCTGAATTCAAACTTGGGCTCAGCACTGTTGCACCGACCGAGCCCCTCGCCTCTTGACTGCACCTAACCACCTAAGTGCACTGCGCCGAACCCATCTGAGTTTGACCGTTCGATTGGGTTTCGACGGTCCAGATCTTGGCGCTATTTGACCCGTCCGAATATCCCGTTCAATCTGAGCCGCCCATTCTCAATCAAACGGCTGGGCCATCTCGCACCTCCCTCGCTTTTGTGCCGCTGGCGCACCGGGCCCGCCTGTCAGAACCATCTTCTTCCTCCCGTTGGCTTGCGCAGAAGCTCAACGCCACGCGCCGCTTGAGCTCTGAGCTGCATGCCGTCAACGCCGTGTCTCACCGCCCCTCCCGACCAGTCCTGACGCTCCGCCTCGTGACGCCGCTCCTTCCTCCGTCTTCTTTCCCGCTCAAAACCCCCTCTCCCTCCCCCATGTTGCTCACTTCTCTTCCGGGCCGAGGAAGAGGAGGACGCTCTCCCACGACATACCCTTAGGTAAGCTCCGCTCTTTTGTGCTCTTTGTCTTCCTCTATCCTCGCCGTGTTCGTTTTCCTAATGTCGGACCTTGCATTGGCTTCTAGCTCTCGGAACGCGATTGTGTCCTCTCTCGCCTCGAGCGCGCGCAGGCGTCGTCACCGAGTCATCTCGAATCCGGTGAGTTTCTGCCGAGCCACCTTGTCTATGAGGATTCCCTCACCACGCTGAGTCACTCCACCTTGTTAATCGCCTTTTGGTGCAGGGAATCGTCGCCGCGGCCTTTTCTTCCCTGGTTCCGGCAGCCACCGCCATTTCCGGTGCCATTTCTTCTCCGCCGATTCTTCCTTCAATTCTTTTCCACAGGAGCTCCCTTGGACCTCCCTCTACCTATTACAACCACTCACTCGAGCTCTCACTCTTCGCAGGTCCTCGTCACCATTGAACCACCCAGCGCGCCGCGGCTCCTACCGCCGACCCTCCTCGGACACTCCCTTCCACCGCGACCACTCCGGTGAGATCCCTACGCCTTGGTGGTGCTCACGCTCCTCCTATTTTAGCCCTTACTCCCACCGGCGCGCCACCATGTTTCGTCCCCACGGCGCCGCCTCGTGCCTTGCCGCGCCGCCATGGTGCCGCCCGAGCCCTAAAGCCGCCACCCCTAGCTCTAGTAGCCTCCGGCAACTCGTTTTGGTGGTCTTCGCCACCTCGCCGCCTTAACCGCGGCGCCGATCCATGACCCGAGCCGCCCACCGTCCCTGTGCTCCCTCTATTGGCTCTTTCTCTGTATACTTTGAGTCGTTGATGTGATAGTAAGTAAGGAGATTAGGTGATAATTGCACTAAGTAATTAACCTGAGTTTGGTATTTAATTTTAAGTTACATGCTTGATTAGGGAGAACTATCTTAAGGTGAATGGACAAGAGTGAAAGAATTTCAGAAAAACCGACAACAGAGCTTGAGCACTCGATGGTTTTGATTTTCACAGATTCGAATCATCACATCAGTGCTAAGTTTGTGATTAAGCTATTAAGATCAATTCAAAAATTTGCCTAACAAAAGAGTGTTTGGTTTAGCAAGAGGTTTCAGTTAACAGTACCCCAAATCAGAAAAAAAAACTGTTATAGAAGAATGATATAGCAGAGGAGGTTTTAGGGCAAATTAGAACCCCGACTTCATCAAAACTTCTGAACCTTCTAGTGCAAGTGACTGATTGGATTGGTGATCATTAGAATTTAGCTTAAGTCTATTAGACAATTGGTAATTACCTTTTTGCAGTTTTTAAAACTGAACAGCCAGTGTTGGCGGTGAATTTTCTGAAGTTAACTGAGAAACACTAACTCCTTTCTGCTGGAGTATTAACCAGAGAAGTGGTCTAACAAAAATTCGTATTTGTAGTAGTCTGATAACAATACTAAGTTAGAGTTTAATTCAAATGGTCAATTTGCATTTACTCGACGAAATAGCCAAATCTGAAAAATTTGTTATCTCAAGGAAGTGGTAAGTAGCACTTAGCACTTTAGTTGTAAAACTTTTGTTGTAGAATGAATGAGCAGAGGAGTTTGAGTGAAAAATTAAAGTGACAGTAGGCAAATGACTTGGTTAATACTGTAGTCAGGAATATTATTGACACTTTAGCTCTTAAGCTAGCACTAGCAATCCTACCTGACAACCAAATGTTGTTATTCAAATCAAGAAAGGAGCTAGAACCTTGTTTAGTACAAAGATCAGTAAGTGCAATTTCTTAGTGGCTAGCTCTTAGTAATTAAATCTAAAAGAGTAAAATTAGGTAAAGGACAAGAGTTAGATTATATGTATGACAGTAACTTTATGCCTTGATTGTGATAATAGCATTAGTAGCAATAAGTCCATGGGTTGATTAGTAAAAGCTAATAAAGCAAATAGAGATTGAGAATATTGTAGCCCCACCTTAGAATAAAATTTATAACTAATACACTTTAACTTCAATTGAATGAAACCAACTTGGTTGGTTCTCATTTTAAAAGTGCTTTAAATTGGAATAGGTTTGAGTTATGTTTCATTACAAAAAAAATGTTAATTAAATTAATTATACATTAAGGACTTAAACCTTGATAAATTCCTAGAAAATTCATATGAGCTCCAATCGAACTACAAATTTCACCTAAAATTCACCTAAAATATTACTCTACCTCTGTATGAATGTCTTGTAATTTTGAATGTTTTGAATTTTCACTTTATTGGCATTATTGCAATATTGGTGTTTGTTGGGTTTTTCGACGATACTGATATATTCACCGATGTATTCGTGAGATCAATTTGAGTGTAATCAAAGGTTGAACAAGTGGTGCAAAGACAAAGCGAGCACCCTCCTCTTGATCATATTGCTCCAGTGGTTCTTAAATGTTTTGTGTGAGTTTTATTATCGCAATTGCATGCTATTTTGGAATATATGTTTATGGGTAGAAGTAGTTAATCTCTAATTGCTGCATTAGCCCTCCTTTGAATGTTGATTACCCTTTTACCTTGAATGACTAAGGTTATATGTTATATGGGTTGTTTGCTAGTTTGTAGAATGATGCTTAGCCATGCTAGTAGTTGTAGCCAAAACGGTTGATGGAGCTAGTCCATCGGCCGATGGATCAATTGAATCTTATTGAACCTTGAGGATTTTATGGATTGGATTATGTTGGATTTGAGAATATACCCAGATCTTTGCATCCGTGGTTTGTGAACTTGTTGGGCATGGGTTTTATGTTCTTAACTTGGGCGGGTGTAGGGTGATCATGAAATCTTGTTGTTGTTGTTGTTGTTATGGAATTGTGTAGCCCGTGCGAGTGTTTAAGGACCGGTGCGTGGTGTGATGAACCAAGTCTTACGTGCAACCACACGCCGGGATAATGGCGAAGGCTTGGCTTAATAATTTGTTGTGTGTTAGCTATCAAAACACAATGGGATTGACAATTGTTATTGCTATGTATTTGATTGTTCTTTTGTCAATCTCGCGGGGCATGTTAAGGGTCGCCTTACTTGTCCTTAAGGGTCTCATGTTTGATTGGGACTTACTTACGTAACGAGGTTCACCTGTGGTTAGGAGGCATTTGACTCCCACGGGTTTCTGTTCCTCGGGTGGGTTGATAGTTAGGACATGGCATTGTAACGGCCTCGTTATGCTACCTCGATCCACACTCCTACGTAAGAGTGCATTGGCCGACATTAAGAGGAATGCATATCGTGTGGGTAAAGTCAGTACAACTCTGCAGAGTAACTAAATCTATTCGAATAGCCTCGTCCTAGGTTATGGACAACACTTGTGGGAAGCGAGCATGCTTAGTCTTTTGGAAAATTAAGTTTGGGTTATGGTTGGGAATGTTATATCTTTATGCTAGTTTGTTTAGATCTTATGTTGCCACGAATGGGATGTTCGTGTGTTGTTTATAATTGGAGATTATACCATTGATGATCATTACTTACTGCTGTAAAATGTTTTCTAAATGTTTTGCAAATGGCTAGTTAGAATCGTTATTGTTTATCTATATACAAAACTTGCTTTATGCTAAAAATTGACTAGTGTAGTAGCCTTCCTTTGATACTTACCTACCTCCTTATTTCTTTTGAAAGTCTCGCGAGTACAACTTTGTACTCTAACAGTGTCTATTTATTCAGGTGAGAACGACGGGTGCAACGGCTTTAACTCCAGTTGGTTGCTTGTGGGATTGTGGGCATACCAACTCGGTTATTCCTCTTTATTTAAGTTTATCTTCGCTGCAATTTATTTGTGTTATTGTTATTTAGATTTGGCCGATTGGCCCTCTTATGTAAAATTGGGACCGAAAGGTTCTATGTTGAAAATGTATTAAAGTTTCTTTTATTCTTGTACATTGTGTGTGGATGTGATTGCAATGTTGTGTACTAGGATATGTGCATGTTAGCCACTGATCCTTGGGAGCTAGCATGTGACACATATCCGGGTCACTCGGAATCGTGTTCGTCTCACATTAAGTGTTGCGTTTACGGCGTAATCACTTAGCTTGATACGAATCCGATTTCGGGGGTCCTCACAACACAATTGTCCTTACACCACCGTGAGACTTAACACAATAGAACCTTCCCCCTACTTAACCGTACGACACCCATATACCGCATGTGGCAGCACGAATGTACTTGAATGAACGACGTTACCAAAGTTCGGTCCTTAATTGTCCAGACAAGCCAAACCACATACCCAATCTCGTGCACAAGGCACCATCACTAACCAACACTTGTCCAGACCAAAAGCTCATTTAAAATGATAAAATTTAACTCATAAAATAAATACGAAGATCTGAACCAAAGGTATATAAAGAGAGTTGTGTTTATCCCATAATTGCCGGGTTATTCCCGACAATCAAACTACCGGTGCTAGACTTGCATGGCTAAGCAAAAACCGTACAATAAATTCACACATCCTACCTTAAGCATTTCAGTAATGGAATAATTCATGGATAGCCACAATGACAAGATAATAGGAGGTGTCTAACTACTCATCACAAAAATAGCGACATTATCAAAATAACATGCAAGCAATTATCATTACATGTATCCAAACAAAACTGGGATCAAATATGATGCAAAAAGAAAGTTCAAAGGATGCTTGCCTTGCAGGTAGCTAAGTTGTTCGCTCTCAGTTGCGTAGGAGTCGATATCAATAAGCTCGGTATCTAGATCAATACAATACCGAATAAACAACGAGAAATACCTCAAAAATCAAAATGCTAAAAATGCATGATTTTTCTACAGTAGCTAAGTCATGATTTTAGATGATTTTTGGTGAAAGAATTATTTCATTTTGATTTAGTATGTGAAAGTTATGGTGGTTTGAATTTCAGATTTCAATATGCCTTTACATTAAGCAATTTAATTATGAGGTGAAATATTGTAGAGCAGTGGTAGATACAAGGGTTACATGAATAAATGGACAATATTATCACAAGTTCAAAACAGTTGAGTTTGCTCCAATTGGAGTTTTCATGATTTAGTTATTGATTTATAAAGTTATCAGCATTAATAATGCAAAAATGATGTCTTTTGAGATCATCTTCCTCAAACTATATTTTCTGTGACAGAGGTAAGTTTGAGACCATTTTTATAATTAACTTAATTTGAAAAGTAAATTACCAAAACTGGTTTCACTGTTTTTGGAGTTTCCAAAAATTACTTATGACTTTTTGAAGTTATCAGCCTTTTCTTTTGTAAAAATAATAGTGTTAATAGCCCATTTTCCAAATTAATACTCTCTGTTATAGAGACAAGGTTAAAACCAATTTTAATACAAAGTTCATTAAATATGAAAATTAACAGAAGTGGTTTCACCCATTTTGGAGTTAAAATGATTTAGTTATGCATTTTAGAAGTTATACATATATTTTTCAGTGTGTAAGAAAAGGGTTTTTGGATTTTATAAAGCAGTTACTTCTTTTCTTACCGAGCACAGCGCTAGCCGAGGAGGATGACGAGTGGGACAGGGGTCAAGGTTTTGACCCAGTCAACACGACTCGATCTCGGCCGCACAGGCCGAAAACGCATTCCAGAAATACGTTTCTCAAACTTCTAAACGTAAAACTACTTTAAGCATTCGAAGAATACGTTTCCCTTTTTGCGTAACGTACTTCTAAGAACTACGCATCCACTTAAACGATACTAGGACCCACCAGTCATAGACTCATTAATATATAACTGCATCCATTAGCGCTAATTAATCTAGACAAAGCTCCTGTTTTCGGCCGTAATCATCCGACAACCGAGAACGGCGCGGCCGCGGCGTTGCCGTGCTCGTCGGCGGCGAGGGAAGGCCGGAGAGTGCAAGATCTATGCGAAATTGGAAAGACAATAGTGACAGCTACCTTCAGGTGATGATCTTGCCGGTGAAGAGGTACGGTGGCGCGCCGGCGACGGAGTCGAGCGGAGGAGGAAGATACGGTGCCGAGGGATCTCGAAGCAGGAACCACTCCGAGGCAAATGGGCGCTGGATCTACACTCCTGGGGTTCAAACGACGCTGAAGAAGAGGCACAGGGACCAAGGGTCGTCGTCTTCAGCTCCGGCGACAAGAACCAGCGGCGGTGCAGAGGGGGTCACCGCGGCGGGGGTGTTCTGAGAACAAGAAAGGACCATGTGAGGTGGAAGTAGAATCAGGGCACCCATGAGACGGTCCCAAGGAGGGAATGGACTGGGAGCTCACCGTGCCGACGTCGGGGAAGAAGACGAGCTCCCACGGCCGAGAGTTTGAAAACTAGAAAACACAGAGCCCCTGTGCAAAAATCGACAAATTAAGAGAGGGTTTTTACTCCCTATAATCTAGAACATGTGGTGACGCGCAAGAATTGAAAAGATTCTTATTGGAGATGAAGATGACACCGAGGTTGCTTTCAGAGCGCGCCCTGGGGCCTCCAAAGGCACCACCGTGGCTCGGGAGCTACAAGCAACAGGAGAGGTCGAGCTTAGAGAAAAAGGACAAGGCATTGAACGGGAAGAGAGGAGGAGCCACCGGACTGGAGCTTACCAGTGTACGGAGCTCCGGCTAGCCTCCCCCTTCTCAGTCAACAGAGGAGAGGTGAGGGGTAAAGGTGGGCATGGAGGGAGTCTTAAGCCGAAGTGAGGACGGAAACGGAAACGGCGTTAAATGAGGAAGCTCTGGAGTGGTCAACGGCCGCGGCGGATCCACGGCGTGCCTGGCGCCGTTCTGGTGCGCGTCGGAGTCGCTCGGCCGCGTGGCGCGCTGGCTCTGAGGGCTGCAGCGAGGTAGGAGGCGAAGCTGACAACTCGGGTCCACCGTGTCGCCGAGAGCGCGCGCGAGAGCGGGTTGATCGATTTGATCGCACCATTGGATCTAGGATGGGCGGCTTGGATTCAGAGGGGGATCGGACAGGTCGGAAAGGGTATGCGATCTGGGCCGTTGAACGAGGATCGGACGGCTGCATGCGACGGTACAATTAGGCGGTTGGGCTGAGCTACCTCGCCGAGTCGGACTCAAACCCGAGGAACAGTAGCCTGGCTCGGTCTGAGTTTGACTGAGATTTAAATAGTTTGCCCTACTTTGACTGAGGCTTAGAAATAGAAATAAATTTCAAAAATTATGAAATAATTTGTGGGGTTCTGAGAGTATATAGTTCCCATAAAAATTATGAAACCCCACTGTTCATATTAAAATTTGTGACATTTAAATTCAAACATGTTGTATGTCTATGTATGTTGTTTGAATTTTAATTAGGTTCAAACTAGTCCCAAAAATTTTAAAAAAATTATATTAATTCATGATAATTAATGTAGTATTTAAATAAATTGGTTCCAGATGATGATCACAACTTTGTATCACTGATTTGAAGTGAAATGTGAATTTTGATGTGTATGTTCACCTCAAATTAGATTTTCCAAGTGCAATATAATATGGAAATGTTTTGAAATCAATAATGCATGCTAATGAAATACACATTAATCCATTTTAATTGTTGGGGTTGTGACAAACCTCCCCCCTTACAAAATATCTCGACCCGAGATCTGGGTGGAGAAGAATTAGAAGGTTTTCATTAGGAGTTATAATTTATGTTGTCTTGATTTCCTTCAACGGTAGTGTTGACACGTTATAATTATGCTATAAGAATAAATTTTTATATTGATATGTTTTACCTTTCCTTTCTTGATACGAAGGCACTTCATGTAGAGAAAAGGTCTGGATATGTCGCTCGCATCCGGTCTTCACGTTCCCAAGTTGCTTCATCTTCCGTGTGGTTGCTCCATTGAACCTTGACGAACTTGATGTTACGATTCCACGTCTTGCGCTCGGTTTCCTCAAGGATACGAATCGGGCTCTCTCGATAAGATAGATCGGGTTGCAAGTCGAGTTCGTCCAACTCGGTTGCTTCCGTTGGGACTCGAAGACATTTCTTGAGTTGGGAGACATGGAAAACGTTACGCACGTCTGAAAGTGATGGTGGCAACTCCAACTGGTAGGCCACTGATCCCAACTTAGCTAGAATACGGAAAGGTCCAATATAGCGAGGTGCTAATTTACCTTTGATTTGGAAGCGATGAACTCCTTTCATAGGAGAGACTTTAAGATAAACATGATCGTCCACTTCGAAACTCAACTCGCGACGACGACGGTCGGCATATGACTTCTGACGTGATTGAGCTGTCCTAAGTCGTTCGCGAATGACACGAACTTGTTCTTCAGCATCTTCCACCAAGGTTGGGCCATAGAATGGCCTCTCCCGACCGGACCGCTTCAAGGGTGTTCTACAAGCTCTCCCATACAATGCTTCGAATGGTGACATCTGAATACTGGATTGGAAACCGTTATTGTATGAGAACTCGGCAAACGGTAAACATTTTTCCCAACTATCGCTGTAGGATAACACGCAAGCCCGGAGAAGGTCTTCCAAAACTTGGTTTACCCTCTCAGTTTGTCCATCAGTTTGTGGGTGGTAAGCTGAGCTGAAAGATAGGTCGGTCCCCATTGCTTGATGCAAGCACTTCCGAAAATGAGAGGTGAACCGAGGACCTCTATCTCAAACAATCACCTTTGGTACACCATGGAGACAAACAATTCGGAGATGTACAACTCGCTAGCTTGGCACCAGTGTAAGTGGTCTTGACAGGAATAAAGTGAGCAACTTTAGTCGACGGTCGACAATCACCCATATGGAATCGTACCCGACTTGAGTCCTTGGAAGGCGGTGGTAAAATCCATGCCAACTTCTTCCCATTTCCACTTGGGAATGGGCGGGGATCTAGAGTACCACCGGCTTCAAATGCTCGGCTTTGACTCTTTGGCATACATCACACTCGGCAACATATTGAGCGATCTGTCGCTTCATTTGGCTCCACTAGAGCCTCTTCTTCAAGTCTTGGTACATCTTGGTACTACAGGTGAATAGAGAATTTGGAGTCATGAGCCTCTTTGAGAATTTTCCTCTCAAAGTATGATCAAAAGGCACCACCAACCGGTTCCCGAACCACGAGGTGCCTTGTGAATCTTCACTAAAACCTTTGGCTTTGTTTTTCTTCATTGCCTCTCGGTTTGAGCCACTGCGTCGGTTGTCTTTGGCTTCTCTAATCTGGTCCTCAAGTGTACAACTCGGACTTAGGCGTGGCGAACCTCCTTCAATAATTTCGATTGCAATTGTTGCATGGCGGCACACAAGCTGCCAAGAAGGGATTACAGACAAGCGATTGCATTGAGATTTTCTCGCTCAATGCATCGGCCACCACATTGGCTTTTCTGGATGATAATGAAGTCCCACGTCATAATCTTTGATTAACTCAAGCCATCTTCTTTGCCTCAAGTTCGATCGGCTTGGGTGAAAATGTATTTGAGACTCTTGTGGTCGGTGTAGATCTCGCAACGATTCCGGTGAGGTAATGTCGCCAAATCTTTTGAGCATGAACAACCTGCTGCAAGCTCTAAGTCATGAGTGGGATAGTTAGCCTCATGAGGTCTCAATGGTCTCGACGCATACGCCACTACTCGCCCTCTTGCATAAGCACACAACCGAGCCCATGGCGAGATGCATCGCAGTAAATATCAAAACTCTTGTGAACATCTGGAAGGATAAGCACCGGAGCTGTGGTTAGGCATTCTTTAAGAATCTGAAAGCTTTATTCACAATCAGCTGACCATTCGAACTTCTTTTCCTTCTTCAGAAGCTGAGTCATTGGCCTAGAAATTTTAGAGAAGTTCTTGATGAATCTGCGGTAGTAGCCCGCAAGTCCAAGCTGCGGATGTCGGTGGCGCTCTTTGGTTGTTTCAGATTCAGCACATCCGTACCTTGCTTGGATCAACAAATACACCACCCTCGGAGAGTACATGACCCAAGAAACTCACTTCACGAAGCCAAAATTCACATTTGCTGAATTTTGCATAAAGTTGATGTTGACGGCTTCTCAACACAAGTCTCGGATGTTTCGTGTTCTTCGTCGGACTTGGAGTAAATAAGGATGTCATCAATAAATACAATGACGAACTGGTCCAAATACTCCATGAAAACCGAGTTCATGAGGTTCATGAAATAAGCAGTGCATTAGTCAATCCAAAAGACATAACGATGTACTCGTATAGACCATACCGAGTAGAAAAGTCGTCTTGAATGTCCTCTGTCCGACCTTGATTTGATGGTAACCCAACCTCAAGTCAATCTTGGAGAACACTTGGGCTCCACTAAGTTGGTCGAACAGGTCATCAATCCGCGAGCGGATACTTGTTCTTAACAAAGACTTCATTCAACGGACGGTAGTCAACACACATCCGCAAGCTCTTGTCTTTCTTCTTAACAAAGATGGCGAGCATCCCCAAGGTGAGGAGCTTGGCGAATGAAACCCTTATCTTGAAATTCTTGGAGTTGTGCTTTCAATTCTACCAACTCATTAGGAGGCATCCGATCGGCCGCTTTGAGATTGGCGCGATCTGGTGCAAGCTCAATGACGAATTCAACTTCACGGTGCGGAGGCATGCAGGGAGTTCTTCAGGAATACATCCGGATATTCACATACCACGGAACCTCCTCTAACTCAACAGAGGTACTAGCTTCCAAAGCATAGAGATGAAATCGCCAATCAAGGTGCAAAATGACTGATGCCATCTTCGCTAGTGACCGAAATGGACCGTTGAGCACAATCGATCTTTCCTGATTTTTGGACAGCCAATCCATCCCTAATATCACATCAATACCCACTGAATTTATCACAATTAAATTTGCCAAGAAGTTGATATTTTGAATTTCCACTTTTACGCCCCGACAGACTTGATCGGTTTGGAAAACCGATCCCGGTGATTGAATTTGATAAGGTGGCTGAAGTTTGACTATTTCAAATTGATTAAGTGCAGCATATTGTTCTTTGATGAATGAATGAGATACTCCTGAATCAAATAAAGCGATCTTTGGACAAGAATTAACGAAGTGTACCCAAAGCGGCGTGCGAGCGTCGCTAGCCTCCTCGGCGGTGGCGTGGTTCACTCGCCACGTCTTTGGAATCGAGGAGGGTAGATGCTGCCCTCGGAGGTGGTGAAGGTCTCGCCACAGCTGGTGGAGTAGGAGCTCGATATGTCTGGGGCATTCCCCGCTGCTTGGCGAGGCAGTGAGAAGCATAGTGGCCCTGGCGACCACAATGGAAACAGGTGACATTGGGCTTGTATGCCCCACTGTTCTGGGAGTTCTTACCCCCGTTGTTCCACTGCGCCACTGGTGGAGAGGGTCGTGGAGGTACCACAGGAGGCCTCGGTGGTCTTTGGGACCGAGAGCGAGGTGCCCGGGTGGCCCTGGCGCCGCTGAGAAAGCTAACGCTAGCTGAAAACTGGGCTGCCCTCTTCCTCTTCCGGGACTCCTCCACTGCCACACTCTTATGCTCCACAACTATGGCCTTGTTCACTAAATGCTGGAAGTTGCGGAAGTCATGTGCAGCTAGAGCCAACTGCATCTCCTCTGTCAAGCCGCCCATGAAGCGGCGCTGGCGGCGGGCGTCAGTGGATACATCATCTGGGGCATAGCGGGCCAAGGAGTTGAACTCCTGGAGGTACTCAGAGACGGTCTTCTTTCCTTGCTTCAAGGCAAGGAACTGCTGTTGCTTGATCAACATAACCCCCTCAGGAATGTGGGCCTCCCTGAAGGCTGCACAGAACTCGCCCCATGATGGAACTTCTCCATCCGGCTGCATGGTGGTACAGTTGTCCCACCACGCACTAGCGGCGCCCTCAAGCTGGTAACTGGCGAAGAGCACCCTCTCAATGCATGTGCACTGAGCAATAGCCAGCTTCTTCTCAATGTCCTCAGCCTCCATCGGGCTCTCGGTGCCTGAAAAGGTGGGAGGATTGGTTCGCTGGAAATCAGCAAGACCTCCCATTGCCTCTCTGTCCCCCTCCCCTGCCGCCGCGAGCGGGAGAGGTGTTGCGAGCTATCGCCTCCGTGATCTGATCCGATCCATCCTGTTTCTCTCGATCATGCCAAGACTTCCGCCATAGTGGGTGGCGGAGGAAGCACTTCCTCGGATGAACCGCCGGCCGCGATGCTTGAGAGGGCTCACCCCTCTTCTCGGGCATAGAGGTCACCATGGAAGCGGTCGAATGCCACGGGTGGAGATCCCCGTCACGCTGAGCTCGCACGAGTGGTAGGGCCTGACATCTGAAGTGACAAAGCAAGTTAAAAAGAGGCCAAGGTTTCTAGAAACAGGGGTGAATTAAAAAAAATCTGGACAGCAAGCACATAGCTCTTAATTAAGTATGCATAATGGTACAAAATGCACAAAAACATAACACCGAATGGGCGTACAAAGGCGCTAATGCCAGTACAAGATCCATACATTCAAATTATAGTTTTCCCAGTGCAATTACATCCATAAAGGCCCATAGGTGAAAAACAACTGATAGGATTAAGAGTTCTTGCAAGAAAGGCAACAATAGTTCAAGTACCCCTAACCTATTACAGGGAATCAAAGATACATGCTCAACCGTGAGCTAACACCTACAACATCCTAAATGTTGTTCCGGTCAAAGTTCACCGGGAATTCGTCCAGAAGATGTGCCCCAGGGGATCCAGTATCATCAGGGTCCCCTAGATTAGGAAGACGCAAAGGTGATCCTATGGCATTAATATGACCCCCTACCACGGGAAGGCGACAATCTGTGGCGCGCAGAAAGATAAGGGAGATCATATTAGTGCCATATAGCACATTGGGATGAATGAGCCTCATGTCATGCATGAGCCTTAAGTGCTCTGAGCTTCAATGAGACGCCGTCGCGTCTCCCACAACTCATGCATGGAGCGGCGGTGCATCGATCCATGATGTGCACCGATCTTGCCAATTGTCGGACTGAGGGTCTTCACCGAATCGAATCTAGCAAACATGCTCACTTCCCTTCACGTGCTTGCATGGGAAATGGTCATAAAGCGGTGGGACGGCTCTGTCGATCATAGCGGAGGCGATTCATGGCCACCCTAGCCACTTCTTGCGGCGCCATGGCCTCAGAAGTGCCATAAGCTCGAAACGATCGGGATACTTCCGTAACACGTCTAGCAATAATATCTGCCACACCAAGTATTCCTCCATTCCGGCCCTCGATCTCGACGGTAAAGGGAGTACGTCGGTGGTAGGTGAAATCGCCTTCCACATCATATCCTCGGTAACTCGGGTATCCTCCCACATCCTCGACTTGGGTCTCGCGAACAAGGTATTGGGGTTCATCTAAAGGATGAGAAAAGGCAAGGTAAGTTAGTTTTGCAAAACCAAAACCTGAATAAGGCAAGGAATGATACTAGGATGGGTAAGGAATAAAAGATACTCCTAACTTAACTTTTCAAAGTAATTTGATAGTTTCGGAAAATAAATTGACCAAGGGTTTGCTAAACTTAACGCCCATGCTATCACTAACCTACAGTCAGTATGGCTCTGATACCAACGCTGTGGGGACCCCGGGGTTATCTCCTTAAGACCGAGACTAATCAAGGTCTTAGGGACATAACTCGGGATCTCCGGTAAATGGATTCCAACTTAACTCAGTCTCAGTGAGAGGCTCATCTCAAATCTAGAGCCCCGACGATCATGCGCGCTGCTCCTCTGCAAGCACTACATGATTACCGGTTCTCTAATAAGTCAAGCACGACACTTAGCAAGTTAAATGGGAATCCAAGAACAGCGGGTATGACCTATATTGGCTCCCAAGATCAGTGACCAATATAATCATACCCTCATTACAACGTTGGTCACATCCATACAACCATCATACATAAATAGTACAAAAGTTACAACACGCTTCTAAGTGTACAATTACATAAGGGCCGACGCCAAATTTAACAAGTTTATAGCGGGCGAGTAAATAAACCAAAAGACCAACGATGGTATGCCCACAACCCATCGGCAACCGATCGGGAGTTAGAAGATAGCATACTACTCGTCGGTGTCACCTAAATCGACACCGCGAACTCATCAACCTCAATATCGTCCTCACCGTAAAAGCCAAGAAACATCCGGTGAGTACCAAAGAGTACTCATGAGTCTTACACAAATAAAAATAGTTATGCATAAGGTCATTCAAAGGAAGGCTCATATTGGCTTAGTTTTGCGAAAGAGGCGCAACAATGTACAACCTACACATACTAGTTTTTCAAGTGCCATTTCAAAATCAGATTTGAAGTAGAAGTAAAGCATGTGAATAAGTAATGAACTAAGTAACAAATAAAACATACAAATAACAAAGTGGCTGCCCACTTTGATACAACAACAAGCATGAACATCCCATTCATGCTAATTACAGAGTTATAACCACAATTTTAATTTCAAGTCTAACAATAGTAACTCCCGAACTCAAGCGGTTGTCCATAACAGTGGACACGGCTATTCAAATAGATTATACCCTGCGGGGTGTACTACTTTACCCACACGACTGACTAGCCCGTAAGCCTCCGGATAATGGCACACTTCCTTTGGTATCTTTGGCGGGAGAATCGAGATCTGATGCGTTTTCAAAGAAGAAAACTCTATTGAGCTAAGTCCCCATGTGAGATGTTTCGGTCTTAGTACAACTAGCATATAGCACTTGCTAAGGGCTCACACGTTGTATTGGAGATACCGATGTAATGAAAAGGTAAATGGTGCTCCCTTGCACACTATAGAACATTGACATCGATTCCTAAGGACAACTGACAAAGACACAATTGTCCTTACACCACCGTGAGACTTAACACAATAGAACCTTCCCCTACTTAACCGTGCGGCACCCATATACCGCATGTGGCGCACGAATGTACTTGAATGAGCAGCGTTACAAAGTTCGGTCCTTAATTGTCGGACAAGCCAAACCACATACCCAATCTCGTGCACAAGGCACCATCACTAACCAACACTTGTCCAGACCAAAAGCTCATTTAAAATGATAAAATTTAACTCATAAAATAGATACGAAGATCTGAACCAAAGGTATATAAAGAGAGTTGTGTTTATCCCATAATTGCCGGGTTATTCCCGACAATCAAACTACCGGTGCTAGACTTGCATGGCTAAACAAAAATCGTATAATAAATTCACACATCCTACCTTAAGCATTTCAGTAATGGAATAATTCATGGATAGCCACAATGACTAGATAATAGGAGGTGTCTAACTACTCATCACAAAAATAGCGACATTATCAAAATAACATGCAAGCAATTATCATTGCATCTATCCAAACAAAACTGGGATCAAATATGATGCAAAAAGAAAGTTCAAAGGGTGCTTGCCTTGCAGGTAGCTAAGTTGTTCGCTCTCAGTTGCGTAGGAGTCGATATCAATAAGCTCGGTATCTAGATCAATGCAATACCGAATAAACAACGAGAAATACCTCAAAAATCAAAATGCTCAAAAATGCATGATTTTTCTACAGTAGCTAAGTAATGATTTTAGATGATTTTTGGTGAAAGAATTATTTCATTTCGATTTAGTATGTGAAAGTTATGGTGGTTTGAATTTCAGATTTCAATATGCCTTTACATTAAGCAATTTAATTATGAGGTGAAATATTGTAGAGCAGTGGTAGATACAAGGGTTACATGAATAAATGGACAATATTATCACAAGTTCAAAACAGTTGAGTTTGCTCCAATTGGAGTTTTCATGATTTAGTTATTGATTTATAAAGTTATCAGCATTAATAATGCAAAAATGATGTCTTTTAAGATCATCTTCCTCAAACTATATTTTCTGTGACAGAGGTAAGTTTGAGACCATTTTTATAATTAACTTCATTTGAAAAGTAAATTACCAAAACTGGTTTCACTGTTTTTGGAGTTTCCAAAAATTACTTATGACTTTTTGAAGTTATCAGCCTTTTTCTTTTGTAAAAATAATAGTGTTAATAGCCCATTTTCCAAATTAATACTCTCTGTTACAGAGACAAGGTTAAAACCAATTTTAATACAAAGTTCATTAAATATGAAAATTAATGTATGGTTTCACCCATTTTGGAGTTAAAATGATTTAGTTATGCATTTTAGAAGTTATACATATATTTTTCAAAGGTGTAAGAAAAGGGTTTTGGATTTTATAAGCATTACTTCTTTTCTTACCGAGCACAGCGCTAGCCGAGGAGAATGACGAGTGGGACAGGGGTCAAGGTTTTGACCCAGTCAACACGACTCGATCTCGGCCGCACAGGCCGAAAGCGCATTCCAGAAATACGTTTCTCAAACTTCTAAACGTAAAACTACTTTAAGCATTCGAAGAATACGTTTCCCTTTTTGCGTAACGTACTTCTAAGAACTACGCATCCACTTAAACGATACTAGGACCCACCAGTCATAGACTCATTACTATATAACCGCATCCATTAGCGCTAATTAATCTAGACAAAGCTCCTGTTTTCGGCCGTAATCATCCGACAACCGAGAACGGCGCGGCCGCGGCGTTGCCGTGCTCGCCGGCGGCGAGGGAAGGCCGGAGAGTGCAAGATCTATGCGAAATTGGAAAGACAATAGTGACAGCTACCTTCAGGTGATGATCTTGCCGGTGAAGAGGTACGGTGGCGCGCCGGCGACGGAGTCGAGCGGAGGAGGAAGATACGGTGCCGAGGGATCTCGAAGCAGGAACCACTCCGAGGCAAATGGGCGCTGGATCTACACTCCTGGGGTTCAAACGACGCTGAAGAAGAGGCACAGGGACCAAGGGTCGTCGTCTTCAGCTCCGGCGACAAGAACCAGCGGCGGTGCAGAGGGGGTCACCGCGGCGGGGGTGTTCTGAGAACAAGAAAGGACCATGTGAGGTGGAAGTAGAATCAGGGCACCCATGAGACGGTCCCAAGGAGGGAATGGACTGGAGCTCACCGTGCCAACGTCGGGAAGAAGACGAGCTCCACGGCCGAGAGTTTGAAAACTAGAAAACAGAGCCCCGTGCAAAAATCGACAAATTAAGAGAGGGTTTTACTCCTATAATCTAGAACATGTGGTGACGCAAGAATTGAAAAGATTCTTATTGGAGATGAAGATGACACCGAGGTTGCTTTGAGCGCGCATGCAGGGCCTCCAAAGGCACCACCGTGGCTCGGGAGCTACAAGCAACAAGAGAGGTCGAGCTTAGAGAAAAGGACAAGGCATTGAACGGGAAGAGAGGAGGAGCCACCGGACTGGAGCTTACCAGTGTACGGAGCTCCGGCTAGCCTCCCCCTTCTCAGTCAATAGAGGAGAGGTGAGGGGTAAAGGTGGGCATGGAGGAGTCTTAAGCGAGTGAGGACGGAAACGAAACGGCGTTAAATGAGGAAGCTCGAGGTGGTCAGCGGCGCGGCGGATCCACGGCGTGCCTGGCGCCGTTCTGGTGCGCGTCGGAGTCGCTCGGCCGCGTGGCGCGCTGGCTCTGAGGGCTGCAGCGAGGTAGGAGGCGAAGCTGACAACTCGGGTCCACCGTGTCAGCGAGAGAAAGCGGCGCGCGAGAACGCGGGTTGATCGATTTGATGCGCACCATTGGATCTAGGATGGGCGGCTTGGATTCAGAGGGGGATCGGACAGGTCGGAAAGGGTATGCGATCTGGGCCGTTGAACGAGGATCGGACGGCTGCATGCGACGGTACAATTAGGCGGTTGGGCTGAGCTACCTCGCCGAGTCGGACTCAAACCCGAGGAACAGTAGCCTGGCTCGGTCTGAGTTTGACTGAGATTTAAATAGTTTGCCCTACTTTGACTGAGGCTTAGAAATAGAAATAAATTTCCAAAAATTATGAAATAATTTGTGGGGGTTCCTGGCAGTATATAGTTCCCATAAAAATTATGAAACCCCACTTTTCATATTAAAATTTGTGACATTTAAATTCAAACATGTTGTATGTCTATGTATGTTGTTTGAATTTTAATTAGGTTCAAACTAGTCCCAAAAATTTTGGAAAAATTATATTAATTCATGATAATTAATGTAGTATTTAAATAAATTGGTTCCAGATGATGATCACAACTTTGTATCACTGATTTGAAGTGAAATGTGAATTTTGATGTGTATGTCCACCTCAAATTAGATTTTCCAAGTGCAATATAATATGGAAATGTTTTGAAATCAATAATGCATGCTAATGAAATACACATTAATCCATTTTAATTGTTGGGGCTGTGACAGGTAGCTACCTCAATTATAGAGCTCAAAAGACTGAATTAATTATTGAAACAATTACCAGAATATGGCTATGAACATCACAGAGCAAAACCCGAATCACTCATTTCTTTGCAATATCTTCGAGCTAGTCTCAAATATCAATCTCAATCACGGATCAAAACAACTAGCACAAAGTGTATATATATGCAAAGAGACAGAGCACGTTAAGTCGCAATACTCACAACGCGATGGCACTCAAAACCACCGAGGTCGGGCGGCAGTGTCGAGTCGGGTGTGCCGAGGTCGGGGCGCCGAGGTCGGGAGCAGCGGCGCGGCGCGGAGCGCGCCGAGGTCGGGCGCGCGCCGTCGGGCGGCGGCAGCGGCGAGTCGGGCGGCGATGTCGAGGTCGGGGCGGCGGTGAGCGGAGCCCTAGAGGAGGCAAAGGAGCGCGATAAACTCGATGGTGCGGGAGAGGAAGGGGCGAGTGAGAAAACCCTAGCGGTTCCCACCTTATAAGAGGCTATCACAGACGGTTCTTTACTAAAACCGTCTTTGATAATTAATCATAGACGGCTCTACCTAATAACCGTCTGTGATACGTTCCATATCACAAACGGTTGTTTTTAAACCGTCTGTGATAAGCTCACATCACAGACGGTTTTTATATTGAACCGTCTGTGATAAACTTTTATCATAGATTGCCTATTGGTTTTGTCGGGCTATCACAGACGGTTATTAAATAGAACCGTCTGTGATTCATTATCATAGACGGTTATATAATAGAACCGTCTGTGATAGCTCCAGACAATTATCAATTACAATGACAAGTATATATGAATTACAATGAACATCCACATTCCCATCAATATCAAAATATATGAGAGATTAAAAAATCCTTGTGACAAGTATATATGAAGACAAGCTCGTAACACATTTTACTTCAAAACCAATTGTCGGTTACGATGAACGTCCACATTGACATCAATATCAAAATATATGAGAGATTACAAGTCCATAATACATGATGTTATAGAATAAATTAATTACAATGGATTAAATTCTTAATTAAAATATAGCCCTTCACGATGATCGGCGCGCATATAGCTAGCTTCCTCACTGGGTTCTTCCTCGAGCCTGATGCCATCTCCGAAAGGAGGCAACTCGTCAAATTGATTGTATTCTTCCTCGTCCACTACATTCTCAACTCCGACAATCCTTCTTTTCCATGAAGAACTACGTGGCGTTTCTTATTTGCGGGTCGGTTACATAGAATACTTGAACAACTTGATTAGCCAAGATCACGAATGGTTCGTCTTTGTATCCGACACGTTCAAGGTCCACGGTAGTGACGCCGCATTTGTCAACTTTCACTGTGGAGATGGACCCAACGATACCGAAATAGGGGATCTTAAAAGCACGTAGTCGAGCTCCCATATCTTCTCTATTTGCCCATAGTACGAGCTCCTCACCCATCGATCTTGAATGCATCTATGCGGACACCAATGCTCGATCGTGCTCTTCCTATCTGAAATATGTCGTATAAAATGTGTACCCATTTATGTCATATCCTTGCCATGTGACAATTGTAAATTGTGGCCCTTGTGCCAACCATAGCAATGTATCATCACTTGATGACCTCCCAAATGCGGTCGCACCTTTAACCATCCGTTGAACCGACGGTTGTGCTCTCTCATGATCCAAACCTCCGACCGGTTTGGATTACATTGGCGTACCATGTCTTTGTGCTCGTCGATGTACGGGACACTTGGTCATGTGTTGCAAGACCATGAAATGGGCTTGAGCGTATGTATCCATATCGGGAGTGATTGATTTCCTTCCGATGGTCCCGATACCATCAAGTCTCCCCTCATGATGAGATAGAGGCACACCTATCGGATCCACCTGAGCCATATAGTCGACGCAGAACTCAATGACCTCTTCGGTTGCATAACCTTCGATGATGCTGCCCTCCGGTCGAGATCGATTCCGTACGTAGGACTTGAGAATTCCCATGTACCTCTCGAACGGGTACATATGACATAGGAACACAGGGCCGCATATCTTTATCTCTTTCACAAGGTGAACAATGAGATGGACCATGATATCGAAAAATGACGGAGGGAAATACATCTCAAGATGACATAGAGTCGTCACCACCTCGGCCTGCAGAGCATCTAGTCCTTGGGGATCGATGACCTTCTGAGCAATTGAGTTGAAGAAATAACACAACCTCAAGATTGCCACTCGGACCTTGTTCGGCAAGATACTCCTAATTGCAACAGAAGCATTTGTGTCATCGAAGACATGACAATCATGCGACTTCATACCAATTAATTTCAAATATTGCATAGAAACAAGTTTCTTAATGTTAGCAGAGTAACCAGACGGGACTTTCACACCATGCAAGCTCTGGCACAGTTCATTTCTCTTAGCCTTGGACAGAGTGTAGCAAGTCGGGGAGGTACGTTAAATCTGATAGTCTCTTGCGGTGCCAACTCGGTCCTTATGTTCATATCGACCAAGTCTCGCCGTGCGTTAACATCATCCTTTGTTTTGCCACTAATGTTCAGTAAGAGACCAATCAAGCTATCACATACATTCTTCTCCACGTGCATGACGTCGATGCAGTGGCGAACTTCTAAGTGCTCCCAATAAGGCAAGTCCCAAAAAAAATGACCGCTTCTTCGGATGTTCTTCCGCGGGTTCTTAATTGACGTCCCTTCCCAAGCACAACATCGATATCCTTAATCATATCATAGACATCTTTCCTCTAAAAGCCCTTGAGCTGAACCGTCCTCCTTATTTCCGTCGAATTCTTTCTTCATCTTCGGTATGGGTGACTCACGGGAAGGAACCTACGGTGGCGATGTATACGCTTTTGCGTGAGTTGTTTAGCCATATACTCTCAGTAGCATCTAAGCGGTCGCGGACAAGCTTTGGCTCCTTTTGTATCTGAAGCCCGCCAGTTACCCAGGCAGGAAAATCATTGATGGTGCGAGAACAACATGGCGTGTAAAGTGAAGTTCTCTCGTTTGTACGCATCCCATACCTGCACCCTTCGCTCCACAAGGTCACAAGATCTTCCAAAGAATGGTGCTAGGTACACATCAATATCATTCCCGAGTTGTTTCGGCCCTTGGATAAGTAGTGACATCAAAATGTACTTCCGCTTCATACACACGCCAAGGAGGAAGGTTGTACATGCATAGATTCACGAGCCAAAAGCTATGTCGATCGCTCATGTTACCGAACGGATTCATTCCATCCGTACTCAACCCTAACCTTATGTTCCTTGGTTCTGCACGAACTCTTGAAGCTCCGATCGAAGTTTCTCCACCGAGCGTAATCAGCAGGTGTCTTAGCTTTCCATCTTTCTTACGGTCCTCGAGTGCCAACGCACCAATCTTGCCTCTTTTGAGTTCGCAAATAAACGCTTCAAACGTGGGATCACAGCAGATACCACAACATCTTAGCAGAGGTCCTTGCTTCAACCTAGCAAGATGATCGACGCTTGTATCGGGATGCTTTGCACACGGACCTACATGCATGTCCGCATACTCTTTACGGTAGAGGATACAATCGTTCGGACATGCATGTATTCTTTCTACTTCCATTCCCAATGGACAAAGAACCTTCTTTGCTTGGTAGGTGGTGTTAGGCAACACGTTTCCCTCTGGAAGAATGTCCGCTAGGAGACCTAACAACGCCGTGAAACTCTTATCGGACCAACCATTGCTTGCTTTTAATTTAAGCGGTTCAATCACGGTTGACAACCTTGTATATTCCGCTTGCGGCCGGGAACAAAGGTCTCACCGAGTCCTCCATTAAGCGCTCGAATTTACAAAACTCTCTCTCACTGTAGTTCTCTTACGCATCGCGTAGCATCGATCCAGTTGTCATCGTGTGACCTATCCTCATCAAAAGCACAGTCTACATCCGGCATATTGTTGACATCCGGCATATCGTTGACTTCCTCGGCGATGTCGTTATTACTAACTTCTGTCGCTCTTCACCGTGGATGGTCCAACATGTATACCCTTTTTGAAACCCTTGAATCAAGTGTGCTTCTATCTGCGCGGGTTGGTAAACATCTTGATTATCGCAATCAATGCATGGACAATACATAAATTTTATCCCCTTTTGAACATATCCGCTTTCGCGGCTCTTCTAAAAGCAACCACGCCATTAATGTACTCTTGACTCACACGGTTCACACCATACATCCAGTTTCGGTCCATCTACGCTACACATGTAACAAAATATATAGTGTCAAATTAGATTAATAAAATCTCTCTCAACCGCTCTCTCTCCATTTCCTTCCCCCTCACAGAACTTTAATATTATTCCAACCTCCCAATGAAAAATATTATTCTATTCCCTTACATCCGGATAGAAAAGTTTGCATCGGTTCCTAGAGTTTTGTTTCGGAATAGGCAGCTTCTTCCACTTGTCGAATCGGTTCCTAGCATCAAATCTAGCCATTCGAACCGGATAGTTAAGCATGTAAATTGCAGATGCTCTAAAGGGTAGAGTTTCGGGATTTGTTCAAAATAGCTAATAACTGCATTCCTAATAATGGGATTAATTCCTTACTACTTTGTGTGCTTTTTATTATTCCTTGGTGCAGTTGCGAAATCCGCACAATTCCCTCTTCACGTATGGTTACCCGATGCTATGGAAGGACCCACTCCCACTTCGACTCTTATACACCGACCATAAGAGCCTTAAATATATTTTCACCCAAGCCGACCTGAACTTGAGACAAAAAAGATGGCTTGAGTTGATTAAAGATTATGATATGGGACTCCATTATCACCTGGGAAGGCTAATGTCGTGGCCGACGCATTGAGCGTAAAATCTCAATGCACTGCTTGTCTGAACTCCTTTTCTCATGGCTTATGTGTCGCATTGCAAGGCCTACACTTGGAGATAGTTGAAGAAGGTTCAAGCTGCAGCCCTCGGTGTGACTTGCACACTTGAGGACCAGATTAGGAAGCCTAAAACCGATGCGGAAGTGGCTCAAATTTTAGAACTAATGAAACAAGGCAAGGCTAAATGTTTTAAGCAAGATGCACAAGGTACTCTATGGTTTGGAAACCGTATGGTGGTACCATTTGATCGCCACTTGAGAGAATTGATTCTCAAGGAGGCTCATAACTCAAAATTCTCTTCCACCCCGGGAGTACAAAAATGTATCAAGATTTGAAAAGGAAACTGTGGTGGAGCCGAATGAAGCGACACGTTGTACAAGATGTGGCCGAGTGTGATCTATGTCAAAGAGTTAAGGTGAGCATTTGAAGCCACCGTACTCTAGATCCCCGCCCATTCCCGCTGGAAATGGGAAGAAGTTGGCTGGATTTTATCACCGCCTTCCTAGAACTAAAACTGGATTTGATTCTATATGGGTAATTGTAGACCGTTTGACGAAGGTTGCTCACTTCATTCCTGTCGAGACCACCTACCGTGGGGACAAGTTAGCGGAGCTTTACATTGCAAGAATTGTTTGTCTCCACGGCGTTCCAAAGGTGATAGTTTCTGATAGAGGCCCTCAATTCACATCCTATTTCTCGGGATGCTTACATAAAGCGATGGGGACAGTCTATCTTTCACTCATACCACCCGCAAACAGATGGACAAACTGAAAGAGTGAATCAGATTTTAGAAGACCTTCTCCGAGCTTGTGTACTATCCTATAGCAAAAACTAGGAGAAGTGTTTGCCATTTGCGGAGTTCTCCTACAACAATAGTTTCCAATCAAGCATTGAGATGTCACCTTTTGAAGCATTGTATGGGAGAGCTTGTAGGACACCCTTCAACCGGTGCGGTCGGGAGAGGCCATTCTATGGCCCAACCTTGGTGGAAGATGTCAAGAACAAGTTCGTGTCATTCGCGAACGACTTAGGACGACTCAATCACGGCGAAGTCATATGCCGATCGTCGTCGTCGCGAGTTGAGTTTCAAGTGGACGATCATGTTTATCTTAAAGTCTCTCCTATGAAAGGAGTTTGTCGCCCAAATCAAAAGTAAATTAGCACCTCGCTATATCGGACCTTCCAGTATTCTAGCTAAGTTGGGATCGGTGGCCTACCGGTTGAGTTGCCACCTTCACTTTCGCGTGCATAACGCCTTCCATGTCTCCCAACTCAAGAAATGTCTTCGAGTCCCAACTAAGCAACCGAGTTGGACGAACTCGACTTGCAACCCGATCTATCTTATCGGAGAGCCCGATTCGATCCTCGAAGAAACCTAGCGCAAGACGAGGAAACGTGACATCAAGTTCGTCAAGGTCCAATGGAGCAACCACACGGAAGATGAAGCAACTTGGGAACGTGAAGACCTGATGCGGCGGCATATCGGATCTCTTCTCTACATGAAGTGCCTTCGTATCAAGAAAGGAAAGGTAAAACATATCAATGTAAAAACTTATTCTTATAGCATAATTATAACCTATCAACACTATCTTTGAAGGAAATCAAGACAACATAAATTATAACTTCTAATGAAAATTTTCTAATTCTTCTCCACCAGATCACGGGTCGAGATCTTTTGTAAGGGGGGGAGGTTTGTCACAGCCCCAACTATTAAAATGGATTATAAAGAATCTCACTAACATGCCTTATCAAATTCAAATCATTTCATAATATATTGTACTTGGAAAATCTAATTTGAAGTGAACATACACATCAAAATTCACATTTCAATTCGAATCAGTGATAAAAAAAATTGTGATCATCCTCTGAAACCAATTTAATTAAATACTACATTAGTTTTCATGAATAAATGTATTTTTTCCAAAATTTGTGGAACTAGGTTGAACCTAACGAAAATTCAAACCAACTTAAAAGACATACATTAAGTTTGAATTTAAATATCACAAAATATATTATGAACAGTGGGGTTTCATAATTTTTATGGGAACTATATCTTCCCAGGAACCCCCACAAATTATTTCATGATTTTATGAAATTTATTTCTATTTTTAAGCCCTGGTCAAAAGTAGGAAGAATAAATTAAAATCCTGGTCAAAGCACTGAACCCAAACCGGTCGCTACTGTTCCTCGGGCTCGAGTCCGACTCGGCGAGCCGACTCAGCCCGACCGCTTAAACGCCCGACGCATGCAATTGCCGTCGATCTAAGATCAATGGCCCAGATCATGTACCGCTTCACTGCCCAACTCTCCTCTAATCCTAGTCAGAACATCCCAATTTTGAGTTTTAAAAAATCTTTTAAATAGTTAGTAGGGAGAAATTCACCATTTGGATTTATTTGAATTTAATTCAAAAGCTTAATATTGGACTTTGCAAACAAAAACATTTAATATGAATAATCCCAACATGAACATTGGCCAAAACTATTTTATTTGGGTTCCTTGAGCTCAGATATATTTTCTAGATTTTTCTAGAATTTTTCTGAGTTCAATTGCTATTTTCTATTGCTTATTTGATTTTCTGGTATTTTCTAAAATAGAAAACCTATTTAAAATCTCGAGAATAGTCGTGGGCGAATCCTTCTGCTCGGCCCATCTCCTTCCCGCTTCTCGCCCATCTCCGCGCGCTCGCCTCCTCTCTCTTCCGCGCGCCCTGGCCCCACTGATCCGCTACACTGCGCCTTCCCGCACGCGCGCTGTGAGCCGCCTCGCCGCTCGTGGACCCCGCCGCCTCGTCGAGATCGTTTTCACCGGGACTCCTTCCGTGTCCGGCCGGACAACGCCGCGCCGCCGCTTCCTCGCGGACTCTTCCTCCTCCGTGGCTATTTAAGGCCCGCGCGCTCAAAATCTTCGCACCGCCTTCCGCCTCCAAAACCCTAGAGCCGCCTCTGATTGCGCCGCCACCGGGAGAATCGAGCCTCTCAACCTCGGCGCGCCGCAACCTTCTCCGCCATCTCGCACCGCCGTCGGTGAGCCTAAGCCTTCCACGCCACCGGATTCGAGGTCGCCGTGGTGTGGGCTTCACGATGCGCACTCATCATCCTCGAGGAGCCCGCAGCCCTCGCCGCCGCTCAACCGAGCCGCCCCGCCGCCAACCTCAAGCGCCGCGATTTGGTCACCGCGGTTGCATCCGACCGTGTCACCGACTCGCGAGGGTGTGAGGAGCCCGTGCTACCCTCCGTTGCCGCCGTGGTCGGAGTCGCCGTTGTGGTGCACGCCCGACAAGAACTCGCTCGGCGATGCCGCCGTCTCCGCCAGCGGCGCGTCGCCTGCCGCCCTCGTGTCGCCGCGTGTCGCCACCACCAACCCCGCCGCCGGCGTGGCGGGCTACCCACGGATCTCGAACCAAGGCTCGGTGGACTTTGTCCACCGTGAGCCGAGCCAGCGACGGTGGGACCCACTGCCGATCCATAATCCTCCCGTCCGAACGTCTCCGGCGTCGGCGCAATAATCCGATTTTCCTTTAGGAAAATAATTCGGGAAATTCATGAAATACTGATTTTCAGCATTTTATGTATTTTCAATCTTCCAAAGCTCATAACTTTTGCATCCTAACTCCGATTGAGCCCATTCAAATTTCTAAATTTGTCTAAATTCAAGATCTAGCTATCTAAGATTTTTATTTAATTTTTGGAGTTTGTTTTGCCTCTGTTATTTAATTGTTTTGTTTGTTCTCGCTTTGTTTGTGCGTAGACGTCGATACTGAGTTTTCGTCAAGAAGGCTTCAACCAAGTTCAAGACCAGTACATAGACCTTTTCCAAGGCAAGTCATACCTTTGATCATATTGAATCCCAGTTTTCCTAAATTATATTGAGTTGAATTATTGCATTTACTTTAATTATGTATTTAAATGTTTTGGGCTAGTTATTAATCCAACTTGTTATGTACGCCTTGCCTACTTGTATATCTTGATATTTTGTCGCCCTAGATTGGTTAATTACTTAGTTGGTATTAGCATATTGCCAACATGGTGGGTTAGAACGACTAGAATTGCTTAGCCATGCTACGAGTCATCATCTCATGTGAGTGAAATTGTGAAATTGACTAAGTGACTATGGAACGTGTGATAAAGCTGTGTGTCTGTGTGCTATTACTCGTGATGGCATGTGTTGCACTAAACCAACTGGGTGGTAAAAGATTTAGACTGAGGCAAGTGGTGGATACTGTGTGAACCGGTGGCTTTGTGATTGGGAGTTATCTGTGTGGTTTAGTTAGAACATGGAAGTCTTGCCTTGGTCAATTAAGGACTTAACTTTGTGCGATATTGAATCGAGCTATGTCAGTGCGACCACATGTCCGTGACAGCCTAACTTAGTAGGTTACTGAGTTTCAACATTGGGGTTCGTGGATAGGTTAAGCTTTGTGATATGGGACGTGTGATTAAGAACGTCAATGTTGAGACGGAGTTTCCGAATCGTTATGTTACGATCGGTGCTAGCTACACTAGTTGTATCGTGTGGGTAAAGTGTACAAACCTCTCGCAGAGTGTTAAACAATCTATTCGAATAGCGCGTCCGCGTCATGGACATCGCCGAATTTCACACGAGGGTAGTGTTCATAAAACTTTGGGTATGGGATAGCCGTGGCATAAGCTATGTGGTCTGTGGATCAATCTAATTAGCTTTGTGTCTTTGTGGAAACAACTGTTAAAAGTTATTATTGCTTATTTGTTTCAATTATGCTTTCAATCTATTACTTGTATTCAATTGCAATTGTTGCATTTCTGCAAAATAACCACAGAAGCCATTCCTTTGGAATAAGCCTGCATCTATATATTGCATTCAGTGGTATGATTTGCGAGTACGGTTGTGTACTCACGCTTGTTTTAAAACTTGCGTCCAAACCTACAGAAGTGGAGGAGTCTTCGCCTGCTTTCGAGGAGGAGTTCGTGGAAGAAGGTTGATCGCTAGGTCATCGATCCCAGTCGGTTGCTCGTGGTATCTTGATTGGAGTTTGCGCAGTTTATTTCGTTCACGCAGATTTCTTTAGTGTTAGCCTGCGTGGCTTAATAAGTTGTAATCCCGACCTAAGGTCAAAACTCTAAGTTGTTACTCAAACTATTCGCTTATGCTATATTTCGCTTGTGTGGATTGATATTTCACCTATGTTACCGCTGTTTGCACTAGCGTGATCCCGGACTAGTGCGTAATACACGAGGGTCCGTAATTGCATTTTGGGTCCCGACAGAGGTGGTATCGAGCCATACCGACCGTAGGTCTTGACCTTAGTTAGATCGGCCGCTTTAGAGAGTCCAAACTTTTTCTAAAGGAAAACTAACTTGCAAGAGTAACCTATTGCTTAACTCCTCTCATGTCTCTCTAGACTCATCTATTGCTAAGAATTTTCCCCTCTCTCCATTGCTTTTAAGTTGTTCTTACCCTCTCTGCCTTGTGGACGGATGCCTCGCCTTCGACCTACGGTGAGCGTTGTGGAGGTTACGCCGCGAACTTTGGAAGCTCCCGCAGTACTTGGAGGTTTTGATCGTCCGTTGTACCGAGGCAACAACTGGATGGTGGATGGACATAAGCGGGTACGATCGTAAGCTGACGATCGCGCCAGATGAACACCAAGGCAAGCCACCACGAACATCTCCGTCGGAGGATCACTTGGAGTGAAGGAATACAGAATCATCGCGCCGCCATGCTTCGGATCTGCCACATCTACATGCGCGAGTTGCAAGGCACCGCCTTCCGCTACCACCCAGAGCACCACCGTGGAGCTACTCGCACACTATCCATCCACGGAGGGAGAAGAAGATGCCACGCTGGTACACCTCGCCCGCACGTGCGTCGCCAAGAGGAATCCATGGAGATGATGGCCGCGATCTAGACGGTGCCTACAAGAGCACGCACTAAGTCAAGAGAAGATCGCCATCTCCGGAAGAGATACCGACGCCCACCACCGCGTACCAAGAAGAGGAAGAAGATCTAGAAGAACATGAAGAATCGAGGAAGATCCAGAGGAGGTGGAGCGTAACTGTAAGAGCTCGTCGCGCCATCGACGCCTTTGTTCTGTTGCACTAGTTCCGGGCACCGTGATCGGCCATGAAGATGCCAACACAGCTTCAAGGTCTACACGGCAGAGCGCAGCTGCGTGGTTGTGGAGGTTACCTCGGCCGAGTTCGCCAAGGCCTAGGTTCGCAGCTGAGGCTTAGTGTGTTAAGCCGCGTCAGTCTAAGCCTAGTCGTGTCGCCCTTTAGGCGTTAGATTGTGTGCTTAGGTTCGCTATTTTCTTTGAGTGTGAGTATGAGCTGCAAAGGCCCTTAGGCATCTGCTGCACGCCGTACTAAGTTCTAAGTAATAAAGTTGCTTTTGGTTCTCTCGCTTTGTTGGGTTTAACCGATCCCCGCTTAGTTCTTAACTCATCCCATGCTTGCTACCTTATCTAACCCTTGAAGCTTCGCGATGGTTACAACTCGCCAAACATTGCAAGTGGTTGGGTACCCAAAGACCAAAGAAGCAATGAGCAACCACCACAGGAGCAGCCCACCACAAGCACCCCAATTGACTTGCAAAACTTTGGAGCCTTCATGGCAAACGCATCACCGATGAATACCATGATGACTCGGATGCAAGCCATGCACAACCGTAACAATAACAACAACAATCACCAAGACGGGCCCCACCGCTCATGGTCACCATGGACCATCCAAACTTGCAGAATTCATGAGGACTCGTCCACCAACATTTTCTGGACATGTCTCACCTGTGGAAGCTGACGATTGGCTTCGGGTGATTGAAAGGAAGTTGCTGATCACTCAATGCAGCGATCATGAAAAAGTTCTCTATGCCTCCCACCAGTTGGAGGGCATTGTGGTAGAATGGTGGGAGAACTTCTGCGCCGCTCATGAGGCACCACAGAATATCACTTGGGAGGAATTCTCTACAGCATTCCGCCAGTACCACGTACCAGAAGGAATTATTGAACTAAAGAAAGATGAATTTCGTGCCCTAAAGCAAGGAAGCTTGTCAGTGTCTGACTATCTCAACAAGTTCTCACAACTTGCTCGCTATGCTGCAGAAGATGTTGCAATGCATAAGGCTCGCGAGTCGTTTCTGAAGGGACCGAACATCGACTTCAGTCAACCTCCTTGCACATACCTTCCCGACTTTCAAGAATTGATCAATAAAGCTTTAGTCATGGAGGATAAGCGCAAGGAACGGAAGACAATCGCAAACGCAGATGATCCAAAGAGGAGGCGGCAATTCCAACAGAGAGCAAGGACAAGTGCCGCAGCTTCAACCGGTTTTCCACGTAACTCCGCCAGACACTGCACCAACCTCAAGACTCGCCCAGCTTGCTCGTAACACTCGCATCCCAAAGACCGATCAACGCGAATCCAACGGTCAACAAGTCGCAAGAGCCAAGGGTGTGCTATACTTGCCATCACCAAGCCACTATGCAAATCGGTGTCCACAGAGGGGAACGATCACTCGATTCGTTTCAACCTTGAGCTACGCCGACTAAGACCCCGCACGGTCACCAACAGGACTTTCCAAGCCCCAACCAGCCAGAGGAGGAACGCATCCGTGGTCCGAGGTCGTGTCAACCACGCCACCGAAGGAGCACGAGAAGCACCGGGCGCCGACTTGGGTAAGTTCTGGTTAATTCGACCGCATCGCTTTGTTTGATTCGAGCTTCGCATTCTTTTGTGTCCGAGTTTTTGCAACTAAGAATAAGTTGGAGGCTATACAACTTAAGCATACTTTATTAGTTCAATCGCCTGAGCGAGCTAAGCTCTAGAGTGGGTTGTTTAGGAGCTAAGTTACTCATAGCCGGAGTTGAGTTTCTAGCCAACCTAATTGTCCTAGATACCTGCACCTAGATGTCATTCTTGGCATGGATTGGTTATCCAAGCACAAAGTCATTGGATTGTGGCAAGAGCCGTAACGGTTGAGAGTACTGATGGAAGGAAAGTGGAGTTTCTAGCCACATCGGTTCGTGAAGGACACTTGCTAGTAAATCCAAGACCATTGCAATGGAGAGTGTACCAATAGTCGAGAATACCGGATGTGTTTCGGAAGAGTTACGAATGCCACGGATCGTGACATCGAGTTCGTCATTGATCTAGTGCTGTGGACAGCGCCAATTTCTAAGCGACCTTATCAAATGCCACCGACGAGTTAGCGGAAATGAAGAAGCGATTGAAGAACTTCGAGAAAGGTTTCGTAAGACCAAGTTCGCCACCGTGGGAGCACCGGTCTTGTTCGCCAAGAAGAAAGACTAAGCATGAGGATGTGTATCGACTCACCGCTTCTCTCAACGAGGTCACTATCAAGAATAAGTATCCACCGCCTGAATAGATGATCTTCGACTGCATGAAGGGAGCCGGAGTGTTCTCAAAGATCGACTTGCGATCGGGCTACCATCAGTTGAAGATCTACCCTAGGGATATACCAAAGACCGCTTTCTCAACGCGGTATGGACATTATGAGTTCTTGGTCATGTCATTTGGGCTAACAAATGCCCCAGATACTTCATGAACATGATGAACAAAGTCTTCATGGAATACCTAGACAAGTTTGTAGTGGTGTTCATTGACGATATTCTGGTTTATTCTAGATCAGAGGAGGAACACGCAGAACACCTGAGGTTAATTTTGGAGAAACTCAGGGAGCATCAGTTGTATGCCAAGTTCAGTAAGTGTGACTTTTGGAAGAAGGAAGTGGATTTCCTTGGCCATGTTATGACCGCCGATGGAGTAGCAGTTGACCCAGGAAAAGTAAAGGCAGTATTACACTGGGACCAGCCCAAGACTGTAACCCAGATTCGTAGTTTCTTGGGGATGGCAGGTTATTACCGCCGTTTCATCGAGGGATTCTCATCGATTGCTAAGCCTCTTACGCAATTGTTGAAGAAGGAGAAAAGTTCACCGGACTCACTGTGAGGAAAGTTTTCAAGAGTTAAAGAAGCGCTTGACCTCACTTCAGTCTTGATTTTGCGGATATTCGCAAGGATTTCGATATCTATTGTGATGCCTCGCGTCAAGGATTAGGATGTGTCCCGATGCAAGAAGGAGGAGTTGTCGCTATGCGTCAAGACAATTGAGACCCCACGAGGAGAATTACCCTACTCATGATCTGGAATTAGCTGCCGTAGTGCATGCTTTAAAGATTTGGCGTCATTACCTCATCGGTAATCGCTGTGAAGTCTACACAGATCATAAGAGTCTAAAGTACATCTTTACTCAGTCAGATCTGAATATGAGACAGAGAAGATGGTTGGAATTGATCAAGGATTACAATCTTGGAATCCACTACCATCCCGGAAAAGCCAACGTAGTTGCAGACGCTCTAAGCCGTAAGAGTTACTGCAATGCTTTGGAAGTAAAGGAAAGTTTCCCAGAACTTTATGAAGAATTTCAGAAGCTAAAGCTAGAAGTTGTGTCCGAGGGATTTGTGGCCAATTTGGAAGTACAGTCTACCTTGGAGAAGCAGATTCGTGAAGCACAACCAAAGGATCCCGTGCTGTCAGAGATCAAGATCAAAATGGCAGAAGGAAAATTCAAAGATTTCACCAAGGATGATCAAGACATACTCTGGATTAAAGGTCGATATCGTGTACCGATATCGATGGTCCGAGACGCTTAATCTTAAAAGAAGCCCATGACTCAAAGTATTCGATTCACCCTGGAAGTACCAAGATGTACCAGGATGTTAAGACCAAATTTTGGTGGCCAAATTTGAAGCGAGAAGTCGCAGAGTTCGTTGCCTTGTGCGACACCTGTCAGAAAATAAAGGCAGAACACCAGAGACCAGCAGGTTTGCTGCAACCGCTGAAGATTCCGGAATGGAAGTGGGAGGAAATCGGGATGGATTTCATCACCGGTTTACCCAAGACCCAATCAGGTTACGATTCGATCTGGGTGATAGTTGATCGATTGACCAAGGTCGCACATTTTCTGCCAGTCAAAACCACGTACTCAGGAGATCGCCTTGCGGAGTTGTACATGGCCAGAATTGTCAGTTTGCATGGTGTGCCCAAGAAGATAGTGTCAGATCGAGGATCTCAGTTCACATCTCGTTTTTGGCAAAGTTTGCATGAAGCATTGGGTACCATCGAATTTCAAGATCGCTTATCATCCACAAACGGACGGACAGACTGAAAGAGTCAATCAGATATTGGAGGATATGCTGAGAGCTTGCGCTCTAGCGAATGCTACCCGATGGGATAAAAGTTTGCCGTATGCGAGTTCTCGTTACAACAACTTATCAAGCGCCGCAAATGTCGCCATTTGAAGCTTTGTATGGCGTGCTGCCAACCCGTTAAATTGGTCGAGACACCAACGCATGTTGTTCGGGCCGATATCATTCAAGAGGCGAAAAAACAGGTTGCTATGATCGGAAAGGCTAAAAATAGCCTATCAAGGCGTAAGAGTTATGCCGATAACCGCCGAGATCTCGCCGAGCCGTAAGATTTTGTCTATCTTCGAGTGACCCGCCGAGGTGTCAAAGGTTTCATGCCAAAGGGAAGCTTGCCGCTAGGTATGTTGGTCCATTCAAGATTTTGGGCGCCGTGGGAAGTTGCTTACGCTTGAGCTACCGCAATCGTTAGCGAGTGCATGATGTCTTTCATGTCTCGCAGATTGAAGAAGTGTCTTCGTGTGCCGTAAGAGCAAGCCCGTTGGAATCAATTGTTTTGAAAGAGGATCTTACCTACAAGGAGCAAACCAATAAGATCTTGGATGTCGCAGAGCGCCTCACCGAAGCAAGACTGCTCGCTTTTGCAAGGTTCAAGTGGAGCAACCACTGTAAGGAGAAGCAACGTGGGAACGTGAAGAAGAGCTGAAAGCCGAGTTCCCTAGCCTTTTCTCTAGCTAGCCTGAATCTCGGGGTCGAGATTCCTTTAAGGGGGGGAGGTTTGTAACATCCCAATTTTCAGAGTTTTAAAAAAATCTTTTAAATAGTTAGTAGGGAGAAATTCACCATTTGGATTTATTTGAATTTAATTCAAAAGCTTAATATTGGACTTTGCAAACAAAAACATTTAATATGAATAATCCCAACATGAACATTGGCCAAAACTATTTTATTTGGGTTCCTTGAGCTCAGATATATTTTCTAGATTTTTCTAGAATTTTTCTGAGTTCAATTGCTATTTTCTATTGCTTATTTGATTTTCTGGTATTTTCTAAAATAGAAAACCTATTTAAAATCTCGAATAGTCGTGGGCGAATCCTTCCGCTCGCCCATCTCCTTCCCGCTTCCCCGCCCATCTCCGCGCGCAGCCGCCTCCTCTCTCTTCCCGCAAGACGCCCCGGTCCCACTGATCGGCTACACTGCGCTTTCCCAAGCCGCGCTCGCACTGAGCCGCCTCACGCTCTGGTGGACCCGCTCGCCTCGTCGGCAAGATCGTTTTCACCCGGACTCCTTCCCGTGTCCGAGCCGGACAACCGCGCGCCGCCTCCTCGCGGACTCTTCCTCCTCCGTGGCTATTTAAGGCCCGCGCCGTCAAAATCTTCGCACCGCCTCCGCCTCCAAAACCCTAGAGCCGCTTCTCGGATTGCGCCGCCACCGGGAGAATCGAGCCTCTCAACCTCGGCGCGCGCAACCTTCTCCGCCATCTCGCACCGCCGTCGGTGAGCCTAAGCCTTCCACGCCACCGGATTCGAGGTCGCCGTGGTGTGGGCTTCACGATCGCGCACTCATCATCCTCGAGGAGCCCGCAGCCGCGCCGCCCGTTCAACCGAAGCGCCCGCGCCAACCTCAAGCGCCACGATTTGGTCACCGCGGTTGCATCCGACCGTGTCACCGACTCGCGAGGGTGTGAGAGCCCGTGCTACCCTCCGCTGCCGCGCGCGTGGTCGAGTCGCCGTTGTCGTGCACGTCCCGACAAGAACTCGCCGGCGATGCCGCCGTCTCCGCTCGGCACCGTCGGCCACCGCCGCTCGTGTCGCCGCGTGTCGCCTGATCACCAACCCCGCCGTGACGCGTGGCGATCCACGGATCCTCGACCAAGGCTCGGTGGACTTTGTCCACCGTGAGCCGAGCCAGCGACGGTGGGACCCACTGCCGATCCATAATCCTCCCGTCCAACGCCTCCGTGACGTCGCCATGCGCAATAATCCGATTTTCCTTTAGGAAAATAATTCGTGAAATTCATGAAATACTGATTTTCAGCATTTTATGTATTTTCAATCTTCCAAAGCTCATAACTTTTGCATCCTAACTCCGATTGAGCCCATTCAAATTTCTAAATTTGTCTAAATTCAAGATCTAGCTATCTAAGATTTTTATTTAATTTTTGGAGTTTGTTTTGCCTCTGTTATTTAATTGTTTTGTTTGTTCTCGCTTTGTTTGTGCGTAGACGTCGATACTTCGGGAGTTTTCGTCAAGAAGGCTTCAACCAAGTTCAAGACCAGTACATAGACCTTTTCCAAGGCAAGTCATACCTTTGATCATATTGAATCCCAGTTTTCCTAAATTATATTGAGTTGAATTATTGCATTTACTTTAATTATGTATTTAAATGTTTTGGGCTAGTTATTAATCCAACTTGTTATGTACGCCTTGCCTACTTGTATATCTTGATATTTTGTCGCCTAGATTGGTTAATTACTTAGTTGGTATTAGCATATTGCCAACATGGTGGGTTAGAACGACTAGAATTGCTTAGCCATGCTACGAGTCATCATCTCATGTGAGTGAAATTGTGAAATTGACTAAGTGACTATGGAACTGTGATAAAGCTGTGTGTTTGTGTGCTATTACTCGTGATGGCATGTGTTGCACTAAACCAACTGGGTGGTAAAAGATTTAGACCGAGGCAAGTGGTGGATACTTGTGTGAACCGGTGGCTTTGTGATTGGGAGTTATCTGTGTGGTTTAGTTAGAACATGGAAGTCTTGCCTTGGTCAATTAAGGACTTAACTTTGTGCGACATTGAATCGAGCTATGTCAGACGACCACATGTCCGTGACAGCCTAACTTAGTAGGTTACGGAGTTTCAACATTGGGGTTCGGTGGATAGGTTAAGCTTTGTGATATGGGACTGTGTGATTAAGAACGTCAATGTTGAGACGGAGTTTCGAATGTTATGTTACGATCGGTGCTAGCTACACTAGTTGTATCGTGTGGGTAAAGTGTACAAACCTCTGCAGAGTGTTAAACAATCTATTCGAATAGCGCGTCATGATCATGGACATCGCCGAATTTCACACGAGGGTAGTGTTCATAAAACTTTGGGTATGGGATAGCCGTGTGGCATAAGCTATGTGGTGTGTGGATCAATCTAATTAGCTTTGTGTCTTTGTGGAAACAATGTTAAAAGTTATTATTGCTTATTTGTTTCAATTATGCTTTCAATCTATTACTTGTATTCAATTGCAATTGTTGCATTTCGCAAAATAACCACGTAAGCCATTCCTTTGGAATAAGCTCGCATCTATATATTGCATTCATGGTATGATTTAAGTACGGTTGTGTACTCACGCTTGTTGTAAAACTTGCGCCCAAACCTACGTATGGAGGAGTCTTCGCCGCTTTCGAGGAGGAGTTCGTGGAAGAAGGTTGATCGCTAGGTCATCGATCCCGCGGTTGCACGTGGTATGTCGATTGGAGTTTGCGAGTTTATTTCGCTCATTGCAGATTTCTTTAGTGTTAGCCTGCGTGGCTTAATAAGTTGTAATCCCGACCTTAAGGTCAAAACTCTAAGTTGTTACTCAAACTATTCGTTTATGCTATATTTCGTTTGTGTGGATTGATATTTCACCTATGTTACCGCTGTGTGCACTAGCGTGATCCTGGACTAGTGCAGAATACACAGAGGGTCCAGAATTGCATTTTTGGGTCCCGACACTAGCCGTCCATCCGTGATCCATCGGTGTGCGCTAAGCCACTTAATCCCCGCCCACTCGCGCGCGATGAACCGCTGACACCGCGGGCCCGCCTGTCAGACCCGTCTTCCTCCTTGGTCAGGCACTCCTCAGAGCGCGCTCGCCACGCGGCTGGCGATGCCTTCCCGCGTCAGGGCCGCCATCACCTCACCGCGCCCGTTGGCCTATCCCCGAGCTCCCCCTCTGCACACCGCACCCACTCCATCGCTCTCGGGCCATATTACCCCTTCCATGCCCGGCTTTTTCCCTCACCTCTTCTCTGTTGACTGAGAGGAGGGAGGCTAGCTGGAGCTCGTTTCTCGGGTAAGCTCCAACCGCAAGGTTCCTCTCTTCTTCTTGTTCGATGCCCTATCCATTTTTGCTAATGCGAGCCTCTCTTGTCGTTTGTAGCTCGTGTTCCATCTTCGAGCTCTCTGAAGCTCCAGAGCGCGCACCCGGAGGTCTCACCGTGTCATTCTTAGCTCCGGTGAGTTCTTTTCCATTTCTTGCGCGTCACTTCGTGTGCTAGGATCTAAGGAGTAAAACCCCTCAACTTATTTGTCGGATTATGCACAGGAGCTCTGTGAATTCTGGTTTTCAAATCCACGGCCGTGAGAGCTCGTCTTCTTCCCCGACAACGGCACGGTGAGTTTTCCGTCGACTCAACCCTCTAGGACCACCTCCTAGATGCCCTGGTTCTGATCCAACCCTGCATTGATTCTCTTTATCTCCAGAACGTTCCCGCCGCGGTGACCTCCTCCTCGCCGCCGCTGGTTCTTGCCACCGGAGTTGAACACGAAGACCCTTGGTCCCCGTGCCTCTTCCTCAGCGTCGTTTGAACCCCAGAAGTGTAGATCCAGCACCCATTTGCCTCAGAGTGGTTCCTGCTTCGAGATCCCTCGTCACCGTATCCACCTCCTCCGCTCGACTCCGTCGCCGGCGCGCCACCGTACCTCTTCACCGGCAAGATCATCACCTGAAGGTAGCTGTCGCTATTGTCTTTCCATTTTCGCATAGATCTTGCACTCTCCGTCCTTCCCTCGCCGCCGGCGAGCACGGCAACACCACTGCCGCGCCGTTTCTTGTTGTCGGGCGATTATAGCCGTAAGACGCTGATTTTTGTCGGATTGTTTAACGCTAATGATTGTGGTTAGATAGCTATGAGTCTATGACTTGTGGGCCTAAGGGTTGTTGAAGTGGATGCGTAAATTACAGAGTACGTTTATGTTAAGTAGAAAACGTACCCCTAGCATGCTTAGAATGGTTTTACGTTTAGAGTTGTGAAGAAACGTATCCTAAGGAATACGCCTTCAGACTGTTGCGGCCAGACCGAGTCAATGCTGACTGGGTCAAAAACTTGACCTCGGTCCCGCGCGTCAGTGTGAGCGTCTAGCGCGTGGCCCGGTAGGAAAAGTAGTAAATGCTTTATGAAATTCCAAATCAGTTAATTTATACGCTGAAAAATATGTATAACTTCTAAAATGCATAACTAAATCATTTCAACTCCAAAATGGGTGAAACCACTTCTGATAATTTTCATATTTAATGAACTTTGTATAAAAATTGGTTTTAACCTTTTCTCTGTAGCAGAGAGATTTACTTGGAGATTAATCCATTAAAACCATTATTTGCACAATAGAAAAAGGACTGATAACTTCAAAAATGCATAAGTAATTATTGGAAACTCCAAAAGCAGTGAGACCACTTTTGATAATTTTCATTTTCAGTAAATTTAATTCTAAAAATGGTCTCCATCCTACCTCTATCACAGAAACTATATTTAGGAGAATGTAATCTTTAACTCCATTATTTTTATACTATAAAAGGCTGATAACTTTGAAAATCAATAACTAAATCATAAGAACCCCAAACGGGACAAACTCAACTATTCTGAACTTGTATTAATATTACCTATTTACCTATGTAATCCTTTACCCCACCACTGTTCTACAAATTTTGGCCCAATAATTAAATTACATAACTTAGTGTTAATGAAACCTGAATTTCAAAATAGCATAACTTCCTATTCATAACTCCAAATGGAATAATTCTTTTACCTAAATCCATCTAAAATCATGACCTAACTACTGTAGAAAAATCATGCATTTTTGAGCATTTTGGTTTTTGAGTTGTTTTCTCGGTATTTATTTGATGTTGTAATTATATAGATGCCGAGCATATTGATATCGACACTTACGCTACTGAGAGTGAGCAGCTACTGTACCAGCAAGGCAAGCATCATTTGAACTTTCTTTTGCATCATATTTGATCCCAGTTTTGGTTAAGTTAGTGCAATGATAATTGCTTGCATGCTATTTTGATTATGTCAATATTTTGGTGATGTGTACTTTAGTTATGTCCTATGCTTGAGGTTAATCTTGAATTATGCTAGTACCTACATGCTTAAGATAGGATGTAATGATTATTGAATATGGGTTGCTTAGTCATGCAAGTCTAGATACGATAGTTTGATTGCCGGGGCTAACCCGACAATTATGGGAAACACATACTTACCTCTTTATACTTTAATTCAGATCGTCGTATCTGTGTTATGAGTTAAACTTTGTCAATTTTTTTTATGAGCTTTTGGTCTGGACAAGTGTTGGTTAGTGATGGTGCTTTGTGCACGAGCATTGGGTAAGTGGAAGGACTTGTCTGGACAATTAAGGACCGAACGTTGAGTACCTGCTGTTCAAGCAACACTCGTGCTGCCGCACGCGGGTTGGGAGCCGTATGGTTAAGTCGGGGGAAGGTTTTGTTGTGTTGGGTCCCACGGTGGTGAAATTGTAAGGACATGGGACCGAGAAAATCCCATGTTCCTTTTGGGCCGATAGGGCATAGAGGCCGTAACGTCTTATGTTCCTAGGAGCCCTGGGTTGAGGGACTTAACCCAATGGGATCTTCTTGCTAAAAACGACCATATCTTGATTTACCCGGCCGGCATACCATAGGAAGTATGCTATATTCGGAGGTATCTGGAGGCTTACGGGCTAATCAAGTCGTGTGGGTAAGTAGTACACCCTGCAGGTATAAATCTATTCGAATAGCCGTGTCCACGGTTATGGACGACCGCTTGAAATTTGTGGCTGCTTATTGTTAGACTTTTAATTAAAATTGTGGTTGAACTTGGTATCCGTCATGAACGGGATGTTCATGTGTTTAGTTCAACAAAGTGGGCTGCCACTTTAGTCTTTACATGATTCAATTGTTTAATACTGAAATGCTTCACTATATGCTTTACTTCTACTTCAAATCTGATTTTAAAATGGGCACATGAAAAACTAGTATATGTAGGATGGTAATTGTTGCGTCTCTTTCGCAAAACTAAACCAATATGAGCTATCCTTTGAATGACCCTTATGCATAACTATTTTTATTTGTGTAAGACTTGCGAGTACACTTGTACTCAGCCAGATGTTTGGTGGCCTTTTCAGGTGAGGAAGATTATGAGTCTGACGATCTTGTTAGTGTTGACTTGGGTGACACTAACGAGTAGTGTGCTATCGTTTAACCCCTAGTCGGTTGCCGATGGGTGATGGGCATACCACTACTGGTCTTTTGCTTATTTTACTTGTTTCCGCTGCTACTTGATACTTTACTTTGAATTTGGCCGGTCGGTCGTATGTAATAACACTACTACAAAACATGCTATACTAGACGCCTCATTACAGACGGTTCTTTTGGAACCGTCAGTATTGCTTATCGCGAGCGGTTCCCATTGGAACCGTCAGGCGGCGATTATCACGAGCGGTTGCGTGAATAGAACCGTCATGATAATTCACGACGTTCTTAAGAAGAACCGTCGTGATATCGCGATATCACGCACGGTTCTTCTTAAGAATCGTCAGGAATTATCACGCATTTATTCTATTTAAGAACCGCTCGCGATAATCGCATATCACGACGGTTCTTCTTAAGAAACGTCGCGAATTATCACGATGGTTCTATTTAAGAACCGCTCGTGATATCGCAGACATCACGATTTGTTCTATTCACGAACCGCTCGCGATAGTTACATATCACGCATAGCTTCGATTCACGAACCGCTCTCGATACTTGGCGGGAAAATGAAAATTGGACTTAATGGGCGGCTGCCAAACTCGCTCTATATTAACCTCGCCTCGGCCAAATCGCAATCTCTCCTCACACCTCCATCTCCTCCTCTCGCCATCTCTCCTCTAACCAAGTGCTGCTGCCTCACCGACCTTGCGCTCCGGCCTCCCGAGCTCGCCGCCGCCGCCTCCTCCACCTCGCCCCAACCTCGTCATCGCCACCTCCCACGACTCGCCGCCCGCCTCCTCCAACTGCGTGGCCCCGCCTCCTCCACTTGCCGCCTGGCCTCCCACGACCTCACTCTCTACTCCCTTTGCTCGTGATGTGGATTACCGAGAGCTAGTGTTAGTGCTCGCGAATGGATTGAGTTGATGCTACCGTGATGTGGGTGATGCATGTGTAGTCATTGTTGGATGCTCGTGAATGGGTTATTGTTGGAGGCTCTCAGGCATGTGTAGTTCATGCCGAGTTATTTGGTTTGGGCAAAAATATAGATGGCGATCGTAATCGTCCCAGTAAAACCGCCATAACTTTTGCATACGAACTCTGATTGCGACGTTCTTTAGCTCGTTGGAAAGCTAACGAAAAGTTCAATCCGAAAATCCATAAGCTAAGATCAGATTCTCTTCGCGAGGCCCCAAAAAGTGAAAACCTCAAAAAGGTCGTTTAGGGCCTCAAACACCTCAAGTTTCAGCACCGCTGCGTTTTTTCAATAGAAAACGCTATCACGCACGGTTCGAACACGAACCGCGTGATAAAGCTACCACGACGGTTCGAATACGAACCGCCTCGCGAACCATCAATTATCACGACGGTTCTTGTTCGTAACCGTGCGCGATAGCTTTTTCATAGGCGGTTCTTGTTCCAACCGTCGTGATAGCTTTTATCACATACGGTTTTGAACCGTCGCGATAACCGCTGTTATCACGACGATAAAACACGCACGGTCGGAAACCGTCTGTAATGACGGTTCCGAACCGTCTGTGATGAGGCTTTCTGTAGTAGTGTAAGCTGTAGACTTTGACTATTATGCAATATGTCTTTTTATCTCTTGTTGTATGCGTTGTATGGATGTAATCAACGTTGGATGAGGGTATAAGTATATTGGTCGTTGATCTTGGGAGCCAATATAAGTCATACTCATTGTTAATGGATCCCATTTAACTCACTAAGTGTAGTGCTTCGAATCAAAAGAGAATCGACAATCATGTAGCGCTCGCAAAGGAGCAAATACAGCATGATCGTTGAGGCTCTAGTATTCGCCTCGAGCCTCTCACTTGGATAGAGTTAAATTGGAATTCATTTATCGGAGACCCGTAATTATGTCTCTAAGACCTTGTCTAATCTCGGTCTTATGGAGATAATTACCGGGGTCCCCACAACGTAAAACATTAAAAACAGCACGTAAATGGTCAAGATGTTCCTCTAAGAATTTGTTGTATATCAATATGTCATCAAAATAAACCACCACAAATCTACCAATGAAAGCACGCAAAACCTCATTAGTCTCATGAAGGTGCTAGGTGCATTAGTTAATCCAAAAGGCATTACTAACCACTCATATAACCCGAACTTAGTTTTAAATGTTGTTTTCCATTCATCGCCTAATTTCATGCGAATTTGGTGATATCTACTAGGCAAATCAACCTTCGAGAAAACAACAGAGCCACTCAATTCATTAAGCATATAATCTAACCTAGGAATAGGATGACGATACCTAATGGTGATATTATTGATTGCTCTACAATCTACACACATGAGCCATGATCCATCTTTCTTAGGCACTAAAATGACCGGAACAACACAAGGACTAAGAGATTCACGCACATACCCTTTAGCAAGCAATTCTTGAACTTGGCGCTGAATTTCTTTAGTTTCTTCTGGATTGGTCCTATATGGTGCACGGTTGGGCAGTGATGCGCCGAGAATTAAATCAATTTGATGCTCAATCCCTCGAAGTGGTGGCAACCCCGGCGGTATGTCCTTCGGAAAGATATCGTTGTACTCCTGCAAAATGTTAATGACAACATTTTGGTAATATCTTGTGATCCCCAGCAAGGCAAGCAGATTTAGCATCATTTAATCATATTGCTCCAATTACTTTTAAAGTCTAATATCTTGTTTGCAAAGGGTATGCATGCTTCTTTGTGTCAAAGTTAATTTTGTCGTGTAGAGGTAGCTAATCCTATTGCATTGTTTTTCTGAAATTGTTCACCCCTGCCACTACCCTAAGTTAATATTCTCACTAGTGAATTAGAGCCCGGTGAATGATTTATGCTCTTTTATCGTCTTTACGATATGATGCTTAGCAATGCTTAGTTACCAGTAGAATTGAGCGGTTATCGACTTAGTCGATGATCTTGATCACACAAAACTTGTTATTACTTATGATCAGTACCTTGTGCCTTGTTTATTTGTGAAATCTAAAACTGAAAATAAAATATTTTAGACTTGGGCACATTGGTATGATGATGTGATCTTTTGGTGTGAATGGAATGGTGCCCAGGTCATCAAGGACCGAGTTACTTGCGCCATTGATCCAAGCAATTTTGCGTGCTAACCACACTAGGGGGATATGAGACCTCTCTTGATTTAGTACTTTGGGAGGTATTAATTGATGAGTCGTTGGTGGTAGTGATAGAGAAAAATATTTGTTTTGGGATGAGGGATGGGTTCTGGTTAGGTTCTCCGTACCCAGGAGCACCCGCAGTTGCTTTGGCTGGGCCGGTGTTTCCGACTCAACGTATGGGTCCTTGTGATCTTCGTCGCCGGCGGATCACTAAGGGTCAACCCCCATACGTGCAACTCTTGATTAATACAATCCATTGGAAATGTTGCATAGGACTTAGCCGTGCCGGCACACATAAGGAAGTGTGCTTAATCTAGTGGCAAAAAGGCGATCTGAAGTGTGGGTACATTGGTACCCCCTGCAGGTTAAATCTATTCGAATAGCCTCGTCCTAGGTTATGGACACATTTGGTTATTTCCCGCAAGAACTAGACTACAACCTTTTAATTAAAACTTGATGTGGGTGGTACGAATGGGTAATTCATGCTATTGTTGTGGTGGCTATTGGGTTAGTCACCTCTAGGTTGTCTTATTGTTACTACTTATTGTCTCACCGTTATTTGAACAAATAAAATTCATATTGTTAAAACTGCCTTCAATCTATTGCTTATTGTAAATAAAATCTGCTTTATGCTGAAAATAAACCTTTAGCCTTCTCCTTTAATTAAAGCCTGCATGCAGTAATATCTAGGTTTGTTACTCGTAAGTCTTGCGAGTACATTTTTGTACTCATTTGCTTTGCTTAATTGTTACAGAGGAAGTTGATCCCTAAGGGATTGACTTTTGTGAGTTTTGCTGCGGTGCGTGCGACTAGCTTGGCGGCCCGGTCGGATTGCCTTGTGGGTGTATGGCAAACCAGTTGGCTCTTGTTCATAGCCATCTTATGACATTTTGCTTCCGCTGTTCTTTTAGTTCTTTAGTTTGTTCTTGGTCGGTTGGCCTCCTTTTTTTTTAATAACTATATTGTATGTCTTTTACTTGTAAAGCTTTAGCTCGGTTGTATGGAGCTTGCATGGAATTGATGCATTATTTTGTAAAAGGATGTGTATACTGCAATTCTAGGAAGTATACATTTTTCCGAGGTACGAGATATTTTGTTTATGATGCTAGAGCCAATGGAAGGCTAAACATTACAAGCTAAATACCCGGTCTCACATCAAATATCAAAGATATATCATAATTCAAGAATCAAATGAAAAGGTTATTTAGGGCGTGTTTGGCATGGCTCTGCTCCACAGCAGAGCAGCTCCACTCAAAACTCAGGAGCAACACCCGAACTCAAACGTTTTTCTCTATAACCAGTGGCAAAGGTGGGTAATTACCTTGAAACTCCGTGTCTAGATTCATTTGAGGATTCCGGAGTGGGAAAAGAGGTGCTCCACCAAATGAACTAGAGCTCTACCAACTCCACGAAGAGCAGCTGCTCCATCAATTTATGGAGTTTTGGTGTTTGGCTGATTTTGGACAACTCCCCCCTAGAGTTTTGGAGTGGAGCCATGCCAAACACGCCCTTAGTATGAGTGACCTTGGACTCTTGAGCTATTATCTTGGCATTGAAGTAAAACAATCAACTGCAGTCATCACTTTGTGTCAAAGTGGATATGCTGATAAGCTACTTGCATTATCGGGCATGTCAGATTGTAACGCTTGTCAGACGCCCATGGAAAACCGACTGAAACTGAGCAAGAAAAGTGGTGGCTCTTTAGTAGACCAGACCGAATATCGAAGCTTAGTTGGGAGTTTACGATATCTGGTAAACACTCGACCAGACATTGCGTTTGCAGTTGGTATAGTGAGTCGATTCATGGAAGAACCGACAACAGAACACTTATTGGCAGTTAAACATATTTTGATATATGTGAAGGGAACAAAAGATTTTGGGTGCTGCTATTAGAAGTGTGTTGATGAAGAATCAAAGATTGTTGGTTACTGTGATAGTGATCTAGGAGGAGATATAGATGATCGGAAGAGTACCACCGGTATGTGCTTTTATCTTGGACAAAGTCTGATTACATGGGGTTCTCAAAAACAAAAAAAATAGTAGCCTTGTCTTCATGTGAGGCAGAATATATAGCAGCAGCAACAGCAACTTGTCAAGGCGTTTGGTTGAGTCGTCTTGTTGGGGATTTGAAGAAGCAATCACCGGAGAAAGTCACATTGATGATAGATAATAAGTCTGCAATTGCACTTTGCAAAAATCCGGTTTATCACGATAGGAGCAAGCATATTGATACACGGTATCATTTTCTTCATGATTGTGTTGAAAAAGGACAAATTGAAGTGGAATATATCAGAATTGAGTTTCAACGAGCTGATATTCTCACTAAAGCAATTGGGAGAGTAAAGTTCATTGAAATGAGAGAGAGTTTGGGCGTCCGAGATATAAAACTAGATCAACAAGATTAAGGGGGAGATTTGTTAGATTTAATCTTATCGTATAAGTTTTAGTTTTATCATTTTAGTATTGGATTGCAATGTTAAAAAGCAAGCCCGAGTCGGTCTGTGTTCAGTTTTCTCCTCTTTCTGTTTTTCGGTTTGGTTACTGTAGCATGTCGAGTTCCAACTGTTTTGTGTTTCAGATTCTCCAGGGAAACAGAGATTTGAAACCGAATTTGTATCATATTTGTAACTTCTTTTTTGTGTCTATATAAGAAAGAGAAAAGTCACATTGTCTGGTGCGGCGCAAATTGAAAACAATCGTTCTTTGTTTCTCTATTTTCGTTCGACAGTTTAGTCTGAAGCTTCAGACTAATATTTCTTCAGAAGTTCTTCATAGAAGAATCAGGTAGCGATTGTGTTTGAATTCATTTTTCGTTCTGACATAATCGTGAACTAATCAACTAATTGTTCCTTCATTTGTTGTACGCTGCCTGAAGAGTGGCAGAAGGATGCTCCCGTCAAGGAGCTGCCCCGTTCCGAGTGAAGGACCTGTAGCGGATCGACCTGAGCTGCCTCGGCACCTTCGCCGACCTGCTGGTGCACTTCGTCGCTAGAGCCAGGTGATCCTCCGGCCTCATACTCAACACCTTCGACGCCATCGAGGGCGCTGTCATCGACAAGATCCGCCAAGACCTGTCCGTACCGGTGTTTCCCGTCGGCCCTCTCAACAGGTTGTCACCGCCGCCGTCGATCGAAACCAACCTGTCACCTCAAGACCGCGGCTGCCTCGACTGGCTGGGCACCCAGGCGCTGGGATCTGTGCTCTTCGTGAGCTTAGGGAGTGTCACCGCCGTGGACGCTCACCAGTTTGTGGAGTTAGCTTGGGGCCTGGCTTGGAGTCCGACTCTGGCGAGGTCGAGCTGCCCGGAGAGGTGCAAGAGGAGACACACGATCGAGGGAGGATCGTCCATTGGGCCCTACAGGAGGAGGTGGTTGGCCATCCCGCCATTGGCGCCTTCCTGACGCACAACGGCTGGAACTCGACGGTGGGGGCTCTAGCGGAGGGCATCCCGATGGCATGTCTGCCGTGCTTCGGCGACCAGTTTGGGACTGCTAGGTATGCGTGCGGCGTGTGGAGGGTGGGAGTGGAGGTGGAGGGGGTAACTGATTGGCTTGAGATCCGAGCCGCCATTGAGAAATTGATGGACGATGACAAGGATGGGACGAAAGAGCTTAGAGAGAGAGCCAAGGATATCAGGGCCAAGGCTGAAAAATGTATCAAGGAGGAGGATCCTCACACACAGCTTTGCTTAGCTTGGTGAATTCCATACTGTCATTCTGAATGTGTAACATCATGTGCAAAGTTTTATATTTCTTTTAACTTTCATTATAACTAGCAGGTGACTCGCGCATGCATTTGCGCGGCTAGATTTGTTTTAAAGTTTGTAATGGCAAATGATATAACTTAGATGCTTTAGAATATATTTACGTATCTTGTAGCTATTTAGATTTTTAAGATATCATAAACATTAGAAAAAGACAATAGAAGCTTGAAGAAAAATACAATTTGAGTAACGTAATTGAAGTATGAGCTTCTATAGAAGAAAATCATGAGTATAATAAGTTAATCACTCTCCATTATGTATAAATCATATAGTTGCATGCCCTTAACTCTTTTCCAAAATGTTTGCATGCACATGTATCTCTGTTAATTTCAAGCAATACATTGATTATGTGTGCAATAAAATTACCTTATTAGTTTACATGGTGTTAGAGTACATTGCTCACATATATACCGATGCACTATGAACGACCTACGTTGAACTTATCTTCCCTTACGTCGATTGCCCCACCGAACCGTGTGTCTTCTATCTCTTATCCCCGCCACAATTTTTCTGCTTCAACCTCCAAGAGCAAGCCCAATTCTTGATTGATATCTCTCAGCTGCTACCATTTCTGTCACAGCCCCAATAATTAAAATGGATTAATATGTATTTCATTAGCATGCATTATTGATTTCAAAACATTTCCATAATATATTGTACTTGGAAAATCTAATTTGGGGTGAACATACACATCAAAATTCACATTTCAATTCGAATCAGTGATAAAAAGTTGTGATCATCATCTGAAACCAATTTAATCAAATACTACATTAATTCTCATGAATAAATATAATTTTCCAGAATTTTTGGAACTAGGTTGAACCTTATGAAAATTCAAACCAACTTAAAAGACATACATTAAGTTTGAACTTAAATATTACAAAATATATTATGAACAGTAGGGTTTCATAATTTTTATGGGAACTATATCATCCCAGGAACCCCCACAAATTATTTGAGGATTTTATGAAATTTATTTCTATTTCTAAGCCTCGGTCAAAGTAGGGAGAAATAAATTAAATTGCAGTCAAAACCCTGGACTCAAACATGTGCACTGTTCCTTGGGTTCAAGCCCGACCCAGGCGAGCTGACGCGGTCGAGTCCACTAAGTGCACCGCACGTGAGCCACCCGATGGAAAATCAACGGCCCAGATCGCGTTACCCTTTCAGATCGCCCGAACACCTCTTCAATCTCAGCCGTCCAGCCGAGATCCAACGGTGCGCCTCAAATCATTTAACTCGCTCTCGCGCGCGCCGCTTAGTCTCGCTGACCGGTGGGGTCGTCTTTGCTGCACCCGTCGCGTCCGCTCGGTATCCAATGCCACGCGCGCTCTGTCGCGCTTCCAGCCGTTGCAGCCCGTCACCTCGTTAGCCACCGCCGCAGTAACCACTCTGGAGCTCCTCCTCTTCACGCGCCCCAAAGCCGCCATCGCCGAGCATAACATCCCCTCGGCACCCTCCTTCTCCTCACTTCTCCTCGGTTGACGAGGAGAGGAAGCCACTTGAGCTCGCCTCTAGGGTAAGCTCCAACCGGGTGGTGCCTTTCTCCTTCCTGTTCGATGCCATCTCTATTTTTGCTAAGCTCAACTCTTGTTCTTGCTTGTAGCTTCGGCTGCATCTTCGAGCTCTCGGCCATTTTCAGAGCGCGCCCCGGGGACACTTCTCGTGCCATCTTCGTGTCCAGGAGGTACTAGCCTAAACCTTGCGCGTCACCTTGTGTCCTTTAGTCTGCTTAGACTTTCCTCAATCGATTTGGTCTTTGCACTACAGATCTTGTTGATTTGAAGATTGAACCATTTTCGGCCGGGAAACAACCTTTCCTCTCCCACTTCGTTTTGGTAAGTCATTCTTCAATTCTTTGCTCATGAAGCATTCTCATATGGTCCTTGAGCTATCTTAACCATTCTCTGTCCTTAGGATTTCTCCAATCATCTTCTCCACGTGAAGCCGTGTTGTGCCGCTACTTCTTCTCCGGCGCCGACACTGCTCCAGCCATCCCCAAGCTTCCCAGTGCCCTCTCTAGCTCGTAGCTTCCTCATGCCCCTAGGAGCATAAGCATGTGTCCATTTGCTCGTAACGCTTTCAAATCGGCGTAGCTCCTTTTGCGTATTTAGTACCGCCGCCGCCGCCGGCTAGCCGCTGCGCGGGCGGCTCGGTTGTCGGGACTACTCCCATTAGGAGCGCCTTGCTATTCTCCATCCGCCCATGCTCTTGGTTCACGCCGCGCGTCGGATCGCCGAAAGCCGCCGGAAGCGCGCGATCGAAATCCCGTTGTCGTCGCCGACCGCCATCAGTAGCATGTCATTAGCCGTTAAACTCCAATCATTAGCATTTAAGTGATGTCTTAAGCGCGCGATGAGTCTATTACACGCGCCCCGCGCACGTAAATCGAAGCGTAAAAGAATTGTGTGAGAGGTCGACCGGTGGGCCTAGCCCGATGATTCCGCGCGCTGCGCCGCGCGCGTGCGTGGATCCGTCCGTGGACCGTGCCATCGACGCCAGGTCCCACCGCCGCCACGAGTTAAGTCCGAGTTAAAATCGAAATCGCACCGCTCATCGGCCCGCAAGACATCGATCGTGGCTAGCGCTGCGCCGTGAGAAAAGTAATAATCACTTTAGTAAAGTCGAAATCAGTTTATTTATACACTGAAAATTGGTGTTAACTTCTAAAATGCATAACTATTTCATCACAACTCCAAATCACATGAAACCACTTCTGAAAATTTTCAATTTTAGCAAACTTTATGTTAAGATTAGTTTCAGACTTGTCTCTGTAGCAGAGAGCTTTATTTGGAGATTAATCCATTAAAACTATTATTTTTACAATAGGAAAAGGACTGATAACTTCAAAAATGCATAAGTAATTATTGGAAACTCCAAAAATAGTGAGACCACTTTTGATAATTTTCATTTTCAGTGAACTTAATTCTAGAAATGGTATCCATGTTACCTCTGTCACAGAAACTATTTCGGGAGATTATACTCTTTAACTCTATTATTTTTATACTATAAAAGGCTGATAACTTTGAAAATCAATAACTAAATCATAAGAACTCCAAATGGGACAATCTCAACTATTCTGAACTTGTATTAATATTACCTATTTACCTATGTAATCCTTTACCCCACCACTGCTCTACAAATTTTGGCCAAATAATTAAATTACATGACTTAAGGTTTAATGAAAACCTGAAATTCAAAATAGCATAACTTCCAATTCATAACTCCAAATGGAATAATTCTTTGACCTAAATCCATCTAAAATTGTAACCTAACTACTGTAGAAAAATCATGCATTTTTGAGCATTTTGGTTTTTGAGTTGTTTTCTCAGTATTTATTTGATGTTATAATTATATAGATCCTGAGCATATTGATATCGACACTTACGCTACTGAGAGCGAGCAGCTACTGTACCAGCAAGGCAAGCATCATTTGAACTTTCTTTTGCATCATATTTGATCCCAGCTTTGGTTAAGATAGTGCAATGATAATTGCTTGCATGCTATTTTGATTATGTCAATATTTTTGTGATGTGTAGTTTAGTTATGTCCTATGCTTGAGGTTAATCTTGAATTATGCCAACTCCTATATGCTTAAGATAGGATGTGTGAATTATGGGTTATAGAATTGCTTAGCCATGCAAGTCTAGATACGGTAGTTCGATCGTCGGGAATAACCCGACGGTTTTGGGATAAACACAACTCTCATTTTATGATTTATACTTCAGATCTTTGTAGCTATTTTATGAGCTAAATTTTGTCATTTTTAAAATGAGATTTGGTCTGGACAAGTGTTGGTTAGTGATGGTGCTTTGTGCACGAGCATTGGGTAAGTGGAAGGACTTGTCTGGACAATTAAGGACCGAACGTTGAGTACCTGCTGTTCAAGCAACACTCGTGCTGCCACACGCGGTATATGGGTGCCGTATGGTTAAGTAGGGGGAGGGTATTGTGTTAAGTCCTTGGTGGTGTAAGGGGCATAGCGACCGTGAAATCCTATGTTCCTTAGAAGCCGATGTAATCCTTTATAGTGTGCAAGAGAGCACCAATTTTATTTGTTTTGATTGCATCGGTATGTCCAATATAACTTGTGAGCCCCCTAGCAAGTGCTATCAGATGCTTGTACTAGGCAAGGAACCATCTCACAAGGGGGACTTAGCTCAATAGGGCTTTCTTGCTGAAAATGACTATATCTTGATTTACCCGGCCGGCATACATTGGGAGTATGCTATTTTCGGAGGCATCTGGAGGCTTACGGGCTAATCAAGTCGTGTGGGTAAAGTAGTACACCCCTGCAGGGTATAATATATTCGAATAGCCGTGTCCACGGTTATGGACGACCGCTTGAAATTTGTGGATGCTTATTGTTAGACTTTTAATTAAAATTGTGGTTGAACTTGGTATCCGTCATGAACGGGATGTTCATGTGTTTAGTTCATCAAAGTGGGCTGCCACTTTGGTCTTTACATGATTCAATTGTTTATTACCGAAATGCTTCACTATATGCTTTACTTCTACTTCAAATCTGATTTTAAAATGGGCACATGAAAAACTAGTATGTGTAGGATGGTAATTGTTGCGTCTCTTTCGCAAAACTAAACCAATATGAGCTATCCTTTGAATGACCCTTATGCATAACTATTTTTATTTGTGTAAGACTTGCGAGTACACTTGTACTCAGCCAGATGTTTGCTGGCCTTTTCAGGTGAGGAAGAACCCCAAATGGGACAAACTCAACTATTCTGAACTTGTATTAATATTACCTATTTACCTATGTAATCCTTTACCCCACCACTGTTCTACAAATTTTGGCCCAATAATTAAATTACATAACTTAGGGTTAATGAAACCTGAATTTCAAAATAGCATAACTTCCAATTCATAACTCCAAATGGAATAATTCTTTTACCTAAATCCATCTAAAATCATGACCTAACTACTGTAGAAAAATCATGCATTTTTGAGCATTTTGGTTTTTGAGTTGTTTTCTCGGTATTTATTTGATGTTGTAATTATATAGATCCCGAGCATATTGATATCGACACTTACGCTACTGAGAGTGAGCAGCTACTGTACCAGCAAGGCAAGCATCATTTGAACTTTCTTTTGCATCATATTTGATCCCAGTTTTGGTTAAGTTAGTGCAATGATAATTGCTTGCATGCTATTTTGATTATGTCAATATTTTGGTGATGTGTAGTTTAGTTATGTCATATGCTTGAGGTTAATCTTGAATTATGCTAGTACCTACATGCTTAAGATAGGATGTAATGATTATTGAATATGGGTTGCTTAGTCATGCAAGTCTAGATACGATAGTTTGATTGCCGGGGCTAACCCGACAATTATGGGAAACACATACTTACCTCTTTATACTTTAATTCAGATCGTCAGATTCGTGTTATGAGTTAAACTTTGTCAATTTTTTTATGAGCTTTTGGTCCGACAAGTGTTGGTTAGTGATGGTGCTTTGTGCACGAGCATTGGGTAAGTGGAAGGACTTGTCTGGACAATTAAGGACCGAACGTTGAGTACCTGATGTTCAAGCAACACTCGTGCTGCCGCACGCGGGTTGGGAGCCGTATGGTTAAGTCGGGGGAAGGTTTTGTTGTGTTGGGTCCCACGGTGGTGAAATTGTAAGGACATGGGACCGAGAAAATCCCATGTTCCTTTTGGGCCGATAGGGCATAGAGGTCGTAACGTCTTATGTTCCTAGGAGCCCTGGGTTGAGGGACTTAACCCAATGGGATCTTCTTGCTAAAAACGAACATATCTTGATTTACCCGGCCGGCATACCATAGGAAGTATGCTATATTCGGAGGTATCTGGAGGCTTACGAGCTAATCAAGTCGTGTGGGTAAAGTAGTACACCCCTGCAGGGTATAAATCTATTCGAATAGCCGTGTCCATGGTTATGGACGACCGCTTGAAATTTGTGGCTGCTTATTGTTAGACTTTTAATTAAAATTGTGGTTGAACTTGGTATCCGTCATGAACGGGATGTTCATGTGTTTAGTTCATCAAAGTGGGCTGCCACTTTGGTCTTTACATGATTCAATTGTTTATTACTGAAATGCTTCACTATATGCTTTACTTCTACTTCAAATCTGATTTTAAAATGGGCACATGAAAAACTAGTATGTGTAGGATGGTAATTGTTGCGTCTCTTTCGCAAAACTAAACCAATATGAGCTATCCTTTGAATGAACCTTATGCATAACTATTTTTATTTGTGTAAGACTTGCGAGTACACTTGTACTCAGCCAGATGTTTGCTGGCCTTTTCAGGTGAGGAAGATTATGAGTCTGACGATCTTGTTAGTGTTGACTTGGGTGACACTAACGAGTAGTGTGCTATCGTTTAACCCCCAGTCGGTTGCCGATGGGTGATGGGTGTAACAGCCCTAACTTAGGGTTTGTATTTCAAATGTAAAATTTTGAGGAGAAATAAAAACTTTTGTTGTATCTTCAAATCATTTGAAAGTTTCTACAATTTTCCCTAGCAATTTCCAATTTGTAGAATTTAATTCTTGTGATTGGAAATTGTTGATTATCAGATTCTAGCCTTCAAACTTGTGATCATCCTCTGAAACTATTTTTCCTAGCATCTTGATCATCCTATCTACCTCCCTGAATTATTTCACAATTTTTAGATTTTGTTTGCTATTTCAAATGGCCAAGTCAACTCTGCTTGAAATCTGGTCAAACTCCTGTACAGCAGCTTGTGAATTTTCTCTAGAACAATGCAGTGCATAAAAGTTCTGGAAAAATTATACAAGGTTGTCCTCTGTCCCTAGTAGCTACTATAAAAATTTCTGAAATTTTTGGAGCTCAGGAACTACCTCTAAAAATTCCTCAAACCTTCTCTGTCTTTTAAATCAAATTCTAAAAATCTGCTCTCGGCCCGAACCCAACTCAGCTCGAGTCCGACTGTACCACTTGACTCGGTCGCGCTAACTAAACGCACCGCGCGAGTCCAATCGATCGTGACCGTCCGATGCAAATCGAACGATCCACGCCGCGGCGCAACCGACCGTCCGAATGCATACATCAATCTCGACCGCCCATCTCGGATCCAACGGCCAAGATCTTCCGATCGAGTAGAACCTCCGCTCGCACCGCTTTGCTCTGTCGCCGACATGTGGGTCCCACCTGCCAAGATCGACTCGCCTTCTCCGCACTCACCGGAGCTCACGGCCGCGCGCATGCTTGCCACGCCCTCGCCGCCGCCACCTTTTTGTCCTCGTGTCACCGCGAAGCATCGCCGGATCTCATCTACCCACCGAGCCCATCCACTACCCTTCGCGCCCATTCTCGTGTTTTCTCCGCCCAAATTTCCTTTCCGGCGGAGAAGAACCCGAGAGCAACGCCGCCGTGTTAGCGCCGCCTCTTGATTCCGCAACCACGCCATCGTGATCTACTCTCTTCGCCGCCCCATTTTGCCCATCCAGACCCTTGGCGCCCAAATATATCGCCAGGGCACCTTCGCTGCCTCCGCCGGCTGCGGCGCCCCGCGAGCTTGCTAGTGCTCGTGAGTTTCTAGCTCGACACTTAGTCCCTTAGGATCGCATTGATGCACCGAGTCTAACGGTGGGCTTGTTTACGCCTTTGTGCATCGTTGCGCGCGTCGACCAATTCTTCTCCAAGCTCGGTTTTCGCGCCGTGGAAATTCCGGCCACCTCGCTTTCTTCGTCGGCATTATCGTGCTTCTTGCTCCTAGTGTTGAGGCGGCTTAAGCACACCTTCCGAGTCTTCTAGAAGCCCGACGCTTTCTCCGCGTGGGACCGTGCTTTCTTCTCGCCTCCGGCCGCCGTGAGCTCATCTCCGTCGACCATCGGGCTCCGCGTCACCGTCATCGAGTTCGCTAGGTTCTTGCGAACCCGGGTACCACTCTTTCGCCCGAAACCTCCCGGTTTGCTAGTTCGGCCGCGCGCCGCCACCGCGTTCCGTGCTCGCCGTGAACCGCCGGTGATGATTTGTTCGACTCAATCATGTCTACCTTGAGTCTCTCGCCTTGTGGGCCTGCTGGCTAATCCCGCTTAAAGAACCTTTAATCCACCCGCTATATTTCCCTCGAGTCGCCATGTGGGCCTGTAATGTCGCTTAGGGATTGTGTAGTTTTGTTAATGCGCTTTCTCGTTGGGAAGCGATTTCTGCGTGGGTATGTTAGGTTTGCACTTTGTAAGCCAAGACGATTCTTAGAATACGCCGACGTCACTTTCGCGGGCATCGCTCGTCAAGATTTTCGCGCGGCCCGCTGTCGTTGTCGGGCTAGATAGCTGTGGGTAGAAAAAGGATTTAATGCTTTAGTATTTCGTAATATGTTTTCGTTGCCTCGTTAATTCATTTAAACTTAGAAAATGCATAACTAATTCAATTTTTATCCAAATTGCATGAATCCAGTGCTGTTAATTTTCATTTCAAATGTATTATTTACTAAAATTAGTTTCATCCATGTCTCTGTAGCAAAAATCTGTTAATTAATAAAATGATGTTTTATGTATCTTCTAGATTAGAAAATGCATATCTCTTTCAATATTTGTCCAAATCCAAAGTGAAACCAATTTTGTAATTTGTCATTTTTAATGTACTAATTATTAGGATAGGTTATATACACTGTTTCTGTTCATGAAAATTTGTTAAGTAATTAACTAGTGTCTTGTTGTGTTTTTAGCTTAGAAAATTCATAGGAAATGGCTAATAACTTAAAATGATTTGTTCCTGTTTTTAAAATTTTGTTATTTCATGCTTAGGTTGCTGTATGAGTTTTGGCTTGTTTTGGTGTTGTTGTATGTTTGAGTTTTGTCGGTGTTATTCGCCCTATTTGTCGTTATGTTCGATCGTTAGGCTTCGATATTTGCGCAACCCCGAGGACGATCCTCCAAAGATATTGAGCAACAAAGATCCGTGCAAGCGCTTGATCATGTTTAATCCCAGTATTTTAAAGATTAATATTTTGTTTCACTTGTATGTATGCATTGCTTAATTTGTGTTAAATTGATTAGTTAAATCAGTAGTGCATATCCTGTAGACAAAATATTGATCTCTACTACCCGAGCCTAGGTTATTTGTTTGTGATTAGAGATCATTGGATGATCTCTTGTCACTTAGTAGATCCGGTCAACTTGCTTAGACATGCTTAGCTATCGGTAGGATCAAGCGGTTATCGACTTTAGTCGGTAACCTTGATCACACAAAATTTACTACAACTTTATGTTTCAGATTTTGCTATGCTTACTTGCAAAACTAAAACCAAAAACAAAAATGATTTAGACGCGCACAATGGTAAGATTGGTGTGATCTTTTGGTGTGATCGAAAGGTGCCCGGTCAATTAAGGACCGAACATCTTGTGAGTTTTTGTTATCCAGCATTTCGCGTGCTAACCACACTAGAGGGTATGGGACCTCTCTTGACCTAGTACTTTGCGTGTATTGGTCCCGGTCGCAGGAGGTCGCAGGAGGGACGGAGGTGGGAGCATGGTAGTTGTCCAAAAGCTTTATCCCGAGTGGGTAGTTGTCTTTTCGGCTTTACCATGTAAGCGTATGGTGTTTCTACCCATACGAGCTGCTCGGGTTGATACACAATATTGGAAACATCTCGAGGACTTAGTCTGTGCCTGCATACCTTCTAAGTGTGCTTTGGCTTAAAGGCGGTCTGAGGTGTGGGTACAGTGGTACACCCCTGCAGGGTTAAAAACTATTCGAATAGCCTCGTCCTAGGTGATGGACACGCTTGGGTAAGCTTATCGAGAGTTAGACTACAACATTTAAATTAAAACTTGATGGGTGGTAATGGATCCGGGATTCGTGTTATTGTTGTGGTGACTATTGGGATAGTCACTTCTAGGTTGTTTATCTTTCGCTTTTGTTATTATTATCCTTACTGTTATTTCAATCTTAAAAATGAATTGCAAACTTGCCTTTAAACTGTATTACCTTATTGCAAATGAAAATTGGCTTTATGCAAATGAAACATATGACTTCCACCAAATAAGCCCGCATGTAGTCTATGAACAGTCCGTTAGTTCACACGTCGGTCTTGCGGGTACAAAGACAATCTTTGTACTGTGTGCTTTGCTTAATGTTTTGTTGCAGAGGAAGAAGGTGAGCCTCGTGGGCCTCACTTATGTGAGTCTGTCTTTGTCGCCGTGGGTGACGACTAGGCTTGGCGGTCCTGGCCGATGCCTTGTGGGTTGAAGGCACACCGATTGACTTTGTTTATAGCCATCTTATGGCACTTTTGCTTCCACTGTCTTTTTGTTGTTATTTGTGTATCTTGTGGCCTGCCGCCTATGTCCGTAATATTGTTACTATTTGTTTATCTTCCGCTTGTAGTGTACTGTTTGGACTCTATGTTTTGAATGGAGTTGATGTCTAATTTTGTACCGTGTGTGTATATTGCTCGGGAAGTATACATATCTCGAGGATCAGTTTATTTGATTTGTGATGCTAGGACCAGGTGGTTGGTTAAGCATTACAAACCTAATAAACTGGGGTCCTCACAATGGGCATACCACTACTGGTCTTTTGCTTTATTTATTTGCTTCCGCTGCTACTTGCTACTTTACTTGAATTTGGCCGTCGGTACGTATGTAATAAGTCAGACCTTAACTATTATGCAAGATGTCTTTTAATCTCGTGTTGTATACGTTGTATGGATGTAATCAACGTTGGATGAGGGTATGAGTATATTGGTCGTTGATCTTGGGAGCCAATATAAGTCATACTCGTTATTGATGAATCCCCATTTAACTCACTAAGTGTAGTGCTTCGAATCGAAGAGAATCGACAATCATGTAGCGCCGCAAAGGAGCAGCGCATGATCGTTGAGGCTCTAGTATTCGGCTAAGCCTCTCACTTGGATAGAGTTAAATTGGAATTCATTTCCCGGAGACCCGTGATTATGTCCCTAAGACCTTGTTTAATCTCGGTCTTATGGAGATAATTACCGGGGTCCCCACAATTTCCAATGCAATACTCTACTACATAGCTATCTTCTACTACTTTCCAATTATCGCTTAATGATGACTGTTGTGATATCTACACGTATATGCGTGCAAATATCGTCGATCTCTACCGGGACACCCGTTGCACTCTCTCCAGTAGCCCAAAGGCTATTCCTTACCGTTGCACTATCTCTACTCTGAGCTTTTTGCTCCTTTGTTTATGTACGCACATGCTTCTATTCGTATGGTGTATGCATGTATATATATACACATGTACGATGTTTATATGCCCGATGTTTTCTTCTCCTGTGTCGGTCACTCCTCTTCTTCTACGTTGTCTAACTCAACGATGTGGCTTCCTCACTAACTGCGATGACCTCCCATGTTTACTGATGTCAGTATGTTTTCCTTAGTCATTGTCTAACGTTGGAGAGAATCTGCTCGCTATCGTCAGTGATGCCATGTCACTCACCAACGATGGCGTGCTCCTAGCTACTCGATGGTCACATATCGTCGATAGCTCGTTTTTAATCTAAAGCTCCATCTCTTCTCTACTATGTCTTCCCCATTATCAAATTTCTTTGGCCATGGACTTCTTCAACAACACCGATGCTCACCATTCATCGTCAAACTAATTTGCAACGTTTCATCGTGGTCATGTCATCCAGTTGCGTGGGTGTCTTTTACAATCTACTTTTATGTATTCCCACCTAGCGCAAGCGGGGGCCTGAATCCGGTGGATTTCTATCCAGAGGAGGTGAAACCTTAGCGAGGTGAGACTACGGTGGGATGGTGCATTATAAAGGGCTTGTGATAATCTCTTAGTCGCACACCTTCGGAAGTGTGTGAATCAGACAGTACGAGTGATTATCTCTTGTATATAAAGTTGTACAACCTATGCAGAGTATTAAGAACTATTCGAATAGTCGTGTCCACGGTCATGGACATGCTAGCAAAGTCACTCCAAGTTAGATTTTGGTTCGAATAGTCGTCTCCTCTTGGGACATACTGCAACTCCAACTTTAGCGCCAATTACCTGACTTGTTAGCACCGACGTAGTTTGAAATAAATTTTTTGGACATATCAAATCAATTATTCTATATTTTATTCAACGGATTTGCTAATTTTTTGTTTTTGTATTTTTTTCCTTTCTGTATTTCCCTTGTATTTGTAGGGTTCACCTTGATATACTTTTGTCTAGTTTAGAAATTTTTTGTATTTAAAATCTAAAAATGGGAATAAGTGACTAAAAAATAACAAATTTTAAGGCAACTTACCTGTAGGCAGAGTGCATACGCCAAGAAGCTCCTGGATCACGCTCTGTCAGAGTGCATACGCCAAGAAGCTCCTGGATCAGAACGGCATGGCATAGTGCAATCCTTGCCACACACCGATGGAAGACAAGCTCAAGCTATCCAAGGCATCGACGGCACCGCCTGTTGACGCAAGCCGCTACCGGAGCATTGTGGGGAGCCTGCGCTATCTGACTCATACCCGACCGGACATCACGTTCGCCGTGGGGTACGTAAGTCGGTTCATGGAGGATCCGCAGGAAGATCACCTCGCCGCAGTGAAGCACATCCTCCGGTACATCGCCGGGACACAGAGTTTCGGCGTCACCTACCCGAGAGAAGAAGGAGGCGGGCTGGCTTTGTCGGGCTACAGCGATAGCGACATGGCCGGCGACCTTGACGGGCGAAAGAGCACCACTGGTATCCTCTTCTTCTCGACACAAGCCCGCCTCCGCGCCTCAAAAACAATGAGTTGTGGCTTCTCCTCGTGCGGCGGAGTACATCGCTGCTACAACGGCACTGTCAAGCGCCCGGCTTCACCACTACTACAGAGCTCTTGGAACAGAAGCTTCCGGCCACGGACTCGTGGTGGACAACAAGTCCGCCATCGCTCCCAAAGAAGAATCCATCCTCCACGCATGCAAGCACATCGACACACAATTTGGAATAGCACAAGAAGTCTCGAATGGTCTAACTGTAATGTTGATTGTTCTAATGTCCACATGCTTAATTTGGGAAAACCAAAGGCATTGACCTAAACAACAAAGCTAGAATAGCAGCATGGAACCGTGCAGCTTTGAGTAGAGACAATGATCTATCCCGAAAGTATGTTGCCTTAGGCCGAGAGAATCCCACGCCAGATATACACATCCGTAAACAAATGATGTTCCCATATGAAAGAAAACATCTCTAGCACAAAAAGCTACTAAAAACAGAGCACCAAGCTAAAGGAGAATCCATGCGATTATTTAAAAGATAGCAATACAACCTAGCAAAAGTTGGTCCAAAATGATCTTTCATTGACATGGCTTCTAGCGCTTCATCGGAAAGAAAGAACATTATATATCACAAACATGTACCGCTAAATTGAGAACAATCACCCTTATTAGGGTTTCGAACTATTTGATAATTAGCGGTGACCAAACGAACCCTCTTGAGTAGGTTGGTGGGTCTCTTATTCCAAGAATATGAGAAACTTCCAAGAATCAAAACTAACCAAAAGAAATGAATTGGAAGATCAACACACATACAAAGCGTAGTCCATCAACCAATGTGGGAAGAAACCTTCGATCACCGGAAGTATTTGATGTAGCAAAATCCAACTGATATGGGGAAAATGTTGATGGGTCAATCTCGTGACAAAGAAATTCCACGGACCCACCGCAAAGAATTTTTAAAAGAGTTAAGTAACAAGGTTGCTACAGATTTGGAAAATGATTCTAGGAATTGCTATATTTCATGCACCGCGGCTCGATCGAGCAATACGAAAATAGGTCATTCCAACACGCTTTAAGGAAACACTAAACCAAAAATGCACGAAAGAGGAAATATATGCAAAAGGCTACAAAAGGGGAGAGGTGCAATTTATAATGGCGTAATTTTGACACAAGGAAATTAGAACAACACAAAGACATCACAACTGCTTTAGTATTATCTAGTGTAATACCATGTATAATATAAAAGTTAAGCTCTATCTACACAAAATTCACCCTTAACAGATGGAACACAGTGATTAGAACAAAGACAAGAGTGATAGTTATCATCGTAATTTGTTAAGATGCGATCATGACACCATGCATAGCAAGAACCTTAAAAGGTTTACTTGAAAAGATGCGATCGCAAACACCATGCATAGCAAGAACCTTAAAGGTTTAATTCAAAAAAAGGAAACGTTGTCTGTAAGAATCTTTCCAAGATTAATTTAGTAAAATATAAGAGGAGGTAAATTAAAGAAGGAAACATTACTTGTACTCAGATCTATCCGCCAAACACTTGAGCTTCCCAAGTGCGAAGCATGTATCACCCGTGTTAATAGGAGGCAAGAATTGGGAGCAGCAGAGACGCTACGTGATATGACAACACTATGCAGGCAAACATCTCGAAGCCTCATATTTAATGTTGACGTAGGTTTCATTGGCGATATCGATGGACAAAAATTTATTACATAAAGCAAAAGCAAGTTAATGAAAGTCCAAATTACTTGATACCCAAAGAGGATCAAGTGAATATGCAAATGATAGGGGTAAAGATGACACATTCATTCTTAGTGGAAGTCCAAAGTATTTGATACCAAGAGGATAAAGTGACTATGCAAATGATAGGGGTAAAGATGACGATCCATTATTTGCATCCTACATTTCAAACAGAGGAGCCTCATTTTGACCACTCTGAAAGGACCGTCTGATCAAGTCTCTTTCCATCCGCATGAACATCAACCATAAGAATTAACCTCTTAGATGTTAACAACACGCTAACCGATTGTAGTAGTGGCGGTTATAACCGTAAGAAAGAGCAGAGATGTTGAAAGGCTTAAAAGGAAAATTTTGTTGTCGCTCCAACCAAAGAACATCGCCAATTGGTACCATCTAAGGGGTTAATTTTGTTAACATATATAGGCTAATGCAGCTTTTTAATCTTTTGTATGCCAACTAATTGAAGGTGTGTTGACGGAAGAATGCTACAATATACCTCCCTTGCCTAACAAAATCCATGGTAATGCAAAGAGAACACAACGAGGGTGGGGTGTGGGGAGGGGAGCACTTTGCAAAACATTTATCGCACCTCATAACCTTAGAATTGCGTAGCCCACAATGCACATAATCTTACCACGAAATATGACTACATCCATTTGTTTCTTGATGTCGTTGTGATCGCATCATAGCTCTGTTCCTATAGTGCACCTTACTGCATCAGAGGATTCGGATCCCCGATAATGGCTTCAAGGTCAATGTCCCGACACAATGATAATCTAAGTGTAGCCACTCCACGATAACACCCATCATTCAATGGCGACGCCTAGGATGCTATGTAAATCAATAGCCAAGATGGAAAATGAGGGGATGCTTTATTTTAAAATGGACATGTATTTGTTATACAATTCTAATGCTTATGATTAAAAACATTGTTGTATTTTTATACAACTTTAATAGTTCTAATATATACCTAATTAATTTGCGCTACAATTTGGACCCACCAAAATAAGCAGTAGATCTTTCGCTTTTGTCTAATTAATGTGGGGATTTCTAGCTCACAGAGCTAACATGGTGACTTCTTTTCTATTATTTTAATAATAGGCAAAAGTCTTAATAGTCCCCGAACTATGTAAACTTGTCCCAATAACAACAAAGTGGTTTTGCCACGATGTTGGGAAGGAGCTTTGAAACTCTTCTATTTGAAAGTTTTCCGGTTTGATTTTTCCCAATTTAAAATCTTTTGATTTGGAAGCTTTTCCGATTTGAAAATTTTCAATTTGAAAGTTTTCGAGTTGAATTTTCCTGATTTGAAAGTTATCCGATTTGAAAATTTTCGAGTGGAAATTTGGTCTTTTGTGTTAACAGGGGAAGGAAGGGGATGGGTGGGTGTGGGTGGGGGGTTGCGTTACTCACGGTGAGATTAACCTAAAAATGTAGGCCCCTTATCCATCTTACGTGCATGGAGCATAAACATAGATACAAAGATTAAGATTTTTTCCTGCGAGTAAAATTAATATATAACTAGCTAATTGTATAGGTATATACGATTTGTCTTCATAGAAACAGACACACGGGTACAAGATTAAGTTATTATTAGACCTACATGGAAGAGAAACACAAAAACAAACATTTAATTGTACAATGGATGAGCTATCGTCTTTGTCTCCTTGTTCAATCATAGTTTTAGAAATAGGCTATGCATAGACCTCAATTACTGACCGAACTCCTAATATGGGTCTAATCTTGTATTGGCTAAAGGCTAAAGCCTGCATCTATGACTGTTACCGTCATCATGCATAAATCCATCAGAACTTGAGCTTCATATATTTGTTGAGTCAGTGACCCAATCACTGTATCTATAATTATCACCTTTGCTCCTATTTCTTGTCACGACTGGAGACCTGAAGACATGAGTAAGGGATGCTTAGCAGGATAGCTGACTTAAGTAAACAGTCTCTGGGCAGAATGGGCTTGAAATAGATGTTGGGCCGTGAACTTAGCTCTGGATGAGCGTGTAACGAGCAGGGTATATACTCTGGATCGATTTTGTTGTTGAGGCATGAATAGAAATACAATGCTTCCAGAATCCCCAGACCTATCTCCATCTCTCTATATCTGTTCTTCCCAAAATCCCCAAATTCCCTGTCGGATTCTACATCACTGAGCCGAGCAATGTCAGAATCGGTCTTGGACCGTGACATTGTGGTATCGAGCCACCGATCCGGCTGTCATGGCAAAGAAGAAGGGGCAACTGACGCTCACAGTGAGGATGGTGGCGACAGAAGACAAGATGTCAACTCTGGAAACCGATGTCAAGGCGATCTTGGCGTTGGTCACTAGGGTGGACGAACGGATGAAGCACGCTGAAGCATGGAGGCCGACCGTCGACCTCACGTTGACGGGGCTGTGGCAGACTGTGGAGGAACTTGGTGCGCATGTCAACTACCTGGAGACGACGCCGCCGAATCCACCTCGCCCAGTGACGCCTCAGCCCGACGGGCACCACTATGAGAAGCAACACCAGGGTGATGTCTTAGGGGGATTCAACGCTCCTGGACAAGCCCTAGTCAAGGGTGAGTCATTGAACCGAATCCTCCTGTGTTGTTTGATTTGAATGCTAGTGGGAGTAGGGAAGCAGAGGGACATCGGTGCTATAATCCCCTCCCACAGAGAGAGTTCCATATACCTAAGACTGAATTTCCTAGATTCGAAGGGGAGCATCCTAGAGTTTGGAAGGAGAAATGTGAGAAATACTTTAACATGTTCAATGTACCAATTCATTTGTGGGTACCTTATGCTACTTTGCACTTCCAAGGGAATGTTGCCTTATGGTTACAGACATTTGAGGCCCAGCACACAGTGGATAACTGGGTAGAGCTATGCATAGCTATAGACAACAAGTTTGGGAGAGATCTATATCACAATTATATGAGAGTATTATTGAACTTGAAGCAACATGCTAGTGTCTTAGAATATCATGAAAACTTTCAATCAGTCATGCATAAAGTTCTAGTGCACAATAGAAATTATGATGATGTATTTTTTGTCAACAAACTTCTAGATGGGTTAAAAAAAAATGAGATTAGAGTAGCCATCGTGCTCCACAAACCTAGAACGGTTGATGTTGTGTTATCCTTGGCCTTGTTACAGGAGGAGGAGGAGTGGGAAACGACTATTAAAAAGCCTCATTTGAGGATTGACAGCAGAGACTTCAATAAGTACAATGGCAGACCAATGCATCATTCAGGCAAAGGTATTTTGGGATCTGCACCTGGAGAGAACAAGGAAATCATCAAACCCAAGTGGGAAGACAAGTACAATAGTTTGAAAGCCTTCAGAAAAGCTAGAGGAGAATGCTTCAAATGTGGAGAAAAGTTTGATCCAAACCACAAATGCCCCAAGAATATTTCCTTGCAAGTACTTGAAGAATTGTTGGAAATTCTGCAGTTGGAACACACTGATGAAGAAAGAAGTGAAGGTGATAGCAAAGATGGAGAAGAGGAGTTATTGATGAGTCTTTCATCTTGCCGCAGCTTGGCATACAAGGCAGGAAGACTATCAGGCTACAAGGGTTGAGAAAGAACCAGGAGATTTTGATTTTGGTCGACTCTGGCAGTTCAAGTAACTTTATCAGTAGCAAGTTGGTGGATAGAATACACTGTATTACACAACAAGTTCTTGCAATACAAGTCACCATTGCCAATGGAGGCAAGTTGCAAAGTGACCAAATGATCTCTAATCTGGAATGGTGGATTCTGGCCATACTTTCACAGCAAATGTGAGAGTAGCCCAACTAGCATGCTATGATATAATACTTGGTATGGAATGGTTGGAGGAGCATAGTCCTATGTGAATTCATTAGAAGAGAAAGCAATTGAGTTTCACACGTGAAGGCACAACTATTGCTTTGAGGGGCATCATAGATCAAATTGAAGCTTGTGCAGAAATTTCAGCTAAGAAGCTACAAGGTTTGATCAACAATGGAGGTATGGCACACCTCATCCAATTATGTCCTGTTTCTTCAGAACAAGATGCTGAAACAGTATGTGCTGAGATCAAGCTTATATTGGAGCAGAATGTGGAAGTCTTGGGAAACGCTTCCGCGCTTACGTCCGGAGCGTCGTACGTTTTTTATAATGTGGGCCTACGCTGCGTGGCTATCCTGCAGCCGATGCAATTAATTAGTCTGATGGTGACGATGCAACTGATGCTTCCTTGGCGCCCTATCCATCACCAATTCCTTGCACTGCCACCGCACCACTGCACTTCGTTCCTTGGCTTTTCTCGGTGGAAACGCGGAAACTTCACGGCTGTTTGGACCATCGGAATTTCACAGGAATTCCTACGATTTTTGCATGAAACGGTACGCGATTCCTACGTGAAAACCGGGACGAAAAATCGCACTTTCCAAGCGAGGCCTAACAGTACCCAGAAAGCGTGTTCTCTTTCGTGGCGAATTTGTGCTGTAGAACACATGCTTGCTGGTATTCCACCATTTGATAATGGGCCGATGAGAGGAGTCTCATGAGGTCATTCGGTTAGCACCATGAGCGGTGGACTAGCCAATCTGACTTCGAATCTTTTTTCGAAACACTTTATAAAGTGAGAGAATAAGTATTAGCTCTCACATGATCGTTTTTTATATATATAATGGGCCGACAAAGTGGCACCACAATCGTTCTTTCGTTGTTTGAGGATGTTGCAATCATTGTCCGAGAATGTTGTAACCGTTGTCCGGAGATGTTGCAACCATTGCCCGGATATATTGCAACCGTTGTCCTAGGATGTTGCAACCATTGTCCTAGGATGTTGCAATCGTTATCCGGATATATTGCAAGTGTTGCATCTGTAGAAAAAAATATTGCATATTGTTCACGACGATGTTGTAATTTTTTCCAATGCGTTTTTTTTCAGATGCTTTGTTTTTTTATTTGTGATGTTGCAACCGTTGTCCGGGGATGTTACAACCATTGTCCTAGAATATTGCAACCGTTGTTCGGGGATGTTGCAATTATTGCATCTGTAGAAAAAAAATGTTCCTAGTATCACCCATACTATATACACGCGCAATATATATTGGTGTGAAAATTAGCTCCCAAGTAGTATGTATGTGCAAGTATGCATGCAGCAGGGTTCGGACCGTACATGCCCATGCTGCCATGCATGCACCACAAGTCGACCGACTGCACAGTCTGCATCATATGCATGCATGCTTCGGTCCTTATCTCACACACGAATGCTAAAAGCCTAAGAGGAGTTTTGGTTGGTTGGTCCCCCCGACTCTCTGATGTTGTAGGATGTGGGTTCGGACCGTACGGGTGGGAAACTCCACCCGTACGTCCGGGTGCTAATACCTCCTGGAAGTCTTTAAGGAACCCAAAGGACTACCTTCACAAAGATCCTTTGATCATAGTATCCCTCTTTTGCCTGGGGCAAAACCAATCTGTATTAGACCCTATAGGTATACTCCTACTCAGAAGGATGAGATAGAGAGACAAGTTAAGGAGATGTTACAAAATGGTGTTGTCAAGGCTAGTACAAGTTCCTTTGCTTCTCCTGTTCTCTTGGTTAAAAAGAAAGATAGCACATGGAGGTTCTGTGTTGATTACAGACATTTAAATGCCATGACAGTGAAGAACAAATATCCACTACCAATTGTTGATGAGCTGTTAGATGAATTGCATGGAGCCCAATGGTTTACTAAGCTAGATCTTCATCCGTTATCATCAAATCGACTCCTACCACAAGATGAGCACAAAACAGCATTTAGAACTCATGATGGTCATTGGGAGTTCCGAGTTATGCCCTTTGGGCTCACAAATGCTCCAGCCACATTTCAAGCAGCCATGAATACCCTCTTTGCTGATCTGATCAGGAAACGTGTCCTTATCTTTATGGATGATATCTTAATCTACAACAAAATTTTAGAAGGGCATCAACACCATTTGCAAGCAGTATTTGATATCTTGAAGGGGAATCACTTATTGGTTAAAAGGTCCAAGTGTTCTTTTGCACAATCTCAGTTGGAGTATCTAGGGCACATTATCAGTGTAGAGGGTGTTGCTACAGATTAGTCCAAGATCATGACCATCAAGAATTGGCCTGTTCCACACAATGCAAAACAACTCATCAGAAGGTTCTTGGGCTTGTTGGGCTACTATAGAAAGTTCATTAGACACTATTCTATTATGAGAAAACCACTCACTGAATTGTTGAAAAAGAATACCCTCTACATATGCACTGACATAGAACATGCAGCATTTCAAGCAATCAAAGAAGCTTTGATCACATCTCCTGTTCTGGCTCTACCTGACTTTTCCAAGGAGTTTGTGATTTAAACTGATGCTAGTGATAAAGGAGTTGGTGCAGTACTTATGCAGCAGAAACATCCCATTGCCTATCTGAGTAAAGCACTAGGGCCAAAAATGCAAGCCTTGTCAACATATGAGAAGGAATGTTTGGCTATTCTCTTGGCTGTAGAGAAATGGAAACCCTACCTCCAGCATAGGGAATTTACCATTTGCACTGATCATAGAAGTCTAATACACTTGGGTGAGCAAAAAATTACCAATTCTATGTAGCATAAATCCTTTGTTAAATTGCTGGGATTGCAATAAAAGTTGGTATACAAGAAGGGTCCAGATAATAAAACAGCTGATGCTTTATCCAGAAAACCTTTTGAAGCTACTAGGTATGCTATCTGTGGGGACCCCGGTAATTATCTCCATAAGACCGAGATTAGACAAGGTCTTAGGGACATAATTACGGGTCTCCGGTAAATGAATTCCAATTTAACTCTATCCAAGTGGAAGGCTTAGCTGAATACTGGAGCCTCAACGATCATGCACGCTGCTCCCTTGCGAGCGCTACATGATTGTCGATTCTCCCTCGATTCGAAGCACTACCCATGGTGAGTTAAATGGGAATTCATCAACAACGAGTATAATATATATTGGCTCCCAAGATCAACGACCAATATACTCATACTCTCATCCAACATTGATTACATCCATACAACGCATACAACAAGAGGTAAAAGACATACTGCATAATAGTTAAGGTCTACAGCTTATTACAAACGGCCGACCGGCCAAATTTAAAGTAGAGTATCAAGTAGCAATGAATTAAATAGATAAAGCAAAAGACCAGCAGGGTATGCCCATCACCCATCGGCAACCGATCGGGAGTTAAATGGTAGCACACTACTCATTAGTGTCGCCAAGTCAACACTAGCGAGATCATCATAATCATAACCTTCCTCACCTGAAAAGGCCAAGAAACATCCGTGAGTACAAGTGTACTGCAAGTCTTACACAAATAAAAATAGTTATGCATAAGGGTCATTCAAAGGATGGCTCATATTGGTTTAGTTTTGCGAAAGAGACGCAAAGAATTAACATCCTACACATACTAGTTTTTCATGTGCCCATTTAAAATCAGATTTGAAGTAGAAGTAAAACATGTAGTAAAGCATTTCAGTAATAAACAATTGAATCATACAAAGACCAAAGTGGCAGCCCACTTTGATATACTAAACACATGAACAACCTGCTCATGACGAATCCCAAGTTTAACCACAATTTTAATTAAAAGTCTAACAATAGTAACTCCCGAACTCAAGCGGTTGTCCATAACCGTGACACGGCTATTCGAATAGATTGATACCCCGCAGGTGTACTACTTTACCCACACGACTTGATTAGCCCGTAAGCCTCCGTGAGGCCTCTCAAATAGCACACTTCCTATGGTATGCCTACTGTAAATCAAGATACACTCATTTTCAAAGAAGAAAGCCCTATTGGGCTAAGTCCCCTTGTGAGATGGTTCCTTGCCTAGTACAAGCGCCCGATAGCACTTGCTAGGGGCTCACAAGTTATATTGGAAATACCGATGCAATCAAAACAAAAGAATTTGGTGCTCCTTGCACACTATAAAGGATTACATCGGCCCTCAAAGAACATAGGATTTCACGGCCGCTATGCCCTTACACCACCAAGGACTTAACACAATAAAATCCTCCCTACTTAACCATACGGCTCCCAACCCGCGTGTGGCAAAGACGAGTGTACTTGAATTAACGACGTTACAAAGTTCGGTCCTCAATTGTCCGCACAAGTCCTTCCACATACCCAATTCTCGTGCACAAAGACACCATCACTAACCAACACTTGTCCGACCAAATCTCATTTAAAATGACAAAGTTTTACTCATAAAACAGCTACAAAGATCTGAAGCAAAACATAAAGTAAGAGTTGTGTGTATCCCAAAACCATCAAAGTTATTCGACGATCGAACTACCGTATCTAGACTTGCATGGCTAAGCAATTCTATCACCCATAGTTCACACATCCTATCTTAAGCATATAGGAGTTGGCATAATTCAAGATTAACCTCAAGCATAGGACATAACTAAACTACACATCACAAAAATATTGACATAATCAAAATAGCATGCAAGCAATTATCATTGCACTATCTTAACCAAAACTGGGATCAAATATGATGCAAAAGAAAGTTCAAATGATGCTTGCCTTGCTGGTATAGTAGCTGCTCACTCTCTGTAGCGTAAGTGTCGATGTCAATATGCTCGGGATCTATATAATTATAACATCAAATAAATACCGAGAAAACAACTCAAAAACCGAAATGCTCAAAAATGCATGATTTTTCTACAGTAGTTAGGTCATGATTTTAAAGGATTTTTGGTGAAAGAATTATTTCATTTTGATTTAGCATGTGAAAGTTATAATAGTTTGAATTTCAGATTTCAATAAGCCGTCATTATGTAATTTAATTATGAAGTGAAATTTTGTAGAACAGTGGCGGGGTAAAGGATTACATAGGTAAATAGGTAATATTAACACAAGTTCAGAATAGTTGAGTTTGTCCCATTTGGAGTTTTTATGATTTAGTTATCGATTTTCAAAGTTATCAGCCTTTTATAGTATACAAATAATGGAGTTAAGGAGTGTATTCTCCCAAAAATAGTTTCTGTGACAGAGGTAATGTGGAGACCATTTTTAGAATTAAGTTCACTGAAAATGAAAATTATCGAAAGTGGTCTCACTGTTTTTGGAGCTCCCAATAATTACTTATGCATTTTTGAAGTTATCAGTCATTTTTCTATTGTACAAATAATGGTTTTAGTGGATTAATCTCCAATTAATACTCTCTGCTACAGAGACAAGTTTGAAGCTAATTTTAATATCAAGGCCATTAAGAATATAAATTTCCAGAAGTGGTTTCATGTGATTTGGAGTTAATATGAAATAGTTATGTATTTTCAAAGTTATACTTATTTTCCAATGTGCAAGAAAAGGCCTTTTCGGAATTTACAAACATTAGCTACTTTTCTCACCGAGTGCAACGCTAGTCCGCTGTCATCGACCGGCCCGCCGCCGCCCATCATAGGCGCGCGCACGCAGCGCGTGCTAGGGCGATGAGTTGCAGCCGTTGGATCAAGATCCAACGGTCCATTTTCGAGATGCAATAGGACGGTCCGAATGTCTCACAAATCCAGCCGCCTTTCGTGATCCGACGCCCATGATCGTAGCGTAATCGAAATTCGAAAGCCACCAACTGGACCGCCGATATCGCATCGGACGGTCCACAACGATCCAAGTGTAAGGAAGGGCGCCAATACATCGCACGTGTTTAAATTTCGCCCACACGCCGCTGGCTCCAACGCTACCAAACGTGTTGTTTTCGTGGTGGGGCCCGCATGTAATAGACTCATCGCCCACTTAAGACAACACGTAAATGCTAATGATTGGAGTTTAACGGCTAATGACATGCTACGCTGATGGCGGTCCGGCGACGACAACGGATTTCATCCCGCTTTCACCGACGGCTTGTTGGCGATTCCGCCACGCGGCGTGAACCAAGAGTATGCTTAGGTGCACAATAGTGCTGCGCTCCTAATGGAAGTGGTCTAGACGGCCGAGCCGGCTGCACCGCGCCAGCCGAGTTGAGCGCGCGAGTCATACGGCAAAAGTGCATGCAAGAAAAGAAGCTCGCAATGACAAACAAGCAAGCGCCGAGATCCTAGAGACTAACTAGGAGCTACCGGCTAGGAGAGGGCTTGAGGAAGTCGGAAGTCGGCCGAGGCTTGTCGGTGCCGAGAAGACGAAGCGACGACACGGCTTCACGTGGAGAGGATGCCCGGCCAAAAGGAGGTAACTTAGAGCTAGGTATAGCTCAAAGATCCACAGAGGATACTCTAGGAGTAAGGAATCAAGAGGAGCCACGAACAAGGTAGGAGATGAAGGGTTCGTGCTATGGCCGAAAAGATCAAATCTTCACATTGCACTAAGCCTGTCGTGCATTGCTGAAACAAGGTGAGGGGTTTTAATCAGTGAGCTAAAGCATACAAGGTGACGCGGTTGTTGGAGGATAATACCTTCTGGAAGTGAGAAATGGCACAAGGATGTCTTCGAGAGCGCGCTTTGGAACAACCGAGGGCACGAAGGTGAACCCGAGGCTACAAGCAAGAACAAGAGCTGAGCTTAGCAAAAATGGAGAGGGGGTCGAACATGGAGTCGAGGGATACCATTTGGTGGAAGCTTACCAGAGCGTGGAGCTTGCACTAGCTTCCCCTTCCTCAGCCACCGAGAGGAAGAGTGAGTGCAATCTAGGGTTCTGAGGGTCTTATGCATGGGAGATAACTGAGCGGGCGGTGTTAGGCGAGGAACACACCGGAGTGGTGGATGGAGGCGGTGGATTCACGAGTAAGAATCTCCCAACGGCCGCCGCAGAAGCCTGGCCGCGTGGAGCACGGCCTGCGCGAGGTTGAAGAGAGGTCTGACAAGGCGGGCCCACCATGTCAGCGACTCAGGAGTGACGGGGGTGCAGTGTGACTCGGGCCTTTTGATTGAAAACGGACGGCCAGGATCTAAAGGGGACGCTAGTTGATTTAGCCGAGTCCGCTCGCCCCGGGTCGGACTTGAGTCTGAGTCGTGTCCTGCTCTGCCTGGTTGAACAAGACTAGGTTTGACTGATTGAATTTCTTTTGATTCTAGTTTGACCGGTGCTTTATAAATAGAAATAAATTTCATAAAATCATGAATTAATTTGTGGGGGTTCCTGGGAGGATATAGTTCCCATAAAAATTATAAACCCTAGTATTCATAATATAGTTTGTGATTTTTAAATTCAAACATGTTGTATGTCTATAAATGTTGTTTGAATTTTAATGAGATTCAAACTAGTCCCAAAAATTTTGGAAAAATTATATTAATTCATGATAATTAATTTAGTATTTGAATAAATTGGTTCCAGATGATGATCACAACTTTTTACCACTGATTTGAATTGAAATTCAAATTCGAACGGTAGGTTCATGTTCTTAACAGATTTTCCAAGTGCAATAAATTATGAAATGATTTGAATTTAATAATGCATGCTAATGAAATACATAATAATCCATTTTAATTGTTGGGGCTATGACACTATCTCAGTTAGTAAACCTCGTTGGTTGGAAATCATTGTGGAAGGCTATCAGCAGGATCCTCATTCAAAGCAACTGTTAATTGACTTAAGTCTCACTGGACAAAATGATCAAGGTTTTTCATTACAAGGTGGCATTATCATATTCAAAGGGCGAATTTGGTTGGGCAATTATTATCTGTCAGAGTGCATACGCCAAGAAGCTCCTGGATCAGAACGGCATGGCATAGTGCAATCCTTGCCACACACCGATGGAAGACAAGCTCAAGCTATCCAAGGCATCGACGGCACCGCCTGTTGACGCAAGCCGCTACCGGAGCATTGTGGGGAGCCTGCGCTATCTGACTCATACCCGACCGGACATCACGTTCGCCGTGGGGTACGTAAGTCGGTTCATGGAGGATCCGCAGGAAGATCACCTCGCCGCAGTGAAGCACATCCTCCGGTACATCGCCGGGACACAGAGTTTCGGCGTCACCTACCCGAGAGAAGAAGGAGGCGGGCTGGCTTTGTCGGGCTACAATGATAGCGACATGGCCGCGACCTTGACGGGCGAAAGAGCACCACCGTATCCTCTTCTTCCTCGACACAAGCCCGATCTCTGGCGCCTCAAAACAGCGAGTTGTGGCTCTCTCCTCGGCGAGGCGGAGTACATCGCTGCTACAACGGCACTGTCAGGCGCTCGCTTCACCAGTGCTACAGAGCTCTTGGAACGAAGCTTCCGCGCGGGACTCAGGGTGGACAACAAGTCCGCCATCGCTCTCAGCAAGAATCCAGTCCTCCACGACAGAAGCAAGCACATCGACACACAATTCCACTTCATCCGTGAAACCGTCGATGGAGGACAAATCGTCCTCGAGTTCGCTTAGACTGAGAAGCAACTCGCGGACATTCTCACTAAGCCTCTCGGTCGTGTCCGATTTTTGGAGCTACGCAACAAGATTGGCATGATCGAGATCAGGAGGAAGCAACGGAATTAGGGGGAGTTTTGTTAGATAATCTGCTACCTATTTTGCTTTCAGTTTGTTTCTTTCCTTGATTTTCTCTCCACGCCATGTTTTTCGGACGGAAACAGTGCGAACAAGAAAAAGAAGGCATGCGGGATCTTTTTGTTTTTGTATTTTTTTCTTTCTTTTTGTATTTTTCTTGTATTTGTAGGGTTCACCTAGATATACTTTTGTCTAGTTTAGAAAAAAAATTTTGTATTTTTCTTGTAACATTTTTTTTTTTGCCGTTAGCTGAAAATCTAAAGATGGGAATAAGTGACTAAAAATAACAAATTTTAAGGCAACTTACCTGTAGGCAGTCCGTAATATCTTAATCAAAACGTACACTGGTTTGTTCAACGGCCCTGTTCAGTTATTCTTATACCCCGGGTCCCCGACACAAGTCACGAGGGTCATCTTTACTGCTAAGTCCCTCGGCGCCAATTGCCAACCTTAACACTGCTTGCTCATCCTTGACAAATGACAAACATTTGAGACCGTACAAGGATCGCAACCTGTCCTTTGCAATATTCAATTCGATCTCTCTGCAGTGTCCTCGTATTGGTTACCCCATTGTTAAAGGATCACACCGGAGACACATGGGGGTCGTTTTGCGCCCTATTTTCCTTGCTGGAGACAACATATATAGTCGCTCCGGACGCCTCTCTTTATCTTTGAGCACTCTCTTTTCCTGGCGTCCTGTAATCCTCATCAGCAAGGCAAGCATATAGTTCCCGGCCCCTATAAATACCGGTCGACGAATCCTCCGTCTTCATCAGCCACTCACTCACCTGCAGATCGCACACATTGCTCACTACGGAAGAAATTACCAAGCACAAATTTGAGCAATGGCGGCAGGATTGCAGGTGTTCGGGCAGCCGGCGTCCACCGACGTCGCGAGGGTCCTGACCTGCCTCTTCGAGAAGAACCTCGAGTTCGAGCTCGTCCGCATCGACACGTTCAAGAAGCAGCGCAAGCTCCCGGAGTTCATCAAGCTACGGGTATGTCAATTCGATCCATTACACTTTCCTGGGGTTCTTCGAGATGAACTAGATAGAAAATTACGTTGGTTTCATTCCTGTCGCGTGTCTCTGCAGGACCCGACTGGGCAGGTGACTTTCAAGCACGGTGACAAAACTATTGTTGGTAAGACCACAATTCTAAACCAGCACAACTGTCTTATTTCAAATTTAACAGACTTCATTCAAAGACTGAAATGGGCGGCATTGTATACAAACTGTCGGCATAAACACCTGATGATGGTTACCTGTTCTTGTTTCAGTAACTCTTAAATGGATCACCCAATTAATAGGTAATTAATGCGGTTCTTCTCTTGTGCCAGATTCAAGGGCTATTTGCCGGTACCTGTGCACTCAATTCCCAGAAGACGGCAACCGGACGATCTACGGCACGGGTTCGCTCGAGCGGGCATCGATCGAACAGTGGCTCCAAGCTGAAGCTCAGAGCTTCGATGCTCCTAGCTCAGAATTAGTCTTTCACCTCGCATTTGCGCCCGAGCTGAACATGACCCCCGACGAGGCCCGCGTCACGGAGAACGAGAAGAAGCTCCAGCAGATGCTCAGCGTCTACGACGAGGTGCTGTCCAAGAACAAGTTCCTGGCTGGTGACGAGTTCACCCTGGCCGACCTGTCTCACCTCCCCAACTCCCATTACATCGTCAGTTCACCACGGGGCAAGAAGCTGTTCACTTCCAAGAAGCATGTGGCGAGGTGGTACGAGGCCATCTCGAGCCGTCAGTCGTGGAAGCAGGTGGTGAAGATGCAGAGCGAGCATCCTGGCGCGTTCGAGTGATCGATCCGCCCGATCGGTTGTGCGGCGAGCTCTTCGTCGACGGCTTCGTCAGGCTTCATACCGTGATGTTGTTGTCAAGGTCCCTCGGCTACGTACGTTGTCGTGTCGGCTAAAATAATATGAAGCCTTCCCTGCGGTGTCCCATGTCTTCCTCTTTGCAACGCTATGTCTTTCCGGGAGTTGTATTGATCAGTTACTTCCAATTCAATAAATAAATGTGCCCGATCCGTTTTGCTCGTTTGCAGTACATTTGGCTTGTGAAAAATCAATTTGGAATAGCACAGCAAGTCTCGAATGGTCTAACTGTAATGTTGATTGTTCTAATGTCCACATGCTTAATTTGGGAAAACCAAAGGCATTGACCGAAACAGCAGCAGTAACAGCAGGCATGGAACCAGGCAGTTTTGAGTAGAGACAATGATCTATCCTGAAAGTATGTTGCCTTAGGCCGAGAGAATCCCACGCCCAGATATACACATCCAGAAACAGTGATGTTCCCATATGAAAGAAAACATCTCTAGCACAAAATTTGGGAAATGATTCTAAGAATTGCTATATTTCATGCACACAAACATGTACGTCAACACACATACAAAGCAGAGTCCATCAACCAATGAGCAATACTGGAAGTAAATATAGGTCATTCCAACACAGTTTTTAGAAGGAAACACTAAACCAAAAATGCATTCCAACACAGAGAAAGAGGAAATATATGCAGCTGAAGGCTACAAAAGGGGGAGAGGTGCAATTTATAATACCATCACAACTGTTTTAGTATTATCTAGTGTAATACCATCTATAATATAAAAGTTAAGATCTATCTACACAAAATTCCGACCCTTAACAGATGGAACACCAGTGATTAGAACAAAGGCAAGAGTGATAGTTATCATCTGTAATTTGTTAAGACGCGACTGCGGACACCATGCATAGCAAGAACCTTAAAAGGTTTACTTGAAAAGATGCGACTGCAAACACCATGCATAGCAAGAACCTTAAAGGTTTAATTAAAAAAAAAAGGGAAACGTTGTCTGTAAGAATCTTTCCAAGATTAATTTAGTAAAATATAATAGGGAGGTAAATTAAAGAAGGAAACATTACTTGTACTCTGCATCTATCTGCCAAACACTTGGAGCTTCCTGAAGTGCAGGCAGAGGTATCACTCCGTGCTAATAGGAGGCAAGAATTGGGGAGCAGGCAGAGACGCTACGTGATATGACAACACTATGCAGGTCAAACATCTCGGAAGCCTCATATTTAATGTTGACGTAGGTTTCATTGGCAGATACTGATGGACAAAAATTTATTACATAAAGCAAAAGCGAGTTAATCAAAGTCCAAATTACTTGATACCTGAAGAGGATAAAGTGAATATGCAACTGATAGGGGTAAAGATGACGCATTCATTCTTAATGAAAGTCCAAAGTATTTGATACCTGAAGAGGATAAAGTGACTATGCAGCTGATAGGGGTAAAGATGACGCATCCATTATTTGCATCCTGCATTTCAGCAGAGGAGTCTCATTTTGACCACTCGGGAAAGGACCTTCTGGATCAAGTCTCTTTCCATCTGCATGAACACCAACCATAAGAATTAACCTCTTAGATGTTAACAAATACTGCCAACTGATTGTAGTAGTGGCAAAGTTATAACCAGAAGAAAGAGCAGGAAATGTTGAAAGGCGAAAAAGGAAAATTTTGTTGCTGTTCCAACCAGCAACATCGCCAATTGGTACCATCCAAGGGGTTAATTTTGTGAACATATAAAGGCCAATGCAGTTTTTTTAAAAAACTATTGCTTAGATGTGGCAAAATATATATGGCAGTATTTTCTACTGCATTTCGTTGACAAAGGGCAAGAAGAACAATAGTAGACACCTAACTAATAGAAAGCAAAGAAACTAAATAAATATTTTTGTATGCCAACTAATTGAAGGTGTGCTGACGGAAGAATGCTACAATTGAAGGTGTGCTGACGGAAGAATGCTACAATATACCTCCCCTTGCCTAACAAAATCCATGGTAATGCAGTAGAACACAACGAAGGGGGGGAGGGGAGCACTTTTGCAAAACATTTACTGCACCTCATAACCTTAGAATTGTGTAGACCACAGTGCACATAATCTTGCCACGAAATATGACTACATCCATTTGTTTCTTGATGTCGTTGTGGTACTGCATCATACCACTGTTCCTATAGTGCACCTTACGGTACTGCAGAGGGTCCGGATTCCTGCATAATGGCTTCAAGGTCAGTGTCCTGACACAACGATAATCCAAGTGTAGCCACTCCACGATAACACCCATCATTCAATGGCGACGTCTAGGATGCGTTGCATTGGGTCAATAGCCAAGATGAAAAATGAGGGGATGCTTTTATTTTAAAATGGACATGTATTTGTTATACAATTCTAATGCTTATGATTAAAAACATAGTTGTATTTTTATACAACCTTAATAGTTCTAATATATACCTAATTAATTTGCGCCGTTACAATTTGGACCCACCAAAATAAGCAGTGTAGATCTTTCGCTTTTTGTCTGATTAATGAGGGAATTTCTAGCTCACAGAGCGAACATGTTGACTTCTTTTTCTATTATTTTAATAACAGGCAAAAGTCTTAATAGTCCACTAAACTATGTAAACTCGTCCCAATAACAACAGTGGTTTTCCCACGATGCTGGGAGCTCGTGCACCGCCGCCAGGAGCTTTGAAACTCTTTTATTTGAAAGTTTTCCGGTTTGATTTTTTTCCAATTTAAAATCTTTTGATTTGGAAGCTTTGCGATTTGAAAATTTTCAATTTGAAAGTTTACGAGTTGAATTATCCTGATTTGAAAGTTATCCGATTTGAAAATTTTCGAGTAGAAATTTGGTTTTTTGTGTTAACAGGGGAAGGAAGGGGATGGGTGGGTGTGGGTGGGGGGATGAGTGGGAAATAACTATTAAAAAGCCTCATCTGAGGATTGACAGCAGATACTTCAATAAGTATAATGGCAGACCAATGCATCATTCATGCAAAGGTATTTTGGGATTTGCACCTAGAGAGAACAAGGAAATCATCAAACCCAAGTGGGAAGGCAAGTACAATAATTTGAAAGCCCTCAAAAAAGCTAGAGGGGAATGCTTCAAATGTGGAGAAAAGTTTGATCCAGACCACAAATGCCCCAAGAATATTTCCTTGCAAGTACTTGAAGAATTGCTGGAAATCCTGCAGTTGGAACACACTGATGAAGAAAGAAGTGAAGGTGATAACAAAGATGGAGAAGAGGAGTTATTGATGAGTCTTTCTTACTGTGCTGCAGTTGGCATACAAGGCAGGAAGACTATTAGGCTACAAGGGTTGAGCAAGAACCAGGAGATTTTGATTTTGGTTGACTCTAGCAGTTCAAGTAACTTTATTAGTAGCAAGTTGATGGATAGAATACACTGTATTACACAACAAGTTCCTACAGTACATATCACCATTGCCAATGGAGGCAAGTTGCAAAATGACCAAATGATCTCTAATCTAGAATGGTGGATTCAGGGCCATACTTTCACAGCAAATGTGAGAGTACTCCAACTAGGATGCTATGATATAATACTTGGTATGGAATGGTTGGAGGAGCATAGTCCTATGTGGATTCATTGGAAGAGAAAGCAATTGAGTTTCACACGTGAAGGCATAACTATTTCTTTGAGGGGCATCACAAATCAAATTGAAGCTTGTGCAGAAATTTCAGCTAAGAAGTTACAAGGTTTGATCAGCAATGGAGGTATGGCACACCTCAGAACAAGATGCTAAAACAGTACCTGCTGAGATCAAGCTTATATTGGAGCAGAATGTGGAAGTCTTTGAAGAACCCAAAGGACTACTGTAACATCCCGATTTTCAGGATCAGGATATTAATATTTAAGTAGGCGATCTAATAAAAATTTGGCAATATTTTAAAAATTTCCCATGTTTAATTCAAATGTTGCCTTTAAAATCGAATCGAGTTGTCTAAAAGTTGTATAAAGATAATAATAATAATAGCAAACAATATTAAATTGAATTGGTCGAGAGACTACAAATGAAAGAAAATTATTTTGGTCTCTTGCTTTCACATGCATTTCAAAAATCATACCGTGGTGCATACATTAGACCGCCGCTCTTTTTCAGTCCGACCGACCGCAGGCGAGACGTCTGTGTATCCATTTCTTTTCCCTAACTTCCCTCCTCGCAAACACAACCGAAAACCAAAAATCATGCGACGCATGTTATAGCGTTGCGATCGTCGTCTCGAGGGCGTTCTGTTTCTCCAATCGGTTTTCGAGTGCGAGCTCTTTTGCGTGGCATGCAAGAAGGAGGAAGAATTGCTGCTATTTATTTCACTGTCAAATTTTATTTCCTGTTCACCCTTGCCCCAACCGAACCAACCCACCTCTGCCATTTCTTTTCTCAGTACACAACCATTTCATCATGTATCCTCACTGCCAATCTGCCATCCCTATTTCTTTAACCCAGCCGAAACCAGCCACATGCGCACTGCCATTGCACAGCCGGTCCATCCTTCCCTCCAACATCATTTTCTTTTTCCTGAGCACATCCCACCCACTGCCTTTTTCCTTTCTCGAGACAGCACTACACAACCACACACTACCATCTATCATTTCTTTATTTTGCTCTCAATGCCATAGCCCTATCCCTTGCCAACTTTTGCCTCCAACATGCAGAACCCAAGCCACTGCCTTGTGCCCAGCCGAAGCAAATCTTTGCCACTCCAACTATTGTGCTCAGCGAACAAGAGCACCACTATCAAACCACAGCCACTACCCATTTCTTTATTCCAGCCGAAAGCAATCCCCATGCCACGCTATCTCTCTTCCCCACTGCCTTCTTCCTCCAACAGAGAGAGAGCACTTCTAGTCACTACCCAAGCAAAACTCTAACACATGTTCATCTCTTCCATCTTCTCTCCTTCCAAACTCCACCAAGAATCGCAAATCCTTCAATGCATGTTATGCAGCGGCGTTCATCTTCTCAAGACCATTCCGTTTCTGCAGTTCGTTCCTGCATGCAAAGTCTTTTGAGCGATTCGCGAGAAAATGACAGAAGTAACAGTGTTTGGGCTGGAAGAGTAGCAGCGCAGCACCAACATGCTGCAGCAGCACATGCAGCGGCTTGGAGCGGCACAGCACCAACATGCGGCCGCTCTGCATGCATGCATGCAGCCGGAGCAGGGCAGCATGTAGCAGCCGAGGAGCACGGAGAGCCCTTGGAGCCGGAGGTGGTGCTGCGCACACAGAGGCAGCAGGCAGCGGCGGCCCTGACAGTGGAGCAGTGGAGGCGTGGTGAGGTGGCCGACACCCAGCGCGTGGCAGCGGCGCGGCGTCCAGCAAGGGCGCGATGGCCTGAGCCGAGGCGGCGCACAACAGCGACAGTGGCACGACCGAGCAAGGCGACATGGACGCGGCTGAAGCCATGCATGTGTGGCACGGCATGGTGCTGCTGCCCGGAGGAGGCCGTGGTGCGGCGGTGGCCAGCGAGGCCGGAGCCGTGCATGCAGCGGCAACCCCGGCGCGACGCATGCATGTCGAGCCCGGCACAGTCGGCGCGGCGCGGTGCAACCCGGACGCCGGCGGCGCAGCCTGGCTGCGGCCGAGCAGAGCCGAAGCGCTGTCCAGTGGCTCGGCCAAGGCCCGGGTGAGCAGCGACATGGAAGGCGGTGGCGGCGACTTGAGGAGGCAGCAACTTGATGCCGTGGAGGAGCTGGCCGAGAACCCGACGCATGCATGCAACGACCATGCATGTAGCGGCGTTAGAGGCAAGGCGAGGCGGTATGGCGTGCCGCGCTTGTGCGCGACACAGTGTCGACAAGGCGGCTCCTTGGGCATGGTGAGAGCGACGGCGACGATGCGGAGCGGGACACGGATGCGGACAGCGGAGGCTCGCTACGGTACGGTGGTACCGAGATGACGAACATGGACGAGGAGCCAGATGCGGAAGCGGCGACGACTACGGTGGACGCGTACGAGAGCCGAGAAGATGATGTCCGGCCATATTAGGCACGCCTAGTGCCGCGGTAAAAATCTTTAGCATCAAATCGTGTTTACGATATTTACTTGTGCATGTTGCATATTAGTCATGAGCATGACATCTTTTCATGCATGTTTAATTGTAAAAAAATTGTTTGATAGCTTAGACTGGTGCGACTCTCCAGTTAAGTCTTATTTATGCGTTGGCATGATCATGTATTGATATATTGGTGAATACGAATAATTAGATTATTGTGGCGAAAAATGCGTGTGTTATTGTTCGGTAGATGCTAGATTAAATGTATGATTGGATTATTTGATCGGATGATATTATTTTGAGTAGCGTGCAAAATAGTGGTGATCTTTGGATATAAAGTAATTGGAGGTTTCTTCTCATATTGGATTAGTAATTTTTGGAGATAGGACGGATAAAGATGTTTATAAATGATTACTTGATGGATGACGTATGTGCTGATGTTTAAGGATATACATTGGATGTCCTAACTAATAGTTATGCGGATCACATATATGATGGAATTTGGGAGAAGGTAGCAATAGATCATTTAATTGCGGATAAATAATTGGATTGCCATGTAATTAGTAGATAAGTCCCATGTGCTGAGTCGATGCAATTGTACTCTCTTTTGGATTAGTAGCTAAATGATTATTAGTCGATCGTAGAGACGCATATGTGATTGGATGGGTAGATGTCGTTCACAACTAAGTTCGGTGGTATGGATATAAGTTCATCGATTAATGAGCAATTAGATGTTGGATGTGTTCTTAAATTGTAAAGATCATTAGGTATCGGTTTATCAATTAAACCTTGATTGGTGGAAAATTGAGTGTATGCCATTGTGATTTGCCGAGGCGGGACTAGTAGAGCTAGATAGTTAGCATTAGCTTAAATAGTATATCGGAGAATGATCGATGAATTCAATCATGGTCATATGCCCACGAGTCGGTGGATTTCGCGTAATTATCGGATGGGTTGTTTATTTGGAAGATCGTGAGTTCGGGCATCACTCGATGGATTAGCTACCTTGATAATGTCTTAGTTGAGGTTAGTATGGGATTTAGATCAAGATATGAGAATATGATTGGAGAGTGTTATGCATGTGATTGGGTTCGACACCGGAGAATCGGTTAAGTATATGCTTATGAGAAGATTGGATTGTCGGTAGATGTTTTCCTTTAGGAAATAAATATAAAATAAAATGAAATACAAGGACCCTATCTTTCTTTAACAGAGACTAGGTCAGCCCATGTATAAAAAGTATTTAATTCCAATTTAAAATGCAGAAAAGAATTATTTTTACACTAGAAATTGAATTAACTATGAAAATTCTTAGGAAATTCATATGAACTCCAAAAGGGATGAATCCAATTGGGTTGTCCATAAAATATTATTCTATATCTAACCATGTAGTTTTTATCTCCACTAGAATTCTGCAAATTTTCACAACATAATTAAATTCGGGTGAACAGTAAACAGAACCACCATTTTTCAGCATTTTCTAGAAATCTGATTTTCAAACTACTATAACTCTCTCATATAAACTCCAAATGGAATAATTTTTGTACCTAAATTCATCTAAAATCACAGTCTAGCCACTGTATAAATTTCATGCATTTTTTAGCAATTTGAGTTTTTGGCTTTTTCTCGATGTTTATTCGATATCGCCTTTCTTTAGATTCCGAGTTGCCGGAAGTAAGAGAGTACGAATCCGAGAGTGAGCAAGTGAACTCCCAGCAAGGCAAGCATCATTTGAACTTTCTTTTGCATCATATTTGATCCCAGTTTTGGTTAAGATAGTGCAATGATAATTGCTTGCATGCTATTTTGATTATGTCAATATTTTTGTGATGTGTAGTTTAGTTATGTCCTATGCTTGAGGTTAATCTTGAATTATGCCAACTCCTATATGCTTAAGATAGGATGTGTGAATTATGGGTTATAGAATTGCTTAGCCATGCAAGTCTAGATACGGTAGTTCGATCGTCGGGAATAACCCGGCGGTTTTGGAATAAACACAACTCTCATTTTTATGATTTATACTTCAGATCTTGTAGCTGTTTTATGAGTTAAATTTTGTTATTTTTAAATGAGCCTTTGGTCTGGACAAGTGTTGGTTAGTGATGGTGCTTTGTGCACGAGCATTGGGTAAGTGGAAGGACTTGTCTAGACAACTAAGGACCGAACTTTGGGTACCTGCTGTTCAAGCAACACTCGTGCCGCCACACGCGGGTTGGGAGCCGTATGGTTAAGTAGGGAGAGGGTTTTATTGTGTTAAGTCCTTGGTGGTGTAAGGGGCATAGCGACCGTGAAATCCTATGTTCTTTAGGAGCCGATGTAATCCTTTATAGTGTGCAAGGGAGCGCCAATTCTTTTTGTTTTGATTGCATCGGTATTTCCAATATAACTTGTGAGCCGCCTAGCAAGTGCTATCAGACGCTTGTACTAGGCAAGGAACCATCTCACAAGGGGGACTTAGCCCAATGGGATCTTCTTGCTAAAAATGACTGTATCTTGATTTACCCGGCCGGCATACCATAGGAAGTATGCTATATTCGGAGGCATCTGGAGGCTAACGGGCTAATCAAGTCGTGTGGGTAAAGTAGTACACCCCTGCAGGGTATAATCTATTCGAATAGCCGTGTCCACGGTTATGGACGACCGCTTGAAATTTGTTGCTGCTTATTGTTAGACTTTTAATTAAAATTGTGGTTGAACTTGTCATTCGTCATGAACGGGATGTTCATGTGTTTTAGTTCATCAAAGTGGGATGCCACTTTGGTCCTTGTATGATTAAATTGTTTATTACTGAAATGTTTTACCATATGCTTTACTTCTACTTCAAAATTGATTTTTAAATGGGTACATGAAAAACTAGTATGTGTAGGATGTTAATTGTTGCGTCTCTTTCGCAAAACTAAACCAATATGAGCCATCCTTTGAATGACCCTTATGCATAACTATTTTTATTTGTGTAAGACTTGCGAGTACACTTGTACTCAGCCAGATGTTTGCTGGCCTTTTCAGGTGAGGAAGATTATGAGTATGACGATCTCGTTAGTGTTGACTTGTGTGACACTAACGAGTAATGTGCTATCATTTAACCCCCAGTCGGTTGCCGATGGGTGATGGGCATACCACTACTGGTCTTTTGCTTTATTTATTTGCTTCCGCTGCTACTTGATACTTTACTTTGAATTTGGCCGGTCGGCCGTATGTAATAAGCTGTAGACTTTGACTATTATGCAGTATGTCTTTTTATCTCTTGTTGTATGCGTTGTATGGATGTAACCAACGTTGGATGAGGGTATGAGTATATTGGTCGTTGATCTTGGGAGCCAATATATGTCATACTCATTGTTAATGGATCCTCATTTAACTCATTAAGTGTAGTGCTTCGAATCGAAAGAGAATTGACAATCATGTAGCGCTCGCAAAGGAGCAGCGCGCATGATCGTTGAGGCTCTAGTATTCCACTAAGCCTCTCACTTGGATAGAGTTAAATTGGAATTCATTTACCGGAGACCCGTAATTATGTCCCTAAGACCTTGTCTAATCTCGGTCTTATGGAGATAATTACCGGGGTCCCCACAACTACCTCCACAAAGATACTTGACCATAGTATCCCTCTTTTGCCTAGGGCAAAACCAGTCTGTATTAGACCCTATAGGTATACTCCTACTCAGAAGGATGAGATAGAGAGACAAGTTAAGGAGATGTTACAAAATGGTGTTGTTAAGGCTAGTACAAGTTCCTTTGCTTCTCCTGTTGTCTTGGTTAAAAAGAAAGATGGCACATGGAGGCTCTGTGTTGATTACAGACATTTAAATGACATGACAGCGAAGAACAAATATCCACTACCAATTGTTGATGAGCTGTTAGATGAATTGCATGGAGCCCAATGGTTTACTAAGCTAGATCTTCGGTCTGGTTATCATCAAATCATACTCCTACCACAAGATGAGCACAAAACAGCATTTAGAACTCATGATGGTCATTGGGAGTTCAGAGTTATGCCCTTTGGGCTCACAAATGCTCCAGCCACATTTCAAGCAGCCATGAATACCCTCTTTGCTGATCTGATCAGAAAATGTGTCCTTATCTTTATGGATGATATCTTAATCTACAGCAAAAGTTTAGAAGAGCACAAACACCATTTGCAAGCAGTATTTGAAATCTTGAAGGAGAATCACTTATTGGTTAAAAGGTCCAAGTGTTCTTTTGCACAATCTCAGTTGGAGTATCTGGGGCACATTGTCAGTGTAGAGGGTGTTGCTACAGATCAATCCAAGATCATGACCATCAAGAATTGGCCTGTTCCACACAATGCAAAACAACTCAGAGGGTTCTTGGGCTTGTTAGGCTACTATAGAAAGTTCATTAGACACTATTCTATTATGAGACAACCACTCACTGAATTGCTAAAAAAGAATACCCTCTACATATGGACTGACATAGAACATGCAGCATTTCAAGCAATCAAAGAAGCTTTGATCACATCTCTTGTTCTGGCTCTACCTGACTTTTCCAAGGAGTTTGTGATTGAAACTGATGCTAGTGATAAAGGAGTTGGTGCAGTACTTATGCAGCAGAAACATCCCATTGCCTATCTGAGTAAAGCCAGCATTAGAAAATAAAGGTTAGACGGATTAGAATCGTTTTCACTTAACTTTGTTTCCATGCTTACTTCAAATCAAGAATAGGATCATATGCATATGGTAGGTCGGGTCTGTCCGTAGTCCTTACCATCAACTCGAATATAATTATGCACGCAGGAACTCAATTAATATATGTTGTGGTAGTAGTAATTTGATCAGCAAGGTTCGCAACAAATTAAACGACTAAACTTACACATATGTTTGCAGGTAAACTTAAAATTAGTAGCACAAACGTACGTGCTAATTAACCTAGCTAGCTGCATGTCATAATATAACTTACATATCTTTGAGAACTTGGCCTTTAGATCCACCATGTGATTGCTATTTGTTATCTCAAAGTAGTAGTCAGGGAAGGAGATTTGATGCAGCACATAGGGTGGGACTGCTGTGCCTATGCCCAGGATTGCTGCCCGCCGCCGGCCTCCATTGCAGCTGCCCGGCCATATTGCTGGGACTTGCTTCTTCTACTTTCTTCTCCTCACGGCTAGCTTTTATAGTCACACGGAAGCTAGGAGACGTATCACCAAACGGCCAGGAGATGACAACCTCACAACGATTGCGGCCAGCGTGTGGATAAGCCTTTTTTTTTAGAGAGAGAGTTTATTTTTGCTTTACGAAGAACTCAGAGAGAGAGAGAGAGAGTAGGTTAGAATTAGATAGTAGAGGGCTATCAATATGTAGGTAATGTCCCTTAATAAGATTTATTATATTATTCTCTTGCATAACAGTGTGGCTAGTTAAAATTGCGCATTAACTCATAGATTTGATTAATTCGACTTTGATGACCTAGTCCAATAGATATTCTAGTTAAAAAAAATTTACTAAGAACAAAAGGAGTGTGAGCTAACTACTACCTTGTAACTGTTATGAATAGCGCTTGTATTCAATATGAGGTCAATGATCCAGTATATATACACAAAGTACAGGTGATGAATATGCAAATAACCCCTCATAACAATGGGGAATAGTACAATATACATTTATCTCTAACACCCTCACTCAAACTCATTGTGGATCAACAACACTGAGTTTGGAGAGGTAGAAGCCGTGCTGTGCTCGAGTCTGGGCCTTCGTAAAGAAATCCGCTAGCTGAAGCTCTGAAGGCACATACTGAAGAGTAATCACCTGATCTTGCACACAAGACCTCATGAAGGAAGCATCAACACCAATATGCTTGGTGAGCTCATGCTTCACAGGATCACGAGCAATACTGATAGCACTTGTACTGTCTGACAAGAGAGGAGTTGGTGTAGTGACAGAAACACCAAAATCCTCAAGTAACCACCGTAGCCAAGTAATCTCTGCTGTCAAGAGAGCCATAGCGCGCAACTCAGCCTCTGCACTCGAACGGGATACTGCAGTCTGTTTCTTAGTCTTCCAGGCAATGAGAGAACCACCAAGAAAAACACAGTAAGCAGAGATAGACCGACGATCAGAGGGATCGCTGGCCCAAGTAGCATCCGAATAAGCCTGAAGCTGTAACGAGCTGGAGCGTGGAAAGAAGAGACGGCGAGAGATAGTCCCACGAAGGTATCGCAGAACTCGAAGAAGGTGGCTGTAGTGGACCTGAGTGGAAGCAGAGACGAACTGACTCAGAATGTGGACTGGATAAGTGATATCCGGACGAGTAACAGCAAGGTAGACAAGACTCCCAACAAGATGACGATAGCGAGTCGGATCAGAAAGAGGCTCGCCATCAGAGGGTCGGAGGTGAAAATTGAGCTCCATAGGAGTCTCAATAGTACACTAATCAGTGAGAGAGGCGCGATCAAGAAGATCCTGAATATACTTCTTTTGGGACATAAAGAAACCATCTGGAGTGGAAGTAACCTCAATCCCAAGGAAGTAACGAAGAGGACCAAGATCCGACATAAGGAACTGCTCACTAAGACGAGCCTTGACAAAGGCAATGTACTCATAATCATCTCCTGTAATGATCATATCATCAACATACAGAAGAAGAAGAGTCCGACCACGAGACGAAGTGTGGACAAAGAGCGCAGGATCATGATCACTAGCTGAAAAGCCAGCAGTAGTGACCATAGAGGAGAAGCTCTCAAACAAAGCACGAGGGGTTTGCTTAAGGCCATAGAGAGAGCGACGAAGGCGGCAGACCATGCCCTCAGGAACAGAATACCCAGGTGGCGTAAGCATGTAGACCTCCTCACGCAACTCGCCATTAAGAAAGGCATTCTTGACACCAAGCTGAGAAACAGACCAATGGCGAACAGACGCCACCGAAAGAAGAGTGCGAATAGTGGTCATGTGGGCCACAGGAGCAAAAGTCTCGTCGTAGTCACAACCATGCTCCTGCTGGAAGCCACGAGCAACAAGACGCACCTTATAGTGCTCAAGAGAGCCATCAGAGCGAGTCTTAATCTTATAGACTCACTTACACGTGATGGGACGAGGGTGAGATAGAAAAGGAACAAGATCCCAAGTACCAGTACGCTCGAGGGGAGCAATTTCCTTGGCCATGGCATGCTACCACTCAGGATGAGTAACAGCATCCCGGTAGGAGATAGGCTCACGAGGAGCTGCACCAGCAAAACCAAAACGGGCAGGGGGCCGAATCGACTGGCGATCGCGAAGAGCGTAGCGAGGAGAAGATGGCCCAACAGGGGAAGATGGAGCATCAGAAGATGGCTCATCTGGAATATCCTCAGTACGAGGTCGACGAGTGTAGAAGAGAGGGTAGGAAGGAGCTGTAGTGGGAGGAGCCTGAGGAGCCGCAGGAGGCGAAGTAGGCGGCGACAACGGCGGAGAGGCCACAGGAGGAATATGTGGAGACTCAAGGGAATGGGTGGACAAGGGCAAGACAAATATAGGTGTATCTGGAAAAGTCAAAAAGGACAAAGACTCCACAGAGGAAGCCGAAGGAGAGGCAGGGCGTGGATAGAAGGGACGCGACTCGTCGAAAGTCACATCCCGAGAAACTTGCATCCGGCGACCAACAGGATCCCAGCACCGATAGCCCTTGTGCTCGACATCAGATCCCGAAAGACACGCTCAATAGATCGAGATCGGTTTAGTGCGTTCTCGAGGGGCGAGGAGAACGTAGCAAATGCAGCCAAACAGACGAAGAGCAGAGTAGTCAGGAAGAAGACCACAGAGACGCTCAGCAGGGATCACACCCTGAAGAGCAGAAGAGGGCTAGAGGTTGACAAGATAGGTGGTAGTGGAAACAGCCTCAGCCCAAAAGTGAGGGGGGATAGAGGCGGCAATCATCAATGCACGAGCCGTCTCAAGAAGGTGACGATGCTTGCGCTCAGCGACATCATTCTGAGCATGAGCACCAGGACAAGAGAACTGAGCGAGAGTACCCTGCTCTGCAAGGAAGCTGCGTAGGTAACGAGAAAGGTACTCGCCAGCAGAGTCAGCACGAAAGACACGAATAGGGGTGGAGAACTGTGTGTAGACCATAGTGGCAAATTGTTTATAGATAGATAAGACTTCACTACGAGAAGACATGAAATAGATCCAAGTGTGGCGAGAGAAATCATCTATAAAAATGATATAATATCGATGACCCCCTTTCGAAATGAAGGGAGCCGGACCCCAAACATCTGAATGAACAAGATCAAAAGGACGCTGAGACACTGACTCACTGTGAGGATAAGGAAGCTGAACCTGTTTACCTAACTTACAGCCCTGACAATCTAAAGACACATCTCCTGAGACAGACCCCAGAAGGCCACGATGAACTAAAGACGACAGACGAGATCCACACAGATGACCAAGACGGTGATGCCACTGCTGGAAAGAGCCGGTAGACAGAGTGGCAGAAGCGGAGAGACTGGCGGCGACGGTGGCAGCGGAAGGAAGGTAAAGCCAGTCAAGCTCCTAGAGACGCTATGAGTCATGGCACCGAGGGTCAGAACCAACCAGAGCTCCCGTGTGGCGGTTCTGAACACAACAAGAGTTAGAGTCGAGAATGACCCGATAACCAAGGTCAGTAATCTGCCCAGCAGAAAGAAGCTGCATGGTAAGGCGAGGAACATGAGCAACAGACGGAACATGAAAAGATGAGTTGCTAAGAGGTCCTCGACCAGAGACATAAAGAGAGGTACCATCAGCAGTAAGAATACTGACAGGAGAATCAAGAGGTTTAATGAAAGACAGAGTGGAAGAATCAGGAGTCATGTGAAAAGATGCTCTAGAATCAAGAATCCACAGGGAGGTGCCTGACTGTGGAGGTGGTGGTTTCACAGTGCCCGAAGAGTTAGTAGCGTAACTGCAGAACTGGCGAGGAGAACTCGGCGGCAAGCAGGCGTCGAAGTCTGGCTATCTCCTGCTCAGAGAGAAACTGCTGAAGGAGTCGATGTAGACGTCGATGTAGAAACTGCAGAACCTGTCGAGGGAGAACCTGAAGCGGCAAGCAGGCGTCGAAGTCTGGCTATCTCCTGCTCAGTGAGAGAAACTGCTGAAGGAGTCGATGCAGACGTTGATGGAGAAGCACCAGTGCTAGTGCTAGTAGAAGAACGGCGTGAAAGATGCCACTGCTTCTTATAGCACTAGGAGTCAATGTGGTCGACCTTGTCGCAGTAGGAGCAGTGAGGACAGCCACCGCCAGATGGAGGGCGGCCACCACCACCTGTGACAACCGCTGGAGGAGGCAGTGTGCTGAAGCATGGAGCAGTCGGTGTAGCAAGTGGACGAGCGGTGAGCACGGAGGGGAGTGGCAGCAGACCATCACCACTCAGGCGAACAGAAGCCATCGGTAGGTGGCGCTGGACGGCGCGGCGACCAAGGCAACGAAGTCTAACAGGCGGCGTTGGACGGCGCAACGGTTAGATCAACCGGTCAAATAAAACGGGCCGGCCTGCTTAAGTCGAAGGCCCGCACCGCGTAGAAGAGCGCCGCGCAAGGGGGGAACCCTAGCGGCGGCGGCGGCGTCGTCGTCACGTGTGACGCGTGCGAAAGAGGAGGCGGGCGGCGAGGCTAGCGGCGGTAGAGGCCCGGTCACACGGTCGCCGAGCGCGAGCCGCGGCGCGGGCAACTTTTCCCCGACGCGAGCGAGAGGAGGCACCGGGGCGGCGCCGGAGCAGAGGCGACGCCGTGGGGCGAGCGACGACGGGCGGCGCGGAGGCGACGACGGGCGGCGCCGAGGAAGAGCGGCGCCGAGTAGAGGCGACGCCGTGGGGCGAGCGACACCGGGCGGCGCGGAGGCGACGACGGGCGACGCCGAGGAAGACGGAGACCGGGTGATGTCGAGGATGACCACCCTGATGGAAAAGCGGCTCTAGCGGCGGCGTCCTCGCCGGAAGCGTCGGACGGCCGGCGGTGCGGCTCTTCAGGAGCAGCGACTCGCGGCGTCGGCGCTGCTCTTCAGGAGCAGTTGGTGATGACGGCAATGGTGCGTCTAGAGACCAGAGGCGGCGCGGCAGCCGAGGATCCGATCGGGAGTCGTCGAAGATGACGACAAGAGGCGACGCCGTCGGATCGGCGGTGGGGTGACAAGCGAAGCGACGGGAAAAAGAAAAAACCCTAGGTACGCTCTGATACCATGTTATGAATAGCACTTGTATTCAATATGAGGCCAATGGGCTAGTATATATACACAAAGTACATGTAATGAATATGTAAATAACCCCTCATAACAATGGGAAATAGTACAATATACATATATCTCTGACAGTAACAACTTTCTTGATGTCATATAGCTTCGAGTCATGTATGCAAGGACCTTAAGGCCCTGTTTGGAATACGGTAATTTTTTCCTAGGATTCCTACAAAAATTTTATGAAACTAGCTTCTACGTTCCAAACTGAATCTAAAGGTTTGAAGGTACAAACATTTAGAGAGAGAGATGCGCCGAGCCATCCACTGATTTTGTCCAATAGCACGCCACAACGCAACATGCTCACGAGTTGGCATGTATTGTCATGAATTCGATTGCGTTCGTACTTATCTCCATGACGAAGCATCAGGATGACAACCACGCAAAGATAGTAGGGTGGGTGGATTCGATCTCGTGAGACAAAGGCGAGGAAGAAGCGAAACAAGAGATGACAGCGGCTGCATGCATAATTAAGAGAGAGAACGAGTGGATAGGGATGGCAACGGGCGGAGGCCCCCACCCACCCACCCAAACGGGGCTACAACAACTTAACAGCACAATGCACGATATTATTCTTTGTAAAAACATTAATTTGAAATCCTAGATAATCGACCATACATAATACATTACTTAAAGAGTTAAAAAGTTTATCTCAATTCTCGAAGCAACGATAGGAGTACTAATATGATATAAAAGTTCATCTCAAAACATAAATATAAGGTCATGCATGTCTTCGATAGATTATTCGTGAGTATGCACATGCGATGGACCTTGATCGAACAGACGAGAAGTCTCCTTACATGCTATATTATTTTATTCTAAAAGGAGTACGTATGAACATCCCAGCAATAACGGAATTGCTATACATCATTATGCTATTTTCTTTTACTAGTAGGGTGCACGTGCGTTGCAACGGAATCCCATGTTTTAAACGAAACATTTTTTATATTGTGTGAAGTGTACGTATAAAGCTGAAGCTTTCTGAATCGGCTCCCACTGAAAATTTTCAATAGTAAAAAATGTGAAACAATTTTGCATTGCATTCCATAGCTCAAAAGTTTTTTGAACAAAATCTTAAATTGTTGTTCAAATCAAGCAAAAAACACATATTTATATTGAAAAATTTAGGCACACATTTGAAGTTAGACCAAACAGTTATAATAGCTTAAGTCATGCACACATTTGCAATTAAAACCCCGAACCAATGATGTTTTTTAGGTAATCCAACCATAACATGTCCATGAATGAATTGATTCCCTGTATCAACATGTCCTAGTTACATACCCGTGCATTGCAATGGATAAAAAGAATCATACATGAGATGTGACACACTCCACGAGAGCGAGCGGAAGTGGGAGGAGGAGGAGCTGAGAACCGTGGCACGGGAGAGGGACGTGCGCGGCCGAAGGAGCAGTTGTGGTGGGAGGTGAGGAAGGAGGTGACGTCGTCGCCTCCCTCGGCGGTCGCGTCGTTGTCGATGAGGAGGATCGAGATGTCCGAGTGCGCCTTCCGCGCATGGCAGAGCTAGCCCTCGTGGATATCCCTAGGGGCGAGTAGCACGGATGCCGCGATGCCGGCGAGGCGCTCCGAGTGACGCATCTGGTCGACGCTGTCGTGGGCGACGTTGCAAATGCCGTGAAGTTTTGTTCAACAATTTTCTCCTATCTTTTCGTAGCGGTTTTTTTAGAGGCCAAGAGGGCGTGGGGAGCACACAGGGGAGGGGGCGGGAGGAGTCGGGGCGAGTTTTTTTTTTGTGGGACGATGATCCCGTTGCACAGGAGTAAACTTCTTTTTTATTAGTTAAGATAGAACTACATAGATCCTAGCCATAGTGCTAAAATAGTATGTACCAACTTTGTCGACAATAGCTAGCCGTTCGAATTCCAATTTTGACAATCCCTTTCTAGAAGTATCAAAATAGCAAGTAATGGATCATATATCGAAGGGTAGAGGTCTTTTTGTCTAGTTGAACCTTTCAACCTCCTAAGCCTTAGAGGACTTAAGGGTGTTGCCATCTCTTGCCTAAGTTCACATTAAAAAAACCTAGCTAGTGTGCTTTTGCCTGATGTGACAAGAATGCACATACCATTCAACTTTTTGAAAAGGCAGTCACCTCTAGATTTCCAAAGAAGGCAAGATATATATTCAAGAAGCTAAATAATAAGCATTTTGAGTGCGTGTGTAATGTATTCGCACTGGAATTGTTGACTGTCTTCAGCCCAAAGTAGGACCGTAGGAGTTAGAACTGAAAACAAACAGCTCGAAAATAAGAGCATTCTAAAAATAAATCCTCATTCTCGGGTTGTCCACATCATATATCCCGTAGTATATATTATGAACCCTATTAGCTACAATATGAACCCGGTAGCTATAAGGATACTCACTCTTCCTCTTATGATATATTACTTCTAAGATTTATAAAATATTAGCTCTAAACAAATATTGTTATGATATAATTTGACCAAGTTTGGTAACATGAACCACATATACCTTCTACAAACGAACTTCATTAATCAGTAAGATAGTGGTAAAGGATGTATGCATTAATAAGTCATGAAGTACTACATGAACTATTTGTATCAACCAATTCTCCATTTGAGTATCTAAAATTGATGAAGGAGCGCCACAGACCCAATAGCCCCATTAACATCATAAACAAGACCAGTTCTTGTACATAATTAAATATTGCATGCTAACAGCATAAATAAGGTCAGTTCTCCCTAAGAACTAGTGCATAAATAAGACAACCTCTTAACAGAAGGATCTAGATTTGTCAGAAAGATTCAATAACTGTACTCAAAATCAACAAGATATAATTCTTGCATACAACTCCTAATTCAAATCGCTGCCTGATCTTTGTTTGGTCTGTCAAAATTAAAACTATAAATCTATTAGTGCAGAAAGGAAAAGGAGGAGAATGATGAGCATGACACAGTTTTACAATGAACAATGGGCATCCCTTGTTCCCAACAATCAACCCAGTTGTGGGGACCCCGGTAATTATCTCCATAAGACCGAGATTAGACAAGGTCTTAGGGACATAATCACGGGTCTCCGGTAAATGAATTCCAATTTAACTCGATCCAAGTGAGAGGCTTAGCCGAATCCTAGAGCCTCAACGATCATACGCGCTGCTCCTTTGCGAGCGCTACATGATTGTCGATTCTCTTTCGATCCGAAACACTACACTTAGTGAGTTAAATGGGAATTCATCAACAACGAGTATGACTTATATTGGCTCCCAAGATCAACGACCAATATACTCATACTCTCATCCAACGTTGATTACATCCATACAACGCATACAACAAGAGATTAAAAAGACATACTGCATAATAGTTAAGGTCTACAGCTTATTACATGCGGCCGACCGGCCAAATTCAAAGTAAAGTACCAAGTAGCAGCGGAAGTAAATAGATAAAGCAAAAGACCGGCAGTGGTATGCCCATCACCCATCGGCAACCGACTGGGGGTTAAATGATAGCACACTACTCATTAGTGTCACCCAAGTCAACACTAGCGAGATCGTCATACTCATAATCTTCCTCACCTGAAAAGGTCAGCAAACATCTGGCTGAGTACAAGTGTACTCGCAAGTCTTACACAAATAAAAATAGTTATGCATAAGGGTCATTCAAAGGATGGCTCATATTGGTTTAGTTTTGCGAAAGAGACGCAACAATTAACATCCTACACATACTAGTTTTTCATGTGCCCATTTAAAAATCAGATTTGAAGTAGAAGTAAAGCATATGGCAAATCATTTCAGTAATAAACAATTCAATCATACCAGGACCAAAGTGGCAGCCCACTTTGATGTACTAAACACATGAACATCCCGTTCATGACGAATACCAAGTTCAACCACAATTTTAATTAAAAGTCTAACAATAAGCAGCCACAAATTTCAAGCGGTCGTCCATAACCGTGGACACGGCTATTCGAATAGATTATACCCTGCAGGGGTGTACTACTTTACCCACACGACTTGATTAGCCCGTAAGCCTCCAGAGGCCTCTGGAAGAGCACACTTCCTATGGTATGCCGGCCGGGTAAATCAAGATACAGTCATTTTCAGCAAGAAAGCCCTATTGAGCTAAGTCCCCCTTGTGAGATGGTTCCTTGCCTAGTACAAGCGTCTGATAGCACTTGCTAGGGGGCTCACAAGTTATATTGGAAATACCGATGAAATCAAAATAAAAAGAATTGGTGCTCTCTTGCACACTATAAGGATTACATCGGCTCCTAAGGAACATAGGATTTCACGGTCGCTATGCCCCTTACACCACCAAGGACTTAACACAATAAAACCCTCCCCTACTTAAACATACGGCACCCATATACCGCGTGTGGCAAAGACGAGTGTTGCTTGAACAAAGAGTACCCAAAGTTCGGTCCTTAATTGTCGGACAAGTCCTTCCACTTACCTAATGCTCGTGCACAAAGCACCATCACTAACCAACACTTGTCCAGACCAAATCTCATTTTAAAAATGACAAAATTTAGCTCATAAAACAGCTACAAAGATCTGAAGTATAAATCATAAAATGATAGTTGTGTTTATCCCAAAACCGGCGGGTTATTCCCGACGATCGAACTACCGTATCTAGACTTGCATGGCTAAGCAATTCTATAACCCATAATTCACACATCCTATCTTAAGCATATAGGAGTTGGCGTAATTCAAGATTAACCTCAAGCATAGGACATAACTAAACTACACATCACAAAAATATTGACATAATCAAAATAGCATGCAAGCAATTATCATTGCACTATCTTAACCAAAACTGGGATCAAATATGATGCAAAAGAAAGTTCAAATGATGCTTGCCTTGCAGGTAGCTAAGTTGTTCGCTCTCGATTGCGTAGAGTCGATATCAATAAGCTCGGTATCTAGATAAATACAATACCGAATAAACATCGAAATACCTCAAAATCAAAATGCTCAAAAATGCATGATTTTTCTACAGTAGCTAAGTCATGATTTTAGATGATTTTTGGTGAAAGAATTATTTCATTTTGATTTAATATGTGAAAGTTATGGTGGTTTGAATTTCAGATTTCAATATGTCTCTAGTTAAGCAATTTAATTATGAAGTGAAATTTTGTAGAGCAGTGGTGAACACAAGGGTTACATGAATAAATGGGCAATATTATCACAAGTTCAAAACAGTTGAGTTTGCTCCAATTGGAGTTTTCATGATTTAGTTATTGATTTCTAAAGTTATCGGCATTAATAGTGCAAAAATAAAGCTTTTTAGGATCATTTTCTTCAAACTATAGTTTCTGTGATAGAGGTAAGTTGGAAACTATTTTTATAATTAAGTTCATTTGAAATAGAAATTATCAAAACTGATTTCACTGTTTTTGGAGTTTCCAAGAATTACTTATACATTTTTGAAGTTATCAGCCCTTTTTCTATTACAAAAATAATAGGATCAATGACTCATTTTCCAAAATAAAGTCCTCTGTTATAGGGACAGGGTTGAAACCAATTTTAATATAAAGTTCATTAAATATGAAAATTATCATAAGTGGTTTCACTCATTTTGGAGTTAAAAAGAAATAGTTATGTATTTTTTAAATTAAAAGCCTTTTTTTAATTATAAAATAATAGAGTTATGGACCATTTTCTTAAAACTATATCCTCTGCTAAATATAAATGTTTGAAACCTATCTTAAAATAATAAATATAAATGTTTGAAACCTATCTTAAAATAAACTTTACTTAATATGAAAAAAATCAAATCTGGTTTCATTCACTTTGGAGTTTATTTGAATTAGATATGGATTTTTGAAGTTAATACAATTTCCAGTGTGCAATTAATTGTATTTCGAAATTTCTTAAGTATTAAATACATTTTATACCGAGAGCTATTCTAGCCTCAGTGGATGACAGTGGGACCAGGGTCAAGGTTTTGACCCAGTCAGCAAAGACTTGGGCTCGGCTGCAGGCTAAGGTGAAAGCGTATTTTCAATAATACGTCTTCTACTACAAGAACGTGTAACTTCATTCTAAGCATAAAAGAATTACGCTTTTCCTTAAACAAAACATACTTCACCACCTACACCTCCACTTACCGGCCATATGGCCCACAAGTCATACACTACAGTCAACTAATAACGCATTAAACGTGATTTCCGACAAAGAACTTCATCATTAACTACTAATCATTGCAATTAAAATCCTAACTACGCCACTACAGTGCGGTCGGAGCGTGCCACTCGCGCGTATGCGCGGCGGTGGACCTCGCCGCCGGCACGGTAGCGGGGCTCCGGACTCAGCGTCGACATGAGCAAGTGCGCAAGGAGCTGGCGAACTCACCTAGGGTGGCGCATAGTCCGAAGGTCGCCGGAGCCGAGGTCGCGGTGGCCGGAGGCGGAGACGACGGGGCGGCGCTCACGGGGAATGCACTTCGGACGACGAGGGATCTCGAGGAAAGGTGCGTCAGCACCGCCTGGCCACCATGATCATGAATCCGAGCTCCATTAAGGCAGAGAGGCAAAGCAGCGGCCGGGACATGGACGGCGGCGGCGCGGCCATGGAGCTTTACGGTGACGAGCTTGGCCTTGCAGGGAGAAGGGGCAAGGAGTTCAGAGGAGGAAGTGAAAGACCTCTGGAACCTAACGGACACACCGGTTAGGGAGGAGACTCACCGGAGACACTAAATCGGCCTGAGGCGGAGGTCGGTCGGAGCCGAGGAAGACGAAGGCCGTGAAGGTGAGTCCCTGCAGCAACAACCAATTACATTGGTGGGTACACTCGTTGGGGCAACTCGGAGCTCCTAGACAAGGTTATAAGGCTTGAGACTCACCAGAGATGGAAGTTTGCCCGGTGTGACAGTGCTGGCGCCTCCAGAGCGCGCACCCGCGGTGACCGGGACAAGGTCGCGTCCCTCGAGCTACACGGCATCGGAGTGTCTCGGGTTAGCAAAAATGGAAGCGACTCCGAAGTAGGAAAAGAAAGTACCGACGCGGCGGCCCTTACCGGGACCAGAGAGGAAGCTTTGCTTCCTTCTCTCCCACAGCCGAGGGGAGAAGTGAGCTGCGAGAGGGGGGTTGAGGCGGTTTTGAGCTGGAAAGAAGATGGAGGAAGAGGCGGCGTTAGCGGGCGATGCTCACGGGTTGGTTGCAGAGGGCGGTGGGTGACGGCGTTTCTCGCACGGACGGAGCCCGCGGCAAAACGCGACGGCCGCGTGGAGCGTTGCTTCTGCTCGAGGTTGAAGAAGCGCGGTGCGGTGGGGCCATTGTCGGCGGCAAGCGAGTGGGTGTGGGCGAGATGGTGCGGCTGGATCAAATGGCGCGTCGGGCTCGGTCGAGTGCGGTGCATTTAGGCGGTTTGGTTGGACCACGACGAGGTTGGCTGGGGTCGGAGCAACAGTGTTGGATCTAGTGTTTTAAAAATCAGTTTGACCAAAGCTAAACAAGTTTGACCTAGGCTTTAAATATAGAAATAAAATTCTATAAATTCCAAATTAATTCATGAGTGCTCCTGGGATGACCTAGTATTTATAAAAATTATTGAACCCTACTGCTCATAATATATTTTGTGATATTTAAATTCAAACTTAATGTATGTCTTTTAAGTTGGTTTGAATTTTCATTAGGTTCAAACCAGTTCCAAAAATTTTGACAAAATTATATTTATTCATGAAAACTAATTTAGTATTTAATTAAATTGGTTTCAGATCATGATCACAACTTTTTATCACTGATTTGAATTGAAATGTGAATTTTGATGTGTAGGTCCACCTCAAATTAGATTTTCCAAGTACAATATATTATGGACATGTTTTGAAATAAAAAATGCATGCTAATGAAATACATATTAATCCATTTTAATTGTTGGGGCTGTGACACCAGTGCTCCCAAATTTCATCTTGATCCCTCTCCTAATGCAAGCAAGCTGCTGCAAACCCACACCATACCAAACCAAATTATCGAGCATCAAATCAGCAAATAAGATACATGGATCACCCCATTATAACTTAGGGGCATTCACGTATTTGCCACTGTACTTGCATGCGAGTTTTGTTTTTTCCACTGTTGTGAGTATGACATGTGGTCCCGGAACCCACATGTCATACTCACATAAAGTGGCAAAATCTAAAACTCACCCAATTGCAGTGGCAAATACACAATTGTTCCTATAACTTATGGCTCCAGCATGCTCAAGACATAACATTGCAATTTTTTTTGACGTAAAAGGTAGATAATTCTCTACCTTATGACCATTGTATTGAAATGGTTGCCAATGCATACCAATATGCAGCGACAAATGAAAGAAGACAAAAAAGAAAAAAGAGAAGAGAAAAAAGAAAACTAAAATGAAAATGAAGGAAAAGGAAAGGGAAAGGGAAAAAGGAAAAGGAAGGAGAAAGGTGGAGCTACCCCGACATTTTACAATAAGAGATGACACCACTGTCGGAGTGAAGTCCGGTACTCGGTTTTAGTCCTGAAGGACCAGAGGCTAATGTAGTCTTGGATCTGGCATTGTATTGTAGTGTTTCCACTTTCAGTACTTTGGAAAATCCTTTTATTTCTCATGGTCCATAATATATGAGCGCAGGCTGCAAAGCAAATAGGCCAAACTTCATGGTAGCTCATTAATTGTGCTGATACTTTTCCACAAATTCTAGCATGTCCTTGGAAGGGGTAGCTCCAACTGAACAACCTCAAAGCAGGAATATCACACAACCTGAAAGCACATATATATATCCTAGCTAAACAACCTAAAAGTGTTTATGGGCAAGTAAAGATATATATCCCAATAAATAGAAGTGTTTCATTGCCTTATATTAAATCCTACAAAATAGTTCTCAGACTTTTGAGCTCAGAAGCACGGACACGTCTGAAATGTGTCGAGTCCGTGTTCGTGCTTGTGGACAGGTAAAGATATATATCCCAGTAAATAGAAGTGTTTCATTGCCTTATATTGAATCCTACAAAATAGTTCTCAGACTTTTGAGCTCGGAAGCACGGACACGTCTGAAATGTGCCGAGTCCGTGTCGGACACGGACACGGTGCCGACACGGCTCGGACACATATTGCAGGCGTGTCGAAAATTACAACCACGAAAAAAACAAAAATAAATTCAGACACGTATCGAACACATATAGGACACGTATCGGACACTTGGGCCCTTTCAATTCGGCCCAAAACGGTAGCCAGTCCATTCCCCATAACCAGTTAACCCTAGCCCGGTGAGTGCTGCGATTCCCCTTTCGACGTCGCGTCGGCTGAGCCCCCAACGCGCGCTTTGCCTGCTGCGTTGCTAGATCCGCCGACAATCGACGGCCGATGGCGAGCCTCTCCCTCCAGATGCCGCCCCTTCCATGCTCCTGATGTCGCTCTGCTTCTCCCCTTCGACGCCGCCTGCAGCCCTAACGCCGCTCTACTTGCCGCGCCGGCTCGGCGCCGCCTGCCGTCGCCGGCTCAACCGCCCCTACTCCTGCCGCGCGCCCTGCCGCCCGAGCGACTCCCCTTCGACGCTGCCTTGGCTTCCAGCCATGAGGCCCTGACAACGACTGATTCCCCTTCTCCCCATCGCCAATTTGGACTTGCTTCGTTGAGTTGTTTGTTCTCCTCTTAAAGATACACTACTATTGTTGATGTCATGCCGCTGCTTGTGCATACTGCATAGTATCAGTATGTCATACATTAGTATTTCGCCCTCATCAGTATGTCATGCCGCTGCTATTGTAACTAGTTGAGGATACGCTGCTATTGTTAAAGTGTAAAGCCACTACTTGTGCTAGTATCAAACTATCCGTATGTAAAGCCAACTAAAATACAAGTATCATTTCCGCAGAAAATCACTCCTTTGGATGTCTAAAACAGAGAACTTAGATACTTAAATATGTATTGTAACTGAAATCGCACACATAACATAGTCCAACATACTATGCACATAGAGCTGTACATACAGAAGCAGACAGGATGCAAGAAAACATGTAGCTAAAGTAAAGAAGAACACATTAGGCTATGTTTTCTTACATCCAGCCTACTTCTGTATGTACAGCTCCATGTGCATAGTATGTCATACTGTCATGCATTAGTATTTCGCCACTCATGCTGTCATGGTAACTAGTTTTGCACTTTTGCTTGAACATGATTAGGACTTAGGAGATGGAACCGGCTGATTCAAGTGCTGAGCAACAGAATGTGAAAACTCCGTTGTGGAATCATGTCGAGTGCCTAGAGAGGACTAGTGGAGAAGGTGGAGGAAACGTGATATTCAAATGCAAATATTGTAAACATGTGTACACCGGAAGCTACTCTAGAGTGAAAGCACATTTGCTCAAAATATCTAATGGTGGAATCAAAATGTGCCCAAAGGTAACCGTACCTATCCTTACTCAACTTAGAAGTGAAGTTGCAAAGGCTGAAGAAGAGTTAGCAAAAACAAAGCCAAAACATATTCCCTTGCCTACGACCGCCACTAGTACCGCCGATAGTGTTAGTGTTGCTTCATCTAGCATAGGTTCTAACCGGAGGGGAACTTCAAGCTCAGCTTTGAAGAAAGCTTTCAACAATGAAACTCGTCAACCTTGATGCTATGATTGCGATGATGTTTTATTCTTCAGGTTTGTAATCAACTTGAATCAAAAGCATTGCTTGAATTTATCCAATTGACACAATTCCTTAGAAGCTTTCAACTAACTTAGGGTTATGTTTTTGTTTACACTTTACAGGATTATCTTTCAATGTAGCAAGAAATCCACATTATCAAAGTTCATATACCTACGCGGCAAACCACAACATTTCTAGTTATGTTCCTCCTGGATACAACAAATTGATGACCACTCTTCTTCAACAAGAAATTGAGTCCTTATTAGAGTGGACAAAGAGCACATGGTCTGAAAAGGGAGTGAGCATTTGTTCAGATGGGTGTTAGATGCACAGAGGCGATCACTCATAAACTTTATTGTTGTTTTTGAGAGTGCACCGATGTTCTTACGAGCTATCAATGCCGAAGGCGAGGTGAAGACAGGAGTACATTGCAGAGAAGTTGATTACTGTTATCAAAGTTCATATATATATAGCTGTGTCCCCGTGTCGCCATTTTTAGAAAATGGCGAATCCCGTGTTCGATACGTGTCGTGTCCGATACGTGCCGTGTCCGACACGCATGTCCGTGTCCGTGCATCCTAGCTTTTGAGCACCAGCGAGTACTCTACTGTTTAAACTACAACAACTATTATTGTTTCAGACCAAGTTACAGAACAATGCCGACATTTCCCAGATCTAAATTCTACATCAAGAAGGAAAATGAAACAATAACTTAGATATGAAAATTCTATTGGCAAAATACTTACATTGTTTGCCACACGTCATTTTTTTAGTGGCCAACTGGCTGCATTAAAGAAGAGGTGAGACGCGTGCGCCGAGCATCCAAGCGTCGAACGCGGGCGGGCAAGGGCCTAAGAGCCCCGTGCCAACTGAGCTAAGCTCAGTTCTCATGTCAATTTTTTTTATTATTATTAGGCTCGTCCGTGAATTCTCCATATCGATGTATCCTCGGCATCCTTACTGCTATCCCCAATCAGAAAGTTGTTGTCATCATTGCTACCGTTTGCAGCAAACATGTATCAAAACCATTCTGAGTTTCTTTTCGTTTGCTATCTTCGAAACATAAAGTATGCAGCTATTACTTTTATCAAGACAAGGTTAACATAGTTGAGTTTAAATACCAATTGGTTCATGTCATAAGCAAGGCAACCTTGTCGGCCAGTCCAGCCAACATCAGCTATTGCCATTCACCTGACGCCATTCTGTCTTGAAGAAACATCTGTTTGTCCTCTTTCATTTTCTTCACAATCTCAAGGACCTTGGGGTTAAAGAAACGGTCTCTGACATACTTTTTTTCCTCTGCTTGTATTTCTTTGATGGCAATTGGGTATGGATTTGGAGGTGGTCTCTTTCCTTCACTGCGTGCAATTTGTTTCAGTTCCTTATATGCTTTCTTCTTTGCTTTCTTCTCTGCCCGATACTCCATCTACAAAAAAGGATGATGGTTATGCAAGGGATTTGTACTAAAAACAGTAGTGTTCATGACATATAACTGCACTCTATACCATCAAATTTGAATAGAGTAGGACCCAGAATAGGATGACTGTTTAAGGGTATTTCATGAAAGAAAAGAAGGATAGAAAAGGATACTTACATCTGCTACAGCCATTGCATCATCTTCATTGACTCCCTGCTCTTTCAACTCTAAGACACGCCAAGCAAAAACTCGGGCTGGTGGTGGATCAAACCCACTTATTCTGTAAGAATTGGACTGCTATTAAATTTGTGTTTGAAATGAGATTTTAAATTCAAATAAAGTAGCCCAATGAACATAGGATCAAAATATTAGAGAGAGAACACCATCAGTGGTGGGCAAAGGAGTCTACTATCTAGAGCTGGGAGAACAGCAAGCATCGCAATCAAAAAGAGAATGTGCCCGATCAGTTACTTTCAATTCAATAAATAAATGTGCCCGATCCGTTTTGCTCGTTTGCAGTACATTTGGCTTGTGAAAAATCAATTTGGAATAGCACAGCAAGTCTCGAATGGTCTAACTGTAATGTTGATTGTTCTAATGTCCACATGCTTAATTTCTTACTAGGACAAAACTGCGCAGCGTAGCGCTGGCGATTGCAGCGTGATTCAATACTTTGGATATTTTTCTATACACAAAAGCATGGTGGAACAACAGATTGTAACAAAACTAAGGCACATGCAACACAATGACATAGAAGCACATCGATACAAAGAAAAAGAGCGGCTCAACTCGCCACGGACAGTCCACCGACGATTCAAGCACCGCACGGACAGTTGCAGGACAAGAAAGAGCAATCACAGGCAACGAAGCCGCTAACAAGAGGATTTGACATGACCGTATATCCGGACGAGGAAGCTGGCACGAAAACTGGGAAAACCAAAGGCATTGACCGAAACAACAGCAGTAACAGCAGGCATGGAACCAGGCAGTTTTGAGTAGAGACAATGATCTATCCTGAAAGTATGTTGCCTTAGGCCGAGAGAATCCCACGCCCAGATATACACATCCAGAAACAGTGATGTTCCCATATGAAAGAAAACATCTCTAGCACAAAAAAGCTACTAAAAACAGTAGCCAGCCAGTGCTAAGGGAGAATCCATGCGATTATTTAAAAGATAGCAATACAACCTAGCAAAAAGTTGGTCCAAAATGATCTTTCATTGACATGGCTTCTTAGCAGTTCATCGGAAAGAAAGAACATTATATATCACAAACATGTACCGCTAAATTGAGAACAATCAGCCCTTATTAGGGTTTCGAACTATCTGATAATTAGCGGTGACCAAACGAACCCTCTTGAGTTGGTTGGTGGGTCTCTTATTCCAGTAACATGAGAAACTTCCAGTAATCCAAACTAACCAAAAAGAAATGAATTGGAAGATCAACACACATACAAAGCAGAGTCCATCAACCAATGTGGGGAAGAAACCTTCAGATCACTGGAAGTATTTGTTGTAGCAAAATCCAACGGATATGGGGAAAAATGTTGATGGGTCAACTGGGGTGACAGCAAATTCCACGGACCCACTGCAAAGAATTTTTAAAAAGAGTTAAGTAACAAGGTTGCTACAGATTTGGGAAATGATTCTAAGAATTGCTATATTTCATGCACCCGCGGTTCGACTGAGCAATACGAAAAATAGGTCATTCCAACACAGTTTTCAGAAGGAAACACTAAACCAAAAAATGCACGAGAAAGAGGAAATATATGCAGCTGAAGGCTACAAAAGGGGGAGAGGTGCAATTTATAATACCATCACAACTGTTTTAGTATTATCTAGTGTAATACCATCTATAATATAAAAGTTAAGATCTATCTACACAAAATTCCGACCCTTAACAGATGGAACACCAGTGATTAGAACAAAGGCAAGAGTGATAGTTATCATCTGTAATTTGTTAAGACGCGACTGCGGACACCATGCATAGCAAGAACCTTAAAAGGTTTACTTGAAAAGATGCGACTGCAAACACCATGCATAGCAAGAACCTTAAAGGTTTAATTCAAAAAAAAATGGGAAACGTTGTCTGTAAGAATCTTTCCAAGATTAATTTAGTAAAATATAAGAGGGAGGTAAATTAAAGAAGGAAACATTACTTGTACTCTGCATCTATCTGCCAAACACTTGGAGCTTCCTGAAGTGCAGGCAGAGGTATCACTCCGTGCTAATAGGAGGCAAGAATTGGGGAGCAGGCAGAGACGCTACGTGATATGAAAACACTATGCAGGGCAAACATCTCGGAAGCCTCATATTTAATGTTGACGTAGGTTTCATTGGCAGATACTGATGGACAAAAATTTATTACATAAAGCAAAAGCGAGTTAATGAAAGTCCAAATTACTTGATACCTGAAGAGGATAAAGTGAATATGCAACTGATAGGGGTAAAGATGACGCATTCATTCTTAATGAAAGTCCAAAGTATTTGATACCTGAAGAGGATAAAGTGACTATGCAGCTGATAGGGGTAAAGATGACGCATCCATTATTTGCATCCTGCATTTCAGCAGAGGAGTCTCATTTTGACCACTCGGGAAAGGACCTTCTGGATCAAGTCTCTTTCCATCTGCATGAACACCAACCATAAGAATTAACCTCTTAGATGTTAACAAATACTGCCAACTGATTGTAGTAGTGGCAAAGTTATAACCAGAAGAAAGAGCAGGAGATGTTGAAAGGCGAAAAAGGATAATTTTGTTGCTGTTCCAACCAGCAACATCGCCAATTGGTACCATCTAAGGGGTTAATTTTGTTAACATATAAAGGCCAATGCAGTTTTTTTTTTAAAAAAAAACTATTGCTTAGATGTGGCAAAATATATATGGCAGTATTTTCTACTGCATTTCGTTGACAAAGGGCAAGAAGAACAGTAGTAGACACCTAACTAATAGAAAGCAAAGAAACTAAATAAATCTTTTTGTATGCCAACTAATTGAAGGTGTGCTGACGGAAGAATGCTACAATATACCTCCCCCTTGCCTAACAAAATCCATGGTAATGCAGTAGAACACAACGAAGGGGGGAGGGGAGCACTTTTGCAAAACATTTACTGCACCTCATAACCTTAGAATTGTGTAGACCACAGTGCACATAATCTTGCCACGAAATATGACTACATCCATTTGTTTCTTGATGTCGTTGTGGTACTGCATCATAGCACTGTTCCTATAGTGCACCTTACGGTACTGCAGAGGATCCGGATTCCTGCATAATGGCTTCAAGGTCAATGTCCTGACACAGCGATAATCCAAGTGTAGCCACTCCACGATAACACCCATCATTCAATGGCGACGTCTAGGATGCGTTGCATGGGGTCAATAGCCAAGATGAAAAATGAGGGGATGCTTTTATTTTAAAATGGACATGTATTTGTTATACAATTCTAATGCTTATGATTAAAAACATAGTTGTATTTTTATACAACCTTAATAGTTCTAATATATACCTAATTAATTTGCGCCGTTACAATTTGGACCCACCAAAATAAGCAGTGTAGATCTTTCGCTTTTTGTCTGATTAATGAGGGAATTTCTAGCTCACAGAGCGAACATGTTGACTTCTTTTTCTATTATTTTAATAATAGGCAAAAGTCTTAATAGTCCCCTAAACTATGTAAACTCGTCCCAATAACAACAGTGGTTTTCCCACGATGCTGGGAGCTCGTGCACCGCCGCCAGGAGCTTTGAAACTCTTTTATTTGAAAGTTTTCCGGTTTGATTTTTTTCCAATTTAAAATCTTTTGATTTGGAAGCTTTTCCGATTTGAAAATTTTCAATTTGAAAGTTTACGAGTTGAATTATCCTGATTTGAAAGTTATCCGATTTGAAAATTTTCGAGTAGAAATTTGGTTTTTTTGTGTTAACAGGGGAAGGAAGGGGATGGGTGGGTGTGGGTGGGGGGATGAGTGGGAAACAACTATTAAAAAGCCTCCTCCGCCGCACTAGAGGGACCTTGCCACCGGAGCTATTGGCAGCGAGGGGTCGTCGCTCTGGTGTGCGGTGGAGGAGGCTCAAGGCCGAGGGGGCGCGAGGCGAAGTAGGCGGCCCTTCGGCCGCTGAGGCAATGTTTTTGCCCAAAGGGCTTCAGCTGCTCATCGGTCCGCGCGAAGGGCGCCGAAGGACGAAGCCGAATGGTGCTCTGTGCTGATGAAGGGTGGCCGGGCCGGAGGCGAAGCTTCGGCACGGGATCGTTGCTGAGGGGCGGCCCGATGCGGCACTCCCCTTCGTGCAATGGTTGAGTGCTCCGGAGGCGCTGCGCGGGTGGCGAAGTGGTGGCTGTGGCGAGGCAGCCCGGAGGTACTTCGAAGGAGCCGAAGGTGTCTGAGGGGAAGGGCCTCCGGGCGGCCAGTGGGCGGTTCGCTCCGGAGTGCCTCCGGATCAGTGACGAAGTACCTGGCTGCTCTTGCCGAAGGTGCGGGATGGGGGCTACGGCCAAATGTTTTCTTCGGGCGAAGTTGGATGCTTGAGCGAAGCTGATCCGAAGGTGCAAGGGGCCTTCGGCTGCTGAGCAATGGTGGGCCGAAGGCGAGCCTTGGTAGTTTCGGTAGTGCGAGGTGATCCTCGGCCGAAAGTGTGCTTCGGCTCAGCTGTGGATGAGCTTCGGACTTCTCTCTTTTTCTTTGCATAGCTTTTTGTTCGGTCCGCACGGACGGCGCCAACTGTCGTAGCTGGAAAGCTAGACAGTGGGTACGGGGACCCTCCGTACAGCGGAGACCCTCCGTACCCTTTTGTCTTAGGTGAAGGACCGAGGGGAGAGAAGGACCAAAGACGCCATGTACGCCTGTGTATTGCTTTCTCTATTGATATGATGATGAGCTTAGCCCCCTTTACATATGCCCTTGGGGCTCTATTTATAGGAGGGCAAGAAGGGGCATTTACCTTCTTGCCCTCACAAGGTATAGAGAGAGGGAGGGTACTTAGGTACATTTGCCTAGATACGCTATATAGACTAGGTCTACATATGTGCAGTATCCCCGACAGCATACCAGTATCCCCGACGACCCTAGGGTACGGGGCACCCTTGGGGTACGGCTACGACATGCTCTAACATAATCGTGAACTAATCAACTAATTTCTCCTTCATTTGTTGTACGCTGCCTGAAGAGTGGCAGAAGGATGCTCCCATCAAGGAGCTACCCCCGTTCCGAGTGAAGGACGTGCAACGAATCGACATGAGCTGCCTCGGCACCTTCGCCGACCTGCTGGCGCACTTCGTCACCAGAGCCAGACGATCCTCCAACCTCATAATCAACACCTTCGACGCCATCGAGGGGCGCTGTCATCGACAAGATCCGCCAAGACCTGCCCGTATCGGTGTTCCCCGTCGGCCCTCTCAACAGGTTGTCACCGCCGCCGTCGATCGAAACCAACCTGTCACCTCAACACCGCGGCTGCCTCGACTGGCTGGGCACCCAGGCGCCGGGATCTGTGCTCTTCGTGGGCTTAGGGAGCGTCACCGCCGTGGACGCTCACCAGTTCGTGGAGTTAGCTTGGGGCCTGGCTGAGAGCAATCGCTCGTTTCTGTGGGTGGTCAGGCCAGGCTTGGTCCGTGGCGGTTTGGAGTCCGACTCTGGCGAGGTCGAGCTGCCCGAAGAGGTGCAGGAGGAGACACACGATCGAGGGAGGATCGTCCGTTGGGCCCTGCAGGAGGAGGTAGTTGGCCATCCTGCCATTGGCGCCTTCCTGACGCATAACGGGTGGAACTCGACGGTGGAGGCTCCAGCGGAGGGCATCGATGGCATGTCTGCCGTGCTTCGGCTACCAGTTTTGGACTGCTTGGTATGCGTGCGACATGTGGAGGGTGGGAGTGGAGGTGGAGGGGGTAACTGATCGGCTTGAGATCCGAGCCGCCATTGAGAAATTGATGGACGATGACAAGGAAGGGACGAAAGAGCTTAGAGAAAGAGCCAATGATATCAGGGCCGAGGCTGAAAAATGTATCAAAGGAGGAGGATCCTCTCACACAGCTTTGCTTAGCTTGGTGAATTCCATACTGTCATTCTGAATGTGTAACATCGGGTGCAAAGTTTTAAATTTCTTTTAACTTTCATTATAACTAGCAGGTGACTCACGCATTTGCGCAGCTAGATTTGTTTTAAAGTTTGTAATGACAAATGGTATAACTTAGATGCTTTATAATATATTTACGTATCTTGTAGCTATTTAGATTTTTAAGATATCATAAACATTAGAAAAAGACAATAGAAGCTTGAAGGAAAATACAATTTGAGTAACGTAATTGAAGTATGAGTTTTTATAGAAGAAAATCATGAGTATAATAAGTTAATCACTCTCCATTGTGTATAAATCATGTAGTTGCATGCCCTTAACTCTTTTCCAAAATTTTTGTATGCACATGTATCTCTGTTAATCTCAAGCAATACATTGATTATGTGTGCAATAAAAGTATCTTATTACTTTACATGGTATTAGAGTACATTGCCCACATATACACTGATGCACTATGGACGACCTATGTTGAACTTATCTTCCCTTATGTCGATTGCCCCACCGAACCGTGTGTCTTCTATCTCTTCTCCCCGCCACAATTTTTCTGCTTCAACCTCCAAGAGCAAACCCAATTCTTAATCGATATCTCTCAGCTGCTACCATTTCCAATGCAATGCTCTACTACATAGCTACTCTCTACTACTTTCCAATTATTGTTTAATGATGACTGTTGTGATATCTATACGTATATGCGTGCAAATATCGTCGATATCTGCCGGGACACCCGTTGCACTCTCTCCAGTAGCCCCAAGGCTATTCCTTACCGTTGCACTATCTCTACTCCGAGCTTTTTGCTCCTTTGTTTATGTACGCACATGCTTCTATTCGTAGGGTGCATGCATGTATATACACATGTACGATGTTATATATGCCCGATGTCTTCTTCTCCTGTGTCGGTCACTCCTCTTCTTCTACATTGTCTAACTCAACGATATGGTTTCCTCACTAACTGCGATGACCACCCATCTTTACTGATGTCGTTGAGCGGCGCAACCAGACGATTGTCGGCATGGCGCGCAGATTATCTAACAAAACTCCCCCTAATCTGCTACCTAACAAACTGAAAGCAAAATAGGTAGCATGGCGCCATCACTCAACACAAGGCGCGTCTCGTGGCAAAAGGGTATGCGCAGCGCGAGGGGATCGATTTTGAGGAGGTCTTTGCCCCTGTCGCGCGAATGGAGTCGGTGCGGCTACTGCTGGCTCTGGCGGCGCACCAAGGGTGGTCCGTGCACCACATGGACGTGAAGTCCGTGTTCCTGAATGGGGATCTCGTGGAGGAAGTCTATGTGGAGCAGCCGCCGGGTTTCGCCGTTGGCAAGCAGGAGCACAAGGTGCTCAAGCTATGCAAGGCGTTGTATGGGCTGCGTCAAGCACCTCGCGCTTGGAATGCCAAGCTGGACGCCAGCCTCCAGGAGCTGGTTTTCAACCGGTGCAAGGACGAGCACGTGTTGTACACGCGGCGGGCGCCCAGAGGAACGTTGATCGTCGGCATCTACGTCAACGACTTGGTCATCACCGGGACAACTCAAGCAGGCATCGACGAATTCAAGCGCGAGATGATGTCCATGTTTCGAATGAGCGACCTAGGACTGCTCACCTACTACCTCGGCATTGAGGTGAGCCAAGGCGTCAGCGGGATCACGCTCTGTCAGAGTGCATATGCCAAGAAGCTCCTGGATCAGAACGGCATGGCATAGTGCAATCCTTGCGACACACCGATGGAAGACAAGCTCAAGCTATCCAAGGCATCGACGGCACCGCCTGTTGACGCAAGCCGCTACCGGAGCATTGTGGGGAGCCTGCGCTATCTGACTCATACCCGACCGGACATCACGTTCGCCGTGGGGTACGTAAGTCGGTTCATGGAGGATCCGCGGGAAGATCACCTCGCCGCAGTGAAGCACATCCTCCGGTACATCGCCGGGACACGGAGTTTCGGCGTCACCTACCCGAGAGAAGAAGGAGGCGGGCTGGCTTTGTCGGGCTACAGCGATAGCGACATGGCCGGCGACCTTGACGGGCGAAAGAGCACCACTGGTATCCTCTTCTTCCTCGACACAAGCCCAGTCTCCTGGCAGTCTCAAAAACAGCGAGTTGTGGCTCTCTCCTCGTGCGAGGCGGAGTACATCGCTGCTACAACGGCGGCTGTGCGGGCGTCGGCTTCACCGGTACTCTGGAGCTCTTGGAGCGAAGCTTCGGCGCGGGACTCAGGGTGGACAACAAGTCCGCCATCGCTCTCAGCAAGAATCCAGTCCTCCACGACAGAAGCAAGCACATCGACACACAATTCCACTTCATCCGTGAAATCGTCGATGGAGGACAAATCGTCCTCGAGTTAAGCAGACGAGAAGCAACTCGCGGACATTCTCACTAAGCCTCTCGGTCGTGTCCGATTTTTGGAGCTACGCAACAAGATTGGCATGATCGAGATCAGGAGGAAGCAACAGAATTAGGGGGAGTTTTGTTAGATAATCTGCTACCTATTTTGCTTTCAGTTTGTTTCTTTCCTTGATTTTCTCTCCACGCCATGTTTTTCGGACGGAAACAGTGCGAACAAGAAAAAGAAGGCATGCGGGATCTTTTTGTTTTTGTATTTTTTTCTTTCTTTTTGTATTTTTCTTGTATTTGTAGGGTTCACCTAGATATACTTTTGTCTAGTTTAGAAAAAAAATTTTGTATTTTTCTTGTAACATTTTTTTTTGCCGTTAGCTGAAAATCTAAAGATGGGAATAAGTGACTAAAAATAACAAATTTTAAGGCAACTTACCTGTAGGCAGTCCGTAATATCTTAATCAAAACGTACACTGGTTTGTTCAACGGCCCTGTTCAGTTATTCTTATACCCCGGGTCCCCGACACAAGTCACGAGGGTCATCTTTACTGCTAAGTCCCTCGGCGCCAATTGCCAACCTTAACACTGCTTGCTCATCCTTGACAAATGACAAACATTTGAGACCGTACAAGGATCGCAACCTGTCCTTTGCAATATTCAATTCGATCTCTCTGCAGTGTCCCTCGTATTGGTTACCCCATTGTTAAAGGATCACACCGGAGACACATGGGGGGGTCGTTTTTGCGCCCTATTTTCCTTGCTGGAGACAACATATATAGTCGCTCCGGACGCCTCTCTTTATCTTTGAGCACTCTCTTTTCCCTGGCGTCCTGTAATCCTCATCAGCAAGGCAAGCATATAGTTCCCCGGCCCCCTATAAATACCGGTCGACGAATCCTCCGTCTTCATCAGCCACTCACTCACCTGCAGATCGCACACATTGCTCACTACGGAAGAAATTACCAAGCACAAATTTGAGCAATGGCGGCAGGATTGCAGGTGTTCGGGCAGCCGGCGTCCACCGACGTCGCGAGGGTCCTGACCTGCCTCTTCGAGAAGAACCTCGAGTTCGAGCTCGTCCGCATCGACACGTTCAAGAAGCAGCGCAAGCTCCCGGAGTTCATCAAGCTACGGGTATGTCAATTCGATCCATTACACTTTCCTGGGGTTCTTCGAGATGAACTAGATAGAAAATTACGTTGGTTTCATTCCTGTCGCGTGTCTCTGCAGGACCCGACTGGGCAGGTGACTTTCAAGCACGGTGACAAAACTATTGTTGGTAAGACCACAATTCTAAACCAGCACAACTGTCTTATTTCAAATTTAACAGACTTCATTCAAAGACTGAAATGGGCGGCATTGTATACAAACTGTCGGCATAAACACCTGATGATGGTTACCTGTTCTTGTTTCAGTAACTCTTAAATGGATCACCCAATTAATAGGTAATTAATGCGGTTCTTCTCTTGTGCCAGATTCGAGGGCTATTTGCCGGTACCTGTGCACTCAATTCCCAGAAGACGGCAACCGGACGATCTACGGCACGGGTTCGCTCGAGCGGGCATCGATCGAACAGTGGCTCCAAGCTGAAGCTCAGAGCTTCGATGCTCCTAGCTCAGAATTAGTCTTTCACCTCGCATTTGCGCCCGAGCTGAACATGACCCCCGACGAGGCCCGCGTCACGGAGAACGAGAAGAAGCTCCAGCAGATGCTCAGCGTCTACGACGAGGTGCTGTCCAAGAACAAGTTCCTGGCTGGTGACGACTTCACCCTGGCCGACCTGTCTCACCTCCCCAACTCCCATTACATCGTCAGTTCACCACGGGGCAAGAAGCTGTTCACTTCCAAGAAGCATGTGGCGAGGTGGTACGAGGCCATCTCGAGCCGTCAGTCGTGGAAGCAGGTGGTGAAGATGCAGAGCGAGCATCCTGGCGCGTTCGAGTGATCGATCCGCCCGATCGGTTGTGCGGCGAGCTCTTCGTCGACGGCTTCGTCAGGCTTCATACCGTGATGTTGTTGTCAAGGTCCCTCGGCTACGTACGTTGTCGTGTCGGCTAAAATAATATGAAGCCTTCCCTGCGGTGTCCCATGTCGTTTTGCTTTCAATTCAATAAATAAATGTGCCCGAGCCGTTTTGCTCGTTTGCAGTAGTACATCTGGCTTGTGAAAAATCAATTTGGAATAGTACAGCAAGTCTCGAATGGTCTAACTGTAATGTTGATTGTTTTAATGTCCACATGCTTAATTTCTTACTAGGACAACTGCGCAGCGCAGCGCTGGCGATTGCAGCTTGATTCGATGCTTTGGATATTTTTATATACACAAAAGCATGGTGGAACAACAGATCGTAACAAAACTAAGGCACGTGCAACACAATGACATAGAAGCACATTGATACAAAGAAAAAGAGCGGCTCAACTCGCCACGGACACCAACCACACTGGCCCGACAGTCCAGTAACAAGGTTGCTACAGATTTGGAAAATGATTCTAAGAATTGCTATATTTCATGCACCCACGGTTCGGCTGAGTAATACGAAAAATAGGTCATTCTTCCAACACAGTTTTCAGAAGAAAACACTAAACCAAAAAATGCACGAGAAAGAGGAAATATATGCAGCTGAAGGCTACAAAAGGGGGAGAGGTGCAATTTATAATGGCGTAATTTTGACACAAGGAAATTAGAACAACACAAAGACATCACAACTGTTTTAGTATTATCTAGTGTAATACCATGTATAATATAAAAGTTAAGCTCTATCTACACAAAATTCCGACCCTTAACAGATGGAACACCAGTGATTAGAACAAAGACAAGAGTGATAGTTATCATCTGTAATTTGTTAAGATGCGACTGCGGACACCATGCATAGCAAGAACCTTAAAAGGTTTACTTGAAAAGATGCGACTGCAAACACCATGCATAGCAAGAACCTTAAAGGTTTAATTCAAAAAAAAAAGGAAACGTTGTCTGTAAGAATCTTTCCAAGATTAATTTAGTAAAATATAAGAGGGAGGTAAATTAAAGAAGGAAACATTACTTGTACTCTGCATCTATCTGCCAAACACTTGGAGCTTCCTGAAGTGCAGGCAGAGGTATCACTCCGTGTTAATAGGAGGCAAGAATTGGGGAGCAGGCAGAGACGCTACGTGATATGACAACACTATGCAGGGCAAACATCTCGGAAGCCTCATATTTAATGTTGACGTAGGTTTCATTGGCAGATACTGATGGACAAAAATTTATTACATAAAGCAAAAGCAAGTTAATGAAAGTCCAAATTACTTGATACCCGAAGAGGATCAAGTGAATATGCAGCTGATAGGGGTAAAGATGACACATTCATTCTTAGTGGAAGTCCAAAGTATTTGATACCTGAAGAGGATAAAGTGACTATGCAGCTGATAGGGGTAAAGATGACGCATCCATTATTTGCATCCTGCATTTCAGCAGAGGACCCTCATTTTGACCACTCGGGAAAGGACCGTCTGGATCAAGTCTCTTTCCATCTGCATGAACACCAACCATAAGAATTAACCTCTTAGATGTTAACAAATACTGCCAACTGATTGTAGTAGTGGCGAAGTTATAACCAGAAGAAAGAGCAGGAGATGTTGAAAGGCGAAAAAGGAAAATTTTGTTGCTGTTCCAACCAGCAACATCGCCAATTGGTACCATCTAAGGGGTTAATTTTGTTAACATATATAGGCTAATGCAGTTTTTAATCTTTTTGTATGCCAACTAATTGAAGGTGTGCTGACGGAAGAATGCTACAATATACCTCCCCCTTGCCTAACAAAATCCATGGTAATGCAGTAGAACACAACGAGGGTGGGGGGTGTGGGGGGAGGGGAGCACTTTTGCAAAACATTTACTGCACCTCATAACCTTAGAATTGCGTAGCCCACAGTGCACATAATCTTACCACGAAATATGACTACATCCATTTGTTTCTTGATGTCGTTGCGGTACTGCATCATAGCTCTGTTCCTATAGTGCACCTTACGGTACTGTAGAGGATTCGGATCCCTGCATAATGGCTTCAAGGTCAATGTCCTGACACAGCGATAATCTAAGTGTAGCCACTCCACGATAACACCCATCATTCAATGGCGACGTCTAGGATGCGTTGCGTGGGGTCAATAGCCAAGATGAAAAATGAGGGGATGCTTTTATTTTAAAATGGACATGTATTTGTTATACAATTCTAATGCTTATGATTAAAAACATTGTTGTATTTTTATACAACTTTAATAGTTCTAATATATACCTAATTAATTTGTGCCGTTACAATTTGGACCCACCAAAATAAGCAGTGTAGATCTTTCGCTTTTTGTCTAATTAATGTGGGGATTTCTAGCTCACAGATCGAACATGGTGACTTCTTTTTCTATTATTTTAATAATAGGCAAAAGTCTTAATAGTCCCCTGAACTATGTAAACTTGTCCCAATAACAACAGTGGTTTTGCCACGATGCTGGGAAGGAGCTTTGAAACTCTTCTATTTGAAAGTTTTCCGGTTTGATTTTTCCCAATTTAAAATCTTTTGATTTGGAAGCTTTTCCGATTTGAAAATTTTCAATTTGAAAGTTTCCGAGTTGAATTTTCCCGATTTGAAAGTTATCCGATTTGAAAATTTTCGAGTAGAAATTTGGTTTTTTGTGTTAACAGGGGAAGGAAGGGGATGGGTGGGGGGTTGAGTTACTCACGATGAGATTAACCTAAAAATGGAGGCCCCTTATCCACTTACGTGCATGGAGCATAAACATAGATACAAAGATTAAGATTTTTTTCCTGCGAGTAAAATTAATATATAACTAGCTAATTGTATAGGTATATATGATTTGTCTTCATAGAAACAGACACACGGGCACAAGATTAAGTTATTATTAGACCTACATGGAAGAGAAACACAGAAACAAACATTTAATTGTAGAATGGATGAGCTATCATCTTTGTCTCCTTGTTCAATCATAGTTTTAGCAATAGGCTATGCATAGACCTCAATTACTGACCGAACTCCTAATATGGGTCTAATCTTGTATTGACTAAAGGCTAAAGTCTCCATCTATGACTGTTACCGTCATCATGCATAAATCCAGCAGAACTTGAGCTTCATATATTTGTTGAGTCAGTGACCCAATCACTGTATCTATAATTATCACCTTTGCTCCTATTTCTTGTCATGACTGGAGACCTAAAGAGACCTGAGTAAGGGATGCTTAGCAGGCTAGCTGACTTAAGTAAACAGTCTCTGGGCCCAATGGGCTTGTAATAGATGTTGGGCCGTGAACTTAGCTCTGGACAAGCGTGTAACGAGCAGGGTATATACTCTGGATCGATTTTGTTGTTGAGGCATGAATAGAAATACAATGCTTCCAGAATCCCCAAACCTATCTCCATCTCTCTCTATATCTGTTCTTCCCAAAATCCCCAAATTCCCTCTCGGATTCTACATCACCGAGCCGAGCAACGTCAGAATCGGTCTTGGACCGTGACATTGTGGTATCAAAGCCACCGATCCGACTGTCGTGGCGAAGAAGGGGCAATCGATGCTCACAGTGAGGATGGTGGCGACGGAAGACAAGATGTCGACTCTGGAAACCGATGTCAAGGCAATCTTGGCGTTGGTCACTAGAGTGGACGAACGGATGAAGCACGCCGAAGCATGGAGGCCGACCATCGACCTCACGCTGACGGGGCTGTGGCAGACGGTGGAGGAACTTGGTGCGCGTGTCAACTACCTGGAGACGATGCCGCCGAATCCACCTCGCCCAGTGACGCCTCGGCCCGACGGGCACTGCTATGAGAAGCAACACCATGGTGATGTCTTAGGGGGATTCAACGCTCCTGGACAAGCCCCGGTCAAGGGTGAGTCATTGAATCCGAATCCTCCTGTGTTGTCTAATTTGAATGCTAGTGGGAGTAGGGAAGCAGACGGACATCAGTGCTATAATCCCCGTCCACAGAGAGAGTTCCATGTACCTAAGACTGAATTTCCTAGATTCGAAGGGGAGCATCCTAGAGTCTGGAAGGAGAAATGTGAGAAATACTTTAACATGTTCAATGTACCAATTCATTTGTGGGTACCTTATGCTACTTTGCACTTCCAAGGGAATGCTGCCTTATGGTTACAGACATTTGAGGCCCAGCACACAGTGGATAACTAGGTAGAGCTATGCATAGTTGTAGACAACAAGTTTGGGAGAGATCTATATCACAATTATATGAGAGCATTATTGAACTTGAAGTAACATGCTAGTGTCTTAGAATATCATGAAAAGTTTCAATCAGTCATGCATAAAGTTCTAGTGCACAATAGAAATTATGATAACATATTTTTTGTCAACAAATTTCTAGATGGATTAAAAAAATAAGATTAGAGTAGCCATCGTGCTCCACAAACCTAGAACGGTTGATGCTGCGTTATCATTGTCCTTGTTACAGGAGGAGTGGGAAACAACTATTAAAAAGCCTCATCTGAGGATTGACAGCAGAGACTTCAATAAGTATAATGGCAGACCAATGCATCATTCAGGCAAAGGTATTTTGGGATCTGCACCTGGAGAGAACAAGGAAATCATCAAACCCAAGTGGGAAGGGTCGTTTTTGCGCCCTATTTTCCTTGCTGGAGACAACATATATAGTCGCTCCAAGCAAGAATTCGGACGCCTCTCTTTATCTTTGAGCACTCTCTTTTCCCTGGCGTCCTTTAATCCTCATCAGCAAGGCAAGCATATAGTTCCCGGCCCCTATAGATGCCGGTCGGCGAATCCTCCGTCTTCATCGACCACTCACTCACTGCGGATCGCACATTGCTCACTAAGGAAGAAATTACCAAGCACAAATTTGAGCAATGGCGGCGGGATTGCAGTGTTCGGCGCGTGCGCGTCCACCGCGTCGCGAGGTCTGACCGCCTCTTCGGAAGAACCTCGAGTTCGAGCTCGTCGCATCGACACGTTCAAGAAGCGGCGCAAGCTCCGGAGTTCATCAAGCTACGGGTATGTCAATTCGATCCATTCACTTTCCTGGGGTTCTTCGAGATGAACTACATAGAAAATTACATTGGTTTCTGTGGAGATCATGTGGATATGATCCTAATCTTAGTGTGTTGAACAATTGGCAATAGCGCCGAGGTGTTTGGAGAAACCCTCGTTTTCGGTGAAGTTCATGTCTTGTCGGGCTTGAGCGATCGACCGCCATGGTGGCGGTCAGACCGGCCGTGCCTTTGGTTGTTTTGCTTGTGAGTGGCTGGCGGTCGACCGCCAGGCGGCCCGTGGCGATGTGGCGATCGGCCAGGCTATCGTGAGCGGTCAGACCGGCCATGAAAGTGGCTTTGGATTTTGAGCTGGGCCAAAAATAGAGGGTGTAGGCAAGAGAGGAGGTTCTACTGCTCTTGGTCCCATAATTTTTGGAGTCTCCAGGCAAAAGTTCTATTGGTTTGAAATTTCCAGAGAGGTTGCAGATTTCCAAGCTGGAATTTGGCTAAGTCTTGGACTGGCGGTCTGACCGGTAAGGGGAGCGGTCGAACCGGCCAAGGGTGGCGGTCTGACCGGTTGTGACTTGGTTCGTCGTCCTACGTGGCGGCGATGTGTGTTTGTTAGGTCAAGTTCATGTTCATTAGTGCATATGTGTTGCATGATGCATGTTTTGGCTAACGTGGGTCAAGTTGTGAAGTACTTGTTCCCGGATTCGTGTTTGCTTGTCTATTCTTTGTGCGGTGGCTTGCGGTCTATGACGGTCAGCGGCGAGGATCGGGACTAAGCTTGGAGAGGCGAGGTCGAGCGATCAAGGATGCGGTGAGTCGAGGACTCAGCGGGCGCGAATGGACATGGATGACTGAGCAGGCGATTCGATCGGCCCGTTGGATCAAGCGGCGCGAGTGCGTTGCAAGTGCTCGGTGGTGCGGTGGGATCGGACGGGAGAGACTTGGCGACATAGAGCCGTTGATCAACCTACACGTGGCGAAGCAGACGATTGCTTCACCAGGATTGGACTTGGTCTTTTGGAGAAAGATCAAGACATGGGTATTTTGGTCATTTCACCAAATACCGCCTTGGTGACCTTTTGGCTAAACCGCGGTGCGGGTCGGCGCATGGTGAAGCGGTTTAGGTCAATCGAAGATGAAGACGGCACTTTAAAATGCGTGCGTGTGTTAACCCGTTGTGTGGTAGGGTTTAATGGGTGCCCTAATGGAATATTCCCTAGAATCTAGCATCCACTATAAATAGAGGAGGGTGCTGGCCAGCGCCTCTCAACCCTTCAATTGGAAACCCTAGCTTTGGTTGTTAGGGCTTGGAGAGATTAGTGGGAGGTTAGGGTTCTAGAGATGGATTGATTTGAGTGCTCATGTGGTGAGCTTTGTCCTCCTAGATTGGAGTGGCTGTAAACAACAATCTATCATCTATCCAATCAATCCAAGGAAAGATTTCACAAGATGTATCTTTTTGTGTTCATCCTCTCTATTTGATGATTTGGGGCTTTCTTTGATCCGGATGTTTTTACTTAGTTTTTCTTCTTGATCATGCTTGCTGGGATATGTGGGAACCTATCTAAGGTCATCTTGATCATCATCCACCCACGAGCAAGCCTTTGGATCCAAGTTTTGTTTTTGCCCGGTTTTGGTGAAAGAAATGGTGATTTTCGGGGGTCTTGCTCTTGAGAGCTTTTGGCATGGTTTCTTCTCTTGATCTAGCTTGCTGTGACATGTGGGAACACATCTAGGATCATCTTGATCATCAATCACCCACGAGCAAGTCTCTAGATCAAGTTTTTGTTTTTGCTCGGTTTTTAACCCTCCTTCGATAAAATGGAAAAAGGTCAAAACTTTGATGTGGATCTACTCAATCGTTGCATGGAATAGGTTCCTAATATCCTTAGGAAGGTGTGTTCCAAATTTGGTCAAGTTTGGCCTTGTAGATCAAAAGTTAGACCGATTTTAGTTTGGTTTTGGGCTGATTTTCCTGTTATCGTGCTAGAGGTCGGACCGCCCATCGAGAGGTCGGACCGCTAGGCAAATCGGTCGAACCGCCCACAGTGAGAGGTCGACCGCTAGGCAAAATATTCGACCCGATTTCGATCGGTCCGACCGCTAAACCAACGATCGACCGCCCACGTGAGAGGTCGGACCACCCGAGACTTGGTGTTTTGAGTTTTGAAGTCTTTGCTTGAGGTTTTGATTGGATTCAATACAAGTCTTCCGCAGTGCTTGATTGATTGATCTTCATAGCTTTCATAGCTATTGGAGTAAACATCTTGTTGAATCCGATCGTTGGTGAAAACATTGAGCGTGCTCCTATTCACCCCCCCCCCCTCTAGTCGCCTTTCCGGTCCAACAAGTGGTATCAGAGCCAAGTTTGCTCTTTTGTGATCTTAACCGATCTTTAAGCATGGCGACTAGTGTGCCGACTTGTGAGCGTTTCCTTGCATCTTGGCATGATTCTTTTATCGTTGATGTGAGTCATGACAAGGCGTTTGAAGATGCAATAATGGTGTTGTCGGTTCGGGAGGATTCTCTGCGATATTTGTGGCGGTCTCTTTAGTTTTGATTGTCCTAGTTTGGAGATGAGATACGCATGGAGCCTAAGGAGAAAGAGCCCATTGGCATGTGTGCGGGCGTTTGAGGATGAACATGATGGAGAGCTTCACGAGGATGATCACGATGATTCTTCAGGAAGATCCCTACTTGAGCTAAGCAAGGTGAGCAAAGAAAAACTCATTGATGGCTTAGTGTCATATGAATATAAATTGCATGCTCTTCGGAAGAAAATAAAATTGCTAGAAAGAGAAAATGGTGATTTGTCTCATGAACTCTCCAAATTGAAAACATCCATGTGTGCTTATGATTCCTTACTTGTAGACATGGATAACTTGAATAATTCTCTTGCATGCCTAAAATCTGAAAATGAATTATTGAAATCAAATGCTTCTATGCCATGTGATTCTTGTGTTGCCTTACATCATGAGCATGATAATGCTAAGTTAGAAATAGGCAATCTTAGATCTATGGCTAGAAATGATTGTGATTCTTGTGTAGGCATGCTTGCTGAATTTGAGAAGTTAAAATTGACTAATACCTTTCACCTTGAGCAATTAGAAAATGCTAGGGCTGAGATTATTGAAATTAAAGCTAGCCCTTGTAGCATGTGCTTAGAATATGAAAAATTGCTTAAGGATGGTTTAGTCTCTTGCAAGAATTGTGCTTGTTTAGAAACTGAAATTGATGTTTTGAACTGCATGTTTAATTCAAAAGCATCATTAATTTCTTGCACATCTTGCATTTCTTTGAAGAGCGAAATTGAATCTTTGCGCAATGATATGAGCGCCAAGTCTTGTGACTCTTGTATTTGCCTTCACTCTGAGATTGATATTTTTAAGATTTCTTTTGCATCTTTGCATTCGGAGTTGGAGTCCTTTTGTGCTAAAAGTGAGTCACTTGTTGTTGGTTTTTGTACCATCGCTTTAGATAGCTCTTCTTTGGGAGGTTCGACTCTTTCGAACTCTTCTTGTGTTGTCCAACGGATTTCTAAAGACAAAGGTGTTTCTTCTTCAAATGATACTACATCTTCAAAGAAGTATCATTGCACCTTTTGTAAGAAAGATGGACACACTTTCGAGTTTTGCTTTCGCCGTTTGAAATATGAGCGTCGAGTGCGTCATCGTACCTCTAGGAACACACATAGTTTTTATCGTGGTATGTGTGAGTCTAGTGCCGATCGAGGGCGAGTCTTGATGTTAGTTCTTCAGGACTTCTTCTTTGAGCCTTAATGGTGCCTTGTCCTCTCGGACCGTGTCTCCTAGTAGACCTTTACACCATTGCTCTTTTGTGGGAAGAACGGACATCTTGTGGATTTACTGCTTTCGTGCAAAACATTTGTGTCGAGCTCATGCTTCTAAGTCTCCTAGTGGGCATAGTCTTTCTCATGACATGCACACTAAAGAGCCTATACGATGACTCGCTTTGTTGATGGCTTCCTTGACACCTTTTCTAGTGGTGTTGGACTGCATCGTGGACATGGTTTCTATGATTTTGGTTTTGGTCCACGAGCTGCCCCAAGGCAGGATTTTCGCCGTTTTCCCAAAGGTGGACCTCGTTTTGTTCTTCGAGGTACACACCCACGGCGAGGTTGTGTGAGTTCTTTTGATGCTTTTGTTGGTTCTCATCTTGGTGCTTTCAAGCAAGGTCATCGCCGCTTTTCTAGAGATGGACCTCGTTTTCTTCATCGAGCTGTCCACTCGCGGCATGCCTTCAAGGATGATATTGGATCTTCTTGCATGGATCATCATTTGCATCATGCTAACTCACATAATGTTTATTGCTTACAGTGGTGGTGTGTCCAAGGTTTGGGTTCCCAAGCATTTGCTCTCTAACCCTTCGGGATCAAGACTCGGACACCTTGCCTTTCTCATGTGTAGTCTGGGAACACGGGTTGGAGAACATGGGTGAAGGGGTTACGGTCTTTTGCTTCTTCACATGATCGGGACACTTGATGGTTCTCCACTCCAATAATGGCCTCCAAGAGGCATATGCTTTCATGATCGGCGTCTGCATCTGTTTTGTGAGCAATCTTATACCTTCATGCATTTACCTTCATGATTATTCAATCTTGGCATGTTATGCTTGTTTTGTGCTCACTTGTACCCTATTGGCATGTATTACTCTTGATATCTTTCATCATGCCTTTACCTTGCTTATATATCCATGTATCATATTGTTGTTCTTTATTTTCATGGGTGTATGAGCTTGAGTTTGTCATCATGAGCTTGTGCTGTCTTGTACCTCTATTATTTTGCTCGTGATTGATTCTTGCTTATGTATCCATGTATTAGATTGTTGTTCATTATTTCCATGGATGTATAAGCTTGGTTTTGTCTTCACGGGCCTGTGTTGTTTTGTACATGATTAATCTTGCTCGTGTTGATTTTTGCTATATGTATCCACATTCTTATTTGATATCCTCTTGAGCTTTAGTATTTCAATCCTGCTCAAAGATCGTGTCTAGTTCTTTGACTTGCTAGAATTATCTTGTTTTCACATGTGTAGCTAAGTCTTTGCTGAATGAGCTAGAACTTTAAGACAACTTGAACTAAAAACTGTAATTTGTGGATCTTTTAGCTAGTTGCACAATTAGTGATCCTTTTGTGACATTGGCCCTGTCAAAATTGCTTTGTTAGCTCTGGAATCTAGAATTGATCATCTGTGAGCTTTTAGTTCTTTTAAAAGAATCTAAAACAGCCCTTGTGCAAAATGAAAAATGATCTCTTTTGTGCGAAAGAACTGATCTCACCAATTCTTTCTCATGAGACTGCTTGCCATTGTACTAGGCATGAACTCAGGGGGAGTTTTGGATGACCTAGACCACTCTTTTAAGCTTTTGTTGCTTGGGATGGTCGCGGCAAGGCTTGAGATCTAGCACATGGCTAATAATGCAATTTGTCAAATTGGTTGAAGCTTAGGAAGAGATTGTGGATGGCTCCTAGTCGAGGATCTTCTTTACTAAGATAGACCTTTAATCAACTTGAATATTCATTGCAAATAGAAAATAATTGAAAATTGGGCTTTTGACAAAAACTTGAGCAAAATGATTCAATTCAGGACTTTTGTCTCCTAGATGGCCTTTGCTATCTTCTGGATCTCACAATGACATTCTGACATGGCCATTATCACTTTAGGATACCTGTTGTTGAACTTGCTAATTTTGAAGCGTTGCTTAATTTAATCCAACAACTTGTGGTATTTTGAGCTCACTAGTTTAGCTTTGCTATACATGTCTTAATATGATCTTGCTAGCTTTGTCAGGCTTGTTGTATCTTGAGTAATGGTAGAAATGCTAGCCTGTTTAATTGAGTAATCCCCAAAGCTTCTCTTTACTAAAAATTTAAAAAAAAGAAAAACAAAAATGAAGCCACCCCATTGCACTTCATGCATGCTCTTTCTTTTGCTTCTTCCATATTGTTGCACTTGTTATCTCTGGATGAGAGGAAGGGATGATTTCTTGATGGATCCATTGTCAAAGGGGGAGAAGTTTTGGCAAAAATGTGAAAAAGAGCTTTCAGAATAAGGGAGAGAAGTTTAGGATGTTATGGGGGAGAAGTTTTGTAAAGAGAAAAGAAATGGCTTCTCATTGTCAAAGAGGGAGCTTTAGCTTTTTGGAGAAAATGATGATCATAGTGAGGGGGAGTTTTGAAATTGCATTCTTTTGATCTTAGTGTCTTTTCTGAACTTGAATTGCAATTCTTGAAGACTCACAATGATCAAAGGTCAAATCGAACAATTGTTCTTGTATATGGACGTTAAGTGAGATTTTTGTCAATTCTCTGGAATTTGAAGCTTTCATGCTTTCTTTTGCCTTATCTCACTTGCCTATGCTATTTAGAAGCCAGCTTGGTCATTTCCATTGCTTTCTCTTGCATTTGGACCAAGTTGTGCCTTTGCGCGAAAACGTCGGGTATTTTCATTTTTAAACCTCCAATTTGCATTTTTGAGAAGATTGCCAATGTGTTCATCAAGGGGGACATTGTGGAGATCATGTGGATATGATCCTAATCTTAGTGTGTTGAACAATTGGCAATAGCGCCGAGGTGTTTGGAGAAACCCTCGTTTTGGTGAAGTTCATGTCTTTGTCGGGCTTGGTGATCGACCGACCATGGTGGCGGTCGACCGGCCGTGCCTGGTTGTTTGCTTGTGAGTGGTGGCGGTCCGACCGACCAGGCGCGATCCGGCCGGCTACGTGGCGGTCGGACCGACCATGAAAGTGGCTTTGGATTTTTGAGTGGGCCAAAATACGAGGTGTAGGCAAGAGGAGGTTCTCTGCTCTTGGTCCCATAATTTTTGGAGTCTCGAGCAAAAGTTCTATTGGTTTGAAATTTCCAGAGAGGTTGCGGATTTCCAAGCTGGAATTTGGCTAAGTCTTGGGTGGCGGTCGACCGCCTTTGGTGGCGATCGGCCGTAAGGGAGCGGTCGGACCGGCCAGGGTGGCGGTCGACCGATTGTGACTTGGTTGCGTCGTCTGCGTGGCGGCGATGTGTGTTTGTTAGGTCAAGTTCATGTTCATTAGTGCATATGTGTTGCATGATGCATGTTTTGGCTAACGTGTGTCAAGTTGTGAAGAACTTGTTCCCGGATTCGTGTTTGCTTGTCTATTCTTGCGTGCGGAGGCTTGCGGTCTATGACGGTCAGCGGCGAGAGGATCGGGACTAATCTTGGAGAGCTGAGGTCGAACGATCAAGGATGTCGGGTGGTCGAGAGGACTCAGCGGGCGCAAAATGGACATGGATGATTGAGCAGGCGGTTCGGTGCGGCGGTTGGATCAGCGGCGCGAGAGTCGTTGCAAGTGCTCGATGGTGCGGTGGGATCGGGACGGGAGACTTGGCGACATAGAGTGGTTGATCAACCTACACGTGGCGGCGAGCCATTGCTTCACGAGATTGGACTTGGTCTTTGGAGAAAGATCAAGGCGAGGTATTTTGGTCATTTCACCAAATACCGCCTTGGTGACCTTTTACTAAACCGCGGCGCGAGTGGCGCATGGTGAAGCGGTTTAGGTTGTCGAAGATGAAGACGGCGCTTTAAAATGCGTGCGTGTGTTAACCCGTTGTGTGGTAGGGTTTAATGGGTACCTAATGGAATATTCCTAGAATCTAGGCGACGAGGTTAAAACCTCTATGTATTATCTTTAATACATAAAAGACCATACGTCTTCATGGTTGTAACTCACGAGATGCACGACCACCGTGTCGTAGGAATTCAGAGGTTACATAATGGGTACCACAGTGGACGAAGGCCGAGCCAAGCTTCCGACAGGAGAAGCGCTCGTAGAAGGTAAGAACCGATTCCAAGGTATATTCTCTACCGTATGATGAATGGAACACGTGCATATTCCATACGACGTATCTTATCCAAGACACACGGTGAATAACCTCCGTGCGATTATATGTTTCATAGACATATAACCACCAAGCGGTGATTCTGTATCAACCGTCACTTGACTCGACAGACATAGCGCTTCACATCGAGCACCTTCTCGGAAATGCGCCACCTCTTCGAGGGCTATTTAAAGATGGAACACAGGCGGATCAAGGAGGACATCGCATCGAAGATCGATCATCGAAGATAGAAAGAAAGAAGCATTGCCTTGTATTCTAAAAGCGATCCGTCATTCAGCCGGGATACACCCTTGTAAAATCTCGGTTCAAACTAATAAAGAGCGTCCCATTGTAATCCCAAGATTTCCCGTCATTCTCTCTTTTTCCATTTATTGTAAGATCGGCGACTTGATCGTCGACACCGTAGCCGTCCGTGGGGCGCGGCGTGGAATCTTGGAAGATCGGTGTTGCTCACCGATTCTTTGTCCATTTCCCACTCGTAATCGCTCATGCGGGTATGTCGGGAAGTTGGGACGAAGAGAATTGGTTCGACACGCGGACTCGCCAACCTTGACATGGGCGCATGCATGCGCGCCATGGAGGAAAATGGAGCCTCTTCATCATCCTCCTCTTCCATCGGTTACTTTGTTGCGAAACAAGCGAAATCGGCCGGATGGATGAGGATACACCTCTCGATCGGTGGTGTTTCGGAGAGACGCTCCGACCGGTTCGGGAAGCCGAAGGCCGGCAAGCCGGACTCCACGGCCGTAAGAAAGGTGAAGAAAACCCAACTCATCAACTCGAAGTCCAATATACTTTTGATGCGATCATGGTTGATAGATACTCACCGACGGCTTCTAGCAATTCCAGGAGCCAACCGACACTTGGTGACAGTGTCGATGAAACCCACCGGTGATAAACGGATGGGGATAATAAAACTCGACATACGATCGGCGATTCGCGCATCAGTGAGACCATTACAAGGACCTCAGGAGGTACTGATCACCGATTATTCTCCATCGTGGAAACTCTTGGTGAAAACTCTGAAAGGCTCTCCATTGATTACGATGGAAGCTCATCAGAGGATAACTGTTGGAAACACGAGGTCAATGCGATCGGAGATTCAAATCAAGATGCCGTGTACGGTCCTCCACACATTACCTCGCCACCACATAATGATGGAGATGATACGAGCGGTCGGGCACCAAATGCGAGGTCACGAATCGGTGGACATCCATCAGTTAATTCGCCTGATCCTGCCTTAGCCAATGCAGGAGATCAGGCAAGACCGATGGGGAGAACAGAGAATTCAGGCTATCAAACGCCTCTTTACGGTAGAAACCACGTAAGACCTTCGTAACAATACGTAACTGCGGCGAGTTAGAAATATGTTAAATACTTGACCTGTTTTGTGCGAAACTCCGGGTTTTGCGACTTGTAGGTCAAGTATCGGAGATTATCCAGCAGACCATGCGGCTGCGGAAGCATATCGGGAACGAAAGCAACCACGAGTCGGACCATGACTTCATCTCGGCATTCTTCCACGGCGAGAAGCCAGCGTGGTCGTGTTGAGGTCAACTAACACAAGGACCACCGGCGCTTCCGACCCGAGTCATGAGGGAAGAAGATTGTTTCAAGAATCTTCACCTCGCCAACAAGAGCAAGCGCTTGGACTGATGATCTTGGTATCATCTTAACCGAACAAGCGGTCAAAGGCGTTCTTGAAGCGTACCACGACGGATCGGGATACGAGAAAATCAGCGATGCGGTCCGGGAATCGGTCCCGACCGATTATAATCCGGCACCTTTTCAAAGAAAGCGCCGTGAGGCGATCCGAGTTGTCGAGCTTTCTCTGCGGGCTCCAAGGCGTGCGTTGGCCAAACAGTTCCGACCGCCAACTGGATAAATTCAATGGGACCCAAAATCCTTTAGAATTTCTTGATTTATACCACCGCTTCTCGAGCGCGGCGGCGATGAAAATGTAATGGCTAATTATCTTCCCACGGTACTAGAAGGATCACCGATCATGGTTGCTAAATTTACTTATCGGATCGTGTATACTTGGGAGCGACTTTGCGATCTTCTAATTGCAAACTTTCGAGTGCGTCGATGCATGGAAAGGAGGATGACCTCCACGGATCGGCAAAACCTAATGAAACTCTTGACAATACATCAAGAGGTTTAGCCAAGTCCGCAACTCGATTCGAGGTTGCGAGTCTTCGTTATCCGGGCTTTTAAAGCGGGATTAAGAAATCGAAGGTTTACGGAGGATCTAGCAATTCATCCCCACGAACAACCATCGAGCTCTTGACATGGTGACAAATGCGCAGCGGCTAGCGAAGCGTCGAGTGGAAACAAGCCGTTGATCGAAAAGACAAGATCCCCACCTGTGCGGATAAGTCGGAAAAGAAGCGAAGAAAGCTCTCAAGAAGAAGAAACACGGCGGAACTAACAATAAGGAGGTTCTCGCTGTTCTGAAATTTCTAAAGGAAGAAAACATTACTCTGGTCCTAGCAAAGCAAAAGCTCAGACCAATGAGTATAAGAAAAGCAAAAATGGTGTCCTCTCCATAAACAAGCAGACACGATTTACATAGCTATCGCGCTTAGCGTAAGAAATTGAATGGTTATTATGCGGTAAGGTCCACTTCCTTCAATTCAAGAAATTGGAAACAAGCTCCAGAAAGGACAAGGATGGTGACGAGGAGATGGAGTATCAATAACCTCAGCATACGGTCGATGTAATTTTCGGGGGATCTTCTTCATACGAATCCAGACGTCACCTGAAGGCCATGGAGCGAGAAGTCAACCTTCTTTGAAACTCCGATCATCACCAAACCTTCAAGGTGGTCGGAGACAATAATCTCCTTTAGCAAAGAAGATTGCCCAATTCCTTAAACTCGACCAGGTAGGTTTCCAATTGTCGTTGAGCCTACTATTAATAATCTGCAAGGTTAATCGGGTTTTGATAGATGGGGGTAGTTCTTTAAATATTCTCTTTGCAAGCGCATTGGAAGATATCAGATTCTAAATTCTAAGGTAAAGCACCGTGAAATATGCCTTCCATGGTATAGTTCTGGATCTACCGCCAAGCCAATAGGACAATTATCCTATTGGTTACGTTCGAAAACCGACAATTTCGAGCGAAAAAATTTATTTCGATGTAGTGAATTTTGAAACAGATATAATGCAATCCTTGGTCGTCGGCCTTAGCAAAATTCCTGGTAGCTCGCATTACGGTTACGAGTTTGAAAATATCGGGACCAAAGGGTGTCATCACGGTCCGAGGTGATCGAAAATCGCCTACGCATGTGATCGGAAATGTTTAGAAGCGGTCGATGAGCTTCCACCGGAGGAACTAACACCGCTACCATGCGAGTCAAACATTCAAGACCAAAGATAGCACCAAAGCCTTCCGACCGGATGAAAGAGGTACCACTCGTAGGCGCTTGAGAGTGCCAAGATTCGGTGGGGAAGGACTCAACCCCAAATAGGAAGAGTCGCTCGTCTCCTTCCTCCGAGCAAACCAGATGTATTCGCCGCGGTCATCCGACATGCCCGAGTCCCGGTGAGGTGATCGAGCATAGGCTAGCATTGCACCGATAAAAGACCGATCAGCGTAAGGTAGGCGTTTTGCACTGATCGAAAATAGCAATCAATCGGAATCGACAAGCTACTCCAAACTGGATTCATCCGTGAGGTCGACCACCGGAATGGCTTGCCAATCTGTAATGGTTAAAAGGCCAATGGAAAATGGCGTATGTGTATCGACTTTACAAATTTAAATAAAGCTTGTCCAAGGATGATTTTCCCTTCCTCGCATTGATCAACTTGTAGACTCTACCTCAGGGTGTGAGTTATTAAGTTTTTAGATGCATATTCGAGGATACCACAGTTAATATGAGTAAAGAAGATGAAGAGAAAACCGTTCATCACTCCATTTGGTACCTCTTGTTATGTAAAGATGTCATTTGGTCTTAAAAATGCGATCACGACGCCCAAAGGTTGATGCAGAAAACCTTTAGTACACAGATAGGTCGGAATCTTGAAGCCTATGTTGATGACTTGGTCGTAAAAGTATCAACATTGGTGACCACATTCCACCTACAAGAGACTTTCAATAATTTAAGGCGTCATAACCTTAAATTAAATCGGGAAAAGTGTGCGTTCGAGTTTCATCCGAAAACGCTCGGGTTTCTAGTTTTGCTAGAGGCATTGAAGCAAATCCAGTGAAAATAACCGCTATCGATCGAATCGTTCCCGACCACAAAAAAGGAAGTCCAGAAGCTAACCGGCTGTATGGCAGCGTTAAGTCATTTCATAGCACGGTTAGGTGAAAAAGGACTCCCATTTTTCAAGCTTCTCCGGAAACATGGAAGTTTCGAATGGACTAAAGAGGCAAACGACGCTTTTGAGGAGCTTAAACGGTATCTTACGAATCCTCCAGTCTTAGTCTCTCCAAGATTGGAAGAGACATTGCTAATTTACGTCGCTGCAACGCCACAGACAGTTAGCGGTGTATTGGTCATAGAATGTGATCGTATCCAACGACCAATATATTACGTAAGCGAAGTCTTGCATGGACCAAAAGAACGATATCCACAGATACAGAAATTGCTCTATGGTCTCCTTATGTCTTCAAGGAAACTTAGACATTATTTTCAGGCCCATAAAGTGGTCGTACCTACCGGATATCCGCTTGGTCATGTCCTAGGTAACAGGGAGTCATCAGGACGAATAGCGAAATGGGCGGTTGAGCTTGGGGCGTTTGACCTCCATTTTGTCCCTAGAACAGCGATTAAGTCTCGTGCAATAGCGAATTCATTGCGAATGGACAAACCCTGAACCCTCCCAAGAACCCGAGTACGAGATTCACGACCAGTGGACAATGTACTTTGATGGTTCCTTGATGCTTCAAGGCTCGGGGGCTGGGGTCGTTTTGATTTCCCCTACTGGCGAACAACTTAAATACGCCATTCAGTTAAACTTTCTGCTACAAAAATACAGCGAATCGAAGGTTTCTTGGCGGACTTGAGCGGCTCGTTCGCTCGGGATTCGCAGATTGCTAGTGAAAGGTGATTCTCAACTAGTAGCGAATCAAGTAGGGAAAGAGTATCAATGCTCTAGTACCAAGATGTCGTCATATCCGCGAAGTGCGGAAACTTGAAAAGCATTTCTTCGGTTTTGGATCCAACACATTCCTAGAAAGGAAAACTTTCTGCGATCAGATTGGCGGATGGCTTCCACACGGACATCCATCCCGCCGGAGTTTTCTCGAGCTTCTGATTCACCCTCGTAGTCGAGCCTTCCGAGGCGTAGATGTTAGCAAGGAGGTTGCACACCTTGATTACGCAAACATGGATGCTCCACAGTCGATGATGGTTGGCGCCATCACGGTAGAGATTGGATGACATCGATCTACAATTATCTTCAGCATGACATAATTCCGTAAGATGATGTAGAGGCTGATCGTATTGCACTAAAAGCCAAATCATACACTCTCATTGAACGTACCTTATATAAGCGAGATCTCACGGAGTGTTGATGAGATGCATATCTCAATCGGATGGCATTAAATTGCTAACCAAATTCATGGAGAAGTGCATGGAGCTCATCATTCCTGCTGAGCACGCTGGTCGGTAAAGCCTTTAGGCAAGGATACTCTCGCCAACCGCCCTTCATGATGCAAAGAGCTCATGACGAAGTGCGTATAATGTCGGTTTCATAGCCGATAAGTACATCGATCGTCTCAAGCTTTGCAAACAATCCCTCTTTCTTGGCCTTTTGCAACTCGGGATCGGACATTCGGGACCTTTCCCAAAGGCACCGGGGCTTTGAGTTCTGTTCGTCATGATTGACACGTTCACTAAGTGGATCGAAGCGAGCCGGTTGTAAAACTACAAGCGAAGCCGCCAAGAGGTTCCTAACAAGAAACGTGATTACGGTTTGGTGTACCCAATCGTATAATCATCGATAACGGTGCGATTCTCAAGCAAAGAATTTTCGAATTATGTGAAGAACTAGGTGTCAAGATACATTTCGCTTCGTTGCTCATCCACGAGCAATGGAGCGATTGAGCGAGCCAATGGTATCATAATGCAAGGGATCAAATGGCGAGTGTTCGACCGATTACTTCAACGGTCGAGTCCTTGGGTTCGAGAACTTTCCTCAGTATTATGGGTTGTTCGTACCACAACTAGTCGTGCGATCGGGAAACACCATTCTTTTTAGTTTACTGGTGAGGCTATGCTTCCTCCGAAACTAAAATTGGTTCCGCTCGAATCGATTACTTTTACGAAGTGATCGATCGAGCAGCGACTTGACGACATCAATTTCCTTGAAGAAAGACGAAATCAAGCCTTGATACGATCAGCAATCTACCAACAAGCCATGCATCGGTATCACAGTCGTAAGGTACAACCTCGCAGCCTAGCTGTAGGTAATCTGGTTCTCAAAAAAATCCAGAACCAAGCAAATCGCAATAAACTTTCACCTAAATGGGAAGGTCCATACACTGTGGTCGAAGTAACCCGACCATGATCGGTACGGTTTGCTATGTCAGATGGGCAGGTTTTATCTAATTCTTGGAATATTGATCAATTGCGTAAGTTCTATGTTTAATTTCATGTATTTCATTTCTATTCATTTTTTTTTCTTCAATAAGATGCTTTTCCTTAAAAATGATAAGTATGGTTGTTTATATTTATTATTTGTTGCATCTGGTCGTATGCCATTCCCGTTACTGGTTGGTCGGAGAAGACTCTCATTCTCTCCGATATTCCTTCTTTGGGATCTCCACTACTCATGGTTGTTGACTTAAATGTCACCAATCACATTGGTTTTAGCCGTGATCATTGCTTCAATGATACACATTCACGACAGGACATTCTTTTCTTAAAAGAGTCATACAGTATAAGGAGTACCAACTCGAACGATTTACTTGGCTTTCGTTTCTTGAAATTGAAGATTGTTATTTTATTTCAACATTCATTTCTACTCAAGTCCTCTTTGGTCGGACACGAAAGCCTCCTTGTCGAAGTCTCTCCTCTCGCTGCGTGGTCACCCCACCGGAAGGAGCTTCCTAGTGACGGTCCTTTTCCTCGATCCTCGCCACGATCGATTTGAGCATGAGCACGTTGTGAAATATTTTACAAATCTTGATTCTTAAGATTCGATCGACCGGATCCGAATATTTCCTAAACAACGGTACTTATCTCTTCATTTCATTTCTTGCATACATTCTTAATGCATATCTTCTTATAAGCAAGATCTAGCCTTTGTTATGTCTTGAGCTACAAGTGGTATTTCATAGTACTTGATAATGGATAAGATCTAGACTAGTCGAAATCGTCGATGGTTCCGACCACATGATTTCCTAGTATTTCCTAGATCATTGTCATACACTTACCATGGTCATAGTTATTACTCAATTACAGCCCATCGCTTTCTTTTAGTAACGTTCATCTACTAACATAAGCGATCGGGGCTAGAGATATATGAGTATTTAACAACATTAATAAGACAAAGCGGGATCTTCTTTAATAAAAGGTAAGATTTTCATTTTACATAGTCTAATATTACATCTGCTTACATTTTAGGACCACGGATCGGTCGCTATGTGATGGAGATCCGACTTCCATTTCTTCGCAACTTTCTCTCCGAAGTCTTACTTCCTCGAGAAGTTTTGTTGCTTCACTTTGAGCGATCAAATCCTCTTCCACAGCCTTTAAGACTAACAGAGGGGTGGAAGCCTTTAGTTTTGCTAAAGCAACACTAACTCGAGCTACAATAGCTTCCTTCATTGTGCAGGTATGGTTTTCCCTCATAGTTTTGAGCAGACCTTTGAGATCTTCCAAAAGTTGACCAAAGTAGATCATCTTTTCCGTTGGATCTCCTAAAGAAGGCAAGCTTTATCCCGATCCCATATCAAAAATCATCTTGTTAAGAGCCTTGATCTTCTCATCAAAGCCAAATACAAGAGCTTCCTTTTGGCCACGCTCAAAATCGAGGGTCTTCTCTGCTCGTTCAAGTGCTACAGTTTTTTCTGCACGAGTAGATAAACAAAATTAATATACTCTTTATAATTGGAGTTATGGAATACTGGTTAGGTCTCCGACCAGTTACCTTTGATTTTCTTCTCACAAGAGTCGAAAACCTCTTTTTTCCTGGTCATCGCATGCTCGATCGACCGGTGTTTACTCTGATTTTCTTCCCTCAGCTTTATTGTTATGGCTTCCTTGGCCTTGATCTCTTATTTAATTTTATCTAAATCTATCAAATATGATAGAAAGAGAAGGATAATCTATAAGGAGAATCAAGATAATAAACCTTAGGAGATCAAAAAGAGAAATGTACTTACTTCTCATATCGAAGTGTTTTTGCTCCAAAGTTCTTATTCGCTGGGTCAGTCCTCCGATCACAGCATAGTTTTCGACCAAATGCTACAAAAACAAAAATTCCTTTCTTTAGCAAGCTTTCAAAGAAACTGCAAAAGAAAGAGTTGTAAGGATGGTCGTAGAACACTTACCCGAATTGCTATATCATTATATTCGGAAAAGATGGTATCTGGACCAATCTTTGCTTGATGGTCCGATATCTTTCCCCAGGCTTCATCAAGTTCCTTATCCTCGATAAATCGGGGAGAAAAAGGGAATTTGTTAACCTGAGAAGTATTTTCTGGAGGAGGTGGAACCTGTTGAGGGTCTCTGGGGATGACTACCTCTGGAGAAGGAGTAAGGATTACTAAAGGATCCTGAGCAGATGCCAAAAACTGCTCTGGGCTTCTTTGCTACTTCATCCTCAGTAGTTTTTGCTTTAGGAGTATCCTGGTCAGGAGCCTCCACGACCACCTCTACCTCAGGAACTTTTTCCTGAGGGGTGCTCTGGTTGGACACGACCGGAACACCAGAAGATCTAAAACAAGAGAGAGAGAAGGTAAGGAAGATCCAAAGTATGTATAAATACGACCTCTTCATTTTATATATATACCTTGTTGTTTTTCTGAATTTACCCTTATAGCGCATCGAACTAAAGTTCGTTGCGCTAGCCTTCCTCTTCCTGTCAACTGATCTCACCGGTTCTAAACCGGTAGGGTTGACTAGATCTTGCACATCTACTGATCGGAAATCAGAAGCGATATCCGCGACCATTTGGTCGAGGTCCCTGATCGCCGGGTCAGTAGATATAGATTCGTCTACCTCCACAACAGATGGCCTCGTGAGGCACTGGAGGGTTCTCGGTGACCTTGCTGGAAGGTACGACGACCGCCTAAATTCATCATCAAAGATAGTTAGGCGATAAACATAATTTATCCAAAATATTATTTGTGTTCGGTTACCTACCTCTGGAAGGCTTACATCCTGTGTGGTTGAAGGGGAGATCGTATCATCAATTGGCTCACATCTCTCAGTGACCTTGTTGATTCTCGACCCAACCAACTACACATCAAAGAGGATTTATGGTATACCGATCAAAAATAATATGTACGATAACAAGACAGCAGTTGATGTTTTTACCTTAAGTCTTTCAATCCTCTCAATGAAACGGCGCTAAGATCCGAGGAAAACTAGCCTTATCACTGTGCTCTCCTACATGATCATCTTGATCCGCTTCTAATCTCATCGATAGATAGAGTCAGAAGGTAAAATGAAAGAGTTAAGAAATAATCAACTAAAATAGGTAAACTGGTCGGAATCCTCAAAATGGCTTACCATCTTTAGAGTCCCCGTCGTATCATCACGACCAATGTACGAATCATCTTATGTGCTCGGGATTTCAAAGGGCTAACCAGTGCGTGGAAAATCCTTCACCACATGCCAAGATGTTAGACCTTTGACACTAAGAAGCTTGATTGCTTCACCCATTTCCTACATTTCCTCTTTCTCAGAGGAGCGCCATCTCAGATTCTCGACCGCTCTTCTTACTGTAATAATAAAGGCTATCTCTCTTCGTGATCTTCATATAGAACCAACTCTTCTTCCACGACGACCACGAAGATTTTGAGTATATAAAATGTACTCATCAGCTTTTCCATCATGGAGACGCAAGGTGCACTCTCCAGGCCCCAATCGCCTTCCTGACTTTGTCATCCGTAGTAGTACCCGAATAGATCCAGATCCGCTGAATCCCAAGTACGCTTCGCAGAGGTAGATAAAAATACTGAGATTGGCGATGGCATTGGGAGCCGATTCACCAATTCAACTCCATAATACTCCAAAACTTGAGGAAGGAAGGAGTGAGTTGGTAGCGAAACCGCATTCGATATATGCGAGAAAAACAGAATTTCTCCATCTTCACTGCTCAGGAATGTTCTCCCACATGATCTCCAAGAAATCACATCCTTGTCGGGAGCATCGCGATCTTCTCCAGATTCTCCAACTTTTTCTCACTTAGGTCGAAACCCACCGCTTAGTGATTTGGTCCGACATAGTTAGGTTCTTTTGGGTGAGAAAGCAAAGGAGGTCGGAGGTAGTTTTTACTCTAAGATGAGAAAAGAAAGGAGGAAGTGAAAATCCCTAAGTTTACAAAGGGTTTTATAAGCTAAATCCTAAACCGTAATAAGGAGTTACCAAAAAAAGTCCAACTGACACGTAAACTCTTCAAATCCCAAGGCAAAGTTCTCAACTTTAAAGTGAATATAAACCGCTTCAAATGCCTTTGTATTTAATAAGCGCCATCCCGATACGATTTCATCTAAGAAAGGTGTTCACACTACCTATTCATTTAAAGTTCTGGGCTAGTTGACGAGGGTTAAAACCTCTATGTATTATCTTTAATACATAAAAAGACCATACGTCTTCATGGTCGTAACTCCTGAGATGCACGAAAGAAGCATTGCCTTGTATTCTAGAAAGCAGTCAGTCATTCTGTCAGGATACACCCCTTGTAAAATCTCAGTTCATACTAATAAAGAGCAGTCCCATTGCAATCCCAAGATTTCCCACGTCATTCTCTCTTTTTCCATTTATTGTAAGAACGGCGACTTGATCGTCGACACTAGCATCCACTATAAATAGAGGAGGGTGCTGGCCTAGCTTTGGTTGTTAGGGCTTGGAGAGATTAGTGGGAGGTTAGGGTTCTAGAGATGGATTGATTTGAGTGCTCATGTGGTGAGCTTTGTCCTCCTAGATTGGAGTGGCTGTAAACAACAATCTATCATCTATCCAATCAATCCAAGGAAAGATTTCACAAGATGTATCTTTTTATGTTCATCCTCTCTATTTGATGATTTGGGGCTTTCTTTGATCCGGATGTTTTTACTTAGTTTTTCTTCTTGATCATGCTTGCTGGGATATGTGGGAACCTATCTAAGGTCATCTTGATCATCATCCACCCACGAGCAAGCCTTTGGATCCAAGTTTTGTTTTTGCCCGGTTTTGGTGAAAGAAATGGTGATTTTCGGGGGTCTTGCTCTTGAGAGCTTTTGGCATGGTTTCTTCTCTTGATCTAGCTTGCTGTGACATGTGGGAACACATCTAGGATCATCTTGATCATCAATCACCCACGAGCAAGTCTCTAGATCAAGTTTTCGTTTTTGCTCGGTTTTTAACCCTCCTTCGATAAAATGGAAAAAGGTCAAAACTTTGATGTGGATCTACTCAATCGTTGCATGGAATAGGTTCCTAATATCCTTAGGAAGGTGTGTTCCAAATTTGGTCAAGTTTGGCCTTGTAGATCAAAAGTTAGACCGATTTTAGTTTCGGTTTTTGGGCTGATTTTCCTGTTCATCGTGCTAGAGGTCAGACCGCCCATCTGAGAGGTCAAACCGCTAGGCAAATCGGTCGAACGCCCTGTGAGAGGTCCGACCGCTAGGCAAAATATTCGACCGATTTCGATCGTCCGATCGCAGGCCAACCGGTCTGACCGCCCACGTGAGAGGTCAGACCACCCGAGACTTGGTGTTTTGAGTTTTTGAAGTCTTTGCTTCGAGGTTTTGATTGGATTCAATACAAGTCTTCCGCAGTGCTTGATTGATTGATCTTCATAGCTTTCATAGCTATTGGAGTAAACATCTTGTTGAATCCGATCGTTGGTGAAAAAGTTGAGCGTGCTCCTATTCACCCCCCCCCCCCTCTAGTGGCCTTTCCGGTCCAACAGTTTCATTCTGTCGCGTGTCTCTCGCAGGACCCGATCAAGTGGTGACTTTCAAGCACGGTGACAAAACTATTGTTGGTAAGACCACAATTCTAAACCAAAGACAATTATCTTATTTCAAATTTAATGCACTTCATTCAAAGATCAAATGGCGGCGTTGTATACAAACCGTCAACATAAACACCGATGAAGGTTACCTGTTCTTGTTTCATAAATCTTAAATGGATCACCCAATTAATAGGTAATTAATGCGTTCTTCTCTTGTGCCGATTCAAGGGCTATTTGCCGCACTGTGCACTCAATTCCCGTAAGACGGCAACCGGACGATCTACGACGGTTCGCCGAGCGGGCATCAATCGAACAGTGGCTCCAAGTCAAGCTCGAGCTTGATGCTCCTAGCTTTGAATTAGTCTTTCACCTCGCATTTGCGCCGAGCTGAACATGACACCCGACGAGGCCCGCCACGGAGAACGAGAAGAAGCTCCAAGAGATACTCGCTTCACGACGAGGTGCCGCCCAAGAACAAGTTCTGGCTGGTGACGACTTCACCACGCCGACTGTCTCACCTCCCCAACTCCCATTACATCGCCGCTCACCACGGGCAAGAAGTCGCTCACTTCAAGAAGCATGTGGCGAGGTGGTACGAGGCCATCTCGAGCCGCGATCGTGGAAGCGGTGGTGAAGATGCAGAGCGAGCATCCGGCGCGCTCGAGTGATCGATCCGCCCGATCGGTTGTCGGCGAGCTCTTCGTACATATATGCACCGATAAACATGAACTTGACCTAACAGCAAACATCGCCGCCACACGGCCGGCGAACAAGTCAAAACCGGCCGATCGCCACCTTTGGCGATCGGACCACCATCGCCGGCTCTCATCGCAACCAAAGGCCGGTCTCACCGCCCTTTAGGGACATAGCCAAAATCCCAACTCTGAAATCCGCAACCTCTCTGGAAATTTCAAACCAATAGAACTTTTGCCTGGAGGCTCCAAAAATTATAAGACTAAGAGCAGTAGAACCTCCTCTCTTGCCTACACCCTCTATTTTTGGCCCAGCTCAAAAATCCAAAGCCACTTTCATGACCGGTTTGACCGCTCAGCGGTAGCCGGTCGGACCGCCACACTGGCCGGTTCGACCGCCAGCCACTCACAAGCAAAACAGCCAAAGGCACGGCCGGTCTGACCGCCACCATGGCCGGTCAGACCGCCTCAGACCTGACAACACAGGAACTTCACCGAAAACGAGAGTTTCTCCCAACACCTCGACGCTATTGCCAATTGTTCAACATACTAAGATTAGGATCATATCCACATGATCTCCACAATCTCCCCCTTGATGAACACATTGGCAATCTTCTCAAAAATACAAATTAGAGGTTTGAAAAAGAAAATACCCGACGTTTTCGCGCAAAGGCACAACTTGGTCCAAATGCAAGAGAAAGCAATGGAAATGACCAAGCTGGCTTCAAAATAGCATAAACAAGTGAGATAAGGCAAAAGAAAGCATGAAAGCTTCAAATTCCAGAGAATCGACAAAAATCTCACTTAAGGTCCATATGAAAGAACAATTGTTCTATTTGACATTAGATCATTGTGAGTCTTCAAGAATTGCAATTCAAATTCAGAAACGACAATAAGATCAAAAGAATGCAATTTCAATACTCCCCCTCACTATGATCATCATTTTACAAGAGAAAAAGCTAAAGCTCCCTTTGACAATGAGAAGCCATTTCTTCTCCCTTTACAAAACTTCTCCCATAACATTCTCGAACTTCTCCCTTATCCCGAAAGCTCTTTTTCACATTTTTACCAAAACTTCTCCCCCTTTGACAATGGATTCATCAAGGAATCATCCCTTCCTCTCATCCAGAGATAACAAGTGCAACAATATGGAATAAGCAAAAGAAAGAGCATGCATGAAGTGCAATGGGGTGGCTTCAGTTTTGTTTTGATTTTTTTAATTTTTAGTAAAGAGAAGCTTTGAGGATTACTCAATTGAACAGGCTAGCATTTCTACCATTACTCAAGATACAACAAGCCTGACAAAGCTAGCAAGATCATATTAAGACATGTATAGCAAAGCTAAGCTAGTGAGCTCAAAATACCACAAGTTGTTGGATTAAATTAAGCAACGCTTCAAAATTAGCAAGTTCAACAACAGGTATCCTAAAGTGATAATGGCCATGTCAGAATGTCATTGTGAGATCCAGAAGCTAGCAAAGGCCATCTAGGAAACAAAAGTCCTGAATTGAATCATTTTGCTCAAGTTTTTGTCAAAAGCCCAATTTTCAAGATCCTGGACTAGGAGCCATCCACAATCTCTTCGTAAGCTTCAACCAATTTGACAAATTGCATTATTAGCCATGTGCTAGATCTCAAGCCTTGCCGCGACCATCCCAAGCAACAAAAGCTTAAAAGAGTGGTCTAGGTCATCCAAAACTCCCCCTGAGTTCATGCCTAGTACAATGGCCAGCAGTCTCATGAAAAAGAATTGGTGAGATCAGTTCTTTCGCACAAAAGAGATCATTTTTCATTGATTCATAGAGCAATTATAGATTCTTAAAAGAACAAGAAGCTCCAAAAATGTTCAATTCTAGATTCAAGAGCTAACAAAGCAATTTTGACAGGGCCAATGTCACAAGAAGATCACTAGTTGAGCAACTAGCTAAAAGATCCACAAATTGCAATTTTTAGTTCAAGTTGTTTAATAGTTCTAGCTCAGTTAGCAAAGACATTGCTGCACATGTGAAAACATGATAATTCTAGCAAGTCAAAGAACTAGACACGATCTTTGAGCAGGAATTGAAATACTAAAGCTCAACAGGGTAATAAGCAAAGCTTCATCAATTTAAAAAGACAGAAGCAGTAAAGCTTATAATACAATGCATCTTTTTGGATTTTTCATATGAATGCAATATGATACAACGAGATGCACGAAAGAGTAAAAACCTAAAAAGATCAAAAGGATCCAAAGAAGATACCACTTGAAGAAGGTATCAGAAAAGATCCATAAAAAGTTCACATGAACAAGGAAAGTTCAGATGAACAAGAAAAGCTCAAATGAACAAGGAAAGTTCAGATGAACAAAGAAGATTCAAAAAAGAACCAACCCCCCCTCAAACCAACCCATAGGGATAGGTTATCCCAAACTTGCTTCTCAAGGTGGCAAACCTTGTTTGGTCAAAAGGCTTTGAGGGAAGATCTGCCAAAAGAGTCTTGGACTCCACAAAAACTAGCACAAAAGACTTCAAACTCCACAAGATCTCTAGGGAAAGCAACTCGAAAAGCTAGGGAGCAAAACACCAACACTAAAAAGACCTACAGGCAACCCAAAAACCTGCTAAGGACTAGTGACTGGGAAACAAGCTCGACCTAGGCTGTGAGAGAAGTGCATCCTAGAAAACCATGGGATAAGAAGAGTGCCTAGAAAAGACACGTGCTAGAACAGAGCCTCCTATCTACCCTGAATTCAACAAGCCCAACTGCGATGCAAGGTAGACTAGGGATACCATACATAAAGGTAAGGTATAGAAGCTCGAACCTCAGTCACACTGCTTGGCAGTGAGATGTAGTCATGATGGATGAAGATCCATTCCTTGAAGCTCCAAAAAGTAGTTGTGCTCACCCATCATCCTCATCTCAAAATTCTTTCATCTCCTAGAAGTGATAGCCAGCATTGAATGCACAAATGAAGAAGAACGAACAGCTGGAGTTTTTGACCACTTATTGGACCACATGTTCTTCTTCTCAACTGAAAAGGCTACACCAAAAAGACAGAAGAAGTCTATGCCTTGGTACTGGGTTAGTAAGACAATATCTAGGAAAACAGTACCAAGACACACGACTAGCAAGGATAGCAGCAAATGATCCAAAGCTCATTAAAGCATATAATCAACAGTTCAGGACATGAGCATGAAGATAGACAAATCAATTGCAGCACATACTATCCAAGATATGACAAAACACAAACTATCCTTAATCCACAATAAGGCATAGGAGCAAGCAAAGAAGCACATAGCATATCACACATCAAATATACAATCAAAAGTAAAGCATGCTAGTGAAAGCTATGGTAAAGCTCATATATCCACAATTAACAATAAAGCACAGTAACCATGTAAGCATAAAGTAAGTTATAGACCAAGTCATGGAAAAGGTATGCTAACATGGATATCAAATAAGAATGTGGATACATATAGCAAAAATCAACACGAGCAAGATTAATCATGTACAAAACAACACAGTTCGTGAAGACAAAACCAAGCTTATACATCCATGGAAATAATGAACAATACCTAATACATGGATACATAAGCAAGAATCAATCACGAGCAAAATAATAGAGGTACAAGACAAGACAAGCTCATGATGACAAACTCAAGCTCATACACCCATGAAAATAAAGAACAACAATATGATACATGGATATATAAGCAAGGTAAAGGCATGATGAAAGATATCAAGAGTAATACATGCCAATATGGTACAAGTGAGCACAAAACAAGCACAACATGCCAAGATTGAATAATCATGAAGGTAAATGCATGAAGGTATAAGATTGCTCACAAAATGATGCAGACGCGATCATGAAAGCATATGCCTCTTGGAGGCCATTATTGGAGTGGAGAACCATCAAGTGTCCCGATCATGTGAAGAAGCAAAAGACCGAACCCTTCACCCATGTTCTCCAACCCGTGTTCCCGCACCTACACATGAGAAAGGCAAGGTGTCCAAGTCTTGGATCCCGAAGGGTTAGAGAGCAAATGCTTGGGAACCCAAACCTTGGACACACCACCACCAGAAGCAGTCGAAACATTATGTGAGTTAGCATGATGCAAATGATGATCCATTACGTGTGGGAAGGCTTTGGCAATGGCCCCTGTCGTGCCATCCCCACCTCCAACGTCAACCAGCGACCTTATCCCCGTGAACGCCTCGGCACATTCGCAGATGACTTATCTCCGCCACGAGATGGCTGTCAGACGCCATCCCCTCATTGAAAACCACGTTGAACTCTGCGTCACGGTGGTGGCACATCAGACATCCACGTCGTGCCGCCATCCTGAAGGTTAAAAGTATAAGTGAATTGATAGTTTCATCTTTCTTTGTAATTTTAAGCTTTTGAGTGAATTAATATGTGTATATAACTCAATATGGTATTAGAGTCAAGAAATCTTAAGTTCAAGATTCGGTTGACACAATTAAAGAAAATTAATTGTAGCACACTTCTATTCCATATTTTATATTTGAGTGAGCCTACGTAAACTTTTGGGTAAATGCATGCAACTTAATAATGAAAGGTGTCTGCGTTGCCGCCTCGCCCTCATTCTGGAGCCACTCAACCAAGCGTAAAGATGCCGTGAAATGGTATGGTGTGACGGTTGTGACCACAAAATAATAGAAAAAAGAAGTCTCTACGTTCACTCTGAACGGTTAGAAATTTGTAGGGACTACACGTCTACACCCGAATCGAAGATGGTTTCCCGGATTGATAAACAGTATGTGCTTATGATCACAATGCCATGACAGAGTTCTTACATAATTTAGGACATAGCTGCTGGATACAGAGTTAGACCATGCATATATATATACAAGCTAGCGAGCAAGCTCTTGTTCATCCGGGGATAACAGACAAACATTGCCATGACTAGCTTGTAATTTAGGCAGGCCCGGGTACATACATAGAGACATATATGGATAAACGTCGTTGTACCTTGCATATCATATTACGCGACGGGGGCTTGGGTGGGCGGCGCGGGGAGGAGGATGGTCTCGACGGTGAGGCCAGGGCCGAAGTTGAAGAGCAGACCCCACTCCAGCCCTTCCCCCGCCGTGCGCAGCCCTCGCTTCTCCGACCTCCGCCTCATCTCTTCCATGGCGATGATGACGCCCGAGCTCAGCGTGTTCCCGTGCTGCCTCATCACCTCCCTCGAAACCTCTAGCTTCTCCTTCCTTAGCCCTAGCCTGCTCCCCACCCTGTCCAGTATCTCCCTGCCGCCGGGGTGCACCAGCCAGAACACCTCCTCGTTCCAGTCCTTGACGAGCCCCTCCTGCTCCATTGCCTTCTTCACGAGCCCCTCTATGTTGCTTAGTGTTGTCGAAGCCTCGCCAGTAATCCTGCGCGGCCGAAGCCTGTTGTCGGATTTCGCCGCTTTTCGTCATTGTCGGTTTCCGCCGCTTTGTCGATAGCGTAGTATTCAGCGCTTGCGCTTCAGTCTGCTTTCGCTTATGTTTCGTGGTTCTGTTTAGCTCCGGCTGAATCGGTGTTGCATGGGCGAGTCGCCAGGATTTTCTTTGTTGTTAGCGCCTTCCACGCACGATCGGTTAGTGCTCGTTTGATTGGTCATGGCGTGAGATAGGAGGCCACTTCGCCATGTTTGTTGGTTGTTCTATTGCTTTAAATAAGAATCGAAAGACTAGAAAAGCTGCCACGCCAGCAAAGACAAAGTTGTCTCAAGTGTTCAACCGTGTTCTCACTCGTGTGTGTGTGAGATCGGGTGATCGCCGGTGTGGTGACATTTGGTATCGGAGCCTTGTGCTCGAGTGCCCGCATATGTCACGCATCGGTTCTCTCTCGTCGCGACGCTCCACTCCAACGCGCCGCTCGTCGGCGCTCAAGCAAGTGGCGGCGCTGGCCGCCACACCGCCGCAGCGGAGCGAGCTGTCCGTGCTGTACTTGGCGTCGACGACAGCCATGGATGGGACATCGTCGTCCAGCGGGTTGTGAAGGAGGTCGGAGGTGGGGCAATGTACCTGACCTTAACACTCACTAACTATGCCGACTGGTGCCTGATGATGAAGGTCATGCTGAAGGCGCGTGGCCTTTGGGATGCAGTCAGCCACGCCGGTGCTCCGGCACAGGAGAACATGATGGCCATGGAGGCGATCCTTCGAGCTGTGCCAACGGAGCTGTGGTCGACGTTGGCAAACAAGAACAGTGCGAAGGAAGCCTGGGAGGCGCTGAAAGCCATGAAGGTTGGAAATCAGCGCGCGCGCAAGGCGAAGCTGTAGAATCTGCGTCGCGAGTTTGAAGACCTCATTTTTCGAGAAGACGAGACAGTCGATGATTTCTCGGTAAGACTCACTGCTCTAGTTAGCAACTTGAGCCTTCTCGGTGATCAACGCAGGGAGGAAGAGGTGGTGGAAAAGTATTTGCGCGTCATTCCAGATCGCTTCTCCCAGATCGCGCTCTCAACCAACGCTGTGGGGACCCCAGAGTTACCTCCGTAAGACCGAGACTAATCCAGGTCTTAGGGACACAACTCTAGATCTCCAGTGGGTGAATTCCAACTTAACTCCATCTAAATGAAAGGCTTAACTCAGATTAGAGCTCCGACGATCATGCGCACGCTCCTCAAAGCACTACATGATTGTCGGTTCTCCGACAAGTCAAGCGCTACACTCAGTGAGTTAAATAGGAATCCATGAACAGCGAGTATGACTTATATTGGCTCCCGAGATCAGCGACCAATATAACCATACTCTCATCCAACGTTGATCACATCCATACAACATCCATACATAAATAGTTCAAAAGACATACAACATAGTTCCAAGTTTACATCTATTACAAGTGGCCGACCGCCAAATTTAAAAGAGAGTATTAAGTAGCAGCGAAACACATAAATAGACCAAAAGACCAGCAATGGTATGCCCATAACCCATCGGCAACCAACCGGGAGTTAGATGATAGCAAACTACTCATCGGTGTCGCTTAAATCGACAATCGATAAGCTCATCGGTGTCTAAATCCTCTCACCAAAAAGCCAAGAACACCGGCTGAGTACAAAGAGTACTGCAAGTCTTACACAAATAAAAATAGTTATGCATAAGGTCATTCCAAGGACGGGCTCATATTGGCTTAATTTTTGCGAAAACGACGCAATACTGAACAACCTACACATACTAGTTTTTCACGTGTCTTTTCAAAATCAGATTTGAAGTAGAAGTAAAGCATGTGAATAAGTAATGAATTCAATAACAAATGAATCATACCAACAACAAAGTGACGGTCCACTTTGATACAACAACAAGCATGAACATCCCATTCATGTCAATACCAAGTTATAACCACAATTTTAATTTCAAGTCTAACAATAAGCAGCCACAAGTTTCAAGCGGTCGTCCATAACCGTGGACACGGCTATTCGAATAGATTATACCTTGCAGGGGTGTACTACTTTACCCACACGACTTGATTAGCCCGTAAGCCTCCGGATGCCTCGAATATAGCATACTTCCTAAGGTATGTCGGTCGTAAACCAAGATACGGTCGCTTTAGCAAGAAGACCCCATTGAGCTAAGTCCTCAACCCATGGCTCCTAGGAAACACGAGACGTTAACGCCCATCCTATATATCCTAGGAAACACAAGACGTTAACGCCCCATCCTATCGCCCAAAAGGAACACGGGATTTCACGGTCCCATGCCCTTACAATTTCACCACCGTGGGACTTAACACAATAAAATCTTCCCCTACTTAACCATACGGCACCCATATATCACGCGTGATAGCACGAGTTTTGCTTGAATCGCAACAACCCAAAGTTCGGTCCTTAATTGTCCGCATAAGCCAACCCACATACCCAAATCTCGCACGAAGGCACCATCACTAACCAACACTTGTCCGCACTAAAAGCTCATTTGAAAATGACAAAATTTCACTTATAAAACAGATACGAAGATCTGAAACAAAAGTATATAATGAGAGTTGTGTTTAACCCATAATTGGCGGGCTATTCCGATAATCGAGCTACTGGTTCTAGACTTGCATGGCTAAGCAACTCGAACAACAATGATTTCAAACATCCTATCATAATTAATTCAAGATCGGGTAATTCATGGATAGCCACAATGACAAGATAATAGGATGTGTCTAACTATTCATCACAAAAATAGCGACATTATCAAAATAGCATGCAAGCAATTATCATTGCATCTATCCTAACAAATCTGGGATCAAATATGATGCAAAAAGAAAGTTCAAAGGATGATTGCCTTGCTGGAAAAGTAATTGCTCACTCGGTCACGTAGGAGTCGATATCAATAAGCTCGGAATCTAGATAAATACAATACCGAATAAACATCGAGAAAAACTCCAAAATCAAGATGCTCAAAAATGCATGATTTTTCTACAGTAGCTAAGTTATGATTTTAAGTGATTTTTGGTGAAAGAATTATTTCATTTTGATTTAGTATATGATAGTTATCGTGGTTTGAATTTCAGATTTCAATATGCCTTTATTTATGTAATTTAATTATGAGGTGAATTTTTGTAGAATAGAGGTGAGTACATGGATCACATGGATAAATAGGCAATATTATTATAAGTTCAAGACAGTTGAGTTTGCTCCAATTTGAGTTTTCAAGAATTACTTATGAATTTTCAAAGTGATCAGCCTTTTTCTCTTGTAAAAATAATAGTATCAATAGCTCAATTTCCAAATTAATGCTCTCTGCCACAGAGACATGGTTGAAAACAATTTTAATATAAAGTTCGTTAAATTTGAAAATTATCAGAAGTGGTTTCACTCATTTTGGAGTTGAGATGAATTAGTTATGCATTTTCAAAATTATACATGTTTTACAAAGGTATGATAATTCGCTTTGGATTTTGTAAAGTATTTACTCCTTTTTCTACCGCCACGCGCTAGTCGTATGTACGACAAGGGCCCCGGTCGAGTTGACTGGTCAGCCTTGACCTAGCCAAATTAAAACACTTGAAAACGTATTTCTCCAAAAAAACGCCTTCTAGTTAGGGAAACATGTTTGATTCTTTCATCGAGAAATTACGTTTTCCCCAACCGAAAGTGTAAACTATAATTCACACAACCACTTAAACTATACTGGGGGCCCACGAGTCATAGACCCATTACTATATAACGACAACTATTAGCGCTAATTAAACCAAGATCAAGTTAATTAAACGCCATCGCTTTCGGATTTAAAAACCGACAACAGAGCCGCGCTCCCCGTGAGCTTGCACGGTGGCTCGCCGCGAGGGGATCCCAGCGGCGCCGCCAAGGCCAGAATGGGTACACAATAGCAGCGCGACTCTAGAGGTACCTTTCGCCGGGTGCGGACGGCCAGTGCGGCGCGCAACGCTGGGAGCGGAGGCGCGTTCGCTCAAGAGGCTAAAGCAACTGCACGAACCGAGCAAACTAGCACGCGCAAAACCTTCTACCAAGTCCGAGAACCCTTACTGAAGAATAGAGAGGCCGAGGAGCTCGGGTAGGAGTTGGCGCCGGCAATGGTGACGGCGGCGGAGGGCTTCACGAGGGCACGACCACCTAAGCCAAGGGAGAGCAAAAGAACGATCGGGATCACGATAATAGCCCTAGGAGATGCCACGACCAAAAGGAATCGATGAACTACTCACCAGGTCGGAGATGAGAACGAAGGAGTTGACTTCGGCTGGGAATCGAAAGAAACCAACTTCACGAATATCCTGCGATCCGATGAAGAAATAGATTGAGGGGTTGTCGACAGTAGGTATAAAGGCACCTGGTGACACACTTTGAGGATGATAATACCTTCCGAACACGACGTTGACACGGTGGCGGCGTCGGGTGCGCGCTCCGGAACGGACGAGAGCACGAAGAGGAACTGAGAGCCACACGATAATCCAAGGATTGAGGTTAGTTAAAATGGAAACGACAAGGATCAGGGGGATGAGGGGAACCACGCGGAGGGAACACACCTGTGAAGAGAGCAAGAACAGGCCTCTCTTCCTCAGTGCCCAGAGGAAAGATGGGGAAGAAGGAGGCGTCGGGGCGACTTAAGCTCGACCGATGGACGGAAGCAGAGCGCGGTTGGGAAAGCTCGGACTCGTTGAGAGGCGCGGCGGCAACGCCGTTGAAGGGGCAGCGCAGCTCCCGGCGCGTGGCGCCGAGCTCGCTCGCGCCGCCCGAGGTTGAGACGACCCGACGTGTGGGCGAGTTGAAAGTTGGCGCGCACAAGGTGGCGCGCGGTGCAACACGTTGATCAAATCGGGACCGTTGGATGGCGAATGGACGGAGGAGATTGGTGGGGACTTGGACAGTCGGCGGAGGTGAGATCGGGGCCGTTGAACCTAGATCCGACGGTTGCATGCGATGGTGCAACTAGGCGGTCGCCGAGTCAAAACGCCGAGTCGGCTTGAGCCCGAGGAACAAGCACCGCTTGGGTCCAAGGTTTGATCGAGATTTAATTCATTCCTCTACTTTGACCAAGGCTCAAAAATAGGAATAAAATTCTAAAATTATGAAATAATTTGGGGTTCCGGGATATCCTAGTGTCCATAAAAATTATTGAACCCTACTGTTCTTGATATGATTTGCATAGCTTAAATTCAAACATAAAGTTGGTCTTTAAATTGTGTTTGAATTTTTATAGGGTTTAACCCAATCCCAAAAATTTGGGAACAATTATTTTAATTCATGATAATTAATATAGTATTTTAATAAATTATTTCCAGAGGATCTTCAGTAGCATTTATTTCCGTTTTAAGTTTGGAGTTCAATTTAAAAGGGTATGTTCCAATGTGTTTAAAGATTTTCAAGTACAATATGCAAATAAAAAGTTTCAAATCATGATACATACTAATGAGATGCATAATAATCCTCTTTATTAATTTAGGGATGTGACAAACCTCCCCCCCCCCTTACAAAAGATCTCGACCCCGAGATCGATAGGGTGGAAGTGGGATAGAACAGTTCTAAAAGAAGACAAAACATCTGTTGTCTTGATTTCCTTCAAAGATAGTGCCAAGATATCTTTGTGGGCTTACAAGGAATGGCTACAAAATTTTTCCTTCCCATTGCTTTGTTTAAACTTTCCTTTCGTGATTCGAAGACATTTTAAGTAGAAGGGAAAAGATTTGGATAATTGGCTCGTAGTTGATCTTCACGCTCCCAAGTTGCTTCATCTTCAGTATGGTTACTCCACTGAACCTTGATGAATTTGATTGTGCGATTTCGTGTCTTGCGCTCCTTCTCTTCAAGAATGCGACCGGTGCTCCCGATAGGAAAGATCGGGTTGCAAGTCAAGTTTTTCCAGTTCAGTTGCTTCGGTAGGGATGCGAAGACACTTCTTCAGTTGTGAAACATGGAAGACATCATGTACATCCACAAGTGATGGTGGCAACTCTATTCGATAAGCCACCGGTCCCAACTTTGCTAGAATTTGGAAAGGTCCGATGTAGCGAGGTGCCAATTTGCCTTTGACTTGGAAACGATGTGTTCCTTTCATTGGAGAAACCTTAAGATAGACATAATCATCCACCTCAAAGCTCAACTCACGACGACGACGGTGGCAAGATAGGACTTCGACGGGATTGAGCCGTCCGAAGTCGTTCGCGGATGACACGAACTTGTTCTTCTGCATCCTCTACCAAGGTTGGACCATAAAATGGCCTCTCCCCGGCTTCGGACCAGTTCAAGGGTGTCCTACAAGCTCTTCCATATAATGCCTCGAACGGGGACATTTGAATGCTTGATTGGAAGCTATTGTTGTAGGAGAACTCCGCAAATGGTAAACATTTCTCCCAGTTCTTGCTATAAGACAGCACACATGCTCGGAGAAGATCTTCCAAGATTTGATTCACCCTTTCAGTCGCCCATCTGCTTGTGGGTGGTAAGCGGAATCGAAGATAGATTGGTCCCCATTGCTTTATGCAAGCACTTCCAAAAGTAAGATGTGAACTGAGGACCTCTATCTGAAATGATGACCTTTGGTACACCATGGAGACAAACAATTCTGGAGATATAAAGCTCAGCTAACTTATCCCCATGGTAGGTGGTCTTGACAGGAATGAAATGGGCAACCTTCGTCAGACGATCAACAATCACCCATAGAGAATCAGACCCCGCTTGAGTTTTTGGAAGGCCGGTGATAAAATCCATGCCAACTTTTCCCATTTCCACTTGGGAATGGGCAGGGGTTGTAGAGTGCCTGCCGGTTTCAAATGCTCGGCCATAACTCTTTGGCATACATCACACTCGGCAACAAATTGAGCGATGTGTTGTTTCATTCGGCTCCACCATAGTCGCTTCTTAAGATCTTGGTACATCTTGGTGCTACCTGGGTGGATAGAAAACTTGGATTCATGGGCCTCCTTGAGAATTAGTTCTCTCAAGGCGTGATCGCAAGGCACCACCAACCGGTTTCCAAACCATAAGGTGCCTTGTGCATCTTCTTTAAAGCACTTGGCCTTGCCTTGCTTCACTTCCTCCCGGATCTGAGCTACTTCTTCGTCAGTCTTCTGGGCTTCTCTAATCTGGTCCTCAAGTGTAAAATTCACACTAAGGGCAGCAAGGGAACTTTCTTCAATTATCTCCAGGTGCAGACGTTGCATCGCAGCACACAAGCTCACTAAATGGGAGTTACCGATAAATGTGATTGCACTGAGACTTTCGCTTAGGGCATCGAACCACATTTGCTTTTCCTGGATGATAATGGAGTCCAAAATCATAATCTTTGATCAACTCAAGCCATCTCCTTTGCCTCAAGTTCAGATCGGCTTGGGTGAAGATATATTTAAGACTCTTGTGGTCGGTGTAGATTTCGCAACGATTGCCGATGAGGTAATGTCGCCAAATCTTGAGAGCATGAACAACTGCTGCGAGCTCCAAATCATGAGTGAGATAATTCAACTCATGTGGTCTCAATTGTCTTGATGCATAAACTACCACTGCCCTCTTGCATAAGAACACAACCGAGCCCATGGCGAGACGCATCGCAGTAAATGTCAAAGCTCTTGTGAATGTCGGGCAAGATGAGTACTGGAGCTTTGGTCAAGCATTCCTTTAGGATCTGAAAGCTCTCCTCACATTCAGGCAACCATTCGAACTTATTTTCTTTCTTGAAGTTGAGTCATTGGCCTTGCAGTCGGAGAAGTTACGATGAATCTGCGGTAGTAACCCGCAAGTCCAAGAAAATCTGCGAATGTCGATGTGTTTCGGGTTGTCTCCAATCAAGGACATCTTGCACTTTGCTAGATCAACAGCAATACCGCCTTGGATAGGACATGCCCCAAGAAACTAACTTCATGAAGCGTAACTCGTATTTGCTAAATTTGGCATAAAGTCGATGTTGACGAAGCTTCTCAACACAAGCCTCAAGTGTTGCTCGTGTTCTTCATCGGACTTTGAGTAGATAAGGATGTCGCCAATGAATACAACAACAAACTTATCCAAATACTCCATGAACACTGAATTCATAAGATTCATGAAGTATGCCGGTGCATTCGTCGGACCAAAAGACATGACAAAGGTGTACTCATACAACCCGTAACAGTAGAGAATGCCGTCTTCTAATGTCTTCGGTTCGAACTTTAATTTGATGATAGCCCAAGCGCAAATCAACCTTGAGAATACTTGGGCTCCACTCAATTGATCAAATAAATCATCAATCCGAGGAAGCGGATATTTGTTCTTGATAGTGACTTCATTTAACTGACGGTAGTCAACACACATCCGCAAACTCTTGTCCTTCTTTTGACAAAGATAGCCGGGCATCCCCAAGGTGAGGAGCTCGGCCTAATAAACCCTTTGTCTTGAAGTTCTTGGAGTTGCTTCTTCAATTCTTCCAATTCATTAGGAGGCATCCGTATGGCCGTTTGAGATCGGCGCGATCACGGGTACAAGCTCGATGACGAACTCGACTTCTCGATCAGGAGGCATGCCTGGGAGTTCTTCGGGGAATACATCTGGGTATTCACACACCACAGGCACTTTCTCAAGTTCAAGAGAGGTACAAGCTTCCAAGGCATTGAGATGAGAACTGCCCACAGAAGGTGCAAAAACGACTTGACTGCCGTCTTCACTAGTGACAGAAATAGACCGCTGAACACAATCGATCTTTCCCTGGTTTTTGGACAGCCAATCCATCCCCAAGATTACATCAATACCCGCTGATTTTAGCACAATTAAGTTTGCCAAGAAGTTGACATTTTGAATTTCCACTTTTACGTCCCGGCAGACTTGATCGGTTTGGAAAACCGATCCCGGCGACTGGATTTGATAAGGTGGCTGAAGTTTATGTATTTCAAAATGATTAAGTGCAGCATATTCTTCTTTGATGAATGAATGAGATGCTCCGGAATCAAATAAAACTGATGCTGGACAAGAATTAACAAGAAGTGTACCCAAAACGACGTCTGGAGCGTCGCTCGCCTCCTCAGCGGTGACGTGGTTCACTCGGCCACGTGCAGGGACCTGTGGAGGGGTAGATGCTGCCCTCGGAGGTGGTGTAGGTCGTGCCACAGCTGGTGGTGTAGGAGCACGATAAACCTGCGGCATTCCCCGCTGCTTGGCGAGGCAAGAAGAAGCATAGTGGCCCTGGCGACCACAATGAAAGCAGGTGACATTAGGCTTGAATGTACCACTGTTTTGGGAGTTCTTACTCCCACTGTGCCGCTGCCCTGTAGGTGGAGAAGGTCGTGCAGGCGCCACAGGAAGCCTCGATGGCACTGGAGCCTGAGGACGAGGTGCCTGAGGCGGTCCGGTGCGCTGTCGAGGGAAACTGCCACTAGCCGAAAACTGAGCGGCCTTCTTTCTCTTCCTGGACTCCTCCACAGCCACACTCTTGTGCTCCACTACAATGGCCTTGTTCACCATGTGCTGAAGTTCCGGTCATGTACGCTAAAGCCACCGCATCTCCTCAGTCAAGCCGCCCATGAACCGGCGCTGGCGGCGAGCATCTGTGGAGATGTCATCCGGGGCATAGCGGGCCAAGGAGTTGAACTCCTGAAGATACTCGATGATGATCTTCCTTCCTTGCTTCAAAGCAAGAAACCGCTGCCGCTGATTGACATGACCCCATCAGAATATAGGCCTCCCTGAAAGCCGCACGAAACTCGTTCCATGATGGAACGTCTCCGTCAGGTTGCATGGCGGAAAAATTATCCCACCATGCACTAGCGGCACCTTCCAGCTGATAGCTGGCAAAAAGAACTCTCTCAATGCCCGTGCACTGAGCAATGGCTAGTTTCTTCCCACATCCTCACCCAATCTTCACCTCCATAGGGTCTCCGGTACCCTCAAAGGTGGGAGGATTTGTTCGCTGAAACTCAGCGAGACCCCCACGCTGCCTCTGATGTCCCCCTCCCTCTGCTGCGCAGGAGCAGGAGAAGTGTTGCGAGCTATAGCCTCCAGGATCCTGGTCTGATCCATCCTGTTCCTCTCGATCTGAGCCAAGACTTCCGCCATAGTGGGTGGCGGAGGAAGCACTTCCTCGAGGAACTGTCCCGCGGACGGTGCTGCTGAGAGGGCTCACCCCTCTCCTCGCGGGCGTAAAGTTCTGCTACAGGAGCAGAACGAGTGCCCTGGGGTGGAGATCCCCCATCGTGCTGAGCTCTAGCACGAGTGTTGGGGCCTGACATCCTGGAGTGACAAGGAATGTTAAAAAGATGCCAAGATTGAGGGAAAAGTACGAATAATAAAACTTTGGACAGCAAGCACAACGTTCTTAATTAAGCATGCATAATGATATAAAATGCACCAAAACATAACACCAAAAGGGCGTACAAAGGCACTAAGGCCAGTACAAGATTCATAACTTCAAATCATAATTTTTCCAAAGCAATTACATTCATAGGGCCCGGGGCGAAAAGCAACTACTGGAAATATAGTTCTTGCAAGAGAAACATTAAGAGTTCAATTATTACTAGCCTATTACAGGAAATCAAAGATACATGCTTGCCCAAAAGCTTACGCCTACAACATCCTAAATGTTGTTCCGGTCAAAGTTTACCGGAAACTCGTCCAGAAGATGTGCCTCGGGGATCCGTATCATCGGGTCTCCAAAATTAGGAAGACGCAAAGGGAGCCTTGCTCTATCACATGGCCTCCAAGCGGGTTCCATCCTACGATGCGAGCAAATCCAACCGACATGCGGACTGGCGCCTCGTCCCATAGTTGGGTACATGCCGTGGCACTTCCGAAGACGGTACATCGGTGGCGCCAAGAATATGGGGAAATCTCATTCGTGCCATAAACCACATGGTGGTCAATAATCCCCATGTTACACATGAGTTGTAGGTGCTCTTGGGCCACCACGAGACGCCGACAGTCTCGCATAACTCATACACGGCAATCGATGGATTTGATCCATGATATGAACCAACCTTGCCAATCGCTAACCCGGGATCTTCCCAAATCGAATCCGGCAAAGGTGTCCACCTCCGTGCCACGCCGCACATAGGAAAATGGTAGTAAGGCGGTGAGACAACTCCGTCAAATCATAACGAAGATGGCTCATAGCCACACGGGCCACTTCTGTGAGAGCCATGGCCTCCGGCGCCACGTGCTCGAAACAATATGGGATACTCCTCATGACTCGTCTCGCGATGATGTTGATCACGCCAAATATTCCTCCATGCCCGCCCCGTCGCGGCGATAGATGGCATAAGATGGCTGATAGGTGAAGTTCGCCCTCCACATCATTTCCTGAGAAGTGCCGGTATCCATCCACGTTCTCGCTTGAGTTTCTTTGACCGGTATTGGCGACTCATCTAAAAGCAAGAACAATAAGGTAAGATTTCTTTAAAAATGAAATAGGGTAAGAAAAGATACTAGGATGGATGAGGAATAAAAGATATTCCTAACTTAAACTTTCTGAAATTAATTTGATAATTTCAAAAATAATTTGACTCAAGAAGGCTTACTAACTCTAGCGCCAGTGCTATCTCTAACCTACAACAAGATGGCTCTATACCAACGCTGTGGGACCCCGGTAGTTACCTCTATAAGACCGAGACTAATCAAGGTCTTAGGGACACAATCTCTAGATCTCCAGTAAATGAATTCCAATTTAACTCCATCTAAATGAAAGGCTTAACTCAATTAGAGCCTCAACGATCATGCGCGCTGCTCCTCTGCGAGCACTACATGATTGTCGATTCTCTTCAAGTCAAGCACTACACTTAGTTAGTTAAATGGGAATTCATCAACAACGAGTATGACTTATATTGGCTCCCAAGATCAGCGACCAATATAACCATACTCTCATCCAACGTTGATCACATCCATACAACATCCATACATAAATAGTTCAAAAGACATACAACATAGTTCCAAGTTTACATCTAATACAAGTGGCCGACCGACCAAATTTAAAAGAGAGTATTAAGTAGCAGCGGAAACACATAAATAGACCAAAAGACCAGCAATGGTATGCCCCATAACCCATCGGCAACCAACTGGGAGTTAGATGATAGCAAACTACTCATCGGTGTCGCTTAAATCGACACCGATAAGCTCATCGATGTCTAAATCCTCCTCACCAAAAAGCCAAGAAACACCGGCTGAGTACAAAGAGTACTGCAAGTCTTACACAAATAAAAATAGTTATGCATAAGGTCATTCCAAGGACGGCTCATATTGGCTTAATTTTTGCGAAAAACGACGCAATCTCGAACAACCTACACATACTAGTTTTTCACGTGCCTTTTCAAAATCAGATTTGAAGTAGAAGTAAAGCATGTGAATAAGTAATGAATTCAATAACAAATGAATCATACCAACAACAAAGTGGCGGTCCACTTTGATACAACAACAAGCATGAACATCCCATTCATGTCAATACCAAGTTATAACCACAATTTTAATTTCAAGTCTAACAATAAGCAGCCACAAGTTTCAAGCGGTCATCCATAACCGTGGACACGGCTATTCGAATAGATTATACCCTGCAGGGGTGTACTACTTTACCCACACGACTTGATTAGCCCGTAAGCCTCCAGATGCCTCCGAATATAGCATACTTCCTAAGGTATGCCGGCCGGGTAAATCAAGATACGGTCGCTTTAGCAAGAAGATCCCATTGAGCTAAGTCCCTCAACCCATGGCTCCTAGGAAACACGAGACGTTAACGCCTCCATCCTATATATCCTAGGAAACACAAGACGTTAACGCCCCCATCCTATCGGCCCAAAAGGAACACGGGATTTCACGGTCTCATGCCCTTACAATTTCACCACCGTGGGACTCAACACAATAAAATCTTCCCCCTACTTAACCATACGGCACCCATATATCGTGCGTGATAGCACGAGTTTTGCTTGAATCGCAACAACCCAAAGTTCGGTCCTTAATTGTCCAGACAAGCCAACCCACATACCCAAATCTCGTGCACGAAGGCACCATCACTAACCAACACTTGTCCAGACCAAAAGCTCATTTGAAAATGACAAAATTTCACTTATAAAACAGATACGAAGATTTGAAACAAAAGTATATAATGAGAGTTGTGTTTAACCCATAATTGGCGGGCTATTCCCGACAATCGAGCTACCGGTTCTAGACTTGCATGGCTAAGCAACTCGAACAACAGTATTTCAAACATCCTATCATAATTAATTCAGTACTGGGGTAATTCATGGATAGCCACAATGACAAGATAATAGGATGTGTCTAACTATTCATCACAAAAATAGCGACATTATCAAAATAGCATGCAAGCAATTATCATTGCATCTATCCTAACAAATCAGGGATGAAATATGATGCAAAAAGAAAGTTCAAAGGATGCTTGCCTTGCTGGAAAAGTAATTTCTCACTCTCGGTCGCGTAGGAGTCGATATCAATAAGCTCGGAATCTAGATAAATACAATACCTAATAAACATCGAGAAAAACTCCAAAATCAAGATGCTCAAAATGCATGATTTTTCTACAGTAGCTAAGTTATGATTTTAAGTGATTTTGGTGAAAGAATTATTTCATTTTGATTTAGTATATGATAGTTATCGTGGTTTGAATTTCAGATTTCAATATGCCTTTATTTATGTAATTTAATTATGAGGTGAATTTTTGTATAATAGAGGTGAGTACATGGATCACATGGATAAATAGGCAATATTATTATAAGTTCAAGACAGTTGAGTTTGCTCCAATTTGAGTTTTCAAGAATTACTTATGAATTTTCAAAGTGATCAGCCTTTTTCTCTTGTAAAAATAATAGTATCAATAGCTCAATTTCCAAATTAATGCTCTCTGCCACAGAGACATGGTTGAAACCAATTTTAATATAAAGTTCGTTAAATTTGAAAATTATCAGAAGTGGTTTCACTCATTTTGGAGTTGAGATGAATTAGTTATGCATTTTCAAAATTATACATGTTTTACAGTGCACAGATAATTCGCTTTCGGATTTTATAAAGTATTTACTCCTTTTTCTACCGGCCACGCGCTAGCCGCAGTCGCTGACGGGCGGGCCCCGAAGTCAGAGTTGACTCGGTCAGCCTTGACCTAGCCCAGCCGAAAACACGGTGAAAACGTATTTCTCCAAAAACGCCTTCTAGTTAGGGGAAACATGTTTCGGTTTCTTTACTGAGAAATTACGTTTTCCCCAACCGAAAGTGTAAACTATAATTCACACAACCACTTAAACTATACTGGGGGCCCACGAGTCATAGACTCATTACTATATAACGACAACTATTAGCGCTAATTAAACCGAGATCAAGTTAATTAAACGGCTACTGTTTTCGGACGAAAAACCGACAACAGAGCCGCGCGCTCCCGTGAGCTTGCACGGTGGCTCGCCGGCGCGGGGATCCCCGGCGGCGCCGGCCAAGGCCAGGAATGGGTACACAATAGCCGCGCGACTCTAGAGGTACCTTCGCTCGGAGCTGGGACGGCCGGTAGCGGCGGCGCAACGCTGGGGAGCGGAGGCGGGCGTTCGGCTCAAGAGGCTAAAGCAACTCGGCGACGAACTGAGCAAACTAGCACGCGCAAAACCTTCTACCAAGTCCAGAGAACCCTTACCAGAAGAATAGAGAGGCCGAGGAGCTCGGGTAGGAGTTGGCGCCGGTAATGGTGACGGCGGCGGAGGGCTTCACGAGGGCACGACCACCTAAGCCAAGGGAGAGCAAAAGAACGATCGGGATCACGATAATAGCCCTAGGAGATGCCACGACCAAAAGGAATCGATGAACTACTCACCAGGCCGGAGATGAGAACGAAGGAGTTGACTTCGGCTGGGAATCGAAAGAAACCAACTTCACGAATATCCTGCGATCCGATGAAGAAATAGATTGAGGGGTTGTCGACAGTAGGTATAAAGGCACCTGGTGACGCACTTTGAGGATGATAATACCTTCCGAACACGACGTTGACACGGTGGCGGCGTCGGGTGCGCGCTCCGGAACGGACGAGAGCACGAAGAGGAACTGAGAGCCACACGATAATCCAAGGATTGAGGTTAGTTAAAATGGAAACGACAAGGATCAGGGGGATGAGGGGAACCACGCGGAGGGAACACACCTGTGAAGAGAGCAAGAACAGGCCTCTCTTTCCTCAGGCCCGAGAGGAAAGATGGGGAAGAAGGAGGCGTTCGGGGGCGACTTAAGCTCGACCGATGGACGGAACAGAGGCGGCGTCAGTTGGGAAAGCTCGGGGACTGGTTGAGAGGGGCGGTGCGGCAACGCCGTTGAAGGGGCAGCGCAGAGCTCCTTCGGCGCGTGGCGCCGAGCTCGCTCGCGCTGCCCGAGGTTGGAGACGACCCTGACGTGTGGGCCCGAGTTGGCAGCGGCACAAGGTGGCGCGGCTTGGTGCAACACAGTGATCAAATCGGGACCATTGGATGGCGAATGGACGGAGGAGATTGGTGGGGACTTCGGACAGGTCGACAGGAGGTGAGATCAGGGCCGTTGAACCTAGATCCGGCGGTTGCATGCGATGGTGCAACTAGGCGGTCGGGCTGAGTCAAAACGCCGAGTCGGCTTGAGCCCGAGGAACAGTGCACCGGTTTGGGTCCAAGGTTTGACTGAGATTTAATTCATTCCCTCTACTTTGACCAAGGCTCAAAAATAGGAATAAAATTTCTAAAATTATGAAATAATTTCAGGGGTTCCTGGGATATCCTAGTGTCCATAAAAATTATTGAACCCTACTGTTCATGATATGATTTGCATAGCTTAAATTCAAACATAAAGTTGGTCTTTAAATTGTGTTTGAATTTTTATAGGGTTTAAACCAATCCCAAAAATTTGGGAAAAATTATGTTAATTCATGATAATTAATATAGTATTTTAATAAATTATTTCCAGAGGATCTTCAGTAGCATTTATTTCTGTTTTAAGTTTGGAGTTCAATTTAAAAGGGTATGTTCCAATGTGTTTAAAGATTTTCAAGTACAATATGCAAATAAAAAGTTTCAAATCATGATACATGCTAATGAGATGCATAATAATCCTCTTTATTAATTTAGGGATGTGACAGAATCGGTGCGCCTGTTCCTCGCCTTGGCTGCGCACGAAGGCTGGACTGTGCATCGCATGGATGTAAAGTCCGCCTTCCTCAACGGGGAACTGTTCGAGTAGGTCTATATCGTGCAGCCGCCCGGCTTCGTCGACGGTGACCACCCCGACAAGGTGCTCAAGCTGAAGAAGGCACTGTACGGTCTGAGACAGGCGCCACGGGCCTGGAACATCAAGCTGGACACCTGCTTGATTCAGCTCGGGTTCAAGCGAAGCGCTTCAGAACACGCGGTGTATACTCGCGGTGAAGGAGCTCCACGGCTCATCGTCGGTGTCTACGTGGATGACCTGATCATTACTGGCCCCGACGAGGAAGACATCGGCAAGTTCAAGATCGAGATGCGCACCTTGTTCAAGATGACTGACCTCGGGCTTCTTTCTTACTACCTCGGCATCGAGGTACATCAGCTCAAGACCGGCATCACCATTGGCCAGGCGGCGTACGCACAAAAGCTTCTGAAGAGCAACGGCATGGACCGGTGCAATCCATGCCAAGTTCCCATGGAAGCCAGGCTGAAGCTCAGCAAGGAGGGAATGGGGAAGCCGGTGGATGCCACTCAGTATCGGAGTCTCGTGGGAGCGCTGCGCTATCTGGCTCACACCTGCCCCGACATCACATATGCCGTGGGCTATGTGAGCCGGTTCATGGCAGCGCCCAAGGAAGACCACCTCGCTGCAGTAAAAACACATTTTGCGCTATGTTGCAGGAACGCTGGGTTTTGGGTGTCTGTGCCCAAGGAAGAAGGAGGAGCGGCCTGCACTGATGGGATTCAGTGATAGTGATATGGCCGGCGACATCGATGATCGCAAAAGCACTTCAGGTGTCCTCTTCTTCCTCGGCCAAAGCCCAATCAGCTGGCAAACTCAGAAGCAAAAGGTTGTGGCATTGTCTTCGTGCGAGGCAGAATACATCGCGGCAACCTCAGCTGCTTGCCAGGGCATATGGTTGGCGAGGCTGCTGAGCGATCTCACTGGAGAAGCGGCTCAGGCAGTTGAGCTCAAGATGGACAACATGTCAGCGATCTCACTCTGCGGCAACCCGGTGTTCCACGACAGGAGCAAACACATAGATACCAGGTATCACTTCATTCGGGATAGCATCAATGCAGGGAAGATCAAGGTGAGACACTCCAGGACTGAAGAACAGCTCGCGGACATACTGACGAAGTCGCTCGGTCGAGTCAGGTTCCATGACCTTCGAGCACGAATTGGAGTTTCTGAAGTTGGTAGGTCGCGTCAGGATTAGGGGGAGAAGTGTTGTCGAAGCCTCGTCAGTAATCCTGCGCGGCCGAAGCCTGTTGTCGGATTTCTGTCAGTTTTTCGTCATTGTCGGTTTTCCGTCAGTTTCGTCAGTAGCGTAGTATTCAGCGTTTGCAGTTTCAGAGTCTGTTTTCAGTTATGTTTCGTGTCTGTTTTAGCTCCCGGCTGAATCGGTATTGCATGGGCGAGTCAGCAGGGATTTTCTTTTGTTGTTAGCGTCTTCCACGGCACGATCGGTTAGTGCTCGTTTCAGGTGGTCATGGCGTGGAGATAGGAGGCCACTTCTGCCATGTTTGTTGGTTGTTCTGTTGCTTTAAATAAGAACTGAAAGACTAGAAAAGCTGCCACGTTTTCAGCAGCACAAAAGTTGTCTCAAGTGTTCAACTGTGTTCTCAATTTCGTGTGTGTGTGAGATCGGGTGATCGCCGGGTGTGGCTGACAGAGATGTGCAGCGGCACGTCCCGGTGCAGGGTGTACACAATCCCCTCCTGGTATAGCTTCGACACCACCATCTCTTCCGTCTCTGGTATGATGTCTTGCGACGCCGACACCATCTCGAACACGGGCCGCTCTTCACCGACGATAGGGTCGGCTCCAACGATGACGGCGCCGGCGGCGTCGCCGAAGATGGCCTGCCCGACTAGGTTCCCCATGTGAGACTCTGAGGGGCCACGAAATACCATGGTGATCACCTCAGAGCACACCACCAGCACCCGGGCACCGGGGTTGTTCTCTGCGAGGTCCTTGGCTAGGCGTAGGGCGATGCCACCGCCGTGGCAGCCGGTTTGGTACAGCATGAAGCGCTTGGTGGAGAGCGGTAGGCCGAGGTGCTTGACGACCTCGAAGTCGGCGCCAGGCATGCAGCCGCTCACTGTCGTGGAGAAGACGAGGTGCGTGATGTCGGGTGCATGCCGGCCCCAGTCGTCGATGGCATCCCATGCAGCTTCCGCACCAAGTTGGGGTACAGTGGCGTCGGCGAGCCCCTGACGAAGGTTAAGCGATGGAGAGTTGTAGGCAGTGATGGAAGGGTTGCTCCTCAAAAAGTCGTCAGACATATGCACGTGCCGCTTCTCGATCATTGTCTTCTCGCCTAAATTTCGTTGCAAGGTGTATGAGTACGTAATTTTATTTAATTAATTAATCATTGTCTAGTGCAGTGCGACATTTATAAAAGAGCTCCCTCGGCTATCTATATCTAAATCTATACTAATTGAAGGCTCTCCTAAAAACCACTATCTTAATCCTAGGAGTGTAAAAGGCTAGAAATTATCACAAAAAGAGAAAACCTATAAATCACTACATTTTAATTGGAAAAAAAATCTATATCTATACTAATCGTAGACTCTCCTAGAAGTCACCACCTTAATCCTAGGAGTGTAAAAAGCAAGAAATTATCAGAGAAAAAGAGAAAACCTAGAAATTCCTGCGTTAATTGAAAAAAAGAAAATGCCAGTCATCCATTTTTTATGGACATAATCTAGAGCTTAGATTAAGTGTCCATAAGGATGTACGTGCTATGTCCCGACATTGTTAATGTGTTTGAGTTGGATATAAAATCTATTTGTCTATCTGCCTATATCTATATTTATTGGAGCTTCTCTTAGAAGCCACCATCTTTAGCCTAGAAATTCTCACGTTAACTGAAAACAGAAAATACCATAGTCATCCATGTTTTTCTATGGAGAAAAACGTGGAGGAAAAGAGAAAAGCTAGCTACTACTTAAACTTATGAAGTACATGTACATGCATATATTTAAGTTCAATTTGAATTGCTTTTCTTGTAATACTCTTGATTCGGGAACACAAGCAAGGCTGTTCAAAATCATCAAAACAAAATGTAGGTCGCTTAATTGCATTGCTTTGATCACCAAATTTGAAACCCAGGCATTGTGTCATTGACATGTGGCATGATGCATCATGCGGTAGCCCAAAATTGGATGGTATTTCCAATTTATATATATTTGCATTGGTACTGTGCTACTTAAATTGTTTGTATTCGTAAGCCTTCGAATTAACATTAGTACTTCTCCGAGCAGAAAGTGTTGGATAGAGAAATATCAATGATAACCAATTGGATTTAGAATCCAAAAATATTTGAAATTTTCAACCATTAAAAAGATTATGCCCAGTACGGTTTCAAATAAAAAAAGATTAGGATCAATATGTCATCACATCTTACCAGTTCCAAGGTCATCAACTCTGTTCTCTATCAAACCCAAATATTCAGTATATATGTTCATATACACTCATTCAAATTACATAAATTATATTCCAAACTAAAATTATATTAATGATAACTATATAAATCAGGTTATGAAAAAAAAAAAGTTAAATTGGAAGCTAAAGATAAATATGGAGTATCAATATCAAAGTTAATTTCATAAATTCAGAGATGTCGAGAATCCAAAATAAAATTAAATTCAGAATCAGATTTTGTTATGGAAATATAATCACAAAATAAATTAAATTAAATAAGTAAACTAATTTCATAATATATATAACATCAATTTTATGTAATAATATTCGATTGGGAATTGAGGTGAAATTAAGTGGTGCATTGGAAGCGCTTTATGCAAATTAAAGAAACTAAATTTGTTTCATTTAAAATAACAAAAGTGATGTTTGTTAATTTTTATCCTAAGCAAACTAGAATTTGCACATATTATTTAATATGACAAATACTACCTATAAAGCCCGAGATGCATGGGTTGGTGGCTAGTGGTACCTAATTGGTGTTCCCTCAAATACCATAGTATAGATTAAATCTAGCATTTAATTTGCAAAAGGCATTCTCGACATTTTGTTTCAATTATTATCTCTGGATGTAGTATACCGGCCACCAAATAACTGCTCAGTCACCGTCAGAAAGCTCACCAAATAGCTATCCACATTATAGCACTTCCGGTTAACCTTTTTGGACAAAACGAGAACGAAAGCCCAAACAATATGCTACGCATGCATGTCATTAAGCGACATTCGCCATGCATGGCAAGTTGATGTTCCATGTAGGCTTTGCTCTTACGGAGAATGGCAGGTGGTTACTGTTTAGCCCATTGAACAGCGTCAGTCTTTAGCTTGGCAAGCAAGTAAAAAAAAATCACAATTAACCAATATATATAATCTATTGGGAAAATAAAGGTTAGACGGATTAGAATCGTCATCACTTAACTTTGTTAATTTGTTTGTTTCCATGCTTACTTTTGTACAAGAATAGGATCATACGCATATGGTAGGGTGGGTCTTGGGCTGTGTGTATTGTTGATGTAGAGATCGGGAGAGATTTCTCTTTTCTATTATCTAAAAAATGGTAGGGCGGGTCTGTCCGTAGTCCTTACCGTCAACTCGAATATAATTATGCATGCAGGAACTCAATTAGTAGTTGTGGTTTAGTAGTAACTTGATCAGCAAGGTTCGCAACAAATTAAACGACTGAACTTACACATATGTTTGCAGGTAAACTTAAAATTAGTAGCACAAACGTACGTGCTAATTAACCTAGCTAGTTGCATGTCATAAATATAACTTTCATATATTTGAGAACTTGGCCTTTAGATCCACCATGTGATTGCTATTTGTTATATCAAAGTAGTAATCAGGGAAGGAGATTTGATGCAGCACATAGGGTGGGACTGCTGTGCCTATGCCCAGGATTGCTGCCCGCCGCCGGCCTCCATTGCAGCTGCCCGGCCATATTGCTGGGACTTGCTTCTTCTACTTTCTTCTCCTCACGGTCACGGCTAGCTTTTATAGTCGCACGGAAGCTAGGAGACTTGCATACATGTGTCTCTTCGGCTGCAAATTAAAACGCTTCCACACTAATTTGTCCTTAACTTTCTTGTCTTTTCCCATCTTTCTCTTTCTATTTATGGTGTTATTAGTTAAGTGCCAGTGTGTTGCAGCGGAGCTCCAAAAGAATATGATACATATTGGTATCGGTAGACGGAATCATAAACCGCATAATAAATATCATTTTTTCTTCACACACATATAAACATCAACATCCTCCGTGTAATTACCGATACCTCCTGTTGCCTCCTTACAAATTCACATATCGTTGGATAATTAGAATGGAAAAGGGAACCAAAATCAGGGCAAATTTCGAGCTCATTTGAAGCATTTAAAAATTAAAATAACCATTTAAATTTTTAGAAACCAAAACAATTTAATGTGATTACTTTAAACTTCAATTAAAGTCAAAGCTGTTTTATTTGGGTTCCTTAAGTTTCAAAGTATTGCCGGGACTTGCTTCTTCCACTTTCTTCTTCGAGGAATATGCATGCCTCCTCACGGCTAGCTTTTATAGTCACACGGAAACTAAGAGAGAATTTTTTTAAAAAAATAATATTATTTTAAAAAATAATTAGAAAATTAAGTAGCCAAAAATTAAGCTAGGAGACGTGCGTACGTGTGTCTTTTGCTGCAAATTAAAACCCTCCTACGTTAATTTCTCCTTGATTTTCTTCTCTCTTTTTTCCATCTTTCTCTTTCTATTTATGCTATTATTAATTGGTGTGTTAGCTCATCTAGATCAGTGTGGTAAAAAACGGAATACGGTTATCGGACGGATAGGGTACCGCCAAGTGATTAATCGGAATACGGATGATTAATCAGAACTATGCGGATAATTTGACGTTCTCACATATTTGATGATAACGCTAGTTTCAGAGATATTTGAACACATTATATTGTCAATACTATCAAATAAACTTGTACCACTCTTTAATTGTACATGATAACTTCATTACTAACGCAAAAAAAAAATAACAAGATTGATCCGCGGACTATTATAGTTCTACACCAAAATACGACTTGCAACAAGTTTAGATAATATATTAAAAATATGCATTGTCACATAGACTAGACTAACTTAACACAATGGCGAGACGACGACCAAAATAATTAAGTTTTAAATTTAAATACACAAAATGACCCACAACCACGAGAGAATCAGTTATTCTGAATCATTAACAAGCACAACATCACCACCATATACTTTGGCCTCAGACTCATCCAAAGCAAGGAAATCCTCTTCAGAGGCAACTAACTCCTTGTCACTCTCACTTTCATCAATTGCTAGCAGTGTAGATTTGGAACCACGACGCGACGATGCTCTGTGCAACAACATTTTTGTGCATTTTGCTTATTTCTTGTTGTAAAAAATGGTTAAAACGATCGATTAATCGTCCGTTTATGCGGATTATGTGAGGTGATTATACGAAAATGGCTGACTAATCGAATAATATGACCGATTTGACATTCACAAATATTAACTGTGCTTCACGTGACGTTTTGTGTGACGAACTCTGATTAACGACGATTAATCGGCACAGTTTTTACAATACCGATCTAGATGCGGACTGTGATGACGGTACAGGACGACCAGTGAGCTCGCGCGGGCGACTGACATGGTCTGGCGGAATGGCTCAGTAGGTATGGGCAACGGCGACATGACGCGACGCCTACTGACCATAGCATGTACGAGTGCATGAATCTAGTTATTCGCAAACGCAACGAGACTCGAGTACGATGATGCACAGTTAGCATGTACGAGGATGTACAATTAGCTTAAACATCACATCCCATATGGAATTATGAACTGCTTGGCCGAATATTTCAAGAATGAATTGCAAACATCGTTACCAATAGTGAACCATAATCTGAACACAGAACAGAATAATCAGGTTGTTTTAAGCTATGTGAAAATTAAAGTTTTTGCAACAACAGCGTACAAGACAAACTTACACTTCAGCAAGAGGGGAAAAAAGAGGGATTGCATAAACAATTTTCCAAAGGAGAATAAAATTAAGATACGATCGAGCAAACCACGACTCATCAACAACATCTTTTCCTTTTAGTGAGTATAAGGCACAAGCCAGACGCACATACTTAACACATACCACACTTACACCATCCACGTACATGTATGTGTGGGTGTCAGCTCTTACAAACGCTATCAATTTATCGGAGGAACCCACACGCAAGCATGTGTCCTTTTAAAATTGATGAACACCAGTGTCAACTCTAGAATTTGGATCTAGTGGGCTGGGTACACACCCGCATGCCTAGCCATCTGGCCACATGCTAGAACCCTGATAGGCTAGATGCATAACTCTAGAATTTGGATCTAGTGGGCTGGGTACACACCCGCATGCCTAGCCATCTGGCCACATGCTAGAACCCTGATAGGCTAGATGCATAACTCTAGAATTTGGATCTAGTGGGCTGCGTACACACCCGCATGCCTAGCCATCTGGCCACATGCTAGAACCCTGATAGGCTAGATGCATATCCGACGCCGGCCTCCATTGCAGCTGCCCATTTCGCTGGGACCTGCTTCTTCTACTTTCTTCTTCAAGGAATATATATGCCTCCTCACGGCTAACTTTTAGTCACGGAAGCTAGGAGACGTATCACCAAACGGCCAGGAGATGACAACCTCGCAACGATTGCGGCCAGCGTGTGGATAAGCCTTTTATTTTTTTGGAGAGAGTTTATTTTTGCTTTACGAAGAACTCAGAGAGAGAGAGAGTAGGTTAGAATTAGATAGTAGAGGGCTATCAATATGTAGGCAATGTCCCTTAATAAGATTTATTATATTATTCTCTTGCATAACAGTGTGGCTAGTTAAAATTGCGCATTAACTCATAGATTTGATTAATTCGACTTTGATGACCAAGTCCAATAGATATTCGAGTCAAAAAAAAATTACTAAGAACAAAAGGAGTGTGAGCTAACTACTACCTTGTAACAACTTTATCGTTTGTTTTCTGAATCAATCTGATCCAGTAATTAAGCAGTATCAAGAATTAGCTTCTTGGTGTCATATAGCTTCGAGCCATGTATGCAAGGACCTTAAGGCCCTGTTTGGAATACGGTAATTTTTTCCTAGGATTCCTACAAAATTTTTATGAAACTAGCTTCTACGTTCCAAACTGAATCTAAAGGTTTGAAGGTACAAACATTTAGAGAGAGAGAGATGCGCCGAGCCATCCACTGATTTTGTCCAATAGCACGCCACAACACAACATGCACAACCGGAGACAGCTTCTTTGCCGAGTGCCTCGTGCACTCGGCAAAGGCCGATATACACTCGGCAAGGCTTTGCCGAGTGGTACACTCGCAAAAGGCGCCGGTAAACGGTTTATCGACACGGACCCTTTGTCGAGTGCACTTTATCGGGCACTCGGCAAAGGCTTTGCCGAAAGTGCTAATCGACACTCGGCAAAGAAAAGCGCCGTGACGGCGAAGCGCCACCGTGACGACGCCTTTGCCGAGTGTCAAGGTCAAGCACTCGGCAAAGGTCTCCGCTTGCCGAGTGCTATTGAATCAAACCCTCGCAAAGGTGGCGCTGCATCGAAAAGCCACGGAGGACACTCGGCAAAGCATTGGTCACTTTGCCGAGTGTCCGCCCGTGGCACTCGGCAAGCATTAGTCACTTTGCCGAGTGTCATGGCCATTGCACTCGCAAAGTGACCAAAAAGCCTATTTTATTTTTATTTTACATCCCATCTAAACAAATGTAAGATATATATATAACAAACATCATCAACATCACATATATATCATCAACAAAGACATATATATCACCAACACCACATATATATCACAAACGTCACATGTCTCACAATATATCACAAACGTCACATGTCTCACAATATATCACAAATAACTTCACAAGTAATCCAAGTGCTCCATCATCTACAACCATAATTGCAAACCGAAGTACCATTAACAACCACAAGTAGTATCACCAAGATGGCCAATGAGACTGATTTGGTGAAGGATTCATCAAGCATGAGGATCGCTCGATCCCACGATTGATTCTGCACAAAGGAGAAGAGATTGCATGTGTGAGACAAGATAAATATATACCATACATGAATAAAACTTTCATACTCCACTAGGTTTGACCGTAAGCATGAACATACAAACTAAAACATTTATACTCACAGGAGTAGAATAGTCAGGAGGTGGAGGTGGAGGTGGAGCGAATAGCGAATAGCGAAGGTGGCGGAGCTACACCAGTGGGCGCCAAGACTTTGCATGTACCAAAGAATCTCCGCCATCCTCCGCTCGGCCCGCCGCTCGGCCTCCACCCTCTCCATCTTCGCCAGATCCGCTCCCGTATCCTCCTCTCTTGTTCCAATGGGCCTACAATATATTCACCCCAATGTTACAATAATGCAAAGGAAAGGTATGAAAACCAATGAACGCATTTAATAAACCAGAATAACCTCGAGTGCCTCCACCGGTGGTGTGAAGTGTCCGCCGAGGTCGATGGCGGGCTCGTGCTCGTGTTTGCTTGCTCTTGCTCGAATCTGAGAGACGGGAGTAGCGGCCGAGTCGATTGCGCTGTCCGCCAATCCAAGACGCCCATGCTTCTTGCCTCCTCCCACCCTCATGACGACTTCTCCATCAAGGTCCTCGGTGCTCGGATCGTACTCGCCCATGGACCTCCTTGCCATCGATGTGTACTCACTAAGGCGGTTGTGGGCGGTCGCATTGTCGCACGCCTCGGGCCCGTCCTCCGGGTTGTAGTCGACGCCGGACGTCGCTTGCCCTTGTGGGCCATAGCAAATGCCTTGAAGATGGAGCAAGGCTGGCCACCATGTGACGCCGACTGCGAGAAAAACAGCAAGATGATTAGAAATCATGCGAAATTGAGTGTTAGAATAAATAAATGATTAGAACGATGCTTGCAAACCAAGAATCTCCAAGAAGTTGTCACGTATTCTTCTCGCTTTTCTTCGGTTTGCAAGCATCGTGACGTGACAACTTGCGCTAAACCTTCTCAAATTTTTATCACAGCCTCCACATATGATATCATGACATCTTGACAAGTTTCATGATTTTCGACTTCGCTTGCTTTTATACAATTTAAAAACAACTCGACCGCAAGTTCGTGGTCATGTTTCGTGAACAAGATGTTCGAAATTGGTGGTCTGTTCCTGGTTACGGCCTCACATTATACTAAATAACATGAATATCATTTTTCCATTCATTTTTTTCATTATTCGAATGACTAGCAGTTTATAATTTGAATTATCCAAGAAAATTCAATTAATTGAATAAATTAAAAGAAATATAGAAAAGTCCGAGAAATGTGCCACATTGGAACATGGAGTACCAGGTATTGTATGAGGACTGCAGAAAAAGTTTGGAGGTCAAAAGTGGAAAAAAAAATATGGTTTGCCGAGTGTCAAAAAATGACACTCGGCAAAGGAGCCTCTTTGCCGAGTGTCAGGATAAGACACTCGGCAAAGGGTTAACGACGGCTGCCGGCCGTTAACGGTGGTGCCCTTTGCCGAGTGTTCTGGTTTGCCGAGTGCCCGACACTCGGCAAACCTGATCTTTGCCGAGTGTAATTTTTTGCTGAGTGCTCGGCGCTCGGTAAACCATCTCTTTGCCGAGTGCCAGATGTTGGCCGAGTTCTTTCTATCTGGCACTCGGCAAATAACCTCTTTGCCGAGTGCCCGATAAAAAGCACTCGGCAAAGGCGGGGACACTCGGCAAAGAAGCCGTGTCCGGTAGTGATGCATGCTCACGAGTTGGCATGTATTGTCATGAATTCAATTGCGTTCGTACTTATCTCCATGACGAAGCATCAGGATGACAACCACGCAAAGATAGTAGGGTTGATTCGATCTCGTGAGACAAAGGCGAGGAAGAAGCGAAACGAGAGATGACAGCGGCTGCATGCATATCGGCTGGAGACTGTACTCCTACATGCTGCCCTGCTCATGGCTGTGTTTTTAATTAAGAGAGAGAACGAGTGGATAGGGATGCCAACGGGCGGAGGCCACCACCCACCCACGCGGGGCTACAACAACATAACAGCACAATGCACGACATTATTCTTTGTAAAAACATTAATTTGAAATTCTAGATAATCGATCATATATAATACATTACTTAAAGAGTTAAAAATTTATCTCAATTCTCTAAGTAATGATAGAGGTACAAGTATGATATAAAAATCTATCTCAAAGCACAAATATAAAGTCATGCATGTCTTCGATAAATTATTCGTGAGTATACATATGCGATGGACCTTGATCGAACAGACGAGAAGTCCCCTTACATGCTATATTATTTTATTCTAAAAGGAGTACATATGAACATCCCTGCAATAACGGAATTGATATACTGTGACGCCTTTTTTTTCCCTTCCCTGGGTCAACCTCGCCGGACCCCCCCCCCTTCTTCCCCGTCAACCCCGCCAGCCACCCCCCTCGCGTGCACTGCGACATCGCCGCGCACACGCCACCTCCCCGGCGTCCTCGACTTGTCACCTCCACGCGCACGCTACCCCCTGCCGCCATCATCACCTCTGTGCGCACGCGCGCACCAAAGCCGCGCCGCTCGCCGGACCCCCCCTCTCCCCGCTCCTCCCTCGGCTTTAAAAGCCCCGACGCCCTCCCCTCCCTCTCCCGCACCACCTTTTCTCCCCCCCCCCAAGCAAGAACCCGAGGAAGAAAGAAGAAAGAAGAAGAAGAAGGTCGAGACTTACCTCCCGAGTCGCCGCCACCGCCGCTTGGTGCCCTCTCACCGGCTCGGTGAGCCTCGTTGCCGCCGCCGCTTGGCCGTCACCGCCTCCTTGCGTCGTCGCTTCTCCAGCGTCGCTCGCGTGCCCGTGGCGCCTCCGCTGCTCGCCTCCACCGCGCCATCGCACCAAGCCGCGCCGCCGAGCCTCCCTCTTCACCCCCTTGCCGGCCACCCCACCACCTCGCCGCACCGCCACCTCTCCCTTGCCCCCCGTGCAAGACACGCCTCGCCTCCGCCTCCCCTCGTGTTAAGCCCGAGAGCCCCCTCTTCTTCTCTTTTTGTGGCAAAGCACCCACCTCCTCGTGGGTCGCGCACTGCTTTGGCCCAAGCCTTGGGTCACGAATCCAGCCATGGGCCGCTGCCTGTTTCTTTTTGTTTTGTTTTTGTTTTCCTTTTCTGATTTAATTTAAAAGAGAGAGACTTCAAAAATACATACCTCCCTCATTTTAGCTCCAAAAATTATAAAATAAATTTGTAAAAATTTCTAAATTCAAGATCTTGCTAATGGCATAGGTCTTGTTTAAATTGGAGTTTATTTGTTGTTCATTTGTATTTATTGCTCTTTTTGCTTGTCTGTGCCTTTTTCCGGTATGTTCGTCCGACTAGGATTTGAAGACGCCGGAGATCCCCGATTTGATCAAGCCCAAGATTATCAAGATCCTCTAGCCTATATCCCAAGCGAGTCAATACTTTGATCATATTGAGCCTACATTTTATGCAAATTATATTCTTTTAAAATAGCAAATTGCATGCTTTAATTCTTTAAATCAAATATATGTTAAAACTTAAGGTAGTTAAATACTCATTTGATGATTAATTAATTATTATGCCATCCTTGACAACTTGAATTTCTTAATCCTTGTCACCCTAGTAACTATATGGTAAATATTAGTATAGGTTGTACTTAAGCGACATGCTAGCCTTGCTTAAGTACCGGGACACTAAAATGTCTCAATCATCATCTCTTCAAACATGAAAATGGTTTGGGCAGTCATTGGTGGTCCATGACTGAGATAAACGTTGTAATTTAGTTTTACTCCTCAAAACCCTAGATTGCTATTACCCTGTCTGGGCGGTTGGTGTGATGGATGGTACGACAGTGGGTGCTAACGTAGCCCAGGGACTGTTGTGTTGTGGTTGGTATGTGGAATGAACCGCCTGGATAACCCTAAGGACTTAATCTTGTCATGACCTCTCGTGTAAAATAAGTACAACCACAAGTCTGTAAAGTACAAACCTGGTTGAATAATTTGTATCCCTCAGTGCGAGTTGCACCAGGTAGATGTCTTGCGACGCCGTAAGCCTCTGTGGCGAAGGGTATCGGGGCGCACGACGTAAGTCGTTAAGAGGGCGCAAGAGGGGGTCTAGGTAAGGGTTGACGGATCTAAACAGACGTAACCCTTAGAAGACGAAACCTTAGCGGGTGTAACTAATACTGCTGGATGCATTGTAAAGACCTTGTGATGATCTCCTCTTGATTCACATGTCTATGGAAACGTGTGTACATATCAAGACGATTATCTCTTGTGGGTAAAGTGTACAATCTCTGCAGAGTTATAAACTGTTTAAACAGCCGTGCCTACGGTCAAAGGCGGACATGGGAACTTAACTTGAGTTAGTTCTATTTCAAAAAAAAACCTTGTGGGTGGTATTGAAAATGTGGCGGCTCACCTAGCCCTCGAGATTGGATTTTCCACGAGTTTCGACTCAGTCATGGTTAATAATTGAGGTAGCTCCAATCAAAATAAGCATCAGTAGAGTTTCCATGGAGGAACCTCTCACATTATTAAATATTACACAATTACTCTCTTTACTAAAATACAATTTGGTTAAAACTGCTAAGTGATAAGACTTTGTAATTATGACAATTGAAAATATTGCTTTAGCAAATAAAATAACCCGAGCCATCCTTGTTTAGCCTTGCATGTATATTATTGCATTGTGTGTTGACTCGCGAGCACGGAAGTTGTGCTCATTCTCGCTCTTTCCCCCAAAACCCTCAGAAGCAGGAAATTCTGGAGATTACAACTACTACGAGGATCCAAAAGTCGGAGGACCAGGAGATGATGAAGCGTAGTGTAGTCTTTAGGTGTTCTAGTCTCGCCCCAGTCCAGTTGACTCCGTCGGAACTTGCGTGCATCCAATATTATCCAAGCCTTGGTTAATATCGGGCGCACACGGGTTCCCCCGTCGCTTGCCTGTGGAGAGATGAGCTCACCCCTTTTGCTTCCGCTGTCGCCCGCTTTTGTAATGTAATCAATTTGGCTTGTTCGGCCCTATTGTAAAACTCGACCCGACGCGGTCTATGCAAACTCTGTTGTGTTAATTAATGAATGGTATGGTTTTACGCCATGTATGAATTGATTCAGTAATGTATCTGTGAGTGCTAGCTACTGATCCAGGGAATAGCACAGTATTTCATAGAGGATTCTGGATTAGGAAATCCGGGTCCGACATATACATCACTATGCTATTTTCTTTTACTAGTAGGGTGCACGTGCGTTGCAACGGAATCCTATGTTTTAAACGAAACATTTTTTATATTGTGTGAAGTGTACGTATAAAGCTGAAGCTTTCTGAATCGGCTCCCACTGAAAATTTTCAATAGTCAAGAATGCGAAACAATTTTGCATTGCATTCCATAGCTCAAAAGTTTTTTGAACAAAATCTTAAATTGTTGTTCAAATCAAGCAAAAAACACATATTTATATTGAAAAATTTAGGCACACATTTGAAGTTAGACCAAACAGTTATAATAGCTTAAGTCATGCACACATTTGTGGTCAGAACCCCAAACCAATGATGTTTTTTAGGTAATCCAACCATAACATGTCCATGAATGAATTGATTCCCCGTATCAACGTGTCCTAGTTACATACCCATGCATTGCAATGGATAAAAAGAATCATACATGAGATGTGACACACTCCACGAGAGCGAGCGGAAGTGGGAGGAGGAGGAGCTGAGAACCGTGGCATGGGAGAGGGACGCGCGCGCGGCCGAAGGAGCAGTTGTGGTGGGAGGTGAGGAAGGCGGTGACGTCGTCGCCTCCCTCGGCGGTCGCGTCGTTGTCAATGAGGAGGACCAAGATGTCCGAGTGCGCCTTCTGCGCATGGCGGAGCTAGCCCTCGTGGATCTCCCTAGGGGCGAGTAGCACGGATACCACGATGCCGGCGAGGCACTCCGAGCGACACATCTGGTCGACGCTGTCGTGGGCGACGTTGCAGATGTCGTGAAGTTTTGTTCAACAATTTTCTCCTATCTTTCCGTAGCGGTTTTTTTAGAGGCCGAGAGGGCATGGGAGCACACGGGGGAGGGGGGAGGAGTCGAGGCGAGTTTTTTTTTTATGAGACGATGATCCCGTTGCACAGGAGTAAACTTCTTTTTTATTAGTTAAGATAGAACTACATAGATCCTAGCCATAGTGCTAAAATAGTATGTACCAACTTTGTCGACAATAGCTAGCCGTTCGAATTCCAATATTGACAATCCCTTTCCAGAAGTATCAAAATAGCAAGCAATGGATCATATATCGAAGGGTAGAGGTCTTTTTGTCTAGTTGAACCTTTCAACCTCCTAAGCCTTAGAGGACTTAAGGGTGTTGCCATCTCTTGCCTGAGTTCACATTAAGCAACCTAGCTAGTGTGCTTTTGCCTGATGTGACGAGAATGCACATACCATTCAACTTTTTGAAAAGGCAGTCATCTCTAGATTTCCAAAGAAGGCAAGATATATATTCAAGAAGCTAAATAATAAGCATTTTGAGTCCGTGTGTAATGTACTCGCACTGGAATTGTTGACTGTCTTCAGCCCAAAGTAGGACCGTAGGAGTTAGAACTGAAAACAAACAGCTCGAGAATAAGAGCATTCTAAAAATAAATCCTCATTCTCGGGTTGTCCACATCAGATATCCCGTAGTATATATTATGAGCCCTATTAGCTACAATATGAACCTGGTAGCTATAAGGATACTCACTCTTCCTCTTATGATATATTACTTCTAAGATTTATAAAATATTAGCTCTAAACAAAGATTGTTCTGATATAATTTGACCAGGTTTGGTAACATGAACCACATATACCTTCTACAAATGAACTTCATTAATCAGCAAGATAGTGGTAAAGGATGTAAGCATTAATAAGTCATGAAGTACTACATGAACTATTTGTATCAACCAATTCTCCATTTGAGTATCTAAAATTGATGAAGGAGCGCCACAGACCCAATAGCCCCATTAACATCATAAACAAGACCAATTCTTGTACACAATTAAATATTGCATGCTAACAACATAAATAAGGTCAATTCTCCCTAAGAACTAGTGCATAAATAAGACAACCTCTTAACAGAAGGATCTAGATTTGTCAGAAAGATCCAATAACTGTACTCAAAATCAACAAGATATAATTCTTGCATACAACTCCTAATTCAAATCGTTGTCTGATCTTTGTTTGATCTGTCCAAATTAAAACTATAAATCTATTAGTGCAGAAAGGAAAAGGAGGAGAATGGTGAGCATGACACATATTTACAATGAACAATGGGCATCCCTTGTTCCCAACAATCAGCCCAGTGCTCCCAAACTTCATCTTGATCCCTCTCCTAATGCAAGCAAGCTGCTGCAACCCCACACCATACCAAACCAAATTATCGAGCATCAAATCAGCAAATAAGATACATGGATCACCCCATTATAACTTAGGGCATTCACGTATTTGCCATCAGATTGCATGCGAAGTTTGTTTTTGTTATCGTTAGAGTATGACATGTGGTCCCGGACCCACATGTCATACTCACATAAAGTGGCAAAATCTAAAACTCACCCAATTGCAAAGGGCAAATACACAATTGTTCCTATAACTTATGGCTCCAACATGCTCAAGACATAACATTACAAAAAAAATTGACGTAAAAAGTAGAGAATTCTCTATCTTATGACCATTGTATTGAAATGGTTGCCAATGCATACCAATATGCAAATGACAAATGAAAGAAGACAAAAAGAAAAAGAGAAGAGAAAAAGAAAACTAAAATGAAAATGAAGGAAAAGGAAAGGGAAAGGGAAAAGGAAAAGGAAGGAGAAAGGTGGAGCTACCCCGACATTTTACAATAAGAGATGACACCACTGTCGGAGTGAAGTCCGGTACTCGGTTTTAGTCCTGAAGGACCAGAGGCTAATGTAGTCTTGGATCTAACGTTGCATTGTAGTGTTTCCACTTTCAGTACTTTGGAAAATCCTTTTATTTCTCATGGTCCATAATATATGAGCGCAGGCTGCAAAGCAAATAGGCCAAACTTCATGGTAGCTCATTGATTGTGCTGATACTTTTTCACAAATTCTAGCATGTCCTTGGAAGGGGTAGCTCCAACTGAACAACCTCAAAGCAGGAATATCACACAACCTGAAAGCACATATATATCCTAGCTAAACAACCTAAAAGTGTTTATGGACAGGTAAAGATATATATCCCAGTAAATAGAAGTGTTTCATTGCCTTATATTAAATCCTACAAAATAGTTCTCAGACTTTTGAGCTCAAAAGCACGGACACGTCTGAAATGTGTCGAGTCCGTGTTCGTGCTTGTGGACAGGTAAAGATATATATCCTAGTAAATAGAAGTGTTTCATTGCCTTATATTGAATCCTACAAAATAGTTCTCAGACTTTTGAGCTCGGAAGCACGGACACGTCTGAAATGTGCCGAGTCCTTGTCGGACACGGACACGGTGCCGACACGGCTCGAACACGTATTGCAGGCGTGTCAAAAATTACAACCACGAAAAAAACAAAAATAAATTCAGACACGTATCGGACACATATAGGACACGTATCGGACACTTGGGCCCATTCAATTCGGCCCAAAACGGTAGCCAACCCATTCCCCATAACCAGTTAACCCTAGCCCCAAGCTGAGTTGCCTGCAGTTCCCCTTCGACGCCGCCTACAGCCTGAGCCCCCAACAGCGCCCGCCCGCCCCCTGTTGCGTTGCTAGATCCGCTGACGATCGACGGCCGACGGCGAGCCTCTCCCTCCAGATGCCGCCCCTTCCATGCTCCCGACATCGCTCTGCTTCTCCCCTTCGACGCCGCCTGCAGCCCTAACGCCGCTCTACTTCTCCCTACTTGCCGCCGCCCGGCCGCCGCTTGCCGCCACCCAACCGCCTTACTCCTTGTCGCCGACGCCCCTGCTGGCCCCCGGGAGCAACTCCCCTTCAACGTCGCCTTGGCTTCCAGCCTTGAGGCCCTGACAACGATTGATTCCCCTTCTCCCCATCGCCGATTTGGACTTGCTTCGGTGAGTTGTTTGTTCTCCTCTTGAAGATACACTACTATTGTTGATGTCATGCCGCTGCTTGTGCATACTGCATAGTATCAGTATGTCATACATCAGTATTTCACCCTCATCAGTATGTCATGCCGCTGCTATTGTAACTAGTTGAGGATACGCTGCTATTGTTGAAGTGTAAAGCCACTGCTTGTGCTAGTATCAAATTATCCGTATGTAAAGCCAACTAAAATACAAGTATCATTTCCGCAGAAAATCACTCCTTTGGATGTCTAAAACAGAGAACTTAGATACTTAAATATGTATTGTAACTGAAATCGCACACATAACATAGTCCAACATACTATGCACATAGAGTTGTATATACAGAAGCAGACATGATGTAAGAAAACAGGTAGCCAAAGTAAAGAAGAACACATTAGGCTATGTTTGCTTACATCCAGCCTCCTTCTGTATGTACAGCTCCATGTGCATAGTATGTCATACTGTCATGCATTAGTATTTCGCCACTCATGCTGTCATGGTAACTAGTTTTGCACTTTTGCTTGAACATGATTAGGACTTAGGAGATGGAACCGGCTGATTCAAGTGCTGAGCAACAGAATGTGAAAACTCTGTTGTGGAATCATGTCGAGTGCCTAGAGAGGACTAGTGGAGAAGGTGGAGGAAACGTGATATTCAAATGCAAGTATTGTAAACTTGTGTACACTGAAAGCTACTCTAGAGTGAAAGCACATTTGCTCAAAATATCTAATGGTGGAATCAAAATGTGCCCAAAGGTAACCGTACCTATCCTTACTCAACTTAGAAGTGAAGTTGCAAAGGCTGAAGAAGAGTTAGCCAAAACATATTCCCTTGCCTACGACCGCCACTAGTACCGCCGATAGTGTTAGTGTTGCTTCATCTAGCATAGGTTCTAACCGGAAGGGAACTTCAAGCTCAGCTTTGGAGAAAGCTTTCAATAATGAAACTCGTCAACCTTGATGCTATTCTTACTCAACTTAGAAGTGAAGTTGCAATGATGTTTTATTCTTCAGGTTTGTAATCAACTTGAATCAAAAGCATTGCTTGAATTTACCCAATTGACACAATTCCTTAGAAGCTTTCAACTAACTTAGGGTTATATTTTTTGTTTACACTTTACAGGATTATCTTTCAATGTAGCAAGAAATCCACATTATCACAGTTCATATACCTACGCGGCAAACCACAACATTTCTAGTTATGTTCCTCCTGGATACAACAAATTGATGACCACTCTTCTTCAACAAGAAATTGAGTCCTTATTGGAGTGGACAAAGAGCACATGGTCTGAAAAGGGAGTGAGCATTTGTTCAGATAAGGGAGTGAGCATTTGTTCAGATGGGTGTTAGATGCACAGAGGCAATCACTCATAAAGTTTATTGTTGTTTCTGAGAGTGCACCGATGTTCTTACGAGCTATCAATACCAAAGGCAAGGTGAAGACAGGAGTACATTGCAGAGAAGTTGATTGTTGTTATTGCAGAGAAGTTGATTACTGTTATCAAAGTTCATATATATATAGCTGTGTCCCCGTGTCGCCATTTTTAGAAAATAGCGAATCCCGTGTTCGATATGTGTCGTGTCCGACACGTGTGTCCGTGTCTGATACGTGCCGTGTTCAACACGCATGTCCGTGTCCGTACATCCTAGCTTTTGCGCACCAACGAGTACTCTACTATTTAAACTACAACAACTATTATTGTTTCAGACCAAGTTACAGAATAATGCCGACCTTTCCCAGATCTAAATTCTACATCAAGAAGGAAAATGAAACAATAACTTACATATAAAAATTCTATTGGCAAAATACTTACATACTTTGTTTGCCACACGTCAATTTTTTTAGTGGCCAACTGGCTGCATTAAAGAAGAGGTGAGACGCGCGCGCCGAGCATCCAAGCCTCGAACGCGGGCGGGCAAGAACCTAAGAGCCCCCGTGCCAACTGAGCTAAGCTCAGTCCTCACGTCAATTTTTTTTATTATTATTATTAGGCTCGTCCGTGAATTCTCCATATCGATGTATCCTCGGCATCCTTACTGCTATCCCCAATCAGAAAGTTGTTGTCATCATTGCTACCGTTTGCAGCAAACATGTATCAAAACCATTCTGAGTTTTCTTTTCGTTTGCTATCTTCGAAACATAAAGTATGCAGCTATTACTTTTATTAAGACAAGGTTAACATAGTTGAGTTTAAATACCAATTGGTTCATGTCATAAGCAAGGCAACCTTGTCGGCCAGTCCAGCCAACAACAGCTATTGCCATTCACCTGACGCCATTCTGTCTTGAAGAAACATCTGTTTGTCCTCTTTCATTTTCTTCACAATCTCAAGGACCTTGGGGTTAAAGAAACGGTCTCTGACATACTTTTTTTCCTCTGCTTGTATTTCTTTGATGGCACTTGGGTATGGATTTGGAGGTGGTCTCTTTCCTTCACTGCGTGCAATTTGTTTCAGTTCCTTATATGCTTTCTTCTTTGCTTTCTTCTCTGCCCGATACTCCATCTACAAAAAAGGATGATGGTTATGCAAGGGATTTGTACTAAAAACAGTAGTGTTCATGACATATAACTACACTCTATACCATCAAATTTGAATAGAGTAGGACCCAGAATAGGATGACTGTTTAAGGGTATTTCATGAAAGAAAAGAAGGATAGAAAAGGATACTTACATCTGCTACAGCCATTGCATCATCTTCATTGACTCCCTGCTCTTTCAACTCTAAGACACGCCAAGCAAAAACTCGGGCTGGTGGTGGATCAAACCCACTTATCCTGTAAGAATAGGACTGCTTTTAAATTTGTGTTTGAAATGAGATTTTAAATTCAAATAAAGTAGCCCAATGAACATAGGATCAAAATATTAGAGAGAGAACACCATCAGTGGTGGGCAGAGGAGTCTACTATCTAGAGCTGGGAGAACAGCAAGCATGGCAATCAAAAAGAGAACAGGCTATACATAGATGCTGAAGACGTAGCCACCAAGGTACCAAACTAACAGTAGAAGTTCCAAAGGAAACTCTATTGCCCGATAAGTTCAAGAACCTTGTTAATCCGCGTACATCCTTCAAAGAACATCATTTGTTCACTAATGCATCCATTATGTAATGGTGTTGATCAGTTGAAAGGCAAAATCAGGCTTTCATAGTGAGAGTCATATTAATCTCTCACAAGGGAAGTCTCAGAAAACCATGTAGAATGCAAATGGAACCAATGTTAATCTCAATGAAAATTGTGAACAAAATGGGAAAATAACCAAACATTTCCCCACCCTTTCAAATCTCGAGTCTTACAAAACTTGTATTTGTATACTAACTCTACTATACAGTGCTGCGGTATCGTATATTTGTATTAAAACAGGATAAGAGAAAGAAATTACTTGACTGCATCATGGTAGAGTGAATCTGGATGCTTTTTGAAAAACCTCTTGACGTACACATCCTCTGGCATCTCTATTTTCTTGATCTTCCCATCGGTGCGAGGGAATGTGACTGGAGGTGCCCTAATCAACAAGCCAGATATGTTTCAAAAAATCAGCAAGGAACATAACAAACAATAGAAAGAAAATATTATAATAAAAAAAACCCAGAAAAACACTTCAAAAGAAACAATTATGAACAATAAGTAGAATTATTTTGTCGTCAATTTATAAATATTCAAATTTACAGCGCAGTGCAATTGAACCAAATGAGACAAAATTAACACAAGCCCTTTATCTGCGAATATCTTTTGCCTTCCTCAGAAAATACACTTGACAAAAGGAGTTATAATCAAGAATCTCATTTCAATGCAACACCATAACATTACGAATTTTGATGGGAAAGCAATTAGAAATCACTCAATTGTATCATAAGAATATAGCATTTTCAGCATAAAATCATCTCATTTACAAGATTGTACATAAAAATTACTTTTATCCCAAGAAAGTACAGAAAAAAAAAAACTATCAAACAAACCTTTCATCACAAAAATCCAACTAACATGCCTTAAAAGAAATTTTAGGGCAGGCAACAACAAGAGGAGAACCCTTTTGCCACAGAGACCTTTATCAATAAAAGAGGAGAGCTGCTGTGCTCTAGAACACTGAAAAGAAACACTTTTGTTCAGCAAATATCTTATCTTACCCACAAAAGAGAGGGGATTTGAGATCAAAATTTTCAAGACAAAAACATGGAGTCCTCTGTCCTTTTACCAGTTTACCCTTTACCAAATTGTTGCAGTGAGCCCATCAATAAATATAGCTGAGATGGATGATATACCAAGCGGATGATGCACCGGTATCACTATGTAGTCCACAACATGCAAGGCGAAAAACGTAGGTGGAGTTCGTTCTGTTTTGAACAATGCCCATAACTGATGGCTAACTTGGAAAAGGTGGGATGTTTGGATCGAACATAAGTTACATAACTAAAGTACCATTGGACAGGCTTGGCATCTGGGTGTGAACTTTGATACTTTCCTCTGTAATGCATGTATGTTTGCCTGTTTGGCACAAAGAGTGTAAAGAAACCTTGGACAACATGTTTGTCTGACTGAAAAGCAAAAGAAAGTACAATTTAATCTAGTGTATGAGGTTGGCATTGAGTCTGCCTTCTTTCATTGATGTAAGAGTAAGACGAGAAATCAAATGATAAAGAAATGGAGGCCAAACTCAGGTAAATTAAGCGACAATCTATATGGGGTAGTAAAGGAAAATACAGAGCCACACAAAAACAGTTGCTTATGTTGCGGTCAGTGTCATATACACGGCCCATCTATCCTGTACTGCAAGGGAAGTAGTACAGAACCCTATCAGTCCAACAAAACAGATAGTATGCACATAGCGTTGATTCTTTTACCCACCAATCCACCATACATATATTTTTCTTATTAGAGCAAGGAGGGAAGGAGCAATCCACCATATAGAGAACGGAAACGCGATGAGCAGATCAAGAACACCAGGTTCCGATTTATCCTTATATTCAGAGAATGGCCGCATCAAGTCCGAGCCGGATCTACTCGCGGAAGGAACGCGCAGCGCAGGTACAGAGTAGTCGAGAAATGGTGGAAGCGCGAAGGGATACAGAGTACTGACTGCTCCATGGCCTTGAGCCAGGCGGGGGCGGGCTTGGCGAGGCCCTTCACCAGCTTGCGCGTCTTGCTCAGCAGGTCGTCACGCATGTACGACATCTCCGCCCTTCCTCTTCCCCTTCCTCTTCCTCTTCCTCTCCCTCTTCTTCTTCTAGAGAGATCTGATCTACGAATGGTGGATGCCGCCGCCGCCGCCGCCGCGCAGCCAGGGCAGGGAGGCGCAAGGGGGAGAGACGACGGCGAACCGGCGAGATAGGGGTTGGATCGATTCGTCCGTTCGTGTCTTCCCCTCGCTCCTAGCCTCCTAGGCTCCTACGACGGTTATGGGCCGCCCAAGAATGGGCTTATGGGCCCATGGTTAGCCTACTTTCTATCTTCTAGAAAAAGCTGTGTACTTTCTAGAACCCTAGCTCGACACAGAACCCAAGCTCCTCCTCCATTGCCGCAGTGAAGGGCTCGGGCATGGCGATGGCGTCCACCCTCCCGCTCCTCCTCGTCCCGTGCCCCACCTCCCCGAGGCGCACCGCGCCCCACTTCCACTCCCGCCGCCTCGCTCCTCCTCCCCGACCAGCCTCCCTCTCCGCACCACCTGCCATCCACCCGCGGAAGGCCGGCCGCCTCGCCCCGCTCCATGCCGCCTCCTGCTGCAACTCCTCGTCCACCGCCACCGCCACCGGAGGAGGGGCACCAGTCGGAGCAAAGGATTGGCGGTTCTTAGCCTTGTAATTCCATGGGTTACTGGGACCCCTCTTCCTAATTCTTATGCTTCCCATGTCAATTGCCGGATCTGTTGCAAGAAATTAACCAGGTTGCTTGTTGTTCACTAACTACTGCAATGCATCACAACAGGTACCTGCTGGCTCTTGATAAGCATCCGGTGGCAACTAAGGCGGCCACTTCTGCTGTCCTAACCCTGGCAGGAGACATCATCTGCCAGGTGACTTGTTCTCAATGCAGATATTATTATATTTTCCGCGTTTGGCTTCCATATTAAGCAATGCAGCATGGATTTCGTAATGCTTAATTAATTAATGAACCGCCTTGTTCAGCTGTACGCCATCATGCTTGGACTGGTATCCACACTAGATGGGCAAACATGAACTAAATGTAGCACAAGAACAAGATTTTGAATATTGAACTTGCTGACCTATGAGTTTTTAGCTTAATTTATCACTAAACTTTTGCTACTTATCAAGCCTCTCGTTGACAGTGCGCTTGTGCAATACTATTAATCTATTATTAAACCTTGCCGGGTTGGCTAGCTGAAGTGTCTTTAGCTTGTAGAAATTGCTATCGCTGTTGTTTGCTACTTACATCTACTTTTCCTGTTGTTCCAGCTTGTAATTGATAAAGTGCCGGAGCTAGATTTGAAGAGAACATTTGTGTTCACCTTTCTGGGACTTGTCCTGGTGGGGCCAACGTTACATGTCTGGTAATCTTGTCTATGCTACAGAAATAATGGTTATCACTTATCACTAGTTTGTGTAGACAGTGTTCTCTGCTCTCTGCTGTTTGTTTGATAGCTATACTCCATATGCAGGTATTTGTATTTGAGTAAATTGGTGGCAATCAGTGGAGCATCAGGTGCAATTGCTCGCCTTTTACTTGACCAGGTTTTCATCATTTCCCTTCCTCCCTGCCTCCTGTTCCCAAGTACAAGGATAATATAGTTACATAATTTTCCTTCATGTCCTTATTGTCCTGTTCTTTTATTTCTTTTTGACATGCTTTTATCGGCTCCCCCTTGTCCAGTTCATTTTCTCTCCCATTTTCATTGGAGTCTTTATGAGCTTACTGGTCACCTTGGAGGGAAAGCCCTCTCTTGTAGTGCCAAAGCTTAAGCAGGTGAGATGGAACTTTTCTCTCTGCGTGTGCACTCTTTCACTGCTAGCTAACATCTATTACATGTACAGGAGTGGTTATCATCAGTGTTGGTGAATTGGCAATTGTGGATACCCTTTCAGTTCTTGAATTTTTACTTCGTCCCACAGAAGCTCCAGGTATTTAAAATTTCACATTTCCACAATTTTGTAGACTACAATATTTAGTACTCAAGAAATGAATTCTATATGTTATGTTTGTATGTTGTTTTAGCTTGCTCTACGTGTTCTCACAATCTCACATAACTTACTGTCAAATTTCCAGGTTCTTGCTGCTAATTTTGTAGCCCTTGCATGGAATGTGATTTTGTCCTATAAAGCCCACAAGGAAGTTGTTATAAATAGGTAATCTTGTCTGGTAGGTATAGACATGTGTGACACTTCAATCTGTGTCTGCACAATTACTTCGTGACCATTGGCTCTTATTCCTGCGCTTATTTTCTGCCACCCCTGAAATCAACCTTGTGGACTTGTTGTTAAATTATTTTAACTTGACCTCCCGAAAGTCAGACCATTCACCTTCCTATACCTTTTGCGATTTAACATGACGCCAACTGATGCTAAAGACGCCTTTTGTTCTTTTGTACCTTGTGGCCGAGAAACTAACAAGTAGTGTCTAAAGTCAAAATAAACGGATCTGGGCAAAACATTGTTCTTTTGGCTTATATACTTTCACATGGCTGCTAGCATTGTAAATCTGTAGCGCACAGTGTGGATCTGAAGTTGATTTTCTTGCGGTGTTTAAATGTTCCAGCGTTTCTCGCTCACTTCATTGATTAGCTTGTCATTTATTACTTGATCGCCCACTAATCTTTTCTCTCTTTGTAACTGTTTCAGGTTTCAGTAAATTTCACTAGTTAGTGACGAGGAGAGGTACCTAGTGGCAAAGCTGGAGCTATTGTTCGTTGGAGAGTGGACTCCGAGCCAGGATAGCCATTTCATTGCGGTCTTTACTGCCCAAACAGTTGTATGCAGAAACTCTTAGGTTGTAAATTATCTTTTGTCTGTGCCTTTATTATTGAGATCAAGGCTGAAAACCAGGCATATCATGTTTACGACATGTTCGTGTTTTCTGCTGGAGGGCCAATAGAGGAAACACTCATATTGTGAAGCACTCGTTCATCTGGTAGATGGTGTGGGCAAGTAATGTTAGAACTGTCTCTTGGATGGATCAATGCAATGGCGTTTTAGTTTTCCCAACCTGTGGTCAATGGCTCTGCCGCCCTCTCCGGTCGTCGCAAACACCGTCGGTGCCTGCCCTGATTTTGAGCTACACTCATCGGTCGCCTTTGTAAACAGTCAGAATTGACCCAGCTGGGTTGAGTGTGATTTGTGTAACGCTTGCTTATGGTTTTCCTTGTCAATTAGTATTAGCCTCTTTGTTGTTTGCCTTTTATGATTAATTAGTTTATGACGTGAGCATGGTGTGATGCTGGCGTCAGCGGTTGGCGGGAGCGAGCACTGATGAAGTGGTGAGCAGAGCAGGCGGGTGGCCGGCAGGTTGGCCGCGAGGAAGCACGTGTGGGGGTGAGTCCAAACGAAAGCGTGGCCTACCAAGTCAGAAGTCGTATACAAGAGCAGAAGAGGACGGGGGAGGGAGATCGAGGACAAAGTCCGGCACGGCACAATTAAGGATGGTAATTGTGTTCGATTACTCATGTGTCTACGGGTGAATATCCCTATGAAGGTGGGTATAAGCGTCTTTCTTTGCTCACGGGTATGAAAACAGGTACAATTCTTTGCCCATCAGGTAAACGGACGTGGGCATGGGTAAACTCTACATGTGCCCACTTCGCCCGATTACACACAACCTACACTAACAGGTGAGACCGTTGGACACCCCACTGTCTAAACTCTAAAACCCTAGCCACTTCTGGTCTTTCCAGCTCCCAGCCTCCCCTTCCCAGCCGCCAAAGCCTAGACTCCTCACGCGCGTCCCGTGACCCTGTCCCTCGATCTTCCTCCCCCAGTCCCCTGACTCCCCCGTTCCACCGGGGCGGCCGTAGTCCAGATTTGCCCCCGTCGCCCGTCGGCCCGTCCTCCTCCTCCCGGCCCGGCCTCTTCCTCCCGCCCAGGCGTCGCTCCCTCAGTCTTCGTCGCCCCCGCCCAGCCTCCTCCTACTGAACTCCTTCCTCAATGCCGGCTCGACTCCATCGGTCTTCGTCGCCCCCAAGCGCCACCTCCGTCAGTCGGCATCCCCACCTCCTCCCCAAGTGTCGCCCCCTCCTACCAGACTCCCTCCTGCTGTCGGGTGCTCTGTGCGACCTCACTTCGGCGAGGTATGTGTCCTCCTTCTCCCCTCAAGAATTTTCAGATCTGTTTTTTTTTTTTTTTTGCATCCTTGCTGTTGAATGTGAAGATGTGAGTCCCTGTGTAGTACAGGAAGCAAACACTTTTGTGAGGATGTGATTCTTGTGTGTAGTACATGAAGCAAGCACTTATTTTGTGAGGATGTGATTCCCTGTGTTGATGTGATCCAATGTGTCGGACCCGGATTTTCTGACCCGAATCCTCTGTAAAAATACCGTGCTATTCCCTGGATCAGTAGATAGCACTCACAGATACCTTGCTGAATCATTCATACATGGCGTGAACTAAAGTATCATTATTACAATCAACAGAGTGACATAGACCACGTCAGGTCGAGTTTTACAACAAATGATCGTGCCAAATTGATTACAATACGTAACACCGAATACGGTAGCGGAAGCAAAGGGTAGAGTTCATCTCTTCACAGTAAGCGATCGGGCAACTCAGGTACGATCGATATTACCCAAGGACCGGATAATATCGGTTGTACGCAAGTACCAACGAGTCAACTTAGATCGCGTCGAGGCCTAGACTACGATCCTAGACTACTCTTCATCGCTTCCTTGCCCATCAACTCGGATCCTCGTAGTAAGCATAGTCTCCTCCATCGGCGTCATCCAAGGGTTTGGGGAGAGCGAGGATGAGAACAACTACCGTGCTCGCGAGCCAATACACAATGCAATGATATACATGCAAGGCTTACAAGGATGGCTCGGTTCTTTTATTTGCGAAAGCAATACTTTCCAATATCATAAGTACAAATTCCTAGCACTTAGCATTTTTAACAAATTTTATTTTTGTTAAAGAGAGTAATTGTGCAATATTTGATATCGTGAGAATCCTCCTTCTAAACTCTACTGATGTTTATTTTGATTGGAGCTACCTCCAATTATTAACCGCGCTGAGTCCGAAAACTCAGGGAAAATCCAATCTCAGGGCTAGGAGAGCCCGCCACAATTTTCATACCACCCACAAAGGAATTTTTAAATAGAACTAACTCAAGTTAAGTTCCCATGTCCGCTTTTGACCGTAGGCACTACTGCTTAAACAGCTTTATAACTCGCAGAGATTGTACACTTTACCCACAAGAGACAATTAACTCGTGTTCTACACGATTCTCGTAGTGTAGTCGAGAGGTTGTCACAATAACTTTTCAACTACCTCGCCCTTTCCATCATCTCACCCATATGGGGTTACGCCCATATATTCGCGAGGATGTTGTACCGCAATACCGGATGTACCGCACGACGCTGGCAACTTCACCTCATATCGGTGTCCCCGCAAGTCGGATGTACCGCAGCTTGCGCGCGCCATTTATCCACCAAAGGATGACTTTCGTGATTCGATAAATTTACTAAGCCAAGTCGCGGTTTGTCGCAGACTTGTGGTCGCATTTGTTTTACACGGAGGTCGTGACAAGATTAAGTCCTTAGGAGTTATCTCGGCGGTTCATTCCACATCCCATCCACAAAATGACATTCATGGGCTACATTAGTACCCAATGGTCATACCATCCACCTCTCCATCCACCCGGATATGGTAATAGCAATTTTAGGGTTTTGAGAAGCAAAACACAACAATTCAACCATCTCACCATTTACCCGTAATGGCTGCCCAAAACATTTTATATTTGAAAGGATGATGATTGGGACAGTTTAATGTCCCTACTTTAACAAGGCTAGCATGTCGCTTAAGTACAACCTATAGCTAGTATTACCATATAGTTACTAGGGTGACAATGGTTAAGGGATTCAAGTCATCAAGGATGGCATAATAATTAATTATTCAACAAATGGGTAATTAACTACCTTAAGCTTTAACATACATTTGTTTAAAGAATTAAAGCATGCAATTTGCTATTTTAAAAGAATATAATTTGCATAAAATGTAGGCTCAATATGATCAAAGTATTGACTCGCCTTGGTTGTAGGGGAGAGAGTCCGGGTAGTCTTGTCCTTGATCGACGTGGAGGTCTCCGGCGTCTCCGAAATCTACGCGGGCGAAGTACCGGCAAAATAAACGACAAGCAACGAGAGCAATTAAATACACAAGAGTACACAAATGAACTCTAAATTGAACAAGACCTATGCCATTAGCAAGATCTTGATTTTAGAAATTTTTAGAAATTTATTTTATAATTTTTGGAGTTGAAATGGGGAAGTTATATAATTTTGAAGTCTCACTTTTAAATTAAAAAGGAAAAGGAAAACGAAAATCACAAAAATTAAGAAAACAAAAGCGGCCCGCAACCAAATTCAGCCCGGCCCACAGCGCGGCCGAAACACGCACGCTGCAGAGGCGCGCCCACGCCACGAGCGGCCCGGGAGGGGCGAGCGCGCGCCCAGGGGCTCGCCCTAGTGAAGAAAAGGGAGGGGAGGTGGCGCTCGGCGAGCGAGAGGGGAGAGAACGGCGGCGGCGCGGCGGGGAAAGGAGGCGGCGGCCGGAGGGGGAAGAGGAGGTGGCGGCGCGCGTGGGAGGGGGAAGAAGGGGCAGCGACGGCGCTCGGGAAGAAGGGGGTGGCGGCGGAACTCACGAGCGGCGGCGACGGCGACACCGGGAGGTAAGCAAGTCTTCGGATCTTCTTCTTCCTCTTCCCTCCTTCTTGCTCTTCTTTCTCTCTGCTTCTACTTGCTTGAGGGGGGGAACAAGGGCACCGGGAGGGGCTTTAAAGCCGGGAAGAGGAGCGGGCTCGGGGAGGAGGGGGTCCGGCGGTGGAAGGACGGGCGTGCGGCGCCGGGGTGATGATGACGGCTCGACGGCGTGCGGGAGGGTGCAGCGGGGAGCAGTGGAGGTTCCAGGTGGCGTGCGGCGGCGCGGCAGCGCGACGCGAGCGGGAGGCTTGGCAAAAGAGGGGGTCCGGCCGGGGGTTGACGGGGAGAAACGGGGGGGCGGTGAGGGTTGACCTAAGGAGGGATGAAACGGGTATTACAAATCCTACCCACCTTAAACGGAATCTCGACCCGAGATTCGAGTGCCCGAGAACGTGGACGGAAATCCACTTGTTGATCTTCTCGCCCCGTGTGGCTTCTTTGGTGAATGATGGCTCCACCGACCTTGCAAAGGCGGATGACTTGACGCCTTGTACGCTTCGATGACGCCGAGGATCTTGATCGGTGCTCGATAAGTCAAATCCTCATCAAGTGCGATGGCTTCGACAGAGTCCGCTCTTCGGTACTCGAGACATTTCTTTAGTTGAGAGACATGGAACACGCTTGTGGACGTCGACAAACTTTCGTAGCTCTAGCCGATAGGCAACTTCTCCACGCTTAGCGTGATCGAACGGGCCTATGTATCTCGGTGCGAGCTTGCCTTTAACCTTGAATCTTCGGTTCCACGGCGGCTATACCTTGAGATACACAAGATCTCCAACTTCAAGGTTAAGTCTCTTCGACGGTTGTCGCGATAACTCTTCTGTCTAGACCGAGCCGCTTGAAGGCGATCTCGATTAGTCGAACTTTCTTCACTTGCTTGAGAGTATCCGGTCCAAAGATATATCCTTCACTGATTCGACCAATGCAGAGGAGTTCGCATTTTCTTCCATAGAGTGCTTCAAATGGGGACATTTTCAAACTTGATCGATAACTATTATTGTATGCAAACTCGGCATACGGTAGACATTTTTCCCAATCTACGGTAAACTCCAAAGCACAAGCTCAAGCATGTCCTCTAGGATTTGATTTGTTCTTTCCGTCGACCATCGGTCTCATGGATGATAGGTCAGGTTGAAGGTAAGGTGTGTTCCAAGGGCATCATGCAAACTAGCCTGTAAATGCGAGGTAAATTGAGAACCTCGATCGGAGACTATTCTCTTGGGTACTCCATGCAAACACACGATACGAGCCATGTATAACTCGGCTAACTTGTCTCCCTTGTAAGTTGTCTTCACAGGATGAAGTGGGCGACTTTAGTCAATCATCAACTATAACCCATACCGAGTCACATCCGACTTAGTTCGAGGTAGACCGTAATGAAATCCATTCCGATTTCTTCCCATTTACACCGAGGATCTGTAAGGGTTGTAGCAATCCGGCTGGTCTTTGATGTTCACCTTGATTCACGACATACATCACAACAAGCTACATACTCGCGATATCTCTTTTCATTCGTGGCCACCAATACAAGATCTTCATGTCTTGGTACATCTTGGTGCCGCTCGGTGCAGGTGTAAGCGTAATCGTGAGCTTCCTTTAGAATCGATCTTTGAGTTCCTTCCGTGGGGAACAAAGAGACGTTTCCCATACCATAGGACTCCTTGCCGATCTTCGATCATTTTAGGGCTTTTCCTTTTATCATGAGGTGCTTGAATCTCTGGACTCCAGGATGTCCCTCTTGAGCGGCCTTGATCTGCTCTTCTAGAGTTGGATGGGCCTCTACAGTGGCTAGGGTGCCTTGCTCTATTAAACGAAGGTTGAGTGCCTCAAATTCCTTGTAGAGTTCAGGTTAATGCTCTTGCATCATGATATTATCAGAGAGGATTTACGCTTAATGCATCAAAGAACTACATTAGCCTTTCCAGGATGATAATGGACATCCAAGTTGTAATCCTTTATTAATTCTAACCATCTTCTTTGTCGAAGGTTGAGGTCTGATTGGGTGAAAATGTACTTGAGACTCTTGTGGTCTGTGTAGATATTACAATGATTTCCAATCAAATAATGTCGCCAAATTTTTAAGGCATGCACTATCGCCGCTAACTCCAAATCATGGGTTGATAATTGTCCTCGTGAGGACGGAGTTGTCTGGATGCATAAGCTACAACTTTTCCTCCTTGCATGAGTACGCAACCAAGACCTTGGCGCGATGCATCACAGTAGACTTCGAAGTCTTGATGTATGTCTGGCAGGATCAATACCGTGCGGTTAACTTCTTCTTCAATTCTTGGAAACTCTTTTCACAAGCTTCGGTCCGATCATACTTCTTTTCCTTTTAAGCGGATGGGTCATCGGTTTGGAAAGCTTAGAGAATCCTTCAATGAAGCGCTCAGAGTATCCGCCAAGCCGAGAAAACTACGCACTCGCTATCGATGTGGGTTGTTTCCATTCCATTACAATTGCTACTTTGGATGGATCAACCGCAATTCCTCCAATGGATACAATGTGTCCGAGGAAACCGATTTCATGAAGCCAAAATTCACATTTATCAGACTTGGCATAAAGATGATTCTCTTTAAGCTTTTCTAAGACCAATTGCAAGTGTTCGTAATGTTCTTCATCGGTCTTTGAATAGATCAAGATGTCGCTCTATGAACACGACAACAAACTTGTCTAAGTATTCCATGAATACTTTGTTCATGAGGTTCATGAAGTAGGTCGGCGCGCTGGTCAAGCCAAACGGCATGACAGTTGAACTCATACAGCCATACCGTGGTAAAGCCGCCTTAGGAATATCCTCATTCCCGATCTTAAGTCGATGGTATCCCGACCTCGTGTCTATCTTGGAGAAAACCGATGCTCTGCCAACCGATCGAACAGTCATCAATGCGAGGTAAGGGATACTTGTTCTTGTTGGTCACATCATTGAGTGCTCAGAGTCCACGCACAATCGGGCGGTGCCATCTTTCTTCTTCACAAAGAGAATCAAGCGAACCCGTGGAGAAGAACTAGGTCTAATGAAACCTTTGTCTTGCAAGTCTTCAATTTGTGTCTTAAGTTCTTCAAGTTCGCCGCCATTCAGTATGGTCTCTTAGCAATTGGGGCTGTCCCTGGCTTCAAGTTAATGACAAACTCAACATCTCTGTCTGGTGGCATGCCGGGTAATTCTTCTGGGAAGACTTCGGGGTAAGCTTGAACTACAGGCGTTGTCTCTAGGGACAACTCTCTAAGGTGGTGGATTGCTCGATCCAAGGGAGAGGAACGATCCACACTGACCTTGATTGTGGTCTCTGGATTCTTAGTGAGCACCACTCTTCTGTTGGCACAGTCTATTAATCCTTGATATTTGGCCAACCAATCCATCCCTAGGATGATATCCAGAGTTTGGGATTCTAGCACCAGAAGGTTTGCTAGGAATCCGGAACTTTCCAAAGCAATCTCTACTTTGGGACTTACTGAGGTAGCATAAAGGGGTCCCCCGGGTGAACTAAGTACCACGGGTTTCTTTAACTTATAGGTAGGCAACTTAAGCCTTTCAACAAACTTTCTTGAAACAAAAGAGTGCGAAGCTCCAGAATCAAACAAAACTTGTGCAGGTACTGAATTAACAGAGAACATACCCATTAGCACTCCGAGGCATCTTGAGCTTCCTACCGTGACGTGGTTCACACGGCCGTGGCTTTGTGTTGGTGTAGACCTTGATGCTTGCGAAGTCCGTGACTCTTACTTGGGGCGGAGGTTCGCCCTGAACTGGAGCGGCCTTGGCGACAGGGCTATGGCGTCGAGGGCACTGGTTAGCGAAGTGACCTTTTTCTCCACAGGCAAAGCAAAGGAGGTTTGTCGGGTTGATCGTTGTCGGTTGCCGCCGGGCGAGAGTACGAAACCACTTCCTTGGGGACGCGGGGTGGAAACTTGAGTTTTCTGAGAGGAAACCGCAGACGATCCGAAAGATGAACCGCCTCGAATGTTGACTGGGAAAGCTACCTTGTGGCCTCCAAATGCCATCTTCCTTTTGCGGCTATTCTCTGCAGTCTTCTTCTCATTTTCACGATGAGAGCTTTGTTGACTAATTGTCGGAAGTCGAGTAATCATGAAGGATAAGTCGTCCTCTCATATCTTCGCGCATTCCTTCCACGGCGATCAATCTTTTCCTCTTCATCGCCTATATCATTAGGAGCGTGCGCAAGTTGGTTGAACTTAGTCGTATTCATTAACCGACATATGGCCTTGCTTTAAAGCTCTAAACTCGTTCTTTTCATCCTCATGGTACCACCGGTACAAAGTTGGCTCAAAGCGCATTGAATTCCTCCCGAGAATCGGCCGCCATGCGGTTCGGGCCGCTTGTTGTACTTCCGCAACTTCTTCTATTGCGGCGGCAGAGGCGGCGGGATCTTGTGGGGCTCCAATCGTAGATGCTACGACTTCCGCTATTCCTGCTTCTTCTTCCTCTATACTTTCACCACCTCGGGCAGCGAGGTAATTTTCCCACCAAGCGGCGGCAGCGCCTTTCAGCTGATGGGTGGCGAAATCCACCTTGTCCTCATTTGAGCAGCGGGCAAGACGAAGTTTCTTCTCAGTGTCCCTGAGCCAATCTTCAGCTTCTAGAGGTTCATTGGCTGCAGCAAAGGTGAGAGGTCTTGTCCTGAGAAAGTCTGCTAGCTTGGAGTTGCGACTGGCTGGTCCAGTCTGCTGATTGCTTAGTAACGCCTGAAGAATCTGAGTCACAAACATGACTTGAGTCATTGTTGGGTTGGTGGTGGCGGAGGAGGTAGCTCTTGTCCACGGCCACGGCCACGACCACGACCTCGGCCTCTTCTCGCGCGGCGCCACTGATCGGGCAATGGCTCTTCTTGGCGGCATCCTGAAGAAACTCTGAAGCTTAGAACTAGAGGGAGGGGTAAATGAGGGTTCACTAGCCCCCTAGAGCACACACAGAAAGAACAAAACCAGCAAAGAGAACAAAACAATTACACTACAAAGCCTAGAGCGGCTGCATTATATTAAGAGGGTTAAGTGTTACATGACTCTCGAACAAAGCTTATAGGCTAAGCTAAGTCATGACACAGAATACACCACAACGTCTACAAAAGAGGAAAACAAAAGTGCTTGCAACCCAAAAGACTGCCTAGCAAGCACTACTAGCTAGCTTAGTCTAATCTAACAACTACTCCACCGGGGACGGACCACAAAGCGCATGGGCTGTTGCGGGAGCGGAACGAACGGCTCGACTAAAACTCGGCGGGGAGCGGAGCAATCGCTACCGAGGCCGGGCGAGCCGGAGCGGAGCGGCCGGGTGGCGCCACGGCCGACTCGCCGAATCCGGCGGCGGACTAGGGTCTGCGCCCACGGCCGACTCTCCAGCGGCGATCGGACGGCGGCGGCGCACCTTCTGCGTGTCTTGTGAGACGAGACGGGTCCTCTCGGGGAACGCGGCTGGCACCGGCGACGGGCGCGCGCGGCGACGGTGCAACAGAGCTGGGCGAGGTCGCGGCGCGCTCGGAGGCGTGCCAACTCGCGACGGCAGCATCCTCTCCTATCTCGCAGCATCCTCTCCCGTACCGCAGCGGAGTGAGCTTCGTCACTCTGGATCATGTTGCTGCGGAGGGTGTCGGAGTGGGCATAGCCGCCGGTGAGGAGTGTCCGAGTCGCTCGATCTCCTCCATGGCAATCTTGATGGTGGCGGTCATCGCCGCGTAAGCCGGACTCGGGACGCTGCGGGGTCATCATCTCGTGTCGGAAACTACCGAGGCACGCTCTCCCTCAGGGAGGTGCGGGTAGAAGCAGAATGGTGATCTCAGCAGGAGATCCTCGTACTTCCAACACAGGCGAGTGGAGGCGACGCGCGCGGCGTCCCGAATGGCGCCACGATCGCTCTGCCGAGGTGCCTCGCCTTGAAGAGATAGGCCGAACTCGCCAACCTCGGCGGAGAGATACACCTCCATCGCCCAGATTCGCAGCCTCGATCCTCGCCATCCTTCCCGAATATAGGTCATGGGAAAGCCGAGGTACAAGATCACCGGCGGAGTATATCCGCGAACCCTTCCTCGCTCGCCGTGAACAAGGAGGTCCCACGCCATCCGACGACGGGTGGCCATCTACAAAATTTGGAAACAAGAGGAGGTCAAGAATGTGATAAAACTCAAGGGAAGTAAAGATAAGTGCGTAACTAAGAGTGATAAGTAGAAGCAATAAATACTCTATATTTTAGCAAAAGCTTTTCTTAATTTTTGAAAATAAGATCCAAGTCCTTAAGGCAACGACCAATCTAACTAAGACTCTACAATCGATGCTCGATACCACTCGTTTGACCGGATTTTCTCGACCAAATCCTCTCAGAAAATACCGTGCTATTCCTCGGATCAAGAGATAGCACTCACGGATACCTTGTCAATCATTCATACATGGCGTGAACTAAAGTATCATTATTACAATCAACAGAGTGACATAGACCACGCCGGTCGAGTTTTACAACAAAATGATCGTGCCAAATTGATTACAATACGTAACACCGAATACGGTAGCGGAAGCAAAGGGTAGAGCTCATCTCTTCACAGTAAGCGATCGGGCAACTCAGGTACGATCGATATTACCCAAGGACCCGGATAATATCGGTTGTACGCAAGTACCAACGAGTCAACTTAGATCGCGCCGAGGCCTAGACTACGATCCTAGACTACTCTTCATCGCTTCCTTGCCCATCAACTCGGATCCTCATAGTAAGCATAGTCTCCTCCATCAGCCATCCAAGGGTTTGGGGAGAGCGAGGATGAGCACAACTACGTGCTCATGAGCCAATACACAATGCAATGATATACATGCAAGGCTTACAAGGATGGCTCGGTTCTTTTATTTGCGAAAGCAATACTTTCCAATATCATAAGTACAAATTCCTAGCACTTAGCATTTTTAACAAATTTCATTTTTGTTAAAGAGAGTAATTGTGCAATATTTGATATCAGCAGAGAATCCCTCCTTCTGAAACTCTACCTGATGTTTATTTTGATTGGAGCTACCTCCAATTATTAACCGCGCTGAGTCCAAAACTCGTGAAAATCCAATCTCAGGGCTAGGAGAGCCCGCCACAATTTTCATACCACCCACAAAGGAATTTTTAAATAGAACTAACTCAAGTTAAGTTCCCATGTCCGCTTTGACCGTAGGCACGATCTGCTTAAACAGCTTTATAACTCTGCAGAGATTGTACACTTTACCCACAAGAGACAATTAACTCGTTGCCTACACGATTCCGTAGTCGTAGTCGAGAGGTTGTCACAATAACTTTTCAACTACCTCGCCCTTTCCATCATCTCACCCATATGGGGTTACGCCCATATATTCGCGAGGATGTTGTACCGCAATACTGGATGTACCGCACGACGTTGGCAACTTCACCTCGTATCGGTGTCCCCGCAAGTCGGATGTACCGCAAGCTTGCGCGCGCCATTTATCCACCAAAGGGATGACTTTCGATTCGATAAATTTACTAAGCCAAGTCGCGGTTTGTCGCAGACTTGTGGTCGTACTTGTTTTACACGGGAGGTCGTGACAAGATTAAGTCCTTAGGAGTTATCTGGGCGGTTCATTCCACATCCCATCCACAAAATGACATTCCGTGGGCTACATTAGTACCCAATGGTCATACCATCCACCTCTCCATCCACCCAGATATGGTAATAGCAATTTTAGGGTTTTTGAGAAGCAAAACACAACAATTCAACCATCTCAGCCATTTACCCGTAATGGCTGCCCAAAACATTTTATATTTGAAAGGATGATGATTGGGACAGTTTAATGTCCCTGATTTAACAAGGCTAGCATGTCGCTTAAGTACAACCTATAGCTAGTATTACCATATAGTTACTAGGGTGACAATGGTTAAGGGATTCAAGCTGTCAAGGATGGCATAATAATTAATTATTCAACAAATGGGTAATTAACTACCTTAAGCTTTAACATACATTTGTTTAAAGAATTAAAGCATGCAATTTGCTATTTTAAAAGAATATAATTTGCATAAAATGTAGGCTCAATATGATCAAAGTATTGACTCGCCTTGGTTGTAGGGGAGAGAGTCCGGGTAGTCTTGTCCTTGATCGACGTGGAGGTCTCCTGCCTCCAAATCTACGCGCGAAGTACCGGCAAAATAAACGACAAGCAACGAGAGCAATTAAATACACAAGAGTACACAAATGAACTCCAAATTGAACAAGACCTATGCCATTAGCAAGATCTTGATTTTAGAAATTTTTAGAAAATTATTTTATAATTTTTGGAGTTGAAATGGGGAAGTTATATAATTTTGAAGTCTCACTTTTAAATTAAAAAAGAAAAAGGAAAACGAAAATCACAAAAAATAAGAAAACAAAAGCGGCCCGCAACCAAATTCGGCCCGCCCACGGCGGCGGCCAACGCGACGCTGCTGCGTAGGCGCGCCCACGCGCGAGCCCCAGAGGGGGGCGGCGCGCCAGCGGGCTCCGCCTAGTGAAGAAAAGGGAGGAGGTGGCGCCGGGCGAGCAGCGGGAGGAGAGGAACGGCGGCGGCGGCGCGCTGGGGGGAGGAGGCGGCGGCCGGAGGGGGAAGAGGAGGTGGCGGCGCGCGTGGGAGGGGGAAGAAGGGGCAGCGACGGCGCTCGGGAAGAAGGGGGCGGCGGCGGAACTCACGAGCGGCGGCGACGGCGACACCGGGAGGTTAGCAAGTCTTCGGCTCTTCTTCTTCCTCTTCCCTCCTTCTTGCTCTTCTTTCTCTCTGCTTCTACTTGCTTGAGGGGGGGAACAAGGGCACCGGGAGGGTTTTAAAGCCGGGAAGAGGAGCGGGCTCGGGGAGGAGGGGGTCCGGCGGTGGAAGGACGGGCGTGCGGTGCCGGGGTGATGATGACGGCTCGACGGCGTGCGGGAGGGTGCAGCAGGGGAGCAGGTGGAGGTTCCAGGGGTGGCGTGCGCGCGGCGACGAAGCAGCGCACGCGAGCGGGGAGGCTTGGCAAAAGAGGGGGGTCCGGTCCGGCCGGGGGGGGTTGACGGGGGGGAGAAACGAAGGGGGGGGGGGCCGGTGAGGGTTGACCTAAGGGGGGGATGAAACGGGGTATGACACAATGTATGTATTGCAATTGCTATGTATCGACCTCCTCCCGGTCAGCAATTGTTATGTATCGAATGTATTGCTATGTTGTAGAAACTGCATTGCTGCAGCTATTAGTTGACTGTTTTAATTGCATTGCTGCCTCCTCACGCTCGACCGTCCTCCTCCCGGCCGTAGCCGGTGTCGCCCGTCGCTGCCTGGCAATGAGTTTTTTTGGGGTGAAAGTTAAATATTAGCAATTTAATTTTTCCATGTTTGTCTGGCTAGATAATCAAATTCTTTCATCGTGTCCTCTTATGCAATGGTTGATGCTCTAAAATTTACTGCCTTGTGCCATTTCTAGTATTTAAGAGTATATTCATTTTTCTGGTGCAACTTGCCAATCAGGTGCTTGAAAAGGAAGCTTTTAGAAGCAAATGCTAGAGAAGTTGATATGATTTCAACTTTCATGCTTGTTGGAGCTCGTCATCCAGGGGCTACTGTTGGTGTGGTAGAAAAGAGTACCGATCTGAGGTAACACTCTCTCATCAATGTTTTTTATCTGTCCAAGTTCTGAGTTATCTTCTTTCCATTAGTTCAAAGTTTGAAAAGCAGTAAAATTGTACAGCCTGTCTTTACCAAAATGAAAACTGTTAGAAGTCCTGAGATATTCAGAACCATCGAATTACTGTGCAATGTAGTTGTTTGCTCTTTGTTGTGCATTACAATATTAAGATATGTTATTGAACAAAACTATATCTGTTCCTGTTTGCAATTGACTGCACAAAATTGTCTATTATCTTTCCTACATTTGTCATCTGCTTGAAACAATATCCATGTCTTCAATTTATTTCAGCAATTTTGGAGATAATGCTCCTAGATAGAGCTTACCAATATCTGTTCAAGACTAAGTAATTCTTGCAAGACAAGATTCATTGTGTTTTTTTTTTTGTTCTGGCAGGTGTCCAGCACTCCATCCTGATAGCTGAATTAGCATCTGCTGCTGCTGCAGAGAGGGGGCTTTCATTTGATGAAGGCATAGAAGAGAGGGAGGCTTTGTGCGTACTCCAGAGCTGTGGCACACTTCCCAACTGCTATCAAAGAGGTAAGTCCTAGCTCTGACTATCTATGTAACACTAAAACCTGCATCTGTTCTGTTCTATTGCCTGCAACATTGACATACAAGCATTTCAATAGAGCTATTCAAGTGGAGGAATGGTTGGTTTTACTCTCACTGAAAAGGCGCTCAGAGAAGGAAATCCGGATCCATGCCCACTCCACACATCTTGGCTTAAGGAGATTAAGGTCATATAGAGAATTTTCATGTACATGAGATGTGGTCTTGGGTTGAACTCTTGAAAATAGAGAAAAATGCCTATTCCGTCATGTATTGTGCCAATAGCAATAAGTGCCTTTTTGAATTGAATGTTCTTAATTATTAGCCCATTAGTTGTTGAATGTATGATGTGATGCACTGTTAATGTGTGAATTGTGATGAACTTGATGTGTACATTGTTTATGTGTGATGAGCATATCGGCGGGCGATGGGTACCCACAGGCGGCGGTGCATTGTTCGCGGGTAAGCGGGCATGCCCATGGGCGACGGGTACCCGCGGGTGATGGGCATGGGCTAGGTTCTTCGTCCGTCGTCCTTCGCGGGCATGCTCGTGGGGGAAAATCGGAATCGCAGGCATAGGTATGGGCGAGCACTACCTGTACCCGCCGTGCCCGATTGCCATCCCTAGGCACAATATAGGCACGTTACATAGATGAGTTGTGTCATTCTGCCCTGTAGACTGAGGCACTGACCCAAGTATGGCACGATAGCTTTACAGGCCGAGATGGGCTAACCCGTGTAAGGTTAGCTCGTCGGATTGGTGCCGACCTATTTAGCCTATTTGACATGGAAAATTAAAGAAAATGTAAAAAATAGTATAATATTTATAATTTAAAATACAAATAATTTTTATATACTTATAAAAGAAACTATAAAAAAATTTAAAACTGCAAAATAAAACCATATAAATATTTAAAAATAAACAGACCTAACAAGTTATGTTGTGTTTGTTGTGTTGTACCAGGTCGGATACTATTCGTGTCGTGACGGGCCGATCCGTTATTCACAAGGCCGGACCGGCACAACCTACTTAGGTGGTGGGCCGTGCCCTGCTTCGAGACTGGCCGGCTGCCACAACCTCTAGGCCAGAGGTACGCAGTACGCTTCGTACTATCGTCGTCATCATCTTCTAGTTCTCCGTGGACCGTAGACTGACTGCAGAGAAGTAGGGACAGATGGATGGACACGAAATGGAATTCCGACGGAGGCTGCACGCGTACTGGGGCAGCCGCTGCAGTCAACAATTGAAGCTCCTGAATCGTGATACTGACAGCCGGTGTCCCCTTGGGTGATGGCCGTCGGCCAACCCAGGCGGGTTGAAAAAATACCATCGATCCATCAGGCAGCCATCAGCTGCTGCATGTCTCACTCTCGCCGCTTTGCATGGTAGACAGCTATGAGCGAATAGTACTCGACAGTGATACTATACCAACAAGAAAAATTGTTTTTTTTTAATCGAACGGAGATCGCTTTTTTGCTCGGTCCCTCGCACGAACCCCGACCAATGCTGCCGCCTCGACTATGTATGTACAAATGGTCAATAGCTAACTAAACGTACTCTACGCTTCGAGCCGCTAATTGTGACTACTCTCAAATATGAATTCCTCCTCTTGCTACCTGTTTGAGTTGCAGAAACTACTAGCAAGCAGCATCCATTCATCTACTTCCATTCATAATCAACCCTGATAATGACAGGTTTTACGCTTCGACTTTCTTCTTCCTCCTCCCATCTCTGATTACACTGGATCGGTTCAGTTCTTATCTGGATGCATGGGATTTTGTGCTTTCATTCTGAACTTCATTCTTCGTTCTTTCAGAGCAAGGGGTGGTGGCTTGTAGTAATTCGTGGTTGAGCATAAGCGACAACCTAGCTAGTCCGGGTTAATTAGGAATTACAGTGCATCGATCTCATAACTAAATTCTCATGAACTGATATGGTCTGTCTCCATCGAATTTGGCCTCATCTTATTAACGTATCTTAGGGTCTAAGTAGCATTACACGCTGCTCCTCCTTTATAATTAATGGATGGTTTGGTGCATCGAATAATTAATTACACTGAGTGCACCAAGCACCAGACTGACAGTCCTGACTAGAATGGAATATTGTTGGTGAAGAAGAGATCTTATCTCCTTACTTTTCTTCCCTTTTTTTTCTCACCACTAAGGGAAACATGAAGAGACTACGAAAAGATGTATCTTTTCTTTTCTTTCTGTTCAGTAATGGAAAGGCAAGTTATGAAAATGCCAAGCAACCAAATGAAAAGGGCTTTTTGAGAGAGATGGAGCTCTTCTGCCGCTGGAACTTGGAACAAGTATTCCTCAAACTCAGAGTAACAACGTCCTAAACACAAAAACCTTACACTGGAGAGTGCTGTCAGTGCTACTCCATAAGGACATTAAGAAGACATAAATAAATCCTGTCCAAAGAAACCGAACATTTCCCATACCTTCAGGCTATTGCAAGTTAGAAGGAACCATTCTAGAGCAGTAGAGCATAGTGATCTTAAAAATCGCCTTAGGATCAAAGAAAAAGGAACCTCAAAAGCAAGAGCAAAGGCATAAATAATGGATCATACCAACAAAACATCGGTTCACATATATGCGAGAAATAAGATGAAATTAACAAGAAGAACAGAGGTGCTTGTCGATGATCCTATCTTACTCTCACAGCTGGTAGCAGCATCATGCGTGAAGAGATGGATTTAGAGGAGATCCCACGACTCCAAGGTCGGGAAGCCACAGTCGCTAGTTGTATTTCTGTAAGCGCCTCCTACACCGTCCACCTCCACCTCCAGCCCCGGCTCCACCAACGCGAGTGAACCGGCGGAGCCGTCGCACGGCTGTACCGCCGCGGCCTCCGTCCGGGCGGTCGGGCCCGCCCTGCCGAGCAGGAACGCCGACGTGTCCAGCGTCGGCAAAAGCAGCGCGCCGGCGCCGGACGAAGCCTCGCGTGCGGGCGCCGGGCGGAGGAGCTCCGGCGGCGGCAGGTCGTCGGCGCCGGTAACCTGGTGGACCATGCGGCGGAAGTTGGCGGCGTCGGCGCTGATGTAGGTGGTCGGCAGGCGGCGCGACGGGCGCGGCCGGCGCTTGGCGATGCGGCGGCCGGCGGGCACGGCAAGGAGGTGGGGCGGCGGCGGCAGCGGCGCGGTAACAGAGGGGAGGTCGTAGAGGAGGTGGCGGTCAGCTGGGAGCCATGGCGGCGACGGCGATGTGTAGGTGGAGTCCATATGCATGGCGGTGAGCATCCTGTATGTTACTCAGCTGGTGTGGCTGTATGTATGTATGTCTGTCTGTGCGCTGGCTTGGGTGGAGATGAGTAGCGGGACGAAGACGATGGAAATTCAACACGTACGCAGCTTTATTCAAATGCCACGGGGATCATGAGGATCGATTTCAACCTACATAAAACCCGTCACTAATTTGGACCTTTTGGTACATGCATATGCTTCCTCTCGAGACTGGACCTTACTTAATTTACCACGTACATTGTAGATTCCACTCTTAATTACCCGACACTCGTAGGTCAAGCTGGATGGAACCGAACTTTTGCTGCATGCATGTATCTACTACAGCTTAATTAGTTGCATCTAGTCCGAAACTCGTACAGATCATATCCAAACAATGCAATTATACACGCGTTTAAAACCATCACGTGTCGCCCCGTGGTTAAAACCGTACAGTGACCGAGCGAACGAGAGCGTTATTTTTGCAATTGTGTCTACGAGGGTGTCATTTTTGCTAATCGCACTTCAAAATATGCCATTTCGGCCAAAGTCTCTACAGAGCACGCATGCATTTTACCAACAAGCTAGCCCATAGTTTCGATGGGTCAGATTTGTAGTAATTAACTAGCTACTACATGCTAATGAGATTGCATTGCGTGCCAATTCAAGTTCGTCCAAAGATTATTCACTAATTCAAGTGTTTGACTATGCATGCAAGCTTGTAACTCAAGCTATAGGAGCATACATATATATCTTATCCATCACATATAAGCTTGAGTCCCAATTAATTTACATTCTTTGGCATGCAAAAACTCGATTCTAAACAAGGTGCGATGACACATCATGTTCAGTGGCGGAACTATCTGAGGTGCATGGGGTACAGCTATGCTCCCAAAAGTTTTGTATGCCAACCCACTGTACAGTATATGTACCTAGTATAATACACAAGATATACAATAAATTACACTATGTGTTATTCTCAACAATCAATAATAGTCAGCAACCCACCAACACAAGCTATTTTTTGTGATGTTGGTTGTACTAGAAACATGTAATTTGTTCCATTTGAACCTTTACTATGTCATTTAAACTTTTTATATTGGAATATGTCATTTAAGTTCGTACCTTTATAAACACGTAAGTGCGCTTTCAGTAGAAATTTTGTAAGATCGCGGATTTATTCCCGACATCCGTCACTTTTTTTAAGGGGGGTAACGGTAGGAAAGCATCCTACTGTATACAAATACATTAAACAAAAAAAAGGTTACAAAAACACTAATTACACAAGGGTGACTTGAATTAACTTAAGCCATTGAGCCAAGAACTAATGTTAGGTTTGTATTTCGCCTTTGCCCTATGGATAACCAGGGCGAATTCATGGGCGAAGGTGTTTCGTCATTCTACAAAGCTAGGGTCAGGATGATTGAAAATCAAGTTATTCCTTGTTATCCAAATAGCCTATGTTGTCAGCACTATGATCTCCATGAAGAATTGCTCTGGGATCTTGTTTTTGAGGTGGAAGATTGCTTGGTGCGTTGAGACTAGGGGCGAACGTTGAGGGCAGACATAGCTCCAGCAGGCTTGAACGAAAGGGCATGTCCAAAAAAAAGGTGTTAAAGTGTTACCTCTGTTCCTTGATCGCACAAGGTACAGGTATAATCATTTAGATGGCAAGTCTTCCTTCGCAAAAGATTCCTGATATTAAGTCTATCACTGAGCAATAACCAGAAGAAGACCTTATGACGACTTTGATAGGTGCTTGCCCACAACAAATTGAAGTATGGGGGACTTTTGATGTACCTATGAGCAGTCAATATGCTTGGACCGACAAGAATTGTGGCTAGTTCCTAATGTAATGCCAAGAGTCCTCATCTGGGGATAGGACTATATGATGAAGCAATTGTTGCAGTTGTTGAAACTGATCATAAGCCTGTGTGGATAGCGGTATATGAAATAGAGATGAGATGTCCACCGTTTGCGTGGCTGAGTGGATCGAGATGAGGTCTGTTTTCACAAATGAAAGCAATTCTGGGTGTTGTTGACCAAGCAAGTTCCCATTCCAAAAATCTTTCCAAAAGAGGGTTGATTTTTCGTTCCCCACCGTGCAAGCTGCCAAACCCTTGTAAAAGAGGAGCATCTTGAGGGTCTTTCCACCAGAAGGATTCTATTGACGAACTATCTGAAGGGCGAGAGTTGGAGTAATAGGCTTCCCAAACTAGCTTTACCCAAGGAAGGTTTGCATGGTTGTAGAATTTATGGAGATTTTTTAAGAGGAGTGCCTAGTTTTGAACTAACAAGTTTAAGATTCCCAGGCCACCCTATTTTTTTTGTTTGCAAACCTTTTTCCATGCAACAAGGTATTACCTCGGCATTCCAAGGCCTTGCTTCTCCAAAGACAGTTTCTGTGGTATTTGTCAATTTGTCTCGAAACTCCACCTGGAAGCTTCAGCAAGCACATGTAGAAGGTCAGTAGTGTCGGGACCTCGAGTAATGCAACTCCGGGACCCTCTGTGCATTCCGAACTAGTCCTATGATCAGTAGCTAGTTTGCACAGTTCCAACATAGATGAAATCATATCCATATAACAAACTTAAAGATGAAGCAAACAAATTAATATTAATAGCAAAAGACCTTACGGTCAAGGTTGTTTACAAGGTCTGCCGCACAGGACTACAACAAAAGAAAGCTTGCAGCGAAAATAGAACACTCGCAGAGGCCATTCGACGTGCCCACAGGCTATTGAGTGGAGGACGTCCCCTAGATCGCTTGGTCCTCGAAGAACTCCTCTTCATAGAGCTCGGAGCTCCCTGTGTCCTCTTCGGTGACTGATCAACCAGAGGGCGCAAAGCCGTGAGTACTTTGAATGTACTCAACAAGTCACAGAGAAATGCTATGCAATTAATATTTATGCAAGGCTTGACAAGGATAGCTTTAGAGTTAACTTGCAGAAAGCAGTATTGACTAAAAATACCGTAAGTAAATTGTAAAGCATAAGTCAAAAGAGTAATACATAGGTAACAAGTTCTTTGAAACAGCTCGTGAGCACCCACGACCACTCGTGAGCACTCATGACCACCTCCCAGACCACTCGTGGACACCCACGACCACCCGTGAGCGTCCACGAGCAGGCACTCCCACGACCAAGTCGCACCCCGCGACCAGGTCGTTGCTCGAAACCAATCACGACCTCTTTTGAGAAAAAAAATCTACCCCTCGTGTGAAATCATTAGGCATTATCCATAACCGGGGACATGGCTATTCGAATGATTTTACACTCTACAGAGGTTGTACAGCTTTACCCACAAGAGATAATCATCTTATACTGTCCGCTCACACACTTCCGGGGTGTACGACTAAGACATTATCACAAGGCCTTTACGAAGCTCTGTTTTGACCCGGTTCTGTTCGCTAAGGTTTTGCCTCTAACTGGTTTCCACAACTCCCAACATCCACCTCACAAAAACCACACTCCAGTCGATCGGCCCCCTCTTGCGTCAAGTGTGAATGTCAATCCCAGGGTTCACACTTCCACTAAAACAGAACCGAACCAAAGTATTGCTAGTTAGTTGGCCAGGTCTGCCCCATCCTGGACATATGGTTGCACAGTTTGGCCTAGATCAATGGCGCACAAAATTAAGTCCTTAGTGACTACTCAAGCGAGACAACCACATCCCAAAGACATCTCCTTTATTGCACGATCACTCGCCTGAGTAAGAAAACAGTTTTTGGTTCAACCCGACCAAATGGCAGCCCTTGTCATGGCACAATAACTTTTAACAACAGTGGTCGCGCCATAATTCCATATATCATTAGTCAAGTTTAACATCAATGATTCAAGTGATCAAGAGACATCGCATAACTAAAACATGTCTAAGTATAATACACACCCAAGTTGGTATAACAATAATGTCCAACTAAGAATACCCCTCCTATGGTGGTCCAAGGGAACATGTCAACATGTCGAGCTCAATTATTCAAGAAGTCATACTGCCGAGTAGGTCTTTAGCTATCTCCCAAACCATTTTTATACAACTAGCTATGCAGGTTGATATCAAACAAAATACTTTTAGAAAATGGGTTCAATATGATCAAAGGTCTATGACTTGCCTTCGATGAAGTGTTGGAATACTTTAGTCGAGGTCGCTGGGTCCGCAAGCTCTTCGGAGAAGCCGAAATCTACACGCGCGAGCAAAGCCAAATAAGCAAAACAAGAACACCAAGGCTCTAACGAAAACACTACACTAGAGCCAAGAGAAAAGATACAAAATAAGGGGATTTGGTTCACTCGAATCGGAGCTCAAATGGAGGAGGCTGCGAGACCTGAAGCACGGTGAAAAAGGGTGAGAGCGGGAAAGAGATAGAGAGCTTTGAGAGCTGAGGGCAAACAAGAGGACAAGGGGCTCCCTAGTGCTTTGTTTATAGAGAAAGGAGGATAACCGAGTGACAAAGTGAAGCAGCGGGATTTGTAGTGGCGTGCATGGGCGCACGGGCGGGGCTTTGGGCTGGCAGGTGAGGGAAAGGATTGTGGCGGGTAGGGGAGGAGACCAAGAGGGAACGGTCACAACGGAGGCAACATCATTTAATACGTGAAGACCTTCACAACAGCAGTGACGTGACGAGAGAAAGAAGAAGGTGAGCCGAGGGTCTGACAAGTGGGGCCATTCAGACCAAGAGGGTGGTCTTTGTAAAAGAGGAGGTCGTGACCAACTGGGTGGTCAAGACCGAGAGGGTGGTCTTTGTAAAAGAGGAGATCGTGACCAACTGGGTAGTCAAGACTCAAGACCGAGAGGATGGTCTTTGCAAAAGAGGAGGTTATGGAGGTCCTCGAGAACTGGCTGAAGGAAATGCGGAATTGACAGGGAAAAGGGAGAGCCAAAAACCTGAGAACGCCAAGGAACACCAAAACTCAAGACAAGTCCAACACAAATAGTTGAAGTTTGATTAATTTAGATTAAACATTAATTTAGATTAAACACCTTTCAACTTCCCAAAAATTCAAGTTAAGCTTTAAAAATTCGACAAAACCGAATGGTTATTTTTAATTTTAGAAAACTTCAAAAACTCCTGTAAATCGGGATGTTATAGGTAGTTGGAGAAGATCGAATTGACCAAAGTTAATCTTTCCCCGAGAGATAGAAAAGTTGCGTAACTTGCTAACCTTCTTTCTACTCGTTGAATGAGGGGGAAATAATCAATGATTTTTGGTTTGGAGATTCCCAATAGCAGCCCCAAATAAGTGAAGGGCACGGATCCTTGCTAACATCCAAAAGTGCGGGAGAGGGTTTCCATTTTGGCCGAAGAGACATTTATTAGGATCATTAAAGATTTATGGAAGTTTACCCTCAAGCCAGTAAAATCCGTAAATTCTACCGTGCATGTGTGGTGGTGTGTGTGCATGTGTATCTTCCTTGTAATCGCAAAAAAAAAAAATACACCACCATCGTCGAAATCCTGCTCCGCCACTAATCATATTCAGTGCATATGTGTAGTCCTTACATTGAATTGAAGTAAACGCGCATAGGAATGCAATGACGCTTTCAATAATCTTACAGAATCGAAAGAATACGTCAAATCCTTGTCTATTTGTGTATTTGGTTCTACCTGAATAAGGTAGTCTTGTCGGGGAACCGTTGCATAGCCTAGACCTGGGACTTGGGCCGTGCTTTTCTGAGTCGGCCCGAGGCCCGATCGTCACGGCACACTGTGTGGCGGGGCGGGCCGGCACGACACAAACGATCGGGTCGGGCTAGGCCTTAGAATGCAGCCCGTCGGGCAACACGGCAGGGCAACTCGTCGTGCTCGGGCCGGCCTGACACGAAAGAGGCCCAATTCCCCCATCCTAGCCCAATCCCTCCCCCTAGCCTAGCCCAATCCCCCCTCCCCTGCCTGCCCAACGAATCTTATCCCCCACTCCCCCCAGCCTGGCCCAATCCCTAATCCCCAATCCCTCCAGTCGCCTCCCTCCCTATCCCTCCCCACGCGCCACCCTCCCTCCACTCTTCCAGCCACCTCCCTCCTTCTAGTCGCCTCCTCTCCTCCCTCCACACTCACCATGAGCAAGCCCCGCCAACGCCCCCTTCACTACCGCCACCACCACCACCTCCTCGTCGACGTCCCTTTCGCCCCCTTCGCAAGCACGCGGCCCGGCCAACATGAGTGGAGTTCTTCGTCGGCGTCCAGGGGAGGAGCCCATGGCTAGGGGAGCAGGCGTGGATGGCGGAGGTGGCGTACTGGGTGGCGGCGGCCATCGTCTTCCCAGGCAACGTGGTCCTCATCTTCCCAGGCAACACGGTCCTCATCCTCGTCGTCGTCAAGGTTGTCGGCTCGCTCAAGGCCGAGCTTGGTCCGTCACGGCACAGCGACGGTCTGTCGTGTCCTGGGCCGTGCCTAGACCTCGCCGGAGGCGAGTCGTGCCGGCATGACACGGCGAGGTGGCTATGCCCGGCCAGCATGGCCTGATGCGGCCCGAAGCCCATCGGCACGGTATGACCTGACTCCCACTCTAGCATAGCCTAACAGTATGACATGACTTACAATCACCAAAAATACGATTTCGACTGAATAGCTGGCAAGACCCGAGGCTTAGGTCTTGGATAGATGACTTGCAAGTAGTCTCTCTGCAACCTTTATGTTCAGCCTGGAGATGTGAAAATGGTTTAGTACAAGTTGACACAGTTGCGCAAAGTCAATGTCAAGTCCTTGGTTTTGCGGCTAACGACAGTGTCCAAGTACGGGTGCTAAATCCTCTTTTGACCCGTGTAAAAAGAATCTTAATTTAAGCAAATGCATTCATCAAATCGTTTTGGACCGCTGTTTCGTTTTCCAGTGTTCTTTTCCCCTAAAGTTTCTGTTAACTTTTGTGTGAATTCCACTGTTGCCCTTAAAAAACAACCTTGTCAGTAGTAGTTAGTTTCAAGTGCTTAAAATGTGTATGCAAATCCAAGTATTTTCTTAAACTTTCACCGGTGTCCTTTCGGACTGTTATCTTTCTTTTTTTTATTATTATTATTTGTGCACTGAGAACGCCATGTAAGACTATAGTTGAAGGTCTTCCAAAAAAAATATTGCTTAGCTAGCTGCTGGGTTCATATAATTTTTTAAAAAAATAATATTATTTTTAAAAATATAAAAATAATTAGTGGATTTTTTTTAAACAAAACTAGGCTACTGTCGTCATTCCAAAAAATGACTATTTATTTTATAATTTTTTTAAAAAATAATATTATTTCAAAAAAAAATCGGTTCATGTGTAGGACTTGATTAGCCAGCTGCTGGGGGGTCAAGAGGTATATATGCATTGGCGTACCTGTGTGTTGGAGACAACTGAACCGGGTACGCCAATGCATATATACCTGTGTGGTGGCATAACAGTATTGTTTGATCACGCCGTCACCAGCGGCATGATAAAAAAAATACGTTTTTGCGGACTTATCCTATGGCGTGACAATGTTGTTTTGTCACGTTATGGGTGGTGGCGTGACCAAAGGGATCAGAATTGAAAATAAAATGCATCGGCGGGTTAACTTTAAAATAAAATTTGAAAAAAGATTAATTAATAAAAAAAAGTTCATCAATATACTAGTGATCAACCACTGCGGTTTCCTGGGCTCATCAATGAGACGGTCTAACCGCGAACACGTATACTAGTAGCAGTAGCAAAGGGATCTATTATCATCTTACCTTTTTTTCTTTTCGGATTTGCTATTTCTAAGTCGTCTAAAATTTTCTTAAGTTTAAGTCAATTGTTGTGACCATTGGATTTGTGTAGAGATTGATATGATTGGATATTGATCCAATGGATAAAATATGTAACTTATGCTTAATAAAATTTCAGTCACCTTAGAATAAACAATCCCTTTTATTTTTCTGAGAGAGAGCGGAAGGGATTAGCTTACTTTGCCTGTCATGAGACGATGGTTGCTTACTGTTTAGGGAGCTTTAAGCCAGATTCGGCTTCGAAAAAGCCGAAAGCCCTCTAAAAAAGGCTAGCTTTGTAGCCGCTTATCGCTGAAGCTATAGTAGAAGCACATCTCAAAGTCTAAGCACCTTTTTACCAGCTTTTCTGGCTTATTGCAGAAGGGATATATTTATTTGCCACTAAATTTCAAAAAATTACACTCCAAATGCCATAGGTTAAAATATGCCGCCGCCGCGTCCGCCCTCTTCTCCGCCTCCCTGGTAGTCCAGACGCTGTCGGCTCCCTCCGGACCCGAACAGCCCCGCCACCGCCTCCCTCCATGTCCCTCCTCATCCCGCCACCACCGCCAGCTCCGTGTCCCGCGCGGCCGCCGCGACTAAAACCGCGCCCAGCGGTGATGCGAGGGAGGCAGATGCCGGTGGCGAGGAGGGGGAGACGGTGGTCGTGGCGCCGCCGCGGAATCTGGCGACGGTGAGGGGGAGGAGGAAGTGGAGTGTGGGCTCTGCATGTTCATGAAGGGCGGCTAGTGCAAGGAAGAGTTCGTGGGGCGGGGGAAGCGCGTGAAGGCGGTCGGCGGCGACGTCGTCGAGCGCTTCTATGAAGCCACCGTTGCGCCGCACAGGTTCATGGACGCCCATGCCAACTACTACGAGCCCATCCTCCGCGCCGAGCGCACCATGGCCGAGGACCTCGAGGCCGCCAAGGCTAGCGAAGCCTCCGAGCCCTCCCCTACACCATTGTCGTCGGCACCGGCGGAGGAAGAAGACGACAAGAAGAAGCAGCCAGAGGAGGTGGACTAGGTGGTGCTCCTGGAGAAGGATGGTCTTACGGCCTAATTGGGCGAAAAAGGTGGGATCTTGCAATGATTTTTTGTGAGAGATTTGAAGCGTTTTAGATGTGAATTCATTTCTTTTTCGAGAATTGGTTACTTAACCGTGATTTGCAAGACGGAAGAGGGAGATTGATCTCTGGTCTCTCCAAGAAAATGTGATTCTTTGGGTGGAAATTAATCATACGCGTGTTCTGAGTTCTAACTCTGATGAATTATTGAAGGACCATGTGAGAGGGTCTTAAATTATGTTGTGATGAACCATTGCAATTTGGGAAGGTCGAAAAATTGATTTGCAAATTTATCAGAGTTTATAGGTTGCATGAGACATATTACTGCTAACGTGGGTTAAGTTGTGAAGAACTTGTACCCGAAAAAGATTTCTTTATCTTTGGATGTGCAGGGTCGCCTAAAGTCAACCACGATCAATGGCAAGGGCCGAGGCTAAGCTCATGGTGGAGCTGAGGCCCAGATCGATCGAGGATGCGGGGTGAGGTGGTGATCTCAAGCATAGCACGAGAAAGGCGGGAAATGTTGAAGGGAAGTTCAAACAGCGGGATTGCACCATGTGGCTTGGTCGGTCCAAGTGAGGCGTGGTCCGATGGAACCGAAACAGGAGAGACTTGCCGAAACGCGGCAAGCCAGTGGTGCATCTACACGTGGCAAGCATGGTGATTTCTTGCGATGGATGGAGAAGATCGGGTCAAGAAAGAGTATTTTGGTAGTTTGACCAAAATATCGAAAACTGCTTTGGTAGAAAACCGCGGTGCTTAAGCAACGTTTGAAAAGGCGGTTTAGGTCATGGAGATGCTGGTATGATCAAGTTGGATCAAGGTTAAGGATTTAGCACATTCGGGCTTATGCGCTTTGAAAAGCGTACATAAGAGTAGAGTGTGAGATAAAACCCGTATGTGAGAGGTTATCGGGTCTCCCCCAATGTGCTAAGTGGATAGTATCCACTAAGAGTTGGATGTGGCTGGTTAGCCCATCTATTTAAGGGGTTGGGATGGAGGCTTATAGTTATCCATCCAACCATCCTCTCTTGAGATCTAGGGTTCATAAGTTCTAGGGTTAGGGTTTGAGAGAAGTTGAGTGTTATGGTGTGCTCTCTTGTCCTCCAAGGAGAGTGGCTGTAAAACCTTCATCCTCAAGTAGAAAATCATCAATCTTTTTTCATCTCCTTGAATCTCTTTTGTGTTGATTGATTTGCTCTTGATTTCGTTGGTTTTTCCCATATCTCTTCCTTTCTTGATCTTGCTGTGTCAAGGACGAATAAGAGATGGAGATAACCTCTGGAAATCAATCTCCACCCATCGAGGCACTTTCATGGTAAGATTAATGAAGAAACCCGCTTTTTGCTCTATTTGACCTCTCCAGGTGATTTCTTGATCTAGCTATTTTTGTCTCGGTTTCTTTGATGTTCTTTCTTACTGTAATATGTGGGAACACATCTAGAGCCATCTTGGTCATTATCCATCCACGAGCAAGTCGTATTCACCATCTTTGATTTTTGCCCCGTTTTTATGTAACTTTCCTTCAAACAGAAAAATGTTATAACTTTGGCAACGATTTTCTCTATCGTTGATTGGAATAGGTTCCTGACATCCTAGAGAGGGTGCATACCAATTTTCAAGTGATTTGTAGCTGTGGATTGAGAGTTAGCTCATTTTTAGGTTTTAACCCAATTTTGATGCAACAAAGCTTCACGAACTAAAAGATCCTAATTCTCTTAAGTTCTTTCAAGATTTTTGGTTGATATAGGTTCTTAAGGTCATGTTCTAGCCTTGGTTCAAGTTTCAAGACTTTTGGATCAACGGATTAAAAGTTTCATGGATTTTTGGATTTGAAATAGTGCTGTTTTTGCAATGGTCTTAAATCACTGTAGCACAGTGATTTTTAGGATTTTTGGTTTTTTATCTTCATAGCTTCTCGTAGCTATTAGAGTGAAGAATTGGTGAATACTTGATGAAAAATTTGAAGGCATCATCCCCCACAACACCCACCCACTCTGTTGCCATACTGGTCCTACAATTATCCGGGGGGTCTCATGCTTTAATAATACGATGTTCCTATGGCAATTGGCATGATTTGTTCTTGCATTAGCCCACTATATAAACGCTTGGCCCCGTGCCCTGGCTCTTGTGCTGATTTGATGTTGTAAATCATAGGCGATGCAGATTGTGTTTCGCATACAATTGGCAAGAGCATTGGCGTTGTGTCCAGGAATTTGTATTAATTGCCAGTTGCTCGATCTGATTGTTATATGCTGATCTGACCCTGTGCATTATGATGATGGTATTTGCTGCTATTCTCTGTCAAGTTCTGCGCATTTGTCAGCGCATTCGAGGAGGACAAGCTTGTTTGAATTAGCTGTAAATTGAAATGCCCGACTGCGTTCTTATGCTGTTGTGTAAGCTTTGCCGTTGATCTTTCAAATCCATGGTGCTAGAGTAATTCAAGTTCAATGGTCGAGCGTCTCGAGCATAGTACTACCACCTAGTATTTCTGATAGCTAACATTTGTGGCAGTTGCTTTACAATGCGCCATATGACAGCAGGAGTCTGAATATTTGGACCTAACGGCAAACGAACGAGTTGTGTGTACTCTGCTCCGTTCATTAATCATTGCCATGTTGGATTTGTTTTGGCGTCTCCTTGTTGCCTTCTTCGTTTTGGACGTTGCCTTCCCATGTTCCAATTGATTGTTTGGCCTCATATGACTGCAAATTGGAAAGTGATCTTATATTTGTGCGAGTGGCTGCCAGGTTTGTGCGTCTTCCATGAGGCTAGCTGCTAAGCAGAGGAGGCATCAACATTTCTTGAAGTAAAGTCCATGGCAATGGGAGAAAAATTGTTGTCGGAAGTACTCGTAAGTTACACATCTTGTGCTTGAAGTCGGAAGTCCGCCCTCGCCCTCGCCGCCGCCAGGGACCGCAAGGCGCATCATGCCACACGCCTCAAGTCCGCGCTCGAGGTAATTACTCAATTTATTTACGGTTCCTCCTTGCTCGATCCCTAGTGGAATTGCCGGAGCCTGTGCGCTATGCAGCGGCGGACCCATGATTTGCAGGATGAGTGTTCGGAATTAATAAAATATTGTTCAATGGATTGACTGCTTTCGATGTATATCGGTTTTAACATTTGGTGGAAGCTATCTCTATGCCTTTCCAGCTTTATCTCACAAAGGTTTCAAATCTAAAGACTTCTTTTTCATTTTTTAAAGTTTCATGATCTACATTTCACAAAAGGCACGATTCATTCACTACTAACGACTCAAAACAACACTAAATAAATTGTTGAATTGAGAATTTGGGATTCGAGACTTGGGAATTGGGATGCGCCTGTGTTGTGTGGCGGCGACATCGGAGAGTCTAGCTAGGTTGTGGCGGGACGACGATCGACAATGGCAGCGACCGTGGTCGCGTCCATGTTCTACGTCGGCCGGATTTGGCACCACCTTGGTCGGAGATGGCGAGATTTGGACATGTCACCCGTCTCCAACCCATGTGGACAGCTACATTCCTCCATCCTGAACTCTAGCCGTGACTGGTCTCCATGACATCCGCTAGGCACGTCATGGCGACATGCGGAGGAGGGGGATGACGCGGCAGTGGCACCAGTGGGGAGGACACAGAGGTGACGTGGGTAGGGAAAGGCGGCTAAGGGAGGATACAGCAGCGCGGGAGAGGAGGAGACAACGAGCAGTGGGTGTGGGAGGAGGGGGAAGGGAGGGAGGAAAGGAGTCATGTTGCCGAGGAAGGGAGCGGAGGTGGTTTAGCCTCTATTAAAGCCACATGTCCCTTACATCAAATTTTATACTGAAGAGTATCCCTTTACATAGCTATTTTTTTGTACTAAAGTTGCAATGACTCTATCTGTGAGATTATTGAATAGAATACTGGTCATTTACGGGGAGTTTTTTTTTTTTTGCACTCTTAAGAAATCTATAAGTACCGAGTCCAAAGGCTACAGAAATAATGAAATATGCAGGGTGCTGTAGCTAGTATGTTCCTAGAGGATGTTTCTAGTACAAACTAAAGGACTTTAATACGTCATCTAAGTGATAATTATTTTGTTAACATATTTCTTCAAACTTGGATAATATTCACTCTTCTCTTAAATTTGTTATCCAGTGTATATGGATCTCAAGATGTAGATCTAGAAAGAGTGATTTTTTCCATGCTTTTGAACGGGATGCGTCATGTGCAGAAAGTACTGAAGATGAACAGTACCATAGGTATTGTAGCTGCAGGCCCACATAGAGGATTAAGATGGCCGCTTATTATCTATTTCCTTGAATAGTATGATTAGTTTCCTAAAATAAGTATTAGTTGCTTGGTAACCTATCTATTAGTTAGGAATGTTAGTATTAGATTGATCCCTATCCATATTGGTTAGGAGAGCCTCTATATAAGAATGACTATTGTTATCTTTCAAAGGCAAACAATATGAATTAATTAATTTAGTCTCCTCTCAAGGTTCTCCCCAGCCATGGTCTCCCCTTTCTCCTAAAGCTCATCCCTTTCAGCCATGCAGTCCTAGCCTTCCTCTGTACGGTAGTTACCCCGTTGAACTAAGGTTCATTACATTTGATATCAGAGTCATTCACCATAGCTTCTACTGTTGAGTTACTGGCCCTTGATGAAGGCTGACAATGAGAAGATGATGGCCACCTCCAACGAGACAGGGGCGGAGCCCAAGAGGCCCACCCGGTGTCACAGGACACCGGGTCAAAAAAACAAATTTAGTAGGAATCACTTCGTTTTGACCACATGTGCACCCCCAGCCCAGTCACTGTGCACCCGGCCAAAGGCCCACGCCTAGCAGGCGCGAGGCAAGCAGGCAGCCCCAGTGCCCCACGCGGCAAGCCTTGCGGGCCTTGGCCATGCCGCACGCACCGATGCGCGCAAGGCCCACGCTGACGCCCAGCAGGCCAGCAGTCAGCAATCCATGCCTTGGCCTGTTGGCCATGCCTCACGCAGACTGCAGACCCACACCGCACGCCTGCAAGCCTTGGCCCACGCTCTGATGATGAATGCGCCATTGACGAATTGACCCATCTTAATTTTCGTATATGGAGTATATTCCATACATGCAAGAACCTACGGACTTATACCAAGCAACTGCAACAATAATGCCATTTACGAAGCGTGATATAGTTGTAAGCTGGAGTATTCTCTATTTATTTATTTGTCTTTCTTTCTTGGGAGGAACGAGCTGGCCGGCGAATGCTCGGTCCATGTGGCTCAAATGGCTAAGATCATTTTACAAGCATTACACTGTCTCCATGCCCATTCTTGCCTTCATCTCCTCAGGGCCGTGAGAGATTATTTCATAAGTTTCTTTTCATGCTTGTGCTTTAATTCTTGGTTCATCCATATATCATATTATTCAAACTATATAAAAAGAAGACCCGCTCTGAGACTTCTTCACCTGAGTATCAGGGTTATCGATCTTAGGGAACAGTTAGGATTACAACTAAGGCTGACAATTACTACTAACAAGAATATTGTATGAAAGATTTAATCTAAAGAACGAAATTACAAGAGAATAGAAATCACTAAGGTTCTACCAAGACTAACTATATCTTCCCCTGGGCTAGGTTCACTTACGCGTAAATTGACAAGTATAATATGAATTGGTACTAGGCTAAAATCACTCTCACTCTACAGATAATACTACCTTTTTCACCGGTTCACTCGTCACATGATAAGGCTAATCTAAGTGTAGCAAACTCTGCACTATTTGATATAGACCAGTTGACTAAATCCAGATACGATGTTTCAATCTAACGACTAATAAGTTGTTTCCGAAAATCAACAAATAACGCAATATCAAATGGACTGGTCAAAGCAATAAAGTATCATAAGCATTAAATAGACTTGTCAAAGCAATTTGGGCCGAAAAGGGTGTCTCAGGGCCCAAAGAGTTGGTCAGCGCAGGCCCAACACTGAGCAACACAAGGGTCCGACAGGCCAGGCTTCGACAGCTTTCGGCTTCATAACTTTTGTGTCTGACCTCCGATTTGAACAAATAATATATGCATTTTGATCGGCTCAACGAGGCGAATGTCATGGTAACCTTAAATTTATCATTTGATGAAGTTTATTTTTGCACATTTTTCAAGGGAAGCTCTTTATCAAGTATTTTTAGCCAATTTACTGTGAAAAAAGTGAAATACAACATATCTCCGGATTTCGTGAGGGTTAGTTGCCAAATCGCACAAGTTAGTAGAAATACCGAGGTAAATGATAATAATATGGTGCGAGTAAAGCATAAAAACGAGCACTAATAGTAAGCATATTGATCGCTACTTCTTTATCATTGTACATTGCCGTTAGTTATGTCAAATTATTGATGTTAAAAATAAGCAAACACGTTACTATTTAGTACCATATTGCTTAAAAAATTCATATGTTGCTATATACATGGTGAAGTAGTGAACCCCGATCAAATTCGTTCTAGTTTCGCTCCTGCAACGAGATGATAACATCGAGAAGATGAAGACCATCTGGGAGAAGATGGTGGCAACAAGGGACAAGAAGGAAGCGCTACGCAAAGTTGCACCATAGCATCGTCTTTGGCTGCACGAATGGTGACTCCACCGTGGAAAGAGAACGTTGCCGCCATTTCGTGGCAGCCTACACGCCGCCAGCCAACGTCGTGCCTTTAGTAGTGCGGAACATGATGTGTGCCATGTGGGGGATCATGACGTCGTTGCATTTTTCGCACCGCTATTTCATCTTGTGGTGGTGTTAGGTCGAGGAGGCCGACTAAAGGGGGTGAATAGTCTTTTCTAAAAATCTCTAAGGCTGAAACCGATTTTTAATGTGGAAGCGGAAGTCAATTCTGTGTGGCACAATTAAAACCTAAAGATTTTAGTTTCCCTTAAGCGCACCAATACCCTAAGTCTAAATCAAGATTGGCAATCCTAGTTTGACATGCAATCAATTTAATTCTAAGAATATAAATTGCATAAAGCAAATCACAAGAGAACAAACCACAATGGCACAAGGATGTTTTACCGTACTGTTTGGGCTCTTGACTTGGTAATCATCAACACATGATGATTTCCTTTACTCTAAATTCTTGATTTGAATATCATCAGCACATGATGATCTTCTTCACTTTGGAATCTTGTCTTAAATATCATCAACACATGATGATTTTCTTTACTTCAAGATCTTATCTTGATGCTCATCAACACATGATGACATCCTTCATCCTGAATCTTGACTTGATGGCAATCAACACATGATGCAACGCAAAGTCTTTAACAGCATAGGACTCAACCTGTTTCACCAACTCATAGAAAATGTTAGCCCACATGATGATTATTATTAATTACCAAAATACTCTATTAACTCATAATGACGGGTCTAGATTCTTTAATCTCTCCCTTTTTTGTGATTGATGACAATCCAATTACAAATAATTGAAATTGAATTAACATGAGTATATATCAACTACAAAAGCTTTATATACCCAAGGATCTTGAATATCATCAACATATGATGATTTTCTTTACTTCGGGATCTTGTCTTGATGCTCATCAACACATGATGATATCCTTCATCCCGAATCTTGATTTGATGACAATCAACTCACAATGACACCCAAAGTCTTCATCATCATGGGACTCAACATGTTTCACCAACTTATAAAAAATATTAGTCCGCATGACAATTGTCATTAATTACCAAACTACTTCACCATATTTTGGAGTTCTTTGCCGCATCGTCTACACCCCGAGCTTTACCTTCTCGCGTTCTACCTGGTGCACGCACTCACTTCGCCTGAAGACCCCCAGTACACCATCAACGCCGGAGCCCGAACATCACCGTCGCTCATCTTCCGCGCCATCAGCCTTTTCTTCACACCTCATCGTCGTTCTGGTGCGCACCAGGTTCCCTGTGTCGTCCTCTTTCTTTTGCGCACATCCACACCCGCCGCCGTGGCATGGAACGTCGGTGACCACTTGGTCCCGAGCGCCGCCTCTCGCTGGTGTGACGTGGCAAGCCACGTGGCGCCACCTGGCAGCCACGTGTGCGCCACGCCGGCCCATCTCCCATGTCATCTCCCACATGGAGCTTGCGCCAGCACATACGTAAAACCACATACTGTTTCGTAAACCGACTTCACCGTAAACCAAAGCGCTATCGTTGACCGGGTCCATAGACCATTGGCCCACATGTCAATGAGATAATTAGGATTTCCCGTAGAAAAATAATTCAACCAAAAATGAAAATCAGCTGCTCACGTCATGCTTGCGTAATATTTAGATTTTCCTTTAGAAAAATAATTCATGAATTCTAATAATTGAATTTAGGGTAATTTCTTTAGAATTCAAACTTCCAAGGACTTGTTCTCCTTCATACGAGCTCTGATTCTAATTATTAAAATTCCTAAATTCATCTAAAATTATAATCTAGCTAACAAAACCAAAACTATTTAATTTTGAGTTTATTTGAATTTTATTTTAATTTGGTTTATTTTCGTGTATAGACTTTGATGACTCCAGAGAGGTAGGATTCTTCGACGAGTCCAATCAACAACAATTTGAGGAAGGCAAGTTACATCTTTGATAATATTTGAATCTCAGTAATTTAAATTATTTAAATTCTATTTTTAAATTATTATTGCATTGCTTATGTGTATTCAATTTAATTTAAATCCCTATTTTAAATTATATAGTTATTCCTAATTCCTTTGTATGGCCAAATTTTGACATTGAATTAGTATACCTTATCACCTTAGATGACAAACCTAGTTGGTACAATAGTATGAACCAGGAATTATTTGAAAAATATTATGCAAAGACATGCTTAGACCAAAAATGTTTAATTTGGGAATTTAGTGAAATATTCAACTTTGTTTGAAAATGAGTCTATGGCATTGTTTTGCCATAGAGTTTTGCAAAAGATTTGTAAACTAAAATAAATTAAAAACTGATTTAGACTAGGCTGATTAGGATAGATGGATGGTGCAAGTTTATGCACGGGTTCAGCGAATGGTTGATGCCCATGGGTTAGTTGAGAGTTGCCTAGTTAATTAAGGATCGGTCTAAGAGACGCTTTTTGCTAAGCTCCATCGTACTACCACAAGTCTGGAATAGAACAAACCTAGCTAACTAAACCGCAATATTTCTCCATGGTTGTGTCATTTTGAGGTGTGGGTGTCATGAAGACCTACTTTTAGTACCCACATGGCGCAAGAGGGGGTTACCATGTGGTGTGAAACCTTTGGTAACAAAACCTTGGCAGGCATAACTACGTTGAAACAGTGTAGGGTAAAGGCTTTGAGATGTCGCTTAGTTGCATGCCTAAGGAAATGTGTCTTGGTTAACATATTTAGCTGACGATCTCTTGTGAGTAAAGCCACTCAAAGTTAGATTTTGGCTTTTGATTTTAAAAATGATTTAACTAAATGTTTTTGGATAGTTTATCCTATTAGGAAAATTTCGCAGTCAAGCCCGGTGTTAAGGGCATTATTCCTTAACCAATCTTGTATGAGGTTTATCCTACACTCAAATGATGAAATAAAATTTAAAATCAATTTCTACATATAGTATAATTGCCTTGAAACTTAGTAAAGATATTTAAACTATAAATGACGCTTTACACAAACTTGGTCATTTAAGCCATCCTTTGTTATACCCTCATACATTATATTCTGTTATTTGGGTGTAACTTGCGAAGTACGTTTCGTACTCATCTTGCTTAATAAATTGTTGATCAGAGGAGGATTACTATATGGATGGGGAGGATTTGAATGGTTAGGCTGCGCCCTAAACGATTGCCTATGGCGTATCATGTGGCCTACTACTGCTTTATGTTTTCGTTGTACTTTTTCTTTAGGCCTTGTGCCCTTTTGTAATAAAACTCTTATATTATGAATAAAACACATGATATGGACTTGTTATCATTTTTGTTGAACTGTGTGCACTAACTGTTCCTGAACTAGTGTGAGAAACACAGAGAATCTGGGATCCTTCTACTCTCGGGTTTGACAGAGATGGTATCACAGTCTGGTTACTAACTCTTGTCTTTTCAAAATTGTAGATGGCCGACGTACCTAGAGCCCTTTCACACGGTGTGTACACAGGACACTGGGCAGCAACACTATAGAAGATGGAGCAGCACTTGCAGTTCGGAGAGAGACCCATCTAACAGGGATACAAGTACATGGTGGGGACTCGGGAGCAGTGGAGAGTAGAGGTGCTACTCTACACCAACTCTCAGGATGATGCACCACTTCACATCTTCGACACTCCAATACTCTGTGACTCCTTCTTCACCGGCATTCAGGATGTTGCACGAGAGGCTATTCGTAAGCTACGACACATCTATGATTTTGAGATTAACCGCACCAGCTTCCACTTCTACCCGCTCTACTACCCTACCAGTCTACGCAACTCTTTTCGCCCCACCAAGAATGAAGATTTCCCTGACCTCACCAGACAGGTGGAGTTGATAGTTGCGATGGACTACACCTACCAAACCACTCTAGATGAGTTGCATGACACTCACCAGAAGCTGCAGGAGGCAGAGGAGGAGTTAGCCTTGCTTAAGGCAGGCGACGCTAGTTCCTCTATTCAGGGGGAGTTTTGGGCATCTGCACTGAAGAGGCGGAGGACTGGCAACAAAGAGTATCTCAGCCAATTTCGCGGTCAAACCCCTACAGCCTAGACCGTAGGTCTTAGATCCTAGCCTTATATTTAGTTTTTATTTCTATTTAGATGAGAATTGTGAGTTGTCATTTCCTTTTGTGATAATCACAATCAAACAATAAAATAAAAATTATTTCTGAAAAAGTTGCTATTTTGAGTTTGTTCTTGGTTTTTTGTATTGTTTTAAGCCTATCCCCCTTAGTTTTCCCTTCTTCTATCTTTCTAAGTCTTGATCATCTTACTCACGCCTGCGCTGGCACCGCCTTTATGCCCGGCCATTCAAGCTCGTAAATATGTCGTTTCCACTCAAGATCGTGCATGTTATCACCCATGATCCCAAACCAATGCTCCAACCGGGCCTTCCAGTTCGCTAACGGACGACCAGGAACAAGTGGCTCACCCTTAATCGGGAGGCCGGTCAAGAATGAGATATCCTGGAGAGAGTGACTGTCATCTCTACCCACCGAAAGTGGAAGGTGTGGGTCTCTGGTCTCCACATGTCAACAAGTGCCGACATCACACTGTCGTCTAGGGTGAAGTAGAGTCCGATCGAGAGCAGCCTCGTAAAGAGCAACAAGCCCGTGTCCTGAAGGATTGGGATATAGCGATCATCGAGCTCCTAGTAAAGCTTCTCGGACCAAAGCGCCAGGGGTGGAGGGCCATTCGCATCCCAGTCATCCACAGCTGACACAGGTGATGGTCGTCGTAGAAGGGTTCCAGTAGCTCCGGTAGAGGCATAACTTGTAAGAGATCAAAGACACATATTAGTAGCAAATAAATTAATAATAACGATGAATTACTAGAAATTAAAAAATACAATTAAACACGAACAATAAAATAATATGCACTAATTAACTACAACTAAATTAATTACAACTAATTAAATGCGACTAAATTAGTAGGACTAAATTAGTTGTGACCAAATTAATATGAGTATTTAAAAATCTCTTAATTAATTTGGACTAATTAATTACCACAAATGAATTAGAAAAAGAGAATTATGACTTAATAATGAATTAAATACCACTAAATTAATTTTGAGTAATTAGTTACCACAGATTAATTACAAATAAATAAATATCACTACATGAAGCCACCGAATTAATTACGACTTACTAACTATGATTAAATTAATTATGGATAATTAAGTTTGACTAATTAACTAGAACTGATTAATTGTAACTAATTAATTGCAACTGATTGATTAATTAATTCATAACTAATTAACTAGTCCACAAATAAATACATAAGATTAATTTAACAACGACTAATTAATTATGACCTAATCAAATAACATAACTTATTAACACCAAAATGATATGGACTCGATTAATTATGTCTAAATAACTATAACTAATTAATTACGACTTATTAACTATGACTAATTAACTAGCTACACAGTTAATAAAGACAATAAAAACGAGACAAAAATTGCCTATTAGTATGACCTCTAACGACAGCTCTAAACAACACTTAATCCACTGCAAAAAAAAAACATAAACTGCGAGAGACCGAGCGATGATGATTGTGAGCGAAGAGTCTCGCTCGCAACTCCGCATTTATAGTGAGGATGAGAGAGCAAGCGATGGGAGGGAATTGCGTGCGGGCAGCATGCATGCGCTTGAAGGACGGAAGAGATAGATAGAAAGTGATGGACACTGATGGATGAGACATTGCTTTCGACACGTATAGAGGAGACGTGGCTTTCGGCGCATCCGGGCGAGCGTGGGACGAAGGCACCTTGTCTGAAGTAGGAAGGGACGGACGCTCCTTGTTCATCCTATGGTGGTGTGGACGAGGAGCCACGTGGTTTGTCCATCCCATGGTGGTGAGGATCAGGAGATTCCATCCCATGGTGGTGTGGACAAAGCTGACGTGGCAGCACGGAAGCCGTCTGTGCTACTCAGGGATGGTAGAGAGCGTTATTTTTGCAATTGCGGTTACGATGGTGTTATTTTTGCTAATGCTGATCCAAATAGTGACATTAGGGGAGGGACTAAAAAGGGATGGGGTCCAGGGGTCGCACGGTCGCTGGGAGGAGGGTCGCAACCGTGAGGGCGCCGTCACCGCCGGGAGGAAGGTGCAAGCGAGGGTGCCAGGAGGAATGAGCGGTCGCAGGCGTGGGCGCTAGCAATGGCGATGGCGCGCTGCCCCACTAGTGGAGGGAGGTCGATGGGACGGGGAGAGGGAGGAGAACGCCGTGTTCGGTGGGGGGAGAACTCGACGATCGCCGGAGTAGGGGAGCATCTCTCCAGCGGCGGGTTTGGGTGGATTTTGGTGTGTAGCCGTACACTAGCAACTAGCGTAGGGTGGTCTGGTGCAGTTTGGTAAGCATGATGTGCTAGCGGAGATGCGCGGCTTGTTAAGTACGCACTTTCTTTGGGGCGAAGGATTTAGCAAACCCAGTATTATTTGAGCTCGCTAATAGCCCAGATCTTGTCATCTTGATAACCTTTGCCTCGTAAAATTTTGGAATTGTTGCAAGTCATGCGTGCGTGCACGCACGAACCTGCTCCGGGCAGCATCCGCAGACCAAGTCGCGATCGAGCGCAACCACGCGGGAGCCGGGATACCATGGAGCCTATTTACAGAGCGAGAGTAGACATTCGAAGTTACGTCGTTGCCCTTGATTCCTATTAATTTCATCCTGGAGTATTTTCATCCGTGTCGCTAATTGGGTCTCATCACTTTTGTTTTGGAATGCGTGCAACCAAATTTTCGGAACTTTGACTGGCTACGTGTTTTTGAAATTAGATACATAAAATCATGTGTTTTTGAATATTTAGATTAGATGCATAAAATCATATGTGTAGATTCGTCTCGAAAAGTATTTTGGTAATATTGTAATTTTGTTGGATCTTACCAACACATTGCAATAATAATTAGTTGTCAAAGTTGCAACCGAAAGACCGTATCGATTTCCAAAAACAACTCGTTTTTTTCGTGAAACCGGAGGGAGTATTGTGTTTGCGTATCATCGCTGCACGCATATGTTTATGTTGCGGAGGAGGTTCACTGATTCGCGCAGGCACGCGGAAAAGGGAAATAAAGAAATACAGACTGCAAAGCTCGATCAAGCTACTAAGATCAATACTAGTATACGATTACTACCTGCCTGCCTGGCTGGCTTGCTGGCTAGCTTCCATATGTGTGCAGTACATGGTGTGATGGACTGAGAGGTTTTTCTATTGCTATATTGCAGCTCTAGCTGGCTAGTCAGAAGCATCATCCTATTCCTATATATATACAGAGAGAGGGGAAAAATACTTTCTACTTTCGGGTGTAGTTACTCCCACCTTTGATATACCATCTAAAAAAATTTGACATACTCCATTATCACTTTGGGTATACTCATATACTAATTATAAGATACTCCAATGTGAATCACACGAAAAATTTGCAAGAGAGTCTATAGTTTTTAGCATATTTTGTAAATTACCTTCATATTCGCACAGAAAAAGAAGTATGTCTAAAAAAATTGAACATACCACCCTTGAAAATGTGTAAATACCACCTATGTGGTCTTATATACTTGTATACTACACATACATACTCTCGGTTGCGCAAGATACTCTCTACATTGTGAGATACGAAATAGGGAGTAACTACTCCCGGGAGTAGGAAAAAGGCTTCCTATATATCTATATATATATATATATGGGATTGTTTATTTGTAAGGTTATTAAAATTTTATTAAGTATAAATCATAAGTTTTATCTATTAGATCAATATCTAATCATATGATGTATCAATCTCTACACAAATTCAATAATCATAACAATTAATTTAAACTTAAGAAAATTTCAGACCACTTAGAAATAGGAAATCCGTAAATTTAGCAGGAGAAAAATATTACTACAGTAAGGAAATTAACTCCTACACCCAGTCCTCAGCAGCTCAGCTCACATATAAATCCATTCCAACTCAACGCCCACCCTTACATTTCGTCGAGCTCGCTCCCAACAACCCAGCTTGCTTCTCCATGGCCGACCGCGTCCACCCCATGCCCATGCCATTGCCACCCTCCTCCCCGACCCCGTCTCCACCTGATGATCAGGACACCGCCACTGCGGCCACGGAGACCACGCCGCTCCACCCGACCTTCCACCGCCCTCCAGCGCCGCCGCCGGGCACGTACATCGTCCGGGTCCGCAAGGACCAGGTCCTCCGCGTCCCGCCCCCGGACCGCGCGCGTCGCTACAGGAAGCTCGCCGCGCGACCCGCCCGCCGCCGCAGCCTCCGCCGCGCCTGCTGCGCCACCTGCGCCGCCGTCCTTCTCTTGATCCTCCTCGCCGCCGCCTTCGTCGGCGCGGTGTACCTCGTCTTCCGCCCCCGCGCGCCCTCCTTCTCCGTCGCCTCCCTCTCCATCCGCGGCCTCGACGCCCTCGCCCTGTCATCCTCATCCGCGCAGCTCTCCCCGGAGCTCGACGCGCGGGTCCTCGCGGACAACGGCGCGAACAAGAAGGTCGGCATCGACTACCGCGGCGGCGGGGAGGTCACCGTCTCCTACTCCGGCGCGCGGCTCGCCTCAGGACAGTGGCCCGCGTTCTACCAGGCGCCGAGGAACGCGACGGTGCTCTCGACGGCGCTGAGCGGCAAGGGCGTGACGCTAACGGAGGAGCAGAGGAAGCAGCTGGCGGCGGGCGCGGTGCCGCTGACGGTGGAGGCGAGGGTGCCGGTGCGCGTGAGGTTCGGGAAAGTGATGCGGACGTGGACGGTGGACGTGAAGGCGGGGTGCGAGGTGACGGTGGACAAGCTGACCGACAAGGCGGCGGTGGCGGCGAACAGAGGGTGCAGGGTCAAGGTCAGGCCGCTCTGGTGGTGGTGGTGATCGCCGCCGCCGATCATGGTTGGATAACGCCTTAAGCTAGTACTAGTAACAGCCGCGCATTAAACACAGAGATGTTGCTTACATGTCGAGTGAATTAATTACAAATTTTTAGACAATTCTCATTCTTTGGGGGATTATCACTGTAGCATTCTCGGTTGCAGATATATGTAACTGGTGAAATTAATACTGCATATAGGTTTCTATGTTTTTGGTACAAAATAAAAGATAAATGTAATCGGATCATCCTGCTGTGTCAGCAGGGCTCCTGCAGTTCAGTTCTGGTGAGATTTTGCAGTTACTGTTGGTTGTACTTCATACTTGCATGTAGTTAGGTCAATTAACCGTGTCGTGGTACCTCCTTACCTAGCTACCTTCGTTTGGTTTTTTGCTGCCAAGTCACCCGAACTTCTTTGTCTTGTAATTAATGATCGACTTTGTAGAATAGTACTGCCTACTGACAGCTAAATGCCTAAATGAAATAATCCAACGATCGAGCTTACTGCAAGGTTTTACCAACAATTGTCGCGATAAAGCGTGGCCCGTCCCGTACTTGTTACTGTCACCCCATCCACTGATTTAGTCCAAACTCAACTTCACTGTAGACTAACAGAATGGTCCGTCGTTCCTCATCGGCTTATGCTTTTAGATAAATTAGTTACGGCTTATGCTTTTAGATAAATTAGTTAGTGCATACAACTCAATATAGTATCATAACCAAAAGATCTTGATTTTAAAACCGAACTGGCGTAATTAAGAAAATAATTACATCTCATTTCTATTCCACATCTTAGATTTGAAGAAACCTACACGTAAAGAGATGTTGAAGTATAAGTGAATTACCCGTCTTTCATCATCAGCTTAAGCTTTTGATGAATTGACTGATTGCATACAACTCAATAGCTAACTACGTCAGCAAAGCAGAGTAGGTCAAGCAAGTAACTCCAGGAATAAACAGGCTAGCTGTTCTCCATGTATAGCCAAGTCAGCTGGGTCAGGCCGCGGCCGGGACTTGTTCAAACTAGGCCGGGTTAGGTTAGAACCAGGCATGGCAACTTAGAAGGAAACACGGGCTTTAATGTGCCTTTGCTTGAAAAAGAATCGGGCATCGCATGGTGTAACTCGGTCATACCCAACAAGATTTTCACTGGACCAGGTAAAACCTGGCTCTGGCTATCAAAGCAGCATGCGCTCATTCCTGACTGAAGCATTTCAGTATTCGCATATGCTCTCCATCTTCCTAACAGTAAAATTGGGATTGCCTCTAGTAGAATAGATTAACATTGTGAGATGAAAGGATACATGAGCTCCAGGAGTAAGATAAGCTATGTATTCCGCCAGAACTAGATGTTGCAATGTTTGCCATTTCAAAAGACCTACTGCTACCGTACGTACATGACAAAAGGAACCCGGAAATCTCACTAGCAAGAACAAACCAATCTCATTTCTTCTTCCTTCTCTTAGAACTCCCGGTTGGCTGCGAACCTCCTGCAGATGGCGCCTCTTGACCAAACTCCACTGCTTCAGCTTTAGTGTTTTCTCGAACTCCTCCTCCTAGGCATCGCAGATGATGGGCCTGTGTTTTCATTTTCTTCCACCGGTTCAGCTTTGACTCCTTTGCGTTTCTTCCTGGAAGAACGGTTGGGTGATGGGGCTTGACCTTCCCCAGGTTCATCCGCATCCTCATCGCCATCGTCTTCACCTTCCAGCCGGGGCCATTCAGTACCACAACCGGGACAAGCTCTCGAAGCCTACATATGCAAATAAATTAGCAAACCATGACTTTAACATCCACATGAGTAACACAGGAACTAGATTACTGAATTATGCAACTACCTTCCGCTTTGAAAATTTCTTCTTCAAACAGTACTCATGAATTCTTACATTGCAACCCTCGTTAGGACAAGTTGATGCCTGTTGCAAACATAATAATAGAAATGTAGAGCACAACACCGTTAGCGGAGTATATGGTACATAAATAACAAGAGTAAGACAAATGCAAATCGTAGAGCAATCACATATCAGTACCTTTATACAAGCTTCGTTGCAGACCTCGCATGATGGGATATCATTACTACGGAACCAGCTTCGGAGATCAAGAAATGACCTGATCCCCAGACCAATCTTTCCTGTGGAGGTGTATGACAGCCAACGATCTCGTATCAGTTCATTAAGTGTTTTCTCCTTTTGGGACAATGAGAAATTTGTGATGGAAGTAGGAAGACGAGATAAACTGTCCTGTGAACCGTCTGTAATAACGACCTGGGAGCAGAACATTCAATAACTCATGTAACCATGTTGCAATGAAGAGTAAACTGTGTTAATCAGTAGACAATGCGTTTCATGGCACAGAAATACTAAAAAGTAAGAAACCACGATATTCATAATTAACTGCTTGGAAATCATAATTGAATGAAGCCACAACAAAAGAACATAACCATTTAGTATAGCTAGACATATGGTAATGTGTGGTGAATACGGTACATACATGCTAAGCAGATGTGGAAAATGGTGCTTTATTCACGGTCACACCTTCAAGAGAGGTTCAACATTTATGTCCTAAACAGCTACTGACCTACTGTTACATGCTTCTTGGGGTGGAAGACTAATATTTGGAGCTAGGTATCTCGTAGAGCATAGATTAAATATATGATATTTGTCAACTACAAAAGTTCTTTCATTTGTAAAAGTATCATAACTGTGTGAAAGAAAAGTGAAACTTTGTTTAAACAAAAAAAAAAGGTTCATGATTCCAGAATGATTGGCACAACAAACCTGGTTCTCGATCCGGATGTTGAGAGCGTCGATATTGGTTATGCTCCCATCATTTCCAGCTTCATGAACTATCGCTTCTAACTGCCACAAGAACCATTGTTGATAGGGTTACATGAACATATACGAAAGCTAATGCAGCATACGGTATGTTTAATTGAGCTAGCGTGATTGCATACCAGTCCCTTGTAGAATGCAATCTGTGGCACGGAATAATTTGATCCAAGCTTTGATTCTTCATCAGCAATGTTATTGACCACTCCATAGTTCACCATTCCATCATACTGGTTTATGCATGCTCGCAACTCAAACTGCAAGTATGCCAGCTCCTTGTTGATCTTGAGGAGTATATCATTGAACAGTTTCTGATGAGTGGCTGCGAACCATGATATAAAACATAAATGATTGGAGACAAGAAGTTTGGGAAACTGAATTAGGGAAATTTGCATCCGGTATGCAATATGTTCGCTAAAACACTCTTGTTTTATAAATTGCACTAAGACACGTGATTCGAACAGCCAAGAAAATGTCAAGTGAACTGAAAGTGATCCAAATTCACAAACAAAAAAAATCCAAACGAAGACCATTGGAGGATCAATAGAGCCAGTCACAATCAGTTAAAACTTGCATCTTCTGATTGTGACTGGCTCAACTGATCCTCCAATGAACAATCAAAATTCCACTACAGAAATCAAAGTATAGCCTACTTCTGAGTGAAACGTTGAAACTGAATACTGCATCCGCACGCATGGCGTCCATTTATTGATTTATTTTTATTTTTAACACGAACAGGCCAAGGGACAAACTGAGTTAATAATGGAGTAGCAAAATGACGACTTGAGTACAAGAAGGGTGAAAGAAGAGGCACTGACCATTGCTGGTGCCACATCAGTAAATCCACAACTATATGCAACAGGACCAACTTTCAATGGTAACCAGAAAGAAGATCACTGGGAGCAGAGTTGTGGTACATAGCAGCATTACCCAATCAATAGAATTACCATTACTACATCAACCAGTCACACTTGACAAAAAGCTCGTACAGGAGCATTACATCGAACACTTGGGCTACGAGTAAAGAGAGGAGGGAGTAACCTAATCGGAGGGAGAAATGAATATCCCGGAAAAGCCAGTAGGTACCAACCAGGGTTCTTGCCGCCGGAGATCTGGGTGAAGAGGGCGTGGAAGTCGGGCTCGGGGAGGGGCCCGCGGGAGAGCAGCGCCTGCAGCAGCGTGTGGTGCCGCCACGACAGCGGCGCCATCTCTCCTCTCCTCTTGGTCTGCTGATCCTCGCTTGGGACTGGAGCCCTGGCAAGAGCGCGAGCTAGTAATCTCGCTCTCCGGCCGACGAGATTAGAATCGACCGATCACTGGATCTAGATGAGATGATCCGACGCGAATTGGAAACCCTAGCGGCTGGATTGGGGATTTGGGGCTTGGCGTTCGCGGGAAATGTTAGCGCGAAACAGCTTACAAGGCCTTAGGCCGGCCCGAGGCACGGGCCTAGTCCAGGCATGGCACGGCACGGTACAGCCTAAGCTGTTTATAGATCATGCTGGTCTGGTATGACGACTCGTGCTGTATTTGGGTCGCTAACTTGACATGGTGGGCCAGCCTGATACAACATGAACAATATCGGGCTTTGCCAAGCATGGCACAAGCCCGATATAGCCCGAGGGAGAGCCAACGCCAGCGGCCCAGAGGCCAGAGTCGCGAGCAGTGTGGGGTGGTGCCAGCGCGGAGGAAGAACGGCTGGCGGCGAGGGAGGGAGCCGCGAGGAGGAGGAGAGGAAGAAGGGTCGGCGACGCGGGAGGGGGCCGGAGCGGAGGGAGAAGAGGGAGGGCCGGGACAGACGGTGCCGGCGTGGAGGTCGGCGGCTCGGCGTCGGCGTGGAGCCGTGGAGGCAAGCAGTGCACCCGAGCGGGCGTGCCCCGTGCGCTGCGTGGTTGCGGGCGTGCGGCAAGAGCTGTGGTGCGGCATTTGTCGCACTGGGCAAGTGGGCAGCTGGGCGCCCGGGCGAGGGAAAAGAGGAGGCGGGGGCAGCCAGGTAGGTGGGCAGGGGTTGGCGGGTTCATGGGCCATGCCTGGCACGACACGGCCCGATTAAAATAAAGTTGTTAGGTGTTTTGCTCTTTTTTTTACTGTTTTTGACTGTTTGAGTTTTTAAAAATAGCAAAAAAACACACAAATTTTGGAATTTTTCTTATAAATAGCCATCATATCCCCCTCACTCAGCACCCCTCCATTCGTCATTCTCTCTTTGAAATTTTTTTGTGCAAATTCAGATTCATGTTGAGCTAATTTGGCAAAAAGAATTTAAAAAATTATGCTAAATTATGAAAAATTCAATTTTCAACACAAGTCAGCAAAAAAAAAAAGGTTCAATGCTAATTTTTTTCATACTTTTATTATTAGTGCTTGTTACGCTAAGATGAAAGTAATAATAGTGTTAGTTTCGATTTTGCAGTTTTCGTTATAGACAGTCCTTACGATAGCTTTGCTCTAGGTGATTACAGACTTTCACCGGAGGAAATTGTATTCATGAAGACGGATGCGGCTGCCTCAAGCCGACCGGAGGTTTTACCGGAAGGGCAAAACGGAGTTCTATCATCAGGCTCCACACCAACCGGTTCAAAGATGTCGAGGCCATCTACATCGGGAGTGTGAAAGAATTTCGCAGGACAACCAAGCAAGACGCACATGGAAATGAGGTATCATATGCTATTTGCAAAATTTATCGCAATGAATTGTTTGCAAGGTCTGCAGTGGAACATGACACTTGATTAGACATGCTACAAGATATAAGGCTGCTCCTAATGCGCAGTATCTTAGTGCAGTTTCTTAGTGCATGAGGAGTGTTAGGATGCTATCTTCCCAATACATTGTTTCTTATGATGTAGTATCTTAGATCCTTTTAATTAATTAGATATAGAATCTTAAGGAGATGGTGTGTACAAGATGGAAAGGAGTAATTTTTTTTGTCTATGACTTCGAGCCAGAGCAGTCTCTTATTTAGATACTGCAGCAATCTCTCACCTCATTTAATCTACTGCCATCTCAATACTTTGCCTACATAGCACCCTTAAGATACTGGCTAGGATGGAGCATTGGGAGCAGCCTAAGGCCAAGTAAGGATTGGTGATGAGGCGGACGCAGCTACAGTACAAACCCGACGGTATGGTACGTAGCTGGGACTACGATCCTCAGGTAGCCCGCTAATCTCTCTGTCGTTTAATTGCTTCTAAGAATTTACCGTTGGGCTTTGGGTAGTTTGCTTCTTTCCAAAATAACATTAGAACTACGTATAATTCTATATTTTCTTTCGTTTCTAGACAGACACCAACTAGAGATCTAGTAAAATACTACAATGAACGCCGTAATAAATTAAAGGAACTATTTAGTACATGCACATTTTCGGTGGCCCCGACCTCGGACATATGGAGTAATCAGGCTAGGAAGGATTATCTTAATGTAGTTGCACTTTATGTTAATACCGACTGGATGGAGAAAAGGATTATAAGTTTGAAATTAATTGATGTAGCACACACGGGTGAGAATATTACGTGTTGTATTATCAAATTTGTGGAAGACTTTGGTTTTACGGACAAAATATTCTCAATTACTTTAGACAATGCCACTTCGAACTCTAGAGCCATGGATATTCTTACTCCAGTGTTGAGTACATGTGTCGATTCCTTCTTGATACGTCAACGATGCGCTTGTCATATTATCAAACTTAAAGTCAAATGTTGTTTGAAGAGGTTGAGTCCGTATATTAAAGTTTTTCACGATGTGATTTATTTCTTGAATAATTCTAACGTAAAAATAACACAATATAAGAACTTCTGCAGAGCGTTGGATGTACATCTAAGAAAGTTCGGTTTGGACATGCCGGTAATGTGGAACTTTACTTACCTGATGCTTAAGAGTCTTTTACTATACAAAAGCATTTTTTCTGTTTTTATTCAAACGTATTATCAGAGCACTGACGGTAGTATACTATTAATTGAGCAATATTGGTTCGTTACTGAGAAGATACTGTCATTTTTAGAAAAATTTTATGAGGAGGCCACTATTGCTTTGTCCACTGTGTACTATCCAACATCTCCTATCATTGTGCATAGTATTTTACAGATTGCTACTCAATTGAAAATGTATTTGGATTGCAATACGGTGGATTTCAACTCAGAAGGCTTCGAAAATTTTGCAATGGTTGCAACCCCATAAGTTAGCATACCACATACTATCCATACTTGTACATGATGTATTAACTGTTCATGTCTCGACGGTTTCCTTCGAGTTGGCTTTCAGTTTTTCTGAAAGAATATTAGAGGAGAGAAGAACAAGTCTCACAAGTGAGATGATGAAGATAGTTCTAACTATGAAGGACTGGGAACAAGCTGATTTACGAATACAACACTCTGTGTAAAATCCAGAGTTGTCGTAGGTGTTTAAGAATATGTACTTAGATAATGACACGTAGAACAATGATGTATGTAGAGCTATATGTTGTACTCTTTTTCCTTTTTGCCAATGTTTTCTCATTTTAAGTTTTTATTTGGCGAAAGTTTTAACGAGGCAACCAATTGAACATTAATAAAATTCTTTATTACATTTTCAATATGATTGTCACTTTTTTCAATTTTCATATCTATTTCTAAATCCTACACATTTTTATGTCTTTTTTTTTATTTTTTTTTTCTGATTTTTCGGGCCTAACGGGCTAAATAGGTTGGCCTTAGCCCAGCGAGCCAAATGGGCTCGTGTCGGCACGGCCCTACCTGACACGAACAACCGACGGGCCATGCCTAGGCCACTTCCTCAGCATGTGGACCAATACGGCATGACCTATCTAATAGTCGGATTAAAATGGGTCATATCTAGATGGACCGGGCCGGCTTGTGCCCGGACCAGGCTGACCATTTGGCCAGCTCTGCCCCGGTGCCAGTTTTAACTTGGGCCGATCAGATATTTCTGCGAGCTTGTTGGGCCGTTCGACTCAGGGACAGTTGCGGCGAGCAGCCAGTGGTGGATAGCCACACACCAACACAAGACAGAAACATGGCACGGTCCTTGCTCTGCTACCTTTCCATGGCGGTGGCGCCCCCTCGCTCCGGCTCTGCTGCTTCCGTGCACCACGCCCTCGCACCGCCCCGCGCGTCCACCGCCGCCGCCGCCGCCGCCGCAGCATCTCCTCGACCGTACACCCTTCACCACCACCGAGGCGGAGGCCGCCGCAACGCCGACCTCCGCTGCCGCCGACGCCTCCTCACCGCGCGGGGTGAGCGCCCAGCTGATCCGGAGCCCGAGGAGGACGAATACGAGGAGGCGAGGTCGGCTGGATTCGACGCGGCCGTGGCGCTCTTCAACAGCGGGGAGTACCACGCGTGCCACGACGTGGTGGAGGAGCTCTGGTACGGCGCCGAGGGCCCGGCGCGGACGCTCCTCCACGGCATCCTCCAGTGCGCCGTCGGATTCCACCACCTCTTCAACCAGGTCCTCCCGATTCGATTCCCGCTTCATTGCACTCCAACAATCGCCTGTCAAATCAGTTGCGCTACAGTAGGTGCTTAATTCCCACGATCGAATTGGCTGCGAATATTATCTGGGTGCAGAACCACCGAGGGGCGATGATGGAGCTCGGGGAAGGCCTCTGCAAGCTCCGCAAACTGCGTCTACAGGATGACGACGGGGGCGGCCCCTTCTCACGCTTCCGGGAGGAGGTCGCCGCCGTGCTCAACTTCCTCTACCGTACCCAAAAGGAGCTCGCTGCGTGTACGTATGATCAACATTGAACCTAGCTAGCTCCCAATTCTGCATCTAATTGGTTGTGATGAGTCCAAGTTATTCCGTCCGTCCATGTTATTTCAGTCTTTCGCTAAAATGACACGGTTTCACGATAAAATGGTAAAAATAGTTTACGTGAACGAATTAACAAAAATATCACCTGTGCCGCGACCAAAAGACACGACGGGATCCTACCGTGCCCTAGCTGCGCGACGGTCCACGTGACGAGCTCCCATTCGGTGACCGCCGACCTGCCGCGTCCCCACAGAGCGGCAGGTGGCCATGCAGGTCACCGCCATAGAGCGGCAGGTGGCATCGGCAAGCGACCTGCGTTCTCTAGGGTGCGGCAGGCCGACTGAGGGCACAACATACCTCTTGCCGTGACATTTTCACGCGACTAAGTTGTCATTTTTACCATTTCCTATTTTAGCGAGGTTTTTTTTTGCTATTTTGACTAAAAACACGCTAAAGAAGCAAAAACTCTGTTATTTCAGGTACTGATGAGCTATGTTTAACTATGGATGGCTCTACGAGCTCATACCAACTGCTTGGCAACTTCGCCGCTGGGCAGAGACTGTACCGACTGGAAGCTGGTGCAGATGGCGTTTCAAACATCGTCTTCTCCGCCGCGTCTAGCAATCACACCTCACAAGAAGCCGGCGCAGTTCCTCCCAGAGTGAAACTTCCAACGTTGCATGCCACGGAGCAACATCTGACAGCACTTCAGTGTACATACGAATATATCTAGTCTGCAGATGCAACCTAGCTACTGTATACTGCATTCTCAACCCAGTGACCCTGTTACTCTGCGCACTGCGCCGCAGGAGGGAGTGCTACTGGTTTGTAATTGTATGGGGGGGGGGGGGGGGGTTCATTTGGCCTTCTCTCAGACTTTAGCTCAAGGACACTCTCTTTCTTCGTCTGATCGGTGATTGATGGGTTGAGAATCCCCATTTGCCATGTATCAGCATGTCTTTGATATCTCGAAGCACCCCAGGACTCAAAACAGGATGTATGTTATACTAGGATATCTCTCTTTATGTGCTACAGTCCTCAGATCGAATCAGAATTACGAGATATGACACGAGTGTATACGATATTAAGAATAAAGTAGATGAACCCTATAGCGAAAACCAAATAACGCTGCCGAAATAATCATGACAAGATAGAAAGATTTGGCGAAGCTGTCCGCAAATTCCTTAGCACAACCTCAAAAGAGTAGAAGAGACTTTCACTCTCTCACAATTCTCTCGAACCTTTTAAGACATTCGGATTCTTACCTTATACAAAATCTAGTGTTAAAAAATAGCCTAATCTCTAATTTTCTCATGCATTTCTTGCTTTGGAGGAATAGCAATCCTACTAGGATTCATATACATAGGAATTTTTATAACACATCTCTCAAATCCTAGTAGATTAGAATATGAGTCACTTCTCAACAATATACATAGTTGCCATATGTAAAGCGGTGGTGACTGGTGAGGGGACTAAAAAGCTTTTAGGCTTGTTGTTTTCCAATGAAATATGGTGTTAATTGGCAGTAGATTTTAAGCCTCCTCTTATTTTTGGGTCACGCTCCGCCACTGCTCATGAGTAGTTGGTCGATGCCCTCAAATATTCAGCACCCGTAGCATAACCTAGTTCTTTTTGGTATTTTAGATTAAATTCGCAACATTAACTCTGTCAAAATTATTTTGTCTTCCTACACCTAAACCCTCATGTTTGCTTTGAAGCCAAATATGTTCCAAGTGATTGCTTCAAACTTTGAAACTCTCATTGGGTTCATCCTCCTGTTATGAATGAGCGCTCGAGACATCAGAATAAGATTTAACATGATCTCATTGGCTATTGTACTGAAGGAAGAATTTCACAACAAATGAATATAATCTGATTTTGGAAAAAGAAAATCTTCATTTCGTATTTCATTCGAAGAATAGTACCCTAAGCTACAACCTAATCTTCGTCTCAATATAATTTTCACATTTGATCAAAAAAAAATTATGAATAACTTATATACCATATATAGGCTGTCAACAAAAATAACATTTATATATGCAAAAAAATAGCTCTACGAATTTGCTAAAGTTAGAGCAGTTTTTATTATATAACTATGTTTTTATTTATTTTTATTAATAGCTCTACGTCTAACGTGTTTTGAAATCTGACACTTTTAACCACACCACAAGATAAGGCTAGCCTGAAGACACACTCTCTCTAAAAAAAGTCCTAAAACACGAAATAACCATGTCTTGACACGCCGCTGTCCCTAGCGTGGCCAAACAACACTAGCAAGATTTGATCACACCATAATGACTCGTGTGACATCATTATTTGGCCACACTAGATGTGTTAGAGCATCTCCAGCAGGGCCCCTACTTGAGCCCCTAAAACCAAATTTGAGGGCTTGAGACAAAAACAGAGGTCCAGCAGAGCCCCTACTAGAGCCCTCAAATTTGAGGGGCCCCTAAAATCCCCCCTCAAGCCCTCATTCCTGGAGGCTCTAGGCCAAGCCCCCAAATCATGGTTTCCTGCGCGCCCTGGTCCCGATTCTTCCCCCGCCAGCCTTTTTCCCCTCCCGCGCCCGCTCCTTCCCCCGCCCAAATTTGATGATTATGTCATTTGATTTGCAGAGATGTTATGAACTATGTTATCATTAAATTCGGACCAAATTTGTCTTTGAATTTAAATTTGAATATTTGTATTTTCATTCATAATTTTAAGTATAGTGCTTTAGAGTTATAGTTTAAATAAATTATTATATAATGTGATGTTCTCAAATACATATGCATATAATGTGTGAGGAAATAGAGGGAATTAAGAAGTAGGGGCCTATTTTGAGGGCTCTGTGAGTGCACTGCAAAATGCAGCCTCAAAGTAGTGAGCCCTCAAATTAAAAGTAAGGGCTCTATTTTGAGGGCTCCTGCTGGAGATGCTCTTAGCGTGGACAAAAATGTCAGATCTAAAAATAGACTAGGGTTATTAATAACAATAAATTTAAAAGTGTTAAATAATAATTAAAAAGAAATCCTAAAAGGTTACAGATCGGGAAGTAACAAGAGGCTGATGGTTGGGTGGGCCTACGGTCACTTGTCAATGAAAAACCAATGTTATTTCCCAACTGCTGTTATCTTGTTACACCTCCGAATAAATTTGCATAGTTCACATGATTAATGCCGTATCTTGTAACTTATTGTACATGTTTTTTTTTTATCAAATATTGATTCGGATAGTTGTACTGAAGGGAGAAATTACAACTATGAATATAATTTGATTTTGGAAGGAAATAATCTTCATTTCGTATTTCAATTGAGGAATAGTAGCATAAGTTGCCATCTAATCTCTGTCTTATAGTTTTCACCTTTGATCAATAATTTATTGTATTTTTATGAATATAACCCCTACGCCATAGGCTGTCAATACAAACGACATTTATATAGCTCACATGACTAATATTGTACAAGGACGTTCCTACGTCATATGATTTATCTTTTAAGAGAATAAATAGTAGCGTGGTTGCACTTCCACGGTTCATGAGATTAATAACGTGAAAGCTCATCTCTTCGATTTATTCATGTTAGTATCATTGAATAAAAATGCAATAACATTATCGTTAATATTTCTTTTTTTTCCCCACTAAGTCCTGAATATTTCGATAGACAATAAGCAGCTTGCAGTCTTGCACCTTGTATGGCAGTACACACACCAAAAACACACACCCAAGGGGAAAAATAGGGATTCGTATCATCTGCATTACTGCAGAGGTTCACTGTATGAACAATGTTTCGTTAGGAGAAAAACGGTACTCTGCAATGACTATAGCAAAAGTATAACATGTACCGCAGCGATTTTACTGTAGTGAAAAGCCTGTAATGATTGATACGAACAGACGGTGAAAATCGCTCCTTAATCTCACGCCAGGGTAAATCCTTGAATTGAACACTTCAATGGATAGAGTATCCCAATCCGGAAAACAGAGAAAAGAAACCACCCCAAAACCAAACCCTCTCGCCTCCCCCCTGCTCCGTTCCCCTCCTCCCCGGCGGCAAATTCAAGCTCAGGAGCTCGCAACCGGGGTATGCATCTCTCTCCCCCCAAAATCTCTAAGCTCTAATCTTTCACCACGATCCCCCAAATTCCTGTTTTTTGGGGCTTTTTTCTCGATTTTTCTGCACCAAGATTGGCTCGATCTTGCCCACCCAAGAAGCATAATATCTTTAGGGTTTTAGCGGGTCCGCCAGGGACCGGAGTTAGGAGGAGCCTTCGTGATGGCGGGCACGAAGGCGGATGCAAAGGCGGAAACGAGCGGCGGCGGCGGCGGCTCGTTCAGCGAGCAGGGGCTTGTCAAGAAGCTCAATAAGCTCAACAGCTCAGCGGCGAGCATCCAGAGTATCCTTTTTTCGGGTTGGTTTCTTTGTTGCACGCTTGCAAATTTGGTAGCCTTGCCTGTGCTTTCTCTCCTTGTTATTTCGATTTATGTAGTATTGTAGTGAAGAAAGCCATAAATTGCAACGTGGATGAGTAGAACTGGCCCATGAGATCTCGTTCGGCACTCGAAGTATTGGTTTCTTGCGCTGTTTTTTCTTGTTAATATCCGCCTTCTTCTGTTCCACACACTGCTTATTGTTGTTAATTTGTTGGTGGCTTGGTGCTCATGAGTAGACTGCCTTTTGTGGTTAACTTATTGATGCATATGAGTATAACTGTAATCTGACTAATATTTCTATAGCTTGTGGACCGTTCTTTGGTGGTATATCTTTCTTAGAATCTTTGGATTTCTAATTAGCTTTGTGGTGTATCAAGTTTGTGTCACAATTTTTGTTTGTTGGGTACTTGCGTTCTCACTGTTAATGCTTTCTTTCCTTTCTGTTTTTTAAAAATGGGATAAAGATGTTTGTCAGTGTCTTTTGATGGTGGTTTCCATTAGGAAATAACAAATGATGACAGGAACTGTTAGGGCTCTATGTTAAAGTGTAGTAGTATCCTCTAGGTTGTGTGTGTTTCTTGTTTGTTGGGATAGAATTGTTCTCCTGTTCAATTTAGCAAATCAAGTGAGCAGAACTAATTGTATGCCACGTCCTTTATTATGGAACTAAAGTATGTCACGTGGTTCTAAAGATCAAACTAGTTCCTTCTGGTTGCTGTTGTTTGGGTAGTGGTATGCTAGTACACCTATTATTGTCACTTGGTTAATTGTTTGAATGATCTTTGTGGGGTTGCTACTCTGATGGTATTTATCTATTCTGTCTCCAAAATAGTTTGTTGTAGCATTTTATTGCACTGAGGTTGTATTGGCAAAGCAACTTAACTTTTTACATTGTGGCCATGTGTCCTCGTATTAAGTCAATTAATCAATTAGGTGAATATGTACCCCACACTGTGTCTTGATATGCTATGGTTTGATATATTTTGGTTTTCTGGAGTATCAAATGACAGATCTAATTATTTGTTCCTCATTTCCTATGGGCTTCATGATACACAATTTCAGCAGCATATTGTTTTTTCCTTTGCATCTAGGTTGTTGTAGCTCGTCTTTTTTTGTATTCCTTAATTCTTAAGCAGCACTTTCACAATGGTGCATATTTCACCGGAAGAGAGCCAGAAAGGTGGTTGAGACGTGGGAGAAGCAGTTTAATAACGCAACAAAGGATAAGAAAGTAGCATTCCTGTATTTATCAAATGACATCCTGCAAAATAGCAAACGCAAGGGAGACGAATTTGTGAATGAGTTCTGGAGGGTTCTTCCTGGGTCACTAAAAGATGTCTATGAAAATGGGGGAGAACATGGAAAGAAAGTGGTCGCAAGATTAGTAAGTTACTTTTTCTTTTATCGTTAGTTCGTTACATGTTCATGGTTAATGCTTTACAGTCCAGCAGCCCCTTTTATTCTCTAGAGTGGCACTAGTGCTTTGTGCCTTGTCCAAGAACTCTGGAGGGATCTACACGTCATTGCCATCATAATACTATAGTACCATGGGATTAATGGTTCACCATTAGCTTAGTTGATTTAGCAAACTATTGGATTGATATTCTGTTGCTGTTTTATGTTATTCTACTATTCAATTCTTCCCCTGCTATATTGTTCTCCGGATTCCAGATATTTGTTTACTCTGATGTCTTTTGAAGGTACAGTCATGTACAAGGTGCATTTACATCACACATGCGCATAAAATGTGAGCTACAAACCATACAAGAGCATGCACCAATTAGGAAAGAGAATGCACCTTTTAGTTTTTAGCCTTATTTCCTTCTAGTTCCGAGGGTCATGGGTCTATTGAATGTATTTTTTTTCCCCAAATGGACTGTTAGTAGTCAGCAGTGAGAAGCAACGATCTAGACTTTTCTTCCACCGCTATTCCTTAAGTATATACAATTTTTTTGCATGGGGCATCTCTATCAGGGTTTACTTGGATCCTCAGTCAATACTGTAGAAGGGGATTTGCTGCAAAATCCAGTGGTCATGTCATTGTGTGCACTAATAGGGCCCCATATTGCATTGGGACTTGATTAATTTTGGAATCACAGATGGTGAATTTAATAATTACTTCATTGTTTTGATTGCAAGACCAAAATCCTAACATTAAATTTTTCAATCTTATTATTATTTTTTTTTTTTTTAAAAAAAAACTTCAGATAGCGATTTGGGATGAGCGGAAGGTTTTTGGAACCCATATTGATAGTATGAAAGATGACATTCTTGGTGACAACCCTCCTAGATTGGATAACAACGGCAATAGTTCAAATCCTGGCTCTAATCCCTCTTCAATTTCCAAAGCTGCACGGAAGGATTCCAGTACAATAATAAAAGTAAGTTGCCAATTCTTGTCCTGTGATTTTTTTTGGTTTTCTTCTACTTATGATGGATTCCGTATATTGGAATGAATTTGAGAGAGCTCTTCTTGTTGTTTGTCTTCCACTGTAGAAATTGACTGTTGGTGGGATGCCTGAAAAGATCGTAACTGCATACCAATCTGTGCTTGATCAACATTTTGATGAAGACATGTCTTTAAACAAATGTGCGAGTACTGTTAGTCTTTTGGAGAAGATGGATAAAGATGTAGACGGTGCTTGTACCCATGGTAAGGATTTTGCTTGCTTCACTAGTTCTATAATGTTATGAATATCTGCCATTGAAGAATGTTTGGCACTACTCCTATTTCTTAATGCATTCTGCTATCTTGGCCTGTCTTGTGTCATGACTGTTCCAGAACTATTTTAAATCCAGTTCCAGATTCAAAAATGGAGAAAATCATGATCCACTAGCTCCCTCTGAGCTCAAGAAAATGCTACAGACTAGACCAACATCTTAAATTCAGAAAAGTGATCTAACTTAGAAATGGTTTTTGAGTTCACTAACTACAACGACTTGTTAGGTCCATGTTATGGAATAAACTCCATAGTTTCAGCTAACCTTTATATTTGTATAAGCTATGTCATGTCGGGTATACCCTATGCGTGGTGCAAGAAGTTGGGTTCGGTTGCGCCAACCGAACCGGATGATGCCCCGGCTTAGGGATATTTCCCACTTGCTAGTTTCCTTTTACAACTCTTTGTTTAAATCAGGAATAGTTAGATTAGTTTCCATCTTTAAGAGATGGATTATTAGTCCAGTTTGTTAGGGCCTCTCTATTTAAAGGAGATAGGCAAATTGCTTTGAGATTAAGAAAGAATATCAGAAAACCAATCTACTCTCTCCCTCTCTCTCTCACGAGCATTGACCCTGTCTTGGCCGCGCGGTAGCAGCCACCACGGCTCCCTTGTCGCGCCGTCGAGGTCCAGGACCACGTCCTGTTACCTTTCACAACTATCCCCTACGATCCAATCCTCTCTCCAACAATTCGGTCCGTGACAACTTGGTATCAGAGACATCCGCTGCTTCGCCAACCATGTCGGAAGGGGATAGTTCGGATGCTGTTAACAAGAAGCTAGACGCCATGTTGCAGCAGATGGAGCTCGATCGACTCAAGCTCTACGACAAGATTGATATGCTTGCCAGCTCCATCCGCGCCCCTACCCAGGCAGTCATGCCACGCCGCTCGCTGACGCCGGCCGAGATGGAACGTCGCCGTGCACAACGGCTTTGCTACCAATGTGATGAGAAGTATTTTGTGGGCCACCGCTGTAAGCGACTCTTAGTGCAATGGGAAGGTGCTTCCGTGGCCAGTCTTGGGAAGATTTGGAAGAATTTCAGCAGTTATACCCTCTTTTCCAGCTTGAGGACGAGCTGCTTGCATAGGAGGGGAGAGATGTCACGTGGGGTATACCCTATGTGCGGCACAAGAAGGAGTTGGGTTCGGTTGCGCCAACCGAACACGGATGATGCGCCGGCTTAGGGATATTTCTCACTTGCTAGTTTCCTTTTACAACTCTTTGTTTAAATCAGGAATAGTTAGATTATTTTCCATCTTTAAGAGATTGATTATTAGTCCAGTTTGTTAGGGCATCTTTATTTAAAGGAGATAGGCAAATTGCTTTGAGATTAAGAAAGAATATCATAAAACAATCTACTCCCTCTCTCACGGGCGTCGACCCTGCCTTGGTCGTGCGGCAGCAGCCACCACGGTTCCCTTGCTGCGCCGTTGAGGTCCAAGACCACGTCCCGTTACCTTTCACAACTATCCCCTATGATCCAATCCTCTCCAACAATTCGGTCTGTGACAACTATGATGTTGTACTTGTGTGTGTGTGTTTTAACTTACAAAGTATTACCTGCATGCTCCAATGTACATGTGCTGATTTCTGTAATGTTAGTGTCTGTCGGATGCAGTAAGTGCAGCATGTTGACAAATAATTGCTGTACAGAAAGGAATTTGAACACTCCCGGACTCCACATAACTTGCTTTCTAGAAAATTTATAATGATGTGATTGTAGCATGGTTTGGGCACATTGAACGGAAGAAATCAATTTTCTGACATGTACATGCCTTTGTGTTCTTTTTGGTACGACACATCTAGCTGTTTAACATGTTATTTTTGCATCACAGTAACGCCTCTATGATGTCTATCGTGTCATAATTATGGTTTGTATGCTAATATCAAATTCAAGTATCTCTTTTTCATGGGTTATAGAGTGGAAAATACTATAGTGCAAGGTTTTCTATTAAGAATACTCCTAGTCTGGAGTTACCTCTGATAATCTGAAACCTGAATTTACACTGGATTTTGGATTTCCAAAGTTCAAAAAATGGATATGAAAAATAGATGATGCTCTGACATTATAATACTCTTGATCATAAGTATCTAATATGCACTACTAATGCTTGACTCCTTTTTTCATAGGTATTCCGCAGGCATCATCATTGATTTCTGATCTTCAAGAAAAGGAAGCAATCCTGAAGCAGAGCATTGAGCAACTTGAGAGTGTTGACGCGGCTAGGATAAACCTGATCAATCAACTGAAAGAAGCCCTCAGTGAACAGGTCTTGAGCACCTTTTCTATTATCTTCGAAATGTTCTATCTTGATGGCATATTATCATGATTAAAATTTACAAAGCTTTATGTTTTTTCTTGTTTATATAACAGGAAGCAAAGTCGGAGCTTCTCCGCAACCAGTTGCATGTAAGAATTATTCTTTTATATCCTCTTACATGTTCTTGTCCTTTTCATTACTATCTTGATATTCCACCGTGAAAGGAAAAGTTTGTTAGGTCAAAACACATGATTGTGTTGAGCATGTTCTTGGATCAGAAGCATGCTCATTATGATGCCTGTTTGTGCTGTGCCAGCCATTTTGTCCATGCCACACAGCTCTAGGCATCATTCTTGAATTTTGATGCTGCCTCAGATGCCCCATGACATGTGGGCATAACTAGAGTTTTGCTTTTCATCGATATCCCAATAGTGAAATTGCGTCCACATGTTCAGGATAAATAGTATGATAAAAGAAAGAAAAGAACATAAAAACACCTGCAGACGCACAGCACATGCACAGATGCAAAGAGAACTATCTGGGCCGACACCGGGATTCACTACAACTCTACATACTTCCAATGCTTAAACTCTCTAATAGGATAGCTAACGACTACTGAATCTGTGGGTACAATTCTGCTTTGTGATGGAAGGCAGTAGACCAACCATGGTCTGCTTGGGATATTGAGCACACATGTTGGCTGGCCCATCTAGCATCCCACTTCAAGCACAAATCTTCCTCTTACCAGCTCCCATTGCCACCCCGAGGCTTTTTCAAGATAACAAGCCTGCGTCCTACTTAGACTGCTTCCCCATTCCAACTTTAGCCTGTTTATGTATGATGTATCCTTCTCTTTATCTGTTTCGACAGAATACCTTGGGAGGTCTGATCCATCTTTGGGGGTTTGGCCCTCTACAGCATCAAGCTATACAGGCCTGAGGTCTTAACACTCCTCCCAAGCTGTTGCATTCCTCTGTCTGATGGGCATGTGCTGATAGAAAAATAAAAAAATTGCTGGTAGCGATGGACCCATGCATATGTGTTGGTACCAATCACAGGTTCTTATGAAGCTAACTAGCGTTTATCGGACAGTTCGGGGTGGAGGGCAGGGATTGGTTTGGAGATATATATACGGGTAATGGGCCACATAAATGTTCAGTCTAAACATATGCTGTGTCAGCTTAAGTTGGAGGTTTTCAAACATTTATCTCCTCCTCATATGTTATACTTATACCCATTTATGTGAACTTTTTGCTGGAATTTTTCTACAAGAGCACAATTGACTTTCTTTAACATTGCTAGCTACCATCTTAGTTAAGATCATACTATCTTTACTGCCACCGTAGTGGCATTGTAGCAGTTATTTGAGAAGCTACTAAAGTGGTGCGGTTAATCCTTAATTTAATTGACAAACAGGTTGCTCGATCAGAGACTGAACATGCCATGCAACTAAGACAACGACTTGGTGGTGCCCCTGTCACCAATGGTGCAGGATCTAGTTCTAGTCCACTCATGATTCCACTTCCATCAGAGCAAACTGCTGCCATGATGCAGAATTCATCAATAAGACCAATATCTCCCCAGTTTCAACCACTGCATCTGACAACCTCACGTCCCACCACAGCCAGTGCGGCAGGTGATGAGCCCAAGAAAACAGCAGCAGCTATGGCAGATAAGCTTGCATCTTTGTCATCTCCCGAGCAGGTGCTCTCCTCCATTTTCTCGTCCCTTGCTGCTGAGCAAGCTGCGTCCATGAATGGTGGTTTGCCTTCTGGAGAGCTCTCTGCAGGACCTCCAGGCTTCCAGACTGAAAAGAGGCCTAGGCTTGAGAAACCCATGCAGGCCGGTGATATGGGTGCTCCTCCCTTCTTTGGGCAAGTACCTCAGGTGCAACAACAGATTGGGGCAGCATCTACTTCTCTTGGAGGCATGCAGCCACCGATACTGGCAAACCAAGCAGCAGGTTCATTTCCACCACCTCCACCTCCATTGCCACCTGTGGTGCCACCACTTCTGCAGCATTTTGGTCAAAATACTGGAGGAATGTTTGGAATGGGACCTTTTGGGATGATGGTCGGCTCTGTGCCGCCTCCGCCTCCATTGTCCAACATTCTGCCGGCAGGTTTTCCAAGACCAAGTGGACCTCCACCTCCACCTCCTCTTCCACCAGCTCATAACCAGAGCCAGCCCCAGCAGCAGCAGTCTCCGCAGGCACCACAGCAATCTCCAACATCAACTGGATTCTTTCCAATGTCAGGCATCGGGTTCTTCCCTCCAGTTCAGGTGCAGCAATCTCCGTCTGTACAACCACAATGATTCTATGACAATTGTCAGGTTATAAAGGCAGCACCTTGTGCGAACTTTGTATATTAAACAATAATCACCGAGTATCAAGCAGTTATTTGACAGGTCCTGCAGGCAAAGCAGGATCAATGCTTATGATTTGGAAAGATTTATAGAATAGGCCTGCAGCTTGTGTGATGTATAACTGTTCCTTTTGGTCTGAGGGGTTTGTTTAACTCTTCCTGGTCATGTGAAGATAGTTAGACCTTTTTTTTCCCCTTTTGCATAGCTCCTCAATTAGTCCTGAGGCAAACAAATGGTGGCATTGCCATTGTTACTTAAGAGTTGCCCAAATGATAGCATTTTTTGGGCTCAACGTTAGAACTTACACAGGTCATAGTCTGATAGATCCTTATGTGAACTGCAAATATTTGTCCTATTGTTGTTTAATTTTATTTATTAGTCTATAATAGTGTTCTTTCGTGCAAGTTTGCTGTTTGCCTTCATTTGGCTCCTCCTGAGGGGTTGGTGGTTTGCTGATCACGGAATGGTGGTCATTTAAGTGAGGTGAAGTTAACAAACTTTGCCTTTGTGGGTTGTGAATAAAGCAAGTCATTTGAGGCATGGTAGTTTTGCAGGCTCATGCAGCAAGTTTTCCTGTAGAGCCTCTTCAGGTGAATCCTTGTGATCATCTATGTGTACTCGAGTTACTTGTTGCCGCGGTTAGCCAGTTCAGGGGCTTCTTAGGTTAGGAGTAATATGTTGTGTTAGCACAACTCAAGATGCCAAACAAGAGTGGACGAAGGAAATGAATATCATCGACAGATCTATCTGCGGTTGCCAACAATGGAGACCAAACTAATTTTTTATTATTATTATTTTTTTAAAAACTCAATGCAACTTCTCATGGAAGGCTACAAAAGACAATAAGGGCTTGTTTGGTTGGTGATCTGAATTTCATGCATAAAAAAAAGTGATACCTGGAGGTAGCCTGAAAAATAGATGATTTTTGTCTAGTCAGGCAAATCTAAAGATGAGTTGTTTAGTTGAAAACCTATGCTTGGAATTGGCGAATAAAAAATAGATCGTTGGATCGAAACAATGAACAGTGGATGAAGCAGCTGCCTGCCAGGCACCACTCCCAGGTGTTGGATTTGGACGCGTAAGCTAGCAGCCCATCTGTCCTGGCAGTTGATGTAGGGAGCAAACCAAGCAGCGAGCTGGCAGCGAGTAGGGAGAGGCCTGGCCTGGCAGGTTTGCCACAGGCATCGAAGCAAATACGCCTAGTCGGACTAGACTACTAGAGACAACACAACACTAATTAGGATCTAGTACTACGTATGGAGAGGTGGGAGTCGGGCCGAGCTATTCCGTGCCCGGTCGAGGCCCGGCCGGCTCGGCACGGCCCAAGCACGCCACGTGGTGGGTGGTGGGCACGGAAGTCGGCGACGACGGCGGCGACACGCCCGGTGTGGTGTGCCGTGCTCGGGCGCCCGACGACGGCCAAAGACGCTGCACACGCCCGGCGCGGCGGCGTCGGCGGCCTCCACCTCCCGCCGCCCGCCGCTCGCCTCCGTGAAGTAAGAAGAGAAACAAAAGGGAGGGGAGAAGAGGAGAGCTAGGCTGCCAGGGAGGGACGAGGGAGGTCAAGCGCGGGCACTGCCATGCACGGAGGACCGAGGGGGCCGGCGGCCGGAGGCCGAGCCGGTGCTCGTAGGACCAAGGCGAGGGCCGCGCCAGGAGGCAGCGGCGAGAACCGGAGGCCGACCTGCAAGTAGGGGATCGAGCCACCGGGAAGCAGGCCACGGGCGGTGAGGGCCGCTCGGCCTCCTCCGCCGCACCTCCTCGCCTCCCGCCGCGCCGCTCGGCCTCCTCCGCTGCACCTCCTCGCCCTCCCGTCTCCCGTGCTGCTCGGCCTTGTGGGGAACTGGGGATGGATGGGGGATTGAGGGCCGGTTAGCCGGTAGGTGGGGGGATTGGAGATGGAGGCCTGGACGCCTGTGGCTGGTTAGGAGGGGGAATGGCCGAATGGGGATGGGACTCCATCTCCAGGCCTCTAGGGTTGCCGATGGGGCATAGGGGAGTGAAGCAAATGCTGCAGCGCGTGGAATCGTGGATGGGAGCTGCTCGGTAGATGGGGACATGGGGTCATGGACATGAGGATGGCGATTAGGACAAAAGTGAAAGGAAAGATGAGAATATACAATGGAAGTGGTAACTATTGAAGACTGAGGAGTGAAAGGAAAGATGAGAGCTGACATGACAAAAGTAATATTTTTTTAAAATGAAATGAAGAGAGGATCATGCCGTTGGCGCTGGGAAAGATAGGGAGAGGGAATCACGGGAAAAAGATAGCGAGAGGCAACGTTCGGAAGCTCAACGATCAGAAGTAACGTTCGGAAGCTTAACGTTCGGAAGCAACTCACCGTGCCTATAAAACTGAACTCTCACCGAGCATTTGCCATCTACTCTCATTTCTTCATCATTCATTTACTCTCCTTATTTTTTCAACAGCCATCTACTCTCCCCATTGATTCACCATCCATCCATTATGCTGCCAAGGAGTCGAAGCACTAAGGAGCTCCCGAGAAGTCGGAGCACGAAAAGGGCAGCAGGGCGACTTAGTGTAAGCTCTCGCCGTCGCTCCCCTAGTCCTCCTCCGGCTCCGACTCCCATTGATGCTCGCCAGTTCTCGCCAAGCATGGGAGACTACGACATGGATGACCGTCATATGGACGGTACGGAGGGCTACGGGAGTACCAGGGTGGTCCGGAGCCAATGGGGACTCCAGAGTTCTCCCCCGCGTCCACATACGGCAACATTGGCGGGTCTGGACGAAGGGCGAATTGCTGGAAGCACATGACCCGGAGCCAGGAAATCCATGACGACCAAACGGTAGATATCGCAATATGTAATTATTGTCAAGCTAAATCAGATTGGCAGATTGCTAGTCATTTTCGACAATTTTTACAACCTTTTTATAAAGCAACAAAGATGTTATCTGGTATTTATTACCCTATCTCTTTCTTAGTTATAGAATTTATTTGGTTAATTGCAGACAAGATTGCCAAATCTAGAAAGGATCCCCTTTTAAGTCATGTTGTCGCACTAATGAATAAAAAATTTACTAAATATTTTGAGTCTATTTCACATGTGTATTGCTTTGCTATCATTTTCGATCCTACGAAAAAGTTGTCAGGTTTGCAGATCGGTATGGAGGGAATAGGTGAATGTCTTGATCTTGATTACTCGGAAGCTTTTGCATATGTTAAAGAGGAACTTTTTCGTGTTTTTCGTATGTATTATGACAAATTCGACAGTAGTGCGGGATCAGAAGCCTCACAACAGGCGCAACAAGAAAAGAAAAGCTTGACATCCTACTTGTGGAAGAAGTTAAAGGGCAAGTCCAGTTCTTCGTCCTCTCAGTCTCAGGCGACCCCCAACTGGAATTCTGTCTCAGAGCTAAACCACTACCTGGAGCATGATTTTGCAAACATCGATCCTGATCTTTTCGGTGAAAAGATAGACTTGCTCGAGTGGTGGAAGAACAACAAGCGGATATTTCCTATACTATCACATTTCGCACGGGATGTTCTGTTGGTGCCGGTGTCCACTGTATCTTCAGAAGCAACGTTTAGCATGGCAGGGAGAATAATTGAAGAAAGAAGATCATCCCTCACGCCTAGGATGGTGGAGGCAATCACATGCACCAAGGATTGAGAATTGGCTAAAGAGCGGCAACAACATCAACTGGAGGATCTTGAGATCGTGCAGGCGTACACTGACCTCGAACACATGAACGATCTCGACATTGATGAGTAGTCAGTATGTACACATGTTGTTACTGTACTCTTTTCCTTACTCGGGGAACCCCACTCTGGGGCGTAAGGTTTTTAACGAGGCAGTAACATTGTATCTGTAAAATATTAAGAAAATTTCACCTTTTCACCGAAATATTTTCGTGCCCATGTTTTTACGCAATTAATTCAATTTTAACTAGGTTTTTAATGAGGTGGGTACGACCGCACAAGAGGAATGAAGATGGCGGCCGCTGCCGCCGCCGCCGTCAATAGTTACTTAGGGCTGGGCTTGAGCTGACACGGTATGACCCTAGCATGACGGGTTTTGGGCCGTGCCTGGGCCTGACCGAATACAAGGTGGGCCGGCACGGCACGACACGGCACGGCGGGGTGACCGGGCCGAGCCGGCACGACACGATGCGGCCCGAAGCACGGTGGGCCCGGGCCGTGCCGGCACAGCACGGCCCAATTCCCAGCTCTACTATGGACTAAAATTGGTTAGTCTTGTCTACAAGATGAGAACGATACATAACTAGAAAAAAAAAATGCCAACCCACTAATTCTGCTTGGGGTTTGATTTGGTGCGCGGTACGGGCCTCATGCTGGCGTTGAACTCCACCTTGGGCTTCGCGTTCGCCGGCTTCGTCGTCGCCGCCGCCTGATGAGCGCCCTTGACGTCGAAGGTGTTGGTGGCCATGGCCGTTGGTTGCAGCAGCAGCCTCCTGGCCGTAGGACGACGCTGCAACGACGACCATTGCGTTGTAGCAGTAGCAGCAGCACTGTCGTCGTCGTCGTCGCCGTCAAGGGGCAAGGTCGTTGGTGATGCTGCACTACTACTCACGCTAGTAGCACTGAGCAGGAGAAGATGGCAGCGAGGATGGAGAGCACGCTGTGTAAAGCCTTCTTCACGGTGTTGTTGCCTGATCAACTGTGAGCGAGCGAGGTGGTAGTGAAGCAATGGAGATCGAGGTGGTGTTGGGGACTTGGGGTGGACTACTTACTGCTAGTACTAGAGGAGAGTAACGTACTGTGTTTATGTATCTTTTCAGACAGTACTAACATGCGATGCAATTGCAAGCAAGCTGGCTACTTCGATTACTTGGGAACATGCAGAGAAACAATTTCTCCGTGTTTTTAGTAGCGGCATGGTGCATATGAGAACGTACAATGCATGTGGTTAGAGAAAAGCTTAGTAAATAGAAACTGATTTTTTTTTGTCACATAGGATAGATAAGATGTTTATTTTCTAGCATTGATGTTTAATTAGGCACCGATGCTTAATATGTGTTTATGTATATAACTATATCTAGTAAAAAATAATACAATCATCTAAGAACTTATAAAAGAGATGTTTACATCGGAGGAAATGATTTTTATATGAGTGTTTGATGATGTGACTATATTAAACATCTTGTATTATACGGGCCCTAAGGGGTCATGCATTAAGTGTATGGGCCAAGTTGGTGCCGGAACATGTCACCCTGAGATCTGGATCAATTTCCCTAATCTTAATTCATTTTTTGCAGAAACAAGTACGTGCTGTTTCTCTTTGACCAGAACATCTCATTTTCTCGAGCTGGTCAGATGTAATCCATACAAACACTACACTAAGTCTCTAAATCTAGCATAATGATCGATACCTCATAGTGCATAAATCTATATATGCCATTGCCGTTAGGCAGCAATCGCGGCATGCACGCATTTTTGTGGTTATCTGATGGATCGATCATGTTTATTTCAGCCTGCGAGAACGGCGATATTTTTTGAAATAATATTATTTTAAAAAAATTACAAAAAATAATAGTTTTTTTAATTACAAAACTAGGCTTTTGTCATCATTTAAAATGGTAAAATTGTCCTATCGTCATTCCAAATAGCGACAGTAGCTGAAGGAATGGTGATAGTAGCCTACAACAGTGTAGAGAGGTCTCTGTTACCAGTTGAAATGACGACATGACCCTATCATCACTCTAACTAGCAACAAAACCCTGTCGCTATTTCAACTGGCGACAGAGATTCCCTGGTTAAATTTTTTTAATATTACAATTTAGGATAATCATCATTTCAAATGGCGATAGGATTCCGCAAGTCCCTAGTTTTTTTAATATTAAAATTTAAAAAAATCATCAATTCAAATGGCGATAAAAATTTCACAAGTCCCTAAATTTTTTAATATTAAAATTAAAAAAAATCATCATTTCAAATGACGACAGGGATCCCGCAAGTCACTGTCACCATTCCAAATGGCGACACAATCTACCATATAAAAGACCCCAAAATTCTAGCATAACTCATTTTTATTCAGAAAAAAGAGAAAGAGGAGAGGGAAGGGAGAGGAATAGAGGGGAGGGGAAAAGCTAGCGAAGCGCTGCCCGTCCGGTCGTCCGCCTTTTAGGTATTTTTTAACCGAATGAATTACATAGTTTTAGATATACAGTTACATAGTGTAGTATGTTATACATAATTCTTTTTAGTGCTTAGTTTAGTTTTAGATATGTGGTTAATCGTGAAAATCTTGTTTATGGTGCAGACGTCAAATATGTCGTACGTCACAAATTTCAAAATTTACTACTGTCAAGGGACTATTCTTGAGGGTCCCGAGGAGATTGATTTGCGTTATTTTCAATCGACGACCGTGACCCTAATAAGACCAGAGCAGCGTACATAGGACGCTGTGAAGCGGTGGTTGTTCCACACATTCGATTTGGATCATACTGTGTATGATTTGAGATTGAGTTGCCTTACCAACTGAGTACCACATGACACATATTGGGAGTTAGTACAACTCAAGGGAATAAGGTCATGGAAGTCATGTACACAGGACGAGGGAGGAACGGTGTGATTTGATCCTTCTGGCCTAGGCATATGCCAAGCCCACTTCTGCATCGACGACTGAACAAGAAGGGGACAGTGATGCTGAAGAAGAAGTCAGGGACTCCAACCATAGCGCGGTGCACACAATGGTCGAGGGTCCAGGAGTTGCTGATACTGTCGATGAAAACCGTGTGGAAGGAGCTCCTTCAGTCAGGCAAGCTAGTGGGCTTGCTGACGAGGGTGAGGAGATGAAAGCCCTGGTCCAAAGGATGGGTCTTGAAGACTAGGATTACATAGCATTGTCAGAAGATGAAGGATCCGACGATGAGGATACTGTGGAACAGCATATGGTTCCATCTGAGTGGAATACATACCAGTTCGATAACCACGTCGTTAACGAAGGCTCCCGTGTGCCGTGGGAGTACGACAAATGCGAGGTCAGGCAAGGAGCTATGTATAAATGCAGGAGGTCGTGCAGAAGATGGTCAAATTCTAGGTCTTGTCGGTGTGGTGTACATTCACAATCGCCAAGTCTAACCTAAGATGCTACGACATGAAGTGTGATATAGATGGATGCCCTTGGCGAGTACACGTATTTCAGCCTAAGTAGGACACATACTGGAAATGCTCTATAGTGATTTCTCACACATGTGTCGTCGTTAAGTCAGTGCAGTCCTACAAGAACCTATCATCCGGCTTCATCGCAAACATCATGTACGGTGAGATCGTGGATAGTCTAGATTTTGAGCCACAATCCATCATTTGGTTGATTGAGGCAAGATTTTAGTACACAATCAGCTATGCCAAGACATGGAGGGCAAAACAGAAGGCATTGGTATTAAGGTTCGGTACATTCGAGGAATCCTACCACAATCTGCCTGCCCAACTTTGGGTCATACAGGACAGGAATCCCGGTACTCATATCGCCATTGAAGATTCCACGCATCCGAAGTGGGGCAATAAGAGGGTACTGAACTGAGCATTCTTCGCCTTTGGTCCATGCATCAATGCATTCCGGCACGGCCGTCCAATCTTGTACGTGGATGACACATTCCCGACTAGAAAGTATAAGGATCAGATACTGACTACAATAGCGACGGATGGGAACAATCAAGTTCTTACCGTGGCATTCACAATCGTAGAAAACGAGAACACGAACAGCTGGTTGTGGTTCCTGAGGAATTTGAGGATTTATATTGTACAAGGCCAATTTAACGTATGTGTCATACATGATTGACATGCGGTTCTGCTGAGTACAATAACTCAGCTACAGTAAGGAGAGAACTAACCACTTTCATGTGTGGATCTGTAGAGCAGGTGGTGCATGAGACACTTGGGTGCAAACTTCTACAAGCAGTTCCGCAACAAGGACTTGATAAACATGTTCAAGCGACTGTGCAATCAACCAGCAACAAAAGTTTGACACACTCTGAAAGATTCTGGATGAGCGGACCTAGACGCACAAAAGGGAGGCAGAGAAAAAGGCTGCTAGAAGCGCTGACTAAACCCTCGAAGCATTGTTATAGCTACCCACAGATGGTCCTATTGTGGCGAGGAAGACGGGGGCGCAGATGAAATGCTTCTCGGACTGGATTGAGCGTGAGCCTAACAAGAAATGGTCGCTGTTACATGACAGGTGGTGCTCGATATGGTATTATGACAATCAATCTAGCCGAAGTGCACAATTGGGTCTTGCACGGCGCCCCGTGCCTCCCTTTAGTTGGTATCGTGGAGGCAATTCTTCGCGGTACCACAAATTACTTTGTTGACAGAAGCAATAATGTGTCGCTAGCTATAGCAAATGACAGAGTACTGTACTCCGCTATGATCACCAAGTACATAGAGGAGAAGAGCAAGAAAGGCGAGATGCACCGGGCACTCAAGATGGGCACAAGGGAGCTTCGCTTCGAGATACTATGCAGGGATAAAGGACGTCGCAGGACGAACCACGAGGGGATCACCCATGAGTGCACGCTACACCGTGCTAGTTGCGTATGCACTTGCAACAAGCCTCTTCTTCTGCATAGACCCTGCTCACATGTCATGGTCGTAGCCCGTATGCTCGACGGTGAGGCAGCATCCTGGCTAGTACCTCTCTGATTATTTTAACAAGGAGGAGGTGATGTAAACCTAGAGTACAGAGCTGTATGGTTACAACGTGATTGGCTATTTCGAGCAACTTATCTGGGCCGTGGACATTGATAGGCTAAAGGAAAAGGTTGGCCGACGACAGGTACGACGTATCAGGAATGACATGGACGAAACAGAAGCCGGACGTCGTATGAAGAAGTGCTCCATTTGCAGGGAGTCTGGGCACACCTTTAAGAAATGCCCTAAGAGAAATCCACATGATGAAAGAGACATCGGCAGTCCGGACAGTGTCGCGGGGACTTCATCCAACCGCCCCACTTGAGGCGGTCAACATAGCAGACATTGAGGTCGTGGCCATGAGAAAGGTTCGTCTTGTTGAAATATGTGGTGCTCAATGTTTTGTAATATTATTTTGATTTATCAAAAAACTAGGTAATGACGTTGTGGTGAATATTTTGTATATCAGTGTGATTTGTCAATAAAATATGTGAGGATGTTGCGCTGAATGTTATATAATATTATTGTGATTTGTCGACAAAAAATGTGATGACCATTGTGCTGAATGTTTTATAATATTATTGTGATTTGTCCACAAAATATGTGGTCGAAAATAGACAGTAAAAAAACAGGCAAAGGTTCCTGCCATCAGTTGAAATGGCGACATGATCTGTCACCAGTTGGAGGGGCGATAGGACTATGTCACTATTTCAACTGGCGACATAGACCTCTCTGCACTATTCTAGACTACTATGATCATTCCTTAGGCTACTGTCACTATTTGAAACGACGATATGATAGTTTCGTCATTTTAAATGACAACAATAGCCTTGACTATTTGTTTTTTAAATTCCTTTTAAAATAATATTGTTTCCGAGAATGCCGACCATCTGATGCACATCTTTGACTAATAATATCTGTCGCTGTCCGGCCGTATACATATATGGGAGGATTTAGCCTATTTAAGCTGCGCCATATCATGTGATTAGATCAGATTTATTCAGGATATTTAAGAATCTCATTTTGCGTCTCTACTCGCTTGTTTGTGCCCGCAAATATACAATGCTACAGATTCAGATCGGCTAGCTAGTTTCGTCGTGGAGAGGTACGGCCAATCGGTTACAAACGTATCACATACAGATACCATGTTCCTTCCTCTGTAACCGCATCAGCTGTATGGCCTGGACTCTGGAGTAAATTTGGGAAGTTCATATCCAATTCAGTACTATAATTAATCTACTTTTATGTCTGAAAATGAAGGCTCTGCACAGCATATACAAGGTTCACATGATTCACCATGAAGTTATAGCAGTAAAAACTTCCAGCAAATAACATATGATATAATTATACGCAAAAAAAAGAAAAAGAAAAAGCAAAACAGTGACCAATCAACCAGAACCTCTGACGGTGCACATAGTTAGAAAGAGGTCGATCTTGTTCTCCGAAGCTGTTTTCCCGTTTCTGGAGGGGGTGCAGACCTCAATAACCTGTCCAATTCCTGCAAGAGAATGTGGTAAAATAACTTTTCGTTAGTAAGGTGCACGGACTAATCATCGACCAAATACAGCGTCACACTATCAGTATCAACAATGACCGTTTCTTGAATGCCCAGTATTGAATATGTCGTGAAGTGTCATCGGACCGTTAAATTAGCGTCCTATCTCGGACCCGCTAAATCAGCGTCTCGGCCCCAAGTCGTTAGGCCGTTATACCCGCAAGCCTAACTACAGAGCAACAACTAATGGGTCTTGAACCATCTCCCCCTAAAAGACTAGCCTGACAAGTGGGTATACCCCTCTTATAAATCGTGTTATATCTTATCCCACAACCGATATGGAACTATCTCAAGAAATCTCCTCCTCACACATCGGTTGCGCTCCCCGGCATCGGCAACCATGAGGCCTGCGATGTATCTGGGATACCTGGGCTAAATCAGTGTCCGATTCCAGGCCCGCTAAACCAGCGTATTGGCCCTAGGTCGTTAGTCCGCTATACCCGTAAGTCCAACTACAGAGCAATAACCAAAAGATCTTAAGCCATCTCCCCCAAAAGACTAGCCTAATAGGTAGGTACACCCTCACCCTTATAAATCGTGCTGTCTCATCCCACCACTGATACGGGACTACCAACAAATCTCCCCCCTCATACATCGGGTGTGCACCTCGGCAACTGTGAGGCCTGATATGTACTTGGGATACCTAGGTTCTGATACTAATTGTTATGCAGCGCCATCGCACAGCTAAACCAGCGTCCGATCTTGGGCCCGCTAAATCATCGCCCTATCCCAGGCCCGCTAAACCAGCGTCCTAGCCCCCAGTCGTTGGGCCGCTATCCCGCAAACCCAACCATAGAGCAACAACCAAGGGGTCTTGGGTCATCACCCTAAAAGACGAGTCTGATAGGTGGGTACACCCTCACCCTTATTAATCGTACTTCGTCTCATCCCACAACTAATGTGGGACTATCCCAATAAATCTCCCTCTCACACATAGTGTGTTCCCAGGCAACCGTGAGGCCTAAGATGTATCCGGGATACCTGAGTTCTGATACCAATTGTTGCATAGCGCCTTCGGACCGCTATACTGCGTCCGAACCTCGGGCCCACTAAACCAACATCCCAAGCGCTTAGGTCGTTGGGCCGCTATACCTGTAAGCCCAAATACAGAGCAATAACTAAGGGGTCTTGAGCCATCTTCTCGAAAAGACTAGCCTGATAGATGGTTACACCCTCACCCTTATAAATCGTACGCTGTCTCATCCCACATCCGATGTTGAGCTATCCCAACAGAATATAATGCATTTGTGTTGTTTGTATTCATGTGGAAAAACCAAGATACACAAATTTTGCGAAGGGTACAGATTTGACAGTACTATTAGTCAAACAGAAGAAAATGAGTATTACTTGAGCAATGAAGGTATTCCACCTTTGGCAGGTATTAAGATGATAATTTTTTTCCAGACAGTCTATTTATGTTCAGCGTGTAGTCTAAGAGCAAAAGGAGCACATCCATAGTGGTAGGTTGGTGTGACAACTGACAAAAGGACTACTCTCTTTTTTGTGTTGCATCAAGCTGAAGAATCATGCATGCATTTGAGTTAACTTAAGTGGTGGGCAAATGGCAGCGCAAATCTTACCTTAGATGCTTTTTTTGAGTGGAAGCAAGAATCCACATCGTTTATCGCACTACCTTTCATCAGGATGGTTGCACTTATTCCTAATAAGATTTTCCCTAGATGGATCACATTCTTCTCCCAAGTCTCAGAGGTCAGTCACACACACAATGCATTATACAGTGTATCATTACAAGATTCGATCCAAACTATAATTTAGTATATCGATGATGCTACAGTATTAAGATTAAGATTAGAGTCGGCGAGATGAAATGATGGTAACTCATGACTGAAGGGTTTGTATCCATACTGACGAGAAGTTTCTTATAAACAAACCACTATATCCCGTATGAGAGTTTATTTGCAGCTACGCTACAACCAATGAAAGTGTGTAGAAAATAGCTGCTACTAGAAGGTCAGTCTGAGTGAACATCCATTCTTGTCTTAAAAAAAAAGAATATGCAAAAAAAAACCTTCAATTAGATACAGATTTTAGTATGCAAGATCAAACCAGAAAAAGAAAACGGCAAGGTAAGTCCTAGGATAAAACTTGTATTCAGCAAACACTTCTTTCAGTATCATACATTCATGCAATCATGCCTGCATGACCACCTTTAGGCTGTGGTGCATTGATCAAAAGTACTGTATATGAGAAATGTGCGAAAAGCCATGCTTTGATTTTGTTAATCACAGATAAAAAAGAGGACAATCCAAGGTGCAAATTATTTGGTGAAACAATGCTACGTCAAATTCATCCTTATACCTCAAAAATGCAAACTACAGATATTATTAATCAAGAACATCGGCAAAAATCATGATTGGAATATGATTAAAATGAACCTCCAAGCAACAATCTTAAAGAAATGACATGGGTTATATATATATGGAAAATGCACATGATCTACCTTCTCTCTCTTCAGCTTCTTGTTCTCCTCTTCCAGAATAGACAACTTGTCTTCAAGCTCATTCGTATAGGCCTAACATAGACATAAACATGTTATCAATAAGTCTCTAAAAGATAACATGTGCTTATCTGTACAAAAGTGAATATATGAAGTGAAGTCACGATGAAACTAGAACAGATTAATCCTAAAATGAGTTGACCAGGGCAATAAATGTTTTTTTAATTCGTGAAAAAGGGGGATTTTAGGTGTTTTTCTCTGTCAAATATAGGCAAACTAGCCTATTGTAGTGAAGTCTAATCTAGTGAAGATGGGCGGTTGCTTCTGTTATTTTCCAGAGCAACATTCAGTAACGTGTATTTGGTTTTCTTACAAAGAAATTACCTTCCGGGAGTTGTGCCGTTGGTGTTACTCTTTACCTCTTTGGAGTGATGATGTTTTTTGGGCTTAAACATATTGCTGCGACCACCATAAGGCACTGCTTCCTGTGATCCTAGTTAATTAGACCTTACCTGTATGTGAGAGCTAATCTGGTTATCTTCTATTGCTAATTGTCCCAATCTCATAGAGGCTGACATTTTTCGAGAGTGAATGAGATAGTATGAGGTCTTACGCGGATACTCCTTATATAGGGCTACAATGCTACACAAGTTTTAAAACTTTTATAGTCACAATCACAAAAAAAAAACTCTTTGCAAATGAAGTCTCGGTAATTTTCTTCCAAGTGATCAAGAGATATAAACATGCTCCTTCTATAAGAAAAGGGGAAGGAAACAGCAGACCTGCTTCCTAGCTCTTGAACGTGCAGCTGATTCTCGGTTCTTAATCATCCTTTTCTGCCTCCTATCAACAACCTTGTATACCACATCCTCTGAGGACATTCGCTTACGATTGGGATCAGACAGTGCTACTGATGGTGAAATACTCATCTGACCATCCGGATAAAGGGCATCCATTGTGGAGGGGATTGCAATACTTAGCGGCTGCGCAATCGACTGATGTATTATATACGCATCAAGTGCACTGGTGCCTTGTGGGAAATCCTGCACTCTAGTCATCAAATGAGCACCTCCTCCAGTTTCTACATGACCAATTAACTCATCAACATCCTTCTGACATTGTCCAGTAATTATCCCAGCCCTGTGCAAGAAGTCCTCAAGTGTAATCTCCCCAAGCGTCAGCTGCACTTCGCAACCTGAACTTCTTTCGTCATCACTGCTCTCCTGGTCATGCTGGATTTCCCTCCAGACTTCGTCCACTGTCTTCTTGCTCAATGCTGGAGGCATGGTAATGCTGCTGCCCTGGCGCTCCAGACCAGAAACTGACGTGCTCCGACTGCCTGAACTCCCAACACCATTTGGTAATGGCAGGTTCATGTCATCTGGAAGCACACTCCTTATGAGGTCATCAAGGTTCATACTAAGCAGTGGCTCACCGAGGTGGCTCTCAACCTCACTGAGTGTGAGGTTGAGGGAGCCTTGCCTGACTAGTGTCTGAATGTGGGCCCTGTGCTGCCCGTTCGCCGTGACGGCGGCACTGCCACTTTGGGAAGCCATTGTCTGTTTTCTGATTGAGCGACAGATATATCGCTGATTCAGAACCTATAAGAGTCCAAGAAATACATCCTGATTTTGATCAACCTTGTGCACAGATTGTTCAATATATTCTTCCTCCAGCCTTACTTCAAATTAAAAACGAATTAAATAAGACCTAAGATGTTGCGAACTCATGATCAAGACATATAATTTGGCAAATTTGATTACCGGTTTTCTTCATGAACATTAATTCCAAGTATGAATAAAATTAGAAATATTCTGTTCAATAATCCCAAGCATCCAACATGGCATGCCAAGTAGTAAAAGAGGAGGGCAACTCACCAATTAGAACAACAATACTGTAACATCGGTTCAGTAGTGGTGACTACTAAAAACCCATAGTAGTACCATAACATATGGATCAACATGTAAGGTTAAGAAGAACCAGGATCCAACTTTATCTTGAAAAATAGTATCCACATAGCAGAAAAGGTAAGAACAGCATATATTGTTATCAAATACTGCAAATACACTAGGAGCAAGACCATAAACCCGTACCGAGTATTAGATTGACACGGATACAGAAAGCAAAGAAGTTTTGACAAATACACTAGTATCATCTGCAGAATGATAAAGACAAAAGAAAATGATAAATCCGTTAATCATAGCAAATTAGAAAGAATGGATACAGTCATCCCCTAAAATGATCAGGCGAAAGTAACACGCGATACGATGCAAGAAAATAAATGAAATTTTTAGCCAATGTGCGCTTCTGGCTGCTGAATACAAAGATGTACAAAAGACAGAGAATTCTAAACCAAGATGGCACAATCGTAAAGGGCATACAAAAAGAAAGAAGACACAAATCATACAAATCATATTATATTAATGAATCCCTAATCGTTAAAATGACCGAAGACGAAAAGATCCAATAAATCACGATCCTGAAAGCCTAAACGGGAAACCCAACGGGCGAACAAATAGCTTTCACTCTCCAGATGAATCAGGGGATAAATTAAATTAGCTCCAAATGCAATTGCAGAGTTACCGAATCGAACAACATTGGAAAGATAATAAAGCTGCAAGAGCGATCTGATTATACGCTACTTACTTAGAAAAGAGTGGAACGTGGTTATCTTGCTGCCTGTGTGTGGTCTTTCTGAGGAGGAATCGGTAGTGGGTTCTTACTCGGCAGGCAGAGACAGGGAAAGAAGCGAGTGAGGAAGAGAAAGTGAAAGCAACTAATTATCTGCCTTCATAAGAAGTCGTGGGCTAATGGCAGGCCTAATGGGAGTTTGGGCCGGTCACCCGCCACTTCCTTTTCCCTTCTTTTTCATCGAGGAATTCCTTTTCCCTTGTAATTCATGTTTGCAATTGTTTTTGGGCTTGTTATGATCTTGTTAGTTATTCTAACACAAGATCGGGAGTGAGCTTAATGTCTCCTTCACTCGGAATGGTCAGCCACTTGTTAATCAGTGATCTGTTACATACTTTTAGTAGCTAGACGAAGGTCATATTAATTAGAAATAATTGGTTCTATAGTATGAAAATGTACTCTTTTCAGGAAAATACCATCAAAATACTCCCGTTCAGCTTTTTTTATCACTGAAAGTTTGTTCCGTTCGGTTTTTTTACCATTTCATTCATTCTCGACTCTTTTGGGTAGGTAAAATGACAAAAATGTCATTTCACCCGCACAAAACAGCCAAGAATACATAATGGTACAAAACCGAACGGAACAAACTTTCAATGGTAAAAAAAAAACTGAACGAAAGTATTTTGATGGTATTTTCCTCTAACGTGTAACTTTTCATGCTATTGAACCATTTCGCCCTAATTAATTAGTGGTCTTTAGTAGCTAGATGAAGATCATATCAGTCCGAGCACGCGTGATTGCATTCGGTTTTTGTCGGACAGATCGATGCTGGAGAACGACCCAATGGATGTGATTGCCGCTGCTCTGTTGTTCTCAGCGACGATGACGCTGTTAAGAGTTGAGATTGGATGCCGCATGCCAATTCACGCTTGGGTCGAAGATTCCACCGTTTTACTAGCTTGTCTGCTGCGTACCTTCAAATCGGCAACCTTCGGGGACTGCTCCGACGGTCACAAAAGAAAGTTGTTTTGGCGTACATACGATCAAAATTTCTAAACTTTAGCTGTTGGTATATATATTTTTTGTTAGTATTTAGAGGGAACATATGATTGCATCCATATGTTTGTCTCGAAAAGAACTTTCATGACATCATAATTTTATTGGTTGTGCTCCTTTTATGACCAGAGAAAGTTACCTAGTTTATAAGATAATCGCAAAATTTCAAAGGGGATGCATGAAGGAGGCGCAGGGTTAGGGACGGAGACAGGTGGGGATTAGTGAGAGCCCTAGTCCCCTTATAGTTGATGAAGTTTTCTATATAACTTTTAGTTTGCTCATGTAAAATAGTAAAATATTTGTACTTGGCATGTCTCTATATTTAATTCTCACCGTATGGCTCTCTGGATAAACATTTTCTAGCTCCGTCCCCTGCATGGGTTCGATCCCCGCGTCTCCAAACATATATATTTTTTTGAAGGAAAAAATCGTTTGGTTTATTCGTAGTACCACTTTTGCATCTGACAAAGACTAAATCACTGGACGTGAAATTCAGTGGATTTTGCCCTGCTATTCAAAACCTTTTCCAAAGCAAGAAAGTAGACACACAACGTTCTCTATTCTGTAGGCTCGCCGGGGGTAGTTGTAGTGCCCAGATGCTTTGTAAATTAAAATGAGGAAAATTAAGGAGCACGCTGAAAACGCTCACAATCTCTCTTTTCCTGATAGAAAGAGAGACAACCAAAGGAGAAAAAAATATTTTAATTTTTCGTCTCCTTTTTAACTAATCTATCCTTTTAAAAGGGGAATTGATGTTTTTTTTAATTACTCGTACAACTAGCTCTCGAGAGCTTTTTTTATATATAAAAAAAATTATTTTTTAGAAATATTTTAAAAATTGCCCATCTCTAACTTTATTTTCAATTATGATCCCTTTGATCACGCCATGACTCGTAGTGTGAGCAAGCTTGCCACTATAGACCTCCGAGCCAATACACGTCTATTTTTGGGTTAAATCCTGTCACGCTAAGAAGAATTGCCATGCCGAGGTCCGTGACGTGACAACACTTGCTTGCCATGCCGAGGTTTGTGGTGTGACAACGTACTTTTGCCACATCACCCGTTGTGGTACGACCAAAGTGGTTAGAATCGGAAATAAAGTTAGGGAGATACCATCTTTAAAATATTTTTTTAATTAGATTAAACAATAATAAAAAAAGATCAGCTCACGATCTCACCTGATGTCTTGCATCGTGGGACTTTGGTACGACAGAAACGCGTACGTGTAGCAACGCCCCTTTAAAAGTTGAACTAACCTAGCTTACCACGCACACCCCACGAGGCGACAACTTGGGCTTGCTTACTCAAGTTTCCCACTCCCTCTCCTTCCATTTCCCTCCCAATCTCGTTTCCGAATGGCGTCGTCGGCGTTCAGATCCACCACGCGCCGCACCCTCCACGCCTCCGACGACCGCCGCGCCCCGCGGAAGGCCCCTACCCCGTGCCCACGCCGCTCCCGCAGCGTCAGCGCCGCGCCGCGCTCCCGCGCCCGCGGCGGGGACCTCGAGGAGTACGCCAACACGCGCACCAACCCGCTCTTCGACTGCGGGACCTCTCCATCTCCGCCTCTACAGCAGCAGCCGGGGACTGCTGGCTGTGGCGGCGGGGAGGCGGCGGGCCGGGAGAGAGGGAGGGAGGTGAGCAAGGGTTGCGCCGGCTCGGGGAGGGCGCGCTCGGCGTCCGTCGCGCCGCAGCGAGGATGCACCGCCTCGGCGCCGTCGACGGGGACTGCTGGTGGCGGTGGGAGGAGGGTTGCGCGGCCACGTTCGGTGGCCGGGGATACACGCCCGTGCCGGGGCTCCAACTCCGAGGTTGGTTAATTTGTGCTTTGCCCTGGGAATTGCATTGCATCCCGAGAAAGCTTGCAGCTTTGCTTTCTGTAGGTCTGATAAATTTGTACCTTATATGCCGGCTAATTACGATAAGCATGAGCAAACGGAGGAAATTGGAAAAATCAAGGTATATATATGTTTAGCATTACTTCGTACTACTTTCTACCAGTACCAGGTGGTTCCGGTTCCCCTTCCCCACCGAAATGACAGCTTTCTATAACATCGAATTGGTACATTAAGGTAAAAGAATCGGATAGGATCATGCATTTATTGGGAAAAAGGTCTTGCAGGATTCTGTATCATAATGTAAAGCACTTTGCATTTTATTCCTACTATATGTTATTTTGTTTAGAGCTTGATTCATATTTCACGTGATGCTACTGTTCTTCTTTCATCAATAGGTCTCTTCAAAAATGAACCACTCAGCTGCCCCAGTGGAACAAGTTCTGGAAATTCCTCCTGAGTTCGATCCAGATTCTGCTGAGTTTGTCTCTTACATAAGTGATTATGCAACAGAATTCAACAATGAAGATACTGTAGAAATTCCTCTTGAGTTTGATCCAGATGCTGCCAAGTTGGTTTCAGAGGAATGGCACCATGCAATAAAAATGCAATGGGAGCAAATGGAAATTCCTCTTGAGTTCGATCCAGACTCTGCTGAGCTGGCTCCTGACATAACAGAGTATACAACAAAACTCAAACAGGTCCGACAAGACGACAACTATTATGCCAATTGTACTGTGTTTTCAATTCCATGCAGTCAACAATTTTTGAAATTTAACCTCTTGTTACTTGATTACAGTCACATTTACGTGCTCGAAAGCTAAGGGCAGACTTGGCTGTTGAAGAGCAGCGTGAACAAGAGTTGAGTAGAATGCTAAAGGGCATAGTAACTGTTCCAAGTTCGTCCGAGACACATAAAAAGCGACCAAGAAGAAAGGTAAAATACACTTGCTATTCCACCTTTTTATATGGTTCCATTTATTGGTGCAATCTAGATCTTCATTTGTGTTGATGATATATGAACTTGGGTGGCCTATTCTGTTCTCCCCTTTTTTACCGATCTTTATCTCTGTGCTGTGGTTCCAGAGTAGTATGGAGCGACTGAAAGTGTCAAGGCATTTGGCTGAAGAGGCCATGAATTATTTCGAGGAATGTGTTTCAATTTCAACATTGGATAGCACTGATTTCTCATCACTTGAAGACCCTCAACCAAATTCAGTTGTGACTGTCCTACCAAAGGGCAACAGTAGATTTCTTCACAAAGGGGGATCAAGCCTTTTAGAACCCCACTTTCCAACTGATCGACGCAGTCACCATGAGGTTAGCGAATCAACTGGCTCCACTACTTAAGAGTCTTATTGTTCAAGTTTGAACATTGAAGGTTCTTTTTTTGGATGAGTTCTCAAATGTTCAAAATGAACAGTGGTATGGCACTTTATTAATGTTGTCAAGTATTGCTAGGATGATTTTTGCATCCTTATTCCTGCATGATACGGTCTACAATATGCTAAGCACTCCATTTCAGGGATAGCACAAAATATCTATTATTCATTCCAGAAATTTTATTAAATTATTTTTGAAGCGATTTATTTCTAATTTTCTATATGTTGTCACTATCTCATCGGTATCTTTCTCCTTTGTAATTGTCATCCTTTTCTAGCTGTTCTCTTATTCCAAGGATTGTCTAGATTGTTTTGTTTAGTCTGATGTGTGGATTCATATGATATACTAATGTTGAACTGTCCCATGGCATTTTAGTAGAATGAAATTTATGCAGATGATATGAATAGCATCATTCACACATTAACAAAGTTTTTTTCTCTCCCAGGAATCTGACAGCCAAACCCAGTGCTCAATCAGCATAACTGGATCTGATGTGTCTGACAGTGTTACCTTTAGTCATATGAAGCCCCCCAGTTTGGAAAATAGAAACAACTCCAGTGATGATCTTCTTGATGGCTTTGACACACCACGCAGCAGAAATTCCTGTTTTTCTTTCACTCATGAGCCAGCAAAAACTGTTGAGAATTGTGATGTTCGGCAATATCTGAGGAGTTTCGGAAGGGGAATCAGTAAAGAGCTAAGAGAGATGCGGTCAAGTTATTGCGCTGATGACTATGTTTTCCAGAAAGTGAGTGAGGACTTACTAACAGATATTGTGACCTTTAAGAATCGAATGGAGTATGGGGGTCTTCTTATTTGTAATATTAGAACAATCTGAGAGTGAACAGAGCCAATAGTGCCCAATGGTAAGAGAACTAAAGTAATTATTATGATGTAATTATAGCCAGATTAGCATTGTGCAATTAACAGTGTTCTAGGTGTATTTCTCCATCTAATTTTCTCTCTCTGGTGATTGTGAATTTGTGGTGACTGCTGTGATGTGATATGATGCATCTGTAAATAAACCTGCATGCTATTTTGTTTACTTGGGAATGATTTTCATCATTTAGAAGCAGACTTAGATTTGCATAGTGCTGCAACAATCGGCTAATCGTCTAGTAGAAAGGTTTACATATGATTTTCGAACACAAGCACGCCATGGCGGTGGACACAGGCAGGATACGGTGAAGGAAGATGGTGAGATTCAGAATGTTCAGAGCAGGAAGAAGAAGATGGGCATTGTCGGATACACGAAGGAAGGTAGAAAACACAAGCTGTGTCCAGCTTGGCGGGAGTGGTCCAGGCGCATGTGCCGGGACCCACTTGTCAATGTAATAGAGTTAGTTTAAAAGGAGGTCTGTGACATTGGGATGAGGCATCGAAAAAGAAACAGAACTTGATGTTCTTTCTCCGTTCTCCTCTCATCTCCTTTTCAGTTCTCCCCTAAACTCTATGACTTCGATTGAGATTTACATATATTATGTGAATGTGGGTGTTCGTTTGATCCTTGTTCGATTGGGATACTACAACTTGGTATCAGAGCCGACATTCTCCTTCTTCTTATTTTGATATGTAAAATTCCTTAGAAAGGTTGGTGGTCACATTGATCCCATAAACCCAATCTAAGGTTGGATCAACGGGAAGGAGTCACCACAGCACCCCCGAAGGCTTCGTTGCAGTCTCGTCAAGTGATCGTGGCGATGGAGGAAAACGCGGAGAGGATACAGTCCACGTTGGGGGAGATTCTCTCACGATTCGACTCTCAGGCGGAGAGACTCGACCGATTGTCATCGGAGGTGAGGAATCTGGGGCAGCAAGTTGAAATGCAACAAGGAAGTTTGGATGATGTTAAGCGGACGCAGACGGAGCTACTGCGGCAACCTCAGTTACCACCACCACCACCGCCGCCACCACTGCCCAGGTTGCATGGTCAGGTCACCACCGTCCTTCCTTCGGGTACACTCGCGAATCATGGACCGCCCTTATTCACTAATCCACCAGGGTTTCCTGTGTCTTCTGGCATCACTACTACATCTGCATCGGTGGCCGAGACGTTGGGCGGCACTAAACCGCCGAAACTTGATTTTCCGAAGTTCTTTGGTGAGAATCCCCGCTTGTGGTTGGATCGTAGCCGCACATACTTTGAAATGTACCGAGTACCTGTCACACAATGGGTGGCGACGGCAACGCTGTTCATGGAGGGACATGCGGCCCTTTGGCTCCAAGCGTACAAGCGACAACACGTCATTTCAGGTTGGGATTCATTCTGTCAAGTGGTGGAAGAGGAATTCGGATCGGATGAATATGATACTCAGATGAGTCGGTTGCTGCAACTCAAACAAACAGGCTCTGTGGCGGACTATCGCGTAGTGTTTGAAGCAAGTGTGTACCATTTGCTCTCACTGGATGCTACTCTTAACAGCAAGTTTTTCGTTACACAGTTTTTGCTCGGTTTAAAGGATGAGATTCGCGGTCAAGTTTGTATGCAAGCTCCAACCAGTATCACTCGAGCCGCAGTCTTAGCGCGGATTCAGGAGGAGGAGTTGGAAGCGGTTCGTCCCCGCCAGCGTACTTACCAGCAACGACCGCCAATGCCCTTACCAGCTACGATGATCAATGCCGACAAGCCGAGAAGCGATTCGCGAGTCGAAAACCAACGGCGGCGAGTTACGGCGTGGCGGCAACTAAAAGTGTAGAATTTTGAGGAATAATTATGTCCCTCTTGGGATTCCTCACACTATTTATTTATAGTATCAAATATTACAATCCGATTCTAACACAATTCACATACAATTTGAGTCTGACTCGTAAACGACTTGGATTTTTATCTAAACTTTAATATCTCTAACACTTGAGATAACAATCATGTCTATCTTGTTATATATTGCAATACTATTACTAGAATCTATTAAAATCTATTATCTGTCAACTCCATAACCAATACTATCACAAAGATCAAAAGTTATTCATCACCTATACTATTAGGGACGTGACAAAATCTATCTCCACCATCTACTAGTTGCTCCGACTTCAACCCCATCTTCCTCTATCCTCATACCCCCAGCTAGCTTTGGCCTCCACCACTACTAACCCTGTCATAGACCATTACGTTTGACTCCAGTTCCAATCCCCTCCCGAACATCTCCAGCAACACTATCTCTGGCACCTATATCAACACCATCGCGCGACACCAATACCATCACCATCGACTGACATAGCCTCCACTGGAGCTACCACCAGCACCTACTTCGTCCTTACCATCGTCGACCTCATCACCATCATCTAATTTCACCATTAGCACAACCACCAAAGCACTACCTGAATAGTCTTCTCCCTCTGTCTTCTATACCTTCCGTCGTAACCTCTGATACTGTCACCACTAAGCAACACAGCAGCTAGAATTCTTAGCAAACACACCATCCTCTCTCCTTTCCCCAACACAACATACGCGGACACACCAGATTCCCCTCAACCATACCAGATCCTCCACCGATCTGGATCCACACCAGATCCTCCTAAAAATCAATCCACTAGATCCTTCACCCTCGAAACACCCACACCAGATTAGATCTGCCACACTGGATCCCACCTCTCTTTTTCTTTCCTTTTTTCTTTCCTTTTTCTTACCTTACCTTTCCTTTTTCTCCTCTGCTCACCTCCCCTCGTCGAGCGCGCAAGCCAAGTCGGCAAACCTCCTCCTCGTGCAAGCACGCAAGCACAACCAGCAAACCTCCTCCTTCTCTAAGACCGCACACCGAATCCCCTTCGTTTCCTCTCCCTTCCTTTCCTCCGAGACCGTAGGATCCCCTTCGCTTCCTCGCATCGCCCCGCTCTCCTCCCTCTGCTCCGCCATCCATTCCCACCTTGTAGCCGCTCCCCGTCTTTCCCCGCACCACTCCGTCGAGCTCCCATCCTCCTCGTCTTGCCTCGCTGCTCCTACCTTCTCTCCTCCTCCACCTCGACCCCGCGACGGCGAGGCTCCTTAGCTTCTCTGTCGCGCCACTGCCTGCCACCCGGGCCGCGCCTCCTCACGCCCACGGCGGCTCGTGTGACCCGAGCACTCCTCCCCGTCCTCTCCCTCCGGCCGGCCCAGCCCGGATCCACCCGCTTGCCCGAGTCAATCGCTGCAGCACCCGATGTGCAGCCCAGATCTGTGTGCACCGCCGCCGCTTGTTCGCCACAGCGTGCACATCTCCCGTACCTTCCGCTGCCGAAGCGCGCGCGAGCCCTGCGTCGCCTTCTTGCCTTCCTCGCCCACACTCGGATTCGCCTGTCTCCGGCTGCCGTCGCGCCTCACCTCCTTGCCAACTCCACCCGCTCCTTGCCAGCTCCACCTCCGGCGCCCCCACCACTGGATTCGGATTGATGCACCTGGATCCCTTCTCCCCCTGTCCACCGCCGCACCGACCCTCCTCCCTCACCGTTGCTGACCCCCAGCTCCCTCCTCCCTCACCGCCACACCACCGCTAGATCTCCTCCCTTTGCATCCATCTCTTCTTCTCTTCCTCCATCGCCGGCTCGAATGGAACCCCAAACGGCGGCCGTGGCCCGCACGACTCGGTGGTGGCAGCTCGCGCACAAACCGGTCGGCCGCGGTTCGCTCTCGTGCAACGCGGTCGCGAAGGACCACGTGCGACAAGATGACGACGGCTGGCAGATCGTCTGGGTAGCGGTGGCGAAGACTATTCTGTGGTAGGGTTTTTTTTCCTGGTTAGGGTTTGGGGTTGGGTTGGTTCTAATACCTTGTAGAATTTTGGAGAATAATTGTGTGTCCTTCTCGGAATTCACGTACCCTTTATTTATAGTGTCAAATATTATAATCCGATCCTAACACAACTTGTATACAATTTGAGTCCGATTCACACACGAATTAGACTCTTATCTAAACTCAAATATCTCCAACAATTTTAGACACTTCATTCGTCTTGCACCATCTTTGGACTTGAGTTGACCGTTACATTTTTTTAATATAGTGTGTCGACAGAAACCGTAAGCTTTGCAGCTATTGCTAATGGCAATTATCTTGTTGAGTGTTATGGGGAATGACTTCTTTTTTGTTTGAGGACAACATTCACACTTTAAATTAACTTATACAATGATATTACATCGATCAGCTCATTTCCTATAATTTTACATGATCAAGTCCCTCAACAGCTGAAATTACTGATATTTGTGAACAGAAGTTTATAAAAGAACATCATTTCAACCAAATTGTTGAAAATTAAGAATGCCATATTTACTTTTATCTTCTAAATCCAAGCCATGATGTTTCTTCTGAAAATTGCAATTCAATATCTGCTATTACCGAGGGTTTGTTTACTGGGATTACATATCATGTTATCGTTGCACTTCTCTAGCCCCTCGGATTGGAAGTCTTAAGACTTTATATATCATCGAGTGGTCCAAGTCAATTCTATTTGTGGTTCTCCTTTTGGCCATCTTCATAAAAGGTGCAGGTTTGACTTCTGCTATCTTACTATTTTTCATCTCATTTCTGCTATCTTACTATCTTCTATATGTGGTCAGTTGTATTTCCAGGTAACTTCCAAGCAAACATGGTGCTGCATAATGGCAGAGGTGTTAGATGGTAAGGTTTGGAATTTGTCTAAGCTTTTTTCAAGAATATGGCAACCTAGAACTTTTTTACTTAGCAAACTCAGGAACAGGCAAAGTAGATGAGAAACAAGCTTAACTACCAAACCAAACATTCCATTGATTACCTGTGCTACGAGCAACATGTTACTGCATGAAACTTTCATATGGAGTTTACGCCGTTGCTTGTGTAATCTGTACCTACTATAAAATCTTCTGCGAGGTAGTACGAAAACTGTGAGCCAAGGCCAAGAGTCTGTGTAATATTCTGGTTTATACTAGAGAGATCATCGAAACTAGAAAGGTAATTAAGTGAATTAAAAAAGAAAAATTCAAAAAATTAAGACAACTTAGACCTCAGGCCTTCAGCCCACAGCGTCTTGGCCCAAGTGGGCCGGCCATAAAGGGGGGCCAAGGGGGGCAACAGCTCCCAAACCCTAAGCTGTCCCAGCCCTGCCATCCACCTCCTGCCGTCGCCTGCCGTGATAGCCCTTTCCTCTGTTGAGCACCTGCAGCCAGGTCTGCTGAGCCGTACTGTGGCAACCAATTCGGCTGCCATCTTCTGCCGTGGCAAGGAGAGGGGAAGAGAGGCCAACAACGGTTTGGGCAGCAGAGGAAAAGAGAAGGAAAAAAGGAGAAGAAGAAGGAAAGGAAGGAAAAGAGGAGGGAATTCGTGAGGTTTTCGTGATCCTTCGTGTTCGCCAAGGGTAACCCCTATTAATTCCTAGATTTTACCTTGGAGTAGTCACTGTACATTTCGTAGATCGTTTTGCCCTAGGGAAGGTTAGGTTTTTGCATGCCCTAGTCCATCGAGGTTCGATGCAGAACTAGGGGGCAATTCAAGGTGTTTAGTCTCGGAATCAGAGTTTCGTCCAATTAGAAAAGTTGTAGATATTTTTGTTAGCTTTGTATGAGGGTCTAGATCAATAGAATCAGAGTAGCGAGCGAAAAGTTACGACCTTGAGAAGGTCGCTATCCAGAATTCGGGAGTCTTTGGCAAAGATCGTGTTGTCAGACTGTTTTCACCTAGTAAATGAAAGAACTAGAAATTTGTGATAACTTGAATAAGCTAGAAATTTTTTAATAGTTTTCATAACTGGCATCGTTCATACTTTTTCAAGTTTTAGAATTAAAGATACAAAATTGTGAAACGGACTGTTCTGACAGATTCTGGGATAATCTTCGGGAAAGGAAATGGGGAGGAAAATGGTAGAATCAGAGGTTATTCATAAATAGGAAGTTGTAGGATTTTTCGTGAGAATTCCAGAAAATCTTGGTTGGTTGAATTTGGGGTTCAGATGAATAAGTTAGAGAGTTTTTACTACTGGGACAGCGAATAGTGTGTCCGATGGTTTTGAGTTAATTGGGTTGGTTTGGAGTAGACGTGCGATGACGATAAGTGTAAAGTGTGGGTACCGTGATGAATAAGTCTTCTAGTGCCTTACCGTCACCTCGCTATCTAGCTGCAAGGGGATAAAGAGACAAGTGCATGGTAGACAATGATCGATTGTGGATCGTTGTATTCTTTATCACTCATTAATATTATATTATTTTTTACTTCCATCTTATTTAATTACAAACAGTATTAATGGTCATAATATTAATTGTATTGATGAAATCAAGAATGTTTGATGACAGTTTGATGAACTTATGTTAAATTGAGCATTCATAAGCATCATTGCATGAATAGTAGGTGATCATGGTGATCACATATCTACCTTGGTGGTAGAGACTACACAGGAGTCGAGGAGGTCCTCGGTTCTTTTGGAGGACGGGCTTGAGAGTGAACATCATCGCTAGCGTTCATTCACGCTATACCGGTATATGCGAAAGGAGTTGCATGTGGACATGTGGTGTACGGATACCTTGCATTTAATGAAAAGAGAATTTGATTATTGAGTATGAGAATAAAGAAAAGAAAATAGTTGATGTTGATGATGATATTGTTTATAGCTGGTTAATCATTAATAGTTGTTTATTATTGTACTTGCTGAGTTGTGGACTTGCCCTATTGTTGTTTTTAGGTGATTGTTGACGACGTTGCACATGGGAAGAGTTATCGTACTTGAAACCACGTCATACATTTAAATACTTAACATTGGCCATGTGACACTTTATTAGCATGATAATTTGTAATTAGGACTTGATGTTATTGCTTAGCCTTAGTTGATAGGTTGGAGTTGATTATTCATTCAATAGACTTGATTTGATTAGTTTTGTTTTGATTTTGGTTTATTATCTTGTCATGCTTCATATAAAATAATTATCTACTATTGCCATATTGTTATGCTTGTGTTAATGTGACTCGTGGATGGATTTTATTATTGATATGCTTGCTGTAATTTACTGATAATTGATGTTAAAATTGATAGTTAGTATAGTTTAGTGGCTTTCCGAGCTCCGTGTTGGACCGATGTGTTACGGCCTGTTTGATGCATGCCCTCTCAATTCTCGAACCAATGCTTTCGTCGTGTATACTTACATATGAGGTCAAACTGCATATTATGTTATTCTTTTTCTCCCCAATCTCTTCCACCTTAATGAAAGGTTGATGGACTGAAATGACAGAATGCCGCGCAATGTATGTATGTGTTGGATGGAGGGCAGTGATGTTGTACACCACTGCAGTCAGTATCATCAGTAGTACTAGTCGGGCTTTGGCTTATTTAGCACAGTTTTGAAGCAAAAATAGCAAAAATAGCTCTCCCCGCCGCAAACACAATGGCAAAAATGGCATATCTACCATGCGAAAACGCCGCGGCAAGCAGCCTGTCGCTAACCCATTTCATGGTAAGTCGTGTTGCGCCCGCTCATGTCGCTCCTGCCTACCTACTTGCCGCGGACTGGGTTAGCGACAGGTCGCCTGCCATCAGCTGGGAGCTCTCCACATGTCCTGCTGCGCTTTGGGTTAACGACAGGTGGCCTGCCATGATGTTTTTGCTCGGTAGGGGTACAATTTTTTTCATTTCGTTCGGAGGCTATTTTTGCTATGCCACTTCAAAAAAAACATGCTAAATGAGCCAAAAATTCCTAATTAGGCATTAGTGCTTGAGATTTTCTCTTCTCATGGGGTCATTCATCACACGTAGGACAACACAAGCTCGTCTCGTTGTATCTATTTGTTGGACGGTATTAGTGATCAGAGGGGTGAGTAGGAGCCCACCTTTTCCTTGTGGAATTCTACTCATCTTTCACTCCAATAACTATGTGAAGCTACGAAGATCAAGGTCCAAGAATCATTATGGAAAAATTGAATTGAAAACACGAAGCTCAACCTTTAATCCCTCTCACCCGGTCTGGCCATCATGTAATGGGCGATCTGACCGCTCGAGCGGTTTGGTACCCCTTAGGGGCGGTCTGATCTCTCTTCAGACCGAGAAAAAAATCAGCACGAAACGACCTAACTTTTGATCTATAAATTCAAACAACTTGAGATTTTAGACACAACTCGACAAAAAAGGTTAGAAACCTATTCCAATCAAAGATCTAGACAATCATAGCCAAGATTCTAAGAATTTCTTATTTGAGTACAAAAAGACTCAAAACCAGGTGAAAACTTAAACTTGATCCAAAGACTTGCTCTTGGATTAAAGATGGTCAAGATGACCTTAGATCAACTTCTACAAGTCCTAGCAAGGTAGATCAAGGCAAAACCCCTAGGATACAATAACCCAAAATCTCAAGAAAAATAGCAAGAACAAGAGACAAATCATCTTTGCATGAATTTAATTATATTGATATTAAGGAATTGGTGGTTTACATCCACTCCAACATGGAGGACACAATCTCACTCATGAGCACTCAATTCCAAAAATTTCTCTAAATACACCTCTCAAACCCTAGCCTCCTCCCCCGTCTCAACTTTCCCCCAATATCAAATTAGGGTTCCTAGGCTTGATTGGTGTGCAAATCCTGCACAACCCCTTATATGGTGGAGGCTAAGACTATAGAGAAACCATAACGGGCACCCGTTAAGCCCACACACAAACGAGTCTCTCACTCACGTATGTTTCTCAAAGCGGATGACGATTTGACATTCCCGAATCTGCCTCTTCATGATCTTGTCCTCCTCGTGACCTAAACCATTTTTCCTTTACACCGTCATGCACCACGGTTTCTCCAAAGTCACCAACCTAGTATTTTGGTTAAGATACCAGAATACTCTTTCTCAATCCTTCCATCCTTGACCGAATCCAATCTTGTGAAGCAATCCCATGCATTGTTACACGTAGGTTCACCAATAACTTTTCTCATATCGGCAAGTCTCTCCCATCCAGCTCTTATCGGACCGGCTCAACACTTGCACTGGCTCAAACCACTTGATGCAACTCATTGCACCAAACTTCTCGTCCTTGTCCATCTTGCACTTTGCTTGAGACCAACCACCTCACCTAGCATCCTTGATTGTTCTGAATCTTTATTTCACCAAACCAAGTCCCGATCATCCTCACTGTTGGCCGTAACTGACTCCAAGCTTCCCTGCACAACAATAGATCAAGAAATTGATTCTAGGCAAAAGTTCTTTACAACATAACCCATGTTAGCTAAAACATGCATCATGCAGCACACATGGATCAAATCCATGACCCTAGGTCAATTCTCAAAATTCAGCATGAAAATATAGCTCACTGTGCACTGAACTCGCCACGACTGGTCTGACCGCCAACTACTGGCCAGTCTGACTGCGTCCACCGGCAATAGGGCACTGGTTTGATCGTGCCCACTGGTAACAGGGCATCGGTCTGACCGCCAGCAACTGACCGCAATGGTGTAGCTGATCTGACTGCTTTCCATCACCAAAAAACACCCCTCTTTGGACTTTTCAACTGTGTTCCCCTAGGCAGCCGCCTAGACCATCTAGGCGCTCGACGCCAGCCTACTGCCGTGATTTGCTCGTAATCGGCAAGCTAGGCAGAGGAGGCGAGGCCACATGACTGAGGCAGTGCTGCGTGCCCCACGCGTGGATGGGCCGAGGCGGAGGAGTCGCCGCCTCGCGGAAGAGACGAGGCTGCAGGACCGGGGTGGCGTCGCGCGCCCCGTGCGTGGAGTTGCCGAGGTTGAGGAGTCCCCACCGCCGGATCCACCATCCCCACCGCTGGATCCATCCTCGAGCCTGCCTCTGCACCGCTCGCCAGTGGTATGACGATGGGATGGGAGAGAGGATAGAAGGGGAGACCAAGAGAGAGGAGTCAGTCGGTCTCAATTGAGATCGAGACGAGAGTCAAGGTTGAGCGCTTGAGCAGCAGCCGTGCAATGCAACTAATGAGGCTGGGCCTAATGGGTTGCATTGGGCTTAGGTAAGGTACGTTGCACTTTTTTTCCTTTATTTTTTCTTTTTTCTCTTCCAATTTTTTTCTGCACTTCCTTTTCTCGTTGTCTCGGTGCTTCATGCTGTGGGCTAGTTGGTCGCCTAGGCGGGCTAGGCGCTGTTCTGTCGCTCAACTAGAGGATCTAGTTTCACGTCTAGTGTCAATTTTCAATGGCACCTGGTACAGACATATCCCCAAACACTACCATACAAGTGTTTAGTGACCATTTACCCCAAACCTACACCACTGGTCTGACCTTCGACCGATCAAACCGCCCCCATGTCCGGTCAGGCCCGTCGCTGGGGCTAGGCGGCAGGGGCGCCGGCCAAGGGCCCAAGCAAGAGGGGGGCCCAGCCCATGAGCAAATATAGGAAGTCGTGACGTGCACGGTTGTTGCCATGTATAGAGGAAGTCGTGAGTTCGTTGGCTATAACGCTAATACCATCGATCGAACATCGAAGAGATACGCTACGTGACGTCATGCTGCGGAAGACGAATCGCGATCCCCGCGCCGCGTACAGCGTACTGCGGCGACTATCAGGCGCCGACGCCCTTGGACTAGTCGCGCCGATCGCGGGCTCGCGGTCGCGGCCACCGCGCACCGGCCGATCGACGCCGGCCTGTCCGCCTTCCGCGGCTCCGCGCATCCGGCCGTTCTGCAGCCAGCAGCTCCGCTTCGACGGCAGACGGCTCACGGCTCCGCAGCTCCTGCTCGTGACTCGTGAGTTCGTGTTCGTGACATCGTCACATCGCTCGAGTCTAGACGCCGGCTACATGCTACTGTGTTGTTTGTTTGGCCATGTATTTACGTACTTAATTTCCTTCATATTTTAGGTGGTGTTACAACTTACAAAGTTACAAGTTACAATGTTGCCTACGAAGCATTTGTCTGGTTCTGAGAAAAGAAAAAAAAAAGAAAACGAGAGGATGAGTTTATTGAATCTCAAAGGGGTGCTTTACATAGATTCTTTCCGCCGCCAAGTAATGTTAATGTTAATGAAGATGAAGAGCAAGAACCTCATCACGGACAGGAACATGACCATAATTTAACTGCAGTAGTTCAGGTCAATGAGGACAATATGGCGGAGGAAAATTTGCAGCAGGGCAATACGGCGGAGGAAAATTTGCAGCAGGGCAATATGGCGGAGGAAAATTTGCAGCCTTCATCTGAAAATCCAAATGGTAATGAACAACAAGATTCTCTTTTATCTATCTATGATCCCCGGACATGGGAAAATCTTGACAATAGCAAAAGGGATATCTTAATTGAAAAGGGGCCTATGAGAGAATTGAATCTGGAGTTCCCTTTGGATGCCATTGGTAGATATTTTTCATATGTTTATTATTCCAGAAAGTTAACTAATGGTGAGGTCATTGATAGGAAGTGGTTGGTTTATTCTAAACATGTGGACAAAGTTTATTGTTTTTGCTGCAAGTTGTTCAAATCAAATCAGAGCAAGTCTTTGTTAGCATCTGAGGGATTGAAGGACTGGAAGCGTCTTAGTGGGAGACTAAAAGAACACGAGAACAGTGTTGAGCATTTAACAAACATGAATACATGGAATGAACTTAGATTGAGGTTAAGCAAAAATCAAACTATTAATGATGATATGCAAAGGGAAATAGCAAAGGAGAAAGAGCGTTGGAGGCAAGTTTTGGTAAGAATAGTTTCTGCTGTGAAGTTTCTTGCTAAACATAATTTGGCCTTTAGAGGATCAAATGGGAGGTTGTATCAAAATAATAATGGTAATTTTCTGGGCACAGTTGAAATGATTGCTGAATTTGATCCTATAATGCAAGAACACATCAGGCGTATTGAAAATAATGAAATTCATCATCATTATCTTGGCCACAGTATTCAGAATGAGTTAATATCCCTTCTTGCTGATGCTGTGAAAAAGTATATCTTAAGGATCATAAAGGATGCCAAGTACTTCTCTATTATCTTGGATTGTACCCCAGATGTGAGCCATGAAGAACAAATGACTCTAATTGTGCATTGTGTCAATATGTCAAGCAACATTCCGAGAGTGGAGGAATTTTTCCTAGAGTTCTTAAAGGTTGAGGACACATCAGGATTGGGGCTTTTTACTGTAATGTTGGATGCACTGGGCTCTCTTGATTTGAATGTCGATGATGTGAGAGGTCAAGGTTATGACAATGGTTCCAATATGAAAGGAAAACATCAAGGTGTGCAGAAGCGTTTGCTTGAAATTAACCCAAGAGCTTTATATATGCCATGTGCATGTCATAGTCTAAACCTGACCCTTTGTGATATGGCTAAATCTTGCAAGACAGCTATTTCATTCTTGGTATTATACAACGGATATATGTATTATTTTCAAGTTCAACTAAAAGGTGGAAAATTTTGACTGATAATGTTGAGAGGCTGACTGTCAAACCTTTGTCTAATACTCGTTGGGAGAGTCGAATAAAGAGTGTGAAGCCTATCAGGTATGAAGCTCCTCAGATAAGGTCAGCTTTGCAAGAACTAGAGATCTTCTCACGATGACCCAAAAACAGTGAGTGATGCTCAATCATTAGTTACTGCACTTGAAAATTTTGAATTTTTAGTTGGTATGATTATCTGGCATGATATTTTATTTGCTATGAATATGGTGAGCAAAAAGTTGCAGTCCAAGATCGTGTGCATGGATGCTACTCTCAAACAAATTGAAGGAGTCATCTCATTCTTCCAGAAGTACAGAGATGAAGGCTTCTATTCTAGTATTGAGGTTGCAAAATCCATTGCATCTGATATGGATATAGAGCCAAAATTTCCCGTAAAGCGTCAAGGTAAAAGGAAGAAGCACTTTGATGAACAAAATGATGAAAGTGAAGAAGTCCAGCTATCAGCTATAGAATCCTTCAGAGTTAATTACTTTCTAGTTATTGTTGATGCTACAATTGCTTCATTGACTAGTCGATTTGATCAGCTGAAGACATTTGAAAAAATATTTGGTTTCTTATTCAACTCAACAAATCTGAAATCCTTGGATGATACTGATCTACGGAAATGTTGCACTACTTTTGTTGACACCTTTTCTCATCATAACAAGTCCGATGTTGAGTTAGATGACTTTTTCTCTGAACTAAAAGTGTTGCTGAAAGATCTAGACCCGCCATTATGCGGTAATGGAGTTTTGGTGATTAATGATAAATCTAATTGTGAGACTAACACTTTTATTGATATACATATTGTGTAGTCTCATTTGGATATAAAGGTGAAAATCATGAAGGCATGCAAGTGATTAAGTGATTAATGACAAATGCACTTGTGAGACTAACACTCCTATTGTTATATCAAGTTTAGTCTCAGCTTGGATATAAAAGCAAAAATCCAAACAGGTATGTATTCATAAATGACAATCTATTTGTGAGACTAACAATTCTATTGATTATCTATTGCTTAGTCTCGTTTGGATATAAAGATGAAAATACAAGAGGTATGCATTCTACTTCTTCTTATTATATCTTGTTGCATTCCTCGGATCCAAAATATAGGTTAAACTCCACCAAAAAGGTCAATTTGGATATGTGCATATGTTTCATTACACATTTGTGTATGCACACATTTAGGGGAGTCCATTCTATATTTTGTGGTTTCATTAGTATTGATCAATATTCTCTTTCCACATATATTAAGGATCTTTACTTTGAAACATATCCTTGAATATATTTAACTTGTGTAGTTAGTATATTCATATGAGTATATGAGAACATATGAAACTTGTGTAGTTCATGGATGTTCATATATCATTAAATATATTTAACTTGTGTAGTTAATATATTCATATGAGTATATGCAACTTGTGTAGTTTGTATACACTCATACTTGGTATATGTAACTTGTATAGTTCATATATACTTGTATGTGAGCATATGAGACTTGTGTAGTTCATATATGCTCATATATCATTGAATATATTTAACTTGCGTAGTTAATATATTCATATGAGTATATACAACTTGTGTAGTTCGTATACACTCATATTTAGTATATACAACTTGTAGTTCAGTATATACTCATGGTATATATAACTTGTGTAGCTTATATATACTCATGTTTATCTATATTCAATTATTTGAGATTGCATTGTGGGACTAACATGTGTACTAAGATGTTTGAAGGCTTAGTCCCGGTTCATGGATGGCGACATGGTAAGGGAAATGCATGACAATAGAGGGATCATGACTAATAGCTTGATAGCATGTTCTTGTGCCTTATGGATCAAGTTAGGATCTTGCATGCATTTGAATTTGAGTTTTGGAAACTCTAAGTGTTTCACGTAAATCGGATGAACCGACGTGTTATGGCGGTTCGACCGTACTGCGTTCGACCGGATCTTGGTGCGGTATGACCGCACATCGGTCGTTCCGATTTCTAGTTGGCGGTTGCATAAAACCGAACCGATGCATTTTGGCTCGAGCTCTCTCGAAAATCGGTCGTGCCGTTTTTGAGAAGCGGTTGTCTGCGATGCGGTTGTACGAATTTTGTATGGCGGTATGTATTTTCCGAGAGCATGTCATTTCGGCGTTATTGGAAACCACGCAATCGGTAGTACCACTCCCTTGTGCGATGCGATCGGACCAAGCGGTAATACCGCAATTTGGTTGGCGGTTGTACGGTCGAGTTTTCAACGACTTATTTAGAAGCATTTTGCATGTATATCTTGGTAATTAATGTTAATCATTATGGGACTAACATTTTCCATGAGTTGGATGAATAGGTTATGTTCCAGGGTAATGAAGACTTCGGATGACATCATGAGTTGATCGTCATCAAGTAAAGGTTCAAAAAGAGGATGCATCATGTGTTGATGCATATCAAGATCTCGAAGAAGAGATGATCATGAGTTGAACATCAAGTCAAGAGAAGACTCATCATGTGTTGATTGAGGTCAAGTAAAGATTGCATCATGGGTTGATGCATGTTAAGATGATGACCCGGACTTGAAGTGAAGATGTGCGTCATCAACCTTCAAGAAGATGCTCAAGGCAAAGGTATGACTAGCTAGGGCTAAGGATGTGTTCCTAGTCTTTTACCGGTCTTGGTGTTTGGTTGGAAGACCGGATTGCTAGTATAGGTTGTCGTACTATTAAGAGGGGTCTTGTCTAGTAGCTTGAGTCTCATCATGTGTTAATAACTCAATCTCACTTGCTCTATCTCACTCTAACATGTTGCCTGTATTTGCGAATGTGTTTTGCAAATAGTTGAGGCTCATGGATAATCCTTGTAGCATGTGACTATACTTTGCAAATATGTTTTACAAATGGTTGAAGTCCATGTACCTACTCCTTGTGGCATGATCTAAGTTTGCAAATGTGTTTTGCAAATTGTTGGGATTCATGTATCTTCCCTTGGCATGGTCTAAGATTGCTTGTTACTATCATTTGAACTTAGACCATGGTAGTGGCTCTTTGAAATTGTGCTTTTTGATTTGATAAAATGTGTTTGAGATCAAATCAAATAGGTGGGTTGTGTAGCCCACTGAATAAGCTTTCAATAGAGTCCAAGATCACTCAATTCCGACATCGGAGTCAAAAGTTATGACCTTTTTACCGAGTGTCGTCTGTGCTGATTTTGAGCTGCGGTACGACCGCCATGTAAAGAGCGGTATGACCGCCCAGAACGGTTGTACCGGCCCTTGTGAGGGCGGTACGACCGCAAATGGTCAGAACGGCTAGTTTTTGCTGTTTCGTCTCCAAACGGCTAGTTTTTTGTGTAGGAGCTATAAATACCCCTTTGGCCGGTTGAGAGACAACCTTTGGCATCCCATTTCACTCTCTTGAGCTAGTGTGAGCTTCTCCACTCAAATGTGCATGTGTTGCACCTTGTGAGCAAGGAGAGAGGTCTCTAGTTGCATGTGTTGCATCTAGAGGTGGATTTTGTATCCACTTGAGCTTGTGCATTCGTTGCATGTGGTGAGAGTCAAGCAAGGGGCTTGGCTTATTACTCTTGGTGTTTGCCGACACCTAGACGGCGTGGAGGCGTCGTGCGTCGGTGATCTTCTCAAGTGAAGCTTGTGAGAAGACCCGGGCGTTTGTGAGTGGCTTGGTGCTCGCCATCTCCGGAGTGGAGTAAGAGCAACCCTAGTGGAGCGAGGTGTTTGATACCTCGGAGGAAGGCTTAATTGGTGGAGCCGGCCCAATAGGTTTGGGTTTCCCTCAACGTGGATTATGGGAGACCGGCAAGTCTCCGACCACCACGGTAAAACATCATTGTGTCCCGTGTGCTTCTTGTGATTAGCTTTCATATGCTTTACTTTGTGCAATTTACATTTATTGTATAATTACTTATTCATTTGTATGATTGCTATCTTGTATGTGCTTGATTGATCATATCATTAGTTGATAGCTTACAAGTCGTTGCTAAATTGCTCTATTTATTATTGACTTGTATTGTTGGTTCACCTAGTTGTTTTAGGCGTTAATTGTGCTAAACCGAATTGACATTTAGCTTCCGCATTAGAAATCGGTTTTAGCGCTTAGAAGTTTTAAATTGACTATTCACCCCCCTCTAGTCGGCCTCCTCGATCTTACAGTTGCAAGTAACTTTGCCAAATGATTTGATGTCAGCACCTGAGATTCTTCAGTTTGTGACAGCTGTAGATTGCTATCCGAATGTCTCTATTGCTTATCGGATACTATTAACTATTCCAGTGACAGTAGCATCGGCTGAAAGAAGTTTCTCCAAATTGAAACTATTGAAAAATTGTTTGAGGTCAACCATGTTACAAGAAAGGTTGAATGGCTTGGCTATGTGCTCCATTGAGACGGATATTTTGGACAACATTAATCTTGATACTGTGCTTAATGATTTTGCATCAAGAAATGCCCGAAGGAGTTTTTTTAAGAAGCGTTGAAGCATTATGGTCTTAAATTGAGGTAACCATAATAGTTATTTTGTTATTCCTTAGTTTTTCTTCTATTGTTATATTGACATTGTCTTTTATGAACCAAATACATGCTGCAAGTTAATTTTACTAGTACTGTAATACATGTTTTATCAATTATTATGTTAGCCTATAGGGCTTATAGTATTGCGCTCGCCCAAGGGTCTCTGTAACTATAGAGACGGGCCTGTGTCCGGTCAGACTGCCTGTCTCCTGACAACATATTAGCTTTTGCAAAACAAAGAGCTAACTCCCCAAACTCTTTGATAACGATGCCAATTATCATCATCAGATGGAAGGGCAACCCACATGGTCTCTACATTATTCATTCATATGTTCCACGTGATTAAAGGGCGCATTGGCCATTGTTATCTTAATTATAACATGCTGTGTAATTCCAATTTGCATCTCTGAAGGCAACTTAAACCAATTGGATTTAATTCATTGTGCACTCATTACATGCAAGGCCTGATATAAAGAAAATGTGATATCGAAATTGGCTTGAAGCTAAGGTGAAATCCCCATTTCAGAATCGTTATTACAATTCACTATAGTACCATTTGATCACCTGTTGTTTTATCCCTGGAGGCAATCTATCCCCTACAAGATGGAACAGGCAATCTATTCCCTACAAGATGGACTGTTCTGTTCGATGAAGTTCTGTATTCTTGCATGCGCAATGCAAGGGAGATCACTGTGCTGCTCTGCTCTGTTTCGACAGGTGTTGCTGTACTTGCTGCGCTACCAAAGAAGAAACAACAACGGCTTCCTCGGGAAAAAATTCAGCGGGGAGGGCCTTACGTGAGGCTCCTCGGCATCTTCGTTCATGCGGGGAGGGCCTTACATGAGGCTCCTCGGCATCTTCGTTCATCCGTAAACGGTATAAGAGTGTAGAGGATGATCAAACGATGAAGAGGATAGGCCTTTTCGTGAGGCCCTCCCAAGGAATTCCCTTCCTCGGAATGCATGGCATGCCTTGCATGCACTGCCATTTGGACACATGCAGCTGCTCAACTCTAACATGTGTTTGTTTATTAGAACGCCTCCATCACTATTCACTATGCGATGTTCGTCTCATCATGTAGAATAGCTCTCGGTCTACGGCCCAGAGCCCCAGAGGCGTCTCTGTCTGTACGTGTCCACCATTGCTTCCGTCCAAAAGAGAAGGAAAGAGGAAGAGAGATTAACTCCAGCCACAAACATCTCATGTACTGGCATCTTACTTGCACAACAAAGTAGTACTACTTGTCCTTTATGGGCTTGTTAACGTGTCAGTTTTTTCTCCTGATCAAATTATTTGTATCCTCCAAAAAAAAAGAAAAAAGAATCACTATGTAAACTTGCGTCATTAATTGTTACAGACAGAATCAGAGATCAAACTAGAATACTACTCTCTCGGTTCTTTTTTTTACCTGGCGCTTTTGATTTTTCAGTCTCGAGATGCGACTTACTTTTTATAACTTTACATTAAGATGTACTAATAAAATTATAATATTATGAAAGTATTTTTAACGACAAATATAATGATATAATTTTCACATAGCCAATTTAAACAGTTTTAAACCGATTAGTGGTTAAACATTAGAAAGTTTGATGACATTGATTTTTCAGTCTCGAGATGCGACTTACTTTTTATAACTTTACATTAAGATGTACTAATAAAATTATAATATTATGAAAGTATTTTTAACGACAAATATAATGATATAATTTTCACATAGCCAATTTAAACAGTTTTAAACCGATTAGTGGTTAAACATTAGAAAGTAATAATACTCTAATACTCCGGATGTCAGTAGATTACTAGTGTTTTGGTTTGTTTGTCACTGCATGCTATTTTATTTTAAGCGAATTCAGCACATCAATCTTCAGTAATGCCTCTGCAAATCAAAAGTAACTTCCCGTTAAAAAAAACAAAAACAAAAACAAAAGTAACTACTTTGTTACCATGGCCAGCTGAGCCCTGTGCAAGATTACAAGAAACAGAGGTGTCATGTGAAATTAGTACTGCTTATGAAGATCTTGACCAAACCCTCAGCCCTTCTCCCTCTATAAAACCCCTACCTCCATCTCTTGACTCCACTCATGGTCGGCCCACCAGCTGGGAAGGAGATCATGAAGACACAGATCATGAAGAGATCTCTTCCTCCTCCTCCTCCCCTCTGCTCTCTATCGTCTCCGTCCTCTTCGCCCTCCAATTCTTCATCGATCTCCATGCCTTGCAAGAGGGCAGGGACTCAGAAGAGCACCAAGGCCAAAGCCAAGAGGCCCAAGAAAGACACAAGCCAGAGCAAGGAGTCCGACTCTTCCAATGGCAGCGGAAAGAGGAGCTCCATATACAGGGGGGTGACAAGGTATGCATGTGCAGTTGCGCATCAATCCATGATTTTCTATCTCTTGATTACAATTTATTTAGTCCTCTCTTCTAGGATCTTTTTTGTTTCAATCTCAATTGCATCCTGCGTTGCCGCTTATTAAGCTAAAGTCGTGGAGTTTGACAATAGAACTTCAGAAGGAATTGGTCGATCTCCACTCCGCGATTGCGCATGGTTTCCATATTTTGAGCTTCCCCAATTAGCCTATGGTTTCATTCAGTTTATAGTTGCTTTGATTCCAATCTTCGCTTGCATGTCGTTAGGCATGAGTTCCTCATCATTTCTGGGTTGCAAGTTTGTTCCTCTTTTTATTCCTAATCTTTTGGAGCTTGTTAAGCATGATATCCATTTCCTGAATTCAGCAGTATATGTTTTTGTTTGTTTTCTTCTTCTGCTCCGTATGAATAAGTCAATTATTAGCTAGGAAGTAGGAGGTTGGTTGATCTGCATTACTACTTGCTCGTTTGAGGTGGTCAATTTCTTCCTTTTTTTCTTGTAAGGCAAGTGCTTTAATGCTGCTTGCCAATTAATCAATATACGCGTTGCATTGCATGCATGTACATAGGCACAGGTGGACAGGCAGATTCGAGGCCCATCTCTGGGACAAGAATTGCTTCAATTCGCTTCACAACAAGAAGAAAGGGAGGCAAGGTACGTAGTCGCAACAAGCTACTGTGTAATATTTTTTTCTGATTTAAAGAATTTTCTCTTCCTTTTTTTGGATAACAAGAAAGTGAAATACGAGGATTTGTACAGTAATAAAAAGTATAAAATTAGAAATGCAAGGTCCTTGACGTACTTCTGTGAGGCTGCTGAGGATCCTGATACATCTGCCATTAGTATAAAGCTTATTTATAAAGTGCACCGAATTTTTTAAGGCTGACATTCTGATTATACATTTTTTATCTCCTTTCTTTTCTGTTATCTTTGGGGGGTCCTTGTCTGGTGATCTGCATGTGACTGTGATCTACTGCTGCTTGATGCTGTATTGGCTACATGTCAATAGTCTATCTGGGTAAGTCCCACAAGTATACATCTAATCCAGCCACCTGTTTTTGGCAGATTTATGTCACTTGTTCGTTATTCTTTAAAAACAAATCTCAGATTTTTTCCCCTTTTGTCTGGATTCTTGTCTTAATACTGAATTATAATTATTTCCTTGTCGATTTTTGGGTTCTTAATTCTTGATGGATGAAATTATAATTTGCAGGGGCTTATGATAGTGAGGAAGCAGCTGCTCGTGCATACGACCTTGCAGCCCTCAAATACTGGGGTCCTGAAGCAATACTCAATTTCCCAGTAAGTTTGTCCTCTTAGCAAAAAAAAAGTTATTAAGAGAGAGAGATACAGCCAAGGTGTAGTAGTATCAGTTCCCATTTGGTACAAGGAAGAGGCAAGATGTATCTTAGCAAATACTCCCATTGACCATGACCAAACAAACACCCTGACGAAGTGAAAACGGCTTGTTTGTTACACTCACTTGCGAGCTATGAACAAGACAGCAATGAAAGGAGTAATTGAGTGACGACTTCAGAATTCATGTGTCGCCATTGTAGGCTGTAGTAGCACACTATGAGCCGAAACAAAACAGACAAGAAGGGCAGCCTTAAATGTGCTGCCATTTCGGTTGTAAGAAGTAACATGATGCACGCATTCGTTAATGCAGCTGGATGATTACGAGCAGCAGAGGCCGGAGATGGAAGGGGTGTCAAGGGAGGAGTACCTGGCCTCCCTCCGCCGCCGGAGCAGCGGCTTCTCCAGGGGCCTCTCCAAGTACAGGGGGGTCGCAAGGTACTACTTACTGTTTCTGACCGACCACTTAATGAACTGTCTCACTCTTCACTTCGCTAATGCAGTGTACTAGTACTATGATTAGCTCATGCAAAAAAATCATGGAAAACAATGTGGCATGGAAGTGCCAAATGAAGTGCCAAAAATCATGGATGGGGCCTACCCCAGAGACTCCAGGCTGACTCAGAAGGGAAAGCCTTTCTGTAGTCCACTGACACAACATAGAAAGATCCATTTGTAACGTCAGTGTCACTCATGAACACTTTCTTATGGCAGCTTCCTGCAAGAAAAGTCAGCTCTTCAGGGCTAGCTTGGATAGGGGGATTTGGGCCCAAACCCTGAGGATTTACAGCTAAACCCCAAGAGTCCCAAAGAAATCCCTCTCGTCCAAACACCACTGTTAAATCTTTTAAGGATGTCTCACATGAGTTACCCCCAAGTTCGTCGAGATTTTCGAGATGTCAATGCGAATACACGTCTAGATTCCATAATCAACATGCGTTGTTCATTGCCCAGAGTCATCTTGAATTCAATTTAACTTTCAATTTCAATTGAGATGAAGAAAAAGTAAGGTTAAAAAATGAACTCAAGGGAACAGATTTGACGAATTCTTCTGAGTTGTTTCTCTTAATTGTTTTTCTCCAGGCATCACCACAATGGCCGGTGGGAGGCACGAATCGGGCGGGTGCTGGGAAACAAGTACCTCTACTTGGGAACTTTTGGTACGTACGTATGCCTTCTCTTGCTCTTCCTTAATACTAGTTCTAGCACAATTAAGCTCCATGCTCTTTGTTCTTCTTTGATCAAGATAGTTTTAATTAGCATTGAAACGCTACTCTTGTTTGTTGTAGAATTGTCCTACTTACTGTAAGGGCCACCTAACTTTAACCGAATTTTATGATGGTTGATCAACCTAACATGCATCTACAAAATTAAATGGCATGCATTTCTTGTTTCCCTGGCAAAAAAACTGCCCTTTCTCTTGACTGCCAAGATCAAGATTCAAGACCATAAGACCAAGATACTATCCTGAATGCAATCCCCGGAAGATTGTCCAGCTTGCGCCTAAAATAACAAAAAACAAGCACACTGTTGGATCATTACCACGTCCTGCTAATTAATTACTAGCAAAAAACTGATGACTTCCAAATGCATGTGACAGGCACGTGGTGGGAGTAGTCACCTGCCTGCCAGTAGTAATACTAGATGGTGCATTGGGATCTTCAATTCTTCAGCACTGCCGGCCTTTTTTTTCACTAGAGCTGTGCGACTCAGCAGTGAGTGATCACTTCACATGCATCAAGCATGCCCTCCCTGTGTCAAACTAGATCAAGAAAGATTCAAGATCCAAACTACACAAATGGATTCACCATTACTATCATCACAAAAGGGAAAAAAGGTGGGGTGAAAAAAGCTCACTGCTCACTAGTAAGGAGCAGGTTGGCAGAAGAGCTCTAGCTACCCGCAATGTGCAAGTAAACAAGCATCCCACTGTCCATTCAGGCAACTAGCTAGGGTGTGCAGTTCAGCACCTCCCATCCCACATAATTGTATCCAAATATCTGATCTATAAATGGTTATTTTTCAAGGAAGTGCAAAAGCTTTGCACATCTTTTCATTAAACAGAAAAAAGACACATAGTCGAATACAAAAAGGAAAAAGAAAAAAAGGAAAAGACTCTAAGCACAACCAGAAGCACAACCCTCAAAGAAACTACAATAGAGAAAGGTAAAACACGCCGTAACACTGGAGCAAGGACGCCAGCTCAAGGCCACGTCAACTCCACTCACTGTCGCACTGCCGGCCAAAGCTACAACGAGGGGGAGGTCAAAGACTCCAAGCCGACGCCTCCAAGGAGGAAACGATGCCAGAGGCGTTGCCGTCAACTGATCTGGCAGGAACCGGATCTGAGGTTTTCATCCCGGAGAATGCCACAATAACTCAGGAAGGGTGAGGAACCAAAGCTCTAAGACGACGCCTCCAAGGAGGAAAACGCGCCCGAAGATGTTGCCATCGCCGTCGCCGGATCCAGCTAAAAGCCGGATCAAAGATTTTCACCTGGAACAAGGCACCACACCACCCCCACAAGCTCCCATCATTGCCCGCCATAGATGCCCCGCAACAAGCACCGATCGTCGCCCAAGGGCCTACCGGATCCAGTGGAGGCACTAGATCCAGACGACGCAGGCACCCCGGGGCAGCCTTGCGTGGCAAAATCAAAGGTGGTTTGGACCAACTACTACAAACGAGGCCTCCGGGACAGTCATCTTGTGCCGCATGCGCCTCGAGACAATACTTCAGCGGCAACAGCCCCTTCCTCGGGCTCTTCCACCGACAACAACACCCAACCCAGACTCTTCCAACGACCGTCCTGCTACTCCTTAGGACACAGCCTACACTTGGAGCACCTCCAACATAGCAGCAAGGAAAACCAACCTTTTCTTCTCTCGCCTTGTGCAGACCGGCGAGCTCACAACGAGATCCCGGGGGTGGGGGTTCTGGAGCCAGGGGTGAGAAGACTTCTGGCAGGATGGACTTTGGGTGAACTTGCTGACGGGCGTGCCCTCGCATGGTGACAGTGATGGTTTTCCACGGCGCCGACGGCCGGCAATCTCCCACGACAGGCCCACGACCGCTGCGGCCACCCCAGCCGACTCCGCAGGGGGTGGACCTCTCTAGCGTGGAGCACCGAGGAACACCTGGGGCATGCAAAGGCGGCGACGGCCCCAGGGAAGTGTAGGCGACGGCGGCGGCGGCTCCATGCGCGGTGGGGGTGGGGGGCTCCGAGCGTGTGTGAAGACGACAACGGCCCCCGGAGATGCGGAGGCGGCAACTCCTTGCACGACGGGGGGCCTCCCGACGCGAGAGAAGTCGGCGGCTTCCCTCCTCGGCGTCGGCACCCCCGCTCCCGCATCTAGAGGGCGTCGACGGGTGTTGGTCGCCCCTGGGTGGCGCGGCCACCAACGACCTGGGGGCACTAGCGACCCGAGAGCATCGGCGACCATGGGGGTGAGCTTGTTCATCAAGGAGTCCCCGCCGGCGAGGACCCTCGCCTCCTCATCCTTGGAATCCGCATCCACCGACGGCACCGCCGTGGTCTCATCGAGGAGCTCCCTCATGAGCTCCTTGCTGAAGCCATCGCGCCAAACTTGCTCTCGTCCAGCTGGGGGCCAGATCTAGATCTGGATTTGGATCTGACTTGCCTGGGGGATGCCGGCGACCCGAGAGCTTCGGCCGAGGGGGAAGGGCCGCTCCAAGACTCCGGAGGTCTGCCAGGGGCTCGCCGCCTCTGAACCGAAACAGCAAACGCCACCGCTCCCTTAGCGGGAGCAGGAAGAGATGGGGAGGGGGAGGAGGAGGGAAGGATCAGGAGGGGGGCCGCCGCTGGTGCTAGAGCTACAGTGACGGCTGGCGGGGGGCTGGTGGCGGGGGCTCTTAGAGGTGACGGCGTCGCCTCCCAGGTCACCCGAAGTGAGCGACATGGGAGCAGCGAGTATTCTGGGTGCTCATCTATAAATGGTTCTGATCATCTAATGCATTTAGTATTCTAACATCAGCAAGAATACACCCAAATCTGTGACTGAACATTTCAGCATGTCTTATACACCAACTGAACTCCACTCGTACCCCATACTAGTACTAGTATATCACTGAAGACAGTTAGACACAATCAGCCACATCACATAAACATCAGTTGAGAGCTTTTGCAGTGTGAAGTTTCTCAAGATATTGGTGAGGCCATCATCATGTCTAAACTTTTATTTTACCCAAAGTCAAGTGCATTATCTTGCCAAATAGTCAGTTCTAGTTCGAACAAGCTTACCATCTATTCTTTTTTTTTTTACAGATACTCAAGAGGAGGCAGCCAAGGCCTATGATCTTGCTGCCATCGAATACCGAGGTGCCAATGCTGTAACCAACTTCGACATTAGCTGCTATCTGGACCAGCCACAGTTACTGGCACAACTGCATCAGGAGCCGCAGGTGGTGCCAGCACTGCAAGAAGAACCTCAACACGACCAAAGTGACAATGTAGTCCAAGAGCTCAATTTCAGTGAAGCCAAGACACCTGACGACATCAACGAGCCCCTTGCAGTTGATGACAGCATCGAAGACATCAGCGAGCCGCTTGCAGTTGATGACAGCATCGAGGACATCAACAAGCCCCTTGCAGTTCATGACATCATTGAAGAGAGCCTATGGAGCCCTTGCATGGATTATGAATTGGATAGTATGACTGGAGCTAACATTAGCAACTCGATGAATCTGAGTGAATGGTTCAACGATGCAGCCTTTGAGGTCGAGGGCAACATTGGGTGCCTATTCGAAGGGTGTTCTGCAGTCGATGAAGGCAGCAAGGACGGTGCAGGTCTAGCAGAACTCAGTTTGTTTGAGGAAGACGATAAGCTGAAGGATTTTTCAGGCAGGGAGGAGGGAATAACTCAAGCAAAGAATGTCTCCTGCCCTCCAAAAATGATCAGTGTGTGCAACTGAGTCCATATGTGTGTGTGCATTTGTCTGCATGAGATATCCAAGGAAGTTTTGAGGTCTCCTCCATCCTGGATATACTTAGTCTCATGTCGCTTCTGTAAAGAAGCTGAACGAACTTCTTGTAGGCTCTCTGCTCAAGTTGGGGCTTAGCAAAAAGAGAAATTATTGTGCTTTTCCCTATGCCCCGAGAAAAACACTGAAGGAATTCAACTTGAAATGAGACAAGTGTCACTGTTCCTTTTATTCTTTTTAAATTCCCTCAAGGCTGGTTGATTAACCTCAGAGATTTTCTCACTTAGCTTAGATTCAACTAATCACGTTCTGATTACCCTGAAGTTTGATTTAATAGATTTTCTGTTGATTTTGTGAATGTATGTTTCTTGTCTTCACTATTGCTCAATACCATATACATACACAATACATGGACCACATGGGCCGGTATATAGCCCATATACTCTAACACTCCCCCTCAAGATGGGCGATAGATATCTATCATTCCCATCTTGTCACATGCCGACAAACACTCCTTAGTTCCCAATCCCTTTGTTAGACAATCGGCTATTTGTTCTCCGGGGTTACATGACTTAATTTTAAGGTACCCTCATCAAGTCTCTTTTGATGAAGAACCGATCCATCTCCACATGTTTCGTTCGATCGTGCTGAACTGGATTATTTGTAATATTGATTGCGGACTGGTTGTCACACCAAAACTTTAATGGTCCACTTGTTAGTAACCTCAACTCCGATAGGAGACCTCTCATCCATAGCATTTCACACAAGCACATTGCCATGGATCTATATTCTGCCTCGGCTTGTTGATCGGGACACCATCGATTGCTTTTTGCTCCTCCAAGATACTAAATTTCCCCCCACAAAGACACAATACCCCGATGTTGATCTCCTATCATCAAGGCAGTTAGCCCAATCAGCATCACAATAGCCATCAACATCCAAGTGATCATTCCTTTTGAACCATAGACCTTTTCAGGACTTCCTTTTAAATATCGTAGGATTCGATGAGCTGCTTCCAAATGTCCAGTCCTAGGGTCATGCATATAGCGGCTCACAACACTCACTGCATAGGAGATGTCAGGCCTTGTGTGACACAAGTAAATGAGACGACCAACAAGCCTCTGGTAGCTCTCCTTATCAACTGGATCTCCTGACTGAGCATATAGTTTAAGGTCTTGATCAATTGGGGTTATTGCTGCTCGACATCCAAGCATTCTTGTATCACTGAGAAGATCCAAGACATACTTCCGCTGTGAGAGGACTATCCCTTTGGGGGACCTTCCGATTTTAATGCCTAAGAAATACCTCAGCTGGCCTAGATTCTTAACCTCAAACTCCTTGCTCAGTCTCTGCTTCAGTTGCGACATCTCAACAATATCATCTCCTATAATGATGATGTCATCCACATATACCGCAAGGATTGTTGTGTGGCCCTCTGAGTGACGATAGAACACAGTATGATCCCCATTACACTGCCTGTAGCCCATCCCACACATAGCACGACGAAATCGATCAAACCATGCTCTTGGAGATTGTTTAAACCCATACAATGACTTTCTTAACCTACATACCTTCCCCTCAGTCTGAGGTGTACCATAGCCAGGTGGAATCTCCATGTAAACCTCCTCCTGAAGATCACCATGTAAGAATGCATTCTTCACATCAAGTTGATATAAAGGTCAATTACGATTTGCTGCACAGGATATTAACGTTCTCACTGTACTCATTTTTGCCACCGGTGCAAAAGTCTCATCATAGTCAATTCCATAGGTCTGACTATAACCCTTTGCAACAAGCCTAGCCTTGTATCTTTCAATCTTCCCATTTGGATCTTGCTTCACAGTGTAGACCCACTTGCAATTAACCACCTTCTTCCCCATTGGGAGAGGTACAAGCTCCCAAGTCTTATTCTTTTCTAGAGCAGCCAGTTCCTCCAACATAGCCTCATGCCACTTGGGGTCTTGTTTCGCAACTCTCCAATCAGTTGGAACTACTATCAACTGTAGTGAAGCAATAAAGGCTTTGTACTCTAGTGATAGAGATTCATACGACACATAGTTCGCTATATCATTCTCGAAGCCATACCTTAGAGGAGGTTTCCCTGCCCCAGCTCATGGTTCCTTCCTCAAGGCAATAGGCAGGTCCATCGAATCATCTACAACACATGGCTCATCATTAGATAAGTCAACACCTTCAACAACCGCTGGAACCTGCTGCTGCTGTTGCTCCCCCTGCAACTGTGCCTCACCTGCTGCTGCCTCCTTGTATACACCCTTAGATTTTCTTCCTCATTGACCCTTCTCCACCTATCTCCACCCATAGAACATGGAATTGAACCAACCACAATCCTCGGTTGCTCACCTTCCTCAATCCTTGAAGTTTCAAGCTCCCCCTCTCGACTAGCATCACCCATGCTAGGAGAGTCGAGATCAAACAAAGAACTCAAATCAGTTCTCTTTCCATAGAAAGGCTCTGACTCCATGAAAGTCACATCCATACTCACAAACATGCGTCGTTCAGAAGGACTCCAACACTTATATCCCTTCTGTCCAGAAGAGTATCCCATGAAGATACACCTAACAGCCTGAGGATCCAGCTTTCCCACCGAGGGTCGGTGATCTCGAACGAAGCATGTACATCCAAAGACTTTTGGAGGGACGATGAACTCATTTTTCCCTTTCAACATCTCACATGGAGTCATCATTCCAAGTATTCTTGATGGCATACGATTGATGAGATATGTTGCAGTCATAACTGCTTCACTCCATAGAAATTTAGGCACATTCATAGTATACATGAGTGACCGGGCTACCTCCAAGAGATGACGATTTTTCCTTTCAGCCACTCCATTCGAGGGGTGTATCCGACAGAGGTTTGATGTAAAATCCCTTCGGCTGATAAGAAGGTATCAAACTCCTTATTCACATACTCTGTTCCATTATCTGATCTTATAATCTGGATATGAGTATTGAATTAATTTTTGACATATACATAGAAGTCTTGAAAGCATTTTAGCACCTCTGTTTTTGTCTCATAAGATAAAGCCAAGTCATACGAGTCTGGCAATCAATAAAAGTAACAAAATATTTCATGCCACTAACAGAGGCAACAGGAGATGTCCATACATCAGAGTGCACAAGAACAAAGGGAGACACACTGCGAAGTCCCTTGCTTATATATGAGGATCTAATGTGCTTACCAAATTCACATGCATCACACATTAGTTTACTCCTGTCCACTTTATTTATTACATCAGGGAATACCTTACTCATAGTTTCAAAAGATATATGGCCCAGCCGACAATGCATAAGCATTACTCAAGCCTCCTCTTCACTTGACGTCGCCACCAAAGCAGAACATAGCCCAACATCTCCCTCCCTTGGATCCAAGTACCACAACCCATTACTCCTGGTGTCAGTCCCAAGCTGTCTGCCACTCTGTTTCTCCTGAATAAAACAAGCTTCTCGATCAAATATAACCCGGCAATTCAAATGATCAACCAATGAACTTATTGAGAGCAAATTGACTGGAAAGGATGGAACATGTAAAACTGATGATAATGTAATTGAGGGACTGCATTGAACAATGCCAACACCTTTAATGGGTTGAGATGTTCCATCGGCAGTTTGTATAGTTTCCATGTATGTGGGTGAGAATGGAGTATATGATTTAAATTCATCCAACATACCCGTAACATGTGTTGATGCACCCGAATCTATAATCCATTTACCTGGATTTGAGTGAGCCAGATTAGCGGAAGTGCTGGATACAATCGCAGTCCTTCCGTCTTTATTCCCTAAATTTTCAAATCTCTTCTTTAGCTGCCTCAACTCCTCTAGCTCTGCAACTGAGACCTCTACACGTTCAGGTGACTCTTCTCTAGTCATTGCAAAGTTCGCCTTGTAGCTACTCTTACCTCTCTTACTTCTACCTCCTTTCTGTCCACTCTTAACATAAACCCGATCTTTACCCCGATTAAGCCTGCGGGGATGGGGACAGTTACGGCTTAGGTGACCCATCTCACCACAATTGAAGCAATCTCTTGTCTCTCTTGTTTCAGTTACTGCAAAGGCAGGGCGAGTAACTGGCAATGCAGTGTCTGTCATCACCTTTAATCTAGTCTCTTCTTGTGCAATAGCAGCAATTGCTTCCTCTAGTGTAGGAAGAGTAGGCTGATGAAACATAGTAGCTCGCTTTCCATCAAATTTTGGATTTAACCCTTTCAAAAATTCAATCACCCGCCTACGTTCAATCCACTTCTTAATAGTGGATATGCAATCTGCATGAGGCAACTCAAGAGGATCGTAATGATCTAGATCAGCCCACAATCGCTGCAACTCAGGAACATACTCCATCACGGAGCTCTCCCCCTGTCTTAGATCACTAATTCTCTCCTGTGTCTCAACCATCAACATCACATTCCCTCCTCCCGAGTATAACTTTGACAAAGTTTTCTATACCTCAGCCGCATTTGAGATTGTCTTGACAGTTGCAGCAATAGTAGGAGACACCGAACTCAACAGCCACGCCACCACCAGTGAGTTGGTAGCACTCCAAGTTCGCCACTCTGCATCTGTCTTATCCGCCGGCTCAATTGATTCTCCTTTAACAAAGCTCTCCAACCCTTTTGTTCTCAGGATTAACAATGCCCTCCGTGACCAACTCAAATAATTTCTCACACCCTCCAACTTAACGTCATTCGACATTAATTCTATTTTCTGCATTGTCTCAGTATGAGGGACAATTGCCTTGCCTGAGTACAATGCCCCACTCTTCTCTGTGAGAAGTTGTGCCAACGTCTCGAGCACCTGCTGCAGTCCTTGATTCTCCCCCATAGCTGCAGCACAATCTCGAGTAACAGCACTGCACCTCACTTCCCTTGCTCTACCGAATCAGCCAATTTCCTCTCTTAATACTTTCACCCAAAAGCATTAACATCCAACAGTAGCTACAAAGGGGAGCAGAGAGTTCGCACCGGCCTTCCTTCCTCAACCGCTTCTTTCACAAGCACAGAGATTCACCTCTCCTCACGCCGCCCGATCCTGCCGCTTCCTTCCTCTCCTCGCCTCTGCTTCCACTCGCCGCCTCGGTTCCCCTGCCTCGGGCTCGTTCGCCGCCTCGGTTCCCCTGCCTCGGGCTCGTTCGCCGCCTCGGTTCCCTGAGCTTCCGCGCCTCCGTCTCAGTCCCGAGCCTCCGCACCGCCCGGACCTCGTCTTGATCTCCGGTAGCCACGAGCTTCCGCGCCACCCGGAGCTCTCCGTCCCGCACTACTCGGTCACCGCCCCGAGCCTTTCGCGCCGCCCGGAACTTTCGCGTCCTCCGCTGCAGCCCGGACCTTCCTCCTCCACCGGGACCAAGTGCCGCCGCCACGGCACCTAGGGTTAGGGCGCTGGTAAGAGCTCTGATACCATGCTGATTTTGTGAATGTATGTTTCTTGTCTTCACTATTGCTCAATACCATATACATACACAATACATGAGCCACATGGGCAGTATATAGCCTATATACTCAACATTTTCCCAATGAAACTCTGGTAAGTCCACAGTTTTACAAGGTTATGCAGCATATATTTGATTGTTTCTGTAGATATATCATTCTGTAATCCTAATTAACGCTTGATTTGGCAAGTATGTCTATGAATGCAGAAGGAACATAGGTTTTGTTGAGGTTCCAAAGAAAAGTAAGACTTGTAGCTTTTATTCCATACAAACGTCACATGTTTTCAGAAGAACAAGCTGTGAGAGCAAGTATCTTTCAAGGTATCATAATTCAGATATGAACCAGAATTTGTAATCTTCCACAGTGTCACATCTTGTACAACCAATAAAAGAATGAACAGCGTATTTAACAACCTACTAACAGGTAAGGTACTCCTTTTATGTAGAGAACAAACAGAATTACCTCTTTAGCATTCTGAATGATGGCATGTTCTGAACACTTGAAATGCCTCCAATTGTAAGCTCTTGCTCTAACTGAACTCGTGTGGACTTTAGAACTTCCTGATAAAATGGAAATAATAAATATGACCAATTGAAAAGGTGATGGAATGGGAAACCATTAGTATGCAGAGATTATATCTTCTATAAGGAACACTCACATTGAATTCCATATAACTAGCTCACCTTGCGAGCCACTGAACATCAAGCATATGAAAGGCGACACAGAAAAGGTTATCAAAAGCCATCTCATCATCTTTAGGACCTGTTTGGCATGACCGTAGTTTTTCTGAAAAACAGCTTCCGCCTGAGCACAGATCACAATCCACTATGCACACAAACAAAGAAGCGCTAGATTTAATAAGTATTTAATGATAAATGATCATACATATATCTATTAAATGACATACCATAACTATTTAATCTCTACTAAAGTATTTAAGTAGACGTAGAGACTGAAAAATTACAATAATTACACTATAAATTCTCTCAATAGAAAAATATATTAAACCGAGACAAATATAAGAAACCGATGGAGTATTACGGTACTAGTACTACTTACTTTCCCCCCTATAAGGAAATAAAATTCAATGCATATCCTTCCTCCCCTCTGATGATTGAACCTTCCCGCAAACGCCACGTCACTTGGTGGTTCGCGCCACAACGCCCGAGGCATGGCGCTCCTCCCCCTGCTGCTGCTGCTGCTCCGCCTCGTTACCTCCGCCGCCGCCTCCACTCCGGCCACCGCCCTCTTCGTCCTTGGCGACTCCACCGCCAGCTGCGCCGCCACCACCCTCCCCCTCAACCTCTCCTCCTCCTCCACCGGCCCATGTCTCTTCCCCTCCAACCGCCGCCTCCTCCCCGACATCCTCGGTAAGCGTCCCGTTCACTGAACACCACGGACACGGCACCACAAACCCCTAACTCACGCAGTCGCACCATTGCCCCCGCAGCCGGCAAGATGGGCCTCCCGCCGCCTCCCCTCATCTCCACCCTCAACGGCTCGGCGGCCGCTGCGGCCAAAGGCGTCAACTTTGGTGGTGAGGAGGGCGAGCGTGGGATCTTCCGCATGGGCGCCGTGGGGCAGCAGCTGCGCCTGGCCACCGAGACGCTGCAGCTGCTGCGGCTGGAGGCCGCCACGCCGCAGGACGCGGCCGTGGGCGTGGCGGGCGCGGTGTTCGTCCTGTCCTTCGGCACCGACGCGTACGCGCGCCTGCTCGCGCGAGGGTCGGAGGCCGATGCGTCCGCGCCCAAGCACGGCCGCCGCGGGTTCGGCCGGCTCCTCGCTGACCGCGTCGCCCGCACAGTCTCAGTATGCTTGATTCCTCTCCAAACCCCCAAACTTGTTATTACAAGCGGTGTTCTTGAGTTGAGGCGTCGCTGTTGAGTGCAGGAGCTGTATGAAGCGGACGTGAGGAGGGTGGCGGTGATGGGGGCGGCGCCGCTGGGGTGCGCGCCGCGCGTCATGTGGGAGGGGCTGCACCTTCTCGATGGGCGCAGCTGCGTGGAGGAGGCCAATGAGCTCATCCAGGGCTACAACACCAGGCTCGCCGCTCAGCTGGACGCCCTGCGGCCGCAGCTGCCTGGCGCTGACATTGTGTTCTGCGACATTTACAAGGGGATGATGGAGATGATCACCAACCCTGGCAGCTACGGTAAGATTGAATGTTTTCTCTATTCTACTAACCTTGTAGAGGATACTAGAATAAGCATCGTGCATGCCATCATCTTTTCTAATCTTAAGCCTTCTTCTTATAGGATCTTCTATAGAAAAAATGTTGAAGGCTTCAATCCAAATTAAGGTTACCACATTGTGCATTTTAATTTGCACATTCAGATTCAAAACGTCTCGCTTTTATTCAGTTTCAAAACTTCTCGCTTTTATTCAGATTCAAAACTTCTCACTTTTATACTAACCATATGATGCTGTGGCATTCAAAACAGAAATGCCAAATCTTAAGTCATGTTCTATGATGCTACGGCATTTCTAGTGCCATAATCAGTATCTGTTCTGAAAGATGTTCCATGTTACAAAAGTTTTTTTTTTCTCTTGGGGGAGCTCGATCCATGATTTTGCAGGTCTTCTCTTTCATTTCTTCTCTTTGGGATTGTTGAAAGTACACAAGTAGTTGTTGCATGCTCAGTGCATCGATTTTGTGAAATAACAAGTGAAGTTATATACATTTGATCAGTATAATTTTCTATTGGGCATGTAGCATGCTCCTTATGATCATCGGACCTTATACTGATACGCGTGCTGCACATGCTTGACAGGTGCAACTATTCGATTCTCATAAGTCTAGTGTGGATTTTCTAGAAACTGAATTTCTTCAATTCGTACTTGATAATTCAACAACATTACTGAAGTCCCAAGCTGAAGAACGAGGTTCTCCATAATTCATATTGAATCCACATTAGTTGTGCATGTAAACATCATCTTTGATCTATGTGCGCAATCAGTTCTATCTGGGTTATGCTGTGCTTGTTTTCTGAGGTCCTGGATTTGCTTGTTACCAGTCCTCAATTCGACTAGCCTGCTAGTAGCTTTTCCACTAGCTTGCTCCTGGTTGACAAAATTACAACAAGACATATATACTACCTACAAAAGTAACCTGGATGCACCCTTCTTAAATTCTGCTTGTTAGACCAACTCCCTTCATCCCCTGTTCTCTTGTTGCTTTCTTTCTTCAATTCTCAAACATGATCTTACAAAAGTATGAAAAAAAATTGGCGGTCCTAATTGGTGTTCATGACATACTAATTAATTATTTGTTGCTACCTCAGCAAATTATTTTTTGGTTAGTTGTATGCAAACTCAAATGTGCATTTTGTATTTCTAAGGAAATTTAATCGCAACAGTTTCATATGTAACCAGTTGTTAAGAAATAGATGATCGCATATCGTTGACATTAAAAAAGTCACGAGTTCCTGATAAGAAGTCATTTTTTCTCTTAATAGTACAACTTACAAGTAGTACTCAATAACTTGCCTTTCCTGCTAGTATGAATTTGTAGTCTTTTTCTAGACTGATACTAAAAATGCAAAAATGAGGTTTATTGGTGAAAATGAAAGGTATATATTTCAGACTAGTATACGTGTAGGAACTGAGTCTAGCTCAGTTGGTGAGAAGGTGTGGATATACACCCCCACCACCCAGATTCAAGTTCTCTTCGAGGCGAATTTGGATGACTATTATGGCTGTGTGCATCCTTAGTTGGTGCAAACGCCGAGAGTTGTACTTCCATTTCTAAAAAAAGACCAATATACGAGTGGTCCTTTTTGCACAGGTGTCGGATGCCTTTTTAGTGAAAATGAAAGGTATACATACGGCTGGTCCTTCGTTCTTGATTCCTGTACACGTAGGAAAGCATGCATATAATGTATATAGCTAAATTCCCGTGCTTTGTCACGGATATAAATAATATCATTTACCCCAGCACATCGAGTCTTCGGGATTGGGTTGATCCACTCCCTCGACCAACCTGACATCGCCTCTCCACCACTGTGTTCGGCCTACACCGAGAAGCTATTTATTCATCTTCGGAATAAATAGCACAATCTAGCTGAATAACATCAGCAAGAAACCCCGGTGTGGAGTTTATCCACGTACAACGGGCAACATCAAAATTAAGAGCTTCTTTTGCACGTTTGTGTGCTGCTTGATTCGCGGTCCTGTCCTCAGGGCTTCAATCTCTTGTAGGATGTAAAACACTGACGATCTTTTGAGCAGCTGAACTCTTCCACAAATTTACCGTGGATATCATGAGAATATGCTTATGATCTTAGGATGATAATACAATTGGCAATGATAATGAGGATTTGTTGAAACACTCATTTTCGGTATTTTTCAGAGGCTGTCAGACTTCAGGCGGTCAGACCGGCTATGGGTAGGTCATAGGGGCTGGCGGTCAGACCAGTCATAGCTGGCAGTCTGACCAACCAACAGTTCAAGTTTGAGTTTGAGGCTGGGCCAAAAATAGGGGGTGTAGTCAAGAGCTTGATCTCATAATTTTTAGAGTTTTGAGTCAAAAGTTCTATTTATTTTGATTTTTCAGAGAGGGTTCAGATTTTCAGGAAGAAAATCTAGCTAAGTCTTTGTGTTGGCAGTCAGACCAGCTCAATTGGGCGATCAGACCGACCATGGGTGGTGGTCTGACTGATTTTGCCCTGTTCACTGGCTGGCAAGACGGCGATGATCGTAGGTTAGGTCAATTTCATAGGTTTTTAGCCCATATATGTTGCATAATGCATGTTTTGACTAATGTATGTCAAGTTGCGAAGAATTTGTGCCCGTGCCCGTAATCAATTTCTTGGTCTATTGTTGTGTAAGAGGCTTGGAGGTCAACGACGGTCAATGGCAAAGATGATCGGGACTAGGCTCGGAGAGCTGAGGTCTAGAACAATCAAAGATGTCCGGTGAAGTCATTGGACTCAAGTATGACGTAAAATGGAGAAGGATGACCGAACAGGAAGTTTGGTGCGACGGGTTGCATCAAGCGACGCGGGGTTGGTGTAAGTGTCATAGTGGTTTCGGTGGGAGCAGAATGAGAGAAACTTACCGACATGAAGAGAGACCTTGATCATCCGACACATGGCGAAGCATGTGACTGCTTCATGATGATTGGACTCGGTCTTTGGAGAAGAATCGAGAATGGGTCTTTTGGTAACTTCACCAAAATACCGTATTGGTGACCTTTGGCTAAATCGCGGCGCAAGACGGCACAAAGGGAGACGATTTAGGTCAAGTGAAGATAAAGATGACGAAGAAACGGATTTAGGAAGCCCGGTTCGTCATTCGCTTTGAGAAGCGTATGTAAGTGTATATCCGTTTGTGTGTAGGCTTAACATGTGCTCGTTAGGGTCTTCTCTCTCAGTCTAGCCTCCACTATAAAAGGAGAATCTTCAGAGGTGGAGTTCTCAAGCCTTTCCAAGAGAAAAAAAACCTAATTTGTGTTTTAGGGGTTTTGGAGTAGTTAAGGCTAGGGTTTGTGAGAGATGTATTGATTGTGTGCTCAAGTGTTGAGTTTTTATCTTCCATGGTGGAGTGATTGTAAACAAACATCTATATCAAATCAATCCAAGCAAGATTTCTTCAAGATGAGTCTCTTCTTGTTCTTACTCTTTTTGATAACTTTTGTGAGTTTTGTGATCCGTTGGTTTTCCTTTGGTTTCTTGCTGTGATCTTGTTTGCTGTAACATGTGAAAATATATCTAGGATCATCTTGATCATCATCTACCCGTGAGCAAGTCTTTAGATCAAGGTTTGAATCTCCTCGGTTCTTGAGCCCTTTTGTCCTCATTTAATATATTGATGGAATCTTAATAGATTTCTGATCTTATTGACGAGCTATGGTTAAAATTTGAGAGGATTTAGATCACCGGATTAAAAGTTGAGTCGATTTGTGATTTTGATCTCCGCTAATTTCACTGTTCATTCATGTGAGAGGTCAAACCGCCATGCCATCGGTCAGATCACCCATCCTTAAAGGTCCGACCGCGCAACTCTTTTCGTTTTGGTTTTTTTTGGTGTTTTTGGTTGTTGTGTTTCGAGGTTTTGATAGGATTCAATACAATACTTTTATTGTGTTTGCACATTCAATCTTCATAGCTTCCATAGCTATTGAAGTAAGAATGAAATTGAATTCGGTCTATGTGAAAAAGAAGTAGTACTCCTATTCACCCTCTTCTTCGGTCCAACATTAACCAAGTTCATGCTATCGGTCTATGTGAAATAGAAGTAGCACTATTGAAGTTAATTTGTTTTTAGGGAAGGCGGCTTAATTACCAATTACTCCTAATTTCCTAATGGTTGTGTATTAATGTGTCGTAGGATTTGACGAGGCGAGGGAAGCATGCTGCGGGCTGGGCCCTTTTGGGGGAACGGTGGGGTGCTTGAGCCGGGAGATGGTGTGCCCCACCCCGCAGAGACACGTGTGGTGGGACCTGTATGGCCCCACGGAGGCGGTCAACTCGCTCCTCGCGAGCTGGTCCTGGTCGGCGCCTGTCTCCTCCAACCCGAACACGAGCATCTGCCGTCCCGTCATTCTGCAGCAGCTGGCCGGCGGCCATGGCCATGGGTCGCCGTCGCTGGCCGGAGTAGCATCAGCAACGAACGACAGGTAGCTAAATAAATGTATTGGCTGGCGTGAGGAACACTGGACGGCGTAATTGATACTCCTGTGTTGATTTGATTTTTATAGGGCGTGGTTTGACTTGGTACGGTCTTTAATAACTACAAAATCGTATGCATACTGTGAAGTACATTCAAATACAAGTGTAACGGTACCGTCTTTGTGTTACTAAATTTATATATTGTTGATCTATTTGTTGAGCAGCCATTACAAAGTTTAAATCTCAAAATACGTGGAAGCAAAAAAGCGTATGGAGGAGCGGATGAGAATGAAATTTTGAAATTTACCATTTTCTAGCATTATGCCCGCGGGTTGTAGTTTGTTAGGTGTTCTTTTTGGTTTGTGCAGACGATGGTAAAAGACATCCATATCTGTCGGGGTTTGCTTCGGGCGATGGTAACAGACATCTATGTCCGGACATGTTATCTATAGGGATGGCAATGAGGCCTCATTCCCTATTCCCCGACGGGGAATTCACTCATTAGAGGATAGAGATGAGGTTATTTCTCCCCACAGGATACTAATATGCAAATACAATTCCCCATCAGGTGAAGCGAGGATGGGGCCATTCTCCTACTCCCATCCCCGCTACCCGCATGGCCCCCGATAAGACATGCATGCCACTAGCTTACTACCACACAACCCGATAAGGCGATAGCCCGATAATCTCTTTTGTATGTGGATGTTCATACCTATTTTATAACATTATGGATATTATTTTCTCTTCTTTCGGGATCTAACTTTCGGGTATGGGTCCCCGTAGGGCCCCGATAACCCGATGGGGACGGGGATGAGGGAAAATAGCACCCGAGGACGGGGATGGGGACGAGGATAGGGAATTTTTCTTCTCTCGGGGATGGGGATGTTCCACCACTCTCCGACGGGGAATGGCCCCGTTGCCATCCCTAGTTATCCCCCACAACGGTAAGCTCCGGATCGATGGTAAAAGAAGTCCATGACTGAGTCAAGCTCATCGGGCAGGTTGGTGTTAGGGCATGGTATTGTAAAGGCATTGTGATAATAACTTAGTCGTACACCTACAGAAGTGTGTGAGCGGACATTATAAGTTGATTATCTCTTGTGGGTCAAGCTGTACAACCTCTGCAGGGTGTAAAACTATTCGAATAGCCGTGCTCATGGTCAAGGGCGGGCAAGATGCATTTTTACATGGTAGATTTTGATTTTGATTTCAAAAGAGTAAATTTTAGGAACAGGAGCAGTTGAGACTCTCGGGTAGTTTTTTGGCAGCTAGAGCCCTATCCTATAAACCTTGGTGGCTAGAGTCTTGATACTAGTGGTTGGTAGCTAGAACCTCCACTAGAGATACAATTAATTAATTTATTGAATCTACTTTTGTCAAATGTGCTTTATGAAAACGGTTGAACCCTAAAATATTGTTTTGTACAAAAACCATATAAACCTCATTTGTTAAAGCTATACATATGTTTTTTTCCAAGATTTACGAAGTACTTTATGTACTCATATGCTACACTCAAACAAATCTCAAAAGTCTACAATGATGCTGAGGACGACTACAACTTCTTTGCCTGTGGGTTTGACGAAGAACATCTAGAGTACTAGGCCGCACTCCCCTAGTCGAATGCCGGTGGGCAATTTGATAGGTCACCTCTCGAGTTTACTCTTTTGCTGTTTCCGCTATTGTAAGACTTAAAGTCTTCTGACCTCTTTTGTATTAGGTGGCCATAAGGCCGGTACCTTGTTGTTACTTTTGTGTTAATCGAGATTCGAACTTATTATCAACGATAAAACTTTACACACTAACTACTGATCCATAGACTAGTGCAGAAAATACAGAGGGTTCCGGATTCGAAATTCGAATCCCGACACCCTCCTCCATTGAGTTTTCCCCTCGGCGGGCCCGAGAAGCCTGACCATATACAACTGACAGGATGACAAGTGGACCCACCACCTTCAGGTGTGTGTGTGAAATTTGAAATTAGGAAGCCCCTATCTCAATTTCGAATCCTCCTCTTCTCTCCTCTTGCTCGGTTGCTCTTCCTCCTCGGCTCCACGCGGCGGGCCACCAATCCAATACGATCCATCCATGGCCGCCGAGCAGCAGCATGGCGGCAGCGACAAGGAGAAGGAGCTCCTGTCGTCGGTGGTGGGCGACATCCGGTGCTACTCCGGCTCCGACCCCCTCCGCCCATGGCTCCGGTACTGTACCACTCTCAATCACTATGCGGCTATGCCTATGCGCATCCATTCCTTCCTTGTTCTCCTCCTCTATGAATTTTCCGTGATCGATCCATATTTTGCTAGTGGGATGCGGAAGATGGAGGAGGCGCTGCCGCCGGCGACGCTGCGGGAGAAGCTGCCGAGGTTCCTCCAGAAGTGCGCCCAGGAGTTCCAGGACGACGCCCGCTACCGAGACGATCCCCGTTACCTCCGCGTCTGGATCCAGCTGGTGAGCAACTGCTACAACCAATCCCCTTCCCCTGTTGCTATTGGCTCCATGTCGATTTCATTCCACTGGGGATCTATTCAAAGAGGTTGGGGTTTGTTAGTGTTTGGTTGCAGTTTATATGCTAAAATTGACTGGTATGGGCTCGAGGTTTCTTCCTAGTGCCATCTTGTGTCTGCACTAGTTTGATCGAGATTTCAATCTGATACAGTGACATCATACTATTATTTGTTTGCTCATGCTAGAAGCTGCATCATATCTGGGCCTGAATGTTTTCACCCAAAATCCTGGCTTCCATGTGTGCAAATAGAAACTTGCTGTAACTTGCATCGTAGTGGAACAGGATATTTGATTTTTGCAAGGCAACAAAGTGGATTCTGTTTGCTTTCAGTAAATGGCTTAACCATAGTGAGCTCCATTCGGCTTTGGAGCTCTTGTGAAGTTGTCATAACCAATATTTCCTTCGATTGGAAGGTCTTATTGTGACCTTTCCATTTTCTTCATGGTCCAGATGGACTATGTGAAGGATGCAAAGCCTTTGCTGAAGAAGATGGAGAGGAACAGAATAGGCCTCAAGAGAGCTTCATTTTATATGGCTTATGCACTATATTATGAGAAACACAAGAGGCTTGGGGAGGCGGAGAAGATGTACCGCTTGGGAATCCAGAAGTAAGCTCTTGTCCCATTGTCCTTACTATCACTACAATTTGTTATTATTGCCTGAACTTAAGTTCGATTAGCTACATCTGATATATTATGCTACGCAAAAGTCATGCCTGTAGCTCAGGTCCACCTACCGCAAATCAGTTAATACAACAACAATAGTGCTTTAGCATCTATTCATTCTGGATTCCTGAGGGTTTTTTTTATTCATCAAAGGCAGCGGCTTATATGTACATATATTCGCATCAGATCACATATCATTGGATACAGCTTGTTGCATGTAACACTTCATGTGATCTGATCTAAATATGCAGTTCTTCTAAAAGTAAAGGTTGGTACTTACTGAAGTGTTCAATAGCCTTGCAGAGCCTATCGCGGAGTTGCGCAAATCACATGAACAGTTTTTGCATCGCATGGAACAATACAAGAGGAGAAAAGATAAAGTATAAGTCTCATTTCGTGTGTTACTTCATTTTAGACCCTGCCAAATATTGGGTTTGTATAATCGTTTTTTAACATATGCATTTCAGCTGCAGGAAAGATTGCCTCGCAAAGTTGGGTCAACAGCTACATGTATGAACCAAGTTGAAGGTGCGTCTAAGGAAAAAAGGGCTTCTATGTGCTGCACAAATAAACTTTTTCCGGTGTAACTAATGCTGCGCTAAAAAAGCTTATTATTCAAATGTCAACCCTTTCCAGAGCAAAATTAATAAGTTACTTTCAACACTTAAACCATCATTCTTTTAGATCCTTACTTTGAGCTGTCCTTTTTGTAACACATTTTCTTTTTGATTTGACAATTGGCACACAAGTAGAACGGATAACAACCTCCTTAAGTGGTACCTCAATTGTTATTGGGAATATGTTGCAGGTGAAAGCAGAAATTGTACAGAACTGAAGTCCAATCCAATGCAAAAATCAGGAAACAGTTCAAATCCTTCATTGTGTTGTTATCCTCCATTAGGACCTGCTAAAGTTGGCGTACTATCCAGAGGCACCTCAGGAGATAACAAGAATTTGTCACGTTGTAATAGTGACGACACTGTAGTTGTACGATTTGTGGGCTCTGCATTGGTTGGGAAGTCAGAAACTGAAGATGCCTGCCATCATGGCCTTGTTGAACCAACTATAAACACTAAGGAGGCAATGGATGCTATCAATAGCATGTTTCTAGAGCCGCTGGAACCAGAGACAATTCTCAAGAAACGTTCTAAGCGTGACCAGCCCAAGTATAATCAGCAAACAAGTGCATTTGAGATCTTTGTTGATGAAGATGAGCCTAACGGTAATGATCCAAACATTCTCCATAACAGGAACATGAAGTCAGATCATCCAAAGTTCAGTCAACAAGCAAGTGCATTTGAGATATTTGTTGATGAGGATGGTCCTAATGGTAACAACAAAAATGTGGGCCAAAACAGGAACATTAAGAAGGAAAACATAAAGTTAAATCAGAAAACAAGTGGATTTGAAATCTTTGTTGACGAAAACGTGCCTAATGGCAATGACCAAAATGCCATTTGCGACAAGGACACTAGGTGTCCTCCAAGACCATTATGTGATTCATCAAGGCAGCAAGGCAAAGGTGACTTCCAGAAGCCATTTGTGGGAGGATTTGCAATATTGGCTGATGATGAAGACGAACAATGTGAGAAAAACGATGATGGTGTAAAGATAAATTCCAGAACTGTGCACCGTACTCATGATAAGGATATGTTGCTCCAACCAGAACAAGATGATTCAGAAACAAGATATTATGAAGGTTCTCGTCCTGTAATTTCCGGACTTCGAGAAGACACAATCATTCATAGGTTTGTTGGATCTGCTGTTGTTGGTGAGCCTAAAGTGGAAAATGCATGCCACCATGGGTTAGTTGATCCAACTGTCAATCTAAAGGAGGCTATGGATGACATAAACAGCATGTTTGGGAAACCACTGAACTTCAAGGGTGAGAAAACATATAAGAAGAAAACCAATGCACTATCAGAGAGAAAAGTGGCTCCAATTTCTGGTTTCTCAATATTAGCTGACGATGGCCTAGAAGAGAACCACGCTGCCCAAATTAAACCAAGCAATTCCTGCAAATTTGGATCTCAGAGTGATCTCTTTGAGCCCACTATTACCACCCGCGATGTCATGGCAGAGATCAATGACATGTTTGGGATGCCACTAGACTTCTAATACACATGTTTAGAGGGAATTGAATAACTCAACAGACAATTTGCCTTCACCTTTTTACTCTTTCCTTGAGAGTCTCGTTTCAAGATGTTAGAAATATGCAGTGTCTTGCTGATACGAAGAGCTTGGAATTCAGTTGATTCCTTTGGTGCATAGGTGGTGACTGGTGAGTGTTTGCTTAAAGTAGTTCAAATGTATACGCTTTACGATTTATCATTCTTGATTATATATGAATGTGTTTGGGATACCTAGGAGGAACTAGGCATCAATTTAATTAAGAAGAACTAGACACCTAAATTCGAGTCGAAGAGGACTCGAACCTAGGTAGTGGGGGTGTATGCCTACACCTCCAACCAACTGAGCTAAGCCCAGTTCCCTTGATATATAGGAATGGAACAGAGCGGGCATTAGCTTCCTGACCCGCAAGTTCATCTACTTGATGCCCTGATGTTTTGCTCTGTTACTTCCTGAAAAATGCTTCTCCTCCCAACGCAGGTGGAGATATACAGAAGATGTTACTGGAGAGCCACCCTCTGGTGATACAGGGCGCAGGAGCTGGCAACGATACCACTGCCGCTGGAGTTTTTGCTGATATAATTGATCTCTATTCTCTATAATCTTTCCAGAAAACGGCATGCTTAGCTTCCAGGTCTTTGTTAGCACCAGGTCCTTGAGCGTTATACCATATGAATGCTGGTATTGGCTTAATTGTTTCCTCGAGACTTGAGGTCACAGAACATTTTATTCGTTCATTGCTGTATTAGCATGTTGCAAAGTTCAAGCTTGCGATATTTGATCAAATTTTTGGCAAGCATGGTGATGCTGCTGTGATGTGCATAGCTGTGAGTTCTCTGCTTATTGAAGCCACTGTCAGTCCGACATCAAAATCTCTCTCTGCTTGTTGCGTTATGAATTGTTGGGAATGCATGAATTTTGCAGGGATCGGTACAAATGTACAATTCTTCCCATGAAATTCCTCCGTTCCAAAAAGGGTCTTACAATTCTTACCCTCATCTGGTTTGCAATCTTTCCTTTTCACCATTTTTGCCCTGTTTGTTGTCAACTGCAGGTTTGGATTGGGGTGCCGGTAGGAACTATTGCAGCCATTCTTGATCTGAGCAAGATCAAAACCAGGTAAACTATGAAAGAAAATCTTGCAGGCGTGGATAATAAAACATAATAGAGTGCATTACCATTGTTAATTCCCATCAGGTACGAGCGAGACATGTACAGACTTAACAAGGGATTGATTAAAGAAGATGACGGCGGCGTATGATAAAACCCTAGCTGGTTGGTTGGTTTCGAGTTTCCAGCTCAACTCGACGGATTCATGGCCGGCCTATGCTAAGCTGCGCAAGCCGGCCGGCGATGTCCCCGCCGGCGGGCGCGCCCTCCTCCCTCGCCACGCGCAGCCCGGCGAGCCTGTCCGCAATGCCGTCCAAGGTGGCCAGCGTCCTCACCGCGGGGGAGATGGCGGCGCAGACGGCGGCGCACGCGGGCTCGTCGAGGAAGCAGAGGGCGAACTCGTCGCCGGACTCGGGTTCCGCCCAGGAGAGCGTCGCGCCATCCAGCCTCTCGAAGGCGTCGCCGGGGAGGATCGGGTACGCGAAGACGATGCGCTGCGGCTGCTGGGTGGCGTCGGGGCCGGCGTACATGACGAGGGAGTGCCCCTGCGGGCGGAGGATCCTCACGGCGGCGTAGCCGGCGCCGAGGTTGTGCCATTGGCCGGCGCCGGCTGCGCGGTGGAGGAGCTGGACGGGGTAAGCATCGGTGGCTAGGGATGCTAATGGTCTAGGACCCACCCCAAAACCAGCCCAGCCCACCTCCTTGATTACCCACCCACCAAACCAACTCAGTCCACTTCTCATTTTCTAAAAACCAAACCAGCCCAATCCATATGCAAAATCAGCCCAAACCAAACCAAACCATTTTCCTGAAATGGGTTCCCACCCATTCTCCCCCATTTCCAACCCATTCTCCCCCATTTCCAACACACGGAAGGGACCACATTGAAATAATTCGGTTCCGTTCAATTCGTATAGGTACGTACCCTGTTTACAACCGACGGTGGCCATGGGGTCGGATCGGTCGGAGTTGAGGGACGACGGCAGGTGAAATCTTCCTTGCTACTCAGCACGGATTGAAAAAAAAAGAGAGGAAAAAGTCTATTTTATAACCTGAACTTTAGTTCAAAAATCAACTATAAACTACAAAAACGTACATCCTACACTCTTAACTATCATAACCATAATTTTACCCCCTCAATCCAAACAGAGACAGTTTTAGGTGACGTGACGCCATGTGGACATCCACATCAAGTCCATGTCATATTTTTTTTTCATCCTATTTCTTCCTCCCCCCTCTCTCTCTCTCTCTCTCCGCTTTGGCCTCGCGGCCCTGGCTCCGCCTTCGCCTCCGCCTAGGTGGCGCTGGTGCCGAGGAGGGGGAGACTCGACTGGATTCGGCTCGGCTTCGGCCTCGTCGCTGTAGCTCAGCCCCACCCGCTCCAGCCTTGTCGCCTCCATCTGCTGTGCCGCTCATGTCGCTCCTCCGCTCCGCCCCCTCGCACGCTACGATGCTCCGGACCTCCTTCCCTAGCAACACTCGCTCCACTCCTGCTCCGTCACCACCATGATCTTCGGGGATAGCGCCTTGATCGCCGACAGGAAGCTCCCCAGTGGGGTCTGAGGCGAGAGGGACGAAAGCACGGACACGTCGGGGCTCAGCTGAAGCCGCATGTTCAGCTCCCGCTCCAGCAGCTCGCTGAAGCTGCTTGAGCTGGAGCACGCGATGATCTGGAGTGGGGTGAGCCTCGTGGCGTGCTTCTTGGTGTCGTCGACCGCGAGGAGGCGGTGTAGCTGCAGCACGACGCTGATGGCGAGCGCCTCTCCGGACCTGACACGGGGGTTTTGGTGGAGGCATCGAAGTCCGCCGTCGAGCCGCCTCACGGCGTTGGCGAATGGTATGTCGAACGCCTCGGCCTCCTTGGCGAGCACGGCGGACATGCTGGCGAGGAAGTCGTTGCTGTCGTGGACGATGGTGATTCGGAGGTGTAGGGGACCGTCGCCTTCCACCTCGACGACGTTGAGATCGCGCACCACACCCACGCCTCTTCTCTATCTCCTCTTTCGATGCCGCGTTCGCGCCAGCGATGGACCCCTCTCCATCTCCCCTGTCGACGCGTCGGCATTGTACGCGTGCGGGCTCGCGGAGATGGAGGGGAGTGAATGGAGCACCTCGCCTCCCGTTGTGCCTCTCTACCTCAGCCTCGTCGCCTCCCGCCGCCTCCTCGTGACTCCTGCCGCCTCCTCGCGAGTCGCGACTCCTGCCTTCATCACCTCCCGCGGTCTCGCCGCCTCCTTCGTGGCTCTGCCTACCTCCTCACGACTCCCGCTGTCGCCTCCTCGCGACTCCTGCCTCGGCCTTGTCGCCTCCCGCGGTCCCACCACCCCGCCATGGTCGCCCTGCGCTCCGCCATGGCTGGGCTGCTGGGAGTGGGTGGTGGAGTCGTGGAGGTGGTAGTGGGGGGCATGGAAAGGGAGGGAGGAGGAGGCGGCGGGGGCGGCTCGGGGGGGCATGGAAAGGGGGGCGGAGGAGGCGGCTCGGTGGAGGCATGGAGAGGGAGGGAGGCGGCGGCGGGGGGCGACACAGTGGAGAGGGAGACAAGGAGGAAGGGGTGGCGCTGTGGAGGCACGAAGAGGGGAGAGAGAGAAAAAGAGGAAGAAAGGAAAAGTAGGATAACATGTGGGCCCCACCATCATGCCAACAAAAATTGCCTTCACGTTAGCACCACATCATCCAAAACCACTACAGTTTGAGTTGAGGGGGGGGGTAAAATGAACGGTTTTGATAGTTAAGGGTGTAGGATGTCCGGTTTTGTAGTTTAGGGTTGATTTTTGGACTTTCGAAAAGTTCAGGGTTGGAAAGTAGACTTTTTCCTTGAAAAAATAGCGAAAAAGAAGAATTGAATGCCACGTGTCGACATCCACCCTTGCTGCTGCATGCGATCGAGCGGTTCAGATCACATGTTCTTATCTCACACTTGAGATTTTTTTTTATTATTTAATCCTTTTTTGAGAGATCGTTGTAACATTCGAAACTAACCACTGCAACAACTCGACTTACCGGTGCCAACATTTTAGATGGACTTGGAGTAGTAGGAGGTGGTCAGCCCACACCGCCTCATCGTTGCTGGTCGGATGTAGCGGCCTCGGCGCCACATCCTCGACGCCCTTTATGGTCGCAACAACAAACATCTGACCTTGTTGCGCCACGCTCGCCGGGCTCCGGCATCCTCTTCCTTCAACGACGGCCCTGTTGGTGCTTCGCGCTGAGCCCAAGGTCGTCAACAGCGGCGATGGAACATAGATCTGCCTGGTAATAATACGTGCTAGGTGTGAAGATCGCAGGCTCGCGTGTGCACTATGGCTAAAGCTCGCCGGAGCACAGCGCACGTTGCCCGATGGTGTGCGCCTTGGCCGAAGCTTGTGGAAGTTGGGGTGGATGTACCCCTGCTCTGCTCAATGGTGGCTCGGCAGCCCCTTCATCGGAGCTCAACTTTGTATGTATAGAGCGGGAGAGGAAGTTGAAGTAGTGGGTTTAGTGGAGAAGAGGACAAGATTGGGAAAGCGGAGTGGTCTGAGGTAGACAAAAAAAGCTAGGCATACGGGCAAGTCAGGTGGACGACGGAATCGTCCGATTTTTTGTTCTCACGCTGTACGTCTAAACAGTAGCATTTTTTTTTGGTGGGGGAACAATTGGACCACACCGCTGTAAAATGCAGATTTGATTAGCATGTTAGTACTTGGGTATTAACATACTGTTCATTTACTACACATAGATACATAGTACTTTTCCCGGAAGACTGGTGTTGTAACTCTCCTAGCACCAGGGATAGAAAAATCGGTCGGTTATCGCCTTTTCCGGGGTTTGCAAATTCATATTAAAATTTCGATTTTCGGATGGTTTTTAAGCGAATTCATACGAAATTCAACCGGGTTTTTCCCGAGAAAACCGGTAATTGCCCGTTTTTTTTTACCGGCCGCCCGGCGGGATTTGGTCCGGTACCGACTTTTGGATCCTTGCCTAGCACATCCTCTTTCCCTTAAAAAGGAAAAAAAAAGTGCAGACCATCAAGAGTGAACAGCTCGTACAGAGACATGTCAATCTCTCATCTGAATTCTCATACAATGAAAATGGCAGGATGTTATTTGTTAGCTTGTGATATTTAGTATTGTTAAATTATTGATGTATGTTCCAGGTGTTGAAGCTAGTGGTGTTATTGCCACACTACCTGGCAACATTGTATCTGCAGGTTACAAGATCATGTAAAATTCATGCCTTTCAAGTGAACTTCTATTCATGACTATTTGACACTACTTTTATCATGATGTTTTGTCAATATTTCTATTCACGAATCGGTCTCTGATTTTGCCATTAGTTGTTCATATCCTTTGTGTTTTTTTTATTAGCTACTGATGTATTAGTTATAGATTCTATGGATTCTTTTAAAAGATCACTGGAGTTCCGGTAACGAGGGAATAATAAATAATTGATAATACTGTTTGTCTTAAAATATGAAACAATTAGGCAGTGACTACAGTTAAGGTAGTACTATCTCAATATTTCTTAAATTTTGTACCAAAAAAATAGAAGAAATGAGATGCTATCTAATGAAATGGGATATGCTCCCTTGGGGTCTAGGGAGATCAGGATCCTTGATTAGAACAAAGATATTGTGTAAGACTGAGGTGATTGGTGTTGGTTGTTAGTTATACTTGAAAATTTTCAGATGATGGAGTTGTGGTTCGTGATATTTAGTATTGTTAAATTATTGATGTAGGTGTTGAAGCGAGTGATGTTATAGCCATACTAGCCGCCAACATTGTGTCTGCATGTTACAAGATTATGTAAAATTCATGCCTTTCATGTCAACTTCTATTCATGACTATTTTACATTAAGTTTTGCCAATATTTCTATTCACAGATCGGTCTCTGATTCGGCCATTAGTTGTTCATATCCTTGAAAAACTATTTTTAATTAACCACTGATGTATTAGTTATAGATCGTTGCATTTTTTTAAAAGAGATCGCTGGGGTTCTCGTGACAAGGGCTGCTAACAAGGGAATAAAAGTAATTGATACTTCCATTTGTCTTGAAAAATGAAACAATTAGGCAGTGACTTGAGTTAAGGTCATTATTTCTTAGATTTTTTTAAAATGCAAGAAATGAGGTGTTATCTAATAGAATGGGATATGGTTCCCTGGGTCTAGAGAGGTCAGCATCCTTGATTGGAACAAAGATATTGTGTAAGATTGAGGTGATTGGTGTTGGTTATTAGTTATACTTGAAATTTTCAGGTGATGGAGTTGTGGCTGACGAAAGAGGTGGAGAACTTCAAGGAGAAGCTGGTTGAAGAAAATTTCTACGTAACTACCGAGGTATGTGACCATATTATTATATCGATCATTGTTCTATTGCAAGGAAATGCTGCAATGTGCTTTGGTTGCTTCTTAGCAATAAAAATCGAGACCTATGGATGGAAGCCAAATATATTTGAGCAGCCTCAAAGGGTATTAGAAGAGAAATAGTAGTGTGCATTTGCCTTTTAGTGCAGATGTGGCTGCTACATGTCACTGGGTCTGATATTGCTTAAATTTATTGTCAGTGTGCTTGACATAGGTAGGTTCATAATGTTAGGCACTGCCTCAAGCTGGACCTTTTGGGTTCAATTTTGATGGGACCATGTTGATGAAAGGCATGAATTTCGCCCAACAAATTATCTCCATTATGCCACTTAGGACTCTGTCTAAAAGACGCACTGATCATGGCTGGGGACTTGATTAGACCATGTTGATGACGCACTGTACGCTGCTCGATTAGGGCGAAGAGTATATGTTGAAGGTTCATTTTCGCCTATATAGTTTTCACTCTATTTCTTTCTCTCTTTTTTTGCGTGATCTCATCATGTGTCAGTCCAAAGAATGGGCCCTCAGTTGATATATTTTGGGAGATATGGATGTCATCACAAACTGCGATTTTTTAGTTGATTTGTTTAGTACATGTACTATGTTTTTTTTTCAAGTGTGCAGCAACAGCTTCACTAAAAACTGTTAAAAAAGACATGCTAGCTGCTGTCAACATACTATCTTCTGTTTTTTTAGATCTAATTGTTTTGTTGTGATGTGTGCAGACTACACACTACGTATTATTTCTATATCCCATCAAGTCACATTATTTCAAGTTGATAACGATTGGCTACAAAGAGGTAAGAAAGGAAGTTCACATAATAATATTTGTATATCACAACTATTACTTGGGCATTTTTTTATGCATATAAGCAAGAAAATAGAACAGATCATGCGTAAGCAACACACAGATTTGTTCTTTGGTTGGTGGTTTCGGAAAATTCAGATTCAATGGCCGACACCTTTTTTCTGCTGGTTTCTATCGGTATTATGCAAAACATAGGTAGCAAACCCAGGTTTTGAAAAATAGTTTGCACAACAAGCTCACCACCTGCGTACAACAGTCACAGCCACGCCAATTGACATGGGTTAACTTCTAGTATATATAAAATATGCTCCGACACCGACCTCCGGCATGGAGGTCTAACCCTGTTAACTAAGCTAACCCCCACAAGGTGTGCCATTGTGCCAAGTCACAACTGTGGCCGTAAACCACACCCTTGCAACTTAAAATAGAACTTGGGTATGGTGGGTTAGAGCTTTGGGTTCTCACTTGAGTTTGTGATTTGTGACCATAGATTTCATCGGAGGAAATATGTGCGAGGGAATGGGGAGGAGCCGGAGGTGTGCAGGCACCTTCTGAAAATTAATATATTACACTTCATTACAAGAGTATAAAACTAATTACGCTAAACATAAACATGGCCTTTAGGCAGAGAATTTTTACCTAGAGGGCCATATAGTGATAACTAAATATCGAGAGATACTAAGTAAAAATATTTCGTTATTCTACATAATCAAATTAAGAACTATATAAAGGGTTTTGTCAACTATAGGGGACCAGAGCTTCCACTAGTCCCCTGCCTCCGTCCCTGCCTTTAGGCTAAAGTTTGCGGTTGTTGTATCGTGCTTAATTTCTAGGCTGTTGTGAAAGAAAAAAAAGAAGTTGCGAAAGGTCTATACTCTGCTTGATAAATCGGATTAAAGGTAGATAAATTGTGTTATCTAATGGTTGTCCTCTCAAATTTTATCTCATATATGTTCTAGAACGCAATAGTACATCCGTTTGCGCCTTGATTAAGAGGGGAAAAACAGCTAACTAAATATCCAAGCATCTAAAAGTGGCTCAACCCAAGCAAAATTATTACACAAAGCAGAGCCTTAAGCTGATGCAGTTTATACTTAAGTTAATGGCAAGCTAGGTCATCTAGACTCTTCTAGCTAACCTAGCTTAGTCATGCTCTAAGGGCGTCTCCAATTGTGTCATGTCAGTCGAACCATCTCTGCACACAAACCAAGATAAATCAATCAGTGCATATGAGAGAGGGATGAAGGAGTGAGAATATTATAAGTTTGACATAAATATTAGAGACAACTTATTGGGAAGCTTTTTTATTAATTAATCATTTTTAAAATTTTATTTTAAAGTTAACCCCACGCACTTTATTTCCAATTCTGACCCCTTTGGTCATGCCACCACCTGTGGTATGACAAAACAACACTGTCACGTCAGCCCGTATCTGGACAAGCTCTTGTCACGCCACCACCCGTGGCGTGACAGTATTGTTTGGTCACGCCACAACCAGTGGCGTGATAAAAAGTGCTATTTTGGGAATTTATCCTACCATGTGACAGTGTTGTTTTATCACACCACAGGTGGTGGCGTGGTCAAAAGGGTCAGAATTGAAAATAAAGTACGCTGGGTTAACTTTAAAATAATTTTTTTTAAAAGGTTAATTAATAAAAAAAATTCACTTATGGAGGTATTATTTCTAAATATGTCTTTCGGTGACGTGGAGTTGATATAACAAAATTAGAGACGCACTAATAGAGATGCCTAAAACAGGAAACCAAACGTTGTTTATTCACGACATAATTGTGTCAAGTCGACATGTAGGATTAAATGGGGGTATCAAACTCTTTTTCCTCCCTTTAATACCTTGTTCCCCTCGCAGTGGTCATAATCACGACATCATATCACAATTCGTATAAACGTAATTAAGCCGCGAGTCATTTTCTCTGCATCAAAAACACATTGCAAACCGAAGACTCACTGTTCAAACGGAGTTTCTCAAAAGGAAAAAAAAAAATGCAGACAGTTAGTGACAAGTGGTTTTGGCGCCACTGAGCCCAAGTTAAATATGACTGGCGTCCTAGACTGCTTAATTAGTGCATTAATCCACGGTGGTTAACACACATGAGCATCTTTTATTTATGTATGTGTGTGTATATAGGGAGGTCAAAGAATGAGAGTACTTGTGCAGGAGGCACGTGGTACTGACTATTAATAAGAAGAAAAAAGCGACTGCTGTCCATTACACAGGGCAACGTCGAGCTGAGTGACGTGGAACCGCCAACGCCTAATGTCGGGGTGGCACGTACATACAGCACTAGTACTTCTCTTCTGTTCAGAAAAACAAGTTGTTTTTGACAACGATACGGTTATCAAAATATAGTTTTAATCACTAATTATGATTGTAATATATTTGTAAAATTTAATAAAATTATAATATTATGGGAGTATTTTTCGAGACGAAACTACATGTAAAGTATTTTTAAGTTTGAGCGTACGTATTCCAAAACGACTTGTTTTTTTTTTTAACCGGAGAGCAGTACTTAACTGTGAAATGCAGTAGTTAACGCGAATAATAATGGCGGCATAGACTACATTTGCAATCTAGCTACAGGCGCTTCATGATCTCCAATAGCAAAGCAAACTAATCAAAAGTGGGATCTGATTGATTTTATTGTGATCCACAAAAAAAAAAAAGGCACAGAAAGTACATTGCATTAGATTATGTTTCGCTTGTTTGGGAGGTCTATTCCCGGTCGAGATCTATGTGGATAGATCGGAAATTCGAACTAAAATCTCGTTCCATATATGTGGATGAGTATGGATTTGATCACAACCAAACAAGATCTTAATCAGGGCCTGATCACTGTGCCTATGCGTGTGTAGGCCTTGCAAATAGTCTTGGATGAGGTGGACCTAGTTGCGTGCACAATATTTGCTGACATGTGAGGATCACACAGACATGTAGCTAGATTAAGAAAGAAGACCAAGACAACTCTACTGGGTACACGGTGGGAGCGCGAACGATGGTGCGAACCTATCACCCTAGTTCGAGTGTGCATCCCTTGAACTCATTCAGGTTTAGATTCGGGCATGATTGGCATGGGGCAATGTTTACGGTGGATCACGATTCTCTGCAGTAACAGCAGTGAGCAGTGTTTTGAGTCCACATGAATAGTACTCTGGAGTAATACTGAAGCACACAACGCGGTATAAAACAATGTACATTTTATTGCTACGGAAAATACTTTAGCGATTTCGCTGTTCTTTTCGGTGTTGTGGTGCTCGATATAGATCGTTCGTTTTAGATTGTGCGGGGGAGACAATGCTCTAATGTTAGTCACAATAGACCCTCTGTATTTTTTCTTCAATGCAGAGGATCCATGTCCTTACGGTAGTAGGATTGCTGCGTCAGTAAGGAGGAAAGGGCCGCGAAAGGATGAGGTGGATAGGCGAAAAAGTGGGGTGGATGGGAGGAGGAGATGCATAGGGAGATGTAGATGTGAAACAAATGTTAGAAGGCTTTCTTAAATATTGTTTTTACCCAAGTCACTCTAATACTTTTATTATAGCAATGCATAAGTATAAAAGTTGAATACTTTTTTTTTTCTTGAAACTTGTTTTTGCAAGATTATCTCTAGAATTAATCACCACTATATTTTATTTCCTACATATGATGCAGATGAAATGACTTGACAAATTAAGTTTAATGAGTCACTTAGGTTTTAGTCTCCCTCGCCTCTTACGTGGATGTCCGAGCTTCCGCTCAAAGTAAGTATGTACGAGAATATAAGGTAAAAAACAAAAAAAATCAAGGGTGGGAGTGGCATGGGACAATGTCTATCGTAGTCTACATCAGCAGGGAGGGGAAGGCGGCGGTAGGAGGTAGGAAGTTGGGTGGATGGGATGAGATGGGGAGATGTAGATGTGAAACAAATGTTAGAAGGCTTTCTTAAATATTGTTTTTACCCAAGTCACTCCAATACTTTTATTATAGCAATGCAGAAATATAAAAAGTTGAATACTTTTTTCTTTTCTTGAAACTTGTTTTTGCAAGATTATCTCTAGAAATAATCACCACTATATTTTATTTCCTACATATGTTGCAGATGAAGTGACCTGACAAATTAAGTTTAATATATGAGTCATTTAGGTTTGAGTCTCCCTCGCGTCTTACGTGGATGGCAGAGCTCCGCTCGAAGTAAGTATGTATGAGAATATAAAGTAAAAACAGAAAATATCAAGTGTGGGAGTGGCATAGGACAATGTCTATAGTAGCAGTGCAGCTACATCAGCAAGGAAGGGAAGGCGGCAGTAGGAGGTGGGAAGTTGGGTGGATGGGATGAGATGGGGAGATAGAGATGTGAAAAAAAAGGCTTTTAAGTAGATTTCGATAAATATTGTTTTTACCAAATTCACTCTGTATATACTTTTATTTTGTGTACTTTTATTATGGCGATGCGGAGATAGAAAAGTTGAATTTTTTTTCTTGAAACTTGGTTTTCGTCACCACTATATTTTATTTTTTTACATATATTGCGGAATGGTACGCCTTGACAAATTAAGTTTGAGTCATGAGGGACTTGCATGCTAGGGAGCCCTTAAATTTCACACGGTAGCTAGGAGGCAGTGCACCTCTAGCTAGTCCTTGCTTTAAGGTGTGGGCCGGATCAATCTCTATGATTCATGTGATTTGTTGACATATAGATCGACCAGCTAGAAAGTGAAAATAAATCATCAGACAGTAGCATGAGAGGGGTAGACGATATCAAGTGAAAAGGAATTCACTCCCATTCGCCTCTCTCCTACATGTTCACAGAGATCCTCACCGGTGTTTGGAACTTCGGCCGAAAATTTGCAATTTTGTTTTTACCGATGGGGTCGGTACGAATACAAACTGGTCTTAAAAAAATCGGTTTCGTTGAATTGTGTTAAAAAAAAATCAAATTTGTTTGAATTTTGCTCAAATTTGTTTTTTTTAAAAAAAAAAAATAACCAAAATTTTCCGATTTTCGACCTTACCTGCCCGTTAAAAAAAGAGATAATTAACCTTTTGCCACTGCAATAAAGTGAGCTTCATTTTTTGCCACTGTATGTGAGTATGACATGTGAGTTCTGGGTCCACATGTCATACTCACATGAGTGGCAAAAGCTAAAATACGCATGCAAGTACAGTGGCAAATTCTTGAATACCTCTTAAAAAAAATGTTTCAAAACCCTGATCCTCACACGCTTCATGCGACACCGCACTGCCCGAAGGTAGCTAGCAGGCACAAGAGAGGGGCAAGCAGCCAGAAATAGATCGACCAAATCAAGAGATATATATATAGAGAGGAGAGAGGAAGCAGACGAGAAGAGACCGAGAGAGAGAGAAGCAGTAGCTAGCGAAGTTATGGGGAGGCCGCCGTGCTGCGACAAGGTAGGGGTCAAGAGGGGGCCATGGACGCCGGAGGAGGACATCGTCTTGGTGTCCTACATCCAGGAGCACGGCCCGGGCAACTGGAGGTCGGTGCCCATCAACAGCGGCCTCATGCGCTGCAGCAAGAGCTGCCGCCTGCGCTGGACCAACTACCTCCGCCCGGGGATCAAGCGCGGCAACTTCACGCCGCACGAGGAGGGCATCATCATCCGCCTCCAGTCCTTGCTGGGCAACAGGTGCTAACTACTCCGATTCTTCTACCTAGCTACCTTCATCTGAATTGCTGAAAACAGTTTGACCATAGTCTGTCGTGCATGGTGATTAAGCAGCAGTTTCCATCTCTCTTTCGGTGCCTGTGAATGCGTGCAGATGGGCGGCGATGGCGTATTACCTCCCACAGAGGACGGACAACGACATCAAGAACTACTGGAACACGCACCTCAAGAAGCAGCTCAAGAGGCACCAGGCCATGGGCGCCATCTTCGCCTCCGCCTCCTCTGCCGAATCTACCAACCCTACCACCGCCGGCGCCGGCCATGTCCTCGACCACCACCACCACATCATCACTACTTCCAAGTCCAAGATCGACAGCTACGCGCGCGCAGCGTGCAGCAACCCGGAGGTCTCGCCGTTCGCCACCGGCTCCGTCGACGCCGACTGCTCCTCGTCGTCCTACGCCACCAGCATGGACAACGAATCGAAGCTGTTCAACTGCTTCATGAAGAGCTCCCCGCCGCAGAACGCCGCCGCCGACGTCAAGCAAGGCATCATTGAGGTCAGCCCTCTGCCGTCCTTGGACCGCATATCTGGCACCGGTGCCGACCTGACCTTCACGGCCGTGCAGCAGCAGCAACAGCTGGTGTCGTTACTGGAACAGTGCAGTTACAATGAGATTGAGACCAAGCAGCAGCAGCAGCAGCATCAAGCTCCGCTGTCTTCGATCGAGAAGTGGTTGTTTGATGAGGCCGCAGAGCAGGTCGCCGACCTGATGGAGCTCTCCGATGGGTGCTGCTCCGTTCCAATGCTTTTCTAGAAGCTGAAAGAAAGAATTAGTGTCACGGCCCATATACACTTCAATACATATTAGCTAGGTTAATTGCTGTAACTTGGTACTTCAAGCTAGGAGATAGCCATACGTGCATCCATATGAGACACAATTATACTAGTCAAACTGTCGATCGTGTGATCAGTGCCGCCATCAAGTTAAAGAAACGTTGCTGATAGCAACATGAGTTATCTGTGCTTGATTTCCCCCCCCCCTTTTTTTTACATATGCTGAGGTGATTTAGCTTAGCTATACATAAGTAGAAATTTTGTCTGAAATGGTGAAAGCTTCCGTTCTTGTCTGGACCAAAAGAGACGACTGGAAAGGGGTTGAATATGCACCACACAAAAACGACATTTTCAAAATCATTTGCCTCAAGAAGTTAAAGGTTCTTTCACTCTAATAACTATATAGTGCTATAAAGATAAGAGATAATTAATCAAATAAGAACCAAGCAACAAGGTAATCAACAACTTAATGATTTTCTTCCATCAAAACTCATACTTCAATTATGTTCCTCAAGTTGTATATTTCTCCAAGCTTCTATTATCATTTTCAATGTTTATTATATCTTAAAAATCTAAATAGCCTACAAGATACATAAATATATTTTGAACCAACTAAATTATATCATTTAATACTACAAATATTGAAACAAATCTAGCCACCCTGCTAGTTTAGTGCAAAAAGAAAACCAACTCCCAAAATTCATTTTTTAGCCTAGTTTCTCTTATTTAACTAGTGCAAAAAATAATTATTTTCCTGTAGATGGTTATATGCTTACAAAGGAGAATTGCACAAGTTCTAAAGATAGTATTAATTAAGCAAGCACCTTTCGAAGAAAGATACGCATAGTTTTTGCAAAGATTGTGCAGAATTTTACATCAATGGTGCCTAGCAAGTCATCAACATCACTGGAAATGCACTGTTAGTTTGTTACACATCAAATTAAGCAATAGGTAGTACTACGAAGAACAGCATTAATATCCAGGAAAACGCTTCATTGGATGATTAAGACATGGGCTGTCGCGTCCGTCTCTGTTGCGCGTCCCTTTTATATCATCGGCAGAATCCTCTGCTTCTAATGCAGCGTAAAAAGTAGAAACTTCACATGGTATACTAGCTCGATCGTAGTTAAGAACAGGGCAAAACCTGGCCTTGCCGAGTAAACGTAAGCTGATCGATCAAGTCTCAAACTTTTCTGCTGGTTCGAGGCCTAGCCTGGCTCGGTAATCTCAACTGCCTGACCTAGTGACCTGACCAGCTAGCTTCGTCCAGCTATATGTTTCATATCAGGTCAGGCTCTCGACCAGAATCAGCCCGACTAGGCAAGACTTTTCCTGGCCCAGTCACACTCCATCAGAAGCACAACACATATCATGGAGTTCTTCAACCAATGGCAGGACAGGACATTAATCTTCTGTTTCGCCAAGAAAAGAAGCATCATGATCAGCCATGTCAATTTAGAAAGAACAGTCTATCAACACTCTGCGGTGAATGGTGAACTTGAAGATATGAAACACCATCTGGATGTAACTTAAGTTGCTAAACTCCATGTACATATGTTTTATGAGGTCATGTTAACTGCATATCTTCAGAGTTCAGAACATGATAACACGATCGACTAGAAGTATGCATCTCAATCTCGATGAAGCGGAGCCATCACAGTACAGGAAGAGGTCCAGGGCAGGGCAGTACCACATGTCGCACGTGTAATTTAAGCGTGGCAGGACAACCAACCCGCGGATAGCAATTACTACGAAAGATCCGTGGAGTACATAGACGGCGGAGCTCCATTGACTCTTCGTCGAAACTTCTTGCAGCGCAGCGAAGGTACCAGTGTATCGTCAAACTGCTATTTGCATATGTATTTTGCAACAGCAGTAAGACTGATGTTCAGTTTTCAAAACGGAAGTAATCTCACCAACACCATTCCTAAATATTTTCAAGCACTTGCTGATGGGCAGATCTCTCTGACCAGCAATCACTCATCGACCAACACAACATTTTTTCCCCTTTCTTTCGTTCTAAACAATATTGATGTTAGAAATAATGCACGGATCGACAGGGACAAGAGACACGAATTTTACGTGGAAAACCCTTGCGGGAAAAAACCACGGCGCCAACCGCGATGATCACTATATGAGGGCGATTACGAGCGCGGGGATTACAATGAGGTATAAGGCGTCAACTCTCCCGTGCGGCTTACAAGAGGTATATAAAGGGTAAAGGACTTAGAGTCCAAGTAGGAAACTAATCCGCTAATATGGTAACTAATCGGACACTTCCATATTAGAAATTCGGATCACAATATATCCCTTATTTCAACAATCTCCACCTTGAGGCAATTTCCTCTTGCGACATAATGAAGAATCATCAATCATCAAATATCTCCATAATAAGATAAAAATCACCGTGCGCCAACTAGTCTCTAGGACTAGATCAGATACCAACTAAGCTTGAGCAAAGCTCAAACTTAGTAAAGGAACTGCTTTGTCATCATATCAATTTGGATTATCATGAGTACTTATTTTGCACACTTTGACATCACCTTGAGCAATAACACCTCGAATAAAGTGATATCTCACATCAATGTGTTTTGTTCTCTCATGGAACATCGATCCTTTGTAAGGCATATAGCACTCGACTATCACAAAATATAGTAGTGCAAGAATTATCTCCACAAAGCTCGAGTATACAAACCTCTCAACCAAATAGCTTCTTTACAAGCTTGAAATAGCCATGTATTCTTGGTGGTAGATAAAGCAACGATGGTTTGCAAACTTGCCTTCCAACTAACGACACAACCACCAATGGTGAAAACATAACTGTGAGAGACCTCCTCTTGTCCAAATCACCAGGCATAATCGAATCAACATAACCAACAAGTCCATCTCTAGAATTCCCAAGCGCAAACAAGCATTAGAAGTGCCACGCAAATATCTGAATATCCATCGACGCTTTCCAATGCTCTTTTCGGGATTAGCCATGTATCTACTAACAACACTCGATGCATGAGATAAATCGGACGAGAACATACCATGGCATACATAAGAGAACCAAGCACCTTGGAATATGGAACTCTAGACATGTACTCAATATCATAATCGACTTAGGACATAAAGTGAAGATAATCAAATCGAAGCTAATGGAGTACTCACTTTGGTTTTGCATCATGCATATTAAAACGACGAAGAACCTTCTCAATATAACCTTTTGGCTAAGGTATAACTTGCGATTTCCTCTCTCGATAATCTCCATGCCAAGAATTTTCTTTCTTTCACCTAGGTCCTTCATCTCAAATTCATTACTCAATTGTGCTTTCGGTTTGCTATTTCGACTTATCTTTTGCAGCAATCAACATATCATCAACATAGAGAAGCAAATAAATGGCTGAACCATTACTGATCTTTAAATAGACACGACTATCATAATCGACCAGCTTAAAATCATGAGAGAGCATAAAAGAGTCAAATCTCTTGTACCATTGCCTAGAGACGCTTCAAACCATAAAGAGATTTCTTTAATCTACAAACAAGGTTTTCTTTTCAGAATAACAAAACCCTCAGGTTGGTCCATATAAATGTCCTCTTCCAACTCCCCATGTAAGAATGCGGTTTAACATCTAATTGCTCAAGTTCATAATCATGCATGGCAACAATCTTGAGTAAAGTGCGAATAGAGCTATGCTTCACAACCGGGAAAAGACATCATTAAAATCAATACACGAATTTGACTATAGCCTTTAGCAACCAACCTTGCTTTATACCTTCTTTGGTTCAGAGAAGAAATACCTTCCTTTCTTTTGAAAATCCACTTGCAACGAGCAGTGCTTCTTCTCCTTTGACAATTTTACTAATTCCCAAGTGTTATTCTTTTCAAGTGACTCCATCTCATCATGCATAGCGTTATCCACTTCTTACAATCGGTGGAGCTAATAGCCTCAGTATGATGAAGGTTCTCGCATTACCTTCAATTTCTTCTGCTACACTTAAAGCATAAGCAACAATGTTAGCTTCTTCAATCAACCTCTGGGTGGATTAATCTCTCTCCTAGGCACATGATTAGCGCAATAGACATGTGGTGGCTGCTCAACAATAGGTGCATCATGAACAATGGTATTCTCTTTATCGATGTGTTACTGAACCAACAGTGCTCCACTGAACACTTGAATTACGCTTACTCAACAGAACGTTAGTAGGCGGTTTATCGAAACATAGCGATTCATTAAAGACTACATTTCGCTAATCACAACCTTCCTTGTTTGAGGATTCCACAACTTATATCCTTTAACACCAGATTTATAACCAAGAAAGATGCACTTAATAGCTCTAGGCTCTAATTTTCCATTATCAACATGAGCATAAGCGGTACAACCAAAAACTCTCAATTCGGTAATTTCTTTGGGAACCGACCATACCTCAATTGGAGTCTTCTTTTCAATTGCAATATTGGGTGACCGATTAATGAGATAGCAAGCGATGGAGCGGCTTCATTAAAACGCCTATGCAAACTGCATTAGACAACATGCAACGGGCCTTGAAATGATGGTTCGTTCATACGCTCGGCTACACCGTTTTGTTGAGGAGTACCAGAACGGTGTAATGCCTAACAATGCCTTGACTTTGCAATATGATTCAAATTCATCGAGCAATTCCATCCCATTATCGGTCGAAGTTTCTTTACCTTCTTTTCAGGTTTGCCTTTCAATCATAGTCTTCCACTCTTTAAATCTTTGAAAATGCTTGACTTATACTTCAAGAAATAAGGCCACACTCTTCTAGAATAATCATCAATAATTGTTAACATATAACGAGCACCTCCTAGAGATGTCTTACGAGATGGCCCCATAAATCGAATGCACATAATCTAAAATACCTTCGTAGTATGAACTGAGGTATTAAATCTCACCCTCTTGTGTTTGCCAAACACGCAATGCTCACAAATTTCAGTTTCTTTGATGCTATGTCCATCAAGAAGACCTCTCTTACTCAATTCTGCCAAACCAAGTTCACTCATATGCCCAAGGCGCATATGCCAAAGATTAGTAGCATCGAATCGGATAATGAACTTGAAATTACAGCAACATTACCGATATTGTAGTACCTCGCGGATGGTACAGTTAGCGATTTAATATCAGCTTTCATCACAATAAGAGAGCCTTTTGATACCTTTAAAACTCCACCTTCACCAGAATACTTGTACCCTTTAGTATCAAGAGTACTCAAAGAGATGAGGTTTCTTTTCAAATCTGGAATGTGCCTCACATCCACAAAGTTACGACAATACCATCAAACATCTTGATCTGAATTGAACCAATTCCTGCAACCTTACAAGATGAGTTATCACCCATCAACACAGTACCACCTTCAACAGGTTCATAGGTGGCAAACCAATCCTTATTATGACACATATGAAAGGTACAGACAGAATCAAGAATCCATTCATCATTGGTCTTAGCACATCCAAAGAAAGGCAACAAGGATTTCTCCATTAGGACTATCATCGGCAGAAGAGAGGCTTTACCTTCATCATCTGTTTTACCTTTTGACTTATAATGGCGGTTCTCTTTTCTTTATTTTGCGCTTCCAAGATTCGAGATGTCGTGCCCACTTTTCTTACAATATTTGCACGACTTGTACTTGCCTCTAGATTTTGACTGCTCTTGTAGCCATTCGGACTTTTGCCTCGAGGTCCATTGTTTGAGTTCTTCTCCTTTTGCACGCCACGAATAAACAAGCCTTCTCCTTTCGAGCTTGAATTTTGAAGGTACCATCTGTTTCATCTTTTCCTTAGCATGCAAAGCTTCATAAACTTCATTAAGAGTGAGAGTGTCTCTACTATATAATATGGTATCTCTGAAATTTGAAAATGGACTAGGCGGTGAACACAAAGAATAAGACCCAAATCCTCATCCTCATATTTTACCTCCATCGACTCTAGGTGGCAACAATCTCCTTAAGCGTCGAAAGATGATCAAGTCAGATTCTCCTTCTTGCAATTTATGAGAGTACAACTTCGCTTGAGATGCATCTTCTTGGTGAGATCCTTTGTCATGCAAATTTTTCCGTTTCACCATAATCGTGTTGTCTTCTCCTTTAAAACATCCCGCAAAATATTATTGGATAGATGAAGGTGAATCGAGATAAAGCCTTACGGTCTCTACGCTTGTCATCTGCGGTCCATGCGGTAGGTTCTTTGCAAAACCTTCCAATGCATCATCCAAATCCATCTGTGCCAACACGACTCTCATCTTGACTTGCCACAATGAAAATCTTGTGTTTCGATCCAGGAGTGGAAGATCATACTTCAAAGTCGCCATGAGGAATAAAACCTGAAAATTGCTGGTACTGATATGTGTAAACCTAGCAAAAATCACGACCTGTTGGGTACACGTTCTGTGTACGCGAATCAAAGATCTTCGAATCTCCTGGTAGAATACTCGTGTGCACAAAGCTTAGATGGCTAGAAAGTGCTGATTGGATGGATGGTGAACAGGAGGCTTGTTTGCCTTAATGGCTTGCTCCACGTGAGACAACCAAAAAAAAAAAAACAAAGGTACTCGTTGATTTAATTAAAGGAAGATTGACTTCTGTGCAAAGGAGCAAAGGACCTGAGCATTGGAGGCTTTGAGATTGGGCGCACAGACCGAGGAATCGTTGGCGTTGGCGCAGCTGCTGGACCGAGGAATCGCTGGTGCCCCTGATTTTTTTTTTTCTTCCGCGTGCACTGAGGAACGCCTAGCGATGACGCGCTGGCTTGCGCGTTGGTCCGAAGGGTTGCTAGCACTGCTGCCCGCTTGAACGAGGCGGCGATGAAGGACACGCCGAGACGCAGCGTGGCTCGGGCGCTCACGCGAACAGATCGAGAGTCGCTGTCTCGAAGATGACGCGACGCGTTGAAGATCGCGCCTCGGGAGCGATCGTTGGGCGACGCCGGGGCGAAGACCGGCGAGGCGAGCGGCGACGCAGATCGCGAGTTTCTCGCGTGCTCGCGAGACGGCGGCGCCGGATAGATGCGATCTGTTATTTTTTTTCGATGTCTCTCTCCAAACCCTAATTCCTGTGCTCTGATACCACTTGTTAGAAATAATGCACGGATCGACAGGGACAAGAGACACGAATTTTACGTGGAAAACCCTTGCGGGAAAAAACCACGGGCGCCAACCGCGATGATCACTATATGAGGAGCGATTACGAGCGCGGGGATTACAATGAGGTATAAGGCGTCAACTCTCCCCGTGCGGCTTACAAGAGGTATATAAAGGGGTAAAAGGACTTAGAGTCCAAGTAGGAAACTAATCCGCTAATATGGTAACTAATCCGGACACTTCCATATTAGAAATTCGGATCACAATATATCCCTTATTTCAACAATTGAAGTCTTTGTGCAAAGCTATACCTTAAGCGGTTTGTCGACACCAACAGCAAAAGTGGTCTTTATCTGTAGAGGATGACGAGTCCTTGCTTTGTTGCCTGCATTGGTTGCACGGGCGAATTCACACTCTGTACTACATCGTCAATTGACAGATAAGTTGCCATCTTCTTTCTTTCAGCATAAAGGCGAAGACCGAAAGTCGAACCTTGTTATCACCAATTAAATCCCGAGCCAAAGCCGTGGCACGGAGTGACGACCGGCGAAGACGCAGACATCCTGCCCTTGTTCAGGGCAGCCACGACTATTCAGCTGGGTGACGGCTCGTGCTCGCGCTTTTGGCATGATCACTGGATCGAAAGTGGGCGCTCGGTTGCCGATGTCGTGCCGGCCCTGTTCTCCTTTGTCAGAAAAAAGAACAAGTTTGTTGTGGAGGCTTTCTCCAATAATTCCTGGACTTAGGACCTGAGGGGGGTCTGTCGCTGCTAGCGTTGGCGCAATACTTGAAGCTGTGGGACATTGTCGCCGGCACTCCGCTCCATGCCGGTAGGACGAAATTACCTGGAGGCACTCGGTCGACGGCAAGTACTCGGCTCGTTCTGCCTATCAGCTCTTCTTCGCCGCTTCAACAACCTTCGCTTGCCACAAGTGCATCTGGAAATCTAAAACGCCGTTGTGATGCAAAATTTTTATATGGTTGGTCATTCATGGAAATGCCTCACCAACGATAATCTCCAACGACACGGTTGGCCCAATCTCGGGTGTTGTTCTATTTGCAATCACCATGGCGAGAGTTGCAAGCATCTGTTCGTTGTTGTCCTTTCTCAACCGAGGTCTGGGCAAGATTCAGGACATGGAGCGGCATCAATTCCCAATCCCCTTCGCGGCGATGTCTAGCTCCCAAGATTGGTGGTTTACCATGAGGAAGTTAATCTCAAAACCGCTCCGACGGGATTTTGACACGGTGACCATCCTCGTTCGCTGGTGTATCTAAAAAGAGCGTAATGCCAGAATCTTTGAGAGACACTGCCGGCCTACGACCGATGTGCTTTGGAGTATCAAGAAGGAAATCTTCTCGTGGAAAGCTGTCAGATGTGTTTCAGCTTTTTAGTCCACTGTGTGTAACTTGTCGGTGCTACCTTAGCACTTTTTAGTCCCCTGTATGTAACTTGTCGGTGCTACTTTTGCATGGCCGTTTAAAGCATCAAGGTAGTTTTTGTTTCAGAGCGTTCTCTCTCTTTTCTTGTTTCCCTGAACTTGTTCTCCCATTCTTAATATATTTGGTCTAGAAATCTTCCAACCGGCCCGTCGAAAAAAAAATCTCCTCAAGAGTAAGTATACAAGACATCTGAAAGTGGTACATACGATAGTGTAAGGATAATGCCATCATGTATTTAATTGCTCTTTAATAGACAGGTGATGTAAGAAGGGAAGATCTAAAGACACAAACGGTGTTATGCACGAATCTTGGATTGAGAGAATTGTGGGTGACTCAAGCAGACTCCCCAGTCCAGTTTTGTAAAAATTGTAGTAATCTGTAACAAGGTTATGGTGTGAATCTATGCTAAACCTGATGAAACATGCATGAGCTTTAAAACATCAACAATATAAAAAATTAACTAGCTAATTGCTTAACTTGATCTAACAAATACTTCAAATTTATGCTCTTTTATTTAGAGAGACATGTATACACATCTTGCAGTTTTTTTTATTGATTCTCATTTAATCTTTCAAAGACATACATGACGAGGATTCTTGATCAGATCAATCTTTTTCGGTTAAAGTCAGAGTTCCAGTCAGGTCCACTTTATTTACAGTTGTGAACCTGCGATAGTATATAAAGAAAGTCTAATTCTCCTTTGTTACGGCCAAACTGGTTGGCGAGGAATTCTCATTCGGTGGCACTGGAATGTCACTGAAAACTCACCGTTAGTGCCTTGAATCTTGTTAGTTTTTTTTTTCAAAAATGACAAAACTACCCATCATCTTTCCCTTCCTGTATTCTTTGCCCAACAGGACTGGCGGCGCCCACACCACTGCCTTCTCCCTCGTCGTTGCTGCCTGCTCGGTCTCGTTGCTACCTTCTGGTTCGTGGATCCAGCCTTCTTTGAGAAGCTGGCGCCGCCAGTGCTTCCGCCACAGAGGTCGTCGTCCCAGGCAACAAAGTCGGCGCTATGATGGTTGTCGGATCCGGCTTGCCCCCAAACGGAGCTCCAGAGGCGGAGCTACTTCGACGCGCCCGAGGTTTCCCTAGAGTCGGCATCGCCTGGAATGATAGGGGACAACTAGCGGTCAACCTGCGTCGTCGTGCAGCTCATGGGGCTCGACGCACCGCCGCACGACCCCGCACGGAGTATGTAACAGCCTCAAATTTTATTGTCTAGCTAAAAACATTTATTTTAGTATTTTCTATTTTTAGGATTTTCTAGAATTTTAAAATACATTTCCCTGTTATTCCAAGCCTAAAAATAATTTTGCATGTTTATTAAACAATTTCAAAGTCTAAAAATATTTTATTTGGATTTATAATATTGTAAACTACCTATTTGAATTTTTTTCCAGAATGTTTGGAGTTCATTTGTTGTTTTTAAAATCTCAAAATATGTTTCCGCAATTTTCTGAAATCAAAAATCAATATTAAATTCCCTAATGCACTCTGGGCCGAAACAGTAGCCATGGCCCAACGCGCCTTCACTTTGATCCCAAATCTCGCCCAACTCCGTCCTCGCCAAAGCCACTTTTGGTTTTACATCTCCCTAAAGCAAAAGCGTATTTGCATATTTTCGTACCTTTACGCTTTCACTTAACCCGGCATGTGGACCAATGGACCCACCTTCCAATCATTCTCTCTCTATCTCTCTCTCCCGATGCTCTCTCTCTTCTCTCGCTTGTTGTCGCTAACGCTGCAGCCCCACTCTTCAGTCGTCGTTGCTGTCTTCCTCACATCGCCCGTTCAACGCCATGACCGTCACAGTAGCACGCTCACACCCATCTTTTCCCCAATGTGACAAGCTTTTCTTTTTCTGCCAGCAAGCACACCTCACTTGCCCCTCCTCTTTCCTCCTTTTTTTCTTCTCTTTCCCTCCTCTTTTCCTCGCGCCCGCGCCTGCTCGCCATTGATGCCCTCCCCGAGCTTTCACTGTAGCTGCTCAATGTGTTCATCTTTTCCCACGCTTGTAGGATCAAGGATGACCGACTAGAGGGGAGGTGAATAGGAGGTTTTTAAACTTTAAACAATTTAACGAGATAAGTCAATTAATAACTTAGTCTAAACAAGTTATACTTCTAGCTAAGCAATACATGCACAAAGACCAAACTAGAATTATAAATGCGGAAGAGTAAAAACTAGAAATAACCACAATGAGACAACGATATTTTCCCGTGGTATCGAAGACTTGCCGGTCTTCACTAGTCCACGTTGAGGGAGCTTGAACCAATCAAGCTGGCTCCACGTATTAAGCCTTTCTTCGATCACTATTGGTTGTTCTTTCTCCACTCCGGAGATGGTGAACACCAAACCACTCACAATTTAGGCACCGAGCCTCTTCACAATCTTCTTGAAGAGATCACCATGCAATCACCGTCAAGCCGTCTAGGAGTTTGGCAAAACTCCAAGAGTAACAAACCAAAACCTTCGCTTGACGACACTCAAGTGCAAGAGGATCAACTAGAATGATGAATGCACTTGAATGGGCTCAACAACCTCCCAATGAGTGAACAAATAAATTTGAGGAGTTGAATGAATACACAAGGCTCAAAGGATGTTAAATGTAATCTAGCAAGCTGCCCTTGAGCAGTTGGGGGGGTATTTATACCACCCATCAACAAAAAGGACCGTTGGAGAGTCATACCCAGAAAAGTGGCAAAATGCGGTATGACCGCCATCTAAGGTGTGGTACGACCGCACCCGAGACTGAGCACTGTAATGGTTAGAACAGTGACATTAAATGACTCTGACATAGCCGTTGAACAACCCTTGCGGTATGACCGCCAACTAATTTTCGGTACGACCGCAACTTCCGGTTATACGGCACATAGGAGCGGTACGACCGAACGAAGGGTTTCCAGAAACGACGAGATGACATGCTCTCTGTAAAATTTGTACCGCCATATGAAATTCGGTACAACCGTAGATCGGTACGACCATTTCTCAATTTCGGTACGACCAATTATCTCGGAGAGGTCTGAGTTAAAAAATGCATCTGTTCTGGTAAAACTCAACCGCCAACTAAAAAACGGAATGACCGCAATGCGGTAGTACCGCTCAAGGAGCCGGTCGTACCGCATTAACGCTCGATTGGCTGAGGAGTTCAAGGAACGGTAGTACCGCCTAGTAACATGTGGTCATACCGCACCAAGCGGTACAACCGCTGGTGAGATGTCGGTTGATCCGATTTTTTATACCTACCTTAGAAGCTTTTTGGAAAGCGAAACCAAATGCATGCATGATCCTAAATTTGATCCATATTGCACAAAACTATGTTATCAAGGTACTAGTCAAGATCCCTCTTAATAGTACGACATTTATCCTAAAATCCGGTCTTCCAAACAATTCTCCTAAGACCGGCAAAATAAAAAGAAGGGATCCTAATCTACTTATATCTATTTTTGAGCCGAGTAGATCAGAAAACCTTTATCGAACCGTTCAAAGCGCATCTTTTACGTCATCATTAACCACCAATGGATCTTCACCTCGTAGACAGTCAATGAACATGTTAAATCAACATTCACATATAGTCATTAATTACCAAAATAGTTTTAGGGTCCTAGATGCTTTCAACGCTCCCCTACCTCGCCAGGCTCGTCTTTTCCTCTTTGCAACACGTTGTGCACCTCCTTCCTCCATGTCCCCTTCTTTTCTCCCTTGAGCTGGCCTCACTATGCCTCTCTTTTCAACCGTCGCGCCTCCTATCTACCCCTTCCTCACCCAAGCTCTCACCTCACCCCACCCTCTTACCCTCTCCCGTATTGCACTCTCTCCCGAGCCCACATTGCCTCCTTTTTCCCTCACTGGTAGATCCCTACCTCGCACCCTCTTCAAATAGTAGTCGAGCCCGCACTTCTCCTCACCCCACTTCACCTCACATCTTCCTCTTTAGTAGCTCCCTTTGCAGTGCTCTCTTCCTCTTTAGTAGCTCCCTTCCGCTGAGCTCCGCCGCAAGCCGCCCATGTTCCAGACACTTTCGGTGAGTTTCGTTTTCGTGGACCATGTAATTTTGCACCACCATCCCCAAGGAGCAAAATCCTTCACTCAATCTCACTTTTTGTGCAGCGTGTCGCTATGCCCGTGCTATCTTCCTCACCTCCGGCCACCACCACCTCCCTCGCTACTACCACCACTCCGGTGAGCCTACATCCACTCTGACCACGTTGTATCCATCCCCGTGGCCCCAATATTCTGATGTGCAGCTTCATTTTAGCCACCCGTCGCCAAGATCTCTCTCTCTCTTGCCACTATCGCTCATCATTAGACCATCTCTGTGCCCCTCCGCCATCATTGACCTCATTGGTGAGCTCCCTGTAGTCCCAGGATCATTTTGTGCCACTTAATGTTGCACCCCACCTTGGTTCACATCGTCGCCAGCTCCCTGTAGTCCTAGGATCATTTTGTGCCACTTAATGTTGCACCCCACCTTGGTTCACATCGTCGCCACCGTTCTAGTGCCATCGCCACCACTTTTCTTTGTCGCTAGCGCCCCTCCGACGACCATTGATCCCCATGCCCACTCCTATAAGCATTGCAGTAACATTAGCTAGCTCTCTACATGCTCAGTTTATGCTGCCAAACAATCCCTCACCGAGTCCATCGCAGGCCTGAAGCGCCTCCGCCGCTCAACGCTATTGTGTTGCTACTTCCGCCCACTATTCTTGCCTTCTCCACCACCATTAGCTTCACCGCACGCTCATCGTTCGATGAGACAAGTTGGGTCCCGATCTTCCAATAGGATAATAACTTCGATTTGGAGGAGAACGACTTTGATGAACCACACTCCGAGTCATTATCAATCGTGCCAAGAATGCGGTTAACCTGAACATGAGGTTCAATTCTTGCGAGCAATAGAAGAACAAGCAAGAACAAGATACACAAGCAATCTGAAATTGCAAATAGAAAATATGAATTCACACGAGTTGAGGCCTACAAATCGCAATTATTGGTCTAGTCAACACAAGAACACATGATGATGTTTTCACGGTGGAAAAACCAATATAAACAAGCCTAAAAATCTAAAAGAGGCGTGCACACAGTATATATTGAAGGAGAGGCGGCGACCACAAGAAGTGGAGTCGAACCCTAACTCTATCTCCTGGTCTGCCGTCTTGTTTGGACGATTCCAACATGCTCCGAATGAATTTGGAGGTGGGGCCAGATCCATTGGAAAGGACTCAGAATAATCTTTTGAACAAGCCCAAGAACAACCGAATCGGACTCCGTTTGTGAAAGTTATGGCCTTTTCATTACGGGACTGTTAGGCTAAATCAGCACCGGATTGTTTTGGCGATTCCAAAGTGCACAAAAAGAATTTAGGGATGGGCTAGATCCATTGGAAAGAAGACGAGATAAGCTTTCCATCCGGTACTCATACACCTCAAACGGAGTCTGTATGCAAATTCTATGCATGTTTGAAGTTGGAGCGGTCTCTGGAGGCCGAAGGTGTCGACTTGGTCTTGATGTGTGGGTCGGTTTCCCTTTAGGTGGACCCCAACCACGAGCGTGTAGTGTTGATGCATTCCTCCTTGTATAGCTGCACAAATATACATAGTCATCATTAGGTAGCAACATATTCTCATTTAAAACAAATTGAAGCTGAAGGAATGAATTCACCTTTTGTTCAATCTTGAGAGCTATGGTCGTATGTGTTTGTGGTATGGTCACATAATCGTTCCATTTTACCGGTTGCTTGTGCTCCTCCGCCCCTCCCTCGCCACCGGTGGGCTCGCCAAGCCAGCTCGGCCATGGTCGCCCTGCTCCCTCTCTGTTTCCTCTCTCTGACCAGCGGCCCCCAGAAGAGTACTGTTTAATTAACACAAATGATAATACTTAGATATAATTAGTCACTTATGTGTGGGCCCAGTTCAGTAAGTTAATTAAATTTCTAATTTAAATTGGTTTTAAAGTCTGTGCCACTTGCATCATGCCCCGCGTGCTTGCCAGAATTAAAATTAATAAAAATCTGACCAGTGGACCCCGCATGTCTGCCGTACAACCTTTTCCCAAGATCATGGGACTAGTGCGATAAAACACAGAACAGTTCTGGGTCATGCGATCCTGGGGTCCGGCAGAGTCCACCCCCTTCAAGGAGAACGACAGCCGCTCAGAGTCCAAGCCTTTGCCACCGCCTCGAGTCACCACACCACCCTGTGCCGCTAAATCGCGGACCACCATGGTCGTCGTCAATCTAGGAGGGGGAGTTTAAGGGTGGAGATGAGCATCGGTGGTGGAGGATGGAGCTCCGACGATGGATCAGCCCACTGGAGGTGAGGGGGAGAGAGGATATTCTTGGATTCATGCATGGGAGTGGGAGACTGGAGGTTGGGGAGGAATGGATGAGAGAGGGGAAGAGGAGAGACATGAAGGGAGGAAGAAGAAGAGTAATATTGTCCTTTTGCAGCCCACTTAATAGCATACCAATGGATGACGCATGACGATGGCATGGAAGGGAAGCAAATTATATTTCAGTGGCATGAAAGGAAACACAACTTTTTCGGTGGCATATCAGGAAAAGTGGTAACTTTGCATGGCAAATAAGCAATTTGCTCTTATAAATACCATTCTTTTCAATAAATGTTGTCAAGCTCAGAAGAAATAGTTTTTACATCTAGGAAGAGCAGAGTGCACACATATATATTACCTAGCTAATAAACCTTGCAAAGGCTGCAAAATTACAGGGTGCAACGCTTACATCGGTAATTGTTTGGAGTTGTTGACCTCATGTGTATCTGTACAAGTGATGGCAAAGTGAAAAGAGAGATACACAAGTTGAAGATAGCTATAGAGTTCCTTTAAAAAGAAGATAGCTATAAATGGTAGCTGCACCTGCTATGATAGGCATGTGAGTATTTGTAGACTGCTAACCAAAACTAATGAATATGAAAAAAGAACATATGATGCACTTACTTACTTAGGATTACCATTTAGCACAGAAAGCCAGTGTAACCTAGAATTTGCAGCAAAATTGGACCTTTCTAATTACCTAGTTCACAGCACTGAAACTTCACTAACCCACATAACATGTCCACTACAGGATGCTTTTGTTTGAGAAATATCATTAGGTAATTGAGCAGCGTATATCTATGCAAAAAATAAAAACAAAACAACATCAACCTCAAAATCTTATTTTATTTGTCACATCATAGGCACATCTATATTTATTGGAGACAGTTTTGTAACCAACTATTCTGCAGATTTTCCCCCACCAGAACGGTGCCACGAAGGATGGGAGCGGTTGGATAAAAAAAAAAAGCGAGCCAGATGCATTCACATACTGTAGCAAATGACACTTTTTATTGAGGTCCTTTACTGTAGCAATAGATCAACGGCCCTAAAGGTGGCCAAATTGGCGGCCGGGTCCGGCATGGGTCATGTAGACACGGTTCATTTAGGTATCGGTCTGTTTGGCTCGTTATTTAGACGGGTCATGTCGTATATGAGCTGAGACACCGACCCTAAGTATGTCACGATAGCCTCACGAGCCATGTTAGGCCGCCCCGGGCACGGTTAGCCTGTCGGGCCGGTGTCACCCATTAGCCCATTTGGCATGAAAATTTAAAGAAATTGTAAAAAAAAATCCTATAAAATTAAAAACAAATACAAAATAAATTCATATATACTTATAAAATGAACTATATAAAATTTAAAAACTATAGAATAAAATCATATAAATATTAAAAATGAACAACCTAACAGGCTAGACCATGCCTAAGTTGTATCGTGCTAGGCCCGAGACTATTAGTGTCGAGTCGGGTCCGCCTGCTGGGCTAAGGTCTCGACGCAACCACGACACGGGTTGTCGCGTTGGGCCAACATAACCCGTTTAGGTGATAAGCCGTGTCGTAGCTAGGCCAGGCCAACCGTGGTGTGCTTCGAGCTAGCCCGGCTAACATAGCCCAGGCCACCTCTAGCGACAACCCCGTCTCTTCGAGTCATGAAAAATGTGTTTGCTTTGTTCCGATGACACGGGACAAGAAAAACAAGAGAATGCAGACCTCAGCACAGAGACGAACAAGTTTATCTGGAATCTGGATCAGAGCAGTTTGGAATTTTGGATATTGCACTCCTCAAATATTTACAGCACTGTTGGTAAGTAACGTAATCCTGAACCTATTTCCATGTATCACAAGTTCACAGTTGTGCATTTGGCATCCCAATAGGCAACAGCGAAACCTTAGACTACAATGGTTCAAGCCATTAGCGCTTGACTTGACAGCCAATTATCTCAGAAAACCAAAGTTCACAAACATGCAAGGACAGCCGAAAAGTGTCACGTTTTGCTTCAAGAAATAAGGCTCAAATTTAAACGGCGGTAACTGTACATGATGAACTTCAATTGGGCGAACATAGCAAAGTAGCAAACGGCACACAATAAGAAATTTCAATCGCTACCTATAAAAGATCGAACAGCAATCCATTTTCAGTTGGGAAGTGTCCCTGAGCACTCTGAATCTGAATGGATAGAAACAGTACGAGAAGAACAGGGACAGAAGGTCATCAGTTCATCACAATTAACAAGTCTGAAATCTGAATGGACAGAAACAGTACGAGAAGAACTGTAAATCTTTTACTCTTTACAAACAAATGTCATTCCTAAAATGATACAGAATCTTGGTTCTAGAAAAAGAATGCTATAGAATCTTCAAAAAAAAAATCAGTTGGTTATATATCAAGTCATAAACAAACTGTCTTGGTCCAGATTAAATTTGAGAGCATCCATAGAGATGATAGATATGTAACAAACACTTCATGCTAGTCCAAACTACAAGAGGAATATTGACAAACATTTAGAATATGATTAACGTCAAATGGATCTATGCTTAATTTTTTACCCTCATCATAGAACAATTAAAAAAAAAGCGTGCTGCTAATTTCTGGTGGCTGTAATTGACCCTTAACCCATTCTGAAAAACACAACAAATCGCTGGGAAAGTAGCTTCAAGAGTATCGGAAATAAAACGGAAAATCGATCATATGTCCATCTTTTGTTGGAACCAAGCCAAAGAAGACTAGCAAAAACACGTGAACATACCGGAGATCACACACACGCACGCTATCACATGGACACACGCATACATACGCTAGAACTTGAAGCACATGCACTCGCTGCAAGGAGCACTCACGCTGGAAGGAAACTCACGTGTACATGTACTGGAGGCAACACACGCACATGCTAGAACCAAAGCAGGTAACTCACGTGATGTAGTCACGTATGAACACGCTAGAAGCAAACACAAGATGGAAGCAATACACACGCTCGAAACTCACATACACACGCGACGCTATGAGGGATTTTGGTGTTGCATGCACGACACGGTAGCTTTTTTTTCTATTGCTTCAATCAAAACATAAATGATTACATGTCCTTTTAAAGACTACGAAACTTGCTAACCAAGCCAAAACTAAATATGAAAAGCTAAATATGGAAAGCTAAACATGAAAGGCATAACAAAAGAAATAAACTAAATTGATTTGATGCTGATTGCACCAGGATCCTAATACCCTATTACTTAACAAGTCTAGATTAATTTCCAACATCTTTAATATGTCTTCTATGATTTGCATTTATTTTCGAAGCAGTTGATTGTTTGCCCCGTCTCGAATTCCTTAATTGATATTTTGTCATTTCCCCTTTTTCCTATTTGCTAAATCCTTTTAGCATTTTAGCCCACGTAAAATTATTGTTATCCCTTCCTCTTCCTCTCGCCGATGCCTCCCCTCGATGCCTTGATCGCGCCACATTCCCCCTCCTTCTACCCGGAGTTCCTCCTAGACGTGTTGTGCTTCCTCTCCTTCGCAGCCCTCCGCCTCGCGCGGTGGCGGTGGGGCCACATGCCAGTGAGCTGACCAGGTGTCAGCACCTTCATGTTCCATGGGTCGTGGCTCGTCGGGCGGATTTCCTTGTCACTTGCGAACCCGTGGCCGTCCAGCACTACCTCACGGTGAGGTACGACAAGGGCCACGACTTCACCGAGATGTTCAACATCGTCGGGGATGGGCTGCTGGTCGCAGATGCCGAGTCTTGGGCGCGCCAGCGCCATGTCACCGACACCATCTTTGCCGCTGCCCCATTTCTCGCCGGTGAGGCTGTCGATGATCGAGACGCCGATCTTACGAAATAAAATATAAAAAAAGGGCAAAGAGTTCTTGGAAGAGAATATAACTGCTCTTTATTGATATAAACTGGTTAATACAAAGGATGCCCTTGACAAGGCAGAGGACTAGTCCTAAGTACACAGAATGTGTTGCTATTCTAATGCTTCAATCGTCTTTTAATCACTAGGTCTTGTGTGTAGTGTCGAATTGCGGTCGATTGATCTCCCTCTTTGCCGGTCGGAAGGGCTGGGCTTGCAAAGGCCTTTGGATGTTCCAAACTGGTCATAACGGTTGGTTCCTCTGGGGACGCCAGTGGTGGCGTGTCTTCTTCTAACTGGTCGATCTCGCTAGTTTCAACGAGCGGAGAGCCAGCGGCGGAAGAGGATGACGATGACATTGCGTCATGTTCTATGATGCGGATGCATGCGTCTATGTCCATATCGGAGTAGTCCGCCAAGTCGAACCAGTTCTCCTCATCCTAAGCCTCTGCCATGTTCGCATGAGCGATGATGGAGCAAGGAAAGTGAATGGGGGATTGCTTGAATAGAGAAAACTTCAAGAACTCGACGCCTTCTTCCCCACGGACAGCGTCAGCTATCGACGATCGAGTCTCCGATCTTACAAAATAAAATAGAGAAAATGACAAAGAGTTCCTGGGAGAGAATGGGACTGCTCTTTATTACAATAAACTATCCCTAATTACACTTAGTGGATTACCTACTATGCTATTGCTTCAGATGAAATCCAATTACCTGTTGATCTCTTGAATTGGATTGGTCTATTGATCACTCGTTCTTCTCCTTTATGTAGTCGACGAAGTAGTGGTAGTTACTCCTTTGAAGTGGTGCATGTTGGAAGTGTCACGACTGGTCGAAGAGAGACGGTAGTTATTGAAGTATCAACCGTCGAGCAGTTGATGTCAGTGAAAGACATAACCACATGGTAGTTGTTATCAGTGATTTAGAGCTATGAGTTGTTATCAGTGATTTAGAGCTATAAAACGTCGTGCGATTTGGAACAAATAAGGCATATGTTCCATTCGTCATACGGAAGGAATATATTTGAAATGGGTTCAAGTGCCAGTTCATTATTTTTACGAGCAGCCATCTGGTCGGGGACTAGGTACAAGACCTCGTCCGGCCAAGGTACCCACGATGTAACCTCTGGAATCCTTACGGCCACGGGGTTAGCCTTAGGGGTTACGACTACGAAGGACGTGCAGTCTTTTATTTATGTATTAAAATAATTCATAGAGATTTTAATCCTCGTCAAAGGCCTTGCTGTCCTGGCACATCATCCCGGCGGGGGTGGTGGAAGCCGTTGACGTGGCTCAACATTGGCATGGAGAGGAGCTTCGTTACGATGTGAATGTCACGGAGTTCGAGGAGGTCCGGATGAGCAAGATCAACGACAGAGAGGGCGATGTCGACAACACAAGGTGGAGAGGAGGTTGGAGTACTGGTCGGAGAGCTCGATAGGGATGGCCATGGCGTGGAGGACCACTACGGCGCACGCGGCAAGGCGATGGAGGGCATCAGCGACGACAGTGGGGTGGGCGCCAGCGGAGAAGAGCGATTGCACGCAGCAGAGCAGAGATCCGGTGAGGACAACAACGGTGGTGGTTCCATCGTCGGTAGCAGCATCCTGAGAGCGGGAGAACTCAACGAGGGACATGCAGGAGAGGATGATGGCACCGTCGTTGGTGATGATGACCTCCTGTGCCTGGTCCCGAAGGAGATCATCTTGTCCATGCTGCGGGGGCCGAGGGAGGTGTGCACCGTGTCACGGGCACCGACGTCGGCTAGCTCACGTTATCTTGTCAATCGCCAAGGGGCGTAACGGTCATTTCACGTGGGCTAAAATGCGAAAAATGAGGAAAAAGACGGAAGATGGCACAAAATAATACAAATATTCAAGATGGGGTAAATAATCAACTGCATCAAAAATAAATACAAATCGTAGAAGACACTGCATCGAAAATAAATGCAAATCGTAGAAAGCATACGAATGACAGAGCATAACATCGATTTTCCCGAAATAAAATGGTTGCTTCGGCAGTGACAGTTGGAGGCAGCAATATATGACAGCGGTGACGAGAACACATGCCCCCAGCGCAGTGATAGCACTGTTCACTGAAATGATTTAGTTTGGAGTAACTAAATTACTCTTAAACTCTGGAAAAAAAAAGGCTAGTAAATTGCTCTCTAGAGACTACCTTTTTCTTTTTTTTTTGAAACAGATAGTCCTTTCTGCGTGGGTTGATTTCATCCCTTGTCGTTATTAGTGCTACTTCTTTTCTTGAAAGAAAACATTTTTTTCTCTTTACCCTTGATACAGAATTTAATTACTCCCTCTTAGCATCATTAACCGTGAACACTAAGGCTAGGCTATTTTCCATAGCAACAGCCAACAGCAACAGCAATATCTAGCTAGTGTAATTCCTTTCAATAAAAGGAAATGTTATACTCTTATGCCTCTTCTTATGCGCAGCAATTTTAGATCGGATCAGAGTTTGTGAGAAACGGTACGAGTATGTACGGTACCAATAACGAAGTAGATGAATCTCGTAAAGAGAACATAATAACGACGAATGAGAAACATTTGGCGAAGCCGGTCGTAAATTCCTTAAGCATAACCTCAAAAAAGTACAAAGGATTGTCGCTCTCTCACAGTCCTCTCGAACCTTTTAGGACTCTCGGATTATTGTCCTACACAAGAAACTAGTGATAGAGAATAACCTAGCATCTAATCCTCTCGTGCATCTCTTGCTATGAATGAGTTGGTTTGTGGCTTGTGCTCTACATAATCACTTCTCATAGTTTTATATAGTGCCCCATAATTCTCCTCCAAAAAAGTAGAAATCCTAATACTAATAAAATTAAGATAGAAATCATCGTAGAACATATTTTCAAATTCTAATAGGTTAGGATACAAGTCACCCGCATCAACCGAATATTGCTCCGGCCGGCAGTTTGCTTACTCCGGATAAAAAAAACAACCAACTGCCAAACTGTCTCCACCAGAAAAATTAAACTATAACTCAGAGACACTAGTTCCAAACAAGAAGCAGAGCTATTTACAAAATGTAAAATATAAGATGTTCATATCGGCACACAAGTTAGAGGCACATATATGTCCCCCCACAGATATGTTACATTACACAAGATTCACCAAAATCCCAATACGAAAAGAGAAGAACATATTAATTGATGGTGCATATACGATCGAATGCAACCCACCTGATCATTTCAATGTCCTTACCTTACCTTCTGATGCTGATCTACTCGCATGCATGCGCACAAGGCGATCTGCAGGCTTCGTTCAGCGGTGGTCACCGGAGGTGTCGGAGGAGCAGCCGCATTCGGCCTCGACCTCGCGCCTGTGGAAGCTGCGGTGGCAGCCGCAGGCGGCGCAGAGGAGGGCGGCGGCGGTGCCCTCCGCCCCCGACGCCATGAACTCACGGCAGCCGTCGACGGCGTAGCCGCCGATGCTGGCGGCGTGGTTGCGCTGGCACTCCCTGTAGCGCACGATCCTGCTCTCCTTGCTTCCGGGCAGCGCCGCCGTGCCGTTGGCGTACGCCTTGGACGCGGACCGATCTTGCTGAGGCCCCATGGATCGACAGTATATCTTCTTGGCGGCGGCCGCCAATGTTAGGTGAGGTGCAAAGGGAGGAAAGGAAAGGAAGTTTTCAGAGGAAGCAAAGGTGGAAGGAAGCACGGCTTCGATGGCTGCTACTTATATGGGGAGGAGCCACCAGATGGGGTAATAGGCTCACCACGTCAGGGTTCAGAAAAACCGACGAAAACGAATCATGAGTTCGGAACCAACGTGACAGTGCTTTCATAGAGATCTAGGATCGCACCAATCAATGGGTTATCTTGGCGCGGCCTTCCTTTCACGGAATAGTCACGCGTGCACTCTGGATTTATTTTCTCTTTTTGGGTGTCGTTAATTCGCAAGTAATTTGCCGAGAATGAATCCGACAATGGTTTAAAACATACCTCGGTGCGTACTCCTGTTCTGTGGAATAGCAGCGCGTGCACTCTTGGTTTATCTTGTTTGTCTTCGCGCGTAATTTGCATTTACAAAAATAGTAATGCGAGCACGCCTAGTTTGTTTTGTTTTTCTAGGCATCGTTCACTTACAAAGAATTTACCTTTTTAAGCTTATCATGAATCAGGAGCCAGCCCGGCATTGGTTTCACGAACCATGTGTTTGAGCAATTGGTTATCTTGGTGCGGCCTTCTGTTCCATAGAATAGTTTCTGTGCACTTTTGGTTTGTCTTATTGTAGGTCTCATTACTTTACACGTAATTTGTGTTTTTTAAATAGATTAGTAATATGTGCACTCTTAATACGTTTGTTTTGTTTTTAGGTACCATTCGCTTACAAACAATTTATTTTGTTAAACAGACCATGAGTCAAAAAAACAAACTCGGCACTGGTTTCATGAAACCATGTGTTAGGGCAAATGGTCATTTTGGTGCAGCCTTCTGTTCCATGGAACAATTTTATGTGCACTCTATGTTTATCTTCTTTGTACAAATCTCGTTACTTTACAACAAAAAAATAATAATAATTGTGTCATGAACAGTCTGGTGCTTGTGTTTAGGGACATATCTCATGACTCAGGAAGCAACCTGATACTTGTTTTGTGAACCAGCGGATGGAGAAATTGGCTATTTTTGGTATGACCTTCTGTTTTTTTTAGATAATGAAAGAAAAAAAAATTCTCCTGATCGACGAGCGCGCATCATCACCACAACGTCATTGGAGGAGAGGAGGCGCCGGAGAGGTCAAAGTCGAGGCGGTGAAGTTCGGAGTAGAGGAACGTCGACGGGTCGGCAGGACGACGCAAACCGATCTATGATCGGAAAAAAAATAGAGAAAATCCGATCTGAAAATAACCGGGGAAAACTCCAATTGGTAGCCGATCGGATGATCGGCGACACGACTTAAACTACGAGTTGCGCAGCCCCTGGGAGAGATCATAGAGATCGAAGCATCTCCCAGGGGCGGCGCGGCGGAAGCTGTGGAGGCGGCGGCTCAGGAACGGCGCCGCTCTGATACCATGTTATAAATATTGTGTGTATATTGAAGAGGCCTAATGGGCAATATATATAGGAGTACAAGAGGTGTATGCCATATACAGATAAGGCAATACACAAGAGTCCATATTCTATCTCTAATATATCTCTAACACACGCAACCCATTTTATTAAAGAGACAGGAGTACTAAAATAATCAACACTGTTAAAAGTGGCTTAAGGCCTTACAACCAAAAGACGAATGAAAATTAAACTCAATCATTACAAATCCTTCTGGTATGGCCTTCTGTTATGAAGAACAATAGCGTGTACACGATTTATCTTGTTTTAGGCCTCATTATTTTAGAAGCAATTTTGTTTTTTTTTTCTTTTAAGAAACAGCTAGCTACTTGCACAGTTGCACTGGATATATATATTTTTTCTTAGAATTGATAGCACATTGGCACATTATGCATGAGCTAGTTTGGTTGTTGTTTCTGTTGGTAGTGCTAAAACATTTTCACATGAAAAAGCTATATCTTATCTTGTGCTATTGCTACCAAAAGGCAACTGCAGTGGCAGTTTGGTGACTAATGTTATTACTGTTAAGGACCACCATGACCAACAAACTAGAATTTTAAGTAGGTCCATTAGTGGACAAGATTTGGTCTGAATTGACTTGAAACGTCTCAGGCGTCTCTTAGGTAGATTGAGACTAGTCTAATTGCTAACGCGTGACAGGTTTTCGTTTACTGACGTTGACATGTAGAAGAAAAGGTAAAAGGAAGGGAAAAGGCAAATACAACTTAGTCAAAATTCAGAGATTCAGTGACTGGTGTAGAAACGTAGTGCAGAAGTAGGAAATTTAGGCATGAAAGGAAGTTTCTTGGGTCCACATAGGAGGTTGGATTGAGAAGCACTCTTCTCCAATTGACTCTTCGGCTTCTCTATTTGCTACTTGCTTGTGGCATCTATTCTTCAGAAAGACGTCTGACCTACTGAACTATTGCTCATGTGCTACAATTCATCAGGTCACCACTGATCAATGATGTTATGATATGATATATTAGGTTATTTGAATGCAACTGTTAACGCATTTCATGGAGGTAAATACAGGCGTACAGCACGTGTCTGAATTTACCCCTACTGTGTATGTCATCATCACTTATCAGAACAGTCTTGAGCTGCAACATCTATTACACACAACCTATTTGACCACATTTTAGCATGATTCAATCGCGCTCTGTCTGAATCACCTATGATATGTTGCGAACCTGAACAGAAGCAAGAGCTTTAGGTAGATTTTTCCATACTTGGTAAAAGGACACCTATTAAATGCAATCCAGGGTGGAGATCGTCCCAGGTCAAGGTATGATATGTGAAAGATGCCATGATATTTGCTTGTCAAGTTGAGAGATCTCTTCAGCAAAAGGAAAAGGATGGGTAGTAGAAACGGATGGAGTACAGCTCCGACCTCGACAAAGATACAGAAAGGTCGTATTCAGCACCCAAACTTGTCTTCTGTAGTGGAACTGGTGATCAAATAATTTATGTCTACTCTCTCAGAAAGAAGAATATATTCATATCACCGGCGCTGTAGTGACAAAAATGGTACAGATTCTTACTTTGCTTAACTATTCTTTAGGTGAAAAGGGAGCATATTCTGAGCAGGATTGCAGGAATCGCCATTGTAAGTCTTATCATATTTTTGTCAAAGACAGGTAAATTAGGTCCAATTTGAACTGAACTTGTCAGGTTCTCGCCTAAAAGCCTGAACTAGTTACAGAAATTTTGCCTGGAATATAGCTGGCGTTATAGTTCTATCGACAGGCCATCACAAATGTCTCGTAGGATTCTAGCAGACATCATTGGGAGAATGAAAAGAGTACCAGAAGTTAGTAATAACACCTGAAGTCCTTTTCCTGAAAAGTATGGTACTAAGACCCTATTATTTGCACAACGACATTTTTGTTCCCTCTAATAACCAAAAAGAATATCTACAGGAGGAAATGGACAAAATCTTGCATTACACTTCTGAAATTCAACGCTTTGTGTCCTAAATTGTTTTCTAGATGTCATTGTCCCTGTTGCATAATCTTTTGGTTTGGCTTTATGAGTTGAAATACTCTCTCCAGTCAGAAGAGCGACTTTTGAGATACGTGTAGTCAAATTTTATAAACTTTAGCTATCAATATTTCAATGAATATTAAGATTGAGCATGTGAAAATGATATGTTTACATTTGTCTTTAAAAGTATTTTCATAACATTATAATTTTATTATGTTTTATTATTATATTCGTTGAGTATGAGTGATTTATATCCTAACTGTTAGATATGTCTCTTGTATAGGGTATTCTTTGCATATTTACCTACACCTATAACATGTATATTTTGGCATTTGGCTTATTAGAATAGATCAAGGGTTCACTTCAACGTGGTATCAGAGCCCATGGCTCTCTCCTCCCCAAAAACCTAAACCTAGCCTCTCCTCTTCTTCCTCCTACATGACTGCCGCCGCCGCCCGGATCCTCTGCTTCGCCCGGCTCTGCTTCGCCCGGCTATACTTCCACCGGATCCCGCCGCCACCTCCTCGAGCTCCCAGTGCTCCCGTGCCTCCTCGAACTCCCCTACCTTTGCCCAGATTTGCTTCACCCAGAGCCACCTGACGCTTGGATCTGCACCACCTCGAGCTCGATCCGCGCCGCCGTGAGCCTCCGATCGCCGACTCGAGCTCGATCGGCGAAGCCCCGAGCTCTAGTCCTCAATCCGCGCCGCCCCTAATCGCCCGGCCCTTGATCCGCGTCGTCTAGAACTCGGAGCCCAGATCTACTTTGCTAGTCACCGCACCAAGCTGCCTCGATAATCAGATCCTACCACCCCATGCCGCCCCAGCACCAAGCTCTGGGTCGGGCCGCTGCTCTACTCTAAGCCAGGCTGCACCTCTGCCCTGGGCCACCGCTGTCTCTACCCTCCACTCCTGACGCCACCCCGACCCCTCTGCCCCGAGCAGCCACCTCGGCTCCTGCTGTCACCTCCCTCTTTGGACTGATGGCTACCGCTAGTGGCTCCTTCGCCATCCCGCTCCCCCATGTTCAGTTCAACGGGACGAACTTCCAAGAGTGGGTTGTTCGTCCAAGGATTCACCTCAACAACCAGCACCTCTGGGGCCACCTCACGGTGAGAAACCCTGTCCATCTCGCCCTACGCCGTTAGTTTTGTCTGCTCTTCCTGCTGGTGCAGATCAGGTTGCTCAGGAGGCTGCCACTACTAATTTGAAGGAGGCCCTGGAGCTCTATCAGTCTGAGCTACATACCTATGAGAGATGGCAGGATGCTGAAGCTCGTGCTACCACCATCCTAGTGGGCAGCATGCATGTGGCCATCTCCATGGATGTGGTGGAGCTACCGACGACTTAGTTATTGTGGGACCGCCTCCGAGCTCACTATTAGCCGACGAGTGATGCTATGTACCTCTCCGTTGTGCACCAGGTGCACTCCCTTTAACAACTTGATGCTACCATGGATGACTTCTACCAGCAGATGTCTGTGTTGTGGCGTCAGCTTGACTCACTAGGGCCGGATGTCTGTTGGACTTGTCTCTACTGTTTGCGGCTCTACGCTCGCCAGGAGACTCAGCATCTCTATAACTTCCTAATGTGTCTCCAACTTGAGTTTGAGACCGTGCGTGCTCAGCTCCTGATTCGTTACCCATGCTCGACCTTGGTGGAGGCCCTCATGGGGTGTCCGTGCTGAGGAGACTCGTCTTCGTGGCGAGTTCAAATGCAAGTTATCTTGTCTGCTTCAACGCCTATTTCTTCAGCACCGCCCATGGTCCCTCCAACTCCCGCAACACCAATGGTTGATGTCTCTACCGTAGGCCTCCACTGCACCTATTGTCAGCGTGCCGGCCACAAGTACTAGGACTGCTATAAGCGGAGAAGGTGTCGAACCCGGGAGCGAAGGATCCCGAATTCTCTGTGTTTATACACTAGTCCAGGATTTCTAGTGTACACAGTCAAACAAAAGTGATAGCAAAATCATATCACGCACTTTATTAATAATAATTTCTGAGTTTATTACAAAAAGGGCCTGAGGCCAAATAGAAAAGAGATAACACAGCGGAAATAAAATAGTAGTAGACCACACGACTTGCCACAGGCAATCGTCTGGGGGCGTAACCTATTCGTCCAGATCCTCACCGTCCTGATAGAGGTCTTCTCCTGAATAAAGATTATTCAGCAAGAGTAAGCACAACTTTCGTGCTTGCAAGTTACACCCAATATTAAAAGTTAATGCATGCATAAGGTAAACAAAGGATAATGGTAGGGTTGTTTTGCATAAATAGTATTTTCAGGTTAAATACCAATTATAATTTCTAAGGCCAGTTTTTATACTATAACTAAAATCAGTGATTAAAATGACAATGAACAGTGGATAACCTCCATTAAATGAATGGTGAAGGATACCCTCCTAACACTTGGCTAACCGTCCAATTTTTACCATAGGATTATCCATCCTAAAATCCTCTGTTGAAATCATTTATAAACCAAAAACAAGTCTAACTTAGAGTGGCTTTGCTAGCATGTCCATGACCGCGGACGCGGCTATTCGAATAGTTTCTACTCTGCAGAGTTTGTACAGCTTTACCCACACGAGATAATACGATTTTAATGTCGGCCAAAGCACGCTTCCGAAGGCGTGTGACTAAGCAATTATCATTAGGCCGTTACAATGCAATGCCTTAATGTATTTGTGCCCGCTAAGGTTTCGCTACCATTGGACTAACCATCCTCCGGAAGCCCACTCTTGCGCCCGGTGGGACTAATGTCTAACCAACACCCACACATACAACATAGCACAAATAAAACTAAGACACCACAAATTATTTAGCCAAATCTGTCCCATTCCAGACATGTGGTGATACGGTAAGGCGTAGCAAAATACGCTCAAAGACCGGTCCTTAACTGACTTGGGTGTCTTTCCATTAAAACCCTGGGCCTTAATCCTAACCAGATTAGGCCCGTGCATGAACCTGCACCCACCATCCATCCATCCCGCCCAAGTCCAAACCCATTTCATTTTATTTGGAGTGAAAACATCTTTATAAGCCTTTCATAGTAAAAACAATACCACAAAAACAAATTGAAATCAAGTTGTAAAAGATTTAGCTAAACCTTCCCAAATTTATAAATATGATCTAAGTATAGCTAAGCATATGACAAATTTTACCTAAGGGTGTCAAGGTATTCATTTAATAATCAAATTGGCCATACCATGGAAGTTGGAATAACTATATACAAAAACAGGACATTCTGACATTTATATAAACATATGCATGCAATAGTAATTTAAAAATAGGAATTAAATAATTTAAAATACTGGGAACAATATGATCAATAGTGTAACTTGCCTTCATTGAAGTCTTGAAACTCTAAATCGTCAGAAGGATCTAACTCTCCGGAGTCGTCGAGGTCTATACACAAAAATACGACAAATTAACTTCAAATTCAAATAAATTCAAAAACTCAGCTCAAATAAACTCCAAATTGAAATATTTTGGTTTAATTAGCTAGATTATGATTTTAGACAAATTTTGCAACTTGAATCACCCAATTTGGAGTTCAGATGCAAAAGATATGAATTTTTGAAGTTTTAAACCTAAATCTGGAATTTAATTGAATTTCCCGCATTATTTTTCTAAAGGAAATCTATTTATTGCGCAATGCTCACGCCAGTGATGAATTTCCGGGAATTAAAGGAATTAAATTTATTTCCTGACGAGTGGGGCCCACGTGTCATAGACACGGTCCACGTGAACCAAGCCTACGGCTTTTGGCTCGGAAGGATGGGGTGGACGCGGCTGTGCGTGGCGCCACGCAGGCAGATCTAGCGACGTGGCGCCCATGTGGCGGTGACCTGGCAAGGCCACGTAGGACCGAGCCTGGCGGAGCTCCGGTGAGGGACCTCGCCGGCGTTTTATGCTGCGGCGAGACCAATGGTTGTGCGCAAAATGTAGAGGAGAGCGGTGCGGACTCGTGGGTTACCAAAACGGCGGCGGAGCGGGACGGGAAGGTCGTCGGCGACGAGTCCTGCGGCGGCGGCGTGCGGTCGTCGACGAAGAAGGGGATCCCAAGGTTCTCCGGCGAAGTGGGTGGCGGCAGCAGCTTCGCAAGAACGGGGCGATGACGATGGTGCCGACGGCGGGGACGGAGGAGTGCTGGTGGCGCCGGAAACGGAGAAGACCCAAAGGGTTTCACCGGCGGGGAACTTCGAAATTAGGGCGCTACGGCGACGGAGGGGCTACGGGGTGGCGGCTATGAACTGTGGAGGTCAAGGCGATCCCGGCGGTCCTATTTATAGGGCGCGGGCGTGGCCGGAGCTTCGTAGGGCGCAAGAAGGTCCGTGCGGCGCGGCGGAGCAAAATCGGGGATTCGCGGCGAGGAAAGGAAAGAAAGGGCCGTGATGGACGCGGCGATGATCAGGTGTTTAAATGCGAGCGTATTCGCAGGGTTTAGATCGGGATCCTACCGAGAATGGAAGGTTTTCGAATCCTTTCCATGGCGGACGGTGCGGCGAGAAAGGAAAGCGAAGGAGGAAGAAAGGAAAGGAAGACGACGACGGAGGCACGTCCGATTTTGATCGGACGATCGAAAATAAATTGGCGAAACGGTAAGTCAAAGTTGGGTGCAGCTGTTGGATTTTAATCCAACGGTCACGATAGATCGAGGGGAGGTGCGAGTGGGTGGTTTAAGTGACTGATGCACGAGGGCCGTTGAATTTTAGATCTGACGGTGCAAGATCATCGGGGTGTTCGGTCCTCCGAATGTCGCGTTAGATGTTGGCCGTTGGATTTTGATCCAACGGCTGACAACGGTCGATGCGGCGCGCGTGTGGAAGAGAGGAGGGACTGACAGGTGGGTCCCGCTGTCAGTGAGAGGAGGTGGCGCGGGTGGAGCGGGCCGAGTGGGCTGTGCGCGCGCGGGAAAGAGGATGGGCCGAGTGGGTTTCGGCCCATTGGCTGTTTAGGATTTTCTTTTGATTTTCGATTTTAAATAATTGCTGATAATTCAATTAGGCTTTAGAATATAGCAAATTAAGTCCAAAATTTTGAGAAAATTCACAGAAATTCTCTGGAGCATTTAGGACTTAAATAAAATATTTCCCACTATTTTGTGGTAATAGATTTTGCAAATAAATTTTGTTTAGCTTCAAATTGATTAAGTAAAAGCTTTTGAAAATTCAGAAAAATCCACAAAATAATTAAACTTTATTTTCAACTGAAATTTGAAATTTGGGTTGTTACAGAAGGGACCAGGGTCGTCGGGATGGACGTTCACCGAAGGGCTCTGGAGGTTCTTCCCACTCATGCGTGCGACTCTCGCCAGGGCTCCTCCGGTGATGCCACACAACAACTCCTCTCCCTACTCCAACACCTTGGTGTCGGCTTGTCCTCAAGACTCCTCGGGCTCTACTCGTTTGGCTATTACTTCTCAGCAATCTTCCTCACCTCCGCCTCCTCCCTTGTAAGATATCTTATCTCCGTAGATCTTAGACTCTGGTTCTTCTTTCCACATAACACCATATGCTACTCACCTCACTTCTGTGAGTCCCACAACATTTCCTTCCACTGTTCAGACTACAGATGGGATCTCTCTTCCTATTGCAGGATAAGACACCCTTTCCACTTCTTCCTTTCATGTTCCTGCCCTCTCTCATGCTCCCAATCTTACTATGCAGCTTTCATGTTCTAGCAGCCAGTCAGGCACTATCACTATCTCTGTTTTTACTGCTTCCTTTGCTCAGTGGCACCATCGTTTGGGTCATCTCTATGCATTGCGTCTGTTGTTACTAGTAGGTCGTGGTGTTCTTAGGTTTGTTTTTGGTGAAACCTCTTTACATTGTATGGATTGCAAGCTTGACAAGCAGATGTAGCTCCCCTATTCCTCTAGTGATTCTGTTTCCGCTCGTCTTTTTGAACTTGTTCACTCTGATGTTTTGGGAACAGCTCCCTTCATTTTGAAATGGGTTCATCGATACTATGTGATCTTTATTGATGATTATTCTCGTCATACGTTGATCTACTTCATGTCCTCTCGCAGTCAGGTTCTCTTTATTTACCAGATGTTTGCCACCATAGTTCGCACTCAGTTTGATTCGATCATCCCTATTTTTTGTGCTTATTCTGCTGGTGAATACGTATATACTACTTTGCGTCGTTTTCTTGCTGAGCAGGGTACTCTTTCCCGGTACACTTGTTCTGGCGCTCATGCTCAGAACGATGTCTATGAGCGTAGGCATCACCACTTGATTGAGATAGCTCGCGCTCTCATGCTTGCTTCTTCTGTTCCACATCATTTCTAGGTCGAGACTGTCTCCATTGCTGCTTTCCTCTTCAACATGCAGTCTTCCACTACCTTTTAGGGTTATACTCCTGTCGAGCGTCTCTATGGTTGGGCTCTAGAGTACAATCACCTTCGTTGTTTCGGTTGTGTCTGCTTCATCCTTCTTCTACCTCATGAGCGTACCAAACTGACTGCTCAGTCAGTTGAGTGTCTTTTTCTTGGCTATAGTTTTAAGCATAAGGGTTATCACTACTACGACCTTGTTGCTCATCGGGTAAGGATCTCTTGGGATGTCACCTTCGATGAGTCCTGACCTTGCTACCCTCATCCCCCTACTGTCAGCTCAAATTTTCTTGTTGAGTCGATCTCCTATTTGACTTTTCCTAACCCTCAGCTTCTGCCTTCACCTTCTTCGCTTCCGCCTTCACCTTCTCCGCTTCCCTCTCCTCCGGTTTCACCTGTTCCCTCTACTCTGGAGGCTCCTTCCAGCTCTTTTGTTGATATTCCCCCTTTCCCCTACACTACTATCGGCGTCCTCGGTCTACTCCTCCTTCTTCAGTTGAGACCCCATCTTTGCTGGGCCCTGTATCCAGCTCTTCTTCTCTGTCATTGCTGGGTCATGTTCCACATTTTCTTCTCAGATATGATCTTTATGATCGTCGCACTGTCATGCCTCCTACACGCTACAACTTCGCAGCCACCGCTCTTTCTCAGCCTACGACCTACCATGAGGTTGCTGCTCACCTGAGTGGTAGCTCGCAATGTCTGAGTAGATTACTACTTTGGAGAGTATTGACACTTGGGATCTTGTGCCCTTACTTGTGCATGTCACTCCTATCACGTGCAAGTGAGTGCAAGGTCAAGATCCGCTCGGATGGCTCTCTTGAGCGCTACAAGGTTCATCTTGTAGCGCGTTGTTTTTAGCATGAGCATGGTCGACACTATGATGAGACCTTTGCTCTTATCGCCCACATGACTAGTGTGGATGAGAAAATTGGGGAGAACCACAAGCTCATCATATTGGCGTCATCTCTACCACCATCATAGAAGCAATTGGTGATGAATATTCTCGGCGGTAAAAACACTCTCAACTTTAATGAGGCAGTGGTATATTTATTGGAGGTGGAGTCCTTGAAGAAGCCATTGGATTCTTCATCGTCGGGTGATCAAGCATTAGTTGCCATAATTGTTGCCGGCAAAAGCAAAAGTCATAGAAAAAAGGGTAAGAGCAAGGACACATATGTATGCTATCTATGTGAAGAGGAATGCCATATGATAAACGACTGCCCAAGTTTGAAGCAAATGAGGGGGCATGCTCAGTGGTGGCAACGAAAGATGATTTAGACATACTAATCGTCAATCAATCAGGTACTTCTCATGGATGGATATTAGATTCAAGTTGTTACTTCTATGTATGTTCGACGAGGAGATGTTTGACGAAGGATCTATATGATCGACACATGGAACTGTTTACTTAGCGGATTGCAAGAAATATGCAATTACTAAGGTAGGAACTATTACATTAGAGATGTATAATGGAGCACATCGCATATTGGCGGGAGTTCGGTATGTTCCCGACTTAGAGAAGAATCTAATATATGTGAGGTCGCTTGAATTCGAAGGTTGTGAGATATTATTTCGAGGTGGAGTCATGCGAGTTACTTGCAAAGGGTTGGTAATCATGAAAAGTATCTAGAGAAATAGAGGATACCGATTAATAGGTAATCATAAGGGAAGAACAGTCAATGGGAGGTCTGATAAAAATCCTGGTCAGGAGAAGGAAATCATGTCGTCAACGGTAAGTACTCAGATCTCATCTGCAGTTATGTGTGGAACTACAAAGATGATTGCAAAATATAACCATCACAAATGCGAAGATGCGAGCTATTGGAAGAAGGAAAATGTGGTGGGACCAACCACGCGGTACCGACGAGCAGGTAGTGCTCAGAGGCGGTGCAAACCCATGGCATGGAGGGCTATAGGACGAGGTGTGGTTAACGAAACTACACAATAAAGGAGCTCTCAGGTGGAGGATTCGGACGAACTAGCCCGGATACCGACACGCACATTGTAGTGGTGTGCATGAGCCCCTATGGTAGGGGCACTCCCAAAGGCAAGAGAAAGAAAAAATTGGAAAAACAAAAATAGTGGAGCCGACTTGGAGCAAATTCTTGGAAGAGCACGATGGCTTCAACGGATAGGAGTTAGGGTGGAGATTGTTGAGTATGGATGACTCACATCCTAACCTATTAGGTCTTGAAGATGTGTTCTACAAGGATTATTATCCCAATCCTATGAGGAGTAGAGTTCCTACATCCTTTTGGAGGAAAACTAGGGGGCATTATATAAAGCCATGAGGGGTAGACCTGTTCAAACGCTGGGCCTGAAAAGCCCAACCACAAACGGGCAAGCCTGAGCCCGAGCCCAGCCTGAATTTTTTTGATTTAAAACTATTATTTTAATTCTTTTTTGGAATAAAAGTAATATTTAATTCATTTCGAGAATAAAAAGGGTTTCTTTATTTTTTTAATTACATTCATCGGGCTTTTGGGCCAAAAAACCAATCCCAAGCTCGGCACAACCGGGTTGGGCTCGGGCCCGACCGCTGGGTTGGGTCATCCGTGAACAGGTCTAATGAGGGGTGGTCATGAAGAATACAAGCTACAAACCAACTCATTCAAAGTAAGAGGTGCGCGAGAGAATTAGATGCTATGTTATTCTTTAGCATTAGATTCTTGTATAGGACAAGAATCTAAGGGTCCTAAAAAGTTCGAGTGTTGTGAGAGAGTGACAATCACTTGTACTCTTTTTTGAGGTTGTGCTTAACAAATTTACGGTCGGTTTCGCTAAATCTCTCTCTCATCATGATTATTTCGTCGCTGTTATTAGGTTCTCTCTACGGGATTCATCTACTTTGTTCTTGATATCATGCGTGCTCGTGCCGTTTCTCACAAACTCTGATCCGATCTGGTGCTGCTACGCATAGAAAGGGGTATCAGAGCATAGCAATATTACTATAGAAATTAGTGATCAAAGTTGTGTTTTGGATACCGTGTTGAGAACTAGAGTACTAATCTTCTCCAGAGGTGAAGTACGGCACTTAAGACCATATGCACTTGATAAGTTGAGGGACTTGTGTCAACCTGAGTAAAATGCCATATCTACTTACAACCCTACTTTGACTAGCAAAATGCTACTTGGTATCATCGTTAATAAGAAAGGAGAAACATAATGATATACTTATGTTAGTGGTACTCCACAATCTGCACTCAGTCAGTCATCACCAAATCTTGGAAAAGTTAGCTAAGTACATTGGATTAAATGGGTTTTCCAATTGCCAAGTGCTACTCGAGTTAATAGGGGCTCAATTTGCTTGACCTACTAGCTGATGGATAATGTGAAATTAGGCTCCACCTATCAAATCATATCATGAAACAAGATGGGGGCATAATTAATTTAAGGTTCATCAACTCTGGTCATCAACTTCTGCTGCCCCCTGGTCAGCAGAATGCTTGTTTTCAAAGGTCGCTGCCATTAACACCCATCAAAGATCAGATGTACACTGTTTCGATTGTCATCACCGGAATATTCAGCTTCTGAATATATTTAAATTTTCCCTCTCACCTTAGCAGACCTTAGCAGGAAACAAATCATACACTATTTTAAGAGAAAGATGTGAAGGTCGAGGTCCCCTGTCAATGTTGTTTGTGTTTCATGTGGGGAATAAAACACTGGTTGCAAATTGGCTGGCATCCTTTCCGATGGATGTGAATTTGCATGTGAAGAGGTTACTCGCAATTGAAGGCCTTTCTTTTCGGCCAGCTCGGCCTCCGCACCGCAAATTTGGTTGGTTGCTTCTATGAATGCTCGACTGACGACTGCACCTAGCTATGTGGCAATTGGATGTGCTGCAATGAAATTGCTCATGAGAAAGAGAGCAACTCTGCAACAGCATATTCAGATGTGAAGACTAAAGAGAGGTAGCATGATTTTGCTACGAAGGCAAAATCATGAGAATTCAGAACGGTATGCTAGTGCAGTGCTTATCTGTTGGTTGGTTTACCTAAAGGAGAGTCAAGAAGAATTTGCAGCCGTCAAATCGATCCATATACAAGTGACCGACCGGAGAAGAAGGGGCGTAATAGTAGCCAGGGCCACCGTGTCTGCCATTGTGAACGGATCATTTCTGGTCCGCGTCCAATCAACCGCTTCTCGTTGCGACACACACACGAAAGCTGACAGATTGATTACTGATCAGGCATGCCATTACAGTAGACTGGCAATGGGCGGAAGCAATCAAGGAACGGAGGTTGGCTGTCCTTAGACAAAAGGCATCGTTTATGTGCATCTCTTTCTGTTGTGTTTGTGTTGTGGTGTGGTGTGTAGTGTAGTGACTGCCTACTACCAATAGCAGTGGCGATATGGACTAGTACTCCAGCATCTACACCAGTCAACTGTTACCTGAATCCCGATCTCACTGATCGATCGTGCACGTCGTTATCAACCATGCATAAATCACGAAGGCAATATCTTACTGCAACAACAAAACGCACGCACAGATCGTCAAGTGGTGGGTACTGAATGATCTAGCCAGGATATGTACTGAAGTCGAGCCAAGTCTAGCTGCTCAACTGATAGATAATTATAAAACATAAAAAATCACAGGAGGCCCAATACGGCAAGAGGCCCAGAAGCATCCACTCCCCAGGGCACTCTGCATCATGCATACATGTAAGTGTAACCTGAGGACCGAGCTCTTCCTCTGTTGGTTTGCTCGGCAGGTGAGCGAGCGGCTGGCCTAGGATGGGATCGATCTCACCAAACCATTTTGGTGCTTAGGAACAGTATACGTACATGTGAGTATGTTTAGTGGTCAAAGCGTGTGCCCGCGCTCCGTGCGGTTTAACCCTTACTTTGGATTAGGCGTATGTTTAGGATGCATCCACATGCGTGTAGAGATGTGCGTGTGGTGTGTGTGCGTGAGTGTGTCCCACGTGTACTCAAACAAAAACATTTAAGTGTAACCTTACCCCAGCAAGCAAAATTGTAATGTTGCATTACCATCTACCAAATTAAAGTAGTAGCTATGAATTTTGCGTTTTAGGTCTTGATGCATGCATTCTCAAACCGCAGCAATGGTAGAAAGAAAAATGACTCACGGGAGGGCCTCAGATTCCCTTGGCCATTGCTCCCCTGCACAGACCAAAAATTATCACAGCCAATCTTAACAATCGATCAATGTTGGTGTTTTATGGAGTAGTCGTTAACGCTACGCATGCTTACCTTTAGGTTCTGAGCACCTTTCTTCGGCTCCTCATCAACCCCAGTGTAAGCAATCTTCGGACAACCCCAGTGTAAGCAATCTTCGGACACGAGAACAACGCAACAACAGAATAAACATTAGAGGGGTACATTTTTTGCACTAAACGCAAACCAATGAATCACTGGACAGAAGAAGAGAGAGAGAATCGAAAGATCACCTCACAAGAGACCAATGTGAGTAGGAACAGGATGCTGAAGAGCAATGCCAATGGCTTGGCCATGGTAGCAACTGGAACAAACAACTGCAGGTGAGGTAAGTAACATGTGTGGACAAGGAAGAACAAACAACTACAGGTGAGATAAGTAACATGTGTGGACAAGGAAGAAGAGGAGATCTGCTCAGTGTTGGTGCATTATATAGACAGGAAGGCCATAACAGATGGGATAAGGGCACTCCCAGTAGTTATTTGTTATTTGTGCTTGATACTATAGCTATGCCACATCAGATTTTTGGTGTGGAAGAGAGAGAGGGAAGAGAGACAAATATGGTGGTTATATGTTGGTGCCATCTAAAACTTTTATCTACCATCAAAGTGGCTAGACTTATTGATATGATGCCCTTTATTGTTAATCTACATCCATCACCTTAGTTGAAAACCTCTGGGTGAAGTATATGTAGCCTGAAAATCTCCAGTGGAGTTAATACAAGAAGTGACTTTGTCGATCTTCCCATCTTTGTTGAGAAAAGCTCCTGATTTATCTGAGCATGGTAAAAATATTAATGGCCAAAGTCCAAAGATCAGAAACTTACAGATGTTCCCTATGCCATCAGAAGAAAAAAAAAGATTAAGGAAAATAAACAGATTTAGCCGGTGCAGAAAGTTCGTGCACATGCTTTGATTGCTTTCAGCTAGATGTAAATCATTATTTAAAAGCTAATGTAGATACATGGAGGAATGTCAGGTTACTAGTTTCAACCGTATTCTGTCAGTTTGTGACAATTGGTGATTCACGAGCTAAAATATCGCACCATCCTTTTTCAATATGCTCAAAAAGGAAAAGGATGCTTATTTCTCATCAAAGTTTTGCCTAAACATTGCTGGGGACACGACACCCCTTCTTCCAAATTCCAATCGTCTGTTTGATGCCATAGTAAGCCACTGTGTCCCTGTTATCATCAGCGATGACATAGAGCTCCCTTACGAGGATGTATTAGATTATTCCAAGTTCTCCATCTTCGTTCGTTCGTCTGATGCTGTCAAAGAGGGTTACTTGATGAGGCTGATTAGAGGTGTAAACAAGCATCCATGGACAAGGATGTGGAAGAGGCTCAAAGAGGTTGATAAACATTTTACATCGTCCAAGCTTTTGACTCCGTCTCCTGGCCGTTCTTGTTGGAAGTCCTTCGCCGAAAAGGGTTTGGACCGAACTGGTGTTCCTGGATAGCCATCTTGCTTTCTTCAGCTTCCACTCGTGTGTTGCTCAATGGGAAGCCCGGTCGCCAGGTCGGGCATGCAAGAGACCTTCGTCAAGGAGACCCCTTATCACCGCTGCTATTTGTCATAGTCATGGACGTCCTAAACAACCTCATCTCACTAGCAGATTACCACTCGCTACTGCAGCCCCTCGGTCTTTCAGGGAGAATACCCCATCACCTATCTCTCTTTGCAGACGATGCGGCCTTATTCCTGTCACCAGTCAGATCCGACTTCTTGGCGATCCGCGTCATTCTACAAGCTTTTGGAGAGGCCTCCGGTCTCCAGACCAACCTCGCCAAGAGTAGTTTTGCTCCAATTCACTGCTCCTCCGCTCACCTGCAGCTGATTGAAGAGGAGCTGCGTTGTCCGTCAGTCGTCTTCCCTTGCAAGTACCTAGGGTTGCCTCTCTCTCTCAGGAAACCCACTAAGAAAGACTTTCAACCTCTCCTGGACAAAATTGCCGCTCGCTTGCAGATGTGGTAGTCTCGCATGCTATCCCAAGGTGGTCCCCTCATCTTAGTGAAGACCTTGCTTACTGCCCTCCCTATTTTCTCCTTCTTGGCGTTGGACCCCCTCGGTGATCAAAGAAATTGATAAGGGGCGGCGTGCATTCTTGTGGAAAGGTACCAACTCGGTCGTCGGAGGCCATTGCCTTGTCAACTGGCAGTCGGTCTGTAAGCCTACTTGCTACGGAGGGCTGGGTCTTCATAATCTCAGAGTTCTCAGTCAAGCTCTGCGCATTCATTGGCTCTGGCTGCAACACTCGTGGAGTGAGCGACCGTGGCGTGCCCTTCCGGCTCAGGCCAATAGGGGCAGAGATGGATCTCTTCCAGGCTTCGCTAGAGGTCCGGTTGGGGAACGGCGAACGCGCTTTATTATGGTCCGATCGGTGGATGAATGGACAAGGCATTCTAGTGGTGGCGCCTTCGCTAATTGGAGCGGTTCCGCTGGTGATTAGGAATAAGCGATCGGTTTCTCAGGCTTTATCTAATAACCAATTGGTTGTTGACATCAAAGGGGACCTCAGTGCGTAGGGCGTTTGGGAGTATCTTCACCTCTGGGACTTGCTTAGGGCAGTCATCTTGGTGCAGCAGGAGGACAACTTTCTTTGGCGTTGGGAGACCTCAGCTCAGTACTCCGCTAGATCGGCTTATAGGGCCTCCTTTGTCGGTTCTATGAGTTTCGCTTGTAACAGACCTATCTGGAAATCGGTGGCTCCGCTAAAGTGCAAATTCTTCCTTTGGTTGGCGGTTCGCAGACACTGCTGGACAACGGACATGCTGAAATGCAGAGGTCTCCCGAGCCATCGGCTGTGTGTTTTCTGTAGTTCGGTCGGCGAAACAATCGATCATCTCCTAATCGGCTGTGCTGTCTCCGCCCAGATCTGGGCTCGTTTCCTCCCTCTGGTTGGTTTTCAAACCTGCATTCCGGCCGGGAATCTCTCCTTAGAACAATTCTGGATCTCCGCTCGCAATTCAGTCCAAAGAACCAACGTCAAGGGCTCGATTCCTGTATCGCTCTCATTTCTTGGATGTTATGGAAGGAAAGGAACAATCGTGTCTTCAACACGGTGGTTTCTTCGGTGACCTTGCTGCTGCAAGCGATTTCCAATGAGTTTCGCCTTTGGCGCATGGTGGGTGCTCAATGTTTGGTGGCGCTTCCTTTTCCAGAGTAGTCGCTTTGTTTTAGGTCGCCTAGCTCCTTTTTTGCTTTGCTTTAGGCCTTTTCTTTAGTGATCTCTTTCTTTTTCTTGTTGTATCTTTGTTGTGCGGTGTTTTCTTTTTCTTAATGGAATGACGTGCAATCCTTTTGCGCGTTCTCGAAAAAAGAGAGTATCAGTACCCATCTCAAAAGGATGATGCAGTCCAGATGATCTGGCAAGCATTGGCTAGAAATGTGCCGGCGACCCGGCTCAGGCTAAAGGCGCATAGGTCTAGAAGATTTTCGAGATCTGACAGAGCAAGAAAATAAACAGGAAGACGGTGTATGTATCTTGTCCCTAGGCTAATTTGGTCCTCTTTGTTTAGGCTTAGGATTTTTGGCTTATAGCTTAAAGCCAGTTTTTTGGCTTAAGCATCTAAGCTTTTAAGCCAAGCTTTGTTGTTTGGTAATAAGGCTTTTTATAGGATGTTGGCTTATTGAGTTGTGTGTGAAGGGTGAAAGGTCTGAAATACCCTTGAAGGTTTAAAGAACCTTTTTAAGCATATATTTAAACTTTTTTACATGAGATTTGAAAATACGATGATACATACAAATGTACATATGAAATAAAATAGATTTCGCTTGTACAAGCATACGTGTGTGTGTACACCATAGTCTATCCAAATAAATTGCTCCAGTAATGTTTGCATCTTGCTCATGATGAAAGTAGAGCATTCTGGCAAAATTAATCTGAACTTTACAATTTCTCACTTCCAACTTGCAAATGTAGGAAAATGGTGCTAGGGGAGGAGACAGAGACTCACTGGGGGAGGCGGTGTCGGATGAGGAAGGACCGTGTCGGGGTCGTCAGAGGGAAGGCGGCGGCGTCTTCCTCGCGGGGGCGACGGCGTTGGGGGAGGTGGCGGCGTCTTCCTCACGGGGGCGACGGCGTTGGGGGAGGGAAGGGAAGGCGGCGGTGTAGGGGGGGAGCGGTGTCGTTGGGGGAGGGGAGCGGCGGAGTCGGGGGAGGGGAGGGGGCGGGAGTCGGCGGCATGGAGGGGAGGGGATTGGAAGCGGCGGTATGGAAGAATCGAAGGATTTGGGAATCGGCGAAGAGGAGGTGGAACATGAAAAAAAAAAAGGGAACGATTCACTGACCATCAGTTGCATATATCATATGTGGGTTCATGAACAAAATCAGGCAGATTGGAGTGAAGGAACAGTGTAATCTAAGAAGATTCAGTTGGCTGTTGGTTATTCCATAGAAAAAGGACTGATAACTTAGGATTTGTTGGTCCAGTTGAATTGTATATTGCCAAGGCAAAGGCTTACTGTTTCTGTAATATTTTTAAAGTAAATTATAAAAGAGGGAGGCAAAGTTACGCTGTTTCTGAACATAATGTAATCAAACAGCATTAGTCTTGGTCATATAGTAAGTTTAAGCTGTCCTATGTATTCAGTCATTTTTCCTTCTCTCTCTCTCTCTTTTTGTTCCTGTTGAGCCTTGCTGGAGCCACCATTTCAATATGTAATGTGCATTTCATATCTCCGAGGAAGAAAACCAGGATACAGAACGTCCCTGGTGTGATTAGCGGTCAGGCAGCTACATATTCTTCCATAACAATGTGCCTCTGTTCTACCACTACCCAACCATGGTTTGATCCAACTGGCCATCTAATCATCTATTGGGTTTGAGATTGCTGAGTGCTAACCACGCCTACCACAAGGTGTGCTTAGTCCCTAGTGTACACTCTCAAAGTCTAGAACCATCTGCATTCAGAAATGCAAGCTACCTCCTATCCACAAATTACTGAATTACAGGCAAACCGGAAATAGGTCCAAAAAAAGCTCAGAAAAAATTATGGGCAAATTCTGAATACAGGTTTGCCTCTGAAAAACTAGTGACGGCTTTCAGCCAAAAAAAAACATGGCAAAAGCCAACACAAAATGTTCTGCTACCTTTTTTTTAAAGGTAGTTCTGCTACCTTGAAGATGGAAAAAAGGAGCTACCCGCGGATTCTGCTTCGATGATTTAGGTTTGGCGTTGAATATAAAGCTGGAAAAGTTGCTTTTAATCATGGAATGTTCACAGTTAAATGCATCACACATCTTAAAATGAATTAAAAGGGTTAAAGAGATAATGGAAAGAAAATTTGTGATATGTTCCACAATACTAATGTATAGATCTAGGGAGTTGGGACTAAACGATTCAATAAACATATTACAAATACTTCATCCTAAATCCTGTCCAAAAAAAAAAAGAACTTCATCCTAATGAGCTATTTTATTACATCTGTATCCCGTACTAACACACTGAATCTGCAATTTGCAGTTGGCACCGATCAGGAAAATGAAAGCTGCATACAAGCAGTTCATCGAGAATTCAGGGCACCTTGATGATATTGCATCTTGTAGCTTCAGACCAATAGCAAAAGCAGACATGCCACATATCCAAGTCAAACTTCATCCAGGTAGACATGAACATCTTCATCTAATCATCTTCCTGTTTCACAGGAAACACCAACATGTAGCAGCACAATCACAGCATATGGAATCTCAAGTTACTTCTGTCAAAGCTCACCTTCATCAAGATAGAACTCTTGTTCTGCATATCCCCTTCTGCTTGAGGAGGAGCACAAGCTAGTACAACACTGAAAAAAATGGCACGCTAACATACACTACATTGAACTGAAGTAGACTGATACTATGATTTGAAAAATACTTGACACTGAATTAAGGGAATCTCTATCCACCCTTAGACTGAGGTGTGATTTATCAACATTCCATTGCAAAATAAACGGCACTAGGTTCAGTAGAATTATATCACTCCTACATCAATTGGAAGAAAAAATTGATATGAGTATAAGCTAAACAAATTCATGTACATATTCCATTACTAGGCATGCATACCCCTATTGATGCACCCATAGAAACACATGTCAGACGTCCAAGGGATTAGCAAGAAGCCAAGAACAGATAGCAATAACTTAATACTCATCACAAACTACGCATTAACCTGTTTCTGCACCCATCATTGTTAAACCAAATTAAGCATTCAACAGAGGCTACAGAGCAACATAAATTTTAGAATCACCCGATTAAAATAATAATCCAAGGAGAAATCCAACATATGAGAACCAAACAAATAAAAAACCAAAAAGAAAACAAAAGGCTTTAAAGACAAAAAAAAAAAAAGAAGAAGAAGAAGCATTGTCACTGGAAAGAAAAGACCAATAAAAGCAAATATTGGGGGATGGTTTGTTGTTCGGGTGAGCCCGCGCGGCCATCATCGCGCGCGCTCCGACCGCGGGCAGTCGTCATCGCGTGCCGCCGGTGACCGTCGCGGATGCCAGCGCCGCCTCTTTCCCCCCAACAGAGCGCGCCACCTTCCCGCGAACCCTTGAAGGGCGCCGGGGGCAACGCCAACGCGGATGGGGTAGAGGCGACTCCGGCCGCCGCGGCGCCGCCGGACGGCTCGCTCGGATAAGATCAAGTAGTGTTCGTGAGGGCCGAAACCCTACACCTCTCGTCCTTCCACCGAAGCCCTTTATCATGGCACATTTGGGTTTCTCAAGGCCCAATATTTTTGGGCCCAGTACAGGCCCAATACATCTTTAACTGGATCTGCCTTTCTTTTGGGCCCCCAACTAATCGTCTATGCCCACATGTCATGCTCAGAGCCGCGAATGCCAAGCAGAAACCCTAATGGCCTCCTCGCTATAAAATCGCGCCGCCACCTCTCCTTCCGGACCAAGCCGCCAAAACCCTAGCAGCCGGCGCCGCCGCTCTCCCACCAAGCTCCGCCGCAACCATGGCTGCCGTGCTCACCCGCCCGCCGCCCGGCACGGTCCAGTGCTTCGGTCGCAAGAAGACGGCGGTGGCCGTGGCCTACTGCAAGCCTGGGCGCGGGCTGATCAAGGTGAACGGCGCCCCGATCGAGCTGATCCGACCGGAGATGCTCCGCCTCAAGGCCTTCGAGCCCATCATGCTCGCCGGCCGCTCCCGCTTCAAGGACATCGACATGCGCATCCGCGTCCGCGGCGGCGGGAAGACGTCCCAGATCTACGCCATCCGCCAGGCCATCGCCAAGGCGCTCGTCGCCTACTACCAGAAGTACGTCGACGAGGCCGCCAAGAAGGAGGTCAAGGACATCTTCGCCCGCTACGACCGCACCCTCCTCGTCGCCGACCCCAGGCGCTGCGAGCCCAAGAAATTCGGTGGTCGCGGCGCCCGCGCGAGGTTCCAGAAATCCTACCGTTGAGCGCCCGGCGGATCGTGGTGGGTGCGCCGTTGTTCTGTGTTTCGTCCTATCAGTGGAGCTGCTCGTCTGGTTCTATATCTAGCTGCTGCTTTACTTCCAAGTTTAGTCTTTTTAAGCTTAGTTCCGAACCTTTTTGACATTGTGGTATGAATGTGATGAGATGTTAAAGACTATTGGGTAGTCGCCGGAATATGGCTTTGCTTGTTACCTATGTCGATGTGTTATGATATGACTGCCTTATTTTTATTCTATGTTAAAGAGTTTCATTTTAAGTGGTGTTGCTATGTCTGACACATGATTGTTGTTACGTTGTGATTTGTAGATAGTTTGGTACATTCGAGGTGCTCTGTATTTGCATGTCAGTTTAGCTTGAACCTTAACATTTCAATGTTGCAAACAATTCTCATTTTGATCAACTGGGAGTCTGGGAAGCTCATTTTGCTCCTTTATGCTTATCGTCAGTTGGATCGTTAATAGGACTGATGTGCGTAGGTTTCTAGTGCTTATTGGTATCTGTACATTGGGGTGTTAAGTATTCGGGGCAGGTTGACTATTACAATGTTGCTAATGATCTTTACAGTCCTACACGCATAAATTAGGTGCATCTTCGGGAATAAATTTTGGTGTAAGGTGGTGTATGAAATTGGTGTAAGGCGGTGTACGAAATTGATATGACGAGACAAATTATCGTCTGAAGCTTTGATCAATGGCACATAGTGTGTGGTTTGTTGTTCATCTTACTGTTTCATGTTAGTAGCCTAAAAGGTCTAGGCGTGGAATTCTAGTCCGGAATTCGCCGATGGATACAATGCATGTCCGCGAAATTGATCTTTATGGCCTGTTTGGGTAAGTATTTAGTGTAAAGCCCAATTCCCCTTAATTAAATGGGCCATTGGTTTTTATTGTTTGTTTTTTCTGATCTGGGGATAGGGTACCAACGATGACATTTTAAGACATTGTGGCCTCAGAGGAGTTTCTGTGCTATTCTCATGGTATGATGTATGATTACGCCATGTCCAAGGATATATTGAATTGATATGTCTGTTTTAAAATGCTTCCTAGAATCACATTGCTTTTTTAGATATAAGTTTACAGCATTAGGTGCGGCTTGTTCCATTGGTAGTTGTTCAGAAAGTGCATAAACAATAGAAAAATGCATCTCCTTACTCTCGATGGAAATAGATATTAGCTATATGTTCATCCTACTTCTATCATGATGGAAATATAAAATACTGACATGTTCTTCCTGTTCTAGTTGGGAGTTTGTGCGATTTAAATTCTGTGGTGCTGAAACTTTTTTGACTTTTGAATTTAGTAGCTAACGAGACATTCTACCATTATGTTCATGATACATTTGAAACAGATGCTACATGCATGTAGTTTGCGGACTTATCTGTGTTTAGAGATGACATTGAAGGTAGCAGTAATTTGCATGCTTGTACATGGCAGAATTTTCCTAGTGGGGTTATTTGTATTTATTTTGTTTTGCTTGGTGATTCTGGAAGTGTTTTCATTGTGAAAGTGTTCAGCATTGTGGTTCCCATGGTCATATATCTGTCATTTCATTGGTTTTTCAAGGATTTTACTGGTAGCTATTAACTGCTTTATAATTCCTGCTGCTTCTGTAATCTTGTGATACTTTCTCGGTCCTGCTGCTTCCGAATTCTTGTGATACTTTTCCCTGGGGGAAGGGAAGGGAATGATTTGGTCCAGTGCTCCTGTTTCTACATTCCAGTCTCAAAAGGGAAATCCTTGCCATTACTGTTAGGTATACGCCCCCTTTTATGATTCCTGGTTCATCTTTTACAGTGCTTGGCCGTTTATTCTGCATTACCGATGTAAATAGTGTGCGTGTTACCGCATTTTGTGATCCATGTTGTGTTGCTGTTGGACCGAACGTTTTCTTTGTGCAGCAAGATAGTTAGTAAGCCCAAGTAGAGGGTTGGGTGTGCTGAACAGAACTGCTGATGTTTGTCGCTCTTTCCCTGGAATCAATCAATCCACCAGAGACCATTGGTTTGCAGTTATCTTGTGTCTGGAGCAAATCTATCCGGTGTCCCAGCGGTCAGCACTTGAGCAGCGACGCTATACTATCTGTTGTTTCTTCTCGTGGTGGTGTAGACTGAAGCAAGCAATTGATGTGTGCGGAGCCAACTGCTGACCGGCGTTGATGTTGTTATGCTTCCTCTCTCCGTCTTTGCCGTTGTCTCCTCTCCGCCGTGCTGCCGACTACCGCCTAGCCAAGTTCCATTGGAAGTACCCGGAGGAGATTTGCATCAGAGAATTGGCCCAGAATTATATAGTGGCGGATCTAGGATTTGATCACGTCTCAGGTTAAATTTTAATAGGCCAATATCCTAAAACTAACGTTAATTTATACCTACGCCACAACATAACCAAAAAATAAGCCCTAAATACATCATTGACATGAAACTTTAGCAAAAATGCTTCAACATAAAATATAATAAGAAAAATATAGCAAAACATAAATAATATAGCATCGTAGAGATACAATTTGAGTACCTAAATAACGAATATTTCATCTCTATCCTAGCACTTCAAACAATTTGACATGCACTTCAAACAATTTGACAATTTTGAGCAATATCATGAGATAACAGATTGGCAACATCATTTAGCACCAATATTGAGGTATACAATTTAGAGCACAAAAATGCATCATAAGTTCATAGTTATAAGTTATTAACAGGTCATTTATTTCTTCTTTGTTGCTATCAACAGGAAAAGGGAAAGATACCTACAGGTGGGGAGGGTGCGAGCGTGACGCCGGGCGGGGAGGGAGGGGGCGGCGGCGGGCGAGGAGCCGAGGGTAGGGGCGTGTGGGTGGGGGAGATTAGGTTTCCACTTTCCTGGTGGGAGGCTTTGGGGTTGGAGGAGTGGGGAGATGCCGAGTGGGCTAAGCGCCTCGGCCGGCGGATGATGGCCAGTGGATGGGACGAATAGTGGGAGGCGGGGCCTCGAGCTAGACACTTTTGATTTGTTGGGCCTTCTGCTAGACACTATAAATCTATTTGTTGGGCCTATATAACAAAAAAAATTCCCACTGAAATTTTTGCTAAGCCTCGGGCTATAGGCTACCCAGCCCAAGGCCCAAATCCGCTCATGAGTTTCTCCAATGTGCAAATCGAAAACCCTAGCACTGTATGGCTTTGCTTAGTATGCCTGTAAATCTTGATTTTTTATTATTGATTAACCCTTTTTAAATTTATTTTAAAGTTAACATCCCGCGAACTTTATTTCCAATTATAACCCCTTTGGTCACACCACCACCCGTGGTGTGACAAAACAACATTATCACGCCATAGAATAAGTATGTTAAAATAGCACATTTTGTCACGCCACTGGTGGTGGCATGACCAAACAACACTGTCACGCCATGTAACAAGAGATTGTCCAGATACGGGCTGGTGTGACAGTGTTGTTTTGTCACACCATGGGTGATGACGTGACCAAAGGGGTCAAAATTGTAAATAAAATTCGCGGAGGTTAACTTTAAAATAAAAATTTTAAAAAGGTTATTTAATAATAATAAAAATTCGTGAATCTCTAACACAGACAATTCAGAGATCGGGTTGAGAACTAACAAAACATGTAGTGTCCTACTCGAACACTACTTATTTAGATAACGAGTCAAGCAATCACAAAGTTCTGATGACAGTAGGGGTGGAGCCAACTAGGGTGCCCAGTATGCTCGGGCATACTCCTTTATCACTTTGGGTATACTCATATACTAATTATAAGATACTCCAATGTGAACCACGCGAAAAAATTGCAAGGGAGTCTATAGTTTTTAGCATATTTTGTAAATACCTTCATATTCGCACATAAAAAGGAGTATGTCTAAAAATTGTACATACCACCTCTGAAAATGTGTAAATACCACCTATATAGTCTTATATACTCATATACTACACATACATATTCTCGGTTGCGCAAGATACTTCCTACGTTCCTACTCCCGGGTGTAGTTACTCCCACTTTTGATATACCACCTAAAAGAACTTGACATACTCTTTTATCACTTTGGGTATACTCATATACTAATTATAAGATACTCCAATGTGAACCACGCGAAAAAATTGCAAGGGAGTCTATAGTTTTTAGCATATTTTGTAAATACCTTCATATTCGCACATAAAAAGGAGTATGTCTAAAAATTGTACATACCACCTCTGAAAATGTGTAAATACCACCTATATAGTCTTATATACTCGTATACTACACATACATATTCTCGGTTGCGCAAGATACTTCCTACGTTGTGAGATATGTGAGATACGGAATAGGGAGTAACTACTCCCGGGAGTAGGAAAAAGGCTTCCTATATATAGGAAAAATATTTTCTACTCCCGGGTGTAGTTACGCCCACTTTTGATATACCACCTAAAAGAACTTGACATACTCCTTTATCACTTTGGGTATACTCATATACTAATTATAAGATACTCCAATGTGAACCACGCGAAAAAATTGCAAGGGAGTCTATAGTTTTTAGCATATTTTGTAAATACCTTCATATTCGCACATAAAAAGGAGTATGTCTAAAAATTGTACATACCACCTCTGAAAATGTGTAAATACCACCTATATAGTCTTATATACTCGTATACTACACATACATATTCTCGGTTGCGCAAGATACTTCCTACGTTGTGAGATATGTGAGATACGGAATAGGGAGTAACTACTCCTGGGAGTAGGAAAAAGGCTTCCTATATATATATATATAGGAAGTATCTTGCGCAACCGAGAATATGTATGTGTAGTATACGAGTATATAAGACTATATAGGTGGTATTTACACATTTTCAGAGGTGGCATGTACAATTTTTAGACATACTCCTTTTTATGTGCGAATATGAAGGTATTTACAAAATATGCTAAAAACTATAAACTCCCTTGCAATTTTTTCGCGTGGTTCACATTGGAGTATCTTATAATTAGTATATGAGTATACCCAAAGTGATAAAGGAGTATGTCAAGTTCTTTTAGGTGGTATATCAAAAGTGGGAGTAACTACACCGGGGAGTAGAAAATATTTTTCATATATATATATACATATATATATATATATATACATATATATATATATATACACACCTTTGCTAGCTATAGGTTTCAATTAAATTTGGATTTTGTTTCAATTTGATAATACTTGAAAGAATTAGATGCAAATTGTATTCTTGGGTTACATAAATTGAGTATCTTGTATGAAACAATTTACTTATAAATTTTGAAGCCATAGGTGATATAAATAGGTTGTATCAATACTTGCCTACTAAGTATAAATGTACTACAAATCATATGTTTACTAATAAAAATTTATGGAATGACTATATATTTTTAATAATATGTTCACACATGTTTAAAATTTATTCATCAATATTACTATTTGTTATCGTTATCACTCCATAAAATAAGTTGTTTTCACAACTAATTGTGGAAAGAAAGCCCAACTAATTATATAGGAACATCAAGTTCCATATGAATACAATAGTCATAATGCATAGTTTACCCATCGATAACTTTCGATCGACCGAAAATCGCTTAATAGTCGTTCTTTTACTCCATCTTTAAGCATCAGTGATGCACACCTAATACAAATTTCCTAACTCCGCCACTGGATGGAAGAGGTCTATCATGAACTTGCTCGTCACAATTCATGAGCTGTTAATTTACACCCTCACCAGATGTGTACATTTAAAAAAGTATAAAAAGATTAGTGCAAACAATTGGAAAAAAAATTATGTAGAAAGAACATGATAAAACATAGTTGACGTAACCACTAGTACATTTCTAATAGAAACCATTGAATATATTTAAAAAACTCATTAAAAAAAGGCGGTGTATGGTGTGATTGGTGTCTGGCCTGTGGACGGGAACAGACTGCTCTTCACCTCTTTTTTTTTTTTTTGCGCTGCTCGCATTCCCAAGCCATTTAGGGTGTGTTTGGTTGACTGTATAGGATTGACTTGCATGAGTAGATACAATCAGGCTCGAGGGAAACGCTCGATTTGAGCTTCCCTCCTCAGGCAGGCTGAGCGCATGTAGGCAGGCCAGCACTCGTGAGTCCGTTCACCTTCTCCTGCGCCAGATACAGACAACAAAACAACATCTCAGCACAATCTGGTCCAACAAAACAGGCAACCAAACAACTCATCATTGCATCCACTCAGTCTGACTAGGTTCAGTCTGAATAACACATACAAACCAGGCTGAGGACATACAGGCAACCAAACACACCCCTAGAAGCTGATTGCTGAATTGAAGGGATTCATGTTGCAGGCACCACGAGAAAGAACAATGGATGAGAAATATCTGGCTGATTGGATGTTGCCATGTTGGACCGGATTGACAAACTAGGAAGGGATGAAATCAATAGTAGCTCTTTATAAATAAAATAAAAACTGTTGAGGTTGCATTTGTTACTCGCATATTAAACAGTTGGGGCATATATCAGTTTTCGGGCTTCAACTTCCCTTTCAACTCAAATTTCGAGGTTCCTGGATGATATCGTCGATTGACGAGAGGTGAATTAGGTGCTTCCTGAGTGCTACTAGTGTGGGCAACTCGGAACGCATCGGAGCTCGCTAGCTTGAAGCTTCTTCATTTGCAGTTGATACCTCAGTCTTGGTTTCATCCATGTCGCTGGGCACCTCAACTAGGATCCTCCTGACACGAAACATCGCCAAGCGGATGTCACCTGCGATAGATACAGAAACAAATCCACCACACACACAGTCTCACTCATGTAGTCAGGCTCAGGTAGCAACTGGTACAAGTGATGCGTTTTTCAGCTTGTCTGACAATTCGATGGAGTTGCTTATACCAAAGATGAGTAGGCTCCCGGGGTCTATGGCGACGCTGCTTCGCACTGGGGGTGGAAATATAGCTGCAGTAGCACTTGCAAGGAGGAGGACGGGAAGCTAACTAGACACCTCCAGGGCGTAGAGAAGAGCGCCCGCGAGGAGGAAGTGGCCACTGCTGCTTCCATTTGTGCCGAGCAGAGGATGGAATTCAACGGAGGGGAAGGGTCACAGCCTCACAGGGGCCTCCTTTCTGTTGAAATTTTTAAAAATATTATTATTTTTAAAGATATTTAAAAAAATAAATAGTCGTTTAAAAAAATTACAAAAATGTGTCTCGCCGCCAGCTGAATCGGCGAGAACCTATCGCCGTTCAATCGGCGACAGGAACTGCCGCCACTCACGCCCGGTTAGCTATTTATCGCCAGCTCAATCGGCGGCGAAGTGAGCAGCTTCTGTCGCCATTTGAATCGGCGATAGGTTCTGCCGCCGCTTCAATCCGCGATGTAACGATGCACTATAAAATCCCGAAAATCAATCCGAATTCATTTTAATTCCGAAAAAAACAAGAGAGATTGGAGAGGAGAGAAGAAATTGCGCGAAGCCCTCGCTTGTTCGTGGCGGTGGAGAGAGATCGATAGAGCATCGCTTTCGATCGATCATCTTGTGTTGCGTAAATTTTTCAAATCGTATGTTACGCCCAAACCTTGTAGGTTAGCAAACGACAATAGCGACATAGAATTGAGTAGGTTAGATACATGTAGTCGGACTCAGAGTACATATTTTGAGTTGTGTAGCGACATAGAATTGCGACTATAGCGACATAGAATTGAGTAGGTCACATAAATTTAGTCGAATCATGCAAGACATATTTTGAGTTGTGTAGCGACATAGAAATGCGACAATAGCGACATAGAATCGAGTAGGTTACATAAATGTAGCCGAACTGTATAGTACATATTTTGAGTTGGACATAGAATTACGACAATAGCGACATAGAATTGAGTATGGCGCTGGTTGACCGCTGTAGTAACATAATTAATGCACGATACATTTTTGAATTGTGAGAAAAACACGGAGTAGCTGTGTAGGTCTAAAAAACAATGAGAATATATGTGCGCGGTTATTATTTTGTTAGTACACTGTTATTAGTTGTGTTAGTGCGCAGTCAATATCTTGTTAGTGCCGAAAACACCGTTTAACTAGAAAAGTAGCATGACATGTATTAAATTTGTAAAGAAAATTCGTAGTTGCTACATAGGCTATGTAAAGATGCATGGAAAAAATATGAACTTTCTATCTTGCTGCATTTTCAGGTATGGCAGACGCGAGTGAGTACGAGTTGCTTGACCCAGTGATTGACCAGCGTCACCGTAGCGCCTCGATCGTACTCCTCCGAGGCCAAGCGCCGATAGAGCTTGGGGCGTTTCGCCACGCACCCCATCGGGGCATGGAGGTCGCACCGAGACCGGATTCGAGGCACGTGAAGTTGTGTCCTTCATGCACTCAATGCCGGTCGATTATTTTGCGTTGACTCTATTTGTGCTTAATCGCTTGGACGCAGTTGAGAGCGGCAAGCCTCCTTCCACTCGCGAGGATGGTAGAGGCGACGGTGGAGGACGATCAGGACCAGCGTCTGGTCGACGCCTCAGGCGTTTCCGCACGACCATGCCCCACCGACGGCGCTGTTGACCGCCGAGGCCAGAGACCCACACGCCCATCTCCGTGCGGGAGATGACGCCAACGCCGCAGATGTGAGCTACCCGACCGGGTTGCCCTGCGCAGGCGCTCCGATGGTGGCGCACGGACCTCCTAGACAGGTTCCGCAATATCCTGCCGCCAGCAGCAAGCAGCGTCGCCGAGTTCGATAGCCCGCACGCCCACGCCGGTGGATCCGCCGGTTCACGTAGTGTTTTCGTAACTATTTTTCTCGTAACAATTCGCTTGTGAACCGTGTTGACGCTACGTGTCTTCTTGCGGCCGAGCGTATGGTTGCGACGCAGCGCCGCCGTCGGCGCACAAGGCACTTCGAGGCCTACCTGCTGTGGTTGTTCGGGTGGGTGATGTTCCTGAGCTCCCATGGCGACAGCGTGGACAAGCACTACATCCGGTACGCGCAGGAGGTGGCCGAGTCACCGATCGAGCGGATCCCGCAGTACGCGTGGGGTCCGGCCGTCTTGCGGCGCGACGTATCACGCGACCGTGTCGACGCGCGCCGCCATGGCGTGACGGCCGATCCTCTCGGGATGCCCGCTCCTCCGCACCGTGGTCGTTGGAGCGTTTCCAGATTGGACGACCACAGGTGGACTTGACAGCGTACGGGGACGGCTTGTACGCCCCGCAGGACGACCTGGACCGGCCGACCATGGACACTTTGTGGTGCCGCCGACGGATTAATACATGACCGGCACGCGGGCCTGCTGCGTGCAATAACACAGCTACAGCGAGGAGAGAACGTTTCACTTCCATGACCGGATCTACAGAGCGGTGGTGCATGAGGCACTTGGTGCAAACTTCTATAAGCGCCCCGCAATAAGGACTTGATGAACATGTTCAGCGCTCAGGCAACCGTAACCAACAACGTAAGTTCGACACACTCGAAGATTCGGACGACCGGACCCAAACCCACGAAGGAGGCATCGACTAGGGCCGCCTAAGCGCCGACCAGCCCCCAAGCATTGCCACAACTACCCACGACGCTCCTAGTGTCACGAGGAAGACAGGGCACAGTCAAATGCTTCTCGATCGATTGAGCACGAGCCTAAGGAGAAGTGGTCGCCGCCGCATGACAGGTGGTGCTCGATATGATATCATGACAACCAACCTAGCCGAGGTCTACAATCGGGTCATGCGCGCGCGCAGTGCCTCCTTTGGTTGGTATTGTCGAGGCAATTCTCCGCGGTACCACAAACTACTTTGTTAACAGATGCAGCAATGCATCGCTCACTATGGCAATGATGAGTACTCTACTCCGCCATGATCACCGCATACATGGAGGAGAAGAGCAAGAAGGGTGAGATGCACCGGCATTCAAAATGGGCACGAGGAGCTTCGCCGAGATAATGTGCGAGGATAAAGGCGCCGCGACTAACCGCGAGAGGATCACCCATGAGTGCACGCCACGCCGCGATAGTTGCGTATGCACTTGTAACAAGCCCCTTCTTCTCGCATAGGCCCCGCTCCCATGTCATGGCCGCTTGTTCGACGGTGGCGCAAAGATCCCGTCCAAGACTCTCTCACTATTTCACCAAGGAGGCGTGATGCAAACATGGAGTGGAGAGATGTATGGTTACGCCGTTGTTGGGCATTTCACCGCCATCCATCCCGGGAGCAACTAATCGGGCGCGGACATTGGTAGGCTCAAGGAAAGGTTGGCGGCGGCAGTACGACGCATCGAGAACGATATGGACGAGGCGGCGGGCGTCGCATCAAGAAGTGCTCCATTTGCGAGGAGTCCGGCACACCTTCAAGACATGCCCGCGCGAAATGCTCGGGACCAAGGAGACATCGACATTCGGACGTCACCACGGGACCTCATCCGGTGCCCCGACTAGAGGCGCCGCACATGGGAGACGTTGACGTCGCGACCACGACAAAATATTATTATCAATGTTGTCAATTATCATTTTAGTTAAGTGTTATGACGCTCTTCCGCAAGTTCGTAATATCGAGTGTATGAATTCCGATCGAATGACAATATCACTTATCTTCCTTTTACGAATCGCTCATACCTCAAACGCCCTCGCTAAATTCTCCAAAATTAATCAGACTACAACAACATACGATGATGATAAAATGTTATTACGAGTCCAACACATTTCGCATCGTTTAATTTTTATGAAAATCACAAACCGCATAAGTGAAATAGGAAAATAAGGGTTGGGAATGGCAATATCACTTATCTTCCTTTTACGAATCGCTCATACCTCAAACGTCTTCGCTAAATTCTTCAAAATTAACCGTAGTAGAATAACATACGATGATGATAAAATGTTATTACGACTTCAACAGATTTTAATCGCTTAAAATTTATGAAAATCACAAACTGCCTAAGTGAAATAGGGAAAATAAGGGTTGGGGAATGAATCGCCAGTTCAACTGGCGATAGGTCCTGTCGCCAGTTCAACCGGCGATTCATTCTCGCCGCCGCTTGAATCGCGATTCATTCTCAATCAAGATAGAGCGGGGACAGGTCCTCGCCGCCGCTGAATCGGCGATTCATCTCTGCCGCCATTCAATCAAGCGACAGAGATACATTTTTGTAATTTTTTTAATCGACTATTTATTTTTGTAAATATCTTTAAAAATAATAATATTTTTAAAAAATTCCCTTCCTGTTGCCTTCTTTCTTTCTTTCTTTGCTGCGGATCACTAGAGGAACCTTTTTATTATGATTTAATCTATTTTTTAAAAATATTTTAAAGATAACAAACTTTTATTTCTAATTCTAACCCTTTTAGTCACGTCACAACGTGTGGCATGATAGAAACACGTTGTCACGTCACGGAACTCGGCTTAGTAAACGAGTACTGTCACACCGCCCCTCTTGGTATGATAGAACTTATCCTCAAAAACGGACATACGTTAGCTCGGAGGGCTATCGTGGTAGTTTTGGTCAGCCGTGGTACGTGACGTGACAAGGTGTTTTGTCACGTCGCGTGTTGTAGCATTTAAAAATAAAATTAGAGAGATGTTATCTTTAAAATATATTTAAAAATGGATTAAAGCATATAAAATGTTCTCACTCGAGATGGATGGAGTCCTGGGCTCCTAGCCAATCCATCACATCTATTTGCAAGCACATCCTCTCAAACTTGGAGACGGGCCCACACGTCAGCCTCTTATGTCCGGGCCCACACGTCAGCCTCTAGGGAAACCAACGACTTGGCCCCTTGTCTTCCACTTCCAGAATTGGCGATACAGATCAGTAAGTAGATCACGGCCACGGCGACCGAAGAGAGAAGCCGGCGTCGAAGCGGAAGCAAGCGAGCCAACACAAACCCCCAATCCGAGATCCCCGCTTCTCCCAAAGGTGAGATTCCTTTGAGATCTCTGTGCTCAATGGCCCAGATCGGTTTTTGTCAGCAATTTTGCTCAATTTTTTTTCTGGGCGTTCTAGGGATCGGTCGGATTCGATTCGATCGGATGGCGGCGGTATGGGTGGCAGTGGCGGTGATGCTGGTCGCTGCGCAGGTGGCGGCGGCGGTCACGGTGACGGCGCCAGCCTTCCTCTGGGCGCCTAAGAACTACGGGTAACTAGCTAGCCGCGCTTCTGCTTCTCCTTTTCGTTTGTAACCTGGGATCCCCTGTGTTAGATATGATTTGTGTTGTTGAAGTTGGGGGATTTTTGGGATTCTGCTTCACTCGGAAACTATTGCAACTTGCTAGGTTAAGTATTGACATGACTCATGAGACTCATGTATTGCTTTTATTTTCCCTGAAAATAGTGCGCATTCAGTTCGTTTCTTTCACTAATGCCTAATGAAACCGCTATAAGATGGTTCAATTCATGGGATTGTCAGCTCAAGTATATTACTTAAAGGCCCGACTTTGACTCTAGGCTTGTATCTTGAATGCTATAGGAGAACGCATCTTATTGAGAGGTAATAATGGTGTTATTTCAAGATTGATTTGTGCATTGTCACATTAGATACAGATCAGCCACATTCCTTCCAAACTGCATGTTCATCCAGCAATTCATAGTAATCTATGAGATAAACCTAGGATGACGGAACAACAGAGCAGAGATTATGTTGTTCGCATCAATTCGCTTATGTAGTGTGGAACTGTTGTTCAACTTGTATGCATGCCCACTCCCTCGTTGTGTTGACATTAGGAGAGTAAAAGGTGAGCATCATTTAGACTTAGGGCTAAAGTTTGTATTTTGATGTTGTACAGTGCATATTGTTGAATATTATGGCTTGTGTCCAATGACATTTTCTGCCCATATTTTATTAGCTGAACTACGAACCTGCAGTTCCTTTTGCCCTAATTTTCGATGGACTATTGTGGCTTCTAATTGCAAAGGAACTTGAAGCCCTGACTTCCATTAAATAGAACAATGACGTGTTCCCGAGATGCAATCCTTATCTCAGAATATTACAACAGTGTAGTAATGCATCTTAAACACTACTCTATGCCTAGGTCACATGTTGCTCCTTGTTCCTAATGCAGATGATGCATGCCATATATATGTGCGGTGTTCCTAGCTAATCTACTCAGTGATATGGGTTAGGTTAATTGTTGACTAGATCCAAATTCACCCTGTTCATTTTGGGCGCCTTATGGATTCAGTTACTTGCTGACGATCCAATTTTGCCAGTTCATCTTGGATATATTTGTTGACCATCCAATCATTAGTTTTAGCAGCCATATCTTGGTTTAGTGGTTTAGATAACATTTCATTTACCGTTATCTTAATCTCCAGATTCTGGTCCAATGAGGCTAAAGAAGTAGTCCACTATCAGACAATCTCCCCAAAGAGCTTAGCTAAATCTGTTCTTGAGGAAGGTGGCTGGTCAAACTTGGTGGTGAGTTTCCCTCCAAGATCCCAATTGGTGGAACTTAAGGTCGCATCAAACTTTATTGAACTATGAGTTCTTGGTACATACAAAGTTAAAAATTCATACTGTTGTGGTTTTGTTGTTAGTGTTCAAGGGAGGGTCCTCAAATGAATGTTGATGTTGCAGTTATTTTTCTTGGATCAAAGGTACTTATTTGACTCCTATCCATTTTGTACTGTTTATGAATAGATGATATTTCTGCTCGATGGTATTGGCCAATTCCGCACCGGGGCATTATATTTTCCAAATTCTCCCATGTTTCAGTCTGCTAGCAAAAATTATTCCTAAGCCCGGTTCTTCACATTGAAGATGCTATCTCCTGTTTTGTTGCTTCAGTTGGCACTGACCAATGAGTAATATTGTTCCCTTAGCTACAATCATCGGACATCTCTAAAGATAAGCAAGATGATCCAGCTTTAGCAGACACACTGAAGGTAGTCACAGTCATCCTTGCCTGCCCCACCCCACTCCTTTCAGTTATCAATTCATATATGTTTTTCTATTTCTAACATCTATGCTTTTTACCAGCTCTCCTTCACGAGTTCTGAGTTTTCCATGGCATTCCCTTATGTTGCCATGTCAGATGATGACAAATTGGAGAACTCATTGCTATCTGGATTTGCTGAGAATTGTAACTACGGTTTTGGAGGGAATCATATCACATACACAGACACGTGTACTGTAAGCGGTGAAGATCTGAAGAAACATCAGAGCATGGATTCCATTCGTGTAGGTTATTCTTTTTTTTTTTCTGTTGCCTTTATTTTATATTCATTTCATATTTACAGCATATACATTCCAGGACTTGGTGATGTCACGGATGGGAAGGAACCCAAGTGGACAGACTGCTCTAATTGTCTTCTGTAGTGGTGGTTTCAAGGATTTAGACAATGCAAAATCAGAAGGTTAGGTTAAGTGAAGTAGTCAACTAGGTTCGGTTCTTTCACCTTCGACTGCACAACTTTAGCATAATGTTCTGCTACCTTACTTCAGGGGAGTTGCTTTCCGAGCTGGTTGCTGTGCTGAAAAAATCCGGGGCTAAATATACAGTTCTTTATGCTTCTCAACCCTATGGTTCACTGGAGAACCCTTCCAACCTGCCATTAGGCAGGTATCTTGCAGAGAAGACCAATACTACTAAAGCTGGCCTAGGCAAATGTGACGGAGAGTGCATAGTAAAATCAACTCTTCTGGAAGGAAGTTTTGTTGTAAGTTGTTAAGCCTGTTTATTCTCTAGAAAAGGTTACATCAGTTGGTTTGTAGTTTAATTTTATAATTGCCTCGACTGCAACTGCAAACTGTGCTTTTGAATTTTGTGCCCTTCACCAGTAAAATGCTTGTTTCTATATTACTATTCCTGGTATCATTGCATTATTTTCTCACACTTGTGTACGATCTGCAGGGAATAGTGCTGCTTATCATCTTGATATCAGGACTCAAATGCATGATGGGAATCGATACCCCGTCAAGGTTCGAGGCTCCACAGGAATCTTGATCCCATTTTAAAGCAGATCAGATACGGAAAACTCGAGGCAGGCACAAGAAATATGAATGGCCAATGTTTGTTAGTCTGCACTGTGAATATAGTTAGTTTCCTATTCAAACTTTCAAAGGTGCCTCGTGTATTTACTGAGCCAACTGCTGTTAAAATGTGATCAATTTTTCGTGTAATATTACATATCGTACCTACGGAGATCTAGCTGAGCCTTTGCAAACACTTAACACTTATATGTGCATGTGCAAGGCTTGTGTTGTACCAAGGAAAAAAACCGGTGGTTACTGGAAAACTGGTAGGAACCGGGAGGAAAAAACTGGTCGAATTTTTTCAAATTTAAATTTAAATTTATGATTGCATAATACATTTCCTAGGTTGGTTTATTTGTTTTTTTGTGTTAGATTACCTATTGTATGAGCTAAATATGTTTGGATTATTGTACGAGCAAATCCCAACATTTTTTAGAACATCCTTAATTCAATTTTCCGGTTTTGGTAGCGGTTTTTCCGGTCTTAGGCGGTAATCATTCCGGTTACCGGGTTTAAAATATCTCCAAATCAATTTTCTGTATTTGAAATTTGACTGAGTTTTTTCCGAATTTTTTTGTTACCGCCAGTTACTATTACTAGTTGCCGGGTGGGTTTTTCTCCAGTTCCGAGATTTGTATCCTCGGTTGTACCAAACTTAAAATTGCTTCCAGTGTTTTCGGTGAATAACCTGGAATTCAGGCAGCCATTAAGATGGCGATGCTCGCCAAATAAAATCTTGTTGTTTATTTATTCGATGTTAGCACACTTGACTCGCAAAAAAAAAGGGTGATAACATCTATTAACAATATGTGCCTCAACATAGCTACAGACTGTTGAACGTTGAGTACAGTCTCTGTCGTGAACACTTTTTGTCTGGATCTGTGTTTTTTTTTTAATTTGGCTTTTAATTTGGCCCGTGTTGATAACTTAGTTGCAAAAATAGCTTCACTGGCATTAAAATTGCAAATCCCTCCCCCCCAGCACAGAATAGCTAGAGGCTCACATGTGGAGCTTACCATGCTGGGGGCGTGGAAAGCTAGTGGGCAGCGCGGCAGCGTGGGAACCAGCCGAGCGGGCGCGGAAGGTGGCCAGCCCGGCGCCTTGCGCGTCACTGGAGCGCAGTAGGGAGGCTGGCGCCTTCCGCTTTCCCGGAGTGCGGCACCGGAGGGCTGTGAACAAAGAAAGTGCATTAATGGAAAGAAAAGTGCATTTCAGAACTAGGAAGTGCCGCTCGGAGCGCGGGAATTCGCCGGCCTCCTCGCCGCTCTAGTAGCACGGAAGGCGCCAGGCCCCGTCACCTTCCGTGCCGCGCCGCTAGTTCCCGCACCCGCTGTCGGATCCGGATTTCCTAATCCAGAATCCTCTGTGAAACACTGCGCTATTCCCTGGATCAGTAGCTAGCACTCACAGAATACATCGCTGAATCAATTCATACATGGCGTAGAAACGTACCATTCATTAATTCAACACAACAGAGTTTACATAGACCGCGTCGGATCGAGTTTTACAATAGGGCCAAACAGGCCAAATTGATTACATTACAAAAGCGGAAGCGACAACAGAAGCAAAAGGGGGTGAGGGCACATCTCTCCACAGGCAAGCGACTGTGGAAACTCGTGTGCGTCCGATATTACCTAAAGACTCAGATAATATAGGATGCACGCAAGAACCAACAGAATTAGCTGGATTGGGGCGAGACTAGAACAGCTAACTACTACACTACGCTTCATTATCTCCGGGTCCTCCGACTTCTGGATCTTCGTAGTAGTCGTAATCTCCAGGGTTTCCTGCTTCTGAGGTTTTTGGGGGAAAGAGCGAGGATGAGCACAACTTCCGTGCTCGCGATCCAATACACAATGCAATAATATACATGCAAGGCTTAACAAGGATGGCTCATGTTCTTTTATTTGCTAAAGCGATGTTTTCAATTATCATAATTACAAAGTCCTATCACTTAGCATTTTTAACAAATTGTATTTTTATAAAGAGAGTAATTGTGCAATATTTAATAACAGCAGAGGTTTCCTCCACCTTAAGCTTAATTTGATTGGGGTTACCCCCACATATTAACATCACTGAGTCTGAAAACTCAGGGAAAATCCAACCCAGGGCTAGGTGAGCCCATCATAATTTTCATACCACCCACAAAAGTTTTTGAAAAAGAACTAACTCAAGTTAAGTTCCCATGTCCACCTTTGACCGTAGGCACGACTGTTTAAACAGTTTATAACTCTGCAGATATTGTACACTTTACCCACAAGAGATAACCGTCTTGATATGTACACATGTTTCAGTAGACATGTGGATCAAGGGGAGATCATCACATGGCCTTTACAATGCATCTATCAGTATTAGTTACACTTCGTTAAGGTTTCGTCCACGAAGGGTTACGCTCCTTTAGACCCGTCAACCCTTACTCGGACCCCCTCTTGCGCCATCCAACGACTTACGTCGCGCACCCCGACACCCCTCGCCACAAAGGCTCACGGCGTCGCGGATCATCTATCTGATGCAACTCGTACTGATGAATACAAATTATTTAGCCAGGTTGTACTTTACAGACTTGTGGTTGCACTTGTTTTACACGGGAGGTCATAACAAGATTAAGTCCTTAGAGTTGTCTGGGCGGTTCATTCCACATTCTGATCCACAACACAACAGTCATTGGGCTATATTAGCACCCACTGTCATACCACCCATCTTACCGTCCACCCAGACGGGGTAATAGCAATTTTAGGGTTTTGAGGAGTAAAACCCGATTATCACATTTGTCTCAGTCATGGACCACCAATGACTGCCCAAACCATTTTTATGTTTGAAGAGATGATGATTGGAATATTTTAATGTCCCGGTACTTAAGTAAGACTAGCATGTCGCTTAAGTACGACCTATAACTAGTATTACCAAATAGTTACTAGGGTAATATGGAATAAGGGATTCAAATTGTCAAGGATGGCATATTAATTAATTAATCATCGAATGAGTATTTAACTACCTTAAGTTTTAACATATATTTGCTTAAAGAATTAAAGCATGCAATTTGCTATTTTAAAAGAATATAATTTGTATAAAATGTAGGCTTAATATGATCAAAGTATTTACTCGCCTGGGATATAGGTAAGAGGATCTTGATAATCTTGGGCTTGATCAACTTGGGGATCTCCGGCGTCTTCAAATCCGAGCGGACGAACGTACCGGAAAAAAACACAAACAAGCAAAAAGAGAAATTAAAATACAATTTAACAACAAATGAACTTCAAATTAAACAAGACCTATGCCATTAGCAAGATCTTGAATTTACAAATTTTTAGAAATTTATTTTATAATTTTTGGAGTTAAAATGGGGGAGATACTAATTTTTAAAACCTCACTTTTGAATTAAAAAAGAAAAGAAAAAGAAACTCAAACAAAAAAAAAAACGTCGGTGGCCTAAGGACGAGAAACGGCCCGACCCAAGGCCTCGGGCCGAAACAAGCACGCGGCCCGCAGGGCGTCGCCCTAAAGAAAAAGGAGGGGGGGCTCGGCTCAGCCGAAACGGGAGGGGGAGATGAGGGGCGACGGCGGCGCGTGGGGGAGGAGGGGAATTGTCGGACCCGGATTTCGTAATCCAGAATCCTCTGTGATAAAGCTGCGCTATTCCCTGGATCAGTAGATAGCGCTCACAGTACACATTGCTGAATCATTTCATACATCGCGTAGACCAAATCATGCATTAATACAAGCATCCGAGTTCAAATAGACCACGTCGGGTCGAGTTTACAATAGGGCCGATCAGGCCAAATGAGTTCATTACAAAATCTCGAGTACGTTAGCGGAAGCAAAAGGGGTAGAGCAAGTCTCTCCACAGGCAAGCGACTGGGGTACTAGGTGTACGACCGATATTAGCCAAGGACTTGGATAATATAGGAGGTACACAAGTACCAACGGAGCCAACCAGACTGAGGCGAGACCTAGACTACAAGTACTATACTACTCCTCTTCATTTCCTTGCTCTTCGGCGTCCAGGTCCTCGTAGTAGGCGTAGTCTCCACGATCTGCGGGTTCTGGGGGTTGGGGGGGAAGAGCGAGGATGAGCACAACTACCGTGCTCGCGAGCCAACACACAAGATGCAACATTATACATGCAAGGCTTAACAAGGATGGCTCGGGTTCATTTATTTGCACAAAGCAATATTTTGAGTACCAATATTAGAAAGTCCTATCACTTAGCATTTTAACCAATTTGCATTTGTTAAAGAGATTACTTGTGCAATATTTGTAACAGTAGAGGTTACCTCCACCTCATGCTTAATTTTGATAGTGGTTACATCCACCACTTAACATCACTGGGGTACATCCTCCCAGGGAAAACCAAAACAGTGGTCACAAATGACCCATCACATTTTATCCCGCCCACAAGGTTTTTATAAATGAACTAACTCTTGTAAGTTCCCATGTCCGCCTTGACCGTAGGCACGGCTATTCGAACAGCTTCATTACACTCTGCAGAGGTTGTACACTTTACCCACAAGAGACAATCATCTTGACATGTACACATGTTTCGTAGACATGTGAGTCAAGGAGAGACCGTCACAAGGCCTTTACAATGCATCCACCAGATTTGTTACACCCGCTAGGTTTCACCGAGAAGAGTTACGCTCACATAGACTCGTCAACTCTTTCCCTGCACCCCTCTTGCGCCACACGACTTACGCTCACATAGACCCAGAAGTCGTACCCCAACCCATAGCCACATAGGCTTATGGCGTAGCGGGTCATCCGCACAGTGCAACTCATACTAACGGATACAAATTATTTAGCCAGTCGACACCATTATAGACATGTGGTCGCATTGCTTTACATTGGGAGGTCATCACGAGATTAAGTCCTTAGGGACCATCTCAAGGTTCATACCACAAACCAACATTCCTTGGGCTGCATTAGCACCCACCGACATACCATCCATCATACCACCAGCCCAGATGTGATAAGCAATTTTTAGGGTTTTTAAGAAGTAGGAAAAATACAACAACACAACCACCTCAGTCATTTACATCCAATGACTGCCCAAAAACCATGTTCATTTCAAAAGATGATGAATGGGGTAGATGATACCCCGATACTTAAGCAAGGCTAGCATGGCGCTTAAGTATAGCCTAAAAACTAGTATAGCTACCAAATATTTACTAGAGTGACAAGGGTGTATGGCAATTCAATTATCAAGGGATGGTGTATTAATAATAAAGCATCAACATGGCATTTAACTACCTTAGGGTATTTAACATACATTTGCATAAGGAAACTAAAGCATGCAATTTGATATTTTAACGGAACATAATTTGCATAAAATGTAGGTTCAATATGATCAAAGTGTTGACTCGCCTGGGTCTACGGCTAGATGATCTTGATACTCTTGAGCTTGATCGAAGTGGGGGCCTCCGGCTTCTCCGAACTCTACGCGATCGATCGTACCGGAAAAGAATCAAACGAGCAAACAAATTAAATAAATAACAATCCTCATCAAATAAACTCCAAAATAAACCAAACTAGCACCAACAGGAAGAGCTTGATTTTAGAAATTTTTAGAAACAAACTTCACAATTTTTGGAGCTAAAATGAGGGAGAAAATAAATATTTGAAACCTCTCTTTTGAATTAAAAAGAAAAAGGGAAAAGAAAATCAACCAAAAAAAGAAAAACCGAAAGTGGCCCACAGCCAACTCTTCGGCCCGCAACTCTCGGGCAAGAAGGCCTTCATGCAGCCCACTGGCTCGGCGTTCTGCCCAGCGCACAGTGCCCGCGCAGCAGAGAAAGAAAGGAGGCGAGGGGCTAGGCGAGAGAGGAGAGAGGAGGAACGGGCGGGGCGGCGGCGGCGCGAGAGAGAGGGCTCACGGCGGCGCGACGGCAATCGAGGAGCGGCGCGCACGGAGGCGGCGACGACGAGAAGAGGGCTCTGGCGGCGACGGAGCGGGCGCACGAGGAAGATGAAGCGGCGCGTAAGTCCTTCGGCTTCTTCCTCTTCCTCTCGATCTTCTTCTTTGCTTGGGGTGGAGGAAAGGAGGAAGGCGCGCGGGCTTTAAAGGCCGAGGGGAGGCTTTGGATCCGGGAAAGGAGCCGTTGACGACGGCACGACGCAAGAAGAGCCGAGGCGCGGCGCAGCGGCGATGAGACGGGTCGAGGCGCGGCGGCCGGCGCCGACGCGGCGGCGCGCCGAGGCGGCGCACAGAGAGAGGCGGCTTTCCGGGCGTTACCACGCGGCGAGGGCGGCGACGCAGGGCATGGGAGGGGGAAGGCTAGGGTTAGGGAGAAAGGTTAGGGTTAGGCTTTCGGGAGGAATCCGAATCTTGAGCAATTTGGGCAAATTTCGGAAGTTGAGTTCCTTGATTCTTGAACACACGAAGACTTTGCAAAAACCGGGAATTTGGGTGTTACAGAATGGAGGCGCGACGGTGCACGGGGGAGGAGGAGAGGGAGGCTCGGGGTGCGGCGGCGGCGACGGCCGGAAGGAGCGGCGGGGCACGGGAGAAGAAGGGAGTCCAGGAGCTCACGGCGGCGGCACGATGGAGACGAGGGGTTCCCGAGGCGCGCGGCGGCGGCAACGACGGGCTCACCAAGCGGCGGCGGCGACCGAAGGTAAGGCTTCGGCCTCTTCTCCTTCTTCCTTTTTCTTGCTCTTGTTCTTCTTCCTCGCTTGGGGATGAAAAGGGGGGAGGAAGGAGGGGAAGGGAGGTGACGGGGCTTTTAAAGCCGAGAGGAGGTGCGGGGAGCCGTTGGAGGGGGGGTCCGGGCGAGCGTGCGGCAGAGGGGGGGCACGCGGGCGACGGGGACCGACGGGGGCAGCTGGCATGCGAGAGGGGCAAGGGCGACGTGCGTGCGGCACGGGCGTGCACAGGGCGGGGTAGGGCACCGGCGGGTGCGGGTCGAGCGAGGCACGGAGGTGCACGAGGGGGGTCCGGCGGGGAAGAACCAAGGGGGAAAGAAAAACAAAAGGGGTGTTACACCCGCCCAGGTTGCCGCGTTGCCCATCGGCTTTCCGCGCCCCTCAAACGCAGTAAAGCTCCACGTGTCGGTCTCCAGCTATTCCGCGCACGGTAGGGAGTCAAATTTGCAATTCTCATACTAGTGGGGTTATTTTTGCAATTAAGGTGGCAGTACAGGGCCAAATTTTTTTAAAAAACTCTGGATCTGCAACGAATTTGATTCTCTAGGTGATATACAATGTCTCATTATTTTTTTTTATCAGAACACGGAAAGCTTTTGCGTCTCTTTGCATTAAGATAGAACAAACAAAAACAACGCCAAAACAGCAGATCGGGAGTCCGCCGCACCGGCAGACACGGCAGCAAAAGGGCACAAAACATCCAAACACAAAAGATGTCTGTTAGTTTCTTATTTTCTAGCTCACTACTGTTCTGGAGAATGTGCAGTCCCCATCTGAATATGTATCGTTACTTCTTTTTTAAACCTAAATAAGTGAATATGTATCATTACTTGCCAATGAATCAACAGATAGACTTGCGATCGATACCTTGGCTGATTGGGACACAAAACCAAACTTATCAATACGGTTCGGTATCAGTCGGTATACTGATTGGTATATACCATTCCGTTACCTAAAACGGTATAGAGTAGCCTTGCGTTCCTTACCGGCCTCGTTACCGGTCAATACCACTCATATCTGCTCAATACCGTCCGTACCGGCTCAATACTGGCCAATATCAGCCATTTCGACGGAATTGATAATACCATCTAATGAACGCATTGAAGTATACGTTATATTTAATCTTACTAATATGTGTTTAGAGTAATATTACGAGTGAAATTTAGTGTATATACAATTAAACATATATACACTTATATATATATACTATATTAAACTCCGAAACGATACATTGGTATAGACCGGTACCAAAATGTACTATTTCAAGACCGAAATTGTATCGCACAAAACCGCTTACTAAGCATCGATCGTTCCTTTTTCTAGCTTTCACTGGTGAGGCTGTTGTCAGGGCAACCTTATTGCGCAAGTGATCAGATGATTGAGACACGGGCGAATGCTCTCTCTCTCTCTCTGCATCGATAAACAAGAAAAGTTATGGACTAAACGACTCTTGAGTCCTTTTCTCGTGGGTCAATTTGTCCTTTACGCTGCTCTATCTTGCCTTAGCACTTAAGTTCCTGGAAAATTTGCTGCTTCTTTGTAAGTATATACATGGTCGATTTTGCCCTATTCGATGCAGGGAAATGCGGCCGAAATGAGGCATCAAACCGGGAGAGGAAACAGGTCAAAGGTACAAGATATTGCTTTGTACTTGCAGAGAAGGGGTGAAGACAGAGGACAATAACCGAAGGCGATTCCTATGAAGCTCACGAGCTAGAAAAAGCTGATCACACCATCACATTCGTAAAAAGATGCCGATTTAAGAATGAAGCGGTCACACGCATTACAGGCTGCCAATGATTTAGCATTACATAGAGCACTGGGATCCTTTACGTGTTTTGATGTGACTTTATCATAGAAAACTCATCGGCCATGTATGGAAATTATGTGCTACAATACAGTAAGGTACTGTTTACACACCGCGACAGCACTTGACACTGTTTATGCGATGCTGCGGTAGGCAGCGTCTGCTGCGGTGTGTCGCGTCTTGCTCCGTAACACTCTTGGTCTTTTTATTGACCAACGGCCTCATATCAGTGGTTAGAGCTGCCACTTGTTCAGTACGTAGCACTAGAAATACGCAGGTAGCTAAGCACACTACGCCAATCCCATGCAAGCATCTACGGATTGAGACTGACGTTGGTGAAAGCAAATTCGGCCAAGGCAGCATATTTGCATGAGATTTCCAATTGTCACAGAAGTGCATGCTAGGCTCCTAGGGACCATGCAACAAGTGTAGGCTGCAAAACATGACTTATTGGAAGAAACATCTCTGAGAGTTGTAATGAACATATATTTCTTTCCAAGTTAATCAGTGGCGAAGCCAGCTTAAACCTATGGGGTCCCAATTACTATTGATGTTTATAGATGAACTCATAAAAGTATAAATATTTTACAAGGGTTGGCCCATAGGGTTTGGATCATGGCTACGCCCTATTTTTGTTTTTTTGAAACAGACGGGCAGGAGAGCTGTCCATTATATTAATAAAGCAGGAGAAAAAGATAATCACTGGTACAACGGGAAACACCACGGACCCCCAAAAAACACCCAGCTAAGTAGCCTCATACACCAAGGCTAGGACAAACACCGGGTAGCACGACGAACACCAACCAACTCTTACACACACATGACACACCCAACAGCCAAGGGAAGGACGATGCCCCACCATCACCTAACACGTTGAAGCTTTTGGGTATCAAGTTAGACATGCAGAGATTCACCATCGTACGATGCTTGAGAGAGAAGAGTAGAAGTAAAGGCATGGAGGACCATAACTCCACCACGGCAAGCACTCCACACTAACAAGAGTCGACCAACAAGCAGATTCAGAATGTAGTGGGTGAAGGAAACGACCCCTCCACTCGACGACAACGGTGGACGGCTACGCCACTGAAATTAATTAACGATATGTAGCTAGCTTTTGGGAGTAAAGAAACTCCATAGGTGATTGCAACACTTAAAGGATCGTGTGCATGCATGGTCATATGTAAGGGAAACGAACAAACTAGAGCTCTTTTACGATATACTCAATTTAATACGGGCGATCATTCTTTTCGATCCAATGGTTCAGATTAGTTATGATTTAGTTATACTACACCCGGTAGTATGAGTAATAGAATCACAAGAGAGGTAGAATTGTAATTGCCTATGTGGCGATCACATGACACAAGAGTAATATTTTGAACCATAATTGGAAAAGACCTCTCACTAAAAAATTATAAATAGAAAGAAAAGTCTATTATTCTCTTAACAACTCAATGATCAGATTTAATTTTTACTACCGATAGAATGTACCCTAAAATTTCTCACAAACTAAACCGCTATTATTATGCAAAAGGCTTGCGTGGTTCTTACGTGGCACGTGAAACGGACGGAAAAGGGACATAACTTGCACCGGCTTTTGATGCACGAAAGATGCCCAGATGCAGGTAAAAAGGTGATTGTTTCTAATAATCTTTCCTCAGTTTGCATTACGCAGCTGGCCATGTGAATATGCAAGCTGGATGCCATGCGTTTGAATTAACACTGCCAGTTAACTGCCTTACTGGCCATATATCACTGGTAACAGATGATCGACTATACATAGCTAGCTCTTTATTCAGGCGTAATAAGTTTTGGAAGATCTAAGAGATAATGATTGCTTGAGTTACTCTCACATGATAGTCGTGGTTTTTTCAGTTAGTCTCACATGATTTGCTTCCATGAGAACGCGCATCTTATGTGCTACATTCTTTACTGAAATGAAAAACAAAGTATCGGAAATGAGCAAGTCAGTTTCAGTAGAAACAACCCAGAAGGCGGCCAGATCAAGATGCTTTTTTGGGGGCAACATGCTGCCGATCAAGATGGCTATATATGTATGGCCCTGCTAGTGTTTAAGAGGCGTTTTCTTGACCAAAAGTGCAGTACTCCTAGAATTCAGAAAGCAAGTGCAGGTGTATTACTCAAGGCTGAAGATAGCATAGCTGCTGGTGGTAGTGTAAACAGTAGTGTTCTCTCCATGGATCAGTAAGCGCTGGGAACGCGCATCTCCTTGTCCAAACGTACTGAGAGAGAGAGAGAGAGAGATTCTGAATGGGACACACATTACATTTGTTAGGACCATGACCTCCATCTCTTTTTCTTTCCAGAACGCGCTGCGCATCATCACAAAAAAATGTTTATGGTTGCAATTCCTGAGATCCTGATTAATTAGCAGGAGGGACGATCTGAAGCATGGGGGAGCCAAGACTTAAAACATGAATAATTACAATTGCACAAAGGTTCCATGCTTGCATGTACACTGACAGTAGCTAGCTGGCTTGTATGTATCTACGCAGGGGCGGAGCCTAGCTGGCTTGTATGTATCCACGCAGGGGCGGAGCTTAGGCTAGGCCAAAGTGGGTCATATCTCCCTTTTCCAAATTGAATTAAATCACGCTATTAAGTATTCTCTGGTTGCTACTTATACACTAATCAAACAGCAAGTTAGCAAGTCATGCTTAGTAGGATTTGGAGTACAATTAGCTAGATTAGCCCCTCCAAGTTTTGGTTCAAGCTCCGCTGCTGTATCTACGATTCTACGTACGCACTTTTCGTGGTCTCTGTAAAGTTGATCAATTAGTTGACGTAGCACATGAGAGATGGGATCACCACATGGCCTGCAATTGCATGCGCCGGCCAACATGTATACCGGTCTGGCTCACGTGCTTTTCTGATCGAACAACTGTGCCCATACCTAGCTTGCACCAAGCTGTACAGCAATGTGTTAAACCTCGAGGCATGACGTGCCGCTCCTAACTTGTGTAGCAAGAATACAAGGTCGCATATATCTTTAATTATCGGCAAATTGAAGCTGTCATATCCTCATCTAGATCTGTCTCTTTTTAACAAGATAGATCGTAATGATCGAACCAGTCCAGCTCTAGTTTCTTTTCCCATTTGCAGCAGGTAAAGAATTAACGTGAATTAGTTTGTACGGCAATATTTAAATGTTCAGTCTATATCAATCTCAATTCAACAAAGACGGGACAGTTAGATCAAGGTTCTTAGTTGACTAATTAAAACAGTAGTCATATATACAGATGCAATCAAAACTGAAGGAAAACGTTTCAGAAAACTATGTGCCATACAATACAGCACCAGCAAGCGCGCTAAGCAACAACAACCAAAAAAAAAACTCACAGCAAACAATTAATATTGTCCTTTTCACAAAGATCTAGAGCAAACAGTACGATCTCTCTCTAAATTCCCAACTAATGAAGCAACCAACAAAATCGAGCCATAACTAAAATTGATCACCATGCATGCACACCTTCAGTAGTGCACTAACCGAGCACCCAAATTCTCCGCTGATCCAGTGGTAGCAGCACCGGTAGTAAGATGACTGCTGTAAGGATGACCGTAGCTCCGTAGCTGCGTGTTCTGCGGCGCACCGAGATAATTCTGCTTCAAAACTCCGGCCATCGCCGAGCTCGGTAAACCGTTGGACACGCCAGAATTTGGGCCAATGACCCCTCCTAGGGCTTCCACCATTACTGCCTGGTGATCATCTTGGTGCAAGCTAACGCTGTTGTTGTAGCTTCCCACGCCATGGGCTGCAGGTCCTGAAGCTGGAAGCATATTATTCCAGGGGGAGCTCTTACCACTGCTGCTTATTGGAACTGAATTGGCCAAGGCAAACTGCTGGTTGCTTGTGTTCATCAAGCTGTAGTTAGGCAGGACGAAGCTACCAGTACTACTACTACCCGTACTTCCCGCGGCGGCAGAAATAGAATAATCCGCGTTGTACGGGTGAGGCGCTGCGGCGTTAATGGCCGTCTTGGCCGGCAAGCTGCCGACAGAGTTGATGAAGTAGATGGGGTCGATCATGGAGTCAAGCAAGTCATCGTCACCCTCGCCGGCGTCGACCGATGAGCTAACGTTCGCCGTTGTTCCGGCAGAGTACTCCACGGCGGCGCCCTTCGTCTTGGCCTCTCCGTTCTTGTGGAACACCTTGCACACAACCCATTCATCCTAACACCCAGAGCATTAAAAAAGATCAAATTTATGGCACACAACCCATTCATCCTAAAACCCCAGAGCATTAAAAAAGATCAAATTTATGGCACACAACCCATTCATCCTAAAACCCCAGAGCATTAAAAAAGATCAAATTTATGGCACACAACCCATTCATCCTAAAACCCCAGAGCATTAAAAAAGATCCAGTTTAAGTCACACTTTGGATATAAAGCTGCAAATTTTCAGCACGACTAGGCCGTGCAAATTGTACATACCTTGGGATTGACGCGTAGGTTTGCGTTGTCCCTGGAGTTTCCCTCGAGGCGGAACTCGTGCATCACCCAGTTGGTCTTGGTGCCCCTGGGAGCCCTGCCCATGTAGAACACCAGCGTCTTCTTCATCCCCACCAGTAAATTACCACCAGTAGCAGGCTTCTTGTTGCTGAAGATCTCCCTGTCCTTGCCGGTGGCCTTCCAGTAGCCCTCCTTGGTTGCGCGGTTGGTGCGCATGCCCGTCGGGTATTTCATGTCCTTGTGGCAGAAAAAGTACCACTCCTTCTCCCCCATCGTCGCCTTGCCTTGGTATATGCCAATATAAGTCAAAAGAACATCGATTATATATATAGCTCAAACTAAAGCTGTTTTTAAAGGAAGACAAACTCAGATTAAGATGTTGTATTGAAAAAGGAAGGTTTTTGCAGCTTAATTAGATGAAGAAATTAATACTAGTTGCATACAGAAAGAAATTAGATGCGACTTACTCGGGAGATCCCATGGCTCGCACTTGTTGAGGTCCACCTCCCCGACGGCACGGGAGGTGAAGCTAGGGTTCAAGAGTTTCTGCAGGAGGTAGCTTGTGATGACCTCCTCATCTGTGGGGTGGAACCTGAACCCCGGAGGCAAGAGCAAGGCGCCTTGCTCTGATCTTGCAGTGGTAATACTCCCCACCATGCTTGCAGAAAACTGAACTCCAGATCAAGGAAGAACTAGCTATAGCTAGAAGTGAGATCACTGGATCGAGTAGAGAGAGAGAGAGAGAGAGGGAAGATACAAGGAGAGGAAGCTTGGGGGCACAAGAAAGGTGGAGATGGGGTGGGGTAATAGCTAGAAAGAGGATAAAGAGAGGAAGAAGCCAAGTTTTATAATGCTTTGGGACATTGGCTTTTCCCTTGTTTTGAGGGGCCAAGGCCACCACAATCTTGCCTAGGAAGAAAGTCTTCACTCGGTTTCATTATCTCTCATCCGTGGCCGTCAGATCAGATTTAAGGTGCGATCAGAGCCATTTAATTTAGCTATGAATTGTATTATACAGCCCTAATTTGGTAGCTTCTCGCAGTGCCGGTGACAGCTACAGCTAGGGATTGCAAATTGGCCGGGTAGGCCACTTGACTTTTTTCCCCGCCGTTGTGTTGCTGAGAAGGATACAGATCTTTCTCATCTAAATCTATATCATGACAGAAAAAACACACCATTTTCTTTCCTTTTCTCATTCGGAATAGGGCTTTGTTTTTTTATATATATATATATATATTTTCCCCGGTGAGTTTGGCCAGGTCTTGCAGTTAGGTTCTATGATTACATTATTTTGCCGCACTATCAAGTAATCCATGGTGACAATTTGTTTATTCGTCGACGACGAAGTGTGCTAGTAGGGTCGGTATCTTGGTAATTGCCTTCTCTTTTGACAAAACTAAGCGGCGCGTCAGTAAGCATGTATGTACATACTGAAGGCATTATCGAATCAGCTTAATACTGCATGCTGGGCAGTATACTGTATACCTAGTTAGGCTTGTTTGTTCTTCGTATTGTAGCGCGCAGGTGCTTCAAGTCGTTTTTTCTGAACAACCGTGGCTTAGTACGGTGTGGCACCCTGTTGTTTTTGTCTGAACAACCGAATGTTAGGCAGCTTTATTTGTGTGGATTTTTCATTATGATTTTCTCGAACACGAACTGATCCGTAGGTATATAAGCTAGCTTTAATTAAGATTAATACACTAGTCAGCTGCCATGCCTCTCAAACGTACTAGGATCAAACCATTGCATTGCATGCAGATTTAGTTGGGTGGGCACACAAAATTTCATTATTTTACAGTACGAATCTGAACCACGCGGCAGCAACATATATTTGACTGATGCATCTAGGTAGCTACATCCTCTCGCTCATGAATGGTCAAAGCCTGCATGAATGACGTCTGTTCATACGTACCATTACAAATTTACCAGGCATGCATATGCCAGCATGCATGAGCTTCAGCTGCTACTAGAAATTAATTAGCGCGCGCGCGGTTTCGATTTCTTCTCTGCAGCTAACACGTGCGTGCATGCTGGTTAGTTCTAGAGAGCAATGTACGTACGTACAGTCAAGCTTATCTGGCCGGCGGTGGCGTTGGATCGATTTGGCGGCCGGAGTTCAAACTTGATCTTGACCGTCGACGCGGATGGATCGGCTGCACCGTAACCGTATACGTCCATAAGTTAGGTTAGATTCTTTGAAAAAGTACTAGTTGCTATGCGGGTTTTTTCCTGATCTTTCTGAGAAACTGCGTAATTTTAGTTGACTGCGTGAAGTATCCACAGAAATGATGGAATATACACGCAGACCAAAAAGACATGAATGGATTTTAGTGCCAAAGTAACCCAACACAAACAAATTAAAGTAGTATCATATACAACACGCTGTTCCTTCCGATCATTGCCGAAATTTAGGTTAAGTCGGGTTTTTTTTTTGGCTGAAACCATTAATTCCTAGCTAGTTAACCAATCGAATATGTTATATTCATGGATGCTAAGTACTCCATCCTCCGGTCACAAAAGAAAGTTATTTTAGATGCTTGCAGTCAAATATTCTAAATTTTGGTTATCCATATCTTGATGAGTATTTAGATCGGACACATAAAAATGGTATATGTAGATTCATCACAAAAAGTACTTCATAATATTACAATTTTATTAGATTTTATTAATATATTGCAATACAAATAGTAGTCAAAGTTGTATTTTGGAGACCATAACGATGTCCAAAACGACTTCCTTTTGTGATTGAAGGGGTCAGTAGCTACATAAATATATTTAACTACGACTTCCTTTTGTGATTGTCATAGACGTATCTCCCCACGTCGCCTTGCGGTTATGTCAGAGACAAAGGTTTAATACGTTCAATTATCTCAGGAATAACGATACATATTAACTATTGTGTGTATTAAATACAGCGCACAAATATCCCTAGTCGATTGGGTCCACATGTCTGCAGACTTTATGGACTATAGGGTGGTTGTAGTAAGACTTACGATCATGAGGTAATCGTAGTAGGACTTACGATTAATATGTGGTCGTAGAATAACTTACGAGGAAACTGATGGTGATTGTAGTAGAACTTACAATCGATAGATGATCGTCGAAGAACTTACGACCATATAGAGTGATTGTAGAACTTACAATCAATAAGTGGTCGTAGAAGAACTTACGACCATATAGGGTGGTCATATTAAAATAGCTTACGACCACTAAGTGTATATCCCTTATTGTTAATAGTAAGTGGTACCTTTGAAGATTATATAAAATACACTATTTATTTATAAATGTTATAGATAAATAACTTAATTAATTGAGGATTATTAAATCCTCGTCACAGCTCATGAGTTGTATTTTATATACTGATGAAAGGTTTCCAATGGAAACGGTCGTTCTGATTGTGCAAGCAATTGCTTGGTACTTGACATTGATGTTGCGCTGGCGCCAAATAGAAAATTGTGGCCTACCTGGAAGTCAAGGAGACTAATCGTGCGTCCTTGGGCTTTTTTCGGCCCATATAAATTCTAGCCCGGTTTGTGAATTTGTTAAGGCAAGCGTTAAGAAAAGGTCCTAGTAAACCTCAGGATCGAGTTCACCAAGATTGGTCGGACGCAACAAAATCGGTAAGGCACAACAATTATTTAGTAAATTTATAATAAATTTTTATCCGATGCAATAAAAATATAACAATTTTTTTAACTCGATGCAACAAGCATGGATTCCTCGGTGCAACAAATAGACATCTCTATCGCAATAAAAGTTTACTCTTGTGCGATAAATCAAAAAAACGATTGCAATAAACACCACTTGCCGCAACATTTGAGAAGAGACACCGCGACAAAAATTTACTCTTGCGCAACAAATCAACAACACAATTGCAACAAAAACATCTTGCGGTAACATTTGAGAAACTAAATTGCAACAAAGTACAACAGTTCATACAATAATTGATAAACAACCCTGCAACAATTCGAGAAAATGTCTGCAACAAAAGCATACCGGAGGCGGAGGCCATGCCCATAGATTTGATGACTAAGATTGCCGGAGGGGGAGAAGACGGCTAGCTCAGAGCCTCGTCGCCGATAAGCCCAAATCTGGGTGGGGCCAAGGCCAACTCCATGGCTCGTCGCTGGCCCTCCGCCGAATACCTCCGATTTGTACATATCCGGCACCCCAGCTCCTTTAGCGCATCGCTTTGACTACTCGAACATATGGGGGAAGGTGGAGTGAGCCTGTCCGATAAAATCTTACGCTCCGCACGTACGTCTGTGTGGTATCAATTCCCTTACTCCTAGCTGCATAATTCAGGATCATACTAGGAGAGTTCATGATACTCTAAGCTAGCAACCAATTATTAATGGCTAGTGGCTCATGCATTCTAGAAAAGAAATCAACCATGTCATGATCTCACGGATAAGACGTAGGTGCAATAGGAAGACTTAGGGATAATCTGTGACAATGTTTAGGGCATCGATAATGACTTAGGCAACCTGATTTGGACGGACCCTTGTTTATCTACTCTCATCGATCAGCCATCACCACCTTTTAGACGCTTACCCTATCCGGAGCTTAAACTAGTGCAGAAGCTCCAATTATAACCAGTCTCTGTAACATGTGACTTGATGCTTTAGCTAGTTGATTTTCTTGGTGATTGCTTCAAACCATGGGGGTGGTAGATAGGGGTAGACCAGATGGAAAAGGTTAGTTGCATTTCTCTGGATTATCTTCTTGTCATGGAATGATGGTTTGGAACAGAGATCTAGAAGCATAAAGAAATCGCTGTCTCCAATGAGGAAACTTTCTTAAACAAACGGGGATCGAGAAATCTAATTGATCATGTCATATAACTAGCATCATCATGAATTAACCTTGCATGTATATAGTACTATGAAACGTGCGCCGCCGTCTTCTCTTTCGGCTGTCCTGCAACAATCAATATAGTAGTATCAATTGTTTCGGCCGGTGATGACGTTTAGCCATTGTATTGGTCCACCAACGAATGAATACACGCATGCTTCAATGTTCAGTGTTGAATTATGGACAAAATCGACCATTAATTTGTCGTTTGGCTGGAGTCTGACAAATCAAACTGGTTTGTCCTGAAGTAGTGTTAATTTGTAATTTTGGAGCATGGTTTAATTCCAGTGACAAACTAAGCAAGAAATAATGTTGTGATTTACAATACATATTATACGAAGTGGCATAATCTGCAGGTCTACTACGCACGCACGGCATCCCCCATTTGACTCTTATCCATCTCGATCTACAACAGAATCATGAGCCGGTAGCAGCTAGGTTATATTCCAACTTCCAGTGGATCGCTCGAGTAATCAACTTCTTTAATTTCCAAGTGGATAAGCGTTCAAATTGCACACTCTAGCTAGCTCGCTCGCTTTATACCTAGTATAGTACAAGATCTATTATTTATCAACGTAGGACAAGAACAACTTTGCAAGTTCCCATTAACAAGCAGGCGCAGCATATATCCAATTATCCATGCATGTTGGCATTACAAAGCATATACTGGCTTCTGAAATCACACACAGTAACAACTACCAAATTAAGAAACGAGCATGGTGATCATGCGTCACATCGTGGCTTCTATTTGCACAATACCCGTAATTTACATCCTTGTACATGAAAATGAAAACGGCAAACGACTCATAAATTCCCACAGGAAGAATTCTGAATTTTTCCGTGCATAGGTCACAGCAAGAATCCTGTCCACCTGCCATACATCTCTTCTACAGGAAATCCAAATGGAATGATCAGTAAAACCGGCCCCTCAGCTTTGCTTCTCGGATTGTAGTTTCATTTGTGGAGATTCACATCTCGATTTGTGCATTAATATAGGCTTACTACTGCATCAGCAGGTGGTTGTTCAGTAGCAGCTGCTGGTTCAGGAATGAATGGCTCAGAAGGTTGCTGTACTGAATGCTACTCTGAGTCTGATCTGCAAGCATCTGATTGCTGTAGCTGCTTGTGCTGCCAAAATTGCTGATCCTTGAATCACTTGGCAGTATCGATTTTTTCGTAAAATTGCTGCCATCTTCTAAGGATCTGGAAGCACTGTCCGTCACTAATCGCTTCCTTTTCAGACTATTATAATTGGCACTATAGTCTGAAGGTGCGTCTGCTTGTGGCATACTGATGTGACTGTCCACGTTGCTGTTAATATAGTTTAGTGTTTGGCATGGAGGTGTTGCGTAGATTAGAGGGCTCGGCATCGGCTCTGGGGCATCAGATGAGCCGTCGAGGAGCAGTTGCGAGAGCGCAGAGTAGTCGATGGTGTTGAGGAGATCGGTGAGGGAGCATGACTTGGCTATGGTCATGGGATGGAACTGATCATCGTCAGCAGGAGCTTCAGACTTCGGTGAGCTTTCATTCATGTTGAGAGAATCTTCTTCCACAGTTGAGCCCCCCTCCTGCTCTTGGTCATCAGCAGAGAACAGAAAGTTGTTGCTCTTCTTGTAGATTCTACACAGCACCCAGTCGTCCAACTGAATGAAATTAACACAGTAAAGAATCAGCAACATAAGAATAAAAAATGTCGCAGCTAATCCTACTCAATCTGACTTTTGAGTTGCAAATAACTAGATCAATATAATACGCAGCTCACGTTGCAAGTAAGTAGTGCCAAGTAAAGCAAAAAGAAATCTCACCCTCATGGAGGATCCTCCACGCTGCTTGCTCTTGCTAGCCGTCGCTGTGAGGCGGTACTCTTGCATGATCCAATCTGTCTTCACACCCTTCGGAGGCTTACCCCTGTAGAACACAAGGGCCTTCTTGACTCCGATGTGTTCACTCGTCGGAGTCGATACGATGGCTTTATCAGCGCCGGTGGCCTTCCAGTATCCCGATCCGGCTGCCCGGTTGGGGCGGGCGCCGTTTGGGTACTTGCGCTCTCTCGGACTGAAGAAGAACCACTCATTTTCTCCGAACAAGGCCTTGGCTACAAGATTACGGAGAAACAAAAGTTCAGCACGAGCACCGATCACCATGTACATGCATGATATGTGTTCGCTTGCTAAAAACCATGGATCTGAATCTGACAATCGAAAGGTCTCATGATTTGGGGGTGTGTCGCAGTCGAGTCAAGGTACTTACCAGGGAGATCCCATGGGTTGCACTTGTAGATATTGACCTCTGCAACGATGGGCACGGGGCATGCCATGGCGGCAGCCTGGTTCATGAGGTAGTGGACGATCAGCTCCTCGTCTGTGGGGTGAAACCGAAAGCCAGCCGGGAGAGCAGGCATGCTAGGGCTCGGAAACGGCATGCTGCACCGCGCAGTAATCTGTGTTGGTCACACACAGCTAGCTAGTGAGCAGCTGGAAGCGAGGAGGAGGCGAAGAAGATGAAGAAGATTAATTGCAGCAGGTCTGAATTTTTTTGAGATGGATGGACTGTGGCCTGGATTTAAAGAAGCCCAAGTGGATTAGTATCACGCGTGCACAGTAGGCAATCAATCAGCACGTGTCGGCGGCAATTGATGACTCACTCGCGTTCCCTTTTCACACCTAAGACGGAGTATCTGCAACGCCAACGGTACGAGCCGGTACTGCTGTCTTTTAAGGCTGCTCTCAATGGGTGTAGCCATGATCAATCATGAATAGTATTTCTTTATCAAGTAAATCATATATATATATAAAGCATGGATTGGGGTTATCACTTGTATGCATGAAAGATATTTAGATACCACTTTCACAATGCATTGTATCCTAGAGTGTTGTATCTTATGCCTTTGATATAAATATCTTTACCACTATTTCTACCTAGGATAATTTGTCTTCTTGTATGAGTGGTATCTAAATAAGATACTAGGTTCCATTTATGCTCTCTCTTTAGGACATCGATCCTTAATTATGTCGCTTCGAGACCCGAGGTACCAAAGAAAGAATGCCATATACAAAGATTACGAGATGCCACCGCTTCAAGAATCATAGTAGGAACCAATCGAGTTCCTATTCGATCGAATGGAGTCAAGCCACCTTTTTGTAGTCTACAACTTATGACCGGATGGATTTTCATTCGAGATATGCGATCGATGGGCGATTTCAAGGAGACGTGCGAGATAGTGCACTATTTAACATACTGTAATCGAAAAATCATGAAACGCATGTAACTGAAAAATCAAGCGTTTGACACATTCACACAGACATGCAAGCATTTGACAGGTTCACACAGCAGGTTCCATTCAGCAAGTTCCATACAACATTTGATGATTCACACAAAGAGGTTCCATCTAACGTCTCAGGCATACCAAGGCAACAGACACTAGCAAAAGATAGGTTTCAAACAAAATTACCATGCCATCAGAACTAGCAAAATTTCTCTCTTGTCCAGCAAAAGACAACTCACCATGGCTTCCGGCGCCCAAAATTTTACTGTAATTGAAATCATTCCATAATCGCACCATGACATACCCGACTAGATCATTTCAGAAATAAAGTCTTCCTAAGGAGCATTGAACTTGTATCTTGAGAGATAAGAGAGTTGTAAGCTTGCATCATCGTGATTCCTTCTCAAGCCTTTTTGCCTCTTTGGTCTCCTAGCGATAAGATGGGCCGTTGGTTTCAAGCTTCTCGGATAACTTCATTGTAGTTCCAGTACCTTCATGCGGTTTGCATTTAAATCTTCCCGAATTTTACTAAATTTGATACCTTTAGACTTTTTGTCCATGAGGTTGCTCTAGCAATTCTTCAATATCATCATTTTCATCTTCTCCATCAATGTGATATGACTTCCTTTACGTGCATTCTTGAGGTCTTCATTGTATGTTTTCCACTTTGCCACGTCTCAAGATATTTTCCAAACATTCTTTAACACAAAGGACCTAACTTTGCCTTTTGTTGTCTTCCAAATAGAACTTATCTGGTGGTGCCATCGATCCTTGGCTTGCTTTGGATTTCTTTTCTCTCGCAACATCACTCCGGTAGTGCTCGTTGTTTCGTGCTGGCTCCAATGGATGAGTCTGTTGAATTTTTCAACCAAGCACTCATCAATTTCTCATATTCTTCTCGTGTCCACAAGATCCGCTTCTCGATCGACCTTCTCAAGAGTAGTCACCAACAAAATGTGAATTTTGTGATAAATGGGGTTGGTTGTTGAATAAACGCCTAAACACTAAGGATTATAATCGAAAATAAGCAACGACTAGCGTCCGATTGACATCCGATCTAGATGAAACATTTAGTAGCTAGGCGACTACACATTCAGTAATTTAGTTATCGGAAGTGAACACATAGATCTTGCAGCTCTATCCCAAAATACATTAGCACTACGGTCCTCTTATGAATTAGAAAATTAGCAAATATTTTGGAATTACCATGCCGTCGAATGTTCGAGGATGAATCGAACTTGCGACACAAGAAAATCTCCATGTTCGATCTAGTGACCGGGGATTGTGCAAAACTTCCATCGTGAGACGACGGCGCCACGGCCGTTGTACGTGCCCTAAGGGAACGACTAGCGTCCGGATGTCTGATCTAGATGCTGGAATTTAACAATGGAGGTGCACATTTCAAAGATGAAAAAAAAATCTTGTATGACACATATGTAATTTCATAAGTCCAACACAATTACACAAAATAGTTCGAAATTAGTTAATAATACAATACAAATAGTTCAAATAAAATCTTATATGAATAAAAGAGTTCTAAATAGCTAATAGAAATCATAATACCACACGACGCGATCTCATTCCTTGGAAACACTTGATTATATCATCATCACTAACCTTCGAGAAGATATCTCGCTGACTAAACAATCATTCAATACGTGATCGCTCATACTATTTCTCAACTTGTTCTTCGCAAGATTCATCGCCAAAAATACTCTTTCAACGCTCGCCGTTGCCACCGGTAGGAGTAATACCAATTGCATTCTTAAGTGACAAGGAAGTGGTATCAGCTACATGAATTACTCTAAGGAACCGCTCACATACCGTCCTTCTTTATCAACATAACGTAAGCAAAGAGTAAGTTGTTCTTTGTGGGATACATCACTAGAGTCATCATCTAGAATTAAATAGTGATCATCACCAATTTCTTCAATAATGTGCTCGGTGGTTTGGATGGCACAACAATTAATTATGTCTGTTTGTATCTCATGAGCAATCATCTTACAATTCCCAGGTACATTGCTTAAGACAACCTTAGCAACCTCCTTATTGTTGTTTGCAAGCCATTCCAAAAGTTCAAAAAAATTCCCCTTATCGCTAGAATTTGTACTTTTATCATATCCATGACATACTAGTTCTTGACGTAAAATAAACCTCAAGCATCTAATTGAATAAATCAACCTAGAAATATAAAGTTATTTATCCTCTTCAGTTTGTTTTCTAAGAGCTTGAGCAATTGATGTTGTAGGTTTAACAAAGAAGTTGTATTTCTCTTGAGCTCGATTATGGACACTTCTTATACTACCCACATGCTTGTCAACAGAGTCATACCTATTCCAATTTCTAAATCCTTCTTTAACAAAACTATCGTCTCCCACAATTTTCTCCTTGAACAAATAACAGACAAAGCAAAATACAGCATCATTCTCGACACTATATTCAATCCAATTATACTTATCAAACCAACTAACATTGAAGCGGCGTCTTTTACCTGATATTTCAATCCAAGTGCCAATTGCTCATACGTATACCTAGTTTTAAAAAAATTGCACTTTTTTTGGGGTATACCAAGTTCAAAAAAATTACACTTTTTTTAAGGTATACCTAGTTTTTTAAAAATTGCACTTTTTTTTGGGTGCTTGTGCACCACTGGCACCCCCCTGGCGCCGCCCATGGTTCGATCGATTCCCCTCTTGATCGCAACAAAAACGTTTCGTATGGTTCCTAGCGATACTCCTAAACTAAATTACTGGAGCCTAAAGAAATTGCTGCTACGTCTACTTAGGGTATGTACAATGAGTACAGACAACTGCTGTCTATAGCAACTCTTCATGTCACCTGTAGACAGCACTAAAGTCAGTTCATACAATGGGTTGTCTTTTTACTTATCTTTATAGTTGGATAGTCTCTTTGGTTTTAGTGATACAGTCGGCTACAGGATTATAGAAAATATATATTTTTCTCTTTATTTTTTTTCTTTACATCAATTTAAATCATATATAGCAGAGAATATAAACAGGTAATGTAATCCTAGGATCAAGAGTTGAGGAACGTACGCACGCGATCAAAGCTCACTGAAAGCCTAATGGATGTATTCATCAGCGTGGCTCCACGTGTGCATGGGCACGCACGAGCGCGGACATGGTTTGATAAGATGATGACGACATCCACTGCGCCACGTGTCGGCTTGTCCTTGCCGCCAATGATATGCACCCATGGTTTGGCTGGCAGCTCGTGCACGCTCGCTCTGACTTCTCCTCGAATTTTCTGAAGCCGATTGATGCGTGCATGTGCCCACCTCGTGGATCTTTTAGGTAAACGCGCGCACAACGCATACCACCACACGCACACACGCGAGCACGTACTTTTTACACACGTTAGAAATTTTACAAAGCCATTAGGATTATAAACGAATTTACTATAGCACACCAGGGTACACAAAAATTGGATCCAAAAATTATTATTTTTTGGATATAAACATGTATATGTAATGTGAACACCTCTGGTCTAACATGAGGGCACTCTAAGCCACAACCCAGCTGAACGTGGTCTATCTTGCCTCAGGGACCTTCGGTTATTTTCGTTCTGGATCTGTCATTGATTAGGACCTCACGTAGCGCTAGCACACGTGCTCTTTCTCACTGAACACACACGTCCTCTGTTACACGAGGTTCGGACGTGGATGGGCAGGGTGCTCGACGGCCTCCCTTGCCAACTGGTTCATGTGATAGCTTCATCGGCTCAGTTTCTCTGACTCTGTTGGTAACGGTTCAAAAACAAAAGAACTTTTTATGTCAAATGTAATTTAAAACGTAAAAAAAAAGTGAAGCAATATTGATGGCTAGTGATACACTTTGTTTCTCATGTAGTAATATGTTTGTGCTGTTATACCATGCTTGAGATTGCAGATACAAACAGGGTAAACTGGCTAGGAGGAAGGAGACAGATAGAGGGTATGGAATTTAAAATCTTAACCACTAACGGGCGAGGTGGTATATTAAAAACTGTTTACTATCTCTTGATCTCCCCCATTTTTTCGTTTAAATTAGTATTGAAAACCAAGATTACTTACGGTGGTGTGAACTAAACAAAATAAATTGCTTCAAACTTAGGGTGACAAGCAAAGGGCTTTGCAATTATAATCCGACTCATTAAAATAAGTGGTATATATTCTTCTCAGATTATCTCGATTAATGAGAGGATTTTTAGATCTTTTAAACGGGATAAAAAAAACTAAAATGAAAAGAAAGAAAAAAAACACCATATATACATATCTTGGCGAGCCGCTGCTTGCATGGCGTGGTTATCAACGATCGATGTGTGTGGAAGGAGCTAGGAGCCTGACTGCTGAGCTTTCCAGCAAAAAGTGGCGTGTCCGTCATTGCGTGTCAGCTATAGCTACCTAGTAATCTCATTTCTTCTTATTTATCACAGCGATCTATCAATCCATGCATGCCACTTGTATCTTCCTTATTTGGTTCTCTGTGATGGGATGATCGAGGACTCGCTTATTTGATCATTACACCGACCATTGATTGATGATGGTTTCTCTTTTTCAACGACCGTACAGTACAGATCATCGACCACGTTGTTTTGATATCGGCTCGATCTTTGATATCTACTTTGACCGTTATTTTTTATACGATTGTGTTAGTAAAAATTCAAAACTATTATATTATAAAAATATTTATCATAATAAATCTAATAAAATTATTCTCTAATAACCAATTTAAATAGTTTATATATATATATAGTCAAAGTTAGAAAATTTTGACTATACGTTTTTTAAAACGTTGTATATTTCTGAACAGAAAGTATTATTTTACGTGAACATACACATGCAGCACACGTATGTGTGCATTTCACGCTACAATGATTGATCGAGATACTTGCTAGAATAAATAAATCATATATTGATCATGCTTATTTCTAAATATGGTGTGCGGTCACTTATCAGTTGTATGTAGTTACTTCCATTTCTAATATACCGTCTAAACGAACTTGACGTACTCTTATATCACTTTAGGTATATTTATATACTAATTATAAGATACTCCAACGTGAATCACACGAAATATTTGCAAAAGAGTTCATAGTTTTTAGTGTATTTTATAAATACCTTCATATTCATACGTACAAAATAGTATGTCTAAAAAAAGCTGCATGCATCTTTCTTAGGGATATTAATTTCTTTCCCGTTGTGTGTTTTTTTTAAAAAAATTTATCCAAGAGTTCTGACAGCCACTTTTAAAAGGAGGTGAGCACTAGATTTGAACGCCACCAGGCGAGGGCGCAGCTAGCGCACCTAGCCAACTGACAGAAGTCAGCTTCTCTTGATGTGTTTCTTGAAAGGGTGTCTTTGGCTAAGTTTTACTTTTTAGGTTAGGAATTATATATAATATATGGCACAGTACTATACGAATTAATACATCAGCCGTTAGCTCATTGTGTAATTTCTCTTAGAAACTAAAATGTTGGCGGGCGAGAGTATAGTGTGGATGCAACGCAGGACGGCACGTACGTGATGTCAGTCACATGCAATGATGCAACGACTTTTTTTTTATATGCGTACAGTTATTAACTCGAAGCGGCACGTGCGCAATTTGTACCTAGCTAGGCCAGGCGTTATCCACTACTTTCAAGCTCAACCGGCTACCTACCTAGCTAGGCGACACACCTAAAACGGAAAAGTCAAAATGTTCGCAGTTGGGAATTTAAAGATGGAGGAATATTCGTTTCGTTTAGTTTTCATAGATCAGCTATCTCCTCGAGTTAGGGCACCCCAATAGTTTGTATTTTAAAGTTGTCTCTAAAATTTTTTATCTCACCGAGAGATAATGCTGAAGATTAGTTTCGATGCTTGTCCGGGATGTAGTGGATGGGGTTTCGTGGTGCGAGATGAGCACGGTGATTCTGTAGTGGTGGGTGGTGGACGACTATCACATATGAAGGATGCATTTAAGGTTGTCGGAATCGCGATATCGGTTGTAGGATCGTGTGATTTTACGATTCTACGGAGGCCAAATGATACAATCGCACCCTAGATCGAAAATTGGTTGAATCAAAGTGGATCGCCATCAACTCGTGAGATTGTTAGAATCGTGACACAAATAAGATTATGTAAAAGGTATGCGCCCTCGTCGCCCGTGGTGCATCCCGACGTAGCCACCTGCGCTGCCGACCTGCGCATCCTCTCGATGGCTGCATGTTTGGCTCACACAAGGTAGAGAAGCGGTAATGCTAGCAGAGGAATCGCCGGTGGCAAGTGAGATTAGCCGATTAGCCGGTGGCAAGTATGCAAGTTCTTTTATATGGTATATATGTATATATACATATACACAATATATATATATATATAAGAAAAATTTTTGTTGTATACTTGTCTCATGTGTTACTTCAGGTTCTCCCCTCCTCTGGACATGGAGGCTTTGGGTTGTGAATACAGAGAAATAAGGGTCTCCTTTCCTCTCAGCTAGGAGTAAGTCTCAACAACCCTGTATTTTGATAGTGCTCTAACAATCAATCAATTATGATGATATAAAATAAAGGAATAAGTCCATTTTACATCCTTAAACTATGGCTCGAGTCCAAAAAAACACAACGAACTATAAAACCGTTCACTTTACACCCCTCAATTATTGAAACTTCCTCCCGAGAGCAAATCACCTCTCTAGATGCGAGAGCTCGGCGCCATCAAGTTCATCCCTAAACCAACCGGTTTTGGATGACGTGGCGCCCACGTTTCGTACATGACGTGGCATCCACGTGGCGTACTCATGATGTGGAATCTAGTGTAGACAGTAAGCGCTAAATTGTTCGAGGTGTTGACCAACATAGTGTGGCTAGAATGAGGTTGTAGGATTTGTAGTTAAAATTTTAGACTAAAGCGAAGCCCGGTTCTATTCAGCAAAAAAAAAAGGACTTGATGCTTTCTAATAAAAGCGGGCGTATGCCTTAGCTCTAAAAATTTTATGTAAGTTTTGGGAACTTGTGGCTCGTTCTTTGCACTCCAAAGCTTCGAGTTCCTAGTGGCAGCAATATTACCCAGATCGACGAGAATGTTTGGGGCATTCAAGACTCTCGCATTTGTAACATCCCAAAGTCTTCATTACAAAATAAAATAAATAAAAATTATTATTTTTTGGTTTTTGAGAATCTGCGAGTTTAATTGCTTTGTTTGAATTTCGTAGTTTTAAAAGTCAAAAGAAAAAATTATTTGAAGTTCTTGAAGTGTTACTCCTTTATCCAAAAATAAAAATTTAATTAATTTCTGGAATTTTCAGAGTTTTTAAAAGCTTTTTCCTAACTATTTCAAAGCCAAAATAATTTATTTGCAAAAACTATAGACAACTTTAAGTTGGAACTAATTTAATTAAGTCCAAAATGCATCTAGGAATTTCTGTGAATTTTTCTAGAATTTTTTTGGATTTAATTTGCTATTTTCTAAAGCCCTTTTTAATTTCTGGAATTAAATCAATTACTAAAGCAATTTAAATTCCGAAAAATACCTTTGGGCCGAAACTCCTTGGCCCATCTCTTCCTCGCAGCGCCCCCGGCCCATCTCGGCCCGCTCCACCCCGGCCTTCCCCCTCACTCCCTCCCACCGTCGGATCTTCATCCGACGGCCATCACAAACCACACCCCCTCTCTCCCTCACCGCCCGATTCCCATCCGACGGCATCCGGGGCATCCACGCCACATCAGCTCCTCCGCACTGTCCGATGCCGATCCAGCGGCGCACAACCTCTCTTCTCCCCCGCACCCTCCTTCTTCGCTCCTTCCTTCTTTCCCGAGCCGCCGCCATTGCCGTGCGCACGAGCTCCATCGCCGCCGCGATTTACGCCCCCTTTCCACGAACGGTCCCGCGCATTGAATCCCCCTCATCTCGCCGCCCCTCCTCCCGGACATTTTCCCCTCCTTCGCGGCTGTAATCCTCGTAACCGCGACGTCACCGCCGTGACATCCCCGCGACCGATCTTCACCCTCACCCCTCCTCCGGACCCTATAAAGGGAGCACCGGGTGCGCATTCCATCACTCATCCCGCCCCCACCATCCACTTCCTCTCTCTCGCCGTGAGCTCGCCGTATTTGAAGCTTCTTCACCTCCGCCACCGGCGTGGATCTCGATTCGCCGCCATCGCCGACTCCTCTCCGCCATGTCGCCACAACAGCGCGCGACCGCCGCCTCCCCGCGCGCCACCTCGACCCGAAGCCCTCCGGACCGCGCCGCCATCTACAACCTCCATCGCCACCGCTTTGACCTCCGCGGCAATCCCATATGGTATATATTATATATATAAGAAAAATTTTTGTTGTATACTTGTCTCATGTGTTACTTCAGGTTCTCCCCTCCTCTGGGCATGGAGGCTTTTGGTCGTGAATACAGAGAAATAAGGGTCTCCTTTCCTCTCAGCTAGGAGTAAGTCTCAACAACCCTGTATTTTGATAGTGCTCTAACAATCAATCAATTATGATGATATAAAATAAAGGAATAAATTCATTTTACATCCTTGAACTATGACTCGAGTCCAAAAAACATCCTGAACTATAAAACCGTTCACTTTACACCCCTCAATTATTGAAACCGGAGCAAATCACTCCCTCACCCTAAACCAACCCGGTTTTGGATGATGTGACGTCCACGTATACATGACGTGATATCCACGTGGCGTACTCATGATGTGGAATCCACGTGTACACACAAATATAGATAAGAGAGAGAGAGAGAGAGAGAGAGAGAGAGAGAGATGGGGCTTGGCTCGCTAACTGAGAGGAGCCGAGAGCTTCCTAGGGAAAGTCGAAGGCTTCGGCAAGGGCGACGCGGGCCATGGACGGGGAAATGGCGCCAGCGAGCAAAGACCATGGTAGCGGCAAATGGATTCGAGCGTCGGCGGCGGCATGTGGCGGCCGAGCCTGGAGAAGAAAAGGTGCGACGGCACTGGAGGGAGCAAGGGAGAAGAAGGAGGCGCGCATGAGGATCAACAGGACTAGGGGGACTTACTGGGGCTATCAATGGCGGCGGGGAGATGCCGGAGTGGGCTGACGGCGGAAGCCCGTGGCGGCGTGGAGGGCTTGGCGGCGGCAGCGACCTAGCGAGGGGTTGCTTCAATCTGCGGTTGAGGGAGGTCGAGGGAGGCCAAAGGTTGCTCCATCCACGAGGAATTGAGCCGGAGGTCCATGGATGGCGCCGGCGGCTTGTGCGGCCGAATGGGAAAAATGGAGTCTGCGGCGCCTCCTGTGGTCACAAGACTAAATTAGCATGGGAAATAGTATGGGGTGTTGGGAACACAGCGCAACGGGGTTGATCCGGGGAGGTGGTTGCCAGAGCAGTGGGAATGGCGAGCACGGCATGGCCATGGCTCAAGCTCCACGGTTCTTCATGGCTCTCGGTGGAGAAGTGAAAGGGGAAGAAGAGAGTGGCTGCAGGAAGGGGACGATGAGCGGGCTTGGAGCGGCCATTTGTAGATTGGGTGGCGGAGAGCCGAGGCGGCCGGCATGGGCGTAAAGCGCGGCGCAGCGTGGCGCTTGCATGGCGTCGGGGATGCTGCGCGAAGAAAGAGATGGTACACGTGGGACCCATGTACACGTAGACGTCACGTCATCCAAAACCGGAGTGGTTTAGGGTGAGAGAGTGATTTACTCTAGTTTCAATAATTAAGGGTTGTAAAGTGAACGATTTTGTAATTCAGGGTGTTTTTTTGAACTCGAACCATAGTTCAAGAGTGTAAAATGGACTTTTTCCAAAATAAACCTCCTGCCAACCCGGTCCCTGATAGTTCTCTCTCTCTCTTTTTTGTGCAAAGGAAAGCTTTACCAAATACTAGGCGTATCTTCAGAGAGGAACAACAACGGCAGCAACAAAGAAATGAATGAAGTCTAGGTTGCTCTAGTTCTAACTTCTAGGCCTTAAGTATATGATAGTATAAATAATACCAGTCTTTTGGCTCCGCCAGTATCGAGAGCAAGAACAAAGCATCATACATCTTGTCTGCTCCTTTGTCGTATGGATCTCAGTATGATACAAGTATACTGTATGCCTAATCTGTTATACGTGTAGCTGTTCTTGCATGGTCAACATCTGTTCAGGAGACCAAATGATCGACCGCTGCTACTGCTACAATAAACATGATATGGAGTAGTACTATTCATCAATATAAGGAACATGATTTAGCGCTTGTGTACTTCGCTATTGCACTGGGTATCTAGAACGACAAGTTAGTATCATCAAACCAGCAAATGAGATGAGAGCACACATGATGAGGGAGGAGAGAAGTGAAGGATTTCCAGTCTGAAACATCAAGCAATGGTAGCAGGAATAATCTCAATAGCGGATTCTTTTTAGATCTGCATCCGGATGGGTTGCAGTCGCACAGCTGTGCGATACAGTGATGGCTGGTGGCTCTTTTCGTGCCATTGTTTGGGCTGTCAAAGCACCTTTACATTAGGAGAGCAGCGTGTCAGTGAAAATGTGGTCAAACAACGTAACGCTTGCTCCAACAGCGACAGGGTTGTTAATGGGACATTCCTACAGTAATGCATGGCTAATGGCATTGCTAGCACTAGCATAGGAAGGGGTAAAGTAGAGCAGCAGGAGCAGTTTTTGACTAGAAGTAGTAGTACTAGCTAGTACATGATAAAACCTTGGTTTGTCTGATTTATGCAGTAAAATCCTGTGGCTACCTATGTAGTGGAAGTAGAAGAATCTCCTTAATCGCTGGGGACTAGCTCCGATATATACTGTCATACTGTATAGGTTGTATATATTCAGTACAATATTAGACTAGCTAGGTGGCAGCATGTAAACAGATACTTAACCCTGATTTGTTAAGGACATAATATATATTTTATATATTTATAATTTTTTCGTGAGGGTGTTATAGATTTTTTTAAACCAGTGTTCAAAATATTAATCTTATGTCATGTGATCATCACATGAATAATTACAATTATACCTCTCTTGGGATTCTACTACCCATATTACCGGGTACAGTATAACAAAATCCTAACTAATATGAACCATTGAATAAAAAAGAATGAATGTTGCGTATTAAATTGAGTGTTTTTTAGATAATGGAAGTACAACTCCCGACCTCTGCACCAACTAAGAATGCACACAGCCATTACACCAGTATTAAATTAAGTGTTTAGAGTAACTAAAAAGGCGGCCTCAAACGTTATTTGTGCCGTGGACATCCTGCTCCAAGCAAATTGAAGCTGCAGATAGCAGATAGCTACTAATTAATTTTTGCTCTTCAGAAATGCTTCACGTGTTGCTTGGTACCTGGGCTGCAGCTTGTCCAGAGGTGGCAGGTGATCCTTCACGACCGGCGAGCTCAAGAAACTCTGCATCCACGCAGTCAGGGAAGGGAACTTCTCCTTGGTGATCATCTTCACACCGGTGATCTCTTCGTATATCGGAATCACATACGACAAGGGACCCAGCGACAGATCGACGAACCCAATCTTCTCTCCAGCAAAGAATTTCTTTCCATCGAGTTCTTTCTCCAGAAGCAGCAGCTGCTCCATGGCAGCTTCGTATGCATCCTCCTGCTCCTTGCCTTGTGTGGTGAACCACTTCCAAATCGGAGGTGACAGCTGCAAGCCAGAAAGTTTGTGCAGTGCTATGCCTGCATGATATACTTGAAACCAAGTTCAGAACAAAAAAAGAGAAAAATTTCTCACCTTATCCGACCCAAACCTCGCCCAGAAACGTGCCATGGCACGATCATAGGCATCGTCCGGCAGGATACGGTCACCGCAGTCCTTCCACGCCTCGTCGATGAACTCAAGTATGACCTCTGATTCTGCTATCGGCTTGCCCTGATAGACCAGCACGGGGACCTTCTTGTGCACAGGGTTGTACTCCAGAAGCAGGTTGCTCTTGTTCCTGAGATCCTCCTCGATGTAGTCGTACTCCACGCCTTTGATCCTTAGCGCCCATATCACCTTGAGTACATACGGGCTTGACCATATGCCGAACAACTTCACCTTCTCTCCATCCTCTTGATTATTCATGGCGGAGATGGTAGACTGAGGGATTCTGTCTGATCAGTCTGCTAGTTATCTGCTTTTGTGGCTGTTTTCTTGTGGTGGAGATTGATACTTTCAGTGTGTGGTCTGCTTTGGTGGCTTGACTTTTGATACCACAGTCTACTTAATGTTGCTTTCGTCATTTCTTCAGTCTACTGCATGTTGTTCAGGTCCAGCCCATCCAAACCTGTACAAGACGATAGTTGATCCCAGGCTACCGCTCTAAATTCTTTCATGTATTTTGCAACACTGATTTTGTTTTCTTCAAAAATCTACCGGTAATTCTAGATTGTGTAAAACCAAGATTTCAAACTTCAAAGTAAAAAAGAAGATTGCAAAAAAGCCTCAACATATCACGAATCAGCTATTCTTTATATATATATAGCAGAAGGGCTGACTATTATATTAATAATGCAGAGAACACAAAAACACAAAAGATCGGAAGTCTAATACATGGTTAGAGACTTAATTACATGGAGGTAATTTGCTCCAAGCACTTTGCCCGATAAAGGGTCCAAGCTCCGCCCTCCTCCTTTATCTTTCCAAACAGGTCCAAAGGATTGGTTGACCTGTTATAGAAAATTTTGGCATTCCGTTCCTTCCAGATCTCTGAGGTGGTTAGGATGACCATCGTTATCCTCCTTGGGAGACCTGTCATGCTATTAATTTTCGTCCACTAATCCCCAATGCTCAAACTATTGACCTAGTGGAGTGGCTTGAGTGGTGCGCAGCCTAGTCATTCAGCCATCGAATTTCAAACTCGTCTAGTATATCTGCACTCGGAAAAAAGGTGCAAGGCCGTTTTTGGTGATTGTCTGCAGAGGAGACAGGTACGCTGATTTGGTCAACCCCTCGCTTGCAGTCTATCTAAGGCCCAGAGACGGTTTTGGGTGTCTAAATTTTTCAGATTACTTTTTTGTACTCAGTTGTTGTTGAGTGGAGGGACTACAACACATACGCGGATTTCATAGTGTAGTTGCCCGTGAGCCGAGTCAGCAATTATGAATTCATATAAATGAAGAATTCCGTTTCTTCATAGAATCAGGGTATGCAGGAAGATTCTAATCCACTTAATTATACTTTCTTTAATATAAATACAATAAAGCTATGTCTAATGCTCTACACATCATCTAAATACAAACTTGTACATAGAGCTGGGACTTGGGCCGTGCTTTTTTGGGCCGGCCCAAAGCACGCGACGCACGACGCGCCTAAGCCGCGACACGACCGACGACACGTGGTGGGCGGCCCACACGACGACGCAGTGCGGCGGGCTCGAGAATGCGACGAATTGGGCGACGCGACGACGCAAGACGATCGGTTGGGCGTGTTTGGCGGCGGCGACGCAATAGGCCCAACCTTCCGTTCTAACCCAATCCCTCCCTCTCCTGGCTCAATCACTCTCCCATCGGCTGGTCCAACCAATAACCTCCTCTCACCCGGTCTAGTCCAACCAATAACCCGCTCGCCACCCTGGTCTAGCCCAACATCCTCACGAGCTCCCAACCCCATCCCCAACCCTTCTCCCGAGCCTCGGCTCCCAAATTCTCAATCTCTAATCACATTCTCTCGATTCCTCTCCACTCCAACCACCTCCTCCCCATGCGGCTGCCGATCGCGCCTCCTCCCGTGTGCGGTTGGCGCCCCCCTCCACTCCTCCAACCACCTCCCTCTCCTTCCCACGTCACTCTATAGTAACTTAGGGTGAGCTTGGTGGCGCACGCTGCGACCAACACGATGGGCTTTGGGCGTGCACGGCGGCCGGAGCGGGTGGGCGCCAGACGCGACGCAAGACGGCGGTGGCCGGCCGGCCGGCACGACGCGACCGGCTGCGGCACGGGCTGGGTCGCGCGGCACGTACACAATCTCTTGTACACAATCTCTTTGAATAGATGGCCTACTCAAATAATACCATAATTTTGTATTATATCCCCTCTCTCCTCCCCACCTCTCTACTCGGTTAATGATGTGCACACAACCCTTCTCCCCCAATGCATATTTCTGTGGTTTCTTCTTTCTCGTAGGTGGGCGGCTTGGGGTCCATGGCGAGGATGCTCTGCACCCGCTCCATGGGCAGCCTCCCCTTCACGCACCTCTTGCCCCCCACCACCTTACGCGCCGGCGCCATTATTGATCTTGCTTCTTCTCGTCCTCGCTTGTGACCCAGAGTTTCAGATGGAAGTCGACGGCTTATGGATGCTGTACTGTTAATGTATAGACGCGGAGCATGAGATGGGCCGGGCGGGTGCGGCGGGCTCTATCTACGTACGGCCCACGGGACCCAACTCCGATGGGTACATGACCCAGCCCGCGCGAATCGTTCTGGCCTCCCCGTCCCTGGGCTGCACCGGCGCCGCCGCCATGATCGGGCATCTCCGGCGATCCTTTCGCGCTCTTCACGGCCTACCGATCACCAACCTCGCCGCCGGTTACTCGTGAGATCCCTCCCCTTCCCTTTCCCCAATCCCCTACTAAACCCTTTCCCTTTTTGGCTTTTCCCCCCTTTCTTGCAATCATCCTTGCTACGGCTTGGTTGTCTTCTTGCTCCATTACCAGTCCGTAACGCGCAACTTAAGCGCCGTGATAATTAACACCAATATATTCGGGCCTTTTGCTGCTACCACTCGGCCATTCCTGCTGACGCTTCAGCCCTGCACTGTCAGTATGGAGCGGCAAATTTGAGTTCTAGTTGACAAAAAAAGTAGCTGGATGCCGAGTTTGTGGTGAATGTCCCCCCCCCCCCCCAGCTCATTCTTATTTGACACTGTTTCTGATTCCTTGAGAAGATAGTGTTTGATAAACTTTTTTTGTGTGTCGCATCTGATATCACTTCTTTCTTCCACTGTTGTCTACATTGTGCAGGGTCTGGAGTTTACATGTCGAGCTACTCTCCTTTGATTCATGTAAGACATTTGTTCTTCTTCTTTTGCCTATGAAATTGCCCTTCCTTTTACTTCTAAACCATTCGCGCCTCTGATAATATGTTTTAACTCATGGCAGGTTGGTGTAGCAAGCATAAGTCCAAAGGTTTCTCTACAGATAATAAAGTTGCCAATGGTCGTCGAGGGTATCAGCAGATGGAGTTGAAGCCAAGTGCAGCCGTGAAGGTATTTCCACAGAATTACTACCCTGTGCTTTATATATAGATTTATCCTTTCGATGGTTTCATGCTGTTGGTCCTTTCCATCTGTCTGATCACTATTTAGATAGCCTTGAACTTTGAACGTATTTCTTTAGTTGCTCAGCTCAGCGTGTCAAATAGTATAGTTGATATCTAAACTGGACCTATCCTATTTTGTTCATGCTTATGGGAGGATTACCTGCTTTTCACATACAATCTACAAGCCTGGTAGCACGGCACAGTTCCTTGCATATTTTCCTGGTTGCTTGCCAAAGGGCTTTTGTTTCAATACATTTTTTATTCTCTATCTTCACAGTTTCATGGTCTCATTTTAGTCTATCTCGTGATTCTTGAGGTCGGTGGATTTTTTTTAGTTTCACAACCCTAGAATTATGATAGATGGAGGATTGAAGGATTTGACTTTGCTTCACAGGATAATGATGCAATCATTGATCGCATACAAAAGAGCACAAGGGAATTGAAACAAGGGCCAATTGGAAAGAATCTGCCTTCAGCAGAGAAAAGGAAATTTCTTATCAACACTGTATGTAGTTATGTACAGATAGTTTTCATATTGTTTGTTTTACTTTTTGATTAATGATTATATCGTGTGCCAATGATAATTATCGCTTAGCTGGAGCATGCCTAATCACATGTTTACAAAGATTTAAAGGTTTATATGTAACAACGAAAACACGTTGACAAAATTTTCTAGCATGAGCGCAATTTCGTTTGTTATTTACCAGATGTTTTTTTCCTGCACCTACAAGATAAGTGGTGAGCTCACATCACTTCCTTGATGCTGGAAGATAAAGTATTTGTAATCAACTAGCAGCTTGGTTTCCCTTAAGGAAAAGCTAGCAGCTTATTCATTACAATGTGCTGAATTGTTTTCCCAGGGAGTCGGTTGTGCCCAAGCATATATTGGTTTCAATGACGAAATGGCTCATCAAATGCAGTACTACGCGCCTTATAGATCAAGATAAAAATGTCACTTTGGTCTGTTGGTACTGGGATTTACCTGAGTGCACAAATTATAGCTGTCATTCATGTAGAGTACAGTATGGATCAGTTGTGCTTCTTGAAAATTCTCAAGAACAATTTGTTATTTATTTCTGGCTACTATTTCCCAGTGCAACAAATTGACTAACTACTCCAATCTCTAAATTGCAGCTCCTTGGCCTCGAAGATTCAAAAGAAGTTGTTTACAGTACCCTTGATGCTTGGGTTGCCTTTGAGCAGGATTTTCCCCTGGCCTCAATAAAAAAAGCACTTCTAGCTCTTGAAAAGGAGGAACAGTGGCATAGAATTGTCCAAGTATGGTATATTAATATATTATAAATTGCTTGATTTGAATTGTATTTTCCTTTTGTGCACTGAATTAAATTTTGACTAACACATGCTTAGGTAATAAAATGGATGTTGAGCAAAGGGCAAGGAAATACAATGAGAACATATGAGCAGTTAGTGTGTGCACTTGAGAAGGATAATAGAGCTGAGGAAGCACATAGAATCTGGGAGAAGAAAATAGCCCATGACCTGCATTCAGTTCCTTGGCGTTTCTGCCATCTTATGTTGGCTATTTACTACAGAAATAATAGGCTAGATAGGCTTGTCAAGGTATGGACCTCAAACTTTTTCCACTCTCCACTGAGTACTTGTTTGTTCTTGTACCTGAAGTGGATGGATCTTCAGTAATTTCCAATGCACCTTAGCTTTTTCACAGAATGTCATATTATAATGCAACTTATGTGGATTACCTGTCCCTGCCTTTTCTGATGACTTAGCTCTTCAAAGAACTTGAAGCATGTGGTCGTAAACCTCCAAGTAAAGGTATTATACGGAAAGTTGAAGATGCATATGAAATGCTTGGTCTATTAGAGGAGAAGAAGGATTTGCTTGATAAGTACAAGGATTTGTACAACAAGCCATCGGGCAATGATAGAAAGAAAGGCCGAGAATTAAAAAAGGCTGAGAAGAACAAAAAAGCCGGTTAGTCCTTTGGCGCCTGTACCCCTTTCTTTGTCCAATGATACTGAAGCACTTCTGAGTTCTGACAGGGTGAAATGACATGTTTTTGTTAATTCCATTTTACATATATGAGGAACTAACTTTCCATTTGGCTTATGCACCCCATTTAAGCAAAATAAGACCTCGGAAACTCTAAATGTACTAACTCTGGAGAGAAGTACCTGATTACTTGTATCTTTCCCATCTTTCTCCAAATCCCTTACCTCCAGACTTTGAAGGGTGATTTGCAACGGTGCAATTTAAGATTTGACGTATCATTACTTTTTCAAAGTTGATTCCTATAAAATATCGATGCGTCTAGAACTAGTTGGGCATCTCTTCAAATTTGTTACATCTCTTTTTTACTGTGGCACCTGTATTTCATCTTTCAATTTACTAATAGGGCATTTCATGCCAGCAGACCTTAAAGCTGTAATGTAGGAGGAAATAATGACAGAAGTAACTGTCATTTTTAGTATCCATACAGATATAAGAAAATGTTTTATCTATAGCATTGGGTAAGCTATGGTACTGAAAAAAATACCACTCTGTTTTTTTTTGAAACAGGAAACATCCCAGCTTTTATAAAGCTAATATCAGAGTATCCAAAGTTTACAAGATCATCAAGCTAGGGTCACCAGGAACCAAAAGGAGCACAATAAAACCTAACCACTTACTAGGAACAAAGAGAAATAACAGCCCAGAAGTTACCCAAACTAGCCAGCCAAACAATAAGTTTAACATCAAGAAACACATTTAGCCTACAAAGTCTTCAACCAATCTTCGGCCCGAGTAATCACAACATCAAGCTCCTGACGGTCCTTCTCCTTGAGCAGAACTTTCCACCTCTGCAAACAAGATAAAGATTTGAAAAAGATAGTGATCGGTTGCTTAGGAAAAGTCTTCTCAATAGCCATTTTGTTGCGGACTTTCCAGAGCGTCCAAACAAGAGCTGCAAAACTGAATAGAGAAATTTAATAAGTGTTAGCACCCCTATCATCTAACCAGAATTGCTGGAAGTCATCTAAAGAAGTCGGAATCCTCTTCCAGTTAAAGCACCCCTTAACACAAGTCCAAACGAAAGAAGCTAGAACACAGCTAAAGAAGATATGATTTGAATCCTCCCTCACCCCACAAAGAATATAATTTACATTGCCTTTCCACTTTCTCATCTTGAGATTAGTTGTCGTCTGTAATCTATCCTGAAAAAGTAACCAGATAAAAATTTCACCTTTAAAGGGATTTTGCTTTTCCATAACTTCTGAGTCTGACTAAAAGTCCTTCCACTAAAAGAAATATGTCTATATAGCAATTTCACTGAGAAAATGCCGGACTTCTCTAACCCCCAGATCACCTTATCAGTATCATCGTTCAATCTCATATCCTTCTTCAACAACAGCCAAGAATTAGCCTCCTTATTACCAAACTGTCTAATGAAGTCAATATTCCATTCATCATTGACCAAACAATCAACCACACTAATATCAGGATTAGAGCAAATGTTAAACAAATTAGCATAGCTAATCTTGAGAGGACAATTATCAACCCAAACATCTTTCTAAAAAAGAGTACCTTTCTCGTCCCTAATTTTATGAATACTACCTTTTTAGAAGAGAGGTTTCACTTTCTGAAGAGTCCTCCAGAACTGAGAACCCTTAACAGCCCTATTGCCTCTGTACTACCCTCTTGGAAAATATTTAGCTTTAAGAAGTCGAAACCAAATCTCATCTTTGACTAAAGCCATTTTCCAGAACCATTTGCTCAACAGACATTCATTCATCAATCGAGTATTCAAAACCCCTAAACCCCCATAATCTTTTGGTCTACACACCGCCATCCATTTCACCATATCATTTTCCACTCTGTCATGAAGACAAACAGGGCTGGGGCAAACACGTCAATGAGAAAGTTGTATTTCTGAAATCTGTTATTTTTCCCAGTGTTAAATTCTACAATACTTTGTTCAGATGTGGAAAATTCCGACAAACTTTGTGCATCATGCTTGTGAAATTCCATTCTTTTCGTATACTGGTGTCTTGAGAGTTGAGACGATTCCCAAGCAAACATTCTTAGGATATTTTGGCAGCTAGTAGCAATCACTTCATTTGCTAGGATGCTGAAACTTTTTGCACTCTTATTCTGTTCTCAGCTGATGGCAGCAAGCAATGCAAGCTGGAAACGTCAGAAAATGTACCAATTCACTCTTGCCCTTCAGATATGGAACCGGTTGTCACCAGTAGTCAAAGATAAGAAGTAAAGTGGTGCAATTGCTGGAATTTTAGTTTAGACTTGTGTTTCTTATAGCTGGCACTCTTGACTTTTTCTTTTGTTCCTTTTTTTATCCTTTCAGATGCAATACTGATGATGCAATCAGAATCAGACGAAAACCTGATGCAGCAAATACTAGCGTTCCTCATGCCATCAGAACAGGTTTGCTGTGTAAATATCCCATTGCCATCACTAGGTACTCTTAGAGAAAACTGCAATTGTTGGGTTCGTACTGATTCTACTTATTGCAGTTTGTTCTATATATGTCATGATGTCTAGCCCTGTCAATATGTATCCCAACAAATTCAATTATCAAATCTCTGTACCTTCTGTTCAACGTAAGTTTATGTGCAGTGTTTATTATTGGCAATATACACCCCTTTAATCTAATCTGTGTGGTTAATTAAATTTTAGCGTGCTAAATGTTGCCAAAATTAAGTTAACGTAGGTAAGTGTTAAAGAAGAATCTGGTTATGATTACAAGTGAAGTGATGAGCTAAAGCAGTGTCTATATCTTGCCATCTTGCTTTCATGATGCTTTGTCTTCCCCTTTTTCCCCCATCTGTGAGACCAGAAATCGTAGAAACACACATTGGAAACTCTGGAACCAACATTTTTTGTTGGGCCCAACAAGAGCTACGGGTATGATTGAGTGCTTTAGTCTTGAGGAAGGCTCTTGAACTCAGTACCTCTACTTTTGGCTTTGGACCCCCAAAAATTGATGATGGAACTCTAGTTGTCAGGAGTTGAAGATTGCTAGTAGTTTGCTTGCTCACTTGCTAGGCATTCATGATGAAACCTGTATTTTTTGGCATGTACCACTACAGGAGGACTCAGTGAGGGAACGTTGTGTTGACACTTTTGCATAATGGAAAGCTAAAGTTAACTCCTAGGAGCATTCTACACGAATGTAACCTGCTTGTGAATTTCCTCCCTTCAGAAAGTGTTCGTCGCCTCTCGAGTTTGTGCGCGTCGCATCTGCCTTCCGGATCGTCTTTCCAGTGCCTTCTGTGCCTTTTCTTGTCAGCGAATATCGCCAAATTCTTACACGCGCATGATTATCATTGGTATGCATATCAATTCCGATCCAATATCTCGTCCTTTACGAAACGGTGAGGTTTACTGTTTTGTCCTAGTACAAAGCCTCGGAGGTTCTTGTTTGCAGCATTCCTGTTTGTGTAGCTCACTTCCTAGCTGTAAACTGAAAGAGGCTCAGCTCCTTGTCCTCTTAATTTTGTTGAAACATGTCCATCCTATCATGGTATTGTTGAAGAAAGTAACACTAGCGTATCACCACGAAGTCAGTAGTCAGTACTAGTTTTTACTCTCAATTGATTGACGACAACAGAAATGTCACTGCTCGGTTGAAATGTTAAAGCGAAGATTGGTCCAAACTGCCCCCACCCCCACATGATCACAGCTTTATTTTGTGCGATCTTGTGTGGTGTGGCCAAGTGGCCAACATTCTGGTGTCAAGATTTTGCATTGCAATCGGGAGAGCCCCATGTTGGAAGGGGAGACCAAGATTCCATAATTCACCACTATTCTGGAATTCTTTACCTTAAAGCATGTATAGATTGTTTTGCTTTGAACACCAAAGCAGTCCACTAATTAAACAAATCCCACCACTTCATTCAGCATTCATGGAGTCATGGGAAATGAAATGTCTAATTTGGGATACTGACAATCTGTTTACTGATACATACACGGATACATGTACAAAGATCTCAATACACTCACTGGCTGACAGGAGAAACCAAGAAGGCAAAGTGTACTTGATTCAGGTATTGCGTATAATAGTAGTACAGTGTGTTGTATAAGATAAGACAGATGAGCGATTGATTCAGGAGTTACTCGTGTAGGAACGGAGTAGGAAGGACCACTGCATCAATCACCAATAGAAAAATCGTCATCCAATGAAACCTTGCCACAGGTTATGTAATGAGACAATGACTCGATAGCAACGTAGAATACACAAGATCTGCATGCATGCTACTGCCGACCAATGAGTTTTTGAGTATATATATTGCCTTGTTCTGTCTCGTACAAGTAAACGTACACCAGAGAAGTGAGTTTCTGACAGCGGCCTTGGTTGAAATCAGAATTCAGGGGTAAGTATAGGCAGGGATAAAAAAAACCGTTTCTAGAGGGAATCCTGCTGGTCGGTGGTAATAGTAACTGGCCAGTTATAGGAATTCTCAGAAAAATTCCGGATGAAATTCGCATGGATTTACTTAAAAATCAACTGAATTTCAAAAATTAAAATTTGAATTTACTAAACTGGAAAAAAAAAACCTGCTGGGATTGGTTCTCCCGGTCCCCACCGTAACCGACGGTAACCGGTCGGGATTTTTTTTCCTTGAGTATAGGGATGGTAAACTTGAGTTTCTCGATAGCAATTATAGCTTAAAAACATAATATTGGGATGGGTGACATGGGATCAGCGTATTGGTACCAGTGTATCTGGATAATGGAATCGATGACAGTAAACTTCAGAGAGTAAAACCGGTGAATCCTGGATGGGTGGCATGGGATGCATGGATGGACGGTGGGGGTCTCCGTCCGTCCGGTCCACGACGACGACAGCACCGGACTGTCCGCACGGACAACCCACGAGCTAGCTAGCTTGTATTCGTATTCCAGTGGGGGCTCACTCACTGCCGTAGCCACTACCTCCGTTCCCCATTTACCTGTCAGTTTAAACTTTCACTCGAGAAATTTTGACCAACGATTATTTGTAAAAATATGCGGCAACATAAAAATAGTATTGCTAGATTGGTAATCAAAAGTATGTAATAATACTCTACGTTTAGATCTATTTGCTTTTGTGTTGCTTAGGATTTGATCGGTTAACGTCAAAACTGACAAGTAAATGCGAACAGAGACAGCAACAGCAAACGCAGACAAGTTTCTACTGTCGGTAGCATACAGCTTAGCCGCAGCGAGTGCGTTGATTTGAGTCCAGTAACTCCACGTACGGTACGGGATGATCGATCTGATGAAAGTAAATGAAATCCATGTAAGGTGGCTGAGTTAGCTAGGAGGAAGCTGGCCGGTTACCTAGCTGAGCTGCACCGACTGAACAAAATTAACTCTTATCTTTTCTTTCATTTCAGTGATTGACTGGTAGTGTCTACTGTCCAGCAGTACCACACATTTACCCCATCTGTTGTTGATGAGAGTAGCCCACATTCAATATTAGTCGGTATCCGAGACTCAGTGTATTGATTATGTACTGAAACAATTTCCTTAGCAAAAAGTAATCGGTACCTTGAGCTTTTATGTCTCACCCATGAACGAAGGAAAAAAACTTTAGTTCCATTGGGAACGTGAGAATTTTTTATTTATGTGAGAATCAAACAGTTTCGTGTAAAATTCACGCATTACAAACAGGTCCTAAAAGATGAGATAGAAGTAAGGGTATGTTTGGTTAGAAGCTAAAGGTTGTCACAAGTGTCTTAGGAAAGTTTGACCAAGTTAATCTAGTGTTTGGTTTTAACCACAAGTTAGGCATATCAAACTTTTTTCGGGTAGATCTCACACGTCATAACTCATAAACATAGTAGGTTGTGGCAATTTCTCATGAGCCAGCTATCAATCCGCTGCTTTTTCCGTCCCTTTTCCGCTACTGGGAAGGATCGAATCCGAAGGCATCCGCTGCTGGAAAGAGCCCCCAACCGACGCCTAACTTCAGCCTGGGCCAGCTGCCTGCCTACAACCGAATGAGTTATTCTTCCTGCTAAGGAAGCTAGAGAAATTTTGAGTACCTGTGTAAGGAGGCTTTTTTTTTAATTCTTTTTAAAAAATTATTTTAAAGACAGCTTCTTCCTAATTTTATTTCTAATTCAGATCCTTTGGTCACGCCATAGCCAAACTGTGCTGTTACGCCACCGATCGCGGCGTGACCAAACTATGTTGTCACGCTACCGACCCCTGTGGACACGTCCGTTTTTGGGCTAAATTCTGTCATACTAAGAGGAGTGGCGTGACGACACAGTTTAGTCACGCCGAGGTCTATGGCGTGACGCGTTGTGGCGTGACCAAAGGAATCAGAATTGAAAATAAAGTTAGGAAGATGTTATCTTTAAAATATTTTTTAAAAAATAAAATAAAATAAAAATGGCTCCTGTTCAAGTGGTTACAATAGATTTTCACATGAGCCCTCATTTTTTTTCCATTCTAGAAATACAGGCAAACACCTAATTTACTCTGTTGAATGTAAGCACTGTATGACAGGAGCTTTGCTCAGCTGCATCGTTCATTCTTGAACAGGTCCAATGATAATATATGTACTTTCACGGATGATTATGCCGTCAACAGTAGCAGTCATGTTTGGTTCCCTCGCTAACCCAAGGCGAGCAAATGATCAAAAAGAAAAGGCACTTATATTAATTAGTTCACGGGTGTTGTTTTTTTATTAACGAGGAAATAATTCAACATCTCTTTATTAGTCGCCTCTTTACACGTTTTGCATGACGGGCTGTTCAATGTGTATTTAATTTATCTCATCCTGTGAGTATAGCAAACATGTTTAGGAAAATTAGCTAGTCAGTATTTCAAAAAAAATTAAAGTCACAATTCATAGTGGGAACTAGTGCCTTATGTTGCTCTATCTGGTTATGTTGACTGAATAATATGACGACGTTGTTTAGATAAATTGCTACATAGTTTTTTGACAAAAAGATTGTCACTAACCCATACATTAAATATCGTGTTATCTATAAAAGTTATCTTTTTGAGTAGGCATTGGATACATACTTGGGCAAATTTGTAGAATTGTCACTAACCCTTGACTTTTGAGTAGGCAGTACATGTTGGGCAAATTTGTAGAAACCGACTCTGAAGGAGTCCATGTTGGATGGAAGCGACAAGCTGAAAGTAGTGGTGAAGCAAATACTAAGCATACATGGATGGCGGTTTAGTCACAGGATTTGTAATCTTGAGTTTAAAATTCAGTCATCATTTGCTTGTAAGGCTTCAAACCACCTTTAACATCTTTGACTATTTTGGTACTTTAAACTATTAAATAAATTAGACTGTGTGCATTCTTGATGCGGAGGTCGAAAGAGTTTTTCTCTTCCATTATCTTAAAAAAATTAGGAGTAGTTTCTGAATTTCCCAACAGCACAAGGTGGGTCGTTAAAAAAGCTCCTGAATTCAAGGTCCGTTTGGAACTCATGAAATTCGCAAGAGTTTAACAAAAAAATTCAGAGTCAATTAGAGACCAATTTCCAAACGGAGCCTATTCTACACTTGTTTTTCAGTAAAAGATAAAAATATAGAATCTATCTAGGAGACAGCGAGGGACACACGACACGAGATTGGACAGAGAAAGAGACAGGCGCGTCGAAAGCCAAAGCAAAAGAGGAGAGAGAAGGGGCATCAACGAGAGAGAGAGGAGAGAGGGAGTTGGTCGGCTGCAGTTCCAGTACGCTCTCCTCACCGCTCCACTTCACTCTCCAGTCTCCACTAGTGCTTGGTCAGTTCCACACTTCACATACTCTCCAAGAAAACCGCCTCCTTTTCTTCTTGATTTGTTTTCGCTTAGCTTAATGCCGAACTAGAGTAGTAATTAGCAAGAAACCAGCAGCAGCAGCAGCAGCAGCAGCAACCGAGGTCCGAGGAGGAGCAGGAAGTACGTAGGTATCAACGGTATGAAGGGTCATCACTACCACCATTCTTCGCCCTTGGTGGCGTCGCCGGTGGCCAAGCGCCGCTGCACCGGTCTGGCGGCGGCTGTGCCCGCGCTGGTGGTGTGCTCCATCCTTCTGCCCGTCGCCTTCCTCTTCGGCATCCACCGCCCCGGTACGGTTCCTCACTACCCCCCAGGTAGCTAGGTAGCCCCCCTCGCCTCGGATCTGTGCTGATTCCGTGCTTGCTCTCTGCTTCGGCCTTCAGGATACGGATCGGAGGAGCGCGCCGCGGTCGTCATCAGCACCGTGAGATTTCCACACCAATTTTGTTAGCTACCCTCCTCTTCTGATGCTGCAATTTTTGGAGTTTTAACTTCTGGTTCCTCTGCTCTGTCTAGGAGTTGGATTTTGGGGCGCATAAGCATCTGGATGAGAGGATGAAGCACAAGCTGCTCAAGGTTGCTATTCTTTGTTTTCGTATGTAGTGGTAAATAATAGCAATCTTGCATGCATTCAGCATAATGTGGTCAATTTGTGTAAGCAGCAATCATGCTCAATTTAGAGGTCATCTTTCCGGGTGGTTTCCAAACAAGACGGTTCCTTTTACATTTTTAGGGCGTTCGTGCACCCTGAGCCAACTCATCTTCTTTACAACCTCCAAACGAACGATTTAGGAAATAGAAATTTGAACCTTCTGGAGTGCGTGCTTTCGTGGATGTATGCTTGCTGACGCTTTGCTGCCTACTCGCTCTGTTTCCATTCTGATATGGGCATCCCCAAAATGTTCTTTGATGATGTCACTGATATCTCTTATACATTGCAGAATTCCATCGTATGCCTAGAAACAGGTCATGTTTCCTCTTTTGTTGTTTGGCCTTTTCTGTATTGTGTAATCACCTTTACATCAATCCGTAGCTAAATTAAAGAATGGATTATAGCAAAGACCTTATGGAACCTCTGGATTGACAGTATTGTGCTAAATATATTATATAAAAAACGATGTCGAATATATGAATCAATTTGTGCATGCTATACTGGTCCTAAAAAAACATTGCTTGAATGTGCACACTGGTGCGCAGTTGTTCCTTACATGAATCACTTGTGCCAAAGTGATATTTGCTGGCTTGGTTACAACAACCATTAAGATCCTGCTGCACTAACATGTCAACTGTGCCTGCTGCACTAACATGTCAAATGTTTTCTTTGACTGTTTGAGTAATCTACTGTTTTTTTGCATAAGCAGGATGTTTCCAAAAAGATAACTTCTGGATCTAACAGGATTTCGGGTGACAAAACTAGTAGATCAAAGTCCAACAATCTTGTCGTCAAATCAAAAGCAAAGCTCAAGGGTGCTTTCTCTTTAGTTGAGCTAAAAAATGACACCTTAAAAAATAACGGTAAGCAATCCAGGATCAAATTTTGTATGCTGTTACTGTTTCTTGGGAAAGTAGCTTAGGAACTGCCAGGACACTGCCAGTATCCATCTTACTGTATTCAATGGTGTTTCAGGATCTCAGTCACAGAGAAGATATCAATTAAAGGACTTATCCCGGAGATCAATTGTAAGAAACAGTTTCTTTGTTTGCCTACTTTGTTGAGGATTTTAAGTAGCCTGTGTTTCAGTTTTGAACAATAATGGAATAGCCTCGTGAGCACACCACACAAATTGTGAGCTCAAATAGTTCTAAGATGTTTGTATGGCTATTGCTATGATGCCTTAACCAATGGGGTTTCACAGTCAACAGGATTTTCAGGAATATAAATGGTGAATGCAAAATATAAGTGTGGGAACATTGTTGACTTCAGTGTGGCATCAGTAATAATCTCTTATGTGTTTGTGTGGGTTAAACTTGCAGTAATTTTGTGCTATATAGTTAACTTATCCTTTGGCCAGATTTTGCACCAAAAATTGCATGTTAGATGTTTTACTATTGTGAGTGCTTTCAATCAGGTGAAAATGTACTGCATTTGGCATAATTTGCAGTGCAATGTAGTACCCTTTTTCCTCTGAAACTTAGTGGATGATGTTCCCTTTTTTCACCTTTACTAAGATTTATGCCATGATGAAAAAAATTACTGAAGAACGTTGTATTTACTCAATAGATCTTGTACATTAGGTCCTAGGTATGGTGCATATGTTTTTTAGATGTTTTCACAAATGTAGCTGTGCATCAAGGGAATAATGCTTTGACCACAAAAGGCTTTCTGAAGTTAAAGATTTTTTTTTCAGAGATATGAATTGTTAAGGGGAGGCATGTCCTTTGCTCCTTTGATCATCTATGCTTAAAAAAGGCCAAGCATATTGTAATAGTAAATCCTTCAGAACTGTTTTGATTTTCTACGATAGGACACTAAATTTGTTTTGTGACAGGATACTACTATTGATGGGAAAGATAACCATGGTCAAGAAGTAGCACCTGAGGAGAATCCAAAGTCCTGTGAACTTGAATACGGAAGCTACTGCCTCTGGTCTGTTGAACATAAGGAAGTGATGAAAGATGCTATTGTGAAGCGGCTTAAAGGTCAGCTTTTTATGGCAAGAGCTCATTATCCTGGTATTGCAAAACTGAAGAACCAGGAAAGGTTTACACGTGAACTGAAGCAAAGCATCCAAGAACATGAACGCATGCTCAGTGACACCATTGCAGATGCTGATCTTCCACCATTGTGAGTTCCATCTTAGTGTTAAAATTTTATGTGCTTCTTTGGTTTGTATAAAGCTTACACTTTATAAGTGAATAATATGAGCATTAGCAATGTCGGCTCTTCTTTCGTTTTGGTGAAATGATGTATTAAATATGTGCTGACCCTATTTAAATCAGGTTCAGTACCCAGTAATACTACTACTCGTAGAACAGATTATTTAAATCAGGTTCAGTACCCAGTAATACTACTACTCGTAGAACAGATTATAGAATAGGTACGAGCAGGGTTCAAAAACCCGGAACCGGACCAAATCCCGGTGAGGGCCCGGGAAAACCGGATGAATTTTGTCCAAATAAATTTGAATTTGAGATGTTTCCGCTGGAATTTTGAATTTGAATTTGAATATGAAGGATTTCCGGCCGGGATTCAAAATCCTGGACCCCACCGGGAAATCCGGTAACCGCCGGTAACGGTTACCGGCCGGTTTTTTGTTCCATGGGTATGAGAGAGAGTGTTGTCATAAAGGTTTCTTGTGCTAATTCAAAATTTCCTTGTTGCAAGCAAATATAACATACAAAATGATGGCGCATTTGACTTTACTTTTATAAAATATTGCATTGCTATTTCTTTTCTCTTTTTTTGTCCTTTGATTATTTCTGATGGTAATTGCTGCTTACTCTTTTCAGTTTTGCTAAGAAGCTAGAGAAAATGGAGCACACAATTGAAAGAGCCAAGTCTTGTGAAGTAGGTTGCTCAAATGTTGAACGGAAACTTAGGCAGCTACTTGATCTAACTGAAGATGAAGGTTATTTTCATACAAGGCAGAGTGCATTTCTATATCATCTCGGGGTCCAGACTATGCCGAAAACTCATCATTGCCTGAGCATGAGATTGACAGTAGAATATTTCAAATCCACATCTATTCACATGGACCAGTTAAATAAGCAGAAACTTGAAAGGCCTACCTTCCATCACTATGTAATATTTTCCAGCAATGTACTTGCAGCTTCAACTACTATTAATTCAACAGTTATGAACTCCAAGGTATGTTGTTCTTTACAATAACTGAAAACCTTATGACTTATAATATTTCTCAGTGCTAACTTATGTCCTATGACACATTTCAGGATTCTGGTAGCATTGTTTTCCATTTGTTTACTGATGCGCAGAATTTTTATGCGATGAAGCATTGGTTTGACAGAAATTCATATTTGGATGCTATTGTTCATGTAACTAACATTGAGCGTCACCAGAAGCCCTCTAAGGATGTTCATTCTCTTGAGATGCAACAGTTATGGCCTGCTGAGGAATTTCGTGTCACATTTCGTAACCATTCTCATGCTTTTCAGAGGCAGATGAAAACTGAGTACATATCTGTGTTTGGGCATTCACATTTCCTCCTGCCTGATCTTCTTCCTGGATTGAATAGAGTAGTTGTTCTGGATGATGATTTGATTGTCCAGAAAGACTTATCATCTTTGTGGAACCTCAATCTGGGAGGTAAAGTGATTGGTGCTATTCAGTTCTGTGGAGTTAGATTAGGTCAGTTGAAAGCTTATATAGATGAACATAATTTCAAGGCCAATTCATGTGTGTGGTTGTCTGGTCTGAATGTCATTGAATTGGAAAAATGGAGGGACCTCCGCATTACCAGTTTGTATGATCAATTGCTTCAAAAGGTAGTAGCAATCACCATTCCTCTTATAGTCCTATACAAAAGAAATCGTATTTTATTGCCAATTTTTGTCACAGAAATATCTGTAGTTTCCTCTAGTAGCCCCAGTCCCTATCCTTTCTGCGTAATCTCCTTATGTTAATTATGCCTGAAAAACAGCGTAGTTCTGATGCATTGCCTTTGCCTTTGTAGTTGCAAAAGGACAGTATGGCATCACGGCGACTCAAAGTACTCCCTACAAGTTTACTTGTCTTTCAAGATCTGATATATCCTTTGAAGCGTTCATGGGTTCAATCAGGTCTTGGACACGATTATGGAATTAGTCATACTGATATAGAAAATGCTGCTACTCTGCACTACAATGGTGTCATGAAACCTTGGCTTGATTTGGGGATACATGATTATAAGAGCTACTGGAGGAAGTATATGACCAATGGGGAGAGATTCATGACAGAATGCAATATACATTAATAGCAGTGACATTACTGACATAAGATTCACCAAACATTGCATTTGTGGGAATTTGGAGCAGCAAACCTCATTAACTTGCTTGAACACATGGCAAGGGCACCAGCACGAAACGTTTGAAATACATTGCAGGTTTACTGAGATATATCTTTGATTGGTCACCTGTTTGTTATACAGTCAGATGAGTTTTCATGTGCGGCATGGAATTGCAAAAGTGCAGTTCCCTGCTGGTCATTTCCTTGTATAAATTCTTTCATGGTATTCTTTTGCTCGCTGTATAAGAGCTACACTGAGGGACTTCAGTGTTGACTGCGGCACAGCATGTACAGAGAACAAATGCCTCAACAAGCAAGTATTGGCTTGTAATTCTTTGCCGCAAGGCTGACTGCTGTTATTGTGGGATGATCTCCATTGATGGCATGTTAAATTGATGTCTGTTTGCTCTATCGCGTTCACATGATATCTGAAGATTTGAGATCTTGATGTTGTGCAAATTTCAATCTGTTTCTGTAAAAGGAATTTAAGAACTCCGATGGTTGTACATCAGAAGGGTTGTATTATTGTGGTCAAAATCACAGCTCGTACATCGTAAATTTTATACAGGTAAGACGAACACATACAGCTAAATCAGCTTCAGCGCCCAAATATAACAAAACATGATGACATAAGTGCAACGTCTGCACACTCATTTACATTTTATCTCCAGTAAGGCTCAAAGCTTAATCTGTTAGGTGATTGTTTATTTCTGTAAAATATCACTTCGGTAGCTGGTAATATAACTCTTCTGTAAAAGAAAGGTAAAGGGTAGATCTACAAGCTAGAGAGGACACTGTCAAACACTGTCAGCATCAAGTAACAACTCAGAAATTTCAGTTCTGGTGTTACAAGCCATGAAGCTTAGGACCATGAGAATAATGACCTTCCAGAGGACACTTACAATGTTTCTGCAACTCCAGGTACCTCTCCATATTAAAACTATGCTTGGCGCAAAGCTTTCCCTTTCTTGACAAAAACAGCCTCTCCATGAAGTCTTGATACGTCGGATCCCTTGAGGTAATGACGAAGTAGGCATAGCCGACAAGCAGGCCAGAGGTTGTCGAGAAGAAGGCGATCGGCTCCATCACATCCCATGAGAACTCCCAGAATGTCAGACGGAAGAAGAGACCAATTTGGCACATGAAGAACCCTAAGCCAGACCACAGGATACGCCTAACTTGCTTGTGTGCCAGCTTGTCAAGTTCTTCCTTCTTCTCCTGAAGTTGCTTAAACTCTTCTTTTCTTGGGTCATCCTCTGGTGCAAGTGCGAGCGGCACAGCCCTTCTAACCAGGTCCACAACCTAAAAGCGGTCAACAACCCATCAGTATATCATCTGAAAATTTTACTACATGACTGCCTTTTGTGCATCTCAAATGTAATTTAAGGAAAATCTTCAACTCTTACCAAATCGATCAGACAACTATGCATAATTGTTCACCGTAAACAAAAAAAAACCCTTGCAAAATGGTCGCTTCGCTTCCTCACAGTTAAAAGCCACAGAAACAATCTCAAAACGATGGCGCAATCCTTGTCGGATAAATTTTAAGCTTTTATGGATGTCGTGTCCACAACTCAAAGAATAAAGTAATAGAGTATCATGTCAGGTGGATGCTTAGATGTTTTAAGTGGAGTGTACGTCAACTAAAAAGGAACACAAGATTCCACTTTTCCTGCTTAGAGCATTCTACGGTCTTTGATCTGACCAGGTAGGTGGAGAACATAGTGTTAGAGACTGGAAAGGGAAACCTCTTATTTCTACCACATAATGCAAATCACCCTCCATCTTCGGTTCTGTTAATTACAATAAATTCAATCTACATCTCGATTATTTGTTACTTTAGCTAACTAATTTTACCTCTCAGTTATACCCAATGTTAGTCATCTCTACTGTCAACCATCATCAGCTCATTTCATACAGAAGCACTAAAACGCGGATATCCTAACTCAACAATTGAACACAGCTACCCAATGCAAAAAATAGCTCATATCACCAAATCCATTTGGGCCTAGAAAATATTTGGCCACCTACAATACAACGAGTACAACATGACTAACCTGAACAAAATTGCATTTGCAGCTATTGTACTTTCACCAAATTTGATAAGCTGTAGCCGAAACCTATTCTACTTATGTTTTTCTCTGGTAATTAATAACGGTAGAACCACCATTTCACAAACATGATTGATGTAATAGGATGACCAGATTTTTTTCCAAATAAAAGAGGAGTATTTGAATCTGCAAACTATGTAAAGACAATTCTATCAGTAGGAATTTCACGATGAAATCTCTCAACATGCAAGAACTCACTTGAGGCAAAAGGACCCATTCGAATCGGAATCGGAATCCAAATCGTCATGAAATCACCTCGTTTAGCTACTGGAGGGAGGTAGGAATCAAGAATCAAACAATCTAGTAAACAGGATGGGCAATTTCAGAAAGTCACCTTCTCGGGGTGGAGGTAAGCCTTGTCCCTGAAGAGCAGCACGACGCCGGCGTCGTCCATCGACTGCGCGAGCGCCTCCGCCTCGCCGTGCGTGCGCGCGGCGCCGGCCTCCACGCAGGCGTCGAGGAGCTCCCCGTAGCCGACCACCTCGTCCCGACCGTCCCTCAGCCGCCGCTTGAGCGCCTCGACCCCCACAAGCCGCACCAGGCGCCGCGCCTCCGCCGCCGTGACAATCACCTCCTTCTCGGCCGGCCGGGCCAGCGGCGGCGAGAAGAGGCGGAGGTGCCGGAGAGTGCACGCCGCGGTGGAGGCTGCCGGAGGCGGAAACCGCGAGCGACGGAGGAGGAGGCGGGAGGCGGCTGCGCGCCATAACATGGTGGTGGCGGTGGTGGTTCGAGGCCGGCGTAAGGCGGAGGAGAAGTGAGGAGTCGCTTACTAGTTATGGGCCGCAAGTGGACTGGACTGGATGGAGACCGTAACATGTTATTGTTCCATTTTTATTTTTTTACCTGCCAGCTTTGACCTTTCCTTTTCAGGCATGCGTAGCGGTGGCCAGATGAGCGGCACGGTCTGGTTCTGCACAAGCGTGAGTCGGTCCGGTCTATCTCGGTACGGCCTATCCTAGCCTGCGAAACTAATGAGTCGTGCTATACCGGCCCACGTGCCGAGGAGACAACCCAGGCACGGTCCGAAGGCCAGTTGTGGCCCACTTAGCCTGTTAGGCTCGAAAAATTCAGGAAAAATAAAAAAATGTGTAGAATTCAGAAATAGGTATAAAAATTGTAAAAAAAGGCAATCATATTGAAAATATAATAAAGAACTTTTTAATATTCAAATGATTGTCCAATTAAAACCTTTACCAAGTAAAAACTAAACATGAGAAAACTTTAGCAAAATAAAAAGAGTATGACATATAGCTCTACATACATCCTTATTCTACGTGTCATTATCTATGTACAGATTTTCAAACACCTCTAATAACTCTGGATTTTCCACAAAGTGTTTGTGTTCGTGAATCAGCTTATTTCCAGTCCTTCACGGTTAGAAGTATCTCTACTATCTCACTTGTGAGACGTGTTCTTTTCTCATCCAATATTCTTCCAAAACGATTGATTTTTTTGAAAATCCGAACGTTATGTGCTAAACGGGACGGGTCGTGTCGTGCTAGGGCGGGCATGGCCCACCACGCGAAAAATCCCCAACAACAATTTTCCTCGGGTTGTGCCATGCCAGGCACGGCCCACGGCCTCCCCTTTTCCTCACTTTGTTTGTTCTTGTGAACCCATTTGATTTCTACCACATTATAACCACTAGGAGGCTCTACAAGATTCCACATCATGTTTCTCTCAAAATTCGATAACTCCTCATGCATACCATTGACCCAACTAGCATCAAATAAATCACGTGACATATTTCGGGGCTCAAAAGATGCTACAAATGCAGAATGTGAGTAGAGATTAGGATCATAAAACCTGGAGCAAGCGAGTCACTCATGAAGATGTCCAATCATCTGATCCGGTGGATATCTCCTCTGAATGTGAAGTAGAGCGCCAGATGGATACATCACATATTCAACCTCCGCATGTACTGCTGATGTAGATGTAGAAGCAGTAGGAGCCACAAATAAAGGTGAAGTAATGGTGGCAGACTCTTCAGCTTGAATAGGAGCAATGCTAACAGGTGGGAGGCAGTCATCATCAATGCCTTCTTCCCCCACAAACATGCTCTCAACCACCTATGAGTCACCTGAAATATCTTATCTTGCTCCAGGGCTAGTCTCATCAAAGGTGACATTGCAAGTCTCCATGATTGTGTTAGTTTTAGCATTAAGAACAAGAAAGCCTCTAAAATGTGTAGGGTAACCTACAAATATGTCATCGTAAGTTCTAGATTCAAATTTAGCTAGGTTCCTAGTCTTAAGAATGAAGCACTTGGCACCAAATACCCTGAAATGAGAGATAGAAGGCTTTCTTCCTAATCGAAACTCATAAGATTTCTTGTCAAAAGAGGATCTCAAGAAAACACGATTGGCAACATGACATGTTGTTGCAAGAGCATCAACCCAATATCCCCTCGGCATGTTGTACTTGAAGGGATACAAGTAGGTTATACTAGCTAGCAATTCAAAAATTCTACCATGTAAACTAGAAAACTATGCAAATAGGAGATCATAGATCGTTACCACTAGACACATAGTGCAGCGAAAGAAGAGTTGGAGCAGCCTGATCCAACGTAGAGCATGTCGATGAAGTGGTCGCAGTCGATCGTCCAACGTCCTCAGCGCCGATCGTCTCCTCCAGCAACCTATAGCATTCCTTGCGGAATCATGTATCGTTCTTGAGCGCAACAGCAACCGCAGCAGCGCCTCTATATGGTATCCACACGTTCAGGGATGGAACACTGTACGCCGGTGTGCTAGCACCAACTCGCACGGTAGAGCTCTCGAGAAGATGACGACTAGGGTCTCGGTGGAGCAACACACGTTGTCTGTCTCTGCCCAATAGCCTCATGCCCCAATCAAAACCATTGAAACACAAAAATCCCAAAAGCATCAAAAAGAGTAAGAACAAGATATAACTCATCTTGGGGTAAACTTGCGTGGATTGATTCAAGGGATTGTAAGTTTACAGCCACTCAACCAGAGAGGACAAAAGCTCAATACTTGAGCACTCACTCAATCCATTCTTTCTTGATCCTTTTCCAAAAGCCGAGTCCTATCAACGTGAAGCAATCACATGCTTCGCCATGCGTAGGTTTATCAATGACTCTCTTCATGTCGGCAAGTCTCTTCCATTTGGCTTCCACCGGAATCATCATAGCACTTAGACTGGCCCCAAGCCACTTGATACAACCCGTTGCACCAAACTTCTCATTCAATCGTTCTTGTCCATCTTGCGCTATACTTGAGTCCAACCACTTCACCCGGCATCCTTGATCGTTCTGGACCTCAGCTCTCCTAGCCTAGTCTCGATCATCCTCGTTATTGATCGTAGTTGACTCCAAGTCACATACATAACAATAGACCAAGAAATCAATTTTGGACACAATTTGACCTACGTTAGCCAAAACATGCATCATGTAACACCTATGCACTGACAACTATGACTTTGGCCAAATTCACAAGATCATCGCACCTCACTGTGCATGACCGTGCTTTGACCGGTCTGACCGCCAACCAATGTCTGGTCAAATCGCCCCAAAATTTTTCCTAAGGACGGGAAACACCTTCTCTGGAAAATTCGGTAAAACTCTATCTAGTTTTACCTCAAAACTCTATTTTTCACGAAACTTGGTGCAAACACGTCTCCTAACACTCCCACATAAGTATTTAAACGTATTCCCCAAAATTCTACTTTTCAATCTCCATCTGATTTGACCACCAAACCTTGGTCGATCTGACCGCCAAACCTTAGCCGGTTTGACCGTCACCACCGGACCAGTCGGACCGCCGACCTTTGGCTGATCCGACCGTCTGATCCTAACAGTCAGCAGAAACTCTGCTAAAACCGAAAACTTGAACCCCAAAACATCGACCCAACTGTTGATTGTTTACCACTAAGATTATGATCGTACACATATCTCCACACATCATGCAGACAGTAACCACCAGTTGTCAAGGGAAGGGAGCTCGATGGTCTCGCTTCCCTTTGTAGCTAAAAGCAGCGAGGAGTCGTCAGCAGAGGAAGCAGCCATCTATCTCACCACGTCAAACCGACGAGGACCATTGCCAGCCTTTCCTTCCTGCAATGGATTTGTCACGCCCAACGACCGCACCCGACTGCCATCATCATTCCCAAAACCCTTGTGCTACCCTTTATCCGAGCCCAAGAAGAAGAAGGCAAGAACAACAATGGCAGCCTAAAGCGACCAGTGTCTTTCCAAGTTGACCTCCCGCCAGTAGTAGTCTACTCCCACAAGAGAACAAGAGACAACAGGGTACGGCTTCTGCTCTGAGAAAAGGACTACTCATCAGGGTAATACTGGGCCCTTGGGACAAGAAACGATAGGGAGAGATGATCAGCAGGGGAGGGGAGACCCGTCACCGCATCATGGCAAACAGGCGATGGCAGACGGCAACAAATTCACAGCTAGCCCTTCCCTCTCTACTCTGCCCCCCTGAACCTCTCTCACATCCACTCCATAAAGAGTAAGAGGCATTTCATCAGGGGATAATGCTGCAGATGACAAGACAACCCTAGAAGGCGATGTTTTGCTACAGGATTTGGCAGATAAGCCACTTAGGAAATGTGACTAGGAAGCAAGGCAGTTAGTGCTACTAACAATGAGGCGGCAGTACATGTTATGATTCTTTTTTTTTTTCTTTCTGAACAACCAAACGGGCAAGTTTAGTTTGTTAAAGGTATACAAAAATAATAATATTATTACAGAGAGGGCTTTCACAATGAAGAGCAGAAATTATGGCTTTTGGGATAGACAATATTCTGACATTACATGCTTGAGGAATTCTGATCCTGTCCTGTGTCAGCTAGTGAATATTTAGGAAACATCCAAGGAGTTTTTGGCTCTTGGTTTGGCGATGAAATAGCAAATCTAGTTTTTTTTTTTTTTGTAGAAATGATAAAAATGACATCACAGTTCGATAAGAATTAAGCAGGCGGCATGTGTCCTGCAGTGCTCCCAGGGCACCGCAGAACCTGCGGCGATAAGACAGGATGAGCGGCAAGTAACACGGCAGGTCACCTGCCACGGTCCCAGTCGCGGCAGGTGACTTGCTGCGGTGATTTCGCGTAGCATGTTGCTTTCCGCGGTGGTTTTGCATGATAGGTGTGTCATTTTTACCATATTATTTTTAAAAAGAGGCTAAATGAGGCCAAAAAAAAACTTAACATCCAAGCTGCTTCTTTTCATCTTGCTCTTTTCTTCTTAATAACAGTGCGATATGATAAACAAATTGGCAATCTTGGTGCTCAAACAACAAAATTAGGCCCTGTTTGCATAAATTGGCAAAGCATAAGCGTGGAAGGATAAGCGAGCCAATGTTGGTATTCAAATAACAAAGGCCTCTTTGGAACATGGGAATTTTTTAATCCCTATCAGAATTGAACTGTTGCTTCGAAATTATTGCGTTCTAAATAAGCCCTTAACATCCAAGAACTAATTAACAAGAGAAACAAAGACCAAATAAAAAGATTCAGGGTATTACAACGGAGAAGATCTGATACAGTGATGTCCAAGTAAACAATGTCCAACAGACCAGTTTGGACTGAGCTTAGCCAAGAACCACAAAAGAATTAACAAAACTAATGGAGTGGGATTGCTTGATGGGATGGTGAACTAACCAAATACCAAAATTCTCACTCACGGAATGTGACTTAGCGGAAAAAGAATCATGGATCCAGGCTGATCATGCAAAGTCCTATTAGCCAATGTGTCCAGAAAGCAAGAGTTAACAAGCCTCATGGAGAGAAAAGTGAATATATATATATATATGAAAAATACTTTCTACTCCCGGGTGTAGTTACTCCCACTTTTGATATATATATATATATATATATATATATATATATATATATATATATCTATAGTTTTTAGCATATTTTGTAAATACTTCATATTCGCATTTAAAAAGGAGTATGTCACATAAAAAGGAGTATATCTAAAAATTGTACATACCACTAAAGGTGTGAATACTCTTATATACTCACCTCTCATATACCACTTAAATCGTATGATGATATCTCTTTATCTATTTGAGTATACTCCAATAACGATTATAAGATACTTCCAAGTGAGTTCCATAAAAAATTTCATTAAATTTCATTTTTTATAACTAAATTTATGTATATACTTCTATTATATATGAAAAGGGGTATATAGCAAAAAACAAAGGGCTCCAATGAAAATTTTTCAATCAAATCACATTAGAGTATCTTATAATTAGTATTGAAGTATACTAAAAATGATAAAGAAGTATAATATGTGTGTTTAAGTGGTATATTGGAAGTGGGAGTACATACTCCCAGGAGTACGAAACGGGCGTCCTATATAGGAATCCAAAAGAGACAAGAATGGATGAGCTCCAATAAAGATAATTGAAAGCGGGGATGCAAATCGCAGTGCCTCAATTGATTGAATCTATTGATATTTATAGATTACAAATAATAGTCCATGACGTATACAACACAGAAAGCAATACAAAGATGGAATCAATCTAGAGCATTGTTCCTCGTCCGACACGACAAGTCTCCAGCTTGGACTCTTTCTCTAACACTCCCCCACAGTCTGAACCGTTGATGCAACAAGGAGCTAGAATGTTCAGGCTGGACCAGAATTCCCCGAACAATTGAGATGGAAGACCTTTGGTGAAGATGTCGGTGTATTGGGACGAGGATGGCACGTGGAGCACCGGATGTTGCCAAGAGCAACCTTCTCGCGTACAAAGTGAATGTCAATCTCAATATGTTTGGTTCGTCGATGTTGCATAGGATTGGCCGAAAGGTAAACTGCGTTGACGTTGTCGCAATATACAATGGTAGCTGATGTGATCGGCATAGCACTTCCAACATGACTCAGCCACAACATTAGCCACTGCACGATACTCCGCCTCTGCACTGGAACGAGAAATTGTAGTTTGCCACCGAGATGACCAAGAGATAAGATTGTCACCGAGAAAGTGACAATATCTAGAACGACAAGAATTGGGACAACCCGTCCAAACGGTACAGAATAAGCAACAAGTTTGTGCGAAGAGGAGTACAATTGGAGACCAAGCTCCAACGTACGTTTGAGATAACAAGGCACACACTTGATGAGATTCTAATGCGGTTCTCGAGGATCATGCATAAGTAGACAAATCTGTTGTACGGTATAAGAAATATCTGGTCTGATTATGGTGAGGTATTGAAGCGCGCCGGCCAAACCGCGATATAAAGTGGGATAAAAAATAGGAGGACCGACATCGACAGATAGTTTGGACCGGGTATCAATGGGAGTGGAGATAGAATTGCAAGAACTCATGCTAGCACGAGAGAGAAGATCCTCGGCATAATGTCGTTGTGAGAGATGAAGACCAGTTGCTATCCGAGTAACGGAAATACAAAGAAAGTGGTGTAAGGGACCAAGATCTTTCATGGCAAATTTGGCACTCAAAGAACGGATCAACCGTTGGAGAACTGAGGATGACGAGGTAGTCAAAATAATGTCATCTATATACAAGAGAAGATATGCAATGTTAGAACCATGCCGATAAACAAAAAGAGAGGAGTCAGACCGAGAACCACGAAAACCAATGGAGCGGACAGATGTGGGCAAACCAATGAAACCACACACGAGGAGCCTGTTTAAGGCCATAGAGATTTGGACAAGCGACAAACATGGGAAGGATGAAGGGGATCAACGAAACCCGAAGGTTGTTGACTGTACACGGTGTCATCCAAATGACTATGTAGAAAGACATTCTTGACATCAAGTTGATGAATGGGCTAAGTGTTAGAAATTGGCCCATATGAGTGAGGCCCATTTTCTATAATTCCAAAGCATTTATGGGTTAGTACCATATTGCTAAGGCAAGGTGGAGGTGACCAACATATAAGGTGGAGTCCTTGCCACTCCTTGAAACATGTAACACATGGATGAGGATGGCATGAGAAGGGCTCTGGCTAAACACACACACACGCCTGCGCACGCGCAGCGCGTCACAGATTTTCGCGTGAAAAATCGCGTGACTTGTGACTTGTGACGCGCGATCGCGTGCGTGACGTGGCGCGCCATTTAGCGTACAAGTCCACCTTATTTTTGTTGAACCATGCATCTCTAAGAACAACTCACGGCAAAACTGAGGACGATTCGAATAGTGGTGGGTTTAACAACAGGACTAAATGTCTCATCGTAATCAACCCCAAATTGTTGAGAAAAAACACGGACAACCCAATGAGCTTTGTAGCAAACAAGGGATCCACCAGGATTGAACTTGTGGTGAAAAATCCACTTGCCGGTGACGACGTTGGCATCAAGTGGAGGAGGAACAAGAGTCTGTGTTTTGTTATCAAGGAGAGCCCGATATTCCTTGAGCATGGTGGCATGCCAATGCGGATCCTTGAGAGCAGAGCGATGTGTTTTTAGAATAGGAGAGGTGGCAGTGGATTTGGCAGAAAGGATAAGCCGTCGCTCAAACAATGGTGGTGGAAGATGACCAGCCCGTGCCCTAGTCAAATAGGGAGGGGCAACAAGCGCGACAACAAACGGCAGAGATGCGGCAGCCGGCGGTAGAGGCGGTGCGGCGAAGTGGTGTCGTGCGCGCATGAACGTAAGAACGATAACACTAAGATATGAGTGATGAAAAAGGCAAAGTGAAGTCAAATAAACAAGAAAGAAACAATCAGCAAGAATGATCAAACATGAACTAAACCACTGGTACTAATTAAGCATGACATTAGGATGCCACTGATCCAACCATTTAAGCTACAGAAATCCTATCTTATTCATCACTAATGGTTTGGCAGTGGTACTGGCCAATCCTTAACTCCTTATTCATGAGAAAACAGGAGCGCAGGTAACTTCTCATAGAACACGGATGCACCACTAAGTAGGGTGTGGACGGATCCAATACAAATCGAATAGTGGTCTTCTTGTATTCATATTTGTATTTTTAAACAAATACAGATACAAATTCAAATGTTGTAACGAATACGAATCGAATACCTACTCAATTAGATCGAATTCGGATATCTTCGTAACTAAAGTAATGGCTAGATATTTATGATAATTTCCTTGTACATAGCACATCTAATCATTCTAGTTTATCTATTTCATCTAAAAACATGAATTCATACTAAACTAAAAATATTTATATAACTAATTAGCCATATTGCAATAAAATATGTATATTGTTTTCTTAAATTCAAAAACTAATAATACGAATAAAATAACATTTTGGATGGCAAAAGTCCATGCCATATTTGTATCCGTATTTTTATACGAATGCGAAAACGAATAGCGGAAAATTATTAATCGGATGGAAAAAATCTAAATCATATTTGTATCTTATCGAATACGATCATCGAATAAAAATAAAATGAATAATTCGTATCCGATTGACACACCTACCACCAATGCACCAAATATTTGGCCATGTGGGTACGCGATCAGGGATGACTCCGGAAGGAGAATTAGCATCTGTGAAATTAATAAGGATTAAGAAACAGTTGGTCACGAAGTGAACAGAAGCTACCATGACATTTAAGCTAAACGTTAGTAACTATCACTGTGGAGAGAGAGCTAGCAATTCGTGATCAGAATGTTTTCCTTTTCTTCTTATCTCAGAATTGACCAAATTGAGCAGCCAGAGAGGCAAAAGAACTAGGCAATGACATCTAAGTAAGATCTAGTAATGCTTTCGCTCTCAATTTCAACGGCCTGAAGTCTGAATGGGGCGCCAAGCAGATGCAGTGAGCAGGCACAGGTCCTTCCACCCGAGCTTCAGAGCACCATTCTCCTCGACGAGCGTGTACCCGTCGGAGGGGAACATGCCAAGCAGCAGGGCGGCCTGCGCGGCGGCGCTGCCCGCGAGCGACGCCCCACGGAACCCCGACTGCGCGAGCTTCTCGCGCCAGCTCCCAAACTTGACGTCCCCCGTGCGCGCCGGCCCGCCGACGGACAGCACGTTGCGGATCTCCCGCGAGAGCAGCTGCTGCTCCACGACGTGCCGCTCCGGGCTGTCCTCGCCGTAGCTCGCATCCAGCGAGTCGAACAGCGCCGAGTAGTAGTGGATGGCCTCCACGAAACGCGCCAGGAAGGAGCCCGAGTGGCTCAGGTCCTGCTCCACCATTGTTACCACCTTCGGCGCCAGCCTAATCCAATGGTCCACAAACTCAAGATCAGTACAGCAATTTATGGCGATTCTGTTCGACTAGGACAAGACTCAGCCAGCAACATTTAGCATTATAATGATGCGTCAAGGTAAAGGACATTCTAATTGATTTCTTGGTTCCCCGTGCAAGTACCGTGGGACGACAGAGGTAGCAGTCACTGTAGAAAAGCCAGCACCTCGGATGAGCTTTTTAGCTTGGCTTTTGTGATCTACTCCGTAAGAACTGATTAGTAGCACCAGATGACAGTCATTTCATTTTAATAATCAGAATTTCTGGCACTTGGGACAAGAAAGTTGGAACCTTTTAGCACGAAAAGTTGATCATGATGTAAGAACTTTTAGCTCGCTCTTGGTGATCCACATACCAAATGGAAGCGAAATCTTTTCTACTTCTCGGATCGCCCAACAAACAAATTTATTTGATTGATACTTGCTAAAAGTCATGTCAGCTTTTTAGCGGGGTGGGAGAGTAGAAGCTTGATTCTTTTCAGCAACAAAGAAATTAGTAATATTATCTTTTCAAACTAGTCATTCTATTATCTGAATATACTTTAGTAAGAGGGTATAGTATCAAGCTATTGAAAACGGTAGGTAACCATTCTCTCTGTCCTTGTGCCCCGCTATAGTATCGAGGTTGTGCGAATGCCCTATCCCAAAAGCAATAGAAAGTTGCAACCTTTTTAGCCTAAAAAGTTGGTCATAATGACAAACTTTTAGAGCTCCAAAACGCAATTTTTACTACTCTTAAATCAATGGTGTACTTGTACGACCGTTGATGTGTTGATGTCACATTGACACATTGGTGAAGAGAAGTGAAGGCTAAGAGTAGGCACGATTTGACAATGGAAGCAGCATTGATACCTCTGGATGAGGCAGAGCGTGTTGGGGTCGGAGCCGGTGACATCGTAGAGCGAGTGGTGCAGCCAGTGGACGGCGACGGCCTCGCGCCGCGTGACGCCCAGCTTCTCCGGGTCAAGATTCCCGGCCTTGTCCGCCACCGGGCAGAACTCAAACGGCAGCCCCAGCGTGTCCGCGAAGTCCGACAGCCGCTTCCCCGTCGCCTCCAGCGCCTCCCTGGACGCGCCCAACCCCGTCAGCCTCACCCTCGGCGGCCCGCCGGGGCGCGACGCCAGGATGTGGAAGAGCCCCGGCCACTGGAGCCCCTGCATGATGTCGAGGTCGATGATGTGCACGCGCTCATCCCGCTCGAACGCTTCTTGGATGGCCTGGTTCGCCGTGAAGTGGGAGAACTTGACGAACGGGCTGATGCCGTTGAACACCTGGAACGCCGCGGCGACGCGGCCGTGGAGGCGGGCGGCGGCGGGGGACGCGTGCGGCAGCGGCGCGTACAGCCCCAGGCAGGAGCTGACGAGGCGCGCGGACATGGCCTCCGCGAAGTAGGCAGCGACGCGCTGCGTGGAGGTGCCGAACGGCGTTGCGAGCTCGGCGATCTCCAGCAGCGCCCGGTGCGCCTCGTCGAGGTTGTCCGCATTCACCGACTCCGCGCACTGCAGCAGCAGCGTCAGCAGGTGCAGCCCCTCCTCATCACGCTGCTTCCGCCGCTGCTCCTCTTTCCGCTCCTTGGCTGCAGCTGCAGCCGCCGCTGCGGCGACCGCGGCCGCAGCTGTCGTTTCCACCGCGGAGGGGGCCTTAGGGGACTGCGGTGGATTCGGCTCCTCCTCGCGGCGCCGCTTGTCGTGGGGTGGGGGAGGGGGAGGGAGAGCCGCGACCGGTGGGGCGGCGGCCGTGGTGTCGGGGAGGAGGGCAGGCGGATGCGGAGGAGGCGGCGGGGCGGGGTCGGACGTGAGGAGGGAGCGGAGGCGGAGCTCGAGGAGGGAGGCGAGGCCGGGGTTGCAGGGGTGGATGATCTCGCGGACGTTGTGGATGAGCTGCGTGATGGAGACCGCGGCGCCGCTGCTCCCGATGATGTCCCGGATGATGCCGTCCACCCAAGCCGTGGTGGACGCCGCCCCCTCGGGCGCCTGCGCCGGCGCGGCGACGTCCATCTCCGCCAGCTGGAACGCCGGGAGCTGGGTGGGCAGCGCGGGCAGCTGCGCGCTCGCGTACGACGGCGGCGCGCCCGCCCCGCCGCCGCCGCCGCAGTGACGTCGGAGAGGTCTCCCGTGACATGACGCCGTGGCGGAGGCAGGTCCATGTCGAGCGCAGGGCGCTTGCGGACCATGGCGGCTTCTTGATGGTCTAGGTGCTGGAGGTAGAGGAGGAGGTCGTCGTCGTCGGAGGAGGATGGGAGAGTCTGCAGTAAGGAGTGGGAAGACGACGAGGTGGTGGTGGCATAAGAAGAAAAGGAGGTGGATTGGGAGGCGGAGGCGGAGGAGGACGAGGGGAAGAGGAGGAGCGGGGAGGAGCCCATCTACAAACGCCAAGGAGAAGCCGCCGCGCGCATGGCGATCCAGCGAGCGCGGGAGAGGTTGGGAACAGGGGCGAGTGGGACTTCAACTTTTACGTGTTTTGGCGCCGCGCTGCCTGCCGCTGAGGTGCGAGGTGAGAGCTGCGGGAGTCAGTAGGCGACGCGACCGCTCCGCTCGGGGCGGACGGAGTAGAGCGCGTAGGTAGGGAGGGAGGAGGGTGCTCCTGTCCTGCTCCCCTTCATGGAAGTCGTCGTAGCGGTAGGATTGCCATTGGGCTCTGTGTCAGTTTTCTTCCTTGTCTTTTCACCTTTCTCATTACGATGCACTCGTAGTAATGTTCACCTTTTACCCTGTAATAGTGATACTGTCTGAAGAACATGTAGCTCCTCTCGGCGTATCAGAATGGCATCCTAGAAAACGCGGCGGTACTGCTAGTTATGGAGGAGCTTTCGGCTGATTTGGTTCGGCGTGATTTTGATTAGTTTTTAGCGAAACTAGCCTCGGTCGGTCCAAATTGTAAATTTGGTACCGTGGCAGGTTAGGCAACCGTCGCGGGTCATCTGCAGCGTATCGGCACCGTGACAGGTTGATGTCGTACTTTCAGACCGCTGCAGGTATATATCGTGTTCTAGGACCACTGCAAGTATATATCGTGTTCTACGACCGCTGCAGGTACATGCCACGCTTCCAGACCACTACAATTACCTACTGTGCTCTAGGACCGCTGCAAGTACGTGCCGCTGTGAACCTGTCGTGGCATGATAAAATCTGTCGTGGATCCTGTGGGCTGCAGATTCTACCGCACTTCCAAACCACGGCAGGTTTGCTGCCGCGCTATCACCTCACTCCTACTGCTCTTGGTGACTTGATACGGGTGGCCCTGATCTTCTCGATGTAGGAACCAAGAGAATTGGTTTCTTTCAACTAATCTCACCAGCTGTTCAGCTGTGCCACTGCAGGGACATACAACTCTATGAAAATTCACCAAGATACACCAAGATAATCTCCACCAAACCACGAAATGGAGCAATTGCTGTGCCCTCAATTCCCAATGGAACAACAAACATGACCTTGATTCGGGAACAATCGCTCAATTACTCTCAAGTACTCGCATGGATATTATTGAGCAAAAGAAACAAGCAATATATCGTTCTATATTCAATCTAAAGTGGTCTCCCCCAAAAGGGCACGAATACATGGGTATATATGACTCCTAAGGCCAGCACAAGTCATCCAAACCGACTCCAACTCATCCCTACATGTATTGGACTCAAACTCACACAAAAAAAAACCTAAATTTACAGCCTATCACATTGTTTCAGTCATAGTGGCGCGACCGTAAGGTTTTTGAGGCTGGCATCATATCCATTGCATGAGACTTGGAATAAGCTTTCCAACAAGCACAAGAGCACCCCAATCGAACTCCGTTTGTGAAAGTTATAGCCTTTTATTACGAACCCTGTGGGCTGTCCCGAATCGAATCCGAATTGAGTTCAGAGTTGGTTCCGAGTTTGATTTCGGTTGGACTTGTGGGAGGTTTGAATCGGGCTTGTAAATCGTATCTAAACTTTGGGATTTGGATTATTGAACTTCTCCTCTTTTGCTCTTCTACCGCATGGGCTTTCCCCTCCTTTGCTTTTCCATGGCCTTGGCAGCAAGCGTGGTTGTCATCTTCTTTGTGCTTCTCCATTGCTTCGGCTCTGGCCTCTCTCCTCCCTCTTGGCTCCAAAGTCTTCACACTTGTTAAATATGAGAATGCACAAAGTATTGCTTTTAAGTAGTATCTTATTCTCATCAACAACACAAGGGAACTCATTAAGAAACAAAAACACATATTGTTTTAGGAGCTTGGCTCGTGCTCTAGTTATTAGACCTTTAGGTGCATCATGAACATCCCCATGCACACGTGTAGACTTGGAAGATATTGTAGTAGTAGGATGTCCTCATCATGACTGGTGTGGTGGTGTGAAGTTTTGTCGCGTTTCCAGAGCGTTGCATGTGTCACGCAACGCCTACATAGTCTGCCGCGGTACTAGATTTACAATTTCGTTCGATCAGATCAGAGAAACTAATCGCGCCAAAACAGCCAGAGGCTCGTTCGTCATGGAGGAGTGCCACAGCAGATCACTGCAGCAATTTTAAAAAAAATCGCTATGTTGATTTGCTGTAGTGTCTTATTAATCGTGGGCACTATGCTTTTCCATTCGAAGGCCGAGACAGAATGGCACTCTGCCGCGTAATGCAAGGGGTGGATGATACAAATGCCACAGCATCACGCGACATGTGGAGGTGCCAGAGGAATCGGTCCAACGATGTCAGAATATGAGTAATGTGTTGCATTTTTACCGGGCAAACCACATTGATAATGCCATCAATCATCAACAACACATAACGTAGTTAGTAAATCAGTGGGCTTGTTTGTCCATGGATCCCATCTCCTTGCTCCTTTTTCTTTCTTTTGCCCTTGGATGAATCAGTGGATCATGTTCATCTCCGACTCCGAGGTCGTGTGGGCTCTGAAGAGATCCCCGTCCCCTTCCCGGTGAGATTTTTGAAGAGGACCTCTCTCCCTATCCCCACCCGACCCCTCCCCGCCCGAGAAACGCACACGGCTCGATCGGCGGAGAGGGAGAGGTGCGGGAATGTGGGTGCACCGTTGCAACCAGCGAGCTCCCTGTGTGTTTCTTTCTTTTTCAGATGAGCTCTTTTACGGTAAACTCATTTTATCCAATAATTTGGATTAGCTAGGATCTAACTATAGTTCATCTGGTAGTATAGGTAGTAGAATTCGGAGAGGGTAAAATTGTAATGGTCCATGTGAGATCGCATGTCACATGAGTAATATTTTCAACTTAAGTTGGAAAAATCTATAATACTCTCACGAATAAAATCATAAATACAAAGAAAAGTCTGTTATACCTTTAGCAAATTAATGACCAAATTTAATTTATACTACCGCAATACACCACTGATAGAATATACCGTAAAATATCTCTTTTAATACCCCATATTTCTACCGAAATACCTCGAGAGAAAACATACGGCAAAAGAAACACTAGCTGTTCCTTTTTATATTCATCAAGTACTACAGGGTTTCTTCTACCTTTGCTACTTTCATTCAATAGTTTTGAGTTGTGGCTTGATGGGAGGCGGGGACTCGTTGGACCATGCGGTTTGCTGCGCATGCGAGCGGTGGGCTTCAACCTCTCACCATCTAAAGATCCCTAACAAAAACATTCCATCTGTTGGACAATGCACGCATTGCTCTGCCTCATCCATCACCTCATGCCAGCCATCTCGATCTCTCCGGTCCAATCACCCTATGTATTCCACGTGTTGAGGCCTGTATGGAAAACTAAAATCTTATTTATTCTCGTAGAAAAATGTTTTTTTTAATTACAGGTAAGACATACAGGTGAGCCCCCTCCTAACACACACCCGGACTAACGAAATCCGGAGATAAATTTGTAGCCTCACGAGGTTTCTACCGAAACGCACTCGTGTGTGCGTAAAGCTGGACATCAAAATTTGAACCAAGATGAGTGTAATCGTACACTTACAAGTTCACCGCTCCAGTGAAATTCCTAGAATTTCTTCCGGTCTAAGTAGACCAAAAGAAATTAGTTCACTACCAAGGGCCACACATGTAGGGATGGAGATAGAGAGACTAGTGGAAGCTATGACTCCCCCATGCTTAAAAAAAAGCAAGTAGACCAAAAGAAATTAGTCAACTACCAAGGGCCACACACATGCAGGGATGGAGACAGAGGGACAGTGGAAGCCATGACTCCCCCATGCTTAAAAAAAATCCCTTGATCTTGTGTGAAAAAAACTATAGAAATATATGTATATATGATCCTTCAATTGCTTAAATGCTAAGATCTTAAAGGCTATGTGTTAGTTATCTAATCAATATTAACATGTACTTATGCACAAAAGATCGGTCCTTCTTGTATTCCCAAGAAGAGTAGCTAGTAGCTACAACCTTTTTTTACTTTTGTTTATCTATCACAATCTCAAATACTCAAGGCATAAGAAAAGGGGCATCATGAGGCAATAAACTCCCTCTTATTACCTCTTCTCCCTTTTTTGCATTTCTTCTATCTAGAAACTCTCCAAACCAGAGATGGATTGAATTCTTGAAGAGTGGGTTGTGAACTATGATAATTCAGCGCAACGGAATATCGGCGAGCACGAGTTAAGTAAGCACTAAACATATTAGTTTCTCTTCTTTTTTTACTTGCATTTTGTGTGTCTCACTTTCATACAACTATTTGACATTAAAATAATATGAAGCTTTTTTTGTAGATCATTAGGTATATGAATGTCAAACAATATATTATTACATTTGGCGTTTAGAACTCTCGCTCGAAACCAAATGAAACAGAGTTCTTTTTGTTCAATTGGCCCCATTCGTGTAAAATTCCTAGCTCCGTCCCTACACACATGCAGCACAAGATGTGCAAAAGGTTACTAGTTGCTCTGCGGATTGAATCCCGGCTTTCTACAACAGTCTTGTGTGCATGTGTGGCCTCGTCTCTGTTTCCGGGGTGCAGAGGGTCTCGCCTTTCCGTGGACATTTAGGTCACTTGTTCTCGTTGCTTGCATGCACCGAGCTTCGGCCTTGGAGTTCATGCTCACTTGCCTGGGGTCGCCGCTCATTTCGTCTCCGTTGGCATCACACCGAACACAATGCTATTCTTACCAACAGCTATCTCTTGATGATCCATGAGGGTAATGCCTGGGTTGCTGATACTCTAATCTGAAGTTTACCATCAGCAGTCTGCATCCTCAACTGCCACTCTGCATTCTTCTGTTTTGCCACGAGTCCAACTAGTTATTTGAATTGTGATACTTTGACAGCATCACCCCACTCAACCACCCTCCTTGATACTACGATCTTCGTGATCAAACTACCCCTGTTTATCTCCCTCCACCATCGTCGCCCCGCAGATTAGGTGAACACCATGATGAACTACAACACATATTTCAACGTAGATCTATGACCTAATAAATGTTCCTAATTTGGGAGGAAATAGTGTAGAAGACTGAGAGAAAAAGATGTTGTAGATATGCAGACTACGATTCCAGTCCTCTGTTTTCCATTAGGAGATATATATACACTATAACCGGGACTAGCGTGTAAGGCAGGGGTTGTGCGTGTAGTAATGTTGCTGACTCCACCGCTCTCCTTACTGATCGACAAGGCAAAATATTCTTGAGTCCCTTCCTCTTTTATTTGTCTGAGTTGCTGCTGCTGCTTCCCACTGGCACCGGCGTCAATATACACTAGGCTGGCTAGCTACTGCAGCTGCATTTTCACTGAATCGCTGCTGTGACTGTGAGTCTGAGCATCGAGGGACAAGCTGCAGCCAGCTGATCAACTCAGCTAGGTGCTTCTCGATTCGTCTGTGCTCAATAGTGCCCCGCCTTGGCCGCTTCCCTGGCATTTCTGCTCCATCAATTCCTCTGTAATCTTGTCCACGATTCTCGTTTACAGCCTCCCTTTCCATCAGTATAATCTACGACTGTTGTCTGCTGCACAATCCAATGATACATCACTGACCTCCTGGACGTACGGCTGGACCCCAAGAGAAGAGGACGCCATGCATGTGTGATCTGTCGTCCTTGCCTTGGCACAGGGGCAGCAGTTAATATCAGCTAGCCAATGACTCGATCGGTCCATTTCTGCACGCACATTCGCGCGCATGGTCTGCATGCCTATCACAAGGCGGAATAGTAGCGGCAGCACTACTAGCTAGCTCGTGCGTATCCTCGTCCTTCGTACTACAGAGGATCAATGTTTGATTTAGGTTATTCGATTCGGATCAAATGGTGGAGAGAAGGACCTAATGTATATCATCGTTTGAACCAGATTATTGGATCAACGGTACAGAGAAGGGCCTAATGTATATCAGTGTGCTCCTCTGCGTTTGCCTCGTACATTCCTACGTAGAACGGTACAAGTACTGCCTCAAAGAACGTCTCTTTTGTTTCAGGAGCAAACTTGTACTCGGGAGTTATGTCTGTCCGTATCATCTTGACCGCGGACTGCTGAATGCTGATGACTGTGGAGCCAGCTAGTACTAGTAGTGTCGTATGGATCTGACGCGGCGGAGCCAGACGATTAAACCTGTGGTGTCAATTACACCGAAGACTTCACAATTTTTTTGGATTTCTATGTAAATTTATAAGGATTCTGGGCTTCTACGTACGTTCGCCACTGATGGATCAGTAGTATTAAAACTCTACTGTCAACAGCCTGCAATCTGCAAATGCCCTGAAACCATTTCACCTAACGCAAGTAATGCACGTTACTATGCTTCAGGCTTTAATACACTCCGTAGTACTCCAGCCTTTCTTAAGGGAGCTTCAGGCTTTAACAGTGAGTCATGTACCCAGGTCAGGTGACCACCGATTCATCTTGCCCTTGCCTCCGTATCTGTACCACCGCCAACTGCATGCGTGCAGTAAATTTGTATCCAAAATTAATTTTACCTAGCAGCAGCAATTTACTCCTACTAGTAATTAATATTTCTGACAAATCAACAACAGTTACAACAATGTAACATAATATGACCATCGTAGTATTTTTTCTGAGATGTATAAGGTAGACGCACACACATAACATACACCTCACTCACATCACCACGCATATGCACCCCCTGTTACACATGCTGATAATTTTATAGAGACATCAGGATTTCATGCACACGCTTTCTCACTAAACACGTACACCTGTACCTAAATATATTTGTGATACACACCGGATTGGATCCACCCGGGTGGGCTGGGTGCTCTCCAGCGAGGCTAGCCACCCGAGTTATACTCGGTTCTCCGATTGTATTATTGTACTTCATCTATGTGTGCATGTCATCAATCTATAAGATGGATTAGCACTTGCCCTAACTATTTAAAGAATGCAGAGGAGCAAGGCAAATAGGTCAACCGTGATTCTGATGGTCGTAGCCGCCCGTAGCCATCGCTCCAGATTGGAAAGGGAGGGACCTTTAATTAACTTCCTAGCTAGCATGGAAAATTATGCAAGTGATGGGCATCGTGTACCGTGTACGCTTACAGTCGCCTGCAGTTGCTACTCCTACTGCAACTTAACTACTGCACACGATCTTGGCCGTCCATTCCAACAACCAGCAGCCCAGGTTCACTGCTACAGCCAGTAGCTGATGCAGTAAATTGAGTCATCGGTGTCACCGTATGCTAATCTCATTTGAGCGATTAGGATTACATCGTATATATAGAGAGCCATGTTTGATTGTGCCTAGGTACTAAGTAACTGGCTTACGACAAAATTCAATGGAAGTTTTTGGAGAAAGTTTTGAGAGGCAAAGGATTCTCTGATAAATGGATCAGATGGGTGATGAGCTCTATCCAAGGGGGAAAAGTCAGCATTAACATAAATGGGGAAATGGGTCCTTATTTTGCAACCCATAGGGGTTTGAGACAAGGAGACCCCCTGTCCCCTATGCTTTTTAACCTGGCAGCAGATGTTCTGGCAGGATTAATTGAAAATGCTCAACAGAAGGGACTGATTAGAGGTTTAGTGTCTCACCTGATCCCTGGGGGAGTTCCTATGCTTCAATATGCTGATGATACCGTCCTGATGATTGAGTGCAAGGAGAGATATATTTTGCATCTGAAATTTTTGCTTTACTGCTTCGAGTGGATGTCGGGTTTGAAGATTAACTATCACAAGAGCGAGGTGTATGGCTTGGGGGTTGACAGAGAGGAGGCTTTGCGAGTCTCGAATATGCTTAACTGCAAGTTAGGTTAGCTTCCTTTGACGTATCTCGGAATTGATATTGGGGACAAGAAATTACATAAGTGGTCAACAGATAAGATCATTAGTAAGATGAGCAATAGGTTGGATAATTGGAGGAACAATCTTTTTGTCTACAGGGGGGAGATTGATCTTGGTTAATAGCTGTTTGAGCAGTCTCCCAATGTACACAATGAGGTTTTATCGACTTAATGAAGGGGCGCATAGTAAGATGGACTCTATTCGGGCTAGATTCTTTTGGAGAGGAGCCAGCGACAAATTTAAGTATCATATGGTGAAATGGAAGGCGGTGTGTAGGCCCAAAGATTATGGTGGTTTAGGGGTGCTAGACACCAGAATTATGAACATCTGTCTTTTAAGCAAATGGTTCTGGAAGATGAATAGGGCTAAGGAGGAACTGTGGTTCAGACTTCTCAAAGCCAAGTATTTTCCTAAGAGTGATTATAGAGCTGCTAGGACTGTGAAGGGTTGCCAGTTCTGGAATGATTTGCAGAAGGTTAAGGGCTGGTTCCAGAAAGGGGTGTCTCAGTAGGTATGGAATGGGGAGGGGACTCTCTTCTGGGAAGATATCTGGTTAGACAATTGCCCTCTCAAAATTAGTTTTGGTAGGCTGTTTAACATTTGTTCTAATCCGGTCATTAAGGTGGCGGATTGTCTGGTTAATGATGAGTGGAACATAGAATTTACAGCGGTTTGGTCGACAGAAGTGAATCTTGGGATGAGTTGAAAAGAGAATTAGTGGGGGTGAGTTTGGATAGTAGTGATTTCGATAAGGTGAAGTGGTGTTTAGAGAGTTCAGGGAATTTTTCAGTTAAGTCACTTTACCGCCATATGTCTTTCGGTGGGGTGAGTAGCAGTAGGAATATGAAGCTGTGGAAGAGTAAAATTCCTTTAAGAGTGAAAATCTTCATCTGGCTCTTATATCAGGACATACTACAGACGGCTGTCAACCTTAAGAGGAGAAAGTGGAAAGGAAATGATTGTTGTATTCTCTGCGGTGCTTCGGAGGATTCTAATCATGTTTTCTTTGATTGTGTCTTGGCAAAATTTGCTTGGACTTGTGTTAAGAAATCTTGGATTGGAAAAGATTCGAACTCTCTTGATGACTTCAATCGTTTTGGCTAGATGTTAGGGTGCTACTGATTACCATATTGCTCTCTTGATTTCTGCACTTTGGTGTGGACGCTCTGGAAAGTCAGGAATAAAATGGCTATTAAGAAGACTTTCCTTAAGCAGCCGATTGAGGTTATTTTCAAATCTATGTCTTGTTTGCAGAAGTGGAGAATTTTGATCAAAAAGGAGGAGCGGGAGATGATCGATCGGGTCCTTTGCATGGCTGATGGTTGGTTGAAGAATTTTGGAGCGTCGGCTAGATTGTAATATCTGTTGGACTTTTTTTGCGTCTTTGAGCTGTTAGCTGGTTGCTATCTGTAATTTCTGTTTAGCTTGTGTTGGATGTTTCTTTAGACTTAGCTTTAGTTGCATCTTCTGGTAAACTGGTGTCCCCAGTCAAGTTTGTAAGAATTTTGTTTGTAATTCTGGTCATTAGCTTTTATAAAAGCTGGGTTGATCTGTTTTCAAAAAAAAAAAAAGGTACTAAGTAACTGCACATGAACCCGTCCTGGCTACAGCACGCATGCTCCAGTAGATTCGATACTCGTGGAGTCCTGGTGAATATTGTTGTTAGCTTCAAGCTGTTGGTGATTGGAAAGAAACGTTGTTTAAGCTAGCTAGGTCAATACTATAATGGCACCATGCATCATCATCGAGTTTAATCTGGGAGAGACGCGGTAGCCTTTTAGGTGAGTGTTTGACTCGAGAGCTGCAAATTAAGCTAATCCAGGGAAGGATCCAATGGGAACCAGGAATCTGTGCCATGACAGACATACAGGAACAGGAGTAGCGCACTCCTATTTTGCTGCACATGGACGGCAGGCATGGCTGATAATGCGTAAACTCTCCTCTGTATTTTGTCAGACAAAAAACTGCAGTACTAGGATGCATGGATTTTTTTTAGTGCATGGATGGCTCCTCTACGTAGCTGTGCTTAATGTATTCATCTTTTTATTTTCTCTGAGACGGTGTGTGCTTAAATTATTACCACTGATAAGCAACAATTGGCTAGCTAGTAAGATTTTTGGGAAGAATTGACGTACGTCACTGACAAGCAGGGACTGGGAGGGAGCTGTGTGGGCGTGGTGGCCGGAGAAGAAACGAACGGTGGATGGCTTGACTGGAATCAGACATGGGTACAGTACAAGGAGAAGAGCAGCAAGGTGGTTCGAGGCAGATGAGATCCAACAATACGCGTGTATGTTCAGAGAGCAGCTGCAAGCAACGGCGAGCTATGAAACAAACGACTCCATCGTCGATCACGAGTACCATGTGCGAGTAGCACATCGTGCGACGCTGGTGTAATGTAGCAAGATTCCAAGCGAAAATTCTGATTCTGAATGCGACGCATCAGATTCAGACATGAATGCTGCTCAGCTCTGCTATCTTGGAGAGAATGGCTGGTGCTCACTGGGGCACGATGACATGCCAGGCTGCGTGCGTGGGCCAGGTGTACCATGCACCGTGACCCATATATACCATGCCATTCGCTCCGGCCGGCGTGGCAAAGGCGAAAGTTACGTGTCTTCTACCGGTTCACGTGGCCTGGCAGCTGGTGGTCCCGGTCCACGAATCTTTATGTCGATCGATCATCCATGCGGAGGTTTTCTACAGGACCGTAGACAGTAGGGAGGGTCGCACAGCGGGCGGCGGTAGTGTGCATTTGGAACGGATACATATCGCTTATCTTGTATCTTATTATGTATTTTTTGTATCTTATTATGTATTTTTTTTAGAGTCGGATACTCAGTTCTCCATCTCGTATTTACTTCGCGAGCCTTCGGTCGGTCGGACGGATGAATATTATCTGCTTCTTTTGCACCCTACACAGGACATTAGACAATAAGGGACACTCAGTATCCCCTGCCTACTCAGATGCAGCAAATGAAAGAGACTAGTTACTGAGATGTCGAAGGAAAAACACTCGATCAGTATCCCCTGTCTACTCAGATGCAACAATTCACATATCTGTTATCATATTTCTAAGTGAAGTCACAACAGACTTTCTTTATACCACCTGATATACGGATACATACGAACGAATGTCGCTCATCCCGTATTCTATTCCGTATTTTTTTTCCTTAGAGTTAGAATCAGACACGAAAAGTATCGGATAACTATTCATCTCTTCCATATTCGTCTGTACTAGGAAGCAAGGAGAGGTCGAGGAAGGAGAACTGTACAAGCTAGGAATTAAATCCCCCCGTTTCTCATGGCAGCAAATGCCACGCATCCTGACCGGCCACGAGTTGATTTTGGACCAGTTCTTGTGGTGCTAAATCTGCGTGGTGCACGGCAACAAGATGTTTGAGTCACATCTTCTACCACAGAATGTAGCCAAAAAACTGGCTAGTAATTTTGTGATGTTTGCCGTGGGATACCGTAAGATTGTGATTGTTTATCGTAGGACACCGCTATCATTATAATACCATTAATTTTCTGCTGAACTCGAGGGAGATTTTTTTTCTTCATAAATGACATGTGGTGCCCTGAACCTTAGAAACTCGACCTGATGTCAATGATTAATACCATCTTCTTCCTCTTGTTCGTGCTGATTTAGAGATTCAAACGAATTTTTTCACGCTGATATAGATTACTTTTCTTCCCAGTTGTTGTCTCTCAGCTGAAAATGATATACCATGGGTGCGGTGTCCTACAATAAATAGATTTCACGGTACATTCCAGCAAAACCACAGTTTTATGGTCCCCTACAACAAACGCTACAAAATTACAATGTCCTCCTGTGTAACATACAGTGCATAAGGACAAAGAATATCCTTTAGATTTGCGCTTGCTAAGCATTGGTTGAGTTTTTGGTGCTTATAGCACTTTTGACAGAGGGATTAACAAAAATAACGGGCTCCCAACCAAAAATAGCACAACGAACAAATCATCGGGCGACACGTGCCCAAATCCAACCCTCAAAGGGACGGACTTGCCCTCCACCGTATCGGGAGGCGGGGGACCCAAGGGCCCCTCATCCACTGTCCATCGAAGGGGCCGCGAGGGGGTGGGGGAGGATCTAACCCCAGGGAATTTGCTTCTGGGGTGTGTGCAAAACCACACCCTAGGGGGCGGATGCCTCGCCAGTTGAGTTGTCACCTAGCTAGCTTTACTATTCTTGGAACGCCGGAATTTTACTCCATTGCTGCGTTTCCAAAGGGGGAATCTTATTCTGCTTCACCGGCCGATGATCGAGAGAGAGAGGTCTTTAACCTCCCCACTCCGGTCCACTCCATGCACACTAGGCTGGAGCTGAGAACATACTCTAGCTAGTATTTTACGTACGTAATCCGTAGTATATGCTGCTAGCTAGTATTAAGTTTAATTCGTACTCAATTACTTGCTATAAACACTGCAATGCATTGCAACGACGCAATCAACGGCGCCAGGACATTGCTGTTGACCTGCCATGCTTCGGTAGCTTTTCTTTGATCGATGCAGCAGCAGCAGCCGGGCCTCCAGGGCATATCTCAGTTGAAGGCAAGGGTCAACTATTTTTGTTAAGGTGATGTCTAGGTAGTACTTAAGTATTTTGTTGCTAGATAGTACTCAAATTTTGAACTCTGGATCTAGATTCAATAGTTGAGATCACTTTACCTCCTTCTCTACAGATATATCATCAAAGAATAAAAAAAACTCAAGTACTCACAAACAAACAAAATACTTGAGTACCATTTAGCAAACCCCTTTTGGGTTAATCTCTTTGCCAGAAGTGCTATAACTGAAAAAAACTAGCATTGGTTTTTGTGGGGCATGGGAGGCAACCTATAGCTAGCTAGCTCGAGGAAAATGGCTAATTGCATTGTACTCCAGAGTCCTGCCTGATATGACAGGAGGCAACCGATTTAGTTAAATGACAATGGCTAATTGCCTAGCTATTGACTGCCTGATATGTATGCATGCACGACAGTGGGACCTGCAATTAGCCATAGCAATCGATCTCGATCTCAGCACTCAGCAGTATCGATATCGACGCATGCAATGCATGCCCATTGTACATGTTCTTATGAGCCGGAGGGACCTGCATATATATCAAGACGGGTACAAGGTGACATAAATGCCCATCTCGATTACACCCTGGGCTCGGACAGAATGCCGATTATTTCGGCCAGACAAACAGTAAAAGCTGAAGCTTGGGACTATGCACTCAATCGTCACTGCTACCAGCAGACTCGATCGGCACCGCTCGGTTTGGTGGCATTTCATGCGTGTCCCGTGAGTGATCAGACTGTTAGTCTCTCCATGCGTTCATGTGTCAGGCATTAACTTGGAACAGGAATGCATGTTTCAAACATACTGGACCGACAGTTTCGCTAAGTCGAATCAAGAAAGCGCGCGACTATTCACTGTATCTGCGTCGATATGTAAAGTGAGATGGGCACGTACGTAGCTTTCGTTGTTTCTCGAGTTGCACCGGCCAACCGTGGCGACGTACAGTAACTAGCTAGACACTTCTGAGTTTCTGACGATGCTGTCTTCTTATCGTCTTCTTATCGACTAGTGCCGACATACTATTCCAGAGCATGCACTCAGTCCACAAGCTACTCGATCAACACATATATCATGCATGCGATGCAAGTGCGTAAGATCCAATGGCTTGATATTTCTGTCACTGTCAGTCCATGGAACCATTGCAGGTACGATGCATGTGTTCACCATCAGCCGTCCTAAACAAGGTGTGGTGATCAGTACTAGCTACTGTTCAAGCTGTGGCACACGCACACACACAAGTATCAGTCTTTTCAGCTCTGAACAGAGCGTCACTTCAAACCTGCTTACAACTTACTACAGGTCCTAGCCTGTGTATTTGTCGGGAGACAATTGCCAACATCATGACCATATTATGGGCCGTCGATTCGAGGCGAGGCATGCATGAATATATCACGGGTCAAGGAGGCATCAGTAGTCAGTATACTCCAGTCCAGTGCAGTGCTGCTGTTGCACCGCGCGTTGCTTGCCCCTGTCTCTTGCTTCTGCACACCACCTTGATATGAGCTCTAGAGCTCATATCAATGTATGCTTCCTTTGCCAAGATCTTTGCCATGAATATCTTGCGTTGTGTACCTGCATGCCCCATGTGACACTGCCTGCAGCATGTCTCAATGTATGTATGTGGCATGCCTGTCTCTTCTTGTTTAGATGTATATATCATACATTAATGATCAGTTACATTAGACAATCTTAGATCGATATGCCTTGGGACTAGCCTTTTTTATATTGTTGGTTAGCCAACAGTAAGATAAGATCAGTTACATTAGACAATCTTAGATCGACATGCCTTGCGACTAGCCTTTTTACATATCGATGTCTTGGGACTAGCCTTTTTACATTGTTTGTTAACCAACAGCTAGCTAGCTGGATAGTTTTTGACGAGGATCTAATAATATTTGATTAATTAAGTTGTTTATCTGTAATTTTTATTGTAGCTTACAATATCTTATGTTATTTGTAAGGATACACATTATCATTAATAAGGAAGAAGCTTATCCGAATGGTCGTAAATCATTCTACGACTATCGAGTGATCGTAAGATTTTCTACGACCATCTCATGATCGTAAGTTTTACTACGATCACTTCATGGTCATAAACTTTACTATGATCAGGTCAACTACGACTACCCTATAGTCAACAAAGCCTACAGACATGTAGACCCAATCGACTAAGGACACTTATACGCTGTGTTTAATACAATAGTTAATATCACTACTACAAAAAGGCTAATACTGAACGCCTCATCACAAACGGTTGGCCAAAACCGTCTGTATTACATGAAATCACAGACGGTTTGGGTTTAGAGACCGTCTGTGTAAATGGATGCGCTAAAAACCGTCTGTGAAGAGGAAATATCACAGACGGTTCGTGTTTAAAACCGTCTGTGAAGTATCACAGACATTTCGTAAAAATAACCGTTTGTGAAGTAAACTATTATCATAGACGATTTGTAACAAACAACCGTCTGTGAAACTTCCAAGATGGTTCTTTTAACTAACCGTCTGTGATAATGGTATACTTCACAGACGGTTGTTTATCAGAACCGTCTGTGATAATTAAATGTTTCGACTCTCGCGCGTTTTGCATGCGTCTCTTCTAGGGATGGCAATGGGGCCCCATTCCCCGATGGGGAATTCACCCATTAGGGGACGGGGATGGGGCTATTTCTTCCCTCACGGGGATACTAATATACAAATACAATTCCTCATCGGGTGAAGCGGGGATGGGGCCATTCTCCTACTCCCCATCCCCGCTACCCGCATGGCCCCTGATAAGACATGTAGGCCACTAGCCTACTACCACTCAACCCGATAAGGCGATAGCCCGATAATCTCTTTTGCATCCTTTACTTTCTAGATGCTAATTAATCAAAAAATATTATCATTTTAGCATTACATGTGGATGTTCATACCAATTTTATAACATTATGAATCTTATTTTCTCTTCTTTCGGGATCTAACTTTCGGGTATGGGTCCCCATGGGGCCCCGATAACCCGATGGGGACAGAGATGGGGGGAGAATAGCACCCGAGGATGGGGACGGAGACGGGGAATTTTTCTTCTCTCGGGGATGGAGATGTTCCACCACTCCCCGTCAGGGAATGGCCCCGTTGCCATCCCTAGTCTCTTCGTCTCCCGCGCCGACGGGCGCCGATGCGTCTCTTCGCGTTTCCTGCGCCGACGGGTGCTAATGCGTCTCTTCGTCTCGCGCGCCGACGTAAATGTGTCTCTTCGACGTTTTATAAGAGTGATATTATCGCGCGCCATGGTGAGCACGCATGGTACATTGATCAAGCACACTATGGTGAGCACGCGGAGCATGACGGCGAGGACCAAGCGGGCGAGGAGGTCGGCGATCGCCGTCCTTGATCTTCCTGACGAGGTCGTCGTCCACATCGTCGGCCTCGTGGCGCGACGGACGAGAGACTTGCCGACATGATGAGAGCTGTTGATCAACCTACACGTGGCGGAGCAGGCGGTTGCTTTGACAGGATGGGACTCGGTTCTTGGAGAAGGATCGAGAAAGAGGTATTTTGGTAATTTATCAAATATCAGCTTTGTGACTTGTTGGCTAAACCGTGGCGCTTGGAGAAGTGGTTTAGGTCATGAAAACGTGAAGACGACGCTTTGAGATGCATGCGTATGTTAACCCGTTGTGTGTTAGGGTTTAACGGGTGCCCTAAGTGGAATATTCCTAGATGCTAGTCTCTAGTATAAATAGATGAGGGTGTTGTCCTACAGCCCCAAACACTTCATTTGAGAAAACCCCTAGGTTGTTTAGGGCTTAGGAGAGAAGGAAAGAGAGGTTAGGGTTCTAGGGATTGATTGATTGTGTGCTCATGTATTGAGTTGTGTCCTCCTTATGGGAGTGGTTGTAACCAGCAACAATCATGAATCAATCCATTGATGATTTTCCAAAGATGTGTCTCTTTGTATTCTTCCTTCTTGTTTTATGATTTTGAGTCCATCTTTGATCATTTGTTTTTTGATTGATCTCTTGCCCTCTTCTACCTTACTGTGATGTGTGGGAATACATCTATGGTCATCTAGATCATCCATCTCCTACGAGCAAGTGTTGGATCGAGTTTTTTTGTTTTTGCTCGGTTTTGAACCTTCCTTCGATAAAACTGAAAAAGATCGAAACTTTGACGTGGATCTTCTCAATCGTCGCTTGGAATAGGTTCCTGACATCCTTAGGAAGTTATGTTTCAAATTTGGTGGTGTTTGGATGTGTAGATCAAAAGTTACGTCGATTTTTCATTTCGTTTCCAGGCTGTTTACTATTCATTCGTCTGATTTTACTGTTCATCGCGGTATGATCGACCTCTATTCACCAGCATGACCAGTGCCGTATGGCCAACTTGTTCATCGTCTGACGACCGACATCGTTCATCGATCTTATTTGTTATCTTTGATTTTTGTGTTTTTAATCGTTTCTTTTTGGGGTTTGAAGGGGATTCAGTTCAAGTCTTCCGCTATGCTTATATATATTGATATTCATAATTCTTATAGCTATTGGAGTCAATATCACGTTTAAATCCGATCTTAAAGCTAAAAATTGATTGAACTCCTATTCACCCCCCTCTAGCCGCCTTTCCGGTCCTACACATCCTTTACTTTCCAGATGCTAATTAATAAAAATATATTATCATTTTAGCATTACATGTGGATGCTCATACCAATTTTATAACATTATGAATCTTATTTTTTCTTCTTTCGGGATCTAACTTTCGGGTATGGGTCCCCATAGGGCCCCGATAACCCGATGGGGACGGAGACGGGGGGAGAATAGCACCCGAGGATGGGGATGGGGACGGGGACGGGGACGGGGAATTTTTCTTCTCTCGGGGATGGGGATGTTCCACTACTCCTCGTCGGGGAATGGCCCCGTTGCCATCCCTAGTCTCTTCGTCTCCGCTGACGGGCCGTCGTCTCTTGCGTCTCCGCGGCCACGGCGTCAATGCGTCTCTTCGTCTCGCGCGCCCACGTAAATGTGTCTCTTCGACGTTTTATAAGAGTGATATTATCACGTGCCATGGTGAGCATGCATGGTACATTGATCAAGTACACCATGGTGAGCACGCGAAGCATGACGGCGAGGACCAAGCGGGCGAGGAGGTCGGCGATCGCCGTCCTTGATCTTCGTGACGAGGTCGTCGTCCACATCGTCGACCTCATGGCCGCGAGCTCTCCTCAACCCATGGCTGACCTCTGCAGCCTACGAGCCACGTACGTATTCGATCTGTTCTTTTGTTTTTGGTATATATAGGTCTGGTTATTAGTCAGTTTGTGAAGATGACTGTAGCGTACAAAACCGAAAAGTCGTATCATGATACGACGCAAAAAATAAAATTTCGTGATGATTTCGTTTTGTGTCCAATATCCAGTACATAATTAATTCTTGTATTAAGATTCTATATATCGTCTTGAATTTTAGTTGCAAGGCCATGTCAAGGCGCCAGCGCACGTGGGATGCGGCGATACCGAGCGGAGGAGGCGATGAAGTGGCGGGACAACGGCGCTACCTCACCGTCGTCCACATCGTCGGCCTCATGGCGCGAGCTCTCTCGACCATGGTGACCTCTCGACCTCACGAGCCACGTGCGTATTCGATCTGTTCTTTTGTTTTGGTATATATAGGTCGGTTATTAGTCGGTTTGTGAAGATGATCAGAGCGCACAAAACCGAAAAGTCGTATCATGATACGACGCAAAAAATAAAATTTCGTGATGATTTCGTTTTGTGTCCAATATCCAGTACATAATTAATTCTTGTATTAAGATTCTATATATCGTCTTGAATTTTAGTTGCAAGGCTATGTACAAGGCGTCCAAGGCGTACGCCGTGGGGATGCGCGTGGCGCTGGAGCGGGAGGAGGCGATGAAGTGGCAGGACAACGAGCGCTACCTCACCGTCGTCAACCACCTGACCGACGCCGGCAACCCGGAGGTCTGCTTCATTGTCGGTCTCGCGCTTGTCTTCGCGCCCCAAGACATGCAGCACGGCCTCGTGTTCCTTGAACGGGCGGCCGACGCCGTTGCCGGCCACAAGGCTGCGGCCTACGTGCTCGGCCTCCTCCTATACACGGTAAGCAAGACGCGCGACGTTGGGAAGCAATAATCGGCGGTCGAGGTGAGCCTGGCGGCCGGGTGTGAGCGGCCAAGAGGACCAACCGGAGTGCGGCGGTGCGAGGCTCGCCGTGGACATGATCGAGCGGCGGGTGGGGAGGATGGCCGGGCCGCGGCCTGGCGGGTGTGGCGCTGTCGAGGATGGCCAGCGTGCACGAGCACCATGCCGCGGCGTGTCGAGTGGGACGACTACACGTCTTACAGTAGCGATGATGCGCAGATTAGGCATGAGTATGCTAAATTCTTTGTAGAGGTGTTGGACTACTTGCCGTAAAATTAGTTGTTTTATGTATATATATATATATATATATATATATATATATATATATGTTATAATTTGCATTTATCTATATCAGAATGTGTCAAATGTTCCAAACGAGAATCTTTATACGCCATGTTATTCTGCACCATCAATGTCACAAGATTAAACCTTAACCTAAAGCAACTCCCCAAAAGAAAATACAAATAAAAACTTATGATCATCATCTGGAACCAATTCTAGGTTTGAATATAAACTATACAAATTAAATCATGAAAAATAAGATTGTCTCTTTCTAAAATATACAAAGGATGACGGTTCTATTATGGGACCATCTGTGATACGTATCACGAGCGGTTATATTATGGACCGTGCGCGACCGTATCGCGGCGGTTAGCCGGCGATCAAGCGTCGATCTTACAAGAAAAGGAGAAAGTGACGTGGGAAATCTAAGGTAATAATGAGACTGCTCTTTATTCAGTATGAACTGGGTTTTACAGAATATGCTCTGAGAACACTGCTTGTTCCCTTACAATCTCAGACCTATCACACGAATCTAAGGCTTGTGCTTTAGTCTGATGGCTCTATCTTGTCTTCTTCCTTCTTCCCCCTTGATCCGTCCAGGTTCCATCTTTAAATAGCCGTTGAAGAGGCGGCAGTTACTTCCAGAGAAGGCGTCTGATGTGAAGCGTTGCGTGCGTCGAAGTCAGCGACGGTTGATAAAGAACCAACCGTTCGGCGGTTATATGTATATGAGACATATAACCACATGGAGGTTGTTCGTTACTGTGTCTGGATAAGAAACGTCGTATGGTATGAAATATGCACGTGCTCCATTCGTTATACGGTAAAGAATATACTTGGAATCAGTTCCAAGTATCAGTTCATACTTTTACGGCAGTTCTTCGAGTGAAGCTTACAGGCCTTCGTCGACGGTACCTATTATGTAACCTCTGGAATCTCTACGACCAGTGAGGTCGTGCAACTCAGGGGTTACGACCACGGAGACGTATGATCTTTTATATATTAAAAATAATATATAGAGGTTTTAATCCTCGTCAGGTTCCATAATAGAACCGTCTGTGATATACCTTTATTAATAGGAGCCCGCGTGCTAGGGTTTGAGCCCTAACTCGTCACTCCCCAGCGCGCGCTAGGGTTCGGGACTTTGGCCGGGCTCTCGCATCGTGACTCCCCCGCCGCTTATTCGACCTCGCCGCCATCTCCCCCGCCGCCGATTCGACCTCGTCGTCATCTCCCCCGCCGAATCGAGCTCGCCCCGCCATCTCCCCCGACGAATCGAGCTCGCCCCGCCATCTACGTCGCCGAATCGAGCTCGCCGCCATCTCCCTCGCCGAATCGAGCTCGCCCTGCCATCTACGCCAGATCGAGTGCCGCTCCCTCTACTCCCTTGGCTACCTCACTCGGCGGATCGCCTCTCTCCCCTGGATGTGAGTTGTGCTGGTGGTGGGAGGTGTTTGCCGCCGTTGCCGCGTCGTGTCTGCGCTGAATCATGATTTCTTTAATTACCATGGATGTCTAAGAAATCTACCAAGCGACATGAGGAGGATGAGGCGACATGCGACCAAGGACATCTGCGCATGTGTGGCCTTCATCACATGAATTGATGCCTTGAGTAGTTAGATTACATGTGTTATGTATTGTGTATAGATTAATTGTGCCTTGAGTCGTTAGATTACCTAATGTTATGTATTGTGTATAGATTGTGCCCTTGGATGATATATCTATGATGAATTGATGTCACAAATGCATGGGAGAGTTAGTCTCTGACAATAACCGTCACAGAACGTGCACATTTCATCAAATGGTGGGACGCCTCTTGGTACGGGACAACTGCTACCCTTTCACACTCTATATAAGGAGTAAAGCTGGTGGATAGAGGGGAGAAGAGGAATAACGATCCACAGACAAAAGTCATTAAGCTCTAGTTCTAGTGATTTCTTTCCGGTTGTAAAGCATAGTCAATACAGCAACACAGGAGTAGGGTTATTATTATATTAGGAAAAGACTTAAACCTGTATAAAATCTCTATCTTTTTCTATGTAGTTTAACTCAAAAAAAGTCCCAGTATTTATTCATAGAATCGGTACTAATCCATCTACGGTTTTGGTTTGCCTTCCCCCTCCACAAAGGGAATATATAAGAACAAATGCACGCGAATGACCAATATATGTACTAGGTTCATTGTGTCGGCTCTCTGATAATATGCTGGTAGAATATTGCCAACATAATTAAGCAGCAAAGCAGCTTCAGTAACCACGCATGTGCGTTATCAAGACCTGGATCAGATGTCATTTGAGACCATTGCTACGACCAGTGGCAGACCAGAAATAACTTTTAGGTTGGGCGGGATACGACCAGTGGCAGACCAGAAATAAATTTTAGGTTGGGCGGGATAACCCCGCTTGCACCAGTATTTGCACTCACGCGATATAATTCTATAATAGCTATTCAAATCTAGCAAATCAAACATTCAACGAATCACAAATATCAATCCATTCTATTTTCAACTAATTTCCTCAAGCACCAATGGCCAGGCATTGCTTAAGGCCTACTTTCCACCCTAGGTGGCAACCGCTAGGGCTAGCTCGACGCCTCGATTGGACGGCTTGAGTTTCTTTCCTCCCGAGTGCAGGAGGGAGCTTTGATCATATGACTAGTGGATACTAGGCTGGGCTATACTTAGTTCATCGTCATGTAGCCCAATTCTCTATCTCAATCTCTTGACATAGCTCCCCGGGACGCTGCTCACTTTGCGTGTTCTTTCAATCATCAACACCAAGCAAAGCTTGCTCATGACGGATGCTGGGGTGGGTGGGTTGGGATCCTACCAGCGGTATACCTGGGGTGCCTGCCCATGCTCGCCCTATTGCTAGGTCCCCCTGGCTACGACTGCCTTTCCGGAGCAATGTCATCGATGGATCAATCCACCCCCTCGTATTCACATCCAATCGCAAAAGGTGGCCGCCAACCCCATGTAGTAAGTACAAGCTAATACTCCATGTTTTATAATATGTATGCACAGTCACCGTACGTGCAGATAAAAAAAAAATCAAAACTGCTATACATCAGTTGGCTAATTTTTTTTTAGGAAATCAGTCAAATTTCTAACCTTTAGATCTGTGCCATGATTCGTGCTCTGGCCGGCGGTATGGTTGTCTTCTCGAGCGACGACAGCAGCGAGTTAGGGCGGGGCTTCGTCGGATTAGGCCTAGGGTTCACCGGGTTAGGTTTTGGGTTCACCGGAGCCAATCTATAGAGGGAGGAGGGGCGACGGTGGGTGGCGGTGGCGGAGGGGCAGCGAGGCCGCGGTGGCGCAGCCGGCTGCGGGTCGGAGGAGGGTGGTGGGTGGTGGAGGTCGGCGAGGCGACGAGAAACCGAGTTAGGTTTTGGGTTTATCGGGGCCAGGCTATAGAGGGATGGAGGGGCGGCGGAGGCACGACGGTGGCGGCAGCGGCGAGGGCGATGAGGGCGTGGCGCAGCGGCCGTGGGTCGAGGAGGCGGCGGGTGGTGGAGGTCGGCGGGGCGATGGGAAACCGGCTAGAAATTAGGAGGCGGGGGTGTCGGAGACAGGGAAGAAGGTGGGGGCAGGGGAGCACGGGAGGAGCAGGGGGCGGTAGGTGATGGTGGCGTTGAACTGCTTCGTGCGACTGTGGTTGTGGGAGATAGAATGTGTTAGGGGTGGAGAATGCATAGGATTGAGGAAGAAATTTAGAGCATTTGATCTCCATCGGACGCTCAAAAATATGGCTGATTTGTCCCAATAAAACATGCGCATGTTATCTAGACACACCAAAAAAATATTAAATCTAAGAAATAGTTAACAAGAAATGATCATACGTACCCATATCAAATGACATATATAGCACAACCACTTAACCTTTTCTAAAGTATATAAGTAGTGATAAGAGGGTGCAAAAATTGCAATGACCACACTCTAGATTTTCTCAATGAATAAATATATTGAAACAGATACTTCGAGACCATGGACAAAGATAGCAAAATAGAGAGAGTAATTATTGTTGGTTTCAATTATGGATTGACAAAAAAAACTTTTCCCTTAAAATGTCATATCTCAGATACCAAACCATAGACATGCAGCAATGCATGCAGGCATGTACGTATACTTCCACTGTAAATAAGCATGCATGCAAGCAGAGCTTACATTTAGACACTAGGAAGCGAACAAGTTATAAGCAGCTTCAGGGAAACGGCTACGGCTTTCTTGAAAAGCGGTTTTCAACTGTGCTGCAGAGTTAAACGACTGTGCGGGCAGAATTTACATTTAGACAACAGGTTGCAAGCAGCTTCAGCATGTAGTAGAAGCGAGCTTCGAGCTAGCATGTGTGCTTTGTTTTTGGTCGTCAGAATTGAACGTGCATGCAAACAAGTTACACTAGCTTCGAGACATGTACATATACTGCAACTCTGGAGAGGCGAATTAAAGCTATCTCCATTGGTGATCCAGAGAAAATAACCATCTATCGATTTGCCCCCCGGTTGTGTACGTTGCAGCTGCAGATCTAGCTACAGCCTATAGAGAGATCGAGTAGCTGAGCTTAGAGAGCTAGCTCGCTGCTAACTACCGGGCGGAAAGTGCCAAGCAAATGCCCCCTGGTTTCGGCCACCGCATACGCCATTAGCATCGGATTGGGAAGAATTCAATGCGGAGATCTGCAGTGCATGATATTCGGAGCTATCTCCATTGTTCGGAGGAAAATTAAAGATCGAGGCCAATAGTTATAGCGTGCTTGGTACAGTAAATATTCCTTTGTTGCTACTGTTTGCTACTGTGTACTCCATAGTGTTGTAGCGCAGAGATCTAGATCCCATTAGCATCTGTCAGAGGCGGATTCAGAACAAAAATGATCGGGTATCCGATGTCCTTCATTTAAGCTAAGGGGTGTTCAGTGCTGATTATACATAAAATAGACCTATAAAAAACGATTTTAGATCTAATGTCCTATGCATCCTGGTGGGCCTTTCTGGATCCCCGGGCATCTTCTGATCAGGGAGTAGTATTTGATGAGGAATTAACACAGGCTAACATGCGGATACTAAGGAATTTGGAGTGGTTTTGTTGGTGTTGATACCTGCAGCCCAGCCCAGTATGTAGAAGCCACCAAGTCCAGCCCAGGATGATGAAGAAAAGTAGGCCCAGATCAAAGCATGGACCGAACCATCTTCTCTTTCCGTTGTACTTGGGCTTGGGCTGACAGTTGTTGGGCTACAGTACGCATACAATCCAAGGACTAGTGTCTCTCTCCAAAAAATAAAATAAAAAATCCAAGGACTAAGGAAAACATGCTAAAGATTGAAATCACATAAAAATCAAGGCTTCGAAGCTTCCGAAGATTATATTAAAAAACTATGTAGAAGTGGCATGTGCTATAGCCATGTAAAATTCAAGACCAGAATCAATAGCATTTTGCAATATATGAAAAACGACAAGTTCTGCAGAACAATGCAAGATCATTGTTATAGTTTTTTACTATACAAAGAATTTATACCCTTTGAAAGAAATCCATCTAATAAAAGAGTTTTATCTCCTATTCTCTCGCATCTGTATCCTCTCTCTCACTCACTCACTCACTCACTCACTCACTCACTATATATATATATATAGTGAGTGAGTGAGTGAGTGAGTGAAGTGAAATGAAGATGGGAGTATGTACTCCAGAGTATCATACCATTTTCCTATATATATATATATATATATATATATATATATATATATATATATGAAAATACTTTCTACCAGGTGTAGTTATAGCAAATCAAACATTCAACCAATCACAAATATCAATCCATTCTATTTTCAACTAATTTCCTCAAGCACCAATGGCCAGGCATTGCTTAAGGCCTACTTTCCACCCTAGGTGGCAGCCGCTAGGGCTAGCTCGATGCCTCGATTGGACGGCTTGAGTTTCTTTCCTCCCGAGTGCAGGAGGGAGCTCTGATAATGTGACTAGTGGATACTAGGCTGAACTATACTTAGTTCATCATCATGTAGCCCAATACTCTATCTCAATCTCTTGACATAGCTCCTCAGGACGCTGCTCACTTTGCTTGTTCTTTCAATCATCAACACCAAGCAAAGCTCGCTCATGACGGATGCTGGGGTGGGTGGGTTGGGATCCTACCAGCAGTATACCTGGGGCGCCTGCCCATGCTCGCCCTATTGCTGGGCCCCCTGGCTACGACTGCCTTTCCGGAGCAATGTCATCGATGGATCAATCCACCCCCTCGTATTCACATCCAATCACAAAAGGTGGCCGCCAACCCCATGTATTAAGTACAAGCTAATACTCCCTGTTTTATAATATGTATGCACGGTCACCATACGTGCAGATAAAAAAAAAAATTCAAAACTGCTATACATCAGTCGACTAATTTTTTTTTTAAGAAATCAGTCAAATTTCTAACCTTTAGATCCGTGCCATGATTCGTGCTCTAGTCGGCGGCATGGTTGTCTTCTCGAGCGGCGGCAGCAGCGAGTTAGGGCGGGCCTTCGTCGGATTAGGCCTAGGGTTCACCGGGTTAGGTTTTGGGTTCACCGGAGCCAAGCTATAGAGGGAGGAGGGGCGACGGTGGGTGGCGGTGGCGGAGGCGCGAGGCGCGCGGTGGCCCTGGCCATGGCCTGGAGGAGCGGTGGGTGGTGGAGGTCGGCGGGGCGACGGGAAACCGGGTTAGGTTTTGGGTTTATCGGGGCCAGACTATAGAGGAATGGAGGGGCGACGGAGGCACGACGGTGGGCGACGCTGGCAGAGGGGCGATGAGGCGGCGGTGGCGCAGCCGGCCGTGGGTCGGAGGAGGGCGCTGGGTGGTGGAGGTCGGCGGGGCGACGGGAAATCAGCTAGAAATTAGGAGGCGGGGGTGTCAGAGACAGGGAAGAAGGTGGGGGCGGGGGAGCACGGGAGGAGCAGGGGGCGGCAGGTGACGGTGGCGTTGAACTGCTTCGTGCGACTATGGCTGTGGGAGATAGAATGTGTTAGGGGTGGAGCATTTGATCTCCATCGGACGCTAAAAAATATGGCTGATTTGTCCCAATAAAACATGCGAATGTTATCTAGACACACCAAAAAAACATTAAATCTAAGAAATAGTTAACAAGAAATGATCATACGTATCCATATCAAATGACATATATAGCAACCACTTAACCTCTTCTAAAGTATTTAAGTAGTGATAAGAGGGTGCAAAAATTGCAATAACTACCCTCTAGATTTTCTCAATGAATAAATATATTGAAACGGATACTCCGAGACCATGGACAAAGATAGCGAAATAGAGAGAGTAATTATTGTTGGTTTCAATTATGGATTGACACAAAAAAAACTTTTCCCTTAAAATGTCATATCTCAGATACCAAACTTTTCCCTTAAAATGTCATATCTCAGATACCAAACCATAGACATGCAACAATGCATGCAGGCATGTACGTATACTTCCACTGTAAGTAAGCATGCATGCAAGCAGAACTTACATTTAGACACTAGGAAGCGAACAAGTTGTAAGCAGCTTCAGGATCTGTTTGGAACGGCTGCGGCTTTCCTGAAAAGCGGTTTTCAACTATACTGCATAGGTGAACGGCTGTGCAGGCAGAATTTACATTTAGACACTAGGAAGCCCACAGGTTGCAAGCAGCTTCAGCATGTAGTAGAAGCGAGCTTCGAGCTAGCATGTGTGCTTTGTTTTTGGTCGTCAGAATTGAACGTGCATGCAAACAGGTTACACTAGCTTGGAGACATGTACATATGCTGCAACTCTGGAGAGACGAATTAAAGCTATCTCCATTGGTGATCCAGAAAAATTAACCATCTATCGATTTGCCCCCGGTTGTGTACGTTGTAGCTGCAGATCTAGGTAAAGCCTATAGAGAGATCGAGTAGCTGAGCTGAGAGAGCTAGCTCGCTGCTGACTACCGGGCGGAAAGTGCCAAGCAAATGCCCCCTGGTTTCGGCCACCGCATACGCCATTAGCTGGCATCGGATTGGGATCCCTGCATCCAAGGATTCAAAGCAGAGATCTGCAGTGCATGTCATTCGGAGCTATCTCTATCATTCAGGAGGAAAATAAAGATGGAGGCCAATAGCTATAGCGTGCTTGGTACTGGTTGCTACAGTGTACTGTGGGGGCAGAGATCCGGATCCCATTAGCATCTGATCAGGGAGCAGTATTTGATGAGGAATTTGGAGTGGTTTTGTTGGCGTTGATACCTGCAGCCCATCCCAGTATGTAGAAGCCACCAAGTCCAGCCCAGGATGATAAAGTAGGCTAAGATCAAAGCATGGACCCAGCCATCTTCTCTTTCTGTTGCTTGGGCTCGAAGTAGTTGGACTACATACAATCTAAGGACTAGTGTCTCTCACCAAAAAATAAAATAAAAATCCAAGGACTAATGAAAACATGCTAAAGATTGAAATCCCATAAAAATCAAGGCTTCGAAGCTTCCAAAGATTCTATAAAAAACGATGTAGAAGTGGCATGTGCTATTGCCATGTAAAATTCAAGACCAGAATCAATAGCATTCTGCAATATATGAAAAACGACAAGTTCTGCAGAACAATGCAAGATCATTGTTATAGTTTTTGACTATACAAAGAATTTATACCCTTTGAAAGAAATCAATCTAATAAAAGAGTTGCATCTCCTATTCTCTCGCATCTGTACCCTCTCTCTCTCACTCACCCACTCACTCACTCACTATATATATATATATATATATATATGTGTGAGAAAATGGTATAGTACTTCAGGGAGTACGTATTCTTATTTCTCATATACCACTTAAATTATATGATAATACATCTTTATCAATTTGAGCATACTTCAATGATGATTACAAGATACCTCAAAGTGAGTTCTATGAAAAATTTCATTAGTCCACTTTTTATGGCAAAAATTGTATATATACTTCTTTTATATATGAAAATAGTATATAACAAAAAATAAAAAGCTCTAATGAAAAAATTTCAATCAAATTGCATTGGAGTATTTTATAATTGGTATTTAAGTACACTGAAAGTGATAAAGAAGTGTAGTATGTATGTATGTATGTATGTGTGTGTGTGTGTAAGATACCCCTTAAATCGTATGATGATACATATTTATCAATTTAAGCATACTCCAATAAGGATTATAAGATAAGTTCCACGAATTTTTTTTTTTTTATGAAAATTCAATTTTTATAGCAAAGTTTGTGTATATATTTCTTTTATATATGAAAAGGGTATATAATAAAAAAAAATAAAGCACCCGTGCACCTTGCAAACACCTCCCCCTCGACGGTACGGCGCGCTAGCCGCACGAGCATGGGGTGAACTAGGAGGTAGCTCGCGATGAAGACGACGACGCCTCACATGAGCGTCCATAAGGATGGGAACAGCCTATAGCGCGCGTGTGCGAGCACCGTGGTGACGATCAGACTAATCCAGGCGAAGGTGTCATTGAGGAGCGAGACGAAGAGCGTGAGCTGGTCGATGTTGGTGCCGGCGAGCTTGAGCTCGGCAATGTTGCAGGTGAGAACGGTGAAGGCAGTGGAGGAGAAGGTGGCACCGAAGGAGAGGCTGCTGAGGAAGTGGCCCTTTTCTGGCGAGAGTCGTCTCGCGAGCTACATTTCTCACCACCTCCTTCTTCGCGACTGACCGCGCCACCTTCTCCGTGCCAGTTGTGCCACTACCTACCTCCTTCTCTGTCGCGCTCGGACACGCCATGCCGCTACCTCCTTTGTTGCCGACCGTGCTGGGCCGGTTCATCGTGCCAGAGTGCGGATTCAGGCATGGCACAGGCGTTCGTGCTAGCTCGGCCCGACCCATGAACAGGAGTACGGACCCAAGCACAACACATGCGTTTGTGTCTTGCCAGCTCGGCTCATAAACAGTACAAAAACGTACTGTGCTCAGACGGGTCAACAATATTATGCTTCTGGCTGGCCCGACCCATCTGGCCATGTCTAAGTCGAGGACGAAGATGTTGCGGGTGGGGTTGACGACGTCGGTGAAGTGGGGAAGGCGGTCAAGGAGAAAGCCCCGAGTATCTCGAAGATGTATCTCGGGAGGCGGATCGGGGAGAGGAGGAGGGTGGCGGCGCGGGTGGTGGAGGTGATGTGGAGGATCTGGAAGAGGAGGAGCGGGGTGGAGAAGTCGAGCGAGTTGTCACCGGTCTGGATGCCGCCCATGGTGATCTTGCTCGGGTAGAAGCACATCAGGTGCGTCCGGTTCGACCACGTCGTCTGGTTCCAAAGATCCGACAGGGGGTCGCCCACCGCCGCCCCCGCCACCATTGTCCTTCTCCCGCCTCAGCTGCCCGGGAGAAGGACAGAGGGCGTCCGTACTACGTGGTAAGGAGCGATCGATGCCTCGATCGGAGGAGGAGCTGCCCGCTACTATTTTTGAGCGTTTCGGCACTGCATTTGTGTTCGTGGCCTTTATTTTAGATGGCCTGTTTGTTTGCTGGTTTGTTTGCGGGTTACGAAGGACTCACGGGGTCTCTCCTGTAAGGAAGCCAACATGGGCCTTCTCCCTCCTCGGAATCCGGATCGTCGTTGCAGGAGGCGTCTCCACCCAGACCACCGCACCATCGTTCGGGCCGCCCGAGGATACAGTTGAGCGCCACCGGCCGGAAGCTGTTGCTTGCTTCCACCACTGGCGGCGAGAAATGCAGCTCGCGAGAGGCGGTGCCCGTCGGAGCTAGATTCGCTGAGGCGGTCCCCCCTTTCTTTCTTCTAGTTTGCGACCGGAGATGTTGCAGCTGTATGTATTATCCTATTAAGTAGGCCTATCTGTGATGTTTCACTTTTGCACTTGCATATTGCAGGAATTCGACTCACCTGGAGCTTGTGGATTTGTACCTTCCGTTGCTCAAGTAAGCGGTGAGTATTCTACAGCTGCATGCGTGTGTTTGCAGTGCACAAGTAGCTGTACACGGTCATGATTCTGACCAGATTTCTCCGCAACATTGTTCTGTGCTGTTGCAGCCTTGTAGGGAGGGAGAGGTAATTATGCAGTTAAAGAGCAAAGATTAAAGAGGGCCTTTTGCAAAAGTTGGATTCTCAAAGAGCATACCCCTTTATGTTGCTTTTAGTTGTAAAGGTCATTTCCATTCATCATCCACATATTCCTTCATATACAGGCCGTCATCATCCCAGGGTGAGAATCAAGAAGAGGGTGTGACAAGAAGATGCTGAAGAAACTGCTATCAAAGCCTAAGAGCAAGAAGAAGGAGGCTGCCTCTTCTTCCCTTGCCACTTTGGATCAGCTACACGAGGTCTTTCATCCTCTTTTCTGCCCTAATTCTTTTGTTTTATCTTTCCTATTCTTGATCTTTACCTTCCGCGCTTGTGTTTCTTGACTTGCCTCAGCAGTAATATATCATCTGGAGTCAAGATAGGGTTGGATTAGGGTGCTGGGCCGTTAGGAGAGATCTCTAATTAGTTTTCGTCAAGAAAAAAAGGTTTAGAATTAACAACTAATCACTTGTGAACATATAAAGAAAAATCCTCGGTACTGTGTATTGCCCAAGTAAATAGTAAGGCCAATCTCAAGAAACAACCCTGTCCATCTTCTGTAACTCTGTTGAATATGTAAACATGTGGATTTCTGTATTCAATTGATTTCCAGAACACAAGAGTCGAAGTAAACAATACAATTAAATTCTTTTTTTGACATGGCCAAACTTGCCAGTCAGTTGTAGATTTTGACTATTAGTTGCCATATTTCTAGAAGAATATAGTTTGTTGAATTCAAGATATGGTCAACTGTATTGTCCTAGTCAATTTTTGGATAGCACGTATCTGTTTTAAGGACATAATAAACTTTCGTATTTGATGCTGACAATGTTGTGCTCTGTTTCTTGTTTTTTTTAATCAAAGTGATGTTCCGCCTGCTCCTCAATCTACATCATAACTAATTCACAACAAATTAATAAAAATATTTGTGGGGCACAAAAAACATTGTCATCATAAGAATGTGAAACTTGTGCAAAGGCAAAGGAAAGGGAAACTTCAACTTAGGTTGATGTATTATTCTACGCATTCCCAGCTGCAGCCTCAGTTTAAGTGATACCAATCTATTCTGTCTTCACTTTGCTATCGTTGCATACAATGTCACAATGGCAACATTTCTCACAACAAATGTTGCATAATGTTGAAGATAGTTTTAATTTATCTGAAAAAAGTCAAGAGCCTCTTATATGTTGAAGAACTCATACTAGCAAGTCAGTTAGATAATTTTTAGTTGCTAGAGTTATGGATACAGCTGAAGATGTTAATTTGACTATTTTATATTTACCATTCACAGTGGCTTATTTTAAATACTGTTTGTACGTTTAGACTCTAGAAATGCTGGAGAAGAAAGAGTGTTTTCTTCAGAAAAAGTCTTCTGCAGAAGTAGAAAAGGCTAAGGATTATACAAAAGCAAAGAACAAGAATGGCAAGCAAGTGTTTCTTTGAAGAAACTTATTTGTTTGTTTATAAACTTCTGTTTCAATCTTATGAGAATTTAGCTATGCATATGCATTAAGGTTCAAGAGCTTTGCAACTGGAAGGTTTGTAAAGAAAAATATCTGTGCCCTCATTGTGTTTTGGTCAAAAATCGACCTTCATGGTCATGTCTTGCACAGAATCCATCAACCAGTGTGTAAGACAAAGAAGGAGAGACTATAATTTAGTGAGCTTGCATGTCTAGACACCATTTCCTAACTATTGGTTATTTAATGATGGGAAAAATAGTGTTTCTTAAGCTTGTGATGCTTTTGTAACTTACATGAGAAATAGCTTCTTGTTTGTTGCAGCTACAATTCAGTGTTTAAAGAAAAAGAAGTTGTACGAAACACAAATTGAGCAGCTAGCAAATTTTCAACTGTGGGTTCATGATCAGGTGTATCTTCGGTCTTGAATCTTGATCTCACATTTCTGAAATTCCAGAAGGTTGCAATAAATTGATACAGAATTACTTTTTTTTGTAGATTATAATTCTTGAAAGTGCAAAGGCAACTACTGACACCGTTGATGCTTTGCGTTCCGGATCATCTGCTGTCAAAGCTATTCAACAATCACTGTAAGATTCAATTTCCCCTCTACTTTCCATTGCAGTGGCATATGAAGCTGTAAGATTTCAATTCGCCAAAGGACTCCATTCTACCATTCCTATTGTTACATGAAAATTTATCCTTAGTTTAACGATTTCTATCCAAGCTAGTTCAGGTTTGTTTATTGTTTCCCCTTTTATTCTTGAGTTTGTGCACCTTCTGAGCTTACTAGATCTCATGTATTGAAGGCTTTCATTTAGACTCTATAGTTACAATATATGTAGTATGTACTCACAAAAAATGTCCATTCATTTCAAACATGAATGAGCTATGTGGCTCATTTGGAGGCATGCAGCCCATCAGTTGGAACTAAAATCCTAATAACGTGTCCTTGAATGAACTGACCATGGTAATTCTTCTGCAGGAGTATTGATGACATTGAAAATGCGATTGAAGAGGCGAATGAACAAACAGAAAATATGAGACAGATACAGGAAGTACTGGCATCACCAGTCGGTGCTTCTGCTGATTTTGACGAGGTGTCGGTTCTTTTCCCTTTGCACCAGTTAACAAATGTTCAAACTCATACAATCCAAACTCGAAATAATTTAGTGAAGTCAGTGTCATGTCACGAAGACAATAATAAGAAACAAGTCTAGTGCGTTTGCCATAGCTTCAAAGATGTAAATGTGTATGAAGTGAAAGTGGAGCGGTGGGAGTTTCTTTTGTACAATTACAGACACTGTCAATTTTCAAGATGCGTAACGCGGTTTTCTTGTTCGAAACAGGATGAGCTAGAAGCAGAGCTGGAAGATCTCGAGGAGGAAGAGCTTGATGAAAAGTTGCCTGAACCACCGGTGAGGATATCTGTGGAACCATCAGCATCTGCTACATCTTCTCAACCAGCCAAGGAATTGGCTGAACCGACCAAACTTCAGGCAGATATGGCACTTCAGGTCTAAACTGCAGTTTGGAGAGAATGCTGACATTGCAGCCTCTGTATTTCACTGACATCCTGGCGTGTACATGTACAGCATGTTGTAAATTCAGGTTGTTGTAGAAGATTCCTTCCTTTCACTAGTTTCTTGCATGGTGTTAGCCTCTGTGCACTGTGATTTGATAGTGTAGCCTGGCATACAACTGATTACAGCTTACCTGTTAGTATGTTTCATCCCTACTGAGCAAAGAGAGCTCTTACTCCATAAATGAGTTGAAGAACCACACACGTTGCCCATGTCGGATGGCTTCCAAAATCATAAGTCCTATTGTCAAGTCCCGGTGCGCGAGGTATGTCTCCTATTGAATTGGAGTTATCCTTGCCTGAGGAGTGAGGATTACACGAGAAAATGAAATAATCCTACTTTCATACGTACTTTCATACGCCATAGGAAACAAGAACAGTCTGTGTAACACCCAATTCCCGGGTTTTGCAAAGTCTTCGTGTGTTCAAGAATCAAGGAACTCAACTTCCGAAGTTTGCCCAAAATGCTCAAGGATTGATTCCCCGAAAGCCGAGCTCTTCTTCCCAAACCCCTAACCCTAACCTAACCTAACCCTAGCCCCCCGCCGCGCCATGCCCCGCTCGCGCTCGAACCTCCACCCCGCCGGCCGCGCTAACGCCCGATCCGCGCGCCTCGACCCATCCATCTCCTCTGCCGCTCGATCGCGCGCGCCTCCGCGCCTCGGCACTCCCGCCGTGCCATCGTCAACGGTCACCTTCCTCCCCTCGGCCTTTAAAAGCCCCGGCGCTCCCGCTCCTCTCCACCACCCCTTCTTCCCAGCGAAACCGAGCAAGAAGAAGAGAGAGCAAAGAGTTGGAAGGACTCACCTTCGGAAGCCGCGCGCTGCCGCCTCCTCGTCTGCCGCCGCGGAACTCCCTTCTTCTCCATCGTGCGCTTGCTCCTCCTCCGTCACGGTGCGCCGTCGCGCCGCCGTGTGAGCCCTCCTCGCGCCGCCGCCCGTTTCTCCCTCCCTCGCGCCTAGCACCTCTCCCTCTCTCTGTGGGAGGTCGGCCCGTGAGCCCTCTCTCGCCTTTTTCTTTCTTGGCGATGGGCTGCAGCCGCAAGCGCGTGCGTCGGCCGTTCGGGCGGGCAAAAACGGCCGTGGGCCACTTTTCCTTTTCTTTTCTTTCCCTTTTCTATTTTGTTTTCAAAGAGAGGCTTCAATTATTTATTTCTCCTCATTGTAGCTCCAAAATTGTGAAGTTTGTTTCTAAAAATTTCTAAAATCAAGCCCTTTCTTTTGGTGCTAGTTTGGTTTATTTTGAGCTCATTTGATGAGTTTTTGTTATTTAGTTAATTTATTTGCTCGTCTATTTCTTTTCCGTACGATCGATCGCGTAGAGTTCGGAAGCCTGAGACCCCACTTCGATCAAGCTCAAGAGTATCAAGATCATCTAGCCGTAGACCAAAGTAGTCAACACTTTGATCATATTGAACCTACATTTTATGCAAATTATGTTCCGTTAAAATATCAAATTGCATGCTTTAGTTTCCTTATGCAAATGTATGTTAAACACCCTAAGGTAGCTAAATGCCAATTTGGTGTTTAATTATTAATACACCACCCCTTGATAATTGAATTGCCTTAAACCCTTGTCACCCTAGTAAATATATGGTAACGATACTAGTTTTTAGGCTATACTTAAGTGCCATGCTAGCCTTGCTTAAGTATCGGGGTATCATCTACCCCATTCATCATCTTTTGAAATGAACATGATTTTGGGCAGTCATTGGGTGTAAATGACTGAGATGGTTATAATGTTGTTTTTTTTTTCTCCTACCTCTTAAAAACCCTAAAAATTGCTTATCACATCTGGGCGGGTGGTATGATGGATGGTATGTTGGTGGGTGCTAATGCAGCCCAAGGAATGTTGGTTTGTGGATGGTATGTGGTATGAACCGCCCAGATGGTCCCTAAGGACTTAATCTCGTGATGACCTCCCAATGTAAAACAAGATGCGACCACATGTCTATAATGGTGTCGACTGGCTAAATAATTTGTATCCGTTAGTATGAGTTGCACCAGCGGATGACCGCTACGCCATAAGCCTATGTGGCTATGGGTTGGGGTGTACGACTTACTGGTCTATGTGAGCGTAAGTCGTGTGGCGCAAGAGGGGTGCAGGAAAGAGTTGACGGGTCTATGTGAGCGTAACTCTTCTCGGTGAAACCTTAGCGGGTGTAACAAATCTTGGTGGATGCATTGTAAAGGCCTTGTGACGATCTCCTTGACTCACATGTCTCACGAAACATGTGTTCATGTCAAAATGATTGTCTCTTGTGGGTAAAGTGTACAACCTCCAGAGAGTGTAATAAAGCTGTTGAATAGCCGTGCCCACGGTCAAGGGCGGACATGGGAACTTACAAGAGTTAGTTCTGCTTATAAAACCTTGTGGGCGGGATAAAATGTGATGGGTCGTTGTGACCACTGTTTGGTTTTTCCACAGGTGGATGTACCCGGTGATGTTAAGTGGTGGATGTAACCGCTTTAAAAATAAGCATGAGGTGGAGGTAACCTCTCTTGTTACAAATATTGCACAAGTAATCTCTTTAACAAATGCAAATTGGTTAAAATGCTAAGTGATAGGACTTTCTAATATTGGTACTCAAAATATTGCTTTGTGCAAATAAATGAACCCGAGCCATCCTTGTTAAGCCTTGCATGTATAATGTCGCATCGTGTGTGTGGCTCATGAGCACTGATAGTTGTGCTCATCCTCGCTCTTTCCCCCAACCCCGAACCCGCAGATCGTGGAGACTACGCCTACTACGAGGACTGGACGCCAAGAGCAAGGAAATGAAGAGGAGTAGTATAGTACTTGTAGTCTAGGTCTCGCCTCGACCGTTGGCTCAGTTGGTACTTGTGTACCTCCTATATTATCCAAGTCCTTGGCTAATATCGGTCGTTACACCTAGTACCCGATCGCTTACTGTGGAGAGACTTGCCCTACCCCTTTGCTTCCGCTAACGCTCGAGATTTTGTAATGAACTCATTTGGCCCGATCGGCCCTATTGTAACTCGACGGCGTGGTCTATTTGAACCCTAATGCTTGTATTAATGAATGATTTGGTCTACGCGATGTATGGGATGATTCAAAGAATGTGTCCGTGAGCGCTATCATCGATCCAGGAATAGCGCAGATTTTTCACGCAGGATTACGGATTACGAAATCCGGTCCGATAGAGTCGGTATCGAGCATACTGATCGTAGGAGCCTTAGTTAGATTGGTGGTTGCCTAAGGTCTTGAGTCTTATTTTCAAAACCTAAGAAAAGCTTTGGCAAAGTATAGTGTATTTATGCTCTTACTTGTCATTCCTAGTTCAGACTTATCCTACTTCACTTTGATTTATTCTGCATCGACTTCCTCTTGTTTTCAAAATTTTAGATGGTCGCTCAGTCGCTCGGCTCTTGGGACTTTTTCTCTCACGGAGAAGACCTCGGAGGCTTCGTGGGGATTTTTCGCCAGCTGATGCAGTATCTGGGATACTACCATCCGCCTATCTTCATGGGCCGGATGACTCAGGTTCTGGACCGAGAGACATGGAGCATGGAGGTTTTCCTCTATGCTAGGGAGGGTGAGTTCAATACTCACACCTTCAAGGCCGAGCACCCAGGCGATGCTTTGGATGTTTGTCCGTGATGTGGCACGACTTGCCGCGTCTCGCTTGTGCGGATGCATGGAGACCTTCGCGAGCTCGCCTTCTACGCTTCCATCCGACTCTCCGGAGGGAGAGCTTTACCCGTGATCCGCCACGTCGAGGCGGATGACTCGCACTGTCACATCGGCTCCACCACGCAGCCTTGTCGATCGCCTCGCCAACGCCGTTGAGCGAGATCGGGCGCTTCGATTTCTCCTCACCGAGCTACGAGCACTCGACACCCTCCGCGACAACATGTTCGAGAGATGGTGAAGCTCACCGCAGGTAGAGCGGAGAGAGCGCCGCTTGCGTAGCCGCACGCCTCGAGCCGCCACTGCGGCCGCCGCCCGCTCTGCGGACTCCGCCGCCGTCCCGGCAACCCGCTGTGCCGACGTTTTCCACAGAGGACCCGCACCGCCACGGCACGCAAGAAAGTGCGTCCACCGCCGACCGACCGCGCCTTGGAGAGTCCAGCGCGTGGGCGTAGCCCGATCCGCGCTGGATTCGACGAGTTCGACCGCGGCGCCACCTCGATCGTTCGCGCCCGACCATCGATCGTAGTCGTTCGTTCGTAATCAGACCACTGCGGTGGTAAGCACCGATGGAGGAGTAGTCCGGGATAGCTAGGTTAACTAGCGGCTTGCTAGGTAGTCTTTTGTTTGCAAGCACTTTCTTTATCCACCTTTTGTAGGCGTTGTGTTTTGTATCTCGTGTCATGGCTTTGCATGGCCTATATCTTTGTGTCCTAGAGTCATGTAACACTTACCCCCTAATATTAATGAATTGCACCATTCGGCTTTGTATCGCATTTGTGTTGTTCGTTCAATTTGTTTTCTTTCTTCAGTGTGTGCCTTAGAGGCCGTGAACCCTCATATACCCTCCCTAGTTCTAAGCCTTAGTGTTTCTCCGCATGGCACTAAGGAGAGCCGCTTGCCCAATCCGTGGTGCTTTCGCGGTCGTGGAAGAGGCCGTGGCTATGGCCGTGGTCGTGGTCAAGACCTACCTCCCCACCGCCGAGCATCCAACAATGGCACAAGTTATGCAAAGAACAAGCCCAAATCCTTCAAGCCTTGCTCGCTAATCAACAAGCGAGCGACCGGTCATCACTCTAAGTGGCGATTTCCTCAGACAAGACCTCTTACCTTTGCCTCGTGAGATGAACCCCTGGAAGCAGAAGATTGGCTGAGGGATACTGAGAAGAAGCTCCACCTAGCCCGATGCTCGGAGGAAGACAAGGTGGACTTTGCCACTCACCAGTTGAAAGGAGCCGCCGCTGCTTGGTGGGAAAACTACCTCGCTGCTCAAGGTGGTGAAAGCCCAGTAGCAGGAGAAGAAGAAGCGGCGAAGCATCCGCATCGGAGATCGGCAGGATCCTCGCCATCGTTGAAGCAATTGTCTTGGCAATGGTACCGACGAGACCGCACCGCATGGCGGCCAATCTCTGGACGAGTTCAAGACTGTCTTCAGACTAACTTTGTACTCGCTGTACAATGAGGCTAAAGAAGAATGAGTTTAGAACTCTCAAGCAAGGTCAAATGACAACAACGAATATCTAACCAAGTTTAACTGCTTGCTCGCTACGCTCCCAGTGACGTAGCTGATGAAGAAGAGAAGATAGACCGCTTTGTGGAGGGAATGCGTGGGGACATGAGAAGCCAGCTTATCCTCCATGATTTCCCTAGCTTCCACCACTTGATCAACAAGGCCCTCGTACTGGAAAACGAGAAGAAGATTGCGGAAGTTAGCCGCAAGAGAAAGATGGTATTCCAGAAGCCGCAAGGTGGCTTTCCTCAGAAGTCAACATTCCCTGGCAGCTCATCTTTTAAGCCAGCTGTAGTTTCTCCACAAGGAACTCAAGCTCCAGCCCCGCGTACTAATGGGAATGGTTTCCGCATCCTTCGCCCGCCGGACGACTGCAACAAGCAACCCAACTCTCATCTCCATTGTTTCCACTGTGGAGTGAGAGGACACTTCGCCAATCGATGCCCTCAACGTCGTAACACTCCCGCGGTTCAACTCAGAGCCACACCACTCAAGGTCAAACATCGGCTCAAGCAGAACCATCAGCCCGCAAGCACCTAGATCTACCTCGACACCAAATCGCGCCATGTGAACCATGTCACGGCCGAGGAGGTTCGAGAAGCTACAGGAGTTCTAATGGGTACGTTCTCGTTAAATCGATGCAGCACAAGTTTTGTTTGATTCTGGAGCTTCACATTCTTTTATATCAAGAAGATTTGTTGAAAGGCTTAAGTTGCCAACTTTTAAGCTAAAGAAACCCGTGGTACTTAGTTCACCCGGGGGACCCTTGACTACTATCTTAGTAAGTCCCCGAGTAGAGATTGCTATGGAAAATTCTGGATTCCTAGCAAACCTTCTAGTACTTCAGTCCCAAACTCTGGATATCATCCTAGGGATGGATTGGTTGGCCCGATACCAAGGTATGATAGATTGTGCCAACAGAAAGGTGGTACTCACCAAAAACTCGGGCACCACAATAAAGGTTAATGTATACCGCTCCTCAGGTTTGGATCGTACAATCCATAACCTCGAGAAGGTGACTCTGGAAACAATACCTGTAGTTCAAGATTACCGGAAGTTTTCCGGAAGAATTGCTCGGCATGCCACGGCATCGAGACATAGAATTTGTGATCAACCTAAAGCGGAACGACCCCAATTGCCAAGAGGCCATATAGGATGGCAGTTGATGAGCTTGAAGAGCTTAAGGTACAAATGGAAGAATTACAAAAAAGGATTTATTAGACCTAGCTCATCCCCTGGGTTCGCCAGATTTTTGTAAAGAAAAGGATGGCACCGCGGATTGTGTGTAGATTACAGAGCCCTCAATGAGGTGACCATCAAGAATAAGTATCCCTTGCCCGCATTGATGATCTATTCGACCAACCGTGTCAGAGCAACAGATGTTCTCCAAGATAGACCTAAGGTCGATATCATCGAGTTAAGATCGTAATGAGGACATCCCTAAAATGCACTTTTACCACCGTATGGCTTGTATGAGTTCACGCTTATGTCGTTTGGCTTGACAAATGCGCCACCTACTTCATGAACCTTATGAACAAAGTATTCATGGAATACCGATAAGTTTGTTGTTGTGTTCATAGACGACATCTTAATCTACTCCAAGACTAATGAGAACATCTGAACATCCGCATTTGGTCCCGAGAAGCTTAAGAACATCACCGTATGCCAAGTACAGCAAGTGTGAATTTTGGCTTCAAGAGATCGATTTCCTCGGACATATCGTATCCATTGGAGGAGTCGCATTGACTCATCCAAAGTAGAAACGGTGTTGGGTTGGAAACAACCAACCTCGATGACCGAAGTGCGTAGTTTTCTCGAATGGTCGGATACTACGCACGCTTCATTGAAGGATTCTCAAAACTATCCGGACCAATGACCCACCCGCAAGAAGGAAAAGAAGTACGAATGGATGAAGCTTGTGAAAAGAGTTTCCAAGAGTTGAAGAAGAAGTTAACCATCGCACGGTGTTAGTCTTGCAGGACATACACAAGGACTTTGAAGTCTATTGTGATGCTTCGCGCCAAGGTCTTGGTTGCGTGACTTATGCAAGGAGGAAACGTCGAGCATATGCATCCCGACAACTCCGTCCACATGAAGACAATTATCCAACTCATGATTTGGAGTTAGCAAAGTAGTGCATGCCCTAAAGATTTAGCGGCATTACTTGATTGGAAATCATTGCAATATCTATACGGACCACAAGAGTCTTAAGTATATTTTCACCCGAGTGCACCTCAACCTCCGACAAAGGAGATGGTTAGAACTGATTAAAGATTACGACTTGGATGTTCATTACCATCCTGGGAAGGCTAATGTAGTGGCCGATGCATTAAGCCGTAAGTCCTACTGCAAAAATGTTATGGTTCAAGAGTATCAACCTGAGCTTTGCAAGGAATTAGAGGCACTTAACCTCGAGTTAGTAGAACAAGGCACCTTAGCAGCTATGGAAGTTCAACCAACCTTGGAAGAACAAGTCAAGACCGCTCAGAAAGGACACCCTGGAGTTGAGAAATTTAAATATCTCATGGTCAAAGGAAAGGCCTCAAAGATGGTGGAAGACCAACAAGGTATCCTATGGTATGAGAAACGTCTCTTTGTTCCCCACCAAAAGGAGCTCAAAGAATTGATTCTAAAAGAAGCCCATAGCTCAGCATACACCATACACCCGGGCAGCACCAAGATGTATCAAGATATGAAGATTCTATATTGGTGGCCGCGAATGAAAAGGGACATCGCCGAGTTCGTAGCTTGTTGCGATGTGTGCCAACGGATCAAAGCGAACATCGAGACCGCGCAGATTGCCGCAACCACCGCAAATCCTCGGTGGAAGTGGGAAGAAATTGGAATGGATTTCATTACGGTCCGCCGAGAACCAAGACCGGATATGATTCCGTATGGGTCATAATCGCAGATTAACCAAAGTTGCCCATTTCATCCTGTGAAGACCACCTACAAGGGAGATAAATTAGCCGAAGTTATACATGGCTCGTATTGTATGTCTGCATGGAGTACCCAAGAGGATAGTCTCGGATCGAGGTTCTCAGTTTACCTCGCATTTCTGGGCTAGTCTCCATGATGCACTTGGAACTCACTTGAACTTTAGCACAGCATATCATCCTCAGACTGATGGACAGACAGAAAGGGTAAATCAGATTCTTGAAGACATGCTTCGGGCTTGTGCTTTAGAGTTTACCGTAGACTGGGAGAGATGTCTACCATATGCAGAATTCGCCTACAACAACAGTTACCAATCCAGTTTGAAAATGTCCCCGTTTGAAGCACTCTATGGGAGAAAATGCAGAACTCCCTTGCATTGGTCAGAATCAGGAGAAGGTTATATCTTCGGACCAGATACTCTCAAGCAAGCAGAAGAGAAAGTCAGATTGATCAGAGATCGTCTACAAGCCGCTCGCATGAGAAAAGTTATGCCGACAACCGTCGTAGAGAGTTAACTTTCGAAGTTGGAGATCATGTATATCTCAAAGTGTCGCCCCTTCGAGGAATGCGAAGGTTTAAAGTGAAAGGCAAGCTTGCGCCAAGGTACATAGGCCCGTTCCCAATCACCGCCAAGCGTGGAGAGGTAGCATATCAACTGGAATTACCAGAAAAATTGTCAGATGTCCATAATGTGTTCCACGCCTCACTCAAGAAATGCTTCAGAGTACCGGAAGAGCAAGCTCCAATTGAAACCATTGCACTCGTAAAGACTTGTCGATCCGAACATCCGATCAAGATTCTTGATGTCGTGGAGAAGCAAACAAGGCGCCGATCATCCGCTATGCAAAGTGCAATGGAGCAACCACTCGGAGAGAAGCCACGTGGGAGCGTGAAGATCGCTTGAAGTTGGATTACCCCTACATTCTCGAGGAGCTCGAATCTCGGGTCGAGATTCTTTTAAGGTGGGTAGGTTTTGTAACACCCAATTCCCGCTTTTGCAAAGTCTTCGTGTGTTCAAGAATCAAGGAACTCAACCAGAAGTTTGCCCAAAATGCTCAAGGATTGATTCCCCGAAAGCCGAGCTCTTCTTCCCAAACCCCCTAACCCTAACCCTAACCCTAACCCTAACCCTAGCCCCCGCCGCCATGCCCTCGCTCGCGCCGGGACCTCCACCTCCGGCCGGCGTCGCTAACGCCCCGCCCGCGCCTCGACCCGTCCCATCCCTCGCCGCGCTCGCGCGCAGCCCGCCGCGCCCTCGGCACTCCCGCCGTGCCATTGTCAACGGTCACCTTCCTCCCCGCCTTTAAAAGCCCCGCGCTCCGCTCTCTCTCCACCACCCTTCTTCCCAAGCGAAACCCGAGCAAGAAGAAGAGAGAGCAAAGGAGTTGGAAGGACTCACCTTCGAAGCCAGCTGCCGCTTCCCTCCGCTGCCGCCGCGCCTGAACTCCTTCTTCTCCATCGTCCGCCGCTCCTCCTCCGTCACGGTGCCGCCGTCGCCGCCGCCGTGAGCCCTCCTCGCGCGCGCCCGTTCTCCTCTCCTTCGCCTAGCACCTCTCCTCTCTCGCTGTGAGGTCGGCCCGTGAGCCCCCTCTCGCCTTTTCTTTCTTGCCGATGGGCTGCAGCCGCAGCGCTGCGCTGTCGGCCGTTCGGCCGGGCCGAAAAACCGGCCGTGGGCCACTTTTCCTTTTTCTTTTTCTTTCCCTTTTTCTATTTTGTTTTCAAAAGAGAGGCTTCAATTATTTATTTCTCCCTCACTGTAGCTCCAAAAATTGTGAAGTTTGTTTCTAAAAATTTCTAAAATCAAGCCCTTTCTTTTGGTGCTAGTTTGGTTTATTTTGGAGCTCATTTGATGAGTTTTTGTTATTTAGTTAATTTATTTGCTCGTCTATTTCTTTTCTGGTACGATCGATCGCGTAGAGTTCGGAGAAGCCGGAGACCCCCACTTCGATCAAGCTCAAGAGTATCAAGATCATCTAGCCGTAGACCCAGGCGAGTCAACACTTTGATCATATTGAACCTACATTTTATGCAAATTATGTTCCGTTAAAATATCAAATTGCATGCTTTAGTTTCCTTATGCAAATGTATGTTAAACACCCTAAGGTAGCTAAATGCCAATTTGGTGTTTAATTATTAATACACCACCCCTTGATAATTGAATTGCCTTAAACCCTTGTCACCCTAGTAAATATATGGTAACGATACTAGTTTTTAGGCTATACTTAAGTGCCATGCTAGCCTTGCTTAAGTATCGGGGTATCATCTACCCCATTCATCATCTTTTGAAATGAACATGATTTTGGGCATCATTGGGTGTAAATGACCGAGATGGTTATAATGTTGTTTTTTTCTCCTACCTCTTAAAACCCTAAAATTGCTTATCACATCCAGGCGGGTGGTATGATGGATGGTATGTTGGTGGGTGCTAATGCAGCCCAAGGAATGTTGGTTTGTGGATGGTATGTGGTATGAACCGCCTGAGATGGTCCCTAAGGACTTAATCTGTGATGACCTCCCAATGTAAAACAATGACGACCACATGTCTATAATGGTGTCGACTGGCTAAATAATTTGTATCCGTTAGTATGAGTTGCACCGTGCAGATGACCGCTACGCCATAAGCCTATGTGGCTATGGGTTGGGAGTGTCGACTTACTGGTCTATGTGGCGTAAGTCGTGTGGCGCAAGAGGGTGCGGGAAAGAGTTGACTGGTCTATGTGAGCGTAACTCTTCTCGTGTGAAACCTTAGCGGTGTAACAAATCTCGTGGATGCATTGTAAAGGCCTTGTGACGATCTCCCTTGACTCACATGTCTACTAAACATGTGTTCATGTCAAAATGATTGTCTCTTGTGGGTAAAGTGTACAACCTCTGCAGTGTAATAAACTGTTCGAATAGCCGTGCCCACGGTCAAGGGCGGACATGGGAACTTACAAGAGTTAGTTCATTTATAAAACCTTGTGGGCGGGATAAAATGTGATGGGTCATGTGACTGTTTTGGTTTTTCCTGGTGGATGTACCCAGTGATGTTAAGTGGTGGATGTAACCGCTTTCAAAAATAAGCATGAGGTGGAGGTAACCTCTCTTCATACAAATATTGCACAAGTAATCTCTTTAACAAATGCAAATTGGTTAAAATGCTAAGTGATAGGACTTTCTAATATTGGTACTCAAAATATTACTTTGTGCAAATAAATGAACCCGAGCCATCCTTGTTAAGCCTTGCATGTATAATGCCGCATACGTGTGTTGGCTCGCGAGCACGTAGTTGTGCTCATCCTCGCTCTTTCCCCAACCCCGTAACCCGCAGATCGTGGAGACTACGCCTACTACGAGGACCGGACGCCAAGAGCAAGAAAATGAAGAGGAGTAGTATAGTACTTGTAGTCTAGGTCTCGCCACCGTTGGCTCGTTGGTACTTGTGTACCTCCTATATTATCCAAGTCCTTGGCTAATATCGGTCGTACACCTAGTACCCCAGTCGCTTGCCTGTGGAGAGACTTGCCCTACCCCTTTTGCTTCCGCTAACGTACTCGAGATTTTGTAATGAACTCATTTGGCTTGATCGGCCCTATTGTAACTCGACCCGGCGTGGTCTATTTGAACCCTAATGCTTGTATTAATGAATGATTTGGTCTACGCGATGTATGGGATGATTCAGCAATGTGTACTGTGAGCGCTATCTACTGATACAGGGAATAGCGCAGTATTTTTCACAGAGGATTCTGGATTACGAAATCCGGGTCCGACAGTCTGCCTTGAAAGAAGAAGAAGAAGAAGAAACTATACAAAATGCAGAAAGGATTCAATGCGTAAATTAAAGGTGGCCGTCTGACTAACTTGACAAACAAAAATATACCCAATAAAAGTCAAGTGCAAAAGGCCAAATCGGCTTTCGGCTTGTGACAAAAAGAATGCTACTCCTTGACCACTGGTGTTAAAATATCATACCTGCCCAGCAGAGAAAAGAACCTTGATCACTGTGTTGGATTCTATTCTTTAGTCACCTATATCAATTTTCATTTTTAATACTCCACCCTGATTGAATATATTACAGGGGACGTGTGTGTATTAGGAGCCTTGACTATGCAAAGATAAAAGGGGTTGCATCATCTGAACATAGGGCTATGTCTAATAAAGCATATATTTAGACTGTAAAGGTACGCCATAATTTGTTACGAGATTGTAAGGTTTTTGTTCCAATTGCATAAGTTAGATTCCAATCTCTTAAGAAACAACGGTTGTTTAGTTAACTAAACTGTGAATCGTATCGTTGTGTGTAGCTATCAGTATTTATTTTAATCGGAAAAGGTAGACAATGTCGATCTCAAGCTACACAAAATATCAGCAGCATAGGCATATACTCTCTCCGGTTAAAAAAAAGCAAGTTGTTTTGGAATACGTACAATCAAACTCTAGAAATTTTGGTAATCAATATCTTTTTAAATATTTAGATTAGATGCATTAAAACCATACGTGTAGATTCGTTTCGAAAAGATTTTTATAATATTATAATTTATTAGATTTTATAAATATATCATAATAATAATTAGTTATCTAAATTATATTTTGAGAATCGTGTCAAATGTTTTTTTGTCTCAGCTCTGAAGCTACACGAGCATAGGTGTTGTCTTCTCCCCAGCCAGGGGAAAATAATCCTATAGGATCTGATTCACAACTCCATTGAGGTGGACCAACTCCACTGCATGACACATGTCCTTTCGTGAATCTCAAAACGCATAGCCTCATAAATAACTGATGTGAATTTTCACGAATCGAATACTGAAGGCTATTACGTCACGCTTTGAGATTCGCGAAAGGACACGTGTCATGCAGTGGAGTTGGTCCACCTCAATGGAGTTGTGGACCAGGTCCTATAGGATTATTTTCCCAGCCAGGAGTGTTTACACGGCAACCTCTCGTACTGACACGTGGACCAAACTTGACAACTACTCTAGGCTATGGCATACTGACATGTGGGTCATAGTTACTTGGCCCTGCTCACTCTACTGACACGCTGGTCCCGCATGGCAGCGAATCCCAGCCCGGCTAAAATGCAGAATTCCGCTACGCCCACAGGGCAAAGGTACCCTGGAAACGCACCCCTCGTTCAGAGGCAGAGCACTCTCCTCTCCCTCCCTCGCCTCGCCACCACCACCGCTCTCTCCTCACCTCCCATGGCGCTTGGCCCTCGAGCCGCACACCCCAATCCCTAACCCTAAATCCCACCCCACCTGCACACACCAACAAGCACAACAACAGCACTCTCTCTCTGTTTCTCACGCTCCTCTATCTCTATGGAGGTGGGGAGCACCGGCTGCAGCGCCAAGCTGGTGGCGGCGTGCGTCATCGGCGGCATCGTCCTGGGCGCGTCCCTGGTAGCGCTCCACCTCAGCGGCCCCGTCGCCATTCCGAGCCTGCGGCCGGTCGATGCGCTGCGGCGGCGGTTCCGGCGCCGCCGCCCCGTGCGCGTGTACATGGACGGCTGCTTCGACATGATGCACTACGGCCACTGCAACGCTCTGCGCCAGGCGCGCGCCCTCGGGGACGAGCTCATCGTCGGCGTTGTCGGCGACGACGAGATCACGGCCAACAAGGGCCCGCCGGTCACGCCACTCCACGAGAGGTCATTTCCAATCCCTTCAGCTTCGCTTTATCACTTTTTCATCTCATTGAATAACTTGCTCATGAAATCTTCCGTACACAATTCTACCGTGTGCTTGCGTGGTGTATAATATTCAACCTTTAGTGCTCCAACATTTTGTTCCAATGAAAATAAAATCAACGTATTTTAACCTTACGTAGATGCTTGTTGTGGGTCTCGCTTTAATTCTATTCGGACAATAGAAATTGCTGGGGAACAGTCGTGGTTGTTGCTCATTGTCAGGATTTGGGACCAAATTTTGGTGTGATTGTGTGACTTAAATGTGTTACTTGAGGTGCTGCTGCATAGATCAGTTGCATCAATTTTTTTGCTTTGTTTTCTTTTTTGGTTTCAAATGAAGTTTAAAGATTATTTTTCATCATAACATCGGGCTGGATAAACTGTTTTTGTGTTTTCGGACTTGCAGGGATCTAAATCAGAGCAGTAGCTGAGAAGGTTAGCACTGTTTCGTTCCATGACTAGTAACCACAGAGAAAGTAGCTGTGAGTTATGGGTACTGGAACTACTATTGGTGTGGTTGTATGGCATGAATGATTTGAATCGTGCAATTAGTATTCCGTTTTTGGAATTAAATGGGTTTTGGTCAGTAGATGGCCTGGCTGGATCCGGGCTGGGATAACGGCGTTAAGCCGCTAAATACTAAATAGTTCTTGAAAGGTTCAGTTGTGCTGGAGGCCCTAACCACTTAGTGATTTGTCCGCCCGTCCATGCAAATCCAAAGAAGTTATCATGGACAATTCAGATTTTAGGCATTTCGTTGGTGTCGTGCTTTTGGTTTTTTGGATGCATTAGGATGTCACTCCCTGAATTTCTATTATGTTTAGAATAGTTTTCTTATTTCTAATGTATCTTTTTTTGGGTAATTCAGGATGATAATGGTCCGTGCTGTGAAATGGGTGGACAATATCATTCCAGATGCACCATATGCCATAACTGAAGATTTCATGAACAAGCTATTCAATGAGTATAATATAGATTACATTATCCATGGTGATGATTCTTGTCTGCTCCCAGATGGTACTGACGCATATGCCCTTGCCAGAAAGGCTGGCCGATATAAGCAGATTAAAAGAACTGAGGGAGTGTCAACAACAGACGTTGTTGGTACTGATTCTGTCTTAGTTTTCTCTTTTCTGTTTTGAATGTTAAAGTTTGATTTGCCATAATGAAATTGAATTCTGAAACTTCTATGGCAAGGGAATATCTGGGCTCTAGTTTTGAGTTGCAAGTTATCTTTGATGGCCGAATCTCATAGTGATCTCCAATATTGCAATTGATTATAGGTCAACCACAAACCTATTTGTTGACAAGCCTACTGTTCACTAATTTTTCTTACCTGATTCCCCCTTATGTGCCACATTAAGAAAGCATTTGACACTAGTGTCCTATTAACAGATGATCAAGGGATAAGCTGTCCCCGAGGGCTACTCTGTTTTTCTTGTTCCCACCATCACATGCACCATAAATTTGCTGTTATATCCATTTATGGGCCAGGATGGTATGGAGCATAATTTATGTTGACTTTTTGGGAACCAATGAATTGCTAGTAGAAACTGCTTATGGTGATAAAAAAGATTTTACTCTGTTTTTCTTCTTCATGGCAGGAAGAATGATTCTTTGTGTTAGAGAGAGATCAGCTTCTGATAGTCACAACCACTCTTCACTACAAAGGCAGTTCAGTCACGGACAAGGTCAGAAAATTGATGATAGTGGATCTGGAAGTGGAACTAGAATATCTCATTTTCTTCCTACATCTCAGCGAATAGTTCAGTTCTCAAATAGCAGGGTATGACTTTTACAGTTTCCCATGCATCAATATATCATTTACTTCTGGGTAATTAACAGTCCATGAGGCTCTGCAACATGGTTTACCACCCAGTCTCGATATTTGAAAATAAAAACTAGTTCTAGGTGGCTACACTTATGTTAATATCTATGAAAAAGGCAGTTCCTTTGTGGTGGGAGTGAGATCGTCTACCTTGAATTCCTCTTGTGACTTACAGGTTTTGCCCAGACAGATGCTCGTTTGTGAACTGCAGATAAGAACTTCAAATGACCAATGTTTCTTTTTTTTCTTGAAATATCATGTTTTTAGTGTTGATGTTCTTATTTGGTATGAATGAGGGCTTGAATTGACAATATAAACAAGCATAATACAGATGAGTGATTTACTGTTTAGTTGTGCTCCACCAATTAGTCAGCTGCCATTTGATCGCCGGTTGAGTGTGCCTGTGATAAAATGGATTATTTCATGACTTAGACGAGTTTAGTGGTGATAGTCACAAACAATAAAAGTTCATATATCCTTGAATTATCAGGAAAATTCGTATGCTTGTAAGAACTACTATTCATTTCGTAAACATAAAACATAATTGAATATAATTTCATTTCTTGGAAACTGGTGATAATTGATGTTATTCTACTATATAAAACTACTGGTTCTTCTGTCTCTAACTTAAAATTAGAATATGACCACATGTTTTTTTTTTCTGTTGACTGTAAGCTTTCCCAGTGCAGGGTCCAGGACCAGATTCTCGGATAGTTTACATAGATGGTGCGTTCGATCTGTTCCATGCTGGACATGTTGAGGTAAATGTCAACCGCTCACCCACCCCAAAAAGGAGAAAAACCATGACATCTTTCTCAGCATGCAGACGCACTTGCATATGCACGTGTTGGCTGTACTTTTTTTTTTTTTCAGTTCTTATTGATGGGAGCAAACTGAACTTAACTCTCCAAGACATAGTAATTCAGACTTTCTGTGTATTTATAGTTTCTTCTACGTAGATATTGCAACTTGCTCGAGGGCTTGGAGATTTCTTGCTTGTGGGTATTCACACAGATCAGACCATAAGGTACTATGATGGTTGCATCTTCTTTTCCTCTTTTAATCATTTACAGGTTACAATGTTTATACAGTTTATTCGTTTTGTAACAGTCCTTTTTCATAGTCAGAGGGCATCTATGTTGAAGCATAACGCCTATACTCGATTCCTTTAACATAACATTCACTCTATATTTTTCTGTTGGTGTTTACTTATTTGCCAGTTCAACTCGAGGACCACATCGCCCAATCATGAATCTCCATGAGCGAAGTTTGAGTGTTTTGGCTTGCCGTTATGTTGACGAAGTGATCATTGGTGCTCCATGGGACGTTTCAAAAGACATGGTGAGTTGTCTATTCTACTCTCAACTATGACATTATATACTTGTAGTATTAAATGTTTGATGCAACCGTTAGTACTAATTCCTTGAACATGGCACTCTGGAGTCTAGACTTTACATGCATTGTATAGATCTTGAACATGACATATATGCTATGCTAGTAAAAGCCTAATTTCATGTCTAGTATTAATTTTAGACGCAAATATGGGCTGACTTGCGCCTATTTATTGATATATGCAGTTGGACTAAGTCTTACTTTCATAGCACAGTTAAATTCACTAAAAGTTAGGCCTTGGCTTGGTTCCAAATTTTAGTTTGGATGTAAGCTAGGTTTGACCTTAGCTAAACTAGGCCAGGTTAGATATATGTCTAGAGTTCAGATTTGAACCAGATTAGAAATAGGTGTAAGCCCATTAGCACTCCTAGGTCCACTATGTATGCATTTAACCGGATGATGCACTTGTTATTTACATTGGACAGAAAGGCCTAGACCTAGCTTTGATGGAAGCTGGAACTGAGTTCTTACAAGTCACAGAATCATAAAAGGAGCTGGTCCTCTAATCATAGCTTGACAAAAGTCAAAACTTCAAACTGACAAAAGTCAGAAAACATCAAAATAACACCCACACAAAACAGCACTACCTCCGCGGAATACAAAAACTGATTATAGGCAAGTATGAGAATTAGTGCACTACAAAAGAAAAGACAAAAATGAAATCAACAGAGAGCAGATTTCCATAGCCTTCCATAACTGTAGCTTTTCCAGTATCCTCTTTCTCATCTCTACAACTGGATCAGCTTGATCTTCATCGAAGGAAATCTTTATTTTTAGTTAGTCGCCTTGTCCATGCTAAGCTGCGAAACCAAACACCATTAGTCGCTTAGGTCTCTGCAAAGGTTTTGATGCTGGAATCCTGTCCCAACCAAAGGCATCCCTCATAGTACAAGTAGTACACTGAGAAAATTTAGACATTGTCAGTTTGTCCACACTGGTTGCTTTGAATCCCCAAGTAGAAGGAACCTAACCTTTACATATTGTTGAGGGTACAAGGATCAAGCCCTATTTCCTCAAAAAACAAAATCTAAATGACTTTACCTATGTAACATACTGTCTAACCTGATGTATTGATATCCACGATCATATAAAAACCACCACCTGTAATTTCAGTTACGACTGTCAGGTTATGTCTGTCTGGTGTTGGTGTATGTCAGGAGTTCTCTAACTTACTTTTTTCTGTGCAGATTACCACATTTAATATTTCATTAGTCGTTCATGGAACAATTGCTGAGAACATGGAATTTATGAAGGTAATTAAGTTGTACTTTTATTGGAACAAATAATTGTTGAACATCGATCATTATTCATTAACCATTGTCACTTGTGCACTTATCAGGATGATTCAAATCCATATGCTGTTCCAATGGCCATGGGCATTTACCGTAGACTGAAGAGCCCTTTGGACATCACTACTAGTACTATTATAAGGAGGATAGTTGCTAACCATGAAGCCTACCAGGTAAACTACCATGATGTTCGATCAGATTGCTGGTTGGAATTTGGTCCTGTATGCTGTATGCAGCATATAGTACAGTACATATTCTAAGTTACATAAATATGCTTCGCCTTTTGTCCTCTTCGTATCAATGATGTGCATACAGGATTTATTATATACTGATGTTGTGATGATGCATCAGTGCTTGAGTAAAGCCCTTTGCATATGTACATTAAATATCTGTCTGTTTCCCTGGGACCAATATTTCCTGCTATAACTATGCTCTGCAACATGTTCTTTGGTGTGGGGGTTGATGTGGTTTGCATTTATTCTGGTCCAGTGATCTGGTGTGGTTTTATTCATTTTTGTTCCGTGTTGTCGCGTTGTGCAGAAGCGGAATGAGAAGGAAGCTAGTGAGAAGTACTACCAGAGTAAAAACTTTGTCAATGGAGAGTAGCTTATGAATAGATCTTGCATGAAGACTGTTAACCATATCTTTCAAGATCCTAGCATTCTGTCACAAATGCAACCGTTAGGTCATCCACAATTTTACTGTTTCATTGTTATCATTCTCATGTTGCTGATATAAGCATAGGAAGCTTCAGATGCAACCTTGATGAGTGACAGGCAGTGGTACCGAATTAGGCGATTTTAGAGCCTGGAGGCATTTCCTCCATCCACTTTCAGTGTCCCTAGTCCCTACCCTATCGCCCCCTGTATATGGGCCTTTGCGCCAGGCGTTACCGGCTGAGTTCTTTTGAGATCTATAGGTTTTTCAGAATTGTGGTGCAGTATGAATGTTAGGTTGATTAACTTTTGTTGCTCATGTTTTATTTCTGTCGTCCGGAGCCGCACTGTATATGTGGGCATCTTATGTGACCCCTTTTCTCATATTTTTGGTGGATTTCTGCTCTGATCTCAAGCTGGACATGGACAAACTGATATGGTATGTGTGGTTCGGTGATAGCAACTGGGTCTGAGGGTACACGCCTGGATGGTTTCAACGTGGATCGGTGACACGTTGGGATCTGATTGGTATGATATGGATCTGTGAATCACTGATGAATCTCGACAAAAGGTTACCAGCACTAGAAGGCTGCCAAATGGTCGCACTCTGCTGGTTCAGTCTGGTACACGTTTATCGCCATGGAAAGGGATGTGCTACCTGTGATCTCCAAATAATAAATAGCACGTTGAGCAGCTGGGCCTGCCGGTGCTTGGTCTCTTGTAAGCAACAACCACTGTTTCTGGCCATTGATTTGTTTCACAACTTTGGCTTGGCTTTGATTTGGATTGTGACACCTGTCTCCTAGTTTTTCATTTTTGTGTGTTCATCTCACATGGCAAGGGACCTGCATCAGTGCAGCTATGGTGAAACAGTGGTTACTTGTGAACAAGCGTGAGTTGATGGACTCGAGTGTTTGTTCCGTTTGGGAAATCATTTCACTTCTTTCTGGGGGAGGAGATATGAACGCGCGTGAGCTGAGTAAACGTGCTCTGGAGTGTAGATTTGACGAGTTTATGGCTGATTTGTTAAGTTTGTTATTCGTAATACCGAAAGTAGCGCTCGCTCGGACACAATTGCAAAAATGGCACCGCGGCAGGCTAGATAAGTCACCTATAGCGCCCCTGGACCGCGGCAAGCGGCTGATGCAGTCTGGTACTACGGTAGGAAGGTGGGAGTGCGGTTGTTGTGGTTTGGTACCGCGGCAAGAGACATGCCACGGTGTGTATCAGGTACCTTCAAACTGGGAGTGTAGCAAAAGCCAGCAGCGCACCCCAAGTGTGGTACAAGACCTTCTCCCTCCCACCGTGTTGTTTGTCGGACCCGGATTTTCTAATCCGAATCCTCTGTGAAAACGCCGTGCTATTCCCTGGATCAGTAGATAGCACTCACAGGCATTGCTGAATCATTCATACATGGCGTGAACTAAAGTATCATTATTACAATCAACAGAGTGACATAGACCACGTCGGGTCGAGTTTTACAACAGGGGCCGATCAGGCCAAATTGATTACAATACAGAACACTGAAAGCGATAGCGGAAGCAAAAGGGTAGAGCTCATCTCTTCACAGCAAGCGATCGGGCAACTCGTACGATCGATATTACCCAAGGACCCGGATAATATCGGTTGTACGCAAGTACCAACGAGTCAACTTAGACTGCGTCGAGGTCTAGACTACAGATCCTAGACTACTCTTCATCGTTTCCTTGCCCAAAGAACTCGGTTCCTCATAGTAAGCATAGTCTCCTCCATCGTCATCCAAGGGTTTGGGAGAGCGAGGATGAGCACAACTACGTGCTCGCGAGCCAATACACAATGCAATGATATACATGCAAGGCTTACAAGGATGGCTCGGTTCTTTTATTTGCGAAAGCAATACTTTTAAATATCATAAGTACAAATTCCTAGCACTTAGCATTTTTAACAAATTCTGTTTTAGTTAAAGAGAGAAATTGTGCAATATTTGTATCAGCAGAGGTTACCTCCACCTTCATGCTTATTTTGATTGTGGTTACATCCACCACTAAACGACACTGGGTACAAAGACCCAGGAATAACCAATCTCAGGGCTAGGTGAGCCCGCCACAATTTTCATACCACCCAACAAGGTTTTTTTGAAATAGAACTAACTCAAGTTAAGTTCCCATGTCCGCCTTTGACCGTAGGCACGGCTGTTTAAACAGTTTGTAACTCTGCAGAGATTGTACACTTTACCCACAAGAGGCAATTAACTCGTTGCCTACACGATTCCGTAGTCGTAGTCGAGAGGTTGTCACAATAACTTTTCTAAATATCTCGCCTTCCTCGTCTCACCCATATGGGGTTATGCCCATACGTTGCGCGGATGTCCACCTCGGCCGATCGGCGTGGCGTGGCTACACCTCGTGATCGCGAACTTCACCCTTGACTCGGTGTCCCATCCAAGCCCGACACACCCGAGCTTGTGCCCCTTTAACCCTCCAGTGAGATGATTTTGATTTGATAAATGTACTAAGCCAAGTCGCAGCTTGTTGCGGACTTGTGGTTGTACTTGTTATACACAGGAGGTCGTGACAAGATTAAGTCCTTAGGGTTGTCAGGCGGCTCAACCACATTCCCGCCATTCTCGTGCTACATCCGCACCCACCATCTTACCATCCGCCTGCACGGGGTATTAGCAGTTTAGGGTTTTTGAGATGTAAAATACAACAATTCAACCATCTCAGTCATTTACCCGCAATGACTGCCCACATCATTTTATGTTTGAAAAGATGATGATTAGGACATTTTAATGTCCCGGTACTTAAGCAAGTCTAGCATGTCGCTTAAGTACAACCTATAGCTAGTATTACCATATAATTACTAGGGTGACAACGGAATTAAGGGATTCAAGTTGTCAAGGATGGCATAATAATTAATTATTCAACAAATGGGTAATTAACTACCTTAAACTTTAACATACATTTGTTTAAAGAATTAAAGCATGCAATTTGCTATTTTGAAAGAATATAATTTGCATAAAATGTAGGCTCAATATGATCAAAGTATTGACTCGCCTTGGTTGTAGGGGAGAGAGTCCGAGTAGTCTTGTCCTTGATCGACGTGGAGGTCTCCTGCCTCCAAATCTACGCAGCGAGTAGTGCAAGCAAAATAAACGACAGCAACGAGAGCAATTAAATACACAAGAGTACACAAATGAACTCCAAATTGAACAAGACCTATGCCATTAGCAAGATCTTGATTTTAGAAATTTTTAGAAATTTATTTCATAATTTTTGGAGTTGAAATGGGAGAGATATTAATATTTAAAGCCTCTCTTTTAAATTAAAGTAGAAAAGGAAACTAAAATCAGCAGAAAAAGAAAAATGCAATTCGGCCCAAAGTTGAAAACCGCCCGCCCAAGGCTCAGGCCAAGACGCGTCTTGCGCGCGTGGCGCGCCCACGGGCAAGGCGCGCCCACGGCCGGCGTCGCCTAAAGCGGCTCGGCGCGAGGCTCGGGCGCGAGGCCGGCGCGCGGCGCGGCGCGCACGGGAGGGAGGAAAGGAGGCGGCACCGAGGAGGAAGAGGAGGCGCGCGCGACGAGGAGCTCGGCGCGCGCGCGAGGAGATGGCGATGCCGACGAGGAGGCGCGGCACGGAGGAGCTCACCACGGCGAAGACGACGAGGTAAGCCCTCGGCTCTTCTTCTTCTTCCTCGGTTTCTTCTTGGTTGGGGAGAAGGGAGGAATGGGGAGGAGGAAGGGAGGCGCCGGGCTAGGGCTTTAAAGCCGACGCGAGAGAGTGGTCGCGAGCGGCGCGGCGGCGCGCGCGCGTGCGCGGAGGGAATGATGGCGGCTCGGCGGCGTGCGTGCGAGGACGGCGTGACGGGATAAACCGAGGGGTCCGGCGGGGTTGACGGGGAGGGGGGGTCCGCGGGGTTGACCGGGAAGGGGAAAAAGGGGCATCACATTGTTCCATTCTTCCTGTGGTCTGGGAGCGCTGCAGGTCTTGCTTAGCCTGTCACGGTGTTATTTTTGCAATTGTGTGTGAGCAGAGGCTAGTTTTGCTATTACGAATAAAAAACATGCCAAATCAACCAAAAACTCTAATATTTGATCTCCAACGTTCAGGTTAAGAGCACTGACATGTTAATATATTTACCTCTCAACCACCCTAGCCTTTTTGATACCTCAAAATGCATGCTGGATTGGAATTTGGAAGGAGGCCACAAAGAAGCTGCTTCTGAATTATGGGGTGGGGTAGAAACTAGGAAGTGAAAGGGAGAGAGAAGGAAAAAAACAGAGAAGAGGGTGTCGTTTTCATGATGGGTGGCTGGATGGTGTCGACAAGGTGTGGGACAAGCTGAAGATCCAGCTGCTGCACATCCAACGACCACCTCTGACGACTCTCTCAGAGCTGAGCTGATGGTCACTTATCCATGTCAGCTCAGTACTCGTTCCTGTTTCATTTCATGGGGCCTGGAAATGGAATCCTCAATTAATTACTCCTGTTTTGTGTTTTTCCTTCCAATCCCATGCGTAGCAGAGATAATGCAGCTAGCTAGTAGCTAGACCAGATGATAGTCAGCAGTGGGTAATCTGATAAGAGTCACATTGATATTTTTTCATGGCCTGGCATGCCTGCAGCTGCAGATATGGAGCCTGTCTCTGATCATCGTGCTGTGTAGGCTAGAGGGCTTTTACTAACATCATCATCATGCTGCATTGCATATTTGCATTGCTGCGTTAGATCAATCAATTCGCGCGGCAAGTTTCATGTCATGATGGTTACGTCCGAGTTTTTTTTTTATCTACCATTTAGCCTCTCTTTTCGAAATAAAATAGCAAAACTAGTCCCGTAAAAACAAAATATCAAAAATGACACTTCTGCTGCGTAAAACCATCGCGGTAGTCGACCTGCCGTTAACTAAGATCGCGGCAGCAGGCTGCATGCGACACATATTGCCTGTCTACCTATCCACGGTGTTATTTTTACCATTTCATCGAGAGAAGACCTAGATTTGTTGTTTGGTCGCCAAAACGGGCCAAATGAGCCCAAAGCTCGGCTACGTCCTACCCGTGAGCTTGTAACCGGTCGCTTCCGACATGATTGGAACAAAATAGCACTTGTTCCTGTATTGGATAGCATTTGATATTTCAAGTTCAATGAACTACGGGAGTTTCAGCCTTCAGGTGAATGTATCATGTACGCCGGATCTGACTAGGTTAGATATGCACGCTATAAGTAAAACTGGGAGTCGTTACTAATACTGTGACATCCCCATCAAGGATACTGGGAGTACGTACTGAATATGGAAGTGAAAAACGATTTTTCCGACGAACCTTACATACTATCGTCACCGTCAAATAGAAGTGTCATCTTTTTTAAGAAATAGGTTGTTTTGGCCGCAGCTGACTCTAGGATCAAGCCCATGATTAGCCACCCGTGCACCCAACACTCTACCTCTCAGAGCCTCTCGAGAACCGAGCTGAGATCGGTTGGCTTGGTGCGAGGGTGTGTTCGGCCAGCTCGCTCGCGTTCGAGCCTTTGGCTCGGCGTACGTGTCTTATCTGGTAGGGATTTATCCTTTCAAGAATAGTACACGCACACGTAGATGCACATGTGAATGCGTTCAGTGGTCAAAACGCGTGTCCGCGGCTCCACGCTCCGTGTGGTTTAGCCCCCGTTCTAGATTAGACGTGTGTAAAGGACGCATCCACATGTGTGTGAACGTGCATATGGTGTATGTGCGTGAGTGCGTCCAACGTGTACTCTCGGAAAAAAAAACTCACTCAGAGCCCCCCTCTCTCTTACGAGAAGAATCAATCTGGGTCGTTTGTATTAGTGATTTCCATTAAAAAAATTCACAGTCGAGCGAAGGTTTCCTCATTGCATGTGCTTGCTTATATGCAGAACTACACTGAACTGAACAAGAACAGGAACAAGAACAAGAAAATGAGTAGGTCAGCTTCCATTCGTCTTGTAGCTGAGCATGCACCTGAAAACTAAGAAATCTGAAAGCCTCCGCTGAAGAGAGCTTTTGGCGTGGATCCGCCTGGTTAATTATGATATCATCAGCCACTAATTAACATATCCCAAGAACTCTTAAAACTTGTAACCATGTGCAGACACGCACTCGCAGGCCTTGTTAATTCCTTAATCGCCTTGCTAGCTTGTTGCGTGCAGTAGTTACCTCGCTCCAGTCCAGGCGCTTCACACGTAGACATCTAGGCATGCGTGCATCTAGGGATCGATGATTTATCTACTCTAATCGCTACAAGCTGCCCGATCAACATGAGAAAGATTATCATCTGTCCCATCATTAGAAGCAGTCACAACGCATCTTAAGGCATAGAGATGATCCATTCCCATGTTCATCAAACGACTCGTAGCTTGTGCAATCTGCATGTTTGCCGAGAAGGAAATTTGTATTAGATATACATATATCCATAAAAAAACAAATGCCCATGATGCGTAAGCTATACTGAGTAAAGGCACTTGGCAAGTGTTTAGAGGTAGTTTTTGTCACGTGGAAGAGAGAATGTGTCAAAATTTATGAGTTTAATTATGAAAGAGTGTAAACATCTACGAGTAGAGGTGCTTGCAACGGAGATGCGCAAGTAGCTGTGGAAAAAAGCTCGTTAGTGCGGCTCGTTTGCTTGTCAAAATTGGTCTAGTTATATTCGTTAATTGGTTAAATATTGAAATGAGTCGCTTTCGAATGAAATTAGATTTCATTTTGGCTCGGTCTCGGCTCGTTAGCTCGTCTTTAAAAATACTTTCAAACTATAAATAAAACAATATTAAACCAAACCATACCAATTTCGAAAAAAAAAGCTCGGTAAGACGAGTACCTGCTCGATATCCACCCCTAACGGCGAGTCTCTGGAGTGTGATCTTGTGCCAGGGCTAAAAGTTGAGCAAAAAAATTAAACCAAGTTGTTTCATAACTGGATTTCATATTTTCATTTCATTTCACGGCGTGTGCACTGAATGCAGCAGCTTTGGCTTTGTGAATGTGGTAGTGGTGGTAGCTTTTGCTAATTCCAAGGTAGAATATCTTCGTCTGGTGCTAATATCTCCTCTTCCATCGGCACCCACATGCACCTCTGCTTGCTGCCTTGCTCCCATCATGGCCTCTCTCTCTCTCTCCTCTCATCTTTCATGGTCACTTTGCTTGCTCGGTGCTGAGCCCCCCTGCTGCTACTGCTGCTGCAGGCGGGCAGGCAGGAGCTACACCCGTGTGGTGTGGTGTGTGCACATGCATGCATGGGCAAATAGCCAATGGCCACCATCTTATCGTTCTCTGTCTGTGGTCCTACTGCTTCTACAAGCTAGGAGGAAGCACTCCCTGTATTTTTCTATTTCATGGCAACTTGATCCCTTTTTGGTTGATCCTAGTATAGGGCTCATTATTCATTTCAGAATAGTGTGATTTCGTTCAGATTACAATTGAGAACTAGAGATAAGCCTAACTCTGGCTCAAGTATCAGCAATTTGCTAGACATTGTTACTTGTTAGACAGAGCACTTAATTTTTTTTTTGCTTGCTCATGTTTCTTCTGTGCCTAAGTTGCAAAGCTACTAAAGCACTTAAGATGTCATTTTGAGCATAGCATCTCTTTGATTTCTGTTGGAGACAAGAAATTATGTGGTTGTACCATGGCTTCACATCATGGCCCAACAGCTTTGTATCTCTACTATAAAGGCACCAGTACTAAATTTCTCTACAGCTACACCAACTTCTCACCCACGCAGTCATGAGTTCTCCTACATGCACCAAAAACTGCACCTGATAAAACACACCTTTGAAACAAACGCACTGCATCAACTCTAACCTCTCCTTCCTCTTACTCACTCAAATCCAACAGTCCAGTTCTTTGGATCAAACCTCATCAATCATGGCCTCTTCCTCTACCCAACTCCTCGATAAACACATGCCAATCAAATTAATAGCAAGGGTCCAATTGCTGCATCGCATTATTCATCTGGATACTTGAAAGCATATTGATGAGATGCGTTGTTCAAGGCCACGCAACGACACTATAGCTTGATATAGCTTGATTTCACCGGTGACTGAAAAAGTCTATTTGAAATAACCCATCGATTGTAAAGAAGGAAGTAACACCAGTCACCTGGTGCATATAAAAACAAGTGTCAAAAGAAGTTGAATAAAACAAATTAATGATGTACCCAGTACAGTACCGGTGACTGAAAAAATCTATTTGAAATAACCCATCGATTGTAAAGAAGGGAAGTAACACCAGTCACCTGGTGCATATAAAAAACAAGTGTCAAAAGAAGTTGAATAAAACAAATTAATGATGTACCCAGTACAGTAATTTGACATTGTAGTATAGATTTCCCTCCTTTCCTTTTAGATGTCGTTCAATATGTAATGGGTGCAATTAATTAAACATTTAAAACCTTGACATAACAATACTTACATTTGTCGTATGGAAATAATATTGGTTGATTTGTCATCAAAAGTAATTTTAAATAATTTTTTTATCTCTACTATAAAGGCACCAGTACTAAATTTCTCTACAGCTACACCAACCTCTCACCCACGCAGTCATGAGTTCTCCTACATGCACCAAAAATCGCACTCAGATAAAACACACCTTTGAAACAAACGCACGGATCAACTCTAACCTCTCCTTCCTCTTACTCACTCAAATCCAACGGTCCATTCTTGGATCAAACCTCATCAATCATGACCTCTTCCTCTACCCAACTCCTCGACTCCTCCTCTACCCCAACTCCTCGACTCCTCCTCCGTCTCCCACCCACAATCTCCGTGGCGCCGCCGCCGCCAAACCAGCGCGCCGCCGCCGCCCACCCACGCCGCCGCCGCCGCGCCGCCAACCGCGCCGCGCCGCCGTGCCGCCCACTAACCCGCGCCGCCAGCGCCGCCGCCACCAACCCCGTCGCCGCCCGGCCGCGCCGCCGCCGCCGCCGCTTAACCGCGCGCGCCAGCCAGCGCCACCGCCAGCCAGCCGCGCCGCCAGCGCCGCCCGATCCGTCGCCGCCGCCCACCAGCTCAGTCGCCGCCTTGGCCGCCAACGCCAGCGCCGCGCCGCCCGGTCGCAGCCGAGCCATGGCCGCCCACCAAGCCCGGACCTCATGTGATCGTGATGTTAATTAGCGACATTACTACTTTTTTGTATATAATTGTATAATTAATCAAATAATTATAATTTTTTTGCAAAAATCAACAGGCCATAACTCGCTTTGGACGAGATCCGCGATGTTGTGACAAGATAGACTACAAAGAACTAGCAAAATTGCTTGAATGTCGGCCGACATGGAGTACGATATTAAAGATTGCAAAGATCAGTAACATATGTTCAGTAAACTCCTTTAAAAATATATTTTATTTTGCACTTGTAGTCCGGTGTTTGTTTACGTGTTCTATTGCCATATTATCGAGATAGGTTCTATACTTTATTCATAATAGACAGGGTAACAAAATTGTCTACATTATGGATCCGCATTCTCCAAATCGTGGTATCGTGGTGCATGGGTAATGATCCAAGTATGCCATATATAACTACATTACATAATATTTTCAATCATTTCAATCTCGCCATGAAATTGGCGAATCTCGCATGGAACGACAATATTTATGGTCAGCGTCGTGAATTCAAAAAGGGTTCCAAAATCGGAGACTGGTAAAACATATAATATGTTTCATCTTTCTTATCAAATAGTCATTTGATTTATCTACAACAAATAAACACTTGCTCTTCTTCTCCGAGAAATTGGCGGGCTTCCTTGTATACAACTTCCTAAAGTCGTGGAATGGCGAAAGATTGTCGTTTATCAACACTGTGAGCATATATATTCTCTATGTATATTTTGTAGACTACATAGCAAATTAATAAGTTAACTTATTATCTGCCATCCACACATATCACATTCACTCGAGGACGGAATTCTTGGTGGACATTTTGAAGAGCAAAGGCAAATGAATGTACAGATATTATCCCCGAGAACTCCAAGATCTACTTAAGCAATTCATGAATTATTTGTAGTATGCGAGACATGACTTTATTATGCCTTGTTATGCATGAGTGTTTTCCTGATTATATACATGGTCATATACAATTGCATGAGACTTAAACTATGAAAAAATATTGTCGTTTGGTTGTTTTCATGCGCATCCCTGAAATGAAGCCGTGGCGTTAGCACGAGTTTCATGTGCATCCTCGAAATGAAGCCGTGATGTTAGCACGAGCACTATACTATTATTTGTAGTATGCGAGACATGACTTTATTATGCCTTGTTATGCATGAGTGTTTTCGGATTATATACATGGTCATATACAATTGCATGAGACTTAAACTATGAAAAATATCGCTGTTTGGTTGTTTTCATGTGCATCCCTGAAATGAAACCGTGGCGTTAGCACGGGCACTATACTAGTTATCATGAAAAGGGGAGACATGGAGAAAAAAACACCCCCCGTAGTAATGAAAACGATTTTGTTGTACCAAAAAGAATCGAAAAAGATTGTGATGTTGATGACGAAAGCTTTGGTGTTCGTCCCTACAAAGCTTATATTTGAAGAAATGTGACAGAAAAGACAATGCAACTAAAATTCCAAGGATTTCAGGACAACAAAATCGCAGTGGGCTCCAATGAGTTGTTTTTGTATCCGAAGCTACAGCAAAACCCCTCTTTTATTTGATTTCCTGCTAATCCATAAGCATTATTGTCAGTTCACTTGCGAAAGAAATCCTACCAGCAAGAGGAATCTTTGGGAGGTGGTGGATCCCTCTGCTCATGGCTCGTACTTTGTACCACATGGTGCTGAATTTCCAAACGAATCCAGTAAGTCAACTGTTACAGGCTCTGTTTCTACAATTTATGCAGACGTTGTCAACAGGAGGGTCACATGAACCATGCTTATCTTATGGAATTTTAGAGTGAAATTTACCCGTGTTAACACTCAGTAAGATCACCGGTCTCTGGCAATATGGCCAGTCAATAACCAAAGAAAGAGAGAGGGTTATATTGTGAAGCCAAATGCTGTGTTGTATGAGGAAGAACATCGCTTTTTCCCCCCCCAAAAAAAACATCTCTACAAACACATAAAAATGAAAACGAAACCGTAACTAGATTGCATTGCATATCAATTCATAATTTCGTACTTTTGTATTGCTTGTGAATATATATATATAGCATCACATAAGTTCAATTCTAAAAATCTTGTGGCGTGTGTTGTTTTTTCTTCTTCTGTTTGACCACCAGGATATGGGCATGCAACCAAAAGAAAAGACATAGCACGAGTGTAATATTTTTAACACTAGTTAAAAAAAGTTCATAATACCCTCACAAAAATTATAAATACAAAGAAAAGTCTATTACATTTTTAACAAATCAATGATTAGATTAGATTTATACTACCACCATATACTACCGATAGAATATACCGTAAAATTTCTCAAAAAAGGACTCGAGGGGGTGTTTGAGAAACTCCCCGGCTCATGAAGGTTTTTGCAATTATCCTTGAGGTAAATTGGCTACAAATGCCGAGAAAAATATAACATGGCGCTCTTGGTATACAAATATTTAGTGCTTTAGAGCATCTCCAGCAGGACCCCTACTTGAGCCCCTAAAACCAAATTTAAGGGCTTGAGGCAAAAACAGAGGTCCAGCAGGGCCCCTACTAGAGCCCTCAAATTTGAGGGGCCCCTAAAATCCCCCCTCAAGCCCTCATTCCTGGGGGCTCTAGGCCAAACCCCCAAATCACGATTTCCTGCGAGCCCTGGTCCCGATTCTTCCCCCGCCAGCCTTTTTCCCCTCCCGCGCCCGCTCCTTCCCCCGCCCAAATTTGATGATTATGTCATTTGATTTGTAGAGATGTTATGAACTATGTTGTGATCGACTATCATTAAATTCGGACCAAATTTGTCTTTGAATTTAAATTTGAATATTTGTATTTTCATTCATAATTTTAAGTATAGTGCTTTAGAGTTATAGTTTAAATAAATTATTATATAATGTGATGTTCTCAAATACATATGCATATAGTGTGTGAGAAATAGAGGAATTAAGAAGTAGGACTGTTTGAGGGTTCACTGAGTCTGCTTGAAAACAGGCCTCAAAAGTAGAGAACCTCAAATTAAAAGTAGGGGCTCTGTTTTGAGAGCCCTACTGGAGATGCTCAGAGCCCCTACTTTTGCACATCTTTTCCTTCGCTTTTTGATCGACATGTGCGAACCAATAGTATAACACTGTAGCACATGACATTGCGTATGCGACCTTTTTCTTTCGCTTTTTGATCGACATATGCGAACCAATATTATAACAATGTAGCACATGACATTCTAGGACACGCGTCCCCTTTCTCTCTCTGTCCTCCCCTCCACCTTTCACTTTCTGTGTCACGACACACACACTCACTCAATCAGGCAGGCAGTCACAATCACAGGTAGCTTTCCACTCTCCAGTAACGGCTAAGGCGCTGCTATGCCGGTGCCTCCCTGACCCTAGTTGCCTTCCTTGCTCGGTTCCACACACGAACACGGCGCACACGCATCCCACAGGACAGGAAGAGGAAGGGAGCACAAGCAAACAGCTTTGCTTTGCTTTGCTTCTCACAGGAAAGAGGAGACGCACGCACCTCACTCACTGCCCAGCTTCGTCTCGTCTCGTCTCGAGGAGGCGCATGGCATGAAGCCAGGTATCGCCCGCCCCGCCCCCGCCGAGAATGAGAGTCTGGGCTACCTGTCGTACCAGTAGAAGAGCCCCACCAACCACACCGCAAGCAGCAGGACGAGGAGGAGGAGGAGGAGGAGGAGGAGGAGGAGATGGGCAACTGCGGGACGCGAGAGGAGAATGCCGTGGTCGCCGCGCACGCGCAAGGTATTCTTCCTGTCTTACCTCAGTTGGCCTATTGCTTGGGGATTTTTGGGCGATGTTTGTTTCGGGTCGGTGGCTGTTGGGATCTCGGGTTGGGTGCCTCGAATTGCATCAAAGTTTGATCTTGGTGGGTATTTCTCGGTTCCTGGGACCTCTTCTGTTGGTTGGTGGGCTCGGCGCGGAATTGCAAAAAATGCAATCTTAACTTGTATTGTGATGGCTTCTGGTTTATTAGGATCTTTGTATTGGTGATTTTGGATTTTTTTGATGCAAATTTAAATTTTGATTGGGTCTATTCCAAATCCGCATTGCGGAAAGTGGTTTAGATTAAAATCTGATATCAACTTTTGCCCGAAATTTCCCACTTTTTTCCCTGTTAGTCGAGTGCGGGATTTTGGTTGCGATCTGCATTTGCTCAAATTTCATCCTTTTTGTTGGAAGCCTTCGTCTCCTCAACTCTTATTTTGATTTTCCTTTCGTTATATCTCTAGGTTGCTGATCTGTGATTTCTTCTCTGCTGCATTTGTTGTCCAAGTTGCCGTTCTGTTGTGCTTCCTTATCTTCTCGTTATTTGTATCATAAATTCTGCTTGATTGTATTCATTGGAAAAATTTACAGGCTCTTTCTCCAATGGGGGCTGCAATTTCTGTGCTCTCCTCCTCACTGTTGACTTTCAGTTTTTCAGAAAATAAAATCATGATCCTACAAGTTGAATAAACATAATCTCTTCTAGTAGCTAGTTGCATTTTTAAAGCAATCTGAAGCTTTTTTTTATTGCATGCAACTGTGCGGTAGATCTGGTCTCCTGGTCCTGTTTACCCCTTACTGTAATCAATTTGCGCATGTATATACTTTTTTTTTTGCTTCACAATCAGAAATATACTCGAAGCTATTATTTTAGGGGAAAATATCATTTAATGGATGCTAGCAATTGCCAGCTCTCATTTCCACTTGTCCTCATGTCACTTTTACAATTTACAGTGTTCCTAAACATGGAAATTTGATACTTCAATGAAATAATGCTAAAAATTCAATCTGGTAAATTGCCAACTATATTCACTTAAACTCATTTATATACACATGACATGTGAACCCAAGATCATTACAATTTTTCCTAAAATTTGTGGCTTATACTGGCTATGTAAAACTGAGCATGAGAATTTTCTCTAGTGGCTAGCGTGGGGAGTTTGAGCTTTTATTATTTCATCCTACTAATGTGAGAATTTCTTGTAACCTTAATTTTATTGATGTATAACTTGCAATAACCTGAACTTTTTATTTATTGTTGTTGCAATGTCATGTTCTCAGTTCAGCAGCTCCACTTGTTACAACATCCTGCCAAGAATGCTCTTGCAGATAGGAAGCACAACCGCACCTCATCAGATATAAGTGATCCTTCAACACCTAGGAAAACTGAAGATGCCAAGAACATTTCCATATACAACAATGTGATTGCCTTCACATTGTTTGAACTCGAGACAATCACAAAGAGCTTCCGCGCCGATTATGTTCTTGGTGAAGGAGGCTTTGGGACTGTTTACAAGGGTTACATAGATGAGAATGTCAGGGTTGGTCTGAAATCACTGCCTGTTGCGGTCAAGGTGCTCAACAAAGATGGACATCAAGGACACAGAGAATGGCTTGTGAGTCACCAAGTTGTTCAGTATTTGTTATGCTCACTAGTGTTCATTATGTACATGGACTGATGGACATGCGGAAAATTAATACAAGAACTTTGATATATCTTAGTTATGCATGTTATCGTGTGATATCTGCATATGCTATGTACGTATGCATGGCAAATCATATCCATGCACATGTAGTCATGCTCATGTTGCTAACAAGCATCCTCGCAAAAACACACACTAATTGAGGACTCTCTACAATATTTATTTTCTTACAATCATGCAAAATTTGATTGCCTGATTTGAATAATTCTTGATAAGCTACAATATGTAGTAAAAATGCTTTATTGGGTATGCATTTTGAAGAAATTGCGGAAAGTTGATAAAGGATATTCATATTGATCGCATGTGACTGACATATGTGCAGCCCTTGAATCATGCTGTTAGTTACTAAGAGCATACTTTCATCATCACGCTCAAATTTGAAAACATATTAGTATACTTAAGCGTGCTCAGAACAAGCAGGATCACCAACCAAAGAGACTGAGATTCACATGTAATTGTGAACGACTGGTAAGACAATGCTATTAGATAATCTTATATGAACTGAGTTTTTGTGCATATTATCTCCCTGTTAAATCATTACCTTTTTTATGTATTCTTTTGTTTTTGCTAAAGAGTTCTCAATATGTTCAGTTATCTTTTATTTCTTGGCCAGACCGAGGTTAATTTCCTGGGGCAGCTAAGGCATCCAAATCTAGTAAAGTTGATTGGATATTGCTGTGAAGATGACCACAGGCTGCTCGTCTACGAGTTCATGTTTCGAGGAAGTCTAGAAAACCACTTATTTCGAAGTAATACTTCTACTTGCCGCGACTTGCATGATATCAAAACTGACAGTTTCTATGGCACCATATTTTTACACATATTCTCCCCTCCCTTTTCTCTAATGCCATTGACACTGATAAGAATCCCTTAAGCTGATCATAATGTGGAATACAGAATTATGTTGTTTATCTAATAAGTATTGTCGGTGTGACCTAACTTCTTTATCTGCCATATAGCTAGGCATGTTTCCTCTATCTGCCATGATCTAGAATAGATTCCACTTGGCATCTTGTATTGACCTCCAACTTGTTGCAAACGGTTACTAGTAGAGTTATTTCAGGCGGATTTCATTTCAACTTAAAATTTATAGGGCTCGAAAACTGTGCACCAGAGATTATCCAGTAAACTAGAGATTTCTACATGTAACTTCCAGTGCTGCAAGAATTTGGTCTGTTTGATTTCATTGTGCTATTGTTGGAATTTTTATTTATGAGTTATATCCAAAATTGTAAAAAATTAACTGTTAATCATCCAAACTCTTCTATTTTTCCCATAGCTCAACAACCTGAATGATTCTTCACTTGGTAAAATGCCTGGTTTGCTTGGTTATGGGTGGTAGCCAGCTGGATACCATCAATTCTCTGATTCCCAATTTGCCCTTTAATGCCTTTTTTCTCTCAAGAGACAAATCCAAAACATGTGAACATTGGTTGATAGGAGATATAGACATAATTTTATTTTGCCCCCACACGTTACCACACTTTGCTGTGAATTTCTTCTGCATGTTATCGTGGAAGTTTTTTAGTCATGCTCCTCCAATTCTAGACTATCCTTATTAGTTGGTACAGGTTTTTCTTTTAATGTTTTATGACAAATGTGTAACTTCCCCACTAAAAATTTAGAACTGAATGCTTGCTTGTTGTGACATTTGTGATATAGAGTGTCGGTACTCGGGCGCTATTTCCCTCGATTCATTCATAGAGGAAACTCCGTGTCTATATTGATTGGCTAAGGCATATGTTGTCTATTAATCAACTATATTGTATTATTTATAAGTTGGAGTCAACTTGTATTTGAGAGGAAAAAGTTTTGCTGACCCATCTCTTGTTTTTCCCCCCTCAGAGACAGCTACTCCGTTACCGTGGGCTACTAGGATGTCTATTGCATTGGGAGCTGCCAAAGGGCTGGCTTGCCTCCACAATGCTGAAAGGCCTGTTATCTACAGAGATTTCAAGACCTCAAATATTCTGCTGGACTCTGTTGAGTGTTCATTACTCACTCATGCCTTTCTTTCTTTTCTTTTCAGTTGTATGCACATCTATTGAGAACACATATATGTTTGACATAATGACATTTTATCTTTTATTTACATTGCCACAGGATTATACTGCTAAACTGTCCGACTTTGGCCTGGCAAAAGCTGGCCCAGAAGGTGATGAGACCCATGTATCAACACGGGTGATGGGAACATATGGTTATGCTGCCCCTGAATATGTGATGACCGGTACTGTCCTAATTTTGTAAATTTGCTTTGGTAACTAATATTCTTAGAAGATATCAGTAAACTGTTTGGACATGAGCTTCTTGATGTCATATTGTCCAGTCACAAAAGTTACTGCATGAGCTGAGATCACACATAGATATCATTTGCTACTTTTTTCAGTATGGGAATATTACTTTGTACCAAAATGTGTCCAAACAATATGCAATATTTGTTTGTCTGTGTAAGTCTTCTCATGTATATACCTACGAGCAGGTCACTTGACTGCTAGAAGTGATGTCTACAGCTTTGGTGTCGTCCTTCTCGAGCTCTTGACAGGGCGCAAGTCCATCGATAAGTCACGGTCCAGCAGGGAGCACAGCTTGGTTGACTGGGCCCTCCCAAAGATGAATGACAAAAGGAGGCTTCTCCAAATCATTGACCCGAAACTGGAGGGACAATATTCAGTTAAAGCTGCTCACAAAGCCTGCAGCCTTGCATACTACTGCTTGAGCCAAAACCCCAAGGCAAGGCCTCTTATGAGCGACGTTGTTGAGACCCTTCAGCCATTGCAGGGCAGCGGTGGAAGTGATGGAGCTGTTCGATCTATCCATGTCAGTGGCCTTCCTGACTATAGAGTTCACCGCAGGCTAACGGGGAACAGCGTCCACTGTAGGGCCATTCCAAACCCCAAATGCTCCCCTGCTGCCCCAGCATGCAGGGTGAGATGAGAGCGTGCTGTTTCAGTTACTGCTGGAATAGGTTCAGTTGTACATTCAAGTCTGAACCGTGGATGGTGTGCGCGCGTGTGCACCTGCACTGTATGCGTTTTGGTTCTCTTTTTGCTTTCTCCCCAGTTTTTCGATGTGTAAATTTGATCCGCATGCTGCTGCTTGTAAGGCCCTCTAATTTTCACAGTGGTCTTATGTATCCTTGACTGAGTGAGCCCTGCCAAAACCGGCGGGGTTTAACCCTAGAAATGAAAGGTTGAACTAAGAGTGGTTGGATGGTTGGTATGCTGTGGAGTATGGAAGTGTTGTCACATATTGGAGTTTCTTTTCAGAAATCAGTATGGAATAGCTTCACAAGTTTCTCTTGTTTGATATGCTGTTACAAGGAAGAAGGATCTTGTGATATCTTAGAGTATTTTGTTGCATGACTTCTGAATTCGTTGTGCAATTGTGTTAAGCTGTACTTGCTGATGTTACATTGCTTTTTAAATCTTGTGCTTGGCTTCCTGTCGGTCTGGATTGCTGTGAAGCATAACATGTCTGCTCATAGCTGCTGTATTTTTTTTTTGACGTAAGAAGCTAGAGGATACTCTACCTTATGTCCATTATATTTCAATGGTAGTCAAACAAGAGATACAAGAAAAAGAAGCAACGGAAAGAGCAAAAGAAAGGAAAAGAAGTATAAAAAAAAGGAAATAAAAAGAAAAATAAGGAGAAGAAGACTAATAATAGCTGCTGTATTATTAGAGTCACTGCTTATTTCTGCCTTACTGGGTACTATGTTGTGTTACTGTTTCTCCTGTTTGAGGCTGTGCTAGCTTGCACTCCTGGAGTTGTGAGTTGTGTTTTCATGCGTCAACATTCTGGTTAAGATATCGTAATCACTCCTTGTCTTTCTCTTTTGCTTTTGTAATTAAGGAGCCCTCGTTGTCTTGTTATCTGTCATCCACCGTACGTTTCTAATTCTAAACATGTCGACTCTGATGCAGCACTATGATAATCTTTGGTCCCATCCATCAGCCTGGACGCTAATGATCAACTGCACTTGAGAGTGCTAATATAATCATCTGTAGGTGAGGATAACCACCATGAATTTAACCTAGCTTTTTCAGTGAAGAACTCGATCTACCTTACAAATAATTCGCCACCTTTTACATCACGCTAACAGAAGCTTTACACGCTCTACTAATGGTCTCCTTTACGTATGTATGTATAGTTCCAACTTCCAAGTTGATTCAAGCTGGTTTGAGAACTAAGGCAAAATTGTTGCGTGGATGACGAACTGTTAACTGTTATATAACATATCTTGCCTGTTGAAGAGTAAACATGCATACAGTATTACAGTGTCTAGTCATTTTCAGTCACTACATGATCATCACCTAACTCCCGGTGCCATTGAGCCATGCTCGTTGTCTGGAAAGAAAGGAATGATAGTCTCTTCAACTCACTACACTCGTTCGTCAGGTCCTACAAACAATTCATGATGAAGGGCCCTGCCCTATGGTGTCATGCTGGTCATCACCACTTGTCGCCTTTTCTTTTTTCGGCTTGATGCATCTTCTGCTTGGTTTAGGTCGTGATCTATTTTCTTGTAATAGTCCGCTAGTGCTACCTTGGTCGTAATCAGTTCGTTGCGATTCTCTTTCTACTTGATGAAATGTGCGCAAGTCTTTTGTGTGTTCTCGAAGAAAAAAAAAAAAAAAAGAGCCAGGGTCGTTGTCACCATCATCGCTCGCACTCACAGGAGAAGGGGTCGTGTGTAACGTGGAGCAAGCCAGCAGATAAGCTTCAGTTGGGCAAATCAAAGGCGTCTGCTAGCTTTTCCGGGGACTAATAATGAAGTGTGTGTCTAAACTAATCTAAAAAGTTTGTCATCCATGAAAGGCAGATGGAACTACAACTGAACAGGTGTCTCCAATTGGTTCACGAATTTGGAATTTGGACTGGCCAATCCATCCACGTACCCTCACTAACAGGACACGAATGTTGGTAGAGCTAGTTGCTAGCTGAAGTGTGTGCAAGCTTATCTTGTCATAGCCAAGTGATGCATGTAATTAGTGGGCAATCATTTTCAAGGAAAAAACATCAACGCACTCTTATTTGTTGATATGTAATTTTCCCCTTGCAAAAAAAAAAGCACTGTTATATACATGCATATATGATGGCAACCTGCCGAGGATCTGATGCTGAAAGGACCAAGAGGTTGCATTGCAAACCATATCTGTTTGTTGATACGCAATTGCAAGCTAGTGTCAGTTCCTGCAAACCTGAAGAAAGATATTCCCTTTATTGACAAAGGAACGCCAATCGCTCTCATTAACTGGCACGCACAACGGTTGTTCAATTGCTTGATAGCTACATTACTTTCTGAAATGTTGGGCCTTTTAATCTTCTTTTCTCTTATTCTTTTTTTTGTTGTGTTTGTTTTCATTGTGAAAAACTTAAGAATCTAGCTTCCACATGTAGAGCTCCAGAAGCTTCCTCGTGTACTCCGTTTTGTTACTGAAAGTTTGAAACCACCATGTTATCTACTAGTATTGCTTTCCATTAGGTTGGTCACAACAGCTGATCCAGAATTAAGTAATTATTATTGTTAGACCACCATATATCGTCCTTTTAGCTTTCAATTACTAGGTTTTTTTTTTCTTTTTCTTTTTTTTTTGCCGAAACATACTTCAATTTAAACTAAGGTTCTAGCTAAATCACCAGAAACCAAGTCTAGTACAAACTCAGGTGCTTGATTCAGCCAAAACTGGGAATCGGCACCTGGCAGACTAGCACCTAAATCAACTAAACAGTTTGCTACTTTGTTATAGCTTCGATCACAAACTGAGACTAGAGATATAGAAAAAGTAGCTATAAGCATGCTCCAGATCTCTTTAGAAACCACATTACTAGTACATGCATTTTGGCCAAATCTTGTTAGTCAAAAAGAAAGAAAGGAAGAAAGAAGGAGCAAGTTAGCTTTGATGTGCAATTTATTTATTTTTAACAAGGAAAGAACCTAGCTTTTATAGAAAGCTAATAACAGTTCTTACAAAACATAATTCAACAAAACACCAAAACTGGGGATGCCAACTAGCCAAGTAGCCACAACCGAGAACACATAAATGTCTGACAAATACACAGCAGCAAACTGAAAAACAGATAGTCTCTAACTGACAAGATAGAACCGCAAAACCCTAAAGAGAGCTAGACTTCTTCCAGCGCACCAAACCTTTTCATCCAATCCTCCACCGAAATCAGCAAAACTTCAAGCTTTAGATGATCATGCTTTTTGGTTAGAACTCGCCATCACTGCAAACACGACACAAATTTGAACATAACTTCAGTTGGTTGCTTAGGAAAAGTCTTCTCAATCACCACTTTATTTCTGATTTTTCCAGAGCGTCCAAACTAAAGTTGCAAAACTAAATAAACCAATATGACAATCGTTAGCACCCCATTCATGCAGCCAACACAGATGGAAATCATCTAGAGACTTCGAGCTTCTCTTCCATATTAGGATCTCTTTTACACATGCCTAAGCGAATTTTGCCAGAACACACCAAAAAAAGAACATAATTTGCGTCCTCAGCAATCCCACAAAGAAGATAATTCACCCCCTTTCCACTTCCTTGCTCTAAGCTGATCAGCAGTCTGAATCCTATTTTGATAAGTCTGCCAAAGGAAGATCTTCACTTTGAGAGGGATCCTACTTGACCAAAGTTTCTGTATTTTTCCTGTAAGTAACTCCACCATAAGCCAAATGATTGTACAGAGATTTAACAGTAAACTATCCAGATTTTTCCAAACACCACACCACCTTGTCCTTCTCTCCATTAAGGTCAACCCCATATAAAGCTTCCTTAAGGCTTCTCCACAGTTCTTCCTCCTCCTTCCAAAATTTCTGACCAACTTAATTTACCAAACCCCACTCACCAAACACTCTGCCACCCTGATATCAGGATCTAAACAGATATGATACAATCTAGCAAATATGATTTTCAAAGGGCAGTTATCTAACCAAACATCATTCCAAAAAGAAGTAGCCCTCCCATTGCCTATCTAGTAAGCCACCCCCAATTGAATATGTGTTTTGCCTTATCAAGAGTTTTCCAAAACTAAGATCCTCTGAAAGACAATGAATCTCTAAAATCACCCTTAGGAAAGTATTTTTCTTTCAAAATCCTAAACCAAATATCATCTTTAGCCAAAGTAATTCTCCAAAGCCATTTACACAAAAGGCAGTCATTCATTAATCTGGTGTTGATCACCCCAGACCTCTAAAGTCCTTTGGTCTATACACCGCCTTCCAGCTAACTATATGATATCTAAACTTATCACTTGCCCCTCTCCAAAAAAAACCTGGATCTGATGGAATTCATTCTCCTGTGAATATCCTCATTTAGTCTATAAAACCCTATTGTATAGATGGGTTGGTTGCTGAGCCAACTATTGACCAATATCAGTCGCCCTCCTGAGGAGAGAAGATTGTTTTCCAATTATCCAGTCTCCTATCCAACTTGCTAATAATTCTTCCTGTTGATCTCTTGTTCATTTGTCTATCCCTAATACCAATACCTAAATAAGTAAGAGGAAGCTGCCCAAGTTTACAATTGAACATATTAGATACTCTAGTAGCCTCTACTCTATCCATCCCCAAAACAAACACATCACTCTTGTGATAATTGATCTTCCGCCCAGACATCTACTCAAAATAGTACAATAGGAATTTGAGGTTAAGAATGTAGTCCTCTTCACACTCAATCATAACGACAGTGTCATCAGCATATTGGAGTAAAGGAAACCCCCTGGAATTAAATGAGAAGCCACCCCTTTGATCAACCCATTCTCTTGAGCCTTTTCTATGATTACTGCTAGAGCATTAGTCGCTAGATTAAAAAGCAAAGGAGACAATGGATCCCGTTGTCTCAAACCCCTGTGAGCAGTGAAGTAGGGGCTAACTTTACTATTGATATTAATACTCACCTTACCCCCCCCCCCACCTTAATTGAACCCATCACCCAATCAATCTACTGTTTAGATAAAACTTTTCCCTTCATAACATTTTCCAAAAAAAATCTACTTAACTTCATCATAAGCTTTCTTAAAGTCCAATTTGAGAATAATTCCATTTTTTTTGGAAATTCTCAATTCATGAAGAATCTCATGTAAAGACAACACCCCATCAAGAATGTTTCTCCCTTTTATAAAACCAGTCAGGCACTCATTAATAATCCTATTTGCAACATTGCCCGATCTAACAGCCAGAAGCTTAGTAATAATCTTGAAGCTAACATTGATCAGACAGATCGGCCTAAAATTCTTGATAGTATTAGCATCCTTGATTTTAGGAATCAGGGTTATCACCCCATAATTCAACCTCTTTAAGTCCAACATCCCCTTCAAAGAAATCTTTGACCATCTCCATGAAATACTGGTTAAGAACACACCCCCCCCCCCGAAAGCTTAAAAAGTAGGAAAACCATCTGGCACAGGAGCAGACTCTGCAGGTAAGTCCTTTATGATTTCCCAAACTTCTTCTTCAGAAAAAGCTTGAACAAGGCTTTCATTATTTGCTTCAGAGATTTTGCCACCCAAATTTCAGAAGTATCTAGAAAGATTCACACTCTGCTTGAATTCATAGCCAAACGGGTTTTTATAGTACTTATAGATATGAACTCTATTTTTTTCTTCTCCTGTTAGACACTCACCTTCATCTTCCAGGCTGAAAATAATTTTTTTTCTTCTTCTACCATTGGCATAACTATGAAAAAAAAATGGTATTAGCATCTCCTTGAGTAATCCATTTCACATCCTCCCTCTACTACCAAAATCTTTCCTCCATATCATAAATCCTTTCTATATCTCTCTCTGCTTTGCATCTAACTATCCAGTCCTCAGCTTTTAGACCTTTTTCTTCAGGCTTCCTGTCCAAAATGCCGAGGTGATCTAAAATAGCCTTCTTTTCCTTTTTGCAATTCCCATTCAGATTAGCCCCCCAACCATTCAGATTAACCCCCCAACCTCTTAAAAATTATCTCAAATAAGCCACCCCCTATTCCATTTGTCCATGGAGTATATAAATTCAGGCATCTAACTACTGATTTCCTCCCATTTCTTAAGCACTTCTTTGAAATTTTCCTAACAGAACCATTTCTTCTCAAAATAGAATCTCCCTGATTTAATTGTTCCCTCTTCTCCTAAGTTTAATACTATAGGACTGTGGTCAAAGCCAACTCTAGTCAGACTAATGGCAGTGCAAAGGGGGTATTTGGCTTCCTATTCAGTTGAAATTAGGATTCTATCAAGATCCGCCATGAATAGGGCAAGCTTGTTTGTTTGTCCAAGTGAATCTAGGACCACCCCTCTTGATCTCCATCAACTTATTAACAACAATAAAGTTATTGAACTTGTCAATCATAGTGTAATTGATGCAGGCAGAGCTTTTATCCTCAGCTCTCCTAATCAAATTGAAATCACCCTCAAAAACCAGAGGAAGCTCTGAATTCTGGCATTTATTATATAATTTCCCTAAAAACTCCTGAGTCAACCCATGATGAGCAGAGTCATAAACTATCACCAGCTCCCACCTGAAATTAATCTTTTGTGTCTCACAACCATACTCACAAAGAACCTTCCTTGGTCACACCCTTCAATATCTAGTTCATCTTTTCTCACCCTCAATAAGACACCCCCAGAATGACCTTGAGCAGGAATCCAGTGCCTACCAAAATCACCACCCCTGTCGGACCCGGATTTCGCAAATCCAGAATCCTCTGTGAAAATACTGCGCTATTCCCTGAATTAGTAGATAGCGCTCACAGGATACACTGCTGAATCAATTCATACATCGCGTAGACTAAACCATTCATTAATACAAGCAATAGAGTTCAAATAGACCACGTCGGGTCAAGCTTACAATAGGGCCGACCAGGCCAAATGAGTTCATTACAAAACATCGAGTACGATAGCGGAAGCAAAAGGGTAGAGGAAGTCTCTCCACAGGCAAGCGACTGGGGTACCATGTGTACGACCGATATTAACCAAGGGCTTGGATAATATAGGATGAACACCAGTACCGACGGAGCCAACCAGACTGAGGCGAGACCCAGACTAAAGAACTATGCTACTCTTCTTCATTTCCTTGCTCCTCGGCGTCCAGGTCCTCGTAGTAAGTGTAGTCGCCATGATCCACGGGTTCTGAGGGTTGGGGGAAAGAGCGAGGATGAGCACAACTTCTGTGCTCGCGAGCCAATACACAGTATGCAATCATATACATGCAAGGCTTAACAAAGATGGTTCGGGTTCTTTTATTTGCGCAAAGCAATATTTTAAATACCAATATTAGAAAGTCCTATTACTTAGCATTTTCACCAAATTGCATTTTTATTAAAGAGAATAGTTGTGTAATATTCATAACAGTAGAGGCTACCTCCACCTCATGCTTATTTTTTTATGGTGGTTACATCCACCTATTAACAACTCTGGGTACGACTACCCAGGAAAAACCAAATCCAAGGTCACAACGACCCATCACATTTTATCCCACCCACAAAAGTTTTATAAATAGAACTAACTCATGTAAGTTCCCATGTCCGCCCATGACCGTAGGCACGGCTATTCGAACAGTTGATTACACTCTGCAGAGGTTGTACACTTTACCCACAAGAGACAATCATCTTGACATATACACATGTTTCCGTAGACATATGAGTCAAGGGGAGATCGTCACAAGGCCTTTACAATGCATCCCCCAGTATTTGTTACACCCGCTAAGATTTCACCTGAGAAGGGTTACGCTCACATAGACCAGTCAACCCTTTCCCAGACCCTCTCTTGCGCCATATGGCTTACGCTCTCATAGATCTGTAAGTCGTACACCCCAACCCATAGCCACAAAGGCTTATGGCGTAGCGGGTCATCTACCTGGTGCAACTCATACTAACGGATACAAATTATTTAGCCAGGTCGACACCATTATAGACATGTGGTTGTACTGTTTTACATTGGGAGGTCATCACAGGATTAAGTTCTTAGGGCCATTTGGGCGGTTCATACCACATACCATCCACAAACCAACATTTCTTGCGTTGCATTAGCACCCACCAACATACCATCCATCAAACCATCCGCCCAGATGTAATAAGCAATTTTTAGGGTTTTTGAGCGGTAGGAAAAATACATCAACACAACCATCTCAGTCATTTACATCCAATGACTGCCCAAAAACCATGTTCATTTTTAAAAGATGATGAATGGGGTAGATAATACCTCGATACTTAAGCAAGGCTAGCATAGCGCTTAAGTATAGCATAAAACTAGTATGGTTACCATATAATTACTAGGGTGACAAGGATTTAAGGCAAATCAATTATCAAAGGATGGTGTAGTAGTAATTAAACATCAAATTGGCATTTAACTACCTTAGGGTTTTTAACATACATTTGCATAAGGAAATTAAAGCATGCAATTTGATATTTTAAAAGAACATAATTTGCATAAAATGTAGGTTCAATATGATCAAAGTGTTGACTCGCTTGGGTCTAGGGCTAGGTGATCTGGATACTCCTGAGCTTGATCGAAGTGGGGGTCTCCGGCTTCTTTGAACTCTACGCGAACGATCGTACCGGAAAAAGAAACAAGCGAGCAAACAAAACAAATAAGCAACAATAATCATCAAATGAACTCCAAAATGAACCAAACTAGTACCAACAGCAAGAACTTGATTTTAGAAATTTTTAGAAACAAACTTAATAATTTTTGGAGTTGAAATGAGGGAGAAAAGAGATTTTAAAGTCTCTCTTTTGCATTAAAATAGAAAAAGAAAAGGGAATAGAAATAAAAAAATGGGCTGGCGGTGGCCCACGGTCTCAGTGCTTCGGCCCAGCACCAAGTTTGGGCCACGAAGCGCACGCGGCCTGTGGGCGCTCGGCTGCCGAAGGAAAGAAAGGGGGGTTTCTCGGTCCCGACCGATTGCGAGAGAGAGGGGGGACGAAGGGGGCGGCGGCGCACGAGGCTTGGGACGTGCGGCGGCAACAGCGGCTGGAGGGAGCGGCAGCGCATGGTGAAGAAGAACAAGCTCGGGGGAGGCGCGCGGTGACGACGGCGAGCGGCGACCTCGGAGACGAAGCAGCGCGGGAACCCAAGGTGAGTCCCTCGGACCTCTTTGCTCGTGTTCTTGCTCGGGAGGAAGGGGACAAGTGAGGGGGATTTGGGGGGGGGTTGCAATATGAGTTTTTGAAGTTTTGTGAGATTTTGGCAATTGAAACTTTTGAACAAACGAACTTCCAAAATCTTCATGCCAAAAGAAAATTGGGTGTTACAACCCCCTAACAAAGCTTTCAATTCTCTCTCAGCGAAGTCTTGCTTTATGGTCTCTTGCACCCCCACATCATCAAACCTTTCTTTGGAAATCAGCTTTTTGAGTTGTTTTTTCCTGGCTGGTTTACCCAACCCTCTAATGTTCTAGAAAAGAAATTTCATGTTTTATACTTTTTAGAAGAATTCCTATCGGTTTTTAGCTTACCTCTAGCTTTCTTGTTCACTTTAAACCCCACCGCACCCCTTATTTCATTATCAATTACATTCAAATTAGCTTCTTCACCCCCAAAATCCCCTTCACCTGCATTATCCCCTTTCTGATCAGAGCTACCAACTATCTCTAATTCTGCTTTGGCAATAGCAGCTCTAACTAATTCATGAGTTTGTGTAGGACCGAAACAGTGACTAGAGGAGGGGTGAATAGGAGCACTATCTATTTTTCGCTTTGATCGGATTCAAATATAATATTGACTCCAATAACTATGAGAACTATGAAGATCAATATATATAAACGTAGCAGAAGACTTGTACTGAATCCCCTTCAAACCCCCAAAATAAACGACCAAAAATACAAAAAAAAAAGCCCGATGAACGATTATCGGTTATCTTGGATGATGAACAGTCTTGATCGTGCGTAAATTGGAACAACCGTATGAACGATCGGTTGTACTGCAGTGAACAATAAAATCGCATTTAATAAATAGTAAACAACCTGAAAACGAAAACAAAAGTTGACGTAACTTTTGATTCGTAAGGCCAAAAAGTTCCTATCTTTTTTTAGTTTGAACGAAAGGTGCTTCAAAACTGAGTCAAAATCAAAATATGATCTAGAGACTTGCTCGTGGTGATTGATGATCAAGATGATCCTGATGAATTCCCACATGTCACAGCAAGCTAAATCAAGAGAAGAAACCAAGCAAAAACTCGCGGATCAAAGAAATACTCAAAATCATCAAATAGAGATGATGGACACAAATAGACTCATCTCAAGAAGTAATGCTTGGATTGATTTGAGATATATGGATGTTTTACAACCACTCTATCATGGAGGACAAAGCTCAACACATAAGCACACACTCAATCCAAACCCTAGAAACCCTAGCTCTCCTCCTTTCTCCCCAAAACCCTAAAACACAAAATAGGGTTATCAAATGGCCAAAGAGTTCTTAGTGCAACCAGCACTTAGCCCTATTTATAGTGGAGGCTAGCATCTACGGAATATTCCATTATGGCACCTATTAAACCCTAACACACAATGGGTTAACACACACACGCATCTCAAAGCGTCGTCATCATCATCGATTGACCTAAACCGCTTCACCATGCACCGACCCGCGCCACGGTTTAGCCAAAAGGTCACCAAGATGGTATTTGGTGAGATTACCAAAATACTCCTTCTCGATCATTCTCCAAAAGACCGAGTCCACATATCGTGAAGCAATTCCATGCTTCGTCATGTGTAGGTTGATCAACGACTCTATGTCAGCAAGTCTCTCCCGCCCGGATCCCACCGGCACCACCGAGGCACTTACACCGACTTTCGCGCCGCTTGATCCAACCAGTCGCACCGAACAATTTGTTCATCCATGTCCATTCCGCGCCCCACTTCAGTCATTGACCTCACCCGGCATCCTTGATCGTTCTGGACCTCAGCTCTCCAAGCTTAGTCCCGATCCTTCTCGCCGTTGATCGTCGTTGACCTGCAAGCCACCTGCACAACAATAGACAAGCAAATCGAATCTGGGAACAAGTTCTTCATAACTTGACCCACGTTAGCCAAAACATGCATCATGCAACATCTATGCAATGATAACCATGAGCTTGACCTAACCCAAATCAAAAACTCCAATTGAATCGACAATCAGTTCACAAACGGTACTACTGCCCTGCGGTAGTACCGCTTACAACACTACGGTCGTACTGCACCTCGGAGAATCCCAAAATCTCCTAAAAACACTTTCTCTAGAAAAACCATACCGCTCTTAAGCGGTCACACCGATATACGGTACTACCGCCAACCAAGGCACGGTCATACTGCTCCAAGAGAAAATCCACACTCCAAAACATGCCTTTTAGAAATTTCCAACCGTCAAACAGAATCCGGTATCACCGCACCGCGGTACTACCGCCACTTGCCTTGCGGTACTACCGCTCCACTGAAACGCGCAAAAACCTTAGAACCAAACGCCCTGCCACGTGTACGCTCTGGATTGAAGAGATGTTCGGGCCACTCGTCCTCTCCGTCCGATCTGGGCACTGTTCGGACGGTCCGAACGTCCCACACGATCTGCTCCGTCCGATTTCCAAAGGATCAAAGTGACTTACGGTAGTACCGCTCCCTCTTGCGGTTATACCGCCTGGCAGTAGTACCGCGGCCACAATGCCGGTACTACCGCAAAACCTGACACTTGCTGATTTCCACAGAATTCAACAAACTCTCAATGCAATTGCCAATTGTTTCATCATCCTAAGATCATGAGCATGTCCCCATGGTATCCACAATATCCTCATGACATCCACAGTTTGTATGGCTGATATCACTTCCTTAGAACTTTCTATCTGAGATACTAGAATAATACCACAAGAAGAAGCTACACTTTCTAAATAACTAACAGAAACATCATAAAGAATAGTAAAAGAGTTTTCCCCAAGTTCACCTTGATAGTTTCCAGGTTTTGGATGGACTTCAGCAAAGTAGTCTTCTCCTGCACGAGGATCCCTTGATCTTGAATGCGAGTGCTTTTCCTGATTGCCACCTGTGGCTCTTTAAAACTGTTTTTGCCCCCTCCTTTTCTTTTTGGATAAAATCCACTCCTCTGCTAACCCCTCTAGATTAGGCAAAGTAAAAGAATCCCTATCGTTACCTGCCATACATGTGTTATCCTTTACTTCCTCAATTCTCTCCTTTTTACTCCCAAGGTCGACCATTTGTTCTGTAAATTGACCCTCCATAACTTGCTGAGTTTGACTAACCATGTATGTATGCGTTTCCTTCTGAACTCTTCCATTCTCTCCAAGCCAATCCAACCATGGCTAATCCCGCGCCCATCTCCCTCACCGTCCTCGCGCTTCTCCTATCTCCCGCCCTCCTCCTCTCCACCTCCTTCCCAGCTGCACAGGGTACGCATCGATCGATCGCATGCATCGTACGTCTTCTTGATCCGATTCTAATTCGATCCAATATATATATTTGCAGGAGCCAACGAGGCGGAGCTGGGCGGCGGCAAGGCCAGGAGATCGTTGGACTACGTGCCGGTGAGGACCGTGGTGTACCGGTCGGTGGCGCTGCCGGCGACTACCGCGGAGGCTTCTGGTGGGGGAGGGGGAGGGTACGAGCCGTTCGAGCTGTGCATGGGTTGCCGTTGCTGCTCGGCGTCGAACGCGAGCAGCTGCGTGGACACCAGGTGCTGCTACGCCATCGACTGCAACATCCCCGGCAAGCCCTTCGGCGTCTGCGCCTTCTCCCCACACACCTGCGACTGCGGCGCCGCCAACAACTGCACCCAGTCCTAGAAAGCTGGATCACGCAGCTCCTGTGCATGGCCTCATCTGATCTTCTGATCTCTAAGGGGTAGCAGTTTTGATCGATCGATCCAACGATATGCGTCCGAATTCAATGGTTCGATGATGCAACTGCAAACGTACGTTTCTCCTTACCTTCCTGCTATTTCTTTCAGAGACTTCTGCGCCTGCTTTAGGCTGGTGTGTCATTGCTGCTGACATGTGACCTCAAAGCTTACTTAACGAGTAGCATATATCTTTTCGGGATTAATTCCATCCGTTCCCCCCAAACAGTTTGTGTGCGTTAAGTAGCTCTGCATTACCAGCTAGCTAGGACTAACGTTCAGCGACCGTGTAAAAATATTCAGCCAAGTAGTTCACGATTTTTACAGCAAAAAGTTCTTGATTCGACTATGAATTACTTTTGCGTTATTTCAGATCTTTTAGATTTGGTTTGCTCCGTCCGGTTTACTGTACAGGATCGGCGGCTGTTGCACATGTTGACTCTTGGCTTTGGGGGAAGACAAGTACCAGTACCTAACCTTCTTGTTCTGCATATATAGCCTTTGTCTTTTCCAAACACTCACTGTATCGTACGTGTCCTGCCAATATATGATCAATAATTGTCCATGGACGGTGAAGGGACGTTTTGGTAGAAAAGTTGGGTAATCGGACACACCTGATTTCCGTTCATTGTTCGCATTGCTTGTAGCCACAGAACAAAGACGAATCCAGACGGCATACTAGATAGTAGATATTACGGGTGGCAGAGCGAGGAATTGGAAATAAAGGGAGCCGAATTAGTGGAATTATATTTTATGAGAAGATCAAATAGTAAAAATATAGATAAAACTCTATGGATCATAAATAAATGTAATAGAAAAAATTTAAGACCAAAAACCTACTCCTAGTACCAGGGATCGGCTAACCGTTCCCGGGTTGGATCCCGGCCCCTCTCCGGTACCAGTAACCAGACCGGTAACCGATCAAATCGGATTTTGTTCGGTTGAAATTCATTCAAATTTGATTAAAATTCATTCAAAATCTGAAATTTTGATTTTAGATTTGAAAAAACTGCCGGAATTTCATTTCTCAGCCACCCTCCGGTAGACGGTTACCGGCCGCCGGGTTTTCTATCCCTGTCTAACTGATCAAGCACACGTGAGAGTCCTCGTTCAGCACGATGAAACACACATAAATCTACAAGATACTGTGTCTGTCAGCCTGTCAGACTTGCAACCGGCCCTAGAACGAAATTAAAAGGTAAAAACGCTTTCGTCAGGCCCGACCGACCAGTACTAGAGCCACTAGTTTTCATCGAATCTGAGTCTCTGAATCTGAAACTACGAGAAGAGGTCGCTTTGTCTGACAGCAACACGTATCTTTGTCTAGACGTCCAGTGCGTGTGCTTGCAAGCATCGAGGACTGCCACTGTCTTTTCTTTTCTGCTTCTTGAAAAAAGAAATCGTTGTTATTAAGTTGCCGATTAAAGAGTCGCGCACGGATACGAGTAACACATCAACATGCATGACAAGATGGAATCTCTACGGGTATTGGAGAGATCGATCAGTGAGGTAAGGATTTCAAAACATAGAATTAAGCTGGTTTCTTTTGACTTGCAAGACGAAAAATTATTGATTGATTGTCCCACTTCTTTTGAGTGTAAAGTTCCAGCTAGCCCAAAGACTAATCATATCGTAGTGTATTAGTCTCGATCACGTTCGATCCTTAGAACAACAAGCAGCTCTACGCAGTGGCGTAGCCAGGATTGCAACCCTGTGGGGTCAAATACATGATTATCTAGACATGTGGGGTCAATTCATGTAAACTTTCTATTGTTTTCTATAATTTTGCAAGATTTTTCACTTATATTGCATGATTTGTAAAAAAGTTGTGGGGTCAATTGACCCTACAGAATTAGTGTAACTCCGCCACTGGCTCTACGCCCGGGTAGACAAGTGCTTGGATTTCGATGTCCAAGACGTATGTGTCCGGCCTTTTCCTAAGTCTTCTTCCAAGCACAGGATAACCCAAGGAGTTGTGCGTAGAAGGGTTTCCCCTTCACCATACCCATGGGGGGTGGTCCATATGGTTCATAACTACCCCTCTTACTACGGGGTGAGAAACCTGGGACGGAGATATCTCTGTAGATCTGGCAAAAGCGAAAGATCCCTAACGTCAGGGGCTACCCACCGAGCTCATTCAGGAGGGGAAAGTGATCTCCGATCGCGTGTCTGTTGAAGAATGAACAGACGACTCATAGATGGTGGCTTGGTTTAAGGGAACCGGACCCACTGGAACCATAGCAAAAGTATTCGGCTGTTATGTTTACATAAGCAATAGCGGTAAATGCACCAGAATTCTTGGAGAATATTCAAATACCCCCCAAAGAGCCAACTATATTAGGTAATTACACTAACGCTCATGACTGGTAGTTGCCTCTATGTAGTGGTCGGCCAATTAAAGCTCGCTAGGTTTCGCTTCCGCTACGATAGGAAAAAAATCATATAGGATCTGGTCCACAACTCCATCAATGTAGACCAACTTCACCGTGTGACACGTGTCTTTTCAAGAATCTCAAAACATGATATGCTAACCTTCAGTATTCAATTCGTGAAAATTCACATCAGTGATTTATGGGGCTGTGCGCTTTGAGATTCGTAAAAAGACACGTGTCACACGGTGAAGTTGGTCTACATTGATGGAGTTGTGGACCAGATCCTATATGATTTTTTTTCCGCTACGATACGGGGGAGAAAGAGCTCCTAACCGCAAGATTCTCCGTAATCTTTTCGTGTGCTCGTTCGAGAACCACGATCTTTGACTCTAGAACTAAATCATTTCTTTGTTTTTTTATAAGAACTTACATGTCAATAGCATAGGGAGGAAATTTGATCGGAATAAATATAAATTCTTTTCTTATTTCTATTCTATGAAGTTACGTCCAAAGGTAGAAACAAATAAGTGCTTTTGAAAAGACGCCGCAGCAGGACCAAAGGAGCATAAATAAGCTTTGGACAACGTAGATAATGTCCACCTAAAGGTGGAACGAGCTAGATGACTCTTATTCTACATGGAAATTTTTATCATTGCAGCATGAGAAATTTGGAAGCGAAGGAACGGGAAGATCTTTGACAATGTCACGCCAAGCGGCTCAAATTGGGAAATTAAGTTCAAGAATGAACTCACTCTGCATGCGCATTGAGTAAAAGGTTAACGTAGGGAAATTTTATTTGACTAGCCAGAATCGATTACCTGATTGCTCTCTCTCCTTAGGAGTTGTAACTTTCTTTTCTTTTATGTATATAAACATTTTATTATCTTAGCTAATAAAAAAAAAAGAGTTTACCTCCGCGCAGCGGAGCAATCGTCCCACCTCACGCACGAAAAACATATACACACATACCGTAGGGGACTCCTACTGTTCACAGTAAAAAAAAATATAAGCTTAGGACTAGTCTCAAATAAAAGGGTATGTTCATTAGTTCAGCCTTAATTTGGGCCGTCCCAGTGGCATGTTGAATTCAGCCACTGTTCATATTTTTCTTGCAAAGGCCCACAGTTTGTATGATCTGATGGGCTTCGAGTCGAAGTTTAACTTAAATTCAGCCCATTAAGTGATGAGATGCCAACATTTTAATAGCAATGAGAGATGGCCATCCTCTTGTAGTGTTTTTTTTTTTCAATCGAAAAAAACACTACTCATATGGAGAAACAATCCACTTATACAGCCTAGTTATCATCTATCAATTTCCCTAAAAAAAAATTGGGTGCGTATCCGATGAAAACGCTCTAAATGTTGCAAACTCCGTAAAAATCGGTCTAGAAGTTTTAAAAAATTCTCAAAAAATTACCAGAGAGACGGTAGATCATGTTCAATAGCCATGCAAAATTCGAAGATCAAACTCAATTTCATGCGCAAGATTAAAAAAAAAAAATACTTAGTGAATAGTGCAAAATCACCGAATTTTCCATCTCTCAAATGAGATTGAGTTTTCTACTGAAATGTTGTTGAGACGTGTATAGCATGACCTACCCTAATTTTTTCTTTGAGAATTTTTGAAAATTTCTAGACCGATTTTCACGGAGTTTGTAAGTCCGCAACAAACAAATAGACAAATCTATCTATGAAATGGGCTTGTTCGGATAATATGACGTTAAGTAGTGAAGCATCGTATTCAAATATGGAGCTTTTTTATTTTTTAATCATTTTATAAATTATTTTAAAGATAGTATTTTTCTAACTTTATTTTCAATTCTAACACCTTTAATCACGCCATTACCTGATCAAACTGTACTGTCACACCACCGACCCCTTTAGACGCGTCCGTTTTTTGTCTAAATCCTATCACATCAAGAGAAGTGGCGTGACAGCATAGTTTGGTTACGCCGAAGTCTGTGGCGTGACGATATGTTTTTGTCACGTCACGTGTTGTGGCGTGACGAAAATGGTTAGAATTGAAAATAAAGTTAGGGAGATGCTATTTTTAAAATATTTTTCAAAAAATGATTAAAAAATAAAAAAAGTTCTCTAGTACGTCGCATATATAGTACAAACAGAATGGCAGCTGGATAGGCATTACGTCACTGATGACTGGACTCGGTCGAGGAGTCCCAGAATGGTCATGTCATGCATGTTCGCTGACGAATCGAACTTGCCTGACTGCAAGAAATTAGTAACAAAATAAAGTTACCAGTCGATCCTAGTCAGCAAACCATTAAGTAACTGAATGCATGGTAACTTTCTGCAGACGTACATGTAGAAACACTCAATACTACATTCTTTTGTATCCTTGCCTAGTCAGCCTGGATGGACGTCATGACTCATGACATGCTTACTTATGCAGAAGCATCAGAGATTTGTAATGATTGAGTTTAACATTCAGTCGTCTTTCGGCTGTAAAACCTTAAGCCACATATAACATTTCTAGTTATTTTTGGTACTTTAAATTCTTTAATAAAATAGGCTTGTGTGCATCATTGATGCAGAGACCAGAAGAGTTTTCTTTTCCATTATCGAAAAGATATGCAGAAGAAGCATACATGGTTGCTTTGCTGGGTGGCCTGCTTTCTGTTTCAGCAATGAAAAATCTGAAATGGGAGGACTGAGCCTTAATTTGGTTGGCTAGGAGAGTGCGCGAGCGCTCAACCTGTCCGGGTTCGATACTTTAGGATCGGATTCGCACGTCTCACCTGAATAATTAGAATAGGATACATGTACACGTGCGCGTTCAGTGGAAAAGAGTGTGTTCGTGCTCCGTGAGGCATCGGTGTCTCTGCAAAAAATTTCAACGCGTGTAAAGGGACGTGCATCGGAAATTTTTGCTGCATGCATGTGGTGGTGTGAGTAGGGGTGTGAATTGAGTGTGTACGTCTACCTTGTACCCTCTCAGAAAAACATGAAATAGACAGGCTGACACTGTTGTGAATTGAGTGTGTACGTCTACCTTGTACCCTCTCAGTAAATCCGATCGCCCACGGGCCGGACGTGCCAAATCTGGCCTCCCACAAGCTCGCCACCTGTCGCGTTGACAGCGAGTCCGGTCGGCCGCACAATGCGGATGAGGTGTCAAAATTGTAATTTCGTCACAAGAGACGCTATTTGCGTTAAAAAAAAACATTTGCAACAGTGCTATTTAGCCAAAAATTCGCATAAACACTACGTTTTCTCCTCCTCCCTAGATTTGCTATCTTACAGAAACAACATCAACATGGGTTTAAAATTTTATTCACTTTTTCCTAGCCCCTAGAATTAATGATCAGCTATCTATACCAACCAAACAGTATTAAACCTAGACAGGACGTTATTGCATCATCAAAGCAGTAAAATATGTCCAATTTGCTATATATGACACATGATCTAATTAATTAAAGTTGCAACTTGCAAATTAAGACGTTGCTTCACGCATTCCTTCCATGTAAGTACGTAGTTCGCTAATTGGAGGCTTAAGCGATGAATACCAAACCCACCATGAATTTTCCTAGCTAGTATACTAACCAAATTAAGGAGATGATGATTAGGATCACAGAGAAAAGGATCCAAGCCACTAATCAGAACGCTAACTAACCTGTTCAACCTAATCTTGTCATTGTTTGGTTTGGTGTTTGTGTTGTCTATAGTGGTTAATCATGCGTGCAGTGTAATGTGAGCCGCAACGAATCTTGTCCCTTTCTCATTGGCCATCCTCAGAAACAAAAACAGGGCATGCATTTGGGGATTGTCCTGTTCATCTGGCAAAAGATTCATCAGATGATTCTGTTCTTCACGACTCCATGTCTCTTTCTTCATACATGCCAGAGCCCTATTTCCAGATCTAGATGTACACATGTTCGATGTAATTACGCATTTATGTAAATGCTTACATTCACAATACGATGGCACTTGTATTTGATCTCAACATATGAAATGGAAGAGAGAACTGCATCACCATTATCAATGCCATGTTGCTTCAAATTCTGTAAGCTACATATATGCATAAACTGTAACTCACTAACATAGACTGGTTGTTGTCACTTGTCAGACAAAGAATCCTTTTGTTGACCACAACGGATTGCAGTGGGTGTTGTGCCCAACGATCAGATCGCACTCTGGTGCAAGGTGAGGATCCTTCCATTGCCAAATTGTCCTCTGTCAGGGCATGCTTTTCATAGCTGTACATGGAACTTAATTGTTTTCCAAGAGCAAGCAGCTAGACTCTCTGAGAGTCCAAGATCTCAATAGACCAAGACCACAGAAATGGATCTCATAAAGCCCCTGTTTCTTGACTGCTGTTTTGATGCAATGCAGCAACTAGTAGATGTACGCATGCATGACGGTGACCTCCCCAGGAATTCCACTTCACCCACCCACCAAAGCAAAAAATAATAACAATAAACAGTTTTTTTTTTTTTTGCGGCATCTTGGGCTTTAACAATTGCACGGGTAATTATTCCAAGTGATTACTGATTAGCATCTCTAGTGTGCAGTGCAGGGCAGCGTGCTTGGAGATATAATGACATGTTAAGTTGGACACAACAATGGAACGCAGCCTACTACAAACGAGTGCCATAGGGACTATATACAACTGCATTTTACTATGTCATTCATTTGATCAAACAAAGCAGCCACTAATCGAAAACGCTTCACACACACACAAAAATTCTGTACTAACCACATACAGCAAAGTGTGGTGTTTCGGTAGGAGTTCCACTTTGGGGCTCCTTCCCAGGTGCTGGTGTCTCTCTTTCGGTACCGATGTTGGCGTAGTGTTTCCCCTTTGAGACTGGTATTGTATTATTTCTTCTTGAAATGAATGACAGAGTTTTTACCATTTGTTTTTTTTATATTAAAAAAACTACATACACCAAATTGATCTCAGCGCTCACTCAATTCAATTCTACCGGTGATGTACACCAACTACCATTGATGTACACCATCCAACGAAATTATAAAGGTGCTGTTAGGAGATTCCTCGCCAAGTCTAGGGGTCAGAGGCGCCCACACCAAGGCCTAGAAATTTTACCGGTGTTAAATCCCATACAAATTTCTTAAAAAAATTATTAAACATTCGAGTTTGATCAAGAATAACTGGTCTAACTCAAGGCTTGAGCTGTGACCGACTCCACCCTTGCCGGGGGTATATGGAGTCTGCATGCGATGATGCTGCCGCATGCATGCACACAACACAATCATAAGCATGCACACAACAAAATCATCAAGGTGGGATGCCATGCAGCTACACACTGACTCACACGCCACACCATGCACATCAAAACCAAAGGGAATACTAGCTAGCGAACGATGCGTCCGTCGTAGGATACAGCTAGCTAGCGAGCCATTGGCCGTCGCATAATGCACACCGGATGGAAGTGCGCACTACGCCACGCCGAAGATTTCACCTAGCGTACTGTAGATTTTAGCGTTGTTGCAACGTAGATGCTTATTTGAATTGTACAAAACAAATCTTATTTTCGACATGTTTATCATTTACAAAGAAATCGGTTACATATCTGCTGGTTTAGTTTTAAAAATTATTATGGATTTAGTCAGTTTTGTACTTGATTACGAACCAGAAAACATAAGTTAGATCGTGACACAATGGCAGCCCCTCAAATTTCACGCAATGAGGAACTCTCGGTGATTCCCGTCTTGTGGAAGTGTGAAGATGACTTCCATTTGTATAGGAAACCTGAGGATGGAAGAGTGCAAAGTTTATGAAAGGTTTTTTTTTTAGAAATAGCAAAAAAAAATAGTTTTATTGATAAAGCGTAAAATAATCGGCTAATATTGAGAGGCCAGTATAAGTGAAAGCCTTTTTGTCTTAAATATCTTTGATATCAAGCAAATTCGCTTCCTTTCTCCTAGAAGCAAAATACATGTAAAACACCATCCAACAAAATATACATTGGGAAAGAACAAAATTCAAACCTGTGATGCACTTATGGGCCTATAAACAATCTTTCTCATCTGACATCAAATGAGTTTTCTCCCCTAATAATGCTTTGTTCAATCCGAAAGAAGATGTAATGCATTAGAAATAGATTTAAGCAAACTGACTACTACATTGATAATTCTTGAATTAGCACCCACATAAATACAACACAGCAAAAGGCATTTACCTGAGTGGAAAGTTTATTTTGCGACCTCATCTATTTTCTAGTGTTTTGTTTGGGAAACATAGCAGTACGCTGGCATAAGAAAACATTGTATATACCATAAGGATATTTTATCTGTCATTAACATCTACAAACAAAATGCGCATTGAAGCAGATATGAAAATCAAATAATTTTGTTCAGAAACAACAAAAGAAACTTCAGAAAAGAGTATACACAAAAATAGACAGACAAAAGGAATGACAACAAGTGTATTACAGTAACTTCAACCCTATGCTTGACCTAAAGGTTGCATCTTTTTTGTGCATAACTAACTGGAAGCAATGTGTTTTTTTCTGTTAATACATTAGCTTGGCCAATTAAAACACTAAGGAGCATGCAAATGAGCTAGGTTTGACTCCATAACATAACAATTCACCGGCAAGTTCATGATCAAATGATTTGTTCATCGGCCCCATACTACTGATGCTTAAACCTTGAGTTCTTGAACTGAAGAGAAGCATATCCGTATTTTTTACGTACCTACGAAAACAGGTAAAATCTGACCAAGCACTTAATAAAACATGATGAGGGGATGCAATGAACACCAATAGGCTGCACAAAACATTACAAAACTACAAATTGAACATCATAGTTTTAGGTCGCCGTATATTCTTAATTCAAAAGGCCAATATCACCCAAAGCTCGTGCTCATGCTCTTGTAAGCAGAGAAACGTAGGCACAAATAGAGAACAATCCGAAAGCATGCAGGTTGAAGCAACCATTGTAATTGCAGTTGCATTGTGGTTCGATGTGTATATAATGAATTTCATGCACATAATTTCTTCAGTCCATACTCTAGTGTAATCAATAAATATATACAACACACATACCTGCAGATGAGAAGCAATATGTGTCGGGGCCCCAGATCACTGAATTTGAGCCCTCTCTATATTCTGAACTAATCCCATGATCAATAGCTAGTTCACACAGCTGCAACATTGATGAAATCATATCCATACAATAAGATATCTAAGAAGTAGACAAATTAATATTACTTAGTAGCAACCGACCTTATGATCAAGTTTTACAGAATTTGTCACGCAGGGCTTAACGACAAAAGAGTAAACTTGTAGCGGAATAAAACAAACTTGTGGTATCCATCTGACATGCCCATAGGCAATCGAGTGGAGAACACGGCCTAGTTTGCATGGTCTTCAAGGTAACCCCTTCTCGTAGAACTCTGTGTTCTCTGGGTCTTCCTCGGTGATTGGTCAACAATGATGCAAAGCCGTGAGTACATAAAGTACTCAGCAAGTCGTAGAAAAATGTATGCACATAGTATTCATGCAAGGCTTGAACAAGGATAGCTTTATTGCTATTTTGCAGAAAGCAGTATTGCTAGTAAATACAATAAATAGATTGAAAAGCACGATTTTAAAGATTAAATACATAAGTAAACAAGTTCTTTAAAACAATTAGTGAACAACCATGTTCACTTTCCAACCATCAACCAGATCCAACTACTCAAAACCCAACCAAACCATTCCAACATTTTTGAGAAAATCTACCCCTCGTATGAAATCACCAAGCATTGTCTATAACCGGGGACACGGCTATTCGAATAGTTTTACACTCTGCAAGGGTTGTACAACTTGACTCACAAGAGATAATTATCTTATAATATCCGCTCACACACTTCTGTAGGTGTGCGACTAAGTGATTATCACAAAGCTTTTACAAAGCTCTGTTTTAACCCAGTTCTGCTCACTAAGGTTTTGCCATTCCGGACCCCCTCTTGCGCCAAATCGACAACCCAAAAAGAACCGAATCAAAATATTGCTAATTAGTTGGCCAAATCCACCCCATAAATAGACTTGTAGTTGTATGGTATGGCCCAGATCAATGGCGCATAAAGTTAAGTCCTTAGTGACTACTCAGGCGAGGCAACCACATCCCAAAATCATCCTCTTTACTGCATAATCAATCGCCTGAGTATGAAATTATTTTTAGTTCAATCTCGACCAAATGGCAACCCTTGCCATGGCACAACAAATTTTAATAATAGTGGTTGCATCACAATTCCATATTCCATTAAGTCAAATTTAATCATTTATGAATATAGGATCATGAATCCCATCGTATAACTAAAGCATGACTAAGCATAATACACACATATGTTAGTAATTAAATATATCAAACTAAGATTAACCCAACCTATGGCGTCCAAGGGTACATGCCATTCCCAATTATTCAAGGAGGCATAATGTCGAATAGGTATTTAACTATTCCCGAAAGCAGTTAATACAAAACTAGCCATGCATATTGATATAAAATAATATAATTTTATAAAATGGATTTGACATGATTAAAGGTCTATGACTTGCTTTCGTTGAAGGTTTGAGTTGTTGCGGCTGACGGGTCTAGGAATTCTTCGGAAACGTCGGAATCTATACGCGTGAAAAGAGCCAAATAAATACAAAAAATCCAAATAAAATCCAAAAATAATAAATTTAGTACTATTAGATAGATTAAGAATTTAGAAACAAGAATTGACAAGATCAGAGTTCGTATGAAGGAGAACGAACATCCAGAAGTTTGTAAACACATGAAATGGTAGAAATTAGAAAACGGAATAGAATATTCTATTCTAAAATTTGAGTGTAATATACTTTGTATGACACATTGGGTCCACTACCAAGTGAGAGAAGAAGGAGATAGAAGGAAAAGAATGGGAGTATGCCAAATGGGACCCACATGGAAGTGTCACGAAACAAACGAAGAAGAACTGAGAACATAGAGCAAAAGCACAGAGCTCACTGGCTCGGGCAAGGTGATGGCGCTGGCAAGGGGCAAGGAGGTGGCGCCGGGTAAGGGGCAAAATGGAACCCCACGGGGATGGGGAACCCAGGGGTGGTGGCGCCGACGCCGGTGGTGAAGCGAAGCGATGGCGGTGAGAAAGGCGCACTGCTGATGGCACTCGAGTGGCATTCCAGCAAGGAGAGTGAGAGCACGGTGTAGAATGTGGAGCAGCGAACCCGATGGTAGAGACGATGTCGCCAGAATATCAACAACGGCGACGGAACGCGACGAGGAAGGAGCTTCGACAAACGGCGGTAAAGCTCAAAATCCTGCGAGGTGGAGGGTAGAGGGGAGAGAAAAAAAAGAAAGAAAAGGAAAAGGAAAAAGGAGAAGAAGGGAAAAAAGGAAAAGTGAAAGGAAAAAAGAAATGGACCGGGGAAAATTCAAATTTCAAAACTTGAATTTGGAATTTTGGCGACGGGCTTTGAATTGAGACAAGGAACTTGGATTTGAATTTCGGACTCGGATTTTAAATAATGTAGAAATTAAAAAAGAAAACCAAAACTTTTAAAATAATTAAATTAAATTAAATTTTACAACAAAGAAAAGATTTTTTTGGGAAAACAGAAAAGGAAATAATTTAAACTGAACTCCAAGAAAATTGCAAAAGAACTTGGAGAAAATCCAAGAAATTCTAGAAAATCCAATAAACCCCTTTTGAATTTAATTAAAGTTTGATTTAATCATTTTAAAATGTTTTTATTTCATTTTGGAACTTCAATTTAAGCTTTAAATTTATTCAATAAAATGCAAATGGTTCATTTTAATTTTGAAAGCTTCCAAAGACTTTTGGATTGACTCACATTTTTTTTCTGAAATTTCAAATTAAGCTTTAAAAATTCAGGAAAAAATAAATGGTTATTTTTATTTTAAATTTTTAAAAAGATCCGAAAATTGAGATGTTACAAACCTACCCCCCTTAAAAGAATCTTGTCCTTGAGATTCAGACAAAACAGAGAAAAAGATAGGGAAACTCGGCTCTTGATTTCAATGTTGTTTCCTTCTCTGATCGATTGCTTCATTGTTCTTTGCAGAATCTCAAGGTCTTACTCTCGAAAGGCTTCTAACTTCTTTGAAATTTCTGATTAGATAACTCTGGTTGGTGAGATCCTCCTTTAATTTGACTTCCTTCAGTGATATCTGCTCTTCTGGTACACTGAGGCATTTCTTCTACTACGACACGAAGGAAAGATGTTGTGCACCTCTCACAGCTGCGGTCGTAGCTCCAACTGGGTAAAGTGTTGCCAAACTGCTGGTTCACAAGCATGTACTGGAGTGCTAACTAAAAGCTATAAATTTTGTCTTCCAAATTGCTAAATCTAATTCTCACTATTATTGAAATCCACCATTCCAGCATTACATAAAGTCACCCAATAAAAATCCAACCATTTAATTAATCTCATATTTTATTGATACGACAACATGATTCACAATTTTTCTTGGACATAAGCTTAAATAATCCAACAAATTCACCACTTTGATTACATGATTTCTTCATTGCATAATTCCACAAAAATATAGTAGCAATAATCACATCTTTCAATCTGATAAACTCCAAGATCATGCTAAATTTCACTATATCCCTTTTTGGAACGAAATTTCTCCAACATTATAATCGCGCAATTGATTTCTCCAAAATTCTTAACTATATCCACGACATCATCCACTTAATTTCTCAAGCCTATTTATCAATCGTAATCCTACAAAATATCTTTATATAAATCCAATGTCTTCATTATAGAGCTTTCCAAACGACTACTTGTAATCCATAAATTCAAATTTAATCCGTCAAATTATTTTATCACCATCTATCCAACAATTAGTTAGACCAACTCCAATATTAGTAAGATAACCATCAATATTATAATCATACTTTCCAATAACAATCTGATATACCTATTGTTCCATCTCTGTGTCCCTCGAATTAATCCCTTACGACTGTAGATCCTCTCAAATATAGTAACTCCACCAAACTCACATATTCTGCAAGATTCAACCAACTCTACCAAAATTAACATTATGAATCGATATGGGAAATCCAATTCTTTTCGCATTTTACTCTCTACCTTTACTGCACACATTTCTCAATTCCAATTTTTCAACCAACATTATAATCAACTTAAGATTTGATTTAAATCCAACTTCTCCTTTCGATCTCTGATAATAAAAACAGTGCCTCAAGTTTATATACTTTTCATGATCCAATAAATTTTCCCTTTAAGTCCATTTTCTTTCTCCATCATCTATATAATCCACCAATTTGCTATCCTTTAAACCATTCATAATCAAGGTATATCCATCATCATGCTCTAGTATTCACAAAAACTTCTTATAACATCGGTAGATCTTAAAATTTTCAAATCCCAAAATTAGTCTTATCAATGACTCTACAAAAAATCTAGCTTGGCATCCAAACATACTGGTTAATCCCAATAAGAGTAGCTTCCATATATATATATATATATGACTTGATGGTATGAGCTACTTAATTATGTTGATGATGCGTTCTCTCCATGCTGCAATGGAGAATGCATAATGCAGTCTCCTTCTGACATGATATCCAGGCTTAGCAAAAGAAAAGAGGGAAAAGTACAAAAGATGAGAGAGAACAAGGGATAAAGACAAACAAACTAACGGAGGAAAGTCGGTTAAACCCAAAGAACAAATAGTCAAAAAGCTATTAAAAGCAATAAAATACGACACTCAAGCAAAAAGATCCTATACACGGATTAAACGATTCTAAAACTGAGAAGGGCAACTTTGGTATGACACTATTAATCTATCTTATATAGATGACCGACTAGAAACAAACGACAGATCTTGAAACTTCCAGTCCATCCATTGCTTTGATCACGGAAACTCGATCCTATAGAGGTTACTGAGTAAGGAGGTCAATTTAAATTTTAAAACATATTTCAGAAAAGATAAGAGGTAAGAACCTAGGTTGGTTTGATTGATAAAATAAATTTTGAATTTTTTTACTAAAACGGTCATGCTAACTATGGTTGCGTCCTACAGTCGATATGTCTCTGATACCATCTCTCTCGGGACCCTGGATGACTGAATTCGAGCTTTCTGTGTATTCTGAACTAGTCTCATGATCAGTAGCTAGTTCACACAGTTTCAATATTGATGAAATCATATCCATATAACAAGATATCTAAGAAGCAGACAAACTAATATTACTTAGTACTAATCGACCTTATGGTCAAGTTTTACAGAGTTTGCCATGCAAAGCTTAACGACAAAAGAGTAAACTTGTAGTGGAATAAAACAAACTCGTGGTAGCCATCCGACATGCCCACAGGCAATCGAGTGGAGAACGCGGCGCAGGGTGACAGAGGGGCCAGGGTGTAGCGGCGCAGCGGGATTCCATGCGGGCGGCGTGGCGCAATGGGATGGGAGGATGGGCATAGGCACCGAATGCGCTGGACTATCGTGACCAGGCCAGAGCGGCAGAGAAACAGGGCACAATTTGCGCTCGGGACGAAGAATAGAGCCAGAAAAAAAGGAGGGAAGAAGAAGGAAGAGAGAGACCAAAAAAGGAAGAAAAGAAAAAGGGAAATGAAAAAGGAATAATGATAAGGAGAGAAAAAAGGGAAAAAAATGTGTCGGGGAAATTCAAATTTCAAAACTTTAATTTGGAATTTTGGCGACGAGCTTTGAATTGAGACAAGGAACTTGGATTTGAATTTCAGACACGATTTTAAATAATGCAGAAATTCCAAAAAGAAAACCAACACTTTGAAAATAATTAAATTAAATTAAATTTTACAACAAAGAAAAGAATTTTTTGGGGAAAGCAGAAAAGGAAATAATTTAAACTGAACTCCAAGAGAATAGCAAAAGAACTTGGAGAAAATCCAAGAAAGAATAGAAAATCCAATAAACCCATTTTGAATTTAATTTAAGTTTGATTTAATCATTTAAAATGTTTTTTTTTCATTTTGGAACTTCAATTTAAGCTTTAAATTTATTCAATAAAATGCAAATGGTTCATTTTAATTTTTAAAGCTTCCAAAAGACTCTGAAATTCGGGAACACCTGAAAAGAAATAAAAAGAACTCAAAGGAAATAAAAACAAGGTCTTGGAGGAAGGAAATCCAAGATAAAACCAGAAAATCAAATAAAATTATTTTTATTTAATTGGAGTTTGATTTACTCACATTAAAATATTTTTATTTCTGAAATTTCAAATTAAGCTTTAACAATTCAGGAAAAATCAAATGGTTATTTTTATTTTAAAATTTTCAAATAGATTCAAAAATTGGATGTCACAATATGTTTGGGATCAATCGCATATACGTTAAATATATACGACATACATACCTGCAGATGAGAAGCAATATGTTGGGATCAATCGCATCTACGTGCATGATCATATGTATCTTCTTAGGCCTAGTATCTGAAATAAATCTACATGTATAATTTTGTACCTATCTGAAATCCAAAAGTTAATCACGTAGTAAAATTATTTGAACAAAAAAAATGGTATTAACCATCTCCAAGTGTCTTAAGAGCATGTAGAAACGTCCTCTGCGGATGTGGAGTGCAAAAGAGAAAAGTTCTCTTTTTAGTACCATCCTTCTGGTGTACTTCACAGTACCCAATCTCATGTCCATTATAGGTTTCATCTCCAATACCTATGTTCGTATGGATACAACATAGTAGTTCATTCTTGTGGTTCTTACTTGTTACTTCATGATATCTAAAAAAAATATGGCTTTTTTTACTTGGCAATGTTCGAAATGTATGCAAATACAATATATTCATGGCAAATCTAGATAAATAACGTCTAACATATTTGTAATCAAACTTACACAAATTGTGAGTGACTTTCACACAAAAGTGGGGCATTTGAGCCAAGATGGAACTACAGTATATCAGTTTTTTTCTATCAACTATTAAAAGTAAATAAATTATTGAGAACACTAATTGCAACCTATAAATAAATGGCTGATCTTCTCCATCCTTAGAACTTTTAGATCGAGATGTTACAATATATTATTCCTAGTTTCAACATCAAGAGGCTTCTTCGGCAAAAACCATGTGCGAAGTTCAACGCAGCTCTTCTGTCGGGACCGGATCTCTGAATCTGAACCCTCTATGTATATCTGCACCAGTCCCTAATCAGTAACTAGTGCACACAGTGGATACAACGTTGATAACAAGTTCGAATCACGATTAACATAAAAGTAATAATAAAGTACCACCTTAAGGCCACTTATTACAAAAGAAGTCAAAAGACATTGAGTCTCACAGCAGCGAAAACAAAAATAAACTATGAAGTGGCCCATCGAATTGCCCACCGGCATTTGACTGGAGAACGTAGCCTAATACTCCGGATGTCCTTCGTGAAACCTACAGGCGTAGAAGTTGTAGTCATCCTCTGCATCATTAAAGACTTCTGAGATTTATTTTGAGTGTAGCATGTGAGTACATAAAGTACTCCGCGAGTCTTGAAAAAATATGCATATGCGTAGCTTTAACAATTGGGCTTATAGGGTTCTTTTGCACAATGCAATATTTTCATAAAGAATATTTGACAAACGTACATTTAATAATTAAATTAAATTAAATTGATTGTCTAATGAAGATTCTAGCTACTAGTCACTAGTAATGTGGCTTTAACAGCCAAGCTTTTAAGAGTAGGGCTCTAGCTGCCTAACTGGCTCTAACTGCTAGAACAATAATTCAAGAGTTCTAACTACTTCCGGATTCCCAAAATAACTATTTAAAAATAAAACTAAAATCTACCATATGAAAATACACCTTGCCAACTCTTGATCGTAGGCACGACTATTCGAATAGCTTTACACTCTATAGAGGTTATACAACTTCATCCATACAAGATAATTAGCTTATAATGTCTATTTGACGCACTTCGAAGGTGCACGACTAAGTGATTATCACAAGGCTTTGACAATACTTTATCCTTACAAAGAAAGAAGAAGTGGGCCGTGGGGCGATGAAGAAAAGAAATGGGCTCGGCCCAAAGCAAAACGAAAATGGATTTTTGCCCAAAATCCCAAATGAAGATTTAAATTTTTGGAGAGATTTAAAATTTGGGTGAGGTTTGAAATCAAGGAGAGAGATGAATTCAAATTCAGAATTTGAATTCAAATTCAGTCAAGAATTGATTTGATTTTGGAATAGAGATTTAATTTTGAGATTTGAGGATTTAGATTTGAATTGAGACTCGGTATTTGGATCTTATTTAGCATTTAATTACGCAAGAACTCCAATTAAAATCCAAATCATTGAATTAATTATTTTGAAATAAATTTTTAAAAAGGAAAATTTTGGGATGTTACATCTTCACTGTGTATACTGTTGTTTCAGTTGACATCACGAGTTCAAATGCAAGATTTAATAGCATAATTGTTTTCAGAAGAAAAAATGTTTGATAAAAGAGAGATTAAAACGGGATGCCTGGATATAGAAGCATTGGTAGTCAACTAATTAATCATTTGAAGGTTTTTATGGTAGTCAACTAATTAATCTGAAGGAGCTCACGACGAAAATTTATGCAGTGAAAGGTTGACCTGATATTTGTTTTTTCAGCCTTGATATCATTATGTACTAACAAAATTCATAGGCGGAGCTAACAAAAATGCCTAGAAATATAGCGTAAATCCCGTTGTCAAATGAGATCCGGTTCAATGAAGTTGTACACATTTTTTTTTGGAGATGGGCATAAACACCAACAAAACAGATGGCTCAACACCTGCAAGCAAAATATGTTTGGCACAAAAATATTAACAGAAAAAATATTTGGTCCATGCAACACAAAACACACACACATTTGTCAGTAAAAAAGATAAGTTACAATGCAGTATATTGCTAAAATAGAAGGCATTATTTCCTACCATAGTGATTATGGCCCGCTAACAATAGAAACAACACAATTTCTCATAGTAGATATTAATATTATAGGCACAAATAACAAGAAAGAAAACAACAGGTTGACATATTCTTAATCTCCTTTTCGCTTTTGAATAATATCTAAAAATAATATTTTAGAAAGCACCAAATATAGACCTATCAGACTTGTTCTTTAAACGATTTATCACCGATAACATATGAAAATCGGAAGGTAACTGTGCTAGCGTACCATAACTATCTGAAAGACCGAAACAACTCTGTTTTATGTGGTAAAAGAGATGGGAAAATATTACTGTTTTCATCTCTGAAAGTGTGATGCCCTACCAAAGTACCACTTATTATGGGAATAGAGAAACATCTTAACCCCCTGTCATCTGAAAGGATGGTGATCATACTAACCTTGATGACGACGGCAGTGGCGGACTTCTTAGCGAAGGAGAAGGTGTTGGAGCGGCGGGTGTACTTTTCGGTGAATGTACGCATTATCTGACTAGATTTCATGTCAAAAAAATTAGGGCAGTAAACTTAGGGTTCGTCAAGGAGTATTAGTTAGGTATTAACATAAACTTTCAATTAATGGCAAGTTTGAGTCGCTAAATGCAAATCATGCCTCCTAGGTAACATTTCTGATAAACCTGACATATGTTGCTATGAAAAGTATTAATATGTTCAATATATTTCAATGATCTTATGGTTACCAATAAGACATCAAGTTCAACTGCTAATCCGAAAAATATTATAGTTGATATAGGTCAATAACCAAAAAATAAACACAATATGAGGGGTAACCAAAGGGGAAGAGTGGTTAGTAATCTCAAATACGGCTACAATACGAAGGGCCGACTCAACCGTTAGCCTTCAAGGAGTTGATTGGCCTGTAAATTTATAATCTATTCACCTAATTGCCGATGTGGCGAACTAAACATCCAAGAAGCTAAATCCTTTCATAAGTTGATAACGAGTGGTCATGAAACTTCTTTTATAAGTTGATAACGAGTGGTCATAAAACTTCATAAGATCTAAAGAAATATAAAGGATTTTTAACAAAAACAAATAGTTATTCTAGACAGAAAATAAAGCAAACAAAAACGAAGATGTTCTAGGTGAGGCAACAAATCCAAAACTAACCAAGTCAACGCCAAGGTTTATAAAGAAATTTATTGCCAAAAATATCACTCATGTTGTCAGGAGTTCTTAAAAATGACTATAAGCGGAACGATGCTTGGCCTTCTGCAAATGACTCTCTTTTTTCAAAATGGTTGCACCGCATTTAACTTTAATATTTATAAATAAAATCACAAGTAATAAAACAGCAAAAGGAAATGCTCATGTTTTCTTCAAAAGGAGGTAAAACATGCTGACCAACACCCAAAAAAACATATCCCTATCATAGTGAGCTAAACTGTAAGAAGCATGTTAGAGAAAAGAACAACATTCTAGGGGGGCGAATGGTACAATTAATCACATAAAAAATCAAGGTAGTTGTTGTAGTATCTATTCTCATGATCACATCATTAAAGGTGGCACTTAAAAGCAGCAAGAAATACTATAGTTAAAAGAAAACTTACACATGTTGCAAGGTGACATGGAAGATGATACTCCCAATAGCAAGTATCATATTGGATATGTGCAGAACACTGAATCGTTTATCAAAATGATGGCGGAGAGTGCATGATAAAAAATCAAGGGGTTGGCCAGATAATTCATCACATCATTAAAGGTGGCACTTAAAAGCAGCAAGAAATACTATAGTTAAAAGAAAACTTACACATGTTGCAAGGTGACATGGAAGATGATACTCCCAATAGCAAGTATCATATTGGATATGTGCAGAACACTGAATCGTTTATCAAAATGATGGCGGAGAGTGCATGATAAAAAATCAAGGGGTTGGCCAGATAATTCATCCATCAGTAAAAGGCAATGCTTCCACTTCCAATAATGTGTTAACATAAATGCACTCGTTCAAAACGCCTTCCAAAACAGATTATCCAAAGTCAACACCATCAACGGTCCACCGCAAGAACAATTAAACAATTTGCTTAGCAAGGACCGGAACGGCACCTAACTATCCCAACAAAAACATCCGAACAACATGTCAAATACTAAAATTAAAATCCAAGGCAACCACCTTAGTGCCACCTTTGCGACAGAATCCACCCGCACCCGCAGATCCCATGAGAACTCCAAATCCCCGCAACCAAAAAACGGCAGAGATTGCCAATCCCCCAACCTACCTCACTTCCCCAACAACTTCAATCACACCCAAACCGAACGAGGATCTCGACCAAGGAACCCAAGGGGATGGACGGAAGGGGATGCGCCGAGGCGGCGGCTCGGGAGGAAGAGGGAGGGAGCGGCGGAGCTAGCGGAGAGGGGCGGCGGAGGAGGGAGAGGAAGGGAACGGGAGGGGGAGGGGAAAGGAAGGCAGTGGCGGTCCCGATCTGACGAAGGGCGACAGCGGGTTTGGCCCTACAACGCGGGTGGAGCGGAAGGCGGGGAGGACGAAGCAATGGAGGCGGCCATGGCGGGTGAGGAGACGGCTAGGAAGCCAGCGCAGGGGCGGCGAGAAGGAGTCGAGGGAGGAGGAGTCCGTGTCGCGGGGAAGGAAGAGGCGGAGGTGCGGAGAGGGAAGCAGATGGTAGCGACGCAAGGAAAGAGTAGCGGCAACGGGGACGGAGTGGAGGGAGGTGAAGGGACGGCAGGCTTCGGGAGGCTTCCACTCGCTGCGAGAACCCGATCGAAGGAGAGGGCGCAACAAGGAGACCTTCAGATCGATCTGAACCGCGCAGCGTGATCGGACGACTGTGTAACGACACACGTAATCTCCTGAGTCGCACGGTGGCTCTCAACAGCTCCCGTGGCTCGAGGAGAAGCAAGGCGTAACGCTAGACACTATGTGAAGCAAAACCCGAGGACAGGTGTCCCCGCGCGAGTGGGAGAAATTCCCCGTGAAACGCGGGAAGGGGCCAGAGCAAGTCTAGGCACGCACAATAAGGAGCTTCGTGTATAAGAGGAGGAGATCGATCAGTCGGGGAGAGCATACACCCACGTACGGCTTCCTCGATCGACCCAGGCCAGCATCATGAGCCGGATACACCCTAGTTGTTCAGAGACCAGGCGCCTGCACGACGGCGGCGCCTCGGCGGCATCGGCATCGGCATCGGCGGCCGTGTACACGGTGTGGAAGAGGTCCAGCATGGGCTTCCAAGGCACCGACGGCTTCTCCGTGTACGACGGCGCCGGCGCCCTGGCCTTCCGCGTCGACAACTACTCCCGCCGCCGCAAGCTCTTCGCCGGCGAGCTGCTGCTCATGGATGGCCACGGCTCGCCTCTCCTGGCCCTCAGGCCGCAGGTGATGATCGATTCAGGATTAATTGCATCTAATTCATGTAACTCATGGTCCCGTGTAGTAACATGCAGAATTGCAGGTGCAGTTCTATCCATCGATCGTGTTAATAATTTAGATATGTTCTTCTAGTGTTGCGCGCTAATCTTGTTGCGTTACCACGAATCGAAGCATTCAATCAACAAGTTCGGGTCATCGTCGATCGTAGAATCATAATCTTATTGCAATATTTCCCAATTTACGTAGCACGGATATTTTTTGGATCGCGAAATGTGCATGTTAGTACGCACTACACACCCAGCGAACCATCCAAAACCTGACTAGTCCGCAGACTCTGCAAGACTGCAATTTTCCTGCCTTAACGAGAGCACCGCTTCCATCTCTCCAATCTTTTCGTTGCTTCCCAAGATAATTCTCCAAACCCGAAGTACATGTTTGTCTTGTCTATTTGTCTTACTACTACTTCAAAGATCTGGTAGCCCACCAGAAAGATTCAGCCCAAATACCACGACAAATTTTTACGGGAAATGCAATTAACTACCTCCATTAACAGGCATACATCTAGGGAAAAACGCAAGTTCAAAAACTTGCAGACAGAATGAGTTCAGCAAAGACAAAATGCTTTGTTTTCCGTGTTTCAGCCTCGGTTTTTTTCATGACAGTTTTCTATAATTTTCGTAAAATCCAATGCACAATTGAAAACAATACTTCAAAAATACAAAGGCACAATAGAAGCGCTGGTTTATCCCCTAGTTCATTTCCCTTTCTGACAGCAGTTTTCTCCCTAGTTACAACAGATTACAAGAAGCATCGGTTTCTGACCAAGTAAAATCACTAGAACTAGTGGGAGCAATAACTAAGATTTTTTCCCCTTTCTGTTGTAACAGATCATCAGTATGCACGACCAATGGAATTGTTACAAAGCATCAGAAGAAGGCCAAGGCAAGAGGACAAGATCACACCTACTCTTCTCAATGAGAAAATGCTCAGTTTTGCAAAGCAGTCATGAGGCAGAAGTGTACATGCCAGGATGTACCACTACATCAGATCATGGTGGACAGGCTCCCAGCTTCTGGATTGAGGGATGCTTTAGGAGAAGAAGCTGCAAGATCCGCAAAAGCGACGGCGAGGAGGTGGCAAGGATAACGAGGAAGAAGGCTGGAGCAACACCCAAGTCTTTGACGCTTGGTGAAGACGTGCTCAGCCTTGTGGTCCAACCGAATGTAGATTGTACGATGATCATGGCTTTCGTCGTTGTTCTGGACCGGATCTGCTGGAGGCCATACACACCTTTAATGTGTTCTTCATAGTTCATGGTGACAATCGCTGAAGTAAAGAAACCAGTAGAGATTGTAGTTTGCTAATTGCAGTTGTCAGTTGATTGAAACTAACGTGTAAACTTGTAAGCAAAAGATCATGGTGACCTTTTCAGATTTCCAGAAAAAAAAAACCCAGAATTTGACATTGCAATGCATATTGAAATCCCATAATGTAAATTCTTCATAGCTCTATTGCTTGCAACTTGAAATGTCTGTTTCCTTTCCCATGTGCTTCCTTTAATCAACTAATTACCAACTCCGCGATAGGTTACCAATTGTTTCTTACAGGGCAGTATCATGTTAGTGGTTTCCACCTAGAAGCACCATCAGAACAAGTACTATGCGTGTCAAGGACAATGCAAAAGTGACCAAAGTTTGTCGAATCCTAAAAGGGAATTCTGCAAAAGAAGATTTAAGATCTAACCAGTGACTTCAGCTATCTTTGGCAATATAAGGCACGTTGAGTATTCACACTGAAGACGAAACAAAACTAGTGCTCGCTTTATGCCATCCATGCTTATTGCATCTATTAGGATCTGCAATCCCCGTCAGAAGGATTCAGCAGATGTACTGCAAAAAGAACATATTGTGTTCAGTGCACCAAGAAAACTTTGTCTATGTCATGGGTTGGGTACTGTTTATGTGCAGTAACATGAAAACGGTAGTAGCACGGGATTGGAAAGGATTACCTTCCTAATAAAAATATCTATTTTCCCAAATAGCTTATTAGTTTTTTGTATAAAGATTAGTTAATCGGAAAGGTTATCTATTAGTTAGGAAGGTTATCTATTAGTTAAGAAGGCCATTTAGATTGATTTTATCCATAATTGTTATAAGGAGGTTTATTGTAATCGTTGCCATTAAGCAATGAGAATATAATAGTCTACGTCCCAATCCCCTTTGTCTTCTCAATCTATTGTCTTCTCTCTCCCCTAGCAGCCGACGCCACCCGGTTATTCTCCCGACGATGTTTACCCTTATGATCTAAGGATTATAACATTTAGTATTAGAGCCAACACCATGGTTTCTGCTGCCGAGAATTTCAAGGCCATGAAGGCCGCCCTCAACGAGATGAGTGCCGATGTAGACGACATGAAAGCCATCTTGGCAAACATGGCGGCTATGGTGGTCAAGCTAATGAAAAAGGAGAAGAAGAATGCATGCGCAGCAGCTACTGCGCGATCTGCGCCACCAGAGGCGCTTTGATTTCGCCGATGACTTTCGCATCATTGACTTCGTTGTCCATGGTTACACCAATGATACTCTCGCCGAGGAAGAATGCCACTACCCAACGACTATCTTCTCCACACGACCGTCCGACGTCTATTGAAGCGTTGCGGACCATCTTCCATGCAATGTACCGCCGGCGCCACGATAGGACTTCAGCCATGGTCGCTACCACAGCTCGAGGACGAGCTGTCGCGAAAGTAGGGAAGTAGTGTCGTGGGCTGGGTACTGTTCATGTGTGAACAGTACCCATAGGTATTGTAGCACAGGATTAGGAAGGGATTACCTTCCCCAATAAGAATATATATTTTCCTAAATAGCTGATTAGTTTCTTGTATAAGGATTAATTAATCAAAAATGTTATCTATTAGTTAGGAAGGTTATCTATTAGTTAGAAAGGCCGTCTGTTAGTTAAGAAGGTTATCATTTAGATTGATTTTATCCATAATTGTTATAAGGAGGCTTATTGTAATCGTTGGTATTAAACAATGAGAATATAATAGTCTACGTCACAATCCGCTTCGTCTCCCTAATCTATAGTCTTCCCTCTCCCTAGCAGCCGACGCCACCCGGCTATTCTCCCGATGATGTTTACCTTTATGATCTAAGGATCATAACAGTCTATACCATACATCAAAAGAATCAAGAACATGGACAAAGTTCAGGGAATATTACACAAATCATAGTTCTCTAGTATTTACCAGCCTTTTCATATTTAAGCTACTTTTGAAATGTTAGCTGGATGCATAACTGAACAAAGCATCATGATAATAGACAATATATGCCCTGACAAAACCTGTGAATGGCAACACTCTGATTAGCTTAAAGTTAGTACTTAGTCGGCAAAAAGAATAGAATGTTAGATCACCAGCAAGGAACAACCAAATAGCTAGGTGTCGAAATTGAGTCGAATAGTATCAGCAAGCTAGACGTTTGCCAATTCTGCAGAAACTGTTATTTCTGTTGTGCTGTACCTGAAACTTTCTTATGAGAACTGAACACAGAATCGACAGAAAACCTTCCCAGAGAAAGGAATGAAGTGAAGGTCATGGTATATGCACATAATACACTTTCAAAATGTTGTTAACAAAATAGCGCCTTTTGGGAACTTCAAGAATAGAGACTAGAGACTAGAGACTAGAGATATTGCCAACTGCTGTGAAATTGAAACTAGTGCGGTACACCAATACAATAAGATATTTTAAGCTCTCTGCTAAAGGAATAGACACATTTCTCCGTACAGTTCCACTTATTGATGGGCTGCCAACTTTTTTATTTAACTGAAAAGTGCAAAAGAACTATTTTTTACTCAGGACTCTGTTCTGTTCCTACTTCCTTTGCATAAAAAGCAGGATGAAACGGTATCCATTTGGTTGGTTATGATTAACATTCCATTGGATATATTATACAATCTTGAAAATCTTCAGGCTCTTCAAAGTTTCATAAAACAGCACTGGAACAAGCTTACTCATTTTCACTATATCAGGCCATGATATATTGCAGATACTGAAAGATTATCCCCAGTCACTAGGGCTGGTGCCAAGTGCAAAGCAGTCGAGGTTGTGATTCATATTACCTGCTTTCATATTACCTAATACATGGAGTATCTCTCAAGGAAATGAAGCATATTCCTCAGCAGAGATATTTGCATAGAATGCAAGTTATTTGAGGAAAGCAAAGTGCTCAATATCATTAGAAGCACCACACTTCTCACAACAGAAATGTCAGTAAATAAGAAAGCACGACATCAATATTCATCAGACACAACGTTCAATAAATGGCATTGTATCATCTAATGTGAAAAGCATCAGACGCGATCTCCATTCGATGACGCGATCATCTGGGCCGCTGGGCGGACGGGTCGGAGGTTGACGATGACGAAGGAGAGGGCCGTGGTGCGGAACACCTGCCTCCCGTCTATCTCGTGCGGCCCGAACTCGTACTTTTGCACGCGGCCTCCGTCGATCGCAGCAAGATCGGTACCCCTCTCCTTCTTCTTCAACGGCGACGGCGATCAAGAAGAGATGACTCGCTGCTGCTGCTGCTGCTGCTTCTCCGGCGTGCGGCGGCGGGCAGGATGATTATTGGGCCCAGCGTTATTGGGTATTGCGGGGCTGACAATGGTTTCGACTGTCGACATTGGTGGGAGTAAGTGAGGGCGGAGCCTTGGTGGGATGCGACAGAACTAGGCTCACCTTTGTTGGCCCAGGCATCCAGCGAGAACTCACACATGGTTATCACAAGAAACACACGCACAAGAAGATACCGACGCTACAAAATGCTTAGCGTCTGTTTTCTCTGTTATCTCATCAACTAATGGACTTAGCAATGCTTAAATACATGACCAATACACGCACGTCCGGAGAAACTGCTCGGCCCGTCACGCCACTACTGCACTCGCCCACGACGCCCACATCTGCGCCTTGACCGACCAACTACGCACACCATGATCCTAATTGAGTGCTTCTTGCGCTGACCGAGCCAGGCAACCGCGCATGCACACCACTAGCTCATACATACTTAGCTGTATGCACGCACTAGACAAACGTGCATATACACTAATGCTTAGTCTATATATCTATATCTATATCTATATATATATACTACTTAAAAGAAGGAGTTGGTGACGGTCGTCCGTCCTCTATACGATATGAGTTGTTGGATCCATCTTCTAAGGTGCGACGTGAGCCATGGGATCTTCTCGCGTCGTCCCACCCACGTACGAGCAAAATTCGCGAAACCGACGCCCGAACCATCCGTGCCGCTCTCCCTCGCCCCCCTCCCGTCTCTCTCGCCTCGCTGCCTCTCTGCCTCTCCTCTCTTCCATCTCACCGCCTCCGCCACCAGCCATGGCGCCCTCCCTCCCTCACCTCGTCGCGTTGCGCTATATTTTGGGGCGTGTGCGTGCGTCTTTCGCCCCCCACCCACCACCACCATTCCGTCCGTTCGTTAATGCTTAGGCCGCGGCACCGGCCGAGTCGCTATGCGACACGGCGGCGGCCGTTGTGGCGGCTCGGCGGGAGATGGAGACGCCGCTGATGACGATGGCGGATGCGTTCGAGGAGCTGGCATGCGGTATGGAGGCCAACGGCGGGGAGCTCCGACACGCGACCTTCAGCGACACCTGTGCGCTCGTCTCCGTGCTCTTCAGCTGCCTCGGCTTCGCCTTCAAGTTCGCCGAGATCAAGGAATTTTTTAGTACGTCGCCAAGGTGAGCACCTCTCCGTCCCGCTTGCCGCCGATCTGGCTCATGGTTGTTCTTGTCAAATTTCGCTTTTTCGATGGTTTGTTTCGCTCGTGCCATTTCTTGGATCTTTGGGACAAAGTTTCAAGATTTCACACGGTGACGAGATAAAATCGTACAAGCGACGCCCAGGATTTAGATGTAATTTTGCGTTTGACTTTGATTAAATCTTGCTGCTTACAACCGTGTCCCCATTGGATCTTGTAGCGTCCACCGCCATCGTTCCAAATTGGGATATTTTTTCCTGTTTTGTAGCGTTCACTGCTTTTCATGGTTGTCCTCATCTTGTTTTGATGTGTAATCCACATTGCAGATCATCTACGTGCTCTTCGAAATTTGAATTCGGCATTTACGCATTCGGCCCTGAAGATCTGCTTACGTAGAATTGCTCTAAGCGGGAAGAAGAATGGCGTTTCGACTAGCGACTTCTCGCTTAAATTGGTTTTCTTCATGCTATTTTAATGCATTGGACATTTCCAATCATGTATGAACGCCGAATCATCGACCTGATTGGGCCACTATTATTTGCAGGGGTGATGTTGGTGTGGTCGATTTAGAGCGATATCTGAGTCCCCTTGGAAGAGCCTGGCAAGGTCCTATGCTACCTTCCCGTGATGAAAGGTGGTTGTCCGCATAGGTTTCTTGTCAACAAGCTATGCTTGCCTTGTGGTACTCCTCATTGTGCCAATCGTTGTCTTCTTCTTGGAAGGTGCCCAGTTCTCACAATCTTCAAGACAATGCCGAGCAATTGAAAGCTTTCTCCCAATGTATATCCCTCTAAAATCTAGATGCTATCATGCGGCTTGTTACTTTGGTTACACATGCAGTATCTACTCTACGCTATGTTTGTGACTTGTTTGCATGCCCTTTCAACATCAGGTTTCCTCTGATGCTGAGGAGGGGCGTCTTGGAGATAATGTATCAACTCTAGATGGGCTGCGAGTTCACTTACAAGGACCACACTCACAAGAGTCTTGCGGACGGAACAAAGGTAATTGCTTGTGCGATATGCTACTTAGTACATTATTGTTTTTGTCATTTGCCCACTGCTGCTTCATGCTTGTTTGTCCACCTCAAGCATTGGAGGGCTATTCCTAATAACGCAATTGTTTCCAAACATGAGATTTAGCAGTTTGTGTACACGACTTATGCATTGATGCCTGAAGATAATTTTCATTTGCCTAATAGAATGTTATTGTTACTTCATAGACTGTAACTATGCAAAGGGGGAAGTGGGTAGCAGATGAGAAGCTGCCACTCTATTCTGGTAATGAGTGCAAGCAAGGGCTGTCGAAAATGTGGGCTTGTCAAATGATGCAACGCACAGATTTCTCCTATGAGAGTTACCAGTGGCAGCCACATGGATGTGAGATGCCTGAGTTCTCAGGGCCTAACTTTTTGAAAAGGTATTTTGCTTCCATTCTTTTGCTGTGCATCTCCTGTACAGACTGGACTTCTTCTAACGTATTGTGTGGCTTACAGGATGAGGCATAAAACTCTTGCATTTGTGGGTGATTCACTTGGTAAACAGCAATTTCAGTCCATGATGTGTATAGCGGTAGGTGGTAAATACATCCCAGATGTTGGATGGAAATATGGCCTTGTTAAAGCCCCAGGTGCTCTAAGACCTGATGGGTGGGCTTATCAATTTCCTGGCACTAACACCACTATCCTTTTCTACTGGTCTGCAAGTCTATCTGAACTGGAGCCTTTGAACATGACAAATTCAGTGGATGTGGGCTTTCCAAAGAAATTGCCTTTCAATAAACCGATAAAGTAATATTCTTTGTCCTCTTGCACATTTAATTATTTGTGGGTTTTACAATAAATGGTGTTCATTGTAGCTTAGGAGTAGATCCAAGTCAGCTAGCAAAGCAGGCTCTTGCCCGAGTTCAAGGGGAGCTTGTGAAGGATGGCAGGGAGCCTGTGGGATTAGCTTCTTTCAAAGTGCGTGAGAAATCTACTCCTGGAAGTTGGAAGTCTGCAATTGTCAATTACTCAAATAAAAAGAAAGGTCAGGGGTTAAGCTACTTTATTGGAGTGTATGCTAATATTTTTTATAATGTAACTTGTAGAGAATGAACTTGTTTTATTTATTATTTCAGAGAAGAGTGCACTTGCTCAATTTTGTGTAGATTTGACTATGCGAGCCAGTGGAGGATTAATTGATCATGTTGTTGGTCGCAAGAAGGAGATTGAAAGAGTAGTTCAGATTATATGCCGGCGCACAAAGAACAATCCGATTCTTTTGGGCGAAGCAGGTGTTGGTAAGACTGCCATTGCCGAGGGGTTGGCTCTTAAAATTGCCAATGGAGATGTTCCTATTTTCTTCGTGGTAAGTTTCAGCAACCTGTAATGGATACACAATCATGGGGTTGCAAAAATTTGCTTGCACAACATTAGTTTGTAGTTGTCACTCATTGACGTGGTTATATAGGCAAAGTGTATATTGTCATTGGATATTGCTCTACTTATGGCTGGTGCAAAAGAGAGGGGCGAATTGGAAGCCAGGTTTACTAGATTCGCGTTGGCCCGGCCTCCTCCTCCTCCTCTTGGCCACTACTGCTACAGATTGAGGTGGCGATGCAGATGCGGACTCGTGCATGACGTATGGGGAGGTGGTGCCTGAGTGGAGCTAAGTGGAAGGCGCTCACCTATTGGGGGCGCGTGGGCGTTGCTGAGGTGGGTAGATGGCGCTCCAATGTGGCTGGAGGTGGAACCAGCGGCTTAGCGGAGGCAAAAGAGGCAGCCGTTGTCTTCCCGGGCTCCGATTGGTCCTTGTAGACGCCACACCAGCAGAAGCCCACCTTCTCCGTTCGGATTCACTGCGCATGAGCACCGCCGTCATCTTGAATGGCCGCCACTACATCCTGTGTGTTCTCCTTTCAGTGTGCTTTTCTTCCTTCCAGTTTGTTGTCTTTTGAGCACTAATTCCCATTGTTTTCTATGAGTTTGTGAATCTCCGCAGTCCGCTGGTGTGCCATCAGATGATCAATGATCAGTTAGTCTTAAGAAAGGTATGTGTCTATTGATAATTGAACACACGGTCTTGCCAAATATGTTTCGTTGAATCGAGGTCTCAGTTTCAAAGCAAAGGACCGTGCTAAAAAATATATGCAGAGTAGGTATGTCTGGCTCAGATATCTCTATATTATAATTAGTTTTCTCCTTGTAACTTTACTACTTCTAATTTTGTTTGCGCCCTACTTTTCAAAAGAAGTAGCAAAGCTATTTGCATATCCTTGCCTGATCAGCACTGCTAGCCTTATATCACCCTCCAGAAGTCTTTACTGTCCAATTCTTTGTTTATTGAGCTATACCTGATCAACTTTCAAAGAAAATTTTAGAAAATCATGAGTTTTATGGTCATAATTGTAGAAAACCCTGGGTTTTTATAATAGTAAATATAAGAGTTAACTAGATATTGTTCATGCTCACTTTGTCACATAAAAAATTGCTCTCAATTCTACCAACTTTCTGGTAGGCTGGATACTACTGTTCAGTATGTGAGTGTGTTGTTAAAGATTCAGCTAATTATTTGGATCATATAAATGGCAAGAAGCGTGAGTAACTGGAAACTCTGTTTAAGTTCAGTTGGTGTGTCAAACCTAGCAATCATCAGCTTCATGTTTCATGGTTGGAGCATTTGACAGATCAGAGAGCATTGGGCATGTTTATGCGTGTTGAAAGGGCATCACGAACAGGTAGAACATCTGAGCTTGTTTGTTGGATTAAAAACATTCTCATTCAGACTTGGGTTACATCATGTGCTGGTGGTTGGGTTATGTAAGACAAGTGGTCAAATGCTTGCGTAGTTACCTTTTGTATCTTCCTATTATTAACTTTTTCTGGCTGCAGGTTCAAAAAAGGTTTGAGTCACTTAAGAAGAGGAAAGATCCAAGCAGCTTTAGTGAACAAGGTGAGAAAACGCAAAAACATCATACAGGATGTCATTTCCCCCATTTTGCTGTGGATAGCTGTGAAGGGAGCCTACGGAATTATCTCTTAGATTGCTGTCCAAAAGCTAAAATTTCCCCCTTTGCTTGTTCTTCAGATTTGGATGAGAGAATATTGAAACAACAACAAGAGGAGGAAGAGAGGAAGCGTCAACGCAAAGAAAAGAAGAAAGAGAAGAAGGTAAGTGCCACTATGCATGTGGATCACTTCCTGTTTGTACTATCTGCTTTCCCTTTGATACAAAACTTTCAGTTGACGGTCCTATGGGCTGTGAGAATCAGTAGAAATCATAATAACTGGATACCAAATTGTTTCAGAAATAGCAGGCTGCCCAGAATGAACCTGAGGACATCGACCCTGATGTCGCTGCTATGATGGGTTTTGGAGGGTTCCATTCCTAACCAAATTTGTCCTAGCATCCAACCTTCCCCACGCACCTTCGTTGAGTCTCTGGCAAGCGGATTCTGGCATAGAGGTCTCCTCTGTCGTTGATCCACTCCACCGAGCGACCTCCATCCCAACATCGGCAAGTTATGATTTGGTTAGGGTGTATATGTTTTTCTCATAAGACCTTTGTATTTTATAGGTGCTATGTTGTTCAAATGTGCTTTATACCTACCAAAACTGATTATAATGCTTAGGAATTACATGTGTGTTAAACACATTGCTAAGAAATCATTGATACAAAATATGAGTTTTCGTTGCAACGCACGGGTACATGACTAGTAATTTATCTACATTCAAAACAATAACTCTACTACTTCAGGTCATGCATGCTGATCATATAACTGACATGTCAAGATTATTCTAACAACCTTTGTCAATTAACCTCATTTCTGTGGGCTCTAACGCTGATCTTTCTAACTGGGCTCCTTAATTTTGTGCTCTGGGTTCTAGGCCCCTTCCTTCGTAGATCTTCCTCCTGTATTGCTTGCTTCCCTCCCTCCCTCAAAGAAGAAAAGAAAAGAGAGAGAAGCGAGGGCGAAGCCAAGCGAAAGTCGTCTCAATCTGACAGATTGACAGAATCGATTTAGTAGACAGCAAATCCCCGTACTAGGATTGATTGATGTCATTAAACATACATATCTATCTGTTATCTTATTCACGTAGAGTCAAAAAAACCACCGTGTTCGCTCTAAATTATATTTGTATACGAAATCCAACCAAAAAATAACTAAATAAATATGAATTCTAATAATTATAATTCCAATAATTTTTATAAGAAATACAACCAAAAAATAATTGAAATTCTGAATAAAAATAAAATAAAATTAGCAACTTGATTTCAATACGAATTCCAAAGTAAAATCCCTAAATAAAAGTAATTTGGATTAAAAATTAAGAAAAATTAACAATTGGATTCGGATACAAATTCCAAGAAAAAACTAAAATTTGGAGTAAAAATAAAAGAAAATTTGCAATTCGATTTCCATACTTATTCCAAAAATAACATCCATAAAAAACTAAATTTCCAGATAAATTAAATAAATTTAGCAATTTGATTTGTATATGAACTCTAATAAAAATAGCTAGAATATTGAATAAAAATAAAAGTTATAACAAGGATGACACGAATGATATCCGAGTAGACATAAAAGAACCCATCGTGTTCGCTCTTAAGGTCACTTGTTTCTACTGTTTCTTCCTATGGAATAAAAATAAAAAATACTTAAATTTTGATTAAAAAATAAAAGTTATAACGAGACTAACGAATGGTATCGGGGGACACCACAAAAGAGTGCAATGGCATCAATATCTCTCACGAGAAGACATTGATCCATGGGGAAGCGAGAGCCGAGGCAGCGACGATAGAGATGAGGACAATATCGTGTTGCATGTCGAAACCATTGAAGAGAAAGTCCAATGTTGAAGGAGCCAATGGCGCGATGACAAGTGGTGAGCGTCGGCATTATTGAAGAAGTTAGTGATAAAAGAAGCTTGATGATGGGGAAGCCTGGCCAGAGAGGAGATGAAGCTTTGCATTGAAGACAAGCTATGGACGATATGGGGTCATCAGTTAGCAAGGAGCGTGCCATCACTAGTGATGATTAGGGGCATGTTGTCGCCAGCGATGATGAAAAGATTCTCTATATCGTTAGACAACGACTAAAGCAGATATACCGACATTAATGAAGATAGTAGGTCACCATAATTAGTGAGGAAGTCACAATGTTGAGTTGGCCAACGTCAAAAAAGAGGAGTGACTGACACGAGAGAAAAGGACGTCGATCATGTATAACGGCATGCATGCATATGTACATGCATTCATTCGTACGAATAGAAGCGCGGGCGTACAGAGATAGATGAGCAAAAATCTTGGAGTAGAGATGGCGTAACCGTAGAGAATATGCTCGGGGTTACTAGAGAGAGCGTGACACGTGTCCCCAGCTAGGATCAGCGACGGTTTCATGTGTATGCGCGTTGATGCCGCAATGGTTAGCATTAAGCAATAATTGGGAGAAGTAGAAGATAACTATGTGGTAAAGTATTGCATTAGAAAGGGGTAGCAACTGAGAGGGGTCGATCATGATTTGAGCTTACTGTTCGAGGTTGAAGCAAAAGAACTGTGATAGCGAGAAGACATAGAAACCACATCGACACGGTTTGGTTGTGTAGCCAGCGAGTGGGGGAAGATAAGTTTAAAGTAGGTCGCTCATAGTACATCGGTGTATGCATAAACAACGCACTCTAATACATTATACCATGTAAACTAATAAGATAATTTGCCGCACACATAATCAACGTATTGCTTGAGATTAAATAGAGTACATGTGCATGCATACAATTTGAAAAAAAAAAACTAATAGAGTAAGAAAAGGGGCATACAACTACATGATCTATGCATGATAAATAGTTGTTAGTTTCTAAAAACCCAGCAATTTATTATGCTCAATGACTTTTTTCAATCAAAGCATATACTTCAATTACGTTCCTCAGGTTGTAATCAAGTTTTTATTGTCGTTTCCAATATTTAGGATATCTTAAAAGTCTAAATAGCTTATAAGATACGTAAATATATCATCAAGCATTTATATCAATTTCGAAACAAATCCAACTGCGTAAATGCACGGGGCACTCTGCTAGTTAGATGTAAAAGAAGGATCCATATTATTATGTCCCTATTCACATATGCGCCATGCATTCCACGATTTTTTTTTTGAAATAATATTAATTTAAAAGATAATTACAAAAATAAATAGTCGATTTTTTTTTACGAAACTAGGTGTCTGTTGCTAATTGGAATGGCGACAGGCTCCTATCGTCATTCCAATTAGCGACAGGGGCCTATGCACTAGCGACAGGTGGCTCAACAGTACAGAGAGCTCCCTGTCGCTAATTCAACTAGCGATATGAATCCTCTGCAATGCTTTTGTACTAACTATTTTTTTAGCACATATTTTATCAAAAAAATCACACTGATATTACATAGCATTCAGCACAACATTATAACATCTTTTGTCGATAACTCACAATGATATTACATAGCATTGGGCACCACATATTTTAACAGGACGAACATTTCCCGTGGCCACGACCCGCAACGTCCGTCATGTGGACCACCTCGAGTGGGACGGTTGGATGTGGTCCCCACGGCGACGTCTGGATTGTCGATGTCTCCTTTGCCCTGTGGATTTCTTGTAAGGCATTTCTTGAAGTTGTGTCTAGACTCCCTGCAAATGGAGCACTCCTTTGTACGACGCCTGGCTTCTGCTTCGTTCATGTCATTCCTGATGCGCCGTACCTGTCACCGGCTAACCTTTCCCTTAAGCCTATCAATGTCGCGGCCGAGGTAAGTTGCTCCTAAGTCGGATGATCAGTGAAATGGCCAACCGCGTCGTAACCATACATCTCTGCACTCCAGGTTTGCATCACCTCCTCCTTGTTGAAATAGTAAGAGAGGTATTAGCTAGGATAGTGCGCCACCTTTGAACATACGGCCATGACATGGGAGCAGAGCCTATGCAGAAAAATGGGTTTATTGCAAGTGCATACGCAAAGGTCTTTTTATAGGGGAGATAGTATCGTCATTTAGAATGACGACAAGGACTTGCGGAATCTCTATCGCTATTTGAAATGACAGTTTTCAAATTTTAATATTAAAAAAATTAAGAATCCCTATCAACATTTCGACACACGCCTAGTTTTATAACAAAAATCGACTATTTATCTTTGTATTTATCTTTTAAATTAATATTATTTTAAAAAAATCTACGTTCCATGGCCACGAATTTTTGGCGGATACAGCCAGTTTGCAAACCGTATTTGCACTTCTGACCATGCGCAAACCGTATTTGCAAAAGTGACAACGCGGTCGCGCGGCCAGCCCGCGCTAACGCTACCGTGCCGCCACGTCGTGCGCGGGCGCCCGCCCGCCCCGATCCTACCACCGCAGCGCCACCCGGTCGCCACGTCACACACGGGCATGTGCCCACCCCGCGCCCGCGCCTATAGCGTGTTTTTTTTTTTTTTTTCAAATTTTTTAGATGTGGAAATATTTTTTTTGTTTTTTTTATAAATCATTTATTCATATTTTGGTAAGAATTTTTAAATATAGTAAATAGGGTTCAAAAATTATAAATTTTTTTGTGGAGCCTTCTGACATAGTGTACTTGGTTGTGTAATATTTTCAAAATTTTATCTATTATGAATTTTTTCAAAAATTCATTTAAGTATATTGTAAATAGGGTTTCATGATTTCATGTGACTTGGAATGATTTCATGAAATTTTATCCATTATCCCACCATCCCTCCTCCCTCCTCCGCACATCTGTCGCCTCATCCAGAAATTCTGGTGCCAAATCTTACGGAATTCCCGGCGCCAACGCCGCAACTCCTCCGCTCAGCTATAAATACCGAACTCTAGCACTCGCTCGTCGCTCGGCCTTGATTGATTACTTCCCCCGAATGGCTGATTGATTACTTCCTCCGAAGGGCAGGTAATTTGTGCTATGTTTTTGCCGTTATTACCGTAGTCATAATTAGTCAGTCTTAGTCAGCTAGTCGTAATTAGATAGTTTAGGGGTAATTAATTAGTCATAATTAGTTAGTTGACTAGTAATGAATTAGTTTAGTAGTAATGAATTAATTTAGTGGTAATTGACATTGTTAGTCGCATGTAGAAAAATGTTATGGCTTAAATTGGATACTTATCTTCTCCTAATTTCAAAAAAAAATTAGATGTGTTTCATGAACACCTGCGCTGAGAAGGAGGGAGGTTTCTGTGCAGAGTTGTGGTGCATACTTCAGGGTTTGGGCTATGTCCACCGACCAGAGTATCATGGCTTCACTATCAACAAGTACGACAAGGAAATGTGGCGCACCAAGGTCACCGTCTACTCGAAGAGCCATCTACGAGGAGACAAACCCTACCGCTTCACGGTAGAGAGGGAGCCAGACAAGCTCAGGATGCAAGATTAAACCCTAATGTGGATGCTATTCTTTAATACTGCATCGCACCACAAGCTGAATAGGCTTGTACATGAACCAAATAGGGGAAATGTGTGGCGTGCAGATCATATAACGATGTACCGTAGCCTTCGAAATGCACACGAGTCGAAGGTTACGGTACATCGTTATATGATCTGCATGCCACGCATTTCCCTCAGTTGGTTCATGTACAAGTTTATCTAGCTTGTGGTACAATACAGTATTAAAAAATATCATCCAATGCAATGATGATATTGGATTGTCGCTGGGATGTTGTACGAGAGTGACAATTCTTCTTCCTTCCTTCAGACATCTCCAATGGAGTTGCAATGCAGCGTATTTTTGGTTGTTATATGTGTTGTCATATTGTATATCGGCATCTCCAATGGAGTTGCAATGCAACGTTTTTTCTATACATTCCAAGTCACATGAAACCCTATTTACAATATACTTAAATGAATTTTCGAGAAAAATCATAATAGATAAAATTTTGAAAATATTACACAAGCAAGTACACGGTGTCAGAAGGCTCCACAAAAATTTCATAATGTTTTGACCCTATTTACTATATTTAAAAATTCTTACAAAAAATATGCATAAATGATTTTTTTAAAAAAAAACAAAAAACAAAAAATTGCTACAGTGGCATACACGGGTGGTTCCGTGCCGGCCACTGTAGCACTATTTTTTTTAAAAAAATATTTCTACATCTAAAAAAAATTGAAAAAAAAAGAAAGAAAAAAATAAAACACGCTACCGGCGCGGCGGGCGCGCGCGTGACGTGGCGGCCGGGTGGCGCTGCGGTGGCGGGACCGGGGTGGGCACAGGCGCGCGACGTGGTGGCACGGCAGGCGCCGCGTTGCCATTTTTGCAAATACGATTTGCGTATGATCATAAGTACAAATACGATTTACAAACTGGTCGTATCCGCCAAAAAGTCGCTATGGCCACCTCCACGTGCCTAGTACGGCACAATAAATAAAGGTTGAATGCCACAGATATACGCGTCAATCTGCGCTTCACCAAAGCGATCGCCCGCTCCCTCACGCTCACGCCATTCCAATCCTCCCTACGCGAGAACTGAGTTGCTTTCACATGTACACCTTCCTTGTCTAGCTCGCAGAAAACATGAGCAGGATACACCCTTCGGGCGGCGACGGCGTCCGCGGCCGTGCTCGTCGCACGCCGGCGGTGTACACGGTGTGGAAGAGGTCCAGCATGGGCTTCCAGGGCACCGACGGCTTCTCCGTCTACGACGCCGCCGGCGGCCTGGCCTTCCGCGTTGACAACTACTCACGCCGCCGAAAAGCTTTCGCCGGCGAGTTGCTTCTCATGGATGGCCACGGCACGCCTCTTCTGTCCCTCAGGCCGCAGGTGATTTGCTGATTGATTGCTTCTTCGCTGGCCTCTGCTGTTTTAATTCTGCGTCATAAATCATAATGATATGCAGAATCATGTTGATCTTGTTACGTAAGATCCATACGGTTTCTAGAAGAGGTTCAGGTTGTCTTGCAGTCTTGCTTTGAGTAGAAGATTTGCTATATCCTACTCAGGTAGCAAGACATCTTAATTGAGCATATGTTTTAATCCCCCCCCCCCCCCTCTTGATTTCATTTCAGGCTCTATATTTCCCATTCTCTGCAATTCGTTTGGTGATCAAAGCTTCTATGCATAACGTTTTGCTATCTTAGTTAATACTCAATTACAGCCTTTTCTTGAAAAATGGGCAATGAAGCCCCCAACACACACACACAAAAAAAAAAAGGGAAAAGTAACCATTTGCAGGCTTCTATTATTTGTCACTATTTTTTCGTTGCACTTGATCATTTACTATAAAGTTAGAGAAGCATTTGATTATTTGTCCTTTTTGATATTTTTGCCATTGTCTTCTTCCCCTTATTCTTCCTCCTCTCTTCTTCCTTGCTTTCTCTGCACGTCGCCGCCTCTGCCCGCTCTGTTCCTTCATCGCGCGTACCGATGAGGCCAGCGCCAAGGCGCGTGACGCTGACGCCGAGGTCGGCGGGCCAGAGAAGGAAGCTCATCCTCCTCTTCTCTTCTAGATATGCCTAGTGGTCATGAAGAGCAGCACTGTGGCATTGACACAACCCACGAGGCAATGGAGTAGGCGTGGAGGTGGAGTGTGTAGGAGGAGGGGAACAGGTGCAGAGAGGAAGAGGAGGTGGGAGGAGGGGAGTAGGAGCGCAAAACAGGTGGCGACCGTGAGCGGGACGGGGATGGCGGTGGGAGCGGGGCGGGTAGGCGGAGATGTGGGTGGGTAGGAAGGGGAACATGCAGGCGAAGGAGTCTGGGAAGAGGAGCGTGAGCGCACGGGATGGGGAGGGATGCGACGTGAGGAGGAGCGAGGTGGGAGGCGAGGGGTCGGGAGAGAGAGGGAGGCGGTGGGCGTTGAGAGGAGGAGGAAGCAGCGGCGGAGGGGTGAGGGGTGCGGCGGAGGCGGCATGGCCAGTGTCGATGGGTGTTAAGAGGATGAGGGGGAGAGAGAGGGCGAGGAGAAGCGTAGCGCGGAGCGAACGGCCGGCTCTGGCCACCCGGTCTACCATGGCCGGCGCAAGCAAGGAAGAATAGAAGAGAAGAAGGGAAAGAAAATAGGGCAAAAATGTTCAAAAGGGCAAATTATCAAATATCTCTTCAATTTTGTGGTAAATGATCAAATACAACAAAAAATGTGACAAATGATAGAAGTCGCATCAAAAGTGGGGCAAATAATCAATGTTCTATTAAAAAAAAAAACTATGCTCAACAGTTGTACGTCTTGAGGCAATACATTTCCCTCAATTTTGTCTACTGAACTAGTTCTAGTATCTTCCTTGCGTGTCTCTCTGCATTAGTTCAAAGATTTTTAATGACTTGCGAAAAGATTTAGGCCAACGAGCAGGACAAATCCTAGGAAAATGCAACAACCTCCAAACACAAGCAAATAAAATGCTTTCATGGAAAAATCGTCACCTCTTTTTTCTTTCTTTTGGAAATTCTAGGTGCTTCATATTAAAGCTTTTCATTTGTAACTTGCAGTGTTGCACTTAGGGGTAAGAACAGAAACATCTGCATAATTCCTTGCTAACTCTACTTTCGCTGAATGTTTTTGACTAAGCAAAACCAGCGCAACTAATCAGGGTAAAAACGGTTGTTTCCGTCGTAACAGATTCTTAGCCTGCACGACCGATGGAACTGTTACAAAGCACCGAGAGAAGGCTTGGACAAGAAGAGATCTTCCATGTCTCAACAGCAACTCTTCTCGATGAGGAAGTGCTCAGCTCTGCAAAGCACCGATGAAGCAGAGGTCTACATGTCAGGAATCGCTACTGCATCAGGCAATAGCTGCCGACCTCAGTCTACTCCCAGCTTCCGAATCGATGGCTGCTTCTCCAGGAGAAGCTGCAAGATCCGGGGAAGCAACGGCAAGGAGGCGGCACGGATATCGAGGAAGAGCGCCGGCGCGGCATCCAAACCTGTCACCCTCGGCGACGATGTGTTCAGCCTCGTCGTCCGACCAGGCGTGGACGCCGCAACGATCATGGCTACCGTCGTTGTCATGGACCGGATTTGCCGAAGGCCGTACACACCATTGGCGTGTTCTTCACAGTAGTTGTAGACCGGTAGTTCATAGTGAGACGTCAGAGGATGACGGTGTAAACCGTACTAGTAGACTAGTATTTGACAGTAATTTTTGCTGCAACTGAGACCAAGCAAGTCCTGAATTTTGTATGTTCGCAAGGTTCCCTCAAAAGAATTAAAAACGGTGAGGTTCATATTTCAAAAAGATACGCATAATGTGACCTCAGAATGCATATTTCAGTGAAGACATTCAGGAGAAAATGACATGCACCTGCTATAGTGAATACCTGAAAAGCACTGGAATTTTGTGTCCATGTTATGGAGCAACACGAGAAGGCGACCGCAGCAGCGCCGCTGCAGTGTGTAAACAGTACGTGGGACTGTAGCATATGAACCTTACATGGCACTGTAGCATGTGAACACTACAATTGCGGTTGTTTGGTCTTTTGGATTTTCTTATCTATCTAGTTATTGTTAGGAATATGATCTTATTTATTAGAAAAGTTATTTTTAATAGTTGAAAAGATTAGATTGGATTGATATGTTTCCTTATAGATTATTTCTTAGACGTCAAGTCGGACTGTCGCTATAAAAGGGATAACATGTATCCATTATGAATCAAGCAAAGAAATAAACAAAATTAGTCCTTAACCGGTTAGCTAAAATCAGAGCCTTTTTGTTCGTCGGAAAGAGTCTCGGCCGAGCTTGAAGGGCGATCCCTCACCTCCCTGGCTAATCAGGCCTCAGAGTCTCGCTACCTCGATAGGGAAGATCCCTGTTGGCGGTTAGATGAGGGCGAGCGCCCTACCCTCGGTGCTCGGACCGTATCCAATCAACAACCACAACATTTGGTATAAGAACCATCTCAATATTTGGTATCAGAGCCACTCACCATGGTTTCCGGTGCTACACCATCTCTCTTGGAGAAATTGAAGACTACCAGCGAAGAGCAAAAGGTCTTACTCGACAACATGACTGCTGTCCATTGGAGCTTCATTGATTCTCGTCCACGTGATGTCATCAACATGAGGCACCAAGGACTTCAACCGTGACCACCACCGCAGTTTGAGGACGAGCTGTCTTGCCGCAAGGGGTGTAATGTTATGGAGCAAGACGAGGCGACCGCAGCAGGCGGCGCTACATTGCGTGAACAGTATGTGGAACGGTAGCACATGAACAGTACATGTCACTGTAGCACATGAACAGTATGATTGCGGTTATTTGGTTAGGTAGCCTCTTTTGGATTTCCTTATCTATCTGGTTATTGTTAGGAATATAATCTTATTTATTAGGAATGTTATTTTTAATAGTTGAAAAGATTAGATTGGATTGATAGGTTTTCTTATAAATTATTTCTTAGACGTCAAGTCGGACTGTTCTTATAAAAGAAATAGCATGTATCCATTATGAATCAAGCAAAGAAATAAACAAAGTTAGTCCTTAACCGGTTGGCTAAAGATCAGAGCCTCCTTATTCGTCGAGAAGAGTCTCGGTCGAGTTTGGAGGGCGATCCCTCGCCTCCCTGGCTAATCGAGCCTCAGAGTCTCGCTACCTCGATAGGGAAGAGCCCTGTTGGCGGTTAGATAAGGGCGAGCGCCCTACCCTCGGTCCTCGGACCCGTATCCAATCAACGACCACAACATTTGGTATCATAGCCATCTCAACAGTCCAAGAGTTTGCTTTGGCAAGGCATCTCTGGAGTATACCTATTCCAGCGAGCATTTTCAACAAACCAACGAACAGTAGCCTCGCACCTGCACTGAAGCGACCGCTTGTTGGCATGCCAAGTACTCCAGGACACACGACCACGACAGGAAATCCCTTGGTGTAGGTTACCTAGTACGGCGGCAATGTATCCATTCCAGCCTACCAATGAAGGGCACAAGATGGCATACCAACTCAACTCCTCTGGTCCGGTTCAACTGCCGCGTCCCGGTTCAGCCCCACAACACAGCGACAACACAATAGCCACTTTGCCAAGAAAATATGTTCTTTCCATCACTTGGCAAAGATAGCTGCAAAACGTATCAAATTGCAATTCAGGGGCATATACACAATACAAGAATTATTCTGTTCAGAGCATCCTGTCATGCCAGGGGCATCCGATGAAACAAAGTCCTCTTCATACCAAGCAAGCACAATGCAAAAGATGAAAGTGGCCAAAGCTGCTCAAATTCCAGAAGCAAAATCAGCAAAAGGAGATTACAATCTAACCAATTAATTGAGGTATTATCTTCTGCGATGCTTAAAGTAAGACCAAGTATTGGCATTCAATGCTAAGCAAAACTAGTGCCCTCTTTATGTCCTTATCGCATCTATTGAGATACAGACCTGAGTTTCTCAACCACAAAGAAGCTGAGTGGTGGCACCTCAGAGAAAAGAACAACCCCAAATGTTTGATATTTTCAAAAACATCAGTAAAAAAAAGGTATGAAGCTAGAAAATGGGCTGTTTACAGGTTAATTAACATATCTAACTTGTCAACAGGTTCTGCTAAGCACAGACTTATGCCCACGAATCAGAATGAGATGTCAAGCCACGAAAATTGCCGCAAATAGTCAATATTCTAGTATTCATGAGTCATCTCCACTTATGATATGTCGACTGGATACATGAATGAACAAAAAGCAACATGCTGAAAAAATGCCATGACAAGGGCACTTTCGGCCAAGATTCTGCTAAGCACAGACTTAATGTTTAGCCGGCACAAGGAATAAAACTTTAGCCCATCAGCAAATAACCGCACACAGAGCTTCCAATCCCCATCCAGACTGTTGAACTGAGTATGCAAATTCAATTTTACCAATGCTGCACAAACTATCCATTGTGCAGTGGCTGTGACTTTTTAGGCTTTAAACAGATTGGAGACATAATTTTCCACCAAAGCGAACGATGGGCAGGTGAGGTCTATCCACATAATACACTTTGCAAAGTAATATCAAGAAAAATTGTTTGGGTGACTTAAATAGTAGGGACAATGTCGAGTCAATGTGTAAACTGAAAATAAATGCTGTGCCCACTTGGTTGAAGTCAATTCATATTGCCAATTCACAAGCCTAATTCTTCATATATTCTATAATCTTCGCAAGATGCCAAGATCTGCAGAAAATCTTACATGTTTGTATTACAGCTTGGTTCAATGTCTTCCATAATTTGAAAATATGGTTGCAACTCATATTAGCAGATTCCATCATGTCATAATCATACAGCATTTGACAACAAATAATGCTCCATATCGAGCAGGCTATCACATAGGCATTCAAGAAATGCCTAAACACAAGGTACCATTTTTTGTTAAAATTCAGTCGCTATCTTCTGCAACTCATAAAATGAATTCTTTGTCCACAATACTTTTTCAGATTTTGTAGGACTTGGATCCTTACAAACTCAGAAATAATTCAGGCTTGAAGATCAAGGAGGAGGGTAGATCTTGGTCCCTTGCGGGGTGCAAATGTTTGGAGCATTTTTCACATCTGTAATTAGGCTTGGACTTTAAACCTGTTTTCTGCGGATTGACTCTCCGCCCCCTCTCTATTAATATAACAGGCAGCCCTCCTGCCGGTTTCTTCAAAAAGAAATAATTCAGGCATTCTAAGGATTGACTGGTTTTTTATGCCCTGTTTGAGATCAGTGAACCATCAGTACCCATAAGGCTAAGGCCATAACTAATAACTGTCTAATTTAAAAAGGGAAAAGGTACCCTTTCACTACAGTTCCACATAAAGAAAGCGAGTTATCAGTAAAAATATATTTCTTCCAACAAACAACTGTTGTCCCATACTACATAACAAACAACTAAAGCACTACATCGATTTAGATTGGACACCACCAGGCCAGTGGAAAATAAGAACTCCATTGCCACAATGCAGAACAAAGCAAAATGAAAATTAGAGAACAATTTATTAGAGATACATCTAGGAGAAAAGAGCATGGTACTCGTTGGCCTCATTAGCCATTTCTTCCATGGTTCTATCTTTTCTTTCTATGTCCAGGTCTAGATTTTCCTTCAACTCTTTCTCTTTCACATCAATCTGTTACAAAGCAAAATGGTAAGCTTTATGTGAAAAAGTAGTATATGAAACTATTGGATGGCAAACAGGGTCACAAACCGCATCATATATTTTGTCATTTTTTTCAAAATCTCCATTCTTCCTGGGGATGACGTGGATGTGGACGTGTGGAACTGTTTGGCCAGATTGAGGGCCATCCTGATAAGTTCAAATAGATATCATTCAGGAACTACTTCTTCTTAGTCCATAGATTTTTAAAAGTAAAGGTGAATAAGGTAAACAAAGGCTGAGCTAGAGTAAAATACCAAAGAACAGCTAGCAAGCCTCATATGGCAGTGTAAAATGTAATTAGGGCGATTAGTCTATTCTATTCTATTTTGGATCCCAAAAGCAAAATCAACACAGTATGACCCTTCAAAATGTATGAATTAATTATATAAAATTTGGAAGCATAAGCTACTCATTACATAGATATATAGACTTTACCTGAATTGTAATTGTAAGTGAAGAAGCTTTGTGGTACTGCTCAAGCCGTACACCAACTTCCTTTGCGGTAACCCATAAATCACTAATCTCGTCAGAACTTAGATCAGCAAATCGTTTCACTTCGTGTTTGGGGCACACAAGGACATGTATGTATTGTCAAGGAAAAATGATGTATATGATCTCGCATATCAAACTTTAAACCGTAAGGAGATGTCTTACACTTGAAATTATGAAAGCTGTGAACCACAGGACAACAAGGGGCAATATATCACTACCTCAAGTAAAAGCTGTTATGAATATTGTGTACATTTATTCAAGAGGCCCAATGGGCAATATATATAGGGAGTACAAAAGGGGTTGCCATATACAAATAAGGAAATACAAGAGTCTTATTCTAACAAAAGCTATATACCATAAGTAGATATAACTAATGGTAAATGTTGAGGTATGAGTAGATTGCCCGCTTTTCATCAACAACTTAAGCTTTTGGGTTAAATGTTAGGTGCATGAATCTTAACAGTAATGATAATTTTCATGAGAAGATAAAGACCAATTGATTGTGATGCCATCAGGTATGAAACAAACTCCAACAAGAGAATATTCAAATATTTTTATGAACGATTTACTTCTATGAATACCTAACTCCAGCATAATTCTCTTGTCATACTTGATATTCAGATTTACAACAGCCATGTGTATTTGCAGATCAGTACAGAAGGAGAGAGAAACGATACATACTGTATAATTTTTCATTTTTCAAATTCCAATCTTCGTTTCGACTGTATGTGTATTGACTATCGACACTTCATGAGTTCTAAATAAAGCGTAAACATGCAAGTGAAGCAAAGTTTATTAGTAGTCTAACAAAACCAGGAGTCCAGGTATGCCATTAGCAACTGTAAATCACAACATTGCCTTTACCAAAATAAAGGATATGACCTGCAGAGTAAAATTGGCACAGGTTAATACTGAATAGCTTAAATGCACAATATATAAAGTCGTAATCACAAATAGCTGCTACATGACCAACTGGTACAATAGTAACACAATACTATCAATCTGTATACTCTAAATGCATAACCGCTACTCACAGTTATTGTCTAGAGAAATTCTCGAATATGTGAGTCAGGGTTATCAATAGTCAGTTCACTATCAAGTTTGTTCAAATTTTATTTTAATTATAAATTCTTGAAAGTGTTGGGGGGTCTCAAGTGTGATTTGGTTACCTATAATCGACTACATTCGCAAGGCCAAGATTTCTTTTCATAATCCGCAGGCAATTCCTCATAGTGAGCGGCAGGGGAATAGCGTAGATTACCAAGATCAGATACTAGAATCAGATACCAGGAATGGCGTAGACCTACCGCAGATCAGACACTAGAATCTAGAAATTAAGCAATGGAAAGTGCAAAGCGAAGGGAAATAGCGTAGATTACCAGGGAGAAGGGGGCGAAGGTTGACCATGGCGTAGGAGAGCGGCGTGGCGTGGAAGACCTGCCTCGCGTCGATCCTGTACGGCCCAAACTTGTACGACGCCGCCTCCATCTCCGGCGACGGCGAGAAGGCGAAGGAGGAGGAGATTGCACGCCGCCGCGGCAGGAGGCGGATGGTACGAGGAGGCGGCGGAGTTAGAGGAAGGCACGCGAGCGCAGGACGGAGAGCCCAAGCATCAGAAGCAGTTGAGCACGCAGTCGGAGAGGACTTTTGTTCATTAGTTAAGCGTTGACCCGTGTGTCGTTGCTTGCAAAATCAAAGCATTACGAGAAAGACGCACACTACATCACGCACATCTAGAAAGACTCATATTTCTTTAGCACATAACTAGAAAGATAGAGATCGAGATAATACCTGACCTCATAAAATTTCTACTGAAAGTGTACCAGTATGTGCATAAATATAAGTACAAGGATTTGAACTCTGGTTGGTACAATCATACATACACAACTCCACCACCCACCTAACTCTTATTGGAACAAATGTTCGTTCCAAAATCTTTAATCATGTATTTTTGCATGGTTAAAGAACATCATATCTCCTATATATGCTTTTTTTGGAATTTTTGAAAATTTCAAAGATATTATTTTTCACAGATCTGTGTGGTTTTCACCATATATGTCGCCCATTTGTCCACGTAGGCATATAGCACATCTTAGTTGCATACTTGTAGTTTTTTTTTAGGAAAAAATCTACTTTACAACCTTGAACTATTCGAAAAGTCTAGATTTCAACCATAAACTACAAAACCGAACACCCTACACCCTCAATTATCAAAACTGTTCATTTTACCCCCTCAACCCAAACAGAGGTGGTTTTGGGTGATGTGGCACTGACGTGTCAATGGTTTTGCTCACTGTCATACGGGGCCCACTCCCAGGCTTCTTCTTCCACGGAACCGAGCCAAGCCAGCACCGACCACGCCAAGCCACACGCCATGCTCCTCCGCGCCAGCTCGGCTTGCCCGCCCCCGGTTTCGGCCTTGCGCCCCTGGGTTTGCCCTAGCCCATGCTGCACCCACGCCTACCCGGCCACGCCATGCTTCGCCCGGTTGCCAGCGCCGGCCATAGCCGCACCACCTCCGAGCTCCACGGCCGCACCGACGAGCTTCGAGCTTCATCTTCTTGTACCTCTAGCTCACCTTGACAGCTTGACCTCCTCTTGCTATCCCTCATCCCCGTTGTTTCTCTTTGTAGCCGGAATACCGGGATCGTGGAGCATCTTCATCAAGTCCCGCGGTGTGAGGACCCCAGTTTATTTGGTTTGTAATGCTTAACCAACCACCTGGTCCTAGCATCACAAATCAAATAAACTGATCCTCGAGATATGTATACTTCCCGAAAGCGATATACACCCGGTACAAAATTAGACATCAACTCCATTCCACACATAGAGTCCAAACACCACACTTCAAAGCGGAAGATAAACAAATAGTAACAATATTACGGACATGGCCGGCGAGCCACGAGATACACAAATAACGAGCGGCGGCAATGGAAGCAAAAGTGCCATAAGATGGCTATAAACAAAGTCAATCGGTGTGCCTTCAACCCACAAGGCATCGGCCGGACCGCCAAGACTAGTCGTCACCCACGGCGACAAAGACTCCGCAGTGAGGACCACGAGGCTCACCTACTTCCTCTGCAACAAAAACATTAAGCAAAGCACACGAGTACAAAGATTGTCTTTGTACCCGCAAGATCGCGTGTGAACTAGCGGACTGTTCATATGCTACATGCGAGCTCGTTTAGTGGAGGCCATATGTTTCATTTGCATAAAGCCAACTTTCATTTGCAATAATATAATACTGATTTTAAAGGCAAGTTTGCAATTCATTTTTAAGATTGAAATAACGAAGGATAATAATAACAAAAGCGAAAGATAAACAACCTAGAAGTGACTATCCCAATAGTCACCACAACAATAGCACGAATCCCGATTCGTACCACCCATCAAGTTTTAATTTAAATGTTGCGGTCTAACTCTCGATAAGCTTACCCAAGCGTGTCCATCACCTAGGGCGAGGCTATTCGAATAGTTTTTAACCTGCGGGTGTACCACTGTACCACACCTCGGACCGCCTTTAAGCCAAAGCACACTTCGAAGGTATGCTGCACAGACTAAGTCCTCGAGACTGTTTCCAATATTGTGTATCAACCCCGAGCCGCTCGTATGGGTAGAAACACCATACGCTTACATGGTAAAGCCAAAAGACAACTACCCACTCAGGATAAAGCTTTTGGACAACTACCATGCTCCCACCTCCGTCCCTCTGCGACCTCCTGCGACCGGGACCAATACACGCCAAAGTACTAGGTCAAGAGAGGTCCATACCCTCTAGTGTGGTTATGCGCGAAATGCTGGATAACAAAACTCACAAGATGTTCGGTCCTTAATTGACCGGGCACCTTTCGATCACACCCAAAAGATCACACCATTCTTACCATTGTGCGCGTCCAAATCATTTTTGTTTTTGGTTTTAGTTTTGCAAGTAAGCATAGCAAAATCTTTGAAACATAAAGTTGTAGTAAATTTTGTGTGATCAAGGTTACCGACTAAAGTCGATAACCGCCCAGATTCTCTGATAGCTAAGCATGTCTAAGCAAGTTGACCGGATCTACTAAGTGACAAGAGATCATCCGGCGACCTCTAATCACGACAAATAACCTAGGCTCGGTAGTAGAGATCAATATTTTGTCTACAGGATATGCACTACTGTTTAACTAATCAATTTAACACAAATTAAGCAATGCATACATACAATTTGAAACAAAATATTAATCTTTAAAATTACTGGGATTAAACATGATCAAAGCGCTTGCACAGTCATTGTTGCTCAATATGGTGCGGAGGATCGTCCTCGGGGTTGCGCAAATATCGAAGCCTAACGATCGAACATAACGACAAATAAAGCGAATAACACCGACAAAACTCAAACATACAACAACACCAAAACAAGCTAAAACTCACACAGCAACCTAAGCAAGATATAACAAAATTTTAGAAACAGAGAACAAATTATTTTAAGTTATTAATAATTTTCTATGAATTTTCTAAGCTAAAAACACAACATGTCACTAGTTAATTATCCAACAAATTTTCATGAACAAACATAGTATCTAAAACCTATCCTAAGAATTAGTATATTAAAAATGAAATTTTACAGAATTGGATTCGCTGGATTTGGACAATTATTGAGAAAGATATGAATTTTCTAATTTAGAAGATACATAAAACATCATTTTATTAATTAACAGATTTTTGCTACAGAGACATGGATGAAACTAATTTTAGTAAATAATACATTTGAAATGAAAATAAACACCTTTGGATTCATGCAATTTGGATAAAAATTGAATTAGTTATGCATTTACAAGTTTAATTGATTTAACGATTACAAATGTAAACGCATTTGAAATACTAAAGCACTTAATACTTCTTCTACGCGCACGGCTAGCCCCACCAGCGAGGCGGGCCCGCGCGAAAATGCGACGAGCGGATTGCGCATAAGGTGGCGTCGGCGTATTCAAAGAATACGTCTTGGCTTAACAACGTAATCTAACACATATGCCCGGCAAAAATACGCTTCATGAAAGAGAAAACGCATTAACAAAACTACACAATCCTAAGCGATATTCCGGGCCCATGCGAGACTCGAGAATTAAAGCGATTAGATTTGAATCCTAAAGCAGGCTTAACACGAGAGGGCCCACAAGTCGGTGACCTAACGAAACGGTTTAGCGATAACTAAGCTTCGCGGCGGCTCGTCAAGACGCGGCGGGGCGGCGCCGCGCGCGGTGATCTAGCAAACCGGTGAGTTTCAAGGCGAGTGAGTGGTACCTTAAGGTTCGCAAAGACCTCACGAACCGGTGGCGGTGACGCGAGCCCAATGGTCGCCGGAGATGGGCTCACGGCGGCGGAGGCGGAGAAGAAGCTACGGCTCGCGAGAAGACGCTCTGAACTTGAGAAGCCGGAAGGTGCGCCGCGGAATCGCCTCGACTCCGGGAGCAATAAGCACAAGATAACGTCGAAGAAGAAGGTCCGGCGGCGCGAATTGCCACGGCGGAACACCGTGATTGGAGAAGAAAGTCGCGCGGCCTCAGCGATGCACCAAAGACAAAAATGAAGCCATCATTAGCTTCGATTGCATCAATGCGATCGAAGGGACCAAGTGTCGGCTGAAACTCACCGAGCACTAGCAAGCTTGCGGCGAGACCAACGGAGTTGGGGGCGAAGAAGTGGCTCGGACGATTCACTTTGGATGCCACGAGCTCGGGATGGGAAAAATGGATGCGACCGAGTGTGGTTCCGCGATGGTGAGGTTGCGGGCTCAAGGGCTTCTCCAACGGCGGTGCTACAGCCGTTTCCTTCTCGGCGAAACAAGAAATCGGGCGGAGATAACACGAACGCAAAGGAGAAGAAGTGGATGAGCTCGGGGCTTTTATGAAGTCACGGCGATGCCTCCCAAACGACGAGGGCATAAAGGTGGCGGCGGCAGTGCGTGGCAAACATGCGCCGCGACGCGAGCTCGGTGAGTGCGGAGAAGACGAGGTTGATCTGACAGGTGGGACCCACATGTCGGCGACAAGCGAAGCGGTGCGAACCGGTGGTTTGATTTGATCGGCAACACACCGACCGTTGGATCTAAAGCGGACGGTGGGATTGGTGTATGCATTGGACAGTCGGTTGCATACGCGCGTGGATCGTTCGATCTTCATCGGACGGTTACGATCAATTGGACTCGCGGCGGTGCAGCTAGGCGGTGCGACCGAGTCAAGTGGTGCGGGTCGGACTCGAGCTTTGAGTTGGTTCGGGCCCGAGAACGATGCTTTTAGAATTTGATTTAAAAGACAGAGAAGGTTTGGGGAATTTTTAGAGGTAGCTCTGAGCTCCAAAAATTTCAGAAATTTTATGGTAGCTACTAGGGACAGAGGACAACCTTGTATAATTTTCCAGAACTTTTTATGCACTGCATTGTTCTAGAAAATTCACAAGCTGCTGTACAGGAGTTTGACCAGATTTCAAACAGAGTTGACTTGGCCATTTGAAATAGCAAACAAAATCTAAAATTTGTGAAATAATTCAGGGAGGTAGATAGGATGATCAAGATGCTAGGAAAAATAGTTTCAGAGGATGATCACAAGTTTGAAGGCTAAGAATCTGATAACAACAATTTCCAATTACAAGAATTAAATTCTACAAATTGGAAATTGCTAGGGAAAATTTGGAAAACTTCCAAATGATTTGAAGAGACAACAAAAGTTTTTATTTCTCCTCAAAATTTTACATTTGAATTACAAACCCTAAGTTAGGGCTGTTACACGCGGCATTCGGAGCTCGACCGCAACCTCTCCTCCTCGCTTCGGCCGAACCGGTGAGTTTTTTTTTACCAAAGTAACCGCGTCATCTCGTGTCCTTACTCCCTAAGGTCAATAACCCCCAATTAATTTAGCTTTTAATCCATCCAAGCACCGCACCACCGCTGTCTTCCCCAAAATCGGCCAAAGTTGCCACCTCCGGCGCCATTTCTTCTCCAGTGAAGCTCTCCTCGATTCCATGCACCAAGAGCACCCCTACACCACCCATGAGCTTCCCCCATCACCCAATCTCCCTCTCCCTCACCCAGTTTCCCTCTCCACGGTGGCCTCCCCGCGCCGGCCACGGCTCGCGTCGCCAGAGCACCTCGGAGCTCCTCCTCCTTCGCCAACCACTCCGGCGTGCTACTAGAACACCGCCGATGCTCATGCTCCTACTGATTGTGCCGCAACCCCACCCGAGCGCCACGGCCACGTTTCATCCCATGGCCGGCCGCCGGTCACCGCCGCGCGCCCACTCCGGTGTGTCTCTGACCGTGCCGAGACCACCCACAGGATCGCCTACGTCTAGGCAACCCATTTTGGCCAAAGCCATCGCCTCCGCACGGCCCCATCGCCGGCGACAACCGCTGCTCCAAACCGGTCGCAAGCTCCTCTGCTCTGCCTCTTTTTAGCTCACTGCATGCATCCTTCTGTGTCACTGAACTTTGGGACCCACCTGTAAGGCATTTAGAACAAATATGTTGACTGTGGGCCCCGTATGACGTCAGCACAAAAACCACCCCTGTTTGGGTTGAGGGGGTAAAATGAACGGTTTTGATAGTTGATGGTGTAGGATGTCCGATTTTGTAGTTTATGGTTGAAATTCAAATTTTTCGAATAGTTCAAGGTTGTAAAGTAGACTTTTTTCTTTTTTTTTTAAGAGTACACGACAGACGTACTCACACAAATACACAACACACACACGCACGTCCTCTCACACACACGTAGATACGATCTTAACACACGCCTAATCTAGAGCGGAGACTTAGACCTCACGTAACGCAGATATACGCTTTAACTATTGAACGAATCTACGTGTATATGTACTATTTCAAAAAAAAAAACCCTACCTAATGAGGCGCGCAAGGGTCAAATCCAGGTGAGCAGCACGCACACCAGCGATGCTCGCCATCTGAGCTAGCGCTTGGTCCTCGGTTGCGTACTTGTAGTCTGTGCAGATGGTGCGGGCTGGGCTCAACCATGCAGGCATGCAGCAGACGAAAGCAGTTAATGCAATGATGCCCAGTTGACGTTCTGTCAAAAGTGGATAACGTGCGCAAGAAAGTCGATGAATTTTCCTCTCAAAAGAAGAAGAAGAAGAGAGTGGAGGAACTAGCTACTTTGACTTTGCTCTCACCTACGGGTAGCTAGCATCAAGTGTGAAACATGATGCACCACGCACTAGCTGAAGACATCCATCATGGAAACCCCCCTGCAAAGTGCATATGCAATGCAATATACATAGTGCATTTGATCCAAGTAATCCTCTCCCACTTGCATGCAACAAAAGCACAAGACAAATTTGTGACCAAAAGGCTTCACTTGGCGTAATGGCATTGTTTGGTGAGTTGACATTAACCAAGTTGCATGCCACCATCTCAGCATAATGCTCTAGCTAGCTCATACCCTAGAACTGTGGATTACAACCCCACTTTGTGTTGCCCAATCTGATAGCTTGTCTTGTCTATCTTCATGCATGGCAGTGGCAGTGCATGCTGCGTAGGGTTTCCATTGATTCTTGGATTTGACACGTATGTGCACCATGTACGCGCAATACGAGTATGTAGCTTTCCATCAAGTACTCGAACACCTCCAACGGACTCCGTATGTGAAAGTTATGATCGTTTTAAGTCGGTGCTGTCATGCTGACACCAAATTAATTGGTCTGGGATTGAAATATGGTCGGCTTTGCCTTGCTGTGGTAGTAGTGCTGCTCCCCTCACGTTGGTTCCTGAGTAGAATAAAATCACATGATTTAGGTAGCAATCCATCCCCAATAGAAAATTTATGAGTCCTAAAAACAAAGTTACCTAATAGTTCAATTGACGTACACGGGCTCTTGTGATTGGACCTTGCAATAGCATAAGTTCAAATCCATTGTGAGGAATATTGATTGTATGCATGGAAGTGATGTCCTTGTCGGCAGCTCCCCGTCCAAATTAACCTAACCTCCTGCAAACTTTGTGTCTGTTTGGTGCGTAGCCACTGCTTGACACGTGGCAAACCATCTCATGCTTTCACTGCCTGTTTGCCGTAGCGTGCGTACGTGGTGCCGCGGCATGCGGCGATACAGATACTTGTATATAGTTTATGCCATGCATCGTGCGTACGTGCATGCATGCATGCTTGCTACTGTACATCAGTACTGGCAATTGGTGTACACATGTTGATCGATCGATCTTGGCATTGCTTTCCTTTTGGTTGTGTTTGAAATAGTAGTCTGTAACTTCAAGGTGCCGCACTGCATATGGCCTGCAGTTAAGTGAAAAGAGGAGTGCGTACGTGCGTGATTTGTTCAGTTTCTGAGCAAGGATAACCACTTAATCCACTACATTGCATGCATGCGTGCCTCTCTGATTAGTCAATTTGATCAACAGTGCTGGGCAACTTTAGCTCACCAGCTAGTAGTACCTTTTAGCATTGCCCAAAGGCATATATGTACATGCATGCGCATTGGTGTCCATGATTTTGATCGTCTCCTTGCCTGCAGTACAGGGCAAACGAGTACCTGTTTCAGTTTCCATGCACAGGAACAAGCCTGGCTGCACTGTGCCAATGTCAAGTTAAGCGCATGCGCTACGTATACACGCAGTGCATGGACTGATCAATTTTTGGTACAGATGTCTGTGAGCGTTTTTGACGTAATTAGCACACGTCGCGACAAATGACAGAGATAACACATTGTCCGCACGGTGACCGACCGGACACGCTATGCACAGGACACGCACCCTCGTTCGTCGCCGTGGCCGACCGGACTGGTCTCCCCATGCGAGGTGCCGTCTCGCGACAAGACCGCGCGCGCCACCCGACGAAGAACAATTGTTGCTAGGCCTACTACTGTAGAGCAGTATTCCGCTCCAAAGTGCTTGCTTACTTAATTCCCGAAAGGCAAAAGGCAATAAATTAGCTACGCATAGCATATGTTTTCTTCCTGCATGTGCGTGCCCAATCAGAGATTCAGAGCAGCAGCAAGGGAATGCATACGCGCGGCTGCTGATTGATAATTAAGCTAGCTAGAGTACGTATTAACAGATCTATATACGTACTCAGCAATTAATCAGCATCCCATGCATATATCCAGAGCGGTCAAAAGGACCGAATAAATCGATCCGTATACATGTATATGTATACATACACACACATATATCATACGTGCATCTCAAGCCATGCATGGAATACTCACGAATATACGTGTCGTAGCATAAAAATGCTAGACAATGGGTGCGAGGATCCTCGTACACGGAGACCATCTATACCTTTTGTCTTGGGAGAATGACCAAAGGAGGAGCCAAAGATATGTAGGTGTATAAATGTATTGCCTTGAGTGTGAATGAGAGGAAGCCCCTTTACATATGCCCTTGAGGCTCTATTTATAGGGGCAAGAATGTAAATTTACCTTCTTGCCCTTGTATGCGAGAAAGAGACAAAGGGTATTTAGGTACATTTGCCTAAATATACTATACAGACTAGATTTATACATATACAATATCACTGACTCCTATTCCTGACGACTCTAGAATGCGGGCATCCCTTGGTGCCTGGCTACGACAATACGCATGCAGACAAAGCAACAGTAGTGAAGATGTTCACATGCAGACAAAGCAACAGTAGTGGAGATGCAACTATCTATCTATTTGCATGCTTTTCGGAGCCACGTGTACTTGTCTCCACCGACCACACATGTGATGCATATGGTTTCTGTGCAGAATTAGATGCATTGTGTATTAATTGGTGTATGACATGTATGTGTATCAAGTAGTATATATGACATGTATGTATGTATGTATCCGGTGGCGAAACCAGAAATTCGAGAGACCCGGGGCGAACTTGTTATGGACCTTTCAACAAATACATCATTCTCACTTCATCTCTAATTTTCGGGGTAGCATATTCTTCAATTTGTTTCCGTAAGCTCGAATCAGCAATAATGTCGTCTGGATTAAACACATCACTAGCATGAGCTCTCTTTGCGGTTGCGGTACCGGTGTTGTTGGCAATGGCATTAGATGTTTCAACTGCGTCCGCTTAAACTGGGGAATTGTCATCTACTATTGCGGTTCTAAAATAAGTTTTTGGTCAGTACAGAAGCAATAAATCTACCAAACCTATGACACTATGACAGAATTTACATAGTACATGACAACATTTAACATTCAAAATTCAGAACAATGCTCAAGACTCTCAGCACCTGCGATGATGCGAGGGCAGCGAGGCTACGACGGGCCGACCGTGACAGCCTACCTGGCGGCGCCGGCCTTGGATTCTCGGAGGCTCGGACCTCGGTGTGTCTGCGGCCTGCCGACGGTGCGGCGTGCGCCCGCCTCCACCCCTCGCGGTCGCGCCGCGCCACGGCCCTCGACCGGCCGTAGGCCTTGCGCGGCTCGGCTGCACCCTTGCCCGGTTGCCCCTGCGCACCGTAGCCCGACGGGAGGAGGAATGGGGAAGAATCAAATCAGAAATGGGGATTCCGAATTAGGGATTTAGCCTTTAGGGTTACGCTGGCTTGGGTCTTGAGCTTCCTGCCTCGGCTATTCTCGGAACCAGCCCATGGTCACAGATGCCTGCGGTGCGCTTGCGAGCAGCAGCTCACTCATGCGGCACGAGGAGGAGGCAGGTGATGGGCGATGGCAGCCTTGGTCGGGGGCACCGCGGGGCGGGGCAGGGTGGTGGGGGGATGGGGGTTTCGCCCAGGAGACTCGGGGCAACCGCCCCGGCTTCCCCCGGAGTGGTTACGCCACTACATGTATCCATGCGTATATCCCTGAATAACTTTATCAGAATCAAATTATCTTGATAGTATATGTCGGAGCAACCTGATAAGTATTTGTTCTCCACTATCTTCAGAAACAGCATCTTAGCTAAATAAGAATCATTTGCAATATTCTAGATAGATGTACACATTGTGTACCACGTAGACATATTCTCATTGGTCACATAAGCAGCAGGTGATACAGATATATAGGCGAATCCTGATGACACTAAAACATCGGCTCATAATAGTACTTTAACTAGCTGTAACTCTTATGCAATTACAAACTTATATTCCTAAAAGTAAAGGAGATACCTTTAATATGCTATTTTACATACAATGACCATAAGTGTGTGGTGGCATGGTAAGGATAAATGCACGGTTGTCGGTTACATATCGGTGAGGATTGAATAATCTTCTATCAATTAATAAAGCTATTTATCTATAATATTTATTATAGATAATAGCATTCTAAATAGTCCTCGAATATATCCCTAGTCGGTGATGCATGCAACGACAAGAGAAGGTTACGACCATCCTATGGTCGGAAGGTTTGTTACGATCGGGTCGAATCATGACTACCCTATGGTCGATAAATCCCACAGGCATACGGACTTTATTGACTAGGAACCACTGTACACTATGCTCGATTACACATAGTAGTTAAAACACGTGCACTTATAAGGGGGTGGTGCTGGCAGGTAGAGAGAGGAGAAGATAAACAGAAGTCATTAGACTTAGTTTCGGTGGCTTGTTATGCTATAATAGGATAAGTGCAAGGTGGTATATGACGTATAGCACAGTGTAAATAATAGGATAAACTCAACTATCATACTATAATATAGTTTTTAAAATAATGTAGAATAAACAATAAGAAAACGATCTCACGTATAGCCTGTTAGTATATAGGTCCACAATAATATTGAGCTAGCAAGACGCTTTTCTATGGCAGATTGCTTTATAATTCAACTATTTTAACTACTGGATAAGCTAAGACATACTCCTATATATATATCCATATCCAGAAAATAAAGTAGTAGAATTTACAGGACAACACCAATCATGGAATTGTAGGATTGAGAACCTTTTTGTCTGTCAGCAATGCATGCCCATGTCTTCAGTTGGTAGACGTCAGCGAAACTACTGTCAAACTTTATCATCTAATCATTAAAAAAAGGTTTAAGCTTCACCTGGGAGTCTGTGGCTAGCAAGCCTTCTAGCTTCTGATCTTCATCCACTGCAGTTTTGCAACTCCTATACCTGTTTTCAACTCCTATCTAAATATATTTTAACTACTGACAAAAGGTTTAAGCTTCAATTACTGGGAGTCTGGGAATGAAGCAGGCAGGAATTAATAGACTATATGATGCCATCAAAATATATTTAGATATTAATATCCAGGTAGATCTAGATATTGATTCGTACAATTCAGATAGCTGTTGGTGCATGCATGATGGGCTGATCTCTCCAGCTAAAGGCAAAATCAGTCAAGCAACCAATCCCACAAAGTAGAGGGAAGATCAGAAGGAAACTCCAACGATGATGCAGAGTCCCAATACCAATTGAAGTACGCTTCGCCACTTCCAATCGATATACGCGTCACCGAAGACTCGAGAGACAGAGAGAGAGCGCCCATTTCCCCTGACCACACAAGCAAGCTGCACTGACAAGGCAGGCTCATGCTACCAAACAAAAGGGCACTGCCACCTTGAACAAATTGTAATTCTTTTCTTGATTCCCCTGGACACGTACTTGATCTCTCTTCCTATCTCAAATTCTCATCTTTTATGACAGTTTCAGTAGGCGTTAACAAGGGAAATTCCCATGCCTTGCTGCAATTGATGAAGTGAATTTTACAAGGATAGTGAAGACAATTGCACATGCCCCCCTCGTAATTTTGTTGAAGTGAGTTTCTGTTTTCTAAGTTTTTTCTTGAGGACAATCCGAAGCTCACTTCGCGCTAAGAAGTTGAACACCCTCATCATCGGCTTCTCCGGGGTTCAGTGATGAAACAAGGATAAAAATAGAGGATGAGTTTAAAGTACTATATGGTTTGCTACGTGATTTGCAACGTAGTGGGAAATGGATCTGCAGCATCGTGACTCATGAGATCAAGGATTGCAGCGGCTACCTTTGTTTCATCAAATCGTGGTGTCATCGGGCAAGAGAGGGTTTTGACGCCGGCAGAGTGTGGGCTCGAGCCCACCTAAGTCCACCCGATGGATTCGCACTGCCATGGTCGGCCACACTGTACGCACCACACGTCCACACCAAGCTAGCATCAACCATCCGGAGTCGGATGCTACTTTCCCCAAAAATGTGATGACATCAAAGTATACCTCATCTAGCAATTAAGGAGGTTCCTCTTCCACTTTTGACAAATACAAAACAGAATTTGTTCCAATCTCAACCCTTTTTTCCTTCCTCGGTGAACATTGGCCAGTGCCCAATGGTTGTATAGCCTTTCTGTTTTCTGTTTTTTTTTTCTTCTCTTTCCTGTGTGCTAACTGCCATTTACTTATGAAGGATTGAGACTCAAACCGGGTTTTTTATTTCACCGGAGGCATGTCCTTAAAAAGGTTTGGGATCTCATGGATACAACTGTGGCACAGGACTATAAATTATGATACACCTGATCAATTGAAAACAAAAATATACATGGAGTTGTACAAGGACATGCCATGTTTGGATTAGATAGGCTAGTTCCCCATCCAAACAAAAAACGGTAGGAACGGTTTAAATTTTTAAAAGGGACCGACTAAGCTATAGTTATCCGATTTTTTTAAAACTTGGTCACTTTCTTCGGTACGTTGGATCACCATCCAATGGTTTCTGTTTTTTTAGTTGAAAAATTCTAAACTAGACAAAAGTAAATATAGATGGACCCTATAAATACAAAAACAAAACAAAAAAATCTAAACTAGAAAAAAAAAAGTAAATATAGATAAATCCTACAAAAACAAAAATTCTAAATTACACAAAAGTAAATTTAGACGAACTCTACAAATACAAAAGTAAATAGAACTAAAAGCTACAGTAAAATTGTACTAAAATTGGATATCACTTGATAATATAATTTTAATCTTAGTACTGAATAACCGTAGATAATTGAGTTTTGATAAAATTTCCGACGACCAGAGGTAGCAAAAGCGATTAAAAAAAATTCGCAACGTTTCCCGTGCTCCACTGAGGTCAGCAAACCGGTCACTACGCTACACTTTGGTCAGGTCGGCCACCTCATTCCTCGTCGTCTCCACGTCTCGTCTGCGCCCGCCCGCCCCTGCCTTTTCACGGCACCCACCAAGCAGCGCCACCAGCAGCGGTATAAATTCCTCGCGTCTCCCCAACTCTCTTCTCCACCTCCGCTTCCAGTTCCAAATTCCAATCTCCAAACGCAACAAATCAAACACGCACCGCTTCCGTCGTCGTCGTCGTCGTCTTCTCTAGAGAGACCCCTCGCGCGCCGGCAAGCTAGGGAAAGGAATTAGCAGAGGAGAAGAATCGATGCCCAAGGTCCATCCCAACGCCGCCGTGCAAGAGCAGGTCAGCACCGCAGCGTGCCCTCAGCCCTCGTCGTCGGCCGAGGAATCCACGGTGCTGACGGTGTGGCGCAAGTCGCTGCTCTTCAACTGCGACGGCTTCACCGTCTTCGACGCCAAGGGCAACCTGGCCTTCCGCGTCGACTGCTACGGCTCCGGCAGGCGCGCCGAGGTCGTCCTCATGGACGTCGCCGGAAAGCCTCTGCTCACCATACGCCGCAAGGTCCGTCCGTCACAATGATTTCCAAGTTATTCCATCTTCTTGCTAACAAACATGGATTCATCCTTCTTCATTATTAAAAGAGGGGCCTTTTTCTCTAAATCATACGCTTGCTTACAGAAATTGAGCCTGGCGGAGCACTGGGTTATCTACGACGGCGACGGCGCCGCCAAGCCGCTGCTCTCCGTCCGCCGCCACGTAAGCCTCCGGTCCTCCAAGGCCCTGGCGCACGTCACGCCCCTCTCCTCCCTGACCTTGCCCGAGGCCTACGTGGTGGAGGGCTCGTACGGCCGGCGGAGCTGCGCGGTGCGCGACCCGCGCGGGGACGCGGTGGCGGAAGTGCGGCGGAAGGAGTCGGTGGGCGACGACGTGTTCCGGCTGGTGGTGGAGCCCCGCCTGGGCGCGCCGCTGGCCATGGGCCTCGTCATCGCCCTCGACGAGATGTTCGGCGGCTCGCCGCGGTCGCTGCTGCCGAGGAGCTGGTCGGTGTAGTCCCTAGACTGTACATACATGGATCTGCGGATCTAGTTAGAGATGGCGTGGTGAAAGTTAGAGGGCCCACCTGTCAGCGTCAGCACATTTTGACGTGCAGACGGCGGCGGCAGAGCCTAGTGCGCCGTATCAGCTGGACTCCGCCCGGCCGGCCGGAGAATGACGACATGTTCATCGATCATATATTGGCATCCCACAAGGAAACATCCAGAACAAAAAAAACTGCAGCCTGACAAAACAGAATCATGTGCCTTTCTCTCTTCCATTGATCTTTGGAAGATCTATGACATGATGCAGCCTTGTCAGCCTTGTTGACATATGTATGGGGCCTGCATTTTTGTTCCCCGGAGGAGGAGGCATACATGGGATCAGATGGAGAAAAGAAGGTAGTTGCTTAACTGCGTAGGGATGGTGTGTATATACTGAGCTTATACATGAAATTTTACTACTGCCTTCAGTATTCGATTCTGTTGTTGAGTTTGGTGACGATCAGAGCGCGCAGCCAAAAGATGAACTTTCTTCCAGTCTTACAGTCACACGCTCACACCAGGCGTGTTACTTACACCATCGTGTGAAATCGAGCTTTTGTCTGAACAGATCTGACGCTGCTTCCTTTCATACAGCTACCGTCTGAATTCTGAAGGATTCTTCTCGTCTACCTCGGTCTAGTCTAGCTGACCAATTAACGAGTTTGCAGCACTCGCATACATCTATGAAATAAGTCGTAATGATCAATTGATCAGCGCGCACAAAATGAACCTGTCTCGTTTCTACTCACTGAATTGATTCGGTTGTCCCGTATACTCGGCGATTCGTTTTTCTTTGCAGCATGTATTGCTCAGTCGCTTTAGACGATTCTGCTGGTGCTAGCCAATTAACCATCACATGCAGAGATTAGGAATTCAGCATGGAGCTTAACTAGGACTGTCGTAAATCCAAGTACGCTTGACAGAGATAAGTGGGTAACGCTGGCACTCTATTCGTGAGCACAAACCAATGTAATTATGTAATACATACATTGTTAGGCATTAGTCAACAAAACATGTAGCCCACCATACCAACTATGTGGTAGCCGAGTACCTGTCTGTCTATCTGATCTATGATGTCTCCTCCATTTTCCAACTTGAGGTCTTCACCGCTACTGTTCGTCGTGCTTGTCGTGCTACCCATGCCCAGCAGTAGCATTCACTCGGTCAGTCACTGTGTATGCATGATTTGTAGCCCAGCTAGGGTCTAGCTGCTACCCCAGAATAATATTCCAGGGTATTCTGCATGCATGCTTAATTAGCTTGCAATCCAGTTCTGTCTTTTGTACTAATCACCGATCTAACAGGGTGAGTAGTACTCCAATAGACATCTGCATGTCACAATTGTCTGTAATGCATGCATCACCCACCCTCTTGCCTAATCAAAGTGGCACTACTACTCTGCAGGAGTCTACTCCGTGTTTCTCGCAGTGCACTTCCCTGCACCAACCAACCAACCAATCACGTTTTAATCGCCTTCTTTCAGAGAAAAAGGGCGGAGGTGCCAACGACGTGCGCATGCAAATCAATCGTTCCTACTGGATCCAAACTCACTCCGTGTGGGATCTCATTGTACTCCCAGCGAGGCCACATTGGCAGGTTAGTGTGCAGATCTGCATCACATGTTGAAGATCGAGCACATGCATGCATGCAATGGTGAACGGTCCAGGTTACTGAAATATCTAGGAATATTGATTGTTCTCCGTGTGTGACTTGCAGAGGCGGATCCAAGTACCGGTTCAAGTCTAGTGACTCCACACGTATGTATGATGAACTCATGCCGATTTTGTTCTAGATCCGTCACCGGTGACTTGTGCTGACCGGAGGGCTGCCTTTAGGGACTATTTCCCTGCACTTTTTCAGCGTTTGACTTGACGATGAGTTCATGGAGTGCCCCGTTGACATGGTGATAGGCATGTCGAATTTTCAGCTAGAATTCCCCTGTTTCTTCCACTGCTCCATCCATGTGCCACCAACCCGAACAAGTCTTAGTTGAGAATGACATCCAGCGATGCTGCGGATTGAGTTGTGCGAGGGATTTGTCATTTGTTGCATCGCTCAGAACAGAACAGAACAAGGGCCACACATCCAACAAGCTGCTGCTGCTGCTGCGCACACAAGAGCGAGAGACGTCGACAACGAAATGCACAGCCACTAGCTAGTATACATGTCATGCAAAACGTGTGCTAGCTTGCCTATCAAGCCGTGCACATACAGCCGCACATTCCTGCTACGTCTTATCCACGAAACAGGATAGGAAATTTGAGGCAGAAACGGAATCCAGCATGGTACAGAAAGAGGGCTGCCTGAATTTCTATGCTCATCCGGAGTGTCAGTTTCAGGCCTGCATGCGCACTGTTCATGTGAACTATCGCACTTTCGCAGCCGAAATTGGCGAACTTTTTGGGGGAAAACTTTGGCACTTTTGTGGGCTAATGCCATCCTGTCCTCTCCTCTCCAGCTGAGCGTGATTAGAAGAGCATGCACATGGAGGCTAGCACCCGTACAAATAACAGAGTTTTTTTAAAAAAAATCACAGAAATAAATAATCGAAAAAGAAAACAGAGACATGTCTCTGTCGCCAATTAGCTCTAGTTTTGTAAATTTTTCGACTATTTATTTATGTATTTTTTAAAAATGTATTATTTTTTTAAAAAAATCACAAATAACATGCCCGTCCGTCAACTCTGAGTTGCTGCATACCAAGTTAACTACGTTCCAACAGGGAGAATAAAACGTACGTAGTGATTGGTGAAAGACAAACGATAGCTTCTCTGGATAGACAATGCATGGTGCGCGTACGTTTTAGCCAACCAAAATCATAGATTCAACGTAAATGTTGTGGCGTAACTTAATCTATCTATTATCTTATTAACGCAAAGAAAAAAAAAAGAAGCATCCGTGTTCGCTCTCAGGCGCTAGAAATTACCATGTTAATCGGAGGAAAAGAGAAATATCTAAGTCGTTGATCGTGGTGGGTCTAGATTATAATAGTCTAGATTAAAAGAATGAGTCCATGTTAAGTACCAAAAATAACAAAAATTAGAAATAAAAACTAAAATAAAATTGGCAATTTGATTTCCAATCAATTCCTAGGTAAAATTCCTAAATAAAATCCCTAAATAAATATAAATTAGAATAAAAATTTAAAAAAATAGCAATTTGATTTGTATATAAACTCCAATAAAAAATAATTGAAATTCAGAATAAAAAATAAATTAGCAATTTTATTTTCATACAAATTCCAAAGTAAAATTCCTAAATAAATATAAGTTGGAATAAAAATTAAACAAAAACAACAATAAGATTTATATACGAATTCCAACAAAAAATAATTGAAATTCGGGAAAAATGCAATTTGATTGTCATACAAATTCCAAAGTAAAATACCTAAATAACTAAAATTTGGAATAAATTGGACAAAATTAGAGATATGATTTGCATACAAACTCCAATAAAAAATAACAAAAATTTTAAATAAAATTAAAAATTATAACGTAAATAGCACAAATGGTATCGGAGAAGACCATAAAAGAGTGTAATGGAATCGATCTGTCATGCAAAAGGCATTGAACCACGGGCAAGCGAAGAGCCGAGGTGGCGACATCGAGATGAGGATAATGTTGTGTTGCTCTCATTAGCCGTTCGACGAGAACAATGTTGTGCTGCTCACGCGGGCCATTGAAGAAAAAGACTAGAGTCGAAGTCAATGGCCACAGAAACTCGATGATGGAGAAGCCTTGGCAGATAAGAGATAATGCTTTACATTGAAGATAAGCTATAGGCGATATGGGACCATTGGGTAGTTAGGAGTGTGCTATCACTAATGAGGGGCACGACGTCACCAGCGATGATGAGAAGATTCTCAATATCGTTATACAAGGACTAAAGCAGACATGCCAGCATAGGTAAAGATAGGAGGTTATCGTGCTTCTATTAGTGAGGAAGCCACAATATTGAGTTAACCAACGTTGAATAAAAGAAGTGACCGACACGAGAGAAGAGGAAATCGAGCATGTATAACATCTTGCATGTGTGCATACATGCATGCATCTATACGAATAGAAGCACGAACATACGAAAATAGAGGAATAGAGACCTCGGGAGTAGAGATGGTGCGGATGTAGGGAATAGGTCGGACCATCGGAGAAAGCGTGACAGGTGTCACCGACAAAGATCAGTGACGGTTGCACGTGTATGCGCGTCTCCGACAGAGTAGAAGATAACTATGTGATAGAGTTTTGCATTTGAAGGGTAGTAGCTAGGAGGTATCAATCAAAAATTGGGTTTGTCATTGGAGGTTAAAGTAGAAAAGCTGTAGCAACAAGAAGAGGTAGAAGACACACGATTGGCCTAGATCAAGAAGTGGGTTTGTCATTGAAGGTTGAGACATGGCTTTAATATAGAGGAGGAGGAGGGAGGATACGGGGACATGGGACAAGCTCGGCGTGAGATATCACGAGTGGTGCGTTCGTGGTCTGAGGGTGAGGTTGTCCTAGCGATGGGACTACCTCGCGGCGGCGTGGTGTTCGAGGATTTCCATGCTGCAGAGAGAGATGATGGTGCCACATCCTGCTGAGCCTACGTGTGTACGGATGGAAACGAGCGAGGGCGAAGAGAGCAGAGGAGGAAGATTTACAAGGCTGGCTGTTGCTGGCTGCCGAGCTGGACCGCGCGAGAGGGTAAGAAGGGGAGGGAAAGGCTGGCTGGCTTGGCTGAGGGAGTAGTATGTGGCCCGAGGAGGAAGGGGAAAAAGGATATTTAAATTTTGGTTTGAGAGCGAGGAGGTACACGGCCAGGACTTGCTCATGCAGACAAAGATGTAGTTGCGCTTATGGCTTGCCGAATGCCGAAGTTGCACCAACGGTAATCCGCCATTGCAGCGGTGTTTCCTCGATGGGGGGATGCTAAGGGATACACTATGAGTCGGCCGTCGGGGCTGTCCCCCTGGTCCACCCCTGTGGGGAGCGGCCATGGGGATGGACGGCGCCGCGGCGGAGAGCTTGGTAGGGTTTTAGGCTCACGGAACAAATGGGACTGAGATTTTTTTAAAAAAAGGTTGTATATCTGAAAGGTTTTTGGGCTTTCCTTTAAAGGTTGTATATCTGTAAGGTGACCATAACTTTTTTAGGAATAAATCATATTATTTATCTATTGGATCAACGTAGAATCATACCACACATTTTATTATATCTATGGAATATGTTCCAAGCAAATCCAAACTACTAGATCCGTGTGGGATCGCATTGCATTACTAGTTAGCTAGGCCATCGACATTGCCAAACATGGACGTTGTTCTCAACAGCACATCACACACATGCAACACGCGCAATATAACGGTGATCTCAATTACATATATAGTCCTCCGCGTTGTGTACCATATATATATATATATATATATATATATATATATATATATATATATATATATATATATATATATATATATATATACACACACACACACGGCTATGCACTTGTGCTGACCAAGCGGCTATCCTAGCTAGTTCGATATCTGTGCTTTGCTACGAAAAAAACATAATACACCAACATGTTGAGTCATCGTAGTTAGGTTCGGCCTGTTGCATGCCTTCAGCTCCGCTGCTGCGCTTGGCCTAACTCCACCCCAACTGGCATCGCGCCTCCGCCACTCACGCTCCTAGGCGCGCTGCTCGCTCTCTTGATCACATTGCTAGCCGCCTCATCCACACCCTAGCATACACTCACTGCCCTGGGCTGATGGTCTGATGTGTGCCCAATTGGTCCCTCGGTGCATGCCAGCATGCCGCAGCCTCCTCGTGGCCTGCTTTGTCACTCGCCCACGAGGCCACGAATACATTACGGCCGCAAGATTGCATACTGTACAGTATAAATTGTTTCATTGTCCATATATATTGAATACATTAAAAGCATATGATAAACCAAAGATAAATTTCTCGATCTACTACTCTGAATTTTTTAGGCTCGTGATTGGTGAGAGAGAGGGAGAGAGAGTGGGAAGTGAGATTGGGTTGTGGATATAGGGGGAGAGGTGATATCTGGGGCATTGGATCTCCATCTGATGGCTCAAAAAGTGACTGATTTTCAAGAAAAAATCAATCGCATGTTGTATAGACACTCCCATTTTTTTAACCAGCCAAAAATTTGGGACGATGAGATTTGCGAAGTTGGTATGGTTGCACCATTGCATGCATCCATGCATTGCAGCGATGAGATAAAATTATAACTTGCATGGCCACACAACTACAAACATGCATATCTTAACTAATCATAGATCGATCTTGAAAGTCGACATCATGTATGTGGTTAGTGCATTAACATCTAAATGAAAGAATAGGCAAATCGCAGGCAGGCCACGTGTATGTCGTCCTCGAAGAAGATATGCATAGGACAAGGACATAGCATGGGAATACGCCCTAGGGCCAAAGGCGGGATGGGGGCCCAAACCTAGATATGTAATACCCCATAACCTTTAGACTTTAGCTACTTACGTAGAAGTGCATGGCCCATCAACGTTTCCCCCGGGGGCGGCCACCGTGAAGCCCGCCGCGATGCGCCGTCCGCTTCAACTTGCACCATGTCCCTAGCCGCCATGCTTGTCACGTGTCACACCTCGACGAGTTCGTACATAGTTGTAAGTGCTCGCCGCCATGCTCGTCGCATGTCACACCTCCATGTAGTTGTAAGTGCTCTGCCGCGTGTTTCCTCTCTATGCTCGCATGTTCTACATGTACATGCTCCGGTATAGTCACCGCATCGCGGGGATCGTCTGGTCCTGGCTAATCTACACACCGGAGGGTGTAAGCGTGAAGGTGTTGTTTGTCTAGATCAGCATCAAACAGGTCGACCGCACGGGTGACCAACTCAGCTTCCTCACCGGGCGGCTCACTCTCGGTGTCGTCCCACTAGATAACTTCGCCGAGAGCCCGTAACGCCATTGCGGCTTCAAGTCCGCCGACGTTGGCAATGGCGGCGATGCCGTCGCGGGATCTTGATCCATGAGTAGCGCATCGGTGTCATGGTGAGCAGCATGTGCCAGCCAAACTCAAATTGGATGTATGCCTAGATATAGTTGGAGATTAGATAAGTTTGTTGGGGTTGTTAAGAAATTTGTTTTGAGTAGTTTGTTTGGAATGGATGGAGAAGAGAAGGAATCACGAGAGAAATGCTAGCCCACATGGCGTGTGCTTTGATGTGGAGGGGAGTGGGATGCGACGTACCACGACGACATCACCAACTCCTTCTTTTAAGTAGTTGGGATTACTGAGGTGGTAGTTAAAGAAATTCGAGGCAGATAGATTAATTCCAGCATGGCACAGAAAGATGGCAGCCAGAATTTGTATGCTCATCCAGAATTATGTCTTTTCAATCCTGAGCCAGCTGTGTTCATGTGACATTTGGTGAACTTTTGCGCTGTCGTAGCCGAAATTGAAGAACTTTTTCAAGAAATCTTTGGCACTTTTGTGGGCTAAGTCATCATCTTGTCCTGTCCTCCTCAGCTGAGCATGCATGGTTAATTAGACAAGGAAGGAACTTTGAGTTGCTGCATGCCAAGTTAATTAGCCACGTTCCAACAGAGAGACTTACAAAACGTACGTGGTGATTTACGAAGCGCGCGACGGCGCGAGGCTAAGTACTACTTAATTAACATCAGTTTTGTACCGCGGCGCCTTCACGACTCGTGACATTCAGAGTTTCTCCGATCAAACAGTCTGCACAATCACAAATTATCATTAGATGCATGATGATCGAACGCTTGTTCCACTTGATCACATTCTCATCACTCTAGCATTCCTAATTCCCTATCTGCTCCAATATAAGCAGAGATGGAGACGTCTGAAAACCGTTAATTCAGCAAAGATGTATCATCCCCCCGGTTGCTTTTGCTGACTGGATATATGCATCGGTGCTCTCTTAGGATCACTAGTTCCGTGCACTTTTCTGCTGCCTTCAACGATTACCATGCATGCTGAATTATGCATTGTACTTGCAGGTTGAGAAGTCTAGCTAGAAACAGACTTGCTTGCTCTTCATGCTAAGTTGCTAACCTAACCTGCTGTTCGTATATAACTAGTACTCGTGGACATCACAAAGTCTTGGAAATGTGGCCATATGCTTGGTACCAAGAAGAAGAAGAGATAACAAGGGATTAGCTAGCTAGGGAGGGGTACGATGGTCTTGGTAGCTAAGTATTGGAGATCATTACAAGGGAGATATTCAACAAGCATGGGTGAAAGCTATGTGATAAGCTTCACGATGTTTGACGATCTTTTAGTTATTGTTTATTTTCATAAGGATGTTTATTGTTTTTACAACGTTTGTTTTGCCGATGGTTTGTGTTTTTGTAGTTTTGCCGTTTCTTTATGGCTCTTGGGGCTACCGTTTAGCTTGGTTATAAATTTCTAGATATTTGTAATAAATCTTGGGCTGTGTGTATCCTTGGATACAGAGACCGAAAGAGGTTTTCTTTTCCATTATCTAAAAAAGGGAGGGGTATGATGGTTTTCATTCCATATATACCGCAGCCAAACAGTGCAGAAGTCGTCTTCGGAGGCTTGATGAGAGAACGAAGCAAGGAAGGAGACTTGGAAGAAGAAAAAATGCTCGTGTGGAGAGATAGAACTTATTTTTTCACACAACGGTATTTAAAAAGAGAGAATTTGATCCTGGATAGACTACGAGACATAGTGCTAACCAACGAATCCCAGGACACTACTCCGGAAGGAGACTTGAGATAGAGAGAGGCAAGGAAGGATACCTAATATTCTCTTCTCTCTTTCAGCTAGCACGGTATGGAGAACAAATGTGTGCTTCTGACGAAGCTTGGTTTCGATTCCATAGATGAGATCAGCTGGTAGCAGCTATGTGTCTGCATCGCATTCTCAGGGTCCCTGCGCGGGTGACAACGAAACGGTTGATTACCTGATAGCGTTGAGTTATTTTTTATACAAATCAGACTGTACGTTGGTGTTCAGTGGTTTTTCAGTAGCGGCAGAGCTGTAGAAATAGGCAATGGTTGAGCTGAGATATTGACAAGCCTCTCTCTCTCTCTCTCTCTAATAAAAGGAAATTCTGACAAGCTATTCCGACCAAAAAAGAAGAAGAAAATGGAGATGAAAGAGGGGATACAATTGCAGCCCATTAGACCGTCCTGATAGCATATGGGTTTAGCAAGGCCCATCTGCACCGTCCAACTCCCCTCCCACGGCCCAAGCCCATTCAAACCCCTCACCTGACACTACTCACTCGCCACTCTGACCCCACACGTGATAGGGCTCCGCATCTATCTACTAACGCCACCCTGCAAGGACCACTGACGACGGGCCCCACATATCAACACCCCACCTGTCACATGGTAAACACACCCATCCTGTGGCTAAGGGCCGGGCCGCCGGGGAGAGAGAGGCGGGCCGTTTCAAATTTGAAACCACCCTCTCTCTCTCTCTCTCTCTCTCTAGCTCCAATCCAACGTCTCTCTCTCCCACGGCCACGCATCACACTACTCTCTTCTCCCCCAAATCTCTCCGATTCCTAATTTCCAATTTCTTTTCCTCTCGATCGCCTTCCTATTCCGGCAGCCATGGCGACCGTCACGCCGGGGGTGCTGCTCAAGCTGCTCCAGGCGATGCACACGGACGAGCGCGTCGCCGGCGAGCACCGCTCCCCGGCCCTCCAGGTCACCGCCGTCGTCCCCGCCCTCACCTCCGACTCCCTCTGGCCATCCAACGGCTTCCTCCTCCAGCTCTCCGACGGCCTCCACTCCACCTACGTCCAGCTCTCCCCCACCGACGCCGACGACCTCCTCCCAGCGCGCCCCCACCTCGTCGGACACCTCGTCCACCTCGACCGCCTCTGCTTCGCCCGCCCGGTCCCACGCGCCGTCGGCCTCCGCCCCGTGCCCTCCTCCCGCTCCGTCCCCTTCGTCGGCAACCCCGAGGCCCTCGTCGCCCGCCCCGCCGCCTGCTCCCGCGGCTACGTCATCCAGCCTGCATCCCCCTCCGACGGCGGGCCGCCGCTTATGCCATCCAATTCCCGCAATGTACCACCGTCCGATACAACGGATGCCGTCAAAAGGACGGTTCTTGCTCCCAAGAACGTCTCGGAGGCCGCACCGCAGGCCGGCGGTTCCGCCATAAAGCGGCGGTTCTCGTCTCCGGCGTCATCCAAGCAGAGAGATCCATCGCCTTTGGTGAAGGGCGGGTCACGCGCGTCGTCGCCCACGGTGAAGGGCGCGTCCCGAGCGTCCTCACCTGCGGTCAGGGGTACGTCCAGGTCGTCGTCGCCAGCGCCGTCCAAGTGTGTGGTGCCGAGCCTTGTTGCGGCCAAGGAGGAGAACCGTAGGGCGGCAAGGGAGCCCGCGATTGTCGTGCCATCAAGGTACAGGCAGCCTTCACCAGCAGGAGGGAGAAGGGGAGCGGCGTCTCCAGCAGTCGGTGGGAGGCGAGCATCCCTCTCACCAAGATCGCGGCGGCTGTCGGGAGAAGGGAGCAGCAAGAAGAAGGTCGGTGTGTTGGTGGCTGGTATCTCGAAGATGACAGATCTGGCGAACGGCTCGGCCATGAAGCCGGGGAGGAAAAGCTGGGACGATTCGTCAATGGCCCTTGCGGTGGCGGCGGCAGGTTCGGTGATGAAATCCAGGGGCAAGGTGGACAAGGATACTATTACGAGGACTCAGGTCAGGGATCATGTTACATTGTGTTATAATTGGAATCTTAACATTTCGCTTGCTTGGTTGGCATATACTTGTAGATGTTGGTGCAAGGAGAAGCATTTTATCAGTGCATATCACTACTTCACTAGAGTAGTGGCAACAAATTCATTCACAGCATGTTAAATTGAAATTTACTTTTGAACATCTATGCGCACATAAGAAATTTGGTAATGCAAATAAAAAAAATCTTGCAAGGCTAATAGCCTAATAGTGGTCGACTGCTGGTCGCTTGGTTAGTTATGAATCTTTTCTTTTTAGCTACAGTAAATTGATCCAACAATCCGGCAAGGTTATTATTCCCTTTGTGTGAATATTGTGGTGAAAGTAATATATCTAAGTGTGCTTGTGAGTTGTGACTGATATACATGGTATAAATGAAAGAAAGAACCAAATATGCTGTGCTGCCTCGCCATATTATTGTTGAGCTGTTACAGTGCCTGAGTACTAGTCATTTGTCGTTGTGTGTACTGCTTCTATATTCTGCATTTGCTCAGGGTTGGCATGCCTAGATGTCTAGTTCAAGCACCAACGGCAATTTGTTTATCGGAATGTCATGCACCTGTGCAATGAAAATTTACCTTCTTCTGTAACTTCAGGAAGCAATGTCACGGCGACTGAGTGATGCTACAACCGAACTGTCCAGTAATGACGATTCATCTGTTGATGAGAGGCCAAAGCCACGTAAAAAGATAGAGTCTACTGCAGCAAAGACTAAAACTGTCGCTCCGAAAATTATACTTCATGATCCTAAATGGACCGATAGCAGCATTCCATTGGATGCAGTTTCTGATAAACTTTCAAAAATTGGGAAGGTAAGCACTAAATTCCTCTTGCTAACAAATGCCCATTCTTTGAACCTTTACTGAATTCCTTCTAATACCATCTTATACTGAACTAGCAGGGTGCCTCTCGCATTTGCACGGCTAGATTTGTTTCAAAGTTTATATAAAATGCTTGATAATATATTTGCATATCTTATAGGCTATTTAGACTTTTAAGATATACTAAACATTTGAAATAACAATAAAAACTTAAAAGAAATTACAAGCTGGGAACGTAATTGAAGAATGTGCTTTGATGGAAGAAAATCATTAAGCATAATAAGTTGTTGGAGTTCTTAGAAACTAATCACTCTTCATCATGCATAGATCATATAGTTATATGCTTATATTCTTACTTTATTAGTTTTTTTTTTCAAATTGTATGCATGCATAGGGATAGAAAACCCGGCTGTTACCGGAGGGTGGCCGGGAAATGGGATCCCGGCGGTTTTTTCAAATCCAAATTCAAAATTTCAGATTTTGAATGAATTTTAATCAAACTTGAACGAATTTCGACCGAACAAAATCCCGGAGGGGGGCCGGGATGCAACCCGGGACCGGGTTTTCGACCCTTGTGCATGCACATGTACCTCTATTTAATCTCAAGCAATACGTTGATTATGTGTACGATAAACTATTTTATTAGTTTACATGCTATAATATATTAGAGTAACTTACTCACGCATACACCGATGCACCATGGGTTATCTACCTTGAACTTATCTTCCCTTACACGACGACTACCCCATCAAACCGTGTGACTTCTATCTCTTTTCGTTGTTATAGTTTTTTTTTGTTTCAACCTCCAACAGTAAACCCAAATCCCGATCGATTCCTCTCAGTTGCTATTCCTTCTAATGCAATACTTTACCGCATAGTTATCTTTTACTTCTCTCCAATTATTTATTAATACTATCTTAGCGTCGGTTGCATGTGTACCTGATATGGACTCTTTTACTTGAGAATTCGTATGGAAATTAAATTGCTGGTTTTATTTTATTTTTTCAATTCCGAATTTCAGTTTTATTTTACTTGACATGGATTCTTTCTTTTAATCTAGACCGTTATAATCTGAACCCACTACATTTGACGGTGTATATCTTTCTCTTTTCCACCGATTAATATGGAAATTTCTAGCATTTGAGAGTAAACGTGGTGGCTTTTTTTTACTTTGCTTTAATAAGATAATAAATAGATAGATTCGCAGGAAGCTATTGAACGGAGAGATGCCGCAGCAACTGCTGCAGCTGACGCTCTACAAGAGGCATTGATCACTGAATCAGTTATCAGGAACATGAGGTAATTGAGAGCCATCTTTCCTTTCCCATCTGAAACCAAAATCCCTGTATGTCAGTCAACATAATGTGATGATCGTAACAGTGTGCTTATTGCTGTCTACAGCAAGTTTTCTGAACTTTGTTTGTCGTCGAAGGCCTCCAATGCACTCCCAACAGTCGACCTTTTCCTCGCTGTCTATGAAGATACTCTAAAGTGGAAGAAAATTGCCCAGTCTATAGCCACCAATGGAGCTGATGATGCCGCATTCTGGGAGAAATCAACTACTCATTGGGTTGAAGCAGCATTAGCAACTGATCTGGAGGTCCTCCAGCTAATCCACAGTGCCACTGAATCCATCTCTAATAAGAGCACTGATAAGCACAAGGCTCCTCCAGTGGAGCCACCAAGAACAAGCTTGTCCAAGAGGCGATCACATGGAGCTTCTGCAAAAGTCCAGTCCAAGGTCACACCAAGCCCTGCAGCGAGCTGCACATGGAGTAAAACTCAGGGCATGAACGAGACAGCTGAGCTTGCTAAGACCTTGTGGCGTGAAATGCATATGTGGTTCTTGAAGTTCGTGGATGAGGCAATGGATGTGGGCTTCCACCTGTTTGAAGATCAGAATTTTAGGGGAAAGCAGAGCAGTCATATAACGATGGTTCTGTCACAGTTCAAGAAGATCAGCGACTGGTTGGATGGGGTTGGGAAGATTGCAGAAGAGGAGACGACCAAGGAGAAGATTGAGCGCTTGAAGCGCAAGATTTACGGGTTTGTCATTAACCACATGGGGTCTGCGTTTGAGAGCCCAGTCTCAGTTTCATCAAGAAGTTGAGGGCTGCTTCAAGCTCTGAAGTTTCTTGGGTCGTCTTGTCATCTTTTGGATGAAATTAAGGTCGCGTACTTCTACGATGAAGAGAAGTGGGCTACAATTGTAGCTATCAGTGGTGTAGTTTTTTTAAAAAAATAATATATATATCCCTTTTTTTTGCTCTGTGAATAAGTTAATTTATTTGTGATCTTCAAATGCCTTGCGTGTTTTTTATTAGTTATGAAGGGAAATCAGACCCTGAATATTGCATGCTTCAGTTTGCATTGTATTATGACTTTAGCAGTGACCATTGGGCAATGCTCTCCTTTACAGCTTTAAGAAATTGACAAATTCTTCAGGGACATGCAAGTAGTAGGATGTCTTGGAAGCCTAGTAATTTCAGATGAAACACTGAAAGACATAGTGTCATGGCTAAGTAGTTCTCACTACCGGGGGGGGGGGGACACCGGTTTATCGCAATTTTTTTTACAACGGGTGCAGTTGGTTATCACAATAATCTTTCTTATCACGATTATCTATAGAATAGATTGCGCGATTCAATCCTAGCAAATAAACAGATTAACTCATACATAACGTGATTCTGGTTGCACTGAAAAAAGTCTCGAACCATTGATTTTAGTCACAAGACATGTATAGTACAGAGTAAGGCAACGCCGACGCCGATCAGTTCACCCATCCAGTAGTTGACGGATCCGGATTATTTGCATTTACTGCAGAGAATACTGTGCAAATGGTGTTTTTAAGTTTGTATGAACATGTTTTTTTTTTAAAAAATAATACTTTTTAAAAAGAATTACATAAATAAATAGTCAAAAAATTACAAAACTAAACCTCTGTCACCCCGCGGCCACAGGGAACTATCGCCAATTCAATTGATGACATTGACTTTTTCAGTGGCATATGCCCTCTCTAGACAAAGCAATTTAGAGATTCAGGTCTTGGTGATAGGGAGCTGAATTAAAATGGCTAGTTTTGTAATTTTTCTTTTCGACTATTACTTGATGTAATTCTTTTTAAAATATATATATTTTTTTAAAAAAAATCCATACCGTAGAAGCACCATCTCCCACTTTTTTTTCTCTCTCTCCTCATTTCAGAATCCACCGGCCGCCTCTCTCGGTCTATAGGGTTTGCCTTTCTTCGCAACAGCCGGCAAAATCCAATCCGACGAGGCCGCCATGGAGAAGTACGAGAAGCTGGAGAAGGTCGGGGAGGGGACGTACGGCAAGGTGTACAAGGCGCAGGACTGTTGGAACTCAATTCTACAGGAGGCAAGAAAACAGACAAGAGCAGTAGTATTAACTCAAAACAAAGAACTACGTTGATATCATATCTCAAAAGTTACATTACAAATGATGCATGTATGTCCTTATAAAGGACTTACAAACCGATTCATGCACTAACCGACCTAAGCATATTATGCTACATCTAGAAATCAAATTGACTTTGCTTACTACTTAAGGCTCTATGTCCTGCTTAGATATTCCTAGCTTTAAGCTGTTCTTATCTAAATGCTTCTCCAGCATGCGTGCAGATTTAATTTGACTTTCCCAGGCTCAAGAAGGACAAGGCCACCGGCCAGCTCGTCGCCCTCAAGAAGACCCGCCTCGAGATGGCCGAGGAGGGCATCCCCCAACGCGCTCCGCGAGATCTCCCTCCTCCAGCTCCTCTCTCACTCCCTCTCCGTCGTCCGCCTCCTCTCCGTCGAGCAGGCCAACAAGAACGGCAAGCCCGTCCTCTACCTCGTCTTCGAGTTCCTCGACACCGACCTCAAAAAGTTCGTCGACGCCTACCGCCGAGGGCCCAACCCAAGGCCGCTGCACACCCAGGTCATCAAGGTAATAAATATCACTCCAACTAGTAGTACTATCATGTTGATGATGTAGCATACTACTGTTTAGTTCCCTTGATTTAAGCCCATCAAAATGCTGGCTTGCTTCACTCCCCCACTCCGACTGATCGATTTGAGCAGCTTGGGCAGCTTCAGGTTGTATGCCTATTCGGACTTCTGAGTTGTGGCATCGGAAATCTGTTACAGTCAACATCAATTTGTGATCAGAACAAACTAACCTGTGATATTTAGTTTGTAATGGCACTTTTAATGTTGTGAATGGTACGAATCCTAATTGGGCTGAAAGATGAAAACGTTGGTTGAGCCATATAAATGTGGATAAAAAAATGTAGCATGAATACATTGAACAATATGGTATGCCTGTCATGCTTGTGTGGATATCTTGGGGATATACTCATGATCTAAAATGATGATACAATTGGCAATGGTATTGAGGGTTTATCGAATCACTCGTTTTCTGCAGAGTTCGGGAATATCGAGTTGATCGCAACTGAGTACCGAGTGGCCGAAAGTTTTGAGTAATGTAGCTACGAGTACCGGGTGGTCGAAGGCTCCGAGTACTAAGTGGTCAAATGCTCTGAACACTGTAGCTACGAGTATCGGATGGTCGAAGACTCCGAGTAATGTAGCTACGAGCACCAAGTGGTCGAAGGCTCCGAATAATGTAGCTACGAGTACCAACTGGTCGAAGACAGTGGTCCTGGATCATCATACCATCTACGAGCAAGTTATTGGATCTAAGTTTGTTTTTGCCCTGGTTTGGTGAAATAAAGGGTGATTGTAGGGGTTTTGTTCTTGAGGGCTTTTGACTTGATTCTTCTTGTGATTGAGGGTGCTAGGATGTATGGGAGACGAGCTCTTTTTCTCGGTGATTCTGAGTTGCAACAGCTGCTTCACATTTTCAGGTCTTTTCCCTTCCTGCTTTGCATGAGTATTAAGAAGATGTAACTACCATAATAGAAGTACCTTTCTTAGTGGCTAGGATAGCGTATCAGTAATTTTAGAATCCTCTAGCGACTGTCTTGTTTAGGTGAAGACATGCTGGCAGTCAGCATTTTATTGCAGATGTTGAATTTTTCATGAATTCATGCTTGGCATAATCTGAACATGTTACCAAACATGGTGAAAATATCTTCTATCAATTTATACAGTTGAGTACTGTTAGGAATAGCAATTTGTATTCTCAGGGGGCCAATGAGCTAGTATATATACACAGAGTACAGGTGATGAATATGCAAATAACCCCTCAAAACAATGGGGAATAATACATTATACATATATCTCTAAAACCCCCTCTCAAACTCATGGTGGATCAACAACACTTAGTTTGGAGAGGTAGAAGTCATGCTGTGCTCGAGTCTGGGCCTTCGTGAAGAAATCCGCTAGCTGAAGCTCTGAAGGCACCTACTGAAGAGTAATCACCTGATCATGCACACAAGACCTCATGAAGGAAGCATCAACACCAATATGCTTGGTGAGCTCATGCTTCACGTGATTACGCACATCGATAGCACTGCATCGTCGACAAGAGAGGAGTCGGTGTAGTGACAGAAACACCAAAATCATCAAGTAGCCACCGAAGCCAAGTAATATCTGCTGTTAAGAGAGCCATAGCGTGCAACTCAGCCTCGACACTCGAACGGGATATGCGATCTGCTTCTTCGCCTTCCGTGCAATGAGAGAACCACCAAGAAAAACACGATGCGAGATAGATCGGCGATCGAGGGATCGCTAGCCCAAGTAGCATCCGAATAAGCTCAAGTCAGAACGAGTGGAGCGTGGAAAGAAGAGACGGCGAGAGATAGTCCCACGGAGGTATCGCAGAACGCGAAGAAGGTGGTTGTAGTGGACCTAAGTGGGAGCAGAGACGAATCGACTCGAATGTGGATCGGATAAGTGATATCCGGACGAGTAACGACAAGGTAGACAAGACTCCCAACAAGATGACGATAGCGAGTCGGACGTAAAGAGGCTCGCCATCGAGAGTCGAGGTGAACGTTGAGCTCCATAGGAGTCTCAACAAGATCTGATCGATGAGAGAGGTGCGATCAAGAAGATCCTGAATATACTTCTCTTGGGACATAAAGAAACCATCTGGAGTGGAAGTAACCTCAATCCCAAGGAAGTAACGAAGAGGACCAAGATTCGACATAAGGAATCGCCACTAAGACGAGCCTTGACAAAGGCAATGTACTTAGAATCATCTCCTGTAATGATCATATCATCAACATAGAGAAGAAGAAGAGTCCGACCACGAGACGAAGTGTGGACAAAGAGCGCAGGATCATGATCACTAGCTGAAAAACCAGCAGCAGTGACCACAGAGGAGAAGCGCCAAATCAAGCACGAGGGCTTGCTTAACGCCATTGAGAGCGGCGAAGGCGGCATGCATCATGCCCTCGAGAATGAATACCCGGTGGTGGAAGCATGTAGACCTCCTCACGCAACTCGTCATTAAGGAAGGCATTCTTGACATCAAGCTGAGAAACAGACTCGATGACGCAATGATGCCCACCGAAAGAAGAGTACGACAGTGGTCATGTGAGCCACATGAGCAAAAGTCTCGTCAGAGTCACGACCATGCTCTGCCGAAGCCACGAGCAACAAAACGCGCCTTATAGCGCCAAGAGAGCCATCGAGCGAGTCTTAATCTTATAGACCCCACTTACACGTGATGGGACGAGAGAGATGGAAAGGAACAAGATCCTGGCACGAGCACGCTCAAGGGCAGCAATCTCTCGGCCATGGCATGTCGCCACTCAAGGTGAGTAACAAAGATCCCTGGGAGAGCAGACTCACGAGTAGTGCACCAAAGAAACCAAACGGCAGGGGGCCGAATCGACTGGCGATCACAGAGAGCGTAGCGAGGAGAAGAGGACCCAACAGGAGAAGATGGAGCATCAGAAGAGGACTCATCTGGAATATCCTCAGTACGGGGCCGACGAGTGTAGAAGAGAGGTAAGAAGGGATCAGAGTGGGAGGAGCCTGAGGAGCCGCAGGAGGCAAAGTAGGCGGCGACAACGGCGGAGAGGCCACAGGAGGAATATGTGGAGACTCAGGGGAATGGGTGCCCTCAAGGGAATGGGTGGACGATGGCAAGACAGATATAGGTGTATCTGGAAAGGTCAAAAGGACAGAGACTCCACAGAGGAAGCCGAAGGAGAGGCAAGACGTGGGTAGAAGGGACGCGACTCGTCGAAAGTCACATCCCGAGAAACCCGCATCCGGCGACCAACAAGATCCCAGCACCGATAGCCCTTGTGCTCTGTGATCAGATCCCGTAAAGATACACTCAACAGACTGAGCAGCCAGTTTGGTGCGTTCTCGAGGGGCAAGGAGAACGTAGCAAACGCAGCCAAACAGATTTAATGGCGAGTAGTCGTGAGAAGACCACGAGACGCCACAGGATTGCACCAAGAGCGTAAGAGGTCGAAGTTGACAAGATAGGTGGCAGTGGAAACAGCCTTGACCCAAAAGTGAGGTGGAATAGAGGCAGCAATCATCAGTGCACGAGCCGTCTCAAGGAGGTGACGATGCTTGCGCTCAGCGACACCATTCTGAGCATGAGCACCGTGACAAGAGAATCGAAGCGAGTACCGCCGCCAGCAAGGAAGCTGCGCAGGTAACAAGAGAGATACTCGCCAGCGGAGTCAGCACGAAAGATACGAATAGGGGTGGAGAACTGTGTGTGGACTATAGTGGTAAATTGTTTATAGATAGATAAGACCTCACTACGAGAAGACATGAAATATATCAAAGTGTGGCGAGAAAAATCATCTATAAAAATTATATAATATCGATGACCCCCTTTCGAAACGAAGGGAGTCGGACCCCAAACATCTGAATGAACAAGATCAAAAGGACACTAAGACACTGACTCACTGTGAGGATAAGGAAACTGAATCTGTTTACCTAACTTACGGCCCTGACAATCTAAAGATACGTCGCCTGAGACAGACCCTAGAATACCACGACGAACTAAAGACGACAGACGAGATCCACACAGATGACCAAGATGGTGATGGCACTGCTGGAAAGAGCTGGTAGGCGGAGTGGCATAAGCTGATAGACTGGCGCGACGATGGCAGCGGAAGGAAGGTGAAGCCAGTCAAGCTCCCAGAGACGCTGTGAGTCAAGGAGCCGAGGGTCAGAACCAACCAGAGCTCCCGTGTGGCGGTCCTGAACACAATAAGAGTCAAAGTCGAGAATGACCCGACAACCAAGATCAGTAATTTGCCCAGCAGAAAGAAGCTGCATGGTAAGGCGAGGAGCATAAGCAACAGAAGGAACATGAAAAGATGAGTTGCTAAGAGGTCCTCGACCAGAGACAGAAAAGGATGTACCATCAGCGGTAAGCACACTAACAGGAGAATCGAGAGGTGTAATGAAAGACGGAATGGAAGAATCAGAAGTCATATGAAAGGATGCTCGAGAATCAAGAATCCACGGGGAGGTACCTGACTGTGGAGGAGGTGGTTTCTCGGTGCAAAGAATCGATGGCGAACCCGCAGAACCCGCCGAGGAGAACCCGAGGCGCAAGCGGCGCCGAAGTCCGGCTATCTCTGCTCAAAGGAGAGAAACCGCCAAGGAGTCGAGGTAGGCGTCGATGTAGAAGCACCAGTGCCAGTGCTAGTAGAAGAACGACGTGAAAGATGTCGTTGCTTCTTATAGCACTGGAACTCAATGTGGCCGACCTTGTTGCAGTAGGAGCAGTGAGGACAACCACCACCACCTCCAGATGGAGGATGGCCACCACCACCGTGGCGGCGCCGAGAGAGACAGTGTCTTTGGCGTGGAGCGCGCGGTGTAGCAGGTGGGCGAGCGGCGAGCACGGAGGGGAGTGGTATCAGGCCAGCACCACTCAGGCGAGTCTCCTCCACGCATATCTCGGTAAGAGCCTCCAGGAGAGTGACACGAGGGTGGCGTGCAAGGAGCTGGGCACGCCGCTGCTCAAACTCAGACGGCGAGTAAGGAACTCAGAGACCCACCAAACCTGTGTCATGACACCAAGCAAAGACGGACAGAGCGACGGCAAGAAGTGTGAAGAGAGTCTAGCTGACGCCAGACAGCAGAGCTCGGAGCGTAAAAAGCGTCAACAGTAGCATCACCCTGCTAAAGAGAGTGCTCCTGGCGAACCACGAACAGTGCAGGCATCACCGAGGGCTCAGAGCGCCGAAGATGAGTCCACATCTGGAAAGCCGAAGCGAGTCCCACAACCTCAGAAGAGAATTGAGGCTGGATACTGGTGATGTGTACAGCAACAGCCCGAGCATCGTCATCGTACCACTGAGTGTAGGCGGTCAGTCGATCCTTGTAGGAATCCAGAGCCTCCTGGTAGGCAGAGGCAGCCTCATCATCAGCAAGGCTAGTAGCCTCAACCGCAGCCTTGTCACCGTCGGGGCGCGGCAACAGCGTAGGCTCGGCTCGGAGAAATAGGGCAAGCGCGCGGTGACATCGCCGCAGAGGACGCCCAGAGACGAAGATCACGCATGTGGATGCGCATGAGACACAAAGTCGATGTAATTAACACCGCCGAAGATCACCGGCAATGAGGAGGAAACGGTGCCCATTGGTAGGCGGCGCCGACGGCGCAAATGACCAAGACAACGGTCTAACAGCGGCGCCGACTACGCGACGCTAGAACGGCATTTTTTTCTTTTTTTCTCCTTTTTTTCTTTTTTTTTTCTTTTAACGGCTAAAAAGAACCGAGCCCACTCGGCCCGGCCGCTGCTACATAAACGTGCGCACGGGAACTAGGGTTCCCCGGCGGCATGGCGACTGCGTGATGGCAGAGGGCGGCGACGGCGGCGACGATCAAGCAACAAGCGAAGGTGCGATGGCGGCGCCGGCGACGGCAGACAATCCCGGCAGCGGCGGAGATCTTCGAGCGGCGCGCGCACGGCGAAGCGCAGCGGTCGGGTGATTGCAGCGGCGGCGACGGCCAGGGGTGGCGGCGCGAGTCGCAGCAGATCGGGATGTCCTGGCGCCGACGAAGAGGCCCGGATCTCGCCGGATCCAAGGCAGCGGTGGGCGCGCCGAGATGGTACCCTCGCCGGGCGACGACAGAGCCAAGCCGAGACCGGTGTTGGGCTCGTCGAGCGGAGGCCGACGTCGGGCGGAGACCGGCGTCGGGTGCGTCGGGCGAAGTCTCGGGAGGGAAGGTGAAGCCGGCAGCGGCGGCTAGGGATGGGAAGCTGACGGCAGCGGCTAGGGCAGACGAGTTGCGCGTCCGGGAGGAAAGGTAAACCTAATATTGCTCTGATACCATATTAAGAATAGCAACTTGTATTCTCAGGGGGCCAATGGGCAAGTATATATACACAGAGTACAAGTGATGAATATGCAAATAACCCTTCATAACAATGGGGAATAATACATTATACATATATCTTTAACAAGTACTATGCATTGATCCATTAACTAAAATCTGCTTCTGAAAAGGTTGTTGGTAACACCTACTGAGGAGCAGTGGCCTAGAGTGAGCACTTTGAGGGACTGGCATGAGTATCCACTGTGGAAGCCACAAAATTTGGCGCGTGCAGTCCCATCACTGGAACCTGAAGGAGTTGATCTATGTCGTAGCAGGGCCCCATGGGGTGCCTCGCACCCTGGGGTCGTCAGGAATACCGGTGTGCCGTCAAGAATACTGTACATATGTAGACCTAGCTTGTATAGTGTATTTTAAGTCAATGTACCTAAATACCCCTTGTCTCTTTCTCGCCTATGGGGGCAAGAAGGTAAATGTCCCTTCTTGCCCCCTATAAGTAGAGCCCCATGGGCATGTAACAGAGGGCTGGCTCTCTCCATCCTCATTCACACATAAGCAATACACATACATATTGAGTGATCTTTGGCTCCTCTCCCTCTGGTCCATTCTCCCAAGACAAAGGGTACCATGTACCCACTGTCTAGCTTTCTTGCTACAACAGTTGGCGCCGTCCGTGCGGACCGAACAAAAAGCTTAAAAAAACAAAAAGAAAGAAGAGTCAAGCATCGCAAGCCACCAAGCCCCGCTACCAAGCATCATCAAAACCGAAGCATTACCAAGCCTCCTTCGGCCGAAGCGCCGTCAGCCCCGCGCCTTCAACCCTACGGGGGCCTTCGGGTCCCCTTTCCTCCAACTCCGCCTGGCGTTCCCCCCACCGAAGACCTTCGAGCAAAAACGCTACCCCAGCCGAAGGCTCGAGCCGTTGCGAGCCTCCGAAGCCACCTCTGCCTCGAGCCCCTTCGTCGACATCACCGGAGGCCCAGAGCGCCTTCGGGTCTCCAGAGACCCGGCGGCGTTGCCGTCAAGCGTGGCACCAAAACCTCCACCGCTTCGCAACCTTCGGAGCACATGCGCCCTCCTCCTTGATGCCAAGGCAACCACTTCGGAAGCATCCTTCGGGCTCCCGAAATGAGCCACCCCCGCAACCCCCTCGGGTGCGACCCTGCCGGCTCCGGTACACCTCGGCGCCGCCTCGGCATGCCTCGACACCACAGAAGCACCCAAGGCCCCTTCGACGGCTTTCTCGCCTCGAGCCCCACCTCGGACTCGCTGGCAGCCAACTCCGGACCACACCGCATCCGCTCCGGCCTGGGGGCTACCCCGCGCGGTCTCCGAAGCAGCGGAGACACCTCGCCCTCAAGCTCCACCCGAAGCCTCCACCACCATCAAACCTTCGCCTCCAGCCCGGAGGATCTCCGGAGCAGCCTCTGCCCGGTCATCACCAGTGTCATCCGCGCGCCACCACCCCGCAGCAGCTCGGGCCCCCTCGGGCGCCCCCGAGCACCCCTCCAATCATGTTGTTTCCGCTTATTTGGAAAGACCTTCTGCCCGAGCCGACAGTGCAGGTAATCTAAGTGATATAAGCCCACAAGGATGGCAACGTCAATAAGCCCATCACCGTGGCTACAAAGTCACCGCGCATGGCCATCGAGCCCCGGTGCACACCTGCGGGTGTATAAACAAAGACGCCGTGTGCGGCCCTTGCCCCGGCGCACACCTCGCAGGCTACGACCTGGGTGTTTAAGCCTACAACGGTGGCATCGTAAATAAGACCACCACCGTAGTAGCAAAGACGTTGTGTGTGAACCCGAGCCTCGGCACACGCTAGCTCACCCTCCGACCTTCCTCCGCACCCGAGTTTCCCTTTAAAAATTCCCAATGCATCTGTCTCCTAAGCTTTCCTTCTCTAACCTACGGTGTTACATTCGGACCACTTGATCGTAGAGACATTTCGTCAAAATCGCGCTCAAACGCGCCACCCTAGCCGGTCCGGAGGCCCGCCTCCGCGACTAGGGAGTCTCCCGCCGCGAGGGCGTCGCCCCGGCGGAGACATTTCGTCAAAATTGCGCTCAAACGAGCCACCCTAGCCGGTCCGGAGGCCCGCCTCCGCGACTAGGGAGTCTCCCGCCGCGAGGGCGTCGCCTCGGCGGAGACATTTCGTCAAAATCGCGCTCAAACGCGCCACCCTAGCCGGTCCGGAGGCCCGCCTACACGACTAAGGAGTCTCCCGCCGCGAGGGCGTCGCCCCGGCGGAGACATTTCGGGCATACACAGCAATACAGCAGTCCGGCACCTACCCAGAAGAGAGTGTGGAACACACCAAGACCCCAAATCAGATAAGAAGCACACCACGCCGTGCCATGGTCACCACCACCATCGTCTCCGCGCAACCCCGGAGCCTTATCATCCCAATCAAAAAAGGTTGGGGGACGGTGTTTTCGGCCGCCTCCTCCGCGCCTTTGGGCTCTCCAATGAGCCCAATCAAAAGGTTGGGGGCGGCGTTGGCCGCCTCCCTTCCGCTAGCTTTGGGCTCTCCAGCGAGCCCAATCAAAAAAGGTTGGGGGACGGCGTTTTCGGCTTCGCATCCCCCTTCGCAACAGTCGCCTCTTTAAAGCAAACAAACATCAACCCTTCACGCCACTCCAAGTCATGAGCACAACTCACTCGGAGCGGTCGAAGGTGGGGACAGTACCAGGCCCCCAATAGGACCTTCGCAAATAGTCACACCGCAGAAGTAATCAAACACCAGGGCTCCGCGAAGACTTCGCCCTTGCGGGCTCCGCTGCTGCTCACCCGCCTTGAGGCTAAGCCTCGGCGTGGCGGCCCCGCATCGACTTCGCCCCCGCAGGCTCCGTCGTTGTTCGCCGCCCGCCTCGAGGCTATCGCTTCGGCGGGGCGGTCCTGACACGCCGCCCGCCTCGAGGCCAAGCCTCGGCGTGGCGGCTCCGCGACGACTTCGCCCCCGTGGGCTCCACCGCTATTCGCCGCCGCCGAGGCTGCCTCTGCGGCGGGCGGCGCGCCGACCGCGCCTACGGCTCGCTCGCTGCCATCGCGCCTCGAGGCTATCGCCGGCGGCGCTCGACGCGTATGCGCTTTGAGGCTGCTTCGCGTGGCGGCCCTCGCCGACTTTCGCCTCGCGGCTCGCTGCCGCCGCCACCGCCTCGAGGCTATCGCCTGGCGGGTGGTCTGACACGCCGCCGCCGAGGCAAGGCCTCGCGTGGCGACCCGCGTCGCCGACCTCGTGTGGCTCGCCGCTATTCGCCGCCGCCGAGGCCAAGCCTCAATGTGGCGACCCGCGCCGACTTTGCCCCACAGCTCGCCGCTATTCGCCGCCGCCGAGGCTATCGCCTCGGCAGGCGGTCGGTCGACACGCCGTCCGCCGAGGCTCGCGCGATTCTTCCGGGTATCCCGACTCCGAGGCCGGGCGACGATATTGCGTCCCTGCCGCCGGAATCATGGACTGCCCTCGCGATCTCGGACCACGCAGACGAGGGAGTTGTCGTGCAGGCCCCACGCAGGTGCCCCGCACTCGGGTCGCTGAGAATACCTGCAGCCGTCAAGAATACTGTACATATGTAGACCTAGCTTGTATAGTGTATTTTAAGCTAATGTACCTAAATACCCCTTGTCTCTTTCTCGCCTATGGGGGCAAGAAGGTAAATGTCCCTTCTTGCCCCCTATAAGTAGAGCCCCATGGGCATGTAACAGGGCGCTGGCTCTCTCCATCCTCATTCACACATAAGCAATACACATACATATTGAGTGATCTTTGGCTCCTCTCCCTCTGGTCCATTCTCCCAAGACAAAGGGTATCATGTACCCACTGTCTAGCTTTCTTGCTACGACAATCTACTATCAGTAAATTAAAAGCCGATCTATGCTAATTTTCTAACTTCGATGTTCTCTGTATTGGAAAAGTATTGACCTGTCAACTAAATAGACACTTTGCTTCTAAGTTCTCTTTTCAATTCAACAAATTTCGAGTTATGATTGCTGATTCATTGCTTATATTTCAAAAGGGTATCTGCATGTTCTTTTGGTGTGAAACCTTAGTACGTTGATTTGATTGATTTTTTTGGATGGGCTTCCTCTTTGGTGTCAAACATGCTTCAATTCAGTTTTTCCATTTCATTTGTCATGACAACATTGATTTAACTTGCGAGTAGAGGGCAGAATCAATGTTTTGAATCTGTTTATGACTTCAGAATGTTATACAATTCCCCTTAAGCAAGCTGTGACCTGATATTTTTGTGATTAATTTCTTGCAGAAAATGCTTTAGTTTGATCCAGCAAACAGGATAGCTGCTATTGCTGCAATGGGCCATCCCTACTTCGATAGCCTTGACAAGTCCCAGTTCTAGTTGTTTCACCATGTCCATGTAACTCTGAACTTGGTCCTGTCATAGCTCTTAAACGTGGACTTTTGATGGAACAAAGAGATTTGCTTGCTTGCCATCTAGGCAACTTGATCATACTTATCATCTAACAGTTTGTTAGTGGATGCAAAATTGTTTTACTTATGTTTTCATGGTATGGCCATATGGATTATGAAGAATGGAAATTACTACCTGTCACTCCATGCACAATTTATTTGCTTGTTTTTGGTACTAACCTGTACTATTATCATGTGTTCCCGAAGTTTTATGCTGTGAGATGCTCTGTTTTGTCTTGTCACCAATTACATCATAATTAATTTCTTCTGCACTTGCATTGTTGTGTTGCTCATGGTTAATCTACTGTTTCCCATGTGTAAGCAGGCTGTGTGGATGACTGGATGTGCTCTGCCCTGCAATCTGAAAGCAAAGAATGGCCTCTTCCTTGATATGTTGTAACTAGGCGTGTCTCCTCCTTGTTGGTCAACTTGGAGAAGAGTAGGCACAGCAGTCAGCAGAGGAGAGGAGAGGAGAGGTGGAATGGAGGAGTTGTCCATTGTGATACGGATGAGTGTGGAAACGTGGGCACCGCAAGATCACCGCGAGATCAGCTGGAGTTTACTCGACGGGGACATCTAACAGAAGGTGAGGACTAAGTTGTGCCGATTCCGATCGGCGATCGACGGGGACGTTTTGGCCGCCTAAAGCCAGAGAAAGCTCAGAAAGAGCATAACCGATGGATACTAGCTGAAAGAAAGAGAAATCCGATAGAAATACAACTTTATTGATAAATATATAGAGAAAGTTCGGATTTATTGTACCTAAGTCAGTCAATTACTGCATCGTTTGAATATGAAAAAGTGGGTGGAGAGTGACGGAGGTGAGAGGTGGTGGGTTTTCTTTGACCAACCTTTGATCAGTATGAGATGTGAGTTTTGATCTACGGAAGATGGTGGAGCGTAAAATAACTTATTTTATACTTAGTTACAGAATAGTGTATACAAGATATATGTAGGTAAACATACTGAAAGCGGGTCTTAGAAGAATTTCTGTTTCTACGTGAGCTTGCTGCAAAATAGAAAACCGAGCCAATTCTGTTTTACTTATTTCCAACAGTACGGGACCCGCGGCAGAGGGGAGTATCGATCGATTTCCAACAATATGGACGGAGCTGTCTGCCTGTCTGTCTGTCTCTCTCAGTTTAGAAGGACAAGAAGAAGAAACCGAATTCAATTCGAAAGAAAATCGAAGAAAACGAATCGAGAGGCCTGTCTGTCTCTCTCAGTTTAGGAGGATAAGAAGAAGAAACCGAATTCAATTCGAAAGAAAAGAGAAGGAAACGAATTGATTCGCAAGGCGACGGCATCACGCTGTGCTGTCACTGTTGTGCTGGTCCAACGAGAAGAGGAGAGAGGATGAATCCATCGTCAACCAACTTGCACATTTAATTACGCCAACCGCCAATGCCGCATCCGATCACTAACTCCTCATCAACGAGCCTCCCTCCCCTGAACTTGCGTTGCGTTGTGTTGCGCTCCCCAAATCGAATCGCATACCAATCTTACCACGCACGCGTCCCAATGGCCTCCACGTCCACCACCAGCGGCAACGGCAACGGCTCAGGCCTCCCCACCCACGCCACGTCCTCCAAGCCGCCTATGGCGGCCGACGACCAGCAGAGACGACGACGCCGCCTGTGCGTGTGCCTCCTCGTCACCCTGGGCGTCCTGCTCGCGCTGGCCATCGCCCTGCTGGTCCTCTTCCTCACGGTGCTCCGCGTGCGCGACCCCACGACGCGCCTCGTCTCCACCCGCCTCATCGGCGTCGCCCCGCGCCTCACCTTCCCCGCCATCTCCCTCCAGCTCAACGTCACCTTGCTCCTCACGGTGGCCGTGCACAACCCCAACCCGGCCTCCTTCACCTACGCGTCGGGGGGCCACACCGACCTGACCTACAGGGGCGCGCACGTGGGCGACGCGGAGATCCACCCGGGCCGCATCCCCAGCAAGGGCGACGGGACGGTGCAGATGGCGCTCACGGTGCAGGCGGACCGGCTGGCCGGGGAAATGACGCAGCTGATCGCGGACGTGGAGGCCGGGTCGCTGCCGATGGACGCCAGCACCAGGGTCCCCGGGAGGGTGGCCATCTTCGGCATCTTCAAGCGCCACGTCGTCGCATACTCCGACTGCCACATCGTCTTCGGCGTCACCGATATGCGCGTCCGCAGCCAGGAGTGCAAGGACCGAACCAAGCTCTGAACACCACGTCGTTGTCGAAGAAGAAGACCACAGAATACTGCCCCTTGCTTGTTTGTTTGCTTGTTACGCAGCGCAGGCAGCCGCGGGTGACGGGTGTAAAGGCGGGGAGTTCACGTGCAGACCAGCCGGCGGTTGGTGTGTCTCCTTCGTCATCGCATATTCGCATGGCAGCGTCGGCATACACACCGACACTTACAGGGAGAGGACCATGGAATTCTGACGATGATGCATGTAGTCACTGCCTGCCTAGGTCCCTAGTTTACTTTCTCTTCTCTTATTATTGGCATTGTTCATGTAGTTTACTTTCTCTTCTCTTATTATTGGCATTGGTCATGTACAGAAACAGGGTATGTACAGTGATCGATCTAGGTTACTCTTCCTATTCACTGCTGTCATCGTCTCTTCGTAACATCTTATTTCTACACCTGCTGCTAGCTTCCTCCTCCCCGCAACTACGAGCTAATGGAGGCCAATGTCAACTATGAGGACTCGTAGCATGGTGCTAAGACCTCTATCAACCAGCGTTCGAATTCTGGTTCTCACAAAAAAAACCCCTCGCTGTGTTCCCTGTGGTCGTTGCACTATTGCTATGCGGTAGCGTTCGAGTAAGAGCCGGTTTTCGGGCTTTTCTAAACCTTATTAAAATACCTTCGGGATGTCTCTCCCCTAGGGTCTAGTTTTAAATATGAGGAGGGTTGCAATTTGCAAACAAGGGGTATTAGTATTATAACTAGCAGAATTTCTCGAGCAACTGCGTGGCTATATATAACGATACAAATACAATTGTCTTTCATATAAAACTCTTAGGCGTGCGTGCACCTGTTAGGCACCTTTTCCTTTCTACTTGCAAGATTTTGCCAGCGTTCAATTCTAAGCCCAGCCGGCCTTCTGTCGTGTGATGAATACACTCTCAGGGACCGGCAGCAAAGGCTTCTCTCTTTTTTTAATGATAAAATAAATCAAAGTTGAGGCCTTCTAAAATCACACTAAAAAATTCCAAGCTTGTCCATAATGTAATCTTGGTCATCAGGTACAACAAGCGCACGACTATAAAAGTTTCTTCCAGTTATGAGTTGAGACCCTCACATCAACTATATGCACATTAGTTCCAAGCTAAACAAAAAAAAGTGAAGAAATATATGAAAACATCACAAAGTTCCACATAACTAAACCGAAAGCAATCCTCATGATGGATCGCCTGCCGACCAAAATCAATCACGATATTCAGTCAGCAGATTAATCACAGACGAAACAAAAACGTCATACAAGAACCGCAAACCAAATAACCTCTCGCAGTTCCCATTCAATTCCCCTGTACAAGTCACGTCAAACTAATTACGCGCAAATTTGCTACAGCATCATTTCAGCAGTTGCGCATTTTGCATCAAGGATACTCGTCAAACAAGAGGAACAGGCTCATTCCTTATTTCCTTCAACAAATAAAGATTTTGGACTTACTGAACCAAAGTCAAGCATTCGACAAATGCTTGGGCTGAGCTTTACCACTTTAAGAGATGGCCTCAGAGGAGCGTCTGGGCAGGTGTCTGCAATGCCAGTAAGTAGAGGCTTTGAAACAGGGGCTTTACAGCTTTCAGGTGGACTAGCATCTGTCAGATCATTTCCAGCTGCCTCCAGTGCTTGATTTGAGATAATCAGATCAAGGAACATCTCGGCGATCCCCTGGAGAAATCGATCCTCCTCCTCAGAATCATCAAATTCGTAACTTAATCTTTTAACTGGGTAGTCACCAGATTCAAAATTTAGCTGCCTGCGGGAAGGAATTTCTATTCCCCTGATGACCTTCTTCTTTGCTTCTTTTGGGCGACCGGCGATGAGGGGAAGCCCATGCGAGGGCATTGCTGGCCGGCGGTGCCGGCACCGTGCGGGGCGGCGCAGGCCAGTGCGGGGTGCCGCTTTAGGTGGTGGCTTGTGTTATGAACCTTAGTTCATAGTAGGGTAAACACCCGTCGGAGGAAGTCGGACGGCGACGACTTGACGTAAAACGGCGCTAGGTGAAGGAGGGCATCGATTGGGGAGGAATAGATCTAGAATAGCCGGTCAAGGGAACGACCACAGCTGAACTTTAGGGATTAGGAACTTGTCTATTCATCTTTGCTTACTTCTTTGATAATGGATACATACTATCCTTTTTATAGGGACGACCCGACTTAACCCCTAAAAAACAATCTCTATGTCTAAGAAACTTATCTCTATTAGATGGAATATATCTCTAAAGAAGTAAACCCAACTAATAAGAAAACTAACTATTTTATCTTTATTTCCTAACTAATGCACCCGTGGGGCCTTGTGTGAATAGTGTGTGGCACTACAGTAGCGTCTACTGTTCACACCATGAACAGTACCCAACCGTGACAGCTTGTTTGGGTGGCCATGTGCGGCTGTGGATGCCGGTGATGTCCCGGCTTCAAGCCGGCGACAGTGTGGAGGAAAGCCCGTGCGGGGCGCCGGCAGGCCGTACAGGGCCGCCTGAATTTTTATTACTATTTATGAGATGCAATGTATTGTTCATGCGATGCAAATTATCGTTCATACAGTTACCGATCGGCTTGGCTGACGACTTCAAGTCGGCTCGCGGTAGATTAAAACGAATTTGCAACTTTCAATCTACGATACAATCGGCATCCACTCTTTCATGCAATCTACCGATCAACATTGTGCTGATGACTTCAAGTCTGCTCGCGGTAGATTAGAGCGAATTTACACCGTAGAAAACAATCTAGAAAGCAAATTTGCACAATTTAAAGCGATCTAGAAAATACGATTCAATCTACGAGTGTCGTTCATCGACGGTTACCTTTTCGATGCAAGGAGAGTCGATCGTGCTGATAACGTGTTGATGAACCATCGCTGGTGAGTTCAGACCGAGCGATTACCTCGTTACAAACTCAGAATCGTAAGAACAATACAATAACGCAAAGATAGAACAATAGATGAACACAAAGTTATGAGAGAACTGCAGGCTTCTCTTATATATAAGCTACTAGGTGGATGAGGTGTCACCCGAGCCAGAACTCCTGGTTCCAGGCCCAATTTCTTAACAATTTCCAACAGTATGGGACCAGCAGCAGAGGGGAGTATCGATTGATTTCCGACAATATGGTTGGAGCTGTCTGTCTCTCTCTCAGTTTAGAAGGAGAAGAAGAAAACGAATTGAGAGGTCGGTCTGTCTCTCTCTGTTTAGAAGGAAAAGAAGAAGAAAACGAATTGAGTGGTCTGTCCGTCTATCTCAGTTTAGAAGAAAACGAATTGATTCGCAAGACAACGGCATAGGGCTGGGCTGTGCTGTGCTGGTCCAACGGGAAGAGTAGAGGAGTGGAGAGGAGAGAGGATGAATCCATCGTCAACCAACTTGCACATTTATTATGCCAACCGCCAATGCCGCATCCAATCACTCACTCCTCATCAACGAGTCTCCCTCCCCTAAACTTGCGTTGCGTTGCGTTGCGCTCCCCAAATCGAATCCCAATGGCCTCCACGTCCACCACCAGCGGCAACGGCAACGCCTCAGGCCTCCCCACCCACGCCACGTCCTCCAAGCCGCATATGGCGGCCGACGACCACCAGAGACGCCGCCGCCGCCGCCTGTGCGTGTGCCTCCTCGTCACCCTGGGCGTCCTGTTCGCCCTGGCCATCGCCCTGCTGGTCCTCTTCCTCACGGTGCTCCGCGTGCGCGACCCCACGACGCGCCTCGTCTCCGCCCGCCTCATCGGCGTCGCCCCGCGCCTTACCTTCCCCGCCCTCTCCCTCCAGCTCAACGTCACCTTGCTCCTCACGGTGGCCGTGCACAACCCCAACCCGGCCTCCTTCACCTACGCGTCGGGGGGCCACACCGACCTGACCTACAGGGGCGCGCACGTGGGCGACGCGGAGATTGACCCGGGCCGCATCCCCAGCAAGGGCGACGGGACGGTGCGGATGGCGCTCACGGTGCAGGCGGACCGGCTGGCCGGGGAAGTGGCGCAGCTGATCGCGGACGTGGAGGCCGGGTCGGTGCCGCTGGACGCCAGCAGCAGGGTCCCCGGGAGGGTGGCCATCTTCGGCATCTTCAAGCGCCACGCCGTCGCATACTCCGACTGCCACATCGTCCTCGGCGTCACCGAGATGCGCGTCCGCAGCCAGGAGTGCAGCGACCGAACCAAGCTCTGAACATCACGTCGTTGTTGAAGAAGAAGACCAGAGAATACTGCCTTGTTTGTTACGCAGCGCAGGCAGCCGCGTGTGACGGGTGTAAAGGCGGGGAGTTCACGTGCAGACCAGCCGACAGTGTCTGTTGAGTTAGCTGTATCAGGTTAGTTTTTTCTGTTTTAGAGTTGTAATGGATTGTCAATATGTTATACGATACCAAATCCAGTTTGCATGGTATAGAGTAGTTTGCATGACATGAAGAGTTAGAGTTTGACTCGGTTTGTGAAGTTGTTGCAGAATTGGAAACTGCAGAGTCTTGCCGAAGACAACTCTGATTGTAATGTCTAGATGTCAATAAAAGGAAGAGAAAAAGAAGAAAAAAGCTGTGGTTTTGCGCCGCAAATTCTCGACTCACGTTTTAGGTTTTCCACCGAGTATAGCGTGTGTTTGATCTGGGTCTGAATTCCAACATTTGGTATCAGAGCTCAGGTGTTCTTCGAAAGTAGAAGTTCATGGCTGGTGGAGAATCTGGGAACAAAGAATCATTGGAGGCGAAAGTAGGCCTAGTACCGATTGCCTATCCACAGCTCACACGCAACAGCTACACCATCTGGGCAATGAAGATGCGCGTGGTCTTGCAAGCCCAGGAGGTGTGGGAGGCAGTAGATCTGGTCGACGATGCATATAAGAAGGGCGGCGCGGAGTATCGCAAGGATCGGCTGGCACTGTCAGCGATCTATCAGGCAATTCTGGAGAGTCGCATGCTAACTCTTGCCGGAAAGGACTCAACAAAAACGGCGTGGAAAGCGACTGAGACGGCTCATATGGGATACGAGCGTGTCCGAGAAGCGAAAGTGAAAACTCTCAAGAGAGATTTTGTGAGACCCCGAAATCGAAACCGGTTTCAAGTCAAGAGAGTATATCAGAGGCATGACTCATAACAGGAAACAAATCCGATTCCAGTTTCTCCGGATATGTGTCTCACATTAGTTTCCAATATCAAAGACTAATGTGCACATATCCTATACAACATTAGTACACAGTCATACACAAGTCATACATACTTATAACATTAATTTTTACAAGACTAATGTTCAGTATAGAACTTATACAAATGACCAACGGTCAGCTAAAGTAGAAGTTGCAGCGGAAAGCAAATATAAACAGCAAAAGTTCCAACTAGTTTGCCCATCCCCTAAAGGCAACTGAGTGGAGGTAGAAAAAACATTGCTCGTTAGTGTCACCATAATCGCGCTAACAGATGGATCGTAAGCATAATCGTCCTCACCTGCAACAAGTGATTAATATCACTGAGTACAAAAGATACTCGCAAGACTTACACAAAACTAATAAGAGAAAGTGTATGGGAGGTCCTATACAAGTGATAAGAGAATATACACGATAAAGCTATCCAAAGAATGGTTATAAGGGCATAGGTTTTGCACAAAGCAATGAGTTTGTTCCTACACAATCTAGTTTCCAAAAGCTATTTAGTAAACCAATTTGGACCACAAAGATTTTTAAGTGATAAACAGATAGACATATATCAAACAATACCAAAGTGGCAAACCCACTTTGATAAACTAAACTGCATGACAAACCGGTCATGCCTAACCAAGTTGTTCCCAAACCAAGTTTTTAACATTTTCAGTCTACAATGGTGACAATTAAAACCAAGTCGTCTGTAACCGTGGACACGGCTATTTGAATAGTTTTATCCCTGCAAGAGTGTACATCTTTACCCACACGACTTGATCAGCCCGTAAGCCACCGGATAATAGCACACTTCCTTTGGTATGTCGACCGGGTAAATCAAGACTCGGTATTTTTCAGCAAGACAATCTTATTGAGTTGAATCACCCATGTGAGATCTGATCCTGCTTAATACAAGTTTCTGATAGAACCTGCTAACCGGGGCATGCACGTTGTACCAGGAGTGTTGACCCAATTAACAGAAAGTGAAACTGTACTCACTGCACATAATAAATTGCAGTCAAAGCTCTAAAAACAACATAATCAAACACATGTGTCCTTACACCACCTGTGATCCAACTCAGTAAAATTTTCCCCTTACTTAACCAAGCGGCTCCCAATCCATGTGTGGAAGTACGAGTGATACTTGGAGTAACCGCCCAAAAGCTTCAGTCCTTAACTATCCAGACAAGACTTCCACATACCCGACTCTCGTGCACAAAGGCACCCACACTACTAGCCACTTGTCCAGATCAAAATCAGTTTTAAATAAGCAATGTTTGGAACTCAAAGATCAGATCCAAGATCTGAACCAGAAATATAAACGTAAAAAGTTTAGTGTTTTCCATTATCGACGAGCTACCCTCGTCAACCAAAACTACCAAATCTAGTGACTTGCATGGTTAAGCATCTATATTAAGAATGAAAATCATCACAATATCTAACCTAGGCTCAAGTGTATGGAATTATTAAAGATAAGCCACAATCCTTAGGACATAACTAGTCTAGACTCACAAATTAGTAATACAACAGAAATAGAATGCAAGCAATTATCATTGCATTTCAAAATACTAAAGTACCAAAACTGGGATCAAAATGATGCAAGAGGATGTTTGTCTTGTTGACAAACCACTTGTTCACTCTCTAGTTGCTCAGAAATATAATTATTCGTGTTGGGGATATCAGAATCTAAAAAAAAATGATCGCAAATGAATATCGAGAAAAGTATCCAAAACCAAAATGCTGAAAAATGCATGTTAAACAAAAATTAACTTCACTAGATTAGGGGTCGCTGCGGGAAGATCCTGAAGTAACACAGGGAGGTCCTAAGGAGGTTGTGAGGATCACAGAGGTAGTCGTGACCAAAGAGGATGGTTTTTGCAAAAAGGCCAAGAGAGTGGTCATGACCAAAGGTGGTCTTTGCAAAAATACCAAGAGGATGGTCGTGACCAGGGGTGGTCTTGACCAAAAAGAGTGGTCTTTGAAAAAACAAAGAGATCATAGGGAGGTCCTGAAGAGACCACATCTGGTTGCAGGTGGTACAACTACAAGCACGAGCTAAAGACTAAAAAAGATTCACAAGGCAAATACCTGAGCTAAGAAAAAGGCGATGGATCCAAGAATTTGCTCCAGCGATGGTGACCGAGTCGGCGAAGAGGGCTTAACGCGGACAAGAATACCAGACCGAAGACAGAGACGAAGGGGCTAAAGTTGACCGAAGTTGAATAAGTTCTAAAATCCCACGCACACTGTTAACAAAAGAATGAATTCATTGAGGGTTTGTGCTTATTATATCTTAAGACAAGGTATGACGCGCAAGGAATACAAAGGAGCTCACCGGAGTGCAGAAAACCACAACGGCGGTGTTCCGAGCGCGCTCTGGACAACCAAAGACAAGCTCGAATTTCCGGGGCTACAAGCAAGAAGAACAAGGGTTCAAGAATGCTTAGGAATGCCTGAGCGAAGAGGAAGAAAAAAATGGCCACACTGATTTGGTCGAAAGGATGGCGCGGTGGTTTTGATGGTCCTCTACGGTCACTTCTGACACAAAATGGATTCGTGGCAACACCAGGTTAAGCATTGTCAACAATGGAGAAGCCAAGTGGCGCTACTTGCCCCAAAAACCGCGGGTGCAAAGCCACCTCACGCGCGATGTGATCAAAGCTGGCACAGTGGCACGGAGAAGATGAAGGTGAGAGACTTACAAGTGGGCCATGGCTGCCAGTTTCAAAGAAACGATGTGATCGAGAGTGAAAGATTACGGATGGTATGATTTAGATTCAAAGGTCCAGATTAAAAATGTTGTTCGGCGGTCCAAACGTTCCAAATACATATGGGCGATCCGATCTAGATCCTACGGTCCTAAATCAAGGCGCATTCGGAGGTCCGAACGTTACCACGCCATCTGGAGATTGAATTCAAATCTAACGGCTCGCGCGCGATGGGCTTACCCCATTGAAAACGGTGCGGTCCGATTTAAATTTGACCGCCCAGATCACATGAAGCGTTCGAGTGGTATGAACATTCCAATGAATCTGATTCGTCCATTTCAAATCAAATGGCACGCGCGCGTTGGGTTCAACTAAAAGGGAATGCGCGGTTGGATTGAAGAAGGACGACACAGATCATGTGGGGCGCTTGGAGGTCCGAACGTCCCAAGTTATGTGGACGGTTAGATCAAGATCCAATGGTCCCAAGATGATGCGCGCTTTAAAACTCAATCGAAGGAAAAAGGCGCGATCAGATTTAAAATCAACGACCTAGATCGCATGGAGCGTTCGGTGGTCCGAACGTTCCACTTGATATGGGTTGTTCGTTTCAAATCTAACGGCTAGCGCGCAACCTAGAGGTTGGACTGAGCCCTTTTAAATGTGGCTCGGGTTGGTCCTAACAGCACAAGGTTGGACCTAACCAAGTCGCGTGGGTTCGAGTCACTACAGTACCAGTTGGCTAGGGCTGGGTCAAAAGTTTGACTAGAACCAAAATCAAACTTAAAAGTTTGACCGGAGGTTTAAAAATATCAAATAAATCTATAAAAATACAAAAAAAAATTAGAGACATTACTGGGATGATATAGATCCCATAAAAATTCTAAGACCTCTCTGTTCAAGTTTTAAATACTTAATTTAAAATACTAGGCTGAATTGTTTTAAGTAAGGAACACATATTTTTCTCAAGGTCAAACTGACCTCTAAAAATTTGAAAAAAAATTATATTAAATCATGATAATTAAACTAGTATTTGATTAAATTATTTTCTAGGGTTCTTTTCAAGCATTATCTTCAGTTTTCTTTTGAAAGTTTCTTTTCAAGTTTTAATTTGAACTTGAATTTGGGATTTTTAAATGCAACCTGTTGTGCAAATGATTCAAAAATGACATGTATGCTCATGAAATGCACCTAAATTCCAATAAATGAAATTGGGGTTGTGACAGATTTCAAGGGATTGAAGATGTAGGACGGCGAGGCAGTAGAATTGTTTGTTGGCCGGATTTCATCCTTGGTCAGTGGCATCCGTGGCCTCGGTGAGAAGACATTGGATAAGATCGAGGTTGTCCAACGTTTTCTCTGGGCAGCTCTAGCACGCTACATGCAGCTAGTCACGTCGATCGAGCAATGTGTAGATCTCAACACACTCTTTGTCGAAGATCTCGTTGGCCAGTACAATGCATATGATGAAAGGGTTCGAAGTAGCTTTGGTGATTCGAAAGAAAGTGAACATCTAATGCTGCCTCGATCACAATGGGAGGCTCTATCTACTCATGGCAACAAAACCGGTGAGAACTCTAGCAGTAGCGTCAAGAAGGGCAATTGGCAAAGCAATGGTCGTGGACGCACCAAAAAGGGCTGGCGAGGAGCTGGTCAAGGAGAAGAAGAGCATGAAAATGAAACCAGGCCCAAGGTTCACAAAAAGAAGATCAAGTGTTACAATTGCGGGATCTATGGGAATTTTGCATCTGAATGACGCAAACCTAGGATGAAAAGGCATACATGGCTGAGAAGGAAGATGACAGTCTTGTGCTGCTGATGCTTGAGGCGTGCGAGCTGATGGAGACCAAGGAGGAAACCACCGAGGTAATGACGCTTGTGGAAGAAAACATTCAACTCTATCCCGGAGTGAATGAGAAAGACGATGACAAAGTCTGGTATCTAGACACAGGCGCTAGCAACCACATGACTGGTTGCAGGAAGCAGTTTACTGAGCTTGACACGTCAATCAATGGCACGATTAAATTCGGTGATGGATCTACAGTGACCATCAGCGGTTGAGGCACAATGCTGATCGAGGGACGTACTAGCGAGCACAAGGTATTAACGGATGTATATTACATCCCAAAGCTGACCAATAACATCATAAGTTTGGGTCAACTCAAGGAGCGCGGTTGTAAGGTCGTGTTGGAAGACGGCCAACTGCGTATCTTTGATCGCCAAGGATAGCTACTGGTTCAGGTCAAGAGAGCAAAGAACATATTATATGGCCTCAACCTTGATCTCGCGTAGTTGGTATGCTTGTGGCACGCTTTGACGACAAAGCATGGAGATGGCACGCTCGCTATGGACATCTAAACTTCCAAGCATTGTGAAAGCTAGGCCATAAGGGCCTAGTTGAAGGGCTCCCACCAGTGAACCATGTAGAACAAGTATGTGATGGCTGCCTCATTGGCAAGCAACATCGTGCACTGTTCCCACAGGAGGCGAAGTTCAGGATGAGCAACGTACTGGAGCCAGTGCACGGTGACTTGTGCGGACCTATATCGCCCTCAACTCCGGTTGGAAACAAGTACTTCCTACTTGTAGTTGACGATTATAGTAGATACATGTGGGTCGTGTTGTTGAAATCCAAGGATGAAGCACTTCAAGCCTTCAAGAAGATGAAGGTAGCAGCCGAGGTTGAAGCCGATGCAAAGCTGAAAGCACTTCGCATGAATCGGGAAGGTGAATTTGTGTCAAACAAGTTCACTGCTTATTGTGAGGAGATGGGCATTAGAAGATAGTTGACTGCCCTGTATTCTCCTCAACAAAATGGTGTAGTAGAGCGAAGCAAATGGTTGTGGCCATGGCACGTAGCCTGATGAAGAGTATGAACGTGCCCAGCAAGTTCTGGGGTGAGGCTGTGACTACCGCGGTTTACATTTTAAACCGTGTGCCAACTGTCGTAGTGAGAAGACAAGACAGTAGAAAGAGGGGACCCCTAACGTCTAGGAGATGCCGAAGGGTCCTCTAAAAAGGGGCTTGGTTGTTGAGAAATGGATCAGTGTATATTACCCAAAAATTATCCTCTGTTACATGGGGGAGGGGCTATTTATAGCCTCCCTGACGGGCACCTAAGCTTACATTTGTACCCCTAAGAAAGTACAGCATCCGTAGGGGCTGCAGGGGCTTTTACGCGTCCTACGTGTAGCCTTCGGCACATGGTGGGTCTTCCTGGAATTAGTCTATCCGGGGAGTATACCCGGTCCACCAGTCCTGTTGCTCTTGCACCCCCCGCAGAGATGGCCCCGTGAGGCCCTTCGGTAGCCTCTTTAGAGGGTTTTCGGGACTACTCCAGAGGGTCTTCAGGAGACCTCCGGGAGAGCTTCTGTGCTTCGCCGGGTCATAGGGTTGGTGGGGCGCCCCTACGACAAGCCCCTCGTGGTCGAGGTCTGCTTCGCCATGGCTGAAACCGCGCCGTTCTAACGGAGGGTCCAGGCATGTTGTCCCCTCTATCGTGGCGAAGCATGTTGTTTGCGGAAGATCTCCCATCACGTGGGCTGTCTTTGGCGGCTTGGTAACGCCTGGGGCGCCGCGCGCCTTAATGGTCCTGGGATGTCGTGCGCCGTGACGGCGCTGGGGCGTTGTGCGCCGTAATGGTGCTAGGGTATTGTGCGTCGTAATGGTGTTGTGTACCATAACGGTGCCTCCTCGTATTGCGCACCATGTGGCTTGGTGACGCCATGTGGCCTACCCCAGCCCATTCTTTATCTGCTCCCCTGGTTTCTCGTTCAACATTGTCCTCTTAGCGCCTGCTTGGGGTGCGAAGCTTCCTGCGTCTGTGGCTTCGACTATGACGAAGCGGGGCAAGGAGGTCGTTGGGGAGGTGTCGTACACGAGCGATCTAAGAGCATGGTTTCTACCTCTCCAAACTCGGTGTTGTTGATCCACCATGAGTTTGAGGGGGTGTTAGATGTTAGTTTGTATAGGGTGCTTGTTGCATATTTACCTACACTGTAACTTGTATATATTTGACTTTTGATCTATTGGAATAGACAAGCCTCGTTCCAACAATTTCTATACCTGCTGCTAGCTTCCTCCTGTTGAAAATGTGAGCAATATTTTAATTCTATATTTTAATAGAAGGCAAATATCGCAAAAGACTAATGATGCATAAATCAATACTAACAGCAGGCAACTTATTGTACTTCGCAATATATGCAGAAACAGAATGTAAACAAGTCAATCAGTCACACGAAAGGCTTACTGATAGATCCAATAAAGAACAGGAAGTAGTGCAAGACGCAGACTCGATGCAATGCAGAAACGTAGATGTATCAGTGAAGGAGCGGTCGCGCATATGTGTGTTGCCCAGAAACCTTATTGTCGCCCTCGTGCAGGTCTTCACAACAGCAACGACTCAGAGATATCGCTCCCCTTCTTCACGGTGCACGCCGAGAAGAAGAATCGACGAGGTTCGGACGATGCAATACAACAGCACAGGTTTGTAGAATGAAGAAAAGAAGAAATGGAGGCAGTGTTTCTACGCCCTATGCTCCGGACGTCTCCAGACATATATATAGAGATGCAAACTGTGAACTGGCTTGATTAAATAGTCATTTACCCACTAGTAATTGACATATTTAACTAGCCATTTACCCACTGGTAACTGTCTGTTATCAACACCCAATAAAGCCTCAAATTCAAACATTTGAATCTCATTCAAACAGAAAGAGAGATGCATGGTCCAGCAAAAATAAGGTGGATTTGGTACGGCACGGTCGCAAGTCACGCGATTTTCCTCATGAATACGTGCGTGTGTGTGTGTTTAGCCAAAGCCCTCCTCGTGCCACCCTCATCCATATGTCATATGTTTCAAAGAGTGACAAAGACTCCACCTTATATATTGATCACCTCCACCTTGCCTTAGCAATATGATACTAAATCATACATGCTTTTTTTAAGAAGTGCAAAAGCTCTGCACATCTTTTCATTAAGCAGAAATAAACAGAAAACCGGAAAACAAAGGCAAACACAAAAGGAAAGAAAACACGAAAGAAAAAGGGGGTGGGGCAGACCAAAAAGACTCCTAGAACGACCAGAGCCCTGCCGAAACTACTGTTAAGAGGAAAATAATACAAGAAGACAACACTGACTCACCCTAGCTAGCACCTGACAAAGCTACTCCTACTCCACTGGAGCACCCCGTCTAGGCGCAACAGCCATATGCCAAAGGTGTAGCTCATCATGAATACTAGCCAGGACCTGATCGATAGAAGTTGCGACCTTCTCGAAAATCCTTTGGTTGCACTCTTTCCTGATCATCTAAGAGACGAGATTATGTACGAATCGAGCTCCTTCCTATGAAGCTTTGGTTCCAAGTTTCTTGCAGTAATCCAATGATCTTGAAGGAAGGTCTGACCAGCAGAACTGCTTCTCGGAACCCTACCTGCCTTAGGAAACGCGTCCAAATTTGTCCAGTTACCGCGCTCAAAATCATACATGCTTTGAAATTATAGAAAATAGACATCACTCATATGGATCAATTTCCAACACCTCCCTGCTGCTACGAGCTAATGGAGGCCAATATCAACTATGAGGAGATGAGGAGGGTTGCAATTTGCAAACAAGGGGTACTAGTATTATAACTAGCAGAATTTCCAGTGCATTTGATATAAAACTCTTAGGCGTACGTGCACTTGTTAGGCACCTTTTCCTTTCTACTTGCAAGATTTTGCCAGCGTTCAATTCTAAACTCAGCCGGCCTTCGGTCGTGTGAAGACTCTCAGGGACCGGCAACAAAGACTTCTCTTTTTTTAAGGATAAAATAAATCAAAGTTGAGGCCTTCTAAAATCACACTAAAAAATTCCAAGCTTGTCCATAATGTAATCTTGGTCATCAGGTACAACAAGCGCACGACTATAAAAGCTTCTTCCAGTTATGAGTTGAGACCCTCACATCAACTATATGCACATTAGTTCCAAGCTAAACAAAAAAAAAAGTGAATAAACATAGGAAAACATCACAAAGTTCCACATAACTAAACTGAAAGCAATCCTCATGATGGATCGCCTGCCGACCGAAATCAACCACCATATTCAGTCAGCAGATTAATCACAGACGAAACAAAAACGTCATACAAGAACTGCAAACCAAATAACCTCTCGCAGTTCCCAGTCAATTCCCCTGTACAAGTCACGTCAAACTAATTACGCACAAATTTGCTACAGCATCATTTCAGCAATTAAGATTTTACTCCTCTTTCGCTCTTTCCATGACATGATTCTATCATTCAAACAAATCATTTCTCAATTCTCAGCGATGAAAAAAAAAGAATATGATATCAATCCAGAAATTAAGCATGTAAAGGAGCCAGACAAAAGGAAGTAACAATGATAAAACTGAATTAACTGCAATAGTTCAGGTAGACAGCGCGACTATTTTTAAGATGTACAAAACACTAGGTCAGAGACCACAGAGCACATATACTGCTATAAGTTTGGACAGTAATGGACAGTAAGACTAGGCAGCTACAAGGAAAACTAACATAGCTTACAAGTATAACTCAAACTGCTTGCTACTTCTTTAACATCACTAATAGCCCCAAAGGTTCAGAGTTAGCAAAGTTCCCATATTGACAGAGATCTGAGACATGCTGTTGCGAGATAGGCAGCCAACAACTGCACCAAAATCATGTTCCCAAGGTAGATCTTCAGGATGCATTATTCAGTTACACAGCTCAGTACTCGTCAAACAAGAGGAACATGCTCATTCCTTATTTCCTTCAACAAATAAAGATTTTGGATTTACTGAACCAAAGTCAAGCTTTCGACAAATGCTTGGGCTGAGCTTTACCACTTTAAGAGATCGCCTCAGAGGAGCGTCTGGGCAGGTGTCTGCAATGCCAGTAAGTAGAGGCTTTGAAACAGGGGTTTTACAGCTTTCAGATGGACTAGCATCTATCAGATCATTTCCAGTTGCCTCCAGTGCTTGATTTGAGATAATCAGATCAAGGAACATCTCGGCGACCCCTGCAGAAATCGATCCTCCTCGGAATCATCAAATTCGTAACTTAATCTTTTAACTGGGTAGTCACCAGATTCAAAATTTAGCTGCCTGCGGGAAGGAATTTCTATTCCCCTGATGACCTTCTTCTTTGGTGCACAGGCCGCCGCCTCTGGTCCTGGAGCAAAAGGATCAAAGATGCTTTCACGTGGCGTCTGACAACCTGATGAAAGACTTTCATCTGCAACCTCGCTAGAGATAGGCAATTCAAGCTTATCGCCTTCTGGTGGAGTGATGGCCTCAGCAACATCGCCCTTGTTATTTTCAAGATGACAAATCGTACCAAGGGATTCTACATCTTCCTTATTTTCCAAGGGAACATGCAGAAGAGTTTCACCCACACTCTTTTCCACCTCTTCTACCAATGGTAAATCACAGTTTACAGCTTGTGAAGTTCCGATCTCATTCTTATCCACTGCATGATCTGTTGGGAATAATGTGGATTCAACCCCCATGATATGGATGTTAACAGCAAAGTTTAGAAGGACACAACTTCCTTAGTCAACCCTAACAAAATTGCAAGAATATCAGTGTAAAACTTGCAAAATTAAAACCTGCAACAAAATTGATGATAGAAAAGTAAATACCATAAACGATTCAGGGAATAACAAAAAAATTATTACCAGAGCTAAAATCCACCAAAAAAGAGTACAAAAGGGTCCTACTACTAAGTTATATATGCTACAGTTGAATATTTCAAACTCAACATTAAGCATTAGCTATATAAAAACTGCTAGCCAGGCAACACAACTGCTAACCAGGTAACAGTGTTCTAGAAAACCATGCAAGGTAACCGTCGATTGTGTGAGAGAGAGAACCTAATATTTAAACCAACAACAGCATCAGAACATACATTTGCAACAGAATGATTTTTAATTACTATATACCATCGTCTCAAGAAAAAAAAAATCTTATATGCAGCTATGTCCCAGATACATTGCAGAATGCAGATTCTAGATACCCGTACTACATGTACATATTTTTTCCGAAGAGTTACCACATGTACATTGGTGGGAAGACATTTCGCAACATGCATTTGTAATATCCCAGATAGGGGTTTTGGTAACCCAATATTTCAGAAATAAAAAATATGATTTATACCACGAAACTTGTTTTCTTAAGTACCGCACCAACTACAAACAGTGAATCTCACAGAACAAAAGTCTACAAGCAGGTTGCAAAATCTCAAAAGATTCCCCTTAGTTAACCCTAGAAAAATCTAAACATATCCATTCTAGGGAAAGCAAAACCCTTATCAGCCTCATATCTCGACAGGGAAAATCTACAAACTGTAACGACATCGCCAGAGATGCACCAACGGATATCATCTTCATTCAAGAAAAGCGCAAAGATACCATCTTTAAGCCAAAAACAAGCGTATAACATCAAGGGGGAAAATATATTGAACAAATTTTCTCCTTTCACCCCCCCTGGAGCAGGTTTCATTGAGACTCGATGATCTACTTGATGATCTCTATTGCACATGATACCTAGCCATCTAACGGAACAGAAGACTTATCCGGGAAGACAGAAAGATCCCACCTTTAAGGCCAAAAAAACACACCAAAAGAGACATAAAAAGCTATTTTGAGCCCTAAGATCTCAACAATATAACAACTAAATGAAAAGATAGGAAGATTTCGAGCTAATCACGGTGAAAGATGCAGATACAAAAGACCATGGAAGCTTACCTCAGATGAGGTTGGGTTGGGGCACCAAATTCACCGAGCAAGGAGGCTCCCGCCGCTGGGAAGAAACTAAATAAAATAACAACTTTTCCCAAAAACACCGTATGTTATGTATTATTTGTGAACATCCCTGAGGCATACATAATACGGAGGGCACATGTGCTGCTCATAGGTGTACATGGTAAATTGAAAATAGGATGGGTTGGAGTGAAAAATAGCCTCGGGAGGGGGGAAATATTGGCGGGGCAAATATACGCGCGCGTGCAGCTTTCTGCCGCGAAATCAGAACAACAAAACGTACTATGTGCACATCACGTCCGGTCTCACTTTTTATTACCACCACTGACTTGTGGGTCCATTTGGTGTCCACATGACCACATGGAAGGTCCTGTCATTTCCGGGTACCCAAAGCATTTGGGTGGAAAACACTTTGTCACACCTCGTCGTACGATTTTAATCCAACGGCGGTGATTGCTTGGAGGAAACTCACGATCCGTGGGAAGAGGCGTCTGACCAGTTAATGTGCGCCATGTGTACATTTAGCATGGAGATAAGGCCAACACCTGTCTTAACTTCCTGCTTATCTTATTAGGCCTTATATGCACCGTGGCGCGGAGCATTCACGGTATTTTTATTATGGATTAATTAAGGTGGAGAACAACATTGTGATTATCATATTTTTGCCAACCTAAGAGCATTTACAACAGTCCACGTCAGCTGTTATTAAAGGGTTATCACATCAGCATTTAGATAATGTTGAGAAGAGAATGTGAGGTTATTTTTAGATGAAGAAACTATCAAATTGTTAATACCAAAACACAAGAAGTAGCCAAATACTCTATTAGAGACTTACTTGTTACCTAAAAATGTGTTTGGTGGGTCCCACAATCTTAAAGCAAAATATCCACCCGATCATTTGTACAGTCCGACTTTATTATTGATATGATAAATGAGCTAAAATATGTAGACCACAAAGTTGTACTTCATTATTGATCATCAAGAATCAGGCACACTTGTATCAATTAAAGTCTTAGACACAAGCTCAAAAAACAATCTATTAGAAGACTTATTTCTTTTTATTAGATTGAGTACTCTCTCTCGTCTTAGTAACAAACTATTGTAGATGCTCGAGACTATCACGAAGATTCCATTGATGAATAAACTTCTAAAATACGATCCGACGAATATTCATCAAAAAACAAAAAAAAAAACAGAGAACAGACACATATCATCATGTAATTAAAGCACACAGGTGGAAAATACGTGGCAATTACTTCTTCCCATTTCCCCTCCCTCCCCCTCTATCTTTAGCATCTCTCAACTAACTTTTCTTCAGAGGAAAAAAACAAGTTGGACTCATTAGGATCTCATGCCAGCGAAGCGATGATGGGTTATGCTAGTGCTGGCCAAATAGGCAGCACGACACGGCCCCGCACGGGCACGACCAGGCACAGCCCATTCCGCCCCGTGTAAGAATTGTGTCGTGTCGAGCCGGCCACGTGCCTGGGTGATGGCCCAAGCACAGCCCAAAGGGCAGTTGTGTCATATCATGCTGGCACGAGCTCGTTTGGTTGTGTACGGACTACTTAGCCCAAAAGACTAAAAAAATCAGAAAATTCAAAATTAGAGAATTGTGTAGAATTCATAAATACACATGAAAGTTGTGAAAAATAAGATAAGCATATTGAAAATATAATAAAGAGTTTTATTAATATTGAAATGGATGTCTCATTAAAACCTTTGACAAGTGAAAACTCAACATAAGAAAACCTTGACAAAGGAAAAATAGTACAGCCTATAGCTCTACATACATATTTGTTCTAAGTGTCATTGTCGAGGTACAGATTTTCGAACACGTCCGACAACTCTGTATTTTGCACAGAGTGTTGTGTTCGCGAATCAGCTTGTTCCCAGTCCTTCATGGTTAGAAGTATCTCCACCATCTCACTCGTGATACGTATTCTTCTCTCCTCCAATATTCTTACAGAAAGACTGAAAGTAGACTCGGAGGAAAGCGTCGAGACAGGAACAGTTAAGACATCACGTGCAAGTATGAATAGCACAGGATATGTTAACTTATGGGGATGCCACCATTACAAAATTTCGAAGCCTTCTGAGTTGAAATCCATCGTATTATTGTTCAGATAGGTGAATATGATGAACCCGAAGGTCCGTTTGTTGGCCCGATCTTTCGATGAGAACGATAAGTTCGGTAGGCGTCGCTCAACTCTCACGATCCTGGCTACGAACACGCAAGGCTCGAAACCACGCAATCGCCGAATCGCTCGACAAGTCGTTATCAGCGTGCACGAATACCGGTTGACGACCACGAAGTCGATTCCTGCATACACCAAGAAGCACGCAAGAACAAGATAAAGCAATCGAAATTGCAAATAGGAATTGAAATATTTGAATTGAGTTGGGATTACGAATAAGGATCTTAATTGGGTGGTCTAGTCGACACACGCAAAAGATACAAGTTGCAACGAAGGCAAACTAAACATAAACAAAATCCAAGAAAACTAGAGAGTGCGGCCTCCTTAAATAGGGATGAGGAGCCACACAACTAATAGAACTAGCGGGGTGGGATTAAACTCGCGGGTTACTGTTCACGTGAACGATGCTCGCGCCCCAAATGGCTTAGATGGCGGATGGGCCAAGTTCAATATGATTACAAAGCCAGTTGGCCCAAACAATTGATATGACGTCTTCTTTTGATGATTGCGATCAGTCCGAAGGAATTTGAAGATGAGGCGGATCCGTTGGAAAGAGGACGAAATAAGCTTTCAATCAAGTACTTGTGACCTCAAGCGGACACCGTATGAGAAAGTTATGTCTGTTTTAAGTTGATCTTTGTCGGTGATTACGGAGGCCGAACTGGATTCCAAAACAGTCCACTCAAGCGCTTGCTTCTCTTGGACCAAAAGTGACATGGTGCTGCACATATATATATTTCATCATTAGGTAGCATCATATAGTTCATATAATATAAAGACACTCCTAAAAACGAGCTCACCTTATAATTTAAGTGAAGCGTACGAGCTCTTATACTTAGAACATTAAACATAGCAAATATGGTTGTATCCATAGAGGTCATGTCCTCATCATCCTCCATTTCTTGAAAACAAAGCCGTCCTCGGCTTTTGATAAGCTGAAAATAGGGTAACAAAGAAGCCAAAGTGTATGCATGATATATGTATATGTCATCTGTTTTAACAGTTCTTCGTTGTTGCACCATTAATGTTAGAAGACAGCAACAATCACATATAATGATCACGTGGAATTGATTAGACATAATGAAGTTTTGACTAGAATTTCTCCTACGGATTCTTTGTATTACATTATGTTGGATTCACCTATGAAATTGACACATGCTATGGAGAAAGTTTCTGAAATCGCATGTTCAAAATGTTTGTCTAGTGTCTACACCCCTGGGTATAAGTTTAATTTGATTGAAGATTATGGTATAGATGATCAATTTCTTGTTTATCGAATATGCATAACTTGTGATTACATTGATGAATTGAAGCTTGTTGTTTTGAACAACAATTCTTATGTGTCGAATATTGTTCATTATGAGAGAAAATTAAAATTTAGTGATCATTCAATGCCCATGTGTTCATCTCTTATTGCACCATCTAGTATGGACAATCTGCATCATGATGTCGAAGTATGGAAGAATTTACACATCCTTTCACCCTTGCTAGATGAATTTTCTATTGCTCGATTGAAATATGATAATATGAATGAACTTTGTTTGATTCCAAAAGTTGTAGATTTGCCTATATGTGCTACCACTACAAGTTTACAACTTGAGATTTGAATTGCATAAACGCTTCACTTACATTTGCAAAACTAATTGCAATAATTGTTGTGTGAGAACTTTTGTTTTGATTATTCACATATATGATTGTTCTTGTCTTCTAACATTAATGGTGCAACAACGAAGAATCATTAAAGCAGATGACATATACATATATCATGCATACACTTTGGCTTCTTTGTTACCCTATTTTCACTTATCAAAAGCCGAGGATGGCTTTGTTTTCAAGAAAGGGAGGATGATGAGGACATGACCTCTATGGATACAACTATATTTGCTATGTTTAATGTTCTAAGTATAAGAGCTCATACGCTTCACTTAAATTATCGGTGAGCTTGTTTTTAGGAGTGTCTTTATATTATATGAACTATATGATGCTACCTAATGATGAAATATATACATATGTGCAGCACGATGTCACTTTTGGTCCAAGACAAGCAAGCGATTCGAGCTGGACCTATTTTGGAATCAATTCGGCCTCGAATCAGCTGACACACCAACTTAAAACAGGCATAACTTTCACATACGGAGTCCGTTAGAGGTCCACAGTACTTGATTGAAAGCTTATTTCGTCCTCTTTCAACGGATCGGCCTCACATCCAAATTCCTTCTGGGCTGATCGCAATCATCAAAAGAAGACGTAATATCACTTGTTTGGGCCAATTTGGGCTTTGTAATCATACTGAACTTGACCCATCTGTCGACGGCCCACTTGGGGGTGTGGTTACTGTTCACGTGAACAGTAACCCGCGAATTTAGTCCCGCCCCGCTGGTTCTTTTAGATTTGTGGCTCTTCCTCCCCTATATAAGGAGGCCACACCCCCTCTAGTTTTCTTGGATTTTGTTTATGTTTAGTTTGCCTTCATTGCAACTTGTATCTTTTGCGTGTGTCGACTAGACCACCCAATTAAGATCCTTATTCAGAATCCCAACTCAATTCAAATATTTCAATTTATATTTGCAATTTCATATTGCTTATTTGTCTTGTTCTTGCGTGCTTCTTCTGTATGCGAGAATCGACCTTAAGTGGTCGTCAACCGGTATTCGTGCGGTTGATAACGACTTGTCGGCGATTCAACGATTGCGTGGTTTCGGACCTTGCGAGTTCGTAGCGGATCGTGAGAGTTGGCGACTACTACGAACGTATCGTTCTCATCGAAAGATCGGGCCAACAATCGGACCTTCGGCGATTCGAAGAAGAGGTGGATATATCTTGCAATCTTTACGTGAATCATCATAGTTAGTAGAAAACAAGAAACAAATAACAAGTATATGTCCCTATCAACTACTAGGTTACGGAGGCTCAACCAAGTCACTCACACTCAAGCTTATACCCGGTTCTTACAAGTTCTTACCAATGCGGCAAAGGAAGTGGTACAACCGGTGGTTGGTTCGTGGTACTCTCACTTGCGATCACCCAACGATTGCGAGGAACGACACTGCTGAGTTAGTAGGAAGTGGAGCTTGGAAGACTTCAATATGGTAGCAAGGATCAGCAATAATCAAAGCAGTTAATGCAAGTTGAAAGATTGTTCAAAGTACTAGCCAATGTTGTTGATCCTAGCCTAATCAAAACTAGCTAATCAAAGCCCTATGAAGAGAAGTGTATATGCGCACATAGCGATCAATGTGACTTGATGCAAGCAAGGAAAGCCTCACAACAAGTGCTAGGAGAGACGCTAGCCAACTACTCAAACTTTTTCTAAGGGCACAAGATTGTTCGCGTGATGTAGAGCACAAAAGCAGCGATATGGGTGCACGCGAACAACCCTCTAGATTGAGTAGAAACAATAGCTAGTCTCAAACGATAAACAAAGAAAAGTTTTATATGGCTTATATATGCTTGTTTGAAAGGTTTCGACGATATCTACAACTTTGCAGTTGAGGTGAACTCCAAATTCCGAAAGGAAGATCGAAATAAACGGCAAAAACAGAAACCGAAAACTTGCGACGCGAATTCGGGGCGAAGATGGCCGATTTTGGGGCACCTGAATGTCAACAAGTGGCTTAGGTGGAAACGATGCGCCTCATCATTAGCTTCGAAACGAGCACAAGAACGTTGAAAACGGACACAGTATGCAAAAGTTATGCTCGTTTTACTGAAGGTGTCTCAGATACGGAATTCTACTCGAACTCGAATCCGTCTCGGGTTTAAATTTGAAATTGCTATATCTTTCAAACCCTTGAGCCAAACTTGCTGAATTTTTTTATGGAAGCTTTTGGTTATATGTAGAAGGTCTCCACCAATTTTCATGCACTTTTCTTTTCTCTTTTTTTTTTCTCTTTTTTTTTACCGCGACTTTTGTTCTATGCGGCTGCCTCTTTTTTCCTTCTAATATTTGGTCGGCCCTAAGGTTTGTCGTAAGTCACAAATAACATCAATTCTCCTAAAAGATTACAGCAACCCTCTCTTTTTTTTAGATGAACAACAGTAAGGATTTTCTAGTTTTTGGTGCGGATTAGAGGAGTTCTAACCCACGAATTTTACTTTTTAGATGCAAAAACTAAGACCCTAAGCGAACGATCAAGCAACGCAAAGGAAAACACAAGAAGCAATCTATACCATGACCAACTAGACAATAACTAGAGCTAAAGATCGGCAACTAGACACGACGATGCAACCAATGATTCAACAAGCAAAATACCGAAAGAAAAATTGCAATGGCTCAAAGGGGTTGGACGGGGATGATAGATGCAATAATTTTTGGGCAATTTTCGGACTCTAGGTATGAAAAACGAATCTACTACTAGAAAGCGGAAATTCTCACCGATCAATCAAGCTCGATACCACCGATGAACCCGAGGTCCGTTTGTTGGCCCGATCTTTCGATGAGAACGATAAGTTCGGTGGCGTCGCTCAACTCTCACGATCCGGCTACGAACACGCAAGGCTCGAAACCACGCAATCGCTGAATCGCCGACAAGTCGTTATCAACCGTACGAATACCCGTTGACGACCACGAAGTCGATTCCTGCATACACCAAGAAGCACGCAAGAACAAGATAAAGCAATCGAAATTGCAAATAGGAATTGAAATATTTGAATTGAGTTGGGATTCGAATAAGGATCTTAATTGGGTGGTCTAGTCGACACACGCAAAAGATACAAGTTGCAACGAAGGCAAACTAAACATAAACAAAATCCAAGAAAACTAGAGGTGCGGCCTCCTTAAATAGGGGATGAGGAGCCACACAACTAATAGAACTAGCGGGGTGGGATTAAACTCGCGGGTTACTGTTCACGTGAGCGAACCACGCTAAAGTGGCCCGATGGCGATGGGCCAAGTTCAATATGATTACAAAGCCCGATTGGCCCAAACAATTGATATGACGTCTTCTTTTGATGATTGCGATCAGTCCAGAAGGAATTTGAAGATGAGGCGGATCCGTTGGAAAGAGGACGAAATAAGCTTTCAATCAAGTACTTGTGACCTCAAGCGGACACCGTATGAGAAAGTTATGTCTGTTTTAAGTTGATCTTTGTCGGTGATTCTGGAGGCCGAATGGATTCCAAAACAGTCCAGCTCAAGCGCTTGCTTCTCTTGGACCAAAAGTGACATGGTGCTGCACATATATATATTTCATCATTAGGTAGCATCATATAGTTCATATAATATAAAGACACTCCTAAAAACGAGCTCACCTTATAATTTAAGTGAAGCGTACGAGCTCTTATACTTAGAACATTAAACATAGCAAATATGGTTGTATTCATAGAGGTCATGTCCTCATCAGAATAGCTCCCCACTCCTTGGGTTATTTTTGGCTGAGTAGGCGGCACTGTAGAAGAACAAGACCTAGACCTGAAGGAAGAGACATCGAAGATCTTGCCCCACATATTTTTCTTGCTACTTGAGGCGGGGGCTACTGGAGGTCGTTGCAAGTTGACTATCTGGAACTTATTTTTATACCTTTGGTAAACCTCGTGTAATCGAGAATGAATTTCTGCAAAATAGTTATTATACTCCAGCCTTGTAACATCACTAAGAAGATCAAGTACATTAGCAAATGCTTCAATTTTAGCTCTAGGATCTAAAATGAATGCAAATGCATATAGGAAATGGATTTCTCTCCAATATTTAAGATATTTAGTTTTCATAGCAACAATAGTCTCACGTAAAACTAAGTTATTTTCATATATTTCCAATCGAGTAGCAATTTGTAAAATACTATGCACAATGATAAGAGATGTTGGATAATAGACAGTAGACAAAGCAACAGTGGCTTTATAAAAAATTTCTTAAAATTGCAGTATCTTATCAGCAACAAACCAATATTGCTCAGTCAATAGTATACTACTGTCAATGCTCTAATAGTGCGTTTGAATAAAAATAGAAAAAATATTCTTATGTGGTAAAAGACTCTTAAGCATCACGTAAGTAGAGTTCCATCTTACCGGCATGTCCAAATCAAACTTTCTTGGACGTACACCCATTGCCCTTTAGAAGTTCTTATATACTGCTATTCTTACGTTAGAATTATTCAAGAAAGATATCGCATCACGAAAAGATTTAAGATGCACATCCAACCTCTTCAAACCATATTTGACTATAAGGTTAATAATATGACAAGCGCATTGCTGATGTAGCAAGAAGGCATCAACATATGTATTAAAGAATGGAGTAAGAATATCCATAACCTTAGAGTTCACAATGGCATTCTCTAGAGTAATTGCGAATATTTTGTTTGTAAGACTGAAGTCTTCCACAACTTTGATAATATAGTCTGCAATATTCTTAGTCGTGTGTGCTACATCAATTAATTTGAAATATATAATTCTTTTCTCCATTACCCAGTCATCATTAACATAATGAGTAACTACACTAAGATAATATTCCCTAGCGCGGCCACTCCATATGTCCGAGGTCAGGGCCATCGAAAATGTGCACGTAACAAATTTATCCTTTAATTTATCACAGCATCCATTATAGTATTTTACTAGATCCTTAGTTGTTGTCTGTCTAGAAACGTAAGAGAATATAGGATTATGTGTTGTTCTAATGTAAGTTTGGAAAATATTAGACTCCTCAAAGCCTAACGGTAAATCCTCGAAAGCAATTAAACGACAGAGAGATTGACGGACTACCTCAGGATCGTAGCCCTAGCTATGTACTGTACCGTTGAGGTTGTATTGCAGCTGCGTTTGTCTCATCACCAATCCTTGCTTGGCCTTACATCTTGTAACATGCCTTTGCAAGTGCTCCGTCCCTCTTGTAAACTTTGCAGACAATTCATGACGATAAATTTTACAAACATCATATAGTACCTCATTTCCCTATGCGTTTGTCTTGGTTATCCTGTCGAAATTCTCACATACTCCCGATGTAGACAGCCTCGACCTCTTTGCTCCAGTGGTCGCTGTCGTAGCTAGAAGGCTAGACAGTGGGTACGGAGACCCTCCATATGCGAGGACCCTCCGTACCCTTTTATCTTGGGTGAAGGACCGAAGGGAGAGAAGGGCCAAAGACACCATGTACGTCTGTGTATTGCTTTGTCTATTGATATGATAATGAGCTTAGCCCCCTTTACATATGCCCTTGGGGCTCTATTTATAGGAGGGCAAGAAAGGGGCATTTACCTTCTTGCCCTCACAAGGTATAGAGAGAGGGAGGGTATTTAGGTACATTTGTCTAGATACGCTATACAGACTAGGTCTACATATGTCCAGTATCCCCGACGGTATACCGGTATCCCCGACGACCCTAGGGTACGGGGCACCCCTTGGGGTACGGCTACGACAACTCCCTCGTCTGCGTGGTCCAAGGTCGCGAGGACAAATCCTGCGGTTTCGAGGGGCGAGCGGACGCAATCTCGTCGCCCCCGGCCCCTCGGGAGTCGGGATACTCCGGAAGAAATTGTCACGGGCGAAGTCAACGCGGAGCCACCTCGCCGAGGCACGTCCCTCGAGGCGGGCGGCGCGTCGAGGCACGCAGGGGCGAAGTCGACGCGGAGCCGCCCCGCCGAGGCATGTCCCTCGAGGCAGGCGGCGCGCGAGAGCACGCGCAGGCGGTCGACGCGAGCCGCCTGCCGAGGCATGTCCTCGAGGCGGCGCGCGTCGGGCGCCGCCGAGGCGATAGCCTCGAGGCGGGCGGTGAGCAGCGGCGGAGCACGCAGGGGCGAAGTCGACGCGGAGCCGCCCCGCCGAGGCATGTCCCTCGAGGCGGGCGGCGCGTCGGTGAAAATCTGTAATCACCAAGAGCAAAGCTACCGTAATTTTTCATAACGAAAAATGCAAAATCGAAACTAACACTATTATTACTTTTATCTTAGCATAACAAATAATAACAATAAAATTATGAAAAAAAATAATATTGTACATCTTTTGCTGACTTGCTACCGGAAATTGAAATTTTCAACTTTTGGCACATTTTTTTTGAATTTTGCCAAATGATCTCACAATGAATTTGAATTCGCACAACATAATTTCAAAGAGAGATTGAGGAATGGATGGGTGCTGAATGAGGGGGGTATAGTGGCTATTTATAGAAAAAAAATTGGGTTTTTTTTTAATTTTTTGGTTATTTTTAAAGCTCAAATAGTAAAAAAAAAGGGTCAAAAATCGCCCAACGGGCAGATGTTTCCCAGGGCATGCCGTTCCAGTCATGGCTCACCGTGTCGATGCAACCTGCTTGGCCTTTCCCCTTTCTCCCCCACTACTGTTGTGCCACACTACCGCCTGTGCCCCTGCCACTTCGCCTACCGACTGCCTCACGCGGCAATGTCGCCCTCCACCTCCACGCCACCCTATGCCGACGCCCCCCTCCCGGCCTCCTCTCTCTGCGTTGGCCCACGCCACGCCGCCTCTTCCTCTCCTCCTCCTTCTCCCTCCACACTGGCCCTTCTTCCTTCGCGTTGGCTCTGCCCCGCCCTCCTCCTCTTCCTCTCCTCCTCCTTCTTCCTTCGCGCCGACGCTGCATTACCCTCCTCTCCTCCCTGCTCTGTCCCTCGGCGGCTTGCCGGCTCAGCCTCTCCACACACAGCCCAGATGGGCCGTGCTGGGCTCATGCCGTGCCTAGCACGGTCTGACACTAATTGTGCCGTGTTGGGGCTGCCCACCATGCCAAGGTTGCGGCCCAAGCATGGCACATGCCTTCGTGTCAGGCCGACATGACCCATGAACAGTGCGGGCTATGCTGTGTTGTGCATGGGCCGGGCCAACAGTGTCGTGCTTCGGGCTAACTTAGCCCATCTGGCCACCACTAGGGTATGCCATGCCCATAACCATAAAATTGACCGCACGTGGTAGGCCAACGATGAATAACCCAAAATTGCATGAGTGATGCAAAAACTTGCTCAGGGGGCACCAACAATTTGCGGGAAGAGGTGTCTCACCAATTAATGTGCATCATGTGTGCATTTAGCATGGAGATGAAGCCAACACCTGTGTTAACTTCGTGGTTATCGTATTAGGCCTTATATACACCATGGACCATACACGTTTTTTTTAATTATGGATTAATTAAGGTGGAGAATAACGTCGTGACTATCATATTTTTGCCAAATTAAGAGACTATCACGAAGATTCCATTGATAATAAAGTTCCAAAATACGATCTGACGAATATTCATCGATAAACAAAAACAGAGAATAGACACGTGTCATTGTGTAATTGGAGCACACAGGTGGAAAACGCATGACAATTACTTCTTCCCATTTCCCCTCCCTCCCCCTCTATCTTTAGCATCTCTCAACTGAGTTGGGCTTCTTGAAAAAAAAAACCCAAGTTGGGCTCATTAGGATCTCATGCCAGCAAAGCGATGATGGGTTATGCCACGACCCTAACCATAAAATTGACCACACGTGGTAGGCTAATGATGAATAACCCTAAATTGCATCGGTGATGTTAGTAGACCAATGATGGGGAGGGGATACTGCAACATCGGTGATGCAAAAATTTGCTCAGGGGTTACCCACGATCTGCGGGAAGAGGTGTCTCACCAATTAATGTGCACCATGTGTACATTTAGCATGGGGATGAAGCCAACACCTATGTTAACTTCGAGCTTATCGTATTAAGCCTTACATGCACCGTTGGATCATATGCGGTATTTTTATTACAGATTAATTAAAGTGGAGAATAATGTCATGCTTATCAGATTTTTTTTGCAAAATTAAGAGACTACCAGGAAGATTCCATTGATGGATACACTTCCAAATATGATCCGACAAATATTCACCAGGAAAACAAAAACATAGAACGGATACGTGTCATGATGTAATTGGAGCACACGGGTGGAAAACACGTGACAATTATTTCTTCCCATTTTCCTCTCGAGGCAATAGTAACCGAGGAGGTGGATAGAAATAAGGCTAGGCAAGTGTAACTAGAATGAAGCAGAAGCCCTTGCAACAAGCTTAGGGTGGATCGCCATTATCGACGGAGGATGTGCCGGAGAGAAGGTCACCGACGGTGGGGAGGAAGGCATTGGGACGTCAATATTTTCTACCAGCGAATTAACCGTTGGTGGAGTGGTTAAAAATAAAATCAGAGCTTGATTGGACATTAAGGGAGTAATTACCAGCCTTTTGTGGGTGATGGGTGTTACTTAATGGTGGAAATGGTGGTGTGCGGAGTGATACATGGAAGGGACTTTTGCATTTCCTTCGTACATAAAATCGGATTGGTTATGTATGTTAGTCCATGTGGTGATGAACCCCTACTAATTCTTTTTAGTCAGGCTCTGTAGTGAAAAGGTTTTTGGTCCTAGAAGACATTGATAGGGCTGCATATTGCACATTTTCATCAATTGGGGGAAAAACAAAGCTATTTTTTAAAACCGGAATATCTACAACACATTCCTCAAAAAAAAAAAATCTACAACACAAAAATAGGAATACCAACCACTATTGATAAAAAAAAAAACAAAAACAAAAAAACTGTCAGAAGTGGGATTTGAACCCACGCCCTCATCGAGGACCAGAACTTGAGTCTGGCGCCTTAGACCACTCGGCCATCCTGACTTCTCGGTCCAAGATGCCCATACAATTTTTATGAAGTATGATCGGGTCGGGGAGAAGAGAATCGTCTGTAACGTAACGTCAGCACTCTGATGTATGAATAGATGGTACATTTTGACCTGAATTTACTCAATAAGATTCGTACCTAATGCAGACTTCGTACAAGTGTTAAAGGAACGCTGTTACATCCATGCATTCACAATTGCAACAACCAACAAGTATGTACAATCGACTTCCAACCATTCTTTCTTGTGACAGACATGCCCAGCCTAACCGACGATAGACGAAGGAGCAGCACCAAGTATTACAATTTAATCACCACGAATCGTGAATCAGAGCTTCCTAAAAATCAATGGCACGCCGTTCCCAGGCTCTATGGTCAATCTGAGCTGAACGCAGGGCAATGCACATAGTTTGACGAGAGTGCAGACTCAAAACTTTGACAGCACAACCTTGAGCTCAACCATGGCCAGGTTCTGGCCGGCGCATGTCCGGAACCCAACGCCGAAGGGCATAGATGTTCTTGCAGTTGTCGACGATGAAATCTTCAGCGGTAGTGGAACGGACGGGGCTGTGGTCTGCACCGTCGATGATGGCATGCGGAAGGTTGTTATTTATGGAAATGTAACAAACATTGTTGCTGCTGCTGCTGCTGCTGCTGCTGTGTTCCTTTGCAACATCCGGGATCAGTAACCTGACTTCTTGATCCAGTTTTTGCATTTCTCGGTTACTCTTGGTAGGCAAGTACTTCCTGCAATAGGAGAACGAGACAATTAATATGGATTATTATTGCACAAGTTGTCTTTTGATGCAATGGATTGGTTACTTAGTATGCATGTGAAGGATTACTTTTCAAACTGTTATTTTCACATTGCACTAAAAGCTCCTTACCACAATGCAGATAGTCCTGCAAACACATTTTGTTGAGAAATTGCCTTCTGAAGCTGCCTGAGCTTGCAAAATATTTCTTCCCCTTTCATGAAATTACTACCGAAACAAGCTCTTACGATCACATCTGCTGAGAAGTTCCTCAAGTAATCATCAACATATATATCCTTGCTTCCTCCTGCATTGTCAAGCATACTCTCCCACGCTTCTAACAATGGCACTGTTGCTTCCACAATTAGCCCTATCATACCCTGCCATATCATTAATGCAAAGACATAATTAGACAGACAGTACGGTTTTATGTATTGTTTAAGTGTACGCACCTTAATTTTTTCTGTGAAAAATTCCGGTGCAAGGATCTTCCTCTCATAGGCCCAAAGGTCACCGTTTGCCATCAATATACCTTCTCCAAAGAGTGGTTTGCACGATCTGGGCACATAATTTGGCTTCCCGAGCTCTGATGGCATCCATTGGCCCATGTCTTTCAGACTTTCACCATGTCTGGCTGAGCAACGTGCAATATCTCCACAGCTCCTGTCGAGTAAAGGAATACAGGTCTTCGTGTTCCAAGCACCATGCCAATTACATATTACAGAAAGAATTCATGTGAGCTGATGAAATTGTAACAGGAAAGTTGACACCAGGATCCAATAAGGTCAAACTTATATTAAGAAGTGTAAGTTATCAATTATGTAGCCGACAGTTGAACCGACAAAAGCTATTCTTCTACAGTACTTAGTACTGGAATGTAAGTTTCACAATGTACGAAATGACTGGGAAATACAAATACAGTGTTGTGATATAAAATACCAGATAATATATAGAACGGAAATTTTAGTTACAAGTCAACCACCGATCACTTGATTCATTGATTGCTAAAATTAAATAGTAGCATCTTCGTAGAACAGGACAAAGAAAGTAATAAGCATCATTAGTCTACAACAAGATCCCAAATTCCTTGGAGAGGTACGTATCATTAAGCAAAATATTTTTTTATTAAAAGAACCTGGTTTCTACAGAACCTAATTAATCAATTTTGGACTAACTAGTCGATAACTCAATATTCTGAACTCCAGAAAATCTCATGTTTCCTTTCTTGGACCAATTGAAAATAACTTATGTATAGAATGTCTTTTCTGAGGCATATACAGACCAACTAAAGGTTTGGACAAAAATACAATCATGTGGGAAAATGTATGTGTTCCTGCAGTGCAAGGCATACAATACGGTTTTCCATTCAGAATATTGTTATGACCTCTAGCACAGCAGAGCAAGCAGGCAATACAGGCGGGAGGAGAAAAGGGCTGCGAGAGCGTAGGCCCAGTACACGACTTTCTTCAGGCGAATGGGCTATGTAAGTCTTGGGCTGGCAAGAGATCGCGTCGTAAAGGGAGCGAGATGCTTGTTGTCGTTTCTTAAATAGTAGTGCGTGTGTGCCTGGAAGGATAACGAATGTAAAAAGATAGAACTACTTTCTCCTACATGCTTCCTCCTACCTTCTTCTTCTTCCTCCCCAAGAACAACTTTCTGTCTCTTCTCAACCCCCAATCCTCCAGATACTTGTTGATGATATAGTAAAACATTGGGAACGTAACAATTTGGTATCAGAGCCTCACCGATCTTCGGCAGTAGGCAAACTGGAGAGAGCAAAGTATCAGACGAGAGCCCAAGAAAAGACGATGGCCATGGAGCAGGAAATCGCCGCCCTCACTCGAGCGATTCAAGCACAAAGCCTCACGATCCAGACACTGGTAGATTCCGTGGCAGAGATCAAGCCGGTAGTGCTTGAACTGAAAGAATGGAAGCCTACAATGGTCACCGCAGTGAATGATCTTCGAAAGGAGGTTGGAGAACTGCGTGATCAAGTCAAGCAGATGGCGGAAGAACCGATCTCAGGATCCAAAACTGCGGGGTTTCCTCCGTTGTTGCCAATTCCGGAACATCTGAAACATAAAGAACCAAAGGAGGAAGGTGATCATGGCCAAGGAGCAAATGCTCATCGCGCATGGACACCAAACCGAGGTAAGTCGTTGGGAAATTTCACACCAGAGATATCTCTGAACAATGATATGGGGGAGGGAATGCATAGATCTTCTGGGGGATATTATCATCATCCATTGCCACCGAAGTTGGATTTCCCTCAATTTGATGGAGAGAACCCCCGAGCGTGGAGGTTGAAATGTGAAGTTTATTTTCGGATCTGTGCTACCCGTCCTAAGCTCTGGATTAGTGTAGCCACAATGCACTTTGTGGGCAATGCAGTCTTATGGCTGCAGTCGACTAATGCCCATAATGAGTGTTCTTGTTGGGAAGAATTTGCTGATAATGTTTGTGTGCGTTTTGGCCGAGAAGAATTTCAGCATCAACTCCGTTAGTTTAACCGACTCAAGCAGACTGGGACAGTAGCTGAGTTTGCCGAGAAATTCAACACATGCATGCACAATCTGATCGCTCATCACACCTGGGATCCAATGTTTTTCGTTACCCAGTTCACTGACGGACTGCGCAGTGAAATCAGAGCCGCTGTAATTTTGCATCAGCCCAAAGATCTGGATACGGCGGTTTCCCTTGCATGTTTACAGGAGGAAGCATTGGACTCTATGAGGCGAGATACACGTAGACCGGAGTATTTGAATGGTGGACGATCACAGACAAGGACCGCACTGCCATTGCTTGCACCGCCAGGGAGGTCACCTAACTTTGTCAGTAATCGAGCAGATGACAAAAGAGGTGTTGATGGAGCTCGTGCAAATGGGCCAAATGACAGAGTATCAGCTCTCAGAGCATACCGACGAGCCAAGGGCTTGTGTCATACGTGTGGGGAAAAATGGAGTCGAGAGCACAGATGTGGGCCAACAATGCAACTTCATGTAGTCCAAGAACTGTGGGATTTAGTTCAAGGTTCAAAATCAGAGGGTGCATCTTCAGAAGCTGGAAGTGTGCATGAGGATGAAGTGTTAGCTATCTCCATAGCAACTGTAGGAGATACAGAGGCACCGAGAACAGTAAGACTCAAAGGGGTTGTCCAAGGATTAGAGGTTAATGTCTTGGTTGATTCTGGGAGTACCCACAGTTTCATAAACGAAACCTTAGCAGGGAAACTTGCAGGAGAACAGAGACCACTTAAATTGCTCAAGGTCAAAATTGCTAATGGGGGAATCTTAACGTGTAAAAGAGAGTTTCCGGACTGTCGATGGCAAGTACAAGGAGTGGAGTTTTTGACAACTCTGAAGGTGTTAGCTCTTGGTTGCTATGACCTGATTATGGGGATGGATTGGTTGGAGCAAAACAGCCCTATGACCATACATTGGCGTAAAAAGACTTTGGCCTTTCTGCATCAAGGAAAGAGGATCTTGTTAAGAGGGATAAGGACTGATACTCCACAATGCCTATCGATAACACCCCAATTGGGAGAAATGCCCGAGGAGACAGAATCTCAGTTATATTCAGTGGCCATTGAACAAGCTCCAGTACCAGACACTATTAACCGACTTTTGTCGGCCTTCGCTGAAATCTTTGAGGAGCCAAAAGGTTTGCCGCCGCAACGGGAATTCGATCATTCGATTCCTTTACTTCCTGGCGCCCAACCAGTAAACATCAGACCTTATCGTTACCGACCCGCGCAGAAAGATGAGATAGAACGGCAAGTTTCTGAAATGCTCAGACAGGGAACTATCCAGACTAGCGTCAGCTCCTTTGCATCACCAGTAATCCTTGTACCAAAGAAGGACAAAACGTGGAGATTCTGTGTAGACTATCGCCATTTGAATGCGATTACAGTGAAGAATCGTTACCCACTACCAATTATTGAGGAGCTGCTAGATGAGTTAGCTGGCTCAAAGTGGTTCACTAGCTTGCATCTGAGGGCAAGTTACCACCAGATTCGCATGAACACAAGAGATGAATATAAAACTGCCTTCAAGACCCATCACGGGCACTATGAGTTCAAAGTCATGCCCTATGGCTTAACCAACGCACCGGCGACCTTCCAAGGGTTGATGAACACAATTTTGAGTCCACTGTTGCGTCGGGGAGTTTTGGTATTCATTGACGATATCCTTGTATATAGTCAAACCTTGGATGATCACGTGACAATGCTGCAGCAAGTAATGCAAATCCTGACACAAAATCAGTTGAAGCTCAAAAGATCCAAATGTTCATTTGCTCGAAATCAGCTGAAATATCTGGGCCATGTTATCAGTTATGCAGGAGTGGCAACGGACCCGATCAATATTGCAGCGGTCCAAAACTGGCCGGAACCAGTAAATGTCAAGCAAGTAAGAGGGTTTTTGGGTTTAGCAGGCCATTACCGCCGGTTTGTCCAAAACTTTATGATAATTAGTCGCCCACTTACTGATCTATTGAGGAAGAATACAATGTTTTCTTGGACTGAAGCCCAGAAAGTTTCATTCCGAGCATTACAAGAAGCTTTGATTTCAGCACCGGTTTTGGCTTTACCAGATTTCACGAAAGAGTTTGAGGTGGAAACTGATGCTTCTGATAAAGGAATAGGTGCAGTCCTTATGCAAAATAAGCATCCGGTGGCTTACTTGAGTAAGGCTTTAGGTCCAAAGACACAATGTCTTTCCACCTATGAGAAAGAGGGGCTAGCAATTCTACTAGCTGTTGAACAGTGGCGAGCTTACTTGCAATCTGGAGAATTTATTATTAGGACTGACCAACGAAGCTTGGCACACCTTGGTGATCAAAGGCTGAAAACAGTTTGGCAACAGAAGATAATGACTAAACTTCTTGGTTTGCAATATCGGATAGTTTACAAAGCGGGCGTCACTAACAATGCAGCTGACGCTTTGTCAAGATGAGAACAGGGTGATAAAGGGGAGGTTACAGCAATCTCCACTGTCATTCCGGACTGGATGGAAGCTATCACAAGTGGGTATCAGCAAGATCCACATACTAGTAAGTTGCTGAAAGACCTGATGATCTCAGGTAATGGTGGATCAAAGTTTCAGTTAACCAATGGAATCATCAAACTTGGAGACAGAGTTTGGGTGGGTGACAATACAGCAGTGAAGCAAAACATCTTGGAATCACTACACTCTAGTGCTATTGGGGGGCATTTCGGAGTTCAAGTGACCTATCATCGAATCAGGAAATTGTTTGCATGGCCTGGACTCAAACAAGATGTGAAGAAATTCGTTGATCAATGTGCCATCTGCAAACAAGCGAAAGCTGAACATGTACGATATCCTGGTTTGCTGCAGCCGCTACCGGTGCCTGACCATGCTTGGCAGGTAATAACTATGGACTTCATCGAAGGCTTACCTCGATCGGCTGGGTACAACTGTATTATGGTGGTGGTGGATAAGTTTTCTAAGTACGCACACTTCCTAGCTCTTGCTCATCCTTTTACTGCTTTTCAAGTAGCTCAAATATTCATGCAGAACGTCTTCAAACTGCATGGTTTACCACAATCAATTATATCAGACAGAGATCGAATGTTCACGAGTTTGTTGTGGAAGGAGTTGTTTCGAGCTGCCCAAACTCAATTAAGAATGAGCACAGCCTATCATCCGCAGACGGACGGGCAAACCGAGCGTGTGAATCAATGTGTTGAAACATATTTGAGATGCTTTGTTCATGCATGCCCTAGTAAGTGGTTCCATTGGTTAGCCTTGTCGGAGTACTGGTACAACACAACACTGCATTCTACCTTGGGCAAGTCTCCGTTTGAAATCTTGTATGGTTATGCTCCCAGATATTTCGGTATCAAAGGTACTGCAGCTTGTCAGCATTCTGAATTGTCGGATTGGTTGAAAGAGCGACAACTGATGACCGAGCTCTTGAAGCAACATCTCAATCGAGCAAATCAACACATGAAGGCACAAGCTGATAAAAAGAGATTGGACAGGGCATTTCAGGAGAACGATTGGGTCTATTTGAAGCTCTAGCCTTATGTTCAGAGTTCGATAGCTACACGAACTAACCATAAAATGGCATTCCGTTACTTTGGCCCTTTTCAGGTAGAAAGGAGGATTGGACCAGTGGCCTACAAACTCAAATTACCAAATACTACGACAATCCATCCGGTGATTCATGTGTCGCAACTCAGGAGAGCTGTTCCTCCTTCAAGCATTGTCTATACTGAACTTCCAGAAGCCACTGACGATCTGCGCATTCCCATCAAGGTGTTGCAACAACGCCTTCGAGACAAGGGTGCCACATCGACGACTCAAGTACAAGTGCAGTGGTCCGGATCTCCTACTTCGTCACTGACCTGGGAGAACCTTGACGATCTTCAGGCTCGTTTTCCGCATGCACCAGCTTGGGGACAAGCTGTCTCTGAAGGGGGAGGGGATGTTATGACCTCTAGCACAGCAGAGCAAGCAGGCAATACAGGCGGGAGGAGAAAAGGGCTGCGAGAGCGTAGGCCCAGCACACGACTTTCTTCAGGCGAATGGGCTATGTAAGTCTTGGGCTGGCAAGAGATCGCATCGTAAAGGGAGCGAGATGCTTGTTGTCATTTCTTAAATAGTAGTGCGTGTGTGCCTGGAAGGATAACGAATGTAAAAAGATAGAACTACTTTCTCCTACCTGCTTCCTCCTACCTTCTTCTTCTTCCTCCCCAAGAACAACTTTCTGTCTCTTCTCAACCCCCAATCCTCCAGATACTTGTTGATGATATAGTAAAACATTGGGAACGTAACAAATATGTGGCTGAGTAAACTTCAGTCTTTTTTCTTAGGAAAATTTACTAACCACGGAAGATCAACTTCAACAATAGAAAGAACTGTACAGTGACAAATAGTAACAGGGATAGGGGGGATTGTACTGTTGCTTGTGAAGCTGAAAACAAGACAATTTAATACTTATACTGGCAGTGATTTTACGCTCTTCTGTCAACTTCTGGTCGTTTTCGCCATTAATTTTCTGAACATGAAAAGCATGCTCACACAAGATGACAAACATTGCAAGAGGCATCCAATCGACACTAAGTGTTGAAGAAATGAGCATTTTTCGAATTACTTTAATTCAGAAATATGGTAGATAAATTAAGAAAATTACTCTAGTCATTTCCACAAAGTAAATAAACAAGAACACTATAACCATATTAAGATCCAGAAGGACATAAACTAGTATACCTATCTCAGTGTTCAAGTTAACAACAGATAAGAGAACTAACCAACAAATATGTGCAAGATAGGCATACCCAGATCCAGTAGAAGGAGTAGCAGCAGTAGGAGCTCCAGATCCAGTAGCAGTAGCAGAAGTCTTTTCTTGATTATCGTTCGTCATGGCGTAGTGGTAGTAATCGTGCAGTTGATGTAGACGTAGCAGAGAATCGGAAGAAGCGAGCAGTCGCGCGAACGCTCCCCAAAAACCTTTTTCGTTCTCGCTCGTGCAAGCCTTCGAAGACGAGGGTTCCGGAGGCCTGCTCTCCCAGTGTAGCCGTACACGCGCCTCGCCGGGATGGAGATCGCCAGAGACAACAACAAAAACAAGTGGTGTTTCTGTAGTCTTTCGTGGAGAGTATTTGAGAGTGGAGAAGAACCAGTGCTCTGTTCCAGATAATGCCATAAACCCAGAGACTAGAAACGGTCGTCATTACTCACTAATAACCGCAGCCATTAACCAGAGACCAGAAACGATCGCCATTACTCACTAGTAACCGCAACCATTACTGCCAGCGGTTTTTGAAACAGTGCTTTATTCTACTTAATGGCAAAAACGAAGAGGCAAGAAACGGTCGCCATTACTCATCGTAATCGATCGTTCGCTACCGCTTGTTAATGCCATTAATCGCGAGTCGATCGCGTTTCAATTTTGAATAGATAAAGAAAAAGCGCGCGCGCACCGACACGCTGCGTGCGCGCGCGCGCACGCGCACGCAAGACGGCGACGCAGACGCACGGCTCGGCTCGGCTCGGCTAGGCGTGGCGAGGCGAGCGAGCGAGCGAGTGCGCGCATGTATTGACTCTCTCCAATTCCACAAGGGGGCTACCACGTTCCACCTTTTAAAGTGGTGTGACTCCCATTCAACTCTCCATATGAGACTAAACAATTTTAGCACATGCACATGGATCTTTGGGATTTTTTAGGAATTAATTAGAATTAAAAATAGGCCCAGCCCGTATTAATTCCAACAATCCCCCACCAGATCCCAAGGGCACATGTCAAATGCCTTAATCCACAGTATTGTTTTGATACACTAGTATTTTGATGGAGACCGGTTAAGGTTGAACATCCACCTAAAACAGAAGCTACACTTATCCACAACTGCACAATGGACTAAGTCTTGAATTGGTAGTTTTGTGTGAATAAATTTCACTTAAGTCCTTAACTGATACTAGGCTGCCAGGCATCCCCGCGGGTTGGAGCATATAAGTCATACTCCTGGCCTATTCATGAGCTTCCTAGAGATTACCCAATCTCATAGACTGTGACTAGCAGTCGGGCTCATATAGGTGTGTTCTTTCAAGACTACTCTATAGGACAACATCTTTGCTTAAACAAGCCACAGAACACATTAAGATAAAAATCAACATGCCATACAGATTTAGGAGAGAACTGCATCTCCAATGAAGTGGGTCTATAAAGGTACTCTCCTCCTAGTTAACCAAGAGCTTGTTTCGCCAATCCTATTTCACGGGATCTCCGATCATATAGGATGGGTTACCACTATGGTATAACTCACGTGGGTCTCAAACCCATCTCCCTAGATGCATTGTCTATCACATTCGTGATAAACCCTTTGTGAAGGGATCGCGATTCTTAGTCGTTTGGATATAATCCAAAGCTATTACTCGAGTTTCTTATTTTTACGATGATTTGGTCTTCTCTTCATATGTCTTGATGCCTTCATATTATCCTTAGAACTATTCACTTTGACGATCACAGTCTGATTGTCACAGTTCATCAGAATAGCCGGTACCAGTTTTTCAACCACCGGCAAATCCATCAAGAGCTCAAGCCATTCGGCTTCAACGATGGCGATATCTAATCTTTGTGAGTTACGCTTCCATTGTTGACCTCGTTAAGATGGTCTGCTTGCAAGACTTCTATGAAACAGTGCCACCTCCAAGTGTGAAGACATATCCACTTGTGGCCTTAATCTCATCAGCATCAGATATCCAGTTTGAATCACTATAACCCTCCAGTACCCTGGGGTACCCGGTATAGTGAATGTCATAGCTCATAGTACCCTTTAGATAGCGCATTACCCTCTCAAGGGCATGCCAATGATCATCTCCCGGATTGAAAACAAAATGGCTTAGTTTGCTCACAGCAAACGAGATGTCAGGCCTGGTACCGCTGGCTAAATACATGAGTGAACCAATTATCTGAGAATATCTCAATTGATCTCGGGCTATTCTCCGATTCTTCTTAAGCAACATGCTAGGATCATAAGGTGTTGGAGAGGATTTGCAGTCGCTATAACCAAAACGACTCAGAACCTTTTCCACATAATGGGATTGCAACAATGTAATCCCACCATCATCACCTCTCAACAACTTGATGTTCAAGATAACATCAGCTACTCCCAGATCTTTCATCTCAAAATTTTGAGACAAGAAATCCTTGACCTCCTTAACCACATTCAGGTTGGTCCCAAAGATCAGTATGTCATCAACATACAGACATAGAATGACTCCCACGCCCCCACTATGGCGATAATACACACACCTGTCAGCTTCATTCACAATAAAGCCTGCAGATGTTAAAGTTTTGTCGAACTTTTCATGCCACTGCTTAGGTGCTTGTTTAAGACCATACAAAGATTTCAACAACTTGCACACCTTTCCTTCTTGACCATCTACTACAAATCCATCTGGTTGTTCCATGTAAATTTCCTCGTCCAACTCTCCATTTAGGAAAGCCGTCTTAACGTCCATCTGATGAACGAGAAGACCGTGTGAGGCAGCCAGAGATAGTAGTACTTGAATAGTGGTCAATGTAGCCACATGTGAATAAGTATCAAAGAAATCTTCGCCTTCCTTTTGGGTATAACCCTTGGCCATAAGCTGTGCCTTGTACTTCTCGATAGTACCATCAGGCCTAAGCTTCTTTTTGAACACCCACTTACATCCTACAGGTTTACAACCATAAGGATGCTTAGTGATCTCCCAAATTCCATTAGAGATAATAGAATCCATTTCATTCCGGACTACTTCCTTCCAATATTCCGCATCTGGAGAAGCATATGCTTCAGAAAATGGTACTTGGAGTATCATCCGCAAGGTACACAATGAAATCAGGACTAAAAGATTTTGCAGTACTTTGTCTTTTACTCTTCCTCAGAGTTTCATTGTCTTCCTCCTCAGGAATTTGCTCAAAATATTCCATTGGAATGGCAGGTTCAGGAGTTGTATCAGGCTCCTGACTCGATAAACTAGGCATATCTTTCATCGGAAAAAATATCCTCAAAAAATGTAGTATCTCTGGACTCCATAATTGTACCGACATGCACGTCAGGTACTCCAGATTTCACCACTAGAAATCTATATCCAACGCTATGGTGAGTATAGCCTAGAAAGACGCAATCCACGGTTTTTGGTCCAAGCTTACGCTTTTTGGAAATTGGCACATTGACTTTCGCCAAACAACCCCAAGTGCGCAAGTATGAAAGTGATAGTCTTTTCTTCTCCCATTATTCATATGGGGTTATCTCTTTATTCTTTGTGGGAACCCTGTTTAGGACATGACATGAAGTCAATATAGCCTCCTCCCACCATACTTTGGAAAGTCCCGCTGTTTCTAACATGGCGTTAACCAAATCAATTAGAGTGCGGTTCTTTCTTTCAGCAACCCCGTTTGACTAGGGTGAATAGGGAGACGTCCTCTCATGGATTATACCATATTCCTCACGGAATAAATTGAACTCATTAGAAAAGTACTTGCCGCCACGATCAGACCTAACCCTTTTGATTTTCTTTTCAAGTTGGTTCTCAGCTTCTGCCTTATAGATTTTAAAGTAGTGAAAAGCTTCATCTTTAGTTTTCAAAAGATACACATAGCAAAACCTAGTGGAGTCGTCAATCAAAGTCATAAAATATCTATTACCACCTTTTGTCAACACACCATTCATCTCACACAGATCTGAATGTATGAGTTCTAATGGTGCCAAGTTTCTTACCTCCGCGGTCTTGTAAGGCTTACGAGGCTGCTTTGATTGAACACAAACTTGACACTTAGAGCCTTTGGCAAGGGTGAATTTCGGGATTAACTCTAAACTGGCTAACTGCGTCATGCAACCAAAATTTATGTGACAAAGTCGTGAATGCCAAATAGTAGTCTCATTACCACTGAAAACATGGTTCACAACATTATTACACAAATCTGAAAGAGATAGGCGGAACAAGCCTCCGCACACATAGCCTTTACCAACAAATTGTCCACACTTGGACATTACAAATTTATTGGACTCAAATACCAGTCTAAATCCATCTCTACATAGAAGAGATCCGCTCACGAGATTCTTATTGATAGATGGCACATGATGCACGTTCTTCAGTTGCACAATCTTTCCCGAAGTAAACTTCAGATCGACCGTGTCAACACCATGAACAGTGGTATGTGACTCATTCCCCATTAGAACGGCTGAATCCCGAGTAACCTGGTAAGAAGAGAACAATGAAATATCAGCACACACATGTATATTAGCACTAGTGTCTATCCACCAATCGGTAGATTGACATACGGAAAGAACAGTAGGTAAATTACCATACTCTGATGTTCCCGTCTCAGTAGTCCTCGCTCGTGCAAGCCTTCGAAGTCTCTGTTCCGGAGGCCTGCTCTCCCGGTGTAGCTGTACACGCGCCTCGCCGGGATGGAGATCGCCAGAGACAGCAACAAAAACAAGTGGTGTTCTGTAGTCTTTCGTGGAGAGTATTTGAGAGTAGAGAAGAACCAGTGCTCTGTTCTAGATAATGGTAAAAACCCAAAGACTAGAAACGGTCGTCATTCTCACTAGTAACCGCAGCCATTAACCAGAGACCAGAAATGGTCGCCATTACTCACTAGTAACTGCAGCCATTACTGCCAGCGGTTTTTGAAACAATGGTCTGTTCTACTTAATGGCAAAAACGAAGAGGCAAGAAACGGTCGCTATTACTCACTGGTAACTGAACCGTTACTGCCAGCCGTTTGTTAATGACATTAATTGTGAGTCAGTGCGTTTCGATTTTCGAATAGATAAAGAAAAATGCGCACGCACCCGACACGCCTGCGTACGCGCGCACACGCACGACACGGCACGACGAGGCGTGGCGAGGCGAGCGAGCGCGCGCGCGTGTATTGGCTCTCTCCAAATCCACAAGGGGATACCACGTTCTACCTTTTAAAGTGGTGTAACTCCCATTCAACTCTCCATATGGGACTAAACAGTTTTAGCACGTGCACTTGGGCCTTTGGGATTTTTTCAGAAATTAATTAGAATTAAAAATGAGCCCAGCCCGTATTAATTCCAACACTAAGCAATACCGATATGATATACATTATGAATTAGTCATTACTATAATAAAAGTACCATTCTGACACATCTCATATGCGGGAAGTTGATGTTATACCAGACCATAGATGATAAACAGAGTTAATGTAATGAACACCAATATTTTTCAAGCATTGTAGGAAAAAAAACTAATAGAAGCAGGACTGGGGAGAGGTCAAATTGTGTTTTCGTGTGTTGCAACAGAAACTCATACTTTGCATCAATAATTTCTATGCAATGAGCACTGTGCAATCATAGAATGTTCAAATCATTTAATTAAAGTATACACTGTTCCTTATTGCAAGTGGTTCATGTGTCAAATAAGGCTTGAGAGCATCGGAAGCGAACAATATCACAAAGAGCTCTTTTCGCATTAGAAAAAGAAACTTTTCTCGCATTGATATGTATATAATTATGTCACCATCAAAGATGACCGTGCCTAACAAACAGGCTACACAGAGAAGATATCGTATGTTTCTTTTGTTAGCTTGAAGAAAATCCCAGAAAAAAAGGTATACGATGTATAGCGCATATGTACAGAGCTTTTGAATTTGTACTCCAATACAAGGTAATGACCTAATTTGAGGATGTATACTTGACTCCAGCCTGCTATCTGTGCGGGCCTGCTTGCACATGCTATCAGGCAAGAAACGCACATCCCAACTTCTAATAGCCCAATGATCAACTTCTTTCCTTTCCATGGTATTTATCACCTGTAGTGGTACCGCTTGAAGTTGAAATACAGGTGGAGAATGTCACGTCCGAATGTGCACTTGAAGCCCTTCTTATGTGAGTACTCCCACTCCTTGTTGACAATACGAAAAGACTGGCAAGGAGAAAAGAGTAACTAAGTGAAATGTCCATAAAACTACATCTAAATTATAGCTACGAGGCAAAGGACTTACAATATCCGCATACAGAGGGCCAGCATGAAATCTTATAAGGCATGCCTCCCCACTGCTTTTGTCTTTCTCTATAGTGTATGTTGGCACTTTTGATTTATCTACAAGATCAGGGTAAAATATATTGAACTTGTAGGTTTGTAGCCCTGGACAATTTTAGGCGGTGGCTTGTCGTGGTCATAATGAGTCTGGTTGTATTTGTTCCACTCATATCCAGTATGCACCCAATTGAAGTACTTTGGTTTTCTTGGTCGGTACTTGTCATGCTACCAGCACACTGTGAGCACATTAAGCAGGCATATTTCCATGAGCAACCAGCTTAGAGAGTGAATGGAGGTTCAGTGACAGTAGTTTAATGCACCAAAGTTGATAAATTGAGCTTCTATTATGTAAAAGTAGGTCATCATCCAAAGTTATCAAATATAACTTCAGAGAATATTAATGAGTCCACAACTCCAGATAAATGAACTTGTAGTCCTGATCACAGGCGAATCCAGCATACGAACATAATATTGGATAATGTTGGTACGAAGCTACTGTAATGTTAGGCCCTGTTTGGTATGGCTCCACTCTAAGTTTTTACAACTCCAACTCCAGCTTCACTTTTGGATCCACTCCCCTGAGAAGTTGGAGTAGTCTGAGGAGGTGTTTGGTTAAGAAGCTAACTCCCACTCCATGAATGAGAATGATTTGTGTAAAAAGACAGAAGTAACATTGGTTTCGTGACTAGTATTTTTATCCGATTTCTTAGAAGGCAAGATAATGACATCATTCCTATATTCCTTAGATAATAAAAAATCACAGTATTGTTTGTGTCCAAAAGGCAAATAAGACAAACCTGTGAATCCAGGTTCACTTCAGCACCTGCACCAAATACTGCATCCCCTTCCTCCATAGCTCCCATCGCTTTCATCTCCATCTCATCGGGTACTCGAGCAGACCGCAAGAATTGCGTCTGTCCTTGCGCTTTCCTTCCTCGGTGAGGCACTCTCGGAGCGCGAGGAGGGGCGGCGCCCATGGGAATGCCGAGCGCGGTGGTGCTGTGGGGCTTTGTTTTTAGTGCGTATGTTGTCAAAGCAGATGTTCAAGCTTTCTTTTTAGTGCGTAGTCAATTTGCTGTAGCTACTTGCATATGACCACTACCATAACATAGTTCATGCATACAGCGATGGACAGGTGACAAGAAGCTTTTGTTCTTTTTTTTAGTAGAGATATATAGTTATAAGTTCACATGGTTCAAGGATAACATTGAAAGTAACGTTGCCATAAGTTCACCAATCTGACCAATAATACAATCTGAAAATAGATAAAAGACACAATAACTGAAAGTTGATGATAAACATGTGTGTCGACATACTAAAAAATTATAAGTACTCCCCGTATGAGATATACAGTACAGAACTGAAGCTTGACTTTCAAGGGCTGCACTCTGTTAGAAATTGTGACAAGTAACAAATTCAACCAGAAGTTCTAATGTACCTGCCAATAAGTCAGTGAGATCCTCGCCAATGCGTTGAAGATCGAAACAACACAACAAACCCACAAAATCTGCTAAGCAACAAGAAAAATCAAGCAACAAAATCGTCTAATAAACATGGAAGAAAAGAATGAAAGCTCACATCACCACGCATATTGGAGCTAGCTTACTAGTAGCTATAGCTAGTTACACCAGAGTGGGTGCCCGGCGCCCACAAACCATCTCCCCAATCCTACCGCGCGCTCTGGACGACAGGATCCGGGAGTCGCGCACGCTCGTCGTCAGCCGATCACCGTCTAGGGGCACGGCTTTGGGTTCTGGAACCCCATGTACTTGGCCTTGATGTTCTCACACTTCGCCAACGTGCGGCCCTGCCCCTTGTAATGCAGGTCCACATCCTGCAGCACCACCCCCTGGCACGCCACGCCGCATCGGAGCAACACCGCCACAGGCGTCGTCGAGGAACCCTTGATGTTCTTGAACTGGATGTCCTTGATCGACACTCCCGACACGTACTGCATCCACAAAGCACAGGTCGCATTGTAACAAGCTCTACAATCTGTACGGTTTTCTTTCGGTTCGCGGCATGGCGAAAATCAGTAGTACCTTGTGCTCGCAGTTGTAGTAGGGGCAGTAATTTTGGTCGATGATGATGGGGTTCTGGACGTCCTTCATGACCATGTTCTCGAAGAGCATGTGCGCGGCGATGCTCTTGGTCGGGGAGTTCTCCCACGTCTTGATCCGGATGCCGTTCATGGTGCCCTCGAAGTTCATGTCCCGCACATGGACCCGCGTGACGTCGCCCTCACCGACGTACCGTCCGAGGCTGCCGACGCTCATGCCGTGGCCGGGGCCGCAGTGTACGCGGGCAATGTTGATGTTGTCGTTGCCCTGGCCGATGGAGATGCAGTCGTCGCCGGTGCTGATGCGGGTGTCGGTGATGACCACGCCGGCGCTGCGCTCGATGTGGATGCCGTCGGTGTTGGGGCTGTTCCCCGGCGCGTTGATGCGGAGGCCGCTCATCCGGATGTCGCGGTTCTGCAGCAGCGCGATGTGGAAGAACTTGCTGTTCACCGACGCGATGTCCCGCACCACCGTGTTCTCGTTGTTCACGAACAACACGCTCTGCACAACCACCATCAACGGCATGTCAGTGCATTAATTGCAGTTAAACATGCTGCTATTATGCAACGAAATTGGACTGGAAACTCACGGTGGGCAGGACTTTGCAGTCCTTCCTGATGGGGCATTTGTTGAAAGGCCACGAGGTGGCGCCCTGGCCGTCGATGACGCCATTGTTGCCAGCGACGGTGAGGTGATTGATCCAGCCAAACTCGATCCAGTCGTTACCGAACCTCTTCAAGTCGGTCGCAGCCTTGAGCGTGCCCTGCAATGCAAGCGCATCAAATTAACCAACAGAGCTATGCTTGTCAGTTGTATTGTAAGTTGTAACTACATGCGGTCATGGGAACAATTACTTGCCTGCAGCAGGAAGGTGATGGTGGTGGCCTTGTTGCACGGGCCGTGGAACTGCACCGGGCCGATGTAGTAGGTCCCCGGCGGGAGCACCAGCGTCACCACGCCGGCCGCCGCGCACGCCGCCTTCCACGCTGCCATCAGCGGCTGGCATGGAGCCGCCATGAGTCGCCGCGAGGCATGTCAGTGAGTGAAAGAATAGGAGGGGAACAAGGGAAGTCCAATGCGTACAAAATGTTGTACTACCTTGGTGTCGTCGTTTCCGCCATTACCCTTGGCCCCGTAGTTCTTGACGTTGAAGGTGGCCGCCGCGTGGGCCCCGTGGTACCCCGGCGTCAGGTGCCTCACTGTTGAATTCATTGCTGGCGACGCGATGGCGGCGGTGAACACGATGGCGGCGTAGAGCGCAACAACAACGAGCAGCCACTGCGCGCCTCCATCTGCTGGTCTCCTCAGAGGCGCGCACAAGACCGCGACGACAATAGAAGATAAGATGCTGTCCTTCCTTACGATTATTTTGCTACTACTCCTATGCTAGTAGTATATACTATATACAATACAAGTTGGTCCTGAAATCAAAACTTGCCCTTGACTAACTGCATTTTCTGCTCTGAAGTGGAGTAGCTTAAGATTAATTAACTGTCCCTGTCTCCTGGTCTGCAAGCCAGGAAGCAAAACTGGTCTGAAACAGGCATTATATAGGAGTTACAGGGTTAATAATCAATGAGCTAGATACTGTGCACATACGTGTGCGTGCACATGCTTTTTACATGCATGCTAGTTTATTGGTTCTTTTCAGAGACGTGCATGCATACATATGTACCATTGTACTGCTAGCTTTTATGAGTAGTGGTAACATCCTACCCCTAGGCTATCAAAGAAGGATACAAAAACAATAAAAAGAGACAGGACATGAACAGGAAGATACCCTCTTAAGCCTGAAGGCAGTTTCTGCAATTATAAGCTTGTGGCCTGGCAAAGTGAAGCAACCAGCAGTGAGCACTACTACAAAAACAAAACTTTTTCAGACACAGCTAGAGACGAAAGTAGAGAACAAACTAAAGGGGACACTGAAACACTCCAGGTACATTAACCACTAACCAGTTAAGAGTAACTGCATGTATAGAAGATCGAATGAATTTTTTAAGAAGTACAAAAAGGAACCAAAGGATCTCTACATCAGCATTGGGGGGAAAACTCAAATGATGACCAATAGTTCATGGCAGTGAGGATCTCTACATCAGCATTAAGGCAGCACACGCAGTATTAGCTGTTTTACAATTTTAGAACTGGATGTGCAGAAACAATTGGTAAAGTATGACATCTATCAAATTTCCTTTTCAGTAGATCGACAGGTCAAACATTCATGCTCAGACATATATAAGTCATATATTCATTGGGCATTAATCATGTCAACCTAGTGCAATGTCTTAAACATCTCATGACCTATTGAATACATCAAGAGTATCTACATCCAAACACAACATGGCATTAATCATGTCAACCTAGTGTGGTATCTTAAATATCGCATGACCTATTGAAGGCATCAAGAGTATCCACATCCCAAAGGCAAATTTCTTCTCTTAACAGCCTAGACCTTGATGACTTGCTGTTGGCCTAGATCATGTCATCAATAGATAAAGGACTGACTTTGCTGTTGGCCTGATTGGCTGTAGTCTTTTTGTGCCTTCCGACCTGATCTCGAATCGCACTCAAATTGACTTGATCCACATAATTAATGCAAGGGCAAAAAGAAGCAAAATTAGAAGCAAAAGAGACTTGAGTCCTGAAATAAAGCAATCTCATATAAAGCAGTAAAATGCCATCAAGGATAAAGCATGACAGTCCTGAAATATGCTGATATGTACTAACCCCTGATCGATTAAAAAAGAGAACAGTGAAGTCTTTAGTGGAGAATAAAAAAGAGAGGTACAACATTGAGGACCTGCTGATATGTACTAACCCCTAATTTGGCTGGTTATCAAATAATGATCCTTCCTAGCCTAATTAACATTTCAGAACCAAGAAGAAACACCATTTAAATAGAGAAAAAACAGACAATAACCTTGCAAATCACAATGTTTCAGCTGTCTGACAGAATATGCAATCTGACAGAATACTCATCATCAAACTTTTGTGGTGAAGCAATAATCTGAAGAGTGATTCTTTAAATGAACAGCTAACTGAATCAATCAAGCATCTGGTGTGCGCACAGACCATAAAACCATTACTCCATGAAGACATCCTAGGAGTATATGGGCAAAAAAAAATGCAATCAATGCTAACCCAGAGATGCAGTGTCACAAGAAAAGCAGGTTTCTTCATAATACTAGCACAAACCACATTTTCTAGTCCCAGGTATCAAAATAGCAAAGTTACAGACTAAAGACACTAATCCACAGAGCACAGAGCAGACCACAGAGGCAAAAGTCCAAACAACAAAGTTCACCTGAGGTGAGAAAAGCAATGGGTTCTTGCTGCGATCACCCCTCCTCTTCCCTAACTTTTCTCTCTTTCTTCACTTTCAAATTCTGCAGTAAGAAAAGAAAGAATCATATCACCAATTTGAGGAGAAGATCTTTCAACATCCAGAGGAAGCAAGACTAACCGAGGAAGAAATGGAGACGGAGAAGGTTAGCTGCAAAGGAGGAAGTATTTACCCCGTGGAAGAAGAACTACGCCTTTGTAATGTTGAAGGAGGCAACCGCCAAACTTGCGCGCTCGTTTCTTGGTTAAACCCGCCATGCATGCAAGCTGGGCGGTTGGCAAGAAACACGATGTGCAGTTGAGCTGGGCAGTTGGCGAGGGAGTTGACCGCAGCGGCCGACAAAATAGGGAGTACCGGCCACAGCTGTGGCGCGAGTGTAGGAGCGCGAATCCGCGGCGGCAGCGTCATGGATGCAAGACGGAAGAGGCGAGGGATCCGGCGCGGGTGGGTAGAGGTGGGCGGCGCGGGTGGGGAGAGGCGGTCGGTGCGGGTCGATCCGGCGCACAGGGCAGCGGGGCGGCTCGGATGGGGAGAGACGGGCGGCACGGGTCGATCCGGCGCGCGGCACGGCGGGGCGGCGTCGGCGAGGTCAGGGGCGAACAGATACGGGGCGGGCATCGGGCTTTGCGGGTGGGCACCGTGAGAGAGGAGAGGGAGGGAGGGCGGCGCGAGAACAAGGCGCGGGTGGGGAGCGGCGGCGCGAGAGCGTGAGGCGGGCTTTGCGGGTGGGGAGCGTGAGAGCTGAGAGGAGAGGGAGGGAGGGTTGCTGGCTTGCTGCTGCGGGAAGGCGAAGCCATCCAAGGTCATGCTCAATTTAATTTAGGCACGATTACTGAATAGATTTTAAGCAATAATATGCTTGGAACTTTGTTTATACATAGTTGTATGGACAAAATGTAGCATTTAAAAATGGGCACTTCACTCCTAACCATTCATTCCTCATCCACTCCTAACCACTCATTCCTCATTTTTCTCATATGCACGATCTACTTAAGGCAAACCTTCCCACTTCTCTTCCCCACACCAACTCCTTCTCCAACCTCATCCCTCCCTAATCTCCCTCACTGACAGCGCCATAGCTGCCGTGGCCCTCATAGAAATGTCTCGAAGCATGGCTCAGCCAGATCCAGCACGAGAAGCACCTCCTCGACCTCGCAGCCTCCGTGAGCGCCTCTGCCTCGCGGAGGCCACCCATAGACACCTCGTACTCCTTTCTCTTCCTACTCTCCTCCCCCACCCAAAGAAATATTAACAGTAGGTTCTCTAGTCCAAAATCCAAAGACTAGCTCCCCAATCCAGATTAATGCGAGAAAGAATTTTTATGGAAATCCAAAGCCAAAAAAAAGTTGCTTCTGGTTCTGATGTTGCGATCCGTTGAAAAAATATTGTGACCGTCGAAAAAAAAGTTGCATACTGTTCTTTGAGATGTTGCGATCCGTTGAAAAAAATATTGCGACTATAGAAAAAAAAATGTTGCATCATGTTCACAGTGTTGTTGCAAGATTTTTTCTTATGTTCAGACTATACTTCATATTCTTCCATAATCTCTCTCCTCCTATACTTCCTGTTCTTCCCTAATCTTTCTCTCACACGAAGAGGATAATGTTGCATATGTTTTTTTATATATATTGCAACAAGTAAAAACATGTTGCAACATGAGCGTACGACGCTAGTGCTCGGACCGTACGTCCGAGCGCTAATCGCGTCCTTTAGATTTAGTGTTACTAAAGAAATTGAACTCACTGTGATTTCGAAATGTAGTAAACGATCATGATCATTCCTTCGATCTCATTGTAGCCATACATAAACAGACGAGCAATTTCCTGGGTGAAACTTTTTCCATACATACCATGAGGCTTCCTCCGCAGAAGAAATGAGGGAAGAGGACGGAGATGTAGCTGTTGGTGTCTTGGAGATGTAGCTGTTGGTGTCTTGCCATAGCATTATGTTCTTAATCACCACTGGGAGTTGTCATATCAAATAAAACCTTCCTTTTAAAAATAATTGTCTTTAAATGAATATTTTCGGGTTAAAATAAATATTTAAGTATTTTATAAAGTGATCATGCGATTTTAAAATTTATTTGGGAAATATATCATCCCAGTAGCCTCCAGCAAAAATTTCATGATTTTACAAATTTATTTGCTATTTTTAAAAGCCAGTCAAACCTTAAAACCTTTAAATAAGGTCCGGTCAACTAATCTGTCGGACTCAAGACCTAGTATCAGAGCGACTCGATCCCATGCGGTTGGGTCCAACCCATGCAACCGGTCCGCTCACACGTTCGCGCGAGTCCAATCTCCTCGCGCATTGTGAGCCGTTGATTTTCAATCGAACGCGAGAGGCTACGCCACGCGAGCCGCCCACGTGTGCGACTTGATCTCGCCGTTGGATCCTCATCTAACGATCGAGGTCGGTGTATGCATTCGGACGACTCGAGTCCCTTTGATCTCCACCGTTCGCTTCCGATCCAACAATACGCCTTTTCTTATTAAACCTAACGCGCTTTTCTTTGAGCCGTCGATTCGGATCTCACGGCGTCCTCTTTCCGCGTCGGTAAGGTCCGAGTTTCTCCGAGCCGTTAGATTTTCATCGTATGGCCCGAGCGATGTATGCGATCGGACCATCCGATCCGCGCCGATCTTGACCGTAGAAATCAAATCTAACGGTGCTGCGTCATCACATCTAAAAGGGGTGACGTGTATCCTTTTATTTGACCGTTGGATTCCAATCCAACGTCCAGATTTGAAAGTAGGTCCCGAGATTCCTTTGGGCCCCGTTTAAATCTCGATCGACCGATCTAGATCGCACGGCTCATATTTTAAGATACCGATTCAAACCTTTTTTTATCTCTCTATTTGTCACAGCCGCCCATTTCTAATCTGACACCGAGATTCTTTTTCAGAGGAGGCGCGTGCTGCTATGATCGCAATGGACCCACATGTCAGAAGGTTCTTATCTTCTTCCCTCTCTCTCTACGCGCAGCCATCTCTGTAAACCAAGGAGATGATTTATCCCAAAGTTTTTGCAACTAATTTTTGGGGATATTTAGCTAAGTGGACACCTCATCAACTCTGGAAAGTTCTCGCTTGCTCCTGAGGGGTTAACTCTCCATCAAAATCCTCACCGTGGTTATCTACCATTGTGGAGCAGTGGAGCTTCTTCATCCATTTTCTTGTCCAGTGAAGCATCCTTTGCTTTTCCTCCCTGTATCCCTACATGTATGCTTGCTTAAATCGGTTTGTAATGTGAATTTTGGCAAGATCTCAGAGGTTGAAACCGTGGGTTACTCTTTGTTGGATCAATCACTGGAGCAACATCTTGGGATTTCTTGCTCCGGTGAGGTGTTCTTCCATCTTTCCTGTCCAGATCTTGTATTGTGATTCTTTTAGCTCAAGCTTTCCTCTATTTTCGTTTTTGGGTTAAATAGGTGAGCAGATTTTCAAATCTTGCTTTGTTTTGGCCAACTTTTATTTTCCAGCTCAGGTGAGTGAGTCTTGATCCTATCTCCTCCTGTCTTAAGCTTCTTAGGAACCTCAATAGCTCACTAGAAGCACTCACTTGTGCGTATATCACTCCAATTGCCTTAATACCGAAGCAGCAATTCTTTTGCTCTTGATGCTTCCCAATCAGCTTGGGGCAAGAATTCATTTTTTTTTCCCTATTAGTTGTTGTCGAACAGACCAACAAGAATTATACCAATTCTCTTTTCTGGTAATCTTTGAAGGCAATGTTAGTAAGGATTGGTCTAGGATATTATCTACTCTACGGATCAGCTTTAGCTCCAATTTAGAACCTTTTGCTTAGTATGTTTCCAAAACAACCAAAATCTGCAATCTGTTAATACAGCAGTCATCAGTGCGGCAACCTCTTCAAGCTTTAATTCTTTAATTTTTGTCAATTGCTGCTAGTTAATGGTAAGTTAACCTCCTAACCTAGTTGAGAATACTCTAAACTTAGGCATAGCACCTTACTTGTGTATGTTTAGAGCAAAGAAACCATTTTCTCGAAATCATCCCTGCTTTGATTTCAAAATCTAAAATCTAGATCTGTTTTAACCGAAATTTGATGATTACTGTTAGTGGATGTTAAGTGATAAGTTAAACTTTTAGTTTTACTTATTTAGCTGTAGCTCAATCAAAAATATCTTTCTCTCATAGTCTAAAGATAGCGCAGACTCTTCCTTGTAAATCTGTCTGTTTTTGGTTTCAAGATCCAAAGCTACGACTTCAATTTAAGCCTCAGCTTTGATAATTGGTATTAATCGGTGATAAGTGTTAAATTAGGCCTTGAAGTCTACTCACTTAATCGTAGCTTAATGAAAAACATATCATTTGTCATAGTATAATTGCACAAACAAACCATTCCTTTGCAATCTGTCCAAAATCCGCTTTTGCTAAAACGACAATCAGAGCGAACTAAAACTCTAATTCTTGTCTTGTTGTTCGCGGTCAAGTGGCGGCTTATCCGACAAGTTGTAGCCTTCTATTCTTACTAGTAAAGCTTAAGTGATAAGTTAGATTCTTAACTTTATTAACTTATGATAGGTAGAGATCAGCAACCATAATCATTGATAATCATCCATTTTCGCTTCTTCCAAAATCAAACTACATCTTAAGCAAACGTATTACGCTTAGTGTATATAATTCGACAAATTCATTTGACTTGTTCTGCTTTGATTTCAAAATCTGCAATTACAGCTCAACACTAAACCAATCTTAAACTGCAGTGCTATGCTGAACCGTAATTTTTATAATTAGTATCAGTGGGTACTAAAAAAATGGGTTATTATTCTTACTTAAGCCAGAAGTAACTTAAGCATGTTGCTAAGTATGCATTAAGACATTGATCATGCATTCTTTTCTATATTTTGCTCTCTGCCGTTTTCTTGCTATTCATTGGACTTTTATATTTTAGATTCTGGTTCTTCTGAAGTGTTTGATTCCACACCTGAGCCACAAGAACCTGAACAAAAGGTTTACTATTATCAAGGCAAGCATCCTCTCTGCACCATATTGATCCCAGATTTTGTACAATAGCTTTTACAAATCGAGTGATATCTGTGCATGCTATTTTTCTGAAAATACAAAATGTGATCTGTAGTAGCTAGCTATAACCTAACATTGTGGATTACCTTAAGTATAATCATACACTTAACCCTAGCTCAGTACTGTATATTATAGCATATATTTTCATATTTGGCTTAGACATGCAGTCTAGAGACTTTAGAGTTTGACAAGCATATCTTGTCAAACATGGGAAATCACAAATGAACTTCTGTTATTTTGAACTCCTTGTCCAGTTTCTTTAAATCAGACTTGTATTTTAAATTTAAATTGATCTGGACAAGAGGAAGCTAGTGATGGTGCTTTTGTGCACGATTGGGATTTGTGGTGGACTTGTCCGACCAATTAAGGACCGAACTCTGACTATTCAATTCAAGTCCCCCACGTACTTCCACATGCAGTGTATGGGCGCTGTTTGGTGTAAAATGTTAAGACTATTGGGTTGGAAACAGGAAAGTAAGAATATGTGTATTGACCTTGTATGGCATAGATGCTTAGGTCTTCGGACTGCGTTGTATGCCATGTGAGCTTGTATGTTAGTATCAGATGTTCTTAGAAGGGTGAGGGCGTATATGTGCTCCGTAGCATATACGTACCTTAAAGATGCCGATTGCAGAGTAGTATGGGTAGCGAACCCTACGCACTTATTTTGTTTGGGTCGGCATTCCTGACGCAACATGTGTGCCCCGCTAGCGGATGCTATCGATCGTTGTTTAAACGGATCACTCACACATGGGGTCCAACTCAATAGTGTTAGCTTGTTGAAAATACCAAATCTTAGTTTCCCGATCGGCATACCAAAGGAAGTATGTCATCATTCGAGGCATCCAAGGCAACGCTAGCTAAGTCATGTGGGTAAAGATGTACACCCCTGCAGGGTATTAAACTGTTCGAATAGCCGTGTCCACGGTCATGGACGATAACTTGAGTTGATGTCACCTGCATAGAAATTTTGTTTTAAAAAAACTGGTTTCGGTTTTTCTGGTTTAGCATGAGGGATTCATGCTCTGTACTGTTCATAATTGTTCCATTTACTTACTGTTCTACTTTATCATTGATTTATTAAATTGCTTTATCAAAATTTAGTATTTGTAGGTTAAGAGGTATTGCTTTATGCAAATCTGAACCTTTAAACCTTCCTGTTGTAACCTTATGCATGTACAAATTCTACTCCTTTGAATAGGCTCTAATAAACAATTTCTTTTATTAGTTTGTGTAAGACTTGCTGAGTACCTTCCGTACTCAAGGTGCTATCACCTATTGTTGCAGGTGAGGATGGTTACCTTTATGAAGTACCCGTTAGCGCCGATCAGGGTGACGCTAACGAGTAACGCTACTTCTTTCCTCCACGCAATTGCCTGCGGGTGGATGAGGCCATTGGTGGACTTTAAGTTTTTATTTTGCTTCCGCTGTGAACATGTTGTAGTGACCAAGCCACTCTATAATGTAGTGCTAAACCGAATGTTGTAAACTTATGTTTAATTCATGCATGCCTGCACATGAGCTCTTGTCGGATCCTCTTGATACCCTGGGTGTTGCCATAGAGCAAAGTAGGCTTGGGACCTTTTAGAATATGTATAATGGGTTTATGTCAGTCGTCTATAGTTACTGTCACGTAGGATTTTTATTGACGTGGATCAAAGAGAATAAAGAGAGATAAAGATGTTATCTACAATCCTGTAACCGACTGTATTAGATGTTGTCTACAATCCTGTAACCGACTGTATCACTAGAAACAAGAAAATCATTAAAAGATTGTGTGTTCTATAAAGACAACTAAAAAGACAGCAGCTGTTTGTATCATTGTATGAGCTGTCTTTAATGCTGTTTACAGGTGACATAGAGAGTTACTATAGACAATAGCTGTCTGTACCATTGTACATGCTCTTATACCTTGCCTCCTCAGCTTCTTCCTTGTCTTCTTGAGCCTTAGCCATAAGGTGCCACATAAGTATGCAAGAGTTAAGCTAAGAAGTATGATCAGAAGAACTAGAATTAGCACAAGTAGTTTCTCCATGAGAGGGGGAGGACCAAATGACAGTCTTATGTCAGATATACAAGACAAGCAGAGTGTGTATAGTGTATTAGTTTAAAATACTCAGCGCTGAGCTCCTATCTTTGTCTATACTTGTTTGAATATATGAATGATTGTTTGTACTTTTCCTGGTCTACTGATTTATCAGTGTTTACAATCCTTTCAGATCCTAGGAGGGATCCAAAAGATCACACAATAGGCAACCTTAGCTGACCTATCAACGCATGGTGGCGTCTATTCATCAGTAGGCTTGTAGCACGTTGGTTTCTGCCTTTCTGCTTGTAAAATATTTTCCCTTCCGTGGTTTACCTCATGAAATCGTACAAACCGCCACAGAATGTATACTCCTAGTTTAGCTAAGCAAGAGCTCTACTTCAGAAGTGAAAAAAAAAACCTTACGTGAATTTCAAAGAATAGGAGGAGGATTACCTCACCACTGGACACTAGGTAAATTTTAACAGAAGGTAAACCATAGACAAGTTGAGTCTTCAGCTGCAGGTTATTAAGGCATGGATTGAACTTTGAAGCCAAGATTTAATTACGGTTACAGTAGAAGTAAGCACAGGGCATCCAATCACACGCAGCAGTTGAACAACAGCAATCATCAATACACGCTTTGTTGAACTGAGCGAAGTGGTGGAAAAAACAGGTGTTTGAACAGTTACAAGAGCAACTCGATGGATCACCTCAGCAATGATAATGTTTAAAACTTTAAAACAAACTTTGCCATCACACAGTAAATTTGGTATCAGCATGTATGTACTGGATATCTAGAACATGGACCACCAACTTCTTTTTGAGTCTACATGCGTCGCAGTGGCACTCTGGGATCAACGGCACAGTCGCCTTCTACCACTGCTAGCAGGGTTTGTAAAGCACAAAACTAGAGCTAAACTGACAAGGCTTACAACTGGAGCAGCTGCAATAAACAACCATCTACCACGCCCCCATGCTCTGTTTGGTTGCTCTGCGACATGGACAGCATGTTCACTTGTATTACCCTCTTCCACTGTACCACTAACCGTGTAATGAGTTCCTTCAACCTCTGGTTCATCAGAAATTTCTCCAACAATTTCCAGCAAATGTGTGTGCTCCACCCCATGGACGTCTCTTTCATTGGTTGTGGCTTGCTTGGACCTCTCATATTCTGGGTCATCTGTAGGAAGCTCGTACCGGCAAACTGGACATGTATTCCTAGAACTAAGCCACGGCAAGATGCATGATGAATGATATAGATGCATGCATGGTAGCTGTTTTGCTTTAGCTCTTATAGGCATTGGGTCTTTGCAGACTGGACAGATCACACTACCATTTGTCTCATGGCTCGTGGAGATAACCACAGAGGGAAGATTTTCAACGAAGGATGTCGCTGCAGGTGGAGCTCCTCTTCTGGAATTGTTGTCCTCAGCAAATTGCTCAAGAAGCATCTCGAACTGTCTTGCATCAACATAATCACCAGGATTCCCAACAAAAGGTGTCCTGATTTCTGGCCCTTCCACATCTGCCATCAAGTCGGTCACATTTGCTGTTTGACTTACAGTCACTCTCCAAGTCCATACACCATCTTCAGATTCCTGCCCGCTTAATTCAATTGGGCCAATGTCACGTGATTGCTGCTGGTGCTGCTGCATGGTGCCAACTGCTTCACTGAAATCAGACTCTTCCAACCGCACATCTTCTTGGTCATCTGAATCCCACTGATCTATTCCAGCATCCATGGGATCAATATCTGTATCTGTGTTCATGTAGCTCTCGTTGTCAAGTTGAATGACAATCTCCCTTCCCATCATGCTATGTTGATCTAGAGAAGCATCTGAGTCCCCACCATAGTCACCAAAACTGATGTTTGATTCGATTTCACCAAAAACGGAATCAACATAATTGAGACCATCACTCTCATCATCCGAAGCATGCCATCTTTGGGATTGGTTTGGTGTAGAATTATAAGATGCCTGCTGCCGCATAACTGTCGGAGAATCAATATCTGCTTCATGACCTTGTCTAGCTAGGTTGATCAACTGGGAGAACTGCTGTGAGAATGCGTCCTCAATGGATTCAAGACTTGCAGTCCTGGATCTCCGCCTTCTTTGTCTTCTCTGCCGATAAGCGCTGGTTGTTACATCTCTTTCATTGTCATTAAGCACAGTCGTCTTGCACTCCCTGCATATGGCTAAAGCTTCGAAGCTATCGGTCACCTCAGTATCCAAAGTAAAAGGTCTTGTGCAAACTAGGCATTGAACATCTGGTTGGCTGGCAAGGGGCGTATAGTTGCTAAATTGTCTTTGATCGTCAGACATGGGTATCTCGCAATAGTAAATCCGACACACTGAAATGTGTCTGCAGCGGGTCAGCGAATAAATGGGAATTCTGCCTGCTGAAGATGACACAGGTATGCCCTGTTGAATTGCTGGATCAGGTGCTTATCATATATGTAGTTAAGCACATTACAAAAGTTTTGCCCAGATGTCAACCTGCCAAAGAAAAGCAAGTGGTTGTTCCAGTTATTACACAGTGAAAGAAGAAACAGTAATGTGCTTATGCAGCATATACTAAATCAGATGGCTGTGAGAATCGGATATAACTGGATAAGCATCTATAAAAAAAATAAAAGGTACGAAATAAGTACCAAATGATCAAACTGAATCTAATTAAAAGTTTAGTTTGCTTGATCCTACAAGAAAGAGACCACTAGCAACCACACCAACCAAACAATTGGAACTCTTTTCCAAATTATTTCCCATAGTCCCCTTAGATTTTCTCATCGACATCCTCTAGATGAACATGCGGATTCAATCCCGCAGACAGCTAAATTCCTAAATAAATCTGGATCAAAGCTAGGTTATGTCAATTCAACGCAACAAAGAGACAAAATTGGGCAAGTAATTGAGCATCATAGCGGCACAACAGACCGTGCAAACTGAACAGAACTAACCAATCGGACGGTCTAATCGGATAAATTTCAGCAACAGTACCGCTGCTGTTATGTTGCAGCAAACGCCTTTAAGAAAAGTAGAAGCCATCGATTTTCACAGTCTCGAGATGGCTTGATCCCCCGCATCGCTCAACGGAAAAGACGAAACATAAATCCTATTTTGCACAGAATAGAACAGATATATATATCATTCGCTTCACAGGGAACGGGAACAGCAGCAAACTTCACCGATTTGCATTATCAACGAGACACTAAAAAAGCAGACGCAACCTAAATCTGACAGTACATAAAAGCAAGGTAAGGCCAAGCAGCTGATGAGGGAAGGAAGGATCTGGAGGAGATTACGCTGAAAAGCTAGGGCAGGACGGAGCTTCCTCGCCACGAACGGAACGGCGATCTAGATGGGAGCTTCCTCGCTCTGTGAAGCTGGAGGAATTTTGGAGTTGGGGAATCGGACACTCGATCTCTCTCTCTCGAGTTTTCCTTCCCATTTGCGTGAGGAAAGGAAGAGCCCACGCTTAGCAAACATAGGCCCGAATCGACTCGGCCCATATGAACAAGCCCAGCCTAGCCCAGACCAGCCCAGCTTGGACGAGGTGTAGAGATTTCGGCCCATCAAACTACTACAGAGTGAAAGTGAAGCTCAGCACCGTATCGCCATGGCTAAGCAGCCTAAGCTCACCACACCACTCGTCTGGATGAGCCATGGCGATGGCGATGGCGATGGCGGCCTCCGTTATAGCTGCACGCCTCACCACGCTCGCCCTCTTCTCCCCGACTCCAAACCCCTCCAGCGCCAGGCCCATCAGGCCCAGGCTCCCGCCCATCTCCATCTCCACGAACCCGTCCGTCGTCGACCCGGCCCACCTCCAGGCCCTCATGCTCACCTGCGCCCACTCCTGCGCCATCCGCCTCTCACCGCCCGCCAGCGCCGCCCACCCGGAGCCCGTCGACCTCCGCAAGCTCCGCACGGCCATCGCGCACAGCTTCATTATCGTATCCGTCTTCTGCGGCGCCAGGTTCTTGGTCGACGCCGGCGATGACCAGCGCTTCCTGGGCCTGAGCCTGGGCCTCGGGCTCGGGGGCCAGGGGGACCAGCGGCTTGTCGGCTTCGGGCGCGCCGTCTCCGACGCCGGGCTCACCGCCTCCGTCCATGATGTCGTGGTAATTCTCTGTTCGTCTTGTTAAATTGCCAATGAAGCGAACTTTCATTCTACAGCAATCTTGCTGTTCCTGATAACCTGGTAGGCGCTTGCGTTTCAGGTTTGTGCCGCTAAATTTCCTGCAACGATGCTGATGTTTTAATGGAATTCATGATGGCATTCTGTATACAAGTGATTAGTTTTGGTACGGATGGATACTAGGGGAATGGTAGTTGATCGAACTGGTAACTTGGAGTAGCAAGTAGCAACTTCCTTTCATCCAGTAACCAAACAAAGATTATAAAATTGTAACCTTGTTGCAAGAAACAATGGCACTGTCACAATGTAGCTGTCAGAGAGCGATCCTAATTCCTAACTGCAGTATAGGTGTTGACTGAAAAACTAAGTTCGGAAGAAGGGAACTTTTCTATGTTGATGACCGTGCCCGTGTGTATTCGTTACAACGCTGATATGTCAATATTATGCTATATTGTCCAAATGAACTTGAAGAACATGTACTGAAAAGACGAAATAGGCCAACTACAAACGCTGTCTTTGTACACTGAATATAGTTTCTCCTTTCTTCCTGTAAATATTTTGTACACTATTAACCTTATTCTAATACAATTTTCTAACAGCAGGTCTCTACCTTCATAAAAAAGGCCAATTTTGAAATATACCACTCTTCAGTTTGTGGTTTTGAAATATACCACTTATCAATTTTTTCTTTGAAATATACCACTCTTCTCAGTATTGAGGAGTGACATATTTCAAAGAAAAAACTGATGAGTGGTATATTTCAAAATATGCCCAGAAAAAAAGTATAGTTCATTTTCGTTGAAACTTTTATATAGCATTAGGCGTGACTGTTCCAATCGATTAGGGAAGGGAACTTTGGCCATGGAATTGTCTAATGTTTGCATGGCTGAATTGAGTACGGTCCAGTCAATACTTGATAGCTTTGTTTCATATCTCTACTTCTACTCCTGAACAGTAAAAAAAGGCTATGGCCTAATTGCATGTGTTCATATGACTATCTTCAGTGACTTACAGGTACATCCTTCTACAGGTACATCCTTCACTACAAAGGAGAGGAATTGGCCGAAAAATACTCGAAAGAATTACAAGGTAGGTTGCTAAGGTGTGGGTTTCCTGGTGGGTTTTGAAAGGGGCTTCCTTGCGTCAGTTGATTGTAATAGAGGAAGAATAACGTACATGATCTTTTATGTAAGCTAGCGATAGCAAAACAATTAACACTAAAGACAAAAGGAACAGACGTCTTGCATTGAAACACAAAAAATTGTAGACACTTGCAAACCAACAACCAAGTGGTAAAAAACAGAGAAACTAAAGACAAGATTTTTCTTTTCGAAATCTATTTATTAGTTGATGAGTTCTTCACAGTAGTTTTTTTCTCTATTAAATATAGTATCCAAGTAATGATGTGTACTTGCTTGGATTGATTAAATTACCTTGGGAGTTCGTAGGTAGCAAAGCATACTTGACCTACAGATTATCGAGTGATTTTTGTAATTGTTTTAATTTTTGGTGTACAGACTTACAGTTTTCTTGTATTTCTTTGACTGCATAATCAGTATATCTCTGGATCAACTAGTCCTAGGACAACATGCTAATATGCAATATGTACTTGAGTAGAGATACTTGTTATCTTTGACAACTAACGAGTTGATATCTTGTCCAAATTTCAAGATTCATCTAATACGTTTGTTGCCGGAACAATTTCTGCAGGGTACTCCATAGCAGAGGTATTTATGACATTTCAGCATTATGTACAGAAAAGGAGAGGTATGGTTTTCTTATCTAATGTGGTACACCTCATGAATGTCCTTCTGTTATATTTTGCTACACCATTCATCCATTATCAGTAAAGGTGGAAGTGTGGATCTACTTCGACATATGGCTTGCAATAGAATCTTCACGGTATATGGTGATGTTTATTCATTTTTTGTACCATTTGCAGGCCCTTTTTTGAAGCATGTGGATTCGGTGACGATGCAATGGGTTCCACAACAATGATGTACACTAGAAACATGCATAGTATTCCTGCAGATGATCGCCAATCCAAATAGTGATGAGATTGATAGCTCCTCTGCTGGGTTAACCGCTGCTACTTGAGAATATTGCTGCCAGCAAAGGGGGTTCTGACTTCTGAGATCCAGAAGAGATTTGAACCCCTCTAATTGGATCTAGTTTCACTTTTCTGGATGTATAACAGAGGAAACTACCGGAAGAATTTAGATATTATTATGTGTGAAAGATGGCATTATCTAGCATGTTTCAGAATCCAGACCAACATCTGTAAAATCTACCATTGACTGTAAAAACTTGCTGCGGTTACAGAGATTCATATGTATGAGATGATTGTTTGTACATATTCCATCATTTACTTAAGTTTATGTATGTTTGCATATATACTTGAACGACGAGGGAATCACAGTATTTGAACCTTGATATTGCAGATATTTTTTGTTTGTGCAAAGTTAGCAGTGTCGAAATTTTATTGAGATCAATTATTTTGCTTCTTCCAGTAATGGGACAGGAAAAACCAGGCGCGGACTCACCATTCTGGCAGACTCTGGCGGACGCCAGAGCTACCGGCCGACGGTCACCCCCTCCGCCAAGCGCTCTAGGTTGTCGCTTGAGAAGAAAGTCGTGGCGCCGCATGAGCTCTGGAGGATGAACCCTTCATAGGCCGTTGGAATCGAGGCCGCACTCAGCTAGGAGGCCAATAGCCACCCAAGCCCAAGACGCTAAGGCCTAAGGATAAGTGGGTTTTGGGGGTGTGCTTTGCATAGATGCCCCTGGTGGCTTGCGCTCAAGACTCGAGTGGGGTGTGTAGCGGCAGCCGAACCCGAGCGCAGCGCGACAGGCTGACGGAGACGGAGGAGGAGTGCAAAGGGTGCGAAGCCGTGGGCGAGCTCGATGGTGTGTGAGAAGGCGAGCGGCCGCGGAGTCGCAGACGAGCTTGGTGGTTGGCGGGGCGAGTGGTCGCACGGTCGTGGCCGCAGGTGAGCATGTCGGGATTATGCTCTTGTTTGATTTTTTATGAAACTTGTTGAAACTCTTTGAAATCTTTGGTTGAAACCTCTAGAAACTTATTGAATCTTTTCTTGCTGAAACTCGAGTTCTAAAATATGAGACTCATTGAAACTTACTTGAAACCTTTTTAAAACTTCTAAAAACGCATGAAACTTACTGAAACATAAAACTTCTCAAATATTTTCGCGAGGCTTCTTGAAACTTGATGAAACATGTTGCTATACGTTGCAATGGTATACCGGTGTCCAGTTGCCTCCTTCAAAAAAATGGAAAATTTGATCATATACCCTCCCCTTAGATGGAAATTCAGGATTTACCCTCCTGGCCCACATGTCATTGACCTATGGTGACCCCACATGTCATTGAGGTGGGAGGGTAAATCCTGAAATCCTGAATTTCAGGAAGGGTATATGATCCAATCCCCCAAAAAAAAAAATGGATACTAATTGCCGAGTACTGGGAATTCTCAGTTGATACGTTTCTACCTTGACGACAACCTCACTACACGGTTATAACTTCTCTGTTTAGCCATGCTGTCCACATCAAGTGAATATGATGTGTGAAACCTTCAGAGCTTGTCACTTAATATGCTACTTGGAAGTACTAGCTAGCTAATAATTCTGTTTGGCCGTGCCTACATAGAAAGAACAAAAGTATTTGCATTACTTGTACAGTTGTACTCCCTCATTGATCTACTTGATTATTTTCTCCAGAGTCTGGTTAGAGGTGTTAGTGCCCTACGCTAAAATTCGCTTTCATTCTCACTTCACTCAATAGTGTTAACCCGGAAATTTTATATTTAGGCTCAACATGCATTATATTATATGCTATTAATACACACTTCAAACATGCAATGTAAGACTAGGTCGTCACTACTATTGAGCTTACTTGAGTCATACTATAGATAGACAACACTTAATTACGTTCATGAATATTCTGGACATCTTGTACTCCAAGTCACATTGGGCTATATATATGAAAGGTCATCCCCCTAAGAGGGTGTGTGGTGTTTCCCTACCTCTCTACATGGTATCAGAGCTAAACGAACTAGATTTTGAAAATAGAAGCCACACATGTTTGCCAAGTTGACATGAATGACATAGAGTATGCTCTACTTTATTACAACTTATGGATGCACTATGGCGAAGGATGTCGATGGTGGCGGAACTGGGATGACCAAGACGGTGATGCCATAGGTTGGTGGAGGTGGCGATGCTGGCGTGTGGAGCGGGAGGTGCTGCGGGGATGGTGTAAAGTTCGCTAGCACTATTGCAGCGAAGCATCACGCGCCGGGTCGAGATATCCTTGACAGAAAAACCAAGAGCGTCAAATTCGATAGAACAGTTGTTGTCTCTAGTGAACTGACGAACTGAGAGCAAGTTGTGCACTAGAGACGGAACAACTAAAACTTGATGAAGTGGAAAATTTGACACAGGTGTGTGAAGGATAGACTCGCCACGACATGAAATAGGAAGAGTTTGACCATTGCCAACGATAATGTAAGAATGAGAGGAAGGATGGCGAGAAATGAGTATACCATCCGAGGAGCTCATGTGAGAGGAAGCGTCGGAGTCCAACACCCAGGGATTCTGATCCTGGACATTGAGCTGGTTGAGGGCGGCGATGAGGCCAGCCTGGTTCCACATAGGAGCCGGCTGGGAGACCTGGAGCGGCGCGAAGGTCGTGGGGGGCTGCACAGGCACGAAGGCCGTGTGAGCCTGAGGGGGCGCGCCGAGGAGACCTGGGCGCCAACCGCTGGGACCCTGCTGGGTCGAAGGGGGGGCCTGTGGAGCCCACGGGTTGAAGCAGATCCAGGGACCCATGGGCCTGTACTGGCCAGCCTGCTGAGGGGCGCCAGGAGCACCGCCGCGCGACTGGCCGCCGCCCGAGCCGCGCTTGCCCTTGCCTTTCCCGCCGCCGCTGCCCTTGTTGCCGCTGTCGAAGCCGCTGATGTGGGGGTCGTAGGAGCCGCCAGAGTTGGCCCCGGCAGTGGTGGAGTGGCACCCGCCCGGACTAGTGCAGCCAGAGCCGGCCGTAGTGAGAAGGGCGGTGTTGACGACGGTCTTCTCGTCGTTGGCCAAGCGGAGTTCTTTGAGAACCAGCATGTCGTGGGCTCTGGAGAACGTGGGAAGAACGGCGGAGTTGGCGATGTCGTCGGCGGTGTTGGAGAAGCGAGGGTTGAGGCCACGCAGTAGGGCGAGGACGAGCTGCGAGTCCTCCACAGGATGGCCGACGTCGCGGCGGCGGCGGCTTTGTCTTCGTGCGCGCGCGATGCGCCGAGATGGTGGAGTCGCCTTGCACCATGGAATGGAACTCGTTGAGGAGGAAGATGGCGCGCGGTTCCCTGTTGGCGTGGAAGATCCCCTCGATGGCCACCCACAGATCGCGGGCGGTCGGATCGGCGTCGTCCATGGCGAGGTCGAGGACGGAGTCGTCGACGAACCCGAGAGCCACCGCGGACGCAGCGGCTCGCCATGGCCCCACTGAGGGTCATCTGGTTGGGGAGGAGCGGAGCCGTCGATGTGCGAGCGAAGTCCGAATTTGTCGCACAGCGATTTGAAGAAGAACACCCACTTCGAGTAGTTGGAGTGAAGGTCCAACGTGATCGGAATGTGGGACTTGACGTTGACTGTGGCGTAGGGGTGAGCCACGATCGGAGGCGGCGGTGCGGCAGGGCTGGTGCCCATCGCACCCATGGTGGCAGCATCGATGGCAGGCAAGGTGGGGGCGCCCACGCCTGGCAGGGGCACCGTGGCCATCGGAAGGGAGGGGATGCGAGCTGCCGGGGAGGTTGTGGCGGAAACCGGACTTGCCGAAGGTCTCCTGGTGGACCTTGTCGAGGCGGTTGCGGTCGGGGAAGTACTCGAGAATGACGAGGCGGCCGGAGTCGGAGCCGACGACGAGGTAGTCCTTGGTGGAGCCGGAGGCGGAATCGGGCGAGCAGCGGATGGCGCCAAAGACGTCGGCGAGAGGAGCGTCGGAGGCGGCGGTCTCGGTCGGGCGAGGAGGTCGAGCGTGCCTCCGCGGGCGACGGCGATCTCCTGCGTGGAGGACGACCCTGGGAGGTGGACGCGACGCGAGGGAATCGCGCGCGGGTGGGGTGGCGGCATCCGTGCGGAAGGGAGAGGCGCGCGGGTGGGGTGGCGGCGTCCGTGCGGAAGGGAGAGGCGGAACCGTGAAATTATTATCTAATTGTCTGATACCATGTAGAGAGGACAATATCAACCGCACCATGCTCATCCATGCGCACATGCCTGCATCTTACTGGGCCGAGGTGCTCGCCACAACAACATACCTGCTGAACCGGCGCCCGTGCTCCGCCGTTCACAATGCCATTCCATATGCTCTACTCTACAACAAAACACCCGATTACTCTCATCTTCGTGTTTTTGGGTGTCTCTGCTACCCCAACCTGACCGCCACGACTCGCCACAAGCTCGCTCCTCGTTCGACGGCTTGTGTCTTTCTCGGCTATCCCTCCTCGCATAAGGGGTACCGCTGTCTTGATCTATCAACCCGGCGCATCATCATCTCGCGCCATGTTGTTTTTGACGAGACTTGTTTTCCCTTCGGGCTTTACACTTCTGGGACCTCGCCCAGAGACCTGGATTTTTTGCTTGCAGGATCTACCGTGCCGACACGCCTCCACGCGGTCGCTCCGTCGTACGCCGACGTTGAGCAACCGCGCCCTACTCAAGCGGTCCTCGAGGAGCTGCAGGACGACTCCGCGATCCTATTTCGCGGTCCTGTGGTGGCAGCCGCCCCTGTTCGGCCTGTGGTGGCTGCCGCTCCTGTTCCTCCGGCGCCTGCACCACCTCCACCAGCAGCAGCCGCCCTAGTCCCAGCAGCCCGGGACTTCCACGGACGTCTGATCGGCGTCCCGGCCCCGCGCGGCGGCCGAGCGATCTGCACTACGCCGCTGCGGCTGCTGCTGCGATCTTTGGAGCGACTCTTTGCGGCGCCGGCAAAGACTGCGCCGGCCTCCGGATGGTCACCGGTCCGCATCGGACTCTTCGTCGGCTTCGGCGCTTCGGCTTCGCCACCCACTTCGTCGTCTTGCCGGTATCGGCGACCACGGAGTGCCTTGGCGATCCTCGATGGCGTCTTGCGCCATGGTCGACGAGTACAAGGCGCTTGTTGACAACGGGACATGGCGCCTCGTTCGCCCTCCTCGGCGCCAACATTGTGACGGGCAAGTGGATTTTTAAACATAAATTCCACTCGGACGGTTCCCTTGCCCGCCACAAGGCGCGATGGGTGGTTCGCGGGTTCTCTCAACGCCACGGCATCGACTACGACGAGACGTTCAGCCCTGTCGTCAAGCCTGCAACGATACGAGTCGTCCTCAGCATTGCTACTTCGCGCTCCTGGCCGATTCACCAGCTTGACGTGCAGAATGCTTTCCTTCATGGCAATCTGGCGAGACCGTATCGCCAGCAGCCTCGAGCCGTCGACCTGCTCGCCCTGACAATGTCTGTCTTCTGCAGCGCTCTCTCTATGGCCTGAAACAGGCTCCTCGGGCCTGGTACCAGCGTTTCGCTGCCTACCTCCGGCAGCTCGGCTTCGTCGCCTCCGTCTCCGACACGTCCCTCTTTGTGCTCCACGAGGGGGACGCCACTGCCTACCTGCTCATGTACGTCGACGACATCATCCTTACGACGTCCTCGACTGCACTCCTGCAGCGCATCCTGGCGCGCCTTCACTCCGAGTTCGCCATGACGGACCTCGGCGACCTGCACCACTTCCTCGGCATCTCCGTCACGCGCTCGCCGGAGGGACTGTTCCTCTCCCAGCGCCAGTACGCTGTGGATCTCCTACAGCGGGCGGGCATGGCCGAGTGTCACCCTACAGCCACACCGGTTGACGCTCGTGCCAAGCTCTCCGCCACCGACGGCTCTCCAGTCGCCGACCCTTCACAATATCGAGTATTGCGGCGCCTGCGATTTGACGCCACCGTCTCGAGCTCGCCTACGCCGTTCAGCAGGTGTGCCTCTTCATGCACGATCCCCGCGAGCCTCATCTCGCGCTGATCAAGCGCATCCTACGCTACGTGAAGGGTACATTGTCCACCGGCCTCCACCTCAGCTCCGGGCCGGTTGACTCTCTCACCGCATACTCCGATGCGGACTGGGCAGGCTGTCCAGACTCCAGGCGCTCTACGTCCGGCTACTGCGTCTTCCTCGGCGACAACCTGGTCTCTTGGTCCTCCAAGCGCCAGACGACGGTGTCTCGATCCAGTGCTGAGGCTGAGTACCGCGCGGTTGCTCACGCCGTGGCCGAGTGCTGCTGGCTTCGTCAGCTTCTCCAAGAGCTTCACGCGCCCGTTGCTTCTGCGACCGTCGTGTACTGTGATAATGTTAGCGCCGTCTATATGACCGCTAACCCTGTCCACCATCGTCGCACGAAGCACATTGAGATCGACATTCATTTCGTTCGCGACAAGGTTGCCTTGGGACAGGTTCGGGTGCTACATGTCCCTTCGACTCATCAGTTCGCGGACATCATGACCAAAGGCTTACCTGCACAGTTGTTCACTGACTTTAGGTCCAATCTTTGCGTCCGAGATCCTCCCGCTGCGACTGCGGCGGGTATTAGATATGTATAGTCCTTGTATACGCTGTATCTGGACATCTTGTACTCCAAACCACATTGAGCTATATATATGAAAGGTCACCCCCTAAGAGGGTGTTTCCCTACCTCTCTACAAATATGCAGACTAGCCGTCTGATGGGCTGATGGCAGAAGATCTACCAGAAACCCAGAAGCATTTGAGGACACAAGCTTGCAGCCCTGATAACGTACGTTCTCTGGTCTTCTCTGCAGAAAAAAAAATTAAAAAGGGCAGCCATTGATAAGTCTGAGATTTCATGCATTCAGGCTTTCAGGGCATAAACAAAGAGCTGGATTGTACTTTAACATCAGAACCTATGGTTCTAAATTATTCTGTGGCACGAGTTGCTAGGCAGGAGGAGAGCTAAAGCCAAAAGTGGGGAGAGGAAACATATGGGGGAGTCACAACAGAAACAAGATATCAAAAGTAGAGCAACATGCACTTGCTGTACTTGAAGGGCATTTGTGCAGCATAAAAAATCGGCCATGGCACGAGGGGGAGCATCAGTGCTGTTTCATGTGTACTCGCACTGTAGATCAATAGAATGCTTTCTTCTTTCAGGGCTTCTTCCTTTCTTCAGGCCACCACCACCAGCAAGGCAGCAAGCAGAGGCAGAGGCCGGCATGTGAAAAAAGGTTATCCACAGCTTTCTTTGCCCTTTGCACTCTCTAAACCTGCAAGTGAATGTCCACAGCAAGACTGCAGTTTGCATGAGCTGATTAGCATGACCAATTGTTTTGGTTTTCGAGATCATGCAGCAAATATACAGCTAGGGGCAAGCAGCATTTCTCTGAACAAAATAAGCAATGTGTTGATGATGTAATACTCAAAAGTTTATCAGTGTATCTGATATTCTGATGACTGCTGCATGCTTGCAGATATCTCATTTGGGAAATGATGAACAAAAGAAAAGAAAACATAGTATGCGCAGTAGTGGTTAGTTAGAAACTTAACCACACACACTGAAGTCGGCTGGGAAACTTTAGACATAATAATAATTTGACTATTTGATTCATTTGCCGCCAAAAGGACACACTTAGGCATGTAATTAGGACAAATATAAAATGATGGTGGACCACAAAATCGCGGGGCGTTACAAGTTCCAAGTATCTTTTGTGCTTGCACCACAGCTAAAAAGTAGAAAGCAATGTGAAACAAGACAAGAGCTGGAGATAATATAATGTTGTTTGACCTAGCTGAAGGGAAAGCCTAGCTATGACCCTACCCATGTTTTCTCTACACCATAGCATGTATATTTGTTCTGAAGAGCAAGGCGATGATGTCCTAAACGGCTAAACCCTAAGAGGAGGGATCCCTGTATACTGTATATATATCAACTTGCATGTTATGGAAGAGGATCTAGTTAGTATAATTAAGCAGCTCATCGCTCATGCATGCATGGTTAGCAAGCAAGTTTTATTACTACAGAGAGCATGGCAGCTTTGAATTAATCATGCAGGCCAGCACAAGAAAAATTGTGTGCCACAATGCATGGAATACCACCATATTTGCATCTTGTTCATGTAGCACGCAGAAACTTCTTTTTAGGAATCGACGGAGGGGGAGATCCCCTCCTTAAATTAAATTGATTACTCAAAAGACATTACAAGACCCAGCACACAGAAACCATGCGCTTGCTTGCATGTCAGCAAAAACAGTAACATATAATGTACACTACAGACAGTTATATTGAAAATAGTGGGTCTAAAAACAGATATATCACCAATATATCAGCTATATAGATAAGCAAATGTATTTTCTGTTACTTGCACATACCAGATGCATGGTATACTGTGGTGGGAGGAAGATCAACCAATAAGTTGCGTATATAGCCAGATCCCAGATGTATTACCTACCTCAATATATAAACTGTATATGTGTGGCTAAGCGTATAATGCCATATATAACTTGACAAACTAACGACCCAATGTAGATCACAAGGAAAAAACATTACAAAAATTGAACCAAATCCAGTGGAGTTAACAGTAGGAAATGCCACATCAGACGAGCTACAAATATACCACTTAATCAGTATACATATATATGACCTGAAAGAGCATTACACGCTTGGGCATAATACAATCGAAATTGATTAGCTGTTATTCGAAAAACAAATTCATGTGAGGGCCGGGAGGTGTAGCTAGCTAGCAGTGGCAACAAGAACAAGACGATCGAGCGCTGGTGAGCTGAGGGAGCTCCCTTCAGTCCAAGCATGGAGTAGGGAAGAGAGAACAGTCTCCCGCATCATTCACTCATTCACACGGTACATCGATCAATTCCACCGTGTGTACGGGTGAATGAGTCAGCAGCTCGTTCAATCCCCGCTACATCCCACGAGTGGGCTGAAGAAAGCTACCTCAAATATCTGCTGCTTCAATGATATATATCTTCCAAGTAAAAATTATTAGTTAAAGGCTCCACGATCAATTAGTACAACATAATTACAAGTAATTTCACGCACAGAGACCAATATCCATTAGTATTAGAAGATCAAAGCGAAGGCTTTTCCCATGAAAAATCATATATCATCGTGTTACACAATTAACATTTACACTAAGCAGGTTAGCAACATGATCGCGCTCATGAAATCAGGTCTTAATTTTTACATCTAGTTAACAGTCTTGGATGGCCACTGTTTAAAACTTTAAATACAAAAAAAAACAGAAGTAAAAGTTGGCACGCGTGCACTAATATTGGATTACTAGCTTAGACAAACTTTCCGCAAAGTAAATCAACCAAATAACAGATCAATCGATGTGCGTACCTAGAAAGAATTAACATATGGTCCTTAACTTCTCATCTCTTCGTAATAATGATATCGATCAGAGTACTGCAGAAACATGCAAGAGAATTGGGAATCTTGAAGCAAAATGAGTTCTCCAAGAAATAAGAAAACAAACGGATAATACATGACTTAAAACAATGAGCTCAATCAAACTAAGCTTCAGTTTTTGGAACATAAAGTCTAAAAAAATGAATTAGCTAGGTTAAGTTATGCATACACATGTACAGAACAATTAAAATACATGAATATAATTGCCAAATGAAACAGTAGCCTAATTAATTTCTCCTCTCAGGAATCAGTTTACTTAAGTTTTCAGATAATAAAATCCACTCAAATAGATGTGAGTACATATGTAGCTACCTAAATTTATCCACTCAAGGAAGTATGTACTAGTACTACTTCTTTCGACATAAGAGATTTAGAAATACCAAGTAGTTGAGTACACGTAAAGGTTATAATAAGTAAATATAGTAACAGATACAGATCCTGCAAAACCTGTATCAGGTATATCGATCATCTTCTGAACATTTAAGTATTCTAACAGAGACAGATGAGAGAGAGAGAGAGAGAGAGAGAGAGAGAGAGAGAGAGAGAGAGAGAGAGAGAGAGAGCCGACAATTGATCAGCACTCGACTGATCCTGACAATTGATCAGCACTCGACTGATCCTGCAGAGCTCCAAAGTCGAAAAACCAAATCTCATGTTCAGATCCACACAGAAGCCAAAAAGCACAGGGAGAAGAAGAAAGAACAAGAGCCATACAGTCACACTGAGCATATCTAGCTATGTTGGAAGACGAACCTGTTCTCACTTATCCTGAGATCGATGCACAGAAATGAAGATCCAGGCCATATAAAGGCTGATTCCACCTCTCATGAACCTATTATCAAATCAGTTGAGAGATCATAGTAGTACTAGCGACTGGAAAGCTAGATGGGGACACAACCAACATCGACAAACACATGTGGCTATGCACTCATGCCCATACCGCATGCAAGTAACCCAATACATGCTCTGCTAGAAGGGAATAAATCAAAGCTAAGCTACAGAGGAATGAGCCCACCACAACAATAAATCAAGAAAAGCAAAGCAAACTAATTCCACCCTTTTGTTTTCTTAAGTTTTGCAAAAGTCTAAAAGCACAGATCATGAGAGGTCATGATGAGGAAAATGACCAATCAATATGGCATTTAGCAGGATGAAGGAGTGTATCTTTCTGAGACGCCCCGAAGGGGAAGGTTGTTTGGTCAGTGACTTGTGGTGTTTGGGAAGCTAGATCTAGCAAGACAGAGTAGATATAACTTATATGACCTAGGGAAGAGCGACCTGCAGGGCTAGCTGAGGAGTCAGAGGGTGAGGAAGAAGGATTAGAAAGAATGGTTTGGTGTTTGCAACTTGCAAGAGGCCGGCTTCAGCAGGAAGAAATGCTCAGTGGAAGTAGGTGGTGTGGTGCGGGTGCTCTCTCTTGTGCTGTGGTTTAACTAGCACGGTGGCTTGTGCAAAGTTAGATTTATTTTAAAGTTTATACTATATTTATACTATTTAGATTTTTAAGACATCATAAAGATTAAAAATAATAATATAAGCTTAAAAGAAAATACAACTTGAGGAATGTAATTGAAGTATGAACTTTGATGGAATAAAATTATTGAGCGTGATAAGTTGTTGGAGTTCTTAGAAACGTAACAACTCTCCATTATGCATGAATCATGTAGCTGCATGCTCCTATTCTTCCTCCATCAGTTATTTTTTTTCCAAAATGTATGCATACGCATATACCTCTATTTAATATAAGCAATACGTTGATTATGTGTGCGGCAAATTATGTTATTAGTTTATATGGTATTATAGTACCTTGCTCACATATACATCGATACACCATGAGCTACCTACCTTAAACTTATCTTCCCTCGCACACTTGTTGCCACACTGAACCATGTGTCTTCTATCTCTTCTCGTCGTCGCAACTTTTCTGCTTCAACCTCCAACAGCAAGCACATTCTCGATCTCTTTCTCTCAGTTGCTACCCCTTCCATTGCAACACTCTACTGTATAGTTATCTTTTACTTCTCTCCAATTATTGATTAATGTTGACAGTTGCGACATCAAACACGCATACACATACAATAGTCGTTGATCCCTGCAGGGGACACCCTCCATGCTGCTCTCCAGTGACCCCAAGCCTATTCCCTACGGCCGCATCATCCCTATTCCGAGCTCTTTACTTCTCTTCTTCTGTACGCTCGTGTTTCTATTTGTACGGATGCATGCATACACACACACACACACACACACACACACACACACACACACACTAACTATATACATGCATAATGTTATATATATCCGATGTTCTCTTCTTCGACGTTAGCCAACTCAACATTGTGGCTTCCTCAATAATCGCAGCGACCTCATATCTTTACTGATGTCGGCATGTCTACTTTAATCATTGTCTAACGATATGGAAATCTTCTCACTATCGCTGGTGATATTGTGCCCCTCACTAGCAATCGATGGCACGCTCCTAGCTACTCGATGGCTATATATCTTCCATAGCTCATCCTCAATACAAAGTTTCATCTCTTCTCTGTCAGGACTTCTCCATAATCAAGCTTCCTTGGCCATTGACTTCTTCAACAATGCCGACGATCACCACTTGTCGTCGCGGCCCTTTGCTTATTAGATTCTGCCCTTTCTCTTCAATGCCTCCAGTGAGTAACACACCACCAGCTTAGCTCTTTGCTTCTCTGTGGATCAATGCCTTCTTGCAGTACAGATCGACGTCATTACACTCTTTTGTGGTCTACTCTGACAACGTTCGTGTTATCTTCGTTATTACTTTTATTTTTATTCAAAATTTCAATTATTTTTTTATTAGATTTCATATACAAATCAAATTGCAATTTTTTATTTTGAATTTGAGTTATTTAGGTATTTTCCTTTGGAATTCGTATGAAAATCAAATTGTAAATTTTTTTAATTTTTATTCTTAATTTAAATTAGTTAGGGTTTAGTTTAGAATTTGTATTGAAATCAAGTTGCTCATTTAAATTTATTTTTATTTTAAATTGCAATTATTTTTTGTTGGAATTCGTAAGCAAATCTGATTGCTATTTTTTTAGTTTGTATTTTGAATTATATTTATTTAGGGATTTTACTTAGAAATTAGTGTGGAATCAAATTGCTAATTTAATTTAATTTTTATTCTTATTTTCAATTATTTTTTATTGGAGCCGCATACAAATTCAATTGTTGATTTTATTTAATTTATTCTAAATTTTAGTTATTTAGGTATTTTACTATGGAAATCAAATTGGAGATTTTTCTTTTATTTTTACTCTGAATTTCATTTTTTTGTTGGATTTTGTATAAAAAATATAATTTATATTTTTTTCCTTTAATTTTTCGAAATAAGTCCATTTTACCCTCTTTAACTATTGTGTTTGTCTAAAATTCAACCCTAAACTACGAAGCTGGGTAATCAACACCCTTCAACTGTCAAAGTCGAGTATATTACCCCCCTGAGACCAAAACAATTGTGGTTTCGCTGGCGGTGACATCTATGTGGGAAAATTCACTAACATCGTTTCCATGTCGAATTCCACATCAAGGTCCACATCACTCTTCTTCTTCCTCCTATCCCTTCCATCTTGTTCTTTCTCTCAGTCCACCACTGCCGCTGGCACCACGCTCCTCTGCCTCCTCGTGCTCCACTTCCTCCTCGCACCTGGGGCCGCACGGATTAGGCAGATCAATCTGTGCACTATGGAGACAGTGGTGGCCACTGTCTGCACGAGCTCTTGGGAGGTGGTGTTGTGCGCAGAAGGGAGAGGAAGAAGGCCAAACCCGGGGTGGACAATTCCTTGTGCACAGATCTGGCGAGACGGCGACGAGGCGACCGACAATGGAGGAGCGGCAACCTTCTTTCTCAGCTTCGGTGAGACCCCACCGGTGCACCTCATCCAGTACAGCTCCAGATCTGGGTCACGGCGACAGCGAGGCGTTGCAGCTGGCCTTCTACCCCAGCCCCGGTGTGGCCAGGAACACCGGTGATGCTATCAACAAGGTGCACCTCACTTGTGAGGTCTTCTTCCTCACAATCGGCGTCGCCAAGGTGTTCCTGCTCTGCCTTGGCGTGTACATGCCCCACTGTCAACCACCACCTCAGATCCACTGGATCTCACCGTCCCTGAGCCAGTCGCTATCGAATCTGCCTTCCCCGAGCCCGCCCGCCGTCAGATCTACCATCCCCGAGCTTCTTCCTCAGCTCTGGCGGTGTACACCTCAGGCGAGCGACAACTTGGCAAGTGGACACATGTGGAAGAGGCGCGACGACGACGGTGGCGAAGGTCGTTGTTGCAAGTGCTACAAATAAGATGGCGGGCAGTAGACGGTCATCGTGGCAAGTGGTGGTGACTGGTGAGGGATGTCCATGGGGAGAGTAGTAAGAGATAGAGAGGATGAGAGAGGAGGAAAATGGGGGAGAAGAAAGAGAGTAAGTGAAGTAGTACGAGGGTGGCATCCACGTCGGTGAAACATGTACACGTAGATGAGCCAACGCTTCTGCACGTTTGTGACTTAGCGCCACATATGTTAAAGGACTCAAAACTGGCGCACCAAAACCGGAGAGAAATGGCCTCAAGGGAGGGGGGGGGGGTAATGTACAAGGGTTTGACAGTTGAGGGGTGTCGATTATGTTGAGGGTTGAATTTTATACAAACGTGATAGTTAAGGGGGCTAACATGGACTTATTTCTAATTTTTTATTTTGAATTAGAATTATTTAGGGATTTTACTTTGGAATTCATGTGGAAATCAAATTGCTAATTTTAGTTTTTTTTTTATTCTGATTTTTTTATTTTTTATTGGAATTCATATATAAATCCAATTGCTATTTTTTTGTTTTTATTCTGAATTATATTTATTTAGTGATTTTACATAGAATTCATATGAAAATCAAATTGGTAATTTTATTTTAATTTTTATTCAGAATTCCATATTTTTTTTATTGTACTTGACATGGACAATTTCTTTTAATCTAGAACGTTATAATCTGAACCTGCCAGAATCGACGGTGTAGATCTTTATCCTACCGATTAGCGTATGAATTTTTAGACCTTAAGAGCGAATGTGGTGATTTCTTTTTTTATTGCTTTAATAAGATAATAGATCTGCCAGCTATTTGCTATTCTGCAGGTTGACCGCTTCATAGTCTCTAGCTAAAACACTTATCTTTGTTTTTACGTTTTGGGGACAATAATAATGTATGAGTTAATTGCATTGTTGATACAGTTTAACATGGCACCGACAGGCAGCTGCCAAAATTACTATAGATAATTACTACCGGCCGGCCGGCCGGCCGGAGGATCGGATTTTAAAAATGGAAAAGGCATGTGAGTGCCATGCCGCCCTTGGATCTGCATTGCAGCCTGACCATTGACGCCATATATGAATGATATCTGCCTGTCCAGCCGTGGCATGCATGTCGCTAGCAGAGCAGGCTTAGCTATATATGCTTATTGCTTTTACTCGGCAGATCTTCAGAGGCCGTCGCGCGCGACGGTGGCGGAGACGCACGCAGTCGCTAGCTACCTCCCGGCGACCCGGCCGGCCGGCCGGCCATCGGCGTATGTATACATATGCAGACGACTAGACGTTGGATCGAGTACGTTGCCGATCGAGTGGAACTGGGAAGAAGATTCATTCTCCTTAACTCCCAATTCCCATCAAGGTATGAATACATATGATGGGCCTCCGAGAGGACGGCCCAATTCTCATTAGCCTGGGCCCATGGCCTTGTCCACCTTACAGAGCATGGGCCTATTCGTTGAGTTCGACTGGTTTGTCCAGCTCGCTCCACGCTTGTCGGTACTATTCCCAGAGGCCAGACCGGCCACACCGGTCTGACTCTCGGAAACGAGATATTTCGATATCGGTCTATAGTTGGTATAATTATGATTGGTATTGTCCGATATTGTTAATATTGATCGGTATCGAAATTGATATGACCAGTATCAAACTGGTATAGCCGGCATTGATTAATATCAAGATCGATATAGAACGCAATACTACGTATCGATCGTACCGGCTAAGTTTGGTCCAAACTCTCCAAACTCTCTCTCTCTCGGCTAAGGAGGAGAGGAGCTCAGCAAATGAATTAGTTGGGCGATCGAGCAAGGAAGGGGAGGGACCATCAAAGACAAGCAAAGTGTCTCCTCTCCTCTCCGCCTCCCAACCCCAGCCCATGGCGTACCGCCGGAAGCAGGGGCCCGTCGCCGCCGACGATCACCGGATGTCCCAACCCCAGGCATGCACCTTCCCTTCCTCTCCCTCTCTCATCCCTCTAATATACCGTCCAATTTCTTTGACTACTGCCAATTTGCTTCTAGCCCTTGCTTTGAATACATCGGATCACATCACGTCAAACTTGCTGACCTCTGGTTGTGCCATCTTTCGACCAACACAAAAATGTTGGAATCTTGCTTAATTTCTCCGTCCTGCTCTTATTTCTTAGTAAGACCTACCTACCATACGAGTGGAGTGGTGTAATAATGATTGGAGTACTTTATAGCTGCGATTACTTGCAGAGGATCCACCCCATTTCCTAATTGAAATTTTGGGACTGCTGTATGGAAGTCATGAATTGATGCAAGTTATTTCTCCTCTTTCTTGACAATTTTGGGTTCAGCTCTTGGAGCAGTAAATTTGATCGTAAATAGGAGCATGTCACCTCCTTAAATCACCATCATCTGATTTTATCTCAGAGAGAATAAACAAGTAATCATCTCACATTTGTTTCTGGTGTTCACTTTCAAGTGCTCCTTCCTGAAAATTAGCGTGTCCGTGTCACATATAATTATATTTGTGATCGACCGATATCTGTAACACATGATATGTTAATTTGTCGGTGGATACAAATGAGCAGGATTCGGCTACTTCATCATACAGTTTACACATCGCTGAAAAGCATGCATGAACCTAAGCTCGGATTGTGGGGAGCTTTGGCAAGAAAGGCCAAGGGCGTTCTCGACGAGGATGCTGCTGCGCATAAGTTCGACGACTATAGAAAAGACCAAACCCCTCGCAAGTTCGATTCATCCAATGGAGCTCAGATGAGGTAGCAAGTATATATTGAGCTCAGTCCGCATACATTGGTGAAACACAATAAATGACACTCATTAAACTTATTATCCATGACCTTTTTTAGGAACCCATGACCTTGTCTCTTAGGTGACGTTCCAATAAATGATTATTTTACCTTCCTTGCATTCCTTTCTTTTTTGTGATTTCAGGCCCCTCAATCTCGTTGGTCATTCAAGAACTATGGGAGGACAGAAAGGAGTGAATCTCGAACAAGATCGGAGGCGCTTGCTGCTTCTGTCAATCAGCTTGGTGGAAGAATCAGAAATGCCTTGGAAGTAATATCCTTATCATCATGCCGCTCTAATTTTTTTACACTGTTACCAACACAAGTCACACAACCATTAAAAGTTGCTTCATTCTGAGTCTTCTTTCTGTCGACTAACTTGCTTTTTTTCTCTCTGTGTGTAACAGGAAGGCCTCACTATTGTCGATAATAAAACAGCCAATATCATCGAGGAAACAAAGAAGATACAAATTAGAAGGAAGCCTAATTGTTCCAGTTCGTATACGCAGAACCTCGCTGCAGATACATTCACCCCTCCTAATTTCTCACAAAAGCAAGCTGAAGCTTCAGCCTAGGAGACTCAGTTAAAAGCTTCTCGCGACGTAAGGTGCCATATGATTATAACTCAATTAGGAATGTGCTTTTCCAGGTCCTTCATGGAAACTTTATAGTAGAGCTACTAGACTTTTTGCACGGAAAAAGCTTGCAATGCTTAGAGTTAGAGGTGCTTATATTCTTAGCTCAACATCTAGGATTAGATTTTCTAGTTTCATTTATTTGAAGATACCGGCAGCATCACATCAGTAATTCTCAGCAGCAATAAATAAAAACATATGGGCATTTGTGTGTTATGCTGAGAGATATTTGTACTAAGTTTCACTGTAGTCCTGTACTAAGTTCTTGGTTATAGCTGTTGTCAATGTGGTTCAAAAAGAGGCCTGTCTACTTTTCACCATCCATTTTGATAGCAATATTTTAGACAAGTGAATATACTCATTTGTAGTTTATGTGTGCGCAATGGTTCTTTCTCTTACTGTAACACCCTGGCTACACGGAAGCTAAGATATTACTTAAAAGTCTTAACATATATCAACAATACGAAATAATTTCAGCAATCTATCAACTAATATCATGTAGGAATCAACAAATAATAGAATGATCATAAGAATTGAATCAGAATTCAACAACATATCAAACTCTAACTACCTAATCATATTGAATCATCTATGATAAACCTATCAATAGACTATACGAAGATCTTAGGCAATTACTATCTCAACATATCATAATGGAAGAGGACATCAACCATCAAACTCCAATTATTACAATTCAATATTTATCCAATAAAATGTAATGACAAGTTCATCTAATTAAAGGTGATTAAAGTAATGTGAATGAAGTGTTCCGCAACTATTCCCTCTCAAGTATGCCGTCCTCAATATTTACCTAAAATAAATAAACACAGCAAGAATGAGTCCACGACTCAGCAAGTACAAAGGAATAATATGAATAAGAACATGACAATCACATTATAGAATATGAACGTAGAATAGTAGAAATCACATGAATGAATGAAATGTATGAACACCACTTCTGCTTATACCGGTATAGTGAGTGAACACCCCCTACACATTGTTTCAGGTTGCTAATGCAATGGCTACTAAAGCAAAACTTGTACTCCGTGAAATAAATACAGTTAAAGCTTATCTAGCTTTCGCTAAGCAGCGATGTGCTCAGCTAGAAGAAGAGAACAAGATCTTGCGTGAAACTAAGCAGAAAGGGGTCAAAACTGAAGAAGATGATGACCTGGTAAATTTTTTTCTTAGGCCAATTGATCCCTAGAGTTATATTGTTTTCTCTATTCTTCATCAACTGTGTACTTCTTAATTTTATTCACCCTATTGAAAGTGTAAATATCAAAGAGGGATGGGATTAGTATATAGCTTTCTATCATACATTGCTCACTAATAATAATATGATATTAGTTGCTTTTTTCCTTCTTTCTGTTTCTACACATTTCTAATAATTCTGTGAATTCTTACTAAATTTTAAAGTGGTTGATTCACATGAAAGTGTGCAATATGGTGATGGGATGGGAGGTTGAATCCATAATCTTAATTTAAAGGAATAAGTCCATATTACACCCCTGAACTTAGGTCCGAGTTCAAAAAACCCCCTGAACTCTAATACCGTTTGGTTTACACCCTCGAACTACCAATATTGTTTGGTTTACACCCCTCGGGCCGAAACCACCCGATTTATCGCCTACGTGGCACTTTGGCCCACTTGTCAGACGCCAAATGCAGATAGAGAGAGAGAGAGAGAGAGAGAGAGAGAATGGCGCTGCTCATTCCTCCCCAAATCTCTCCTTTCCACTCTCTCTTGGCGCCGCCGCCTCTTCGCCCAACCGCCTCCGGGTTCAACCTGTGCTGCTCACCGGCTCCGGCTCCTCCCGCATCCACGCGTGCCTCCCCGGCTTCCCCGTGCGGCTCGGCCCCGGCCCGCCTCCTCTTGTGCGGGTGCTCGGACCTTGTGCAGCGCCAGCGGTGGGGTGGCACGGGGAGGAGGAAGGGGTACGCATGGGCTGCACCCGGGGGTGGGGAGGTCGGCGGTGGGGTTGGGGAAGCCTGGGGGTGGTCGTGGTGGTGGGGCGGCGGCGACTGTGGGCGGAGGAGGAGTGGCGGCGGAGGAGCTTCTCAGCGGCGGAGAAAGGGTGGAGGTTGGGGAAGAGTAGAGGGGGATTAGGGGCACGCGGTGACGCGGCGGGTTCAGTGAAACGCTCACCGGTGCGGCTAAACGGTGGTGGGGTGGTGGTGGCTGAAACCAGGCGGCGATGGGGGCTTCGGCTCCGGCGGCTTGCTTAGTGGCGAAGAAGAAGAGGGAAGGTGGGAAAGTGGAGGGCCTTGGGAGGCACAGCGTGACGCGGTCGGCGTGGTGAGGAACTCACCGGAGGCGGCGAACGACGGAGATGCGGTGCGGTGGAGACGGGAGCTCGGTTCCGGCTTTGCGTTTGAGGAAGAAGAGGGCAGGAGAAGAAGGGAGCCGCCGGTTCGATCCCCTGGTGCCGCCTCCAAATGGAGCAGTCGTCGGCCCGCGCTCCCCTCCGGCCGTCCCGGCGCCTAGCGCCGCCGCCCGTGCGTGCCCCCTCCTGCGCCCGTGACTCCTCCCTCTCCCACCCTATCGCTGGCTCCTCACACCCGCCGCACGACCCACCTGACCCGGTCCTCCCATGGCCAGCCTGTAGGAGGAGGTGGTTGCCACGTAAGCCAAAACCAATGACGTGGCTGCCACGTAAGCTAAAACCAATGACGTGGCTGCCAATATGGCTAAAACCACCAATGAAACCAACCTAGGGTGTAATTTGCTCCGGTTTTGACAATTGAGGGGTGTAAAGTGAACAGTTTTATAGTTCGGGGTGTTTTTTGGACTCGGGCTATAGTTCCAGGGTGTAAAATGAATTTATTCCTAATTTAAATTAAACACTCGCGGATCCATACTTTCATCTGACTGTTAACTAAATAGATCACAGTCAAACTGCCTTTTCATTTGAAGAGGTTTACTAGTGTCTTTTCAATTATTGCTTTAGTACAAGTTAATTTTAATGCTGCCTTTTAAGTTGATGACTATAGCCTGCCCTCTCCGAGTTATACTGAAATAGTCATTCTCCTTGAAACAGATCCGCATGCAACTGGAGACATTACTGGCCGAGAAATCAAGGCTGGCACAAGAAAATTCCATGTATGCCCGTGAGAATCGCTTCCTGCGTGAGATAGTAGACTTTCACCAATTCACCACCCACGATGTTGTCTCGTTGGATGTTGGTGACATGGAATGACACCTACAACGAAAATATGTTTCCAGTGGTTGAAGCTTATTTTGTTGAAAATACGAGTATTTTTCGAATTACTTTAATTCAGAAATATAATAGATAAATTATGAGAATTACTCTAGTCATTTTCACAAAGTAAATGAACAAGAACACTATAGCCATACTAAGATCCAGAAGGACATAAACTAGTATACCTATCTCAGTGTTCAAGTTAACAACAGATAAGAAAACTAACCAACTAATATGTGTAAGATAGACATACCGGATGCGATAAAGGAGTAGCGGCGAGGAGTTCCGGATCCAGATGCGCAGCAGAGTCTTGTCGTTTGTCATGGCGTAGTGGTAGTAGTCGTGCCGTTGATGTAGACGTAGCAGAGAAACGAATGAAGAAGAAGAAGTGAGCAGTCGTGCGAACGCTCCCCAAAAACCTTATTTGTCGTCGCTCGTGCAAGCCTTCGATGACGATGGTTCCGGCTCGCTCTCCGGTGCGGCGACGTACACGCGCCTCGCCGGGATGGAGATCGCCAGAGACAGCAACAAAACCAGTGGTATACTATTGTCTTTCGTGGAGAGTGTTCATCAGCCAGAAGAACAAGTGCTCTGTTCCATATAAAGTCAAAAGCCCAGAGACTAGAAATGGTCATCATTACCCACTAGTAACTGCAGCCATTACCCAGTCACTAGTAACCGCAGCCATTACCCAGTCACTAGTAACCGCAGCCATTACTGCTACCGATTTATGAAACAGAGCATGTTCTACTTAATGAAAGAGACTAGAAACGGTCACCATTACTCACTGGTAACTGAACCGTTACTGCCAGCCGTTTGTTAATGCCATTAACTACGAGTCAGTGTGTTTCGATTTTCGAATAGATAAAGAAAAACGCGCACGCACCCGACACGCCTGCGTACGCGCGCATACGCATACGCATACGCATACGCACACGCACATGCACACGCACCCGCACCGCACGGCACGGCACGGCACGGCTCGGCTCGGCTCGGCGAGGCGAGCGAGCGAGCGAGCGCGCGCGTGTATTGGCTCTCTCCAATTCCACAAGGGGGCTACCACGTTCCACCTTTTAAAGTGGTGTAACTCCCATTCAACTCTCTATATGGGACTAAATAGTTTTAGCACATGCACATGGGCCTTTGGGATTTTCCAGGGATTGATTAGGATTAAACATGGGCCCAGCCCGTATTAATTCCAACAATCCCCCACCAGATCCCAAGGGCACATGTCAAATGCCTTGATCCACAGTATTGTTTTGATATACCAGTGTTTTGATGGAGACCGGTTAAGGTTGAACATCCACCTAGAACAGAAGCTACACTTATCCACAACTGCACAATGGACTGAGCATTGAATTGACAGTTTTGTGTGGATAAGTTTTACTTAAGTCCTTAATCGATACAGTGCGCAGCATCCCGCGGGTTGAAGCATATGAGTCATACTCCTGGCCTATTCATGAGCTTCCTAGAGATTACCCTATCTCATAGACTGTGACTAGCAGTCGGGTTCATATAGGTGTGTTCTTTCAAGACTGCTCTGTAGGACAGCATCTTTGCTTAAACAAGCCACATAACACATTAAGATAATAATCAACCTGCCATACAGATTTAGGAGAGAATTGCATCTCCAATGGAGTGGGTCTATAAAAGTATTCTCCTCCCAGTTAACAAAAAGCTTGTTTCGCCAATCCTACTTCACGGGATCTCCGATCATATAGGATGGGTTACCACTATAGTATAACTCACGTGGGTCTCAAACCCATCTCCCTCGATGCATTGTCTATCACATTCCGTGATAAACCCTTTGTGAAGGGATTCGCGATTCTTAGTCGTTTGGATATAATCCAAAGCTATTACTCGGAGTTTCTCATTTTTCCGCGATTTGATCTTCTCTTCACATGTCTTGATGCCTTCATATTATCCTTAGAACTGCTCACTTTGGCGATCACGATCGATTGTCACATTCATCGAAATAGCGTGCAGGTTTTTCAACCACCGCAAATCCATCAAGAGCTCACGAAGCCATTCGGCTTCAACGATGGCGATATCTAATCTTGTGAGTTCGCTTCCATTGTTGACCTCGTTAAGATGGTCTGCTTGCAAGACTTCCATGAAACAGCGCCACCTCCAAGTGTGAAGACATATCCACTTGTGGCCTTAATCTCATCAGCATCAGATATCCAATTTGAATCGCTATAACCCTCCAGTACCCTAGGGTACCCGGTATAGTGAATGTCATAACTCATAGTACCTTTTAGATATCGCATTACCCTCTCAAGAGCATGCCAATGATCATCTCCCGGATTAGAAACAAAGCGGCTTAGTTTGCTCACGACAAGAAACGAGATCGAACCTAGTACCGCTAGCTAAATACATGAGTGAACCAATTATCTGAGAATATCTCAATTGGTCTCTGGCTATTCTCCGATTCTTCCTAAGCAACATGCTAGGATCATAAGGTATTGGAGAGGATTTGCAGTCGCTATAACCAAAACGACTCAAAACCTTTTCCACATAATGGATTGCAACAATGTAATCCCACCATCATCACCTCTCAACAGCTTGATGTTCAAGATAACATCAGCTACTCCCAGGTCTTTCATCTCAAAATTCTGAGACAAGAAATCCTTGACTTCCTTAATTACATTAAGGTTGGTCCCAAAGATCAGTATGTCATCAACATACAGACATAGAATGACTGCCTCGCCCCCACCATGGCGATAATACACACATCTTTCAGCTTCATTCACAACAAAGCCTGCAAATGTTAAAGTTTTGTTGAACTTTTCATGCCACTGCTTAGGTGCTTGTTTAAGACCATACAAAGATTTCAACAACTTGCACACCTTTCCTTCTTGACCATCTACTACAAATCCATCTGGTTGTTCTATGTAAATTTCCTTGTCTAACTCTCCATTTAGGAAAGCCGTCTTAACGTCCATCTGATGAACGAGAAGACCGTGTGAGGCAGCCAGAGATAGTAGTACTCGAATAGTGGTCAATCTAGCCACAGGTGAGTAAGTATCAAAGAAATCTTTGTCTTTCTTTTGAGTATAACCCTTGGCCACAAGCCGTGCCTTGTACTTCTCGATAGTACCATCAGGCCTAAGCTTCTTTTTGAACACCCACTTACATCCTACAGGTTTACAACCATAAGGACGCTTAGTGATCTCCCAAGTTCCATTAGAGATAATGGAATCCATTTCACCACGGACTGCTTCCTTCCAGTATTCAGCATCTGGAGAAGCATATGTTTTAGAAATGGTACTTGGAGTATCATCCACAAGGTACACAATGAAATTAGGAACAAAAGACTTTGCAGTCCTTTGTCTTTTACTCTTCCTCAGAATTTCATTGTCTTCCTTCTCAGGAATTTGCTCAGGGGTTTGCTCAAAATATTCCATTGGAATGGCAGGTTCAGGAGTTGTATCAGGCTCCTGACTTGATGAAATAGGCATATCTTTCATCGAAAAAATATCCTCAAAGAATGTAGCATCTCTGGACTCCATAATTGTACCGACATGCACGTCAGGTACTCCAGATTTCATCACTAGAAATCTATATCCAACGCTATGATGAGCATAGCCTAGAAAAACGCAATCCACGGTTTTTGGTCCAAGCTTACGCTTTTTTGAAATTGGCACATTGACTTTCGCTAGACAACCCCAAGTGCGCATGTATGAAAGTGGTAGTCTTTTCTTCTCCCATTGTTCATATGGGGTTATCTCTTTATTCTTTGTGGGAACCCTGTTTAGGACATGACATGAAGTCAATATAGCCTCCCCCCACCATGCTTTGGAAAGACCCGCTGTTTCTAACATGGCGTTAACCAAATCCGTTAGAGTGCGGTTCTTTCTTTCAGCAACCCCGTTTGACTGGGGTGAATAGGGAGGCGTCCTCTCATGGATTATACCATGTTCCTCACAGAATAAATTAAACTCATTAGAAAAGTACTCGCCGCCACGATCAGACCCAACCCTTTTGATTTTCTTTTCAAGTTGGTTTTCAGCTTCTACTTTATAGATTTTAAAGTAGTGAAGAGCTTCATCTTTAGTTTTCAAAAGATACACATAACCGAACCTAGTGGAGTCATCAATCAAAGTCATGAAATATATATTACCACCTTTTGTCAACACACCATTCATCTCACACAGATCTGAATGTATGAGTTCTAATGGTGCCAAGTTTCTTACCTCTGTGGCCTTACGAGGCTTACGAGGCTGCTTTGATTGAACACAAACTTGACACTTAGAACCTTTGGCAAGGATGAATTTCGGGATTAACTCTAAACTGGCTAACCACGTCATGCAACCAAAATTTATGTGACAAAGTCGTGAATACCAAATAGTAGTCCCATTACCACTGAAAACATGGTTCACAACATTATTACACAAATCTGAAAGAGATAGGCGGAACAAGCCTCCACACACATAGCCTTTTACCAACAAATTATCCACACTTGGACATTACAAATTTATTGGACTCAAATACTAGTCTAAAGCCATCTCTACACAGAAGAGATCCGCTCACGAGATTCTTATTGATAGATGGCACATGATGCACGTTCTTCAGTTGCACAATCTTCCCCGAAGTAAACTTCAGATCGACCGTGCCAACACCATGAACAGTGGCATGTGACCCGCTCCCCATTAGAACGGTGAATCCCGAGTGACTGGTAAGAAGAGAACAATGAAATATCAGACACACATGTATATTAGCACCGATATCTATCCACCAATCGGTAGATTGACATACGAAAAAACGATGGGTAAATTACCATACCCGATGTTCCGTCTCGAGAGTACCAACAACAACATTAGCGATTTAGAATTCGCCCTGGCGATTCTTCCCACCCTTGCGTTGGCGCAATCCTTGGCCCAATGACCGGGTTCGCCACACACAAAGCAAGGGCTATCTTTGTGTTCTTTTTCTTCTTCTTGAAGCTAGTTGTTTGTGCGATCTTGTTCTTGCCTTTGAACTTTTGAGCTTGGCCATTCTTTTCTCGTACCACATTGGCACTAGAATGTCCTCATTACCTCTAATGTGTGTATCTTTTGCCTCGCCTTCTCTTCAACATCAAGAGACCCAATGAGATTTTAAACAAAAACTCTTGTCTCTTGTGTTTCGAGAAGTAGCAAAATTCCTCCAAGAAGGAGGAAGCTTGGCAATAATGCCTCCCGCGACAAACTTGTCCAGAACACACATTTGAAGTGCTCTAGTTCTTTGGCCATGGATTGTATCTCATGAGCTCGCTCAACTACTGTAACATCACAACCATTCTATAGTCATGATATTGCTCCATAAGATACAATTCACTACTCGCATCCAAACCCCAAACTTGGCCTCAAGTGCATCCCACATCTCTTTCCCGCTTTGATCACCATGTATGCATCAACTAACTTATCACCAAGAACGCTTATCACGACACCTTTAAAAGGTTATCGCTGACCTCGAACGCTTTCTCTGCTCAGAGTAAGTGTTCCTTCAGCTTGCCACTTGCCACATGAAAACGCTCATGGCGCTTAGCCAAAGCACCATCTTGGTGTGCCACCTCTTGTAATTCGCGACCGTCGAATTCAAAGGGTTTTAGCGCAATGCAAAAAACCGATTGACTAAAAATGCCTAAAATAAGGTTTTGGATTGTTGAAAGTATGAGCATTTTTCAATTACTTTAATCCGAAATATAGTAGATAAATCATGAGAATTACTCTAGTTATTTTCACAAAGTAAATGAACAAGAACACTATAGCCATACTAAGATCCGTATGACATAAACTAGTATACCTATCTCGGTGTTCAAGTTAACATCGATAAGAAAACTAACCAACTAATATGTGTAAGATAGACATACCCGATGCGATAGAAGGAGTAGCGGCAGAGGAGTTCCGGATCCGATGAGCGCAGCAGAGTCTTGTCGTTTGTCATGGCGTAGTGGTAGTAGTCGTGCGCTTGATGTAGACGTAGCAGAAACGAATGAAGAAGAAGAAACGGCGATGCGCGAACGCCTCCCAAAAACCTTATTCGTCGTCGCCGTGCAAGCCTTCGATGACGATGGTTCCGGAGGCCTGCTCTCCCGGTGCGACCGTACACGCGTCTCGCCGGGATGGAGATCGCCAAAGACAGCAACAAAACCAGTGGTATACTATTGTCTTTCGTGGAGAGTGTTCATCAGCCAGAAGAACAAGTGCTCTGTTCCATATAAAGGCAAAAACCCAGAGACTAGAAACGGTCACCATTACTCACTGGTAACTGAACCGTTACTGCCAGCCGTTTGTTAATGCCATTAACTGCGAGTCAGTGCGTTTCGATTTTCGAATAGATAAAGAAAAACGCGCACCCGACCCGACCCGACGAGGCGAGGCGAGGCGAGCGAGCGAGCGCGCGCGTGTATTGGCTCTCTCCAATTCCACAAGGGGGCTATCACGTTCCACCTTTTAAAGTGGTGTAACTCCCATTCAACTCTCCATATGGGACTAAATAGTTTTAGCACATACACATGAGTCTTTGGGATTTTCCAGGAATTGATTAGGATTAAACATGGGCCCAACTCGTATTAATTCCAACATATTTAGCGCATGAAGAAGTATCTCCTGTCCCCTCCAGGCCAGAATCTCCAGTCAGCCCAGGCGAGCTTGCAGCTGGTCTGGTTGTGATTGGTGTGCATAAATTTTGTCCATTCTTTTTTGGATTGTAAATTAGTTACAGGTTGCCGCTTTTGTGTAAGATTATATGTGGTTTTGAATTTCCATGTAGTTTTGGTGAATTTGACTGGTGTGCATATATAGGCAAAGTTCGTATTACACGGTTTGGTTTCCATGCATGCAGGACTGGTGAGATTGATTGGTGTGAATAGGCAAAATGAACAGCACTTTGAAGGGTGAGTTTACTACTTGTACATTGAGATTGGTGTACATCAAGATTATGGAATATGGTTTGGGTTTTGGTCCCTTAACATTGTACATGAGATTGGAACCTTTGCAGAGTTTCCTTCAGTACCTTTCATTTATAGTCAATACAAGATTCCATTTTCGTTTTTTTTTTTAATATATATCAAGTTACATGGTCCGTTATTCTGTTTACTTGCCTACGGCTACGGTGTGTGTAAATACCGTGCATGGCATGGCAAGTAAAGGCATACGAAGCCTAATGCCGTGACCCTTGCTGACGATTCCAGTCCATCTGCCGGTCAAGCATGCTGCGTAGGTGCGGAGCCAGATTTGGATCACACCCCAGGCTAGACTGGCTCGGCAAGCTGAAGGCAGCGGCGCTGTCGGCCGCGGAGCCCGGATCTAAGGCCGTGGAGACGAGCGGCGGAGAGAGCCGGCTCTAGATCCGGGTGGAGAGAAACCTGTCGGCGCATCCGATGAGGAGGCTGGATCCGGGCGAGGCACCGCTGAATTCGGCACGGAGGAGGCCGGATCCGGGAGCGGCGGCACTGGAGAAGGACCTAATTAGCGTTGACGAAGACGGTGGCGTCGACGATAGCAATGGTGATCACGGGCTGTGACACTGCAGCCCGAAGGGGCGATGCAGAGGCAATCCGTACATGTCGATGGTATGACCACAAATGCGGGCTCCTGGTGGTGCGACGGCTCATACTCGCGGACGACGGGCCGGCGATGATGATCCGGCGTGATGACGATGGTAGACGGGGCGCTTGGAAGGCCGTGGAAGGAGGGTCGTGTCGACGAGCGCTCCGCGTCACGCCACGACGGTATCGGAGGAGAGGAGGTGCCGGAGAGGTCGAAGCCGAGGAACGTCGACGAGTCGCTAGGGCGATGCAAACCGATCTATGATCGGAAAAAAATATATAGAGAAAACCCGATCTAAAGATGACCGGAGAAAACTCTAATTGGTAGCCGATCGGATGATCGGCGACACGACTTAAACTACGGGTTGCACAGCCCCCGGGAAAGATCATAGAGACGACATTATCTCCCAGGGCGCGGCGCTGCAGAAGCTGTGGAGGCAGCGGCTTAGGAGCGGCACCGCTCTGATACCATGTAGGAGAGATGAATACGCTGCAATAGATGATTGTATTGAGACTCGATGGTGGTTTATATAGAGTACAAGGCTTGGAGTGCAAGAAGTCTCTCCTAGAGATAAAACAGGTATCACAGAATTACAAATTCTAAACTACCAAATATAAAGATATGTCAATATACTCTATCGTCCCTTGTTGAATTCGGCACGGAGGAGGCCGGATCCGGGAGCGGCGGCACTGGAGAAGGATCTGATTAGCGTGACGAAGACGGTGGCGTCGACGATGGCAATGGTGACCACGAGCTGTGACACTGCAGCCCGAAGGGGCGATGCAGAGGCAACCCGTACATGTCGATGGCATGACCACAAGTGCGGGCTCCCGGTGGTGCGACGGCTCATACTCGCGGACGACGGGCCGGCGATGATGATCCGGCGTGATGACGACGGTAGACGGGGCGCTCGGAAGGCCGTGGAGGGAGGGTCGTGTCGACGAGCGCTCGCGCCACGCCACGATCAGACGGAGGAGAGGAGGTGCCAAGAGGTCGGCCGAGGCCGAGCCGAACGCCGACGAGTCGCCAAGGCGACGCAAACCGATCTATGATCGGGAAAAAATATAGAAAAAACCCGATTTAAAGATGATCGGAGAAAACTCTAATTCGTAGTCGATCGGATGATCGGCGACACGACTTAAACTACGGGTTGCACAGCCCCCGGGAAAGATCATAGAGACGACATCATCTCCCAGGGGCGGCGCGGCAGAAGCTGTGGAGGCGGCGGCTTAGGAGCGGCACCGCTCTGATACCATGTAGGAGAGATGAATATGCTGCAATGGATGATTGTATTGAGACTCCAGGGTGGTTTATATAGAGTACAAGGTTTGGAGAGCAAGAAGTCTCCCCTAAAGAAAAAACAGGTATCACAGAATTACAAATTATAAACTACTAAATATAAAGATATGCCAATATACTCTAACATCCCTTGGTTGAACCCACTATTCCTGCTTTTTTTTTTTTTGGCAATTTCTCGAGTAGACTTTCATGGGTTTTAGGTCCTAGCCTAGGGCTGAAGCATTACCTGGATCCGCCCCTGATGCTGCGTGTTGCACCTACCGAGCCGTTGGTGAGTTAATCGCCGGCCGGCATGCAGCACGTCGAGGGGATCGATCTGCCTAGCATAGATGATCATGGGAGCGAGTGACCACGTACTCTGGCACTGGCTGGCCAGCTACTTCAATGGTATTGTTAGGTGAGGATCCAAGCCTAGACAGATCGAGGACATAAATTTGTCGCGAAACGTACCAGTGCAGATCCAAGAGATAGCTACTCTCCGGACGGGATCTTGTTGCCACAATAAGACCAGGCAAGTTAAACCAAATGACATTATCTGCTTCCAGCTTCCACACAAATTACTTGACATCTGCAGGTCAACCTGCATGGTGATGTGCAAGTTTTAGATACTAGTGCCAATCATACTAGCTTCTGAAGAGTAGCACAAGAATGAGCAAGCTAGCTGCCTAGCTGCTGGCTGGCTGGCTGGCCAGAAACGTTTTCTGAAGTTTGGCAATGCTCCATGCATCTGGGTAGCCTTGGGTGATAGATGCATCCGTACGTATTTACGGCTGATCTCCCAGGACCAAGAGGCCGATGGCCCTTGCCAATGCCAGCATGTTGAGGCCTGGCTGGCCAAGAATGACAAATTTAACCTTAGCTACTACTCCAGATTGCATCCATTGGGGCTCGATCGATGCAACACATTGATGACCGCAATAATGGCACTATCAAACCATCTGTTGCAGTGCAGGAACAGTGGTATACTTAAACCAGGGGCGGGCTGAAGCACCAGTTCGGTCCATTAGCATCCATGGAGTAGGCCCATGTAGCACCACTGCACCAATCAGCACCTCCTGACCCTAACTCTGTGCGCCGCCTCCGTCTGCCCGCAGCCTGTGCCTCAGCCCGACCGCCCCTGCTCTGGTGGTCCACCCGCGACCCTCCCTCCCTAGCTCCCTGCGCACCGTCTCTTGCCCGCAGCCCCGCGCCTCTGCTCTACCCTCAGCGGCTATGCCCACCGCCCTTCGCCCCTGCTCTACTCTACCAGCCACCAGCCTGCTCTGCTCTACCCTCTGCGGCTATGCCCGCCGCCTTCCTGCTCTGCTCTGCTCGTCGCTACCCTCCGCCCACCACCCTCCACCCTGCTCCGCTCTACCCTCTGCAACTATGCCCGCTGCCCTCCTGCTCTGCTCGCCGCTACCCTCCGCCCACCGCCCTCCTGCTCTGCTCTGCTCTGCCCTCCATGTTTGTAAATTCAGTCTCATTCCCACCAATTCGACAGTTTTGAAATTTCAATAACTAATTAGAATGGTATATTGCTACTTGTTAGGTTTTCGACTAGACGGAGAAATATTTTTCAACAGAGGCCTCTAAGAAAAGTTTAGCAACTCAAGGTAGCGATGTTGAGCAAAAAAGACAACGTATTGAGCTTAATATGGATGATATTCTTGCTGGTGCAGGGCTTCGGAAGCCAATTGAAGAGTTTGATCTTGATATTAGAGATGATGTTAGGAGAGCATTTTTGGCTATGGGTTCATTTTAACCATTTGGCCATGATTTTCCACGCAAAGAGCATGGGATTCAGACAAGGGCCTTCGTAAATTCATGGTTAACCAAATTTGATTGGCTAGAGTACATTGTACATAAAGATGCAGTTTATTTCTTTTATTGTTACCTCTTTATATTGTGTAGTCCGAAGGGACCAACTTGGCACATTCATTATTGATGTGAGAGATGATGAAGATTTCTCAAATTATAACGATCTTGGGAATCTTGCTGTGAAGATGGTTCAAACTGATATACACACATGTTACCCATTGATGTATCGTCTAATTGAACTTGCCTTGATTTTGCCTGTGGCAACAACGACAGTTGAACATGCCTTTTCTGCTATGAATCTTATTAAGACTGAGCTGAGAAATAAAATAAACGAAAATTGTATGAATGATAGTATGCTATGCTATATTGAGGGAGACATGTTTGCAACGATTAAAGATGATAGCATTTTACATCGTTTTCAAGGTATGAAGTAATGTTGGAACAAAATACCACGTGCTAGAACTTAGTGGTATGTTTCATTGTTTTGTATCTGTGAATTTACTACTCATGGTGTTTGTCATTCCGGTTTATGATTTATATATTGTCTATGCAGGTTGCGATGGTGCCAATGTAGCGTGGAGATTGGTGGACCGAATCTCCCTTAATTGGGCATTTATTCTGGCTAGAATTTTTTTCAATGTCATTTATTTGTTTTATTATAATATTAGTTGTTGGGTCAGTAGTTATGTATATTTTACTATGTTATAGTTTAATTGCAATCTAGTAAGACTTTTAGCAAATCACGAGTTAGCACCCCTTTTTCTATTTCTGATTCCGTCACTGACTTAAACTACACTACGCACACATGCACCGATTGTCCACCGTTCTCTTGTGTATATAGTATATGGTTGCAAGCGTAGCTATTGGCCGGATTACGAATCGAACACTTTTGACGATTGCATTTGATGAACACAGGCCCTCAATTTCATAGGAAAATTCGAGTCTCTCTCATGTTTATACAGCGATCATGCTCATTTTTGTTATCTGCATAATTCAGCAAGTCGATCGGCAAAGTAGGACCTGGTCTGTTTTCCTTTTTGTGTCACATAGGACCATATCCTTTATTGAACTGTCAGTATCACCAGCATTGTTTTTGTTTGGGTTTCGTATATTACAATAATTGTGCTCTAATAATTAATGGCACTGACCAGGTGAACTTCCCAAATGTAAGACCATGGTGGAGGACCATATTTTGCACAAAATATTGGGAAAATGTTAACCTTAAACTACATTGTTAGTGGGAAAAAATACTTCTGGGGAAGAGTCGGTGAAAAGAGGTGTAGTGCTACTTTATGCAATGCGGTAGTGTGATACCTCACTTACAGACATATAGAAGAGATTATATATGGCTTTCAAAGAAGAAGAAGAAGAAGAAGAATTGAAAAAGAGTTCATGGCGGCATGATAAAACAGAAGCTACTAGAGAGGGCTGAGCGTTGCTCAGTTGGTGAGAGCCCTATGGTTCGCTCTCACCCGCCAGTGCTCGAAGTCTGGCTTTGACGAACGTGCTCACCTAAATAAAACAGGTGGTTTTAGGAAATAGTGTATATACACGAAGAGGATGTGGTCTAAACAAATTAGGCATGCGCATGTGTGGGCGTCCGCGTGGTATGTGTGTGTGAGTGCATTCCTCGTGTACTTAAAAAAGCAGAAGTTACTAGATCAATTGTGGTGGCCGCTCACCTTTCCATTTGTGCGCTGGCCGGTTTGATTTGGCTATCTAACACAGATGGAATCGTCATTAAGTGTAGACTTTTTGATCAGTACACTGAATGATTACTCTTTCATGGAAGCCAAATGGACCATGCATGGTACCCATCATCACTAAGAGAATATTGATGACGAAAAGGAGAATAAACATACACACATATATAATGCGAGAAACACACGGTGCCAACTATGCTGTTGCGTCACAGCCAAATCATCGTCTCGTCATGATACTGCACACAAGCTAGCCAGCTAACTTCACTCTTCAGCAAACTAGGGCGTGTTTGGCATGGCTCTTTCCACGCGAAAGCATTTCCACTCAAAACTCAGGGAGCGATCACCCGAACTCGAAACGTTTTTTTCTCTATAACCAGTGGCAAAGGTGGGTAATTACCTTGAAACTCCGTGTCTAGATTCATTTCGAGGATTCCTGGAGTGGGAAAAGATGTGCTCCACCAAATGAACTGAGCTCTACCAACTCCACGAAGAGCAAATTGCTCCATCAATTTATGGAGTTTTGGTGTTTGGCTGGTTTTGGCCAACTCCCCCCTAGAGTTTTGGAGTGGAGTCATGCCAAACACGCCCAAAGAAAAGCATCCGGTGTAATGTTCGACGACATAGCCCGAAACACGGGGATTTTTTCCCCCCGATTTCTACACAAATTAAGCTGTTTTACGTGAATAAATTTCCCTGATTCCTACAGAAATTAAGCTGTTTCGTGTGAATTTTCTATGTTCCAGCACAGACCCATATCTCAACACACGCCGAGGTGGTCTAGAGGTCGCGTGTTGAGGACCGAGCGTTTGCTCGGTTGGCTCGCATCGCCGTTGGACTTGATCCCAGGATGCCTCATCTTTCGGTGGTTTTAGGAATAGTACACGTACACGTGGTGTGTTCAGTGGTCAAAACACGTGTTCGCGCTCCGTGAAATCTTAATTTTCTTTCTAGATTATGCGTGTGTTAAAAATACACCCGTGTACGCGTGAATGGGTCCCATGTGTACTTAAAAATAGAGGTGGCGTGTTGGCGGCATGATCAAGAGCCAACGGCCTGGATCAGCTGTCACGGGAAGTACGAGTGCTTCGCTGTACAACACAAGCCGTCCTTTCCGCGGAATCATCAGAGGTTAGTACGAGAAGACGCTGTGCCCGTTTCGCCACGGACATGCGGGCCCAGTCAATAGTGGGGTCCAGCTTCCAGCGGGAACCGATGCACTTTTTCACAGAGACCCCTGAATTGCTAGTTCTCAGTTCAGCCCTGGTCCCCGAATCCATACGTTGGGAAAGAGCTCCACGAAAGTTCGCAATCATTCTCACTGCCGGTGGGCCTCGTCTTTGTGGTCCTACACGCCAGTGACCTTGCGATGGAACCGAGGAACTTTACAGAAAGACGCCTGCTTTGATTGCAATCAATGTCTCAGGAAGCATCCAAACGTTGGGAGAAAATTATGCTCACCGTTCCTTCCTGGACGTTGGAGCTAGCACGTACGTACCGTCCCCACGAGTTTTTTTATTACTCGTTTGACCTCTTCCAGGAACAAAATAGTAAATGTAGTCACTCTCTCCCCGCATTCGAAAGGATAAAATTAACATCACGATAGGCTACACAGACGACACGTATCCTGTACCGCTCTCACAGTCTACATAAGCTATCTACCACCCTCCTAGTCCGCGGTAGACAACCTACCGCTGTTCTGGTCAGCGATAGGAATCGTTGCGGCTGTTCCTACCGCGGACTAGTCTACTGTGGATTAGGAGTGTGGTACGTGCTGTCGCGGTGCTCTTTTTGTAATTTCGTCCGAGTGGTACTACTTTCGATTTTACAAATAAAAAATGTGCCAATTCACTGAGTTCAGTCGAAGACTGCCGTCCCACGGGCCCACAGGTCAGTATCTCTTCTCTGCTAACGATTTTACATCAAGGCCCTCGTGCTAAGCAGTTGTCGCACCGGAGAGGAGGGAGGCGTCACTTGCAAAAAAGCCCCTCGGAAGAATCCAAACGTTAGGGGAAAAAAAGGGCACCACGGCCAAAAGCGTGGAAGACACGCACCTCTCTGACTGACAAACGAACCCCCTTTTTGCCGGACCCACCCCTCAGCGAGCGCAGACAGCAGATGTTCGCGCAACCTCCGCCGCCCAGGGGCAAATCGGTAACTTAACGCTGTTGTGACAACTGTAATCCCGTGTCTTTTATGCCGGGAAAATAGGATTCTGTCCGGTTAGACCCCTGGAAAAAGCGCACATTCCCATGAAAGCCCTCGCCATGGAAGAAATCCTCCAGTCCACTTCCTAAAATCTCTCGCTCAGTCCCCCCCCCCCCACCCCCCGTCGATCTCAATCCCCAAACCCCTCCTCCTCCCCCTCTGTCGCAATCATTCGTGGGGCGCTTTAATCCCAAACCAAATTCTGCGGCCTCGGTCTCTCCTCTCGGATTTCTCCAAGATTGATTTGCTGCTCCTCTCCTCTCCTCCCAATTCTATCTTGCTTTCTTGGCTGCATTGTTTCTTCCCAAATTCGTCGTCGTCTCCTACCGCTTGTTGGACTCAGTCCTATCTATGTCTGGGTTGTCGTAGCTTCCGTCGCCATTGCTGCTCTGTGCCTGCTCAAGCCTGCTTCTTTGGAGCTAACCGGCCCGCGCCGGGCGTAAATGCCCGTCCTTGCAGAGGACCCCCAGCGTTTTCCGCTCCAAATCTCGTCCTTGTTTCCCCGAGTTAAGAGGCGCAGATTCTCGTATGCGCGTCAGTCCTAGTCCTAGTCATAGATGAGGCGGGGATCCTGAGTCTTCTTGGGCTCCGGTTGCTCTACTCCAGGGTCCCTGCGGAGCCGTACCGATGGATTTCCTGATCTGTGCCTGCCTCCTCCAGCTGCTGTTGTTGGGCTCCTCTCCAGTGGCGGCGCAGCAGCAGTCGCCGGCGAGGGCCCTGGACGCAATGCTGCAGGAGTACGCGTACCGGGCCTTCGTGCGGCCGCGCACCGGCATTGTCTACAACGGCACCGTGCCCGGCAACCTCACAGGCATCGCGGTCTCCGCGCTCCGCCTGCGCAGCGGCAGCCTCCGGAGGAAAGGAGTCGCCGAGTACTTCCAGTTCAGCGTGCCCACCGGCGTCATCGTGCAGCCGTACGTGGAGAGGGTGGTGTTCGTCTACCACAACCTGGGCAATTGGTCCGAGTTCTACTACCCGCTGCCCGGGTACACCTACCTCTCGCCGGTGCTCGGGCTGCTGGTCTACGACGCGGCCAACCTGTCGGCAGTGGGGTTGCCCGAACTGAGCATTGTCGCGTCGGGGAGTCCGATTTCTGTAAATTTCAGCGATGTCGAGGCGGTGCCGCCAGGCGGTCCAGCACCGCGGTGTGTGTGGTTTGATTTGGATGGAGTGCCACAGTTCCGGGACCTAGAGGCAAGCAACGTGTGCTCGACGTATCGCCGAGGGCACTTCTCAATAGTGGTGAACTCTAGTGAGATTGCTCCTGCTCCAGCGCCGTCAGGCACAGCTGCCCCGCCGATACCGACTGCTGGAGGTCGTGCTAAGGGCAGCTCGAAGGCGTGGAAGACTGCCGTCGGCGTCGGCGTGGTTGGGGGTGCCATAGCATTGGGGCTGTTGGCTTTGCTTCTGCTGTGTTTGGTGAGGTATAAAAGGGACAAGAAGTTGGAGCTGATGGAACGGAATGCAGAGGTTGGGGAGACATTGCGTATGGCGCAGGTTGGGCGGACGCAGGCACCTGTAGCGTTGGGGACACGGACACAACCGGTGATTGAGAGTGAGTATGTTTCATAGTTGTTTCTTGAGTTTTCTGCAGAGTTCAGGCAACAAGGCTCGAAGGTGATGCCCTGGGAGGCAGGGAAATGGAATTGTCCATATCGATGAGGGTGCTGCAAATTGCTAGATTTAGGGCTCAGCTTCTGCTCCGTGCGGGTTGAACACATTCTTTTGTTGGGTTGGGTTTGGTTTGAAGTTTAATTGTTCTTCGATGGCCATTGTTGATGTTCATAGTTGCCATGTTCATAATGGGAAGCTCCATTCATCTCCAAGCAAGCAATGGATAGGAGATATTTGTCATGTCAGATTCGGAATCCCCAGATTATTTTTTGGTTGCTGTATTCAAAAGGAAGTTGTCTTGGCAATAAAGCCGAGGTAATATTCACTGCACATTTCATGGTGCCGTTTCAGTGAAATTCGTTCCATTTTGAGACTTTCCAATTCAGTACCATTTTTGCGCCTTTTGGCTTCTCTTGTTTAGACACCTGTTAAGATGATGTACATGTTTAGTTGGTTTGGTAATTAGTCTGATAATTTAGAGTCGATTGTTACTTGTTTTAACATCTGTCTGTATGCAGTGAGAACTTTCCATTGTAATTTCTAGTTGTGTATTTTCTTGATGGTCTGACATTATGATTTATTTCCAAAGTATTACGAAACTCTATACTCTAAATAATTTTAGTTTCTGTTGATACTGAGTTTTGTAAATCATATTTCACTTGGAATGGTTTGAATTTAGGCATGTAAAACAGCAAAAGAAGGTATGATTTTAACGGAAGTGTGACCAAACAGCAAAATGAAGATGAATAGAACAGAGGGGTTTCGGAATGCTCTGTTAGCAAAGTGCAAAAAATTCTCGTTTTCACTGCACGGATTTCGGGTTGGTTGCCATGGTCAAATTAGTTAGGAGTATTATTTGTTTCAGCATAGAGTTGTCCATGAGGCCTTAGATGGTCGACGATGAAAACAAGATGCATTTCATTTGTATAATTTAGTGTCAAATCGTTACATAACTCTTTGTGCTTATTATTGTTCACCACCCTATGAAAGAGTAACTTGTGAAACTCGTTTCTGTTACTTATGCTTTAACAAGGTAATTCAACAAAGGTGTGTACTTCCAAGTCCCATTCACTGAAATTCCAGACTGGGTCGAAATGCTTGTCATAAAATTCCCTAAGAGAGTATGAACGATCTATAATATGAGAGCTTGCCTCAGATCTAGCTTCTCGAACATACGGTGTTCTTTTAGGCTGCACTGTTCTTTACTCGCAACCATGGGTGCACGTTCATTTCTATTTTGGATATCATATAAGCACGAGGAAACTGAGAATTATCAGCTGTTACTTGTAGCTTATGTTTCAGTGGTCAAATGTGATTGCCACTTGAAAATTTTCAAATTAGGTGTGCTGCCGTAGTGTTTGGCAGAAGCAAACCTGGAGTACTAAATTGGTAGCACTTGCTGCATTTACAAGCATGTGCCTAGGGTAATTAGCCAGCCCTGCACACATGTGAGTGCTGGTATCTTGCACGGCCTTACAGATTAAAAGGAGCCCCGGACAGGTCCGGCCAAATATGCCAGGCAGATGAGATGGATGAAACAGAGGTAGTAGTTGTTATGAATAGCGCTTGTATTCATATGAGGTCAATGGGCCAGTATATATACACAAGGTACAGGTGGTCAATATGCAAAGAACCCCTCATAACAATGGGGAATAACAACTATACATATATCTCTAACACCCTCAAACTCATGGTGGATCAACAACACCGAGTTTGGAGAGGTAGAAGCATCTTGGTGCTCGAGTCCGCCTTCGTGAAGAAATCGCTATCTGAAGCTCAAGGCACATACCAAGAGTAATCACCGATCATGCACGCAAGTCCTCGTGAAAGAAGCATCAACACCAATATGCTTGGTGAGCTCATGCTTCACGGATCACGAGCAATACCGAGTAGCACTGCATCTTGTCGACAAGAGAGGGTTGGTGTAGTGACGAAACACCAAAATCCTCAAGTAACCACCGTGAGCAAGTAATCTCATTGTCAAGAGAGCCATAGCTCGCAACTCACCTCTGCACTCGAACGGACACTGCACCTGCTTTCTTCGCCTTCCGTGCAATAAGAGAACCACCAAGAAAAACACGATGGCAGAGATAGACCGCGATCGGAGGATCGCCGCCCAAGTAGCATCCGAATAAGCTCAAGTCAGAATGAGCCGAACGTGGAAAGAAAAGACGGCGAGAGATAGTCCCGCCAAGGTATCGCAGAACTCGAAGAAGGTGGTCGTAGTGGACTGAGTGGGAGCCAAACAAACCGACTCAAAATATGAACCTGATAAGTAATATCCGGACGAGTAATAAAGAAGGTAGACAAGACTCCCAACAAGATGACGATAGCGAGCCTGGATCGTAAAGAGGCTCGCCATCGAGAGTCGGAGGTGAACATTGAGCTCCATGGAGTCTCAACAAGACACTGATCGATGAGAGAGGCGCGATCAAGAAGATCTCGAATATATTTCTCTTGGGACATAAAGAAACCATCCGAGTGGAAGTAACTTCAATCCCAAGGAAATACCAAGAGGACCAAGATCCGACATAAGGAATCGCTCACTAAGACGAGCCTTAACAAAGGCAATGTACTCGTAATCATCTCCGTAATGATCATATCATCAACATACGGGAGAAGAAGAGTCCACCACGAGACGAAGTGTGGACAAAGAGCGCAGATCATGATCACTAGGTGAAAAACCAGGCGAGCAGTGACCACGAGGAGAAGCGCTCAAACCAAGCACGAGGGCTTGCTTAAGGCCATAGAGAGCGGCGAAGGCGGCATGCACCATGCCCTCGAGAACAGAATACCGGTGGCGGATGCATGTAGACCTCCTCACGCAACTCGCCATTAAGAAAGGCATTCTTGACATCAAGGCGAATGCAGACCGATGGCGAATGCAGACGCCACCGAAAGAAGAGCGCGAACAGTGGTCATGTGGGCCACAGGAGCAAAAGTCTCGTCAGAGTCAACACCATGCTCTGCTGGAAGCCACGAGCAACAAGGCGCGCTTTATAGCGCTCAAGAGAGCCATCGAGCGAGTCTTAATCTTATAGACCCACTTACGGTGATGGGATGAGAATGAGATGGAAAAGGAACAAGATCCCAAGTACCAAGACGCTCGAGGCGACAATCTCCTCGGCCATGGCAAGCTGCCACTCGGGATGAGTAACAAGATCCCTGTAGAGAGACAGGCTCACGAGTAGTCTGCGCCCGGAAAGGCAAAACAGGCAGAGGCGAATCGATCGGCGATCGCGAAGAGCGTAGCGAGGAGAAGATGACCCATCGGAGAAGATGGAGCATCAAAAGAAGATGGACCATCGGAGAAGATGGCTCATCCGGAAGATCCTCAATACGAGGTCGGCGAGTGTAGAAGATAAGGGAGAAGGCATCAGAGCGGAGGAGCCTGCGAGTCGTAGAAGACGACACACGGCGCGATAACAGAGAGGCCACGGGGAATATGTGGAGACTCGGTGGGACAGTGGACAAGGGCAAAACAGATATAGGTGTATCTGGAAAGGTCAAGAAAGACAGAGACTCCACGAGGAAGCCAAGGAGAGGCGGGACGTGGGTAGAATGGACGAGACTGCGAAAGTCACATCCCGAGAAACCCGCATCCGACGACCAGCGGATCCCAAAGACCGATAGCCCTTGTGCTCGCGATCAGATCCCGTAAAGACACACTCAACAGATCGGCGGTCGATTTGGTGCGTTCTCGAGGGGCGAGGAGAACGTAGCAAACGCAACCAAACAGATGAAGGGTAGAGTAGTCGGAAGAAGACCACGAGACGCTCAACGGGATCGCTCCTCAAGAGCGAGAGGAGGTCGAATGTTGACGAGATAGGTGGCGATGGAAACGCCTCGGCCCAAAGTGAGGTGGAATAGGCGGCGATCATCGAGCACGAGCCGTCTCAAGGAGGTGACGATGCTTGCGCTCGCGACACCATTCGAGCATGAGCACCGTGACAAGAGAATCGAGCGAGTTCCTCGCCAGCAAGGAAGCTCGCGGTAACGAGAGAGGTACTCGCCAGAAATCGCAAGACGAAAGACACGAATAGGAGTGAGAACGTGTGTGAATCATAGTGGCAAATTTTTATAGATAGACAAGACCTCACTACGAAGACATGAAATATATCCAAGTATGGCGAAAAAATCATCTATAAAATGATATAATATCGATGACCCCTTTCAAACGAAGGAGCCGGACCCCAAACATCCGAATGAACAAGATCAAAAGGGCGCCAGACACGAGACTCACTATGAGGATAAGGAAGTCGAATCATTTACCTAACTTACACCGACAATCTAAAGACACGTCTCCCGAGATGCACTCGAAGACCACGGCGAACTAAAGATGACAGATTTAGATCCACACAGATGACCAAGACGGTGATGCCACCGCTGGAAAGAGCCGGAGACGGAGTGGCGTGGCGGAGAAACGGCGGTGGTGGCAGCGGAAGGAAGATGAAGCGCAAGCTCCAGAGACGCTGAGTCACGCGCGAGGGCGAACCAACCGAGCTCCGTGTGGCGATCCGAACACAACAAGAGTCGAGTCGAAATGACCCGATAACCAAGGTCAGTGTCGCCCTGCAGAAAGAAGTCGCATGGTAAGGCGAGGAACATGAGCAATGTAAGAAACATGAAAGGATGAGTTGCGGCGTTCCTCTACCGAGAGAGAAAGAGATGTACCATCGGCAGTAAGAACACTAACAGGAGAAACAAGAGGTGTAATAGAAGACAAATTGGAAGGATCCGGAGTCATGTGAAAAGATGCTCCAGAATCAAGAATCCATGGGAGGTACCGATCGTGTGTAGGGTGGTTTCTCGCTGCTCAAGAGTCGATGAGCGTAACTCGCAGAACCCGCCGAGGAGAACACGAGGCGCAAGCAAGCGCCGGTTCGCTATCTCTCGCTCGGAGAGAAGTCGCCAAGAAGTCGATGCGAGCGCCGTCGTAGAAGCACTAGTGCCGAGAAGAACGGCGTGAAAGATGCCGCTTCTTCTTGTAGCACTGGACTCGGTGTGGCCATCCTTGTCGCAATAGGAACAGTGAGGACGGCCACCTCAGACGGAGGACGCCACCACCACCGTGGTAGCTACTGGAGGAGGCAAGTAGCGTGCAGACGAGCGGCGAGCACGCAGAGGAGTGGCATCGCACCAAAGACCACTCAAACGAGTCTCCTCTGCGCGTATCTCGGTAAGAGCCTCGTGAGAGTGACACGAGGTGACGTGCAAGTAGTCGGGCACGCCTGCTCGAACTCGGACGCGGCGAGTAAGGAACTCGAGACCCACGAAACTCGGATCAAGACGCACAACCAGTGCAAAGACGGACAGTACGACAAACAAAAGCAAGCGGAGAGTCCAACTGACGCCAGACAGCAGAGCTCTGAGCGTAGAAGGCGTCAACAGTAGCATCACCCTGCTGAAGAGAGTGCTCCTGGCGGACCACGGACAGGTACAGGGCATCACCAGAGGGCTCGTAGCGCTGACGAAGATGAGTCCACATCTGGAAAGCCGAAGGGAGTCCCACAACCTCAGAAGAGAACTGAGGCTGGACACTGGCGATGAAGACAGCAAGACTCGAGCGGCCGCCATCGCACTCACCGAGTGTAGGTGGTCAGACGATCCTTGTAGAGATCCAGAGCCTCTTGGTAGGCGAGGCGCTCATCATCGCAAATCGAGCGGCCTCGATAGCGACCTTATCGGCGGCTTCGGGGCAATGCAACAGCGTGGCTCCGTCGGAGAATAGGGCAAGCGGGCGGTGACATCGCCGAGAGGCGCCCGAGACGAAGACCACGCATGTGGATGCGCATGTGAGACACAAAGTCGGTGTAATTAACACCATCAAAGACCACCGGCAATGAGGAGGGAAGCGGTGCCCATTGATAGCGGCTACCGACGCGCGCGGCGACAAAGGGAACGGTCTAACAGCGCGCCGGACGCGCGGCGGTTAGAACGACGTTTTTTTTTTTTTGGTGGTCGGTTTACAAATCGACTTCGAGTCGACCGAGCCCCTAGGGCAACGGCGACCGAGCCAATCGAGCCCCTAGGCAACGGCGACTCAGGCGTGGCGGCCGGCGACCGGAGCGCGCGCGGCGCGAAGCGATGGCGGCGCGGCGGCTTTGGCGGCGACGCGGCAACGGAGGCGCAGAAGCGCGGCCAACGGCGGCAGCAGCGGCGCGCGAAGCGGCAGCGGCAACCGGCGGAGGCGCGCGCGGTCAAGCGCGAGTGACGGCAATGGCGGCGGGCGGCGCGCGCGAGCGCGGCGCGGCGACGAGGCCCTGCGCGGAGGGGCAATATGGCGGGCGAGCGACGGCAAGCGGCGACGGCGATGGAGTCGCGACAACAACCGACGGCGAGCGGACGCGGAGTTTGCGGCCGACGGCGTGAGCTCAGCGAGCGAGCTCGGGCGAGTCGGCGAGCGACGGCGGAAGAATGCAGCGATGGACGAGGGAGTCGGCGGCAGCGGCGAAGCGACGGGAAACCCTAGAGTCGGCGGCGGCGCCGAAGCAACGGGAAACCCTAGGTACGCTCTGATACCATGTTATGAATAGCGTTTGTATTCATATGAGGCCAATGGGCCAGTATATATACACAAGGTACAGGTGGTCAATATGCAAAGAACCCCTCATAACAATGGGGAATAACAACTATACATATATCTCTAACAGTAGTAACAAACAGAAGCTAGCTAGCTGCTAGCTCATATACACACCAGAAAGAGTCCTTTGGGACCTGGAACAACAAAAGCTGTTGTTTTTCTTCTCTTGTTTGGCTGGAGAAACCAAACCGGCAGCTTGCTACAGTTGGTCGCATGCGATGCAGTGCTAGCATACAAGGAGAAGTGAAGGCCTGAACTGAAAATGTGTAGCTACCTGGGTTGGTAGCTTTTGAAGCTGGTGGCGCCTTTGGCATCTGTTTGCACACCGGAATCTTCGCTGTCACTCACACGATCTTACAGCTCAATAGCTCACACCTTAAGGTATCAATACAAAGGATCTATAGTATTGTGTATTAGCATATGATCTCCACCGTTCTATAAACAAAAGCAAAGTTTCAAATCAATGGCTACAACATTTTGCTGTAGTGTTTTCTCGCTACACTGATATGTTTGTATTAATACAGTATCTGCTACAGATGTTTGTATTAATACAGTATCTGCTACAGTACCACTACCGAGTACTGTTCACATACCGTGTTGAGTGCTGTTCGCACGGCTGAGAGGATCCGGATCCCCGTTCCATCACGACTGCGGTGTGTTTGTTTGTGTAATTAATGGGACTACCTGATGCTTCTCTCCCCTGCTGTATACTCAAGTGATGTACTTGAGGGTTAAACTAGTAACAGTTGGATTATGCACTTTGTTTTCGTGCTAATTAATTAATTACTGCAGCTGCCCTGTCGCATTGTTTGTCAGGCGGTAAAATAAACAGAGTAGCACAGCTGTACAGCCATTGTCTGTATTCGGCCGGATTTCTCCAGCGCCCGTTTGGTCCAAAAACCAGACAGTTTAGGGGTGTGCCCACATTCAGATTGAAAGTATGAAATATCCACTCTTTTAGATCTTTGTTTCAATATCTAGTTCGCCTGTACCTTTTTTTCATATCTATTTCACGGAACTTCGAAACTTTTGAGAGAAAAAAAAAATTCAAAATTGAGCTCGGAAAATTTCACAAAAAAACGCGGACTGTTTTTGAAAACAGGTTAAATGCCGAGAATTTCTCAGAAACGAGATTTGAATCCCTGATCAAGGTGCTTCTGCTATACTAGTACAATGTGGATTAATAATGTAGTATTTCGGTATCTGTACTATCTCGAACGTATCTTTACTTCCCACCTTGGATACTCTTGTACTCACACTCTTCAGAACGGTGCAAAATGTGATAGAAAATTCCAAAAAAATAAAATAAAATCGATAGCATTGACACAGAATCAATCTACCATACCATAAAATTTGAAATGTAAATTCGATCTAGACATTGAGAAATAAAAGGAACAAATTCTGCTGTAAAAGAAATCAGAAAACATAAACAAAAAAGATAGAGCACTATTCACTGAATTTTACCCCCCCCTTCCCTTTTGTTTCTTCCAATATAGGCCAGGTTCATAGTTGAATTTTTTTAGGATACTTTACTATATCATAACCGATGTAATTGGATTTTTTCATGACTATTTACACCGTGTTGTGTTTTGAAGTGTGTTTTGAAGAGGGGAAGTACAAAGTACCGAATGCGAGGATACCTATGGGAAATTAATTGTGCCGTGATATTGCGTAACATCCGTCAAATCAAAAAACAATGGCGAGATCAAAACACCGCAGCAAAACTACTGTTCATGAAGACTGTTCACAAACACTATAGTAGTGGCCTGGTCAGTTCTTTCCGAATCGAGCTTCTCAGATCTGAAGAATGTCATAATACTAGTCACTTGTGACATTCCGTAGGAACAGCAGACCATGCTGCATCCTCGAACACATGGGCTCAGGCAGCAATTAGTTAGCATATGTGAGAGCACTTGTTTTGAAGTAAGCTAGCGGCATGCGATACAAAATTAGAAATGGACGGTGCAGTGGTCCAAGACAAGATTGACTAGTGGCAAAGACAGAGAGGATAGGAGGTAGTTGTTTAATTAATTAAGTGAAGCCCTAGATTTGAAAGAAACAATTTCTAGTTCTTCATTTATTGTACTACACGAGTACTAACTAGTTGTATTTGACACCAACTGATTGGCGGGCTAAGTATAGGTTATGTTGGTCATTCATTGGGAAGGAGGATAGCAAAGTTGCATGTTATAAATGATCGATGTCCAAAATATTATATATTCTAAAACAGCGGTATTCACTAGTCGAACAAACAAGCATGCCAAGATGCCATGGATCGTTACAATACAAGGAAGGAATCATTAACTTGTTTGGGTTAATGATTGAGCCACAGGATTGATTGGATTGGGCTAAAGTAACTAACTGCCCCTCTCTTCGCGCTATCTAGAATCCAACAAACTACAATTGTTTTTAGGAATATGGATTACATCATCATTACAAGGTCGTCATAATCCTATCTCTCTTTGGCATACACTTGGTAACTCGTAGTAACATTAGCAAACTAAAATCCATTGCCTTGTCTTTTTCTCTCTCTCTCTCAAAGACACAAGAGATTCCAAGTTTTTTTTTACAACAAAAGTCTAGAAGAGATTCCAAGTTGATTAGCTACAGAACCTGTATCATGAACGACTATGTGGCTGCCAACTTTATATTTCGACAGACTGGTTTCCTCCAAATATAATGGTTACCACCTGACCAACCTGCTGGTGCAGACTGTAATGTAGCTCAACGAGGTGCCCACAACAATATACAGACATTCGTCTCAGTGTGACATGCGTCACAATTTCTTAACCGATAGCACATGATTCAGGTGAAGATTACTAACAAAGCTGGGGATTATAGCCACATAATACTTTGTCCAGATAACTAATGCGTACTTAATAGGCAGGAACAGTCACATGATAGTTCATCCAAACAACCGACTCCAAATATGCTGGAACATAAAAGCGAGTCAACAGAAAAGAGGTCGGTAGAGATCCCAATTAAATCTCGATCACAGGAAATTAAGTTCGTATGCAGTAACAGACACCTCATTTGATCATGTTTGATATCATTCTTGGAAGATTCGCTCCTCCATTTCTTCTTCTTCTTGGTGTCCTTCTTCACTTGTTTCTGCTCCTTCTTCAGCTTCAGTCTGTTTTCCTTCTCTGCATCTAGCTGACTGGGGTGGTGCTGATCCAGCAGCCTTGGTGGCTGCAGTGGCCGCCCATTCAGCTCTTCGACTTGTTTTCTGACACCTTTGGCCAGCTTCTCATTGACCTTGTAGCTCTCAAGAAGAACTTCCTGTTGAAAATGAGGGTGATATTTTAATTCCAGATTTTATTAAAAGATAAATATTGTAAAAGACTAATGATGCATAAAACAGTACTGACAGCAGACAACTCATTGTACTTCGCAATATATGAAAAACAGGATGTAAACAAGTCAACCAATCACACGATAAACTTACAGATGGGTCGATGAAGAACACGAAACGTCGCAGACTTGATGCGATGCGTAAACGTAGATGTCGCGGTCGCGAGAAGCGGTCGCGCATGATGCATCGCCGAAACCTTATTGCCGCCCCATGCGGTCTTCACGGCGAAGAACGGCTCGAGATATCGCTTCCCTTCTTCACGGTGCACGCCGAGAAGAAGAGTCGCGAGGTTCGACGGCGCAGACAGACAACAACACGATTAGAAGGAAGAAGGAATGAAGGCTATTCTTCTACTCGCTATGCAATCGGGCGTCTCGAGCATATATAGAGAGATGCGGATCGTAATCGACAAATTAAATGACCATTTACCCACCGTAATCACACACGTAACGACCATTTACCCATCGTAATCGTCACACTTAACGACCATTTACCCACGTAATCGCTCATCATCATCACCCAATAAAACCTCAAATTCAAACATTTGAATCTCATTCAAAGAGAGAGAGAGAAAGAGATGCATGGTTCATCAAAAATAAGGTGGACTTGGTCTGCCAAATGGCGCGTCACGTCACGGCAGTCACAAGTCACGCGAAAATACGCGAACGCGCGCGCGCGTGCATATGTATTTAGCCAAAGCCCTCCTCCTGCCACCCTCATCCATGTGTCACATGTTTCAAGGAGTGGCAAAGACTCCACTTTATATGTTGGTCACCTCCACCTTACCTTAACAATATAGTACTAAATCATAAATGCATTGGAATTATAGAAAATGAGCCTCTCACTCGTATGGGCAATTTCTAACACTTCCTTCTATCAGCTTCTTTGACAAGCTCACGTACAGTATCCCAAGGTAGGTCTTCTCGATTCGTTTTAGGCACCCATTTATCAGCTACTATCCCATAAACCTCCACATTCCACAAAGATGCACATCATTCTGTAGTAAATCTTCGTTGAGCTTTTTGATATCTCCATCTGCAGCAGCAAGACCCTCAACCTCATGATTGTCCTGGCCTTCTCCATGAGCAACACCCTCAGCCTCAGGTTCATCTCTCTCTTCTCCATCAGCTACGCCTTCGAAATTGAGCTCTTTTACGGTCGTCCAATCTTTTTGATCCAATAGGTCATATTAGTTAGGATTTAGTAATACTTCCCCGGGAACGGTTCCGTGGTAGTATGCCTAGTATAATATGAAAATGCGTAAAATTGTAAAAGAAAACACGACACAACAGTAATTTTCGCAGTTCACAGTGGGCTTTAAGTTCCATTCACGATCGGAATGTGCGCCAGACGGCCCAGAAATGGCTTGGCCCATTCGTCGCCCGTTCGTTTTCTGTCTGCCCCCGATGGTATGCGTTCGTTGGGTAGGGTTAGGGTTGTTTATTCCCAGAGATAGCAAAGGGGATTGAGGAAGTGATGCTGGGCGGGCGGCGAGTGATGCTGGGCGGCTCCCCGGTAAATTTTTTAATTTGTTTCTTCTCCCAAATCACACTGTACATTCTTTTGTACCGGGCTTGCATTTCTTTTGCTTAGTTTGTGGATGTCAGATTACAGGTGATCATTGTATGCTAGTACCAGAGCGCCATTTTTTTGGGTCGATTATTACATGCTGGATGAGTTTAGTGTTTAGGTATCTCTTTTTGGTTTGGAATCACTAAACTGTTTATTTGCTGTAACACCATAGTGTGATAATTAACGAAAAAACAGTCTGCACTCTGCTTCCCATTTACAAGCATAGTCCACTCTTTTTGTGCCTAGTTCAAGATAAAGCCTATAATTATACATGGGTATTTGAAGTGAAAGCTTTTTAAAGCATTAACTAAAATAGTTTTTAGTTAAGCACGCAATCTGAAACTATATATTTTTGTTCTGAATAACTGCTTGAGTGTTGTCTTTGAGTGAACATGCTCAGCCAGATGATGGTACAATAAGCGCACATACACGCAAGTTGTGACAATCAGTAATCCAACAGAGAGAATCTAAAAACACAATTAATCAAATTGATTGAAGAAAGGTGATGGGTTTCCTGGTGGACGCCCACTACAACTGTAATTGTCCTCTTACAAATCATTGGAGGTGTGATGTTTCGTCCCGGCTTTCACTGGACCGAGGCTATTAGTTGTTTGCCTGAAGCGTTTAGATGCTTACTCATTGGACGTGGACTCTTTCGGCCTGTCTTGCATGTAGCAACAGGACGCGTACTGAAATACAGTTTTTGCTTCTAAATTTTTCGTTGCATGGAGACGTATGCGCAGAGGAGTATGTGAATTATTTGTTAGTTTGTGTACAGTACGTATCATTGTTTGCTTCTGTTTCTATATCTGCATGGATCGCATGCGTAGAGGACTAAAGTATCATTACTTTCCTTATATATGTATCATAACTAGTTTGTACGTAAGTTGCTAGTTTTTGGTTGAGTTGTCGTACTGCATACATATCTCAAATACAATTATTTGTAGTAAATAGCAGCTTATAGTAGGCTAATCATTTCGTTAATGATGACTTAGGACAGTATATAAGTTTGCAATGCACTGCATAACTATAAATTACATAGACTTAGAATCTCTACTCCTCTTGATTATTTCAGGCAGTCTGTTTGTTGAGGATCATAAACGAGGCTCACCTTGTTCACTCAGCGGCAAAAGGGGCAGGAGGGAAGCACCCCAGCAGCCTGAAGGGGGCCAGTCTCGCTAGAGACAAATTAGGTGGCGTTTGGGTCCCGGAAGGAGGTTGCGGCGTCTTGGAATAGATGGGAATGGAAAATTAGGCTCCGCTACTTGCTCAGCGGAGGCGTCGCGGAGCAGCAGCGTAGAGAGTCAGCGGCGCAGCGCGTAGGAGGAGGAGGCAGCGGCACGGAGCAACAGAGACGAGGGCCGGTGGTGGGTGTGTAGGAGGAGGAGGAGGCGGCGTCGCGGAGCAACAGCGGCGAGGGCTAGCGGTGTGGAGGAGGAGGAGGCGGCGGCGCTCGTAAATATTGTGGATCGGGATGGGAACGGGTGTTGTTCCTTTCTCGACGGCGGCGGTGGCACGGACTAGCAGCGGCAAGGGCCAGCGGCCCAGTACGTAGGAGAAGGAGGCGGCGGCATAGCGGAGAAGCAGTGCTGAGGGCCGACGGTGCGGCGCGTAGGAGAACGAGGCTACTTGTAGTAGAAGGAGGTGGCGGCGTCGAGGGCCAGCGGCGCAACACGAAGGAGAAGGAGGCGGCGGCGGCGCTCGTTCTCAATTGCGGCAAAAGTAAGGGATGTGAAGGGGAATTCAATGTATTAGGTTAGTGCAAAGACCATTACACTCTTGCGTTAAAATAAACTTTACACTGAAAAGTCTATTTCACCTCTCACAAATCAATGGTCAAATTTAATTTATACCACTAACATATACTACCACCCAAATATACGGTAAAATCTGCCTCAAAATACGGCTGATGAAGCTCTGGGTCATTGTAAGGAGATGGGATAAGGTTGGCATCCACCATCTGCCAAAAACGAGAAGGAAAATCGCACTAAATTCAGTTTGTCAAATCAGCCCAAAAATCACAACAATACTTCAAAAGGCAATCCCATGAGATATACAAGCAAGTTTTTTTTTGGAAACAGCAGGAGATCTGCTATCATTTCATTAAAGAAGGGGAGAAAACTGAATACAAAAGCTGTTTTAATACATGAACGTTTGCCTTTATCATACAAGCAAGTATGATAAGCATTTTTCCTATTAAAATCAAACTTCCTGAAAATGTGCCAATAATCAAGAATTCGAAGCATCCTATGAACAGAACAGAATTCACTGAGTCATAACAAATAATAACATCAAGTGGACAATAAGACTAACATAATTTACCAGACAGCAAATGTGCAAAAAAAAAAAAGCAGGGTTGATTGGGCTTTGTTAAAACCTAGTGTGAAGTGTCGGCAGCACTCAAATAGCCATACCAACCATTTAAAGCAGTCACATTATACATACAAACAATGTGCCCCAGGATATAACAAGAGCAGTTCAACAAAATTCAAAACGAAAACTCTTAAAAGAGATTGACAGCATTAGCTTTCTCCCATAAACAACTTACCGAAAATGTTCATTCGAATTACACTTCGCGCTTTGCAAGCAACGCATGAGACCACAATTTTTCGATGGAAAGGCAATACCATGGTAAAAATTGCACAAGTTTGACACAAACTTGGAAGGATAAGCTGAAGCGCACAGCCACCATTACAGATTCAGCATACAAGCAGTATGCAGCAAACGATAGCTATCCATAACAAACAAAACACTATCCATAACAAACAGCGAAGTACTCCTAATTCTAAACAGCCAATAGCTTTAGTCCCTCAATTTACCCCTCTGAATGTAAAGAATAGTGGATTTCACCAAATCTGAACCATCAAATGACTACACGCAATGGTTCAAATTTGTTGAAGTCCAGGGCATAAATATAGTGGGTGATTCTAGGGAATCAGCACCCTAACTAACAGTGTTTTTTTTTTGTTTAAGTTTTGAATGTCTAGACCGCTCTGCTCTTTGGGTGAACACACCAAACTTCATTTAGCAAGTCTATATTTTTGTTTATGACTGTCACTTTGCCAGTAAATTCGAGAGCGATAAAAAGATAGTCACTAATCCCTTGTAAGTTATCTTTTTGAGTGGGCAGTGGCTGAGGGTTTGGACAAATTTGCAGAAACCAATCCAGAAGGAGTCCATGTTGGCCGGATGCGACAGGTTGAAAGTAGTGGCGAAGCAAATTTTAAGCATCCATGGGTGATGGTTTAGTCACAGGATTTGTAATAATTGAGTTTAATTTTCAGTCGTCGTTTGCTTGTAAGGTTTCAAGTCACTTTATCAGCTTTGGTTACTTTAATACTTTAAACTCTTTAATAAAAGAAAAAAGTCATGTTTACTCTCTCAAACTATCATAAAAGTCTGGTTTACCCCCTGAACTATAAAACCGGTTATTTAACCCCCTAAATTTGCGTAAATCGGTTAATTAACACCTCACAGCGGTTTAGAGCGGTGGTTTTGCTGACGTACATTCGGCCAACTCAGCACAGATGTGTCACGCTGAGTGGCAATGGAGCCATGTAATTGCCGCCAGGTCAGCAAAGAGGATAAGAGTTAATATATTCTCCAGTCATCTCCTCACATCCCATTTCTCTTCATCTCTAACTTCTTCTCCATGGAGCTCCTTCGGCTCAAGCGGAGATGGCGACGTCGACGAGAATCCTCATGCGCTCGATCTCGAGGTCGCGCATGGCCTCCAAGCGCCACTCCTCCAGCCGTGCTGCCTCTACCTCACCGCTTCCACCCGCTCGTACATCACCGCCAGCCTATCCAGAGCCGCCGCCACCTCCTCCACCCTCGCCCTCCGGTTTCGTGATGATGCCCCGAGGAGGAGCTCACCAGCGGCAACAACACCGTTGTCCTCGGCCTCTTCGGCACCGGCGGCCAGTTGAGGGGCAGAGAAGCCGCACTGCTGTCCTCGTTCTCCTTCTTCACCTTGGGCATGGCGGTGTGACGAGGTGGAGGAGCGAGTGGAGGCGGTCGAGCGAGTGCGAGACTGGTGGCGGCGGCTCGGGCCCCTTGGACTCGGAGCGCTTGGCCCTGATGCGCTTCTTGAGATGCCCGCCTTGCTCGTCGGCATGGGCCGCTGCGCCCGACCTCCTCGTCGTCGGCGCCCGCCCATCCAGATCTAGGAGGAGTCGGGTGGTGGGGGAGGAGGCGATGGAGGGGGAAGGAGGCAGCGGAGGGAGACCAAGGTGGAGTGGGGAGGAGGCTGCACAGGGAGGGGAGAAGGCGGCTACCGACCGGGGGTATGTTGGTGTCCGCGCCGGAGGGGAAGGAGTCGGGCCGGAGATAGGAGGAGGCGGCGGCCACCGGCCGGGCCGAGGTAGGACGACACTTGGTAGCCGAGCAAAGGGCAGCGCGGGCCAAGAGCACCGAGAGAGCGGCGACGGGCCTAGTGGCGGCGCTAGGAGTAGGCGGGACGGCAGAGGCTTCGGCCAAGGAGCTCCATGGAGAAGGGAGAGATGAGGTAGAAAGGGGAGGTGAGAAGATGAGAGGAAATGGGGAGAGGAAGAACCAGCAAGAAGACGCGGATGTGCCTGAGGTCTTTTGACCGGATTTCACAAGTTCAGGGGGTTAAATAAACGGTTTTGTAGTTTAGGGGTAAAATAGACTTTTATAATAATTGGAGGGAGTAAACTGAACTTATTGCTTAATAAAATAGGTTGTGTGCATCCTTGATGCAAAGGTCGAAAGAGTTTTTTCTCTTCAATTATCTAAAAAAATGCAAAGAGGGCGATAATGGCACTGGCACGGCCACGGCAACCTGCTTACTCAAATAGTTTTCTGCCATTACTGAAGCAATCTAGCATGCAGATGCAAGAACGATAGATCAAATAGGATATGGGATTGTACCTCTTGGAGCTCGCGAGGAACGTCCACACGGCCACGGCCTGGAGGACGACCCACGACCACAGCAATGCCATTGCCTGGTTGCACGACAGGAAGGCCACCAACAGGGTGAGCACCAGCGATGCCACCGCCAGGTGCAGCGACGGCAACGCCGACGTCCCGTGGAGCGTGGGCGAGGCCACCGCCGGGTGCAGCTTCAGCGACGCCGCCACCAGACGCCTCTCCGTGGAGCGTGGATGTCTGGATGAGGCCTCCGCCCTGGCCGTGCGCGCATTGAGCGCCGCCTCCGCGCTGGCCGCGCGCGTGGTGAGCGCCACCCCCGCCCTGGCCGCGCGCACGCTGCGGGTCACCCTCCCTGCTTGCCGGTGCAGCTCCGATCTCTCTCCCGGGGCCGTTGACTCTTCCCTTGCGTCGTTTGCCGCCTGCCCGATCACGATGAGGTCCCCGGACCTCCGCCTTGGCCTCCGGCTCTGGCGCGTGGCCGAGTAGCGTAGAACGCAAGCCCAAGTCTACGTGCGATCTGTTGGAACCGGCGTCCGGCGACAGCTTTAGCACAAGTGAACAATCTCAGCAAGCACACAAGAGACATACGGATTTATTTATGAGTTATAGCAAAGTCTATACGGCGCGCTATACCCAAAAACCGAATCGAGACGGCTCTGTTCGTACCAGAAGTTTATTTCTTTCTCACGATGCTCTTTCGTTCAAGTAATTTTACGAGTATTCCATGCATACCCAAACGGATCGAGATACTACCATTTCTGATTTCTTCACATGCACCTGGAGAGAAAAGCAGCGACAAAGCTGGGAATAACTTGGGTTGGGCCAGATCGACCAGACCTATGCCGAGGATTGTTCCTTGAGCTCACGAGCTTTTTTTCCTTTCTAAAATGACATTGTTTTCGTGATAAAATAGCAGAAATAGCCTCTCACAAACAAATTGATAAAAATAACACCAGTGTCGTGCTAAAAAATCACAGTAGGTAACCCACCGCGCCCTGGGTGCGCGGTAGGCTACGTGACGGTCGTACGACGCTCGACAAGCAACTTGCCGCGAACCGGGGGCGCGGCAGGTGACCAGCGCAGCGCACGTCACCTGCTGCACCTACCGTGATTTTTAGCGTTGCACCGGTGCTATTTTTGTCAAATCATTCGCGGAGGGTTATTTTCGCTTTTTCACCTCAGACCAGCTAAGATTTTTTTTCTTTTTTTTTTTTAAAAAAAACTCTTGACCTCGCGAATCCCGACCGACCGCTTCGCTGGCCTCAACTGGGCTAACTCGCTTCTTTTTCTTTGTTGACCCAGCCCACGATAAAGTCCGCCGGGTTGCTAATCCTTTTCTTTTTAAGACTTTTTTTTTAAAAAAAATTTCTCTCTTTTAAAACCTGGTATGCTAATCCTTTGCCTTATGTGTACAGTTACACTTAGCAAGTTAGAAAACCTTTTTTGAATCTGTTGACGATAATTTGGCAAAAATAATCTGCTCAATTTATTTCGAAGAATGAACCATCGCCTACCACTCCATCGTTGGCGGTGTATCAAAAGAACTTTACCACGTGCACCAATGACAGCGTGGCAAGTGGTGCCGTGGCAGCTGCCATGCCAGCGATCGAGTGGAGTGGCAGGCAAAGTTCATTTTCTGGAGAAAAAAAGTTTGAATTTATCACGCTATATTTTGGCGACTTTCACTTTCAACCCAATTCACAACCCACGTGTTGCGGCCACTTTTTTTGGCAACTTTTACTTTCGACCCAATTCACCCCATACGTGTCCTTTACGCCCAGTCATTCCGAAGAACACTTGAACACCCCCCCCTCCCCTCTTGCGGTCTTACCGCAACTGCTGACGGTTGAAACCTACTTAGTTCTCATTTTTATTTCGTATACACAAGAAAAGGAGGATTTATGTTTAGCAAGATAGAGATGATTTTCGTGTATCTAATCTAAATATTTAAATAAATATCAATAACCAAAGTCTTAAAAACCAAGTTGTTTTTTTTTTGAATCGGATGGAGTACATCAAAACATGAAATTACAATAGATAGCTCTAGATCAAAAAAGGGCTAGCTCCCATGCATGCATGTATGTGCCGATTTTTTTTCAATTTAGCCATTTTTTCATAAAAAATGCACATTTGTACCCCTGCTAGTCTTATTTCCAGTTTTGGACCCAGGGGGTCGGCGTCGTGACTCACGGCGCCGAGCTAACACAGCTCGGCGCCGTGAGTCATGGCGCCGAGGTCTGAACCCTAGCCACCGGCAGCCGGCGTGGCGACAAATAACATATGGCTAGGGTTCGGGACCTCGGCGCCGTGACTCACGGCGCCGAGCCGTGTTAGCTTCGGCGCCGTGAGTCGCTGGCTAGGTTCGGGACCTCGGCGCCGTGACTCACGGCGCCGAAGTCAGTGTTAACTTCGGCGCCGTGAGTCACGGCGCCGACCCCCTGGGTCCAAAACTGGAAATAAAACTAGCGGGGGTATAAATATACGTTTTTTACGGAAAAAAGGCTAAATTGAAAAAAATTAGGCATGTATGTGCATGTTATGTCATGTGTCCCCTGGCCTTGGATCCCGAGCTATATGCTCTACAAAAGCACATTCTTGGTACTTACGTACTCGAGGATTTTGACCACATGCAAAGAGATCGATCGTGAAAGAAAGCCGTCGAATTTCAAGATGCGATGGTTAAAGCAGCTAACATAGCTATAGCTCCCATGCATGCATGAAAAGACGATCGATGCAGTTCTTAATCTAAATTGGGCCATGCATGCCCTTTACCAGGAAACAGATCCTCTGCGTTAGGGTTCAAAGATGCACAATGTTGTGGGGTCGAACTCCGCTGTCTAATCGAAAATCAAGGTCTATATCAAAGCTACAGTGCCAAGTCACAATAAAAAATGGATATAGGTTCCCGCTATAGTGCATGAAAACACGGTTTCAACAGTATTGCTAAAGGACCGCGGTGGATAACTGCTCGGCTAGACTCACGTCACTATCATTACTGTTTATACCGTGTTTCTCTGCAGTATAGCAGACGATCCGGGCACCTTTATCAGTACATGCGGATAGTTAGTAGTAACGTGTTGATTAAGTATGGTTCGATATGATGAACCCTAGCCCTTATTGTATTTTGAACCCACGAATAACTGAGCAAACTTATCTTTCTTTCTTTTTTGTTTGAAAGGTAAAGAATGGTTCGATATGATGAACCCTAGCCCTTATTGTATTTTGAGCCCACAAATAACTGAGCAAACTTATCTCCCTGCCAGAAAACCAAAATTACATGAAACTTCCCTTTCCCAGTAGGAGAGAGCATGAGAAGAAATGTCGATGAAAAACAACAAGAATTCGCAGTATTAATAGTCGTCTAGATTGTTTCATATTCACATTGTTTCTAGCTAGTTTCTACGTAGCATATACTCATTGCAGATGCATTTTGCCATATGTCTCTTCATGCAGTGTTGCCTTGTCAGTGAACAAGATAGGAAGGCATCTTGTTTGCGAGAACTCAAGAGGAAAATCAACAGAGAAGGGCTTCAACTCCTCTGTATAAATGACCTGTTGAGCATCATTGACGTGCTGAGAAGCCGCCGTATGCTTGGATTGTAGGTGAGAAGCTGCAGTACAATGATATATACCATCTGATCAAAAATTAAAGATCTAGATCAATAACTACGGTGTTCACAGAAACACCGTCCACTCAGTGATCCTCGGCTTTCGGATCCGCTTGGGATAGCTAGATTCATGCTGAAACTGAAGCTAGCTTCATGCTGAAACTGACGTGCTGAGAAGCAGCCGTATGCTCGAATGGAAAGTGCTTTCGATAGAAATGGATCCTATGTATTATGTATGGAAGGTTTTAATACAGATGATTTACATTATATGGTATTAAAAAACGATGTATACCATCTGATAAAAAATTAAATGTTAACATCAATAGCTACAGTACTCATACAAGTTTACACAGTGATCCTTTGTCCGGATCCGCTTGGGATAAGCTAGATTCATGCTGAAACTGAAGCTAGCTAACGATATGCCGGAGAGAAGCAACAACTGATCGGCTCATGAGAGCACTAGCAGCAGGTCGCAAAGTGAAGTGCTGCTATGATGGCTCTCCCCTTCCCCTTTTATCGAGCTCTGTGCCACCGTGCTGTCTCATCATGTCACGCTGTCCTCCCTTCCACCGAGACCTCGTCAGATTCTACGGCGTGCTGGGCTTCCCCTTTGATCAAAAAGTCTCCCTGCTAAACGTTCAGCGAAACCATAGTTAACGAGCTGAATGAGAAGGCACTGCACTGAAGGCGAAATCGATTAGACTGAAAAAAATGTTACCAACTACTTTCAGATACTACCTACCATAGAAGCGACAGATATTGGGGCCTTAAATCTTCAGAGGAAACAAAAGAATCCTCCAAGAGCACGCAGTACATTGCTTCGGAAAGACGCTTAAAAAACATCGATCTAGCGACAAAAACAGCTCGAACCTTTACTACCATTTTTGCTTTTTGCCCTTTTTTCCTCGTCTTTCGTCCATGAAAAAGGAAAACCTCCACACAAAGTTTGGAATAATAACATGCACAGACGTCATTGGACGTATCCAGAGGAGTACGAGCCTATCGTAGAATACAATTTCACTATATAGTTTGTTCTGTTCTCCTCGTCTCCTCCTATCCCGGCTCCACCACCGATTGCAATCGTAATGCCTTGGATATTCTTCATGATCAAGTGACAGACTTTTGTACGAACACAGCACTTGCATTGCATATACTCACTCCCGTTCCTGTCAGGCAAGCAGGATTTGTGGTAAGGATGATCCATCAATGACGGGTTTGTGCATCTGACCGGCGATGGAGTATGTATGACCACAGTCCACAGTCTTGTGCCTTTCTCGTGGTGGGCCAGAGCAAAGCTCTCTTCTCCTCTCTGCTAAAGTAAAAGGGGCAAAAAAACAAAAAAGAAGCAGCAGCGCTGTCCATTTGCAGTGGACAAGCCAGCCAACCCAACGAAACGAATTGCTGTCCATTTGCAGATGATCTACGGTGGTCAATGGTATAACATTAGGAACGATCTTTGTCGATCGATCGAAAATCAAAAGATTAAATCTCCACCTCTGTATTGCTACAGTTTTTCCCCTTTTGGTTATTGCAAAAAAAAAAATGTTCAAACAGTAAACTTCGCATTAATGCAGATGATCCGGATGGCAACGAGACGAGCATCAAAAAATCATTTCTTCACCGACAGCCTTCCACCAGACTCCACTCTCTAGTCTCCACTATAATACTGCTTGTATGTTTCAGGATTTACTACTAACTATATTTGTGTGGCCTGCTACTACCTCATCGCTTCTATTTAGCACCGCCTTTGTTTTTTTTCTGTAAATTTCTATTTAGTGTTTTGTCATATTTTCAGTCATGATTCCAGTGAAAGGAATTTTTTTGTGAAGGAATTACATGTCTATTAGGTCTCTTTTGGAACCTAGGTAGGATTCCGAAGGATTTTTTTTTTTAAAAAAACAAGGATTCCGAAAGGAATTTTTTAGAACTGAAACCATGTCATGCAAAATTTCGACAAGATCCCAGTGAAGACCCTATCCAAACATTCCGTGAGATATAGCTAATCATGAAAAAGACCTTACTCATAAGCAAGTATTACAAACATTGTATTTGCTGCAACACAAATGCTCGTTTGGAATGCAAAAGTTTCGTAAGAATTTATCAGTAGGAAGCAGAGCATTTCCTCTTAGGCTCTGTTTTGGACACGGGAATTGCATAGCAGTTTAGCAAGAATTTCAGGAGAAAGTTCATTTGTTATATAAATCAGGAAATTTCTAATGTTCTAAACCGGGCCTAATATATCAACGACGATGCAAAGTTTGTACCAATAAAAATTAAAGGCTCAAATAGGAATGGAACACACCTCTACAGAAAGAGCAAGATGAAGCAAACCCATAAGCATGGCCACAGAAGATCAAGTCTCCTTTGAAGCACCCACAGGCTGACAGTGGACCAGCCTTTGTCCCCTGGTCACCCAACTATTCCTCCAACAGTGCTCCTTTCTCAGCTAATCCCTTAAACCAAGACACAATGTACCCTATCATTGTTTTTTTAGAAGATTTTAACACATCTTTGTTACTTTGCACCTTGGCAGATGCATTATTGTGAACGCCGTCCTTCTTGCAGGCTCGTAGTTGTGTTAACACCTGAGGCCACTTTTGGAACGCATAAATTTTTACTAATTTATGTGAAAATTGAATTTTTTTTTTCTGTGTAATTTTTGCGTGGAATAAGCCCTAGCTACTTTCACAATCCTACCGACATTGCATTTTTAAACATCCAATGAAATAATGTTTTGCCACTCATTTATACAGAAAAAGCCACTTGTGTCTACACAAAAGAAAAGAAGAGTAAGGAGGGGGGCATGGTGACAAATTGCAGGAGAGTGCAGGGTGGAAAACGAAAAGGAGGCGAAGAAATAATTTGGGAATGTCCGTCATTGAATATCTTATGCCACACGTCGGCGACGAGACCGGCCGTTATTCTTTCCTCTCGTCCTCTGCTACTCGCTCCCCACTCCGTGTGAGCTGTGGCGTCTCCTCCATTGCTCACATTTCGAGCTTTTTTAGAGGAAAGGAGGAAGCAGAGAGAGTGAGAGAGAGGTAGCATTTAGCAAGAAGGAGGAGGTTGACTGGTTGAGCAATGGGGCTGGCCAGTGACAACGCTGCGTTTCCCTTCTCCACCAAGATCCCCGCCACCTCCCCGCGCTTCTGCAACCCCCTTAGCAGGAGGTAATGCTCATTTCTTCTTGCTGTTTTTTTTTTTCCTTCTCCCCTGAGCTCGTTTTAAGTCCATGGGAACTTTTTGCCACTTCATGGAGCATGCGCAAAAGGTCTCTCTTTTTTTCCCCCCTTTCCCTGATCGAGAGTGTGTTCTTGGCACTTTGGGCAACACAAGCTTGAGAGATGCAATGCAATTTTGATCAGCATCCTTGGCGGTTCAGATCAACCGCTAGCTTTTTTATTTTATCTTTTTGTTGCGGCAGCACAAGTTTTGATTGCATTGCATTGCATTTCTTTTGGACTCTGAAGACCAACCCAGGCGCACCCAGCCCCTGGTCTTGTTTCTCTGGATGCGCCACCCATTCGGGCTCGGCGGAACCACGGGGAAGAGGAGCGCGTCACTTGGTTGATGTAGGGGAGTAGGAGTTCGCCGAGGGGGTCGTTGGGAGCTTCGTGACACCGGGGGAGGTGGGAGCGGGGGATGGACTACCGTCGGGGTTTGCTTCTCCGACCAGCCTGAAACAACCACTGTCGGAGTTTGCTTCTCTGACCGGCCTGAAATAACCACTGCCGGGGTTTGGTTCTCCGACCAGGCGACCAGCCTGAAACAACCACTGTCGGAGTTTGCTTCTCTGACCGGCCTGAAATAACCACTGCCGGGGTTTGGTTCTCCGACCAGGCGACCACCCTGAAATATTCTCGGCGGAACCACCCCTGCAAAACAAGTGCAGGTGTTCCTTCATCAGGGTTTCAGGCCCAAGTGAAAAATTGAATATAGAAGCATCCCTTGGTATATATCCCTTGTCGAATTACAGGAATCAGTGACAGGTTTTGGATCATGGATGTAAGCATCAAACTGCAACCCTGAAAATGCTCTTCTAGGACAAGATTATCATCAGATGGTCCTGGGCCTAACAAATATCTGCACCTTTTGGACCGAACCATGATTTTTCTAGATTCAGGTCCCTAGGACAACATCCCCTTTCTTATATTCCAGCAGTTCCTGAAGCATCTGGAAATTTTTGGTAAAGCAGACTTCAAGTATTTGCAGCATTAACTCGAAGGGTTTGTTTCCATTGCGCAGTCATTTGGCATTTTATTTCCCTTTTGGCTAAAGAAAGTTTCATTGCTTGGTGATTTGGAACCAGAACCTAAATTATGTGTGTCTCGGTGAACTGAAAGAATCTGCTCCGGTTGTTTCTCGTAATGGCGGCTTGTGCTACATTGTTCAATTTCTCAGGGAAAAAAGGGATGCAATTTCAAGCATTACATGTTCCTAGGAGTGTGTAGCGAACCTAGTGTGAAAAAGCATTATGGTTGATTTTCACATGTTGCACATTCAAACGCAAAATCTTGCTGCCTAAGACTTTAAAACATTTTTTTTTTGAAGCAGAAGGAGGCAAAACCTGCCTCCAGCTTCATTAAGGAAACCAGAATATTACAGAGTTCATTCAACAAAATAAAGCTACGAACTACTAGTTCCATGCGTAGGCTACACCAGCACTAGGAGCTTAAGCTGTTCAGAAAGACTCCATCAGGAGTAACGAGCTTATTACATCACCAATGTATCTAGCAAAAGAGTAAACTGCAGCACCCACAAAATGCTAGTTTTTCTCCTGCGTCCTATCATCAGCTTTTTTCACTTTGAAACATTGTTTATTGTGCAGGATATTTTCTGATGTTGCTGGGGATGTAACGATATCAGTGGACGGCCAATCTTTTCTACTGCACAAGGTGCAGCCTTCATTCTTATTAGTCCTCTTTATTGCGTGTTTCATTTTTTAGTAGAAAAAATATTGTGTTTTTATTTGTAAAATACTGTCTTAAGTGATTCTTAGGCTATTGTTCAATTGGACAGTTGGATTGCCTTTGCAGGAAGTTGAATAACAAACTATGTTATAGTAGAGTAGGTATACCATATTTAACCCCATATTGCATGGGAATGCCACTTCTCAGTTAATAAATTTCTAATGTAAGAAACAACACTGATTAGCATTTGAGGACATAAAAAATCGGACTGGGTATCCTTACAGATGTGGTAGTGACAAGTATATAATTCTTGTATAGTGTGGTTAGTGGTTCACTTATCATAATTTCATAAATCTAATGACTTTGCAAAAGTGTAATTATCCATTTTAATGTATATTAATTTTGTCATGGAAGAGATTTCTGGTCATTCAGGATGGGTTTGATCATACCATACCCCTGTACTTATTTTGCAGTTCCCTTTGGTTTCTCGGTGCGGAAGAATACGAAGAATGGTAACCGACTCCAAGGATCCAGATCTCTCAAAGCTGGAGCTTGTAAATGTGCCAGGGGGAGCCTTAGCATTTGAACTTGCTGCCAAATTCTGTTACGGGAGTAACTTTGAAATAACCGCAGTCAACGTGGCTCATCTCCGGTGCATTGCGGAATACTTGGAAATGACAGAAGACTACCAAGAGAACCTCATTGTTCGGACAGAGACGTACATGAACGAGATTGTGGTCAAGAACCTTGAAAAATCCTTAGAAGTTCTTTGTTCGTGTGATGGGTTGGATCCGACAGTGGAGGAAGTTGGACTTGTAGATAGGTGTGTTGATGCAATTGCAATAAATGCAAGCAAGGAACAACTGGTTTCAGGCTTGGCTCACTTGGAATGTGAGGCAGGATCAGGAAAGTTGCGGATGCACTGCCAGGATTGGTGGGTTGAGGATCTTTCTGCACTAAGAATCGACTACTATCAGCGTGTTATTGCCGCAATGAGGAGAACTGGGGTGAGGCCAGAGAGCATTGGCACCTCTATCGTGCACTATGCTCAAACATCTCTGAAAGGTATTGAAAGGCGCCATGTATGGGACTCTGGTCCTCTTGTTGGAGACAACCAACGAGTGATCGTGGAAACGCTCATCGATCTGTTGGCAACTGAAAAGATCACAGCAGTTACTTTGTCATTCTTGTTTGGCATGCTGAGAATGGCAATAGAAGTTGACGCTGGCCTGGATTATAGGATCGAAGTCGAGAAAAGGATTGGTCTCCAGCTTGAGATGACATCACTTGATGATCTTCTGATCCCCTCAATGCAAACAAGCGACTCGATGTTTGACGTTGACACCGTTCATCGCATATTGGTGAACTTCTTGCAAAGGATTGAGGAAGATGGTTCAGGGGACTCATCACCTTGCGGATACGAGTCAGATGGACTTAAATCACCAAGCCACAGCTCGGTCCTGAAGGTTGGAAGACTAATGGACGGTTACCTCGCAGAAATAGCACCAGATCCATATCTGAAACTGCAGAAGTTCATGGCTCTTATCGAACTCTTGCCAGATTATGCACGTATTGTTGATGACGGACTCTACAGAGCAATTGATATATACCTAAAGGTAAACTGCATGCATTATAACTTTTTTTTTAACCAGCAGCTTGGTACTCTCTGATTACTGTCCAATGGTTAATTTTAGTAATTTCCAGCGGGGACTACATTGTTCATTCTTGACGAAAATGTGACATGTATACAATCACATAGAATCTGCTCTTTATGATTAAACCTTGGCTGGTCAACCTTCTTATCTGATCATATATACCTTGTGTATGTCATCAGGCACATCCGTCTCTTACCGAATCGGAGTGCAAGAAGCTATGCAAGCTGATCGACTGCCAGAAGCTGTCCCAGGACGCATCCAGCCACGCTGCCCAGAACGACCGCCTCCCCATCCAGATGGTGGTGCGCGTGCTCTACTTTGAGCAGCTCCGGTTGAAGTCCTCCTTCTCCGGCCACTCCGGTGACGCTGGTTCGTTCTCCCAGCGGATCATGTGCAGCAGCGGCGTGCCAAGCTCGTGCGTGTCACCCCGAGACAACTACGCGTCGTTGAGGAGGGAGAACCGAGAGCTGAAGCTGGAGATATCGCGGATGCGGGTGCGGCTCACGGAGCTCGAGCGGGAGCAAGGGCTGATGAAGCAGGGGACACGGGATGGTCGTCCGGGGGAGCATGGGCGGGCGTTCTTCTCGTCGATATCGAGGGGGATAGGGCGGATAACGTTGTTCGGGCCGGCTGAGGGGAAGAAGAAGAAGAGCTCGAGAAGTTCGCGTTCGGAAGGGAAGAGCCGGAGGAGGCAGAAGACATCGTTCATGGACAGTTAGAAAAAGTTTGAAGGCAGCGTTAGACTGGCCACGGTGAGAGTGAGGCTGAGCTGAAGGCTGGAGCACATCCACGGCCACACGCCGGTGAGGGAACCATGCATGCATGTGATGTGAGGACATGTATCATGCATGGCTGCATGAATGTGAAGGGGTTGTTCGCTTGTTTGAGCTGTAACCATATACACGAGGAATTAAGGAGCAATAGAAATGTTAAAGTGTCATCCGAATCCGTCATCGTGTCCGTGCGGACGTGGCAACGACGGATGCATCCGACTCTATTTCGGTTTTCTTCTCCGTTAGAGATTCTTATTCCTTAGTCTATTGTTGAAGATTTATTTGTAGGATACGTGATATTTCGGCTATAGGAGAAAATTCGTCTCAAGGTGGGCCTGGTTAAAGTGTGATCCAAATTTGTCATCGTGTCCGTGACGAATACTGCGCCAGACATGGTACCGAGCGGTGCATGTGTCAAGCCGTGCCAGACGTAGCAACAGTTGGCGCATCCGGATCTGATTCGGTTTCCTTTTCCGTTAGAGACTCTTATTTCTTAGCTTATATATGTAGTCGCATAGCTAGTTATGCCAAAATTCTCTGTGTTTGTAATTTTTTTTTTCTCAAATAGTGATTTTTGTAGCGGTTTTGCTAGTTTTAAGTTGCCTAAAATTTTCTTAAGTTTAAGTCACTTGTTGTGACCATTGAATTTGTGTAGAGATTGGTGTGTCATATGATTGGATATTGATCCAATGTTCACAACAAGTGACTTAAACTTAATAAAATTTTAGGCAACTTATGAATAGACATTCCCTTTTTGTATTCTTGTGTCTGTAGTTTTTTTTTGCAAGGGTTTTTCATGTAAAATCCGTACCTACCTTTTCTACTATTTGCCGTGCATTTGATAAAGAGGGAGAGAGACAGGCCAGACGTATAGGTAGCGGCCTGTAAGCTGCTCTAGGTCAAAACTGTAATACTCGTATTATTATTACAGATTTACAGGAGCGAGTTTGCCCGGTTAGAAAAAAAAAAGGAAAAAAGAAGAGGTATTACAGGAGCTATCCTGGTTAGAATAGAAATTGATGTTATCCTGGTTAGAATAGAAATTGATGTTGCAATTAGATGGTTGTATAAGAAGCTGAGTGCCTGGCCTGCGGCGTCTGGTGGTTGATTGCAGATTTGGAGGTCCAATTGGGCTCTCTCTCGTCTGCAGATGCGATCGGTTTCAAAGACTACTACCGAAACCGAAAGAGCGCCGTCGCTGCTGCACATACTGCACTGTCACTAACTTCTTCAACAATACCAACACTCACCATTTATCACCGTAGCCCTTGGTTCATTCAACATTGAATTTTCTTTTCAATGGTTCCGGCGAGTAGCACGATATTACCCTTTTTGAACGGCTAAGGTGAGCAACACAATATTTTCCTCATCTCCGTGTCATTGCCTTGGCTCTCCACTTCCCCATGTGCCAATGTCTTCATGCATGATATATCGATGTCATTGCACTCTTTCATGATCTCATCCGATACTATTTGTGTTATCTTCATTATAATTTTTATTCAAAATTTTAGTTATTTTTTATTTTTATTTCATAGGAAGCAATAATAGAAACACGTGACCTTGAGAGCGAACGTTGGTGGCTTTTTTTTTGTGTGTCTCATCCGACACCATGTGTGTTATCTTCATTATAACTTTTATTTTTTATTCAACATTTCACTTGTTTTTATTAGAATTCGTATACAAATTAAATTGCTAAATTTATTTAATTTATTCAAAATTTTAGATATTTACGGATTTTACTTTCAAATTCGTATCGAAATCAAATTGCAAATTTTCTTTTATTTTTTATTCCGAGTTTTAGTTCTTTTTTATTGGAATTCATATCAGAATCCAATTGCTAATTTTACTTTAATTTTTATTCTGGATTATAGTTATTTAGGGGTTTTATCTTGAAATTCGTATTGAAATCAAATTGCTAATTTTAGATATTTTTTGGTAGGATTTTTGTATACAAATATAATTTCCAATTATTATTTAATTTTTATTCCGAATTGTAATTTTTGGAATTTGTATCAAAATCAAATTGCTAATTTTATTTTATTTTTATTCCGAATTTCTTTTTTTGTTGGATTTTGTATACAAATCTAATTGACAATTTTTTTTATTTTGAATTATAATTGTTTAGATATTTTACTTAGGAATTCATATTAAAATCAATTTGCTCGTTTCGATTTATTTTTATTTTTATTTTGAATTTAAGTTTTATTGTACCTAAGATTCTTTTACTTATGAATTCGTATGGAAATCAAATTGCTGATTTTATTTTATTTTTTATTCCGAATTTTAGATTTATTGTACTTGACATGAACTCTTTCTTTTAATCTAAACCGTTATAATCTAGACCCGCGATTGACATTGTAGATCTTTTCCTTTTTTGCATCAATTAACGTGAGAATTTTTAGCCTTAGAGAGCGAACGTGATGGCTTCTTTATACTCTATTTTTATAAGATAGTAGATAGATTATTAACTGTTTAAGTAAAAAATGGCTCTTGGAGAATGTTCTTGAAGTTATTATTTTATTAGTTCGGAAAACACAATATGTACAAATAATCTTGAAACTTCTTCTGCTTGTTGTTCTCATGATATGATCTTGTTTGGGAACAAACGAGAAATATATTTACTGCACATTTTCTATTTATTGGGTCTTTAAAATATCTTTTACTCGGTACTAAAATCTAGGTGCTGGAAGACGTGAGTTTGGCAGTTGAACTCTACAAGGACAGTGAGAGCATCCAAAGAGGAGCAATGTGATCATGTCCGTGCATGGTATAGTTTGCTTCTGTCCTGTGCTCAAGAATTGCAGCATGTGCAATGATTTGGCAGGAATCTTGTCGTTGTCGTGCAGGTATCTGCAACCAAGTAATTTTTTAAGGTACAGTTTTTTTTTGAACAATGAGGAGAGCTTTATTATTATGTTTTGTTTTTCTTTGGTGAATGCGTGATCAATCATTTATGCCCGCACATATATGTTAAGCTATAAACTTGACAATTCTACTTGTTGTACAGTGGTCATTGCTTTGTTGCTCTTGGGGAGATCTACAGAGTTGCACATATCTTACGTTTCTCCTTGCAGTGTTTTAAGCCTTGGGTTCTTTCAGATCCTGGAATGTTGAGTAAAATGTTGGCTTGCTTGGACAGCTACACAACTGCATGGACTAGTGGTTTAGAAATGGCTCTTAGGCCTTGTCTGGAAGGCGCATTTCCTACCAGAATCACATGGATGTACAGAAAATTTGAACTAAAATCCCGACTATCCACCTCAATGGACTGGAATTATGACCCAACCAAATAAGGCCTTAAACTGGTTGTTGACGGTGATCACTTGGATGCATCTGCTGCTAAAGCACTTCTGGAGTCCATCAAGAATATTAATGAACTTGAGAAGCCCAATCCTCAAAAGTTGCTTCGTAACAACGAGATGACATGTAGACTAACCCTTCTACCAACTACTGTTTTCCCAGGTAAAACTCTCGCTGCTGCTGTGCTTTCCCCAGAAAGAATATTTAAGCTATCAAGATGCTTCTTTCTAGAGATCAACTAATTATTCCCTTCATTTCGTGTAGGAATTAAAGTGATCGTGTGGAATGGTGATCACTATTTTGTAGAAGTTCTAAAATTGTGGGTAAATCGGGTATCTTCTGATCCTCAGCTGTCACTCACTCCCGTGATCCTGTCTCTTGGGTGAATGATGCAAACAACACATGCCCATCTTGTTGAATAACCTGTCAACAACTCAGAATATTCTTTTTTGAGGAAGAAACTTACTCTGACGGAAGCATCAAAAGCTATTGTTGAATAAAACGTGTCCATCAGGTTGCCATGGTCTCAATATAGAGAAATACATGCCGTGGGGGAAGTTCAGTCCGTGGTGACTACGCTCCTGTACTGGGCATTCTTTTGTGAAGTTAGTGTATTAAACCATTCTTTCCATTGTGCCTGATAAGTGATAATGGCAGTATGGCACTAGTCCCTGTACCGCTCATGTAGTTCGTCTGTTTTTATAGAACCGTTCGGTACAGTATATTTGGAGAATATTCTCAAAATCTGTATGAATCTATCCAAAACGAGTTGGTTCGATTCACTCAACCATACACAGGAACATGATATATTTAGGACCATTTTATACATGTATGTCCTGTTTCACCGAACCAAATACACCGACCAAAACGGATTGTTCGTCACCATGTATATCATTCTATTTAGGCCGGCGTGTTAACGTGTGATGCAGCACATTGAAGTGCACAAGCAGCATAACCAATGCGCTAGTGCAAACTTGTAGATTGTCAACTCGAAAAATTGGAACACAGATACAGCCATAGAGGGAAGTTGTACTGAGATGTTCTTTTTTTCTCTCTGCAAGGTCACAGGTGCTCTGTTCTCTATGGACGTTTGTGGCCATCTGCATCTTAAGTTGGGTGAATCTAGCAACAAGTAGAGAAAACGCTGGTCTACTACACACAAAAAGGAATTGTTACACCTGCAAGGCATGTGTACCTAACATGTAACCAAACATAAACTGAATGCTTCAAGAAAAACAATCATCACCAACGCACAATTGGAAACGATCACAATCAGATTGACTAACGATAGACATAAGAAGCAAGACGAATATACGTAAGAAAATAGGCTGAACCATAGCAAGGGCTTGGTATCGATTTCATTATTCCATGTGCTCATTTTTGCAGATGTTCATAACTAGATAGTAGTGGTTTGGAATTGTAAGGCAAATCCTATGATGACACAATAGGAAAAACTGCTCATTTTGCAAGCTATAGGATTATACATAGCCAAGAAGCAAACGTTTTGGCCTAGACAAAAATCTGGCACACCATGCCAATAGTATCAAACAATAAGCACATGCTAGTAGTCTAATCGTCCAGCTCAATGATCTTCACAACCGAGGAATCTCCCACTTTCTGGCAAACAACGACACGATCATGCGACTTAATCACACCAGAAGCTTTGCCATGGTCAAGAGCAACCTTCAGGACCGACTCATTAGTAGAGCTGGTAGATTCAGCCTGCAAGACAAACACCAAGTCAGAACTCGTAACTTACCAGCCAATCCGACTAAGTCATTAGTTAGGTCAAATTTATTCAGCAATTCTCATTACGCAGTGCAAATAGTTCCTCAGCATTCGAGATGACCAAAACTTAATATCTGTTCAGGGCTTGAGACAGAATCAGTGCCTGAGCATAAGAGTTCCTCAGCAGTAGGAAAACACTTCAAACCCAAAAAAGAGAACAATTGAGGGCCTCAGTGGTCTGCCCTAGCCTTCAGTTTACTTAAGGCGCTTACAGTACATAGACTCGATAAACCAGCCTATCAACCAAGTCTGAAAAAATGTTTTGGCTAACCAAGCTTATGAGACCTAACTGTTTGGAACTGAACTTGCATTTTAGCGCTATTGCTTTCAAATCATTTATCTTAGGTAATTTATTAGTAATAGTGGAACGTGATGCAAGCAAGAATACTATAATGTGAGATTAATACAGGTGGCAGGGATCATAATACCGTTTCCGGAGGGAATCCCGCCGGGCGGTCAGTAACGGTTACCGGCCGGCAACCGGAATTCCCGAAAAAAACTTGGTCAAAATTCATCCAAATAAATTTGAATTTGAGATGTTTCTGCCGGAATTTTGAATTTGAATTTGAAGATTTCCGGCCGGTATTTCAAATCCCGGTTCCCACCGGAAAATCCGGTTGGTGGTAACCGGTCGGTTTTTTTCCCCTGCAGGTGGGTATCTGTAGTACGCTAGTGGCCTAGTGCTACTTTCTAAAAAGCGTCTAAATTTTATTGGACATTTTATGACAATAGCAAATTGGAAGGATGCTACTCCTTGAATAATACGTAGTTTAATCCTGGGAGTATGCACTAATAATGCTGATATGCCCTTATCCTATTCATTAATCAGAACAAGGATGTTGATCCCAGCCATGGGCTAATAAGGCAATTTGGTTTTTCATATTATATTTCATGCTCATCTACTAGACTTGATACCTAACAAAAATCCGCAAGAACCCATTCCTCCCCCCATGATAAGAGTCATGTTTTTTGCAAGTGAACAAATCAACCAAGTATGTTTTGCATAGATATGTTTTGATTCCTGTAGCCAACAAAGGAAAGCTAACTTACTGGATGCCGTGGATCAGCAAGCATTGGAAAGAGGCCTCTAACTATGAGCGATTGTCTTGCCTGCAAGAGAAGCATACAATACATATGAGCTACAACAGTTCCAAACTTCAACATATGCCTTCATAAATAATTTAAAAAAAAAACAAGGCTCTTCCCTACTCTCCCCCATGGAAAACTATTAACAAAGAAAAATTAGAACTGAAAAAATCCACAGATGCTGTATTGAGCAAGTGTCCATAGGAACTAAGTACCAGGGAAGATAAAGAACCAATATCTATCAGCATAACTTTCGCCAAGAGGTAGCAAGGATGTTGCATCTATGCAAATCGTAAGGTACTATACAAACTATCTTGTCCTAGTATCACACGAGACAAACAGATATATTGCTCCTCCGTATTGAGTTGAACACTCTTGCATGGTTAAATATTGGATGTCATTAAGAAAAACTTCGTAAGCCCAAAGTTATCTTTTACAAATTGAAGATCAGCATGCTAATGTTAGACATTGCCCAAACTGCACAACTAGAAAATATAATGGACTACAACAGACCACAAACATAGAAGGAAAAGGGTGTCCACGTACTTCAAACGCGCCGGTGAAACTCCACCTTAGTTGGTTTGTTTTTAGACGAGGAATGACAACAGACAGAACAGGCATGGTGGGCCTGTACTTCGCGATTAATCTGCAGATAGTACAGATTATATATGAGATTTGTACCCATTAAACTACAACCCTACACAAGCAATATTCAATTCTTTCTACCTTGCAGCCCGTCCAGATGAGGTGAAGCAAACAATGACAGAAGCCTTAACTTTGATGGCAGCTCGCACCTGGAAAATAGGTATGGAACTATTCAAGACTTAGAAGTCAATGTTTCATGAAGACTTTGTGATGATAAATCAACGTTAGACAGAAAAATGTATCCCATGTTAACAGCAAACAAAGGTTGGAACAAGAGAAGAAACAAAGAACATACCGCAGAGGAAGCAATTGATTCCAAGTGGGTCATGGGTTCTCCCACATATTTCACAGCTCGCTTGAAGTATAAATCTTGGTTGAAAACCTTCTCAGCCTGTGAAACAATTGACGGACATATATCGCTGAATCAATGATGCTCATAAAGTAGATGCGGAGAGAAAAAAGCAGGCAGCAGTGAATTTCCATTAGAGCAAACAATGCATCGACTCTTTATCAAGAAAACATAGAATTAGAAATAAAATTCACCTCAGCACATATTTTTCCCACTGTTGAAATTGTCTCGACTGGATATAAACCACGGAGAGTCTCAGCACCAAGGAGAATGGCATCACTCCCTGAAAAAAAGTAAAAAAACATGTGGTTCATGAATGATTTCTTTTCATAATAGTCCCTAATGGGGTGCAATAAGGAGCAGCTGTATGTCAGAGCCCAAGTCTACCCATGATCAAACGCAATTAACATCATAAACAGCTCACCGTCAAGTACTGCATTTGCCACATCGGTTGCCTCCGCGCGAGTAGGCCTGAGGTTGTCAGTCATGCTGTCCACAACACGAGTAACAACAGCAGGCTTTCCAGCCACGTTGCACTTGTGCAGAGCAGACTTTTGAAATAAAAAGACCTACAATATGGGTAGGTAAAGATCAAAGACCAAAATCAAGGTTAACTATGGCATCCTAAGATGAAAAGAAAACAATTTATGGCTAAAGCACTTAAGGATGTGTAACTAAGCTTCTGCTGTGGAGGTGGGCCAGCCAGGCCGGCATGCACAATTGCAGCAAATGATACAGAAAATAACAGATGTCTCAATTAAGCGTTCCCTTCTGAACTGCTGAAAATAAGTTGAGATAGCCGACCTTTTCAGGTGGAAGATCAACTCCCAGGTTTCCTCTTGAAAGAATGATACCATCTGCCTCTTGCAGGATTTCATCAAAATGATTCAAACCCTGCAAAGAAATAAGGAGTGAATAGGTGGGAAAACAAATGATAGTTGCTCAGAAATGTTTTAAAAAAGTATTTGTTGCTCAGAAATGTTTAAAAAAAAGTATCTTGAAATACCTCCGCATTCTCAATTTTGGCAAAAATGTGAGTTTGACTGAGATCACCTAACTTTGAGAGGAACTCCCGTGCCTGCAATGCAGAGAAAATACTAGCACTGTTGAGAACTTTCTTCTAAAGTACGAAATGCAAAAACAGGTGATACTATATTCAAATATAGCAACGCAATGTTTTCAATGAAGATGACAACTGCTGAGGAAACATAGATATTACTTTGTAGCACAACACCCAAAGAGGAAATTTGAAGAAACTCAAAATGCATCCACAATGAAATTAGTTACTTGCCTGCCGCACATCTTCCGCGTGTCTTGTATAAGACAGTGAGAGGAAGTCAATCTTGTTTGGAGCACCCCATTTTGTGATAACCTGAAAACAGCACATGCTCAAAATTCTTAAGATGAGTTAGAACAAGGGAAATTCTGGTTTTTGACTTGTAATACTGTTACAAAATGAAGTTCTGACAGACTGAGGGAAAGAAATCAAAACAACAATTACACAAGGAGATAAAAATCACTATTCCGGGAGGAATTTCTTACATCCTTGTCCTCATCAGACAGTGTGGGCAAGTCAATATGAATCTGGGAGCAATGCATTGTGAACAGTGACCCAGCCAGGGTAGCTGTGTTCTTGATCACACAAAGCACATCATCTCCTTTAACTTCAGAAACCTACATCAGGCAGATGAGAGTTTTGGACTTTCAGTATCAGAAAATGCAGACAACAAACAGAATCCTACTAACAGGCATATATAAAACATCAAACATGCAGAATGCTTAAGTGCAGCATGCCGAAGACTTTTACCTCCAACCAAACTGAAGTAGTCTCGCTGCCTGTGAACAAATATTGCCCAACAAATATTGTAGCACCTGGTTTCACAGCCTGTGAAGCACAAAGGAGAGTTTGACACAATCAACAAAAGAAATCTATAGAAGGTGGACACGGAGCGATCTACTTGCAGCTGCTTGTGTAAATATAGCATAAGATGACACATAAATTACACTAAAATAAGTTACCTTGGCGAGTCCAGGGAAGTTGATGGGCAGCAAGTTGGAGGAGGCTTCCTGCCCCTGATCAGGGGTCAGTGTAACAATACCATTCTCTTCAAGGGAGATTGCGGCTTCACTCCTGTTCACCACCTGCAACTCCGGGCCGACCGTGTCAAGCATGACCTGCCCAAAAAGGACCCAAAGTCAAGCTCACCTCAAAAGAAATTTCACATAGGTACCATTAGTAGATCCATTCATAGTTAACAATGTGGCGTGCACAGATCTGTGGTTGCCCCTCTTGTTAACTAGTAATTGATGGTAACAACGGGGGGCACTTACGGCGCAGAGCTTCTTGGTGGACTTGATGGCGAGCTTGAGGTTCTCGAGTGTTTCCTGGTGGTACTCGGCGTCCCCCCACGAGAAATCGAACCGGGCCACTGCGAAAAAGCCACAATTGCACCAGAAAAGGGTTAGCTTACCACATCTTTAGGGCTACAAGCAAATTCCTGGGGAGGCGGTGGTGCTGTGGAAGACATTGAGATGGTGATCATACGAACCAGACATGCCGGCCTTGAGGCAGGAGGAGATGGTGTCGACGGAGCGCGACTTGGGGCCCAGCGTCCCCACGATCTTGGTCATCGCCGGGAAGAAGCTCTGATTTTTTTTCATTCATTTTTCGATGCATCACCATTTAGGCCCAATCAATCAGGGTTCTCAGGGATCCCAAGATCCACGAGCGAATCCAACTAAAAACGAGAGGGACGACAAATAGTAGTAACAATACGTACAGCCTTGGATGGCTCGAGGATGGATGCCATCCGGATGGGCTCCTCCAGAAGCAGATTCGTGGAGTGCATCCTGCCTTGCTCTCGCTCGCTCCTCGGGTCAGATCGGGAGGGAGGCGGCAGCCTTCCCCTCTTCTTCTTCTCCAAGGAGAAAAGCACAGGTCGATGCGAATGCGGCCTGTGCGGCTGTGCCTAGTTGTGCCTTGGATGCGTTCCTCGCAAATCTCTTGTGCTTACAGTTATAGGTAGGTCTATCGTGCTACTCGAACGGCGGCCGCCTGAGGCTCCTTCCAATGGGCGGAGCGCCGCCCCCGAACCGGTGGACGGTGACGCGGGTTTTGACGGCCACAGCCGCTGCTTTTCTACAGCTACCTTGGTCGGCCCAAACCCAACAAAATCGGCCCAAAACCATGAACCGGGCGGGCAGGCACGGTCCTAGCTAGAAGAAGAACGAAAAGAAAACGGAGAAGAGCCGCCGCTTCCTCCCTCAAAAAAAGAGGAAGAAAGAAACAAGAAAAGAAAAACCGCCGCTGCTGCTGAATGAATTCTTTTTTATTTTGGTCGTCTGACGGGACTTATTTGTAAATCTAGCTTCCCTCCTGTTTTATTTGTAAATCTAACCCTTTTTCCCCACCTTCCGCGGTCAGGGAGTGGGGAATATCATTTTCCCCACTCGGGGAGCGCGGAAAAGCATGGAAGGCTGGCCACTTGCCGCGGTGCGTGAGCGCGGAAGGTCATTTCCGCGGTGGCCGAACGCGGAAACTCCGCGGTTCCGCGGTCGCCGTCCATTTCAGCGGAGATTTGCGCTGATCACCCACCTTCCGCGCTCGCCGACTATGGTAAGAGAGTGAGGGGGTTAGATTTGCAAATAAAACGGGACGAGAGCTATTTTTGCAATTGCATAGGGAGTAAAAAGCTTGTTAGTGGGGCTCGTTAGCTCGAATTACACTTGTTAATTATTTAAACATTGAAATGAGTTAATTTCGAATAAAATTGAATTTCGCTCTTACTCACCTCGTTAACTTGATTCTAAAAATAATTCTAAACTATAAATAAAATAATATTAAATTAAACCATACCAATTTCAAAAAAAAAAAACCCTGCTTGATGTCCACGCTGACAGGGAGTTTGGCTTTCTTGAGTTTATTGACGCGTTTCTTCGCACCTTTCCATCTCTCGGTCAATATCCTTGGATTCCACACTTATTTTCCTTCCGATCCTTCCAGCTGCTAGTCTCATCCCATGGACCATATTTACTTATTTAGCCATGTCTGTCCCTTTCGCCTTGTTCTTTCTTCTAGAACACTTGTGTACGAACTGTAGTAGCACTCCGTGTAGAAAGCGGCATTTCTTACGGCTAGTAGTGTGAGTTTTTTTTCTCCCTAAATAGCACTGTTCTGCAGTATATTTGTAAATGTGACTATTCTCGTGCGGTTTTTTTGAAATATAACAGCTCGAACGAGCCTCACACCACCACGTGTGCAATTCGTCATAACCACCATCCGGACAAGGCGTGTCCGTACGGCCACCGCTCGAACAGAGCGTGCCCGCACGGCCACCGCTAGCAACACAATTGCTATTTGTCGACCAAAATACAGGCTAAATGTAACCATCGTGAATTACCTCACTGAAGAATCTGAGAATGTACAAAGAAAAAATATTATGCTACTGTGCTAGTAGTTGATTTAACAGAAACAATATGGACTTTTTCTTCAGATGTGTAAGGAAAAAAAAAGAGAGCACGTTTTGTCTTATCGTGTTTAACAGAAACAAATAGATTAATGCTCAATTAAGTCGCTGAACTATCCATGTAAGGTTACATTTTCAGTACACAATATAATGTTCGAATCAAGTTGATGTCATAAGAAATAATTTTAGTCACCGTACTATCTTTAAAAGGTTACAGTTTCAGAAAACATCACAATGCTCAAATCAAGACACTGCACTACCCTTACAAGGTTACAATTTCAAAAAACATCCCAATGCTAGAGGGTTCTCTCTATCAGCTGCTTGCTACTTTATAGCAATCTTTTCTCCGCATGAGCTAAAATGGGGATAATCTAGACTATGCGTCAAAGCAAGTAGCACAGCAAGAGAAGTATAAAGCGTGGAAGCGAATACAGTAACTGCAAACTATTATTGCCTCGGGAAATTTCTAGATCAGAACAAACCACCATTAGTCACTACAACCATTTCTGACAAGCTTCAAGTCGTCCCTAAAGAATTCACAAGTGCTAACCCAACTCAAGGTACTTTATTATGCGCACAAGTTTTGCATCGGCGCGATCTCAAATCAGATAATTTATTTGAACATCACAAACTTGGAAATCTAGAGATCGCGCAGAAAGGAACCGATAATTGTGTTCATATCTAGAACTGCTAATAAAGAAAATTTCGATGGACATGGTAACCACCAAATCAATTTAGTTGTGGTGGGTTGCGCTTTGGGCATAAGCTGCTATTCTAGCTCAGGATCAGTTACTCTAGTTTATGGTTTCAATGGTCCCCAGTATCAGTTCATGTATATAATTTTGTAGCAATGAATGGACAGTGATAAAATTCTCTTACCCTGAGCCATTACTAGATATGATGGTTAATCACCATTAGTAATCTAGAGATGGACATTATCATGCTAGTAGTATCTGACTTTTCGCTGCACCCTTGCTGATAAATTTGACATTGCAATGTGAAATTAGATAATGAAAAAGATGCATCATTGCAGCTACTGCCATCCATTAGTACATAGCGGTAAATGCTGCATCACCACATTCAGCACTAATGCAACTTTCGATTTGTGGTGCTTTGTACACATTAGGTAATGAAAAAGATGCATTATTGCAGTAAAAGTTTTCTGCACACTGCAGTAATGAAACAAAAAGGGAAATTGGAGACCACTTCGAAGTAAAATCCAGTTACCTTGCTCTGTGCTCGGTTGCCTATGCCTCCGACTTCTTTGAAACCGAAACCACAAGAAAGCAACATAAATCAGTGAATCTACCAACCAAACAACAATACAGAATGAAGTGCACCTGAAGAATACAATCGTAAACAAGAGATGAATCAGGTAAATTGCTCAAGCCATAGAAATGCTGCAAGAGAAACAACACACTATCTCACCAGCTCTTCCTATTTCATTTTTTGATTACTACTGTGAAACTCAGAGGCCGGAGCAGAGGAAGGGGGGCAGCGCGGAGGGGACGCCAGCGCGGAGGGGGGAGGCTGGCGCAACGGTGGGGAGGGGGGTAAACGAGGGGAGAACGGGTTTATATGCAATAGCAAAAGGTGGGTAAATACACGTTAACTTTGGAGACATTTTCGTAACGAGTGTGCTGATTCTTGTAGAAGTAGCCCAAAGATTGCAGTTTTTTATAGGCATCCCAATTCGATTCTAAAGTGCTCCTGATTCTAAAAATGAGGAGCGGTAGTGTTTGGCTAGACTCCCACCACTCCGATTGAGAATTCGGGAGTAAGAGCTCTACCAAACAGGCCATAACTATTTGTCACTCCATAGAGCGGCGCTTTAATGTAGAAAAATGTTATGGTTGCCAACAAATCGCAATATTTGTCCATCAACAAAATCAGGAAAATGCATATCAACCAAGAATATCGTTAAGCATAGGAACTTCAGCAGCATTGTAAGCACAGGTACTGCGAGTGTTAATCACTTAATCCTTGTCTGGTATCAAGATCAGTCTTCAAATCTAACACACAGGAGCGTCTTTTAAGCATAGGGTACTTCCGCATCAAGTGAAGCCGCTTAGTACAGTACCAGCTGCCAAGAGAGAGTTACAACAGCTCGAGGGTTGCCAAAGACTTGAGAAAAACAGCAAGTATTTAGGCTGATCTGCTGATGGATAGCTCTCACTTTTAAGAATACCGAGGCCACAAACTGTGAATACCACAATCTGAACTAGTAGCTGAGATGACCATCTCCGTCGTCTGTGGTGATGCCGATAGACGGCGACATTGAAATATCCTCCTCCGGAAGTGGCGATTGATCCACCGGTATGCTCTCGATCATCTTCACCACATCGGCCATGGAGGGCCTTTGCTCCGGCTGCTGAGCGACACAAGCCAGCGCAATGTGCAGCACCGCGACCATCTCCTCCTCGATGTTCTTGTACCGGAGCAGCTCCACGTCGAACACCTCCGCGGTCCACTCTTCCCGTACCACTGACCGCACCCACTCAGGGAGACCGACCGCTGTCACGCTCTTCTTGCCTTTCCTTTGCATGTCGGCGTCTGGCAGCGGTTGCAAGTGTTGCGCCGGCACCTTGCCGGTCAGCACCTCCAGGATTAGCACGCCGAAGCTGTACGCATCTGCCTCCTGGGAGAGCCGCTTGTTGTCCGACTGCTCGGGAGCGATGTAACCTCCAAGACGGGCAATGGCGTGCGCTGGACTGAGCAGTAGAGCCAGGCCGAAGTCCGCGACGCAGGCAGAGCCATTCTTGTCGAGCAGGACATTGGAGGACTTGATGTTGCCATGGGGTATGGCAGACATGCGGTACTCCTTGTGGATACAGGCCAGCCCGCGTGCTGCGCCGAGCAGCAACCTCACCCTGGTTGTCCAGTCCAATGGCGACTCTCCCGACATCCGATGTCCTGAACCAGTCATCGGACAATGGCAAGAACACCGGATCAGTTTTAAGTCGATGCCAAATAGCAGCAGTGAGTAATGCTTAGTAATTGCACAAGAAAAGATACCGTGGAGGCGATCGTAGAGGTTGCCATTGGGGAGGTAATCGTAGATGAGGAGCTTCTCTTGCTTGGCGTAGTAGAATGCCCTGAGGGGGACAAGATTTGGGTGGCGCAGCCGGCCGATGAGGTCCATGTAGCGGTGGAACTCCTCGCGGGCGCAGGGGTTGGCGTCTCGCAGGCGCTTCACGGCGACCATGCGGCCGTCTCCAAGCACCGCGCGGTACACGGTCCCCAGGCTGCCTCTCCCGACCATCTCGGCGGACGCACGCAGCAGCTCCTCCAGCTCGAACCTGCTCCTCCTCCCCTGCTGGAGCGACGTCGACGTTGTCCAGCCATCCCTTGCCCTCCTGCCGGCGCTGCTATCGCTGCCCCCGTCGTCGTCGTCTTCGCCGCCCTCACCGTCCACGCAGAAAAATACCAGCTTGCTGCGTGCTCCGTCGCTGTCGCCACCGTCGCTGCACCTGCCCGCGCTGCCTGGGCGAGCCGGTTGCACTCCCTTGCCGTGGCCCAACAGCCCGCCGTCTCCATCCTCCAGGCCGACGCGACCGCCTCTTTTCCTCTTCTTGGCTGTCGCGCCGCCTCCTCCTGTGCTGCAGCAGCAGTACGCAACAAGCAGTGACAGCAGAGCGAACAAGAAGATGGCATTGCCGACGGCGATCCCGGCAATTGCGCCGGTGCTCAAGCCCCCCTTGCCAGCTCCATTGTGTGATTCCGGTGTGGCCAATGCCGGTGAAGATGAAGCAACAGAAGACGAGGAGGACGCCGCCGGGTTGGATGGCACCACGGACTGCGACGACGAGGAAGGCACGGGGGACGACGTCGGGGCGGGCTCACGCGGCTGGAAAGAACACGGCGGCAGCGGCGGCACGAGCCCGCAGAGGCCGGCATTGCCGGCGAATGAGTCGAGGCCGAACTTGGCGCGCATGGCGTCAGGCACCCTGCCTGAGAGCTGGTTGCTGGAGGCGTTGAAGTCGGCGAGGCGGGGGACGGCGGTCGTGATGTCCGGGAGCACGCCGGTGAGGAGGTTGTCCTGGAGCTTGAGCGTGAGGAGGCGGGTGAGGCTGGCGAGCGCGGCCACCGGGATGGGCCCGCGCAGGCTGTTGTCGGCGAGGTCGACGCGGAGGAGGCGGGGGAGCCGGGCAATGGTGTCCGGGATGGCACCGGAGAGGTCGTTGTGTGAGAGGTAGAGCAGCTTGAGGTTTGGGACGCCGAGGAGGAGCGTGTCCAGCGTGCCGTTGAGGCGGTTGCCGTGGAGGTCGAGCACGCGGAGCTCGCCGAGGTGGGAGAGCGGATCGAGCGGGCCCCGCAGGTCAAGCGCCGTGAGGGAGAGCGAGGTAACCCGGCGGCCGTCCGGGGAGCAGCCGACGCCGGTCCAGCGGCCGGCGCAGGCGTCGGTGGTGCTCCAATTGGCGGCCAGGATGCCGTGCGCGTCGGCGCCGTGGCGGAAGATGGTGAGCGCGTCCGTGTCGCTTGGCTTCACCTCCGGCTCCGGCCGCAGCACCGCCGCCGCTGCCGCTGGCATTGTCAAGCTCAAGAACGCCACGATCGCCAAGAACCCCATGGAATGCAAGAACAGCGGAGCCATTGCCATCGTGCAACTTCGAGTATGCTTGGGGCTAGACGATCCTTTGGCTAGAAGATTGGCATGGAGGAAAGGGGATCACTCAATCAAAGCCATGATCTCTGCTACTCCATCAATCTGCATTGGGAGAAGAGAAGCGTTGTGCTTTCTCTCGTGCAGCTTTTGATTTTTGAATTGGACTGGTTTTTGAACTGACGAGTTTTTATCGTTTCGGTAAGTAGCGTTGAAAACGGACGGAAATTTTCCCGGTCCGAACCGTCCATTTTTCTATATTTGACCCGTCCGTTTCCGTATTTTCGGAAGTATCCGGGATCGGTTCGGAATTCGGGACGGAGGTGTCGAATGCGGGCGGAGTAAAACGGCGTTTTTAGTCCGTTTTGCGAATTCGTATTTGGTCGAATATTTCCGTATTTTTACGAAATTTACCGGATTTTAAGCGGCCCAATCTTTGTCCCCGGTCCCCCAACTCCTAGAGGCCCAACACTAGCCCATCTAAGATGAACATCTGGAAAAATATGCCATGTTATTATGTGATGTACTGTGCTATATTCATGCCAGCTCATTTTAATTTGTTAGATGTCATCCGAACTAAGTGTCACAGTGTTCTTGTGTTAGTGTGTGACATAAATCCTAAACTATTTTCATTTGCGTTTGAATCTCGAATTAGTGCTTTACCTGCTTTTCATCGTCAAAGATGTGTGTGATTGTGATTGTGAGTATAAAGATGTGCGGTATTCCGCTTAAGTTCAGGCTTTCGTCAGTTTCAGTTGAGTTTCCGACCGTATTGGTTCGTTTCGTGCACCCGCATATCCCGATTCCGTTTTCGAACCCGCATTTTCCGAACCCGATCCCGTTTCCGCCAACAAATATAGAAACGGAAGTAGAAATAGGGTTTTTCCGTCCGTTTCCGTTCGTTTTCATCGCTATCGGTAAGTGATATGGATTGGTCATGAGACGTGTTTTGGGGCAGCCGCTCGGGGCTGTTTGGTCCGATGTTAAACTGAGCTAAACTAAAATTTTAGTGTTACCTGAAAATTTAGTTAGCGTTTCATTTGATTCTAATATTTAGTTTCACCCTCAAAATTTTGGTAAAACCAAAATTTTTCTTCACGTTTTCTTGGCTCGGTGCGGGTGGCCAAAATGCTGGCCCCAATTTTGGCAAGGCAGCCAATATGCACTCCGACAAGTGGCAGAGGCTGATTGGTGGTGGCTAGTGCATTAATTGCTTTATTAGTTTGATTAATTAGTTTTAAATGATCATATTTCGTAAACTGAGTATTCGATTTGTGATCCGTTTGAAACGTTGTGTTTCTTATCATTTTGTCAACAAAACAAGACCCACGTTGACATATTTTGGAGCAAAAAAAGATGTCATGAGGAACTCACGTGTCATATTCACAATTTTGGCAAATTTTAGCATGTCTGCAATCCAAACACATCAATTTCGGCATTGCTCGTGAATTAGTATGGCTACGATTCAAACACTATTTGTTTTGCCAAGGTTTTGGCATTGGCTAGGTATTGACATCGCCAAATTTTGGTATGGCTACCGTGTCGTAAACCAAATATGCCCTTCCTCCTTAAAAACCCTGACCACCACCTAACAAGCCCCCTTTTCCTCCCCCCCCCTTCCTCCTCGCCGCCGCCATCAGCCGGCCAGCGGCGTGGCGGGGCTTCTTCTCCTCGGTGGTGGTGTCTGATCTGCATCGCACTCCCGACGCCCGACATCTATCCGTCAATTTCCAACAGTGTGGACTTTCGTCGGGGTTGGATCTGGGGCCCTTCTCCATCGGCTTCTTTCGGCGGTGTGGCTTCGTCGATGGCATGATGACGGAGGTGGCTTCGTGCAGATCCAGATTTGACGCAGTTGGTAGAGATCGCGATGGCTCGGTGGCGGTGGCTTGTGTGGCGCTCGACTCCTCGCCGGTGGGCGGCTTTTAACCGATCGACACGTGGGCTACGGTGGACGTCACCTTCCTTTGGTGCTGACGGCGGTTGGGCGTTGGGGATGTTGCGGACGTCGTCTTAGCGATATGGCCTTCATTGGTTGGATCTAGTGACGAGGTCGTGCTGTAGCGTGATCTTGGAGCGCTGGTACCTTCGTTCCAGGGTGAAAACTCTTGATCTGGCTTTCGTTGGTTGGATCTGATAATGGCGTCGACCTGAACGGCGTTACCTTCTTAAGGTGTTGCTTTGGAGAACCGGTACCTGAGCTCTGGAGTGAAAACTCATGATCTGACTTTCGCTGGTTGAATCCGGCGACGACGACGTGAGTCGTATCCCTTCTTGGAGGCGTCGCTACAGAGATTGACCCATCATCACCTCTTTGCTGTGCAGCTGCTGTTCGCATGTGGATGATCTCCTGGTTGATCCTGGAGGTGGGGTTAGGTGGTTTTGTTTTTAGGCTAGCCTTTGGATGATAATTTGTTTGTCATTGTTGGTTTTGGGTCGTTTTTTGTTTTAAGCTTTTAGCTGATGGTGATGTAATGGCTGTGTGTATCCCTAGTTGGTGTAGAGACCGAGAGTTGTACTTTTATTATTAAAAAAAATGAGTCTAGGTGTGAGTGTTGGGTTTGAGCACTCACTTGATACTCAACGCTATCCCGTGGACACAACTAACACGAGAGAACACTCTGGAGCTACACTGGAGTACGACGGAGAGAACCTTTATTCTCTTGTACTACTAAGCTCTATGAAGATGAAACACAGGGAACACCAGAGACACAACTCGACTTGTGTCGTTTTGTTCCTATTCAACTTAAGCAAGCGATTCTGAGTGGTACTTAAAGACACATGAGCTAATGAGCTCGTTACGACGTGCGCCACTAGCCGCAATAACTGGATCACGAATGTGACTAGCTCAGCGCCTACAACTCATACATGCATGCAGGACTCCCTAATCAACTAACTAATGCATCTATGTGCATGCAAAGCACTAACTAGCCGGTGCACGTCCATGACCAATGCATGCATGCAAACCTGGACCCTTTCCTGCATGCGCACAATGCCTTCTACATGCAAGATAGACTTATTCCTGAACAAACTAACTTCACCACTAATGCATGCACTCCTACAACATGCAAATACGTGCAACAAGATTAAAAACTAACAGTGAGAACCGGATGCTTCTGCTTTTCGCTTTTGCTCTGTTCTTGTCTGCTCCCAGGCCCCTAGTATACAGGCCGAGCAGGTACCAGCCTGACCTTCATCAGGTCAGAATGCACAGCAAACATTAGCCAAGTCAGTTGCCCGAAAACTAAGCGTGATTTTACTGTACTTTCATGGTTGTCTTATGTGAGCAAAAGATTAGTTGAGGTCAAAAGACTACTGCTGATGACGAGAGTCACTGCGTCAGGCAGATGCAACCGTGAAAGAAAGTGTCGTTCATTGTTTGGGAAATGATGGTGGTGGTGGTAGTGAATAGTGATACCTATTGCAGAGCAGGGCTAAATCAAAGTGCCGTTCATCGTTTGGGAAATTATGGTGGTGATGGTAGTAGTGATACCTATTGCAGAGCAGGGCTAAATCATTCTCCGCTTGCGGCATGACAAGAAAGGCTGGAGGAGGCTTCATGTCGCGCTTTTTCCTTTCTCTTTGCCTCTTCTTTCCACGCCAGCTTTCCGTTCCATCAGCCGCCTCCTCCGGTCCTCTCCTAGTTAGCTGCAGTAGCGCAAAATGGACAAAATAGTAGCGGTAGGGAAAAAAAATACTATGGTTGTAGCATATGTGTGGGAGGAGAGATTCGATGGCTACAGGGAAGGGACCTCACTGAGGCTCTTCCCCTATAGATTTTTTTTCCTAGTGGCAGGCTAGAAACATACAATGTCTCAACATATTACGAAGTCACCAGCGCTGCCGAATATCGCAATGGAAAAGGCTATGTCTGAAATCTGAATAGACCTCCCCTCGAGTTAACCTTACGTCGAGTTTTTGGTTTAAATCACATTGTTTAGTATTGAAATAGCAAAATTAGTTCTATACAATGTGAAATGGTAAAAATGGCATCACGGATCGTCTGTCGCGTCGTGGCCGCGGCATCGGCCGCGCCGTGACCGGCAGTCGGTTAAACAGTGTATGTTAATATTTTGATACTATTTGCAACACTATTGACATTGTTCTCAACACTATTGCAACTATTTGTAAACATTGTTTGATACTATTTACCAAAAAAAACATGCATGTTAAAATATTGTTGTTTTGACATCTAGCCGTCTGAGGAGCATGAAATGTCCTATTTTAACAAGAACCTTTTAAAAATTTGACCATATTTCATAATTCAGCTATCGATAATCGATCATCCAGACTTTATTTGGAATTATTCAACAAATAGGACTTTTCAAACTCGTTCTCTCTCAAATACCAAAATAGTACTATTTTAGTGGCGCGGTGTGTTCTAGTGTCCATAAGTGATTTTCGTCATCTCTTGGCAAATATAATATTTTTGCGGTGTCCTAGTGCCAATTTTGTCTACCATTATTGATTATAAATGTCCATTTTCAACCCTAACTATCACCTTAGTCCAAAAACAACATCCAACTTAAAAACCATACACTTTTAATGTTCCTCGGTTAACATTAGCAATTATTTGTATTATATTAATCTTAATGTATAAATTTGAAACATTAAGTCGTCACCATGAACATGAAGTTGTGCGTGCGGAAGTGCCATGTCCGTAAGTCGATAGACGCGTCGCCGTACACGTCTGGGCGTCTCGGACTGCATGAACACTAATAAACTAAATCTATTGTTCTTTACTAGAATAATGCTGACAAGTATATGAAATAGCGCAAAGAAGACTAGGTTTCAGTTGTGAATTCCACACCGATTGTTTCAGTATTTGCACATATAAATAAAGTAAAGTGTGTACAAGTTATACAAGAAAATACACAGCAAATATGGTACAGATTGGACTATATTTGATACATGTGATAATACAAGGAAAGTCAAGGATACACACTATGTGCAAATGTTACGGATTAAACTATATTTGGTACATGTGATAATGCTGCGGATTGAATCCACACCAATTTTAGTATTTCCGCATATAAATAGAGTACAACATGTACAAGCTATACAAGGAAGTACATAACAAATATGATGCAGATTGGACCATATTTGGTACATATCATAATACAAAGAAAGTCCGGTGGAGTACATGTGAGAACTGAGAACCACCTATTCTCAGGAGCCCCAAATCCTCAGGGGTAGGCACTGCTAAGGACGCTAACCAGCAAAGAATTATTGTCTACCTCTGTTGCTTCACTTGCCTACAGTTAAAAAATAATAATGTTAGTACATGTGATAAATACAGTTAAAAAAATTAATGTTAGTACATGTGATAATACAAGGCAAGTGAGGCAACAGAGGTAGACGACAATTGTGCAACGGTAGCAAACGAGTTTGAAAAGTCCAATTTATTAAATAATTCTAAATAAAGTCTAGATGGATCAATTATCGATAGTTGAATTATGAAATTTGATGGTCAACTTTTTAAAGGCTCTTATTAAAATATGACATTTCATGCTTTCTTTGACTTCTAAATTTCAAAATAACAATGTTTTAATGTGCATGTTTATTTTACAAATAGTATTAAATAGTATTTGCAAACAATATCAAATAGTATTTCAAATAGTTTCAAAATAGTGTCAAATAGCACTGTTTGACCAATTGCAGCGGATCCGGCCAGCTACGACGTGGTGCCACGCGGATCCAGCGGCCACGGCATAGCAAGCAACACAGGTCGCCTATCGGTACTTCTGTGGTGCTATTTTTATCATTTTGTACGAAAAAATGCTAGTTTTGCTATTTCGAAGCCAAACAATGTCATTTAAGGGGAAAAAAAACTCCCTTATGTCACAGACAGGACTATATGTGATATGTCGATGTTGCGGACTTCCAGCATCCAAATCATGGGAAAAGTTAGTGTAGATGAAAAAGTAAAATAGGCATTAGAAGATCATCAGGGGAAAACCACGGCATCATTTTGTCCATGATGAACTTCGTTTTACTGAATGCAGAAATACCAAACTTCAACTTTTCTAAGCTAATGCTGAAAGCCGGAAATAATTCAACTGCCCCGGAAAAAAATTGAGAGCGGAATCTCAGCGGGATATCTACTCCAAAACTTAACTTCAGCTTGGCAACACGTAACGTTACAACTAAATTACAAAGTTGGTCTTTATTGCCTAGACATCTGTGATGTAGTTCTAGGAGGGAATAACAAATAAAAGAAGCTCCCTTCTATTCATACTCCATCCTGCTTTTCAAGATAAAGTATATAGTTTCCTGCACCAAGGAAAACATTAATGCCCATCAGTGTCTGAAAGAACTTAGCCATAGTTGAGTTCCAAGCAGAGGCATGAAAAGCATCTTGAGCATCTAAAGACCACAAAAGAAGAAACTCTCATGAGCAAAAACCTAGTCGTAGTAATCCCTGTACCTACTGACTGCAGAAAACTTACAATTGCTTTTTGGACATTCATCTAACTCAAGCCTTCAATTAAATTAAAAATAAAAATAAAAACTCATCATAGCATTGTGCCTCCTACAATTCAAATTGTATTGGAAAACTCGATGGCAGCACTATCCCAGTGATCATGAAGTTTACTGAACTCCAAGCGTGTTAATAAGGTGATAACCACACAAATGAAAGGGTGCCATGCCCAGGGTCAGGGAATGCAAGTAAGGAAGAAATATGTATTGAATATATTCAACAGTGTAGCTGCGCAATTCTCAATGGGGCTGTCTTATGGTAATGTATTCTGCACCAAAATTCATGCTAGATTTCAGTCCGGCTCCACAATTCTCAGGGCTATCTAAGTACAGGGAAAGAGTGACTTAAAATGAATCCAAATGCGCATTAAGATGGTTTAAAAACAAACATTTGCTATTCTAAAAATCGTTGGGATCCAAAGTACCTATAGTCAAAGACTTTCTATTGCGATCTCATGCTACAAAACATACGGCACTTTTACTGTTGGCTACAATTATGATGTTTTAGACATTTTACAAAACTCAAAGGATATCACACATACTGAATTTGCTGATATACCACGATTTACAGTTGTTTAATTCATTTATTTAGACAAGCAATTAAAAGCTGAAGCGCCAGAGCTAATGGCTATCAATAGAACTCCACCTGTGCCTGAGCTGTGACTGCTTTACGACTTGCGGAGCAAATCAGGAAATAAGATTTTATTATGGATATTCAGCATGGCTCATGATGTACCTAATAGGTGAGTCTCTGGCTGAGCCATTTACTTTTGAAATCCCGTGGCCAGGGCTTGGTGCAAACATTACATCGAAGAGTTATGCATCCATTCAAAAGTACAACGCCATTTTACTGCACTATGTATACCACATGAGCAGTGTTGTCTAAAAATATTTAACCTTTTAAGTTTGGAATCTTCTCAACTCCATAAGTTATGCTATAATTTCACAGCAAATTGTGCTCTCACTGTAGAGCTCCAGTTCTACAGTACACAGGATTTTAAGTTATATTGGAACTATTTGACTAGAAGGCGAATATTACATAGTACTTCCACCGCGGTGCTACCTGCCTACCACAGAGTACTTTTGTCTTCAATTCGAGGAGCTCATTGCCTGTAATATACATTGTATATGAATTCTATATTCCATAAGCTCAATGCCTAGATACATCTTGCACTAAAAAATTGACTAGCGTTTATATGTTCAAAACATCTTCGGTTCCATTAGGATCAAACACTATAAATCTAAAAACATTCTTAAAAAAACTATAGCCTTTTTTATTGCTATCATGTTAATTAAAAGCTGAAACATAGGAACAGAGGTAGCGTTTGTGGTATCCAATTTTAGAGAAGTGATATAACAAAATACGAATGGTTGACTAATTTTAGAAAGAATTGAAATACTAGAGGAACAAAAATTCAACTGACCACAGCATCGACCTCAGAGAGGTGTGGCATGCGTGATAGCCTCAAGAATTTTCTTTTCCAGTTTATCATCAGCAACCCACATAGAGCTCTGCATGGTTATTAAGGCGGTAAGGCGAGACGACCCACCCCCCTTACTCCTTTTAAGCGGTAAGGCGTAAGGCGCTAAGCGCTAAGGCAAATAATAAAATGAATATTTTAGCAGCATATGTACCTTGTTGTTGCCAATTCTTGAGCTCATCTAGCACTCATCCCCCTTTCCAATTGCTTTTCTCCCATCCATCCTCCTTGTAAGTTTCAATATATAGATTGTTGTAAATGTAATAGATACAAATTGTATTCCAATTAATTGTTTAAATACGGATCGAGTGACATACCTTGTTGACAATCTCTTATCTCTTCTCTTCTCCCAAGCAACAATGTACATAGGTGATAAGTCCACACAAATAACATAAATGATAAGTAAATATGAGAATTAAATATGAGCAACATAACAAATTAACAAGCATGACATAAGCAATATAAGTCCGCACAAATAATATAGGTAATAAGTCCACAAGCTTATAGTAGTCTAATAGCATAATAGTAATCCACAACACAAAAGTAGCATAGTTCAACTCTCTCATCTCTCAATATCCATCGTCAAACTCATTGGGATTGTTAGTAGAATCCAAGTTTTCTCCACCATCTTCGGTAGCATTGGGAGCTTCGTCACAATCGCTCACATCCGCATCATCATGTGGATCTTCTTCCTCATCTTCTTCATTGACCAAATCCGAGTCTTGCTCTTGCTCATCTAAGCCATCTTCTTCAACCACCATTGTTGTAGATCTTGGACGCCTTTGGAAGGTCGTAGGCTCACCAGGAGTATACCTATTAGCTTGCCTTGGAAGATTGCGACCTCGAAGCGAGCGTGATGCACCAATGGCTTCATCAACATCATCCCATGTAAGGTCACACTCACGACCACCTTGAGGTGGTACAACCAATGAGTCGGTCCATTCATTGTCCCAATCAAAATCCTCAATGACCAAAGGGTCATAGTTTTTGCCCGCTTTCTCCCGCCTCCTTTGAAACCTTGTTTTCATCTTCCGGTTATATGCAACAAAGACCAAATCATTCAATCTCTTGTGTGGTAACCGGTTCCTTTTCTTTGTATGCATCTACAAAAGCATAAAATGGCAAGCAAAGCAAATAAAATGAATAAATAACTTGCTGAAATTAATAAGCACATAAAAGCTACAAATTGAGTAGATGAAAATAAACACAAAGAAGCTACAAATTGACTCACAAATTCAAAGGTACTCCAATTTCGCTCACAACCGGATGATGAAGCACAAAGACTAACAATACGCTTAGCAAACCTTTGTAGGTCAATGGCTCGCCCACCATATGAACGCCACCAATCAACTAGAATGGCAAATACACGCATATATTAGGAATTAGGAATGAAATAAACATGCTAAAATTAACAACACTTACAATTTGATCCTAGTCCATGATTCACTCACAAATAGAGTGGCTGCGGGTCTCACAAGATCCATCCCGCCTGTCTTCTCCCTCATTGCACTAAGAAGCCTCACATGCCTATAAATGAATGTGGTGGCACGCCTGGCACGTGCAATAGGCTTCTTAAATTCCTTCAACTTCGCAATGTCTTCCAACATAAGGTCCAAACAATGTGCAGCACAATGACTCCAAAACAGTGTAGGAATCCTCTCCATTAGAAGCTTGCCCGCTGCCTTGTAGTTAGCACCATTATTAGTGACAACTTGAACAATCTTGTCTTTTCCAATGGCCTCAATTCTCTGCTCTAGCAAATTAGCTATCATAGTTGCATCATGTTGTTCACTTGATGCATCAACGGACTCCAAAGAAAGTCCTCCGGCCGTTGACAAGGAAGTTGATCAAGTGGCGTCCCTCCTATCGGACCATCCATCCGACATAAGTGTGCAACCATATTGCTTCCACACCCGCTCGTGCTCCTCCCTCAAAGTACTTGTCTCCTTGACACAATCCTGAAGCAATGGCTCCCTCAGCTCATGGAAACTAGGAGGTTTATATCCAGAACCGTACTGCACACTGGTCTCACAAGCAATCTCAAACTGCCTTGAGTTTGCGGCATTAAATGGTATGCCACACTCATAGAACCACAAGGCCCATTGCTTATTCACATAATGCCTGTCAGCCTTGCTCCTTGTGTTGGCTTCCATGGTGCTTTGAAAAGATCCAAAATATCTTTGATCTACAACTTCTTTGGGTGTTCTTCGAAGCATACTAGCAACTGACTTGGTCTCCTTTGCCTTGGCCTTGCTTGATGGTAGAACTTTGAATGAAAAGGCAGCATGCCTTCTTTTGGCAGTTGTCACTGAACTTGGCTTCACAGTAGAGTCTTGGGTCTCGATGCCATGTGCTACCATCTCCACATCTTGATCTCCCCCTTCATCCTCATCATATAGGAAGATTGGTCTACTCCTCTTGTTTTTTTTTCAAATAATCTCCCATCTCTTTTCTGATTTCTATGGTAGTATTGGAACACATCACCACATCTACGTAGCCACCTGCAAGATGCTCCTTCAACCTTTTAATCCCTCCTGAACTTGGGGTGTTACAAAGGATACATATCACTTTATCTCGATTTCCAATTTCCGGCCAATAGCCATACTTCCATCCCGAATCATTTGACTTTGCCTTCCATTTTGGATCGGTCTTTGGATCATACACGGCCTCAGAGGATGCAATACTTGCACTTGCACTTGCTATTTTCTTTTGGCTGATGCACCTGCATTACATAGAATTGCTTCAATCAAGTAGCACAGTAGCACTTCACAATTCACAGCTCACATGATTATACAATTGAAGCACAGTACAGAGCCGGAGAGACTGAGAGAGGTTACGAAGCAATCTCGGCCTCCTCCTCCCGGCCACGATGTGCAGAGCACCGGCGATCGGCCGTTAGCGGCAGCGGCGCAACGCACATTTAGCGAGAGAGAGAGCGCGGAGCTGGCGAGGAGACGCGGCGGCGAGGCGACCCGACCTTCTCCCTCCCTCCCGGCGGACCCGGCTGCATCCCCACGTCCCGGCCTCCCCCTCCTCCCGGCGGACCCGACCTTCTCCCCGCATCCCGGACTCCACCTCCCTCCCGGCTTCTCCCCGCATCCCGGCGTCCCCGCCTCCCTTCCATATGTCCGAGACATATGGAAGGGAGGCGGGGACGCCGGGATGCGGGGAGAAGCCAGGAGGGAGGGGGAGTCCGGGTCACCGCCAGGAGAAGGGAGGAAGGGGGAGTCCGGGTCGCCGCCGGCCACCGGGAGAAGGGAGGGAGGGGGAGGCCAAGAGGAGGGGACTGGGGAGATCAGAGCAAAACCGAGACAGCAGCGGAGGAGGGTGTACCTTGCTGCCTTGCTGGGCGACGGGGAGAGGGCGACGCCGAGACAGCAGCGGCGAGATGGAGGCGACGCCGAGACAGGGACGACCAGAGGATGCTCGCCGAGACGGGAGCGGCGAGATGTAGGCGCCGCCGCCGCGGGTTCCAGCCCTTCCCCTTCTGGTGAGTCTTTCTCTTCGGCTCTTCCCCTTCTGGCTGCCCTTTCGCGCCGCTGGTTCCAGTTTAGGGTTCGTGCGCTCCTCCTTTCATTCGCGCGCTCAGCTGCCTTTTCATTCGCGGCTTCGCGCGCTCCTCCTCTGCAAGGCGTCGCCTTGAGGCTTCCCGACGCCACAGCTCGCCTTTGCGACGCCTTGGAGACGCCTTACTGCTGAGGGGGACACCATACGCGCAACTAGCAAGGCGCGCCGACGCCTTGACTTGCGAGCACACCTTGTCGCCTAGGCGACGCCTAAGCGTCGCCTTAGGGACGCCTCAATAAGCATGGAGCTCTGATTGCGCAAGAGCTCCCTGTGCTCCACCTTCTTCTGCGATGTGAGCTTTCTCCTTCTCCCTCCAGCTCTCCAGCTTCTTAGCTCTTTCTTTCATATGTCATGATCTCATCTCAGTTACAAACATATTTTATTGTATGAATCTTAGTTACAAACACATTTTGTTGACTTTTTGCATCCTGAGCTGAAACAAAGTTGGGTGACATAGGCAGTTCTACGAACAAGTAAGATATCCACTTAATCCTCTAAGAGACTCGTACGACAAGCTAAGCAATGGTAAGGCTTCCACTCCAACAAGGCCGAATGGTCGAGGCAATTCAACAAACAAGTTATGTGCAACTGCAAGGTGAATAGTACAAGGAAGTCTTGCTCGAAGGTGCGTCGCTCGGCGGCCCGTGTCTGCGTGGCTGCGGCCTTGGCCGCCTTGCGCTCCTTTTTTTTGACAACGGGATAACCAACTTCTATAGAAAGCAAATAATAAGGTTTTTATATCTCGCTAGGGACACCAGCTTACAAGTCAGGAACAAAAGCAACAGAAGTCTCCAGCTAATCCAAAACAGAAGTCACACCGGCTAAAACAAACAAAATATCAGACAGCTACATTCAAACAAGTAGTTTTAGATCAGTCTTCGAAACTTGACAAAAAGCAATCTAGATCACTTCTCCTTGCCTTTGATGAGAACCCTCCAGTGCTGCAAACAAGACAGAAAGTTGAAAAATCACATCCATAGGTCGCTTAGGAAAATCCTTCTCAATCGACATTCTGTTTCTAATTTTTCAGAGATTCCAAGCAAACGCTGTAAAACTAAACAAAGTGATATTATAAGTATTAGCCCCTTTCCTATTTAGCCAATTAAACTGAAAATCATATAAAGAGGTTGGGATTTTCTCCCAACTTAACACCTCCTTTATACAAAACCAAACAAATCTTGCCAACACACAAGAAAACAGAATATGATCAATATTTTCATCACCACCACAGAGGATACAATTCACCTCACCTTTCCACCCCTTATCCTTCAATTGATCAGCTGTTTGTACCCTGTTAAGATAACTTTGTCACAAGAAAATTTTAACTTTTAAAGTGATTTTACTTTTCCACAACTTCTGGAATTTCCTGCAAATGACCCCCCTCCCCCCAAAACTAGCTGCCTATAAAGAGACTTAAGTGAAAACATCCTTGTTTTCTCTAGACACCAAATAGCTTTATCTATCTCTCCATTCAACTCAATATATGTGATATAGGTTTTTAAAAGACTCCATTGATGAAACTCTTCCTCACCAAAATTTCTAAGGAAGTTAATCTTCCAACCATTATCAGAAAGGCAATTAGCCACAATGGCATCAGGGTCTTGACAGATTTTATAGAGTTTATCAAATTGAATCTTAAAAGGACAATTCCCGATCCACACATCATTCCAAAAATAAGTGTTGCAGCCATCCCCAATTTGGAGTCTAACACTCCTATAAAACAAGTGTTTAATTTTCTGCAAACTTTTCCAAAATTGAGTACCCTTCCGAGGATTAGCATCCCTAAAGTAAACCCCAGGAAAATACTTGGCCTTTAAAATTTTGAACCAGAGTTCATTTTTAGCTACATGGATCTTCCAAATCCATTTAACCAACAAACAATCATTCATAACTCTTGTGTTTAGAACCCCTAGACCCCCAAAATCTTTGGGTCTATAAACAGCCCTCCAATTCACCATATGATACTTAAATTTATCACTAGCCCTCTCCAGAAAAATCTAGACCTGATAGAGTCCATTCTACTATGACTTATCCCACTGAATCGATAGAAACCCATGGTGTAGATAGGCAAGCTACTTAAATAGCTATTCGCCATAACTAACCTCCCTCCAGAAGATAACAAGTTATTCGTCTAATTATCTAGCCTTTTCCCCAATTTGGAAATAACATTTTCAGCTTTCTCCCCCACATGTCTGTCCCTAATCAGAATGCCTAAATAAGTAAAAGGCAAATGAGCTAATTTGCAATTAAAGATGTCTACCACTTTAGAAGCCTCTTCACTATTACACCCCATCACATACACTTCACATTTGTGAAAATTGATCTTCAAACTAGACATCCATTCAAAACAGTAAAGCAAAAATTTCAGATGAATAAAGAACTCCTCCTCATAGTCTATCATAATCAATGTATCATCTGCATATTGCATAATGGGCACCCCCTCAGGAATCAGATGAGAGATCATACCCCTTAACAAACCTTTCCCCTAAGCATTCTCAATGATAGCAGACAGAGCATCAGCTGCCAAATTAAAAAGTAGGGGAGACATGGGATCTCCCTCTCTAAGTCCTTTGTAGGTATTGAAAAAAGGACCAGCTCTCCATTAATGTTAATGCTAACTTTACCCCTTCTGACTGAACTCATAATCATTTGAATCCACTGCTAAGAGAAGCCCTTCCTCACCATCACTTCCTCCAAAAAAAAAACTCCAATGAATCTTGTCGTAGGCCTTTTCAAAATCAATTTTCAGGATCACCCTTTTTTTCTTTGATTGCTTAACCTCATGGGCAATCTCATAGAGAGAAACAACTCCATCCAGAATGTTTCTACCTTTTATAAAAGCTAACTGGCAATCATTGACAAGTTTATCCACAATACTTCCCTATCTATTAGCTAGAATCTTTGTCAAAATTTTAAAACTTACATTCAACAAACAAATAGGTCTAAACTGTTTAATAGTATTAGCATCTTTGAGTTTTGGAATTAAAGTAATAACTCATTCAGCCTTTTCAGATCTAACCTTCCTCTAAAAAAAATCCTTAACCAAACCCATGAACTGATCTTTAACAACCCCTCCCCCCTCCCAAAAAAAACTCTTTGTAAAATTCATTAGGGAGCCATCTGGCCTAGGAGCAGAATTAGTAGGTAACTCTTTGGTGACTCTCCAAACTTCCTCTTCAGTATAGTCTTGAACCAAGAACTCATTATCTGTTGTAGAATTCCTATGTCTCCTGCTCTAGATTTCTTGAGGTAAGCTCACCCCTTGGATCTCTTCAGAGCCAAACAAAGTTTTATAAAAACCATAAATGTGGTCCCTGAGATCACCCTGGTCTTTTATGATAACCCCTTCATGTTCCAAAGTAAATATATAATTATTTATCCTTCTCCCATTAGCACAATTATGAAAAAAAACAGTATTAGCATCCCCTTGAATGGTCCAGTTCACTCTACCCCTCTGCTGCTAATGATTTTCTCGCATCTCATAAACTAACTCCATTTCAGACTCCAAATGGCGCGTGCCTCCGCCTTGCGCTGGAGCTCGACCTCTAGTAACTACATCTCGTAGGCGTACTGCCGCCGCAGCTGCCGCATGTTGCGCTCGTATCCCTTGCGCAACCGTTCGAGCCACGCCCACGCCTCATGGGGTTCGCCTGCGGGTTCCCAGCTCCTAGGTACTTGCTCGACTTCGAGAATTCATGCGGCTCCGCCCTCGCCAGTGCCTGCACGGAGGTGTGTAAGCGGCGGCGAATAGGGCGTAGGAGGTGGTGCTGCTGGGAGGAGGAAGAGAGCGCCATCGCTGCTGCGGGATAGATCGTTGTGGCTGTGGCTGCTAAATTGGAGCACCGATACTGTTAACTCAGACTTAAACCACTATGGAAATAGTATTATCTGCAGTAATAGCGGAGGATCCGGATGCAAACCGGAAAGAACCCTCTACATTAGCATACACTAATACATAGGAGCACAGTGATATGTATTACGCACTGGCTCTATAATGAACGATCTAGATCAACCACTATTGCAGTAACAAGGGGGTACATTGAAATCACTAAAATATTTTATTACAGTAAACATGTACTGTTTCTGTAGTGTTTTGCTACTATCAAGTACTATTTACTCAGACTTAAAACATGGTTCCCACCGTATTATCTGCAGTAACAACATAGAGTATCCAGATCCAAACCGGCTAAACCCTCCTTCGGTTACGTCTCTCACTCACTGCCCGCTTGATCCAAGATCCAACCGGGCCTTCGTTAGATGCAAGAGCCCAATACAAGTAGGATCAATGTGCCTAATGTAAGCCCAATAATAATACAACCAATGTACGAAGGGATGATCCGATCGTCGATGCATTACGACTTATTAACTTACTAGTCAGGTGCTCGTGCATTGCAACGGAAATACATATTTCAAACCAAATAATTATGTATCGTGTGAAGCATACCAAGTTAAAGCTTTCTAGATGGGCAAGTCTAGAGGTCTCCATGGAGATTTCAATACAATCATGAATGCAAACCAACTACGCATTGCATTCCATGGCTCAATTTTTTTTTAAAAAAAAACTCTTAAATTGTTGTTCAAAGCAAGAAAAAAAGTAATAAAATGAGAAAACTTACTGCCACTATTTGGAAAGAGCATTGCCTACATATGGACATGAGATTCACTGATTCATAAAAAAATTGAATTGAACACAGGCGAAATATACTTGAAGAATTAAGTGACAATATATCAATCCATCCATAAATATAATGGCTCATTTTCATGGCCAATTTGCTCATATTAGTTATTTTTCAAAGTCCAAAGAAGAAAAAAATATCAGAAATATTTTTAACGACAAATCTAAGTGTATAATTTTTATCTGGCCAATCTAGATAGTTTTAAATCTATTGGTGGAAAGTTTGACAATACACGGATTCTAGAAAGTCAAGTAAAAAAAGAATGGAGAGAGTAGTTTGTACCCTCCCCCCACACATTGTTGTGCGCGCTGAGAAGCTAAGCAGGTATCCAATAAAGTGTGAAGTAAAAATTCCATAAGAACAAAACAAACATGATATATCACCTATTTCATGCTGCATGACAACAAAAGTACACACCAATCAACCTGCAAAAAGGTTCACCCTTTGAATATCATGATCATGCATTTTATATAGATTTATTTGTCTCTGCCTACAACAAATCGTCCCTAAAGCTTTTTCTGTATTACCAAACAAAGAGCATAACTCACAAGGAAAGACCCATGATCTACTAATATAGTTTTTTGTAGCACTTTTCGTGTAACAATAAATCAGTGAGCTTCTAAAGATATTTTACCCAACATAGGTTTGTGCCTTAAGTAGGTACTACCAGAAGAAATCACAATGATGAACTGTTGGACGAAGATAACCCAACATAGGTTTGCGCCTTAGGCTGGTACTGCTAAAATGATGAAACCTTTGGTTCAATAGCAGTGATAGAGGGAGCATGACAATGTACAGACATCAAATTCCTCTAAAAAAAAAAGAACATGCACTTTAGAAACTTGAACAATAGGATTATCATATTAGTGTGAAATACATGGTGTATGTCAACATTTGTATATTGTAGGAACTTGAAAGATAGGTCAATCATATTAGTATGGATAAATGGTATATCATTTTAAACATAACATGATAAAATATAAAACCCGATCAAAACAAATTAGAACAACAATTCCAAAATAATAATAATAATTGTGGATGTGTTGATTTCAAAAATTACCAAACACCTATGCAGACAATGAAATTTGATATGTCAAGGAACTGTAAATTCACTTTTCCACATACATCCCAAAGGTTCAGTAGATTGAAGGATAGTAAGAATGAGAATATTATACTTCCCACGCAACAAACTAAAAATGACACTTCAACTATCCCCATCAAACAGTTGGAAATCTTGCTATATGGTACCATTAGCATTTAAGTGAAAATAGATACTGGAATGTAAAACAAACCACAACCAAATCTTCGGAATGCCAGCAAATCCTAAACCAAAAGAAATATGTAAAGATAAAAGTGTCCCCTTTATTTTTTATGGCGGATGAGCCAAACACGATAGATGTTAACAGCAGATTACATTTGATAAAAATAAATAAAACTTAGAGCATGGCATAGTCACATCTAAGTTTCAAAAATAAAAAAAGATATAAACTCATGTAGATGTTAAATAATTTCTATCCGAATAGTGTTGCCTCAAACTTTTGATATAGAGGTCAGGCTGGTATACGATATAAAATAATATTGTTCTATGAGTTAAATATGTAAGTTTTTTTCTACACTAAACCAAAACTTAACTAACTATAGTTACCTAGATGCTTGTATTCTCTAGTGTACACTACATACCTCTACAAATGAATAGTTGATGACCTGCCTTTCCAGCGGCTCAAGCCCATCCTTCATGGCAGCACACACAGCAGCAAGTTCGGCTACAGCCTGCTTCCTGCACCTTAGCCTCCCTCTCATCGGAGAGTGGGATGGGGACTGCCTTCTCTAATGCATGGATTTCCTTGAGCAGGCCGTAAGAATTTCTTAGAAAAACATTGATGGTTGTCACTCTGAAATTGCAAATATCCAATGCACTAAAATTCAACAAACAACAAATTGTAAAAATTCAACAAACACACATCTTGCTGCTTGTTGCTTGCCGCGATCTTCCCTCCTCTTCCCTTTGGAAGTTGTGGTGGTTGCTCGTGCAACAAAGAAAGGAAGATAAGGAGGAGAAGGTTGTCGCAAATAAGGAGAAGTGGAATAAGAGATGTTACCATTTGTAATGTTCAATTAGCAACCGTCGGGCGTGCACATCCTTGCTTGCAACCATCGTGCATAAGCTGGGTGGTTTGCAATGAACGTGCTTCGCAGTCAAGCTGGGCGGTTGGCGAGGGAACTGATCGTAGCATCATCGTCTCCACCTCGGTCTCCCTAGAGTGCAGCGGCGACGGCGGATGCATGCTCAAAAATCCAACATTGATTGCAACAATTACATAATGTATACTAATATTTACTAACAAGAATTCAATCGATGAGTATAAACACAAAAATGCCCAAAAATCCAACATTTTCCTCATGCCTTCTTCAACTGTGATTAATGGAGAACGCCAAAAGCAAGAAATGAAGTAACAAATTGAAGGGAGCAGAAAGAGAGATGCACACCTTCGATGTCGGGAGTAGCGTCGGCGAGGTCGGGGGCGACAGGATCCGACGCGGGCGTCGGGTGCCGGCCGAAGTGCCGCCCACCATTCGGGTGTCGGACTGAACAAACACAGGAGCGATGTTGTCATCACCACTGTGCATCTACGGGTGGTGGCCAGCGAGGGCGTTGGTGGAGGCGCGGACAAGGAGGGAGATGGGGGTGAACTTGTCACAGCGGGGGAGCGATGCTGCCGGGAGTGGTGATGTGAAGAGCGAGGGGGAGACGTGATGGGGGTGTAGCACACGGAGCTGAGGCGACGACAAGATCAGGCCGGTGGAAGCAGTGGCGGGGGAGGGGGCGGAGCTCGTGGATGTGAGACAACGGGGGAGGGGGCGGAGGTGCACGGAGCTAAGGCGGCAGGGGAGGGGACAGAGGTGTGCGAAGGAGAGCAAAAGAGCGAGGGGGGAGACAGAGGGGGTGGAATGCGCGGAGCTGAGGCAGCGGCGGCGGGGGAGGGGATGGCGGTGCGTAGTGGGAGGTGAGGGAGATGACGGTGGGGTTCGGGAGGAGGGTAGTGTGGCGCCGCGAGGATGGAGGTGAGGGGGAGGATGGTGGCGTAGGTAGGGCTTAGGAGAAATGTGACTACGGGAGTGAGAGGATGGTTGGCATCGGTAGCTGACAAACCGGTCCCACATGTCAGTGCGTGTTGGAGGTAAGATGAGTGAGGAAGGAGAGAATGGACGATCATCAACTTCAATTTTTAAGTAGTAGAGATAAGACACTGACACCGTACTAGACACTAGATTCTGCATTTCTGTTTGGATTTAAGTTGAATTATTGTGCTCTAACCAATTTTTTGTTCAAGAGAGTGGAGTAGCAATAGTTTGAAAGCTTGGCCCATATTCAAAAAAAAGGAAAAGAACGAAGAATATACACGTAGCTCAGCCTGGACGAGATCGCATTCGTTCTTTTCAAATCTAAAAACACCAAGAAATCCATCCACGCAGCGATACTACTAGCTCAGAGCCATATTCGGTGAGAATCTTAACTACTATAATTTGAAGTTTACCCCCATCGTCCCCTCCCCACCCGCGACTCACCCCCACTTCGCTCCCCCCTCCCCAACCGCTCCGTCTCTCACCTCGCCTCCACCTCGCCACGACGCCACCTCTCCTCTCCTCCACCTCGCTACGACGCCAGCTGTCAGCCGGTCCTCGCCGTCCCTCTCCTCCTAGCCCCCTACTTTGCTCCATCGCTACACCGGCCACCACGCCTCCCCCCTCTCCCTCCAGCACCGCCGCATCCTTCCAAATCTTTCGGCCAACCCAAGGCCCAATCAAGAAGCCTCGAGCTCAAAACCCCCTACGATGCCCGCCCTCCCCTTCCCCTTCGCCGCCGGCGACTACCCCGCCGATAAGATCGATCCGACTACCTCTACTTCCTCCGCACCTTCACCCCGACGGCAACTCCTACGTCCTCGAGCTCTCGGCCAATGGTGCCTCTCCTCCCTCCGTACTCAAGTACGAGCCCCCCATCGCCAACTCCGACGACGAATGCGTCTCCGACCCCTCCCCAGGACGCACAAGCACCAACCGCCAAATGGAAGAGAAGGACTCGTCGGTGGAGGTGGAGGCGGAGGCCAACCCCTCGTGGCTCGACTCCTCGTCGATGTCCACGAGGATCACCGCCTCTTCTGCAGCACACGTGCGTGGTGAATGGCCGCTTGGTGCTTGTAACGTCCCAAAATTTGGCTTTTCAAAAATCTTTTGAGTAGTTTAGGTCCCTGAAAATTTCACCAATTTTATTTGAATTAATAAAGCTTAATTGGGAATTTTCTAAATTAAAAATATTTAATTTGACTAATATAAATGTGAATTAAATAAAAATTTGTGTTATTTAGCTTCCTTGTGTTTCAAGGAATTTTTTGGTATTTTCTGAGATTTTTCCGGATTTATTTACTATTTATTTGATCTCCTTGATTTTTGGTCTTTTATTTTAATTCCGGGAAATCAGCCTTTTCTCTCTCCTGCCCATGTGCTACAGTAATTCGCGAGTACTGTTCATCTTCAATCTCCAGATCCGAACAGAGCTCGTAACGTGCACGTTGCAAACAGAAAAACCTTTCAAAATCCATATCTTTCTCTACGGTGCATATAAAAGCGAGCCATTTGCGCCCATGCGTCCGTATTGATCTCCTCTTCCAATCTCCTGAATTGGTTTCCTCCAAACCGATCTATTTTCGTCGCAATCTCTAGAAAACCGAGCTCCAACCAAAGTTCTTCTCCGGCGAACTGCGGCTTCATCCGACGTCCTCCGGCCGAACCGTCTGCGGCGTTGGCTTCGCATCGTCGCGTTCTACGTTATGGTTTCTTCCTCTTCGCCCGAAGATCACCAGAGCACCGTCGGCCATGTCTAGCCCTAAAGCTGAAACGTGTTCATCGCGTTCCTCGCTTCCTCGGTGAGTTTTTCCAAAATCCGACCGCGTCATCTTGTGCCACTCGTCGATACCTATTTTTCCCCTCTTGTAGATTCAAGTTTCATCCACCGTGCGCCGAGAATTGAGCGTTCTCTCGCCTCTTGTTCGTCGTCCTTCTCCGGCCAATTACTCCGCAACCGTTGATCCTCTGCCTTCAACTCCACCACCGTTGAGTTCGCGTCGCCGCGTTCTACGCCGTGCTCACCTCCCTTTTCGCAGAGCATCACCGGAAGTGTTACGCGCCGTGAGGCCGCCGTCGTCGGCGTTCTTCGCGTCGCTGCCGTCGCATGGAGCAAAATCTTGATGTCCGGACCGCGTCATCATCTCCGGCTCGTCGTTTCCTTTCCGTTTTGCCCCTTCGCCACCGTTGGTTCGCCTCCGTTCATCGTCACCACCTTGCGCAAGAATCAGCTTAAACTTCTGTTTACTATTCATGTATGTGTCCATACGTGAGTTGCTGGTTCGACTCTATTCTATCTTCTCTGTTGTGGTTTGGCTGCTAAGGCTTCTCTGTTATTTTTTTTCTCTAATCTTTGCCAACTCCATACCTCCAGAACTAGCCGACAGCTCCCTGCTCTGCTGTTATTTCGAATCCTTGTGCTTTGTAGTTCTGTTCTGTTAGTTCCTTTGTTCTCTTATCTGATGTGTAGTTCCCTGTTATTCAATCCAAGCCACATGTTCAATCCTTTCTCTTTTCTTATTTGCCCTCTATGACAATGGGTCCCATAAGTCATGCATATATATCTATCTCTCACTTACATGTCGACCCCACATGTCATCGTCCTAATTAAACACCTTATTTATTATTTCTCTCTTACATGCGGGTCCCGCATGTCAGTCAAACCTTGGTCAAACCCTATTCATGAGCTTGGTCCACTGTGGACTAGCATATCTCCGTGGACCTGGTCTATAGACCAGTGGCCCACATGTCAACCCCTAATTCTATTTTCGGGAATTTATTTAATTCTTGAAAATCCTTTTATCTTATTGGTCCCACATGTCACTCTCTCTACCTTATTTCTGGAATTATTTTAATTCTAGAAATCCATAAATACCAGTTGGTCCCACCTATCATACACCCATTCTTTTTCTAATATTTTCGGAATAGAATATTCTGAGAATATTCTGTAGAGCTTTTTCATCATTTCATGTGAATTTCAATCTTCCGAGAGCCATATCTTCTTCATCCGAATTCTGATTGAACCCATTCAAGTTTCTAAATTCATCTAAATTCAATATCTACCTTCCAGTACAATTCAATTTCAATTTGGGGTTTATTTGATTTGCCTTTTGAATTTAGTTTGTTTTGCGTTTTCTTTCTCGTTAGACGTCGAAGTCCTGGAATCGTCCGAAGGAGCTGAAGATCAAGCAAGTAGAAGATTGAAGATAAAATAAGATCATCATTGCTATAGCAAGGCAAGTTATACCTTTGATCATATTGAACCCAGTTTTCAAAATTACTTTGATTCAAATTATTGCATTTACCTTAAGTAATTATTTAAATGCTTTTGGGTTTAGCTATTAATTCCAATTTGTTATATCCACTTTGTCTATTGTATGTTATAATCTTTTGTCACCCTAGATTGGTTCATATTTAGTTGGTGCTATGGTATTACCAACGTGGGTTGGTTAGTACGAGTAGATTGCTTAGCCATGCAACGAGTCATCATCATCACCTGAGTTGCAATTATAAATTTGACTACGTGATTATGGAACTATGTGATAAAACTGTGTGTACTGTGTGCTATTACTTTGTGGATGACATGTGTTGCACTAAAACCAACTGGGTGGTAAAGGATTTAGACTGAGGCAAGTGGTGGAAGCTGTGTGCTTGGGAATGATAATCTGTGTGGCATAGTTAGAAATTGGAAGTCTTGCCTTGGTCAATTAAGGACTTAACTTTGTGCGCCATTGAATCGAGCCTTCATCAGCGACCACATGCCCGGTATGGGACGGGCCTAACTTAGTAAGTTATGGATTCTCGGCATTGATGTTCGGTGGATAGGTTAGGTTGTGTGATAGGGTGGAGGTGTGTACCATCGTGTTTGGGTGCACATCGCGGGACGATTCGTCGCTTCCGTCCCAATGTGTGTGTTATACCAATTCTATGTGAGTCGGTATAGCGGTTTGTAAACACACCGGGAATGTCAATGTTTGAGATGAAGTTTCTGAAAGGTTTTGTTGTGATCAGCTCTGATCCAGTTGATTGCATCTTGTGGGTAAAGTGTACAACCTCTGCAGAGTGTTAAATCAATCCATTCGAATAGCCGCGTCCGCGGTCATGGACATGCTCGGGGATTTCACACGAGGGGTAGATTTTCATAAAATGTTGGGATGGGAGCTGTGTGACCTCAATCATATGGCTATGTGAAATAATTTGTTTAGGCTATGTGTCTTTGTGAAAACAAATGTTAAATTTATATTATCTATTTGTTTTGAATTATGCTTTCAATCTATTACTTGTATTCAATTGCAAATGTTGCATTTCTGCAAAATAACCACAGAAGCTTAGTACGAGTAGATTGCTTAGCCATGCAACGAGTCATCATCATCACCTGAGTTGCAATTATAAATTTGACTACGTGATTATGGAACTATGTGATAAAACTGTGTGTATTGTGTGCTATTACTTTGTGGATGGCATGTGTTGCACTAAAACCAACTGGGTGGTAAAGGATTTAGACTGATGCAAGTGGTGGAAGCTGTGTGATATGGTGGAAGCTGTGTGCTTGGGAATGATAATCTGTGTGGCATAGTTAGAAATTGGAAGTCTTGCCTTGGTCAATTAAGGACTTAACTTTGTGCGCCATTGAACTGAGCCTTACTGTACGACCACATGCCTGGTATGGGACGGGCCTAACTTAGTAAGTTATGGATTCTCGGCATTGATGTTCAGGTGGATAGGTTAGGTTGTGTGATAGGGTGGAGGTGTGTACCACTGTGTTTGGGTGCACATCGCGGGACGATTCGTCGCTTCCCTGTCCAGCGGTGTGTGTTATACCAATTCTATGTGAGCTGGTATAGCGGTTTGTAAACACACTGGGAATGTCAATGTTTGAGATGAAGTTTCTGAAAGGTTTTGTTGTGATCAGCTCTGATCCAGTTGATTGCATCTTGTGGGTAAAGTGTACAACCTCTGCAGAGTGTTAAATCAATCTATTCGAATAGCTGCGTCCGCGGTCATGGACATGCTCGGGGATTTCACACGAGGGGTAGATTTTCATAAAATGTTGGGATGGGAGCTGTGTGACCTCAATCATATGGCTATGTGAAATAATTTGTTTAGGCTATGTGTCTTTGTGAAAACAAATGTTAAATTAATATTGTCTATTTGTTTTGAATTATGCTTTCAATCTATTACTTGTATTCAATTGCAAATGTTGCATTTCTGCAAAATAACCATAGAAGCCTTTTCTTTTGGAATAAGCCTGCATCTATAAATTGCATTCTGTGGTATGACTTGCGAGTACGGTTGTGTACTCACGCTTGTTGTAAAACTTGCGCCCAAAACTACAGAAATGGAGGAATCGTCGGTCAACAAGGTTTACTTCAAGGATCGAGAAGAACTAGGTCGCGCACTTGGGTGCTGTGGGCATATGGATGGGCTTCACTGAGTTATTCCGTTTCGTTCATTGCAGCTTCATTGAGCTATTCGCCTTCTGAAGCATTAATTGTAAGCTTTGACCTTAAGGTCTTTACTCTGATATTTATTGTTATTTGCCTATTTATTAGTCATCTTTGTATATGGAAATGATATTTCATCGATGTTGTCACTGTGTGCACTAGCGTGATCCTGGACTAGTGCAGTATACACAGAGGATCCAGAATTGCATTTTTGGGTCCCGACAGTGCTCGAGATTAGGGGAGTCGTTGTAAACTACGAGCCGGGCGCGGCGCGGTCTGGTGGTAGCAGTGGGTTTGAGGAGGAAGAGAGGTGCCCATGGCCGCCGTGGCAAGCCCCACCCTCCGGCTTCGCCCAGGGCCGCCTCCCCGTCCGCGCCCGCCTTCTCCGCTTCTCCTCGCTGCAGCTTCAGCTCCTCCGCTTACTCCTATTCCAATGCAATCCCCTCCTCCTCCTCCTCCTCCTCAAACACCTAGAAATTTTCCTGTGGTGGTTTCGTATTTGCTTGTTTGCTTTGTTGGGTATTAAGTTGGGTTTTAATTAGTTGCTGGTGGAACCCCCGTATGCATATATCCAATTAGTCGAAAGAAAAAGAGACAGACTTCAGTCTCTCTCTTGGGTGCAGTGTAAACGTGCCAGTGAGTTTGACATTGAGTTAGCCATAGCAGACGGTAGACCTTTTAGAGATACAAAAATTGAAATTGCTTAGAACAGCCACAATTACATTTACCTACTCTGTACTCCATATATTTCTGTCATTCTGGTTCTGGATGCTATGAACATGAAGAGATACTAAATTGTTTGATTTAGCCTTACTAACATACTGTTACTAACACGGGTTATCTCTCAGTTTGCAAGGTCATTTCCAATTCAGAGAGTCAATGAGAGTAGACTAAAAGGTAATTCCCCTTGGTCCATCTACTTTCCAAAAGGCTCTTTATTGGATTGAAATAGCCCTTCATGCCGATTTTTACTACATGTTAACATGCCAAGTTTTAAGAAGCCCCGGCAATCATGATGGGTTAGAAGAGAGTGAGAGTAGCAGTGGAGTTTCCCTGGATCTGACGGCTCCTCCTATTTTATTGAGAGGGGTGTTGGGAAACTTGGATTCATCTCATTCCAAGACAACTGCTCTCAAATGAGAAGTGTGGAGAGTGTGCCGCATCCTAGCAAGGAAGCATCTAGATTAGTTTGGTTTCTTGGTCCAACTATCCTTGTGGCATTCTTGGTTCTTCCATCGCTTTACTTGCGCAAAGTACTCTCAGCTGTGTTTGAGTATTACCTCTGACGACAGGATGCTATCTTTGATAGTTCAGGAATGTGTTCTTTCCATCCTGGACTATGGTGTTTCTATAATGCTGATAGTTTCTCTATCTTGTTTCCATATTAGTTTATGTAGAACTGAGATTTGTGTATCTCCCAGTCCCACCTTTTAATAATTGATGAACACCAATTATGTTGGTTACCACTATCATATATCTGTGTCCATTGATAGCATTTATTCCGCTAGAAGGCATATAAGTAGTTAGTGCGAAAATATGTTATTTTCATTGCTTTTTTACATCTGGCTCTTTTAATACATATCATAACAGTTCCATTTTAGCTTAAATGAACCCTGATATACACAATTCATTTGTCAAATATTTACACATATACATCAAAGACACTACATATACTATTCCACATCCAGATGAAGTCTAGGCATGACTGCATTACCTGATGGATTTTTGCTATTATTTGCGGATTTTCTTATACTATTCTTCATTGAGGCTCTGTTTTATGGAGGAGTCGCAATTTTTTGTCCTGTTGATTGATAAAGTCTGGAGGCCTTTGCAGCAAGTAGCACCTAAGAGTTACATATGGTCAAAATCTAGATTTTTCTGTATTTCTTCAGTAACGACAATGGTTCTGAGCTTGATAATACCACTTTTGACAATGGGCATGGTTTGGCCGTGGACTGGACCAACAGCTTCAACTACTCTTGCCCCTTATTTGGTAGGTCTTGTCGTGCAATTCGCATTCGAGCAGTATGCACAGCATCGTAAATCACCTTCATGGCCAGTTATTCCTATTATCTTAGGTAATTTGATTCTTCAATTTATCCTGATATTATTGGATCCGGAAGTTACCCTTTCTGATTATAATCAAGTGTGTTTTGGTAGAAAAGTACAGATCTTTTATGCAATGTGTTAAGATGGTAGTCATTAGTAGTGACCTAACGTTTGGGATTTGGTATATCAGTGTAGCAGGTAATTTTTCAATTGCTTAATGATGACAGAGGAGCATTGGAAGAATCTAAGAGCAGCATCTGAGTGTGGAAACATTAAATTTTAAAAATACAGTCCAGTAAAAGTGGCTCAATTTATCGTCCAGCATATCGTGCTCACGCAGGAGTCGTCAAAAGGTGGGCTTTGCTATTCATGAGTTGTTGTTTTAGCATTCGACTCACACCTGACACCCCGTAGTTTTTGGCACATGATACAATTGAAACTTGGAATTCCTTAATAATATGTGTTGAATTACTCTCATGTTGTTACTGATGCTGCATTGAGTGGCCTCTTGTGGATTGTAATATATATAGGCATCATAGATGCTTTCTTTCAATATTACCTGAACCATAATTGATATGATCAACATCCTAAAATAAAAGCAGCTGAATTTGGAAATGAAATGTTTCAAGTAGCGCTCGCAATTATAAGTGAAAATTACATCCTTATTTGGTCATGTACTAAAACAATTCCCTAAAACATTTACTGAAAGTTTAAAACAACCTGCATAATAAATGCTATTTTAGATTCTTTGGTGAACTTAATGAAATATTTGCAAAACAATGTGCAATTGCTCCATTTCATTAGATGCATGTCATAACGAATCAAAATTTTCTGTGTTTTTAGAGTTTCAGTTGATATTGTTTGAAGGCAGCGATGTGTTTGTTTTGATTAAGAGTGAGGACATATATATCATATTTGGTAAAAAAAGAAAAAGAAAAACTGCTTAAAAACGCCCAACTGGGTTTAAACCGGTGACCTCTTGATCTACAGTCAAATGCTCTACAACTGGGCTATGGACCCTTGCTGGCATTTTTGAGAAGTTAATTAATATCTGACTATTTAATAGAAAAGTTACTTAGCTCTGAATACGAGCAGATAACATGTTTGGTCCTCCTACTGCCACCCAATCATTAAAATAACTAGACACCCTCGCGCGCCTTGGCGCGCAGAGTCGACGATACGCGATTGTGATTAGAACCAAGGAACAACCGACGACATCTTTTCAGTAAATATGACTTAGTTTATCTAAACATACAGTAATAAAACATCTACATATCCGTAGTAATAAACATATACATATGTGTCGTAGTAGAAAAAGACACAGTAAGAGAAGGGGGAACCCTGTCTCCAGGGGACCAGGGTATCCTAAGACAGGGACCAGTTGTAAGGAAAATGACTTGAGTATATTTCTTCTAAACCAAAAGGGACCACCCTTTACATTGGGGGGATGGCTACTTATAGCCATTCCTCTCCGTATGTGAGATTACAAGTTTACCCTTTACATGGCCTCACCTAAGTAGGGGCTACAGGGTCTTTTCCTACCCCTAAGTGTAGCTTTTGATCCTTGGTGGACCGTCCTGGTCCCGGCTCACCAGGCTGGTGCACCTGGTCCAGCGGGACTGTTGCAGCAGGAGGACGCGGGGCATTCCTCCACCAAACCTTCCAGGCGTCGCCTCCTCCGCCCTCCGGCCCTTCGCCTCGCTCGCCACCTCGGGCCCTTCGCCTCTTCGCCACCTCCGGGCCCTTACGTGGGGCCGACACGTTTGGGTGCTTGCACGACCGCAGGGGCGGTGAGCGCCCCTACGACAATATGCCTTGAGGTCCTCTACATGTCAAGTAAACAAGAAGCACACAAATATTCGGCTCATCTTAAGAACCATGCCCACCCTGGCTGACCTCATCAACAGCACTCCTGCAAATAGTCAAGTCCGATCTCTCCTGCCCCTCCTCCGGACTTTCTGCGACATTGTGCTTGCCCTCGTGTTCAGTCTGCAATATGTGAAATCAGAACAAGCACATCGTGTCAGATAGGTAATGCACATGTACAGAGCAACATTTATCACGTAATTTCAGCAATGTACTCAATAAAACATTTGTTCAACTCTAAATAGGGGGGACTTTACATAGAAGTAGAGAGTTCAACAATAAATAGACATAGTGCTAGCAATAGCTCAAAATATCTGGTTTTCCTTGATTGGAAATGATTGTTTTAAGTCATGTTCTGTGGCATGCCTCAAGGAGCAAAACCCTTAGATCAAGGATCCTTCCTTCTAATAATGTACATGGGCCGCATGGTTTTATGGTTTCATATGTATGTGCAATGATTACTTAGTTATGATAGATGGTCAAGCCTTCTACTCTCATGAGTTTCAAAGACACTCTTAGAGTTGCTTCTTTATAAGATATTCAATGAACCATTTAAATAGAGCTTAAGGATGATTTGTTTAGCTGGAAATAAAGTAGAAGGATCACCTGCTTTGTGTCATTCAAGCTTGTTCACAGCCTCCATAAAACACTCATGGAGCTCCAGCGACCACCTCAATCTTGCCTTGTTAGTGGTTGCAGATCCAGAAGATGCGCGAGATGAGCTAAGCTGGACTTTAACCAGAGATCCTACATTCTGTAAACCCTAGTTGGAGCAAGATGACACCGAAAGAGATGACAGTTGTAGTGGTGTGCCGTATATGTCCTAAAAAAACAACAGATCAGAGGAAGAATGCCAGAAGAATCCGAAGCGAAGCAGTCTTAGCGGCTTTGGAAATGCCAAAACTTCAGTGGACAAATTGTACCCTCACATTACAGTCAAGAAATGTTTCATTAAGGGAATCAATGAACTCACATCTAACCGAGGACTGTCCTCATTGTTAGTGATGGCAATTCGTAGCTGCTCAGACAAGAACTGGAATTCCATCTACTCGGCAAAAGCCAAGGCATTGTTTTCTCCATGGAAACTGCCATCAGAAGCATCTCCGGAAAGATTGAGGAAGTCTTCAAGGAAAACCTGGTGAGATATTGTTCCTTGCCCTCCGTCGACACACTCTTCCAATGTCTATATGAATGACTAAATATTTTTCAGTGCGCTTTTAAAATCTTTCCATGGCGTACTATGCTATGAGACAAAATAAAAGAAAATTTTAAAAATATATTGAACATTTGGAAATTACGGCGGCTAGCATAACATCATTAATAAAACTCTTATCTGGGAATCCATCCGGCACAAGCTTCTATATGTATCGAATTGATCGTCTGCCTTCTTTTTGTCTAAAAGCGCATGAACAATGCCATGCAAAAACAAAACCGTAGATAGAGAGTTCAAAACCTGGACCAGAATAAAAGGAGCTTAAAAACAATTAAAGAGTCAACAATACCTGACAAAGATGATGCCAAAGAACTCAAGAATCCTCATTGATAAGATCTTGTAGTTTCTCTGATGCAACATCCAACTGATCCTGCATGTCGAAACTTTCATTGAGAAATCATAAAGCCACCACGGAATCAGAACCTGTATGTCAATTGTTACCTTGACAACATGAATCTGTGCAATCAAAAGCTTTATGCTGCGCTCCTCTAGGACCATTTCCCTTAGAAATTGGAAGTTGCAAAGCTTTCTCCAGCATCTCAAAAAAGTGGTGACTTCAAGTCTTTGGTGCGCACACAGTGCGAGTCCCTAGAAGAATGTGAAATGTAAAGAGTCAAGAAAACATCAGCTATGTTTGTAGTATCACATAAAAAAGGTCCTCTAGTAAAGAACAAGTTTAGGGCTAAAAGACTTGAGTTTTGATAATGAATAATAGCATGTATAATGTATTCTTCTTATAAAACCAGAATGGCTAGTTGCAGTATTGCACGCTGCAAATGCCTGAAACACAAATGCAGAGGGAACATTTCTCACATAAGAACTCTACTACAACTATATTTGTGTAGTGAATTTTGCAAACCGAGGATTAATCAGTTGTACATATGTTGTAATCCAATCTATAGTAAACAATAAGAGCCTCTGTAGTCTTTACATGGTGTGCATACGAAAACATCAATTTTAACCTCACAAAAGGGAAGACATTTTTTGTTCTCTCCTAAATCAGTGCAAATCCACACATTGCCAACAAAAACCATTCTATGGAAGGACTCTCACAAATCCTCCTACATTTGAAAATGGTAGCATCCGAATTGGATACCTAAGGCAAGTGTTACAAAGTGCAATTGTTTTTTCCTTCTTGAGTTTTTTTTGTCAGGACTTCCAACCACCAGCCTTGCATAGATTAGAAACAACTGCAGTAAAATGCAACAATGCTCATGGCACAAATATTCCTCCATCAATCACCGATGTTGCCATTGCAATTGCTACAACCACTACCAATGTGATTTCTCAATTCTTCGACATGTATGATCAACACCAAGACAGACAAACAAAACACAATAACCATAGCATGTGAATAATGTAATCGTCGTATCGACAAGAACAACTGTAGTTACTGCACATTCAAGGAAGTACATACATGGAGAGCCCGGACGAAGAGGGGCGTTGCTGCTAGGACTTCCTACCAGGGCGGTGGATGCCGGCGAGGAAGGCGAGGTGCAGAAGGATGGAGCAGACCAGGAGCACCGGCACCTGTAATAATAAATGACGAGGAATTAATAAAAAATCATGGTATGCAGATCTTTGATTCCTTCAAATTAAAGCGCGAGGACTACAATAAACGGGGAAAACAGGAAAAATAGAGTAGTGTTGTTCCCTAAAGTTCCTTCTTTTCTTGAAAAATCTGCTCCATTAAGTTCTCAAATGACACCACCAACCGCACAAAAATCAGACATATACCTCTTAGAAATCAGACATATAACTCCTCGATTCGGAGTTCTAAAGATCAAGCAGAGTGTTCCCAAGAGGAAGCCACTGCTAGATCACCCTGATTTTTCTTGGGTTGGAGATGACATCGATCCGTGATTCTTCTGATGCTGCTTCCTCGGCGAGATGCTCGATGGATTCGACAAGAGTAGAAGGTGACGCAAACGGAGCTGCTGTCGAACCTACGGACGGACTCAAAACCAAGAAAAAGAAGAGACGGAAGAGGAAGAAGAAGGGAACAACAATACGGCAAGAAAACAGGCAGACGAGAGGAAAGAGAGCCCGAGGAGAAGGAAAGGCACGCAGATCCAGGGCAAGACACCCCCTCCCCACAATAAAAGAACAGCCAAGAGCCACACACAAACAAAATGACACAGATCGGGAGAGAAATGGCACTTCCTTCACGGCCGAGGGAGGGGGAGGATGAAGTGGCGGCAACAAACCACCATTTTCGTTCCGCGCGAGGCGAGGAGTCTACCACCAGCCGTTGGTGGTGGAAGCAAGGGCAGGGGAGGGGAGGGGGAAGCGGGGGTGGGGAAGGGGAGGTTTCATGCAGAGCTCGTGGAAGGAAGGTGGAGAGGCCGTTCGTGGGTAAGAGGAAGGAAGCGGGAGTGGGGCGAGAGGGGTGAAGCGAAGGAGGAGGGAAGCCGAGCCAGTGGGGATGGGGACGAAGCAGCGGGGGCCATGGAGGGAGAGGGGGAAACAACGGAAGGAACGAAGGCCGAGCGGCACTGAAGCGATCCGGAAGGTTCCCTTTGCTGTGCCTGCGCGACGACACGCGGAGGACGGAGGCAACCGAAGAATCAGACAAGAGCACGTGGTGGACTGCGTGGCGAGCGGAGTGTAGCGAGAACGCCTCAGCCCCGATCGGACGACGAGGACGATTTGAGCTGAAATCAGACGGCCATAAAAAAACCATGACGTGGCCACCCTGGCTAAGCCCAAAGTGAGCCTCCTTTTATATAGAGAGATTAGCTTCCATAGAAAATACCTCCGCCACCATGTAATATAACAATTAAGAGCATTATGATTTCATTTTGTCCTTAGCACGCTGGGCTCCAAGGATAACTGAATTTTTCGTGTATTGGTTGAACAAGTCTGGAAATATGTAGCATTAGAGCCTACAACTTGATAGATAGCTCTTTCATTCAGGCTGTCGTGGAGTTCAGGTCCAAAATATCTTAACACAAGATTGAAGATAGTGTTATTTCTATGAAGAAGCATGCTAGCAAATGGAGTCCTTTCAAATTGATGTTCTTATTCATGTGCAAACAAAACAGAAAATTTGACCCAAGCATGCCATGACCTTATTGTGGTTAATAAATTATCCAGTTCTAAGATTTACTTCAAAATACTCAGCAAAAGGGAAGCAAAAATTTATATAGACTACCATAAATGGATTTAAAAGTAAAAGAGGGGAGTTAACAATATGAGTTCTCTCTGTATTTGTTAATTACCTGAAGCTGTGAGAACTAAGAGCTACTTTGAGTTTAGAGTGGAAGAAGGTGGCCGTGGACGCGTAGCCCTCTTCCTTGCCGGCCTGCAATGGCAATGGCTTGAAATAGGCAGCGCATCGAGGATGGAAGTCGACACCAACTTCAACTTCCAAAGGTAAACAATCTATGAGTTCTAAATTTTAATTTCTGGGTAGTAGTAGCAATAGGTGATGCAATAGGTGGAGTTAATGTTTTTGTTTAATGCATAATGTCTAATTTATCATTTGGTTTGTAGTTATTTTACATAATGGTCTGACAGTTATTTAAGTATTGTAGTATATTATGGGAAAATATTGTTTGCTACCATTCATTTACATAATTGTCGCATGAAGTGCTTGTTCAATCATGTTGCACTAATGTGATAATTGTAGATATATGTATCACTATCTTTTGATTGGTTGAAGAGAAATATTGTTTGTGTAAAGTTTGGGGTTCCGTTGCAACGCACGGGCACCCTACTAGTTGGAGAAGATTTCAAACTAAATTAACAAGCACACATCAAATGCTCCTCCAAATTTCACATCCAACGCACATTCGCAGCAGCAAGTAGCACGGAGAAGAACAAGCATTTTAACATGACTGATAAAATGGCGGAAGCCGGAGGCTGTATATCAGGATAGCAATAGCCACTCTGAGAGAAGAGGCACTTCTGTCTGCGGAAAAAAGAAAGAAGGCAAGATTATAATGACAGGGATATGGCTTTGTAGTCCTAATGTCCCATATAACCCGTAGCTCTGATACCAAGTTGTCATAACCTAAGCAGGTCGTACGTGTGCGATACTACTGGGTTGGCCTTTGGCTTACGACCAAGAGCCGTCGGTGCTGAAGAAATAGAAGAGTTGACGACGGAGAAGCAGCAGAACGATTGTGCCGGACCAGAAACAGTAAAGGCAAAGAGGAGCATGACTAAGGAGAAGCAGCAGAACGATTGTGCCGGACCGGAAACAGTAAAGGCGAAGAGGAGAAAGACTAGTAATTTTCTGATACTTTGCTCAAACATCCAAGCCCCTTCAAATAGAGGTTTGATTACAAAGTAGAGATAGACTAGGACTCCTAAATAACTTGTAAGGAACTGCTGCAATACGATTCCGACTCGTATGGAACTAAAACACTATTCGGATGTGTTTTCCTCTGGTTGTATACGTGATTCCAACCATGACATATGTACAGTGTGAACTTCGCAGCGATCGTTACTAGTCTAACTTTATGATGGTTAGAAGTATGTCCAATAAACAACGCCACCTTCCAAACGATCGGTAGCACTGCATACCAACATCTAGATGGAAAATTTCCTAACCAGATTCCTCAGAGCGCTTCACGGGATGCCTTGCACCTAAATAGAAAGCATGCTCAGGAACCATAAACCCAATTCTTGTTCACAGAAATCAGGTAGATATCCAAATAGAATATCGTTGTGTTTACCTGCCATGACAAATAGCTGCTGCAGCGCTGCTACTCCGGTAACAAATGCAACGAAGTTCAAAGCTCATCATCGCCACTCCCGGCAAGCGCCACAGCTCCAACTGGCACTATCAGAAGGCTGTCCACTTTCCTCCCAGGGGGAGCAATGACGGTGTATGTGCAGGCCACAGACTGTGCATTTGAGATCAGGTGGCGGCTGAGGGTTCTTGCACTTGTGACATGATGCCTCTTCAGTGGAGGGATCGTTTGCTGGGAAGTGCATATTTGAAGACCCATCCTCTACCGTGAAAGCCATTTCATCAAAACTGATTTCTTGTTGATCAAAGCTTCCTGTGCAGTTACCATCATTTTGCAGACCAGTAGACATCCCCAATGTATTATCAAGCTGCGTATCATCAGCTTCAAGCAGCTCAGTGAATGAGTAACAAGTCTGCGGCTCATATTCCTTGGAAACAAAGCTGCCACAGCTGGTGTCATTCCACTGGCAATTAGCGGTGAAAGCAGGAGGGGCAGTATATGCCTTTCCATGGGAAAAATCCCACCCCACTAGCTCTGAAGCATCCACACCATCAGCCTCTGACAAAGAAAGTTCATTCATATGACTGAAATTGATGCTTGCATTCCCTGGAGGTTGATTCTGAATATTATAATACTCATTCACAGGTATGCGAGCTTCACCAAGATATTCACAATTTTTAACTTGTGCCCTTCTTATGGATAGCTTCTGATTATTTCCTGGGGTAAAACTTGCCATGTTCATTGATAAATCAGCATCTATCGTTTCTTCCCCAATTGGCTCAACTATTCCATATGAAGCAAGCAGTGGGTCTTGATCTGCTACAGCAAAAGTCTCCTCATTAGAGAGCATAGTTGACTGTGATGATGTAGCAACTGTTTGTTCACTGAATTCTGGTTCAGGCTTCTTATAATCATCTGAATGAGGACATTTTGGTCTGGCTCGCCTTCGGCATCTGCAGCATCGGTATGCAACCAATTCAACTATTCTTTCTTCCTCAAGTTGCAAGGCGTCACCATGAAACCATTCTGTATGCAGGGGAATATCAAATGTTTTTAAAAAAAATGAAAGAGAACACGGAGATATAGCTTTAAGTTACAGTGATAAATGGACTTACTTCTGCACGTCTCGCAGCAGACATACAGGGAATCTGGACAATAAGGTTTGTTACAGAGACAGCAAGTCGGTTTTATTGCCGAACCTATGCCATCCTTGCTTTTTAGGATTATGTCATTCGCCCTGAAATCACTTCCACTATTGTCATTCTTATTTTTCTTCCAAACGAGACCAAAGTATGTGATCTCTTGGATTTTTTTAGGTTTTCTCGGTCTTTCTGACTTGGATTTTTTAGTTTTAGTCTTTGGCTGAGCCTGCCCCTCTGTAATACTCTGAGTTGCCACATTTGTAATTGGCCAGGTTTCCACCTTCGCAATTGGCAGGGCCTTCACCTTCGCAATTGGCAGGGCTTTCACCTTTGCGGCTGGCTTGGCTTCAACCTTTGCGACTGGCTGGGCTTCAACCTTCATGAATGGTTCAGCAGAATGGGAAGAACCAACCTTGAAGATTATTTTGGGAGCAGTCACTGGCCGTTGGCCGTTACTCTTCTGTTGAGGCAGGACATAACTTGCATTTGTATTGTAATTTGTAAGCATAAGATTACGCTTCTGAATGCATAACTTGCATATCAAAATGGGAGCGGCACTGCCTCCTTTGCTGCCAACGGATCTTGATGTGCACTCTTTATGACAATTGCCTGAAAAGTTATTTTTAGTTAGCAATATTGTGACTTAGCATTAGACAGCTCTGAAATTGATCAATTTATCTGTTTGACTACATTACAAGAAAAAACCAAAAAGAAACGACTTAAAGGGCATGTGAGTAGTCCATACCTTTACAAGAGCTACATTTTACAACATCCCTACATGTGATTCATCCAAAAAAACACACATGAGAATTAAAGATAAAGTCAGTATCTTACAAAAAAGAATAACTGAATAAGCACAACCAAAGAGGTGACGAAGAAAACCTGAAGGGGGCATCCTTCTTGCATGAGGTGCAGGGATACACATCTCCCTTGTGAAAGAGATAAGAAAAGACATTTCCAATGGATGCTTTTACTTGCCTTTGGTAGAAATTGGTGAAACAGTCAGAGAGTAACATTCCTGGACTAGACAAGGAGCTAACCCCAGATTTCTGCTCAAATTCTCGTACCAAGTACAATGGGACATGGTTTTCAGAAAACCACAATTTGCCATTCTTGTCCTGATTATCTTCTGCTTCCAAAATATTCTTTGTTACACGCACAGGTAGATGCTTCTGGTTGGGAAACTTAAGTGCATATCTTATCTTATTGTCGACTATTTTTCTATCGCAAACCACTGCATTTCTGAGAACAGAAAAGTCAGCATCTGAGCTTTTTCCATCTGAAGGAATTTGGTCTGGAGGGATGAATTCCTTCCATCTTATATGGGCATCAAGATATCTAACCTGAGAGATACGAATATTAGGATCGTTGCTAATCTATAGGTCGATGTAATGCTCTTTTAAACATCAATATAGAAGTTGCTAACCTGCAGAGCAAGTTGAGATGAATTCTGGCTTAATAGAACACATGCTCTCCAGGCAAATTGCCGAGTTCGTCTTGGAAAATTGGAACCTTCATGGTAAGATAGACCCGCTATCCTTTTTTTACCACCTAGTGAACAACAGAACACGTTAACTTGTTCTCATCCTCGGGACACATAGAAGATGAAATAGTTATAATAACAGCAATACCTTGACGGGCAGCTTTTCTTATGGTTGAAATCAGAAGAGCCCCCCTCTGCAAAATACGTTTAGAAATATTTCCTCCGCTCCACCAATTGACCTCTTTCCAGCTGTTGTCATCATCAGTAGCAGTAGCAGATTCAGATTCAGATGCCAATGAACGTTTTCTGCCCCGTCTTGCACCAGTTCCACGTTTTAGGTATACTGCAGGACGGGATGCTCCAGCAGATACACCGGGAGATTCCACAGGCCAGTCATCTACTAGCTTCAACCAGCTTGCAGAAAATGCTATGCCACGAATATTACTCTCCAACTGCACATAACATGCAACAACTTTTGTAAGATAACAATTGAATTTTGTTTTCCACTGCCATTTATTGTAATAATTTTCTATAGAGAGATTTCAACTTTCTTTTACTGCTATTTATCACATACCAATTTGATTCTCCAGAAGCATTAGCACGGAACACAATTACACTAGCTACACTGCTACATTTTCCATATTATTTTCTTTTGCCTACTAAAGACTTCATCGTCTAGTCTTTTTTATTATCTAAGAGTTGAGCCTGTGAAGCACTAGACGAAATTGCCACCCACAATTTTCTGTTTTGACGTTACCTTAGATCTTAACATTTTCACATTGGCCCTTAATATTTGGGATCTTAACAATTTTTTATCATCTAGTCTTTTAATATAACTATGAATACCAATAATGTGCTAAAAGCCCTTTTGTTCTTCAAAGTATTAGAGATTTGAGAAGTATCAAAGGATGCTTAAACAAACATGAATTGAATCCTATAACTCACTTCAAGCAAGAGGGGTACTATAGTTCTGCAGTTGGAAGCTTCTTCTAGTTGTTTATGCCACCGTTGTCTCTGCTGCATGTCTTGTAGTGAACCAACTAAAAGGCCACACAAACTTTCCTCCATGTTGGCCACATAAGCAACAATGCTGGGGAAATGACTCTCAGAACTTTTGATTACATGCATGACACTGAGAAATCGAGCAGATCCTTTAGCAGAATTTGCAGTAGCTAAGTTAAGAAAACAAGCCTTTTTGTTTCCAATCGCTGAACTTTTACAAGCAAGACACCAACCACATCTATCTCTTGGGACTTCCATAACTTTCTTTTCGGTACTTGGCCAAACAAATTGTGCAGCTGCTGAGGAAAATGCTTTCACTTGTAGAGCACAATCGGCGGCCATTTTCTTCCTTGGGTTTGTGGTGATTTGGGATGCTGAAACCTTACCTTCATCAGATGTAAGAACAGCTAGATTGGCAGCAGCAGATGCTGCAACATTGCCATGATTGTACAGATTCATGTAAGCCTGAGGTTTAAAAGATGACACTTTAGCTGGCTTGCCACCACTCATATTTCCATTTTTTCCAGCAATCAGCTGAAGGGGATGTTTGCTTTGATAAGATGGACAAAACGAGTCTGCTTTCGCAGAAATGGTGCTCCCAATATCTCCTCTAGACATGCCATTATCAATCCCTGAACCGCAGGCGGACAAGTCTGGACGAATTAACCCATGTCCTGGCTGTGCATGTCTTACGTTAGACACACCTGTTACCATGGACCCGTTCTGACGAGAAATTAAGGATATCCCAGTGGGTCCAAAAGCTCCATTTCTGGATGCATTATGTACGTGGTTCTGAGCTAATGGAGTTTGCCTACAAACTTCACTGTTCTTCTCAGTAGCAGCACCTACACTAGTCATCATGTGTTTATGTTCCTCCAGGTGTTTGGCTGAGCACACTGTAAATTGACTAGCCACAAATTCATGCTTCACATTTATCTGAGAAAGTACCACTGTCTTACTGTCCCCACCATCTTTTAAAGTTGTCCGAACACTTCCATCTACTGCTTTCATTGGAGTAACACTCAACAACGTGTTGGATTGTGGGGTATGGCTTGCACCAGATTCTTTACCTATTTTTGGTCCCTCGTTCTGAAATATATCAAGCAGATGCCTCCAGTACTCCGTTATTCTCCTACATATATCTGTATATGCATCTGAAAAGGCAAGTATTTGGAGGACCTTGACAACATCACACTGATTGTAATATCTTGCATAAGACTCTGCATTCGAAGATGTTCCAATCCTGCATTATTTGATACAATCAACATTAAAGAAAGTATAGAAACAACCATAGATGCAGGACAGGTAAGAGAGAGAAAAGCAGGTATTTATGCTGTGAACAAGGTGCAAAAGCAACAGAATTGGGAAAGGGGAAAGGCGAAACAAATGGCTGAACTGCATGAGCACAGAAAGGGCGTAGTATACTAGAGGACTTCACTTGCATCTTAACTATGGTTATCAAGTCAAATAGAATACGATTCTTCCCCTCTTAATTTAATTCATCCAACTTTTTAGTGTTGACATGTTTATCCTTATTTCAGACATAAAAAGGTGATGCAGAATAAAATCATTAGTAAACGCCAAGTAATGTAGGATTAAGATGCAAGAACTTACACCAGCAAATAGTTGCAGGATCCTAGGAAGAGCCTCCCACACATATCAATGCCGAGCATTTGAGCTCCTCTTGCCCCACGCTCTATTCTTGAAGATGTTGGTCCAAGCTTGTTAACCACACATTCTGGACAGAACCATTGTCCCTGGGGTAGGAACGCTTTGTTGAGACCAATACACCTTGAGTGATATGCCCATGGGCAGCCATCACAGCATACCAAAGTTCCATCCATTCCACATATTCGGCAATCATCACTGTTGCCATCCTGAGAAGCATTTGCTACAACAGCTTGGGGATTTGTTACATTAGCAGCTTCGAAGTTCTGTAAATCTTCAATCTTTTTGCCAGCAGAAGCCCTTGAGGCCCTAGTCAGGACTGCTCTTGACCCAGCCTCCAAAAAAATACTAGAATCTATCTCATATTCCATTGCCTCATTGTAGCCTTCCCGAGCCTCCAGTTCAGTTTTGAGTTCTTCTGAATCAATGACATGATCACAGAGTATCTGCAGGACCTTAAGCTTCATGGTAACAGGAAGCTTATAGTATTCAATGGCTAGGAGGCTTCTACGAAAACTCTGGCCCCCTAGATTCTTAATGCAACCCATTACATAGAGGTACTCCAGTAAGGAAGTTGGCCAAGTCAATGCATCTAGTAATGCCCAATCTAGATACCTGCACGCAATTCAAAGAAAAGTGGGGGAAAATCAGCATTGAAGTAACAAGACACAACATTCATGAAAATAATTATTCTAGTTAAGGGAGGGCTGATAGACTATGTACTTCAAGCAATTTGAAGCAAGTTTTGATCCTTCAGAGGATTTAGTCTCAAGACACCGCCTCAGTGCCCGCAGTAGCGAGACATGTACAGCATCCAACAATGTATTCTGCACAGTGCAATTAATGGATGCAACAAAATCATCCAGCCCAAATGGACTGAGGAACAGCTGCACACTGAAAGATCGCAGGAAGTTGTAAACAGAAAAAAGATAACTTATGGACTCCTCTGGCACAGCAATGTCCCCCGATGATGGAGGCAACTCTGGGCCCTGAACTGGAGGTGGCGGGCACGTCTCAGCTGGCAATTCTTTGGTGGAATCTGATGAATTGCTCGAAGATTCTGCATCCTCAGATACATCCGAGCCAGACCCACTCTGCTGCGACGCATCAGGCCTGGCAGACATCTCGCATGCATCAATCCTCTGCCTAGTACTTGGTGGCCCTTTCACCTCCGTGGCACTCCCCGACGAAACCAGAAAGTCCAGCTTCCTCTTCCTGCAGCTTACCTTCATGCCAGATGCACCATTCTCCTCGGCCATGAGTAACTCCCGGAGCTGAGGAAGCCCCAAATCCTCACCCTGTCCATCCTCAAACACGACACTGTACATCCCAGTGCTGCTATCATATGATGCAACCTTCCCAAGATGAATCCTTCCATGACCTGCAGCAGTCCGGCTGATGTAGCGGCCCACCAAGCATTCCCCCTCCTCCTGCTTCACCTCACGACCGCCGACAGGTGTGATGGGCTGTTGATCCGCCACTCTGCCCTCACCTTCATCCATCCTCAGCTCACTTGCCACAGTGTGCTCTTGCTCTGGAGTGCCGCTCTCATCCACCTCCATCTTCGCTTCGCCCGCCACAGGCGCGGCCGCATCTTGCTCCTTCTCCAGAATGCTGCCCTCACCCGCCTCCATCTTCGCCTCACTTGCCACGGGCGCCGCAAAGTGCTCTTCTACCGCCGCGCTGCCCCCATCCACCTCCATCTTGTCATCGCTCAGCGAAGGCGCCACAACACGCCCTTGCCCCGCAGCGACGCCTTCGCCCGCCTCCCCCATCTTCGCCTCAACCGCCGCAGCAGGGGATTGTTCCACCGCCGCGCTGGCCTCGGCGATCTCCAAGCCGCACTCTCTCCTCACCTCATCAGCATCCGGCGCCGAGGCTGCTGGAGGAGAGGCGCTAAGCATCCGATCGGAACCCCCCACTAGCTTTATCCCCTCCCGATGCTCCACGGAGTCCATAGCATCGGACGCGAAAACCCTAGCAAGCGCTTCCTACAGAACCATCCGCATCGCGAATCACGGAACTCCGGTAGAGATTCCGATGCGATTCGCGGGGTGGATGAGCCACAGAGCGGGGGTAGATGGGAAAACCCGGTGCGAATCTGGAGAGTTGGGAAGGCGACCGATCCCGCGATTGCCGCTGCATCGGCGGCGCGCAGGCGCCGCGGGAGCAATGGAACCGTCCGGTGGGACTCGGTCGGCGGCAGGGCTCGCAACCCTATGCGGCGGCGGCGTGAACTCAAGCGGTGGGACGAGGAGACGGGGGAGAGGCGGAGATGACGAGAAGGGTAGAGAGAACCGCAGGAGCCTGGCTCGCGTCACACTCCGGTTCGTGCCGGTGTCGCCTTTAAGCCCGGAGTTCGGGTTCGGGTCGGTTGCGAGCTCGCGGCGCGCTGCTGCAGCCCGACCCACGCGGGGAGGTCAGGTGGGGGGATTCGTGGGCGGATGCGGGTGGGAAGGGGACCGACCCGGTGCGGGTTTCGGCAAACGTGCGGTGCGGTGCGGAGGCGGTGCAGTTTCGTCGTGTCCGACTGACCTGGCTCGACCGGGTCAGACGCACGCACGCACGCACGTACGAGTACGACGGCTGCGTGGTCTCGTTGCGCGCTCGACGCGACGGTGTGCTTGGGGAGGGTGCTGCGCCTTTTCAAATTCAAAACGGTGGAGGGAGTCGGGGACAGGGTGCTTGCCTGGGTAGGGCAAGGCAACGGTTTGCTTGCGCCAAGTGCCGGACTAGTGGACGGTTGCTATCCGAGCCCGAGGTCGTAGTGCTGGCTGGTGGTGTTGAGCGCGCGAGTATTCCCTACGCTTGCTTGCTTGCCTAGGTGGCGTCTTCTGGTTCCTGGCAGTAGCTTACTTGTGGTCTAGGTCCGCTTGTCTGTGTGGGTTGGAGGGGATGCACGATTTGTAACACTGCGTGTTATCTTACATATGGAATTCTTTTGTTTCAAATCGAGAGGAATTCTGGTGCATAGCTGCCCCGACTAACTAAATGGGTCAGGTTGTGCCGGTCTATGGGCTCCGCCGCCGGCCTTCGGCTCGGCACGGCACGCCGAGCTCATAGGCTGTGTCATGTCGGCCCGAGCATGATAAGTCCGACAGGCCATTGTTGGCTCGTGTAGCCCATCTATAAACCTTCACCGCTGCCTCCGTCGCCGTCGGCGACGATGGGGAAGAAGGGTTGCCGGCGACAGGGAAGAAAGGTTGTCGTCGCTGCGGCCGCCATTGCTAGCCTGCAAGCCGGGCCATGCACGGCAAGGTGTGTGCCGTACAGTGTCGGGTCTTATCGGACCAACAGTCCCATGCCGTGGAAGCACGGCTCTGCAGAGCATGCTAACTTCCGGCGATCATACAAGCTTTAGACATAACTGCCAGTGTGTCAGTGATGGTAGAACTTAGAAGATCATTACATATCAGCAGGAGAACATGGCACTCAAGATATGGTTTGCTTTGCCATATCGATCACATACAGGGCCAGAGCTGGGGCCGAGGCCCAGCGTCAAAATGTCACATGAAAGTCTTTTAAAAAAACAGAAAAATCTAACTTTGAGCCAAAATTGGCTTGACCGGCCCGAGGTCTAGTCTAGCGCTAGCTTCACCCCTGATCACATATGTTAGTTTGAGGTATGCAGCAAGCCGAAACAGCGTCACAATATCAAGCTTCGCTCCTTTGCAATGAATAAATAAATCAAGCTTTGTTACTTTAAGTACATCTGAAGGAGCAAGCTGCATCTATAAGAGCATTTAAAAAGTCCAAATTTGACTTGGTGAGATGCAATCTGGAAAGACGGATAAAAGCAGATATAAAAAAATATTTAAAGTTGAAGCAGCTTGAATCTAATCTGCAGAATAAGGCATGCTGATGTGCAAGATATTTGAGTTGCTGCTATGGATTCTTAATGAACTTTTTCCTAATTATCAGATGGATTATCTTGTTGTATAGGCATCGCGAATATGGTCATTCGACTGGTGGTATGTCTGCAGCACACATAGTGCTTCCAGTTTAAATGGGCTATGTACTTACGTATGCACACTAGAAGCAGCACTGTATATTTCTAATGCATTCAATCTCATGGCTCCCCGCCGAAAGCCGGGGCCAAAGCCTCCCACAATCCACGACTACCTGATACGATCGCTAGGTCGTGACATCAGTCCGTAACCAACATAGCATTCCCTATAAAGAACTGGAGGATATTTTTCTTCTGTATATTGTTCTTTTAACTTGACAAAGATAACGGGAAACTATTTCAAGAGCATACCCACTATAATGGACAGATTAAATACAAGGAATATGTTACAAAGAAGGCAAATACAAGGAATATGTTACAAGGAAGGCACTATAATGTGGGGTCAGAGCTAAATTGTGTACTTTGTCGAACAGGATCAGAGGAAACCCTCCACCATCTATTCTTTTCATGCAGCTTCAGTCAAGAATGCTAGAATATCATTGGTATTCAGTGGGCAACTTATTTGGAGATGTCGCAGATGATTCAAATGGCCAAGTTGAGTTTTAGCCAGCAATTCTTCATGAAAATCTTTATCATTGGGGCTTGGCATATTTGGAAACAAAGAAATGGCATGGTTTTTGAGAGGCGGGCTCCATCGGTTCAGAATTGAAAATCACTTTTTAAGCAAGAAGTCACTCTACATGTGCAAGATATTTGAGTTGCAGCTGCCGAACGACGGCCGGTAGAAGTCCACCACCACCAGCGCGCCCGTCGCCTTTGCCCGATCCAGGATGCAGAAAAACTCCTCGTCCATCTTAAACTCCGTCACGCAGTCCACCAGGCAGAACTCCTCGTCATCCTCCTCCTCCACGGGGGGCAGGCCCGGCAGCGAGCCGTTCGTGCTCCCACCCTCTTCTCCTTCGCTGCTCTCCGTCGACACGGGGGCAGCGGCGGTGGCGGAGGGGCATTCTTGGGAAGGGGAGGGTGCCTTGTCTCATAAAGTACTTTCATAATATTATAAATTTTTTTGAGTCTTTCAAATAATTACAATATTAATTAGTGGTCAAAGTTGCATTTTAGGACCGCATCGTTGTCCAAAAAAACTTGATTTTGTGAATCGAAGGGAGTATATGATTACTAGAAAAAAAAAATCAAAAATTGAGCTACTAGTTTATACCTCGATATTTGTACTCCAGTTAGGGTTCTGGCAATGGGGTGCCACTAACCGCAGGATTGAAGGCTAATGGTGGACGAGGTCAGCAGGGGATGACGAAGGTGATGAGAATGGTGCGATGACCACAGTAACAATGGGCAGAGGCGCCGGAGGTACAGACGTACAATGGTTGGGGCTCAGCGTCTATGGTCATGAAGGAAGTGAGGGGCATAGCGGGGGAGGTGAGAGAGGCAGCGACGCGGGAACTCGTCGGCGATGCACAAGGTAAAGCATGCTTGCAAGTGGAAGCGGCGGCCGGCGGGGTGCATACGATGGGAAAGAGAGTGGAAAGGGAGGTGGAGGTAGTTAAGGTTTTTGTGTGATGGCCTCTCGATTTTGAAGATAGATTCTAGTATTACTGGTTCTGTTACGTTTTTTAGGAAAAAACTTTAATTGTGTTATGTTGCTCCAATACGATTTTGTTCAGCAAATATGCTGTTTGAAATGTCTCATTATGCTTCCCTTGGGTCGGACTTGTGAGCTTTTGTGACAAACTAATGTTGTTCTCATGATGGGAAATCTTGTCAAAGCGAGAAGAGAGATCATTAGGAGCAGAAGAATTCCTTTTTAAAAGGGGGAGAGCTCTTCTGAGTTAAAACAAAGGCAATAGCATCTTAGCATTGTTCCGCCGTGTCAGAGACGTAGTCCAGGATAGCCTAGTTTCTCTCCTTGACTTTCTCTTGTAACTAACTGGGCAACGTTCCCACGTCTCCTAGAGTTTAGGATCGACTATTAGTGACTAGTGGACAGAGAGCTTTGGCTCATGTATATGTACCTTCGCCTGACAGTAATGGAGTAAGAGCGTTTCTCTCCAACTCTTCACTCTTACATGGTATCAGATTTCTCTTGATCCTTCCTCTTCCGTTGCCCTTCACCATGGCCAGTCCCACTCGCCTCGCCTCCTCTGTTGGAACCAACCCTTCGCCAAGGTCACGAGCCCGCTCCGCCTCCCGCCTCCACGCTGTTCTCGCTGAACATTGAGCCACGTCCCAATCGCCCTCTCCATGGATGAGGGCAATTTCGTCGATGGAGATCATTCTTCAACTCACGTTCAAGAAGTTTGGTCTTGTCAACCACATTGACGGCACCGCCGACGCCGCCGCTATGATCGACGAACCGGAGTGGCTGCAAGTTGATGCGCATCGTCTCGTGGCTCTATTCCACGGTGTCCAAGGACATCTGGGACGATGTCTTCAAGCCGCGCAACTCGGCGTACAGCGCCGCTGGATCGCCATCACCGGCGGTTCGACAATAGTCTCCAGCGCGCCGTCTACACCCAACAAGAGTTCCACAATCCGTTCCAAGGTGACATGTCCATTGGGGAGTACTGCGGCCGCCTCAAACGTCTCGCCGACACGCTCTCTCGCGGCGCGCCGCCTCTCACCCCGGGCTCGTCATCAACACACCGCGTGGCTCGAACAACAAGTTCGGCCAAAGCATCGCCGTGCTCTCCACCATGTCCCCGCCGCCGACGTTCCTCTACACTAAATCTTATCTTCTGCAGGAAGAAAACCGCATCCGGCATTTCCTGCAGATGGAAGCCCAGACTGCACTTCTGGCGGCGCGTGACACATCCTCTTCCACCAAGTCTGCGCACTCCGGCTACACTGGCGGTGGTGACCGTCGCACGAAGCGCAAGGCGGACACTCGCAATCGTCAGGTCGTGCCCGGCAACGCCGCCCCCAACCACACCCACCACCACAGTGGGCCTCGCCCACAACTGCGGGCGTGGTGGTTCGTGCCCGCCTCTCAACACCTGGCGCCCGGGGGTCCTTGCGCCTCGCCCGGGTGCGAATCCTCCTTCGGCCATGGCGGCCGTTGCTGTGCCGCCCCAGCAGGATGTCGGATCACTGCCGCCCGACCTCTACTCCGCGCTCAACAACATGTCCCTCAACACATCCAGCGGCGGGCGGCGGTGGTTCTGACACAAAGCCACAGCGCATATGGCTTCCACTCCTGGTATTCTCACCACCCGCACTTCATCTCCTGTTCCTCGACAGATTATTGTCGGCAACGGCAATCTTCTTTCGGCCTCGTACACTGGCTGCACATCTATTCCCACCACTTCCTCTCCTTTACAGTTAAATAATGTTCTAATTGCTCCTCAATTAGTGAAAAATCTTATCTCTGTCTGTGCTCTAACTCGCGACAATTCTGTGACTGTTGAATTTGATCCTTGGGGCTTTACCATCAAGGACCTTCGCACCAGGATGGCTCTCCTCCGATGTGACTCATCGGGCGAACTCTACCCCCTGCGCACGACTGTTGGTGCTGCCTCTCCACGATCTCCGCAGATGCTCCTTGCTTCGACCGACGCTCCACTGTGGCATTCCCGGCTTGGTCACCCTGGCCGTGATGCACTTCGGCGTTTATCCCACTCGATCGGCTTCAGCTGTTCTCAGTCTAGTCGTCATACCTGCCATGCCTGCCGTCTTGGTAAGCATGTGCAGCCGCCGTTTACAGAGTCTGATAATGTTTCTTCTTTTCCATTCCAACTCTTGCATTGTGATGTATGGACTTCACCAATTATGAGTAATTCAGGCTATAAATTTTACCTTGTCATTCTTGATGATTTCTCCCACTATGTGTGGACATTCCCTCTGCGCCATAAATCTGATGTGCTGCCAACCCTCATTTCATTTCATGCCTTTGTTGGCACACAGTTTCAGCGCCAAATTCAGTGTTTCCAAATTGACAATGGGAAGGAATTCGATAACTCTGCCTCACGCGCATTCTTCATCAAGCACGTCATCGTGCTGCGGTTGACCTGTCCATACACGTCTCAACAGAATGGCCGCGCCAAGCGTGTTCTTCGAACCCTCAATGACAGCATGCGGGCGCTCATCTACCAGGCCTCCCTCCCTCTTTCGTTTTGGCCTGATGCCCTTGCTGCCTCCACCTACCTTCTCAATCGACGCCCTTGCCGTCCCCGTGACAACGCCACACCCTACCAGCTTCTGTTTGGCGCACCGCCCGACTATGGTCATCTACGCATCTTTGGTTGCCTCTGCTACCCTAACACTACAGCTACTGCCCCGCACAAACTCGCACCACGTTCCGCTCGCTGTGTCTTCTTGGGGTATCCTATGGATCAATGTGGCTGCAAGTGTTACAACCCGGAGACAAAACGCGTACTCATCTCTCGTCATGTTTATTTCGACGAGTCGTGTTTTCCCTTTGCGCAGATCTCCGTACCAGATCCACAAGCAGTCCACCGGTGTTCATCGTGCATTCCGGATGTGATCCACGTGCCTCTAACCCCACGACCGCAACAACCTCGGGCGCACTCGACGAGCCCTCAGCCACTTGCGGCCTCGTCCTCGCGATCGTCGCTTCACCAAAGACCGCCGCCGCAAAGACTCCGATGTCGCTGCCTCGACCTCGCCATCGGCTGCTTCAACGACGGCGCCTGCATCCACGGCAACTGCACCACCAGCAGCTCCGTCAGCGCCTCCTCGGCATCACATGATCACATGTGCGCGTGACGGCATTCGCGTACCAAATCCGAAGTATGCCAACGTCGCCACGACCACGGCACCAACGTCGCCCCCGCCATCTGTTCACGCGGCACTTCGTGATCCGGAGTGGCGTGCGGCTATGCAGGAAGAGTTCCAGGCGCTGCAGGCCAACAGGACATGGACACTGGTCCCTCATCCCGCCAATGCCAACATCATCACAAGCAAATGGCTCTTCAAGAACAAATTGCATTCCGACGGCACGTTGGAACGGCGCAAGGCGCGATGGGTTGTTCGAGGATTCTCTCAACGTCTTGGGGTCGACTTCCATCAAACCTTCTCCCCGGTGGTCAAGCCCTCCTCCATCCGCACGGTACTTCACCTTGCCGCGACAAGACGATGGCCAGTCCACCAACTTGACGTCAAGAACGCCTTCCTTCACAGCGATCTTACGGAGCGCGTGTACTGCCGGCAGCCCGCAGGATTCGTAGACGAGTCTCATCCAGACCATGTTTGCCTCCTCGTCAAGTCTCTCTACGGCCTCAAGCAAGCACCACGGGCATGGTTCCAGCGCCTGGGCAATCATATGCGCTCCATCGGGTTCATCTCCACCGGATCCGACACATCCCTGTTCGTCTACAAGCGAGGCAATGACATTGCCTATCTCCTCGTCTATGTCGACGATATCATTCTGATGGCGTCATCGGCACAGCTGCTGCAACGCGTCATCCAGGAACTCTGTCGCGAGTTTGCCATCAAAGACCTCGGCGCGCTTCGATTCTTCCTCGGCGTCCAGGTTCGTCGCGATGAAGCCGGCTTCTTCCTCACGCAGCTCGCATACGGATGCAATCCGATCGTCTTTGGAATGGCTAACTGCAAGCCTGCCAATACGCCTGTTGATGCAAAGCAGAAGTTGTCTGCTGATGACGGGGCTCCGGCGACTGATGCGACGTTCTACCGCAGCATCGCGGGAGCTCTGCAGTACCTGACCCTGACGCGTCCCGACATCGCCTACGCGGTCAATCAGGCGTGCTTGTATATGCATTCACCTACGGCCACACACTGGAACCTCGTCAAGCGCATTCTCCGGTACCTCCGCGGCACCATCGACAGCGGCATCACGATCTCGAGCTCTCCGTCGACTGAACTCAAAGCTTATTCGACGCTGACTGGGCCGGATGTCCGGACACACGGTGGTTGACGTCGGGATATTGTGTCTTCCTCGGCGACTCCCTCATCTCCTGGTCGTCGAAGCGCCAACCAACGGTGTCCAGGTCCAGCGCTGAAGCCGAGTACAGGGCCGTCGCAAATGCAACTGCTGAATGTTGTTGGCTGCGCAATCTTCTTCGAGAGCTTCACGTCAGCGTCGACAAAGCGACTGTCATCTACTGCGATAACATTTCTGCAGTATATCTATCGGAGAATCCAGTTCACCATCGACGGACGAAGCACGTAGAGCTTGACATACATTTTGTTAGAGAAAAGGTCACCCTTGGCTAATTCCGGGTTCTGCAAATCCCAAGTCGTCATCAGATTGCCGATATCATGACCAAGGGCTTGCCAACGCCATTGTTCCAAGAGTTCAGGGATAGCCTGTGCATTCGGTCTCCCCATGCTCAGCCTGCGGGGGGGTGTCAGAGACGTAGTTCAGGATAGCCTAGTTTCTCTCCTTGACTTTCTCTTGTAACTAACTGGGCAACGTTCCCACGTCTCCTAGAGTTTAGGATCGACTATTAGTGACTAGTGGACAGAGAGCTTTGGCTCATGTATATGTACCTTCGCCTGACAATAATGGAGTAAGAGCGTTTCTCTCCAACTCTTCACTCTTACACGCCGCATGACTGCAATACTGCATGTATCCTGCTATAATCTGCTGGTAGCTTGCTACAGTATGTTCCGTTGATTGAGGAATCTTATAGAATCGTTAATGGCAATCAGAGAGGGTGAATGAATGGGCATGAAAGATTTCTCCAGCTCGCAAAATCACTGTAGATTTTTTTGCACCGAACAGGCTGAAAAGAACACATGCACACGAACCTGCAGCGCTGAAACCGATCAAGCGCTCATGTCACGCACAGCGAACCATCCGGGCTCCCGGCGATGGCGTTGACGTAGCCGCCGTGACCTTCGACCAGAGAGTAGAGCCTCTTTCCCTCACTCAAATCTCACAGCAAGGGACGCTGTCCTTGCCACCGGATGCGCACACAGCCGCAACAAACCTTCACGTCGTGCCAAAAAAACTCTCACGTGATGCCTCAAAACAGTCCAGCCGCAAGCACAAAGGGTCTGTTTGGATTGGTACCCCATTTAGCCTTATCAAATTTTGGTGTTGCTCTGACAATTTGGCCACTATTTGGTTTTAAGTTAAAATTTGGTTTTGCTCTAAATTTTTTGGCTTGCCCCAATCCCCCAAGCCATTTTGTTGGCAAAGTTTTGGTTCCAAAATTCTGCACCAAATATTGGCTTAGCACACAATGAGCTCGGCTACAATCCAAACAATAGGCATGTTTGGTTTGGAGCCCTGTTTAGCCAAACCAAATTTTTGGTAGAGCCAAAATCTAGGCAAAGCCAATTTCTTGGCAAAATAATAGCGTTTGGTTTGTAGCCAACATGAGCCAAATATTTGGCGAAATTGCACGGGCTGCTATTTGGTTTGGGACCAAATAGATTACCAAAATTTTGGCAGCCACGTAGGCATGAAAGCCTTTCCTTAAGTATTTCAAAGTTAAAGCAAATTATTTGCAAAATTTATTACCAAAATTAAGTTTGAAATAATTTAGTTAAGTCCTAAATGACTTTAGGAATTTCTGTGAATTTTTCCATTATTTATGGACTTATGTTGCTATTTTCTAAAGGCCTAAACGAATTAATCTAATTTGTAAATTAGAAAATCTATTTAAAACCCGAGCTTAAGCTTTGGGTTAATCTTAGCCCATTCAGCCCATTTCTGCTCCAGCCCAGCCCATCTCTCTTTCGCACACGGCCCGCAAAGCCCCTCTCCCACGCGCATTGCTCTCATCATCTGTGGACCATCCAATCTAAAGTGGACGACCCGGTCTAGAGCAGACGTTCGACGGTCCGAACGTTCACAGCGTTCTGAGTCGTCCAATCAATATTGGACGGCTTGATCTAGATTTGACGTTCGGAGGTCCGAACATTCAAGCCTTGTGAGTCGTACGATTTTCAATCCAACGTGTTCGCTTTCGCTGACTAGGAAGGGGTTGTGTTGAACCGTTCGATTTAGATCGAATGGTTCACATCGATTCGGACGTTCGGACCGTCCGAAGGTGTTATCAAGATCGGACCATTCATTTTCAATCGGACGGTCCACCTAGATTGGAGTGTTCGGGAAGTCCGAACGTACCGTTGAGATCTAGCCGTTCAATCTCGATCCAATGGCCGAAGTGAAACGCGCAGGAGAAGCGGGCCGAGTGGGCTTTTAATTTTGATTTAGCAATTGATATAATTCTGATAATTCAAAATAGCTTTAGAAAATAGCAAATTAAATCCAAAAATTACGAGAAAATTCACAAATATTCTTTATTAATTTGGGGATGTGACATACATGCACACATACATACATGAAAATAGCAATAAAACAAATAGATTTTAAAAATTCTAGAAAAAATCACAAAAATCCCTAGAATTATTTTGAACTTAATAAAAATAATTCCAACTTAAAGTTGGTCTTTATTTTTGTACATTAATTATTTTTAAAGGTGATACATATTCTTTTTTGCACAAAAATATGCTAATAGTGATCTTGTTTGTTGATTAAATGATAAGGAACACAATGATTCAATTGGATCGCAAATCGGATACTTAATTTAGGAAATATGATCATTTGAAACTGATTAATTAAATTAAACAAGCAATGGAATCAGCCAACTACCATATGCCACCTGTCGCTATGCACTATTCCTGCCATGCCAATTCTGGGGCGGCCGATTTTGCAACCAAAAAATTGCCAAGGAAATGGCTAGGCAAAGCCAGGCAAGCCAATTTTTTTGGGGTAAAGTCAAATTTTGGTATTGAACCAAATGGTGGCCAATTTTTTAGGGCAATGCCAAAATTTTGGTATGGCTAACTGAGGTAATAAACCAAACAGGCCTAATATTTTTGCCTTGTTTTGGCATTACCAAAATTTTGGTATAGCTCATTGGAGTCACAATCCAAACAAGCCCAAAGCCGTAAGCACAAAGCCGCCGCTAGCAATAAATCAATGCATGCACGGGGCAGTGGCTATGCAAGCACAAAAGCCAAAACCACCAACTCTCGAAAACTTCCTGTCAAAATCGATTTTTTATTATTTAATTATTTTTATTAATATTTTAAAGTTAATCCCTCGTGAACTTTATTTCAAATTCTGACCCCTTTAACTACGCCACCACCACTGGCGTGGCCAAAACCTACCGTCATATCACCGGTTGCGGCGTGACAAAACATGCCACGTAAGCCTTTGGCCGCGCGTCGTGCCAGCGTGGAGGGCTTACGTGGCACATGTCACGGCCTAACTAATGGCGTGACAATACCGTGAACTATTCCCACCGAGTACCGTGCCACCAAGTATTGTTCCCTTCGAGTGCTCCTCCCGTTGGTTACTGTTCCTGATGAGTACTATTTCCGACGAGTGCTCTTTCCACCGGATACTGGGCATAGAACTGAGCCAACTGGTCGTAAACCTTCTTGAAGTGGTCGTGGACCCTATGGAAGTGGTCGTAGACCTTGGTGATTTGGTCGTAGACCTTGGGAATCTGGTCGCGGATCTCCATGAACTAGTTGTAAACCTCTAGGAACTGGTCGTGACCCTTAGTGAATTGGTCGTGGCCCTTGGTGAGCTGGTCGTAGACCTTGTGAAGCTGGTCGTGGACCTTGGGGAACTGGTCGTGCACTCTTGGCTACATCACAACTGGTCGTAGACCCTCTGGAACTGGTCGTGGACCTTCTGAAATTGGTCGTAGACTTTGCTGAGCTGGTCGTAGACCTTGCTCTCTTCTCACTTGGCCATGGATCAAAATAGCACTCGAAGTAACAATGCTACTTGATGCCGCATCACTAGGTTTCAATTTAGTTTAAGCAAATAACACTTGAACAGTTAGGTTTCAAATTTTATTTAAGTATAGGCACATCCTGCGAACCTCTCTGAATTATTTCAGGATTTCAGGATTTTTTTTCTATTTTATAGAGTTTGGGTCTGTTCGGACCGCTGATTGGAGGGTCCGGCCCTGTCACGCCACATATCAAGGCGTGACAATGCACGATTGTCACACCATAGCCCATGGTGTTACTATTGCCACGCAGCCTCCACGCTAGCACGGCGGTGGATTAGAGAGCTTGCGTGGCATGTTTTATCACGCCATTATATATGACGTGATAGTTCGTTTTTGCCACGCCACGCGAGGTAGTGTGATCAAAAGGGTTAGAATTGAAAATAAAGTTCACGATGGGTTAGCTTTAAAATAAAAATTGAAAAAGGGTTAAATAAAAAAAATCGTCAAAATCACCTACAGCATCTCACGGCCAGAATCTGTTTTTACTCGATGCACAACACCTGCGCATGCCCACGTACAAATCCTCCTGCCGAGAGCTGCTTCAAACCATCTCACATGCAGAACCCAAAAACCAAGTCGCCGCTCGCTCCTAATCTTCCAGCCGCCAGCACTCAAATCACCTCCCACGTCATGAAAGAATCAGGGCTTGTTTGGTTAGTGCCTTAGATTTTATGTTTGAAAAAATAATATCTGAACAAATAGAAAATTTTATCTGATCAGACAAACCTGAAGATGAGTTATTTGGTTGAAAGTCTATGCCTAAAATTAGTGAATGAAAAATAGAGCGTTGGATCAAAGCACCGAACGGTATATAGAGCCGCCTGACTCCTAGGCGTCCATTTTTTTGCGCCTGAGCTTAGGAGGTTGCCTGGCAGGCCAGCCATGCACGGAACCCAACCAAACAGCTTCACGGCAGTCTCCCGGCAGCATCTCGCCAGGCAAGTTAGCCCCGTATAGCAAAGCAAACACGCTCTCAAGCAGCCAGCGCCTAATCCCTATACAGCCGCACAAAAGCCTGATTTCTTTTCACGCCGCCAGCTAGCACATTATCACGTCTACTACCGTCAACCCTAATGCCTTCCAACGTTGGCACTTAAACACCCATGTACGACCCACTATCGTCATAGGACTCAATATGTGAGTTTATACATCAGGTTACAAAATCCAATCCAATCTCAACAAATAAGGGATTTCCAAATTCTCTCAGCTTTTCAATTTTGGACACTCCAAAATTGTCACGTGTCGTAGCATCCGAACCACACCTTCGTAGCTCCAACACGCATCATCCATATTTGATTTCCACGCGCCCTAACTCGAACTCGACCGTCTCCTCCAGCATTCTTGACCCTCTGGACCATAACTTTGCACCAAGTTATCTCCTGGTCATCGCCGTAGACCACGATCGCCTTCGAATTACCCTGCATATAATTAACATTAATAAGCAACATTATCAATTATTCATCAACTAAATTATTCTAGACCTAGTTACATGGTGTAAAAAAACTTCATACAGAGAACCGCACACCACACTTCTAATTCCCAGTAGGTACATATTCTTACCGCCCACAAGCATATTAACAAAATACAATTTCTTTCTTCCAATTGGTGCACCAATGGAATCCCCCACCACCCACACACACACACACAAACAAAGTTGTGACAATTAATAACAAAAGCCACAAGGCACAATGGAGAAACATGTCTCGCTAGCAAAATGACAAGATTATATACATTGTACATAGTCACGAAGGTGTCTTTGATGAATCACAGCTGTTTGAAAGAATTTCAGCTGCTAATTACATTGGAGTTAGGAAAGGCTGGCCTTCAACAGGGGCGAATATTTCTCGACCATATTTTAAGGTCGGCCTGGATAAAATTCAATATACTCACCTAGTCCTAATTGAGAATCACAATGCCGTTGCTGTTCATCAGAGCTCTATACGATCAGTAATTCACATTGTAGTTGTTCTTATAAGTTACAACAGACATTTCATGCCATTCTTCACCAATGATCTTTCGATCTGTATTGTGCCATTATGGTCAAATGATTGAGTAAAGCTGCCGAGCAAGAAGCTTGATGTATACCATTTAAAGACAAGGCATGCTTCTTACTTCAAATGGCATAAAAACTATTCCACAGTAGCCACCTCCTCACTGGTAATTCATACTTCAGTCTGGATCAGAACTCCAAGACAGTCCATGTGATCAAGGAAGTGCCAAAATGGAAATACTGCAAAATCGTTGGTTCTTGGGTGCTGAGGCGTTGTTAAGGTCAGTAGCTTCCTGATAACTCTAACCTTGGTGACTATTCACTTGACCCACTATTTCTCGATGACGAATCTGCAGTAAGTTAAGAACACTTGAGAAAAAATAATTTGATGCTTCATAACAAGTATATAAAACAGCTCTGCAAATAAGACCTCGTGAACGACGCTTTCCCTCCATGGCTTCTTTCTTTTCCTGACAGCTCTGACAAAGGAACGGACCATCCCAGCGACGCAAGTTCCCAGGTTGTGATGAATCTTCATGTATGGATATCCCTTGACTTGGCTTTAACTCTACTTGACAAATGGCACATATGAAGAGTTTGAACATATTTCGAACTGGGTATTCAGAATCCAGCCTGTAGTCAACAGAAACAAAATGTGAACCATATGTACAAGTCCTGACACAAATCAAAAGAATTCAGGATGTTGAACAGACAAGATTGCTGTTTGAATGGACCTCAATCTCTTCCAATGGGCCAAAGGCCAAATATGTACAAGTTACAGTGTAGAGAAATATGCAACAAGCACCCTATGTAACTAACATCTAAAACCCCCCTAACCTCATGGTGGGTCAACAACACTGAGTTTGGATAGGTAGAAACTATGCTGAACTCTAATCTGTGTTTTGGTGAAGAAATCTGCTAACTGAAGCTTCGAGGGCACATACTGAAGAACAATAACTTGGTCTTGCACCTGCGATCTCATGTACGAAGCATCTACTCCAATATACTTGGTGAGCTCATGCTTTACGGGATCTCAAGCAATACTGATCGCACCAGTATTATCGGACAAGAGAGGAGTCGGTGCAAAAACTGAAACACCAAAATCCTAAAGTAGCCACCGAAGTCAGGTGATCTCCGCTGTTAACGACGTCATGGCTCTCAACTCGGCCTCAGCACTCGAACGGAAAAGACAATATGCTTCTTGGTCTTCCAAGTAATCAAAGAGGAACCAAGGAAAACACAATAGGCAGAAAGAGACCAGTGATCAGAATGATCGCTAGCCCAGGTCGCATCTGAGTACGCCTGAAGCTGCAGAGAACTGGAGCTAGAAAAGAGAAGGCGTCGAGTGATGGTCCCACGAAGATATCGCAGAACACGAAGAAGATAACTGTAGTAGAGCTGAGTAGGAGCAGAGACGAACTGACTTAGGATGTGAACTGGGTGAGAAATGTCAGGTCGAGTGATCCCATGATAGACAAAGCTCCCTACAAGATGGCGGTAGCGAGTGGGGTCCTCAAGAGGCGCACCATCAGTAGGCCAAAGATGAACACCAAGCTCCATAGGAATATCTGCCGTGCGCTGATCAGTGAGACAAGTGCGAGCAAGGATATCCTGAATGTACTTCTCCTGGGAGAGGTAGTAGCCATCAGGCGTAGAAGTGACCTCAATCCTAAGGAAGTAACGAAGAGGACCCAAATCAGGCATCAAGAACTGCTCACTGAGACGCTCCTTCACAAAAATGATGTACTGAGAGTCATCTCCAGTGATGATCATATCATCCACATAGAGGAGGAGCGTCCGACCCCGAGGAGAGGTGTGAACAAAGAGGGCAGGGTCGTGACCATTGGCGGAGAAGCCGACAATAGTGACAATAGAGGAAAAACGGTTAAACCAAGCACAAGGGGCTTGTTTAAGCCCGTAGAGAGCGTGGAAGGCAATAAACCATACCATCAGGGACAGAATACCCAGGGCAACTGCATGTAAACCTCCTCACGCAGCTCAGCATTGATAAAGGCATTCTTGACATTCAGCTGAGAGATGGGCCACTGTCGAACAGAGGTCACGGCAAGGAGAGTGCGAACAGTGGTCATGTGAGCAACATGAGCGAAAGTCTTATCGTAATCACGACCGTGCTCCTGCTGAAAACCACACGCCACAAGACGAGTCTTGTAGCGCTTAAGAGAACCATTCGAGTGGGTCTTGATCTTGTACACCCACTTGCACGTGATGGGAGTGACACGCGCAGGTAAAGGCACAAGATCCCAAATGCCAGTACGCTCCAAGGCAGCAATCTCCTCAGACATCGCGAGCTGCCACTCAGGATGAGCAGCAACCTCACGGTAGGTCGTAGGCTCAGAAAGAACAGTAGTTGCAAAGCCGTAGCGCTCAGGCAGCCTGACAGTGTGACGATCAAGAAGATCATATCTGGAAGGAGAAGACAGAGCTGGACCCAGCAAGGACGGGGAAGAAGGGTGAGGAACAGGGCCCAGCAAAGACGGAGGCTTAACTGGAGAAGCAGTAGGCCGAGAACGGCTAGAGTAGTGCAGAGGAAAGGGTGAAATCTCAACAAAAGGGCGGGAAGGAAACTCCGACAGAGGGGGAACAAGTGGAGCCGAAGGAGAGGAGACAAAAAGGTGGAGGATGAAGGGAAACAGTAGTGGAAGGCTGAGAGTCAGGAAAAGTCAGAAAGAAGATCAACTCAACAAGAGAATCTGACTTGACAGTGAGGGAACGAGGTATTAAGGCCGGGACTCGTCGAAAGTGCCATCCCGAGAGATCCTCATCCTGCGAACAACAGGGTCGTAGCAACGATAACCCTTATGCTCAAGACTGTAGTCAAGAAAAACACATTCAACTGACTGAGAAGTTAGCTTGGTGCGCTCACGAGGTGGAAGAAGGACGAAATAGACACAGCCAAAACTGCGAAGGTGACTGTATTCTGGAGCTCGACCATAGAGACGCTCGACAGGAGTAGAACCCTGAAGAGCAGTGGAAGGCTGCATGTTGATGAGAAAAACAGCAGTGGAAACAGCCTTAGCCCAGAAGTGAGGGGGAACAGAAGAGGCAAGCATGAGAGCGCGAGCTGCCTCAAGCAAGTGACGATGCTTACACTCAAAGACACTGTTCTAAGTGTGAGAACCAGGACAAGAGTACTGGGGAAGAATATCGTGCTCAGCAAGAAAATGACGCAAAGCAGCAGATAGGTACTCAACAGCAGAGTCGGCACGAAACACACGAATGTAAGGAAATATGCAACAAGCACCCTATATAACTAACATCTAACAATTGCATTCATCAGCGGATGGCCTTTTAATGAAGCAAAAAGATAATGCAGTTTTGTTTCTTGTGAAAAGGGTATGAAACTATGAATGAACAAGTTGTTTGAGGTTTGCATGCAATAAAATGTAAGATAAATTCCAAATATTCCAAACATGTCAAATTTATGTTGTTTGAATGAGTCCTGTAGTCTATTAGCTCAATTTGTGCCAAGTTTTACTCCATCTAACCTTCCTCATGACATGCATCTCTATAAATTACTTCATCCAGAATTCAAAAAAATTGTCTGTGTTTCAGGCTTATTTCAAGCTCATCAGAAGGTCCTTGGGTTGAATTTGGCCATGTCACAATGAAAATGTTTGTCCCAACTTCCATGAGTTCTCTAAATAAGGACACAATCTCATCGATTGATTCCCTTGTTTTAGAAAGAATTGCTTAATGATTGTTGATTCATTGGAAACCTTCAACAGATATATAATTATAATTGAATTGCACAAGCCTTTACTCCTTTAGTTATCAAGATGGAATTATGGAACTAACCGTCTGGAAAGAAATGCACATCCATCCTCAAATATTTCCTCCACAATGTCCGGGTCCATATATTCTCTATCTGCATGGGATGATGAGTCAGACGATGTTTTCTTGCGAAACATATTTTTGAAAACACCCATTCCTGGTTGCTTTTTAGGAAGTGGCATGGTAGCGTTAGTTTTTTCTGGTATTATGTCAACGACAATACAAGTGGTATCGTCCCTCAGTCCTTTTGATTGCACTGCTTCCTGAAAAAGATTTCAAATGGGTAAAGAGGAGCATCGTCTGAGAATTAGGATTGGAGAGAGAGAAAATTTTACTTTAACAATTTGCTCAGCTGCAGCCTCCGAAGAAAGTCCTCGTGAACAATTAAAAGCCACTTCTGCAGTCAAGGCATCCCAAACACCATCGCTTGAAATAATAAGTCGGCCACCAGTAGTAGATAGCTACACAAATTAGAAGATGGTTAAGGTTTTCATAATTTGGAGATCAAATTAACATGAACAATAACTTATATGAAATCATGTAATTAGTGATGATACTCTAAAAAAAAAGAGGAAGTATAGGCCTAAAATAGTCAATGAACTCTAAAACAAGGCAAATAACTAATAGTTTTTTTGAACCAAGATATCACAATACATGTAGTTAATTTGTGTAACTGATGTGACTTCAAAAAATACAAAGGACAAAGAGCGCATGTAGTTTCAAGTTGCACGTAGTTGCAAAGACCAGAGCTAGCATACAGGTGGAAATAGACAAAATTTTGATCATGGGGGAAGAAACAGTTACTGTGAAGAAGAAAAAAAAGATATTTAACCAGTTATAAGATCGTCATATGAAACCTGGGAAAGAGACATAGAAAAGGGGGAAATAAATATCAAAATAACAAAACTTCCCTAGTACTGCAGTCTGTTACCAATGTTACTAATATAGTTAAAATTTTGGCATCTGGTAAGGCTGATATTAAGTACTTTTCAGAACATACCTTTATTTGCTTGACATGAGGAACAGGAACGATAAATTCACCCACATCCTGATCTCCGATTGACCTTGATAAGCACAAACCCCCAGGCCAACATCTAAGGGGGCCAATCTGGAGGTACAACAAAAGATATATAAGTGAAGCAAGTGAAAAGAAAAACCTAGTCAAGACATTTATAAGCCAAAAAAAAAAAAAGACAATGCCCCCTCTTTCCTACCCCTCCACATGCATCGACCACTATCCTCCCCTGCCACTCCTACCATGAATGCAAGATGAGGTACCATGTTTCTTGCATATCCTAATATGCCGTTGAAATTTTGTAAAATATACTAATCAAGGTTTTGGATCGACATTCAACAGCTTGTGTAACAAACACTTTAGATCAAGTTCAAAAGCCAATTGAGTACTTGGAAGTAGATTTAACAAAAAAAAAAAAGAATTCAATAGTATGATTGTTCATGATAACAAAAGGCAAGCATTAAATAAACATATGCAACTAGAATGTTAGATAGGTTTGGCGGTCAATATTAAAACTGCATCCAGTACAGCCCAACATCATGTGTACTAGTGTCACCCTGCAATCCTGCATAACTTTTACAATACTGAAGAACATGCTATAAGAAAATCTCTCTCCAACAGACGACATAAATATTACAAAGTTACACCTTGCCCAGACACAAGTATCTCATGCAATGAACTTATGAAATAAAAATGACAACATTGAATCTCAATGCAAAGAAAATTAACTTGAATGACAAAAAAAAGAGCAAAGTTCAAACCTCAGCACCACCAACAACATTTAGTCTTCCAACATCACCTCCAGATTCTGTTACACGATCAACCCTGCAAATCAAAATCAAGTGATAACAGATAAGTGATTGTCATGAGAAAAGGGAAGGGCCATATATAAGCAGAAAATAATCTTACTCCTCTTTACTGGCATCGAATCGATGATCAGCGGATAAATAATAAATTGAACCTTCAGCTTCTAATACACAGCGTGAATCACCAACAGATGCGACGGTAATAACCAATCCATCTATTATGACAAATGTCACCGTTGTTCCTGAAGAGCGTGCTGTAACGAATAAACGGTATAGACATATCAGGCTCAGCTCTAGCAAGTAGTAACAATAAATATGTTTAAATGGATCAACTAATGAATAATTATGGTTGGCCATAGAACTCCACGGCAAAAGCATATGGCCGTACTATCTAGCAAGACATCTAACTTTAGTTGATGTTAGTAAGATTTCCAGACGAGTTAGTCCAAATATGTCCTATATTTACGACGTTAGCAACCAAATGAAAAGGAACAAACAACGTCCAAAGTCAACGTATGACAGATTCTTCGTTTTTTTGGTAGTTTTCAATGAGCGATTTAAAGATTTCCTTTTATTGGCTTTGATGACAGAAATGTGAAGGAAAATTTCGATTCATGCCACTGCTTCAATTGCACTTTCGGTCAATGCCATAGTTTTTTGGCTAATTTGATCCATGCCACTGCTTCGCAAAATTTGTTCGAAAAATGCCACTGTCGTTACCCTCTGGTCTCACGGTGTCGTCAAAGTGTTTGACTAGGACAAATAACCAGTGGTACCCTTTCAATAATTATGAAAATGCCACTTGAATCCCGGAGATTTTGAAAAATGCCATTGTGGCCATATGTGCTTCTTTTTTTCTTCTCCATCCTTTTCTTTCTTTTTCCTCATTTCCTTTTTCTCCAGCCTTTCTTGCTTTTCCCCTTCCTTCCTTCCTCTTCCTCTTCTTCTTCTCTCTTTCTCTCCACCAGATCCTCCCTCCTCTGCCTTTCTTCCTCCACCAGCCAATTGGCACCCTGCTCCTCCCCTCTTCTTCCTCCGGCTGGGCTGGTCAACTCCACTGCCGCTGCGCCGCCATCGCGCGCTCCTGCCTCGGCCACCGGCTGCACTCTCGGCCTCGCCTTTGGCCTCTCTCCCTCTTGGCCGCCGCCGCTCGCACTGCTTGCGCCATGCCGCCTGAGCCGCTGGGCCCTAGGCCACCGCTGCACCCATGCCGCCACGTTGTCGTGCTCCACTGCGCCGCTAGCGCCCGCGTGCGCCGCGCCGCTCTTCCTCGGCACTCACGACGTCGCCTCCGCTGTCGTCGCGCTGCTTGCACCGTGTCGCCCGAGCCGCTAGGCCCTCGGCCGCCGCTCCGCCTTGGCACCACTGCCGCCATGCGTCCGCATCGCCGTGCTCCACTGCGCCGCTCACGACACCACCTCCGCCGACATCGCGTTGCCTCGGCGTCATCATAGGCCACCCTCGGCCGCCTCGAGCCGACACCGCTCCCCATGCGCCGCTGCCAACGCCCTCGACTTGCCTCGGGGCCATCTCGGCCTCGACATCATCGCCTTGCCGCTGGCCAGCGCCGCCTCGGTTTCGACTCTGCTCTCTGCCTCTTGCGGCACCGAGCCGTCGCCGCTCACCATGTCGCCTCCGCCTCTACTTTCTCCCCCTTTGCCATTGCACCGCCACCACACCGCATGCACGGCTCCGACCTCGCCCTCGGCCGTGCCGCCGCGTGCATGCGTTGCGCGGCATGCCACCTTGTCGACACGGTTAGGATTGGGGATACAGTGGCATCTTTACTCAGGGGTATTTTGGGGAAATCGACATGTTTCAAACGGAGAGTCCTGTCAAACACTTTGACCTGACACCGTGAGGGACAGAGGGGTAACGGTAGTAGCATTTTCTGAACAAATTTTGCGAAGCGGTAGCATGGACCAAATGAGCAAAAAAAGTGGCATAGACCGAAAGTGCAATTGAAGCAGTGGCATGAACTGAAATTTCCCAAATGTGAATCCTCTTTTCTGTTATTTATAAGGCTGACAAGCGAATGCACCTTGGCCAGATCATTCATACAATAGTCGAGGATTAGCCAAAGTTGCTAAAGTTGTTCCGTCACGCACCTTTTGTTTGAAAATCTTTATCAGTTTTGACAAATGCTGCAACCATCGCCCTTGGAAGCGTAGCAAGCCAGTCCTCCCTGTGGAGATCAGCAGGGACCACACTCAAGATGTTGTTCAAGAGATTCTCCTTGGTATAAATGGCGGCTCCGTTCCCATTGTGCCCATCAAACAGCTGCAGCAAAACGACAACGCTGAGAAAATCTGAACAGTTGCTGCTATAAGATCAAGTACACAATCTTCATCATAATTATTACTTAAATTTGTAACATATAACAAATTCAACCACTTTGTTCTACAACTAGCAACGCGTAATTCCACTGGACACGCGCATGCATTCATTGTTCAATCGATTGATTATAATTTGTGAAACTTATAACCATTATATCATCATAAACCATAGAGGAACGCCATCTCATCTCCCATATGACCAACAGGAAGAGACGCCACAAAGTCAGATCTCACCCCCAATCCGCCACCCACCGAACCCCGAACTAAATTCGCCACAGCCTCGTCACATTTCACGCACGCATCCAACCCGATCGCGCATCACCACCCCCATTAGAGTCAGAGACCAGCCAAGGCACCGATCCACGCAACGCGCGGCACGGCCGGATCGGGGCAGGCACGAACGGCGGCCGTAGAACGCGACATGCGATCGAGACGGAGGAGGCAAGGAGGTGGGGTGCTTACGCCGAAGGCGGAGAAGGAGGAGGACGGGACGCCGGGGAGGCGCTCGCAGTCGGGCTTGAGGAAGGTGAAGTCCTCGCCCTTCTTGGCCTGGCTGGCGAGCCCGGCCTGCAGCTCCGGCCGCTCCGCCGCGGTCCTCTCGCTCACCACCTCCCTCCGCAGCAGCTCGGCGAGCGGCAAGGCCGCGCCGCCGCCGCCGCCCATGGAGCCCGACACCGACTTCGACCGCGTCGACATCCCCTCCCCACCACCACCGCCGCCGCGCCGAATTCGCTATACAGGCGGTTCCCAATCCCTCCCGTCTCTCCCGTTTTGGTGCGGTGCCTTTTAGGGGAGAGGAGAGGAGAGTGGTGGTGCCGGTGGTGTGAGGGGGAGGAGGGGGAGGTGGTCACATGGGGGAGTTGTAGTACAGGACGCGGAAATCCAGCCCGCCACGCGCAGGCGGCAGTGCAAGCTAAAAAAAGAACACGGAATTAATTGCCGTTGCGCTGCAAAATGGCAAATGCAGAGACACAGACAAAGGTAAAGGAGGCTAAATAGGCTGTGCCGGATACTGTACAGCTCGATAGCTAATCAGGCTAGACTGACACGGTTCGATGCGTGTGCTTAGTTCGTGGCCTTAGTTGTTTGGATCCAAATATGTAAATCTAGATTCTATGTGTATACTGCACTATACATGATCACGCTAGTGCATACAGTAAAAACATCGATGAATATAATTTCATATACAAAGATAGCTAACAAATAGTCACTTAACAATAATTATCGGAGTAACGATTTTAAGATCAAAGCTTACAATTAATGTATCGGAAGGCGAATAGGAGGAAACAAAATAACTTTAGTGTAGCTCATCCATATGCTCACAGGCAATCGACTGGGTAGTGCGACCTAGTTCTTCATGATCCTCAAATTAGACTTTGCTGACCAACGATGAACTGATGTAGTCTTCAACCACTGAACAACCTTGTTCATAGCAAAGATGGGTACATAAAGTACTCAGTAAGTTGTACCACAGAATGCAATTATAGATTATAGCTTATTCCAAAGGATATGGCATCTATGGTTCTTTCGCATAAAAGCAATAGTTGCAGTTCAATATGAATAATAGATTGAAAACAAATAAAAAAAAATTAACAAGTATTTCAGAAAGCTCACATAGTCTAATTAATTCTTTCACACAGCTATATAACTTGATTCACACAGTTGTACACAGCTATATAACTTGACCCTCTCAAAAAAAATTGTAAAGTCAACCCCTCGTGTAAAATCCCCGAGCATGTCTATGACCGTGGGCGTGGCTATTCGAATAGATTGTTACACTCTATAGAGGTTGTACACTTTACCCATAAGATACAATTAACTCATCATGTCTGCCATGACTCGTCATACGAAAGTATGCGATTAAACAACCATAACAAACCTTTCAGAAACTTCATCCCAACAATTAATTCTCCCGATATGCATACAGCCGGCACCAAACTTCACACAGCTCGTTGGTCCGACGCACACTGTTGGACCTGGAGACGGCAAACCACTCATAGATGTGACACTAAGAATGTACGTCCAAGAAAATTTGGTTTGGATATGCCAATAAGACAGAACTTTACTTACATGATGTTTAAGAACCTTTTACCATATAAAAGCATATTTTTTTGTTTTTATTCACACGCACTATCATAGTCATGATAGTAACACACTATTGACTAGGCAATATTAATTTGTTGTTGAGAAGTTACTATTATTTTTAGAACTTCATGGTTGCTTTATCCGTTGTGTATTATCCAATATTTCATTTAATTTAAAATAATATTCTTAGAATTGCTAGTCGCTTGAAGGCTCATCAAAATGAAATTGTGTTAGAGAGGCTATCGCTGCAATGAAAACTAAATATTTCAAATATTGGAAAGAAATCACATTCCTACATGTATTTGCATTTATTTTAGATCCCAGAGCTAAACTTCGAAGATGTGCTAATGTTCTCCAACTTTTGAGTGATTCTATAGGCATATATTGTAACAGCCCTGACTTAGGGTTTGTATTTCAAATGTAAAATTTTGAGGAGAAATAAAAACTTTTGTTGTCTCATCAAATCATTTGGAAGTTTTCCAAATTTTCCCTAGCAATTTCCATTTTTTAGAATTTAATTCTTGTGATTGGAAATTGTTGTTATCAGATTCTTAGCTTTCAAACTTGTGATCATCCTCTGAAATTATTTTTCCTATCATCTTGATCATCCTATCTACCTCCCTGAATTATTTCACAATTTTTAGATTTTATTTGCTATTTCAAATGGCCAAGTCAAACTAGTTGAAAATCTGGTCAAATCCTAGGTCAGCATGCTTGTGAATTTTCTGCAGAACTTTTCAGTGCATAAAAAGTTCTGGAAAATTTATTCAATGTTGTTCTCTGTCTCAAGTAGCTACCATAAAAATTTAGGAATTTTTGGAGCTCGGGATCTATCTCTAAAAATTCCCTAAACTCTCTCAGCTTTTAAAATCAAAAATCAGAAAACACTGTTTGTCGGGCTCGAACCCGAGCCCGACTCAAATCCGACCGCGCCAATTGACTCGGTCGCGTCAACTAGCTGGCTGTGGGTGCGAAATGGTATAAATGCATTATAGATTTCGGAAATGATTTAGTATTTTCTGGTTTGTGTTTTCTGTTGATCTGTTAATTCAATTAAACTTGTAAAATGCATAACTAATTCAAATTTTATCCAAATTGCATGAAACCAGTGCTGTTAATTTTCATTTTAAGTGTACTACTTGATAAAATTAGCTTCATCCATGTCTCTGTAGCAGAAATCTGTTAACTAATAAAATGATGTCTTATGTATCTTCTAAATTAGAAAATGCATATCTCTTTCAATAATTGTCCAAATTCAATGAACCCAATTCTGTAAAATTCTATTTTCAGTATACTAATTGTTAGGATAGGTTTTAGATACTGGTTCTGTTCATGAAAATTTGTTAAGTAATTAACTAGTGTTTTGATGTGTTTATAACTTAGAAAATTCTTAGAAAATTCTTAATAAATTAAAAGGTTTTGTCCTCTGTTTCTAAAATTTTGTTGTATCATGCTTAGGTTGCTGTGTGAGTCTTGGTTTGTTTTGGTTGTTGTTGTTGTATGTTTGAGTTTGGTCGGTGTTATTCGTTCTTATTCGCTGTTTTGTTCAATCGTTAGGCTTCGATATTTGCGGCAACCCTGAGAACGATCCTCCGCAACATATTGAGCAACAGCAGCCAGGCAAGCAGTTTGATCATGTTTATCCCAGTATTTTAAAGTCTAATATTTTGTTTCAACGTATGTATGCATCACTTAATTTGTGTTAAATTGATTAGTTAAAGCGTGTTGCATATCCTGTAGACAAAATATTGATCTCTACTACCGAGCCTAGGTTATTTCTTTGTGATTAGAGGTCATTGGATGATCTCTTGTCACTTAGTAGATCCGAGTCAAATTGCTTAGACATGCTTAGTATCGGTAGAAATGGGCGGTTATCGACTTAGTCGGTAACCTTGATCACACAAAACTTTCTATAACTTTATATTTCAAATTTCTGCTATGTTTAATTGCAAAACTAAAAGCGAAAATGAAATGATTTAGACGCGCACAACGGTAAGATTGGTGTGATCATTTGGGTGTGTCGGAAAGGTGCCCGGTCAATTAAGGACCGAACATCTTGTGAGTTTTTGTTATCCAGCATTTCGGCGTGCTAACCACACTAGAGGTATGGGACCTCTCTTGACCTAGTACTTTGGCGTGTATTGGCTCGGGTCGCAGGAGGTCGCGGGAGGATGGAGGTGGGAGCATGGTAGTTGTCAGAAGAGCTTTATCTGAGTGGGTAGTTGTCTCTTCGGCTTTACCATGTAAGCGTATGGATTTCTATCCATACGAGCGGCTCGTAGTTAATACACAATATTGGAAAAAGTCTCGTAGGACTTAGTCTGTGTGACATACCTTCTAGTGTGCTTTGGCTTAAAGGCGGTCCGAGGTGTGGGTACAGATGGTACACCCTGCGAGGTTAAAAACTATTCGAATAGCCTCGTCTAGGTGATGGACACGCTTGGGTAAGCTTATCGAGAGTTAGACTACAACATTTAAATTAAAACTTGATGGGTGGTGCGAATGGGATTCGTGCTATTGTTAATGGTGACTATTGGGATAGTCACTTCTAGGTTGTTTATCTTTCGCTTTTGTTATTATTATCTTTCTTGTTATTTCAATCTTAAAAATGAATTGCAAACTTGCCTTTAAAATCAGTATTACCTTATTGCAAATGAAAATTGGCTTATTGCAAATGAAACATATGGCCTCCACCAAATAAGCTTGCATGTAGCATATGACCTCTAGTTCACACGTTAGTCTTAAGGTACAAAGACAATCTTTGTACTCGGGTGCTTTGCTTAATGTTTTTGTTGCAGAGGAGGAATGTGAGCCTCGGGGCCTCACTACGTGAGTCGTCTTTGTCGCCGTGGGTGACGACTAGGCTTGGCGGTCCGGTCGGATGCCTTGTGGGTTGAAGGCACACGATTGGCTTTGTTTATAGCCATCTTATGGCACTTTTGCTTCATTGTCGTTCTTGTTATTTGTGTATCTTTTGGGCGGTCGGCTGTGTGCATAATAACCTCTACTTTTGTTTATCTTCCGTTTGGTAGTGTTGTGTTTGGACTCTATGTGTGGAATGGAGTTGATGTCTAATTTTGTACCGAGGTGTGTATCTTTGCTTTCGGAAGTATACATATCTCGAGGATCGATTTATTTGATTTGTGATGCTAGGACCAGGTGGTTGGTTAAGCATTACAAACCAAATAAATTGGGGTCCTCACAAAGTTGGTATCAGAGCCATTCTGACCGTAGTAACCCAAGCATAGTAGTCTTTAGGATATTTTGAGAAAGCTTAATTTCAAAGTATAAAAGGGTTTATGAAAACCTAGGCGATTCTCGATTTTACTCTTACCTATCTTAGCCTTCTACTCTCATCTTACTCTAATTTGAGTTTAAAACTTGGTTTCTCTCTTTCCTTTCAAAAGATAGTTACTACCGGTAGAATCAGTCTTTGGGAGAACCATAGAGAATTAAGTCTGAGTAAAATTTGTGGGAGTATAAGGGTAAGGTATATGTGAGTTTGCTAAGTGTCTGATTTTTGTCAATTGGTTTTGTAACTTAAAAGTCTTGTGTTTGTTTTGTGCTGTTAGTAAGTTATTTGCAGTAGGTTGTCGACTTCTTGTTTTCCGGCTGTTGTTAACTTGTCTTAGTGAAACAGGATGGCCGGGAGAACGCGTGGCAGTCAGCAGGCTGGTCATGATGAGGAGCTTCCCCCTCCTCCTCCGACCATGGCTGAGGTGCTCGCTCAGATCGAGCGAAACCGCATGGACCAGACGCGCATCTTGGAGGTTATTGCTAGGAATACCTCCACTCCTGCCGGTGGTGGTGGCCACCAGACTCGCGGGGGACTTGCAGAGTTCCTCCGTACGCAAAACATGGGGTGTGTGTTCTTTCTCTAGGTTGAGGGGGTCAGGTTCTACAATCTCAAGTTCTGAAGTAAGACACAGCGCCCACCATAGTAGTGGGAAACTATTCACCTATTTGGACAATGATACTGTGAATTACCAGGAAGAGTGCTTTGAAATTTTGCAATGATGCCATGACTATAAGGTAACATATCCATTGCTATCCATATTAGCATGGGATGTGCCAATTGTTCATGTATCCACGGTTTCTTCCGAGTTTGCTTTCAGTTTCTCTGGAAGAATATTGGAGGAGAGAAGAATAAGGCTCAGGAGTGAGATTGTTGAGATACTTCTAACTGTAAAATGATGTGAACAAGTTGATGCACAAGATCAACACTCTATAGAAAATACAGAGTTGGCGGACACGTTCAAAAATATTTACCTAGATAACGACACTTAGAATATTAATGTATGCGGAGCTATAGGCTATACTCTTTTTTCTTTGTCAAGATTTTCTCATGTTGAGTTTTTACTTGGCAAAGTTTTTAACAAGCCAGCCATCTAAATATTAATAAAGTTCATTATTATATTTTCAATATATTTATCTATTTTTATGGGTATAGTGCTCATTTTTTAAAAAAAATAATTTTAATTTTGAATTCTATACATTTTCTGAAATTTTTTCAATTTTTCAAAAATTTTGGGCCGAGACGGGCTAAACAGGTCAACCCTCGCCCGTCAGGCTAATTGTGCCTGGGGCGATACGATACTCAGCGTGCCATGAGCTAAACGGGTCCATGCCGGGTTATGCCGGACCGCCTGTTTGTATAGGTCTAGACACAGGGTCACAGCCTCACAGGTAAAGCTATGATGAGGAACAATATCTAAAATGCACATGGAGTCAAGTTCCAAAAGAGGATATGTGTCATGTTTGGAATCTAGGAATTTTACAGAGAGCAGTTATAGCTTCTCGAAAATTCATACCATGATGCCCACTATTCCCATGCATAGTCAATAATTACATAATTGTTTCCTGCCGAGTCCTGCAGAATTTATGTGAAATTCCTGCGTTTGAGACGGACCTTAAGCTATACTCCATTGTACTGTCAAATTCACAAAAATGATCTTGACTATGTCTAATATTTCTATAAAGTAAAAAGAACCTGCACATTGGTATTACTTAGGTGTCTGAACTTATGAGACTGCGTATTAAAATACTCAAGCTTGTGTGAATAAGCCAATTCAAGTTTAAACCTGACATGGCTTAATGGGAAGGTAGTGTAACTTGTCCAACGACGTATAGAAAAATCCTTCAAATCCAAGACCCCCAATCCTCAATTGAATATAAGCAGGATTTAGAGCAATTCCCTTATATATCAGCGATCTAAATGTGTATTGTTTCTCACATTTACCTTGCTCGGCAAGGATGGGCGGAGCTTCGCAATGAGCCCAACAGGACGAGGTGGTGGCCTCGGGGTTGTGGACGTGTGCAGCAGGTGGTGGTGGTTGCGGACGAGTGCAGTGCAACGGCGCGGACCAAGCGAGTCAGCTGTGTGATGCGGCGGTTGTGGCGGCAAGAAGTGCAGCGGCAGCGGCAATGGTGAGCAGGAGGATGATGGCAGAGAGAGAGAGGCCGAGATTGTAGAACCCTAAATTTGTAATTTGGAATCTTCGTGTTTCACAGCACTGGTCCCTAGATTAGTAGCTAGTGCTCACACAGTATTTTTAAGAGCCTCATTGCACAAGACTTCTTATGAGTTGAGATTTGGTCGTAGGCCTAGTGTTTCTCACTTCAGAGTTTTTGGGTGTAATTGCTTTATTCTTAAACATGGTAATCTTGATAGATTTGAATCTAGATCTTCAGATGGTATTTTTCTTGGTTACCCTGCTCACACTCGTGGTTATCGTGTACTCAACTTAGAGACTAACAAAATTGTTGAGGCCTGCAAGGTTACTTTTGATGGGGCTAGTCCTAGTACTAGACCTGACATTTTAGGTACACAGGTTCAGGGGGAGTCAGAAAGCATATTTCTTGATGAAGAGAGGGATCTTGGTTTTGGTGATGTCCCCCCTCCCCATGACACAACCTGCACCAACTGAGGATCTTGCACCTTCTACTTCCACTTCAGATGTAGACATCACTATCTCTAGTGGGGCGGCACCTCCTGATGGATCACCTGTAGAGGATGTTGGTAATGTTGAAGCTACTTTTGAATCTTCTACACCATTATATATTCAGCAGTCACTCCTCAGAACAGATGATTGATGATATTCATGAAAGGGTAACATGTTCTAGCTTTACTTCTCCAGACTCACATGTTCATTCTGCTTTTGTTGCTTCTTTTGAGCCCACTGATGTAAGGCCCTGTTTGGTAGAGCTCCAGATTCTCATTTTCCAGATTCTGCTCCTGATTCTCTGAGAATTCACTTCTCTGAGAATCTGGAGCTGTCTGTTAAAAGCGTTTGGCTGGTAGGTTGACTCCCAAAACCATATGAGGAGGATTAGAGGCAAATAGACCATGTTACCCCTAGTTGTAATAATTCAATTATATTTGTGTCTTTTTCCTATGTATTTGTACACAAATTATAGATTTTTTTCCCTAAATTTGTTTAGACCATGTGAATGTATATATGTTGTATCAAAGGTTTTCAGGGGAAAGGAGGAAGCATATATGATGACATACTTAAGTATGGCGTAACTCATCAGGAAGTCAATAGCTATGGGATATGAGATGAATTTTACTTGTAGGAACATAGTGTAGCTTCTATCCACAAACATATTAACTCTAGTCAAATAAAAATTATCTTTAGGTAATTACAGTAATTTATTAAGAAACCTTTTCATGTACATGTTGGAACTTGGAACAGCTAGCATGTGCTAAAATACCACACTGAATCGAACACTCTCTTCTGCAACTCAAGAAATAGACATAGACATTCTGCAACTCAAGAAATAGACATAGACATAGAGAATCTACGAGGTAAAACCTTCCATATAAAAAACACTGCGTTCGTGATTACTGAACCCAGTCCAAATTGATCATGCCCTTAATCGTACAAAAATACAAGATGCCATTTCTCCTTCAATATATTACAAGGTAACACTGTACCTCAACATGCAAGCAATTTGATTCCCTCATAAATCGTATTGTTCTCTAAAAAGACAGGTGGATAAAGCATCAAGACGAATATATTGCACATTTTTGCAAACTTAACAAAACCAAAGAAGCCTAAACTAAATTTGCTCAGCAATTTTATGTCAGAACAGTGGCGATTCTTCTTGAGCCTTGATATAGCATGGAAGTAGCTCAGAACTTCTTCCTTCCTGCATCAACAAGTCCAGTCGATGAGTCGCTAACATCGATCAATGTTATAACGAAATGTAAAAGCTCATCACGCAACCATTTTTGAAAATGAGTTAATCGTGCAATTTTGCGATTAAGAAATTGTTTCAGAGATAGAAAAAAGAGCTTCTACGTGCAGTGGCGGTGCCTACTGAACTGTTTTGCCTATGTGTTGTTTTACATGTGTCAATGCTACATCCAAGAACTGGTTTTGCCACTTGCTAGTTTTATATGTTTTCGCTTTAATGATTTAACTTGTCGATTACTAGTTAACGTCGATGCAGTACTCGTATCAAACAATAGAAGATCTAATGTTTACGATTTACACTACTCGAGATAATACTCCACGATTCACTAAGATCATACGAATCGAAATGGAAATATTTTTATCTGAAATGGGACATGGTAACCCTCCTTGGCCGTTAGGTGACAGCAAAGTGATAGTCATAGCAAAGTAAGTCGATCGAAGTAAGGAAGGCGAGCTTACCGTTGGAGGGTCATCGCGGCCGTGAGCGGCGGCGATGGTCGTTGACGAGCTTGGCCGGGCCTCGGCACGGGCGGGCTTGTCTTCTTGGTGGGCGAGAGGTCGCCGTCGCCGCCGAGGCTGCGCGCGGAGAGCTCCTTCTTGTTCGCTTGCGCATCTCGTGGATCTTGGAGAAGTCCATGGAGTAGTCCGCGGCCGCCGTTCTTCATGTCCCGGCCCCGAACGCGGCACCGTCATCCACCCGTTCACACCCGCCGCTCCCTGCCCCTGCTGCTGCTCCACGAACGCAGTGAAAATGTGAAAATGCGCACGGAGGGGAGGCGGTGGAGGAGGGCAGCCGCGGCCATGGCGACGGCTGGCTAGGGTTTCGGGGGAGGCAGGCCGGGGAGGTGGGTGGCCCTCGATGGCTGGCGGGGGCGACGGAGGGGAGGCCGAGGCAAGCACTTGGCGGCGGGGGTAAGGAGGAAGGGGAAGCGGTCAGGGTGGCTCGCCCGACGGCGTAGGAAGGCGGGTAGGGGCAGCAGCAGATGGGGTAGGCGCCGCCGGTGAGGCTTTGCGCCATCTCAGGGTGCTCGCGTTGCTCTTGAGGAGAAAGAAAGAAGAAACGCGTTTAAGCCGAAGGGGTACGCGTCGGGGGCAAGTAATGGCATTTTGCGGGTAAATAATTAGAACTTCAATGGATATTTTTGCTCTATCAAGTTGGATTCTCAGGAGAATCCAAGGAAAGGCTGCTTCTCCTCGCTAGTGTATTTTTAGACGACTTCACGCGAGAATCGAATCGGTGTTTTGAGAATCGGGGTGTTTGAGTGCGGCTCCGAGAATCAGCGAGAAGCTGGGAGTAGAAGCTGTACCAAACAGGGCCTAAGTCACGCTTTATCTGATGAGTCTTGGATCAATGCCATGTATGAAGAATTGGAAAATTTGAGCGTAATAAAGTCTGAACCTTAGTTGAACCTCCTCATGGACATAATGTGATTGACACTAAATGGGTTTTAAAAAACAAAGTGAGGATGGTGTTGTGGTTATAAATAAGGCTAGACTTGTTGCACAATGGTATTCTCAGGTACATGGTCTTTATTTTGGTGAAACTTTTGCTCCTGTTGCTAGATTAGAGGTTATTAGAATTCTCTTAGCATTTGCTGTATCTAAAGGTTTTAAATTATATCAAATGGATGTTAAGAGTGCTTTTCTTAATGGTTTTATCGAGGAGAAAGTTTATGTTAAGCAACCACCTAGTTTTGAACATCCTAAATTTTCTAATCATGTCTACAAATTGTCTAAAGCTTTATATGGATTGAAACAAACTCCTAGAGCATGGTATGAAAGGCTAAAATTATACTTGTTAAAAAATAATTTTCAAATGGGCGAGGTAGACAAAACTCTTTTTTCACTTAGGCATGACAATGATCTGTTACTTGTTCAGATTTATGTGGATGATATCATCTTTGGTGGTTCCTCCTATGCTTTTGTTTTCAAGTTTTCAAATACTATGAGCAAAGAGTTCGAGATAAGCATGATGGGGGAGTTAACTTACTTCTTAGGTTTGCAAATAAAACAGACTAAGCAAGACATTTTTCTTTATCAAACCAAGTACACGAAGGACCTACTTAGGTGTTTCAACATGGGAACCTGCAAACTTATCACCACTCCAATGGGGTCTACAACTGTACTTGACCTAGATGAAGAAGGTGAGGTGGTGGAACAAAAAGAATACAGGAGCATGATTGGGTCCCTACTTTACATGACTGCTTCGAGGTCGGACATACACTTTGTTGTGTGTGTGCGCGCTTGATTATAGGCTTCATCTCGTGCATCCCATCATCAGGCTGTGAAAAGAATTTTCATGTACCTCAAATCAACGTTAGATTTCAGACTATTGTATTCTTCTTCATCCTGTCTTACCTTGTGTGCATATTCAGATAGTGATTTTGCGGGTTATGGGATTGATAGAAAGAGTACTTCTGACATATGTCATTTTTTAGGCACATCATTAGTTTCTTGGTCTTCTAGAAAATAGTCATTTGTTGCTCAATCCACTGCTGCTGCCGGATATGAAGCTGCTGCTGCTAGTTGTTCTCAGGTTCTTTGGATTTCTACTACACTAAGGGATTATGGGTTAGAATTGGGTAGTGTTCCTCTTTATTGTGATAACACTAGTGCTATTAATATTGCTAAAAACTCAATGCAACATTCTAGGACTAAACATATTGATATCAGATTTCACTTTCTAAGAGACCATGTGGAAAAAGATGATGTTATTCTATACTTTGTTGAGTCTGATTTTCAGATTGCTGATATTCTCACTAAGCCACTTGATACTTATTATTTTGTCTAGTTGCGGAGTGAGTTGGGGGCATGTTATCCAATGGGATTGTTCTGAGAGGGAGCTTTCTTTTTATGTCTTTGTAAAAGCTTGTTTTCCTTTTATTTTTGAGAACTTTAATGTTTTTCTTTTATTTTTGAGAACTTTAAATATTATTTAAGCTAATAATCACGGAACAAGTCATGATGTGTATATTGAGCTTTCTTGATTATGATTTTACATGTGTAGCTTAGCAAGGCCATAATTAACTATTTAATAAATTTTATCAACTTGAACAAACAACATGATAATTTTGAATTCTTTGGCTAGTTTTGTTTATAGTGATCACTTCTTAAGATGTGTCATGTTTAAATACTCAGTTAAATTCTGATTCTAGGTCAATTCTAAGCTTGAGCCATTTTAGTTCCTTCTTGACTCATTTCTAGAAATACATGTGGCAAATTGTGGTGAAATTGTCAATTAAGTATGCATCTCAACAATTCTTCCCCACGTGACAGCTTACCATTGCACTAGGCATAAACTTAGGAGGAGTTTTGTATGACCGAGATCATGAAACCTTAAGCTTTTTGACTTGGCATGGTCGAAAAGTAAGGCTTGAGATGCTACCATTAATGAAATGTGATTCAAGTTGGCTCAAAAGGTCATTTTAAATGTGCTGAAATTATTTTGGGCTGAAGCTCAGGAGGCCATTGTAGATGGCTCCTAATCTAGGACGTGCTTTACTGAGATACGCCATAATCAAAGTATCAATAATAAAGTGCTTTGTGCTGAGTTATGTAAATCTATGTTAAGCTTTGTGCTTCATTTTGGCACTTGTGGCTCACTTCGTTCTTGATTCAGCATCTACATTTAAATCTGTATTTCTTTTATGGCTATCTCCTTTATCAACCTTTAGCTTAACTGGTCATTTTTGTAAAAGTCTGCCATATACATTAATTTACTTAATCACACTATACGCTTCTTTTGGCCTACTTTGCTATATATGCAAACTTATGATCCAGGAAGCTTTATCAGAGCATGACTCTGTACACATCAATTCAATTGGTTTCTATACTTTTTAAAGTTTTCATGGCGTGTTTTAATATATATATATATATATATATATATATTTTTATATCTTTCTCTTCCTTTTGAGCCTTGATGCTTACATTTCTGAGGGGAGAAATTTTGTGAGAGATTTGTGGCTCATTTTTATAAAAGTTTTTGCATTTTTCTCTTTTTATTTTTCTTTTCCTATAACTCATCATGCAATCTTGAGGTGTTGTCAATATATTCATCAAGGGGGAGATTGGTAGACCATGTTGGTAATGTTGAGAATCGACATACAATTTTAAGAAACATAGGTTGGGTCCCTTGGATTCGACATGGCATTGGTCAATCCAGATCAGAAGAGCTCCAAATACCATGTTTATTAAATAATATGTGGTTCTTAACAAGTGCCATGCATAGAGCGTGGCCCTGCTGAACATCTCCTTGTTGGGCTTGTTCCAAACTTGCACTGTTTCAGTTGAAAGACACTAAATCACATAATATTGTTTTTTCTTCTCTTTTCACAACTGTATAAAACTATAAATGGACTTGTACTGTTGTACAAGTATTAACAAACAAAAACTTACTCGCAATGCCATCCCCCCGGCACTTGCAATTCTTTCAGACTGAGTTTCAGCCGGAAAGTAAAGAAAACGACGTGTTTGTTTCCTGTTAAGAGCATCTACAACAGTCCACGTCAGCTGTTACTAAGGGGTTGCCACATCAGTATTTAGGTGATGTGGAGGAGAGAAGGTAATGTTGTTTCTAGAAGAAGAAACTATCAAATTGTTAATACCAAGACACAAGAAACAACTAAATACTCTATTGGAGAATTACTTGTTACCTAAAAATGTGTTTCGTGGGTCCCACTATCTTAAAGCAAAATATCTACCCAATCATTTGTGCAATTCGACTTTATTATTGATATGATAAATGAGCTAAAACATGTAGGCCATAAAGTTGTACTTCATTATTGATCATCAAGAATTATGCGCATTTGTAACAATTAAAGTCTTAGACACAAGCTCAAGAAACAATCCATTGGAAGACTTGTTTCTTTTTATTAGATTAAGTACTCTCTCTCTCCTCTTAGTGACAAACTAAAAACAATCTACTGTAGATGCTCAAAGTGTACCTCTGCTGTGCTACAAACTAAGAGGATTGTTTGTCTCTTGCCATTTCCCTTTCGCAACAACACGTTTGATGTCGATGCACGGCTTCTGATCAGCAGACAAGTGGTCTTGGTCGAGGATGGCACCCACATATTAGCTCAATACTTCACGTACAAGGGGCAATGTCGGTGTTTTAGAATCGATCTTACGTAAAGATTATTTGATTCGGGGGGTCTCCACAATTGATCACGCAGACGAAAGAGACACGAGGATTTTTATACAGGTTCGAGCCTTCTCTAGAGAGAATAACAACCCTACTCATGTGTGTATTGTATTGGGTATCCTGATTATAATCAGTGGGAAGACTTGCGCTAATCTTGCTCCTGATTGTCTTTTCAAAAGCCTCCTGTCTATCTCCAAAAGACACCTACTTATACTACGCTGTGGTGGCGGTTGTCGTTCCAGGCTAATTAGTTGCTCATTATTGCGTAATAATGAGAATAATTACTGGAGTAGTAACCTCCCCACGTTGTCCAATCGGTTATCAATCAGAGATAGTGGAGAATTAACTGTAGTTATTTCGGGTATAACTACGTATTTTGACTGCTTAGATTCTCACCAATAAATGGGTCTTCTGACGAGTGGACCCAGTTAGTCGTGAGGAAGTCGTAGCAGAGCTGGCCATAGCAGAACTTACGACCAGGGGGTAGTTGTAGGAAAGGCTTACGACTGGGTATTGGTCGTAGAAAGACTTACGACCGGACGTAATCGTAGCAGGACTTACGATTACACCATAGTCGTAGAAATGCTTACGACTAGGGGGGTGGTCGTAGAAGATTTTACGACCACCTAACTTGCTCTTCCCTTACAATATTAAGGGGTATGCCATGTGACGTCATATTACATGATTATGGAATAATAAAATGAGGATTGTTAGATCCTCGTCAGGCACCAACCCGTGTGTTCCATCTACTAGCTGTGTGCCCATGCTTTGCAATGGTTTTCAAATAAACGTAACATAAATTATTAATTTAGAAAACGAATATCTATAAGGTAATTATCCTACAAAAGAAAGTTTCATACATAATTTGTATCTAATTAATAAGCCACATATAATCTTATTATAGGCCACATGCACAAATAATTTAATTATCCACAGAAGATCCTTCAAATAACTTATACATGTATACATATATTTATCTACAAAAGATCATACTAACTCAAAAGGTGACGAGGGGATGTGGTAGATAACAGGCTAACTATCACCACTAAATTTCTTGTTTTTCTATAATAGTAAAGATAAATACCCAAAGCAAGCATGTACATAACCAATCTATATAGCAATCAACAACACGTGTACAAGCCATCCTAACCCTGGGAAGTGTGATCGTGAACCAACTCTTTCTTGTAACCAGAGAGCCTAGCCATCTAGAAGCCCAAAATTCTGTCAGGAGAAGAAAGCCCAACTGCACAAGGCCCAAAGGGTGAATAGAATAGGGCATACAACATACTTGTAGCCCATGGCCGCAACCTAGCATAGGCATACTTGCCTTGCACACTGCCATGGTCTAAGAGCACCGAGCACAACATTATCAGCTGTGACAAGAGAGCTGAAAACAGACAGGCTAACAAGCACTCCACTAGAAAGGGCAGCCCAGTTCGCGGTCTAAGTGCATGGCATCCCGCCTGCCATCGGCGTATGTGTCCTGTCGCGTCCCTGTCATCATCTACGTCCACGACGGCGACTTTGTGGCCGAGTCCACCACGTCCCCCAACTACCACCGCTTCCTCAACAACCTCGTTGCCGCTTACCCCGCCGTCTGCATTTCCGTCAAGTACCGCCTCACCCCGGAGCACCCTATCCCACCCGCCTACGACGACTGCTTCGCCGCCGACCCCTGGGTCACCACGCACGCGCGACCTAGGACGCGTCTTTGTGGTCGGGACAGCGCCAGTGCCAACATCTGCCACAACCTCGCCATCCAGTCGAACGCCCCTGGTTCTGGGGCTCTGAGGCCATGGGCGAGGAGACGCGCAACCCTGCGGGCCGCACCATGGGTGCACAATTGTGATTCTTCGCGTGCCCAGGCACCAGCGGTATGGACGACTCGCGGATGAACCCCATGGTGCCTGGCGCGCCGGGGCTGGAGATGTTGGTGTGTGAGCGGGTCATGGTGTGAGCCGTGGAGGGCGACTTCTTAAGGTGGCGCGGCCACGCGTACGTGGAGGCGGTGGCCGTGGCGAGTGGCGATTACATGGTGGAGCTGCTGGGTATGGAGAGGGAGGGGCACGTCTTCTACCTCTTCACGTCGAACTGCGATAAGGCCAAGGAAATGCTCGGTAGGATGGTCGCCTTCGTTAACGCCGCCTGATGCGCGTCCGCACGTGGGCTCATTGGGACTCTGTATGGAGCCATTGTTGTGTTTGGAACTTGGTGGATTTTTTAAGAAAATTTGTAATATGCTATTAAATAACTACGTGATTTACAATATGCTATTTATTGTTCGTATTCACAATAAGCTATTCATTGTGCATCTGACAAGTAGGATCCAGACCCACATGTTAGTGAGATATTAGTGACGTATAATGAACATGAGAAGTTATTTAGTGATAATAATTTGTGCAAGCTAAGTGTTGTTTCGCGCCATTCTGGCACTCCGAGGGTGAAATAAATGGACCCTAATGATGAAATGAATGGATTAGTTTGATTGTCTCATTTGTTACAAATGTTAAATTCATGCATTGCAAAAATATATCCGATTTTGATATATCATTATGCGAGAAATTTCGAGTTCAAACCAAAGCAAACATAGTAAATGGTTGAATATGTTCATTGGCAGAGGCCTCTATGGCTTTACTTAAGATTCAACTATAGTTTCAAAGTTGAACCTTCTGTTTCGAATAATTGTAGGTCAATGTTAAACCGGTTATATTCAGGCTTTTATATCTTTACCACTTTTTACGATTTGTAATTGATTCTACAAATAGTTAATAATCCATAGCTTCTTTCACCAGAGAGTTTTTGGCTTATTTCACCACTTTTTCAAATGATTTAGCACATGTAGCCTCACACGTTCGAAATGATGAAAATGACATCGCGGTAGGTTAGACAAGCGCCACATGTCCCCTACCGTGCTCCCATACCGTGGCTACATCCTACCGCACACCTGGACCGCCGCACGTGCCTGCCATGGATCCGGACCGCAGGATCTAGCCTATCGTGGATCCGGACTATTGGATACGGCTACGGCGGCCTAAAACTGCTACACGTAGCCATGTACTGCGCTCTCAATCCGCGAAGGGCTCCTGCTTGCTAATATCCACACATGCATACACTGATCGCTAGAGGACACAAACCTTCCAAACCAACTAATCACTAACAGACAAAAAAATCCAAACCCATGCACTTAATACACGGGTGGAATGCAGCTTCCGCAGAACGTGGCAGGCGCCTACAACACTCTTGGAGTGCGAAAGGACCCCATGGTGGTCTGGGAGCGCGACATATTTGCTGTCGCGGCGCCACTCGGTGCCTCCGTCCTGTTGCACTGCAAGGACACGCGGCACTTGCCTAACCTGTTGCGGTGCTATTTTTATAATTTCGTGCAAGCGGGAGCTACTTTTGCTCTTAGGAATCAAAAAGTTGCTAAATCAGCCAAAAGCTCCTCACTAGATGATTTATTTACATAGACTAGTTAGGTATATTAGAAATTGCAAACGTTTGAAGAATTTAGACCCGCCATTAAAGTACAATTAGTATGTGACGCGCGGGCTCAATGGAGGCGAGCGGCGTGCGCGGGCTCGACGTAGGCGAAGGCGCCATGGGCAGGCTACGAATCCAGCAGGCCAACTTGCGCTTCTTCGTTCTTCCCGAGCCATGGAGGCAAAAGTAGTGAGGTGCTACTGTCGAGCGGAGGAAATGGTTGGAGATGTGGAAGGGGCGATGGCGAGGCCATGAACAGAGGTGAAGGAGAAGGCAACGACGAGTGGAAGCGGCCTTCTTCATCCTTGTTGACTGCCACCTCCCATCGCGTCGACGTCCTTGACCTTGAGTAAGAACCATGGTCCACCATTTGATTTGGATCTAGCGTAGGGAGGAGGCGTTGCCGGTGAGGGAGACATCACGGAGGGAGCGGCATTGGCCGAATAAACCCTCTGGGATGGCGCCCGAGAAGGCGTTGGAGCTGAGGCCCAGTAACTGGAGGTCCGGGAGGCGGGCAAGGTCGGTGGGGAGGTCACCGGAGAAGTTTGTTGCGGGAGTGGGAGAGTGACTCGAGGCGTAGGAGACCGCGGCTGAGCCTGCCGGAGAGGCCAAACCCAGCGATGAGAGCCCCGAGACGCGGCCAGTGTGCGGGTCGTAGGTGACCCCGCCCTAGACGCAGGGCCGCTCGTCGTCCTCGCTCCACGTCACGAGGCGCCCCTCCGTGTCCACCATGTTGGCCTTGAACACGAGTCTTGATCGAGGAGGGGGCAAAAGCGTCCATGCACATGTGGGCCTAGTTTATTAGGATGAAAAAATGATTTTAATATTCCAACACCTACAAATTAATGAGGAGACAATATAAAGGTGTGACAAAATACCAATTACAATTAACTTAGTGGCATTTTGTAGAAGCCAATACTAAGGTGTGTCATTTTCGCAAATTTCCCTTTTTATAGGGCCTAGTCTTTCCATTATTCAGTCGCTATACAAGTCTTTATTTTCGAGAAAGTCACTACACAAGTATTGATCATACGTTTGGGACCAAGTCCACATATGAATTGAATTTACTTGCATAAAAGTGATTTGAGTTCCATCCAACGAAAAATTTAAACCGTATGTACCATATGCTTGTTTGATTGAGCACAAATACCCGAAAAGTCTAAAAAAGGCAACCATAACCTATTAATTATAGGGACCTCAGTATGATTTGGATGCTTTATATTATATTTAAAAAGGAAAATGCTACATACGATGATTGAGTTATGATACCAGTACGACGCTGAGGAATCACAAGAACTTGCGTACTGCATACCTTCTTGCTCCTCACATGCCACATTGGATCGTACGAGCATCGTACACTATATTGTCGTACGTACAACAAGATTGATGTAAAAATTATTGATCGACATGGCAATCTAAATTTGCCACCTGAATTACATATTCTAACCCTCAAAATACCAAATTTATAGATAGTTTCAAGTCTAATAACCTCATCATGCCATCAACCAAACTACTTTCTAACTACCTTTGTTTGCCAAAATCCTATCAGTCAAATAGATGGAAGTTTGGGGCGAGACCAGACGGCCCACGTCGTCCCAAATATTTCTGCCCGTCCGATCCCACATGGCCCTTCATCCTCGTCGTCCGATTTTTTTTTTGTTTCGCATGCCTACAAAGCCTTCGCGGCCTCGCTGCTGCCCCAGCACTCGCCTGCTTCATCGGCCTTCACAGAGAGAGGCTCCCGGCCGCGGCTCTCTTTCTTCATCGCATCCCCCCGCCCCTCCAGGTGTTTGCACGGAGCCCCCCTCACCGCTCCCTCTTACTCCACCGTCGCCTGCAGTGGTCTCGCCACGCCACTACCCCGCCCCCTCTTCCCTGCCTTTTTCCTTCACCGCTCGTCGTACAAAAGGGCCCATGACGATTGAGTCATCCTCCTCTTCTTTTTGCCCCAAACAATGTCCACTACCTCGCCTCCGTTTGGCCGGAACGCCAGCTACCGTTGCCCTCTTCCCCGAGTGTGGCCGCGCCGGCTTCGCTTCATCTCCCTATCCGGTTCACTTCTTGAGATGTTGAGCGCGTCATAACTATTCCCAGCCTGGTGCGCTGTATCGCCCCTTCAATTTTTGGTTTCTCCTCGCCGGGAGCATGCCGTCGCCTTTGCATCGGCTTCTCCGCCGACGATAGTCATCGCCCCGCCAACTCGGTCATCCCCTCGCCGCCCTGACCACACCGATGCGTTCCTCAGGTCGGCACGCACCCTATGCTCACGCCGCCCCTCACGGCAACCCACGCCGCCCGCACCTCCACCGGCCGTCGCATCTGCCGCCGTCACTTCGTATCACCTCCTCATCCTGCAGCCGACTCGTTTTGGCCGTCGCCGCCAGCCTCCGTGCAGCCCCTCGCCGGCGAGGCCGCCCAGCGGAGCCACCTCCCCTGCTCTTTGCTCTGCTCTGCGTCTTCCTCGTACCAAATAACAGCCGCACATTCCCAACTATCGAAATCCACCGAAAGTAGCAGCAGCAGAGCACTGCTAAAATCTCCTAAACCGGAAACCCCCACAGGGCCCACGAGTTATTCACTCCACTCCGGCGCATCAGACCAGAGCTGGCCAAACGGGCCGTGCCTAATGGGCGACGACGAGGCACGACATACGTTGGTTCGACATGAGCCGACGCGGCGACATTGTTCACGGTCGGGCGGCGACGACGACGATGCTCGGGCGTGCTGGCCGACACCCCAAGACGATGGGCGACGCGACGCGACACGAATAGTGCGAGCCCAAGCCACGACGACCTAGGCACGGCACGGCACGTTAGGCACGACACTGTTTGAATATACATATATAATTTTATTTTTATTTATTAATATTTATATGATTTTCTTTCCATGTTTAATACTCATATGGTTTTATTTTGTAGTTTCTAAATTTTATATAGTTCATTTATAAGTATATGTAAATTTATTTTGGTTTTTTAACTATATATATATATATATTTTATAGGATTGTTTTTCAATTTTTCATATCTTATGAGCTAAATGATAAATGTTTTAACGAGCTAGCTATTTGAATATTAATAAAATTCTATTACATTTTCAATATGGTTGTCTCATTGTTTTTCAATTTTCATGTCAATTTCTGAATTCTACATATTTTTCTATTTTTTTTGGATTTTTTTAATTTTTTTCGATTCTCATCGTTTGCTAAACGGTGTGTGTCTACCGACACGAAAAGGGCGATGGGCGTGCTCAGGCGTCATCAGTGACCCATGGGCTGGCCCGACATGACACGGCATGAGCACTGACCAAATGGATTAGATGGAATTGACCGAATTTGACCACCTAGACGGCCACGGCACGAAAAAAAAAAAGAGAAGCTGGTGCTATGTGATTGGTGAGAGAGAGGAGAGGGTGGGAAGTGAGATTAGATTAGGGATATAGGGGTGGGGGTGATATCTAGAGTATTGGATCTCCATCTGATGGCTCAAAAAGTGACTGATTTTTTTTAAAAAAATCAGTCGCATGTTGTATAGACACTCCAAAAAAAAAAACTATATCTGGCGGCCTAGATCCGTTCCTAACACCCTATATATTGCCAGCCTCACCCCCAGCCACGAGCCTCCCCACAAGCGGCTTCTCTTCTCCTCTCCTTCCAGCGGCGGCGATGCAGATGGCGGCGGCAGCGGCGCCGCACCCCACGCCCACGGGCCGCCGGCGCCGCACGGCCACGCGCACCCGCACCACCACGACATGCCACCGCCGCCAGCGGGTGGATCCGGCGGGAACGGGAACGGGAACGACGAGAACCGGACGATCTGGGTCGGCGACCTCCAGTACTGGATGGACGAGAACTACCTCCACAGCTGCTTCGGCCCCAGCGGCGAGGTTAGGTCTCCCCGAGCCCGCTCCTCCGATCCAGCCTTATCCGTACCGGATCTCTCGAGTCCAGTTAGATTTGTCCTATGACTGCCCGTTGATTCGTACATATCGTGTTGCAATTGAGATAGCAAGTTAATTTTGCGGTTAATTATTGCTTGGTAATAATAAAACTCTGGGTTTTTCGTAGGATTGGTTCGGTAGTTGCTAAAGGCGCCAACTTTGAGGCCATTTCATGCAGTATATGGCATAGTTACTAGGAACGCTGATACAGGTCGTCCGATCTTCAACTACAGAACAGACCTTTGGTCGAACTGCCAAATGGGCAATAGTCTCGGAGAAAATTGCGTCCGGGACCAAAAATATCTTTAGTCCCGGTTGGTAACACCAACCGACTAAAAGTCCCCGCCCAACGGCTCCGTAGCGAGCTTTTGCAGAGGGACTTTTAGTCGGTTGGTGTTACCAACCGACTAAATGTCAACCTTTAGTCCCGCTTGGTACTACAATCCGGGACTAAATCTTTAGTCCCGATTGTAGTACCAACCTGGACTAAAGATTGACATTTAGTCCCGGTTGGTAACACCAACCGGACTAAATGTCCTTCTATTTAAACTCTGTTTGGCGTTAAATCACAGAGCTGGGAACGCCGTGGTCGCCGCGGACACGCCGCCTCTTCTTGTCACCACCGCGGAGCCGTTCATTCACTCAACCGTATTCACCGGCGTGTTCGCGGTAAGCTCCCGATGCTAACCCCGCCGTCCATTTGACATCTACCGCTGCCGCCCATTTTTCTTTTATTTTCGATTTTTGAATAGTACAGAGATTTGTGATTTTTGTATAATTAAATCTAGAGCTCCAAAATTCTGAAAGTTTTTGTGTATGCTCTCTGACATGTATACTATCTATGAAAAATATGAAATGTGAAATTTGAATAATTTTTATATGTTATAAAATTGCCAATTAATTCATAAATGGAACTTTCATGATTTTTGTAGGCCACAATAAATTTCAAAAATCATGAAATTTGTTTTTCCACTAAGTTACACTGTGAACAGTCCATATAAAAATTTTGAGGCTATTTGGACAAAGTTGAATTTATACCTATTTTATGCTTATTTATTTAATTATTATTCCATGAATTTTGTAGGCTAAATTAATGATCCAAAATTCTGAAAATTGTTTTGCCATGACACATGATGGTGTTCCATGGCATGTTACTCAATTAGTTCATTAGAGAAATAGAGAATTTTGGTGTATTTTTAATTTCATTTGTTTACAAAAATGAGAAATTTAATTATGTGATATGTCATATAATGCATTTATGACACGCCATTGGATGTACAATGCCGATCGCGCTCCAAAGAGTTCATTGATGGTGTGCATTATTTCTTAAGAGTGGCCGAGGCAAACAAGCGGATGGTTTCATGTGTCATCCATGTGCCCTGTAAGAATTTGAAGGAATATTCTAGCTCAAGGAGTCTTCACTCACACTTGTTGAAGTCGGGTTTCATGCCAAACTATATTTGTTGGACCAAGCACGGAGAAACCGGGTTATAATGGAAGAAGGTGAAGAAGAACAATTGGACCCCGACGACATTATTGTTCAATACGGTGACTTGATGATACTGCAATGGGCGAAATCAAGAAGAGGCAGGCGTAAGACACACTCGAAGATGATGCTCTTGGTGATGTCATTCGTGATGCACAAAGAGATTGCGAAAGTGAAAAGGAGAAGGCTAAGTTTGACCGCATGCTAGACGATCACAAGAAATTACTATACCCGTCCCGCCAAGATGGGCAAAAAGTTGGGTACAACACCGAGTTGCTACAATGGAAGGCACAATGGTGTATCCGACAAGGCATTTGGGCAATGCGAAGATCCAAAAAGATGCTTCCGGCCTAACGAATTGCCCGCCACTACGCACGGCAAAACAGTCGTCGCCCTTTGGGATTAGAAATCCGTAAGATACATGCATGTCGAATGAGTGCATCCTCTATCATGGCAAGGACTACGAAATTTGGATGAATGCCCCGTATGCAAAGCGTCGCGATATAAGATCGGCGAGATGACCTCGGCGATGTTGAGGCGAAGAACGCCCCAGAAGAAAATCCCTGCCAAGGTTATGTGGTATGCTCCTATAATACCACGCCTGAAACGTCTGTTCAGAAACAAGGACCATGCAAAGTTGTTGCGATGGCACAAAGAAGACCGTAAGGTAGACAACATGTTGAGACACCCTGCTGATGGGTCCCAGTGGAGAGCAATAGACAGAGAATTCCCGGAGTTTGCAGATGACGCAAGAAACCTAAGGTTCGCTTTAAGTACGGATGGTATGAATCCTTTGGGGACCGAGCACTAGTCATAGCACTTGGCCTGTTACTCTATGTATCTACAACCTTCCTCCATGGTTATGCATGAAGCGGAAGTTCATTATGATGCCGGTGCTCATCCAAGGCCCGAGGCAACCTGGCAACGACATCGATGTCTACCTGAGGCCATTAGTTGAGGAACTCCTGCTTTTATGGAGCAAACCAGTGTGCGTGTGTGGGATGAGTACAAACAGAACACTTCGACTGCGAGCATTGTTGTTCGTAATAATCAATGATTGGCCCGCTCTAAGTAATCTTTTAGGACAGGACAAACAAGGGATACAATGCATGCACACACTCGTTTTGATGACATTGACAGATATATTTGAAAAAATGTCGAAAGGTCGTGTACCTTGGCCATCGCTCGCTTTCTTCCTATGAATCACCAACTAAGAAAGAAAGGCAAGCATTTTAAAGGTAAGGCGCACCACCAACCAAGCCTCGCAAACCGAACTGGGAGGATGTACTTGATATGGTCAAGGATGTGCAAGTAGTCTTTGAAAGGGACAAGGCAATAACTGTTCCAAAAGATGCTAAGGGACACGCACCCATGTGGAAGAAGAAGTCCATATTTTGGGAGCTACCCTATTGGCAAGTCCTAGAGGTCCGCAACGCGATCGACGTGATGCACCGACAAAGAATCTTTGTGTGAACTCGCTAGGATTCATGGATGTGTATGGAAAGTCTAAGGATTCACTCAAGCACGACAGACTTGCAAGACATGAAAGAACGAGACAACTCGCATCCGAGAGAAGACAGACGATGGACGCCATTACTTAAGACTCGCTAGCTTCACTCTTAGCAAAGAAGAGAAGGAAAGCATGTTTGAATGCCTAAACAAAGATCAAGGTCCCATCTGGATTCTCCTCCAATATAAAGCGTATAATAAAAATGCCGAGAAGAAATTCCTACACTTAAAGTCCCATGATCGCCACGTGCTTATGACGCAATTGCTTCCGGTTGCTTTAAGAGGAATTCTACCTCCACATGTACGTCAGCCACCGTGAAGCTATGTGCATTCCTCAATGCAATTTCTCGAAGGCAATCAATCCAATGGAACTAGCTACTCTCTGAGAATGATGTGGTTCAATGTCTTGTCGACTTTGAGTTGGTGTTCCTCCATCCTTCTTTAATATCATGACACACCTCCTAGTTCACTGGTCAAGGAGATTAATATTCTCGGTCCTGTGTTTCTACACAACATGTTCCCTTTGAGAGGTTCATGGAGTCTCAAGAAATATGTTCACCACGTGCTCGGCGAGAAGAAGCATCGCCAAGGGCTACGGGGACGAGAGGAGGTCATTGAGTTCGTGTTGACTTCATTCCCGACCTTGACCCGATTGGTGTTCTGAATCGCGACACGAGGGAGACTTAGTGGAAAGGGAACACTAGGGAATAAAACATATATCGATGCGGGGACGATTATTTCAATAAAGCGCACTACACGCTTCTTCAAAACTCCTCCGTGGTGGAGCCGTATGTCGAGGTACACAAGGAATTCCTACGATCCCAGCCGGGGAAGAATGAAGCTTGGATTAGGCGTCATCACATGGAAACTTTCAGCGGTTGGTTGCGAAAAGAATGTCGAGTGATGACAATATTGATGAGCAATCAGATTTGTTGGTTAGGCAACCGTCGTGGCACATCCTCACGCACAAAGGGTACGAGATAAATGGAAATACATTTTACAATCGTAGCCCAAGATAAAAGGAGCACGAACCAAAACAATGGTGTCCGTAGAGATGCCACAGACCCAAATGGAAAGAGGCAAACATATTATGGCCATAGAGGAGATTTGGGAACTAGACTACGCACCTAATTTTAAAGTCCCTTTGTTCCAGTGCCAATGGGTGAAGATGACCGGAGGCGGGTAACAATGACAAGGAGTATGGAATGACAACGGTGGACCTCAACAATATTGGGTACAAAGACGAACCATTCGCCCTGCTGCGATGTGAATCGGTGTTCTATGTGAAAGACATGTCTACAAAACCCAAGAGAGGGAAAAATGACGACAAATCAACCAATGAGCTAAAACGCCACATAGTTCTTTCAGGAAAAGAAACATCGTGGGAATTGAGGACAAGTCGACATGTCGAAGATTATGAAAGGGATGATCGAATCCCGCCTTGGTGTGACCAAAGACCCAAGCATCCTGCTAAATGCCGAGGACACTCCATGGTTACTGCATGATCATAACCAAGGGTCATACGTCAAGAAGAAGTTCACCACCGTGCGCTTGATATATAGTGATGTTTAATAAATAGTGTGTATTAGAGATTTTATGTAATAATTGTAACTTCAGATGTTTCTATCATATTTTTCTTGTTTTTATCGTTTCAAATGAAATTCCTATTCGATAAAAGGACACATGTACCTCTGTGAAGCATGTCTTCTCCATCGGTGTAAAATGACTTGAAATTTTTTAGCAAGTATTTATGCCTTCAAATGAAATTCCCGGCTTGTGGTTTGAGCCCTTCATTTTGTTTATAGTTGGCTCTTCACTTCCTACTTGTGGTCACTATAAAAGTCGTTTGAAATGTCAATAAGATCTCTGTGCTTTCTGGGGACATGATCGCAAATGTTCTCAAGAACATTTGATGATTCTTTTACACAAAGAACTTGGATCAAGATTAAAACCTCAAACTGAAAGTTTCCATTGTATCTCGAATACGAGGAAGTCACACGACCTTATATCATTAGTGCCGACAAATGCCTCCCAACTCGCTTCGAGGACTAACTTATTCGGATATCCGTGACTACAATCAGCAAATGCTTCCATTACATGCTTTCAATTTTATCTTTCCGGATCTTGTCTCCAAAACGCAGCAAATTTTTTTGGTATGATCTGCAAACATAAGGGGGTAAACTCATATAATGTCGAAATGGTAAAGTGCAACTACTATGCAAAGGAAAAAATGGAAATTTCTCCTTAGTGGGGTATTGCTACATAAGGATTAAATTGCTTTTGGGGTTTTAAAACGGTTAGTCGAATTTCATCGCACTTTAAAACAGCCTAAAACAAGATGATCAAAGTAGCACAAAGGCTAATCAAGAAGACAAGAAGAGTAAAACCGCAAAGTCGCGAATAAAGTACTAGTAGCGATAGTAGTTCCAATCTCACCTATAGTTCCAATGAAATTCCTATTTGATGGTGGATTTCTCTGTCGCGCATTTGGACAATGAATGATGGAAAACCAAAAGATTAACGTTAAAATGATGCAAAAACAAATTTCCTATCGAAACCAATAGTTTTATTTTTAAAAACTATTATTTTTTAAAAATTTATGCCTAATATTTAATTTATTATGCATTTAACAAGAATTAGCATATTTATACAAATAAACTTAATACAAAACCCAGCCAGGGACTAAAGGTTCTCTCGAAAATAGTGGCGGAATCGAATAGTGGGGACCTTTAGTCCGGTTGCTAACACACCGACTAAAGGTTCTCTCGTGGCGATAATTGAATAGTGGGGACCTTTAGTCCCGTTGCTAACACACCGGACTAAAGGTTCTCTGAAAAATATGTCCGCGCAAAATTCACCTTTAGTCCCGGCCGTGGCACCACCCGACTAAAGGTTCTCTGGAAAATATGTCCCCGCATAAAATTCACCTTTAGTCCCGGCCGTGGAACCACCCGGGACTAAAGTCCAGCCTTTAGTCCCGGTCCGTATTACCACCCGGGACTAAGGTCTTTAGTCCCGTTGGTAAAACCGCCCGACTAAAGGTCCCAAGTACTTAAGCAACGGCTTTCGTCTTCCATTCTTCCTCCACTTCCCATCGCGCGCCTCTCCTCGCCGCCTCCTCGCGCCTCTCTCTCGCCCTGCTCTCGCGCGGCGCTCTGCCGACCTCGCGCTGTCCGGCGGCGTGCTCCCGCCGTCTTCTCCGCCGCGACCCGCCCTCTCCCTCGCGCCGTGCGTCTCTCCGCGCCGCCGCGCTCCCTCGTCGCCGGCATCCCGATCGAGGTTTGAAGGCAAACAATATTCTCCCAAATAATGCAAGACTAGCTATTTGAGTTTGCATATGGGCGCACATTTACTTTCGTTTAATTCCAAAACCGAGAGAGTTGAACTTGGTCTTAGCTCACCGATTCTTGGTTCTCGGTTTGATTTACTAGCAAGCAAGAAAGAAAGAAAAATAGAAGTAAAACAAAAGTGGTGACCGAACACCATTCACTAGCTTGAGCATTGTCCTCTCGAGTTTAGTTGATGTTTTGTGCAATCTTGTGCCCTAGATATCAATTGCAACAAGCTAGCATCTTTCTATAAATTTTACAACATGAGCTATATATTTAGTTTTCACTTATATCTTGTTAGCTCATTCTTTGGTTACATTAACTTACATCATCTTAGTGTGTGTGTTGACACCGATTTTGTCTGAAATTTAGAATATGAATAAATAATTATGTAAAAAATAATAATATCAAGTAAATAAATTATACTAACGGCTAAAATCCGTCACAACATAAAACAACTGAAAATTGTGAAGTAATTTTCTTAAGCAAAAATTGCTATGACGTATATGGACTAACTCACATAGTCCAACGGTCAATAATATTCCATCGACAAAAAACATCGGTGTTCAAATATTTAAGAATATTTGAAGTACTAGATGGGGCTTGACCTATGTGATGATACATTGGTCATATACGAGCCAAATAGATGCATGCGTGCTCGCACACATGAATTATATGCTTCATGTAGCCCTCATTAAACCAACAAATTAAAAGAGGATATTAATTAATCAACTAAGCTCTTGGACAAGACCCACACGAGCTCACATCATAAATAAGGCAGCTCGTGTGCATGAATTAAGCGATTGATTAGTTAATTGATTAACTAAAAAGGTTAATTAATTAATTAAGAATGATGGGGCCACACGTCGGTCAAAGCAAATTGCGTCCGGGACCAAAAGATCTTTAGTCCGGTTGGTAACACCAACCGGACTAAAAGTCCTCCCAACGGATCCGTAGCGAGCTTTTGCGGAGGGACTTTAGTCCCGGTTGGTGTTACCAACTCAAGGTAAATTGGTTGTATAAACAACTAGCCTACTAAGTATGTATGTACTAAAACCATGCATGTTTCTCGGTGGTAGGGTACGCAAATTATCGTATGGGCCATATGGCATACTAATAAAAATTTATGGAATGACTATACATTTCAATAATATGTTAGCACATATTTAAAATTTATTTATCAATGTTAGTGTTTGTTATCTTTATCACTCCATAAAATAAGTTGTTTTCACATATAATTGTGTAAAGTAGTCAATTAATTAGAAAGAAAGGCCAACTAATTATATACGAACGTTGAGTACTCATAATGCATGGTTTACTCAGTGCTAACATTTGATCAACTAATAATAACTTAACAATCATTCTTTTACCCTATCTTTAAATACACCACTAACACAAATTTTCTAGATCCACCATCACGAGTATTTCCAGTTAGACACCAAAAGTCCACCTTGCAAGAAGGTTCAGAGAGTTCAAATTATCCCAAAGCTTACTCCTAATATGCAAAAACAAAAGACTGCCTTGAGCGATCACCGCGGGGTCCAGTAGAGTAGTAGACCAATTCTCGCGCACTCCAGAAATCGCCTACCGGCCTCCACTCATGAGGGAGCCGTGAGGCCCACCATCAGGGCCCATAACGTCAGCTTATTTCGCCGTGAGGCCGTTGCTGAACTCAAGGTGGGTTCCCTAAACCCGACGTATACACTGCCGCAAAACACCAAATCACATTTATCGCAGCTGTGGATATGTGCTTCCTTTCGTAAGAACAATTTTATATTACTGAATGATAAGTTTTATATTACGCCGATATATTTGCAGAAATGGCCGACCCGAATGACAACATGGACGATGCCATCATGGATATTATCAACAATGGCGCCTTACAAGGTGCCCAAGTCGAAGGTGATGACAACAATCAAGAAGTAGATGACGGAGTCGATGATTTGCCGATTATGAAGATGAGGTCTATCTACAATCTCTTATGTATCTACAATCTCTTATGTATCTACAATCTCTTATGTATCTACAATCTTTGTGTTTCTACATTCGTAGCCCTCTGGATCGACGACAACAACGGGAAGAGTAGAAATGTACGAGGCCCAAGAAGCCGTTGGAGGGTCGGTTCATTCTCTCGAATTCGAGGAGGATACAGCAAAGTACTTGGACCACATGCACAGAAATTTGTCACCACATGGGTGCCTTGTAGGGACAGGATCCCGATCAATGCTCGTGAATGGAAGCAAAAGAAAGAGGCTCCTCATATTAGTTTTGTCTCTCGATCGTGACAAGGCACTAGTTTGGCAAGATGTCCTTCAACATTTCGCGCTCGATATGTAAGATGAAGCTTTGAAGGAGAGAGTTAGGAATCGGCTATGAAGAAGATGGCCACACAATTCCAGTGTTGGAAGAAGAAATTGTACAACACATTTATCAAGAAGAACTCGACGCTGATTTCAACACTAAGGCCTACGCAAGTTGAGGCCGTTTTGGGATGAGTTTATGCAGTTCAAGACATCGGAAGAGGGTGAGGCACGGGTGAGAAGGAACCAACAATGCCCGACAAAGCAATACCACCATCACTTGGGATCGGTGGCTACAGAGTGCCATTCCTAAGTGGGAAAGAATGGAACGAGATTCTTACCAAGGGATCGAACCGAATCAATCAACGGCCCGAGCGCGCCAAGTATTGGTTTTTCGGTCATGGGAAGCTCGGACCTAGAGACCGGAAAGATAGTGTATGGCGCAAAACTCCAAAGAGCAGCAGAAGATTTGCTTATGCTCGAGGCTTGGCCGAGTGGCAGTGGCACCAACAGAGATAAGGATGAGCCGACATACGCCTGGAGAGTATCGAACACGGTGGGCGAACAAGAGGCTATGGGAGGTGTCGTGGGAGCATGCCTTCCTAAAGACAAAGCCACCTATAGAAGCCGCCAGAGAAAGAAGGACGAGGAGGCAGAGCGGATGCGCAGGATGGAGGAAATGGTTCTTGAGTCACGGAAGTGGCTCGTGAAGCAAGACAATGAAAAAGCACTTCAAGCCAAAATGAATGAGGAAATCAAAAGGCAAGTGCAGATAGCGGTAAGTTCCATCCAAAGGCAAACCGCATCGAGCCGAGTCAACATCGCCCCTCATCGCTTGAAAAGGCGCTTCCACCACAGAGGTGCCGGTGATTCAAGATGACGCAGGTCTGCGCTTCCGTGGATGACATCACCGATCCTCTCACGACATGTGAGCTGCACATTCCGAGGGAATGCCACCGTCATGGTGGCTATCGGTGTTGTATCTCGATCGACCCTACGAAGACACCAAGATGCCATGGGGCATTAATACCTCCCGGATATGCTAGCGTATCGGTGGATAGAGTTGTGAAAGGTTATAGCAATGTGCGCCTTGACATTGAAGGAGGTGATGGGGAGAAGACTTTAGGAGAAGCGGAGAAGACATTCATATGTTGGCGCAAGCGCTATATCATTATTCCCGCGTCACCTCCTCCTCCTCAACAACCTAACCTAGGTGCGGATGAAAGTGAACAAACATTTTTTCACTAATTATGTATTGGCTTAAATAACGGTTTACTCATACCACGTTGTTTTCACAGCAGAACCTCCCCAACCTAAGTCCAATTATCCATTCACCACCGTCACAAGTGTTGCGGCGATGACAATGAAGTGGAAGACACGGCCGCATCCCCACCGCCCCATCTCCTCCACGACGGGATCCAATGCCGCCACCGCCCCATCGCCTCCACGGCGGGCTCCAACGCCGACACCGGTCGCCCCATCGCCTCCACGGCGGGCTCCAACGCCGCCATCGCCCCATCGCCTCCACGGCGGGCTCCAACGCCGACACCGCTCGCTCCATCGCCTCCACGGCGGGCTCCAACGCCGACACCGCCATCGCAGACGCCTCCACGGCGGGCTCCAACGCCGCCACCGCCCCATCGCCTCCACGGCGGGCTCCAACGCCGACACCGCCGCCCTCGCCAAAGAAGAGGCCCACCCCACAACGGCGTCGGCCCCACCGCCGCCAAGAAGAAAGCCTCGGGAGAACACCACTATTTCTAAGACGACGAAACTTTCCTATGAGAAGATCGCGAGGAAATAGATGCTTCATGAAAACAGATGTGGGCGGTTTCTTCACAAAGTCAAGGCTAAAAGTGAAGCGGCGAAACCGAGAAGCCGTGCTTCTTCGCCCGTCCGTAGTTCTAAGGCAAAGGGTGGACGCCACCGTAAAAGTTACGCCATGCTCGTAGGATTCGCCACTATCGGACTATGACCGCTCTCACCAAGTCAATTGAGGAGGCGAAGAAGAAAGAGAAGAGAGCACGGAAGGGTGTTGCATGGCTCGGGAACAATCACGCAATCGCGCCCCACTAGTTATTGGGAATGAATATGGTTCAAACACGAACGCATAGAACAGATATCCGAAACGTGCATTTGGATCAACTTGATGAATTTTTCGCGAAAATCGGTCTAAGCATTTCCCAAATGCTCGCAGAGCACACATCGAAAGTGCTCGGAAGTTGATCATTGGAAGAAGGAATATGTATATGGCAAGAGTCTATACAACCCCGAGAAGCTCATGGAACCGTGACGCAAATGTACTTGTTAAACAAGTGGTACATGGCGCATGTCGCAGAAAGCGGATGACTTTATTTGCGTCAAAATTATAAACCATCATTACTTTCGTGGCGATGACATTATAATGGTTCGGTTTAATGAGTTACACCACTATGCCACATGGACGCTCTGACAAATCTCTCATCACCTTTTGTCATGCGTGATTCTTTCTTTTAATAATCTCACTCTAGCATATGTATATGTATAAGTAATTATCCTCACACTAGCTAGCATGTCTATACATATGCGAGACATGATGAGAGACCTCACACGTAGAAATGACAAGAACATTGGTTTCGTTGATCCATATATCGTATTCAAGGACCCAAACACTCCCACGATCAATGGAGACCTCAAATGGAGAGGAATTTTGGAGGTTCTTGATCAACCAAAAGAACAAAAGATTTATACTCTTCCCTACAACTTTGGGTGAGTGTTGTTATCGTGTGCACATTTTACTTTACTTACTCAATCCAACATAAAGATATATATGTTGACTCTATAAACAAATGCAGCTTTCATCGATACGATTGTCTTCGATCTCTCCGATATCATTTGCTAATCTATGACTCGTTGAAAACCGCAGAACATTACCAAGATATGATAGACATTATCCAGGTAACTTCGATCTTTAAATATTTATTCCTGCTCTTTAACTCGCAATAGTTAATTAACGATCCAATTATTGGGCGGGGTTTGGGCTTGGTTCGTTCAGCTACACCGTCCGGATCCAAAGCGCCACTTCACGATCCACACCGATCGGATGTAAGTTGTACTAGCTCCCGCGTCTTTACCTTATCATGCTTCACCACGCACGGATGATGAGAGTAATCTTTTATATCGTGCGATGGGTTCTACTACAGCCACCAGCAACAATTTGTGTGGATACTACGCTTGCGAGTTCCTCATGGTGTATGCAAAAGAACCCATCTACAGATGCGAAAGTACGTAACAAGTATATATAATAAATCCATTTTATTTATTTGTTGCTATTAAATAAATCTTATGTATATTAATACTTCTTTCGTTTAATGCAAATTGAAGGAGATATGGTTGAAGGAACAGGTGTTGGATATGGACCGCCTCAAAGGAATTCAAGAGACAATCGCAGGATTTCTTAATGAGCATGTCCTCAAGCCCGGCACCGAGTTCTACTTTAACCTAGATGAACCATTGAAGCCAAACCAGGACGAACATTTGTATGACATTTAAGTGGAGGACAACATTTGTGTTGTAAATACCAAGGATGCATGAATAATTTTGTAAATTTTTTGTGCATATATATATATTATACATATATATAGCTCCATAATATATATAGTTTCATACTTTATTTGTGTGTAATAATGTTCCAAACTAAATTATATGTGCGCGTATACATATATTAGCAGCGAAGAATACGCATTTGAAAACCTAATGTAATTGTAAAACCAAAATCAATAATGAATTGAAATGGAAACAAAAAGGAAAAAAAAAACACCTTTAGTCGGTTGGTAATACCAACCGATTAAAAGGCCAAATGGCGTGTCGGTCGGACCTTTTAGTCCCGGTTGGTATTACCAACCGACTAAATCGTCGCTTAGTCCCGGCTTGGGACCCGGGACTAAAGGTGAGACATTTAGTCCGATTTCCTAGTCCCGCTCTATAACGGACTAGAGGCCCTTAGGCCCGGACCAAAAGTCCGTTTCGTAGTAGTGTCAAATCAAGATGGTTGATCCTCTATTGCCAATGTAAAACGAACACTTTTAATTCGGAACACACGAAGAAACAAGAGCAATTGCTATTTTTCTCAATTCTCCTCAAATTGGTTCGCCATATTTGCTATTTATTAAACATGGTTTACCCAGAAATAAATATTGCGTACAAGAATATATAGGGGCGACCTCCCGTGGTTCGGCCAACAAAAGGAAAGAAAAAAAATACAAGTTGATTCCTAATTATTCTCTTTGCGTACAAAATCCCAAAACATCATCCAATTCCCGTACGCGCCGGCGTCTTCCATGTTAATCCTTGCGTACACCTGTGTAGCAATGGAAATCCTAGCTTTGATGCCTGCAACACGCGCCGTTCTCTTTTTGATACAGGCATGCAGCTAGCCGGATTTCCAGCCGAGCCCACACGTTCCTTTAACCGAAACTGAATCTCTGTCTGATTTCTTTCTTCTATGCGAAGCAATGATTTTGTCCTTTCCTGTTTATCACACGTAGCAAATAACCATGCATTGCTGTACTGACGATGCAAACAACCAGGAGCTTTTAGTTCTTAATTATTTCCTTTGTTAGTCACACCCACATGCATGCATGCATGCATGCAACACATGTAGCACGTATGTGCAGCACCTCCACGCACTCCTTCATTTTTTTTCCACGCATGCATTGTCTTCTTTTGGCGTCCAGGACACCTTTTATCGGATACGTACTCCTAGACAACATATAATCTTTTCGGGTTCTAAAATCTCCCCACACATAAACCTGAGAATAATTAAAATACTAACATTAGGTAGTAACAAGTTCTCATGTAAATTAAAATAAAATTAAACTAGGAGCGAGTTCACCTGTTGATTAATCTTTTTAATTTGTGCTTGTGTAATCGGTCCAATCGGGATGTCCTCATCAAACGTGGTTCCTCCGAGTCGCGGTACGGGATTCAGGTTCAAATTCGTAGTTTGCCACTTTTTCCAATTTCTATTACGAACACAAATCCCATACCCTAAACCAGTTAGGGTTTGACGAATCCGGTTCGCGATTCGCGGGGTTTTATAACAAATCCAGTAACTATGATATATGGGTGAAGTAGACTAGGTAGTTTTGTCACAGTTCTAAACCTTGATTTGTACATGTTATCGTGCAGCCGCGAAGACCGCTAAGATAGTCAGTTCTTGTCCTGGTGAATTATTGCACTATGTGACATGTTGATTTATGACTTGTGTAGTTTGGATGAAATGGATCAGGCATGTTATAATTTGTTAGGGGCCGTTGCATTCAGAAAGATTATATGACGAGTGAATGGAGACTCGGAGGACGAGACCAGAAACCATTGCGGCAGCTCAGTCAATGTTGTGCAGGTTCACAGATCTCTCTCTCGCGCACACACAGATGCGCTTGCATTTGGCCGAATTATGGGCTCTTAGTTATTGTAATTTTTAAGCTGCTCGGAATTATTAGCCACGCTATTATACACTTGTTTCATAATTGAAAGAAACGGCAGTGGATGCGGTACTACTTTCCTTTTTTGAGCAAAACAAGGCGCTACTGTTATATATGTAATATATTAATAGAAGGTTCAAAAAGGAAAGTTATATTTTTTTTCTTGAATTTACTAAGTGGAGAGGAAGTATTACGAAAAACTTTCATCTTTCTATTAATGTGTCTTCCATGTTTTACTAATTGTCATGCTTTGCTACCCATCTGTTTTGTAGGTAGTGACGATTAAAGTTATCCGCAATAGACATTCTGGAGTTTCCGAGGGTTATGGTTTTGTAGAGTTCTATTCTCATTCATCAGCAGAGAAAGCACTTCAGAATACTGACCGAGCTTTTAAGTTAAGCCGGGCATCATATAGTATGGGAGAAAACTGCTCTGAACTTGCTGCTGATCACTCAATATTTGTTGGTGATCTAGCTGTGGATGTTACTGATGACATGTTGATGGAACTTTTTGCTAGCAAATATCGATCTGTGAAAGGAGCCAAAGTTATTATTGATGCAAACACGGGCCGTTCTAGGGGCTACGGATTTGTTTGGTTTGGAGATGATAATGACAAAACTCATTCAATGACTGAAATGAATGGTGTATATTGCTCCACTCGGCCAATTCGCATAGGACCTGCAACTCCTAGAAGATCTTCAGGTATTTCCATAATTTCAAAGTTGTTTTGTATCCTGAGTTATCCTTTGGCGATTTCCAAAATTCCCAAAATGTAGTAATCTTTTGGGGCATGCTTGGCTAGCTTCAGCTCCAGCATATATGCTTTATAAGCTAAAACTAAGTTCAAACATGCAGGGGTTTTCTGGGTGGGCGGGACAAAGTAGTGTTATAGTATGATACTGAGAGTTTTCTTATGCAAAAGCATTCAAGGTTTGTCCATTACTTTCCCATCTGACATATTTTTAATCTCTATGATTATTGTACTTCAGGTGATTCTGGCTCCTCTCCACCAAGGCAATCAGATGGTGACTCAACTAGCAGGACAGTATGTGCTACATGTTTCCCAGTGGCTTTTGTTAACTTTTGATCACGATTTTTTACTTAAAAAAACACAACATCTTATACCTGTTATTGTTGTAGGTTTATGTTGGTGGGCTTGATCCCAATGCTAGTGAAGATGAACTAAGGAAAGCATTTGCAAAGTATGGCGATGTTGCCTCTGTCAAAATTCCTGTTGGGAAACAATGCAGCTTTGTTCAGTTTGTCAATAGGTATATCTAATATATTTTTATCCTAATGGGATATCTTTTCTTTGCTGTGATCCACGTTAGGTCCGCCCCTGAGATGGTGGAGCCGAAACGAGAGCAGAACTTGGTGAAGGTGGGGATGGAGACCTGGAACCAGTCGTTCGGGGCATCCTGTAAGTTCAGGTTAATCCATATCCTCAAAAACCTCCACACCTCGGAGGTCAAAATATACTCAGACGCGTCGAGGGAGTTCATTGAGCTTTTGGACGGTGAGTTGGGTGGTGAGGTGCTGCGTGAGTACGTGCAGCAGTCGCCGCGGCTCGTGGAGCTTATGGAGGCATGGCGGTTGCACCGGGAGAAGCCAGGGATGGCGTACATACTTTCACTCTTTGCCACTGCACTGGGCCACCCTGGCGGTAAGTCGCGGCAGCATGGTTCGGTTAAGAAGTGCTTGGACGGAGTTGCTAGAGTGATACTGGAGGATAAGGAGAAGATGGGGGATGTGTATCTGGAGCTGGACAGTGGTGAGTTCCGGCGGCAGAATGCTGCGCTGGATTTGCTGGCTGCGATTGTTAGGCGTAGTGGGGGGCTGGCGTCGGAGGTTGCCAAGAGCTTTGATTTTAAGATGTCTGTTTTGCCGCAGCTAGCAGGGATGCGGAAGAAGAGAGGGGACAGGGATGGGGGGAGTCGGAAGAAGGGTGCTGATTTTGGGTCTACAAGGCGACCGTTTGTTGGGTTCGCCATGTCATTCTTGGAGGTTGGGAACCCGAGGCTGCTAAGATGGGTCCTTCAACAGAGGGAGCTCTACTCAGGGGTGCTACACGGGATCGGAGAAGATGATGCCGAGACCGCTGTGTATGTCCTCTTAACTCTGCGGGATAATGTATTAGTAGAGGAATCACTTGTCCCGCCAGGGCTCCGGAGTGTCCTTTTTGGAAGTGCCACATTGGAACAGATGAGCCTGATCTCGGAGAATTTGGATGCAGGGGAAGCAGCTGACGTTGCCCATGAGGTGTTGGTCATGGTGTGCACTGATCCAAAAAATGGATTGATGCCAAGCTCAAACTTGAGAGGTAACGAGAAACGTTTGCTGGATCTCATGAAGAAGTTGAAAGCTACCAAGGTCGTTCACCACAAGAATTTGTTGCTGGCTATTGTGAGTAAGAGTCTGTCTCTTTGTTCGGCATACATGAAGGAGTTCCCTTACAATATTGAACCGCAGCCATCCCCCTCATGGTTAGATCTTTGAGCATCTGTATGCAATTATTTTTGGAGTGCAGTACACTCTCGTCTGGCTAATTACTGTTTTGCAGGTTTGCTGCCATCTCTCTAGCAGCGGACATGATATCGTCAACAAAATGTGATGGCATCTTTCATAGTCTTTTGTCCAATTCACATGATCTGGTATCTGTCGACGATGAACAAGTGCAGGTAGTCTTGAAGTGCATCGTGCCCCATGTGTGCTCTCGAGCAGTGATAAATAGGGGATTGCTGCATTCTGATGATCTTGTTGTTATGAATTTCATATGAGGCCAATGGGCCAGTATATATACACAAGGTACAGGTGGTCAATATGCAAAGAACCCCTCATAACAATGGGGAATAACAACTATACATATATCTCTAACACCCCCCCTCAAACTCATGGTGGATCAACAACACTGAGTTTGGAGAGGTAGAAGTCATGCTTTGTGCTCGAGTCGGGCCTTCGTGAAGAAATCGCTATCCAAGCTCCGAAGGCACATACTGAAGAGTAATCACCTGATCATGCACGCAAGTCCTCGTGAAAGAAGCATCAACACCAATATGCTTGGTGAGCTCATGCTTCACAGGATCACGAGCAATACTGATAGCACCTGTACTGTCTGACAAGAGAGGGGTTGGTGTAGTGACAGAAACACCAAAATCCTCAAGTAACCACCGTAGCCAAGTAATCTCCGCTGTCAAGAGAGCCATAGCTCGCAACTCAGCCTCTGCACTCGAACGGGACACTGCAGTCTGTTTCTTCGTCTTCCAGGCAATAAGAGAACCACCAAGAAAAACACGATGCGAGAGATAGACCGCGATCGGAGGATCGCGCCCAAGTAGCATCCGAATAAGCTGAAGTCAGAACGAGCCGAACGTGGAAAGAAAAGACGGCGAGAGATAGTCCCGCGAAGGTATCGCGAGAACTCAAGAAGGTGGTGTAGTGGACTGAGTGGGAGCTGAAACAAATGACTCGAATATGAACCGGATAAGTAATATCCGGACGAGTAATGACAAGGTAGACAAGACTCCCAACAAGATGACGATAGCGAGTCGGATCAGAAAGAGGCTCGCCATCAGAGAGTCGGAGGTGAACATTGAGCTCCATGGGAGTCTCAACGATCTGTTGTCGATGAGAGAGCGCGATTAAGAAGATCTGAATATATTTCTCTTGGGACATAAAGAAACCATCCGGAGTGGAAGTAACTTCAATCCCAAGGAAATACCAAGAGGACCAAGATCCGACATAAGGAACTGCTCACTAAGACGAGCCTTAACAAAGACAATGTACTCAGAATCATCTCCCGTAATGATCATATCATCAACATACAGGAGAAGAAGAGTCCGACCACGAGACGAAGTGTGGACAAAGAGCGCAGGATCATGATCACTAGCTGAAAAACCAGCAGCAGTGACCACGAGGAGAAGCGCTCAAACCAAGCACGAGGGGCTTGCTTAAGGCCATAGAGAGAGCGACGAAGGCGACAGACCATGCCCTCAGGAACAGAATACCCAGGTGGCGGATGCATGTAGACCTCCTCACGCAACTCGCCATTAAGAAAGGCATTCTTGACATCAAGGCGAAAGCAGACCGATGGCGAATGACGCCACCGAAAGAAGAGTGCGAACAGGTGGTCATGTGGGCCACGGAGCAAAAGTCTCGTCGTAGTCAACACCATGCTCTGCTGGAAGCCACGAGCAACAAGGCGCGCTTTATAGCGCTCAAGAGAGCCATCGAGCAAGTCTTAATCTTATAGACCCACTTACGGTGATGGGATGAGAATGAGATGGAAAAGGAACAAGATCCCAAGTACCAGTACGCTCGAGGGCAGCAATCTCCTCGGCCATGGCAAGCTGCCACTCAGGATGAGTAACAGCATCCCGGTAGGAGACAGGCTCACGAGTAGCTGCGCCAGCAAAGGCAAAACGGGCAGGAGGCCGAATCGACTGGCGATCGCGAAGAGCGTAGCGAGGAGAAGATGACCCATCAGGAGAAGATGGAGCATCAGAAGAAGATGGACCATCAGGAGAAGATGGCTCATCTGGAAGATCCTCAATACGAGGTCGACGAGTGTAGAAGATAAGGGGAGAAGGTACTGTAGTGGGAGGAGCCTGCGGAGTCGTAGAAGACGACACAGGCGGCGACAACGGCGGAGAGGCCACAGGGGGAATATGTGGAGACTCAGTGGGACAGGTGGACAAGGGCAAAACAGATATAGGTGTATCTGGAAAGGTCAAGAAGGACAGAGACTCCACAGAGGAAGCCGAAGGAGAGGCAGGACGTGGGTAGAATGGACGAGACTCGTCGAAAGTCACATCCCGAGAAACCCGCATCCGACGACCAACGAGATCCCAAAGACCGATAGCCCTTGTGCTCGCATCAGATCCCGAAAGACACACTCAACGATCGAGCGGTCAGTTTGGTGCGTTCTCGAGGGGCGAGGAGAACGTAGCAAACGCAACCAAACAGATGAAGGGTAGAGTAGTCAGGAAGAAGACCACAGAGACGCTCAACAGGGATCGCTCCCTGAAGAGCAGAGGAGGGCTGAATGTTGACGAGATAGGTGGCAGTGGAAACAGCCTCGGCCCAAAAGTGAGGTGGAATAGAGGCGGCGATCATCAGAGCACGAGCCGTCTCAAGAAGGTGGCGATGCTTGCGCCACGACACCATTCGAGCATGAGCACCGGGACAAGAGAATCGGCGAGAGTTCCTCGCTCGGCAAGGAAGGCTGCGCAGGTAACGAGAGAGGTACTCACCAGCAGAATCAGCACGAAAGACACGAATAGGAGTGGAGAACTGTGTGTGAATCATAGTGGCAAATTTTTTATAGATAGACAAGACCTCACTACGAGAAGACATGAAATATATCCAAGTATGGCGAAAAATCATCTATAAAATGATATAATATCGATGACCCCTTTCAAACGAAGGAGCGGACCTCAAACATCCGAATGAACAAGATCAAAGGGCGCGAGATACGGACTCACTATGAGGATAAGGAAGCTGAATCTGTTTACCTAACTTACAGCCCTGACAATCTAAAGACACGTCTCCTGAGACAGACCCCAGAAGACCACGACGAACTAAAGATGACAGACGAGATCCACACAGATGACCAAGACGGTGATGCCACTTCTTTGGAAAGAGCCGGTGACGCGTGGCGAGCGGAGGCGGCGGCGGTGGTGGCGGCGGAAGGAAGATGAAGCGGTCAAGCTCCCAGAGACGCTGTGAGTCACGGCGCCGAGGGCCAGAACCAACCAGAGCTCCCGTGTGGCAGTCCTGAACACAACAAGAGTCAGAGTCGAGAATGACCCGATAACCAAGGTCGATGTCGCCCCTGTGAGAAAGAAGTCGCATGGTAAGGCGAGGAACATGAGCAACGAAGAAACATGAAAGGATGAGTTCTTTGGCGTTCCTCTACGAGACAAAGAGATGTACCATCAGCAGTAAGAACACTAACAGGAGAAACAAGAGGTGTAATAGAAGACAAATTGGAAGGATCAGGAGTCATGTGAAAAGATGCTCCAGAATCAAGAATCCATGGGAGGTACCGATCGTAGGGGTGGTTGCTCGGTGCACGAAGAGTCGATGAGAGAACTCGCGAGAACTGCCGAGGAGAACACGGCGGCAAGCAGGCGTCGAAGTCTGGCTATCTCCTGCTCGGTGAGAGAAGCTGCTGAAGAAGTCGATGCAGACGTCGTCGTAGAAGCACTAGTGCCAGTAGAAGAACGGCGTGAAAGATGCCGCTTCTTCTTGTAGCACTGGGACTCAGTGTGGCCATCCTTGTCGCAGTAGGAACAGTGAGGACGGCCACCTCCAGACGAAGGACGGCCACCACCACCTGTGGTAGCCGCTGGAGGAGGCAGTGTAGCAGGCAGACGAGCGGCGAGCACAGAGGGGAGTGGCATCAGACCAGCACCACTCAAACGAGTCTCCTCTGCGCGTATCTCGGTAAGAGCCTCCAGGAGAGTGACACGAGGTGGCGTGCAAGTAGCCGGGCACGCCTCGCTCGAACTCGGGGCGAAGCGAGTAAGGAACTCGTGAGACCACTGAAACTCGGATCGGCCGCGTACAACCAGCAAAGACGGGCAGTACGGCGGCCAAGAAGCGGAGAGAGTCCAAGCGGCGCCGATGCGAGCTCGAGCGTAGAAGGCGTCAACAGTAGCATCACCCTGCTGAAGAGAGTGCTCCTGGCGGACCACGGACAGGTACAGGGCATCACCAGAGGGCTCGTAGCGCTGACGAAGATGAGTCCACATCTGGAAAGCCGAAGGGAGTCCCACAACCTCAGAAGAGAACTGAGGCTGGACACTGGCGATGAAGACAGCAGCAGCCCGAGCGTCGTCATCGTACCACTGAGTGTAGGTGATCAGACGATCCTTGTAGAGATCCAGAGCCTCTTGGTAGCGGCGGCCTCATCATCGCAGATCGGCGGCCTCGATGAGCGACCTTATCGGTGCGTCGGGGCAATGCAACAGGCGTGGGCTCCGTCGGAGGAATAGGGCAAGGCGGGCAGGTGACATCGCCAGAGAGGACGCCCCAGAGACGAAGACCACGCATGTGGATGCGCATGTGAGACACAAAGTCGGTGTAATTAACACCATCAAAGACCACCGGGCAGCGAGGGAGGGAAACGGTGCCCATTGATAGGCGGCGCTGGACGGCGCAGCGACCAAGGGAACGAAGTCTAACAGGCGGCGCTGGACGGCGCGGCGGTTAGAACGACGTTTTTTTTTTTTTTTTTCTTCTTCGGTCGGTTTACAAAACCGACTCGAGAGCCGGCAAAGCCCTAGGGCAACAATGACCGAGCCGACCGAGCCCCTAGGGCAACGGCGACTTCGGGCGGCGGCGGCGGCGACCAGCAGCGGCGGCGGCGGCGCGCGAAGACGGCGAAGAAAGCGGCGGCGGCTTTAGGCGCGGCGGCGGCGGCGGCCAGGGAGGCGGCGGCGGCGGCGGCGGCGGTGGCGCGCGCGGCGACGGCAGCCGGCGCGGAGGCGCGGCGGCGGCTGGCGCGAGCGACGGCAGCCCGCGCGAGAGCGCGGCGGCGGCGGCGCGCGGCGGCGGCGGCGGCTTTGGCGCGGCGACGGCAGGCCCGGCGGAGGTGGCCCGAGCGACGGCGGAGTCGCGACGGCGGAAGCGGCACGCGGGAGTCGGCGGGGCCGACGGCGGTGAGCTCGAGCGGGCAGGCTCGGGCGGAGTCGGGCGGAGCCGACGGCGGAAGGTGCGGCAGTGGCGACGAGGGAGTCGGCGGCAGCGGCGAAGCGACGGGAAACCCTAGAGTCGGCGGCGGCGCCGAAGCAACGGGAAACCCTAGGTACGCTCTGATACCATGTTATGAATAGCGCATGTATTCATATGAGGCCAATGGGCCAGTATATATACACAAGGTACAGGTGGTCAATATGCAAAGAACCCCTCATAACAATGGGGAATAACAACTATACATATATCTCTAACACTTGTGAAGCATGGTTCTCTGAGGCTTGTTTTTGAGTCGGTGAACCTATTGTGTTATGTTATCGAGGCAATCAATGGCGTGGTATCAAGTGCGAGAGTGAAGTCAGAATTCAGTGGCTCAACAAAAGTAATAGTCAAAATAAACGGTTTTCCAGGATTAAGCTGTTCTGCTGCAACAGATGCAACCGTGGTGGATGCGGTTCACCAGGGAGATGAAATGCGTGTCAACAGGTGGATATCTCTGAGAGAATACATTCAAGATGAAGCGCGCGCAGCCATGCCTGATCCTCAGGTCCTTCTCAAGCTACTCTCTTCTGCCAGTGAGAAACATCAAAATTCTTCACAGAGTAGATCAAAGAGACATGCTCACCTTTCCGAGCCTCCTCAAAAGAAACGGAGATGTGGTGCCATTGATGGGGATGTTGATATTATTATTGGTGGGATCGATGTTGATCAGGCTAAGGATGAATCTGAAGAGCAAGACCTGGACATGGAAAACGATCATACTACCACTCTCTGCGGGATATGGGGCTTAGATAAACAAGATCCAAAGATGAAAGATGCAAAAGTGGTAGAAGATGTTTTCCAATCCAAATTGCTTGATGTTCTCCGGCTCTATTTGGTAGGTGCAGCTAAATTTCATTACGCTTTCATCTATACTTGTTTATTTCATTGCATGAACTGATTCGTTCATCTGTTCCTGGCCTCTGTATTTGTTGTCTGTGTGTGTCTACTTCGTTGAAGGGACGGCGTTTCTTTGCATCTTATAGCCTTAACATTCCGATCTTCTAATTCTGTAGACTGATTAGCTTTAAATTTTCTTTCAGAGGGTAATGCCCAGCTCTTTTGATGGATCATTTGACTTCTTTAGGGTTATACCACCTAATCCACTGGACCTGTCCAAGGATGAGCAACAGTCCCTTCTATCTCTTTTAGTTGAGTATTCAGGGCAATGTGAGGGACGTTGGGACCCAGAAAGTGTTCCACAATCAATGTACAAGCATTTGCAACCATTGATCGACATCATGTTGCATTCACAAGTTAAGAGCATCCGTGATCAAGCATATATTTTAGTTAAAGCTGCTCTAGCAAGTTCTGGTGCATTTGATCAGAACTTTGCAGAGATTGATGCATGGTTGGTTTTCTTGCCGGGTTACGAAGCCAAATGGTGCGTAAGAAAGAGCCTAGGAGTTGGAGCATCTAATAAACTGTCACACATTGTGATCCCTTTCCTTTGTGACACTATTTCAGTAGTTGGGAACAATTTATACAAATACCAAGAGCATATGCGGAATCTTATCTCTAAATCAGGCCAGTTCGAAGGTATTATTTTCTTTATGAACGTGAAGGAGTAAAATTCCTTTTTTCTGAAATTATTTTTAATGGCTTCTGTACGTATATTTCATGCCTACATGTTTAACTTGTCTTATCTTCTTCTAGCTAGGTTTGTTGGTCTTTATGTTCCATTTGATCTGATATAATGCAGATATATTTGCTATTGGAACATGTGGCGCAGAATGATATTTAGAAAATACAGTTGATTTTCATAAACTACACATCACCTGAAACACAGCATGACTATCACATTTCCAATATTTGAGAGGGTACAGTCTTCCATCTATCATCTGATCATGTTATCATCAGATTCATTGAAATACTGGGCTGCTTGTCTTGTTGTTGTTTGTTTGTACTATGCTGTATGTAGTACCAGCATGTTTTTAATTGAACTGCAGTCATACTTTTTTTACTCGGACTTATGTGGTTCATTCTAAACTACACAATCACTCCTTAGAACTTCCTGATTATGAATGTTACTTTGTCGCATCTGTTGTTTGCCTTTTATTCACCGAGTCTTATTCTGCATGCTTCTTATCCATATCTTTTCTGCTATTAAATCATTGCCTGATGAGATCCAGCTCATTCATATGCTCAACCTTTCCTTGTGGTATGTAGGCCATTCTCCAGCTTTCAGCCCTCTGATTGTTTGTGTTCTTCAGAAATGCCTTAGGCTACTTGGCTCAGAGTCTGGAAATATAAAATTACACGAAAAGTCTACAATTTCATTATATGTGTGCAACACAATATACCTTATTCTGCAGTCTCAGGTATAACATTTATGTTATCTATTACCTATCTACCTGAATTGCATGGTGAATTGACTGATCCAGTAACGATCAAACAGGTAGATGTGCAAGTATTGCCTGATCTTGTAGGTGCCATTCTAAATGAGAGATTCAATAAATTTTCATCAGAAGAAATAAACTCTAGGATTTATTTTGATGAGTGGAGGCCATTGATAAATATGATGCATATCTTGAGGAGTATTTCTGACGAAAAAAATTCTAGTTTGTTCACCACCCTGGACCATTCTTCTGAATTTCATGCAAGCTCTTTGTGCTCTGTAACTAGAAAGGTTGAAGAAATTTTAGATCAGCAACATACTAATTTGCCGGATGATGTAGTGACAGCATTCTTATCTTCAATCATATGTGCACCTCTAGAGGATGTTATCCGAAGCTTTCCAGAGCTTCTTGATGTTGTGAAGACACATTTTCCTTCTCATCTGCCATTCTTGTCGTCGGTTCTTTTTCTGCAACATGATTATCTAGCTAAAGTTGCTAGTTTCTGGCCAGATATGTTCTGTAGTCTCAGACAGATCAAGGGCGATCTTGATGTTGATCATGTCAATACTGTTGAGGACAAATGGCAAAACCAATCATTCTCTACAGAATCAGCTGCAATAAGTGCATTTCTAAATGTGACTCCGTTCTGTGCACTCTTACCTTCGGTATTAAGCCTTGCGTTTTCTGCACCAGCTGAAATCAGGGAGGCACATACATTGCTTCATGATGCACTTGTACGACTTCTTCGAGTTAAGCTTTCTGAAAGTACAATCAGTGAATTGACATTTTCTTTGAGAGTCGTCTTGTTTTGGAGCCATCACTTGTTGTCATCATACACTATAAAGTGTTCGAATATTCTTGAACAACTATGCCATGTATGCTTCATGCTTGTTGATAGCATATTCGAGCGCATTCGAGTTTTGATTGCTGATACTGCCGATACTACTGACTTAAAACCTTCAGCGGCATCTTATCCAGTGGAATTTTTTCAAGACATTGTTGAGTCTGTTCTCCAGCATCCTATAATTGGCCTCTCCTTGCCATGCTCATTATCCAATTGCCAGGACTTAGCAGATGGGAGTGTGGAATGTGTGAAAGAAGCTTTTACTAGTTTTTCAAAGGAAAATCTGCACCTTGTAGATAGTTTTGTTTTAAATCTTCTGAGTAAACTATATGACCTTTTACTAATGGCTGGTAGCTTTGATGCTAACTACTCTAATAATGATGGTCGATCCCTTGAGTCACTGTTTGCCGCCCCAAAGCTCCTGCTTGAGAGAATACTACTGTTGTTCAAGGATAAGTTTGAACTCTGCATGGCCAAAGGGAACTTTGGGCTGCTTTTGCCAAATTTCTACATGGTTCGTACACTAACAAAATTCATGTCTCCTGTCAGACTTCTGGAACTTGCAAATTGGATGTTCTCAAAGTTGGAAGGTTGTGGTTCCAGTTGTTCACCTGCATTTGCTCCCACTGCTTTTGTATGTCTATATATTTCTGATATTGCCATGGAAATGCTGTACGATTATGTGCAGCAAACTGATCAGAGATCAAAATCCTGTCGATCATGGTCATGGGACTTGGAGATTCTTAATTCTGATATTGCCACCATTCAACAAGTTTATCATATCATTCTTCATTTTGCCACTAAATTGAATCTTGAATTTGCTGATGTTTGCTTGCTGAAGATGCTGATTCGTATCCATCGTACAGAAAGATCTGCAGGATGGAACACTGATTGTATTGCATTCCACATGATGTTATCTACAATGGCCATCAACACTCCCATTAACATTCTTCATCACTGCATGTTTCCCACATCTAAGGTTAAAGCAAAAGCTACATGGTTGCTTTTGGAAGTAAGTCCTATGCACATGAGATTTTTTGGCCAGATGTTCATGGAAGTATTGAAAAAAGGCACTTCTGTTCTGCAAGTCAGGGATTCCGATTCTGCTTCATGGGCTCATGAGGATAGTGTCATACTTTTGTTGCCTGCTGCTTTGTCATACATGAAGCATCACAGTGATCGCAAATGGCAGTGCGTTGAGTTCCTTGAGCCAGTTCCGATCTTTTATTGTGAAATGCTATTGGGTGATGGTGGTTTTCCATGTTGGAAAAATTTTGTTACTAGGAGCATTTTTGAGGAAGATTTTAGCGACTTTAGACCCACATCAGTTGAAGATATAATGAGTTATTTCAGTGACACTCTCTTGGGGAAGTCAGTTACTATGTTGCATTACTACTTTGCATTAAAAGACATATCCTGGAAGCAACGCTTGGAAACAATTGCTTCAATTTGTCCACAATCATCCGAGCTATTAGATTCTGACGTCAATGATGTTTATCCTGATTCATGCAATGATATTATGAAGCTTACTAATGAATTGTTTGCAAAGATATCACTAATTAGGTTGTTGTTATCTCCTCCCAGAAGATTGTTGTCCAATGAGGTAGCCTCGGAGAGGGAGTCCAAGAGAGTAAACAATAGAAAGCTAAAGTTCATAAGCATCTTGGTCAGAACTATGGATAAAATACTCAGGAATTTCCCTCGGAGTGATGGTATCTTACCTCAGTCTGCTAAGCAAGAAAAGGTCATCTGTTCTTTGGAATATGTAATTCTCAAGAATATTATCGAACTGTCTTCAGAGATTCAAACTCATCTGAACCAATTGAAGTCAATACCTTTCCTTAACCAATTCATCAGATCATCTCTCTTGCATAGATTCAATGATCATGTAGCAATAAAGGCAATTCGATGTATTCTTGTTGTATTATCAGAAGGGAAGTTTCCTGCTGATGAAATTCTTGAACTCATACTGGGCCACTCCCATTTTGTGTCAGCAATAACCTTCAGTGAAGTTTCTGAGTATCCATATGCTTGTAATCCTACAGGGAGCCTGCTACAGCCAGTACCAAACATTTTAAAATCAGTTGATTCTTCTTTTGCAAAAGAAAACAAGTTCCAAAGTTGCATTGCAGAGAAGAGGAAAATAGAAATAATCAGATTACTCAGGGTGCTGTATGATATTAAGAATAAGCAACAGAATAATAGCCTATTGAATGAATCAAGAGAGCTAAGTTTCTTGCTTTTATCTGTTTATGGTGCAACTCTTAATGAAACAGATTTGGAGATACTTCATCTTATGAATGAGATAGAGTCATCTGAGTGCAAAATCATCGCTGAAGTGGATCATCTATGGGGAAGTGCAGCTCTGAAATTTAGAGAAGAGCTGAAACTAGATTTTTCAACATCAGATATCCATCAAACGGAGAATGCTGAGATTAATGGTAGGCGAAGGGCACTGTTTCGGGAGAACATACCCATTGATTCTAAGCTCTGTGTCATGACAGCCTTGCAATTTTGCTATAAAAGATCTTCAAGGGCTTCTATTTTTTCATTGGAACAGCTTCGTCAGGATAACTTTGGCGATATTTTGAAGGCAATTTGTTTAATAGTGGTGTAAATTAAAGTTTTGGCTTCACTACTGTTCTAGATTTTGTGCTTTCTTCATACTCTTTTTATCCACCTCGTTCATTTTTCTCCCTCATGTTTTTTAAACCACTCTGATATTTATTGACAGAGAACATCTCGAAGCATGGATATGGTTCGGATTTATGATCCTATGTTTATTTTGAGCTTCTCAATTCATACTCTTCTCATGGGTTACATTGAGCCTGCTGAATTTTCTCGACTAGGGCTTCTTGCAATAACATTTGTTAGCACATCTTCTCCCGATGAAGAATTAAGGAAGTTGGGTTATGAATCTCTAGGAACATTCAAAAAATCACTCGAGGTACTGCACTACTGCTATTTCTTTAATCTTGACATTTTATCAGTTGACTTGTTTATTGATTGTTAATGCTGCTCATCAGTTATTGCCTTGCTCTGCTACAATTGTCTGTTGTTATGTTCTATTTGCTTAGTTACCAGCTAACCTTAGCGTCATACTGCAAAAAGATTGCTGTTTAATGTTCTTTAATATGTATAATGTAAATATAATTTATAGTTGTTAAGCTGCTTCTAACGTTGGTAAGCACATTTATGCCCTTGTATCAGTATATTCATGTTCCAGTTATACTTTACATTTTCTTGGTGTGTGGACAGTGATGTTATGCACATGTCATGGCTTTTATGTTTATTTGACTCGAACTACTGTGAAAAGATTATTCTTATTGACATTATGGGAGCAGTTTGATGCCTGATAGATCTGAGTACAAAATACATCTCATGGATAGTAGTCTGTATGTTGAACCCTTCAATGAAAAGAATGGTTTAATTATTAGTCTGTAATTTTCTTTGAAAAATGACTTCTATACTATGTTGTGCACTTGTGCCATCTGTACGGGCTTGTCAGAAAAGCAAGGAAACATGGCAGCTCCAGCTTCTTTTGACATATCTACAGAATGGGATATCCGAACCATGGCAGAGGATACCTTCTGTTGTTGCTATTTTTGCTGCAGAAGCATCTTTGACACTACTGGATAGCTCACATACTCAATTCACTACAATTAGCAAATTTTTGATGCATTCAGCCTCTGCCAACCTGCAGGTGGGTTATTTTTATTTACACACGTTTATCTCAAACTAAGAATTCTATGGCATTGCATTTATGTATATCATCTTTTTTGTTGCAGAGCATTCCATTATTTCCAACATTATTGAGTAGTAGTTCTGTGCATTTCAAAGCTGATCGCTTGTGGATGCTTCAGTTATTATATGCTGGATCAAATCTAGCTGATGATGCTAAAATATACAAGAGAGGAAGTGTTTTAGAGCTTGTTCTTGCCTTTTGTTCTTCAGCTGTTTCAGATTCTGAATCGAAGCTTTTAATCCTTCAGGTAACTCTTGTCATTTTCTTGTTAAAGTATAACCAACTTTAGGGTTTGTATGATGGTGCATTAAACTAGTCAGTGTGCAGTGTGGTGTCAGCAGTATCTGGGAACCTTTTATATGCTTACTAATTACTATCTTTACTTTGAGATATGCTAGGAGCTGAAATACAGTCTGAAATATACAACTTAAGAGTGCAGCAATATATGACAATTAGAGTTGCCACTTGATGTTAATTTACCATGCTGTACTGCACCGGTAGCCATGGGTTAATCAACCCTTCATGCATACTTTCTAATGTTATTTGATTCGGTGTCATCCATTTTCATGTATTGATCATTTACGGTGAAATGTGTTCTTTACTTCTTTTTGATTTCCTGGAATATAGTAACTGCTTAATTTTTCAAATATTTATTTTAATTTAGAATGTTCCCTTTGCATTGTAGGTGCTAAAGAAGTGTGTGAAGCTGCCAGTTCTAGCTCATCATTTAATAAAACATTGTGGCCTTCTGTTGTGGTTGTCCTCTGTTATTTCACCTTATGGTGAAGGACCGGACGGTGTTAAAAACTCTTGTTCTAGAGTATTTGGGTTAGCATTGGAGGTAATTCACCGTTTTAAATTATTTTCAACTATGGCACACACCTTTTATGAAAGTAACAATCGAGTATATGATTTGACATCTTTTCTCGTGAATCTTGATTGTAACTTCACTAACTTGCAGTCCATCAATTGTTTCATGAGAGTTCTGTTGGTGAACATGAGGATCATTTCAGTTAACAACAATTTTTTTGGTGCACTGATTGTTAGGTGCTGCTTTATACATTAAATAGGACTGATTGATTTGTTATTTGCTGATTTTGTTTCCTTTGGTCAAACTGACTCTGCAACAGTATATACAATTTCCTCACGTTAAATATTTTGCAAAGTAATATAAATACCCTTCAGGGAAGTCATGGTATAAGAGGTGGAACAAATGGAATTCCGGTTATCCTTATTTGGTTTATTGACATTAACTGGTGCATGCAGTTCTATATTTAGGTTTCTTACTTAGCTGTAATATTGATCTTTTCAGACAATTAACTATGTTGCAACTTGCAATTCACACTTCTGGTAATGCTGGTCAGTTGTATCTTTCAAGCAACTGTTATTGAAACAGGAGTTACTAAGTATCTTTAGAAAAAACACATAATTTGGCACAACATATTATTGTAGTCAGATTGTTCGTCTACATGCTAGAATTACCAGGGATTACTTTGTCAGGTATGACTAGTTTTTGTAAACAGTTTTTGTTTGTAGGCTTAACTTGCTTGGGCAGTATACGATCCTTCATCAAAGGCCAGCTTCAACATTATGTTTTCTTATTTATGTTTTGGAGACCTCAATGAATAATTGAAGATTATATTCATAAATTTTTCTAGCTATGTCCTACACCGTATGTGCTTTGTAACAGTTTTTTTTGTGAAGCTTTTTTTCATCTCTCTATAATTTTATGTGCTTTCTTCAGGTACTCAATGATTTGATGTCATCAAGATTAATTACAGAATGGCTCCAAGAAACTGCCCTTGAGCAACTCTCGGAAATATCTAAATACCTGTATGTCCTTCTGGTTGAAGATGCCAAATTATTGAAAGGAAATGTTTCCTTGTTTACTTCAGTGCTAAATGTGATTGCATCAACAATGAGGTTGTCTATGAAAAGGAAGATATACCAACCGCATTTTACCTTGTCTCTCGATGGCATATTTAAGTTGTGCCAAGCTACTGGTGGCAACTCAAGAAGCATAGAACTTAAGCTTCCAATGGAACTTGGTACTGAAGTCATTCTTATGAATGGTCCTCTGCCAATTGTGTCTGAAATGGTACTTTGTTTGTGCCCTGCCTTTATTTTACAAGCCTTATTAAATATATTTTTTAGTATTGTGTTGAGTATCTAAATCTGCATAATCCTTTTCTTCCTATTTTTGTTGATTCACAGGAATTTAGTTGATTTTACTGTATATTTATGTGCACAATCATATGTTAGGTTTAATAACTAGGAACGTGCAGCGCCATGAATTATGTGGACCTCATATTTATGCACACAATACAAATCACCTAACCTTATAATTTTTTTGTCTGCTCAAGGATCATATGTAATGGGATTAGTAAATTATGTTTTTGTGGAACAATTACAGGATAAGTCAAGAATAGCAATGGTTGTTTCATGGGCAACTTCTAACATCTTTTGGTTGTTCTGTAACCATAAATCTGTACTGGGAATGTCATGTGAAGAGCCGCTAAAAAATGAGTGTCTACTCTCAAAGATTTTGCGCTGGTTAGTGGCTTCAATAATACTTGGGAGAATCTCCCACATCTCTCATGAAAAGAGGGGAGATCTTGCGAGGAACACCAACAGTCTTGGAACTCTTCTGTCTTTCTTGAACTATACATATGAAAGGGTTGAAACGGTGGACGATCCCAGTGCAAATGAGACACTAGCTGTCATTATACTGTACCTTCAAGATCATGTGAAAAAGAACAACATTTTTTTGCCATCAGTTGTGACGGCTCTTTGCTTGTTGCTTCTTGATAGACCCACTAAACAAGGTACACTTTGACTTATTGTGTTCTGAACTTCTGATTCTAAGTAAGAATATTTTCTATGTTTCTAAATTAATCATCAACTCTAGGTTAGTCCATTAAGATATCTTTGCGTTTGCGATATGGAGTGCCTGTACGCTCTTGTCATGTTATTGCCTTTATAGTGAACCATTCCACTCATTATTTTTAACCTTGATGAAGCAGGTATCAGATATTTGGCCGATAGTCGTGGACAAATTGAAATACTTTGCTCAAAGATACGCTGTCCTGCTGAATCTAATCCTGCATGGAGATGGTATGGGCTTGTTTTTGTATATGCTTCTCTTATGATGACGCAAGTGCTAGATGTTTTGTATATTGTGGAATCTAAGCATGTTTATTCTATCTCAGGCACTATTATCAACCTTGGAGGGATCCTGCTTTGCAGCACACTGAAATAGAGCGCATGGAAGAAGAGCAGGCCTGCCGAAGCCTCTTGATCATATTTTCTAATGCCTTCAGTGCTGGGTTGCCAGGTCTTCCGGTGTTGTCACTTGGCGACTCCATAGTTAAACAACCTTACACTTAGTTTGCTGAAGCTGGAACTTATCTGTACTTGACCAGGGGTCCAGGGCAATCAGCTGACCAGTCCAAAGAGACTCCATAGTTAAACAACCTTACACTTAGTTTGCTGAAGCTGGAACTTATCTGTACTTGACCAGGGGTCCAGGGCAATCAGCTGACCAGTCCACTTGGAGTTTTTGTTAGGAGGATATTTGGGGTGTTCGCTTCGCACAGCACAGCCCAACATACAAATTTCGGGTAATGCTTTGCTCATCTCTACAGAAGTACCAATACTACTGTGGTAATAGATTCATTATTATCCATCATATTAATTATGCATTGATATTACTAGGAATATACTGTCATGTCAGGCAACTAATATTTGCTCGTTTACTTCTAGGTGCTGGGTCTCTTCCGTCAAACCCCAGAGATGGCATCCCTTAACCTGTTCTTTCAAATAATGTAGTATAAATGCAAAAGAGAAATGACTGGAAAGATTAGCAACTGACAACGTTAGAGACAAGAATTCGCAAGGCGGACCTAACACTGGTATTACCCCATAACTGACCTGTGTAAACATTACACTCAATGTTAATGTTTTAAAGAATGATTGATCCTCAGTTGGATCTTAAAAGTATATCGTGCCTTTTTATGGCTACATGCACCAAACTCAATAATGCAGTACATTTGTGTGTTGTTGCATTGGGCTCATTTGATGCAATTGATCCCTTTATCTGAAAGAAAATGTTTTTGTCACCACAGCGCGCCAACAAGATTAGTCATTTTCACTGGTTAAACTGTTATTTATCTTGAAGCAGCTAGCACTTCTAAATCAGGGTTGGTAATGTTGAGAATCGACATACAATTTTAAGAAACAAAGGCTGGGTCCCTTGGATTTGACATGGCATTGGTCAATCCAGATCAGAAGAGCTCAGAATACCGTGTTTATTAAATGATACATGATTCTTAACAAGTGCAATGCACAGAGCGTGACCCTGCTGAACATCTCCTTGTTGGGCTTGTTCCATACTTGCACTCAGGGAAAAAAAAAACCGGCGGTTACCGGCCGGTAACCGCCTACCGGAGGGTGGTCGGGAAATGAAATCCCGGCGGTTTTTTCAAATCCAAAATCAAATTTTCAGATTTTGAATGAATTTTAATCAAATTTGAACGAATTTCGGCCGAGCAAAATCCGGTTTGACCGGTAACCGGACCGGTTACCGGTACTGGAGGGGGGCCGGGATCCAGCCCGGTACCGGTTTCTGAACCCTTGCACTATTTCAGTTGAAAGTAAGTCACACACTACTGTTTTTTCTTCTCTTTTCGAAACTGTATAAAACTATAAATGGTCTTGTACTGTTGTAGAAGTATTAACAAACAAAAACTTACTCACAATGCGCCCCCCCCCCCCCCCTCTGCACTTGCAATTCTTTCAGACCGAGTTTCAGCCGGAAAGCAAAGAAAACAACATGTTTGTTTCCTGTTAAGTGTACCTCTGCTGTGCTTCAAACTAGGAGGTTCTGTTGAGTAAAATGCGACTACAAACAAAAAAAGTACATCTTCAGTTCTCCTTTGATGACATTGGACAACGTTTTGACAAAATGTAAACCTGATTTGTCTTCATTTATTAGTACAGAGCTACATAGTATCTTTACATGGAAGTACCTAGCTGCACTACAGTCTACAGATTTATACTGACAAAACAGCAACATCGATTACAAGATGTACACGGTGATTCCTGTTTCTAGGGATTGAAGGGGCAAAATTAGCAAGGGATTGCTTTGTCTTGAAGGTGCTACCTCTGCTTAAATATCCCCAGCTCATCCGATTCAGTTCATGACCATCTGCAATTACAATATGCAATTGGCATGTGTCATCCTATGTAATCTCGAGCAATCATCGCCGTTTCATCTACCTGTAGACTCTATTATTTCGGCTTTTGCATCAAGCTCCCTCCCAGATCTCCACAGGTAATTTAGACCAACAAGCAGCTCAGTTACTGCAGCTTCAGTCTTGTTCTGGTCTGCAAAATGGAGTGTCTGCAGAAGTAGGACACCTGTACCTGAAGCAACATTCCGTTGTTCGAAATTCCTCTCGGATTGCCAGCGTATCATGTTATGAGCAAGTGGAGCTAACCATCCTAGAATCCTTTGTACCGTGTCCGCCCACTGAGCAGCCAGGATAGGATCAGAAACGGAGGAAGAGGACATATTCTTCACGAACGGCTTGAGGCGCGCTCTGAGAGATGCCCGTATCCTATCAGTCAGCATGTTGTACAGGGCATCTCTCTCATCTGGGCAGATATGATGAGGCGAAATGGCAAGCTTCTCAACGAAGATGATCAGATTCGCGTAATGCAATGCCAAGGCAGCGGCACCGAGGGTCGCCTCAGGTGCGTTGATAAGCACGTTGTGTGACGATTCAAACACGGACGTCGAAAGTTTTGTGTTCGTATGATCCTCCTGGGATTGGGAATTGGTGCTGAAATCATCATTGCATGCTGACACAAAACTGAAACTCTGTGGAAGATCACCTTCTCCATGGACCCACCTCTGTCTGACCGGAGACTTGCTCCCACTGACCATGCATCCTATGAGGTGCTTACCAGCCTCAGGCCACTTGAGCTGCCTCAAACTCTGGCTCCTGGACAGTAGAAACCGACGAACGTCGCCAATAGCAACCTTACCAGATTTTTCACTCATCAACGTCCGAGCAGTATCCATGGGAAAACCTGAAGGATACACCACTGACTGCATATTCTCAGCAAAAGAATTGCTCCAGGAGAGGGAGAACCGCGTACCGGTGAGCGAAACCATGGCGTCGTCATCCATGGCAACATTCTTGGACTCCAACCCGAACACCTCTATGATCCTTGCGATGATTGTAAAGAGCGACCTGGCAAGCAAGCGGACGGCGTAGTCGAAGCTCCGGTTCCAGAGGGAGGCCGCGCGGAGTCGGTCGACCTCCTGCCTCTGCCGCGTCGCGCGTCGCGCGGTCTCGCCGCCTCCACCGGCCGCGCGCTGCCCGCGGCGGTGTAACCCCTGCTCGAGCTCGGCGAGCACGTCAAGCTCCTGGCACAGGAGCGCGGTGGCGGCGACCAGGCGCTGCATCTTGCGTGCCTTCCGGTCCATCTTCGTGGGCGCCGCGTAGCGCAGCCCGTGCGGGTCGGCGCCGCCCTCGACGAGGCCGGCAAAGAGGGCGTCGAACCGGCGGAGCAGCGGATCGGCGCACCGACCGGAGAGCCGTGCGACGGCGCGGGAGAGGTCCCGGCAGGCGTCCGCCGTCTCGGCGAGCGCGAGCGCGAGGAGCGCGGCGTCGTCATCGGACACGAGCCTGCGGACGCCCTCGAGCCGGACGGCCTCGCCGCGGAGGCGCGCGACCTGGGCGTCCCCGAGCGCGCGCCACAGGCTGGCCGCCCGCGACATGAGCGCGGCCAGCTCGAAGGCCAGCACGCCTACCCTCTCCCCGCTGCCCCGCGGGGTGCTGAGCTTCCGCATCTTGCAGCGGCAGAATACGGCGCCGCCGCGGAGATGTCAGTGGTAAGCGGCAGTTATGTATGCGGCGCGCGTGAGGTCAAGAGCACCTGCGCGCCAATGGTTTTAGATGGTGGTGGGAAAGCAAATGGCATGGCTGATAGCTGCGCTGCATAGGTAGTGTCACGGGGCGGGCAGTGGGCAGTGTGGTGGGAGTTGAAACCGAGCGGCTTGTGCGGCATCGGGAGGGATTATTCGGCTCGTACAGGCGTGGTGGAGGCAAAAAGCTGGCAAATTTGCTGGATTCGGTGGGTCGGGAGGCGAGAGAGATGAGACGTGGATATCATGGGCGCGCGCGCCCGGAGCTCCGCGATTCTGCGTGCGTGTGTCGGAGTTTGGGAGCGGCCCTTCCAATGATTGGCAAAAGTGGACAGGCAGAGGCAGGCAGGCGTTTGTTCTTCTCGGTGGCTATTGGCCTGTTTGGACGGAGGCCTGTGGAAGATTGCCTGGTCGGAGCGTGTCGTGTCGGGGAGCTGCCGTTGCGCTGCTTGCTTGGAGGCCTGGGCATGAATGCCTGGTAGGCACAGAAGCTAGGTCCAGGCGTCGGTTTTCAACGCCTGGCTTCCTGGCTCGTGCGTGAGTGTGCTAATTGAGATTAGAAGTAGCTAATTGAGATTAAAAGTTAGTTAATAAATTGTTTTCATTAGTTAATGAACCGTTTTCATGCTACTTATTTTCAAACCTCTCATGACATTATTTTTTAACTTATATTTTCTCCAGGCCCAGGTCTTCAACCAAACACCATATTTTCAGACTTGTCTGGCTAGGCAAAAATTATCTGCTTTTCAGAATTCCTCTAGGCACAAATTTGTTTCAAGCATAGAGCCCAGGTCTCAATCCAAACAAACCATATATTCTCGTTGTTCTTCGTAACCGCCCAAAATTCCATAAATATAAGAATATAGGATTTTTTTTTAAAAAAATTATATGGTAACTAATGACGTTCTCCTCGATTGCAAGTTCGAGTCTTATTTGGATTATATTTTTTTGCCGGCGTGTGTGGTATAAACATCAGAGAACTAAGATATGGAAATACCAACATTAAGTAAACAACTCTAGGACCTTAGCCTATTCTTTTGCACTGGTTATTGTCCCTCCGACCAGCTGCTGGCTAAACCGATGGTAGCTGCAACTCTCTCTTCCTCTCGCTCGGGCGTCGTGTGACCAAGCTCGGTGCGCTGGCGGGAGCTGTCGATCGGCCATTAATAGCCGTCGCTCAACCTGTCGCAACGCCTGCACTATGCCGCCGATCCAGTTGAAATTACCAGCTACTCCCCATTTCCAAAGCCATGCCGAATGCATCTAAGGCTCTCGAACGATTCTAGCCATTGCTTTTGTATAACAACTCTGAGCCCCTTCATCGCCTTTCTCGCCACACCATTTGCTAACTCCGCCTCCTCTCTCTCTCTCTCACAACGAGAGAGAGAGCTCCGGGTTCGGCTGAGCGCCACCACATCGCCGCCTTCGCTGTTGACACCCATCGGTAAGGCTCTTTCCGTGTTGTGTACGTTCGCTCGCATTCCATAACCCAAAAAGGTGTTTCCCCTCAATTGGTTCCACTCCTTGTTCACAGGAATTGCCATTGCTATCGCTCCTTCTCCTCCCCCGACTAGAATAGCTATAGCAATCGAGTCGACCCCACCGGCGCAAAATACTCCAAGACGTCCCTTCAGGATCATCTACCGGTTTCCCTGGAGCTATCTTGAAGGCTGAAGACAATTCTCCTTCCTCAGGCCACTGCAGTAGCGTGGAGCTTCTTTCGCTATCGCTGTCTACAGTCGCCAGACCAGCTTCGGCTAGCTCGTCCCCTCCCTGTCATACCGGTACGTTCCTAGTGGCCACCAAAGGCTCATACCCCTTTCTAGTTGCGTGGAGGTGTGGTCGAACCTTCTACGATCACGTGGTCGAAACTCATTCGACCACACATAGTTGAACCTTCTACGACCACGTAGTCGAAACTTCTTCGACTACGCATGTTTAAACCCTCTACGACCACATAGTCGAAACTCATTCGACTACAAACAGTCAAACCTTCTACGACCACGTCTTCGACTACACGCAGTCGAAACCTCTTCGACTACACGCAGTCGTACCTCCGACTAGACCTAGTCGTACACCCCCTCTCTCCGACTACAGGTAGTCGTACTCCCTCCGATTATAGGCAGTCGTACCCCCTCTGACTACAGGCAGTCGTACCCCCAACTACTCCTAATCGTACCTCCTACGACTCCACCCAGTCGTCCTCCGACTACATCCAGTCGTACCTACGACTACTAGTTGTACCTCCTCCGACTACTCCTAGTCGTACATTCTCCGACTAACACCCAGTAGTATCTCCTACGACTGCACCCAGTTGTACCTTCTCCGACTACACCCAGTCGTCCTTCGACTACATCTAATCGTATCTCCTCCGACTACACGTAGTCGTACCCACTGCACGAAGTCGAAAACCCTTCCGACCAAATGGTCGAGAACCTTTCCAACCAGGTGGCTAAAACCCCCTTTTTCTAACCAGATGGTCAAGAACCCTTTTCGACCAAGTGGTGGTCAACAATCCTTTTTTTCCGACTAGATGGTCGAGAACCCTTTCCGACCAAGAGGTCGAAAACCCCTTCCGACCAAGTGGTCGAAAGCCCTTTTTCGACCAGGTGGTCAAGAACCCTTTCTGACCAAGTGGTCGAAAACCCTTTTTCCGACCAGATGGTCGAGAACCCCTTCCGACCAAGTGGTCGAAAGCCCTTTTTGACCAGGTGGTCGACACACACACACACACACATTCTGTAGATCTACAATTTCCAACAGTTCTAGGGTTAGGGAAGCAATGCCCACCAAAGCAGCAGCTCGAATTAGGATATATATCGCATTCTCTAGATCTGCAATTTCCAACAGTTCTAGGGTTGGGGAGGCAATACCCACCAAATCAGACCAGCTATGCTAAGAACAAGACAAGGGGGAGAGGAGTTGCTTGTGGTAGCGACGGCGGCAGAGATGGGAGGGAGGTGATGGGTGACGAGGATTAAAACCTCTATATATTATTCAATATATATATATATATATATATATATATATATATATATATATATATATATATATATATAAAAGACCATACGTATTCATGGTCGTAACTCCTGAGGTGCACGACCTCACTGGTCGTAGAGATTCCAGAGGTTACATAATGGGTACCCTGGTCGGACGAAGGCCTAAGCCAAACTCCCGACCAGGAGAACTGCTCGTAAAAGGTATGAACTGATTCCAAGAATATTCTCCACCGTATGATGAATGGACCACGTGCATATTCCATACCATACGATGTATCTTATGCAGACACAGCAACAAATAACCTCCATGCGGTTATATGTCTCATATACATGTAACCGTCGAACAGTTGGTTGTTTATCAACCATCGTTTGGCTCCGACCAGACGTATCGTTTCACATCAGGCGTCTTCTCTGGAAGTAACTGCCGCTTCTTCAAGGGCTATTTAAAGATGGAACCTGGACGGATCAAGAAAAAGGAGAAGAAAAGGGATAGAAGACAAGACATAGTCATCAGACTAGAACACAAGTCATAGTTTCGTGTGATAGGTCTGAGATTGTAAGGGAATAAGCAGTATTTTTAGAGGATACCTTGTAAAGCCCAGTTCATATAAATAAAGAACAGCCATATTATTTCCTGAGATTTCCCACGTCACTTTCTCCTTTCTATTTTCGTAAGATCGACGTCTTGATCGTCGACAGCTGGCGCCGTCCGTGGGGAGCGCGACGTGAAAATCTCAGAAGAATTTCTCTGCTCATCAGATCTTTGTCCATTCCCCGTTTGTGACCTTTGATGCGGTTATGGCGGGAAGTTGGGATGAAGAAAATTGGTTCGACTTGGCGGACTACGCCGACCTCGACATGGATGCATGTATGCGCGCCATGGAGGAAAATGGGATCTCTTCATCATCCTCCTTTGCCGGCTCGCCCAGGGCAGAAGTCGGCGAAGACGACCGGATGGATGAAGACTCACCGCTACAATCAGTTGCGGTTCCAGAGGAAGTGTTTCCGACCAGTTCGGAACACCCCAAAGCCTCAGCAAGCCCGGGCCTTTCGACCGGCAAAAAAGGTGACGAAAATTCAACACCGCAACTTGAGGTTCAATATACCTTTGATGCGATCATGGTTGATAGGTACTCACCGACGGCTTCTAGAAATTCCAGGAGCCAACCGACACCTGGTGACGGTGTCGATGAAACCTCCATTGGTCATAAACCAAGTGGGGGTGATAAAGCTCAGCATTCGATCGGCGACTCGCCGGATCAGGTTGAGACCCTTCCGAAAACCTCAGGAAGTGCTGATCACCGACTGCTCTCCGTCGTGGAAGCTTCGCGAAGCTCGAAGGCTCTCCATCGATTATGGCGGAAGCTCATCGGAGGATCGCTCTTTGGAAGCATGAGGTCAATGCGATCGGAGATACGGATCACAATGCCGTGTACGGTCCTACATACGTTGCCCCGCCACCACGTCCTAATGGAGATGGTACGAGCGGTCAAGCACCAAATGCCGGAGGTGACGGAACTGGTGGACGTTCACCAGTTAATACGTCTGATCCTTCCCAAACCAATGTGAGGGATCAGGCAAGATCGACCAGGAGGTCGGGGGATTCAAGTCATCAAACACCTTCTTCTGGCAGAAATCCCTCGAGACCTTCGGTAACAATCCAAAACTTGCAGCGAGTCAGGGATATATTAAATACTTCTGACCCTGCCTTGGCAGAGACTCCAGGTTTTGCCCAACTCGCAGGTCAAGTATCGGAGATTATTCAACAGATGATGCAGCGCACAAAAGCATATCGGGAACGAAGGCACCCGCAAAGTCAGACCATGACTTCATCACAGCATTCTTCCCGAAGCAAGGGCCTGCATGGTCGTGTTGAAGATCAGTTGACACTGCGACCACCTCGACGATTCCGACCAACAAGTCATGAGGGAAGGAGGCTATTCAAGGAATCCTCACCCTCACTTTGTCGAGAGGAGCAATCGCTTGGACCAGGTGATCTCCGACATCATCTGAACCAGGCAAGCGGTCGGAGGCGTTTTACTAACGTCCACGACCGAATCAGGACATTGGAGCACCGACAATCCGTTCCTAGAAATCGGTCTCCAACCGATTATAATCCGGCACCTTTTCAAAGAAGGCGCCACGAAACTATCACAGGCTGTCGAGCCTTCTCGTGAGGCTCCAGTCAGATGCGTTGGCCAAATAGGTTCCGACCGGCCAATATGGATAAATTCAATGGGACCCAAAATCCCTTAGAATTTCTCCAGATATACACCACCGCTATCAGAGCCGTGGGTGGTGATGAAAATGTAATAGCAAACTATCTTCCTACGGTATTAGAAGGATCAGCCCGATCATGGTTGCTTAACCTACCGGTCGGGTCCATGTATACTTGGGAGCAACTCTGCGACCTTTTGATCGCAAATTTTCAGGGTACGTATGATCGCCCTGGAAAGGAAGACGATCTCCATAGAATACGGCAAAAATCAAACGAGACTCTCCGGCAGTACATCAAAAGATTTAGCTAAGTTCGTAACTCAATACCGGAGGTTGCAGAATCTTCCGTTATCCAAGCCTTCAAAGCGGGATTGAGAAATCGAAGGTTTACGGAGGATTTAGCTATACATCCCCCACGAACAACCATCGAGCTTTTCGACATGGCTGACAAGTACGCTACGGCCAGTGAAACGGTCGAGTGAAACGAAGCTGTTGATCGAAAGGATAAAATTCCCCAACCTGGCTTAGATAAGGCGAAAAAGAAACAAAAGAAGACTCTCAAGAAAAAGAAGCATGACAGAACCAACGACAAAGAGGTTCTTGTTGTTCCTGAAAAATTTTCCAAAGGAAGAAAAGATTATACTGGTCGTAGCAAGGCCAGGGTTCCGACCAATGATTACAAGAAAAGTAAAAAATGGTGTCCTCTTCACCAGCAAGCAGGACACGACCTGCGCAATTGTCGCGCTTGGTAAAAGAAACTGGAGGATTATTATGCAGGTAAAGGACCACTCCCGTCGATTCAAGAACTCGGGGAAACAAACTCCAAGAAGGATAAAGATGGTGACGAAGAGATGGAGTACCAAGAACCCAAGCACACCGTTGATGTGATTTTCGGTGGATCTTCTTCATACGAGTCCAGACGTCACCTGAAAGCCATGGAGCGAGAGGTCAACCTTACCGAATCTCCGATCGCCGTTAAATCTTCAAGGTGGTCGGAAACGATAATCTCCTTCAGCAAAGAAGACTGCCCCATTCCTTCAACTCGACCAGGTAGGTTTTCAATTGTCGTTGAGCCTACTATTAATAACTGCAAGGTTAATCGGGTTTTGATAGATGGGGGTAGTTCCTTAAATATTTTATTTGCAAGTTCTTTGGAAGACATGCAGATTCCCAAATCTAAGGTAAAACCTGTGAAATATGCCTTTCATGGGATAGTTCCTGGGTCTACCGCTAAACCAATTGGGCACTTGTCCCTATTGGTTACGTTCGGAAAGCCTGACAACTTCCGGAAAGAAAAAATTTCATTTGATGTGGTGAACTTTGAGACTGCATACAATGCAATTCTTGGTCGTCCAGCTTTAGCAAAGTTCCTGATAGCCACGCACTACGGTTATCAGAGTTTAAAAATGCCGGGACCAAAGGGTGTAATCACGGTCCGAGGCGATCAGAAGATAGCCTACGCATGCGATCGGAAATGCTTAGAATTGGTCGATGAACTCCCGACCAGGGGAACTAACACCGTTAACATGCAGGTCAAAAATTCAAGGCCGAAGATGACACCGAAACCTTCCGACCAGATAAAAGAGGTACAACTCGACGGAAGTGCTTCTCCAGAGGGTGCCAAGATACTGGTCGGGGCAGGACTCGACCTTAAATAGGAAGAGTCGCTCGTCTCCTTCCACCGAGCTAACCAGGACGTATTCGCCTGGCAGGCGTCCGACATGCCCGGAGTCCCCAGGGAGGTGATCGAGCATAGGCTAGCTCTACAGCCTAACAAAAAACCGGTCAAGCAGAAGCTACGACGTTTCGCATCTGACCGAAAAGAAGCAATCCAGTCGGAGATTGACAAGCTTCTTAAAGCTGGGTTCATTCGTGAGGTCGACCACCCAGAGTGGCTCGCCAATCCTGTAATGGTTAGAAAAGCCAATGGGACAAGATCTTAATAAAGCTTGTCCGAAGGATGACTTTCCCCTTCCTCGCATCGATCAACTTGTAGACTCTACTTCCGGGTGTGAGTTGTTAAGTTTTTTAGATGCTTATTCAGGGTACCACCAGATCAATATGAGTAAAGAAGATGAAGAGAAAACTTCCTTTATCACTCCATATGGTACTTACTGTTATGTAAAAATGTCATTTGGTCTCAAGAACGCTGGTGCAACATTCCAAAGGTTAATGCAAAAGACTTTTAGCCCTCAGATAGGACGGAATCTTGAAGCCTACGTTGATGATCTGGTCGTAAAAAGCATCAACGCTGGTGATCATATTCTAGATCTACAAGAGACTTTCAATAACTTAAGACGTCATAACCTTAAGTTAAATCCAGAGAAATGTGTGTTTGGAGTTTCGTCGGGAAAGCTTCTTGGGTTCCTAGTTTCGGCTAGAGGCATCGAAGCAAATCCAACGAAAATCGCCGCCATCGATCAGATGCGCGATCCAACCACAAAGAAGGAAGTTCAGAAATTAACCGGTTGTATGGCAGCGTTAAGTTGTTTCATAGCACGATTAGGCGAAAAAGGACTACCTTTCTTTAAGCTTCTCCGGAAACATGGGAGTTTCGAATGGACTAAAGAAGCAAGCAGCGCATTTGAAGAATTAAAACGGTACCTTACAAGTCCCCCAATCTTAGTTTCACCAAGATTGGGAGAAACATTGCTAATTTACGTGACTGCAACGCCACAAACGGTTAGTGGTGTGCTGGTCGTAGAACGAGACAATATACAACGACCAATATATTACGTAAGCGAAGTCTTGCATGGACCAAAAGAAAGGTATCTGCAGGTACAAAAGTTGCTCTATGGTCTCCTTATGGCTTCAAGGAAACTAAAGCATTATTTTCAGGCCCACAAAGTGGTCGTGCCTACGGGATATCCCCTTGGTCAAGTCCTAGGAAACAGAGAGTCATCAGGACGAATATCAAAATGGGCGGTTGAGCTTGGGGCGTTCGATCTCCATTTTGTCTCACGAACAGCAATCAAGTCCCAGGCAATAGCAGAATTCATTGCCGAATGGACAAACCCTGAACCCACCCAAGGGCCCAAGTATGAGCACCACGACGAGTGGACAATGTACTTCGATGGTTCCTTGATGTTGCATGGCTCGGGGGCTGGGGTCGTCTTGATTTCCCCTACTAGCGAACAAATAAAGTACACTATCCAGTTAAACTTTCCTGCTACTAACAATGTCACAAAATATGAGGGTTTACTGGTAGGACTTCGAGCAGCTCGTTCGCTCGGGATTCGCAGATTGCTAGTGAAAGGCGATTCTCAACTAGTAGCGAATCAAGTAGGGAAAGAGTATCAATGCTCTAGTACCAAGATGTCATCATATCTGGCGGAAGTACGGAAACTCGAAAAGCATTTCTTCGGTTTTCAGATCCAACACATTCCTAGAAAGGAAAACTTTCTAGCAGACCAGTTGGCCCGGATGGCTTCCACAAGGACATCCGTCCCGCTTGGAGTTTTTCTCGAGACACTCGATTCACCCTCGGTAGTCGAGCCTCCCGAGGATATAGATGTTACCAAGGAGGTTGCACACCTTGATTCTACAAACATGGATGCTCCACAGGTAGATGATGGTTGGCGCTATCACGATCACGGTAGAGATTGGATGACATCGATCTACAATTATCTTCAGCATGACCTAATTCCAGAAGATGATGTAGAGGCTGATCGTATAGCACGAAAAGCCAAATCATACACTCTAATTGAACATACCTTGTACAAACGAGGATCTCACGGAGTGTTGATGAGATGCATATCTCGCTCGGATGGCATTAAATTGCTAGCCGAAATTCATGGAGGAGTCTGTGGAGCTCATCATTCCTACAGAACTTTGGTTGGTAAAGGCTTTAGGCAAGGATACTACTGGCCAACTGCCCTTCATGATGCAAAAGAGCTCGTGACGAAATGCGTACAATGTCAGTTTCATAGCCGACAAGTACATCAGTCGTCTCAAGCTTTGCAAACAATTCCTCTTTCTTGGCCTTTTGCAACCTGGGGACTGGACATTCTGAGACCTTTCCCAAGAGCACCCGGGGGCTTTGAGTTCCTGTTCGTCATGATTGACACGTTCACTAAATGGATCGAAGCCGAGCCGGTTGTAAAAATTACAACTGAAGCCGCCAAGAAATTCCTAACAAAAAGCGTGATTACGGTTTGGTGTACCGATCGTATAATCACCGATAACGGTGCCCGTTCTCGGCGGCAATTTTGAAATGCGCGAAGAACTAAGTATCAAGATACATTTCGCTTCCGTTGCTCATCCACAGAGTAATGGAGCAGTTGAGCGAGCCAATGGTATCATAATGCAAGGGATCAAACGACGAGTGTTCGACCAGTTACTTCAACGGTCAGGGGCTTGGGTTCAAGAACTTCCTTCCGTATTATGGGCCGTTCGTACCACAATTAGTCGTGCGACCGGTGAAACACCATTCTGTATGGTTTACGGAGCTAAAGCCATGCTTCTTCCATAACTTAAAATTGGTTCTGCTCGAACTGATTCTTTTTCCGAAAATGATCAGTGTGAACGACGACTTGACGACATCAATTTCCTTGAAGAACGACGAAATCAAGCTTTGCTACGATCAGCAATCTACCAGCAAGCCATGCGTCGGTACCACAGTCATAAGGTGCAACCTCGGAGCCTAGCTGTAGGTGATTTGGTTCTTCGAAAAATTCAGAACCAAGCAGGTCGCAACAAACTTTCACCCAAGTGGGAAGGTCCATACACTGTGGTCGAAGTTACCCGACCAGGATCGGTACGATTAGCTATGACAGATGGGCAAGTTTTGTCTAACTCTTGGAATATTGATCAATTGCGTAAGTTCTATGTTTAATTTCATGTATTTCATTTCCTTCCATATTTCAATAAAGATGTTTTTCCTTTTACAAATAAACAAAAATGATAAGTATGGTTGTTTATACTCATTATTCGTCGTATCTGGTCGTATATCTTTATTGTTGCTGGTTGGTCGGAGAAGACTCTCATTCTCTCCGATATTCCTTTCCATAGGATCTCCAACACTCATGGTTGTTGACTTAAATGTCACAGACCACAACTGGTTTTAGTCGTGATCATTGCTTCCATGATACACACGCGCAACCAAATACTCTTTTCTTAAAGAAACATATGAGTATCCGGAGTACCAACTCAGACAATTTATATGGATTTCGTTATTTCTCGAATTTGAAGACTGTTATTTTATTTCAACATTCTGTTCTACTCAAGTTTGGCTACTGGTCGGGACACGGAAAGCCTCCTGGTCGAAGTCTCTCCTCTCCGCACGTGGTCCTGCCCACTGGAAGGAGCTTACTAGTGACGGTCATTTTCCTACGATCTTCGCTGCCAGTCGGATTTGAACATGAGCACGTTTAGCGAAATAATTTACAACTCTTCAATTCTTGAGATTCGATACGACCCGATCCGAATAGTTTCTAAACAAGGGTACTTATCTTTTTTATTTTATTTCATTTTTTGCATACGACCTTCATGCATATCTTCTTATTAGCAAATCTGATCTTTGTTATATCTTCCGACTACAAGTAGTATTTCATAGTACTTCGATAATGGAGAAGATCTAGACTAGTCGAAATCGTCAGTTGGTTCCGACCACATGATTTCCTAGTATTTTCTGGATCATTGTCATACACATTATCAGCACTCTTACCATGGTCATTGTTATTACTCAATTTCTTGGTCTACTGCTTTCTTTTAGTAACATTCATCTACTAATATAAGCAGTCGGGGGCTAGGAGATATATGAGTATTTAATAACATCGATAAAACAAAGCAAGATCCTCATTGATAAAAGGTAAGTTTCATTTTGCATATTCTAAATATTACATTTCCATTTACATAGTGGATCCACCAGACTAGTCGCTACATGATGGAGATCCGACTTTCATTTCTTCAGCAACTTTCTCTCTGAGAAGTCTTACTTCCTCGAGAAGTTTTGTTGCTTCACTTTCAGAGCAGTCGAAGTCTTCTTCCACAGCTTTAAGACTAATAGAGGGGTCGGAAGCTTTTAGTTTTGCTAAAGCAACGCTAACTCCATTGATAATAGTTTCCTTCATTGTCTGGGTATGGTTTTTCCTCATAGTTTTGAGTAGGCCTTGGAGATCTTCCAGAAGTTGCCCAAAATAGTTCATCTTTTCCGCTGGATCTCCCAAGGAAGGCAAGCTTGATCCTGATCCCATATCAAAGATCATTTTGTTAAGCGCCATGATTTTCTCATCAAGGCCAAATACAAGGGCTGCTTTTTTGCCACGCTCAAAGTCGAGGATTTTATCTGCTCGTTCAAGTGCTTGGGTTTTTTCTGCACAAATGGATAAAAATTAACACACACTTAAATAATTGGAGTTATGGAATACTGGTTAAGTCTACGACCAGTTACCTTTGATTTTCTTCTCACAAGAGTCGAAAACCTCCTTTTGTCTGGTCATCGCATGTTCGATCGACCGGTCTTTACCCTGATTTTCTTCCCTCAGTTTTATTATCATGGCTTCTTTGGCCTTGATTTCTTCTTTAATTTTCTCTAAATCTATCAAATATGATAGAAAGAGAAGGTTAAGCTATAAGGAGAATCAAGATAATAAACCTTAGGAGATCAAAAAGAGAAATGTACTTACTTCTCAGATCGGAGTGTTTCTGCTCCAAAGTTTTTATTATTGGTCATCCTCAGACCACGATATTTCTCGACCATGTGCTACAAGAATAAAATCTCTTTCTTTGGTAAAGTTTCCAGGGGAACTTCAAAAGAAAGAGTTGTAAGGATGGTCGTAGAACACTTACCCGAATTGCCATATCATTATATTCAGAAAAGATTGTATCTGGACCAATCTCAGCTTGACGGTCCGATATCTTTCCCCAGGCTTCATCAAGTTCCTTATCCTCGATAAATCGGGGAGAAAAAGGGAATTTGTTAACCTAAGGAGCATTTCCAGGAGGAGGTGGAACTTGTTGAGGGTCTTTGGGGATAACTACCTCTGGAGAAGGAGTAAGGATTACTGGAGGATCCTGAGCAGATGTTGAAGCCTGCTCGGGGGCTTCTTTTACTACTTCATCCTCAGCAGTTTTGTGCTTTAGGAGTATCCTGATCAGGAACCTCTACGACCACTTCTTCCTCAGGAACCTTTTCCTGAGGGGTACTCTGGTCGGACACGACCAGAACACCAGAAGATCTATAAAAAAAGAGAGAGAATGTAAGGAAGATCAAAGGTATGTATATATACGACCTCTTCATTTAATACATGTACCTTGTCGATTTTCTGAATTTATCCTTGTAGCGCATCGAAGCAAAGTTCGTTGCGCTGGCCTTCCTCTTCTTGTCAACTAATTTCACCGGTTCTAAACCGGTAGGGTTGATTAGATCCTGCACATCCACTGATTGAAAATCAGAAGCGATATCCGCGACTATTTCGTCAAGGATAAGGTCCCTGATCACCGGATCAGTGGGTGTAGATTTGTCGACCTCCAAAACAGTGGTCTCAGTAAACACTAGAGGGTCCTCAGTGACCTTGCTGGAAGGTATGACAACCGCCTGAATTCATCATCGGAGATAGTTAGGCGATGAACATAATTTGTCCAAAATATTATTTATGTTCGGCCACCTACCTCTGGAAGATTGACATCCTGTGCGGTCGAAGGGGAGATCGGATCATCAATTGGCTCACATCTTTCAGTGGCCTCATTGATTTTCAACCCGACCGACTACACATCAAAGATGATTTATGGTATACCGATCAGAAATAATATGTATAAACAAATAAACAGTGGTTGATTTTCTTACCTTGAGTATTTCAATTCTCTCTTCGGCGGACACGGCCGCTAGGATTCGGGGAAAGCTAGCTTTATCGCCAGGCTCTCCGACGCAGATCATTTTGATCCGGCTTCTAATATCATCAGAAGATAGAGCTGTAAAGGTAATATAAAAAGATTTAAGGATACGGAAATAATCGACTAAGATAGGTAAACTGGTCGGAATCATTAAATGGCTTACCATCTTTGGAATCTCTGGTCGTATCATCACGACCAATGTACTAGAGCATCTTATGTGCTCGGGCCTTCAGAGGGCTAACCCGGCGTATGGAAAAATCTTTTACTACATGCCAAGATGTTAAACCTTTGACACTAAGAAGCTTGATTGTTTCAGCCCATTTTCCTACTTTTCCCTCTTTTTCTGTAGAGTAGCGCCATCTCGGATTCTCGACCGCCTTTTTACCAGAATAATAAAGGTTGTCTTTCTTCGTGATCTTCATATAGAACCAGCTTTTCTTCCACGACGACCACGAAGATTTTGAGTACATAAAAATATACTCATCGGCTTTTCCGTCATGAAGACGCAGGGTGCACTCTCCAAGCGTCCCAATCGTCTTCCCAGACTTTGTCATCCTGTAGTAGTACCTGAATAGATCCAGATCTGCTGGAATCCCCAAGTACGCTTCGCAAAGGTAAACAAAGATGCTGAGATTAGCGATAGCATTGGGAGAAAGATTCACCAATTCAACTCCGTAATACTCCAGAACTTTAGGAAGGAAGGAGTGAATCGGTAGCCTAAATCCGCATTCAATATATGCAAGAAAAACAAGGATTTCTCTATCTTCACTGCTCGGGGAATGTTCCCCAACTACAGATCTCCAAGAAATCAGATCCCTGTTGGGAAGCATCCCGATCTTCTCCAAGTTCTCCAATTTCTTCTCACTCAAGTCGGAAACCGACCAGTTGATAATTTGGTCCGACATGGTCAGATTTCTTTCGGGTGGGGAAAGAAAAGGAGGTCGGAAGCAGTTTTTACTCGAGAGATGAAGAAGGAAAGTAGGAAGTAAAAAAAACCAAAGTCTACAAAGGGGTTTTTATAAGCTTCAGAATTTCTAACTGCAATAGGGAGTTATCCAAAGAAGTCCAATGGACACAAAAACTCTTCAAATTCCCAAAGCAAGTTCTCAACTTTAAAGTGAATACAAACCGCTTCAAATGCCCTTGCATTTAAATGAGCGTCATCCCGATACAACTTCATCGGAAGAAAGGTGTTCACACGACTTATTCATTTAAAGTTCGGGGGCTAGCTGACGAGGATTAAAACCTCTATATATTATTCAATATATATATATATATAAAAGACCATACGTCTTCATGGTCGTAACTCCTGAGGTGCACGACCTCACTAGTCGTAGAGATTCCAGAGGTTACATAATGGGTACCCTGGTCGGACGAAGGCCTAAGCCAAGCTCCCGACCAGGAGAACTGCTCGTAAAAGGTATGAACTGATTCCAAGAATATTCTCCACCGTATGATGAATGGAACACGTGCATATTCCATACCATACGATGTATCTTATGCGAACCACGACAACAAATAACCTCCATGCGGTTATATGTCTCATATACATGTAACAGTCGAGCGATTGGTTGTTTATCAACCATCGCTTGGCTCCGACCAGACGTATCGTTTCACATCAGGCGTCTTCTCTGGAAGTAACTGCCGCCTCTTCAAGGGCTATTTAAAGATGGAACCTGGACGGATCAAGAAAAAGGAGAAGAAAAGGGATAGAAGACAAGACATAGTCATCAGACTAGAACACAAGTCATAGTTTCGTGTGATAGGTCTGAGATTGTAAGGGAATAAGCAGTATTTTTAGAGGATACCTTGTAAATCCCAGTTCATATAAATAAAGAGCAGCCCCATTATTTCCTGAGATTTCTCACGTCACTTTCTCCTTTCTATTTTCGTAAGATCGACGTCTTGATCGTCGACAATGGGGTCGGGAAGAAAGGAGGAGATGGGGTCGGGAAGGAGAGAGAGATGGAGTCAGGAGGGCTTGATCTAGTCGAGCCGATTGATGGGTAAAAGGGTAAATTCACAAGTAACTGGAGGGGAGAATGAAGTGGTATATTGCCAAGGATATGGGCATACCGGTGGTATTAAAGTGAACTAGGATTATCATGGTATATATCAAAACCCTATATTGATGGAGGTGCATTAATTTTTCTACAGAGGCTTTCAGCACCATAATCAAGCCTAGCCTCTATAAAAACGTACACCCTATCGTAAAGTCAAATCAAATGCATATGTATCGGTCTATACATATTGGCAACATATGTTCTCAATTTTTTTTAATGGTGTTAGAAAGGGTGAGTGCATGAGCACACCACACATGGTGAGTGATAAACTTCTAAGCCGAATGTTGTTTGTTTGTGGGTAGAACCCTGTTCGGCTCTTTCCTTCACTAATGAGATCATCAAGAAATTATAATAGTATTGACCCTATCACGAACGGTTCCAATTCTATCACTATGTTGCATCTGCATACTTGTATTACATGGCAACACTTACTTTTTCTATTGTATACGTGTCACTTACTTCCACCACTGCATTATATCTAGGGATATGTTGAAACTTTTTGGCAGCAATCCGAGGGTCTCAATTCTCTTCCTCCTCGACACTTCAGAGTATCTATAATAGTCCATGTCATTTGTTACTAAGGGATGGACATATCAACATTTAGGTGATGTGGAGAAGAGATGGTGAGGAGAGAAGATGAGCTTGTTACTAGATGAAGAACTAAGCAAGTTGTTAATACCAAGACACAAGAAACAACAAAATACATTGTTGGAGACTTACTTGTTACCAAGGTTCAAGAAAGCGTTAGGCGCTAGGCGGGCGGTGGCCCGGGGCCTAGCGCCTAGGCGGACTAGGCGGCGCCTAGGCGGTGACTAGGCGGTGCCCAGGCGGTCGGCTAAACACGGTGCAGATAAGCCCATAATAGGAATAATATGATGAATTGAGCATGCATCAGACATTAAATTGAACAAGATAGAAGAAATGTTACCTGAAGAAGCAAGACATGTGCAATTTGATGTAGTCATGTATATTATCTCCCCTCCAAGGCTCCAAAAGCTTGATGTAAACATGTATGTATCATTGTACTGTAATCAAATAATGATGTAAACCTGTATATTTAATCAATGATGAGTTATTTTGCTACTGTGTTGTGTGAGAAATAATGTATGAATGAATGAAAGTATGAAACATATGCAGCCAAACATCTCAAAGACTTGACATATAAAATAATCAAAACATGACAGTGCCAACTCCACGTAAATGCTTCACAGAATCACAACACATATCACAGCACAATTGATAGCACATATCACAGCACAAATAATCAACAGTAAGTCAATAACATACATATAACACATTTTAGACACCTATTATAAATACTTCACAGAATCACAGCACAATTGACAATTCACAACTCAAATTAATTATCAAAGACAAATAGCAATATAGAGAGAAAAAGGGATGTATTACCGCAAACTTGCAGTAGCAAATCTAGAGCCATTGTAACCACCATCCATCTCCCCACCGTGCTTATAACCCACATCATCTATTATTCATGCATAAACAACAAGTTACTAGTCGCTAAAAAATGTACAATTAAAGTCTATACTGAAAAGGGATGCTAAAATGTAGAGTTACTAGTCGCTAAAAAATGTAGAATTACTGCAAGTAGTTCTCTGAGATAAGTACATTAATTCAGATAGAAAATTTCAGCAAGTTGAATTGATCAACTTGAGACCTTGGAAAAGGGATGCATTGTAGTTGGACAGGATCAAAGGCTAAGGCAGAGATAAAGCAAGCGAATGTATTGTAGCCTAGTGACAAGGTTTCGGGCTGATAAACCAAAAGTGCACACTTTGCACGATTAAAAGGGTTAAAGGCATGGCAAATAAATTGTTCTACCCATAACACAAAGTACTAGACAATCTATCTGTCCATTATTAGCATCCCATGATAGTCTTCTTTGAACTCTATTCATTGCTTTGTAAAAGACCAAAGAAAGAACAACTAGAAAATTTTCAATGATGGTGCAAACTTTACACAAGTCTAAAGTCTTATACAATAATCATCACTAAGGTTCAATGGAACAAACAATTTGGTCATAATACATATATACTTTCCGCATATTTTTCAATTTTTTTGGGTGTGCTAGTGGCACCACCCCTAACTCCACCTTTGCTCCTTATCATCAGCTCTTCCAATGGTAATCAACAAGCTGAACCGCCTGGTGCCTACTTAGGAAACTCATCATGATCCCCAATCATAAACTGAGAGAATATTCAATTATTCACTACCAGGTGAAAATCATGGTGCCCTACACGCCTCTTATGCATCATCATCGACATCCAATCATGCTCAATCATGAAGTCAGAGTAGTGAAAAAGACATGGCAAAGCTGGTAAACCTCTGAACTCCAGCTAAAGAGTTATAGCACAAATAAAGGATTCATGTTGAAAATTTCAGAATGTAAAGAAGGACGTCTGCGTAACAACCAAATACCAACAGGGCCTTCTGAGCAAGGCAGAAGGGTAGAAGTTACCTTAGCAAGCAGGGAGCTGCCGCCGGCGGGGCTGCGCCATGGGGAGCTCTGGCCAGGAGCAGAGAACCAAGAAAGAAGAAGCAAATGGGAGAGATAGAGAGTGAGAGGAAATGGGGAGTGAGAGAAGTAAAGCAAGGAAGAAGAAAGCAATGGCCTGGGATGCATTCGGCAGTGAGGAGATCACTCACCAGTCATCACTTCATCAGCGATTCAGCCTGACGAGCGCGAGCGCAACAAGACATCGCCACGAGCGAGCAACAACGCGCTGGGCATCAAGCGATGAAACGGCGGCGTGCGGCTGGGAAAAGTAGCGGGCAGCGGCGCTAGAAGCGAGCGACAAAGGGAGCTGCGGTGCTAGGAGGAGCAGAGCAGCGGTGCTAGGAGGAGCAGAGCAGCGGTGCTAGGGGAGCGGCGCAAGAGAAGAGAGGCGAGTCAGAGTAGAGAGGCTGAGAGGAGAGGTGGCGGCGAGAGGGGACCAAGAGGGAGTTCGGCGGCGCGGAGTAGAGGAGGCGGCGACGTGGGAGGGGCTAGAGAGGGGAGGTTAGCGGCGCAGGAGCAAAGGGGAGGGACATACTTCAAATCCTCGATTCGGCGGCGCAGGAGCAAGGGCGAGCTCGAACCCTAGCGGCGACGAATGGACGGGTCGTGGCGTCGGGCGCATCAGGTCTTATCTCCCACCTCGGCGCCCGCCTCGCCCAACGCTGCCCAGCGCCGCCAAGGACCGGCTTGGACCGCCGAGCCGGTCAAAGGCGGTCCTCCCGCCTAGCCCGCCGCCTGGAAGGAAAGCGCGGCGCTCGCTCCCCGCCGAACGACTAGGCGCCGCCTAATTAGCGCCTACAACCGATTTTTAGAACCTTACTTGTTACCTAAAAACTCGTTTTGTGGGTCTCACTGTCTCTAAGCACACTTGAAGCAATTAAAGTATTAGATACAAGCTCAAGAAACAATCCATTGAAAGGTTTGTTTCTTTTTATTAGATTAAGTACTCTATCTCCTCTTAGTAACAAACTAAGAAACAAATCATCGTAGATGCTCTCTCATACTCAGTTGTCTTATTTTGTCACTCTTATAATTCCTACGGTATAACCATGTATCAATGTGAAAGCTACGAATCAATCATGTTACAATATTAACAGTTGCATTACGTCAAAACAATAAAGGCAGCCATAGAGGTAAATTTTCTAGTGTACAACAAGAAAAAAAGCAAATATATTTGAAAATGAAAAAACTATAGAAGCATACATTGGGTTAAAGATGTATCAATGTGAAAGGTACAAATCAATCATGTTACAATATTAACAACTGCATTACATTAGAACACTAAACACAACAATAAAGGTAAAATTAGTTTCCAATGTACTAGAAGAAAACATAGCAAATATGGAAAAAAATTGTAGAAGCATTCTGGGAATAAGAGTAGTAATTACTAATTACCATAGACATTGCCTTGCTTTGTATGTTAGTATATAATGATAGTGACTTTGTATATCTAAATGATTTGTGAGTATTATGATTGTGGCATTCCCGACTCTAAGAAAGTAATCCTTGACCAAATAATAAATGAGATTTAAACATTTAGGAAAAGATTGAGTGAATTTCAAATGCAGGAAGGAACCGCACCAGTGTCACACGGGACGTGATGCTAGTCTCTTTGTATGCAGTCGTTTCGTGTTCATTAATTCTTCATTTGGATCTTACTGTGTTGATTAGTGACATCAATCCAGTTAAGCAAAATGTTTATCAGGTGGTGGTGGTCAATTAGAGAGCTGTACCCAAGATGGCTTAGAGCATGTACAAATGGGCTTATGTCAGCTGTCTATAGCCTCTGTCACGTAGGATTTTTGCTGACGTGGATGAAAGAGAATGAAGAGCGAGAGAAATGCTGCCTACAATCCTGTAGTCGATTGTGGCACTAGAAACAAGAAAAACATTAAAAGATTATGTGTTGTTTACAATCTTATAGTCGACTGTATCACCACAACCATTGTATGAGCTGTCTTTAGTGTTGTCTACAGGTGATATGGAGAGTTACTACAGACAATGGCTGTCTGTACCATTGTACATACCTACACACGCTTTCCAACATAAGTACGTTTTGGCGTCTCTTTTTTGTCGCATGTGTGCATGTATCCTATCCGGGAATTTATTTCAAATTCTCGGCTCATCCATATGATCCTGGCAGGGAATGAATTTTCCAATCAAACCCTAAGGGCAATAAGCGCGACTCGAGGGCACACTCCGTCTCTTGCTTGCTCATTGCGCACCTCGCCGCCATCAAGCATGCAGTGTTGACCGTTTTCGTGTTGGATGCACCGATGACCGATCAAGATTTGCAGAGGATTGATGCCGTCGTTGAGCATCTTGTTGCCGGCGCTGGGGTGGGTGCCTCTTGCGATCTCGCGAAACTCCTCCTTGCTGACAGGCGACATCAGCATCAGCTTGTCTGACGAGGTTATCAGCCCATTATTTCTTGGGTGTTAGCAGGGAGCATGGGAGGTCGACGCGACGCTGCTTATGGCCCATGGCCCGTGAGACGCAAGCTTAGACATCCTCCTTCTTCTGAAATTCCCACATATATTTAGCTAGATGTTTTTAATTCCATTTATTCATTTACTTTCCTATAAATAAAATATTCAGAACATGCTTTCAATGAGTGAAAAGGCCAAGCTAAAACTAAGCTTAAGGATAGTAGAGAAATCCAAGAAACTAACAAGTATGCTAACCCCCACCAATAATTTCTACAGGAAACATTGAAATGGAACAAAGTTTTGCGCTTGTAAATATATATATATAAAATATGTGTAGACGAACTGTAATCTCAATTAATATAAACTTGTCCACGTAAAATGAAGAAGATAAAATTGATGGAACCATACAAACATCACGCCCTAATAAAACTTGATGAACATTATATATATATTGACCCTAAAATTGATGGAACTATACAGACGTGACGCAGTTAATTAGAAAACATTTCAAGTGTGATCTTATTTGGGGGGAACGAATTTGGCATTTAAGGGCGTGTTTAATTAGCTGCTAACATGTATTCGTGGCTCGTATGAGTGGATGCAACTTTGGGCTGTTTGGTTGTCCGCATGCATGCGTGTTCGGCCAAGAAAAATCTGCACAAACTTACTTGACGCCCGAATCCGGATGCAAAGATTTGGACGACGGGGAAACAGTGCAGGACTGGGGCTGGATCTCGTCGGGGAGAACTTAAAGCCATGGTTTGGTAGACAAGAATTGGGTCAGGTGGGATCAAAGCGCAATGAACTTGGTAGAAGACGTTCGCTGGTCCAGTATTCGAGCTCAGTCTGATCCACTGGTAAACGTAGCCTTCGGTTTGTGCCGCCCATTCAAGTTCAGGCCCATGACTATCGCAACAGCGATGGCGCAATCACGGCACCGGCCACCCCGTCGCACAGAGCCGGCGACCTCGATCTTCTCGCGGCTACTTTTCGCCGACCTTGTCCAACGCCGGCGAATCCTTCCGGCTTCCTTTACTGTCTCCGCAGATTAGCTCCATCTCCTTTCCCAATTATTTTTTTGGGACAAAATCGGCATCTCACCTCCTCGACCAATCGGTGACTTCCCCGGAAGGCCGGAACTCTCCCCTCTTATCCAATCCAAGCTCCCCAGCACATGTCCAAGTTAACGCAGATAAGAGACACAACTTTTGCAAGTATTTGCGCGTGGAACGCAAGTTTTTTTTGTTAGAGGTTGATCCAGTTAAGGATTAAGCCCTTGCTGGCATGTTTTCAACTTTTGTTGTCTAAATTTCGTCGTGACAATGCAATTCCGGGTATTACATTTCTGAAATCCCATTACATACATGTTTTCGGCCTTCTGTTGATCATTACGTTTTATGTTGTTTTGAGCTTCTTTTATAGTTCATTGTTTCGAAATGAGTGGCTGTAAATAATGCTTCCAAAATCATAATTTAGGAGTTGGACCAATATGAGAGACAACTGTTTCATGATGACAACATGTGTTTACCCCTTTTTCCCCCCACTAACCTAGAGAAACATTGGTCTTACCGATGATAACATGTGTGGAGACAGTAAGCTGTAAGCTTATAGAGTAATGGAAGGGCATCCTTCAAATTGGTAAAAAATATCGGTTTTCATTACATACAGATTAAAGCTGTAAGCTTGGACCACTATATCTTTCTCTTGTTTATATTTTACCTCACATGTTGCTTGCATTGTGTATTACGGTATTTTCTCCCTTGTTCACAAATAATGATTTCTAATGCATAGTGCCACCCTCAGATCTGAACTATACATAGATCAATCTCAAGATTTATCTTCAGATCTAAGAGAACCTCTCAATCTTACCTGTATCTCTGAACAGTTCATGTCCACATGATATTATCTAGTTCTAAAAGTTGATACAAAAGTTGTCCTACAATGGATGCACAAAATGTTTCGATGTTTTCAAAATATCAAAATGGTAGCTAGGGTTGCAAGAAGAAAAATACTGAACTCGGTCTCCAGACTCCTTGTAATGGTCTCATGCGAAGGTACTCCATTTTGGATTAGAACATCATAGGTAATTCCTTACTCCATTTTGCTTTGATTACTAGTAAATTGTTGGTCATGGTCAATAAAAGCTGAATCAAACGTTTTAGTTGAAGTCAGTCTGAAAGTAGGGACTACATGCCATTGAATTCACCCTAAAAAATATAAGAATTCAGCTATGCGCTTAAGATTGCCAATTCCCAATGCTATGAATGCAAAGTCAATCAACCGGTCCTTCCTGCTTGGTTCTGTCAAATGTTACATTCAGCAGGTATGCATCTCCTGATCTTTCAGCATCAAAGCTTTTTATTTGTATAGTGAACAACATGCAAAAGTTAATAAAGCTGCACACTAAAGCCAGTTTTGACGACATGAAACTCATACATTATTTTTTTGGGGGTCATTTTTCCCCGACCTCAGCCAAATGGTGCAGCTACTTGTCTGGTGTGCTAGTTCATTTAGGTTATTCCCTTGAAAGGATGCTTGAAGTTGAAGGCCATGTGCAAGGTTATATTAAATAACATAGTATTTTGCAGTCTACAATAGGAAAAGGTCCTCTAGGTCTGAATTCTCTGTTTGTTTTCACTTTAATTATTATCTGGCAGCTTTATAATTTTGGTTCTTGTTTTGCTTTCACCTGTTTAGCATATTAAAAGTTGTAAACTACAGAGGTGTGTGTCTGTGTGAGCTGCTTCCCCCTTTCTGTTTTCTTCTATATCGACAAGAAGCCTGCAAAAACGTGATATAAGAATACCCACTTTCTATGGCTAGTTACATTACACTGCCATCATGTATCTTTAATCAAAGCCTTATCGGTAATTGCCTCTATTGTATTAAAACTTGGGAGACGAGTTTTGGCTCCTTGTGAGTTGTGAGTACTCTTGAAGCAAGTACAACTATCCATATCTTTCAATATCTTCAACGAACTTTAATAATATTTACTTGGTTTTTCCATTCTTTTCCTTTCCTTTTTTTAGGTCTGCAAATAATGGAGATTTATGTTGTGGTTTCTGGTCGTTTACTGTTTAGAATTCATACAAGAGATCATTGAGAATTCTGCAAAGGACCCTCATAACAACTAAGGCATTCCTTTTTAAGATGAACAATTCCTACTTATTACTAAATCACCTCATGTAATTAAAAAACACCTCTTTCGAATCGCATTTTATATTCTAGAATGTATCTGATCTTTTCTGGGACCTTTTTCTTTGTGACGGTTTTAGTTTCTTACGAATTATGATCATGGGAAGTTGTGTGTGATGAGCAATGAAATGATTATTCAGAAAAGGAATCTTGCTTCTTTTCAAGGCCATATAATGCCTTTTGCTAACAAGCTAATTTCAGGTTAATTTGATGCTTTGCTACAGTAAGTCCTTTCAAGAGATAAAAGGAATAAATCCATATTACACTCTTGAACTATAGCCCGAGTTCAAAAAACACCTTCAACTACAAAACTGTTCATTTTACACCTCTGAACTATTGAAACCAGAGCAAATCACCCCTTACCCTAAATCACCCCGGGTTTGGATTACGTGGCATCCACGTTGGCACCCAGCCCACTTGGCGATCGAGAGGGATTAAAGGGGCTCTGAGGAGATCCAAAACCGGGCAGCGAGGAGGCCATGGCGCGCCTGGCTGGGCTCACCGCCGGCGGAGGGAGGCGCCGCGGCGCTGGCAAGGGCAGGGGCGGGTCGCCCAGAGTGTGGTGGCCTCAAGGGCACTGGCGACGAGGACGGCGGCGCTAAGGAACGGCGGCACGGGGCGAAAAGGCGGCGGCTCGGGCGCTCGGGCCATGTGCGGTGCCGGCGGTGGAGTGGCGCGGGGAGGAGGGCAGCGCGCGCATGAGCTGTGCCCGAGGGTGAGGAGGCCGGTGGTGGGGTCGGGGGAGTCTGGGGGTGGCCGAATCGGTGGGGCGGCGGTGGCCGGAGGCGGAGGAGAAGAGGTGGCGGCGGTGGAAGCCCTTGGTGGCGGGGAGGACCAATGGAGGCGGGGGAGGGCTTCCTCGAGCCTTGGGGCACCTCGTGACGGGGTCGGTTGGGGCAGCGGCTCACTGGAGCGGTGGAGGCGGCGAGGCGGCGTGCTCCCCTCTGACCGGCCCGACGCCTATGTCGGCCCGGCATCGCCGCCCATGCTGGCTCTTGGGCACTCTCCGTCCCATCGGCTATAAAGAGCCCAATGCCACCCTGTGAGCTTCCCTTGCCACCTCAGTACTCTTTCCACCTTCTCCCTTCTTCAATCAAGCTCAAGCACAAGGAAAGGTGTGAGCACCCGCTTTCGGCCATGGCACAACCTCGTTGCCGCCGGCACTCCAGAGCTCCCCATGTTCCACCAACCTCGTCACCATATGTTCTAGGCCACAAGCAATATTTCCCCTAACCTAATTTTGCATTTGCTTCACAGGAGCACACCGAAGCATCATCTTCCTTAGCTTCGGCCGCAAAGCACCCTTTTCTTCCCCGCGTCCGATCTGGTGAGCTTTCCTCTAATCACCTTCTCCCTGAGCATCTACTAACCTCACTCAAGCCTCCCTAACCTTTCTTTGTCTCCCTCTTTGCTCAGGATCTCACCCCCGCGTGGAGCACCACCGCGCTGCCTCGGGTGGACGTCGTTGGCCATCCTCCGGTCAACCCCATCACCCCTCCTCACTCTGGTAAGTTCCTAATGCCTAATGGCTATTAATGCACGCGCTATTTTTGCTTAAACAGTGCCAGGTGCGTTGATGCCATGTTCGGCCGAAGCTCACCGCCGCCTAACCCCACCGCACCGCCGGGTCGGAATGCTAGGGTCCTCGCCGCTGGAGCACAGGGAGGCGAGCTAAGCGCGTGGCGGCGAGCCAGGCAGAGGCTGGGCGCGGGACCAAGCCCGATGCCGGTGGCAGCAGGGAGGCGCTGGGCCGAGAGCAAGAGTGACGACGCCATGGGGAGTTCGGCTAGGAGCAAGGAATCCAACACGTCATGACGCCACATCAGCGGAACATGTACATGTGGACGTCACGTCATCCAAAACTAGGGTGGTTTAGGAAGAGGGGGTGATTTGCTCCGGTTTCAATAGTTCAGGGGTGTAAAGTGGACAGTTTTGTATTTGAAGGTGTTTTTTGGACTTAGGACATAGTTCAGAGGTGTAAAATGGACTTATTTCGAGATAAAACACTGTTCCAATTTTTCATTCCTATGTTGTAACAAACACGTGGAACTTCAAAGTTCAAAGCTTTCAATTTTGTCTTCCTTACTTTCTTTTCTTATAGTTGTAGTTAAGCAATCACCAACAGCCATGAGAAGACTGAGTTATATTTAGGGCTCCAATTAGTCATGATTTGCATTTACCTTCGGTGAATTAATATATGCTAATGTTTCATGGTCCCCGGTAAACTATTTTGTAGACCTATTTCCAAACATTGAGTAGTCCAAAAAAGTAAAAAGGAATAGCGGGTGGCATATAGTAGCATTGTTCCTTTTGATATGAAAAGAAGAGGCAAACGAACAGTTTGTAAAAGGGTTACTTAGATACATGCGACTCTAGAGTTATATATTTTGAAATATACCACTGCAAAGTTTAGCCTTAGACATATGCTACTCTGGAGTTGAATAATTTTGAGATGGGGGAATTGATCATATACCACACCTTTTGTTCACATTTAACAAAAACCCATGAAGTACAACGTAATAGATCATATACCACATCTCTTATTGCATTCTTTATATTTTTGACATTACCAGGTTATTTAAAGGATTTTCTTTTCTTTTGTCCATAATCCGCACTCGAAATGACATTCTTGCCCTTCTTCCTCCTCCTCCCCTCGGCACCGCCCTTCTCCTCCTTCCAGACTTGCGCCACACTTGTCCTCCCGAGCCGTCGCCGCTCTCCTCCTCCTCCCGAGCCACCGTCGCCCTTCTCCTCCTTCCCCGACGTGGCTGCCACCCTCCTCCTCCCCCGTGGCCACCCTGCGCAGCCTACACCTCTCCTTCGACGGAGTTCCCGCGTCCTCGCACGGCTCCACCACCATCATGCGACCGACATCGCTGCTGCTTCGTAGGTCGTTGGGTCAGAGCAAGGAGGAAAGGAAGAGAAGAAGGGGAGGGGCAAATGGGTCATTTCATCTGCATAGAAAAAGCAAAAGAAAAGAAAATCAAGTTAATAACCCGAAAATGGTAAAAGATAAAAGACACAACGAGAGATGTGGTACATAATCTATTACATTGTAATTCAAGCTATTTTGTTAAATGCGAGCCAAATGTGTGGTATACAATCAATTCCCACCTTTTGAGATATGCCATTATGAACTTTTTTGAACCAAATTACCCCTTTGCTTTCTCCTCCTCCCCCTCCTATCCACCCCTTTCTGTGGCCGCTGTCATGCGGTGGAACATTGACCTGTTGGGGAGAGCGTCTTCGGCAGCTGCTGGGTGGCGGCACCCTGGGAGTAGAGCTGCGTGAGGCCGCAGAAAGGAGCAGCGGCTTCTCGCCGTCGGTGCTCGGCAGGGGGCGTGGGGGAGATCGCCGCTGTTTAGGTACAGCGGATTCTTGAATTCTGCGATGGCGCTGACGAAGTTGCGACCCAGCCGTTGCCACTTCTTGGGTGTTGCTGATGCAGGCGGAGTCGGTACAGGTGGGGAGGGAATCGTCTAAGCGAGTGACATGCTCCACCATCTCATCGTCGGTGCACGGCCTCCCCCGACTAGCACTCCAGTGCCGCGACCAATCGAGTGAACGAGACAGACTTTTTTTGCTGGAGTTTTTTGGTCCACGAGGTGGAGTACGGTCTTCACCTCCACAAGCAAGAGGAAGAATAAGATCGGGTGGATAGGAGGACGGAGGAAGAAGGTACGGAGGAGGGAGGAGTAATTTGGTCCAAAAAAAACCCATAATGATATATCTCAAAATTATGCAACTCTGTAGTAGTGACGTATATCTAAAGATAAACTTTGCAATGTCAGATTTCAAAATATAATGCTGCTTTCTTCTACAAATTCTAAGCGGTACACACATTCTGAATTTCTTGTGCTTGTTTCAGTATCTGAAATGCAATAAATGCAACAGCTATTCCCGATACGTTGTGTATCCATCTTTTGATCCGCAGCTCGTACATTTCCGTCTTTTTGCAGTGGATGCTGCCGAAAATTTGCTCCAGCTGCCGTACAGCTTCAAAGTTACAGCTGCACACACTGTAAGCTTTTTGTTTCCAAGTCAAGGGACACTGAAACTCCCTCTCTCCTGCTCTAGTTGTTATCCTGTACATTACTGGTAGTACTTAGTAGAACTTTCCTGTACATTTCTAGTGTCTATATTCCACTCTCTTTTTTTTTTTTTTGAAAAGGCCTAATTATTTTCTCTTGATTCTCCATTATTTTGTCTCTGCCTCTCTGGTAGTCTAGTGCCCCTAATGTTTTTGTTTATAGTTGGTCCTCTCCTTATCGCCAGTAGTAGTTTTTTTTTCCTTTCTCAGACCCCTAATGTTTTTGTTTATAGTTGGGTCCTCTCCTTATCGCCAGTGGTAGTTTTTTTCCTTTCTCATTGGGGTATTAAAATGGATAGCACATCACCGTTGCCCTTGTTTATTCAGACCTATTTATTAGTTTTATAACAACGAGGATTTCGAGCTTTTACAGTTACAGCACATCTTGGATTTGACTGGACTTTTTTATTTTTTCACTTTGAATAAACTCCAGCTACTGATTTCCCCAAAGGCCAGAGCTTTGCTCCTTTCGGTCTTATCCCCCAGTTGGACAGCTGTGCAGGTTGGCTAAACAAAGCAGGTTTGGTTTTGTCATTTGTTGTTAGTATTATGTTAGTAGTAGTACTACATTTATTAACAGTACCTTACTGTACTGGAGGATTTGGAGATTGCCCCGTAGTAGTAATTAGTCTCATTGTTAGTAGGCTCTATTTGAAACGCGGAAATTATCTAAGTTTTTTGGAAACAACCAAATTGTCTTTTATGAAATTTCTTCAAAATTCTGAGCTTTAAACATGGCCTTAAGCTTTCTTGAAACAGTGGGCAAAAAGAAGAGGAGGAAACCAGAATCTACGTTTGAAGCCTTATATGCGAGTCTGAAAATTCAAAAGAAGAGGAACATCGGGAATGCTGCAGCCCATGAGTAGATGAAAATGAAATGCTGAAGTATTGTTGTTACTACTACCGGGTAGACAGACTACTACTGCTCCAAGAAATGAAATGTAGGGCACATCCTCCGATGTGATTGCTTTTCTTTCTCTTGCTATTGTTTTAAAATAACAGATGAAAGTGGGGAAGAAAAGACATAAAGGACAAGCATAGCAGATCCAAACCTGAGTTATCATGCTTATGAAAATATATGGTATATTTCTAAATCTTTGTATATTTTGACGTAGTAGAATAGTAGTAGGAAAATCAACTAAGTCACTACAGTTATTAACTGTTTTATAGTTAGAGCTGTTTCACATGTTTGTTTTTATTTATCTTTTGTCTTGCTCCCTATTTTTAGTTGCTTAGTTGCTCAATGAAAATGGAAGTACTCCGGTACACTTTTGCAGTCCAACCAATCAGCTGGTTGGTCAAAGGAGACAGAGAGAGTTACAGAGAGCAGGAACCCCGCCATTCTTGTGCAGACTGCCCCCAAATCTCTTTATTATTTCTGTCATTTTCCCATCTTTAAAATCTTTTCCCCATTGGCTTCGGTATAATACTGGCACAACCAGCTACTGGTGCCTGGTAGTAACCGGACACAGGGAAAGCAAAACTGGAGTAGGTGTCTCCTCTTGTCTGTCTTCGTCCTCGTTTGAGTCGAAGCAAGCAAACCAAGAAACACAAGCAAGAAGAGCTCCTCACATGCTACATGGAAGGGAGGGAGGGAATTGCGGTGGCAGGTGGCCGTGAAGCCGGCCTTGGTGTGTTCAGAGCAGATGTGTCCATGACAGAAGCACAACAAACAGCAAAGGAGTACCAGTCCTCTCCCTCCTTGCCGTCGACGTCCCCCACACCTTCCCCGCCACCGGCTGCGGCTGGCCATGGAGGGGATGCAACCACAACGCCAGCTGCGTGGAGTTTGGGTGGTGAGAAGCCGAGTGAGGCCGCAGGGGACAGCGGCATGCAGATGGCGGGGTTCAGTGAGCATGCCAACTTGAGCTCAGGGCGGCGTAGGGGCCGGCCTCGCGGTTCCGGGAGACGCCAGATCCTAGCCACTCTAGGTCTGTATGTTCCCTCTGAAGTCTGAAATGCAAAACTTCTTCTTCTTGAGCAGGCCAAAGTTTCCATTTTTGCTGTTTAGGTTCTTGCTATGTTTGCTTTCCTTGTGGATTTCTGTTTCATTGCTAGGATGGGGTCCAGTTGGGATGATATGTATGTTGCCCTTTTACACTGAAGAGGGCTGTCCGGTCAATATCCGTTAGCACAGTTCTGCTGTTCTTGTATTGTCGCATTCTTCTCCTATGTTATTAAAGTGCTTCTTATGATTCTTCCCCCTTTCTTCGTACCAACCTTTCGTGAGATTTTTCCTAGGTGGATTAACTAATCGACCTAATCCTTTGCATGGTTTGGTTAATTTCATATAGATTGACTGTGGTTAAGGTTTCTGTTTCCTACCATCTTGTAGTTTAGTTGTTCAGAAATGTACAATTGTTTGCCTGATCGGTATTGTCCAATGCTTGTGAAGGGGAATGGTATGCGCTGTCAGCTGGAGGGAGCTTCACACCTCATGTCATCATTGTCGCTGCTGGGGAGGTAAGCTCTCTTTGACATCACAATATTAAGTTTCCTTCACATATAGGTCAGTAGTTTGGCATTGTGATCTGGTGATGAATGCCTGTGGCACTTTGAGAAACACACTGTGTTCTTGTCCAATTTGTTGGTAGGATGTGGCGGCGCGCATAATGTCCTTTTCCAAGAAGGGTCCACGCTCGGTGTGCATCCTTTCTGCCAATGGGACCATCTCCAATGCAGCCTTGAACCAGCCTGGCTCATCCGGTAGCAGTACCTTCACCTACGAGGTATGAAATCGCATTAAGATTTTACTCTTTGTATCTTATCACTCGCTGTAATGTTGTGAGTTATGGCCTAGGGTTATTAGTGTTGAAGTATAAGTGAATTGTCCGTCTTTCCTCGTTAGCTTAAGCTTTTAAATGAATTGATTGGTGTACGCAACTCAATATGGTATCAGAGTTAAGAGGTTTTGAGTTCAAGACTCGGTTGGTGTAATTAAAAATAATAATTGCAGCCCACTTCTATTCCATGTCTTAGGACTGGGGGAGCCTACACGTGAGAGAAAGTGTTGAAGTATAAGTGAATTGTTCATCTTTTCTCATCAGCTTAAACTTTTGAGTGAACTGATTGGTGTACGCAACTCAATAATTAGCTATTGTGAATTTCTGATGTGTGTTTCGTTTGTGCTGAGTACTCTGGACCAATTTGGTCTTATTTAGGCTTAGTATTGTCTAGTGCAAGGCAACTCAGCAAATGGCTATCTACATGAGGACAGATAAATTTCTTGCTTTTTTTTTGAATGGGTATTTTTTTCATTATTTCATCTGTTGTTCTCACTTGATATCAAATTCTCAACCACCTCAGCATAAGCCACTTTTAAAGACTTCATTAGAAGTCATGAAACATTATATCACAGATTCACAGACGGTAGGCCTACTCTGTTGAAAAAAGGCTTTCTTTTGCCATTATTTTGTGTGTCCATTATAGGTCGCACTGATTTTGGGCAGTTTGTGTTAGCTTACATGCATAAGTCTGCAAATGTTAAGTGAGGCTCGGTAATGTTAGCTTACATGCATAAGTCTGCAAATATTAAGTGAGGCTCGGTAACATCATCCAGAAAACCGTCAATGGTGGTAGATGATCATGGGATTTGTTCTAAGGTCTCCCATCTGCATGAGAGAGATGGCAACAAAAGTCTTTTGAGTGGCAGTATCAGTCTAGGATAACGAACTAGTCCTATATCTCATCCCACATACATGTTTGTGTTTATGCTGCTCGCTTTTTTTACCTCTAAAATGGCATTATTTTGTGTATCTGATATCAGGGTCGTTTTGAGATTCTGCAATTGACTGGCTCCTTCACAATCGCTGAGGAAGGTGGTCGAAGGAGGACCGGTGGGCTCAGTGTCTCACTTGCTGGCCCCGATGGCCGTGTAGTTGGTGGTGTAGTGGCTGGGATGCTGCGTGCTGCCAGTCCTATTCAGGTATAAACGGACCGAACAGCAAGTGCCAAATTACCAATGCACTCACACTTAAGTCATCAAAACAGAAAACATTGATCTCTGTTGGTTCATTAGAATGTGTAATGTATCGCACTGCATACGGATAACAAACTTTGTAGCCATCTATTCTTTGTTCTCTAACACAAACCTTCTGGACAGGTGGTTGTTGGGAGCTTCCTGCCCAACAGCCTGAAGCAGCATCAGAGGAGGATGGGCCTGCAACAGCAACAATCATCTGCTGCTCCGGCACTACCAGCGGCCGCGTCTCCTCCCGCTGTGCTCACAGCTGCAATGCCCATTTCTCAGGCAGCACCTGGCAACGGCTGCCATGCGCCGTCGGTATCCGCCACACCCCTGCAAGCCCATGCCAATGCGGAGCACAGTGCAAGTAGCGCCATGAACCTGAACTCAAACTCCACCGGCTTCACGATGGTCGGTTGGCCTGTCAGCTCACAGTCCATGGGGATGGGGCACAGGGCTTCGCCTGATATCAACGTCTGCTTAACTCCTCAGGAGTAGGATTGGTTGCCATTTTTTGTCGCCCCCATCCCTGACACATTTTGTGTGGCATAGCTCAGACTGGCCATATGTCATAGTTTAGCCAATCAGCTAGGTCTGTAACGTTAATTGGGGGAGAAAGTAAGCTAGAGTAAGGACAATTTAGCCAAGATCCGATAGAATGTGATAGGTGCTCTAATCTGATGATCTTTAGGAGGAGATGCCAATTTGTTGGACTTTTCGTTCATTTCGTTGTGACTTTTGCTGTTACTGTGGCGGTTACTTCTGTTCCATTATTACTGTGGCTTCAATCTGTGCATGTTTTGGTCGTGCTGTGTAGCCTGTTCTATTTTTCTTTGCTGATCCTGTCGTTTTCAAGGATTTTTCAAGGATTCTGGTGTCTCGCACCTGATTTCTTGATAAAATGTCCGATGTGTCTGTATTACGTGCCCTGTATCGTAGTACAAGCTGGGCTGTTGTATTGATGGAGCTGGAGTAGCGTATCATGTGGTTGATTGAAATGCGCGTCACAATAGAAACACTGCAGAACTCTGACAAACGCTCACCGTGCTAGATTCACAAATGCTTGATACTACAAACTGTTGGAATAGTCTCACCTTAGTTGTGAAAACACAACGGATCTAACTTAAAAGTAGGGAAACTTTTGAGGATAAGAAGGCCCTTGCAATCCTACAATTGGTATCAAAACTTGATTCAAACATCTCTAGCTTAATGGACATTATTGTGTGAAGACCTGGTAGATTGTGGGCCTGAGGAACTATCGGTGAATGGGTGAATGGCTGAGAGAGACTAATGTTTGAATGTTTGTGGAAGGGTAAAAGACCTAACCTAAAAGAAAGAGAGTCCCCCATCTCATAGACTAGTTTTTGACGATAAGGATGACCTCACTAATGTTTGAATATTTATGAAAAATCAAAGATCTAACTTAAATCACCTCACAGGCTAGCTTTTGAGGATAAAGTTCTTAAGCTATACAGCCTGCCCGGTGGCCTCATAACATGCCACAAACTCAGCTTGCATCGTTGAAGATGCCGTAAGGGTTTGTTTGGAGCTTTTCCACGAGATAGCTCCTCCAGCGAGTGTGAAGATATAACCTGACGTGTATTTCTTAGTATCAACACATCCCGCAAAATCTGAATATGAAAAACCAATAACTTCAAAGTTATCAGAATTCTTATATGTGAGCATAAAAAGCTTAGTAGCTTGCATATAGCGTAAGACTTTCTTAACGGCCTTCCAGTGGTCCGGTCCTGGATTTGACTGATATCTGCCAAGCATCCCGGTTATAAAAGCTAAATCAGGGCGTGTACATACTTGAGCATATATAATGCTTCCGACAGCTGAAGCATAAGGAACCGATTTCATCTGATCAGTTTCATATTGGTTCCTTGGACATTTAAATGTCCCAAACTTATCGCCCTTAACAATAGGAGCAGGCGAGCCAGAGCACTTATGCATATTGTATTTCTTCAGTACTCTATCAATGTATGCCTTCTGAGATAAACCTAATATTCATTTGGACCTATCTCGGTGAATCTCAATGCCAAGAACGTAAGAGGCATCACCAAGATCCTTCATGTCAAAACTAGATGAAAAAATCTCTTGGTCTCAAACAACATATCCTTATCACCGCTGGCCAATAAGATGTCATCCACATAAAGCACTAAGATGGTGAATTTACTCCCCTTGAACTTAACATATATGCAGTTATCAACTTCATTTTTCTTAAAACCAAAATTCCTTATCATCTTATCGAATTTGAGGTACCACTGCCCCGATGCTTGTTTTAAGTCATAAATTGATTTCTTAAGTCGACATCCCATATGCTCCTTGCCTTCCATGACAAAACCTTCTGGTTGAGCCATGTAAACGTTCTCTTGCAAGTCGCCATTAAGAAATACTGTCTTAACATCCATCTGATGTAGCTCTAAATCATAATAAGCTACAAGTGCCACAACGATTCTGAATGAATCTTTAGTTGAGACAGGAGAAAATGTGTCATTATAGTCAATCCCCTCTCTTTGTGAGAAACCTTTTGCTACAAGCCTTGCTTTGAACCTTTCGATATTTCCCTTAGAGTCATGCTTGGTTTTGTAGACCCATTTATAACCTACTGTTTTGACTCTGTCAGGAATTTCTACCAAGTCCCATACATCATTAGCGCTCATAGACTTTAGTTCATCCTTCATGACATCAAGCCATTTATGAGAATGTTCACTCATCATGGCCTCCTTATAAGAGGTGGGATCATCTACCTTCCCTATATCATTAATATCCTCATTCATATATACAACATAATCATTTGGAATGGCAGATCTTCTCTCCCGCTGTGATCTCCTAATAGGTTCATTAGCTATTACAGGAGACTGCTGAGGCTCATCATTAGGTGCAACATTAGGAATTTCAGAGATCTCAACAGCGGGTGCAACAACAGTATTTTCTACTGGAGGTGCAACCACCTGAGGCACAAGAATAAAGGTCTCTGGGATAAGCGGTGAAGGAACATAAACCCGCTTCTCCTCAAGATCTATTTTCCTGGGCTCCAACTCCTCATTATTCTCTAAGAACACAGCGTGCCTTGTTTCTACAAACTTAGTTATCCTATCAGGACGGTAAAAACGATACCCTTTGGATCTTTCAGGGTACCCAATAAAATGACAACTTACTGTTTTAGGGTCTAATTTCCCAATATGTAGATTAAATATCTTAGCTTCAACACGACAACCCCACACTCGTAAATATTTCATACTCGGTTTTCTCCCAGTCCATAATTCATAAAGGTGTCTTAGGCACTGATTTACTGGGAACCCGATTAAGAATATGTGCAGTTGTCTTTAGTGCTTCCATCCACAAACTAATTGGTAAACTAGAGTGGCTGAGCATGCTCCGTACCATATCCATAAGTGTACGGTTGCGTCTCTCAGCTACCCCATTCTGCTGAGATTCACCTGGTGTAGAATACTAGGCAACAATGCCATTTTCCTGAAGGAACTTAGCGAAAGGACCATAAATTTTTCCATAAGAGGCATGTCTTCCATAATATTCTCCTTCACGGTCCGATCTTACCACTTTAATTCTTAGGTTGTGCTGATTTTCAACTTCAGCCTTAAATATTTTAAATTTGTCAAGTGACTTAGATCGGTCTTTAATGGGAAACATATAACCATAACGAGAGAAATCATCAGTAAATATGATAAAAGAATCAAAACCATCCACTGATGTCACAGGAAAAGGACCACAAATATTAGTATGAATTAATTCTAAGAGTCCTATACTGTGAGTAGCTCCCTTCTTTATTTGCTTAACATATTTTCCTTTAATGTAATCAATGCAGTGGTCTGAGTCAGAGAAATCTAATGGGTGGAGAATCTCTTCCTTAATGAGACGCTCCATTCTCCCCTTCGAAATGTGGCCTAAACGACAGTGCTACAATTTCGAAGAAGTCTCATTATTCTTTTTACACTTAGCATCACACATGATGAACCCGAAGGTCCGATTGTTGGCCCGATCTTTCGATGAGAACGATACGTTCGGTAGTAGTCGCTCAACTCTCACGATCCACGCTCACGAACTCGCAAGGTCGAAACCACGCAATCGCTGAAGCGCTCGACAAGTCGTTATCAACGTGCGAATACCGGTTGACGACCACGAAGTCGATTCCGCATACACCAAGAAGCACGCAAGAACAAGATAAATAAGCAATCAAATTGCAAATATGAATTGAAATAGTTGAATTGAGTTGGGATTCGAATAAGGATCTTAATTGGGTGGTCTAGTCGACACACGCAAAAGATACAAGTTGCAACGAGGCAAACTAAACATAAACAAAATCCAAGAAAACTAGAGGTGCGGCCTCCTTAAATAGGGGATGAGGAGCCACACAACTAATAGAACTAGCGGGTGGGATTAAACTCGCGGGTTACTGTTCACGTGAACAGTAACCACGCCCCAAATGGCCCGATGGCGGATGGGCCAAGTTCAATATGATTACAAAGCCCGAGTTGGCCCAAACAATTGATATGACGTCTTCTTTTGATGATTGCGATCAGTCCAGAAGGAATTTGAAGATGAGGCCGGATCCGTTGGAAAGAGGACGAAATAAGCTTTCAATCAAGTACTTGTGGACCTCAAACGGACACCGTATGAGAAAGTTATGTCTGTTTTAAGTTGATCTTTGTCGGGCTGATTCTAGAGGCCGAGCTGGATTCCAAAACAGGTCCAGCTCAAACTGCTTGCTTCTCTTGGACCAAAAGTGACATGGTGCTGCACATATATATATTTCATTATTAGGTAGCATCATATAGTTCGTATAATATAAAGACACTCCTAAAAACGAGCTCACCTTATAATTTAAGTGAAGCGTACGAGCTCTTATACTTATAACATTAAACATAGCAAATATGGTTGTATCCATAGAGGTCATGTCCTCATCATCCTCCCTTTCTTGAAAACAAAGCCATCATCGGCTTTTGATAAGCTGAAAATAGGGTAACAAAGAAGCCAAAGTGTATGCATGATATATGTATATGTCATCTGTTTTAACAGTTCTTCGTTGTTGCACCATTAATGTTAGAAGACAACAACAATCATATATGTGAATGATCAAAACAAAAGTTCTCATACAACAATTATTGCAACTAGTTTTGCAAATGTAAGTGAAGCGTTTATGCAATTTAAATCTCTGAAGTTGTAAACTTGTAGTGGTAGCATATATGGGCAAATCTACAACTTTTGGAATCAAACAAAATTCACCCATATAATCATATGTCAGACGAGCAATAGCAAATTCATCTAGCAATGGTGAAAAGATTTGTAAGTTCTTCCATAATTCAACATCTGCATTCAGATTGTCCTTACTAGATGGTGCCATAAAGGGTGAACACATAGGCATGGGATGAGCACTAAATTTTATTTGACTCTCATATTGAACAAGATTCAGCACACAAGAATTGTTGTTCGAAACAACATGCTTCAATTCATCGATGTGATCACAAGTTATGCATATTCGATATACAAGAAATTGATTGTCTACACCATAATCTCCAATCAAATTAAACTTATATCCGAGGGTGTAGGTGCTAAACAAGAATTTCGAACATGCAATTACATAAACTTTTTCCAAGGCATGTGACAATTTCATAGGTGAATCAACATAATATAACATAAAGAATCAACGGGAGAAATTTTAGTCAAAGCGTCTTTATGTCTAACCAATTCCACATGATCATTGTATGCGATTAAATCATCACATGAATCATTTAAAGCGATGAGCAATTCAATTACTTGACACATGGTGCACTCAAGTAAGCAGTAAATCAACAAGTTTATCACATGGTGCACTCAACTCGGTGGCAAATCAATCAAATTATCACGAGATTCATGCAAATTCTTAATAATATCAGATTCGTAGCTAGGAAATGAATTTCTACCTTCTCAACACTAGGTTCATCCACCTCATGTGATGCGATGGTTTCTACTACAATCTGATTTTCCCTTTGCTCAATGATACTAGGCATGAAATCATGGTTATTGTTCTTAGATTGAGTGTTCAAATCGGTACCTTTGGTATTACCTTGTAAGATCGCCTCGGATGATGTTGATACTGAAGTTGGTGAGTAGTTAAAAGCTTTTCCTTCCTCTTCTTGCTCCACTCAATTAACAATGGCGAGCCAAGGTGCAAGACAACGAGATAGAGTAACTCCCACAGCGATGAGGCGGCAATCATGGTAGATGCAGCAGCGGGAGAAGCAACCAAGATGATCTTGATGCGGAGGTTTGTACTGTGCGCTTATTTGTTTCATGTACACGTGAAGGTGTAGTGGAAGTAGATGAAAACGCATACGAGCGGTCTTGGATTGTCGTCCACAGTACTTCTTTTCAACTTGGCAAGCAAGACGAAACAAGCGAGTGGCGATGGGAGGTTTATAAACAAGTTTATTCGAATTTGATGGTTTAATCCTCCTAGAAATCTAGTTATCTTCGCATCTTGATTTCTTCCAAACCACAACGAGACAAAGCGGTTTGCAAATCTTGATAATAATCCTCTGAACTACTACCTTGTCTCAAGCGTTGTAATTTATTAAGCAATTCACGAGAATAATATGAAGGTACAAATCTATGTCTCATTACTCTCTTCAAATCATTCCATGTTCTAGGTATGTTACGATTAGTCTGCACAAGTATTCACTCCACCAAATAGATGCAAAATCATAAAACTCACACGTAATAGCCCTAACTTTTAGATGATCGGAAATTCATGGCATGCAAATAGTTGTTGTCTGACTAATTCCCATGTGATATAAGCATCGGGATCATAATTCCCGACAAGCGAGGGTATCGTGAAGTTAATTTTATGAGACATACTATCACTATCATATACCTCCGTGGTGAAAAACTTGTCTCAAGTGTGCATCTTCCTCGTTCACTATCTTGCACTCCGTCTAACGATTCGAAGAAGAGGTGGATATATCTTGCAATCTTTCAGTGAACTGCCATAGTTAGTAGAAAACAAGGAAATAAATCACAAGTATATGTCCCTATCAACTACTAGGTTACGGAGGCTCAACCAAGTCACTCACACTCAAGCTTATACCCGGTTCTTACAAGTTCTTACCAATGCAGCAAGGAAGTGAGTACGGCCGGGTGGTTGGTTCGTGATACTCTCACTTGCGATCATTAGCGATTGCGAGGAACGACACTGCTGAGTTAGTAGGAAGTGGAGCTTGGAAGGCTTCAATATGGTAGCAAGGATCAGCAATAATCAAAACAGTTAATGCAAGTTGAAAGATTGCTCAAAGTACTAGCCAATGTTGCTGATCCTAGTCTAATCAAAGCTAGCTAATCAAAGCCCTATGCAAAGAAGTGTATGTGCGCTGCATAGCAACGATCAATGTGACTTGATGCAAGCAAGGAAAGCCTCACAACAAGTTCTAGGAGAGACGCTAGCCAACTACTCAAACTTCTTTCTAAGGGCACAAGATTGTTCGCGTGATGTAGAGCACAAAAAACAGCAATATCGATGGACGCAAACAGCCCTATAGATTGAGCAGAAACAATAGCTAGTCTCAAATGATGAAAACAACAAAGTTTTATATGGCTTATATATGCTTTTCTGAAAGGTTTCGACGAGATCTACAACTTTTCAGTTGAGGCGAACTCCAAATTCCGAACGGAAGATCGAAGGAAATGGCAAAAACAGAAACCGAAAACTTGCGACACGAAATCGGAGCCAAAGATGGCCGATTTTGGGGCACCTGGTGAGATCCTAGTGGCTTAGGTAGAAAAGATGCGCCTCGTCATTAGCTTCAAAACGAGCACAAGAACGTCAAAAACGGACACCGTATGCAAAAATTATGCCCGTTTTACTGAAGGTGTCTCGGATACGGAATTCTACTCGGACTCGAATCCGTCTCGGGTTTAAATTTGAAACTGCTATATCTTTCAAACCCGTGGGCCAAACTTGCTGAATTTTTTTGTAGAAGCTTTTGGTTATATGTAGAAGGTATCTACCAATTTTCATGCACTTTTCTTTTCTCTTTTTTTTTTTTTGACCGCGGCTTTTGTTCTATCTGTGCCTCTTTTCCTTCTAATATTTGGTCGGCCCTAAGGTTTATCGCAAGTCATAAATAATATCAATTCTCCCAAAAGATTACAGCAACCCTCTCTTTTTTTCAGATGAACAACAGTAAGGATTTTCTAGTTTTGGTGCGGATTAGAGGAGTTCTAACCCACGAATTTTCTGCTTTAGATGCAAAAACTAAGACCCTAAACGAACGATCAAGCGGCAAAGGAAACACGAGATGCAACTAGACAAAGACTAACTAGACAATAACTAGAACTACAAATCAGCAACTAGACACGACGATGCAACCAATGATTCAACAAGCAAAATACCGAAAGAAAATTGCAATGGCTCGATTGGTTCGGTATGGATGATAGATGAGAATTTTATAGGGCAATTTTCGGACTCTAGGTATGAAAAATAAATCTACTACTAAGGTGCGATTTCTCACCAAGAAGCGTAGCTCGATACCACGATGAACCGAAGGTCCGATTGTTGGCGATCTTTCGATGAGAACGATCGTTCGGTAGTAGTCGCTCAACTCTCACGATCCACGCTACGAACTCGCAAGGTCGAAACCACGCAATCGCTGAACGCTCGACAAGTCGTTATCAACCGTGCGAATACCGGTTGACGACCACGAAGTCGATTCCTGCATACACCAAGAAGCACGCAAGAACAAGATAAATAAGCAATCGAAATTGCAAATATGAATTGAAATAGTTGAATTGAGTTGGGATTCGAATAAGGATCTTAATTGGGTGGTCTAGTCGACACACGCAAAAGATACAAGTTGCAACGAAGGCAAACTAAACATAAACAAAATCCAAGAAAACTAGAGAAGTGCGGCCTCCTTAAATAGGGATGAGGAGCCACACAACTAATAGAACTAGCGGGGTGGGATTAAACTCGCGGGTTACTGTTCACGTGAACAGTAACCACGCCCCAAGTGGCCGATGGCGGATGGGCCAAGTTCAATATGATTACAAAGCCCAGATTGGCCCAAACAATTGATATGACGTCTTCTTTTGATGATTGCGATCAGTCCAGAAGGAATTTGAAGATGAGGCCGGATCCGTTGGAAAGAGGACGAAATAAGCTTTCAATCAAGTACTTGTGGACCTCAAACGGACACCGTATGAGAAAGTTATGTCTGTTTTAAGTTGATGCTGTCAGGCTGATTCTAGAGGCCGAACTGGATTCCAAAACAGGTCCAGCTCAAACTGCTTGCTTCTCTTGGACCAAAAGTGACATGGTGCTGCACATATATATATTTCATTATTAGGTAGCATCATATAGTTCGTATAATATAAAGACACTCCTAAAAACGAGCTCACCTTATAATTTAAGTGAAGCGTACGAGCTCTTATACTTATAACATTAAACATAGCAAATATGGTTGTATCCATAGAGGTCATGTCCTCATCAACACACATTCAAGGATACAGGAGATTCATTAAGGGAAAGCATATAGAGCTTGTCTTGTTTAAAAACAAGACCAACATCATTAGAATTAAATGTGATAATGCATTTATTGTCACAAAAAATACACTTAAAACCTTCATCGTCCAACAAAGAAACTAAAATCAAATTCCTCTTAATAGAAGGAACATAAACTACATTATTGAGACGAAGCAAGAAGCCGCTGTCTAAAACTAATGAAATAGATCCAATTGACTCTACTTCGGCTTCCTTTCCATCCGCGACTTTAAGACTTCGCTCCCCCTTTCTTAGTGTTCTCGCGGTAAAGAATCCCTGTAAAGAGTTTGTAATGTGCACAGTTGCACCTGAGTCAATTCACCAATAATTAATAGAGAAATTAGCATAAAGAGTTTCATCAATGAACGTTATTGTATCATTACCATTTTTTGCGAACCACTTTAGGAATCCGACACAATCCTTCTGGAAATGCCCTAGCTGCTTGCAGAAGTGACATTCACCCCCTTTAGGTGCTCCAGCGGGAGCCACATAAGGCTTAGGTGCATTGTGCACTTTAGGCCCCAACTTATCTGAATTAGGGGAGAATTGCAGCTTTTTCTTAGATTTGAAGTCCCCTTGGAACTTCCTTTTGTTAGAGCCGCCAACTTGAAGCGCAAGATCTCTCTTTTTTTGTCCTTATTCTCTCTTCCTCCTGGACACACATGGCGATTAAATCGCTCATGTTCCACTTTTCTTTCTGAGTATTGTAATTGAACTTAAATGCTGTGTACTCAGAAGGAAGAGAGGTCATAATGAAATGGACTAGGAAACCATCAGATATCTCCATGTCCATGTCTTTAAGTTTTTTGTCCATATCAGTCATCATCATGATGTGTTCTCTTATGCTACCGGATCCATCATACTTAGTTGTCAAGAGCCTCTGAATTAGAGTACTGGCATAAACTTTTGTGGAGCCTTTAAATTTCTCCTCTACTCAAGCCAAATACTCTTTAGCATTTTCAGAATCGGGGATTGCTCCCTTGATCCCAACTAAAATGGAGGTCTTCATAATCATAAGTGATAGACGGTTGGACCGATCACATTTCTTAGCATTAGTTTCATAAATTTTCTTTTTGTCATCATAATTTTCCTCACCTTCAGTGGGGGGGATGGGAGCGGTCACCCTTAAAGTATAATCGAGATCTAAAACCCCAAGGACAACATGGATCCTTTCTTTTCAAGTGGGAAAATTGCTCCCCGTAAGCTGCTCAATGTTGTCGATTGTGGCAGCAACATTTGAAGCATTTATTGCTGAAGTCCAAAATACAGGGCAGAAATTAGAAATAACATAAAAATATGTTGCATGCAATTAACCCTACGTTGATCTAATTAATAACATGCAAAAACTATAGTTCTAATTCATATCACCGTTGGGCACAAAATGAAAAAGAACTAAACAATTATTGTGGCAACACATGACTACAATCAACGTTGGTCATAATATAATCGTATGCATACGTAATGCCAAAATAAATTATAAAATCTCTAATTAAAATATCTCGTTGGTTCAATTTTAATCAGAGACTAAGCATAATATTGGGCAATAATACATTATTTATGATATATCGTAATTGGGCAACAAAACAATAATTGAAACAGTGCACAATAATTAGATTTAAGCATAAGAAAATGCACTGAAAAAAAAGAAAAATACCACTATTGCAGCCAGCCTTAAAGAAAACAGCCCAAAAATTTGCGCGCGGCCCAAAATAACGTGTGCGGCCCAAAAAATCGCGCGCGGCCCATTGCTACTCCACCGGCCGAAATTTACGTGCGTCGTTGGATCTTGATCGTGTGGCTGGAGGCTGTGCGAGTTTCGCCTGGTCCGAACGTTCCAAGATGCGATAACCGTTAGATCTAAATCAGACAGCTGAGGGCTATCGCGCGTTCGGTCGGTCTGAAAGGCACCGATCGTTGGATCTTTAACGGACGGCCGAGGATCACCCGGCCCTTTCCAATCCGCCGATCCGAGAGGATGATAGCCATTTGATCTGATTGGACGACCAAGATGTAATCGTGGGCGACTTGAACGGCCCGAAAACCCTTACCCTAATTCATTTCTCCCATTTCCTCTCCCCCGAAAAGCGGAGCTTCGGCAGAGGCGCGCACGTGGAGGAGAACCCGCGATGCAGCGTCGTCGGCTCCGACGGCGACGACACAGGGGAGAGTGCGAAGCGGCGACTTGACGCGGCGTGACAAAAGGCGGCGCCTCCGCAACCCTCTTCGTCGGCGCGCGCGTGCGACCTAGGTTGCACGCACCACCGTCGAATGGAGCTACGGTGACGCCTGTGACCGGAGGTACTTCGGATCTCCAAAAAAACGTAAGTATCCGCCGCCGTCAAATGGGTTTTGATTCGGGTTTGAGGGCTCGGGTGGTATTGATTTGGGGATTGCTCGGGATCTCATTAGGGTTCCACCAAAAATTCGAAGTCCTCTCCTTCTAAAATGCTAAATAGAGCTATAAAACAATAGATCCGAGCCTCTAATCCTTAGATCTAAACCTTTAATCATTAGATTCAGGCAAGTTCAAGTTCGGTTTTGACTAATTAGGGTTCGAGATGAGCTAGGGATGGCTCTGATGCCAAATGTGAGCATAATCTAAGGCTAAACATGATTAGATGATATTAATCCTAGCTCTCTGATGAACACCTAAGCTAATCATAAGTGCGGAAGCATTAATCAACATACCCGAAGATGAAGACGCCATAAGAATTGTAGATCGGTTGATGTAGAGGTTGTTGACGGGCGTAGATGGTGTAGGCGAGGCCGGCGGTGGTCACAGTGACAACGGGGCTCCGGTCTTCGTTCACCTTAGCGCTCGTGAGAGATCGGATGTGTGCAGGGTTTTGGTAGCTAAGAACAACTGTAGTGCTTTTGCCTGCCGAACCCCCTCAATTCGTATAGCGCTAGGTGACCAGGACCCGAACCAAAAACTATTGGCTGCGCCTCTGATCAGGGCGCGAGTGGAGACGTGGTCTCCCTAGAATCTCAGGAAGACGTTAGCCGAGATCAACCCAACACTTTCTAGGCTAGGCCTTTAAGGCCCAGCGCTAGGCAGCCTTGAACTGCGCTCGGTTGTGCCCGAGCCGATGGCGGCGGCGTTTGCGGCAGCGGTGGTGACCGGCGGCGAGGCCGGGTGGTGCGGGGAGCACTAGGGTGGCAAGGGGATCCCATTTTGGGATTTCAGAGGGGTTGAAGGGGCTCGGGAATGGTGCGGCGGCGAGAGTGGCGGAGGAGCTCGACGCCTGTGAGCTCCGGTGAGGAAGGAGGGTGGGGAGGTTAAGGGAAAGGTTGGCGACGGTGAGGTGAAGCTTACCGTGGGCTCAATTTGGTGGTTGGGCGGATGAAGGCGACGAATTGGCGCCGGGTTCGTCGGAGAAGAAGAGAGTGGTGGCGGCGGGGCTCGAAATCCGGCCAGCTCCGGTGATGAGAGGGCAAGGGGAGGTGGTGTGGTTGGGGATGAGAAGGAAGGCGAGCCGGAGGTGGCCTTTTATAGGTTGAGGAGAGGTGGTGGGAGCAGTGCGGAGCCAACAGGGAGGCGGCGACGTGGTTGGGCAGGAGGGAAAGGGCGGCGCCGGAAGCGAGCGAGGTGGCGGCGAAGGTGGTGGAAGGTTGTGGGCGTGGGGAGGTGGTGGCAGAAGCATCGAGGTAGAGCTACGGTGGCGTGGGTGACGGAGGCGGTGCTGGCGGGGATGACGCACGGGGAAGAAGGGAGAGGCGCGCGGGGAGGGAGGCGCGACCGGGTTGGGAAGGCGGGTTCCCCCAAAGGGGAAAGCGGAAATGGATAGAATTTCCAAAAAGGGAAAGAAATCCGAATTCAAACCAAAAGATTCTAAAACTTTTGAAATTCGAAATTTTTGAGTTATTTCAAGTGTATCTCTCAATTCACGTGCTAGCTTTTGAGGATAATAATGCCCTCTGATCCTACATGAAGAAGCTCTTCGGAATGTAGATTGCGATGCCAGATTTCACTAGGACGCTTTCGGTCGAGACAAATGAATAAACACGCATCGTTCCAATAGCACATGGCGTGGCGGTGTCTATCTCGCTCTCGTCTCGATGTCGCCTTCAGCTTCTGCCACCTTCCCCTACTTTCTAGACTCGTCTCCACTCCACCGAACAATCCACTCGCCTCCTTTATAAACTCCCCCATCGCATCTCCATCTCTGGTCACATCGGCAGCAAGAACTCGGGAGCAAGAGTCACAGATTAATTCAGCACCAGCTCAACCAATTAGCCGGAGGAAATTACCATCAGCAGGCAAGAACAAGGCAAGATGATACACATTCGCGTGACGCACCGGGACGAGGAGGGCAAGAATGTTGGAAACTAATCTAGATTTGTCAAATAATAGGGTGTTAAGATTCTGATGCAATCAGCATCGGATCAAATTAGTTTGTTTCCTTTGTTAGGTTTTCCATGTTTAGGCTTTCCATATTTAGTTTTTTTGACATGGGTAGCAAGTTGATTAGATTGTTTATAAAAGGATGTGTAACCATATATGTTTTGATTGAAACAATAGAGAAAGAAAAATAGAAAAGCTGACGTACATACGCAACACCAAAAAATCTCTCAGTCTGCTTCCCATGTGTGTGTGGCATGTGTGTGTCTTGCTACCAATACGTGTGTACGTGTCTTCATCAAAGATCATTTTCCAACGTGACTTGTACGCGTGTGTTTTAGCCATCAGGTGAGTTCTTTCGTGCTACGTGTGTGTTCACGTGTGCGTGCGTTGTGTGTTGTCGCGTGGTGTTCTCTTAGGTGCTAACAATTTGTATCAGAGCTTGGTGGTGCTCGTGTGTCAAGTATTTTCTCGTGTGTCGAGTACTCTCGTGTGTCTAGTTTGGTGATTCTCGTGTGTCGAGTATTCTCGTATGTCGAATTTAGTGATTCTCGTGTGTCGAGTGGAGTATTCTCGTGTGTCGAGTATTCTCGTGTGTTGAGTGGTGACGATGTCTAGGAGCACAGGATCGGAGTTCCCCACCACACCGCGAGCCCCTGCAGATGGCAGCGGCAACGGCGCCGGCAACGAAGGCCGAAACGTGGTGGTGCACCAGATCAAGGAGGCGTCGGTGGCGGTGCGCTACCCTACCCTTATGCGCACGAACTACACGGAGTGGGCTCTCTTGATGAGGGTCAACATGCAGGCTCAGGGAATCTGAGAGGCGATCAATCCGGGAAGTGCGGAGTTGTCACAAGGAGTCGGCGTGCGTCGTCGACAACTGACAAGGTGATGCCAATGCCAGGTGAGTCGGCGCAAGACCGACAATAACGCGTGTGTCGCGCAAGATACCACTGTGTGGCAAAAGGAGGCAGCTGCGTGCGGCAAGACGGTGCGGCTGAACGCATCGAAGTATCGACGAGTCTAGATTAGGGGGAGATTGTTGGAAACTAATCTAGACTTGCCAAATAACAGGGTGTTAGGATTCTGGTGCAATCAGCATCGGATCAAATTAGTTTGTTTTCTTTGTTAGGCTTTCCATGTTTAGGCTTTCCATATTTAGTTTTTTGGCTTGGGTAGCAAGTTGATTAGATTGTTTATAAAAGGATGTGTAACCATATGTGTTTTGATTGAAGCAATAGAGAAAGAAAAATAGAAAAACTGACGTACATACGCAGCACCAAAAAATCTCTCTGTCTGCTTCCCATGCGTGTGTCGCATGTGTGTGTCTTGCTACCAATACGTGTGTACGTGTCTTCATCCAAGATCATTTTCCAACATGACTTGTACGCGTGTGTTTTAGCCATCAGGTGAGTTCTTTCGTGCTACGTGTGTGTTCACGTGTGCGTGCGTTGTGTGTTGTCACGTGGTGTTCTCCTAGGTGCTAACAAAGAAGGTGGCGGAGAAGGTGCCCGTCCCGGAGACGCGGCGCCCGGACACGGCCAAGCACTTCGAGCGCAAGGCGGAGGAGCGAGGCTGCGCACCGCCTCGGCGCCACCGCTGCGGGCCCCGTGGCATCGGCGCGCCGCCCCCCAAGTCGGGCCGAGGCGGCAAGTTCACCTGGGAGGGCCCCGACGGCCTCGTCGAGAGCGAGCTTGAGCCCGTCCCGCCCGCCATCGACCGCAACGACCCCAACTACGAGGAGGGCAACGTCGGGGATCGCAATGAGGTGGCCATGGAGGCGGTGGTGGGCGAGGTGGCGGAGACTAGGGACGGCGTTGCCAGGGCCGCCGCCGCGCCGCCGCTGCTCCAGGATCAGCAGTAGTCGCCTCTGAGAGCTGACCGGTGTGGTGCGTGCAAGTGTTTGGGTTTGCTCCTCTGGCTGATGTTTTTTTTTAATTAAAGAGTTGTTTATCTTTCTGATTTTAATTAGTGAAACCTACAACGGTATCATCTACCATATACAGTTATAGTATTATCTACAGTAAGATGCTCAGTGACTTACAACCAAGAGTGGGCTGAGCGGTTTAACTGCCCCACGCCAACTGAGCCTTGCCGTCGTTCTGATTTACATCTTAGTCAGTTGGAAATGTTGCCGTGGCGTTAATTCTGTACGAACTACGGTTTTTTATCTTCTAATGTCAAAACAATTGCATACTAGGGTTCCTGCGATGTAACGTCGTCAATTTATTCTCGGTAGTGATTAGTGAATGATGGGCGCCACTGAAGAGTTGCAATCACATTCAAAGTTGAAGTACTCCTGTTAGACCATTAGTCCGGCGTGCCTTCCGGTAGAGAGCACTTTCTCCCAACCACCAGCCACCGGAGACAGCGCCGCTCCCGCTCCCGCTCCATCATCCCTTCATCTTCCCTTCTGCTAATATGGGCCCCCTCCAGCCGCAGGCCCAGTAACCCAGTGGATCTCTGCGGTCCACGTTTCGGGTTGCAAAAACATATTGGGCTTCTCAGCTAGTCCAATGGACCTCCATGACCGCACCTTGACGTCCACGTAACAGTATTGGGCCGTCATCACAGGAAATTAGGGATCTGCGGTTTTGAGTTCGGTTTTGGAACTCTTTTGTCAATAGTTAAATACATAAGTATTTAGAGCCGGGGATCGTCACAGAGCCTATGACCGGGGATCTTCGTATTTTACACGAGGATCATTTCCTAACATTTGGGGGAGGAAAGCATCTAGATTCAAATGAATGCTACGAACCATGGGGATCCACGCATTAGATCCACCTACTACGGAAGCATAACAAGAGGTCAAGAGGATAATTAATTTTTAGCTTTTAGCAAATAACCTACCGGATTGGGCTGTGTGCATCTTGATGCAGAGGTCAGGAGTTTTTCTCTTCTTTATCTAAAAAAGAAAAAAAAGCAAACAACCTGCGAGATGTCTTCCCTGATCACAAAGGTGTGACGGTGTCGCATATACTCAACAGTGAATGCATCAGAGCGAGTAGAAGTACCACGTAAAGAGGCTACTAATACCACTCTTGCCCCTAATCCTAGGAAGACGAGGAAAGCTTCGGCAGAGTTCCAGTCCAAAGTTCTTGTAGACGTCCAAATAAACAAATGACTGAGCAGAGTACTTCGCTTCCTAAGACAGTTGAAAGACAGTGGAAGAAGCTCATCCAGAAGTGGAAAATACCTGATTTGAATAATCCTGTAGATGAACAACCCAGGGAGACATCGTGTGCACATATTGGCGTTGGGATACCGGATATACCTGACTATCCGTTATGGGAAATTATGAAGAGCAGGAGGAAGAATGTGGGGACCCCGGGTTAATTTCATAAGACCTATATCTTTCCGGTCATACGAAATGAACTCTCCAAGATCTGAAATCCAATTTAATCCGATTTAAGTAGAGGACTTGGCTAGTAACGAGGTAATCGACCCGCATACCACTCGAAGGCGTATGCAACAAGTCGATTCTCAACAGCCTAAGTCTACACTTAAATGAATCAAAGAGTACTTCAGAGCTTCCGATATGTGTTCCGTGTTAGCTTCCAAGATCAATGGCTAACACGCATATATCCTTACCAATCAACATTGTACATAGTCATACACAAGGCATACATTAATATTATAAAGTGGCATCCATAACTAGGATTGATGTCTATAATTTACATAAGTGGCCGATCGGCCAAATTTAAACATCAACAAGAAGTACGTAGCAGAAAACGGATATAATACACTAAAAAAACCAGCAAGGTGTGCCCAAGCCCAGAGACAGCCGAGCGGGGTTAGAAACAACGTTTATTCGTTACCGTCGCCAAAATCGGCGCTAACGAACTGATCGAGAGTGAAATATTCCTCACCTGAAACAAGTGGACAATTTGATTGAGTACAAAAGGTACTCGCAAGTCTTACACATAATTCAAAAATATACAAGTTAGTGGCTATCCAAAGGAGAGAAAATTATACATGTTAAAGACTGTTCAAAAGAGAGGCTGTAATGGCTTAGTTTTGCATAAAACGCAATAATTTTCAGCCCTACACATACTAGTTTGTAAATGCTATTTAGCCAACAAAATTTTACCAAAAGAAAGTTTAAGTGATCATGATAGATACATAGATCAAACAATATCAAAGTGGCAGCCCCTTTGATAAACTAAATTGCATGACAAACTGGTCATGCCGATAACAGGTTGTTGCCCATGTTAAGTTTTAAATTAAGAGTAACGATGATGTCAATCAAACCAAGTGTCATCCACAACCGTGAGCACGGCTATTCGAATAGATTAAAACCATGTAGGGGAGTACAACTTTACCCACACGACTCGATCAGCTCGTAAGCCTTCGAATAATAACACACTTTCTAAGGTATGTCGGCTGGGTAGATCGAGATTTAGTATTTTTCAGCAAAAAGATCTTATTGAGTTGAATCCCTCTTGCAAATTGTGTTGGAGATATCGATGCAATGTAAAGAAAGAAAAATAGTGCTCCCTTGCACATTATAGAAAATTGCATCGGATCTTACGAACATATGATCAAACACATTATGTCCTCACACCACCTGCAACTCAACTCAATAAAACCTTCCCCTTACTTTGACTAAACCGGCCCCAATTCATCATGTGGAAGTACGTATGGTATTTGGAATGACAACCCAAAGTTTGGTTCTTAGTGATCTGGACAAGTCTTTCCACGATAACCAATTCTCGTGCACGAAGGCACCCACACCACTAGCCACTTGTCCAAATCAAAACCAGTTTTAAATAGGCAAAATTTAGACTCAAAAACCAGATTTAAAAATCTGGACAAAAGCATAAGTATAAAAATGTTCAGTGTCTCCCACGATTGACAGGTTAATCCCATCAACCGAACTAACGTATCTACTGAATTGCATGGCTAAGCATTCATATAAAAGGTAGATAATATCACATGACAACTAACTTAAGCATAGCTATATAGAAATATCAAGGATAACCTGCAAGAGATAGCACATAGCTAACTAAACTCACAAAGTATTGCTATATCAAAATAGCATGCAAGCGATTATAATTGCAATTTAAACAAAATCTGGGATCAAGATGACACAAGAGGATCATTGCCTTGTTGATAATCCACTTGTTCACTCTCAGATGTGTATTCATTCACTTTTGGTACTTCGGAATCTAAAGAGAAAACGATATCGAATAAACACCAAGAAAAATCCAAAAATTCAAAATGCTCAAAAATACATAAAATTTATAAAGTAGTGAGATTACAATTTTAGATGAATTTAGGTAAAAAAATTTGTTCAATTTGAGTTCGTATGTGAAATTATAGTCTTACGAAAGTTCATCAGAAAGAAATTCCTGAAAATTCAAGTTATAGCCGTTCACAAAAATTTATGGAATATTATTGAGGACAAAAGTTACATGATCTGCTAGAGAATAAAATTTAGTGAACAACCCAATTGGTTTCATCTCATTTGGACTTCATACGAATTTCCTATGAATTTTCAAAGTTATGACATTATGTAAATAATTTAATTATCAAGATTTTCTGTTACAGTAACATATTTCAAACCTATTCCAAATTAAAGTACAATAAAAATGGAAACTAACAAAATTGGTTTTGTTCAATTTGGAGATAAAATAAAATACTTATGAATTTTTGAAGTTTAAATCATTTCAGTGCAAAAGTAATCCATTTCAGAATTTCTAAACGTATTAAATACTTTTTATACTCTAGCTATCCTAGCCTCTGTCATGGACAGATGGGGTCCACTTCATATGGTCTAATACTCCGGCTATCCTAGCCTTTTCATCTCGGACTCGTTTTCCTCCCCGGCCACAGATTTCTACAAGTACGTTATATTTTGTTGTAGATACTCTGCTTGTGCCTTAATAACATATTCTTCTTTGCAGATAAATGAATTCCAGAAAGCACAGGATTGTCTTATGCCCATGGGAATAACATGTGAAAATGTTGCGCATCAATACGGTGTAACCAGACAAGATCAAGATCAGGTTGCTGTGAGTTCCTAAATTCCTCGAGCACGTGTTGTGTTTATTTTTTTTCATTGCCTCCTTTTCATTCAAAAGGTGATTGAAGTTTGCCTTTTTTACAGGCTGAGTCTCATAGGAGAGCTGCCGCAACCACAACTTTTGGAAAAACTTGAAATGGCTAACTCAAGTCATAGTAAAATCAGAAAGTTGGGCATTTCAAGTCATGGTAAAATCACAGTTGGGTATTTCAAGTCATGGTAAAATCGTAGAGAGAGAGAGAGAGAGAGAGAGAGAGAGAGTATCTTTAATTACCTTCTTGCAAATGATCGAAAGAGAATATGGAAACTACGGTCAACAATTGATTGGTTTGGCTCAAAATTCGATTTTTTGCAATAGAAAAACTAGCATAGACGGTTTTTAACAAGAACCGTCTGTGATAATTGACTATCATAGATGGTTATTGTTAAGAACCGTCTGTGATAGCTTTTTTCACAGATGGTTCAAAAACTGTCTGTGATGACCTCATATTATCACAGACCCATAAAGTCAAATGGTTTAGAAAACCGTCTGTGATGATCTTTTTCTGTAGTAGTGTTGGATACAAATATTCACATGACCATCTGTGATAGTTTATTTTCACAGACGATTCTGAACAAGAACTGTCTGTGATAATTGACTATCATAGACGGTTATTGTTAAGAACCGTCTGTGATAGCTTTTCAACAGACGGTTCAAAAACTATCTATGATGACATCATATTATCACAGACTCATAAAGTAAAACGGTTTAGAATACCGTCTATGGTGACGATTTTGAACCTTCTGTGATGATGTTTTTTTTAGTAGTGTTGGATACAAATATTTACATGAAAGTTCCTGGAGGAATTAAAATATTGGATCCGAATAAAGCAAATCACAACATGTACAACGTCAAACTGTAAAGGTCGCTGAACGGGTTAAAATAGTTCAGTAGAATGTGGTATCACTGGTTGAGTGACTTTCTCCTGAAGAAAGATTACACTAAGAATGATGATTGTCCTTGCGAGTTCATCAAGAAGTCCCATAATGGATTTTATATATTATTTCTGTATATGTTGGTGATCTGAATATCATTGGAGTTGCAGAAGACACTTAGGAAGCTAGCTCCCACCTTAAGACAGAGTTTGAGATGAAAGATTTAGGTAAGACTAAATTTTGTTTAGGCTTGCAGCTATAACATTTCTCGGAAGGAATATTAGTACACCAGTCTGCTTATGCCAAAGAAGGTATTAGATAAATTCAACATTGAAAAATCATATCATTAAGAACCCCTATGGTAACTAGATCTCTCCAAGTAGAGAGACCCATTCAGACCAAAGGGAGGAAAAATATGAATTATTAGGACCCGAGGTTCTATACTTAAGTGCCATAGCACTAATGTATCTTGCAAATTACACTAAGCCTGATATCACATTTGTAGTTAACCTATTAGCAAGATTCAATGCTGCTCCAATTAGAAGACATTGGACTGACATTAAGACAATACTCTGATATCTCCAAAGAACTCTTTAAGATTTTGGATTGTTTTACCAAAAGAATCAAAATTTGACCATGGTGGGATATACAGATGCTGGATATCTTGATGATCCCCATAAAACAATATCTCAGATTGGGTTTGTATTTCTGTATGGTGGATCAACTGTCTCTTGGCGATAAGCGAAACAAAGCATTGTAGCTACATCTACGAACCACTCCGAGCTTATTGCTTTGTATGAAGCCTCACGTGAATGTGTTTGGCTTAGATGGATGCTTAGCCATATTCATCAGTCATGTGACATGAACATCGTCGAGACCCTCGTGTTGCACAAATGCAAATGGGTTATGTTAAGAGTAGTCTCACGAAGCATATTGCCTCTAATTTATTATTTTCTCATGAACTCCAGAAGAAAGATGAAGTGAGGACACTGCACACTAAGTCTTGTAAAAATCTTGCAAATTTATTTACTAAGTCCCTGCCAACATCTATCTTTGAAAGATGTGTACGTGGCATTGGAATGAGATGACTTGAGATATGCATAATTCGGGGGGAGCACTTCCCTGAATATGGAGCCCATATGTATTAGGTCCTGAACATCGATACCTATTCTTTTATCTTGAATATTAAATGAGATCAAAAGGTTGCACTCCTTTTCCTTAAGTGAGTTTTTACTAGAAGTTTTCTTATAAATGTTTTTAACGAAGCAACTAGCACAATACATCTTGTGTGCGCAATGTACTATTTTATCTATTTTTTCCACTGGGTTTTTTTAAAAAGAGTTTTTAACGAGACATGTGCATGTCACGGTATCTAGCCAAGGACATATGCCCCACGGTTCCAACTTCGTTTCCAAGAAGAGATGTGGGCGTATACCAAAAGGACTCTTCAGGCTAGTTGACTATAAATATAGGAGAGATGCTATCTATTTTGTACATTGTCGTATCAATAAAGAAGACCGTTGGATTGCTCTCTCTCACATCTTTATCCATTGTTCATCTACTTTTGCTATTACTAATTGCTTGTGCTATTCTCGCTTGCTAGTTGTGTTGATTGTCTATTGGATTGCTGGGCGACACTAGTTATTGAACACAAACAAGTAAAGGTTGGAGCGTTGGACTGCCTTTTTCATGTAGGATTGATCCTAGTACTCACACTAGCAAACCTTTTGGGCCGGAGCTAGATGGATGGATAATGATCGATCTAGTGGAATATCTTGTTGAGTTGGAACCATATACATATATGCAGCAAATGGCATGTCGATACAGCAGGACAGCAAAGTTTCTATGCACAACTAGGTGTTATGTGATCGACCATTTGGATGACGACCTTTGCTCTCATTTTCTTGATTTCTCCGAAACGATAGCAATTATCTTTGATCGTATTTGTGCAGTAAGTGATCCAATATAATGGTCGACTTAACGAAATGTTCTTCTTATCTGGTTCTTGAGCGACGAACAAACATGCACGCTTGAATCTGAAGCCTGTCGTGGTGAAACATTTCTGATGGACGCCAACACACTAGCCGTCTAATCCTTTCTTTCCAGCTCATGAGCATCTCACGCTCTGCAAAACGCAGCTCTTCGCCGCCGACCAAGAAAATGTTGTCTATCAAGGAGCACATGTATAAGGAGTAAACAACACATGGCAAAGTAGCCTTTTAGAAGCATGCTTGATCGAGCCTACCTATCACTTAAAAGTCGGTTTAAGCACATAGCTTGTGTTAGTAGCAGCAGTACTATTATTTTGCAAGTTGGCACGCAAAGAAGGGAGGGCACTTATTCTTGAGTTATTGCCTTATTTGGCCTCCTTTTGGAACGGGTTAGCAAATCTAGCCCATTGCGTCCGAAATAACAAAAACGGATTTGCTAGTTCTAAGTCGTCTGGAATTTTCTTAAGTTAATTATTGTAACCATTGGATTTGTGTAGAGATTAATATGTTATATGATTGGATATTGATCTAATGGATAAAACATGTGACTTATGCTTAATAAAATTGCAGTAACCTTACGAATAGACAATCCCCCTACCACGCTCCCGGTCCGCGACAGGTGTGGCGTCTGCCTAACCTATCACGGTGTCAATTTTGTTATTTCGGGTTGTAGGATGCTATATTTGCTATTTCTTTTTTTAAAAGAGTGCTAAATGAGCCCAATAAAAATTCCTGACTCTTTACATCTCTGGCAAGCCTGCCGTAGCCTTCCAAAGTTCCGAGCCCAGCAGCATCATGATGCGCATAAGAATATATGAGGCGGCATGGAGAATCTACTGAGCTATCATGCGTTCTCGGTTGCTTTCTAGCGTTGCGCTGTTTTGATTGACTGATTGACGTACGATTGTCTTAGTTTTTCGTGAAAAAAAAGCTCTGTGCCCACTCCTTTTCCCGCAATTTGGAGATCGACAGCTACAGCTTTTCGCTGTGAGGCGTGGAGATGCTGCACTCTAACACAGCAAGGGAGGACAAAATGTTGATGCGCAGGCCATACAATATTTGCTCAAGTACACGCATCACGCATGTGTATATGCTTTCTTTCCTGTATGTTAATTGTTAAACATTCTAGCAAACTATGCATACGTGTATGCTTTGCTACCTAGGGTCCTTTAATCGAAGAAAGAATCTAGACGCTACAGCTTGACAATTGATGAGTAGTAGTAGTTGTAACAAGCTAAAGCTGCACGCTGAATTTACCTGATCAACTAACGTAGCTACGCATGCATGCATGTCACCAACCATGGGCATGGTGGATCTCACATGTTCTTTTCTGCTCTAATGATTCACGATGATAATGACATCATGCCATTGTTGCATAACGCTGGAGGATTTGTTTCCGTGCACGAGGGTAGGGTACGATTTGATTTGTTTGCATTAATTAAAAAGCTAGAAGGATACGTAGACGTACGGAGACTTGGAGAGGCATGTACGAGAGATGCGGTTGGATCGATCATGGTCCAAAAAGGAGATCGTACCATGAGGCAGGTCAAAAGAAAAGATCATAAACCTGGATATTTTCAGCTGTTGGATACACACGTCGTGCTCACAAGATTGTGCCATCTCCTCCCGTGCAGTACCTGAGGCTGAGCCTCTTCTGATCGACATATCAACGTCGTGTTTAGGCCTTAATTGGTGTGTGAAAGGGAGTGATGCCACACAGCACTCGAAAACGAGAGCTAAGTCCAGCACTTGCTACGAACGGATGGTACCCTCCGTTCCTCCCCACTACACGCAATCAGTTAGTTACGAGTCGTATAGCTTCCTTTTCTATGACATGCTTCGTCGATTATGACTTTGACATGCTCACAGGCAGGTTCAAGGGCGGATTCAGGCCCATGGCAATCTAGTCTTCAGCCCTAGGTCTAGGATCTGAAGGTTGTACAGAAATCGACTGAAAAACAGAGAATAGTGGGTTCAGCCAAGGAAAGAGCTAGTTCAGCCTGGGACGTGGCCTATATCTGGCTCCGCCTCTGAGCAGGTTCATTGGGCTCTACGGATACACGCCTAGGACATGAAATGATCAATGCCTCTGAGCAGGTTTATTGGTTGAATTGGCACATGTGGAAACATTGATGACATTTCGCACAGCCGACATACGTGCAAATATTCCTAAAATGATCTAGTGATCTCCACGAGCAAACACCACTCTACAAGTGGTTGGAGAAAATGTGTCTCTTCTGCTAATGCAGTAGCATTCTACTGGAACTTTTTTATTATTAATTAACTTTTATTAATTTATTTTATTATTACTCTCTCACCAACTTTATTTTTAATTATGACTTTTTTGGTCACGTCACAACTCGTGGCGTGGCCAAATCCTGCCACTCCACCACTAGTGACGTGACAGTGTTTGTTTGGTCACGTCATCACCAGTGGCGTGACAAGAAGTGATATTTAGCTAGAATTACACTATGATGCGACAGTATTGTGTTACCATGTCACGGGTGGTGGTATGACCAAAATGGTCAGATTTGAAAATAAAACTGACGAGGAGTTATTACTAAAAATAAAATTAAAAATAGGTTAATTAATATAAAAAAAAGTTCCATTCTAATGTTACTCTTCCCTCCAAAATAGTGTACACCACGTGTGACTGGGCGAGGGTTCGATCGACGGCGACAAGGTACGGTACGTCGTATGGGGGCGGCGTTCCGCGTCGCATGCGAGCACTGCACTTGTGCCAGCTCTCCCAGATCTCTACGTCTGTGGCTGTCCCTGACTCGCCTCCCTGTGCTGTAGGCCAGTGGCATCCATCGCTGCATCCTGCGTGCATGCTCGGCTGCCTGAGGGCTACGGGGAGGGGAGCCGTTGGCTCGTGGCTAGAATGCTAATGTTGCGAGAAGAAATAGCAAAAATAATCCATCTTCTCACGAGCGAATCGGCAAAAATAGCATCACGAACGTGCCGGTAAGCGACACGTGCCCTCGTCCGCACCTCTACCGCTCGGAATCGTCGTTACAGTGCTCCTCCTCACGGTGGGCGTGCGGACTCGACGGAAAAAAAATCGCTTTTCCGTGTTTTTGCTGTTGCGGCGAGTAGACACGTGGACGAGTAATGTAGTATCGGTTCCGCACGGTGGTCACGCAGACGAGAACGGTCGTCTACCGACAAGTCCGCTGTGATATTTTTACCTTTCTATCTTCGGAGGAATCTAGAACTACTATTTCGACGCTAAACAGAGATATATCAAACGAGCCAAAAACTCGCTCGTATGAACCCCCGACGCGACAGGGAGGAGCCAGCAGTCCATCCATGCCCACTGCACTGCGCTGGAGTGGGCTGACCCACAGCGCGGCGAAAACGACGACCATGGCGCGATCGACCGCACGCACGCAGACGCAGACGCAATGATGCGCGCAACTAGCCGTAACTTTCTCTCTTCTCTCGTCTCTCGTCACAGTGTGGCTGTGTGGGTGCACACATGAATGCTGCAACAAACACGAAGCGGCGTCAACGATGCAGAGATTGGCCGAAACCGAAGTGGGGGAAGCAGCTGCAGACCGAGCATGGCCACCAGTGCCTAGTGGACAGAGACTCGGCGCCCTTCCATTATGGACTGCGTGGCTTGAGCTGTGCATGTGGGCGTGGGGCCCACTGGGCCCGCCAGTCATGACGGTGCGTGGGCCCCATGCATGCACGAGCTTTGGGCGTCTGAATCTGCTGCCTGCCAGCTCTGGCGTTTGAGCAACTGCGTGGAAATGATCTTTTTTTTTTTGAATTACCCGATACAAGTACAACATATAGATATCCACACACATCACTTCACGCATGGAGCTTGATGAAGATTGGACGAACGGAGCTTGATGAAGAAACGACGAAGTCACCACTAGTGCTTTGCTTGTGATGGGTACGTCGCCTCCCACTTGAAAAAAATCCTCTTAAATGAGACACGCAAAGCTAAACCTGGGTTTGAACCTTAATGGGCTGAAGGTACAACCAACTTTACTAGCCACCCAAGCAAGACTTGGTTCTCTGTGTGGAAATGATCTGATCCAACAGAGTAAACAACAAACAGTTTTTGGACAAGAGATGTGGAAGGGTCGGTCTTTGGGTCTCTAGCAAGAAAGCAAAATATATAATGGCATTTCTACTTCTTCACCTTTCGAGTTTTACACGCATCTGATTTACTAAAATGTGAAACTAAGCTACAATAACTAAGCATGGATCTTGCTTGCCATCAGCAGGAGTTCTCTAACTGAGCAAGGGAAATGGTTGCTTCTGCAGACAAGCGGGGTTTCCATTGAAAAAAGAAGAAGAAAGAAAGCATAACAGAGTGTATCGTACTATCATAGTAGGCAAGTTCAGTTACAAAGCTTGCGAAAGGCCTAAATTTTCATGATGCTACTTGTTGCAGACTGCCGAGAAGTCCAGCGCGTCTATCTCTGGCTCGAACGTTACATCCATGAAACGGCACTTGTGTAAGTGTTTTGGGACTTTTTAGTGGATGAAGAGTCTTGTTTTCTGGAATCAGACAAAGGCACGATTAGTAACAATTGACTATCGCATATGCCCTTCGCCTTTATGTTGCCCTTTCATTATTTTTTGCTTTGCATCCCTCAAAAATACTATAGTATCTTGTTGCTTTCCTTGCTCTACTTTTCATTGTTTTCTGGGTGCATGCACAGAAAAGTGGGAGCACATACTTTCCAAGTTGTACTATAATAGTAGGATCCAGATCTCTGCAGTAACTCTGCATTACTGTAGAGGTATCATGTGCAAATACTGTTTTGTGAGGAAATAAGCAGTGTGCTGTACTGCATTGTACAAAATATTGTGGAAAAAAACAATTTTACTAGGGAAAAATATTATAACGATTGATCTGGACTTTTGGTTTTTGATCGGACAGTGGAGATCGCTCCTAATGTCACGCCATTGTAGATCATCTGTATTGATAGCTTCAATGCAGAGGATCTCAATCCCAATAATACACTCCACTTCACAGTTCAGATGACCCTTAGGGCATGTATAATGGTATAAACAACTGCTGTCTATAGTACCCCTCTATGTCATCTATAGAAAGCACTAAAGACACCTCCTACAATAGATTGTCTTTTTACATGTCTCTATAGACAACTCCTTTATGTATAATGTATCTTGTTTCTCATGTTACAGTCGACTACTACATGAGAGACGACCTAATTCTCTATACCCCTTTCTCTCATCTACGTTATCTAATGTCCTAACTCCTATGTGGCAAGTCTTACAGACAGCTGACGTCACACTATTGTACATGCTCTTAAGTATATTCATATCACACACTAATAAATTTCTTAAGAATTGGAAATCAATGCTAACAATCAGTAAACAGTCATTCTTGTTAGATTGGTTTTTTGCTTTCAGAGTTTAATCAACTAAGGGGAAGCTAGCTTACTTGAGCAGTTTTTATTATTTAATCCCTTTTTAAAGTTATTTTAAAGATAACAACTTCTTAACTTTATTTTAAATTCTGACCCCTTTGGTCACGCTATGACCCGTAGCGGGAACAAACTGTGCTGTCACGCCACCGATCGCGGTGTGATCAAACTGTGCTGTCACTCCAAGAGGAGTAGCGTGTCAGGACTTGACCCAAAAACGGACGCCTCCAAAGGGATCGGTGGCGTGGCAGCATAGTTTGGTCACACCGCGGTTGGTGGCGTGACAGTACAGTTTGATCACGTCACAGGTCAAGGCGTGACCAAAGGGGTCAGAATTGGAAATAAAGTTAGGAAGAGTTATCTTTAAAATAATTCTAAAAAAAGATTAAAAAAATAAAAAAGACTCAGCTTATACTTGGGCCTTGAACAAAACGTGCACACTGTGCAGTTAACACTGAAACAAGAAGGTGATATTGGCAGTTGCCCTAGCTAGGCTAGAACTAGGTGTAGTTTCTTTGGCATTAACCTTAATCTACTCGTGTTATACATGCGGCCGCCAGTGCGTGAGCGCGTGCATTCCATCGGAAACCCCTAAAATATTGCCATCCCCGTGCACTGTGCAAGCTTTCTCTCTTCACTGTGTGTGCTGCAAGTTGCAACTCAGAAAACCACCTCGCCGATTATAAATAGGTCCTCTCCACCACCACGACCGGCCATGCCCATTCGCTCGCTCTTCTCCTCTAGCCCTTCGACAACGCAGCATAGTTTAAGATAGATCGTTAGGGATGAGGCGCTACAATATCCCTTCGCCGCTCGCTGCTCTTGCCCTGCTTCTCCTCATCTGCATCTTCCACTGCGCAGCGGCTGCTCGCCTCCTGCCCACTGCCCCTCGTGTACACCGAGGTAGCACCTTCACTTGTACATATATGCATGTATTCCTCTCTGATCCAATAATTGGCTCAATGTTTCGGAACTGTATTTTGCAGAGAGTGGTGTCAAGGCAACTGCAGATGGCATAGTGCTTCAGGAGGGCAATGGCGATGAGGTCTCTGAGGTGAGAAGAAAAGCCTAACTACGTTTGATAGCACTACCTTCATTTTGAGCCATCCATTCCAAAGTCAGAGGCTTAGAGGTAGGCAGGCTACTAACCTTTCTTGTTCTGGTTGTGCAATATATACAGCAGATGGTGGGAGCAGCAGAGGAGGAGGCTTGTGAGGAGGGGAACGAGGACTGCATGCAGAGGAGGCTGCTCCACGACGCGCACCTCGACTACATCTACACGCAGCACAAGGGCAAACCTTGAAGATCGAAGAGATCTCCATCGGTTGGGCTAGCTGGTTGGCCGGGCAAGTACATGCTGGAAATTAAGTTGACACATGGAATCATCTAATGATAATATATTTAATCTACCTGCTGTATTTGCTATATCCGTGATCCGTCTAGGAATATATGCGCGTGTCACATCTGTCTGTACATCTCTAATAGTCCAATATACATGGTGGTGGTATCCTTTTCTTCAAGTGTTTGCTTGCCTACTACTGTTCAGAGTGTGCAGTATAAGACGGTGAAGGTGACGAGGATTTCTCTCTAGCGAAGTTCATATGTACTAGCATGCAATGCAAGTGTGGTTTTTCTGTCTGGCTTGTCATGATCATGATACGAAGTTGTGAATGAACAAGCGTATATTAGTATCCGTCCGTTTCCTCCTTGTATTAAAGAGTGCTAGGACTTTTTTTTTTTAAAAAAAAAGAGTGCTAGTATGCATACACACTTGCATTTGTTTTCTGGTGCATGTCTATCTGTATGTCTTACTGTCTGCCTGTGACTCCTGTCTGAAAACTCTGAATCCCTGACTTCCTTGCCTATAAACATTTCTCCCTGACCTCTGGTTGTCCCCAATCTACTTCCTCGAAGAGAACAACCAATTTTTCTATCAGTCCAAGAGAAACAACCATTCTGCTCGATCTGTCTACAGTGCAAAATTATGGGCTGATTGCATCGATCGTATCTGCTCTCCAAGATTCCATATGATGGGTGAGATGGTCGCAGCAGGAAAAAGTCAACACCGTGCAGCTACAGTTCCTTTGATAAATCAGAGCTGATCAGGAAAAGGGAGACATGCAAAGATGCCCCCCACATGCTACGGCAATGATTCACACAGTACTCTCCATTTGCAAGCTAATCAGGGTTTTTTTTCTTCCCCGCAAAGATGCTGCTGTGGTAGCCGCGAAAGCCCTCGAGGCATGAGTAGTCGAAGTGATGAGATGAAACAAGGAGCGCCAACGCCAACGTTGCCTAGCCTACCTAGCTACTCGAGCAAAGACATCTACTGTCTGGTGATCTTACCTATTTCCAGGCGCATACTGACTGATGAGCAGATACAGAAGTTGTGCCCACTAGGTAGGCTTCTTTCTCTTCTTTTGTTGATGTATTTTGGTCCGTGCAGAGTGGCCAATAGTGCCCACTCCATTATCTGATCAATGCAAGCTAGTGATCACTACATGAGGAAACGCTTTGTTGCTTCTTTTCCCACAGTTTTTGGCTGGTTTGGTACATTTTTTATTTGTAATAGCAAAAATAGCCATCGCTCGCATGCAATTGCAAGAAGGAATAATTCAGAATTTGCCATAGGAAATAAATAGATTTTAGGATTTGTCCCCCTATGTGTCTATGACATGTGGGTCATAGGGGGGTAAATCCTGAAATCCATCTATCTCATAATGGCAAATTATGAAATTCCCACAGGTTCCTACTGCGCGTCCGGTCATGCGGAGCGAAAGAAATCGCATGTGCTACATCGCCGAACAGTGATGCAAATAATGCAAACAATACTAAATAGTGTAAACAATGCTGAATAGTTATGAAAATAGTGTAAACAGTGTTGATGTAACATCCCAAGTTTTGGCTTGCGTTTCAAATGTAAGAAAATGAGTAGAAATTGAAACTTTTTCTTACATCTGGCAATTCTTGTATGTCCTAAAGAATTCTTGCAAAAGAATTATGGGATTACATGTCACAAGTCACTCTGATCGAAAACCTTGTCTTCCAAAAACATTCTTGTCCAACCTTGTGATCATCCTCTGGGGATAGTTTTCCTTAGTTCTAGGGTTATTGTGTGACCCCTCTGAAAAATTCCAAAATTTTTAGAAATTGTTTGAACATTCTAAGAGGCCGTCAAACCACTTTGACCCTTGGTCAAAACCCTAGCTCAGCACCTTGGGAAATTTCTGGGAAAAATGCATTGCATAAAAACCTCTAGGAAATTTATACAAGGTTTGTTATAGAGTCAGCAACTTCCAGTTAAAATTTCAGAAATTTTGGAGTTGAATTGCTACCTCTAAAAATCCTCCAAATTTTTTAGTTCAAACTCAACCCTAATCTGTTTCTTTGTTGCTCGGGTTCGCACTGGTCCGCTCATGCCGATGGCTCAGGTCAAATCAACTAAAAGCACCACCGAGCCTGCAACCTCGCCACCCCCATGACCCTTGGATCTCCATCCAACCGCCTAGACCACCTCAAGCTCTGTCATTTTGGTGCAAACCATCCCAACCGTTGGATTCTTGTCCTCGGTTTAGATCTTCTGAGCTCCCAAAGACCTCCCACTCGCACGACCTCCTCATGTTCTATTTGCAAAGACAACCCTCCACGACTCCCCTCGGACCTCCTTTGCATCTTTTGCAAAGACCACCACCTGGGCGTCCTCCTCGACCTCCCGAACACCTTTATTGCACCTTGGTGATCGTGGGCCGACCATCCTTAGATCGTGGCTCGAGACCTCTGTGCGCTAAGACCTCGATAACCTCTTTAAATCGGGACCCTTCATTTCAAATCCAACCACCGGACCTCCTAACCCGAGCTCAAGTCCACCCAACGCTATGCTCCTTGACCGCTTCTTTTGGGCCTCTCAGCACTGGTGGGACCTTTGGGGCCGGTCATCATCACTTTGCGAGCATGCGTGTGTGCCAGAGCTACAGCAGTTGGAGCAGCGCCTTGTCAAATCATGTCCTTGTCAACGGCTAGCTCTGCAAACCTTTAATGCATGTCAACACCTTTTTCCAAAGTCTTCTTTTCCACCTGCCCTGTCATTTCATGTACTTCCATGGCAGGGACTTTTGACTCGAGTGCACCGTGGAGCTCAACCTTGCCCCACTCCTTTGCTCTCTCGGCTTAAATGAAACCCTGAGCTCTTCCTTAGCTTATCTTAGACACCTTTGTGCCCACCTGAGCTCCTTCTCTCGTGTTCTTGTGCTCGAGAACACCGAAGACCTCCTAGCCACCATTGTCGGCCTTGGAGCTCCTCGAAGCCTTGGGGCTCCAAAGTGGTTCACTTGGGATTTTTGTCCTGTCAACTAGTTTATTTGAATCACCTTGAGCATTTCCCTAACTTGCTCTGTTTGGCCTCCTCAGGATTTGGCAAAGTGGGAACTTGTTCATTGAAGCCAGATCTGCTTTCTTCCCCATCTCCGGCAAGACTTTTTGTCGCTAGAGCTCCTCCGACGACTTCTTTGACCTCACTGTCCTCAGGTTAGTGCCTTGGTGCTTGAGCTTCCATTCTGTTGGACTAGGCCACTTTTGCTCTTGTCGTTTTTGTACTTCCGGCGGTCATCTCCGGCTAGCCGCCGGTAGGGTGAGCTTTAGCTCTAGTTTTTGGCACCTTTAGGTCCTCCTCGTTATTTAGAGTTCATCCTTGTCCTTGGTTCCCGTCGGCGTAGACCACATCGCCGGCGGTGAGCTCAAGCTCCAACTCGGGCGTTTTGTCGGGCCTTACTCGGACAAGGGCTGTAGCCTAATGATTAGCATTTAAGTTGTCCGAGAGCCCAATCTCTGGTGTTAATTGTTGTTCTTGTCGGCAGCGCGTGCGTTCCATTAAGTCTTCAGATCTCCTAGGCTCAATCTAGACCGTTGATGATCTTCTAGCGTTAGCCCTTAGCCTTTAGATCTCCTGGTATAAGTCTCTTGCAGCCAGGACCTCCCTTTATCTGAAATCCTGGCCGTTAAAGACCTTCATAGATTACATCCCAGCCGCTAGGATCACCCTCCACCTTGGGGTCCTCTTTGCAAAAGACCTCCTTGAGGTCCTCTGTGCAAAAAGGCCACCCCAGTCGTTTTTATCAAAACCACCCTCTCGGACCTCCTTGGGGTCCTCTTTGCAAAAAGACCTCCCTTAGTCGTTTTATAAAAACCACCCCTGAGCCACCCCCCGAGGTCCTCTTTGCAAAAGACCACCACTGGTCCTTGTAAAGAAGCCGCAGGACCTCCTTCCGTCTAGATCTAGACCGTTAGGACCTCCTCGGTGAGATCCTAGCCGTCCAGACCTCCCTCCGCTCAGATCCTAACCGTTAAGACCTCCCCTGATGAGATCTTAGCCGTTAAGGACCTCCTTCCGTTTAAACCCTGTCGCGTAGGACCTCCCCGTATAGATCCTGGCCATCCATGACCTCCTCGGTGAGATCCTAGCCGCCCAGGTGTCCCTCTGTTAACTTATCGTTTCGGACCTCCTTCGCTTAATCGTGACCGTTAAGACCTCCCTCGCGAGATCTTGGCCGTCAAGACCTCTTCGTTTGGACCTCAGTCTCTAGGACCTCTCCCTAGATCAGATCCTAGCCGCGCAAGACCTCCTGGTTTCAATCCCAGCCGTTTAGAAGCTCCTCGGTTTAGATCTGTGCCGTTGGGAGTTTTCTATGAAAACTCTAGGTCGCAGGACCTCTTCGGTTTTGAATCTCAGCAGTCAAAGACCTCTTCTAGGGTAGATCTGGACCCTTAGATCCTTTTTGTAAAATCCTTAAGTGTGGGACCTCCTCCGAGGTCCTCTTTGCAAAAAGACCACCCCTGGTCTTTGTAAAGGGAATCTTAGACCTCCCCGAGCAAATCTGGGCCATTAAGACCTCCCCCCTGGGAGATCTTAGCCATCGGGGTCCTCCTCCGCTAAATCCTCACCCCCAAGACCTCCCTGTAAAATCCCAACCGCTAGGACCTCCTCCCGAGTTCATCTCGACCGTCGAGATCTTCCTCCGTGAAGACCTCTGCTCTCAGGACCTCCCCGATTAAATCTGGACCGTCCAAGACCTCCTCTGGTAGATCTTGGCCGTCCCAAACGTCCTCCGTTATGTCCTTAGCTTTAGGACCTCCTCTCAGTTCCGGACCGTTAGATTTAGATCTAACGGGCTAGACCTCCTCGCTAGATCTTAGCCATCGAAGACCTCCCTCTTTCTGATCTCACCGTCGAGACCTCCTCTTTTAGACCTCCACCTCAAGGACCTCCTCGTTAGATCCAGACCTTTGAGTCTAGATCTAATGGCTCAGACCTCCCCTAGGCGCGTTAAGGTCTTCTCGTTTGGGTGCTCGTGGAGGATCTCGCGTCGGGTTCGTGAGCTGTGCGATCTCTGATCAACGGCCTACGACCTCTCCTTCTAACTCAGTCTGTTGGACCACCCGTGAGATTTTTTGATTTTCAAATTGATTTTGGTGTAACTTCAAAATTTCGTATCTTAGTATTTTTGACTCCTTTTTGAGTGATTCCAATTTCATTAGCTTTGTAATACACTGAACTTCAATCTGAAAATGAACTTAGGTACTTTTCTGTAGCAGAAACTAATGTAGGCTATGTTAACTTGTTGCAATATGAAATATTGTTTAGAAATTCATCAAACTTGTAAAATACATAACTTTTTCTCTGCGTTTCCAAACTGAGCAAACTAAATCTTGTTAAAGTCCTCTAGAAATGTACTTTAGTGTAGAATAGGCTTTCAGGTGGTCTTTGCCACTGAAATAAATGATACCCTAGTTTTACAACTTAGAAAGATCATAACTAATTCATTTCAACTCCAAATAAAGTAAACTCAACTTTGCTGTTCTTAGGATAACCTTATCTACCTACCATAAAATTTTCAGATTCCAGATCATTCTAGAAATTTTTGCCATGAACAGTAACCGAAATTAATTTAATTAGGATTTTTCCAGGCTGAGAAGATTTGTTTAAGCCATAATTTTTTCATGCTAAGTCCAAATGAAGTGATTCTTGTTCCTAAAATTGTCTAAAATCATGATCTTGCTGCTGTATAAATTTCATGGGTTTTGGAGAACTTTTGTTGTGGAGTTTTATTTGGAGTTCTTGTTCTTATTTGGTTATCGCCTTTTCGCGTTAGGTTCCGAAGGAATTATTGAGTACGTGAGTGAATCCTCTGCAGCAAGAAAGTGATCTACAGCAAGGCAAGCAGTTTGATCATGTTAATCCCTGTATTTTTAAGTAATTATGTTGTTTACAAATTCTATGTATGCATTGCTAGTTTGTGTTACTATTGTCGTTAGTTGACCTAGTAGATGCATTTCCTTAAGAAAATGATCATCCTTTACTACCATGAGCCTAGGTTATTGCTGTGATTAGAGCTCGTTGGATGAATTCTTGTCGCTTAGTAGTTGCGAATTAATTGCTTAGCCATACTTAGTTTCCGGTAGAAATAGGTGGTTATCGACTTGTCGATAACCTTGATCACATAAAACTTATTATCACTTATGATTTCAGCCTTGTGCCATGTCTACTTACAAAAACTAAAACTGAAAACAAAATGATTTAGACTTGGGCACAATGGTATGATTGGTGTGCTTTTGGGTGTGACTGGAATGGTGCCCGAGTCAACAAGGACCGAATATCTTGTTACACTAAGCCAAGCATTTTGTGCGTGCTAACCACACTAGAGGGTATGGGACCTCTCTTGAATTAGTACTTTGGAAGGCATTAATTAATGGGTCATTGGTCAGTAGTTTAGAGAAAAAGGATCACAAGGGCGTGACCGGTGGTTCCTTTCTAGGTCCTCCACCCGACCGGTCTTGCAAATGTCCGCTAGCTTTACCCTAAATGGCTAATGACTCCGGCTTTGCTTGACTCCACCACAACGTGTGGTCCTAGTGGCCCATTTCGCCGGCTGGTCACTAAGGGTTAACCCCATACGTGCGACTCTTAATTAACACATTCCATTAGAAACGTCTCGTGGGACTTAGCCGTGCCGGCATACCAAAGGAAGTGTGCTTAATAGCTTGGCAAAAAGGCGGTCTGAAGTGTGGGTACATTGGTACACCCCTGCAGGGTTAAAACTATTCGAATAGCCTCTTCCTAGGTTATGGACACGCTTGGCAAGGTCTTTCGAGAGTTAGACTACAACATTTTAATTAAAACTTGATGGGTGGTACGAATCTGGGATTCGTGCTATGTGTGGTGGTTATTGGGTTAGTCACCAATAGGTGGTTACTCTTGTATTTATTTGTATCTCGTGTTATTTCATTCAATAAAAACTAATTGCAAACTTGCTTTTGAAATGTACTATATTATTACAAATAAAGTTGGCTTTGTGCAAAATGAGACATACAACCTCCACTTAAATAAGCTTGCATGTAGCATATCGATAGGTCTACTATTCCACACGTCAGTCTTGCGAGTATATTTTTGTACTCATTTGCTTTGCTTATTTGTTGCAGAGGAAGAAGTTCATCCCCAATGGATCGACTTTGTGAGAATTGTCATGTATGGACGACTAGCTTGGCGGCCGGTCGGTTGCCTTGTGGGTTATGGCTAACCGGTTGGATTTTGTTTATAGCCATCTTATGGCACTTTTGCTTCCGCTGATAAGGTTACTTTGATGTCGTTTGGCCGGTCGACCTTCTTGTGTAATAACTCTGTTATGTATGTCTTTTGTTAGGATTAATGTTATGTGATGTATGGAATTGATGCGTGATTTTGTAACGGGGTGTGTATACTGCATTTCTGGGAAGTATACATGTCTCGGGGCTTGATTTATTTGATTTGTGATGCTAGAGTCAATGGAAGACTAAGCATTACAAGCCAAATAAAACGGGGTCCTCACAGTTGAATAGTTACGTAAGTAGTGCTAAATAGGGCAGGCGTTAGTGCGCGGCAGGACACCTGCCGCGGATAGGGATGTGGCAGGTGTCATGCTGCAGAGCCTGCATAACCACATGGACACAGATCCGGATTCTCTGCTATTACTATAGAGAACACTGTGTAAATAGTATTTTGAGTATGTGTGAATAGGACTCTGCAGTAATATTGTATCTACACACTGTAGAAACAGTACATGTTTAATGCAGCGAAATTATATAGCAATTTTACTATCCCCTTTGGTACTATAGCTGTCGTAGGGGCGGCCCATCGGCCCCAGCGACCAGACAAAGACAACGAAGAGACCCCTGAGGGCCAAGGCCGAAGGTGCGGCCTTTGTCCCCCAGAGGGCACAGGCATACCTCCGCGGGAGTCCTGAGAGGCACGAAAGGTCCACGGGAGCTAAGGCCGAAGGTGCGGCCAGCGGCCCCCGGAGAGCACATGCATACCTTCGAGGGATTCCCGAGGGGCACCTGGAGGCCACCAGAAGGGCCATGGGGGCCAAGGCAGAAGGCACAGCCAGCGGCCCCCGGAGGGCACAGGCATACTAGGGGGGAGCGAAGGGTACAAGAAGTTCCCAGGATCCCTGCCCAGGGCCACCTAACCGAGTACCGAAGGGTGTCCAGAGCCCCTCAGCATTGGGGCACCTCACACGGTGTGAAGGGGAGGAGATATCGGTGGACCACGTGTATTGGCCAAATGAACCAGGATCAGGAGGGTCCACCGTGAACCGAAGGCTACGCGAGGAGGAAGGAAAAACCCCTGCAGCTCCTACACACGTATGATCTTTTTAAGGGTAGAATTGTAATCTCGCGTGCCTAGGTCGAAAGGTTATCAATAGCCACCTCACCCATGTAATTAGGGATGACTTTTTTCAAGACAATTAATATACATTTACTTCTCTTGGCATCGGCCCTCCTTTTTGAGGATCCCCTGGTTCGTTTCGTAGTAAGCGGGGGTCCATTTTCTATACTGTCTAGTCCTTTTTCTACGACGGTAGCACTCGATCTAGACCGTTTATTTTGGATCATACGGTGAAGATATTGCCCTAATAATACATGTCATTGTAAATCATATGTAGTTTTTTCTTCAATGCAGAGGATCTTTTCCCATGGATAGATGGTCTGTCTATCTTCTATCCCCCTCAGTGCACCACACAGATCTTCTCGCACTGTATCATAGATCGATGAAATGTCAGTGAGGCAAGGTCAATTCGGTCAACCTTAGGTAGGAGTTGGGTACGTAGGGTCGATACACGTTAGGATAAACATAGGTCACAAGTGCCAGCCGATTTGGGTGACTAGATGGTGGTCGGCATGTGCACATCCATGATCCATATGCCATTTAGTGCCGGTGGCGCCCGCCGCAGAAGTACACATATATCGCCGGCGGAAGAGTACAGGTGGAAGCCCCGCCGCACGTCGCCGGTAGGTTACGCGGATACGTGTACGCAGATCAAAGTTATTTAGTATGCTCTGTTGGAACAAACCCAAGAGAAAATTTGATTTTGGTGCTGTTCGTAACTTACGGCAGCTTTTTCTTATTTGCTTCTAAACTCAATCTTACTATACTTGCTCTCACGTTACAAATAGAGCACGGGCCCTTATTATATAGCCTGTGTAGTCTCCGACTCACACATATATTCATAAACTTTCTCCTACTCAGATACTACCCCTAGTACAAAACGGACACGAAAAGAGAACACAAAAATTATCTAATAATCACTCCCTAATCTTTGTGTACTTACTTATATTTCGCATGCTGCCAGTTGGACACAATTTCAACATGGCTCCCACACACTCAGTCGAAGACGGTGGCACAACTCAAACACGTCTTGGGCTCCAAGTTGGACTCGACTTCAACTTGGCTGTGCGAAGACGGTGGCACAACTTGAACACGTCTTGGACTCTTACTTATTGAGGCAGTAGGTCTCAACTACGACTTCCCCAACTTGTACTCAGACTTCAAGTTGGTCACAACTTCAACTTGAGTAACACACGGACTCGACTCAGGACGGCGAACACATCTCCTCAACGTCCATCGCCTTCGCCTTTCGATGATCGGCAACAAGATGCATCATCGTCTTCAACGCCTTCCACACAGCTTTGGCCATCTCCTTTTCGACCAGTAGGAAGAGTGTTTTCTCCGAGATGCCTCCATAGATAGCCGCCAGTGCTACCTGATCCTTGCGCACACGACGTTGCCTCGTCACCGGTGACACAACTTCCCAGAGAACGCGACATAATCTTGGGCACAAATAAAAAACTCAGGCTCCTCATCATCACGAAACCGCATGCACCGTACAGTGCATCGGTCTCGCCACCGCAGCCCGTCGTGCGCTCCGGTGCTGCCGCGCTTGATGCACTGTTGGGATCCGCCGCGTGCGCACTCCCGCCGTATATGCCACTCCAGGAGTCGAGATCACCCCTCTCGGGGCAGCAGCTATAATTTCGAACCTAAAGCTCTGATACTAATTGTTGGAACAAACTCAAGAGAAAACTTGATTTTGGTGCTGCTCGTAACTTACGGCGGCTTTTTCTTATTTGCTTCTAAACTCGATCTTACAATACTTGCTCTCACGTTACAAATAGAGCACAGACCTTTATTATATAGCCTGTGTAGTCTCCGACTCACACACATATTCGTAAACTTTCTCCTACTCGGATACTACTCCCTAGTACAAAACGGACACGAAAAGAAAACACAAAAATTATCTAATATGCTCTCAGTTGACGACTCGTGTGCATTTGGGGGTGTTCGGTTTCGTCCATCCATATGCATGTTCAGGCTTCAGAAAAATGCAGTTCTTAAGTTTGCCTCTCTTTTTTTTAGCATCTAACTAGGACGCGGTTTACGCTTTTTTTCCTTGATTGCAACCATACCAATTGAGTGTGGTATTATGCCAAAATGAATAATCAAATCCATCAAGTGGCAGGTATGAGGGTGTTCAAAAAGAAAAAAAGGTGGCAGCTACAAGTCTCCCAGAGCCTGAACCCTGAAGTAAGACTGTAAGAGAGCAGCACCTGCATTAGAGAAGTAGCCGTTAGCTCAGTAGTACCATACAACTCCTCCTCATAATATATACAATGGTACAGATAGCTATTGTCTATAGCTACTCTTCATGTCACTTGTAGACAACACTAAAGATAACTCATACAATGGTACAGACAACTACTATCTTTTTAGTTGTCTTTATAGAACACACAACTTTTAATGCTTTCTTTGTTTCTGATGATACAGTCGACTACAGGATTGTAGATAACATCTTTCTCCCTCTTTATTCTCTTTTATTCACGTTAGCAAAAATCCTACGTAGCAATGACTATAAACAGCTAATATAAATCCATTGTACATACTCTCAGGTGCCAAGTGAATGAGTATGACGATCGGTCACTACAAGAAAAAAAAAATACACTTTCTTGGAGATACGTCTACGAAGGGATGCCAGTTTTTTTTTTTTTTTTTTGAAGTTGTTGTTTCGTGACCAATATGGTGACTCCGAAAGAGTATCATGATATTACTATACTTGTGACATTTGAATGACACTCGGTGGCCCTTGAAAGTGTCACATATGTGACCCTTGAAAGTGTCACATAGTATCACTTCATTTTAGGGGAAATGAATATGCATATAAAGATTGCGCCGGGGACGTGCAACGGAGACGGCCGCGACGGAGCAGGCCGGGAGCATGGAGCGTGGGGCCGACCGGGGGTAAACACGGAGATGGCCGGGGGCGTGACGCGGAGTCAGTCAGCGGCGGCGGCGGCGACGCAGTGAGAAGCTTCAGGAGCCCGCTCCGAGTCGCGCGTAACCGCTCGGGGGCAGATCTGCTCGAGGGAGCGCTGGCGTGGATGGGCTCTCAGGGTGCGCGGACGCGGACCGCCTCCGGGCGCGAAGTGCAGTCCGGTACTGGGTTGGCGTCCCTCCCATGCGCGTGAACTGTGAAGGGCCCTAGGAAAATAGGGAGGAGAGAGAGTAGCGGGAGGCATTACTAGGACAGGGAATTTTTTTAAATAATATTATTTTAAAAGAAATTTACAAAAATAAATAGTTGATTTTTTATTATTATATAAAACTAGGTTATTGTCGCCATTTGAAATGATGAAATTGTCCCGTCGTCATTCCAAATAGCGACAGTAGTACAGATAATGATGACAGAGCCAGAACAACACAGAGACATCCCTATCGCCAGTTGAAATGATGACAGTACCTTATCGTCATTCTAATTGGCGACAGGACCTTATCACCATTTCAACTGGCGATAGGGACATCTGCCTATTTTTTCTTCATTTTTTATCACATATTTTGTAGACAAAACATAACGATATTACAAAACTTTCAGCATAACGTTATCATATTTTTTTTGCGACAAATCACAATGATATTACAAAACATTCAGGCCAATGTCCTCACATTTTTTGTCGACAAATCACAATGATATTACAGAACATTCAGCTTAATATCCTTAGATATTTTGTCGACAAATCAAAATGATATTACAAAACATTCAGCACATCGTCATCACCTAGTTTTTTGACAAATTAAAATAATATTACAAAGCATTGAACACTACATATTTCAACAAAATGAACATTTTCCGTGGCCGTAACCTCAACGTCCACCCTATCGACCGCCTCGAGTGGGGCAGTTAGATGAGGTCCCTACGGCGCCGTCCGAATTGCTAATGTCTCTTTCATCTTGTGGATTTTTTATAGGATATTTCTTGAAGGTGTGTCCAGACTCCCTGCAAATGGAGCACTTCTCGTACGACGCCCGATTTTTGCTTCCTCCATGTCATTCCTGATACGTCGTATCTATCGCTAGCCAACTTTTCTCTTCAGCCTATCAATATCCGTCGTCCAGATAAATTGCTCTCAAGTCGGATGGCCTGTGAAATGACTAACCACACCGTAACCATACAACTCTACACCACAGGTTTGCATCACCTCCTCCTTGTTGAATAATCAGAGAGGTACTGGCCGAGATGCTGCGCCACCGTCGAACATACGACATGACATGTGAGCAGGGCCTATGCAGAAGAAGAGGGTTGTTGCAAGTGCATATTCAACTAATGTGGTGTAGTGTACACTCATGGGTGATCGTCTCGTGGTTCGTCCCGCTGTGTCCTTTATCCTTGCACAGATCTCGAAACGAAACTCTCTTGTGCCCATCTTGAATGTCCGGTGCATCTCACCCTTCTTGCTTTTCTCCTCCATTTACTTGGTGATCATGACAGAATACAGTACTCTGTCATTTGCCATGGTGAGCGATGCGTTATTACTTATGTTAACAAAATAATTTATTGTACTGCAGAGAATTACCTCCATAATACCAACCAAAGGGAAGCACCTGGTTAGATTGGTTGTCATGACACCATATCGAGTACCACCACTGTCATGTAGCAGCGACCAATTTCCCTTAGGGTCGTGTTTAATCCAGTCTAAGAAGCATTTTACCCACGCCCCCATCTTCCTCGCCACACTAGGACCATTTGTGGGTAGCTGTGGTAATACTTCGGGGGCCTGGTCAGCGCTTGTTGCGGCCTTTTTTGCTGCCTCTTTTCTGTGCATCTGGGTCCACTCATCCAAAATCTTATAGAGTACGTCAAACTTTTGCTGCTGGTTCTGGTTGCACAGCCGCTTGAACAGGTTCATCAAGTTCTTATTGCGTAACTGCTTGTAGAAGTTTGCACCCAAGTACCTCATGCACCACCTGCTCTGCAGATCAACCTATGGAAGTGGTTCGTTCTCTCCTTGTTGTAGCAGAGTTATTGCACTCAGCAGCCCCGCATGCCGATCATATATGACGCATATGTTAGGACGGCTATGTACAATAGAAATCCTCAAATTCCTCATGAACCACAACCAGTTATCTGTGTTCTTGCTTTCAGTATCTGGCCTTTGTACTTCTAGTAAGGAATGTGCCATCCACACACAAGATTGAACGGCAGTGCCGAAATGCATTGATGCATGGACCAAAGGCGAAGATTGCTCGCTTCAATACTCTTGTATTGCCCTACTTTGGATGCGTGGAATCTTGAATGTCGATATGAGTGTCGGGTTTTCTGTCTTGTATGACTCAGAGTTGGCTGGGGAGGTTGTGGTAGGAGTCGTCGAACATACTGAATCTTGATTACAATGCCTTCTATTTTGCCCTTCACATCTTGGTATAGTTGATTGTGTAGTAGGTATCGACCATGTCAGTGGCACCATGGCAACGGAGGAGCGGGAGGAGGGCATCCAGCTTGCGGGCCTTGTTGTCGTTTGTGAGCGGATAGAGGAGGTTGTCGCGCACCACCTTGAACCGAGGGTTCCTTTGTTCGCCCCCATACCGCCGTTGCTCTTGAGCCTGGTGGTGAGGTTGGAGAAGGCGAGCTGGTGAGTATGGGTTGGCGAGTGGGAGGGAAGGACGGAGATGGTGTGGACTTGGGTGGCCGGAGAGGGAAGCATCCACTCCGTGGCGGAGAGAACGTTTGCGGCCACCCTGACGCCGCCGGCGAGTAGGGGTGGAAACGAGCCGAGCCGAGCGCTCAAGCCAGGCTCGTTCCGACTCGGGTGAACAGTGAGCTCCGCTCGACTCAGCTCGTTTCAGAAACGAGCCATAAGAGGGGCTTGGCTCGGGCTCGGAATGGAGCTCGAGCTAGCTCGAGCGGCTCGTGAGCCCGAGCAAAAACAACATCAGTTCGACCGGGGCATTACAGGCAGCATCTGCAATTTTGCATCAGCATCTGGCATCCGCATTGCAATCAACTAATCACAATCAACTAATCCAAAGTGGTCTTACTAGATCAAGAATTTTTTCTATCATCCATTCATCCAGATTCCAGATCCAGCACTAAGAAACTAAGAAATATACACAGAAGCAAGCATTCATCACAAGAACAAACAAGCAAATCGCAAGATCAAACATTCAAGCTCCTTCTTGATCTCCTCCATCCTCCTGGCCTTGGCGCTGGCGGCCTGGACGGCAGCGCAGTGGAAGGGCGGTGGTGGCGGGCTGGAGCCTAGAGGACGGCGGTGTGGAGGAAGGGGAGACAGTGACGGCCGCCTCGCCTCGATGGCCTCCACCTTGCCTTGGTGGCCTCCGGCGACGGCGACGGCTAGGGGTGGAGATGGGGGAGGGGGAGATGGGGAGGCGGCGAGTGGAGGGGGAGGCGGTGGGTGGAGATGGGGAGGGGAGACGACGGTGGAGGAGGTGGAGGCAGCGGGTGGAGATAGGGATCGAGGAGGTGGAGGCGGCGGGTGGAGGAGGTGGAGGCAGCGGGTGGAGATGGGGAGGGGAGGGGAGGCGGGTGGAGGAGGTGGATGGTGGAGGTAGCGGCCAGCGGGGGGAGGTCGGGAGGGGGAGGGGGAGGAGGCGGTGGGCAGGAGGCCATCCAGCCATGGGGGGAGTTCGGGAGGAGCAGTGGGTGGAGAAAAATGAATGGAAGATTGGAAGTCAAGCAGAGGAGTGAAGGGGATAACTAGAGACAAACGAGCCCAACGATCTAACCGAGCCGCTCGCGAGCGGCTCGGGCTTGGCTCGAAAAATGTGCGAGCTAGGAACCAGGCTCGGCTCAGCTCGAAAATTCACGAGCCCGAGCCGAGTCGAGCCGAGCTGAGCCGTGACGAGTCCGAGTAGGCTCACGAGCCTCGAGCTATTTTTCCAGCCCTACCGGCGAGCGCTGGCGCTGGCTGCATGAGGAGATGGCGGCGGGAGACGACTGCAGCGCGATGGATGGTGAACTCAACTAGTGAGAGGTGAGTCGGAGTAGAGCGGGAAGTTCTGGATCTGGAGTTCGGGGAGGCGAGTGGCGGCGACGGCCACGGGATGGACTAGGGAGGGAGGTGAGCGGTAGGAGACGGCCATGGAGGGAGGCGAGCTGCAGGAGGCGACCACAGGAGGGAGATGAGATGAGATTGGGATTGGATTTGGGGCTGGGTCAGGGAGCGGCTGTCGGTTGATGGAGTTACAGAGACATGAGATGGATAGGCCCACCTGTTAGCGTGGATTAATGGGTAAATGGGCGCGATGGGCACGGGTAGAGCTCACCCATGCCTACGCTTGTTTACCCGATGGGCAGAGGATTATCCCCATTTCCATACCCAAGGGAAAATAAAGTCTCCCATACCCATCTCCATTAGGGTAATTACCCACGGGCACACAGGTAATCGGGCACAATTACCATCCCTAGCTATGATGCTCTGTCTCTGCTTCTTGTCACATCCATCACTGCCTATGCCTTTGCATGCTTGTAACGAAAGGCCGCGCGCGGGAGGGAATCCGATTCCTCCTGTCGCATCGTGGTCAGACGTGATTTGTGCGTTGCACGGCTATAAATTCCGAGTCGACTACGAGAGACTTCGCTCACTCTCTCATTCGCAGCCTCGCTTGATTTTGTTTTCGTCGACGATTAAGGATCGTTTAGAGCAGTCATCAGCGGTCGTATTAGCAGATAATTTTTTTGTCATATGTATTTTCTTTATTAACTGTGTAGTTAGTTAATTAGTCGTAGTTCATTTTGTGTTAATTAATTAGTTGCAGTTAATTGGACGCAATTAATTAGTCATAGTTAATTTTGAGTTAGTTAATTAGGCGTAATTAATTTAGTCATTATCATTTAGTTGTAATTAATTAGTGTTAGTTAATTAGTTAGTCGTTATTAATTAGAAGCAATTAATTAAGTCTTAATTAATTAGTTGTACTTAATTAGTCATAATTAATTTATTCGTAATTAATTTAGTGGCCTTATTTAGTCGTAATTATTTCTTTGTAATTAATTTGTGGGCAATTAATTATTCATAATTAATTTAGTGGTATTTAATTAATCATAATTAATTTATTCCGAATTAGTGTAGTTGTCATTACTTAGCCATAATTTTTTTGTTTGTAATTCATTTGTGATAATTAATTAGTTGTAATTAATTTAGCGGTATTTAATTAATCGTATGACTTTAGTCATAATTATTTTATCTCAATTAATTAAGTCTTAACTAATTACTCGTATTTAATTAGTCGTAATTAATTTAGTCGTAGTTAATTAGTCTATATTATTTTGTTGTTTGTATTTACTCGTAATTATTTATATGTAATTAATTTGTGTTAATTAATTACTTGTAATTAATTTATTGGTATTTAATAACTCATAATTAATTTAATCATAATTAATTTAGCCGTAATTAGTCTAGTTGTCGTTATTTAGTTGTAATATTATTTATTTGCAATTAATTTGTGGTAATCAAGTTTTCATAATTAATTTAGAGGTATTAAATTACTCATAATTGATTTAGTTATAAATTATTAATTTCTAGTAATTCATCATCATTATTAATTTATTCACTAGAGCCATGCCTCTACCAAATACTACTCGAACCCTTCTACGAAGAGCGTCACTGGTGCGAGTTGTGGATCACCGGGGACGCGGATGGCCCTCGATCCACCCCTCGTGCTTCGGTTGGAAAAGCATTACTGGCTGCTTGACGCTCGCAACGTCCCATTGCGAGGATGCTTTCGGTCAAACGGTACTTCACCTTGTACGACAGTCTGATGTCAGCACTTGTCGACAGGTGGAGACCCAAGACAAGAACCTTCCACTTTCGGTGGGGAGAGATGGCGATCACTCTTTAGGATGTCTCCTTCTGGACTAGTCTCTCGATTAGGGGTGAGCCACTTGTTCCAGGCCGTCCGCCGACAGGTTGGAAGGTCCGGTTGGGGCATCAGTTCGACATACCTATCCCAGACAAGGTTTGTGGTGTCCCTCGGACATGGCTGAGGAATTTCAGTCAAAGCCCAACGAATGCACCTGACGAGGTTGTTAGGACACACCTTGTCACTTACCTTCTTTATATTTTTGGTTGGGCCCTGTTTCTTACCACACAGGGCGATTGGGTGTACCCTAGCTTTGTCCGCATCGCCGAGGCTTTGGCTGACGCGGAGGATGGGGTGATGCCCCAGTACAGTTGGAGATCAGCCGTCCTTTGCACCACATAATGGGGGTTATGTGACACTTCACGGTGCAACACCGGTCCTTGCCGTCTGCTACATGCTCCTACCGCTGTGGAGTTGGGAGCACTTCCCTGTTAGGCGGCCCTCCATCGGGCCAGCACTGCACCCGTATCCCGAGTTGCATGACTCGATAAATGGGCCTACTATGGGCACCCGGTGGACTGTTACCAAGTTAAGCTGGGCCAAGGATAGACCGATGAGGTGCTACCCGGTGTTCCACAACGAGTTCAATTTGTCGCACGACAACATCATATGGATTCTAAGGAGCGTAGATTTCATGAACACGGTAGCACCGCACGGACTATCCGTGCAATGCACGCAGGGTGTCGGATTATGGTCGATGACCTGCCACTTGGTGTTTTCCCATATGGTGGAGCCTTAAGCACCACGGCGTGTAATGCGACAGTTCGATCTATACCAGCCTGTGCCCCCTCCTGACGGTAGGATCCTGCAGTGAGCTATCCACATGTGAGTCCAATTCCATCCGAGTAATGTTTACAGTTCATACCTACATCCGTTGTTTTGATATCAATCCTTCTCGAATGCAGGCAATTGAGAGTGGGGCGACATACTAAGGACTGGCAAGCAGTCCAGCATGAGTGGGTTACGGCTTGGGCAGAGATGACGCACGATGAGGTTCTACAAGAGCAATGATCGATGCGATGTAATCGACATCTCACAAGACATTGAGTGGTACATAGCACGGTCACATACCAGACTCACTCGTCCTCCACCAGAGTGTCCAGAGAGTAGGTCATGCACAAGGAGAGGCTCTGTCACTTGCTCGATCGACATAGCACTTCACGGCGTGACGACACTGTAAAACACTGCCAACCTTTGCTCATTTCATTGATGATGTTTGTATTGTTTGTTACTGAATAAGTGTTGTCTGTCACTTCAGTTCGATCGGCTGTAACGGATCGCAAGCGCATGCCTTTGCACTATCAAGTACATCTTTGAGGAGTCCCAGAATATAATAAAGAATATGAGCTACGGTCAGTCGAGAGACGACTTCCTACACGCTGCGCATTGAGTGGGCCGACCGTGCTCACCTGCTAGGTTGGCACGGCCTAGTCAGACCAGCGAGCATCATCATGCTCCCCGTCGGTCATCCGTATTGTAGGTCGGTGGGGAGGTAAGTTATGTACAAATTTATCTCCTGACTTTTTATTACACCTTTGGTTGTGCTAACATCATGTCGTCTTTCAGCCGCACGTCTGTCGGGATACATCACTTCTGCCGTCCGCACCCCCTAGTCAGATTGGCGCCCCCTCGGTCATCCGCACTGCACATCGGGGAGGTACGAGATGTTTATCTTAGGTCTTGAATATTGATTTCGCCTAATATTATTCCATCGTACAGCCTTCAGTTAAGCATGAGGGAGAAGGCTATCCATCAACCAATGAGGAGACGATCATCCCAGCTACTGCCAGGAAGCAGTACACGGCACCATGGTTTGGACCGTGGTACCTAGGGCGCCCACCCCACATTGACTAGTATGGAGTACCGTACAAGGCCAGAGCTCCTCCAGAGTCGCTGGTACATCGTACTATTAAGGCTAGAGCTCCTCCGCACCAAGGAACGTGCATACATCGTACCTAGGGGCGAATGACCCGGGCACGGATTTATTGATTTGTTCATTAATGACATGATTGCAGATGGTAACCAGTTTGGCATGATTCAGCTGGACGACATTAATGTTGGACAGAGTTTGCTGATACACCTCCGCCTACTCAACGGTCTCCATACCCCCTCCGAACTGATACGCGCTCTCCGGACTCCCACAGGACATGCTCAACGCAAAACCAGGACACACACACAAACGCAGTGAGCAGAGATGTTGTGCGCTATGCAAAATTTATTTGTATAGTATTATCGGAGTACATCAGTTCCGGAGACGACTGCAACGCCAGAGATTCACATTAAACCCTAAAACACCCGAGGTTCACATGAAATCATAAAACCCTAAAACACCCGAGGTTCATATGAAATCATAAAACCCTAAAACACCCGAGGCTCACATTCACAAAATCCTATAACACCCGAGGTTCACATTCAGGAAACCCTAATTTTGGAAACCTAAAGCCCTAATTTCCCTAAAACCCCGCCCTAACCCTAATTTCCCTAATACCCTGCCCAAACCCTAATTTCCATAAAACCCTGCCCAAACCCCGCCCTAACGCTAATTACCCTAAAACCCTACGATGACATGGCGATTTATCAGGGTGCGGGGGGAGCGGCGTTGGGGAGTTGGCACGCGTCTGTGCATCGGGGGCAAAACATTGCCATGGAGGCATGGCTGGGGTGCAGGCACGTGGGTGGGGTGCATGGCAGTGCCCTGGGGGGGGGCACGGCACCAGCAACAGCACGGGGCATCCTGCCCAGGCGCGGGAGGTACGGATGTGGATGCGTGTCGACTCTTAGCACGTTGTTGTGCTATTTTTGGCATTACAGCCTGTAAACAGAATAACAACGCCAACAATACCATTTAGATCAAAAACTCCCGGATACGATGAGATGGTTGTCGGTCTGCCTGTCCCAAGCCTCCATGCCAATCCCATCTTACGAACTCATTAATCTTGTTTCTTGCAAGTGCAATTTTCTCAACAAGGACTTCCTGCGGATTCATTACGTACGTACTCATTAATCTTTGTTTCTTGCAAGTGCGTGGTTCGTATAAAATATTCCAAAAAAAAAAATCCTATACAAAACTTGCCTTAACGTGACGTCTAGCTTAATTGGACAAACTTGGGCAAAAGAACATGTCGAAGCTTCCCGTAAAACAAACATGTATGCACGGTCGACCATTCAAATTAACAAGGAATATTTGTAACTTTGTACACAGTGTTTGCCAACAAACAAAAAGAATTATGTAAAAAAAGCTGATTACACCTGACAATTAGGAATTTAGGATGGTCAAAATTCGGGCTGCCCTGCTTTTGCGGATGTACTTGGCCTGGGCGATTTTAGCACCGTACCTCAATCCGTTAACTATTCAGGCCATAGAGGTTTACCGATTCGGTCCTTGTCCTCAATCCGTTAACATCTTCTGAGTTCTGAACTTCTCATCCGAGCCGGCGAGTCTGACTGGCAGCAACTCCCTGTAGATTAACTCGTGAGCGATCGTCCTCGCCAGGACCAGGCTTCAAGTATGACCGGCGAGAGCAGCTGCCCCACCGAGGCCGTCATGGCCGAAGCCAGCGCAGGGATGGCACCGAGCATCCCTCGGCTACGCTTGATGAACCGCGCGACAATCGCTTGTTATATCATCGTCATGGCCGAAGCCAGCGGCAGCGATGGCACCGAGTATCCCTTATGTGACTGGAGCGAGTATATATGTTTCGTTCAGAAACAACTGTCGAATGATTATGACATTACACCAAACTAGTCAACAATAATATCTGGCTAACCACACGTGAATTGAATAAGCTTCTCAAGGAAACACTAGCTCAGATCAACTAAATAGTTTTGCATACGCGTAATCAATAAATACAATCCGTCACAGAAGCATCGGGCTTCAGAAGTAGAAAGGAATATCAGCAAATCTCTACCTACAAAACTCCAATCTCCGTCTTGGTCATGCGGTTGTCGCGCTGAAGAAGCTCGTGCCTGCACCATCGGATTCGGCATCCAGATGTGCTCCAGGGCCTTGCTCTGCCTGCAGGCCGCACGGCTCAGGCACGGAGAAGTCATCGTAGTTGAAGGTCTGCAGCAGCTCCTCGATGTTCTCCGGCAGCTCAAAATTCAACAACAGATCGTCGTCCACGGTGGAGGAGCCTTGATCCGACCATGACGTTCCTGCCGGCGCCGCACTGCATTCGCTTATCGTCGGCGCTGCACAATCTGCACTGGCTGTCACACCAGAACCCTCCGCTGCCGGCAAGATGAAGTCATCGGCACAAGACAGCACCTCATGTATGTTCTCCGGAATCTCATAATCCAGAAAGGACAAATCGTCCATCACGGCTGACCATCCTTGATCCGACGATGTCGCCTCTGGCACTGCGTTGGCTCCAAGATCTGCGCCGTCGTCATCATCGACGAGATCGACCACCACCACAGAAGGACAAACGGGTTGCGGCGCCGACGGGCACTCCTCGAGCAGAGGCAGAGCGGCCTCGCCATCGCGCGCCGGGGTGCGGCGCGGGCTCCACCGTCGTCGCCGCCCGAATCTTGCGCCGCCCTCTTACGCTTCTTCCCGTGACCGCTGAATCGGATGCGGTACAGCCTCAGCGGCGACGAGGCCAGCTCGGCCGGCGCCGTGACCCCGTACTCGTGCATGACCCAGCCCGTGCTGCCCTTCTCGCCGTCGGCGTGGAAGTTGAGTGCGTACTTCCGCCAGGCGATCTCCATGCCGCTGCCGGGGACGCGCACCTTCTCTCCGTCCACGCACACCTTCTGCCCCTCCCAACACCCGCCGCCCGCGCAGGTCCGCTTCTGCCGGCTGCCCTTGCCGCTCTTCGCCTGCCCGGCCGCGAAGAAGAAGGCGTCCTCCTTCCGCCTGTGCTTGTCCAGGAGGTTCCACGGCGGCGCGCTCAGCGGGTCGTCCTCGAGGATGATGCCGTCGAAGGGGAGGCGCTGGCCCAGGAGGCGAGGGAGGAGGAAATGCGCCACCAGCTCGTCGTCGTCGGGATCGAACTTGTAGCCCGGCGGGAGCCCAAGCACGTCCGCCGCCTCCATCGCGCCGCGCATAGGGTTTGCTAGGGTTTAGTGGAGGTTTGAGAGGAGGGAGGAGTGGTGAAATTGCGCGTACGGGAGCGCCAGTGGTGCAAATTTATGGAGCAGGGGAGAGGCGTAGCCGCGTTGATTGAGTCGTGTGCTCGACTACCCCGGTACCTATGCGGATTGCGGAATGGAACGGAAAGGAAGGGATAGGAAACTTTAGTTGCAAGGCAATATACTAGAAGGGTAAAATAGTTACCTAGTCAGTATTATTGCTGAAAACTGTTTGTATATATATATGTTACTCCCTATTTTCAAGAATATATGATGTTTTGGATATCGACGTGGGCTTTATTATGCAACTTTGACCATTATTCTTTATATGAATATGTTTATACAATAATATAAAATGATTATATTATGAAAATATTTTTCATGACTAATCTAATGATGCGATGTTCACATGACCAACACAAATAGTATTTATATATTAGTGATCAATGTTAAGGAAGTGTATATGTGGTATATTTGAGAGCTGTGATCGTTAGATCTTGAGAACATCCTTGTGCCACGTACTAAATGAGAAAATTGCATTGTAGGTCTCTGAACTTGTGAGAATGTGCCACTTAGCTCCCTGAATTTCTATTTTACTTTCTCAGCCCATAAACTTACAAGACTGTGCCACTTAATTCCCTGAACTTATATTTTTCTTTCTCACTCGAGCTGCTATGCGAGTTATGCCACTTAGCTCCTAAACTTGCGTTGAAGCCAAGTTCGCCGTATGCGATGCCGGCGATTTCGTCCCTTCCGAGTCCTGTGGACTCGTCGCCGTCCCGTTCTGGTCGTATTCATCGTCTCCGTCACAACGCGCCAACTAAAACGGATACTTCGGCCGTGAGAACGCACCGTGCTCACGCCTTCACCGGAGTTCCACCGCTGCGCCACCGCCTCCTCGCCCTGCCTCGAGTCGATCGTGTGAGAGAGAGAAGTATATTCCCAGTGCCAAAGCAAAAGCTACTCACCCTTCACGAAGTCCATTTGGTCATTTGCTAACAGAAAAGGCTGGGCTGGCGAATCATCGTGAGAGAGAGAAGCACTGTGCCCCTACTCTGGCACTGGGAATGTACCTCTCTTTCTCTTTCTCTTTCTCACGGCCGACTCAAAGGAGATAAGGGCGAGGGTGGTGGCAAACTGCGACAGTGGAGCTCTGGTGAAGACGTGAGCACGGTGCATTCCCGGGGCCGAAGAATCCGTTTTTGTTGGCGTGAGGTGACGGGGACGATGAACATTGCCGGAATAGGGCGGTGACGAGTCCACCAGATTCGGAGGGGATGAAGTCGCGGACATCACATCGGACGAACTTCGCTTCAATGCAAGTTCAGGGAGCTAAGTGGCACAACCTCGCAAGTTCAGGGGGCTGATAAAGTAAAATGCAAGTTCAGAGAGTTAAGTGGCACAACCTCACAAGTTCAGGAGGTCGGGAAAGTAAAATATAAGTTCACAGAGCTAAGTAACACAACCTCGCAAGTACAGGGACATACAATGCAATTTTCTCTTAAAAAAATCGGATTTGCTATTTCTAAGTCGTCTGAAATTTTCTCAAGTTTAAGTCAATTGTTGTGATCATTGGATTTTTATAGAAATTGATGTGTAATATGATTGGATATTGATTTAATAGATAAAATATGTAACTTATGTTTAATAAAATTTCAATCACCTTACGATAGACAATCCCTAAAAAAAATATGCTTGCTGGGCTGTGGTGGGCACACAAGAAAATAGAGAGATGGATAGAATGCTACATTCTCACTGCAGCTAAACCGGAAGCCCAAAACGTAGATCCCATTTCCACTAGGCGTAATCAGCACGTACTGACAATATATATTAGGAAACCGGGCCCGGCCAGGAGTCCGGGTCCGGGTGGGCACCTCATCCACAGTAGACTATATATAGGAGGGGAGACCCCCCAAGCATTGTACACAATTCATTATTGGAAGAGCAATAAAGAGCACCTGCATCCCTCTCATACCTGTGTTTCATCTATTGTTGTGTTCTTGTGTTCTTGCATCGTTTTACGATTCGATTTTGTATACGAGGTAATCGCTCGACCGACTTGCCAGCGACGGTTCCTCAACACGTTATCAGCACGATCGACTCTCCTCGCATCGAAAAGGTAACCGTCGATGAACGCCACTCGTATATTGAATTGTTTTTCTAGATCGCATTCAATTCTGCAAATTTGCTTTCTAGATTGGTTTTCACGGCAAATTTGCTCTAATCTATCGCGAGTCGACTTGGAGTCGCAGACAATGCCGATCGATAGATTGTATGAAAGAGCGGATGTCGATTGTATTGTAGATTGAAAGTTGTATAAACAGTAATTGTATGAAAAATTTTGCGGCTCGAAGCCAAGCATTGGCTTGGAGCCATGCCGTCACCGCCGCACTCCACAAGACCGCCTCCCGCCGCTGGGGACCCTAATTATCTCCGTAAGACCGAGATTAGACAAGGTCTTAGGGACATAATTACGGTCTCCCAGAATGAATTCCAATTTAACCCTATCCAAGTGAGAGGCTTAGCGAATATTAGAGCCTCAACGATCATGCGCTACGCTCCTTGCGAGCGCTACATGATTGTCGATTCTCCTCGATTCAAGCACTACACTTGGTGAGTTAAATGGGACTTCATTAACAACGAGCATGACATATATTGGCTCCCAAGATCAACGACCAATATACTCATACCCTTATCCAACGTTGATTACATCCATACAACGCACACAACAAGAGATAAAAGACATACCGCATAATAGTTAAGGTCTCCAATTATACAAACGGCCGACCGCCAAATTTAAAGTAGAGTATCAAGTAGCAATGAATGAAATAGATAAAGCAAAAGACCAGCAGTGGTATGCCCAACACCCATCGGCAACCGATCGGGAGTTAAATGGTAGCACACTACTCATTAGTGTCACCCAAGTCAACACTAGCGAGATCATCATAATCATAACCTTCCTCACCAAAAGGCCAAAGAACATCCGGATGAGTACAAGTGTACTGCAAGTCTTACACAAATAAAAATAGTTATGCATAAGGGTCATTCAAAGGATGGCTCATATTGGTTTAGTTTTATGAAAGAGACGCAACAATTTAACATCCTACACATGCTAGTTTTTCATGTGCCCATTTAAAATCAGATTTGAAGTAGAAGTAAAACATGTAGTAAAACATTTCAAGAATAAACAATTGAATCATACCAAGACCAAAGTGGCAGCCCACTTTGATATACTAAACACATGAACAACCCGCTCATGACGAATACCAAGTTCAACCACAATTTTAATTAAAAGTCTAACAATAGTAACTCCCGAACTCAAGCGGTTGTCCATAACCGTGACACGGCTATTCGAATAGATTGATACCGCAGGTGTACTACTTTACCCACACGACTTGATTAGCCCGTAAGCCTCCGGATGCCTCCAAAATAGCATACTTCCTATGGTATGCCACTGTAAATCAAGATATAGTCATTTTCAGCAAGAAAGCCCTATTGGGCTAAGTCCCCTTGTGAGATGGTTCCTGCCTAGTACAAGCGCCCGATAGCACTTGCTAGGGGCTCACAAGTTATATTGGAAATACCGATGCAATCAAAACAAAAGAATTGGTGCTCCTTGCACACTATAAAGGATTACATCGGCTCCTCAAAGAACATAGGATTTCACGGCCGCTATGCCCTTACACCACCAAGGACTTAACACAATAAAACCTCCCCTACTTAACCATACGGCTCCCAACCCGCGGTGGCAAAGACGAGTGTACTTGAATTAACGACGCACAAAGTTCGGTCCTCAATTGTCCGCAAGTCCTTCCACAAACCCAATTCGTGCACAAAGACACCATCACTAACCAACACTTGTCCGACCAAATCTCATTTTTAAAAAAATGACAAAGTTTAACTCATAACACAGCTACAAAGATCTGAAGTAAAAACATAAAGTAAGAGTTATGTGTATCCCAAAACCGCCAAGTTATTCCCGACGATCGAACTACCAGATCTAGACTTGCATGGCTACAACTCTATAACCATAATTCACACATCCTGTCTTAAGCATATAGGAGTTGGCATAATTCAAGATTAACCTCAAGCATAGGATATAACTAAACTACACATCACAAAAATATCGACATAATCAAAATAGCATGCAAGCAATTATCATTGCACTAACTTAACCAAAACGGGATCAAATATGATGCAAAAGAAAGTTCAAATGATGCTTGCCTTGCTGGTACAGTAGCTGCTTACTCTCAGTTGCGTAAGTGTCGATATCAATATGCTCGGATCTAAATAATTATAACATCCAATAAATACCAGAAAACAACTCAAAATCAAAATGCTCAAAAATGCATGATTTTTCTACAGTAGTTAGATCATGATTTTTGATGAATTTAGGTAAAAGAATCATTCCAATTGGAGTTATGAATCGGAAGTTATGCCATTTTGAATTTCTGTGTTTCGATATGCTCTGTTTTGAGTAATTTAATTATGAGGTGAAAATTTGTAGGGCAGTGGTGAGTACATGGATTACATAGATAAATAGGTAATATTATTATCGGTTAAAAACAGTTGAGTTTGTCCTTTTGGAGTTTATATGATTTAGTTATGTATTTTCAAAGTTATCACCTTTATAGTGTAACAATAATAGAGTTAAAGATTACATTCTCCCAAAAATAGTTTCTGTGACAGAAGTAATATGGAGACCATTTTTAGAATTAAGTTCACTGAAAATGAAAATTATCAAAAGTGGTCTCACTGCTTTTGGAGTTTCCAATAATTACTTATGCATTTTTGAAATTATCACTCATTTTTCTATTGTACAAATAATGGTTTTAATGGATTAATTTCCAATTAATACTCTCTGCTACAGAGACATGTATGAAACCAATTTTTATAGGAAGTCCATTAAGAATGTAAATTTTCAAAAGTGGTTTCACTCATTTTGGAGTTAAATGAATTAGTTATGTATTTCCAAAGTTATACATATTTTTCAAAGCAGTGCGATTAACTGATTTCGAATTTCATAAAGCATTTACTACTTTTCCTACCGAGGCCTACGCTAGCCGCAAATATCGCCACGCCCGCCCGCCGCCACCGCCCACGCCGAGGCACGCGCACGTAACCTAGGGTTGCGACAGAGTCGTTGGATCAAGATCCAACGGTCCACAAATGGCGCAATAGGACGGTCCGAATGTCTCACAAATCCAACCCGCCCCTTTCGTGATCCGACGGTCCGATTGATTCCGCCATTTGGTTTTCTTAGCACGTGTTTTAATGCCCGGGTCCACACGCCGCTGGACTTAACCGATCATTTCGACATCAATTAAAGCTAATGATTACGATTAATCGCTAATGACGTGTACATGCGTCGCCGGCGACGCGACGGCAAACGCGCGTCGCCGCTCGCTGCTTCGGCGGCTCGCCGGCGCTACGCGCCACTACGGAGCTCGCCAGTTGGTCGCGTTAGCTCGGCAATAGCTCGGCGCAATAGGGAGGTGGTCACGAGTTGGGGGTGGTCTGCGGCCGCGCTTGTCGAGACGAGCGGCGGTGGGTTATACGGCAAATGCACAATCACGAAGGTAAAGCTCCGCAGCCCATACAAGCATGTGCCCAAATCCTAAAGGCTACAAGGAGGTCACCTGAGCTAGAGAGAGCTTGAGGAAACTTGGGGCACTGGAGACTTGGTCACACGAGAAGAAGAGGATGACTGCGCGTTTTATGAGTAGAGGAGCCCCGAGCAAAACCAACTCAAGTGAGTGCTCTGGATAGCTTGAAGGTCATACTAGGAAGTCGTAAGAGCAAGGGATTGAGGAAGGGCTCACCGAGCAAGGTGGAGAGGAAGAGTTGCTCGAGGTCCGTAAATGATCCAATCTCCTAATACACGCACACCGCTGTGCATTGTTCAAATAAAGTGAGGGGTTTTGGTTAAAAGGCAAGGCATGCACGTGACGCGGTGGAGGGAGGATAATTACTTCTCGACACGAAGAAGACACGAGGGTGTCCTTCTGAGCGTGCTCGCACCGAGCCAGAGCACGACGATGGGGCGATGCTACAAACAAAAGCAAGAGTTCGATTGAGCAACAATGGAAATGCCAACGAACATGGAACGGAGGAGCACCACCCGGTGGAAGCTACCTGGCGTAAACCGAGAAAGCCTCCCTCCTCTCACAACCGAGGAGAAGTGAGGGGAAAGGAGGGGTGCCGAGGGGTGTTATGCCGGGAGGATGACGGATCGAGGCGGCGTGAAGTGAGGGAGCTCCAGAATGGTCGCATGCGCGGTGGCTAACGGGGTGACGGAGCCGCAACGGGCGAAGCGGCGAGCGCCGCGCGGGCGCCGTGTTCGAGCAGACGCGACGGAGGGAGACGACGGATCCGACAATACGGTCCCACCGCCGCGCCCTCGCTTATGCGCGAGCCGAGATGAGGTCCAATGCCGGTCGCCGATCCGATCCAAGGGCCGAGGTTCAAGGAGGTTAAGTGGCGCGGGGCGAAGGGGGTACGCATCTCACCACGAGCTCCCATCGGACGGCTCAAATGAGGTGCGCTTAGGAGGTTGGGCTGAGTCCGCTGCGAGCCTGACTCGAGTCCGAGGAATAGTACTAGGTCGTGGTTTAGGTTTAGAGTTGACTCAAATTAAAGAATCGACTTCTACTTTGACCAGTGCTTAAAAATGGAAATAAATTTCGTAAAATCATGAAATAATTTGTGGGGTTCCTGGGATAACCAAGTGTCTATAAAAATTATTGAACCCTACTGTTCATGATATATTTTGTGATATATAAATTCAAACATGTTGTATGTCCATGAATGTTGTTTGAATTTTAGTTAGGTTCAAAATAGTCCCAAAATTCTGGAAAATTATATTAATTCATGAAAATTAATGTAGTATTTAAATAAATTGGTTCCAGATCATGATCACAAACTTTTATCACTGTTTTGAATTGAAGCGTGAATTTTGATGTGTATGTACACCTCAAATTAGATTTTCCAAGTACAATATATTATGAAATGATTTGAATTTGATAATGCATGTCGTGAAATACATATTAATCCAATTTAATTAGTTGGGCTGTGACAAACCTCCTCTTACGAAAGATCTCGACCTAGATCCGTAGAGAAGAATTAGAAGATTTTCATTGGAAGTTATAATTCATGTTGTCTTGATTTCTTCAAAGATAGTGCTGACAAGTTATAATTTACATTAATATGTTTTACCTTTCCTTTCTTGATACGAAGGCACTTCATGTAGAGAAGAGTTCGATATGCCTCTCGCATCCGGCCTTCACGCTCCCAAGTTGCTTCGCCTTCCGTGTGGTTGCTCCATTGACCTTGACGAACTTGATGTTACGATTCCTAGTCTTACGCTCGGTTTCTCAAGGATACGAATCGGCCCTCCCGATAAGATAGATCGGGTTGCAAGTCGAGTTTATCCAACTCGCTTGCTTCCGCTGGGACTCAAGACATTTCTTGAGTTGGGAGACATGGAAGACGTTATGCACGCTCGAGAGTGATGGTGGCAACTCCAACGGTATGCCACCGATCCCAACTTAGCTAGAATACTAAAGGTCCAATATAGCGAGGTGCTAATTTGCCTTTGATTTGGAAACGACGAACTCCTTTCATAGGAGAGACTTTAAGATATACATGATCGCCACTTCAAACTTAACTCGCGACGACGACGGCCGGCATAAGACTTCGACGTGATTGAGCCGCCCTAAGTCGCCGCGAATGACACGGACTTGTTCTTCAAAGATCTTCCACCAAGGTCGGGCCATAGAATGGCCTCTCCCGCTTCGACCAGTTCAAAGGCGTTCTACAAGCTCTCCCATACAACGCTCAAAGGCGACATTTGAATGCTTGATTGGAAACTATTGTTGTAGGAGAACTCCGCAAACGGTAAACATTTTTCCCAACTATCGCAGTAGGATAACACACAAGCCCTGAGAAGGTCTTCCAAAACTTGGTTTACCCTCTCGCTTGTCCATCCGCTTATGGGGTGATAAGCTGAGCTAAAGGATAGGTTGGTTCCCATTGCTTGATGCAAGGCCCTAAATGAGAGGTGAATTGGGGACCTCTATCTCAAACAATCACCTTCTGTACACCATGGAGACAAACAATTCGAAATATAAAGTTCGCTAGTTTGGCCCTGTAAGTGGTCTTGACAGAATAAAATGGGCAACCTTGGTTAAACGATCCACAATCACCCATATAGAATCGAATCCACTTTAGTTCTAGGAAGGCCGGTGATAAAATCCATGCCAACTTCTTCCCATTTCCACCGGGAATGGGCAGGGATCTAGAGTGCCACCGCTTCAAATGCTCACTTTGACTCTTTGACATAGATCGCACTCGCCACATATCTGCAACGTGTCGCTTCATTCGGCTCCACCACGCTTTCTTTTTCAAATCTTGATACATTTTTGTACTCCGGGTGGATAGAGAATTTGGAGTTATGAGCCTCCTTGAGAATCAATTCTCAAGTGGCGATCAAATGGTACCACCATACGGTTTCCAAACCATAGAGTACCTTGTGCATCTTGCCTAAAACATTTTGCCTTGCCTTGTTTCATCGGGCCTAAGATTTGAGCCACTTCGCATCGCTTTTCGGGCTTCTCTAATCTGGTCCTCAAGTGTGCAAGTCACACCGAGGGCTGCAAGCTAACCTTCTTCAACTATCTCCGTGTGTAGGCCTTGCAATGCAAACATAAGCCCGCAGAAAAGGGGTTACCGACAAACAGCCAGACCGAGATTTTTCGCTCAACGCGCGGCCACGACATTAGCCTTCCCGGATGATAATGGAGTCCCAAATCATAATCTTTAATCAACTCAAGCCATCTTCTTTGTCTCAAGTTCAGGTCGGCTTGGGTGAAAATATATTTAAGGCTCTTATGATCGGTAGATCTCGCAACGACACCGGCGAGGTAATGTCGCCAAATCTTCAAGGCATGCACTACAACCGCGAGCTCTAGGTCGTGTGTGGGATAATTGGCCTCATGGGGCCTCAATTGCCTTGACGCAGAGGCCACCACTTGGCCGCCTTGCATAAGCACACAACCGAGCCCATGGCTAGATGCATCACAAGAGATATCAAAGTTCTTATGAATGTCCGCGTAACAAGCACGGAGCTTCACGTGCATTCTTTCGTGGTTTGAAACTTTGCTCGCATTCTCGCGCCCACTGAATTTCTTTTCTTTCTTTAGAAGTTGGGTCATAGGCTTCGCGATTTTTGAGAAATTTTGATGAACCTACGGTAGTATCCCGCAAGTCCAAGAAAACTACGAATGTCGGTGACACTCTTAGGTTGCTTCCATTCAAGGACATCTCGCATCTTACTAGGATCAACAATGACACCACCTTTAGATAGGATATGTCCCAAGAAACTAACCTCTCAAGCCAAAATTCACATTTGCTGAATTTGGCGACATAACGATGGTGGCGGCTTTTCTAACACTAGTCTCGATGTTGCTCATGCTCAAGATCGACTTAGAGTAGATAAGGATATCGCCAATGAAAACCACTACAAACCGATCCAAGTATTCCATGAACACCGAATTCATGAGGTTCATGAAATAAGTCAGGCATTGGTCAAACCGGCGATTATGACCGTACTCGCATAAACCGTAACGAGTAGAGAAGGCGGTCTCGAATATCCTCGGTTCTAACTTTAACTGATGGTAGCCTAACCTCAAGTCAATTTTGGAGAACACCGAGCTCCACTAAGCTGATCAAATAGGTCATCGATCCGCTGGAGCGATACTTGTTCTTGATAGTGACCTCATTCAACTGACGGTAGTCAACACACATCCGTAGACTCTTGTCTTTCTTCTGACAAAGAGAGCCGGCATCCCCAAGGCGAGGAGCTAGGCCTCGATGAAACCCTTTGTCTTGCAACTCCTGTTGTTCTTTAATTCAGCTAGCTCATTGGGCGGCATCCGATACGGTCTTTTTGAGATGGGCGCGACGGTGCAAGCTCAATGACAAACTCTACCTCTCGGTGGGCATGCCCGAAGTTCTTCAGTGAACACATCAGATACTCACTCACTATCGGTACCTCCTCTAACTTGAGGAGGTACTCGCCCAAAGCATATAGGTGAGAACTACTCACAAAGGTGCAAAGACGACTGATGCCGCCTTCGCTAGTCACCGAGATAGACCACCGGGCACAATCAATCTTCCCCGATTCTTAGATAACCAATCCATCCCTAAGATAACATCAATGCCCACCGAACTTATCACTATTAAGTTTGTCAAAAGTTAACATTTTGTATCTCAATTTTACGCCCTCGCAGACTTGATCGGCGAGAAAACCGACCCGGGACCGAATATGATAAGGTGGGTGTAGTGTATGTATCTTGAATTGGTTAATTTCAGCATACTGCTTTGAATAAAAGAATGTGATGCTCCGTAATCAAATAGAATCGATGCAGACATGAATTAACAAGGAGTGTACCTAGCACGACGCCAGCGCGCTTGCCGCCTCTCTCACGAGACGTGGTTGACGCGACCACGCAGCATGCCGGGTGGAGTAGGTGCTACTCGTGGTGGTGGCGTGGCCTCGCCGAGCCGGGCCGTGGTGCCGGAGCGTAGTACGCCCGGCATCCTCGCCGCTGGCGAGGCATCGTGAAGCATAGTGGCCCCGACGCCACAAAGGAAACAGATGACGCCGGCTTGTATGCCCGGCCACTGCAGGTCGCCGCCTCGCCGTGCCGCTGAGCCGCCGGTGGAGAAGGTCGGGAGGTGCCACAGAGACCTCGATGGTGTTGCCGGGCACGAGGTGCCCGAGGTAGTCCCGGCGTGGCTCGAAAATCGCCACTCGCCATCGCTGCCCGAAAGCCTTCCTCCTCTTCCTCGACTCATCCACCGCCGCTCTCATGCTCCACCACGATTGCCTTGTTGACCGATGCCGAAACTCCCAAATCATGTGCAGCTAGAACAAGCCGCAACTCCTCCGATAGCCCATGGAAGAACTCGCCCGCGACGAGCGCCCGCCGAGACGCCGTCCGAGCATACCGCCAAGTAGTTGAAGTCATGCAGTACTCGCGACGGTCCTCCGCCTCGCCTCAAAGCAGGAACCGCCGCCGCTGATAAGCGACTCCTCCGTATATGGGCCTCTAACGCTGCCCTCGAACTCGCCCCAAGTCGGACGTGATCAGCGGGTTGCATGGCGAATAACTATCCCACCACGCTGCCGCACTCCGCCAACCGTAGCCGCAAACAAGACTCTCTCGACTCGGTGACACCGGGCAATGTTCACTTCTTCTCAATGTTGTGTAACCAATCCTCCGCTCCATCGGGTCCTTGCCGCCCGCAAACGCCGGAGGGTTGGTCCGCTGAACTCGCCGACCTCCGGACGCCGGGGGGGCGCTCTCCGCTCGGAGCGGTGCCGGCGCGCAGATTGCGACGATCGCCTCAAGCATCCGGTCGGTCCATCCGGTTGCGCCAATCATCATCATGAACTCGACCATGGATGGCGGCGAGGAGCACCTCCTCAGCGGTCCACCCTCGCCGGGACGGCCGCCGAGGGTTTCCATGCCCGCACGGCCGGGATGACCGCCCCGATCGTAGAAATCGCCGAGGTGCTAGACGCGGTGCCCTAGATGGGGATGGGGGCCTCGCGCAGGCTCCCGATCGCAGAGTCGGTCCCGTCATCCCGTATTGGACAAGGATGGTTAGCAATTACGATAAAAGCCACTACTTGGCCATACATGCATAATCAATATCAAAAGCAAGAAAATTGTAACATCGAATAGAACACCAAACAATAAGCAACATAAACCAAATTCGACACAATTCCGCACATAAGCGCTCGCAGCTTAAGGTTACATTAAAATAGGAGTGTTTGCAAATAAAACATAACATTCGACATTTACTACAAACTACCCTATTACATAAACCTAAGGATACAAGCTCAAACATAGAGCTCTCGCCTAACAAACTTAGATATTATTCCGGCCAAAGTTCACCTGGAAATTGGCCCGTAAGATGTGCCCTGTGGATCCAAGATCATCGTGGTCCCTAGATTAGGAAGACGCAAGGGTGATCCTATGGCGTTATTATGACCTTCTACCACTGTAGGCGATATTCACGGGCGCAGAAGATAAGGAGATCATATTAGTGCCATATAGCACACTAGGATGAATGAGCCTCATGTCATGCATGAGCCTTAAGTGCTCTCTGAAGCTTCAATGAGACGCCGTCGCTTTCCCACAACTCATGCACCATACAACATGCATTTGGTCCATTACGTGGACCAATCTTGCCAATCGCTCGACTTGGGGTCCTCCCAAATTGGATCCTAGCAAATGAGTTCACGCCCCTAGCGCGCGCGCCGCATCGGAAAGTGATCATACGGGGCCGGGCTAACTCACAGTCATAGCGAAGACGACTCATGGCCACCAAAGCTACTTCTTGTAACGCCATGGCCTCGTATACCGCGCTACCGAAGCGGTAAGGTATGCTCCCGTGACTTGTCTAGCAATGATATCTATCATCGCCATAAACTCCTCCATTCCCGGTCCTCGATCACGGCGGTAGATGGAATAAGTGGGCTGATATATGAAGTTCGCCTCCACATCATGTCTCGTAGCAACGCTCGGTATCCATCCACTCCTTCACCTTGAGTTTCCTGACAAGGAATCGAGGGTTCATCTAAAGGCAAGAAGGCAAGGTAAGTTAGTTTCATAAACCAAAACAGATTAGGAGAGAAAAGATACTAAGATGGATAAGGAATAAAAGATATTCTTAACTTAAATTTTCAAAGTAACTTGATAATTCCAAAATATTTTGACTCGTAAGGCTCACTAACTCTAACGCCAAGCATACCTCTAACCTACAACAAGATGGCTCGATATTAACGTCAGGGACCCCTAATTATCTCCGTAAGACCGAGATTAGACAAGGTCTTAGGGACATAATTACGGGTCTCCCAGAATGAATTCCAATTTAACCCTATCCAAGTGAGAGGCTTAGTTTAATATTAGAGCCTCAACGATCATGCGCGCGCTTCCCTTGCGAGCGCTACATGATTGTCGATTCTCCTCGATTCAAGCACTACACTTGGTGAGTTAAATGGGACTTCATTAACAACGAGCATGACATATATTGGCTCCCAAGATCAACGACCAATATACTCATACCCTTATCCAACGTTGATTACATCCATACAACGCACACAACAAGAGATAAAAGACATACCGCATAATAGTTAAGGTCTCCAATTATTACAAACGGCCGATCCGCCAAATTTAAAGTAGAGTATCAAGTAGCAAATGAATGAAATAGATAAAGCAAAAGACCAGCAAGTGGTATGCCCAACACCCATCGGCAACCGATCGGGAGTTAAATGGTAGCACACTACTCATTAGTGTCACCCAAGTCAACACTAGCGAGATCATCATAATCATAACCTTCTCACCGAAAAGGCCAAGAAACATCCGGATGAGTACAAGTGTACTCGCAAGTCTTACACAAATAAAAATAGTTATGCATAAGGGTCATTCAAAGGATGGCTCATATTGGTTTAGTTTTGCGAAAGAGACGCAACAATTTAACATCCTACACATGCTAGTTTTTCATGTGCCCATTTAAAATCAGATTTGAAGTAGAAGTAAAACATGTAGTAAAACATTTCAAGAATAAACAATTGAATCATACTAAGACCAAAGTGGCAGCCCACTTTGATATACTAAACACATGAACAACCCGCTCATGACGAATACCAAGTTCAACCACAATTTTAATTAAAAGTCTAACAATAGTAACTCCTAACTCAAGCGGTTGTCCATAACCGTGACACGGCTATTCGAATAGATTGATACCCCGCAGGGGTGTACTACTTTACCCACATGACTTGATTAGCCCGTAAGCCTCCGGATGCCTCCAAAATAGCATACTTCCTATGGTATGCCACTGTAAATCAAGATATAGTCATTTTCAAAGAAGAAAGCCCTATTGGGCTAAGTCCCCTTGTGAGATGGTTCCTTGCCTAGTACAAGCGCCTCGATAGCACTTGCTAGGGGCTCACAAGTTATATTGGAAATACCGATGCAATCAAAACAAAAGAATTGGTGCTCCTTGCACACTATAAAGGATTACATCGCCCTCAAAGAACATAGGATTTCACGGCCGCTATGCCCTTACACCACCAAGGACTTAACACAATAAAACCCTCCCCTACTTAACCATACGGCTCCCAACCCGCTGTGGCAAAGACGAGTGTACTTGAATTAACGACGTTACAAAGTTCGGTCCTCAATTGTCCGCACAAGTCCTTCCACAAACCCAATTCTCGTGCACAAAGACACCATCACTAACCAACACTTGTCCGACTAAATCTCATTTTTAAAAAAATGACAAAGTTTAACTCATAACACAGCTACAAAGATCTGAAGTAAAACATAAAGTAAGAGTTATGTGTATCCCAAAACCACTGTTATTCCCGACGATCGAACTACCGTATCTAGACTTGCATGGCTAAGCAACTCTATAACCATAATTCACACATCCTGTCTTAAGCATATAGGAGTTGGCATAATTCAAGATTAACCTCAAGCATAGGATATAACTAAACTACACATCACAAAAATATCGACATAATCAAAATAGCATGCAAGCAATTATCATTGCACTAACTTAACCAAAACTGGGATCAAATATGATGCAAAAGAAAGTTCAAATGATGCTTGCCTTGCTGGTACAGTAGCTGCTCACTCAGCCGTAAGTGTCGATATCAATATGCTCGGATCTAAATAATTATAACATCCAATAAATACCGAAAACAACTCAAAATCAAAATGCTCAAAAATGCATGATTTTTCTACAGTAGTTAGATCATGATTTTTGATGAATTTAGGTAAAAGAATCATTCCAATTGGAGTTATGAATCGGAAGTTATGCCATTTTGAATTTCAGTGTTTCGATATGCTCGCTTTGAGTAATTTAATTATGAGGTGAAAATTTGTAGGGCAGTGGTGAGTACATGGATTACATAGATAAATAGGTAATATTATTATCGGTTAAAAACAGTTGAGTTTGTCCTTTTGGAGTTTATATGATTTAGTTATGTATTTTCAAAGTTATCACCTTTTATAGTGTAACAATAATAGAGTTAAAGATTACATTCTCCCAAAAATAGTTTCTGTGACAGAAGTAATATGGAGACCATTTTTAGAATTAAGTTCACTGAAAATGAAAATTATCAAAAGTGGTCTCACTGTTTTTGGAGTTTCCAATAATTACTTATGCATTTTTGAAATTATCACTATTTTTCTATTGTACAAATAATGGTTTTAATGGATTAATTTCAATTAATACTCTCTGCTACAGAGACATGTATGAAACCAATTTTTATAGGAAGTCCATTAAGAATGTAAATTTTCAAAAGTGGTTTCACTCATTTTGGAGTTAAAATGAATTAGTTATGTATTTCCAAAGTTATACATATTTTTCAGTGTGCAGATTAACTGATTTCGAATTTCATAAAGCATTTACTACTTTTCCTACCGAGGCCTACGCTAGCCGCAGTCACTGGCCAGCGGGCCCGCCCGTCAGCGGCCCACAGCGAGGCACGCGCACGTGTAACCTAGGGTTGCGATTGTGAGTCGTTGGATCAAGATCCAACGGTCCACAATCGGCGCAATAGGACGGTCCGAATGTCTCACAAATCCAACCCGTCCCTTTCGCATCTGACGGTCCAGATTGATTCCAGTTCATTTGGTTTTCTTAGCACGTGTTTTAATGCCCTGGGTCCACACGTCAGTGGACTTAACCGATCATTTCCGACATCAATTAAAGCTAAAGATTACGATTAATCGCTAATGACGTGCTACAAAGGCTCGCCGGCGCACGCGACGCGGCAACGCGTTGCCGCCGCTGCCGGGCTGCTCGCCGCGCTTACGCGCCACGCGGAGCTCGCCGTGGTCGCGTTAGCTCGCAATAGCTCGGCGCAGCTAGGGAGGTGGTCACAGAGTTGGGGTGGTCTGTGCCGCGCTTGTCGAGACGAGCGGCGGTGGGTTATACGCAAATGCACAACCGCGAAGGTAAAGCTCCGCAGCCCATACAAGCATGTGCCCAAATCCTAAAGGCTACAAGGAGGTCACCGAGCTAGAGAGAGCTTGAGGAAACTTGGGGCACTGGAGACTTGGCTGCCACGAGAAGAAGAGGATGACTGCGCGGTTTATGCGAGTAGAGGAGCCCCGAGCAAAACCAACTCAAGTGAGTGCTCGGGATAGCTTGAAGGTCATACTAGGAAGTCAGTAAGAGCAAGGGATTGAGGAAGGGCTCACCGGAGCAAGGTGGGAGAGGAAGAGTTGCTCGAGGTCCAGAAATGATCCAATCTCCTAATACACGCACACCTGTCAGGCATTGTTCAAATAAAGTGAGGGGTTTTGGTTAAAAAGGCAAGGCATGCACGGTGACGCGGTGGAGGGAGGATAATTACCTCTCGGACACGAAGAAGACACGAGGGTGTCCTTCGGAGCGTGCTCTGGTACCGAGCTAGAGCACGACGATGGGGCAGATGCTACAAACAAAAGCAAGAGTTCGATTGAGCAACAATGGAAATGCCAACGAACATGGAACTGAGGAGCACCACCCGTGGAAGCTACCTAAGCGAAACCGAGAGAAGCCTCCTCCTCTCACAACCGAGGAGAAGTGAGGGGAAAGGGGGGTGCCGAGGGGTGTTAGGCCGGGAGGATGACGGATCGGAGGCGGCGTGAAGTGAGGAGCTCGTGAATGGCTGCATGCGCGGTGGCTAACGGGGTGACGGAGCCGCAACCGCGGAAGCAGCGCAGCGCGCCGCGTGGCGCGCCGTGTTCGAGCGACGCGACGGGAGGGAGACGACGATCCGACAATACGGTCCCACCGCCGCCGCCCTCGCTTATGCGCGCGAGCCGAGATGAGGTCCAATGCCGGTCGCCGATCCGATCCAAGGGCCGAGGTTCAAGGAGGTTATGGCGCGGGCGAAGGGGGCACGCATCTCACCACCGAGCTCCCATCTGACGGCCAAATGAGGTGCGCTTAGGAGGTTGGGCTGAGTCCGCTTTTTAGCCTGACTCGAGTCCGAGGAATAGTACTAGGTCGTGGTTTAGGTTTAGAGTTGATCAAATTAAAGAATCGACTTCTACTTTGACCAGTGCTTAAAAATGGAAATAAATTTCGTAAAATCATGAAATAATTTGTGGGGGTTCCTGGGATAACCAAGTGTCTATAAAAATTATTGAACCCTACTGTTCATGATATATTTTGTGATATATAAATTCAAACATGTTGTATGTCCATGAATGTTGTTTGAATTTTAGTTAGGTTCAAAATAGTCCCAAAAATTCTGGAAAAATTATATTAATTCATGAAAATTAATGTAGTATTTAAATAAATTGGTTCCAGATCATGATCACAAACTTTTATCACTGTTTTGAATTGAAGCGTGAATTTTGATGTGTATGTACACCTCAAATTAGATTTTCCAAGTACAATATATTATGAAATGATTTGAATTTGATAATGCATGTCAGTGAAATACATATTAATCCAATTTAATTAGTTGGGGCTGTGACACCGCCCGTGCCCGAAGCCATGCTCGCCGCCAGTGGCCATCGCGCTCGTACCCGAAGCCGCGCCCAAAGCCGTAAGCGCAATGGAGGCCACGCCGCGCCCGGCCGCTTGAAGCTGTCGCGCACACATGGCTGTGCCGCCCGCACTCAGGGCCCGCACGCATGAACGCGCCGTCCTCCCGCACGAGGCGCCGCTGCCAGCCCCGCCCAATCCTCCCACATGAGGCGAAGAGAGAAGATGAAGCAAGAAGCATGGCAGTCTATGCGTACATGGATGCTACTCATGGTACTGGGCAACAAGATTAACACCATGCATGCATTGTCAAGAGCAACGAACATCACAAAGAAACTCGATGAACCACGCCGCGCGCCGGCCCGTCTCGCAGATGTGCCGCTGCTGCCCGCGGCGCCCGCCGCCGCCGCCTCGCGCCGCGCCGCTTAGCAATGCTCCGCCGCCGCCCATCGCTGCGTGGCGCCCGATCAGGCGCTAGGCACGCCGCCGCCGTGGAATAACACGAAGCTAGGGAACCGAGCATTAGTGCATAAAGCATGGGCCAAACAAACAAACAAAAAAAAAGGGGAAAGAAAGGCCTGGTTAGAAGAAACGCACGGGCCAAAAGAAGAAAGAAACAGCCCAAAGGAAAAAAAAGCCTCGTACATGGTGGCCCATACGTGAAAAAAAGAAAAAAGGGAGGAAATTCTGATTTTGCAGAAAACCCCTCGGAAAATATGCAATTTACGCGCAAATTTTCTCAGAACTGAGATTTCGCGTTTTAACCCCTGAAACTTGCGCTGCCAAAAGTAACTTTTCCACAGAAAAGGCCTCTGAATCCGAATTTTTGCATATTTTTGAAATTTGAAGCATATTTATTCTTGCTATTGTTATTTCTATGCAATTTATTTTCAGATTATCGCTTTGATTATTTGTAATTATTTATATTGCTTTTAATCATTGAAAATAGCAAGAATCTTGAAAAATGCGAGAAGAATACTGAATATTATAGGAATTCTTGCAACCTTTTATGTACATTACCAAAGCAGAATCTTATGCATTCCTTGCATGAATATGCAGATGATCGAATTACTGAACCGGAGTTCGAGGAGTCGCCCAAAGATGGCCGTAATTATTTGACTTGGGCATCGATGTCGAGATTGTACCGGAGCCAAGAAGTTCGCGTCGCTATCGACTCGCGCCTTGCAGATGTCGCCCAACCGCCGAGGAAAATGATCAGCACTTCATTTCTCGCATCATCTTTGTCTAACTCTCAAGAATGAGTATATGGCGTAGAAGAGCGATCGCTTTATGGACCGCCTCAAGAAGCGGTTCGAGAAATCGGTACACCATCCTCGCCTGTAGAGCAGAATGGACTCGACTATGTTTTGCCGACTATAAGACCGTGGGGAGTACAACTCGCTTGCACGCAATTTGTACAAATCTTCGCTTTGTGGTAAAGTAATCACAGATGCGTAAAGGATTGAGAAAACCCTATCTACCTTTCACCCAAATGCGGTGCAATCCGCACGCAACTATCGCCGATGGTTTCAAGGAATATGCCGAATCGATTGATATTATGCAAGTTGCGGAAGCTCAAGATGAGGTTCTCGTAAAGAACTACATCTCGCAGCCACCTAGTAGCAAAGTTGGTCATGAAGTCAATGCTAGCACTACAAGTAAGAAAGCCTCACTCGAGCAGAGGCGTGAAGGGTAAGGTCATGAGCCACAAAACTAAGCAAAATGCTCAAGTCAAGAAAGGCGACCAAAAGAAGCGCGATGAGAAGCCCTATGGTCGCAGGACCAAAGTCGCTACAAATGTGGCACTTGGGGACATTGGTCACGTGTCCGCCGTGAACCGCAAAGACGTGATTGATGCTTTCAAGGCAAAGAAGAAGGGCAAAGGACAAAGACGAGGCGCACTCGCCATTGCAGCATAGAAGATCCACGCCATTGGCTGCACCTATGGATGTGGACATGCCTACAAGCAGCTCCTATCACTCCTTCATTGGACATTGCAAAGAATTGCAAATGTGAAGTTGTCAAGAAGAAAAGATAGAAGTAGATGAGATTCGTGCAAGTTAATTCTTACTACGATTCGATTTAGTGCATGCATGACACTTAGTTTTACAAATCATTTGCGCTTATGTTAGGATTTTATTGAATAAAGGTTGTAAGCTCTAGAAGAGCATTAGCATTAAATTCTTATGATGGGTCCAAAGAAGACTTTTCCGTATTAATAAAGCAAGTTTTGTTCTGCTTTGAAGTATGCTTTATGTGTGGATTGTTTTGCTCCATATTGATAAATACTTTATATATCGTAACGCGTGTGGCGCCTATGGAGGAAGTGTGTCTAGCGGATAGCGCACAACGAATACCATACTAAGAGAGACGAATTTTTCCAATGATCAAGAAGAATGCCGGTAGTCTTACGACAATCGCTGGCAGCGATATTTGTATAATAGGCTCGGAAGAGCCACAATTATACTCCCAATGGGCACGACATTGGTCATTGAAGAAGCCTTGTTGTACCGGAATCGACTAGAACTCTCTTAAGTTTTAAAGATATTCGCGCTAACGGTCTCCATGTAGAAACTCAAGAAGAGTATGGTAAGGAATACCGCCATTACAAAGCGTGAAGAGAATGGAAAAGGGTATTAGAACGACTTCCTTCATATGAATCGGGCTATACTACACTCATATTAGGGCACCTGCACCTATACTTGTCCCCGAAACATCTTTTAGAAGCTCAACTTTTCTCTGCTCTCGCATGATAGATTAGGCCACCCCGGTCTTAGAATGATGAGAAATATAATTAACAATTCTCAGGGACATAATATTAATGTAAAGAATTTCCCGAATCCAGAAGATTTCGTGTGCCCTGCATGTGCCACCGGGAAATTAATTACTAGACCTTCTCCTCCGAAAGTGAAGGATGAAATCCTCGCATTCCCGACCGAATCCAGGAGATATTTGCGGTCCTATTCAGCCCCGTGAGGGCCATTTAGGTACTTTATGGTGCTCATCGATGCTTCCTCGAAATGGTCGTGATGTATGCTCATATCTACAAGAAATCATGCTTTTGCAAAGCTGATCTCGCAGATAATTAAAATAAAGAATAATTTCCCTGATCATCATGTAAAGTCCATCAGAATGGACAACGCCGGAGAATTTACTTCAAAGGCTTTTGATGATTATTGTATGGCAATGGGAATTACCGCTGAGCACTCGCATCATATGTCCACACCTTAATGGACTAGTAGAAGCATTGATTAAAAGAATTAAATTCATTGCCCGACCGCTTTACGAATTGTAATTTACCAACTACGTGTTGGGACACGCATCTCGCATGCAACAACTCTCATCAATTTTAGACCGTCAAGATACAACATCCATTCACCTATGCAACTAGCGCAAGGGTCACCACCGAAAATCTCTCATCTTCGGGTTTGCTGCAAGGTTTATGTACCTATACCACCACCGCAAATGATCGCAATGGGCCCTCTCCAAAACTGGGATATACGTTGGTTATGAGATCGCATCCATAATCGTGCATTCGACCCAATGATCGGAGATTTGCATACACCTGCTTTACTGAGAAGCGTATTTGATGAGGATAGTTTCCGTCATTAGGGGAGGAAATCAACCTCTTGATGAAAAATGTCGGGAAATAATGTGGCAAGCCACGGAAATTAATGCACATGACCCACGCACTAGTGAAGCAGATAGAGAAGTCCAGAAGATAATTGATTTGCAAGCATTAGCGAATCAACTGCCTGACCACTTTAGTGATTTGAAGAGCGTGACCAAGTCGCATGTGCCTGCACGCAATGCACCGGAGAGGGTTGAAATACCAAAGAAAATAGAAGGTATCCCTAATCCCGCCCGCAGGCCTCGTAATAAAAGGACGAGAACTCCGCCCTCGAATCCTGGTAACCGGGACGCCGCGAAAAAGGATAAGAAGGACTTGTCACAACCGATCACTGAAGTTCCCCACAAACAGAAGGGGAGCCAGTTGAGACCTGGCACTGGTATGGAACTTTCAGCAAAAGGCATACCAGATTTGAATATTCCCACGGAGGGAGACATCAGCATGGATGTGTGCGCACACATCGAGCCGAAAACTAAAGGACTTGCCCCGCAATTGAAAGCAACGGTGAACAAGTAGAAGCATTAGCGAATCGCCCATGAAGAAATAGCTATAAATTATGTGACCACGGGAGAATCTATGAATAGAGCAATGCCTAATGTCGACATTTATTTTGCAAAGAAAATTGCCACAATCATTGATCTTGACCCAGCTCGCATCGCTTCGATTGCAAGAAAAGATCGATCGGAAAGATTGGAAGAAGGCAATAGAAGCAGAATTAATATCTCTGAATAAAAGAGAGGTGTTTGGGCCCGTAAGCCGTACACCTCCCCATGTGCACCCTGTGGGGCATAAATGGGTATTTGTTCGAAAGAGAAATGAAAACAATGAAGTTGTAAAATATAAAGCAAGGCTTGTTGCACAAGGTTTCACTCAAAGACCAGGAGTCGATTATGAAGAAACCTATTCCCCGGTCATGGGCGGAACTACCTTTAGATACTTAATCTCAATGGCAGTAAATCTGAATTTAGAAATGAAATTGATGGATGTGGTAACTGCATATCTTTATGGGAACTTGGATTCGGAAATTTATATGAAGGTACCAAGGTATCCTGCATCAACCAAGACAGAGCAAATAGAAATCTGCATGCAGTGCAACCTCGTAAAGTCACCGTATGGATCAAGCAATCAGCAGATGTGGTATAATCGCTAGCGACTTTCTCTCGCAAGAAAGGCTACACAAACAGTGAGGATTGTCCTGTGTTTTATACTGGCGATCCTGTGATGGATTCAGATAATCTCAAAGATATGTAGATGATCCAATATCATCGGGACTTTGGAAGATATTGAAAAAGCAAGCTCTTACCGAGTCGGAGTTCGAAATGAAAGATTTGGGTAAAACCAAATATTGCCTAGGCTTGCGCCTTGAGCATACCTCAAGGGATTTTAGTACATCACCAACCTACACTCGTAAGGTGTTGGAAAGGTTCGGTTTGAAAAGGCATATCCTTCAAAAGTGCCAATGATCGGAAGATCCTTGCGCAAGACAAGGACCCGCTCGACCTAAAGAAGAGGGGAGGAAGTCCTGGGACCGAATTCCCATACTTGAGCGCAGCTTGGAGCACTCATGTATTTGGCAAACCGTATTAGACCTGACATTGCATTTGCAGAAATCTTCTAGTAAGGTATAGTGCGTAACCTACCAAAAGGCATTGGCAGGGAATAAAGGACGTCTTCCGATACCTCCAAGGAAGTAAAGATCTTGGCATGTTTACAGAAGAACCAGGACCTTACAATGATCGGCTATGCAGATGTCGGGTACTTGTCGACCCAAGATACAACTAAGTCGCAAATGTGCTATGTATTCTGTGTGGTGGAACCGCAATTTCATGGAAATCATCTACAGCGAGTTTGATATCAACTTCAACGAACCATTCGTAAATCATAGCACCGCATTTGAGGCCGCACGGGAATGCTCTTGGCTTCGGCGGATGATTCACCACATCCAGCAGTCATGTGGATTGAATACCGCACAAACCCCCACTATTATCTATGAAGATAATGCAGCTTGTGTTGCACAAGTGCAGATGGGTTATGTGAAGAGTCCTCTCACAAAGCATATCAACCACAAGTTCTTCTATGCTCATGAAATGCAAAAGATGGACGAAATTAAGGTACTGCATACTAAGTCATGTGAAAATCTTGCAGATTTGTTTACTAAGTCACTTCCAACATCTAGCTTTGAAAGGTGCGTACGTGGAATTGGAATGATAAGACTTAGAGAAGTGCAGAATTCAGGGGGAGAACCTTCACGAACTCATTACTAAAGCTTGATCACGAAGGTCGAGTACCCAAAGAATAAATCTTGAAGATTAAATGAAATTGGATTAATTGTACTCTTTTTCCCTTGACGAGTTTTCCTGAAGTTTCTCGATTAAGATTTTTAATGAGGCAATCCGTGCAACATAGCAGAACATGATTCATGTACTCTTTCTCTAAAATTTTTCCCACTGGGTTTTTGTGGAGTTTTAGCGAGGCATGGACATGGAGGATGAGAGCCCAAGGGGGAGTATTAGGAAACTGGGCCCGGCCAGGAGTCCGGGTCCGAGTGGACACCTCATCCACAGTAGACTATATATAGGAGGGGAGACCCCCCAAGCATTGTACACAATTCATTATTGGAAGAGCAATAAAGAGCAGCCTGCAGTCCCCTCTCAGATTATCCTTGTATGAGCTAGGAATGTTATTAAGTCGCATGACTAGTCACGACTAATCGTCGACTAGTCGCCCTCTGCTTGCGCCGGCGCTAGCGCCGCTCGCGCCCTCTGCTTGCTCTGTTGTAGTATTAGTAGTGTAGTACTAGTAATAGCAGTAGTAGACTAGTAGTCTAGTGTAGTAGCAGTATCTGTATTAGATAGCAGCAGTAGTAGTAGGCAGTAGCAGGATTACTAGTAGTAGTAGTAGAATTAGTAGTAGTTGTGAATAGCAGTTGTAGTAGGCAAATTTGATATACTTGAAGTCTTGGACTGCCCACTACGCAAAAGAAATATATGTTAGGATCAAAACAAGTAAGTCATCAACTCATTATCATGCTTATGTTGTTTTTCTCTTTATTTCATGATGTACAATATGTATATGTGTATATTTGTTGCTACAACTTAGTACATTATATGCTCGCTCTGCTTTTTCATAATGTAATGCCTTTTGTTGTCCCTGTGATATATTGACTTTGATAGTCTTTGATAATATGTGAACTGAATCTAGTACTAAAGATATTGCAAATTGATCAGTAGGCTTTGTTGACATGCTATGTGATGAACTTTGTCTTATACTGAGATTGAATGTGATAGTTAGTTCATTCTTGAGCTCTATTGTATTACTTGCTACTGTCAATTTGATATACTGTTAATTTGTTACTTTCTGCTGAATGCTAGTTATTCGATTCTTCCGTTCGCTCTGCGATGAACTTTGTCTTATACTGAGATTGAATGTGATAGTTAAGATCACTTTTGGTAACAGTTGAGATCATTTGACAGTTAAGCAAAGTATTGTTTAGAGCTCATAGTTTGAATTTATACTATTATATTCATTTAATGAAGAGTATAGACAATAGGATTGAGATGGCAAAGACTTGTTCTTTTGCAACTCTCCTCCGAGAGCACAAACTATCATCAATCCTTCTTATATATTATGTTTGTGCATCATTTTCGCTTAAGTTGAGTAACCGCTTGAATCGGTCGCTAGAGCTTAAGCATGTTGCTTCGCATATATAGATAGCAAGTAAGCGGCATGGCGCCCGCACCGCTTCGCCATTGTCATCGACGCCGCGAACGCGCCCGATCTCCGAGGAAAGTGGTACGCACACGAGATGGCGAGAGAATATCGAAAATTCCTCCGTGCCTAATGACCGCCACGAGGTCAATGCCAATGGGATCCCCGTGAGTCCCCCCAAGCAACAAGGCGAGATTTCGACCATCCGCGGATACTTGGAAGGGAACGGTCCCCATCACCACACCGAGCCGACACCGTGTCGATGATCGGAGACGCGAGCTGTGGGAGGAAGTTTTAAAATCGTTCACTTTCCCAGCCGCAGACCAGGCGAGCGTGGAACGACAGGCGTTGCTCTCAATGGGAAAGGCGTGGAGGAACTTCAAGAGCGTGCTTGTCACGAAGTACGTGAACACGGGTCGAACACCCTTCACGGCGTATAAATTCTTGTCGCGGGATATATGAGACGCCTTTGTGCAAATGAAAACGACGGGCAAATTTCTTGAGGAAAGTGCGACGCACAAGGCTCTCCAGACACTAAACACTCACCCCTACAAACTCGGCACCGCTGGGTACGCAGGTAAAACCGCGCAATGGGTGGCGGAGGACAAGAACGAAACAAGGCTATTTGGTGAAATCACGCATAAGCGCTCTCTCCGGTTAAGAGCGAGGGCATCACCATGTCTTCGGGCGAAATCTCTTTCACAAACCCGGCAGACCGGGATGTGGCCAACCATGTGGTAAATATGTCTTCGAACTACCTAGTTGTTAATAAGTCCATAACTTCATAATGTCTATAATAACATGATGACCTCTTGTAGCAAGAATTGAGTTTCGCATGTTTCGAAGGCTCCTTCCAAGCAGACAGGGAGAAGGATATACTATCTACGGCCCTGGGAAACAAGGAGCATCCGGGTCGCACGCGAGGCATAAGGGTTAACGTATCTTGGAGGGATGGATTCCCAGACGACTACTGCACGTATAGGAGCAGGAAGAGATCCAAAGCCGAGTACGACACAGAGTTGGAACACGTGCTTACTACAAAATTTGAAGGAAGAGAACGGGTGCTTACTGCAAAATTTGAAGAAAAGATAGCAAGATTGTAGGACCAAGTGAATCAACTCCTACTCCTCAACCAGTCGCAAGCCGCCCCCGTTGTTTTGGGAGCCAGTCCTCCTCAACATCGGAGGCCGCCGCCCACGCAAAATTATGAACATGATGACGCCCAATTACCTATCGACGACATCATGGTAATGTACATCTTTGGAATGCTCCAAAGATAGACCTATAGGACGCCTTAGCTAATTGCGTATCGCTTTGTAGGAGCCGACGACCGCATGCTCCAAGTGAGGATGGTTGGGATGTCTATTGAGGTCAAGCGGGGTGGCGATCCATGCAAGGAAGGGATAGTGCAAAGATGGTGCCTGTGTGGCGCAGGTTACGCCAGGTCCAGTGGACATGGTACATGACAATTTTAGGGCCGTCCATTGGAGATTCGCCCAACGATTTACATCGTAACACTAGAGGATGCCGTGTACAGTTTTATCCAGTGGCCCAAGAAGTACATCCTCCTGGACCCTGTAGTGCCGCCTTAACCTTTGATGACTCCACCCCAACCATCTCGACATGACCATGTCTCTCTAACAGGACCCAAGAAGGACATCGCCCTGGACCCTGCAGTGCCGCCTCAACCTTTGATGACTCCACCCCAACCATCTCGACACGACTAGTCTCTCCAACAGGACCCTCCATGACTACACCTCAACCTTCGCTTCAGAAGCCCGCCTCATCGGTTCCCGTGGAGAAAACACCGAACGAAAAAAAAACGTGCCGCCGTATCGGTTCCCGAGTCATCTCACAGTAAGACGCGTAGCGGGCAAGTCGTTCAGGACAAATCGAAATCGAAGAACATTAAGGCGCTTCCGCCTCCTAACCCTAAGAAATACTCTTTCGGAAGTCCATTGGCGACCACCACAGTATTAGCCTACGCTGGATTAGGTTGTCAGAGTTTGCATACCTGGTACTTGCACAAGACCAAAGAGAAAGGGTACGCTGATGGAATCACCGTTAGATACACAGAGGAGTATTTCCTCCACGAGCCGCCCCCCTTCGTCGTAGGCTTCGACGACTTATTCAACCTATTCAACCTCAAAGCCCTCGATGCCTCACTTCTACGATGCTGGACACTGTAAGTGTGTACAATCAAGTTCTACATTCACGTAATACCGATTAATATAACAACTCATTGCTTATGTATAGATACATGATTAAAAATACCCGGCGATTGAAAGAACCGGTGGGTTTTCTCGACCCACACATGGTCTCTGAGCAAACCATCTTGGTAGACGATCCTCGCCGAAATACATAACGACAGGATTGCTTGCTCAAAACGATAAAGACTACATAATTATGCCCTACAACTGTAAGTAAGTGCTTCACTACTTGCTATACAAATTTCATTTGTACTTTATACGCAGATTTAACTTAGGTTTAATGACTATAGCGACATACATGAGTAGGCACCATCGATCCTTTCAATATTATACCAAAGAGGAACCAGTACTATACCTTGATTCCCTAGTCAAAAAAAGCCACGACTTCACCCTTGTGCAAGGAGTACTCGACAGTGTGCTCATTTTCTTTATACATAACTCTATTGTAGTCTTCCTTCGCTTGAAATGGTCGAGGTTAACTTTTGGAAATATGTAGGTCGCTCATCTCCTATATTGCCGAGGAGGGCTATACAAGGGAACTAACGCCACACTCAATAACAGACGCGATTTCCAGACGTGCTACAACACAATAATCCTATATCATACTGTAATAATGCGCCTCGAACCGACTATACCTATATATGTAATTCTATTTTTGCAATTGCACAAAGAAAAGCGTAAGAATGTGCATTCTACGTTTGCCATCATATGCAGATTCTCATGAGTGCTAAGTTGAAGGATCCCGAGGTTTGTCAATCTCGCAATAATTATTTCCTAATTATAAATTTAAATATATATGCTTACTACTTTACTCGTGCTAGCTACAGAGTTTGAATATAGATTTAGATTCACTCGTTCAGAGAGAGATCTTGGATGTTCGAGGGAGGCTCTGCACCTTCATCATGACGGATATCATTGACACCGACTGAGAGTTTCACTACTCCATCAACACCACTGAACGACCTTGAAACAATTGATTCATTAATTGTAATTCACTTTGAATAGTTGTAATTCAATGGTACTCTAGCAACAATATTTGATATATATTCGTTTGTAATTGATTTTGAGTTATAAATGATCACTTTGAGTTGTCAACGATTGATTTATCTGTGATGTATTTATTTTCTGTCTGCTTGTTTTCAAAGGGCATGGCTAGCAATTCCTGAGGCTAGCCAAAAAAAAATAGTTAGGCTGAAAGAACTATCACAGACGGTTTGATTGTTAAACCGTCTGTGATATCCATATATCACAGACGGTTTATAATTAGAACGGTCTGTGATATCCACATATCACAGACGGTTCTAGTTACCAACCGTCTGTGATATCCATATATCATAGACGGTTTAACAATCAAATCGTGCGTGATATGTGGATATCGCGCATTTATTATAATTAGAACCGCTCGTGATATGTGGATATAACAGACGGTTGGTAACTACAACCGCTCGTGTTGTGACTTATCACGACGGTATTTTTAACCGCCTGCGTGATAACCGCCGCTATAATAAACGTATAAAACACAGACGGTTTCAACCGCTCGTGATGACGCTCGTGGTAGTGACAAATTCATATGAGACTCAAAAGAACTGTTCATGTCTGCTGTGTGACCACACAATTTGCTGTAGATTGTTTTGGAAAACAATATATATAAGTAGATTGAAAAAAACAACTAATCTCTAAATACCTACAGTCTACTCGAACTGCGACACACGGGCACAATTTCAATAGAAAGCATTTCATAAATTTGCAAAAAATATTTTAAGGATGTTAGAAATTAATTTCATGAAACATAGGTTTCATAAAAATGATCCCAGGCCACAATTGCACCAACACGTTTGCAAAAGAGCCCTTAACTATTATAAAATTACACATAGGCCGAAATTGGTTGGTAAGAATCACCATAGTAAATTTCAGAATTTACCTAAGTAAAATTAGTCATTCAACCTCTCCTTAATGCATACCTAACACCTTTGGAAAAATTATAAACCATACCATTCATTGTGAAATGACCAAAATGTCATGTGTCCAATGATGTGTCAAGCCTTCACAAAATTCAGAAATTTCTAATGAAAATACAAATCATTTTCACGAACCAATCACGCTATGTATGATGCTAGTCAGCGCGTGTTCCCCGTTCGCCGCATACATGATGATAAATTCATATCATACTTTAACAGTACTTTAACAGTACGTTTAATAAATAACCCATGAGCGATCGTCCTCGCCAGGAACAGGCTTCAAGTATGACCGGCGAGAGCAGCTGCCCCGCCGAGGCCGTCATGGCCGAAGCCAGAGCAGGATGGCACCGAGCATCCTCGGCTACAAGCCGCCGGTTAGTTGATGAACCGCGCGACAATCACTTGTTATATCATCGCCATGACTACGACCACGATCGGCGTTGCGGTCGGTAATCTCTGGGGATTATTTGTCCGACAACTTTAACGACGACGGGCTCCGTGACGCCTACAACGGGAACCTTCGTGCAATTACGACAACTAGGTTCATCAGTTCCCGGCCGATTACGACCGCGTAATAATGCAGGCCGAGATGCAGAACCAGCAACGTCCTAACGAGCGCTACCTCGAGCCGGCAGAAGCGGTGATATGTACCTCGCAGTCGCAAGGTCAGATGAGAAGATTATTGACTTTGAAAAGTTAAAAACACCACTTTTGTTCAGAAACAACTGTCGAATGACTATGACATTAAACCAAACTAGTCAACAATAATATCTGGCTACCACACCACACGTGAATTGAATAAGCTTCTTCAGGAAACACTAGTTCAGATCAACTAAATAGTTTTGCATACGCGTAATCAATAAATACAATCCGTCACAAAAGCATCGGGCTTCAGAAGTAGAAAGGAATATCAGCAAATCTCTACCTACAAAACTCCAATCTCCGTCTTGGTCATGCGGTTGTCGCGCTGAAGAAGCTCGTGCCTGCACCATCGGATTCGGCATCCAGATGTGCTCCAGGGCCTTGCTCTGCCTGCAGGCCGCACGGCTCAGGCACGTAGAAGTCATCGTAGTTGAAGGTCTGCAGCAGCTCCTCGATGTTCTCCGGCAGCTCAAAATTCAACAACAGATCGTCGTCCACGGTGGAGGAGCCTTGATCCGACCATGACGTTCCTGCCGGCGCCGCACTGCACTCGCTTATCGTCGGTCTCGGCGCTGCACAATCTGCACTGGCTGTCACACCAGAACCCTCCGCTGCCGGCAAGATGAAGTCATCGGCACAAGACAGCACCTCATGTATGTTCTCCGGAATCTCATAATCCAGAAAGGACAAATCGTCCATCACGGCTGACCATCCTTGATCCGACGATGTCGCCTCCGGCACTGCGTTGGCTCCAAGATCTGCGCCGTCATCATCATCGACGAGATCGACCACCACCACAGAAGGACAAACGGGTTGCGGCGCCGACGGGCACTCCTCGAGCAGAGGCGGAGCGGCCTCTGCCATCGCGCGCCGGGGTGCGGCGCGGGCTCCACCGTCGTCGCCGCCCGATTCTTGGGCCGCCCTCTTACGCTTCTTCCCGTGACCGCTGAATCTGATGCGGTACAACCTCAGCGGCGACGAGGCCAGCTCGGCCGGCGCCGTGACCCCGTACTCGTGCATGACCCAGCCCGTGCTGCCCTTCTCGCCGTCGGCGTGGAAGTTGAGTGCGTACTTCCGCCAGCCGATCTCCATGCCGCTGCCGGGGACGCGCAGCTTCTCTCCGTCCACGCACACCTTCTGCCCCTCCCAACACCCGCCGCCCGCGCAGGTCCGCTTCTGCCGGCTGCCCTTGCCGCTCTTCGCCTGCCCGGCCGCGAAGAAGAAGGCGTCCTCCTTCCGCCTGTGCTTGTCCAGGAGCTTCCACGGCGGCGCGCTCAGCGGGTCGTCCTCGAGGATGATGCCGTCGAAGGGGAGGCGCTGGTCCAGGAGGCGAGGGAGGAGGAAATGCGCCACCAGCTCGTCGTCCTCGGGATCGAACTTGTAGCCCGGCGAGAGCCCAAGCACGTCCGCCGCCTCCATCGCGCCGCGCGTACGGTTTGCTAGGGTTTGGTGGAGGTTGGAGAGGAGGGAGGAGTGGTGAACTGGCGCGTACGGGAGCGCCAGTGGTGCAAATTTATGGAGCAGGGGAGAGGCGTAGCCGCGTTCGTTGAGTCCTGTGCTCGACTCCGCCAATGCGGATTGCGGAAAAAGGAAAGGAATGGATAGGAAACTTTAGTTGCAAGGCGATATCAGTAGAAGGAATTTGCCACTGTCATACTACAAGGGTAAAATAGTTATCTACTCAGTTTCATTACTCAAAACTGAACGGATGAAGTTTGACCACGCTCCTAAAACGTCATATATTTTCGAACGGATGGAGTAACCAGTTAATCTCCCGGTCTTCTTGCTTTGTTTTTCTTAAGAGGCAATTGATTAGTGATTAGTAGTGCATCTAAAAAAACACCCGATTTTCCTAGCTAAATGCTAAAGCTTGTGTTGCATCAGTCACTAACTGCATATTAGTCCCTCCCCAGTTAAAAAAAAAGCATTCTATTTTGTGTGAAGATAAACTTTTTTTTTGTTGAGATTTCCACATAAACTATTTCGACTTTGACAAATAGCATCTTTTTATATATTTAATTTGGTCAAAAGGAAATGATATGGGTAAATTTCCAAAAAACTACTCTTAAATTACTATTTTATTTGGTAATACAAATATATTCAATGCAAATTAGTGGTGGAAATTGCATTTTGGAGACTATGTAAACGCCAAAATGACATTTTTTTTTGTTGGAGGGATCGAGTATATATGTGGTATGTTTGAGAGCTGTGTACATTAGATCTTGAGAACATCCTTGTGCCAAGTATTAAATGAGAAAATTGCACTGTAGGTCTCTGGGCTTGTGAGGTTATGCCACTTAGCTCACTGAACTTGTATTTTACTTTCTCAGCCCCTAAACTTACAAGGCTGTGCCACTTAACTCCCTGAACTTATATTTACCTTTTCAGCCCATTGAACTATTGCGAGGTTATGCCATTTAGCTCCGTAAACTTGCGTTGAAGCGAAGTTCGTCAGATGTGATGCCGACGACTTCGTCCCCTCCGAGTTAGGTGGATTCGTCGCCATCCTATTTCGACCGTATTCATCGTCCCTGTCACCTCACGCCAACTAAAACGGATTCTTCGAGCCCGGGAACGCACCGTGCTTGCGCTTTCACCGGAGTTCCAGCGTCGCAGCTTACCGCCTCCCTCGTCCTTGCCTCCTCTAAGGCGACTATGTGAGAGAGAGAGAAGTATATTCCTAGTGTCAAAGCAGAAGCTACTTACTCTGCACGAAGTCCATTTGACCGTTTGCTAACAGAAAAGGCTGGGCTGGCGAATCACCGTGAGAGAGAGAAGCATTGTGCCCCTGCTCTGGCACTGTGAATGTACTTCTCTCTCTCTCTCTCTCTCTCTTTGTCACGGCCGACTTAGAGGAGGCAAGGGCGAGGGTGGTGGCAAGCTATGATGGTGGAGCTCTGGCGAAGACGTGAGCACGGTGCATTTCCGGGCTTGAAGAATCCGTTTTTGTCGGCGTGAGGTGACGGGGACGATGAACATTACCGGAATAGGGCGGTGATGAGTCCACCAGATTTAGAGGGGATGAAGTCGCAGACATCACATCTGACGCACTTCGCTTCAACGCTAGTTCAGATAGCTAAGTGGTACAACCTCGCAAGTTTAGGGGACTGAGAAAGTAAAATACAAGTTCAGGGAGCTAAGTGGCATAACCTCACAAGTTCAGAAGGTTGAAAAAGTAAAATACAAGTTCAAGGAGCTAAGTGACACAACCTTGCAAGTTCAAGGACCTACAATGCAATTTTCTCTTAAAAAAATATGCTTGATAGGCTGTGGTGCACACACAAGAAAATAGACAGATGGATAGATGCTACATTCTCACTTCATCTAAACCAGAAGACCAAAACTCAGATCCCATTTCCACTAGGCATAATTAGCATGTACTAACAATATAATCCATAATTAGCATCAGCTAAACCCTGAACAACAGAAATATGCCACGAACAAATTTTTCGCTAGTCCGCTACAATAGGCAGGGTGGTTGGCCAAGCTTGGCTGTTGAGTTCCTTACAGGTCGCCTAGAACCGACCAAAGTTGGACAAGATGAATAGCGAATGTTGTTAGAGTGCACAAATAACCATATGCTTTTTGCATAAACTAGCAGGGTGGTCTGCGCATTTGCATGGCTAGATTTTTGTTTTAAAGTTTGTAGTGATAAATAATATAACTTAGATATGCTTCAGAATATATCTAGTATATTGTAGTTATTTAGATTTTTAAGATATTATAAACATTATAAAATGATAATAGAAGTTTGAAGAAAAATACAACTTGAGTAACATAATTGAAGTATGAGCTTTGATGGAAGGAAATCATGAGTATAAAAAGTTAACCACTCTCCATTATGTATACATCATGTAGCTGCATGCCCCAACTCTTTTCTAAAATGTTTGCATGTACATGTACCTACATTAATCTCAAGCAATACATTAATTATGTGTGCAACAAAATTATCTTATTTGTTTACATGGTATTATAATATCTTGCCCACATATAACCCGGTGTACCATGGGTGATTTACCTTTAACTTATCTTCCCTTACGTCGGTTGCCCCACCGAATCAGGTATCTTCTATCTCTTCTCCCCGCCATAATTATTTTGCTTCAACCTCCAAGAGAAAGCACAATTCTTGATCGATATCTCTCAGCTGCTACCACTTCCAATGCAATACTCTACCACATAGTTATCTTCTATTTCTCTCCATTTATTACTTAATGATGACCGTTAGACATCTACACGTATATACGCAAATATCATCGATCCCTACCTAGACACCCGTCGTGTTCTCTACAGTGGCCCCAAGCTTATTCCTTACTGTTGCACTATATCTACTCCGAGCTCTTTGCTCCTTTGTTTCCGTTCTTCCATGCTTCTATTCGTAGGATGTATACATGTATATACACATGCACGATGTCTTCTTCTCCTGTGTCGGTCACTTCTCTTCCTCGACGTTGTCCAACTCAACGATGTGGCTTCCTCACTAACTGCAACAATCTCCTATCTTCACTAATATCGGTATGTCTGCATTATATTAGCCGTTGTCTAACGATAGAGAGAATATTCTCGCCATCACCGGTGACACCATGTCACTCACCAACGATGGCATGCTCCTAGCTACCCGATGATCACATACCATCGATAGCTCATCTTTAATCCAAAGCTTCATCTCTTCTCTGCTATATCTTCCCCCATTATCGAGTTTATTTAGCTATTGACTTCTTCAACAATGCTAATGCTCATCATTCGTCGTCACAGCACTTGGCTCCTTTTACTTTGGTCTTTTTCTTCAACGGCTCCAGCGAGTAGCACGATATTGTCCTTGTGGAACAGCTAAGGTGAGCGGCATGAAATTGTTCTCATCCTCGTCGTAACTGCCTCGACTATTCGCTTCCTTGTGGATCAATGTCTTCTTGTAAGACAGATCGACACCATTGCACTTTTTTGTGGTCTCATTCGACACCATTCATGATATCTTCATTATAACTTCTATTTAATTTATTTGAAATTTTAGTTATTAAGATATTTTACTTTGAAATTCGTATGAAAATCAAATTGCAAATTTTATTTTATTTGTTGTCCCTAATTTAAATTATTTTTTTGTTAGAATTCGTAAACTAATCCAATTGTTAATCTTTATGCTGAATTATAGTTATTTACAGATTTTACTTCAGAATTCATATCGAAATCAAAATTCTAATTTAATTTATTTTTATTCCAAAATCATTTTTTTTGTTGAAATTCGTATACTAATCCAATTTCTATTTTTGGTTTAAATTTTATTCTGAGTTATTTTTATTTAGGATTTTACTTAGGAATTCGTATGGAAATCAAATTGGTGATATTTTTTTTGAATTTTATTTATTTAAGTATTTTACTTTGGAATTAATATGGAAATCAATCAATTGCTATATATATATATATATGTATGTATGTATGTATGTATGTATGTTAAGAATTACATTTATTGGTGCTTTTACTTTGTAATTCGTGTCGAAATCAATTTGCTAATTTTAATTTATTTTTTATTCTGAATTCGAGTTATTTTTCTTGGAATTAGTATGCTAATCCAATTAATTTTTGTTATTTTTATTCCAAATTATGTTTATCTTGTGATTCTACTTAGAAATTCTTATCAAAATTAAATTATAAATTTATTTTATTTTTTATTCTGAATTTTAGTTATTTTTCATTGTACTTGAGATGGTCTCTTATTTCTATATTGTACTTGATATGGACTCTTTCGTTTAATCTAGATCGTTATAATCTTGACCCATTGTAATCAAGTGTGTAGGTATTTTTCTTTTTTCACCGATTAACGTAGGAATTTATAGCCCTTGAGAGCGAACGTGGTGGCTTTGTTTTCTATCGCTTTAATAATATAATAGATAGATTCCCACGAGTGCATGTATTCTGGCATGCTCCTACAACTACGATATTTTTAACATATTTTTTGAAATGCAAAAGTGCACTTTTGGTTTGGTCAGAGTGATACTCCGTTGCAACTTACAACTTGCCAAAGATGCAGAGTTTTAGCACGTGTTCATCTCGCCACAAACTCAAGTGTGCAAATTGTATTCTTTGATTCGCCAAAATTGCATAATTGCATCTCATGATAGGAGGCATTGCTAGTACAGAGTGGTTATAGTTGGTATCAGTGAATGGCTACCACCTCTGCTTCCATCTGCCTCTGCCTGTAGTTTTACAGTGTTTTGCAATGTTTTTTCTTGAACATTCATTCCTTTCCTGTTACCGTATTTTGCTATCCATAGTAGCGAACTTTGATTGAATATGTGAATAATGTAGCAAAAAACCTTCGAAACTCCAGAGTAACAGTCAATTTTACTTGGTTTTTATCTCCACCGTCCAGCTAAAATATAATATCTTAATTCTTTTCTACATATCGTTTTGGACATCAACACAGTTATCAATACACATCTTTAACCATTATTTTTTCTAATTATATGTTAGTAAAAATTATATAAAAAATAATGATGTGAAAGTATTTTTGAAGATGAATCTATTGAATAACTATAATTTTGGACATTGACAGTCATCAATATATAATTTGTGTTAACTCTAAACTCATTCTATACTCAGGAGGCTGAGTCAATTGGTTAGTCGTGCCATTGTGCTGGCTAAGGTCTAAAAACCTTAATTTTTTCATTCATGCATTAACCGTTAGAGGATCGACTTAGATACTCTGGAATACCTACACTTCTTTAAGAACATTCTCATCCTTGGGCATCAATTGCAAATTTGCATTTGCATCAGCCTTGTGCATGTAACACAAATTCGTATGAGACTCAAAAGAACTGTTTGTCTGCTCCGTGAACACACAATTTTGCTGCAGAAGGTCTAGACACATGTTTTGGAAAACTATATATATAAGTAGATTGAAAAACAGCTAATCTATAAATACCTACAGTCTACAGACTAGGGCACAATTTCAGTAAAAAGCATTTCATAAATGAGCAAAAATATTTTAAGGATGTTAGAAATTAATTTCAGCAAACATAAGTTTCATGAAAATGAACCAAGCCACAATTGCAACAACAATTTTGCAAAAGAGCCCTTGCATAGTACAAAATTACACATACGCCAAAATTGGTAAATGAGAATCACCATAGTAAATTCCAGAATTTACCAAAGTAAAATTAGTCATTCAACCTCTCCTTAATGCATACCGAACACCTTTGGAAAAAATACAAACCATGCCATTCACTGTGAAATGACCAAAATGTCATGTGTCCAATGATGTGTCAAGCGAGCCTTCACAAAATTCTGAAATTTCTAACGAAAATAAAAATAATTTTAACGAACCAACCTGGGAGAAATTACCATTCATGCCATGAATTAGTAAAACACTAAATTGCCCTTTTTGCCAAAACAAACATTCAAATGAACTGAAGCGAACTCCAGAGTTTTAGCACTCAATTTTGCCTGATTTTGATGTCCACCCGTCCACCGATCAACTACAGTTAATTAAGCTAAACTAGTCTCGAATGACTATGACATTAAGCTAAACAATAATATCTGGCTAACCACACCACACGTGAATTGAATAAGCTTCTTCAGGAAACACTAGTTCAGATCAACTAAATAGTTTTGCATACGCGTAATCAATAAATACAATCCGTCACAAAAGCATCGGGCTTCAGAAGTAGAAAGGAATATCAGCAAATCTCTACCTACAAAACTCCAATCTCCGTCTTGGTCATGCGGTTGTCGCGCTGAAGAAGCTCGTGCCTGCACCATCGGATTCGGCATCCAGATGTGCTCCAGGGCCTTGCTCTGCCTGCAGGCCGCACGGCTCAGGCACGGAGAAGTCATCGTAGTTGAAGGTCTGCAGCAGCTCCTCGATGTTCTCCGGCAGCTCAAAATTCAACAACAGATCGTCGTCCACGGTGGAGGAGCCTTGATCCGACCATGACGTTCCTGCCGGCGCCGCACTGCACTCGCTTATCGTCGGGCTCGGCGCTGCACAATCTGCACTGGCTGTCACACCAGAACCTCCGCTGCCGGCAAGATGAAGTCATCGGCACAAGACAGCACCTCATGTATGTTCTCCGGAATCTCATAATCCAGAAAGGACAAATCGTCCATCACGGCTGACCATCCTTGATCCGACGATGTCGCCTCTGGCACTGCGTTGGCTCCAAGATCTGCGCCGTCGTCATCATCGACGAGATCGACCACCACCACAGAAGGACAAACGGGTTGCGGCGCCGACGGGCACTCCTCGAGCAGAGGCAGAGCGGCCTCTGCCATCGCGCGCCGGGGTGCGGCGCGGCTCCACCGTCGTCGCCGCCCGAATCTTGCGCCGCCCTCTTACGCTTCTTCCCGTGACCGCTGAATCGGATGCGGTACAGCCTCAGCGGCGACGAGGCCAGCTCGGCCGGCGCCGTGACCCCGTACTCGTGCATGACCCAGCCCGTGCTGCCCTTCTCGCCGTCGGCGTGGAAGTTGAGTGCGTATTTCCGCCAGCCGATCTCCATGCCGCTGCCGGGGACGCGCAGCTTCTCCGTCCACGCACACCTTCTGCCCTCCCAACACCCGCCGCCCGCGCAGGTCCGCTTCTGCCGGCTGCCCTTGCCGCTCTTCGCCTGCCCGGCCGCGAAGAAGAAGGCGTCCTCCTTCCGCCTGTGCTTGTCCAGGAGCTTCCACGGCGGCGCGCTCAGCGGGTCGTCCTCGAGGATGATGCCGTCGAAGGGGAGGCGCTGGTCCAGGAGGCGAGGGAGGAGGAAATGCGCCACCAGCTCGTCGTCCTCGGGATCGAACTTGTAGCCCGGCGAGAGCCCAAGCACGTCCGCCGCCTCCATCGCGCCGCGCGTACGGTTTGCTAGGGTTTAGTGGAGGTTTGAGAGGACGGAGGAGTGGTGAAATTGCGCGTACGGGAGCGCCAGTGGTGCAAATTTATGGAGCAGGGGAGAGGCGTAGCCGCGTTGGTTGAGTCCTGTGCTCGACTCCGCCGATGCGGATTGCGGAAAAAGGAAAGGAATGGATAGGAAACTTTAGTTGCAAGGCGATATCACTAGAAGGAATTTGCCACTGTCATACTACAAGGGTAAAATAGTTACCTAGTCAGTATTATCGCTGAAAACTGTATGTATATATGTTACTCTCTCTTTTCAAGAATATATGACGTTTTGGATATCGACACGGCTCTATTATGCAACTTTGACCATTACTCTTTATATGAATATGTTTATACAATAATATAAAATATTATATTATGAAAATATTTTTCATGACTAATCTAATGATGCCATGTTCACATGACCAACACAAATAGTATTTATATATTAGTGATCAAAGTTAAGGAAGTTTGACCGCACACTCTCTCTAAAACGTCGTATATTCCTGAACGGATAGAGTAACCAATTAATGTCGGAGTTTTCTAGCTTCATTTTTATCTTAGGAGGCAATTGATTAGTGATTGGTAGTGCATATCTAAAAAAACACCTAAACTTATATTTTACTTTCTCAGCCCCCTGAACTGTTGCGAGGTTATGCCACTTAGCTCTATAAACTTGCGTTAAAGCCAAGTTCGTCGTATACGATGTCAGCGATTTCGTCCCTTCCGAGTCCTATGGACTCGTCGCCGTCCCGTTCTGGCTGTATTCATCGTCCCCGTCACCTCGCGCCAACTAAAATGGATTCTTCGGGCCCGAGAACGCACCGTGCTCGCGTCTTCACCGGAGATCTACCGTTGTAGCTTACCACCTCCCTCGTCCTTGCCTCGAGTCGATCGTGTGTGAGAGAGAAGTATATTCCCAGTGCCAAAGTAGAAGCTACTTACCCCTGCACGAAGTCCGTTTGGTCATTTGCTAACAGAAAAGGCTAGGCTGATGAATCATCGTGATAGAGAGAAGCACTGTACCCCTCCTTTGGCACTGGGATTGTACCTCTCTTTCTCTCTCTCATGGCCAACTCAGAGGAGGCAAGGGTGAGGGTGGTAGCAAGCTGCGACAGTGGAGCTCTGGTGAAGACGTGAGCACAGTGCATTCCCGGGCCCAAAGAATCCATTTTTGTTGGCATGAGGTGACGGGGACGATGAACATTGCTGGAATAGGGCGGTGACGAGTCCACCAGATTCAGAGGGGATGAAGTCGCGGACATCACATCCGACGAACTTCGCTTCAATGCAAGTTCAGAGAGCTATGTGGCCTCCTTCTCGCCTCTCCTCATAGTCACAGACCTCCCTCCCTACTCCCTAGTCCCTTCCAAGTTCCAACTCGCCTCCTCCTCCTCTGGTTGGACTGGATCCCCCGTCCGGCCGCCCCACTGGGTACTACCCAGATCTACTCCTCTCGTCGCCTCCTCCGGCTCCCCCACCTAGCTCCCTGCCTCAGCCTCTCTCCTCTCCTCCTCCGACTCCCCCGCCCGATGCTCGACTCCCTACCTCCTCGACCTCCCTCCTCACCTCCTCTGCTCCCCGCGGCGCCGGCTCCTGCCTCGCCTCCTCCTCGCTTCCTCCGGCCCGCGCGCCAAAGACCCGCCGCCTCCTCTACCAGCGGTGCCACGGACCGCGGTGGCTTCCCCACCCCAGCTCCCTCCTGAGCCTCCTCAGACCTCAATGGTGCATCGCCACACCGGGCGCCCCGCTCACCGGCTCTCGTCATGCATCGCCACTGCCGCCTTGGGTGCGTGTATCCTCTCGATCTCTCCTCACTCAATTGATTTGGAAATTTTGGAACGGGGAATAGGGAACGTGAGATGGGGACCGGTGGGGATGTGGGGTGGATGTGAGTTGAGCCTTGTGGGTTTCGCAGCTTCAGCAAGGCCCACATGCTTATGTTGCCTCTGTGTTCTTTCTTCTTGATGTTGACACAGCCATGGCAGCCGGACAACTGGAGCCGCAGGTTGGGGTTTGGCTGGGAGGGGGGTTGTTTCGGTGCCGATGGAGGGTGGGCTGAAGCCTGACAAAGCCCCCCCCCCTACTGGATTCGCCCCTAGGAGCCCAGTATACAAATGAGGAACTTAAAAGACAAGTGGAAAGAAAGATTGGCACAAAGCACTTATGCTTTAACGACTGGAAGCAAATACAACACTACAAGTGATCAAGATATTACATGGAAATCTGGTGAGTTATCTAGAATGAACACCATTCACTTCGTACATCATGCAATATGATTAGGACATGTACTCAGAGAGAAAACACAGAATCAATAGTTCAAATTATTACGGGAGTGAAATTTAATCCATTAACTCTAAAGTCAACATCAAAACTGGATTATGGAGTTACATGCTATGGTTCTGTCAAATTTGGCTATCAAGTACCAGTTCTTGCTACTGCATTCAATGGTCCAGGTTGTTTGCTTAAGGGGGATAAATTGCATGAGGTTTGGTTAACCACATTTTTGCCTCCATGACGATGTGTATTTCTGACATGCAATCTAATATAGTGGATTCAGAAAGGTTTCATGTCTACTTGTTCCTCTGCATTGTAAAGTTCTATTCTGAGTTATATGATCCTTGAGGACAAGGACCTTGTCAGGGGAAGGTATTGTTAGGTTCCTTGCCTAAGCAAAATGGATACTCTAAACTTTTCTGAAGATAACTGAAGACAAAGGAAGTCGGCGCTAAGGAAAACATTTCAGCAGCTTCAATTAAAATCGAAAGTAAAGGTGGAAATTGCAAGAGAGCAATGTAATGAATATGCGACGGTTGTAGTGGATTTCATTAATCACTATTTTTCATGTTGCACTTCAGGCATTGTTACTTTTGCTTTAAGCTTCAATAACTTGTTCAACAGAGCAATGCATGAAGATCTGACGGCTACAGTGGATTTCATTAATCACTCTTTTGTCATGTTGCAATTCAAGCATTGTTACTTTTGCTTTAAGCTTCAGTAACTTGTTCAATAGTGAAACTATTCACTCTTGTAATTCTGAACTCGGGGATTATATAACCCCTCCTTCCATATGAATGCAGTAAGAAAGAAGAAAGCTAATTCTAGTCTGTTAGTTCTTAGAGTAAAGTAGAATAGAACCCTAGCTTTGTTCGTATCTTCAATTTATCCCCAAAATCCATCTTCAATTTATCCCCAAAATCCTCAAACTTGTATACGATTTCAGTCGAATTCCACTCGGATTCGATTGGGTCCTGGCACGGCGAAGATTCTACTGGGTTGCATCGGCGGAGGAGCAAAGGGCGAGAAAGGGAGGGAGTCAAGAGCGAGAGAGAGAGAGAGTATGTGGGAGCGAGAGAATGTGTGTAGGGCCTGGCTGGGCCGACCGGCCAGTTGGGTCGGTCAAGATTGCCAACTAGGCCAATCAAACCATTAGCCTAATCTGAAAATTATTTAGTCCACTCTAAATTCTCTAGCCAATTCCCTACCCCTCTTTCTTCTTCACTTTCTTCAATTATTTCCAAAAATCAAAGTTAATTATTGTTAAACCTAAAATATTAATTACTATTATAAGCTCCCAATGACCAAACCGTGGGCATCTACGTACGCATCCAAAAATATCCACACAAATCAAAATTCTCAGCAATTGCTACATGAACTGATGATTTTGATCAAGGACCATGACATTTAAAAAAATCTACTACATGTTATTAAGCGCTGCTAAAGAAGGAAGAAGGACATTGTAGTTTGCCTTGGACGGACACAAAACACAATAACACACAATGGACGACCCTTAGCTATGTATACCATAGCGCCTTAGAGCATGTACAATGGTGTGACATTAGCTGTCTGTAGTGTTCCCCTAGGTGGCCGCCTTGACCGCCTAGGCGCCGCCTAGATGTTGGACGCACGCCGGCCGCCGCGACTCGGGCACAATTAGCCCCAGTGGGCGCTCGGCCCACCTAGGCGTCAACTCCGATCCAAGGCAGACCCAGGCGCGGTGGCGGCCGGGCAGTGGCACATGGGAGAAAAGAAGGGGGAGGGGGAGGATGGCACCTTTGTCACCGTCGCTGTCACCAATCTAGTCGTAGTCACCACTAGATCTCTCCGCCTCCGCCGTCGCCGCTAGATCTCTTCGCTGATATTGTGGGGACATCGCCAGCGACATGGTAGGCTACCGGAGGTGGTGGATCTGGGCGGCGACGGTCGGCCCGAAGAGAGCGAGAGGGAGAGGGGTGTCTGAGAGCCCAAGAGGGAGAGAGAGAGCTGCGACTGCGAGTAAGGGGGAGATAGAGAGCTAGATATTTGTTAATATCAAGCGTCCAAGATTGTTTTAGATCAAACCAACACAACAACCAACTCCTTCTTCTTCCCCCTTGCCTTCTCCTTCTTCCCCCCCTCTCATCTTTCTTCTTCCCCCTAGCCACCGCCTTCGCCCCCCTCCATTCCCCCTTGCCTATGCTCAACTCATCTCTACTCCCCCTCCACATTTCGCCTTCGTGCCTCGCCTCTGCTCCTTCCGTGCGCTCGTCTCTGCTCCCCTTCGCCCCGAGTCAGCCGCCTAGGCACCCTAGGTGCTAGGCACCGGTCCACTGCCCGACCAGCGCCTAGCATCTAGATGAACATTGGCTGTCTGTAAGCCTTGACACGTAGGACACAAGATGATGTGGAGGAGAGAGAGTGAGCATAGAGAATTGGGTCGTCTCTCATGCACTAGTCGACTATAACACGAGAAACAAGACATATTGTACATAGAGGAGTTGTCTATAGAAATATGTAAAAAAGACAACCCATTGTAGAAGCTGTGTAACATCCCAAAATTTTATTTATGTTAAAAATAAAATTTAATTAATTTCCTTGAATTTTCTATATTTTTTTAAAAAAGTTTTTCCCTATTTATTTTAAAGCCAAAATAATTTATTTGCAAATCTAGATACCAATTTCTAGTTGGAAATAACTTTATTAAGTTTAAAATAATTCAAGGAATTTCTGTGAAATTTTCTAGAATTTTTTAACTCTATTATTTTCTAAAAACCTATTTGAGTTCTTTCTATTTCTGTAAATAAAAAAGCACTAAAAATCCAAAAATTACCTTCAGGCTGAAACCCTTTCCCTGCGGCCCATTTCCTTTCCACTGGCCCAAACCAACTCCTCCTCTCTCTTTCCCTTGCCCAGCTGGGCACTCGCGCCACCTTTCCCTCTCTCCTCACTAACAAAGGGGGCCTACTCGCCGTGGCCATCTTCAACCTCCACCGCGCTCGCTGCCGCGCCATTCTCACAAACTCCGTGTAAAGGCGCTTGTTTCTCAAGATCGTGCTTGTTATCGCCCATGATCTCTACTTCATCCCCTGCAATCAACCAACCGTTGCAAATTCGCGTTAATGTTCATGTTCGCCGCCGCTGAGTTAACATTCACACACAATCTCTACTTTCGGCCATCCCCTTGCTCTATAAAAGGGAGAACCCCCTTTGTAATCCCCTCCTCATGCTCACACAGTAGCCCTAGCTCCCCAATCCCCTTCGCTTCGCTGGATTTTTTAGTTGAAGCCGCCAGTGTCCAAGCCTCGCTGCCGTTGTGGGAGCTTTGACGTTGTCAACCGCACGGGAAGCTTCGTCGAACCATGTTCTATGTTGTGCGTGTCGTCTCGTCGCTAGAGGATCACTGGAGCACCTACCTCGCCGTCGACCTATACACACCGTCGCCTTTCTTCTTCGTCGCTGGCTATTTTTCACTTTGCACCGCTGTTTTGGTGCACACCAGGTCCAACACCTCCTCCTCTTCCTTTTGCGCCCATTCACGCTTGTTGATTGCCGTGGCACATAGCGCTGGCGACCATTTCGTCCCAAGCGTCACTGCCGGAGTGACGTGGCCACCACGTGGTGCCACCGCGCCACGTGCGCACTCCACGCCGCCTACACCATCCTCGCCGCCATGTAGTTGCTTTGCGGGCGCTAGCATCGTTTCGCATGCTCGGTCCACCGTGGACTGGCGCTCTCATGGACTCGGTCCATGGACTGAGAACCCACATGTCAGTGACAGTTATGATTTTCTTGTAGAAAAATAATTCAGCTGAAAAATGGAAATTCAACTGCTCACGTCATGCTTGCGCAATATTTAGGTTTTCCTTTAGAAAAATAATCCATTAATTCTAGAAAATGAATTTAAGGTAATTTGTTTAGAATTCAAACTTCCGAGGACTCATTATCCTTCATACGAGCTCCGATTACAGTGAATCAAAATTTTAAATTCATCTAAAATCATAATATAGCTATTTGAACTGAAATTATAAAATTTGAAGTGCATCTGAATTTTATTTGAATTTGGCTTATTTTAACGTATAGACTTCGACGAGTCCGATCAGCAACCATTTGAGTAAGGCAAGTTACATCTTTATCATGATTGATTAAAATATTATAAATTATTTAAATTCTATTTTAAATTACTATTGCATACTTATTTATATTTAGTTTAATTTAAACTCTTGTTTTAAATTTATAGTTATGCCTAAATCTTTTGTATGGCTAATATTAACATTGAATCGAATATATTTGTCACCCTAGATAAAGCCTAGTTGATGCAATAGTATGAACTAGGAACATTTGAAAAATATTATGCAAAGACATGCTTAGACCAAAAAATATTTAATTTGGGAATTTAGCCAAATATTCAACTTAGTTTAAAAATGAGTATATGGTATTGTTTTGCCTTAGAGATTTGCAAATGATTTGTGAAACAAAATAAATTAGAAACTGATTTAGACTGTGCTAATTTGGATAAATAGTGGGTGCAAGTTTATGCACAGGATTAATTCAGAGAATGGTTGAGGTCAAGGGATTACTTGGAAGTTGTCTAGTTAAATAAGGACCGGTCTGAGAGACGCTTTTTGCTAAGCTTCACCGTACTACCAGTATGGAATAGGACAGACCTGGCTAACTAAACTATAGTGTTTCGCGGTGGTTGTGTCATTTTGAGCTGTGGGTGTTGTGAAAACCCACTTTTAGTACCCATATGGTGCAAGAGGGGGTTATCGCTTGGCGTGAAACCTTACGGTAGCGAAACCTTAGTGAACATAACTACGTTGGGATAGTGTAGGGTAAAGGCCTTGTGATACTCGCTTAGTCGCATGCTGACGGAAGCTTGTCTTAGCCAACATATTAAGCAGACTATCTTTTGAGGATAAAGTTGTACAAACTCTACAGAATAGAAAACTATTCGGATAGCCGTGTCCACGGTCATGAACATGCTGAGCAAAGCCACTGAAAGTTAGATTTTGTATTTTTATTTAAAAACTATTTAACACAATATTTTTGGATAGTTTATCCAAATGGAAAATTAGGCAAACAACCTGGTGTTAAGGGGGTTATTCCTTCACCAATCGTGTATGGATGTTTATCCTACACTCAAAATGATGATTAAAAATTTAAAAATCAATTTGTAGGTACATTATAATTGCCTTAAAATTTAGTAAAGATATTTAAACTTAAAATGTCGCTTTATGCAAACTTAGCCATATGAGCCATCTTTTGTCATACCTTCATGCATTATATCATGCTATTGGGTGTAACTTGCGGAGTACGTTTCGTACTCACCTTGCTTAATAATTTGTTGATCAGAGGTGGAATACTACGTTGCTGGTGAGGAATTAGACGACTAAGCTGCGCCCCAAACGATTTCCTGCTACTCCCGGGTTCGATAAGCTTGTCTTTAGTGTTGTCTATAGATAACATGGATGGATACTGACGGGGATCTGGTAATCCTCATTTTATTATTCCTTAATCGTATAATATGATGTCACATGGTATACCCCTTAGATGTTGTAAGGGAGAAGTAAGCTAGGTGGTCGTAAGCTCTTCTATGACCACCCCTATAGTCGTAAGTATTTCTACGACTACCCCATAATCGTAGGTTCTCCTACGATTACCTTCGGTTGTAAGCTTTTCTACGACTAGTATCCAGTCGTAAGCTTTTCTACGACTACCCCCTAGTCGTAAGTCCTACTACGACTAGTCCTGCCATGACTTCATCACAGTTAAACTGGGTCCACTCGTCAGTAGGCCCTATTAACTGTGAGATCTGAGCAGTCAAGATACGTAGTTATACCTGGAATAACTACAGATAACTCTCCATTATCTCTAATTGATAACCGTTAAGCAATGTGAGAAGGTTACTACTCCGGTAATTACTCTCATTATTACGCAATAATGAGCGCCTATTGACCTGGAACGACAACCGCCACTGCAACATAGTATAAAGAGGTGTCTTTTGGAGGTAATGAGAGAGGGCTTTTTGAGAGACAATCAGTAGCAGTATTAGCGCAAGTCTTTCCACTGATTGTAATCAGGATACCCAATACAATACACACAAGAGTAGGGTTGTTATTCTCACTGGAGAAGGTCCGAACCTGTATAAAAAATCACATGTCTCTTTTGTCTGCGTGTCAATTGTGGAGACCCCCCGAATCAAATAATCTTTACGTAAGATCGGTTCTAAAACACCGACAGATACTATAGACAATAGTTGTCTATGCCATTGCATATGTCCTTAGCATATGATTAGGGCATAATTAGTCGCTTAGGGATAATTAACTGATCACATGTTGCTGCCCTCGATCAGACCTGAGCTATGGATGCGCAAATGTTGCGCAGCGATCGTGACTTTATGCAATCATTTTGTACAATAATTTGTGATCAGGCCCACCGAACGACTGTTGGTAGAAGCCGAAGAACATCCGACTGAGTCATCCGCTCACTAGGGGCGGAGCCAGTGTTGGGTCTAGTTGGGGCTCCAGCCTCAGCTCCGGTCGTCGGTCCCCTAGTACCTCTCTTAGCACCAACGTAGGTCTTTAGGTATGAAGGCGGCACAGCATAGGTGCTCGGGCGGCTAGAAAGAAGGTCTTGTGGGCTCCTAGGTCGTGTGTCTTGGTGAACCGCTGCTAGTTGGAGCTTGGAGGCCCAATTTGCAATTAGACTTAGCCTACTTCCTCCTGCACTCCGCACTCAAACGGTGGAACCCTAGACGGTGAGATGCAGAGGTAGAAAGAGAGGGCATGGTGCGGTGGCGGCTCACGTGCTGGCAAGGGCACGATGTGCTAGCGCGACAAGGGTGTCGAGGCGGCATCTTGGCGAGGACAAGGCAAACCAAGACAGGCGACACACGTCGCGGGGCTCTGCGAGGGTGTGGCAACCCACTACCGGCTACGGCAAGCCGCGAGGGCATTGCAGGGATACTGGGGAGAGGGCGAGGGCGTGCGGCGATTGCAAGCGTGCAAGGAAGGCGGCACGGTGCGACTGTATGAGTGCCTGGCCGTCTTATGAAGTTCTGAATTCTTATTATTATTATTATTGTCAATTGTAAGTTTATAACTGGGTGTACGTGTCAATGGATCGAATAGAGACAATAGCCAATTTGTTTTATTGATTCTTATTGACTTGTTCAAAGATTTGAAAAAATGAACAAGCGGACATTGCACAAGTATATATCAAATTATGCAAATACTAGTAGTAACCTTCGAACCGCTAAGAGCGCATGCAACACATAAACATCAACTCTATTTTCATCCTAGCTTTGACACTGCAGCTCACCCACGCCGCCGGCAATAGTGCAGAGGCACCGCGCAACGATGGCTCGCTTGATTATAGCAAGTTCCCGACTGACCGCATTATAGAGCCTTCGCACAATGATGATTCGCTCCTCGATTACTACGAGTCTTTGTACGATGAGGACTATCTCGACGATGACGATCCTTTGCACGATGATGACGATTTTTTTTAAATAATATTATTTTAAAAGATATTTACAAAAATAAATAGTCACCCCCAAAAATTACAAAAATATGTTCCTGTCGCCAGTTCAACTAGCGACAGGAACCTGTCGCCAGTTCAATCGGCGACAGTACCTCGTCCCCATCGCCGCCATTGAGGTATTTTATCGCCGCTTGAATGGCGACAGAACCTATCGTTGCTCAATCGCGACAGAATCAATTGCCGCCTAAATCGGCGATAGGTTCTCGCCGCCATTCAATTGGCGATATATACCTCAGCCCTAGCCAGTTTTTGATTTTACCTATTCCACTTAGGCAGATTGTGATTTTCATAAAATTTAAACGGTACAAAATCATTAGACTCAAGAATAACATTTTATCATCGTCGTATGTTGTTCTACTACGATAAATTTTTGGAGAATTTAACGAGAACGTTTGAGGTATGAACGATTCGTAAAGAGGAAGGTAAGTGATATTACGATTCGCTCAGGAATTCATACAATCGATATTACGTAACTTACGTAGTAACGCCATAACACTTAATTGAAATGATAATTCGTGACATTGATAATAATATTTTCTCGCTGGCCGCGATGTCAACGCCTCCCATGTGGATCCTCTAGTCGGGGCACGGATGAGGTCCCCGCGCGACGTCCGAATGCCGATGTCTCCTTGGTCCCGAGTATTTCGCGTGGGGCATGTCTTGAAGGTGTGCCCGGACTCCACGCAAATGGAGCACTTCTTCGCGCGACGTCCGCCGCCTGCGCCCATATCGCTCTCGATGCGCCGCACTGCCGCGCCAACCTTTCCTTGAGCCTAGCAATGTCCGCAGCCCATTAGTTGCTCCGTGTTGATGGCGATGAAATGGCCAACAACGGCGTAACCATACATCTCTCCACTCCATGTTTGCATCACCGCCTCCTTGGTGAAATAGTGAGAGAGGTATCGCCGGATGTCGCCACCGTCGAACAGGCGGCCATGACATGGGAGTAGGGCCTATGCAGAAGAAGGGGCTTGTTACAAGTGCATACGCAACTATCGCGGCGTAGAGTGCCCATCTTGAATGCCCGGTGCATCTCACCCTTCTTGCTCTTCTCCTCCATGTATGCGGTGATCATGGCGGAGTAGAGTACTCTGTCATTTGCCATGGCGAGCGACGCATTGCTGCATCTGTTAACAAAGTAGTTTGTGGTACCGCGGAGAATTGCCTCCACAATACCAACCAAAGGGAGGCACCTGGCGCCGCGCATGACCCAGTTGTAGACCTCGGCTAGGTTGGTTGTCATGATACCATATCGAGCACCACCCCTGTCATGTAGCAGCGACCACTTCTCCTTAGGCTCGTGCTCAATCCAGCCTGAGAAGCATTTGACCGTGCCCTGCTCTTCCTCGTGACACTAGGAGCGCCTCGTGGCAGTGTGGCAATGCTTCTGGGCCTGCCGCCGCAGGCGGCCCTTCTCGCTGCCTCCCTTCTGTGGGTTTGGGTCTGGTCGTCTAGAATCTTCCAGAGTGTTTCGAACTTACGCTGCTGGTTCTGGTTGCATAGGCGCTTGAATAGGTTCATCAAATCCTTGTTGCGGAACTGCTTATAGAAGTTTGCACCCAAGTGCCTCATGCACCACCTGCTCAGATCCGACCATGGAAGTGGTACGTTCTTCCTCGTTGCGCCGGAGTTATTGCACGCAATGTGCCTACGTGCTGGTCATGTATGAGGCATACGTTGGAACGGTCCTGCACAACAGAAATCCTCACATTCCTCAGGAGTCACAGCCAGCTATCCGTGTTCTCGCTTTCAACGAAAGAGAATGCCACGGGAAGAACTTGATTGTTTCCGTCCGTCGCTATTGCGATCGATGTCCGCCCTTGTACCTCCGGGCCGAACGTGTCATCGATGCACAAGATTGGACGACAGTGCCGAAATGCATTGATGCATGGACCAAAGGCGAAGAATGCTCGTTGTAGTACCCTCTTATTAGGCCACTTCGGATGCGTGGTGTCTTGAATGTCGACATGAGTGCCGGGATTCCTGTCTTGTATGACTCGGAGTTGCCTAGGGAGGTTGTGGTAGGAATACTCGAACGTGCCGAACCTTGATTCCAATGCCTTCTATTTTACCCTCCAAGCCTTGGCATAGCTGATAGTGTACTGGAACCTTGCCTCAATGGCCCGAATGATGGATCGTTGCTCAAAATCTAGGTTATCCACGATCTCACCGTACATGAGATTGACGATGAAGCCTGATGATAGGTTCCGGTGGGATCGACCGACTCAATGACGACGCATGTGTGAGGACCACTATGGAGCACTTCCAGTAGGTGTCCCACTTGGGCTAAAATGCGTGCATGCGCCAAGGGCATCTCTCTATGCCGCACTTGACGTCGTAGTATCTTGGGGTAGACTTGACGACGGTGAATGTGCGACGCACCGACAATGCCCAGAATTTGATCGCATCCCCACACGGTCTCCTTGCATTTGTACGTAGCTCCTAGTCCGACTCGCTCCGTCGCACTCCCGCGGTACATGGGAGCCTTCCTGACGACGAGGTTCTCGAATCGTATGTGTTCCACTCGGATGGAACCGGTGGCCGTCCGCATGACCATCGCCATTAGAACCTTCATCTTCTGACAATGTCATGTAGTCTTGGTCTTCGAGATCCATCATTTGCACCGTTCTTCAAGCTCCTCCCCGCCACCAAAGCCACTAGCTTGTCTCACTGAATGAGGTAATTTGGCATAGCCTTCATCGATGACATCAGCAACCTCTTGCCCTTCTGCCATTGTGTGCGCCGTGCTGGAGTCACCTATTTCTTCCTCGGTGTGAGCAACTCCTACTTGTGACGCAGATGCAGGAGTGGGTTTTGCAAACGCCTGGACCAGAAGGACCAATTTTCATCCCCTCTCCCTCGCCATGCGTACGTAGGACCTCCATGAATTTGTTCCCTTTAGTTGCACTAACTCCCAATACGTGGGTTGTCCTGCCCGGGGGGTAAGGCAACTCAATGTCATATCGTACACATCACGATTCACTTGGAACGTGTGGAACAACCACCGCATCACAATACCGAAATGTACGTTGCTCGTGTCTTGGTAGGGACACGCTCACGATCGAAATAACTCAAATCGATTCCTCGGGACCTCCATAATAGTCCTCGCCGTAGTAAATTTTTAAATTGACTACGCTTGACATATTTGACGACCAGTGTGTGAAGAACATTTACACGATGAACTACATATGTGCAACTAAATAGCCACAAAAAAGTTTGTAAAAGGACTTCACTACATAATAGTACATCAAAAACATGTAATCCGCTCATAAGAAAATTACCCAGAAGTGGGCAACTAGATCAGCAAGCCGCCGCTAGCTTTCTCCTCCTCTGCTGCTCGCCCTTCTCTTTTGCCGAGTAAGACTGCATCGTGGAATTTCAAGGGTTCCAAGAGGGTTATATACAGGTAAGGGCCTGTCGCCAGTTTAAACGGCGATAGCTTCTTGTCGCCAGTTGAACTGGCGATACATAGATGAACCGGTGACAAGCGGTTCAACTGGCGATAGGGATTCATTTCTGTAACTTATTGCGGCCGGTATTTCTTGTTGTAAATATCTTTTTAAAATACCTCGTGCATTGTTGCAAGATTTTTTCGAGAACGATTGAGGGATTAATGATTTGAGACTACGAAACATTTTATTATAATGCGTCTGGGAATTCCTGTGCAACTCCGTTGGAGAAATTTGGAGAAATGACGCAACGATAACAACAAGACATTTCATCGGAATAAGGGGGTTACATGGCATGCCTTTAGGGAAATTGAAATACATGGGATATGTGGAGGACTATGATAGATCTACTGAGTGGAACGTGGTCATTTACCCTTGCGGCCCAACTCAGCGTTGTACTCCTTGCCTTGCGCCTTAGCTCTCGCCGCAATGGCCCTCTTCCGCTCCCTCTCGGCCTCCCGTCGCCTCACATGCTCACGCCTCTCCTCACGCCGCTCGTCGGGCTGCCTTGCTCGGCCTGCTCAGCTTTCAACTCTTTGAGGCCCCTTTCATGGGTCTCGATGTTCTCCCTAGCCCAGCTCTTCCGTGTGAGCAACGACCACATGTCGTAGGGGTGGATCTTGTCGTCGATCCACTGCCGGAAGTCGCATAGGGGTGGCGGAGACTGCGGTGGGTAAAGAGCGTTCATTATGTCGTCTCATGGGAGACACCCAATCCTTCAAAAGCTTGCGGATTTTCTCCCATTCCTTCTCCTTGTCCATGTTTTCTACTTGGTGATGGTGTTGTGGACTTGTTGGACGAAAGGCGTTGTATTTATAGCTAGAGCGGATGGAGCCGTAGCCGAGGCTCGGGTCTTGGTAAAGGTGCCTCGCCGGGTCAAATAGTCCCAAAAGCCGCTCGCCCGTCACATCGCCCCAAAGTGCCTCGCTTGGTCACATCGTCCGAAAAGCCGCTTCTTACGCCGCATCGCCCTTAAAAGGCGCCTCGCTCGATCCCATCGCCCTAAAAGCCGCTCGCTCGATCACATCGCCTCAAAAGCTCACATCGCCCCAAAAGTTGTCTCGCCCGGTCACATCGCCCGAAAAGCGCCTCATCCGGTCACATCGTCCAAAATCGTCTCGCTCGTCACATTGTCTCGAAAAGCCGCTCGTGGGGCCAAATAGTCCTAATAAGCTAGCTCGCCCGTCACATCGCCCTACAAGCTAGCTCGCTTGCTCACGTCGTTGTCAAAAGTTTGATTGTCGGATCACGTGGTATTGAAAACCTTTAGTATCGAACCGAGACCGCCATAATAATAGTTACAAACAGAATAAAATTTACATAGCTACCATTACTGATACTAACAAAAATCAATATCTAGTGGCGCCCTCTTAGGTGCACCCGCGTGTCGCCCCGGCCTCCTCGTCATGCGAGCGATGCGTTAGAGGGTGGGCTGCTCGACTACCCAACCCGCGCGAGTAGCTCGCGTGGTGTCGCTAGGGGCTGCTCCTGCGTTGGCTGAGTCTGCGTCGGCTGGGACGAACTCGGCGCACCGTACAACTGAGAAGCCTCCATAGAGAACTGCGTGTCACGCGGATCTCTGAAGAAGTCCTCGATGGGTGCCGATAGGTATGCATCGTCTGGCGACAGTGTATCGTCCTCCCAAACCATTCCTGCGAATAATTACGTTACAAACCTAATCATGGCGGAAAGGACGTTACGCGACCAAGCGGAACTTACCTGTTGGCCCGAAGATGTGCTCGGACGACGCGGCATAGTCCTGGCCCGCGTACGGGTGGAGCTGAGGACCTGTAACAGAAGATAGTCGTCACAAACTTTGGAGGTTCGAAATGAAGAAGCGATGTGAGCGTGTCGTACTCACCTCCGGCATATCCCGAGGTGCTCGCCCCACCGCCACGACGACGAGCTCGCCGAGCGTAGCAGAGGTCGTGGTCCCGCCACCTCGGCCGACCCCTCGCCCCTCGGACCGCCGGTCCACCGGGTCGGTCGGCATGCGACCGCCGATGCGATCGCACTCGCGCATTCTCGCCTCCACCCGATCCATCGCAGGAGCCCTCTGGTCTCCGCCAGCGTTGTCATGTGCTATGCGGAGTCTACCAACTCGACAATCTCCCGGTGAAGATCCACCTGCACACGTAATCAACAAGTTGTAGACCTAAGTCTTCCAAATTAAATACGAAATAAGGACCGTTGAGTACATACGCAGCGGTGGAAAGCAGAGTCCGGCTGGGTGGGGTACGTGTCCGACATCGAGGCCTCATGTCGAGGAGGGTCGACCACGACCCGGATGCAACGAAGCCTCGTCCGAGTAGCGTACCACTCCATGTATGCGGCCGACGCCTGGGTCGAGGATCTTGCCCACACCGGACGAGGTCCTCGGCCGCGCTTTCCAACCCTCGACCCAGGGCCATCCCGTCCGACCAGACATCGAGCCGCGAACTCCCGCCCGAGTGTACTGTGGGCGGCAAGAAAAATATTTGGTGCGGATGTAACACACATTGTAATGAAAGAAGTAAACAAGAACTTACGCGTGTATATGCGCCGCACTCGCCTCCCAAGGGCTGGGACCTCTGCCGCAGACGAATCGGCGCGCATGACACGCTCATCGGTACTCCTCCACGAAGATGTCATGCACTACGGCACTCGCGTGTACCAAGAGGTAGTCTCGCGTGCACAAAGACCGATCCATTGGGGCGCGCGATCACCCCGGCGTCCATCAGACGGTGTCCGATGACGCGGTCATCGATCACCGATCGAACATGGCAACGCATCTCGGGTAGGAGCCCTGCGAGGTGATCGGCGTGAAGGTGACCTGCGCAATAGAACACTGCAAACTAAGCACACGAAATAGTGATTGCAATACAAAAACAATATATGACTATGAAACTAACCCGCCTAAAGACACCACGCGCCCATGGTCGCCGGTCCAGGTCGTTGTGCGGGGCGCATAAGCTATCCTCGTACGCTCCCAAGTCCAGGTGTGGTCGTCCGATCTGGAAATGCTCCAACAACCACAGCTACGGTAGAAGCGGGCATCCCGAGAGGATGGAGCCGTCGTGCGCACGCTGGCACGCGTTACACGCGCGTGGTACGTCCGCACAAAGACGGCCAACCCCACGCTGCATCGCGGGATCTCGGTCGATGGTGAGTCCGCCACCTCACGCGCGCATCGGATGTAGTGCTTGTCGACGCCGCCGCCGTGGGGAGCCTGTGAACATGACCCACCCGAACAACCACGCAGTAGGCCTCGGCGCCTCCTAACGTTGACGCCCCTCCGGTTCTCGCGCCATACGCTCGGCCGCAAGAAGACACGCACACGCCGAGAAGGTTCATATCACGAATTGTTGCGAGAACAATAGTTACGAACACTTACGTAGAATCGCGCATCCACTTCGCGTGGGCCCGTGCGGGCTTGAACTCCACGATTTCGCGCTCGACGGCAAAGACATCGTGGAACTGCTAGCGGTCCGCGCGCCACGTGGCGGGACATCGCGGCGCCGCCATCGGAGCGCGCGCGCAGGCAATCGGGTAACTCACGCCCCGCAGTGCGTGGCGCCATCACCCGCACGGGAGGTGGAACGTGTGGGTCTCGCCTCCAACGGTCAACGGCCGCCAAGGCGGGCGGTCGCCGCATTTAAAAACGCCTAGACGCGTCGGCCGCACGCTGATCTCGCTGTCCTCCACCGTCACCTCCACCATCCTCGCGAGTGGAAGGAGGTCTGCCGCTCTCAACTCCGCCCAAACGATTAAGAACAAATAGGAGTCAACGCAAAATAATCAGACCGCGATTGAGTGCATGAAGTTCACAACTTCACGCACTCGAATCCATCTCGGTGCAGCCTCCATACCGATGAGGTGCGTGGCGAACGCCCCAAGCTCTATCGGCGCCTCACCCTCGGGAGCACGCGATCGAGGCGCTACGATGGACGCGTCAATCACTGGGTCAAGCAACTCGTAGTGACTCGCGTCTGCCATACCTGAAAATGTAACAAAAAAACAGAGTTCATATTTTTTTCATACGTCTTTACGTAGCCTATGTACCAACTACGAATTTTCTTTTCCAATTTAATGCATGACACATTTTTAAATGATATTTTTCGCACTAACAGGATATTGAACACGCACTAACACAATAATAACAGCGCACTAACAAAATAATAACCGCTCACACATATTCTCACAATTTAAAAATGTGTCATGCAATTCTCCTAATTTAAAAGACAATTCCTGCATTAATTATATTACTACAGCGGTCAACCAGCGTCATACTCAACTCTATGTCGCTATTGTCGAAATTCTATGTCGCTACACAACTCAAAATATGTACTACACAGTTCGACTACATTTATGTACCATACTCAATTCTATGTCGCTATTGTCGCAATTAACAGTTCGACTACATTTATCTAACACACTCAAGGTGCACTACACAGTTCGACTACATTTATCTAACCCACTCAAAAGGTGCATTACATAGTTCGACTACATTTATCTAACCTACTCAATTCTATGTCGCTATTGTCGCAATTCTATGTCGCTACACAACTCAAAATATGTACTACACAGTTCGACTACATTTATCTAACATACTCAATTCTACGTCGCTATTTTTGTTTGCTAACCTACAAGGTTTGAACGTAACGTACACAGTTTCATAAAAATTTACCTGCAAGATGATCGATCGAAACTGATACTCTATCAATCTCTCTCCTCCGCGACAAACCGGCAGAGCTTCGCTACTATTTCTTCTCTCCCTCTCCAACCCTCTTTTGTTTTTTTTCTGGAATTAAAATGAATTCGGCACAGATTTTTTGGGGTTTTTATAGTCGGTTTTCCGCCGCCGATTCAACCGGCGATAGGTTCTGTCGCCGATTCAATCGGCGATAGCTAATTGGACCGGCTACAGGGTGGCGACGAGGTTCCCGCCGCCGCAATCGGCGATAGGTCGCCGCCGCTCAACCAACTAGCGGCGGGGACATAGAACCTATCGCCGCTGAATCTGGCGATAGGATATATTTTTGTAATTTTTTCAAATGACTATTTATTTTTGTAAATATATTTTAAAATAATATTATTTTTTTAAAAAATCCGATGATAACTCACTTGACGACTATGACGACTAAGAAGGAGGAGGGGGAGGAGGAGGAGGAGGAGGGGGAGTAGTAGTTATATCTGAGTTTGGCGAAGCGCACCGCAACGGCGGCTTTGGGGGCGTCTATGCCTCCGCCGTGGCGATCGCCAATCTCGAGAAGCAGAAGTACTGTGAGGCGTCAGGAGAGGGAGCTACGGCATGGGTGATTCCACTGCTGCAGGATGTATCATCTGCCTTTGAGGAATTCGAGGTCGGCGACGATCTGATGGTGATGCCGTGTTCGCATAGGTTTCATGAGATTTGCCTGGTCGAGTGGATGGTGCACAGTCGTTTGTGCCCCTGCTGCCGCCATGCGCTGCCCAGCGAAGTGCAACACCAACATAGCCAAGGAACAGTTTTTTTTTTAAAAAAAAAAAAAAATTACTGAGTTTTCTTGGCCGGCGGCTGGCCGACCCACCTCATTAGTCAGATTAATTTGGTGTATAATGTACAATTAAATGATGTTATTTCAATATGTGATTTTGATCCGTCTTGAAATTTTGACATGGCAGAATTGCACTGCAGGATTAACACGTTAGAACTGGTTATCTGAACTTCCACTGGTACAGAAATGTTTAGAGTAATACCTTAGGTCAAGAGTCAGAATTACTAGTATACAGAAGTAACAGCATATCAATCTCTATCATCTGTGACTTATAAATGGAGCCGGAATTACTACAATCCAACAGTCGGCTGTCTAGGCACCTAATCTAACGTAGACTATCGATTTGTACGGTTGATCAGAGTGATTAAGGAAGTGAGTTGACCTCAACCAAAGTTGTATGGGCATTGTTTTTCTCAAATTATGATTCCTTCATCTCAAATTATGAGCTTATGTCAGTCGTCTATAACCTCTGCCACATAAGATTTTTGCTGACGTGGATGAAAGAGAATGAAGAGAGAGAATATTGCTGTCTACAATTCTGCAGTCGACTATAGCACCAGAACCAAGAAAAGACATTAAAGATTATGTGTTGTTTACAATCCTATAGCCGACTGTATCACCACAACCTATTGTATGAGTTGTCTTTAATGCTGTCTATAGGTGATATAAAAAGTTGTTATAGACAGCAACTGTCTATACCATTGTATATGCCCTAAGCCCATTCTCCAGATAAAGCTCATCACTTCTTTTTTTAACCTCACCACACGTTCCCCCCCTAGAAAAATGGGTACTAATGTAAGCTCCCAATTCTAATTGGGAAAGTCAGCTAACTTCATTAAAGAATGCGATGTGTTCCAAAAAGAATTTGATGAGTTCTATGCATGTAATAATCCCTATACTTCACATCCTTGCAGAGGTGAGCTGGATAAATAACAACGGTTTTATATATCTGATTATCCCTATGAACAGATGAGGTCTAAATAATGCATACATCACAAATGGTGTTTCATTGATAACCAAGTTTGCATCAAGATTTCCAAGAGAAATTGTTCCTTATGACAGGTGACTGATAACTATTTGAAGATAAACAACTTGAACAATATAGTACACATCTTTCAGTTCTATTCAAGCCATTCAAGGTCAACGAGTTCTATTCAAGCCATTCAAGGTCAACGAGCAAATTTATGGAAGTAAACGCCTTCACAAATCAAAGTTTTCAACAGTTAGCTACATGGACTGATGAACTGAAGGTTTGGGACACCTGAATGTTCAACTATTGTTAAGGTCTGCAAACAAGTAAGAACAATAATATCATACCAAATATTTCTACATAGAAATGCCTTTTCAAGAATGAACTTGCGTTACAAGTGCACCGAGTAAAGGAAGAACATAGGCAAATAATCTTTGATTGGCTAGAAACAAATCCTCAAGATCTTTGCCTCTAGAGGGTTGTAACTTTTTTCCCTTTATACCTTGTACGTAAACTTTTTTACTATCTTATATTATCTTAACTTAACTAATAAAAGAATAAATTTACCCCACACAAGACTTAATCGTCCCGCCCAAGAAACACACGCTCCATCTCTCGCTCCTCCCCAACCACGAATCGTGTGATTTGTGTCTCATCCGCCACTTCTACCACAATCCAAAGAGAAGCGGGAACTACCTCCCGATCCATCTCCGTCCAGCCGTCCTCCTCCTCTTCTCCATCCGCGGGCCAAGCTCCAGATCACCACCGCCACCCAAGCTTCGCCAATTCCTTTCCCATTGCCTCCGCCACGGCCAACATTGATGACGACGCCGACATCGGCAAGCTTCCGTCGAGCCACCGCCGCAAGGATTTGCCGCCTCCACGACGCCGCGCTCCCATCTCTGCAAAGGCACTAGACTCCCACCCTAATCCCGATTCCCCTCCTTCTTCCTGCCTCCCGGCCACGACCCGACGCCGTCTTCGTCTCCAACACCTCGCCTCCCCATCATTGGCGCTCATCCCTCCCCATTTTTGCCGTGATTCGCCTCCTTCCATTCCCCAATGTCCTCGCCACTCGCCGATTCTGGCCGATCGAGGCGAAGAGGCAATCAACATAGTCCTGACAGTGCGTGGCGTCAACCACACCGTGGCAACACTCAGCGCCCTTACCTTCCCCACGGATTCGCACCAAGTGAGCACCTTCACCATTTTTGGTTTGTTTGGTTTAGTTGCGTCGACTTGGTAAGCATTTCCTCTCGTTTTAGGCAAATATTTTTGAAATTAATGTGAGAGTTGGTTGATCTCATAGCCATGCTTGCTAATTGGTCTGCCCCTCATTTGTCGCAGAGGAGTTCAATTAAGACCAAGCTGGTTGTGAGGTTTTACCCTCCGAGTAATCAGATTTGGTTAGGAGATAAATGACTTTTGAACTAATTTTGTGCTCTATGAACCAATTTAGCATTCCGGCTATATGAACCAAGTGTTGCAAAATGTGATATAGCCGCATTTAGGGATAGATGAAGGGTGGTTTTCCTCGTCTCTCGCTAGAGAGGCTTTCGGACTTGGTATTTAATGTTACCATCCAAAATGTATTTTGATGTCGCCACGTTAGGTATTTGTTCTAAGATTGGTACTTAAATCACTTATGGTCTTCGACAAATGGCTACAATATGGTCTTTGGTTTATGAACAATTTGTCGAATGACATATCTTTCATACCTCTTGCTACGTGTGTTTGCTTCTTAAGAAAATTTGATCATATACCCTCCTTAGATGGAAATTCAGATTTACCCTCCGCCCACATGTCATTGATCTATGGTGATCCCACATGTCATTGAGGTGGGAGGGTAAATCTCAAATCTCGAAATTTAAGGAGGATATATGATCCAATCCCCCGCTTCTTAATCCTCCTACGTTTTTTTAGTAGAGCTGTACATACGGTAGCTTTGCATATATTCTTGCAGATGCTAGATGGTGTCACGGCAGATGTAAAATCCATAGTCTTGTAGCTGTGGTTTTCCCTACCGGTTGCAAAAATTTGAGAGGCAAGCAATAGGCGCAGAACTGGTTTTGTTGGAAGAAAATTCGGATTTGAAATTTGAAATTTTCGGAATTTAAATTAAAAAAATCAAATTCAAATAAATTCGTTTTTTTTTTAACAAAATTCATCCAAACCAAAAAATTTGGGGCCGGTTTGTAGTTCTACCGGCCACCACCGGTGAGCTCAGTTACCACCGTAATCAACGAAATTTCACCAAATTTTTTCACCGCTTGTAGCTACAAAGTGTGCCTTGTTTGCCTCTTCTTCGCTCACCGCCTCTGTCCTTTCACTAAATAGTCTTTTCCTCCCGGAGGTGTGCTATATTTTGGTGAAGTATGCAGATTCACGCAGAAAGCCAAATAACAAATTAATTGTTAGAAATAATGCACGGATCGACAGGACAAGAGACACGAATTTTACGTGGAAAACCCTTGCGGAAAACCACGGCGCCAACCGCGATGATCACTATATGAGGAGCGATTACGAGCGCGGGATTACAATGAGGTGTGGCGTCAACTCTCCCGTCAAGGGCTTACAAGAGGTATATAAAGGGGTAAAAGGACTTAGAGTCCAAGTAGGAAACTAATCCGCTAATATGGTAACTAATCCGACACTTCCATATTAGAAATTCGGATCACAATATATCCCTTATTTCAACAATCTCCACCTTGAGACGAATTTCCTCTTGCAAATAATGAAGAATCATCAATCATCAAATATCTCCATAATAAAATAAAAATCACCGTCGCCAACTAGTCTCTAGGACTAGATCGTAATACCAACTAAGCTTGAGCAAAGCTCAAACTTAGCTGCAGGATCGCTTTGTCATCATGTCAGCTGGATTATCATGAGTACTTATCTTGCACACTTTGACATCACCTTGAACAATAACATCTCGAATAAAGTGATATCTCACATCAATGTGCTTTGTTCTCTCATGGAACATCTGATCCTTTGTAAGGCATATAGCACTCTGACTATCACAAAATATAGTAGTGCAAGAATTATCTCCACAAAGCTCAGTGTACAAACCTCTCAACCAAATAGCTTCTTTACAAGCTTCAGAAATAGCCATATATTCTGCTTCAGTGGTAGATAAGGCAACAGTAGATTGCAAACTGGCTTTCCAACTAACAGCACAACCACCAATGGTGAAAACATAACCTGTGAGAGACCTCCTCTTGTCCAAATCACCAGCATAATCAGAATCAACATAACCAACAAGTCCATCTCTAGAATTCCCAAACTGCAAACAAGCATTAGAAGTGCCACGCAAATATCTGAATATCCACTGAACTGCTTTCCAATGCTCTTTTCCAGGATTAGCCATGTATCTACTAACAACACTCAGTGCATGAGATAAATCAGGACGAGAACATACCATGGCATACATAAGAGAACCAACTGCACTGGAATATGGAACTCTAGACATGTACTCAATATCATAATCTGACTTAGGACATAAAGTCAAGATAATCAAATGCGGTTAATGGAGTACTCACTGGTTTTGCATCATGCATATTAAAACGACGAAGAACCTTCTCAATATAACCTTTTTGACTAAGGTATAACTTGCCAGATTTCCTCTCTCTAATAATCTCCATGCCGAGAATTTTCTTTGCTGCACCTAGGTCCTTCATCTCAAATTCATTACTCAATTGTGCTTTCAGTTTTGCTATTTCTGAGTTATCTTTTGCAGCAATCAACATATCATCAACATAGAGAAGCAAATAAATGGCTGAACCATTACCGTCTTTAAATAGACACACTTATCATAATCGATCGCTTAAAATCATGAGAGAGCATAAAAGAGTCAAATCTCTTGTACCATTGCCTAGGAGACTGCTTCAAACCATAAAGAGATTTCTTTAATCTACAAACAAGGTTTTCTTTTCCAGGAATAACAAAACCCTCAAAGTTGGTCCATATAAATGTCCTCTTCCAACTCCCCATGTAAGAATGCGCTTAACATCTAATTGCTCAAGTTCATAATCATGCATGGCAACAATCATCGAGTAAAGTGCGAATAGAGCTATGCTTCACAATGGGGAAAAGACATCATTAAAATCAATACCTGGAATTTGACTATAGCCTTTAGCAACCAACCTTGCTTTATACCTTGCTGGTTCTGTAGAAGAAATACCTTCCCTTCTTTTGAAAATCCACTTGCAACGAACATGCTTCTTCTCCTTTGGCAATTTTACTAATTCCCAAGTGTTATTCTTTTCAAGTGACTCCATCTCATCATGCATAGCAGTTATCCACTTCTTACAATCAGTGGAGCTAATAGCCTCAGAGTATGATGAAGGTTCTGCATTACCTTCAATTTCTTCTGCTACACTTAAAGCATAAGCAACAATGTTAGCTTCTTCAATCAACCTCCTGGGTGGATTAATCTCTCTCCTAGGCCTGTTAACTGCAATAGACTGTTGTGGTGGCTGCTCAACAATAGGTGCATCATGAACAATGGTATTCTCTTTATCTGATGTGTTACCTGAACCAACAGAGTGCTCCACCTGAACACTTGAATTCTGCTTACTCTCAACAGGAACGTTAGTAGGCAGTTTATCAGGAAGCATAGCGATTCATTGAAGACAACATTCGCTAATCACAACCTTCCTTGTTTCAGATTCCACAACTTATATCCTTTAACACAGATTTATAACCAAGAAAATGCACTTAATAGCTCTAGGCTCTAATTTTCCATTATCAACATGAGCATAAGCAGTACAACCAAAAACTCTTAATTCTGAATAATTTGCTGGGGAACCAGACCATACCTCAATTGGAGTCTTCTTTTCAATTGCAATATTGGGTGACCGATTAATAAGATAGCAAGCAGTGGAAGCGGCTTCAGCCCAAAAACGTCTATGCAAACCTGCATTAGACAACATGCAACGGGCCTTGGAAATGATGGTTCTGTTCATACGCTCAGCTACACCGTTTTGTTGAGGAGTACCAGGAACGGTGTAATGCCTAACAATGCCTTCAGCTTTGCAATATGATTCAAATTCATCAGAACAGAATTCCATCCCATTATCAGTGCGAAGTTTCTTTACCTTCTTTTCAGTTTGCCTTTCAATCATAGTCTTCCACTCTTTAAATGCTGAAAATGCTTCTGACTTATGTTTCAAGAAATAAGGCCACACTCTTCTAGAATAATCATCAATAATTGTTAACATATAACGAGCACCTCCTAGAGATGTCTTACGAGATGGCCCCCATAAATCAGAATGCACATAATCTAAAATACCTTCTGTAGTATGAACTGAGGTATTAAATCTCACCCTCTTGTGTTTGCCAAACACGCAATGCTCACAAAATTTAAGCTTGCCGATGCTATGTCCATCAAGAAGTCCTCTCTTACTCAATTCTGTCAAACCAAGTTCACTCATATGCCCAAGACGCATATGCCAAAGATTAGTAGCATCAGAATCAGATAATGAACTTGAAATTACAGCAACATTACCTGATATTGTAGTACCTCGCAGATGGTACAGATTAGCAGTTTTAATATCAGCTTTCATCACAATAAGAGAGCCTTTTGATACCTTTAAAACTCCACCTTCACTGAATACTTGTACCCTTTAGTATCAAGAGTACTCAAAGAGATGAGGTTTCTTTTCAAATCTGAATGTGCCTCACATCTGTCAAAGTTCGACAATACCATCAAACATCTTGATCTGAATTGAACCAATTCACGCAACCTTACAAGATGAGTTATCACCCATCAACACATTACCACCTTCAACGGGTTCATAGGTGGCAAACCAATCCTTATTATGACACATATGAAAGGTACAGGCGTAATCAAGAATCCATTCATCATTGGTCTTAGCACATCCAAAGAAAAGCAACAAGAATTTCTCCATTAGGACTATCATCAGCACAGCAAGAGAGGCTTTACCTTCATCATCCGGTTTACCTTTTGGCTTATAATGGCGGTTCTCTTTTCTTTATTTTGGAGCTTCAAAGATTCGAGATGTCGTGCCCACTTTTCTTGCAATATTTGCACGACTTATACTTGCCTCTAGATTTCGACCTAGGCTCTTGTAGCCGTTCGGACTTTGCCTCGATATCCATTATTTGAGTTCTTCTCCTTTTGTCTGCCACGAATAAACAAGCTTTCTCCTTTCGAGCTTGAATTTTCAGAAGGTACCATCTGTTTCATCTTCTCCTTAGCATGCAAAGCTTCATAAACTTCATTAAGAGTGAGAGTATCTCTACTATATAATATGGTATCTCTGAAATTTGAAAATGAACTAGGCAGGGAACACAAAAGAATAAGACCCAAATCCTCATCCTCATATTTTACCTCCATCGACTCTAGGTCGGCAACGATCTCCTTAAACGTTGAAAGATGATCAAGTACAGATTCTCCTTCTTGCAATTTATGAGAGTACAACTTCTGCTTGAGATGCATCTTGCTGGTGAGATCTTTTGTCATGCAAATTTGTTCCAGCTTCAGCCATAATGCAGCAGCTGTCTTCTCCTTTAAAACATCCTGTAAAATATTATTGGATAGATGAAGGTGAATCTGAGATAAAGCCTTACGGTCTTTACGCTTGTCATCTGGGGTCCATGCGATAGGTTCTTTCGCAAAACCTTCCAATGCATCATCCAAATCCATCTGTGCCAACACAGCCCTCATCTTAACTTGCCACAGCGAAAATCTTGTGTCACGATCCAGGAGTGGAAGATCATACTTCAAAGTCGCCATGAGGAATAAAACCTGAAAATTGCTAGTAATGATCTGTGTAAACCTAGCAAAAATCACGACCTGTTTGGTACACTTTTTGTGTACGAGAAACAAAGATCTTCGAAACCCTGGTACTGTTCTTGTGTGCACTAAGCAAAAAACTCCAAAAACTTGATCCTCCACGTGAAGCAATACTCTGAGTACTTTAGATCACAAGAATAAAGAATTGATGTGTGAAATAGTATAAAAAACAAGAGCTTGGACCTGTGCTGGAGGTTTGTTTTTTCTTTTTTTTGATGGTCTGCTCTGTTCGGCGCTCCCCAATCTCTCTCCTGTTGCTTGCTGCCTTCGGTTCGTACGCACGCGCTGGAGAGTTCCTGATACTTGGCGCTGCTTGGAGGACGTGCGTGCTGGACTGAAGTCGATGCACGCGTAGATGCCTGTGATGAAGGACGCTGTCAGAAGCCGACGCAAGACGTAGATGCGCAGGACAGCCGACGCATGCGGCTTGGCTGAGGCGACAGGCGGACGACGACTGCTCCGTGTGACGGCGGCGCACGGAACGGATCTGTTATTTTTTTTTTTATCTCTCAAACCCCAATCTCCTGTGCTCTGATACCACTTGTTAGAAATAATGCACGGATCGACAGGGACAAGAGACACGAATTTTACGTGGAAAACCCTTGCGGGAAAAAACCACGGGCGCCAACCGGCGATGATCACTATATGAGGAGCGATTACGAACGCCGGGATTACAATGAGGTGAGGCGCCAACTCTCCCGTGCGGCTTACAAGAGGTATATAAAGGGGTAAAAGGACTTAGAGTCCAAGTAGGAAACTAATCCGCTAATATGGTAACTAATCCGGACACTTCCATATTAGAAATTCGGATCACAATATATCCCTTATTTCAACATTAATCATGCTTAGTTTAGCTTTGATTTAATATAGCAGCAAGAAACTGAAAGTTTAATACATTGCATGCTGAGTAGCACCTCTCTGTTTCACCACATCGCCTTATGTGAGAAACAATTGAATTATTGTCCGCATACTTATTAAATTATATTGAATTGATTTGTAAGGGGCTCTTCTTCTTTTCAGATTAAAGAACAATTGTCATGGGAAAAAACAGTATTCGATGCGAAATGTGAAGCGTAGAGTTTATTCCGATCCCACAACGCATTTCAGATATATTTGGCACTTTTCAAATAAAAGTAGTGTTAGTGAGCAGATTTAGGCCTCAGGTTTGTACTCCGACTGCATTCTCTGCAGCAAATGAAACTGTGAAAGTATGCGTGTAGCATGTTAATTAGCAGATATATACCCATGAAATATGGAAAACAGTGTGTGTCTCTAGATAGAGAGCAATTCATCAAGCGATGGAATTTGTTGTGTCATTTTCTACATAATCAAATGGGACCAATTAATTTAGGAATGTCTATTTTTTCAATCCTTTTTCGTTCAAAACAAAAAAACTTCTTTAGGTTGGAATAGGTCTCACACACAAGGCAAGTTGATCAGCTTACCAAGCACTGAATAGAACAAAGCATCTATATATGTAAAATGTGACCACCACTTCCAGTGCATTCATCTTTTCCATACATATAATTATATCTTTTATTGTTTCATCTATTTGTAGTAAACTAATAGCTTAGATCAGGTTCCACCGGCTATTGCCCACCAAAGCTAAACAATTTCAACATTTGTTTGTTTATGTGGTTTTGGTTAAATACCTAGATCTACGTCTAGCTTAGCTGTAGTTTGTTGTCCATGTATTTACGTCCTCAAAACCACCTAAACGTTTCCTACATGTCTATTTTGATGTCTTCACATAGTCTTAGATCCATTTATTTTACCTTGAGATGACTAGATACATAGGTATGTGTTTGCGTATGATGTAGGAGAGACTTACCCCCTCACAGCGGGAAATCATCCCACCCCTTCCTCCTCTCACGATTCGCAAGTGTGTCCATACCCCTACTTCTTCTGCAACCATTCAAACCGCCGTTGCCCCACTTCTTCTTCACATACACATATCAAAATTTGTCACTGTCCCACTCCTTCATGTCTCTTCCCATGTCCCCTTGCGTTGCGACTCGCTAGGTAGCAGGGAGGGGAGGTGGCGGCACGGTAAGGCGGCATCGGGGATAAGAGAAAGCATCGGGAGGAAAGGGATGAGAGGAGGCGGCGATACCTTGGAAGAGAAGCAGCAGCGCCGGGGAAGGGAGGGGAGGCAGTGACGGTGCATGAGGAAGAGGCGGAGATGAAGACGTCCTTCCCTCTCCATGCCGCCGTCTCGAGTTCACTGCACCGCATCCTGTTCATCATAATCCTCTGCTATGCCTCCGTTGCCACCTCCGCGTCGGTGACCAACCAAGCCTCGCTCATCCTTTCTTACCACCGCCACGTCGCATGGCACCGCCATCCTCGCATCGGTGCCTCCCATTGCCGTCATGGCCATTGACGGGGGATCCAGCGGCATAGGAGGCAGGGTGGAAGGTGGAGGTGCGAGGAGGTAGCATCAGCGACAGGGGGGTTAGTGGGGAGAGGGAAGGTGGCGGCGCGGTACGGCGGTGTCGGGTACGGGAGAAAGCACCGAGAGTGAAGGGAGGAGAGGAGGCGATGGTACCCAAAATAGAAGTGGCGGCAACGGGGAAGGGAGGGGAGGCAGAGATGACGCATGAGGAAGAGGTAGAGACGAAGGCGTCCTTCCTTCGCCGCACCGCCGTCTCGAGTTCACTGCACCGTGTCTTCTTCATCCTAATCCTCCCCTACATCGTCATCACCTCCTGTTGTGCATCAGCCGAGCAAGCATCACCGCCTTCTCCTAGCTTACCACTGCGATGCCGCCACCGTCTCCTCCCCCGGCCTCCCACCACCTCGCCCGACAATGACTGGAAATGGACAGCGTGTCGAGGAGGGAAGTCAGCATTAATTTCAACTTCTACAGGTAAACAATCTATGTGCTCAAAATTTTAATTTCCGGGTAATAGTAGGTGATGCAATAGGCGGAGTTAATATTTCTATTTATATATTTGTGAAAAAATTGATATTTATTATGCAGTTTAGGATCTCATCTGCTGATATGTACTACTCTTTTTTTATGTTCCGTTGCAACGCACAGCGCACAGGCATACTACTAGTGTGTATATATATATACATATATACAGTAGAAGCCTCCACTACTATCATTCATTTTTTTTTTAAAAAAAAAACAAGAACGATCTAGCAGCAAGTAAAATCGTATCTTTCTCCACTTTTACTACAGAGCCATTCCAAGGACAGAGAAAGAGGTAGGCAGAAACAGAGGGTTGACTTTTGGCCAGTTCATAACACTACATTGTTTGCGAGTAGTTGCAGCTTACAACTTGCAGATGATGCAAAGTTTCAGCTTCATTCAGGTTCATCTCGCCCACAAACTCAGCCATGTAATTTGCATTCTTTTATGCCGTTGGCCATCGATGACATGAGATAGACATACACCGGACCAAATGGAGGCAGGCATTGCCTGCCTGCGTACACACAGGCCCGCCGTTGACATTCTCATGATGGTGCATATGCACATATGTAGTATATGCTACTCTCTCCCAAACATTTCACCTCTACCACGTTCTTTCTCTGCAATGAGGGAAGGCAAGAGTGATCCGGCGATCGCCGCCATCCTCGCCGCACTCTGCTTGGCATCGGCAGCAGCACTTCTTGCCGACGGAGCCAAGGGAGACGAGCTCGTGACGCAGCTGTCGAACGGCTTCACCGCGACGCATTCCACGGACCCGTCGGTGCCGTTCGAGCCGGTGCTGTACGCGCCCAACGGCATCTTCGCCTTCGGCTTCCTCCGGGTCGACACGGCGTCCCTGGACCTCGCCGTGGTCCACCTCCCCTCCTCCTTCCCGCTCTGACGCGCCACGCCGGCCCGCGTCGGGGACTGGTCGCGCCCGGCCACCCTCGCCTTCGACGGCCTACTGGTCCTCACCGATTCCAACGCCGGCGTGCTGTGGCAGACCCTCAACGTGGTTGTTGACACCGTCGCGCTGCTCAACTCTTCCAACCTCGTCATCAGGCGCTTCGATGAGCACGGTCCGGCGTGGCAGAGCTTCGACAACCCGTCTGACACACTCGTCCTGGACCATAACTTCACCATGTCGTCGCCGCCTCTCATTTCCAAGAACCACCGCTTTGCGCTGAGCCTCGCCAAGACGTACATGTCGCTCCAGATGGAGTTCTACGGAGGCCGCACGACGCCGACGTACTGGAAGCACACGGTTCTCGAGGCCCAGCCGGAGAACGCCACGTAGCCACCGATCTACGGCCGTGTGGATGGCCGCGGATTCTTCGGGCTGTACCTCGATGGCGGCCAGAAGATCGACGTGCTCTCGTTTGACACGTTCGTCCAGAACCTCACTGGCACCTTCCGGCGCATGACGCTGGACGACGACGGCAACCTCCGCGCGTACTATTGGAACAACGACATGAAAGCTTGGACCTCCGACTACAAGGCCATCCCGGGGCCGTGCGAGCTGCCAACCTCCTGCGGCGCGTACGGCCTGTGCGTCCCCGGGGAGGCCCAGTGCCAGTGCCTCATCAACAGCACCGCCACCTCCCCGCCGTGCCACGCCGAGGAGACCACCGACCTCTGCGGCGGCGGCGGCGGCGGCCAGCTGTTCGACATGGTGCAGCGGAAGCGGGTGTCAGTGGCGTACAAGGAGCAGCTGCCGTTCGAGACGTACAAGACGCCGGACGAGTGCAAGCTGGCGTGCGCGGCCAACTGCAGTTGCTGGGGCGCGGTGTACAACGGCGCGAGCGGCTACTGCTACCTCATCGACTTCCCCGTGGAGACAGTGGTGTACGAGGCCGACGACCGGAAGGTGGGCTACTTCAAGGTCAGGAAGGTGCAGAGCCCGACACGGCCGGCCATGTCCGCGGGCAAGACCGCCGTGACGGTGGTGCTGTCGCTGATCCTTGCGAGCCTGGCCGTGGCCGGAGCGTACTTAGGGTACCGGCTGTGGGAGAGGAAGAGGCAGCGACGGCAGGCCGGCGATCCGGGGATGGAGCAGGAGCTGACGCCGGGGCCGTACAAGGACCTCCAGTCCATGGGACGCTCTAACAACTCGTCCATAGAGTGATCGATCGATTCGACAGTTGTTGTGACTGGATTGAATGAGTTGAGCAATGTGAGCTCAGTACTCTCCTCACTGAATTGCGTAGTTTGGAGAAGAGAATGGCTGCAGACAGGAGGAGTGGTCAGGGTTGCTACGCAGGTTTATAGTTTTCCCCTGCCATTGTTCTGCTCCCTGATCGTCGGTACCAGACATTCAAGACTCAAAGCTATTTTTGCGTAGGCTTTATGATTGCTCTATAGAGTTTTCTTTCCCTTTCTTTTCACCTTTTCTGTTTGTCAGCATGTATGTTCAATCAACAGTATACCTCTCAGTGAAGAACACAGTAGATCGATCAATCTTCGAACATGAATTGCTAATCTTTTCGAAGACTGTAAACTGGTTCTAGTTCATTAATAAATGGAACTGGGGTGGAAACGCTCTGTTTTCTAAAAAAAATTCAAATCTTTATTTCACAGCAGTGAGTCTTGTGACAGACATATAATCCGTTTTCCACTATTATCGTCATCATCACAGTTACCCACAATTCTTCATCGTAAGTCCTAACAGTTACTATGTATTTTCAAATGCACATAAATCAACTATAACTCCAATTGTGTATTTAATCTTCTCGCCTTCTACGTCTCTGTGTTGGGGAAGCTTTCTCCATCTTCTTACTATGGGCGCAGATGTTGGCGAAAAAATTGAGCCATGAAACAAAGTGGCAATGTTACCTCCAAATGTAAAATATCCTACAACGCATACTAGTGCTTTTACAACATCCAGTAAGTGCTCATTTGATGGACTAAACCGCATTTCAATGCAGACTCCAGCAATAACGGAGAAAAGAAATCCAAATTCAGCAGCAAGTTGAGGACGTGAATTTGGATTTGAATCCCTGATGGGTCTCTGCTCAAAGAAACAATCCCTGATGGGAGGCATCCTAAATCTAGTAGGATTAATTGGAGTACGAAGTACCTGGAGAGATGCTATTGTAAAAAGAAGAAAAAATGTCCGATGGTTCTAGTGTTGGGCAACACTATTGAGATCACATAAAACATATCAAATTTGCTTCATAGAACTAAAACATTGATCTGCTAAGCACAAATTATTCCCTCTAATGTCTAGAGAACATGGGGATGTTTTATACTTTAAACTGTTGAACTAGATGAACTATTGATGATATGGTAATAAAAATAGTGGTAACAACTTATGCACAAGCACCATAAATCAATCATCTAGGTTTGAACCAAATCATCAAAAGCACAAAGTTTGGTTGCTATCTTCACGAACATATAGAACCAACATAAATCAAGCAAAAAAACACGGTTGTAGGATTTATGTAGCTCAAGGAGGGCCATGGCCCCCTCCTAATTAAAAACCATGAATGATGTATTGATATTTCATTGAATAGACACTTATTCAGCAATACATTAGCTCTCTATACAGATATTGGTACACTGCACGGTTGATATCTTCATCTTATACATACCCGACACAAATCAACATAAAGATAGAGAGAGAGATGGCAGAGCGCAATATAGGATTAGCTATGCCAGTAGTCAAAGATCTATTGAAAAGTAATTGAAGACAAAGAATGGTGAAAAAGCAAACCAGCTACCGCATGATCTGGTCCTACCTTTTGTCTACGCTATTTTTTTTGTCCCTTCTCAGCTGTTGTCCTTACTCCGGATAAATTGGAACACATTGATTCCGTTCATTCTTGCCCTTCGCTTCAGGCCATAGTGCTTATGAATTATTTCTATACCCATTTGATGATGCAGCCTCTGACTCTCGTGGGTAAACTCCTAACTCTTCGATATATTTCTTGCTGAAAGTATCCCTAATCCCACTGATAATGAGTAGGACCAAATAATTTGATTGAGGTAGTTGTTGACCCATACCACATAGTTCCAGCAACTACAAAAGCAACAAAAAAATAGCAGTGATACTGCTGGAAAGTACAGTTTTAATATTGCCCATGCGTAATCCTTTGTATAGACGTTGAGGCAGATAGACATTAAGATGGAATAGGCCAGAAAGCAAAGTTCCCCACTAATGGTATACTTTGTGTATGCGAGCTCTAAGATCACATCTTTAGAATAAAATCCAGTTAGAAAAGGAAATCCAATAAGAAATAAGCTGCCCATGAGCATCATGGCATAGGTCAAAGGAAAGGAGGAGGCAACCCCCCCCCCCCCCCGCCGCCATCTTCAACATATCTTGCTCATCAGACTCGGGAAGAGTAATGCTTTGAAAAATGCGTGATTCATTAAGTGAAAGACGCTGATCGAATAGTTAGAGATGCTGCAAGCAAAGATCATATAGCCTAATTGACTGCAAGTTGAATAAGCTATGACCCTCTTTAGATCGTTTTGTAATATTCCAGTGGTTGCCGTAAGGAATGATTTCATAGCTCCTGCAAAAGTAATAACAATCAAAACCGTAGGTGATTATTCAAATAAAGGGGAGCATCTTGCTATCATGAAAACGCCAGTAGTGACCATAGTAGCTACATGAATCACAGCAGATACTGGAGTGGGATCTTCCATTGCATCGGGTAACCAAGTATGCAATCCTATCTGTGCGCATTTCCCAACAAAGACCAATAAAAGTAAAATACAAATCGAGTTATGGCATTCAATCTCATATTGCAAAAAATCCATTCATTTCTGGGAGCACTAGCACAAGCAAAAATGGTTGAAAAGTCTACTGTTTGAAAGAGAGTAAAACAACCAAAAATCCCAAGAGCTAATCCAAAATCACCTACTCGATTGACAAGCATAACTTTTATAGTTGCTTTATCCATCAAGTAGTGTAAACTAAATGAATTAACAAATATGAAGCAAGACCTACTCCTCCCATCCTGTGAATAATTGAAGAAAGTTATCTCCAGTCACCAACATTAGCATAAAAAAGTAAAAAAATGATAAATAACACATAAATCGAGGGCTATGCGGATCCTGACATATATGAAATGGAATAAAGATGGACCAAGCTACTTATGAATGTAACCACAATTAACATCACTACGGTCAGGCTATTGAACACGGAGTCAAAAGTGAATTACGAGTCAGACCAATCTGCGAATCGAGCGATCTCCCCTTGCAAGGATGTGGTGGTAAACCTCTCATTCGTCTTCAGTGCTCTCCGAAACGTGTGGGAAGGTTTCGCATCACACAACTCACCAACTTGATCTTCTACGGGAACCTTATGTAAGAACAGGCCTGGCAAAAGAAGTATGGTCTCGCTTTCCATTGCCACTCAAGTGTACGACATCTGCCGTGCTTAGGCCCCTTCTTCCCTTCCCTAATCCAAAAATGATTCCACCACCTGGTTGGCACTGTATGGGTATAGGTATGGCGTACAAGCCAGTCCCCCTTGGATTTTAGGTGATTAACTACCGAAGAGAAGAAAAGGGGGAGGTACTACGAGCCCTCTACCCCACGCATCTAACCAAACTCAAGGTGGTCCATCGGTTCCACCGACGTTACTCGTAGCTTAGATAGAGTTATTCAGTCGATACAGAGATGCGCCTTTCTTTTAAATAGCTATCAATCTCCTTGATTGAAGATGTAGTAGGAGATCCTAAACTCGGGAGGTGAGTAATCATAAAGTGCTTCAAAAGGGCTAACTTTGACCGAGCGAAAACCCAATACCATAGTTGGTAAACCCAATCAATCTTGTGTGGCAGCAATAAGTAGAGCGACGAGAAGCCTTCTTCTTCTACTAAATTCCATTTCTTTTTTCATCATAAAATCCGTAATTCGAACGAAGCCTATGTGACCTCGAGTTAGATTCTCTCATCGAATTAGGACATTTCGAGATTAGAACTCCCAGTCCTTAGATTCGAAATAAGGAAATTCGATGATACACGATGATAGATAAACTCAACAAATTAATGAAAAATAGATTCTATAATCTTGAAGTGCATATTTGAAGTCCAATTAGTCTATTTCGTTTTGAGAAGAAAAAAAAAAGGTCGATGTTGATACCTTTTTTTATCTTTTTTTCTTTCAAAACGGGCAAAGCGGTTACGTGAGAGAAAGAACCTCGATTGATGGAGTTCGTCGTTTGACGAATAGCACTACTTAGTGACTAGGAGCGAGCGCCTTTCTTGTTCTTGGTGGCGCCTATAGCGAAGAAGACCTTCCGAACGAGGCCATCCACCCCTAGCCCGCCTCGGTTCTTGAGTAAGCTCCTCCACCGCAGTGTGATGCTCCTAGATGAAGAAAAGAGACTTTAGGAAAGTGGTTCTGGTAGTGGTAGCTTAGCTGGTTAGAGCAAAACAAGCAAAGGATTGAGCGCACTAGCGTGAAAGAACAAGCAACAGATTGTGCGCACTAGCGCGAAAGCCGTTGCGTGCTGCAAAATCACTGCTGCAATAAGATAGCTGGCCAATACAACACCTCATTAGTTTGTAATGGTGAAAAGGTTAAATATGAAATTAAATATGATTTCATGATAAAGAACCTTGAAGATATTTAATAGAAAATACAAATATAGAAAGGTGTTATAATGGAGACTACTTAAACTCAACTGTAGCAGGCACAAAGCCATGAGGGGGGCCATGGCCCTCCTTGAGATACATGAAGCTCCATCACTGTAACGATTTTTCAATCAGGAGGGGGCCATGACCAACCAGTAATAGGCCATGGTGTAATTTTTGTGTATGACTGAACCTAAAGTTCAATAGATAGTAAAAATGCTCATAAAATGGGGTTACCATATATACTTACCACTTCAATAATGACCAATAGAAGGGCGTGGTCGAAAGCGGTCAAGACTCGCGTAAGTGTCAAAAGGTAACGTGCATGAGAAGCTACAATATAATGTATGACACGAGCGAGCATGAATAAGCCATTGTACAACGTGTGATGTAACATATGTATAATTCCATATATTATAATTTAGGGTATTAAACTAAGTGTGTAATTTGTACTTACAAAAACGCAAAGGTCCCAACAACATGTCGCTCCAATGTTGCCACCAACGCTTAAGAAATGATCACGCGGATAATGGAAACAATCGTTGTAAGCAATAGATGGTTAATCCTAATATATTTATTCAAAGGTAAAAAAAAAACCATGTAATCAACAATAATAATACACTTACCACAAATGATTACATGTAACGATTCACAAATGTTTTTTTTTTGCATTTGGTTTTTCAGTTTAGCGATCTGAAACCATCTGCTTGCCTGGCGCACTATCGTCGCGAGTCCGCCACCTAGAGGCCCTGTCCCCTGTCTGGCTCGGTTCCTGTGATGTCTGTTTTAATTGCTGCCGCGCGCTTACTACAACCATACGTATTGATGAGTGAATCAGTTCTATTGCCACCTTTTTTCAGTAGCTGTAAACATATGTTTAAGAGAAGGTTGATAATGACTATGAATGGCGTTGAAGTCAGTCACAATTACATAGGTCAGGTCATAGCTGTATATTACATTCCTTCAACCACTAAAAAAACTTTGCCCTTCCCATTTATACAAACTAGCAAAATATAACGGGTCCCATGCAACACTATCAAACGGTAGTGCGCGCGGTGTATTTCTAGTTATGTTAAATTTAATTAGGAAGGGGGCCATGGCCCTCCTTGAGATACATAAAGCTATGATCCATCCTATTAAAATACATGAAGCTCCGCCAGTGCTACATAAGCTTCACATTATTGGTTGGAAATTTTTTTGCTCTTTTGTAGTGTTATTCTCTTTTGGCTAGAACATTTAGGAGACTGATGATGTCAGCACATCATGATATTTTTAGCATATTACTGTTGTGTTCTTGAAAAAAAAAATACTGGAATACGCCTCTAACGGTTTTCCATAGGAAAATCTTCGCGCGAAGCTTAACGGCTCAACTCAAACCACTCATCCGGTCATCCTTCGCGGCCTCTCGCTATGGACAATCTCCACAAAGCATAACCATGACCAAACGGGGGACAAAAATCCCACCTTTTCTCCACCATGCTCCTCCTCACTCCCACCCTGCCGCCGCCGCTGGCCGGAGGAGCCTCAGCAGAGTCAACCCCTGCGTCTGCTGCACTAGCGTGCACGAGCTGGATAGGTCCGCCCTCGTCCAGGCGCGGGATTGTCGCCGCTGCAGGAGGCGAAGCGAGTGGTGCTGATGCTGCATGGGCAGAGCACGTGGAACAAGGAGGGCCACATCCAGGGGAGCTCCGACATCTCCGTGCTCACGCCTGGAAGAAAAACCACCGACACGAATTTCTAAGATCGACCGGGATTAATAAGATCGCCAAAAAAATCAAATTTGAATTTGAATTTTTGACTACATAATACACTTCCTAGGTTGGTTTAGGCTTTTTTTTTGCTAGATTACGATTGTGTAAGCTAAATATGCTTGAATTATTGTATGAGCAAGTCTTGGGCAGTTTTTAACTAACTATATGAAATAACCTAATCTAGAGAGTCTAGTGTGATCCGTTTCATCAAATCTCTATTATTTATGACCTCTTAAATCTCAATAAATTGATGTTTGTTTCTAAAACAAAAGTCTCTAGTTTTTTACAAATTTGTATGTATAACATAAGTACTCTATATATTTTGTTTCCTTAGATTTGGTATTATGCTTAACAAAATAGTTCGATTAACTGACATATATGATCAAATATGTTCTTTATTGGTTTTGTTTTGTTGCACCACCCATGTTTCAAATAGACTTCTTAGTTTATAACCAATTATTCGGTTACCTTTTTTGCACTCAAAGTAATGTAATCAAATCATTGTTGATCATACCAGTAGATACTACCTACTTCTTTCTAACCTAATCATTCATCTGGGTTTTCCGGTTTTTGACCGATTTTTCCTTTTTTTTGACTGGTTTTTTGGGTAACCGGCCATTAACCAGTATTCAAAACCAACAATTCAAATTTCAGTTCGCAAATTTTAGCCGTTTTTTTTTTGTAATCGGTCAGTTACCGTTACCGTTACCGTTACCGTTCCCGCCCGCCGGCTGGGATTCGGTCCGGTAACAGGTTTTGAAGGGCGAGTCCCAAGCCGAGACCTCCCGCCTCATGCTCCTCTCCGGCTCCTTCGACGCCTGCTTCACCAGTCCGCTCGCCCGCCCTTGCCGCACCGCCGAGAATCGAGATCATCTGGGCCGGACTCGACGATGACCTCATCTCGGACTCCGACCTCCGCAAGATCTACCTCTATTCCTTCCAGGTAGGAAATTACTCTGGTTATTAGGTTGCCGCTGGGTGTTTGTGCAAATACCTGAAAAGTTCCGCTAGCTTGTTGGTTTCTTGATGGGTGCTTGGCAGGTGCTTGTGGAAATGCCTTAGTGATGAACTGACGGTTCTGATTTGTAGGAACTCTTGAAGCATGAAGGGGAGGTACGGGGTTCTGTACCGACAGTGGCGGAAAAACGCGGCCAACTTCAGCATTGACGGGCACTACCGAGATCGGGAGCTGTGGGGCCGCGCACAGAGCTGCTGGGAGAGTATCCTGGCACATAAGGGCAAGTCGGTGCTTGTGGTTGCGCACAATGCAGTTAACCAAGCGCTCGTCGCCACTTCGTTGGGTAGGTGCTGCTAGGTTTTGATGTGGACGTTGTAATCAGAGGCGGAGCTCAGGCCATTGCCTGTCGAGGCCCATATCAAAATCGCAATGTGTCATGCACAAGAAACACAGAGGCGGAGCTGGGCCGATGCTCTTTCGGCTGGAGCTAGCCCGAGGCATGGCCGCTGGCTGGCTACGCCACTGGTTGTAATTTGTAAACTTGTAATGCTAAGGCCTAAGGGTGTGTTAGCAATTGATGCGTGGATCCTGGTTTTTGTGTTTAGGACTTAGCACAGAGTACTTTCGGATGCTGCTCCAAAGCAATTGTGGCGCTAGTGTGCTGGATTTCACCCCACAGACTGGTGGAGGCCCTCCATGTGTATGTCTTAATCGCTTAAATCAGGTGAGTGTAACTTCGTTTGAATCACTGACTTGTGCTTTTTATGAGTAAGATCTGCTTATGAAATGGACCTTCTACTCCTTGCCTGTTTGTATAATTGTATTAGTGCGAGATATTGCTACTGTATCAACTTCTTGACTAAAGGAATTTCAAGACAAGGCAGAGATGTAGTAATCAAATATATAAAACATGGGGTTTAATCTTTTCTTCATGTTTGTATTTGGCACAGACCCCGAATCCTCCTGTTGCCGCGGGAAGTACTGGAGGAAGAAAGACGAGTAAGAGGATCATTTTGGCCTGTCAAGGGGCTACACAGAACAGTCAGGAGGTATGGATTTTTCTTGTGTGCACGAACAAATATGCACCTGTTCTATGGATCAAGACACACCAACTATTTTTATAGGATCTGATTTGGTAATTCCTGAAATTACCTTACGAAAATCGAGTGAACAAATACAATCTAATCTAATGTAATCTATGGCATGAAAACTATGTAACCTAAATTTCTAAGAATTTGAGAATATAGAGAACCACACAGTACACCATTTTGAGTTATCTATATACTTTTCCTTGCTTTGAATTCCAGATTAGTTTAGCCGGAATGGGGTATGCGCTGAACATGCTTGGGATTATACAGGTAATTCACTTTGTTTATTACATCACTAATTTATTTCCAATACAACAACTGAGTTCATTTTTGGAGAAATACTTTCAGTCTCAGAAGACTGCAGAACTACTTCTAGATCTGATGGTGAACAGTATTCTCTGTAGCCCACACATTGCAGCTGTTGATACTGCAACTACTATATGCGAGGTGACTATAATCTGAACTAACCGCAAGTTCTGTTAATTGTGTTCTATTTTATTTCTACCTATTTTTCACGTGCTTGATCTGATCTCAAGTTATTTGCTGGTCCAAGAGGCTACAGATTGCTTAGGTGCTGACTGCGTGCCTCGCTATGTGGAAATGAAGAAATTGTTAGAACTTGAAATTGATGATGCCTTTCAAACGAAGCAAAAGGTATAACCATTTCCAGTTCCTATGGTTTATGATAAGCATCACACTAGCTTCACTAGCGCATAGATGATTTGAAGTTCTTTTATGAAGACACTGCAAATTGCGACATCTAGTGTTCAAAATTACTATGAACGGTCACCATATGTTTCTTGTTAAAACTGTCTCATGTGCATACTGGCTAATTACTTTGAAGCTTTTTAGAACTTTTTTCGCATTTTTGGGCGGATGATAACAATTCCTTGCTTTCTTTCTGCGGAGCTTTGGAGAAATAGTTCAGTCTGGTTGGTTGGGCAGCATGGAATACAGAACACTAGAGGGGTTATGGGCTCAATCAAAGGATGCATGGCAAGCCTTGCTAAATGAATTCACGTAGCACTAATTTGCCGGTGCCTTAATTTAACAACGGAGTACATGTCATCTTTTCATCTAGAAGCATCAATGTGATCGATTTCCCGGATGGACCAAAAGGAAGAGGTGTCATACTGTCATCAGATGCACAAATTACACAACCCATCTAGGAAGATGGTCAATACCCATTACAAGAACAACAGAAACTGATGTAGAATTCTGACTTCCTTGAAGGTAACCTCTTCTGTGTTATTGTGTACCACCCTTCAGGAAATTCATGCTTGTAAATATCATACACTGATGTTGATGTACATATCATCTCAATATCTATGTATATAAAAGCATATTCTTTATATTATGTTAAATTCCCAGTTGTCTAGCATTTGTGTGCTATTGCATGAGCCTCTTTGTGGTAATGAAGCAAGCACGATGTAGGCATGTCCGCATGTAGTAATGTAGATCCAACAGTATTATAATTGGAAACTTGCATCTCCTTTATATCGCCAAGAATGGATAATTGGATATATCTGCCGCATGATGTTGGCTCTCAGGTGGTTATCAGCAGGTGAACAGTGCCATAACATTCCCAAGATCTGAGGTACTGGATCGAAACTGCAATGACAGATCTCGGTCTCGTCCATTGTTTTTCGATCCGACGACTGCAAAACAATGTCAGATTGACATTGGATTCGTGGATTGATCTGCATGGAGGAACGTACGCACCGGCATGGGCATTGCACGTGTCTTTCTCCCGCCACGTAGCTCCTCACCTCCAAAGAAGACCACAAAGCTACAAGAACCTCGAACCTCCGCCGAGTTTGCTCCATTCCCTACGCCTTGTACCATAGCTTTTAACTAGCTGAGCGATCCACATTTACGCGGTTAAATTTGTTTCAAATTTGTACAAATGCTTGAGAATGTATTTATGTATCCTTGTAGGGTATTTAGATTTTTAAGATATCCTAAATATTGAAAATGACAATAGAAGCTTAAAGAAAATTACAATATAAAGAACTTAATTGAAGTATGAGTTTGATGGAAGAAAATCATCGAGTATAATAAGTTGTTAAGGTTCTTAAAAACTAATTACTCTCTATCATGCATAGATCACATAGCTGTATACCTCTATTCTTACTATATTAGTTATTTTTTTTCTCAAATTGTATACATGTAGATATACCTCTATTTAATCTCAAGTAATACGTTGATTATGTGTATGATAAATTATCTTATTAGTTTATATAGTATTAGAGTACCTTGCTCACGCATACACTGATGCAGCATAGGCAACCTACTTGGAACTTATCTTCCCTCACATGATGGCTGCTCCCATCAAACCGTGTGTCTTCTATCTCTTCTCGTCATCACATTTTTTTTTACTTCAATACCCAATAGTAAACCCAAATCTTGATCGATCTCTCTCAGCTGCTGCCCCTTCTAATACAATACTTTACCACCTAGTTGCCTTCTACTTCCCCTAACTATTGCTTAATGCTAACCGTTGCAACATCAACACACATACACATGCAACCGTCGTCGATCCCAGCTGGGAACACGTGTCATGCTCTCTCCGTTGACTCTGAGCATATTCCCTATGACTGCGTCATCTCTACTCTAAGCTTTTTGCTCCTCTGCCTCTGTACGCTCGCGCTTCTATTCGTACAGATGCATGTATGTACACACCCGAGCATGATGCTATATATACTCAATGTCCTCTTCTCTCGTGTCGATCGCTCCTCTTCTTCACGTTGGCCAATTCACAATTATGGTTCCTCACTAACTGTCATAACCTCCTATCTTCACTGATACCGGTATGTCTGCTTTAGTCGTTATCTAACGATATGAAGAATATTTTTGCCATCGTCGGCGATGACGTGCCCCTCACCAATGATGGAATGCTCCTAGCTACCCGATAACCCCATATCGTCCATAGCTCGGCTTCAATGCAAATCTTCATCTCCTCTCTGTCATCGAGTTTATTTGGCTACTAACTTCTTCAACAACGTCAACGCTCACCACTTGTCATTGCGGCCCTTTGCTCCTTCAACACTGGACGTTCTCTTCAATGGCTCCGGCGAGCAACACGACATTGTCCCCGTTGAATGACTAAGGTGAGCAGCATAATATTGTCCTCATTTCCATCTTCGCCGCCACGCTTCTCCGCTTCCCCGTGGGTCAATGTGTTCTTGCAGGGTAGATCGATGTCATTTCACTATTTCGTGATCTTCTCCGATACTATTCGCCCTATTCTCGTCATAACTTTTATTTTTATTCAAAATTTTGGTTATTTTTATTTTTATTCCGTGGGAAGCAACAATAGAAACACGTGACCTTGAGACCAAATGTTGGTGGCTTCTTTTGTGTCTACTTCGACACTGTTTGTGACATCCCCGTTATAATTTCTATTTTTATTCAACATTTCAGTTATTTTTATTGGAGTTCGTATACAAATTAAATTGCTAAATTTTTTAAATTTATTTTGAAATTTATTTATTTATGGATTTTTACTTTGGAACTCATATGGAAATCAAATTACAAATTTTCTTTTATTTTTTATTCCGAATTTTAGTTCTTTTTTAATTCGTATCTAATGAATCCAATTGCTATTTTTTTTAAAAAAAATATTCCTAATTACATTTATGTAGGTATTTTACTTTGGACTTTGGAATTCGTATTGAAATTAATTTTTTAATTAATTTTTTTAATCCGGATTTTAGTTTTTTTATTCCGTATACAAATCTAATTGACAATTTTTGTTTATTTTTATTCTGAATTATAAGTATTTAAAAAAATTACTTATAAATTCGTATCGAAATCAAATTACTAATTTTGTTTTATTTTTATTCTAAATTTTAGTTTTATTGTACTTGACTTGTACTCTTTTACTTGTGAACTCTTATGGAAATCAAATTGTAGATTTTTTTTGTTTTTTATTCTGAATTACAATTTTATTATACTTGATATTGACTTTTTTTTATCTTTTAATCTAGACTGTTATAATCTAAACCTACCGTGATCGGCGGTATATATTTTTATCTTTTTTTTTGGCACTGATTAACATAGAAATTTCTGGCCATTAACAGCTAACGTGTGGCTTGATTCGACTCTGCTTCAACCGTTCAACGAGATAACAGGTAAGATAGATACCACCACCACGCTACGAATCCAAATACCACCGCGACTACTTCTTGCCGGCCACCACCTCTGGCAATGGCTTCGACAGCGGCCAGGGCCAGTCAAGAGACCAAGCCGCCGGAGAGACCACTGATACCCTGTCAGGAACTGAAGTTCTTAGTGTTCTTATTGAACCGGTATATGAATATGAATGGTTGGGATTGAAGCGTAAGCCTGCTGAAAATTCTACGGTGATGCAGAAAATGAGTATCGGCGCCGACTTCAGTTATAGAAGGGAACAAGACTAACTGAAGCTGAACCTCAGATCATGATCTAGTGGCCAGCGTCAAAACCACTCGACTTACTGCGTTTAAAATCTGTAGATTGTCGTTTTCGCTACTGTTACTCATGAGTTTACTGTCTCTAAGCTTTTCACCGAACTCTGGCTATAAAAGCCATGTAATCGAACAGGTGCTATCTATCTTTGGATCAATATAAACCCTAGCCGCAATAGCATAGCCTAAGTTCCCTAGTTTCCATTTTTCCTTGAAATTCCTCAAAACTTGCGGTCTGGAGTCTTGCGATTTCATTTTGAATTTGCAGTTCTTGTCAACTGGAGTCTTGCGTTTTCCTTCTGAACTTTCAGTTCTTGATATACCCTCCCGTCCCGGCAGGCTGGCTCATCCGGCTGGCCGCCTTCCTCGGCGAGCAAATCGCCTCTGCCATCCTCAATCTTGTCTTCCCGATAACCGTCCTCATCGGCAATTTGCGTGCCGTCCCTGAAGCTGTCGCCTCTTTCGTCCGGCGCGTCGCCTTTGGCCTTCTCGCCGCGGCGTGCGCCTTTGCGGCCCTCGTTGCCGCGTTCGTCTTGTCGCTGCCGCTGGGCTTTGTTCTTGTCCGGCATTGGGTTGAGGAGCCGGTGACCGTGCGCCAGCCGCTGTATTTTTACTACACCGAACCGCATCCTAGTGCCGCGGTGGCCCTCGGCGGAGTGCGAGGCACGGCACTGCCGGTGGGGCACTCTGCGAGGGTGTCAATGGCGTTGCTGCTGCCGGATTCCTAGCACAATCGTGAGGTCGGCGTGTTCCAGGTATACATGCTTATAAACTTCATTCCTAATCCAAATTTCTTGGAACTAACCAATTTCTTTACTAATTCGCCTATCTTTTTAAAACTCACTTTTTTGTATATTAAAACAGAGGCGATCTCTCCAAGTGGCCGGGATCACCATAGCATCAACTATCCAGCCCTATATGCTAAGGTACAAGAGTCCTCCAGTTCGGCTTGCGCAAACCGCGCTGATGTCCGTGCCACTCACCATGGGCATACGCAGCGAGAGCCAGACTGCAACACTCAAGCTGTTGCACTACAGGGAAGGTCATGGCCGTCACAAGAAAACAGGGCCCATCAGTGTTCTGCTGCAGCCAAGAGCTATGACAGTGCATTTGCCCCAAGTGAGCTATGACAGTGCATTTGCCCCAAGTGTACAAGGCAGAGATCATTGTGCAGACAAGTCTTCCATGGGCAAAAGAGCTGGTGCGCAGCTTGAAATGGACAATGTGCGTATGGGTGTCTTTCTCTGTCTATGTTGTCCTACTTGTTCTTGCTGTTTGTTGGGTCCGGCCCGTCGCATTTTCTGCGTGGGACAGGAGGTTTTCTGATCATCAGGTCAATGGGAAGACAATTTCTAAGCAGGGTAGAAGAGATTTAAGTGAGAACTCAAGTAAGGAATTGTCTGGAGGTGCTGTAGTGAAGTGGAGGAGAGGAGAAGCAAGAGGAAGGCACAGCTTGGGACGCTACATGGAGGCAGGGTGGAGCTCAAGTTCGCTGAGGATTCATCTTCTAGTGCTGCAGTGGTGGAGATTGGTGAGGTCATTGACGATCCTGGAGAGTTCGTTTTTGCTCAATCATCAGCGTCTGAGTTCAATTAATTCTGTCAAAGAAGGCGCTATGAAGTTTGTGTTGACTGTTAATCACAGTTTGTTACAACCAACCTTTTGTATATGAGATCTAAAGGGCTTACATATGAACATACAATGCAAATGATGGCAAAAACATGTGTTGATACCTTGATGGATAAACTGCACGGAGTTTTGTGTTTCTTATTCATGTTGCTCCCATCCTTTTTTAGTTGTTTTGGCGACTTATGTTTGTAGGGAAATTGCGAAGTATCTCCTTCATTGTTAAAGATGCACAGAAGAGCATGGAGCAAGATGTTTCTAGTTTCTACTTTCTACAGGCCAGTATTTCTTATTTCAGGTCATGTTCTCGGCAATCCGTGTATTTTACACCCTTTCTAGCCAGGTAACTATCTATTTAGAACCACTTGCTTTCCTGCAATTATGTATCTTATCAGCCTTTCTTGTTTTTGTGCTTTTGTTGGGTAGGATCCATACCTAGTTGAATCGCTTCTAAAAACATTATGTAAACTACTTTTCAATTGCATGGCTTGAAAACATAAAATGGAGAATATAATGGAATGACCTAAATAATGTTCTTCATCTGTAAGTACCTGCATCGATTGCCCTGATTATTATTGTCTGCATCTGATGTGGGCAAAGCACATACAGTCCGATGCATGAAGCTTGCCAATTTTTCAAGTTGTTGGGTCAAGAAATTTGGTTTAGGTTGGAAATTGGACGTGTTGTAGACCGACTATATAGCAGTTGGGAAAATCGGTGATATGTATCTTTAATTACCTTAGCTGCTTTAATCATTTTATCATTGCAAACTTCCTTCAGGGAAAGGTTATATAATTATGGCAGAGCCAGTATCACAACAGAGAGCAGATTCTATAGTTGTTGAAAGCCATTGTATTTGCTGTCTAGAAGTTGAAATTCCATGCTATCGTATTTGTTGTCTAGAAGTTGAAATTCCATGCTATCTAGCTGTCAGCTGTGTTTATATTACTGAGGAACTCAGTTCTCGCAAATAAAATGTCAGTGGCAGAGTTGTTATATAATTATATCAAGCAGAGAACTATCCTATTCCCATCATTTATAGTGCTGGACCATGTATACATGTTGTCGCAGAACTCGTAAACATATACCTACTGTGTCCTTTTTGTTGCCAATTTTTGTTTCTTTGTAGCCAAAGTCAGAAGAAAATAGTACTGGTTCAAATCTCATCCTTTTTTTTCCAAGAGCATTCTGTGTCCAAATCTCATCCTTTTTTGCCAAGAGCATTCTGTGTCCATCAGAGACAAGATTAAATAGAGAATGCTTATCTGCACATAAGATGGTTTCCATACTTCTATAATTAACTCTGCAGCATCATTGCTCACCAATGCATGCTTAGGTTCTGATGCCACTTGATTAAATCAATTAGTGTGTGCATGAACATTGGAAGGAATTTTTTGTGAAAAGAACCAGATTGAAGTGGTCCAAACCTAGGCATCAGTTTAACCTCATATTTGACTGAAGGTTCAACACATAACTAGAATGTCTTTTAGGTCCAAACTTGCCTCTGGAACTACAGCTGTGCACAGTGCTTATGCATGTCATGAGAGGAACACCATGTTTTCCTAATGATCTTGTCTATGCAATGCATATTTAGGGATCTTCTTTTGTTGCCAGAAAGGGCCTAATCTTACTGCAGGTAATGAAAACTGTTCAAGATGGGGTCATCTCATGCTTTGGGCAACTAATTTGAAGTCCTCATAAATCAGTGGCTTCCGCAAGAGAGAGGATTTGTAATGATGAAGGCCTTAAACATGTCCTTGGTATTATGAGCAGTGCAAATTATTTGTTGAGCAGTGCCGAGTTCCAAACTGCCAGTGTGTGTCACTCCAGCAATGATGAACGAGTCATCTTGATTCCGTTGTGTCAATTTAAGCAAAGCAGTACAGATTAAAGAATAATGTTACTGTGGAAGGATTCTTCAATGTCTAGGCATTGCATGCTAAACAAGGACCAAGTAGGCTCATAATGGAATAAGAAGTTCTGATGATGATCGACAGATTATAGTATTGTCAGCAGTTGAAAGTTGGATCTAGCTTGGGTGGGGGCTGTTCCAACTTCCAACTACAGCATGGAAGAAGACAAGTTCATTTCCAATAGGAGCAGCCTGCTATCCTCCTTCCTGTTGTGTATGCCTTCATCTGGAAATCTAAAATTTACATGCATAGCTGATGCTTGTCTTCTTTTTCGGCTTCGTATTTTGAAGATTAGGAAAAGGCTTTCTACTCCTCAACTGCCTTGCTGCTGTTGGTTAGAGTAATATATCTTCTCACCAATTGCATAATGTTATCTTGTCAGCTGGTTCTATAGCAGGTTTGAAACAGAAAGGCCTCTTTTGTCAACTTGTGTTTGCTGCATTTGTAAAAAAATTGTTGTCAATTTGTTCTAGTTTAACAAGAATAAAAGACAACCATCTCCACTGTAAATAATTCATCTATCTGTTTCTTTTTTAGGACATAATTAATCTATCTGTTGCTCAAACATAAAGATGTACCGCAGAATACTATTTGCATCTTTCTCTTTCCTGGCAATACATTTGTGTTCTTGCCAACTGGAGTAAAGCATGTAGACCCTTGTGTTTGAAGACCCACATTATCTGGTCTACTATAAGAAGGAACTAACTAAACTGCAGCATTAACATTTGATTTCTGTTTTTGCCTGTTGTTGCAAGCTAAAGAGTTGTTGTCCATTGTTTTCAGGGAACCTGCTCTCCTTGTTTTCAGGTGAGTGTCTCATTTCTGCTTTACAAAGTATGCAGCATGGGACAATTATTTTTTTTCCCACTCGAATCTAAAAACAAAGTCAACAAAGTATGCATCAATTTTATAATGCTTCTGGGATCAAGTGCCTGGTTTTGCCGATGCATGAATCACATTCTCACTTCTCATAGAAGATTGCCCCCATGACTCTGTCGTAGGGACGCCCTACCGGTCCCACGACCCAGCGAAGCACGGTGACACCGAAAGGTCTCCCAAGAACTTACTCGGATAATGTCCCGAAAATCCCTCGGAGGATCCCGAAAATCCTCCAGAGTAGTCCCGAAGACCCTTCGGAGTGATCTCAAAGACCCTCCGAAGGAACCCCGGAGACCTTCCGAAGAAGGCAGCAAATGACCTGCGGAGGGCACGGGGTCCACAAGAACGGTGGACCAGGTGTATCCCCTGAATAGGCCATGTCCATGAAGACACACCGTGCACTAGAGGCTACGCATAAGGCGCATAAAAGTCCCTGCAGACCCTATGACCACTGTACTTTTCTATGGATATACATGTAAATTTACATGCCATGTCGGGAGGCTATAAATAGCCCCCTCTACTATGTAACCAAGGGAGGACTTTTCTGTAAGCAATACTTATTACAACCGAACCCCTTTTAGAAGCCCCCTCGTCTTTCTAGCACGAGGGGTCTCCTCTTTTTACTGTCTAGTCTTCTCACTATGACAGTTGGCGTCGTCCGTGGGGTTCGGCAGAAAAGCCACGTCTAGGAAAATTGATGGCCCCCTGAAGGGTAGCACCCAAAGTCTCCGCAACCGAGGCAGCGGCGGCGGCCGCGGCCCCGAACACCCCTAAAACAAAGCGGGGTCGGGCCGCATAGGTCGCTAGCGCCGCCCGAGCCACAGAAGAAGAAGCCAATAATTCCACGCATAGGGACATCGTAGGAGGCGATGCCCCACCCACCGAAGCATCTTTGTCAAACGACCAGCCCGCAGCATCGCGGCATCACTCGAGAAGCATACGAAGCACTTCAGCGAGAGTTGGCGGACCTCCGGCGGGAGATGCTTAGTCTCCGACAGGCGGCGGGAGGCACCCTTGCAACCACGCAGCCACAACCCGCCACTCAACACCCCGAGGCCGGAGTCCACGCCATCCCGGATGAACCAAACCCGAGCCTGCAGCTCCGGGGAGATCCCAACTCCCCGTTGAGCGCAGGGCTTGAAGCAGCGTGCTGGCCAAAGAACTTCAAAATGCCAGAGGTCACACCCTTCGAAGGTTGCACAGATCCCTCGGAGTTCCTGTGTGTGTACAAAACAGCAGTCGAAGCGGCGGGAGGGGACGACACGACCAAGGCAAAAAGCATCACGCTGCCCTTTAAGGGCATCGCCCTGACGTGGTTCTTTACCATTCCCCCCGGTCCGTTTACGCATGGGAACAGTTGCGTGACCACATACGCAACAACTTCCAAGGAAACTACAGCGAGCCAAATGATGCAGGACACTTGTTCACAGTCAAACAAGCCCCGGGCGAGTCCCTCCGCAGCTTCTTCAGAAAATTCGCAGAAGTGAAGTGCCAAGTCAAGGGGGTCAACGAGACCACCATCATAAACGCTGCAACTTGCGGCTTGCAGAAAGGCCCCCTGTCGGAAAAACTGGCACGCAAGCCAGCACGCACGGTCGCGGAGCTCTTCGACAAGATAGAAGAGTACGCCGGCGAGGAACATAGCATCCGGAGGAACGACGCCGCACCAAATACCACCTCGTCAGACAGGCCGCCCAAGGAAGATACAACCACCACCCCGGCTACCAACAAATCATGCATTAGCTTTCGGCAAAAAGGCCGAAACATTTATCATGTGGACGAAGGGCACACCGCCGGCCGGCAGCGACGGCCGAGCAAATCGCGATCGAGGAAGAGGCCGCACTCACGGTGGCGGCACCAGTGACGCCGAGGCGAACAAAGAAGAATCCCGTTGTAATGTGACCTCCACGGTGAAGGGTCACACACAACAGCGGATTGCCGCACCATTGCGGCCATGCATAACTACATGCACCGCAGTCAACAGCCAGTCGAGCATGAAGACCGGAAGGAGGCGAGCAATCTGTTGCCAGCCCCACCACTACGCCCGCGCATAGAAGGCGGTCATGGTGGACCAGCCCAGAGGGTCATCAACATGATCACGGGGGGGGTCCTCGCTGCCTCGCTGGGCATAGCATCGAAGAGACAACGTTGCGCGTACGCCCGGCAAATCCACCATGCGGCCAAGCAGCCGGCTTCCCGGCCACCCCGCTACTCCGAGGTGCCCATAACCTTTAGACCTGAAGACGCGCGGGGAGTACACTTGTCGTGACCTGCATCATACTCGAACCCTCGTATACTGCACTAGTCCAGGATCACGCTAGTGCACACAGGGTTAACATAGTGCAAAAAGGCGAAAACGCGGCCCTCGCCAGCAGCTCCGGCCGCTCGAAGCATCCACTTGAAGACTCCCAGCTTAACAACCGAGTTCGGTGTCAGCTGTGCTAACTCCACATCGTACAGCTGAAGAACGTCCTTCACCAATTCCACGCACGAGATTCGCAACCCGGCATCGAAGAACGCCACGAAAACAACCGCCTCGTCCGCCCGAGGCGACGACACCGTCTCCCGTACCAGGGACGTGAACCTTCGTCGTACTCTCCAACTTGCCCTCTTTGACAAGCGTTCGGAGTACTGACTCCGTCACCGTAGACCTCCCGAGGTCACTCGTATAGGACGCCTCCGCAGCCTCCTTGCCTCGCCTCGTCATGTTTGGGACACTAGGCGTAGCAAAACGCATACAAATTGAGCGTGGAGAGAACCCAAAGAATAGGCTAAAAGGGAGGGGGCGGCTACTTATAGCCGTCTGAGCCAGCCCAACAGGCGCCACATGTCACCCAGACACGGGGCGAGCAGTACGAGGAGGCATCGGTACGGGCTACAGTGCTATTATGACACGTCATTACGGCGCACAGCGCCCCAAGCGTCATTACGGCGCACGGCGGCCCCAGCCGCCGTCATCATGCACCACATACTAGCACCATTAAGGCGCACGACGCCCCAGGCGTCCCCCGCAGCAAACAACACCCGCGGGCGGGAAGACCCTTCGCAAGCAACAAGCTTCGCCACGACAGAGGGGACGGTGTGCTTGGACCTTCCAGGAGAACAGCGCGGTTTCAGACATGGCGAAGCAGACCTCGACCGCGAGGGATTTGTCGTAGGGACACCCCACCGGCCCCACGACCCGGCGAAGCACGGTGGCACCGAAAGGTTTCCCAAGAACTTACTCAGATAATGTCCCGAAGACCCCCCGGAGTAGTCCCGAAGACCCTCCGAAGGGGTCCCCCCGAAGACCCTTCGGAGTGATCCCGAAGACCCTCCGAAGGAACCCCGGAGACCCTCCGAAGAAGGCAGCAAAGGACCTGCGGAGGGCACGGGGTCCAGGTGTATCCCCCGAATAGGTCATGTCCATGAAGACACACCGTGTACCGGAGGCTACGCATAGGGCGCATAAAAGTCCCTGCAGCCCCTATGGCCACTGTACTTTTCTAGGGATATACATGTAAATTTACATGTCATGTCGGGAGGCTATAAATAACCCCTCCACCATGTAACCAAGGGAGGACTTTTCTGTAAGCAATACTTATTACAACCGAGCCCCTTTTAGAAGCCCCCTCGTCTTTCTAGCACGAGGGGTCTCCTCTTTTTACTGTCTAGTCTTCTCACTACGACGGACTCAATTTACTATATTTTAATTCATCATTTTTAGCCTTATTTCACATTCTCCTTCTCAGATCAGATTGATTCATTATCGATGGACCGCTTCATGGACCAATGGATCATGAACTTGTGCAGAGCCTGGAGCTGCAGCAGGTGAGTCCCATTACTGCCGCGTCTTACCTAATCTGGCACATTCTATCTGTTAGTTAACACAATGAATTGGCACGAACTGGCAAATTTATGAGATTACGGTTCTGTTAGTTAACACAATGAATTGGCACGAACTGGCAAATTTATGAGATTACGGTTGCATTTCCGTGCGACACAATTTTTCTTCCATGTGTTCTTTGGAGTTTTGCAGTTTAATAACGATTAGTACAGAGTGAGTTGGTACTTGGTACCTTAAATGTTAAACCACCCCACAATAGTGATATGATATGAGCAGCTTTCAAGAAAAATGGAGTCACTAGCCAAGTGACAAGAGAGCTAGTTTTTGCTTCGTTTCTAATTCTTCATCTTGCTTTCCTTGATAGTACTTTCCCATTAGTTAACTATCAACCATTGCTTTCATTGGTGATTAAAATTTTGTAGGTAATATAATGTGACAAACTTGCCATTGTATTCCACTGGATTTGTGATCTTGGGAGTTGGTGGTGTTGACATATGCTTTGATGGATGACCGTACTAGGGTGTACCCATCCTCTCTGTTGATCATACATGTCATGGGACCATGAGTGATGTGATGCATCATGATCCATTGATCCCTCCCCACATTTTGTTTTTTCGAAACATATAGATCCCTCCCCACAGTCACACTGATCAGCCTGATCCAACACTCACCCTGCTGCCCCTTTCAATCTTAATATTTTTTATCAATTTTGTTTTGGCTGAAACTATGTCCACCTAAACCTATATTCCATCAACCATCAACAGAACAGACTAGACTGCGTTACATGGCTTGCACAATTGCACAGTCAGAGGTGTTTCTGTCAACAGTGAAAAACAAGCAAAGAAAGATCAAAGATGCCAGACCTGGTTGGTTACTTTTTTTTTTGGGGAGGATCTGTGAAATCAATTGACATGTTAGAATTCTGGATTTGAGACACGTTTGTATTCTGGAACTGAGCCTAGCTCACTTGGGTGGGGGCGTAGATGTACAATTCCACCACTCGGGTTCGAGTTCTTCTTTGGCTAGAATTTATGTGACTTTTCTTGCTTTATTACTAAGACATGTAGTTCCTTTTTGTAACACCCCAAAAATTGCTTTCAGTTCAAATGCGTAAAAATATGAAAATTTTAAAACTTTTTTATTCGTCTTGCTGATATTCGAGTTCTCGGATTTTGTTTTGGAGATGTCCATCGAGGTATGAGTTTCAAGAGATCAGTTAGCGAAATACAAATCTAAATTAAATCAATAAAACCTAGAAATAAGTAGATATTTAAAATCCGAAACTAATCGGTAAATTAAGAAATTGAATTCAAATCTGAGTTTAAAAATAAAAAGAAGAGAAAATGAGACCTCAAAAAGGCGGTCTGGGCCGAAAGTCACCTGGCCCAGCCCGACTTCTCCTTTTTCCTTTTCTTCTTCTCTTTTCTCTTTTCTTTTCTTTTCTCCCTTGTTCCTTCCCGGCCCAGCTTCTCCACCCTCTTTCTCCTTGACTTCGGCCCACGCCCAGCCCAGCGTCACCCCCTTTCTTCTCTATGCCAGAGTCGCACGAACCTCCTACCTACCCCGTCCTCCTTCTCCCACCACCGCACCTGTCCCCTCCTGGCCTCCATGCCGCAGGTACGCTTCCCCCTGTTGCCCACGTCACTCCTATCACCACTGCCGTCGCTCAGCCGCCCACTCCCGTCACTCAGTGGTGCTGCTCCCATGCTGCTCCGATGTCGTGTCGTCCCACAGGTCCCAATCCGCTACTGGCCCTCCATCCCCCACCCTCTTTCCTATAAATGGCCGCCCCAAGGCTCCCTTCGTCCTTCCCGGCCATTCTCCTTCCCCCTCTTCTTCTCCACCAAGCGTGTGCACGAAAAAGGCGCAAGAGCCATTTCCAGCCGCCGCGTCGCCATCGTATCCTCGCCGCTCCGGTGAGCTCCCCGCCTCGCCACGTGTGTCACCTTGCGTTCCCGGACACCAGGCTCCAATACCCTCACCCAATTTCTTCTTGCATTCACATGTGCCCGCTGGTGAACCCTTCTTCCCCGTTCCTGGACACAACCGCCATTCCCGCCGTCGCGCCTCCTCCGTTAAGCCCCTTCCCAATTGCTTTCGCCTCGAGCACCTCGTCACCTCCCTTGAACTCCCCGACGGTTAATGGCATCCCTATCCTCCTAGGTCGCCGCCGCCACGAGAAGCCTATCGCACCACCCCAGATCAACGTCGCTTGCCTTCCCCGTCATTGTATTGGTACCGGTGAGTTCCTAGTACCACGTAGAAGCTCATGCGCGCGTCCATTAGCCTAGGGCATCGCCGACGTATGGTTGCCACCGTAGCCCCAAACATGGCCGCCGCTCAACGCCGTTGCACCATCGCCGTGGGCCGTATTGGTCCACGTCGCCCGTACCCCTAGGGTCACCTACCAGCGAGGAACCCATTTTGGGCTTCCCCAGCTGCCCCTGTTCCAGTGCGAGTTGGGGGAGAAGCACTATTGCTCCATCATTAACCGTAATGACGTTGTTAAGGAAAGGGATGGTTAGCATTAAGATAGTATGACATGTGGGCCTAGTACGATTAGTAAGTTGTAATTAGAAGTTAAAACAAAGACTAAGTCTATGACATGTGGGTCCTGCTCCTTTAAAAGGGCAGTTGGACCTAGTCTATAGACCGACCTCAATGACCTGTGGGCCCTCGATCTACGCACTATTCCCCTGGACTGAGTCTGCACTAGCCAGGTCCCACCCGTCAATGGCTATAGTGGATTCCAATTAGAAAAATAAATCAGAAAGAAATTAAAATAGCAAGGGTCCCACTTGTCAGCCACTAGAGCATTTTTCGAATGAAAAATAAACAAAAAAAAAACGGCAGGCCCCACCTATCAGTGAGAGGAGTCTCTCTCCTCTATTTATTTCAGGAATTTAAAACTTCGGAGAGTCTGTGCTCTCTTGTTTTAAATCCAAATTGAACGATTCTTATTTATAAATTCATCTAAAATCAAACCCTACCCAATCAACTAGAAAACATCCATTTTGGAGTTCATTCGAACTTTTGAAAACAATTTGAATTCATTCGTATTTATTTGAACTTGGTCATTAACAATGACTGAGTTGAGAGGTAGCTCATTCAACCGATACAAGTAAATTAAAACATGATTCGACGAGTGTGCCTCACACATAACTAGGTTTTACCTAGAACTAGAAGCTAAAATCATTAACCTTGTGAATATCTTAACAAGCACTAAGTTAGACCTTTAAGTAAATATTGCATACTAGGTAAACTAACTAAAGGATAAAACTAAAGTGATCAATTCAGGAAGTTAGAACCTAAGGTGATATAGTCATGTCTAGGCACATACATACACACATGACCCAAATGACCAATAGGCCCTAGGCCATTGTTATAATAATAATAAACAATGTATCGATGACTTGTACACCCACTAGTAAAATAATACATTATATCAACATACACTTACAAGTAGACTCTTATAAAATTGTCGCATAGGTAAAGTGACCACTCTACTTAGACAATTTGCGATTGATTAAGTTAGGCATAGTCACTATACTAGGTAGCCATGAAGGGTAGCAGTAACTACGACCCTACTTCACGCTATTAGTAGTAATCAGGATGATAGAGTTGGTCGCAAAACAAGGCATAGTAGATAAGGGCCCATAGGTCTGGTAGTATAGTTATCTACTTAACATGAAGTAATCACTAGCATGTGTTGTAGCTAAGGATCAACCTAGTATGATAGGTTTACTTTAGTGTATACCAAGCCACGCAAGTAATGAGACTAAGTAAAGATCACCTCAAAGATGAAACTCAAACCCGCAGATACCACTAAAGACGTAAGACTGATGTCTAGCCAATACTTGGAAGTTCCAACTTAGACTCATGGAACTTTCTTGGTAAATATAAAATAATAAAAGGAATCATTAAGTAAAACTATACCCCACGTGTGGGTGAGACTTATGTCTACCCAGAGCGAATCCCGCACCTATGCATAAGTCTCACCTGACTATCATAGAACTTCCCCGATAAATAGAAAATAATAACTAAAGAATTCATTGGATCAGCTAGGCGTCGCGTGTGAGTAGCGGTGATATGTTCCCAAGTAGATGATAGTAGTTCAACCTCTTATCAACATCGTCTAGGCTCTAGCCATCACCCCTCGCTATCCGCTCATGGTAGAAGTACAATTTGTGACCTGAAGATGGGTTAGAGAGTCCTATCTAACTGGGTGATCTCTCCTATCTAGGTACCTGATGAGGAATATTCATATGAATATTCTCTCCATCCTGTTGGAGTCCTAACTCTTTTGCACCAGTGGACTTCCCGAGAGCCCGATCCCTCTCGCCCTCACTCCGGATCAAATGGTTACCTAACCCTAAGTCTGACTATCGACCCAAAACCCCATCACTAGACCAAATGAGTAGAGTTTGGATTTATCCACTTTGGTCTGAAGTATTTCCTTCATCAACTCCACTAAGAATGATTAGTTTCATCTAGAGTACTTCTATCTTTCAAGACACCCTTAGGTATAGTTAGTTTCGTTTGAAGTGTTTCCTTTTGTTTACTTGCCTTTGGATTTATTGGATTTCATTTGGTTGCTTTCAGATGTTCTCGAGTTCAATCGTATTCTGCGTAGATAAGAATCTGAGGTCATGCCGGAACAACAGTCCTAACAAGAGCAAGGTCGGGACCATGATTATCAAAACATTGAGCAAGACGATTATCAAAATATTAAGTAAGACGATTATTAGAATATTGAGCAAGACGAGTCAACACTTTGATTATGTTGCACCTACTTTTGAAATGCAATTATATTGCTTTAAATTATGAAATTGTATTGCTATGATTTATACAACTATGTTGGTCTAGCTCATAGTTAATACCTCAATGATAATTGAATATAATCTTCTCATCCTTGAACTTGGATACTATCCTTTATCACCCTAGAACTAATGATATACGTACTAGTTAATAAGTCTGTATCTAAATGTCATACTTAGCCTTGCTTAAATACATTGACATGTGGGCAATTATTTGCCATGATAACTTTTAAAACTCAAAATTGGATTTGGGCAATGAGGTGAGCCTAGCTGGTATGTTGAAGAAAGAAAGAGATTTCAAAAGAGAAAATCTGAAAATTGTTATTAGACTTGGGCGGGTGGAAAGAGTGATGGATGTGTAAGGGAGTACGCCAGAATGGGTATGGGGAAAAACCGCCAAGTCGATTAAGAACCGATTCCTGTGTTGACCTCTCGTGCACTAACAGTGCAACCACAAGTCTACTATGTGTAGGATCTGGCTCACTAATTTGCTTCGTCTTGGTGTTGCTTCGTCATCCTGCGAACGTGGCATGGATAAGTCCACTACGGTGCAAGGAGGGAGCCTCCGGGGGGCATGGCCCATGGTGGTGAAACCTTGCGGGTGGGGTTGTGTTGGGGCGGAGCATTGTAAAGGCTTTGTGGTGATCTTATTAGTTTCACACCTATGCTAACATGTTGACATTAAAAGATGATTATCTATGTGGGTAAAGTTGTGCGACCTCTGTAGAGTGTAAAACTGTCATCCGGATAGCCGTGACCACGATCATGGGCGATGCCGAGAACTTGCTTGATTAGATTTTAAGTTTTACAAAACGATTTGTGGATAGGATGAAAAGTCAGGTTGAAACTCGAGGATTTGAGTTGTTCTAGTTGGAGCCAGTGGAAAGTATTGGGTGCATGCAGTCGTGGGATTCGCAAGGTGGATGCGGTTCGGGATTCGCGGATGGGTACAACCTAGAAATTAGCGGGGGAATGTGCCCTGGGGCTCAAGGGTGGTGCATCTGCGGGATTTGAGGGTTTTGCCGCTTGGGATTCGAGGGTGGTCCAGCCTGCGGGAGTCAGGGGGATTGCGACCTAAGCTTCGCCAGAGGTGTAGCCGAAGAGTTGCCAGAGGCATTCAGCCCAAAATTTCAGGGGTAGTCCGGCCGGAATCGCTGGGTGGATGTAGCCCTAGAAAATGATATAGCATGAGGTGAATGGAACTGTTATATCTATGTGTGAATGGATGGAACCTTCGGGTACTGTTCTCCACTAGAGGTGGATGGAACATTCGCTACTATTATACAAAAACACTGGATTTCATTAAAACTGTGTTTAGTCAAAATGCTAGGTCTTAGGATTTGCTTTATACTACCTATTTCAACATTGGCTTTATGCAAATGAAAGAACATCAAGCCTTCTTTGTTCAGCCTCTCATATTAGATAACTCCTCTCTTTGTGTTAGCTCGTGAGTACGGTTTTGTACTTATGCTCGCTCAATATATATTATTATTCTGTAAGTATAAAAGAAGAAGGCTATGTAGGCACTTATGAGCATTCGTCGAGACTATAGATCAAGATGACTAAGAACTAGGTCATGGGCCCCAGTTGATTACCTGTGGGTATATCGTGAGGGTTCCACGTGGTATACTTTTATTCTGCTTCCGCTACTGTTCTTTGAAAGGTATTTGGTCTATCCGACCATTCTGCAAGTCAAAAGCCGTAAGGTATATTTATGCTTTGTTTATTATAATGCAATAGCTTTACATATTTGTGATATGTTATTGATATTCAATTATGTAACTGTGGGCACTAGCTACTGATCTAGGGACTAGAGCTGTGAACATAGAAGATTCCAAATTTCAATTTTGGGGTATGACACTTCTACTTGTGTTTCATTTTAGTTATTAAAAAAAAGTTGTATTCTTTTTTTACAAGTGACAATAGGGGAGGCCCCTACCGTATATATGTAAATAATTAAAAAAAAGTTTATGTACAAGGGAAAAAGGAGAAAGTTACAACCCTCTAAGGGCAAAGATCATTTAGGGTATTATTTCTAGTCAATCAAAGATTATCTATCTATGTTCTTCCTTTACTCAGTGCACATGCAACGCAAGTTCATTCTTGAAAAGGCATTTCCATGCAGAAATATTTGGCATGATATTCTCAAACACTCTGTCATTTCTTTGCTTCCAAATGTGCTAAGCAGCAATAATAAAAATTTCCATACAGAACATAGAATTGAGGGTTGATCTTGTTGTCTCCACTTTGAAATTCACGTCTATCGAATTGTCCCAATTGATACCAATAGTATTCCAACATGCTTAGCTGAATTGGCAATCAAAAAATAGATGATTCAAATTTTGTTCCACTCTATATTGATAGAACACAATACTGATCACCCTCAAAGTGAAAATGCCTCCTGAGTGGCATGTCTTTAGTGTTTAGTCTATCCATCAACAAAAGTCATGCAAAAACTTTAAGCTTCATAACACACCTGCTTTTCCATATCCATTTAAGAGGTCGCAGTGGGTTGAGAGTACTAAAACAAAACTTGCTATATCTTTGAAAAGAGTAATGTGCGGAACCCCATATGTAAGTCCAACTATCATGGCAATTGTTTATCGGTAGAAATCATTTGATATCATCACTTAATGTAGCAAATTCATCAAAAGCATCAATGGATAAAGGCGGGTTTAATTACTCTCTTATACCTGGGTTGTATAGAAAGTCAGCCACTGAAATTTGCTTATTCTTTGCAAAAATGAAGAGTGCTGGATATTTTCGCCAAAAAAGGTTAGAATTCCAACACTCCAACCAAAATAATATTGAGGGGCTAGAGCCAACAGCTACCATAGAAATCCCTGTGAAAATTGTAATGCATTTTATAATATCTCTCCACCAAAAAGTGCCTTGAACCCTTGAACTATGTGGGACATTATTGTTATAGTATCTTTCTCAGATCAACTTAACCTAGGGTAGATCATGGTGCTCATAGAATTTGTGCAAAATCTTCTTTCAGAGAGCTTCATTTTGTGTTTGCAGGTTTATTACACCAAATCCCCCTTTATTTTTTTGGTTTGCAGACAATGTCCTGTGCAGCTAAATTTCCACCTTTTTGGTTTAAGTCCGATCCTCTCCAAAGGCAATGCTTTGAGCTCAGTCAATATTATTGATGACTATCACTGAAATCTTTAGAGAGCACATATAAAAGGTTGGGAGATGAGATAATGCTGAATTGATCATTGTGAGCCGACCACCATAGGATGAACAAGCTGCACAACTAGATAAACAACGCTCCACTCGATCAACCAACGAAGAGGAATCTCTTACTCTTGGTCTTGTTGTTCCCAGTGGTAATCCCAAATAAGTGAAAGGGAGGGCTCCAATTTAACATCCAAAAGTATTCGTTAGAATGGACATTTTAGCTTCACTGACATTGATAGGAACTATGAAAGATTTGTTGTAATTCACTCGTAGCCCTCAGGAAGAAGCAAAAGCATTCAACAAGCCCTTTAGACAGAAAAGTTGTTTTGCATCTGCTTTCATTATAAGTAAGGTGTCATCCGTATATTGAGCAATAGGGTAATCTGCATCTGTTGTCAACGGAATTGGGAGATTAAGAAGATTTCTTCCATGCACTTCATTAATAATTGTTTGCAGTAGGTCCGCTGCAAGGACAAAGGGAAGCAGTGAAAGTGGGTCACCCTATCTAACCCCTCTTTGCAAGTAAAGCATTTCCTGGTACACCATTCAGCAATACTGCAGAAGTTGCGGAACTAATCCACCGGTCATCAAATCCTTTCTTTTGCAAGATTTGGATAATCACATTGTGCTCCACCACATCAAAGGCTTTCTCAAAATCCAACTTTAAGATAATAATATCATTGATAATAACTACCGACATTGATGCAGATATTCGTAAGGCCATGCCAAACAATCCTGAATTGTTCTTGTTTTATTAAATCCATATTGATTCTTGTCAACAAGCTGCAAAATGATCCTTTGGAGTAGATCAGCCAATAGCTTTGTTCGAAGCTTGAGCGAGAATTCGACCACCATACGGGCCTATAATCATTCACATTCCCTGGGGGAGACTTTCTTAGGAACCAGTGTAACATGTGAATTATTAATGCATTCCAATTGAACCCTGCTCGTAGAAGTCTGCCTGACCTCAAGTTTTGACTCTGCGAATTCATGAGCAGTATTCTGTCTTGCTGACCATGATGAATCATGATCTCGTGAAATAGGCAGCATTCGGCTGCATTGCGACCCTTTATGGGCTCGTGGAGACACGCATTCTGCATCGTCAGAAGCTCTCCCTTGTTCCGCTCCTCATCGCCTCTCGGCTGCTCGTGACTGTGGCCGGACGGCGACGCTGGCAGCATGGCCTGGGCCCCAAAAAGGATCTCAACCCACAGACTCATAGAGGAGGAGAAATCTTCATCCCAACAAGTTTCCCTCTTAGCTCTGGAATCACCTTTTAAAAGGCTATCCAAGAAGCATTCGGTTGAATCCAACAGAATTTTGCCTTGCCCGTGGTTCTTAGTATTAGGAAACCGGGCCCGGCCAGGAGTCCGGGTCCGGGTGGGCACCTCATCCACCCTAGACTATATATAGGAGGGGGACCCCCCAAACATTGTACGCAATTCATTATTGGAAGAGAAATAAAGAGAAGCCTGCAGTCCCCTCTCATACCTGTGTTTCATCTATTGTTGTGTTCTTGTGTTCTTGCATCGTTCTTACGATTCTGATTATGTATACGAGGTAATCGCTCGGACTGGACTTGCCAGCGACGGTTCCTCAACACGTTATCAGCACGATCGACTCTCCTCGCATCGAAAAGGTAACCGTCGATGAACGACACTCGTATATTGAATCGTTTTTCTAGATTGCTTTCAATTATGCAAATTTGGCTTTCTAGATTTGTTTTCTACGGTGCAAATTTGCTCTAATCTGTCGCGAGCCGATTTGAAGTCGCCGGCACAATGCCGATCGACAGATTGCATGAAAGAGCGGATGTCGATTGTACCATAGATTGAAATTGCAAATTCGTTCTAACCTACCGCGAGCTGACTTGAAGTCGCCGGAAAATCCGATCGGAGGTTGCATGAAAGAACAGATGTTGATTGCACTGTTTTTACATCATATCGCATAGCATACATACACTCATGAACAGTAATTTCGAAAAAAAATTTGGGCATGCCATGAAGAGCAAGCCGGCGCCGCACTCGGTACCACACGGGGACCCCTTCCCCACGCCCCGCAGGCGCCGCCACCATCGCCGCCGCGCGCCTTGAAGGCGAGCACCACCGCGGCGGCTTGGAGCGCGGCGGTCACCACCGCTCAAAGAAAAAAAAAGGGGCGAGGGGTGGGGAGAGGACCGCCATGGAGGATGCCCGCGCCGGCCGACGCGGCGCGGCGAGCCCCCGGTGGTCGCCTCAAGTGTTGCCGCAGCCGTCGCCCAGACGGCGCCGTTTTTTCGCACCGAAACCAGGCCGCCCGCCTGCCGCCGCAGCGCCGGAGCCGCCTCCGACGGCCACCCGTTGCCGCCTTGAAGGCCGCGCGCGCCGGCCACCTTGAAGCCGCCGCTGCTTGCAGGCATGGGCACGAAGCCGCCGCCACTTGCAGGCACGGGCGTGGGCGCAGGCACCGCCGCCGTCCCTCAGACGCGCGCCCGCCGCCGCCGCAATCGGCGGCGCGCTGCCGCACCACACCGCAGCCCGCCGCGCTCGCGGCATCTCGCGCCGCCGCCGCCCTCTCGCCGCGGACACGAGCACGGCGCGGCGCGGCGCAGCCGCCGCCTCCGCGACGGACGCGGCGCTGCTGCCGCCTCCTCGCCGCCGCGTCGCCTCGGTCGCGCTTCGCGCCGCTTGCCGCGCCGGACCGTCGCACGATCGCCGCCTCCGCTCGCCGCCACGGCTGAATACCGCCGCCGCCTCTTGCACAGTAGGGTGGGGGGCAAAAACCCTAGAAGACCCCCCCCCTTCCCTCTAAAACCGGTGCGGGATGGGCCATGAAGGCCGGCCCATGAAGAAATCGGCAGTGAAAAAAGAAAGGAAGGAGGCGCATGCGAAAAATCGGAATTTTGCAAAAAGGGCCTTGAAGTTTTTCGTAATTACGCGTAAGTTTTCGCATATAATGAAATTTTGCAGAAAAGCCCTCGGAAAATATGAAATTTACGCGCAAATTTTCTCGTAATCGAGATTTCGCGTTTAACCCCGAACTTGCGCTTTACTAAAAGTAACTTTTCCAAGAGAAAAGGCCTCGGAATCAATTTTTGCATATTTTTGAAATTTGAAGCATATTTATTCTTGCTATTGTTATTTCTATGCAATTTATTTTCTGTATTTTCTGTTTTGATTATCTGTAATTGTATATATTGCTCTTAATCATTGAAAATAGCAAGAAATCTTGAAAAATGCGTAGAAACATACGGAACATTATGAGAATCATTGCAACCTTTTTATGTACATTACAGCGAGAATCTTATGCACCTCTTGCATGAATATGCAGATGATCGAATTACGAACCGAGTTCGAGGAGCCGCCCAAAGATGGCCGTAATTATTTGACTTGGGCATCGGATGTTGAGATCGCATCGGGAGCCAAGAAGCTCGTCGGTCGCAATTGGGCTCGGCGCCGCAGACGCCGCTCCAACCGCTGAGGAGAATGATCAGCACTTCATTTTCTCGACATCACCTTTGCCTAACTCTCAAGAATGAGTATATGGCGCAGAAGAGCGCATCGCTTTATGGACCGCTCAAGAAGCGGTTCGAGAAATCGGTACACCATCTCGCCCGGCAGAGCAGAATGGACTCGACTACGCTTTGTCGACTATAAGACCGTGGGAGTACAACTCGCTTTGCCGTAATTTGTACAAATCTTCACTTTGTGGTAAAATAATCACGATGCGAGAGGATTGAGAAAACCCTATCTACCTTTCACCCAAATGCGGTGCAATCCGCACGCAACTATCGTCGGGATGGCTTCAAGGAATATGCCGAATCGATTGATATTATGCAAGTTGCGGAAGCTCAAGATGAGGTTCTCGTAAAGAACTACATCTCGCACCACCTAGTAGCAAAGTTGGCCATGAAGTCAATGCTAGCGCTACAGTGAGAAAGCCTCACTCAAGCAGAGAGGCAAGAAGGGTAAGGTCATGAGCCACAAGACTAAGCAAAATGCTCAAGTCAAGAAAGGCGACCAAAAGAAGCGCGATGAGAAGCCCTATGCTCAGCAGGACCAAAGCTGCTACAAATGTGGCACTTGGGGACATTGGTCACGTGTCTGCCGTGAACCGCAGCACGTGATTGATGCTTTCAAGGCAAAGAAGAAGGGCAAAGGACAGCATGAGGCGCACCTCTCCATTGCAGGCATTGAAGATCCACAGTCATTGGCTGCACCTATGGATGTGGACATCCCTGCAGCAAACCCTACCACTCCTTCTTTCGACATTGCAGCGGCCGCAGCCGTAGTTGCCGAAGAAGAAAAGATAGAAGTAGATCAGATTCAGGCAGAAGTTAATTCATACTTCGCTGATTCGATTTAGTGCATGCATGGCACTTAGTTTTCACCATCATTTGCAGTTTATGTTAGAATTTGAATTTTGAATAAAGGTTGTAAGCTCTAGAAGAGCATTTGCAATAAATTCTTATGATGTGTCCAACAAGACTTTTCCCGTATTAATAAAGCAAGTTTGTTCTGTTTTGAAGTATGATTTATGTGTGGATTGTTTTCTGCTCCATATTAATAAATACTTTATATATCAGAACGCGTGTGGCGCCCTATGGAGGAAGTATGCCTAGCAGATAGCGGCACAACGAATACCATATTGAGAGAGACGAAATTTTTCCAGTCGATCAGCAAGAATGCTGGTAGTCTTACGACAATCGCTGGCAGCGATACTTGTATAATAGGCTCAAGAAGAGCCACAATTATACTCCCGATGGGCACGACATTGGTCATTGAAGAAGCCTTGTTGTACCCAGAATCGACTATAACTCTCTTAAGTTTTAAAGATATTCGCGCTAACGGTCTCCATGTAGAGACTGAAGAAGAGTATGGTAAGGAATACCTGCTCATTACAAAGCGTGAGGAGAATGGGAAAAGGGTATTAGAACGACTTCCTTCATATGAATCTGGGCTATACTACACTCATATTAAGGCACCTGCAGCCTATACTGTCCTAAAAACATCTTTTAGAAGCTCTGAACTTTTCTGTCTCTGGCATGATAGATTATGCCACCCCAGTCTTAGGATGATGAGAAATATAATTAACAATTCTCAGGGACATAATATTAATGTAAAGAATTTCCCGAATCCAGAAGATTTTGTGTGTCCTGCATGCGCCACCGGGAAATTAATTACTAGACCTTCTTCTCTGAAAGTGAAGGATGAACTCCCTGCATTCCTGGACCGAATCCAGGGAGACATTTATGTCCTATACAATTTCTATCGGGGCCATTTAGGTACTTTATGGTGCTCATCGATGCTTCCTCGAAATGGTCGCATGTATGCCGTTGTCTCACGAGAAACCATGCTTTTGCAAAGTCGATCTCGCAGATAATTAAAATAAAGAATAATTTCCACGATCATCATGTGAAGTCCATCGAATGGACAACGCCGAGAATTTACTTCAAAGGCATTTGATGATTATTGCATGGCAATGGAATTACCGTTGAGCACTCGGTACCACATGTCCACACTCGAAATGGACTAGCGTAAGCATTGATTAAAAGAATTAAATTCATTGCCCGACCGCTTACGTAATTGTAATTTACCAACTACGTGTTGGGGACACGCAGATCTGCATGCAAGAACTCTCATAAATTTTAGACCGTCGAAGATACAACATCCATTCACCTATGCAACTAGCGCAAGGGTCACCACCAAAATCTCTCATCTTCAAGGTTTGGTTGCAAGGTTTATGTACCTATACCACCACCGCAATGAACCGCAATGGGCCCTCTCCAAAATCGGGATATACGTTGGTTATGAGATCGCATCCATAATCGTATCTCGACCCAATGATCGAGATTTGCATACGACCGTTTACGACAAAGATATTTGATGAGGATAGTTTCCCGTCATTAGGGGGAGGAAATCAACCTCTTGATGAAAAATGTCGGGAAATAACGTGGCAAGCCACGGGAATTAATGCACATGACCCACGCACTAGTGAAGCAGATAGAGAAGTCCAAAAGATAATTGATTTGCAAGCATTACCGAATCAACTGTCTGACCACTTTAGTGATTTGAAGAGCGTGACCAAGTCGCATGTGCCTGCACGCAATGCACCGGAGAGGGTTGAAATACCAAAGAAAATAGAAGGTATCCCTAATCCCGCCCGCAGGCCTCGTAATAAAGGACGAGAACTCCGCCCCTCGAATCCCAAGTAACCGGGGGCCGCGCGAAAAGGATAAGAAGGACTTGTCACAACCGATCACCAAGTTCCCACAAATGTAAGGGGAGCCGCTTGAGACTGCACGTATGGAACCTTCAAAGAAAAGGCTTACGATTTGAATATTCCACGGAGGAGACATCGCATGGATGTGTGCGCACATCGAGTGAAAAACTAAAGGACTTGCCCCGCAATTGAAAGCAATGATGAACAAGTAGAAGCATTAGCGAACCGCCCTATGAAGAAATAGCTATAAATTATGTGACCACGGGAGAATCTATGAATAGAGCAACAGCTAATGTCGACATTTATTTTGCAAAGAAAATTGCCACAATCATCGATCTTGATCCGAGCTCGCATCGCTCACGATTGCAAGAACAGTCAGTTGGAAAGATTGGAAGAAGGCAATAGAAGCAGAATTAATATCTCTGAATAAAAGAGAGGTGTTTGGGCCCGTAAGCCGTACACCTCCCCATGTGCACCCTGTAGGGCATAAATGAGTATTTGTTCGAAAGAGAAATGAAAACAATGAAGTTGTAAGATATAAAGCAAGGCTTGTTGCACAAGGTTTCACTCAAAGACCAGGAGTCGATTATGAAGAAACCTATTCCCCGGTCATGGGCGGAACTACCTTTAGATACTTAATCTCAATGGCAGAATCAATTTAGAAATGAAATTGATGGATGTGGTAATCGCATATCTTTATGGGAACTTGGATTCGAAATTTATATGAAGGTACCAAGGTATCCTCATGCATCAACCAAGACAGAGCAAATAGAAATCTATACAAAGTGCAACTCGTAAAGTCACCGTATGGATCAAGCAATCAGCAGATGTGGTATAATCGCCTGCGACTTTCTTTGCAAGAAAGGCTACACGAACAGTGAGGATTGTCCCTGTGTTTTTATACGGCGATCCCGTGATGGATTCTGATAATCTCAAGATATGTAGATGATCCGAATATCATCGGGACTTTGGAAGATATTGAAAAGCAAGCTCTTACTTGAGTCGGAGTTCAAATGAAAGATTCGGTAAAACCAAGTATTGCCTAGGCTTGCGGCTTGAACATACCCCTCAAGGGATTTTAGTACATCACCAACCTACACTCGTAAGGTGTTGGAAAGGTTCGGCTTTGAAAAGGCATATCCTTCAAAGTGCCAATGATCGGGAGATCCTTGCAGCAAGACAAGGACCCGTTCAGACCTAAAGAAGAGGGGGAGGAAGTCCTGGGACTGGAATTCCCATACTTGAGCGTAGTTGGAACACTCATGTATTTAGCAAACTGCACTAGACCGGACATTGCTTTCGTAGTGAATCTCTTAGCAAGGTATAGTGCAGAACCTACCAAAAGGCATTGGCAGGGAATAAAGGACGTCTTCCGATACCTCCAAGGAAGTAAAGATCTTGGCCTGTTCTACAGAAAGAACCAGGACCTTACAATGACTGGCTATGCAGATGGTGCACTGCTGACCGCATACTGACTAAGTCGCAAACAGGCTATGTATTTCTGTGTGGTGGAACTGCAATTTCATGGAAATCATCTAAGCAAAGTATGGTATCAACTTCGACGAACCATTCAGAAATCATAGCACTGTACGAGGCCGCACGTGAATGCTCTTGGCTTCGGCGGATGATTCACTATATCCAGCAGTCATGTGGATTGAATACCGCACAAAACCCCACTATTATCTATGAAGATAATGCAGCTTGTGTTGCACAAGTGCAGATGGGTTATGTGAAGAGTCCTCTCACAAAGCATATCAACCCCAAGTTCTTCTATGCTCATGAAATGCAAAAGATGGATGAAATTAAGGTATTGCATACTAAGTCATGTGAAAATCTTGCAGATTTGTTCACCAAATCACTTCCAGCATCTAGCTTTGAAAGGTACGTACGTGGAATTGGAATGATGAGACTTAGAGAAGTGCAGAATTCAGGGGGAGAACCTTCACGAACTCATTACTAAAGCTTGATCACGAAGGTCGAGTACCCAAAGAATAAATCTTGAAGATTAAATGAAATTGGGAGGATTGTACTCTTTTTCCCTTGACGAGTTTTCCTGAAGTTTCTCGACTAAGGTTTTTAATGAGGCAATTCGTGCAACATAGCAGAACATGATTCATGTACTCTTTCTCCAAAATTTTTCCCACTGGGTTTTTATGGAGTTTTAGCGAGGCATGGACATGAAGGATGAGAGCCCAAGGGGGAGTATTAGGAAACCGGACCCGGCCAGGAGTCCGGGTCCGGGTGGGCACCTCATCCACCCTAGACTATATATAGGAGGGGGGACCCCCCAAACATTGTACACAATTCATTATTGGAAGATAAATAAAGAGAAGCTCAGTCCTCTCATACCGTGTTTCATCTATTGTTGTGTTTTTGTGTTCTTGCATCGTTCTTACGATTCTGATTTTGTATACGAGGTAATCGCTCGGACTGGACTTGCCAGCGACGGTTCCTCAACACTTAGGATGGGGATTTTAGCTAGGATTGCTTGTGTTGGCGAGTGAGCGTCAGGATCATGGGATCATCGCAGGATCACACTTAAAAATCCGTTGGGATACTGGGATTTCATAAATAGTTCGGTTACCACAGGAATCCGTGAAAATTCAAGTATTCCGAGGATCAAGATCGGAATGGTTGGATGGAGCATAGAATTAGAGCTTTTGTATTTTTTATTCTTTTTTAAAAAAATTATTTTAAAGATAACATCTTCCTAACTTTATTTCTAATTCTGATCTCTTTAGTCACGTCATGACCCGTGACGTGACCAAACTGTGTTGTCACGCCACCGACCGCGGCGTGACCAAACTGTGTTGTCGCTCCACCGACCCCTTTGGACGCGTCCGTTTTTTGGGCTAATTCCTGTTACGCCACTCCTCTTGACGTGACAGCACAGTTTAGTTACGCCGCGGTCTCACAATTTGGTCACGCCACGGGTCATGGCGTGACCAAAGGGGTCAACATTATTGTCTGAAATTTTTTTAAGTTTAAGTCACTTGTTGTGACCATTGGATTAATATCCAATCATATGACATCCATTGGATCAATATCCAATCATATGACACACCAATCTCTACATAAATCCAATGGTCACAACAAGTGACTTAAACTTAAGAAAATTTCAGGCAACTTCAAACTAGCAAAACCGTAGAAATAAAGTTAGAAAGATGTTTTCTTTAAAATAACATTTTAAAAAAGATTAAATAATAAAAAGAATTCCATATAATTATCAGTTCCTTGTATGATCGGACGGACGGTTTATGTATCCTCATTCGTGATCCAACGGCCAGCGCCCTTCTCCTAGACTTAAAGCACAAGCATCCCCCCTCCGCTCCGGCAGCTGCCAGTTCGCTTCGCAGCAGCAGCAGCAGCAACCTCGCCGTCGGGTCGCTATTATGAGTTCGAGCCTCAGCCAGTCCATAACCCATTAACTCCACCACCACCTGCTCCCTCCCTCATTAACTCCTTGGCTTCCCTGCACCTCACCTGCACAGATCTCCCCATTCCTCGCCTGCGAGAGAGGAGAAGAGAGCAGAGCAGAGGAGAGGATCAGCCATGGTGAGCGCGTCCAGCCTGCTGCTGCCGTCCTCCATGCGCGACTTCGCCTCCTGTATCGGCGACGGCGCCGTCCGCGTCGCCGACATCACAGCCTGCACAGCCCCCGCCTCCACCCTCACCTCCTCCAGTTCCACTTCCTCATCCCCCTCCACGCTCTCCGTCACCGCAACCTACCGCGCCACCGCCCTCTCCTCCAACTCCCGGCCCCTCCTCCTCCGCCTCGCCTGGACACACTCCCCGCTCGGCCCCACGCTCTCCTTCGCCCCCTCCGCCTCCGCCCCCGCGCTCCTCCTCCGCAGGCGCAAGGGCACCCGCTCCGTCCCGTCCGACGACGCCGACTCATCTCCTCTGCTCGCCCTGTTCTGGGACCTCACCGCCGCGCGCTACGACCCCGCGGCCTCCCCGGAGCCGCTCTCCGGGTACTACTTCGTCGCCGTCGCCGTCGCCAACGCCGAGGTCGTGCTCGCCGTGGGCGACCTCGCCGCCGAGTTCGTCAAGACCAAGTTCGAGGGCCAGATCCCCAAGGCCCGCTTCCTCCCACTCGCGCGCAGGGAGCGCGTCGTGGTGTCCGACCCGGCCGCAATGCTCACCGCGCGCGTCCGCTTCGCGGAGGGCGGGCCGGAGCACGAGGTCAGCGTCGGGTGCGCGACGAGCTCTGGGGGAGGGGAGGAGCTGTGGGTCAGCATCGACGGGAAGCGGGCCGTGCAGGCGCGGCGGCTGCGGTGGAACTTCAGGGGCAACCAGACCGTGTTCGTCGACGGCGCGCCCGTGGACGTCATGTGGGACCTCCACGGCTGGTGGTTCCGGGAGCCGCCGGGCTGCGCGGTGGTGCTGCTCCGGGCGCGCAGCGCGCTCGAGAACCGGCTACAGCTGGAGGAGGAGGCTGCCTTACCAGGCTTCTCCCTCGTCGTGCAAGCCTTCAAGAGGCCGCCTTGATGGTCTTGACGAGGTCTCATTTGCTCAGTGCTCACTGCTCTGCCTACTTGGAATTTGGTAGAATTAAGCCAACCAAGAAAGCAATGGTTGGTGCGGTGTTTACTGTTTAGAATTTAGATTCGTTTTTTTTGAGGGATAAATAAGTCTGCGAAGAAACAAGATCATGAACAGGTGGTATACAGAGAGGTTGCTATGCTGTGAGTGTGTAGGATCCTCCTCTCCTTGATCTCCTTTTGTTCTTCTGAATCTTTTTTAGTTATGTGTGCCCATACAGTTAACAAACAACAAGAAGAAAACATTTTAGTTTATTTTGATTCCGCTGTGCTGTATGAGGTGTTGTAGATAACTAGATATGATATGGGGTACTAGTTTCTGCTTGCTGTACAATAGAAATCAATGTTTACCTCCTCCATTGGCTTTACTCTCTACTATTCTCATGCAATGCAAAAGTAACAGTTATACAAGTGATTCTTGCACCATTTTATACTGGTACTATCTGTCTACACTGCTGTACAACAGAAATCAATGTTTACCTCCTCCATTGGCTTTACTCTACTATTCTCATGCAATGCAAAAGTAACAGTGATACAAGTGATTCTTGCACCATTTTATACTGGTACTATCTGTCTACACTATGTAATGTGATCAATATGACAGTGTCTGCATAAATTCCTGCACTGTACTATCATAATTCTTGCATAGTTCATCTGTGTACTTCTCTTATGCTGCAATTCAACTCTATCTAGTACTGATTCCTGAGATCCACAGATAGTATCAGCCTATCATGCCATTGCCATGTCTTACATCATGCATATGTTGTTCTGCAGTAAGCATTACCAATTTCCATCCTGCCACTCTTTGAGTCAATGCTATTTCTGCAGTTTCATTGCTGTCCCAGTGGTGATTTGTCGGCGCACAACTGTATCGCTGGTGCGGCACATGCTCTTCTACATTGTACAGTCTAATATAGGTGTAAATGTAATGGCAATACGGCATTCGTTGATCTCACCTTGGTCCCAGATGTCCCAGCATACAAGTAGAGGAGGTACTGTTTGGTGTCTGCTTCCCCTCTCTCAGTACACAACTCGTGAGAGCTTCGCCTTTTCTGCTGCCGCTTCTTCTCACGAGAGAATGAGTTGTCTTAGATTCTGCATTCCTTGGTTGTTATGTTTCTTCTCTGGATTTTGTTCTGCTGTTCCATTTGATTCCAAATTGGTAGTGGAAGTGGGGGAGAGAGGCTGATGCTGATATCAGTCACCCCACATGTGAGGTGTTGCCTCCATCATCAGCTCTACACTAACTCTGTTTGCCAAGCAACCATGTTGGTACATTCCGACATATTTGCCAATTCTTTTGTGTCATCTTTTTTCCCTCGTATACTTGCTACAAAAGTGTACAACTTTACATGAGCAAACACAAGTAGGCTTCTGAAGTTACACCGATTATTACGGAAATTAGGGAGCTTAGCAAGAGGTTGCAAGAGTTTGCCTTTTGTTTTATTAATCGGCAGTGTAATACTGTCGCTCATTTATGTGCAAAACAAGGCTCTAGTAATTCTAATTAGTGTATGTGGCTTGAGATACCCAATTTTATGAATGAGGTCTTGATGCGAGATTGTAATCTTGCTCAATTTTAATAAGGATTAAGTCCATTCTTCGTCCATCAACTCTTGCCCTAGTTTAAATTTCGTCCCTGAAGTTCAATACCGGGTATAACGCGTCCCTGAAGTTTCTAAACCGTGCAAAAACCGTCATCTTTTCCTTTGGAAGCCGGTTTTGTGCCACGTGGTCCAAATATTCCGGTCCACCGTGGCACGTTTCAGCGTGGGCGCCGATCGTACCTTCCTACTTAGCCTCCGAAGAGCGCACCGCCGCCGCACTCTCTCTCTCTCTCGCTAGTAGGGGATTAGGTTTTCTTTAGTGTTCCCCGATGAGTGGAGGCGGCGCCATGGCGAGCTTTGGTAGCTCGCGGTCGCCGGCGACCGGAGGAAGCTCGAGGTCGGCGGCATGGAGTGTACCCTCCATCGGCGCGGTCCATGGTCCGTCCACATCGCCTATCCCGCATGAGAGCGTCCGTGAGTGCGCTCCAACTATCCTTTGCCACTGCGGGGAGAAGGCGGGTAGGTGGATTTCATGGAGCGACTCCAACCCGGCACGGAGGTACTTGACATGCATGCGAGCGCGGGTTAGTCTTGAAGTTTTGGGTTTCCTGACTGATTTGTGAATTGGTTGATTTGTATATTTGAGGGTTTCCTCATTTGTGATTGGTATTTGAAGGTTGGAGGCTGCAAGTTTTGGGCATGGTCTGACGATGAGACAACCCCCTTCCTGAGGCAGGTGCTACTGGATTTGCGTAATGTTGTTAGGGCTTTGAGGAAGGAGAAAAGTGAGCTCAGTGCAAACTTTTCAGATGCAATACAAAAGTTGAGCGAGGTTAAGTCAAGGAATAGAGAGTGTGTTGTAGCACTGACCGCCAAATTGAGGGAACATGAAGCTTCCCTAGTTGGACTCGATGCTAGGGTAGTAAAGCTGGAGAAACAGAGAAGGATTTTATTGTTCTTGTTTGGTGTTTTTGCTGTAATATTAGTCAAGACTAGGATCCCAGACTATGTGTATGGCATGAAATCAAATTGCCATCATGTAAGCTTTGCATGATGTATGAATGTATGAGAAATGATAATGATTTTATTGTTCTTGTTTGGTGTTTTTGTTGTAATATTAGTCGGCACTAGGATTCCCAAGACTATGTGTATGGCATGAAATCAAATGGATTGCCCATCATGTAATATCCGCATGATGTATGAATGTATGATATATCAATGTATGAATGTTGATATATCCTCGCTCCATTGTCTGTCGCTTTGTCACAATGTTTCCATGCATTGTCTGTCGATCATCGTAATGTGGTATGTGTATGAGACCGAGTATGTACATGTAAGCATCCACAACCAAAGACTGCCCAAGTAGTTCACAACACATTGGATGTATGATATATCAATGTATGAATGTTGATATATCCTTGTTCCATTGTCCGCCGCTTTGTCACAATATTTCCGCATCATCGGTCGATCAGAATGTGGTATGTGTATGAGACCGAGTATGTACATGTAGTTCGAACCAAAGATCCACAACCAAAGATTGCCCAATGTAAGCATCCACAACCAAAGACTGCCCAAGTAGTTCGAACACATTGGATTGCATAAGTTTGGGAATGACATTACAAGTCACAACGGTATCATTGAACATTACAAGTCCGCAAATACATGCCAACACATTAAAATGCACCAAGTCCGCAATTACATGCCAACACATGAAAATGCACCAAGTCTGGAAATAACATTTCTAGCTATGACATCACTGATTAGTTGGTGGTATACCCAGAAGCTTTGCAAGCTTTGAATTACAACTTTTCTTCATCTTGCTTGGAGTTAGCTTCTTCCTTTGGCGGGGAGGTGTCTGGGCTTTGGCTTCACCAGAAGCTGAACCACATGTGACTTGGATGTTAACACATGACTTTGCACATGGCACAGTTGCCTCCAAATTCATAGTAGCAGAACCACCATGAGTTGTATTGACTTTGGCGTATGGATGTTCGATGATCCTCTGAGTTGGCATGCCAGGCTGTAGGTACATATGTATTCAGCTAGAGGTTAGTAGTTTGCCAAATGCAAGTAATTGGAAATCAAGCTATGTAATTAGGTACAGATGAACCCACATTCTGAATAGTTGTCTCTGTCCTCTCTGAGTACAAGATTCCTACCCCAGTGCAGCTCCTTTTGGTTTGAGCAGGTGGGTAGCTAGCCTTTCTCTTCCTGCCTGTTTTTGCACAGCTCTGTTGTGAACCATGAACAACATCCTGCAATTCAGAACTCTGTCATGTGCATAAACTACCTAATAAATAATAGGATATACTAATGGTAGTACATATTACCAGGGGAATAGGGGTAGCTGATGTAGAATTCCCAACACTGGCTGGGATGTTCTGATGTTTGTTGACCTTGGCTGGGATGTTCTGATGTTTGTTGTGCTTGCCCATTTCTCCTCTCACAGCTAGACCTGTTGTGTCCAATCCCCTTGCAGAGCCTGCACCTAATGATTGTGCCAACCTTAGACATTCTTGTTCCTTTAGGCTTCTCATTTTGCTCTCTCTTCTTATTTTTCTTTGGTCTGCCAGGCGTTTTCTGTAACTTTGGTGCCCTTGATCTTGGCCTCTCAGATGTGGGCCAACAACTCATGCCCTCAACAGGCTGCAAGCAATGCTCATAAGTCTTGTTGTACTCTTCAATGGAGTAGCATGGTGCTATGTATTCATCAAGGGAAGTGCTCCTCCAATAAATACAACAAATAGCATGTGGACAAGGCAAACCAGACAATTGCCAATACCTGCATGAACAAGTCTTGCTGTCCAAGTTAACTGTCCACCTATGATCTCTATGTGTGACCTCAAAACCATCCTTGCCATTGTACACTGCATGACAGAAAACAGATTCATTGATGTAGTCCTTCAGCTTCTTGAAAATATTAGGGCATATTATACCAGTCCACTTCTCTGCCTTGCTTCTGTTGGTATGGATTCTAACCATCACTTTCCTCCTGATCCACTCAAGCATGCTAATGATTGGGACGAACCTGGACTCAACTATGGCATGATTGAATGATTCACACATGTTGTTGTCCACGGAATCACAGTATGATCCCAATTTGAACCATGCCCTGCTCCAATGTTGTGGATCTGTCCTCATGATTGCATTAGCACCTTCAGGGGTATCCTTTGCAAGATTTGCCCTACGGTGGTTGAATAGATCTACACTTGGAGCTTTGGCACATAGCCAGAATTTCTTCTGCCAAGCTTTGTCCTTGTAAGTCTTCCTGAAGTTGGCATAGATGTGTCTTGCACACATCCTATGCTCAGCTTTGGGTACCCAATACTCCACAGCATTGAGTAGACCCTGCAACAAACAAATGGTTAAGTACTGCTCATGTCATCTGAAATAAATGGTTAAGTACTGGTTTAGTAATGACACTTAATTTTTGTTGATCTGAGATGATAACCCATCCATCTCCATCTCCAATTTCTATGTCTCTCAAGAAAATCCTACGAACCAATCCCATGCTTCATTGGTCTCCTTCTCAATCGCAGCCCAAGCTATGGGTACATCGATTATTTGCATCTCGCCCATTGCACAAATTAGCTCACCATTGGTTGGACCTTTGAAGAAACAACCATCCAAACTAATCACTTTCCTACATCCAAGAAGGAAACCTCTTCGCAAGCATCCAAACATATGTACATCCTTTGAAATACGACACGTGGCATCCGGATGAAGCTTAACCACCACTGCATCGCTGGATTGCTCCTAAGAAGCTCCATTTGGTAGTCAAATACCCGCCATACTCTCCCTTTTGGAGTCTAATAGCTTCGCAAAACTAGAGACTTAGCTCTTTGCACTTACCAATGCTCACATCAAGATGCATTTGTTCTTGAACTGTTTGCTTCATGTGCTCAACCTTCCAGGTTGGGTTTGCCATGATGGTACTCTCAAACTTCTCAGATATCCTCCTGGAAGTAACAAGCTTGTTGTCCCTTCTTGGTGGGCAAATGTGCTCATCCTTGAAACTACTCACTTGCCACCTTGTGTCCTGCTTTGTTATTTGACAACAGATGACCCAAGGACACTTTGGCCACTGACATTTAGCCCTAACCCTTAAGTTGTCATTCTTGGGAAACGTAATAAAATGCCTCCTAACAAGTCCATACTGCCTAACTGCTTCAATGAAAAGATCCTTGCTGCTAAAGGTCATGCCTAAGCTAAAGGTAGGAGGTGGCTTTGGGTCATACAGGGTACTTTGGTTTCTTCCTCAGTAGCTCACCATCACTTCCTCCTTCCTCATAGCTATCCTCTTCCTCACTCTTAGAAAAATAAGAAGTGTCACTGCTCTCTTGTACTTTTCCCAAATTGTGTACTACTCCAGAATCATCTAAGGCCATTAATTGCCCATCCAGGAGAAGGGGATCTCGAGACTTCAACTTCTTGTTGAAATCTTTATATCTCTTCTTGTTCTCAGACCTTCCTCATCATCCTCTCGAGTTCTCGGATCTCCGTAGATAATCACCGCCGAATCGGAGTGATCCTGAATTCCACCCTCTGCCATTGCACTGTAGAACTTCTTCTTGGAGGCAATATCCTTTGCAGTATCAGCTGGTGATATTGGCATGACCTCAACCACCTTGCTAACCTCATCATCATCTGTCTCTGTCTGCATGCAAGCTTCAAACTCCTCTTCGCAATCACTGTATTCAGCTTCTGAGGCATCATCAACTCCCACTGCCTCAACATAGATGTCCACAACACCACCATCAGTAATACAGTCACCCATTATCTGGCAGGACTTGTCATCTGTTAGGATTCTCAGTCCATTCTTCAGAACTTTGCCAGGAAAAAGCCAGTGCAGCAGTACCAACTCAACTTCCTCACAATGGTCCTTCAAATGGCCTTTAACCTCGGGCATCGACAACTTATCACGATCTATGTAAGACATACCCTCCCTGCCTCCGCAATAAAGCAATTGCTTCCCATCATCAAAGAAATCCCCATTGTAATGGAACCTAACAGCTAGCTTGTCCAAAATTTTCATAATCAACTATGGCACCTACATGACAAATAACATCCAACGATTCATACACTACCCTATCCGAAAAACATACGAAATTGGCGGCCACAAAACACCAAACCTAATCGCGCAATACAAGCCACAAATCATGCCAGATCTAAGAATAAAGAACTCACTATGGTTCACTGATGTAGCCGACGGCACCCAGTGTCTGCCCTCTCCAGCGAGGGGGGGTCCGGAGGGGGGATCCGGCGACGGGGGATCCGACGGGAGGGATCCGGTGACGAGGGATCCGGCGAGAGGGGATCCAGCGACGGGGGATCCGGCAGGGGGGGTCCGGAGGGGGGATCCGGCGACGGGGGATCCGGCGAGGGGGGATCCTGTGAGGGGGATCCTACGAGAGGGGATTTCTTCTCGTCGGGAGAGAGAGTGAGTGAGGGAGCAAGTGTGTGCGAGAGAGTGAGGGGGAGTGAGGTGTTCACAGCATTTTGGACGTGCGACTCGGTCAACCACTTGCCAACGTGGACGTTACGGTGGCACGAAACCGGAATATTTGGACCACGTGGCACAAAACCGGCTTCCAAAGGAAAAGATGACGGTTTTTGCACGGTTTAGAAACTTCAGGGGCGCGTTATACCCGGTATTGAACTTCAGGGACGAAATTTAAACTAGGGCAAGAGTTGAGGGACGAAGAATAGACTTAATCCTTTTAATAAAGAAGCTCCCTTCGTCTAAAAAAACACAAGTAGGCTTCTTGTTGTGGATACATGTCCATTGTTGCATACATATCACCCTGAAATAACTTTGGAAGTATCCTTTACTCTCTTTCTGTATCAATCCAATTTAACTAGTACAATAAGCACAAGGACATCGTTATCGGCACGGCACGTCGGCACCGGTTAATGGAATGGATTCACTCAACTCCGGCCGGCCGGCCGGCCTGCCTTATCTTGGTTGTGACATGGCAATCAAATGCAGCATTGCTTTCACGATTTATTACGCGTTGCTTTCAAGGTATGCAGCGTATAGGTTGATGAATGGTGACCCGATGTATAGATGCACCATGGTATGCTGAGCTGCTGACAGTGTCCATACTCCATACTGTTTCAGCGATTTGTGACCTCGACGTTTACCTTAATGTAGCACGTCAATCATTTGATTCCTCGTTGCTGCACGTCTGAAAAAACTGATAATTGTGAGCAATGAGGAAACTATGTTTGATAAGGTTAAGGCTTGCAAGTCTTGTAAAACATCCGGTTTATATGAGTATGATGGCACGAGTCATGTCATTGAAATATGCAATGGCCCGTGTATTTTTCGTCACGATTGTGACATTATATATCGTAAGTAGGATGGCCGCATCTTATTACCAAGCATCAACTGCGCAACAAGCACATCCAGAAACATGATAATTCTAGGTTATAACCGCAAAATCTCCGTTTCTTGTCATCCTTGTATAGGAGAGAGGTCATGATCGTCAACTTTCAGTATTTCACGTGCTTCCACTTGGTCCCTTTTTGCCTTCTTTGCCTTCCTTTTATTCGTCAGTATATTATGAGAAACCTGCGGTTGCTTCCTATTAATGCTAGAAAAGCAGGGATGGAAACGGATCGAATAGCCTCGAATACGAATTCATATTTTTAAAATGGATACAAATATAAATTCTAACATTTTTTAATACGAATACGAATCCATATTTTAAAATGGATACAAATATAAATTCGAACATTCTCAAATACGAATACAAATCGAATAAGTAGTCAGTTCGATCGAATACGAATATCCTACAACTTTTATGACAAATCTCGGTAGAACACTCAACAGCCATAGATTCGACACCGAATCAAGACCCCGTCGAAACAGAAACGATTCGGGGAAAAAAATGGATAATGTTCGTATTCGTATCCGGAAAAAATTGATAGTATTCGTATTCGTTTTTTCCCGGATACAAATAACACCGAATACAGATACTACACATTTTTCCCAGATAGTAGATGGATACGAATAACACCTAATACGGATACGGATGCTATTTATTTTTCCCTGGGTGGTGCTCGTTTTTCATTCAAATGCGGATTTTATTTAGCACATTTGCGTTTTCTCGGATACGGATATCGGCTAGAATAGATTATCCTTTACCAATTCCCATCTCTGGAGTAGCACTCCAGGATCTGGATTCTCTACTGTTACTGCAGATAATATTGTGTGAACATTGTTTTGAGCCTGCATGAACAACACTCGGGAGAAGTATGGTAGCAAAAGCGGCAGGAGCAGCGCATGTTTACTGTAGCAGAAGGTATTGTAGCAGTTTTATTGTGTTTTGGTACTGTAGCGGGGATCATACGCAGAAAACAGTGTCTTAATGCATATCACTGTGCTTATCTCGCATATCATCCGTTTTCCAGCACCCCACGTCTACCAAAAGGAAGAGAAAGAAAGAAAGTACCGCTCCTCTTCGGACGGAACTTTAAATGCCTTCACATGAAAGAACTGACGTCTCACTGTTTACCAATGTACGAGTAACAACCAAAGTTAGTCATGGCGAACCTGCTCTTGCCAAAGTTCAAGCAAATAGTAATAAGCACGACTGAGCCATAAAACCGTTTAGGAATCCATCATTAAGGCCGAAAAGAAAAGGGAGAAGTAACAGCAACCAGAAAGATCACCCAGATTTATTCATTACAGGGATAACCAAACAGCTTTTGAACGGGATGCACGGCATAGAGCTGCATGCATTACGGCTACACCAGCTCAACACTGACTGAAGTAGCAGAAATAGCAACAACATCATTCATACGTCATGGTTGGCAGGTGCTTGATAGATACTTGAGTCGATCAAGCCGGCGGTGGCTTGGCGACGGCGACGGGGAAATCGATGACGACGACCTTGTCGAGTGCGGCCATGAACGTGCCTGCGAACGCGGTGTGCTTCTCATGGCTCATGTAGCCCGCCATGTCTTCAGCGCTCGCAAAAGCCATCGAGAAGACATGGGTGAAGCCCTGCGTCAGAGCCTCCTGGTTCAGCACGTCTTTTCCCCTGCAACACAAGGAGCAACAAGTTTACCAAAACGAGTTCAATCAGAAATGCTTAAAGTTGCACCTCAATAACTATTCTTTTAGCTACTGACAGTCCTGATCCCGGGCATGGCTCTATTTGAGAGCAAGATCTTCAGTAAAGAAACTAGTCTCTGAAGAAGTTGGGCATCTCTTTGCTGAAGTGCTAAACAAAGCTGAACAACATTGATACCTTATCTTGATCCTACTGCATTCTAGCATATATTTGGTCACTAGTTTAATGTATTCTTACCTCGGAAAGTCGGAATCTACTGATGTTGGTTTTAGAGCAGAAAAGGAAGTGCAAAGACAACGAATGGATGTATACCACTCGAAGGATTTCACCGTGTCAATCTCTGCAGCCAGCTTGGTCAACTCTTGCAGAATGTCGTCCACCACGACGCCCTCCTTGAACTTCACCAGGCACAGGTGCTTAACTTCCGCCATGGTTGAAACTCCAAGAGTGCAAAGCAAAGCTCCTTTCTCCCGGTGGCTTTGCAGAGAGTGAGAGAGCGAGATCATCACGCCATGATGCTCGCCATTTTAAGGGCGGAGAGCTCTCTGCTCCGGTGAGGGCCACCACCACCGACAGGAATCACTGTAAAGCATATTACGGCTTTTCTTGGCAGTACGTACACTTGATTGAGTCATTTCAGCGCAGCGCAGTCCCCCCGCGCTGTCACAGGAGGGGAAGGCAAACCATGCCGCTGCAGCTGCTTGCTTTGAGCACAAAGTTAGATCTAGAATGAATCATGATTGGACCGACCAACAACGACATCGGTGCATGGACAACCATGGGCTGTTCTTCTGACAGAGGAGGCCCCTCCAGGATCTGCTTTCAGAAGAGACATTGCCATCTTGACTTGATTCTTGTGATCTTGGATCAGAATTGTTTAGCGTTGTGCTGGCTCCCACCAATATAGATCATGCTTCATCAGTTAATCTCAGACTCGGATTGGCTCACTTTGTCATGGTGAGATCGATCATCAAACTTGACAAAATTGGACATTGGGGCCACATTATGCTGCAGCAGACATGCGCTTCCAAGTAGATGCAAACAAGATGGCAGCTAGTCTTGACGCTGTTCTGGAAGAACTTTCGCATGGCTTCGTGAGTGAGACAACTGCATCCTGCTGATCAGTTAATCTGCAGTACAGATATTCATGTTCGTCTCAAATGCTCTGATCAATGAACTAATCAAGATTCCTTTCATCCTGTTTGCTGAAGGTAACAACAGGTACTAAGTTTTCGCAGATGTGCTGTTGTTGTACTAGCAATGCTTCCTCAGTGGGCTACCATAAATGGCAGAAGAATAGTAATGCAATTAGCTGTCTGAGTATGATTAACAAATAAATGTGGTTTTTTCAAAACAAGAACCTCAAAACTAATCTGTTACAGCCAGCCACACATGTGTAGATGTCTCTAAATTTACAGGTTGTTCACCCTGCAGACTGCACAACAGAAACTCCAAGCAGATACTTGCAGGGTCCTGTCAAGAATACGAGGACTCGGGGTCCTATCAAATACGACGTACGAGGACTCTCCATGTGCTATTTTACTGTTTGGTTGTTATTTTCACCAGGAGAGTTAACCTCAGATAATGTCAGGTTGTTTCCTCTATCCACGGATGGACCACGCACTATCTGATTCGCCTGGTCGGGTTCATTTCTAAGAACCTCTGATGTCCTTGGCGAATGCCCTGTGCTGACAAATAGGCAACGGCATGGATCTGATCTTGATACTTCAGGAGAACATGGAGGTATTATCACTGCGCTTGGTATAGGAGGCATGGTGTTCTTGCTATCAGGGTTGTCACACAGTGAAATTCTACAAACTGGGCATGTTGAGTGCTGCTTTAGCCAAATATCTATGCAGGCCACATGGAAATTGTGGCCACAGGAAGGAAGAACGCGGAGTACATCTTTATCTTTGTATTCTGCAAGACAGACGACACACCTGCCAATGATGACACAAACAGTTCAGAGTCTAGGTTTCGGTGTAATCAGGGACAATTGCTAAAAAACAGCAACACAAAACAAAAATGGTAATTCAGAATATATCAGCAGAGTTAACAACAGTGTGTCACCATTTTTACTTTAGATGCAATAAAGCTATAAAAGGTTGTCAAACATAGTTACTCTTGTTTAATATAACACAGTCACAAAAAAGCAAACAACATCACTATCATTAACACAAGCATCTTTGACATCATTATGCCTCAGACTGCGAAACTGTTTTTTTTTTCTTCCACAATTTGTCATTTGATGGACTGTTATTTTCTTAGAGAAATCTCAGCAGCGCAATAAAATTTGAAGGAACATATGTCTGATAATCAACTTGTTCATATAAAAAGAGGCACTCAGCTGAAAAACTTGAGGTGAAATATCTAGTGTTTAATGCTTACAATGTCGAATTTTCAAATTCTTGCTTCATGATTATGGACGCAAAGTGATTCATGCGGTTCGAGCACAATTTAGCAAATTTTTCAGCTAAAGTCGAGTGTGTCAGAAAACCAAGCTAATCCCTGCTACCCTCTCATCAAGCACAGGTGAGGATTTAACCTGCTTGATGACAGTGCCCCATCATTCCTCTCTATCATCTTGTTCAGGAGCAGTTAAATATTTGGTCTCCATTTTGATATGATTGATCGAGTGGACCTAGCTGTTCAGTAACAATGCGAGCTCCGGGGTCTCATGATTCAATAGTCAATCTCCAGTCGAACACAACAATCAAGACTTCAGTACTAAAAAAGTCGCACCGTTTCTCTTGGGCACCAACATCCACAAGGACAACTTCTTTGGTACTAAAATATCTATCAACATCCTCAAGGACAACTTCTTTGGTACTAAAAATCTAACTCCCAACGTTGTGCTGCTTGTTCTAGAGTTTTCAGTAACATTCATCTATTGCTGTGCCTTGCCCTGATGTGATACGCACAACATTGGGACTGATTATAAGCAAGCCCACACTTGCCAAAGATTAATGTTGGAAAGGTTGAGTAAACATCTAACATAATACTTTTTAGGCAATAAGTTGAGATCAAGGCCCAATCATTATTTCTCCCTAATTTTAGCTCAGTTATTAAAGTCACTAAAAACAGGCACTTCCATATGATGAAAACCAGTAGAACTGATATTAGCTCATACTGTTTAACCGACTTCCACATTCAATATTTACGAACTGAACCCCATTTCCACCCCCAGAATCATACAAGTACGCTGAACAAAAGCATTTTTCACATATGTGAAGACCCAGTAATGTGAAGAGAACACAGCACCAGTAAAATCCAACTAAACACTGATGATGACATCTGCTTAAACATCTAATTTCTTATCTTATTTAGTTATTTTATAATGGAAGAGAGATCCCCCCTTTCCCCACTCATCTGACGGTGCCCTCACAACTACAAGCTCCTAAATGCAACGTTGGTTCCCCGCAATAATCGACCTAATGCTACCAAATAAAACGTGTGCGATCGAGCCCGAAAATTCCATTGGAACTGCGATTCCACTACGATCATAGCGATCAACTCACCGACAGAACAACCAATTCCTCCCCAATGCGATCATGAACTCGACCGCACGCTAAATAACAGCACCTCCAAACTGTAAATTCCAAGCTTAGATGTCACGCAACGCGATGCTAGTGTGCTAAGGTATCGCACAGGCACAGATTGGAATCGTCAATCGACAACTCGGCGGCAATGAATCGCGATCGGTACAGGTGAATCGAGAAGCACTTACTGTGTGGCGATGTCCGCCGAGTCGGAGGAGGCCGAGCCGCGGGGGCCACCACCGGAGAAGGTGCGGGCGGGGAAGGCGGCGACGGCGGTGGGATCGAGCCCCCCAGCGCCGGCCGCAGGCTGGCCCTGGCGCTCGACCTGGATGACGAAGGAATAGCTGGCGGGGAGGGGCGGGAAGGGGGGGAGCGGGGAGCGGCGGCGGCGGATGAGGGCGCAGACGAGTCGGGTACAGACGAAAACGATGAAGAGAACGCTGACGCAGAAGCCCAGCAGCGTGAGCACCATGCTGTTCGACACGCCGGACGCCATCGCGGACCGCGGCGGCGGATGGGAGTGGACTGCGGGCTCTGTCTGTCTCTGTCTCGAGTCTCCTCTCGTCACTTATATGGGTGCCTCGAGACGAACTCTGACATTACCTAGCAATTAGCAATGTCTGTGCTATACTGTACAGTACCATGTCATTGCGTGTGAATCATCAGATCGAAAAAAATAAAGATGAAATCGTGCATTGCAATTGCAGCAAAACACTGCATAAATACCGTAGCATCAGCACTATTCGTGATCGTTGTAGCTATTGATCTTAGCCGTTCTTTCCGGAGCGAACGGCTCAGATCTGCCTAATGTTACGATGCTGTAGCACCCGTGACGTTAGCAATGGAATGACAGCGGATGCCAATCCCTCGAGATTGTGCACTCGTCGTTGGGTCGTGTTTCCATTTGTAGCAATGCGTAACTAGTTGCATCTGGCGTCTCGGAGGTGGTGGAAGTGTGACGAGACGAAGGAAATGGAGTTTTTTATATGCAAGAACCAAATTAGCCCTATGTCGCAAATCATAAAAATGACATTTCTATCGTGTTAATTTGCCGCAGAAAATCATATGCCCGTCTCCAGACCATGGCAGGTCACTTGCCACCTACCGTGCTCCCGGTCCGCAGCAGGAGCGGAACAGGTGACTTTCAACAGCAAATTAGCACAGAAGAGGTGTTATTTTTGTTATTTCAATTTGTTTTTTTTTAAAAAAAGAAGCTAGTTTTGCTAGCCCTGCGCCGATGGTCTCACGGCGCAGGTACGCAAGAGGGGAAGGCGGCCCAACATGAACTATGATCCGGCCCAGTGGGTCACGTAAGCTGTGTTAGAAGGCCTAGGCGAGAGAATGTAGGGCCCACGGGTCAGTGGGAGGCGTGAGAGTATAAGGTCGTGAGTGTGAGTTGCATTCGGTGAGCCTTAGGAAAATAAAATACTGATCAACTATTCCCCAATCTACCGATTCTTCTACTTCCTCTCCAAGTTCTTCTCTCCTCAATCCCGATTTCTCCTACACTCTCCCTATCCCCTCGCTGGATCGTAACAGTTCGGCTGTTAGATTTTGCTAGCCTTCATTCATGGCTGCGACGGACGGGGCCGTGATACCAGCGCACTAGGCACTGGCAGATGGGATGGATATGTAAACGACGGAGCTGCAGAGAAGAGGAAGATACCATGTCAACTTGAACCGCGCAGAGCGAGGAGGATGAAGCGGTCGAGGCGGCCGAAGCTTCACGGGCAGCAGCGTCGGTGTCGGTGGCGGCGGCAGATGTCGCGGCGGCTTCAGCTTCGGTATTGGCGGCGATGGCAGCTTCCACGGCGGCAAGAACGGCAGCAGCGTCATCAGGACGAGCGGATGTGTTTCAATATAAATGCGACGTTCTGGTACCATCAAAGCGAGGATGCAAATCGCAGTACCTCGGTTGATCTATTTCATTGATATTATAAATTATAATGCAAAAGTTTGTGACGAATACAATGAGTAATCGATACAAATAAGGAACCACGTATTATATCAACATTTGGTTACTATTCCTCGTCCGGCACGACTCCTCTAACAGTGTCAAAAAAAAGAAAAAAAAAACTTTAATACGCAGAGAGGAAGTCGAAGGAACATCTTGCTAGCATGTAGTAGATTGGATGCCGAGCTAGCGTGGAAAACAAGTGAGCATCTCTCATCAAGTTTTAACACTGAAATTCGGAAATCTTTACGAAAGCGCTAAAGGAAATTAGAAAAAAAAAATAAACTCAATGGAGATGCGGGGTATCGATCCCCGTACCTCTCGCATGCTAAGCGAGCGCTCTACCATCTGAGCTACATCCCCTTTTGATTTATCTTAACACGTCAGTCAATAAATACAAAATCTAATCTACGGAGAAAAACATCCTCTCTTTTTTCCCATTACCAGCTGAATGCCCGTACGGTGGTTTTATTGTGGATTTTTCAGTATTTTGATCTCGTAATGTCTCAGTTATTGAGCCTTAAAGATGACTATAAAATACAATTACACCCCTTTGGGAAAAAAAATATCTGATTAAAGCAGTCGAAGCAAAAGCAACAAATAATGGAAATGTGTTATGCGCTTATGCTCCACTCCATAGATATTCAGAATCCTTCCATAGTCTGAATATGATGGTTGATACATTCGACATGTTGTATTGTTGCTGCATTTGTAGTCGTAACGGAGGCAACTGAGATGCAGCCGATCTAGAGAGTGGAGTCTCTGACAAATCACAAATCACTGCAGGTTTTGAGTCATGGTGATCAGAAGTTCAGAACTTTCGAATCAAGAAAATGCCCATTCTCTCTTATCCGGTTTCATTTTGTCCTGAAGCCAAAACAACAACAAACAAACAGCAGCAGGTCACTTGCTGCTACAACTGTATGCCTCTTCCCTTAATTGTGCACTAGTGCAAAATTGAAACCAATAGTAATCCATTCAAAAACACACCAAAAAAAATGTGACATTTCTCAAGTCTCAATCTTGGCGTCCATCTTGAGAGCCGCCTCCTTGGCCTCCAGTGGGCTCGCCGTCCGGTTCACCACCCGCCTGACCTTGGGGCTCACCAGCGACCGGTGCCCGAAGCCGTACAGCCTGAGCACCTGGTTGTCGGCGAAGTTGAAGGCGCGCTCCATGCTGCTAAGGCACCGCTCCAGTGGGTAGTCCCCGTAGCTGCCGCAGGGCTTGCACCCGACGAAGTGCGTGACGAACGGCCAACGCTCGTCGCCGAGCCCCGGGTGGTGCTTCTCCATCATCTCCTCGTACTTGTCCACCAGCCCCGCCCAGAAGCCGTGGAGGTAGTACTCGTTCTCTACGTACACCTTCTCCATCCACCGCTCCTTCTCCGTCAGCAGCAGGTGTATCAGCGCCGACTGGTCGTCCGCCTCGAACGCCGGCCGGCCCTTCAGGCTCGCCGTCAGCAGCTTCCCGGCCTCGTCGCGGATGCGCCCTTTCGGCCCCATGGGCACCCATGCGTCCAGCAGCTCGAGCGACCACTGGCAGTTGCGGAGCAGGAAGCTGCCGGCGTTGAGGGCGACCCAGGAGCGCTGCTCGTGGAGGAGGTCGGGGTAGCCGTGGATGACGAGGTTGCTGCCCTCGTAGCGCGAGAGGGGGAGCTCGAAGGCCATGTCGGTGAATAGCGCGTCGCTGTCCATCCACCACACCCACTCCACCTCCGGGTGCGACAGCATCAGGCGGCGCAGAAGCGGGAGCTTGGCCCAGTAGCCCGCGAGCTCACGGTCGAGGTGCGCCATGTTGTGCACGATCTCGATGCCGTGGAGGCGGCAGTAGTCGATCTTGTTCTTGGTGGCCTTGAGCAGGTAGTGGTCGCCGACGGGGTTGTCGCACGGCGCCGGGGGCGAGCCGGTGACGAGCAGGATCCTCGGGTTGCCGCGCGCGTCGCGGGACGGGAACCCCGGGTTCTGGGACAGCCACTGCCGGCGCTTGGCGTTCCAGCGCGTGATCCTGGGGCCGAGGGTGTAGTTTGTCGACGTGGCGTTGACGCCGGAGTGCATGGTCGAGTTGGCTGACGCGTCGACGGCGGCAAGCTGGTCGTCGTCGTCGTCGCGATCGGGGTTGGCATCGGAGCGAATCTCGCGGAGGATGCGCTCGATGTCCTCGACGACCCTGGCGTCGGCTGCTGCGGCGTCTGAACCGCCGCCGCCGCCGCCGTAAGCGAGGAGGTTGATGCCGACGGTGCCGCGGAGGACGAGGATGGTAATGAAGCCGCAGATGAGGGTGATCTTGACGTTGTTGATGGTCCGCTGCATCTGCTTGCCCCGCGACTGCCTCCCCGGCCTCCCCCCGCCGGCCACCGCCATATGAACAGACGTGTCGATCTGTGTGCACAACGTGAGCTAGCTCCTCTCGATCCTCGCCTTATGTGACTTCGTGCCTGAAGCGAGAACGCGAGATGTAGTATAGGCTTGTGCTACCAAGTGCTTGGTGGTGTTTGGAGAGGAAGTTGTTGGAGAGGAGGGTGGCCTTGGGTTGGGACGTGCCGGCGAGTAGGCAGCGACGCTTCCATTTTGATTGATCTGGGTGCAGGGGAAGTCAGCGGCGCGCGATTTCCGAGGGCGAGGTGGATAATAATATGAAATCGCTCGATTCGCAGAATGGCAGGCCAGCTTTGATTCTCTCTCTTCATTAGAAATTTAGAATATGCTCACGGGGAGATGGCGGTGATCTGCGGCTCGACTCTTGAGAGAGATGAGATGCAAATTAGGCGCGAAGAGTGCTCCCCTCTGCTCCTAGTTGACAAATCGGCCGCCCGGGGTGAGTGTTTCCGTCGAGGGGTGATGCAAAAACGTTTCGTTCGTTTGTCGTCGCCCCGCAAATGCTCTCCGCTGACTGTGGGATGAAGGTGACATGTGGAGGGAAGGGAGAAGGTGGACGCTTGGAGGGGGTCAGCCAAAGGAATGGATTTGAGTAGGTTGGTAGTAGAAGGTTCCTAGATTCCACCGCGTTCGTTTGGAACACGGTAATTTCACAAGAAATAGCTCAGTACTTGTAGAAATCGGAGAAAATTTCCGCGCTACAAACGGAACATTCTTTAATTTAGCCATCCATTTGTCGCACAAAGCGAAGCAGACTCGTCGGTGATAGATCATTCTTGGTGTTGGACCGAAAATAGCGACGAGAGGGAGTGAATAGAAGCACATATCTTTTTCACCATCAACGGAAGTCAACCTCTTCTTCTTCACTACAATAATTATCAAAGCTATTAAGATCAAAGCATAAGAACACAACAGAAGTCTCGCGTTGAATAGGAAAAACCCTGAGGACAAATCCTCTTGGCTGGTCTGATCGCCAACTGCAGGGACAGCAGCTTGAGACGGTATCAAATCAACCTAACTTTTGATTCCAAGATCCAAATCCCCTGAGATTTTACATATAGCTCATCAAGAAGGTCGGGAATTTATTCCAATCGATGATCGGGATAATCGAAGCCAAGGTTCCATAAATTTCTTGATCAAGATCACGAAGACATGAAAACCATGAAAAATCAAACTTAGATCCAAAAGCTTACTTATGGGTGAAAGATGGTTAAAATGTGCCTAGATCAATCCCCACATGCCCTAGCAAGCTAGATCATAGCAAAAGATCTAATCAAAACCTTAGAAACACACAAATTCCAAAGGCATTAAAGAAAGAGTAAGAACAGGATAGAACTCATCTTGGGGTAAACTTTGCTTGGATTGGTACAAGTTATTGTTGGTTTACAACTACTCCACCGTGGAGAACAAAAACTCAACACTTGAGCACTTAATAAATCATCTATCTCAAACCCTTGCCTCCTCTGTATTTCCACTTTCCCCAAATCACAAATTAGGGTTTTCTAGGCTTGAATTGATGAGTGCAAATCATGCACCCCTCTCTTTTATAGTAGAGGCTAGGTATAGAGAGAAAACCTTATCGGGCACCCGTTAAGCCCACACACAAACAGGTTTACACTCACACACGTTTTTCAAAGTGGATAACGAATTGGGTCTCCTAAATCTGTCTGTTCATAATTTTCATTTTCACTTGACCTAAACCGCCTCTCCTTTGTGCATTCTTGCGCCACAGTTTCTTCAATGTCTACAACCCTGTATTTTAGCGAAGATACCAAAATACCCCTTCTCAATCCTTCTCCAAAAGCTAAGCCCAATCATCGTGAAGCAATCGCATGTTTCGCCATATGTAGTTTCATCAATGGCTCTCTCATGTCGGCAAGTCTCTCTCCATCCGGCTCCCACTGAAACCACCATGACACTTGCATAGACCCCTAAGCCACTTGATACAAGCCGTTTCACCGAACTTCCCGTTCGATCGTTCTTATCCATCTTATGTCATGCTTGAGTCCAACCACTTCACCCGGCATCCTTAATCGTTCTGGACCTCATCTCTTCTAACCTAGTCCCGATTATCCTCGCCATTGACCATAGTTGACTCGAAGCCGCACACAACAATAGACTAAGAAACCGATTCCGGGCACAAGTTCTTCGCAGCTTGACCCATGCTAGCCAAAACATGCATCATGGAATACCTATGTATTGAATCACATGACTTTGGCCAAATCCACAAAGTCCATCACCTTCCCGACACTTGAACCTCATTTGGCCGGTCTGACCTGTGAGGACCCCGATTTATTTGGCTTGTAATGCTTAGTCTTCCATCGACTCTAGCATCACAAATCAAATAAACCAAGCCCCGAGACATGTATACTTCCCAGAAATGCAGTATACACACCCCGTTACAAAATCACGCATCAATTCCATACATCACATAACATTAAACCTAACAAAAGACATACATAATAGAGTTATTACACAAGAAGGCCGACCGGCCAAACAACATCAAAGTAACGTTAACAGTGGAAGCAAAAGTGCCATAAGATGGCTATAAACAAAATCCAACCGGTTAGCCATAACCCACAAGGCAACCGACCGGGCCGCCAAGCTAGTCGTCCATACCGCAGCAATTCTCACAAAAGTCGATCCCTTGGGGATCAACTTCTTCCTCTGCAATGTACTCGCAAGACTGACGTGTAGAATAGCAGACCTATCAATATACTACATGCAGGCTTTTTAAGTGGAGGTTATATGTCTCGTTTTGCATAAAGCCAACTTTATTTGTAATAATGTAGTACATTTCAAAAGCAAGTTTGCAATCAGTTTTTATTGAATGAAATAACACGAGATACAATAAGTACAAGAGTAACCACCTATTGGTGACTAACCCAATAGCCACCACACATAGCACGAATCCCAGATTCGTACCACCCATCAAGTTTTATTAAAATATTGTAGTCTAACTCTTGAAAGACCTTGCCAAGCGTGTCCATAACCTAGGACGAGGCTATTCGAATAGTTTTAACCCTGCAGGGGTGTACCAACCCACACTTCAGACCGCCTTTTTGCCAAGCTATTAAGCACACTTCCTTTGGTATGTCGGCACGGCTAAGTCCTACGAGACGTTTCCAATGGAATGCGTTAATTAAGAGTCGCACGTATGAGGTTAACCCTTAGTGATCAGCCGGCGAAATGGGCCACTAGGACCACACGTTGTGGTGGAGTCAAGCAAAGCCGGGAGTCATTAGCCATTTAGGGTAACGCTAGCCGGACATTTGCAAGACCCCGGTCGGGATGGAGGACCTAGAAAGGAACCACCCCGGTCACGCCTTTGTGATCCTTTTTCTCTATAAACTACAACCAGTGACTCATTAATTAATGCCTCCCAAAGTACTAATTCAAGAGAGGTTCCATTTCCCTCTAGTGTGGTTAGCACGCAAAGATGCTTGGTTTAGTGTAACAAGATGTTCGGTCCTTGTTGACTCGGGCACCATTCCAGTCACACCCAAAAACACACCAATCATACCATTGTGCCTAAGTCTAAATCATTTTGTTTTCAGTTTTAATTTTCGTAAGTAGACGTGGTACAAGGCTGAAATCATAAGTAATAATAAGTTTTATGTGATCAAGGTTATCGACAAGTCGATAACCGCCCATTTCTACCGGGAGCTAAGCATGGCTAAGCAATTACTTCGCAACTACTAAGTGACAAGAGTTCATCCAACGAGCTCTAATCACATCAATAACCTAGGCTCACGGTAGTAGAGAATAATCATTTGCCTAAGGAAATGCATCTACTAGGTCAACTAACGACAATAGTTTAACACAAAGTAGCAATGCATACATAGAATTTGTAATCAACATAAATACTTAAAATACTGGGATTAACATGATCAAACTGCTTGCCTTATTGTAGATCACTTTCTTGCTGCAGAGGATTCACTCACGTACTCAATAATTCCTTCGGAACCTAACGCGAAAAGGCGATAACCAAATAAGAACAAGAACTCCAAATAAAACTCCACAGCAAAAGAACGTCCAAATCCCATGAAATTTCTACAGCAGCTAGAGGTTGATTTTAGACAATTTTAGAAATAAGAATCACTTCATTTGGACTTAGCATGAAAAAGTTATGGCTAAATTAAGTTCTCTCAGCCTGAAAAAACCTAATTAAATTAATTACGGTTACTGTTCATGGCAAAAATTTCTAGAATGATCTGGAACTTGAAATTTTTATGGTAGGTAGATATGGTTATCTTAATAACAGCAAAACTGAGTTTGCACAATTTGGAGTTGAATTGAATTAATTATGATTTTTCTAAGTTCTAAAACTAGTAGATCACTAATTTCAGTGGCAAGGATCACATGAAGACCTATTCTACATTACAATACATTCCTAGTGGGTTTTAACAAAACTTAGTTTGCTCAGTTTGGAATAACAGAGAATAAGTTATGTGTTTTACAAATTTTCAATGAATTTCTAAACAACCTTTTTCACTAAACAAGATCATGCAGTTAAAGTCATTTTCTACTATATAACAGTGCCTAAATTCATTCTCAAATTAAAGTTCATACTCTAACAGAGCTACAGCAACTGGAATCATTCAAAAAGGAGTCAAAATGACAAAGTTATACACTTTTGAAATTTGAAACATTAAAAGACTTAGAAAATGTGAGCTCTCGGGAGGTCCAAATGAACTGAAGGAAAAAGGAGAGGTCGTGGGCCGTCGATCCTTCATCGCACGACCCACGGACCTCAGCACACGATGCACAAAGACCTCCTCCCGCCTGGGAGGTGCGGACCGTTGAGATCTGATCCAACGGCCACGACCGGTGCATGCACACAGCGCAAAGGAGGTCCTCGCGCCTAACAGAGGTCGTGACCGTCAAATCAAGATCTAGCGGTCCCGAGCACTAGGGGAGGTCCTAAGGTTAAACCTACGGAGGGAGGTCTTAGACGGTTGGGATTTGCTGGGGGGAAGTCTTGGACGGTTAAAATTTTTCGAGGAGGTCTTAACAGCCAAGATTTCCAGGAGGTCTAGGCCGTTAGATGGAAATCCAACGGTCCAGAGCTACGGGGAGGTCCTCAAGATAAAGATCTAATCGGAGGAGGTCGGAACGGTGAGATCTGAAGGAGGGAGGTCTTTGACGGCTAAGATCTACTGAGGAGGTCTAGCCCGTTAGATCTAAATCTAACGGTCCAGGGCTGAGAGGAGGTCCTAAGGCTAAGGACATAACGGAGGACGTCTGGGACGGCCAAGATCTACCAGAGGAGGTCTTGGACGGCCCAGATTTAATCGGGGAGGTCCTGAGAGCAGAGGTCTTCACGGAGGAGGATCTCGACGGCTAAGATCTCCCAGGGGGGAGGTCTTAACGGCCCAGATTGACTTGAGGAGGAGGTTCAGGGTTGTCTTTATAAAAGACCAGGGGGTGGTCTTTTACAAAGAGGACCCCAAAGGTAGTTTTGAAGGTTTTCTTTACAAAAGACCAGGGGCGGTCTTTTGCAAAGAAGACCTCGGGGGGGTGGCTCAGAGGTGGTTTTTATAAAACGACTAAGGGAGGTCTTTTTGCAAAGAGGACCCCAAGGAGGTCCGAGAGGGTGGTTTTGATAAAAACGACCGGGGTGACCTTTTTGCACAGAGGACCTCAAGGAGGTCCGAGAGGGTGGTTTTGATAAAAACGACCGGGGTGACCTTTTTGCACAGAGGACCTCAAGGAGGTCTTTTGCAAAGAGGACCCCAAGGTGGAGGGTGATCCTAGCGGTTGGGATTTAATCTATGAAGGTCTTTAATGGCCAGGATTTCAGATAATGGGAGGTCCTGGCTGCAAGAGACTTAAACCAGGAGGTCTAACGGTCCAGATCGACAATGAAGAGGTCGTGAACGGCTAAGATCTCGCGAGGGAGGTCTTAACGGTCACGATCAAGCGAAGGAGGTCCGAAACGGTAAGTTGAAAACGAGGGAGGTCCTGGGTGGCCAGGATCTATACGGGGAGGTCCTAGAACTTAAAGATTTTACACCCGAAGATCTAAAGGCCAAGGGCTAACGCTAGGAGGTCGTTAACGGTCTAGATTTGCCTTAGGTGGTCTGGAGACTTTAACGGGACACACGTGCTGCCGACAAGAGTTGCATTAAAACTAATGATTGGGCTCTCGGACAACTTAAATTCTCATCAAAATACCACAAAACCTGTCCGAGTACGGCACGGCAAAATCACGAGTTCGGTTGATAGCTCACCGCCGGCGATGGGGACCTTGCCGGCGCCGACCAAGGGCACCACTACACTCACAATAACGTCGCGGACCTACCAGGGACACTCTCGACGGCGGCGACGGCCTTGAACGCCGGCGAGCCGGAGATAGGCTAGGAGTGCAAGTTTTCGGCAAAACCGAAAACACGAAAAAGGCTCGATGCGACCTACCCTGACAAGTGCTCGAGCTCTAGGAGGCTAGAATGAACTTACCGGGCCCAAGTGAGGTGCTGGGGAGCTCGAGAGGAGAGGAGGAAGCCGAAGGGGGCGCTCCGGTGACCAAGGACTTCGCCGGAGACGAGGAAGAAAGTGATCCCGACCCCGAAAAGCAGCTCCCCAACTTGTCCACCCCTGCGATGGTTAACCACAGTAGGTTAAAGAAAGCTTGAGGTGATCAAGATGATAAATTGACGAGCCAAGAACTTTGATGGGACCACTGGAGCTCAGAGGCCTTCAATGAGCTCCAAAGCCGACAATGGTGGCAGAGAGGGTGGTGTTCTTGGGTGCTTGAGTTTGAGGACCAGCTCACACTGAGGGAGCTCAAACACAACAAAGAACGGAGAAGGAAAATGAGAAGGGAGGTCTCAGGCTATTCATAGCCTAGGAGCTTGGTAATGGTGTGGGCAAAAGTCTACTGTGACCAAGAACCATGCCACTGCCATGAACCTACTGGATTTGACAAGGCAGTAGGGGATGACTTCTTTAGGGCTAGGCTCAGACACATTTAATGCATGGCAGAAAGAGACGTTGGGAAGGACCAAAAAGTGACAGGCCACTGCTCCCAACTGCTCTGACCCTGACACACGCACGGGCGCGTGAAAATCATGACGACCAGACCTCCAGGAGGTCATGAGGGAGAAGAACGGGTGAGGGGAGGTCTGGACGCCCGGATGCTGTCGGGGTGGTCTGGGCGTCCCGATCACCGAGGTGGGGAGGTCTTAACGGCTAGGAGGTCCAGGGGAGGTCGGGAGCATAGGATGGAGATCCAACGGCCAGCACGAGCGCGCACGAGATCGAGCCCGGGTGCGGCGCTGCTGACTTGACTCGAGCGAGTCAAATGGCAGGGTCGGACTTGGGTCTGACTCGAGCCCGAGTCTGACTCAGCCCTAAATTGGGTTCCAAACTGATCTGGAGTTTGGGGGATTTAATTGAGGTGGCAAACTCACTCCAAAAATTATAAAATTTTTACAGGAGCTTGCTAGCTGAGCTACTGACCTTGTGTAAATTTTGCAGAGGTTCTTATGCTATACTTTTTCCTCCAAAAATTCCACAAGGTGCTGGTCCACAGTGTGACCAGAATTTAACTAGGTTTGACTGACCTCCAAAAATATTCAAACAATTCCTAAAAATTGTGAAATTTTTCAAAGGAGTCACACAATACCCCTAGAACTAAGGAAAACTATCCCCAGAGGATGATCACAAGGTTGGACAAGAATATTTTTGGAAGATAAGGTTTTTGATCAGAGTGACTTGTGACTTGCAATCCCATAATTCTTTTGCAAGAATTCTTTAGGACATACAAGAATTGCAAGATGTAAGAAAAAGTTTTAATTTCTACTCATTTTCTTACATTTGAAACGCAAGTCAAAACTTGGGATGTTACATGACCACTGCCGACGGCTCATCTAACCACCGGCAAATGGCCAATCAGGTTGTTCCAAAAAAAAAATCCCAAATCTGAAACCACACCTTCTCTAAAAATTTGAAACTCTATCTAGTTTTGCCTCAAAACTCCATTTCCAATGAGACATGGTGAAAACATATCACCTCACAACCCTACATAAGTGATTTTAAGGGGCTTTCAAAATTCCAACCTTTTCAAATTGGCTGGTCTGACCGTCGGGCCCTGGTCGGTCTGACCACTGGGCCCTGGCCGGTTTGATCGCCACTCTAGAGCTGGTCAGACCGTCGATCACAGGCTAGTCAGGCCGCCTCCAGGGCCAGTCAGACTGCCTAGACCTAGCATTCAGCAGAACTTCGTGAAAAAAATTAAACCCTAAACACCTCAACATCATTGACAATTGTTCAACACTAAAATTAGGACCATCTGCGTCACGACATGATCTCCACGCTTGGCCAAGATTTAAATGCTTTGGTCTGATACAGTTGTTTGGACTTCATAGCCCTCTTGGTACATAGCCTTGTGGGCCTTTCTGAAATCTGCCCTGGGCTCGGTAGCAGGACAGCCCAGCTTTAGCCTTTTGGATTCAATCACCCTGGTTGTGCATTTTGGGTCTTTTTTTGGCTGTTTCGACCGAATTGTTCGGTTAGCTCGTCATGAGGCCTAAGGGAATGCCCGTCTCGCTAAATGGGCTCACAGCCACAAGGCCTTCCATCCAAGGTAAATGTTGTGTGCTGACTGTGTCTTGGTGCAGGCCTCAAGTGCTGCAACTTGCAACTTGCAATAAGAACAGGGAGCAAGCAACTTGCATTGACGGCCATTGCAATAGATGCTGCATATTTCTACTAGCAGCTAGAAGCAGTAACTTTTCAACCCCAAACATGTTCATTGTTGTGGGGGTGACTGCTGGTCTCGTCCACTGGCACAAATGCTCTCTCGCCTCGCCTTGAGAAGATATCATGTGCTACCTACACTTACGGTGCTATACTGCTATAATGTTACATTCCTAAAAAAACGTCACAAATAGTTATAAAAAATCCCTAAAAGATTTAGTTAGATAGGTCATGACACGAGGAAGTGTCCTACAAAAATTCAACTGAAGACATGGCTTACATGAGGAGAAACAAAAAAAAGCGACAAATTTTAGTGAACATTAACTTTATCTTTAGCCTTTTCCTTTTTTATTTTCTGATTTCCTTTTGAGCTAAATTTGTCTTTTTTTATTTCTCTATGTGTCTATCAAATTTAGATTTGAAATTTGATGGTATGACAGATTGATGTTGTGCCAATGCTACCATTTTTTTTTAAAAAAAAAATCATGATCATTTGCACTGCCTTTTAAAGGAGGTAACATTATAGCACCATAAGGGTAGGCGCCTAACCTCATATCACCTGACCTCTACTGGGCCATGGGACTATGGGCTTGTTTGGGACGGCTTCAGCTTTGGCTTTTCGATTGGAAAAGCCGAAAGCCGTCTGATGAGGATTAAATTTCTAAATACTGCTTTAATATTTAATTAAAGACCACACGACCCTTATGGTCATAACCCCCATGGTTAAAGACCCATGTGGTCGTGAGAATCCCAGGAGTTGTTCTACGAGTACCCCGGTCGGAGAGACACTGTACCTATTGTCCTATCAGATAACTGCTCGAAGAATCTTTGAACTAGTACTTGGATCCGATTCCAAGTACATTCCTTCCATGTGATGAATAAGATACGTGCCTTATCGGCTCCAAACCACATGATGTTTTTCAATCCTAAGTCATTGACCATAGTTTTTGCCCATGTTTGTCTTCCACTGACATCAACCGGCAATCAAGTGATCTTCCACTGACAACAACTGTGCTGCGGGGTGGGGGTTGTCCCGATCTACACGATGTAAAAATTATGGATAACTGGACCCGTGCAACCTGATGAATGACACCACCAACCACCATCTCTATTACGGCAACCTGCGGCACTCGATTCACCCAACCACACGCTTCGATCCTTTGTCTACTCACTCACGTGAAGTAAACGTGTTCTAGAAATCACCAAGGTAAATACAAGAACGACGGAGACAAGAACTCTCAGATAATTTCTAATTCTACGGGGGTGGAATTTTATCTCACACAAACCCTAGAATAAGAATTCTATTTCTGAAAATTTCAACTCTATGTTACATAGGAGGGGACACCCCTCCTTATATAGCTTTTTCAGTCGGTGCTACAGTAGTCATGGTACAGTGCGTCGGTTGCTACAGTGCTCTACAGGATGTAATGTACTCTTTGTGTAGTAAGCAAGCTAGTTGGTTGCACACCTTTCGACAACAATTAAATTGGAATTGATTTCCCTCGGTGAGGCCGGTGTTTGCTTCTTGTTGTGCTGATTTTCGGCTATCTTCTTCGTCTTGGTTCCTTTGTTCTTGAAGTTGTAGTTGCATATTTTCCTTTGCCTCTAAATCTTCTTCTTCATGAAACCTTATAACAAGTAAAGTAAAGGGATTAGGTAGCAATCCATTCTTATGGAAATCAATACATAGCTCAGTGAGGAAAAGATTCACCTCTTGATTAATTTGATGTGTGTTTTAGGGATGTCCACATGGTAGGTTGTTCGCAACTAGTTATAATTCAATTCATGTTGTAAAGTTCAACTTTACAACTCTATACTTGATATCCAAGAAAGACGATGACCTAAGAACTAACATCATATATTTGCTGACATAGGTGATGACATCATATACTTCTTTGCTAAGTATGCTGACACATGCGATGATATCATCTGGTTTGGTGACAAGTGCGATGACATCATATACTTATTGGCTAAGTATGCTGACACGTGCAATGGCGTCATCATGATGTTAACATGTGTGATGATATTATATATTTGCTAATATAAGTGATGTCATCCGCCAGTCCCATGTTGATGTGGTGTTATTTATCTTATCTTCATGTGCGAGTTGAGGCTACACGCACCAAAGAGTGCACACAACTTTAATGTAGCAACTTGAGATGGAGAAGATGTACATGTGCTAAGTGTGTCTCTATTATCCTCCCCTTCTTCAAGAAAAGCTGTCATCGGCTTTTGATGACCTGAAAGTGTACTAAACAAAGAGAACAACGTATATGCATGGTAAATGTATTTATCATTTGTTTTAGTATTCCATTTGTTTTGTACATCATGATTGGTAGAACAATAGACATAAGTACAAGAGTCCTATGACATATATAATGTGTATGTGTAATTAGCACTAGCATTCTTATCATTCTCCCTCTTATGAGAAAAAGTCGTCATCAACTTTTGAAAGCATGTAAATAAGTTACTAATGGGTAGCACCATAACTTCTTCTAAATTACACAATTGTATCATATGATCATATTTCACCATTCTGATATCAAATCATTTTAATGTTGATGAGAAATTTTTTAGCATCTTCCATGCTTCAACGGTGCTACTGTGATTGCTTATACGTGTCTGTGATGCAAAGCATGAACAGTTAGGCAATATAAATTTTTCTACACAATAAGCACTATTTCTTGGGTTTGAATCAAGCTAAACAAAACATGGCATAAAATATTGTTTGCCCATTACTTCTAGTTTTAGTTCGGCAATATTATCACATGTAATATATATTCTATACAAATAAAACTTGTTGTCTACACTATATTCTCCAATCAAATTAAATTTGTATGTGTAGGTGTAGTTTCTATACAAACACTTCAGGGACATTATTTCTAAAACTTTCCCAATTACCCTATCTAGCTTAATAGGTTTATCAAACATGATATTACATAATGAATTATCAGTGAATATCCTACTAAGAATTTCCTTATGAGTGATGAACTCCATATTATGTAAATTGAGGATATGAAATTCAGAACATGGAATTTCCAATTGAGCACAATAATTCTCACATTTACTCACCTTCTCTTGATGAACAACCAATTCAACATCATTACTACCTATTTCAACCTCGTCAAATGATGTAAGTGCTATAGGTTGTATTTCTTCATGATATAACTGTCGGTGATATGCCCTAGAGGTAATCATAAAGATGATTGTGTCATGACTATGTTTATGAGTTATTGAATAAATGTTATTATGTTCCTTGAATGAATTATCAGTTATAAAGGTTAACAAGTATGTGATTTGTTGGTGAAACTCTTTAACTTATATGATGTCATTCTAAATGTATCCCTGGTCGGATGTCACTAGTCAGAACACTAGTGACTCATCGACTAGCACATATATTGATTGATGACTATGTTTCACCGGTCATAGATATAGGGATATCGAATCAATAATGTGAATACATGTTAGAGAACATGGTGTTGGACACTATCGAGATTGTTATGATTTTATGTGTCATCAATTGGTCTCAAGCAATGATGATGTATAATCCTTAGACCTGAGACCAGCATGATTTTCTACATGTGTAATAGTACACTTAGGGTTTGCCAAACGCTACTTTGTGACTGGGTAGCTATAAAAGAAGCTTTCAGGTATGCTATGGAACATGCGGAGGAATGTGACTGGTCAGATATAGGATTTGCCCCTTCTAACATAACAGGAGAGATATCTCTGGGCCCCTCGATGTGGTCGGATAAAGAAAGTGCATGGCTATGCCACTAGTGGTCGAAGAGTCGACCACATGAAGTTATCCTTCGCTTGATCGAGAAAGTATTAAATAGTCCATGGATGACAATCTATCTCAACTAGAGTTCAACCATATATCGTAAGGCAAAGGAAGAATACACAAGCAGGTCGTTCGGTTCGACAAGATATAGACTAGTCGTATAATGATACGAGTTGGTCGTAGTCTGGTCGAACATAATCACTAACAGGTCAAAACCTAGTTGTACAGAGTTACGAACTGGTCATGACCAAATATGAACTGGTCGTATAGAGATATGAGTTGGTTGTAAGTGATAAGGACCTGCTCATAGATCATATTGCATTAAAGTTCGTCCGATATAATTTATGTGTATTCGAGAATCGTTATGTCCTACTAGGAACCGCTAATGACTCATGGTTGGAAAGGTATTTTCGAGTCATAACCGATTACGCATGAACCCACAGGGTCACATACTTAACGGATTAGAACAAACATGTTCGGATAGGATCCGTCATGGGCCCTATATAAGGGGATGCATGAGGCTGTTGGGACCAGAGGCGAGAACAACGTGAGTTGCTCCACCGAAACCCTAGCCGCCATCTTCTCGAGAGCCCTACCATGCGAGTTGGTGCTAGCACACCAGCATACGATGTTCTAGTTCTGAATGTATGGATACCGTAGAGGCGCTGTCGTGGTTGCTATTGCGCTCAAGGGCGATCCACGATCTTCAACAAGGAAGGCGATTGGTTGCTGGAGAAGATGATCGACATCGAGGACGTTGGATGATCGACTACGACCACTACATTGACGTGCTCAACATTGGATCAGGCTGCTCCAACTCTTCTTCCACTGCACTACGCGTCTAGTGGTAATGATCTATGATCTCTTGCTTGCATGACATCCCAGTTTACATGATAGGATTTTTGAATTGCCAGCTAGTGTAGTCTACCCGTATCCCTTCAGTGGTATCAGAGCCATTTTGCGTAGTTTTTTATCTAGATCGGTCGTATATACTTGATATGTGGCAGTGGTAGATTGAATCTATTACTAGTCTGATCGGATAACCTAGATCGCTTCATATGGATGGAACAGTCTAGGCACTGGTCGATAAGATCGATTAGGTTTCGGCGATAGTAGATGGGTTTGTAGGGGTATGAACTGATAGCATCAGATGATTTACTTGGCTTGTTCACGATCGCATTGCATGATACTCTTACCGATCAGAATTTTGCTATCGGAGTATGCCGCAGTGCGTGGTCGTATGAAAGCAGGTGATCAAATTGGTTAGAATAGGAACCGTCGTGCTAGGTAATCGTTATCATGTTATCTAATATTATGTGTTTATGTCACCCAATTGCATTGGATTCTATGATTGCTTCACAAATTGAAGAACTGTACATACTTCGGTGACAGTAGACAACACGAAGGTGATAGAATAAGTGAATCAAGGTCCAAGTGTCCAAGTGTTGTAAATGATACTGGCTATTTTTTGTGGAGCTTGGAGGGTTAGTATAATCCTATGCAAATTTAAATTCTAGATATTGTAAAGTTAAGTAATAATCCAAACTAGTATCCAATGCATAGTTACCAATCTTTTGATATAAGTGAAGATTATAGCAACTCACACGCAATGATAATGAAACTTAATGCAACCAAAGAATGAGCTATAACACCTAGTACAAGTGAAGAACAAAATAGCTCGTGTTACACGAGTTATAGAAAGACGCTAGCTTGATTGCAATTTGATATAAACATGCTACGGATTTGCACACAAGAATAACAAACTATACCAAACTTTGAAAAGAAATTTATGTTTGATAAAAGTATTGACCATGACGCTTCTTTCTTTCTTTCTTTTTGTACTATTTTCTCTTTTCTTTTCTTTTCTTTTGCACCAAGGTCAGCACATATATCAAGAGCCCACAAGATATCTAATAATTCGGTTTCAAAACTTAAAGAATAGCCGGTAACAACTGCACTCAAGACGTAACAACTCCCTCGGGATGGTTGAATACATCTTGAGAATAGCCATTAGTTGAGGGCATCTCCCAGTTATATATGGATCCCTTGGGCTGGTTAAACAACCAGGTCCAGGCAGAACCTTTAAGAACTGTGGGTAAATAATTAGCCATTACCTTTTCATCACCTCCAGCAGCCTGAATGGCGGTAGTGTAGACTTGGAGGAATTATGACGAGTTTTATGTCCCATCAAAAGTTTCCATACCTCATGGTTTGAACTTCTCCGGCCAAGTAACAGCCCTCAGTACAGGAGAGAAAGCTTTGCAACCTGTATAAGGTCCAACATGTTGTCGTACATTGCGACAATTATTATGACCAACAGGAGACCTGGGACGTCTACTTTGTCCCAAAAAATGAGTGGCGTGCTCACCTTGGCCTTGGACGTGACGATTAGGAACACCATCACTCTGATCTTGCCTTCGTATTCCAGATGAGGCTCTTCTAAGTGAGAGTCCGTCTGGGAAAGTGCAATATGCGATCGGGTGGAGATGTTCTCCGCGGCATCCTGCAACTCTTGTGCAATAGCACGCATTACTTGCACTCCTTGCTCCGGAGTTAATCCTTCCAGAGGGTGTGCTATGCCGCTCGCTAAGCAGCGAACACGCTCCGCAGGGGAATCCTCCTGCGTGGGGGTTGATAAGGTATTTGGATTCCTTACCATCACTGCCAACGGCGGTGGCGTATGCACCATCTGCCGCCCCTTGCTAAGGAGCCGGGGGCGTCTCGTTAGTAGGTTTGGCAAACCTGCAAGATGTGCGTTTGTGTGGTGGCACGTATCTCGGCTTGTCAGGCCTCCTCATGTTGGAGGTGTTCCCGCTCTTCCTGTTCTTAGCGTTGTCCTGATGCTTTGGGATTATCGCCGGGATTGGATTAACTGTCACCGACGATAGCAACCTGACGATCGCTGGAACAGGCAAACGGGGTGAACATACCGTCATCCTCTAAGGAAGAGGATGAGTTGTATTGTAGGGTGAAGAGAAGATTTCCCCCAGATGCTCTCTCCAGGCCTTCAGCATGGAGGCTGCCAGAGAGATCATCATGATGCGTTGGGCTCTAGGAACCTTCTGAATCTCCTGCTCCAAGGGGAACAAGCTCGGGATAGTATTCGTCCACAGATATCAAGTGTGCAAAGCCCTAGCAATACTCAAAAGCTAGTCTTTAATTAGGACCAAAGTTTTCACAAAGGATAGATTAGGTTCTCAAAAGAATATTAGTGAAGCTTAGTTTACCACGATTGCGTGATTTTAGATTTGAGTGAAATTCTATGCAAAAAAAAAAAACTTTCTATTCGACTAACAATGTTTTTTATTATTAAAATTGAACATGTTAGCTCAAACAAAAGCAACGTAAATAAAGATTTTAGATCAACAAGTAAGCAAGGTCCTAATGGATCAAAACCTAGCAAAACTTATCAAAATTTTCAATTGAAACTATGACAAAGAACAATATTTTTGTGTGACTTTTTCTAGAAAGGGATGAAAACAACAAATATAGTGACTAAGGGTAAAATCCTACTGTGTTAACTTTGGGCTCTGATACCAACTGATGCGGGGAGGGGTTTGGCCCGATCTTTACGACATAGGATTATGGATAACTAGACCCGTGCAACCTTATGAATGACATCGCCAAACATCATCTCTATTACGGAAACTTGCGGCACTCGATTCACCCAACAACATGCTTTGTTACTTTATCTACTCACTCACGTGGAGTAAACGTGTTCTAGCAATCACCGAGGCAAATACAAGAATGACGAAGACAAGAAATCTCAGATAATTCCTAATTCTACAGTGGTGGGATTTTATCTCACACAAACCCTAGAACAAGAATTCTATTTCTGAAAATTTCAACTCTATGTTACATAGAGGGGGCACCCTCCTTATATAGCTTTTTGAGTTGTGCTACACTAGTCGTGCCACAGTGCAGCGGTTGCCACAGTACAGCATTTGCTACAATGTTCTACAGGATGCAATGTACTCTTTGTGTAGCAAGCAAGCTAGTTTGTTGCATGCCTTTCTATTACAATTAAATTAAGATTGATTTCCCCTTGTTCAGGCCGGTGTTTGTGCTGATTTTCGGCAATCTTCTTCGTGTTGGTTCCTTTGTTCTTAATGTTGTAATTGCATATTTTCATTTCCCTCCAAATCTTCTTTTTTATAAAACCTTCTAACAAGTAAAGTATAGGGATTAGATAGTAATCCATTCTTATGGAATCAATGCATAGCTCGGTGAGGAAAAGATTCACCTCTTGATTAATTTGTTGTGTGTTTTAGGGATATCCACATGGTAGGTTGTTTGCAACTAGTTATAATTCAATTCATATTGTAAAGTTCAACTTTATAACTCTTTACTTGATATCCAAGAAAGACGATGACCTAAGAGCTAACATCATATATTTGCTGACATAGGTGATAACATCATATACTTCATGGCTAAGTATACTGACACGTACGATGACATCATGTACTTCTTGGCTAAGTATGCTGACACGTGCGATGATATCATCATGATGTTGACATGTGTGATGATATTATATATCTGCTAATATAAGCGATGACATCCGTCAGTCTCATGTTGATGTGGTGTTGTTTATCTTATCTTCATGTGCGAGTTGAGACTACACATACCAGAGAGTGCACACAACTTTAATGTAGCAACTTGAGATGGAGAAGATGAACATGTGCTAGGTGTGTCCTCATCAAATTGCCTCCCTGACCAGACGCGTTGTTTTCATAAGATGTCTTCTCTAGAAATTACTAGCGCCTCTTCGCTAATATTTAAGGGTAGATGAAGAACAACATTACAAGAGAACAACTGAAGCACAACAAACAAGACGAAAGAGGGGACAAGTGATTCAATATCACTATAGATAACTCAATTTCTCCAAGCAATATGCTCAGTATAATTAGGGCTAGTTTGTCACCTTGACAAAGGCATCCCTGTAAGAACCAGTTCATTGTAACAAAGAGCAACCCCATTCTCCTCCAAGAATTCTGTGCGATTTTTCTTATTTCATTTCGTAAGATCGACGATTTGATCATCGACACTGTCCCAAATGGACGGCTTTCTCCAGCCACTTTTGCGAAGCCAAAAACTGTTTACAACGTACGAAAGCCGGATGCCGCCCGGAGGTAGCTTCCTTGTGGCTTCGGTGGGATGGACTTCGAAGTTTATCCCTAGATTTTGGGGTTATTTACCCACCACTTGCCACCAAACAAAACGCCAAATCCCCCCACCCGCTCAAAACCCTAGCCCTAGCCCACCTCCCTCCTCCTCTCCTCCCCCTACCCTCCTCCCTTCCCCCACCGCCGTCCTCCTCGTCCTTTCCCGATGCAGCCCCTCTGGCGCCGCCGCCCTCCTCCTCTACCGCCGCCCTCCTCCTCCCACACCAGCACCACCGCCCTTCCTCCCTCCTCCCGCACTGCCGCAGATGTCGTCCTCCTCCAGCCGCCGCCGACTGTTTCATTTTCTTTTTAAATTGTTTAATTTTCTTTTTCTGTTTTTTGATATAGATGAAAGGAAAAAAGTCCTAACAAAGTATGTTACCCTAATTAAGGATATGTACCAAGATGTTATGACTAATATCAGAACATGTGGTGGTGATACTAGTAATTTTCCTATTAAGATAGGATTACACCAAGGGTCGGCGTTGAGCCCATACATTTTTGCCCCAGTGATGGACGAGGTCACACAGGACATACAAGGAGATATCTCTTGGTGTATGCTTTTCACTGAGGATGTAGTGTTAGTTGATGAGAATAGGATAGGTGTCGATAGAAATCTAGAGATGTAGAGGAAGACTTTAGAATCGAAGGGTTTTAGACTTAGTATGACCAAAACTGAGTATATGAAGTATGATTTCAGCGGTGCTAAGGCAGATGATGGAGATGTTAGTCTAGACGGACAAGTAGTGCCTAGGAAGGACACGTTTTGATATTTGGGATCGATGCTATAGTGGGACGGCGAGGTTGAAAAAGACGTGAGCCACAGGATTAGAGCGGGGTGGGTGAAATAGCGCCAAGCATCGGGTGTCCTGTGTGACAAAAAAGTCCCTCAAAAGTTAAAGGGTAAGTTCTATAGGACGGCGATCAGACCTGTGATGCTATATGGAGCAATGCTGGACAAATAAAAGACAACATGTACAGAAGATGCGTGTAGCAGAGATGAGGATGCTATGGTGGATATGTGGTCACACAATGCGGGATCGAATCCGCAATGATGATATACGTGATAGGGTGAGGATAGCACCAATTGAAGAGAAGCTTGTCCAACATTGCTTGAGATGGTTTGGACATCACCAACAGAGGCCTTCTGAGGCACCGGTACGTAGTAGAATTTTAAGACGTACTAAAAACGTAAGAAGAGGCAGAGGCCGACTAAGACTGACGTAGGAGGAAGCAGTTAAAAGAGATTTGAGGGATTGGAATGTAGCTAAAGAATTAGATTTAGATAGGAGCGCATGGAAGTTAGCGATCCACGTACCAGAACCATAAGAAGGTTTGGGGGCTATGTTTTAGGCTCTCGGCTCAGATGGCAGGATGTACAGCTTAGGGTGTAGCCTTGTAGGGTTTTTTCCATTCTTATTTTATTTTATCTTATTTTATTTGCAAGGCTCTTATCTCTCTGATCTTGAGGAGGTTTCATTCCTAGCCTACCCCAACTTGTTTGGGACCAAAGGCTTTGTTGTTGTTGTTGTTGATATAGATGAATTATTTATGTAATCATTGACTTGATTACTTGTGTAATAATTGAATTAGATCAATTGTTGTTCATTGTCGTCAATTATCATTAAGATTTACTTGTGTGCGAATTATCGTTAATTGTCGGTAGTTGTCGTAAAGTGTTGTCTATTATTGTTAATTGCCGTCAATTGTCGTTAAACAGCATTGAACAAAGCCATCATTTGCCCTAGAGGCACTTTAGACATTTCTCAACTCAGGAGTTCCAGCTAGCATACATAAAAGTCTGACTGACAAATACTAAATGTCTTCAGCTTAGTCATTCAGCCTAGCCGAAAGTCATAAGAGCTGTAACCATGCCCTAAAGGCACTTTAGACATTTCTCATCTCAGAAGTTCCATCTAGCATACCTAAAAGTCAGACTGACAAATACTAAATGTCTTCATCTCAGTCATTCAGCCTAGCCGAAAGTCATAAGAGCTGTAACCATGCCAAACACCTTTGGGAGGGTCTGGTCATAGCCTTTTTGTCATGGACAATGAACGCATGTTCTCATGCCAAACATTCGGCTCTTATCAATGTCTCACCGAGGGAAATGTTGATAGCTTCTGGTCCTGTTGCTATACTCGTGGGGTCCTGCGACCTGAAGATGTCTCTTTGAATCCCCTAAGAAAGGAATACTTGTCTTGCTAAAACTGACCTCTATCACTCTACTAGACCAACCCGACACGTCCATGCAAATATGGCACCCTTGAGATTCAGATTACTCTAGTCTCATCCACAAAAAAAGGTTGGCACTGCAACTGGGAAGAAAAAAAGATGTGGAGGGCCTCGCGCGAGGCTCTATCATCGAGGTCCTCATGTTGTCCTATCAGCCGTTGATTCTATTTATGAAAGATGAATCAACGGTTGATGGAGAGAGGCTCGCATGAGCCCCCAACAAATTTCCTTAGTTGCAGCTCGAAGATCATTTGGTCAAGTCGCTTGCCTTGTCCCGGTTGTGATTGGACGTATGATATCCCCTCGCATGCACATTTGGAATGGCATCGGCATTCATCCTTGTCTTCACTGCCGGTGGTGCCATGTTGACCAGCTGTGGCGCCATTCCACCCAGATCTGTTTTTTCTTTTGCTTAGCAAACGTCTACTGATGAATGAGGATGTACTGATGAATTGGTTTTTTATGCATTCCATGAACTGATGAATATGATGAACTACCAGTTGTCTGCACCATTCCACCCGTCGTCCCCTTTCAGATTTGGAATCCTTCTTCTTGTTTTGACCTAGTAAAATGTTTTCTGAGAGAATCGAAGTGATGTACCGATTGAACTTGTACTGGTTGGCATACTTTGGAACATGTACAAATTAATTCATTGTAATGATGTACGGTAAGGGTTTACTAGGAATTGAAGAAGTATGTCAGTACAACAGCAAGCCTTATACTATATGGAAAACGTGAATTTGTTGTGTTCAGTTAAGTGATATGTGTAATTGTTTTTGTTCAGAGTAGTATATGCTTTGCTAATTGATCAAACCCTAAATAGCAGCAGCTAATTGGTACATTATTTGTAAGTTTCGCGTCATAATAGAACATTATATTCTCTTCTTGCATACCATTTTGTTTTTTTAAGATTATCATGTTATTGAAGGAGAAGAGAAAGAAATGTGCATGAGGTAAATACACATGAGGTGTTGCAGCAATTTTGCGTGACATGAAGCAAGCTCTGCCTATATGTGTTTGTAGCCATGCAAGCTAAAAAATTGGGAAGAAAAGTGTATGTCACTTTTGTAGATGTTGAAATATTTGCGATGAATGTAATGTAAAAAATTGGCAAGATGAATGTAATTTAACCATGTTGAATTTTGTGTGTAGTTGTATAACTTCTGTGACTTTTGTCATTGAAATGAGTTGGTAAGAAGTAGCAAATCTGAATTGAATTGAAGTTACAAATATATTTGAAGTGTTGCAACAAGGGGTATTATGGTCTATTTGGCTAAAATCATCTCCTTCATTGTTTTAAGCGTCAACCTCCTAGCCAAACGTTTTCCTAAGTTAGCTCTTGATTCTCATTGAAGTCGATCCTTGAAGAAACAGGAGCTAAAAAATCAGAAGAGAGAATGAAACAACCCGAAAATTCGGTTTTTCAAAAAAAATTGAAGCTTTTGGCTTGATTTCGTTTCTTTCCCAATTCAGAAAGTCTCTCTCTCAATCCACTTTCCTATCCGGGCTTTCCCGTTTCTCTCAACCGAAAACGTCTTTTTCCTGGGCGTTTTCCTCCTTCGTCCTCCCGTGCGCCATCGTCCTCACGCCATCTTCATCGTTGCCGCTCCCGTTAGCGCCTCGCCACCTCACCTAGCCACCTTGGCTTCTACCACCTTCTCTGCCACCTCTCACCGCCACCTCGCCCTGCTTTTTCCCTCCCCAGCGCCGTTCAGGCTCGGTCATCCGCGTAGCCGCCCACGCGTCGTGCGCTCCTCCACCCTCCACTGGAGCCACCGCCTATCCCCAGCTATAAAAGCCTCTCCCGCTGCACCATCCCCTTAATCACCCTCCTCTCCACCCCTCAATCACCTTCTTCCGTCCCCAACGCCGGCAAATTCAAAGGAACCCCGCCACCCTGTTCTTCTTCCTCGGCGAGCCTGACGCTAATTCGCCGCCTCCATCCACCCAATCACCAAATCAACCCCACAGTAAGCTCCGCCTCACCTCCCTGAGTCTTTCCCTAAACTCCCCGCCGCTATCCCCACCAGAGTGTCGACGGCACCGCTACTCCCCACCGCTCCACTCATGGCCACCGTGGACAGCCCACCTCAAAGCTCCCCAAACCTAGCCGCAACCACCCCCGAGCTCCTATCACCCCACTAAAGCTCAATCACCACTCCCCTTGGCCGGAGTTCCGTCCTCATCTTCCCCTGCTCCAGCGATGCGCCCTCTCCGCCGACGTACCATGCCCGAACCTCCTCTACCCTCCCAAACCCCCAAAATGGGTTCCCCTTGGCTCGTGGATGCATCCCACACCACTCCCCATCGCTGCCGGCCACCGGAGCGCCAGAGCACCGCTGGCTTTCCTCCTCCTCGGCTCAGGTGAGCGCGCTGGCCTTCGGTCGTGCGGCTCAAACCGCACCCGACGTTGGGCCTTTAAGGCCAGCCCAATTAGCCTTCGAGCCCAACAAGCCAATGGGCTTAGCCCATTAATATTTCAAGCCCGTCCTTATTTTGGCCATTCACTGTTTGTTCTTATCAGCTCGAGTATTATTCATCACTGTACACAGTAACTGCTGTTTCACCATCCAAAAGAGCTGATTACTTTTCATTTTTTAGAAAACAGTAACCCTGATTAATGTTCACACCAAAAGTAGTTAAATTAGTTACTGTTCACTAACCATTTTTCATTCATGAACAGTAAAGTCAGTATTGTTCATTATCCGATAATATTTATCCCCAAAACCCTAATTCGACTTTATATACCTGCTTCGATCATTTCGAGCTCGTGAATCCAAATCTCGACTCTGTTCAGTTCAATTAAACACTAGATAAATCCCCACCATCCCACACCATCTTTCTTTATGTTTCTTTTTCGAATTTCTTTACTTGCATGTTGTTCCCAGCTTATTACTTGTCGAGCTAGATTTTATTTGGTTTATTTTATTTTGTTTTGCGTTAAGTCACGACTTTGACGACCAAGCTCCGGAAGACGCTAGAAAAGACCAGTATTTAGAAGACTTTGTGCAAGGAGGCAAGTCGCATTCCTTTGATCATTTTGAACATATATTTCATGTATTTATATTATTACTTTTATTACTATATTTGTGTCAATTACTTTAAATATTGAAATAATACTTTTGAATGCCATGTTAAATAGATAAATCCCGTTACCCCACATACAAACCCATCTAGCTCTAGTAGGTCATATTCACCTTGATAAGTTTGCATAAAATGATAGCTATACAAGTAGCATTATAACACAATGTATTTATAAATCCTGAAAAGTAGTATTGGCATTTCGCCAATGGTTTTGGAGGACAGTTAAGGGTTTGGACCAGGAAGTTGGATACCCAATAGACTTGATAAAAATGAGTCGAAGGTGGCGCCCGGGGGTGGAAAGCCACGAGTTGGTTGTTAGTCCACTCCCCCACTAAAGACAAGTAAGGACAAAAACCTTGTGCCAAAGTAACAGACACAGAAATCGCTCAATCACAGGTGAGACCATTCCTCCCTGGCTTAATACACTGCTCTTCCGATTGAATATCTACAGGATGTCAACTACTCTTGTGCGATAGAGGAGAAGGAATTGGGTGGGATAGGAGTGGGCCTATAGGGACACTCGCTGGTCTACACAATGGTAGGCACCGTCAGCATTGGGCCACGAGATCCACTGTTGGTCGGTGGTTTCCCGATGGCTATATGGTCCAAGGTCCTACCGAGTAGAGGCTAAAAAGGTCGAGCAGTGAAAAGGCTTTGTTATCTCAGCTCAGTCGTACGCTAACGTGTTGCGTGTCTGTGATCTGACAGTATGAGCATGATATATCTTGTGGGTAAAGTTGGGCAACTCTGCAGAATATAATCAAAAGTATTCGAATACGTCGTGCTTCTGGTTAATAAAGCTGTGTTCATGGGTGATTCCAATACATGGGACATAAGTAGAGATTTTGAGATGTTAAGTTGGTAATTACAAGTGTTGAGAAACCCCTGATGTTATATTTATTATTGTTTTACTATTTTAAATATAAATTGTTTTATCTCAAATAATGCATCCACATATGCCTGATAAGGTAAAACCCTAAACGATCCATTGAACTCCTAGCATGTAATTATTTAGCTTTTCCGTGTGGCTTATTGAGTACGGTTATGTACTCATTCTTGCAATATCATTTACAGAAGAAACCAGGGAATATGCTGAGGATCTTGTTGAGCAGGATTTTGGTGGACCCCCGGACGACAGTGATTACTGTTATTAGGTCTTGACCACGCTAAGCGTGCATGTGGTTTGGAAGTTCTTTTTATCTTGTGTTATATTAAATTTGGGCTTGAATGCTCGTGTTAATGTTAAAACCGGCTGTTAAACTTTAACTTTATGTAATAAAAGTCTGGTTTTTTGTTGTAATCGGAAGCTTATTTGCAATGCTACTTGCTTCACAACTGTACATTTTAGACGGTTGTAAAAGGTTTAACGGTTCCAAAATTCGAAGCTGTTACAGTGAAGCTACAGCCGGAGCTGAAAAATTAGGATCCGGAACTTTACCCAAAATGCCCTTATTTGTGCAGCCGCGCCGCCGCCGCCGTGGCTGATTGGTCCGAATCGAAGGAACAAGGGTGAAGCTTACTACACTGCACGGCAAATCATCCTTTTTCTAGCCGTCGTGAATCACTAGGCTCGCCATTAGGTCAAACCCACTGATGCAAGGAAAGCAATGGCAATCCTGAGTAAGGATCTAACCGAGCCAAGCTGTAACCGGAATCGCCGTAGCACAGAATGTTCCATGTAGTATATGACCTGCGGAGCAGAAACAAAATCTCACCCCGGAGAACAGGGCTGCATGTCCCACGGAAATCCAAAACGTACAAGAAAATCCACGCGGCTCGACCCACCCTACCAAACCTGGCTGAAAGCGGACGCGGGGTTCCCGGCCCGCCCGGCCCGACCCGGCCCATCGCCATCCGCCAACCTCCCTCCTGTTCTCTTCAAATTAAAAAGCCACCACCACCCTCTCCTCCTCCGCCTCCAGTCCGCCACTGTCTCCGATTCCGCAGCCCGCAATTCCACCGCCCAGCTCGGCTTTCCTCCCCTGTCTCGCGGTGAGTCGCCGCAATGCCTCCGGACGGCGACGCCGACCTGGCCGCGGACGAGCTCCAGAGCCTCAGCTTCGGCTCCTCCGAGCGCTCCCGCTCCGCCTCCACCGTCTCCACCGCCACCGCCTCCTGCTCCACCTCCTCCTCCGGGCCCCTCCCCCCTCGGGTCGCCGCCGCCGCCCCCTCCACCGTCCCGCGCCTCGGCGCCGTCGCGCTCTCCGACATCCGCTTCGTGCGCCGGCTCGGCGCGGGGGACATCGGCAGCGTCTACCTGGCCGAGGTCAAGGGGAAGGGGGACACCGCCTCGAGCGCGCTGGTGGCGGCCAAGGTGATGGACAGGAAGGAGCTCGAGGGGAGGAACAAGGAGGGGCGCGCGCGCACGGAGCGTGAGATCCTCGAGGCCGTCGACCACCCCTTCCTCCCGCGCCTCTACGGCGTCGCCGAGGGCGACCGGTGGTCATGCCTCCTCACCGAGTTCTGCCCCGGCGGCGATCTCCACGTCCTCCGCCAGCGGCAGCCGCACCGCCGCTTCTCAGAGGCCGCGGTCAGGTACTTCACATCGATTCCCCGATTACCACCTTGTTTACATATGCATTCATCGTGTATACCTCGAAATCAAGCGATTTTAGAGTGATAAAGATGCAGTTTTTGTAAGATGTTAAAAACCAATTCTTCCATTCCGCACAGTCACACTTGCAAGTTTTCATGCGATTTTAAAGCCGTGAAGTATCTATTAAGCTGGTGATCATAGTCTTTTTTGGAGAACAATGTGTCTGGTTTCCTGCGTTCTTGTTGGCTTTGTTTATTGGTTTTGGTACTTTTTTGGGTGCTTTTTTCTGTCTCCTTTACGTATAGTATACTATTTTAAGGATCTAGTGGATGCAGCTCAGTTGTTCTGTGCATGGTTTGGCCCCATGTGTCTTCTGTTTGGCATGCATCTGTCCATTTATATCGTACATGTTTAGTTGGAGTGCCTTTCATCCTGAATACACACCGCATAATATCAGATTGCTTCTTTTTGGATGCATCCTTAACCAAAATGATACCAGAGAGCCTCCAGAACAATATATGACTGTGACATATGAGGATGAGAACATTTTGCAGATGAAGCCATGAAACATGTATTCAACATCGTTTTCTCTGTTTCTTCTGGAAATGCACTCATGTGGTAGGAGTAGGAAGCATCACGTGTTGGGCTCTCAGCTCTCACTGTCACAATACAGTTTCTTGCTTTGAGCCATACCGAACACTGAAGCCAAGCAGGTGCACGCAGTCAGTCACACAGTCGCACGCCCATATCACCCTCCATCGCAATCGCTAGTCAGGAAGTGTTTGCATGTGGACACCTACAGTGGCCTGAAGCAAAGCCTGCCCGTATGGAAGTAAAGCTGCGCTTGTCATATGCGTTTGCACGTTTGCTCCTTCCAGGCAATTAGGAATCCCCCTGCATCACACAACTAGGATCTTTTTCTTGCCTTATCTCTGGTGATAATCAATTAATCACTGCCTGCCAATATTATCTTCCCACTATACACGGATAGTGATGTTATTTCCTTCCGGAATAAACTTAAAAGAGCATTAATCTCCGCCGTAATACCCTGTGGAATACCTTCATGTAGACCATGGCCGAGATTAAAAGGCAAAATACGTCCACTTTACTAAACTGTACAGATAGGAAACAGTGGTAGCATTATTGCCAACGTTTGCCCAATTACAGCATCATGTGGCTGTATTCATTTAGATCAGTAGTCCGGCAATAGCATTCACTTGTAGAGTTGTAGTCAACTCAAACCTACAAGCTGCTAGTGTACCACCGTTGTCTATTGCCGGCCAAGTTAGCAAGATTTTCCATTTTGAGATATAGAAATGAGGTTAGATCAACTGCAAAAATACTAGTAACAGTAGATCTGTAGACTATAGAGTGACTAACAAATATCGAAGTTACTGACAAATGACAAACCAAGTGCCTGCAGTTTTTAGTGTCTTGCCTTAAACTCTGAAAAAACGAGGCTAACCATGAATTCACAGATCAGCGACGAAATACAGTTGTATGCTTTCGGCGCCACTCTATGCACCTCATTTAAGAAGTCCACGTCGTACAGCTCGAAATACAGCGTTGTGCCATGTGGATTCCAACCCAAGAGAATCAATCCTCATTTCAAGGTGTAGTAGTACTAGTCCTATAGCTTGCAATGCAATGCAATGCAATGGCGTTGTGAATTTTGATGGTACACGCATACCTGCCTACGACCAACCACATTGCCATCAACGCATGGTAAAGTCAGGTTGTACTATTACCGGTGAGACACGAGCCAAGCCCTTGTACTACGGCTCCAGAACCGCTTGGAGAACATGGCTTCATAATTTATATTACTCTCATGGATAGATGCCATTGGTCAATCAGGCTTTTATTAACCACCATGTGATGAGCGAGAATCACAGCTCTGAAACACACACACCTCGGCCTATGGCTATTATGAACGGATTCACTCGAGATCAACGTAGGGTACTTGATGTAAGGATTAATCTAATTAACCCAAGGAATTATCAAAGGAATTATCAATTGAGGTGCATTGCTTTCTTACATTAAACTAGCCTTCCAACGTGCAACTCCCAACATCAATGATGCACTAATTCGAGTACTGTCTGCTCCCTTTTTCCTCTGCTCCTTGTGACTTTCGCTTGGTACTGGAGCGCACAGTGGCATCCACCATGCCAGCATCAGTACAGATTCAGATACAGGTGACTCTGTCGTTCTCACGTATGTGGGTTCTTTTGGTTGCATACTTGCATCGTGTCAATAAAGTCAATGGATGTGCTTATATACTTTTGTACGATTGCAAATAACACTTGGAGGTTCTAACTTCTAACCACTAGTTGATGAACGCTGCACTAAATTCAAATCTCAATTTTGATGTTTCATTTGCAAGGAAATGCATCTCTTTATGTGCCATTTTGCATGGCCAGTTTATTTGTTTTGATTTGATTGTATGATAGCGGCTGCTAAATCAACGACGATTTATTGGAGCTGCTGAATGATGATGACACATTGACATTGTTACTCACTGCGGCAGATTCTACGCGGCGGAGGTGGTGGCCGCGTTGGAATACATCCACATGATGGACATCGTGTACCGGGACCTCAAGCCGGAGAACGTCCTCGTCCGCGCCGACGGCCACATCATGCTCACCGACTTTGACCTCTCCCTCAAGTGCGACCCCACGGCCCCGACGCCGGCGCACGTCATCTCGGACCCCATGTCCCTCGCCGGATACTCCTCGATGTCCACGTCGTGCATCATCCCGTCCTGCATTGTCCCCGCGGTGTCGTGCTTCCAGCTCTTCCCCGGCCGTGGCCGCCGGCGCCGGCGCCGCAAGAAGACATCAAGTAGCGCCAACAGCAGCTTCCCCACCGGTGCACTCGACCTGGAGTTCGTGGCAGAGCCGGTGGAGCTACGGTCAATGTCGTTCGTGGGCACGCACGAGTACCTCGCCCCGGAGATCGTCTCCGGCGAGGGCCACGGCAGCTCAGTCGACTGGTGGACCCTCGGCATCTTCATCTTCGAGCTGCTCTACGGCGTGACGCCGTTCAAGGGCTACGACAACGAGATGACCCTGGCCAACATCGTGGCGCGCGCCCTCGAGTTCCCCAAGGAGCCGTCCGTGTCGTCGGCCGCCAAGGACCTCGTCACGGCGCTCCTCGCCAAGGACCCGACGCGGCGGCTCGGGGCCACGGTCGGCGCGGCGGCCATCAAGCGGCACCCGTTCTTCAACGGCGTGAACTGGGCGCTGCTCCGGTGCGCCACGCCGCCGTACGTGCCCCCGCCGTTCAGCATCGCGACCGCCACCGCCGCCGGTGGCGGCAACAACGCCAACGATGACATGTCGGACGACAGTTGTCCCGGCACTCCCGTGGAGTACTACTAGACAAGGCAAGGAAGCTCCCATGTACGTGCAAAAAGAAGCCGCCATTGCCGAGCCGGGACCCAAGCGCCTCTTGTCCGACCCGGCGCACGTGGTGGGGATGGATATGCGGCGCGCACGAGGCAACCACCGCCGGGCCGGGGGAGCAGGGCGCGCAGGCGCTGCGTTGTCGCGTCAAATAGTTGCCGGCTGCGTGTCTCCGAGAGAGCAGCTAGCTCGCGCGGGCGCGCCATGACAAGCGACAACGGACACACCGCTCCATTAGCTACTTGCTATAATATACAGTAGAGTTGTATTATGTGCATTACTGCTTGCTAAGATCGAAGGCATTGCTCCAAGTTGTTTCCGCGAAGATGGGAATAATCCATGTGTGTTTCTGGTATGGAAATGGGATATTGAGATCAGTGGCGGAGCTTAGGTCTGGGGGACTTGGGCTGTGCTTTTTTGGGCCGGTACAAGGCTCGGTCGGCACGGTACGGTCCAAGCACGACACGTCACGTGGCATGCCGGCACGGCACGGCATGAACGGCGGGTCGAGTTGGGCCTAAGAATGCGGTCCATCGGATGACACGACACGACACGGTTAGTTGGCCGTGCTCGGGCCGGCACGGTATGAAAGAGGCCCGGCCCTTTCCGTGGCCTAGTCCCCCTGACCTGGCCCAACTCTCCCCCTGGCTTAGCCCAATTTCCCCAGCCTGTACCAACCTCGTCCCCCACTCCCTCCAGCTTGGCCCAACTCCCCACATGGCTCTCCTATCCCCAACCCCCCTCTCGACATCCTGAGTTTTTTCCCGAAATATTTATGTGTCCATGTTTTTGCGAAATTAATTCAGTTTTAACTAGGTTTTTAACGAGATGGTTACAAGAGAAATGAATATAGCGGTCGCCGCCGCCATCTATTGTTACTTAGGGTTAGGCTTGTGTCGGCACGGCAAAACCTCAACATGACGGGCTTTGAGCTGTGCCTGGACCTGATCAGAGGCGAGGCGGAGTGGCTAGGCCGAGCCAGCACGGCACGAAGCCCAATGCCGTGCCGGGACGGCCCAATGCCCACCACTAGCGGAGCTTGACCAAATATCAAGGGATTGCTTGTAAGAGACGGAACATCAACATTAAAAAACTAAACTTTGAACTTGCGAGTTAACAGACTACAGAGGAGCTTGCGAGTTAACACACTACAGAGGGCAAAACTAATGATTTTTCAGCCTAATGTATAATATAATCTATTAGCTTCTTGCTGCTGCATACATAGGATGTCAAAACGGAAGGGGACCGCGGCGTAGGGCGGCCTTCGTGAAGCTCCGCCCCTAACTGAGATGGCAGGAGAGGTACGCGGCTAATGATACGGAGCGCTGGGGGAGGGTGGATTGGGTCTCGGCTTTGGGTGGCAACCGGGGGACACGAGCGCGTGGAAAGGGAGACGGGAGCGCCGTGGCGGATCATTGGTTTGCCCGGGAATTCTGCGCGATGCTCTTCCCACCGCGCTCGTGCGCTTCGCTTTGCGATGTGTACACAGCGAAAGCGGAGTAGATATACAGCGAAAGCAACGGCAGTTGTAAAGAGGTAAAGGGCATGTACGCAGGCTGCAGTTACAATGATTATTCAGGCTATGCGCCCGCCATGAGATGAAATACAGGTCAAACCAACCGTGGAAAGAAAAGGGCAAACCAAAGACTTTCGACGAAAGGAGCACCCTGTCCTTACACCGTCTTGTTGGTATAAATCTCGAGTGAACCAAGAACGCGGATATTTCGCGAAACAACCAGCATCGAAAGGCAGTTTTTTAATGGTAAGCTGATCGAGAAATGGCTAAAATAGGACAAATTTTGCCGTGTATTCTACTGGTAGTATTAATCAAATCTGATCGTTGATTTATTAAGGGTATAACAGATTTTTTTCTTTGTATTTATATATTTTTTCTGTGGAGGTATTATGGATTTTTTTCAAATAGGGTTGAAAGTATTACTCTTGTGTCGTGTGATCTTCACATGGGCAGTTGTAATTCTATTCTTTTGGGATTCTACTACTCATACTAGCAGATATAGTATAACTAAATCCAAACTAATCGGAACTATTAGATAAAAAAATGAGCAACCCATATTAAATTGATTGTACCGTAAAAGAGCTCTAAAATAAAGAGTTATTTTACTATATAGTAAAAATGAATATGGGTTGTCCATTCTTCTCGATCCAATGAATCAGATTAGCTAGTATTTAATTATACTTCCTCTACTAATATGTGTAGTAGAATCTAGATAGGGGTAACCATATGCAGTATTCCCAAATTTGACAGGAGCTATCCTCAGCCCCTGAAGCAAGAAGTCATGAACGATCCCTTGATGCGATCCTACATCTGAAACCTCGTGGAAGACGAGCTTGACTCATGCGATGAGCTTGATGGTGAAGCACGTGGAATTGAAGCTCAGCTCGGCTCACTAGAAGGTACATTGCGTTATCTGGGTATACCAGAAAACAAGACAGGATCATATCTCAACAAGACATCAGAATCTAGCTCCAGAGCCAGCTCAAAGGTGAGCAAGAACAAGAAGGAGGCACTGCTTTCCAAGGTACTGGCAAAGAAGAGGAGGAGGAGGGCACTGTCCAAGTAGTTCCTAAATCTACTGGTGTCTGTGGTCAGATTTAGTTTTAGTTCTGATTAACTGAGTGACGCCCTACGCAGATTACTACTTAGGCCTCATATTCAGAATATCAAATACTGCGAGATTTTCTGTTCACCCAACAACTGCAGTTGGATACTTTGGATCAGAGAGTAGCTCTATCAATCATGGCTGCACCGACTACATCAACTTTTTACAGAACCTTATCATTTCATGGCTTAAAGTGGCCAGCTATGGACTGCACTTGGAATCAATCAATACCTCACAGGTACAGAGTCTTCCTATGGCTAGCTTTTAGAGGTCATCTAAACACCAGAGACAACATGACAGTCAAACATTGGACACAGGACCCACATTGTGACATCTGCCTTGCAGCGGAAACAATTGATCACATTATCTTGCGGTGCCAGCTTGCAGATAGTCTATGGACAAGAATAGGTCTTACAAAGGAAGCAAACTCAGCTCAGAACATACTGCAATTTCTCGAAAAGGTTATGACAAAGGATAAAATTTTTCATAAAATTTGGCCAATTTGTTTTGCGGCATGCGCGCACATATTATGGATTATAAGAAATAATCGAGTCTTTCAACAAGCTGAGAACAATGTGACGATCCTACTGCGGAAGATTCAAAGCTTGATCACTCTTTGGACGCATCGGACTAAACCAAAATACCAAAATGATATGCGATAGTGGTGCCTGATGTTTTTGTAACTTTTTACGTTCAGCATTATTTTCGGTTTTTCTTTCTTTCGTTCATTTTCTTTTCTTTCTTTACTTTTGTAAAGTTTTGTTTGACAATCATTACAATTTAATGGTCATAAGGTAGAGTTCCCTCTACCTTCTTACATAAAAAAAAAATCAGTAGTAATGCTGCGTCTGCTTGTAGTTTCTGCAACGACTAGCACTCGATAGTACTCGTTCCCCGCATCTTTCCTTCACATGCAAGAATGCATTTGACCTTAATTTGAGCGAAACGAATACGACAAGAAGACTCGGAGATAGATACTCATGTAATTTACGGACGTACGTTCGGATTGCTTCATTCAGTAGTCTGCCACTGCCAGATAGGAGGCTATCGAAGCGGATACAGACGGATATCACTCATCTCGTATCTTTTTTTTCTTCTTGGAATCGAAGTTAAACACGGACAGCGTCGGATATAAATACAAATGCAGATAGTCTCGATCATGAATACAGAGCGAATACATACCGAACCGAATACGGATTATCTCGATCACGAATATTTAATCGAATATTTCGCGAAAACAAAAACTATATATATCGCACATATAAAAATCAACCAACCATACTACATATCCAAAATACAACTACAGGAGATTTGATTATTTGACACTGCCAAAGATATGCAAATTCAGGATTTGCCACTTATGTGTCTCTGACATGTAGTCCTGGGACCCAGATGTCATTCACACATGGAATGACAAATCCTAAAACCCACATCTTTGCAGTGGCAAATAATTGATTATTTATATATACAAAGCCTACAGACCAGTAACAATAACTAGTTAGGGGATACAAAGAATGTTGACTGGTAGTAAGTCTGCAGCATCCCAATTTTTTAGTTTTTCAAATTCTTTAATTTAAAATATGGTTTTATAAAATTTTCATGGTTTTCTAGAATTTAAAAGAGCTTAAATAGATTTTTCATAAATTAAAATAATTTAATATGAATAAACCAAATATTCATTATATTCAAAAGTATTTTATTTAAGTTCCTTATGTTCAAAAGTACTTTTATAATTTTTACGAGTTCTTTTGCTATTTTTCTTGACTTATTTGGATTTTTTGTATTTTCAAAAAATAAAAAATAATTAAATACTTGAAAGCTTCGTGGGTCGATTTCTCTTTCCGGCCCACTGTTCCTATAGTTTACCGGATATCCGAGACAGTGTTTACGGATACTATCCGATAAATTATCCGCATAACTCCTTCCCGATTTTGTTTCCGTATCCGGCAAAAACTATGCGGCTCTGAATCCGAAATTCGAGAAAAATCCCAGATATCCGGTTTCACACTCCGAATAAGATCCGAATTTATTCGGACGAACGGATGATCAAGAACTATCCGCTCCGTTTGCATCCTTAATGCTAGGGAAAAGGCATTGAAGTAGTCAATATAGAGTATCTACAGTGCAGTAGCATTAGGTGCGATCTACATCTTCTAATCAGGAAGCAAAGGTCTAGATCATCCGTTGTAGTACTTCACTATAGCATTTTCTACAGTAAAATCACTTTCGTATTGGACTCACTGTTGACACAGTGTGTAGAGTACTTTTTGCCTCCTCATATAATATTATTCACAGAATGAATCCCTACATTGTATAGATGATCCGGATCACTGCCAGTCAACGTAACAGCTTCTTCTTTTCTTGAAGAGATGGCTACAAACGTGGCTGTCCGGTGGTCGCCATATAGCTAGCTAGCCTTGCCGCACTCCACGATTTTTCAGTTATCGCGCAGCCGTGTTTTAGGCCTGAACTGATGCGGTCGGCACGGCCCAGCTTGACAAACAAACAGATGGCGAAGTGGGCTTGTGCTTCTATCTGAGTGAAAAAGAGCCTCCAAGTCACGTGAATTCCCCTCTATCTGAGCCGCCCAGCGTCGATCCAACGGCGTGTGATCGCGAATCTTATCCGCGATCCAAATCCCGAGGTGTAAACGGGGGAGAAATAGAGAGAGAATAACGCAAGGATCCTATTAGGAAAAACACCTCCAAGTCACACATGAATCCCCCTTCGATCCGAATACGGAGCACGATCGCAGATTTTATCCGCGGTCCTAATCAAAAGGTGTAAATGAATAGTGACGAATGTGCCAGGCACAGTCGTCGCCACCGCCTCCTGCCCAGGCCACGCCCCCGCAGCCACTTCACTGTCGCACAGCACCGCTCGCACGTCTACAATGTGGAGCTAGTATAGGAGCAGGGGGTACAGCTGTACTTCCAATTTTTTTGGAAAAATACCTGTTATATATAGTGTGTATATATACATATAATAAATTTTGGTACCACCAATAACATTTGTGATTATATGTAAGTGTTATATTTTATGTTAATATATAGAATTGTATAGATTATGTATCATGTAGAATTGAACAATTAGTAGTGAGTTAGTCGGTTAGTTACGAGTTAGTAAAACTATATGTTACTTAAGTTCTCATTTCTATCGTGCAAATTCTGGCTTCGCCGCTACGCGTCAGAGATGCCTATGTAGCGTGACATGCCCAACGGCCTCTGTGATCCGCGCATTGCCGGGTGCGCTGCCGTCGCCGCTCGCCGTAGCGCCACCTCCACTGCCGACCACCTCCGAGATGCCTCGCGTCCATTATTTCGGCAAGGTAGAGGGGCAAGGAGCTCCAATGTTCCATGCATGGCTCGATCTTTGGTTTCGATGAGGGAGTCGATCGGGGGATATCATCAGATTACCCCTTCCAATCTTGAATCATGGTTAGAAACGAACAGTAGTGAAGCCAATTAATACGTTAATTCTTTCCATCGATGTTCTTTTTGGTTTTGTGTTCACAAAGAAAAAGATTGTTCTTGTCTGGTTTTTAAAAATTGTCAGAACCTGCCATTGAAGTAAATTCACAACCTTGTTTCTCTTGTGTACTGCCACTATACAAGCTGACTTCAATCCTACTTAACATTGAGATCAATTCAGAATTAAGCCAGTAACTTCGAAAACCACAAGTTTAGATACACTGACAATGCTTGGAAATGCAGCTCAATTGTTGGATGCTGACGCCTACGAATAGTTCAGTTTCAGTCTACCGACAGCACACAGCTGATCAATATCCCAAGCCAGCAGTTGTGTTCAGGCGTTCAGCTCCAATGGATATTGTTAGCGAATATCTTCCTTCTTGATGTACAGGTTGTATAGGAGATATATTCTTTCAATGTATAGAGATTGTTATCTCTTATTTCCATAACCGCATGATTTGGTTGTTGTAATCCGAGATTGTGGCGGTTGTATCCTGTAGCACATCCGGTAATATAAGTGATCCTCGCCCCGGCTTTTGCCGTGTGTGTTGTGCTCTCTTCCTCGTTCTAGTTCTTTCATGGTATCAGATTGATCTACGATCTTTCCCCACTGCTTCCGCATCATGCCGACCGGTGAGCACTCAGCCACCGGTTCCCACATACCCGCCGGTGACCTCACCTCCGCCATCGCACCCCTCATGGCCTCCACACTAGTGTTGACACTACCTCCCTCCTCCCAAGTCATCAATGTCATGAGCATCAAGACACATATACCTGTGTCTCTCGATCTGAAGACACCCAACTACACCAAGTGATGCACTTTCTTCCTCACCATGGTGGGTAAGTTTCGTCTTCTCTCTCACGTCGACGGCACCAATGCTCAACCCGACGACCTTGATTGGATTCAACACGACTTCACGGTCCTCACATGGTTGTATGGTTATGTAGGATCGTTAATGATAATCAGAAGGAGATGAATGATTGTGTAATATTTTTTTCACCTGACTGGTAGAACAGAACTTGATGTAGATGAAATCACCAACCAGTGCACCGCCGGTGGAACTTCACGCAATTAATGACACCAACAGTAGAGCATGTCGCCAAACCCGCACGACAGAATCCCCTGGATGTTGTCGCGCAGCACCTTCCTGTGCCGCTTCGCACCGCCCTTCCTGAGCCCCTAATCCCCATATCAATTCTCTGTTCTCCTGGATGCGGCGACGTTGGACACAAGCAAAAGCATGGCACACGAAATCGCAGTGCAGAAAAAGATCAAGCGCTGGAAGCAATTAGTAGATGGCAATCTTTTTTCTTCTCTAAGCAAAAGCATCTACTCTTGTTTCTCACGGCCAAAACACCACACTGCCAACTTCTTGATTAACACAATGCACAAAAGTATTTCTCTAGTACATGCTATTGATGACACAAACAGCCAAGAACATCTAATCACCTCTCCCATGAAAACCTTTTCTCTGCAGCCGCCACCAAAGACGCTCACGTCTAAAGCCGCTGCCAGCTCCTTTTAATTTCCTGCCGCACACAGCCTCCGCACGTACGGCTCACAAACCCGAATGCCTTCAGTATTGGCGCCTAAACCCCATACATACGACCCATTAGTCCTAGGACCTAATACGTAGACTTTTACACCAGATTACATAACTAATTTTGGACACCCCAAAATTATCACATCTCGTAGCCTCCGGATCGCACCTCCGTAGCTCTAACACGTATAATCCATCTTTGATCTCCACGTGTCCCAACTCGAGCCTGACCGTCTCCTCCAGCATCCTCGACCTGTTGCACTATGACTTCGCACTAAGCCACCTCCCGGTCACCGCCGTAGACCACGATCGCCTCCAAGTTACCTTGCACATGCAACGACTAAAACACCATCTTTTTCCGGAACAAGTTCTTCCTAACTTGACCGATATAAGTCCACCGACACACGTCTCAAAAAACACCAGTACCCAACATTGTCAATTATTCATCAACTAAAATATCATAGACCTAGCCACATGGTCTAACAGGTTCCAATATCATCATGGAGCTCAACCAATCCGCCCGAGACCTATGGACGCGTTCTGAAGAGCTCTTCCTCGACAACATGGAGGCCCGAGCCATCTACCTTGAGGCTGAGTTCACAATACTCGTCCAAGGTGACCTCTCCATCACCTCTTACTGCCAGCGCCAGAAGACACTTGCGTATTACCTTCGCGACGCCAGCCAGCCAGTCTTCGATCGACGTCTCATCCTCAACACGCTGTGTGGTCTCAACGAGTGATTCTCCAATGTCACCACCGTGCTCTCCATGCAAGCTCCGTTCCCGTCGTTTAGCCATGCTCGCTTCTCTCTTCTGATGTAGGAGTTGCACAATATGAACAACTCCAAGATTGCTACCGGCACCGCCCTCCTTAGGACCACAACTAGTTCGGGCGTCTTCCATTTGTCTTGCGCCAACTCTTCATGTCATGACTATCGCAGCGACAACACCTCCTCTGGCCGCGACAAAGGGCGCTGCAAAGGGAAGAAGGGCAAGACCAACAGTGACCGTAGCACTGCTCCTCCACGCCTGACATCTACTCTGCACGGCTTGTGGGTTTGTTTCATCCCATGGACTGCTTAGGGCCAGGGCCAACAATGGCCCCCATGTGGCGCCCAGCCACCAGCGTCCTCCCTTCCTCAAGCATACAACACGATGTACGAACCTGAACCATCCCCGACAGCACCATCCTCTTCCTGGGATTCGGCTTCCATGCATAGAGATTGTTATCTCTTATTTCCATAATCACATGATTTGGTTGTTGTAATCTGGGATTGTGCCAGTTGTATTCAGTAGCACATCTGGCAATATAAGTGATCCTCGGCCTCGGCTTTTGCCGTGCGCGCGCTGTGCTTTTCTCTTCCTCGTTCTAGTTCCTTGAGATATGACTACACACTCACCAACACAAGAACAAAAATAACTAGAATAACAGTGGCAACCAGGGGTGGAGATGGGCCTCGGGCGGTTGGGCAACGGCCCGAGGCTCAGAAAAAATAGTAATGGAAATTTTTAAATATATATAACAAAAAAATTAGTGAACAACAGTAAGGCCCGAGGCTGTTTGGCCGGCCCGAGACGCCAAAGCCGACCCAGCAGAGAGGCCCAGCGCCAGCGCGCAGTGCCCCTCCCGAGCGGCCCAAAATGCAGCGAAGCACCAGGAGGCAGGGGGCCAGGAGCTGAGGCTCATTCGGTCATCACTCATTCCCCAATCTCTTTTCTCTGCTGCTTTCCTCCTCCGGTCCTCCCACTGGTGGCTCCCCGCGCCGCGCGCCGACACCTCCGGCGCTCGCGCCGGCCGCCCGGCGGCCGGCGCACGGAGGCTCCATCGCTCGCTCCTCCCGGCTCCCCAGTCCCCTCCCGGCGCATCCGGCTCGGCCTTCGCGCGCCGGCGGTTCGGCCCGTCCTGCCGCCGTCGCTCGGCACCAGCGGCGCGGCCCCTCGGCCCTCCCTTCTAGCGCCGCCGCCCGCGCCGCCGGCTCGGCGAGCCTAGATCTGCTGCGCCCAGCCGCGGGCCGCGCGCCCGCCGCCGCCGGCCGCCGCGCCGGGTCCACTCCGGCGCTCGTGCCGCCGCTGGTTCCAACTCCCTGCCTCCCTTGCCGGCGTCGCCACTCTCGGCTCTCCTACTCCTAGTCTCCTGTGAGGTGAGGACCTGAGGTGGTGAGCTACCGAGCTGACTTACAGCTGAGTATATGTATGAAATATTTGATGTGTTAATTTGTTAGTGTAATGTGTTACTGACTTAACTTTTAAGTACTTAATACTTTGGCAATTGGCATAACACTTTGGCTTGTATAAGTGAGTGAGTTAATTAGTTATGATTTATGAAGTTATGACTTATGAGTTATGAGTATGATTCAATATTTCAATGTATGAGTATGACATATGACAGTATGACAATGTATTAACTTTCTATTTGAATATTTGATGTACTAGGATTAGAAATACATGATGAAGATAACCAAGACATTGACATCTTATTTTCCATCGCAATCCAATCAAACTCCGGAAACAATAGGAACAGGAGGTAGTAACACCCCACAAAATAATTCCCGTGTTGTGCTTAATCCGGATGACATTGTTGCCGATCCCGGGCTTCGAAAACCAATTGAGGAGCTGGATGTGGATATTAGGGATGCCGCTAGAAGGGAGTATTTGCTATTGGGATCATGCCGACCTAGTGGTCATAAATTTCCACGGAAAATGATAGGCGGTAAAATCCGGATGATATGATAAGATCAAATGATCCAAATCTTTGTTAATTAAGCAAAAATTACCTCGTGTTAGTGGTATGTTACATTCTTATTTTTTCTATATTTTTTCTATTTTGTCGTATCGTTAAACATTGAATTCAAATTTTATTTCGATTGTGCATTTGTGTTGTACTTTTGTTATACTTCAGTATTGATAGTATTTGATGTTAGTTATAGATTTATAGCCTTTTAGTTTTGTGCCCGAGGCTCTCTCGAATCCTGGCTCCGCCACTGGTGGCAACAACATCTGATTTTGCTCGCATGATTTTCAAATCTTGAAAGTGATGTACGCTAATCATTGTGTGATGTTCTCTTGCACCAAAAATATATATTTTTAAATGTGATGTATGTGTGTGCCCATGTACGTATTAGACCTGTTCAAATGCCGGGCCGGGCCTGCAAAAGCCCGGTGATAAAGCACCAAGCTCGAGCCTAGAATGAGGCCTGACTACAACGCATTTTCTAGGCCCAAGCCCGGCCCGACACAAAAGCTCGAAGCCCAGAGGTACAACGGAATTACAGATGGAATGCAATGGTAAATGGATATGCAATGAACATTCCAGGTTCACCCATGTGTAGTACCAGCCAGCAGGAGCTAAGCGAGAGGTAGCCTCTTGCTGGTGTCTGACTCAGACTCTTGCAAGGGAGGAGCTTAGTGCCCAAAAAAATGTTTAGAACACAGAAAAAGTACATATCCATCAAATCTAATTGCTCATGCATGGAAGGAAAATTAAGAAAGAGATCATGCAATAGAAAAATAGGAAGATGGCCAGCTTAGTCTTCCATGATACTCAATTCAAAATAACTCATCACAATCAATTTAACTCTAATACTTCTCCATAACCTCATAATTCATAGTTTTAAATGTACATTGCATAACAAAAAATAAAGCCAAGTTCTAGACATTAGTTATAATGTTACATAGCCAAGTTCAAATAGTAGGAATAGATAACACAGTGCACTTCACAAATTCATAACACAATGCACTTCACTAATTCATAAATACGAAAAATGCATGCTAATAAATAGGTAACAACTAACAATTAGTCCAGCTAGTGACAACTCCAGAAGACATCCGTATTCCATAGTCCATATTCCAAAAGACAAGAACTCCATATGAATGTCCTACAAAAGATTAATCGTGGACATGCATTAGACTGTAGTACACATATAGAAAAGGAAAAAAAATTGCAGCTTGCTAGACATTACATTCTAAATATGAAGAACTTTCATCAACATTAGAACTTTCAACATTGCTTGGAGTGCTTGCATTAGCTGCAAAACAAAAGACAATAGACAATACTGTTTGTGAGGCATACTGATTTAGAATAACTTGATCAATTCAGTAAAAATAATAGCTTGATCAATTACCTTTGTGCATTTCCCAACGAAGGGGAGTGCTGCCTTGGGGGCAGCACCGAGCGGGGGAGCGTTGCCTGGGGTGAGAGCCACGAGGGGGAGCGTGGCCTGGGAGGAGCTCATATCGGGATCGGGATTGGGAGAGCTCCCCACTAGGGTTGGGACTTGGGTGTGGGACTAGGATAAGTTAATGGCCCAATTGGCAAGCTGGCAATGGCTCGGGCTGGGCTTTTTTCGGGTTGAAATTTCTAGCCCAAGCCTGGCCCGAAAATAATTCCAGGCTTACATAATAGGCATGAGCCCGGCCTAAGATTAAATCTCAGCCCAGAAAAATGTGTCGGGCTCGAACCGGACCGGGCCATGAACGTGTATAGTACGTATATAGAGGAGTAGCATATGGTACTAGTATACTTACCCTGCAAAACGAAGGAAAGGAGCAAATTAAAGAGGGCGTCTTGAATATTGGGCTATTCATAATCGAAAATAGTGGCCATCTTGTAGCGTTCTAAACGGGCCTGGCCCGTGCAATACTAGAGTTTTAATTGGGCTTATCCAAGTTTACCGGCCCACTACAATCTGCGATATATATATTCCCTCCCACCACACAATCCCTCACCCCACGCCCAACAAAAACCCTAGCCGCCTCCCAGGTAAGGAAGGAGTGTCTCCCCCGCCGCCGCTATGAAGCGCAACCCCCGCGTCACGAGCTCCCGCCGGAAGTGCCGCAAGGCGCACTTCACGGCGCCCTCCTCCGTCCGCCGCGTGCTCATGTCCGCGGCGCTGTCGTCGGAGCTCCGCCACAAGTACAACGTGCGCTCCGTCCCGATCCGCAAGGACGACGAGGTCCAGGTGGTGCGCGGCAGCTACAAGGGCCGCGAGGGCAAGGTCGTGCAGGTCTACCGCCGCCGCTGGGTCATCCACGTCGAGCGGATCACCAGGGAGAAGGTGAACGGCTCCACCGTCAACGTCGGCATCCACCCCTCAAAGGTCATCGTCACCAAGCTCAAGCTGGACAAGGACCGGAAGGCCCTCCTCGACCGCAAGGCCAGCGGCCGCGCCGCCGACAAGGCCAAGGGGAAGTTCACGGCCGACGACGTCGCCGCCGCCGCCGGGGCCGCCTCCTCAACCGGCGCCTCGCTCCAGGAGATTGATTAGGCTCGGGGATCTGCTGCTGGTCGTACTGTCTCTCCCTATCTAGTTTTTTCTTATCTCCGTTTCTGTTGGGAGTTTATGCTACTTGAAAACTGCTGCTTTATCCAATCAAAATGTGTCGATGCGAGTTTTGGAACCTTATGAGGATCTATCCATATCTATGATGTGGCTGTGTCTTGATTTTGAGATATGACCAACTACTCATTATGTGTTTAATTGATCATGCTTTAGTCATCGCTCAGATCTACTAATCGTATGGTTTATAAAGTTATTATGTCCCTGTGTGCGTGTGCGCTGGTTCTTTTGTTATACCTGCCGTTGTAATGTACCAACTGCTACTCATCTAGCAAGTGATGAATTCCTCAGTTGTGTTCTAGTGTTGATCCATTTCTAATTGAAGGCGTGCTGAGGCAGTTGCAAGGCTCCAACTGTGATTCATATATCTGTCAGGATGCTGTGATAGTCCATTAGTAGTAATTGTGTAGTGTGTGTTAGCTAGAAGCCTAGAAACCAAAACTTCCATTAGTTTGAATGCAATTGATCCCTCCAAGTACTTGTGAATAGTGCCAGCCTACTTGTGAATGATAAATAGCTTCAGAATGTGGTGTACCTGGTTACTGCTGCTGATACAAGAGCATGCAAAAGAACTGTATCATGTCTTTGCTTTGTTTGATCTAGTGAATGTGCTGGTAGCGTCTGTTGCTGTATACAACACTGCTGCTGCTGAATTTTGGTTGTTGAAGCTGAAGTTTTTATCTTTACAATAGTGTTTGTAGATCACTGGAAAGGAAAAATGTTGTAACAGATACACAGAGCTAGCAGCAAACTTATCTACCTTAGTTTATCAGCTTAATATTGTTCTACTCAACCAATTTGAGTTGCGGCTAAAAGCTTTGCTGCAAATTTTAAACTATGTTGATTTTTTTTTTTTAATTGTGTTTGGTTGCTTTGAGTTACCGGTTGTTTTTTGATGGCGACAAAGGGTTTGTGATCACTCAAACTGTGAGTACCTTTCAACATTCCAATACTATTTTTATACCTATCCACCTTATGTTCTCAGCTCAATACTGCTGTAATATTCAACCAACCTGACCTGCTAGACTTTACTGCATAATTTAAATTACGTTCGTTTTTTCCTCCAATTGTGCATTGGTTGATTTGAGTTACCCGTCTTTTGAATTGCCTAATTTTAGTGCTAGTAGCTGGAATTGTCTTGTCCTATAACATAGTAAATGATGTACATCAGTTAGTATAATGTGAACTTACTTCTAAAAGCATTGTTGATTGCATGCTTATTCTATCTTGTTGAAAGGCGATTTTTTTAAATATTATTATTTTTAAAGATATTTACAAAAATAAATAGTCGATTAAAAAAATTACAAAAATGTATCTCTGAATGAATCGTCGCTTCAATCGCGGCGAGGATCTGTCCATACATGCGCGATTGAGGAATGAATCGTCAGTTCAACTGGCGACATGAATGAATCGTCAGTTGAACTGGCGACAGGACCTATCGCCAGTTGAACTGGCGATTCCCCAACCCTTATTTTCCCTATTTCACTTAGGTAGTTTGTGATTTTCATAAATTTTAAACGGTACGAAATCTGTTAGACTCGTAATAACATTTTATCATCATCGTATGTTGTTCTACTACGGTTAATTTTGAAGAATTTAGCGATGACGTTTGAGGTATGAGCGATTCGTAAAGGAAGATTAGTGATATTGCCATTCCCAACCCTTATTTTCCTATTTCACTTAGGCGGTTTGTGATTTTCATAAAAATTAAGCGATGCGAAATGTGTTGGACTCGTAATAACATTTTATCATCATCGTATGTTGTTCTACTACGGTTAATTTTCTGAGAATTTAGCGAGGGCGTTTGAGGTATGAGCGATTCGTAAAAAGGAAGATAAGTGATATTGCCATTCGCTCGAATTCATACACTCGATATTACGAACTTGCGTAAGAACGTCATAACACTTAACTAAAATGATAATTGACAACATTGATAATAATATTTTTGTCGTGGTCGCGGCGTCAACGTCTCCCATGTGGATCGCCTCTAGTCGGGGCACCGATGAGGTCCCCATGGTGACGTCGGAATGCCGATGTCTCCTTGGTCTGAGTATTTCGCGTGGCGCATGTCTTGAAGGTGTGCCGGACTCCGCAAATGGAGCACTTCTTCGTGCGACGTCCGGCCGCCTCGTCCATATCGTTCTGATGCGCGCGCACTGCCGCCGGCCAACCTTTCCTTGAGCCTAGCAATGTCCGCGCCCGCATTAGTTGCTCCCGGGATGGATGGCGGTGAAATGGCCAACAACGGCGTAACCATACATCTCTCCACTCCATGTTTGCATCACCGCCTCCTTGGTGAAATAGTGAGAGAGGTCTTGGCCGGGATCTTTGCGCCACCGTCGAGCAGCGGCCATGACATGGGAGCGGGGCCTATGCGAGAAGAAGGGCTTGTTACAAGTGCATACGCAACTATCGCGGCGTAGCGTGCACTCATGGGTGATCCTCTCGCGGTTAGTCCCGCGGCGCCCTTTATCCTCGCACATTATCTCGAGCGAAGCTCCTCGTGCCCATCTTGAATGCCCGTGCATCTCACCCTTCTTGCTCTTCTCCTCCATGTATGCGGTGATCATGGCGGAGTAGAGTACTCATCATTGCCATGGTGAGCGACGCATTCTTGCATCTGTTAACAAAGTAGTTTGTGGTACCGCGAGAATTGCCTCCACAATACCAACCAAAGGGAGACACACGCGCGCGCATGACCAGTTGTAGACCTCGGCTAGGTTGGTTGTCATGATATCATATCGAGCACCACCTGTCATGCGGCGACCCACTTCTCCTCAAGCTCGTGCTCAATCCACCGAGAAGCATTTGACTGTGCCCTGTCTTCCTCGTGACACTAGGGCGTGCGTGGGTAGCCGTGGCAATGCTTGGGGTCTGCGCTTAGCTAGCGGCCCTTGTCGATGCCTCCTTACGTGGGTTTGGGTCCGGTTGTCGAGAATCTTCCATAGTGTGTCGAACTTACGCTGCCGGTTACGGTTGCACGCGCGCTGAACATGTTCATCAAGTCCTTGTTGCGAATCGCTTATAGAAGTTTGCACTCAAGTGCCTCATGCACCACACTCTGCTCAGATCCGGCCATGGAAGTGGAGCGTTCTCTCCTCATTTGTAGTTGTGTTATTGCCGCAGCGAGCCCGCGTCTTTGGTCATGTATGAGGCATACGTTGGGACGGTCATGCACAATGAAATCCTCACATTCTTCGGAACCACGGCCACTATCCGTGTTCTCGCTGAGCAGCGAATGCCACGGAAGAACTTGATTGTTTCCGTCCGTCGCTATTGCGGTCGATGTCGCCCTTGTACCGCCGGCAGAATGTGCCATCGATACACAAGATTGGGCGACGATCTTGGAATGCATTGATGCATGGACCAAGCGCGAAGAATGCTCATTGTAGTACCCTTTTATTAGGCCACCGGATGCGTGGCGTCTTGAATGTCGATATGAGTGCGGGATTCTGTCTTGTATGACTCGCGATTGCCCGGGGAGGTTGTGGTAGGAATCCTCGAGCGTCGAACCTTGATTCCAATGCCTTCGCTTTGCCCTCCAAGCCTTGGCATAGGCGATAGTGTCTTTGGAACCTTGCCTCAATGGCGAATGATGGATCGTGGCTCAAAATCTAGGTTATCCACGATCTCACCGTACATGAGATTGGCAATGAAGCTTGATGACGTTCCGGTGGGGCTCACGACTTCGGACGACGCATGTGTGAGGACCACTATGGAGCACTTCCATGGGTGTCCCACTTGGCCGAAATGCGTGCGCGCCAAGGGCATCCTCTATCTTTGCACTTGACGTCGTAGCATCTTGGGGTAGACTTGACGACGGTGAATGTGCGTCGAACCGACAATGCCCGTAATTTGACCGCATCTTGCCCGACCTCCTTGCATTTGTGCGTAGCTCCTAGTCGACCTCGCTCGTCGTACTCCCATGGTACATAGGAGCCTTCGTTAACGACGAGGTTCTCGAATCGTATGTGTTCCATTCGGATGGAACCGCTCTTTGGTCGCATCATCGTCGTCATCGAACCTTCATCTTGGACAACGCCATGTAATCTTGGTCTTGAGCTCCATCATTTCCACTAGGTCTTCGGCTCCTCCCCTCGTCGGCAAGCCCACTAGCCCGTCTCACCGAATGAGGTAACTCGGTGACATCGGCAACCTCTTGCCCTTACGCCATTGTGTGCGGCGCGCGAGTCACGTATTTCTTCGTCGGTGTCGGCAACTCCTACTTGTTACGGCGCATATGCGGAGTGGATTTTGCAAGCGCTGGACGGAAGGACCAATTTCCATCCTCTCCCTCGCCATGCGTACATCGACCGCCATGAATTTGTTCCTTTAGTTGCACTAACTCCCAATACGTGGTACCCCTGCCGGGGCGAGGCGACTCAATGTCGATCGTAGACATCACGGTCCACTTGGGCGTGTGGAACAACCACCGCATCACGGCGCTATTATACGTTGGTCGTCTTGGTAGGCACGTCCGCGGTGGAAATAACTCAAATCAATTCCTCGGGACCCTCCATAATAGTCCTCGTAGTAGTAAATTTTGAAATTGACGACGTCGAACATATTTGACGTCTTTGCGAGTGTGAAGAACATTTACACGATGAACTACATATGTGCAACCGAATATCCCACCAAAAAGTATGTAAACGGACTTCACTACGTAATGACACATCGAGAATCATGTAATCCGTTACATTAAGAAAATTACCCGAGGGTGGGCAATCGACGACAGTAACCGCTAGCTTTTCTCCTCCTCCTCTCTGTTGTGTCCTTCTATTTTTAGTTGAGTAAGACCGAGTCTGTGTGGAATTTCGCGGTTGCAAGAGGATTTTGTAGAGATCGGGGGCTGTCACGGTTTAATCGGCGATACCTTCACATGCGCCGATTGAATCTGCGATACCTTCTTGTCGCCGATTGAGCGGCGATACCTTCTGTCGCCGATCGAATCGGCGATACATACGTGAACCAGCAACTAGCGGTTCAACTGGTGACAGGGATTAATTTATCCAAATTGTTCGCCCGCTATTTGTTGTTGTGCATTGTTGGAAGATTTTTTGGAGGACGATTGAGGGATTAATGATTCGTATGTACCAACGCAGGTGATATTGAAATGCGTTCGGGAATCTCTGCACAACTCCGTTGGAGAACTTTGGGGAAATGACGCAACGATAACCACACGACATTTCATCCGACAAGGGGATTACATGGCACGCAGGACAACGAACCGAGGACGGTACACGCATGCCTTTAGGGAAATTGAAATACATGGGACATGTGGAGGAATAGGGTAGAACTACTGAGTCGAACATGGCCATTTACCCTTGCGGGCCAGCTCGGCGTTGTACTCCTCGCCTTGCGCCTTGGCTCTCGCGCGATGGCCCTCTTTCGCTCCTCTCGGCCTCCGTCGCCTCGCATGCTCACGCTCTGCTCCTCGCGCCGCTCGTCCCGCCTCGTTGCTCGGCTTGCTCGACTTTCAACTCTTTGAGGCGCCTTTCACGGGTCTCGATGTGCTCCTGGCCCGACTCTTCCGTCTCGGCCGCGACCACATGTCGTAGGGGTAGATCTTGTCGTCGATCCATCTGCGGAAGTCGCATAAGTCTTTGGCGGAGATGCGGTGGGTAAAGAGAGTTCGTTACCCGTTTTCCGAATAAAAAGCATTGTACCATGAAATAGGGTTTCATTCGGATGCTGTTGTTGCGATCCAGCGACGTAGTTTGGGCAAAGCACCAATAGCGCCGCCCAATGGTCCACTCATCGGTTGATTTGACACACTTGCGGCGTCCCTACACCAAAGATAGGGGTGCCACCCCTATCGGGGTCCTTCTAGAGGCGTTCGCGAGCATAGGAGGGGTGTGGTGGACCTGAGAATCGTTGGGCGTACTACGGCGGCTTCCTCGAGATCCACCGCCGGAAAGGTTTGGTGTGTGAAAGGCTCTCGACTAGCGGCATGATAGCGGCGGTGGTCTCATGGGAGACACCCGAGTCCTTCAAAAGCTTATGGATTTTCTCCCATTCCTTCTCTTTGTCCATGTTTTCTACTTTGTGGTGCTGTTGTGGACTAGTTGGACGAGTTACGCTGTATTTATAGCTGGAGGGGATGGAGCCGTTGCCGGGCCTCTCGTGCCATCATCCTAATAAACTAGGCCGTGTGGTCACATCGTCCTGAAAAGCTAGCCCGTGTGGTCACATCGTCCTGAAAAGCTGGCTACTCTGGTGCCATCGTCCTAAAAAGCTAGCCCGTGTGGTCACATCGTCATGAAAAGTTGGCTACTCTGGTGCCATCGTCCTGAAAAGCTAGCCCGTGTAGTCACATCGTCCTGAAAGCTTGCCCGTGTGGTCACATCGTCCTGAAAAGCTACCTTTTAAGGGCGATGCTACAAGACGGAGCAGCCTTTAAGGACTCTGTCAGCGCCCGTGTTGTCGCATCGCCCAAGAAACCTAGCTCGTTTTGTCACGTCGTTGTGAACAGTTGGATCGTCAAAGAAAGCAGCCATATTACTCATATTCAAAAGATGTCATAACAACAGTTGGCATAATGAAAAAAAATTACATAAAGGGAAATCTAATGGCGTCCTCTTAGTCGCACCGCGTGTCACCGGGCCTCTGCCGTCATTGCGTACGCGAGGGTCGAGGTCGCTCGACAACCCGACCCACGCGAGTAGTCCGCGGTGGTGTAGCGATGGGCGCTCTGCGTCGGTGATCTGCGCCGTCTGGGTGCGCGTCGGTGGTCTGCGTGGCACAGGTCACACTCGGCGCCGTCCGGTGAAGCCTCCAAAGAGCTGCGTGTCACGCGGATCCTCAAGAAGTCCTCGATGGGTGCCGATGAGTCGCATCGCCGCCGAGAATGTATCGTCCTCCCAAGCGTTCTGCGAAGAATTAGGTTACAAACACAAACATAGTCATGACTAAAAGTGCGTTACGCAAGCAAACGGAACTTACTGTTGGCCCAAAGATGTGCTCGGACGGCGTGGCATAGTCTGGTCGCGTGCGGGTGGGCCGAGGACCCGTGATGTAAGATCGTCGTTACAAACTTATGAGGTTCGAAATGAAATGAAGAAGCGATGTCGGCGTGTCGTGTCGAACTCACCTCCCACATGTCGGAGGTGCTCCCCATACTGCCACGCCGACGCGTGCGCCACGCGTGCGGGCGGAGGTCGTGTCCTACCACCTCGGTGACCCCTCGTCCTCGGACTGCTCGGTCCACCGGGTCGGTCGGCGTGCGACCAGTCGCGGTCCGCACTCCGCGTCTTCGCCGCCTCCCGATCTGTGCGAGCCCTCGATCTCCCGACATTGCCATGTGCTGCGCGGAGTCTACCATCTCGACGACCTCCTGGTGAAGATCCACCTGCACAGGTAATCATCAAATTGTACACATTAGTATGTCAAATTAAATATGAAATATGTAATATTGAGTACGTACGCTGCGGTGGAAAGCGGAGTCCGGCTGGGTGGGGTACGTGTTGGACGTCGCGGCCGCATGTCGAGCAGGGTCGACCACGACCCGGACGCAACGGAGCCTCGTCCGAGCTGAGTACCACTCCATGTAGTGCTCGTACGTCTCGGGGTCGTAGGCCTCGTCCGCAACCTCGACAAGGGTCTCGTGCGCGGCACTCCAACCGTCCACCCAAGGGGCCATCCTGTCCGACCAGGACATCGTGCCACGAACTCCCTTCCTAGTGTACCTGTGGACGGCAAGAAAAATATTTGGTTGCGATGTAACACATATTGTACGAACATAAAAGTCAACAGTGAACTTACGCGTGTACGTGCGCCGGCACCCGCCTCCCCCCTAAGGGGCTGGGACCTCCTGTCGCGATCGAATCGGCGCATGATCCGTCAGATCGGTACTCCTCCACGAAGATGTCGTGCACCAAGGCACTCCGCGTGTACCAGTACACCGAGTCTCGCGTGCACAACACCGGCTGCATCGTTGGGGTGCGCGCGACCACCCGGCCGTCCTTTATGCGGGTCGGATGACGCGGTCATCGGTCAGCTGATCGAACATCGCAACGTACTCCGGGTAGGAGCCCTGCGAGGTGATCGACGTGAAGGTGACCTGTGCAATACAACACTGCAAACTAAGTACACGAAAATAACGATTGCAAAATGAAAATAACAAAAGATTATGAAACTAACCCGTCGGCGGCACCACAAACTGCCCATGGTCGGCCGGTCCAGGTCGTCCTGCGGGGCGTACAAGCCGTCCCCGTACGCTGTCAAGTCCACCTGTGATCGTCCGATTTTGAAACGCTCCAACGACCACAGCTGCAGTAGGAGCGGGCATCCCGAGAGGATCGAGCCGTCACGCCAACGCTGGCACGCGTCGCATAGTGCGCGGTACGTCGCGCACAGCACGGCCGGACCCCACGCGTACTGCGGGATCCGCTCGATCGGTGACTCGGCCACCTCCTACGCGTACCGGGTGTAGTGCTTGTCCACGCTGTCGCCGTGGGAGCTCAGGAACATCACCCACCCGAACAACCACAGCAGGTAGGCCTCGAAGTGCCTCGTAACAGCGACGGGCGCTGCGTCCGCAGCCATACGCTCGGGCTGCAAGAAGACACGTAAACGTCAGCACGGTTCACAAACGAATTGTTACGAGAGAAAAATAGTTACGAAAATACTTACGTAGAACTGGTAGATCCACTTCAGCGTGGGCGTGCGGCGCCTTGAACTCGGCGTCTGTATTGCTGGCGGCGGATATCGCGGAACACGCCTAGGAGGTGCGTGCGCCACGTGGCGGGGCGTCGTCGCCACGTGGCGGGACGCGTCGTCGCGCCACCATTGGAGCGCTGCGCGGGCAACCCGGTCGGGTAGCTCACATCTGCGGCGTCGGCGTCATCTCCTCGCACGGAGATGGGCGTGTGGTCTCGGCCTCGGCGGTCAACCAACGCCGTCGGTGGGCACGCGATGCGTGCGGAAACGCCTGACGTCGACCAAAGACGCTGGTCTCGATCGTCCTCCACCGTCGCCTCCACCATCCCGCGAGTGGAAGGAGGCTGCCGCTCTCAACTGCGTCCAAGCGATTAAGCACAAGCAGAGTCAACGCCAAAATAATCGGACCGCCATTGAGTGCATGAAGGACACAACTTCACGTACCTCGGAATCCGGTCTCGGTGCGGCCTCCATGCCCCGATGAAGTGCGTGGCGAACGCCCCAAGCTCTATCGGCGCTGGCCTCGGAGGAGCACGCGATCGAGGCGGCTACGGTGACGCTGGTCAATCAACGGGTCAAGCAACTCGTACTCACTCGCGTCTGCCATACCTGAAAATGCAACAAGATAGAAAGTTCATATTTTTTCCATGCATCTTTACATAGCCTATGTAGCAACTACGAATTTTCTTTACAAATTTAATACATGTCATGCTACTTTTCTTGTTAAACGGTGTTTCGGCACTAACAAGATATTGACCGCGCACTAACACAACTAATAACAGCGTACTAACAAAATAATAACCGCACATATATTCTCATTGTTTTTAGACCTACACAACTACTCAGTGTTTTTCTCAAAATTCAAAAATGTATCGTGCATTAATTATGTTAGTCAATGGTCAACTTGACGCCATACTCAATTCTATGTCGCTATTGTCGTAATTCTATGTCCAACTCAAAATATGTACTACAGTTCGGCTATATTTATGTAACCTACTCGATTCTATGTCGCTATTGTCGCATTTCTATGTCGCTACACAACTCAAAATATATACTGCATGATTCGACTAAATTTATGTGACCTACTCAATTCTATGTCGCTATAGTCGCAATTCTATGTCGCTACACAACTCAAAATATGTACTCTGAGTTCGACTACATGTATCTAACCTACTCAATTCTATGTCGCTATTGTCGTTTGCTAACCTACAAGGTTTGGGCGTAACATACACGATTTGAAAAATTTACCGCAACACAAGATGATCGATCAAACGATGCTCTATCGATCTCTCTCCACCGCCACGAACCGGGCGGGCTTCGCGCAATTTCTTCTCTCCTCTCCAATCTCTCTTGTTTTTTCTCGGAATTAAAATGAATTACGATTGATTTTTCAGTGATTTTATAGTTCGTGTACATGCCGCCGCTTGAATCGGCGACACGAACCTATCGCCATTCAATCGGCGATATACCTATCGCCAGATTCAGCGGCGGCGAGAAATCCCCTACTTCACGCCGCGATTGAGCTAGCGATAAATAGCCGCCCGCCATGAGTGGCGGCGAGTTCCTGCCGCCGCTTGAACCGGCGATAGGTTCCTGTCGCCAGTTCAACTGGCGACAGAGACACATTTTTGTAATTTTTTTAAACGACTATTTATTTTTGTGAATATCTTTAATAATAATAATATTTTAAAAAAATTCGTTGAAAGGTTTTTTTTTTTTTTGTTATGAATTGTATGTTGTTCAGTTAGCATCATGTGACCTTACTTCTTACTTCTAAAAGCATTGTTGATTGAATGCTTATTCTATCGGGGTGAAACGCTTTTTTTTTTTGTTAGGAATTGTATATTGTTCTATTTGCTTTTGTTGGGATGTGGGTAGACTACGCTAGCGCGTAATTAAAAAATATCTACTGTGTAAACCAAAAAATCGTAGATCATTATTGTTAGATGCACAATGCAGTGGAAGAAGAGTTGAACAATTTGGTCCAACGTTGCGCGCGTCGATGTAGGGTAAGTAGTCAATCGTTTAACGTCCTTGGTCACTGACCATCTCCTTTAGCAACCCATCGCAATCATCAATCAATACATGTGATGATCCATAAATCATAAGTATCTAACGTAATAACATAAGATCATAGATGTTTATAATGACAATCATAAATATAAATAGAGAGTTCCACGAATAATTCCACGAATAATTCACATACTTGCAAATCAATATAAATGATATTTCATTCAATGGACGAAATAACATATTATTCAAAAATATAGTGATATGATTGTCTCTGGGGCATATCAATAACAGCTTCTACTGGGAAAATGCGAGTGAAGGACTAGAAGGTTATGTCACAGATAAAATAAGTCTATCTGACAAACTTGGTAAGCTTGCAAGTGCACACACTTAGGTTGATTCAATATAATCCATATCATCTTTGGTATTTAGAGTTTTCGCATATCAATATTTATTGACTTTTATGTTTGAGAAAATTGACTACATGCCATCCAATACCCCTTCTTCACGATGTGCCATCGAATAACTCATTCACAATATATCACCGGGTTCCATTTTTTCTTCACAATAAGCCATCGTTGTCAATTGCTTTTGTCGTTAAGAGTGTGCAAAGTCCACTTTACCCTCATGAAGTAATGAACATGTGAGAAGCAGCCAAGCCACACGTGTCATTCTCTATCTCTGCATGTGGCCCCGTAAGTCATATCTATATCCCCCCACCCCCGGGACGATCGGGTTGGTACTTCACTACGACCCTCGCCACCGACATCCTTGGCCGGTAAGGAAGGGAACACCGACGATGTCGACGAGCTGAAGAAATCGAGGAGGCAATGTGGAAGAGGATGGCAATGCCGGCGAGCCGCGGAGGTTAGATCTGGCGACTTAGCTCGAGTAGCCAATGCGCTACCGGAGTTGAGGAAGGTGGTGTAAAATTAGCGATTTTAGCCAATATTCAATATTAATTCTAGCAACAATTATAATAATTAAAGCATATTTCTAGTACCGTTTAAATGACAGAAATATCATATAAGTGTGTAATATCTTCATGTCAATTAAACGTGATAAAATGCTCAATAGATGTAACATGAGAACAAACAAAATCAGCATATTGCTTAGATTTTAAATGTTTGTTTATTGCTCTCAGATGTCGGGCTGCTCAAGATGTAATCTTGGCCTCCTCGTCACTTGGGTCAAAATTCTATCAAAAATTAAATGCGACAATCACACTGAAATAAATTAGGCATTGAGCTTTAAATAAATCTTGCTTTGTCTAATCAATCACTTTAAAGCAAATCATCTGTTGAGAGTTCACTGTCAAAATTTCAATTGAACCAACTACACAATATTTCAATTGACAGGAATGTAAATAGTGACTGAACAATAATCAAAGTGAACCATAATAAGCCGAAGCTATCAACAATGGAGCAAAGTGATCAGATAGCATCAACAGAATGAAACAAAGTGATCAGATGAGCGTGAATAAAATGACATAATAGAAAAACAGCAAGTTAACTTCTAGCCCAAGACCAATTTATATCCAATTGTTGTATTCAATTATCACAATGACCCCAACTCATCGAGCATTAATCTGAGCCCACAACATTGCTAAACCAAGTCCAACTCCTCATCGAGCATTAATTCGAGCCCACAACATTACTAAACCAAGTCTCCTAGTACTAGTCAAAATTACATAATGTAAAATCAACAAGCATAACACACTCTAGTACAGTAATGCAGAAAATGGAAAAACAGCAATACTCACGATGCGGATGGCACTTAAAACCACCGAGCAGTAAACAGGGCAAGGCACGCCGAAGGCGCTGACTCAGAAAACCAATAGCCCTGCTGTGCCGCGTTTGAACGAATGAGGTCGTCGGAGATACAATGCCAATTTACAATTCGAGACACACCAAAATTGTGAAGTCGATGTACAGAAAAATGCTACACAAGAGTCAATATCAGCGCACCGGTCGAATGCACCCACATAGCACCAAGCACCAAAATCGAAGATCACTTTCACTCCTAGATCAATCCAGAGCCAACCAAGACCAAGCCCCAATTCCCAAGTTCTTCCACCACACATCCAACAGAGAAGAGTGCACAAAAAGGAACTGGCGGAATGTGCAAGGAGGAAGGTCCAGACTGTAGGGAAACGGGTAGGCTACACTAGCGCAAATTAAAAAATTCTACCCGTAAACCAAGATCACTTCAGTTATAGATCACGGTCTTACCACTAGACGCGCAGGTGCGGAAGTTGATGCAGCACGTCGGGGCAGAGTAGTCGTGCTACTTCCTTGTCCTCATCGTGGCGTCCCACGTACAACTCCTCTCTTGCGGTTCGTCCCAACGCTACAAATGCAGCGCCTTCAAAGGTATCCACACGTACGGGAGGAAGTGACGCACGCCGAACTACTAGATCCGCGCGAGCGACTAGGGCGTGGGAGGGGTGGCGGCTAGGGTTTGAGGATGTTACGAAAAACTCAACACTTAATCCTGTGCGCCCCTGTCCTCCTTTTATAGACGTTCTTACAATGGGCTTCTACGAATAGAGGCCCATTAGGACTCAATGCCCAGTCTAATTCGGATCCAATCCGAATTAGGCTTCAACCCCTTAAGTGTGTGACCCTATAGGTTCACGTATGTTTAGACATGACGCGAGTACACATACTTGGTCAATAGTTGGTAGCGGCCTCTAGCAAGACGTGCCAACTCCTAAACGTACATAAAGATCATATCGGACGAACCATCACAACGTTATGTACATGTCAATCCCTTTGCCTCACGATATACGATCGAGTTCCAAGCTGACCACTCTTTCTCGATCCTGTGATCCGGAATCCCTTGCTAGGTTAACTCTTAACCTTAAGTAGCATGACCATGCATTTCTGGATCCGATCACTCGAGGGCCCCAGAGATATCTCTCTCAGGTAGAGAGGGGCAAATCCCATCTCGACTGACCATACCTTGCAGCATGCTTCATGACAAACCCGAAAGCTACCTTTATAACTACCCAGTTACGGAGTAGCGTTTGATAGCCCCTAAGTAGGTCGATTCACATCTCAAGTACATGCGACAATCTCAGGTCTAAGGACAAGGCGTACACATTGTGTAGAGAGAACCATAAGTATAATTGCTATGTCTCATGTTGGGTCGGTCCAACCCCATGTTCTAAACATGTGTCCACATTATTGGTTTGACATCTCCATGTCTATAACCTATGAAACATGGTCATCAACCGATACATGTGCTAATCCATCATTCACGTGTGTCCTCACATGAACTCCGACTAGGGACAACTTTAGAATAACCATAAAAGTAAAGAGTTTCACAAACAAGTCACATACTTGTTAATCAACACAAAGGCAATATTCAAGGAACATTTATTAAATCATGGATACAAAGAAATATCATCATCTCTATGATTGCCTCTAGGGTATATCTCCAACACAGACCTCACCACCGATGGCACTGGGGTAACACGACAGCGCGGGAGCTCTAAAGCCCCTAAAACGAAGCCCATTTGGAGGAGAAGAAGAATCACCCAAAAAGGGGAAAAGCTCACACTTTTTCGGGTCAAGAAGAAAGAGGAGAGAAGCCACCTTAAGAAGAAAGAGAGAAGACGAGGAGGAGGCCCAGGGTGTCGCTCCAACGGCTGGCGCGCAACGCGCCCGCTTCACACGCGCCGCCACCAGCCAAAGCCCTGAAGCCACACGCCTCACCAAGGTTAGGGTTGGAGACATTGTCTCCAACCTTATCTCTCTCCTATCTCTGTGACAGGTGGGCTCCATAACTTCTTTTCTTTTCTATTTCTTCTTTTCTCAATTGAGAAATTACCAAATAGCCATCAAAATACAACAGAAGGCAGCATAGCTATGGCACCGCCGAATCCAGCCATCCTGCCCACGGCCCGCCCAATCCAATCGTCCCTTTCCACGCAGCTGCCAGATCTGGTCTCATTCCTATCTCCAGCGACGGTTGTCGTGTTGTTGCCTCCTCCTCTGGCTCTGTCTTGCACTGCCTCACCTGTGCACGCTCACCAACTTCAGTTCACCGCCTCACCTATGCGTGCTCGCTAGTTACCGGTTCGCCGCCACCGCTCGCCGGTGAAAGAGCAGTACAAGGGGCGGGTTGGGGGGAGAGAGAGTGGAGAGTTAGAGGCGGGGAGAGAATGAGAGGGAAGAGAGAAGATGGGGAAAGAGGGAAGGTAGGGACATTTTTGCCATTTCATAAAAAACTGACAAGGTTACCAGATGGGCTTGGATGGCAAGGTGACAGCGATAACATATTATGAAGGAAAATTGGAATCCGATGGCATAATGTAAAAAAAGAAGAGTTATTCTATGGTCTATCGCGAAGAGAGGAGCTATTCGATGATATATAATCAATTTTCTCTCTGTTTATACTTTAGCTTTGCAGACAGGCTGTAGGAAACTAGGAATAGGTTCATCCCGTCAAAAAGAGTTTATTGGGCCAGGAAGGACGTGTGGTCGCCGCACTCCATTTTATCACATCTTATCCGGAACTTGTTTTTAGAGAGGAAAAACATCAACAAATTCACATACACACTCTATACTTCATACTGGAGGCAGAGGCAAAAACCATACCCCTTGTATTTTGAACACGAGGGAGCATTGTCCAAGCCAGCAACGCACTTCACGCGTCGGCCTGACTCACTCGAGGTTCCCATCTGCTCCCACGCCCCGCACCCTGCGTGGACGCGGGCGTTGGTCCGGCCCAAACACTAGCGAGCATCGGTGATCGTGTCTGCTTGCCCGGCCCATCCCACGCTCACGTCCGTTTTGTTGGGCGCTGACATACAGCAGACGATGGTGGTGTCGTCTGCTCTCTCCTTCGAACGGATGGAGTGGATAGACGACAGAGGTTGGACGTTGCTTTGGATTGGTGCACGTAGGGTGGGGAGAAAAAAAAGAGCTCATTATGGGCACATCGGTTTCGTTTAAAAAAAACTCGGTAAGACGAGTATCTGACTCGATATACATCCGATTTGCATGTATAGTGATGTGGATACACACACGCTTGACACTTTTATAGTTAAAAATATTATTTAATCGGAAAGAATTACTGAGCCGGTGCGTTCGTAACTCTCGAAAGAGAGAATGAAGGCATGTCAGAATAAGTGTTATCCTCGTAGTGATCTCGCAGAATATATTACGGAAGCCGAGAGCTTCGGACGCCACCCGAGTCCATACTACGTGCATGCAACAAGGTGGGGCCCACCCAAAATGATGGTGCCCATCCCATGGGTCAGTGACCTGGTCAGTCCGTTGCACATGGCATGGGCTGTGTGCGCGCGGGTTTTTCTGCTAGGAGCACACGTGCGAGAGTACACAGGAAACTGAAAGAAGGCCTGCTGCTTTGGTACTTCCGTGTGGGCCCAACCACCGGGCTATGCGTGCATTATGTGGCTGCCGCCGATCTGCCGTACAAGGAGATTGTCTCTCGGAACTCGGAAGGCCTCAAAGCCTGCATGCAGATCTGTGGGCCCACCGATGTCAATTGCGATGGAACTTTATCCTGTGCTATTATGCTATGGGTTGCCCTTGGTAATAGGAGTATTTTATGGGTGTTAGCGTCCTCTTTTCGTGATCTCCCCCGTGTTGAAGAACACGTGGACTTTTACGTGATTGAGTAAGTGAAGATCGAACTGTGCTGTTATCTCTAATAGTGTATTTATTGTCGTCTCTTAGTTATGTCACATCAATAAAATTCTATGTGGAGGAGAGAGGGGAAGAAGAGAGACAACAGACCGTCTTTTCTTGAAGAGACGATCGTGCACGCAAAACAAGATAGAATACATTAATTTACTCTAGTTGACATGTAGGCTCGTTTTAAAGAAAAATTATAAAATATAAGTGTTGGAGAGTGTACTAGAGACTGTCTATTGAAGATGTTGTCTCTAAAAATTATGTAACATATGTTAGAGGCAAGGTTGTCTCTAACTATTGGAGATGCCCTTAGACGAATTGGCATGTTGCGCAAATTTAAAGTTATTATTAATCTTACGTCGTGAAGATCGGACACCACATATCAAAACGATGTTCCGCCACAATTCCCCTCCACCGCTGGCTCATCCACCAATTGCCAGACCTCACCACCAAAATTTTGCGCCACCAATTCCGCACCTAGGGCTGGAAAAATACCTCGAGGCTCGCGAGCCGGCTCGACTTGAGCTCGGTCAATTTTCGAGCCGAGCCTAACTTTTGGCTCGGTCAAATTTCGAGCCGAGCCCGAGCCGGCTCGCAAGCCGCTGTCAATGCTGGCCTTGACTGCCTTATCTCCTTCTGCCCTTACCCCTTTCGGTCTTTATCTTTTCCTTTCTCCTCCCCCATGGCCTCCTCCTCCCCACAAACTCCCACCGCCTCCTCCTCCTCACCTCGCCCGCCTCGCCCGCCGCCTCGCCTCCTCCACCCACGCCCGCCGCCTCTCCTCGGCTCCTCCCCGCCTCCGTCCTCTAGCGCGGCCCGCCCTCCTCCTTCCCGCCGCCGCCTCCTCCCCTCCTCCCCACGCGCTGCCGCCACCTCCCCTGCTCCTCCCGCGTCGGCCCAACCCCCTCCTCCTCCCCACGCGCTGCCGCCGCCTCTCCTCCTCCCCCAGCTGCGCCCCTCTTCCAGTCTTCCTTCCCAGCCGCGGCCCACCTCCTCCTTCCTTCCTCGCTGCCGCGCCGCGACATCCTCCTCACCCACGCTAGCGGAGGATCCAGATCTGGATCTAGAGGTGCTTGCTTCTTCGCAGCGTCAGGGCGGGAGCCATGGCGGCAGCAGCGCTGCTGTTCTCGTCGATGGTGCAGGCCGAGGCGGTGGAGAACATGGTGGCCCTCTGGTCCGCTCCCGGCGCTGGCGACGATGTAGGCGCGGCGAACTGGCGGTGGAGGGCTGGAGGCCCTCCTGGTCCTGGTTGTGAATCTCTGATGTGATCATGTGAATGTGATGCTTCCTTATTGCTTGATGCCTTGATCTTGCGATTTGCTTGTTTGTTATGAATGCTTGCTTCTATTTTCTTGATATGTGAATGGATTAGTTGATCTGTGAATGGATGAATGGATCTGTGAATGGATGAATTCTTGATGCCGAACGAACTGATGGTCTGATAGTCTGATACTCTGAGCCCGAGCCAAGCCCCTCTCCTGGCTCGTTTCCGAAACGAGCCGAGCTTACTGTTCATCCGAGCCAGAACGAGTCTGGCTCGAGCCAGCTCAGCTCGGCTCGTTTCCACCCCTATCCGCACCCAAAACTCATCTCGTTTTCCAAGCTACTCACCAAAATTGGGCCGCCTCTAAACCATAATTTTTATTTGTCCACCGAGTCCGCAAATTTCCTCTCGCACCCGAACCCGAACCCGAACCCAATAACCGTCACCGCCTGCTGTGCTGCACGCACCCAGCTGTTGTGCTTCTCGTCACCGCCTGGTGGGCCCGTACTTGCAGCGTAGCTGTACCACGCGTGCACGTTCCTTGGTGGCTTGGTGCACGGGCGTTGTCCAACGAAATAACACCGAGCTTCCTTTTCCCTTGTAAGTGGGTCCCACACTAAAAGCTTTGATTTTGCCTCCTGCTTGTGTGGCATAGTTGGTATCGAGAGCACATAGAGAGAGACCCAAAAAAAATGGTGTAGCATCTTATGTTTGAATTAGCTCCTATGATTGCATTAGTTGGTGATCGAGCATCTTTGATAAAAAAAAATTCTAGAAAAAAAGAAAGAAATAAAAGAAGGCAACAAGGTACGTGTGTCTTCGCAATCTGAGGAGGCATAATAATTTTGGTTAGTAAGGAGAGGCCGATGTTAAGTGATTCTACATAAATTCCACATATTTGTTGCTGTTTTTGTGTTCCACTAATCATAACAGGGGAGATGAAACTTCAGCTACACTGTGTGCTACCTTTTTGGAGGAGGAGGTTGGACACAGCACAACACTATTTCACTCTCGTTGTGTTATTAGAGCATCTACAATAGTCCACGTCAGCTATTACTAAGGGGTTGTCACATCAACATTTAGATGATATGGAGGAGAGAAGGTAAGGTTGTTTCTAGATGAAGAAACTATCAAATTGTTAATATCAAGACACAGGAACCAACCAAATTCTCTATTGGAGACTTATTTGTTACCTAAAAACGCGTTTTGTGGGTCCCACTGTCTTAAAGCAAAATATTCACCCGATCATTTGTGCAGTTCGACTTTATGATTGATATGATAAATGAGCTAAAACATGTAGACCACAAAGTTGTACTTCATTATTGATCATCAAGAATCATTCACATTTGTAGCAATTAAAGTCTTAGACACAAGCTCAAGAAACAATCTATTGAAAGACTTGTTTCTTTTTATTAGATTGAGTACTCCTTCCCCTCTTAGTAACAAACTAACAAACAATGTATTGTAGATGCTCTTAGCGTTGGTGTTTGTGGCCTAACCATTGATGACAGGAGCACAACCAACCTAGCAAGCATTGAGTTGGTGGATAAGAATTGCCATCTCGAGATCACAAGCAGAGTAAAGGTACCATTTACTTTGGGAAGATATACTGACAATATTGAGTGTGATTCGGCACCGGTGTCTATGTCTTCATGTCATCTTTTGTTGGGACAACATTGGATGAGGGATCATCAGGTCCAATGTGATCCTAGCACCAACCGTTATTGTTTCAAATGGAAGGGTAAGGGGATTGGGTTGCTTCCAATGCACACAATTGTTCCTAGCTGATCAAGAGATAAGAAAATAAAACAATTCGTGTAATCAAAGAAGGAAGAGAAGATGGTCAAGCATGATACCTTTTCCTTCGGTCGAGGTGTCATGTAGTGATGCCCCATTGCTACATAAAACACATGAGGGCATCGTGGTTGATGGTAATTGCGTCATTGCTGACCCCACGATTTATTGGATATGAAATGCATCAAAATCCATGTGAGGGATGAGAATCACATAGCCAAATTGAGAGATAGTGTTAAAAAGAGTGGTGTGTATTTTCACCATATGTGACGTTACAATGGTGAAGCCAGTATGAAAATGAAGGGTAGGCTCAAAGGACTAAGCTAAATTGACACAAATATAGTCTTTTACTCATCTGCAATCTAAATTTATACATGAATAGAAGAGAAGCAAAGTAACAAAAGAGAGAAACATAACGAAGGTATCTCACTAAATTGTAAATAATCATCCCAAAATAAATAAATATGCTTCCAGTGAATAGCAAATAAATCAAACATACCACTAAGTTGTGCTTTCTCGTCGGTTGAGGGAGTATTAGTTGATTTGCTTGTGAAATTGTTATGCAAAGTTTGTTTATCTATTATTGCAAATCTACGAACAAATTATAGAATTCATCACTACAAAAAATACAATATAGTCTAGATATTTACTATCTAATTGCCTATGCAAATATGCAATACAACATCGACAGTCGGGATTACGACATCAATATGCAATACACTATTTATGCATTGTACCAACATTAATCAAGACAATAAGAAAAAAAATACCAATTAGCCTAGCCAATCAGGTTGGCATCGGCAGATCCCCTCCACGGTCGACCCCACATGCAGCCTCACCCTCGATCTCGGTCCCCTCGGCCTCCTCGCCTCCTCCTTCTTGGCCAGTCGACCTCCTTACTGCAGTGTAGCGACGTAGCCCGCAGCTGGCGCTTGGCAGGTGGTAGATGGAGATCCCCTGTAGTTCCGCCCTCCGGCGGCTTCTCCTCCCTAGCTCTTCTCCAGCTCGTCGTGTCGCCCCCGCCCCCAGGTGGCTAGGCTCGAGTTTCCTGCACGGTAATGCGACCTCCTCCCGTCCACCGCCTATTGCTAGGGTTTCTTGGGCTCAGGTGCTCAGCCGCTTCAGATGCGCACAATCCCCTCGATCCTCTTTCCATTCGATTGCATCTGGTCTGGTGGGGTGAGGTGGATGTGAGGATTAGTTGTGCCTTGTCGACTGGTGCTTGTGGGCTGACTAATGAGAAAAGGCTCATCTTCTAATCTCTTCCTCCCTTAGCTCGTAGCTACGTCCATGGCCATGGCTAGCCACCGCCGTCGGAGGGAGGGTTTACGACACCAACGGAGGGTAGGCTCGAGCCTAACAAAGCCTACTTGCTGGAATCGCCCCTGTGAGGATGTGAGCATCTATATTTAGAGTGAGAGAGATATAGCAAAAGAAAAAGACAGAAGTAGATGATAGGAAAAGTGAGGATATTTCTAAAACTAACGACTTACTCTTTACTTCTAGTGTTGTACTTTGTAACATTATGTAGGTTTGTAAAGAAAAGGAGGAGTTGAATGCTAAACAAACCACACCAGTTGTAGAGAGAGATGATAAGACACTACCTATAACACCTACATCAACCGAGGAGGATGTTAAAAGCAACAACAATGATGTTGAATTGGTATTTCATCAAGAAAATGCGAGTAATTGTGAGAACTATTGTGTCCAATTGGAAATTCCACGTTCTGAACTTATTTTACATAATGTGAACTTGATTACTTATAAAGAAGTTCTTACTAGAATTTTTCCGAATGATTCTTTGTGCTATATTATGTTCGATGATCCTTGGATGAGGAATATTCGATAAGGAGAGTACACCTAGCAGAATGCAATGCGGCCCAACAATTCTCTCCAATTAAATAATATTTTTAACTACAAATGTTAAACGTGTCCGTATCCGCGTCCGCATCCGCATAGATCCTTCCGCTGCTGCGACGTTAGCACCGTGTGTGAGATCGATGATGGTATTGTCTCGTGATTGTGAGCTGAGAAAATGACTTGTGTGGTGAGCTGCTGCACAGCACAAAAGCGCGCCTTTTCTAGTTCACGCACATGCAAGTTATTTGATCTTGTCAAGTTACATATGCACATGTGCTTTTTTCCGCATACAGGTGGATTTTGAGAATGGCCAAAATGACCGAAACCCTGTAATACTCCAAGCTACAGAGAGACAGAGAGGGGGAAAAAACTCAGCGTATCATCGTAATAATACAAACTAGTAGCATGAACAGAGGAGTCTTATTAAAATTAACTAACGTTCACTCTGACTAATTTTGCATCAAACTAGAAGCACAATGTGCATCGTATCAGGAAGTTCATTAGCCTTCTCCTCAGAAAAAAGAACTGTGTGCCACTATTTCGTTACCATGCACGTCATGTGAAAGCAGGGCCATCAGTAGCGGTTCTAGGAAATTGAATCACCGGTGTCACTGCACACTAATTTCGTTTGGACAATTAGAGCCATCTCATGCGTTTATAGAATATCACTTTCGATTGTGTCAAGGTCATCCGGTCACATGACCCAGCAACTTCACTCTTATATTTTCTATATTGGCAACTTCTAGCTAGTTGCTAAACTTCCTTTTTCGCAGAAAGAAATATTTAGATTTCTGGCTAGTTATTCCACCCTTATCTTTGAGCTGAGTAGGCAGGCGCTAGCCCGCGGCGGCGATTATTGTTTTTCAATGGAGTAATTATTGACTAGCGACCTACCAAGAGCAAACATAATTGCGTTTCTTCCATGGTTGTCTGTTCTTAGTTGTCTGAAATCGAATCGAATTGATTGTAAGAGCATATGCAATAGGCTTATGTTAACCGTCTATAGTCACTGTCACGTAGGATTTTTGCTGATATTGATGAAAGAGAATGAAGAAGAGAAAGATGTTGTCTACAATCCTGTAGACGACTGTATCACCATAAACAAGGAAAATATTAAAATATTGTGTGTTCTATAAAGACAACTAAAAAGACAGCAGTTGTCTGTACCATTGTGTGAGCTGTCTTTAATCCTGTCTACAGATGACATAGAGAGTTACCATAGACAACAGCTGTCTGTACCATTGTACATACCCTAAGTCTGTCTAAAAACTGATCATATATTAGACAGGATCACCGTTCATTCCATTGCCGTGCGTACGCGTCCTCTCTGAGCTCCAAGAATATTCCACAAGAAAGACGTACGCGCAAATCTCACGCAGCGCCGTACAGATGCAAGTTAACGCCGTACTACTACCAGACCACCGCATGCATATTTTACCCGTGCGGGAACGGCAGAAACGGAGAACGCGCTCGAGATGGTCAAAGAATCACACGTCAAAATCGGCGAAACTGAAATAATCTCCCTTCATCAGCGCGCAAGACGCCACCGAGATGTGCAAGAAACCTACTCCACCTAGCTACCTGCGCGCCCACACAGGACTCACCGTCTTATCGAGCCTTTTGCACGTCCGCGTCAAGACTCTCACGACGGATTCGCCGCCTTTTCCCCGCGCGTGGCGCCGGCGAACGGACGGGTCGCCCGGTCACGGCGGCGAATTTTGCCAGGCCGAAAAATCTCCCTCCGTGTTCGGCACGAAGCGGCGGACACGCCCGAGTCGCGTAGCTGTCTGTTCATGTAATCTGTCACATAGTTTGGGCGTGCAGCGCCGCAGAAGAAACGGGCCGGCTGGGCTCGCGGTCGTTCGATCGTGCGTGTTTCTCTCTCTTTTTTTAGATGGTGGCGTATGTCTCAGTAGATGCATGGATGGATGCTGTATCTGTGCATGCGTCCATGTCGGCCAACTCGATCGGTAGGTCAGGTCTGGTCGACATGTAGATATATGGATCAGCTAATCTAAATCTCGTGCACACAAAGGTTAAAAGTCATCATCTATTGAGACACGGCTCACACTGATGCTCTCGACTTTCTTTCTACTGCTGGTACTTCGCAGAAAAATTAGGCCATGTACGGTGTGGTGGAAAATCGGTGCTAGAAACCCAAGAATGCCACCAAGCACCGCTGTTAGCCACGGGAGAGAGCGGTGCTTGAAGGAATTTTTGTGGAACCGGTGCATGTAGCTGCACTGGTGCTTCCGGAATAAAAATACTTCCGCACCGTGGTACTCACATGGAGAGGAAGGTTTCACAGGAGAGGGCGGCGGCTCCACCGTCTTCATCGCTGTCGGCCGATTCACCGAGAAGCTCCCCTCTGTCGCGGCTACTCGTGAACTTTGCCGTTGCTGGATCCAAAGCCACCGATAGGCGGCTAGCTAGGACGTCGTGCCGGATAGAAGACGATGGCGCACAATGGCGTCGGATCCGTGATAGAGAAGCTTTACCTCCACCGCTCAGGTGCTCGCCGCCGACCTTGACCCTCCAGATCTATCGACCTCCACACCCTCTAGACCAACCACTGCTCAGGTGTTGCCCTGTCTTCCATCTATCCCTTTGTGATGGAATCGGTGGAGGAAGTTGAGAGAAGTTTGTTGGGGTGGACGCCGGCGAGGTGGGCTGCTGGAATCGGCACTAATACATAAAATGTCTTCACAAACGGTTCAAAAACATCATCACATACGGTTTTATGAGCCGTCTAAGTTTATGAATCAGTAATGACATGAGGTCATCACAGATGGTTTTCGAACCGTCTGTGATGCAGACTATCAAAGACGGTTTGTAGCTTAAACCGTCTGTGATAGCTTATGTATCACAGACGGTTTGTAGTTAAAACCGTCTGTGATATATGATGTATCATAGACGATTTGTAGCTGAAACCGTCTGTGATGACTTTTCTCTATAAATGTGTGTGTGTGTGTGTGTATTGTTCGTAGTCCCTCAGCCACTTTCGGGGGTCGTCCAAGCAGCACGAGGAGGATTGGGCAACGACCACAAGCAACTTCATCGAGCCCCTGCCAGTTCAAGAAGCATGGCTGCTAGGAGAGCGCGTGAACATCCAGGTAATATGAAATTCAATTGATAATTAGTTCATAGTTCATATTTGAGCTCTAATTGGATGTTCACGCGCTCTCCTGGCCGCAATACTTCTTGAACTTGCAGGGGCTCGATGAAGTTGCCTATGGTTATTATCCAATCCCCCTCATGCTGCTTGGACGACCCCCGATTTTAAAGGAAAGCAATCACTGCTTGGACACTTATAGAGAAGAGATCATGAATGGAATGATAGGGCGTATCTGGGACGTATTGGAGGAGAACTTGACCGGCATGAACACAATTACATAGACAAAGGTGAAATGAATGGCAAGAGACAGGTGAAGAGGTGTTGTAGTAGTTTTTAACTCATTTGGCCTTGTTTTGGAATGGAATAGCAATTTTAAAAGGTAGAATTGACATATAAACATGTGAATCATTCAGGTCATTTAAAAACACACAATCTATACACAATATCACATCCAATTGCATTTGTGATATTAGTTAGCAATTCAATTGTATATCAGAATGTATAAATTTGTATGTGTACAGACTGATAAACTGAAGATCAAAGTAACAGCAATTAGCAATTCATTAGAGTTCAAATATGAACTAATTATCAATTCAATTTCAGCAAAAGACTATTAATATCATTGAGCAGTTCAACAGAGCATACAAATTTGCAATACCTCCTAGTGCTAGGCACAGACAAATCACACAAAGTACACAAAAATAAGTGATTGTGCCAGATTAACACATTAAGCAACCGAATAGAATCTATCCACAACTAGGAGCACCAGTAGTCACCCGAACACAACTCCCTTCCCCACCTCCAGATCCATCCATCCAGCCAGCCAGCCATCAGTCACATAGGGCAAGACAGCAAGGCCAAGGGTGTCCACATTGCAGCTCGGTTCACATGAATACCAACAGCTCAAACCAATAGGTGATAGATCTGTCTTACCTCGACGTCACTGGTGTCGATGGTGAGGTAGTTGAGACCAAGGTCAGTGGAGAGGGAGGATGTGCTTGTGCAGCCGGATGGGGGAGGAACGATAAGGTCGCGTGCGCTGGGGAGAGGACGACGACACTGGCGGTGATGGGAACAAGGGCGACATCGACGACGGGGTCGGGGAAAAGGTGCGCCGTCGAGGAGGAGGCTTTGAGCAGCGGCGTCGAGGTGGGGAGGGAAACGGGCGAGAGTAATGGCACTGATTTCATATCACAGACCATATCACTGACGGTTCTATTATGGACCGTCTGTGATAAGGTTGTTCAAAGTTCTATGTTTTGAGCATTTATATTGTCATATATACATTTACACATGACATAAAGAAATTATATATTTATATGTCAATTTTTTCATTTAAATACTGCTAAAAATTTGCTTTAACTATGATACATATCACAGACGGATATTTGTTCCACTAAACCATCTGTGATATATATATATATATATAGTGTTCAACATATATAGTAATTCGATCACCCCCAAACTAGTTTTTTAAAAAATTTGGAATTTACATATGGCCAAACAGCGTGGCCAGTCGCTTTTTACAAAGATTAAAAAAGTACAAACCTAAATAAACAAAGTTTTTTAGTGGCAGAGGTAGGCTGCTATCTCCATCTTCAAAACTTCGTAGGCGGCGGCGGCATCGGACGGTTCGTGATCATCAGCACGAAATGCGTCTACCCCTGGCGCTCTGGTTCGAGTGTCTCTCGAAGACCCTCAGACTGTTGAATCAAGAAGAATTGAGCCTATAGGCTCTCTTCCCTTGCTTGAGGGGTTTTGGTATGGTCGACTCAATCACTCGCCGCCTCGATTAAGCAGTCCAAGTGACGGTGAGCCTCCTCGAGACGTGCAACGTCGTTGTGGAGGACCACGCTGATGACGCGGTAAACTCGCTGGAAGTGGGAGATCACTCAGAAGACGCGGCGGAGGAGGATGTCAAGACGGCGGAAGGTGGCGCCATCTGCTCTGGCAAATCCTTGGACAAAGAGTGAGGACACTGTTGAAATAGTGTCCTTCTGCCACATCCGCCAATGTACGGCCGAAGAGGTTCTCGTACAATATGGCCAGGTAGGGCATTAATGCTGGTGACAAGAAAACAGAAGAGGGAGCCATTCTGCTTTAGAAGAGTACTAGAGTTATATGTGGGGATCGATGATGATCATCTTCGATGGCGGATAATCCATTTTATAAAACAAGGAATAAATTCGACGCGTGAGACGAAGAGACGCATCGGGGAGCCGAAGCGGCATTGATGCAACAAAGAGACGCATCGGCGACGAAGAAACTCATTAGGGAGCTGAAGCGATATTATCATAGACGGTTATAATTAAAAACCGTATGTGAAGTCTACAATTATCACAGACGGTTCAAGTTTAGAACCGTCTGTGATACTTCATATGGTTTTCAATATGAATCGTCTGTGATATTACCTCTTCACAGACGGTTTTTAGCGTATCATAGTCTCTAAATCAAAATCGTCTGTGATTGCATGTAATACAGACGGTTTTGATTAACCGTCTGTGATGAGACATCCAATATTAGCCTTTTTGTAGTAGTGCGGTAGCAATGCCAGTGGATTGGGGGCAAGGAGGAGAGAGAAACAAGAGGAAGAGGTGAGCACGCTTGCTTGAGCTGAGGAAAGAGGAAGGGTAAAGAGGGAGTTTTTTTTTCACTTTAGTCAGTGGTGGGCTCTACATAAAGGTTGGAGAGATTGGTGCAAAACACCAGAGAAAAAAAAAACAGTTCTAACACTTGTGTGAGATGAGAGTGAGGTGATGAATCTAACACCGCTCACACTGTAGATGACCTTGAGAGCTGCCAAGCTTGGTGCGACGCTTGATGTAACGGCCCAATTAAGTAACTATCATATTCATATTTTAGACGTTTTCCACGCAGTTGAAAGTTTGCAATGCAAACATGTTGCATATGCTAGCGGAAAGACCACTCTAAGTAAAATTACTTGTGAATCTTGAAGCTTCGATGTTAGAATAAAACTATTCTATTCTTAATGGTACTGTTTGGAATACATAAATCTTATAGAAATTTCATAGAAAATGACTCAATGTTGGGATCGCCAAAAATTCCAGCATTTCAAATAGGTCCTAAGTGTTTTTCAGTTTTCCGTGATATAGTTTTAAGTACCACCTTGGTGTAGTAGGTTACTAGGCCCAAGCTATCTCCACTGCCTATATACGCATAGCATAAATTCCATAGTGCTGAACTTTTTATGAATATCTTATTTTGCTTTGGACAGATATACAGTGGTCAAGTCCAGCTAGGTATTACTAGGATTGGAACCTTTCAAAAGTTCTACAAAATTTGCCAGATGTAGGGGAGATGCAAGGGAGAACATGTTCTATCTCTACAAAAATTTAATATAAAACTCAATTGCATTCGTAAGAGACGAAAATGACAAATTCTGCACAAACAATTATTTTGCACTGTTAATGCATACTTTGTCCTTTTCAGATCATGAAATTGCGAATAGTTTGATCTTGAAATTTTGTATGGCTATAGAGCATGCCCTTCCCTACATCTGATTTTTTGAAGATTTTTTCAAAACTTCCACGGCTAGGTTTTCGTAGGTTTGGTTATCCACAGTTTTCATTTGTCCATTAAATAATCAAATAATCAGATCTAGTTATATCTCACATGTGCCAATGTGCCATGGAGATGATTTGGATATCCTGATAGACACTCGAGTTGGGTACACAATAGATATTAGTCTAGATAGTTGACTAATTGCTAGCTAGATGACAAATTACTCCCTCTGTTTCGCTATATTTACTCACAGCCCACTATATACATAGACCAAGCAAGCACTAAATAAATAAAAATTAGCGAGAAATAACCATAAATACCCCTACTAAATGACATACCAGAACCATTTAACCCCTTCCAAATCATTAGGGGGGAGAGAGAATTATAATAACTACAATATAAATTTCTCGATGAATAAATATATTAAAATAGATACTCCCAATACCATAGATAAATATATCAAAATGAAATGAGTAGTACCTAGTAGGACCAAATAAATAACTATTGATGGTCGGTCAGTTACATCCTATTCGACTATCCTATATTCCTAGGTATGGCCGTATGGGCTTGACAAAAATAACACTCCAAGAAAAGATCAGCCAATGTTATTGTCGGTAGTCCATCAACTCAAGGAGAAAAGCAAAAGCATCGCGTGGAACTGCACCACATAAACAATAACACAACACATGCTGATTTTTTTAAAAATAACATAGTTTTTATTCCGAAATACAATTATAATACTACTTTTTTTATTTTACAAGAATAATCATCTGTTGCTTGACCGTTGGACGATTAACCCAAATCGTTCAACCGTTGAGCGACTTGGACACGCCCAACGATGTACAATGCATACCCTGCTAGCTAAGCAACCCGTACACAAAGACCAACCGTTAAGCGACAAGTGTCCAAGTCACTCAACCGTTAAGTGACTAGGGTTAGTCGTCCAACGGTTGAGTGACAGATGATTATTCTTGTAAAATAAAAAAGTAGTATTATTAATGTATTACGGAATAAAAACCAGATTATTTTTTTAAAAAAATTCACATGCTCCCACGAGGCCATGACCTGCAGTTGTGTGCCTAGCACTCTAGCAGAAACACATCGATTGGATTTGCTTTGTCGAGCTAGCTGGAACAAAACACTAAACACTACTAGAAATTGGATCCTGGTAGCTTTGCTACTATTTAACAATTGTGACGGGATGCATTTGGCATTGTACTCTGCATTCCTGATCTCTATGCAGATGAGGTGAGGAGAAAGTCAGTGTGTCACGACCTGCTCATTTGGACGGCACCGACAGAGAAGAGTCACCAGTTTTTGGCTTATCCAGCTTATTTTCTAAACGAAATAACAGATGCATCCCCATGTTTGAAATAACAAAATTGTCATCTCTATCGCGCTTCTAGTCCGCGGCAGGATGGTATGCGAGCGTGACAGGTGGTATGCACACGTCCTACCACGAGCAGACATGTTTCTGCCGCGGACTGGGAGCACGGCAGGTGGCCCGCCGAGGTATGGGAGCGGGCACGTGACCTGTCATGAACTGGGAGCGCGATGTGCATGCCGCGGTGTCATTTTTGTAATTTCGTGTGAACCAATATTACTTTTGCTCTTGCGAATAAAAAATATGCCAATTCAACCAAAGCCGCATATAAATGAGGGCATATAGGCGCCTCCTTTTACTTTGCATTCAGGTCACTTGATCCTTCAACTACAGGATACATGATCCTTCAACTACACATGCCCATATGAAGAAATGGTAGCAGTACATTTTGAAAATAATTTATTCCGATTTTTTAATCATATATTTTGTATTTTAATCATTTAGCACGCTACGCAATGTATGTGAATATTGTCATGGAATCGGTCATGCGTGTGAACTCTATCACGTTTCATGTGACAAGAATATTAAATGGCCCGTCTACGTTTTTCAGCCCAAAATAGTTAAATTTTAGTATATTTACAACTTCATCATACATAAATTATAGTAAATTATTTATATAATTTTTATTCTTAGGCACTGTAATTATTCTTGAAAGTCTTAATAACTCATATTTTCGTCGTATGATTCAAAATCTAATATATACTTTGAGAGGTTCAGCAAAAACAAATACAAAAAATAAAATTCTATACCAATAAATACGGCAATGCAGTGAATCTGTTATGGTCCAAAGAAAAAATCATAATAAATTCAGACCCAATTTATCAGATAAAAAGAAGTGTGAATCTCAAAGCATATCGGACTAATGAAAATTCGACTATTTTGACAAAAGAAAACAGTCGAATGTTGTTTAGCAAAAACAGAATATTAAATTAGTGCATTAATGCCCAGTTAGGCTTGGATCACTGTCACGTATGCAAGAATTCACATATACTCATTGAAAATGGTCTCCTATCAAGCTGATAAAGAGGGGGAGAAAATACGGATTCTTTCGAAGGAGAACAAACGAAGTGTTGCCCATGGAATGTTGTCAATTATTTGCGTGTCACCTTTCACGTACTGCCTAATTAGGTATGGCTCCACAGTATTGTGCTTCCATATCAACAATTGGTGCATTCCAAATATATTATTTCCTTTTAGGCTAAATGTCCAAATAAACATGGTATCAACGTCCATTTAATAGTCACCATGTTCAATCCGTGCCTTTGGATCAAACTAGATGCACGATTCACAATGAAGTAGGTGCACCTTAAAAAAAGAAAAAAAATCCATAAACACCCCCATAAATTACGTACATTTTCAATTTGACCAATATATTTAATTATCGTTTACTTTAGCCCTTATAAATTAAGTTGACATGCAAATAACTCTCAGATTGCATGTTAGCACTATTTTTCGTGGTTTTCGTTATATTTAGCACTTATTTTAGTGGTGCCAATACTTGTTTCAATGACGCTGATATTTATTTCAATTATTTGGGTGATTTTGGTACTTGTAATGCACCATTTCATTACTAATGTTTCAGTGCTAGAATCGTGTATTATAAATATCGAAATCACTCAAATCATTGATACAAGTATTGATATCACTTGCATAATTACTAAAATCAACGAAACAGGTGCTAAAGATAATTAAACCACAAGAAATTAGTGCGAACATGATCTAGAGGGTATTTGCAAACCTACTTAACTTACGGGGGCAAAGTAAATGAAAATGAGATATGAGAGGCAAATTAAAAAGGTAGGTGACTTGTGGGGTGTTTATTGATTTTCCCTAAAAAAGTCGTTTTAGTTTAGAGTTTTTTTTTAGGAAATGACGAGAGTGCCATTATTGCATTAAAGAGAGTAAAAAACGTTTCCCCAAAAAGGGGCGGTTACAATACAGAAGGATCTAAGAAAAAGAACACACAAAAAAAAACAGAACAGAACATAAAGAATTGATTGGCTGCCGATCCTAACGCCGGTCACCTCTTATCTTTCGTTGGAGACTTCCCCGCTTATGTCGGTTCTCCGCCCTGAGTCTCATTCTCGCCTTGCAAGCAGGTCTGAAGCTTGATAGCCCCGCTTAGCGCCCATGCCCGAACTTCTTCCTTAATTAAGGCCAGCAGCCCTGTTGGCGCCTCTCTGCGGTGCTAGAAAATTCGTCTATTTCTTTCTTTCCATACGTGCTAGAGAGTAAGAATTATCAGGGAAGCTTGGCCCTTTCTGCAATTTCCCTCTTCAGAATAGAAGGTGTCGATCCACCAGTCGCCATCTTCGTCCGAGTTGGCCACCGTGATGGCAAAAGATTATACCGCCGCACCCAAGTAGCCACTCATGCCCAAATCTGTCTGGTATATGAACAATCTACGAACAAATGCATAGCTATTTCCGGGTTGCCTATACATAGTGGACACCGGTAATCATTTTGCATATGGCGAGGTGTTAGGACGTCCGCTGTCGGAAACCGGTGCTGAATGAGAATCCATGCAAAGATTTTGCACTTTTGGTGCCCAAACGTTCCAGAAAAGCTTTTGAAATGGGGCCTCCAGCGCTCCCACGAATTGTGTCTCATATGCCGATTTGGTTGAGTATTTGCCTGAGGCTGTCCATTTCCAAGTTATGTCATCTGGCACATTTTAGGAAAACGTGACTTGACGAACCATGGTATAAACTTTTACAAAATCCTGAAGTAGGTGCACGTTGATTCTTCTCCTCACGTTGGCTATCCATTTTTCTTCATGAATTGCGTCCCACACTGTTCGGTTTTTCCTTGCCGCGATGCGAAAAAGTCCCAGCACCAGCTCTTGTAGTGACCTCGGACCAAGACACTTGTCTTTCCAGAAGCTCGCCTTAGTTTAGAGTTTAGATTTTAGACACTGTATTTAAAGCATAAAAAACTGTTTAACATGCAAAGCAGTTGCAAAGAACAATTACCTTAACTCATGAAGCGCGCCTCGTTGCAATCTCGTATTACACCTCTTTGCATCGCATACATACATAGATGAACAAGAATGTCGGATGAACGGTAATTGCGCGTGAGCGATGTCGCGGATGAACAAGACTCGCGTGTGAACAAGACTCGTGTGTGAACGATGTCGCGCGCGGAATGGTAATCACAAGTGAACAGCGATTACATATGAACGATACAAAAAACTCGCGGCGCCGCATGCGCCGTGTGATGTCGGCCGGTCGATGCGCTGCCGAGCGGCCGCCGGGCCACCTCCCATAAAGGCACCGCCGCCTCCGTCATTCTTGCGTCGTCGCCCATGGCTCAGTAGCCACCTTGCACCGCACCGGCCGCATGCGCCATGGCATGAAGTAAAGAAGGAGGAAGAAGGCTCGGTTGCGGCACCGCCGAACCGCGCCCGCCCCGTCGTGCCGCACTGCCGTCGCGCCGCTGCCGCACCGGCACCGTCGAACCGCGCGCCCGCCCGCCGTCAGAAGGCCCCACCTCACCGACGCCGCGCGCCAGCGGCCGCTTCGCGCACCGCTGTTTGGTTGCACGGCCGCAGCCGCATGAAGTCGGCCTTGAAGCGCCGCCGCCTCCCGCCCGCATGGCGCCACGCCCGCCCCACCGCCCGGCGCCATTGCCCTCCCGGCCCGCCGGCCTCGCAGCGCGCGCGGCGCGGCCCATGTAGCGCCTCGCCGGTTCCGCCGCTCTCGTCGCCGCCGCCCCACCGCGTGATGTCTTCGCTCGCACCCGTAGCCGCGCGCCTGAGCCGCGGTAGGCGGATACAACGGCGCCTGATGAGAAAAGAAAAAAAAAAGGGGGCAACCGGAGCGAAAAGAAAGGAAGGGGGGCAGCCGGTGGAAAAAGAAAAGAAAGGGGGGCGCGGTGAAAAATCCGATTTTTTTGCAAAAAGGGCCTCGGAAGTCTTGAAATTACGCGTAAATTGTCTCAGAACTGATATTTTGCGTGTTAACCCCTGAAACTTGCAGTTTTCGCCGAAAAGTCATTTTTCCAGCAGAAAAGGGCTTCGGGAACCCAATTTTTTTGCATATTTTTGAACTTTGAAGCATATTTATCCTTGTTATTATTATTTCTATATAATTTATGTATCGCATTTACTGTTTTGATTATCTGTGATTGTTTATATTGCTTTTAATCACTGGAAATAGCAGTAAATCATGAAAAATGCATAGAAAAATACGGGAACATGAACCTGGAGTTCGAAGAGCATTGTGAGAATTTTGCAACCATTTTGTGCAGATTACCAGCAGTAATCCTTTGAACTTTTTGCATGAATATGAAGATGACTGACATCACGAATCAGGAATTCGGAGAACTGACCCAGTATGGTCAGAATTTGTACATAATTTATAACAGTCTTCAATTCTGTGGTAATGTAATCACGGATGAGCAGAAGATTGAGAAGACTCTCTACCTTTCACCCGAACGCGGTGCAATCCGCAAGCAACTATCGTCAAGACGGCTACATGAAGTATGCCAAATTAATTGACATCATGCAAGTTGCAGAAACTCAAGATGATATTCTAAGAAAGAACTTCATCTCGCAACCACCTAGGAGCAGTGCTGGCCATGAAGCCACTGTTAGCAGCTACAAGGTAAGGTTGTGCGTCGCACATTATTGATGTTTTCCAGTCTAAGAAGAAGGACAAATGATAGCATGAGGCATACCTCGCCATTGCAGGCACAGAGGATTCACATCCATTAGTTGCACTTATGAATGTGAACAACCAAGATGCGACCTCCATCATCCCTCCTTTGACATCGCGGCGCGCACCGTAGCTAACCAAGAGGAGAAGATCGCGCATGGAGCCGATTTAGGCAGAAGTTCCTGAATACTTCGCCTATTAGATCCAGTGCACGCATTGCACTCGAACCTTTTATAGAAACTTGCAGTTTGTAATTGAAGCATAATTTTGAATTATTGAATAATGGTTGCAAGCTCTAGAAGAGCAAAGCATTAAATTCTTATTATGAGTCCCGCAAGGCTTATTTTCCGTCTTTATAATAGCAAGTTACGCTCGATATCAAGTATTTTATTTATGTGTTGCTTGTTTTCTGCTACATATTAATAAAGTACATTATATTAGAACGCGTGTGGCGCCCTATGGAGGAAGTGTGCTTAGCATGTAGCGGCACAACGAATATCATCCTGAGATAAACAGAATTTTTTGAGTCGATCAGCAAGAATGCTGGTAGTCTTACGACGCATCAAATGATACTTGTATAATGTGCTCGGAAGGGTCATAATTATACTCCCAACGGGCACAACTTTGGTCATTAAAGAAGACTTGTTGTACCCAGAATCGACTAGAACTCTCACGATATTTGCGCTAACAGTTTCCATGTAGAGACTGAAGAAGAGTATGGTACAGAATACCTGCTCATTACAAAGCGTGAAGAAAATGAAAAATAGCATTAGAATATCTTCCTTCATATGAAATTGGGCTATACTACACTAATATTAAGGCACCTACAGCCTATTCTTTCCTGAAAACCGTATTTAGAAGCTCTGAACTTTTCTATCTCTGGCATGATAGATTGTGCCGTCTAGGTCTTAGGATGATGAGAAATATAATTAACAATTCACAGGGACATGATATGAATGTTAAGAATTTCTCGAATCAGGAAGATTTTGTGTGCCCCGCATGTGCCACCGGGAAATTAATTACTAGACCTTTTTGCTCTGAAAGCAAAGGATGAAGTCCCTGCATTCCTGGACCGTATCCAGGGAGACCTTTTGCGGTCCTATATAGCCCCTGTAAGGGTAATTTGAGGTATTTTATAGTGCTCATCGATGCTTCCTGAATGGTCGTGCGTGATGATTATTGTCTACAGAAATCAAGCTTCGCATAGCTAAATCTCGCAGATAATTAAATTAGAAATATTTTCTCCGATCATCATGAGAAGTCCACCGAATGGACAACGCCGAGAACTTACTCCAAAGCATTCGATGATTATTGCATGAAAATGGGAATTAAAGTTGAGCATTTTGTACCACTTGTCCGCACCCAGAATGGACTAGCAGAACTTTGAAGAATTGTAATTTGCCAACTACATGTTGGGGACACGCAGTCCTGCTCGCAGCAGCCCTCATCAATTTTAGACCGTCGGCCTATAGCATCCATCCACCTATGCAACTAGCACAAGGGTCAGCACCGAAAACTTCTCATCTCTGAAGGTTTGGTTGCAAGGTTTATGTACATATACCACCACCACAGCGGACTGCAATGGGCCCTCTCCGAAAGTCTGGGATATACGTTGGTTATGAGACAGCATCCATAATCACGTATTTGGACAATATGACTAGAGATTTGAATAATGCCCGATTCGCTGATGGTACATCAGATGAGGTTATTTTCCCGTCATTAGGGGAGGAAATCAACCCTTGATAATAATGTCGGGAAATAATTGAAGTCTAGAAGACAATTGAAATCCAGAAGGTAATTGAAATCTATGCATATGACCCGCGCACTAGTGAAGCAAATAGAGAAGTCCAGAAGATAATTGCAGTCCAGAAGATAATTGAATTGAAGTCTAGAAGACAATTGAAGTCCAGAAGATAATAGATTTGCAAATATTAGCAAATCAACCGCCGAACCACTTTAGTGATTTGAAGAGCGTGACCAAGTAGCATTTGCCTGTACGCAATGCACTGGAGAGGGTTGAAATACCAATGAAGGTATCCCTAATCCCGTCCAGAGGCCTCAGAATAAAAGGACGAGAACTCCGGTCCCTCGAATCCGAAGTAACCGGGGACGCCTGGTGAAATAGGATAAGAAGGACTTGACACAGCCGATCACCGAAGTGCCCCAGAACCAAAAGGGGAGCCAGTTGAGACCTGGTATCGGTATGGAACCTTCAGAAAAGGCATACTAGAATTGAACATCCCCATGAAGGGAGACATCAGTATGGATGTGTGCGCACACATCGGAACTGAAAAACTAAAGGGACTTGCCCCGTAATAGAAAGCAGCGGTGAGCAAGTAAAAGCATTAGAAGAATCGCCCCATGAAGAAATAGCTATAAAATTTATGACCTCGGGAGAATCTTTGAATATGACAACAGCCAATGTCGACATATACTTTGCAAAGAAACTTGCCACAATCATCAATCTTGATTCAGAGCCTCAGACGTCACGAATGAAAAAATCAGATTGAAAGAAGGCAGTAGAAACTGAATTATTCTCTTCGAATAAAAGAAGGGTGTTTGGGCCTGAAAGCCGTACGCCTTCCCTTGTGCACCCTCGTAGGGCATAAGTGGATATTTGTTCGAAAGAGAAATGAAAAGAAGCAAGGCTCGTTGCATAAGGTTTCATTGAACATCCAGGAGATGATTATGAAGAAACCTATTCCCGATCATGGGCGACCCCTTAGACATTTATCTCAATGGCAATGAACTTGAAGTTAGAATTGAAATTGATGGATGGGGTACCAAGATACCTTTATGAAATATTGGATTTGGACATTGAAGATACACAATGTATCAATGTCCCGAGCCAAGATAGAGCAAATAGAACTATGTACAGTGTGAAACTCAAAAAGTCATTGTACGAACTAAAGCAATCAGGCAGAATGTGGTATAATCACTTGAAGTGACTTTCTATGCAAGAAAGGCTACACGAAAAATGAGAATAATCTCTGTGTATTTATACGACGATCCCAGAATGGATTTTGTATAATCTTAGAGTATGAAGATGATCTGAATATCATCGGAACCCTGAAGGATATTAGGAAAACAAGCTCTTACCTGGAGTCGGAGTTCGAAATGAAAGATTTGGGTGAAAACCAAATATTGCCTAAGCTTGCAGCTTGGGCATACCCCTGAAGGGATATTAGTACATCAGTCAACCTACACTCAGAAGGTGTTAGAAAGGTTTGATTTTGAAAAGGCATACCCTTTGAAAGTGCCAATGGTCGGGAGATCTTTGCAGCAAGACAAGGACCCGTGCAGACCTAGAAAAGAGGGGGAGGAAGTCCTGGGACCGAAATTCCCATACTTAAGTGTGATAGAAACACTCATGTATTGAACAAACTGTACTAGACCGGTCATTGTATTTGCCGGGAACCTACTAGCAAGGTATAGTGCAGAACCTACCAAAGGCATTGGCAGAGAATGAATGACATCTTCCGATACCTCTAAGGAAGCAAAGAACTTGGTCTGTTCTATAGAAAGAACCAAGACCTAACTATGAATGGCAATGCAGATGACGGGTACCTGTAGGACCCGCATATAGCCAAATTGCAAACATGATATGAATTCATGTGGTGGAACTGCAATTCCATGGAAATCGTCTAAGTAGAGTCTTGTATCGACTTCGACGAACCACCCGGAAATAATAGCATTATACGAGGCCTCACGAGAATGTACTTGGCTTCGGCGGATGATTCACTACATCCAGCAGTTATGTGGATTGAATACCGCACCAACCCCCACTATTATCAATGAAGATAATGTAGCTTGTGTTGCACAAGTGCAGATGGGTTATTGTGAAGAATCCTCTTACAAAAGCACATCAACCCCAAGTTCTTCTATGCTCATGAATTGCAAAAGATGAACGTAATCAAAGCACTACATACTAGGTCATGTGAGAATCTGGTAGATTTATTCACTAAGTCACTTCCAGCGTCTAGCTTTGAAAGATGCATATGTGGAATTGGAATGATGAGACTTAGAGAAGTGCAGAATTCAGGGGGAGAACCTTCACAAACTCATTACTAAAGCTTGATCACGAAGATCAAGTATCCAAAAGGTAAATCCCGAAGATTAAACGAAATTGGGTGGATTGTACTCTTTTCCCTTGACGAGTTTTCCTGAAGTTTCTCGGCTAAGATTTTTTTAATGAGGCAATTCGTGCAGCATAGCAGAACATGATTCATGTACTCTTTCTCCTAATTTTTCCCACTGGGTTTTTATGGAGTTTTGACGAGACATGGATATGAAGGATGGGTGCCCAAGGGGGAGTGTTGGGAAACTATGGGCCTGACCCTGCAGTCGGCCCATTAGTGGGCGCCCAATCCCAAACCCTAGCAGGGTCGTAGCCTATAAATAGGGGGTGCTATTCATTGTAAAAGATTGATCGATGGATGAAGGAATAAAGAGAAGCAAGAAGTCCCCCTACATCTCTGTGTTCTATCTCTTATTCTGTTCTTGTGTTCATGCATTGTTCTTACGATTCTACGTTTATCTACGAGGTAATCGCTCGGACTGGACTCGTCAGCGACGGTTCCTCAACAAACTCATGTGATGGTGGGAGTAGGAGAAAGGATAGAAGAGCACGTGAGCAAGTGCGGCCGCTTTAGGCTGTCCGGCCGCATTCGCGTCACAAAACAAGCACATTTTGCAGGCCAGGCCATGTCTGAAAACAACAGCAACTCCATACTGTTATGATAAAAAGACAGAAGAAACTCTAATGGACATTGGTTGGAAAGAGCAAAGCAAATATCACCAAGCATGCATGCTTCAACTTTCTAACCGCAGTTTTGAAAAAGATGGTTCCATTGCCTCAACTCTCAAGGAGTTGTGAACGTGCATCCAACTCCATCACCAGTAGAGACGGAGCGTCGTTTCTTTTTTCCTCAAACGACTGGACACAAAAAAGAAAAACTTGGGCAACTAACTAGTGCTATAGCAATCACACATGTCATTTTCTTTCGACATCTTCTGGAACGACCGGTTGATTTCTTATCCAATTATGTATGGACTGTCTGCTACAATGTGGCCCCAAATTTCCTCCCGATTCCTGTCGTCCTGGCGATATCAAGACGATCACGCACGCAATTTGCAGAGCAATAGTCAGATTGGGTACCAACTAGGATCAGGTTTAGTGTTGAATATCGACGAGCTGCCCCCATTGTGTTTCTCTAATTCCAGCAATGACTCACTGTGTCGGAAGTAAATTACAAAACAGTAATGGATGCATCAGCAGGTTTACGTAGGTGATGAGTTGTAAGCTTCTTTTTTTTTTTTTTTTTTTTTACAATGACTCACTGTCTTTGTATTAAGATAGAGTGCAATCAAATTATGATACAGGCTGAAAATTACAAGAACTAGAAATAAAAGAGGGGTGTGGACTGAGGGTTCCTCCCTACCACGCAGCTTTGCTGCCAACGCATACTCTAATTAGAAATTACACGATGAGCAGCGTGCGACCCCGACGCTCTCGCCTGATCCCAAGCTTGAAGTTTTATCTATAATCCTTGCTTCGACGAGCCGCAGAGCAGAGGCGGTGACGAGTTGTGAAAGTGGATGGAAATCACACCTTACTGATTCTATTGATAGCAACGAGTATAAATACAGTGACAGGAGCGATTACATGAGCGAGTGTCGCTGGAGTGATTACATGAGCGATTGTCGCTAATTAGCTGGAGTGATTACATGAGCGATTGTCGCTAATTAACCAAAGATAGCTAAGATACTTGCCAAAGATAGCTGAACAAAATATGGCATGTCTAACCTCCTGGGATGGCGTGAAATCTGCTAATGCGCCTGGACGTGCATGGCACCGTAGATGAACATGGCGCTGTACAGTCTAACAAGTTGTAAGTGACGCAGCTGATAAAGGACGAGATGTCAGACTACAAGAATTGACCTGGGCTGTATTCTCAACCTGCATGTCAGTTTAAAATTTCCCATAAATTTAAGGTATGAATGAATTAGTAATCAATGATTCGCAAAAAAAAAAAAAAAACAGTAATTAATTCACCTGACCATAATGTTTGGAAATTGGAACAGTCAGGAAGATTCAATGAGGATAGCATACTGCATATATCCTCTTTGAAACTGCAAGTCATTTTTTCAGCACGTTTAAAGTGTATTTGTTTGCTTATCCAATTGAACCACTGACTGAACTCCTTTGGTATGCGACTATTATTCAACTGACAACGAGAAAGTGATGGTATACTGATGAAATCACTTCAAATCAACAAAAAAATTCAGCATCATCTGACAAGCACTATCAAGCAATACATCTGTTGAGAGATGCACACAATTCCCTTACAGCTGGTTTGACCAGCACATAGATGGTACTCAGTGAAGAAGTAAAATAAGGAACCTGCAAACAAGATGAAAGTAAAAGAAACAAACTTTGTAGTCAGTAACACCACAAGTCATTGCAGCCCTTATTTGTAATGAGCTAAGGTAAATCTGTGCCCAAGTACATACTTGCCAACTCCATGCCACACCATAAAGAAAAGCCTGAAGGAATATTTTTTCAGATATCAGTGTGCTAAATTTTGCAATGCTTTAGCTCATATTAGTGGGAAAAAAAAAGACTATCTGCTCCAATTACCAAAACTTAATTTCAGTTTCAAGTCCTGTACCAATATCAAATTGCAGAATAACCAGAAAAGTGGGAACCATGATGAAAACAAATAGAAGAAATTTCTGTTTCTCTCATTAGAAACAACTTTACTAGTGATTTCTCCTCTTTTTCTATGTACACGGTTATCGCCTATCCAATTTGTTCGTACAAGTCTGTCTAAACGCGCCTGACCCTCACTGGGAGTCCGCCGCTGATGGACGCGGTGAGCCCCGGCACAAACTTCGGCGCGCAGGCAACTCTCCCATTATTCTCTCCGACCACCTCTACATCGAATGCTCTCACCACTGCCACGCTGACAGCCTTCATCTCAGTGACGGCGAGCTCCTTGCCAATGCACACGCGGAGGCCGGCCTGGAACACCGGGTACTTGTACAGGCTCTCCGGCGTGAACGATCCGCCGGGGGTGGTGAGCCACCGCTCCGGCCGGAACACGTCGTAGTCGTCGCCCCAGATGCGCGGCATGCGGCCCATGGAGTAGGGGTGGTACATCACGCGCGCTTCGCCGGCGACGTAGGTGCCGTCCGGGAGCACATCGGCTTCGGCACAGAACTTTGAGTCGAACTGAACGGGCGGGAACAGCCGCATGTTCTCGTACAGCACCGCGTGAGTGTAGTGCAGGCCTTTGAGATGCTCGTAGGTGACCGGCCTCTTGCCGCCGGCCTCCGCCCGCATGGCGGCCACGACTGCGGGGTTCTTGGACAGAAGCATGAAGAGCGTGGTGAGCGCGGCGGACACCGTGTCACGCCCCGCGAGGAGGAAGCTGATCACGATGTCGCGGAGGTACTTGTCGTCCGTGTCATGCACGTCTCCGGCCGAGGCCATGAACCGGGACAGGAGGTCATGGCTGTTGGCGACACCCAGCTGCCGGCGCTCCCGGATCATTGCCGACGCAAGCACATCGACGAGCTTGATGGCCTTCTTGAGCTCCCTCTCGGATCCGATGTTTAGCAGCCGCTTCATCTTCCACACCAACGGCGACGCCGCCGCACCACGCATGGCGGAGAGCCGCGACGCGGTGTCGAACGCGTTGGCTAGCTCCGACATGGGCATTTCTTGCTCGAGGCAGCCCGGGTCCAGCCCGAAAGAAATCTTGCAGATGGTGTCGAAGGCGAAGCGCCGGAACACGTCCTGGAGGTCGACCACCGTGCCTTTGTCGGCGGCGTCGGCCAGGATCGGCATGAGGCGGGTCTCCACCTCCTGGGCAACGATCTTGAAGGCGTAGGAGCGCACGGCGACGCTGCCGAGCTCGAGGCTGGCCGTCTTGCGCTGGTGGCGCCAGGCGTCGCCGTCGACGTTGAAGATGCCGTTGCCGAGGAGGTCACCGAGGAGCGCAGCGAAGGGCTTGCCCTTGGGGAAGTTATCGAAGCGGGTCTTGAGCATGTACTCGACGTTGGCCGGGTTGGCGGTGACTGTGCAGCCGAGGACGTGGATGTGGACGGTGCCCGTCGGTGACTGGCGGAGCAGGTGCGCGTACCAGTCTCCCAGGTTGGTGAAGTCCCTCCCCCACGACCCCGTCAGGTACGCGCGGCACACATGGCAGCTGCACCACGGCCACCGCCGCACGAGCAGGAGCACGGCGCCGAGCGCCACCAAGCAGAAGGAGGAGCACAAGAACGCCAATCCCGCGCACCGTGCGCCCCATGAGAGCTCCATGGCATCCATGGCTCTTCAATTAGTAGCTCACAAAAGGAAACGGAAGATTGGAGCAGGTGTGGATCGACCGAGCGAGAGGAGAAAAATGTGAGTTTTGTGTGTGGGAGAGTCAAGGGGGGCCTGTCTATATATAACGCGGGCGGACGGCGAAGAAGCACATGGGACACATGCGCTAAAGCTTAAACAACGTTTCTCCTGCCCGTTAATTTCGCGTGTACACAGCTCATGTCCCAGACATTTTGCACGGTGTATGTATGACAGCTGGGTCCAAATAGGCACGAGAGAGAGAGAGAGGGGGAAGGAGAGAAACATCTATTGTTGTAAAAAATGGCAGTTTTAGCAAATATTCAGAATTGATTCTAGCATAATTAACAGTAATTAAAGCATAATTCCAGAAATATTTAAATGATAAGATTAACATATACACATGTAAATTCTCCAAGTCATTTAAACATAACAATATGCTCAAAACATAGAATATGTGGACAATTAAAATCAGCATAATGCTCAGATGTAGAGTTGCACAAGATTTAATCTTGGCCTTCTCACTACTTATCTCAATATTCTTCATTAATTGAATATGATAACACTAAATCAGACTTTGATCTCAAAATTTAATGCTTTACTAATATATTAAGTACTATCTCAAGGCAGCAAATTAAACTTTCAGTCAACAAAGGATATTGTGATTAACAGTGCAAAAGATACACTATCTTAGCATATTGAATTTTTGGCAAAAGAAAATTGATCATATGACAGTGCATATAAATCACTAACTTGAGTAAGCAATTCTAATTTAGCTCAACTTTGATTCTAGTTACCAATTCAATTTTATAATATGACAACAATCATCATTGAGCTATTATAACGAACCCACAGAAACACTTGCAATATCTCCCAATACTAGAATCAAACCAATTTCATATTTTGACAAGTACAGCTCATATATGCAAATTGATGTGCAAAATGGATTACAGTAATACTCACAAAGCCGATGACAATCAAAGCCACCAAGAAGAACCAGGCAGGGCACACCTAATGGCATTGTCTCAGAAAACCAATTGCTTCGTTGTGTCGCGAACCACCATACAAGGTTGACGGAGATACAATGCCAATCTTCGCAATCCGGGACTTAGTCCCTTTTGGCAATTGTAAATTACTATGTGTAATAAAGACCACAGCCTTGCGTGGCTACTACTGTAATAAAGATGTACAGTTTCTATCTTATTGTTCTGCTGCGTTGACTTTGGTAAAGCTTACTATTCGTTGGAGCGGTATCATACCAGGCATATGAATAGTGATTTGTATGCCTAAGTGTGATTACCCTCCAGGGTAATGACACGGGACACCGCAGCAGGTATCAGAGCAATCGGTTAGGGCCACGCTAATAAAATAGAAACTGTCGTAGAACTTAAGCATGCTTTTCTCGCTTGCTATATGGCACTAAGTACTTTATTAATTCTTGTCTTCATCTCAATTTCTATTCCAGTCCCGTTTCAAAAATATTATATTAAAAAAAGCTCATCCTCCTTAAAGTGACAACCATGCTAGCATAGAACCATTCCTTTTGTCAGTCATTTCGTCTGAGAGAGTGCGGGGGAGCACATTAGTGTCTTAGGATCTGTTTTGCTATCCTATATATGTTAGTAGACTGTCAGTCTAGCAGTTCGATCTAGGATAGATTGCTCGAAAAATGTAGATGATAGGTTCACATTATAAGGTTGTAGGTATAGTGCCTAAACTAGAGGTATGAAGTAGAATTCCATGGAACACTTTTCAAACCACAACATGCACGTCACCGGTCGATGCCATGAACTTGGATAGGGGATCATGGCAATTGGTGACACCTAGCTTCTGCCGCTTCAAAATCATCATCGCTGCAAGCTCGTCAACTAGCTTGATGGCCTTCTTGAGCTCCCTCTCATATTCGATGTTTAGCAACCGCTTCATCCCTTCCATAGAAGTGGAGACACCGCCGCACCCTGCATAGCGGAGAGACGTGATGCAGTGTCGAAAGCCATGGCTAGTTTGGACATGGGCATGTCTTTTCCGGGGCACTCTGGGTCCAACCTGAGCGAGAACTTGCAGATGGTGTCGAACGCGAAGCGTCAGAACACTGTTGAATCTTAACTGCAGGAATGCACACAAGCATATGCCGTGGGAAGAATAAGTTAGGCTAAATGAAGATTGTTGGACCGAAAAGGCTACTAGAGGGGGGTTGAATAGCTCAATCAATTTTTTTGCTTCAAGAATGGATTCAAACATGATATTGACTCCCATAGCTATAGAAACTACGAAGATCAATATGTATATAAGCATAGCGGAAGACTTGTACTTGATCTCCTTCAAACCCCCAAAAGAAATGATCAAAAACATAAGAATCAGCCTAATGAACAGTACCAGCGGTCAGACCGGTGAAGAGTGGGCGGTCAGATCGGTGAACAGTAAAATCAGACGAATAAATAGTAAACAGCCTGAAAAACAAAATCGAAAATTGATGTAACTTTTGATCCGTAACTCCAAACTTCACGAAACTTGAAACACACCTTCCTAAGGATATCAGGAACCTATTCCATGTGACGATCATGAAGATCTTTGCCAAAGTTCCTATCTTTTTCAGTTTGAACGAAGGATGCTCCAAAATCGAGTCAAAAATGAAATATGATCTAAAGACTTGCTCGTGGATGATTGATGATCAAGATGATCCTAGATGAGTTCCCACATGTTGCATAAAGTTAGATCACGGCAAGAAACCAACCAAAAACTCGCGGATCAAAAAAAAGACCTCAAATCACCAAATAGAGAGAAAGAAAGCAAATAGACTCATCTTTGAGAGAACTTTCTTTGGATTGATTTGATATGGTATTGGTTTACAGCCACTCCATCAATGGAGGACAAAGACTCAATACATGAGCACGAAATCAAATCCAACTCTCTAAAACCCTAACCTCCACTAATCCTCTCCCTAAGCAAACTAGGGTTTCAAAAACAATGAAAGGTAATTGAGGGGGTGCAGCCACCTCCTTCCTCTATTTATAGTAGAGGCTAGACCTTCTAGAAGAGTTTTCCTAATGGGCTCCCGTTAAGGCCCAACACAAACGGGTCACATACGCACGCATTTTAAAGCGACGTCTTCATCTCCTCTTGACCTAATCCGCTTCTTCACGCACCGTCTTACGCCGCAGGTTGGCAAAAGGTCACCAAGGTGGTATTTGGTAAAATTACCAAAATACCCGTTCTCGATCTTTTTGCAAAGACCAAGTTCCATCTTCGTGAAGCACTTCCATGCTTCACCACGTGTAGGTTGATCCAGCGGTTCTCATCATGTCGCAAGTCTCTCCCATCCGGCTCTCACCGAAACCACCATAGCACTTGCACCGACCCCCGCGCCGCTTGATCCAACCAGTCGCACCGAACTGCCCGTTCGGTCACCTTTGTCCATCTTGCACCATGCTTGAGTCCATTGACCTCACCCGGCATCGTCGATCGTTCTGAACCTCAACTCTCCAAGCCTAGTCCCGATCATCCTCGCCGTTGACCACAAGTCAACCTGCACAACAATAGATAAGCAAATCGAATCCGGAACAAGTTCTTCACATCTTGATCCACGTTAGTCAAAATATGCATCATGTAACACATATGCATTGACACCCATGAGATTGATCTAACACCCAACACATCGCTGCCAAGAAGGCCAACAACTTAAGTTAAAACCGGTCAGACCACCACCATGGCTGGTCGGACCGCCCGACCGGTCTGACCGGTCTGACCGCCAACCATTGGCCGGTCTGACCGCCAGTCCTTATGTCCGAAACAAAACCGGTCGGACCGCTAGAGGTGGCCGGTCTGACCGCCACCCTGGCTGGTCTGACCGCCTGAAGCCTGACAGCAACAACAACTTGCCGAAAACGTGTGTTTATGCAAACCTTCAACACCATTGTCAATTATCTCGTCATTCTAAGATCATGAGCATATCTCCATGATATCCACAGAGATACTACGCGTATGCAAGAACAAGTTTCTTGTGTATTCAATCTAAGAAAGCAACAGCTTTATTACAACTTAAATAATCAGAATAAAATCTCTACGCAACAAACTTAATGTAACAAACTACTAAAGATAAGATGCGCCAGAACTGCACATGTGTTTCAAGTCTTAAGCTAGAAGCTAGGAAATATATCTTCATACGTGCATGCCAAGACTCCTCAGGCTTTAACCACGCCATGATTATTTCAAACATGCTCCCCGCTAAGCTTGATGTGGAGAAGCCAGCTGATTCTTGACACCGATTTGATCGCTCATCTCCATGGGCATCTGCTCATTGAAAATTAGTGCTGACGAACTTCACTTCAATTTGCTTTCACTTCATTGTTTCTTCTCCACACACTCCCTGATGAAATGGAACCTGGTCTCAATATGCTTGCTTCGGTCATGAAAAACTGGGTTATTAGCAAGTGCAATGGTTGACTTGTTATCAACAAACACACAGAAAAGAAAGACAAACACATGTGCTTTATAGTGTTCGATCCGAATTAACGATCTTATCTTCGTCTCGACAGCTTGTCCCACCTTATTCAGACCCACTTGTATAATACAATATGGAGAAATATCGGCAAGCAAAAAGCATTAGATGACTAGTGACTACACATTATTTTAAACCATAGCTTGAAGGATAGCCGAGAATATATAGCTATCATCCATCAATGATTTTTTTTATTAGAAATGAAAGTACAACCCCCGATCTCTGCACTAACTAAAGATACACACAGTCATAATAGGCATTCAAATTCGCTTCGAAGAGAACTTGATCCTGGATGGTAGGTGCACATCCATCAATGATTATATCACCACTTTCCTACTTTCCATTCCAATTTGATGTTCAAGAAGCAACCTAGGTGTACATACATACAACCCGTGCTTTGTAGCAAATGTTTGCCATGGCTGGCCTCCACCGAGATTTAAAGGTGTTAGTTTCGTGTACGAGAATGCATACATCCAAACAAAGAGGGCAAAATTCTGCAGCTGAGCTAACCCTGCGCATGGTGCTCTGCCGCCTACAGTTTGTATGCATGCTCGAGTAAGCGCCGAGGATTGCATCACATTTTTCTCTAGCGCGCGCGGATATCTGTGTGGGCGTGGTGATATCATGTGGGGAGATGTGGTCAAGAGGCGACGTCAAAGCGGGCAGCGGCGCTGGGAAGCGGAGGTGCCGTCGCCTTCAGCTTCCGGGGCAGCGCACTGTCCACTGTGGCGCATGCGCCGATTGGAACGGCCAACTCCACCCTCTCTCTTCTAGCTGCCTGTCGTGTTCTCGTAGCCGACTAGAGCGAAGCGCCATCATCCCATCCCTTTTCTAGTCAGGGACAGGGCAGGGCACACACACCGCGGCCGCTAATCAGCGGCAAAAATTTGCACGTTTCGCACTGTTGTTTTTTAGCTAGCGAGCTAGGAGCACTGCCGCAGCAAGGGCCACTCATGCCTAGGGGCGGTAAACGAGCGAGCCTAGTCTAGCGCTAGCCTCGAGCTCGAGCTCGATACAAGCTCGGATGATCCTAGATCAAGATTTAAGTTTAGAGTTAGGCTCGAGCTCGGTTCGTTCAAAGCTCGAGAACTGCACTTTAACATAATACTTTTGTACAAAAGCTCGGTCAAAGCTCGAGCTTGGCTTTAACATTGGAAGGAACGGGGGATTGGGAAGGGTTAAGTCAAGCCTTAACCACACTATTCGAGTTCAGACTCGTTAGGCTTGTGAGCTTAGATCAAAGCTAGAGCTCGGCTCGTTTGGAGCTCGAGCTGCCCGAACTTTTTTTTTTCAGACTCACTCCGATATGAACCCCGTTGTTTTATAGTAGTACTATTTTTTTGCCAACTTTTTGAGGTCAACAACAGTGGCTTCACCGGCACCATGCATGCTTTCTGCGGCACGATGGCATCATGTCGGCGTCTAAGACATTGATAACTCTAATCAATCAATCAAAGTACGTTTGGCTTTTATTATATCATTAGTTCACTGAGATGGCATCACCGGCCAAATTAAGAAACAGTATATATTGCAGGTTTATTGGAATGATTATACTCTATACACTGCATATTTCCATGGTTTGACTGGCTAGATTAGCAGTATTTGGAATGATTATATTCTATACACTGCATACTTCCATGGTTTGACTAGCTAGATTAGCAGTATTGTTTTAAGTGACATGCAACAGGTGGCAAGTAAGTGGAAGGATGCCAAACCGTGAAGATATGGATTAATTTGGTGGAGAGACATTTATCGAAATGAACATGGCTAGGAACAATTAATCTGGCCGATGTGGTGGCTAAACATATTTGGTATGTACGTAAAGGGCTTTTTATTGAGAATCAATTTACGTGACAACAAGTCAAACATTGGTTAGCCTAGTGTTTGATTCTACCAGTCATGTATTGGGTTTGACTTGGGTGTGTTATTTGTTTATTTTCTGGGATATGGTTATGCGGCACCTTGCGTCCGAGTAAGACCTAAAAAATAGTTGCAAACGCTAATTGCTCCCACTTCATGGAAAAAACATGGCAAGAAAATTTTCCTACTGTAGATCTTACTTACAAAATTTAAGGTTTTTATCTTCAATACTTTTTTCGGCAAAACTTAATGATCCAATATATTAGCAGACAACACACAAAATTGTCTTTTATTCTTTTCAGATGAAATTGTCTTTTATCCAGGAACAAGGGTTAAGCCAGGATATGCACTACACATCAAATGAAGTATATCTAATTTCCTCACAAAAAAACTATATATAATTTTCCAATCTTTACTTGTATTGAAAGAAAATACTCCAATCATGGTACAATATATATACAACGTGCTTGCAAACACATTAAAAAGCAATAATTTTTAAAGCATGAAGGCCAAATGGTTGCCACAAATTATAGTCCTAAGGTCCCACAGTTTGTTGCTATTAATTCAGCAAGATCTCTAGAAAGTTTCTGACTTTTATATCGAGTTCCTTAGACTGTAAGCGTCTGAAAATTCTTATAGACTTGTTCAAAAATTGCAAACAAAGAAATTAATGTGCACCTATGATCAATCGTCCTTTTGACAATATTACTCAACGACCCAAATGTATATATCTTTTCTGATGAAAGTGCCGAGAGAAAATAAGTATTGACCAAATGGTTTGTCAATAAATTAAATGATGCACTCTAAAGCTCTCATACTTGCGTATACATATATACATCGGATTTGCTATTTCTAAGTCACTTGAAATTTTCTTAAGTTTAAGTCAATTGTTGTGACTATATATTAGATTTGTGTAGAAATTGATGTGTCATATGATTAGATATTGATTCAAGAGATAAAACATGTGACTTATGCTTAATAAAATTTCAGTTACCTTACGAATAGACAATCCCTATATACATACGTGATTGCAAAACCTTGCTAGCTAACCTGGTTTGACGACACATGTTCCTTTTAATTTAATCAATGGAGATGCTAATTAATCCTTGTCCTTGATTAAATTAGTCCATGTGTTGTACGTGCTGATTATTTCTAGCACAAAAGTAGGAATAGCACAGTCTAGCAGTGATAACACACACTAGATTAGTGCGGCACTACGGCGCACATTGCATGGCTTGGCAATGGAAAGGAGAAAGAAATCACCCCTTTCAGTGCTCTCATGGTCCTTGGCCATGCAGTGAGGATGCTAGAATATCTCATTTTGATATTTGCTAGTACTGCACTCTGCATGACTTAAAACATTTTTTTGGCCATCTTGGGTGTTCGTCTACCAAGCAAAAACACAACACTATTAGGCCCTCTTTGTTTAGGCTTAGGCTTTTTGGCTTATAGTTTAAAACCAGTTTTTTTTGGCTTAAACAGCTTATAAGTCTTTTAGCTTTTAAGTCAAGTTTTGGTGTTTGGTAATCTGGCTTTTTGTAGGATGTTGGCTTATTAAGTTATGTGTGAAGGATAAAAAGACTGAATTACCCTTGAGGGTTTAAATAACCTTTTTAAGCATGTAATTAAACTTATTTTTACATGAGATTTGAAAATATGATGATACGTACAAGTGTACAAATGAAACAAAATAGATTTTGTTCGTACGTGCATGCGTGTGTGTACCATGGCCTATCCAAATAAATTGCAAATCATATATAATACAATTATCCTGTCATTGCAACATGTACATATCATATTAATGTAATCTATTTTATCCTCTTACGGTCATTAAAGAAGTAGCAATACCATCATAAAAAACACACTTGTCTCCATCATCGATTGTTGCTTAGTGCATAAAACAAGGATTTACACAAGGTAGCACTAGGCAAAATCTAGAGGATTTAGGGAGACCTACGGTTAATTACAAGTGAGAATGCACAACGAAGCACACACTAATTGGATAGCACCAACAGCAATTCATCTCTCGATTTCAGTTTAGGTGATTCTTGCTGTATCACTAGCAGACACCCATGCATTCTTCCACCACATGAAGTTTTGGTTGCTTTCTGCAAAGGATCCTGCAGACGTGCATCAATGATCTGCATTGTTTGATCTGGGTAGTTATGGCATTCACAGGAACACAATGAGCATTCTCCTTGCCATCTTATCTTGATCCAAAGGCTAAATATAGCTATGGACATCGCGAATGCATTGGATTATCTGCACCACAGCACACAACCTGCAGTTGTTCATTGTGATTTGAAGCCTAGCAACATCCTTCTAGATGATGAGATGACAACTCATGTGGGTGACTTTGGCCTAGGAAGACTTCGCGGAGATGTCGGGTCTACTTCAGTGGGGCGCTCGACGAGCTCCTTTGGATTGAGAGGAACAATCGGCTATGCTGCTCCAGGTTGGTCCCCTATGGAACTGCTAGAATACAACACAGTGAGTTTAAAACAATTTAAAAATATTCTGTCTTCTGTATTTTCAGAATATGCAATTGGTGGCCACATATCAACTTCGGTGTTTATAGCTTTGAACTCATAAACAATAGCACACTGACAAGCAATACCAAAATTAGCATTGAGCATGATACTAGGATTAGGATTTTCAGTGAGTGAGATAGTCTCCTCCAGGAAGGCACAACAAGAGGACATGGAGGCAAGTGGAGCTCCAGAACTCCTCCACAAAGGTTATTGTTTCCGGCCAATGTGACAGCGGTGGCATTTGCGAAGACTCCATTTCTTGATATTTCACCTTGTAGATTGTTGTATGACAGATCTAATTGTGAAAGAAATTGTAGACTACCAAGGAAACGAGGTGGCGACGTTGGGGAGGAGAGGCGGCGGCGCTGGGGGAGGGGAGCAACGGCGGCATTGGGGGAGGGGAGGGGAGGCGGCGGGGGGGGGAGGAGCAGCGGGCGGCGGCGGCGGCGGCTGGGGAGGGGCGGCGCGTGCGGGGAGGGGAGGGGAGCAGCGGCGGCGGGGAGGGGAGGCGGCGGCTGCGGGGAAGGGGAAGGGGAGGCGGCGGCGTCTGGGGAGGGGAGGGGAGGCGGCGTCTACGGGAACCGAAGGGAACGGGGTGGAGAGGAGGAAGGAAGAGAGAAAAAAACGAAACGATTTCCCCTTATATACAATGACATTTTGTGGGTAATTTCAGTGAACTTTAGTGGCAAATGGATATTCTATTCCGCAAAAACCAAAAAAAGCACATCTCCCTTGGTTTATAGCTTTTAGGCTTAAAATGGCTTAAACTTATTTTAAGATGGATGAAAAAGCCACTTCTTTATTTAGATTTAGGCTTTTTTGCTTATAAACCAAAGAAAAAGCCTAAACAAAGAGGGTCTTAATCATCAACAGTTCTTGAATTACCTTGTCTGTAACACAAGATCGCTTTTCATTATGTTGCCGTGCATCATGCGTATGTGTCCTCTCAGATCTCAAGAATACTCCACAAAAGGAAGGTCCAAATCCTACGTACAGGCTGCAGCTGCAAACTCACTTGGTACAAGCGCAAGCAGATTTTACTCGTGCCGGAATGAAATGGCAGAAGGAAAAAGTGATCATGCAGTATGGTCAAAGCATCATATCAATCGATCCCACAAGACAAGACAGAAACCTGCGTGAGTGCGTGGCCATCCATATAAACTCAAAGCCGGCGTTTTTACATGTCTGCGTCAAGACGGATGGATTGTTGCCTTCTTCTTCAGTTCTTCTTCTTTCCCGCGCGTGGCGCCGGCGAATGGATGGGTCGCCGTCAGATTGCGCTAGCTCAATCGGTACTTCGGTCAGTCAAAAAAAATTTGCCGAAATTTCGGTGATTACCGACAATTTTTTGGTCTTACTGGTGGGGGCGGTAGTAATACAAACCGCCACGAAAAGATGAATTTTATCCTAAAAAAATCAAATTTACTTCAATTTTGTTCAAATTTGTTTTTTAATTTAAAATCCAAAATAAATAAAACTAAATAAATAAAAATCAAGGCCGAAATTAGCCAAAATTTTCCGATTTTCGGCCAAACCAGGCCCGGTAAAATTTTTTGTCGGTAACGAAAACCCTGACTTCGGTAGGTCTCGTCGACATGTAGGATCGATTAATCTAATCTCGTGCACATGATGATTATTATACATGGGTGTGTTCGTGTGTGTATTAGCTGTTTCATGTGTCAGTTTTCACACACTCGCGTGTTGAGCTAATCATGTGCATGTATCTGCATTCACAACGTGATTGAATCCCGATTGATTGAGTATAGTTAACAGACTGATTTGATTAGCATAAGTTTAGGGATTGGATCGAGTTGTTTTTGGCTGGCGTGATGCACCGGTCAAGCGTGTAATCTTTTCCTTCCATTTTAATGTTCTTCCCTTCAGCGATTGAAATAGATCGAAACCGAAAAGCTGCAGCAGTAAGAAGTGCGGCACAAACAACCTGCCGTGCCTCGATAGCTGAGTTTCCGAAAGAAGAGTTCACGTGTGTGTATGTTCACGTTGTGTTCTGCGTGTTCATCGACTCGGTGCTGACATCGCGCTGTTGGCTTTCACAAACAAGAGCTAGCAAGGTGCGGCGCTTCATGTAAGAGCTATATCATGTTTAATGTTGTGTTTTAGCCGGTTCAAATGAGGAAATAGAAAGCATTGAATCGATTCAATACATCGGAGGGGTCGATTCTAACAACAAAAAATGCATAGAATCGTACTCTACTTAGAGTCGATTCGAAGCATTAAATAACTACATAGAAGAGAGTACGGTTGAGAGAGGATATTATTATTTTGTGGTTTTTTAATGTAACGTGAGTTCCAGTTATTAGTAGGAATCGGTTCAATACATTGAAGAAAAACAAGCTAAGTTCCTAAAATACTTAGGTAGCATGACTTTAAATCGACATCGGTTCAATACACTAAAGATGCTATTAGGTAACAATCATATCCATTTACTACATCTTCGCACTGCCTTATCTTTTTTCCTCATGTACTAACTGCGATGCAGACATCATGTTGCGTATGTGTAGAAGGGAAATTAAGGATATACTTTCTTGTATGCCACTCCACTCAAGTAAAACTACTTGTTAATCTTGGAATCTTTTAAAAAACTGATCCATTCTCAAGTATTTCAGTTTTTCCTGATATACTACTAAGTTCCACGTGGATGTGATAGTTTACAAACAATGCCCAACCTATTACCACTCCTATGCACAGATTCCAGGCTACTGGATTTTTCTAGATATCCTATTTTGACTTTGCTTATTATAAGTTTCATTTCCTCATTTTAAAAAACCAAAGCTAATATATATCTGACATGTGCCATGGAGATAATGATACAAAGGGTTGGATAGCTGGCAACTCGAGCTGGGTACAGACAATAGATATTGGTTTAGATTGTTGAGTAATTTGTAGCCGGTATGACTAATTACTACTGATGGCCTGTCAGTTAGTACATCTTATCCGGTTATCCTTTGGTCTTCCCAAATAACGTAATCCTATGGGCTTGAAAAAATTAACACCCCCAAGAACAGATCGGCCAATGCTATTGTTGGTAGTCCATCACTCAAGGAGCAAAGCAAAGCAAAGCAAATCTCTCAACTTGATCTATACAATGATACAACCGCATCGCGTGCAACTGCAGCGCATAAAGAAGATCACAACACATGTTCCCATGACGATCTGTAGGCTGTAGATGTGTCCCTGACAGAAGCACGTCGATTCATTGTATTGTTTTGTCCTAGCACGAGCTCAGAATACTAACGGAAATCGGATTCTGGTTGCTTTGCCATTTAACAATTGTGACGGCATGCATCTGGCATTGTGCCCCGCGTGCATGATCTCTATGCAGATGAGGAGAAAGCAAAGAGCGTTACAACCGGCTCATTTGGACGGCACCGAGCAGAGATTCAGAGAAATGGGGGCCAATTGGTGTCTCCTTTTACTTTGCATTCAGACCACTTGATCCTTCAAGTACACATGCACTGATAAAGAAATGGTGGTTGCATGTACTAGTTTAGCTAGTGTGTCTGCAGCATAAGAGAACAGTTTAACATGCGAAGAGAACCAAACAGAACAGTCTCCTAAGAAGATGTAAGGAGGAATAGGAGGAAGGAAACATGAGCAAGTGCGACCGCTTTGCAGGCAGGCCATGTCTGAAAACAACAGCAAACTCTATCTCGCTATGACAAAAAAGACGCATATGACAATGAGATTGCACTAATGGACAATGGTTAAAAAGAGCAAAACAAATCTTACTAAGCGTGCTTCAACTTTCTGACCAGAGTTTGAAAATATGGCTGCATTGCCTCGAGGAGTTGTGAAGGAATAGCCAACCAACCAAATCGCAGATGCTGCAGCTCCATCACTGGTAGAGGAGGAGGAGCTAGCGTCTTTTCTTTTTCCACATATGACTGGACACAAATGGAAAGAAACTTGAGCAACTAACCGGTGCTTATCGAGCGCACATGCCATGCCGCCAAGTATATATACGTCACTTTCATTGGACATCCTCTGGAAGAACTGGTTGATTTCTTATCCATTTATGCTTGGACTCTGTGCTACAATGTGGCCCCAAATTTCCTCCTGATTCTTGTCTTCCTGCAGTGGCAATGTCAAGATGATTACGCACGTTGCGAATATTGATATCAAGGCAGCACATCAAGTTGTCAAATGGTACCAGCTAGGATCAGATATAGTGTTAAATATTGACGTGTTGCCCCTCATTGCGCTCCTCTAATTCCATCTATGACTCATTGTTGAGTTTCCAATACGAATTGAGTTTAAGTGTGATACGAATTAAAATTTAACTTATAGTTCTATCCCTACACGAAGTCTTTCATGTATTACTATAAATATATCTCTGTAGTTCATAGAAAAGAACAAGAACTTTATCCGAGAGGGGGGAAAGGAGAAGCAATCGGCACAGTAGGTAGAGATTCCATCTGTTTACTTCTTGAATTAATTCCGACAGAAATTGCTTCGCTCACACAGAAAGAGTACCAAGCAAGTCGCATTTAATTGCTAGGTACACACAATTTCATACCAGCAAATTCAGGTTTTATTCCACGTGACGATAATAAAGTATGATCTTCCGATGTTGGATTAAAACATGAGGTTTTCTCTATAGCAAGTCGAGATGCGAGCTGTTCTTGCACAACTCGATTTGGATGTCGCTTTATTGGGGATCGACAAGATGCATATTGCATAGTCTCTTGAGGAGAAACAAAGAAAAGATCATAAGATCTTATCTCATATTCATCTTCATCTATCAAATAATATTCTACAAGAGGTTTGAAGGAGAAGATTGCCACCGCATTATAGTTGAAACTAGAGAAGATTTGCATAACCAAAGATCTGATCGGTAGAATGCATTTGAAGCCAGGGGCGGACCCACCTGGGTTCATAAGTGTTCAGCTGAACAACCAAAAATTTGGTCAAAAAAGCAGTATATAACATATTCACTTCTAATTTAATAGTAAAAAAATAATGTTGAAGTAATAGCATATTGCTTATCTCTTCCTAATCACGTCAACGAATAACAAAGTCACTCGTTTACATGAATAAGGCATGCCAAAATTTTCTATATCACCATGTGATCCACCTACAAAAAATAGTTTTACCTGTTTTATATGAACTTTACGTATTTGCAACAAAAAGCTCAAGTTCTCATCAAGAGTACAGTGATTCCTGAATCCTGGATACTGAATAGTAAAATTCAGCTGACACCAAACATCTGACTTTGAGGATTGATGACAAAGCCCCTTAGTTAGCTTGCTTGACCATTTCATATTTGGATGAAGCATATTAGGCTACTCTGTCTGCTACCACTGCTTTAACAATGGATACAACCATTATAAGTGGGGTTCGAAGTATGGCAGTGGTCTAGTGCTTGACCAGTTGTAGGTACAACCAATAGAGATTTTCCCTAGTACATGGTGTTGAGTCTCATAGTCACAGAGGCTACATATGATACTTTATACAATTGTATACAATGATGGAGAAGGTTTTGTTTTCAATTTGAATTTGGTGCTCAATTTTACTCAGAGTTAGGTTTTCTTTAATATATTAGCATCGCACATAAATCCTTGTGGTTTCGTATTTTGCGTTTAATTATATATGTAACTTTTATTTTGTTAATGGAGGGATAATTTGCTTATACTAGTGATTATTCCAATCATGTTTCCAGGTTTTCGTGTGAAGGCATAAAATCCCAAGTTGGAATTGTTGCTGTTTAGCTGCCAACTTTTCTTGACGAAATAATCATTGTTGAGATTGTTTTTGCTGCAGCCATGAATAACTAGGCAAAGACAATCTTATGGTTAGTGAGTTTCTATCAATTGATATCCTTTCGCAAATAATTGAAATGCAATTTTGTAATCTAGATCTTTAATTGTTGGAAAGTTCTCAAGTTCTTCTGCCAAGCCTTGATTAATGAACCTAAAAAATCTCTCGAATTGGATTCAACTAAATCTGGGTATTGTGAACATTCCCTCATTTCCATTCTGGAGCTTCTTAATCCTAAGTTTCCTTTTTATCGAAGAAAAATTCTATTACCAGCTCCTCTTCATCAATCCCTATGGATCGATCTAGCAATCATTGAATCTATACTGAATCACATGAAATTCTAGGGACATATTTCATACATATGAATAGAGAGAATTTGGATAAAGTTTGAATTTGACAGGGATACAAATCGAATGAAAATGAATTGATAAAACATTCCTAGAAAAAAAATTGCCACTTAATGATATTCTAATCAGATTGGATGGCAAAGATTTCTCATTTTATCTCCTATGTATGAGTGGGATAAAATCATAATATAATAATTTATAAGCACTAGAAAGTTTTACTTTAGTTCGATTTAGAATAGCATGCTTAGTTTAATTTTAAAAAAGAATTTGAGGGTTCTTCTTTGTTTCGTAGTAGTAGAATTGCTAGAAAATATAGGATTTCATTGTAGAATCCTAAGATAAAGTAAGTCCTTTTTTAAGTAAATATCAATCTAGTTATCCACCTCTTCACATATCCCTGCTTTTATCTTAATTTTACTTGGGTGGGCCAAGATGATCAGGTCATACTCGATATCAGAGCAAATTTATTTCTTATTTAAGATATTTAATGCAATGAAAAATTAAAGCACGATTCCCCATAGAGATATGTACATAAGGGGGGGTCCATGGAAAATAATGTTGATGTTGTTCGGACCTGGAGTTTACCTATTCACGGATTACGCATAAATCCACTCTATTTTATTACGCCATTAAAAGGAAAGGGGGGATACCGATTTAAGGGCCATTCACTACTACAATTCAGAGAGAGAGAGAGAGAGAGAGAATTCTGGTTAATGGTTCCAATTTGTTCTGAATTTTGCAGACTGTGATGGGAAATCCACCTTTTCTCCTTTTTTTATCTCAATACAAAGGAAAAGGGAAGTTTTATAGTGTTAGCAATGTGTGTTTTAAGATAGAATCCATTGAGGAGAATAATTGAAACTGGATATTAAAAAAAGCAGGAATAGTTTTTTTGAAAAATATTGGAAAAAGGTAAGTAAAATTAGATTCAAGATAAAAGAAAGGGGGGTTTAGTAAGAAAACATGGATGAATACTTGCTCTTTTCTCATTTTAGATCGGATTTTGGCGGCATGACCAAGTGGTAAGGCAGGGAACTGCAAATCCTTTATCCCTAGTTCAAATCTGGGTGCTGCCTGATCAATAAAATACTTAGGCTTATAGTATTGATCGAACTCGACAAATTTGTATCCCGCATAAGCTGGGGCAAGAGAATAACTAGGCCTCACGATACTGGATTTTGAGAATCCATAATTCTATCCTCAAACTAGGGTTTGTTTTGTCGGTAGTGGCCCAAACGGCTACCAATAGGGATGAGGTAGCGTTTACTTATTCTTTTATTAATCTGAATTTGTTCTTAATTGATTCAATTCGAGAATTTAAAACTACAAGGCTAAGATGTCAGAAATTTTGATATCCAAAGAGCTCCTAAGGGGCATTCTTTTTTTTCCAATCTAAGATTGAAGAAGGGACTCGACGAAGGAATATCAACACTTCATAATTATTTTTTTAAAAGGCGAGGCAGGAGAGCTGCCCACACTGCATTAAAGAACGGAGAGAAAAACACTTCATAATTATTATACATTTTATTTATCGTACATCTTATGCTACATGCGTACACTAAAGTAAGTGCTACTGATTCTGTCGAGAATCAGATTGAATAGGGTAGTCAAAAATTAATTTTGGAGTTGTGGATAAAGTCGCCTCATTCTTTCATAGAATGATAGAAAGCAGGGATGTAGGGTTTAGGTTAAAAATAAACATAGGCAAGGTAGGTACCCAATAAATAATTATGATGAGGTAGCATTTACTTATTCTTTTATGAATCTGAATTTGTTCTTAATTGATTAGATTCAAGAATTTAAAACTATGAGGCTAAGATGTCAGAAATCTTGATATCCAAAGGGCTCCTAAGGGGCATTCTTTCTTTTTCCAATCTAAGATTAAAGAAGGGACTCACGAAGGAATATCAACACTTTATAATTATTATACATTTTATTTATCGTACATCTTATGCTACATGCATACACTAGAGTAAGGGCTACTAATTCTGTCGAGAATCAAATTGAATAGGCTAGTCAAAAATCAATTTTGGAGTTGTGGATAAAGTCTCCTCATTCTTTCATAGAATGATAGAAAGTGGTGATGTAGGGTTTAGGTTAAAAATAAACATAGGCAAGGTAGGTACCCGATAAATAATTATCTATCCTAATTTTATGGTATATTCAAACATCCTTTGCTTATAAAAAACAGAAACAAAGGGAAGAAAAAATATTCCTATTTCCGCGTCTTCTATTAAGGACATCATCCCCGTACTCTTTTTTCTGAGGGAAATGGCTATGTATCATATTTATACTTAATGCTCTCCAATTCTACCAGAAATCCTATAAGAATTGAGGGTTCAGATGCCAGTACCCCCAACAAGAGCCAGCAACGCATACATTTTCTTGATACTTGGGGGATCTTCAATTCTTGATACCACTAATGCTCAGAGCTCCCCATGTATGCCACAACACTATTGCATTTGCACAGGCACAACTAAATTTTGGTTGCCCTGATGCTCTCTCTGCATGTATGCACAACTTAGCGGGTGACTAGTCACAGTTGTTAGAATGATCTCAGGGCATTTTGCCCAACGGCAAAATGCCCCGCCTGTTCGCGCTCGATCGGGGCCACCCAATAGGTGATGGGCCCCGCGCCGCCGCCACATAAATAGAGGTGGGGTCCGGGGCGGCACGCAACCCAAGGATCACCGTGCCGCCACCATCCCCACCGACAAAACCCTAGACCCGATCTAAGAGGGGGTGCTCCAGCGACGGGAAGATCCACCGCCATCTGCTGCCAAGGAGACGCCGCTCCCCTTCGCCGACCATCGTTGCCCACGATGGCCAACTCCTCCTCTACCTCCGACGGTCAGTATCCCTCTCTCCCTCTCGTTTCTATCTCAAGAACCCGAACGGAAAAGGAACCCGCTAGATCCAAACCTAGGAGATCCTAGAGCAACCCTAACATTGGTATCAGAGCCACCTTAGGTGAAGATCTAGACGGAAAAAAAAGGAAAGAAAACCCCCACCTCCTAACCCTAGAAAATGGCAAAAGAAAAGAAAAGGGGAAACCCTAGATATGAAAAGTCTTACATGGCCGTCGTCATCGCTGGCATGTGGGAGATCGGCCGAGCCTTGGGCTCGCCGGCCTCGTCGCCAAGCACGGAGACGCGCGGAAAAGATCCGAGCGAGCGCGCTGGAAGGGCGCCGACACGAGCCGCTGACGGCGCGCGCTCTCTCGTGGGGAGCGCGCACGCCGGCGAGAGGGCCCGCGGTGGCGCCGGCTTCTCCTTCTCCGGCGGCGTGGACGAAGTCGTTGCCGCCGCCGCTTCGTTTCGCTCTCGGGTGCGAGGGTGAGAGAGAGAAGGGAAAGTGAGCTAGGGTTTTTGCGGGGGCGTCCGCCGCTGGCGTTTTTGTTCCGCCGAGATCGCCGCTGAGCCGTCGGATGGCATGGATGGCTAAGATTAGCGCGGAGGTGGAGCGGCCCAGGCGGGCGAGGCTTTGCGCCCAGTGCCAGTTGCGGCGCTCGAGCGGAGGCGCGAGCCTGCGGCTCGGTTTGAGCGGGCCGCCTTGGGCCGTGGGCGTGTGATTGGGCTGAATTGGTGTTATGAACAGTAAAACCGAAAAAGGAGTTTTAATGTTTTTCAGTAGCTTTTTTGAGTGAATTTGAATGAAAATTTGATTCAAATCTCTGTAAATTTTTGCACCAACGTGTTATTTTTCAGAGATTAAATGTGTACAGTATAATATTTCTGTATAATGAATTATTTTTAGAATAATTACAGTTTCTGCTGCAAAAGTTAATGTTGATTGATTTTTCATTATTAAATTCGAACCAACGGGAGAATTTAATTTTGGAAAAATAGATATAATTTCCAGAAATTTATGATATTGTTATTTTCTGACCAACGTTGATAATAAAAATATTATAATTTTTTAATTGATGATTTTATGCATTATTTCTATTTCTGCCCAACGGTGATGTAGATTTAATGTATAGATAAAATTGTATGTCGTATTTTGACCAACGTTGGAAATAAGGCATATAATTGTGTTGTTTAAATGTTCTCACTGAATATGAATTGTGTTTTTAGGAGGATACTCCTTGATGGGCTACATCAGGGATATCCCGGTTATCAAAGGAGATAACTACGGTGAATGGAAGAAAAAGATTGACCGGCCTTCATCTTGGCCGAGGTGGATCAGTAGTCACCACACCGTATCCCACGTAGCCTGCGGGCACCGGTGAGAATGAAAATGAGGTCGATGCCGCTAAGCGCACTGCATGAGGACTATGCTCCCATAAAATGGTATATGATCTTGATCATAGTGGGTCACAACCAACAAGAAATGTTTGGTGTGATAAAGAACACGATTGAGCCTCGCAATTGTGGGCTCAATCGCAGAGTGTGACATCACACGAGTACCTTGAGAAAATAAAGAGTCGCCATCGCTCTTCAAAGACATATGCTACACACCATTAAGCGACTTGTGACATGAAATGTACTCGTGGTGGCAAAGGGCATAAGAGAACACATACTAAGGATGAGCAACTTGGCATCCAAGCTTAAACCAATGGATTTGGCTCTCAAGGATGAGTTCCTTATTCATTTGATTTTGCTTCCTTGTTAAAAGCTTGACACCTTTGTTGTCAACTACAACATGCATCCGAGAAATGGGACTTAGAAAAGTGCATAGCTATGTGTGTACAAGAGGAGAAAAGATTTAAATCCTCACATGGTGGTTCTATAAACTATGTGAAGGACAACAAGAAAAGAACTTCAACAGAATTTCTTCTAAAGAACAAGGAAAAGCCCCTGCCCATCACCTCAACAGAATAAGTTTGCAAGAGACAAAGATCGTTGTCTTCATCAGAAGAAGACGGACACTACAAGAAGAACTGTCCCGATTACTTAAAGATGATAATGGCAAAGAAAGGTGAGAACATTATTACCTTCATAAATGAGTCCTCAGTATGTACAATATTCAAAATCTACTTGGTGGATTGATTAAGGAGCAATCTGCTCACGCTGCCAATAATATGCAGATTCCGTTCGACGAGGAATACGCAAAGAAAAGAAAGATGCATTAAAGTCGCAAATGGAGTCCAAGTGAAGTTGAAGCCGTTGGCGATCTTTCATTAGAGCTAGTGATGGCTTCACTCTTTTACTTAGAGATGTTCTTTATGTTCCTCTTACTGAGGAATTTGATTAGTGTTTCATGTTTGGACAATGATGGTTATGATTGTCATTTTGGAAATGGCAAGTGTGAAATAATATTTAATAAAGAATGTGTTGGTCTTGCCATCTTACAAAATGAGCTTTATTTGTTATCATTATGTGATGATGTGAATGTAGTATGCGATAAAGGGAACGTCGCGTGAGAAAGTGAATGAATCCTCGCTCACGAATGTAAACAGAAACGAAAGAGAACTCTAGATGCGTCGTCGAAATTATGGCAATCGCTGCTTAGGCCATATTTCGAGGGGAGAATAGAAAGACTAGTTAAGAATGATATTCTTCCTCCATTAGAGTTCTCAGACTTAGAACAATGCAGAGACTGCATTAAAGGAAAATATGTAAAGAAAATTAAGAAAGACGCCAAAAGAAGCACAGAATTCTACAAATTATTCACACAGACATTTGTGGTCCTTTTCCGTGAAAAGTGTGGATAGATATGACTCGCTCATAACATTCACTGATGATTACTCCGTTATGGATATATTTATCCAATCAAAGAAAGAAATGAAGCCTTGGATAAATTCAAGATATTTAAGGTCAAGTTGAAAACCAACACGATTTAAAGATTAAGATAGTCCGATCGACCGTGGGGGAGTACTACGGTCGACATACCCCATATGGACAAGTTCTTGACCTTTGCAAGGTTTTACAGAAAATGGTATAGTGACCCAAGATTTTACACAGGCTAACCTCAAAGAAAATGGAGTAGTGAAAGACGCAACTGCACTCGATGGATATGGTGCGAAGCATGATGAGTTATTCCACACCGCCATTGAGTCTATGGATAGAGGCGTTGAAAACCGCCATTCATATTCTCAACAGAGTGCCTAGTAAGTCGGTGCCCAAAACACCGTGACGAGTTGTGGATGTGAAGAGTTCCTCACTAAACCACTTATGCGTGTGGGGAGTCCTCACGAGGCTAAAGTTTTTAACCCAAACCTTGGGAAGCTTGATCCCAAAATAGAAGTTGTCATTTCATTGGCTACCCTGAAAAGTCAAAAGGTTTTCGTTTCTACTGTCCAGACAAATATACAAAGTTTGTAGAAACGAGACACGTTGTCTTCTTAGAGGATGAAATGATGAGAGGAAGTATGGTAGCTCGTGAGATTGACCTTGAAGAGAAACGGGTGTATGCGCCACTCCGATGATTCAAGAGTCATTCTTCACACTACCGCCGTCATTGCACCGACGGCAATGCGTGACAACGTGGTACCAAAGACTGCTATTGTTCCTCCGGTGGCAACAATGAATGAGAATGAGGAACTCTGTTCTTCGTGATCCTATAGAATCCATTGCCACGTATGAGGGGAGCAACAGCAATTTCAAATGTAAGATGTACCAAATGAGGAGGCCCCGAGGAGGTCTCAAAGAGTAAGAAGATCACTATTTCGATGATTATCGATTTATCATACAGAGAATTTCAAATAGAGGATGATCCTATCTCATTTGAAGAAGCCATGAGAAGCTTAAAATTCTTCAAAATGGCTTGAGGCCATGGAAGAGGAAATGAGGTCCATGAAGGCTAATAAAGTCCGGGACTTGGAAATTACTCCTAAAGGAGCCAAACAAAGAGGGTTGTAAATGGGTCTACAAGACAAAGCTTGACTCCCAAGGAATGTAGAAAGATACAAAGCGCGACTTGTGGCAAAAGGCTTTACGCAAAGAGAAGGGATTGATTACAATGAGACTTTTCTCCGCCTCATGTAAAGATTCTTCGTAATCATAATGGCATTAGTAGCACATTATGATTTAAAGTTACATCAGATGGATGTAAAGACGGTATTTCTTAATGGGGATTTGGAGGAAAATGTTTACATGGCACAACCGAAATGTTTTGTCGTGGAAGGAAATGAAAGAATGGGATGCCGCTAAAGAAATCGATTTATGGGTTAAAACAAGCTTCAAGACAAGGTACTTGAAGTTTGACAAGATAATAAGAAAATTTGGTTTTAAAGAGAATGTAGAGGACAATCGTGTTTATGCAAAGTTTAAAGATGGGAAGTTTATCTTCCTAATCCAGTATGTGGATGATATCCTACTAGCTAGTAGTGATGTTAGTCTCACATCGAGACAAAGAAGTTTTTGTCTTCAAACTTTGATATGAAAGATCTTGGTGAAGCTTCGCTCGCTTTAGGATCAAATTCACCGGATAGAAACAAAGGGACATTGGGACTATCGCAAAGACATACATAGAGAAAGTCTTAAAGAAATTTGGTATGCACAAATGTAGTCCTTCACCGCACCTATAGTCAAGGGCGACAGATATGGGATTTTCAATGCCCAGAACCAAGATGAGATCGATCAAATGAAAGCGGTTCCATATGCTTCAAATTGCCTAAGCTTACAAGATGCTCAAGTATGCACACGCTCCGACTTAGCTTTGTTACTGGGTTACTTGGCGATTCCATAGCAATCCTGAATAGAACATTGAAATTGATAAAGAAAGTCTTGCGTTATTTGCAAGGAACAAAAGGCCTCATGATGACATACGTAAGATCGATTCACTCCATATAGTGGGGTATACTGATTTCGATTTTATGGAGATGATAGAAAGTCTACATCCGGATATGTGTTCACTACTGGAGGAGCTATATCATGGAAAAGCTCAGCAAATCGTCACTACATCGCCCACAATGTATGCCGAGTTTGTAGCATGTTATGAGGCTACGGGCAGTGAACTGCTAAAGAAGTTCATACCCGGCTTAAAAGTGGTTGACGACATCAATAGACCACTTAAGTTGTACTGCGATAATGAACCCGCAGTAACGTATGCCCACAACAATAAGTCAAGTGGTGCTGCCAAACACATTGACATAAAGTACTATGTTGTGAAAGATAAAGTTCGGGATCAAATTATAAGTCTTGAGCATATAAGTACCGCAAAGATGCTAGCGGATCCGCTTACTAAAGGCTTACCACCCAACGTGTTCAGAGAACATGTAGTCGGCATGGGTTTAAGGGAAAGCCTATGATTCCTGGACTAAAAGATGGCCTAAAAGATTAAAGTAACTATTTCAGAACAAAGAGGTGTATTGTTGCTGTTGAATCTATCGGCGATTGACCGTGACGATGAGACATGTTCTATGCACTAATCTGTGATGGAATAAGTAAAGTCAAAAGTAATTAAAGATAAACCATAGATTGAGATCAAGGGGATGAATGTTAGAATGATCTCAGGGCATTTTGCCCAACGGCAAAATGCCCCACCCCTTGTTCGCGCCCTGATCGGGGGCGCCCAGCCCAATAGGCTGATGGGCCCCTATCGCCAGCGCCACATAAATAGAGGTGGGGTCCGGGGCGGCACGCAACCCAAGGATCACCGTGCCGCCACCATCCCCACCGACAAAACCCTAGACCCGATCTAAGAGGGGGTGCTCCAGCGACGGGAAGATCCACCGCCATCTGCTGCCAAGGAGACGCCGCTCCCCTTCGCCGACCATCGTTGCCCACGATGGCCAACTCCTCCTCTACCTCCGACGGTCAGTATCCCTCTCTCCCTCTCATTTCTATCTCAAGAACCCGAACGGAAAAGGAACCCGCTAGATCCAAACCTAGGAGATCCTAGAGCAACCCTAACAACAGTTACCAGCGGGTGGGTCTGAAAAATCAAGTCTCGGGATCCTTGTGTCTGACTTTGCTGATCTCCTCAGCCAACACACCAGATGAGAATGAACCAACTACTTTGAGACAAGAGTTCTATCGTTAATGGCATGCATTGCATCCTCTTTCTAGTGCCTCTTAACTCTGGGTCCGTCAATACAATATGCAAGATGAGAAGCATGGTGCACCGCGTTGCCGTCACCAATTCACCATGGGAGTGCATATCCCCAATCGTGCATTCATGCTGGCCTGCTTGCAAAAGGACATAATTGCCCTCTTCTCCCCCAACTCCGATGTCTCCTCTCTCTCTCTCTCTCCCCCGACTGTGCCACTTCCACTCTTGGAGACCGGAACCGAGGCGAAGCCGCGCCACGCTGCCGCGAGCACACCAACGTGGCATGGTTTGGAGACGGGTGGTGGCGATGACACGGCTCAGCCAAGAAGAGGAGAGAGAGGTGCCACGGTTTGGAGATTGGCTGCGGCACGGCTCGGGGGAAGCTGCGCGGCTTGGCCGGTGAAGAAGGAGAGAGGTGGCAAGGCTTGGAGACTAGCGGCGGAGGCGAGCTCAGGGAAGGTGGTGCAGCTTAGCCGGAGAAGAGGGGGATGCAAGAGAGAGAGTATAAACGTTATTTTATCCCCGCGGGTATTATTTTCCTAATTTTTTGTTGTTATCGGCAGTTACCTACGAATACAATGTCATTTCTCTAAATTCTGACGATGGGGATGTCACCGGACTAATTTTCCCTACGAATTATGACGTAGAACATGTACAGCGCTAACCGAAGCGCTAGCCCCAGATGAGGAAACATCGCAATCCCAGGATCAGATCAGTCAGCAGGAAATCAATCAAGCTTAAAGCATAGTACATTCAGCTATAGAACAGCAAGTAATCAGTCTTCCGCAGTAGATAAATGCACATTGCACAATGGGGTGCTGTTCCAACCAAAGAAGGCCACCTGCAGAAAGTTTTTTCACGCAGAAAATATATCCTGAACATGTATACACACAATCCTTAACCAGAACACCAGAGCCAGCAAAGGGCTATACATCTCATGTCAACGGATAAAAACACTATCCGCAGCGTCTGGAACCAGTGATCAGCTCAATAGCAGACCAAGAGAGTCAGACTGCCATTATTTTGTAAGTTCTCCGTATGGTGCAAGTATTACAGTGATAGTAGTGTATGTCCAACTCAGATACACAGATGACTGAAACATACGTACGAAGGTGTCTATTGATCTGTCTTTTCAGAAACATTCACTTGCAACAGGGCAAAAAAATCCCGGCCGGAATTCTTTGAATTCAAATTCAAAATCAAAATCACGGCGGTGATATCTCAAATTCAAATTTATTCAGACAAATTTCGATCAAGTTTTTCTCTGGTTTTCCGGTTACCGGCCGTCCGGCGGGATTTTGCCCGGTACCGATTTCTTGATCCTTGCATGCAACCACTTCTTACAGATCCCACCACCATGCTGAAAAAAGGGAAAGGAAACGAGTCTGATCACCAATGACATACCATACAAACATGGCATAAGAGAAGCGTAATCACAATTTACCTGCATACTTTTGATGCACGTAATACATGTGCTTGCCCTTGTCAGCAGCATTTTCGAACAGATCGTCGATGCGGCTTGCTTGGTCTGTAATTGACAGCCTTCAGCAAACTATGCGGAAGATGAAACAAATCTACTGGGCTGGGCCCAGGCCTACGCCCAGTCTTGATAAGAGGCAAGTGCGGCCCGTAAATTGCTCGTGTTCATCCAGTTTGTACCTTGTCGTGGGCTCTGGGTATAAATGAATGTTCTGTCTAAACTCTGAATACACACATCATCAAGAACTGAAATGAAAGAAGCAAAGAAACAAGCGTGTGCAAATAAGTACAGATTTGGACAGACATATGCATTTCAATCTAGAAAAGGTGTAACAAAGCATAAGTTTAGTTCAGGACATTCACTGCTCTGCAAGAACGACATCAACATACATAAGGCATGTAGCTGGGCACACAAATAAAAAGCTTCACAATTGTACACTCTTAACTCTAGGCTTATTTCATCTCATTCAGAATCAGAATGCCTTGAGCAAATTATTGATGATAACCTCCCATCAATTTTATTATCCTGCAAACCAGTAAAGTAGATGGAGTAAGTGTTGGCCAATTCACAGTTCACACACAAAGTTACAAAAAAAAAATGGAAATGCAAAATTCACAACAGGATTTAGCGCAAACTGGACAATATTCAGATCTTAAACAAGTACAAAACTGCGACACAAACCGGTGGAATGTGTTGATTTGTGATCCAAATTCTATACATCAACTAGGCCAGCTTCTGGACGGAGCGTAGCGGAGGCCCGTCGCCGGAGGCTTAGGGCCGGATTAGGGTTTCCCTGATATATATATTTTCCTGTAAGCCTCTGTTTGGGATATCGAATCAGAGTTGTAAATCCCCAGCGTTGTAACCTCACCCCGATATAGTGAAGATTGTTGCTGGCTGGCGCCCGTGGTTTTTTCCCTCTCACATTGAGAGGGTTTTCCACGTTAAATCTCGTGTCTCTCTGCGATTGATCTTGTTTACTTCGTCGTTCCTCCGCCGTCGCGTATAACAGAATGAAGGAAAACATGGTACGCAGAACATCTCTTTTATCTGTATATTCCAAAAATAATGATTTACATATGTGAAGAAAAGAAATTCCAATATATTTATAACATAAATTGTCTCCTCACAAAAAAATAATAAATTATCTAATAATCAAATCCTCAAACATTTCTTCCAAGTCTCTGTTTACTAAATTGATCTACTTGTCAACGTATAATTCAGTGGCAGAGGAGCGACAGCATCCAAACACACATAATATGGTGGCAGCAGGGCACAGGCTGAGAGTACCCAAAATACTACTGTCAGCAAGTTCTGGAGTCATTTGCTGTAAACTGCATTTATAAATAAAAGTACACAATACAAGTGTTAAAGGATAACGATCACATGCAGGCGATACTGATCACTTGCGTGATCTTCTCTCTAGCCGTTTCCTGTATAGCTTCTCCTTCCTGGTTTAGCTCTCCTAGATTAGCTCTTGCTATTTATGCTCCTTGATTTTGTGGATTGATGATTGTACCATGTACACTATATAATTCAATGCATAGAAACACCCCAGGGTGTGGCGATTTCTGCTCTCTCTCTATACTTTTACATGGTATCAGAACCAACAGGCGGCTGACGTAATTAAGAAAATAATTGCAGCTCATTTCTATTACACGTCTTAGGCCTGAGAGAGCCTACATGTGATGGGGAGTGTTGAAGTATAAGTGAATTGTCCAACTTTCCTCATAAACTTAAGCTTTTGAGTGAACTGATTGGTACATACAATTCAATATGGTATCAGACTTCTGATCCTCTCTTTCGTTGCCCACCATGAGCACCGCTCCTTCCACTAACGTCTCCACCTCAGCTAGTAGCACCTCCTCCACCTCTTCCTTCCCCTCCACCACCCTTCCAGGGGTTAGAGCTCATATCCCCATCATTCTTGATCTCAAAGCTTCCAACTTCACGAAATGGAAGACCTACGCCACCGCCAAGCTCGGGAGAAATGGCCTTCTCTCCCACGTCGATGGTACTTCGGCGCCTACGAACGACCCAGAATGGGCAATGCAAGACTTCTCCATTCTGTCATGGCTCTATGTGGCTGTCTCGGATGAAATCCTTGCATTGGTCATGGAGCCAAATCAATCTGCTCATGACTTCTGGACTTGAGCAACGAGTCTGTTCCAAGACAATCAGAAGACCAGGGCCTTATACATTGAAGCTGAATTCAGCTCCATTCTTCAGGGCTCCATGACCGTCACTGAGTACTGAACGCCCCAGGGTGTGGCGATTTCTGCTCTCTCTATACTTTTACAATCAGGTTAAGAAACTATGAAAGCGCTGTTGTTTCTACTCCCTTAGTTTGTGCTTCAAATTGCAATGCTCAAAGCATAGATTCTCCAAGTCAACAAGCTGAGCAACTATGATATTAGTAGTCATCTTAATCTAATAATTAGATGGAATTAGGGAACTTGAATCTTAATCGAACAATGAGATGGTGGAACAGTAGTAGTAAAAGAGCGCCAAAATTATGCAAAGTGCAAATGGTGGGGGATATGCAGGTACTGATTAATAACTCTGCACTAATGAAAGCGAGTTTGCATAAACTGTAACTGGAGGCATGTTCAATTTCTATTTTGCTGTGCAAACAGACCATGATCAAGGTAGTTATACTAGTCTGGTTTGGTGTACTTCTTTGCTGGGCTGGTTTGGTGTACTTCCCATGTGTAAATTCGTAATACAATTGAATAGAAGTGTGGCAGATAAAGCATGCAGCTCTCTTACTACTCCTAGATCAAATGCTCTCTTAAACTAGTGTAGCAAATTGCAGAATAGATTGAAGACTAACCACTCTCTAAGACGTGAACATAACGATGGTTTTTCCCGGCATCGCCGGCGCACTCAGAACTTGATCTTGCAATCGTCGCACTCGATGCTGTCATGGGGGTGATGCTCTGGGAAATGCAACTCCAGCTACAGAAACAACAAACAATCATCAAAGCATACATATGTTTGTCCATCAATCCATGATCCATGCATCCATCTGGTGGCGACACAACCACAAGAGCATAATTTATTATCTATGTTACCTCATGAACTGGATGTAGCGTGCCTCATCAGACTGCAGCATACACGTGGCACGGCCAGAAGTCACCCGGGCAGTATAGGTCCCATTTGGAACGGCTTCGGCTTCTGGTTTTCGTCCGAAAAAGCCAGAAACCGTTCCAAACGGACGGCTTTTTGCAGCTACTTTCGCCGAAGCCGGAAGCCGCGTCAACGGGAGAAAACCGGAAGCCGGAAGCTGCTCTTCGGCAGCTTCCCACGGCTTCCCACCATCCCCTTCCGAAACTACCCCTCAAGTTCATAATTATTTACCCGCATCTTGCCATCGCATAAAACACCCCAACCCTAACCCTAATCCCCGGCCCCCGCACCCCTCTCCCCCTTCCTCCCGAGCGACGCTCCCTCTCCCCCTTGCTCCCGACGCCCTTCCTCCTCCCACGCCGGCCGGCCCGGCCCCCTCTTTGTCCCCACACTCCGCCTCCTCTCCTCCTCCCCACGCCCTTCCTTCTCCCGCTCCGCCCCCCCCCCCTCTTTCCCACGTGCCACCACCTCTCCTCTTCCCCGCGCCTCCTCCTCCCCGTCGGCCCCTACCTCCTCTTGCGCCGCTGCCGCCTCCTCCTCCCCACCGGCCGGCCCGCTCCTCTCCCTGCTGGCCCGGCCGCCTCCGCCAGATCCGCTCCATCGGCTCGCGCTGCCGTGTCGCCTCCTCCCGCACCATCCTCCCTCCTCCACCTCCTCTACCCCGCTCCTCCCGCCACCTCCTCCCCCGACACCAGCCCCCTTCTTCTCCCCGCCCGCTCGTCCTCCCGTGCGCCCACCACCACCTCCTGAGCTCCCCGCCCCCCGCTCGGCCTTCTCCTCCCGTTGCCCCTCAACCCTAGCAGCTGCCATCACCAGTATTGTGCATTTTTAGCCCAAATTTGCAGATCTGAGAATGGATTGTGTAGTTTTGCTTTGTATGTTTATGGGCATTTGCAAATCGAGCTTGTCAGGCTAATAATTTTTGGCTTGTATATTGTGCTAGAAATTAACATTTGTCATTTGCAACATGCTGGAAAGATTATAGTAAGTTCTCTGGAACGATTCAATGCTTAGTGGTGCTCTCTGTACTATGGCATGACAGTAGCTAGTTGATAGTATCTATTTTTTGAGCACTTGACAATTCAGTGGCTAATTGTTTTGAGAAATAAAATTGGTAGTACTTGCCGTATATTCATGCAATTCGGCATATTGTACATTGACAATGATGAATCAAGATTGTCATTCATATTGCAAGATATTCGCAATGCAGAGCAAAGATTTTCATTAGTAGAGCATAGAGGCACTCATTTAAACAAATTGGGAATGGTTGCCTCTGTTGGAAATGGACATGAAGAACAAACTCCTTGTCATGAATAGTTGTTTCCTGCTTAGTTGTAATAGCAGCAGAGGGATCCTAATCCTGAGTTGTGAATCAATGACATTTTAATTCCTCCAATGTGTTGTTCCATGGAATGCAACATGCAGAACTAATGGTTAATTTAGTATTTTAGTCAGAACTAATGCAATAATGATAGGAAGCATTTGTCCAAAGTATATACATACTTATTTTCTTGGATGAGTGATCTACTGATTTATGAGTAGTACAAGAAAATTTCTCCATGCTAATGTTCAGATTTATGAATATATATTGGTAGCATCTTCAATGTTGGTGCTCTGTAATTTTGCATCTTTTGTTGCTAAGAAATGATGCATCTGGGGTGGATTCGATTTACTTGGTAGTTGACAGTTGAGGAAGATCCGATTTATTCGGTATTTGCTGCATAATTGAGTTGTAGTTTCATTTAAGATTTGCATGAATGAATTTTTCAATGGCCATTAACTCATTGTAGATTAATGAATGTATCACATGGAGGGGTAATTAAATGCACATGAGCAAATTTTAGTTTTATTTTTGCTGGTACGTGTGAGGGTGGGGTGCCTAACACTGCCGATGCCGGTCCCAAGCCCGGAAAAAGTGGAGGGGCATGAGTTATTTATGTACATAATTATTTTTAATAATTATTTGCTGTAATAATTGTTTGTATTTTTCTTTTTTTTTCATGAAATAATTGTGATGAAAAAACTGTGTGTATTCGTTATTGTTGTAAATGAAATAATGTTGTGTTCATTATCTATTGTAATAATTGTGTGTAATAATTATTTATTTAATAATTGCTTGTAATAATTATTTATTGTAATAAATGTTTATTGTAATAATTGTTATTAAATACACTAATTGTGGTTTATTGTGTTGTTTACAGTATATTATCGTTAATCGTGGCCAATTGCGGTAGTTGTTGTTTATTGTGGTAATTGTCGTCAATTGCGATAGTTGTCATCAATTGCGTTAGTCGTCATTAATAGCCATCAATTGTCGTTAGGTGCTCGATCAGTGTAACATGCTTCAATTCAGTGCTTGATCAGTTTTATGACCTAATTGAGGTTGGTAAGGTGTATTTGATATCTAGAGGATCAGTGAAACTTGCTCAGAAGTAGTTTACAATGACTATGAAATAACTCTGGAGACCTCAACATCTATACAAATTTGTTCGGTTACTCTTATTGTCATTAATCGTGGTCAATATCAATAGTTCTCGTCAATTGCGTTAGTCATCGTTAATAGTCGTCAATTGTTGTTAAATATTATCAAATATCATTAAATATTGTTAGTTGCGTTAAACGGCATCAAACAAGCTATTATCGTTTCTCGGGCATTTGGACATTTTCATCTCGGAAGTCGCAAACACCTACCTAAAAGCCAGACAACCAAACACCAAATCAGAAAAACCCAACCGCTCACTCGCAAATAAAGCTCGCAAAGACTAGAAGTCGCCAAAAAGCGCAATAAACAAATAGGGCCATAGCTTCGCGATCCCGTACCACCGATAGAGTCTCACCTCGTCGTCTGACTCCGAGTGGAGCTGCCGAACGAGCTCCAGCGCCTCGCGGAAGCGGTGGAACGCGTCGCGGCAAGCCTCCCGATCCTTGCGCGCCTCCTGATCCTTGCGCGCCTTCTCTCCCCATCCCCTTCATTGCAATAGACAAGTGTGGGCCGACGGCCACTACAGAAAAGGTAACAGTTTAAAATCGTCATCACAGATGGTTCTCTGAACCGTCTAACTTTTATGAGTTTGTGATAATAAAAGCTATCTGGACGGCCGTCTGTAATAGTCAATTATCACAAACAGTTTTTTTAGTAAAAACCGTCTATAATAGTTTTTTCTATTAAAAAAATGAATTTTGAGCCAAACCAATTAATTACTAGACAGTAGTTTCCATATGATCTTTTGATAGTTTGTAAGAAGGTAATTACAAGATACTCTCTCTCTCTCTCTCTCTCTCTCTCTCTCTCACACACACACACACACACAATCAATGAATCATTCTCTGACGAGGACAAGTGTAACAGCCCAATTTTCAATTTCAGTAAAATTTAAAAGTTTATTTATGTTTGTGGTTTTCCCTGAATTTTCAAAAGCTTTTTATAAATATTTTAAAGCTAAAACAAATTATTTACAAAAATTAAAAGTCAACAAATAGTTGAAAATAATTTTATTAAGTCCAGAATGAGTATGGGAATTTCTGTGAATTTTTCCATAATTTTTAGAAGTATTTTGCTATTTTCTAGAGCTATTATGAATTATCAGAATTAAAACAAATGAGAAATCAAAAAGAAAATCCAAAAATAGCGTCGGGCCGAAACCCACCAGCTCCGACCCAAATCTCCTCCCGCTCGCCCGCACGCACCGCTGCCGCGCTTCTCTCTCATCGGACTCTATCCTCTCTCGCCGTCCGATCTCGCTCGGATGGTCGAGATCGTGACACTTAACTCAACCGCTCCCATCGGTCTCAACGCCGATCTCAATCCAACGGCTAGGAGCATCCCGTTCATCGCGACGTCCGTTTGTTATCACCGTTGGATAAAGATCCAACGGCTCTCCTTCATCGCCAACCCGGTCGTTGTCTCGCGGAACCGTGTAGCTCACCAAGCCATTTTCGCGCGCGTGGCGAGCTCCACGATCTCGACCGCTGTAGCCTCTCGCCCACGATCACGCGCGCGGGCCGCACAAGCAACCGCCACGCCCCGCACTTCGCTACCCATCATCCCCACGCTCGGTTGCACAACTCCCGCCCACCGCCGCCACGACCTCGCCCACGCCCCGCCCGTTATAGCCTCGCCTGCATTCTATAAAAGGGAGCACCAGCGCCACGGTCCCCTCATCACAACGCCCAAACTCTCACACCTCACGCCCGAGCTCGCCGATTGAGATTCATCGCCGCCGCCACCGAGCTTGAGCTCGCTTGCGCCGCCGTCCCGCGCCACCACCTTCGGCATCGCCGTGATTCTCGCGATCCCGCGCACTCTTCGTCGCCGGAGGACCTCCGAGAACCCTTCCGTCGTCACCCGCACCTCGCCGCCTTCTCTCATCGCCGACCATCTTCCCGACCTCTGCATCCCCAAGGAGGCACCATCGCCATCGCGATCGTCGCGCGACCTCAAGCACCCTCCATCGCCGCTAACGCCATCGAGCACCACCGCCGCCGTCACCCGGGTCTCGCCCGCCAACTCCGACGACCATCCGCACTCACTCCGGTACCAACTTGTTCGCAATACTCCTCTACACACCGGTACCAATCACACTCACCGTTGAGCACTAGAACGCCGCTGCCGCCGCACCCGCACGCCGCCGGCGTTGAGTCGACGTGCGCTCGTGTCGCCCACGAAGCCGCCACCTCGGCGAAAGCATACGCGGCGGCCGCGTGGCGCCGCGTCGATCAGCCGACAGGGCGTGGTCCACCGCCCCGCCCGGCTCGATGGACCTAGCCCGTGGACTGTGTCACCGGCGATGGACCCCACATGTCGAATTCGTTTTTATTATTATTAATTTCAAAATCTCAGGCTGATGCAAGCATTGCGCAATAAGTGGATTTTCGTAGGAAAATAATTCGGAAATTCAATAAAATTTGATTTAGATATAAACTTCAAATTCATAACTTTTGCATATGAACTCCAAATTGGGTGATTCAAATTGCAAAATTTATATAAAATTATAATCTAGCTAACTAAACCAAAATATTTCAGTTTGGAGTTAATTTAAACTATGTTTTTGAATTTATTTGATTTTGAATATTGAATTTGTCGTATTTTCACAGATAGAATTCATTTACTCGGAGAGTTCGATCAATCAAGATTTAGAATTCCAAGACATCGATCAAGGCAAGTTACACCATTGACCATATTGCCCCTATTATTTTAAGTTATTTTCAGTTTTTAAATTTCTTATTGCATGCATATGTTGTTATAAATATTTTAATATCCTTTTACATATAGTTAATTCCATATGTTATTGTATGGCCAAATTTGAATGTTGTATCGACTACCTTGATACCATAGGCAAGATATTACCAAAATTCAAATATATGCTTAGCCAAGCTTAGTCCATATTTGAATTTGGGAGGGTTTACACCAGATTTCTACAAATTGTTTTCAAACTTGTTATTGTGGTATTGTTTTACCACATGAGTTTATAAATGAAGTTTTTATTCAAAATAAAATCAAAATGGGTTTGGACTTGGGCGTAATGGTCGGAATGATGGGTGCAGAGTTTATGCACGGTTTGGTCCGTTAAGATCAAGGCCCATGGGTTGTAGGAATGACGCCCAAGTCAATTGAGGACCGGTCTTTGAGCCGCTTATTGCTATGCCATAACGTACCACCACATGTCCTGTATGGGCAGGATTTGGCTAACTAATTTGTGATGTCCTAGTATATTTATGTCATGTGATTTTGTGGGTGTCGGTAGACGTTTTATTCCCACTTGGCGCAGAGAGGGCTTCCGAGGACTGGCCACCAAAGGGGCGAAACCTTAGCGGGCATGAATGTACTAGGATAAAACATTGTAAAGGCCTCATGGTAATTGCTCACCACACGCCTACGGAGCGTGAATTGGCCGACATAACGAGCATGTCACCTCGTGGGTAAAGTTGTACCAACTCGCAGAGTAGAAACTATTCGAATAGCTTGTCATGTCATGGACATGCTAGCAGGCCACTTAAAGTTAGTATTGTTTTTGGTTTTAAAAGGCTTTATTAAATGTTGAGGATGGTCAATCCTTGTGAAAATTTAAGCGGAAGCCAAGTGTTAGGAGGATCCTTCACTTTATCATTGGAGGTTATCCACATTATATCATTGTTATTTCAAAATATGATTTTATCCATAGTATAAAATTGCCTTAGAAACTACTATGCTTATTCAAACTGAAATGCTGTTTATGCAAAACAACTCTGCCATACTCACTTGTTTCTTATGCATGCATTTAAATTCAATATTGGTGTGACTTATGAGCACGGTAGTAGTGCTCACTCTTGTCGAATAAATCTTATTCAGAGAAGAAGATCTATATTGACGGTGAGGACCGGACGAGTAGGCCTTCGACCCAGCACGATTGCACATGGCGCATCGTGTGGCTCCCACTACTATGTTATTTCCATTTGTGTTTATCATTTGACATTTGATGTTATTATTCGACTCATTTGTATTAAATAGATTATTTATTTAATGCCATCTACGTTTCGTGATATGAATGTGATATTCATTTTTGTGAGACTGTACACTGGAAATCCTAGACCGTGTTTGAACACAGAGAATTCGGATCCTTCTCCCCGGTTCGACAAAAGTGGTATCGAGCCATATCGATCGAGGTCATGGGCCTACTGTAGAATTGGTAAAACCATTAAGACTATTTTTCAAAAATTTACAAACTATTTAATTGCTTTCCGAGTCTTACTCTTCCTTTCTCTATTAAAAGATTTCTAAACTCTTGTCCTTCTAAAAATTGTAGATGGTCGAGAGACCGACCCGTATCTCCCATGGAGTCTACGCTGAGAATGGGCGGATATCCTATGGAAGATGATGCAACATCTGAGTTTCACGAAGAGACCCACATACCAAGGATATAAGTATATCGTGGGACAACAGAGCGCTGAGAGTGGAGGTTATCCTCACTCTAACTTAGCGCCGGATACATCCTTCCACATCTTCGACGCCCCAATGCGCCGGGAGACTTCGAGGACGGCATCCCGAGATGCGGCAAGAGAAGCAGACTGCCGACTTCGCTACACCTCGACGCCCATTTTCTGGATATCGCATTCCAAGATTATCCCATGCACATCCCACTCGGCTAGGCAAAGCCTTCAGCTCACCAGAATGAGGATATGCTTGAGATCACCCACTGTGGAGTTAGCCAAGGCAATGGATTACGCCTATGGCAACACCCCGACGCAGTGTATCTCGCTCAGTGGAGGCTAGAGGTCACAGAGAGAGGTCAAGGCACCAAATCGAATTGGCTCACATAAAAAGGGCCAAGGCAAGACTGCAACTCCCGGACTACACCCCGTCCACTCCATAGATGTTTACCACCACCATTTTAGATATTTGCTTTCCCTTTAGTTGTTCAATTAGCTGCGAATTATGAGCTACTAACCTTTGTGGTAGCCATAATCGGATGAATAAAATAAAGAATTACTTGCAAAAGAAAATTTGCTTTTTGCCTTGTTGTTGTGTGCTTTTGGGCTAATATAAATTTACTCCCCTTAGTGCAATCTTTTCTTCCCTTTCCTAAGTCTTTGGAAAATTCAAGCGCATGGTGAACACCGCACAGAAATGGCAGATCCAGGTCGAACAACGGAAATACAGACCATCGTGAGCAGCATGTTCAAGAACCTCCCCACCACCAAAGAATAGGACCGGATTGGCAACAGTTGATGGCCAATCAAACTCACCTTATTGAATTGTTGGCTCAGTCGCTCAACAATGCTCAGAACAACCAGCAACAAAGAATACCACTACGCGCCTTCGTGCACCGGCTCACCTTTTCGGCCGGTGACCATGTCGGAGTTCATGCGTATGCGTCCTCCGACATTCTCCAGCAGCAAAGACCGAGCCGATGGATGCTGACGATTGGCTTCGTGCCATCGGAAAGAAACTAGACATCGCGCAATGCACAGATCGCGAGAGGGTCCTGTTCGCAACTCATCAGCTCAACGGACCAGCCTCAGAATGGTGGGACAATTTCTGCATCTCCCACGCCAATACCTGTGCTATCTCGTGGACGAGTTTGTGAGAGCCTCGTCATGCACACATCCCTGCCGGCATGATGACACTGAAGAAGAAGGAGTTTCATGCACTCCGCCAAGGCAATCGCTCGGTGAGCGAGTATCTTCACCGTTTCAACCAGCTAGCTCGCTATGCCCCGGCTGATGTGGCCAGAGATGAAGAACGGCAAGAAAGGTTCCCGGAGGGACTCAACGGCGATATCTCTGTCCAACTCATCTCCCCAGAACTTCACCGACTTCCAACAGTTGGTGGACAAGGCGATCCGCCAGAGGCCAAACATCACGAGATGGAGAACTGCATAGCGGAGGATGGCCGCCTGAAGATTAACGCAGAGGCTTTCCCAAGCCTCGATTCATTCAAAGAAGAGCCACCGCAGCGTGGGAAGTTCCAGCTTCCACATCCAGAGCCCTGCAGATCAGCGCCTAACACCTCCAACTTCCGCAGCGCATCAACTGAGGACAATTTCAGCGAAGAGCTCCGCCTCACCGCAGGAGTGACCTGTTTCCACCGCAACGAGACGAACCATTATGCCAACAGATGCCCCAAGAAGCGCAGCGCCGCGCTCTTCAAGCCAAAGACACTGGAGCCACACCATCAAGGCACTTTGCAAAGCCACAAAGCGGTTACATCAGGGGCGTGTGAACCACGTCACGCCGAGAAGCCCAAAGACCGGATGTTGTGCTTGGTATGTTTCGTCAATTCAATACAAATTTTCGGTGCTATTTGATTCCGAGCTTCGATTCTTTCGTGTCAAATAAATTTGTGGGCAAAAATGGGTTACCAGCTTTCTTCCTTAGCAAATCCCATGATAATCCATTCCTCGGCTCGTAAATGAGAACTAGTTCTCTATGCCCAACCTCACCTCCTTGAAATATCCGAGTAACCTTCCTAGCATTTGATAGTCTTGCATTCCCAAGGTCCGACGTTATTCTTGGAATGGACCGATTAGCCAAGAATCATGGACAAATAGATCGCTAATAGGTCTATCACTCTCACAAATGGAGAAGGAATTTTAGTTGAGTTCAAACCCAAGACTGCACTAATGGAAGTTCTATCCTCACCAAAGATGAAGGAAGTAAAACTTGAAGACATACACCGTAGTCCGAGAATATGCTTGATGTCTTTCCCGATGAATTACGGCATGCCACCGGATCGGGACGTCATGCTCTTAATTGACTTAGTCCCAGGAATAGCTCCAATATCCAAGCGACTTATAGAATGCCAATAATGAGTTAGCGGAATTGAAGAAACAGATTGAAGAATCATGCGGCGAGGTTACATCCGACCAGCCATCACCTTGGGAGCACCGGTCTGCTTCACAAGAAAAAGGACAATAGCATGAGAATGTGTGTTGATTACAGATCACTCAATGAGGTGACGATCAAGAACAAATACCCTTTGCCTAGGATAGATGATTTGTTCGATCAGCTGAAAGGAGCAAGTGTCTTCTCGAAGATTGATTTGAGATCAGGCTATCACCAACTGAAGATCAGACCAGAAGATATTCCGAAGACAGCTTTCACCACCAGATATGGACTGTACGAGTTTACAGTGATGTCATTTGGTTTGACGAACGCCCCTGCTTATTTCATGAATATGATGAACAAAGTGTTCATGGAATTCCTGGATAAGTTCGTGGTTGTTTTCATCGATGACATTCTCATCTACTCAAGGATGAAGAGGAACACGAGAAGCATATCAGATGATAATCGACAAGCTCCGAGAACATCGCCTTTATGCTAAATTCAAGAAAAGTGAATTTTGGCTAAGTCAAGTGGCATTCCTTGACATATTGTGTCGCAGGGAGGAATCGCAGAGATCCCGCCAAGGTTGAAGCCAGACGATTGGAAGCAACCCAGATCGATCACCGAAGTGAGAAGTTTCTTGGACTAGCGGGTTATTACCGCAGTTTATTGAAAATTTCTAAGATTGCAAGACCCATGACTCAACTTCATCTGACTTATCATCCTCAAACAGATGGTCGACAGAACGCACAATCAAGTCCTCGAAGATATGCTCCGAGCCCGTGCCTTGGAATTTGGACAAAGTTGGGACAAGAATTTGCCGTATCACGCACTCTCGATAACAATAGCCATCAAGCTAGTTTGCAAATGGCTCCTTTTGAAGCATTGTATGGCGTAAATGCGTAACTCCACTTGGGATGAAGTAGAGAGCATCAACTCTTTGGACTGAGATAATCAAAGAGGCAAAGTAAGGTCAAAGCTATAAGGAACATCGAAGTGGCACAAACCCGACAAAAAGTTATGCGATAATGCCTGAGGATCTAAACTTTGAGGTAGGAGACTTGGTCTATCTCGTGGTCACTCCACTCGAGGAGTAAGAAGATTCCAACAAAAGGAAAACTGCACCTGTTTGTGGGGCCATACAAAATTCTAGCCAAAAGAGGTGAAGTGGCATATCGGCTTGAGCTACGAAGCCTTGTCACCGTGGCACGATGTCTTCCATGTATCCCAGATTAAGGAAATGCTTGCAAGCGCGAAGACCATACCTTCTTGGAAAGCTTCGATCTTGAGAAGATCTCACTTACGTGGAGCGACCAATCAAGATTCTAGATGTCGCAGAGCGAGTCACCGAAGCGAAATCATCGGATCATACAAGGTGCGGTGGAGTCATCACCCTAAAGTGAAGCCACTTGGGAAAAGAAGAAGACCTCAAGACCAACTATCCCGATCTCTTTGCTTAATTCAATCCTAATCTCGGTCGAGATTCCCTTAAGGGTAGGTTTGTAATACCCAATTTTCAATTTCAGAAAATTTAAAAGTTTATTTATGTTTGTGGTTTTCCTGAATTTTCAAAAGCTTTTATAAATATTTTAAAGCTAAAACAAATTATTTACAAAATTAAAAGTCAACAAATAGTTGAAAATAATTTTATTAAGTCCGAATGAGTATGGGAATTTCTGTGAATTTTTCCATAATTTTTAGAAGTATTTTGCTATTTTCTAGAGCTATTATGAATTATCGAATTAAAACAAATGAGAAATCAAAAAGAAAATCCAAAAATAGCGTCGGGCCGAAACCCACCAGCTCAGACCCAAATCTCCTCCGCTGCGGCCAGACGGCCCAAACGCCACGCCCTCTCTCAGGCCGACTCTATCCTCTCTCCGTCAGATCTCGCTTTGATGGTCGAGATCGGACACTTAACTCAACCGTTTCATCCGGTCTCAACGCACTGATCTCAATCCAACGGCTAGGAGCATCCCCGTTCATCGACGTCCGTTTTGTTATCACCGTTGGATAAAGATCCAACGGCTCTCCTTCATCGTCAACCCCGGTCGCTGCTCGCGTGGAACCGTCAGAGCTCACCAAGCCATTTTCGCGCGTAGCCGAGCTCCACGATCTCGACCGTTGTAGCCTCTCGCCCACGATCACGTGCGGCGGCTTCGACAAGCAACCGCCACGCCCCGCACTCGCTACCCATCATCCCCACGCTCGGTTGCACAACTCCCGCAACCGCCGCCACGACCTCGCCACGCCCCGCCGTTATAGCCTCGCCTGCACTCTATAAAGGGGAGCACCAGCGCCACACCCCCTCATCACAACGCCTAAACTCTCACACCTCACGCCCGAGCTCGCCTGATTCGAGATTCATCGCCGCCACCGTGAGCTTGGAGCTCGCTTGCGCCGCCGGCACCACCGCCGGTCCCCGCCGCCACCACCTTCGGCATCGCCGTGATTCTGCGATCCTGGCGCACTTCTTCGCCGCCGGAGGACCTCCGAGAACCTTCCGTCGCCACCCGCACCTCGCCGCCGCCTTCTCTCATCGCCACCATCTTCCCGACCTCTCTCGCCCCCGCGGAGGGCACCATCGCCATCGACATCGCCGGGCGGACCTCAAGCACCTCCATCGCCGCCAACGCCATCGAGCACCACCGCCGCCGCCACCCGAAGGTCTCGCGCCGCCAACTCCGACGACCATCCGCACTACTCCGCACCAACTTGTTCGCAATACTCCTCTACACACCGTACCAATCACACTCACCGTTGAGCACTGAACGCCGCTGCCGCGACCCGCACGCCGCCGCGTTGAGCCGACGCGCACGCCACGTGTCACCCACGTAAGCGCCACCTCGCGAAGCACATACGTGGCGCCGCGTGGCGCCGCGCCGCAGCCGATTAGGCGTGGTCCACCGCCCGGCCGGCTTCGGTGGACCAGCCCGGTGGACTGTGTCACCACCGATGGACCCGCATGTCGAATTCGTTTTTTTATTATTAATTTCTGAAAATCTCGGGCTGATGCAAGCATTGCGCATAAGTGGATTTTCAGTAGAAAATAATTCGAAATTCAATAAAATTTGAGATTTAGATATAAACTTAAATTCATAACTTTGCATATGAACTCCAAATTGGGTGATTCAAATTGCAAAATTTATATAAAATTATAATCTAGCTAACTAAACCAAAATATTTCAGTTTGGAGTTAATTTAAACTATGTTTTTGAATTTATTTGATTTTGAATATTGAATTTGTCGTATTTTCACAGATAGAATTCGACGACTCCGGAGAGTTCGATCAATCTGAAGATTTAGAATTCCAAGACATCGATCAAGGCAAGTTACACCATTGACCATATTGCCCCTATTATTTTAAGTTATTTTCAGTTTTTAAATTTCTTATTGCATGCATATGTTGTTATAAATATTTTAATATCCTGTTTTACATATAGTTAATTCCATATGTTATTGTATGGCCAAATTTGAATGTTGTATCTGACTACCTTGATACCATAGGCAAGATATTACCAAAATTCAAATATATGCTTAGCCAAGCTTAGTCCACATTTACAGAATTTGGGAGGGTTTACACCAGATTTCTACAAATTGTTTTCAAACTTGTTATTGTGGTATTGTTTTACCACATGAGTTTATAAATGAAGTTTTTATTCAAAATAAAATCAAAATGGGTTTGGACTTGGGCGTAATGGTCGGAATGATGGGTGCAGGTTTATGCACGGGTTTGGTCTGGTTAAGATCAAGACCCATGTAGCGATGAAAACGAACGGAAACGGACGGAAAAACCCTATTTCTACTTCCGTTTCCATATTTGTTGGCGGAAACGGGATCGGGTTCGGAAAATGCGGGTTCGAAAACGGAATCGGGATATGCGGGTGCACGGAAACGAACCAATACGGTCGGAAACTCAACGGAAACGGACGAAAGCCCGGAACTTAAGCCGGAATACCGCACATCTTTATACTCACAATCACAATCACACACATCTTTGACGATGAAAAAATTAAAGCACGCAATTCAGAGATTCAAACGCAAATGAAAATAGTTTAGATTTATCATTCACACACTAACACAAGAACAACGTGACACTTAGTTCGGATGACATCTAACAAATTAAAATGAGTCAGTATGAATATAGCACGATTACATCACATAATAACATGGCATATTTTTCCAGATGTTCATCTTAGATGGGCTAGTGTTGGGCCTCTAGGAGTTGGGGGGACGGGGGGACAAAGATTGGGTCTGCCTAAAATCCGGGTAAATTTCGGTAAAAATACGGAAATATTCCGACCAAATACGGAATTCCGCAAAAACGGACGGAAAAACGCTGTTTCTACTTCCGTCCGCATTCCGACAGCCTCCGTCCCGAATTCCGAACCGATCCCGGATACTTCCGAAAATACGGAAACGGACGGGTCAAATATAGAAAAATGGACGGTTCGGACCGGGAAAATTTCCGTCCGTTTTCAACGCTAGGCCCATGGGTTGTAGGAATGACGCCCAAGTCAATTGAGGACCGGTCTTTGAGCCGCTTATTGCTATGCCATAACGTACCACCACATGTCCTGTATGGGCAGGATTTGGCTAACTAATTTGTGATGTCCTAGTATATTTATGTCATGTGATTTTGTGGGTGTCGGTTAGACGCTTTATTCCCACTTGGCGCAAGAGGCTTCCGAGGACTAGTCATCCAAAGGGCGAAACCTTAGCGGGCATGAATGTACTAGGATAAAACATTGTAAAGGCCTCATGGTAATTGCTCGACCACACGCCTACGGAAGCGTGAATTGGCCGACATAACGAGCATGTCACCTCGTGTGGGTAAAGTTGTACCAACTCGCAGTAGAAACTATTCGAATAGCCGCGTCCGCGTCATGGACATGCTAGCGGTGGCCACTTAAAGTTAGTATTGTTTTTGGTTTTAAAAGGCTTTATTAAATGTTGAGGATGGTCAATCCTTGTGAAAATTTGGGCGGAAGCCAAGTGTTAGGAGGATCCTTCACTTTATCATTGGAGGTTATCCACATTATATCATTGTTATTTCAAAATATGATTTTATCCATAGTATAAAAATTGCCTTAGAAACTACTATGCTTATTCAAGCCGAAAATGTTGTTTATGCAAAACAACTCTGCCATACTCACTTGTTTCCTTATGCATGCATTTAAATTCAATATTGGGTGTGACTTGCAGCACGGTAGTAGTGTCACTCTTGGTGAATAAATCTTATTCGGAGAAGACTGCTATATTGACGTGAGGACCGAGACGAGCAGGCCTTCGACCTTATGATTGCCCGTGGCGCATCATGTGGCTCCCACTACTATGTTATTTCCACTGTGTTTATCATTTGACATTTGATGTTATTATTCGAGATCATTTGTATTAAACAGCTTATTTAATTCATTTTTGTGAGGTACGAAATCTGGAGGTGTTTGAACCCGGGATCTCGCCTCCGGACAACAAGGTCGAGTAGAGGCGTCCATCTCGAATCGAATCGGACTCCCTCGTCGACCACAGATGGGGGTCTTTACTGAGAACGAAATCTAACAAGATTGAGGGGATGAAATCAGAGTGATGAGGAACCCTGGATGGGTATTTGAGGGGCAAAACTTCGTGCTCACCTAAAGCCAAGATGGGGGGCGGCCAGATCTGGCGATACTAGTCGAGCCGCAGCGCCTCGCTCACCGGAGGAGCTGTGAAACAGCAGGCTACGGACGCGTGTCGGCCTCCTGCGGCAGACATGGAGCTTCTGCGTGTCTCTACTCCTTCTCCTCTTCCTCGTCGGCTGTATCTCCTCACCGAACTGCGCCGGAGAATTGAGGGCGATCACCAGAGCTCGACGTGAGGAGGGGAGAGGGAGAGATTGACGGAAGACAAAGCGGGAGTGGCTATAATATATAAGGACAGCGCCAAAACATTCCGCCTCCCGCGCACGCGTTCAAAAATTTCCACTCTCTCGTGCTGCGAATCACAAACGGTTTCAAACAAAAACTGTTTGTGATATTTAGAACCGTTTATGATACTTCACATTAAAAACTGTGTGTCACTCTGTGATTTTACCATGACTTGGTCACACAAGCGTGTGTGACCAAGTCATGGTAAAATTACAGAGTTAGCCATTTCTGTGTGTGTCAAGTCATGGTAAAATTAGTGAGTTAAGCATTTCAAGTCATGGTAAAATCAAAGAGATAGACATTTCAAGTCATGCTAAAATCAGGGAGATACTTATCACAAACGATTTAAAAAAAAACCGTCTGTGACACTTCACAGACGATTTTTGTTAAAAACTACTTGTGATAAGTATCTCATTACAGACGGTTTGTATTTAAAACTGCTGTGATAATGATGTATCACAGACGGTTTTAGCCATCGCTAGTAACATAGACGGTCACGCTTGTGAAACTGTCTGTGATAATTACAACACTGGTAGTTTTCAGAAATCGTCTATGATGAGGCGTCCAGTACAGCCTGTTTTTTAGTAGTGAGCACGCGCAGTGGTGCTCGACTCGAGAAACATCTCGTGCTTGAGAGAGAGGGTTGGCGATGGGATACATGGGGTCGGGGCGTCGAGCGGAGGAGAGAAGAGTGCGATAATGGAGTTTACCTCGCGTACGTGGTGGAGTCGCTGGAGCGCGAGACGACAGCAACGAGGGGTGGTGGAGTCGCCGGGGTGCAGGACGATGGACACGTGTCCAGTGCATTCACAGCCTTTGTATTTTTTTAGAACCAGTCTTTGTCCTTTGTCCTTGTGTAGTGCAACTTCTGATTAATTCAGAATCGAACTCTTTGCATTTGGCAGGTAGAAATGTTGCCCAATGGCCCTAGAAATTGGAAATGTTAAAAAGGATTTCTGAAACTAAGTGGTACGTACAATGTATTGACTGATTAAGGTGCCTTCTATATATATACTCTTGCAAGGTTCTTGGCCTTTTTTTATGTGACTCATTTGTACAAACAAAGGGAACATTTCGAAAAACATTTAACAATATTTTATAAATAAACCCTTCACAAACTTATGCTCATTTAGCATAAAATACTTTTAAGATTGACAGCACCTTTACAGAGGAAGCCCTTCAAGTTAAGTGGAGAGGAACTTTGCATACTAGACTTGTCTGCGGCAGATCACACATGTGAATACTTATCGGGTTACCCAATAGCATTTCGGTAGATAAATCTGGTTCGCTAGGCAAGTTTAAAAGGAAAGGCACTGATCAATCATCCTCGGTTTTTCCGCCAGAAAATACCTCATCGTTAACCATCATTTTTTAGCGCATCCCAACTATTACTATACACTGTTGATATGCTCGATGGATATTGTTGAAGTATATTGCCGGTCTCTCCTCGTTAATTTAAGCTCTCAAACAAATTGGTTGATGCATTCAGTCAAATATGCAGCATATAATAGTTTATAGTGCCAGAATACGGAACGCTCTCGATAACTCGATGAACATATAATTAGATGGCCAGCCAGGACTACAGAATTCAGACGACTCCGCTAAAAACACCCATCCTCTCGGGGAAATTAAAAATCAAAGAAAGAATATCCGTAGATAGCTTAACGAGGAGCAAGCCGTTGTGCCAAACTGGAGCACCAAAAGAGAAGTCCATGGAGATCGACACGTAATGCTTGGCCACGTTGCTGTGGCTACCGCTGTCCAGCCTGCCGTAACGTGACTGGCATCACCACCGGCAACAAGAACCCCAACCCTCCCAACACGCGCAAACCGCCCGCCGAACAGCACGGCCTCCCCCAAGCGATCGGTTTCCCATCCCTGCACTCAACAAGCTTCTCTCTCTCTCTCTCTCTCTGCCTCTGTTTTGTTTAATTCAGAAACCAAAACATTAGTGAAACAAGTCACCCAAAGTTGACGAAACACCTGATCGAAAAGTCAGATTGGTACCTGCAATATATCCAAGATTATGGCCCATTATTATTGAGTTGGCCGCCATGTGTACTGCGTACAGCCCTGTATAAATGCTGGACCTCCCTCCATCCCTCTCGACTCCACCTGCAGTTTTGCATTCTTATGATGACCATGGCGTTTGGAAACATGGCATTGGCTCTCCTCGTCCTCGCCGCCTCCGCGCTGTCGCTGCCCCCGGAGTCCCTCGCCGTGACGTCGCCGTACGTGCGACCGAGGCCCAGGGCGACGCTCTCCTTGCTGATGGACGACGGCGCCGACGGACAGACGCCGCAGCAGGTACGCTTGCTCAACGCTCGTCGTACCCACGTTTGTTCTTTGCCAAGATTTGTTTCAGGACCTCAGATTCTGAAACATAGACACGCGAGATTCGGCCATACAGCAGGTTGAATTCTTGATATATCGGTTATGCATTAGTACTGTTTCTTAGGACTCTTGCATGATGAATATGTTGCGTGGTTTGTTCTGTGTTGGTCATCTAATTCAAAATTCAGTGAGGGGAAAAAACAGCTTGGCTCATAATCCAACCAGAATCTACACCAGTAGCAACCTGCTTGCTGTTTCATGTGCTACAGCGTGACGTTTCTCGTGATAATGGATTATAATACTAGCAAAGTGCAAAGTAGGAAGGAACTATGCTTTCTTGGAGCAAGAATTAATATGGTTGGATTGCGTTGAGAAACAAGAGTTGATTTAAAACATCGTACTGCTAGTTTGCATTTGTTTAGTGCCACCGCGAGAACGAGACAAGATAGAAGAAACAAGATGCTCCTTTGGGCTTCTGGATTTCTTGTTTTCCCATTGCTCCTTGTTTATCGTTTATGACGATGTCGGCATGTGGTTTGGCCCAAGTAGTAGTTGATAGTTATCATTGGTGTTTAATCATAGACCACTTAAAGTAACTTTCGGTTATTGTTGCTCATACTGCAATTAATCACCACATTAAGTGCTGCAATCCTTTTTCTCTCTCTTGGAAACAATGGAAAATTAATAGGAGTATATGATTATCTGCATACATGTCAAATTTTGATGTGGTCTGTGTGGAAGCTATTATTGCAAGCATAGTACTACTACTACTGTACTGACAACCAGAAACTACTCTTGGAATGTTCACACTTGCACTAAAAATTAGTATTCACGCGGAGGAATCAGATCCAGCTGCATTGAATTATGTAAATTCTGAATGTAAGCAAGAAAGTATTTATAAAAAAAAACTACAACAATAGAGAAGTGAAAGGAAAGAAGTTACAAGTGTATCCTCTACACAGTTGGATGCAGCAATTGTGGTATTCAGATATGGCAAGAAGTCTAACTCAAAGGTACATGTTAGTCATGATGTTTGCAAACCTAACTGAAAACCCATATTTGGCATTCAACGGTGCTTATTCTCTTCTGCCTAGGATGTGTATATTTCAAATATTTCCAACAAACCATGTATGAGCTGTTTGGTCTATTTTCAGCCTAGAAAATAAATGTTTGACGTTCTGTTGTACCGTTACGTGAAGCAAGTAAATCTATGTCATTGTCATTGTCAGTATGACATGGCTAGTACTTGAAAGAGAAAAACAAATTAAGCTGGACCACAAGTTGCTGCCACATATTGAGTTAGTGAACAAGTCGATATGCAAACCTGTGCTTCTCTTAATTCTGCTCAATTTTGACATCAGGAGTGGTGTGGTCAAACACGAAATATTTTGCACACTGCGTACTAATCCAAATTCAGTACATACTTGAATGATTTAGACTTGCTTGACCTCATCTGAAAGTCTGGATCACATTTCCACACTAAATTTTGCAGCAAGGCAAGTCATTGTTGTCATGTTTTTATCTGATAAACTATGTTTTTATCTGATTAACTACTATGTAGTTGTTAATATAATCACTGAATTAAGAAAATCCCTTACTTACGTACACGTACGACTTGTGTAGTTGTAGGTGAAACATGGCAAACATAAACTACAACATAGGTTGCTGTCATTCAAGGTCGAGTTAGCTAATCAAATAAGCAATAGTATTACTTGTCAGTAAAACATAGCCCCTGAAGCTCATTTGAGCAAGAAAGGAAAAGAAATGCGTTAAGTACAATGTGTGAATCGCAAAGGTGGAGATGCCATTTCTGCGATTTATTTAGCCTGAATTTGATGTATATTATAGAATATTGTGAGGTTTCGTTCGTGAAGGTGGATTTGATAGAAGTGGAGGGAAAAACTAGAACCCAGATTCTTTCTGAATGTATGCTCCTAGAACTCAAATTATTTATAACTTCTCTGAAGAAACAATGTTTCTCTTATCAGTTGGCAGTACGGTTTGCACTTAATTAGTTGCCAGAAAGAATTTCATCACAAGCTACTTCACTTGCTAACACTGACACATTTTTATGCAACCTTCAGGTGCACGTATCAGCTGTAGACTCCGACAAGATGAGGGTGACATGGATCACTGACGACGACGCACCGGCGATCGTGGAGTACGGCACGACCTCAGGCCAGTACCCATTCTCAGCGACCGGAACCACCACCACCTACTCCTACGTCCTCTACCACTCGGGGAAGATCCACGACGCCGTCATCGGCCCACTGCAACCCAGCATGACGTACTACTACCGGTGCAGCTCCGACCCGTCGCGCGAGTTCTCTTTCCGGACGCCGCCGTCCACCCTCCCCTTCAACTTCGTCGTCGTCGGTAATGCACCTTAATTACTGCCAATTTCACATCAAATGCCTTTGACCTTCCCATTCCACACTGAGATTCATGTGTGTCATACCGTCATGGCATGCTTTAATGGCTTAATGGGCAGGCGACCTGGGCCAGACAGGATGGACGAAGTCCACTCTGCAGCACATCGCGGAGGCGGACTACGACATGCTGCTCCTCCCCGGAGACCTGTCGTACGCCGACACGTACCAGCCGCTGTGGGACTCGTATGGCCGCCTCGTCGAGCCGCTGGCGAGCGCGCGGCCGTGGATGGTGACCGAGGGCAACCACGAGATCGAGAAGATCCCTCTCCTCCAGCCGCACCCCTTCAGGGCCTACAACGCGCGGTGGCGCATGCCGTACGACGCTGGCGCCTCGCCGTCGGGGTCCAACCTCTACTACTCCTTCGACGTGGCCGGCGGCGCGGTGCACGTCATCATGCTGGGGTCCTACACCGACTTCGCCGCCGGCAGCGCGCAGCACAAGTGGCTACAGGACGACCTCGCCCGGATCGACCGCGGGAAGACGGCGTTCGTGGTGGCGCTGGTGCACGCGCCGTGGTACAACAGCAACGAGGCGCACCAGGGGGAGGGCGACGGGATGCGCGCGGCCATGGAGGCGCTCCTCTACGGGGCGCGCGTGGACGCGGTGTTCGCGGGGCACGTGCACGCGTACGAGAGGTTCGCGCGCGTGTACGGCGGCCGGGCGGACCCGTGCGGGCCGGTGCACGTGACGATCGGCGACGGCGGGAACCGGGAGGGCCTGGCGGAGAAGTACATCGACCCGCAGCCGGCGACGTCGGCGTTCCGGGAGGCGAGTTTCGGGCACGGCAGGCTGGAGGTGGTGAACGCGACGCACGCGCTGTGGACGTGGCACCGGAACGACGACGACGAGCCGGTGGTGGCCGACAAGGTGTGGATCACCAGCCTCGCGGCCAACCCGGCTTGCAACAACAAGTGATCGATCATCAGCTGAAGCCTGAACAGATTGTGTTTGTACTCGGTGATCGAGTAGTGTTCGATTGCTATTGATAGTATGTTTTTCTTGATTAATGATCGGCTCATGTTGGTTGATTGGTTGAATATGGACTCTGAATGTGAATTATTAGTTGGATCTGTCTATTAAACATTCCACAGTTTTTTCCTTTGAAAACATTCAGTATTTTCAACCATCAGATAGAGATCTAACGCCCTAGATTTGTCCCAAGCAGTTCATCCCCAACATTCCCCGTCCCATCCCTTCCGCGTCCCGCCGCCGCTCCCATCACCTCCGTGCCCTGCCTCCTGCAGCCTCGTCGGCGCTGGCAAGGCCCGCTAGCCCCACCGCCCTCCTCCGACCCACTACTATCGCCTTCTCTTCCTCCATCGGCACTGCTCGCCTCCCCCGCCGGCGCCTCCTGCTATTGCTTCATCTTCCTCTGCCAGCAATGCCTACCTCCCCCGCAACCACCTTCTTCCCCGTCTCCGACGGCTATCGCACGCTGGATCCGCTATCGCCACCCTCGCCTCCTAATTTCTAGTCGATTCCCGCCGCCCCTGCTCCTCCCATGCTCCCCCGCAGCCACCTTCTTCCCCGTCTTCGGCGGCTACCGCCGCCGGATCCGCCATCGCACCCCCACCTTCTAATTTCTACTTGATTCCCGTGCTCACTTGCTAACCTCCACCACCCACCGCCCTCCTCCGACCCGCGACCGGTTGTACCACCGTCACCCCCTCTCTCCCTCTATAACTGGGCCCTGGTGAACCCAAAACATAATCTGGTGAACCCTAGTCCTAATCCGGCGAAACCTAGACCTAACTCGCCGCCGCCGCCAAAGAAGACGACGTTGCCGGCCGAGCACACAAGACATCAAAGATAAGAAATTTCACTGTTTTACCTAAAAACATTAGACTGTTTTTCTAGCAATTCCGTTATTAGTTTGTGTGTATAAACGTGTGTCAGTGTAGCGCGGCAGCGTTGACTCGTATACGCCGTCCTAAATCCTACTGTGAATGTGATGGGCCATATGCGCTGTGGTGAAATAAAACTGGGCTAGGAGCCCAATTTAACTGGTGTTTGGAACGGCCCAATGAGATAAGAAGTGCAAACGCCGAAATCTCTCGGACGATTTCCAACGAAATAAAATTTGTCAAATGCTGCCCTATGGAGCATGAACTGAACTATTCATACGAGGCAGCAAAGCTTGAAATTTTTTAATAGGGATGCACACTTCAGACAAGTCTAAAGTCTTACACAGGAGGCGTCTCGACGGTTGATGGATTGTGCACGTTGGTGGTAGTTACTATCAGTGAGACATTCTCTCGCATGTTCACCATACAGTTACGCCAAAGACAAGGAAACATACGTGCAGTTATGGCAGAGGTAAATAACACATGTATAACTACCACGCGTTAATGAGCACAGTATACAGTGTCCCTAGTCAATTAGATCCACATGTATGTAGGTTCTATCCACTATAGGGTAATCGTGGTTGATCTGATCGTAGAAAGTCTTATGACCATAAAGTGATCATAGTAAACTTTACGATCATAAGGTGGTCGTAGAAAAACTTACCATTATAAAATGGTCGTAGAAGAGTTTACAACCACTACGTAATTGTAATCTTTCATCATTATAAGTTAATGATAAGAGGTACATCTGATGATTGTATAAAGATATTATTATCTATAAACATTACTGATAGATAAATGATTTAATCACTTCCGGTGGTTTTTATTTTTGGTTTGACAGTGCATAACGGGTACTGCCCCTAGCTCTACCCCTGTACAAGGTACCCTTTGATTGAACGTTGTGTCACTTGTTCTCGAAGGATTCGATCGATGAACATGGAATCACGTGTGATCGATGAACAAAGGCTGGAAAAAGTAGAACAATGAAAACTTCAAAGCAACAAAAAGGCATCATAATCACGTGACGAAGGAAGGATCATCTTCTTTGTGTGTGAGCGGCAGTTACTGTCATGAACATTGAACCACCGACCGTGTAAGTGTGTAACAGTGCAGTACGTCCTAAAAACTTACTTAGATCGAGCCGCTATCTACACGAGACTAGTCCTGTCACGTGTGATTTTGCAGTCATGAAACTTACTTAGCAATTCTCTCTTGTTTGAAACCAGCTGCGAGTAAGAACCTTGTTTACCTTCCTCGAGATGGAAATGGATCGGAGTATCTTCAGCGCGTGATATTAGAAAGCGATCTTCATTGTCTGATAAGAAATCAAATGTCCTGATCAATAATACAATGTTTGCTACCGAAAATTTGGTACACGGATATTTTACTATTGCTACATTACACTGCCGAGTGTTGTTCACGCAGTGATACTCCACATCACACCAAAGGATTTGGATCTAGGGGTGGATAACGAGTTGACTCGGCTCAGTCAAGCTTGTTAAGAAAACATGGATCGACTCGTTAAGCAAACGAGCGAAGCTGGCTCGTTAGGCTCATTAGGCACGCGAAGGCTAGAGCTGGAGGCCGAGGCCGGAGTGGGAAGTGGAGGCGGGAGGACGAGGCCGGAGTGGGCGCCGAGCCACAACGTGCTTCGCCACGTGACACGGCCGTCGCAACCTATGGCGACAGTGTGCCCGACCACGGCCATCTCAACGAGCCACATGTCCAGCACAAGCAGTCACGCCATGAAGCACCCCTCGTGGACGTCGTCTGCGCCACCACCACCGTCGGGCTCCTGCACCATGCCCATCTGCACCCTATCTGTCGCGCACATGCTCTTCACCGTGCCATGGTTGTGGGGTGGGAGGACAGGGGCTGGGGAGAGCGGGCATGTGAGGACAGAGAGAAGGATGCGAGGTCGACAGAGGGGTAGCCGCCGAGGCCGTCGAAGAGGAAGCGGAGGGGGATGCGCGCTCGGGCCCACCGGTGGAGCGTGACGTGCAGGCCGATCTTCCACCGCGCCCACGTCGCCTCCTCCTTGCCTCCGCCAGCATGGCCAGTGGTGTTACCATAGACACCTTCGCTACTTTGCTTCTTGGATTCCTCTTCTTGCTACTGCTTTGGACTCTTAGTGGTCACATTGCTTGCGAGCTTACTTGTAGGGGTAGATAACGAGCTAAATGAGTTGTTTACGAGCTGACTTGACTATACTCGTTAACTTAACGAACAGAAATAACAACTCGACTTGGCTCGTTTACGGTAGGAGTTGAGACAAGTTTCACGAAATTCGAGTTTTTTCCCGATCCGGATCCCCTCGAGATGGTGTTGCCAAACACGTCTTTTATTCAAGTCCCTTTCATCACACTGTTCCCTTGCATCACACCGTGTCTACTTTTGGAAAGTTTGTGTGCGTCGCAACCAACCGTCCCCACTCCCCACAGCAACCGTTTACCTACCTAACTATCGAACAAACCAACCAACCACTGACACGTCGACCCCATCGTTCTAAAGGTCCCACATGTCAGTAACCTCGTTCAGACCACGGGAATCACTTCGTACCACTCGCCCCCAGCTCCTCACCAATCACCATTTCTGTTCGGACTTCTCCCCAACCCCACTCATTGACGCCTACTAATGGCCGCCGGATCTCGCCGTCCCCGGCGACCACACCGCCGGATATGAAGCGCCCCCATCTCCCGCCCGTCCTCCTCCTCCTCCTGCTCTCCTTCCTCTCCCTCTCCTTCCGCCGTCGCCTCCTCCTCCCCCAAGGTCCACCCCACCCCGCTGGCGACCAGCTCCTCCGTCGCCTGGCCGCCTCCGACGTTGGCGCCGAACAGGTCCTGACCGAGGCGGCCGCGCTCTTTGCCAATGCCTCGATATCCACCTTCCCCAGCCTCGGCAACCACCACCGCCTCCTCTACCTCCGCGTCCCTTACAGGCCCTCCACCCGCGGCCCGCCGCGCCCAAGAACCGTCTCCCGCCTCCGCGTCCCCGCCGGGGCGCTCCCCTCCGACGAATCCCTCCTCGCCTCCTTCCGCGTCGCCCTCAGCTCCTTCCTGTCCGCCCACCGACGCCGCCCAATTAGAAATGTGGACGGCATCATGACCGACCTGGCCGGCCTCCTCGGCCGGCGCTTCCCTACCTGCGCCGTGGTCGGCAACAGCGGCGTGCTCCTCGGCTCCGGCCGCGGCGCGCAGATCGACGCGCACGATCTCGTCATCCGCCTCAACAACGCCCGCGTCGCCGGTTTCGCGGCCGACGTCGGCGCCAAGACCTCCCTCTCCTTCGTCAACTCCAACATCCTCCACCTCTGCGCCGCCCGCAACGCCATCACCTTCCCCGGCTGCGGCTGCCACCCCTACGGCGCCACCGTGCCCATGGCCATGTACGTTTGCCAGCCCGCGCACCTCCTCGACGCCCTCATCTGCAACGCCACCGCCACGCCCGCTTCCCCCTTCCCGCTCCTCGTTACCGACGCGCGGCTGGACGCGCTCAGCGCGCGCATCGCCAAGTACTACTCGCTGAAGCGCTTCGTGGCCACCACGGGCGAACCGGCGAGCAACTGGACGAGGAAGCACGACGAGAGGTACTTCCACTACTCGTCGGGGATGCAGGCGGTGGTGATGGCGCTGGGAATGTGCGACGAGGTGAGTGTGTTCGGGTTCGGGAAGGCGGCGGGGGCGAAGCACCATTACCACACGAACCAGAAGAAGGAGCTGGACCTGCACGACTACGAGGCGGAGTACGAGTTCTACGGCGACCTCCAGGCGCGGCCGGAGATGGTGCCGTTTCTCGAAGAGAGACAAGGCTTCACGGTGCCACCGGTCAGGTTGTACTGGTGAGGTCACGTGTAGTTGTGTACTAATGTTCGTTGTATTTGCTGTACACTTGTTACACTTGATTGATATTAAATGTTTAGTCAGGGAGAGAATTGTAAATTAAGGGCAATGGGAAGGAGAAAAATGTAGCTCAATTCTGTGATTAAATGGTTCAATTTTGGTTGGAATTTTGCCACTGTAGTGGTTCTTTCTGCTCATTCTCAGTTATCATGAAAAAAAATGGGAAGGAAATGTTTGGTTTATAAGTGCTTGTATGTGTGTTTTGTATTGTTTTGGATGTGTGTATCAGTGTATGGCTTGATAAACATACCTAATAACTTCAGCTTGCTGCAATGTCAGATGTGAAAAAGATCACTAGCTGTCATTTAGACATGTCTGTTTACACACTGCTTGAAAAAGCGACGTAAATTATTCAGGTTGGTAGGATGTCTTGTATCTGCTTCGGTTGTAGCTAATATTTTGAAGGGGGGCATGACATTCTGTTGTAGGTTTGTAGCTGATGACCAACCACTAAAAGTTATGTTCAAGAATACATTGTTCTTAAAATAATGTTGAAGAATACAGCAAAGAACACTGGTGTCCGTTCAGACTTCAGAACTCACTGCGGTCACAAGTTGATTTCTCATTACAAGGCTGTTGTGCTTATCTGATAGGACCGGGGTGCTAACTGCTATAAATTGTTCCAACTAATATGTTACTTTAGATAGTTATTCTACAGTACATTTAATTTAATATGGTATATCTATTCTTTTTATCAAATAGTTTAAATTATTTATAATTTAGTTATATTACACCCGGTAGTATGAGTATTATAATCCTAAAAGGGGTAGAATTGTAATGGGCTATGTAGAGATCACATGCCACAAAAGTAATATTTTCAATACTAGTTGAAAAAGTTCATAATACTCTTACAGAAAAATTTTAAATACAAAGAAAAAACTATTATACTCTTAACAAATCAATGGTCAGATTTGATTTAGAGTGTGTTTAGATGGGGTGTATGACTTGGTACTTCGATAGGATGGTTTAGGGTATATCCTGGTCCGTGCGTTTGGTTGGATGAATGGAACGAAACCATCCGAGACAAGTTGGTTCAAGTTTAGAGAATATTCTACGAAGATGCCAAACCAACCCGTTCGTCAAAATCGGCTAAACCACATGGTACAAGCTTGTCCCTCGCGTGCGCTCACCTCTCAGGCGTGGTGGCTCGTGTGCGCTCGGGCCCTGCTCGCGCAACGGTGAGGGTGCTGTGGAGAGGCGGTGATGGCCACCAAAATGGGATGACGAGAGGGATAGGGGGCTAGGGGGTGGTGTCGCAGCTTGGGCGGGCTGGCGGCGGCGCCTGGCACGGGGAAGGAAGAGGAATGGTGGCTCTCTAGGGGGAGGGGGGGAGTTGGGGTGAGCATGAGCACCAGGGGGTTGTGGGGAGCTCACACATATTCGTGTATTTACATACATCCAACTAAACAGTATATTTGTATCATCTCATCTAAGACGATCCTATTGTACTTGTACCATCATATCCTATTCTACTTATACCATCATATCTCATTTAACCTCATCCCACCAACCAAATACACCCTTATACTACCACTATATACTACCAGTAAAATATACCGTAAAATTTCTTATTTTAGAACCGACAAATTACCGTACTACAGAGTCCTCTCCCATGTTGCGCTGTTGCCCTGATTTAGGTCCTATAGTAATGCATTCTCTGTTGAATTAACTATAAGCCTATAATGGCAAACTGTGGTTATTGTTCATCAAAGGAAATGTAGCACTAATGCGTTTTCTAATCTTCCCTTTCAACTATTCGTTGAAGTAAAAAAGAAAAAAAAAACGTGCTACTACTCCTTGTCTGGCTGGATGCACGAGATGAAGGACGAAGCAAGGTGCGAGAAACAAAGTCTAATTTGGATGTCAAACTGCTGATGGATGAAGAGCCGAGGCCATCTCAGGCTTTAACTGTCATAAACTCTGATCAATTTTGTGCAAATCTAGCAGACATGCTCATAAATCCTGCACCAGTGCATCCAAACTCCACACATGGAAGAGGACACATGTCCTACAAGGCTACAACCAGAGGAGTACGAGTGTGACAGGCTGTGAGGCAGTGCTGAGCTCACATTCCCTGCTTCCAGTGTCCTAATAATGGCCAAAATTGACATCCGAACTGCCCCAACTCATCACACTGCCTCTGCATATTACACAGTGCATTGTCACTCACGGAGATGCAGTCTTCTCCTCCATCACGGAAATGGCAGTTCGTATCTAGGCATGATCATCTCCTTTTTACCAAATGTCCTTTTTACCAAATGCGTTCATTCAGAGGAAGGGAAGGAGTGATAGGCTGCCTGACGGCAACTTCAGTTCGCTCTGTCACATGCTTGCTTCAGTCCTCTGCAGCCAGACCCACACAGATACAGCTCAGCTTCTTAGGTCAACATGTCAAATCAGACCAAGAATCCAAATCTTGGACCCAAGATTATTCTGCAGGTACCTGCCAGTGTTTTGTTCGTTCTATCCCCCTTTCAAGCGGAGTCCAAGATTCGTGATTCCTGAAGCAGCAGGTATCACACTGGGAGTAACAATGAACAGGTATCAGTTGAAAAGGGGTGCAAACGTAGCCAGCTGAACAGGGGTGCAAATGAAAAGGATACAGATGAATATCGTTCATTCTATATTTTTTATCAGATTCGAAATTAGATACAAACAGTACCAAATACCATTACAAATATAGATGGGAGAAGCAGAGATGAGGCAACAGTGGCGGCTACAAGGGAGGAGGGAGGCAGAGGGGGAGGGGGAGGGTGCGGAGGGGAGAGGCGTAGATGAGGACTAAGGTAGGAGGGGGGGAGGTGGCGGCGATGAGGGTTAGGGTTAGGGGGTCGGCCGCAAGGGACGCACGGGAGGGGATGGGATTGGGACTTGGGGGATGCGCTGATGTGGGTGGACTGTGGTGTTGGTGTGGACTGGAGTCACTAGACAAACCGCGAACGACGCCCGACTAGCGGATTGGGTGCGTATGTTGCAGCTCCGATTCGGATAGCTTCCCGAATTCGGCAAAAAATATCTGGACCCGAATCCTAATTCGACAAAAAACCCGGATATCCAAAAATACGCTCCGAATAGTATCCGAATTTATTCGGTTAGTCGGGAACTATCCACTCTATTTGCACCCCTACAGTTGAGGTCTGATAGGTCATATACTCTTATCAATTTAGGATCCGAAGAAAACTAACTTATTTAGATGGTATGTCCAAAAATTTAGCCAAGTACTTCGAAGCATGGGAAACAAACAACAAAAAAAAAAGTTCAGGATTCCATCACAGGTGGACCCAAAGAAGACTGAGTGGAGGCTAAGCCCACTCAAATTTTAGTTTTTAGTAAAATTACCTAATGTCTGATCATTTATGCTCCCACACAACCCAACAGAGATGCCTCCATAATTCACTTATACTCTGCTCTTTTTTTTCATCTGGATCTGCTCTTGCCTCGTGCATTCCATGTCGTGGCACTACTACTAAAATTGGTTGTGAATGGCAGGTTGGAAAACTTGCTCATCTTAAAGAAGACTGTAGATAAGACGTGGTGCATTGTGCATATCAAGATCTTGTTGCGAAGTGATGTGCCATGATGGAGGATTGAAGAAGCGGAGGTAGCTAGATGGTCGCTCTTAGCAATACATGGGGCAGTTGAAAGCTGTGAAGAACTGAAGACCTGCACTTGAATGCTGCTCATCATTAGTTCATGTCTTGGGACGGTAAGAGATCTGTTCCAAGATCAGCAAAGAGAGAATTTGAGTTGAAAGCAAGACTTTACAACACGCACAGTAGACTCTGCACTCTACTGATCATGATCGAGTACAAGCCTATAACTGTATGTTTAATGTTCTCCCTTGACTGACTAGTGCCGCCAAGCTAGTTCCGTTTCCACCATTGATGTCCGCTAATTGATGGTAGTAGAGCCTTGTAAGTTGTGCATTGGTCAACCTGAAATCAACTTGATTTGAATGTGATACGATTTCTCAGCTCAAAGGGGAGTGTTCATGTCAGTAGTACTAGTACTACGGTATCATGCCCTGCATGCATCAGCTATAAGGTAGCTTGCCTAATGGAGATGTAGCATCTGCATACTCAGGATTTGACCATTGATCATCGAAGCATATGCAGCATGCATGATTGACCATATAAAACACTCAAATTTACACCATTGTTCAGACTTACATTGCTCAAGAGAGACTGAGACTGAGACTGAGACTGAGAGAGAGAGAGAGAGAGAGAGAGAGAGAGAAGGCAAGCTAGCAGACGGCCGGAAGAAGCGCAAGCGGAGACCGAGGAGGTCGCTAGGAGGAGGAAGAATGATTGCGTATCTTTGGACCGAACCGGAAGTGCGTCATCAATTCATCACATCATCACATTTTCTTGACAGCTGGCTACCACACAAGCTCAGCCTGCAGGATGACTCGCAGCAGGTACATGCACACCCCACATCACTTGTTGAGTCCCATAAATAAATACACACCCACGCTTACTCCTGCGCTGCACAAGAACAAGCTTCTCAGGCCGGCCTTCCTCTGCCAGTCTGCCTTCAACTTCAAGGCCAACCGCTTCAGACTTCAGAGAGGGGTGATAGGTGTGTATAGGATTCATGTTGTTTCCCTGAAGCTTCTATTTTTTTTTTTAATTTTTTGAACTTGAACGTGTGTTTCATCTCTGTTGCATTCCTTCTTCCCTCCCCTTGAGTTCATGTTTCTCTTTTATTCGTTTAATCAAACTCTTTTTGGAATTCGTTTAAGCAAACTCTGAGATGAGAATGCACGCAAGCCATTTCTCCTGTTCCTTTTATCAAAAACTTGCATGCAGGATGCAGCAGACTTGACTCACTTCGGCCATGCTATGCATGCACAAGCACGCACTCCGTAATATTCTGCATTCTTAACACCGCTCATGCATGCGCACATTTTCAAATCTGAGTTGCGTGGTAAAAGAAATGGAGAGCAAGCATGCGATTGCAAGCTTTTGACATGTGCTTTCTCAACTGAGTGCTAACTATGTACTACGTACGAATGGCTTGTCACTGCTGCAGCTCGATCGCTGGGTGTTTGCTAGGATGGAGCGGGTGAACTCGAACCTGTACCTGGAGAACCTGCGCATGATGCAGGAGAACGAGCGGCTCTGGAAGAAGGCGCAGCTGCTGGACCAGGAGAACAAGGCCCTCCTCGCCCAGCTCAAGCTCAAGCACAACCACAACATGTCGTCCTCGGCTGCTGCTGCTGCCGCCTCCTCGACGTCCCAGCAGGGCGCACCACCGTCCGCCGCCTCCGCGCTCAAAGCCGCGCCGTCCAAGTCCGGCAAGCAGCCCAAGTGATAGATCACCCCCTCCAAGTGCATGCACGCATGCATGAAGATGACGGAGGCCGTACTAATCTTTTGTAATTAGCATCTACTAGGTATAGATGACTAGGTTAAGTAGAGCATGCATGCACCCATAGTTCAGCCAGTGTGGCAGCGTTCTGGTCTAAGTTTGCGCGCAGTGTTTTGATGGTGGCAGTGTTTTGCGCGTACAATCCTTGTTTCTGCAATGTGTAACGTTAATTCCAGCACTTTCTTTGTTCATTCATTAGTGTTCAAATGCCACGCTTCCTTGTTCTCTCTTTTTTTTTGTGCACTCGTTAGTGTTCAAATGCCGGATCTTGTAGGGGTAGGAAGTGGTGCTGTTGCCCGTATCGTCATGACCACCACCGCCGGATCCGATCGCCTCCGTCGGCTCCATATCTTGAGGGGGAGGGGTAGCCCTGCGTGGAGGATGGGGTGGAGGCATGCGGTAGACCGGCGCGAAGGAGGAAGACGACCGCCATCGCCTCCAGATCTTGAGGGGAGGTGGAGGCGGAGGCGGAGGCGCAGGGTAGGTTGGCACTAAGGGGCAAGGCGGCGGCGGCAACGGCTACAATGTTAGTGCACGTGCGAGAGAGAGCCAGAGGGCGAGAGGGAGGGGATGGTGCTAGTCGGGTGAGAATAGAGAATAAGGGAATCTTTTTAATTTAATCAGTGTGTGTTCCACCTTTAAGAATGATAGGAGATACCAAACACAAAAAAAAAAAGGTTTAACACTTATCTGATATGACAGTGATACGACGGATCTTAGCGCTTTGTCTTTACCCCCACACCGCGAATCCTCTAAAAAGACAGCATGTATAATACAGGTATTGTTTTGGTCAAGATCGAGCTCACGAATTTGCAACCGATAATCTAGGGGCAAACTGCTAGCGCGCGTCTCGAAGCTGGCCATGAGCCGTTGAGCCCTGCAGCCGCGGGCGACGTCACCTGCACTCGAGTGAGTCCGTCCGATCATGATCTACCGCCGTCCCATCTCCCGGATCATGCAGCGCGCCTCCCTTCTTAATCGAGGTCAAATCGCCTCGCCTCACGTGCAACTGCGACGCAATCATTGTGTGTCGCAACACTGCATCTACTTCCTCTCGCCTCATAACCATTTGCTTAATTCCGGTACGAAATTAATAGCCTGATTTGAAAATCGTGTGGACTCTCTCTCTCTTTCTGTGTTCCAAACATGCCCCTGCACTGCACCTGACACGAGAGTACGTGTCGAGCCCTTGTGCATTATGTGTAACAATTTAATAGCGTGCGATGTGTTAAAAAGTATCAATTGTGGATCATATCTAAGCACTCCATACTTGTGCAGTTCGGATCATTCCGAGCTGCAATGGTGGCCTTACAAAAGAGGGTGCATGAAATTACACGCTTTTCTTGTATTATCACACGGATGAATGCTCTGCAATACGTATCAAATATAGTTAGTCAACTTAATTAGATGAGTGTTTTTCCGAGGACTAATTAGATTAGTAATGAGAACCGAGGCTTGCTCGAGGCGAGGTAGCTCCCCAGCCCACTTGTGCTTGAGGATTGAACTCGACATGGGTCTCACCGGGATTGTTTGAGGAGTAAGCAGAGGCTCAACTGGCAGAAGGGAGTTATAGACTTTCAACCTGTTACTGTTGAGCGCTTCGTGGATACCTTACGAGATAGGGTATTTTTTTTTAAAAAAATGTAGATTGGATAAGGAAAATTCCGGACATCAAAAACAAAAAATTAGATTAGTAATTGTAGCCTTAGCAGGTCCAAGTGGCCCAAGGCCCAAAGAACCTCTGCGTCTGTATGTCTTGTTTAGTAGCCCAACACAACGGGCTATCTTACTATTCATGTATGGTCCAGTTTTGTAGGGCACAAGGATGATGGAGGGCCCAAGCCCACCGATAAACAAAACGAGAAGGAATTCTCTGTTAATACTCGTAGAAATACGACGTCAAATACGGTTTGCGTAGTCGAAAGTTTTTTTTGCCGAAATGGCACAAATTTATCTCGTATTTATAAAAATGACCCTATGGTGGAAGCCTCCCACACGGGCACCGTGCGGGGTTTACTGTAGCAACACCTACCGCATGACCACAGTGCGGCAGAGGTAATGTAGTATTTTGTTTCTTTTTTCTAAATTTATTTAGTATAATTTTTTTAAAAAATTTAGCAAATAACCACTATTTTTTTTGTTATCGAAAGTACTTAATTGTTTATTTTTTAAAAAAAATTATCCGTTTTGAATTTTCTCAAAAATTACCTACAAACAGATAATTAAATAAATTTAAAAAAAATATCAAAAAAGGACAAATTTTTTTAAAAAATTACATAAGTAAGTACACTATGTTGGAAGGTTCCACAAAAAATTCCATAATTATTATAGCTCATTTGATATATTTAAAAATTTATACAAAAATATATTAAATAAATTTAGAAAAAAATGTTACAGTACCTCTAACAGTGCGACAGGTGGTAATACAATAGCCCCCGTGCATCGGCCGTGCGGTAGAGGGCAGGTGTCGACTTCAGACGCCCTGTCGTACGGTTACTGCACAGTAATGCGTTATTTTTGTAAATTCCGTGCGAAAACAGTAATTCTTATAATTACGGGTCGAATTTGTGCAAATACGGACAAAAATTCGCGTAGTCGGCGTGGTGGTGTACGCCGAGCGCCCCGCGGCCCAAATGCCACGATGCCATTTCCGCACAACTCGCCGTCGCGGCGGAGGGAGCCACCTCGGCGACCTCGCCCGCGGCGGGGTTCCTGTCCCCCTAATGACGCCTCCAACCCCCGGTGTTGGCTGCGGCTGCGGAGGGGCGTACCTTCGCCGTCCGATCGCCGCCGGGGCCTCCTCCCCCGGCGATCGCTTCCGCCGAGACTAGGTCGGTGGTGAGTCTGGTGAGGATTCACTCCGCCCTCCCCTCTGATCGGATTGCCTCACCTTCACCTGTGCTCTCTTGCATCGCTTGCGCTGCATGCTCCTGTTTCGTGCTTAGTTTGAGCGCTGATTCATTTATTTCGCTCTCGCTCGTTTAAAAGCTCGTGGATCGTTACAAATTGTGATAGAATCTCCTGCAATGTCGGTAGCTAATACTGATATTTTTCAAGAGTGGTGCGTGTGTTATGCTTTCAGGTGGATGCTCTAGAGAAAATTGGACTATTACAAGCTAACAACTGTGGTGTTGTAGATGTTTCTCTGAGGGGAATTAGGCACTTTCTAGATAGATAACGAAGAGTCGTGAATAACATTAATTTTTCAACTGTTGAGTCGGCATCTGAAAGGAATCTAGAGATAAAAAAGAACAAAAAGACAACTATTGTTGAGGAAACAGTCATACGCCTGTGCAATATTCGTGCACTAAGAACACCGAAAAGAAATAACAAGAGCAAAAAGCAAACTTCTAGGATATGGCCTGTGGGATTCAAATCATTATGTTTCCACGTGGCTATCTGTGGAAATCTTCTTGTACCTGTGCATATGATGAACATTATCATGCATCCAATAGTACAAACTATCATTGAAATAGCATAGATTCTGATCATTAGCATGTAAAAAATTTGGGATCTAAAAAATTATCAATATGTGACACTATGAAGTGTAATTTTATCTGCAATATTTGCTGCCATGGATGCAGTGGGTAAAAGTAAAACCACCTGGGGCAACCATCTAGGTTAAGTCAAGAGACAAATTCCCCTTGTTTGATTTTTAATATAAAAGGGAATTGAATCCCACAAAAAGAATTGTGTATGCTCTTTCACCGACCTTGTAATACCTTCGTTTTGAACCATAAGGCATGTAAATGTTTCCTTTTAACCTCTAGTCTTTTGCGATGGCCAAATAAACAAATGCATGCAGATGTTTCCTTTTAACCAGTAGTCCTTTTGTCAACTAGAGAAAATTTCGTTAGATTGGAATACCCTTGTATACTTTAATTTCTTTTTTCTTGCACAGTCCAATCTTGATGCTATTACAAAGAGTCAACATCAGACCAACTGGGTCAAAAAATTGAACGATTCATCATCTCTTAAAAAACGAACAAGAAACGTGATGTGATAACCAACTCTTAACATTCCTGATAGTGTGAAACTTGTCAACTAAAGCTTTTTTGTAACATGACTGAAACATTTTTTTTCATAGATAGAATATTGTGTAATTCAATTTGACACTTGTAAATATTATCTTGTTTATTCACATGATTTGTATTGATGTGATTCTCATATGATTTTTATGTTCTCCCCGACGATAAGACTTCTTCCTAATTTTATTTAGTGCTGGATTTATCATCTTTCATCTTTGGCCACTTAAATGATTATTAAGGAAAAGGTACAATCATACAAGCAAGTAAATCTCTTGTTGGTTTGCTTTGTATACTATACAGCTACCTTATCATATATTGTTAATAAAGATGAGTGTGATTGGAAGAACTATGTTTAGTGTTAAACCTAGAAATTCTAAGATTAACTGGAGAGAAAGGAGAAAATATATAGTACCTATTTGATGCTCGAATTATAAATTTATAGATTAATAAGATAAAATTTAGACTTCTTAGCAGATCATACTCTTTTTTTAGATGTGAAGATATTGGGTTTACATAATAATCAAGATATTGATGTGTAAATTGTACTATCAGTTTTATAACATATTTTTGCTAGACCGCACAGTTGTGCAAGATTTTTGGCTAGTTTCTGAAACATCAAAATTATTCCTTTCTATGTTATGTGCACTTTTCTCTCATTTCGTTGCTGCTATTTTGCTAGCATAGTTTCCAAAAGGTATATATTTACCATTTTGAGCCCCTGTTTTATCTTCTATGCTGACAATATTCGACCTCTTACTCCCTTTGAAGCCTGTAATTATCATCCAGGGTCATTGAAACTTATGAACCATACGATGTGCATGCGTCGAGGTAGACCTGACCATTTTGTATCAGTTGCATTTAGATTGGGTTGGCTTCCCAAACAAAGGACTTGGACCACGGAAAAGGCCAAAATAAATAAATTAAATAAATAACCTGGTCTGGTAATCCCAGCAAAAACCTCTACATTCTCTGATGTATGCTCTGAACTCTGTGCTTTATGTTAATAAAGCGGGACATATGTCCTTTTATCTAAAAAATAATAATTGAATAACATGGTTACATGGCTAGGGCCTGATCTGTGAGCTGAGCCTAGTTAGATTAAGTTATGCGGGGCAATGTTTGCTTCAATCTCAGTTGAATATGCTAGCTTTTGGTCCAAATGTTGTCATATGGTGTTAATGTCCGCCATAGTTCATTTTCCTCTTCTGTTTGTGAGGAGTTTTCATTTGGAGAATTTTTCCTCCCCCTCTTTGGCTCTTCCTTCAACCAGCAGAGAGCTGGGAGGTTCAATCCCCTAACAGCAGAGCACACAAGTACATGTGTTGAGATTATTCTTGTAATGGCATACAATTGAAAAGTTTATTATAGGAAATGATCAAATGAACATGTAGAGGGGACTAACATAATTTGAGAGAATGGGGGAAAGGAAGGGTCAGTTTACAATCAAATTTGAATAAATTGATAATGTACAGTATGCATGAATGTGTATCAAATGGATTTTTGTTGTTTGGTGTAAGGGCATGATGAAGTCAAAATAGGGGGAAACCCCACTATGTACACATCCCAGCACTTTTCAGCATACTGGGTAAGCCTCTAGATACGTTGGATATCTCCCTTTTATATCTCTGTATCTAAGAATATAGTAGCAGTGCAATACAGTTAGGAGGGTCTTCATCCTTCTACAAGGTGACGCAGCAAGATCTAACAAAGTTCATTTCCAGGAGATTGCATGTCAGAAAAAGTGCACACAATGTGGAGCCGGCAAGCGACATATAGTGGATAAAGCTTTTTTGCCAATTGGGGTTGTCCACCCGACCCTGGTTTCAGTGACAAATTTGCTTATACACAACGTTGAGCCATAAACATGGATTACTTAGTGTACTGGCATTTGTCAACATGATTCTCAATCTTACTGCTTACAAAACAATCTAATACTAATACAATCTGCATAATGCATTTGATTTATTTGTAGATTTAAGAGCAAGTAATGCAGTAAGTAGCATTGGTTCATGAGCAAGTAATGTAGAAGAGGAGCACGAGCAAGTAATGTAGCAGAGGAGCATTGACTTCAGAGAGAGAAGATCTGAAGGCCTTTATTTATCATAACGGGACAATCAGAGCTGTATTCTTCAGCGTCTCCTGGCAGCAGTCTCTCTCTGAGCATTGAAGTAGACAGCAGCCACAGGGAGGCCAAGGTCATTCTCCTCAGCGAACCGGCGGGTGTTGAAGTAATCCCTGAAGGATGGCACAATAATAGTCTGCCTGCGCTTCTGCTTGAAGAGCACAAAAATGAACCTGTGGATACCAATGTTGGGCTTTGGGCTCTCGTAGCTTATGACCTCTCGTCCTGCAATTCAAAAGGTGGACAGTTATTTATTCGAAAGAACAAATTGATGCAGAACATGGAATAGATCTGATTAATACAAATCTCAGGGGAAGGACCTACCAAAAGAAGCATCTGTTGTCCCAGGTATATCAGAGACAATCCTGTGCAAGTGTAAAGGGTAAGATTTAATGACTCCCATTAATTGTTCAGAAAATAGGCTGTTTTGTATGAATGCAAGATAAAGATGTGCTACCCTCCTTAGAAACATATACTACTGTCTAGTTAATCAGTAATGACTTAGCAGAAACAAATGTACATCTTTTAGATAACAAGTGCTGAAGTTTACCAGTGAAGGTGCTCCCTTAGGTATGGATCACTTGGTCCTGGCACATCTGGGTCCGTCATAACCTGAAATATGAAGAATTATAGCCATTAAGGAAGAAACAGTAAGTATAAAATGCTCAAAGTTAATTATGGTACTCCCAGTATTGAGTTGAATGCTCTCTACCAATGTGAAGAAAGACCGCAAGTCACCCCCTTGGACTTCTACTCTTGGTTTTGATACAACTGCTGATGGGTAGAGCTCATGGCCATTGAAGACAAGCTTGTTGGAGTTGTAGGTCACTATCATCTTCACACATGGGTTAAAGGAGTCGAGAACTTCTCCAATCACCCGCCCGACAATGAGAGGTTCCACAGACCTAGACATGGTAGGAGGGACAAGTATTTGTATTTTGCACAACCAATGCTCTGACTAGTAGTAGCAAAGCTGATGCACTTCTATGTGCCGTGGGCTGCTTATTGGGCATTGGTAGAGTACAAGTCTCTATTTATAGTGGCAAGAAGCCCGCTGTCAAGCGTAAGCTTAAAAGGAGAATGTGAGACATGAGTTTGTGGGTCTTTTAGTTGGGTTTACCGTGTAAATAACTGAAAAGGCCACAAAATGGGTCTACCACTTTTTCCAAGACAGCCAACCAAGGGTCCTGTTTCTTCTCTAACAGTTGCAGATATAATCTATACAAGCAATACTTCATGTATCTTCTTTCGAGTTATAGGGATAGTAGCATGTTCTTCACCAGAATCATAAAGACATGAACGACGATGAATCCAGATGTGCGCAATTGTTTAACCTTCATTGTTGATATGCCTCTTTTCAGGACCTTTCTCTGGTTATGGATATGAATGTTTCGTAGATGAACAAAATGGTATTTTTGTTTTGATTGAAACGAGAAGTTTTCCAAGTTAACGGATTGTCCTCCGCAGAGTCGTCAAAAGGCCTATCTTGCTGATATTTGTAACATCCCAAAATTTCAAAACTATTATATATTTATGTTCAAAATCTCATTTCTTAATTTTTGAGCTTTTTCCAAAATTTTCTGCTTTAGTTAAAGCTTTTTCCGCATTTTCAGCAGCTGAAAATGCATTTTTGAAAACAATTAGAACTTGATAAAAACTTGGAAATAATTTATTCTGGTTCTGACTAATCTAAAGAGCTTCTCCAAAAATGTTCAAAAAAATTTAGCCAAGTTAGGCAATTTTTTGAACTCAAATGTGATTACTAGAATTAAATTAATGTGAAAACGATTTTAAAGTTTAAAACCAATTACACACCGTTTTCCCAGGCTAGCCTGCCCCATTACTGTTTCGGCCCAACAACGACCCGCGCATCGTCCCCTCCGCAGCCGCCTTCTCCTTTTCGTCTCTCTCGCGCGAAGGCGTATTGCGCCTATTACGCTTTCTCGGTTTCTCCCTCGAATCCCTTTCAAAGCCACTGACACGCGGGGCCCGCATGTCAGTTGTTGTCTTCTACCTCGCAACTGCTCGTTTGCCACCTTGCTTGTGTACGCGCCAGCGCAGAGAGCCGCTTCATCTCCTCCAGCTCGCCATTTCCAGCTCCTCAGCCAAGAACCAAAGCTCCTAGTCTTGTGGTTCGCTGGGAACGACACCGTCTTCTTCGATGCCAGCGAGCATGCCATCGTGCCGTTGTCCCCTCTAGTGAGCTTCCACCCTCAACGTACGCGCCATTTCTCGCCTAGAGCTTCACGGATGCCTTCCTTATGCTCGTTCTTGCAATTGAAACCTTCGGAAGTTGGGACCGCATCGTCTTCTTCCCCTCTGGTGTGTGCGCCTGTTCTTAGCCACCGTGTTTCCCTATTCTGGTGAGCCCTATCTCTCTTCTTTCGCGTCTCGTTGTGCCTTTTCCTCTGTTGAGAAAGATCCCCCATTCTGTCTTGTTTAGTACAGCGTAGTGTTGGATCCAGTTCGTCCCCTTCGCCTCCGTCCACCACTGTCGCCCTTGAGCAGCCCCATCTCCGGTGAACTTTGAGCCTCATCATGGTCATTTCTAGCTTTGCCTCACTCCCCTCTTTCTCATAGTGTGCCATGTTGCAGCTCTTCTCTCTTGTGGAGCGCCATCGTCGTAAAGCCCCTCGCTACCGCCCCTATTCACCGCTGTCTAGCCACCCCGAGCCTTCTCTGTCCTACCCAACCCTTCCGCTGTGACCGTGGTGAGCTGCTGATGCTCAAGCACTTCTTGTTTTGGCTCAAGTAGGTCTTTTTCGTAGTCATCGTCGTAGCAGTGTCCAATGCCGCCGCTCTGCCTCGCCGCGGTCGCTACTCCGATGACCCTAGGTCCCCGTGCCTGTACCGCGTGCGTCGCAATAGCTCCCTCTAGCTCGCTCTGCACCTAATTGCTGCTTTCCTTCGCTCCCGTGCCAAGTTCATCTCACGATCGAAGCTCCTCGCCGCTTCCTACCACCGCGTCATCGCTCCAGTGCACCATTCCTACCGCCACCCACTATTAGTCATCGTGACTATCGTTCCATTTTGCCAGTTTCTGGACCCACACCGTTGGCATCTCGTCGCCAACAAGCTCGCCAAACCAACTTGGCCATGGTGCAGCTGCCTCCTCTATTCCGGTGCCACTGGCCGGTGGGCCTCGGTTGTTAGGAGATTAGCCATGTCATTAGGATTGGATTAGCGTTGATAACGATTAGTTTAGTTAATGAGTCACTTACATGTGGGACTAGCCGATTAGTTAATCAAAATCTTAATTTATTAAAGATTTAAAATATGAGTCACTGACATGTGGGTCCCATTGTCTTGTAGACGTGTCTGTGAACTCAGTTCACTGTAGACTCGACCCCACCTATCAGCCTAATGACGCAATAAACCCAGATTTTCCTTTTGAAAGAAATATGGAAATTAAAAAGAAAATCAATGCACAATGTTCTCTTTTCTGAATTTTTCCAACCGAACTAAATTCAAATGCTAATAACTTTTGCATTTGAACTCAAAATTAAGTGAAACTTATTTCTAATTTTTAATAAAACCATGAGCTTTCATAATCAGCAAACATATTTGAATTTGCTCTTTGTTTGAATTATTTGGTATTTATTGGTGTTTTGTGGGTTTTATTGATTAGATACCAACGTGCCGAAATCGTACGAAGTTGATCCAGAGCAAGAACCAGTGTTCAACGAGCAAGAAAAGCACTCTCTTTTGACCATGTTGATCCGATATTTCAATGTTATGTATATTGTTTGCTCAAACTATTATGCATGCTTATCTCCGTTGAATGAATATGTTTATGTTAGTATAGTTATCACCTACTTTTTGCATTGATCCTCCCTTGGAAAATTGATATCTCCACTGTTGTCACCTTAGGAATATTATCCACTGTTGATGGAAGTATTAGTGGGATTCTAGGGTGGTAAAGGTGTCACATGCTTAGCCATGCTTAGATCAATATTGGGTAATTGGTAGATATTTGGTATAAATGAATTTTGGGCACCTTGGGAAAATGTTTTAGCAAATCATGGATAGAGGGGTTATCTATGATATTTTGGTTAGAGGGGTTGATATTTTGGTTAAAAATGTGAAAATAAAAAGGGTGTTAGACTTGGGTGAGTGGTTGTTGAGACCGGCGCAGTTTGCACGAGATTGTGGTTTGTGGTGATCTCGCCCAGGTCATTAAGGACTGAACTTAAGTGTCGTTGATCTAAGTAATCAATGCAACCACATGTTTCTTAATGGGAAGGACTTAGCTAAATAATTTGTTGTGATCTAGCTCTAAACCATAGGTGGTAGACAGTAGGTTTACTTGTTGGCAGTGCGGACATGGTAACAAACCTCCATTGTTCGAAGGGGCCCTCGTGTTGTTGCGTGAGGCTTACCTACACAACTGAGAGTTCTCTTGATCATGGTAAAGGACCTCCGTATCTTGAGGAGTTAGCTCATAGGGAGGTTTATTGTTAAAGCAAAATATTGTAATGGCCTCGTTATAACCTCCCAGTCACACTCTTATCATGTTAAGTGAAAATTGCGCTAACACAATGAGATGGTTATATCATGCGGGTAAAGTTGTACAACCTCTGTAGGGTGTTAACCTATTTGAATAGCCGTGTCCCCCAGTCATGGACATCGCTTGGCAATACCACAGTTGGTTAGATTTTCTGGTTTTAAAAATGGTTTTTGGGAGTGCTATGGATGGTGGGAATCCATACTATAACATCTTTTGACAAAAGACCGTCAATAAGAATTTTGGTTATGGCAAAGGACTGCCATATGGTTACTTTATCATGTGATTACTTATTCACTTATTACTTTTTATCCATATCAGTTGTTTCCACAAATTGCTATTTACAAATTATTATGTCTATTTCAAATAATAAGCTCTCTTGTGCAAACTAAACTAGTTAGGACAACCATCTTTGTCTCAGCTTGCATGTATTATAAATGTTGCTTAAAGTCTTGCAGAGTACAATTTTATACTCACAATTGCTTATTGAACACTATCAGAGCAAGGGGAAGAAGACCCATCGGTTGGTTACTTTTATGCTACGGGTTTTGATGACGATGGCACCTAATTCTAGGGCTTTAACCCCAGTCGGTTGCCTTGTCTGTGGGCTGAGGCATATCACGTGGGCCCGTTATCTTTACTTATCGTTTATTTCTGCGGTAAGTACTTTGTGTATTTGGTCGATCGGCCCTTTGTGTAAAACTTGGTCATATAGACATGTACGAGTACGACTACTTAATATTATATGCTACTCTGTTTTATTTATTCGTATATGGATGTGATGCAACGATATACTATGTGTGTACTAGCTACTGATCATGGGATTAGCACGGTAAACATATAGAATTCGGAATTAACTTTCCGAGTCTGACAATATTCTTATCCTCCTGTTTTGTAATGGTTTTTTAATCTAGGAGACAAAAACATGCTGCACCGCGTGGAAGCCTCCGCACCTTCAAATGTTCGTCTTTGCAGCCTTGTTTTTTTGGTAAGCCTCATATAGCTGTCTCTTTTTCATTTAAGGAAAAGAAGTTGTTGAGTTTAGTTGCTGTTAGAATCTTTCCTCAAACTTTGATACCAACTGGATTACCATTATTATCTGTTTATTCTCTTCTTTGGAGTGCTATGGCAACACACCATGGAAGAGAATAAAGGAAAGGAATTCAGTGCCGCCGCCACTTCATCGTGTAGGGGTGCTGTCTAGTGCTGAGATGTCATTTCAATGATAAAAAGATAACAGGTTCTTCTTAATTGAGGCATTAAAAAAATCTTTCTGGATTTCCATAAGAAGTGGAGCCAGGTATAGCTTTATGCATCCCTCTGTTCTGGTCTAATGCCATCATGCCTGCTTGACACTTTGTGCAAGTAGAAGTAATGGAGTCAACCAGTCAAGTACAGCTTGTGGCATTTTTGTGCTCCATTCTAATGCCATGATAGTTGCTTGACACCTAGCTGAAGTAGTGGAATCTCATAGCTATTCCAAGTTTCCAACCAATGGTAACCGGTCTGTGTCTGTCTCCATTGGTAGGAAATCCCAACAGGGTCTGTTTTTTTTTTGGCAAATTTATACTGTTTAATGATTCTGGTTATGTTTTTTTTCCCTACTTCAAATGATTTCCACTGATTTCAGTGAGTTTCACGTTATCCTTCGTTGAAATATGTTCTTAGTAGAAAGATGGGTCAAAACTCCATATCTCGCCAGCATACCAAATACCTATCAAAAGTATACAGAAAATTTCAATCCCTGCGATGTACATCTTTTGTTTGGTACGCTGACTAGGACAGGCTTTACACGCAAGCAAGATCACCTGTAGTTACCAGATGTTACCAGTCTGGTTGTCATATTGCTTTTTGTTTTAAATCACATTACTTACCTTTCTTTTTTTGAAATCACGTTACTTACTTTGCTAGTTACTTCTACAAGAACATGAACTAAAGAGAGAACATTGCTTATCAACATTCTACTTCATTAGTGAGTGTTATATATCCCTTAGAGTGCAATAACCACTTTTCACTTCCATGCAGATGGCGATGTTTTCTGTTTGTTGTCATAACCGTTACTCGACACCTGTGAAATGCCTCAGCATAAAGGAGCCGCCCACCAAACCTCAGGCCCTCAACGTGCAGAGTGGTAAGTAACCTGAATGCATGTTGATGGGAGGATCATTGTGGGCCAATGTGGGGAGGCAATTAGATATTCAAATGATGACAGGAAGACTTTAGAGGGAGGATGTCATGTCCCAAAGAATCTCCATGGATCAATGTGTCGCCTCTTGATTGAGTACGAGTCAGTTCCCAAGCACAGAAGATAACACTCCAAGTTGTTGTTGCCTGGGTTGACAGTGGGCGAGTTCCGTGTGAATTTCATTCATCCATGAGGCGTTCAATGGCCAGTAGTTGTGGAAATATTAAATTCTTGCTCCACTTGGCGGCAAGCCGCTGATTAGTTTAAATGTGAACTTTTTTTTTCATCTCCTTCGAATAAGCTTTATGTGTCAAATGGCCGAATGCCGACAACGTTTTACATTGCAATGGAGGGCTTTACGCTCATATCCATACTACAAGGGGTGGATTGTTCACCCAGGTGCGTTATGCTGAACTAGTTTTATGAAAAGTGGCCTGTTCAGGACAACACATCTTTTTATGCTGAACTTAATCTGAATGCAGTTTTTTGTCGTGGTCGATTGTCATGACCCTTGCATTATTTGAGTGTTAGTAGACAAAACGGGGAAAATGTTTGGAAGCTTAGTTTACTGATGCCCTGTTTGTTTAGACTTTTTCTTTTACTTAATAGCTAAAAAGTTAAAGCCTAAACAAAGGGGTGGTTAGCAGGGGTGGAGCCAGCCACGGTCTAAGCCTCGAGCCGAGCCAGGTGTTTTTAGGCTGAACTCGAATATTTGGTGATTTTTTAGGATATTTTTATGGGCTTTAACACCGGTAAGATTTCTAGACCTTGGGTTATAGCCCACCTAGTCTGAGGTCTAGATTCGCTCTTAGTGGTGGGTGTCTGAGTGTAGCTAGAAACAGCCAAGGTTGGGCTAGTGTTCATATTTGCTGTTTTTCCGACCGTCTGAGGCCTAGATTCGCCCTTAGTGGTGAGTGTTTTGAGTGTAGCTAGAAACAGCCAAGGTTGGGTCAGTGTTCATATTTGCTGTTTTTCCTGGTCGGGTCACTGGTCTGGGAGCAGCAGTTTGGAACATCCATGCTCTCTTGCTGTGCGGAAGGTGAGGAACGGAGGATTGGCTCGGCTAACTTGGGTTGTGGCCCTCCAGCATTTCAGAAAGAAAAAAAATTAACAGTATATATACAATCCATAGTCAGCCCAATTTAGTTAGGTCAGGTCTATCTAGAAACCCCACTGTTGTTGCTTACTAGTTACGATACTACTTAGCGAGACAGCGACTTCAATTGTGCGCCAGTAGGAGGCAGTGAAGCACGAAAGCAGCAGACGAGGCGCTGGTCACTGGTGCGTCGCGGGCTTGCCACGGCCGAACCTGACAGCGACGACAGATGCGCAACCGACGGTCGGAAAGTTAAGTCTGCGCCGCGTGGGACATACATCCAGTAGTGAGTGACGTGCTTTTGAATATTATTGATGCTGTCTTGTTTTAGTTGGTTGATTTGATTCTTCCTACAATCCTTGAGTCTTGCTTATGGTAATTTGTTTCGATATTTGGCCCATCTGAAATTTTGCTCAAGCTCCTCCACTGGAAAGGTGCAAAGGCAAAATTGCTGCTCAAATGTGTTGCAACGCATTTGGACCAGAATTCGTCATTTTGGCATCGTTGTTCAAAGTACTTTGCATATTTTGACGCATGAAGAGGATGGTTAAGTCTCACGTTTTGTCCCCAAAAGGGAACAAGAAGCCCGGTATTTTGGGCTGTACGTGAGGCCATTACAACGATGAAGATTACAAATTGTGTCGGTAGACCGACATATCATATGGCCTACCAATATGAATCAACGCCCAAGAATTAAAGCCTGATACCAACCTGGAACTCCTAGGGCGCTAGTGCAAGTTTCGCTATCAATGTTCACCGTAATGGCATCAGTTCGTCGTTCCGTCAGTCGGTGCCGTCGGATGTTTTTTGTCGTCGTCGTGTGTCACAGGGCACAGGCTACAGAGGACTGTCGCCGTTTGGTCGTCGTCTTCTTCTTCTTCCGTGTAAACCAAGCTGAAAATACAATTTTCATTGGGAATTCCTTCTTCCAGTTACCTGCACATGGCAACCTTTTGAAAGATTCTTCTCGGTACCCACTTGCAGTTAGCAGGCGAAGAACTCGATGGCGCTGTTCACGCCATCGAGCCAAGATCATGGAGCACGTGGTAACCAGATTATTACCAACCGCACGTGTCACAGCCCCGAATTTCGGGACTGCTAAACCCTTCACAACCGCCCAGGATGTACAGTTGCGAAGCAAATAATATCTCAAGTAAACTTCCGATTGCAACAAAAACCAGACTTTTATTAAACAAACTAAGGTTTAACAACCTGTTTTGACCTGACACGGGCATCCAAGCCCAAAGTTAAATATAATACAAGGCAAAAGAACATCAAACCACAGGTACGCTTGAGCGCAGTCGACCTAATAATAGTAGTCGTTGCCTTCTGGGGGTCCACCAAAATCTTGCTCACAAGGGTCCTCTGCACTTCCCCAAGTTTCTTCTGTAGATGTTTTGCAAATTGCAGGAATGAGTACTACCACTGTACTCAACAAGCCGCATGGAAATGCTAAATAATTACATGCAAGGAGTTCAATGGATGGTTAGGGTTTACCATACCTGGCATATGTGGATGCACTTTGTACTTAAAACAATTTATAAAACAGTAAAACAATAATAAGTAATAACATCAGGGGTTTATCAATATCTCGATTACCAACTTAACATCTCAAAACTCTACTTATGCCTTGTATATTGGAATCACCCATGAACACAGCTTCGTTAACCGGAAGCACGGTGTATTCGAATACATTTGATTATTCACTCTGCAGAGTTGCCCAACTTTACCCACATGATATCTCAAGCTCGTACTGTCAAGCTATAAACACGCAACACGTTAGCGTGCAACTGAGTTGAGATAACAAAGCCTTTTCACTGCTCAACCTTTCTAGTCTCTACCCGGTAGGCTCTTGGGCCATACAGTCTCGGGGAACCACCGGCCAATGGCGGAACTATTAACCCGACACTGACGGCGCCTATCGTTATGGAGATCAGCGAGTGTCCTCTTCCGGCCACTCCTGTCCCATTCCCATTCTTTGTAAATATTCAATCGGATGAGCAGTGTACTAAGCTAGGGAGGAATGACCACACATGTGGTTGAGCGGTTTTCTGTGTCTGTTACTTGGCACAAGGTTCTTGTCCTTACCTGTCATCCAGTGAGGCGATGGCCCAACACCAACTCGTGGCTGTCCACCTCCAGATCTCACTGATGACATACTTTTAACCCGAGTCTATTGGGTTGTCCAACTTCCTGGATCCAACCCTCAACTCACCACCAAAACCATTGGCTTAAAGCCAATGCTATGCTTTTGATTGATGAACACAGTTTTGGTGACAAAGCTACCTTGTATAGATAATATTTTATGTGGACTAACCTTGTCAAGGTGAATATGGCCTACAAAAGTTGGGTGGGTTTGCTTGTGGGGTATTTAGGATTTAACTAATTGTCATGGCATTCTAAAATATTATTTCAATATTTAAAGTAATCGGCACAAATACAGTAATGAAAGTAATAAGTACATGTATGAAATGTAGGTTCAAAATGATCAAAGAATGCGACTTGCCTTCTTGCACTAAGTCTTCTGGGTACTGGTCTTGTCCGGCGTCTTCTGGAGTCTGGTCGTCAAAGTCGTGACCTAGCGCGAAACAAAACAATAAAACAATTCAAATAAAAATCCGGCTCGACAAGGAATGAGCTGGGAACAACATACAAGTAAATAAAACCAGAAAAGAAACACAAAAAAAGGTGGTGTGGGGTTGTGGGGTTTATTTGATGTTTAATTGGATTGAACGGAACTAAGATTCGGATCCAAGTACAACAAAAATTATTGTAAATGGATAAATTAACATAAAGAAAGGTGGTGGTGGGGATATGTATTTATTTGGAGTTTCAAATGGCTGAACAGAGCTGAGATTTGGACTCACGGGCTCGAAATGGTTAAATTTGACATATAATGTCAAATTTGGATTTTTGGGCAAAAATGGTGTCGGATAATGAATGACACCATTTTACCATTCATGAATGACAACTAGAGGTGATCAGTAATCGGATGTTGCTGTTTTTAGCTGGAAAGGATAGCATCGGACATTTTTTTTAGACGATGAACAGTAACTAGGGTTTACTATGCATTTTCAGATTTTGGAACAGTGTTTTCGGTTTTCGGAATGAACAGTAAACAAATCACTGTGTAGTGAGCAGTACAAGGCCGAATGAACAGTATGGGTTGAGCCCGTTTACTGTGCATTTGCACAGTGAAAGGCCGAATTGGCCGAACAGTGTTGGGCCGTGTAACATCCCCAATTTTAACTTGTGTTGTAAGTGTAAGAAAATGAGTAGAAATTAAAACTTTTTCTTACATCATGTATTTCCTGTGTGTACTAAACAATTATTGTACAGAGTATGGAGATACAAAGTCACAAGTCTGTTGATCATCTCCTGGGAAATATTTTTTCTAAGTTCTTGGGTTGATATGTGACCCCTCTGAAAAATTTCACAATTTTCAGAAATTGTTTGAATAGTTTTAAGGGTCAGTCAAACTTGTTTGACTTGTAGTCAAACCCTATCTCAAAGCATTGTATAATTTCTGGAGAAAAGTGCTCAGCATAAAAACCTCTGGAAATTTTATACAAGGTCCAGCTCAAGGTTAGCAAGCTACTGTCAAAATTTCATAAGATTTGGAGTTAGATTGCTACCTCAAATAAATCCTCAAATCTCAGCTTTTAATTTCAAAGTCAAGTTGGATTCACTGTTCCTCGGGTCCGCACCAGGTCTGGCTCGTGCCAACTGGCTCGGTCAAACCAACTAATAGCACCAACCCGAGCCCGTGCAACCTCGCCAGCCCCGCAGCCCTTGGATCTCAGTCCAACCGCAAAGACCTCCTCTGGTCTTTGTAAAAGACCTCCCACCCGCACGACCTCCTCAGATTCTTTTACAAAGACAACCCTCGAGGGCCTCCCCCAGGACCTCCTTTGCACCTTTTGCAAAGACCACCCTGGGCGACCTCCTCGGACCTCCACGACCACCCCTAGCGCTTGGGTGATCTTGAGCCGTCCATCTTGAGATCTGTGGCTCAGACCTCCCCTAAGTGTTAGGACCTCTAATACTTAGCCCAAAATCTGGGCCTTGATTTCAATCCAACGACTCACGACCTCCTGGTGGAGCTCGGTAGCCATTTAGCCGTTGAGTTCATTTGACCGCCTTCCCTATTTCTCTCAGCATCGGGTGGGCACAGGCATTACCAATTTTTGTGCATGGCAGTAGAGAGCAGTGCCTTGTCAATTCTAAGGCTGACAAACGGCTATGTGCTGCCAACATTAAATGTCTGGCAGCACCTTTTGCTCAAAAGTCTCCCTGACAACCTACTCCCATCATGTCATGTGTACTTTGGCTCAGTGCACCGGCTGTCTTTGCCATTTTTCCCACCAGCTATATTTGAAGCCCAAGCTTGCTATCTAAGTTTCTTTAGACACTCCTTTTCAACCCTAGCTCCTTTCTCTGCTCTTGTGCTCAAAACACCCGAAAGCCTCTGCCACCATTGCTGAACTTTGGAGCTCTCCCACGACCTCAGAGCTCCAAAGTGGTTCAATATTGCGATTGTTGGCTGTCTTTTGTTCTCTTGGTCACCTCCAAATCTCCTAATTTGCTTTGTTTAAACCTTCACAGAGGTTGACAAAGTAGGAGCTGTTGTTCGTGGCGGGAGCTTCGTCTTCTTCACCTCCGCGACCTCCACGTCACCGGAGCTCCTGCGACCATTCTTGGGCCTCCTTCGTTCCTCAGTAAGTACCTTAGTGTTGAAGCCCGGTCGTTTTGAACCTCAGTAGCTTTTCGTCTTCTCAGATTTAGCCTCCTTCGGTCATCTCCGGCTAGCGCGGTGAGGTGCGCTTAGCCCTAGTTGTTGGCACCTTTAGGTTCTCCTCCTATTTGGGACTCATCCGTGTTCTTGGTTCCCGCCGACGAGGTCCACGTCGGGCGGCAGTCAGGAACACGCTCGGGTTTGTCACCAAAACCTCCGTTTTAAATCATGTTCCTCGGACAACTTTAATGCTCAAATCATTGCTTATCATTTGCGCGTTAATGGTGTCTTAATCGTGTCGTGGAGTCACCGACGTGTGGGCCATGGGTTTAGAATTAAAGTTTGGAAATCATTAAGTGTCCCTTTTAGTTTCATTTATTGTCAATCATCCGAGCATTTAATTTGTCTTAACCGCCGCCTTTTGTCGTTGTCCGAGGTCTGCGCCATTAAAACCACTCCAGGACCTCCCCGCCGAAATCCTGGCCGTTAAGACCTCCGTAGGTTAAATCCCAGCCGCTAGGATCACCCTCCTCCTTGGGGTCCTTTTTTTTTGCAAAAGACCTCCTTGAGGTCCTCTGTGCGAAAAGGTCACCCCGGTCGTTTTGTCAAAACCGCCTCTCGGACCTCCTTGGGGTCCTCTTTGCAAAAGTCCTTCCTTAGTCGTTTTAAAAAACCACCTGAGCCACCCCACCAAGGTCCTCTTGTGCAAAAGACCACCCCTGGTCATTTGTAAAGAGAACCTTCAAAACTACGTTTAGGGTCCTCTTTGCAAAAAGACCACCTCTGGCCCTTGGTGAAGAAGTCGTAGGACCTCCCTCCGCTCAGATCCGGACCGTTCATGACCTCCCCACGGAGATCTGAACCGTCCAGACCTCTCTCTGTTGAACACCTGTCGCGTAGGACCTCCCCGCGAAGATCATGGCCATCCATGACCTCCTCGGTGAAATCCTAGCCGTCCCGACCTCCCTCGCTTCATCTTAGCCGTTCAGGACCTCCCACTGGAGATCGTGACCGTCTAGGACCTCCTCTGCCTCTGGACCGTTAGATTTAGATCTAACGGGCTAGACCTCCTCGGGTAGATCTCAACCGTCCAGGACCTCCTATGGGAGATCCGAGCCGTTAAGATCTCGTCTCGATCAATCGTTGACCTTTAGACCTCCCTAGTGCTCGGGACCGCGGATCTTGATCCGACGGTCCACGACCTCTGATAGCGCGAGGACCTCCTTTGCGTCTTGTTGTCGTGCACCGTCGTAGCCATTGGATTCAAGATCTCACGGCTTAGACCTCCTCGCTAGATCTTGCCGTCTAGGACCTCCTCGTTAGATTCGGACCATCAAGTCTAGATCTAACGGCTAAGACCTCCTTGGCGCGATGAGGTCTTTGCGCCGGTGCTCGTCGCGGGTTTTAGCATCGAGCTCGTGAGCCGTGCGATCTTTGATCAACGGCCCACGACCTCCCGCTTTTGTTGGTTTTCAGTTTAGTCCCGAGAGCTTTTAATTGCACATATTAATTGGTTTAAACTTCAAAATTTCATATCTTTTTCTCTGTAGCTCCAAATTTAACAAACTAAAGTTCTATAAATGCATCTGTTAAAGTACTTTAGCTTAGTATAGGTTTTGCGTGTAGTCTTTAATACTAAAATTAATCGTGTCTTAGATTTAAAACTTAGAAAAATCATAACTCTTCCAATATAACTCCAAATGACCTGAAATTTTATATGGTTACCACTATACCAGTAGGTAGCTACCATAAAATTTCAGCTTCAAAATCTTTCTAGAAAATGTTTTTGCTCTGATGCTAATTATGGCCGAAAATAGGTTTTAGAGAATATCTTTTGCACCACAAATCCAAATTAGGTTTTTCCAATTCCTATGCCTAGGTATATTCCTATTTTGTCTTGTGTATAAATTTAAATCGTAATTGGATAATTTTTGCTTGCTCTTTTGTTTAAGTGTTGCTCGTCTTATTGGTTGTTTTCGCTCTTTCGCTTAGGATTCGATATTTGCGGTAATCCCGAGAACGACCCTCCGCAACAAATTGAGCAACAGCAAGCAGGCAAGCAGTTTGATCATTTCCCATTAATCCCATTACTTTCAAAGTCTAATATTTTGTTTAACTTCTATGTATGCATTGCTATTTTGTTGTTAAATTGATTAGTTAGACCTCTAGTTGCATAATCTGTAGGTAAATAATTATCCTCTACTACCTGAGCCTAGGTTATTTGCTGTGGTTAGAGTTCGATGGATGAACTCTTATCACTTAGTAGATTTCGAATAAATATTGCTTAGCCATGCCTAGTATCGGTAGTATTGGCGATCATCGACTTAGTCGGTGATCTTGATCACACAACTACTTATACTACTCCATTATGTCCAACCCTTGTGTTTTATTGATTTACAAATCAAAAGCGAAAACAAAACTATATCTTGACTTGGGCACAATGGTATGTTGATGTGATCTGTTGGGTGTGTGGAATGGTGCCTAAGTCCCCAAGGACCGAGTTACTTGTGTCACTAAGCCAGCGCTTGTGCGTGCTAACCACACGAGGGGATATGGGACCTCTCTTGACTAAGTACTTTGGGAGGTGCTAATTATGAGCTGGTCGGTGGGTGTGTGCGTGTGTGTGTTTGTGGTGTGCGAGGGAGCATTAGTGTCCGGTTAGGTGTCTAATGTATCCTTCTCCGTGGGTTGCGGCTCTTAATTAGCATCGTCCATTGGAAAGCGTCTTGTAGACTTAGCCGTGCCTGCATACCAAAGGAAGTATGCTAACCGTGGCTGGTGGAAAGGCGGTCTATCATGTGGGTACATTGGTACACCCCTGCAGGGTTAAAACTATTCGAATAGCCTCGTCCTAGGTTATGGACATGCTTGGTAAGGTCGTGCAAGAACTAGACTACAACCTTTTAAAACTTAAACTTGACATGGGTGGTATGAAGGGGTACTTCATGCTATTGTTGTGGTGACTATGGGTTAGTCACTTCTAGGTTGGTGTTGTCATCTATCTATTGTTACTATTGTCTCTCTTTTATTTGAACAATAAAAGTTAATTGCAAACTTGCTTTGAATCTATTACCTTATTGCAAATGAAAACTTGCTTTATCTTGAAAATAAGTCCAGAGCCTCATCCACTTAAATAAAGCTTGCATGTAGCTAATTATAGTTACATTATCTCACACGTCAGTCTTGCGAGTACAAAAACAAGTTTTGTACTCATCCGCTTTGCTTAAAATTATTTGTTGCAGAGGAAGAAGGTGAGCCCCAAGGGCCTCACTTTTGTGAGTTGTGTTCTGTGTTGTTTGGGACGATTAGCTTGGCGGTCCGGTTGGTTGCCTTGTGGGTAAAGGCACACCGATTGGCTTTTGTTTATCGCCATCTTATGGCCATTTTGCTTCCATTGTGTATTTACTTATCTTTATGAATTTTGGCGGTCGGCCTCTCTTTGTAATAACTCTCTTTATATTATCTATGTCTTTCGGTTGTTGCTTTTGCTTGCTCTATGTGTATGAATGGAATTGATGCATGATTTTGTAGCGGTGTGTATCTGCATTTCTGGAAGTATACATATCTCGAGGCTTGGTTTATTTGATTTGTACTGTTAGGACCAAGTGGATGGTTAAACAGTACAAGCCGAATAAACCGGGGTCCTCACAAAGTTGGTATCAGAGCCATTCCACCAATATAGTAACCAAGCTTGGTCGTCTTTAGGATATTTTGGGAAACTTAATTTCAAAGTATCAAATGATTTATGAAAGCTTAAGTAAATTCTCAGATTTTACTCCTTACCTATCTTAGCTTTCTATCTCACCTTGCTCTAATTTGATTTTTAAAAGTTGTTTTCCTCTCCTTCCTCTAAAGATAGTTGTTACCGATTAATTGGGTTTTGGGACCAATGAGTTTGGCAAATTGAAGTGTTAGCTGCCCTCTACAAGGTTTTGAAGCTTCCAAGTGGAAGATTTCAATTAGGAGGCTTGGATGCAAAATCTGGACAGCGATCATTCAATTTCGGACAGCGAGCTCAAGGTTCTAAATAGGGTAGAAAATGAGAGGTTAATCAACTAAAACTTGTGGGCATAAAAGGGTAAGATGTGATATTAGTTGGCTAAGTATCTAACACCCCTTATTAGTGATTTTACCCCGTTATTTAGTTATGATAAGACTTAAGTGGTGTGCTGAAATTTGCATTCCTAAACCGATTGCTCGTTCTTTTCATACGAGTTAGTCGTGCAGGAAGTTACTCTTGTGGTTGAAACCTTGTGCTGATTTTGTGGTTGTTTTTGGGCCTTTTGAGTTCATCTCCTAACGAGTTATTGTTTCTTTGCCTTGAGCTTTGGGTTTAATCCTTGTCCATTTTAGAATCTATCCCCACTCCACCTTTCTGAAACTCCTAGTCCTTGGCTTTTCTTTCGCACCTTTCATCTTCTAGTTTCGGGTTGCTTTGCTAACCCATCTCTTGGAGCGAGGATGTCGGACAGACAGCGGTGTGAGTTTGTTCCTTTGCCCTGGGCAGCAATTGCCTCCCTTTTTCATTGGTTATGGTGAAGGGAGCCATGTCGCCAAAGATCGTGAACTAGGAAAGGTCAAGGTCTGTCGATGTGGTGAGGAAGGACACTACAACAACGAGTGTACTACGACTTGCCCAAAGCGTGACGAAGACCACTTGCTCGAAATTGCCCGATTGCGAGAATCACTTGTTTCTCTGCGAGGAAACAATCACTATCCCAAAGAGTGTAGTTTGAACAAGGTAATCTCCAAGTCGTTAAAACTTCAACGATCGCTTCTTCGATGTCGTAAGCATAGCAACCGCCAATGCCTCCAAACCAACGAAGTTCTGGATGATTTGTCTCACGGAGTGCGGACAAATTACCGTTTATACCTTCCCGACTTTCGGATTGTGGTCGAAGATCCCGTTGTTCTTTGGGCTAGAAAGAAAAGCTAAAGGATCGCCATGGCGTCGTGAGATAGCGATGTCACTTGTTTCTTTTGCAACAACAAGGGTCACTATGCGCTAAATTGTCCTAAAGAGAGTGCAGCCACCCCTTGTCCTCCGGAAGGTGGTCTCGATTTTGGGCACTGCGAGTCGTGAGCGGCCTCAGTAACCTAGCCAAGTCACTTGTTTCATTTGCAAACTCGGTCATTATGCTTTTAATTGTCCTAAGGAGCTTGCAGCAACCTCGATTCTTTTCGCGGCACGTGATTCGATCGCATGCACCGTGGCTGCATCGTGACTAGAGGGTCGTCTGTGCTCAAGTCAATCCTATCTCTGTTGGGAAAGCTCAGGAGGTACCCGACGTCGTGTAAGGTACACTTCTTAGCCCTTACCCTAATACTATTGTATTCAATCCCGGAGCATTTCATTCCCTTGTATCCCCATCTTTTGCTGCTTTTGTGGCATTTGTTTCGCTCTTTTATCTGGTGCTCAGTACCTCCCTAGTTTCGAAAGGTCTTGCTAATCTATCTCAAACCCCAATATACCTTCCGGGATGTCGTCATTTGTTTGACTAAGCGGTACTCTTCCTTCCCTTTTTATCCTAGAGCATCGCATACCAGTTTTTGCCTCAAATCCCAGCGACCCCAAAGGGCCGCCGCTCCTCTAATCAACTAGCTCGGAGGGATGACTCCGTATAGCTAGTTAACCGCCGTGGTCTTGTTGGTTAGTGAAGTAACGGACAATTTGCTTCACCAACTAAGAAAGACCATAGTCACTCTAAGATAGCTAGGCTGCGGAGGATGACTCGTATAGGTGGTTAGCGGTGAGATTCCGTTGTTAGTGGAACTAACTGGACAAATCGCTCCACCAGCTAACAACGGCCCTGCACCACCACCCTTGGAACCAAGAAGAATCTCTCAATCTGTCAATCCTTGTTATATCTGGACACGGTAAGTTTCCTCGTGTCGACTAATGTGGCACGTTTCCTACCGATCGAACCAAGGTTCATACCGGTCACCTAGCGGAGCTCTATATCGCCAGGATCATGAGCTTGCATGGGGTGCCGAAGCGATCATCTCGATCGTGGTTCCATCTTCACTTCGGTTCGGCATAGCTTGCAAGAAGCTACATGGAACGAGAAGATCGTCTCGTCTGAACTACCCTCTTTCTTTTCAGTGAGACAAATCTCGGACGAGATTTTTAAGAGGGAGGTTTGTAACATCCCCAATTTCAACTTGTGTTGTAAGTGTAAGAAAATGAGTAGAAATTAAAACTTTTTCTTACATCATGTATTTCTGTGTGTACTAAACAATTATTGTACAGTATGGAGATACAAAGTCACAAGTCTGTTGATCATCTCTGGAAATATTTTCCTAAGTTCTTGGGTTGATATGTGACCCTCGAAAAATTTCACAATTTTGAAATTGTTTGAATAGTTTTAAAGGTCAAGTCAAACTTGTTTGACTTGTAGTCAAACCCTATCTCAAAGCATTGTATAATTTACGGAGAAAAGTGCTCAGCATAAAACCTCTGGAAATTTTATACAGGTCCACTCAAGGTTAGCAAGCTACTGTCAAAATTTCATAAGATTTGGAGTTAGATTGCTACCTCAAATAAATCCTCAAATCTCAGCTTTTAATTTCAAAGTCAAGTTGGATTCACTGTTCCTCGGGTCCGCACTGTGTCCGCTCGTGCCAACCGGCTCAGGTCAAACCAACTAATAGCACCAACCCGAGCCTGCAACCTCGCCACCCGCGACCCTTGGATCTCAGTCCAACCGCAAAGACCTCCTCTGGTCTTTGTAAAAGACCTCCCACCCGCACGACCTCCTCAGATTCTTTTACAAAGACAACCCTCGAGGGCCTCCCGCAGGACCTCCTTTGCACCTTTTGCAAAGACCACCAGCGACCTCCTCGGACCTCCACGACCACCCCTAGCGCTTGGGTGATCTTGAGCCGTCCATCTTGAGATCGTGGCTCAGACCTCCCTAAGTGTTAGGACCTCTAATACTTAGCCCAAAATCTGGGCCTTGGATTTCAATCCAACGACTCACGACCTCCTCGGTGGAGCTGGTGATTTAGCCGTTGAGTTCATTTGACCAGTCTTCCTATTTCTCTCACATCGGGTGGGCACTGGCATTACCAATTTTGTGCATGGCGGTGAAGAGCGATGCCTTGTCAATTCTAAGGTGACAAGCGGCTATGTCTGCCAACATTAAATGTCTGCAGCACCTTTTGCTCAAAAGTCTCACGACAACCTACTCCCATCATGTCATGTGTACTTTGGCTCATTACAGCACCTTTGTCTTTGCCATTTTCCCCACTATATATTTGAAGCCCAAGCTTGCTATCTAAGTTTCTTTAGACACTCCTTTTCAACCTAGCTCCTTTCTCGCTCTTGTGCTCAAAACACCAAAGCCTCTGCCACCATTCTTTGAACTTTGGAGCTCTCCGCGACCTCAGAGCTCCAGTGGTTCAATATTGCGATTGTTGGCTGTCTTTTGTTCTCTTGGTCACCTCCAAATCTCCCTAATTTGCTTTGTTTAAACCTTCACGAGGTTGACAAAGTAGGAGCTTTGTTTCGTGGCCGGGAGCTTCGTCTTCTTCACCTCGGCGACCTCCACCGTCACCGGAGCTCCTGCGACCATTCTTGGGCCTCCTTCGTTCCTCGGTAAGTACCTTAGTGTTGAAGCCCGGTCGTTTTGAACCTCGGTAGCTTTTAGTCTTGCTTGTATTTAGCCTCCTTCGGTCATCTCAGGCTAGCCAGCCGGTAGAGTGCGCTTTAGCCCTAGTTTGTTGGCACCTTTAGGTTCTCCTCCTATTTGGGACTCATCCGTGTTCTTGGTTCCGCCGACGAGGTCCACGTCGGGCGGCAAAGTCATGGAACACGCTTCGGGTTTGTCGGCCAAAACCTCCGTTTTAAATCATGTTCCTCGGACAACTTTAATGCTCAAATCATTGCTTATCATTTGGTGCGTTAATGGTGTCTTAATCGTGTCGTGGAGTCACCGACGTGTGGGCCATGGGTTTAGAATTAAAGTTTGGAAATCATTAAGTGTCCTTTTAGTTTCATTTATTGTCAATCATCTGGAGCATTTAATTTGTCTTAACCGCCGCCTTTGTCGTTGTCCGGAGGTCCTGCGCCATTAAAACCACTCCAGGACCTCCCCTCCGAAATCCTGGCCGTTAAGACCTCCGTAGGTTAAATCCCACCGCTAGGATCACCCTCCTCCTTGGGGTCCTTTTTTTGCAAAAGACCTCCTTGAGGTCCTCTCAGGCGAAAAGGTCACCCCGGTCGTTTTTGTCAAAAACCCCCGCTCGGACCCCCGTGGGGTCCTCTTTGCAAAAAGTCCTTCCTTAGTCGTTTTCGAAAAACCACCCCTGAGCCACCCCACCAAGGTCCTCTTGTGCAAAAGACCACCCCTGGTCATTTGTAAAGAGAACCTTCAAAACTACGTTTAGGGTCCTCTTTGCAAAAAGACCACCTCTGGCCCTTGGTGAAGAAGTCGTAGGACCTCCCTCCGCTCAGATCCGGACCGTTCATGACCTCCCCACGGAGATCCGAACCGTCGAGACCTCTCTCTGTTGAACACCTGTCGCGTAGGACCTCCCCGCGAAGATCATGGCCATCCATGACCTCCTCGGTGAAATCCTAGCCGTCCCGACCTCCCTCGCTTCATCTTAGCCGTTCAGGACCTCCCACTGGAGATCGTGACCGTCTAGGACCTCCTGCCGACTACGGGCCGTTAGATTTAGATCTAACGGGCTGAACCTCCTGGTAGATCTCAACCGTCGGGACCTCCTATGGGAGATGCGGCCGTTAAGATCTCGTCCGATCAATCGTTGACCTTTAGACCTCCTGGTGCTCGGGACCGCGGATCTTGATCGGCGGTCCACGACCTCTGATAAGCGCGAGGACCTCCTTTGCGTGCTTGTTGTCGTGCACTGGTCGTAGCCATTGGATTCAAGATCTACGGCAGACCTCCTCGCTAGATCTTGCCGTCTAGGACCTCCTCGTTAGATTCGGACCATCAAGTCTAGATCTAACGGCTAAGACCTCCTTGGCGCGATGAGGTCTTTGCGCGGAGTGCTCGTCGCGGGTTTTAGCATCGAGCTCGTGAGCCGTGCGATCTTTGATCAACGACCCACGACCTCCCGATTTTGTTGGTTTTCAGTTTAGTCCCGAGCTTTTAATTGCACATATTAATTGGTTTAAACTTCAAAATTTCATATCTTTTTCTCTGTAGCTCCAAATTTAACAAACTAAAGTTCTATAAATGCATCATTAAAGTACTTTAGCTTAGTATAGGTTTTGCAAGAGTCTTTAATACTAAAATTAATCGTGTCTTAGATTTAAAACTTAGAAAATCATAACTCTTCCAATATAACTCCAAATGACCTGAAATTTTATATGGGTTACCACTATACCAGTAGGTAGCTACCATAAAATTTCAGCTTCAAAATCTTTCTAGAAAATGTTTTTGCTCTGATTGCTAATTATGGCCTAAAATAGGTTTTAGAGAATATCTTTGCACCACAAATCCAAATTAGGTTTTTCCAATTCCTATGCCTAGGTATATTCCTATTTTGCCTTGTGTATAAATTTAATCATAATTGGATAATTTTTGCTTGCTCTTTTGTTTAAGTGTTGCTCGTCTTATTGGTTGTTTTCGCTCTTAGCTTAGGATTCGATATTTCGGTAACCGAGAACGACCCTCATAACAAATTGAGCAACAGCAAGCGAGCAAGCAGTTTGATCATTTCCATTAATCCCATTACTTTCAAAGTCTAATATTTTGTTTAACTTCTATGTATGCATTGCTATTTTGTTGTTAAATTGATTAGTTAGACCTCTAGTTGCATAATCTGTAGGTAAATAATTATCCTCTACTACCCGAGCCTAGGTTATTTCTTTGTGGTTAGAGTTCGATGGATGAACTCTTATCACTTAGTAGATTTCGAATAAATATTGCTTAGCCATGCCTAGTATCGGTAGTATTGGGCGATCATCGACTTAGTCGGTGATCTTGATCACCTAACTACTTATACTACTCCATTATGTCCAACCCTTGTGTTTTATTGATTTACAAATCAAAAGCGAAAACAAAACTATATCTTGACTTGGGCACAATGGTATGTTGATGTGATCATTGGGTGTGTGGAATGGTGCCTAAGTCCCCAAGGACCGAGTTACTTGTGTCACTAAGCCAGCGCTTATTGCGTGCTAACCACACGAGGGGATATGGGACCTCTCTTGACTAAGTACTTTGGGAGGTGCTAATTATGAGCTGGTCGGTGGGTGTGTGCGTGTGTGTGTTTGTGGTGTGCGAGGGAGCATTAGGCTGTCGGTTAGGGTATCTAATGTATCCTTCTCCGTGGGTTGCGGCTCTTAATTAGCATCGTCCATTGGAAAGCGTCTTGTAGACTTAGCCGTGCACACATACCAAAGGAAGTATGCTAACCGTGGTGGTGGAAAGGCGGTCTATCGTGTGGGTACATTGGTACACCCTGCGAGGTTAAAACTATTCGAATAGCCTCGTCCTAGGTTATGGACATGCTTGGTAGGTCGTGCAAGAACTAGACTACAACCTTTTAAAACTTAAACTTGACATGGGTGGTATGAAGGGTACTTCATGCTATTGTTGTGGTGACTATGGGTTAGTCACTTCTAGGTTGGTGTTGTCATCTATCTATTGTTACTATTGTCTCTCTTTTATTTGAACAATAAAAGTTAATTGCAAACTTGCTTTGAATCTATTACCTTATTGCAAATGAAAACTTGCTTTATGCTGAAAATAAGTCCAGAGCCTCATCCACTTATCTGCTTTGCTTAAAATTATTTGTTGCAGAGGAAGAAGGTGAGCCCCAAGGGCCTCACTTTTGTGAGCTGTGTTGCGGCATTTGTTTGGGACGATTAGCTTGGCGGTCCGGTTGGTTGCCTTGTGGGTAAAGGCACACGATTGGCTTTTGTTTATCGCCATCTTATGGCCATTTTGCTTCATTGTGTATTTACTTATCTTTATGAATTTTGGCAGTCGGCCTCTCTTTTGTAATAACTCTCTTTATATTATCTATGTCTTTGATTGTTGCTTTTGCTTGGCTCTATGTGTATGAATGGAATTGATGCATGATTTTGTAGCGAGTGTGTATCTGCATTTAGGAAGTATACATATCTCGAAGCTTGGTTTATTTGATTTGTACTGTTAGGACCAAGTGGATGGCCGGCCCAAAAGGCTAGGCCTTTAAGGCCCAGCGCCTTGGGTAGCCTTGAGCTGCGCTCGGCCAAGGCCAGAGCGCGCTCGGCTGTGCCCGAGCCGGCGGCGGTGGACGGCGGCAGGAGTGGATGGTGCGGGAAGATTCATGGTGGCGCGGGCAGCCCATTTTGGGACTTTGTACGGCCGGAGGTGACTCAGTGAAGGGCGCACGGCGGAGGAGGCGCACGGCCGAGGCAAGGGAGCGGCGCGGCGGCGCTCCGGCCAAGGTGGGTGGCCCTTGAGCTTCAGTGATTGGTGGGGAGGCCAGGGGAGGTGTCGGTGGGGTTTGGGGTGGCCTAAGGTGGTGTGGCGGCATGAGCCGTGAGTGGGGGCGGCGGTGGAGCTTGGCGACGGCGAGGCTCCGACCAAAATTGGGGGCGGGGAGGTTGGGGAAAAGATGGGCGGCGGTGAGGTGATGCTTGAGCCGGGAGGGGGGGAAGGGAAGCTAAGGAGGCGGCGGATTTTACCGGATGCGCGTCGGAGAGGAAAGGGCGGCGACGGCAGAAGCTTCAAATTCGCCGGCGTTGAAGAAGAGAGAGGCAGTGGGAGGTGGCGGAGGAAGAAAGGCGATGAAGAATACTCTCGGGGGCCTCTTATAGGGTGAGGTTGAGGCGGTGGGAGCAGGGAATGCTGGCGGCAGCAGCGGCGACGCGTGCGCGGCGACGTGGTTGGCGGGGAGGAAGGCGGCGCTGGGAGAGAGGAAGGTGATGGGGTGAGGTGGCGACGAAGGTGGTAGAAGCCGGTACGTGGCGTGGGAGGTGGCAGCTGACGGGAGGGAAGAAGAAGGCGCGAGGCGGCTCGGGGCGGTGGCGGCGGCGTGAAGAGGAAGGAGGAAGAAGGCGGCGGGAGAGAGGGCGCCTTCGGGCAAAGAAGACGGAAAGCCGAAAATGGAAAGCGGGAATTCGGAAGAAACTTCCGAATTGGGAAAGAATTCGAAAATCAAGCAAAAACTTCAAAAACTTTTTGAAATTCGAATTTTCGGGTTATTTCAGCACGCCTCTGATCTTATCTCTGTTTGCCTCCACTGAAGAACTGAGGGATGACGAGGCGTTTGTACCGCAACAGCCTAATAAATCTTATCTCTGCTTTACCTCCACTGAGCTGAAGTCTCGTGCTCGGCATATGGATCAGAATTTCATAGAATTGTGACTCCGAAGGTAGGATTATATAAAATCAGATAGGATTGTGGTTAGAATCGGGTAGGATCATAATTTTGATAACAAACTATATCAACATATAAAATTTAATATCACCTATTGTTAATTTAAGTTGCAATAATTTATTTTGCTTCATTTGTGTTGTTTAAGCGTTGTTCTAGGGTAAAAGATATTTTCATTAACATATTGGAGTTTTAAATGATTAGTTTATTTTATAAATAATCAAATAAGGTTAAAAAACAAATTTAATTGAATGTAACATGAACATTTGTACCCAAATTTACAAAATTAAATTCAATATATTCAAAATTCTACTACAACTTGTATATTTGAAAACATAATTTAATTTTTATATAAAATATACATGCTTCTTAAAATCTAATAGAATCGTGATTCTATGATCCGATCCCGTTAAGGTAGGATCGTGATTCTACAATCTGAACCCGTCAAATGAAAAACAATTCTATGTAGGATTGTGATCCTGACAATCTTACTTTAAACCACGCAGGAGTTCTTGACGCAGAACAAGAGATTTAAGCAGCTAGACGTACGTACCTTATGTCCAGCGAAAACTGACAGGAGCCAAGATGCAAAGATAAATCCCAAACCCCAAATCCGACCGTACCAGTTGGAAGAGGTTTTTTTTTTATAGTACAAGTTGGGAGAGTTAATACCATTATCTGCACACAGAGTCAAAAATAGTTTGAAAGGAAGGTCATAAAAATTGTTTTTGACAAGAAGGCATGCCTAGCTAAGCAGACTGACAAGGATTGAACATAAAATGATAAAAAAAAGCACGTCGTCACATCTGAAAGTGTACACATGCATAACATTATGGCAAGGAATAAAATTAGGTACAGGAGAGCCTCGTAGCAACGATAATTGCACGGCAACAAACAAAATCCCTGAGCTATTTATCACCCACCAGAATTGCATCTCTGCATCCCCTTTTCCGAAGTACATTATCATAAATTTCCAGACAGTGAGAACGATCAAAGCAACAAGTTACATTTGCAAAATGGAAACATAGATCTGGGTCTATATAGACCATTCGGAAATGACAACTATCTATACATATATCTACAAACAACTCGTGAGATTAAAGATGTCTATTTCGTTTTGAAGGATTAAAAATTCATACAAAAACCCATAAATCGGGGGAAAAAAGAAAAATCAGAGAAATTCTTACATTAATTGAGACCAAAAAAGATCTCATGCATCTATCAGATAGCGCATATATATTTATAACGGTGAGGATGTCGTCTAAACGTAAGAGAAACAATCATCAAGCAAGTCCTCGTGTAACACTTCAATCACCATTTTTTAGTCTGACTGCAACTCTCAGGTGAAGAAACAGGCAACGGACTCCCCTAATCTAATCAAGTAATCAAACCAAACTCTCCTAATGCTGGCATGGGACGAATTTATTTGGAGACAGACGCCATCAATACGAAGAATGCTATTGAAACCTCGGAATATGATTTTTCGAGGCTAGGTGCCATATTCAAAGAGGCCAGATTTCTTTTGCTGTGTAATTTCCTTGAATTTAGTATCTCCTACTGTCCTCCTCGTAAATTCGTAATTGTAACAAGGTAGCTGAGGCTTTGGCGAGTCATGGCCGTGATGCATTGGCACAATTCGGCCATCTTCTCGGTGGTCAGCGATTTAGCCGAGTCTCCGATTTAATGGAATTATCATATTTCCAACAAAAAAAAAATCCACGAGTCCAACTGCAATTGATACGGGCACTGGTGCATGCATACGATACGAATACAACAATGTATGTGATTCCTACATGCTGCGTCCAAATCGAAACAAGAAAAGAACTATCGTGTCATTTTTTCGATCACAAGTAAAACGCATACTTACACACTACCACACGTGCACACCACACGCGCATACACACAAGTACACCCTCTCACAGGCAAAGAGTTGTAACTATGCAGAGTTGTAAAGCTACAATTTCTGTTGGTGCAGGGGCCCAGGAGCCGTGTAGTTGTGCCAATTATCTACTACTGGTGGCCTTCTTTCCCAGCTGAGGTATCCAGGCAGGCCTTCAAGAAGCTAATTGTACCTTACTTGCTCTACCTGTGAATGACCCAGAGGTGGGCTCCCTTCTTCCGCGTCAGCCATGCATCATCCTGAAATATTTAGCAAGCATGATATGGAGGTCATTCAGAAGATGATGGCAATGCCAAGAATCATTGAGGTAAATCACAGATTATGCCTCAGTTATAAATGTAAGAAATATTTCACCCACATGAAACTCTACTTCAGAGAACACTTGAATCACAGATAAACAAATGCGACACACATTCTTCAAGGACTTGCTTGCTATGTCCTTATGGTGTAGAGACAATATCTTTACATGAAAATTTCAGGAAGAAAAACTGTGTCAAAAGAAGTGTGTATATTCAAACTAAACTAAAGCAATGTTATAAATCATAAACTGTCCCTTGTTCAGATATGTTGACATAACATTGATTTTGCTCCTTGCTTTTTCAGAATAAATCAAGGCAGCAAGGCATTTATGAAACAATCCATCATCATTTACTTGTTGCTTTTGGAAATTGGGAGTTTGATCCAATGAATATTACCGATCCATTTCCTCAAAACGAGGGTTCTGTACACATCTGGCAAGAATATGAAGATAGGTTGGTCCTGGTTGAGCTGCAGCGGTACATTTTGAAGAAGCTTCTGTGGATCCAGTATCATGAAGTCCCAGAAGGAGGGCATATGTTCATGCTGGTAGATGGATGAAGTGACAAAATACTCTGGCACTCTTTGTAGGAGTCGTCCTCGGCTCTGTGACTGAAGATCCATTTTCAAACTGCTGACCACTGCAGAGTGCAGACAATATTAAGCCGCCCCCAAGTTTTACCCCTTGCACATCAAATTCTGTCCTATTCAACAGATGATAGACGATACTGTCACTTACTCACTTTAAACTATTGTTCCCCAGTACATTAAGTAATTACAACATGATAGACGATACTTTGGATGTTCCTGAATGCATTTAATGCCACCTTTTGCAGATGACACCGCAAGGCAAATTATTATTTTTTGAAATCTGATGAACAAAGGAAATTAGTTCTAACAGTCTCCAGTTGTGATCTAAACGAAATCACGAAAAGCTCCAGTGGATGAGCACGACATTTTTTCTTCTTTTTCTTAAAAAACATACAGTATGAGAAACAAGAAGGCATGTCAACATTTAGTATATGCATGTAACTAACATCTACAATCAATCTATAGATTGATAGTCAGATATCACCGGCAGATACATGATGTTATGTGCAAAATCATTCACATTGGCCTTCAATGCAAGCTGGACGAAGATTTCTTTTGATATCATTTTAGGAAACAATACATGCAGCACCCATTGTTCTAACAAAAATCATACAACTAACATTCATCAGATACATAACCTTACAATAATAGTCACGATCTTCTGCAGAAAATAAGAGGCAGCCCAGTTTTTCTATCCAATAGCAACAAAGCCTCAACTCCTCTTACCTTATGATATAATTGTTACATATTTTTGTATAAAAATACCATAGAGAATTAGACAGAAATTTGCAGTGATTACAATGTACCAAAAAAGGCATGTTCCTACAGTCAACAACACAAGAAACTGCAACAGTCCATCAAGATATAGTCTCACTGTTCACTTTGTTCACCATGTTAACTAAATATCAAAGTAAATTATTTCAACATGTGCCTGCATAAAACGTATGAATGCAACGCTTCACTGGCTAAAGGGTAAAATCATGTTTCACTGCTACAGAAAGACTCATGTTATGTATTTAATGAAAAATTGAAAAAATATATATATATATATATATATATATATATATATATATATATATATATATATATATATAAACTAGCCAGAATTCATATGCTCACAATGCTTATGCAAGAGATAAACATGCATGTGCTTCATCTTTCAAGTAAATGAGGAACTATCTACAAACAACAGGTAAATAAACAATGTTAAGATAAATTTAAGCACGGCAATGAATATTTTCAAAAGAACAATTGGACGCAATACACTCCTATAAAATAGTAGCTGAATGGTACTAGTATTATAAACCTCATGAAAACCGCTTGTATGTTGAGCAGAGGCAGAGAAGCACATGGGTGACTGCACAAGTTCTGGAAAAAAAATACCGTGTCAAGATTTTTCTTGCGGGAAAATCAAGTTACTACCTAAATTATAAATTTTGGAATAATTTTGCATTCCTGATACACCTAACAAAATTAGTCCATAGTATTTCATGTGCACTGATAAAATGCTATTACTACCAGAGTACCTGTGCACTAGGCTACCAGCTAACTCGTGGGTCATATGAGTATATGACATAAATCAACCCAATCAAGTAGTACATGATTATAGTATGTACATATATCCAAGGGCAACATAATAAAATTTTAACCTCCACAAAAAAAAGATCACTCCCGATTTTTTTAAATTAAATGATGGAAATAGAAATTATAGAATCCACAAAATGCAACACTAATTGTTTTCTTTAAAGAACACATATATAAGCATATTCAGAAGTGCTTCCAACAACTGATTTAACTAAGGCTTAGGAGTGCATTTCCGAAAAAGAGAGATAAATCAAATCAAAGAAGGGAAGATATCTACAAAATTAGTCACGTAGTAAAGATATATTAAGTATTAACTGCTCCATGATTCTAACATCATGAATTTCATCAACTCACTTGCATAAACTGCCACATCCTTTTCACTTCTATTAGGTGAACCACTAACCAACAAGCACAAAAATTTGCAAAAAATCATGAATGAACCTCAGAATAGATGTCCACTTTGAATTTTCATATATGAAAATCAACGTTTACTATCATGTATTAAGCATAAACAAGTCATGTCTTTTTTCTGTTCAAAACAATGTAAATTCATAATTCAAAATAGGACAGTAGAAAAACTACAAATATGGTAACCGTAACATAATTACTGGCACTCCTCAAAATAACTATCTCGTAACTCATCAGATATATTTCCATTTTAAGTATGGAATGGGAGAAACAGACACCTAGCCTTGAAAAGGGATTAAAAATGTCATAGCCAATACAATACGGAGATGCATACGTTGATAATATATTGTATTACAGATGAATTTGATCAGAACAGAGTAATCAAATGAGAAGTTCCTGACAGTGAAATAAATCATTTTTCAGAAGCGCTTAAGAAGAAACAGAACAGTAGAAAAATACATACAACACATGCATCAGATATTAGAGTTTCGAGACTGGATCACCTTCTCAAACAACATGGCTGACCCTTGGGTTATGGACACAATTACCATTCTGTTCTCTTGGAATGTTTCATGAGCAGAAATTGGATGAAATTTGACCACTCCCAAGGGTCAGTGAAAGACATACTGCAGGTTTGTACTGCAGATCCAATCTCTAGCAAGCCATGCAATGACTTTAGAGCACAAATAAAGCCGTGCAATGACTTTAGAGCACAAATAAGTGAAACAACAAACGCTAAAGCGGGTCGACCGATTAAAGGGCCTTTCCACTGTAGTGGTCTCATAAGTGGACCCGTTTTGGCATATCAACAACAGTTGAGACAGAGACAGAGTTCCCCTCCACCATAGTTAACATTAAGAAAAAAAAAACCATTAAATGATCCAAAGAATGGGAACACTGTTACATATCTGACAGGTCAATGTATGTGCCAGATGACTATGGCAAAATTGTCTGTGGTACAAGGATTATTAATTTTACAAAATTAATGGTAGGTTCTTACCAAGAGAAACCCTATATATTATTGTGGAAAGCTCAGTCCCAAAGGTCCATAGTCATTCACTTTTCGAGATAGTAGGTAAATGGGATGCATGGTCGAGAGATATACATTACGCTTCATCAAAAGAAAAGAACAATGGGGCAGAATGCTGTCTCCGTGAGCATATGACCAAGGAAAAATTGTGACAGTTTATGCAGCAAGAGTGCTTAACTATCTGTTTGGAAAGCACCCAGTTCATTTATCCAGAGAATGTTGCCCCCAAGCTCCATCTGTCCTGTGCTGATTGAAAACAAAAAAATTAAAATATGATGGAAGAAATGAGCATAGGTGAATAAAGAACTGTTGAAGAGAAATATGAATATAGTGGAAAATACTTACAGGGATTTTAGCCAAGCAAGGCCAACACGATCATCTTTCTCAAAGACCTATCTATGCACCCAAAACAACATTCTCCAAGTACTGAATTGCATGGTGCATGTGACCTTCACCAAATCCATTAAACAAGGCATTATGTGTGCAATCGTCTGGATGAATACCTTTCTGATGCATTTCAAAATACAATATTATCGCCTCTGCCCAGTTACCTTCTTTACAGGTTCCATCTATCAACAAGGTGTATGTGTATTTGTTTGGCACCAATCCCCTTTCCAACATCTCATGAAAATATTTATAAGCCAAGTCAGTTCTCCCCATCCTGCATAGTGCATGCATGAGAACATTATAAGTTACTTCATTAGGTTCCACTCCTTCCTCCAGCATCTTCCGAAACCAACCATATGCTGAATAAAGACTTCCCCTTCTACAGTATGTGTGAATAAAAACGGTATAGGTCACAGCAGAGGGTGGGAAACCACTTGCAACCATGCCATCAAAAATACTCTTTGCTTCTTTTAGGCGCCCCCTCTCACAATGTGCATGAATCAAGGAAGTGTATGTGATACAGTCAGGCTGTAAACCATCACTGACCATCTTCATCCACAACACATAGGCATCTTTCAGGTTACCAGTTTTGCACAATCCATCAATAAGAACATTATACGTGACTGTATCAGAAGAAATTCCTCTCAGCATCATCTCCTCCCTCAACTGAAAAGCGTCGGAAGTAGCACCTAGAGTCAGCTCCGCGGAAATCCTTGTATTGTAGGCAAAGCAATCTGGCTGCAAACCTTTGCTCAGCATTTCATCAAAGAACTCCCTTGCCATAGCAAGGCTCCTCACCATACATGAACCATTCATAAGAATCGTATATGTACAAACATCGGGCAGGCAGCCCTCTTCTGTCATCACCTCTTTGAATCTCCTCGCCCCCTCTAAATCACCAAATCTACAATAACCATCTATAAGAATGTTATATGTCAAAACTGTTGGTGCTAAGCCTGCACACCTCAAATCACCAAGCAACCAAAGTGCCTCCTTCAAATTCCCTGCCTTACAATACCCATTTATTAAAGAATTGTATGTTATCAAATCTGGCAGCAATCCCATTGCCCTCATTTCCACAAATTTTACCTGCGCCGCCTCCACATTCCCGCTTTTAAACAGCCCATGAATCACTGCATTGTATGTCACCACCGTGGGCATGATGTCCTCATTCTCCATCTCCAACTGCAAAACTCCAGCCTTTTCAACAAAACCCCTTGCAAACAACCCAGTAATAAGTGGATTATATGTGAAGGCTGACGCTTTCTTGGACAGCCGCATTCTGTCAACCAGCTGAGCCGCCTTCTCCAGCTCACCTTTCCTGGCCAACCCACTAATCACCACATTGTACGTGATATCATTCGGCAAGCACCCACCCGCCCGGGCCTCCATCTCCCTGAGCAGCATGACAGCCTGATCCATCCTCCCCTCCTTGCAGAAAGAATCCAGCAACGTATTGTACGTGACAATGCTTGGCTCGACCCCAAGCTGGAGCATTTCTGCATACACAACACGCATGTCGTCCCACCTGGCCGCGTCACGCAGCATACGGAGCACGCGGTTGCAGTCCTTGACGAAAGGGGCAACGCCATGGCGAGCCATCTCGCGGAAGGCGGATAGGCATAACGTCGAACAAGTGGTGGGCGCGGGGTCGTGAGCTTGGCATTCGGTCGAGAACTTGGTGGACAAGCGTAAGAGAAGGTTGAGGAGATAGTGGTAGGAGGGGGAGAGGGGATAGGTGAGGAGGAGGGACAGGAGGGGGAGGAGGAGGCCGAGGTGGAGGGCGCGGAGGGAGATGGGGTAGGCGGCGTGGATGTGGCCGGCCTCGGCGAGCGGGACGAGGACGGCGGCGAATGCGGAGGTGGAGCGGGGGAAGCCGCGCGGGGTGGTCTCCGCCCACCGGAACAGCTGGCGCGCGAGGCCCGGGAGGCCGCGGAGTGCGGCGGGGACGTCTCCCGTGGCGAGCACCTGGCGGAGAGGCTCCGGTGGAGGGGGATCGGTGGTGAGAAGGGGAGGGAATGGGTTGTCGTCAGGCAGCGGCGGAGAGATCAGCGCCTTCGACGAGGAGGAGAAGCGGAGGCTGGAGATAGCTGCTACGGCGGCGGCAGGAGCTTGGGATTTGAAGGATGGGATGGAGAATAGCATGGGTTAATGTTCGATTCCTCCCCGGCGGCGCCTCGCCATGAATGGCGGCGGCGGCGGCGGCGGCGCTGAGGAGGAGGAGTTCGATGCGGTTTGGAATATGTTGGCGTGGCTATTCTCATTGGCATACAAGTTTTTTTTTTTTTTTTGAAAAGTCATTGGCATACAAGTTAAGGAGGACGTGGTTTGTAATAGTTAGTTTTGTATGGGCTTTTCTGGAGAAATGGGACTACGATAGTGTATTTGCTTCTTGCATTCCATTAGCTAAGTTTGAGCTAAATTATTCCCCAAAAAATGCAAAGACAAATGTACTAACCAGGGTGGAATAAAAACTCGTTAGGACTTGTTTGAATGCATTGTGATTCGACTCAATTCCTTGGAATTGACTAAGAATTTAAACTAAAATCTCTTCCAATCCGAAAGGATTAGTTCTAATCTATCCTTATTCAAACAAGCCCTTAGTAGTGCTCGTTGGCTCGATTCAAAATTGCTCTAATTACGCTAATTAATTATTTAAATATTAAAATAATTTAATTTTGAATAAAATTGGATTTCACTCGGACTCAACTCAGCTCATACTTCCAAATTATAAATAAAATTATATTAAATCAAAGGGAAACGATAAGAGTCGTGCGTCCGATGTGGGGGAGCGGATCGGACGCTACCGCTCACAACTCACAATGCGAATGGACCTCCCGGCTTGATGTCTAACGCTTTTATCCTCCCACCTAACTTCCCATCGCTGCCAACCACACCATTTACACCTGCTGCTCATTCACGTCTTCCTCTTCTCCCGTTAAACAAACCACTCCTAGCTGCCACCTACCTCTCTGCTGGCTCTCACACCTCCTCAATCTCCTCGATCTCGTGTAGGGGAGGTGCAGCCCAGAGGGGGGAAGAAGAAAGAAGACCAGGGAGCCTAGGACACACCTAAGTTCGCGGGGTGGTTGCGTGGCCTGCGGCACTGCATCCACCAGGACCCAGAGCTCACCTTCCAGGAGCATTGCACTAGCGCACTCGTGCGCACCGAGATCGACGCCCTCGACGTCGCCTACGCGTGGCCCGTCGCCCGGACCAGCGTCGTCGCCACCCTCCCCGGCGCCTCCTCCTCCCCTAGTGTCGCCGCATTTGCCCGCTCCCTCTGGCCTCCTCCCCCTGCCGGCGCCACCCCCGCTCAGCCTTCGGCCGCTTGGGCTCGCCTATGGCTCGGTTCCCCCCTCCCCTTTTATTTATTTTCGGATTTTGATGAAATGTTGTATTGGTAGAAAACAATATTGCATCTATAGGAAAAAAATTGCATACGGTTCACGACGATGTTGCAATTTTCCACGAGTACTCCGGCGGCGACTTCGCCCCGCGTGCCAACTCCTCCTTCCACTGCGGCAGCGAGGGCCTCTATGCCTCCGACCCCTCATCCAACTCCTCTGCCTCCTTCATCATGTACGCTTGGGAGCAGCCCTTCTGGACCCCCCCCGGGTTTTGCGGGGATTGAGGAAGCCGATCTTTTTGCCGAAGCAGGATGTTGCACCTGAGAATGTTGCCACTGTCGATTTTTTTTTTTTTTTGCAACCATTGAATTTTTTTGTTACGTCCGTTGAAATTTTTTGTTGCAACCATTGAAAATAATGTTGCAATGAGAGAGACTAATCTAAGATGGTGTGCCCTTTTTTAGCATTCGATGTATGCATCGGGTTCTTCATTTTTGCAGCACACGTTCGTCATTTTTTGAGATATCTTAAATGTTGTGTAAGAATTTTTTGATATGTTGCAATGAGTGAAAAAAATTGTTGCAAACGACTTCATTTTTTGTTGCATCTAGCATACGCTCATGTTGGATGCTGGAGGTCGGACGTACAACGCTAGCGCTCGGACCGTACGTCCGAGCGCTAATCGCACCCTAAATCAAATTGTGTTAATTTCAGAAAAAGCTCGGTAAGACGAGTACCTAGCTCAATATCTACCCCTACCTAACATGGTCTAGATCCACGGATTATTTTAGCATATTTGTTATACCACACTAACTCAAAATTTCCAGATTTCTGCCGATTTTCTGACCATTGGACGTGCTTTAAGATTTGCACGTCAGTACGACTCCAACTGTCCCAAAATCAACTGATTTGTTGTTCAAAGAGTCAGTTGAATACAATATAGGCAGTGCCATTTTTAGCACAAGTGCACTTCAAAGAAACATAGGTGCTGACAGCCAGATACACAGAAACACCTTGACTAGAAAACCTTGGGCTTTCTTCTCCGGGTTTAAGCACCAGCTTCTGTGTGCACGGTGGAGTGTGGAGACCATTTTGCTCAGGCCAATAACTACATAATAATATGCTGGTGAGCTTCCATCACCGTCTGCTATGAAGCAAGACCAAGCTCAAGAAACCCAGTAACCATTATCCAAAAGGCGATTTTTCATCCTTGTAATTTGGCAATGCTCTTTGAAACATCACAGAATACAGCATAGCCGAGTTTTACATGCAAATGGACTATATGAACTTACAGACAACAGGAAACACGTGAGGGCCTTCCAATGTGATTCCTCTACAATAGGAATCAATGGGATAATGGCGACTGAAGCTAAAGCTGAAAGGTTCCCAGGTCCGACTACAATATTGAACTGTTTCAATGAGCCCAATTTCAATGCCATCTACATATGTATGCATGTATTTTGGGAACACAAGTGCCATGTTTTGCCTAACGCAACATAAATTTCACGTGCAAGGGGCTCACAGAAGAACCAAAAGAAAACTCAAGCCAGAGTTTTTAGTCTTGGGCTACACAAGGATCAATAGCTGCCATCATCTGTTTCAGGCCTCCGGAGATAATAGCGCAAACAATTAACCAGCACCTATGCAATTAAGTTAAGAGATATGAGTATAGTGTTGCACAGATGGCCAAGGAAATAAAACATTTAATCAAGACGAGACAACACCTGAGACAAGGAGCTGTTTAGTTTTGCACCTCTGTAACTCACATGGAACTTGTCCTTGGCAACCAAGCCCTGAATAAGACATCAGATATGAATTATGGGAGGGCCTTGGCAGCCTGAGTGACTACCATACCAAATAAATAGAAATGCGGCATACTTCAGTATCAATCTCAGCTGATTCCACATCAATGTTTACATCAGCAATGATCTTGATTATTTCCAGGAGGAGGCCAGGCCGATCAGCTGTCTCTATGTAAAGCATGCTGCACATGTTCAACTAACAACAATGAGGAAAGCAGATGATGCACACCATATGAAAGAAAAGGGAGAAACAGAGAATTCAGGTTCTATCGGATGTTATTCTTGGTGAAGGATAAATTCACATTTCTAATATATGGAGGTGCATCAAACATGATCCACTATGCTATGTGCATAGAGATTCATTGATTTAGAAACTCAACTCATCATGGAAAAATCAACTATATAAATTAGGGCAAGTTGGGACATGATCCAATATACTAGGTGCATAGAAATTCATTGATTTAGCAACTCAAATCATCATGGAAAAATTCCAACTATATAAATTAGGGCAAGTTGGGACCAGTGTGATACACACGATGTAAAATTTAAGTGACTAAATAGGTAGAAAGAGAAAAATTAAAAAAGAAAGAGACAAGTTTGTGATGAGTTTCTTCTACTAATTGCATTTGCAAGGTGCGTTGTCTGGTCCTTGTTTCTGTGGAGAAATTACTAATGATGATTTGAATTAAGAGTCTCCAAGTGCCTATACTTGACATGCCCTTCCAGTGTAATAGTTTGGCTAGGGAATATGTGCACATGTGGCATTCCACTCCTAGAAGCAAAACTCTCTGTTGGCTCCCATCAGTGATCTCTGGTAGTGCCCAAAAACGTGAGCAAGTTTTGGTCAGCATGGCCGTTTACCCAAACAAAACCAGGTCCAGTGCAGTCTGATCTGTGTCTAGCCTGTCCTTTGCGTGATGTACCTAAAATTTTCTAAACCTGAACCAACCCAGTTTCAAGGTGGCCTGTGTGAGATGCATGACCTTGCTTGAGCCCGACCAGTCCGAACATGTTTACAGTGCCAGCATATAACCATCCCAACAGAACCAAGCATTTTTGCAGCCTGACCCAGCCTGACCCAAACCCCAAGAGGCCTATGCCTTGCCAAATGCCAATGCATAATATGTTTCTGCAAACTTGGAGTATGCGGTTGCAGCTTTTACAAATACTCAACAAAATTCAGTTCATACCCATCCCCTCCAGTATGATACTAAATAAAGATTCAGCAAATCTTAGTTTGCCAGCATTAGCAGATGATAGTGACAAATTTTGTTTTTCAAATGTGTAGCAATAGTGCTAGGGTACACATACAACCATACATGTCGAAGCCGTAGTACCAACATATATGGGATGTCACCGTATGTCAAATATGCATGATAGCTATTGTGCGAGTGGTTACCACTTATCGTACATGCTGAAATCATGCTAAACAAACAGTATACAGTCATTAGGACCTAGCAGGAACTAACCTTCTTTTTGGTCCATCATCTTGAACAATTACATGTGTTGCAACATCAACATCAACCTGACAGTTTAAAGAACAAAGAAATCAAATTAAGGCTGAAGTTATTGGAATACAAAATTAACAGCATGATAGTATAACATTTGGAATTCTGACTGTTTAAAATACGCTGTGTGTTAACACTGGGGAAAACACATAATTTTAACTGAAAAGATGCCTAGATAACAGAAGCATGGATCGGCATAGGTGCTGAACTAGCAGAATGCGAACATCCAGCAAACTCACCTTCTTCTCAGGAGGTTTTATTCCAAAAAACTCACCCATAGCTAGCTTCTCGCTTGATTCCTACATGCACAACGACAGGATTAATGTATTAATTAGATACTTTGATTCAGCAAAATAAGAACAGGTCCAAAACTACCACCAAAAGTCAAAGTAAACAATCTGAATTTTGAAACGTACAGGATGATACTGCAGAAGGTTGTTAATGATGGTTAGCCGTATCTTTTCTAACATGTCAGGGTCCTCAACCTTGCGTCCCCTAGATACAGACAGAAGAGACATAAAAAAAAATTACAACATGAAATGATCCAAATCACCACAACAAACTATCTTAGCATGATGGTCACTGGTGCAATTTCTATCTATTATTTTGGAAAAACTTTAGCGTGTTGGAAACTAGTGAAACAGTACTTTTATGAATGCACGTGTTCAATGGTGAAGTACAGAGAATACAACTTTTTGTAATAATATATTGACATTGTGCAGTTGAGCAAAGTGTGGCATTCAAAAACTGATGCATGATGAATATGAATACCCTCTTTACTTTTTAGAATACAAACAAACAACTAAACACTGTATAAGAAAATGCAGCAAACAGAAAGTGACATGAACCCACAATCGCATGATGTGGAACTTTGTTTGTGTGACAGCTGAATCAGTTGCCACACTTCCTTTCGTCACATCAAGGCCCAGGTCCTTGAGTGCCTTCGTCTGCAAACAGTGAATACAAGGACAAAATAATTTACAGATACAACAAAACTTATATATCACAAAAAGAGAGCATATCTTTGTTATGAATATTGTGTGTATCTATTCAGAGGCCCAATGGGCAATATATATAGGGTACAAAGGGACACAAGTCTAAACCCTAATACAATAGGAAATACCACTAATACCCTTATATCCTTAACGCCCCCCCTCAAATGCAAGGCGTATGCAATAGCATTGCATTTGGAAAGGGTTAACACTAAAATATGAAAAATCCAAAGTCCGAGCCTTGATAATATCGTCGTAGCATGCAGCTTTTGGAAAATATGTCGATAAAAGATCTCCTCCCATCCAAGGTCCCGCGACAGCTCATAAAACACAATGTGTAGGAGCAAAGTCGACCGCGGCAACATGACGAATAAGATGATGAAACCGACAAAAAGATAAAACTGTCAAGTCGAATAGGAATAGATAGAAGCATGACGACGCGGATCGAAGCCCAAGACGACGGCGGCGCAGTGCACAAGAAGCGCAATAAAGACGCAGTGCACAAGAAGCGCAATAAAGACGCAGAGAGCACAAGAAGCGCAACGGATGCACAGTGCAAAAGAAGCGCGACGCAATGCACAAGAAGCGCAACAGAGACGCAGTGCAGAAGAAGCGCGGCGCAATGCACAAAAAGTACATCGGAGACGCAGTGCGGAAGAAGCGCAACGGCCTTAAAAACAGGGCGACGGATCTGCAGCGGTTCGAAGAAAAGAACAGCGGCTGCTGCCATGCAAAAAACAATTCCTATGCTTCTAAGACTGACAATAAATTTGTGGACTCGCATGGCTTAGACGAACTCAAACATGAAGTGGTACGAATTTGGATGAATGCAGCGGAAAAAACGACACAAAAAAGAGCTATCAGTGGCAACAAAAATAGCTAGCAGCAAAAACAAAGAATAGCCAGCAGTCGGCAGCAACAGCATGCAGGCAGCCGAAACACCAATCGGAAGCCAACACAACCCAACCATCTCCATTCTCCAGAGCCTTCCGATGGTTCACTGCCACCAATACACCTCACATCTCTCTTTGATCTCCTTCCATGATACAGCCCAAGGAGATGCGGCGACCAGGGCGAGGCGACGCCGGCCAAATCCGAGAAGGCCAAACGACGTCGGATCCGTCGGGAGAAGGCCAAGAGGAGAGGAGCCGAGGCCGCAACGTGGGGAGGATCCGAGCAACGGAAGCTGAAGCAGAGGCGGCGCCGGATCCGTGCGGTGCGGGCTCGAGCGACGCGAGCAGAGGAGCTTGAGGCGGGTCGTCGACGGCGGCCGAGTGGAGGCGATGAGGCCATCGGCCGGATCTGGTCCTCACTAGGGGAGGCAGAACTCGACCCAGCAACGAAGAGGGAGCAGGCGACGCCGGATCCAGTGGGGGAGCTGAGGCGGCGGCGGCCCAATCCCAGAAGATCGGATCTGGAGGAGACGGGTCCTCCTCGGCGCGGCGGCCTCCGGCGACGGCGTCGACCTTGGGCGGCGACGTCAGGCTGAGCCCGTGGATCCAGGCGGCGCGAGGGAGGTGCTCCAGGCGGCTCAGGGAAGATGCTCCAGGCGGCGCTACATCCTCTAGGCAACGACCTTGCAAAGGAGCAGCAACGAGGAGGCCGCCTGGCGTGGATCTGAGTCGTCGTCGAGCAAGCCACCCCCGGGAGCGAAGATCGGTCCTCTCGGGCAGCGGCCGAAGGGCGAGGCGAGGAGCTAGGAGCGCCGGCGCGCGGCTCTGATAACCCTAACCTTAACCCTAGCTCTGATACCATGTTATGAATATTGTGTGTATCTATTCAGAGGCCCAACGGGCAATATATATATGGTACAAAGGGACACAAGTCTAAACCCTAATACAATAGGAAATACCACTAATACCCTTATATCCTTAACAATCTTAAGTAGGACCAGACCTAACAGAAAGCATCCCCAGCACATGAAAATATATACCGTGTCAAGTAGTGCCCCCAAACGGTCTCCAAAACTCAGCTGCACAATGGTTGCATCACGGTCGGAGTCTTGATCTATCAGGACAACTGGCTGTGGAACTGTGTCATCAGATGTCTGCAATATTTATTTATTTATTGGCAAAAATACACAATAGGAAGTATCATTTAGGAATCCATGAAAATGTTTTCAAATATTAGAATTAACAACATTTAAAAGAAACAGCACATATGAGAAACAAAAAATGCACTTTCTAAAGCCAAACCTAATCATTTGAGTATATCGAATATTAGCAGTCCCTATACAGACATTGAAATGTGAAGCAACTCTTGACACAAGCAGTCTTTACAGCCGAGGGCTATTTTGCTTCAAGCAAGGAAGATGATTCGACCCTTAGGCACATGATTTTTTTAAAACGAAACTGCAAGGCTGAAAGACATACTGTAGTGCAATGTACAGTCAGTATGTTCCATAAAATTGTGGCGATATGAGTGAAACAGTCGTGTGAACAGTGAGCATACCGTTGAAGAAGCTCCCAACACATTAGCTGAGTTGATAGATTGACAACAAATCCTAGAAAGATGTCAGTAGAGGGAAAATGATTAGCACAGAGATACAGTTTAGGACAGGGCACTGGCAGCATAATCCATATGACTGCATAATTAAGTAACAGCATCAGAAATGGAATCATGATAAATCTGAAAGTTGGCACTCGGTTGACTGAGTGATAAGAAAAACACGACAATACTCTATTTTGGATTGACATAAAATGGAGAAAAGGTGAAATGAAAAAAATTGACTGCAAAATTGACTACTAATTCTTTTTCCCCTTTAATTATGCATCAACACCAAATCTTTACATGTTTCCTTATTAAAAGCACACAATTTAGCTCAAAGTATAATATTTCATTTATGATTATGTAGGATTCACATGTCAATGCATCAAACAGAAAATATAATTTGTGCCACAACTTCAGTGTTAAGGTCATAGTCTTAAAGATAAAGAGATAGGCGTTGGAAAAAAAATAAAGAGTAAACAAAGCCCATTGTTAAGCAAAATTGGTCCTCTCCTGTTGTTTAATTGTTTACAACTTATGAGAAATGGGAATAAAGGTGTAAGCAGTTTTACTTTGTGTTAATACGATTTTGAATCAAAGCCGCAAACTATGGCATAAAAATATAAAAGTTCTTACTTCAGTGTTTTTTTCCTTTTCTATTCAATTAATGATGGGAAGTGTGAAATTAATTTTTTTTTCGTTCATTCCATTCATTCTCTAGCTCCTAACAGTATCCTACCAAATCGAGATATTAGTCCTTTCTCCAATTTCCGGTTTCATCTTTCCTCATGTCTCTCCAGTCTCCATCCAAACATGGAATTTAGTGAAACCGGAAGTGATGGACTTAATCAGCAAAGCACATGGATCTTTGAACACGAAGGGTGAAACTACTCTTAAGTAACTGAAAAAAGTAATAATTAATAATATATACTATATCACAATTATATCTAATATAACTAATTCAACAGCACCTCAAAGTTGAAGGATAATCACGGACTCTGCAGCTAGCTTGTATATTCGTCTCTAGGAGAACCTTAGAAAGTGCGTGTGCATACCATGAACACCCGCAGGATCGATCCTAATGCCAGCGACAGCATCTATTACTCCCCAGAATTTCTTCGAGCCAATCTAACGAGTCAGTAACGAACTCCAGAAGCCATTCAAATCAAAACCGGACGAGTCACTGTAGCAATCGCTATCCCAACATCCACACAAAGTGAAACTGTACTAACGGAAGGAAATCCACTCGGCCCGTTCCAATCTCCAAAACATCAATCTATTTTGCAAGTGCCATCCGATCGTAATCCTCTCGCCGTCGACTCGAGCGAAGCCAATAGCTAGATAAGCAGTAGGACGAACAGACAGGATCGGGTTTTGGAACCCCGCAGAGGGTCAGATCGCTCACCTCGGGGCGGTGGCCAGGAGAGGCCGGGAGGCGCCGAAGCGGAGGAAACCCAGCGAGAGGCGAGAGGCCGCGGCGGCGGAGGAGGAGGCGAAGCGGAGGAGGTGGTGGGAGGTGGCGAGAGCCATGGACGGAGCTGGAGCCTCCCGGAAGTCGAAGTGCCTGTTCCGTGTCGCTTAGAGCATCTTTAGTATTGAAACGACATCGATTCATTCCAAGAGATGTCATGTAAGTATTCACTGAATCAAGTTTGCTTTTCTATGATATATTGATCCGACTTCTACTTAATAATTTGGATTTACATTATATTTAAAAATCACAAAAACATAATATTCTCTCTCAACTGCACTATCTCTCTTTCATAACTAGGTTTTTAATATATTTTTAGAGGCCTAAGATTTTAACTCCATCCGAGCTGCATTAAAGAAGAAAAAACACCCTAACTCTGCAAGACGTCCACGGAAGCAGCGCTCGAACCGTGGCGGGCTGAGAGCCTAAAGCTCCCCTAGCCACTATACCCCAGCACAGTCCCTACCTCACTGTGCCTAGCACAGTACGTGAGACACCCAGCGCCGAGCAGAGGGCTCGAGAGTCGAGCCTGGGCGGGCTGGGCAGCCACTGCCGCACCTAGCCAGACGAGTTTCGCTCGTTCCTCAGGTTTTTAATACTTTGAATCGACTCTTAGGTACAGTCCGATTCCAGAAACTTGGCACAAGAAACTATGGAATTTATGCACAGCTGCTCCTTCTTTAATCTCCTGTGTACGCGGATCAACAAATTGTTAGTACTGCCATGTGGGTCCGCATTCATTAGTTGCGCCTGCTTGTGGGCCCATCTTGTCCCTTGCATACAAGACGGGGCAAGATGGCTCTCCGCTCATGCATGTGGGAATTGGGATGGAAAAATGACAGTGAATTATTGACCATTTTGACCATTAGCCTGGAAGTAGCCCTATTGTGTTAGCCAACTACATACACATCACATTACTGCAATCATGTTTTAGTTTAAACTGTTAAGATAAAAAAATTCTTTAGGATAACCGGTTTTATTTCTTCTTCGTTCATCTTGGCACATTATTTTATATCGTATAATTCACTGTTTCAAAAAACAGGATGACATGAATATAGGGTGTGTTTGGTTGGTGGGATGAGGTTGAATGGGATGGGATGGTACAGGTATGATGGGATCGTTCTGGATGAGATGATTCAAGTATGGTGCTTGGTTGGTGGGATAGGATGATATATGATTTTGTTTGGTTGGTGGGATAGGATGATCTTGGATGGTTCAAGATGATGTTTGGTTGGTAGGATATGATGATACATGAATAATATTTTTTACAGTAAAATATGTTAAGAGTGGTCTTATTTTTGTTGATTAAATGACAAGAAACACATCGATTCAATCGGATCGCAAATCGGATACTTGGTTTAGAAAATATGGTCATTTAAAGCTCGTAAATCATGCTTTTTTTCCGTGCCCGTATTGGAATTCGAGTGAACGGTGTGGTTCGGGATTTTTTTCCCCAACGGGATGATACATCATAAACATAGAATATTATCATTTCTTGAATCATCTCATCCCGATCGATTTGGTTCCATTCAACCAACCAAACACCTGAACGAGCTTATTTCTCATACCGAACGGTTTAAGACTAAATGATTCAACGAACCAAACACGCCCGTATTGTCATCTGTCAACGGGGATGCTCAAATTATCTTTCTTTCTTTCTTCTTTTTGCTCTGCTGCAATACCGTATCACTTTTGTGCTAGTGTGCTTTGTTAGATTCTTTGTACGAACAGCTAATATTGAGTCTAAACCAGCAAAGTATCGAAGTCCTGTGAAAACTAGGCGTCGGAGTTTCCACTAATTCTCCGAAAATCACCAAATGTAGGACGAAAACAATCCTTTTTCCATCCCACATGCATGGGCGGAGAGCCATCTTGATCTTGCCTTGCCTTGCCTTGCCTTGCCTTGTTGTATGCGAGGGACAAGATGGGCCCACAAGCAGGCGCACTAATGAATACGGACCCACATGGCGGTAGTAACAATTTGTTGACCCGCGTACACAAGAGATTAAAGGCGGAGCAGCTGTACATAAATTCCATCGTGTCTCGTGCCAGCCTGCCAGGTAAATAATGTCCCATAGAAGAGGGAGTCCGACCGGCCACGGAACGGACGAGAGGCATCCAGCCGATCAGAGGACGGACGAGGACGCGTGTCACGTGCATGGCACGTTCAGCCAGTCATCGTGCGGACGATGTGCCAAATTTGTAATTTTATCGCAACAAGTGCTAATTACGTAAAAAACGACCGCAACAGTGACATATACGCCAAAAATTCGGATCCTGGGTGTAGGAGATGAGCGGGGCGTGGAAATGGGATTCTTCCTTTTCTATGTGCCACCGGACGTACACACTCATCGCTCGCTAGATCTGTTTATGGGTAGTCCGTTCCAGTTAGCTCGACCCAATTTGGACCGATTTTTTTAAGGCTCGAACTGGACCAGACTCGGCCCCTGATTTCCAACCCACAAGCATGGCCCAAAGCCCAAAACCCTCGATAAAATTAAATAAATGATTAGAAATATTATTTTTATTCAGTAAAAATTATTAAAAACAATAGTTTATATGGGAAAAATAAATTTTAATTTTTTAATAGGAAACACAAGAAAATAGTATTTTTTGAGCTTCGGGCTAGAACTGGGCTTAACCTATGTCGGGTCGGGCTGGATTCGAGTTTAGCTATTCAAGGTCGGGCTTTTCCAGGCCTACCCCGAAGCTCAGCCCGGCCTAGTGTTTGAACAAGTCTACTCAACACACACACCATTCACATCACCATGCGCACGCACACATGCGTGTGTGTCCCCTATTACACATGTTGAGAATTATTGCGAATGCATCGAGACCTTACGGAGCACAGACACCAAGACTCTTCTATGTGCCACCTGGACTGCATTATTCGAGATAGAGGAAATGGGTCACTTCTTTTTTTTGTTTTGCGAAATGTCCCTTTTTGTTGCTGATGTGCTTAGACCTGTTCATACAAAGCCTGGCCCGCTCAGCCCAACCAAATCCGGCTCAATTTTTTTGGGTTTGGGCTGGGCTAGGCCTAACATCGGGTCGAGCTTGGGCCCGAGTTTCGACTCGCAAGCCAAGCCCGATAAAATTAAATAAACGATTAAAAACATTATTTTTATTCAGAAAAGTAATTAAAAACAACCGTTTATTCGAGAAAATATTTTTAAAATCGAAAAAACAGGAAAATATTTTTTTGGGCTTCAGGCCCAAATTCGGGCTCAGCCTATGTCGGGCCGGGCTAAGCTCGGGCCTGGCCATTTAAGGCCGAGTTTTTCCGGGCCCGGCCCGGTTCGGCTTGAACAGGTCTAGTTGCGCTGCATCTCCTCCGAGCAACACAGTGACAGGCACAGTCACACAGACCTCGGAAGAAGAGGAAAATCCTCCAAAATAGCATGTCTCCCCGACTATGCCGGGAGAGGAGGACCATCCCCATCCATGGCCGTGTCCTCCTCTTCCTCCCCTTCCGGTTTCCTCTTCCTCTGCGCTGCAACCCCACTCGCTCGCGTCAATCCTCCCCCCGCAACTTCTCCCGAGGTAATCCCGATGCGCTGGCTGCTCCCTCTTTCTATCCCCCCTGGCGCGCTAAACTGTCGTTCAGATCATTATGGCTCTCGGCTAACTTTCTAATCGATTCTTGATCCGTTCTGTTTGGATTTAATCGACCTTAGCCGAATGGTCCCATTTAGGTAGGATCTGGTGGTTTCCTGGTTCTTGATTGGATTGGATCCCTACAAATTACAATACAATGGTGGAATATACAAATGCTCTGAAACTGAAACAAATGGCATTGACGACAGTTAGCGCTTGTCTGCATTGGTCAATTGGACCAAGCTTGTACGAATTAAAATGTTAGGTCGATCGAGCCTATGGGATATATCATTCCTTATTATTGTGTTAGCGTCTTCGCCTCCTCGGTATTGCTTCTTGCATTGTACGGTGCCAGTATGCAGCCGTGAAGTGACGCATGCGGCTAAATTGTTAGGCGTTGCTATCCTATTGTTCATTGTTACACGGCACTTAGGGCCACAAGAAACTTTTTTTTCTTTTGCATATTGTCAGGCTTAACACGTTGGCTTTTTGCGTGCAAATGAGCTAGTGGCATGCCAACACTTGTCATATTCAAGAATGCATTGACCAAATTATGTATACCACGAGTGTCTTACATGGCAAAACATGAAAATCTTGACACAGATTTGGCCTCGATAATACCAAAGAGGTTTTAGTCATAGCAGACAATCATGGGGATATCCAAGGTGACTGGCATCGCTGCAACAGCTCTTCTTGTCACATCTATTAGTTTGTGGGAGATCGGCATGAGAATTGCGATGGTTCCTTTTCTAGCCACCAGTTTTGTTGCCTACATTGTCACTGTTGCGTCCCATAATACCATCAACGTACCTTGGATCTTGGGGAAGAACTCGGAGGGGAGATTTCCTCTTTGGTCAAATATACTCTTTGGTCCTTTCTTGATGCTTGCTCGGGCATATGCAATGGTGAAGAGATTTTTGAGGAAGGAGTCTGTGTACGACAAGATTGCCGAAGGCCTATATCTGGGAGGTTGGCCGTTTATGTTGAAGCATTTGCCCCCTGGAGGTCCATCTGTTATTGATTGCACATGTGAGTTGCCAAGAAGTGCCTTTGTTCCTACTGATGAGTATCTTTGTGTTGCTACTTGGGATACAAGAGCTCCAGCACCATACCAAATTGAAATTGCGTCACGTTGGGCATGCGAAAAGAGAGCTGAGGGGAAACCGGTTTATGTCCACTGTGCATTTGGTCAGTAACAATCTTCTCTTATTATACATTCAACCTTTTGCGACTAATCAATATAGTGTCTATAATTTGATACTCTAGTTATGTACATATTTGTATTTGATAATTATTTTAACATTATATGAACGGTTGTATGTTTTGTGCATGATTTACACATCAGGTCATGGAAGAAGTGCTTGTGTCATGTGTGCAATTCTAGTAGCACTGGGCATTGCTGAAAACTGGAAAGAGGCTGAAAACATCATCCGAGAAAGAAGGAAGATAAAAATGAATGCTCTTCACCGGAAAACTTTGGAAGATTGGTCCAAACATCGAGTTTCTCAGAAAAAGGAAAATTAGCTGTGAGTCAATTTTATTTCTTACGTGATGTACTGGTTTTGTGATGTTAAAGCCTGTTCAAGTTCAAAACACCATAAAGTCATGTTGTTTAGGAATACCATAACTTTCTTACTTTGAACTAATCCAATGCACATGGCAATCATTTATGAAACGAGAAAAATCCTTCCTTTGGTAACTCTTTTATACGCTTGTTAGCTGTATGTGTGGTGCTCTTGTAAGCAACTCTTTTGACTGCATGCCCAATGTTTTGCAGTGCACACCTTTATTTATAATACAAGCAACCTTTCCAAAAGTTGGAGTCTTGGACTAGTATTAGAAATTTAGAACCATAATTGCAGAACTGTGCAGACCAAGATCTTGGTGTTTTACCTTGGAATATTGTAGCAGGGTTTCAAAGGCCATTCTTTTCATCCTACTACTTATTTATCTACTGCAAGCAGACAGTTGACTTGAGAAATTACTTATATGTAGCCTAGTAGGTGGAGAAAGATGCCGATTGATACAGATGACAGCATAATAACCAAATGTAGTTCGTAGTTCGGACTCAACAGCAACATCAATATCACCCTGACTGAGGTACCAGATTTGACATTTGGTACAAATTCGTGCAAACGTGCTCAGAGATTATCCCTGTGATAAAATTGTAAATGAATATCACGTGATTCCATCTATTGTATATAACCTTCTCTTCATTTCTCGGTAGTGTAGATTTTTTTTTCAGATTCTATTAGATAGCTCACCCATTCAATCCAAGATATTCTGGTTGTGATGCATGCTATTAGGTTCTGTTCTAAACAGCCATTACCTGTAGCCTTTTTATCATGTAGAAACTAGAAAGTGCTCTTATAAAAACGTAGGCTTGGCAGAAGTAACCACGAGAACACATAAATAAGTACTATTTCAACAATAAATTCTTGCTGTCTTTTTTTGTTCTCGCTCCACAATACATTAAACCATTTGACATCCCAGAAAAACTGTCATGAAAGTTCTATGCATTCTGAGAAATTCTCCCAGTTCTGGAGCTTCCCTTGTTTCCCAGCTCTCTTCTGTGTTTCTCACATATCTGCTAGATTGCATCCAAAACTTCTTACCAGTTGTTTTACTTTTGTCCCAACTCTGAAGATTAGTTCCAATATACATTTGAATCAGAAGGCTGAAAATTGGCTTCCAGATGGTTGTGCTGCAATGCTTAGCTCTCCACAATTGCCTTCATCTGCCACCATTATCCTGCAGGCAATACAAGCACCAGCAATAAATGGATTAGGGATGCTGTTGTGGATTCGTTCTATGGCAGGAAGTATGAACGAAGAAGAAGACGGCAAGTGTCCAGCGAAGCCAGTAAAGCTATTGTTTCAGACGGAACAGGAGTACAGGACTGTCGGACAATACGAGTCCGGTTCAGTTACGACAGTAATAAATATTTAGTTCGGTTTCTATTCTTAGAGATTGAGTCTGTTAGGAATTAGAGTCTAGTTTCATACATCGATGATTTAGTAGTCTTTATATATGCAGCTATGTATCTTGAGGAAGCTAAGCAATAAAAACAAAACTAGTTCAGTTCTTCTGTTTCTATCTAAGACGCGTTCAGAGCTTCCTCGCTGGTGGAGGACAGACTTCGCCGAGCGTCCGAAGGCGAACTCGGTTCTTCTCGTTATCCTTTGCGTTTTCGCTCGTCTGCCAAATACCAATTACTTCCTCCTCTGTCAGTTCATCGTAAGCCCTGCAGGAAGCAGACCCATACCAATCTGACATTAGTAAGCAACTTTCCCAGCTCATGGCGCAGCAGCAGCAGCAGCAGCAGATGAGCGGCGATTTAAGCGATCTAAAAAACCAGTCGCTGGCTCACAATCTCGCCATCACCAGACTGGAGAATGGCCACCCTGCAGTTCTCGGTCCCAATTTGTCGTTCGGCTTGGCGGTGACAGCCCCCGGCGATCAAGGGGACAAACGTGGTGCGGCGCCACGATTTCATAAGTTGGATTTTCCAACATTTGACGGCGACGGTGACCTGTTGCCCTGGTTGAATCGATGCGAGCAGTTCTTCCGCGGTCAACGGGCACTCGAAGAAGAAAAGGTATGGTTGGCTTCATATCATCTCACCACTTCAGTGCAGCAATGGTACTTCCAACTCGAGTGTGACGAAGGAATACTGTCTTGGGCTCGATTGCGATTTCGTAAACATCCGGTTTTGTAACACCCCGACCCGCAACCTGGGTCCAGAATGCTACCACTACACATTATTCATTACAAACTTTGCACAGCTAATTAAACAGCTAGACATATTACAGTAAAAGTAGTTTCTAGGGAGGGTGGTTTGCAAAAGTAACTACATGTGACGTGGATATTCTATTCCCCCTTCTTGAAGCATATCAACTTCGTCATTCACCTAGACATCAAAATAAGCAAGGGTGAGTCTGAAGACTCAGCAAGCACATAATATGAACGATAAACACTGCCACACAACATAAACATAACCACATCATTATCTTTTCATTAGTGCAATGCATCATAATTCTACATGCACCCTCATGCTCATGCTCATATGCATCTCATCAGTTGATACCGGTATCGCGGAGTGTTCACCCGTCGATGACACACTTTTCCCCATCTTCGTTAGGATGGGGTGCTTACATTGTAGGACTTTAGTCAGTCCCTACAGATGTAAGACTTCATTTAGAGCACACCGGATTAGTCATATATCTTTCTCACCGTCCTCACTGGAATAGTTACATGACTTTCTCACCGACCTGGCTCATGCAACCTTGCCATGTTGCAAATGCACATGTCCATTGTTATTAACATGATTCATCATTGTCATCATTAACAGGGTAGCATCATTACTTACCTCGTCCCATCGTTTTCGGCATCATCATATAAGCATCATCACATCACATTATCATATCACAAAATATCACATAATTCACACCATTTACATGCTATTGCCCTACCATGTACTTGCCTGTTAACCAAATGGAGCGGAGCAACGTGCGGATGACGCTGTTCCAGAACCTCCACCTGAACAAGCATCCCACCATACTCAATATGATGTAACAATACATGTACAAATACGGTCGACATCGTTCCTACACGCCATCGGACACAACCAACCCCTTCTCACCGGGCATTATACTACTGACCCGATGCCCAAGTTAAATAATATGATTAGAGATCTCTTCGTCAAATCTGGCGAGTAAAATTTATCCGCAAGCCCCCAAATTTCTTCCACCCCCCTCCTTTCTTTCTTTCCTCCCCTCCCTTTTCCCTAACTCCTGGCCGAAGCCACCCCTTCGGCTGCTTATCTTCTCATCTCCCCCCTCCTCACTCACTCATTCTCTCCCTCTCTCGGTGGCTCTCCCGGTCGATCCGTCACCTGCCAAAGCCGCCTCTCGCCGGCCGAGCCCAGCGCGCCGCCTCGCTCGGCCCCTCTCCTCTTGGCCGTCGGCCGGATCTGGCCCGGCGCCACCATCGGCGCCACCTCCTACGCTCGGCACCCTCGCTCGGTGCCGCTCCACCCGCACCTCATCCCTGGCTCATCTCCGACGTCTCTACCCTACCGAAGCCGCCAGCTCCTCTCCCACGCCCACGCCTCTCCTGCCCGGCCGTGGGTGCGCCTAACTCAGCCTCCGGCCGTCGCACGCCTCTCCTCGGTGCCGCTGCCTCCTACGAGCTCTACCAAGGAAGTCTACTTTCTCACCCCCTCCCCTTCCTCCCCTTACTTTACGCATGCTAGTGCCGATTGTGCTCTCTGTGATGCTAGCTCAATGGGTGGGGTTTGGATCGGGTACGACTAAGAATGGGGAAAGAACGAGGGTCACCTGGTTTGTCGGTTTCGATTTGGGAGTGTCGGGGTGGTGGAATGATGACGATGGTCTTGCCGTCAGTTTTGGTTGAGCGTGGCCGTCAATGTCAGGTCAAGGCCTACTGGGGTTGCCGCCGGCTTGCTCTCTCTTGTTCTCCCTACTCCCCCTGCTTCATCTTCTACTGCCAGCTGAGCGGTGCTTTACTTTGGTGGGAGCTCTCGGCTGGAAGAAAAATGGGATGGACAGTGGGGTGCTGGTTTGGGGGGATGAACTGGGGCTGGCTTGGTTCTTATCCCCTCCCCCCTCTCTCTCTCTCTTTATCTTACTGTAGAGAGGTAAATAGGTAAAACTTACCCTTACTGTTACAATTACTCATTGTCGGTGTTTTAGAACCGATCTTACGTAAAGATTGTTTGATTCGGGGGGTCTCCACAATTGATCACGCAGACGAGAGAGACACATAGATTTTTATAGAGGTTCGGGTCTTCTCAGGTGAGAATAACAACCCTACTCCTGTGTATCTTGTATTGGGTATATGGATTACAATCAGCAGAAGGTCTTACTCTAATACTGCTACTGACTGTCTTTCCAAAGAAGCCTCCTCTCACCATCTCTAAAAGATACCTATTTATACTATACTGTTGGGGCAGTTGTCGTTTCAGGCTAATTAAGCTCATTATTGCGTAATAATGAGAGTAATTACCGGAGTAGTAACCCCCACGTTGTTCAACGGTTATCAATCAGAGATAGTGGGGAATTATCTGTAGTTATTTCGGGTATAACTACGTAATTTGACTGCTCAGGTCCTCACTAGTAAATGGGCCTTCTGACGGGTGGACCCGGCTAATTGTGAGGATGTCGTAGCAGAACTTACGATTAGGGGATAATCGTAGAAAGAGCTTATGACTAGGTACTGGATCGTAGAAAGACTTACGATCGGATGTAATCGTAACAGGACTTACGATTATACTATAGTCGTAGAAATACTTACGACTAGGGGGGTGGTCGTAGAAGAGCTTACGACCACCTAATTTACTCCTCTCTTATAACATTAAGGGGTATATCATGTGACGTCATATTACATGATTATGGAATAATAAAATGAGGATTATCATATCCTCGTCACTCATTTTGCATTTTCTATTGGCATTACAGGTTTGGTCCTCCCATCCGTAGCAATCCGCTGGGCGAGTTAGCACACTCGGCAGACCGGTTCCATCGACGATTACCAAAAACAATTTTTGGCCCTTTTTGTGTCGAGTGGAGCGTCTCTCACCTCTCCAGCAGGTCCAACTTTTCACGGCTGGTCTCCTGCAGCCCATTCGTACTGATGTCGAACTGCAAAATCCGATCAATTTACAAATGGCCATGAGCTTGGCAAGCGCAATTGAACGCCGACTTGCTGTGGTGACCGGGGATGCAAGGTCGGTTCTGACTAAATATTCTACTGCCGCACAGCGGTCCCATAATGCATCTTGGACGTCCTCCTCCTCCATTCCACGGCTTCCCAGACCACCTGGCATCAATTCTTCACCGGGCGTATTGCCGACGCCACCTGCTGGTGCGGTCGGTTCACGTTTCCGACAACTTACACAAGAGGAGATAACCAAACGACGATTGAAAGGGTTATGCTACAACTGCTCGGAGAAGTTCACAAGAGGCCATAACTGCTCGTTCAAGGGTATCTACTTCATTAAGGTCGAAGGCGACGACGACATTGAGGACACCACACACTAACGAGGATTTGTACAGGTAATACGATGCAGTTACGAATTCATATCAACGGCGAAGCCTTACGGGCATTGGTCGATTCCGGGTCAATGCACACTTTCAGTGATGTTGGTTTGGTCGATCGTCTCGGCTTGTCCATGGATTCGCGGCCGGGTCTGTCAGTGATCGTGGCTAACGGGGATCGAGTTGCAGGTGTGGGGGTCTGTGCGCACACTGTGATCCTCATTGAACAAGAAATATTCTCAGTGGACTGCTTCGCTATTCCGCTTGATGGATTCGACATCGTTTTGGGCGTACAATGGCTCCGAACCTTAAGCCCAATCTTGTGGGATTTCAACAACCTTACCATGTCCTTTTGGAGGACTGATCATCAGGTCATTTGGACAGGGTCCTAGGTGACTGTACTGGCCCCACAGGCGTGGGCGTGCACAACCAAAGATCTTTTGGCTGAACTTCTTTAGGAATTTGCAGAGCTGTTTGAGCCTCCTCGCAGCTTGCCTCCGCCTTGTCCTCATGATCATCGTATCCACTTATTGCCGGGATCAACACCGGTAACAGTTCGACCATACAAATATCAGCAGTTGATGAATGATGAAATCGAGCGACAATGTGACGACATGTTAGCTCAAGGAATTATTCGGCCTAGCACTTCTGAATTCTCCTCGCCGGTTTTGCTTGTCAAGAAACACGATGCTTCATGGCGTTTTTGCGTCAATTATCATGCTTTGAACTCCCAAACCGTGAAGGATAAGTTTCCTATACCGGTCGTTGATGAGTTGCTGGATGAATTGAAGGGCGCACATTATTTCTCCAAACTCGACCTTCACAGTGGCTATCACCAGGTCCGTATGCATTCCAAAGATATCAAGAAGACCGCTTTCCGGACACATCAAGGCCACTTTGAATTTCTTGTCATGTCATTTGGCTTGACAAATGCGCCGGCTATGTTCCAAGACTTCATGAATGACATCCTCAAACCATTATTACGCTGATTCATATTGGTTTTCTTTATGATATATTGATTTACAGCTCAACTTGGTTGGCGCATTTACAGTATGTGAGAGCAGTGTTTTCAAGCCCTGCGACAGCATCAGCTGTTTTTAAAGAAGTCCAAGTGTGATTTCGATGAAACCTCCGTGGCATATCTAGGTCACATTATCGCTGGTGATGGGGGTGGCCATGGACCCAAGCAAGGTAACAGAGGTGGAATCTTGGCCAACGCCGACGTCGGTTCGTGCTTTACGGGGTTTTCTTGGTCTCACTGGATACTACCACAAGTTCATCCAAAATTATCTGACAAATGCGGTGTCTCTCACAAAGCTTCTCAAGGAGGGATTTTCATGGTCCTCGGAGGCGGATCATGCGTTCCAGGCTTTAAAGAAGACTCTTATTACTGGATCGGTTCTGCAATTTTCTGATTTTTCTCAATAGTTCATGGTTGAATGTCATGCCTCCAGTTCGGGCATATGATGTTAGTCGCTGGATTCTTGCTCTTGGTGATAGCAAGATCCTTACTCTCATCGAGAGGATGACACTTGGAGATGGGGCAAATTTTCTAGGTTTATTTCTCACACAATGCCATGCCAACTTTGAGGGTTGGGGATACAAATTTATAGGTCATCAACCACCAATCATATGCTAAGATGCTAGTCTAAGATGCTTTGTCCTAGATGCTAGTCAAGATCTTTGTCCTAAGATGCTTGTCCTAAGATCTTTGTCCTAGATGCTAGTCAAGATCTTGTCCTAAGATGCTTGTCCTAAGATCTGTCCTAGATGCTAGTCAAGATGCTAACACCGACCAAGGATCTTTGTCCTTGAAGGCGCAAAAAACCAACACAGAATTATCCATCATTCTCCCCTAAGTCTTGTGTGTCTCCTTGTAAGGAATCTGAGCCATCCCGATCCTGCGCGAAGGTCACGAACTTGATCCGCCCAAGAGACTTGGTCGGGAAGTCATGAGCCGGTCTTGGGTGTTGATGTAGTTGGCGGACACTCCCTTCATCGGTGCACTTCCGATGAAGTGATACCTCACCGGATGTGCTTGCTGCGCTCATGGAAGATGGGTTCTTCGCCAAGGCCAAGGCGGACTTGCTTGTCCACCACGAGCTCCACGCCTCGCGTCTCGCCAAGGAGATCGTCAGCGGTAGTGCGACCACGAGCACGAGTAGAAGCGGTAGTGGTGCAATGTACTACGCCGCAGACTAGACAAAGCCACTACTGCTGCTTGACCGATCGCGGTGATCGGACATTTGCCGAGAAATGCTGCGTCCGCCGTGCTCTTGCTCGTGTCGATGTCGCCGGCGTGGTCGCCGTCGTATGCCGATGAAGTGCGCCTGGCGGGGCACCTTGGGTAGTGCAAGCCGTGGTCGGAGGTGCCCACGACGTAGCGGAGGATCCTTTTCACGACGCTGGTGTTAAAGTCGTCGGTCATTTGCATGAACCGGTGATGTAGCCGACGGCGAACGCCAAGTCGGCCGCGTGTGGACAAGGTAGCGAAGGTGCCCACAATGCGCCGTCTGCGTCGCGTCCACCTCCTCCGCCGCTCTCACGACTCGGCTTGACCTCTCCTCCATAGGAGTGTGGGTGGGTTGCGATCGGTGAGGCCGCCCGACTCCACGATGCGCTTGGCGTGGCGATCCCGCGAAGAGAGATCTGAGTCGTCTGGTGGACCTCGATCCCGAGGTAGAAGGAGAGGCCCGAGGTCGGTCATCCGGAAGGTGGCCTTCATCTCCGCCTTGAATGCCTCGATCTCCTCCTCCTTGGTGCAGGTGATCACAAGGTCATCGGCGTGACGCCTATCGGCGGGCATTGCCTCCCTTGCCCGGCCGGTGAGACCGCGGCCTCGTGGCGCTCTGCTGGAATCCCATTTGCTTGAGGTGGAGTCGGCTTGGCGTTCCAAGCTCGCGGTGCTGCCGCAAGCCGTGAGAGCCTTGCGCAGCGGAGGACCTTTCTCTCTGCGGGGATGATGAATCCCGTGGTGTGGGCGTGAGACCTCCTCCTTCAAGTCGCCGTTGAGAAAGCGGACTTGGCGTCCATGTGATGGATGCACCGCCCTCCGGGCTGCGAGGGCGGGAGAGGCGCACGGACTCCATCCGTGCAGCAGCGAAGAGCATCGTCGGTCGACTCCCTCTGCTTTGGCGAAGCCACGTGCCACGAGCGCGCCTTGTGCTTGATCACCTCTCGACCTCGTCTTTCTTGAGCTTGAAGACCCACTTGAGAGATGGCGTGGTGGCGGGTGGAAGATCGGCCGGCTCCCACGTCTTGTTTCGCCGGCGGCGTCCATCTCCTCTGCATCGCGGCACGCCATGCCGCGTCTCTCGCCTCGGTGAAGGAACGAGGCTCGCCGTCGTCTGTGCGAGTGCGGCTCGCCTCGGTCGCTGCGCCGATTCGAGGACCGGCTCGCCGAGGAGGTCGTCCCATCATGCGATAGCGTGAGGCTCGCCGCCGTGGTAGGCGTCGATGTGATCCTCGTCGTTGGACAGCGGAGTGGCGAACTCCACCGTCTGGCGCTCGTCGTGGGCGAAGGCTGCCGTCTGAGCCCGGCTGAAGTAGGCGCCGGTGTAGAAGAGCGGCGTGGTGGCGGTCTTGGCGGTGGACTCGCGAGCACGTGGGCTTGCCGGCTGGTGGTGGCGGTGGTGAAGGACTCGGCCGGAGGTGGTGGCGAGCGAGGTGGTGGGGTAGGCGAGCTCGGTGAAGGCGAGTGTTGGCTCCCCGCCTCCTCGAAGTGGACGTAGTCGACGACGAAATCGTTGGTTGTCGGAGTCGAGCCGTCATCCACCATCTTGTCCCACGTCCAGCCCCGCCCTTCATCGAACACGACGTCACGCGTGATGCGCACGCGCCGTGTCGTAGGGTCGAGGACGCGGTAGGCCTTGGCGCCTTCCGCGTAGCCGATGAAGACTCCTGGCGTGCTCTGGTCGTCGAGCTTGCCGACGTGGTTGAGCTCCTTGACGAAGGCCAGGCAGCCGAAGACACGGAGGTGGCTCACCGCGGGCTTGCGCCCGTGCCAGGCCTCGTATGGCGTCTTGCCGTCGAGGGCCTTGGTGGGAGAGCGGTTAAGCAAGTGAACGGCAGTCATCACCGCCTCACCCGAGTAGAATGCCGGCATCCCTCTCTGCTTGAGGAGGGCGCGGGCGGTGGCCACCACCGTGCGGTTGCGGCGCTTCGGCGACGACGCTGCTCGCGCGGGGTGTGCGGCGCGGAGAAGTGACGATGGATCCTCGTTGGCGCGATGCGCTGCGAACTTCGGCCGCCGTGAACTCACCGCCGTTGTCCGTCGTGGGACCGGCTTGCGGCGCACTCCGCCTCCGCAGCAGCTTGAAGGCGCTTGATGGCGTCGCGCGGTGCCTTGACGTCGGCGGGACAGCCCATGTAGCGGGACACGTCGTCGGCGAGGAGGAGGAAGTAGCGGCCTCGGTGTAGCCGTGTCACGCAGGCCACGAGAGGTCACCGTGTCGAGCTCGGCTTCTCCTTGGCGCGAGCTCGCTGGCGAGGAAGGGCGCGCGCGGCTTGGTGAGGCGCGTGTCGCGAAGCGCTCCGCGTGGTCGGCGTCGCGCATGCCCGCACCATCTCCTTCTGCCGAGCCGCTCGGGGCCTCAAAGTTGAGGTGCCCAAAGCGCTCGTGCCACCTCAGCGTCGTCGTCGCGGCGGGCTGCAAGACAAAGAGGTTGCGTCACTTGCGGCGTGAAGGGCGTGGCGGTTGCTCTGTTGACCTTGACGAGGAGCGGCGGCGATGATCCTGGATCGCGACACCGTGCTCGATCTCCGCGCGCGATCCGTTCTCATCCGGTGTCCCAAGGCGATGATGGAGTTTCTCAGCGCGGGATGTAGTAGACACCGGTGGCGGCCGGTGCTCGCCGATCTTGGCGATGAAGGCAGCAGATCCGCGCCCTTGATCTCCACGGCGGGGCGTCGCGAACAGCGGTGCCTCGAGCGCTGGTCGAGCTCGGAGAAGAACTCCGCCGCCCGGTCATGTGGTGGGTGGCGCGGTGTCGAGCACCACCGTCGGTATTGTCGTTGCGGGCCGTCGCCGAGGAGGGCGTGTGCTGGCTCTTCAAGGTGGAGAGAGCCGCTGCGGTCGGTGCGGCGGAGGTAGTTCGATGCTCGCATGAGCAATGAACGGCCGGCTGCTCCTCCTCCTCCGCTGCGCGGCGTAGGCTGGCCGCGTCGTGGTCGTCGACAATCCTTGGCCCAATGACCGAAGCTTGCGCGATTGTGGCAAGAGTCGTCTCGTCGGCTTTGCTTGCCCGGCGCGCCTGGCGCCTCCGGTCATCACCCTCGGCGCGTCCTCGCGCCCTGCACGGCGTCTTTGCGCGGCTTGCGCGCGCTTGCCACGCTGCGGCGCTGTCATGGAAGAAGGCTCCCCTTCTTCCTGTCACCTTGGCCGCGACCACCGCTCCAGTGAGGGAGCTTCCGCCAATGGTGACGGGTCGAGAGACGCCGTGGCTCATCGTTGTCAACGACCTTGAGGCGACCGCGCCTCCTCGATCGTCATCGTGGAGAGGTCGGCGAGACTTGATCGGCGAGCCATCCGCTTGTACTTCTGGGGGCGCAATGGAAGAGCTTCTCCACGCTCTCTCCTCGCCGTAGGTGTCGTCGCGAACTGCGCCATCTTACGCAACAAAGTGTTGAGACGGAGAGCAAAGTCATCAACGTCCTCACCGCTTGAAGGCGGGTTCTCCCACTCCTTGCGTAGTATGCGCAATGTAGACTTGCGAGCGCGATCGCTGCCGTCGTCTTCGCGGCGATGGCGTCCCAAGCCTCTTTGGCGATCCGCTTGTTAGTAGCGAAGCGCATCTCGGGCGGGGCTGCGGCGATGAGAGCATCCAGCGCCGTCGATCCTGGTTGTAGTCGGCGTCGCCGTGCGGACGCATCCACATATGCCGCACTGGAGCTTTACCCTCATCACGCGACCCACTCGGCGTAGTTGGTCTTGGTGAGGTAGGCCACCGCGCCGCCGGCCGGCGTCCTGACGGCGGCACGGTACTACTCGTGGTGACCACGGTGCCGACCGGGAGAAAGCGCGTCGCTGTGAAGGCGCGCTCTCGCCGACCCGTCTGCCGCCGCCGTCGTGCCTCCTCGAGGCGCCCGCCCGCGCGTCCGCGCTGTCTGGCTGCCGCCGCTCTCGTGGCGTCTTGCGGCGCCCATGCGCCGCTGCCACGCGCCCTCCTCCAGCGACTCAAGGTCGCGTCGCTCGCTATCGCGAAGATGGAGCCGCTGGCTTGCCGCCAGAAACCTCGACCTCGGCTGCCGCCGCTGCCTTGCGCATCTGCCGCCGCCCGCCTCCGCCTCCACTGCTGCCGCCCGCTCGCGTTGCTAGCCTTGACGCCCTTTCGTCGCCGCGGCTTTGCCGCCCGCTTCGCTCGCGTTCCTCGCCACGGCGAGTTCGGCTTCTTCGCGCGCGGCGTGCTCGGCGGCGAAGGCGAGGCATCTGCGGACATGGCGCGACGAGAGCTGCTGCGTGGAGAGAGCGCCTCGATGAGCTGCCGCTCGTCAAGCAGAGGAGGAGGTGGCGGGAGGCAGCGGAGCTGCTTCTGCTGGTTGGAAATTTGCTGCTGGGTGAAGCGAGTTGGAGAAGGAATTGAGCGGGAGATGCTCGGTTACGAGGATACTACTGACTCGATACCACTTGTTAATCTGGATTCTTGCTCTTGGTGATAGCAAGATCCTTACTCTCATCGAGAGGATGACACTTGGAGATGGGGCAAATTTTCCGAGTTTATTTCTCACACAATGCCATGCCAACTTTGAGGGTTGGGATACAAATTTATAGGTTGTCAACCAGCCAAGCATATGCTAAGATGTTGTCCTAGATGCTAGTCAAGATGCTGTCCTAAGATGCTTGTCCTAAGATGCTGTCCTAGATGCTAGTCAAGATGCTGTCCTAAGATGCTGTCCTAGATGCTAGTCAAGATGCTAACAGCCAGTCAATGATGCTGTCTTTGAAGGGCAGCAAAAACCAACACAGAGAATTATCCATCATATGAGCGGTTTTACATCAAGGCGATTGTCCAATTGCGTTCTTTAGTCGTGCTGTTGCGGCCCATCATATCAAGTTGGCAGCTTATGAACGCGAATTGATAGGATTCGTACAAGCCGCCCATCATTGACGGCCTTATCTTTGGGGTCGTAGCTTCGTTATCCGAACAGATCACTATAGCCTGAAATTCTTGCTTGATCAGCGTCTATCAACTGTTCCTTAGCATCATTGGGTAAGCAAATTATTTGGGTACAAGTTTTTAGTGGAGTACTGTTCGGGCAAACAAAACGCTGTGGCTGATGCCTTGTCTCGTCGTGATGAAACGACTCTGTCCTTACATGCTCTTTCTGCACCCCAATTTGCTTGGTTTGACATGCTACGTTAGGAGATTGCTGAGACACCGAAATTGATGTCTAGGCGTGTGCATATTCTGGAAGGTCATGAAGGAACGGATTGGACAGTTGTGGATGATCTTATTCTTCACCGTGGCCGCGTGTTTGTACCGGCATCCTCTGCCTTATGGTCGAGCCTGTTGGTCGACGTTCATGGGTCTAGCCATGATGGCGTCCAAAAAACTATTCACTGTCTCGGTTCGTTTTTCTACTCACCGGGGCTCGTTCAGATGGTGCGCACTTACATCAAAGGTTGCTCGGTATGTCAATGTAATAAAACATCGCATTTACACCCGGCAGGCCTCTTACAGCCATTAAACATACCGCGCACGGTGTGGGACGATATATCGATGGATTTTATCGAAGGTCTTCCAAAGGTGCTTGGTAAATCAGTCATCTTAACAGTGGTTGATCGATTTTCAAAATACGCGCATTCATCGCTCTTGCTCATCCTTATACTGCCAATTTGGTGGCACATGCATTCTTCGACCAGGTTGTGCGATTACATGGCATTCCTTCTTCTATTGTCAGTGATCGCGACCCCGTTTTCACTAGTAATTTTTGGACAGAGCTCTTCAATCTCTGTGGAACTAAGCTCCATCACAGTTCGGCTTTTGGATGGAGGTTGTTAACAGGATTATTACTATGTATCTTCGTTATTTATCGGGCAATCATCCCAAGCATTGGGTTCAATGGCTTCCGTGGGTAGAGTTCTATTATAACTCCTCTTGCCAGTCCGCGTTACGGGAAACTCCTTTCCATGTTGTCTACGGTCACGAACTCAAGATCCTCCATTGATTGTGTCATATCATGCAGGTCCCGCGAGGGTGTCTGCCGTCGAACAATAGATAGAAGATCGGGACGAGTTCCTTTCAGAAAGTAGAGACAGGTTGCTGCAAGCTCAGGTGGTTATGAAACGACAACATGATCGTCACCATCAACAGTAGCAGTTCAAGTTGGGTCAATGGGTGTGGTTAAAGCTTCAGCATCATCCAGCAATGACGGCTACCGGCCGGGCATCTAAGTTGAGCCCTCGTTTCTACGGGCCTTTTCAGGTAATAGTGTGTTGGATCAGTGGTGTATCGTTTGCAGCTACCGCCCGCGGCACGAATTCACAATGTGTTTCAGGTCGCTTTGCTCAAAGAATTTCATGGTGAGCTGCCAAATTCTATTATGCCATTTCTTGGGTACCATTACAAGAGTTTCGAGACCGTTATCCGAGTTTTCAGCTCGAGGACGAGCTGATTCTGCAGGAGGGAGGAAATGTTGTGGATTCGTTTTATGGTAGGAAGTATGAACGAAGAAGAAGACGGCAAGTGTCCAGCGAAGCCAGTAAAGCTATTGTTTCGGACAGAACAGTACTGTCCGACAATACGAGTCCGGTTCAATTAGGACAGTAATAAATATTTAGTTCGGTTTCTATTGTTAGAGATTGAGTCTGTTAGGAATTAGAGTCTAGTTTCATACATCGGTGATTTAGTAGTCTTTATATATGCAGCTATGTATCTTGAGGAAGCTAAGCAATAAAAACAAAACTACTTCAGTTCTTTTGTTTCTATCTAAGACGCGTTCAGAGCTTCCTCGCTGGCGGAGGACAAACTTCGCCGAGCGTCCGAGGGCGAACTCGGTTCTTCTCGTTATCCTTTGCGTTCTCGCTCGTCTGCCAAAGACCAATTACTTCCTCCTATGTCAGTTCATCGTAAGCCCTGCAGGAAGCACACCCATATCAGATGCATCCAGAAAAATAGTACTACAGCTGCTGATCCTATTCTTCCTTTAGGCCCTTACAGAATTTGGTTAGTTGGCTGAAATAGTTGAAAAATCTAGAGAAAAGCGACAGAAACCATGTATAGTTCTTATATTGTAAACCACAGCATGCATTTCATTTTGTCAATTTTTTGAAGGTTAAGAGGTCCCTAAAGGAACCACCCCTGATTATATTAAGCGTGCCCTGATTATATTAAGAGGTCCCTTTAGAGACCTCTTAACCTTCAAAAAGAAATGAGAAAATAAAGTACATGCCATGATGTACAAAATAAGCTTGCTGACTTCTGATTGCTGGTAGGATGGTGCATGGTGCCAACTGCCAAGGTCCATTCCATGCTGATTTAGTGGGGGACATCTCGGTATATTAATTTAGATGCTTCATGCCTCTATTAAGCCATGGATCAATGATATGTACTTGAAATTTTCCAATCATAGACAAACACTACCTTCAACAACTACAGGTAGGAGACTTTATTAACCCCAAAAAATCAACTACAAGTAGGACACTGGGGTAGGAATTGCATGGTACTTACTCTCGAGGGCGAGAAGGCCAGAGGGAGCTTAGGGCACGGAGGCGGTTACGGTACTCGCCAATGGCCAAGAAACATCGAGCTGCCTGCCTAACTGTCAGAACCCTGTGCATCTGGTGAAGAGTCTGCTGCCTCAAGTTATCGGCCTGGAAATTGCATGTCACAAGTGTAGTTTTAGTACATTTTGCAGGATCCTTATTCTTGGCAGCAAAAAATTAAAGCAGATGCTAGTAATAAATTTGTTCTGATTACTCCATGTTATGGTTAAACAGCTGCACTCCAATAGAAGGATAACATTACAAGTTTAGGTGACAAGTCATTTCTTTGTACAATGCAGAGACAGCAAGATCTCTACATTATGGCATAAGATATTAGAAAGGGGGGAGTTGCAAACTCTGGAGTATCTAACTTTTTTTCGTTCTCTTAAATGGACAAATTGCTTTTTTTTGGCACAGTAGTAGCACTGAATACTGATGAGGTTTGATATGATACAGGTGTGGGCAGAGAAATAAAATTCCCCTGAATGCAGCACTGTTGCTACAGATTTTTAGTTTTTTACACCTACAAGTTTTATCAAGTGGCTTAATTACCCATCGACAAAGTTGTGGCAGTCCCTATCTATATACATCGACAGAATAATGAAGATTGTAGAGTAGTGAAAAACTGAAAAAAAAAATCTTTACCTGTATGACAAAACCTTCATGGTTGGACAACTCGCCGAGGGCAAGGGCCATATGACCCATGAAGCTCCCAATGTTATCTTCCTCGATCAGAGACCCGCTGGCCACCGTGTCAGCTAGTGACTGATGCAGCTGCTCCAGGCCCTGGGAAAGAGCTTCCTCTGCTTGCTGTAATGACTGTTGGAGGCTGCAGATGCCAACCACTTGCTGTTCAGTCAGGGGATCTAGCTGGGGTATCAGTGTCTGCAGCAACATGAAAAATATGTAATGAAATTACAAAACCATATATGTACTTCGAGGATGAGCTCAGATTTAGCTTGATTTCATTTTCCTCGACTGAATTGGTTGGTGATCTATTTGCATATTAAACTGTGAATTGAGCTTCATCCTTTTGATGTCAGGTGCATTTTCTGACAAAATTTGCCTTTGCCTCAATTTAGCAAATAGCAAGTTTGGAGAATGCCATAATCATGTATACTGCAATTTGATATCAAGCGTTTCATTCAGACATCAGTCCATACCTTGAGCAGATCTGAGGGCCGGAACCCGCCCATCCAGAGGAAGCACCGCTCGGCGGGGGTCGCCCACATCCCGGTGATGAGATGGAACACGTCGGACTTCGCCGCCACGCCCCGGAGGCGGAATAGCTCGTCGTAGTGGGTCAAGGTGTGGTCGACGATGGCTCTGAGGTCACTGTCCGGCAGGTGCGCGTGCAGGCCGCCCTGGAGCTCGGCCATGCGCCGGCTGTGGTCGTCCAGCCACCGGGCGTACTCGACGTCGAACATAGCAGCGCCTGGAAATGGATGTCACAGTCAGGCAGCTCAGTATCAGTGAATAGCTACAACTACGCAAATGTTAAAATGTATGCATACATTTGGATCAGTAATTATAGCAAATTGGATATTATTGGAGTAACTGATGATGAGAACGATGATACTGATGATTAAATTTACACACCTGAGCTGGTGTTTCCACCTGGAGCTCCTCCAAGCAAGAGGCCCTATACCAAACGCAAACGACCGGTCATTCAGATTGCACTGTATAAGATCGTATAGACAGATGTGCATGATCAGACAGTACACATAAAAGGATAAGTGTAAAAAGTACTACCTGGGAACGAGCTCGCTGCAGATCGTTCTCCAGCTGAACAAGTTTCAGCTTGCCGCTCTCAAGCTGCTGAATATAAGCCTATGATCGATATAGAGATAAAGCTGTCAATAACTTAAGAAATTCACTGCTGAATACTTCAGTTTCCGAGTAGGCAATGCTCAGAACATTCACCTTCTTTCGCAGTCGGCTTTTACGCGCAGCCTCTCGGTTCTGAGCTAACCTTCTAATCATCTGGTGATACCAATAGAGAAGAACTCATCATCTCAAATTGTCAGATGCTGGATGGACATAATCATGACTAGATTGCATTGCATGGCCCTGACTCGGAGCAAAATCTATCGCCAAAATTTCGCCGGTTACCGGTGTTATCGGTGGCCGGTGGGGTCTAATAAATCTTTATACCGGCAAAAAAATCGGATTTATTTAATTTTCATCCAAATTAAAATTTCAATTCAAAATCTAGATAAATTTTGTATTTACATCTAAAAAATTAAAATTTCAATTCAAAATCTAGATAAATTTCGTATTTACATCTGAAAAATTAAAATTTCAATTCAAAAATTTCGTCCGAAATTTCCAGTAACCAGGGAAAACCAGTTGTATCTCCGATAAAATTTTCTTACCGATGGTGTTTTCCCTCGTCCCTGTGCATATTTGCCATGCATGCACGATTGCACACGGCAGCACAATCTAAGCATCAATCGAGAGAACGAGATAGATACCTTTGGATCAAGTGTTTTGCCAGTCTTTTCTCTATGATTGGAGCTTGTTGTCATCTTCTGCATGCCAAGTGGACATGAACAAGCTAAGTCCCAAGATGCAAATTACTACACCTATGTGCTGTTAGAAACTAGGAGAGAATTGGAAGAACAGTGCTATATTGCTATGCATATGTGTCTACGACTCTACGGTGTAAACCATATAGTGTGATCTCTACATGCACGTTACATCAAACACAAATAAAAAACAGTCATGTACATTTGGTGGAAGCCACCCACTCTAACAAAAGGCAAAAATTGGTTTTGCCTTTTGTTTATGTTGCTGTCGCGCCCTAATTTGCAAAAGTTCCCTTTCAGTTTAGTGTGAATTAATTAGTTGATATAAGTATTGGGTAATTATTCACCCAATATGATCTTGGCAGTTCATCAATTGACCAGAAAGTACCTAAAGTACCACTGACCAAAGTGCCGTTATTTAAGTATCAGTTGGTGCTATTAGGCACAATTTTTGCAAGCTCGAGACAATATTGTAAGGATGCTCACTTGCCGCCTATTGCAGCACCAATGGCAGCACTAATCTAACGTGTCCTCTACTAGACTTATCCATACCTCTTCTATTAGAAGAGAAAAAAACTAGAATGACTGGTTCTTGTGGAAGATGTTGTCTATCCTCCTACAAGTAAGCTCAATCAAATGAAAAATTGCGAGGATGAGTGATCATATTCTTCACCTAATACTATAGCAAACACTGGTCCCATGGAAGAAGCCTCAGGAGAAACAAGCTGGAACTTTCTATAGGGCCAAATGATTCACCTAAAGTGTTGGGATCGGCGATATTGGGAGCCGCAAGATCTTAAATGCCCCTGAACAGTGGGTTCTTCTACCTATAGGAGCATTAAGCTACATGAGCATCTTGGATGTTGTGGGCAAGCTAGTGACATGACGCCACACTAGGGAACAATGCATTGCATTTGCATGACAAGATGACCAGGAGATTTCTTTCAAAAAAAAAAAGATGACCAGGAGAGATGATGGAGAAGCAAAGAACACAGACACATCCAAGAGACAAGTATACCAACGCATCAAGAAACTGCAGCATGTGGAAGCAGTTGATATCATCACAGTAACTCACAAGGCATACCTTGTGTTGCTGATGTTGCTGCTGCGGAATTTGACCAAACTGGCTTGCCATGTTTACTACTGCTCCCTGCTGATCTGATGAGGCCTTGTGGTTGCTATTGTTCTTGATGCTGCTCTCCGAGTCTGTGCTGTCTGCTGTCACATTTGAACCCTCCTACATGCCAAAGCAAAAGCAAGAGCTCAGTACACAGCTGTAAGCCTGTGTAACTTTATGCATGGATAGCTTTTCCAACTTTTGTAATTTCTTGCTACTAGCTATAGATGCACAAATACAAATACATGTAGACTTGTAGCTAGTCCATCATACCTTGGGGGTGTGAAGAGACCTCATAGGCCAAGATGGGAAGATGTCCAATGTAGGCAGCGGCCTAGCTGTAACTGTAGCAGCAGCAGTAGTCGGGAAGGCTGCAAGAAGATATCACAGGGGAGGAGATCAAGAAATGTATCCGCAATATCAGAGGTGAAAGGCTAAAGGCTGCACTGGGATCACAAGGGAGGGAAGTGGACCATTGTGGCAGTGAAAGTGAGTGGAATTTATTCCCTTTGAGCTGTGCTTGCAGAGAGCCAGAGAGTTGGTACCTAGGGTGGTACTTGTACTACTACTATGGAGACTTGTTGCACTCTAGAGAGGGAGAAAAAGAAGACACACCACACACAAGCAGCACAACTGACAATTCTGCTGCTCTTGCATGGTTACTTTTGACTACAATGCCCTAACCTCTTGGTAAAGTGCCTCACAAAGTTGTATGTTTTTGGTCTTGGTCACACGCGCGCGCGCGCGCGCGGGGGCGGGGCCGTGGGGGGCGGGGAGGGAGAGAGAGAGAGAGAGAGACGTGCGTACGCGTGGTTTCTCCATGATGAGCAGAGGTGGTTGCAGTTTGTTGAGTCCTCCTGAGAGTGGCGACCTGATGCATGAGAGCCTCCTCTAGTTCTCCAAAATAGGTTGCTCCTCCTTGCTCGCTGCCAGGCACGCAAAAGGGCAATTAATACCCATTATCATGAGCGCAACAATATTGGGCTGCTGAATTATTGGGCAAAATGATCTACATAAATATTCTTGTGTACCTAGGAAAATATGCAGCAAGCATGAAGAACAGTAATAAACAAAAAGGCCACCAATATCACAAAATAAGGAATAGAAAGAGAAATAAGGATTAAACAAGTTTGACTGAACTTGAAAGGAAGTTCATGGTGCAGCTCATGTTTCTTGCTGTCCTTGCATAAATTGTTATCACCAAAACGGGAAAAAGAAGGATGGAAAAAACGAAATAATCACACACACACACAGAGAGAGAGAGAGAGAGAGAGAGAGAGCTCTTACAAGATGTTTGCAGAAGGCATGGAGTTGGACATGGTGCCATGAAAGCTATAGCCAAGAACACGAGGATTCTGCCTTGGATGTCCCGAACTACTACTAGTCTCTCCCATCCTATGAGGCACAACCACAATATGATCCGGGTATCTCTGAACCAGAAGCTCAAATTCTTCTACCTCCTCTAGAGAATTAGCGACCTTGCTTCTGCACTCAGGACACAAAAAACATCACATGATCACTAGTTCACTACTACATAGTACATACACCTATCTCAGCAAACACAAGTGAAGAAGATGGGGTCAAAGAACATACCAAGATCTTGGCTTATACCACAAGCAAGAGCACAAATGAGAACGGAGTAGGTATCATAACAGTACTGCGGAGAGGGAAACCAGTGTAGGAGGCCAAGCAGGCTTGGCTTGGCTTGGCCGTTTCTGTGTTCTGCTGCTCTTGCTCACCTTGCAGCTTCTTGATATATCTGGCACTGTAATAGCTTCTGCCTCCTGGGGCATACTAATCCCACAGTCCACTCCAGAGGAAGATCTTGTCCTTTCTAGGCTGGTGCTGTTCTTCCCTAGCCTTTGATCTGAGAGAGAGAGACAAGGTCTAGGGTCTTGTCTTCACTTGAAGGCTTTTGTCATGAAGCCACAGGAATCCCTGACTGCACTCTTATCACATTAGAACTGACTGCTCTCTTTGGTTGGCCCCAGCAAGTCTAATTTCTTTATTTCATGCTCACCCTTCTTTCTCTTCCAAGGCTGAAAGGTAGACCTGTAGAATGTAGATGGTTGGATATGGGTTGAAATACTTTTCAATTGTTATGAGCAGTACACAAAATTACAATTTCACACAGGTGAGAACAGAATCTTATGGGCTATTGAAAAATAATTGTTCTTGGAGCAACTGTTTTTTTCTACTCAATAGTTCAAGACCATCTCTCCCATTTAGACTTTGACCAAGTTTATGATCTGATTCAATATATAGATCTTCGATTTAAGACGGCTTACCATATAATTAGTTGATCTCTATGGAGTAAATTTATTATACAAACTTAACCTATCGGATGACAGACATTATAGTACTACACAAACATTGTGAACCTTCTATGAATACTAACAATTCCTTATTGAACTGTAGACATGCAAGTTTGGTAAAAGAGAAACTATACATAATGTATTGCTAATTTAAAATAGATTAGAAATACGAAGATAAAATGACGGAACTAACTAAAAGCATTGCCTTGAGGTAAAACTACAACAAACAAATCTAACTTTAAGGAAATCTTATATCTATAAGTACCATTTGATTTATATATTCTCCAATATTCAATATACAATTATGCAGTCAGTAAGTATACTAAGCAAGAAACCAACTGGACAGAAGACGCATTTTAGTCTTTAATTTCCTGAATTTAATTTGTTCGGCAGCTTCCCCTGTTAATGAGTCAACATCCATGCCTTGTCAAACAATACCTAAACCCACACCTCGCCAATCATATCATATCCGTTTCCGCAATGCAGAGCTAACTTATTAAATTTTGGGAGTCCATTGTTAAGTCTAGTCAATCAGAGAGGGCTTGTTTGGTTAGTATGTTCACCTGTACTTTTCGTCGTACATTTAAGCTAATTTTTTTAAACGAATACATTTAAGCTAATTACTCCATTGCAAGAATGCTTGTCCTCGTCAACTCACGGCAATGTGAGCTGCATGCTGAATACTGACATAGTGACATTTGATTGATGTACAATGCATTGAGCCTCCTTTATATATGTTTTAATATCTCCAGCATAGGTATTAATTAGACAGCAGCTCAAAGCACCACTGCCATGTATACAGCAAATCCAAAACTTCTCCATTGTTCCCCAAATAATAGGTACCACTGACATTATGCTTCGACTGATGTATTTTACTCGACACTATGTACAGTGGTGAAAAACAATGTTTAATTAGCATATTTATTAAATAGAAAGAGAACTCCATTATTGTGTGATTCCACATCAGATGCTCACAAAGAATCATATAAATTTGGTCCGTAAAGTGTTATACTACCATGATCCCTTGTTAGTTTATCACCGTTTCACCAACAACAAAGAATAAAGCCTTTTTTAAGGGTGAAGAGGAGCTGGAATTAGAACAGACGTCACTTTCATTTTACACTTGGAAGATGAAAGTACTTGACTACTTTATGCTGTGCCTATTATTTTCCTCACCAACTATTTTTCTGACAATGATTGATTAAAAAAGGTGCCCAAGACATTACAAAAGTGAAATGTATATGATTGGATTAGGTGATGCATGAACCTAGCTACTAGCAGAATTTTTTTTTATACCTATTCCCATCCCATAATAATCTTCAAATAGCAAGTTTGGATGCATGCTTAAAAGTTGGTACAGTAGTTGAAATCTCACTCACAATTTGAAGTAGTTCGTTTAGCTAGCTTCTATCAATTGTAGAACTAAGTGGTGCTGGTCAGATTACATTAGTAGTTTCTTGATTAATTAGTTGTGTTGTTGAATACAGTTTCAAGAAACATGGTAGGAGCTAAAAATTACTAGCTGGCTAAGATGTATGCATGCATGACATGAGGATTAGGTCATTCCTTCTGTTGGAAACTTCCAAATATAGGTGACTCACTTACGGCATGTGTGCGACCACCCGTACGTATGATAGATGATTGGAGAGCATGTACCTCCCACATTAAAAAAGATTTGTGTATTTGATTGAGTTGAGATATCAGCTGATGTACTGGGAATTATCTTTCTGCTCATCTGCAGAAATAGTTGCATTACCCTGTGTTCATCTACAAAATGGTATTGTTCTTTTTATAGTGACAACTGACAACCTTAATGAGATTTTTTTTCTTTTAGCCCATGGTGCCACCTGAATTGCGAGACTAGCTCCCTTGATCTGAAAATTTCAAATTTGACCCCCTCCTGAGCGCGGAATGACCGTAGATCGACACATGTCGCTTAATTTCTGCGCTCGAGGGGCTCGAAAACCTGGTGATCAGTGCGGCATTTCAACCAGCACGGGAACGAGCACAGCATCGCAGAAGGTGGCGGGCCCGACCGCTTTCTGCGCCACCGGAGCATGGTAGCCCGCTGGCTACCTTCCGCGGTACTGGAGCGCGGAAAGGGCAGCAAAATCAGCACCGAGCATTTCATGCATGCAAAGCAAGAAGCAATGTCAAGCATTTAATGCATTCAAAGCACAACAAGCATTGACATTTAATGCATGCAAAGAAGTTACGCCATTTCCCGTGCTCCTCTGCCGCGGAAAGCAGCCAGCCAATTTGGGGAAAATGAGCCGACAACCTTCCGCGGTCCGGCAGCGTGGAAGGATTCCAGGCCCTCCACCTTCCACGGCGTTGTACTCGTTCTCGCGCCGGTTGAAATGCCGCGTTGGCCAGCAGGTTTCCGCGCCCCCTGAGCGCGGAAAGCGACACGTGTCAACCTCCGGTCATTCCGCGCTCGGAAGATGGCCAAATTTGAAATTTTTAGGTCAATAGAGCTAATCTTGCAATTCAGATAGCACCATGAGGCCAAAAGAGAAAAAAAATCCATTATTGATGATTCAGTGGCAAACAAAGGATTAAAATCACAAGTCTAGGCGCATGGACTATATATGACTTCTATGCAACAACCAAGTCAATATACACACGCAGAATTGCCTATCATGTTAAAAGTATGCATGTACATACACCATGATCACTAAGTCACACAATCTACAGTTCCAAATTCTTCAACGTTTACATCTTCTGCGTGGATGATGATGCAAAAGAGGAAACCTTATTTCCTAGTTGCACTGTTAATAACTTCCAAATCCAATTTTAATGCGGAATTTTTTTTTATCGAATAGTAATTCGATTGTCGCGATCGAGTCTAAACAGTAACTTTTTATGAGCTACAGAATTGGGCAAAATTCATAATCACAACACCGTAATCGTAATCACAAAGCGACCGTCGAATTAGCACAAACAAAAAGGGGTTAGAAACTTAGGGGGCCCTCACCGCCTTGCACTCTTGGTGGTGAAGGTGGACCGCGCGCCGGTGACCGGTCCCCAACGCCGCCGGCCGCCGCCCCTTCCTGGCCCCCTCCATCCCGCCAGCGCCGCGCTTCCGCAACTTCCCCACCGCCGCCCATCACCGGCACTTAATTGGGAAGGTCGATGGGCGCCTCCTCTGTCGCCACTCCATGGTCTTTGGCTCGAAGTGATCACCGGACTTGATCGGGAAGATGGGTTAGTACGAACTTAGTGGGCCGTTAGGCAAGCGAGTGGATGCGGTTTCGAGCTTTCGACCCGTCAGGCTTACCTCCCTATTTGGGCCTTGATAAGGTTTGCGGCCCATATTTGCTCGTGGGCTCGTGCTCCAGTTAATTGGGCCTTTTCGTTTGGAGATTCTTCAGCCGTTGTGTTCTATGCTCGAGCTTCGTTTGTTGGAATTGATATGTCAATTTCAGAATTATCCCTCCAAGGCTCCAATCGTGTCTTCTTCTCGGCCCGTATCAAGTTAACCCATTGTCTACTTTTCTCATTAGTTTATCGCTTTTGCCAGCTCCAAGTCGCTTGAAATTTTCTTAAAACTCAGTCATATATAATTGCACAGTACTAAGCCTAAAATTGTATTATCAAGTAACGTGCAATTTTAGTACAACTTTACTATAACTTTTAGTTCTATTTGTTTTTGTATTTGTAGGGTTCACCTAGATTTACTTTTGTCTAGTTTAGAATTTTTTTTGTTTTGTTATTGTATTCGTAGGGTTCACCTAGATTTACTTTTGTTGGACCGAAAAGGCGACTAGAGGGGGGGTGAATAGGAGCACGATATCTTTTTCTCCCAAATTAGATTCAATACGAATCTCACTCTAATAGCTATGAAAGCTATGAAGATCAATCAATCAAGCACAGCGGAAGACTTGTATTGAATCCACTCAAAACCCCGAAGCAAAAGCAACAAAAACTCAAAACCAAAATGCAAGGGCGGTCTGACCTCTCAGAAATCGGTCTGACATTTGGAATCGGTCTGACCTCTCAATACATGGGCGGTCTGACCTCTAATTCAATGAACAGTGAAATCAGCTCAAAAACCAAAACGAAAATCGAGCTAACTTTTGATTCGTGCGTCCAAACTTCATGAAACTTGACACACACCTTCTCAATGATGTCAGGAACCTATTCCAAGCAACGATCATGAAGATCCTTGCCAAAGTTCAGACATTTCTCCGTTTGAGTGAAGGTGGTTCAAAAACCGAGCCAAAATCGAAATATGATCTAAAGACTTACCTGTAACATCCCAATCTTGGGCTTGTGTTTCAAATGTAAGAAAATCAGTAGGAATTAAAACTTTTTCTTACATCATGTATTTCCTGTTGTGCCAAACAATTCTTGTACAAGAAATTATGGAATTACATTGTCACAAGTCTTGTTGATCCAAATCTTGTTATTCCAAAAACAATCTTGTCAAAGGTTGTGATCATCCTCTGGAAATATTTTTCCTAAGTCTCTGTGATGGTATGTGACCCCTCTGAAAAATTTCACAATTTTTAGAAATTGTTTGAATATTTTTAGAAGCGATCAAACTGTTTGACTCTCAGTCAAACATTAAAACAGAGCCTTGCAGAATTTTGGGGATTTATTCGCAGGATAAAAACCTCTGAAAATTTTACGCAAGGTTGATATCTGAGTTAGCAAGCTCCTGTAAAAATTTCATAATTTTTGGAGTTAATTTTCTACCTCAAATAAATCTTTCAAAGTCTCTGTTTTTATTTCAAAGTCAAACTGGGTTTTACTGTTACTCGGGTTCGAGTCAGACTCGGGCTCGAGCCAATCGACTTGGTCCAGTCAACTAAATGCACCGAGCCACTCTTTAAAACGCGCGGTGGATCTCAACCGTTAGATCTAAATCGCACGGCCCGCGCGCGTGTATCACTTCGGACCTTCCGGTTGCAAGTCTGATTGTCGACCGTTAGATCTCCATCCAACCGTTGAGATTTCCCGAAACCTTCGGACCCTCCGGTTGCATTTTTGAATCAGAGCCGTTGGATTAAGATCCAACGCTCGCGTACCCCCTTCGTTGTAATTTGAGTTTGCAACGTGGAGCTATCTGAGCCGTTCATTTCTAATCGTAGGGTTCGCAATATCTCCGTTGTGTTTTAAAGCCCGTAGGCGTGGCGCTATCTCAGCCGTTCGTGTCTCATCCAACGGCCGTGAATCACCGAACCTTTTCGCGGGTCGTCTTCAACCTCTAGCCGTGCATGAACAGTAGGAGGGTTATGGCAGTGTCATCTCATGCCTCCTACGGCCGCCCTAGTCCACAGTAAGGGGTATGGGAGGTACACTGAGCCAGGCCATGCCCTAATGCACGTCTACACCTCTTTTTCCTTGTCGGCCGCATCTTGTGCTTTGTGTTTTGCCGCCCGAAAGAAGAGTGGTGCAAACCCTAATGCTTTCTTGGCCTTATAAGCACTCTCAATGCCTCCTGGTATGTCTTTAGACCACCATCAAGCCCCATTCACAATATTGAAGCTTAACACCTCAAAAATGGCAAATCGCCATTGTTGACCCGTGGAGCTCCATTGGTGTTCTTGGTGTTCAGTGGTCCTCCTTCATGTTTCTTTGCCCTAACCTTATCTATTTACTTCCTTGAACATTTCCCTCACTTAATTTTGGATTTGATTCTCAGAATTGTCCAATTTGGGGTTTGTTCAAATTCGACCGAATTTGGTCATCTTCTTCCTCAGCTCAGGTGAGTGCTCCATTTTCTAATTACTTGCTCATGTAGCTTCTGTGAATCATTATGAAGCTATATTGATGCTTTGGTATCACTCATTTGGCTCAGGGTGTCGTTTTCGAACCTTCTTCTCCAAGTCCGACGAGCTTTCACCGTGATCAAGCATCTCCGGCCACCTTCGAAGCTTCTTGTCACTAAGGTAGCTTCTTATTAGTCCTTAGTGGCTCTGGCACCCGCATCCTAGGTTTGCAGTGGAGCTCCTCGCGATTTTCGTGTTTAGCGATAAGCTCCCATTTTCGTTTTTCGCTGGCGGCGTTCTAGTCCTTCGCGCGGGTGAGAATGCTACCATTAGATTCGTTGTGCTATTGCGAATCCATTTTGGTCCTTGGTGGGGCGCGCCGCGGCCAGTGTCGCCGGCGATTTGCCGTTGAACTCACTCGGGTTTTGCCGGCACAGCAGCTCCCGTTTTCGTCATTTGATTAGGACACATTAATTGCTAATCATTGGTTATTAATTATGTCTTAATCATTGTCGTTCAGTCACTGACCAGTGGGCCCAATATCCTTAACTCGCTCTCTGGTTCAATCCCGCACTGTTCCGACATCATTAATGTTAATCATTGGTTAATAAATGTGTCGGCATGTTAATCGCTGTCGGAATCTCCTCTGGGTCGCTGACTTGTGGGCCCGAGGGATTAAAATCAAATTCCAGTAGTCATTAGTGCCTAATTAATGATAATCATTAGAATCTTTAATCCTGTCCTAACCGCCACTCTCGATCGACAAGTGGGCCCGCATGCCGCTGCGCACGCGGGTTAAAGCATTGCGGTCATGACTCTAGGTCAGCGACATGCGGTCCCGCGTGTCGACATCTCCTTTGAATGCGATCATTATCCACCGTTCATTTTAGATCTGCGGCCTTGATCGTGAGTGCATTCGGACCCTCCGGTTGCCTTGATCATTCTCGACCGTCGATCTTGCGATCAACGGTGAGATTGTGTTTGCAACCGCACCGTCAGAATACTTACACTCAGTGCGCCGTTGGATCTTGATCCAACGGTGGGCTCCGATTAGGTTTGGCGCGTCGCTGTTTTTGCGTGCGTGAGCCGTGGGATGTTAGATCAAGGGTTGCGGCGTCCACGTCGTTTTCTTTTAATTGGGTTGTTCGTATTTCGGTAAGTATTTGTTTAACAATGAAAATGATATAAAACTTTAGAAACTCATAACTAATTCATTTTAATCGCTTTTAGATAATTCCAACGGTAATAAATTATGTTGTCACTTTAGTTTATTATAAAAATGGATTTAAGCATGTTCGATGGCAGAAATTGTTTAGTTAAGAATAACTTGATTTCTGTCATTTTGAATATTCGAAATAGTTTTAATCTTGAAAAATGCATATCTTTTCTCGTATAAATCCAAATTGTGCAAAATCAATTTTGTTAAATTCGTCTGTTAATATACTTTCATATAAAATAGGATTTGAGCATGCTCATAATTCTGTAAAATCATTGCATTAGATTTACAACTTAGAAAAATCATAAGTAAATGTGTATAACTCCAAATTTAGTAAATCCAACTTTGTTGTTATTAGGATGTCATAATCTACCTGCTATAAAATTTCAGACCTTAGATCATTCTGGAAAATTTCGCCATGAGCAGTATTAATTATTAATTAGGTTGATATTGGGTGAGAAAGAGTATTGTCCATATCTTTTTCATGTTTAGTCCAAATTGCAAAATTCTTGTTCTGTCACTTTATAAAGTCTTTCCCTAGCTGTTGTGTAGATTTTATTAGATTTGGATGTGTTTCTTTGTTGAGATTTATTTGGTGTTCTTCGTTCTTATTTGCTTATCGACTTTTCGCGTTAGGTTCGAAGATAATTTTATTATCGATATTGAGCCACAGTGACCATCGGACTCTGCACTTGACCGGGCAAGCGGATGTAGCATTCATTTGATCATATTGTTCCTACTATTTTCAAATTCTAATATATTGTTTGCAAATTCTATGTATGCATTGCTATGTTGTTTTAAACTATTGTCGATAGTTGGCCTACTAGATGCATTATCGGTAGGAAATATTTATTCCTCTACTCATGAAGCCTAGGTTACTTGCTGTGATTTTGGGTTATTTGGATGGACCCTTGTCACTTAGTAGTTTACGTGTCTTTATGCTTAGCCATGCTTAGCTATCGGTAGAAATGGCGATTATCGACTGTCGATAACTTTGATCACACAAACTATTACTATGTGTACATTTCAGCCTTGTGCTTTGTCTAAATTGCAAAACTAAAACTGAAAATGAAAACAATTTAGACTTGGGCACAATGGTAAGATGGTGTGATCTTTTGGGTGTGATTGGAATGGTGCCGGGTCAATTAAGGACCGAACTACTTGTGAGTATCATTATCCGAGCATTACGGTGCGTGCTAACCACACTAGAGGATATGGGACCTCTCTTAGCCGAGTACTTTGGGTGTGTTAATTAATGAGTCGCGTGGTGGGTTGCATATTTGATTATATGCAACATGGACACGTTGTGGGGAGAGAACACCATAGAGGCGGTGTATCTTGCTCCACGTATGGTTCCTTGTGATCCATATTTCGTCGGCAGATCACTAAGGATTAACCCCATCGTGCGTCTCTTGATTAGCATATTCCATTGGAAAGGGTTCGTAGGACTTAGCGTGTGCATACCAAAGGAAGTGTGCTTAATAGCTTGGCAAAAAGGCGGTCTCAAGTGTGGGTACATTGGTACACCTGCAGGATTAAAACTATTCGAATAGCCTCGTCCTAGGTTATGGACACGCTTGGATAAGCTTTTCAAGAGTTAGACTACAACCATTTCTAAATTAAAACTTGATGGGTGGTATGAATCGGGGATTCATGCTATGTTGTGGTGGCTTTGGGAAAGTCACTTCTAGGTGGATACTTGTTACTTATGCTTACTCACGTTATTTAAATGCTTAAAAACAGATTTTACAAACTGCTTTGTTCAATCTATTACAATATTGCAAATGAAACTTGCTTTATCGTCCAAAGAACCATATAACCACATTCCTTTGAATACAACTTTCATGTAGCTATGTATAGGCTTGCTACTCGTAAGTCTTGCAGTACATTTTTGTACTCACTGCATTGCTTGTGTTGTGCAGAGGATGATAGTGAGTCCGATGGACCTCACTTTTGTGAGTTGTCTTTGTGGCGGTTCTGAGGCGATTAGCTTGGCGGCTTGTCGGTTGCCCTGTGGTGTTATGTGGCTAACCGGTCGTCTTTTGGTTTAAGCCATCTTATGGCAACTTTTGCTTCATTGTTACTTATTTGCTACTTATGTCATTTGGCGGTCATTACATTACAGTAATAACTTATATTATGTATGTCTTTTGGTAGACTTGTTATATTCTATTGTATGGAAATGATGCATGCTTGGAATTGATGTATGTGTGCTGCTTATTCTGGGAGGCACATGTCCATCGAGACGCGGATTATTTTATTTGTGATACCAGGACCAGTGGAAGGTTAAGTATTATAAGTATAATAAACCGGGGTCTCACATTACCCGTGGGTGATTGACGATCAAGAAGACCCTAGATGGGTTCCCACATGTCGCAGCAAGTTAGATCACGGCAAGAAACCAACCAAAAACTCGCGGATCAAAGAAAGACCACAAATCATCAAATAGAGAGAAAGAAAGTAAAGGAACACATCTTTGAGCAAACTTTCTTGGATTGATTTGATATGGTGCTGGTTTACAGCCACTCCAATAATGGAGGACAAAGCTCAAGACATGAGCACGAAATCAAATCAAAACTCTCTAGAACCCTAACCTCCACTACTCCTCTCCCTAAGCAAACTAGGGTTTCAATCACAATGAAAGGGTTGAGGGGGTGTAGCCACCACCCTCCTCTATTTATAGTGGAGGCCTAGACCTTCTAGAAGAGTAAGCCTAATGGGCTCCCGTTAAGGCCCAACACAAACGGGTCACATACGCACGCATTTTAAAGCGTCGTCTTCATCTCCTCTTGACCTAATCCGCTTCTCCATGCACCGTCTTGCGCCGCGGGTTGGCAAAAAGGTCACCAAGACGATATTTGGTAAGATTACCAAAATACCCCTTCTCGGTCCTTCTCCGAAGACCGAGTCCAGTGTCTGGCACTCGCTGTTCGCCACGTGTAGGTTGATCCAACGGCTCTCATCATGTCGGCAAGTCTCTCCCATCCGGCTCCCATCGAAACCACCATGGCACTTGCACCGACCCCCGCGCCGCTTGATCCAACCAGTCGCACCGAACTGCCCGTTCGATCACCTTTGTCCATCTTGCACCATGCTTGAGTCCAATGACTTCACCGGCATCGTCGATCGTTCTGAACCTCAGCTCTCCAAGCCTAGTCCCGATCATCCTCGCCGTTGACCGTCATTGACCACCAAGCAACCTGCACAACAATAGACAAGCAAATCGAATCCGGGAATAAGTTCTTCACAACTTGACCCACGTTAGTCAAAACATGTATCATGCAACACATATGCACTGAAACCCATGAGATTGACCTAACACCCAACACATTGCTGCCAAGAAGACCAGCAACTTAAGTCAAAACCGGTCAGACCGCCAGCATGGCCGGTCGGACCGCTCCCTTTGCCGGTCAGATCGTCAGCCAAAGGCCGGTCTGACCGCCAGTCCATGACTTAGCCAAATTACAGCTTGGAAATCCGCAACCTCTTTGGAAATTTCAATTGAATAGAACTTTTGTCTGGAGGCTCCAAAAATTATGGGACCAAGAGCGTGAGAACCTCCTCTCTGCCTACACCTCTATTTTTGGCCCACTCAAAAATCCACGACCACTTACATGGCGGTCGACCGCTCACGCAGAGTGGCGGTCGAACCATGCTCGGCGGTTGGACCCACCACCGCCCGTCGACCGCCGATCTCAACCCGAGCTTGACGAACCACGGCCGGCGGATCGCCACCATGGCGGTCGATCGCGCTGAGGCTCGACAGAATCGGAACTTTGTCGAAAACGTTTGTTTCCGCAAACCTTCAACGTCATTGCCAATTGTCACATCATCCTAAGATCATGAGCATATCCCCATGATATCCACAACTCTTGGACAGCTTCGACAGGAACATCAGCAATAGGTGGAGGAGCAGTATCAAGTTCATCCTCATCTTCTTCAACAAAAATACTCTCTGTCACCTGTAAGTCACCTGAAACATCGGATCTAGTTCCAGGGCTAGTCTCATCAAAAGTGACATTGCATGTCTCCTGGATAATGTTAGTTTCAACATTAAAAACCCGAAAACCCCTCGAATGTGCAGGATAACCCAGAAATAAACCATCAAAAGTTCTTGATTCAAATTTATCTAAGTTTTCTGTCTTAAGAATGAAACACTTAGATCCAAAAACTCGAAAGTGAGAAACAGAGGGTTTTCTACCAAATCGAAGCTCATAAGGAGTCTTGCCCAAGGAAGGTCTCAAGAAGACACGATTTGCAATATGATAAGCTGTAGCAATAGCTTCGGCCCAAAACCTCCTCGGTATGCAATACTCATCTAACATCATCCTAGCCATCTCGACTAAGGTTCTGTTCTTCCTTTCCACAACGCCATTCTGTTGAGGGACGTGTGGAGAAGAGAACTGATGCTCAATTCCACGCTCAGCACAAAAAAGAGGCAAACGAGGTATTCTTGAACTCTGTGCCATTGTCACTGCGGATCGCTCTCAAGGCACTCGGAAGTTCAGAAGCCAAACGAAGAACAAGATCACGATAGTGACCAAAAGCTTCATCCTTCGAAGCAAGAAAGAACACCCAAGTGTATCTAGAAAAATCATCGACTATAACAAGAATGTACCATTTGCCACCGATTGACCGAACCCTAGCAGGACCAACAGTATCCATGTGAAGTAATTGTCCCAGTCCGTCAGTCATGACCATAGTCACTGAAGGGTGTGAGGCGGCAACTTGCTTGCCATGCCTACAGGGCGCACATACAACATCCTTAACGGCTTTGAGTTTGGGCAAACCTCTCATGAGATCAAGGTTGCTAACTCACGTCAGATGATCAAAACCAATGTGCCCCAAACGCCGGTGCCAAAGCCAGAACTCAGAAGCAGGTGTAATCAAACATTTAAGACAATCAGTAAGAGATTCAGAAAAATCAGCTCCAAAGATCCTAGCAGCTCTATAAATCCCAAAAACGAGCTCACCAGCTGAATCAAGCACCCGACAAGCATCTTTCTTAAATATAGTCTCATAGCCATCATCAAGAAGCTGTGAGACAGAGAGTAAGTTAAACTCGAGCTTGTCCACAAGGCGGCGTCCTTTAGGATGAAATTGTCGTTCACCCTGATTGATCCCGTTCCTTCAATCCGCTCTTGAGTATTGTCTCCAAAGGTGATGAAGACATCACCTGTCGACCGCGTGAAGGAGGTGAACCATTTTGAGTCTCCGGTCATGTGGCGTGAACAGCCGGAGTCGACGAACCACATGTCCTTCCTTCCGCGGCGATCCTGAAAATCAAGGCACAGAAGAACGATGTGTCTCAATACTGGGGTTAGTTGAACATGACTTGGGAACCCAGTACTGAGACACACGTCTGCGAGTAGTATACAAAGCAGAAGTGCTATCCTTTATTCTATTTGAAATTCTGTTATGAGCAATGGTTACTCTAACATGAGAGTTATCCTGTCTAGGAGCATGAGAGTGATTAGTATGTGAACAAATCCTAGATCAGGTTTCTTCCTTTCTAAATTACCATGTCTCACAAAAGCTCTAGGTTGATTAGATGACATTCTAGAAAGATTTTTCCTGACATTTTTCAACCTACGCCAATAGAACTCAACCAAATGCCCATCCTTTTTGCAATAGGTGCAATGGTACTTGGTACCACTGGGAGAAGCACTTTTTGACTGAACAGATAGTTGGGCAAAACCTGCAGATTTAAAAATGATCTTTGCAGGTCGGGTATCAAATTCAACTAAGCCTTTTTAAAATTTGAATGTCATTAGATTTGTCCTGGGCAAAGTTGTATCCTAACCCTTGCTTCTTATAAGGAGTTTTTGACTTGTCAAGAATCATGTTTAACTGTTTCTTACCATCAGAGAATCTTTCTAATGTGTCCTTAAGGTAAGCAATTTCTCTTCCAAAGTTAACACATGAATCACAAGTTGTAGCGTTAAATCTCTTCTTATAAAGAGCAACTTCAAGCTTAAGAGCTTCACATGAAGCACAAGTAGCAGAATTAATACTGTCCTTAAGCTTGACATATTTAGCTCTAGCTACTTCTACAACATCATGTACTTCACGTTCACGTTCTAAGCAGACAGAGCAAAAACTAGATTCAACCATATCAGAAACAACCAACTTGCTAGACTCTAAGCATTTTTCACAAGGAGCAGATTTAACTTCAATTAGCTCAGTCCTAGCACTTTCAAGTTGTTGTAAAGCAATATCATGAGCAGATTGTAATTTAATCAATTCAGAATGTAAAGCATAGCAGGATGAACATTCATCAGATTCAAGACTCTTAGCATTCACAAGTTCTAATGTGAGTTTATCTACTTGTGACTCCAACTCCTCATTCCTAGTCATGATGAATTTTAAGGCTTTATCCTGACCTAGCATCTGCTCATAGACAGTTTCGCATCTAGCAAAGAGAACATCATAGGAGGGAGATACCTCATTGTTGTCATCGATGTCGTCGGAGTCAGCCATGAAGCACATGCCTGTGAAGTCCTTGGTCTTTCCCTTCTTGTCTTGAGGAAGCTCCTCCTCCTTGTCCTCCTCGCTCCCGGAGTCCACATCGCTCAAGGATCGATCTCCAAGAGCGGCAAGGACCCGGTGAGCAGCCTTCCTGAGCTTGGTATCATCAAACTTGGACTTGCGTCCCTGAGGCTTCTTCCAAGCTGGCTTTTCATCCTTGTGATTGCTCTTCCCTTTCAGCTTGGGGCAATTTGCCCGGATGTGATTAAGCTATCCACACTCATAACAAGTCAGAGGGCCGCCTCTCTTTTTGTTTCTCATATTATTGTAGGCCCGTGTGAACTTCTTAATCAAAAGAGCCATCTCGGGCTCAGGAATACTTTCAAGATCCTCTTCTTGGATTGCAGATAAAGAAGCAAGAGAAATTGCAGAAGAAGACTCAAACGACCCATCAGAGGCTCTCTTGAGCGGGTCTGCAACCAAAGCCATGTTATCCTTCTTAGAATAGTCATTCCTCTGGATCTCATGAGTCTTGAGCTTGCTATAGAGCAGCTCCAAAGTCAGATCAGAGAAATTTACATTTTCCAGAATGGCGGTAGCCTTTATCTCCCACTCCCTGGTGTTGATTGCAGCCAGGAGATGGGTGACATTTTCAGACTGAGTAAATTCAATACCAACAGCCTTCATCTGATTTATCACTGTGTTAAAGCGATTGAAAATGTCATCGATGCTCTGTAAGATCGAGGAGGCCAACTAGAGGGGGGTGAATAGGCGTTTTAAAACTTCTATGAGCTAAAACCAATTTCTAATGCGGAAGCTAAATATCAATTCGGTTTAGCCTAAATCAACTAAGTTCACTAAGTGCACCAACAATACAAGTCAATAATAAATAGAGTAATTTAGCAAAGACTTATAAGCTATCAACTAATGATATGATTAATCAAGCACATACAAGATAGCAATCATACAAATGAATAAGGAATTATATAATGAATGTAAATTGCACAAAGTAAAGCATATGAAAGCTAATCACAAGAAGCACACGGGACACAATGATGTTTTACCGTGGTGGTCGGAGACTTGCCGGTCTCCCATAATCCACGTTGAGGGAAACCCAAACCAATTGGGTCGGCTCCACAAATTAATCCTTCCTCCGAGGTATCAACACCTCGCTCCACTAGGGTTGCTCTTACTCCACTCCGGAGATGGCGAGCACCAAGCCACTCACAAACTGCTCGGGTCTTCTCACAAGCCTTCTTTGAGAAGATCACCGACGCACGACGCCTTCACGCCGTCTAGGTGTCGGCAAACACCAAGAGTAATAAGTCAAGCCCCTTGCTTGACTCTCACCAAGTGCAACACATGCACAATTGAACGCTCAATCCAATTCTAGTTGCAACACATGCAACTAGACCCTCTCCTTTGCTCACAAGGTGCAACACATGCACAATAGAGAGGAGAAGTTCACACTAGCTCAAGAGAATGAAATGGGATGCCAAGAGTTGCCCCCCAACCGGCCAAGGTGAGTATTTATAGCACACATACAAAAACTAGCCGTTGGAAGAGAATCTGAAAATCAGGGAAACCCGGTCAGTCCGCAGGCATAGGGCCGGTCAGTCCGGGCTACAGTGCAACGGCTATAAAAATAGCCGTTAGAGACAATTCCCGGTCAGTCCGCCCTCACAGGGTCCGGTCTGACCGGACCCCCGGTCAGTCCGGGCCTTCCGGGAGGTAGAAAACCGAAAAATATGCTCTCTGGAAAAAGCTGACCGGCCTTACAAGGGCGGTCAGTCCGCAGGCATATGGGCGGTCAGTCCGGGCTTTCAACTGCGGTCAGTCCGCACCTGAATTTCAGCACAGGCGACACTCGGAAAAACGATCATAACTTTTGACTCCGATGTCGGAATTGAGTGATCTTGGACTCTATTGAAAGCTTATTCAGAGGGCTACACAACCCACCTATTTGATTTGATCTTAAACATATTTTATCAAATCAAAAAGCACAACTCAAAAGAGCCACTATCATGGTCTAAGTCCAAATAATTAGCAACAAGCAATCTTAGACCATGTCAAGGGAAAATACATGAATCCCAACAATTTGCAAAACATATTTGCAAACTTAGATTATGCCACAAGGAGTAGGTACATGGACTTCAACAATTTGCAAAACACATTTGCAAAGTATAGTCACATGCTACAAGGATTAGACGCGTGAGACTCAACTATTTGCAAAACACATTTGCAAATAATAGCATCATGCCACGGTGAGGTAGAGCAAGCAAGATTGAGCTATCAACACATGATGAGACTCAAGCTACTAGACAAGACCCCTCTTAATAGTACGGCATATCTTCACTATACTAGCAAACACATGATGATTTCCTTTACTTGGATCTTGGCTTGATGCAACCAAACACCAAGTCTTCATATGCATCAACACATGATGCATTCTTCACTTGATGTCCATCAACACATGATGGGTCTTCTTTTAACTTGATGATCAACTCATGATCATCTCCTCTTCTTGACTAGATAACTTCCTTTTCTTGAACACCATCAACTCATGAGCCATAGCTAGTCATACCTTTGCCTTGAGCATCATTTAACTCATAATGGTTGGGACAAGACACCACAATCTTTCCCTCTTTGGTAATTGATGATAATCACTTCAATTGCAAGTAATTGAATAGAGATAAACATGAGTATATATCAACTACACAAGTTATATTTATATACTCACGTATAAGTATATATGAACTACAAAAGTTATATATACTAAGAGTATATCTGAACTACACAAGTTGTATATACTAAATATGAATATATTAACTACAGAAGTCAAATATATTCAAGGATAGATGAGCATATATGAACTACACAAGTCTCATATGCTCTCATATACTCATATGAATATATTAACTACACAAGTTATATATACTCAAAGATATGTTTCAAAGTAGAGATCTCAAATATGTGGAAAGGGAATATAGATCAATACTAATGAAACCACAAAACATAGAGTGAACTCCCCCTAAATGTGTGCATACACAAATGTGTGTTAAGAACATATGCACATATTCAAGTTACACTTTTGGTGGAGTTCAACCTATATTTTGGATCCGAGGAATACAACAATATATATAAATATAAAGTAGAATGCACACCTTTTGTGTTTTTCACCTTTATATTCAAATGAGACTAAACAATAGGTAATCAATAAAAGTGTTAGTCTCACAAATAGATTTGTTATTTTGAATGCATACCTGTTTGGATTTTTTCTTTTATATCCAAGCTGAGACTAATCATGGTATAACAATAAAAGTGTTAGTCTCATAAACAGGTTTGTCATTAATCACCAAAATACTCCATTAACACATAATGACGGGTCTATATACTTCAATCTCCCCCTTTTTGGTGATTGATGACAAATCCATCTCAATAGCAATATTTGGATATAAATCATCATAAGATAATAATTTAAGCTATTGAACTATATCTATGCATGTCATTAACCAATATAAGACCTATGCGCATAATGAATTCTTAAGCATACAAATGAGATATGCATGAAAATTCATCCAAATGTAGCTCACACAAATTCTCCCCCTTTTGGCATTAAACACCAAAAATCCAAAAGAAAGCTAAGCCAACAGGGAGTCTTTGCAAATCAAGAGCTTGGCAATGAATTCATCTTAAATTGGTCGCAAAGAGTATAAAATAGATAAATATGACCAATTTTGGGGTTTGGTTTCAAGAAAATTGAAGGAAACTATAAGAAGTCACAAACTCCCCCTATATGGTCGAAAAGAGCAAAAAAAAAAAAACTTGATATAAGGCCATATTTTGAGTTAACCAAGGAAATGATATTTTAAACACATTCAAATAAGCTCACTCTTGAAATCTTTTCAAAGTACCTTTTTTAATTTGCAAAAAGAGCTCAAAAGCCAACACTTAAAATGTGTGGAAACAAGCTCCGAAAAATATGAAATAAATCATGGAGCTAGTCCTTACAAATACACACAATTTTCATTTTGTGAGGCACAGCCAAATATCAACCATTTTGAAGATATGAAAATCACAATGTTTCAGAAAACTGAAAATTTCAGGTTTATCAGATTTTGACAATTCCATTTAAGCTTCAAAAGACAGCTACAAAACTGGTTAAATGAGCTCCAATAAATCTGAGAAAATTTGTAATATAATATCAACTATATAGGATAAAAATTCATCATGATAGCTGTCTCAAATTATGAACCAATTTGGAGATACAAAAATCACAAAACAGCTCAAAACATTACAAAAGTCTGAATTTTCAGCTTGTTGTTCAAAGTGAGAAAAAGTCAAAACTTTTTCAAATCAAGTCAAAATACTTTCAAATTTTGCAGAAAAAAACTTTGGACTCCTAAGAAACTGTTCCAAGAAGAATTTTCGAAAAAGAAGTCTCCATTCAAAAGATATGCCAAATTTTGCATTGAAGGCATGATTTTTGTTCAAAGAGAAGAAAAAGGCAAAACCTTTTCAAATGAAGTCCAAGTACTTTGAAAATTTCCAGAATTAAACTTTGGACTATTTCAAATGTTTTCCAAAAAAAAAAATTGAAAAAGGATTTCTCTTTCAAAAGATATAGCAAAATGCGCTTTGTAGGCAAGAAAAGAGAATGATTTTGCATTAAAGGTTCAAAATGCAAACCAATTTGAATTTCATGGAGTTTTTCACTTTCTTGGCTTTGTATGAGTGAGAAATACTATTTCAAGCCAAGATACTCAAATAAATCCGGCTCAAATAGCTAAACTCACTTTATGCAAGAATAGTTCATTTTTGGTCAAAACTAGTTTTTCGATGAACTTCAAATGAATATAACTTTTCAACGATTGGTCTTTTGTAAAAACTTTGAACTTGAGAAATGTTTGAAATGACCAACTATACGAGTTTGGTATAGACAACTTTTTCAAAAACTCAACAGATTTTGATTTAGGGAAATATGTCATTTAATTCAAAATCAAGATCATACAAGATCATTTTGAGGCCAAATTTGCTATTTTGTTTCTAAAATATGAATTTTTACTCTAAAAGCATTGGAAAACATTTAAAATACATATTTAAGTACTCTTATCTAGTTTTTCACAAATTTGAACTTTTTAAGCAAGATTTTTGACTTTTGACCAAAGAGAATCTTTAAAAAGCTAAACTTGCATATTATTAACAATGTCACTCCAAGAATACCAAATGAAGCAAATGAGAATGAAAACATGCATTCGCAAGATCCGTAAACTATTTTGGACAAAATATAAATTAGTTTTCCCATAAAATAGAATACCCATTTTAAAGGAAAACTCAAAAAGGTTTTCATTATAGATTTTACAAAACTTTTTAAGAAAAACTCCCCTTTACACAGAGGTTCTTCTCCTTGACATTCTTCTCTTTTGCTTTTGGCACACAAAAGCTTTCTCCATCCATTCAATATCTCCCTCTTTGTCATCTTTTTAAAATATGTCCATCCAAAACTCATGATGACTTTAATCTTCTCTCTTTTGACAAAAAGTTTTTAAATCAAATTCTTCTTTTGACATTAAGCACCAAAAACATTCTTCCCGATTGTCTTTATGTGGATCACACTTGAAAGAACGTCTTTGAACTTCACTTGTGGATACCACGAGTCGACGATACCACTTGTAGATAACATTTGTAGATACCGCTTGTAAATCCATATGTCGACAAGATTCGAAATCTCAAGGTGCTTGAACTTCTCTTGCAATGATCTTCAAGGAAAGCATCTAAAGAGAAGAGAAAAAGAGATAATCCATTTGAGAGAAGAGATTGTACCAAGAATAATTAATTCCATTTGTAAAGACTTGGTACCACTTGGAGAGATATCACTTGTCGATACCATTTGTAGATACCACTTGTAGAAATATCACTTGAAGAGATATCAGGTATTAGAGAGAGCTAGGTTTGAAAAAAATTGATCGGCATGGTATGAAATAGATACCACTTAAAAGATATTCACATAAAGGGATAAGATGATATCATTTGAATGAATACCACTTGTAAAAACAAGGATACCACTTGTACAAACAAATATGATTATCATGTCGAGGTCAAAAGATGATCAAAAGAAGCTACTACTTGAAAGAATACCATTTGAATGATAAGTATATCACAATGAGATCAAAATGGCATACGGAGTCAAAAAGTATATTAGGGTAGCTTTCAAGGATCACAAGGATCAATTTGACCAAAAGGAGATAGCCAAAAAGATTTAGAATTGAATTGAATCTTGCCGATGTCAAGATGATTATGAGAAGCTACTATTAGAAAGAATACCACTTGAATAATTATTTTTGCAATAATAGAGAAATAGTAGTGAGTAGCTTGTAAGAATAGCAATATACATCTTGACTTGAGGGAGCAAAAGAAGTGGCTGCAAAGAATTGGAAATCAACAATTTGAACAAAGCAGTCAAAAACTCCCAGTCCGGCCGGACAAGCAGCAGGCGGTCGACCGAAGTGTCGACCGACGGCAAGAAGCGGTCGACCGGTGGCAATGATCCGACCAGGGATATAACGGCCGACCGCACTGATCAAAAAGCAAGAATGTAAACAATTTGATTCAAATTTGGAGAAAAGATGATATTGTTGTACATTGCTCCAAATTTTCACACAAACATTCAAATAAACATGTTTGGAGTATTTTCAACTTATCTAGCTTTTAGAAATCTAACTTTCAAATAGTTTTTATGAATTAAGTTTTTGATTTTGCAAATGAAAGCATATTTTCGAGACTTTTCACAAAAAGAGCCAAATTGAGCATTTAATGAAATCTATAGCATCCAATTGCATGTATGAGTCATAAATACCATCATAGACCTATTTATGTAAATAATTTAGACTCACATGACTAAACTCATTTAAGTGCTAGAAAGTGACCACTTAGGTCAAACCGGTATTTTGGACGAGTTTCAAAATCAAATAACTTTTGATGAGTTGGTCTTTTGGAAATCATTTGAATACGAAAAATGTTTAGAATAGCCAACTCTAGGATTTTCCTTTTGGGACAAATGTCAAATTCCTTTTAGAATAGATTTTACACAAAAATCTAGTTTATATCAAAAACAAGATACTAAGATCTATAATTTTGGCTAGAAACTCATTTTCATTTAAAATAGGTTTTTCTTGAACCAAAACCTTTGGTAAACCTTTGAAATGTATTTGTATACATTTTGCAACTAATTTTCCAAAGGATATACTAATAATTTCAAAATTTTGACTTTTTGGCTAAATGGCTCATTTTGAAAAACATTACTAGCACTTAATTAATTTGGGCACACTTAGGGATGTGATATACATGTGAATGACTTAGCACTCCCCCTTAATGTGCCACAACCATCTTGCTCAAGATTTCAATAATAAAGATATAGCACAAGAGCAAGAACAACCCTTTTTAAGATTTTCATGAAATGCAACCTACACAAGGCAAAGGGTCTAGATACTTCATTGTAAGTACTTGTTACCGAAATAACATTGGCTTTTGATATGACTTGATCATCCTTAAGCTTGGCTCCAATTTTGCATATGGTGAATTTCACCTCTTCATGTGTGAGCCAAACTTCCAATGCATCTCCAAGTACCTATTAAACATTTAAGCGCATTTGGTACCCAATACTTGGTTGGGTCCATGAATGTTAGTCACAATACTTTTGGGCACCCAAATGGCCCTAGCATTAGTTTTATGTAAACTAACATTCCTAGCAAACACATTGCCATTTATATCCTTCCTAAGTATATAATGATCATTATAGATAGTTGGCTTAGTAGTGATACCTTTCGGACATTCCTTACTAAAATGTCCTTTTTCCCGGCAATTGTAGCAAGTAGGGAATTTGCTTCCCTTTGATGTCTTCTTTTCTTGCTTATTGTCGGCTTGCCTCTTCATTGAATGTCTTGGCTTGATATCCTTTTGATTTGAGCACACCGAGGCAATGTGACCATTTTTGTTAGGGCACACGGAGGCGATGTGACCCTTCTCAAAACATCCAAAGCATTTGATATTCGAGTATTTCTTTCCTTTTTGCTTTTGGATGCTCTTCACCTTCTTCTTGGCGATGAAACCAAGTCCTCTTTGATAATCTTCCTTATTATGGCATTTTGAGGAAAGGTGGCCCTTTTGGTGACAATCAAAGCACTTGATGTTCTTGTTGTGTCTTTGATTGTATCTCATCTTGCTATTTTCCCTTTTCTTGGGAGTGAAGCCGATTCCACTCTTATCATTTGAGCTTCGTTGCTTGCTCAAGATATCATCAAGAGTGGCCTTCCCTTTGTGGCTTCTATCCAAGTTATTTTTCAAATTTGCGACTTGGGCCTTGAGCCTTTTGTTTTCCTCTACAAGATTAGTTTCAACAAGCATAGAGGAAATAGAAGCATTTTCACAAGTGCTACAAGGCATATCAATTAAATCATCACATGAAGTGGATATATTGACTTTAGATTAATTGCAAGAAATAGGAGCTATGCATGGCAAATCATCTATTAAATTACATGTAATTCCGATATCCACATTAGACTTTTTAAAATCATTTAGAAGAAGAGTTTCATGTTCATCTTTTAGCACATCATAATTATTTTGAAGAGAGATATGCTCTTTCTCTAAAACCTTGAATCTCTTCTTTTCTTTTCCAATATATTCATTTAATTCTTCTAGCATCTCCATCAATTCAGAATATGAAGGCTCATAATTATTTACCTCATTTTTACCTTTAGCCATAAAGCAATGAGACGATGTGGATGGAGTTGATGTCTCATCATCGTCGGAGCTAGAAGTTGAGCATTCTTCTCCCGACATCCATTCTTGTATGCAATCATCACTTGTGGAAATGGATATTTCATAATGGCAATATAATTGTGTCCACATCTCATGTACATTCTTGAGATCGCATACTTCGTTGAACACATCTACACTCGAAGCACTAAATAAAGCGTTAATTGCTTGAGTGTCGAGATGTAAGCATTTCTCTTCCTCAATTGTTGGATCAAAGCTATCCAATGGAGGAGAAAAGCCAACATCTACAATCCGCCATATATTTAGGCCCATGGCCTTAAAATAACATGACATGCAGATTTTCCAATGTGCATAATTTGTGCCATCAAATTTAGGTACTTCTCCTAGGTGCACAAAATCTCTAGTCGTCATCCTTTACTCTCTAGACGATTAAGTCTAATAAAAGAGAGACCAAGCTCTGATACCACATGTAAGATCGAGGAGGCCGACTAGAGGGGGGTGAATAGGCGTTTTAAAACTTCTATGAGCTAAAACCATTTTCTAATGCGGAAGCTAAATATCAATTCGGTTTAGCCTAAATCAACTAAGTTCACTAAGTGCACCAACAATACAAGTCAATAATAAATAGAGCAATTTAGCAAAGACTTGTAAGCTATCAACTAATGATATGATTAATCAAGCACATACAAGATAGCAATCATACAAATGAATAAGGAATTATATAATGAATGTAAATTGCACAAAGTAAAGCATATGAAAGCTAATCACAAGAAGCACACGGGACACAATGATGTTTTACCATGGTGGTCGGAGACTTGCCGGTCTCCCATAATCCACGTTGAGGGAAACCCAAACCAATTGGGTCGGCTCCACAAATTAAGCCTTCCTCCGAGGTATCAACACCTCGCTCCACTAGGGTTGCTCTTACTCCACTCCGGAGATGGCGAGCACCAAGCCGCCACAAACCGCCGGTCTTCTCACAAGCCTTCTTTGAGAAGATCACCGACGCACGACGCCTCCACGCCGTCTAGGTGTCGGCAAACACCAAGAGTAATAAGTCAAGCCCCTTGCTTGACTCTCACCAAGTGCAACACATGCACAATTGAACGCTCAATCCAATTCTAGTTGCAACACATGCAACTAGACCCTCTCCTTTGCTCACAAGGTGCAACACATGCACAATAGAGAGGAGAAGTTCACACTAGCTCAAGAGAATGAAATGGGATGCCAAGAGTTGCCCCCCAACCGGCCAAGGTGAGTATTTATAGCCTACACAAAAAAACTAGCCGTTGGAAGAGAATCTGCTGAAAATCAGGGAAACCCGGTCAGTCCGCAGACATAGGGCCGGCTAGTCCGGGCTACAGTGCAACGACTATAAAAATAGCCGTTAGAGACAATTCCCGGTCAGTCCGGGCCTTCCGGGAGGTAGAAAACCGAAAAATATGCTCTCTGGAAAAAGCTGACCGGCCTTACAAGGGCGGTCAGTCCGCAGGTATATGGGCGGTCAGTCCGGGCTTTCAACTGCGGTCAGTCCGCACCTGAATTTCAGCACAGGTGACACTCGGAAAAATGATCATAACTTTTGACTCCGATGTCGGAATTGAGTGATCTTGGACTCTATTGAAAGCTTATTCAGAGGGCTACACAACCCACCTATTTGATTTGATCTTAAATGTGAGGACCCCAATTTATTTGGCTTGTAATGCTTAACCAACCACCTGGCCCTAGCATCACAAATCAAATAAACCGAGCATCGAGATATGTATACTTCCTGCATGCATATACACACTCGCCACAAAATTATGCCTCAACTCCATTCCAAACATAGAGTCCAAACATTACACTACAAATGTAAGGTAAACAATGAGAGATATTACGCACAATGGCCGACCGCCAAAAGATACATAAATACCGTAAGAACGACAATGAAGCAAAAGTGCCATAAGATGGCTATAAACAAAGCCAATCGTGCCTTCACCCACAAGGCATCGGATCGGACCGCCAAGCCTAGTCGCCGAACACGGCGGCAAAGACAACTCACGTAGTGAGGCCCTTGGGGCTCACCTTCTTCCTCTCGCAACAAAAACATTAAGCAAACCGATGAGTACAAAGATTGTCTTTGTACTGCAAGACGACGTGTGAACTAGCGCACCTATTCATATGCTACATGCAGCTTATCCGGTGGAGGTCATATGTTTTATTTGCATAAAGCCAACTTTATTTGCAATAATGTAATACAGTTTGAAGGCAAGTTTGCAATTCATTTTAAAGTTGAAATAACAAGAAGGATAATAATAACAAAAGAGTAAAGATAAACGACTGGAAGTGACTATCCCAATAGTCACCACAACATAGCACGAATCCCCGATTCGCACCACCCTTCAAGTTTTAATTTTAAAGGTTGTAGTCTAACTCTTGAAAAGCTTACCCAAGCGTGTCCATCACCTAGGACGAGGCTATTCGAATAGTTTTTAACCTCGCAGGTGTACCATCTGCACCCACATTTCGCATCGCCTTTAAGCCAAAGCACACTTCCAAGGTATGCAGACACAGCTAAGTCCTACGAGACTTTTTCCAATATTGTGTATTAACTACGAGCGCTCGTATGGATCAAATCCATACGCTTACATGGTAAAGCCGAAAGACAACTACCCACTCGGGTAAAGCTTTTGGACAACTACCATGCTCCCAACACCATCCCTCCTGCGACCTCTGCGACTGGAGCCAATACACGCCAAAGTACCGAGTCAAGAGAGGTCCCATATACTCTAGTGTGGTTAGCACGCCAAATGCTCGGATAAAAATTCACTCACAAGATGTTCGGTCCTTAATTGGCACGGCACCATTCCAGCCACACCCAAGAATCACACCATCTTACCATTGTGCCCGCGTCTAAATCGCTTTTGTTTTCAGCTTTAATTTTGTAATTAACATAACATGTCAAACATAAGAATAATAATAAATTTATGTGATCAAGATCATCGACTAAATCGATGATCGCCCAAATCTACCTAAGCTAAGCATGGCTAAGCAACCGATCTCAGAATCTACTAAGTGATAAGAACTCATCCAACGAACTCTAATCACAGCAAGTAACCTAGGCTCGGGTAGTAGAGATCAATGTTTTACCTACGTGGATATGCAACTACGGATTTAACTAATCAATTTAACACAAATTAAGCAATGCATACATACAAATTGAAACAAAATATTAGACTTTAAAATACCGGGATTAACATGATCAAACTGCTTGCTGTTCTTCGCCGCTCGGAAATATCAACTCATTGCGGAGGTTCACTCGATAATACGAGACCCGCCGCAATCTATCGATCGAGCAAAAGCAACAAATAAGAACAAATAACACAGACAAAACATGCAACAACAACAAAACATACCAAAACTCACACAAGAACTAAGCATGGTCTAACACATTTTGAAACAGAGAATAACTTATTTAAAGTGGTGATGAATTTTCTAATAATTTTCTAAGCTAAAATACACATTAAAGCACTAGTTAATTACTTAACAAATTTTCATGAAATGAAACAGTACCTAAAACCTATCCCGACAATTAGTAAACTAAAATGAAAATTTACAAAGTTGGATCCACTCGATTTGGACAATTATTGAAAAATATATGAATTTTCTAATTTGGAAAATACAAAATACACCATTTAATCAATTACGATTTTTGCTAACAGAGACATGGTTGAACTAATTTTAGTAAATAGTACATTTAGAAAGAAAATTAACAAAGACTGGTTTCATGCGATTTGAAGAAAAAATTGAATTAGTTATGGATTTTCTAAGTTTAATTGAATTAACAAAGCAAATGTAAAATACATTTGAAATACTAAAGCATTCAATACTTTTTCTACCGACGGTGAGCTAGCCACGAGACATCGACAATGGCTCACGAAGCGCCTGTCAGACACCCAATTTCACGATGGTGACGCGTCGGCGTATTCTAAGAATACATCTTCGCTTAGCAAAACGTAATCCTAACATTCATGCACGAGAACTACGCTTTCTAACAAAGGAAACGTATTAACGGTTACACAATCATAATCGACAACCCGGCCGCATGGCGCGCTCGTAGTATAACATAACGGTTGGATTAAATGATTTCAAACGCGATTAGCTCGAGGCCCACATGATGCTGACTTACTTAAACGAGATTAGCGCTAAACTAAACTCCACCGGCGGTTCACCGCGCGCGACGGGACGGCGGCGCGTCGCGCGGTGGATCTCGCGAACCGTAAGGTTTCGAGGCGAGTGGGTGATACCTTGAGGTTCGCAATGATCTCGCGAACACGATGACGGTGACGCTGGCCCGAAGGTTGCCGGAGATGGGCTCGCGACGGCCGGAGGGGAGAAGAAGAAGGGGCTCCGAGGAGAAGACGTTACGGGCTTCTAGAAGACTCGGAAGGTGCGCACAAGCCCGCCTCAACTCCGTGAGCAATACACCCAAGATAACGACGATGAAGAAGGTCCGAGGCGCCGGAATCGCCGCGCGCGAATCACCGAGCTTGAGAAGAACCGGTCGCACGCCCGCAACGATGCACCAAAGACGAAAATGAAGCCACCGTTAGACTCGGATCGCGATCCTAAGGGATCGACGTTGAGGTAAGAGACTCATCGAACGCAAACGAGCTCGCGGGCCGCAGCACCGGAGTTGAGATTTAAGAAATCGCCCGGCGACCCGCAGCATGCCAATGATCCGGCCGGGCAAAATGGAGGCGCGATGAACAAGGAAGTCGGAGGTGGGGTTGCGGAAGCACGAGCAGCGTGAGGTGTTGGCGTTGCCCTCACCTTCTTCTCGCCGGCTAAGAAATGGGCGAGAAGGCACGAGAATGGTCGCGAGGAGGAATGGATGATCCTAGGAGGTAGATGGACTCGTGCGATCCTCTGGAGGCGAACACGCGCCCGGAGTGGCGGCGACGAGTCTGCGTGGCACGCATGCGCGAGGCGCCACGAGCTCCGAGAGGCGCGAGTCGGCGAGAAGAACGACAAGAGGGTCCCACTTGGCGCGACGGCGACAAAGCGACGCGAGCCGAGTCCGTGCGCACAATTAGATGGTTTGACTCGATCAGAACGTGTCGATCGTTGGATCGAGATGGACGGCCGAGATCGTGTATGCATTCGGACAGTCGACGAGATGAGCGGTGTGGATCGCTCGATTTGCATCGGACGGTTGGCAACGCTTCGAGCGCCGCGTGCAACAAATAAGGTGCGGTGAACCAAGTGGCGCAATCGGACTCGAGCTCGAGTTGGGTTCTGAGCCCGATAAATGTTGTCTTCTAATTTGATTTAAAAGGTGAGAGGATTGGGGAATTTTTAGGGTAGCTCTGAGCTCCAAAAATTCTGAAATTTTATGGGAGATAATCGGGACAGAGGAAAACATTGTATAATTTTTCCAGAATTTTTATGCATTAGATTTCTCCCAAGAAAATTCACAAGTCCGCCCGGAGGTTTGACCAGATTTCTAAACAGTTTGACTTGGCCATTTGAAATAGCAAACAAAATCTAAAAATTGTGAAATTTTTCAGGGAGGTAACTAGGATGGTCAAGATGATAGGAAAAATACTTGCAGAGGATGATCACAAGCTTGATGCCAAGAATTTTGATGACAACAACTTCCATTCACAAGAATATAATTCTAGAAAATGGAAATTGTTTAGGGAAAATTTAGAAAACTTCCAAATGACTTCATGAGACATCAAAAGTTTTTATTTCTCCTCATAATTTACATTTGAAACACAAACCCTAACTTAGGGTTGTTACATTAAACACATTTTATCAAATCAAAAAGCACAACTCAAAAGAGCCACTATCATGGTCTAAGTCCAAATAATTAGCAACAAGCAATCTTAGACCATGTCAAGGGAAAATACATGAATCCCAACAATTTGCAAAACATATTTGCAAACTTAGATTATGCCACAAGGAGTAGGTACATGGACTTCAACAATTTGCAAAACACATTTGCAAAGTATAGTCACATGCTACAAGGATTAGACGCGTGAGACTCAACTATTTGCAAAACACATTTGCAAATAATAGCATCATGCCACGGTGAGCTAGAGCAAGCAAGATTGAGCTATCAACACATGATGAGACTCAAGCTACTAGACAAGACCCCTCTTAATAGTACGGCAACCTATACTAGCAATCCGGTCTTTCAACCAAACACCAAGACCGGTAAAAGACTAGGAACACATCCTTAGCCCTAGCTAGTCATACCTTTGCCTTGAGCATCTTCTTGAAGCTTGATGACGCATATCTTCACTTCAAGTCCGGGTCCTTGACTCGATGATCATCAACACATGATGATTTCCTTTACTTCGAGATCTTGGCTTGATTCTCATCAACACATGATGATATCCTTCATCCCGAGTCTTCATATGCATCAACACATGATGCATTCTTCACTTGATGTCCATCAACACATGATGGGTCTTCTTTTAACTTGATGATCAACTCATGATCATCTCCTCTTCTTGAACATCATCAACACATGATAACTTCCTTTTCTTGAACCTTGGCTTGATGACCATCAACTCATGATGCCATCCAAAGTCTTCATCGTCATGGAACATAACCTATTTATCCAACTCATGGAAAATGTTAGTCCCACAATGTGATTGTCATTAATTACCATAACATACCATTAACTCATAATGGTTGGGACAAGACACCACAATCTTTCCCTCTTTGGTAATTGATGATAATCACTTCAATTGCAAGTAATTGAATAGAGATAAACATGGGTATATATCAACTACACAAGTTATATTTATATACTCACGTATAAGTATATATGAACTACAAAAGTTATATATACTAAGAGTATATACGAACTACGCAAGTTGTATATACTAAATATGAATATATTAACTACAGAAGTCAAATATATTCAAGGATAGATGAGCATATATGAACTACACAAGTCTCATATGCTCTCATATACTCATATGAATATATTAACTACACAAGTTATATATACTCAAAGATATGTTTCAAAGTAGAGATCTCAAATATGTGGAAAGGGAATATAGATCAATACTAATGAAACCACAAAACATAGAGTGAACTCCCCCTAAATGTGTGCATACACAAATGTGTGTTAAGAACATATGCACATATTCAAGTTAGACTTTTGGTGGAGTTCAACCTATATTTTGGATCCGAGGAATACAACAATATATATAAATATAAAGTAGAATGCACACCTTTTGTGTTTTTCACCTTTATATCCAAATGAGACTAAACAATAGGTAATCAATAAAAGTGTTAGTCTCACAAATAGATTTGTCATTTTGAATGCATACCTGTTTGGATTTTTCCTTTTATATCCAAGCTGAGACTAATCATGGTATAACAATAAAAGTGTTAGTCTCATAAACAGGTTTGTCATTAATCACCAAAATACTCCATTAACACATAATAGCGGGTCTATATACTTCATGCTCTCTCCAGGACGCATCTCGAATTTGTTATATTCTCTTTTATAGACCGTCTGACGCACTTGCTTGATTTGGGAAGAACCCTCATGATAGGTTTCGAGGGTCTTCCAAATCTCATGTGCGGTCTCGAGATTGTAAATCCTATCATACTCCTGTCTACCAAGCCCACCATACAGAAAATTCTTTGCCTTATGGTCGTTAGCCAAGAGGGCTTCAGGCCGCGTAGCAACCTCAGGCAAGATGAGCGGAGCTCGAACAGCCTCCCATACACCTCGTCCTTCGCTCTGAAGAAAGACACGCATGCGGTTCTTCCAAAAGGCATAGTCGTGCCCATCGAAGATATTCGGTTTGGAGGTGTACTTATCCATCGCCAAGTTTAGTGACCGGCTAAGATCAAGATTGAACTAACCGGGCTCTGATACCACTTGTTGGACCGAAAAGGCGACTAGAGGGGGGTGAATAGGAGCACGATATCTTTTTCTCCCAAATTAGATTCAATACGAATCTCACTCCAATAGCTATGAAAGCTATGAAGATCAATCAATCAAGCACAGCGGAAAACTTGTATTGAATCCACTCAAAACCCCGAAGCAAAAGCAACAAAAACTCAAAACCAAAATGCAAGGACGGTCTGACCTCTCAGAAATCGGTATGACCTTTGGAATCGGTCTGACCTCTCAATACATGGGCGGTCTGACCTCTAGTTCAATGAACAGTGAAATCAGCCCGAAAACCAAAACAAAAATCGAGCTAACTTTTGATTCGTGCATCCAAACTTCATGAAACTTGACACACACCTTCTCAATGATGTCAGGAACCTATTCCAAGCAACGATCGTGAAGATCCTTGCCAAAGTTCAGACATTTCTCCGTTTGAGTGAAGGTGGTTCAAAAATCGAGCCAAAATCAAAATATGATCTAAAGACTTGTCCGTGGGTGATTGATGATCAAGAAGACCCTAGATGGGTTCCCACATGTCGCAGCAAGTTAGATCACAGCAAGAAACCAACCAAAAACTCGCGGATCAAAGAAAGACCACAAATCATCAAATAGAGAGAAAGAAAGCAAAGGAACGCATCCTTGAGCAAACTTTCTTGGATTGATTTGATATGGTGCTGGTTTACAACCACTCCAACAATGGAGGACAAAGCTCAAGACATGAGCACGAAATCAAATCAAAACTTTCTAGAACTCTAACCTCCACTACTCCTCTCCCTAAGCAAACTAGGGTTTCAATCACAATGAAAGAGTTGAGGGGGTGCAGCCACCTCCCTCCTCTATTTATAGTGGAGGCCTAGACCTTCTAGAAGAGTAAGCCTAATAGGCTCCCGTTAAGGCCCAACACAAACGGGTCACATACGCACGTATTTTAAAGCACCGTCTTCACCTCCTCTTGACCTAATCCGCTTCTCCATACACCGTCTTGCGTCGCGGGTTGGCAAAAAGGTCACCAAGGCGATATTTGGTAAGATTACCAAAATACCCCTTCTCGGTCCTTCTCCGAAGACCGAGTCCGATGTGCAGCGGCACTCGCTGTTCGCCACGTGTAGGTTGATCCAACAGCTCTCATCATGTTGGCAAGTCTCTCCCATCCGACTCCCACCGAAACCACCATGGCACTTGCACCGACCCCCGCGCCGCTTGATCCAACCAGTCGCACCGAACCGCCCGTTCGGACACCTTTGTCCATCTTGCACCATGCTTGAGTCCAATGACTTCACCCGGCATCGTCGATCGTTCTGAACCTCAACTCTCCAAGCCTAGTCCCGATCATCCTCGCCGTTGACCGTCGTTGACCACTAAGCAACCTGCACAACAATAGACAAGCAAATCGAATCCGGAAACAAGTTCTTCACAACTTGACCCACGTTAGTCAAAACATGCATCATGCAACACATATGTACTGAAACCCATGAGATTGACCTAACACCCAACACATTGCGCCAAGAAGACCAAAGAACTTAAGTCAAAACCGTCGATCGGCCAAAGATGGCCGGCCGGATCGCTTCCTTTGTCGGGTCGACCGCCACCAAAGGCCGGCCGACCGCCACCCATGACTTAGCCAAATTCGGCTTGAAATCCACAACCTCTCGAAATTTCAATCGAATAGAACTTTTGTCCGAGGTTCCAAAATTATGGGATCAAGAGCAGAGAACCTCTCTCTTGTCTACACCTCTATTTTGGCCCACTCAAAAATCCACACCACTTACATGGCGGCTCGACCGCCACGGTAGCGGCCGATCGCCCATCGGCCGGCCGGACCGCCGCCGGTCGACCGCCGCCTCTCAACCCGGAGCTTGACCCGAACCACGGCCGGTCTGACCGCCACCATGGCCGGCCGACGCTTTGAGGCCCGACGTAACCGAACTTTGTCGAAAACGTTTGTTTCCACAAACCTTCAACATCATTGCCAATTGTCACATCATCCTAAGATCATGAGCATATCCCCATGATATCCACAACTTTTGTCTAGTTTAGAATTTTTCAACATAAAAAATAGAAACCATTGGTTGGTGATCCAACATACCGAAGAAAATGACTAGGTTTTAAGAAAATTTCAAGTGGTTGTAGCTTAGTCGGCCCCTTAGTTTATAGACAGATATTTGGGGTATGTTTGGATGGGGGAATGGAATGGTCCTGTACTGGATGGTTTGGGAAATATGCTAGTTCATCTGTTTGGTTTGATAAATGGAACCAATTGGTTCAGAACCGAGTGGTTCCATCGACAGGAATATTCGGCTGAGATCCTATATCGTCGTGTTCGCCAAAAAATCGCGAACCACACGGTTCACCTTTCTCCTCGCGATGTACGATCACTCTCCTCTCTGCGCTACACACTCTTCCCCCGGCAGCTCCACTCCCACGTCATCATCTCCGGCCGCCTCCCCTCTCTCGGCCCCATCCTCTTTCGCCGCCTCATTTCCCTGCCCTCCAACGCCCACCTCCACCTCCCCCTCGCCCACCGCTTCCTCTTCTCCCTCCCCTCCCCGTCCCTCAACCTCCTCCTCCCCCCGCTTGCCTCCTCGCTCGCCTCTTCTCCGCCTCCGCCGCGGGGGCCTCCGCCTGAACACCCACACGCTTCCGCACGTCCTTAAGGTCCTCGTGTGCCTCGCCTCGGGCTCCACCACCCCATCAGAAAAGGGAAGTGAAAACAAAAAATCATCATGTCTCCACCTTCTTATAGGGTACGTGGACGACCCGCGCGATTGGCGACGCGACGGCCGGCAGCAAGGGCACCCAGAGGCGGCGACTTCCGCATGACGATGACGAGGGCGTGAGCGAGGAGTGGCAACGGGAAGAAGACGACGCGTCATGACGCTGGTGGGTGGGGCCCTTGTGTCAGAGAGAGAGAAGGCGCGACGCGGAGGGGTCCGAACGTGCAACTCAATCGGCCCGTCCATTCTTGATCGGACGATCCACAACGCTTGGGAACGTTTGGACCGTTCGAACCTCCCATCTTGATCGGGCATCCAATCTTGATCAGACGGTCCATAACGCTTGGGAACGTTCGAACCGTCTGAACCTCCCATCTTAATCAGGCCATCCAATCTTGATCAAACAGTTCACAAGAGAGGAAGGCATGGCGCGCGGGCTGGAGCACGGAGGTGGGCTGGCAAGCTGGGCCTCAGGGAGGGGAGAAAAATGGGCCGGAGCGGTGGCTTTCGGCCCAAAGCGAATTGTAAGTTTTAAATTGCTCTTTGAATTAAAGAAAATACAGAAAAGTAAAAAAGGTTTTTAGAAAATAGTTAATAAGGCCCAAAAATTCTAGAAAAATACACCGAAATTCCTGGGAGCAGCATTCAAGATCCTGAAATAGAGTCAAGTTTGAATAATGGGTGCTGGGAGCAGCATTCAAGATCCTGAAAAGACTATGGGTTCTGTGAATTTGCATGAAATTCATGCAACTTTGGTTGCATTTCAAAATTTCCAAAAGCTTTTCCTTGCAATTTCAAAAGTTAAAATAATTTCCTTGCCTCAAATTCGGATTGGCAAAAAAATATATAAGTTATTTGTGTGCAAAACTATTTCCAAACTTGAATTTAAATTCAAATCAATTTCTAAACTCAATTCTCACAATTTTGGAAGGTGAACTCACCACCTCTAGTGAGAGGGTTATCATATCCAACTTTATCCACCAAACCAAACAACATCTTGAACCATCCAGAACCATTCTATACAACTAATCAAATAAAATCTTGTATCATCCCATACAACCAACCAAACAAATTGACTGCACCATCCCATACAGGACGATCCCCATTCTACCTGTACTATCACATCCCATTCAACCTCGTTCCACCAACCAAATGCACCTTTGGTCTAGCTAGCCACCAAAAACAAAATGATTGCATCTCCAGAGAGAGAGAGAGAGAGAGATTGGATTGAAGTCGCATTCACTGATCTAAGTGGACTTATGTCTTCGCTAGATGCATATGATCACACCCAGATTTTGGTTAAGGAGATGTAATCACAAACATGGAGAAATATCTTCCTCCTTGAACGTTACTCAACCACTAGTTTATGATGTGATTTGTCCACTCAAATTTTCTAGAACACCGTCGTGTTCCCGGCATGCATGCAAATGCCGACATGACAAACCTAGCTATATGTAGATAGATCTTTTCGTTCCTAGGATGGAAGCGTGCGTCCTTCTCCGTGATAAACAACGTAAAGCTAGCTTAGCTTACAGCAGATCCGGGGACAAATGGTGCCATGGCATAAATTTGCTTTTCCGCTGAGGTAAAATAACAACCAGTGTCAAACTTTCAATCATCACTAATCAAGTATATATGTCGATTCAAATTGATGTACATGCCACATCTTAATTCTATCCTAATTTGCATGCATGATCTCGCATCTCCGTACCCAATTGTTTCGTGTTGTCTGCTGTTTTATAAGCATGCTGACTAAGTGGGATTTTTTTGTAATGAACAGGTGTATTGCTTTACCTGCAATTCAGCAAACTGAAGCTCTATACGTACATTGGCCCCGGCCGTTTGGTCTAATCTCAATTTCTCATCTCATCATAATTGCGTAATTTGAGTTCTTATGGCTGCTTTAATATTCACTCTCGATCATTCCTACCGACGGTAGTTAATTTTTTTAAAAAGAATATGACTTCTCTTGGATATAATTTTCATCTGCAGTTTCTCTGGATGGATCGTACATATTTAGTGTCCTGCACTTCTGCCTACCCTAAAGAAAAGTAGTGTTGCACTATGTGCTACTGCTGCCTCAAGAATTCAGTTATCTGTTTCCAATTTGCATTCTACAGTGGTCCTGGTGACGACAGTAATGCTTCTCAAAGGCTTACTCGTGTTCGCAGCTACCTTGCAAACAAATGAACTGACTAGTTTACATGTAAATCAATAGATCCATGACCAGATCATGTCTACTTTTCTTTTCTTTTTTTGGCCCAACACTGGTATATAGGAGAAAGCACAATAGAAGAAAGTACAACACGGGAAATCATCAAAAACCCTCGTGAGATTGCTGATGATAAGAAATTAAGCTTGGTGACAATTTATGAGGATAACCATTATATAATTGGCACTATCTACTTGTTTGATTTCCAGGACCATCTTTACCTCTTCTTACAAGCATGTAGTAACCAAGAAGAAAAGATAAAGAGAATCCTTATCTCAAAACTCCTATCATATACTCCATCTATCTATCTATCCATCAACCTGTATATATATACACATGTATATATGTCTATATATATATACACATGTACGTATATATATATATATATGCTTATTCCAAAATGTTCTTGCTGTATGTATGCGCTCGCGACAGCTTCAACACTAGAAATCACTGCCTTCTGGTATGCTCTGCAAGGCAGGCCTCCAACCTCTGCAGCTCATCTCCTGCTCATCATTTGCTTCTTTGCGCATGAGAGACACGGACATCATGTCGTCCAGAGAGATGGCCTCCTTGTTCAGCATCTTCTTGAGCTCCTGCTTGCTGATGACCAGCTTCACTCTGACGACACCCGGATCGGCGACAGCCAGCGCCTTCACCGGAGACAGGTGTTGCTGCGCCGGGAGCGCGTCGGAGACGCCGTGGCCCGGCGGGAACTCGGCGAGGGTCTCCTGGGCCTCCAACGTGGACCGCAGCTTGAGGATCTCGCCGTCCATTCTCATGATCTTGATCTCCCTCCTGTCTTGAATCACTAGGCAGTTCCCCATGATGATGAGCTACCAAGCACAATTGAAAGATCACAATTCACAAGTGCGCGTGTGCATCTAGTCTGTCTGTCCAATTGGGAAGTGGGGGGTTGGAGAGAGGAGTGGAGTGCTCCATTTAAAGGATGTGTTCTCAGAGAGTAGACACATATTTGAGAGCATATTTCATGGATGCCATCGGCCTATCTCAGTGAAGTCGCCTCCTAGATACAAAAGCAAAATCTATAGCCACTGAGCCGACATGCCAATTTTTTTTAAGGTTGTGATATTTTTCCCTCTGACTACAGTAAAGAAAGAGCACCACAAAACGTCTCGCATGAGCCGGCGCTCGAATACGGACAGACGGAAGCCTGAAAGCTCCCACTGCCAACTGAGCTAAGCTCAGTCCTCGCCAACCTGCCATTTTGTTCTTTGCTGGCGTTAAACATAGTTGGCATGTGATTTGGGTTAGGCCTCAGCAAAATATGGCAACAAAATAAACTCGAAATGAGACATAATTTACGCAAAAATATGGCAAAAAAACAAATCGCTACAATTGCAAACCTCACTCTTTTATGAAAAAAAACTGTGAACAGAAGTCCTGCAAGGTTACATGCATTAATTTAATCGACATAAAATAACTATTAAAACATTATATTACGATGACCTTTTTAGTGCTAGTTTTACTCTTTGCAGTAAAACTAAAAAAGGCGATATAAGTTATTCTCACAAACAGTCAATATTCTCACAAAAAATATATATATTTTTACTGCCACTCATGCTGGCAAATGCAAATGGCAAAACTATAATTACGCGCTAAGTGGAGGGGCTTGCTAGGAGGCCGCATGCTACGGTAAGGATGAGATCAGAAACCATTAGGATGCATGTGGAGCCCAACACTTGGGGCAGGCCTTAATCCAAGTTGTGCTTGCTACCTTTTGGAAAGCAGTGGAGGTAAGAATATTTCAATTGCAAAATATATCATTTGCATGCTGTCAAATTTTGCAATTGAAAATGAAATACTACCTCCGTTTTTTATGTTTGACGCTGGCTAGCTATTATTACTACTACAGGACGTCATGTAATAATGACCGGAGGGAGTATATGAGATTATGAATCGGGCTTAATTAGCCTGTTAGGCATCAATCATCAACGGGGGCCTCTTATTTGAAGTGCTTAATTCAGAATGAATTTGCATCATGGCATCAATTCAGGTTGTGCCACCGTTTTATTTTTCTTTAAAAAAAGTATCAGTTGATTTATAGTATACCATATTCGTTGAACTCAAGTTTGCTTCATTTTCCTTCGTGATCGATCACTGCTACCGCTTTTACGGCTGTACATGTCTTTCTGATCTCTCCAGCTCTCCTACTCTCTTAATTAACTTGATCGCCAAGCATCCATAAGCCAAAAAGAAAAAAGTGAAACTGGCTAGGATGAAATTAATGCATCCATAACACAGATTAATGGTTGTACAAGTCGGCCGATTAATCATCCATGATGCAAATTAAAGGAGTTGATGTTTTTATGAGGGGAGGTCTAGCTGGCTCGTCAAGGTTAAGAGAGAGATCAAAATATGGTAGCTCATGAGTTAGTTCAACATGCTATATATGTGCGTCTATTTCAACTGTTTTTTGGTTAGCTGGAGTTCCTTCCTGCATCGATCGAGCATGCTTTGCTGGATGATTGTTACACTACCCTCCCTTAGTTAAATAATATATGTCTCTTTCTCTCGTGAAAAAAAAGGTCAGTACGTATGTTAGAAATAATGCACGGATCGACAGGGACAAGAGACACGAATTTTACGTGGAAAACCCTATGGAAAACCACGGCGCCAACCGCGATGATCACTATATGAGGAGCGCATTACGCAAATCGCTGGGATTACAATGAGGTATGAGGCGCCAACTCTCCCCGCGGGCTTACAAGAGGTATATATAGGGGTAAAGGACTTAGAGTCCAAGTAGGAAACTAACCGCTAATATGGTAACTAATCCGACACTTCCATATTAGAAATTCGGATCACAATATATCCTTTATTTCAACAATCTCCACCTTGAGACGAATTTCCTCTTGCAGATAATGAAGAATCATCAATCATCAAATATCTCCATAATAAGATAAAAATCACTCGGCGCCAACTAGTCTCTAGGACTAGATCAGAATACAACTCAAGCTTGAGCAAAGCTCAAACTTAGCCGTGCAGGACCGCTTTGTCATCATGTCACCGATTATCATGGGTACTTATCTTGCACACTTTGACATCACCTTGAGCAATAACACCTAATAAAGTGATACCTCACGCCAATGTGCTTTGTTCTCTCATGGAACATCCGATCCTTTGTAAGGCATATAGCACTGACTATCACAAAATATAGTAGTGCAAGAATTATCTCCACAAAACTCAAGATACAAACCTCTCAACCAAATAGCTTTTTACAAGCTTGTAAATAGCCATATTCTCGCTTCTGGTAGATAAGGCAATGAGATTGTAAACTTGCCTTCCAACTAACAAAGACAACCACCAATGGTGAAAACATGACTCGTGAGAGACCTCCTCTGTCCAAATCACTACCCTCCCTTAGTTAAATAATATATGTCTCTTTCTCTCGTGAAAAATGCTATGTCCATCAAGAAGTCCTCTTACTCAATTCTCGCAAACCAAGTTCACCATATGCCCAAGACGATATGCCAAAGATTAGTAGCATCGGATAATGAACTTGAAATTACAGCAACATTACTCTGATATTGTAGTACCGCAGATGGTAGGCGCTAATATCGAGAGTCTTTGATACCTTCAAACTCCACCTTCACTGAATACTTGTACCCTTTAGTATCAAGAGTACTCAAAGAGATGAGGTTCCTTTTCAAACTGTGTGCCTCAGATCTCACAAAGTTCGACAATGCCATCAAACATCTTGATCTGAATTGAACCAATTCCTCGCAACCTTAGTGGCAAACCAATCCTTATTATGACACATATGAAAGGTACAAAGTAATCAAGAATCCATTCATCATTGGTCTTAGCACATCCAAAGAAAGGCAACAAGGATTTCTCCATTAGACTATCATCAAGAAGAAGAGAGGCTTTACCTTCATCATCTGCTTTACCTTTTGGCTTATAATGGCCTGCCTTTCTTTTCTTTATTTTGCACTCCAAGATTCAGAGATGTCATGCCCACTTTTCTTGCAATATTTGCACGACTTGTACTTGCTCTAGATTTCCTAGCGTATATCCATTATTTGAGTTCTTCTCCTTTGTCCGCTATAAATAAGCCTTCCTTTCGAGCTTGAATTTTCGTAGGTACCATCTGTTTCATCTTTTCCTTAGCATGCAAAGCTTCATAAACTTCATTAAGAGTGAGAGTGTCTCTACTATATAATATGGTATCTCTCAAATTTGAAAATGAACTAGGCAAACACAAAAGAATAAGACCCAAATCCTCATCCTCATATTTTACCTCCATCGACTCTAGGTCAAAACAATCTCCTTAAACGTCAAAGATGATCAACATGATTCTCCTTCTTGCAATATGAGTACAACTTCGCTTGAGATGCATCTATCGGTAAGATCCTTTGTCATGCAAATACGCCATGCATTACTCATTCAGAGGTGTTTTCACGCCATCGAACGATTAATCAGCTGTTTTCCTATTAATATGGCATTTTTAGATTAAGTAGTCACAAAAAAATATTTAAATTACTGATGATTTATTTTATTTTAAACAATGATTAATGTAATATTTATGGTACCCTTAATATAAGAATGTCACAATAATTTCTATTTCTAGAATTCCATAATTTCATGAAACCATGGTATAACCAGAGAGTAGTGTTTGTCCTAGTAATATTTTGGAATGTATGCATATTAGTGTGTGAACACCAAATTAATATATATATATATATATATATATATATATATATATTCCGGTTAATCATTCATTTTTTTATTAGTTGTTTGGGCGTACTATGTCGGTCCAACAACTATATTTCGTTTTTCGCAACACTAGATTACACCCCCTCGGTCCACACAATGTGAGACTTTTACTATGGTTTTTGATCATCATGTGTTTTCAAAGTATTTTGCAAGACAAACTCAAAAATATTATTTTTTATATGGTCAATTTTTATATGTACACCTATATTAACAGCCAAAGTTCTAAAATCTTAACCGTACGGATCCCATAACGACACATCTGTTAGTGTATATATATATATATATATATATATATATATATATATATATATATATATATATATATATATGAAAATGGTACGTACTTCCGCTTCTCATATACTACTTAAATCGTATGATGATACCTCTTTATCTATTTGAGTATACTCCAATAATGATTATAAGATATCCCAAAGTGAGTTTTATGAGAAAAAAAATTCATTAAACTCCACCTTTTATTATAATATGTGTGTACATACTTCTTTTTATATATGAAAAATGGTATATAGCAAAAAATAAAGGGCTCCAATGAAAAATTCTCAATCAAGTTACGTTGGAGTATATTATAATTGGTATTTAAGTATACTGAAGTGATAAAGAAGTATAATATATTCGTTTAAATGGTATATTCGAAGTGGGAGTACATACTCCCGGGAGTACGAAAATGGTATGATACTCCTGGGAGTACGTACTCCCACCTCTCATATACCACTTAAATTGTATGATGATACCTCTTTATCAATTTGAGTATACTCCAATAATGATTATAAGATACCCCAAAGTGAGTTCTATGAAAAATTTCATGAAAATTCACTTTTTATACCAAAATCCGTGTATATACTTCTTTTATGTATAAAAAAGGGTATATAACAAAAATAAAAGGCTCCAATGAAAATTTTCCGATTAAGTCACATTGGAGTATCTTATAATTGGTATTCAAGTATACTGAAAGTGATAAAAAAAATATACTATATTCGTTTAAGTGGTATATTAGAAGTGGGAGTACATACTCCCAGGAATACGAAACGGGTTGGCACGACGTAAGCAAAGGGCTGAATCGCAAGAAAACAAAAGCGCGTGTCATGGTCGATCCCGATCGAAGGAAGTACCCTTCAGCACATTCTAAGCCCCACTACGATCGATCCTCCTTTTTTTGCCGATCTTTCCTTCACTTTTCTTTGTCTATACATTTTATCTTTGTAGTGCGCACTATGGAAACCCCTTTTCGCAGCAGCAGCATAGCAACACTTCGTTATCATCGAGGACAATAAAGTGATGCGCACCAACTTGGTCAGTCAGAATTACCTACAATCTGACTAATTCAAACCCTTTAAAGAGAGGAGGTTTTTAGTGACATTCTATCATCTTAATTAAATTACGCACGTATTCAGTGCTAACCTATGAACTCCATCAGGAGCCATCCAACGACCAATTCAAGAATTGACAGTGTGTGCGTCGAAATTGATCTTGTGGTGCTATTCTTTTTTTAATTGGCTAGGAATATAACTAACTGGCTGCATTAAAGAAGAATTTACACGAGCACACGACTTAAGCCTAACACTCTAACGTAGGTGGCGGGAGGCCCCGAGGCCTCCCGTGGCCACTGGGCTACTGGCCGGTTCTCCTTGTGGTGTTATTCTAGCTCTTCCATTTTCAGCTTAATTAGCAGAGAGTAGCCCGTGCTAGCTCCCCAAAATTGAGTTACCACGTTATATAACTAACTCTCGTCGGCACAAATAAGAGTTGGTGAATGCATGCATGCTAGCTACTGCTAGTAGCAAACTGGCAATGACAAAGCTAGCTAGGAGCCTACTAGTAGTAGACGACCAGTAGCCGGCGGCTGGCTGGTGCACATGACAGGAAATGTATGGTCTGCGTCGAAGGCTACAGTGTATAACATTATAAAACGTTATAAGAAAATACAGATCAATAGTTACAGTGTTTCTCTACAGTAAAATCATTACATTTCGTATTTTCCTGTTGTTATAGTACTACTGCCACGTATTTTCCACAAACTCGCAAAAGCGCTGTCCACACAGTAACCCTCTCTCATACGACAACCTCTTGCCCACTCGTTGAACACTTTTAACCGTGCAGTGCAGACCTGGTCTTGATACGTTCCAGGGAAAGACTGTAACAAGTCTATCAGTCTATGTACTCCACTAGTGGGCTGACGCGGCGGTTCACGAATGGGCAAAGCCGCCGCCGCCGCGCGTTAGCTAGTGGGGCGGCACCGCCGCAAAGACTACAGCATGCGCGCCGCGGTTGAGACGTGCGCGCTGGCTCGATCGCGCCCGCGCTCGCGTGCGTTGAAACGAGACTTCAACCGCGGCCGTGCATTTGTAGGTTGGTCTTCTCGTAGTTACTTCATTTGTTCAGGAATATACAGTATTTTAGAAAACGTACAGTTAAAGTTTTACTTAGGTGGTTAGTGGAGGTGGTTGTACCCCCAGCTCATCAGGATTTAAACCCTAAGTTTGACCCCGTGTGCCTCATTAAGAAGGATTTTCTTTCAGTGGGAGACGACGTACCTGTCGCAAGCGAGATGCCGGTGGTGACTTCGTCATTTCTTCGTCAAGCTCCGCTCGTCCGGTCTTCAGTAGACGTCGTGTGTGTGAGTGTGTGCGTGTGGTGGTGTGCGTGTGTGTGCGCCTATATGTTGTACTTGGTGATTCACAAAAAAAAATGTGCTTAGCTTTGAATGCTAGTATATAAAAAGTTATTTAGATTGGTTATGTAAAAATAGTATCATTATATAGTCGAAAAATATTTTCATAATATAGTAATTTTGTATTATTTTATGAATATATCCTATAAAAATCAGTGTTAAAGTTGTATGTTAGAGACCATGTAGATATCTAAAACGTCAAATATTTTTTTAACATGTGGAGTAACTAATACACTCTAGAGAGTATATGTGTCAGTATAATACATATGCTTCGATCGTTCTTCCACGAAAGGCTAGCTAGCTAGGTCTCGATCGATCGACGCATATTTGGGGCTGGGAAAGGGTTGGGTTGGATGGGCGCTAGAGATCGAATCTCAAAAGTCGGAATTTAATTGTGTCGTCGTCTGGTGTCGTGTTCTTAGCACGCCGCGTGGTCTCTGTTTTCTCCTTCGAGATCGATCGCTTACCCACAAAATATGGCTCCTTGTATTTGGATTTCGTTGCCTCCTTCAAACTCGCACGTTCTGCATTGTTACATAGTGTGTTTCAGACTTTTTTTTTTTGCGAAACACCCAGTAAAACACATAAACGCCCCCACACACGCATACCACCACACGCACGCACTCACACACACGACGTCTATGAAAGACCGGACGAACGGAGCTTAAAGAAATGACAAAATCACCATCGGCGCTTCGCTTGCGACGGGTACGTCGCCTCCCACTGAAAAAAAAATCATTCTAAATGAAACACGCAGAGCCAAACCTGGGGTTTGAACCCTGGTGGACTGGGGGTACAACCACCTCCACTAGCCACCCAAGCAATACTTGGTTCTCGTGTTTCAGACTTAATCGTTAGCTCGATCGAGTGGTAGGGTAGCACGAGAAGAGAGAGGCTGCAGTTAGTGGTAGGGGTATAAACAGAGAGGATGCGGTCGAATATCGCTTATCATGTATCTTATTTCGTATTTTTTCTTCTTTGGGTCGAAATCGGATACGGATAATGTCGGATACCAATTTCTCCATCTCGTATTCGCTCCGCGAGCCTTCGGTCGGTCGGATGGACGGATATTATCTGTTAGAGATATATATGTATAGTGTGTTATTCCCCATTGTTATAAGGGGTTCTTTGCATATTCACCACATGTACTTGTGTATATATACTGGCCCATTGGCCCCATATTGAATACAAGCGCTATTCATATCATGGTATCAGAGCAAACCTAGGGTTTCCATCGCTCCGCTTGTCGCCGCCGCCGCCGTCCTCGGATCCGGTGTTGTCGCTTGACGCCATCTTGACGCTCTCCCGAACGGAGTCGGCCGCCGCCGCTCGCCTTCCGCCACACCCGCCACCGCCGTCTATCCCGTATTGAGTCTCCGCCTCGGCGTCCGCGCCCAACTCAGCCACCATCGCCTCTCGTCGCCGCCGCCTCCCCGGCGCCGCCGGGAGGGGAGCCGCGCCGCCGAGGGGACCACCTCGGCCTTGGGAGGCCGCCGCAGGAGAGCCGCCGGCCGCCGGGGACCACCTCTCGGCCTTGGGAGGCCGCCGCGAGGAGCCGCCGCCAGTGGAGAAGCGCCGCCGGGAGCCCACCGTGGAGCCGCCGCGCCGGAGAAGCGCCGCCTGGGAGCCCACCGCCGCCGGCTCGCGCCGCCACCGGCTCCGCGCGCTCCACTACTTGCGCCGAGCCGCCATCAGAGGCCCGGAGTGGTGCTGCTCGCCGAGTCGACGCCGCTGTCCGCCGCCGCTTAGTCCGCTGGCCGCTACTCGGTCCACCGCCAGGGAGCTAGGGCAGCGCGCGTGTTTTTGTTTGCCGCTGAGCCGCCCGCTAAAAAAAAAAGGAAAGAGAGAAAAAAAAACGTGGTTCTAACCGCCGCGCCGCCCGGCGCCGCTGTTAGACTTCGTTGTCTGCCGCCGCGCGCGCCGGCCCGCCACCAATGGGCACCGCTTTCTCCTCGCTCGCCGGTGATTTTCGGCGGTGTTAACTACACCGACTTTGTGTCTCATGCGTATCCACATGTGTGGTCTTCGCTCTCGGGCGCCTCTCCGGCGATGTTACCGTCCGCCTTGCCCTACACCTCCGACGGAACCTACGCTCGTTGCCGCTTCAACAAATGGACAAAGCCGCTGCTGAGACCGCCGCTTTGCCGATGATGAGGCTATCTCTCGCCTACCAGAGGCTCGATTTCTACAAGGATCGCCGACCGCTTACATTCGTGAGTACGACGACGATGCTCGGCCGCCGCTCCTCATCGCCAGATCCACCGCTTCTTTCGAGGTTATGGGATCGTTCATCGCTTTCGCATGTGGACTCACCTTCGCTGCTACGAGCCTCCGGTGATGCTCTCTACCGCTCGCGGGTCCGCTAGGAGCACTCTCTTCAGCAGGTGATGCTACTATTGACGCTTTATGCTCGTAGCTCGCCGCTTGGCGCCACCGACTCTTCGCACCGCTGGATGTCGCTCTTGTCCTCGCGGTGCCGGCCGCACGCGGCCGACCGAGTTTCGAGAGGATCTACGAGTTCCTTACTCGCCGCCCCGAGTTCGAGCAGCGCGCGCCCAGCTCCTGCACGCCACCTCGTGTCACTCTCCGAGGCCCTATCGAGATACGAGCGCAGGAGACTCGCCCGAGTGGTGCTGGCTCGCCGCCCTCCTCCGTACTCGCCGCCGCCCACCTACTACACCGACGGCTCCACGCGCCAAGACACCGCTTCCTCCAAGGCCGCCATAGATGGTGGTGGCCGCTCCATCCGGCGGTGGTCGCCCTCACCGCTCCTATGCGATAAGGTCGGCCACATTGAGTCCCAGCTATAAGAAGCGCCGCATCTTTCGCCGTTTTCTACTAGCACTGCATCGGTGCTTCTACATCGACGCCGCATCGACTTCTTCCGCAGCTTTTCATCGAGCAGAGATAGCCGATTTCGACGCCGCTGCCGCTTCAGTTCTTCTCGATGTGTTCTGCGCAGCTCGCCATCGACTCTTCGCACCGAGACCACCTCCTACACAGTGTACTCCCGTGATTCTTGATTCTCGGAGCATCTTTCACATGACTCCGATTCTTCCACTGCCTTTCCTTACACCCCTTGATTCTCCCGCGCTGTTCTTACTGCCGATGGTACATCTCTTTCGCTCTCGGTCGAGGACCTCTTAGCAACTCCTCTTTTCATGTCCCTTCTGCTTATGTTCCTCGCCTTACCATGCAGCCTTCTTTCTCACGGGCGACATCGATCTTGGTTGTCGGGTTATTCTCGACTCACGATTCTTGTTGTGTTCAGACCGCCACACGGAGCTCGCTGGTTCTCGCCTCTGCGCCTTGACTCACAACGCCTCTGGAGCTTGACTGGCTTCACCTTCCTTCCACGCTACTGCTGCCACCGCCTTCTCGCCGCCTCGCCCTACAACTCTTTCCAAAGCAGTGGCATCACCGCCTTGGTCATTTGTGTGGATCTCTGCCTGCCGCCTTTGGTTCGCCGTGGTCTTCTCGGGTTTGTCTCTGTGAGATGTGTCTTTAGATTGTCGTGTGTAAGTTAGGTAAATGATTCAACTTCCTTATCCTCATAGTGAGTCCGTGTCTCGCCCCCTTTGATCTTGTTCATTCGGATGTTTGGGGTCCGCTCCTTCGCTTCGAAAGGGGGTCATCGATATTATATCATTTTTATAGATGATTTTTCTCGCCACACTTGGATATACTTCATGTCTTCTCAGAGTGAGGTCTTGTCTATCTATAAACAATTTGCCACTATGGTCCATACACGCTTCTCCACCCCTATTCGTGGTTTTTCGTGGACGACTGCCGCGAGTACCTCTCTCGTTACTGCGAGCTTCCCATCGAGCGGGTACTCTCGCCGCCTCCGCCCCGTGCTCATGCTCGTATCGGGTTGCCGAGCGCAAGCATCGCCATCTTCTTGAGACGGCCCGCATTGATGATTGCCGCCTATTCCACCTCATTTTTGGCCGAGGTCGTTTCCATCGCCACCTATCTCGTTAACATCCACCCTCTTCTCGCTCTTCAAGGTGCGATCCTCGTTGAGCGCCTTTGTGGTCTTCTTCCCGACTACTCGCCTTCGCTCTGCTTGGTCGCGTTGCTATGTTCTCTCGCCGAGAACGTACCAAACCGATCGCCACCGTTGAGTGTATATTTTGGGATACAGCGTCGAGCACAAGGGATATCGGTCTGGGATCCTCGTTGGTCGACGGATGCGGATTTCTGGGATGTGACCTTCGACGCAGTCTCGTCCCTTCTACCCACGCCCTACCTCTCCTTCGGCTTCGACTTCCTCTGTGAGTCTCCGCCTTTTGACCTTCCGGATACACCTATATTTGTCTTGCCCTTACCCACCTGCTCCACCGAAGTCTCCACATATTCCTCCCGTGGCCTCTCCGCCGTTGTCGCCGTCGCCTTGGCTCCTCCCACTACACTCGCTTCACACTCGCCGACCTCGATTGAGGATCTTCCACCGAGCCATCTTCTCCGATGTTCTATCTTCTCCGATGATCCATCTTCCCCGATGGGTTATCTTCTCCTCCCTACGCCTCCGCGATCGTCGACCGATTCGCCTCCCGCCTGCTTTTGGTTTTTTCCGTGCACTACTCTTGAGCCTGCTCCTATCGTGATGTCGTTACTCATCCCGAGTGGCGATGCTATGGCCGAGGAGATTGCCGCCTCGAGCGCATCGATACTTGGGATCTTGTTCCTTTTCCATCTCACTCGCCCCATCACGTAAGTGGATCTATAAGATCAAGACTCGCCCGATGGCTCTCTTGAGCGCTATAAGGCACGCCTTGTTGCTCGTGGCTTCCAACAGAGCATGGTCGTGACTACGACGCAGACTTTTGCCCTGTGGCTCACATGACCACCGTCCGCATTCTTCTGCAAAGGGCGCCTGCTCGCCATCGGTCCTGCTTTCAACTTGATGTCAAGAATGTCTTTCTTAATGGCGAAGGCGTGAGGAGGCCCACATGCTTCCGCCACCCAGGTATTCTGCTCTCGAGGGTATGGTCCGGTCGCTTCGCTGCGTTCTCTATGGCCTTAAGCAAACCCCTCGTGCTTGGTTTGAGCGCTTTTCTCTCGTGGTCACCGCCGCGATTTTCACTAGTGGTCATGATCATGCGCTATTTGTCCACACTTCGCCTCGTGGTCGGACTCTTCTTCTTCGTATGTTGATGACATGATCATTACCAGAGAGGATTTCAGTACATTGCCTTTGTCAAGGCTCGCCTTAGTGAGCGCTTATGTCTGATCTTGGTCCTCTTCGTTACTTCCTTGGGATTGAGGTTACTTCCACTCCGTGATGGTTTCTTTATGTCCCAAGAGAAGTATATTCAGATCTTCTTGATCGCGCTCTCATCGACACAGATCGTTGAGACTCCCATGGAACTCAATGTTCACCTCCGACTGATGGCGAGTCTCTTTCGATCCGACTCGCTATCGCCATCTTGTTGGGAGTCTTGTCTATCTTGTCATACTCGCCCGATATCACTTATCCCGCCCACATTCTCGAGTCGGCCAGATCTGCTCCCACTCAGTCCACTACACCAACTTCTTCGAAGTTCGCGATACCTTCGTGGGACTATCTCTCACCGCTTTTTCTTTCCACATTCCACTCGTTACATAGCTTCAAGCTTATTCGATGCTACTTGGGCCGATCCTCCGATCGCGGCCTATCTCTCGCATGTTGTTTTTCTTGGTGGTTCTCTCATTGCCCGGAAGACGAAGAAACAGATCGCAGATTCCGCTCGAGTGCAGAGGTCGAGTTGCGAGCTATGGCTCTCTTGAAAGCGTAGATTACTTGGCTACGGTGGTTACTTGAGGATTTTAGTGTTTCACCACTACACCGACTCTCTCTTATCCGATAGTACAAAGTGCACAAGATGCCCGTGACCTTGTGAAGCATGAGCTACCAAGCATATTGGTGTTGATGCTTTCTTCATGCGGTCTTGTGTGCATGATCAGTGATTGATCTTCGCATGTGCCTTCGAGAGCAGATAGCTGATTTCTTCACGAAGGCCTGCATCACAAGACAAAGACGGTTTCTATCTCTCCAAACTCAGTGTTGTTGATCCACCTTGAGTTTGAGGGGAGTGTTAGAGATATATATGTATAGTGTGTTATTCCCCATTGTTATAAGGGGTTCTTTGCATATTCATCATATGTACTTGTGTATATATACTGGCCTATTGGCCCCATATTGAATACAAGCGCTATTCATATCATTATCCACTTCTTTTGCACCCCTACACAGTACATTAGACAATAGAGGTGCAATCAGAGCGAATATAAAGAGACTACTCGCTGAGATGTCAAAGGAAAAATACCCAGTATCCCTTACCTGCTTAGATGCAGTAACACACATATCTGTTATTATATTCCTAAGTGAAGTTACAATAGCATTTCCTCGTACCACTTGATATACGGATACATATGCTTCGATCGTTCTTCCACGAAAGGCTAGCTAGCTAGGTCTCGATCGATCGACGCATATTTGGGGCTGGGAAAGGGTTGGGTTGGATGGGCGCTAGAGATCGAATCTCAAAAGTCGGAATTTAATTGTGTCGTCGTCTGGTGTCGTGTTCTTAGCACGCGCGCGTGGTCTCTCGGTGTTTTTCTCCTTCGGAGATCGACTGTTTACCCACAAAATATGGCTCCTTTGTATTTGGATTTCGTTGCCTCCTTCAAACTCGCACGTTCTGCATTGTTACATAGTGTGTTTCAGTCTTTTTTTTTTTGCGAAACACCCAGTACAACACATAAACGCCCTCACACACGCATACCACCATACACACGCACTCACACACACGACGTCTATGAAAGACCGGACGAACGGAGCTTAAAGAAATGACAAAATCACCACCGGCGCTTCGCTTGCGACGGGGACGTCGCCTCCCACTGAAAAAATCCTTCTAAATGAAACACGCAGAGCCAAACCTGGGGTTTGAACTCTGGTGGACTGGGGGTACAACCACCTCCACTAGCCACCCAAGCAATACTTGGTTCTCGTGTTTCAGACTTAATCGTTAGCTCGATCGAGTGGCAGGGTAGCACGAGAAGAGAGAGGCTGCAGTTAGTGGTAGGGGTATAAACAGAGCGGATGCGGTCGAATATCGCTTATCATGCATCTTATTTCGTATTTTTTTCTTCTTTGGGTCGAAGTCGGATACGGATAATGTCGGATACCAATTTCTCCATCTCGTATTCGCTCCGCGAGCCTTTGGTCGGTCGGACGGACGGATATTATCCGCTTCTTTTGCACCCCTACACAGTACATTAGACAATAAAGGTGCAATCAGAGCGAATATAAAGAGACTACTCGCTGAGATGTCGAAGGAAAAATACCAAGATCCCTTACCTGCTTAGATACAGCAACACACATATCTGTTATTATGTTCCTAAGTAAAGTTACAATAGCATTTCCTCATACCACTTGATATACGGATACATATAGACGAATAGTGGCCATTCCGTATTTTCCTTCGGAGACGGAGTCGAATACGGATAGTGTCAGATAACTATTTATCTTTTTTATATTTGCTCCGTAAACTTACGATCGGCCGATAATTATCCGCTCTAGTTGCGCACTACTTAGCGGCGGAACTTTATATCGGTGATTGGGTGGTGGTCGACCAGGTCCAGGTCCGTTCACGGTTCGTCGATTGTAATCCGGCGGTCGGTCGAGCCAAAGATGCCTAGCAGGGTGCAGGGTCGTACTCGTACCTTCCTACTTAATTAAGCAGATTGCAGATATACTAGATCCATTGGGGTGTCGCCTTTTGAGCGATTGCACGTGCACCTGCTACAGCGATATACCATGTATTTTCGTTGGTGGTGTAGCCGGGACTAATAAAATTTAAGGGATGCTTACGGGACAAAGGTAATACGAGACAAATGTTTCATGAAGGTAGTAAGTCGGTAATAGGTGGGATACCCAAAGTACAGGCCAGCGGTAGGGGTAGAACCGTAGAAGGGCCTCTAGACCCGGCTGACCCCGGTCGGTCCGGCTAGGGGTGGAAATCGAGCAAAGTAGTCGTTTTATCGAGTTTTTTTTGAAATTATCACAGATTAATTTAATATTATTTTATTTATAGTTTGGAAGTATTTTTAGAACTGAGCCAACGAGCCGAGTCGAGTCAGAGTGTAATCCAATTTCATTTGAAATTGACTCATTTTAATGTTTAACCAAATAACGAGTGTAATTGGAGCAAATTTAAACCGAGCCAACGAGCCCCACTAACGAGCTTTTTTCCAGCCCGACGGTCCGCCCATGATTACCGGCCACCCAGGAGAGGGAGAGAGGCGAGCGAGCCCCCCAAAACCATAGCCAGTAGGTGCTGTCGAGGAATCTTCGTTGACGAGTCTAGCTAGTCCGATCGATCACTTCGTAGACGGAAATCGAATCGCACACAAGTACAGAAAAATAATTGAACACATAGATATGGGGAGTTCCTTTCTCTTTATTTCTCTTAACATGATCAACTTTTTACAATGATTAGTACCCCTATTTATAGACTAAAAAATTCTACTAGGGTTTTGGATAGAACGCCCATCCATAGGTTGGCTACTAGGTCAAACTAGGGATGGCAATGGGGCTATTCCCCGTCGGGGAATGGTGGATCATCCCCATCCCCGTGACAAGAAAAAATCCTCATCCCCGTCCCCATCCCCGTCGTCGGGTACTATTCTTCCCCGTCCCGTCCCCGTCGGGTTATCGGGGCCCCATCCCCGTCCCCATCCCCGTCATCGGTACTGCCATTTCTAGATTTCTGCCACAAAGAAAGAGAAATTTCTCAAGCTATGAATTCATGGATACACTCATACAGACTGTCATACACATACAACTAAATCATGAATTCATCATTCATGGATACACTCATACACATAAATTTCTCAAGCCTCCCAAACAAAGACAATAAGACATACACTAATAGTCTGATAGTCTAATACACACTCAGTTGATAACTTCATATGAGCAAATAGACATCATATACCCACATTGCAGATAGTGGGACTGATGATTCTGTATTATCTTCTTCATTAGCTACTAGGTATTCATCCATCAAATCATATAATGAGGTAGTGACTTGTTGGGCCGGGCTATGCACTCGGTTGGGCTGGGCTATGTACTGTGTTATCGGGGCCCCATCGGGTAACGGGGATGGGGAGTAGGGGAATAGCCCCGTCCCCGTCAAACCCGATGGGGAATGTTTTTTTTATATTAATATTCCCGTGGGGCCCATCCCCGTCCCTTAATGGATGAATTCCCCGTCGGGGAATGGAGAATGGGGCCATTGCCATTCCTAGGTCAAACCCATGGTTTGCTAACAGGTGCAAACGTGCAATGCGACGAACCTTCCTGGGCTGGGCGGGAAAGCTACGTACTGTTCAAGCCAGGTAGAGGCTAACATATTCCGCCGGCCTATCCCTCAAATTCCTCTCATGGGCCGCGCTTTCGCCTGCGCCGTTGGAGTACGAGTATTTTTACATTTTCTCAGGGCAGTAGGTCCGTAGGACGTCGAGCGGCTCGAGCCAGACGTTCGTCTGGGCCGCAGCGAGATGGACGGGCAATCCTTTCCATATAGGCTGCACAGTTTACTGAGCGAGAGCCTGAATTCCGGCCGGCACTAGCTTCTGTCATTCACATGGTATCTTATCTATCTCTTCTTTTTACGCCCGACAGTATTGAGTTGTATATACCAACCAGTTCACCCAAAAGCTTAAGCTGATGAGGAAAGGTGGACAATTCACTCCCCCTCACGCGTAGGCTCTCTCAGGCCTAACACGTGGAATAGAAGTGGGCTGCAATTATTATTTTTAATTGCACCAGCCGGGTCTTGAACTCAAGACCTCTTGGCTCTGATACCATATTGAGTTGTATATACCAACCAGTTCACCCAAAAGCTTGAGCTGATGAGGAAAGGTGGACAATTCACTTATACTTCAACAGACAGCATCAAAATCAGCGCGATCCTTCTTCCTGAGTAAACAACGCTAGCTTAGTCGCCTCAGTGTAGTCAGGATATCCATGCTGTCAATGTTGTATATCCGGCAACCCTTAGTTGTGGGCGTGTACCAATAGTACTCTTTACGCTGGTTGGCTATAAATATGGGAGAGATGCTATCTGTTTTGTATATCAAGACATGTCAATAAAGAAGATGTGCTATAAATATTAGGATAAAGTGAGAAATTTGTGGAATTCAATGTAGGGTGTGAAAAACGATGTTTGCGTAAGATTCTCTTACGATGACGTTCCTGTACGTGTAGTATGCTTGGGCGACGGTGTTTGGGTGTGTCGACTGAATGATCTTCACCGATTGTCCGCACACACATTGCGGATGTGGAAACTCTGGTAGTATCGGCGCATCCTTCATTGAAAAATATGGGTAGGGTTTAGCCCTCTTTGCAAGCCACTTGTACTTCTGTAATATCTTCGCATAAAAATTCGCCGATGAGTCCGGCATATTCTAGGCCGACCTAATGTTTTGTTGTTACACACAAAACAATGGCGAGTCAGTTCAAAACAAATATAATATAGAGATACATACGTGTTACGAAAGAACGGTAAAGATGTGCACAAATATGAGCAGACTACCCACGTACGACACCTCCGAAGACACAATTCTGCCGGTAGGACCAGCACCCTGGGGTGTGTCCTCTCTACCCACAGTCCCGCCCCCTCATTTTACACAAAATTATACGCAACTCTTCTCTCGTGGACTTCCTTTAAAGCAGCACATTCTGTGCTACCGTCTTCAATCTTGACCTGCAGTTGTCCGCTTCCTGAGGCACCAGCATTATCAAGGTTTCTCGGTGGCCTGCGTATGAAATTCACGTACACCATCGGCTTCCCGTATATCGCCGCCTCAGGCTGGGAAGCAATCTGCCTGTACTGGCCCCATGTTACGCTTCCGTTCACCTTGACTAGGTTCCACACGCCCTGCCTTCCCCTAGTTGTGCAGGTGATCATCTCGATGATAAGTTTATTCGTCGTTGGCTCCGTGTCAAACTCCCTCCGGATGCAACTCCTAAGCTCGTAAATATTCATTGTATCGAGCCCCTGCGCCCGGACCACCTTGTACTGGCATCTCGACAGGTCTAACCAATCGGGGTTGTCCTGTACGAGATCGTCGCCATAAAATACTACCAAGTCTTGCCTGTTTGAAATTACCTAAAACCACAACAACCCGATTTACGGTACGCAATATAAAAATAGGGTATGTAATGAACACTAATTAATTTACTGTACACGACTATTTACATAGGATTATTTCTTCAATCACAACTAATTAAATAGGACTAGACTAACTATGACACATTACATAAAAATAAGCAATTAAATGCGAGTAATTGAATATGAATAATTAATTTATTAGCAACAATTTGCTTACTTATCAATACATATTACTTATGAGTAATTGATTACATCCAAGTAATTCTTACTGAATTAATTACTTAAGACTGATTAACTATGTGTCATTAATTATTCGTAATTAATTACATTTATTTAATTACCACTAATTAATTATGAGTCGTTACTCACCAACAAATTAATTATGACTGCGTAAATTTGACCACTAAATTTTCAATAATGTAATTACGAGTAAAAACCACGTGAAATTTAATTACAATATATTAATTATGACAAATTAATTAATTAATACTTCATTTGCACTAAATAATTATGACTAATTAATTACGACAGCTTAATTACCACTTGTAAACTACGAGTAAATTACCACTAACTAACTACGACTAATAAATTATTGCTAATTAACTGCGACTGAAATAATTACAACTAAAGCATAGGAAATAATTTTACCTGGATGTCGACTTCATGGCACTTATACGGTCATAATCCGAACAAGACTTGGGCGACTGAAATAATTACAACTAAAGCATAGGGGAGATGCTTTCTATTTTGTATATCAAGACATCAATAAAGAAGATCGCTGGATTACTCTATCACATATCTTTGTTCATTGTTCATCTACTTTTGCTCTTGCTAATTGCTTATGTTATTCTCGCTTGCTAGTTGTGTTGATTGGCTATTGGATCACTCAGGAGACATTAGTTATTATATTTTTCAACCTGGATATAGTATTCCTTTCTCTTTCCAAGAGAAACAAAAACTCCCATATAAACGAAAAGTATTTTTGGCATGGTTAAATTCAATCTTCACGAGGGAATTTCCACCACGAATTCGCCCCTCTAGCAACTCCTGTCCGCTCATCCAACTCACTTAATTCACGGTGCAAATCCATATCACATATCTCTGTACATACATGCGCGCAAAGTGATCGAGTTCGGTCTCCCCTCTAAAAAAGGTTACTTCTTCAACTTAGGAGAAAAAAAAGGAGACCTAGCTACACTGCACATCAATGGTGCTGGCAATGGTATCTTGTCGCACAACCATCTTTGTTCCCGTCGCCACGTCGGCCCTCGCCGTTGCTCTCTCGCGTACGTGATCTGCGCAAATGCCTCGATATGCACGAACGCATCCAAATTAAGTTCGATAGTGCATTAATTACATATTGTATGACATACGTGAGCAGACGATGAGGAGAACAAGGAGGACCAGGAGTACAGTTACACAGCAGGGAGTAAGCAGGGCTGAAAAACTGGGGGGGAAGCTAAGCCCTGAGTACAAGCTGTGCGACGAGGGCTAGCGGCAGTCCCCCATCAACATCATCACCAAGCAGGTCGTCCCCAACCTGATGCGGCACCAAGTAGCATTGTTACTTTGAGTAGTGTTTCAGCATTGCAAACTGAGGTTACTTCACAAAGTAGTGTTGTTTTGTGCAATATACAAGAGAAGCTATGTGTGGTCGAGAGGGATGTTAAGGCAGAAGGTCTACGACCAGATTTACAAGGGCTACGACCAGTTCCTGGAGGTCTACGACCAGATTCACAAGGGCTACGACCACTTTCAGAGGGTCTACGACCAATTCTAGAGGGGCTACAACTACTTCCAGAGGGCCACGACCACTTCCACAAGTTTCACCACCAGCACTCGATGAAAGGAACACTCGTCGGGAACAGTACTCGGCTGCAGTAGTACTCGTTGGGAACATTACTCGATGGGAGGTGTACTCGGCGAGAACAATACTCGATGAGAACAGTACAACCACGACCATGTGGTCGTACTAAGAAGCGAGCAAGGTAACCAGACTTTGGTTGGTTTGGATTGCATGCGACAAAATCAGCCCAAGAAGGAAGGAATATCTATTCGGATATGTTTGGAGATAGAGTTATAGGAGGTCAGGTTGTATTTTGGTTTGTGCGTATTTTCCTCTGCCTGCGTAGTTTCCTTTCTTTACAAGCTATGGGGTGGGGTCCACTTGCAGCTATGACAGCTAACAAAATCAATTCGGTTGGTTTTCGAGATGTAAAAGGAAACCGCCTATTTTAGTTTTGCATTAGGAAAGCAAGGGTCCGTTTTGGATGTTTAGTTTGTTTCTTAGGGAAAAGTTATGAGTTAAGGAATAGATACCAGAAAATCACCATAGTTTTGGTGGCACGTTTAATGTGGTCTTAAGATTTTCGAGATGAATTACTCTTTGGTGTGTTGAATCTATTTGAGGTGTTGGATTTTTACTCGCAGGAACTTTGGTTCTTCTACCCTTTGTTCACGTGTTGTGGTGTGCATAGGAGAAGGTTTATCAAAGAGGCCTTGTTGTTCTTCTACCCTTTGTTCACGAAAGGGAATGAATGTTTGTTCCTATTTGTTGATGTGAACAAGGTTCCCCTTGGAGCTCCATTTGGTTCACAAGAGCGATGACGGCGACATTGCGGTCATTTCAGTCCTCTACAAGTACGACGCCCCTAATTCTTTCTACTTCCATGTACACACACAATTTATGGTTGATATGATCCATTTGTAACAAGCAATTCAATTCAAGCTGATCGATGTGCTTGTGCACAAAATAGCACTAATTAACATTGCACCATGCATGCAATTGTAGTTGAAGAACAAGCTGGCTGAGATGGCCAAAGACAAGTGCAACTACGGCGAGGACTCCCACGCGGCGGTGGGGCTGGTGCACCTGAGGTCGCTGCAGAAGCACACCGGCAGCTACTTCCAAGACTCGGGTCCTCGACCACGCCGCTCGCACGAAGAAGGTCACCGAGCATCCTCGGTAAGGTCGGCGATCGCCAAGGAGCGTGTCGGCCTCCTCACCACGCTGTTGCCGCCAAGGATGCCGTGCGCGCCGCTAAACAGGAGGATCGTGCAGTTCTACAACCCGCCCAACAGCACCATCTCTTTCGACATGTGTCACCACTGATATATTGCCACTAGAACTTAATTTTGGTTCCTAGCTTTTGGCTGTTAAATTGCCTTGATTTTGCGTAATTTGTTGAGTGCATATGTATGTAGTGTGATCATAGTTGTGTGTGCACACAAATGAACATTTTCTTCAAAATACATGTAAGGATCAATGGGAATGTGCCCAAGCAAAGTGCAAATCAATTATTGAGGTGGTTGTATACTTGTATGCACGGACCATTTGAATTTGGCTCATATACTGCATAAGATGTTGGGGGCATTGAGAGATGTTTGCTTGTTTGTTGTGGCCTATGAATTTTGGCTTATGCAACCCTTCAATGTTCGAACTTTTATTAGACAAGCCGATGACTAAGCAAGTATGCAACTAGGCAAGGTTTCAGGACGCTCTCATCTTGAAGGATTGCTCAAATCCATTCCCAATTATCGACCAAATAATCACTACCCTTAAATCCTGAACGGAAGGGCCGCTTCCCGCGCCATCTACGTCACTAAGAAAAGGACACTCGTCAGATGCGCGGCTGGTTGTCTCGGGGCCGCTCGCGCGCTGGTGTCTCCGCTGTCGGATCGCGCCTGGCCGCTTTCGGGCCGTCGAATCGCGTCTCTGTCCGAACGATGCAGAGAGAGCGCAGAGGGGGAGCAAGGTAGGGGAAAACAGGGGAGCAGGGGGAGGTGGCCAAGGTGGGCTCGATGTTGGTGAAGGGAAGGATGGCGGCCACAGTGGAGGGGGAAAATGTGTACGATTGGGTGAGGCGACCTCGCTGATGGTGGTGTCGCGGCTGGGCATGCACTAGGGCGGGATGGCGGCGGCAGCAGGCGGTTGGGAAGAGGGGGAAGGATAGGGGGAGCAAGGGTAGCAGGATGGTGAGGGGGACTCAGCCGAGCCGAGGATGAGGGCGGGGGACGACCGGTGAGGGCTTGCGGTGAGGGCTGTGGGCGACGTGGATGGCTCGCCGGTGGGGCGACGCTGCGGTGGTGGAGGGCCAGGATCAGTGGTAGGGAAGGGAAAGGGGATGCCCGGGTGCTCTGGGGGAGAGGAATTGGAGAAATACTCACCAGGGAAAGGATGGTGTTTCGGGCGGCGAGCGGCGGCGGTTTTTGCTCGGGGCAGAAGAAGATGGCCACGGCGCGAGCTCCTGCGTAGAGAATCCGAAATTGATTGAGGGGAATTGCTTGTGACGTTGTGGAACACGACATGACGCGGAAGGGCAGGGATAGTGTTCACTGGATTTGCAGGAACGTCTAGGCGATGCATCATCCCCGAAATCCTCCACAGCTCCTCTTTTTCTTAAGCATCTTCTTCTCTGCACGCTCCCGGCCGCCTCGTGATGGCTTGCCTCCAGGCTCCTCCACGCCAATGGCACGGGCTGCCTTCTAGTCAAAATCAAAACATGAAGTTTTCTAACAATTTCCATATAACAACACTCCATTCAAAGAACCACTGAACTTGCAACAAACAGAAAACAACAAGCCAAAAGAGAGAGGGAGTAAAAAATTTCTAGTTTGCCAATTTAATTCTAAATCCCATAAATCTCATGTCCTAATTTTATGTACAAACTTCAACTACACCTAAAGGCTAAAGCACGACAACAACCAACAGACAGAAAGCCACACCAAACCAAACTGTCCAATACATCATGGACCTATTTGGAACAGCTGGGTTTTCCTGAAAAGCGGCTTCCAGCTGGGCTGCAAGGCTGAACGGCTAGGCTAAAGAAATTTGGTGTTTGGCTGTCTGACTTTTAGGTAGGCTGGCTGCAGCTTTCGAGGTGAAAAATGTCTGAAATGCCCCTAAAGATATTAATAGCTTGTTTGATGCCGTTTAACACAATTAATAACATTCAACAACATTTGACGATAGAAAGGTATGCACACAGGAAAATCTGGTAGATAGTCTCCCTCAGCAAGGTAGGTATCCCACAGGCGTGTGACAAGATGGAAAGGTATCTACAAGGACGTGAGACATGTTAGCAACATTAATGCGTATATCAAATCTAAACTTGTGTATTTTACTAGACAAACCTCGCGTATCAGAAGACAATTGAACCAACAGAAGGAAAACTGAAGAAACTCCAACCCTTGTTTCTCTGTGTGCTTTGACACACGTTCCGTATAGTACCCAAAGATAATAGAGGTCAAAATCAGATCCCATGTCAAAAACTCTTGTGAATTATAAGCAAATCTAATGTCACACCAAACTCACAATTCTCAATGGGTGAGAATTGTCAAGATAATCATACAATGAGACAATCATGTTACTGCTTGAACAAGAACAAACACTTAGAATTGGCATAATAAGATACTTACAATACTGAAAGGAATTCCTTATCTTAAGCAAGGAATCGATCTAAAGAGCCTTTTAATGTCAATTCAAATGGCAAATTGTCAATATATCATCTCTTACAGAATACTCAGCACTGCCAACAGCTTGAGGCATCAAAAATTCAACTAGATATCTCAATCTTAGCTGCTAGATGTTGTTTTCATATTAGAACAATCTTTATCTTTTATTTCTCAACTATCAATTAACCAAGATCACATATACATAGCCGACGGCTAGGGTTTAGACCATCACCGACGGCGGGGGAGGACGTCGACGACCGCTACAGGGGGAGGAGGAGGACCGAGAGCGAAGGAGTTGGGCGTCGGGGTAGGAGGAGGAGGTGAGCGTCGGGGGGAGGAGACACCACGTCGGGGGAGGAGACGCCGCGTCGGGGGAGGAGGACGACGACGACGTGAGCCAGCGAAGAAGGAGGAGGCCGGAGGCGCCAAAGCGGAGGTATCCAGATCTGAGCGGGGGAGAAGGCGACGGCAGCTCGAGGGGAGGAGGATGGGGAGGGCGGCGGCGCATCGGGGGTGGAGGGAGGGGGAGGAGGAGGGTGGTGCGGCCTCACCGGCGTGGGAGGAGGAGGCGCACGGGAGGAGAAGGAGCTGAGCTAAGCGGGCGTGCGGAGGGGGAGGGGGGAAGGGTTGGGTTTTTATGGAGTAGCATTCGACGGGTAATTACCCCCGAACTTCGGAGGTAATTTGAGAATCGAGATTGCGAGAAGCTGCGGAGGCTCCTCGCCAGCATCCCGCGGGCGACTTCTGGCTTCCGCACGTTGTAACCGGAAGCGGCTTCAACGAAAAGCAACTGCAAAAAGCTTTTCGTTTTGAATGGCTCCGGCTTTTACGAGCAAAGCCGGAAACTAAGGCCGTCCCAAACAGCCCATGTCTTACCAAACGGCACACAGACTACAACGGCCCAGATCTCGCCACGCGTCCGTCCACCTCCATCTCAGCCGCCCAATCCGCCGCCCGCCTCCCCGACGCGAACCTCCTCATCCCTCCCAGCCCAGGCGCCTCCGTCTCCACCTCCTTTGCCTCCCTCCGCCTCGCCGCGGCTGCCGAAGGCGGAGGCGGAGACCAGTCAACGCACTCCACGACGTTCTTCCTTGAGCGGCTGCGACCGATCAAGAAACCGAACCCGGGGCAGCAGCCGGGCTTCGTCTCCGGCGACCTCGGTGGACGCCGGCGGCGCGCGCGCTCGCGGTCGGAGAGGACCTTCCCGATGCAGGACACCTTGGGAGAGCTCGGCTCGTGCTCCGGGACCGCTGGCTTGGGGTTGCGCCCGCCGCCGCCGGTCTTGGCCTTCTTGGGGAACATCGCCGGCGGGCGGTGCCGTCGCGCGCACCCGCCGCCCTGGCCAAGCTTCCCGGAGATGCCGATGATGGGTGCCGCGGTCGGCTTCAGGTTGCCGGAGAACCTCTGCGACGCGCCGTTGTGGCCGGGGTGGCTCTTGAGGATGCACTTAGGGTTGGTGTTCTCCTTGAGGGAGTCGTCGCGGTCGTAGATGCCGCTGACGTCGGACCAAGCTATGTCGTCGCCGATGCGGAGGCGGGTGGACTCCGGCGGGTCGCCGCCGAGGTCGCGTGCGGCGGCCATGGGGGAGAGAGACGCGTGATGGAGTTTGGGGGAACGGAAGGGTAAGAAGTCTCCTCTCTCTTCGACGTATGGCGTGGTTTTAAAGGTGGTGTGCTGTTGGGATTGCTGTGATTGCCAGGAGCGTATGTGTCATTTTCATTTTCATTTTCTTGGTTTAGCAGACAAGTAGAGTTGGAAGATGGGATTTATGTGGACCTGGTTTATTGGCACTGTTAGGTCTTATTTGGTTGAGCTAAAATATCTGCTCATCTATATCGATGGACCGAGATTTTAGTTTAAATTTTTGATCTACCCGCATGGATCTTAGCCGAAAATATACTTCCCAATTAAACCCTTACAATGGGGTGTATGTTGATAAACAATCCTACATACAATTAGGTATTGTGGAAAATTATTAAAGCAGAGAGAAACAATTTCGTGACATGTAAATTCTTGCTCATAAGAGTTTATCATGCAAAGAAGTAACTACTTATTGAACAAAAACACCCACAAGTTCATGAAAATATTAAGAAGACTAAGAAATTATTCATCTTCGTTAACTTGTTATGCTCGTGGCCCACTCTTATACGTCTGGAGGGTAAGAATTGTCGTAGGGGCGGTCTATCAGCCCCAACGGCCTGCCGAATGCACCAAACCAGGGGTACACCTCGACATAGTCGAAAAGTACCATGTACCCCTTCACACATAACGAAAGGTACAATGCAACACTCCCTGTAGCAAAGGGAGTCCCAAGGGCTCTCGCCCTAGACCATTTCGCATGAAGCGAAGGGAGTCAAGGTCACTTGTAGACCGGAAGTACAGACGTGGTGGACCAAGCCCATCAAGATTTACCATGTGTCGGAGGCTACGTTTAGGGATGTGCAAAGACCCTAGAGCCCCTATAGACATGGGACCTTCATGTGTCGGATGCTACGTCTACGATAGAATCGTAATCTCCTGTACCCTTGATGTAACACTGTAAATATATCATTTCTCCATGCAATAGAGGGAGGAATTTTTTAACAATAATAACACATTCAATACACTTTAATACCGTTTCCCACTTCTGAGGACCTTCGGAATTCCCTTCGTATCTGTAGGAGCTTGAAAGTCCTCTTTTCCCTATTATCTAGTTTGTAGCTACGGCAAGAATTTCACGAGAGTTCTACGCAACAAAGCAAGCAGGAACAAAAGCCTCAATACGCCTATCTCATGCGCAATTATAAGCTGGTAAATTTTATAAATATAGGTAGGACGTTCCCTCACAAAAAGAGTGTTTTTTTTTACTAATTGCATTCTTCACAAAGTATATAAGAGTATATTAATAACATGGTGTTCAACTCTTCATTCATGCACCATAGAAGGCATATAATGCTGTCCTATGTTACTGGCTCTGCACAATTTTGCTGCAAGTAGTAGTAGTACATAGTGCAATAAGGGTCCAATGGACCAGGCTTACGTACAGTGAAGGCGCTAGAGAGAGAGAGACAGTATAGTTAGCATACATATGGGCAGTTGGCATTACGCTGAACAACCTTGAGATCAACGACAGGTTTAGAAAAAGGAAACCGTTTCAGAGCACTTGCCCTGTTCTCCAAGCTACTGTTGCAGCTGGTTGCCCGGTTCGACCGGCCATCTCCTCAGCCCGCCCTGAATCCCCGCGGTTTTGTACTCTTTTGACCTTGGACTGCGCACGACAGGGGTCCCGCGTCCCCGCAATCCCTGCTCGTCAAATCCAACACCTCATACGTCCCGTCCGCTGATTGCAATCGTTCTTCACCTGTTCCACATGAGTCATGACCATACACTCGATCTGAGTTGTCATTAAAAAAAGCAAAGTATAAGACTTGTCCAACGACCATGATGCTAACCAATTATGCTAACCAATTGATCTCAGGAGACTCGTCGAGAGCAGAGGTGACACCGAGTTATCAATTTATCATTGGTGTCGGCATCCTGTCTTTCTTGATCTTACTGTGCAAGCCTTCAATTCGGTAGAGCCAACCTGTTTGATCGATCGGTCACTCGCTGATCAGTATACTGTCAATCACGTCGTCTGTACTGCACACTTTGACATGAATTGCATCCATAGGCTACCATCTCTGACGAAATCACTGGAGTACTTCAGGATATGTATATGTTTCTGTTCCAAAGAAACGCCGGTTACAGATTACTAAGCTTCAGTTAAACGTCGTGATCTCAAATAGCAACATGCATAGTTTGATGCTGCATCAATATCAATAGCTTTGCTTGTTTGCGCCTACGCTATGATAGTATAGTAGGGTTGTAGTGCAGTAGGAGTACTTGCTTGCACACAAAATAAAAGGATCGTTTAATTGTCCATTCTTTCAGCATTACATTTTTTTTCCTTGTTGAAGATTTTGTGTGGCATTTGGAAAGGAATGTACTCTTCCATCTTTCTTGTCAAAAGGAAAAGCTTGGGCGTGCATCTTTAGACCAGGAGTACGAAGGAATTAATGCAGGCGACGTGCATGCATAGTCATGACATTGTTGTCATATAGTAACAGCGACAGAATTTTTAGTAAGATAATACCGACCAAAAGAACAACGAAGAAGGCGCGCGTTCAGATTGCAGAAGCACCTTTGCTGTAAATATCCAGTCTTTTCAATGAGCATATAGAATGGAAAACATGAGCAGTGTCAGTCTTAATGCAATTATTCTACACCTTATCTGCTGAAGAAACAGACCTTTGTGGCTGCTTCAACTGTGTGTACTTCGTAGTTGTTAATAAAATGAAGTACATTATGTTTCTTTGACCAGTATTCATCATTTCTCTTGTTTCTGAAGAAACAAATATGAGAGTACCATTTCAGAATTCAGAGGCCTTCTCCAAGTTGTTGTTGGTTGATCACTCGCATCGTGTCAGTACAACTTCAGTGCATTTTCTATGGCTTGTTCCAAATAGCTCAACAATTTTGACTTTACTTGTCACTTTCTGCATCACATTCAGCTCCCATCAAATACGAGTGATTGAGTACAATTTTTTTACGGGTCTGTTGGAAGATTTCTTGACCAAATATATTAAGAATAGGAGAATAAGCTTAGGGAAACAAGAAGAGAGAGAGAGGGAAAAAGCTTTCTAGAACGAAAAACTACCTTGCAACCTCAAACGACCGAGCTAAGGTAGTACCGATATGTTACACACCGGGGACTAAAAAGTTGAAACACAACCGCAGTCTTCCACGAGAAGATTTTCTCTTTGATACTCCAAAGTACATCAGTCGTAGGCCGGCAACGTCCCTCAAAGATTCTGGCATTACGCTCTTTCCAGATACACCAATAAACGAGAATGATCACCGTGTCAAAATCCCGTCGGAGCGGTTTTGAAATTAACTTCCTCACGGTAAGCCACCAATCTTGGGAGCTATACATCGCCGCGGAGGGGATCGGAACCGAATGTCGCTCCATATCCTGAATCTTGCCCAGACCTCGGTTGAGAAGGGACACTCGATGAACGGGTGCTTGCAACTCTCGCCAGGGTGATTGCAAAGAGAACAACACCCGAGATTGAGCCAACCGCGCCGTTGGAGATTATCGTTAGTGAGGCACTTCTCATGAATGACCAACCACATAAAAAACTTGCATCGCGACGGTGCTTTAGATTTCCAGATGCACTTGTGGCAAGCGAAGGTTGTTGAAGCGGTGAAGAAGAGCTGATAGGCAGAACAAGCCTAGTACTTGTCGTCGACCGAGTGCCTCCAGGTAATTTCGTCGTTCTTGCCGACATGGAGCGGAGTGCCGCGACAATGTCCCACAGCTTCAAGTACTGCACCAACGCCAGCAGCGACAAACCTCCCCTTAGATCCTTAGTCCAGGAATTGTTGACGAAAGCCTCCGCAACAGACTTGTTCTTTTTTCTAACAAAGGAGAACATGACCGGCACGACATCGGCAACCGAGCGTCCACCTTCGATCCAGTGATCATGCCAGAAGTGCGCGCGCGAGCCGTCACCCAGCCGAATAGTCGTGGCTACCCTGAACATGGGCAGGATGTCCGTGTCTTCGCCGGTAGTACGCCATGCCATGGCTTTGGCTCGGGATCCCAGTTGTTCCAGTACCAACGAAGGAGGAGCGCAGAACTAAAGGATGCCAAATCGTGGATACCCAACCCCCTACATCGATGCGGTCTGCAGACTTTCAACCAGGCAAGCAAGCAATGACCGCCACTGATGGAATCAGACCCCTTCCAAACGAAAGCACGACACTTATGGTTTATTAACTTGATTGCTCACTGAGAAAGCTTGAAGACCGTCATGAAGTGAACTGGCAGTGCCATCAAGACAGATCTGGTGAGTACGACGCGTCTGCCTGGAGTTACAAGTTTAGGTTTCCACCGGCTAACTTTTTTGAGAATTTGTCGACGAGCGGCTAAATGTTGCTCTTCCTGAGAGAGCGAATTGAGAGCGGGAGTCCAAGGTACATGATTGGGAAGCGAAGCCATCGACACTGCAACACAGCTGCGACCGCTGTCTCGATCTCATCATCGCAACGAATGGTCGTGATGGAGCTCTTGGTCAAGTTGGATGTCGAACCCGGGAACGAAGGATCCCGAATTCTCGTGTTCAAACACTACCCAGTGATTTCCAAAGGTACACGCCTCACAAAATGAATATCACATTCATATCACGAAACGTAATTGGCATTAAATAAATAAATCGCTTAATACAAATGAGTCCAATAATAACATCAAATGTCAAATGATAAACACAAATGAAATAACATAATAGTGGGAGCTACACGATGCGCCACGTGCAATCGCCCGGGTCGAAGGCCTACTAGTCCGGTCCTCACCACAATATAGCAATCTTCTCCGAATAAGATTTATTCAAAGAAGAGTGAGCACTACTACCGTGCTCGCAAGTCACACCTAATATTGAATTTAAATGCATGCATAAGGAAACAAGTGAGTATGGCTGGGTTGTTTTGCATAAACAAGATTTTCGCTTGAATAAGTATAGTAGTTTCTAAGGCAATTTTATACTATGGATAAAATCATATTTTGAAATGACAATGATATAATGTGGATAGCCTCCAATGATAAAGTGAAGGATCCTCCTAACACTTGGCTTCCGCCTAAATTTTCATAAGGATTAACCATCCTCAACATTTAATAAAGCATTTAAAAACCAAAACAATTTAACTTTAAGTGACCTCGCTAGCATGTCCATGATCATGACGCGCTATTCGAATAGTTTCTACTCGCAGAGTTGGTACAACTTTACCCACACGAGGTGACATGCTCGTTATGTCGCCAATTCACGCCCGTAGGCGTGTGACCGAGCAATTACCATGAGGCCTTTACAATGTTTTATCCTAGTACATTCATGCCCGCTAAGGTTTCGCCCTTTGAATCGACTGCCCTCCTAAGCCCTCTGCGCCAAGTGGGAATAAAACGCCTAACCGACACCCACAAAATCACATGACATAAATATACTAGGATATCACAATTTAGTTAGCCAAATCCGCCCATACAGACATGTGGTGGTACGTTATGGCATAGCAATAAGCGCTCAAAGACCGGTCCTCAATTGACTTAAGGCCATTCCTTCAACCCATGGGCCTTGATCTTAACTAGATCAAACCTGCATAAACTCGCACCCACCATTCACCATTTCGCCCAAGTCCAAACCCATTTTGGTTTTATTTTGAATAAAACTTCATTTATAAACTCATGTGGTAAAACAATACCACAATATCAAGTTTGAAAACAATTTGTAGAAATCGTGTAAACCTCCCAAATTCAGAATGTGACTAAGCTTGGCTAAGCATATATTTGAATTTTGTAATATCTTGCCTATGGTATCAAGGTAGTCGATACAACATTCAAATTTGGCCATACAATAACATATGGAATTAACTATATGTAAAACAGATATTAAAATATTTATAACAACATATGCATGCAATAAGGAATTTAAAACTGAAAATAACTTAAAATAATAGGGGCAATATGGTCAATGGTGTAACTTGCCTTGGTCGATGTCTTGAATTCTAAATCTTCAGATTGATCGAACTCTCCGAGTCGTCAAGTCTATACGCTAAAATACGATAAATTTAATGCAAATTCAAATAAATTCAAAACATAGTTCAAATCAACTCCAAACTGAAATATTTTGGTTTAGTTAGCTAGATTATAATTTTATATAAATTTTGCAATTTGAATCACCCAATTTGGAGTTCATATGCAAAAGTTATGAATTTTTGAAGTTTATATCTAAATCTGAAATTTTATTGAATTTCTAGAATTATTTTTCATCGAAAATCCATTTATTGCGCAATGATTACGCTACTCTGTGATTTCGGATTTAAAAGAATTAAATGAATCTCGGCTGATGGGCCCCATGAGTCGCTGATTCGCCATGTGACCAAGTCCATCAACCTTGGAAGATCGGCGCGGTGGACTGCCACGCGAAGGCAGGCGTGGCGCCGACCGCGCGCCACATGGGCGTACACGCAAGTGCGAGGGTGAGGTGGCGCCGAGGTGGCAAGGCCACGTCAGCCCGACGGTGAAAGTGCCTCGGCGGCGAGCTTGCTTGCGTTGGCGGCGCTCCGGCGAGTGTGGGTGGTACTAAAGAAAGAGGCGCGGGATCCCGATGCACTACCTGGGGCGCGAACGGGCGCTGGTTGGTCGCCGGCGACGAGGTTCGGCGCGCGCTTGCTCGCTCCGGTGAAGTAGCGATCCGGCGATCCTCCGTGACGTGGGTGCGTGCCGAGCCGCGGCGATGATGCGATGACGAGGATGTGGTCGGGTGGCGGAGTCGGCTTGACGGCGCGGGAAGATGAAGAATGAAGTTTCGCCAAGAGCTTCAATCTCAAATTCCGTGAGCACGAAGGAGGAAAGGAGAAGTGGATGATGGCGTTGGCTTCGTGAAGGAATGCGCACCGGCCGCCTTTATAGGCGCCGGTGTTCGAGCGCGGCGTGGAGGAGGTGGGGTTCATGCGGCGGCGGTTGCGGTGTTGTGGGCGAACTGGGCGCGGAGAAGAAGGAAGAAAGTGGGGAATGGGGCGGTTGGGCGCGGCGAAGCCGTTGCGCACGTCCTTGCGTGAGAAGGGGGAGGGAATCGTGGCGGAGACCGAGCCCGAGCGGCGGCGAATGGCGGCGGCTCGACTCGCGCAAGAAGAAGGAGCGAGGAAGAAGACGGCGAAGGCCGTTGGATTTGATCCAACGGTTGGGGCTAAATGAGAGTAGAAGGGCGTGGAGGAGTCTTGGCCGTAGGATTTAGATTGAAGGGTTTAGATTAGAAGGTTTTAAGTCTCCGAAGCGATACGAAGATCTCGCCGTTAGATTAAGATCGCACGGCTCATATTGATGGTGTCATTCGGACGGTGCGGCCGCTGCGGAGGATCCTGATCGTTGATGCCAGATCCAGCGGTGGATACCGAGGAGGGGTGCGTGTGTGCGTTGCGTGCGTTGGATTAAGATCCAACGGTGGATGAGAAGGTGGGAGAGGGTGCGAGCGCATGGTGTGGGTCATCATGGGCGGAGTGAGTTTGGGCCGAGCCTGGGTTTCTACCAAACATCATAGAGATTTTCTTTGCTTTTCTATTTGTTTTAATTGATAATTCATAATAGCTTTAGAAAATAGCAAAATACTTCCAAAAATTATGGACAAATTCACGAAATTCTATACTCATTTTGGACTTAATAAAATTATTTCCAACTATTTGTTGGCTTTTAATTTTGCAAACAAATTTGTTTTAGCTTTAAAAATATTTATAAAAGCTTTTGAAAATTCAGAAAACCACAAACATAAATAAACTTTTAAATTTTATCGAAATTAGAAATTTGGGCTGTTACAAACCTACTTCTTAAGGGAATCTCGACCAGATTCGTGATTGGTCAACAAAGAGATCGGGATAGTTGGTCTTGAGGTCTTCTTCTTTTCCCATGTGGCTTCACTTTCCGGTGATGACTCCACCGCACTTTGTATGATCTCGATGATTCGCTTCGTGACTCGCTCTGCGACATCCGTAATCTTGATTGGTCGCTCCACGTAGGTGAGATCTTCTCAAGATCGAAACTTTCCAAGAAGGTATGGTCTTCTCGGCGCTTGCAAGCATTTCTCAATCGGGATACATGGAAGACATCGCACACGGTGACAAGGCTTCTAGTAGCTCAAGTGATATGCCACTTCTCTTTTGGCTAGAATTTTGTATGGCCCCACAAATGGGGTGCGAGTTTTCCTTTGTTCTAATCTTCTTACTCCTCCGAGTGGAGTGACTCGAGATAGACCAAGTCTCCTACCTCAAAGTTTAGATCCCTCCGACTGTTATCAGCATAACTCTTTGTCGGGTTTGTGCCACTTTCAGATGTTCCTTATAGCTTTGACCTTACTTTCTCCTCTTTGATTATCTCAGTCCAAAGAGTTGATGCTCTCCTACTTCATCCCACGTATGGAGTTCTGCATTTCTGCCATACAATGCTTCAAAAGGAGCCATTTGCAAACTAGCTTGATAGCTATTGTTATACGAGAATTCCAGATACGGCAAATTCTTGTCCCAACTTTGTCCAAATTCCAAGGCACAAAGCTCTGAGCATATCTTCGAGGACTTGATTGGTGCGCTCCGTCCCACCATCCGTCTCGAGGATGATAGGTCAGATCGAAGTTGAGTCCGTGCCTAAGGCTTCGCGCGCACTCGACGTAATCTTGACGTGAATCGAGAACCTCGCTTGACACAATCTTCTTGGGTACCCGCAGACAAACAATCCTAGCCACATATAACTCGCCAACCGCCGCTTCGTAAGTAGTCTTGACGGAATGAAGTGGGCTACTTTGGTCAACCGATCAACTATCACCCGTGATAGAATCATAACTCGATTGGGTCCGAGGGAGTCCGTGATGAAATCCATGCCAATCTCTTCCCACTTCCATTCGAATTGGTAGTGGTTGCAACAATCCCGCTGGTCTCGATGTTCGCGCCTTAACTCGACACACATCACGGCGCGGCGGCGAACTCGGCAATTTCGCTTCATGCCGACCCACCAAGATTTCTCCTTCGGATCCCGGTACATCTTGGTGCTTCCGGTGAATGGAGTAAGGCGCTTCATGAGCCTCCTTCGACTGATTGTTTTAACTCCTGTTAGGTACACAAACGCGTTCCCAAACCACACGCTTCCTTGTTCATCTTCTCGAATCTCGGGCCTTGCCTCTTCGCATATTCTTCTTGATCTCCTTGATGTCATCATCTTCTAGTTGTTTTTCTCGATCCGACTTTGAAGAGTCGGTTGTACTTCCAAAGCATTCACACAACCTTGACCGACAATCTCCAAGTTTAGACGCTTCAATTCTTCATGTAGTTCGCCGCCTTCCGCACCATCATGGTATTGCAATAGGCCTTTCGCCGTGGCATCTGCAACTACATTTGCTTTGCTCGGGTGATAATGGATTCCAAGATCGTAATCTTTTATCAACTCTAACCATCTTCTCTCAAGGTTTAATTGTCTGTGTGAATATATACTTCAAACTCTTGTGATCCGTGAAAATCTCACAATTTACCAATGAGATAATGCCGCCGATCTTCAAGGCATGCACAATTGCCGCTAACTCTGATCGTGGGTTGATAATTCCTTCATGTGGCCTCAATCGCCTCGATGCATAAGCTACTACCTTGCCCTCCTGCATCAATACGCATCCGAGACCTTGACGGATGCGCCGCAAAGATCTCGAAATCTTTATGGATATCGTAAAACTAACACAAAGCCGAGACCAATCTCCTCTTCGTGTCTTGAAAACTTTCTTCACGTGCATCCGTCCAATCAAATTTCTTTTCCTTCTTCGTTTGAGTCATGGGTCTTGCAATCTTAGAGAAATTTTCAATGAACTCGCGGTAATAACCCGCTAGTCCAAGGAAACTTCTCACTTCGTGACCGCCCCGGTTGCTTCCAACTGACACGGCTTCAACCTTGGAAGGATCTACCGCAATTCCTCCCACGACACAATATGTCCAAGGAATGCCACTTGACTTAGCCAAAATTCACTTTTGCCGAATTTAGCATAAAGTCGATGTTCTCGAGCTTGTCCAAGATCATCCTCGATATGCTTCTCGTGTTCCTCTTCATCCTTCGAGTAGATGAGAATGTCATCGATGAAAACAACCACAAACTTATCCAAGAATTCCATGAACACTTTGTTCATCATATTCATGAAATAAGCGGGCGTCACAAACCAAATGACATCATCAGAACTCGCATGTCCCATATCCGTGGTGAAAGTCGTCTTCGAATATCTTCTGTCCGATCTTCGCTGGTGATAGCCGATCTCAAATCAATCTTTGAAAAGACACTTGCTCCTTTCACCGATCGAATGATCATCTATCCCGGTAAAGGATATTTGTTCTTGATCGCCACCTCATTGAGTGATCCGTAATCAACACACATTCTCATGCTATTGTCCTTTTTCTTGACGAACGATGCGGGTGCTCCCCAAGGTGATGAACTGGTCGGATGTAACCTCGGCCGCAGCTTCTTCAACTGCTTCTTCAATTCGCTAACTCATTAGCCGCATTCTATAGGGTCGCCGATATTGGAGCCGTCCCAGGACTAAGTCAATTAAGAACATGACGCCCGATCCGTGGCATGCCCGTAATTCATCAGAAAGACATCGGCATACTCTCTGACTACGGTATGTCTTCAAGTTTCACTTCCTTCATGCCGTGAGGATAGAACTTCCATTGGTGCAGTCTTGGGTTTGAACTCAATCAAATTCCTTCTCCATTTGTGAGAGTGATGGACCTATTGGCACAGCCTATTTGTCCATGATTCTTGGCTAACTACCCATTCCAAGAATAACGCCCGCATCTTTGGGAATGCAAGACTATCAAGTCCGCTAGGAAGGATACTCCTGATATTTCAAGGGTGAGGTTCGGCATAGAGAACTAGTTCTCATTTCAACCCGGGAATGGATTATCATGGATTTGCTAAGGAAGATATTGGTAACCCATTTTTGCCCACAAATTTATTTGACACGAAAGAATGCGAAGCTCGGAATCAAATAGTACAAGCCGGTATTGAATTGACAAGAAACATACCAAGCACAACATCCGGTGTCGCTCGGGCTTCCTCGGCGTGACGTGGTTCACACGCCTTGACGAATCGCTCGACGGCTTGGTAATGCCGCCAGGGTCGTGGCTCGTGCCGCTTGAAGACGCCACGCCGCCGCTTGGGGCATCTGTTGGCATAGTGGCTCGTTTCATTGCAGTGGAAACAGTCACCTCGCACCGAGGGGCGGAGCTCTTCTGCTGAAATTGTCCTCCGCTGGTGCGCCGCGAAGTTGGAGGTGTTAGGGCGCCGATTCTCGCATCGGCTCGATGTGGAAGATCGAACTTCCACGCCGCGGTGGTCGCGGCGAATGAAACGAGGCTTGGGAAAGCCTCCGCGTTAATCTTTTGGGCGGCCATCCTCCGCTTGCAGTTCTCCATCTCGTGATGTTTGGCTTCTGGCGGACGCTTGTCCACCAACCGTTGGAAGTCGGTGAAGTTCGGGAGATGAGTTGGACGGAGATATCGCCGTTGAGTCCTCTAGGAACCTTTCTTGCCGTTCTTCATCTCGGCCACATCACCGGGCATAGCGAGCTAGCCGGTTGAAACGGTGGAGATACTCGCCACCGAGCGATTGCCTTGGCGAGTGCATGAAACTCCTTCTTCTTCAAAGGTCATCATGCCGGCAGGATGTGGGTATGACTAAGGCTCTCACAAACTCGTCCCACGAGATGGCCCGGCATTGGCGTGGGAGATGCGTAAATTGTCCCACCATTCCGAGGTCGGTCCGTTGAGTCGATGAGTGGCGAACAGACCTCTCGCGATCCGTGCATTGTGCGATGTCCGCTTTCTTTCCGATGGCACGGCCAATCGCCGCATCCATTGCCTCGCCACCGGAGAAGGTCGGAGGACGATACGCATGAACTCCGGCATGGTCACCGCTGAGGAGGGTGTGCGGTGCTCGAAAGTTGCGCGGTGGCCGCCGTTGTTCGTTGTTCTGAGCGTTGTTGAGCGACTGAGCCAACAATTCAATAAGGTGAGTTTGATTGGCCATCATCTGTTGCCAATCCGGTCCTGTCGCTGGCGGCGGGGGAGGCTGCTGAACATGCTGTTCATGGTTGTCGGTATTCCCGCTGTTCTGACCCTGGATGCTGCCATTTCCTGTGCGGGTGTTCACCATCTGCTTGAAGTTTCCAAAGACTTAGGAAAGGGAAGAAAAGGTTGCACTAAGGGGGAGTAAATTTATATTAGCCCAAAAAGCACACAAAAACAAGGCAAAGAAACAAATTTTTCTTTTGCAAGTAATTCTTTATTTTATCCAACTGATTATGGCTACCACAAAAGGTTAGTAGCTCATAATTCGCAGCTAATTGAACAACTAAAGGGAAAGCAAATATCTAAAATGGTGGAGGTAAACATCTATGGGGTGGATGGGGTGTAGTCCGGAGTTACAGTGTATCGCTTGGCCCTTCTTGTCAGAGCCAATTCACTTCAGTGCCTTCAATCTCTCTCTCAGCGCTTCTAGCCTCCCCGAACGAGATACACTGTCTGTGGTGTTGCCATAGGCGTAATCCATCGCCTTGGCTAACTCCACCTGGTGGGTGATCTCCGGCATATCCTCATTCTCGGCTGAGCTGAAGGCACTGCCTAGCCGAGTGGGGATGTGCATGGGATAGTACTGAATGCAGTATCCCGAAAATGGGCGCGAGGTGTAGCGGTTTACAGACGGCTTCTCTTGCCGCATCTTGATGCCGCCTCGAAGTCTCCCGACGATTGGGGCGTCGAAGATGTGGAAGGATGTATCCGCGCTAAGTTAGAGTAGAGGATAACCTCCACTCTCCGGCGCTCCCGCTGTCCCACGATATACTTATATCCTTGGTATGTGGGTCTCTTCGTGAAACTCGATGTTGCATCATCTTCCATAGGATATCCGCCATTCTCCAAAGACTCCATGGGAGATACTGGTCTGCCTCTCGCCATCTACAATTTTTAGAAAGGACAAGAGTTTAGAAATCTTTTTAATAGAGAAAGGAAGAGTAAGACTGGGAAGACAGTAAATAGTTTGTAAATTTTTGAAAAATAGTCCTTAATGGTTTTGCCAATTCTACCGTAAGCACCGACCTACAATCGAACTGGCTCGATACCACTTTTGTCGAACCCGAACGAAGGATCCCGAATTCTCTGTGTTCAAACACCACCCAGATTTCCAGTACACAGCCTCACAAAATGAATATCACATTCATATCACGAAAACGTAATTGGCATTAAATAAATAATCGCTTAATACAAATGAGTCCGAATAATAACATCAAATGTCAAATGATAAACACAACGAAATAACATAATAGTGGGAGCTACACGATGCGCCACAGCAATAATCGGTCGGGTCGAGGCCTACTCGTCCGGTCCTCACCGTCAATATAGCAGTTTTCTCCCGAATAAGATTTATTCAAAGAAGAGTGAGCACTACTACCGTGCTCGCAAGTCACACCAATATTGAATTTAAATGCATGCATAAGGAAACAAGTGAGTATGGCGGGGTTGTTTTGCATAAACAAAGATTTTCGCTTGAATAAGTATAGTAGTTTCTAAGGCAATTTTATACTATGGATAAAATCATATTTTGAAATGACAATGATATAATGTGGATAGCCTCCAATGATAAAGTGAAGGATCCTCCTAACACTTGGCTTCCGCCTAAATTTTCATAAGGATTAACCATCCTCAACATTTAATAAAGCATTTAAAACCAAAAACAATTTAACTTTAAGTGGCCCCGCTAGCATGTCCATGACCATGACGCGCTATTCGAATAGTTTCTACTCGCAGAGTTGGTACAACTTTACCCACACGAGGTGACATGCTCGTTATGTCGCCAATTCACGCCTCGTAGGCGTGTGACCGAGCAATTACCATGAGGCCTTTACAATGTTTTATCCTAGTACATTCATGCCCGCTAAGGTTTCGCTCCTTTGAATCGACCGCCCTCCTAAGCCCTCTGCGCCAAGTGGAATAAAACGCCTAACCGACACCCACAAAATCACATGACATAAATATACTAGGATATCACAATTTAGTTAGCCAAATCCTGCCCATACAGACATGTGGTGGTACGTTATGACATAGCAATAAGCGGCTCAAAGACCGGTCCTCAATTGACTTGGGCGCTATTCCTTCAACCCATGGGCCTTGATCTTAACTGATCAAACCCGCATAAACTCCGCACCCACCATTCCGACCATTTCACCAAGTCCAAACCCATTTTGGTTTTATTTTGAATAAAACTTCATTTATAAACTCATGTGGTAAAACAATACCACAATATCAAGTTTGAAAACAATTTGTAGAAATCGGTGTAAACCCTCCCAAATTCTAGAATGTGACTAAGCTTGGCTAAGCATATATTTGAATTTTGTAATATCTTGCCTATGGTATCAAGGTAGTCGATACAACATTCAAATTTGGCCATACAATAACATATGGAATTAACTATATGTAAAACAGATATTAAAATATTTATAACAACATATGCATGCAATAAGGAATTTAAAAATTGAAAATAACTTAAAATAATAGGGGCAATATGGTCAATGGTGTAACTTGCCTTGGTCGATGTCTTGGAATTCTAAATCTTCAGATTGATCGAACTCTCCGGAGTCGTCGAAGTCTATACGCGAAAATACGACAAATTTAATGCAAATTCAAATAAATTCAAAAACATAGTTCAAATCAACTCCAAACTGAAATATTTTGGTTTAGTTAGCTAGATTATAATTTTATATAATTTTTGCAATTTGAATCACCCAATTTGGAGTTCATATGCAAAAGTTATGAATTTTGAAGTTTATATCTAAATCAAATTTTATTGAATTTCTAGAATTATTTTCCTCACGAAAATCCATTTATTGCGCAATGATTACGCTACCATGTGATTTCGGGATTTAAAAGAATTAAAATGAATCGGCGGATGGGCCCCATGAGTCGCTGACTCGGCCCATGTGGACCAAGTCCACCGAACCTGGAAGATCCGCGCGGTGGACCAAGCCACGCGAAGGCAGCGTGGCGCCGACCGGCGCCACATGGGAAGACACGCAAGTGCGAGGTGAGGTGGCGCCGAGGTGGCAAGGCCACGCCACCGACGGTGAAAGTGCTCTGCGGCGAGCTTGCCGGCGCCAGCGGCGCTCCAAATGAGTGTGGGTGGTACTAAAGAAAGAGGCGCGCGGGATCCTGATGCACTACCTTGGGCGCGCGAACGGGCGCTTTGGTCGTCGGCGACGAGGTTCGGCGGCGGCGTTTGCTCGGCTCCGGTGAAGTAGCGATCCGGCGATCCTCCGTGACGTGGAGTGCGTGCCCGAAGCCAGCGCGATGATGCGATGACGAGGATGTGGTCGGGTGGCCGGAGCGGCTTGACGGCCACGGGAAGATGAAGAATGAAGTTTCGCCAAGAGCTTCAATCTCAAATTCGGTGAGCACGAAGGAGGAAAGGAGAAGTGGATGATGGCGTTGGCTTTGTGAAGGAATGCGCACCGGCCGCCTTTATAGGCGCCGGTGTTCGGAGCGCGTGGAGGAGGTGGGGTTCGTGCGGCGGCGGTGGTGTGTTATGGGCGAATCGGCGCGAGAAGAAGGAAGAAAGTGGGGAATGGGGCGGTTGGCGCGGCCGGCTGCGCACGCCCTGCGTGAGAAGGGAGGGAATCGTGGCGAGACCGAGCTCCAGCATGGCGCGAATGGCGGCCCGGCTTCGATCAATGCGAAGAAGAAGGAGCGAGGAAGAAGACGAACGAAGGCGTTGGATTTGATCCAACGGTTAGCTAAATGAGAGTAGAAGGCGTGGAGGAGTCTTGGCCGAGGATTTAGATTGAAGGGTTTAGATTAGAAGGTTTTAAGTCTCCGGCGATACGAAGATCTCGCCGTTAGATTAAGATCGCACGGCTCATATTGATGGTGTCATTCTGACGGCGGCGCCGCGGAGGATCCCGATCGTTGATGTCGATCCAACGGTGGATACCGAGGAGGGTGCGTGTGTGCGTTGCGTGCGTTGGATTAAGATCCAACGGTGGATGAGAAGGTGGGAGAGGTGCGAGCAATGGTGTGTGGTTGCATGGGGAGTGAGTTTGGGCCTGAGCCTTTGGGTTTCTACCAAACACCGTTAGAGATTTTCTTTTGCTTTTCTATTTGTTTTAATTCTGATAATTCATAATAGCTTTAGAAAATAGCAAAATACTTCCAAAAATTATGGACAAATTCACAGAAATTCCCATACTCATTTTGGACTTAATAAAATTATTTCCAACTATTTGTTGGCTTTTAATTTTGCAAACAAATTTGTTTTAGCTTTAAAAATATTTATAAAAAGCTTTTGAAAATTCAGGAAAAACCACAAACATAAATAAACTTTTAAATTTTACTAAAATTAGAAATTTGGGCTGTTACATTGGAGGTGAGACCAGATGCCCTGTCGAAGATGAACAACAACTTCCTCACCACCTCACAACCTTGGGATGAAGGGCTGAAGAAGAGCACAACATTGTCCGCGTAGATGGAGACACGCGGCTCCGTCCCCAGCGACCGAGGGGGCTTAGCAACCCCCAACACGTGGCCCGTCTTGCCGTAGCCTGCAGGACATCTATAGCCATGATGAATAGGGCAGGGAAGAGCAGGTCCCCTTGCCGCGCTCCCCGCGTGAAGGACATGGGCAGACCATGATCGTCATTGAGCAGGATCGATGTGGTTGCTGTACGAAGGATGGCGGCGATCCAACCACGCCATCTGCTATTGAAGCCAAGTTACGCCAGAACACTCAACAGGAACTCCCAGGATAAAGTATCAAAGGCCTTCGTAATATCAATCTTGAGGAGGATAGCGGGAATTTTCTTCCTATGCAGCGTCACCGCGGTGTTATGAACTAGTTTGAAATTCTCGTGGATACAACGCTTTGTAATGAAGGCCGATTGCACTGGCGACACCAATTTGCTAATCACGGGGGAGAGCCGTAGTGACATTAATTTCGAAGCCAGCACCAAGAGTTTGAGTCATAGTACTTTGGTCAACAGTTTCCAGTTTTGATTCTTACAGACATACAAAAGCTGCATTTGCTGACTGGATGAATAAACAAACTATATTTTGCCTAGCCGGGGAGTTAAGACTGTTCACGTTCCAAACTAGCACACCGAGGTTTGACGCCATGGATAACAATGCAGCTACGACACCCACTCGACGCGGCAGGCTAAGGTTGCGTCGGCGCCTCCTCGGGCAGGGCGAGGGCTTGAACGTCCACCTCACTGCCATCCTCCTCCTTGAAGTTGTCCTCACAATTGAAGAGCACCGCCACCGCTCTCAGATGATGTGGCGCGAGAGGCTTAGAGAAAAGTTTGAGGTATTCCTTGAAGGCATCGTTGGAGACCTTTTTTCCGCGACAATGCCCCAACGATGCATCATAACCTCCTGTGCCCACTAGACAGGAGTCTTTGCTCTGCCATCAGAGGAGCTGGAGAGGCGTGTGCTTTGGCGAGGAGTGAAATCTGGCGGGACCACGTTCTGCCTCCTTCTTGGTGCCGATGTCGCGGGAGGCGGCATAGGAGGACGCACGCCCAAAAGCGAACAATGGTCACTGACGTAGAGCTCCTCCTAAAGTTGCAAGACTAGCTTACCCACCATGACCATCTGGCCCGTGGCGCGGGCAGGCCGTCAAAGATCACCTTGGACCGGTGCTAACAAGGCCCGAGCAGACTCCACCGGCCCAGAAAGCACCAAAGGCCTAGAGTCAGGCTGGGATGGGAGAGTTTCTTGTGAAGCCACTGCTTCCGGGTCCAGAGTCAAATAGGCGACCTGGTCAATCTTGGGGGAACCAGGTGCTGTCCCACCGCTCGACGCCTCTAGAAGGACGCTAGGTTCAAGGCGGGGACATTCTACTTCCAGAATACCACATATTAGGCAAATATTATCGGATGTCCCCCCAGTTTGGTGACCAGAGCTGGAAGTAGCGAAATAGGTGGCCGCCGAGCCACCAAAGGGTTCGCGTGAAGCCGCAACAGTGAAAGCTTCGGGTAGCGAGAGAGGTGGCGCTACTGGAGGCAGCTGGATAGCTCCGAGGCGCGCATGGAGGACCTCACGGGACACGTTGTGGGGCCCTCTCCGTAGGAGACAAGGGGGTTCACTGTAGGGTGCACGCGTGCAGCACTAGGGCCCCACCTTGGGCGGTGAGCACGGCTTGAAATCGGCACTAGAGCAAGTTGCCAGCGGCGTCGCAGGGCACGTAGCGGGCGACGCAGGGAGAGGTTCCTCGAAGGGCGCCTCCGGCGCTGACGCAGCCGTGAGGATGACACACGACGCCTCTCCAATAGCCAAGTCATCCATCAGGGCAGGCGGAGGTGCTGACATAGCCGGGCAGGAGCCGTCACCAGCGACCGTGGAAGAAGGGAAAATCATTGGCGCGATGGCGAGGGGGGCGCTAGACAACTGGCAACCAAGGTCACCCATCGAGCCTTCAATGCCACTGAAGAGGTGGCCACCGCCTACCTCGCCCGTAGCCGGGCCCATGCTGTCCACACATCCAGGGAAACAGGGGAACTGGTTGAGTCTGGAGGCATCTTCGACGACGACGTTGGCAAGGTCAGAGCCCGTGTTGAGCGGCGTGGGGTCTAACTCCTCCTGGACATGCACCAAGATGTCGTAGGACAGCGTGCGCTTTTCGGTAGGGTGTTCGAAAGCGACGCATGGAGTCAAAGTCGAATGCCAGCTGCAATGTCGGGCCTTCTGGCTTCGGGACAAATATGCAGAGCTTCTTGGAGACATCGCTGGGGTTGCCGCACCAGGCCAAGCAGGCCGGGCAATAGTGGTCTTCGAACGACAGCATCTCGATCAGCTGAGCATCTAACTTGTTCAGAAGTTGTTTCACGGTGTCAGGCTCCCATGCGTGTGCTCACCTTGGATAGGAACATCAGCTTGCCCCCATCAGCGCCAATCCGCCTATTCCATTGCATGAAGGCGATCGGCACACCAGCATAGAAGACCTGACCAAAACAAGCCAGAGCAGCAGCACAATCGACCGTGGACACGAAGGTAATGAGGAAGTCGTGAGGGTAGTAGACCTCCACCAGAATGCGCCGCCGCGGAATGTTGCAGCAACGTTCTAGAGCATTGACCATCTGCTCAGGAGATACCAGTGAACGTTGGCCATGGACGAAGGCCACCAGAGCGCACGAGGAGAGGAGTGTCTCCTGCCGCAACATGCCCTTCGTCCAGGAAAGGAGGCAGGTGCCTAGCTCAGAGCGGGAGTCGGGTTCTCCCGCGTGATCAACTTCCAAGAACTCAGCCCTGGAACACGTTGTCTTGGAGGGGGCCGAAGGGGGTGGAATGGGTACAGGAGTTGGATGGGGTGATTGATGGTGGGGAGGCGGAGGAGGCGGAGACATAGAGGTGGTAGCAGTGGGGCGAGGCTGTGAGGGGTTAGAGTTGGTGGTGGCGCTGCGGCGGTCCAGGCAAGAGCGAGCTAGATGACCAGGGAACTAGCAGTGGGAACATCGGATGACACCAGAGCATTGGGCTTTAAGATGGCCATGGCCGAGGCACTTAAAGCAACAACCATTCAACCAATGGGGGATATGGCGCTCGCAGGCACTCAAAGCGGCGGGAAGGGGTGGAGGTTGCTGCGGGCGACCACGAAAACACCTCGAGACCATCGTCCAGTCGTCATTGACATCGGCCGGGCGAGCTGCCACCACAGCGGCAAAGGAGCGAGGGCGGCTCGGGCCAGCACGGTCAGGGGCGGGGGTTGTATCTGGTCGTCGGTCGTCGGGGCGAGCGGCCGGCAGGTGAGGTGTTGGGTGGTGGTTGAGTCGCTGCTCTCTCATTCTAAGACTCTTCTCCAAGCTAAACTCTTCTGGGCATTTCAACGAACATCATGAGGGCAACTCAAACAGCACAAGACAAAGCAAGCTTCAGGCTTGACGGCTGGCGGAGGTGGAGAGCGACGTTGAGCCACTAGCGACTGGAGGCAGGAGGTGGCGGCCCGCGGCGTCAGCCCACCGGCCTTGGAGAAGGAACCGGAGGAGGGAGCGACCAGGCGGCGACGATGGTGAAGCCGGACAGCTTTGAGGACGGGAGGACCGGAGGAGGGAGCAGTGGGCTGGTGGGCGGAGGAGAGGGGGCGACGGTCAGACGCGGGGGCGAAGGGGAGAGGGGTAGGGAAGGGGCGACGGAGGCGTGGGGCAGAAGGAGATCCGAAGGAGGGAGAAGCGGGCGGGAAGGCGGAGGGGAACGGGTGGCGGCCGTGCGGGGGGGGGGGGCGAGGGCGACGAGTAGGCGAAGGGGAAGGGGCGGTGGCCGGGCGCGGGGGCGGAGGGGCTAACCTGACAGTTCCCTACAGAATCCTACTGGAAGCTGTGTATTACCGGATTCTGATATGCATGTTTGTGTTCTGATTGAGTACAACTTCAGTGCATTTTGTATGGCTCGTTGGAATAGCTCAACTGTTTTGACTTTACTTGTCACTTTATACATCACATTCCATCAAATACGAGTATCAATCATTCCGCCTTCCAATTTCTCATAATTTGAACATTACACATACCAGAACGAAACTAAAATAATTGAAGTTGAGAAACAACTCTGAATACTCCATGCAAATTACTGATTTAGTAGTTGGAATGATATGTTACTCCCCACGAAGAAGAAAACGAAGAAGAGATGGGTTACTAGCTTAAGACATGAGAGCAGCAAGCAAGTAGCTAGGGAAGCATGGTTTAAATAAAGTTTACTTTTGTGGCGATTTAAACCAAGCTAGCTAGCTAGTTCAACCTGGCCGCCCATAACATCTTTTGGTCTGTAGCAGTCAGTCAGTCACTGCCCAAAAGAACACAGGGGAAGGTCAAACATTACACACCAGGTGAAGAACTAAGAAAGAAAAGAATCGGAATAGTATTACTATGAATTAAAAATGGCTTTTGTCCACAAGACAAATTAGAAGGCATGCATGGCCGCCAAAGCTATGCTTCCCACTTGGTTTAATTAATCACCTACTCGCAAGTAACATCGGAAACTTCTTCTAAAGACCAAAGAACAGATGCACTTGTACGTTTTGACTAGTCTGTTGTGCTCTTTGAATTGGCCTGCTCCGGAGTTTCTAGATTAACTTGGCAACATTCTGATGTAGTAAGTGTTAATTGTTCCGATAAACTTTTTCCACAGATAAGATCCTGTCATGTTCGTACTAGCTACATCAATGGCAATATTTTTTTTAAAAAAAAAGAAGATGAGGAATCAAGATATGGTAAAAGGCAATTTGTCTTGCTCATGCTTCTTGCATCATACACCAATCGTGAGCCACTTCTAGAAGCTTTTTCTTGAGAAACTTCTAGAAGCCTTTTGGATCGATCAAGCATGGCAGTGGCAATTTCCAGTGATGCTGGCAGCTCGTGAACAAAACAGCTACATCTGTACCAAAAAAAAAATACTAGTAAGCAACTTTGGTGAGAGACTGAGAGTCACTACTTGTCTGCGGAAACTAGTGATCTCCCAGAATATATAGAGCGTTTGCTTGCTGCGAGAATTTCGAGTGCACGTATTCACATCGCTGACAGTTAAAAGTGTGTGAACATTTGTTTGCTGCGAGGAAAAAAAATCTCTCATGTCATAAAATGGGGAAACATGAACACAGCATCATCCAAATATCTAACATGCAGGCCGTGTACTAAGTAACACGATCACACATCCACATCTGATCTGATAATACATAGTGCAGTGAATAGTGATGCGGAAGCCCCTTGTTAACTTGCAGCACAACAGTGAGTGAGATGGGGGCGGCGACCTTGGGCGGTGAACTGGCGGCGGCGACGAACAACTCAAGGCGGAGCTAGCGATGGCGTCCAACGGCGGGAGACAACGTTGCTGGCGATGTCGACCGACTGGAGGAGCGGCATCGGGGTCGACGAGCTAGGGCGAGTCACCTCAACCACGGAGAGCGAGGAGATCAATGGATTTGAGAGGAGGGTTCCCACCACTCCTTTTTGTTCAATGGCGAAGTGCAGGTAATTATCTCCAATTTGAAAGAGCAAAGTCGTAAATTGAGCCCGCAATAAGCTAGAGAAGCACCTCAAACCTAGTTTTGGGCCTGTTTAGCATCACTGTAGTTTTTCTGAAGAGCGGTTTTTGACTGGGTTGTAGGGTTCAACGGCTGAACGGCTGATTTGAAGATGTTTGTTGTTTAGCTGTCTGACTTTTAGATAGGCTAGCTACAGTTTCTGAGATGAAAAATATCTAAAATTCCCCTAAGACAAATGATGGCTTGTTTGATGTCGTTTAACGGTAATTAACACAATTGACGACAACTAACGACACTTAATGACAAGTAACGACAATTGACGGCAATTAACGACATATATTGTAATTAACGATAATTAAGGCAATAGACTGCAATTAACGACAATTGGCACAATTGACTGCAATTGTACTACCGTGACTAATGATAATTAATGCAATTGACCTCAATTGTACTACCGTGATTAATGACAATTAACGCAATAGACAACAACAACCACGATTAATAACAATTAACGTAATTAACGATAATTATTACAATATAGAATTATTACACAAATAAGTACAATAAATAACCATTACAATAAACAATCATGTAAAAACAGTTATTACAATAAACAATTATTAAAAACAATATTACAGTAAACAATAATTAAAATAAATATTTATTACATAAATATTTAATTTACAACAAAAAAAGGAAAGAAAAAGCCCACAACGGCTAGGGTTGGGCCGGTGGCGGCAGCGGAGGAGGACGACGGCGACGGTGGCGGTGGGGGAGGAGGAGGGCAGCGTCGGGTCGGGAGGAGGAGGAGAGTGGCGGTGGCGGCTTAGGGGAGGAAGAGGGAGGAGGGTGGCGTCGGGGGAGGAGTAGTGGCGTTTGGGGAGCGTAGATCCGATAGAAGGAGAAGTAGGGACGGTGGCACCGTGCGGGAGGAAGAGGAAGGGGCGACGCAGGAGAAGGAGGAGGAGGGGTAGCGCCGCGTGGGGAGGAGAAAGGACAGTGGTGAGTGGGAGGAGGAGGAACGGCGACATCGGTGCGGGGGTGGGGGTGGGGGTAGGCGCGAGAGGAAGAGGAGGAGGGGCAGTGCCACGTGGGGAGGAGAAGGGGCGGTGGCGACTGGGGAGGAGGAGGGCGGCGACACCAGCATGAGAGGAGGAGGAGGGACGGCAGCGCCGCATGGGAGGAAGAGGTAGGGGCTCAGGGACGTGGGAGGGAGCGAGGGGCTCAGGGGTGTGGGGATTAGAGTTAGGGTTTGGTCGGGCTGGGGCTTTTATGCAATGGCAAAAGCGAATAAAAACTTGTGAGCTTGAGGGGGTAAATGCGGAAGGGGGTGGTGGAAAGCCACGAAAAGCTGCCTCGTGGCAGCTTCTGTCTTTCGGTTTTCTCACGTTAAACGCAGCTTCCGAAAATGTCAATGGGAAAACCCCTCTGTTTGGGATGGTTTTCGCCTTTTTAGAGTGAAAAACCGAAGCCGAAGCCGTCCCAAACATCCCTTTAAGCTTTTTAGCTTTCTATTGTCGACTTATGCCAAAAGCCGCTTGGAAGCTGACTTGTTCGGGAGCTTTCGGCTTCTTAGGAGCAAAAGATGGCTTTAAGCCCCCAAACAGTCGAGGACCGAGCGCTTGCTCGCGTGGCTCGCTCGGCCATTTTGCGAGGAGCCCGTCCGGGTTCAATCCTGGGGATCGAACTCGCGTCTCACCGAGTTATTTATGAATAGCACACGCATAATTGTACGTTCAGTGGTCAAAGCGCGTGTTCGCGCTCCGTATGAGCCTTCGCTCTAGATTAGATGTATGTTTAGAACACACCGACGTGTGTGTGAGCATGCGTGCGGCATATATGGGTAAGTACGTCCCACGTGTTCTTAAAAAAAAGCCCCCAAACAGCCAAGCTTGTGCCTGCTGCTTCGGCGTACGTAATTTGAGTTTTTTTTTTATAAAAAAAAACCGTCCAGGCCCATGCATTTGTGAGGTCAAAGTCTGGCTAATAGAAAAGGCTCGGCCCATTTACCATCATTGCTATTCCGAATTCGAGTCCGTTTCCTAGTCGCGGCAGCCGATCTTGTGATTAATCCGCATTCGTGTCGGGAACACGCACGGGGCTCCATCCATCGAACGCATTCTCCGAGTCCGAGTGCGAGTCGTCGTGCCATTCTTGCAGATTCGTGAGCATAAATATGCACCCAGCAGCATGTCACGGCCCATCAATTCATCCCTTCCGCACTTCCACAGCTAGCTCTCGTCTCCGGCCGCTCGCGTTGCGTCGTGCCGTCTCGGTCAAGCGATCGCTCGCCACGACGGGTCCGCGCTGCTAGCCATGGCCACCGCCGTTCTCCCGCCGCTGCTACCGACCCCGCCGAGGAGCAAGATGATGCCGCTGCTGCCGACGCCGTGCCTCATCATCCTGCCCACCTCCTTCGCGCCGCCCTCCTCCAAGCCCGGCCGCGCCGACTCCGTCGAGAGGTGGGACGCGAAGAAGAAGCCCTCCAGTCCCGTGTCGTCGTCGAGCGGCAGCAGCAGGAGTCCCGGCCGCGCCTCCGCGTGCGACCGCTGGGACAGCAACAAGATCAAGAGCCCGCGCGGCACGTCCACAGCGTCGAGCGATCGGGGCAGCCGGGACGGCAGCAAGAGCCCCGCCCGGGTGTTGTCGAGTGATCGACGCTGGGACAGCAACAAGCGATCGCCCAGCCGCGCGTCATCGGCCGAGCGCTGGGACATCCACAAGAAACCTCGCTCGCAGGACATCAACAAGCCCCAGACCGACGAGACAGCGACAAAGGTTGCGACGGCAGTGGGCACAGAGATGGTCAATCCACCGCAGCAGGCCGTGTTCTCTGGATCGAGCTTCTTCGGCTCGCCGGAGCCGAGCATGCTTCCTATCCCGGCGTTCTTGCTGGCGCACTAGCTGCTTGTACGCACGCGCTCTGGGTGCTTTATCATAGTTTTGTCTTCTAAGATAGCTGCAATGTAGCAACTAGTAGTTTGTACTTTGTACTACTGTTTGATTGCAATGTTATAGCCTGTACTTTGTAGTTAGTAGCGGCATTTGATTTTGATACGGTTTAGTTTTTAATTGTATACGGCTCGTTCTTCATTTAATCTGATGGATCCCGAAACTTCGTCAACTTCTCGTGTTTGTACTACGTCAGTGAACTAGTATATATATCAGATCAGTTGGCTCTCAATGCTGTACAAATACGAACAACTCTTTGATTAGTTCTACAGCATGAGCTATGCTAAAGATATCAATAATTGCAAGTGCAATAAATATCATATCTGCGGATCTGCCACATCACATTTGCAATTTTAGCTCCATATGTAGTGATGCGGCCACTTGCTCAATTGCTGCACAGCAGTAATCCAATAAAGCACAACACATGCATATCGACAGTATCAGTATGCTCCCCAAACTTGCAAAAAACGAGCATTAGAATATGTACAGTGAGAAAGCAGCAATGAAGTGTAGTGAGAGGACAAGAATGAAGAAGTTTGAATCAGTTGACTAAGAATATCTGACAAGTATCGGGGCTTCTCTGTCCAGATGCCCTACGCTCCTTCAGTCCCCCAGACAATCGTCAGCTGTTGGTCCGGGTATCACTCCCGAGAGATGATCTTCTACCCTGCATTTGAAGGTTCATCTAACGGCAGATATTCAGGTCGCCCTTGCGCTGCTCCCTTGCGCTGCTCTTCTAAACCACCAGAGGTACAAGATGCAGATCAACAGTATGATGAAGCAAACTGCAAAGAATATAGAAAGGATCTTACCGTTATTGCTGCCACGTAAATGTGTAAGGAGACCTCTGCATGGTGGTATCCATATGAGGAGGGGCAATCTTCCTTGATAGACATGCTGAGTAAGAAGAAAAGGGAAAGCAAAAGCATCAATTCTTTTTTTTTAAGAAGACAGGAGGACTGTCTATTATATTAACAAAGAAGGGAACACATACAAACAAAAACGGACAAGATTAGATAGGAGACTTAATTACACGGTGTGAAAAAGCATCAATTCTTTGACAATTCAAAGAATTTGCTAATGGTCCGCAAAAGAAAAGAAAAAAGAATTTGCTAATGTATTATCAATCCTCCCTACATTCTTAACTATAAGCAATATTGGTCTTTCACGGTATAGAAGTCAATATACAATGGTAACTGACAGATAGCTACCATCGTATATTGACCTTGAAGTCATTCTGAAATGAAGTCATACCGATATAGAAGTAGAATAGCTCACCTTCGCAACCTGTCCCACAGCCTGACATGGTCAACACATGCCAATCTTCTTCTTTTTTTGAAACAGGGTCAATCCAGCTTTTATAAAAGCTAATACCAGTGTTTACAAAAGAAAGTCATACAAGCTCCAGACTGGGTTACCAGCTATCAATACAGCAAAAGACAACTCAAACCAACTCACAGAAGATAAGCCGGCTGAAGAACATCTAACGGCCTAGACAAAGCCACCAAAAACTAAGAATCAAGAATCCACGGATGGTGTCTCACTGTGGAGGTGGTGGTTTCGCAGATGCCCAAGAGTCGATGAGCGTAACCTGCAGAACCGGAGAGGAGAACCAAGGCGGCAAGCGGCGCCGGTCCGCTATCTCTCGCTCGGAGAGAAACCGCCAAGGAGTCAATGTAGACGCCGATGTAGAAACCGCAGAACACGCCGAGGAGAACTCGGCGGCAGCGGCGCCGAATCGGCTATCTCTTGTTCGAGAGAGAAATCGCCAAGGAGTCGATGCAGACGTCGATGGAGAAGCACCAGTGCCAGTGCTAGTAGAAGAACAGCGTAAAAGATGTCGTTGCTTTTTATAGCACTGGGACTCAATGTGGTTGACCTTGTCGCAGTAGGAGCAGTGAAGACAGTCACCGCCAGATGGAGGGCGGCCACCACCACCTGTGGCAGCCGCTGGAGGAGGCAGTGTGCTGAAGCGTGGAGCAGTCGGTGTAGCAGGTGGACGAGCGGTGAGCACGGAGGGGAGTGGCAGCAGACCATCACCACTCAGGCGAACGGAAGCCATCGGTAGGCGGCGCTGGACGGTGCGGCGGTTAGATCAACGTTTTTTTTTACTACTCGGGCCGGCTCAACCGGTCAAATAAAACGGGCCGGCCTGCAACCGAAGGCCCGCACCGCATAGAAGAGCGCCGCGCAAGGGGGGAACCCTAGCGGCGGCGGCGGCCCGGCGACAGCGGCGGTAGAGGCTCGGTTCGCCGGGTACTTCAGAGCGCGGAGCCGGCGGCAGGGGCAACTCTTCCCCGACGCGAGCGAGAGGAGGCACCGGGGCGTCGCCGGAGCAGAGGCGACGCCGTGGGGCGAGCGACGACGGGCGGCGCGGAGGCGATGACGGGCGACGCCGAGGAAGACGAAGACCGGGCGATGTCGAGGATGATCACCCTGATGGCAAAGCGGCTCCAGAGCGGAGACCCCGGAGACGAGCGGTGACGGCGTGCGATGTCGGCGTCGGTTGGAGCAGCTAAGACGATGACGGCGGCCCGAGCGGAAGACCAGCGGCGTCGGCTCGGCCGAGGAGGCAGCGCGGGTCGTCCCGAGCGCGGCGGAGCGGGCAACGGCGGCGCGGCACGCACGGCCTGACGATGGCCCAGATGACGCAGCCGAGGTGGCGGCGTCTGGAGACCGGAGGCGGCGAGGATCCGATCGGGAGAGGACGCAGCCGAGGTGGCGGTGTCTGGAGACCGGAGGCAGCGAAGATCCGATCGGGAGAGGTGACGCCGTCAGAACCGAGCGGTGGGCGGCAAGCGAAGCGAAACAAACCCTAGGTTTGCTCTGATACCATGTTATGAATAGCGTTTGTATTCAATATGAGGCTAATGGGCCAGTATATATACACAAAGTACAGGTGATGAATATACAAATAACCCCTCATAACAATGGAAAATAGTACAATATACATATATCTCTAACATACAGCAGGAGAAGAAAAAACAGACTTAAACTACATGAACTGCATCAAAAGTCTTCAACCTGCCTTTAGCCAAGCTAATCACACAGTCAAGCTCCTTACGCTCCTCCTTTTTTATCAGAACTCTCCACCTCTGCAAACAAGACACAGATTTGAAAATAACTTCAATCGGCTGCTTAGGGAAAGCCTTCTCAATAGCTATTTTATTTTTAACTTTCTAGAGCGTCCACGCCATAGCTGCAAAACCGAATAGAATAATTTGATAGCTATTAGCACCCCTATCGTCTAACCAGAAGTGATGGAAGTCATCAACACATGCCAATCTCAGCATATTGCACGGCTTCAGAGAAGAGAGCCAAATTACTGACAGTATACTCTCCAGGGGCATTTTGTATCAGATAATGCATTAATCTGCAGGATATAGAAGACTGTCATATCTCGTAGTCACAACAGGAAGAGCATGGTTAGGATGGCCTAAAGACACAAATAGCAAAGCAAAATCCTATCTCCTCTTGCCTCCTTTTCTTTTCCTTTCTGAGAAAATGTACAAACACATAAAACACACATTGACCAATGGAACAACTATAGAACAGACGTGACCTGATACTGATTTGGTGTGGTCTGACTGGTCGATCGCCCGTCCAAAGACTGTCAATACATGGATCACTTGGGAGTTGGGACGACCAGGGTCCAGGGACTCCGTCTATTTCATTGAGTCAGGGCCATTTAGAATGCCATATTTATCCGAGATTTTCGTGGGAATTAAATAATTTCGTGCGAGATTCATGTTTCAAACATTGCCCATGTTTGGCTTGCTACCAATATTTAGTACAACCCACAAAAAATTAGTACCGCTAATGAAGTCTAACATCACACCTGAGCAATCCGAGGGCAAGATATCTGACCACCTAAACCAAAATTTGACTTAGCTACGATCGAAACAATGTTCTTTCTGCCAAATTTTGGCTTGGCTAGCTGGGGCATAAAACAAAAAGCTCCTATTGATCATAAGCTGATAACAATGTAGACATTGGCGAATCTAGGATAAAAAACGAGTGTGGACTCAACCGCTAAAGTCTCGAATGACTAAACTAATTTGTAATAAATATAGTATTGTATTTTTGTGCAATCAAATTCATAGTTTTATACATGAATAAAAGCAAAACAAAAAAAGATAAATACAATGAAAGTATCTCGCTAATGAAAAGTGCATCCCCTAAAACATATAAATATGATTCCAGTAGTAACAACTTGTACATCAAAATTAGAAAAATTTGTGATACAATAGCAAATTATACTTAAATGATCATGAACATTCAAAATAAAAGAACCATACCACTAAGACGCTATCTTGAATCATGATTTTTACGAGGCAAATTCATTCTGCGATTTTTCATGCCTTGAAATGATCTTATGATTGTATCATCCTCTCAGGCCTCAGCACTAAACTCTAAACCCCTCACTTGAAACTTGAAAGCCTTCACTTCTTCTGTTCTTCAGCCTAGATGAGCAGCCCGGCCGACGCCTTGGCCTCCTCTCCAGGGGCGAAATCCCCCATCGGCTGGCGGCTGCTCGCCTGCTCCTCCTCCCCAAATCGCCTCGCCCGGTGCTCCTCCCAAATCGCCCGACCGGCCCTCCCTCCTCCTTAAATCACCTCCGGCCTGCGGCTGCCGCTTGCCGGCTCCTTGCCTCGGCTCGACGCCCCTGCCGCCGGCGCCCAGATCCGCCTCTGCCTCCCCCTCCCCCTCTCGGCCCAGCCGCCCAGATCCGCCTCCCTGCTCCCTCCCCGGCCGGCTGCCCACCCAGATCTACCTCCCCTTCAACCGCTGCCTCGCCTCGGCGGCGACACGCGGACATGGGGGCGGCTGGCTCACCTCGCTCCCTCCGCCTGCCGCTCAGCTTGCCCTCCTCAGGTGCGCATCCGTGGAATTGCTCGATTGAACAGGGAATCGAATGGGGATTGGAGAATTTTGGAACGGGAACTGCCATGTGGAGCGTGGACCGGTGGATGTGAGAGTGTGAGTTGGGTCTGGGCTTCGGCAAGGGCAAGGCCCACACATTTTTTTCCACTTCTGGTTGCTTTGCTTGACTGCTTGTGCTTGACCTGCTTTCTTCTTCTTGGCGCAGCCGCTGCTGGAGTGCCAAAGGACGGAGGTTGAAGAACCCAAGGACCGCCGGGGAGAGGGGGTGGTTTCCTGCCGGCCGGTGGAGGGGAGGCTTCAGCCTTACGAAGCCCCCCCCCCCCGCGCTGGATTCGCCCCTGAATGTAGATTAAAATCACAATGGATGAAATCTCATAAACAAAAAAATAAAAGCTTTTTTTTTTAATGGGCGCGAGTTATTGATGGCCCTAAGAGTCACTTTGCAATGGTGATGCTCCACTCTGTAATTTAGTTAGTTATGCGAATCTTCACTAACACCAGTAAGATTTTGTATCGAAAGATTCTCATAAAGAGATGTTCTCGACTCTTCAGAAGTTGGAAAATAACTTAGGTATCTTCTCGCAAACAAAAGAAAGAGCATCCGTATCTCACCGATTGGTGGTCTCATGACCCCCTGCTAGCCTCATGTTGCCTTCGATGTTCTAATTGACACATGTTTGCCATGCAACCCCGGAAACAATTTCCAAAGTTGCTTCGTTGGGCCTCCACACGTGAAACGTCGCCTCGGCCCGCCCCATCTCCTCCCACTTTGGGCCGCTCGTGAACCCGCTTGAGCTGTCGAGGAAGCGCGGTTCGGCCCCAGCGTGATGCGACGAATCTGAAAGCCACCGGAGAGAAAAAATCTCGGGCAAGCCATTCCGTTGTTTTCCGATTCCCATTCGGTCACGGATTCGTCCTCAGGAATTGTAACATCCCAATTTTCACAGCTTAAAAATCCTTTGAATAGTTAGTAGGAAAAAATTCACCATTTGATTTTATTTGAATTTAATTTCAAAAGCTTAATATTGGACTTTACAATCAAAAACATTTAATGTAAATAATCCCAACATGAACAATAGCCAAAACTATTTTATTTGGGTTCTTTGTGCTCGATATATTTTCTAGATTTTTCTAGAATTTTTCTTGAGTTTATTTGCTATTTTCTATTGCTTATTTGAATTTCTGGTATTTTCTAAATTAGAAAACCTATTTAAAATCTCGCTAATCCTTTGGGCCGAAATCCAAACCTCCGCCCATTCTCTCCGCCACCACCCAGCCTTCACATGCCCGCCGCCCGCCGCCTCCACTCGACATGCGGGCCCGCATGCCGCCCCGCTCTCTCTCTCTCCGAGCGCCCGATCATCCTCCACCGTCCGATCAAGGATGAACGGCTAGACGCGCGCAAGGCAACCGGAGTTGTCCGAATGTTCCTTGATTTTGGGCCGCTCGATCAAGATCCAACGGTCGATCTCGAGTCCGCTTTGTACCGCGCTGCTTTCACACGCGACCACGCGAGCCGTGTCTCGGCGTGCGGTCCCACCGCCACGTCATCGCCGCCTCCGAGGCTCTGTTCCGATTTCCTCGCGCGCGCCCTTGCCGTTTTAGGCGTCCGTGTTCTAGACCTTCCCGAGCCGCCGCTTATATAAGGAGGCAAGCCCTGCCTCCGCGATCCCAACGCCGCACCGCCACCCCACCCTAACCCTAGCCGCCGAATCGCAGAGGAAGCTCGTGCCGCTCAACTCCGGCGGTCGTACTCGCGCCGACGCCGCCCGCACCTCATCGATCGCACCCTCAGATCGCACGAAGCCTCTACCTCCGGTGACCTTGGTTCACCGGAGGACCGCGGAACCCCGATCCCGACGAGCCCGAGACCTCACCGCCGCTTACCTCGCCACGCCGCCACACCCACCCGCACCAGTGAGCCTACCAACGTGACCCTCGTGCCACCCTCTGCCTCTCGGTGCTAACCGCCGCCGACGAGGGGCCGCCGTTCGCCGGATCCCTCGGCACCCGAGCGCCGCCGCCGTCGGGCTGACGTGTCCGCCTGCGTGTCGCCACCTCACTCGCCACCTCACCCGCCACCTCAGCCCTACGCCCGGTGTCACCGGCGTGGACGCCACTTGCGCATCCACGCGCGCCACGCCGCATAGCCCACCGGCTTCAAAGCCTAAGGCTCGGTGGACCTTGTCCACCGTGAGCCATCTCGCCGACGGTGGGACCCACTGTCGAATCAACAATCACCCGTCCGAGTCCCTCGGATGACGCTGGCGTTGCGCAATAATCTGATTTTCCTTTAGGAAAATAATTGAAATTCATGAAATACGATTTTCAAATTTTATGTATTTTCAATCTTCTAAAGCTCATAACTTTTGCATCCTAACTCCGATTGAGCCCATTCAAATTTCTAAATTTGTCTAAATTCAAGATCTATTTATCTGAGATTTTTATTTAATTTTTGGAGTTTATTTTGCCTCTGTTATTTATTTGTTTTGTTTGTTTGTGTCTCGTTTTAGAGTAGACGCTGCTTCGTCGGGAATTTTGTGGAAGAAGGAGCACCCCAAGACCAAGATCAGTACATAGACCTTTTCCAAGGCAAGTCATACCTTTGATCATCTTGAACCCAGTTTTCAAATTACTTTATGTTAAATTATTGCATTATAGTTTAATTATTTATTTAAATGCTTTGGGCATAGTTATTATCCAAATTGTTATCACACCTTGGCCTTGTATGTCATATATCCTTGTCACCCTAGATTGGTTATGAGTTGGTAATATTGTAGTACCGACGTGGGTTGGTTAGATGCGAGTATAATTGCTTAGCCATGCTACTAATCATCATCTCATGTGAGTCGCAAATATTAAATATGACTAAGTGTCTATGGAACTTTGTGTAAAACTGTGTGCTATGTGTTATTACTTCGTGATGGCATGTGTTGCACTAAAACTAATCGGGTGGTAAAGGATTTGGGTGGGGCAAGTGGTGGAGACTGTGTGACATGGTGGACTATGTGATGGGTATGATAATCTGTGTGGCTTAGTTAGAACATGGAAGTCTTGCCTTGGTCAATTAAGGACTTAACTTTGTGCGCCATTGAACTCGAGCTCATCAGACGACCACATGCCCGTATGGGACGGGCCTAACTTAGTGTTATGGATTCTCGGCATTGATGTTCGGTGGTAGGTTGCTTTGTGATAGGGTGGAGGTGTGACTACTTGGTGGTTGCATCACGGGAGGATTAAATCGTCCCGCGTCCAACGGTGTGTGTTATGCATGGGCTATGTGATATGTATAACGGTTTGTAAGCACACTGGGAATGTCAATGTTGGAGATGAAGTTTCCGAACTGTTTTGTTATGATTGGTGCTAGCTACACTGGTTATATCGTGTGGGTAAAGTGTACAACCTCTGCAGAGTGTTAAACAATCTATTCGAATAGCCGCGTCCGCGGTCATGGACATGCTCGGTGATTTCACATAAGGGGTAGTTTTCATAAAATGTGGGAATGGGAGCTGTGTGATCTCAATCATATGGCTATGTGAAATAATCTGTTTAGCTGTGTGTCTTTGTGAAAACATCTGTTAAATTAATATTGTCTATTTGTTTTGAATTATGCTTTCAATCTATTATTCGTATTCAATTGCAAATGTTGCTTTTATGCAAAAGAACCACATAAGCCTTTTCTTTGGAATAAGCCTGCATCTATACATGGCATTCTGTGGTATGATTTGCGAGTACGGTTGTGTACTCACGCTTGTTGTAAAACTTGCGTCCAAACCTACAGAAGAGGAGGAGTCTACGCCTGCTTTTGAGGAGGAGTTCGTTGAAGGCTGATCGTTCGTTAAGGTCTGGATCCCAGTTGGTTGCCTGTGGTGAATTGGTGGGATCTACTGGAGTTTTCCGCTCCGCCGCTTTATTTCTGTTAGCCTGCGTGGCTTAATAAGTGTAAACTCGACCACAAGGTCAAAACCATTATTTGTTATTCAAACTAATCGCTTACTTTATCTATCGCTTGTGGATCGATATTTACCGTGTTAACCCCGTGTGCACTAGCGTGATCTGGACTAGTGCGCTTTATACGAGGGTTCCGTAATCGCATGCAGGTCCCGGCAGAGGTGGTATCGAGCCATACCGATCGTAGGTCTTGACCTTAGTTAGATTGGCCGTCCTTAGAGAGTCCAAATTATTTTCTAAAAGAAAAAATTAACTTGCAAGGTTAATTGATTGCTTAACTTTTCTCATATCTCTCTCGCCTCAACTTTTGCTATAATCTCTTCTCTCCCCATTGCTTTAAAGTTGCTCTTACCTGTTCTTCTGCCTTGACAGATGCCTCGCCTCTTGAGCTATGGTGGCGCGACCGGAGGGTATGCGCGAGCTTTGGAAGTTGCTCGTGTTCTTGGAGGTTTTGATCGTCCGCCGACGCGTCGGCAACAATCGACAAAGGAATGGACGTAACTGTGGAGTGATTTGTCGCTGACGATCTACGCCAGAGGAACGACAAGGCGAGCCAACCTTCGCACGCCTCGTGAGGAAGATCACTTGGCCGGAAGGTATCCAGAGTCGTCGCGCTTGGCCATGCTACGATTCGCAACATCTACGCACGGAGCTTCAAGACACCGCCTTCGCTACCACCCAGAGCTGCGGTGTGGACTTGCCAAAGACGCTACCCGCCCACGTAAGGAGAGAGCAACGCTACGCCAGACACCTCGCCCGGTTCGTGGCGCCAGAGGAAGCTCGAGAGGACTATCACGGAGTTGGATCATGTCTATGAAGCCTTGCAGAGTCAAGAGAAGGTCGCCACTGCAAGAGATTCTCTACGACCAAGTCCCCAAGAAGAGGAAGACCCGAGGAGGATCCTCAAGAAGATCCGGAGGAAGGCCCGCTTGAGCCGAAGAAGAAGCAGAGCGAGGAGCCACTGAGCCAGCTTGCACCAGAACGCCGCCCTGGGCTTGCACGGGCCTAGGGCATCGATCGGTTGCCAAGATGCCGCTCACTCCGAGTCTACCGTCGGGAGCGTCGCCGCGGTTGTGGAGGCTTTCGAGTAGTTGGTCTTAATTCCGCCAGCTTAGCCGCTTCGGTTTAGTGAGTCGCCCTTTAGGCGGTAGTTTTGTGTGCTTAGGTCGTTGTTTCTTTTTGTGTGCAGTATGAGCTGCAAAGGCCCTTAGGCATTTGTTGCGCCATGCTAAGACTCTATTAATAAAGGTATTTCATTTGAGGTTCTTGAGCTGTGTTTTGTTGGGTTTAACCTACCGCTAGTTCTTAACTCATCTCGTGCTTGCTACCTTATCTAACCTATGGAGCTTCGCAGATGGTTCAAACTCGTCGAGACATTGCTAGTGGTTCCGGCACCAAACACCAGAGGCAATGAGCAACCACCGCAGGAGCGATTCCGCCGCAAGCACCCCCAATTGACTTGCAAAACTTTGGAGCTTTCATGGCAGCACAAACTCACCGATGAATACGATGATGACTCGGATGCAAGCCATGCACAACGTAACAATAACAACAACAATCACCAAAGATGGAGCCCGGTGCTCATGGTCACCATGGACCATCCAAACTTGCGAAATTCATGAGGACTCGCCCACCCACATTTTCTCGACACGCCTCCAAAGGAAGCGGATGATTGGCTCAGTGGTTATCGAAGGAAGCCGCTAATCACCCAGGTCTGTGATCGTGAAAAGGTTACGTATGCCACTCACCGATGGAAGGCACCGCGAATGGTGGAGAACTTCGTCGCCATGAGACGCCACAGGATATCACGTGGGAGGAATTTTCTGCGCATTCCGCGATATCACGCATGCGTAAGGCATTATTGATCCAAGAAGGATGAGTTCCGCGCTCAAGCAAGGAGCTGCGTCGTTGTCGACTACCTCAACAAGTTTTCTCGGCTAGCTCGCTATGCACGGCGAGAAGATGTAGCCACGGACAAGGCTCGCCGAGTCGCTTGAAGGGACTAAACACCGGATCGCAAGTCGCTTTGATCGCCCATACTTTCCCGATTTCCAAGAATTGGTCAACAAAGCCTTTGTTCTAGAGGACAAACGCAAGGAGCCGAAGATAGCCGCAAACGCCGGATGGCTCGCCAAGGGAATCATCAATCACAAAGAAAGGGCAAGAATAGTGCCAAGACAGTTCAACGTGTTTCCACCCCAAACTTCGCCGAGCACTGCACCAACTTCAACACCCGTCCACCGCCGTAACTTCCGCAACCCCGCACCGGCCAACCCCAACCCAGAAGCAACCAGAGAACGTACCAAAGGTCTGCATTACGCCGCCGCCACCAGACATTTTGCCAACCAAAGGTCGCAAAGGGGAACAATCACTCGAAGACGCTTCAACCTTGGAGCTACACCATCCAAGACACCAGCGCGGGCATCAATCAAGGAGCGTCACAAGTTGCCTCTGTCAAGCCGAGGAGCCCCACATGCGTGATCGAGGCCGTGTCAACCACGCCACCCCGAAGGAGCCCAGAATCACCGGACGTCGTCTTGGGTAAGTTTCGGTTAACTCAGTACACGTGATCGCTTTGTTTGATTACGAGCTCGCGATTCGCTTGTTTCGGAATGTTTGCAACCAAGAATAAATTGGAAGTTATGCAACTTAAGCATACTCGTTAGTCCAATCGCTCGGAGCAGAGCTAAGTACTAGAGTGGGATGTTTAGGAGCTAAGTTACTCATAGCTGGAGTTGAGTTTCTAGCCAACCTAATAGTCCTAGATACCCAAACCCTAGATGTCATTCTTGGCATGGATTGGTTATCCAAGCATAAAGCTGTGCTAGATTGTGGCCGAAGAGCCGTAACAGTCGAGGACGCCAGAGGAAACAAGGTAGAGTTTCTAGCCACCTCAGTTCGTGATGGACATTTGCTAGTAAACAGTCTGAAGACCCTTGCCTTAGAAGAAGTACCAGTGGTCAGTGAATATCCAGATGTGTTTCCAGAAGAATTACCAAGAATGCCACCAGATCGTGACATTGAGTTTGTCATCGACCTAGTGCCAGGGACAGCACCAATTTCAAAGAGACCGTATCGAATGCCAGCCGATGAATTGGTAGAGATGAAGAAGCAAATAGAAGAACTTCTTGAGAAAGGTTTCGTGAGACCTAGTTCGTCGCCGTGGGGAGCGCCAGTGTTGTTTGTCAAGAAGAAAGATGGAAGCATGAGGATGTGTATTGATTACCGTTCTCTCAACGGTTACCATAAAAACAAGTACCCACTACCGGGATAGATGATCCGCTTGATCGATGAAAGGAGCCGTTTATTCTCGAAGATCGACTGCGATCGGGTTACCACCAACTAAAAATTTGTCCTAAGGATATACCAAGACCGCCTTCTCAACGCGCGTACGGACATTATGAGTTCTTAGTCATGTCCTTTAGGTCCGACTAATACCCCGCCTATTTCATGAACATGATGAATAAAGTATTCATGGAATATTTGGACAAGTTCGTAGTTGTGTTTATTGATGATATTCGTGTACTCCAAGTCGGAGGAAGAACACGCCTAACACTTAAGGATAATATTGGAAAACTCGAGAGCATCGGTTGTATGCCAAGTTCGATAAGTGTGATTTACGGAAGAAGGAAGTCGATTTCCTTGGTCATGTGATGACAAATGAGGAGTAGCAGATTGACCTGTAAAGTTAAAGCAATGCTACATTGGGAGCGACCCGAAGCGTAACTCAGAATCGATTCGTTTCTTGGGAATGGCGAGTTATTACCGCCGTTTCATCGAAGGATTCTCATCAATTGCTAAGCCTCTTACGCAATTGTTGAAGAAGGAGAAAGTTCACTTGACTCACCTGTGAGAAAAGTTTCCAAGAGTCAAGGAACGTTTGACTTCACCCAGTCTTTGATCTCGCCGGATATTCGCAAGGATTTCGATATCTATTGTGATGCTTCGCCAAGGATTAGGTGCGTCGATGCAAAAGGAAGAGTCGCCGCTTATGCGCCCGAGCAATTGAGACCTCACGAAGAGAATTACCCTACTCATGATCCGAATTAGCCGTAGTGCATGCTCTAAAGATTTAGCGCCATTACCTCACTCGGTAATCGCTGTGAAGTCTATACGGATCATAAGAGTCTCAAGTACATCTTCACCAATCGATTTGAACATGAGACGTAGAAGATGGTTGGAATTGATCAAGGATTATAATCTTGGGATCCATTACCATCCCTAAAAGCCAATGTAGTTGCGCATGCCTTGAGTCGCAAGAGTTACCGCAATGCTTTGGAAGTAAAGGAAAGTTGTCTGAACTTTATGAAGAATTTCGAAGCTAAAGCTAGAAGTTGTGTTCGAAGGATTTGTAGCCAATTTGGAAGTACACCTACCTAGAGAAGCAAATTCGTGAAGCACAACCAAAGGATCTGTGTTGTCGACATCAAGGTCAAAATGACGTAAGGAAATTCAAGGATTTCACCAAAGATGATCAAGACATACTGATTAATGGGTGTATCTGTGTACCGATATCGATGGTCCGAGACGCTTAATCTTAAAGGAAGCCCATGACTCAAAGTACTAATCCACCTTGGAAGTACCAAGATGTACCAGATGTTAAGACTAAATTTTGGTGGCCAAATTTGAAACAAGAAGTCGCGAGTTCGCTGTTCGTGCGACACCGCCGAAAGTGAAGGCGAACACCGAGGCCGCAGGATTACCGCAACCGCCAAGATTCCAGAGGAAGTGGGAAGAAATCGATGGATTTCATCACCGTTTACCTAAGACCCAATCGGGTTACGATTCGATCCGGTAATAGTCGATCGCTAACTAAGGTCGCCCATTTCTTGCGATCAAAACCTCATACTCCGAGATCGCCTTGCGGAGTTGTACATGGCCGTAATTGTCGCTTTACGGTGTGCCCAAGAAGATAGTGTCGATCGAGGATCTCGCCACCTCGTTTTTGGCAAAGCTTGCATGAAGCATTGGGTACCCATCTGAATTTCAGTCCTGCATACCATCCACAGACCGATGGGCAGACTGAAAGAGTCAATCAGATATTGGAGGATATGCTGAGAGCTTGTGCTCTAGCAAATGCTACCCGTTGGGATAAAAGTTTACCGTATGCAGAATTTTCGTACAACAATAGTTATCAAGCTAGTCTCCAAATGTCACCATTTGAAGCCTTTGTATGGTCGTGCCTGCAGAACCCCGTTGAATTGGTCGAAAACACCAACGATCGTTTGGTCGGACATTATTCAGGAAGCAGAAAAGCAAGTGGCCATGATAAGAGAAAGATTGAAGATAGCTCAGTCCAGGCAGAAGAGCTATGCTGATAATCGTTGCCGAGATCTCGCTTTGAACCCGAGGATTTCGTTTATCTTCGAGTGACTCCACTCAGAGGTGTCAAAAGGTTTCATGCCAAAGGGAAGCTTGCCCCTAGGTATGTTGGTCCATTCAAGATTTTGGAACGCCGTGGGGAAGTTGCTTACCAATTGGAGCTACCGCGATGCGCAGAGTACATGATGTCTTTCATGTCTCGCATCGAAGAAGTGTCTTCGTGTGCCGAAGAGCAAGCCCGTTGGAATCAATTGTTTTGAAAGAGGATCTTACCTACAAGGAGCAAACAATCAAGATTTTGATGTCGCATCGCCTCACCGAAGCAAGACTGCTGCGTTTTGTAAGGTCCAATGGAGCAACCACTGGAAGGAGAAGCAACGTGGGAGCGTGAAGAAGAGCCAAAGCCGAGTTTCCTAGCCTTTTCTCTAGCTAGCCTGAATCTCGGGGTCGAGATTCCTTTAAGGGGGGAGGTTTGTAACATCCCAATTTTCACAGCTTAAAAATCCTTTGAATAGTTAGTAGGAAAAAATTCACCATTTGATTTTATTTGAATTTAATTTCAAAAGCTTAATATTGGACTTTACAATCAAAAACATTTAATGTAAATAATCCCAACATGAACAATAGCCAAAACTATTTTATTTGGGTTCTTTGTGCTCAGATATATTTTCTAGATTTTTCTAGAGTTTTTCCGAGTTTATTTGCTATTTTCTATTGCTTATTTGAATTTCTGTATTTTCTAAATTAGAAAACCTATTTAAAATCTCGTTAATCCTTTGGGCCGAAATCCAAACCTCCGCCCATTCTCTCCGCCACTGCCCAGCCACATGCCCAGCTCGCCGCGCGCGCCTCTCCACTGACATGCGGGCCCGCATGCCGCCCCTCTCTCTCTCTCCGAGCGCCCGATCATCCTCCACCGTCCGATCAAGGATGAACGGCTAGATGCGCGCAAGGCAACCGGAGTTGTCCGAATGTTCCTTGATTTTGGGCCGCTCGATCAAGATCCAACGGCCGATCTCGAGTCCGCTTGGCACCGCGCTGCTTTCACACGGACCACGCGAGCCGTGTCTCTCGACGCGTGGGTCCCACCGCCACGCCATCGCCGCCTCCGAGGCGACTCGTTCCGATTTCCTCGCGCGCGCCGCGCTCGCTTTGGGCGCCCGTGTTCCTAGACCTTCCCGAGCCACCGCCATATAAGGAGGGCAAGCCCTCGGTCTCGCATCCCAACGCGCGCACCGCCACCCCACCCCTAACCCTAGCCGCGGGAATCCGCAGAGAAGCCTTGCCGCCCAACTCCGCGAGGTCGTACTCCTCGCCGACGCCGCCGCACTCATCGATCGCACCCTCGGCATCGCAGAAGCCCTCTACCTCCGGTGACCTTGGTTCACCGAGACCGCCGAACCCCGATCCCGACGAGCCCGAGACCTCACCGCCGCTTCTACCTCGCCGCCGGCCGCCACACCCACCCTCGTGCACCAGTGAGCCTACCAACGTGACCCTCGTGCCACCCTCTGCCTCTCGGTGCTAACCGCCGCCGACGAGGGGCCGCCGTCGCGGATCCCTCGGCACCCGAGCGCCGCCGCCGTCGAGCCGACGTGTCGGCCTGCGTGTCGCCACCTCACTCGCCACCTCACCCGCCACCTCAGCCCTACGCCTCAGTGTGCCGACGTGGACGCCACTTGCGCATCCACGTGCGCGCCCACGCGGCATAGCCCACCGGTTTCCAAAGCCCAAGGCTCGGTGGACCTTGTCCACCGTGAGCCATCTCGCTGACGGGTGGGACCCACCTGTCAGATCAACAATCACCCCGTCCGAGCGTCCTCGATGACGCCGTTGCGCAATAATCTGATTTTCCTTTAGGAAAATAATTGAAATTCATGAAATCTCGATTTTCAAGATTTTATGTATTTTCAATCTTCTAAAGCTCATAACTTTTGCATCCTAACTCCGATTGAGCCCATTCAAATTTCTAAATTTGTCTAAATTCAAGATCTATTTATCTGAGATTTTTATTTAATTTTTGGAGTTTATTTTGCCTCTGTTATTTATTTGTTTTGTTTGTTTGTGTCTCGCTTATGCAGTAGACGCTGCTTCGTCGGGAATTTTGTGGAAGAAGGAGCACCCCAAGACCAAGATCAGTACATAGACCTTTTCCAAGGCAAGTCATACCTTTGATCATCTTGAACCCAGTTTTCAAATTACTTTATGTTAAATTATTGCATTATAGTTTAATTATTTATTTAAATGCTTTGGGCATAGTTATTATCCAAATTGTTATCACACCTTGGCCTTGTATGTCATATATCCTTGTCACCCTAGATTGGTTATGAGTTGGTAATATTGTAGTACCGACGTGGGTTGGTTAGATGCGAGTATAATTGCTTAGCCATGCTACGAATCATCATCTCATGTGAGTCGCAAATATTAAATATGACTAAGTGTCTATGGAACTTTGTGTAAAACGTGTGCTATGTGTTATTACTTCGTGATGGCATGTGTTGCACTAAAACTAACCAGGTGGTAAAGGATTTGGACTGGGGCAAGTGGTGGAGACTGTGTGACATGGTGGACTATGTGATGGGTATGATAATCTGTGTGGCTTAGTTAGAACATGGAAGTCTTGCCTTGGTCAATTAAGGACTTAACTTTGTGCGCCATTGAACTCGAGCTCATCAGACGACCACATGCCCGGTATGGGACGGGCCTAACTTAGTAAGTTATGGATTCTCGGCATTGATGTTCGTGTGGTAGGTTAAGCTTTGTGATAGGGTGGAGGTGTGACTACTTGGTGGTTGCATCACGGAGGATTCGCCGTCCCGCCCAACGGTGTGTGTTATGCATGGGCTATGTGATATGTATAACGGTTTGTAAGCACACCGGGAATGTCAATGTTGGAGATGAAGTTTCCAACTGTTTTGTTATGATTGGTGCTAGCTACACCGTTATATCGTGTGGGTAAAGTGTACAACCTCTGCAGAGTGTTAAACAATCTATTCGAATAGCCGTCATGGTCATGGACATGCTCGGTGATTTCACATAAGGGTAGTTTTCATAAAATGTGGGAATGGGAGCCGTGATCTCAATCATATGGCTATGTGAAATAATCTGCTTAGCTGTGTGTCTTTGTGAAAACATCATTAAATTAATATTGTCTATTTGTTTTGAATTATGCTTTCAATCTATTATTCGTATTCAATTGCAAATGTTGCTTTTATGCAAAAGAACCACATAAGCCTTTTCTTTGGAATAAGCCCGCATCTATACATGGCATTCGTGGTATGATTTATAGCACGGTTGTGTACTCACGCTTGTTGTAAAACTTGCGCCCAAACCTACTGTAAGAGGAGGAGTCTCGCCGCTTTTGAGGAGGAGTTCGTTGAAGGCGATCGCTCGTTAAGTCCGATCCCGCTGGTTGCCCGTGGTGAATTGGTGGGATCTACGCTGGAGTTTTCCGTTCACGCTTTATTTCTCAGTAGCCTGCGTGGCTTAATAAGTGTAAACTCGACCATAAGGTCAAAACCATTATTTGTTATTCAAACTAATCGCTTACTTTATCTATCGCCAGTGTGGATCGATATTTACCGTGTTAACCCGTGCACTAGCGTGATCTCGACTAGTGCGCATTACAGCAGGGTTCCGTAATCGTACTCGGTCCCGACAGGAATTGGATTACGACCTCGTGTCAGTCCGACTACAAATCCAACTCTTCTACTCTCCCCGGCCCGCCGATTATAAACTGCAGTGCAACGGCTGCAGGGAGCAACGCAGAGGACTAGGAATTGAAGCTTGGTTTGCGATGGCAATGGATGGCGTCAGGGTCACGACCATCCTCGTCTCGCTGCTCGCATGCTTTCTTTTCCTCGATCAGGCGAGCGCGTCGTTGATGGGTGGCGCCCGGCTCAGCCCTCCTCTCCAGGCGACGTCGTTCCCGGTGATTGCCATCGACCTCGGCAACACCAACTCGTGCGTCGCCGGCTACGGTGATACGGTCACGGCAAGGCCGACACCATGTTCCAGCTCTGCATCCCATCCTGGGTAGCCTTCACCGGCGATGGCTGTTGAAACCAAGCCAAAGAAGACTAGCAAAAACACGTGAATATATCGGAGATCACACACACGCATGCTATCACATGGACACACACATACATACGCTAGAACTTGAAGCACATGCACTCGCTGCAAGGAGCACTCACACTGGAAGGAAACTCACGTGTACATGTACTGGAGGCAATACACGCACATGCTAGAACCAAAGCAGGTAACTCACGTGATGTAGTCACGTATGAACACGCTAGAAGCAAACGCAAGATGGAAGCAATACACATGCTCGGAACTCACGTACACACACGACGCTACAAGGGATTTTGGTGCTGCATGCGCGGCACGGACAGTTTTTCTCTTTTTTTTTTCTATTGCTTCAATCAAAACATATATGATTATATGTCCTTGTAAAGACTACGAAACTTACTAACCAAGCCAAAACTAAATATGAAAAGCTAAATATGAAAAGTCTAACAAAGGAAACAAACTAAATTGATCCGATGCTGATTGCACCATGATCCTAACACCCTATTACTTAGCAAGTCTAGATTAATTTCCAACAACGGCGACATCCTCGTCGACGAGGGTGCCAAGAACCACGCCGCCGTCAACCCGGAAGTCGCCATCTCCAGCTTCAAGCACCTGCTCAGGAAGAGGCGTTATCTCGAGCGCGAGGAGGGGGACTTGCGGGCAGTCATTGCGCGTGTGCCGCACAAGGTTGTGGACAGGGACGGAAGACCCGCGCCAAGGTGAGGACGAATGACGGCGCGGTCAAGGAGCTTCGCGCCGAGGAGATCACGGCCAAGGTTTTTGCCAGGTTGAAGGAGGCAGCCGAGGCATACCTCGGTCGCAAGGTCCAAGACGTCGTGCTCACAATTCCGCAGCATTACAACGATCCATCCAGGGAGGCTTCTGTCGATGACACTGAGCTCGCCGGCTTGCGCGTTGTGAGGATGGTGGATGAGCCGACTGCGCCGCCGTCGCTCACGGCCTTCACAGGAAACTGCGACGAGGGCAATGTGCTGGTCCTCCACATTGGCGGTGGCACGTCCGATGCGAGCGTCCTCACATACGTGGATGGTGTCTTCGACTTCATTGGAGCACATCATGATCCTTTCTTTGGAGGAGAAGACTTCGACCAAAGTACGGGGATGGCGTTCGGCTCCGCCTCTTCCTCACTAGCTGTGGGCTCTCAAGCCAGTCCAATAAAAAAAAGTATGGAGGACGGTGTTCGGCTCCGTCTCTCTCCCAAGCGAGTCCAATCAAAAAAAGGTATGGAAGACGGCGTTCAGCTTCGCCTCCCCCTCGCTAGCCGTGGGATTCCAAGCGAGCCTAATCAAAAAAAGTATGGGGATGGTGTTCGGCTCCGCCTCCCCCTCGCTAACTGTAGGCTCCCAAGCGAGCCAAAAAAAAAAAAGTATGAAGGACGGCGTTCGATTTCACCTCCCCCTCGCTAGCTGTGGGCTCCCAAGCGAACCCAGTAAAAAAGGATAGGGGATGGCATTCGGCTCCGCCTTCCCCTCACTAGTTGTAGGCTCCTAAGCGAGCCCAATCAAAGAAAAGTATGGGGGTCGGCGTTCGGTTCCGCCTCCCCCTGGCTAGATGTGGGCTTCCAAGCGAGCCAAATCAAAAAAAAGTATTAGGGATGGTGTTCGACTTCGGTCCTGTTTAGTACAACTCCTACTCCTAGCTTCTCGTTTGAATCTCGTGGAGCAGTACCAAACACTCAGCTTCTCAAAACCACCAGATTCTGCTTCTCGTGAGGAGCCGTTTTGAAAATGAACTAGCAACGAGAAGCAGCCTTCCCGCAGATTCTCGTGAGAATCCAACCTTGCAAAGCAAAAGTACCTCTTGAAGTTGAATGTTTTTACCCGCAAATGCCATCGAACTAACCCCGTCTCGTCCCAGCGCGCGATACCCCCGAGCGGCATTCCCCCTCGCGTCTCGTCTCCTCTCGCACTCGCGTCGGCCCGTGGCGCGCCCGAGTCGCCGGCCTCCTCCTGCCTCCCCTCCTCTCGCGCGGCCTCCTCCTCGCCCCCCTCCTTTGCGCTGGCCTCCTTGTCGCCACCGTCCACGGAGCAGCTCCGTCCCCATCCGCAACCTCAACCGCGAACAATCGACGACTTCCCCTCCATCCGTGCTAATTCCCAGATCCAATCCCTGCCACCACAGAGCGCCTCGTTGCCCGGCCAGAGCTCGTCACCACTGCCGGTCCCAGATCCAGCGACCACCGGCGACCTCGTCTGCGGGTTCAAGGTTAGAGATCGCCGCCTCCCTCCTCCTTGGCCTCCATCCTCCCTCTTTGCCTCAAGTCTCCTTTGTACTAGTTTTCCTGATTTGGATTGTGTAGTTTTGCAGATCTAAGCAAATAATGGTGCTAGTAGATGGAACATGTATAGGATTCGGTTGATTTGCTTCATTCGGTTGTGATTTTCCTGCCCTCATATGGTGATGAGAATATGTTCATCGGTTCATGGATGAGAATACGTTGTATACACTAGACCTCTGTACAATGTGATCTTGTACTGTGTTTTCTATTGAATGATGATATCTTCATCATTCAAAGCTAAATTTAACCTTTACTACCCCTAAAATTTGTTGTAGGTTGGTTACAGGAGTTCTACAGCTACCTCAGGGCACCCACCTGAATTTTGATGAGACTCTTGCAACCCGGATCTTTGACATCTAAAGGTGTTGAGAATACTATGCTGCTTAAGAATTTGATGGAGTCACAGATGGTAATAATCCTCTTGTACTATTTTGCTATTTAGAAATGACAATCACAAGAATGCAGTGCATTATATTTTGGGAAGCACTCCTATGCTCATCTGAGAAGTGCTTAGATTTTTGCAAGCTTACATATCAATATCATCCGTTCAGGTCATTATTGACCACATGATACAATATTGAATCAAATTTCCAGTTGTGACTATTTGCAGTTACTAGTTATCTATTGTACATGGATAAATCACAAGGCAATTAAAAGAGCACAAGGTAGGCAAATCCATGGCCCCAGAATTATCCTTTACTTAGCATGTGTGTTCTGATGACACACTTCACTAGTCATGTGATTTTTGAGTTCATATAGGAGTTGTGAAACATTCTATCTGTACACAATCTGTATTAATCAGACATTTTTTGTTTAACATCACTTGCATAGTGGCATGCTTCGACTTTTGACAAGCTGGTTCTCCAAATTAGTTCTCTGATGTTGTTTGGATCAACATAAAGTGTGCATGCAAACCTTCATGTATACCACATCTGAAGTGAAGTGCCGGGAGCATGCAGAAGCTAAGCATCTGAGTCAGATGAGTACCAGTGCTTTCCCCATCTGAAGAAGTGAAAGCCTATACCAACAACAAGTGTCATGGTCATGGAATCCAGAAAATGTGTCTGTTATTGTCTGGTTTGATCACCATCAGTATAGAGGGAGCTCATTCCATGTTGTTTGCCACCGTTTATCATGTGTCCTGGCTATGTTACTCATTCCATGCCTGTTGTAATTTATGTGTGATATTGTATCTGTCTTCTGCTTTACTTTGGAATGTCTTTTGCGAGATTCAGCATAGTTTTACTCTCAAAAGATATTCTCTTACCTAAATAACCAATTGCATATTGTTCGCCATATATTCTTGGATTCTAGATTTTGCTGTTACCTCAATAAGCTTATGCATTCTGTTTTACTATGCTTGTCTAGCATATGTTCTGAAATGTTGGAGTTAACGGCTTCAGATTACAGTGCTTAGGGGTACATTTTGTTTGTATACTGATTTCTGTTGTGATCTGTAAATTCTCGAAATTCTACGAGCCTTGGAAAAGCATACGAGACATGTCTTGTACCTTTGGAACCTATGCATTTAGGTTGGAAAATTAGTCCGTCACGTAAATACATAGGTTCCAAACAAATCCCTCCAATCCAAGAATTGGAAGGGTGAGAAACAAAGGAACAGAGAACGAGAAAAGAGGCGTGAACAGTGCAAAATTTGTTTATACTTTCACATGATCTAAACAAATTTAGGGGAAAAAATTCTATAATGTGTGTACAAATACATAGGAGAAAGACACAAATACAATTGAATTATTACAACCAGGGGTAATATGGTCTATTTATCTCTAATCCTTTATCATATAGTTTTTGGAGCCAACTTACCAGCCAAACGCTTTCAACGGACAGCTTCAGATTCTCAGAGAAGTGGATTCTCAGAGAATCAGGAGCAGAATCTAGAAAATGAGAATCTGAAGCTCTACCAAACAGGGCCTTCATCTCTCCCTCGCTAGCCGTGGACTCCCAAGCGAGCCCAATCCAAAAAGAATGGGGGTAGCATTCGGCCCCGCCTCCCCCTCGCTAGCTGTGGGCTCCCAAGAGAGTGCAATCAAAAAAGTATAGGGGATGGTGTTTGGCTCTGCCTCCCCTCACTAGCTATGTGCTCCCGAGCGAACCCAATAAAAAAGTATGGGGGACGGCGTTTGGCGCCACCTCCCCCTCGCTAGCTGTGGGCTCCCAAGCAAGCCCAATCAAAAAGAGTATGGGGACAATGCTCGGCTTTGCCTCCTCCTCGTTAGTTGTGGGCTCCCAAACAAGTCCAATAATAATAATAGTAAACAGTTGCTTTGTAACATCCTAATTTTCTGAGCTTGAAAAATCTTTTAATAGTTAGTAGGGAGAAAAGTCACCATTTGGTTTTATGTGAATTTAATTCAAAAGCTTAATATTGGACTTTAGTGTCAAAAACACTTAATATGAATAATTCCAACATGAACAATAGTCAAAACTATTTTATTTGGATTCTATGTGCTTGGATATATTTTCTAGAATTTTTTAGAATTTTTCTGAGCTCATTTGCTATTTTCTATTTGTTAATTGTCTTTTCTGCTATTTTCTAAAAAGAAAAGTTATTTAAAATCTCAGAAGAGCCTCTGGGCCTAATCTCTCCTCCCTCCGGCCTAATCCTTCCCGCTCCGGCCCAGTTCCCGCCGCAGCCGCTTCCTCTCTCCGCTCCTGCGCATCTGCGTTGACCCACCCGTCAGCCGACCCGCGCGTGATGCATGCGAACTCTTCCCAGCCTCTGTCCCTGCTGTGTGGGTCCCACCGCCACATCAGCGTCATCAACCTTGCGGACTCCTTCTCCTTCCGTATCCGCACCCGCCGCCAACCACCTTTCCGCGTCGTAGCCGTCCGGACTCCTCCTGGTCGCCGCATAAAAGAGGAGGGGTACCCCTTGGTCTCCGCACCCCGTAGCGCGCAGCCGCAGCTCCTAGCTCTAACCCTAGCCCCCGGAGTCCTTTGAGGAAGCGAGGTGCCGCCGCCATCTCCGACGAGCCCGTTCTTCGTCACCGGAGCCGCTCGAGCCTCGTCTCAGCCGTCTTCGAGTTCGCAAGGACGAGAGCAACCTCCTAGCCACTTCGGTTTCGCCGGAGAGCCACTGGAAGCCAGATTCCGTCAAGCCCGAGATCCAACCGCCGCCAAAACCTCGCTGCCGGCCGCTGTAGAGGTCCCCGAGCACCCGTGAGCCCACCCCTAAGATCCCCGAGTCACGCTGGTTCTGTTGTGCACCTCCGTCACCGCCGGCGAGCCACCGTTCACCGGAAGTAGTTGGGTCCAGAGCCGCTGCCACCAACCTTGTCACCGCGTCACCTGCCAGCTCACCGTCGCGTCATCCTCCTTCGCCGCGTGTCGCCTTGTGCCCGCCCCGTCAGCGCCCGCGTGGCAAATCGGTTTCTGAAACCCTAACCCTGCTCGGTGGACGTGGTCTACCGGGAGCCATCTCGCTGACCAGTGGGACCCACAACAAATTCTTTTTCCTTTATTTGTTTCTCAGCCGAAAACCCTTTGCTAATGTCAACATGCATCATATTCCGGAATTTCCAATAGGAAAATAATTCGGGATAATCTGAAAATTCAATTTAGGGTTTTTCTTTAGATTTCAATATTCCAAAGCCCATATCTTTTGCATTCGAACTCCGATTGAGTCCATTCAAATTCCTAAATTCATCTAAATTCCAGATCTATTTATCTCAGATTTTTATTTAATTTTTGGAGTTTGTATTCTTTCTGTTATTTATTTATTTGGTTTATTTGCCTTGTTTACGAGTAGACGTTGATACTTCGGGAAGCTTTGAGCAAGGAGTAGCATACCAAGATCAAGATCAATCACAGGATTTATTCCAAGGCAAGTCGTGGTCCTTTGATCATATTGAATATATGATTTCAAAAGTATATTATTTTGTACAATTGCATGCTATCTATATATAAATGGTTTTGGGATTAGTTATGATCTGTTGTCATTATGCCTCCATTGATTATTTGAATGTCATGAATCCTTTGTCGCCTTAGAATGGGTAATTTTAGTTGGACATATTTGTATTACCAACATGGGTATCGTATCAATGCTTAGTTCAGCTTAGTTACGATGGGTTTGTCATCACATGTGTCATAATGATTAATCTTGACTTAATGAAATATAGAACCGTGGTGGTGAGCCACTCTTGTTAAAATTTGTGTACCATGACAGGGTGTGTCATTGGCTTTGGTTAAATGAAATGGTTTTCACTTGGGCGGTTGGTTGGCAGATAGTGGGAATGTGGTTTGAACATGCTGTGAGATTTGTGGAAAGATCGCCTCAATAACTTGTCAAGGACTTAATCTTGTGTGTCATTGAACTGGGCCTTAATCGTACAACCACATGTCCTGGATGGGCGGGACCTGGCTGATTAATTAGCAATGTCTTAATTTCGGTTCTGTCGTGGGAAGCGTGGTTATGGGAAACGTGTTCTTACGTTGGCGCAAGAGGGGGCCCTGTCTAGTCGAAAAGACATTCAGTGTTGAAACCTTAGCGGGCAGAACTGGGTTAAGAGGGAGCTTTGTAAAAGTCTTGTGATGATCACTTAAGTTGCACACCCAAGGAAGTGTGGTCAGACTTTTTAAGTTGATTGATCTCTTGTGGGTCAAGCTGTACAATCTCTATAGAGTGTAAAACTATTCGAATAACCGTGTCCGCGGTTATGTACGTGTTCGGGGATTTCACACGAGAGATAGAGTTTCTTCAAAAATGTGTTGGAGTGTGGATGAGAAGTTCACTTGATGAATACAATGTTCGTTTGGTGAATAGGTCATTCACTTGGTGGTTTATGTCGATTGGTGAGTAGGGATTCACTTATCGTTGGTTTGGTTGGGAAGTGAATGGGGAAGTTCACTGGTTGTTTCAAAGAAATTGTTTAATTACTTATTATTGTTTTCAATTCAGCATTTCAATCTATTTATTGTATTTATCGTAAATGATGTTTTTTGCAAAAGAGCCATACAGCTAACCTTTGTTCAAGCCCTGCATGAATAGTATTTGCATACATTTCCCCACGGCTTGCTGAGTACATTCAAAGTACTCATGGCTTTATGCCCTCTGTTTGATCAGCAGTTGAGGGAGAATATCAAGCTGCCCAAGAGTTCTTCGCCCAGGAGAACTATGAATGTTTTGTGGATTAGGATGCGTTCTCCACTCGATTGCCTGTGGGCATGTTGATTGGTCATTTAAAGAGTTTCGTTCCGCTGCAAGAGTTTATTTGTTTCTTAAGCCCTGCGTGGCAAGTTAAGTAAACGTTGGCCATAAGGTCCAGTTATTATAATTATTTGTTACTTTGAGATCTTTTTAGTTAAATCGAATAAATGGATGGTATTTCATCACTGTTTCATGTGTGAGCTAGCTACTGATCTGGGACTAGTTCAGAATACACAGAGGGTTCCTGAGATATATTTTTGGGTCCCAAATAGTAAACAGTTGCTTCCTCAGGCAAACAAATATCAATCCTTCGCGTTACTCCAAGTTGCAGGCGCAATCCACCAGGAGCGGTCGGAGGGGGGGATGGTACCCGCCCCCAATATGACCAACGCAAACAGTCACACCGACGAAAATCGAACACAATGAGGTACAGTGATGACTTCACCTTAGCGCATCGCCCTCCTCGAGGGCTATGCCTCGGCGTGGTGGCCCTACGCCGACTTCATCAACACGGGCTTCGCCTCAACGTGCAGCCCGCCTCGTAGGCCATGTTTCGGCGTGGCAACACCACGACGACTTCACCAACGCGGGCTCCATCTCTGCTCGCCACCTGCCTAGAGGCCATAGCCTCGGCAGGGCGACCACGGCGCATCGCCCACCCCGAGGACCATGCCTCGGTGGGGTGGCCCTATGTCAATTTTTTCGGGGTATCCTGACTCCCGACAGGGCGAGGGCGAAAGAATTGCGTCCTCTCGCCCCTCGGGACCACAGGACCTGTCCTCACGACCTCGCCCCCCGCAGACGAGGGAGTTGTCGTAGCAGGGCACAAGGGGTGCCCCGCCCCTAGGGTCGTCAGGAATACTGGTGTGCCATCGGAGATATTGTATATGTGTGTAGACCAAGTCTATGTGGTGTATTTAGATAAATGTACCTAAATACCCCTCTCCCTCTCAATACATTGTGAGGGTAAAAAGAGAAATGTCTCTTCTTAACCCCTATATATAGAGCCCTAAGGGCGGGGGCGTTCCCTCATTCTGCTTATTTGGCACATTCGTAATACAAGGCTCATATAACTATTGCTTTGGGCTCCTCTCATGTTTAGTCCTCCTCCAAAACAAAAGAGTACTTCGTACCCATTGTCTAGTCCTTTTGCTACGACAATTGGCTACTGAAGTTAAGAGCTCTGTTTATAGCGACATAAAAATGGAATTCGGAAATTATGTAAATATGATAAATTACCTAGAACTCGGTAAATCGCACTAAACTAGATATCCGGTCGATCTCCAGACTAGCCTGAATAATAGATCCTGGATGTGGAATGAGAAATGGCCATTGCATAAGTTGCAGAGACTACTACAGTTTGATCAGTAATCGCGCACGGAAGAAGGAAAGGCGGCGCACGCTCTCTCTCTCTGCATCGGAGGGGAGAGGGAAGGGAGAAAAAGAAAAGGTTATTTCGGAGTACCCTGTACCCCCTCCGCTCCATGCCTACTCCGCCCTTGGTGCCGCCCGACAACGAGCCCTCTCCTGTTTCTGCCACAAAAATATGAAGACACACTAGAGTACTAGACATCGATTGCTCTTTCCTTGGATGATTTGTGAGCTTGAAACTTCATCTATACAAGGAACCGGAAAGAGCACATGACTAAACTAGCACGTAATTACAACACATGACTGAAACTTCATCACGGAAGTAGATTCTCTGCCGTGAAGGCGTAAAGGCAGAGAGAGAGCAGTGTCTCTGTCGTAGCTTTTTTTCGGTCGTCCGATCAAAGAGGAATGGTTCATATCAAGCACTACAGTGTTATGCTACATTTCCACACAGTGTTTGCTGTTTTCCTTCACAGATTGTACTGTGCACTACTGTGGATCTCTGCCTTTGATTCACCTCCAATTGCCTTCGTCACGGACGGCCAGACCACTTTCTTAACTAGTAGGATAACCCGCGCGTTGCTGCAGGAGTTTAAACTTTCTTAACTGGTAGGATACTTCGTGCGTTGTTGTGGGAATTTATAGCAAGTAATTTCTTGTGGATATAATCATAACGTAGCATGTATATTTGTACACATATGTTAGAGCTTGATGATAGATGGAAAATACTGGCTACAGATTATTTAAAAGTTGTGTACTTCTGCATTTAAAATTCTTTTTGTACCATCATAAGGGAATTTGAAATTGATGCTAGAGCTTCAGAATGGCATACCAACAGAAGGGAATGGAATTCAACGTAGCAAGCTGTAATGCCAATAGAAATGCAAAGAGAGTGAAAGTAAAAATTGAAAACAAATTTTACCGATTTACCTTTCACAGTAGAAAACCCCAATAAGAGGGAGAGAGAAAGTGAAGGGAAGGGATAAGACCAAGCCACTGCACAGCCAAAGAGGCCAACTCTTTCCTCTCTCCTTAAGCAATCACCCACCAGAGAAGCACCCATTAGAGAGACCCCTAACAAAGAGATAAGACCAACGTCATCACTATTTCCCACTCCAAAACCGACGAGCCAGGTAGGTTACCCCATCCCTCCAGTTTATCCATCCCAATCGAACAAGTAGGGCATAACTCTAGTGCGTAAAGTACAAGGAAGGGGAGGGGTGAGAGTAGATCTTCCCTGGTAGAGCTCGTAGGAGGCAGTGGCACCGAGGGGAGGCGCATGGCGGCTGGAGGCCGAGCCGGGCGCAACCATGGTCGGGCAGGGAGGAGCGATCGCGGGAGAGGAGTCGGGGGCACGGCTGGTGGGGGCCAGCGGCTTTGGTAGGGCAGAGGAGCCGGAGGCGAGCCGAGGAAGAGGTACGAGGTGAGGCGGCGCTAGAGCGGCACCTGAGGATGCGAGTCGAGCAGGGGCGATGAGCGCAGGAGGCGGCGTCGGCAGCGGCGCCAGGCCACCATGTCGGGCCAGGAGCCAGAGGAGGCGGCGCCATGCGCCGGCCTTTGGCCGGAGAGAACCACCGATTGAGAGAGAGGGGGGGTGAGGAGGGGGAGGTGAGGAGATAAGGCCGAAGGCACTGATGGCTTCGGCCAGGAGAAAAAGGGGAGGAGGTAAGAAAAAAAGAAGAGAAAAGAAGAGAAGCAAAGAAAGAAATTAAGGGCGCACACCTAAATTTTTATCCGCAAGGTTAGACGATGCAAGCCCTAACTCATCATTATTTGGGTACCGGTTTAGCAGAATAGTACCCGGTGAGAGGGGTTTGTTCGTGTCGAAATTGTGCGTAGGAATAATGGCGTCCATATGTGTACATGTACTGCTACAATGTGTTGAGTATGGTTGAATGCCTGTTCAGATGGAGGTTCTGGAACAGCGTCATCCGCACGTTGCTCCACGCCATTTGGTTAATAGGCAAGTGCATAGTAGAGCGGTATCATGCAAATGGTATGGAATATACGATGTTTTCGTGATGTGATGATGCTTAGGGTAATGGTAATAATGATGAAACGAGGTGAGCAATGAGGCTACCCCGTGAATGATAACAATGATGAATCATGCTAATGACAATGGACATATGCATTTGCATCATGGCAAGAATGCACGAGCCAGGTCGGTGAGAAAGTCATGTAACTATTCCAATAAGGTCGGTGAGAAAGATACATAACTAATCCTGAATGCTCTAGGTAAAGTCTTACATTTGTAGGGACTAGATAAAAGTCCTACAATGTAGGGATTCCATCCTAACGAAGATGCGGAAGAGTGTGTTATCGACAGGTGAATACTTCGCTATACCGATATCAGCTGATGAGATACATATGAGCAAATGAGCATGTAGAATATTGGTGCATTGCATTAATGGGAAGATTATGATGGAAATAATGATATGGTTATGTTGTGTGGTAGTGTTTATCGTTTCTATTATGTGCTTGCTGAGTCTTCGAACTCACCCTTGCTTATTTTTTGTGTTTAGGTGATCGTTGAGGACGACACGCATCGGAAAGGGGGAATAGCACATCTACGTCACATATAGATCCTGATGCAAATCATGCTTTCTAGATAACTACTTTTGCTGTAATTTGTCTAGTTGTAAAAATTAGCTGTGCAAAACTCGTGTTGGTTATGATGTAGTGATAGCATTCTGGGCCAGGTGGGCGGATCAGGGTGTTACACAAGCCAATCGATTAAGAAACCTCAAACAATATCGAACAAAATGACGAAGGAGTCACCCATAGATTACATTATGAAATCATCATGTTGTATATGACCAAGTGCATAAGGCAATAGAAAGAGTGTCTTACAGAATTTGAGCAAAGTGCAAAAGAGCCACCGGTGGACTGAACTAATTGACGTAGAACTGCATTGCTCTTTGATCCTGCTTGCTGATGGGCGATGGCTGTTCATTCATGTACATTTCATGATTCTGCTATCACAACTATACAAACGAACATTGCGTACAGTATTGGCTGAAACCAAGCTTCGGCATCACACTACATAAATCCATAAATTATCAGATGAATAACAAAGGTTAGTAAAACCATTGAATGAGAATCTCGCCAAGAACTTGTCCCTATTTCAGAGATAAATAGAACGGGTCACCAAAAGACCACATAATAAGAGCATTGAGTAATGTAAATAGTTGGCACCAGTGCAAATAATGCTAAAATAAGTGAAGCCTCCCCAAGCATCGGCAAAGTTAAACTTGGGAATTAATATCTTTCCATGTATTCAATCAGGTAGAGAAAATTGTTAATTACCTTAAGCACATCTACCTGCCCAAGTACCATTCCATTAATCTATATTTGGATGAAGTTAATTCATCTGTACAAACGTCTAATGAAGAAACAAAAACAAAATCAAATGAACAAATAAAAAGTTATCACCTGTGCAGAAAAAGAGCAAAAACATGTAGCAAGGAAAAGATCTACCTTAACACAGTCAGGTGCTGAGTCGTTTCAAGATATTATCCCATATATAAACATAAGAGCATGACATTGATGAGCCAAAAGTATCTGAACCCCGAAGGTATCTAAATCAGCAGGTAAAAAGTGTTGGAGAGTTCGTGTTCGATCTCAATAGCAAGTTGTATAAGAGTCGGATTCTTGTTTGAGGCTATAAATAAAGTTGTGGGGATCCTACGGGACACACAACAATTAACCCCCGAAATTCCACATGGTATCAGAGCCCCTGTGCCCATCCACCACCAAACCCTAACCCTAGCCCTCACATACCTCAGCCGCCGCCGCCGTCGTTCCCCCTTCTCCTTTTCATCGGACGAAACCGCCGCTCGGCTGCACATTCCGCTGTGCCTCGTGGCGCCGCCATGACCGCCACCACCGCTAGGGTCGCGCGCGCGCCGCCGCCACTCGGGTTGCGCGCATCTTTGTGTGGCGCCGCTGCTCGGGTTGTGCGTGCCGCCGCCACCGCCGCTCGGGTCGCGCGGGCCGCCAACCTCGGTCACCTTGGGAGCAGAGGAGGTCGTCGTCGCCTCGGCTCGGGTCGCCATCGCCTCGGGTAGGAGTCGCCATCGCCTCCCTCGATGGCTTTCGAAGGAGAGAGGAGCTCTCTGTGACGATCGCTCGGCTCTGGAGAGACCGAAGTCTCTCGGTTCTAGAAGAGACCGAAGGATAAAGGAGGTAAGAGAAGAAAAAAAGGTTTTCTGAAGAAAAAAAAACAATGATTTGGATGACCGTGAAGGCAGTCGTGAGGTTCGGCAGAATGTTGGTGCGTGAAAAATTGCCGTGATCGTGGGAGATACGCGCGACATATCTTCGTAGTGGTTTGCATTGCTCCAGTTGTTCGAGAAGATGACTCCTGAGGAGATTGAGGTTGCAAGGAAGGAGGAAGAAGAAATCACAATGAGGGCGGAAAGAGAATAGAAAGGTTGTTGTTGATACTACTTCCTCGCTGGTAACTCAAGGTGACATGAAAAGCATGTTACAGGACCTCTTTGCGGTAGGTATGATAGGTCCAAGGGCTGGTACAGGGTCATCTGACCTAAAGCTGGAGCTGATGTCAAATGATGTAAAGTTAGAAGGAAGTAAGAATTACCTGAGTTGGTCTAGAAGGGCTCAGCTGATTCTGAGGATGAAGGGGGTGGAGCACTACCTGCAGGAGACTTGCGTTGAGCCTGCAGACAAGGCGAGCATGGGTTGGAGGATGTGGAACACCACCAACTCTGTTGTGGTAGCTTGGTTGCTAACTTCGATGGCTCCATCCATCGCTTGCATGGTGGAGATGATGCAGAGTGCACCGGCGATATGGAAGACGCTAAGCAACATGTACTCCGGGGTAGGAAATGTGATGATGATGGTGGAGATCCAGGGTATGGTGGAGGCCTTGAAACAAGAGGAGAAGACTGTCCAGGAGTATGCTAGTGAACTGCAACAATTGTGGGCAGATTTAGATCACTATGATCACTGCAGTTAACATGTATTGGCGATATTGAGATTGGTAGGGTGTGGTGCAACGCAGACGGGTTACACACTTCCTAAATGGACTGAACCCAAAGTTTGAGAGTAGAAGAGCTGCCATGTTTCACTTAGCAAACTTGCCTACCATGGAGGAGGCTATTTCATCTATGGTGCAGGAGGAGGTTCGACTGCGAGTAATAGGGGACAACAACCCGGTCAGATCGGCATATGCCATACCAGATGATAGAGAGTGCTACAACTGTGGGATGAGAGGACATCTGAGCCGTGTTTGTCCTTCTCCACAATATGGAGGTCGAGGTGGAGGCCGTGGTGGTCGTGGAGGCCGAGGAGGAGATTATCGAGGCCGGGGTGGAGATCGTGGTGGTCGTGGAGGTCGAGGAAGGGGCTGAGCTGGCCCCAGGGCTAATGTGGCCTTGACAGAGGAGATCGCGTCTGTTACTCTGACAGGCGAGCAAGCTATGCAGTGAGAGAAGTGGCAGCAGAGAAAGGCATTGGAGACTTCTCATGATTCCATATCATTTGGTAACTTTGCAAACTATGCCCATGTGGGCGAAGGTATTCAGGAACATGCACTTGCATCTGCATATAAGCACTCTCATATTGATTGGATCATAGATTCAGGAGCATCCAAGCATGTCACGAGTACACTTAGTGCTTTCGCATCTTACACCCCATATACTCATTCTGAAACTATCCAAGCAGCTGATGGAACTTCCCAGCTTATTCAGGGTGTAGGATCTATAGAGTGCACACCATCCATTGCTTTATCCCCCGTTTTGCATGTTCCCTCCTTTCCAGTCAACCTTCCCTTTCAGTTAGTTCTATTATTGACCAATTCAAATGCACTGTCACATTTGATGATGACTCGTATTTGTTCCAGGAGAAGAGAACTGGGAAGAGGATTGGAACTGGAATAAAGCGTAATGGGCTGTGGTACATTGATCAGGTTGATTCGGCATTGGCAGTGGCTATAGGAGGAATTGATGGAGAAGTTTTATTACATCATCGTCGTTTATGACATCTATCATTTGAAAGTTTAAGTCAGTTATATCCTGATTTGTTCAAAAGGGTTAGACTCTAGTGAGAGTGCTATAATATGTAACAAGATGGGCATGATTGATATCTTCGGCCCATCTTGAGGGGGAGTGTTGGAGAGTTCGTATTCGATCTCAATAGCAAGTTGTATAAGAGTCCGATTCTAGTTTGAGGCTATAAATAAAGTTGTGGGGATCCTACGAGACACACAACAATTAACCCCCGAAATTCCACAAAAAGTAACTGAACCAATCACAGCTAACATACATGTAAGCCCAGAAATTCTACAGGATCGATCTGTACCTAGTACGCCATGAGGCAAACGACTCCATCAGTAAGTAGAACTAAATCAGATTCATGTACCCATAAAAGCTCGAACAGAAAGGATATAACAACTTTTCCAATCTCTTTAGCCTTTTCCTGTGACTAACATAATTCTGAAGATAGGAAGTTTACCTGCACGTTATAAGGTCCCTGCAAGCACAGAAGAGATTTGATGTAATTAGAAATGAACTAACATGCTAATATAGAGAATCATGCATAAAAACGGTGAATGTTTAGATCTGGCAAATGTGAGTCTATAAATAACGCGTAAGCAAATTCAAGTTATAAACTATGGTTCCTTCCAGCCATATCAATAGCTCTGTATCAGCTATCCTGTAGGCTGAAGGACAAAAGGGCAGAAAAATGTCCTCCCTAAACATTAGGAGGGATCACCTAAGATATTTAGGATAGTGTCATACCAGAGTTAGGAACCGGAGCTGGCGTGGACCGCAACGATAATCTATGGAAAATTATGCAGTCCTACAAAGCAATTGTGGGAAATGTACAATTTGGGCGATGGCCGATGGGAAAGTAATTGTTGTGGGCAGTAAAAATGATAGAAAAGAATAGTAAGATTGAGCATTCATTCAGATGGCAATCAACCAAATGTTAGTATGCTGGAACATTGATTCGTGTAGCAATCAATCAAATACTCAGACCAATGTACCGGTATAGGTTGGACAAAAGGATCAATCACCTCGGAAGCAAAAACCTGAAGGTGAAGTATTAAAAAATAAAGCAGAGAAGGTTTAGGGATGGGAAATCAGACCGGGAAGTACCTGATGTGATGGCGGATTGGGCCAGGTTGAGAGAAGAGATGCGAGGTGGGGAGTGCGATGTCGTGGGGAAGGCCGGCAGCAGCGGCAGGCGTGGGCACTGGATGCGGACACGGCTGCCGTCGTCGGTAGACGCAGGCTGTGAACGGAAGGCGCAGGGGAGGGTCTTCAGGCAACCGGCGATGGGACACTGGGCAAGGGACCTCCCACCACCGGTTGCAGATGGCGGCTACGGTCGGTAGGCGCCGACGGCGTTGTGGAGAAGACCTGGGGTGGAGACTAGAGGAAATATGATCCAAGAAAGCCGGAGGAGGATATCAAAGGCCATTGCCCGTCTCCTTCGATACCCGGCGACGGTTGCAGAAGCTGGTAAGCTCGTCGACAGTCACAGAGGAGGAACGAACGTCGAATGCGTAGTGCGAGACGGTTTCTGGCGGCGTGTCTCGCCGGTGGAGGTGAAGATGGCGGGAGGAGAGAAGATGGATCGGTCCAGGCTGCTTCCTTCAAATTATTGCCTCACTCGCGCTGGCCTTGCTGATAGAGCGGAGGACTGTCTCGTGGGTTGGATTGGTCCAAATCTGGAAACCTGAGCTCAATTGGGCTAAGCTGTCTGCATGGAAAGCCTAGCCGAAAGGGGTAAATTCGGGGCACAAATCTAGATCGCGTAGCATCAATCGAACAGCCAGAATAAACCGAGGTGACGTGGCATGCTGAGAGAAGAGGAAATTAGCCCTGATTGCAGTTAGTGGGGTTACTTGTTAGTATTATCATAGGACTAGTTCAATGTCCGTGGTTTGCTACGGATTGGAAAAAAAATCATAATTTTATCACTCGGGTTGTCAACCATTATTGTACTTAACGACGTGAGTTGTCGGTGTCTCGCTCGCCGATCCAACGGTTAGTTGTGTTACTTGTTAGTATTATTGTAGGATTAGAAAGCATTAATATATTTGCCGTCCAATTTAAAGGGCTGGACACATGAACTTACCAAGCCATATTCGCGACTCATTTGCCTATGGGATGGCCTGCACATTGGCAGCGTGATGTTCATCCGTTCAGCTGCGAAGTATAATCCTGGGCTCGTCTAAAAGAAAGAGAGTACAATACTGGGCGTTGCAGTAGGGGATGGCCTGCACATGTTTTCAAGTTTTAAATCTGAACCTTTTGGTGGTCCTTTCTACTAAGGGTGGATAACGAGGTGCCTCGGCTCAGCTCGACTTAACCAAACTCGTTAAGCAACTTGGTCCGGTTCTACTCGACTCGTTAATCAAACGAGCAAAAAAAAACTGCTTGTTAGGCTCAGCCAAGCAACATTTCATGTTCAATATAGTGACCATTTTACATATACAACTTATATATTAGAATATTAATGCATCCAAACAAGAAATATTAACCCATTAATTGTCAACCATAGCAGATTGAAGTAACAAACCATCACATTAACATCATCAGTTCATAAATAAAGAGAGAATGATTACTAGGCAAATGGAGCTTCATATATTCGGGACTTACCACTGCACGGAGGCCCGAGGTGGAAGGGACGCGAGGAAGCGGCCGGGCAACCAGTGGAGGCGGATGGTGGTGTCGGCGTAGCCAATGGCCCCTCGCAAAGGCCGGGAGGCGACTATGCCCACGGCTGCGGCTGCGGCTACGTGTGTGTGTGTGTTGGTGTTAGGGTTGCCTTGTAGATGGGTTATGTCTTAGGAGCTTTTCCTGTTGCTGGGCCACTGTCTGTCATCTGGGTTTTAATTTCACCGAACTTAACGAGCCTAACGAGTAACTCGTGACACGGTTCGAACTCCACTCGTTAAGCTAACGAGCAAAACATATTGCTTGGCTCAGCTCGGCTCGCTCATGAGTTTCGAGCTTTTTTTTTCACCCATACTTTCCATGCAACCCATTGTATGCCAGTCTTCCCTTTAACTTCAATCTTAATATGCAACGAAAAATGCATCACAGATTCCAGTACTACCACTTTGCATGGTAGCACTCCAACGGTAGATCAGACTAGTACGAGAAGAGGTAACTAAAAGAAGAAAGAAAGAGGCGGAGCTTTTCCCAACTCAATTAGCCTCAGAAGGATGAAGGATCAGACAGCGCGTGCTGCGTTTAGCCTGGAGAAGTAACGCATTTCGGATATCCCACACACTCTGCACTGTACAGATCCTGATACTTCAGAAGGAATTATGTCCTGATACTGACATGTTGTGCTAATGCTCCTTCTGCATATTTTTCCCAATTCCCAAGTATGTCTGAGAAGAACAAGATTGCCGGACACTTGACTAGCTAGACGGTTCCATTTGAGCAACTTTTGGAAGTAAGTCTGATGCACAGGGACATTCTAAGTTTCTAACGGAAGTTTTGTTCTGCCTGGACATGCAAACACCGAAGACCGGGGCCAATTATGAGTAACGCTAATTTAATTTGTTTCCATGTTAGCGTCAATATTTGGCCGTTTTCTTGTTTACATCAGTCAACTTAATTAGCTAATGTCGTAGGAGGTCTCCAAAGAGTGGCCCGTCCTCTAGGGTCGTCGGTAATACTCAGATGGTCTAGAGAAGGTCATATATGTATATGGATTATGTCCATGTGGTGTATTCACAAAAATATACATAAATACCCCACTTTCTCTCAATGTAAAGCAAGAGTAAGAAAGAAAATGCCCATTCTGGCATTTAGGGGGCTCATTCTCTCATTCACCAACTACTTCATCAATACACTGAAGGGTATCATGTATTCACTGTCTAATTTCGATGCTACGACAACTAGAATTGATAGTGTAATAAGTATATATGGCTGGAATGGAATTGCTCCTAACACGAACAGGTTTGGCAGTACAATTCAGTAGCGCCTTTAGTACTACTATACGTACGGTGGCCTTAAGTTTCGTTCAATTTGCAAGTTAACATCATGTCTGCTTCTACTGCAAGTCTGCAAGGCAGCCAGCTATAAGCCTATAATAACCAAATAAACGTCGTGGGCAAGGCGCATATATAGACAAATTCGAAACCGTCATTGCCATCACATAGTCTAAGTCAAGAATTAAAGCTTGTATAGAAAACATTAATATGGGAGCAGCTCGGCATTTTTAAAAGCAGTTTTTGAGTTGTTCTGAGCCAACAGGAAATTCAGAAAATACAGATACAGCTGAGTGACTAGATGGAACGGCAAAAATGGATAAATTTCTCACAACTTGCCCATCATCGTTTGCCAATTAAGAAACAGTAGCTAAGCTCTTAGATTGAACTTGGTTAGCTGTCCCTCATCCTTTTCCGCTTTAGTATGAAGCATGGTTATCAAGGCGTCCATAAGAGCGACGCCTAAGCGTTAAGGCGCCGCCGGCGTGCAAGGCGTCGCCCCCGCCTTGCCGCGCATGCCTAAGGCGTCCGCCCTAGGCCAAAGGCGTCTCCAAGGCGTCTCTATGGCGGATGAAGGCGTCCGGAAGGCTTGAGGCGACGCCTTGCTAGAGGAGCGCGCGCGAAGAGGACAGCCACCTGGAACCCTAGGCGGCAGCGCCTCCATCAGCTCCGGCTACGGTGGATCTGCGCGGCCATCCTCCCATCTACCAAGACGCTCCTCCACCCATCCTCGCGCCACCGGGAGGCGGGAGAAGGGAGGGAGGGGGAGGCGGGGAGAAGGAAGGGAGGTGGAAGAGGGGAGAGAAGGGGAAAGAGCCAAAGAGGAGAGGGCGAAGAGGACAGCCACCTGGAACCCTAGGCGGCGGCGCCTCCATCAACTCCGGCTACGACGGATCTGCATAGCCATCCTCCCATCTGCCTTGGCGTCGCCCTCTCCAGCCCATCCCCATCGCCGACGTCGTGTGCTGCGGTCGCTACTGAGGCGTGGCGAACAGAGAGAGAGGAGCGAATCGCTGGCTCGGTGTCGGTGCTTTATCTTTGAAGTGCTCAATCGCATCTTGTCTTGTGTGTAACGCATGGAGAATGTGAAGTCCTCACGGCCGATGGGTTGCCGACAGATGGGCCAAGTTAGTCTTTTCTTTTTTTTTTTTTGCTTTCTCTTCTTCTTCCACACCGCGCACTCCACACCGCACACATCGCACTTCTTGGTTGCTCGGATATTCCTCCGCGGTAGCGCTTAGGAGTGCGTATATGCCGCCGCCTACGCCTTAACGCTTAAAAGGTGTGAGGGGGGTGGGTCGCCTCGCCTCGCCTTACCGCCTTAATAACCATGGTATGAAGACAAGAATAGGTGACTTCAGGATCAAAACACAGCTTATGGTATAATTTCTTGGTGTAACTTACCATCCTTCGGGTATCCAGGATAACGCAAACAATGGAGTCCCATGAATAAAAAAGAAGGAATAAGTCTAATTTACCCCTTGGACTTTGGGGATGCATATAATCTACCTCTAAAATACAAAATCATCTAAATAGCCCTATAAATTATGCAAAACCGTCTAAATGACCTCTGGGGTGGTTTCAAAAATGGTTTTGCCACCGTGGCAGATCACATGGCTGACAATGTGGCCACCAAGTCATTTGCCACGGTGGCAAAACCACTATAGCATTGACACATTGGGCCGGTTTGGCACGGCTGCAGCTTTCTTGAAAAGCGGCTTCCAGCTGGGCTGCAGGGCTGAATGGCTGAGTTGAAGATGTTTAGTGTTTGGCTGTCTGGCTTTTTGGTAGGCTGGCTATAGTTTTAAGATGTGAAATGACTGCATTTTTTGAGGGAGGAGGCTGGCGTTGCGGGTGGGCAGAGCCGCCAGATCTGGTCGGGACCGGAGGCGGGCGGCATCGCGGGAGAGATCCTGTCGGGGCTTGAGGTGGGCAGAGACGCCAGATCCGGGGGAAGAGGAGGGAGCCGGGGAGGAGGGAGGAGGTGGGGTGCCGGCGCGGGAGGAGCGGCGGCATGGGGAAGGAGGAGGAGGAGGGCAGTGACCGCGTGGGGGGAGGAGGAGGAGGGCGGCGACTGTGTCGGGAGGAGGGAGAGAGCGACGGTGGCTTGGGGGAGGAGGGAGGAGGTGGGGCGTCGGTGTGGGAGGAGGTGAGAGGAGGAGGGCGGTGGGGAAGAAGAGACGCGGCAGGGGAGGAAGAGGGGCGCGATGCGGGAGGTTGGGGTTTTTGTGCGGTGGCAAAAGTGCGTAAAGTTGCAATGCGGTGTGGGAAGCCACGCGGGAAGCTGCCCTGCGGCGGCTTTCGGCTTTTGGTTTTTTCACGTATAACGCGGTTTCCGGCTTCCAAGAAAGCCAGTAGGAAAAGCTTTGAGGACCCGGGGTATTTAACTAGTAATACTTAACCTCCATATGGTTCTAGCATTACTAATTAAATATCCTAAGCCTCGATGGACATGTGCTTCCCAGAATTGCAGCACATGCTCATCATCACAAAATTATACATCATTTCCATACAACATTTAACACTAGGTTCAACAACGACATACATAAAGTAAAGTTATTACAAAAGAGCCGACCGGCCAAATAGCACAATATACAAGAATGACAACGGAAGCAAAAGCGCCATAAGATGGCTAAGAACAAAAGTCGACCGGTTAGCCAACATAACCCACAAGGCAACCGACCGGACCGCCAAGCTAGTCGCCCCACAAGCTACCACAACACAGCTCACAAAAGTGAGGCCCATCGAGCTCACCTTCTTCCTCTGCAACAAATACATTTAAGCAAGACAACTGAGTACACTAAGGTACTCGCAAGACTGACGTGTGGAATAGCAGACCTATTCATATGCTACATGTAGGCTTATTTAAGTGGAGGTTATATGTCTCATTTTGCACAAAGCCAACTTTATTTGCAATAATGTAATACATTTAAAAGCAAGTTTGTAAATCTGTTTTGATGTTGAATATAACAACGAATTAAAAATAAATACAAGTAACCACCTGGAAGTGACTATCCCAATAGCCACCACAACATAGCACGAATCCCCGATTCGTACCACCCATCAAGTTTTAATTAAAAGGTTGTAGTCTAACTCTTAAAAGACCTTGCCAAGCGTGTCCATAACCTAGGACGAGGCTATTCGAATAGTTTTAACCCTGCAGGGGTGTACCAATGTACCCACACTTCAGTCCGCCTTTAAGCTATAAAGCACACTTCCGAAGGTATGCCGGCACGGCTAAGTCCTACGAGACGTTTTCCAATATTGTGTATTAACCACGAGCCACTCATATGGATCGAAATCCATACGCTTACATTGCAAGCTGAAAGACAACCAGCCATCACGGTGGAAGCCTTTCGGACACTGCAATGCTCCCAGCACCATCCCTCCTGCGACTCCCTGCGACCCGAAGCCAATACACGCCAAAGTACTAAGTCAAGAGAGGTGTCATACCCTCTAGTGTGGTTAGCACGCTAAAATGCTTGGTTTAGTGTAACAAGATGTTCGGTCCATGTTGACCCGGGCACCATTCCAGTCACACCCAAAATCACACCATCTTACCATTGTGCCCAAGTCCAAATCTTTTTGCTTTTAGTTTTTGGGTTTTTGCAAATTGAACATAGCGTCAAGCCGAAATATAGATACATAGTAAGCATTTGTGTGATCAAGGTTATCGACAAGTCGATAACCGCCTATTTCTACCGGAAGCTAAGCATGGCTAAGCAATTAATCCGCAAAACTACTAAGTGACAAGAGCTCATCCACGAACTCTAAATCACAGCAATAACTTAGGCTCATGGTAGTAAAGGATAATCATTTGCCTAAGAAAATGCATCTACTAGGTCAACTACCGATAATAGTTTAACACAAACTAGCAATGCATACATAGAATTTGTAAACAACATAAATACTTGAAAATACAGGGATTAACATGATCAAACTGCTTGCCTTGCTGGACTGGTTCTTGCTGCAGAGGAGAGTTCTCAGATTCAATATAATCTTCGGAACCTAACGCGAAAATGCGATAAAACCAATAAGAACGAAGAACACCAACTAAAACTCAACAGTAAAAGACATCCAAAACCTATGAAATTTACACAGCAGCTAGAGGTTGATTTTAGACAATTTTAGGAACAAGAATTACTTCATTTGGACTTAGCATGAAAAAGTTATGGCTAAACTAAGTTCTCTCAGCCTGAAAAATCCTAATTAAATTAATTTCGGTTACTGTTCATGGCAAAAATTTCTAGAATGATCTGGAATCTGAAATATTTATGGTAGGTAGCTAAGGTCATCCTAAGAACAGCAAAGTTGAGTTCACATCATTTGGAGTTATAATGAATTAGTTATGATTTTTCGAAGTTGTAAAACTAGCATATATCACTTTTCAGGAACATGAATAAGGACAAGGCCTAGTTCATATTAAAGCATGTCTACAGATAATTTTTACCAAGTTGAGTTTGCTCAGTTTGGAATTACAGAGGAAAAGTTATGTATTTTACAAATTTGAGATAATTTCTAAACATGCTTCCCTATTGAACATTAAAATACATCCTAAACCAATTTCCAGAACAGCATAGTGACTACATCTATTCTCAAATTAAAAATTATCCTACCACAAAGCTACTATGATTTGAATCATTCAAAAAGGAGCTAAGATGACAAAGATATGCACAATTGAAATTCTGAACATTTAAAAGACTTTGAAAACCAGCTCTCGGGGGAGGTCCAAATGAACTGAAGGAAACGGGGAGGTCGTGGCCGTTGAGATGAGATCCAACGGCTACGACCAACGCATGCACAGCGCACGGGAAGACCTCTTCCCGCATTGGGGAGGTCGGGATCGACAGATCAAGATCGGGCGGTCCAAAGCTCTAAGGGAGGTCCTAAGGCTTTAATCCAAAGAAGGAGGTTTGGAAGGTCAAGATCTACCAGAGGAGGTCTTGAGCGGTCCAGATTTTATCGGGGAGCTCCTATGCGATAAGTTCTACGCGAGGGAGATCTCGACAGCTAAGATCTCGCGTGGGAGGTCCTCAACGGTCGAGATTTAACGAGGAGGTCCGCAAGGACAAGTTTTTAACGGAACAAGATCTGGACGGCTCAGATCCCTCTAGGGAGGTCCTGAACGGTTCAGATCTGCTCAAAAGAGGTCATGTGACTTAGCTTTTCCGGAAAAAAAGGACCAGTGGGAGGTCTTTTGCAAAGAGGACCCCGAGGGAGGTCCTGGGGTGGTCTTCACAAAATGCCGGGGTGGTCTTTTCGCAAAGAGGACCTCAGTGGAGGTCTAGGGGGTGGTCTTTACGGTTGAGATTTGGCCTAGAGAGGTCTTCAACGGCTAGGATTTCACCGAGGAGGTCATGGATGGCCAAGATCTAAGCGAGGAGGTCCTATGCGACAGGGTTTTATCGGGAGGAGATCTAACGACAAAAGGGCTTTAACAGAACAGATCCAACGGTCCACTATAGATCTGGGGAGGTCTTTTACGGCTAGGATCGAGCCTAAGAGGTCCTGGGACTAAGGATTTTGTCGGAAACAGCTCTACGGCTCAGATCTAGCCCGGGTGGTCCTAGACGGCTAGGATCAGGCGGGGGGGGGTCCTGAGGACAAGCCAAATTGGCGAGGAGGTCCTGAAGGGTTTAGATCTAGGCAGAGGAGGTTTTAACGATCGGGATTCGCCAAGGAGGTCTGGAGGGTTGTCGGGGACTTAGCGCGCGACACACGTGAGTTACTCCGGCGAAGAATTAATGGTTAATGATTGCTACAGAAGCTGTCCGAATATGACACGACAAACGCTCGAGCACCTAAACGAGCTCACAGCCGGCGATGGGGAGCTCGCCGGCGGGAACCAAGGATATGGCTGAGTTCCAAATAACGTCAAGAACCTAAAGGACGTGCTCTCGACAGTGGCGACGGCCTGGAACGCCGGCGAGCCGGAGAGAGAGGAAGAAGTCCAATACGGTAAGACTACAAAAATCTACACGAGCTCTAGAAAGTAGTAATTAGCTAAGAAATGGACACCTGAGGGCAGAGAGGGGACCGGGGTGGTCGAAGGAGCTTAGAGAAGGTCGACGAAGTCCGGCGATGAAGTGCTTGCCGGCGATGGAGAAGAAGATGATCCCGACCACGAAAAGCAGCTCCCCAACTTGTCCACCTCTGCAATGATGAACCGAGCTAAGTTAGAGCAAGCCCTAGGTGATCAAGATGACAGTGAAAAATGCCAGAATGTTGCTGGGACCACTGGAGCTCGGATGATCTTGGGGAACTTCAAAACCCGACAATGGTGGTGCCTAGGGTTCTTGAAGCCTGGTGGAGGGAGAGGAAGTCTAAAGGAGATAGGGAGGAGCTCATGGTCTTTTGTAGCCACAGGAGCAAGACCACGGGCAGAGGCAACCTTCGGGTGCCTACTCCCTGCCATGGACTTGCTAGATTTGACAAGGGCAGGTAGGGGATGATTTCTTTTAGGGCAAAGCTCTGACACAGTTAATGCATGGCGAAAGAGGCGTTGGGAAGGACCAAAAAGTGATAGGCCACTGCTCCCAATCGCTCGACCACACACGACAAAGCGCATGAAAACCATGACGACCGGACCTCGTGAGGTCGGGAGGAAGAAAACAGGGCGAGGAGGTCCCGGGCGTCCTCGATGCACTCGGGGTGGTCTGGACGTCCCGGATTAGCCAAGCGAGAGGAGGTCCTAGGCGGCGGAGGTCCTTGGGAGGTCTTGATCGCAGGATGGATATCCAAGGGCTTGACCACCGGGCGCCGAGCGCCAAAGAGCTCCTCGGATCGGTGGGAGGTGCAGGGCACTGGATGGAGATCCAACGGCCCGGACGCGCACAAGACGAGATCGAGCCCGAGTGCGGCCGGTGACTTGACTCGAGCGAGTCAAATGGCTGGTCGGACTAGGGTCCGACTCGAGCCCGAGTCCGCTCGACCCTAAATTTGGGTTCCAAACCGATCCGAGTTTGGGGATTTATTTGAGGTAGCAAACTCACTCCAAAATTATAAAATTTTTATAAGAGCTTGCTAGCTGAGTCATTGACCTTGTGTAAATTTTGCAGAGGTTTTTGTATTGTGCATTGTTCTTCAAAAATTCTACAAGGTTCTGGTTTAAGGTTTGACTAAAAGTCCAACAGGTTTGACTGCCCTATAAAAATATTCAAACAATTTCTAAAAATTATAAAATTTTTCAGAGGGGTCACATACCATCCCAAGAACTTAGGAAAAATATTTCCAGGAGATGATCAAAAGGTTTGACCAGATTGTTTTTGGAAGGTGAGGTTTTGGATCAAAAAGACTTGTGACTTTGTATTTCCATGACTTCTTGTACAAGATTTGCTTAGTGTGGGGACCCTGGTAATTATCTCCATAAGACCGAGATTAGACAAGGTCTTAGGGACATAATCACGGGCCTCCGGTAAATGAATTCCAATTTAACTCTATCCAAGTGAGAGGCTTAGCCGAATACTAGAGCCTCAACGATCATGCGCGCTGCTCCTTTGCGAGCGCTACATGATTGTCGATTCTCTTCGATCCAAGCACTACACTTAGTGAGTTAAATGGAATTCATCAACAACGAGTATGACTTATATTGGCTCCCAAGATCAACGACCAATATACTCATACCCTTATCCAACGTTGATTACATCCATACAACGCATACAACAAGAGATTAAAAAGACATACTGCATAATAGTTAAGGTCTACTGACTTATTACAAACTAATGAAATCACCAAATTCAAGTAAAGTACCAAGTAGCAATGAAGTAAATAGATAAAGCAAAAGACCAGCGATGGTATGCCCATCACCCATCGGCAACCGATCGGGGTTAAATGGTAGCACACTACTCATTAGTGTCACCCAAGTCAACACTAACGAGATCGTCATACTCATAATCTTCCTCACCAAAAGGCCAAAGAACATCCGGTGAGTACAAGTGTACTGCAAGTCTTACACAAATAAAAATAGTTATGCATAAGGGTCATTCAAAGGATGGCTCATATTGGTTTAGTTTTTATGAAAGAGACGCAACCATTAACATCCTACACATACTAGTTTTCATGTGCCCATTTAAAATCAGATTTGAAGTAGAAGTAAAGCATGTAGTAAAGCATTTGATAATAAACAATTGAATCATACAAAGACCAAAGTGGCAGCCCACTTTGATGTACTAAACACATGAACATCCCGTCCATGACGAATACCAAGTTCAACCACAATTTTAATTAAAAGTCTAACAATAAATGACACAAATTTCAAGCGGTCGTCCATAACCGTGGACACGGCTATTCGAATAGATTAATACCTGCAGGGGTGTACTACTTTACCCACACGACTTGATTAGCCCGTAAGCCTCCAGAGGCCTCAAATAGCACACTTCCTATGGTATGCCTACTGGGTAAATCAAGATACGCCATTTTCAAAGAAGAAAGCCCTATTGAGCTAAGTCCCCTTGTGAGATGGTTCCTTGCCTAGTACAAGCGTCTGATAGCACTTGTTAGGGGCTCACAAGTTATATTGGAAATACTGATGCAATCAAAACAACGAATTGGTGCTCCTTGCACACTATAAAGGATTACATCGGCTCCTCAAAGAACATAGGATTTCACTACGCTATGCCCTTACACCACCAAGGACTTAACAAAATAAAACCCTCCCTACTTAACCATACGGCTCCCAACCCGCGTGTGGCAGCACGAGTGTTGCTTGAACAGTAGGTACCCAAAGTTCGGTCCTCAATTGTCCAGACAAGTCCTTCCACTTACCCAATGCTCGTGCACAAAGCACCATCACTAACCAACACTTGTCCGGACCAAAACTCATTTAAAAATGACAAAATTTTACTCATAAAACAGCTACAAAGATCTGAAGTAAAAACATAAAGTAAGAGTTGTGTGTATCCCAAAACCGCCAAGGTTATTCGACGATCGAACTACAAGTATCTAGACTTGCATGGCTAAGCAATTCTACAACCCATAATTCACATATCCTATCTTAAGCATATAGGATTTGGTATAATTCAAGATTAACCTCAAGCATAGGACATAACTAAACTACACATCACAAAAATATTGACATAATCAAAATAGCATGCAAGCAATTATCATTGCACTATCTTAACCAAAACGGGATCAAATATGATGCAAAAGAAAGTTCAAATGATGCTTGCCTTGCTGGTACAAAGCTGCTCACTCGGTAGCGTAAGTGTCGATATCAATATGCTCGGATCTATATAATTATAACATCAAATAAATACCGAGAAAACAACTCGAAAACTAAAATGCTCAAAATGCATGATTTTACTACAGTAGTTAGATCATGATTTTAAATGATTTCTGGTGAAAGAATTATTTCATTTTGATTTAGTATATGAAAGTTATAATGGTTTGAATTTCAGATTTCAATAAGCCGTCATTATGTAATTTAATTATGAAGTGAAATTTTGTAGAACAGTGGTGAGTACATGGATTACATAAATAAATAGGCAATATTATTATAAGTTAAAAACAGTTGAGTTTGTCCTTTTTGGAGTTTTTATGATTTAGTTATTGATTTTCAAAGTTATCAGCCTTTACTAGTATAAAAATAATAGAGTTTAAGGTTATATTCTCCCGAAATAGTTTCTGTGACAGAGGTAATGTGGAGACCATTTTTAGAATTAAGTTCACTGAAAATGAAAATTATCAAAAGTGGTCTCACTGTTTTTGGAGGTTCCAATAATTACTTATGCATTTTTGAAGTTATCAGCCCTTTTCCTATTGTAAAAATAATAGGATTAATGACTCATTTTCCAAAATAAAGCTCTCTGTTACAGAGACAAAGTTGAAACCAATTTTAATATAAAGTTCATTGAATATGAAAATTATCAGAAATGGTTTCACGTGATTTGGAGTTGTGATGAAATAGTTATGCATTTTAGAAGTTAATACCAATTTTTAGTGTGTCAGTAAATGGTTTTCGGATTTTATAATGCATTTACTGCTTTTTCTCACCGAGGCTCAAATAGCCACGGTCACTGACCAGCGGGCCGCTGCATGCAATGCTCATTTGCGGCGCGCGCGTGTATTCTAGAGTGCGATTGCGGCCGTTGGATCAAGATCCAACGGTCCACGATCGAGTGCATTAGGATGGTCTCAATGTCTCACAAATCCAAACCGCTCTTTCACATCCGCGGTCTAGATTAACTCGGTACATTTAGTTTCTAAGCACGTGTTTAGAGCCTTAGGGTCCACACGTCAGTGGACTTAACCATTCACTTCCGACATCAATTAAATGCTAATGATTACGCTTAACGCTAATGACGTGCTACGATAGCGGCGGCGTGCGACAACGGATTTCGTCCCGCGCGTTTCACCGGCGCTTGCCGTCGATTCCGCCACGCGCGCGTGAACCAAGAGTATGCTTAGGTGCACAATAGTGCTGCGCTCCCAATGGAAGTGGTCTCGACGGCTAAGCGGCTGTCATGACTGGCTAGCCTGAGTTGAGCGGCGGCGATGCTACGGCAAAGTGCAAGCAAAGATAAAGAAGCTCGCAATGACAAACAAGCGAGTGCCGTGGTCCTAGGGACTATGAGAAGGCTACAGGCAAGGAAGAGTGCTCGGGAAGCTTGGAGATGCTGAGTCTGCGCTGGCGCGGAGAAGAAGAATGGTGACAAAACGGCCACGACCGGAGGAGATCCCGAGCAAAACCAAGACCGTTGAATGCTTGGAATAGCTTCAAGATCTTAAGAGCATGTCAGTAGGAGCAAAGAATTGAAGAAAGGCTTACCGATTTGAAGTGGAGATGAAAGGGTGTTCCACGTGAAAATGGAACAATCTTCGATTCACCGAGATCCCGTCGTGAATCCAAGAAATTGATTGAGGGTTTAGATCGGTGGCCTAAGGCATGTAAGATGACGCGGTGGGTTGAGGACCATACCTCCGAAGTGAGGAATGGCACGAGGATGTCACTCGGTGCGTGCTCCAGAGCGGCCGAAGGGCACCAAGGTGGAACCAATGCTACAAGTCATCGCAAGAGCTAGGGTTAGCAAAAATGGAGAAGGCATGGAAGGTAGAACACAGAGGAATCACGCGAAGGGGGCTTACCCGAGAGATGAGCACGGGAGAGCTTCCCTTCCCTCAGCCACCGAGAGGGAAAGTGAGGAAGAAACTAGGGTTCTGAGGTGTCTTATGTTCGGGCGATGACGGAAATGGAGGCGGCGTGAGACGGAGTAGCTCGGGACTGGCCAACGGATGCGGCGGATTGACGGCGTCGACGGAGCACCACGAGCGCGCGCGCGCGCGGCACCGATGCCCGAGCGACGCGACGGAGGAAGACGACGATGTCGACAAAGACGGCCCCACAGTCGATGTCTCCTCGTTCGCGCGGGTTGAAACGTGGCCCACCGTGGACCACTAGATCTAGATCCAAGTGAGGTTCAAAAGGTTAAGTGGTTCGGTTGGTGAAGCGGTATGAATTCGGGCGTTGATCTTTCATTCGGCGCTCACGTCGCGGCGCACTTAGTGGACTCGACCGAGTCGGCTCGCTCGGTCGGGCTTGGACCCAGGAACAAAGGCACGAGTTTGAGTCGTGGTTTTGATCGAATTATTTCATTTCCTCTACTTTGACCAGGGATTAAAATTAGAAATAAAATTCTAAAATCATGAAATAATTTGTAGGGGTTCCTGGGAGTATATAGTTCCCATAAAATTATGAAACCCCACTGTTCATAAAATAGTTTGTGATATTTAAATTCAAACATGTTGTATGTCTATGAATGTTGTTTGAATTTTCATTTGGTTCAACCTAGCCCCAAAAATTTGGGAAAAATTATATTAATTCATGATAATTAATGTAGTATTTAAATAAATTGATTTCAGATGATGATCACAATTTTTTATCACTGATTTGAATTAAAATTTGAATTTTTATGTGTATGTTCACCCCAAATTAGATTTTCCAAGTACAATATATTGTGGAAATGTTTTGAATTTGAAAATGCATGTTAGTGAAATACATATTAATCCAATTTAATTAGTTGGGGCTGTGACACTTAGTACACAAAGGGAATACATGATGTAAGAAAAAGTTTTAATTTCTACTCATTTTCTTACATTTGAAACACAAGTCTAAAACTTGGGATGTTACAAAAGCCCCTCGTTTGGGATGGCTTCCGCTTTTTCGGCAAAAGCCAAGCCGAAGGTGTCCCAAACACCCTCATTGCATCCACATCATTTGCTATAGTGCAAAACCGCCGTCACACTAGAAAAATCGCCTCCAAAACACCCTAAGATATTATTTAGATGGTTTTGCATAGATCATGGGGCTATTTAGACGATTTTGTTGTTCAGGGGTAGAGTAGACACACACGCAAAGTTCCAGAGGTAAGATAGACTTATTCCTGAAAAGAATGATGCAACGATTGATACGCCTAAGGTCTTGTACAATAGGCTTACATCAGCTGTCTATAGTCTCTGCTACGTAGGATTTAAGCTGATGTGGATAAAGAGAATAAAGAGAGAGAAATATGATGTCTATAATCCTGTAGCCGACTGTATTACTAGAACCAAGAGGGCTATCCAACCACATTTCTTAGGTCCATAAAAGCATTAAAAGATAGTGTGATCTATAAAGATAAGTAAAAAGACAACATATTATATGAGCTAACTTTAGTGTTGTCTACAGGTAATATAAAAGGCTGCTATAGACAGCAACTATCTATACCATTGTACATATCCTAACTCCTGTAAATAATGGTACTACACCTTGAAAAAATGGCATGTAGAGTGTGCATCTTTAGCCGTCTTACAATTGTACGAAGCAGTCTAGCTAAAAGAGCTCCTGAATACTCACAGTGATAAAACTCTTTTTGACTGGTCTCACCAACCAGCCTAGTACTACCAGGAGCTAGTGCTACGGTGGCATACAACAGAATGTTCTTACAAAGCTTAATTGTCACGCATGCATGCTGCTTTGGCAAGGATTAAATGCATCAACTTAAATTCGCTGCCATCTTTAATTAGCCAAATAAATGGCCAAACGCCAAGTTAAAGACTTCATCAGCTCTTGTTGGCTGTTGTAAAAGCATCTATAATAATTTATTTTTAACTTATTACTAAAAAGAGAGATAGTACTCAATCTAATAAAAAGAAATAAGCATTTGAATGGATTGTTTATTGAGCTTATATCTAAGACTTTAATTGCTACAAATGTACTTAGAGACAGTAGAACTCACAAAATGAGTTTTTAGGTAACAAGTAAGTCTCTAACATAGTATTTTGTTGTTTTTATGTCTTGATATTTACAACTTACTTGTTTCTTCATCTAATAACAAGTCCATCATCTCTCCTCATCATCTCTCATCTATATCACCTAAATGCTGATGTGTTCATCCCTTAGTAACAAGTGATATGGACTATTTAGATACTCTAATTTGTTCTTCGGACATGCTACTGTTGGAGCATAAACTGCAAACCTGAAGCTTGCTCCTGAAACTTCAATCCAACCAAGAACTCCTTTCGCTGTGGGTTCAAGCTGCTGCCAATTCTCAGGCGAGCACATGCCCAGCACGTGATGGGCAGAAGAATCCTATGTCTTCTTCATTTCTCTTGTTAATGAGCTAGCAGTAGCAGATCTTGTCTCAGCACAGTGGATAGCCTTCAGTCCTATATCCTCTTCATCTCTTGTTAATGGGCTAGCAGATCTTGTCTCTGTCACCTTAAAAACTCATATTTATTGGCTCATCAGGTGATGAAAATGGCACGGCGTCTTTCTTCTCGCACTTCCAAAGAAAAGGAGAATGTCTAGATGAAAAGTAACAAAATGCCTTTGAAATTTGAACTTGTGTTTGTAAAGTCAGAAAGTTGTAGATTTCACAGTGTACAGCAGTGGGGACCTAACTTAAGTTGATGAACAATGTGGAACTTTTTAAGGAAAAAAAGTTTCTTCCACTCGAGTCCTGCATTTTTATCAAATTTATGGTGAATGGACTACTTTGAGTACATATCAATTCAACAAGTCAATAACAAATCCTTGTACAAAACATGATGGAGCAGGTATTTTGATTACTTTTAGCCCATTTATGTTGCACTCTTAACCTTTGTCCCTTTGCAACAAAATTTGACTTTGCAACGCAAGCTAGGACAAATCATGTCGCAGTACATCCATATGCTTTTACCTTTCCAAATTCCGTTTTCTTTCACACATTTCACTAGAAAATCTACCATAATTCCAAAAAGTACTGAGAAAAAAGGGGCTAGTCGAAAAGCCATGCTGTTTGGTGGGCTCAAAAGAAAAGCCAGAATACCTAACATTCAGTTATGCCAATCAAGTACAAGGTAATTGCACATCACATCACCATTAAAAAACAAAACAACACACTTCTGGCAGTTAATCTCATCTCTCTCGACGGGAAGGGCCCCAGAGCTTGCAGTGACGAAACCGATTCAAAAGAGTGGCAAGCTTAAATAGAGAAGAAACGCACGCGTGAACGGGAAGCGAGGAGCATGGCCATCCATGTGTGCATAGTCTAAAGGAGGAAGAGAGCAGTAGGAGCAGGAGAGGAATGATGATTCCATCACCCCCGGCCCTGACCCTCCCTTCAATCCAACTCCACCTCCACAAGAATCCTATCCAATATCCACCAAACAGTCGAACAGGTTTGATCTTTTCCAATTAAAAATTGCATCTGTTTTGGGCTAAAGATCCCATATTTGGGCTAAAAATCCCTTCTTTTGTTGCCCACTTCGGCGACGCTCCAATTATTATTTTTCCCCAATACAATCGATTCATTTGTTGCCATTGCATCGTGGATTTGGACCACGCGCACCACCACAACCAATCCCCTCCAATTCCGTGCCAACAATTGCAATCTCCGATCGAAAGCAAACATAGAAGAAATCCTAAATAGCAATTCACCAAGAACTCCACTACAAGACTCCCCCAATCATTTCTCGGTGCATTTGGCCCACTCCACCATCCAAGAAATCCCAAGAAACGCCCCCTCAAATCGCCCCCCAAATCGACCCTACGCCGCACCAGATTACAGCTCATAATACCGGAGAATTAGAGCAGACGCGAAAAGGAGGAAGCAATGACGGAGGTGGCGCTCCTTCGGGGCCCGACCAACCTCGCTTCTCCCACAAGCCGCGCCTCTTCCCTGCACTATTTAGCCAATGCCGATAGCGACGTGCTCCAGAGAAGCAGTAGCCCGGAGAGCCCTACAGGATCTACAGGAAGCCAAAGACTCCAAGAACGGCACGAGCAAGAGGTAGAAGGATCAGAGGAGGAAGAGGAGCGGTGGTCGTTCTTGGCGTTGCTGCTTGCGCTGCTGCGGAAGTCGCTGCTCGGGTGCAGGGCGGAGGGCGGTGACGGCGGCAGCGAAGGCGGCGGCGGTGGGATGGAGATCGGGTGGCCGACGGATGTGCAGCACGTGGCGCATGTCACGTTCGATAGGTTCCATGGATTCTTGGGGCTCCCCGTCGAGTTCGAGCCCGAGGTGCCCCGGCGCGCTCCCAGTGCGAGGTCTGTCACACTGTCTCATGTTCGTCGTTGTTGTTCCGAATTCAAAGGTTTCTGAACATTCAATTTGTAGTTCTGAATTCTTTTGCCCCCCTTTTGGATTTTGGAGGTGTTATGATATGAACTGTTGCTGAAAGATTTGGTATTTGTTTAGCTAATTTAGAAACAATGGTTCTGTTTATTAAAAGTTTAGAAATTTAACTGGTTTTGGCTTGAAACAGTTTTTTTTTACTCGGTAATTTCCAGCAGTTAGATAGCACTGTTGTTTGCCTATTTTGGTTTTTATTTTAATTGAGGCAAAAAGTTAGTATTTTTGTTTCGCATTGCAACTTCTGTGCTGCTTTGATATGAAATTTGGTAAAAAGGCAATTTTTCTTTGTTTTCAGGTGAAATTTAAATTCCATTTGAATTGTGTGTGTATTGTAGTACTCCATTTGCACTTGGTCTTTGTGTTGGTACTTGGTAGCCTTAGCTGGATTTGAACTGTGGTAGATAAGCTGTGTATATCTTGATGATGGATAGGCTTTGCCGCTCTGGACCACCATTCTGTGCAGTGTGTCGAAATAGTTCGTGTTGAGTTTTCTCCATGTCCCATTAATAATAGGCCAATCATGTCGCTAGATATCCTGTTATTTGGTAGTGTCGCATGATTTTTCTATAGCTGCTTACCTCATAAAATTCAATAAAAAATTATGTCTTCTACTTTAAATGAGGCTGTAAATGGAACTGTTGTTTTTGCTTACAATTGAGGCTGATGGGGTCGGTACAGTGAGGATTAGCTGTAGATGGAAGAGACCGTTCACATGAAAGCTTCATTGATTATAATTAGAGTGAAAAAAAACACAGACAGGTGTTATATTTGAATTGTTTCAAAGCTTCTGCATTTTAGTAACAGTAGACATTCTTGGAGTTTACAGCATTAATATTTCATCCCTGTTCCTTTAGTGTTCTCAGCAATTCCAATCGTGTTTTGATGTGTAATCAAATCCACCAAAAAAAACTTTCAATATTCATGCGTCAGAAAGTATGTGTGATTATTTTAATTAGATTCCCAAAATAAAAAAAGAAATACTTACCTGACAAGCTCATGCCTTTTGTTCGCAGTTCTTGTTGGATTGGCTCAGCTATATCACCTATTGCTTTGTTTGGTTGAAGTGCTTATGCTTGCTATGCAAATATACTATGCATCAAGTATTAATTACAGAGGCGTTGCATCCAGTGCAAAATTTATTGGATTATGCCTTTATGTTACATCATTGTTCTTTATTTTTCTCTGGCACTCCTTTTGTACGAACAGTTGCACACACATGACCTAGTGCATATAAATTTGTTGAATCTATAAGATAAGGAGGAAAATGACACCTTTAAAGAAACACCAAATACTGGACTAAAAATTTCTCGGAATTCTGTTGATTGACCTAGGAATACCAAGAAGTAGCATTGTCGTAGCCATGCCCCACCCCCTAGAGTTGTCGGGAACGCCTAGCGTGCTCTAGGGAATATAGACATGTACATAAGCTAGGCATATAGCTATACCCATGGGAATATACCAAAATGCCCCTTTCTTCATTGATGTAAGGTAGAGGCAAGAAGGGAAATGTCTATTCTTGCTCCCTGTACATATGGCCCCAAGAGCATGTAAGAAGGGGGTCCTCTCATTCATAATACAACAAACACCTCTCATAGCCTTCGGCTCCTCCATCTCTCGGTCCCTCAAGACAAAGGGTATTATGTACTCACTATCTAGTCTTTGATACTACGACAAGAATATTACATCATCTGTTTTTTAGAAAGACCTGAAAGCTGCTGGGAATTTCATGATTTACTAATGAGATATGTTTTCTTGATAGATGATTCATTCACCTTACTCCTTTTGTTATCATTTGTCTGCATCTGTTTGTTGGGGTGGGGCATGGCTACGACAATTTCATCATCTGTTTTCTTGATAGATGATTCATTCACCTTACTCCTTTTGTTATCATTTGTCTGCATCTGTTTGTTGTGTGCTGTAGACTTTAGTGGCTTCAAATCTTAATTTTCTGCTTTGCTGTCCTTGCTGACTTATACTAGGAACAGAGTACAAAGAATAAGGAAAGTACACAGGTGTATTTGTACTAGCCAATCTAAAAAGAATAGACAAAACGGTTCTCTATCCAGTTTCTTCTTTATAGAGGGATGGGAGCCTAGTGCCTCCAAAAGAAGATAAAGTGGCACAAACACCTACAGCCAATCTTCAAACTGAAGGATTGCTGGCAGGGAAGAAAAAACCGGCCGGTAACCGGCGGTTACCGGGTTTACCGGTGGGGTTCGGGAAGAGGAATACCGACTGGTTTTTCCCGGTTTGGCCAGTTCAAATTCCAAATTTCGAATTTCGGCTGGTTTTTAAGCAAATTCAAACAAAATTCATCCAGATTTTTACCGGGAACCGGCCGGTTACCTCCCGTTTTTTTTACTAGCCGCCCAGTGGGATGTTAGCCGGTACCGGCTTTTGGATCCATGATTGCTGGTATATGATCAATGAAACTGCAGCATATGAGTTGTGCTCAGTCATAGATGGAAAACTTCTGGAATGAGCAAAGTTCCTGAAAGAAAATAAAAAATAGTGGGGTTTGCTTCAGTTCTCCTCCCGAAGAAAAAGTTTGTGAACCTTAAAGCTGTTAGAGATATATTAGAGATAGAGCAGAGGAGGCACGACGGGGAGGACCGAGCGACGGCTCAGGAGGCCCGGCGGCGGCGTCGATGGAATCGGCCGAGATCGATCCGGATGCCCTCGATGCGGTAGCATCAGCGGAGGCGGTCGCGGATGATCTTGGCGTTCTCGATCTGAATCGACTTCTCCCACACGAGGTGCTCTCCTCCCCCTTCTCCCTCTGGCGACGGTTGCTAATGCTTCTTCTACCCAGAGAAAGACTACGACTAATCTGTCCGCCCCCGGGAGCGGAGATTGCTCCTCCCGGGGGCGGCGGCAGCGGAGGACGAGCGGCGGCTAAGAGGCGGTGGCGCTACAGTAGCCCTAACCCTAACCTTTGCTCTGATACTATGTTATGAATATTGTGTGTATATTGAAGAGACCCAATAGGCAATATATATAGGGTGTACAAGGGTACAGATAAGGAAATATAAAAAACTTCCTATTCTATCTCTAATATATCTCTAACAAAAGCGAGGGCAATTGCTTATGGGTAGGGGCAGATTTGTACTAATAACAATTTGGGTAACTTAATTTGGTTACCCGTGATAGTTATCCTAACGAAAACTTGTTTGAGAATTGAGAATCATTTTTTTCACCGCACATTCTACTTGGAACATCCAAGGCCTGAATCAAACGTTCATAAAATCTACATCTATGCTTATCAGCATTTGTGTTTCTCTATGTTTCCAAGAAACTTGTTCTTTACTTGCAAGAAAGGAAAAAGAAACTTGTTCTTTATTGTGTATGCTTTGATCTTGTTCGCCATCACAAAAAATACTTTACGCTTCAATTCTCAGTCCCTGCTAAATTCGCTGATTAGTATGTTCATAAATCCTAATGGCCAGTATTTTTCCCTCTCCAATAAGGATGCCTATGGATCAACCGATCAACAAAGCTTTCTGTTAGTAACTTAGTTTGTTCCTATTTTATGGCATTCTGAAAAAATGACAAACTTAACCCTTTTGACGTCCATCCATTAGAGGATAATCTCCACCTTTCACATGCTTTAAACTTCGTAACTTTTGTAGAAGGGGTGTACTGAAGCAAACCCCAATAATAGTTTCCCAGGATGATTTGTGCTCAGTCAGAGCTAGCAAATCAGTATATTCAGCACCTAAATAATAATGTGAATTTTGTTCACAGCTTTATATTGATGCAAATGTTTTAAGCATGCAAATATTTTTAGGGGTCCTGGTATAACTTATAAGAATTCAGAGGATGTTCTTATGTACCATCTAAATTGTTAAAATCTGATTCTTTATAAGATGCCTTGACCTCAATGGCAAGGTGATATCCTAGTTTTGCAAGATGCATCTCTTTTGCAATGATAATTTGTTTTTTTGTGTGCACAATATAGATTATTAGTTCCGATTCATGTTTACTTTAGTTGGTGGTATTCTTCAGCTGACTGAACTTGAAATGCAGTGCAAGTGTCTTTGGAGTTTCAACAGAATCGATGCAGTGTTCCTATGATTCCAGAGGAAACAGTGTTCCGACAATTCTCTTGATGATGCAAAGACGTCTTTATGAACAAGCCGGCCTTCGGGTGTTTTTTTTAGCATTTAAGTTTATTTTACTTTCTTTTTATCAGTGCCTTGTGGCTTTGTTCTGACCGAATAAATGTTGTCTTGTTTGTACTTTGCAGGCAGAAGGTATTTTTCGTATAAACGCGGAGAATAGCCAGGAGGAGCTTGTGAGAGACCAGCTAAATAGTGGAATCGTGCCAGGTGGCATTGATGTTCACTGTTTGGCAGGTCTTATTAAAGTAAGCTTCTTTCTATTATGTAGCTTATGTGATTCTATTGAGCACCAGCTTCCTAATCACATGTACATTACCCAGAGATTTATTAATTAATGATTATGCTCAGGGAAAAAATTCCCGGCCGGTTACCGCCGGCCGGCGGTAACTGGGCGCACCGAGAGATCAAATCCCACCCGGTCTACCAAATTCAAATTTCAAAATTCAAAATTCGGCTGGTTTTTAATCAAATTCATGCGAATTTCATCCGAAAACTTTCCAGTTTTTCCGGTAACCGGCCGTTACCGTTCCCGCCCGCCTGCCGGGATTCGATCCGGGACCGGTTCTTTGATCCTTGATTGTGCTTATCTTCAATAGTGGAGTTTCGTATCAACACCTGTCAGAGAATCCAGACTTTGCTTTCTAATAAAACCCAATCCTCTCCTTTTCTTGCACAAAGATATTGTTGTCACAAGTTTATTATCTTTCAATATGTACAAAGTTCAGCAATCTTCTGTTGCAGAATCTAATCTTGCTTTTGGAAGCAGTTATGGGTTGCGGTCAACTTATTTGACATTAACAGTTTATGCTCTTGAGTCAGTCAGCTTTACCTGGCAAAACACACGCTTCTGATGACAAAAATATATTCTCATTCCATCTATTTTTCCATCCCTTTCAGGCCTGGTTTAGGGAACTGCCAAGCGGGGTGCTGGACTCTATCCCACCTGAACAGGTGATGCAATGCCAATCTGAAGAGGACTGTGCTCGGGTTGCCAAATGCCTTCCACCAGCTGAAGCAGCCTTGCTTGACTGGGCTGTTAATTTGATGGCTGATGTTGTCCAAGAAGAACAGATAAACAAGATGAATGCTCGCAATATTGCTATGGTTTTTGCACCAAATATGACTCAGGTAATGCATTGTCCTAATAGCAAAGTAGCAGTATTCAGTTAGATGGATGCTCACTGTCACACACATGTCATGCAGATGGCAGATCCTTTGACTGCACTGATGTATGCAGTGCAAGTGATGAATTTTCTCAAGATGTTAATACAGAAGATCCTCAAGGATAGAGAAGAATCCAATTTGGCGGATGTGTCTTTGCCCCAAAAGGACCCGTCTGATGAAAATGGGCATCAGAACCCCAGCCTCACCCTTGATTCTCACCCTGAGGAAGGATCCAGGCGTCCCTCTTTCGTCGGTGAGGAGCCCCTTCTGAACAGTCCTGCACACAACACTGAAGACAAGCCCAATGAGGCTAATCCTGCCGAAGGAGTCTCTGCAGCTTCTGGCCAGACAAATGAAGCCCTGACGAGCATGGAGGGTTCCACTAGTTGCTCCCAACCTGTTCTTGTTGCTCCGGCTGCTACTGATGCTTCCTATGCTACCACTTTAAACTCACTTCAAGGCAAGGGAAGCCGTAGCCTGAATAATAGGAGGACCAGAAAGGGCAAGGGGCAGTCTGGAATACGTGCCATTCCTCCAGCTGAGAAATCAAGAGGTGTGAGCATTGTGAGTCGGATAAACTCCAAGGTTGAAAGGATCGAAGCATGGAGATGAAATAAGATGCCATTGCCATTGCCATTGCCATTGCTGTTGTGTAATAGATGACTGACCCAATGTTTCCCGAAAATAGGACCGACAACTGTGTGCTTCTGCTATTTTGCATTTTTGATGCGCGTATCATTTCCGGTTGGATCATGATCGTTGTATTTTGAGATTCATTCCCCACCTACACTAACTTCTGTGTCTTGCTTATGAGTACTTCTGGTCGTTTGAGTAAATGAAACAGAGGTCATTGCTTTCCTTTGTACATAAATTTCTTTAAATGCCTACATTCTGAAGTGTCTGAATGACTGAATATTCAGTGATGTTGCACTTATTTTCATTGTATCGTGCGCCTTATTCTGGTGCCTATCTTTCATTGTTTTGGATAGGTCTACTGTCAACCCACTGTGATCTTTTGAGAAATAAATATGAACATGATGGTTCATATCATTCTTCTTTTCTATTTCAAAAGTAAATAAATAGACAATTTGCTTTATTCAGGTAAAAATAGAAGTCCCTGTATTTGTGTCCTGTTTGGAACTACCCTTGATTGTGCTGGAAAGAAGAAGAAAAGTAAACATTCTTTTACGTTTTAAAAAAAGCAAGAGGCAGAATAATATAACTTTCCTATACTGAACTCTCAACCATTGTATCCATCCTTTCGTTGCATCAGATAGCTTTATTCTGCCTTCTTTCCTCCATTCTTTTCGTCTGATGTATCCACCGTAAGATTTCCCGGTTTTCACAAAGAAGAACACAGTGTAAACATGCAAGACACCAATTGCCGTTTCATTCAGACAATTAGGTTGCTTCAGAAAGAAAATTCAGACAGATAGGGTTATCTAGGAAATACAGCTTTCACCTTGCTTTGTGCCTGTTCAGCTATGAATGGATCGAATTGCCCTTTGTTGCTGTGACAGGCACATTCTTTATTCCCTGTCGGCCTTCAAAGCTCCTTATTCCGTCTTCAAGAGCACTTCACACTAGTGTGATTCAAAGTGACAACTGACAAGTACACTACTGGTCGGAGAAAACTATCGCGCCATTATCGACCGGTTCTTGCACCACGTGAAATCAGAATTTGTTTTGGGCAGACTGATTGGTATGGTGATCTTATCGGAGTTTCCATCTTGGGCTATATTTTGTCCCGGCCACACTCTGAAGCGATTGGTGCCAAGCACACTGAAGCATGGATCATGCAAGCCAGCCACCGCAATATCACCATCATGGTGAGAGGTCAACTCCTGTTCCAGAATCAGAACAATGAAGCAATTGGTGCCAAGTACAAATTTCATGGGCGCAAAGATGTCTCTTTGTGCTGCATTATTGCACCCTTTTACATGAAAATTTCCATTCCTAACGTGTGCATCATGCAATCTAGTACTGAGATTATGATTTCTGAACTCCCAACACTTGTGCGTGTGTTGCGGTGACAGTCATACAAAACTGAATGCACACTTGTGATTTTGCAGGCAAACTGACAGGTCTCCTGTAATGTACCTAGTACAGGTACATTACAAGGGATAAAGACCGTGGAAAGGAGACCGACGACGACGGTTAAAGATAGAACGACGCTTAGAGGAGAGGGCGTATTGCTTAATGTCAATGATTATAATAGGCCTCTTTATATAAAATGTTCTTCTAACAATTATGGATAAAATCAATCTAAATGATGATCTTCCTAACTAATAGATAATCTTTTCAATTAACTAATCCCTATATAAGAAAACTAATCAACTATTTAGGAAAGTAGATATTCTTATTGAGGAATGGAATCTCTTCCTAATCCTAATGCTACAGTGCACATAGTACTGTTTACACATGTGAATAGTAATTCCAGCCCATGGCAACTTCCCCACTCCTCTGCGGTGGCGGCCATGTCTGCAACCCTTGGAAGCCCCATGTCAACAAATTATAGCGCTTCCGGCTCCCTGTCATGCTAGAGTATGTCGACGCCTTGAAGTTTGCTGTTTTCACACGCTTGAAGTGGAAGCCCAACTGTTGAAGCGGCCCATCATACCGGCCCAAGTGCCAACCCACCCTTTGATAGAGTTTCACCATGGGAACCTCCAATGTTGCCTTGGATGGTTCTGCAGCCGTTGGAGCTCCAGGCTACAATGCCGCTATCGCGCCTTGGTGCTCCATCTCCTTCGCCTGATGCATTGCCGCCACTCCTTGGAGCTTCGCCGCAGCTGGACAAGGCACGATCGTTGTCGTTGCTGTTGGGTACAGCGTCGCCGCTGGCAGGGAAAACTCTACCGCCCTTGGGGGTGGAGGTCGCGCCGCCGTTGGTAGTTGTAGCTCTACAATCGCTTCCTCTAGCGCCGCCACTATTGTGCCTTGCCACGTGCACCATGTGCGTGGGCTTTGGGAGAACCAGTGCCGCTTCCGTATAAAAATGGCGCGCTGCTTGAAAAGGCCGCGTCGCCTGTATTGGAAGAAGGCGTGCATAGTTGTGCCTCCACCGCTGCAGCCTCTAGCAATGCCGTAGCCTACCTTGCCTTCTTCATCTCCTTCGCCGTTGTCTTCTCCTTTGCCATGAAAGAGTAGACAACAAAAGGACACTTGACATCGAAAGTCATTGTGAGTGACTCTGATACCAATTGTAATGTACCTAGTGCATTACAAGGGATAAACACTGTGGAAAGGAGACTGGTAGCGACGGTTAAAGGTAGAACAAAGCTTAGAGGAGATGGTGACTTGCTAGGGTAGAAAGGATCTAGATTAGAGAGAGGGACTTGAGAGCCTCGAGACTAATTCGTATTATTTCTTAATGCCAATGAGTACAATAGATCCCTTTATATAAATGGCTCTTCTAATAATTATAGATAAAATCAATCTGAATGATGACTTTTTAATTAATAGATAATCTTTTCAATTAACTAATCTCTATTAAAAAAGTTAATCAACTATTTAGAGAAGTAGCTATTCTGATTGAGGAAGGTGATCTCTTTTTAATCCTAATGCTATGGTATCTGTGGTCCTGTTCACACACGTGAATGTATAATAATTCGAGCCCATGACACCTCCTCTCAAGTTGCAGTACCAGCTCCACTTGTGAAAAGAAGGATTCCAATTCCACAGCCACAGAAATGCCAGCATAGTTTTTGTCCTCTCCTTTTTCTCTCACTATATATATCCCTTCGTCACAGGGCAGAATAACAGTCACATACTGAAAACTGTTCTGCAAATCCTCGAGACCTGCAGACACCTTACCTGAATTGACGCCTGTGCTGCTGTGCAGGTAAGGAGTCTCATAATCACTTACTCATATTATGCTTTTACCTCTTGCATCGATCCTATCACTTTCTATTTTATTACTAAATTCCTATTACTCTCTTAAGTGACATGGTTTATTAACAATCGCATGTACAGAAACTGACTCAATTTGTGTTTCTTCTTTGCAGTGCACAGAAACTGAAACTTCTTCTTCACTTTTGTTACTTGTTTGCAGTGCAAGTTTGCCCGTACATATATCTAGCTCTCAGAATACTTCTTCGTTGGCACGCATGGCGATGGACGGCGGGCTGACGCGGCTGTTCGAGAAGCCGTTGCCGGAGAACCCGACGCTGCTGGAGGTGCTGTCGGCGTGGAACCACGTAGTCCACCACAAGAAGCCTGTCGACCCGGCGTCCTTCACCGAGATCTTCGGCGAGCTCCACTTCCAAGAAAAGCCGAACATCGCGGCCCGAGGCGTCCTGCCGCCGCACCCTCCTCCTCGCACAGTGTCATGGATCGACGTCGCCGACGCCGAGAAGAGCAAGGACGACTCGTCGCTGGACGCCCTCCTCAAGCCGAAGCCCACGAGCGCCGCGACCTTCAAGAGGAGCGCGAGCTTCTGCATGAAGAGGTCCGAGTCCCTGCTGCTCTGCACCGAGGGGCTCGGGTCCGAGAGCACCGTGGACGCCGACGACATCGTCAAGGACGGCGACGACGAGGCCGCCGTGCTCCTCCACAAGATGGACGTGGATAGCAGCAGCGGCGACGTATACGCCGCTGGTGCCGCGGCGGAGGCAGGGAAGGAGCAGCGGCCGCCGTTCCCGCCGCCGATACGATCGATCGGGCGAGGCGGGAAGCCGTGCGTGTGCTTCCGGTCGTTCCGGGCGGAGGGGAGGTTCGTCCTGATGGAGGTGGTGATCCCCGGAAAGGAGCTGCTGCAGGCGTCGCGCGAGGGTGGCCGACTCAGGCTGCAGTTCGCCAACGCCGCCGCAGGTGTGGGTGTCGAGGAGGAAATGGAATTCGGAGAAGACGCCGACGAAGCCAAGAGCACATACATAAGGATGATATGACAACTAATCACTGGAGGACAAATCCCCACTGCGACACTTGCCCTGCTATAGCAACAATCGATCACATCATTTTACGATGTAAAGCCACGGATCATATTTGACGTAAACTAGGACTAGCAACAGAAGCATCATTATCCCATGACATATGGAAGTTTGTGGAAAAAATATCTGTAAAAGTAGCAACCTTCAGAGATATTTGGTCCATATATTTCGCAGCATGTGCGTATGTACTATAGATTACAAGATATAAATGAATTTTTAAAATATTGAAGATGATATGACCTCATTACAATTTCGGATATAGGAGTATATCAACTTCTGGTCGTACAGGACTAAACCCAAATACGGGCCTCCCTTCATCTATGAATTGAAGTCAGCTCTTACTACAGGTTAATTAGGTGTTGTAATATCATGTTAAGCAGCTTTGTTGTTTCTGCTGCTCTTTAGACTTCCCATCTCATTCCTCTTCTTTTGTTGTTTCTGCTGCTCTTTAGACTTCCCATCTCATTCCTCTTCTTCCTCTGATTCTTGTTTCTTTTTTCTAATTTCATTTCATTTTCATTTTTTTAGTTTTGAACATATCCTGACAACCATTATAATATAATGGCATAAGGTAGCAAATTCTTTATCTTTTTACGTTAAAAAAAGAGAGCCAAGAGCACATGCATAGACGAGATCCAGTAATCCAGCTAAGTGAGATGTAAGAAGGGTTCTCTATTGGTATACTTGCATGCATGTGTCAGGTTTAATCATGTACTCGTGTCTACTCTGAACAAGGAGGAAAGGTTTATGCAGTGGTAAACTGGTAATGCAACATGCATGGTGGCGCGTGATCAAAAACAGAAATAGGGAAGAATGGTAAACGGGGTGTTTGGGATAGCCTCGCGTTGGTTGTGGGATAACCGAATAAGACAGATCACGATTTATAAGGGAGATGGTTTATCCGCCTATCGGATTAGTCTTTTTGGAGAGATGACACAAGACTCTTTGATTGTTGCTCTGTAGTTTGACTTGTAGGTATAGTGGCCCAATGACCTGGGACCGAGACGCTGGTTTAGCGGACCTAAGATCGAACACTGGTTTAGTGAGCGGATGACGATGTGCAACAATTGGTATCAGAGCCCAGGTATCTCAGATACATCTCAGGCATCATGGTTGCTGGCGAGCACACCCAATGTGTGTTATCCTAGATACATCTCAAACCTCATGGTTGCCGGGGAGCACACCCAATGTGTAGAGGGAGATTTATTATGATAGTCTCACGTTGGTTGTGGGATGAGATAAATCACGATTTATAAGGGTGAAAGTGTACCACCTGGTCTTTTGGAGGAAGATGACTCAAAACCCTTTGGTTGTTGCTTTGTAGTTGAGCGACGTTGGTTTAGTGATCTCGGGATCGGACGCTGGTTTAGTGATCCAATGACGCTGCGTAACATGAGGATTGCATAAGCGTTGATGAGAGTCAAAGGTAGCGTCTTACTATGTTTTCAGATGGCAGCTGATCGAACGAATGGATCCTACTGTTTGGAAGACTTAGCTAGGGTTAGTTAGTTTTACAGTATGCTCTGCCTACTCTATCAGAATGTTAAAACCTCGTCATCTTGAAATATCTAGTGCATGGTTTTGTATGTCTAAATCATACAAGAACACAGCAATTGAACATTTGTTATTGCTGCATCTTCACGCACATTTCCGGGTGAGAATAATTCCAGCATCAGTGAATTCAGAATCTTGCTAGGCTGGTGGCTCGGCGCCATTCCTCCGAAAATTAAAGAAGCATTGCCACTTGACCGGGGAATCCTTCGGCGTCAAAATATCTATCTCGAAACGTGAAACTTATCATATTTTTCTTGTTCCTTTATGCCCTTTTCTGCTCCACTCTACATCACACTACATGTAAGATTCACAAGACCATATCGATTTATGGCTCCTTATACTTTCTTCTTCAGAGAACTAGACCTGGGAAACGATGAGAAAAGCAGCTCTAGCTCTTTACATGGATGCAGCCATGTGGGTAGGGATGCTGCAGAGTTATATTTCCCTTAAATTTGGGCATTTCGAGGTGTGATCTATCATCCATGGACCATGGATGTGGATGTGGTTTTTGTCTCTGCAATTCTCTGTCTCTAGCGTATGCTCAAGAGTCAAGACATGTCACTCTTGAATGGGAGCCGTGGCTTTTATACGACAAAACTCGTAATACGGCTCTGAATAGCTACATGACTCATATATCACTCGTTGTGAGACTGCTATATATTATAAAGATTCAAAATTATTCAATGACACGTAACGAATTTACCTTTTTATAAAGGGCTGAACAGTTGGTTAGTGCGGCTACACTCGAATGGATCAGATTTAGGAGGGGTAATACCATTGCATAGGCTCGAGAGTAAAATAATAAAAACTCAGATATTAGCCATGAAATCATTCTAAATGTAGTAGACGGGCCAGATTGCCCATGTCACCGGATGGTGGGAGAATATAAGTGCAAAGTGGGATATTATTCAAGGCTTATTTCTGTAAAGTGCTGGTGGGTTTTGATTTGATATGAACCATCTAGATTCAATCCAATGGCGAAGGTTGCTAGCTCTCATTATTCTATTTTAAGACTAGTCCTTATCAGATACATTCTCTGTCACCCTTAAAACAAACACAGCCCGGGTGAAGTTGGGGCCACAGTCAGCCAGGCCGGGTCTTCCTAGGGGCCCACCTGCAGCCCCACAAAATCATTATGGAGCACCGAACAGCAATTTTTATTATTTAATCATTTTTAAAAATATTTTAAAGACAATCCTTCTTAACTTTATTTTCAATTCCGACTCCTTCAACCACGCCACAACACATGACGTGGCAAAAGCTCGGCGTGACAAGCGAGTGCTGTCACGCCACTCCTCTTAACATGACAGGACTTAGCCCAAAAACAGACATGTGTTAACTCGAAAGGCTATCGTGGTAGGTTTAGTCATGCCGTGGTCAGTGATGTGAGAATATAGTTTGGTTATGCCACAGGTCATGACATAACCAAAGATGTCAGAATTGGAAATAAAGGTTGAGAGTGATGTTATCTTTAAAATATTTTTTTAAAATGATTAAAAAAAAAAAGCTCAATCCCCCACCGCTCTCTTATCCTCGCCGTCGCTCCTGTCTTGGTTCCCTCCCCTCCCCGGGAACAGAATGGAGAATACTACACTCGCACTCTCCTCGTCCCCTGCCACTCGCCGGCGAAGGCAACCGTCGCCTCCTCCACCTCCACCGCTTCCCCGTACCCACTCTCTACCTCTGCGCGGCGCAGACCCGCCTTGCACGCCTTCTCCGCCCCCTCTTCGGTCCAGTCCGGTTTCCTAGTTTCATTGTCTAACTGATTTGGTTAACGTCATGTTAGACACAATAAGTCTTTCCAAAGCATGGTGGGAGGAGGCTATATTGACTTCATGTCATGTCTTAAATAGGATTCCCACAAAGAATAAAGAGATAACCTCATATGAACAATGGGAGAAGAAAATATTATCACTTTCATACTTGCGCACTTGAAGTTGTTTGGCGAAAGTCAATGTGTCAATTCCCAAAAATAGTGGATTGTGTCTTTCTAGGCTATGCTCACTATAGCGTTGGATATAGATTTCTAGTGGTGAAATCTGGAGTACCTGACGTGCATGTCGGTACAATTATGGAGTCCAAAGATGTTACATTCTTTGAGGATATTTTCCGATACAAGATATACCTAGTTCATTGAGTCAGAAGCCTAATACAACTCCTGAACCTGCCATTCCAATGGAATATTTTGAGCAAATTCCTGAGCAAATTCCTGAGGAGAAAGACAATGAAACTCTAAGGAAGAGTAAAAGACAAAGGACTGCAAAGTTTTTTGATCCTGATTTCATTGTGTACCTTGTGGATGATACTCCAAGTATCATTTCTAAAGCATATGTTTCTCCAGATGCGGAATACTAGAAGGAAGTAGTCCGTAGTGAAATTAATTCCATTATCTCTAATGGAACTTGGGAGATCACTGAGTGTCCTTATGGTTGTAAACCTGTAGGATGTAAGTGGGTGTTCAAAAAGAAGCTTAGGTCTGATGGTACTATCGAGAAGTACAAGGCATGACTTATGGCCAAGGGTTATACCCAAAAAGAAGGCGAAGATTTCTTTGATACTTATTCACCTGTGGCTAGATGGACCACTATTCGAGTACTACTATCTCTGGCTACCTCACACGGTCTTCTCATTTATCAGATGGACGTTAAGACGACTTTTCTAAATGGAGAGTTGGACGAGGAAATTTACATGGAATAGCTAGATAGATTTGTAGTAGATGGTCAAGAAGGAAATGTGTGCAAGTTGTTGAAATCTTTGTATGGTCTTAAACAAGCACCTAAGCAGTGGCATGAAAAGTTCGACAGAACTTTAACATCTGCAGGCTTTATTGTGAATGAAGCTGACAGATGTGTATATTATCGCCATGGTGGAGGCAATGGAGTCATTCTATGTTTGTATGTTGATGACATACTGATCTTTGGGATCAACCTTAATGTGATTAAGGAAGTCAATGATTTCTTATCTCAGAATTTTGAGATGAAAGATCTAGGAGTAGCTGATGTTATCTTGAATATCAAGTTGTTGAGAGGTGTTGATGGTGGGATTATATTGTTGCAATCCCATATGTGGAAAAGGTTCTGAGTCGTTTTGGTTATAGCGACTGCAAATTCTCTCTAACACCTTATGATCCTAGCGTGTTGTTTAGGAAGAATCAGAGAATAGCTAGAGACCAATTGAGATATTCTCAGATAATTGGTTCACTCATGTATTTAGCTAGTGGTACCAGGCCTGACATCTCGTTTACTATGAGCAAACTAAGCCGTTTTGTTTCCAATCCAGGAGATGATCATTGGCATACTCTTCAGAGGGTAATGCGCTATCTAAAGGGTACTATGAGCTATAGTATTCACTATACCGGGTACCCCAGAGTACTGAAGGGTTATACCGATTCAAACTGGATATCTGATGCTGATGAGATTAAGGCTACAAGTGGATATGTCTTCATACTTGGAGGTGGTGTTGTTTCATGGAAATCTTACAAGCAGACCATCTTAACGAGGTCAACAATGGAAGCAGAACTCACAGCATTAGATACTGCCACTGTTAAAGTTGAATGGCTTCGTGAGCTCTTGATGGATTTACTGTGGTTGAAAAACCGGTACCAGCTATTCTGATGAACGGTGATAATCAGATTGTGATCGTCAAAGTGAACAGCTTTAAGGATAATATGAAGGTATCAAGACATATGAAGCGAAGACTGAAATTTATCAGAAAAATGAGAAACTCCGCAGTAATAGCTTTGGATTATATCCAAACAACTAAGAATCTGGCAGATCCCTTCACAAAGAATTTATCACGGAATGTGATAGACAATGCATCAAGAGAGATGAGTTTGAGACCCATGTGAGTTATACCATAGTGGTAACATTATATGTGATTGGAGATCCTATGAAGTAGGATTAGCGAAACAAGCTATTGGTTAACTGGAAGGATAGTACCTTTATAGACTCACTCCATTGGAGATGTAATTCTCTCCTAAATCTGTATGGCAGGTTAATTTTTATCTTAATGTGTTATGTGGCTTGTTTAAGTAAAAATGTTGTCCTAGAGAGCAGTCTTGAAAGAACACACCTATATGAGTCTGACTGCTAGTCACAGTCTATGAGATAAGGTAATCTTTAGGAAGCTCATGAATAGGTCAGGAGTATGACTTATATGCTCCAACCCGCGGGGATGCCTAGCAGCCTAGTATCAGTTAAGGACTTAAGTGAAACTTATTCACACAAAATTGTCAATTCAAGGCTTAGTCCATTGTGCAGTTGTGGATAAGTGTAGCTTCTATTCTAGGTGGATGTTCAACCTTAGCCGGTCTCCACACTGGTGTATCAAAATAATACTGTAGATCAAGACATTTGACATGTGCTATTGAGATCTGGTGGGGGATTGTTCGAATTAATACAGGTTAGGCCTAATTTTAATTCTAATTAATTCCTGAAAAATCTCAAAGGCCTATGTGCACGTGCTTAAACTGTTTAGTCTCATATGAAGAGTTGAAGGGAAGTTACACCGTTTTAAAATGTGGAATGTGGTAGACCTCCTTGTGGAATTGGAGAGCCAATACACGCGCTCGCTTGCCTCGCCTCGCCGAGCTGTGCCATGCCATGCGGTGCGGTGTGTGTGTGTGCGCATGCATGCGCAAGCATGTTGGGTGCGGGCGTAATTTTTTTATTATCTATTTTAAAATCAAAACGTACCGACTCGTAGTAAATGGCATTAACGAACGGCTGGCAGTAATAGTTCAGTTACTAGTGAGTAATGGTTGCGGTTAACATTGGTTGATGGCAAATCAATGGCGATCGTTTCTTTGGCGAATCAAAAGCCTTTGGCCTCTTTGTTTTTGGCTATGTTTTCTGAAGAACAGTGGACTGGTTCTTCTCTCTCCTCCATACGAAAGACTAAGACAGAACTCTACTGGTTGTTGCTGTCTCTGGCGATCTCTATCCCGATGAGGCGCGTGTACAACCGCACCGGGAGAGCAGGCCTCCGGAATCCGCATCCTTGAAGGCTTGCACGAGCGAGAATAAATAAGGTTTTTGGAGAGCGTTTGCGCGACTACTCGCTGCTTCCTCTTCATCCGATTCTCTGCTACGTAACTGCACGACTACTACTACGACGTCCACTACGCCATGACGAATGACGAGCTCACCAAGACTCCTGCTGCTGCTGCTCCTTCCACTGGATCTGGGTATGGCTATCTCGCACTTGTTGCTTGGTTAGCTTTATTATCTGTTATTGCTTTGAACACTGAGATAGATATGCTAGTTTCTGTCCTTCTAGAAATTCGTATGCCTATAGTGTTCTTGTTTACCTGCTTTGTGAAAATGACTGGAGTCATTTCCATGATTTATCTAGTATATTTTGGATTAAAGTAATTCGAAAAATGCTCATATATTCAACACTAGGTACAAAGCAAGATCAAGAGGGAAGGAAGAAACACAAAAAACCAAGCCAAATCAAGAAATCAACACTCAACATATGAGAGGGAGACTTAGACAAATTTGAAGATTTGATTTCTACTTGGAGATTAATATTTATAGCCACTCCTTTGGGAGGACAAAGTCACTAGGGCGGCACACACACAAACACACACAAGTGTTCTCATCTCTCAAACCTTAGCCTCCTTATCTATCTACTTTCTCTAAATTTTCACATTAGGGTTCCTTGGCTTGGTTGTGCAAATTCTGCACCAACTCTTATATATTGAAGGCTAGGACTAAGAGAGAAACCATAAAATGCACCCATTAAGCCTACACACAAACGAGTCTCTCACTCACGCACGCTTATCAAAGCATCGTTTTCATTTTTAGCTCCATTAGGCTAAATGCATCATGTCTTGTCCTCCATTGAGTATCCTTGACCTAATCCACTTAGGCTACCGCTGTGGTTTCGCACACCACCACTTTTTCAGTATTGGATAATTTATCAAAATGCCACTCTACCGACCTTTTCTGATTCCTTCATATCGAAGCATCGCCTAGGCTTCGCCATCATCCATGTGTCCCCTAATGACTTCTTGCCAAGCCTCTCACGCGTCCGGATCCCACCGAACCGTCCTCATTTGCAAACGGGCCTAAGCCACTTGGCGATATGCCTTACCATGCACCATGACCGCACCTAGCTTCTCTAACCGTTCAGGACCTCAGCTCCCTCCTGAGTTTAGTACCGGTTCACCTTGTCGTTGCACGTCATGTCCATCATCGGTAGCTCCCGCTTTGGTTCCTCGTCTTCTCGACTTGTAACCACCCCGATAGCCTTGGTCATCTTCCAGCGGCATCTTGATCGTTCTGGACCTCAGTTCTCCTAACCTAGTCCCAACCCCGTCCGCATCACCATGACGTAGCTCTGGAGTCTTACAACCAACACCAACAACCAAATAGTCACATAGCACCGTACAACACACAAATCATCAATTTACACAATTAATGAGTCACAAACACATACCTTCGAAGTTTCACTCCCGGAAGCATCACTTTACCTCAGAAGGTCTTTATTCAAACTTTGTCTTTCATAGTTCTTATCCATCTTGCACCTTGCTTGAGTCCAACCATTTTATCCGACATCCATGATCGTTTTGGATCTTGGTTCTCCTAACCAAGTTCTGGTTCTTCTCGCCATTGATCATAGTTGACTCCAAGTCACCTGCACAACAATAAACCAAACAACTATTTTTTGGCACAAATTCTTCACAACTTGACCCACATCAGTCAAAATATGCACCATACAACATATATGCACTAATCCTATGACTTTGGTCAATTCCAAAAATTCAGCACGTCTCACTGTGAATGAACTTACCATGGCCGGTCTGACCGCCATCACTTGGTCGGCGGCATCGCGACCCATGGACGATCGATCACCTCGACCGATCATTGCACTCCCGATAACAGGACCGGTCAAACCGCCCCCGGTCTGACCGCTAACCAACGGCCGGTTAGACCGCTTCCCATTTTAGAAAACATCACTCTTTGTACTTTTTTGGCAAAACTCTATCTAATTTCACATCCAGACTCCATTTTCAATAGCACCTGGTGTAAACGCATCTATAAACACTCTCACACAAGTGTTTGATGTCCATTCCTCAAAAGGTTGCATCGCCTGTCTAACCGTTGTCCATGGCAGGTTAGACCGTCCGACCTCAGCCGGTCAGACCACCCTCTAGGGTTGGTCAGATCGTTGGTCACCTAACAGCAACCCTAATAATTTTCTAAACATAGAGTTCACTCCCCAAACTCCTCGACATTGATGCCAATTATTCATCACCTAGGACCAAACCATGTGATCTCTACACTATCTAATATACATATCTGATCATTATTTTTTCTAGTTAGCTAGTAGACATTATAAAATTATGAACACAATTTTTTTGTGACAAATCTACTAACATCATTTCCTTGTGACCAATCCAAATGGTTGTCTTTTTTTGTGGTCAAAGTTATAATATTTTGACTGCACGTTGCCATATATCTATCAGGAAATGGAGGAAGTATTAATTTTTTAATAATCTGTGTTCAGTTTGAGGGCTTGTATGATTGTCAAGCGGATAAGCCTCTGCTCCCTACTGCTGGTTATGCAGCCAATTCCATCGCACAATTCTCTCTAAAAAAGAAATCTATCTTACAACATCATCCTGCATTTTGTTTCCTGCCAAAGTCTGACGACCCAGAAAGATGAACTAAGCCTAGCCTGAAAATCCTCTGTCTAGACTAAACGGCGCGGATGAAACTGGGCCCATTTCTGGCCCTGCCCTTTCGGCCCAATTTGGCCCTGCCTTTTGGGCCCATTTCTGCAGTTAGCTCCCCGACGCTCTTATCCTCCTTGTTGCCTCCCTCCCCTCCGCAGAATACTCCCCTCCCTCTCTAATGGAGGCCACTGGTACACTCACGCTCTCCTCGTCTCCCGCCGCCGTCCGCCGCTCACCGGCGAAGGCCACCGTCGCATCCCTCCACCTCCGCCGCTTACCCACTCCCTCCTTCCACCTTCCCGCGGCCCAAAGTCCCGCCTTTCGTGCCCTCTCTTCCCCCTTCCCGGTTCGCTGCCTCCCATCCTCCCCCTCTTCTTGGCTTCTTCAGAAATGGTCTCGTTCGGACTCGGAGAACGGTATCGTTTCTTTTTACGGCTAACTTTCTTACCTGGTTATCTTTGGGACACTCTCAGGGGCGGAGGAGGCGGATGAGGGGGAGCGGGCTGGTTGTGCGGGCGGAGATGTTCGGGCAGCTCACCACCGGGCTCGAGTCCGCGTGGAACAAGCTGCGTGGCGTCGGTGAGTTTGTTTGTTTACTCATTCAGTTCTGAATCATATGTTTTACTTCTATGGATTTTGTTCTTGCCACATGTAATGATGCTCTAGTGGCAATGCGTTGATCGTAATCAACTTTACTAGTGCATGAATGACGGGTCAAATTGTTTCTCCGAGTGATCGAGTCTCTCTGTACTTTTGGGTATTATAATGGACATCCAGCTAGTAATTAATAATAATTGTCTAAGTTTGTGATGTACGGGACATTTTGTTCAAACGCTCTATGGATATGTCAAATGTGATGCACAAATGACGACGGTTTTTCTGTACAAACTTATTCAGCAACTAAGGATGCTGATGTGCACCATCATAGTTACTAATGAATTATATGCCTTTTTGTGGTTCAAGATGTACTGACAAAGGAAAATATTGCTGAACCAATGCGGGATATTAGAAGAGCACTTTTGGAGGCAGATGTATGTGTCATTCTTTCTGCTACATGGTTTTTTTAACGTATATTCTCCATTTATTTTCCCTCACAATCTAACGCAGAACCTACTTTGCAGGTAAGTTTGCCAGTAGCCAGAAGGTTTATTGAGTCTGTTACTGAAAAGGCTGTAGGCACTGATGTAATCCGAGGTGTCCGACCTGAGCAGCAGCTGGTGAAGGTATACTCAGGTTCTAGTAGCTAAAGTATAATTGTATAAACAATACCTCTACATTCCTTTCCCCCCTCTCTGGGACAAGATCCAGATAAATTAATGGCGAGAATATTATTGTGAACACAAGCAACCTTTACGTCAAAAAAAAAAAACACAAGCAACCTTATCTAAGGAGTTCAGTGGTTATGTTGGACTACATGAATGTGGTCTTCCCAAACTAGTTTATGTGCTTCTAGCACTGGAGGATTAACGTAACTCATGATGCAGGTTGTGAATGATGAGCTTGTACAGCTGATGGGTGGGGAGGTATCAGATTTGGTATTTGCAACATCTGGCCCGACAGTTATCTTACTGGCAGGTCTGCAAGGTGTCGGGAAGACTACCGTTTGTGCGAAGCTTGCCTTTTATCTAAAGAAAATGGTGCAATCCTTAGCTTTCTACTTTAAGTATTTCCTAAGATGTCCAGACTATTGGTGCTTATAGACCAGACTCAGGTTACAGGGGAAGAGTTGTATGCTGATTGCTGCAGATGTTTATAGGCCTGCTGCCATTGATCAACTCACTATTCTGGGTAAACAGGTACATCTGATGAATCTTTCGACAACAATATTGACTTGGGAACCTTTTGTAGCTAATATTGTGACTGTTAGATTTTAAAATGCCTGTAGAATTTTCCAGTCGATGCATGTTCTATCTCTTTTTTGAACTTAAAATTACTCTTCTTTTTTAATGTGCGACTATAATGTGTTCTTCACTAGAAAACATTTGAATGTTGATAGGTTGGTGTACCAGTTTACTCAGAAGGAACTGAAGCAAAACCTTCACAAATTGCCAAGAACGGTTTGAGAGAGGCAAAAAGCAAGAAGACTGATGTAATTATAGTGGATACTGCTGGAAGACTGCAGGTCACTCTTATTTTGTTTCTTTGATTTTCTTCCTCTGATTTGTTTCAACTATGATCCTAAAAAAAAAATGAATGTCGGTTGTGTTACTTGTGTACCAGTTTTCATCAGCTGACTTCTTGCATACATAGGTGAGATCATAATCATGCTGAACTTTGAAAATGTTAGTTTACTTCACATATGTGATTAATTTGCGCTAGTGTCACTTAATAGTAAGTTATAAGTCTGTAACAACTCAAAATTGGTTCAATATTTTAGAGATTTAGGATGAAATGTAGATATTTCTTTGATGTTTATTTCAAACTTGACATAATACTTCAACTCAAAAGGGGTCAGTCTAGTATAGTATAGTAAGTTATAAGTTTGTACCAACTCAAAAGTCTGTAGCGAGCATGTGTGAAAATTTAGTGTGTTATTATTTTTTATGCATGTTTATGTAGTTATAGTTCATGAAATATAAATGACGGGACTTCTTGGCAGCTAGTGTCTCATTCCTGCTACTTGCAAGTTGCAACTATGTGTAACCAGCACCATTGATACCAGATTGCCAGCTGATTAATCTTTCTATCATTAGGTAGATAAAGCGATGATGAATGAGTTGAAAGAAGTAAAAAAAGCAGTGAATCCTACGGAAGTTCTTCTTGTGGTTGATGCCATGACTGGCCAAGAAGCTGCAGGTATGTAGCCGCTTCTTGTTGTTCTTCAGGTGGTCTAGGGCTCTAGTTACCATAGCTTTATACTTCGTCTATTGCAAGTTTGCAACTTACCTGATGCACTGCATGGCATGCAGAAAAACAAATTCACACTTTGAAACTTGACCTTTTCAGAACTTCTTGTTAATGTGTATATGTCATGTATTTGGATTTCGAGGTCTCATATTTATCATGTACATGTGTATATATATGGCCATCTTCTGTCAACAGTAATGAACTAATGATATCACTATCAGTGTTGCCCCCCAATTTATTGTGTTCTTTGCAAAGGAGAAGAAACACAAGGTGCTCCCTATAAATAGCAGGACATGTCATTCTAATGAAATCAAATCTTAAACTTTTCATCATTTGCTAGAGTAGCACTGTTACTTACCCTTATTGCTTTTCTGATATGGTCAGCATTGGTCAGCACCTTCAATGTTGAGATTGGTATAACTGGTGCTATACTGACAAAACTGGATGGTGACTCCAGAGGTGGAGCAGCACTAAGTATCAAAGAGGTCTCTCAACTTGCAAACTTTCGCCCATCATTCTGTGTCCATCCAACTATAAATTCATGGTTCTTTCTGAAAAAATCACTGATTCATGGTAATGCAAAGAAGGCACTACATATATTGTTTCCATACATTTGGTTGGATTCAACCTCTCTATTCCTCATTTACTGGAAAAAAAATAGCATCGGCTATGTGAGTTCAATTGATACTCACAAATTTGATGCTCAATAATGTATTCACGAAGGGATTTCATGTGGTATGACTTCCTTCTACTTATTCTCAGGGACTGTACCTTTGCAACTCTTCCTCTTGTATTAACTTTTTCTATATTACTTTTAGAAAAAAGACAGGATAGACCAAGGATCTAAAAACCATTTCCGGTGGTAATCCCGGTCGTTAGCCGGGAAAAAAAACGGCCGGTAACCGGCCGGTTACCGGATTTCCCGGAAAAAACCCGGTTGAATTTCACTTGAATTTGCTTAAAAACCAACCAAAATTTAAAATTTGAACTTGCAAAACCCGAAAAACCGGCCGGTTTTTCCGTTCCCGGTTACCACCGCCGGTTTTTTCCCCCTGGGATGGACTATGGAGCATGACTAAATAATAAAATCTTCACTGCTTTCTTGTGTTGTGCCTACATTCGTCAGCAATTTTTATTTCTTTGTTCCTTTAGCAACCATCAATTTTTGTTTCTTTCTTCCTTTAGCATACATATGAACAACCGACAAACTTTGCAGGTGTCTGGAAAGCCCATCAAGTTTGTAGGGCGAGGAGAACGTATGGAAGATCTTGAGCCTTTCTATCCAGATCGTATGGCGCAGCGTATCTTGGGAATGGGAGATGTACTTTCATTTGTTGAAAAAGCACAAGAAGTGGTAAGTAGCTTCCTGTGAAATGCTCCTTTCCTTTTGTCTTTCATTAAACAATAATTTGATATTTCTATGGTGTAACCTACTGGTGCAAGTAGATGCTTCAAGAAGATGCTGAGGAATTACAGAAGAAGATCATGAGTGCAAAATTTAACTTCAATGACTTCTTGAAGCAAACACAAGCTATTGCACAAATGGGTTCATTTAGTCGTATAATTGGCATGATTCCAGGCATGAACAAGGTGCAAATATGAACTTCTGGACCTCATGTATTACCTTACTTTGGAACTAGTCTTCTTAATTGATACTATGGTGCTTATATTCAAGCTTTAAATTTGTTGTTGTTAAGACCACAACTCTTGCCGCGTTTTGAATAGGTTACCCCCGCACAAATTCGTGAAGCTGAGAAAAACGTTAAATTTATGGAGTCAATGATCAATGTAATGACTGCTGGTATGTATACACTCAACAGACATCATGAACATATCTTTTTGCATGTTCCTCCTGAACTCTTGGACCTCTTGGTATATTAGTGTAACTGTTCTATATTTTCTTACATATTATTTTAAGCCTTGGATAACATGTTGGAGCTTGTACCTGAAAATTATAATTCATATTGATTTTTTATGAACTCAAGTACTCAAGAGTTTGCCATTTACCTAGCAGACCGTGCTTACTTTATTATGAAGCACATGATAATGTGAATATATAGATTAGCCTTCCACTGGCAATCAGCTGTTTGGTTGGTGTTTTCCCATCCACAAGGCATGCCTTAAAGTTGCCACAAACTGAGATTACCTTCTTTGAAAAAAAATCTCTGGTTTTTTCTTTAAAATTTGTCAAATTTCTCTTAAAAAAACAAATTTCTTTGATTGGTCTCACGGGGAATGTCTTGATCAAGGCTTAAATTTTTTGGCACATCACACAATGCATGCCTACTCGGTGAGGTTAAAATTCGAGACCAGCTTCTAAATACTCCATCTATTTCGCTATATCTTTCTATGACATCGGGAGTATCTATTTCAATATATTTGTACATTAAGCGAATCTAGAGTACAATTATTGTAATTTTTCTTCTCTCTACCCCTACTTAAATGTTTTGGAAGAGATGGGTGGTTGTGGTATGTCATTTAATAGGGGTGTGTATGGTCATTTCTCATTAAGTATTTATTAGATTTAGTACATGGTGGGTTGTGGATAAATATAGCGAAACGGAGGGAATAGTTAGTCAGTCAGTCAGTTGGCATCGCTGGTAGCCTGGGACATCTAGTTATGTGAGCCAAGGTCATCAATTAAACAACACCTCAATCCTAATTGTATGGAGCATGATGGTGATGGATCGTTGTGACATGAATATTAGCCCAATAATATTTATCCCGACTTTTGCAGAGGAAAGGGAAAGACCAGAGTTACTTGCTGAATCACGGGAGAGGAGGAGAAGAGTGGCCAAGGACTCTGGAAAGACTGAACAGCAGGTTCTGTTCTTTATCTCATCACCATTTTTTTATATATGCTCTAGTGTAAACCTGACTGGCCCCCATGGAGCTAAATTGAGTGTCTCTTTACTGCTAGGTGAGCCAATTAGTTGCACAGCTTTTCCAAATGCGTGCTCGAATGCAGAAAATGATGGGAGCCATGCAAGGAAAAGATTCTCCCGATATGGAGAATCTCATGGAGTCCCTCAAGGCTGAAGAGCAGGTAAACGCAACACCCCAGTCAATAGCTTGGGGCATACATTTGTTGTTCTTGTGTTTGATGAGTTAAAAAAGTTTGTGTAACTGTATCATTCAGGCTGCCGCCGGCACTGGACGGCGCAGGAGGAAGTATGGCAACCTGAGGCGGCGGGACATGGACGCGATGCGTGGTTTCCGTCGACGGTGAGAAGTTCATTGGTGATTCTGAATGGAAGCAGCCGCTGTCTGTCTTTCTGCACGACCTATGCAAATGCAACCCCATGGAGTTGGCTTGGATTCAGAAATCAGAAGTGGAACATGAAATGATTTTCGGGAGCTAGTTGCAGGGAGCACCATGTGGTATTTGGTACTGATATTCATGGCGATCGATTTACCTTGTAAGTTGTTTTTAGATGATGGAGACAAACAGTAAACCATTACAGAGGCTTGTCAGTTGTAATTTGTGCATTTGTGATCTCTGGCTTCAACTTGCAAGTGGTGGCAACATATAAACCCTGCTGTATATATTTTCTGTATAAATTCCAATAAAACTGGACTAATTTTGTTTTCTTCAGAAGAAGTATAGTCGGTGTCTCGTTTATTGGATTGTCGTTTACGAACATAAATCGTAGTCTTTGAAACAATTTTCAGTACTCAAAATTCATGAACAGAAATCGTTACATAGAACAAGGGATTGGGATCCTCTGTATTGAAGTAGTCAATGCAGAGGATCCACAGTAGCATGGCGTTAGGAGCGATCTCTATCGTCCGGTCGAAAACTGAAGATCCAAATCAAATGGTACAGTGTTTCACCATGTTGCTACAGTGTTATGCCGGAGCATCATCTCTCAAAACACTATTTATGTGGTGATCCGAATCCTAGAACAAGTATTTCTGCCATCGATGAACTGATATGCGCAACCTATTTCCTGTTTCCAATGGCCGTTTGCGCAGAAATATTCACCTTTGAACGGCCAGATCTCACCAATTCGAGGGATGCACACAACTCTGCTCTTCTTATACAGAACCTCTTTCCACAGTCCCGCTTTCTCAACCAGACCTTTGGCCTTCGCCGCCGCCACTTCGCCAGAACCCTAAACCCACCTCTCCCGCCGGTCCCTGCCATGGTAAGAACCACCTTGAGCTCCATTCAACTCTCTCATATATGATGCACTGACAGTATTGGCTCTAACGGTGTGCTATTCTGTGATGTGTAGGCGCCAAAGAAGGACAAGGCCCCGCTGCCGTTTGTGTTGCATCTTTTTGGAAGTGTTTATATTTTATTTTTAGATATATATATATATATACATAAGCACATGCTAACCATTGGTGCCTAATTAAGCATCGATAATTAAAAAAAATAAGCATCTCAATCTAACGGAACTCAAAAATATTTCACAGCCGAGAATAGTACCATAAAAGGCTCCCAAGGGCCGAGGCCCATACAAGCCCATGGGCCAGCACGGACCAACAGACAGCACACACCGTCGCAAGTGACCCAGACCGTGAAGGCCCATGCAGCCCACGCGTATTTGCTGCTATTTATGGTCCCACACGTTGTGCAGACCGACAGCCACAAGCTCAAAGGCATTCCACAACCCTTCTCTTTCTCGCACGACTCGTGGAGAGCGAGAGAGAGAAAAAAACCTTGCCACCCCACCCTTCGTCCTCCCGCCGCCGGCGATCCGGCCCGCCGGAGCCGGCTCCGTTGTTTGTTCGACCCCCAGTCACCCTCCTCGCCCCATCGGCGGTCCGGCCCGCCTGGATCGGCTTCCGTCTAGGGTTCGTGTGTACCTCCTCAGCCACTCACCAGGTAGGGTTTTGGAGCGGGACCGCGAGCCCCGCCGCATCAAAGCCGACCGCGGACCGGAGCCCCTCGCGCGACGTCCCCTCGCCGCCGACCGGCCCAACCCGAGCTACCCCGCGCTCTCCCCATCCTTCTCAGGTAGAATTCTATGGCAGATTATGGTGCATACTGTTCAGTCGTATCGGTGGGCTATTCGTTTGCGATGATCTGTAGAACTTGGTAGATTATGGTAGATATCGTTCAGTCAGGATTCAGGAACTTGTGTCATAAAAAGCGGCACTTTTTGGGATTTCTAGGTCTTTTAAGTGATGCAGTGATTCATTGTTCTGGGCGATATGGTCATGTGGATTTTTCCTCTACTTATTGGCGCTGCCTAATATGCAACGGTTTGTTAGTTTTTATCTTCATGTCTGTTTGACTGGTGGTGATGATTCGATAGGTTGCTTGAGCATGTGTGAATCGTGTCGATATTTTTTTTTTTGGAAATCACTGGTGAACTCCGGATCAGTGTTGATACTTGCTCCTTCTCGGTCTCTTTTTTGCGTACCTCTTGTTTGTGTGTTGGGTAATGTTTTGCTATGTGGCAGTGTCGGCTTTGCTCTTAATCCGTGGCTGCATGCTCTTTTTTTTTTTGCATATAGTTTTTTTGTTGGTGATACATACCATGGCCATTTCAACTTTAATCAATGTAGTTTGCTATTGTTGCTACTTTAGTTCCCTTGGTATGCCATTTGTGCTGAGCTTATAATTTAGTTGGCTAGCTTCGTGACCTTGATAACCTTTTAGCTGCCATGTTAGCGAGGCAATTTCATATTGAAAAATGTAGTCTGTTACTAGTGCTACTTCGATTCCCTCAGTATGTCCTTCCCACTCAGCGTAGTAGTGTAGGCTGTGTAGCTGACTAGCTTCGCTTCCTTGATTACCCGCCATAATTTAAGTTGGAAATAGTTTAATCACAGCTTTAATAATGCTGTCCGTTACTAGTGCTACTTCGATTCCCTCAGTATGTCGTTTCTGCTCATCTTACTAATGTAGTTCCAGATTTGCTGCCCCGATTACCTGCCATAATTTTGTTTGGATATTGTTGGCAAGGAAATTTCATCTTTAATAACACAGTCCATTACTATTGACACACTGATTCCCATGGTGTATCATTTCTGTTCAGCCCAGTGACGTAGTTGGCTAATTTTGTTAACTTGCTCACCTGCCATATTTTTTTTATTCGCTTTAGTTAGCATATCCATTTCAGCTTTAATAATATATTTGATTACTATTGCTACTTTGGTTCTATGATGTATTTCTTCTGCTGAGATTACTAATTTATTTTGCTAGTTTTTACTACATTTATTACCTGCCATATGCCTGTCTGTTATATATGACAAGCGTTTATCTCTCTAATGTGTTTCGACTCTGTATAGTGATGGCACGTGTTGTATATGTCCACTGCTTATCGTGCTCTTTATTAGGAATTTAGGGGCATTGTTTGGTAACTCGGTTCTTTAGCAAACTTTCGTCTTATTGTGGTGAACAAAACATCTACCACACTTCATATGCAAAAAAGAGGCTGACGTATGGACCCCAATTGGCACGCTTTACACGACACACCTTTTATGGCTGTTTATCAAGCATTGCCCACGAAGAGCGTGGCAACAAATTAGACAACCCTTATACTCTCTGCTTTTACCCATTACTAGCTGGAAGCAATTTTTTTTTCTATTTAGTTGAGTCCTAATATTTGCCTGGTAACTTTGCTATCTTCATATATTTTTATATTGTTCCCCACTGTGTTTTAAGACTGACTCAATTTTCATGTGAGGTTTCTTCACTTGATCCATATAACTCGTGGCTATTGTTCAAAAATTCAATCATTGCTTCGTCATCGTGCACCATTAGTTCAAATTTTTGTTCATTATATGCTTGTGTTGTGCATGTTAGAGTGAATGTCATCATGTGTTGATAACTTGCGGTCTTGTGTTAAATATTATGAAAGTACATATTTGCTTCCTTTCATCACTTATTGGATGATTGACACACAAATAATTTCTTATTGTTTCTACCCTTGTTGGATTTCTGTTTTTAACTCTTCATTCATTTTCAGTGCATAAGTTTATGAATTTAGCATATGTGCAGGCACCAGAACCCTGATTGGGTAGAAGTTAGTGACATTTGACAATGGGTTTCGATAATGAATGTATTCTGAATATTCAATCTCTTCCTGGTGAATATTTCTGCCCTGTTTGTCGGACACTCATATATCCCAATGAAGCTTTGCAAACTCAGTGCACACATCTCTACTGCAAACCCTGCTTGGCTTATACAGTGGCAACCACACAAGCCTGCCCTTATGATGGCTACTTGGTGACAGAAGCCGATTCCAAGGTATTGCGATCTTCTTAAGGAATTAGCTTATGCATATTCAGTGAGTTAAGTATATTTTAGAGTAGTGACCCCTTTGTTTACAACCTGATTTGAAATATGCAGCCTCTGATGGAATCAAATAAATCCCTTGCTGAGACAATTGGTAAAGTAACAGTCCACTGCCTGTATCATAAGAGTGGTTGCCAATGGCAAGGAAAGCTATCTGACTGCATCACACATGGTACTGCTTGTGCCTATGGGAACTCCCCCGTTGTTTGTAACCGTTGTGGTACTCAGATCGTACATCATCAAGTGCAAGAACATGCTCAACTCTGCCCTGTATGTTCATCTTTCCTTGAGTGACTTGCTATGTACGCCTAGAAACTATTTCCCTATGCATTAATCCTTGTTACCTTTGTGTGTTATTTGCAGGGCTTGCAACCTCAAACACAACAGGCTGACAGTAGTCTGACACAGTCATCAGCTGCAACAACCCAGGCAGTCTCCCAAGATCCGTCGGCAGTTGCCTTAGTGGCACCTGCAGCAGCTGCTACAATAGTGCCATCCGCAACTACAGCCAGAGCTATAACAGCTTCTGCAGTGGCAACTAGTTCAGCTGTTGCAACCCCAGCAAGCACGATGTCTGTGTCCCCTTTCCTCGCACCTACTGCTGCTAGTCAAGGTCAAGCAGTTGCTCCCCAAACTCCAACAGCCGAGCAGTACCAGCAGCAGCTCCAGTACCAGCAGTACTACCAGCAGCATTACCCTGGATACAACCCCTACATGCAGCAGTATCAACAGTATGGCCAGTACCAGCAGTACACGCAACCTCAAATGCAAGTGGCACCTCAGAATGTGGCTCAAGCTCCTTCACAACCTGCTCCATATGTTCAGCCTCAAGTTCTGCAGCCCTCTCAACCTCAACATGTGTTGCCATCCCAACCCCAAAATCAACCGCAACTTCCCCAACTCCAAGCACCAGTAGTTCAGCCTCAGCAAAATCCACAATTGCAGTCAGCACCTCAAATTTCACAGATGCAACCACAAAGCCAAGCACCTCTCCAGCTGCCTCACCCCCAAGCACAACCTATGGCCCATCCACCAGCCCCTGCTCAAGTTGTTAGTCAGCCATTTGCAATGCCTGCTGCTCAAGCAACACCCCCCCAAGTGCAGCCACATGTACAGACTCATCCTCCACAACATCTGCAGGTTGTTGCCCAGCAACAACATCCGCAACTGCAGCATTTACCTCAGCAGCAACATTTTCAACCTCAGATCCAGCTAAATTCTCAAATCCAGCACCAACATCCACAAGTGCAGCAGCAATCTTACCCACAACCTCAGGCCTATCATCAGCCTCATCCAATGCCTCATGTACAACCTCGGAATCCTTCAGTGCATGCCGTAACGGGTCATCAATCATTTGAACAGCCTCAGCCAACACATCAGATGCCACAAGGTGCACCACTGCAACACCCTATACATGTATCTCATCAACAAGTAGTTGGTCCTCAGCATCCTGCACTGGTACGTCCTCCACAGGGTCAATTTCCGTTGCAAGGCCAACAGCCAGCTATGCTGGCTCCTCAAGGAACTCAGCATACACCACAACATCTACAACATGTTCATCATTCTCAGCGGCCACCAATGCAGCCTAGCATCCCTTCCCAGGCACCACAACAAGGATTTCCTCTTAACACAACTGTTCCATCACAAACAGGTCAGTCATACCAAGAAGGAATGCTATCATCGCAACAGCAGATGCATTCCCAACCTTTCCAGCCTCACGTCCCACCATATATGCAACAGCATCATGTTCAAACTTCCGCTGGCAGGTCTATGAGTTATGTTGCACCACCACAGCAGTTCCAAAATCAACCTAGCGGTCCACTTAAAGATTTACATGGTGCTGGACAACCTGTCGGGCAGGGTTCTTCAGCTTTGGAAACCCATGCTTCGGAATTAGGGAAGTCAGAAAATGCAACTAATGCTACTGGCAATACTGACGTAAGTGATAATAAATATGGAGGTGTTGAATCTACTGTCATAAAGTCTACGATGTTGCAATCTTTAAGTGATAAAAATGTGAACAGAGAACAGAATGATTTTGGTAATGTTAGAAAAGATGCGGTACAAACTAGCATTGCATTGGATGGTGCAGATGGTCCAGACAATGTCAAGGGAAAGGGTGAATTTGCTGGTCGGGAAAGTAATTTGCATGGCCTGGATGTACGGGGAGAGAGAGAGTCGAAGGCTTCAGATACATCACATCATCTTGAGAAAGGAGGATCATTACAGCAATCACAGCAAAATCTGGGGGCACTCGGGTCCTATGTGCCCCCAGGCATGGGACCACAGCATCCATCTGGACCTGATAGGATGCTTCCTCAGCATATGCTGCATCCTGGTTCTATGCCGTATATGCAAGGCCAAGGGCAGCCGAATCAAATGAGGCCACCTAAGCATAATTTTCCTGAAAATATTCGGCCTCCAATGCAGCAACAACCATATGATTCATATCATTCTGAAATGGCACCAAGGGTGCTTGCACCGAACCAAAATCAGATGCCGATTCCACAGCCTGCAACCATTAGGCCTAATGATGGTATGATTCGGCCACCCATGGGTGGGCCATTGCCTGGACAGCATGACACAGCGGTGCCTCCTTTTGCTCCTGAACATGTGTGTCGACCACATCCTCTTGGTAATTATCTGGAACCAAAAGAAATTACTTTTGAGATTTTTTTAATTGCATGCATGCTGAACAAACTTCCATCCATGCAGGAACGGCAAAGAGCAATGGTGTTGGTGGTGGGCCACTTGGAACTTCGAGGGCTTTCCATGAAGAGGGGTTCAATTCTTCGCAGGAACAGTTCAGGTCATTTGCAGCATATCCTGGCAGACACAATGTCAACCGTAATATTGAAGAGAATATGAAGCAATTTCCAATGCCAGCTCATCTTGATGGTGAGGGTCTTCAAAGGGGCCCTAAACCGTATGACGCAGGCGTAGGTAGACCCGATGGTTTTGCTGATTCATTACCTGGAAGGCCTCCATTCCCACACCAGCCAGGTCCATATCCTATAGGCTTCCCTGAAGATTTTGCAAGGAAACCCCATTCAACTGTTGGTCGTCCTGACTTTGTGTCACCTGTTGCAGAATTTGGCCATCACAGGATTGATGGAATGCCTACTCTTAGAAACCCAGGTAAGGATTAAAAGATGATTTGGATAATTTAAAGCTTGATTTGAAACTTCATTGTCAGCAGGTCTTCACGGGTTTCATGAATGATTAAAAGCTTATGACCCCTTGATCCTTTTCAATATTTCAATGGCCCTCTAATGGGTTCAAATGGTTTTCAGGGCCATTTATTCAAGGGATGACAGGTGGTCCTGGAGGTCTCCGTAAAGACCAACTAGGCTCTGGTAACCATCCTGGGATTGTACAGCATGATTTTGACAGCCCAGAGTTCCCTCATACTCGTTTGCACCCTGGTGATACTTTTGTTCCAAGAAATGTACACGGTGGTGGAGAACCCCTTGGACATGGTCAATTGCATGGAATTGAACTTTCTGGCTACCGCTACCATGGTCAAATGCATCCAGATGATCCAAATCTTGTCATTGACTATTCTCAGCATGGTTTCCCAAAAGAATCTGGGTACTTTGGTTCGGTGGGTTATCAATGTTGAACCCATCAATTTATTCTCTTTTTTTTGTTTCTTTATGATGCGTTATCACTTTCCATATGCTATGTTGTTACTTGATGTATTGTTTAACTACTAAACTGTTGTTTGGTGTCCTGTCTAGGGTGGACACTTGAGAAACGGAGATGTCGGTTGGTGCAGAATATGCAAGTTTAACTGTGGAAGTGCAGAGGGCCTGGATCTACATGTACATACGAGGGAACATCAGCAGTATGCAATGGATATCGTTCTGAAAATGAAGCATGATGTTGCAAAGAGGCAAAAGATGTGAGATTTTGTACTAATTTGAATTTCAATGTCCCAGGTCAAGCATTTCCCTGGTTTTAAACTCTCCACATTCTCCCCTTCCTCAGGAATTCTGGAGGCCCCAATTCGTTCAACAAAAAAGTAGGTGGAAAGGGCAACTTCCGTGGAAATAGGCGTTAGAACTCTTGTTATCTAGTTCAACACTTGATAAGATTTTGAAGGTATGTTTGGTGGTTTCATTGTTTTCTTGAACTGCAATGATTTTGCCGTAAGGTTCACCAGTTCAGTTGGTTACTTCCCTTTCTTTTGCCAGGTTGCTGCTAATGCTGTTGGACCTATCTGAGGCCATTGAAAATTAAGACCTATTCATACATTTGTGTTAAGGTAGTTCTGCATGTTTGGAATGGAACTTGTAGTGGTCCCGAACTTTTGTTACCATGTTGGTCTCAAACTTTACATGTTTTTATGGTATTTATCGTTGCTGTTTTGGATATTCAATTGCAGAAGTTATTCTGAAGATGCTTATCTATCTGAGCCTGCAGTCTTCTAATCTTGTACATATGATAATACATAACTCCCATGTTTATCCACTAGGCGCACATGGGTTTTGTCATTCTGTGTTCTGGGGCCTAAAGATCACATAGAAATTTTACCAAAAAGATCCATAATTAGTTATATTGTGTTTTCATATAAATCCAAAAAAACTCTTATTAATTTGTATTCAAGGGACTCCAATGGAAATTATTTGGAGCACTACCAATGCCTAAAATTGCTGCCAGTTTGCTTATATTAAACTCCAAAAAACATCTTCGTTTTTTTATTCTTGAAATCTTAATAATAGAAGTATATTTTGAATCAAACCCTATGATCCTAGCTCTAGGTATCATGCATATATGATGGTTTGCCACTTCGCACTTTACTGAGTCCATATTTTCTTAGCCGTGATAGATATTTGAAGGATCTGCTGCCTTATCATCTTGTATTTGAATTACTTATCGGAGAATCTGCTAAATTCCTAATTAAAGTATGGACTTGAGTTGTTCATATGTGTATGATGTATGTCACTACAATGATTGGTTGTTTATGCCCATGAGAGCATCCAAACTCCAAAATATCAAAGAGGGGGAGACCTAGAAGGGAGGGAGAAAACACAAAACGAGCAGACATTTGACAGGAGCGCAGATCCTGGATATTAGAATTAGTAAGAGAGACATGTTGGGGTAGTCCAATTGAAAGAACACACCCAAGAAATGTGTGCATCGCAGGAATGCGCGCACATGCTCAAAAAAAAGATGAAAATTCTGCTACTTGGTTTTGAGATGGACGGTGGTGTATGAGCTGGTTGTATGCAGAGCTGTTGATACCAATACAGGACTTGTATTGTTTACTTCTAGTTACTTTGTTCTTGAACATAGTGAGGTATGATTCTTGGTTTGATTATCATAGGTTTGGGGTTGAGAATAGGGCATCATTAGTACCTGATGGAGGACACTAAGTGCTGTTGATATAATTGTTTAATTTTTAATTCAGTACAGTTTGTTATGGCTTCTCCAGTAATGTTTGATATGATGATTGGTTATTAGCATACGATTAGTTTCCTTGGCAGTAGCCTTTTTCTAGATGTGTTTCTTCCAAGGTGATCATTGAATCATTTGTTTCTTTGTTTGCTAAGCAGAAACTGACAAGTTTAGGAAAATTCCCTGCGAGGGCTCTACTGTCGTACACGTACTTGCATGCTTTCCTGAAGGCGGTAAGGATAGATATGTTCTGAGCTTTTCTTACGATCTGCTTTGACTTTGCCACAAATCTGTGGCCCAAATAGATATACTGATTATTCTAGTCTTTTGTTTCCCAGTTTCTTGGACTAAATGATTGCGTCGTAGATACTGATTTAATGTGTCCATCAGGACCGCTGTGCTTTTAGATCTTGTAGGACATGACATCACATTTGGTTTATCTGTAAAACCTGGCTTGAGCTAACTGATCGCATCTACACACTAATTTCATGTTATGGGGACTGCTATTTGGAGTTTAGGACCTGTTCTGGCATTTGGGGCATCTGGTAACATGGTGAATCACCGATCTGTTCTAGACTTCTAGTGTAACATGGGACTGCTATGAGTTTCCAGCGTTTAGTTAGTTTACCTGACGATATTGGGAATTGGGATGGCACCAAAAGTGTGGCAAACCATACTTTTGTGGTGGACAAATCAGCCACCACATGTCCACAAGTGGTAAAGTTTGGCTAGAAAATGATTCTCGACAGTTAGGACTGGGGGCTAAGGAATCGTGGTAAGCCACAGATGTGGTTGTGAAATAAAAGCTAGCCACAAAATGTCGAACTTGCCTAACATAAGTGAGGCAAAGTTCAGCAACAAACGTTACAAACTTAACACCCCCAAACTTCCAATCAAAGTTGCTTGAACTGAACCTGTATAGAAATCGTTTTGACCTGCGTATGAATTTAATCCCGACATATTTAAATAGGCTCAATGACCACATATGTGCAGCTTCTTTGACCTCTCTTTTACTAGGGCTTTTTTTTAACCTTTAATTTTAATCTTGCCACTCTTTAATATCATCATGTATTCACGTGAAATCATGTTTATCAAGATGCAGCATAGAAATTATTTGCTGCTCACTACACGCACACCCTATATCTCTATTTTATCTACCGAATTGTTTTCTGCTCTAGAATCTAATCACCTTAGTTTAAGAGCTTACTTTTCTTGTAGAACTTTGAGGCAGGGTCTGTTCATTTTGCAATTTTTGCATCTTTCCGTCTCGTAATTACTTAACCAGGTGATCTTGTAATGTAGAAATCCACTGAACATCATGTTTCTTTGATACATCTGATTTTTTGTTGCAATTATGTAAGTTTGAAAATCATTCAGCATTCGTAACTCCTACCCTACCCCTGGTTTTATGCAAAATTGGGTCATATATATAGCCCGGCCGTGTGATATAGTAAACAAAAACATGATGTTTTGTCGTTGACATGCAAATCATATTTACTAATTGGGAAAAACTAAAAAAGGGATATTGTTTTTGTTCATTCTGATGGGATATGTGGTCGGTTGCCAAGCCCTTGTGGGTTCGCCATTTCCTCCAACCTTAGATTCACATGGTAGGATTGCCGATAGTGGCTGGTGGTGGCGGTTTTTGGTCCACTTAGAGAAACTATAATCTTTGGTTCAACGAAGCACCTTAGTGTTGTCTTAGTGTGATAGACTGATAGTTTTATCAGTCGAGTTGTTGCCACAGTAATAGCATGTAGAATATTTATTTTCTGAGTTTTACAGCAATTATCAACTAGGGGCATGCTCTGGTTTAAGTGCTTACTTGGCATGTTATGACAAGTTTATGTTTCTATTGTCTCTATCTTGTTTTTGTTACTGCTTTGGAAGTCTTGTAGCAACTCTTGGGAATTCACGGTGAATGTGCTGGAAGCCCGAGAAACACTATAGAAGTATGCTGCGTTACATCCGATCATTCCTGCAAGGACCGAGAGTGCCCTTCAGCCCATTTTATACCTGCAATGCATGGGTTATTTTGGATCGAAGATTCGAGTGATGCTGCGCTGTAGATGCCTCGCTTATATCCTCGCCCTGTTGCTGAGCATGTAAAATAACCTTGTTTCTTCCAATGATGTATTCGTAGATTCCATCAACTGCAACGGTGTAAACACTTTGTTTTTTACCTTTTGAATTCCTATATTGTATCGGTGAAACTTGATATAAATTCCTTTTTATTTTTATTGTGGGCAACGTCTTGTTGCATTTATTGCGGATGACAAGGTCTTGTTTTAAGTAGTTACAACGTGGCAGGTTCAGTTTGTACGGTCGTATATTTGTAAAATTGGTTGATATTTCTATCCAATATTACTCTCTTCAGTAAGTCATATTTTGGATTTCACATTATTCCAGGAGAGAGTTTTTTTTTTGAAGATTTCCAGGAGAGACTTTGATGTTGTGTTACCGATATAAAGATAAATATCGTTCATTTGCTCGCTCTGGTTGCTGCTGGAAAGGCTTCTGAATTTCATCAAGCCATGAAGGCCCAAAAGGTCGATCGTACCACGAGACTACGAGAGCACACGAGGGTCAGAAATGGCAGGACTCTGACCGGACTTTTAGTGGTTGTTTGGATCTTTGGAAGTAGAAGTAAGTTTTTACAAAACAGGTTTTATAGGATTTTTTAAGCAAAAACTGGTTTTAAGTTGTTTTTCTACTATGATGGATCCATGGATTACTTTGTTTGGATCTGAAAAACTAAAATAAGCTTTCACCAGTTTCGTATTTCGCTAAGATATATATTGAAATGCATTTTACTTCTAGTTAAACGAGCTGGTTTTTTACCATTAGATCGACTCCCTATCTACCATTGGATCCAGCGACTCCCTATCTACCATTGGATCCATCGATTCCACATTACATCTGTCGTAAATTTAGCAGTTTCAGCAAACATTTAGAATTAATTTCAGCATGATTAACAATAATTAAAGCACAATTCCAGCAATATTTGAATGACAAAATTAACATATACACATGTAAATCCTTCAAATTATTTAAACATGATAATATGTTCATAACATAGAACAAAAGGATAATTAAAATCAGCATAATGCTCAGATTTAAAAGATTGTTTATTGCTCTCAGAAGGTAGTTATACAAGATATAATCTTGACCATCACAGCACTCATGTCAATAGCTCTTCACCAATCAAATATGACAACTACAAAATAGACCTTGAGCTCAAACTAAAGCTTTACTAATATGTCAAATCTTATCTCAAAACATCAATTTATACTTTCAGTTAACAGAGTATCTTTTAATTATCAGTGTGAATGGAATCACAATTTCAGCACACAATTTTTTCTGTAAACAGAATATCAGTGCAAATGTCCACCAATTCAGTACTAAGCCTTTTCGGCAAGCTGAATATACCAGTGCAAATATTTCACAGAGGATCAATAAGATCACATAATAAAATGATCAAACTTCTTTGAGTCAACTGAACTACAGAGAGTATAAAAGCTACTAGATAAGATTGACACCAGTAAGCAATCTAATTTGGCTCAAGTCAGTTTTCAGTTATCAATTCAATTTTAGATTTTGACAATCATCATCGAGCTATTAAACCGAACCCACAAAATCACTAACAATATCTCCCGGTACTAGTATCAAATCAATTCCAGATTTAGACAAGTATAGCACATATATGCAAAGTGATGCGCAAAATGGAATACAATGATACTCACAAAGCCGATGGCAATCAAAGCCACCGAGAAAAATTCCGGACAAGGCACACATTAGGGTGCTGACTCAGAAAACCAATCGCTCTACTGTGCTGCGGTGTGAGGATGTGGTCGTCGGAGATACAATATCGTTCTTCGCAATTTGGGACACACCGAAAGGACGAGCCGAGGTACATGGGATATGCCGCACAAGACCACTAACCAGATACTCCGGCTGAAAGCACCAACAGAGCGCCAAAATCGAAGGAATCAGAGCCTTCTTCCTCCTCCAGATCAATCCAGAACAGACCACCAAAAGTGATGATTCCACATGTACCAGATTTCCCACCGAAACAACCACAGTGAATGGGGCGCAAACGGAAACCGACAGAATGTGCACACAAGGAGATCAAGAGCTCACTACCGACGATGTAGGATCAACTACAGCGGCACACAAGCTCCAAATCCCTATAGATCAAAGCCAAAATTGGAGAGAAAAACAACCAGGATTTTAGAAAGACTCACTGAATATTTCTCCAGGTCAAGAAGAAGAACCGAGGTGACTTAAGAAGAGAGAGAGAGGAGGAGAAGCCCCCACACGGTGGCATCCAACGTTCGGCGCCGAGGTGCACGGGCCGCCAGCACCTCTAGCGTCGCTCCTCTCCGAAATCGCCGCCATGCCTAAGCGCAACAAGCGCCACACAGTCTCCAACACCTTATCTCTTTCTTTCTCCCACCAATAGGTGGGACCCACATCCTTTTTCTTCTTTTTTCTTTTTTGCTTTTCTCTAATTGAGAAATTACCAAAATGCCCTCAAAATATCTAACAGTCCCCACCAATTTATTAATTTGATAAAAGATATTCAAAGTCTTGTTTAATATACAATTGTTCGACGATGGGTACCTTGCGGGTTTGAACCCAAAGCCTAGCAATAAGGACTACGATTCTGCACAGACAAAAGGAGGACTACACCTTGATCCAATGCCTTGGTGTGAGAATTTTTGCCTAAGTTACATTCTGTACTGGGCGGCTTACCCTTTTTCCTCTCGGGTTGGGATGTTACAGTCATATCCCCGTATCTAGCTCATGAATACTTAAGAAAGTATAGCATTTTCTTTCTTTGATCACGATCTCACGATCATACTCAAGTAGGTGAATTCTTCAGGGAATCCTGTAGGATGATTCTCGATGCCATATAGGTCTCAAATTCATTAAGAGCTATTGCTCAACCTCCCATACAAAAATAGCACTGTAGCTAATGGGACCTTTAGATGTGTTATCTAATCCTACACAGTTTGTTGTCCAAGAACCTAGTTCACAGGATCTCCGATCTACTAGGATAGGTTACCACCAAAGTGAGCATTTACACGGGTATAAACCCCATTCCCTTTGATGCTACAAGGATGGACTTCCGCGCCAATCCTTTGGTGAAAGGATCTGCCAAGTTCCTTTCAGACTGGATGTATTCCACAGAAATAACACCCGTCTCTCTCTGGCATGTCTTACCGACTTAAGCCACCTCTTTATATGTTTTGAGGACTTCATATTGTCCTTCCTACTCTTAGCCTTAACCAGAATAGTTTGGTTATCGCAGTAGGTTAATACAGCTGAAATTGGCTTTTCCAGCATAGGTAGGTCAGAAAGGAGTTCTCTAATCCATTCTGCCTCTCCCGTCGCTGAGTTTAATGCTACCAACTCAGCCTCCATGGTGAATCGTGTAAGGTTAGTCTATTTAGAAGACTTCCACGAAACAGCCTCACCTACTAGAGTGAAGACATAGCCACTCGTAGCCTTCATGTCATCTGAGTCACTGATCCAGTTAGAATCACTGAATCTTTCCAAGACTATCGGATGGCCTGAATAATATATTCCTAAATTTGTGGTCCCCTTTAGGTACCTAAGTACCCTCTCTAGTGCTATCCAATGATCATCTCCTGGATTGATCGTATAACGACTCAATCTGCTTACAACATATGAGATGTCAGGTCTCGTTGCACTAGTTAGATATATTAAGGATCTAATTATTTGAGAATATTTAAGCTGGTCTTTTCAATGTCTAGTGTTTTTATGTAGCTTAGCATTTGGATCATATGGTGTGGCTACGGACTTACAGTCCATGAATCCAAATATGGTTAGGACCTTATCCACATACTGGGATTGTAAAAGAATAATCTCATTGTCACCCTTTATCAGCTTGATATTTAAGATAACATCAGCTTTACCTAAGTGGCTAGGTCTTTCATATCAAAATTATGGGAGAGAAAAGACTTTGTTTTATTGATTGCATCTATGTTGGTCCCAAAAAGCAATATGTCATCTATGTATAGACATAGAATGACACCTTCGCCCCCCACTAAACTGATAGTAGACATATTTATCGGCTTCATTGACACAAAAGCCGACCGAGGTTATAGTACTATCAAATTTCTCATACCATTGCTTCGGAGTTTGCTAATCAATCGACATACTTTCTTCTCTTGTCCTTCAACCACAAAACCATCAGGCTGTTGCATAGAAATCTCCTCATCTAACTCTCCATTTAGGGAAACGATCTTTACATCCATTTGATGTACTTGGAGTTTTTATGCGGTAGCTAGTGCTAAAAGCACCCAAATTATGGGTAAACAAGCCACATAAGAGTATGTATCAAAATAATCTTCACCTTCTTTTTGCGTAAAACCCTTAGCCACTAAACGGGTCTTGTACTTTTCTTTAGTACCATCATGTCTACGCTTCCTTTTAAAGATCCATTTGCAACCCATTGGCTTGTATCCAGATGGGAGGTCCGTAACCTCTCACGTTCCGTTAGCTATGATGGAATCTATCTTGCTACGAACTGCCTTCTTCCAGTAATCCACATCCAGGATGCGTATGCCTATGAAAGGTTCGTGGTTCATCATCCACGACATAAGTTATTTCAGTCCTCTGCCTCTTACTCCTCAACTCCAATTCTGGAGCGGTGTTATCCACACTAGGAAGAATAGAATGCTCATCTGAACCATTAGGGTCAATGACTTCATTTGGTCTCGTACAGAACACATGTTCAAATAACACCGCATCACGAGATTCCATTATTACATTTGTAGCGATGTCCCTCACCTCAAATTTGACCACTAGAAATCTATAAGTCGTGCTATTTTTAACATATCCTAGAAAGACACAATCAACAGTCTTAGGACCAAGCTTTCTTTTCTTCGGTAACGGCACAAGCACTTTTGCAAGGCATCCTAAATTCGAAGAAATGATAAGTTAGGTTTTCTCCCCTTCCATCCTCATAAGATGTTTCCTCCTCATTGCGAGACGAAACCCTATCTAGGACATAGTTCGCTGTGAGAACTGCTTCACCCCACCAATAGTCTGACATACATAAATTTTGTAGCATGTCATTAACCAAGTCACAAATAGTTCGATCCTTAACCGTTTGATTTTCTTTTCTAGTTGATTTTCCACTTCGGCTTTAAAAATTTTAAAGCGTTCTAGTGCTTCATATATCGACTTAAGTAAATGTAACAATACTTATCCGTGTCATCTATGAGAGTTAGAAAGTAACGTTTGCCACCTTTAGTTAATATTCCATTCATTTCACAAAGATCAGAATGGATTAACTCAAGTGGAGAGGTGCTCGCCCTTCAACGTTATGAAAAGATTTTCGGGGTTGCTTCGCTTGCACACACACTTCACACTTTGAACCCTTCTCATAATTATAGCTTGCAATTAAACTCACTTTGTTTAACCGCACAGTGGCTTCAAAGTTAACATAACATAAACGAGAATGTCAATTATCATGAATTTTATTGCAATGAGAAATATTTAAAATATTTATATTATCGAAATCAAGAATAGATAAGCGGAACATGCCTCCGCTATCATAGCCTTTGCCTACAAAATTACCAAATTTGGTCAACACGACCTTACTAGACTCAAATACAAGCTTTATTCCTTGCCTACACGGCATAGACCCACTCATTAGATTGCGAGTCATTGTAGGCACATACATCATATCTTTCAAAATGAGTGTTTTGGCTGAAGTGAGCTTCAAGTAAACCTGTCCAATCCTACGTACTATAGCAGCGGCTCCGTTCTCTATTAGGATGGATCCACTACCTTCACCCTGAAATGAAGAGAAACACGATTGATCAGCACATATATGTTTAATAGCACATGTATCAATCCACCAATCAATAGATCAACTTGCCATAAAGGCCTGAGGTACATACCTTTCTGAACTAGAACTAGCCAGTGCGACATTCACTTTGGCCTTACGACCTTTATGCTGACCAGGAGAAGGACCGCTGCCTTTACGATTGCGGCAATGGTTGATTTTATGACCAACCACTCCACACACAAAGCAAACAATGTCCTCCTTCTTCTTCTTCTTCATTTTCTTTACTTGAAGCTTGTTCTGGGGTTGATTCTTAACCTTCTATTTCCCAAAGCCTCCAGCATTCCTGACCTCCACCTGATGACCTGCACTTGAGCCTTTCTTGTACCGTCACCAGCTCTTGCACGCTCTTCGATATTAATAACAACTGACAGCTCATTGAGCGTCAAGCGTTCCTTTATATGTCTACGAGCAGTCACAAAGTCACGCTACGAGGGCAGTAACTTTGCCAAGATGATATTTATTTGAAAATTCTCTGGTAGGAGGCAGTCGTACTGATTTAAATCACGTACATAGAGTAGTAGCTCATGGAGCTGCTCCATCACCGACCACCCCTCTAGCATCTTAAAGTTCAAGTAGGTAGCAGTAATAAAATACTCATTCCCATTATCTCCTACGGAATATTTCTCATCGAGTTTATTCCAAAGTTGCTTGACATATTTGAAGTTAACGTATACATTGAACAGTCGGTTGGATAAGATGGCTAACAAACAAGCTAAGACTGAATTGTTCGCATCCGCCCACCGCGTCATTTCAGCGGTTTTCAATGGAAACATTGGAGGATTTAAAAAGACCCAGAATAGTCTGAGGTCAGTCAGCCATAACTTAGTTTTAGCCTACTAACGTTTAAAGTTGGCACCGTCAAACACTTCCGGTTTAACGACATCACGCGAAGAAGCCATTTCTAAGTATTAGTTTTCTGAATCGTTGTAAATATAGCGGTTTTAGCAAACATTTAGAATTAATTCTAGCATAATTAACAATAATTAAAGTATAATTCTAGCAGTATTTAAATGACAAAATTAATATATACACATATAAATCATCCAAGTTATTTAAACAGGATAATATGCTCATAACATAAAACAAAGGGACAATTAAAATCAGCATAATGCTCAGATTTAAAAGATTATTTATTGCTCTCAGAAGGCTAATTTTTGCACAAGATATAATCTTGGCCATCACAGCACTCATGTCAATATCTCTTCACCAATCAAATATGACAACTACAAAACAGACCTTGAGCACAAACTAAAGCTTTACTAATATGTCAAGTCTTATCTCAAAACAACAATTTATACTTTTAGTAAATAGAGTATCATTTAATTATCAGCGTGAATGGAATCACAATTTCAGCACACAATCTTTTCTGTAAACAGAATATCAGTGCAGATGTCCACAAATTCAGCACTAAGCCTTTTTGGCATACTAAATATAATAGTGCAAATATTTCACAAAGGATCAACAAGATCACATAATAAAATGATCAAACTTCTTTCAAAAGAATTGAACTACATAGAGTACAAAAACTGCTAGATAAGACTGACAATAGTAAGCAATCTAATTTGACTCAAGTCAATTTTCAATTATCAATTCAATTTCAGATTTTGACAATCATCATCGAGCTATTAAACCGAACCCACAAAATCACTAGCAATATTCCCCAGTACTAGTATCAAATCAATTCCAGATTTAGACAAGTACGACACATATATGCAAAATGGTGCGCAAAATGGAATACAATGATACTCACAAAGCCGATGGCAATCAAAGCCACCGAGAAGAAATCCGGACAAGGCACGTCTTAGGGTGCTAACTAAAAAACCAATCGCCCCACTGTACCGCGGTGTGAGGACGTGGTCGTCGGAGATACAATGTCGTTCTTCGCAATTAGGGACACACCGAAATGACGAAGCCGAGGTACAGGGGATATGCCGCACAAGACCACTAACCAGATGCTCCGGCCGAAAGCACCAAAAGAGCACCAAAACCGAAGGAATCGAAGCCTTCTTCCTCCCCCAGATCAATCTAAAGCCGACCACCAAAAGTGACGATTCCACACGTACTAGATTTCCCACCGAAACAACCACAGTGAATGTGGTGCAAAGGGAAACTAGCAGAATGTGCACACAAGGAGATCAAGAGCTCACTACCGACGACGTAGGATCAAGTATGGTGGCACATAAGCTTAAAATCCCTCTAGCTTTTGAAATTCGGAGAATGTCACCAATTGTTTTTAAAATTAGTAATACGTCACTCCAGTTTTTTGTTACTTTGCAAAATGCCATTTTCATCTATTGTTTTCTATTTCCCATTTGTTTCTTCCAAATGCACTGCACGATGCAAAATGCACATCAAAATGCAAAATGTTGTGCCTGAAATGGCAATGCACAATGCCAAATGCATGTACACAAGACCATGGAGGTGGATATCGCCCAGGCTTAAACAATAAGCCAATGGCTTGGATCAGCATAATCCTCGCACAAATCACCTACGTGAAGGCCGAAACCGTGTGCGTGCGGCCACCCAGATCAACAACGACTTGGCTCGACAAGCCTAGATATAAACACCCTCAGGGTCGTTGGCCCAAAAAATGCCTTCGACGAGCCATGACCAGAGGCGACATTACCACGCTGGCCCCTTCGTGCCAATTCAACCGCTCCCGAGCATCTGCGGTGCCCCCTAGGGGACCGAAATAGCAACGCACGATGCCTAACACACGTACATGGGGCTACAAAGTGGATTTCCCCTGCCTTAAACAAAATAAGCCAGCGGCCTAGATCTATCACCACATGAATCACTTCTGTGAAGGCTGAAATCGTGTGTGTGGCCCCCTGAACCGACACTGACTTGTCCTGACATGCTCGTAGAGATAGAAAGGCCCCGATGGCCGTTGGGCTAAAAAACACTATCGCTAAGCCCTGACCTGGGTCGACATTGTTGCGCTGGCCTATTCGTGCCGGTTCAACCGGTCCCAAGCGTTTACGGTGCCCCCTAGGTGCCCAAAATGGCCACGCACAGTGCCAAATGCCCGTGCATGGAGCTAGGGAGGTGGATTTTGCCCTACCTTCAAAAAATAAGCCAGCGATCTGGATCGGCAGATCACCACACGAAGCACCTCCGTGAAGACTAGAGTCGCGTGTTTGGCTCCTCAGATCGACACCCACTTGTTTTGAAGCACCCTGTGTAGATAGAAATGCCCCGAAGGCCGCTGGGCTAAAAAACACTATCAACGAGCCCTGACCTGGGCCGACATTGCTGCGCTAGCCCCATCGTGTCGGTTAGACCAGCCCCAGGCGCCTACAGTACCCCCTAGGCGCCCAAAATGGCCACGCACAGTACCAAACGCGTGTATGCAAGGTTACGGAGGTGGATTTCGCCGTTGGCTTAAAAAATAATCCAACAGCCCGGATCAACAAAATCATTACAAGACCCAACTACTTGAAGACCGAAATCATGTGCACAGTTTGCGGTCCGACACCAAATTGGCTAGACGCGCCCATGGACATAGAAACGACCCGATGGCTGCTGGGTCAGAAAATGAAGTCGATGAGCCCTGACCCGGGATGACATTGCTGCGTTGGCCCCTTCGTGTCGGTTCAACCTTCCCCAAACATCCACGCTACCCCTTAGGCATCAGAAACAGCCACACACGGTGCCAAACATGCGTGCACGAGGCTACAAAGGTGGATTTCACCCTCGCTTAAAAAAATAAGCCAACGGTCCGGATCAGCAAAATCACCACAAGAATAAGCTTCGTGAACGTCGAAATCGCATGTGCGGCCCTGCAGAATGACACCGACTTGGCCGGAAGCGCCCATTGAGATAGAAACACCCCGACGGCCACTGGCTCAAAAAACGATGTGGGTGAGCCCCAACCCGGGACAACATTGCCACGTTGGCTCCTTCTTGCCAATTCAGTCATTCCCGAGTGTTCGCGATGCCTCCTAGGCACCGGAAATGGCCACGCACGATGCCAAATGCCCATGCAAAGGGCTACGGAGGTGGATTTTGCCTATGAATTAAAAACTAGGCTAGTGGCTCGGATCTTCATAATCATCGCACGAATCACCTCCGTGAAGGTTGAAATCGTGCACGTAGTTCCGTAAATTGACATTGTTGGTGATCAAGTCGTCGATCTTACAAAATAAATTAAGAAAAATCGCTGAGAATTCTTGAAGGAGAATAGGGTTTCTCTTTATTATAATGAACTAGTTTTTACAGGGTTGCCTTTGACAAAGCAACAAACTAACCATAATTACATTGAGTATATTGCTTGGAGAAATTGAGTTGTCTATAGTGATATTGAATCACTTGTCGTCTCATTCGTCTTGTTTGTTGTGCTTCAGTTGTTCTCTTTGTAATGTTGTTCGTCGTCTACCCTTAAATATTAGCAAAGATGCGCCCGTTATTTCTGGAGGAGACACTTTATGGAAACGACACGTCTGGTCTGGGAGGTAGTTGTTGTCAGTGGAAGAACACCTGATCGCCGGTTGGTGTCAGTGGGAGACAAACACGGCAAAAACTGTGTAGTAATTATTGTCAGTGACTTAGGGATGAAAAGCATTGTATGGTTTGGAGCAGATAAGACACGTATCTCATTCATCACACGGAAGGAATATACTTGAAATCGGGTCCAAGTATTAGTTCAAAGGTTCTTTGAGCAGTTATCTGGTCAGACAACAGGTACAATGCCTCTCCGACCAGGGATACTGTGAGGACCCCGGTTTATTCGGCTTGTAATGCTTAGTCTTCCATTGACTCTAGCATCACAAATCAAATAACCCGAACCTCGAGATATGTATACTTCCCAGAAATGCAGTATACACACCCCGTTACAAAATTATGCATCAATTCCATCCAATCGCATAGAACCGAAACACAACAATAAAAGACATACATAATAGAGACTTATTACAACAAGGGCCAACCGGCCAAATATCAACTAAATAACAATTAAACAGCGGAAGAAAAAGTGCCATAAGATGGCGATAAATAAAAGAGCCAATTAGTGTGCCTTTACCCACAAGGCAACCAACCAGGCCGCCAAGCTAGTCGTCAAACCCGAAGCACATCTCACAAAAGGAAGCCCTTGGGGCTCACCTTCTTCCTCTGCAACAAAAACATTAAGCAAAGCAACTGAGTACAAAAATTGTTTTTGTACTCGCAAGACTGACGTGTGAGGGTAACAGAACTATAATTAACTACATGCAAGCTTTATTTAAGTGGAGGGGGCTCTCGACTTACTTTTAGCATAAAGCAAGTTTTCATTTGCAATAATGTAATAGATTCAAAGCAATTTGACAAACTATTTGTAATTGTTGAAATAACAGCGATACAATAATAATAACAACAACAAGGACAACCTGGAAGTGACTAACCCATTAGTCACCACAACAATAGTATGAATATCCATTCATACCAACCCATCAAGTTTTAATTAAATGTTGTAGTCTAGTTCTCACGGGGCGTATCCGAGCGTGTCCATAACCTAGGACGAGGCTATTCGAATAGTTTTAACTCTGCAGGGGTGTACCAATGTACCCACACTTCAGACCGCCTTTAAGCCACAAAAGTACACTTCCGAAGGTATGCTGACACGGCTAAGTCCTACGAGACGCTTTCCAATATTGTGTATTAACTACGAGCCGCTCGTATGGATAGAAACCCATATGCTTACATTGCAAGCGAAAGACAACCACCATCACGGGAAGCCTTTCGGACACTGCAATGCTCCCAAGACCATCCTCCTGCGACTCCTGCGACCGAAGTCAATACACGCCAAAGTACTAAGTCAAGAGAGATCCCATACCCTCTAGTGTGGTTAGCACGCAAAATGCTCGATCTGATGGCGCAAGTAACTCGGTCCTTAAATGACCGGGCACCATTCGATCACACCGAAGCACACCAACATACCATTGTGCCCAAGTCTAAATCATTTTATTTTTAGGTTTTAGTTTTCACAAGTAAACATGGCACAAGGCTGAAATCATAAGTGATAATATGTTTTATGTGATCAAGGCTATCGACTAGGTCGATAACGCCCAATTCTACCTGGTAACTAAGCATTGCTAAGCATCATATCGTAAAGACAAATAAAATGCCTAAATCATTCACGGGCTCTAATTCACGGTGAGAATAATATTCCTAAGGTAGTGGCGGGGTGAACAATTTAAGGGAAACAATGCAATAGGATTAGCTACCTCTGTTAAGAAAATTAATCATTGACACAAAAGCGTGGTGAGCTAACCGGGACAACATTGCCACGTTGGCTCCTTCTTGCCAATTCGGTCATTCCAGTGTTCGCGATGCCTCCTAGGCACGCGGAAATGGCCACGACGATGCCAAATGCCCATGCAAAGGGCTACGGAGGTGGATTTGCCTATGAATTAAAAACTAGGCTAGTGGCTCGGATCTTCATAATCATCGCACGAATCACCTCCGTGAAGGTTGAAATCGTGCACGTAGTTCAGTAAATTGACATTGTTGGTGATCAAGTCGTCGATCTTACAAAATAAATTAAGGAAAATCGCTGAGAATTCTTGAAGGAGAATAGGGTTTCTCTTTATTATAATGAACTAGTTTTTACAGGGTTGCCCTTGACAAAGCAACAAACTAACCATAATTACATTGAGTATATTGCTTGGAGAAATTGAGTTGTCTATAGTGATATTGAATCACTTGTCGTCTCGTTCGTCTTGTTTGTTGTGCTTGATTGTTCTCTTTGTAATGTTGTTCGTAAATACCCTTAAATATTAGCAAAGATGGCCAGTTATTTACGGAGGAGACACTTTATGGAAGCGACACGCAGTGCGAGGAGGTAGTTGTTGTCGGTGGAAGAACACTGATCGCGGTTGGTGTCGATGGGGAGACAAACACGGGCAAAAAGCGTGTGTAATTATTGCCGGTGACTTAGGGATGAAAAGCATTGTATGGTTTGGAGCGGATAAGACACGTATCTCATTCATCACCGGAAGGAATATACTTGAAATCGGGTCCGGTATTAGTTCAAAGGTTCTTTGAGCGATTATCCGTCGGACAACAGGTACAATGCCTCTCAGGCCGGGGATCTTGTGAGGACCCGGTTTATTAGACTTGTAATGTAGTCTTCCATTGACTCTAGCATCACAAATCAAATAACCAGAACCTCGAGATATGTATACTTCCAAATGCAGTATACACACCGTTACAAAATTATGCATCAATTCCATCCAATCGCATAGAACCGAAACACAACAATAAAGACATACATAATAGAGACTTATTACAACAAGGGCCAACGGCCAAATATCAACTAAATAACAATTAACAGCGGAAGAAAAAGTGCCATAAGATGGCGATAAATAAAAGCCAATTAGTGTGCCTTTACCCACAAGGCAACCAACCGGCCGCCAAGCTAGTCGTCAAACCGACACATCTCACAAAAGGAAGCCCTGGGGCTCACCTTCTTCCTCTGCAACAAAAACATTAAGCAAAGCAGCCCGAGTACAAAATTGTTTTGTACTGCAAGAAATGACGTGTAAGGGTATTGAACTATAATTAACTACATGCAAGCTTTATTTAAGTGGAGGGCTCTCGACTTACTTTTAGCATAAAGCAAGTTTTCATTTGCAATAATGTAATAGATTCAAAGCAATTTGACAAACTATTTGTAATTGTTGAAATAACAATGATACAATAATAATAACAACAACAAGGACAACTGGAAGTGACTAACCCATTAGTCACCACAACAATAGTATGAATATCCATTCATACCAACCCATCAAGTTTTAATTAAATGTTGTAGTCTAGTTCTCACGGGCGTATCCGGCGTGTCCATAACCTAGGGCGAGGCTATTCGAATAGTTTTAACTCTGCGGGGTGTACCAATGTACCCACACTTGGACCGCCTTTAAGCCACAAAGTACACTTAGAAGGTATCTTTGACCGGCTAAGTCCTCGAGGCGCTTTCCAATATTGTGTATTAACTCGAGCGCTCGTATGGATAGAAACCCATGCGCTTACATTGCAAGCGAAAGACAACCGGCCATCACGGAAGCCTTTGGACAACGCAATGCTCCCGGCCACACCATCCCTCCTGCGACTCCTGCGACCGAAGTCAATACATGAAAGTACTAAGTCAAGAGAGATCCCATACCCTCTAGTGTGGTTAGCACATAAAATGCTCGATGCGGATGGCGCAAATGCTCGGTCCTTAAATGACCGGGCACCATTCGATCACACCGAAGCACACCAACATACCATTGTGCCCAAGTCTAAATCATTTTATTTTTAGGTTTTAGTTTTCACAAGTAAACATGGCACAAGGCTGAAATCATAAGTGATAATATGTTTTATGTGATCAAGGCTATCGACTAGGTCGATAAGCAGCTCAATTCTCTGGTAACTAAGCATTGCTAAGCATCATATCGTAAAGACAAATAAAATGCCTAAATCATTCACGGGCTCTAATTCACCGGTGAGAATAATATTCTAAGGTAGTGGCAGGGTGAACAATTTAGAAACAATGCAATAGGATTAGCTACCTCTGTTCGGCAAAATTAATCATTGACACAAAAGCATGCATACATACAAGTAAAACAAAGTATTAGATTTTAAAAGTAATGGGATAGAGTGGATATGATCAAACTGCTTGCCTTGCTGTAGATCACTTTCTTGCTGCAGAGGATTCACTCACGTAAACAATAATTCCTTCGGAACCTAACGCGAAAAGGCGATAATCAAATAAGAACAAGAACTCCAAATAAAACTCAACAACAAAAGTTCTCCAAATACCATGAAATTCATACAGTAGCAAGATTATGATTTTAGACAATTTTAGAAACAATAATTTCTTCATTTAGACTTAGTGTGCAAAAGTTATGGCTAAAACAATTTTTCTCGACCTGACTAATTCCAGATTAATTCCTATCTGTTACTGTTCATGGAGAAAATTTCTAGAATGATCTAGAACTTGAAAATTTTATGGTAGGGAGATACTGGTATCCTAAGGTTAGCAAAATTGAGCTCATATCAATTGGAGTTAAATCGATTTACTTATGATTTTTCTAAGTTGCAAAACTAGCATAATGCACTTTCGAATTATAAACATGTACAAAACCTATTTCATATTAAAGTATGCTATGAGAGGATTTTCTAGCATCAATTTTATATATTTAGGATTTCTGGGAAGTACTTGTGTCTTTTACAATATTAAATGAATTTTTAAATGCTACCAATAAGGTTAAATCTATTAACATATTTTTAGTGTGATTTGGGCCTACAACCATTTTTAGATTAAAGTTTAGTAAATAAAAAATTAATGAAGTTAAAACCATTCAATTTCTGAGATATACAGAAAAGATATACATTTTCAAGTTTTAATTCAATTCGAATATACAAAAATGGTGAAAACAAGCTATTAAATATTACAATTTTCTACCATGAAGCATAGCTAAAAGCATTTTATATTAAACTTTAGTGAATTACAAAATTATTCTGATTGGATTCATTTAGAAAGGATCTATTTTGAATTAGATATGAATTTCTAAAGTTTTTATACAATTTTGAGACGACAAATAACTATTTACGAAATAAAACAACACTTATCGAGAAAGGAATCGATGTGGACAACTATGGGCCCTTGATTTGGAATCTAACGGCTGTGAGAGGTGTGCGAGAGCGACCGGCGGCCCAATCCATCACGGCCGTCGATCAAGAATCGGAGGGTCCATAATGAGTGCGGTTCTAGGCGACGACACAGGCTGAACCTGGCCGTCGATCATGAGATGAGCGGCACACAAGGATGGGAGGATCGGGTGACCCGTGGCCCAGTGATCTGAACGCGGATCGCGAGAATGGACGGCGGACTTAGATCGAAGTTCAAAATGAAGCGGCGACATGTGGGGCGCATGTCGGTGATTGTGAGTCACCTGTGGCGAAGGAGGTCTGAGCGGTTGGGATTTACACGAGGAGGTCTGGGGATCAAGATCTCGCGGAGAGGTCACGATCGGTGGGGATCTCAGGAGGGTCGTGGATGGCCAAGATCTAGCGAGGAGGTCCTATGCGACGAGGTTTTAACGGGAGGAGATGCGGGCGGCTCATATTAGATCTAGGGAGGTCTGAGCGGTCCAGTTAAGCGGAGGAGGTCACGAGGTTTTCTTTATAAAAAGACCAGGTGGCTTTACAAAGAGGACCCAGGGTGGTCTTTGCAAAATGGCAGGGTGGTCTTTTCGCAAAGAGGACCTCGGTGGATGTCTAGGGGTGGTCTTAAGTAAAATGACCATGGTGGTCCTATGCGGAAACATAGAGGTGGTCTTAGGTGAGATAAGGCCTGGGAGGTCTCAACGGCTGAGATTAAAGCGAGAGGAGGTCCGAGAGACTAGAGTTTTCCGAGAAATGAATCTACGCCCGAGATCTAATCCGGGAGGTCATTGTGGCCAAGAACAACCGAGGAGGTCTAAGGTGCTTCTAATGGTGCGGGTCCTCGGAGTGTGACTAAAGGTGGCGGCTAAAGACAAAATTAATCTTGGCGATGAATGGCAATAAAAGAATCTAAAGGGACACTAATGACTTACGGATTTTGATTTTAACCCTTAGCCCACCCGTCGATGACCCAAGGTTAATTTTTAGCGGACAATTAGCGACGACACACTTAATTAACCAATAATTAAGCATTGATGGTGTCGGAGCGCTGGGGTTGCGCGGTAGTGGATTAAGGACATGGGCCCACCTGGCGGTGACACAGGTGCGATTAAGACACCATTAATACCTAATGATTAACAGCGATTGGGCATTAATGTTATGCGAAATTTCGAAGAAGCGGGAGTTTGGCGGCAACTCGGCGTGTTCCACGGCTCATCGCCGGCGACTCCGTCCATGTGGCGCCAACAAGTAGTGAAATGGAATCGCAATAACCTTACGGACCTAGTGGTGGCAATCTCGCCGGCGGTGAGGGCTCTAATCGCGGCTAGCGAAAAATGAAAAGGAGCTTTTCTTGCTAAGCACGAAAATAGCAAAATGCTCATTGCGGTCAAAGAAGCGTGTGCCAAGGCCTCTAGGGACTAATAAGCTACCTTAATGGAAGCTTCAAAGATGGCAGGCTTGTCAAGCTTGTCCCACGGTGGAGGCTTGCGGAGTTGGGGAAGAAGTTTAGATTAAAGTTTAGTAAATAACAAAATTAATGAAGTTAAAACCATTCAATTTACTGAGATATACGAAAAATATATACATTTTCCAAGTTTTAATTCAATTCGAATATACAAAAATGGTGAAAACAAGTTATTAAATATTACAAATTTTCTACCATGAAACATAGCTAAAAGCATTTTTATATTAAACTTTAGTGAATTACAAATTTATTCTGATTGGATTCATTTAGAAAGGATCTATTTTGAATTAGATATGAATTTCTAAAGTTTTATACAATTTTTCGGACGACAAATAACTATTTACGAAATAAAACAACACTTATCGAAAGGAATCGATGTGGACAACTATGGGCCCTTGATTTGGAATCTAACTTGCAGCGGAGTGCGCGAGAGCGGCCGAACGGCCCAATCCATCACGGCCGTCGATCAAGAATCGGAGGGTCCATAATGAGTGCGGTTGAGCGACCAACACGACACGAACCACACCGTCGATCATGAGATGAACGACACACAAGGATGGGAGGATCGGGTGACCGTCGGCCCAATTGATCGGACATGGATCGCGAGAATGGACGGCGGACTTAGATCGAAGTTCAAAATGAAGCGCCGACATGTGGGCCGCATGTCGTGATTGTGAGTCACACACGCGAGCGAAGGAGGTCTGAGCGGTTGGGATTTACACGAGGAGGTCACAGGCGATCAAGATCTCACGGGAGGTCTGATCGGTGGGGATCTCACCGAGGAGGTCGTGGATGGCCAAGATCTAAGCGAGGAGGTCCTATGCGACAGGGTTTTAACGGGAGGAGATCTGGACGGCTCATATTAGATCTAGGGAGGTCCTGAACGGTCCAGATTAAGGCGGAGGGAGGTCCTGAGGTTTTCTTTATAAAAAGACCAGGGGTGGCTTTTTACAAAGAGGACCCCGAGGGTGGTCTTTGCAAAATGGCCGGGGTGGTCTTTTCGCAAAGAGGACCTCGGTGGATGTCTAGGGGGGTGGTCTTCGTAAAATGACCATGGTGGTCCTATGCGGAAACATAGAGGTGGTCTTAACGGCTGAGATAAGGCCTAGGGAGGTCTCAACGGCTAGGATTAAAACGAGAGGGAGGTCCAGAGACTAGAGTTTTCCCAGAAATGAATCTACGGCCCAGATCTAATCCCGGGGAGGTCATTGACGGCCAAGAACAACCCGAGGAGGTCTAAGGTGCTTCTAATGGTGCGGGTCCTCAGGACAGCGACTAAAAGGTGGCGGCTAAAGACAAAATTAATGCTGCTGATGAATGGCAATAAAAGAATCTAAAGGGACACTAATGACTTCTGGATTTTGATTTTAACCCTTCGGGCCCACCCGTCAGTGACCCAAGGTTAATTCCAAAAGGCAATTAAACGCGGCGACACATAATTAACCAATAATTAAGCATTGATGGTGTCCGAGCGCGCGGGATTGCGCCATCGGGTGAATTAAGGACATGGGCCCAGGCGGTGACACAGGTGCGATTAAGACACCATTAATACCTAATGATTAACAACGATTGGGCATTGTCTGCTGCGAAATTTAAGAAAGCGGGAGTTTCGCGGCAACTCCCGGCGTGTTCCATGACTCATCGCCGCGACTCACGTCGTGGCGCCAACCAAGTAGTGAAATGGAATCACAATAACCTTACGGACCTAGTGGTGGCAATCTCGCGGCGGTGAGGGCTCTAATCACGGCTAGCCGGAAAATGAAAAATGGAGCTTTTACTGCTAAGCACGAAAATAGCAAAATGCTCCGCTGCAGTCCAAAGAAGCATGTGCCAAGGCCTCTAGGGACTAATAAGAAGCTACCTTAATGGAGAGAAGCTTCAAAGATGGCCGGGGAAGCTTGTCCACGGTGGAGGCTTGCCGGAGTTGGGGGAAGAAGGTTTGAAAAGTGCACCCTGAGCAAAGTGAGTGATACCCAAGCATCAACATAGCTTCATTATAGCCTATAGAAGCTACATGAGCAAATAATTTGAAAATGGAGCACTCACCTGAGCTAAGGAAGAAGATGACCAAAATCGGTCGAATTTGAACAAACCCCAAATTGGACAATTCCTGATAATCAAACCCAAAATTAAGTGAGGGGATATGTTCAAGATAGTGAGGAGATAAACATGGTGTAAAGAAATGTGAACGAGAACCACTGGAACACCAAATTCACCAATGGAGCTTCACAGGTCAACAATGGTGGATTGTTGGTTTTGGGGTGTTAAGCTCCAAAATTGAAAATGGAGCTCAATGATAGTGTAAAGAGATACCAGGAGGTGTGTTAGGTGCTTATAAAACTTTGAAAGCATTAGGGTTTGGACAAAGAGCTTTTCGGGAGACATGGTGCAAAGCTCAAGACATGACCGAAAGTGAAAAAGGTGGAGATGATGGCATAGGATATGGCTCGGCCGAAACACCTCCCACAACCCTAAAGGTCAACTAGGGCGGCTGTAGGGAGCAAGAATTGACATCCCCATACCTCTCCCACTGCTCACGCACGACTGGAGGTAGGAGATGACTCACAATGCACTTGGGCAATTTTGGGCCATTGGATCTATCGCGGACGGCTTAGATCTCAGATCTCTGGTGCTTTAAAAACAACAGAGGGGGTCGTGCGCCCTTAGATCGAAGACTAACGGTTGAGATCGCGCCACGCCTCTGAGGGTTTTAAAATCAACAGCGGAGCTCGCGATCGTTGGATCATAAATGGGCGCTTTGAGATTAGATGTGCCCTTCGGGTGACCGAATGTCACATGCAATGAACAGTTAGATTTTGATCGGCGATCCAAAAGAGGGCTCTTCGCGATGGTCCGAACGTGCTTGCGAGCGTGGACCGTGCGATTTAGATCAAAGGCTGAGATTGAGCGGGTGTTTAAAGCGGCTCGGTCTTTGTTAGGTGGTTCGATCAAATCGATTGACTCGAGCCCGAGTCCGACTCGAACCAGAATATGATACTAACAGTTTGGATTTCAAAATTGTACAGAGACTTTTGAGGAATTATTTGAGGTAGCAAATTAACTCCAAAAATTTTGAAAATTTTACAGGAGCTTGCTGACTCAAACTTTGACCTTATGTAAAATTTTCAGAGGTTTTTATGCAGTGAATTTTTCTCCAAAAATTCTGCAAGGTTCTGATTTAGGGTTTGACTGAATGTCAAACAGGTTTGACTGCCCTCTAATAATATTCAAACAATTTCTAAAAATTGTGAAATTTTTCAGAGGGGTCACAACCCATCCTTAGAACTTAGGAAAAATATTTCCAGATGATGATCACAATGTTTGACATGATTTTATTTTTGGAAGATCAAAATTTGGATCAAAAGGACTTGTGACTTTGTATTTCCATAATTCCTTGTACAAGAATTATTTGGTACAACAGGAAATACATGATGTAAGAAAAAATTTTAATTTCTACCCATTTTCTTACATTTGAAACACAAGTCCAATATTGGGATGTTACAGATACCCACGACCATAGGGGTCTTTAACCACGGGGCTACGACCATAAGGGACATGTGGTCTTTAATTAAATGTTAAAGTAGTATTTAGGAATTTAATCATCATCAGACACTGACTTGGCCCAACGAGCCCGTGGAGATAGAAACTCCTCGACGGCCACTGGCCCAAAAAAACATCATCGGTGAGGCCTAACCCAAGACAACATTGCTATGCTAGCCCCTTTGTGCCTGTTCAACTAGCCCCGAGCATCCGCAGTGCCCCTAGGTGCTCGAAATGGCCACGCATGGTGCCAAACGCACGTACACAGGGCTACGGAGGTGAATTGCGCCCTGGCTTAAAAAATAAGCCAGCAGTCAGGATCGGGAGAATCACCGTAGGAATCAACTCTGTGAAGCCCGAAATCATGTGTGCGGTTCCACGGATCGGCACTGCATTTGCTCAACATGCCTATAGAGATAGAAACACCCCGATGACCTTTGGCCCAAAAAACAATGTTGGCGAGCCTCGGCCTGGGACGACATTGGTGCACTAGCCGTTTGTGATGGTTCGACTGGCCCCGAGTGTCCGCGGTGGCCCCTAGGTGCCCAAAAAGGCCACGCTTGGGGCCTAACGTGTGCATGCGGTGCTACGGAGGTGGATTTCACCCTGTGGCTTAAAAACTAACCCAGTGTCCCGGGTCTGCATAATCACCGCACGAATAACCTCTGTGAAGGCCAAAATCGCGTGCACGGCTCTTGGCCTCTTAGATTTTCGACCGGGCTTTTCAAACCCGGTCCAGTCGGCCCGGCGTTTGAACAGGTCTAACCGACATCGACTTGGTCCGATGTGCCCGTAGAAATGCCTCGACGGCCGTTGGCAAAAAAAAAACACCATCGACGAGGCCCCCACCCGAGTCGACGTTGCGCTGGCCTCTTCGTGCCTGTTCGACTAGCTCCAAGCGTCGGCGGTGCCCCCTTAGGCTTTTTGCAAGTTTGGGGAGCATACTGATAGCGTCGATATGCATGTGTTGTGCTGTATTGGATTACTGCTGTGCAGCAATTGAACAAGTGGCTGCATCACTACATATAGAGCTAAAATTGCAAATGTGATGTGGCAGATATGATAATTATTGCATTTCAATTTACTGATATCTTTAGCATAGCTCATGCTGCAGAACTAATCAAAGAGTTGTTCGTATTTGTACAACAGTACAAACACAACTGATCTAATATATATACTTGTTCACTGACGTAGTACAAACACAAGATGTTGACAAAGTTTCGGATCCATCAGATTAAATGAAGAACGAGCCGTATACAATTAAAAACTAAACCGTAACAAAATCAAATGCATGCTACTAACTACAAAGTACAGGCTATAACATTGCAATCAAACAGTAGTACAAAGTACAAACTACTAGTTGCTACATTGCAGCTATCTTAGAAGACAAAACTATGATAAAGCGCCCAGAGCGCGTGCGTACAAGCAGCTAGTCCGCCATCAAGAACGCCGGGATAGGAAGCATGCTCGGCTCCGGCGAGCCGAAGAAGCTCGATCCAGAGAACACGGCCTGCTGCGGCGGATTGACCATCTCTGTGCGCGCCGCCGTCGCAACCTTTGTCGCTGTCTCGTCGGTCTGGGGCTTGTTGATGTCCTGCGAGCGAGGTTTCTTGTGGATGTCCCAGCGCTCGGCCGATGACGCGCGGCTGGGCGATCGCTTGTTGCTGTCCCAGCGTCGATCACTCGACGACACCCGGGCGGGGCTCTTGCTGCCGTCCCGGCTGCCCCGATCGCTCGACGCTGTGGACGTGCCGCGCGGGCTCTTGATCTTGTTGCTGTCCCAGCGGTCGCACGCGGAGGCGCGGCCGGGACTCCTGCTGCTGCCGCTCGACGACGACACGGGACTGGAGGGCTTCTTCTTCGCGTCCCACCTCTCGACGGAGTCGGCGCGGCCGGGCTTGGAGGAGGGCGGCGCGAAGGAGGTGGGCAGGATGATGAGGCACGGCGTTGGCAGCAGCGGCATCATCTTGCTCCTCGGCGGGGTCGGTAGCAGCGGCGGGAGAACGGCGGTGGCCATGGCTAGCAGCGCGGACCCGTCGTGGCGAGCGATCGATTGATCGAGACGGCACGAAGCAACGCGAGCGGCCGGAGGCGAGAGCTAGCTGTGGAAGTGCGGAAGGGATGAATTGATGGGCCGTGACATGCTGCTGGGTGCATATTTATGCTCACGAATCTGCAAGAATGGCACGACGACTCACACTCGGACTCGGAGAATGCGTTCGATGGATGGATCCCCGTGCGTGTTCCCGACACGAATGCGGATTAATCACAAGATCGGCTGCCGCGACTAGGAAACGGACTCGCATTCGGAATAGCAATGATGGTAAATGGGCCGAGCCTTTTCTATTAGCCAGACTTGGACCCCACAAATGCATGGGCCTGAACGGTTTGTATCTGATATGGGCCGTTTAAGCTGAGATGGCCAACTTTTTTTTTTTGAAACTCAAATTACGTACGCCGAAGCTGCAGGCGCCAGCTTGGCTGTTTGGGGGCTTAAAGCCACCTTTGGCTCCGAAAATCCCGAACGGTCAGCTTCCAAGCGGCTTTCGGCATAAGTCGACGGCCGAAAGCTAGAAAAGCTTAAAACTAGATCGGAAGTGCTTCTCTAGCTTATTTCGGGTCCAATTTATGACTCCTCTTTCAAATTGGAGATAATTACTTGCACTTTACCATTGAACAAAAAGGAGTGGTGGGAACCCTCCTCCCAAATCGATAGATCTCCTTGCCTCCGACGTGTTTCTCTCTGTGGGCGAGGTGACTCGCCCTAGCCCATCGACCCCGACACCCGCTCCTCCGGTCTGTCAACGCCGCCAAACGGTCTCTTAAGAAAAGTTGCAACCATCAACTATAGTTGCTTTTCTCCTTAGAAAGACAAAAACAGTTTTTCACAAAAGCTATAACTCCCTCAAACAAGGCCTAAATCCTCTCGCCTAGCACGAAATCCTGCACTTTTGTGTTGAGTCCACTCATCAATTTTCAACAAGATCCTTTCTACTGTATGATTTGCAGTTTGCTCCATCATAATGCTGATTTTAGGGAGATAATGGTATAGTAGACGGGGTTGGGAAAAAAGCTCGAAACTCGTGAGCTAGCTCGGCTTGTTAAGGACTCGGCTTGAACTCGTGCCATAAGCGAGCCGAGCCGAGCTGAGCAACGTGTTTTGCTCGTTAGCTTAATGAGCCGAGTTGCGGACCACTCGGTAGGCTCGGTGAAATTAAAACCCAGCCGCCCCCTAACACTAACACACGCACAGGCAGACACAACTGCCCCTCTACCTCCTCCCGACCCCTCCGCCCGCCCAGCCACCCCCTCCACCTCCAGCATTCGACCGCTCGGTGCTCCGGTCGCCTCCTCCCGTCTCCTCCACCCACCTAGCCGCCCCTCCGCCTCTGGCATCCGGACGCCAGCACCCCTGCCACCTCATTCGCCTACGTGCTCTGGCATCCTCCCGTTGTTCTCAAGTCACGATTTACCCCGCCGTTGTTCTACCGCGGCTTCGACACGCCCCTCGTGGGCACTGTGCCTGCGTGCTCCAAGCCACCAAGAGTATCGTGGGCTCCGCTGTCGTCCGCCACGGCATCACAGAGCCGACGGCATCCACGACAACCTTGGCCATGGGTGGCATCTCCGCTGTCGTTGCCGCGTAGGTTGTTTGGACCCCGTCGATGTCCTCAGCTAGCGCCTGATGGTCCAGAGTGCCGGTCGCTACCACGGTGGCGTCAACGGCATGCGCGGCCTATATCGTGGCTTTGTCATTTCCGTCCATACCTACGCGCCCTCCAGCGTCACGTGGTGGGCATCCTACACCACAACGCATCACCTCATTTGGCGCCCTGTGATGGCCGTGCTGGGCGCAAGCACCACCGTGGCTGGTGGCGCTGCCGCCCTAGTTACCATGCCACTGGACACCGTCAAGACGCGGCTCTAGGTCATGGAAGCCGGGGCTCAGCCGACGTCGCTTGTGGCCGCGGCGCGCGCTGGTGCTGAAGGGCAGGTGGGTTGCGTGCTCGCGAGCCTAACGAGCCAGGTCAAGCCACACTTCTTAACAAGTTTAACCAAGTCGAGCCGAGCCAGCTCGTTATCCACCCCTAGTTGGGCCCCTTCGACCAGCCATCCACGGTGGCCCTTGGTGGCCAAAATGGCCACAAATGATGTCAAGCGCGCGTACGAGGGACTGCATAGGTGTATTTGGCCCTGACTTAAAAATTAAGCGAGCAGTACGGATCGGCAAAATCACCAAATCATCTCTGCAAAGGCCGAAGTCGTGTTCCCATAGTCACCCTCACCCCTCAGCTCCTCGCTGTCGCCGCCGCCACCGCTTCCTAGCTCGTGCCACCATAGCCTCCCTTACCCTCTGAGCTTGATGCCAATGTGGTCGACGCCGAAGACACCACTCTGCCCCTGAGCTCCATGCCACCAGGACGAGCCGTGGTCACCTCTGACCCTGCTCTTGCTTTCCTTCCTTGGTCACCTATGGGGGTCCAGTTGATGTGGTTTGATCCAACTTTTTTTTTGGAGTACACACGGGATGCACTCACACACACACACCACACTCACACCCACACACACACACACACACACACACGCACGTGGGTACGTCCTAAAGACATGGCTAATCTAGAGCGGGGGTTAGGACCCCCACGGAGCGCGGACACACGCTTTGACCACTGAACACATTCATGTGTACGTGTACTATTCCTAAACCACCGAAATGATAAGATGAGACAACCTAGGATCGAGTCCAGGCGGGTTACTTGCACGCTTGGCGAAACAACCAACGGAGCAAAGCTCGGTCCTCTGGTTTGATCCAACTTATGTGGTGATTAATAAGACATGGGCTACACAAGTAATTAGCCGAGATAACTGGACTTGAGGCCTAACCCGAAGAGGCCCGTTTTTGCGGCAGTAGCATTCCATTCCCACTCACACTCACTCGAGGTCCCTTGCCCAGTGGAGATGGTGGCGGTCGCGGCCCCGGCCACGCCGACGCCGGAGTGGGCCACCCAGGATCCCTGCCTCATGGGCATCGATGAGGATGGCCGTGGGCCTGTTCTCGGTAACCGTCCATTTCTCGATTGTTCTGTTAATTTTTAGCAAATAGTTTGGTGCATGGACTCACATCTGTGAGGTGAAGTTTACCCTTCTTCCCTTCTGGATGTGTTCTTCTTTATTTCTTATTTTTTGGTTTTATAAATCTGCAGTAAGTTAAAGTGAATTTGGTCATACCTCATCTCGACGGAAATATGGAATCTTGCCTGAAAATTTTAGTTGATTTGTACACATTCCCATCCGAAATGTCTTGAGCAGAAATTTTAGATGGAATCTTGCTATAAATAGTAATTGCTTCGTGTTATCGCTGCCGCAGGTCCAATGGTGTATGGCTGCATGTTCTGCGCGCGTTCCTACTGTTATGAATATTGTGTGTATATTGAAGAGGCCTAATGGGCAATATATATAGGAGTACATGAGGTGTATGCCATATACAGATAAGGCAATACACAAGAGTCCCTATTCTATCTCTAATATATCTCTAACACCCCCCGCAAATGCAAGGCGTATGCAATAGCATTGCATTTGGAAAGGGTTGACACTAAAATATGAAAAATTCAAAGTCCGAGTCTTGATAATGTCGTCGTAGCATGCAGCTCTTGGAAAATGTCGATAAAAGATCTCCGTCGATCGCGGCAACATGACGAAGAAGATGATGAAACCGACAAAAAGATAAAATTGTCAAGTCGAATAGGAATAGATAGAAGCATGGCGACGCAGTCGAAGCCCAAGGCAGCGGCGCGATGCACAAAAGCGCAATAAAGACGCAATGCACAAGAAGCGTAATAAAGACGCAGAGAGCACAAGAAGCGCAACAGATGCACAGTGCAAAAGAAGCGCGACGCAATGCACAAGAAGCGCAACAGAGGCGCAGTGCAGAAGAAGCACGGCGTAATGCACAAAAAGTACACCGGAGACGCAGTGAGAAAGAAGCACAGCGGCCTTAAAAGCGGGGCGACGGATCTTCAGCGGTTCGAAGAGAAGAACAGCGGCTGCTGCCATGCAAAAGAAATTCCTATACTTCTATGACAGACAATAAATTTGTGGACTCGCATGACATAAACGAACTCTAAAATTGATTGATACGGATTTGGATGGACGCAGCGGAGAAAAAATAACACAAAGAAAAACCTAAGAATAATTAGCAGCAGATACTAGCAGCAGCAACATAATCAATCTCCACCACCGACTGCCAAACAGCAAAGAGCAAGTAGCAGCAATGTCACTAGTCGAGAAGCACCACGTGCAGTCCAATATGGCCAAAGCAGCACCCCGCATCAAAATATCTCCCCATGTTGTAGCCTGACTAGCCATCCACCCATCCAATGCTCTCTCGCACACGCACATAGCAAAGCAGCAAGACTCCCATCCTGCCAGGACTCCTCCATCCTCCGAAACAAGGCCCCCAACCACCTAGCAGAACTGCAGAAGTGCCGTGAGCTCCTTGGATTCTTGGAGGCAATGGATTCCACATCACCCTTGATGACGAGGAAGTTGCGGGCCTTGTCGAGGATGCCAAGGGATCTGAGCTTGGCGTTGTAGTCGTCCCAGGTGACAAGCCGGCCGTCGATGCGGTACTCGCGGGGCGAAGAAGACGACATCGACTGGCACGGCGTGGATCCGAGTCGGGGAAGAGCCTAGACGTCGGCAGATCCGGCTCAGGGCGTCGCAAGGGGGAGCCGAGGCGACGGCGGGGCAGCCGGTTCCGAGGCAGTCCAGCGCGGATCCGGTCAATGCGGGCTCGGGGACGGCGTCAGCGTGGGCTCGCACGGAGCAGAGAAGGTGTTGACGCGCGGGCTTGTGGCATCGATGAAGTGTCGCGCAACCTCGTCGAAGCGGCTGACAGATCCGGCGCCGGGTAAAGAAGACGCCAACCCCCGAGACGACAGCAGCCCGGTGGGAGAGCACGGGCGGCAACGAGAGGCCGCCCCCCGGGAGCGGAGAAGCTCCTCCCAGGGGCAGCGAGCAGCGGAAGACGAGCGCGCGGCTACGAGGTGGCGGCTACAGTAATCCTAACCCTAACCGTGGCTCTGATATCATGTTATGAATATTGTGTGTATATTGAAGAGGCCCAATGGGCAATATATATAGGAGTACATGAGGTGTATGCCATATACAGATAAGGCAATACACAAGAGTCCCTATTCTATCTCTAATATATCTCTAACACCTACCATGACACTCTTGCCACCCTCAAATTTGCAGGTCTCTACTCATGTCTTCTTCTTGTCCTTTAAAAATGTAGTACTTTACTTGACCATTGTGTTAGTTGCAATGCGCATTTCGCTTAACTCGTGAAGCATACAGAACATAATTTAGTTTCAACAACAAACTACTATACTTCTCTGCAGCCTGCACTGAGAGGGTAAGGGGGTAACTGGGAAGTTGGAACACATTATCTTTTCAAGGCTAATTCAATCTGCCTCATATTTAGTTATTGCGTAATGTTGATTTGGGCAATAGTGCATTGATTTTGGAAGAAAGAAACAAGCATATTTTTTAAAAAAGCTGATACAGTGAGCACGAACTGTTAAGTTTATGGAGGACAGAAAGAACACCTAGGCTACAAACATCTTATATGCTCTTGATACAACCTGTTTAATTCTTGCTATCCTCTTCATAGTTCCCTCTTTTCATTTTTTTTTTTAAAAAAAACTTCAACTTCTGTCATTTCAGGCCTCCCATATTTATTTGTGGCATGGTGCATGGATGTCAAAGTTTGGGGTGGCCAAATCTTGAATTTGTTTTGGTTGTTTTATCATGTTTACCATTCTACAATTTTCAAGTCCTAGAGCAGGATGGTAACATGACTTACCATGAGTCCTGGATAAGATGAAGTGTTAAAACGTATTTGATAAGTTGTGCAATCACCTACACTCTGCAGCAGTTTCATTGCAGTTAACTTGTTTAGCTTATTGTCCTATTCTTCTTTGTCGTAGCAGAAAGACTAGACAGACGGTACAAGGTGATGGATAAGTCTCTGTGTTGGCTTTTGCCGCCCTTCAAGGACAGCATCCTTGACTGGCGGTTAGCATCTCTTTAGGACAGCATCTTTGGACAGAGCATCTTGGACTAGCTTTAGGACTAGCTTTAGAAGACAGAGCATCTAGGACAGAGCATCTTAGACTAGCATATGCTTGGCATATGCTTGGCTGATTAGCCCTATAAATATGTATCCCCAACCTCTCAGGTTGGCATGGCATTGTGAAGAGAAATATACAAGAAAAATTGCCCCATCTCTAAGTGTCATCCTCTCCATGAGAGTAAGGATCTTGCTATCACCAATAGTAAGAGTCCAAATGAGTAACAAGTGGTATCGAGCTTGTGTATCCTGTGCTGAGCATCTCTGCTCATCTCCTTCTCGGCCTCGCAGCAGCCCAAATGCAGAGCAAAGCTCGCACCCATCCCACGCTCACTCCTATCCGAGAGGCGGCGGCTCATCGAAGCAACCCTCTCTCCACGCAACACCCCGATGGCGCGCCATGTCCGCAGAGCGATCTCGGCGTTCGGCCGCCTCGAGCACGCGGTGTCGTGAACGGCCGAGCTCGCCGCGGCAAGCAACGGCAGCGGCGGCGAACGACCGCGCAGCGCGCAAAGGCATCGGTGGCGGCAGCGTGGTAGCGGCGGCAGCGGAGAGTGGAAGGCGGCGAGCTGCGGTCGCAGATGCGTGCGGCGCGCAGCAGAGGTCAAGGTCTGCGCGCGGCGGCAGCAGCTCCATCTCTGCGATGGCAGCGACGCGGACCTTGAGCGGCCCAGAGAGGCGCGGCGTGAGCGGCGCGCGATGGCGCAGCCGCGCCGCGCGCCACGAGCTTAGCGGCGATCGAACAGCGCGGTCGCGCTGATGGCGCTCGAGGAGGCGCGCGACGGCGGTGGCGCTCTGGAGGCGCGCGCTCGGCGGTGGCGCTCTGGAGGAGGCGCGCTCGGCGGTGGCGCTCTGGAAGAGGCGCGCGACGACAACGGCGAGCGGGTCGATAGAGCGCGGCCTTCACGAGCGGCGTGGCTCTCTCTCCGGACGGCACCGTGGTTACCACGGGTTCCGGTATTGCCGGGGGCGCCGCCCGGCGGTGGGTGGCCTACCTCACCAAGGCCAACTCGTCCGAGTGGGCGTGGTGATGAAGGTGAGGCTCAGTGCGGCACATGTGGGAGGCGATCCGACGGGCGGCGTCGACTACGACCAGACCGGCGGCGCTGGATGCCCTCATCGCTGCGATCCCGCCGAGATGCGATTCGCTCTCCAACAAGCGATCGCCAAGGAGGCTTGGGACGCCATCGCCGCGCACGCGCGCCAGCCGACCGCGCCGCAAGTCCACACTGCGACACGCCGCGCGGAGTGGGAGACCACGGCCTTCAAGCGGTGAGGACGTTGATGACTTTACTCCGTCTCAACACTCTGCTGCGAGGTTGGTACGGTTCGGCGACGACACCTCGGCGAGAGAGAGGCGCCGAGAAGCTCTTTCGCTGCGTCCCCGAGAAGTACAAGCAGATGGCTCAGTCGATCCAATCTCTGCTGGACCTCTCCACGATGTCGATCGAGGAGGCGATAGGTCGCCTCAAGGTCGTCAACAGTGATGAGCCACAGTCTCTCTCGGGACCCGTCACCATTGGCGGGAAGCTCCTCCTCACTCGGGAGGAGTGGGCTGCCGGCCAAGGTGACAGGAAGAAGGGGGAGCCTTCTTCCACGACAGGCGGCCGCATGCGTGGCAAGCGCGGCAAGCCGCGCAAAGACGCCCAGGCATGGGCACGAGGACGTGCCGAGGGTGATGACCGTGGGGCGCCCGAGGCGGCGCCGGCAAGCAAGCAAGAGCCGCGAGACGACTCTTGCTACAAGCTGCGCAAGCTTGGTCATTGGGCGAGTTGTCGGCGATACCACGACGCGGCCAGGCCCACGTCGCGCAGGCGGAGGAGGAGGAACAACCGGCTCTGTTCATTGCTCAGGCGAGCATCGAACTACCTCCAGCGGCACCGGCCGCAACGGCTCTCCTCCACCTTGACGAGCCAAAAGCACACGCCCTCCTCGGCGAAAGTTCCGCAACAGCGAGAAGACCGACGGGTGGTGCCTCGACACCGCGACACCCACCACATGACCAAGGCGGCGGAGTTCTTCTCCGAGCGTGACTCAGGCGTTCGAGGCTCTGTCAAGTTTGGGGACGCCTCCGGCGTGGAAATCAAGGACGACGCTCTGCTCTAGGATCGGGATGGCTCAGATTCCTCACAAGGAGACACACAAGACTTAGGGGGAGATTGATGGATAAGTCTCTGTGTTGGCTTTTGCCGCCCTTCAAGGACAGCATCCTTGACTGGCGGTTAGCATCTCTTTAGGACAGCATCTTTGGACAGAGCATCTTGGACTAGCTTTAGGACTAGCTTTAGAGGACAGAGCATCTAGGACAGAGCATCTAGGACAGAGCATCTTAGACTAGCATATGCTTGGCATATGCTCGGCATATGCTTGGCTGATTAGCCCTATAAATATGTATCCCCAACCTCTCAGGTTGGCATGACATTGTGAAGAGAAATATACAAGAAAAATTGCCCCATCTCCAAGTGTCATCCTCTCCATGAGAGTAAGTATCTTGCTATCACCAATAGTAAGAGTCCAGCGAGTAACACAAGGTACGTTTTTGTCTTGGTAATAGACCGAAGGGAGGAGAACCAAGGACCCCGGACATGTATGTGTATTGCTCATGTGTGAAATGGGAGAGTCCTAAATAAAGACCAGAAAGGGCGAGGCTGAACAGGGTTGCTGGGACAGTATTTGCACAGAGATGGGCTGTGGCAACCACAAGAACAATGCCACTGTATGCAGTACCATTTCTCGACCAATGCCTGCTTCCCTCATTGAGCATCCTCCTGTGAGTTGCATCGCAGTTGACGCATCACTACGTCGCTCGTCTGCAATTCTGGATTTAGTGTATGAACAAAAGGAACAAAAAATCAAAGTAAACTATGCACGTCAGAGCATCAACATATCCATTGTCTTCTAGTCAAATCTAAGTAAACTATGCACGTCAGAGCATCAACATATCCATTGTCTTCTAGTCAAATCTAAGTAAACTATGCACGTCAGAGCATCAGCATATCCATTGTCGTCTAGTCCGGTTAGGATACCTGGCTTTCACCCAAGCGACCCGGGTTCAAATCCCGGCAATGGAATACATACATATTTGTTGGGCTTTTTTTCTATTATGCTCCTCATGCCAAGGCTCTCGAGCCTTTTTTTTTCAGAACGGATTTGTTAATTTTCAGTTGTCTGAAATTTTCTTATCCATTAGTCATCTAAAGTTGCACAGTATTAAATCTAAAATTACAGTACTAAATGCTGTGCAATTTTAGCACAGTTCTACTGTAATTTTTAGTTCTATTTGTTTTTGTATTTATTTTTTAAATTTTTTATTTTGTATTTGTAGGGTTGTAGGGTTCACCTAGATTTACTTTTGTCTAGTTTAGAATTTTTTTTGTATTTTTCTTGTAATATTTTTATTTATTTTAGAAAGGGACAAATTTGATCCATAGAATGTTGATCCAACGGTGAGAAAACGTGACCGATAGATAAAGAAATTTCAGTCACCTGAAGAATAGACACTACCTTTTCAGAAACGATCCACTCAGAAAAAAATGCAGATTCCAGAAGTGATCCAAGCGCGAACAATCACCGTGCGGAAGAAATAAATGAAAAAAGAGGAGAAAGGGAAAAAAAATATATTGGAATGAATTAATGAAGGTATGGAGAAGCTTATACCTGCTATTTCGGGAGCTCCCGTGGTTGTAGCATTGGTACTAGCAGAAGTAGTATTCAGAAGAACAAGAAATGGAAACGATATGACGAGAAACATCCATGAAAGAGCACGTAATCTTCCTCCTCGATTCCGTGCGCTCACATGTCTTGCAATTCGCAAACTTGATTTGCAAAATGCTGCGTTGTGAAGGGCGAGAGGAGGAGCTTAATCTTGACTACGGTGTAGTGGAATAGAGGATGATGGGTACGGCGGCGACCCCGTCGTCTAGGGAAGAGCCATGACCCCGTCCCGTTGGCTGGGCCGATGGCCGGCAGAAATCCGTCCAACCTTCCCGTCCGGAGGTGGAGCTACGGCGAGCGGCGGCGGTAGAGGAGCCGTTGCACGTCGTTGCATCACGCTGACGGGTGAAAGACATCAGAATATTTTGGCTTCCTCCTCTTCTTCCTGGTTACCTCCTCCCTCGCTTGCTCCATTCCTCAGCTGTTCTTCCTCTACCTTGAATCCTCCCATTCTTCCCCAATCATATGGGATGATCATGATGAATCGATGATGGGTTTGGTGGTGGTGGTGGTCTATATGAGAAGGGAGGAGCTGCTTCAGTTTTGGCGATTTTTTTTTAAAAAATAATACATCATTTTTTGAAATGAAAAATAAATAAATATTTATCTAGAAAAATTACATGAATAATACCATATCGCCAATTCATTCAGCGACATATATCCTGTCGCCAATTCGTTTGGCGACAGAAGCTCTCCGTCATTTGTCGACAGGAGATCAGTCATTTGGTGACCGGATATTATTCATGTAATTTTTTTAATAAGTATTTATTTTTGTTATTTTAATAAAATGATGTATTATTTATAAAAAAAATCCAGTTTTGGCTATGATCCCTTTTCCCCTCGGGAAAAAAATCCTATAGGACTTGGTCTACAACTCCATCAATGTAGACCAACTCTACCGTGTGACACGTGTCTTTTCACGAATCTCAAAGCGCACAGCCTCATAAATCACTGATGTGAATTTTCACGAATTTAATACTGAAGGCTAGCATGTCACGCTTTGATATTCGTGAAAAAACACGTGCTACGTGATGAAGTTGGTCTACATTGATAGAGTTGTGGACCAGGTCCTATAAGATTTTTTTCTTTTCCCTGCACCCAGCACCTGCATTATTGGTGGGGGTAAGAATAGACAGGGCTGTCCCCTAGGAGCTGCAATCAGGTTGGATTACCCCCAGAATCGCGCATTTCAATCTTATGACCACAGTAAAACCACTCCCTCCCATGATCCCATCGAGTCCAACTACCGCGGTAAAAACCATGCGCAAATCAGATAAACAAATGTCTAGAGTTTGGCACATCCAGTACTGCAAAGCCTTGAATTATATCTTAAGAGTACAATCCTGTTTCTTCAACGCAAGGTATTTCTATATTCGATTCGTAAGATTCGATGTTAGTTGTCCCGAATGTTAGTTGCCCTAATGGTTGGGACCAGCACGAGCAACAATTATCACTGCCCGGATTAGATTATTCTAAGGAGCCTTCTACTGCACAGACGACTCGGAAAGACTTTAAGTTTATGTCGATTTTCACAGCCCTTAGATTCTCATTTTGTCGCCCTCTGTTTTTGCCCTTTTCTATTTATGTTTTAGTCGATTTTTATGGGCCAGCCTTTATCGACCCTTAACGGGTCTGAAATTCTCGAAACACCACATATTAACGGTTTGCTCCATCATGGACCGGCCCATTTAGGATGAGTTTCGAGCCTGCGACCTACAAAACAACAAGAAGCCCTAGGTGAGTGTTACGCCACTCAATTCATACTTTGGAATCCATAGACTGCCTTGCTTCTTCTCCACCAACTCGATGAAGTGGATGGCATCCAATATTCGTTTGCTTCTTCTCCACCGATGCAATCTAGTATATGCCATGCAGTAGTCATTTGCTTCACGTCTACCAATGCAATCAACTAAATGGCATTCGATATTCCTTTCGTTCTTGTTCACACATTCAACAACAAAAATGAGAGAAAAAAAACATTGCCCAAAGTTACACATGTTTACTTTCAAATCAGATCATGGGTTCACATAAAGAAATCTTACCACACGCACATGGGTGCCATCTCTAAAGTTGGAGTTACTCACTTACTCGTGAGAGCATGATGACATGTCTGAACTTATTCTGAATAACTGAATTACCCAACCATATTAAAAATTCAGTACCCTAACATGGGAAAAAAAAACTGAAGAAACTGAAATTAATCTACCAAGGGCAGAAATGTCCTAACCCAAGTGAACCCTGACATAAAAAAAAATTCAAAAAATGATGAAACATAAAGCATTCTATCAAGAACATAAATGTCCTCCGCCAGGTGAACTCTCACATAAAACATAATTTTTTTTAAGATATAGAAATTTTCTACCAAGGACAGAAAGATCCTGACCCAGGTGAACCCTAACATAAAATAAAAAAACTGAAAAAACATAATTTATTATAAATTGAAACAAAAGGTCATGGAAATTGCATTGTACAAGAACTAAAATTGCACATTGCATGGGGCCTACAAGTTTAGTTAAAATGGTATTCAACTTTTAATCTGACATATGTTGTTCATATGTAAATTGTGTAGTGAATTGGCAACCGAATAATGAGTTAATGACCATGAAGACATTACGATGGCATTGATCCCATTGTGACATCTTCTGAAATGGATTGCACAAAATTTTAGACAAGACGTAAACACATATTTGATTTGGCCAAACATGAAATCTGTAGAATACACACTTACGAAATTATAACTAGAAATACAAAGATAAAATAACTAACAATAAAATTTTGTAAGAAGCACATATATGACCATATGAACCTAAACAAAAGCCACTAAATTACTGACCTAGGAGAAGCACATGCAGAAAAATAGAAATATGATAACGACACTAAATCAATTAAGTCAACACTTGAGACTAAATTACAAAAGAAGAAGGGCATAAAGATAATTGCATTGGAAATGTATTAAAATTGGACAATATACTGAAATTTTATTTCAAATGGTATGCAAGTTATAAACTAACATAATTTAAACAAAGGTTATCTACAAGTGGTTGTTAAAATGTCATATGCATGGTCAACTTACAACTAAATGTTGTATTCATTGATCACGAAAAAAAAGGAATCCAAATTTGGCAAACAAAAGGTATAATAAATATTTGAAACATAGTACATACAATTTGTTTTGCACCATGCAAACACACAATTTCAGTGAGATAACCTGAGTTGTTTTATGACATTACCTGATTTGCAAAATTAAAAATACAGGAGATCGACAAGGATATCAAACACGGCGAACCAGCAAACCTCAAAAGAGTAGAAAGCATGAATGTTAGTTTGAATGTCAGCAATATTTTAGGGGAACATAGGGCGTTTTCACACATGCAGATACAAAACCAGGTATATTCTAATGCATGCAAAAAATTTTTGTAAAAGTTGCACTCACATTACTATAAAATTGCACATCCATTACAAATGCAATATTAATATGTATGGTCTACAATTTTTTCGATGATAACAAATTATTCCAAAATTTGTAGATGTCCACCTATGCATGTCAAATGGATTCTCCTGACCAAGTTTTCACTCAACAATTGCTGGGTTTTTAGTGAACTAGTTCATTGTAAGAAAAAAAATTAAAAATAGTACAGAACATCCAAACTGCCACAATGGGGAAATAGTAGCACCAGCTATTGAGGTGGCTAGGCCTCCAATTTGCCTTCACTTGCTAGCGAGTAAGCATAGAAAGCTCCGTGCTATCAGCAACACCTGCAAATATCACAAAAGTTGTTCAGCTCTAGTCCAAGCTGCCATGTAGAGATCTCGAAGAATTATGGTACCTTTTACAGTGAAGAAACTAGGATTCCATGTTGTGCTTTTCATTAAGTTGAAACCACAGGCTTCTTCCTATGTATAGAGATCACTCCCCTCTTTCCATAGCTTTGAGCAATCCAAGACACTTTCTCCATCTTGAGAGATATTCTCTGTCACATGTGTTCATGAGTAATGAAGAACAAGTTCTAAATTAAAATAATGGCATTGAATTCATCACTAACTGGTGTAAAGTCGTCATTAACATGTGAACAACCAATGAACACAACATACACTCATATGTAGTTAGTTCCAAGTAAAATTAAGAGAAAACCCTCTTGTTTGAACAGAACTACCAATGAACAGTCGCATGAAGCACATACATAAAAAGCCAAGGTCTCCGCCCACTGGTGAACAGAATCAAATTGTGGCTAGCAATACGCCCAATCCCAGGAAACTGGAGGGTACAAGTCACTGACTTGGTACAAATTAAGCGTCAATCGCGCAAGGAAACAACAAGCTCTCAAAAGGATTATGAAAGAATTTGTAGGGACCAGGAACAATAGCTAGGCGGACAAAACCTAGCAAATTATACACACTCATGTACTAACTTTGATGGTTGTCAATTATGTAAAATTACTTGATAAAGATCACTCGAGAACCCTAGCATTCTTACTTTAATTGCAACAACCATCTAAAAAATAAGACTGAAACACCCCAAATGAGCAGATCCACATATATAGAACTCTATAAACATAACAAAAAAAATAACTTGAAAAGGAAACCTAACAACCGGAGGAGACGCCGATGAACACGTCCTACTAGGCTCACCTAGCTTCCCAATGCTGCCGCTTGCCGCCAATCAAGTATTCAATCCTTCACTGCTCAGGTACCCCTAATGTGAGCAATGAGAAAAAAAATAGCAACCACGAAGCACAAATTTGCAGCGCTCACCGCCAAGAAGCCTGTGACCACCAAGAGGTCCGCTAGCCGTGAATTGCCGATCACTGCCTTGTTCTCTCCGCCCTCTCTCTGAAGGGGAAAACAACAGACAATGAGTGAGCTGAGCTACTGTCCTAAAAGAATAACAGGTCCAGGTTGAACAAGACAATCCTGAGCTACTGTCCTAAAAGAATAACAGGTCCAGGTTGAACAAGACAATCCTACAGCAACGCGGGCCGTAATCCGAGATAGCTAGCATACGCACCTTAACGCAAGATCCGATGGTCAAAAAATCGACTGAGAACTTAAAAAAAAAACAGGCGAATGTGATTTAGCCAAACCGTTTCTCTAATGGCCCAAATAGAAACTAAGCATGGATTACTATCGTTAACCACGCCTACAATTGGGACTCGTCACGCTTTAAACTAGGGCTCGCCATGATGAGCTTGGAATGAGCAGTGTTGAAGTTAATCCAGCGGCTCACTGTTTCTACTTCAATTAATGGTTGTCGTTTCTGGGCATTAGTGTTTCAGTTTCTTCTTTGTTTGCATTAGCATCATTAGTGCCTTTCATTGCTGCCGTTTCTTGCATATGCTAGAACGTGCAGCACTAGTGTGTGTTTATTGCTTTGCATGAAACCGTTTGTAGTCTTTTGATCAGAATAAAAGGAGAAGGAAAACAGTGAAAAGCAACGGCAGTTTAGTAGCACCAAAAATCAATTGTGTGTTCTGTTTGCTGTCCACGCTAGCGTGTGTTCTCGTGTCCAGGTGTTCTAGCGTTCGCCGGTGGCAAAAGATTGCCGGTGATCCACGACAATTGGTATATCGTCATGGTCCTCCCGCGATCCGAGCTGGGCGAAAACCTTGGCCTTGTGGATCTCGACGCGGCACGACGATGCGACGGACCTGGCGATTCGTCTGGCAGTGCAGCGGAGCTGGGCGGCGACGGGAATGCCAATGATCCGGACAGTAGCGAGCCATTCGTCGTCAAGTACACCTCAGAGTACATCTTCGGCACACCGCGAGACGATGCGGAGACACCAGCGCACCCAACTCCTTCCCCTACGCCCGCGGCGACTCCAGGACCCACCACGTCGCCCACAGCTGAGCCAGTCGAGTTCGTCTCGCCACCGCTCGATCATGAGGAAGATCTGGACGCGAACCACGACGACGCTCCACTTCGGTTCCGCGCCATCGACGCCGTCATCGGACCAGCCTCGCCGCCTGGGCTTGTGCCCCGGGTGCTCGACGAGGAGTTCTGATTCACCACGGCGACGAACTGTCTCTCTTCAGGCGAGCGAGCGCGAGGCGGTGGCGTCGGCGATGCACGATGAGATGAAGTCAATCGAGGACAACAACACGTGGGAGCTCATCGCGCTCCCCACTGGGCACCGTGCGATCGGGCTCAAGTGGGTCTTCAAAGTGAAGCGCGATGAACACGGCAATGTCATCCGGCACAAGGTGCATTTGGTTGCCAAAGGCTACGTTCAGCGCGCGGGAATCGACTTCGACGAGGTCTTCGCTCCGGTCACGCGAATGGAGTCCGTGAGGGCACTGCTGTCTCTGGCAGCCCACGAGCGCTGGGAAGTCCATCACATGGACGTGAAGAGCGTCTTCCTCAACGGCGACCTCAAGGAGGAAGTGTACGTGAGCCAGCCGCCGGGTTTTGTCGTCAACGGCAGCGAGCACAAATCTGCGTCTTCGCAAGGCGTTATCGGTCTCCGACAGGCACCGAGGGCCTGGAATGCCAAGCTTGATGCGTCCATGACGTCACTTGGTTTCCAGAGGAGCAGCTCCGAGCACGGCATGTACATGCGGAGCCGAGGGTCATCGCGGCTGGTAGTCGGGGTCTACGTCGACGACTTGATCATCACCGGCACCAACAACGACGAGATCGTGGCGTTCAAGCTCGAGATGAAGCGCGTCTTCCTCATGAGAGACCTCGGGCTGCTGTCGTACTACCTTGGCATCGAGGTAAACCAAGGGCCAGGCGGCATTTCGCTATGCCAATCTGCCTATGCAGGGAAGCTGCTTGAGCGCAACGGCATGAGCACCTACAACTCTAGTCTGGCGCCGATGGAACCAAGACTCAAGTTGAGCAAAGAGAGCATTGCTCCACTTGTGGACGCCACCGAGTACAGGCGCGTCATCGGTGGACTGCGCTATTTGGTGCACACCCGGCCAGACCTTGCCTACGCGGTAGGCTATCTGAGCCGGTTCATGGAGAAACCACACGAGGACCACCTCAACGCTGTGAAGCGCGTGCTACGGTACGTAGCGGGAACGCGTGATTACGGTCTTCACTACACCAGGAGGGAGGATGACCAAGCTCGACTGGTCGGCTACAGCGACGCCGACATGGCGGGCGACGTCGACATGCGCAAGAGTACCAGCGGCGTCATCTTCTTCCTCGGCGGCAACCCCATTACCCGCGATCCTCCGCGAGAAGGTGGTGGCTCTGTCCTCATGCGGCGAGTACATTGCGGCGGCTCTGACCGCCAAGGCGTTTGGCTAGCTCGGCTCGTGTCTGACATGGTCGGCACGGCGTCTGGAGTGCCAGAGCTCAAGGTGGACAATCAATCCGCTATCGCCCTCAGCAAGAACCCCGTCTTCCATGACCGAAGCAAACATATCGACACTCGTTACCACTACATTCGGGAGTGCATCGACGGGAACAAGATCATCCTTCGGCATATTTCGACGGAAAACCAGCTGGCGGACGTTTTAACCAAGGCGCTTGGACGCGTGCAGTTCCAGCAACTGCGTGCGTTGATCGGCGTCAACAAGATCGGTGAGCACAGCAAGGACTAGGGGGGAGAATGTTGAAGTTAATCCAGCGGTTTACCGTTTCTGCTTCAATTAATGGTTGCCGTTTCTGGGCATTAGTGTTTCAGTTTCTTCTTTGTTTGCATTAGCATCATTAGTGCCTTTCATTGCTGCCGTTTCTTGCATGTGCTAGAACGTGCAGCACTAGTGTGTGTTTATTGCTTTGCATGAAACCGTTTGTAGTCTTTTGATCAGAATAAAAGGAGAAGGAAAACAGTGAAAAGCAACGGCAGTTTAGTAGCACCAAAAATCAATTGTGTGTTCTGTTTGCTGTCCACGCTAGCGTGTGTTCTCGTGTCCAGGCGTTCTAGCGTTCGCCGGTGGCGAAAGATTGCCGGTGATCCACGACAAGCAGGCTGCTTTTATAATCCTCCACTTGCGTTTGTCCAAGTAGGCAAGAGCTTTCTCCAAAAGCGATTCAGTACAGTCTAAAGTGGGGCAAGTGATGGAACCGAATGGAATGGAATGGAATGCTACGATTATGCTACTCCTGTGCAGCCAAGCAGGGTACGTCGCAACACAGAAAAGTAAGCGTAGGCCATTGCAGAGTTGTTGCTGCTTGCTTCGGAGTGATCTACAGCTTAGTGTGTTAGGATTGCTGTCGAAGTACAGAGCAGCTGGAAGATGTTGTGGTGTGCCGCAATTAGAGCGGCTTTAAACGTATAGGGCCCGGACGCATCACACACTGTAATAATCCTGTCGTGCCTTAGCCTGAACAATCAACAATGTGTTCTTGTTTCTCGCGGCAGAGAAGTACAAGAGGACGCCGAAATAGCCTTATAAATAGTTCTTGAACGGGCTGTTTTGGTTGGGGTCCGTTGATTGACAGTACCATTGAGTGTGTCCAAGAGAGCTTGCCAAAAAAGCAGGTTAATTTGTACTGTTACGAACTTAAATGTTTTTTTAGTCCTTGTAGATTGCTTACCTCGTGGTGGCCAAACTGCGAGAGGTTATCATTCTGCTACTGAAGTTATGAACTGAGGTTGAAGTTTCGAAAGCCAAAAGGAATTAAATTAAATTATTTTTTGTTGCCATCATCTGAGCCCACGCCCCGGAAGGTGCGAGAAATTGTGGTATTCAGCCACTAACTTCAGGCATTAAGTTTGCTTGGTGGATGCCGCCAGTGTAAAGTTCAGGCAGCACCGCAGCACGATGTTCATGACCTTTTAGGTCATTGATACTTTGTGTATGCACAATGTGCAAGCAAAAGCTGCATTACTTGCAGAGGAGCACAGAAACCTGCATTTGCATGTGTTCCTGTTTCAGTAAACTGCATACGGGCGCAGCAGATAACGACGTGATTTGGACCGTCCATTGACAGGGACGCCGATCCTGCTCAGTGCTCTGCTCGGATCAGTACTCCATTAGGGAGTTTTTGCTGATTTGGCACGTTTTTAAAAAAACGGGAAAAGCAGCTCCTGCTCAAGCGCAATTACAAAAATAGTATCTCCATAGGCTAGGTAAGTCACCTACCGGCTACAGCGGTCTCGCACTATAACAGGCATGGCTATTGCAGTCTGGTACCGTGAAAGGAAGGTGATAGGAAACATGCCGCAGCCCGAGCACAATATGTTCAGAACGGGGCACTGTAGCAGAGAAAAGTCATGTGCAGAACTGATTTTACTGTTAGCACTGTAGCGACAGTATCTGAGTAAAGAAAATGTTGTTTAGCACTATTGATTGAAGCTGTTTTCTGTGGTTACAGCTGCGGTACGATTCTTCTGCAGACTAGGAGCACGATACTAGGAGCACGATATATGGCTTTTTTAATTGTCATGGTGCTATTTTTTTTTTGCAATTTTGTACTAATGAAGCTAATTTTGCTATCACTTCCTTGGATTGATAGCGCAATACGTGACCTTTCTAACTTGTTGTGGTACTATTTTTACAATTTTGTACTAACAGAGCTAAGTTTGCTATTACATATGAAAAAAACATACCAATTCAGTCAAAGAATCCCTCTATTTGATATTGGTTGCATCTTGGCACAACAAATATCCAACCGCGTGTGCATCCATGTGCATCAAAACTCTCCGCTCATCGAGTCTTCGGCACGACGGCACGAGAGTCCATCACAAGCCGCGACCAGGTCAACGGGAGTCCTTGTATCTTCTCGGGCTCCGAGCCGGCCGATCGGCCGATCGATCACCATTCACCAGGCGCACAGGAGAAACCGCACCGACACAGGAGGCCACTGACAACCACCACCAAGGCTGCTTCGGCCAGCGCAATGGTGCAGACGAGAGCCGGAAACGCACGCCATGAAACGACCTCGAAACAAAGATGGCCAGTGCTGAATAGGAAATGCAGCGGCTAGCTCAGTCCTTTTCGCTTCGTACGATGGAGATATGTAAGGATGGCAGTACGATTTGCTCGGCGTTGCGCAGTCGAGGACTAAAGGGCCGTACATAACGTCGTCGGCTTTGGTCGAGGCTCGTCGGAACGCTGGCTGTTCCAGGACAAGCAGGCCTGAACACGAGATTATTTATATTCACGGACAGCATCAGTTAGTCCAAGTCCAGCGGCAGGCAGCGGCAGCGGCATGTGGCTCGAGAAGACGCCGGCGTGCGTGCCCGCGTCTGGCATCGCGCATGCTCGATCGCTCGGCTTACCTGCACACAACGGCGATGGAACGGACGAGCCACTCGTCGGCCGTTTGATTGATATGGCCTGTCAGTAGAGGAAAGGAGGCATGGTAAATCGATGTGCCTAATCTTCAGAAGAAAAAAAAATCGATGCGTCTGTCCCGCGCGATCTGTGACGCAAGATTCATTCGTAAGGGCATGTACAAGCTCCACGCTGTGCAGTGGCCCTAGTAGAGCTGGGCATTGGGCCGTCGCGTGCCGGCCCGGCCAAAGCCCGCCGTGCCGGGCGCGTCGTCTTTATGCGATTCGGCCCGGTCACCCCATGTGTCGTGCGTGCAGCCCACCTCGCATCCGGCGAGCCGAGCACGCCCAAAGCCCGTCGTCTTGGGTCGTGCGTCGTGCGTGCACCCAAGCCCAACCCTAAGTAACTATAGAGCGTGCGTGTGGAAGAGAGGAGTGAGAGGGAGGCGGTTGGAGGAATGGAGGAGGCGTGGAGAGGAGGTGGTTGGAGGCGAGGAGGGGAATCAGAGAATGTGATTAGGGATTGGGAATTTTGGAGCTGAGGCTCGGGAGAAGGGGTTGGGGATGGGGTTGGAGGAGCTCAAGAGGGATGTTAGGTTAGGCCGGGTGGCGAGAGGAGTTATTGGTTGGGCGAGCGGGGTGGCGGAGGAGGTTATTGGTTGGACCAGCCGAGATGGGAGTGATTGGCCGGCCGAGAGAGGAGGATTGGGCTAGAACGGAAGGTTGGGCTTATTTGCGTCGTGCGGCCAAACACGCCTAACCGATCGTGTCGTCTGCGTGCCCAACAGCGCATTCTCGAGCCCGGCCGCCACAATTCGTGCCGTCGCGCCGACCACCACGTGTCGTGCCGTGCCGTGTCGTGCTTAGACCGTACCGTGCCGCCCGTGCTTTGGGCCAGCCCGAAAAAGCACGGCCCAAGTCCCAGCTCTAAGCCCTAGACCTCCGCATCAGATTATCAGTGCCATCTCGATTCAATGGGCACCTCGTAGATGCTCAGAGCAGCCTGCATAAGTTGACAGCAGAGGCATCACTCGAGAAGATGCGCGGCGGCGAAGTGACACACAGCAGAGGCGTAGCTCGAGGAGACGCGCTGGTCAGTAGTTTCTGTTCATCGTGGTATATCTAGATTTTAAAGAAAATTTGTCTCACGTGGTTCTATGGATTTAGCCGATATTAATTATGAATACTAGAGTTTATGTGGTATCTCTTCAGGATATGTAGAATTTTTTTGGATGTGAATAGTCGTTTGCACTAAATAAAATGGCATCCCTGTAATTAGATTAGGAGTGTCTATGCTTCAGGTGATTGAAATTTCTTTATTTATCAGTCATATTTTCTCATTGTTGGATCAACATTCTATAAGTCATATTGTCTTTTTCTAAAATAGACAAAAGTATTATAAAAAAATACAAAAAAGTTTATAAACTAAACAAAAGTAAATCTAAGTGAACCTTACAACACTACAAATAGAAAAAAAATACGGAAACAATTAAAAATAAAACTAAAAATGATAGTAAAACTATGCTAAAATTACACATCACTTAATATTATAATTTTAAATTTAGTAGTGCGTAGAAGTCAACTATATGAAGGCAGCTGAACCACATGCATATGCCTTTTGACTCAACAGCTCCGAGTCCTTTATGTCGATCCGTTTTTAATGCGTGTAGACAACCACATGCATGCCACCACAGTATACATACACACTAAATCCGTGCAATGGAGTAGTATATCTTCATAGCCTGACCTGACAGGATTGGAAGTTTGTAACTTGACCAGCACCAGCCCTAGATTCCCTACGCTTCCGAGGGTTTGACCCATCACGTGAAAGGATGACGTACTGGTGTACACGTATGAATTAACTCATCCTGAATCGGATTAAATTTACTACAATGGAGAGAGGTGTATTAACTCATCTTAAAAACATATAGCTGGCTGTTAAGCATGTACAATAGTGTACGTCACTTGTTTGTAAATTCTGATATGTATGACACGAGATGATGTGAAGGAGAGAGAGGAGGCATAGAAAATTGGATCGTACCTCATGCAGTAGTCGACTGTAACACGAGAAACAAGATATATTGTACACGAATGAGCTGTCTATAAACTTGTAAAAAGACAATTCATTGTAGAATCTGTGTTGTGTATAGATAACGTGGAGGAATATTATAGACAACAGTTGTCTATAGCATTGTATATGCACATTACACAACAGGGCGCTCCTCGTTTTCCGTGCGGTTGGCCACTCCACCTACATCTCAGCATCGAGATGCCCGCCAAAAACACAAGAAGTGCGTGCTCACATCACCCTGCAGTGTGTGTGAGCGTGGCTCCAAATTGGATCGCCTGGGCAGGATGCTTTTCCCACTTCCTAGTTCAGAGAGAATCCTGCGCAAAAGCTAGGGATTTGCCCCATCACGCGTGCTAATTTCCTCGGTGTGCATCTCACCATCTTTCTTTTCTTGTTGCCAGCATAATTGCAGCTGTTTTTATTCATCTCTGAAACAATGCATGCACAAACTTTTTTTTCTTCTTCAAGAATCAGAGTAGAAAAGAAAGTAAAGTTCTCCTTCCGTCCTCTCTCTCTCTCTCTCTCTCTCTCTCTCTCTATAGTGTGCAGTGTGGCCTATACAGAGGGACGAAGCTAGAAATTTTATATCAGGGACAATTGAGCAAAAATACACTATATTTCATTTGATTTTAAGCGAAAGTTCTAAACACCTAATATAACAATATATTGCTTGACATTCATCCCGTGGAGGACCTATGGCCAAAATTTAGGAGATGCTAAAGGGACTTGCTCACCTGTTTGTTACTTGCCGAATGCCAAGTTGTCGGTCAGCGTTAGTCTGTCTGAGCACGGCTAGACTAGGGGTGCTAGGAGGTATACCATGAGCCGACCGTCAGTAGAGGGGCGGGGCTACCTCTGGATCCGCCCCTGCATTCATCTACCTAACGACCTACAAAAAAAGCTCTATATTATTTTGATGTCAAATAGTTGCATGAGAGTGAGACACACAAAGCGCAAGTAAAAAAGATAAGGGAAACTACCATGGTTAGTGTTTACTTAACCTGTGCTCACCCAAATTTCTTTGCTATGAATTATCACAAGTTCATGACGCACTCTTCAAGAATTCAATCATCTCTGGTTCGGAGGGTTTTTAAGGAGACAAAATGCAAAGGGGGGTGTTTGAATATGCTTGTAAAGTTTAGTCTGTCCGATAGTGTTCCTTCCTAATGCCTTGAGTATTTAGGATTGTGAGATATAAAAAACAGTCAAAAAGGTTATAGCTACTAGCTAATTCTTGATAATACAAGAAGATGAACTGATCTTTTGTGCATAAGTACATGTTAGTATTGATTAGATAACTAAGCATAACCTTTAGATTTTTAATATTTAAGCAATTAGAGGGACCATACATTAATTAGAGGACGATACATGTGTTTCTGTTTCACAAAAGATATGATGGTCTAATTTTGTTTTGAATCATGGGGGAGCCACTCCCGCTAGCCCCATGTTGGACCATACATGTTTTCCGTCCTGCCTAAATAGGATTAGATCATATACCGTGTTGTCTCCGTCCCTGCCTAAATATGGCTCTTGTAGCAATGGTGAACAACTTGGTTGGCTAGGTTGGGACCCGGACACTGGTGAAAATGATGGAGCAAACAGAAAGCTATTTATAAACGATGCCTGCTGCCTAACCGCAAGCAGCAAGTTTGCTTGAATCTTTTCTGACCATACAATAATATTCAACCCATCAGTTATATCTTGCTTAAACGCCTTCTTTATCCAATAAATTCCTGACAGTACATGTGGAGAATGGTATGTAATGATTTAGTGTCGTGACTGCATACATCACATCCATGCAAGCGACCACAAGAATCTACCTGAACAACTCGTCCTGAAAATAATATGGTCAAGATGCTGTCATGCACTCGTCTAAGTTGCAACAAAACAATTAGACTTTTAGTTTTGTTAGTTATCAGGAACCTGATATACTTAAGGGAGAGAGTCGATTTTTCTACTCGCTATACATATGTCAGGAGATGTGGACATAGGAGATGCGTGCGTTTCAGTTTTGGATGTTGATCTGATGAAACGAATTTTGGCTTATTATTATTATAATACTAATATAAAAGAAAGAGTTGATGATGGTGACGGTGGTGGTAAGTGGTCACCCCCCAACTCTCCCTTCCGCCTCTCTATAAATTCTCTAACAAAAAAAGGACAGAATGAATAGCAAACTCGAAGAGATGCGCGACGGAGCTAAGGGTGTGGTGTAGGTTGAGCGTGGAAGTGCGACACTGGCTTTGTCGAAGCTCGACCGAGCGCGTAGACAGAGCCGACGGCGTAGGCAGGCCGAGTCAAACGACATTGGCTCGACGTGCTAGAGTAATTGATTTTTTTTTTATCCGTAGCAAAGTACGACCATTCAACTAATGTCGGGATTCTGGGTATGGAACCCCGAGACCCTCTAGTCTCATGATCAGTAGCTAGCTCGCACAGTAGCAACATAGGTGAAATCATATCCATACAACAAGATTAACGATGAAGCAGTCGAATAATATTACTATTAGCAAAAGACCTTATGGTCATGGTTATTACAGGGTTGCCACGCAGGGCTCAACACCAAGAGGTTACAGACAGTGGAGAACAAAACGTTTGTGGAAGCCATCCGACGTGCCCACAGGCAATCGAGTGGAGGACGCGACCTAGCTCGCAAGGTCTTCGATGTACGCCTCTTCGTAGAACTCTGAGTCCCTGGTTCACCCTCCTCTACTGATCAAACAGAGGGCATAACACCGTGAGGGCATCTCCAATAGTACATTTATTGTCGTCTCTTAGCTATGCCACGTCAACAAAATCCTATGTGGAGGAGAGAGGGGGAGAAGAGAGAGAACATGCCGTCTCTTCAGGAAGAGACGATCGTACACGCGAAACAATACATGATGCATTAATCTACTCTAGTTGACATGTAGGCTCGTTTTAAAGAAAAATTATAAAATATAAATGTTGGAGAGTGTACTAGAGACTGTCTATTGGAGATGGTATCTCTAATGATGATGTAACATATGTTAGAGACAAGGTTGTCTCTAACTATTGGAGATGCGCTGAGTACTTTGAATGTACTCAGCAAGCTGTGAGGAATTGTATGCAAATAATATTCATACAGAGCTTGACAATAACAGCTTTATGGTTAATTTACAGAAATCAGTACTAGAAATATAATAAGTAGATTGCAAAGTACAGATTGAAAGATTAATACATAAGTAATCAAGTTCTTTAAAAACAACTCGTGAACACTCTGTTCACTTCCGAAACCACTCATAACCAACCACGACCACATTTTGAGAAAATCTAACCATTTACTTAAAATCACCAGGTATTGTCCATAACCAGGGACACAACTATCCGAATAGTTTTACACTCTGCAGAGGTTGTACAGCTTTACCCACATAACACAACTTCTCTAGTTGGTTTGACATCCGTCGATACCACCACTCACTACCTTAGTTGAGTAGTATAGAGAACGTGTCAAGGTCTTTACCCTTCATTTTGATAACTTTTTTCTGTAAAGTTGTATGTTTTCAATCAAAGCTTTGCTGCCTAAAGCTTGTGCGAGAAAGGCAAGCTAGAGAGGTTGTGCGTGTGGAGCCAGCCCGTGGTCCATCGAAAGAATGTCATTGAGACATTGACTAACTGCTGTAGTGATCAGTTCGACAACACCACCAAAATGCATGCAACGTTCCTCTCAAAAAGATTCAATTGATGCTAGCGTCGGTGTATGTCTACCACTAAATATTGTCCTCTTGTAGTTGTAGCGTCATGTGGACATGCTAACGTCACCCCACAACTTTTTTGCTTTTTTTTTTTAGAACATCACCCCCACCTTGCGTGACAAGATATGCACTAGAAAACGGATCATCTGTGTTGAAGAGAAAAAAACAGAGGGTCTACAATAACTAGTGTAGGACATTGTCTTCATCGTATAATCCAAAATAAATGGCCAAGATCGACCGCTACAGCATCAAAGCAAACAGTAGAATTTCTATAGTATTATTCACTACAGTATACATATATTGTTATGTTGTGTTTTGCTACAGTGTTACTACATAATACTGTGCATGTGGACTCAAAATACTGTTTACACGGTGTTCTATGCATTACCGGCCGAGAATCCGGATCCACCTGCGACTAGAGCTGGGAGTCGGGTCGTGCTTTTCTGGGCTAGCCCATGGCCCGGCTGGCCTGGCACGGCCCGACACGTGGCGGGCCGGGCTGGCACGGCACAAACGGTGGACCGGGCCGGGCCTGGAAAGCCATCCCGTCAGGCGGCACGGCACGTGTAACATCCCAAGGTTATGTTACCAAAATTAAAATAAAATAAAATCATTATTTTATTGAATTTTCTGAAATTTGATAGAGTTTCATTGCTTTATTTGAATTTCTGAAGTTTTAAAAGTCAAAATTTAAAATTTATTTGAAGTTCTTGAAGTTTTATTTGATTTAATCTGAAAAATAAAAATTTACTTAATTTTTAGGATTTTCTGGAAATTTAAAAAGCTTTTTCCTAAGTATTTTAAAGCCAAAATAAATTTATTTACAAAATTAAAAGCCAACTTTAAGTTGGGAATAATTTTATTAAGTCCAAAATAAATAAGGGAATTTCTGTGAATTTTTCCATAATTTTTTAAAATTAATTGCTATTTTCTAAAGCCATTTTGTATTACCAGAATTAAATCAAATAAGAAAAAGAAAAGAAAAATCAAAAATAGCTTTGGGCCGAAACCCAAATCCTTAGCCCAAAAAACCGCCCCACACGCGGCCCAGTCCAGCACGAGCCGCACGCGCCCACGCCCTCTCTCTCCACCTCAGTGACACTGGGACCCCACCCGCCAGCCACTCCCTTCCCCTCTTCTCTCACCGACGCGTGAGCCCCGTCTGCTTTCTTCTTCCTCACTCTCTTCTTCCTCGCGCAGAAACTGCCGACACCGCCATTTTCGCCGCGTGGGAACTTCGTCATCTGCCGTCGATTCGCCCGCGAGACCCGCGCAATGTGCGCACGAACTTGGAGCCCCCAACCGCCTCCGCCCCCACCTTCTCCCCCTCTCTCCGCGCCGGTTCGCTCGCACGCCTAACCGCCGCCGCCGTCGACCTCACGCACACGATCTCTCTCCTCCGTGCCCCTCCGCCCCTATAAAAGCGAGCCTCGGGAGCCCCTCTCCACTCCAACGCCTCCGCCACCATTCACTTCCTCTCGCTAAGCTCGCGCATCGGCGTTTTTCGCCGTCGGCGCCGCCTACTCGCCGCTTTAGCGCGCCACCGTCGGCGATCTTGCCCGGCCGCGCCACCATCGCCGCCGCGAGCCGCCGACCTAGTGCTCACCTCCACCTCGCCGGAGCATCGCTGTACCTCGTCGCCGCCGTCAACCCGCACATCACCACCGCCAAATACCTCACCGCCGACTATCGTCGTGCCCTCAGGTGACCAAACCATGTGCACCATAACCCCCGCACTCTCCTCTCTCCGATGAGCACCTCGCCGGAGCTCGTCGCGGCGCGTAGCGCCGGCGAGCTCACGGCCGAGCCGCCGCCGTTGCTAGGTGACGTGGCACGCCACGTGGGTGCTACTCACCGCCCCGTGGCGCCAACTCGATCCTCCTCACCGGCGTGGCGTACCACGCACGCACATACACGCCACCTCCCTCCCGTGCACTATTACGGTGCACCGGGTTCACCGTGGTCCGTTGACCGCCGTGGACTGGGTCCATTGACCCAGTAGGGCCCACCTGTCATAGACTCCGGGTTTTCATTTAAAAATAAATCCGGTCGAAAATCGAAAAACCCTGAGGACTGACGTCTTGCTGGCGCAGTAAAAGGATTTTTCTTTAGAAAAATAATTCAAGAAAATTTGAAAATTCAGAATTTAAGTTTTTAAATGGATTTAAACTTCAAAAATTCATATCTTTTAAATCCTAGCTCCAATTTGGGTGTTTCAAATTTCAAAATTTGTATAAAATCATTATCTAGCTAACTAAACTAAAATTATTTAATTTTGAGTTCATTTGACCACAAATTCCTTTAAACCCTAAATCCATCATTTCATGTAATTTCAAACTTCAAAAGCTCATATCTTTTGCATCCGAACTCCGATTGAACTCATTCAAATTTCTAAATTTATCTAAATTCAAGATCTAGCCAACTAAACCAAAATTATTTAATTTGGAGTTAATTTGAATCTTATTTGAATTTAATTTGAATTTGGCTTATTTTCGCGTATAGATTTTGTGACTTGAGAGTCGATTATGACGCTTTGAGAGCAATTATTTGAGCAAGCCAAGTTACATTCTTGATCATATTTGCACCCATTATTTAAAATTATTTAAATTCTGTTTCAAATTGTTATTTCATGCTTATTTATATTCAGTAATTTAAATTCCTGTTTTAAATTTATAGCTATGCCTAAAATCCTTTGTATGGCCAATTTTGATATCAAATCAAACATATTGTCACCCTAGATAAAAACCTAGTTGATACAATAGTATGGACTAGGATCATTTGGAAAATATTGTGCTTAGCCATGCTTATAGATCACATATGTCTCATTTGGGGAATTTCAGCCAAAAGTCAAATATTGTTTAAATTGTACCCTTGGCATTGGTGTGTCATGGAAGTTTTACAAATGCTTAAAAAACAAAATAAAATGATGGTTTGGACTTGGGCGAATTGGTGGTCTGGTGGGTGCAGGTTTATGCACGGGCTCAACTGGGTAGGTTGAGGCCCAGGGTTTTGTTGGTTGTCGCCCATGTCAGTTAAGGACCGGTCTTCGAGCCGCATCTTGCTAAGCCACATCGTACTACCACATGTCATGTATGGGCAGGACCTGGCTGAATAATTTGCAAAGCTCCATCATGGTCGTTCCTATTGATGAGGTGGGTAGTCTTTCATGACTTTTGTTAGTCCCACCTGACGCAAGAGAGGGGGCCTGAACTCTGCGGACGGGTAGTCCAAAGGGGGTGAAACCTTAGCGAGGGAGGACTATGGTGGAATAACGCATTGTAAAAGCCTTGACACGGGCTCTAGACTGCTTACCTAAGGTAGTGAGCTGTGGTATCGACGGATGCCAAACAACTAGAGAATTCATGTCTTGTGGGTAAAGTTGTACAACCTCTGCACAGTGTAAAACTATTCGAATAGCCGTGTCCACGGTCATGGACATGCTGACAAAGCCACTCAAAGTTAGATTTCGATTTTAAAATGTTTTTGTAAAACAGTTTGACATGGATGGGTGCCCATGAGAAAAGTTATGGGTGAAACCCCGGGTTTGTGCCCGTGTTTATGTTGGTGTTAGGTTGGTGCCTACACTATCTTTATCAGTTCAAAAATGAATTTTAGATTCTATAAAACTTGAGCTTTCGAACTTAGTATGATATTTAATGTCAAATGCTGTTCTTGCACAAATAACCCTATAAACCTTCCTTTGTTACATCCATTTATGCATGTCATTTTGTTATTTGACGGGTGTAACTTGCGAGCACGGGAGTTGTGCTCATACTTGCTTAATGCAAACAAATTTCAGAGGAGAAGAACTTCGCTTCAGGTGTGGATCATGACGACTAGGCCGCTACCCCAGTCGATTGCCTGTGGCAGATTGCTGGACCCTACTATTTCTTCATCGTCTTTCGCTGTGTTTATTTAATGTTGTCCTGTAAGGCTATCTGGTAATCAACTCTGTTGTTTATTAATAAATTTTAGCGTTTATGGTTGTGTTATCACATTTGTTTACTGTGTGAGCTAGCCACTGATCATGGGACTAGTTCAGTTATGCACAGAAGATCTGGGATGTTAATCCCGGGGTCTTACAGCACGGCCCGGCAAACCGTGCCGTGCTCGGGCCGGCACGGCGGGCACGTCTCCTGCCTACTCGCCTCCCGCGGTTACTTCGGCCTCGCCGGCTCCTGCCTCCCGCGGCTACCTCCTAAACAGCAGGCACACCCACATCCATCATCTTCCCCATGTGTGAACAACAACAAGCATCACAACTCAGAAAATAAATAGGGATGCGGCAGCCAGAGCCGGAGACGAGCCATGGGGATGCGACAGCCAGGGCCAGAGGCGAGCCAGTGGGGCGACGCTAGTGGTGCAGCGTGGGGGAGCCAGGGGCGCGCGCACGCTGGTGGGCAAGCGGGCAGGAGGCGCTGGGGGCGGAACGCACGGGTGGGCCAACCACCGAGCCGGGGAGAGGCGGCGAAGAAGGACAACTGGGGAGGTGCTTGGCATGCGAGGGAGCCGGCGGCCAGTGACAGCTCCATGGAGGTGGCGCCATGAGGAGCAACTTCAGTCGAACTGCCCAAGCATCCCAGGAAGAAAATAAAATGGGGATTAAAGAAGTGAGAGAGTGGAGAGAAAGTAGCGAGGTGGAAGAAGAAAGAGTGAGCCTGGAGCAGAGCTGTGGAGCATGTTCGGCTGAGGGAAGAGATAAGGAGAGAGAAAAGAGAGGATAAGGGAGAAAGAGAAATAAAATAAAGGGTTAAGTGAAAAAAGAGGAATAAGGTAAAGAGGTATATAGGAAAGTTCTAATAAAAATTAATAGTAATAGATTGAGTTGTATAAAAGATGAGAATTATTAAGAAGACGTGTTGGCATGTGTATATATTGGAGCAAATAATTGTTTACGCCGCTTACGGATAGATAGCCATAGACAGACCGGTAGAACATAAAAGCGAGCGAAACACGAAACGAGGCAGGCACAAGAAGAATAAAGATGACGGTCGCCGCCGCCTCCGCTGTCTATAGTTACTTAGGGCTGGGCTTGGGTCGGCACGGTGGGTTTTGGGCCGTGCTTGGGCCTGGCCGGAGGCAAGGTGGGCCGGCACGGCACGGTGGAGTGGTCGGGCCGAGCTGACACGGCACGACGCGGCCCGAAGCACGATGGGCCCGGCCCAATGCCCAGCTCTACCTGCGAGATACCGGAAAAAAATCCTATAGCAACTGTTCTAACCCTCTCTAGACTTTGACACTGGCAGCACAAATCCTGAAGCAACAACCCACCGCAATCCTTCCTTCTATCTCTTCCCCACCTCCGGCCTCCGGGCTTGCCGGCCGCCGTGCCCACCAAACATAGTTGATGACTTCCGCTTGCACCGCCCTAACGCCGCGTGCGCTTCCAGCGGCGGCAGACCTTGAACGATAGAGAGGAGACGACTGAGGTCGCGGTGTGCTAACCGGTGACGAGAGGTTGTATAGGGAGCGGTCACCGGCAGGATAGTCGTAGGAGTGTGGGCACGGTGGTCGGCGAGGCCGGATGCCAAAGGTGAAGGGGAAGCGATAGAAGCGGATAGCGATGGGCGATGCTTCAAGATTTGTGCTACCACATGTCAAAGTCTGGAGAGAGTCCAACTTGACGAGAGAATAGACCCAATCCTATATGATTTTTCCCCCTAGATACCCTCATATATACAAAGGAACTCACTGTGCATCACTGCATGCATTGCAATTCGCATGGATGCCAGCATGCACATTGTGTAGGTAACTGAAGTTGAAAAATTAGCTTGTGGATGCCCTGGAAGGCACGTACGATCGATGGCATCGATCAGTCTATCTCCAGCAGCTCGTGCATGCATGACCGGAGCAGCTAGCCTCGTCGTCAACAGAGAGACGAACAAATCCATATCCTCGATCTGCTCGCGATCACGCATGTACATCTCTAGCCGAACTAATGTCTACTTATCTAGTCTAGCTAGTTTATGAAAGGTAGATGTTTGTATGAGTTGCGACAGACGGAATTGTTTCCTTAGAATCGGCAGATATCTGTTTTTGTTGAGTCGAACTGCATGTGATGCTGCTTCCTCTCATGTGCGTGGATGGAGTCTGTCTGATGCTGATGGCGCGAGTGAAGTCCATCCGCACAACCTGGGCCTGCGACAGCGACACGCGAACCGTCGTCCTCCGCTTGGCATGAATCCGTTAACAATGTCAGAGCACGAGATATGATGCTGCCCTCGCCGTCGAATCGATCCAAACGCCTCTCGCGTCGGCTCTGCAACCGTACGTACTTGGCAGGATAACATCCATCCATCCATCATCAGGTGAGGCGAGGATGGATGGATATGGATCTTTTTTAAGGAAATACCCCTGCTATACAGTATTATATTAAGGTATGAGGCGATTCGTTATACGCTATTGGATAAATTCGAATCTTCGTAATACATCACTGGTGTCTCACCGATACATAAGCCAGGGTATTGTGCCCACATGTCAGTCATAAAATAAATAGCACATTATGAATCATACAGTTATTCAATGGTATATTATGAGTTAAGGTATTATCGAGTACAGGTGTCCTTACTCTCGCGTTGCCTCTTCTCTGCTTCCTCAGGTGCTGCTTTGTTGAGCGCGACGACGCCACCATCGCTGCAGCTGGATGGCACACCGTCGCCACAGACACGTTCGGTTGTAGCGCCTTGTCCTTGCCCGCTGGCTTCGCCGAGGGCGACGACGCCACCATGGCTGCAGCCGAAGGGCAGAACTACCTCCTTGTCCTTGCTGTGGCTCATCTACTACTGATCTAGTCGTCTTCCTTCTTTCCCATGTGAGACGAGACACAGAGAGAGAGACGAGGAGCTGACAGTGGCCCACAAGCTAACAGGGGGTATTGGATGTCTTTTGGCTAAGAGCTCACGAGGAAATAGCGGTCAACCGATCTGTTTAATAGTCAAAGTGACAGATGGTCACGGCAATGGCAAAAGCGGAGATGTAGCACAAATTTTCGATGGCAAAAATGAAATAAGCAAATGTTCGATGGCGTAAACGATACACACATTTTGAGTGGCGAGAAAAAATGTCCCGTAAAAATATATGAGAAGATTGGTAGATACCACTCAAATGTGCGCACTTGACTAGACTCAATTGCTTGCTCACTAAGAGTAAGATCTCTATGTATTAACTTTAATACATAATAAAAAAAATTATATATTTTTATGATCATAACTTCTAAGGCTAACGATCTAGTAACCTAGTGAATCATACGCGCGTTGTTAAGGATATGATATGAATTTTTCATGACCATGTGAATGTTTTTTTAGTGAAATGCACGGAAGCACTAAGAGGTATGATGCACCGGACAAATCCTGACAGAATATAAACATTTTTATGTCCAGATCGTTGTTATAATCTGGTAAAGGACGGTAGAAGCAAGAGTTACAATAAGTCTTTTTTTTTAAGATGCCATGAAATACTCAGAAACCTATAACACTCATGTCTAGAACATGGAATTATGGTCCTATTTGATTTGTTACCAACGTGAACCAAACTAAGCTTTGGTAATGCCAATAAAAATTGATTATCGTTTGGTTTGCTACCAATATTTTGTAATGCCAACAAAAATTGGTAACGCCAATGAAATCCGATGTCACACGTGAGCAATCCGAGGGTAAGGGAAATCGCTCACCAAAATTTTGATAACGCCAAAATTTAGCTTGGTCATAATCCAAACAATGTTTATTTTTATAAATTTTTGTTTTGCCTAAGTTTTATCTATACCAAAGTTTTGCTTGAATCACTTGTACAATGAACCAAACAGCCCCTTATATACCTCCTCCCCGCTCGCTGCCGACGCCGTTGCCAACAAGGACCTTGTCACGGTCTCGATAAGTATGGGCCGTCAAAGCACTAGAAATGCATATGGGCTGCACGCAACTCGCATGCAAGGGAGGATTTTTTTTTTTTGAAATAATATTATTAAAAAAATACAAAAATAAATAGTCGAAAAAAATTACAAAACCAGGTCATTGTCACAATTCCAAATGGTGACAATAGCCTAAAGAAAAGCGACAGTAGGTCAAAACAGTGTAGAAAGGTACCTGACGCCAGTTGAAATGGCAACAAAACCCTATCGCTATTTCAACTAGCGACAGGGATATCTACCTATTTTTTACTGTCTATTTCCGACCACGTATTTTGGAGACAAAGCACAATGATATTACAAAATATTCAACACAACGTCGTCGCATTTTTCGTAAACAAATCACAATGATATTACAGAACATTTAGCACAACGTCCTCGTATATTTTGTCGATAAATCACAATGATATTACAAACCATTCAGCACAACATCATCACCTAGTTTTTCGACAAATCAAAGTGATACTACAAAGCATTGGGAACCACATATTTCAACATGACGAACATTTGTCGTGGCTGCGACCTCAACGTCCATCATGTCGACCGCCTTGAGTGGGGCGGTCGGGTGAGGTCTCCGCGACGATGTCCGAACTGCTGATGTCTCCTTCATCCCGTGGATTTCTCGTAGGGGCATTTCTTGAAGGTGTGCCCTGACTCCCTACAAATTAAGCACTTCTTCGTATGATGTCTGGCTTCTGCTTCGTCCGTGTTGTATTTGTCACCAGAGGTGTTCAAATCTGGGCAGTGGGCTTGAGCCGAGCTTGAAAAGCTCAGTAGTGAGCAGGCGGACAGCTGGCCTACCCAAAATGGCTATTTTCCCAAAAAAAAAACATATTGTTTTAATGCTTTTTTGGAATTAAAAAAGGGGTTTTTAATTGTTTTGTCGAACTGCGGGCTTTGGCGGACCTTCAGTAGAAAATGGAGTCTAAGCCCGGCCGGTGGTCGGGCGAGCCGAGCCATCCATGAACATCTCTATCTGTTACCGGCCAACATTTCCCTTCAACTTATTAATCTCCACGGTCTAGATAAGTTGCTCCTAGATCGGATTGCTACTGAAATGGTCAACCATGCTTTAACCATACAGCTCTGCACTCCAGATTTACATCACCTCCTCCTTGTTAAAATAATTAGAGAAGTACTGCTCAGGATGCTACGCCACCGTTAAACATACGGTCATGACATGTGAGCATGACCTATACAGAGAAGAGGCTTTGTTGCAAGTGCATACGTAACTAACGCGGCGTAGAGTGCACTCATAGGTGTTCCTCTCGAGGTTCGTCCTGTAGCGTCCTTTATTTCTGCACAGTATCTCGAAGTGAAGTTCTCTTGTGCCCATTTTGAATGTCTGGTGTGTCTCACTCTTCTTGCTCTCCTCCTCCATGTATTTGGTAATCATGGCAGAGCATAGTACTCTATCATTTGTCATGACGAGTGACGCGTTGTTGCTTCTGTCAATAAAATAATTTATGATACCGCGGAGAATTGCCTCCACAATAGCAACCAAAGGGAGGCACCTTGCGCCGTGCATAACCTAGTTATACACCTCGGCTAGATTACTTGTCATGACACTATATTGAGCACCACCCTTGTCATATAGCTGCGATCACTTCTTTTTAGCCCTGTACTCAATCCAGTCCGAGAAGCATTTCACTTGCATCACCGTCTTCCTCACCACACTAGGACCATCTGTGGGTAGTTGTTGCAGTATTTCGGGGGCCTGATCAGCTCTTGTAACGGCTTTTTTCGCTGCCTCACTTCTGTGTGCCTGGGTCCGCTCATCCAGAATTTTTCAGAGTGCGTCAAACTTTCGCTACTAGTTCTTGTTGCACAACCGCTTGAACTGGTTCATCAAATCCTTATTGCGAAACTTCTTGTAGAAGTTTGCACCCAAGTACCTAATGCATCAACTGCTTTGCACATCCACCCATGGAAGTGGTTCATTCTCTATTTGTTATTGCTGAGTTATTACACTTAGCAAACCCGCATGCCGATCATGTATAACGCATACGTTAGGACAGCCCTGTACAACAGAAATCCTCAAATTCCTCGGGAACAACAACCAGCTGTCTGTGTTCTCGTTTTCAAACAATGTGAATGTCACGGGAAGAACTTAGTTGTTCTCGTCCGTCGTTATTTAAAATGACTATTTTCCAAAATTTTAACATTTAAAAATTTAGGAACTTGTGGGATCCCTGTCGTCATTAGAAATTATTGTTTTCTAAAATTTTAATATTTAAAAATTTAGAGACTTATGGAATCCCTATCGCGGCGACAGAACCTGTCACCATTTCAAATTACATCATGGACCTCTTTGTACTATTCAAGTCTCTGCCGTCATTCTCTAAGCTACTGCCGTCATTTGGAATGATAGTAAGACTCTTTCGTCATTTCAAGCGATGATGGCAACCTAGTTTTGTAAAACAAAATTTGACTATTTATTTTGTAATTTTTAAAAAATAATATTATTTCAAAAAAAAAAATCTTCAAGGGAGTCTGAGCAACGAAAAGTACTAGTAATATATTTTGGGAGTGTCTATACAACATGCGACTGATTTTTTCTTGGAAATCAGTCACTTTTTGAGCCATCAGATGGAGATCTAATGCCCCAGATATCACCCCCACCCCTATATCCCTAACTCAATCTCACTTCCCACCCTCTCTCCCTCTCTCTCACCAATCACAAAGTGCTAAAATCGCAAGATGTATAGCAGTTCTCTATATTTTTCGGCCGCCTCCTCTTGGCTCTGTCCCCTTCGTGTTCCCCTTCCTTCCTTCCTGGTTCCGACCTCCCTTGCTCCACTCCCCGGCTGTTCTTCCTCTACCTTGAACCCTCCTCCCTCCCATTCTTCCCCAATCCTCTCCTATACCCCCGAAATACTCTCAATCACAAGTTGGCAGGCTCATAACAGACCTCCACCCTCTCCTCCCTCCACCGCCGGGCCCCAGACACAGCAGGCCGCCGCCATCCGTCCACGACTTCTTAAAATGTGAGCTCTTGATTGGAATCGGCGAGACGCTGAATCATTTGGTTAAGTTATCTTCAGCAAGAATGCATTTTCCCCCTCTCCATTGCTCATACCCTCTCTCCCTGTTTTCTTAGAGAGACCAACGTATCCTCCTGGTTGCTGCCTTCTTGTTGCTGCTCTTCCCCTGATTTGAGGCCTTTGTGCACCAGATCTGTGAAGCCTCTTGTGCCTTTGGTTGTGGTGGTGCGGCATTTGAGGTGGTCAGGCAGGGATGAGTAAGGAGGAAGCCCTCAAGATACAGGTGCGTTTTTTTTTTCTTCCTCTCAACTCGAGCGGCATTGCAGACATTCCATATCCCTTCTTGTTTTTGCTGCCATTTTTTTTTATCAGGCAGGCAGCCTGCTTTTTTTCTCTTCACCTGTGTTTCCTTCCATGTCTCCAGCCATGTCTTCTGAAATCTCTTTGTTTTGCTATTTTGCTCAACCTCTGCTCTTTGTTTCTCCCAAATTCCCAGACTTGTGTGCTCAAAGTGAACATCCACTGTGATGGGTGCCAGAAGAAGGTCAAGAAGATCCTCCACAAGATTGAAGGTAAAAAAGAAGTTTTTTTTTATATAAAAAAAAAACAAATTGCTTGAGTTTTATTGTTGTTTATTTATTTATTGGATTGTCTATTTGTAACTGAATTTTTTAAAATATAAGTCACCTTTTAACTTTTTTATCTGTTAGATCAATATCTAGTCATGGTCAATCTCTACACAAATTCAATAGTCATAAAAATTAACTTAAACTTTAATAAAATTCTGATGACTTAGCAGAATTTTTTTTTTATCTGCCCCCTTTTTGCACTTTTTCCCAAGGGAAATACGTTGGATTCATCTGCATCTGCAGGTGTGTACCAAACCAGCATAGACCCGGAGCAGGGGAAAGTGACGGTGTCCGGCACGGTGGATCCGGCCACCATCCTCAAGAAACTGAAGAAGGCCGGCAAGCCGGCCGAGCGCTGGGGCTCCAACGCTGGCGTGGCCAACCAGTGCAAGGGCCAACCCAAGGACGCCGGTGGCAAGGGCCAGCCCAAGGACGCCGGCGGCAAAGGCCAGAAGGGCGGAGGGGGCGGCGGCGGCGGCGGAGGTCGCACCAAAGACGCAAAGATGGTGCTGCCACAGCTGTCGCCGCAGCAGCTTCAGCAGCTGCAACAGCAGATGCAGATAAAGGGGCCGAAGCTGCCGCAGTTCATGGACGAGAAGATGCCGTTCGCGGCGGCCGCAACGATGAAGGACCCTAAGTCCGTCAAGTTCAACCTCCCCGAGGACGACTTCGGGGACGACGGTGGCAGCGAGTTCGATGAAGACTTCGACGACTTTGATGACGACGAAGATTTCGACGACGACGGCCTCGACGACAACTTCTATGATGATCCCAAGATGATGATGAAGCCCGTGGCCATGCCACCAAACGCTGGTGGGGGCGACAAGAAGGGTGGCAACGGCAGCGGCAATGGTGGCAAGAAGGGCGGCAACGAGATCCCTGTGCAGATCAAGGGGATGGCCAACAACGGCGGCGGCGGGGGGAAGAAAGATGCAGGTGGCAAGCAGAACCAAGGTGGCGGAGGTGGTAACGGCAATGGCTGTGGTAAAAACGGAGGCGGTGGGCAGCCGAACAATGCCAAGGGAGGAGGAGCCCCAAGCGGCGGGAACCACCCAGGCCAGGGGAAGAAGGGCGGCGGCAGCGGTGCCCCCGCCGTTGGTGTCGGTGGTGTCAGTGACCCGATGGGTGCCATGTCTCAGCAGCAGGCCATGATGAGGCGTAACATGATGGGCGGTGCTGGGTTCCCCGGTATGGGCCCGACTGGTGGGCCCATGGGCCAACCCCACATGGGGAGCGTGCAGGGTGGCAGCTGTGCCGTGCCGGCGGCGGGGTTCTACCAGGGCGGCGGCGGCGGCGCCGGCACCGGCATGACGTTCGGGCCGGAGATGTTGCAGGCTGCCGCGGCGGCCGGGAACCCCGTGGCGCAGCAGCAGTACATGGCATTGATGCTGCAGCAGCAGCAGCAGCAGCAACAGATGATGAATGGCCAATGGCACGGCCACGGCCACGGCCACGGCCACGTTGTTGCTGGCGCGGCGGCGGGGTACCCGTCGATGAGCTACGGTCACGCCCGTCCGACGATACCGTACCCCATGCCGCCGCACCAGCATGGCGAACCTTACAGTTACTTCAGCGACGAGAACCCCAACAGCTGCTCGGTGATGTGAGGGGAGACGGCGAGATGCTGCCTGCCATGCCAATGCAGTGGCTGGTTGCTTTCTCTGCAGCTGCTGTTTTTTTCGAAGTAAACCAACCAACCAACCAACCAGCCGGAAGGAACTCCAGCTCCTCCTGAGGTCACGGGTGATCAAACATCGTCATCCTGGTTGGAAGACCCTGGATTAGTATACATGGGAAACGAGTCCCATCTAGGTCGCTCCTTTTCTTCTCTCTTCTCTTCTTTTCTACCTTTACTTTCCTCTGTGTCGTCGGACGTGGATGCATGGCTGGTAGTGCAGCCAGCTCTCTTACATGCTCTACCAGTAGTGGAATGTTGTCAACTCACTCAATGCCTTCAGCTCTTTTCTGCCAGCCTTGAGAGAGAAGAAAATAATAATAAAAGGAAGAGAACTGCTATACATCTTTCAATTTTAGTGCTATGTGATTGGTGAGAGAGAGAGAGAGAGGATGAGAAGTGAGATTAGATTAGGGATATAGAAGTGGGGGTGATATCTGGAGCATTGGATCTTCATCTGATGGCTCAAAAAGTGACTGATTTCCAAGAAAAAATCAGTCGCATGTTGTATAGACACTCCCTAAAAGGAATATATAATACTATATGCCACTTAATACCACTAATAACTATTTGATTCCTTATACAGTTATACGTCGTTACGAGGCTGACAAACTACATCAATCTTCATATGTCACTCGTTACAACTTACAAGTTATGTTGGATTGGGATCATCTACGTTAAAGCTATCAAGAAGTTAAGTTGGATTGGGGTTAAAGCTAACAATCAACGCAGAGTGGCACATTATTTGTACTTTAACGCAGAGGATTTAACATACAAATTACTACAGTATGCAATGGATCTACAGTGCATGTACAAATTACTGCAGTACAAATACGTTAAAGCTACCAACGCAAATTACTACAGTACACAACACGTTAAAGCTATCAACTCAAAGGATCTACAGTGCACATACAAATTACTACAGCAAAGGATCTATAGTGTACGTACAAATTACTACAGTACATTTTATTGTTCCTAAAGTATTTTGCTACAGTACTCTACAGAACATCACTTGCCGTCTTGTAGAATACTGTTCACACATGGATGTGCTGGCTCGTGCCCGGTTTGCCCGACGGGCTAAGTTCGATCCACTTAACCCGTCAGGCACGAAAGTAAAAAAATAGAAAAATGTATAGAATTTAGAAATATATATAAAAATTGTAAAAAAAAACATATTGAAAATGTAATAATAAATTTTATTAATGTTTAAATGGCCCCCCTTTAACCTTCCCTCCCCCCGCCTCTCCGTAGCTTAGCCACATAGGTTGTGCTGGGCTTGTGTCGTGCCTAGCAGGCTCGTCATGTCGGGAGGGCAGCCTAAGCATGACCCCGCTTGTGAACAATACGGACTGTGTCGTGCCTGGGTTGACCCAATAGTATTATGCCTCGGGCTGACAAAGCGCATGTAGCCATCTCTAGATAGGATTAACGAATGACCATAATGATGGTTATGTGGTGGTGCATGAGCTGCTGATGTAGTTTTGGCCATGGTTCCCTTTTCCTGCATCCTGCACTTGCATTATTGGTGGTGTAAGAAACTGAACAGACTGCACTGTCCCCTAGCAGCTGCATGCCGGCAAAATTGCACATATCAATACTGTCTATGACCACAGTAACACCACTGCCTTGCCTGGTCCCTCCCATCGATGGATTGATCCCAGTCCGGCTACTGCTGTAAAAACCATGCACAAATCATCCCAGTCCGGCTACCGTTGTAAAAATCATGCACAAAATCGAAGAATTTTTTTTAAATAACATAATTTAAAAAATAATTACAAAAATAAATAATCGTTTTTCGACAGGAACCTATTTTATGCATGTCACTGCTCCAAGTTCCTGTCACCACTTGAACTGACGATTTGCACATAAATAGTCGTTTTTCAATAAGAACCTATTTTATGCCTGTCGCCGCTCCAAGTTCCTATCACCAGTTGAATTGACGATTTGCTTCGAACAGTGTGCAAATCGTCAATTCAACTGGCGACACAGATTGGCTATATAAACCACTAAAATTCGGTGAAAAAATTATTTTAATTCTAGAAAAAAAAAACAAAAGAGAGCGGAGGAGAGGGAAGAAGAGGCGTAGCGAATCCTTGCCAGTTCCTAGCGGAGAAGAGAAAAATGGAGCAGTAGATCTGGTCGCCCATTCTGTAAGTAAATGTTTTTGCAACTTTTTACCTAAATTACAAACCTTGTAGATTAGCAAATAAAAATAGCAATATAGAATTCAATGAATTAGATGATTTTAGCTGTGTTGCTATTTGATGTAGTACGCCATTTTAGCTATGTAGGTTTTAATTTGTACACGGTAAATATTTTGTTAGTGCTTGTCGGTGTTTTAAAACCGATCTTACGTAAAGATTATTTGATTTGGGGGTCTCCACAATTGATCACGCAGACAAGGGAGACACGGGAATTTTTATACAGGTTCAGGCCTTCTCCAATGAGAATAACAACCATACTCCCGTGTAATGTATTGGCTATCCTGATTACAATCAGTGAAAAGGCTTGCGCTAATTCTGCTACTGACTGTCTCTCAAAAGCCTCCCCCATTAACTCCAAGAGACACCTATTTATACTGTGCTGTTAGGGCGGTTGTCGTTCCAGGCCAATTAGGCGCTCATTATTGCGTAATAATAAGAGTAATTACCGGAGTAGTAACCTCCCCACGTTGTCCAACGGTTACCAATCAGAGATAGTGGAGAATCATCTGTAGTTATTTTAGGTATAACTACGTAATTTGAATGCTCAGATCTTCACTAGTAAATGGGCCTTCTGACGAGTGGACCCAGTTAATTGTGAGGAAGTCGTAGCAGGGCTGGTCGTAGTAGGACTTATGATTAGGGGGTAGTCGTAGAAAAAGCTTACGACTGGGTACTGGTCGTGGAAAGACTTACGACCGGACATAATCGTAGCAAGACTTACGATTACACAATAATCGTGGAAATACTTACGACTAGGGGGTGGTCGTAGAAGAGCTTACGACCACCTAACCTACTCCTCCCTTATAACATTAAGGGGTATACCATGTGACGTCATATTACATGATTATAGAATAATAAAATGAAGATTATCAGATACTCGTCAGTGCTGAAAATACTTTTTAAAACAAAAAAATAGGAAGACTACTCTAAACTCTAGAAATAACAAAACACCTATGAAAAATTTATAAAAATTACAGAGGAGCTTAATAGGGTATGCAGAGCTGAATCAAAATTATCCCAACTTAATTTTGGTTTTTATTTGTGCACGTTAAATATTTTTTTAATGCTGAAAATACTTTTTAAACTAGGAAAATAGCAAAGCACCTCTAAAAATTCTCTATGTTATCCAGAGTAGGTACGTAAGGTATATAGAGCTGAATTAGACCATTGTGAACTTAATTTTTGTTTCCTTCTATGCACGGTAAATATTCGATAAATGCTAGAGGCACTTTGTAAACAAGGAAAGTAGCAAGGTACATATAAAAAACCTATAAAAAATACGCAGTAGGTAAATAGGGCATGTAGAGCTTAATCAAAATAATTTTATCCTAATTTTTATTTCATTTGTGCACGTTAAATATTATGTTTGTGCCAAAAATACCTTTTAAACTAGAAAAATAGCAAGACAACTCTAAATATTCTCTAAAAAATCCAGAGTAGGTGCATAGGGTATGTATAGCTGACACAAAACATTGTGAACTTAATTTTCATTTCCATTTATACATGGTAAATATTTTATAGATGCTAGAGACACTTTTAAACAAGAAAAGTAGTAAGGTACCTGTTAAAAATCAGTAAAAATTGTAGAGTAACTATGTATGGCATGTATCCGAACTTAATTTTGGTTTCCATTCGTGCATGCTAAATAATTTCCAAACAACGAAAATAGCATGGTAGCTAACAAAATTCTATAAAAATTCGAGAGTAGCTAAATTTTAGATATGTCGCTTCCTATTACTTTTGTATATGTTTCATAGTATTTGCAATGTACGCACTGAATTTTCAGGTATGGCGGACCCAATACACGCTATTTTTTCAGACCGAAAAGACTACACCCTGTCACGACACACGCTGTTAGTTTTGCAGAGCGAGTTGACAACACACTGCAACGCTACCTTTTTAGACCGAGAAGACGACAGCCTATCACGACACACACTGTCACTTTTGCAGAGCGAGTTCAACGCTACCTTTGCAAAACCAAAAGTACCACACTCCGCCATGCCACCTTTTTAGACCAAAATAGCCCATTATAAAATTGGGTGTAAGAGAACCGGGGAAGAAGATAACTGGAGGAGAACACCATAGCACCACACCAAATACCTCACCAAAGCTTGGTTCACACAACTGAAACGAAGGAGATGTTGGACTCGTCGGCAAACTTCTACGCGAAGATTATGTGGAAGCGCAAGTGGCTTGTAGAGAGTACTAAACCCTACTCAAATTGTTCTATGGAGGATGCGCCGGTACCACCATAGTTCCCACGCCCGCAGTGTGTGTGCGAAGAACCAGCAAAGATAATCCAATCCACATGTCCGGCGACGGTCGCCCGAGTGTACTACACGTTTGGTTATCACCTCGTAAACGAATGTTGCACACACATAAATTTTTCATATCTTATGTTCCATTCCACAAATCCCTAACTACATATGCGCATAATGGCAGCCAGAGATATGATGCAACTTCTTCCAATGGATCGATGGTCCGGACATGTACAATAGGGCCTTCATCGAGCAGAAGTACATGTTGAACATTAGAAACCTTACAAACTCGACCCTACTGAAAAGGCACCGCAGGATCACAAGAGAGCAGGGTGGTGGTGGAGGACCCTCGCAAACAGGAAGCTGAGTACGACCGGGTCGAGCGTGCGACGCACAAGGAGAAGGCTCCTGCTAGTGAGACTGGCGGTTGTCCTAGTGCACCCCGTCGCCTAGGCGCAGTTCGGATCGAAGAGGTCAGTTATGTTCAATTTGTATCTTGATTATTAATTTGGCACTGTGTTGTTATGCTATCCTAATATTATTTAATCGTCCAATTTGTTTCGCAGAACATGACTGACTTTGAGACTGACCACCGCCGCGGGCCATCTAGAGACAAGGGGAAAGGATCGATGGGCCGCTAAGACTGATCGATTTTTCTCCAATCAACATTTTTCCAGATTCGAAAAGGCGCACATGTATCGTAGGTATATTTTGGTTTGTGGATTCGTGTATGTTGGCGTTTCTAATGTATGAAACCAAACCTAGCGCGTCATGTATTTCGTAGTTAAATTGTGAAATCTTTCGAACTTAAGTCTCTCGTCCCAAATATTTCGACTATAATATATCACGTAATTTTTTTCCTGGTGGAATCGGTTCAGCGAACAATTACCATCGGGTCATCAACGCGCATTGGGGATATTTGTGTTATTGCGCCGCCGAACTCACGTGCCAAATTCCGCCGCTAATCTCGCTTTCTCCACTTCACATTTCGTTATCTTCTCTAGTTTCGGATTACGAACTACATGGACACTTTAAAGTATTACGAGAAAACTTCACCAAATACACCAAATGTTTAGGCCGAATTCTATATACATAAATTAAATATATATTTTTTAAAAAATTTGGATTTTAAATTAAAAAAACCAAATTCAAACAAAATTCAAGCAAATTCATTTTTTGGACAAAATTCATCCAAACAGATTATTTCGAGGTCGGTTTGTATTTCTACCAGCCCCCACAAGTAAATAAAAAATCGTCGATTTTTTACCGAAATTTTAATCCTTGACTCTCGTCGATTAGTTAGTTTAGAGGTAATTAATTAGTCGTAGTTAGTTTGTTCACTAGTAATGAATTAGTTTAGTGCTAATTAATTATTTGTAATTAGTTTAGTAGTCATCATTACGGCATGTTGAATAAGTGAAAATGAAGTACTGGTAATTTTTTTAGTGGTCGAGCCTGTGTCACGACCCGAACGTGAGGTCACCCGAGAGGTCCTCCCAGAACTCCTAAAAGGTCACCAGGACCTCTCAGGAGGTCCAGCAGGACCACCTCGAGCTAATCTCCAGGACCACCCAGGAGATCCAGCAGGACCACTTGGAGGTCCTGAGACCTGACCAGAGGAGGTCGCGCGAGACCCAGGACCTCCCCAAATCCCACGACTAGTCGAGGGAGGTCGTGGAGCTTGGAAAAGCCCTATATCTCCTGTTTTTACCGAACTAGTCCCAAGGATCAACAGCTAGTCCGCACAACACAACAAGTGATGATCATACATCCACGATACTTAATTAATAGCAAAAGAGTTGATTACAAAGGTTGGCAGACAAGCCAATAAAATAGCAACTTTACACAGCGGAAAACAAAAGGACAAGTCCATCCAATACACCACATGCAATTGGCTGGAGGGCGCATCCTAGCCGTCCATGACCTCTTGATCATTAACATAAACTTCATCACCTGCTCAAAATATTATTTCAAGCAAGAATGAGCACTACTACCGTGCCCGCAAGTCACACCCTTGGAATAACAGCATGACATGCATAATGGATATCACAAGGGTGACTTATAGGGTTAGTTTGCATAAAGCCAGATTTCATTTAAATACAAGTAAGCAAGTTGTAAAGCTGATTACACTATACATAAAACTCATTTTCACAACAGGATTTTTGATTGAGTGATAACAAGATCAAGGGTGTAGGATAATCCTCCTAACACCAGGCTAACCGCCAAGGGCTTCCTGCCCCCTACTCTCCGCCCAATAGCACAATGGATAGCAATCCAAACCAGTTTTCAATAACCATTTCAAAATCAAAACCAAAGACTAACTTAGAGAGGCTTTGCCAGCATGTCCATGACCGTAGACACGGCTATTCGAATAGATTTTCAACTCTGCAGAGGTGTACAGTTTTCCCCACAAGAGATAACCAAAATATACTGTCCAACAACACACTTCCGAAGGTGTGCGACTATCTGGTTATCACAAGGCCTTTACAATGCTCCTTCTCACCACAGTCCCCTTCGCTGAGGTTTCAACCCCATTGGGCTACCAACCCGCAGGCTTCAGGCCCCTTCTTGCGCCAAGTGGGAATAAAAACAGTCATGAAAGACAGGCCATGAAAGACCACCCACACATCCAAAAGACAACCATGGTGAGATATTGCAAATTATTCGGACAGGTCCCGCCCATACAGGACTTGTGGTTGCACGATGAGGCATAGCCCATTATATGCTTAGCAAAGTACCACTCAAAGACCAGTCCTTAAATGACATGGGCGACATCCTCAACCCTGGGGCGCCGGCTAACACGACCCCCGTGCACTCCCCGTGCACCCACCAATCAAGAAAACCAAGGTTCGCCCAAGTCTAAACCATTTTTCCATCCTTTTTAATTGAAAAACAGATTTCTATGACAACTCAATGCCATGGTCAAAAGATTTGAGGTTAAACAGAGGTCTTTGGCAAAAACTTTCCAAACAAGATTTTGGTCTAAGCAGGCTAAGCATTTATTTTTCATAAGGGTCTTAGTTATACTAAAGCACTAACCGGGTTTTCACTAGGGTGACAACAAGTTTAGCTACAATGGCAAAGTTGGCCATACAATGGAGTTAGGTCTAACTATGAGTGTAAAACACTGGTATTGAAATACTAGGTAATGTATGCATGCAATACATAGCTTGAAACAGAAATACATAGGGTGAAATAATGGGTGTCAATATGATCAAGGGTATGACTTGCCTTGCTCGAAGGCTTGGGGATCTTCTTCTTGAAGGTACTCGGGTTCCTCAGCGCCTTTACAATCTACACGAAAGGGTAAAGCCAACTCAAAAACAAGCTCAAGAAAAGGCCAAAGAAACATCAAAGAAAACCCATAAGAAGCAACACAAGAACTTGAAAGGTTGGAGGAGGTCCAAAGCTTGGGGAGAAGTTCTCAAAGAACTGGTCGGAAGAGGACCAGAGAACTGGTTGAGAAAGTTAGGGAGTTGCAAACGAGGAAGAAGGCAAAATAATGTGCTGTTCAAGCCTATAAGGCGTGTGCTACGGTGAATTCAAGGGCACACATGTCCAAGTTGGGTGAAAAAGAGGATACGAGTAGGTAAAAGATGGGACAAAAGGGAAAAAGAGGTACACAGGAGGTAACAACATTTAATGTGCTGCAGCGGCATTTAATGTGCCGCAGCAAAAATTAATGCGCTAGAGCTTGCTGCAACAGCGTGCAAAAAGGAAAAAGTGGACAGGGTTGGCTTAAATAAAGAGGTTGGTCAAAGCAATAGGAAAAAGTCGTGACTCACGGGAGAGGTCCAACCAATGGGTGATCATAGGAGGTCTTGTCCCACCAGGGTGGTCTTTGCAAAAAGGCCACGAAGGGTGGTCTTTGCAAAAAGACCAGAGAGGAGGTGGTCCAAAGGACCGAGGAGGTCTTGACGGTTGAGATCTCCGAGGGGGGGGGTCTTAACAGTCAAGATCAAAACAGAAGAGGTGATGACGGTTAAGATCTCACAAGGAGAGGTCTTAACGGTCGAGATCTACGCGAGGGGGAGGTCTGGACCCGATCCTGAGCTTAAGTTCGCTCAAGGGTGGTCGTGACTCCCAAATAATGTGAGAACCACGGGGTGGTCTGGACAACAAGGAGGTCCACACAAAGGGAGGTGTTACAGCGAAGGATAAAAGAACTGGGCCGAATGAGAACAGAAAAAAAAGGAACGGAGAAAAGGAAGAACTCTCACCAACCTTCCAAGAGGAAACCGAATCGATTTAGTTAGAGTTTGATTAAGTCATTTAAAGCTCTTGTAAAATCTCAAGTTAAGCTTTGAATTATCATCAAAACCAAATGATTCTTTTTATTTTAAAATTTTCAAAAAGGCCTAAAAAATCAGGATGTTACAGCCTGGCCACTCTAGTGTATCCGGTCTCCCGGGCATAACCCACATCGACGACGTGAGTTATAAATAATTTACATCATTGTTACGTTTTTTACTGTACGATGCACTTACATCATGGAATCGCAAGACATGGACGACTTCGACACACCAGCCCGACGTGGAGAGTCTGGCGATAAAGGGAAGGGGAAGGCTCCTTCGACCGAGACCGACCGACGTCGAAGCGTATCAGGCCGGCCGGGCTCACTCCGTATCGAAGACGTGAGTTATATTCAATTTGCATCCGTGTTACATTTCTTATTGTACCCACTTACATCATGAAATCGCAGGACATTGACAACTTCTACACTCACCGTCATCGTGGGCAGCCCCGAGACAAGGGGCACTCGCTATAGCGCCGCAGAGACTAGTTGCACACATCGTTAAATAGGATACTCTTTGTCAAATTATCACTTTGTCGTGGATGATCTGTATTATACCACAGGCTACATAAAATTGTGCATAAACCAACTGAGGGAAATGTGTGGCATGCAGATCATACAACGATGTACCGTAGCCTTCAAAATGCATACGAGTCGGAGGTTACAGTACATCGTTATATGACTGTATGCCACGTATTTCCCTCAGTTGGTTAATGCATAACCTTATCTAGCCTATCGTACAATATAGTATTAAGGAACATTATCTACATTAAACCGATAAATAAACAAAGAGAATCCTATTTGATCGAGTTACATGTGATAATACCCCTCCTTCTTCATCCCGGTTCATGCACAAGCTTATCTAGACTTTGGTATATCCCGTGTTATGCGATTATGTTTGGGTATATTTGTATTCATATTTTGTTTTGCTATATTTGTACGCGTATTTTGATTGTTATATGTGTACTCCATCGCCATATTATATATCGACATGCTCAATGGAGTTGCAATGTAGTTTTTTTATACATTCTAAGTCACATAAAATCCTGAAACCTTAATTTCCGAAACCTAAAATCGAAATTTTCGCGACCTGAATCCTAAATTTCGGCGATAATACCAGAATTTATATAAAATTGCCAAAATATTACACAATCAAATCCACTACGTGAGGACCCTTAAAAATAAAATTCATAATTTTTGGAGCTCATTTTCTACATTTGTTGATTCATACGAAGAGGACACTTATACGAAATAGCGAGAATAATTCTGAATGAATAAAATTATGAAAAATTTACATAAGCAAGTACACGGTGTCGGAAGGTTTCACAAAAAAAAATTATAATTTGTTAAACTCATCTGCTATATTTTAAAATTCCTCCAAATTTTAACCTGAAACTAACTAACCTACTGACCTAACTAACTCCTAACTAAGTAATTTAGCCACTAATTGGCTGGCGCATGGTGGCCATGCGCCAAGGGGTGGCGCATGGCCACGGTGTGTTAGCGGACTGAGCTGGCAGCTAAGGGCTAGGGTGGCGGGCACGCGGTTGCTGCGCAGGTGTTGGCGGACGGTGGCCATGTGCCAGCGCCACGTGCCGTGCTATCCGGCGTTGGCGCATGGTGGTCGTGCGCCAGCGGTGTCAAATGTGTAAATACGCCGACACCGTGATCAGATTCACAAATACACGACGAAAAAGTGTCGTATCTGCTAAAAATTCCTGTTGTATTAGCCAATGGTATGTTGTATGAGCCAATGGTACCATTGTATTCGACGTTTGAGGCGGCATGTACTATAGATTCTTCTTTTCACCTTTCGATTTAAAAATGAACGGTAAAGATCAAATGCTACAACACTCAATAAAATTGTAAAATCACTATAGTATATTCCCTGTAATAGATATATTATTGTTTCTACTGTCCCTGCTACTGCTACGGTATTATTACAGTATCAGTGTCGCGTTCTGTTCACGCAGACCGGAATTACTCTCGGCAGAGTTGCATAGCATAGCTACCTATAGAGTATAGAGCTGCTGCGTAGTGGCCTTAATGGCGCACCGCAATTATAGCGGCTTTAAGCGTAGGGCCAGGTCACATCACGGCTCACATGCCATCTGCCTCGGGTGGGTCCCCCTCACGCAGTTTTGCTGCTGCCCCTCGGCCACCTGACCAGACCAGGTCACATCTCTCTCTTTCTTTGACCTGCGTCGTCTGCGCGTCAGCGTGCGCGCATGCAAAGCTCACTGCGCCCATGGTTGGTGTTGCGAGACGGACATGTGGGGCCATGTTAGTATTCCGTTTGGTACTGACAGGGTTGGTGTGTTTTTTTTCTTTCTTTCTTATTGACGAGTTTGACGACCCGGCAATCGTATATTTTGGGAAAGGGAATAAGATGAGCACACTTTTGCTACGAATGTACTCAATTCCTAGCGTGGTTATTTTCAGAAAGGAAAAGGGTGTTTCTACGTTTAATGATAAATTTCACTAGGATAATGATGTATGGGGTACAGCTGTACCCTAATTTTTTTGGGAAAGACATGGTATATATATATATTGTATATATACATGTATTAAATTTGAGTATAGCCAATAATATTTGTGATTATGTGTGAGTATTAGATTACATATTAGTATGTAGAATTGTTATCTGTGTGCTTTCTTGAAATATTGCACGGGTCTTTACTGGGATGGTCTGAAGGAGGAGATTGTAGCTAGAGAAGAGCTCATCCAGCGTGAAGCTTTGCGGTAGCACTCTGAGAGTAACAGGAATGACGGTGATGGGGAAGGATCAAGACTGATGCTGAAAGACCAAAAGGCCGGGGAAAGCTCTGATGTGCAGAAACCTTTGGAGAATTAGTTGGATTGTAATATTAGTGTTGGAAGACAGGTCAAAATAGTTTCATTTTGGTCGTGTAGCGCTCTATCTTCTATGTATTATCTGTTTGTTCTCCTCTCTGTCTGGTGCTATGTGTTGTAATCCTCTGAAACGGAGTAGTGGATGCTTGGTGCGCCGGTTTCTATTCTGTCTTAGGTGGAGTGTCTTTTGTTTAGTCTTTTGCTTCTGATCTATCGAACTTTGTATATTCCGTTAAGCCTTTAAGGAATTCCGGGGATATACTCCGTTATGGAGACAGTGGCATGGTATATCTGTCTTACGCGTACAGGAGACAGCCGTCGAAAGAGACGGCAGAGCATGTCGCCTGCCTCGGGGTCGGGGAAGCGGTAAACCCTGCCGTCGGCGACGCTTTGGTAGGTGCGGTGGTCTAGGCTGAGCCAGGGTAGAGCTGGCGGCAACGTCAACGGATGCCGCTGTTGCGCGGCGAGGCGCCATTGCCGGCAGACGGCTTTGAAACGGCGGCGGTCGTCGTGGGACAGAAGCCGGCATAGGATCGACCATGCCGGCCAGCTCCGGCGGGAGGTCCGACCAGACTGCTCTCCGCTACCGCAAATCGTCCTTTTATCATCATTAACATCATTGTCAAACAGAATTCGGGTCAACATGGGCCCGACGTGTGGTACCTGTTCGAACTTTGCCGCAATTTTAGCTGGAATTTATGTTCTCTCTCTCCCCTACTTAGAACCAGTAGGAAACATAATACAGTACGGACGGAGGACTAATGGCTACTTAATCATTTTGTACGCAGTTTGTTCTTTAGAATTTGCATTCATGCATGTGTTGGAGTTTTAGGCTGGGTGGGGTCCACATGCGTTGGAGTTTTAGCGCTAGTCTGATGCTGCTAGATCAGACAACGAGAAAATTAAATACGCATCGCGCGCGCACATATAACGGCAGCACGTGTACATGTAGCGTTGAGTTTGAGCATACAAATTTACGGTTTCTCTGGTTTAAAACATGAGGTAGCTATATTAAAATTTAGATAATACTAAATTTTAGGTAAAAAATAACATTTTGATTATAGCTATACTAATTCATGGGCAATGCTAAAATTAATGTGTTTGGATTGCAACCATGCTAAAATTAGTCAATATGGTGAGTATGACGCGGGTCTCGTGTGACATCTTTTTTTGCTCTAAAATATGTCAATATGGATATTGTTTTGTTCATAAAATGGCAAGAAATATAACGATTCAAACATATCACAAATAGGATACTTGGTTTATGAAATATGATCATTTCTAACTTGTAAATCAAACTAAGCAAGCAATTAATGCACTCTCCCAAGCCAATCACAATGTGACAAGTGTCCGAGTGGAAGCTGGCTGCCAAACCAAAATGTGGGTGCTCGTTTTGGCCACCGAAAAGAAGCCAGGTAAAAGAGAGCAAAAACTCAGGCGTGACCAAAATTTCCCGAGCAATACCAAAATTTGATATTGAACTAAACGCTAGCTAAATTTCTTTGGTATTACTAAAATTTTGGTTTGACGATTTGGGGGTCCAAACCAAACAACGCCTTAGTTTCCTATTGGTTCTAGCCATGTGGAGTCCCTAATGTACCAATATAAAAATAACCATATAGTCCATACAGAATAGCAAGAGCTTTATTATAAACATCTTCTTATACAGCGGCATTGCCTTTTTGCGTTTGTGGTTTTTCCCAAAAAGTTTTTTTTACGTAAAATTCGTATATCTCGTTTCTATTTTTCTATATATTATTTACGATAAGTGGTATCAGAACACAGGAGATCCAATCTAGAAAAATATGATGATGAAGATTTGAGTCTTATTCTTTTTATGTTCGCTGCTTAGTTCATACTCTACTTTCAGATATACTATGCTATATAGTCAATATACTCTTATACTTAATGAAGTTTATGAAGCACTGCATGTAAAGGAAAATATGAAACTCATGGTTACGAACGAAAGTTCAAATTTACATACTGAAAGCCTGGTTATCCATGGCAGACAACAGGTGAGGAGTTCAAATGACAATTCAAGAGGCAAAAGCTCGAGCAGAAATTACAAAAGCAGATCGAAATCCAAAGCCAGGTACAAGTCGTGCAAGTATTGCAAGAAAGATGTACACAATATATCTAAGTGTTGGTGGGTAAAGAAAAATGAGAAAAGAAATAATAATTTTAAGAAGAATCAACAAGAGGATGGTGCTAAAGCCACCATTGTTACTAAGCAACATTCTGATGGAGATGTTCTCATCGCCTTTGCCAGTAATTCTAAAACCGGTGATGAGTGAATTTTTGATACGGTCTGCACTTTCCACATGAGTCCGAACCGAGATTGATTCGTGAATTATAAAGCTCTGCAGGTTCTCTATGCACCCCTCTCAATTAACCTCATGGAATGTTAGGAACAGTTAGGGTTCAATTCTAGAGCTAACATATAAGCAATGATAGATGAAATTAAATCTTAAATTTGATATGAGAGTTATGCCTTATAATTTTTTTATTTTCTTTGTTGTGTGTTTCCCCTTCCTTTGTAAGGCTCTTTGTGTGGGCGTGGTTGTTGCTCCGCTACCTTACCACTTCTTTTAAGGGCGATAAGCCCATGTACCCAGTGGTCAAGCTTGGCCACTCCTCGGTGACTTGACTCTATTCTAGGGCCCTATTTGGTACAACTCCCACTCCTAGCTTCTCAATCGAATCTTGTGGAGTCGTGCCAAACACTCAACTTCTCAAAACGACTAGATTCTGATTCTCGCGAGGAGCTGTCTCAAAAATGAACTAGCAAGGAGAAGCAGCCTTCCCACAGATTCTCATGAGAGTCCAACCTTGCAAAACAAATATACCCCCTTGAAGTTCATAGTATTTACCCACAAATGCCATCCAATTATCCCCTCAGGAAAATCCCACCGCATGCTGCCAGCCCGTACCCCTTCGCCCTTTCCCCTCTCCTCTTCATCTTCTCCTGCTGTCTCACGACAAGCGATTTTCGCCGAGCATCTTCTGCGCCGCCTTCGACCCCCCATGTGCGCCTCCTCTGGTCCCCGTGTGCGCCTCCTTCAGCCCCCGGGTGCACCCCCACCGGTCCTCTACTACGCTGCTACAGGCCCCGGAGTGCGCTGCCACTGACGCCGAAAACCCTAGAGGCCATCATCCGGTGCACCCCCTTGCCCTCCCTACTCCGGTCTTAGTCCCCTTCCTGTCATGAATTCTTAGATTGAAGGGATTTGTCGTCTGATTGTTCTGTCTGGGCTATGGTTTGATGGATCTGTACTTTTCTTGTGTAGGGAGTTAACTTGACACCAACAAGAAAGCCCTGAACATCCAGGTACGTGCTCTAGATTTGTGCTTGTTGCTCTATGGTTCGAGGTTTTAGGGTGGAATTTCTTGATTGGTCCGTAGGTTGGGTCATGGGACTAGTATTGGATTGATAGATGTAATTGGAGTTTAGGTTGGACCTACATTCTGTGGTATTTGGGTTCTAGCTTTGATTTTGCGAGTGAAAGTATGATGATTTGTAATATTTATGCCCAAAACTATATTCGATCGATAAGTCTTGATCTATGAAATTTGGTTTGCCCAAGAAATCTGGCAATGGTGATATTCACTGCCACTCCAAAAGAACAGCAATGCTCTGTTGATACTTGTGGTGGGACTATCATGTCACCCTTGCCACTGAATTGGCCAATGGGGCTCCTTTGAAATAGACCAGCCCTTCTTGTGAATTGGTCTGCAACTAGTTGGGCAAGTATAATTCTATAGTGCAGCAAGCAATCTGCGGATGGGGTAGTTGATTTGTAATTTTGTATGCAGCTCTAGTCAATTTCCTTGTAGGAAACTACTTGTTGGAGTTCATATAGGAGTTGTGAAACACACTAGCTGTACAAAATCTGTATTAATCAAACAATTTTTGTTTAACATCACTTGCATAGTCGCATGCTTAGACTTTTGACAAGCTGGATCTCCAAATTAGTTCTCTGATGTTGTTTGGATCAACATAAATGGAGTGCAAAGTGTGCATGCAAACCTTCATATGTACCACATCTAAAGTGAAGTGCCGGGAGCATGCAGAAGCTAAGCATCCGAAGTCAGATGTGTACCAGTGTTTTCCCCATCTAAAGAAGTGAAAGCCTGTACCAGCAACAAGTGTCATGGTCATGGAATCCAGAAAATGTGTTTGTTATTGTCTGGTTTGATCATCATCAGTATAGAGGCTCCTCTTTACTGAGGGAGCTCATTCCATGTGGTTTGCCATCGTTTATCATGCGTCCTGGCTATGTTACTCATTCCATGTCTGTTGTAATTTATGTGTGATATTATATCTGCCTTCTGCTTTACTCTAGAATGTCTTTTGTGAGATTCAGCATAGTTTTACTCTCAAAAGATATTCTCTTACCTAAATAACCAATTGCATACTGTTCGCCATATATTTTTGGATTCTAGATTTTGCAGTTACCTGAATAAGCTTATGCATTCTGTTTTACTTTGCTTCTCTAGCATATGTTCTGAAATGTTGGAGTTAACGGTTTTAGATTACAATGCTTAGGGGGTACATTTTGCTTGTATACTATTTTTTTGTTGTGATATGTAAATTCTCGAAATTCTACAAGCCTTAGAAAAGCATACGAGACTTGTCTTGAACCTTTGGAACCTATGCATTTACGTAAATGCATAGGTTCCAAAAAAATCCCTCCAATCTAAGAATTGGAAGGGCGAGAAACAAAGGAATAGAGAGAACGAGAGAAGGGGTGTGAATAGTGCAAAATTTGCTTATACATTCACATGGTCTAAACAAATTTAGGGGAAAAAATTCTATAATTTGTGTACAAATATATAGAAGAAAGACACAAATACAATTGAATTATTACAAACAGATGTAACATGGTCTATTTGCCTCTAATTTTCCCTCATATGGTTTTTAGAGCCAACCTACCAGCCAAACGCTTTCAATAAACAGCTTCAGATTCTCAGAGAATCAGGAGTAGAATTTGGGAAATGAGAATCTGGAGCTCTACCAAACAGGGCCTAAGCACGTGTATTATTTTTGTTCTGGTTGAGTCTTGAAAAACGATAGGTGAAATTGTAATTTATCATTAATACATGATATATAAAAAAATAAGGAAGGTGCTAGAAAACGGTATTCCTAGCAAAACCTACGAGATAGGTGGGGACCGTTAGATTTGTTCCAACGGATCTGCCTAGATCCCTACCCCTCTCCAATATATGTCTACATCCATCTCAAAATACACATTACCACCACGCCCCTCGTCTCGAGAAGAAATAGACCATATCAGCGCCACCGCCGCTTCCAATCTCGCTAGCCCCTCATGTCGTGGTTGTTGTCACTGATAGGAAGTTTCGTACGTCAAGGTTGACGTCTCAAAGCGAGTTTCAGAAGGTTTCAAATATGTTTTAAGAAGTTTCATACCTTAGAAGTAAAAGTTCCATCCTGTTTTAGCAAAGTTGGTAGAGCATTCAGTTAAGTTTCAAAAGAATTTCAGCAAGTTTCTTAAGAAAAAGATGCAACTTCACCGCAACTTCTAATTTCAAATGTGAGTTTCAAACGTGTGTTTCTATAGAGTTTCAAAATTGTGAGCGGGTTTCAACAGAGTTTGAGGCAAGTTTCATAAAACCGCACAAAGTTTCAAGTTTCAAAAACTGCAATAATACTAGGAATTTTTTTTGGCATGTTTTAGACCCATTTTGTTGCAAATTCGAGCCACAATTGGGTCCCGCTCACCAGCGGCAGCCATGGCCGCTTACCCGCATTGCTCGCCAGCGAGCCATGACCACACTTGCCACCACCCGGCCCACTTGCTATTTATTTCTCTAAATAATTATCAATATGAATGAATTTTTAGGAGGAAGGAAATAAATTATGGAGAAGTTCAAGATAGTAATGCAATTTTCATTTTTTTCCCAAGAAATGAATCAAAAAAAAGTCTGAAGATATGGAGCCTGGTCGGCTGCTAAGTTGCTAGCAATTACTAGACGCAAACAACCCTAGCATTGAGAAGAACTTTGTGATAATGCTCTTTGTGATATTTGCCGATGAGAATTACGTGGCATCAAGGTACTTAGGAAATAAAGTGCTACTATCTGGTATAGTTTGTGTACAATGTATCGACTTTGTTTATGTTTAGCCGTACCAATAATAATATTCACCTTTGATGTCTTCAGCCTGTGCATGATGCTGACCCTATAGATCAATTAAATTCACCTTTACTACTTGTTCACAGATGCAGTTTTGTGTTTTGATGATTAAGCTGGTTTGTTGGAATTGAGGTAACCCTAGTACCCAGTCTGAGAGGCCGTAGACCTAATGTTATCCTTTTTAATTTCTATCTACTTAGTGCACTATTAATTAAAACAGTTTGCAGTGTTGACCATGGGTCTCTTAGGCGACAAAGCCGACTATCCAGCTTTCACATGATAGAGCCACCCATCCAGCTTTCCGCGCACTCAATAAAGCCAATATTGTTCTGATTTTGGCGACTGAGCCGTCTTCTTTCAAATCACAACTTAATAATGCACTAAGTACTTGGAAACATAATACAGCTTAACGAGGGACTTACAATTACAAAATACTACTTTATTGAAGCACCAATAATGTTATAATAAAGTGAACACATATCTTTGGGTGGCTAGCTTAACACTCTCAACATAAGCTCTTCTTGCTTTATACCATGCTCTTATACCATGGCATAGCAATAGAGGCAATGTCCTATATTTATAGAACCCTATGACCATTAGATCTTTGACACTTGTCAAGATCATAGCTGATGCATGAATGTAATGATGAATTTTGCTATCGGATGGATTGTGTTGCTTGTCATATCATACACACCACAATTACGAATATTGATGGTTGGCTGAAAGCAGCAAAATTTAAGGCCGTAGTGGACAAAATATATTTTAGGGTTTGTGGGCATCAGCTTCCTGATTTATCCTAAAAATTAAGTTACTTTTTTATAGCTAGGATGGCTTCAAGATTCGTGCATCCCACAACCCTAAAATGCCTCCTCCTCTCTCCCACGTACGTCCCACCTGTTCTGCAGCCACCACTAGCCCACCACCCTCCTCCACGCCTCTTGCCCCTCCCCCTCCCTCGTGTTATCTCACGCTAACTCATCGGCACCGGCGAGGCCCACCAGTGAGCCCCTCCCCCCATCTCTACCACCGATCGCTGCCTTTGCCTCCCCGCATCGATTCGTTGTAGTCACACCACATCTTCCTCCCCGCACCGTAGCCATGATGGCTTCATCCTGCTCCTCTTTTTCTTTTTGTTGCCTGCGACGGGTGGTAGAGACTCTAGCACATCCCCTTAATATAAGAAAAGGAAGGGGACATTCGACAGGGGGCATTTGGTGTTCGGGCCAACCAGCGGCCAATGACAGCCAGCGGTTTTGCCGGAGACGAAGAAGAAGATAGGGCGGGACATGAATCTCTACGTTAATAGAAATTCCTATATTTTATCCCCATGAAGGTAGTTGCCATGACTAGATGCACTAATGGCCTTGGAGCAATTTGAACTAACAAAATGTACCTGATCACCCAAGCTTTCCACCCCTAACCACCTGGACATCTCCAAATCTGCCTCGAACACCTTGAATCTCATTGTTTTCGTAGAGTCCTCCAAGAAACATGGTTATAAGTAATGATCCATCGAACCATCAACAGCTTGCCACACAATATAACAAGATAGCATGTTCTGTCGGCGCACTTAAAAGTATAGTAAAACCCGTCTAACAAGTAGTTTGGAAGTGGTGCCTGAATTACTAGTTCGACCTAAGAAACCCTTGGTTCCCCAATGGCATCATCACTTGGGAACATATCATCTGCCCAGAGAAAACTTTATCATTTTAGTATTTTTTTGGACCCTGCTGATAGAATCAGTTGGTTATCGGATATTTCGACAAAATTTTAAACGAAATTTTGGAATTAAAATTTGAATTTTTCAGATGTAAAGACAAAATTTATCTAAATTTTGAATTAAAATTTGAATTTGGATGAAAATTAGATAATCCAAAAAATTTGTCTGCTATGAAATTTGATCAGACCCACCGATAACGCTGGTAGTAGTACCGTAGAAATTGCACCTTTTACTGTAGCAACTACTATTTACTATAGATTTGCATCGTGCATTCCAGATCCAATAGGTGAGGATCACTCAAAGGTATGGGCCTCTGCATCGCTACCTTTGCCTGTGCGAAGGTAGGGATACGATTCCTGTCCCCTGTAAGGTCATGTATAATGGGCTTACATCAGCTGTCTATAGTATCTGTTACGTAGGATTTAAGCTAACGTGGATGAAAGAGAATAAAAAGAGAGAGATATGTTGTCTACAATCCTATAGCCGACTGTATCACTAAAACTAAGGAGGCTATCCAACCACATTTCTTAAGTCCATAAAAGCATTAAAAGATTGTGTGATCTATAAAGGCAAGTAAAAAGACAACCCACTGTACGAGCTGACTTTAGTGCTGTCTACAGGTGACATAGAGAGTTGCTATAGACATCAGTTGTTTGTACTATTGTACATACCCTAACCTCATGCGCAAAAAGATGGCTTCTTTTGTGTACGACATATGGCTTTCCGTTGTAAAAGGCGATGTCCTGCACCATTGACCATCGCATAGACTTGTTGACCACAATGGCATAACCGGTCCGGTCTCCCGTGGGTCGACACATACAACTACGTCCGGAAGGTGGTGGTAGCTAATCCTTGCAGTGCTAAGTCCACTTAGCATGCAATGCAATGATCTTGCGAGCAGTGGCGGTTCTAGAAAAACAAATGAAAGTGATGCTCATAGGATCCTAGTCTTCTTCTACCTCCATATCACACTCTCCCTAATAGTCGATGGATAGCTGTGCTACTACTACGGGGGTATCCAGGGTCCAACCGACGATAGAGGATGCTCCCGTCCCTGCTTGCATGTTGTGAGTGTGGAACATTGTGGAGTTGGAGCTTCGAACCCTGATTGTGTGAGCCAGCATCGCGATAAGGATGGATAGGTTCGTTGCAATGGCTTGGGAGCCGTATAATGGATTTGGAGAAGGGTTCTTTAAATAGAGAAATTTTACGATACATTCTACTAGTACGATATGATGGTAGTATAAATTAAATCTGGTTATTGATTTGTTAAGGATATTATATACTTATCTTTATATTTATAATTTTTTGTGAGGGTATTATGGACTTTTTCATCTAGGGTTGAAAATGTTAGCCTTGTAGTATGTGATCCCCACATGGGCAATTACAATTCTACTCCATCGGAATTCTACTACTCATACTAACATGTACAGTATAACTAAATCGTAACTAATATGAATCATTGAATAAAAAAATGAATGAACCGTATTAAATTGAGTTTCGTAAAAGAGCTCCTTCAAATATTGTAGACGCTCAAGGTTGCATCCCACCTGCACGAACAGTAGCCAGTTGTTGAAGGAGCCACGACATAATGCAAATATGTCGAAGTTGAGGCGGTGCAATTCACCGTTGGGTGGCTTTGGAAGATGCCGACGCGGAAGCCATGGAAGTGCCAGAGGCAAGGGCAGTGGCCGCTTTGTGGTGTAATGCCAGTTGTGGCAGACGAAGCGACGAGCTTGCGGCCGCCGTGAGAGTCCTTTGCAATGGAGACAATCGAGAATGACTTGTGTAGCTCAAAGCTAAATAATTTCCTTAAATATATGAGTAAATTTTAGAAAACCCTAGGTATTAGAGCATTGGTAACACAAAACCAAAGATTTTGCAAAAAAAAAATTCACAAAACCATAGGTGTTGAGGTACTTGGTTACAAACCCAATTTCATCTATATCCCCTGATATCCCACAGGTCTGATATGTTGGGCCCATGTGCCTCAAAGGCTGTGATTTTGTGATTTTTTTTTTTTTTACAAAATATGTGGTTTTGTGTTACTAATGTCTTAAAACATATGTTTCTCTAAAAGTTACTCTGAATATATAGAAATGGAAGGGCTAAAATGAAAGGAGGAAAACAACCCCTTCCCTTCCTATGCTGCAAGCCTATAACCACTCCCCCGCGCCTGCCTCCCCCGCGCCTGCCTCGTGTCCTCGTTCAACCCCAGCCCACCTCTCCCCCAACCTCCCATGCCGGAGCGCCGCCACCTCACCGGAGATCCGCCGTACTGGTGATCGCCTGAGCACCACGATGGACCGCCTCCTACTCTTCCGCCCCCCGAAACCCACCTCCGCCCACGCCGCTGCCGCGGCCGCGGACGGCGACCTCCTCTGGCCCGCCTCCTCGGCCCCCGGCCTCCTCGCCGCGCTCCCCGACGAGGAAGGTAAGAGGAAGAAGAAGCGCGCGGGCCCCACCTTCCGATCCGCCGCCCGCCCCATCCCGGAGACCGCCGCGTTGACCCCTTTGACCGTGGCAAGGTCGGCGCCGGTGCGCATACTATCGCAGGCGGTGGCACGGAAAGGGAGGTGGGCCCAGCCCGTGGGCGGCGACGACGCGGAGGCCATGGTTCCGCCGCACGAGATCGTCGCGCGGCGCGCCGCGGCGCACAGCTCGGTGCTGGAGGGCGCTGGGAGGACGCTCAAGGGCCGCGATCTCCACCGCGTCCGCAACGCCGTCCTGCGCCGCACCTGTTTCCTCGACTGAGAAGCGGAGGCGAGTCGTCTCGTCGCTTTCGCCATCAAATTTTGGCTTTCTTATTTTATTTTTTCCCCTTCGTTTTGTCCTCTGTGTTTCCGGCTGTTTTGATTTCTGCCCCTGGGGAGAAGGGGATGAAAGAAATGAGGTGAGACGAGTGAGCGAGCAGTATAACACGGCATAATAACAGTTCTATTCCATCATATATATATGGAAATTTTGGTCCTTACATTTGTTCAATTCGTATGCTGTGCTTCTTGAAGTGAAAAATTTAGGTTTCGGTTTTGGTGCCATGGAGGGAAGACATTAGTGGTTGGGTTGTATACGAAATGTTGTTTCTTATGATACATGTTCAGTTCAATGTGTATATTAGCTACTTGCTTGTCACCCCAAAGTTGCAAGCTTCTTGAAGTGATTATTGATGCAGAGAATTTGGGTCAAAGGTACAAAATGAATTTCTTTGGTGGTTGCGTGTCAAGCCCTAAATTTGCAATTTGGAATCTTCTATGTTCACAGCATCGGTCCCTACATCAGTGGCTGATCCTGTTTCTCTTGGTCAGAGACTGCTTCCATGTCGGCTTTGGTGGTTACAATGCTTACAGCTACTCGGAGAATCTGTTGCTGTAGTTCAACCGACTTGGTGAGCAACCGTTTTAGATGGCACTCTTTGGGACAGTGACCACGTCCCATGCAGAGGAAACATGGGACCTTGTTTGTCGGACACTCTCCATGTGAGTGATCTTCATCGCCGTTGGGAAGTTGGTGATGCATTGGTTGATGTAGTGTCTTTCCTTACCACAGTGTCGACTAGCCTCTACTTTCATGATTGCCTTGTTTGACTCCCTTAGACTGCAATTCCTAGCAAAGTGCCCCACTTCACCCCATTCAAGGCATATGCCTAGATTTGGTTACTTCTCGGGTTAGTGGGACACAAAGTGGTCCACCTTACCGCACCTGAAACATGCGGCAGGTCGATGAGTCCCAAGGGGCGGTGGTGTCAATCCTTTTATGGGGATTCGGTCCTTCTTTGGGTCACGAAGTGTCCTACTGGGAGCAGCAACGTCATAGGAGGTGCAACAGCTTCAGTGGAGGATGGCTTGGGCGATGGTGCTCAATGGTGGCGTCGTCAGTAGGGGCGCTGGCCGGCGGCGGCGCACGGCAAAGGAGGCGCGGCCTCCCAGTGTTCAGGCATTGGAGGATGCGTGAGGCGGCCTCGAGCTCCTAGAGTAGAGGAAGCGCGAGGTAGAAAAGAGCTCGGGCGGCGCAAATCGGAGACGGGGACTGCGAGAGCCGCGGCACAGACGGTGAAGATCCGGTGGAGGGCGATGTGAAACCGGCGGCGGAGCCAGCAGTTGGAGCTCGGGCGGCGCACGAACTCCGGGTGACACGCAGAAAGACAGAGGAGGCGCGCGCACGGAGCAAAGGCTCGGTTCCGGCGACGGGGAGCTTGGATCCGGCGGCGGGGAAGGGTCCGGCGTGGGGATGAGGCAAAAACAGAGGAGGCAGTTCAGAGGAGGGCACGGAAAGGGTGGCGGCGGCTGCCGGCGGTGGTAGCAAACCCTAACCTTGTTCTGATACCATGTTGGAATGAGGCTTTTTGTCTATTCCAAAGAGCCAATATATAACATGTACAGGGTTGCCAATATGCAAAGAACACCCTATGCTATATACATATATAACATGCGCATCCCCCTGCCAATTTCCAGGTTGTACCCGTCCGCGAATCCCAAACCGCATCCACCTTGCGAATCCCGCGACTACATGCACCTAATACTTTCCAATGGCTCCAACCAGGACAACTCAAATCCTCGGGTTCCAACCCGGCTTTTCATCCCATCCACAAATCATTTTGTAAAACTTAAAATCTAATCAAGCAAGTTCTCGGCATCGCCGATGACCGTGGGCACGGCTATCCGGACGTTTCACACTCTGCAGAGGTCACACAACTTTACCCACAAGAGTCTATTATCTTATAATGTCATCACGCTGCCGTAGGCGTGGGACCTCAGAAAATCATCCCAAGGCCTTTACAATGCCCCACCCCAACGCGACCCCACCCGCTAAGGTTGCTCTGCCGAAGGTGATAACCCTGGAGGCCCCTCTTGTGTCACAGTGGTTTCTACATGCACGTAGTCGTGCCACCCTTACGTGGATTTACACCCAGGGGCCAGTGACTGATATGCATGCCACATTCTGGGGGATGATGGAGCAACGCCAAGGCGAGGCAAATTAGTGAGCTATGTCATACACATAGTAGACTTGTGGTTGCACTGTTAGTGCACGAGAGATCATCACGGGAACCGGTCCTAAATCGACTTGGCGGTTCTTCTCCATACCCATTCTGGTGTACTCCCGTACGCATCCACCACTTTTTTCACCCGCCTAAGTCCAAAAACAGTTTTCAGGTTTTCTCTTTTGAAATCTCTCTCTTTTCAACATACCAAATAGGCTCTAGCCTCGACTGCCCAAATCCAGTTTTTGAGTTTTGAAAGTTGTCGGGGCAAATCATTGCCTATATGCCAATGTACCTAAGCAAGGCTAAACATAATACTTAGATACGGACTTAGTAACCAGTATGTATATCATTAGTTCTAGGGTGACAAAGGATAGTATCCAAGTTCAAGGATGGGAAGGTTATACACAATTATCATTTAGGTGTTGGCTATGAGCTAAGTCAACATATTTGTACGAATCATAGCAATGCGATTTCATAATTTAAAACAATATAATTGCATTTCAAAAGTAGGTTCAATATGATCAAAGTGTTGAATCGCCTTGCTCGATGTTTTGATAATCGTATTGCTCAATGTTTTGATAATCTGGTCTTGTTCTTGCTCCTGCTCGGACTGCTGCTCCGTCATGGCTTTAGATTCTAGCTACGTAAAATACGATCAAACCCAAGAACGTCTGAAAACAATCAAATGAACTCTAATAAATCCAAAGGTATGTAAACCAAGGAAACACATCAAATGAAAGTCAATCAACCCAAGAGTGTTTGAAGTAGCCAAGCAGGACGAAACTAAACATACTTAAGGGTTATCTTGAAAGACGGAAGTACCCCAGATGAAACTAAACCTACTTAGCGGAGTTGATGAAGGAAATACTTCAGACGAAGTATATCCAAAGGAAATTGATGAAGGAAATACTTCAGACGAACTAAAGTACATCTAGGGATATTTGGAATGAAGGAAATACTTTAGACCAACGTAGATAAATCCAAACTCTACTCATTTGGTCTAGTGGTGGGGTTTTGGGTTGACAGTTAGATTTAGGGTTAGGTAACCGTTTGATCCGGAGTGAGGGTGAGAGGGATATTGCTCTCGGGAAGTCTGTTGGTGCAAGGAGTTAGAACTCCAGCGGGAGAGAGAATATTCATAGGAATATTCCGCATTGGTTACCTAAATAGGAGAGATCACCTTGCTAGTGTTAAGGATATAAGGGTATTTATGGTATTTCCTATTGTATTAGGGTTTAGACTTATGTTCTTTTGTACCCTATATATATTGCCCATTGGGCCTTTGAATACATACACACAATATTCATAACATAATATTAGAGCAAAGGTTAGGGTTTACTGTAGCCGCCGCAGCCTAGCCGCCGCTCGTCTTCCGCTTCCGGGAGAGCTTCTCGCCCCGGGGCGGCCTCTGTCGCCGCTCGTGTTCTCGCCGGTCTCCCGAAATGGGCCGGATACGCCCCGCTCCATCCGGCGCGCCGACTGACCTCACATGGCGCCATATTGCCCTACGTCGCCCGAGGAAGATGGATCGGAGACGGCTTGAGGAAGACGGATCCGGGCTCCTTTGCTCCGAGTGCCGCCCGGTCCTCCCCGTCGCTTCCGCTGCCGGATCTGGGCTCCTACCGCGACGCCTCGCCCTCCCGAGCCTCTGCCGTTGCCGGATCCGGTTGCTCCCGCTCAGATCCGGTTGCTCCCGCTCGGATCCGCGTCTCTCCCGAACGGATCCGCCGTCGCTTGGCCTTCTCTCGCACGGATCTGGCTGACGTTGCCTCGCCCAGGTCGCCTGGGTCTCAGTCATGGCTCGCTCGCGTCGGGGAGGAGCAGGGCTTGGTCTTCGGCTTGGGAGCTTGCGCGCTGCCCATGGGAGGACCGATCTTCGCTCCCGGGGGCGGCCTCTCGTCGCTCAAAGCCGCCAGCCGTCTTCCTTGTCGCCGTCGCCGAGCTTGCGCCACCGCCGGCTTCCTCGCGGATCTCGCATCCTCGCACGGATTCGCGCCTGCTGACTGGTCGCGCTCTGCGCGGTCTCGACGCCGCCACCGCCCGACATTGCCCTGCTGCACCCGACGTCTCTAGCGCCCAGCTTGCGGACGACCAGATCCTCTTCTCGGGCGCTAGTCCCGCCCGGATCTCGGCCTTCCTCTTTGCGCCTCCCTCACGCGCGCTCTCTGCGCTCTCGCGTTTGCGATTTTTGGTCGGGGAGGAGATGGATGGATGGAGACTTGCTGTTGTGTGCTGCCGAGAGCTGCTAGTTAGATGGGAGATGTTGGTGCTTGGTGTCGGTGGACACGTGCTTTTATGGGCTGGTGCTTAGGGTGCGAGTCTTTTGCTTTGCTGCTAGTATCTACTTCAAGTATGTGCTTGCTATCTGGCTATGCGATGAGCGATATGGCTGCGCTGGTCTGGTCTAATTTTCTACTACTGGAGGACAGTGTGATTGCTTTGCTGCTGCTAGTTATGCTAGTTGCTACTGCTAATTAGGCTTTTCTTCTTTGTGTCGTTTATTCCGCTGCGTCCATCCAAGTCCGTTAAACTTTATCTTTGAGTTTGTCTAAGCCATGCGAGTCCACAAATTTATTGTCAGTCATAGAAGCATAGGGATTTCTTTTGCATGGCAGCAGCCGCTGTTCTTTTCTTCGAGCCGCTGCAGATCTGCCATTCCAAGATTTCAAGGCCGTTGCGCTTCTTCCTCACCGCGTCTCCGGTGTATTTCTTGTGCATTGTGCCGCGCTTCTTCTGCACTGCGTCTTCGTTGCGCTTCTTGTGTATTGCGTCGCGCTTCTTTTGCACTGTGCATCTATTGCGCTTCTTGTGCACTGCGTCTTTGTTGCGCTTCTGTGCATTTCGTCTCTGTTACACTTCCTGCGCACTGCGTTGCCGCCGTCTTGGGCTTCGATCTGCGCCGCCATACTTCTATCTATTCCTATTCAACTTCACAGTTTTCTCTTTTTGTCGGTTTCATCTTCTTCTTCGTCATGTTCCCGCGATCGACTTTGCTCCCGCACCATGTGCTTTATGGGCTGTCGCACGACCCTAGATGGGAGATCTTTTATCAACATATTTTCCAAGAGATGCATGCTATGACGCCATTATCAAGACTCAGATTTCGAATTTTTTATATTTTAGTGTCAACCCTTTCCAAATGCAATGCTATTGCATATGCCTTGCATTTGAGGGGGGATGTTAAGGATATAAGGGTATTTATGGTATTTTCTATTGTATTAGGGTTTAGACTTGTGTTCCTTTGTACCCTATATATATTGCCTATTGGGCCTCTGAATACATACACACAATATTCATAACAGCTAGGTAGGGTTCTCTGATCCACCTTCGGGTCACGAACAGGGGAAGGAGGGAGGAAGAAAGAGCGCTGGTTGGTGGGCCTTGAGGGAGGGAAAAGAGAGAAAAGAAAAGAAAGGAAGAAGAAAAAGAAAGAAAAGGAAAAGGAAAAGGAAAAAGAGAAGTCGGGCTGGGCCGGGTGGCTTTCGGTCTAGACCGCACTCTTGAGGTCTCGATTTATTTTCTTCTTTTCTTTTTAAACTTAGGTTTGAATTCGATTTCTTGTTTTTCGGGTTGAGATTTCAATTAACGACTCAAGAATTCGAATATCGCCGAAGCGAAACAAAAAGTTATAAAAATCCCACATTTTTAAACAATTGAACTGAAAGTGAAATTTGTGGTGTTACATTACGTTTTGGGGAACATAGATAGTGATTATTAGGAATTATTGAATTTGGGTTATTATGAGTATGGGATTAAGACTGTCTGTTTGTTTTTTGTTCATAGGCTTGTGTTTAGTCTTTTGCTGTTAATCATTTGTTGTGAAATTTTAGTCCTTATATTTGTTCAAAGTTGACATAGCATGTTTTCATTTCTAGCTAATGGTGTGGAAATTCAGCTCAATAATGTGATCTAATATTGTATTGGCTGCATTGGTAGTTCAGTGCGGTGTAATTTGATTAAACCTTGTAGTGTTTAAGCTTTGTGCCTCCAAGGTGCAAACTTTTCTGTGCTTGCACTTGGACCAAAGCGCGAAACGTCGCCTGGCCGTCGCTCCTACGGCCCACTTCAGCACGCCAAAACGGCCTGCGCCATTCTGCTTCTGGTTAGGTGGCTAAACAAAAGTGGTAACAATAATTGTTAGAAGGGCTGTTAGTTGTCATTTTATCTTTGCTTCTAGTTTTCGCAGGGTACAAAGTCAATTCATTTCGAGCAAGGTCACACAGAAACCTAATAACAGATGTGAACATGAATGTTGTCTTTTTTTTCATGTTCTATCTGTTAAGAAATGATTGTGTTCATGTGGAGGTTGGAGACATAGCTCGTAGGTCAAAACAGATTGAGTTGATGTAGGAGGAATCGTTTATTTTCATAGTTAATATCAATAAGAAAATATTCCCTTAAAGCATAAATCCAGATTTCTGACCTTTATAATACTATTTTGTGGTCCTTCATCCAAATTAACTCCACATCTCAATAATGATGCTTTACTGTAAGTCTGTAACCACTACACAGCATCCTGGTATTGTCATCGATTCATTTTCTCTTGTGACTTGTCCTGGACCAAGTATAAAATAGATATTCGCCCATTTCAGGTTGCACCCGCCCCTAATTCTTTCTGAGCATTCCATTGCCTTGTCACACGTCTGTTCAGGTACTACCTTACAAGGATCATCACGCACTACCACAGTGTTACTAATGAAAAGGTCCATTAATTTAAATGCAGTGGTACCTCAAGTGCACAAGGTCCTTGGATTATCCCCGTCAAGATACAGCTAATATGTCTTGCCTATCTTATCCTTTGAATAAAGTAGTTTGGTTCTGTCGTTTTGAAATTTGACGTCATTTAATGATGAAAGCTAATTTGTCAAAAAGTTGTTGTGTGTCAAGAATTGACACTAGTGTGGTACAATGCACTTTGTTGGTTTTCCGTTAATGGCAAAATAGTAGAACCATCAACAAATAATTGAATGTTAGTACATGATTAATTTGTGTTGAATTGTCACTAGCAGGAGACTAATAAAGAAAACATGACTAGTCATTGCTACTGAGATAGGTTCCGATATCATGGCCATTTTTTTTTTTGTGAATTTGCCCATTTTGTTTAATGATCAGTTAGATTAAAATCAGTAATGTTTTGTTGTTCAAAGGTCATGCTATATCTACTGTCTTCGTAGATGCCCCACTAAAGCTGCAAATCTTTGGGATGGGTTCTATTTTGTGTATTTTTTGTTGAGTTATACTCGATTTCACATTACCATTCAGGCACATTAGTTTACACTTTAGACCAATGTTAGGTTCCACACTTTGGTTGCTAATATAACTGACACCTGACAATTCACATATTGTTTTCACGCTGCATGCTGAAAGTAACATTATCATAATTTATTATGTTTAACTGTTTGATACCCCTTTCAACATTTGGTCCACTGTTCTCCCTTCATTTGATTCCGTCATATAATTGTATTATCAATTTCTTTGTGGGCTCTACATTGTGAAATTCAACTGCTCTGAATGTGCAATGTATCTTCCATTATGTACTGCTGCCGACCATAAATTATTTAATGAGCATATGTAATGTCCAGCTCAATATTTTTTTTGAATCTGTCCAACTCATAATTTCAGTACAGAATAATCAGCATATGATGCTTATTATAGACTCGTAAGAAAACATGCTGTGGCTTCGCCTGCAATGAGATTAGGACTCAAGTGGTGTGATCAGATCATCTCATAGATCAACAACTAGTTACTTTATTTCAGACTTTTGGCTTCAATATGTAAATGATCTGGTTGCCATGTGTGGGAAAATCCGAAAGGGGTATGTAATATGTTGCTTCACAATCATACCTTGGTTGCTTGCAGTTCTGGTCAATGTACGATGTGTGTACACATTATTCGATATTTTTCTGGTTTTCTCCTTGTATCTGCTCTCTCTTAGCAAAGTCTCTTGTTACTACCAATGCTGTATATCGTAGCATAGCAGCATTGATGTTCCAAATAATTACTATTGATGTAATCACATCGATGATTATCAGATATGATGATGGTATTGTGTTTATACAGCATGAACTGAATTGTAGCCTGGAATGAATGCGTGCAGGAAGAAAAATTGGAGCCCCATTCGGACATTACTAAATGTTGTGCTCTTGTTGGCCCGGATCTACTTTCTGTTGTCATGTGATCTATGCACTTGTCATCGAATTTTTCTTTTTTTTCTTTTTTGGGACAGGCAGAGCTAGTGACATGGGCTGTGCTGTGGTCCAGAGCTATGATAGAATGATATGTTAGAAATAGCTCTAAACTTTATGAAGATCGTTTCGTTTCAGTTTGTCAATTAATACGCTGTAAATCCATTCTTCAACTTCTGTGGCAATCTAGATGACAAGCTTCCAATCCTCATGATACAATGCATGCAGGACAACAGAGGTTCTTTGAGTGTCCCCTGGAGCTTAAAAAAAAATCAAAAGTTGTTCATTTCATTGGAACTCAGGTGCGAAGTAGCAGGTTTTGCTAGCAGTTGCTAGGCCTTTTGGAAACGAACCATCTTGAGCTCCTACAGGCCTACAAGCTACAGAAATCTGGCTTGGCTAATTGCTAGTTGGTGCCTGGAAAAAGAAAGCAATGGAGGTCAGTAGGGCATGGCCTAACTAGGTTTTGAATGTTCGATTTCACATCTACCTTCTCCTGAGAAGAATCTCAACTCTCAAGTCAGCTGTGTGTTTCTAGTACACATCCTACTATTTACCTGCCACGCTAGGTGATTTTGTGTTTATGTGGTGTGTGTGTGTTTGCTGACCTGAAACGTCTTGAAATCGTTGCGTGGACTGCTTCGAACTTTGAAGTCAGACTTGAGGTTGAGCGAGACAGATGTACGGAAACATGCATGCGTACAATCGAGTCATGCGTGCCACTCAAAACCTGACCTCACCCTTGAAGATTTCTATCAACGTTTGTATGAACACGAGACCATATCCTTTTGTTGGTTGCATGAATCGTACGTGTTAGACTAGACCAGAACAAAATCAATCGCTTGATCTGGTAGCCCAAATTGCTAAATTGCACAGCCATCTTGCAGAGTTAAGCTGTTTCTTTTCTTCTTCTTCTTTTTCAAAAAAAATGGGCAACGCTCGCGACCTCACCGGAGAAGGAGGTGGAGGCACATGAATTATCAAGCACATCCAAATGTTAGAAATTCAATTAAAATTTTCAGAAAAAAAAAGTCAGATGTGTTTTATAGCAATTCCGGGGTTCCCTGTGTGCGCGCGCCATTGCATTGTTGCCTGTCTGCCTTTTCTTTCTTTCTTTCTTTCTAGAATTAATGTCTAAATGGACGGGTAAACTCCAGGTCAGATTCGTGGTTTGAAAGCGAGAGTTGCCAAAATGGCCTAACCATGAGCTACTTGGAACCATCTGCCTATCAAGTTCAGTGGAGATCGATGGAATTGCAGTGATCTCTTGACTCTTGAATTAAACCGCAAAATGCTGTTCGTTCGTTAGGAACTTGAGGGAATGGTCAGCCAGCACCTGGACCATCTAAAAAGGCGATTCGGCATGAAGATTGAAGAGTGCTGATTGCGAATTTGCAATCAGTCCTGACTTACATGATCTATCTTTCAGTTCTCTAGAGGCTTGGCTATCAAGGCTATTCCATGCCCTGGTTCTTGAGGCTCAGCTAGACCCCTCTAGATTGTTTTCCCATGGAATTCATCGTGCCTTTAGCTACACCTTTAGACCCTATTTTGAACACAAGATTTTTTTCGCGGTTCCTGCACGAATTGAACTGTTTTCTATGAAATTTTCGCATTCCAAACGAGCCCTTAATAATTTTTTAAAAAAGCAATAGTCCATCTCGCCGTTCTCCCGGTGAAAATGACTTGTCTGATTTCTGAATTGGTCATTCCCAGCGGATAGAATTCCAAAATTCACGCTCATTGTACGCAGCTGCAGGGCATCCCTGGATCAACCCAGCGACAAGTTGAATTCAAGAAACACATATGTATGGCATCTAGCTCTCATGGACGCGAAACGCGTTCGATCCGTTGAAGAGTTAAGACCTGTCAGGCAGATATCACTGTCCCTGCAAGCATGCAGCTCTGATACGTCATCTGGACATCAAACGCACGCGTTCTTGACAGACCAATCGCAGCAGGCAGAAAAAGACAGGTCTAATTTGGACTGAACTTGCAGCTCAATTAAATCAAATCGGTTCAAATTAGAGAAAGAAATGTTCTGAAGATGACAAGAAGCGTATTGGACCTGGAACTGGTGATGCCAGTCTTCCACTGGATTTGCTGCTTCTGAGCCATGACCAATCATGGAGAATTCCAGGCTCTGGACTCTAAACTAGTGGTGCAGCAGCACATAACTATTGCATATGCTCAGTCGATCTTGACCAATTCGCTCATTGAAAACGTTCAGGAAATCATGGACCATGTCCAATTTGTCGAGGAACTGTTGTTGACGAGTCCAGTCCGAACGGTCACCTCATAGACAAGTGTAAAATCACACACAAAAACACAAGTATACAATAGTAGATTGAACACAGAGATACATGAGAACTTCTTCTCTTTATTTCTCTTCTAAAAAATACGTACAATGGTAAAGTGTCCCCTCCTATATATAATCTAGAGACAGATGAGGAGTCCATCATTGGCCAGACTCACGAGGCCTGGGCCTAGGTTTCTTAACACTCTCTCTTGGTCACTCATCTGATATGTTCATGTCTCATCAAAACTCCATAAAAATCTAGTGAAATTTTTTGGAGAAAGAGTACATGATACACGTTCTCCTGTGCTGTACGAATTATCTCATTAAAAACTTTAGCCGAGAAACTTCAAAAACTCGTCAAGAGAAAAAGAGTACAATCTACCTAATTTCATTTAATCCACATGATTTATTCTTTGGGTACTCGATCTTCGTGAACAAGTTTCAATAATGAGTTCGTGAAGATTCTCCTCCGGATTCTGCACTTCTCTAAGTCTCATCATTCCAATTTCATGTATACATCTTTCAAAGCTAGACGGTGGAAGTGACTTAGTGAATAAATCTACAAAATTTTCACATGACTTGGTATGCAATATTTTAATTTCATCCATCTTTTGCAATTTATGAGTATGAAAGAACTTAGAGTTGATATGCTTTGTGAGAGAACTCTTCATATAACTTATCTGCACTTGTGCAACACAAACTGCATTATCTTCATAGATAATAGTGAGGGTTTACGCGGCATTCAATCAACACGACTGCTGGATGTGGTGAATCATCTACCGAAGCCAAGAACATTTTCGCGAGGCCTCGTACAGTGCTATGATTTCCGAGTGGTTCATCGAAGTTGATACAAGATTTTGCTTAGACGATTTCTATGAAATTGCAGTTCCACCACATAGGAATATATAGCCTGTTTGCGACTTAGCTATATATGGGTCTGACAAGTACCCGACATCTACATAGTCAGTCATAGTTAGGCCTTGGTACTTTCTGTAGAATATACCAATGTCTTTGCTTCCTTGGAGGTATCAGAATATGTCCTTTGTTCCCTGCTAATGCCTTTTGGTAAGTTCTGCACTATACCTTGCTAATAGGTTTATGGCAAATGCAATGTCCAGCCTAGTACAGTTTGCTAAATACATGAGTGCTCCTGTTGCACTCAAGTATGGGAATTCTGGTTCCAGGACTTCCCCTTCTCTAGGTTTGTACGGGTCCTTGTCTTGCTGCAAGGATCTCCTGACCATCGGCACTTTCGAAGGGTATGCCTTTCCAAAGTTGAACCTTTCTAACACCTTTTGAGTGTAGGCTAACTTATGCACTAATATCCCTTCAGAGGCATGCTCAAGCAGCAAGCCTAAACAATATTTGGTTTTACGTAAATCTTTTATTTCGAACTCTGACTCCAGGTAAGAGCTTACTTTCTTAATATCTTCTAGGGTTCCGATGATATTTAGATCATCACATACACTGAGATTATACAAAATCCATTCTAGGATCGTTTTATAAATACACAGGGACAATCCTCATTATTCGTGTAGCCTTTCTTGCATAGAAAGTCACTTGAGCGATTATACCACATTCTGCCTGATTACTTATGTCCGTACAACGACTTTCTAAGTTGCACACTATACAAATTTCTATTTGCTCTGACTTGGTTTAGGACATGGATACCTTCAGGTACCTTCATATAAATGTTCGAATCTAAGTTTCCATAAAGGTATGCAGTTACCACATCCATCAATTTTATTTCTAAATTCAAGTTTACTACCATTGAGATTAAGTATCTAAAGGCAGCTCCGCTCATGACCGGATAATAGGTTTCTTCATAATCAACTTCTAGTCATTGAGTGAAACCTTGTGCAACGAGCTTTGTTTTATATCTTACAACTTTATTATTTTTGTTTCTGTTTAGAACAAATACCCACTTATGCCATACGGGGTGCACATGGGGAGGCATACGGCTTACATGCCCAAATACCTCTCTTTTATTCAGAGATAATAATTCTGCTTCTATTATCTTCTTTCAATCTTTCCAATCTGATCTTTTCTTACATTCAGCGAGTGATACATGCTCTGGATCAAGATCGATGATTGTGGTAATTTTCTTTGTAAAATAAATATCAACATTGGTTGTTGTCCTATTCATAGATTCTCCCGTGATCACATAATTTATAGTTAATTCTTCATAGGGAGATTCACCTAATACTTCTACTTGCTCAACCCTGCTTCCAATTACGGGTAAGTTCCTTTAGTTTTTCAGCTCCGATATGTGTGCACATATCCACGCTGATGTCTCCCTCCATGGGGATGTTCAAATCCGGTATTCCTTTTACTGAAGATTCCATACTAGTGCTAGGTCTCAACTAGCTCCCTTTCTGGTTCTAGGGAACTTCAGTGATCGGCTATGTCAAGTTCTTCTTATCCTTTTTCACTAGTCGTCCTTTTATTCTAAGGCCTCTGGATGAGATTAGGGGTACCTTAAATTTTCTTGGGTATTTCAACCCTCTCCGGTGCATTGCGTACAAGCACATGCGACTTATCCACACTCTTCAAATTACTAAAGTGATCGGGTAGTTGATTTGCTAATGCTTGCAAATTAATTATCTTCTGGACTTCTCTATTTGCTTCACTAGTGCGCGGGTCATGTGCATGGATTCCCATGGCTATTTCTCGATATTTTTATCAAGGGGTTGATTTCCTCCCCCTAATGACGAGAAATTATCGTCATCAAATATGCTATCAGCGAAGCAGGTTGTATGCAAATATCTAGTCATGGGGTCCAAATACCTAATTATGGATGATATCTCATAACCAGCGTATATCCCAGACTTTCGGAGAGATCCCATTGCAGTTCGCTGCGATGGTGGTATAGGTACATAAATCTTACAACCAAACATGCAAAGATGAGAGGTTTTTAGTGCTGACCCTTGCGCTAGTTGCATAGGTGAATGGATGTTATAAGCCGACGGTCTAAAATTTAATTCTGGCCATGCTGGGCCAGATCTTTGAACTCATGGTTCGTGACGCCAGTCATCTGCATATTCATGCAAAGAGTTCATAAGATTACTGTTGGTAATTTGCATAAAATAGTTGAAAAATTATCATAATGTCCCTGTATTTTTCTATGTATTTTTCATGATTTATTGCTATTTTGAGTGATTAAAAGCAATATAAATAATCATAGATAATCAAAACGGTAAATATAGTATATAAATTGCATATAAATTATAATAAAAAGTTAAACATGCTTCAAAAGTTCAAAATTATTAAAAATTGAATTCCTGAGGCCCTTTTCTGCTGGAATTTGAATTTTCGGTGAATTCTGCAATTTCCAGGGGCTAAACAGCTAAATTTTAATTGCGAGAAATGTTTTGCACAATTTTCAGAGAGTTCGAGGGCCTTCTTGCAAAATTTCCTTTTCGTTTTTTCTTCCAAAAAGGAACATGGGCCGAGCCCTTTGGCCTTTCAGGCCCATTATGGTCCCATAGCCGCCCGAACAAAACAGGAGGGGATAGGGTTTCCCTCTACCTGGCTCCTCAATGGTGGCAGCTACACATGCGCGCGACCATGTAGGGTCGAGAGAGCACGGCGACGGTGCCAGACGGACGATCGCGCGAGAGGGCGGTGTGGCCCGGCGGCTAGAGGTAGTCTGCGCCGGGCCGTGTGCATAAGGCGGCGGCTACAGCGTCTCGGCGTGGCTTCGGGCGTGCGGCATGGCGGGTTGGCGCGGGTTCGGGTGCGTAGCCGCCTGCAGGCAGCTTTGGGCGACGCGGCATGGTTGGCACGACTTCGGGGCACGTGGCCACGGAGGCCTTCGGCGCTACGAGCGTGCGGCAAGGAGCCTGTCGCGGGCAGCGCCGACTTCGGGCGGCCCGACATGGCCAGCATCGGTGCGGCTTCGGGCACACGGCCGCATGCAAGCGGCTATGGACGGCTCCAGGCCAAGCGGTAGCGCGGCTCCAGGCCAACAGCAGCACATGGGGCGCGTGGTGGCGGCGCGGCCACGTGTGGGTGGCCAGCGGCAGACCGCTCTGTGAGACCCCTCCCATCTTGTCATCCATGTGTACTGTAGAAATGCGAGGGGGGAAGATCCAACAGTGCTGGGGGAGGGGCCTCACGGAGGCCCTCCCTAGAGAATTTATTTCCGGTGGCGGCGCGGCCGTACGAGGCTGTGTCGGCTGTTTTTTCTTTCTTTTTTACTATTCATGCAAGAATTGTGCAATCATCGTCTACTCTTTTCATGCAACCTACTGATCGGCTTGACCGACGACTTCAAGTCAGCTCGTTGTAGATTAGAGCGGATTTGCAATCTATAATCCACAGTGCAATCATCATCTACTCTTTCATGCAATCTACTGATTGGCATTATGCCGACGACTTCAAGTTGGCCCGCGGTAGATTAGAGCGGATTTGCATTGTAGGAAACAATCTAGAAAGCCAAATTTGCGGAATTGAAAGCAATCTAGAAAAGCGATTCGATCTACGAGCGTCGTGCTTCAACGGTTACCTTTCGATCCGAGTAGAGTAGGCCTGCAGGTAGGCCAGAGTCGATCGTACTGATAACGTGTTGAGGAACCGTCGCTGGCTAGTCCAGTACGAGTGATCACCTCGTAGACAAGCGTAGAATCGCACACAAGAACAGAAGTACAAAATAGTAGATTGAACATAGAGATGTAGGGGACTTCTTTCTTTATTTCTCTTATCAAAAGTACGTACAATAGTAGGGGGTCCCCTCCTATATATAGTCTAGAGACAGATGAGGGGCCCAGCATGGTCCCCTCCTATATATGGCCCAAGTTTCTTAACACAATCATCCACGTAGCAGAGGCATCCATCTCCCTGTCCTTACATGCCATCCTACAAATAAGGGGCATGTAGATGACCTCATCCAAGAATGGAACGAGTCTTCAGCTAAAATGATATTTTTTTATACGAAGTAGAAAAACTAGCCATCATTCCCCGTACGAACGAAATGATAAAAATGACACCCCTACCGCATGATTTTGCCATGGAAAGTCACGTGCCGCTCTCACAGATTGTAGCACATGGCCTATCGCGCACCCGATCAGCGACAGTTATGTGCCCAGGCTACCTGTCGCACTGGCATACGTAATTGCCACTAACCGTGTGTTCAGTAGGCCACGTGTCGCAATATGAGATCGGGGCACATGGCTTTCTGCGGTAAAAGTATCATTTTTGTCATTTCATTCGTAGTGGGGCTAATTTTGCTATCACTTCTCCAAAAAAGGCTAAATGAACCAAAAACTCGACTGAAACTTCCACACACACACATGCAAAAGTGAAGCACCAACAAAACAAACCTAATTGAGCCCTTGCATTGCGGATTCGGATCCTCTGCATTAATGTGGAGGAACACTGTGTGAGAAGCGTGTTGCGAGGTGGTGAACAGTGATCCGCAGCATACCGCAAAAAGTACTATAGCAACAGCGCGATATACATTGTGGCAATTTTACTACGGCAAACACTACTACAAAAGGCTAATACGAGACATCTCATCACAGACGGTTGACCAAAACCGTCTGTATTACATGCAATCACATACGGTTTTGGTTTAGAAACCGTTTGTGTTACTAGCTGTGTTAAAAACCGTCTGTGAAGAGGTAATATCACAGACGATTCATATTGAAGACCGTTTGTGAAGTATCACGGACGGTTCTGAATAAGAACCGTCTATGATACTACTAAATTCACATATATATAGGAATCCTTTTTTCTTTTCCCGGGAGTAGTTACTCCCTATTTCGTATCTCATATATCTCACAACGTAAGGAGTATCTTGCGCAACCGAGATTATGTATGTGTGGTATACGAGTATATAAGACCACATAGGTGGTATTTACACATTTTCAGAGGTGGTATGTACAATTTTTTAGACATACTCCTTTTTATGTGCGAATATGAAGGTATTTATAAAATATGCTAAAAACTATGAACTCTCTTGCAAATTTTTCATGTGTTTCACATTGGAGTATCTTATAATTAGTATATGAGTATACCCAAAGTGATAAAGGAGTATGTCAAGTTCTTTTAGGTGGTATATCAAAAGTGGGAGTAACTACACCCCGAGAATCCATAGTTTTTAGCATATTTTGTAAATACCTTCATATTCGCACATAAAAAGGAGTATGTCTAAAAATTATACATACCACCTCTAAAATGTAAATACCACCTATATAGTCTTATATACTCATATACTATACATACATACTCTGCGATGCAAGATACTCTCACGCTAGAGATATGTGAGATACTGAGATAGGAGTAACTACTCCTGAGTAGGAAAAGGTTTCATATATATATATATATATATATATATATATATATATATATATATATATATGTGTGTGTGTGTGTGTGTGTGTGTGTGTGTGCGTGCAGGTGAACCACGGCCTACTTCATCAAACCCGACACACTGGAGTGTATGATTTGCTTCATGTCAATCCTCCAAGTGCTTGTAGAATTGGCATGAAGCAAATTACACACTCGAATATGTTAAGTTCTATGAAGTAGGCCGTGGTTCACTTGTACGTTTAGGATAAGAACGCCTAAAGAGCGAGCTAGCTAGCTTAATTCAGGTCTTCAGTTAGCTAACAAGGGACTACGAAATAGCCGGTTATTTCATTCACAAATCGTTTGTGATACTTCAACTATCTCTCAGACGGTTTCATCCACAAACTGTCTGTGATACATCAGCTATCATAGATGGCTCTGAGTTAATAATAGTATGTGATAGTATGCACAACAGACGGTTCAAAAATCGTCTGTGATGACTACATGTCATCACTGACCCATAAACTCAGATGGCTCACGAAACCGTCTGTGATGACGTTTTTGAACTGTCTATGAAGATCTTTTCTGTAGTAGTGAAAACACTATAGCAGTTGGTCTAGAACTTCGGTTTTCTACCGAACGGTGAAGATTACTCCTAATATCATGGCACTGTAGATCCTCTACGTTGAATACTTCAATACAGAGGATTCCGTGCTTGCATTGCAGTGCATGGTAATGTTACAATGTTAAGATTATTGGAGAGGGCCACTACTACAAAACAGGCAATAGCAGACACCTCATCACAAACGGTTCCAAAGGAGCCGTCTGTGTTGAACTTATACAGACGGTTCCCTTTGGAACTGCTCTCGAACCGCTCGTGATATGTCCTCATCACGCACGGTTCTTATTACCAACCGCTTGTGATACTTCACGCACGGTTGGTAAAAAGAACCGCTCGTGATGAGGATATATCACGCACGGTGCATATTAAGAACCGTCAGGAAGTATCACGCACGGTTCGTAATATGAACCGCTCGTGATGAGGACAATCTATCACGCAGCGGTTTGTAAATAAAACCGTCAGGAAGTATCACGACGGTTTTAATTTTAAACCGCTCGTGATAAGCTACTATCACGACGGCTCTATTAAATAACCGTCGTGATATTATTATCACGCATTTGGTTTTATTTAGAGCCGCTCGTGATATCACCTCTTCTCCCCGCGCCTCTTCACCATCGCACAACCGTCTCTTCGCCTCGCACGCCGACGATACATGCGTCTCTTCGCCTCACGTGCGCTACTCTCTAATTCTTTATATAAGATGGAATAATTCACCAAGATTAAACTCCTCCCATCGCTCTTCGCCTCACGGTTTTGAGTACGCCAATCGCCAAGGTGAGCATGCGAGCGGTCAAAGCCAGCACCAAGGCGAGGAGGTCGGTGATCGCCGCTCTTTCTCACGATGTCGTTGCCGACATCGTCGGCCGTGTGGCCGCGAGCTCTCCTCACCCATGGAGGACCTATGCGCTCTACGATTAACATACGTATATCTTTATGTCTACAATATACGTCACGCACATACTACTATTTATTCTAACATCTTGAATGTATGTATGCGATAGTTGCAAGACCTTGTACAAGGTGTCCAAGGAACGCAGCTGGGGAGGCGCGTGGCGCTGGAGCGAGAGGAGGCGATGAAGTGGCGGGACAACGAGCGCTACCTCGCCGGCAACCCGGGGGCTTGTTTCATCGTCGGCCTCGGGCTTGTCTTCGCGCCCCAAGACATGCAGCGCGGCCTCATGTTCCTTGAACGGGCGGCCGTGGCCGGCCACAAGGCCGCGGCCTACGTGCTCGGTCTCCTCCTCTACACGCCAGCGACGCGCGACGTTGGGAAGCACTACATCAGCAAAGTCGAGGACGAGCCGACCGCGGCGCGGGTGCGAGACGGCCAAGACCAACCGGGAGTGCGAGCGGTGTCGAGGCTCGCCGCGGACATGGTCCAGCGGCGGCGTGGGAAGAAGGCCGCCACCGGGCCGGTGTGGGCGCTGCGGAGGATGGCCACTAGTGCACAAGCATTGGTCGCGGTGTGGAAGTGTGGGACGACTACGTCGTCTTCTGCAGTGACGACTGCAGGATTAGGCATGAGTATACCAGTTTCTTTGCAAAGGTGTTAGACTATTTGCCATAAAATTTTAGTTTTTTAGGTTTCTAGAAAGGTGGTGCAGCTGGACTATTTTCCAAATTAAATGAATTTTTAATGCACCAAAATATACGGTCCACAAGGACAGGAGCGATTACAATTCCACGTTGACATCAAAATATACGTACGACATATTACAAGTTCATAACACATGATGTTATGGAATAAATTAATTACAATGGAGTAATTTCTTAATTAAAATATAGTCCTTCATGATGATCGACGCGCATATAGCTAGCTTCCTCACTGGTTCTTCCTCGAGCTCGATGCCGCCTCCAAAGGAGTCAACTCACAAATTGATTGTATTCTTCCTCGTCCACTACATTCTCAACTCCGACAATCCTTCTTTTTCCATGAAGAACTACGTGACGCTTCTTATTTGCCGGGTCGGTTACATAGAAGACTTGAACAACTTGGTTAGCCAGTACGAATGGTTCGTCTTTGTATCCGACACGATCGAGGTCCACGGTAGTGACGCCGTACTTGTCGACCTTCACATGTGGGAGATGGACCCAACGGCACCGAAATAGGGGGATCTTGAAAAGCATGTAGTCGAGCTCCCATATCTCCTCTATTTGCCCATAGTACGAGCTCCTCACCCATGATCTGAATGCATGCATCTATGACACCGCTGCTCGGATCGTGCTCTTCCTATCTGAGCTGCCGTATAAAATGTGTACCCATTTATGTCGATCCTTGCCATGTGACAATTGTAAATTGTGGTCCTTTGCCAACCATAGCAACAGATCATCACTTGATGACCTCCAGTCCATGATTCGCACCTTTACCCATTCGTTGAACCGACGGTTGTGCTCTCGTGATCCAAACCTCCGACCGGTCCGGATTCTCGTTGGCGTACCATGTCTTTGTGCTCGTCGATGTACGGGACAGTTGGGTCATGTGTTGCAAGACCGTGAAATGGGCTTGAGCGTCGTATCCAGATCGGAGTGATTGATTTCTTCCGATGGTCCCGATACCATCCAACCTTCCCTCATGACGAGATAGAGGCACACCTATCGGTTCCACTGAGCCATGTAGTCGACGCAGAACTCAATGACCTCTTCGGTTGCATAACCTTCGATGATGTCGCCTCCTGGCCGAGATCGATTCCGTCACGTAGGACTTGAGAATTCCCATATACCTCTCGAGCGGGTACATATGACGTAGGAACACAAGATGCGCATATCTTTATCTCTTTCACAAGATGAACAATGAGATGGACCATAATATCGAAAAATGACGGAGGGAAATACATCTCAAGTTGACATAGAGTCGCCACCACCTCGGCTTTGTAGAGCATCTAGTCCTTCGGGATCGATGACCTTACGAGCAATTAAGTTGAAGAAATAACACACCTCAAGATTGCCACTCGGATCTTGTTCGGCAAGATACCCCTAATTGCAACAGAAGCATTTGTGTCATCAAGACATGACAATCATGAGACTTCATACCAATTAATTTCAAATCTTGCATAGAAACAAGTTTCTTAATGTTAGCGAGTAACGAGACGGGACTTTGACACCATGCAAGCTTTGGCACACCATTTCTCTCGCCTTGGACATAGTGTAGCAAGTGGTGGAAGGTATGTTCGCCCTTATCGGTCTCATTCGGTGCCAACTCGGTCCTTATGTTCATATCAACCAAGTCGCGTCGTGCGTTAACACCATCCTTTGTTTTGCCACTAATGTTCAGTAAGAGACCAATCAAGCTTTCACATACATTCTTCTCCACGTGCATGACGTCGATGCGATGACTAACTTCTAAGTGCTCCCAATAAGGCAAGTCCCAAAAATTGACCGCTTCTTCCAGATGTTCTTCTGACGGGTTTTTAATTTACATCCCTTCCCAAGAACAACATCGATATCCTTAACCATATCATGGACCTCTTTCCCTCTAAAAGCCCTTGGAGCTGAACGGTCCTCCTTATTTCCGCGAATTGTTTTTTCATCTTGCGGTATGGGTGACTCTGGGAAGGAACCTACGGTGGCGCTTATACACGCTTTTGCGCGAGTTGCTCACCATACACTCTCCGTAGCATCTAAGCAAGTGCGGACAAAGCTTTGGCTCCTTTCGCATCGAAGCCCGACAAAGTTACCAAGGGCGGAAAATCATTGATAGTGCAGAGAACAACATGACGCTGTAAAGAGAAGTTCTCTCTTGTACGCATCTCATACTTGTACCCCTTCGCTCCACAAAGTGTCACAAGATCATCCAAGAATGGTGCTAGGTACACATCAATATTGTTCCCGTGTTGCTTCGCCCTTGGATAAGTAGTGACATCAAAATGTACTTCCGCTTCATGCACGACCAAGGAGGAAGGTTGTACATACATAGGTTCACGGGCCATGTGCTATGTCGGTGCTCATGTTACCGAAAGGATTCATTCCATCTCGTACTCAACCCTAACCTTATGTTCCTCGGTTCCGCACCGAACTCTTTGAAGGTCCGATCGAAGTTTCTCCACCGCGTAATCAGCAGGTGTCTTAGTTTTCCATCTTTCTTACGCTCCTCAGAGTGCCAACGCAGCAATCTTGCCTCCTTCGGTTCGCAAATAAACGCTTCAAACGTGGGATCACGCAGATACCACAACACCTTAGCAGAGGTCCTTGCTTCACCTTAGCAAGATTCTTACGCTTGTATCGGGATGCTTTGCACACGGACATACATGCAAGTCTGCATACTCTTTACGATACAGATACAATCGCTCGGACATGCATGTATTCTTTCTACTTCCATTCCCAATGGACAAAGAACCTTCTTGGCTTGGTAGGTGGTCTTTGGGCAACACGTTTCTCCGGAAGAATGTCCGCTAGAGACCTAATAACGCCGTGAAACTCTTGTCGGACCAACCATTGCTCGCCTTCAATTTCAAGCAGTTCAAATACGGCTGACAACCTTGTGTATTCCGCTTGCGCGGGGAACAAAGGTTTCCGAGTCCTCCATTAAGCGCTCGAATTTACAAAACTCTCTCTCATCAGAGTTTCTTACGCATCGCGTAGCATCCGATCCAGATTGTCATCGTGCGACCTATCGTCATCAAAAACACGATCCACATCCGGCATATCGTTGACTTCTCGCCGATGTCATCATTATTAACTTCCGATAATCTGCTCTTCACCGTGATCGTCCAACATGTATACCCTTTTTGAAACCCCTTCAATCAAGTGCCCTACGATCGCGCTGGGTTGTTAAAAATCTTGATTACCGCAATCAATGCATGGACAAGACATAAATTCTATCCCCTTATTCAAGATATCCCGCCCGCTGCTCTTTTAAAAGCAATCACGCCATTAATGTACTCTTCACTCACACGGTTCGCACCGTACATCCAGTTTCGGTCCATCTACGCTACACATGTAACAATTAGTAGTGTTAAATTATATTAATAAACTGCAAATACGTTACTCCTCCTATTAACTGCAAATACGTTACTCCTCCTATTAAGCAAATATAAAGAGTTAAAGATCGTTACCCTCGGAGCTCACGACGAAAATTCCTAATATCATGAGATTCCTCACTGTCCTTCTCCTTCAGGCCAATGAACAGGGCAAGAGAAGAGCCACAGTCGAAATGCACCAGCTCCCACATAAGCTTATCCCACTCACAAAAACACTCATTCACAACACCCAAACCGAGAGCTACCACCAAAGCCAAGCCTCACAAAGCAAGCATGCATGCAAGCCAAATGACCATAAGTTGCTAGGGCAACCCACAACCAAGAACAAGGCAAGCAAAATAAACAAGCCTCCTACAGCCAACACAGAGCAAAGCTTCAAGCCCTCTATTCCAAAGAAGAGATCGAGGCGCGCTAGGGCAGGGGCCTCTGTCGGGTCTTTATATTTATAGGGGAAATATCACAGACGGTTCTTATTTCCAACCGTCGTGATACGAGTATATCATGAGCGGTTCTCCCAAACCGCTCTGTGTTGAACTTGCACAGACGGCTCCATGTGGAACCGTCTGTGATATACTCAATATCACAAACGGTTAATAATTATAACCGTCTGTGATATACTCACATCACAGACGGTTCTATTAACAAACCGTCTTGTTCGCAGCTTGGGCCAGATTGCGATCAGAGAGGTGCAGTACACAACCATAATGTAGGCGATGCATACGGGACGAGAGAGAAGCCATTTGGAATTTTTGGAGAGAGGGATGATCAAGGATCGAGGTTCGTGAGAATTCCTCCGATAAGGGTTGTCTATTTATATAAAAGAAGTAGTAAAGCCGAGCGTAAGACGAAGAGACACTCGCGCGGGAGATGAAGGGATCCATAGCAGACGGCTCTATGATGGATCCGTCGTGATAAGATATCGCGACGGCTTTATCTAAGCACCGCTCGTGATATCATCAATATCACGCACGGCTCTATTGAAGCACCGCTCGGATATACTATCACGCACGGTTCTTTAATAGAGCCGTCAGGATTTAGATATCCTGCACGACTCTATTAAAGAACCGTCGTGATAGTATATCACGACGGTGCTTCAATAGAGCCGCCTGTGATATCATTTTTATAAAAAGCGCACCCTACGGTTTTGCTCTTTACTCGTCGCCGCCTCCCGCGCCCTTAGGCTCGCGCTCTCTCGCTCCTCTAGGGTTCGCCTGCTCACCTCCCGGCCAGAAGACCCGCGCGCCGCCTTCATCGACGACGCCGCCTCCGCCTCGACGCGCGGCCTCCTCCCCGTGTCGGCCTCCTCCTCTCTGCCGGCCTCCTCCCGGCCTCCTCCCCCTGCGCCGTCCTCCTCCCGCGCGCCCTCCTCCTCCACCGGCCTCCTCCCGCGCCGTCCTCCTCCCCGTGTCGGCCTCCTCCGGGCGCCTCCCTCCTCCCCGCTTCGGCCTCCTCCCCGCACCTCCTCCTTGCACCGTGAGTTGTTGTGCGGCATCCTCTCTGTGAGTATTCCTAAAGATAATATGTGAACTGAATCTAGTACTAAAGATATGACAAATTGATCAGTGGGCTTTGTTGACATGCTCTGTGATGAACTTTGTCTTATACTGAGATTGAATGTGATAGTTAGTTGATTCTTGAGCTCTATTGTACAAATTACTTGCTATGTCAATTTCATATACTGTTAATTTGTTACTTTGATTGAATGCTAGTTATCACAGCATTTTGAATGCCACCACAATTTGATATACCGTTAGTTCATTCTTGAGCTCTATTGTATTGACGAACCGCGTGATGTGACTTTGATAGTCTTTGATAATGTGAACTGAAATTGATCGGTGGGCTTTGTTACGCTTACGCTCTGTGATGAACTTTTCTTATATCGAGATTGAATGTGATAGTTAAGATCATTTTCTGTATGATTGAGATCATTTGACGCTTAAGCAAAGTATTGTTTAGAGCTTATAGTTTGAATTTATACTATCATATTCATTTCATGAAGAGTATAGACAATAGGATTGAGATGGCAAAGACTTGTTCTTTTGCAACTCTCATTCGAGAGCACAAACTACCATCAATCCTTCTTTATATATTATACGTTTGTGCATCATTTTCGGTTAAGTTGAGTAAATCGCTTGAATCAGGTCGCTTAGAGCTTACACATATTGCTTCGCATATATAGATAGCAAGTAGCGACATGGCGTCCGCACCATCTTCGCCATTGTCTCGATCTCCGAGGAAAGTGGTATGACGTGAGATGGCAGAGAACTTCGAGAATTCCTCCAGCCTAATGACCGCCACGCGAGGTCAATGCCAATGGGATCTGTGAGTCCCCCCAGCAACAAGCGAGATTCGAACCTTGTGCGGGATACTTGAAGGAACGGGTCCCCATCACCACACCGAGCCGGGACACCGTGTCGGATGTTCTGAGAAGCCACCGTGGGATGAAGTTTTAAAATCGCTCACTTTCCCACCGCAGACTGGCGCGCGTGGAACGGCGTGCGTTGCTCTCGATCGGAAGCGTGGAGGACCTTCAAGAGCGTGCTTGTCACAAAGTACGTGAACACGGTCAACGCCTTCACGGCGTATAAATTCTTGTCGCGGGATATATGGGACGCTTTGTGCAAATGAAGACGACGCCGAATTTCTTGAGGAAGGTGCGGCGCAAGGCTCTCGGACACTTAACACTCACCCCACAAACTTCGGCACCGCTGTGCAGCGGGTAAAACCGCGCAATGGGCGGCGGAGGACGCGAACGAAACAAGGCCATTTCTTTGAGATCACGCATCGCGCGCTCTCTCACGTTAAGAGCGAGGGCATCGCCACGCCTTCGCGAAATCTCTTTCACAAACCCAGACCGGATGTGGCCAACCGTGTAGTAAATGTCTTGAACTACCTAGTTGTCAATAAGTCTATAACTTCATAATGTATATAATAACATGATGACCTCTTGCAAAGAAGAATTGAGTTCCGCATGTTAGAAGGCTCCTTCCAAGCGAGCGAGGAGAAGGATATACTAACTACGCACTGGAAACAAGGAGCACCTGGTCGCACGCGAGGCAAAGGGGTTAACGATCTTGGAGGATGGATTCCTGCACGACTCATCGCACGTATAGGAGCGGGGAAGAGATCCAAGGCCGAGTACGACATACGTTGTTGGAACATGTGCTTACTTCAAAATTTGAAGGAAGAGAACGGTGCTTCTGCAAAATTTGAAGAAAAGATAGCAAGATTGCAGACCAAGTGAATCAACTACTACTCCTCAACAACCGATCGCAGCCGCCCCGTTGTTTTGGTAGGCGATCCTCCTCAACATCGGAGTAGTGTCGCGTCCACGCAAAATTGTGAACACGATGATGTCCAATTACCTATCGATTTACATCAAGGTAATGTACATCTCTTGAATGCTCCAAAGATAGACCTATAGGACACCTTAGCTAATTACGTATCGTTTTGTAGGAGCCGACGCACTGCACACTCCAAGTGAGGATGGTTGGGATGTCTATTGAGGTTGGGCGGGGGGGTGGTGTATCCATGCAATGAAGGGATAGTGCAAGACGGTGCCCGTGTGGCGCAGGTTACGCCAGTTCCGTGGACATGGTACATGATAATTTTAGGGCCGCCCGTGAGATTCGCCCAACAACGAAATCATAACACTAGGGGATGCCCTGCATGCTTTATTCGGTGGCCAAAGAAGGACATCGCCTCGACCTGCAGTGTCGCCTCAACCTTCGATGACTCCACCCAAACCATCTCCACACGACCATGTCTCTCAATTCAACTTTTGAAGGACATCGCCCGGACCTGCGCAGCGTCGCCTCAACTTTTGATGACTCTACCCCAACCATCTCCACACGACCATGCCCTCCAATTCAACTTTTGAAGGACATCGTCCCGACCTGCGATCCGCCTCAACTTTTGATGACTCTACCCCAACCATCTCGACACGACCATGTCTCTCTAACAAGACCTCCATGATCGCACCTCAACCTTCGCTCGAAGCCCGCCTCATCGGTTCCGTAGAAGACACCGAACGAAAAAAAGCGTGCGCGTGACGGGTTCCCGTGTCGTCGGACGGAGGAAGACGCGTAGCGGCAAGTCGTTCAGAAAAATCGAAATCGAAGAACATTAAGGCGCTTCGCCTCCTAACCTAAGAAATACTCTTTCGAAGTCCGCTTGGCGGCGAGCACGATGATTAGCCTACGCCGGATTAGGTTGTCGAGTTTGCATAGCCGGTACTTGCGTAAGACCAAAGAGAAAGGGTGCACTGATGGAATCACCGTCGGATACACGGAGGACTATTTCCTCCACGAGCCGCCTCTTCATCGTGGGCTTCGGCGACTTATTCGACCTATTCAACCTCAAAGCCCTCGATGCCTCACTTCTACGATGTCGACACGTAAGTGTGTACAATCAAGTTCTACATTCACGTACATTCACGTAATATAACAACTCATTGCTTATGTATAGATACATGATTAAACTGCCCGCGATTGAAAGAACCGGTGGGTTTCCTCGACCCACACGTGGTCTCTCGAGCAAACCATCTTAGCGACGCATCCTACGCCGAGAAATACATAACGGCGGGATTGCTTGCTCAAAACTACGTGGACTACATAATGGTGCCCTACAACCGAAGTAAGTGTTTCACTACTTGCTATACAAATTTCATTTGTACTTTATACCTGATATGAACTTAGGTTTAATGACTATAGCGACATACATGAGTAGGCATCACCGATCCTTCTAGTCATTATATCAAAGAGGAATCGGTACTATACCTTGATTCCCTAATGAAAAAGGACACGACTTCACCCTTGTGCAAGAAGTACTCGGCAGTGTGCTCATTTCCTCCATACATAACTCTATTGTAGTCTTCCTTCGTTTGAAATGACCGAGGTTAACTTTTTGGAAACATGTAGGTCGTTCATCTCCTATATTGCCGAGGAGGGCTATACAAGGGAACGAACGCCACACTTAATCACAGCGATTTTCTGCGTGCTACAACACAATAATCCTATATCATACTTAATAATGCGTCTCGAACTCGACTATACCTATATATGTAATTCTATTTTTTCAGTGCACGACAAAAAGCGTAAGAATATGCATTCTACGTTTGCCATCATATGCGATTCTCATGAGTGCTAGGTTGCGGATCCAGGGTTGGTTAATCTCGCAATAATTGCTAATTATAAATTTAAATATATATGTGTAACACTTTACTCTTGTTTGTAGGTTTTGAATATAGATTTAGATTCACTCGTTCAGAAAGAGATCTCGGATGTTCGAGGGAGGCTTTGCACCTTCATCATGACGGATATCATTGCGCCCAACGGGGAGTTTCACTACTGAACGATCTCGAAACAATTAATATATATTTGATATAGTTGTAATTCACTTTGAATAGTTGTAATTCAATGGTACACTAGCGACAATATTTGATATATGTTGGTTTGTAATTGACAATGATCACTTTGGGTTGTCCGTTGATTTATCTGTGATGTATCTATTTTACGCTGCTTATTTTGAGTGCATGGCTAGCAATTCCTGAGGCTAGCGAAAATTTTAAAAAATAGTTGGTGAGTAACTATCACAGACGGTTTAACAATCAAACCGTGCAGTGAATATGCATATCCTGCATCGTTCTATGTAATAACAAATGCATGATATACACATATCTCGAGCGGTTCGTAAATAGAACCGCTCGGATATCCTTTATCACGACGGTTCTATTTACGAACCGTCGAGATGTGTATATCACGCACGGTTAAATAATTAGAACCGCTCGGGATATGTGCATATCACTGACGGTTTGTAAATAGAACCGCTCGTGATAATTAGATAACACAGACGGTTCTTTAATAGAGCCGTGCGCGATAATTAGATAGCACGAGCGGTTATATAATTAGAACCGCTCGTATTAGACTTTATCACGACGGATTTTTAACCGTGCGCGATAACCGCTTATTTATCACAGACGTGCAAAAACACGAGCATTTTCGGAACCGCGTGATGACCGCTACGAACCGTTTGTGATGAGGCTGTGTGTAGTAGTGGGCCAATTATCCGTGGCATTGTTTGCCCCGACCAGTTATTCTCCGCTATCTTCGTTTGTCCGGCCGGGAGCCTACATGCACGTCTACTCATACCAAACTGCCGTGCGAATGTGGTATTACCTCAGCTTTACCTGCACCGGAAAGACTGGAAGACGCACACAAAGTCACAAAGAATATGTCCAAAGGCAACCAGACGTATTATACTGTAATGTTGTTTCTCCTGTTCCCACTTCTAAAAAAACAGGTAGCATGTATGTACCATTGTTAGATTTCACTCGGTTTTTCAGCTCACGCTGGCTCCTCTCTCAAGTGTAGCAATGACCCTTTTTAATCTCATCTGGTAAACTGTAATAGTACGACTTACCAACGCGGCATATGCATGCATGCAGGCATGACCTTCGACCCGATCGCTCGTCATCAATGGTAACAATATCGATATGCATTAACATAGTTAGATTTAATATCATTTTATTTATAGTTTGAAAGTATTTTTAGAGCTAAGCCGAGTTAGAGGGAAATCCAATTTTATTCGACGTTAACTCATTTCAATTGTTAACCAATCAACGAGTGTAATCGGAGCAATTTTGAACCGAGTCAACTGACGAGTTTTCCCCCACCCCTTACTGATTAGTGGTGCTGGTACTGAAACGGATTATTAATTACTTCATGCATATGTAAAGAGGACTAACCCGCGTTTGTCACAGACCTGGACGACCTGGGCTAGCTGCGTGTCTTGACTCAGCTAGTCAAGCTAGCTTCTTCTTTCTGTATATGGTTTAAGCTAGCTGGTTTGTCAATCATATCACACCCATCGCTGGCTTGTGTATATATATCCCATATATAGCTGTCTGAATTTTTGTTGTAGCTTACAAATGCCACAATTTTCGTGTCTACCTACATGTATGCATAGCACGATCAGGTATAAACACAAGAGCTACGTACGTACATGAAATAATAATGTCCAAAACTTATTCCAAGATATATATATAGCGATATGATGATGTACTTCTTTCTTGCTTATTGTCGCAGGGCGAGATCTATATAGTGAGAGAGTTAGCCAGCTACTTGTCGCTATGTTATACCTCACTCCTCACACAGCTAGAATATATATATGAAGACTAGCTGATTAACTAGCTGGGTTGATTTCTCGTTCGCCCCTGGTCCACACGTCAACCATGATCGTGTACCTGTAACTTCTTCGAAATTAACCATATTCAAGCTAGCTCGATCCCCTTCCCTGTGAAGTTTGACCCAACACCAACTCCATCAGCTCGATCCTATATATACTCTCAGCAGTTCATCGTTCGCATCTCCTACCTATTGCCAATTGCCATTGCTACTGCACCACCAAGAAAACAAAACGATTAAGCAGCTAGGAATTAAGGAACATTAATAGTCGCATAGATTGCAGTCGATCGGACGCAGTGGAGCAAGGATCGATCGTGTATTCGTGTGCATGCACGATGGCAACTAGTGGTGCGAGTGATCCGTTCGCCTCGCCGGGCTTCCGGTTCTACCCGACGGAAGAGGAGCTGCTCAGCTTCTACCTTCGCCACCGTCTCGCCAACGCCAAGCCCATCATCGAGCGTGTCATCCCCGTCGTCGACGTCTACAGCTACCATCCTTCACAGCTCCGGTGTAAGTAGCCCGTTCTATCCAACTCCAGCCATAAACAAATACTATATAGATCAGCAATATATATATGGGAGTGTCTATACAACATGCGACTGATTTTTTCTTGGAAATCAGTCACTTTTTGAGCCATCAGATGGAGATCCAATGCTCCAGATATCACCCCCACCTTTATATCCCTAATCTAATCTCACTTTCCACCCTCTCTCTCTCTCTCACCAATCACAGGGTACTAAAATTGAAAGATGTATAGCAATTCTCTATATATATATATATATATATATATATATATATATATATATGGTTAGTTGATTTACTAATATCTTGGCCTGTGATATACTGGTGTATGTACATGAATGCATGCGTGACGCAGCAATGGCGGGGGAGGCGAGCGTGCGTGATACGGAGCAATGGTTCTTCTTCTGCCCGCGCGCGGAGAGGGAGATGCACGGCGGCAGGCCGGCGCGCACCACGCCGTCGGGGTACTGGAAGGCCACGGGGTCGCCGTCCTGCGTCTTCTCCTCCCCGGCCAACAAGGTGATCGGGGTGAAGAGGACCATGGTCTTCTACCAGGGCCGCGCGCCCGCGGGGACCAGGACCAGGTGGAAGATGAACGAGTACAAGGCCGTCGCCGCCGCCGCCGCCGCACCTCTCAGTGTACGTACGCGTGTGGCCATTAATTTGATGATCAGTTCGGTTTGTTCAATCTAACTATTATATATGGAAATGGAAGTTGATTTGAGGAATATTAATGTTGCCAACTTGCCATTAACGATTCAACCTCTTAACTTACACATGTGCATGTTACGTTCATCATCAATCTCTGTGCGCTGAAGTAATTGTCTGCTTATGCAGCTGAGGAACGAGTTGAGCGTGTGCCGCGTGTACATCAGCACAGGCACCCTGAGGTCCTTCGATCGTCGCCCCCTCAATCCGCCCGGCCATGACCAAGCGGTCCACTACCAACAAGTACCGGCGGCGAGGACGGACCTCACCGCCGAAGTCATCGCCAGTACCGGACATACCGAGAACTCTCACGACAGCTCGTCGTCAGGATATCGAGGGATCGTCGTCGATGGATATGAAGATGCTGCCATCGACTGGAACTCGCTGATCACTGCTGCTGATGATTTCAGTTTCAACGACATCGATGGTTTTACTTCTAGTACTATTGGAGCATGGCCACAAATTTGATGTATGCACTCAAGTTCGTTGAGGTCTAGTAGCTAGTAGCAGAGATGGTAAGAAAACGATTGGATTAGTAGCATAATAACTTAATTAAGCGAGGTAGAAGTTAATATTCAGCCAGGAGTGACTTACAGTGTAAATGCAGTAGTACAAATGTTCTTATTAGTTTGTCAAGAGGAGTCTCAATATTTCAGGTGTTGAGATCAATTCGATTAGTTGCGTGTGTCTAATTTGTTTATTGAAATGGATTTGCTAATTTTCAGTTGCCTGAAATTTTCTTATCCATCAGTCATCTACAGTTGCACTGTACTAAACCTAAATTTTTTTTTTGTATTTTTTGTATTTTTCTTGTAACATATTTTTCGTATCATTAGATAAAAATCTAAAAGCAAAAACAACTGACCGAGAAATAATAAATTTTCAAACAACTTACGAATCCCTTAATGAAAACGGAGAGCTGCCCCGCGTGTGCTTTCGCCTGATCGGAACGGGCCTATTAGCATATATATCGTTGGGCTTGCTGGCTGGTGAGAAACACTGAAATCTCAGCCCATTAAAAGGCCATCCCTGCTTAATCCTACTCAGTGAAGTAGGACGAGAAGACGGACTGAGAAGATGTGGCCCTGTACAGTGATGTAGGACGAGACACCTGTGCAGCCCATGCATGGTTAATCGTAGGCAGAAATCTCAGCCCGTTAAAAGGCCCGGACGACTCCGCTAATCCGAATCCGAGTCCACTTCTGAGTTGTGAGGCACCGAGTCCATTTTTTTATAGATCAGTAGGGTGCTGTGCATTACAACAGAACCCCAAAATAGAGTGATATATATCAACAGATGAAATTGTAAATCATACAATAAATATCAATTTTCTTTCACATACATATAAATTAACTATGCCTATTGCATCACTATTACTACTGCCGCAAATTAAAATTTTGAGATCATAGATTGTTTACTTTTGGAAGTTGAAATTGATGCCAACTTTCCTCTCTGGCGTGTTGCTTATTTTCAGCCATTGCCGGCTGACAAGGAAGAGGGTCACGCGTCGATGATCACCTTCTTCCACTCTGAACCCAAGTCACGACTTGGTTCTCACGGCCATTGGCCTTTGTAGCCATCGCCAAGCACATTGTGGTGAGGAGGTGGGAGGGGGGGAGGAGGTGATGACGGTGTCCTGGTGGTAAGTGAGGAGGAGGTGGCGACGATGCTTGCTCGGTCAGCGCAGAGTAGGAGGCGGCAACGACGCAATGGAGGATTAGGATGAAGAGGACACGGTGCGGTGAACTTGAGATGACGGTGCGACAAGGGAAGGACACCTTCATCTCTGCCTCTAACTCGTGTGTCGTCGCTGCCTCCCCTCCCTTCCCAGGCGTCGCCGCTTCTCCTCCAAGGTACCGCCTCCTCCTTTCCTCCCAGTGCCTTCTCCCGTCCCCGATACCGCCTCCCCTCTCCGCTACCTCCTCCTGTCGCCGGTGCTACCTCCCTGCTTCGTTGCCTCCTACGCTGTTGGTTCCCCTCATCTTCTTGCACGTCACCGTTGCAAACCACGGACTAAGTGTCGGAGGTGGTCGTGATCTCTGAGGCATGAAGCAAATGTCAGATGGGCGCAGGTGGCAAGTCACGGCACGAGACAGGAAGGATTGGGACAACGATGAATTTCGGTGTGTGCATGTGAAGAAGAAGTGAGGCGGCGACGGTTTGGGTGTTTGCCAAAGAAGTGAGGGCATATATATGTTCACAAGTCACGTGAGGGTAGCGGGATGAGACCTTGTCCTTAACAGGTTGGATCGACATGTTGGTGCACCTTAATGAGAAATTTGGGAGGGGTGGGTGAGGCCAACCGTGTGCATAGGAGAAAGGACATTGTCCCACTACGCGGGGTAAACTTCTTGTTTTATTAGTTAAGAAATACTGCGAACACTATAGCGTTGCAACGGTATTAGACTTATTCACAGATGGCCCGGCTTGGCGGCCCGACCTGGCCCGAGCATGGCCCAATCCGAGCCAGGCTCGGGACTTGAGTTCTGGCCCAAAAGCCCAGCGAAATGCAATTAAAATAATAAATTGTTTTATTTCTAAAATGAATTAAATATTGAATTGTATTCCAAAAAAGAATAAAATTAATATTTTTAGGTTTCTAACCTTTTTGATAAGCTATGGTTGAAGTTTCAGGGGATTTGGATCACTTAGTTTAAAGTTAGGTCAATTTGTGATCTTCTAGGATTGTTGTCCAGGTGCCAGAGGTCAGACCGACCATTAGGGCGGGGTCCAATCGGTCGCAGCTCGGTTAGACCGGCCAAGTTCGTCTGTTTCACGCAAGACTTTCATTGTGCTTGTGGTTCTGATGCATGCATGATGTTATGCATGCTCAATATCCTCTTATCTCGTGTCGGTCACTCCTCTTCTTCGATGTTGGCCAACTCAACGCTGTAGCTTTCTCACTAACCACGATGACCTTCCATCTTCAGTGTTATTGGCATGTCTACTTTAGTCGCTGTCTAACGATATGGAGAATCTTCTCGCCATCACAGATGACGTTGGGCCCTTACCAACGATGGCAGGCTCCTAGCTATCCAATGACCCCATATTGTCCATAGCTCATTGTTGGTGTTTTAGAACCGATCTTACGTAAAGATTGTTTGATTCGGGGGGTCTCCACAATTGATCACGCAGACGAAAGAGACACAGGGATTTTTATACAAGTTCGGTCCTTCTCAAGTGAGAATAATAACCCTACTCCTATGTATCTTGTATTGGGTATCTGGATTACAATCAGTTGAGGGTCTTACTAACTGTCTCCCCAGAAGCCTCCCCTCTCTATCTCTAAAAGACACTTATTTATACTACGCAGTGGTGGCCGTTGTTGTTCCAGGCTAATTAGTCGTCCATTATAGCGTAATAATGAGAGTAATTACCGGAGTAGTAACCTCCCATGCCACAAAGCGATTATCGATCGAGAGATAGTGGGGAATTATCTGTAGTTATGTCAGGCATAACTACGTATTTTGACTGCTTAGATTCTCACCATTAAATGGGCCTTCTGACGAGTGGACCCAGTTAGTCGTGAGGAATTCGTAGCAGACCTAGTCATAGCAGGACTTACGACTAGGGGGGTAGTCGTAGGAGGACTTACGATTGGGTACTGGTCGTAGAAAGACTTACGACCGGACGTAATCGTAGCAGGACTTACGATTACACTATAGTCGTAGAAATGCTTACGACTAGGGGGTAGTCGTAGAAGAACCTACGACTTCCTGCCTTTATAATATTAAGGGGTATGCCATGTGACGTCATATTACATGATTATGGAATAATAAAATAAGGATTATTTAGATCCTCGTCATCTAGCCCCCCAGCTTCAAGTGAAAATAGCTTACTTGGCCGAAGGGTCGTAGATGATCTTTTGACCACTAGGCGGTCGTAGGAAAAACGTTGTAGAGAAAAATCTTCAACATACGTTTCTCTCGACCAGAAATATGATTGATCGAGGTAATTTGTTAAGACTATTACGATTGCAAGATAGTCGTAGAATATCTTACGACTTCGGAGTAATCGTGGCCTTATGATCGGAAGCAAAACTTTTCCGATCGGCTTTTCATTTGACCCGGGGGTCAAGATGGTAATTTCACTTGAGGTGTGAAAAAGTGTCTTTGGACTTTCGAACGGGCAGGTTAAAAGTCTGTCCGTCGAAGCAATTCCCGAAGCGGTGGAGACTGTTGGGATTCCATGGCGTTTCGTTCCAGGCGTGTGGTTATAAAATGGGCCGTGGAGGTAAAACTTAGGGTTCTTACCTTTTCACCCAACAGTTTGTTGCTTTCTCGTCTCTTCCGCCGCCGGTGATTCCGTACATTTGCTTGGAGCTTTCCCAAATCCAATTCTTCCCGCCCTTGAGAGAAAATGGCCAGGACTGTCTCTGAGTGGGCTGAGTCGGAGATGAATGATGCGAAGATGACCGCTCTGGTCGCCGCCGAGAAGATTCCCGAGGGACTTCTCGTAAAGTGGATTGCGGCGAATGAGCAACATTGGCCGTCGGGAGAGGAATGCCAAATTCCAGTTTTCCAAGCATATTGTGAGTGTGGTCTCCGATTGCCTGCTCACCCTTTCCTCACACTCGTGCTTGAGCACTTTGGGGTGGAATTAGTGAACCTTGGTCCTAATTCCATCACAATGCTGAGCGTGTTCGTATACTTGTGTGAGGCCTACCTGGGGATTCCGGCGGATCTCGAGCTTTTCCAGTATTACTACGGAATGGCTCATCAAGCGGGGATTGCTGGTAGCTATGGTCTGAAGCTCCACGACGGTAAGTCGAAGGAGTACATTCAGATGTTTACCCGGTCGTCATGGCCGGGGGGGGAAGAAGAAATGATTTTACTGGGAGGTTATCAAGGAAGATAGCCTCTCATTCGCCGGAAAGGCCACCGAGCGGTCTTCTTCCTAGGACTCAACTCCCAATAATCTCGACCGGATAGCCCCCTATATTCAAGCTGTCAAAGACTTGAAGTCGAAGGGGCTCACCGGTTGGCACGTGGTGAAGGACTTCATCACGCGCCGAATTAGTCCTTTGAAGGCAAGAGTTCCTCCCATGTGGAGGTACTCGGGAAAGGACGACCCAACCAGGGACTACAAGGACGGTGAGTAGAAAAACTTACTGCTTTGTCCTTGGTTAATCCCGATTTAGTCTTCTAATCGTACTATTCATTTGTGCAGATCTTCCGCAGGCGGAGGTTGACACGTGTGTCAGGCTCATCTGCGAGAAGCATCCAGCCAACATTATAACTCCTCAAATCCTTGCGGTTTTGATCGCAGAAGAGAGAGAGGAGCGTCTGAAGGTAATCAAATGATTTTGTCTTTAGGAGTTTTGTTGTCGTAAAACGATATACGACTAACGGGTTTGTCGTAGAAAAGTTTACGATTGGGTACTGATCGTAGAAGGACTTATAATCGGATGTAATCGTAGCAGGACTTACGATTACACTATATTCGTAGAAAAACTTACGACTTTTGAGCTGGTTGTAATAACGACCGGCTAGTGATCGTAGAAGATCTTACGACCACTTTCTTTCTTTTTCAACAGAAAGTTGGCATAGAGAATCGCCAAGACGACGAGGAAGTCGATTTGGTGGTCATCGGGGCAACTGCGCAGGCGGAGTCAGCGAAGTCCCCTCCAACCAAAAAAACGTCGACTGGTGAAAGTCGGCGACAAGGGGGGTTCGAGTTCGGCTCCCCCTGCTCCTTTTGCTAAATTTGCCGCAGACATAGCTGCGGCAAAGAAGAAAGCAGAAGAAGAGGCCCTTGCCCTTAAGCGCAAGGTCCCCAAAGTTAAGGTACCCTTCTATTATGACAACAAGTCATTCACAGTTTCAGCTTCTCGTGTCTTCATAAAACAGCTAGAAAAGGAGAACTAGAAGAACTTCATATCTTTTGTGAAAGAAACCGCTGCTCCGGTGGGACCTGAGGCCGCGGAGAGTAGCGCTCTTAGGGGGGTCGAGACAGATCTCGACCACTCGGGGAGTCGGGAGGAGGTGACTCCTGTTGTCCCGAGTGCATCTCAACCAGCAATGGTTGAGAAGAAATCGAAGAAATCTTCTGTCGGGAAGGTTGCTCCTAAATTTCGAGTTAGGTCCAACGCACAGAGGTATGTAAAAAACATAAGTGTAAGAACTGCATTTATCCTTTGTTTTTTACGAGTTGACTTACTTATGCGTTTTGTAATCCTAGCCTGTCGTCTTCGGCCCCCAGGGATACTCCTATGGAGGAGCCCGCTGTCATTCCTTCAGCTGGCGAGGGTGTGACTGTGGTAGTAGCCGAAGATCCGGCTACTATTCCCACGGCGGAAGAAGCTGCGGCCGCTGAGGTCGCTACGACCGCTGAGGATGTCGAAGTCGTTCCGACAACCGAGGCTGTCGTAGAGACTGAAAAGGAGACGACAGAGGCCTCGAAGGAGATACCGGAGGTCGGTGGTAGCGAGAGTGCCGACCGCCGTGCTGGTAAGGAGGTTGTCGAGGATGTTCCTTCCGGCCCTCCAGGTGGTGTTCCCGTCACCGAGTCAGAGGAAGAAGAGTACTTCAACTTTTGCTCTGATTTCTTTGGCCCTGACTCTATCGTAGGATCTTCTGCCTACCGATTTCGCGATCGAGTTCCACACCCCAGCAGCATTCCCAATTGTGGAGATGTTTTCGACAACGAACGACTTGAGGGGGTCTGGTTGAAATGAGTCGAGGAGATGGATGGGCTGAAGGATCCATCACGAATAATGTCCATGTTTTCTTGGTCAAATATGAACGTAAGTATTCATCGATACTCACTTATGATTTTTATCTCTTTCTCTTATCGTTTTTCTCCCTTGTAGAGAGTCGCGGAGCAAATCGCTACGATTTGTGAATACCATCGGCAACTTGTCAAACTTCAACAAGAGAAGGCAGTACTCTGCGAGCAAGCAGAGAGGTGGTGAATAACCGACTCTCGTAATCGTTCTGATTACTCGTTCGATACTCGTAGAAGGTTGTCGTAGAAAAACTTACGACTTGGTACTAGTCATAGAAAAACTTACGACTAGGGGGTAGTCGTAGAATAGCTTACGACCACTCATCGACCGTAGAAATACTTACGACCGCTTGTCTAAGTGTGTTCATGTCTTCCCTTTACCTTTTCAGGTTTAAGAGCGACGAAAAGACCTTGGCTGATTCACTCGACTTTGAAAAAGTCGAGTCGAAAAAGCTAAGATATAAAGCCGCCGACCTCCTGAAGAAGCTTCAGGAGGCTAACTCTGCAACTCGGCGGTTGCAGGAAAAAATAAATAGTACGTGTAATTACGACTGCTTCTGATCTTGGTTTTCGCCCCCCCTTTTTTTTAAAAAAAAAACTCTCATTCTTTTGCAGAAAAAGAAGTCGAAAATAAGGCCCTTCAGGCCGAGATAGGGGCTCTCCAGATCGAGGTCCGGGAGAAGTCCTCAGTTGTCCGTGAAATCTCCCTCATCGCGAAGGAGAAAGATCAGGAAATTGAGAACTTGGGTTCTCAACTAGCTGGTAAGTAGAACTTTTACCTGCTATTGGTTTGTTTTATCTTCTCATAGAATTGTTTCATCTAATCAATCCTTGCTCTTTCCAGATCGATTTATTGAAATAAAAAAACTCCACGAGGCTTCGACTTATTCCCAGGAGGAGACAAAATCGATGAAGATTAATCTTCAAGATAACATCTCACTTCTGAATAATGTACTCGATGGGCTTCGTGCCGGAAGGGTTGCTCCTCACGACGACACGATGGCTGCTCATACGAGTGCCATTGGGGAACAGGTCGGTACTCTGCAAGAGTTGGTGTCTACTCTGAAGACTAACCAGAATGATTCGATAAGGGAAGCGGTCAAAGGAGCTGTGAGCTTTGTTTTAGCAAAACTCAAGGCCCGTGATTCTAACCTTAATCCTCATTCCGTTGAAGCCGACTTCGATCGCACCAATCAAGCGAGAAGTCGATCGAAGAGATGCAGTCGGTTGGCGAGAAGGTCGCAGAGGAGATGCAAAAAGAATCTCCTTTAACAGAGTAGTCTTGTAATACACTCTTGTAAGGACAAGTCTTTTTGGTGGTGATGCATGAATATATGATTCTTTCTTTTTTCCTGCAAATTATCTCGTAGAGTAGTTAGTAACTCATAAGATAATGAAAAAGGAAGAAATAATCATACCAGATATGAGCGATTCCTCCTTTCTCCTTCATTTTCCCTGCGAATCATCTCGTAGAGTAGTTAGTAACTCGTAAGATGATAACTCGGAAAAACTAAGACTAAGAAATGAAGTTATGTTTATAACTTTATCTTAGCCCCCGACTGCATACTTAGTTTGTTAGGAATAAACTAAGAAAGTAGTAAAGAAAGAGTTTATGAAAACAGAGAGGTTTGTTCGACTTATAGTTCTCGAGTATCGACTATTTTGCACTAGTCGAGAGACTAGAAACAGATCGACGCTAGGAAGTTCCCTCTAGTGGGCAGGACCAAGTGCAGAGAAAAAAGGCTTCAACTAGGTGATGTTACCATCTCCGATCAGATTAATCAAATCAATAACGGCAACTTGAGCAAAACAAACATCTAGAGTACCTTAAGGATTCATCCGACTGTTTTCGTTTTTCCTGATGAAGTTATCTTGGCAGAAAAATTAGGAAACGGAACGATGCTAGGAAGTTCCTTCTAGTGGGCAAGACCACGTGTAGAAAGGAGAAGCTTCGACTAGGTGTGTTTCTTCCTCCGGCCAGTAAAAACCAATCAAGTTAATTGAAAAGTAGTCGAACGCATCTCAAAAGTGCACTCTTCTTAGATTATTTTTAAAAATGAATAAGCTAAGGTAACATGAATTTGCTTAACAACTTTCGACCATGTTTCTTAGCCCAATAATCTTTGTACTGGTTGTTATAGTAAAGAACAAGGCGACATTAGGAAGCTCCTACCAGCGGACAGGACCACATGCAGAGATGAGAGACTTCGACTAGATGTGTTGTCCTTTTTCTAACCAGTGTATAGGGGGAATGAGCATAAAAAATGGTCAAAAATAAAAGCAAAATTCAGAAAAGAGACAAAAAAAGATAGGAAGAACCTGATACTTTATTGTCGTAGAAGCTTGTTACATATAAAATTTGCGTAACTGGTCGATGTTCCAAGAGTTTGAGAGAACACGGTCGTCCTCCATTGCAAGTCGTACCGATTCTGGACGCGTTACTTCGACCACAGTGTAAGGACCTTCCCACTTGGGGGAAAGTTTATTCCGATTAGACTGGGATTAGATAAGCCTCAATACCAAGTCACCTACAGTAAGGCTGCGAGGTTGGACCTTACGATCGTAGTATCTGCGCAGGGCTTGTTGGTAAACTGCGGAATGGATTAAAGCCTGGTTCCTCTTTTTCTTGAGCAGGTTAATGTCGTCCGCTCAAAGATGCTCTTGAGTGGAGTCGTTAAACTTGTCGACCCGTGCTGACCTGATCTTTAGTTCTGGCGGAAGCATGGTTTCAACACCAAAAACTAGAAAGAAAGGTGTTTCTCCTGTGGCTCGGCTAGGTGTCGTACGAATTGCCCATAATACTAAAGGTAATTTTGTACCCAAGCCCCCGAGCGCTTGACTAGCTGATCAAAGACTCGGGTTTCAATTCTGTGAGGACCCCAGTTTATTTGGCTTGTAATGCTTAGCCTTCCATTGACCCTAGCATCACAATTCAAATAAACCAAGTCTCAGGATATGTATACTTCCCAGAAATGCAGTATACACACCCCGTTACAAAATCAAGCATCAATTCCATACACGAGAGGTTGCGATATCAAAACTACAAATATACAACAGAAAGAACTTACAAGAAAAAAATAACAAACTACACAGCGGAAGCAAAAGCCATAAGATGGCGATAAATAAAAGAGCCAATTAGTGTGCCTTTACCCACAAGGCAACCAACCAGGCCGCCAAGCTAGTCGTCAACCCGCAGCACATCTCACAAAAGGGAAGCCCTTGGGGCTCACCTTCTTCCTCTGCAACAAAAACATTAAGCAAACCAACGGAGTACAAAAATTGTTTTTGTACTGCAAGACTGGCGTGTAAGGGTAATGAACTATAATTTAACTACATGCAAGCTTTATTTAAGTGGAGGGCTCTCGGACTTACTTTTAGCGAAAAACAAGTTTTCTTTTGCAATAATGTAATAGTTTGAAGGCAGTTTTAACAATTCAAATTTTATTTGCGAAATAACAAATGATCTGATGAAGTAGTAACAAAAGATATCCTAGAGATGACCAACCCAATGGCCATCACAACAATAGTATGAACACCCGCTCATACCAACCATGTCAAGTTTTAATTAAAATGTTGTAGTCTAACTCTTGAAAAGCTTACCCAAGCGTGTCCATCACCTAGGGCGAGGCTATTCGAATAGTTTTAAACCTGCAGGGTGTACCATCGTACCCACACTTGCATCGCCTTTAAGCCAAAGCACACTTAGAAGGTATGTCGCCACACTAAGTCCTACGAGACTTTTTCCAATATTGTGTATTAACTACGAGCCTCGTATGGATAGAAATCCATATGCTTACATGGTAAAGCCGAAAAGACAACTACCCACTCAGGATAAAGCTTTTCGGACAACTACCATGCTCCCACCTCCATCCCTCCTGCGACCTCCTGCGACCCGGAGCCAACACACGCCAAAGTACTAGGTCAAGAGAGGTCCCATATACTCTAGTGTGGTTAGCACGCCGAAATGCCTGGATAAAAATTCACTCACAAGATGTTCGGTCCTTAATTGACCCGGGCACCATTCCAATCATACCCAAGAATCACACCATCTTACCATTGTGCCCGCGTCGAAATCATTTTGTTTTTAGTTTTTAGTTTTCACAAGTAATCATAGCACAGAGGCTGAAATATAAAGATATAATAATTTGTGTGATCAAAGTTACCGACTAAGTCGATAACCGCCTAATTCTACCGGTATCTAAACATTGCTAAGCATTATATCGCAAAGACAAATAAAAGGTCCTAAATCATTCACCGGGCTCTAATTCACCAGTGAGAATAATATTCCTAAGGTAGTGGCAGTGGCAGGGGTGAACAATTTTCAGGGCAACAATGCAATGGGATTAACTACCTCTAATCGACAAAATTAATCATTGACACAAAAGCATGCATACGTACGAGTAAAACAAAGTATTAGATTTTAAAAGTAATGAGATTGAGTGGATATGATCAAACTGCTTGCCTTTGCTTTGTTTGAGATATTCGACTTGCTGCAGAGGATCACTCTCGTACTCGACGTCATCTAACGATAAAAACTGCCAAAGCGAAAAACAACAAATAAACATCAGAACGCCAAAAGTATCCAAAACTCGATAACACAGAAGATAGATTATGAAATTTAGGAACAAAATTAGCCGATTCGGAGATTATTTAAATTAGTTAGGATTTCTTATTACTGCTCTTTCCAAACTTACTTATTTTCCACGATAATCATACAGTCAAAACCAAACCTCTTATATGCTCTCCTCTTTCGGCAGACTTTGATGGTAATTGCGTGCACATCTATTAATTAAGCAGCAAATTACCACATTTTAATTAACTAGCTATTCTATGCAACCTTTACTGTTCAACAGTCATGCAAGAGGCTGGCTATTTTCATTTCGGGTTTTCATCTAACATCTTCTTTGTTTATACAGTTTTAATTTGAGAAACTATATGTGGTTGTAAACTAGACTTATTACTAAGTCCCAACATTCATCATGTTTGTAGCCTACTGACAATTCTAATTAAATTTCAGATTACCTTCTGCTCATACAACCCGACAAATGAATCCTACTGCAAGTCTCTTATTCACAACACACCAATATAATTATTTACAATATTGCACAATTCACTTCTAACCTAAATCTAGAATTCTACTGTCATCCTTGTTAGAAAAACTGAGACTTTGAACTTTCTGAAATCCAGCCACATCTGAAATCCCTATGACCCTGAACACATAACTTATCTTGATTAGCTAGCCAACTGAATTCTCAATTTGCCAACTACATTTTTGAGTGACACAAGTATCAGTCAACATGTTTGTTCTAAAACACCTTACAGTGGTTCTACTTCCAGAAAACCTTCTCTGATAATGCACTGCACCTAAATCATGGCTTTCAGTTCTACTGACAACAGATAAAAGTTTCAGTGAACTAATGTATAAACTTCTTTCAAACTCAACTTCCAATCTTTGTTAATGCAAGTGAGTGAACTAATAGACATTCATAAGATTGATTAGCAGCACAAGATTTGGCTTAGGGAGTGGGCCCCACTGTCATAGAGAGTGAAAGAGAGAGCAGAGAGACAGACAGGGGAGGGCTCTGGCCGAATTGGGGGCTGTGGTGGTCGCCGGCGGTGGAGCCGCGGCGAGGTGGTGGCGAGGACCAAAATGGATCGCCAGAGGGTTAAGGAAGCTAGGGGTGGCAGTGGTGCGGCTTGAGCGGCACCGTGGCGGCGCGGCGAGGGCGAGCGGCGGCCGGCCGAGGGGGTGAAAAGGGGGCGACGGCGTCGGGTGCAAATGGAGCAAAACTAGCGAGATCATGAACACTAGTGAAGATTAGGGAACCTACCAGTGTTGTCGGGGGAAGCCGAGATGGCCGGAGTTGGCTTGGCGACGTGAGCATGCGGCGGCGCGGCGGGTTCACCGTGGAGGGGTCCCTGGAGAGAAAGAGGGCACAAGTGAGAGGTATGGGAAGATGGAGGGGAGCTAGGGGATTCTCACGGAGAGAAGAATCGAGCCGGAGCTCTCCGAATAAGGCGCGGCGGCGGAAATGGCGATTTCGGCCGGAGCCGAGGAAGAACGGGTGCGCGCAGCTCCACAGTGGTGATAGCTCCAAATTGATAGAGGCGTTTTGTTTCTCTAGATGAGGGGCGCGCCGTGACGCGGTTGGCGGTCATCGGAGTTCGCCGGAGCGACCGGAACGCTTGGAGGCGGCGCGGCGGGGATGACAATGGCATTCGGAGCTGGTTTGATTGGAGCTCGGGAGAGACAGGGAAATGGAGGGAGAGTAGGGGAGAGTGGAGAAGGGGGTTACGGCGGCTCGGACTGGCCTTTGTAGGAGAAGGCGGAGGCAGCGAGGTGGCCGGCGAGTCAGTGCGCGCGCGCATGCGCGGCCGGCGCGCGCGGAGGCGCGTGGGCGAAGACGTGGAGGGAGGGTGCTGACGAGTGGGGCTGGGCGGTCAGCGACAGAGGGAGAAAGCGGCTCGGCGAGCTGGCGCGGTTGAGTCAAGTCGGTGGAGTTTGGGTCCGGTCAGGGTCGAGTCGGGCTCGGGTTCGAGCCCGATGAACAGTAGGGTCTAGGTTTAGAGTTTAGAATTTGGATTTAATTTTGACCGAAAACAACCAAGTTTGACTTAGAAGTTCGGAATAGAAATAAAATTCCAAAAATTCTGAAAATTTTTGTGAGCATTCTATTAATCAACTAAGACTTAGGAAAAATAATTTCAATTACTTATCATACTGAAATTTGCTAGAATTAAATCATTTTCAAAACTGCATTTAAGGTTTGATTTGAATTTTGGTGGAGTCAAAATCACTTCTAAAAATTTGGTAAAAATAATGATAACTCAGGATAAATAATCTATTATTTGAATAAATTATTTTTAGAAATTTTTGTTCTTACATTTTCCTGGAATTTAAAAGAATTGAAATGTTCAAGTTTGAAAATCGAATTTTCAACACAACCTTAAATACAAATAGCAAGAATTTGAAATGGTGCACAAGTTTTTGGAACACCAGGAGCATGATCAAGAGACACAACCAAAAGTTTTTAAATTTTTAATACTTTTATACATTAAAAATACAATTCCTAGTTTGGGGCTGTTACAAATTCCCTTCATTATCTGGCCATTCGCTCTTTCGACTGCCCCGTTGCTTTGGGGTGGGCGACAGAAGCGTAACACAAACGAGTTCCCAACTCGTCGCAAAATTTCTGAAATTTTGCGCTTGTAAACTATTTGCCATTGTCTGTGATAATTCGACTTGGTACTCCAAATCGAGTGATCACGCATCTCATCATGAACCGCTTTGTCTTTGCTTAGTTGTTATCCCGATCCACAAGCTCGACTTCTATCCATTTTGTGAACGTATCAATAGCCACAAAAAGGAACTCGAAACCTCCTGGAGCTCTGGGTAACGGTCCTAGGATATCAAGACCCCAGATTGCAAAAGGCCAAGACAGAGGAATTGTTTGCAACGCCAGAGCCGGTTGGTGTATTTGCCGATTATGAAACTGGCACTGTAAACACTTCTTAACCAGCTCTCTGGCATCGTAGAGGGCTGTTGGCCAATAAAAACCTTGTCGAAAGGCTTTACCGACTAGTGTTCTGTAAGAAGCATGAGTTCCACAGATCCTACGTGTATGTCGTGAAGGAGTTTTAATCATTCGCTCTGCGGAATACATCGCATGAGCAACCCCTTGTGTTCCTCTTTTATAAAGGACACCTTCGAACAAAGTATACATTTTGGCCTTTCGGGATAATCGATCTGCTTCTAGATCGTCATCGGGTAGGGTACCCGTCTGAAGGTACTCGTAGATGGGTGTCATCTATGTATCTTCGTATTCTAGAGAGACTGATTCTATAGGAGGCGTCTCTAGTTCTTCTACTATAGACGACTTTTGAAGCTGTTCCAGAAACACCCCTTTCGGTACCAAGGATCGAAAAGAAGCTAGACGAGCCAGTTGGTCTGCGAGAAAATTACCCTTTTGAGGGATAAATTGCGTCTCAAAGCCCAAAAAATGCTTTTCTAACTTTCGAACTTCCGATAAGTACCGGGACATGGTCGGATTGGAGCACTGGTACTCTTTTCTGACTTGATTCATGACTAGTTGAGAGTCTCCTCTTACGAGTAGTCGTCGAATCGAGAGCGCTTTCGCGGCTCGTATACCAGCTAGCAAACCTTCGTACTCTGCCACGTTTATTAGTGGCCTGAAAGTTTAATTGTACGACATACTTTAAGGTTTCTCCGGTAGGAGATTCCAGGACCACCCCGGCCCCCGAGCCACTTATCGTAAGTGACCCGTCAAAGTACATCGTCCACTGGTCTTGGGAATCGTACTGGGGATCCTGAACAGGTTCAGGATTTGTCCATTCGGCGACAAAGTCTGCCAAGATCTGGGATTTAACGGCCGTTCGGGACACGAAATGGATGTCGAACGCCCCAAGTTCAACTGACCATTTTGCCATGCGTCCATTGTTTCCTATTCTCGGAGGATTGCTCCCAGGGAAACTCGGGCACATGACTAGTTTGTGCGCTCAAAATAATGCCGCAGCTTCTCGAAGACATGAGGAGGGCATATAGAAGTTTTGAACACGAGGGTAACGCTCCTTAGGTCCGTGTAAACCTCACCGACGTAGTAGACGGTCGTTGAATGTTCTCACGCTCTCGACCAAAGATCGCGCTCATCGCTGTGGCGTGGCAGCTAGGAAAATTAAGAGCGTCTCTCCTGATTTCGGGGAAACCAGGACAGGAGCACTCGCAAGATACCTCTTGACTTCATTAAAGGCTAGGTTAGCCTCTTCTGACCACTCGAAGCCCTCATGTCTCCTTATAAGTTTGAAGAAAGGCAGTCCTTTTTCTCCTAGGCGTGCTATAAAACGACTTAACGCTGCCATGCATCCTGTGAGTTTCTGGACTTCTTTCTTTGTGGTCGGGGGACGCATCTGAGTGATGGTTTTTATCTTTTCAGGATTTGCCTCGATTCCTCGTGCGGAGACCAAGAATCCAAGCAATTTTCTTGAAGAGACCCCGAACACACACTTCTCGGGATTAAGCTTCAAGCAGTGTTTTCTGAGGTTGTCGAAAGTTTCCTGTAAGTCTGTGATATGATTGAGCCGTTTGCTGCTTTTTACGACCAGATCATCAACATAGGCTCCAGGTTTCGACCTAGTTGAGGAGTGAAAGTTGTTTGCATCAAACGCTGAAAAGAAGCTCCAGCATTTTTTAAGTCAAATGACATTTTGATATAGCAAAATATCCCAAACGGTGTAATACATGCGGTCTTCTCCTCATCTTCTCGACACATACTAATCTGGTGGTAACCAGAGTATGCATCTAGAAAACTCAACATTTTACATCCTACAGTAGAGTCAACCAGCTGATCGATACGAGGTAAAGGGAAATCATCTTTTGGACAAGCTTTATTAAGGTTAGTAAAGTCCACGCACATACGCCATTTTCCATTAGACTTTCTAACCATTACAGGGTTGGCCAACCACTCTGGGTGGTTGACTTCTCTTATGAAGCCTGCTTTAAGCAACTTGTCCAATTCTGACCTAATAGCATCTCGTCGATCCGGGCAAATCTACGTAATTTTTGTTTCTGGGTAGTTTATCGGTAGTAAAGCTGCTTTGTGCTCGATCACTTCCCTAGGGACTCTGGGCATGTCGGATGCTTGCCATGCGAAGACATCAGCGTTTGCCTAAAGGAAAGTGATGAGGACGTCTTCCTATTTGGGGTCGGAAGAATCCCCAATGCGAACAGTCTTCGAGGGCTCCCCTGCGTCCAGAGGAACCTCTTTGACCTGGTCGTTCGGCTTAGGTGTAGCTTTAGGCTTCGACTTGCTAGTCGAAGGCTGACTTTCATCTCGAGTTGGTAATTGTCCAACCATCTCGAGGGAGCGACGGTTGCAGGAGTGCGCCATCTTCTTGTCACAATATATCGTGATCACTCCTTTGGGACCTGGCATCTTAAGACATTGATACCCATAATGAGTAACTATTAAGAATCTTGCCAAAGTAGGTCGTCCGAGTATGACATTATATGCCGTATCGAAGTCGACCACATCAAAGGAGACCATCTCTGTCCTGAAATTGCTTGGTGATCCAAACGTTAAAGGAAGAGAAACTTGGCCAATTGGTTTGGCCGAAGACTCCGGTATGATTCCATGAAATGAATATCGTATCGACCTTACCTTTGTCCTGGGTACCTGCATCTCGTCCAGGGTGCTCGTAAACAGTATGTTTAGCGAGCTTCCACCATCAACTAAAACTCGATTGACTCGACAATTATTGATGGTGGGTTCGACCACTATCGGAAATCGACCTGGTCTAGTCGAAGGGATCAGGCAATCACCTTTCTCAAAAGAAATGGTGACTTCTGACCACTTCGGTAATTTATTGACAAGAGGGGAGTCGATTGTGTTTACCTCACGTTCAACGACTTTGGTGTCTCGTGATCGTATGCGAAGATCCCCATAGATGTGATCAATGGTGTGTTGTGGATCTTGGAGCGACATCTCCTCATCATCAGACTCATACATCCACTTGTTTGGCCTACTGTTCAAGAGTAGGAAGTGGCTCCTTGCGAGTAATAGTCTTGAGTTTAGTAAGAAAACTCGGCGATTCTGAAGATCATACCCTTCTTTTTATGAAAGGACACCACAGGTTTATCGTTTCTCCGATCTTGGCGTTTACCTTTGCCTCGTCGGGATTTTGCTGAGGTTGCGTGGCTCCTTGTAAGCTTCGGCGGGACCTCCTTAGAATCGGCAACTAGAGATTTGTGTCTCTTTGCCTTGTTCTTGGATTTCCTAGCCTTTTTGTCCTTTTTCTTACCACTTTCGCGTGCCTCCTGAGGGATGTTATCTTCACGATCGATAGTATTGTTCCACTCGACTGCTTCAGCAGCAGTCGCATATCTATCGACCATCTCAAAGAGTTCGACGACGGTGGCAGGTGGATGTAAAGTGATGCCCTCTGTTATCCTTCTACTACGGACTCCTGGAAAGCCACGATCACGGATGAGTGAAACTTCGAATAAATTTGAACTTTATAGGCGCTGATGAATTGGCGTAGCGTTTCATGGTCGTTCTACCTTATCCGGTGCAGGTCATCCTCCTTTGCAGGACAATTGTAAGTGCCCTGGAAATTCGTCAGCAAAAGATCACAGAGGTGTTGCCACGAGTAAATCGAATGGCTGGTTTAAAAGTCATGATCGTGCCGATCCTTCGAGTACAGTCGGAAGGTAATTCGCCATGACATGCTCTCCTCCTCCTGCAGCTCGGATAGCTGTGGTATAAATCTGGAGGAACTCGATGGGATTCTGGGTTCCATCGAATTTCTCCAAATTTGCTGGTCGGAAACGAGGCGGCCAGCAAACCGCTCGAAGGTCGGGTGAAAACGCCCGACACCCCGAGATAACCTCTTACTTCCTTCTTTGCAGAAAAGAAGGGTTAATGTCACCGGACGATCTTACTCGTCGATACCCAGCCACAGGAGGGTTGGACCTATGATAGGTCTCAGCTTTGCGAGGGAAATACTCTTCGTACTCCGCTTGCCGCCGTGCACCTCGTCGCCGAAGTGGTGAAAGATCACCTCTCCTGGGGGCTTGTTGCGTCTTCCTCAGGTCGGGAGAGCGACGTGAGTGAAGGTCATGCCGCCTTCTATGCGACGAGTTATCTGAACGGCTGGCAGAAGAAGGAGTCGTAGTACTATGACTTCCTGGTTGCGGTCGACGAAGACGCTCGAATTTGGCCATCGTGTCGCGAAGCCTTTGCGTGATCTCTTCTGTAAAGAGATCATACCCTACTGCTCGAGCGAGTTCTTGAGTCGGGTTTTCTAGCAAGTCGTTGATGTGCTGGAGTTCTTGAGTTTCTTCCGACTGGAAATAAGCACACTCAGAAAGGTTTTTCTGAGCCGCTATTTTCCTCCGTCGGGTTGTCTCAGAATGGCCTATTTCAGACCCCTGGGTTGGTTTTAATGGAGTGCGAGAATGTTGAGGATGTCCCACACGTTCATTAAAGTGTTTGTCTCGTTCGCCAGCAGTGGTGTCCTTGCCATTGCGACGAGGTGGTGTAGAGTGTGCCCGTCGGGGAGCATTGTCAATCCTTCTTCTGGGAGAACGATCCTTATCAGAGGGAAGGACAAAGACCTCGCTTCGATAACCTCCACTTGCGCTCGAGTCCTCCTCACTTGAGGAGTAGTCGAGCGACACCATCTGGTGACTTGGAGTAAACCCCTCCAAGTAGAGGAACTCCGGGTTATAACCGTCTCCGTCTGCAGGTGGGTCCTGCGTCGGGACGGTTGGACTTGGATGAACAACGTGTTCAATCCTCTTCCCTGCGGAAGTACTCGGAGAGAGAGGACCATCAGATGCCGATGAAGTTCCGGAATGATGGCTTCCAGAACCTGTCTTGCCAATTCGTACTGCCTTGGGGAGACTCGAACGTTTGGAGGAAAAACTCGCCCTGTTGCGAATTTGCCCCAATGCAGTCCTGCTGTTGGTCGTGACGACCCTTGCCCCCTGAGGAAGTTGGTTCCTCGACTGGGCGTACTGTCGTGGGGATAAGGATCCCTCCTCGACTCCGGTAATGATGCAGTCACCGAGATCTGATAGAAGATCTCCAGAGGCGGCTGAAGGGCAACGGGTAGGCTACACTAGCGCAAATTAAAAAAAATTCTACCCGTAAACCAAGATCACTGCAGTTATAGATCACGGTCTTACCACTAGACGCGCAGGTGTGGAAGTTGATGCGACGACGTCGGGCGGTGTAGTCGTACTCGATTGATGCGATGCGTCGGCGCAGTAGTCGTGCTACTTCCTCGCCCTCGTCGTGGCGTCCCACGCATGCTCCTTTCTTGCGGTTCGTCCCAACGCCACGATCGGCGCCTTCAAAGGTATCCACACGTGCGGGAGGAAGCGACGCCGCCGGACTACTAGATCCGCGCGCGACTAGGGCGTGGGAGGGTGGCGGCGTGGTTTGAGGATGTCACGAAAAACTCCTCCTCCAACCAATGCGCGCCGCCCTCCTTTTATAGACGTCCTTATAATGGGCTTCTACGAATAGAGGCCCATTAGGACTCAATGCCCGATCTAGTCGGATCCAATCCGACTAGGCTTCACTTAAAGTGTGTGACCCTATGGTTCACGTATGTTTAGACATGACACAAGTACACATACTTGGTCAATAGTTGGTAGTGGCCTCTAGCAAGACGTGCAACTCCTAAACGCACGTAAAGATCATATCGGACGAACCATCACAACGTTATGTACATGTCAACCCCTTTGCCTCACGATATTCGGTCGAGCTCCAAGTGACCACTCTTTCTCGATCCCGTGATCCTAATCCCTTACTAGGTTAACTCTTATCCTTAAGTAGCATGGCCATGCATTTACGGATCCGATCACTCGAGGAGCCCAGAGATATCTCTCTGTAGAGAGGGCAAATCCCATCTCGATCGACCATGCCTCGCAAAGATGCTTCATGACAAACCCAAAAGCTACCTTTATAACTACCCGATTCACGGAGTAGCGTTTGATAGCCCCTAAGTAGGTCGATTCACATCTCAAGTACATGCGACAATCTCGTGTCTAAGGACAAGGCGTACACATTGTGTAGAGAGAACCATAAGAATAATTACTATGTCTCATGTTGGGTCGGTTCAACCCCATGTTCTAAACATGTGTCCACATTATTGGTTTGACATCTCCATGTCTATGACCCGTGAAACATAGTCATCAACCGATACATGTGCTAATCCATCATTCACGTGTGTCCTCACATGAACTCCGACTAGGGACAACTTTAGAATAACCATACAAGTAAAGAGTTTCACAAACAAGTCACATACTTGTTAATCAACACAAAGGTAATATTCAAGGAACATTTATTAAATCATGGATACAACGAAATATCATCATCAATATGATTGTCTCTAGGGCATATCTCCAACAGCGGCAACACCGTCAGAAGATTCGATACTCGGTTTGTAGTCGAAACCGGCATCCATGTCGACGTCTGCGTAATCGGCCAAGTCGAACCAATTCTCTTCGTTTCATTCTCCTGCCATGGTAGCATCAAAGAGAAAAGAACGAACTGTTGACAAGGAATTACCAGAAGATCCCCACGGTCGGCGCCAACTGTCGATGTTTTAGAACCGATCTTACGTAAAGATTGTTTGATTCGAGGGGTCTCCACAATTGATCACGCAGACGAAAGAGACACGGGGATTTTTATACAGGTTCGGGCCTTCTCAAGTGAGAATAATAACCCTACTCTTGTGTATCTTGTATTGGGTATCTGGATTAAAATCAGTTGAGGGTCTTACTAACTGTCTCCCCAGAAGCCTCCCCTCTCTATCTCTAAAAGACACTTATTTATACTACGCAGTGGTGGCTGTTGTCGTTCCAGGCTAATTAGTCGCCCATTATAGCGTAATAATGAGAGTAATTACCGGAGTAGTAACCTCCCCATGCTGTCAAACACTTATCAGTCAGATATAGTGGGGAATTATCTGTAGTTATGTCAGGCATAACTACATATTTTGACTGCTTAGATTCTCACCATTAAATAGGCCTTCTGACGAGTGGACCCAGTTAGTCGTGAGGAATTCATAGCAGACCTAGTCATAGCATGAATTACGACTAGGGGGGTAGTCGTAGGAGGACTTACGATTGGGTACTGGTCGTAGAAAGACTTACGACCGGACGTAATCGTAGCAGGACTTACGATTACACTATAGTCGTAGAAATGCTTATGACTAGAGGGTAGTCGTAGAAGAACCTACGACTTTCTGCCTTTATAATATTAAGGGGTATGCCATGTGACATCATATTACATGATTATGGAATAATAAAATGAGGATTATTTAGATCCTCGTCACTCATCTTCAATACAAAGCTTCATCTCCTCTCTGCCAGAGCTTCCCCATCATCGAGTTTCTTTAGTCACTGACTTCTTCAACAACACCGTCGCTCACCATTTGTCGTCGCGACCCTTGGCTCATTCAACTCTAGTATTTCTCTTCAACGGCTCCGACAAGTAGCATGCCATTTTCCTCGTCGAATGGCTAAGATGAGCAGCACAGCATTGCGCTCATCTCTGCCGTCGCCGCTTCGGCTCTTCGCTTCCCCACGGGTCAATATCTTCTTGTAGGACAGATCAACGCTATTGCAGTATTTCGTGATCTCATCCGACACTACTCGTGCTATCCTCGTTATAATTTTTATTTTTATTCAAAATTTCAGTCACTTTTTTATTATAGTTCGCGTACAGATCAAATTGCTAATTTTATTTAATTTATTATGAATTTTAGTTATTTAGGGATGTTACGTGAAATCCATATACAAATCCAATAGGTAATTTTTGCTTAATTTTTTATTCCAAATTATATTTATTTAGAAGGTTTTACCACATAGTTGGGCTTAGTTGTGAGAGCCTTATCGCATAGCGGCATAGGCCGGAATAAGGTGGGCTTGGTGTGGTCAACAGTATTGGTGCTCTCGGTCTATACAGGCGGAGGGAGCCATGCCCTTTCCGTCGGTTTTATCCTCCGACTCCTCCGGTTTCTGTCCCAGTCGCTGCTGACGTTGGCACGTTGCTCAAAGGCAAGGCTGTTAAAACGGCTTTGAGCTCGACCTCGATCCAAATCCTTCGGCTCGAGCCCTTATCGAGTTCGAGCTGGAGCTTGCTTGAGCTCGGCTCGATTAGGTTCCATACGTGCCACGTGTCTACCTATCCATACATGCCACGTCGGTAATGCACGCGCCGCGAGCCGCATACGGCAAGTCGCCAGCCGACGAAAAAAAAATCCTATAAGACTTGGTTCACAACTCCATCAATGTAGACCAACTTCATCACGTGACACGTGTCTTTTTACGAATCTCAAAAGCATAACCTCATAAATCATTGATGTGAGTTTTCACGAATTGAATACTGAAGGCTAGCATGTCACGTTTTAAAATTCGTGAAAAAATACATAATACACGATAGAATTAATCTACATTGATAGAGTTACGGACCAGATCTTATAAGATTTTTTTCCCCAACCGACTCGATCGGCCGCACCTGAGCCCTCGTCTCCTCGCGCGCTGCGGTGCATGCATCATCGCACCGGGCTGCCAGCGCGTGACGTGGTGGCGCTGCTCGCCACTAGGCAGGCAGCCTGCCTGATGCATCCGTTGGTCAAGCATGCACGTCGGACGTAAGCTGCTCCACGTGGGGCCTTGGCATTTTCCTAGCTAGCTGTGTACGCCGATTCAAATTTCTGTCTCGGCCTGCCTCTCGTCGAGGATGTTCTCAAGCCTCATCAACCTGCGTGCACGGCCGGGGCGTGTGAGCATGTCGATGTAAGACTTGATTAACCCAGCGGTGGGCTAAGGGGGCATAGCACCCTAGAATCGGTCGGACCCTGTAGCACATTCGTCCCTCAGACGTCATGGCTTAAAGCTCAGTAGCACATTCGTCCATCGGGTATCATGATTTAAAGCTTAGCTGCTCGGAGGTGAAGGACAAGAAAATGATTTTGGCCATGATTTTCTTGTATGGACTGCGTTAAGACAAATATTGGTCGTTGTTGTTCCAAGCCAATTGGCCAAGCCCACTAAACCCATCTGTCCCACTCTGGTAATGCTCTCTCTTTCCACCAGACATCGACTCCCACTCCAATCCCTAACCAATTTTCTAATCCCCATCATCGAGAACCCTAGCGACTAGCGCTGCAGCTGGCGTGCTAGGCAGCTCACGCAGGCATAAGGTGCCGCTGCAACCAGACAGCACAGCGTGGCGCAAACCTGTGTGTAGTGCGTAGCCGACAGGGAAGATATGCAGCGCCAACAATCGAGCATTGCGTGGCCGGATAGGCAGGCGGCAACATCCTATTAACACACCTGAATTTTAGTCCTGAATCCACCACTGGATTAAGCTACGTATGTTAACCTGGTAGCAAATGGAGTACGTGTTCCCTCTTGCATTTGCATATGAATATGCATGCTCTCATAATTTGGCCATCCTACAATTAATCTCGTGAAGCTAGATTTATTTTTTTCTCAGTGTTCCTTTCCTTTTCTCGGAGCAAAAAAAAAAAAAAAAACAATCAATATTCATGGATCACCAGCGACGTCAATTCGTGGCTTGCGATAGGCCCCACAGGTAGGGGAAAAAATCCTGGTCTGTTACTGTTGACGGTAACCGGTCTTACTGGCGGCGACCAGTTGAACAGTAATCGGCCGAAAAATTTAAATTTAAATTTAAATTTTTAATTTTTAACTATATAATGTACTTTCTAGGTTGGTTTAGGACTATTTTTGTGTTAGATTACGTATTGTATGACCTAAATATGCTTGAGTCATTGTTTTTGCCGGTTTACACTTCATATGTGTTAAATATGTTGATTACGTATTGTATGAGCTAAATATGCTAGATTATGTATTTTATGAGCTAAATATGATAGATTACGTATTGTATGAGCTAAATATACACTTCATTAAACACTTTCTAATTCAAAAATTTCGGTCAGTCTTTCCCTTTTTTAAACCGATTTTTTTGGTTTTCAGGCGGTAATCAATCCGATTACCGGTTTTCATAAACCCCAGTTTAAAATTCAATTTATGAAAAACGGTCAAATTTTTCCGAGATTTCCGGTAACCAACTGGTTACTGATACCGGCCGCCGAGCGAGATTTGTCCCAATAACGATTTTTTGATCTAACCAGTGATCCCACCCCGGCAGAAGTAGGGATGGCAATCGGGCGCGGCGGGCACAGGTAGTGCTCGCCCATACCCATGCCCGCGACCCTAATTTCCCCCCACGGGCATACCCACGAAGGATGACGGGCGAAGAACCTCGCCTATGCCCGTCACCCGCGGGTACCCGTCGCCCGCGGGCATGCCCGTGTACCCGCGAACCTCGCCCATGCCCGTGAAGTGACTGAGGCACTGAGCTATTTTGCCTAGTCTCTTTTGTGTTGGCAATTTGGACTTTTACAACAAATTAAACATACTCAATATCCAGCTCATCGGCATTCGTTGCCTCCAGATGAGAAAATGCTCGTTAATTAATTCCGCAGCTAGCAGGAGGCTACCCAAAATTTCAACAAGTGATATATTCGACCATAATATATATGCATCACAAAATTAGGAGTTGACAAGAATCAAAGCATGAAAGCATCAAGAAGTACAGAAAGAATGATAAGATGATAGCATCAAGTTAAGCAAATGTCACTCATATCTTACAACGAAGAGTCATAGAATGAGGAAAATAGCACATACATACCGTGAATCGCAACGAACAATCACCAAAGAAATAAGTGGAACGTAATGACCTACCACCACACCAACTCCAAATCAATCCATCTCTAGCTAGCAGTTCTTCTTCGCCTTGGCGAGCTTGCATTTCACCTTCTGGGCACACCACCGCGGTCGTCCCAGGTGGCACGAGCTGCAGCTTGAGCGGGCAGGTCACCTCGAGCTTGCACTTGATGTAGTGCGCCGTGTACCTCACCTTGTCGGACAGCACCATCTCCACCTCGAACACCCCCGTCGCGAGCTGGTATACCCTGGTCTTCCCGGCAGGGTGCTTGTCTCCCTTGTCGGCAACCTGCACGCAGTCGAACTGTTGGCCATCGAACTTGTACGAGGCCTTGAATGGCTTGGTGTTCTTGGTTAGTCGGGAGGTGTTGAGGAGGAGGCGGCAGCTGAGTGAGAGGCAGGCGAGCGGATCTGGATCTAGAGCTTCGACACTTTTGTTAGTGGTTGGCGGCTGGGAATGGGGATAGGGACTGAGTGAGTGACTCAGGGATCAGGGAGACCAGGAGTGACCGAGAGATCGGGAGAGTGAGTGACTAACCCTATTAGGGTTTTAGTGATATTTTTGACCCTAGGCCCACCTGTCAATGTATGTTGTGGGTAAACGGGCGAGACGGGTACGGGTGGAGCTCACCCATGCCCGCGCTTGTTTACCCGACGGGCAGAGAGTTTCCTCATTTTCATATCCGTGGGCAAAGAAAACAGTCCATACCCGACTCCATTAGAGTATTTACCCATAGATATACGGATAATCGGACACAATTGTCATCCCTAGACAGGAGCCATCCATCCACCGACCCACGAGTCAGGGCTCCTCCGCCACTCGCCACGTGTCTCCCTGCGATGCCTCGGTCAACATATGTAAGCTCCACCTCCCTCTGTGCTCCATTCCCGACACGTCCCATACGCACTGTACGGCCAGCGGCAGCTTATATAAGGCTTCGTTTAAGCTTGTGTGTTGTTTTTGTTTTAAAAGTTGGTGTAGGAAAAATCTACTGCTCTGATTGGTACACTAGAGCAAATATCCGCACAATTACATGTAACGTATTGTATTTGTTACATAAATTAAATGTTTTTAAAAAATATAGTTGTATTTATTGTACAATTATGGTAGTTTTAATGGCTATATATAATTAATCTGCACCATTATAATTTGGCCATACCGAAATAAGAGGCGTAGATCTTTTTTTCTTCTATGATTAATGATAGAATTTGTACGAATATTTTTTTCTGATTCAAGGATTATTGTGAGATTTATTTTCCAAGAATACATAGGAGGAACTAGGTATTTTTTCTATTAAGAATTTTTTTTAATCCGGGAATTTACCCCTGGCTACCTTGAGAAATCAGGGATCGAACCCCAATTTGTCGATGGTCTTAGTGCCAGCCGACCAAACGAACTACGCTCGCTTCTCATTATTGTGAGATTTTTATAGACCTCTAGAACGAATGATGTATCTTGAAAATCATTGTTTGTGGATATAATAGGTTAGATAAAGTAAAATAAATGATTGTCCCCTCACATACCATGATATATGTTTTGAAACGCAATAATGCATTTGTGTGAAACTTGATTAAGAAAAAGGAGCCAGTCAAATACCAAATATCTAAATTTAACCAGGTGATCAGACGAGATTATGGTAATCCACCGTATTCACCTGATAAAGCCGAAGAAGATACAGGCAGCAGTTTCGGACACGGTCAGTTGCAATCTGCTTCGCGGGAAAACGCAGAGTTAGTCGTGTGCCCTGAGCACCAGAAACAACGCTGCTAATCAGCAGTCAACACACGCTTCCTGGATCGATTTACGTACGAATCAGCATCGCCATTCAGCAGCACGGCACAGCTACATGCAGTGCACGTATCTATCTGTGTGCGCAATGGTAGTACTGTACCGCCATGTGCTTGCAGTGCATTGCAGCGGCCGAACGAACGAGTAGCTACGTACCTGTGTCAGACTGCGTGGTCTTCTAGGCGCTTCCGGCATTCATCTGCGCGCCCGGTTCACATTACAAACGGGGCGTCAATATGATAGGAATTATCAGTTTTATTCGATTATTCTATTTGATATGATACAAATATAGTTTAGATTTTTTATCTGATTAATATTTTTTTATTTGTATTTGTATTCGTATAAAAAAATATAGATATAAATATAGTATGATTTTTTGCCATCCAAAATGTTATTTTATTTGTACTATTTATATTTGTCTTCAAATTCGATAAAATAATATACACATTTTATCTCAATATGGCTAATTAGTTGGATCCATATTTTAGTTGAATGTAAATTCATGTTTTTAAGTGAAATAGATAAATTAGAATGATTACATGCGCTATGTATGAGGATGAAGTATAATAAATATCTTGTCATTACATAAGTTACGAGTATATCCAAATCCAACCGAATTAAATAGTTATTTGATCTGTATTCATTACAACGTTGGATTCACATCGGATAATACTGTGAATTGGTATTCACATTCGTTTTAAAAAAGGAAAAAGAACGGTTTACTCTTTTGAACTATCCGAAAAATCTGGTTTCCCTTTGAACTACAAAATCGATTATTTAATCCCCTAAACTTGTCAAATCCGGTCATTTAACCCCTCCGTCGGTTTCAAATGGTTGTTTTGCTGATGTGACAGTGGTTTTGCACACGTGGCCTCTCATTTATCCCAGTCAACAAGTGGGTCCCGCTGAACAGTGGCTTGGCTCACGGCCACAGTGCGTGGACCGAGCCCACATGCACTGGGTGGCTTGGGGAGGCTCCATCTCCCTCACTTTTCCTTTCTTCCCCAATCTCGTTTCTTCTCCACGGTTCTTCTAGGTGCCACCCTACTTGCCCTCGGCCTAGCGCTTCTGGCCGCCGGCTCCCTGCCGCCTCCGGCTACTCCACACGGCCCCTCCCTCTGGTTTGCCCGCGACCGACCTCCGGCTCCTAGCGCCGCCGCCGCCTTTGTCCTTCCCCTAGCCTCCCCGCGCGACCTGGTGGCCTGCGCCGTAGCTCGGCTCTCCCTTCGGTTCCTCCTCCTGGCTTCTCCCGTAGGCTTGGTCCCGCCATGTTGCACCCCAGCGTCGCCTCCCCGGCCGACTCCAACCCGTGCGTGTGCGCGGCCCGACCCGGCCCTTAAGGCTCGACCCCAGTTCGCCCGCTTGACCGTGGAGAAGAAATGGGATTGGGGAAGAAAGGAGAAGCGCAGGGAGAAGGGAGGCATGCGCACCAACTGCGCTCGGGGGTAGGGAAGCTAGAGGGGAGGTCGGGGGCGGCCGTGGTGGCGGGGTGGCGACGGCCGGGGCATAGAAGAAGTCCGACGGTGAGGGAGCTCCACGGTGGTGGAGAAGAAGAAGGGAGGTGGGGGAGGCTTCCTTGAGTCTTAGGACACCCACCGCTCGCCCTCCCTCTGCGTCGGTGGCTCGGCCAAGCTCGCCGCCAGCGTCGCCTCCCCGGCTCCTTGGCCCCCTTGGCCCGCCTGGCTCCTTTGGTCGCCTCTCCCTCTACGCCGCCGACTCATGGCCTGGCCACTCTCGTCGCCTCTACGCGTCGCTTGGCCGGCTTGGCCATCTACTGATGAGGAAGGCCAACGGGGAGGGGGATGCGGCGAGCGGGTCCGGGAGGGAGAGGCGGTCGATGAGGAGGCGCGCGGTGTCGTGGCGAGGAGCGGCGCCAGTGTGCGATGTTACGCGTTGCAGGGGGGTGGGGACGCCATCGGCGGGGGAGGAGGGGGCGTGAGGGAGACGAGGAGGCACGGTGAAAAAGATGGGAGGAGAGAGAAGACAAAGAAAGACAGGAAGAAGACGGGTGATGTGGGTGCCACGTGGGTAAAATCATGCCACGTAGGCAAAATCACCACTTCAAACCGCTGTGAAGGGTTAATTGACCGATTTTTGTAAATTTAGAGGGTTAAATAATCGGTTTTATAGTTCAATGAGTAAAAACTTTTCTGATAGTTCTAGAAAGTAAATCAGATTTTTTCCTTTAAAAAATACGAGTACTTAAAAACACCACTACACCCTGCCCATTCCTACGAGAACTTTTTTTATTATTTAATCTTTTTTTAATTTATTTTTAAAGTTAACACCTTGCAAACTTTATTTCCAATTCTGACCCCTTTGGTCACGCCACCACCCGTGGCGTGACCAAACAACACTGTCACGCCACAGGATAAGTCCCCAAAATCGCATTTTTTGTCACGCCACTGGTGGTGGTGTGACCAAACAATACTGTCACGCCACCACCAGTGGCGTGACAAGACTTTGACCAGAAATGGGCTGGCGTGACAGTGTTGTTTGGTCACGACCAAAGGGGTCAGAATTGGAAATAAAGTTTGCGAGGGGTTAACTTTAAAATTAAATTAAAAAAAGATTAAATAATAAAAAAATTCTTCCTACGACGACTCACTGGGCGCGCGTCGCAAGCCCACGTGTACCGCCGGGAAGGCCACGTCGACGCATCGACCGCGCGGGGGCTCCCACTGACGCCACGGCCCACGGGCCCACAAAAGAGAAACCTCGTTTCACGCGCCCGCCCGCTGCATGCTGGGCGCGGCACGCGGCGTCTCGACGTGTCCCCTCCTGCTGCTGCGTGGAGCTAGCCCGGCGAGCTCCTTCCCGGGCGCGACGTGGCAGTTGCGGACGGGCCAGATGCCTCGCACCCGCACATCCGACGCCTTACGACGCCGGTCTACACTGCCGACCTGTCCTCCTTCCCCAGCGCCGCCTCCGGGGAGAGATATTTAATTGAGCAGGACCCCGCCGTACTCGCTTGGCACCGTCTAAGCTCTCTCTCTCTCTACTCTGGTGTAGCAAATGCAAGACCCCCATGTCTGATCACGTCAGCGATGGCCAGAGGCAATGCCGCCGGGGCGTCGCCGTCGACGTCGAGCTTGACGCCGCCATGGCGCTGGCCGCCATGGCTGGCGCTGGGCCGGGAGCGCCAGCGGCCGTGCAGATGCCGCCGGTGCAGCACACCACCGCTCAGGTAATTCGATCTTAGCGCCGACGCACCATCGGCTAGCCATATATTTTTGGTATATGTGTCTTGGTCGGTTTCTTGATGGTGGTGGTGGCAGGCGACGGCGGCCGAGCATGAGGACGAGGACCTTGCGAGCACGAGGCTGAGCCTTGAGCTGGGCAAGGTCGGAATCCAGTCTTGTTGCTCCAGCAGCTCCAGCGCCGGGCACCCTGCGCAACAGGCGGCGCAGGTGGCCGCGGCCGCGCCGGGATACAGTCCCAGGCCCCGGCACATGCTCACCGAGGTAGCTTATTTACTTTGTGGTGTTGCGTGGTTGCAAATTGTGTGATCTCCCTTCACTAGCTAGTGTTTGCTTGACGGCTGTGTGTGCAATATTAGGCCGAGAAGGAGGCGAAGAGGCTGCGGCGCGTGCTCGCCAACCGTGAGTCCGCCCGGCAGACCATACTCCGCCGTCAGGTAGCTAGCTTCCTGATGCTATAGATATCGTCATGGCCTTCTGCTACACAAATTCGATCAACCGTGCTTAATTTGCACACTCTAATTCAGGCGATCCGGGATGAATTGGCAAGAAAAATTGCGGATTTATCATCGCAGAACGAGCACATGAAAAAGGTAATCAATCCAGATGCAGCTCTAAGATCTCCATATATTGATCTCTACAGCAGTAATAACCTGACAATTACTAAGGGTTGGTTGTGTGTTTGGCTTAACTGAAGCGGCCAATACTTGCTTGTTGCAGGAGAAGGACACGGTGATGCAGGAGTACCTCACACTCAAGGAGACAAACAAGCGGCTGAAAGAACAGGCACACCATTTATCGCTTTCGTTGCTTTAATTCTTCTTTATCATTAGCTGTTTGTAGTTAGTACTATCAATCTACCATTGTTAGGCCGAAACAGAAACTAGTATGTTCCAAGCCTCCAGTTGTTCCCCCAGAAAGGACACATGATCGCACTTTACTAGTCAGTAGGTCTCGCTGCTGTACACCAACTAATTATGGCCGAATTGGCAACTGCTGCTGATGCTTGTGGATATAATACTCTTGACAGAGATGTTTGGATAATAATATCTGTTTCTTTTATATACGTGTGCCGTTGTCGATGCGCTACTCTGTTGTTGCAATGCAAACGCTAGGACCGTTTGATGGCTGTATGGGATACGACCGCTTATGCGAGTGTTCTAGTCGGTTCTTTCGGGGGTAGAAGAAAATTGCCGCACGCATCAGGTTCTCGTACATTTGTTCAAACATGGAGACTATCAATCGGTCTAGAATTTCATCAACGTGGATAAATACCAATATTTTGGACAGAAACAGAACATTTTCTCACTAATCCGAAAGAATTTCTGCTCGGCTGTTCCTGCTATAGCTTGACACATCAGAACTAGTATATCAGAGGCAAAGTGCATGTGTTGACAGAGTCGTGGATGCGTTTCTCTGCAGGTGGCGAAGACGGCAAAGAAAGCGTCGTCACCAGCAACCGCGGCCATGGACACGTCGCCACCGGCACAGCAAGCGGAAGCCATGCCATCCACGGCCACCCCGCCGCATACAACACTGCCACAGCCGAGCTTCCTGTACACCGCGCCGCCGCCTGCCGTGCCGGTCCCTTACGTCTGGGGCTCTTGGCCGCCGGGGTACGAGCACGGCAACCCGAGCGCGGGGCCTGCCCCGGCGCCTCTCTGCCTGCCGCCCTGCGCGTGGTACTACCCCGTCGTCGCCGACCCGCGCGGCTCGCCGACGTCCTACCCGCAGCCGTTCCAAGACCAGCCAAGCGCTGCAAGCGGGGGCGGCAGCCCGGGTGGCGGGACGGCCGAAGAGGACACCGATGATGACCCGTGCTCACTGACGCTGGCAATCGACGTCGACAAGCAGAAGAGTACGTCGACCACCCAGAGTGGCAGCGGCGTGGTGGGGCTGCAGGGCGCGCTGAGCGACAGGGCGACGGCGGCGGAGGCGAGGAAGAGGAGGAAGGAGCTGACGAAGCAGAAGCAGATGCACGCCGGTGATCGGCCGGGAGGCGAGCAGTGAACCAACTGGCCATAATGGTCGACCAGGAGGATGGCGCTGCCATTGACAGGGCATTGGTGTTGATGACTTGATTGGATTCTTGGAGGCAGATAAAACTGATATATAGTTCCTTACAATTGTTATGTGATGTTGCTTAATTACTATCTCGTTTCTTTTGGTAGCTAGGTTTTGTTGCATTTTGAATTTTTGATCATGTTCTAAGGCATTGAAGAAAGGAAGTGCTTTCTAGTAGTTCTCTGATTCTTTGGTGCAGTTATCTGTAACTTGGAGAAACTAGCAGTCCGATGATGTAGCACCGAGTCGTGTGTAATGTAATGATTCTTTATGCACTAGTAATTTTTTTTTGGCAACAAATGCATCAAATTAAATCAATGTAATGTCGTCTCCAAGGATGCATATATATGAATTTTATTTTCCGTGTGTCGACTGTGTTGAACTGTAGCTGGTTATATCTTTTATTTGGTCTTATTAACTGTAGCTGGTTATATCTTTCATTTGGCCATATTAAACTTCTCCTCGCCCTCTGTGATTACGGATTTGCTAATTTTTAGTTGTCTGAAATTTTTTTATCCATCAGTTATACAATACTAAGTCTAAAATTGCAGTACCAAGTGATGTGTAATTTTAGTATAACTCTACTTAACTTTTAGTTCTATTTGTTTTGTATTTTTTGTATTTGTTTTTATATTTGTAGGGTTCACCTAGATTTACTTTTATCTAATTTGAAATTTTTTTCTATTTTTTTGTAATTTTCTTGTAACGTTTTTTCGTGCCGTTATATGAAAATCTAAAGGTGAAAACAAGTGTAAAAAATAATAAATTTTCAGACAACTTAAGACATAGACAGTCCCTACTTTTGAAACTTTGAACATCGTAGAAGTATACAGTGACCGAAACTTTGAATATTGCGGAAGTATATAACTGACCATAAATATTGCAGAAGTATATAACTGACCGTAATGTCGTTAAAATTTATATTACAAAATATTTTCATGATACATCATTTTTAGTAGCATATAAAAAAGACACGGTCTATTTTCCGGAGGCAAAGCTACATATATAGCATAAAATACTTTACTCTGGCATGCCGTCTACTGGTATGGTGTTTTTTCGAGGGAAAAAGAAATTTTATTGATTAATATGTTGAGAAATAACAGTAGTCGTCGTGACATCAACATAGATCAATCACACAAGAATAATCACATAAGAGACATAGATATAACAGAAGACACAAATTATAGGGGTAGAGCTCTTTTCATTCATCAATCCATCTCTTGTACATAGGGGTCCTCATATTTACAGCTCATATGGGTGAAATTCCTCTAGGGGCGGTTTAAGAGGCGGTTAGTCATTTGTCCGTAACTAGGTTTCGTAATACTCCCCGTTGGGCAATAGATAACGATATGCAAATGCCTCATCAAAAACTCCTTCCAAAAATCTATTGAGAAAAAGGAATAGAGAAAAGAGTACAATACATTCGTAAGTTGCATTACGCTTGTTGCCCCACTAAAAACATTTATGTGAGAAAACTTCAGAAAAACTCACCAACGAAAATAGTACAATGTTTAATCTTCGAGATCCAATCTTCAAGATTTTGGATAAATCCTCAGGATTTGATAAGGGTTATGATATAGGAATTTACTCCCCCTAAACTCTGCAACTTTTTAAGCCGTCCCATTCCAATGCCATGAATGCATCTTTGGAAACTTGATGCAGGTAGGGACTTAATGAATAAATCATCTGGATTTGCACAAGACTTTGTTTGGAGGATATTTGTCTCACTATTCTTCTGGATTTCATGAGGATAAAAATATTTAGGAGCAATATACTTTGTGATGTTGCTCTTGACATAACCCGTTTGTATTTGTGTAATACAAGCAGAATTATCTTCATAGATAATTGTTGGGGTATGACGGTATTAATATCACAATACTTCTGGATGTAGTTAATCACACATCTGAGCCAAACACATTCAAGTGAGGTATCATATAGTGTTATAATATTTAAATAGTTGGTAGAAGTAGCTACCAAGGTCTGCTTAGATAACTACCAAGAGACAGCTGCACCATCACAAAGTAATATGAATCCATTATGGGATTTTGTACTATAGAGATTTAACAGATAGTCAGCATATCTTCAGGATTCAGTAATGATCATCAGGATGTGTGCATGATCTTTGCATTGTCGATAACTAGATCTAAATTGTTAAGTAATAAAACCTTTAAGGTGAATTTAATTAGTAATCATCGTATCAACACTTTCTAAGCTTGATTACGATGTTCAAAATCTCAAGTATGATGATCAGTGTTTAGTATATGTTCCCCTTGAGGACAACTTCTATTGAAGTATTGTTGCTCTAATGTCTTTCATACATTTTTTTGAAAATAAATATAGGTAAGTATTGAGATCAAATTAACTGGATTACCATAAATATCCTATTATTCATCTGAAGGTTTTGGGATGAACACTATTCGGGAGTAACATGCTTAACTTACCAAATACCACTATTCGATTATACAACACAAATAAATTATCCTTGCAGAGAATGTGGGGTAATACTAGCTACAAAGTTGTATGCCTTCTAGATACAATTTATCAAAACTTTTTAGGGTCTTAATATTTTATAATTTTATCTGGGTGGTTAAAGTTACAACAAATAGTCTGTTCTGTAGAACTATAAGTATGGTTGTACCACTCTAGAGTAAAATATAACCAGTCTTAATTTTGGCGTTTAGGGGATTATTTGCTAATATCATCAATGTACGTCATACCTTCATGGTACTAGAGGAAAACACCATTCCACTAACTTCTAGTGGAATATGCACTCTATAAGAGCTTGTGTAGCGCACTTTTGGTCTTTAGTTTTCTCATTACTTTCTTTCGGGTCTTGATGGGTCCTTGTCCACTTTTAGAGATCATGTAGTCATTGGTGCGATTAAGAGATCGACTGGTAAAATATTTTTCTTCAGAAAGATACCATCTCTTCAGGGAGATGCTCTTACTATAGGTAAAAGACTATTGGGTATGAGTTATATATATATTGCAGTTTTGATTTCTTTCTTACTAGGAATTTTGAGTCTTTCGAGGATCTCAACAAGGGTTTTTAGAACCCATTTACTGCATATTTTATTTATTTGTTCATACTTGTGAGCTTTCTCGTGGATCTCCCAGCGATCAACTGACGACGAGCGGCTAAATGGTTGCTTGTTGCTGTCCCACCTTTTGCACGACGATGTCCGACCGGGGCTCTTGCTGATGCCCTGGGTCCGTATGACATCCCAAATTCAGTAGAGATGAAAGGTGGGGAAAAGAGAGAACAAGATGGGAAATCAGAGAAAGGGGATGGGGAAGTAGACTCAGTTCATTTTTCATCGATAGCCTCAAGGTTCGCTACAGGAGTCTCTTTTAACCCTAATAACACACGCTGACAGGTGGGCCCTATGGCGCATACACCCGTTCTACACACGCCTAACCGCTGAGCATAAACAGCTCACTACGGCAACTCACACCACTTGTACTGCTGAGCACTTATAGCTCTCCACAGTACTAATCATCTACTTAACCTGCTAATGACCCATAAACCCACTTAAGCAATTCCTTAACCTTGATTAGATCCTTCTGTGTCCACCGGCACCTAGGCCTGGTAATGGCTTCAAGCCCACCCCAAATCCACCCCAATCCATACAAAAAAAAATCAACTTCCCAAACTAACCCAACCAACAAATCAAATTCTAGAAACCAAACCAATCCAGCCCACTTGCACTTTACTCCCAAACCAAACCAACCCATTTCACATTTTTGGGTCGAACCCATTTCAAACCAAATAGCCACAGCCCACCAGCACCAGACCAAACCGAACAAGCAACTTATATCTGACATTCTCCTTTAATAGTGAATCTCCTTTCTGTAGTTGCTCTGATCACTGATCCGTGGAATGGACGGTCATTTGCCATGAACATCCGCTCCCTTGAACAAATAGAAAACCATTCGCAATTGGAGATTCCAAGTACTTCCCCGTTCTCCGAGCTACAACTGAAAGTGTAGCTTCACAAAAGTTGCAACTTAAGTGAGGGCATACCATTAAGACTTCTTACAGAACCTTGCTTGAGTGATTCGCAATTTTAGAAGTCCATGATTCAAGACTATTAACAACAGGGAAAAAATGGACACTTTGTCATCACAGCATTTTTGAAATAAAAATGGACACTTTGTCATCAATGTCAGCATTGCTTTACACTAAGAATTTCTAGTTTCGATCTTCATATACTACCAGACTACAAACTACAATGAATCTAAACAGAAGAGCTCGGACTACAAAATATCCCAAGGAAGTGCGTTCATTGCCAAGCAGGCCTTCTCATGAACTTGCCACTGATAATCTGTACAAAACATACGGGAAAACAGTCAATTAATCACGCCAGGAAACAATAATAATCACATTTTCCCATTAGGATATTGATAGGCTCGAGTATATTCACACATGCTAAATAACAAACGAATTGTTTTCCCTTCAGAACAAGCATAAGAGCATAGTATGGAACTTACCTAATGGTTTGTGTTGCGGCTAAACATTGCAATTAACAAAAGTTCAGCACCTCTACTTGTAGTGAACCAATGAGGATGATTGGTTGAGAATGAACTTTAGCTTCAACCAACAAATAAGCTAGTTGAATTAACAACAAGAATATGCACAAAGTGACACAAGCCACCTAGATTTACGTGGAAAACCTCCTCAATGTGAGGAGTAAAAAGCATGGGGTTTGCATAGTAGGACTCCCAAATCTTCCACTATAATCAACAATGGGTACAAGGAGTCTTCTCTAGAACATCTAGAGGTACATCACAGAAGCAACAACATCATCAAGATATAATCTTGGTATCATCATCAACAACCATACACAACTAACAAGAGGTACACTAACAGCCAAGTAGAGAAGACACAGTTTCTGTCCACTTCGGTTATCAGCTCATATCTCACAAACCACAAATCTAAACTGCATAAAACTTGGTAGAAATGTATATCCACGAGTCCCTAAGATAATGTCCAAATTTCAGCCAAATCGGACAAGGTTTCACCACTCAAACTGAACTTCTACCAAATTTGCTCAGTGCTGAATCTGCTGCTACCCGAACTGACAAAACCCCTCTCAAATCAGGTGCTCCTCTCAACCAATCAGCAATCCAACCGTACAAATCGAAGAGTATCAAGTAAAGAACATACTTACCAAGTTTTAGCCAGATCGGATGACGTTTAATACTCCGATCGACGTCTTGATGAAGACTGCACAGGATCACCCGAGATGGAACCGAGCTTATATTCTTCTTTTCCTCTTGTCTCTTGTTTGTTGTGTGCATATGCTTCTAACTCCTAAGCCTCACCTTCCAGACAGCTCAAGGAAATAGTTAGGTTTTCTTCTTCCTCATCAAGGAGGGCATCTCCACCCTTCATTCTTAGGGTAATCAATGGTTGTCATTTCTTGGGCTTGTGGGTGAAATTAGTCTTCATATGGAGGGATAGCCCAACAAACTCCCCCTCCCGACATTATGAAGGAATTAACACATCATCTCAATCATGCTAGCCATTTGTCGTCATACCTCGAGTTTCTCTCTCGTCACTACCTTGGTCAACATATCAGCCCCATTGTCGTCAGTGTGAACCTTCTCAAGCTGCATTTGCTTAGAATTCAACACCTCTCGAATCCAATGGTATCGAACATCGATATGCTTCGACCTTGAGTGGAAACTGAAATTTTTGCTCAAGTGGATAGCACTTTGGTTGTCACAAAACAACACATACTTATCTTGATCAAGCCCAAGCTCACTAGTAAACCTTTTCAGCCACAATAGTTCCTTGCTCGCATCAGTCGCTGCAATGAACTCAGCTTCAGTTGTAGATAATGCCACACATTTCTGCAACTTGCTTTTTCATGACACAGCTCCCCCTGAATATGTAATCAGGTACCCTGAAGTAGATTTTCTGCTATCAACATCTCCGGCCATATCTGCATCCGTGTATGCAACTAACACATGCTCTCTTTTTCCAAAGCAAAGCTTCATCTTTGTACTGCCCCGGAGATATCTCATGATCCATTTCACGGCTTCCCAATGTGGCTTTCCAGATTTGATATAAATCGCTCATCATACTAATCGCATGAGCAATGTCCGCCTTGTACACACCATAGCATACATCAAGCTTCCAACTGCTAAGGCATATGGAACATTCTGCATTTCCTTCTCCATCTCATCAGTAGAAGGACATTGCTTGGTGCTCAACTTGAAATGAGCTGCAAGTGGACATCTCACAGCTTTTGCATTGTCCAACCAAAACTTCTTAAGTACCTTCTCAATGTACTTCTCTTGTGACAGGTACAACTTGTTGGAATTTCTATCCCTCTCAATTCTCATACCAAGAATTTGCTTTGCTGGCCCCAAGTCCTTCATAGCAAAGAACTTGCTCAACTCTTTCTTCAGATTTGCAATCCTAGAGACATTCTTGCCAACAATCAAGATATCATCAACATAGAGCAACAAGATGATAAAATCATCACCTGAAAATCTTTGAAAGAACACACAATGGTCTGTGCTACACCTATTGTAGCCTTGCTCCCCCATAACGGATTCAAACTTCACGTACCATTGTCTTGGTACTTGTTTCAGGCCATAAAGACTTTTCTTTAGCTTGCACACATAGTCTTCTTTGCCCTTCTTAACAAACCCTTCAGGCTGCTCCATGTATATCTCTTCCTCCAAGTCTCCATGAAGAAAGGCTGTCTTCACATCCATTTGCTCAACCTCCAAGTTGTGACTAGCTGCAATGCCAAGAACTACCCGAATGGATGTCATCTTCACCACCAGAGAGAAGATCTCATCAAAGTCAATTCCTTTCCTTTGGCCAAATCCTTTCACAACTAGCATCGCCTTGTATCTTGGATGTGACGTGTTCTCTTCTTGCTTGATTTTGTAGACCCACTTGTTCTTCAATGCCTTCTTGCCCTTTGGCAACTTCACCAGCTCATATGTATGATTCTTATGCAAGGAATCCATCTCCTCTTGCATAGCTTTCATCTACTCCTTCTTGTGCTCATCTTCAATTGCTTCTACAAAGCACTCAGGTTCTAAATCATCAGACAATAACACCACATAATCATCTGAGGAATACCTGCTAGAAGGTCTGCAAGCTCTGGTGGATCGTCTGAGTGGAACTTCTGGTATTGGTGGTTGTTGATCATGATCATCAAATTTAGCATCAAACTCATGCTGCTGGGGAGCATTCTCACCACCTGTACCATGCACATCGTCTTGTGCATCATCTGCAACATCGCCTTCAGCTTGTTGTGGAGCTGGAGCTGCAGGTACTGGGTCTAAATCAACCATGTCTTGCTGTTGAGGAACTTGCACCTTTGCCTTCACAATATCCTCAATTGTTTGGTCTTCAACAAACACAACATCACGACTTCTGACAACTTTCTTTGCTATAGGATCAAACAGCTTGTAGCCGAACTCATCCAAACCATAGCCAAGGAGTATGCACTGTCGTGTCTTTGCATAAAGTTTAGACCTTTCATCTTGAGGAATATGAACAAAGGCCTTGCATCCAAACACTTTCAGATGATCATAGGAGACATCCTTGTTGTACCACACCTTGTTAGGAACATCTCCACAAAGGATAACATGGTGAGAGATTAACAAGATAAACCAGCATCATCAAAGCCTCACCCCAATAAGACTTTGATAGCCTTGCATGTGACAACAAGCATCGAACTCTCTCCACCAATGTCCTATTCATCCTCTCAGCAATGCTATTTAGTTGTGGTGTCTTAGGAGGAGTAAATTGATGTCTAATTCCTTGCTCCTTGCAATATGCATCAAATGGCCCAATGTATTCTCCTCCATTATCGCATGAATGCACTTTATCTTCTTCTCGCTTTCTCTCAATCGAGGCTTGGAATTGCTTGAATGTACTCAAGACTTGATTTTTGGACTTCAAGGATAAACCCAAACTTTCTGGAAGAATCATCAATGAAAGTGACAAAATACTTAGCACCACCAATTGATATTACCGACATCTTGCACACATCGGAATGCACCAAATCCAAGAACTCGCTTCTTGTGAGGAGGTGACTTTTGAAAACAACCGGTGTTGCTTCCCACTAAGCAACTGCATACAACTCTTCAATTGCACACTTGAAATCCTCGACAGAGATTCTTCTTCACTAGCACACCATACCCTTCTCACCCATGTGCCCAAGCCTCTTGTGCCATAGAACACAAGGATCAACTCGTCCTAATGTATTGACAAACACAAGAGAGTTTGGCATGAACATGATATAGAGAGAAACCATTTTACCTCTTGCAAATACCATGCGCCCTTGGTGAGCTTGTACTGTCCATTTTCAAATCTGCTGAATACTTCTCATTATCAAGCAATCCCACTGAAATTATGTTGAGCATAGTCTTCAACATGTCTTACGAACTTGAGAATTAGTAGTGTACCATTAGTCGTCTCCAAATGCACATCTCCCTTTCCAATGATTTGAGCACGATCATTGTTTTCCATCTTCACAATGCCAAAATCACCAAGAACATAATTTGTGAAGAGCCTTCTATGAGATGTAGCATGTATGGTAGCACCACTATCGTGTATCCAAGTCATGTCATCATCACTCACAAAGTTGATGGTTGCATCATCGAAACAACATGATCCTTTCTTCAACAAAGGAACCAATCTTGCCAACATCATTTTCAAAGAATGACTACCATCATGTCCTCAATCTGAAGTAATGCGACCAACATCATCATCATTGTCCATCGTCTTGTTTCTGTGCCTTCTTCTTTTTCTTCTTGTTTTCCCGCTTGAGCTTCCGGCAAAATTTTCTAATATGTCCCTTCTCATGGCAGTGATAGCACTCAACATCTGAAAATTTTCCTCTTGACTTGCTTCTACTTTCAACTGGATTCCTCGGACCTCGGCTCTTGCTTCTCGCCCTTGACTCGGTGAACAACACCTCGGGTTGTGAGGAGGAACTCTCCCTTTCAGTAAGTTTTCTTGACTCTTCATTTATCACTTTGGTCTTCACAAGGTTCCAAGAGACGATACCATTTGGAGTGAATTGCACAAAGTGACTTTGAGAGTTTCCCAAGTATCCGGCAAAGAACCAAGTAGTAGCAAAGCCCTGACCTCATCATCAAATGAGATGCCTATGGAAGATAACTGATTTATAATGCCTTGAAATGCATTCACATGATCAGCCACAGAAGTGTCATCTCGGTACCTCAAATGCATCAATTGCTTGATCAAGAACATCTTATTGGCACCTTCCTTCCTAGCATACAATTCTTCCAATTTCTGCCATAAGGTGCGTGCATGTGTCTCATCACTGATATGGTTCAACATATTGTCATTGACCCACTGTCGAATGAACCCACAAGCTTGACGGTGAAGTACCTTCCATTCATCATCAGTTTTGTCATCCGGCTTCTCGTGGCAAATCGCTTGTAGTACTCTTTCACATAGAGCAAATCCTCCATCTTACCCTTCCAAGCTTGGTAATTTGTACCATTCGAGATATCATCCTCGCGGTATTCACCTCCATCTTTCACTGCAAGACAATCACCAAAGCAAACACGAGCTCGATACCACTTGTTGGGGCTAAACATTGCAATTAACAAAGTTCAGCACTCTACTTGTAGTGAACCAATGAGGATAGATTCAACCAACAAATAAGCAGCGGAATTAACAACAAGAACATGCGCAAAGTGACACAACGATTTACGTGGAAAACCTCCTCAATGTGAGGAGTAAAAACCACAGAGCTTGCACAGCCCACTCCCAAATCTTCCACTATAATCAACAATGGGTACAAGGAGTCTTCTCTAGAACATCTAGAGGTACATCACAGAAGCAACAACATCATCAAGATATAATCTTGGTATCATCATCAACAACCATACACAACTAACAAGAGGTACACTAACAGCCAAGTAGAGAAGACACAGTTTCTGTCCACTTCGGTTATCAGCTCATATCTCACAAACCACAGATCTAAACTGCATAAAACTTGGCAGAAATGTAGATCCATAAGTCCCTAACATACGGTCCAAATTTCAGCCAAATCGGACAAGGTTTCACCACTCAAACTGAACTTCTACCAAATCTGCTCAGTGCTGAATCTGCTGCTACCCGAACTGACAAAACCCCTCTCAAATCAGGTGCTCCTCTCAACTAATCAGCAATCCAACCGTACAAATCGAAGAGCATCAAGTCAAGAACATACTGACCAAGTTTGAGCCATATCGGATGACGTTTAATACTCCGATCGACGTCTTGAGGAAGACTGCACAGAATCACTCGAGATGGAACTGAGCTTCTCTTCTTCTTTTCCCTCTTGTCTCTTGTTTGTTGTGTGCATATGCTTCTAACTCCCTAAGCCTCACCTTCCAGCAGCAGCTCAAGGAAATAGCTAGGGTTTTTCTTCCCCTCACCAAGGAGGAGGCATCTCCACCCTTCATTCTTAGGGTAATCAATGGTTGTCATTTCTTGGGCTTGTGGGCTGAAATTAGTCTTCATATGGAGGGATAGCCCAATAGTTTGGACTACACTATTTGATCCTCACCCCATTTCCGGTTTAGAATATCATGCTTGCATGTTCACATGTCTGCTGTCTACACTAAATATGGGCTTGAATTTTATCCACCAACAACTAACTCTACTCTCAATGATGGCTCTAGTCAATGAGGCACGGTCTAACTATGAGAAATGATTGGTTGAGAATGAACTTTAGAAACTTTACCAGACTACAATATTTTCTAGTTGACTATTTAACATGATAAAACTTAGCATACTATACATTACAACTTTCACAAGCCAACCTAGATGGATTTTGGGATCAGAAGACACAGAGCTTGACAGTGGACAAAATATATTCAAATTTCAGCATTGAAAATTCTAGTAATATATGGCTTTGTCAACAGCACCTGTTGTAATGGCAGGCCATGATCCCGAGGAATTGATCGAATCGACATATCAAGCAGTAGGATTTCATAGTAGGATTTTATCCGCCAAAAAAGATTACAACTATTATAGTATATTGGACAAATACTGAGATTACAACTATTATTTTAGAGAACTAATAGTTTCTTTTGGTGGTATCTGGGCACTAGATACATACATTGTTTCTTCACAAACCAGATTCTTACTATAAGAACTAAACATGAACGATATTAGCACAAGCAGTACCCAAAGCAAGTGAAAGATATCTTTTACCAGTATACCTCTTTGATGGTGTCAAATGGTTCCTTGTACGATATCTGCACCTTGTGATCGTGCTTCCATTCTCACCTGCATAAGAAAACACAAGTTAATTCATATAAATTTGTGATATATAAAACATCTATAGAAAAATAACAATTATACATTCGCTAATTGAAATTTTGGTTAGCCAATCTTTTCCGCAAACTAAAGCTTCAAGCATTTCGGGCGTTAATAAGCTTCGAGTGTACCAAGAATCCTACAACTACAATTGAACGCAGACTCGGAAGACACGGTGGAAAGTAGTATTGCAAGGAAATCCCGGCGAGCTCGCAGGGCGGCTACTGCGCGCGACTTCGCATGGGCGCCGCCGGCGGCTCCTCGCGCAGTGGCGGCCGCCTCGCTCGACGGCACATCGGGGGCAAGTTGCGGAGGTGTGGCCGCCAAAGCCGGCGCACGATCCGGGCAAGCGGGCGGGCGAGCGGTGCGGCGCCGCTCGCGGCAAGCGTGGCGGCGCCGCTCGCGCATAGAGGCCGGCGGCGCGGCCACGGCACGGCGGCGCGACACGCACGGGGGAGGAGCGGCGCGAGGGGTCGACGGAGCGCGCGAGGGCGCGCCGCGACGGATGGGCGACCAGGCTGCGCCCCGACGCGAGCGGGCGCGGCTACGGGACGACCGCACGAGGTAAGGCGTGGCGGCGGTTTCGCGCGGTGAAGCCGATCCCTTTCCCGCCTGATACCAATGTTGTATCTTCTTTTTCTTTGCATCGGGTTCTAGATGAGAGGAAGGGAGAAAAAGAGAGGATGGGGTACCGTCCGTCCGTCCTACCACTACAATTATAGCCGGCGGCACCTACGGTAAGGGTGGTGGCCGTGTGACACTCCGCTCGCTCGACGAGGACGTGCCGCACGGGCTCTTCTTCTTGCTGCCCCAGCACTCGCACGCGGACGCGCGCCCAGGAGAACTCCCGCTGCTGTCCGATGACCGCTCGCTCGATGACGTTGGTCTGGAGGGCTTCTTTGTGCGCGTCCCACCGGCCTGTCGACGGAGTCGGCGCGGCCGGGGAGCCAGGGTAGGATGATAAGGCCGGGCGTCAGGAGCAGCGGCACCATCTTGCTCCTCGGCGGGGTCGGGAGCAGCGGTGGGAGAACGGCTGTGGCCATGGCTGCGCGAAGAGCGCCGGCAGCAATCGATCGACACCGGAAGTGCGTGCTACGAAGCAGAGAGCAACCGGAGACGTACGAGAGCTGTGGAGGAAGGAATGGATGGATGGGCTAAGCCATGGAGGTGGACTCGGATGCGAGTTACGCGGAGGCGGGCCGATCCTTGAAATGGGCCGGCCCAAGAAATTTGTTGAGCCTCAACCCTCAAACAGGCCGTGGGCCGGTAAGGCCCATCTCCCCATGGGCCCCATGCCTCTTCTGCATCCATGTCCGAGGTGAGGTGTGCAGTACTGTGCTGTGAGCCTGTGATTGCTGCAGAAAACATCCCCCTGCTCCCGAGTCCCGAGTCCCCTCTACTCGACAGCTGCTGCTGCTCTCAGATCCAATCCAACACCTACGCTACGCGGAGACCGAGCGATGCCGCCGCCGCCGCCGCCGAACGGGGGGAAGGTGACGCCGAACCTGGCGATGGACGCGGAGGGGACGCGCCTGCTCAACCTCACCGTCCTGCAGCGCCTCGACCCCGCCGTCGAGGACATCCTCATCACCGCCGCCCACGTCACCCTCTACGACTTCAACATCGACCTCAACCAGTGGGTGAGCTACGGTCCCTCCGCTCTCGCGTGTGATCCGATCCGATCCGATTCGTGATTCTGGGTTTGCTTGCTTGTGCAGAGCCGCAAGGACGTGGAGGGGTCGCTGTTCGTCGTCAAGAGGTGAGTGAGGCGGGGGGTATGGAGTGTTAGGGTTTTGGATGAAGGGGTTTTGCTCTCGTGTGTGTGAGGTTGCGACTGGGATCTGAGTGTTTTGGTGGATGGTTTGTGCTGTTGTAGGAACTCGCAGCCGAGGTTCCAGTTCATCGTCATGAACAGGCGGAACACGGGTATGTGAATCTGTGATCTAACCTCATCAACTCATCTGCTTGCTTTAGGCATTGGACCGACAGAGCTGATCATGATAAAAAAAATCTTCCTTTTGGGTGTTGCTAAACCGTAAAGTCTCCTAGATCCTATGATTAACCAGTGCTCTTATGAAGTAGTACTATTTCTATACAGTGATTGCTGCAATGTGAGCTACTCACAAACTTGACAACGCATTGTGTGATTCTGAGCGTTCCATTTCACGTGATCTATAACTCCGAAGTCCTAGTTCCTGATTGATCACTGAAACAATCCTAACACCTTTCCTTAAACTTATGCAAATAGGAACGAATGATAATAAATTGTGCTTAAGTACCTCTTTATTGTGGTTTGATTGTCGTGAATAATGGCAAGCTCTGTCCTAGTTAAGCCATGTTGAAGACTTAAGAATGGTGTTTTACGGTTTCAACTTTCATTTTCAAGCATCTACTGTCTCAAACTTGGCTTAGTTTAATTCAGTTATCGATGTTTTGCATGATTAGCCGAGCAGTATTTCTAGTGTCTTATCATGGGATCGGAGCGGAAGTCCGACAGAATCTAGGGATCTAAGGACAGCTGTGTAGAAGTCTGGCAGTGAGCGGATCAAGATTTTTGGATCAATGGATTCATTTGAGGTCATCTATCCAGATATTAATGGAGTAACTACTTTTATGAGTTCAGGGTTGTGTAGAAACTGGTGTGAACTCTTGCAAAATTCCGGCTGTTCATGTGAAGCCACTGGGAGTGGGAACAAGGTGGATACAACGTAAACCTCTACGAGTAGATGATCATTTTGCTTTTATGAGTTCAGGGTTGTGTGGAAACTGGTGAGAACTCTTGCAAAATTCCAGCTGTTCATGTGAACCCGCTGGGAGTGGGAACAAGGTGGATACAACATAAACCTCTACGAGTAGAAGATTATTTTGAATGTCTCATTCTGTTCATTAGTTACGATAGGATAGAAGGTATTCACTGTTTCTAACACCAGTTGGTTAGGACTAACAGCTAGTAACTTTTCTGCCAGTAGATGGTGCATAGATGCTAAATTGGTAATTTTTATATGTATGAAGTCAATTGATTCATGTGCTGGATTCCTCATTAAAAGGTCAATATTATTATTTTTTCATCAGATAATCTGGTGGAGGATCTATTAAGTGATTTTGAATACGAACTTCAGCCTCCATATTTGTTGTACCGGAACGCTGCACAAGAAGTAAATGGTATTTGGTTTTACAATCAACATGACTGCGAAGCTGTTGCAAGTCTTTTTGGAAGGTAAGGCTTTTCATGTATCCTCTTCTACACTTGGAGGCCTCTTTTTGCCGTGGCTGAGATGTATATTGAAAATCATATGCATGTTACTGAAGCATATTTTCAAATTTAAATTGAAGTAAACGATCTGATCTCATCTGCCTATGTAAATTGGGACTGAACTAGAAGTGCATGGGTTAGAACTATCAAAGACTGGTTAAGAAATGGGAGTAATGGTGGGCCAAATCACATTCTGTATAGGCAGTAGGACTTTTGTGATGGGAAGTTTTTTAATTTTCTGACGGAAAATTGATGGTCACTCGGTGTTTCCCATTAGGCCATGAAGTAATTTGCCTTTCGTCCTAAGTGTAAAGGCTATTATATTTTTCTTTTGTTGTACTCCGTCCGTCCCGCAATATAAGTCCCCCCTCTTAGGAAGCGGCATCTCACAATATAAGTCCATTGAGGGAATCAAAGTGTAGTTATTGCAATATTTCCACTTTATACCCCTGCTTTAATGCAGAAAAAGTGGTTGAGTAGTTGTAGTGTTATCCTTTAATAGGGGTATGTATGGTCCAATGACATTTAACTTTTTTCTTAGATTTAGTGTTTATTTGGTCTGCATGTACGTGTGAGCTTGGACTTATATTGCGGGACGGAGGGAGTATTACATTTGCCAATTTATAAATTAGTAATTACAGTAGTTGATTCTAATCTGACCTTTTGGCAGGAAGTAATACATAAGATAGCTGTGGTTTCCTCCTCTCATTAGGCAATAAGAAGTAACTATTATAGAGATTTATACCCCACAAACAGTCAAACTTTCTTCCCTGGTAACCACTGGTTTTCATCCTAACAACTGAAACTCCCCCACCACGCTGAGGCTTAGAGCATGATTACAATCCTTTGATGCGAGGTAGTTGTAGCCAGGTCCTTTTGCATACTAGGAGCACCATGCTCTTATTATATTCCATGGGATAGGGGGTTATGATCGTTTGACTGAAAGTCTTTGGAAAGGATTAACATGATTACCTGACTTGTTGTCATTATTACTGCACTGTAAAGAATAAAAGAAGAATCTTAGTTTTATTTTTAACAATTACTTCTGTCTCAGCAGAATTGTGCTTTGTTATTTTGCTTACTTGAAAGCACTAGTTTGCATAGTTCTATTAGTCGGGTATATTTCTTGCATGTGTATACATGATTAAGATTGCTTTCGCATGAACTTTGTTGTGTTAAGGGCCAAGTCCTTGCCTTTTTTTCTCTTAAGTTTTTAACTATTATATCTTGGCTTACCCTGGTAAAATTCTTTATGAAAATTTATGTACACCTTTTCTCAAGTTGTGCTCCATTTATTTTCCTTTGCAGAATACTGAATGCTTATGCTAAAGTGCCTCCAAAACCAAAAGTGCCTGCCACAAAAAGGTTTTTTCTCTGGACTTTTGAATGAAAAAAATATATTGGATTGATTTATGCTGAATTCTTCTAATGTGCCACAGTGAGTTTGAGGAATTGGAGTCTGTTCCTACATCTGCTGCTATAGATGGCCCCCTTGAACCTCCACCAGCATCCTCTCTTGTTTCTGATACTCCCGATGAATCACTGGCCAATTACTTTAGTGTATGTTCTCTTTCAAATTTCTTTTGTTTCCTTCTAAGATATTTTAACATTTGTCACGCTGCTCATCAAATAGTTTATGTTTGCAATATCTTGGACTGTGATCAATAATAAATCTTAATTTATCTGGATCAATAATAAATCTTAATTTATCTGGATTCTGAACTCACTGGCCATTGTTGTATCTTGGTTGTATATATGTAGTACCATTGCTGAATTTTCAGTGCCAAACACAGCTGAATTCTTCTATTATGCAAATCTACAGGGGGCTGCTAGCGTTGGGAGTGTATCAAGTACGCCAATGGTTGGAAGAGCGCATCTGGCCACTGAGAGCGTTGCATCTTCCCATGTGCCACTGGTTATTCCATCTGCTACTCCGGCGCATCAAATACCCCCTACTTTAGGGGGTTCATCAGCTCCACCACTGCCCCTCCAGGACACTAATGCCCATGGTAGCCATTCAACAAATCTTGTAACGCCGGCATTCTTTGCACCTCCATCATCCTCTTCTGCGTCACTAGCGCCGCCGGTTTCATCAATGACACCTACAGCACCACCTCTTCACCCAGCTTTAGCGTCTGCTCAACGTCCTCCCTATGGCACCCCACTACTCCAACCTTTTCCACCACCTGCTCCGCCTCCTTCCTTTACACCTGCACACAGTGATGGGCCTGTTATTTCGAGGGATAAAGTTAAGGACGCCCTCCAGAGACTTGTCCAGGTATGTTTCACATCGAAAAATACAAGACATGATATTTGTTCTTTATATGCTTGTAACTCTCTATTATGTGCCCAACAGAGTGACCAGTTCATCGATTTAGTTTATCGGGAGTTGCAGAATGCACATATGTAGACTTGTATGGTTGCTGGCTGTGACGATAAGAGTGCTTGTGTTCTTTGTGAGTGTTGTACGCTGGTCCTCAAACTTCTGTATAGCTTTGTCTTGATGGGTTGATGTAGAGTCCTTATAGCAATGGTTGGTAGTATTTATCGTGTTCCTTGGTTCCAAATAACTGTATTGTCAATGTAATAGTACATTTATATAATTGAAAAAATGGAAGTAAAACAGAACTTTGTGTAAGAACGGTAAAATATCATCTTTTTCGTGTTATTTGCTGAATAGTTAATTACCTGAGGAATATCAGGGTTTCATGGAATTCAAATGTTTTGCGGTGCTATGATTCATTAAATGCCCGTTCATAGAATTGTTTCTTCTTCCGAGTTCCATGCTTCCAGCAACTGGTTTTTGCCAAGGGAGCATATGAACGCCTACCATTGTTTTACTGAGGCTTGCAGCAAAATCCCGTTTCAGTTTTATTTCCATTTTTCTTTCTTAGGCGTGAAGGTTGATACTGATACTTCAGATTATCTTTGGAAGAAAGTTCAAATCTAAGAAATTCTGTAGACTGAATTACCATGGAGTAATATAAAGCAAAGTATTTAGTATGGATCTGTCATACTGAATAAGAATTTTTTTTTTCGTACTGTAAAATATTCGGCAAAAGAATGAGAATAAGATAAGTAATGAGATTGAGTATGAAAGTCGCATGGACTTGACAATGCTATGATTCTAGAAGTCTCAACTCTCAAGAATATTTTCTCAAGTTTCTTTTTCTGAAAATTAACAGCAAAAAGAAAATGGGACCGGCTATTTTACATGCGACTGAAAAAAATGTAACTGTCAGTCCAACGAGCGAGGATTAATCATCCTCAATTAATTAAGTTATTTATTTATAATATTTAGATAATAATGTATTTTATATATAACCTCCAAAAGTATGTTTCAATATTAACAATGAGGGAGATCATACACATCTAGTGGTCGTGAGCTATTTTATAACCACCCTATATGATCGTAAGTTTTTCTACGACCACATGTTGATTGTAAGTTCTGTTATAATCACCCTATATGGTCGTAAATTCTTTTACGATCACCTATTGATTGTATATGGTTGTAAGTTCTTTTACGACCACCTCTTAGTCGTAAGTCCTACTACGATTACTTCATGGTCATAAGTCTTACTACGATCAGATTATCTACGACCACCTTATTTTCGATAAAGCATACAGATATGTGAGCCCAATCAATTATGGACATTTGTGCACTGTGTTTAACACACGTAGTAGTTAATATATGCCATTATTCCTAAGATAACCGCACGTATTAAACATCTGTCTCTGACATAATCGTAAGGCGATGTTGGGGGTGCGTCTCTAACAATAACTACATTTAAACGTACGCATTGTATTAAATGACAAGGTGTCTTTTGATGTAGACAACTGTTACTCCTTCATACGTTATATAAGGAGTAAAGTCGGTGGATAGAAGAGAAAAAAAATAGACAGACAAGAAGCGAGAGATAAAAAGATCAAGCTACAGTTTTAGTGATTTCTTCTTGTTATAAACACAATCAATACAGTAAACACAGGAGTATGGTCAACCTGTATAAAATTCTCGTGTCTTTTTCTGTGTGATTTTGCTCAAAAAAACCCCAAACATTTATTCATAAGATCGATACTACATCTAGGGGGGGCGGGGATTTCATAATTTGCCATTACGAGATAGATGGATTTTAGGGTTTACCTCCATATGTCTATGACATGTGGGTCACATGGGAGACAAATCCTAAAATCCAGTGAATGACATGTGGGTCCCTTGTCATAGACACATGGATGGTAAATTTTGAAATCCATCTATTCACTATGGCAAATTCTGAATCATTCCACGTAAAGGTGGTTCTATTTATGTTCGGTTTGTGTTTTGATTTTGAACAAGTAGTCTCCAAGTATCGTTGTTGGGCCGCGATTGCACGGCCTTCTGTTCTTATAGGATAATACTCAAATAGCAGCTTGTTAATGGCCTTCTTCATCATGGCTGTCCCGTTAATATTCAGATACCTTCAAGTAACAAAGGGACCAATACATTGAGCCCAGCACAAACAAACCAACACCCGGCACGATTGAAAAAGTAAAAAAACAAACAAACAAACAAAGATCACCCAGATGCCGTGATTAAACATTAGGACTCGTCTACGCTTGTAGATCTGAGAAGAATGACCAAGAATCCACAGGTCAGTGTTCTTGTCCTGAACTTGTTTCTTCTCCATATGTACTGATTCCTTTGCAGCTTCTCCAAAGACATCCTCCTCTTGTGAACTCATGGCGCTGATTCCTTTCCAATCCAATAATCCTTCCATTCTTCTACACAAATGCAACCCAATAATCCCAATGTTTGACATAATTTCTGTACAAATCTGAATCATGACTTTAGGGCTAGCAAATATGACTGGACATTATGTCTTGATCTCTTGGTCACCTAGCATTGTTATGCCACCGTGGGAACACCATAAAGGAACTTCGTAATGATGCTATTCTACTAATAAACTAGTCTAGCAAAACCCTTACATAAAACAAAACTCAAAATCCCAACAAACAAAAAATTAACTAAGGATAACAGAAATATCCTGAACTAAGTGAATCCTTACAAAAAAAAGTCTAAATTTAATCTGGATAAAATGGCATGATAGTGAAAACTTCAGTACCCTAGCATTAAAACAAAATCAAAAGCTGAAAAGACAAACTATATTCTATGAAGGTCAGAATTTCGAGACTTAGGTGAACACTAACATAAAACAGAATCAAAACTTTACGCTGAATTGATGGACATAAATGGTCTGATCTCAGTAAACTGTAAACTATAACATTATAAAAAGTGTTGGTCAAGGTTATTAAAGCGATAAGGCGAGGTGCGGCGACTCACCACCTTTTTACCGCCGAAGTGCTTAAGGCGCATGGTGAGTCGACGCCATACACGCATCCTAATCTAGTATGGCAGCAAATTAGATCAGCAATTTAGTAGCACGTGAATACCTTGATGTTGCCGGTTCTTGAGTCCATGTAGCACCCATCCTCTTTCCAATTGCTCTTCTCCCATGTAGCACCCATCCTCCTTGCAAGTTTCAACATGTAGCTTGTTACAGTACATTGTAATAATTTATATTTCAATTAATTGAGTAAATATGGATTGAGTGACATGCTTTGTTGATAATATCTCATATCCTTCTCTCCTCCCAAGCAACAAGCTACATGGAAATGGGACAACAATGAAATGAAGAACTGAGAATTAAATATACAATTACATGAATAATGAGCAACATAATAAGCACGACATAACCAATGTAAGTCCACGACAATAAAATAAGTCCACGGGCTTAGAGTCTAATGGCATAACATTAGTCCACAACAATAACATATACAACTCTCTCATCTCTCAGAAGTCATCCATCTCAAACTCATCTAAATTAGTAGTAGCATCTATGTTCTCTTCATCACCATCTTCGATTACTGTCACACTCACATGTCGACTATCCCAGAACTTGGTTGCACAACAGAGGCTTGGGACTCCTTGGCGGTTGTTGTCACACTCACATCTTCATCTTCTCCTCCATCATCATAATATAGGAAGAGTGTTATGCCCTTTTTGTACTTCCACAAAGTCTCTCGCATATCTTTCATGATTGATGTTGTAGTCTTGGCATATTTTTAAACATCTCCAAACCCACTCGCAAGATGCTCTTTAAACCTTTTGATTCCTCCCAGTACCTTCCGGTCACAAAGCGAACATTGGACCAAATCTCGGTTGCCAATAACTGGCCAAAGCCATACTTTTATCCCGAATCATTAGACTTTGTCTTTCGTTTTGGATCGGTCTTTGGATCATACACAGCCTCGAAGGATGCAATACTTGCACTTGCTATTTTTTTTTTTGTTCTTTTGCATTAGAGATTAGAGAGAACATATTTAGTAGTAGTGTAGCACAGTAGCTGATGAGGACATGACCCCTATGGATACAACCATATTTGCTATGCTTACTGTTCCAAGTATAAGAGCTCGTACGCTTCACTTAAATTATCAGGTGAGCTTGTTTTTAGGAGTGTATTTATATTATATGAATTATATGATGCTACCTAATGATGAAATATATATTTGTGCAGCACCATGTCACTTTTGGTCCAAGACAAGCAAGCAGTTCGAGCTGGACCCGTTTTGGAATCCAGTTCGGCCTCTAGAATCAGCATGACAACACCAACTTAAAACAGACATAACTTTCACATACGGAGTCCGTTGGAGGTCCACGAGTACTTGATTGAAATCTTATTTCGTCCTCTTTCCAACGGATCCGGCCTCACCTCCAAATTCCTTCTGGACTGATCGCAATCATCAAAAGAAGACGTCATATCACTTGTTTGGGCCAATTTGGGCTTTGTAATCATACTGAACTTGACCCATCTGCCGGCGGCCCACTTTAGTCCCGCCCCGCTGGTTCTATTAGATGTGCGGCTCCCCCTCCCCTATATAAGGAGGCCGCACCCCTCTAGTTTTTCTTGGATTTTGTTTAGTTAAAAGTTAGCCTTGTTGCAACTTCGTGTATTGGCTTGTATCGACTAGACCAACTATAATACCGCTTCAAAATCCCAACTCAATTCAATATTTCAATTCCTATTTGCAATTTCAGATTGCTTTATCTTTTTCTTGCGTGCTTCTTCGGTGTATGCAGGAATCGACCTTCGTGGTCAGGTCATCCGGGTATTCGTGCATGGTTGATAACGACTTGTCAATCAGTTCAGCGATTGCGTGGTTTCGAGTCGTAGCCAGGATCGTGAGAGTTGAGCGACGACTACCGAACTTACCGTTCTCATCGAAAGATCGGGCCAACAATCAGACCTTCGGGTTCATCAGTAGCAATGCAAAGCATCTTGCTAATTCAGCACAGTAGCAATGCCATTGCGAGGAGCAGCAGAGCAACACATAAATGCAGCAGGCCAGCAGAGCAAAGCAGAGTTCGACATAGCCCCTCCCCCTCTCCCTCCTGGCGACGACCGACTTTCCCCTCCTCGTGTAATATCCCAATTTTGGACTTGTGTTTCAAATGTAAGAAAATGAGTAGAAATTAAAAATTTTTCTTACATCATGTATTTTCTGTATGTTCTAAACAATTCCTGTACAAGAATTATGGAAATACAAAGTCACAAGTCTTTTGATCCAAAACCTTGTCTTCCAAAAACATTCATCTCAAATCTTGTGATCATCCTCTGGAAATATTTTTCCTAAGTTCTTGTGATGGTATGTGACCCCTCTGAAAATTTTTATAATTTTCAGAAATTGTTTGAATATTTTTAGGGGGCAGTCAAACCTGTTTGACTTTCAGTCAAACCTTAGATCAGAGCCTTGCAGAATTTTTGGAGAAAACTTCACCGCATAAAAACCTCAGAAAATTTTACAAAAGGTTAATATATGAGTTAGAAAGCTCTAGTAAAAATTTCAAAATTTTTGGAGTTGGTTTGCTATCTCAAATAAATCCTTAAAGTCCCAGCTCAGTTTAAAAACCAAAATCTGGTTTCACTGTTCGTTGGGTGCAAGTCAGACTCGGGCTCGAGTCACTTGTCTTGGTCCAGTCAACTAACTGCACCGGGCCTCCTTTTAAAAGCGCGCATCCAATCTCAGGCGTTGGATCCTAATCGCTCGTCCCATGTTCGCGTGAACATTCAGACTTTGTGAATGCGCGATCCTTGTGAACTGTTAGATCTTGATCCAACCACCCAGATTATCTGAGAACATTCGGACCTTCCGGAGGACTTATTTAATCGTGGCCGTTCATTTCTGATCCAAGGGCTTGCGATCTTCCCTTATGTTTTGAACCTAAGAATCGTGGAACAATCTGAGCCGTTCATTTCTGATTCGAGGGTTCCCGATCTCTTCCTTTGTTTCAAACCTCAGAAGCATGGCGCGATATCAGCCGCCCGATCAAAATCCAAGGGCTCAAAATCGCCCGAGCTTTTTCTCGATCATCTTCAACCTCCAGCCGTGCGTGAACAGAGGGAGGCATGGCCTTGTCAACTTGTGCTCCCCCGTCAGCCACTCCTAGTCGACATTTAGGGATTGTAGGGCACTTTCGGCCACGATCTCACCGTACTCCTACATCCCCATCACTTCTTCTTTTCGGTCCACATTTTGTGCTCTAAGCCAATGTCACCCGAAAGGCTTCTTTTGCCAAACCCTAGTTTTCCCAACTTTATAAAGGTCCCAAAATCCCCTCCTGGTGTTCCTTTACACCACCCTTAGCTCATTCTTCATTTTTGGAGCTTAATACACCAAAAATACCAAATCACTATGGTTGACCCGTGGAGCTCATCTGAGGATCATGAAGCTCCAGTGGTTCTTCTTCAAATATTCTTGTACCCTTTTTCACTCCTTAATACCCCAATTATTTCCCCTCACTTAATTTTGGGTTTCATTTTCAGGATTTGACAAATTTAGGGTTTGTTCAAATTCGGCCAAAACCATCACCTTTTCTTCCTCAACTCCGGTGAGTGCTCCATCTCTCAATTATTTGCTCATGAAGCTTATATGTGCTATATTGTAGCTATTTTGACCACCAGTGGTGTTCATTTTGGTTAAGGTCTCTAATTTCATATCTTCTTCCTCGGGTCCGGCAAGCTCCACCGTGGTCAGACCTTCTCCGGCGGCCTTTGCAGCTCTTCTTGACCAAGGTAGCTCCTTATTAGTCCCTAGAGGTTGTGGCACTCACTTCCTTGAACGGCAGTGAAGCTTTTTGCTATTTTCGCTTTTGTCAGTAAAAGCCCTCATCTTCGTTTTCCGGCTCGCCGGCGTTTAGGACCGTCGCCGCCGGCAAGGTCACCACCGTTGGATCCGCAAGCCTATTGTGAATCCATTTTGATACTTGGTGGGCGCCGCCGTGGCCGGAGTCACCGGCGACAAGCCGTAGATCCCGCTCGGGTTTTGTCGGGCGCAACCGCCTGTTTTCGGTCATCATTAGGACACCATTAATGATCTATCATTGTTAATCAATCGCGGTAATAAATGTGTCTTAATCGGGCCCATTGTGCCACTGACATGTGGACCCGCTCATTAAGCCCCTCCCGACGCATTTAAACTCACGTGTGTGAGTGCGTTGCGCTTTGTTGATTGTGGACCGTCGATCCTGTGATCAACGGCCCAGATCTTTAGGACTTTAGGACCTTCCGAGTTTCCAAATCTCTCTCGATCGTTCATCTCGTGATGAACGAATGAGATTCGTTTGCTATTCGGACTCTCCGAAGGGAAGTGCGCTCTGAGCCGCTCATCTCTAGATCTGCGGCTGTGGATGGCCGAGGCAACCACACTGTCCGAATGTTTCCGTCCACGTGGACCGTTGGATTTTGATCCAACGGTGGGCTCCTTTTTGGAATCGCGCGTGTGAGCTGTTCCCGACGCGCGTGGGCCGTAAGATTTTAGATCAAAGGCCCACAAGAGACCGCGTCTTTTCTTTTTAGTTAAGATCTGTTTGGTTTCGGTAAGTCTTTGTTTATCAACTGAAAATTGTATTAAACTTTAGAAACTCATAACTATTTTGTTTTAGATCCTTTTCAGATGTTTCTAACTGCATTAAATTCCTGATTAACTAGAGTTTAATCTAAAAATGCATTTAGGCATATTTCTGTAACGGGAAATTTTGTAACTAAAATAACTTGATTTCTGCCATTTTGAATATTCAATAATATGATTAAAACTTGTAAAATACACATCTTTTTCTGTAAAATTCCAATTTGTGCAAAATCAATTTTGTTAATTTCCTCTGTTAGTATACTTCAATATGGAATAGATTTTGATCATGGTTATGTTTCTGTAAAATGACATGCACTAAGTTTACAACTTAGAAAAATCATAAGTAAATCATTATAACTCCAAATTTAGTAAAGTCCACTTTGCTGATCTTAGGAGGTCATAACCTACCTTTCATAAAAATTTCGGAACTTAGATCATTCTAGAAATTTTCGCCATTAACAGTACCAGTAATTAAGTTAGTGAATTAATAGGCTGAGAGAGTGTATTTTAGCTATAACTTTTGCATACTAAATCCAAATTGCATGATTCTTGTTCCTAAAATTGTCTAAAATCATACCCCTACTGTTGTGTGATTTTCATGAGTTTTGGATATCTTTTGCCGTTGGAGCTATTTGGTGTTATTCGTTCTTATCGGTTTATCGCCTTTTCGCGTTAGGTTCCGAAGATAATATTGATATTGATTCTGAGCCACAACCATCAGATCCTGCACTCCATCAAGGCAAGTAGATGTAGCATCATTTGATCATGTTGTTCCTACTATTTTCAAATTTTAATATATTATTTGCAAATTCTATGTATGCATTGCTATGTTGTTTTAACTATTGTCGATAGTTAACCTAGTAGATGCATTATCAGTAGGCAAATGTTTATCCTCTACTACTGAGCCTAGGTTTATCTTGCTGTGATTTTGGGTTCGTTGGATGAACCCTTGTCACTTAGTAGTTTACGAGTTTGTTGCTTAGCCATGCTTAGCTATCGGTAGAAATAGGTGGTTATTTGACTTGTCGATAACCTTGATCACACAAACATATTATAATCTCTATATTTCAGCTTTGTGCTATGTTTAAATTGCAAAACTAAAACTGAAAATAAAACAATTTGGACTTGGACACAATGGTAAGATGATGTGACTTTTGGGTGTGACTGGAATGGTGCCCGAGTCAACAAGGACCGAACATCTTGTTACACTAAACTAAGCATTCTTGCGTACTAATCACACTAGAGGGTATGAGACATCTCTTGACTTAGTACTTTGGCGTGTGTTGGCTATGAGTCGCAGGAGGGCGTGTGTGTGTTGCGTTGTGGTAAAATGAGATGATTGTATGTGGGAGCATTGTAGTTGTCCAAAAGTTTTACCCCGAGGGGTAGTTGACTTTTTGGCTTTACAATGTAAGCGTATGGGTTTCCATCCATACGAGCGACTCGTAGTTGATTCATAATATTGGAAATGTCTCGTAGGACTTAGCCGTGCCGGCATACCTTCGGAAGTGTGCTAATCTTGTGGCTTAAAGGCGGTCTGAGGTGTGGGTACATTGGTACACCCATGCAGGGTTTAAAACTATTCGAATAGCCTCGTCCTGGGTTATGGACACGCTTGGGGAAGTCTTTCAAGAGTTAGACTACAACATTTTAATTAAAACTTGACGGGTGGTATGGATCAGGGGATTCATGCTATGTGTGGTGACTATTGGGTTAGTCACTTCTAGGTGGTTACTTGCTACTTATTGTTACGCGCTGTTATTTCAATGATTAAAACTGATTTGTTAAACTGCTTTCAATCTATTACATTATTGCAACTGAAAATTGCTTTATGTGTCCAAATAACCATATAACCAATTCCCTTTGATACAACTTTCATGTAGCTATGTATAGGCTTGTTACTCGTAAGTCTTGTGAGTACATTATTGTACTCATCTGCATTGCTTGTTATGTGCAGAGGAAGAAGGTGAGCCCGAAGGGCCTCACTTTTGTGAGTTGTGCTGTGGTAGTGTGTGGGGCGATTAGCTTGGCGGCCCGGTCGGTTGCCCTGTGGTGTTATGTGGCTAACCGGTCGTATTGTGGTTTAAGCTATTTTATGGCACCTTTTGCTTCCGCTGTTTCTTATTACTTAGTATTTCTGTCATTTGGCCGGTCGGCTGTTCTGTAATAACTTATTATCATGTATGTCTTTTGCTAGACTTGTTATAGTATCTTGTATGGAAATGATGCATACTTATGTATGATGTATGTGTGCTGCAATTTCTGGGAAGCACATGTCCATCGAGGCACGGTGTATTTTGTTTGTGATACTGAGTCAATGGAAGGCTGAGTATTACAAGCTAAATAAACCAGGGTCTCACACCTGGCTCGGGCTCCCCCCATCCCCTCTCAGCAGCAACCCGCCCTCCCTGCTTCCCCCTCAGCGGAGAGGGAAGGGGAGGCGCGGTGGGGAGGGATGGGGAAGCACAACTGAGGTAGGGAGGGAGGCGGGACCGCGGGAGGGAGGGGGAGGCGGGAGGGAGGTGGAGGTTGGGTCGCAGGAGGAGCCGACAGGGAGGGGAGACTGGGAGGGAGGCAGATGCTTACCTAGATCTGGAGCGCAACGAAGAGGGCATGCTGCGATAGGGACGGTGGCGCTGCAGCAGATGGAGGTGCGACGGGGATGGAGTGGCGCTAGGGTTCACGGCTTCAAGGTTCATGCGACAGGTTCTCCCTCAATTTTCCTCGCTGCCCCTCTCCTCCCATCTCCTTATCTCCCGCTCCAGGCTGCCTACCTCAGCCTTCCCCGACGCCAAACGCCGCCTAAGCGATGCCATGGCGACGCCATGTCCATGAGGTGAACGCCGTAGACTTTCTTGGCAAGGCAACAACGTGGCGGTGAGCTCCTGACCGCCTTACCACCTAAGCGTCGCTACACTTAGGCGACGCCTCAATAATCATGGTGTTGGCCTAGGTTAACCTAAGATAAAACCAGAAAGCCCGCAATAAAAATTCATACCTAAGATTAAAAAAAAGCACAAATGGAAACTGTATACTAAAATTGCAGATTACATGGAAGTGAAAGTTTAGTACTAATGGCAAGCAACTTATACACTGAAATGATTTATTCAGATGAAAATTGTATTTTACTGCCAATACGAAACTACCATGATAAAATTAAAACTATTTGTTGGAAACCTTAGATAAAAAATGGATATAAAGTTTATTGAGTACATAAGGAAAACCAAAAAAATAATTTATGTATGAAAAATAATATAAATTTCATAATGATGATATTCCACTAGTGTCCTGGTATAGGAGAACCCTTACATAGCACAAATGTCAAAAACTGATAATAAAAGAGAATGACAGAAAGGACCTAAACTAAGTGAACCCTTGCAAAGAAAGTAACATTCCGAATAATAAAAAAGTAACTAAGGAAGATAGAAATTTCCTGAACTAGCTGAACCGTAACATAAAACATAAGTCAAATTAAAAACCATGTACAATGACCCATTAGTATTAAAGAAAGTTGTAGATACAATGAACTAAAATTGCAAAATGAATGAGAATGCAACTTTTATTCTTACATGTTATATGTATACATTAACTACATGATAATGGTCATATGTTAATTAAAAAAGACATAGGTGAGATTGGCTGAATTTAAAAAGGCAAGGGAAACCACATGCATAGAAAAAATATATATAAGCAAGACATAATGCTACTGACCTAGGTGAACCCTAAAACAAGACAAATAAAAATACAAATAACCAAATTCGAAACCACATACATAGAAAAAAATTATCTACATGTGCAATAATTCACCTGACCTAGGTGAACCCTACCAGAAGACAAAATAAAAGGATACATAGTTGCAACCCTTGAAAAAAATTGCAGTCCAAAATTATATAATTGCACATCAGTTAATAATCATAGCCTACAATTTTTCCCCATTAAAGCTGATATCTAACTTCACTAGACCACCAGTAGTTGAACAACAATTTTATTAGGTGTGTAATGTAAAATGTAAGTTACTCTACTATTGAAAGCAGAGCAACTTAGGCAAGCATAGCCTGCATTTTTTCTTCCATTAAGCTGATATCTAACTTCACTAGACCACAAGTAGTCGAACAACAATTTAATTAGGTGTGTAATGTAAAATGTAAGTTACTCTACTATTAAAAGCAGATCAACTCAGGCAAATTGTTGTTCATACTACTAATGCTTGCTACTTTGTAACATCCCAAATTTTGACTTGCGTTTCAAATGTAAGAAAATGAGTAGAAATTAAAACTTTTCCTACATCTTGCAATTCTTGTATGTTCTAAAGAATTCTTGCCAAAGAATTATGGGATTACAAGTCACAAGTCACTCTGATAAAAAACCTTGTCTTCCAAAAACATTCTTATCAAACCTTTTGATCATCTCCGGGAAATATTTTTCCTAAGTTCTTGGGATGATATGTGACCCCTCTGAAAAATTTCATAATTTTTAGAAATTGTTTGAACATTTTAAGAGGCCATCAAACCACTTTGACCCTTGGTCAACACCCTAGCTCAGCACCTTGGGAAATTTCTGGGAAAAATGCTCAGCATAAAAACCTCCAGAAATTTTTCACAAGGTTCATCTCAAGGTTAGCAAGCTACTGTAAAAATTTCATAAATTTTGGAATTAGTTTGCTATCTCTAAAAATTCCTCAAAATTCTCAGCTCAAATGAAACCCTAAGTCAACCTTGGGTTCGGGTTTGAGTCAGACTCTGAATCATGGTTGAACCCAACCGCCGAGACCACCTCAGCTCTGTCGTTTTGGGTGTAAACCACCTCAGCCGTTGGATTCTTGTCCTGCGGGTTAGATCTTCGGGATCTCCTCAAAGACCTCCTCTGGTCTTTGTAAAGACCTCCCACCTGCAGGACCTCCTCCGGTCCTTTTTGCAAAGACAACCCTCAGATCTCCCGAAGACCTCCTCAAACCACGTTGGCATTTTTGCAAAGACCACCCCGCTGGTCTTTCGCAAAACAACCCATAGGACCTCCTTTGCAATTTTTGCAAAGACCACCTTTAGGCATCCTCAGACCTCCTCGACCACCCCTAGCACTTGGGTGATTGTGGGTCGTCCATCTTCAGATCTGGGGCCCAGACCTCCCCTAAGTGTTAGGACCTCTAATCCTTATTTTAAATCTGAGCCCTTAGATTCTCATCCAACCCTTCAGACCTCCCTAGTGGGAGCTCAGTGCGGATTTCAGCCGTTACACTTGTTGACCAGTCCTCCCCGGGTTCCTCTCACTGACTGGTGGGACCTCTGGGACTGGTCATCATCGCTTTTGCAGGCATGCGTGTGTGCCAGAGCTACAGCAGTTGGAGCAGCGCCTTGTTAAATCATGTCCTTGTCAACGACTAGCTCTGCCAGCCTTTATTGCATGTCAGCAGCTTTTTGCCACCTTGCATTGAATGCGTGTCAGCTTTGCCCAAAGTCGTGCCCTAGCTGTTCCCATCACGTCGGCTTGTCCCTGGCAAAGCCGTGAACCATGGAAGTGGCCTAAGCTCCTTCTTGCTCTCTCAGCCATATAGGGCCTGAGCTCCTCCTTAGCTCCTCTTGGTTGCCTTTGTTGCCACCCAAGCTCCTCTCTACGTTCTTGCCCTCCCGCAACCAGAGAAACTTCCTCACGGCATTACCAGACTTTGGAGCTCCTCGAGGCCGCCCGAGCTCCAGTGGTTCCATTGAAATTCTTGGCATATCAACTTGTCATTTTGGTCACTTCGAGCATTTCCCTAACTTGCTCTGTTTGGCCTCCTCAGGATTCGGCAAAGTGGGGACTTGTTCATTGAAGCCGGATCTGCTCTTCCCATCTCGGAAGACTTTTTGTCGCTAGAGCTCCTCCGACGACTTCTTTGACCTCACCGCCCTCGTGTTAGTGCCTTGGTGCTTGAGCTCGCTTCTGCTGGACTAGGCTAGTTGTGCTTTTGTCGCTTTTGTACCTCCGACGGTCATCTCAGGCTGGCCGCGGTAGGGTGAGTTTTAGCTCAAGTTTTGGCACCTTTAGGTTCTCTTCGCTATTTGGAGTCCATCTGCCCCTTGGTTCTCGCCGGCGTGGTCCCCTTCGCCGTGGTGAGCTCAAGCTCCGACTCGGGCGTTTTGTCGGGCCTTACTCGGACAAGTCTCAGAGCCCAATGATTAGCATTTAAGTTGTCCGAGAGTCCAATCCCTGGTGTTAATTGTTGTTCTTGTCGGCAGCGCGTGCGTTTCATTAAGTCTTCAGACCTCCCAGGCTCAATCTAGACCGTTAATGATCTCCCAGCGTTAGCCCGTGGCCTTTAGATCTTCGTGCGTAAAGTCTTTAAGTTCCAGGACCTCCCCGCTGCAGTCTTGGCCCTTTATGATCTCTTCGTGATTAGATCTAAACGGTCGATCCCTTCTCTGTAAAAAACCTAAGTCCTAGGACCTCCCGGTTGTGGTCTTAGCCGTTCACGACCTCTTCTAGGGTAGATCTGGACCCTTAGATCCTTTTTGTAAAATCCTTAAGTGCAGGACCTCCTCCGAGGTCCTCTGTGCAAGAAGACCACCCCTGGTCGTGTTATCAAAACCACCCCGAGCAAATCTGAGCCGTCAAGGACCTCCCCCTGGGAGATCTTAGCCATCGGGGTCATCCTCCGCTAAATCCTCACCCCCAAGACCTCCCTGTAAAATCCCAACCGCTCGAACCTCCTCCGTGGTTCATCTCGACCGTCGAGATCTTCCTCCGTGAAGACCTCTCGCTCGTGACCTCCCCTAGTTTAATCTCAGCCGTTAAGATCACCCCCGGTTAGATCTGTACCGTAGAAGGATTTCTGAGTAAATTCTAAGTCCCAAGACCTCCTAGAGTAATCTCCGCCGTTAAAGACCTCCCTGGTTTAGTTTTTAGCCGTTGGATCTGGCTCTGTGAGAAATCTTGCGCGCTAGGACCTCCCCTTGAGTCGATCCTAACCGTCTAGGACCACCCTGGTTAAATCCTAGCCGTTTAGATCTTTCTCCGTGCGCAAAAGACCTCCCTATGGTCATTTTGCAAAGACCACCCCTTAGCCCACCCTCGGGGTCCTCTTTGTAAAAAAGCCACCCCTGGTCTTTTATAAAGACAACCCCGAACCTCCTCCTCAAGTCAATCTGGACCATTCACGACCTCCCCAGGTTTAGATCTGAGCGTTAGATCCTCTTTGCAAAATCTTTAGTCTCAGGACCTCCCTCCGTGTCGATCTGGACCGTTTAGGACCTCCCTAGGTCTAATCTGAGCCGCCCGGATCTCTCCGTTAAACACTATCGCATAGGACCTCCCGGGTAGATCTCAACCGTTTAGGACCTCCTAAGGAGATCCAGCCGTTAAGATCTCGTCTGCTCAATCGTTGACCTTTAGACCTCCCCTAGTGCTCGGACCGCGGATCTTGATCGACGGTCACGATCGACGCAGCGCCAGGACCTCCCTTGCGTGCGTTGTGCATGTCTCGGTCGTGGCCGTTGGATCCAATCTCAACGGCCCAGACCTCCCAAGTCTTGGGAAGAGGTCTTCCGTGCGTTGTTAGCTTCGAGGTCCGTGGCCTTGCGATGCAAGATCAACGCCCACGACCTCTCCTTTTCCTTCGATTCTTTTGGACCTCCCAGAGCTCAAATTTTCTAAGTCTTTTAATGTTTCAAATTTCAAAAGTGCATAACTTTGTCATTTTAGCTCCTTTTGAATGATTCCAATTGCTTTAGCTCATTAGAGTATGAACTTTAATCGAGAATGAATTTAGGCAATTGTTATGTAGCAGAAATGACTTTAATCGCATGAACTTGTTTAATATGAAATGGGTGTTTAGAAATTATCTCAAATTTGTAAAATATATAACTTTTTCTCTGTAAATCCAAACTGAGCAAACTCAACTTGGTAAAATTTGTCTCAGAGGCATGCTTTAATGTGAACTAGGCATTGTCTTTATTTATGTTCCTGAAAAATGATATATGCTAGTTTTAGAACTTAGAAAAATCGTAACTAATTCATTATAACTCCAAATGATGTAAACTCAAGTTTGCTGTTCTTAGGATGACATTATCTACCTACCATAAAAATTTCAGACCTTAGATCATTCTAGAAAAGTTCGCCATGAACAGTACCAGTAATTAATTTAACTGAATTAATAGGCTGAGAGAACTTAGTTTAGTCATAACTTTTCCATACCTAATCCAAATGACTTGATTCTTGTTCCTAAATTTGTATAAAATCTTAATCTTGCTGCTGTATAAATTTCATGGTATTTGGAGAACTTTTGCTGTGGAGTTTTATTTGGAGTTCTTGTTCTTATTTGGTTATCGTCTTTTCGCGTTAGGTTCCGAAGGAATTATTGAGTACGTGAGTGAATCCTCTGCAGCAAGAAAGTGACCTACAGCAAGGCAAACAGTTTGATCATGTTAATCCCAGTATTTTTAAGTATTTATGTTGTTTACAAATTCTATGTATGCATTGCTAGTTTGTGTTAAACTATTGTCGATAATTGGCCTAGTAGATGCATTTCCTTAGACAAATGATTATCCTTTACTACCATGAGCCTAGGTTATTGCTGTGATTGAGAGTTCGCTGGATGAACTCTTGTCACTTAGTAGTTGCGAATTATAGCTTAGCCATGCTTAGCTTCCGGTAGAAATGGGCGGTTATCGACTTGTCGATAACCTTGATCACATAAAACTTATTATTACTTATGATTTCAGCCTTGTGCCATGTTTACTTGTGAAAACCAAAAACTGAAACAAAATGATTTAGACTTGGGCACAATGGTATGTTGGTGTGCTTTTGGGTGTGACCGAATGGTGCCCAAGTCAATTAAGGACCGAACTTCTTGTGAGTACACGTTATCCAGCATTTTGTGCGTGCTAACCACACTAGAGGGTATGTGACCTCTCTTGAATTAGTACTTTGTGAGGCATTAATTAATGAGTCGGGCTGTAGTTTATAGAAAAAGGATCACGAGGCGTGGCGGGGTGGTTCCTTTCTAGGTCCTCCACCCGACACAGGTCTTGCAAATGTCCGGCTAGCGTTACCTAAATGGCTAATGACTCCGGCTTTGCTTGACTCACCACAACGTGTGGTCCTAGTGGCCCATTTCACGGTAATGGTCACTAAGGGTTAACCACATCGTGCGACTCTTAATTAACGCATTCCATTGGAAACGTCTCGTAGGACTTAGCCGTGCCGGCATACCAAAGGAAGTGTGCTTAATAGCTTGGCAAAAAGGCGGTCTGAAGTGTGGGTACATTGGTACACCCTTGCAGGGTTAAAATTATTCGAATAGCCTCGTCCTAGGTTATGGACACGCTTGGGTAAGCTTTTCAAGAGTTAGACTACAACTTTTAATTAAAACTTGATGGGTGGTGCGAATCGGATTCGTGCTATGTGTGGTGGCTATTGGGTTAGTCACCAATAGATGGTTACTCTTGTACTTATTGTATCTCGTGTTATTTCATTCAATAAAACTGATTGCAAACTTGCTTTGAAATATACTACATTATTGCAAATAAAGTTGGCTTTGTGCAAAATGAGACATACAACCTCTACTTAAATAAGAGTACTAGCACTACTAATACTTGCCACAAGTTGTACTAGTGCTAATGCTACTTGTTACTGAATTACAACTAGCATAGAGCAGCACAAAATCGCAGCAAAGAATTGAAAGGATTGATAAACCTAGTAATCGAACCTGCAGCAACAATGACCATACGTATGTTAGTAACTGATAATTTCCTAGGCCAAGTCTAAAGGTTTTCGCATCACTACTACTCCACTTACATTTAGTAAAATCCTATACATAGAACGCCAAACACACTAGAAAAAATCTACTGCCAAAAGCATAAGTAAACAGAACCGAAAACCGCATATCATCCCCCACCCCCAATGAACTTGGCACTAAACACAATGCCAACTAGCAGAATGACCATAGAATACGCAAATCAAACCACCAAAAAGCTCAACCAAAAAAGAAAATCAAATAAACGCAAATAACAAGAAATTTTCCCAAAAATGACAAGCTCTAGACTCCAAACCTCCAGATCGAGACAGGGAACAGAGCCAAGCAAACGAATCTGTCCTAACGGGTTCAGGAATTAACGGGTCGAACAAAGAAAAAACAAACCCCGATAAGCATGGCCGGGCCGTTAACTTGGGTAGTAACAGCACAAATCGCAAAGCATATCAAAGGGTATAAAATCGACTGAAGGTTAACATTTTTTCAGTGACCGTGGACGATCGTATTTTATTTACATTCCTCGTGCGTGTCAGGTACTCCACTATTTACGTTGCCTTCGCGTGCGCGATGGACATCGCACGGTCACCGGAACGTCAGCATCACCAGGAACCCCACGAACGCCGCCGCTCCGACGCCGGAGCAGCAGAGGTCAACGAAGCCCTCCCGCCTCGCCTTCCACTCCTTCCTCGCCTTCTTCCCCTTCACGAACTCCTCGTACTGCCGCCTCGCCGCCGCCTCCGCGCCACGGCCCTGCCTCGTGCCAACCATGGCCGCGGTCACCGCGGCAAGCCCGTCCCGGCCGCTCACGCCGCCGCCGTTGCCGCTGCCGCTGTTCTCCATGCACAGGCTCACCTCCCGGACATGCCCGTACCGGTCGTCGCACGTGACCGCCGCGTCCAGGGCGACGTCGCCGAGCACCACGGTGAACCGCGTCACGGTCTCCCCGGCGAGCCACTTCCGGTCGACGCACACCGGGCGCCGGCTCGAGACGTTCACGGCCCGGCCGGTTGCAGGGTCGATCAGTATCCAGCTTAGCGTCAGCTCGGTCGGCGTGATCGGCGACGGCGCGGAGAAGCCCTCTTGGGCGAGCGCGTCGACGCGGAACGGCCACCCCAGGAACCACGCCGACGAGGTGTCCGTCTCGATGACGCGCGACATGATGCGGACGCCCTTGTGGTGCAGGTCCACGGCCGAGACGAGCCGGCTGGGTAGGGAGGGTGAGGCGGACGTTGCCGGCGACGCGGCCGGGATCGGGAACGCGTCCGCGAAGAGCGCCCGGTAGCCGTCACGGCAACAAGGCAAGCCGGCGATCGACGGCCACATGACGAGGCAGAGGGCGCGCCATGTGTCGGGGTCGGTGGCGAGCTCATGGAAGCTGGAGCACGCGCACCCGAGCGCCTCCAGCGACGCGCCGTCCAGCCGGCGGAGCACGAGGGCGAGGACGTCCGCGGGGAGGTCCTCGATGGCCGTCGCGATGCCACCGTCGTCGCCGCCGCACGCCGGAGAACGGCCATCCATCACCGCCTCAAGATGCTCGCTTGCCATGATCACAGGATCGCAGAGCTTGGAATGCAACAGTGGTGCAACTTTTTCTTGGTGTTGTGACCTGTGAATTTGTGACGTTTCACTCTCGCTTCCTTCGTGGTGAATGTGTTTGGTTGGGGGTTTGAAGCTGGTTCGTTTATATATAGTGAGGAGGGTGAGTGATCACGGTCTGAAAGTGAGATGTTCCTGTTGCTGCTCAGCTTGGTGGTTCAACTTTGAACGTGCTTGCGTTGCTGAAAAGCAAAGTTGGGGAGAAATATATATATATATATATATATATATATATATATATATATATATATAGGAAAAATACTATCTACTCTCAGGTGTAGTTACTCCCTCTCCATCCACCATATAATCCTTGATGAGATCGTGTGTCGCTTTGAGCCTAACGGGCTCAGAAATAACGGATGGGGGAGAGACCGATCCAATACTTGTATTTGGCATTTAAGCACTGGCTAACAAATTTGTAAACCGACCAGCTGGCTTGGAGATCTTTCCGGGAGTTTGGATTTTTTTTTTATTCGCATTCAACCGACCGAATCTCCAATCAAGAATTAATCTCTGGCTAACTATCCATTTCAACCGACTAGCACCGTAGAGATCTGCTAGCAAATGGAGTTCTGCTAGCAAGTGTAGCAGCGTGTCGTTGTAGTGCTATGATAGTATATACTACATACTACTTTGATATATATGCAAGGAAGACAACATACTGCTTTGATATATATGCAAGGAAGACAGTGCCGCCACAACACGCTTGGACGGATATCGTTGTAGTGCTATGTGTAAGCATCACATACATCTATGCCAATTTTCCTGATGCACTGAGATCTCATTGTGATCTTGGTGTTCTAGTGTAGGAAAGCAAATTCGATCACCTATACATGAGGCTCATGTCGCCGGTCGGCGGGTGCCCGCCGCCACAGCAAGATGGCCCAAGGTGCAGGTATCGTGACGACGAGGCGCCCTAAGCGGGCAATCGACGAGGTCTATGGCTACACGAGGCCACGATGAGCTGCTATAGTTTCGACATCCATCATGTGATTAGGTTGTCTAATTTTCAAAGACGGAGAACTAATAAAAAAATGATGCACATGGATGAGAGCATCGCATGTACCAATTAACATACTCTATAAAGTACATTCATACGTGAAATACTTCCTTCCCAAATCCATGTACAGATGTACTAATATAATATCATAGGTGTATATACTCCCCAATTACATGTACTAACATACTCCCGAGGTATATATGCTACCTAAGTACATGCATGTACTAAAATACCCCCTTAAGTATACATACTACCTAATTAAGTATATGTACTAAAATACTCCCTTAGGTATATACATACTATACCTAAGTATATGATTAAAATACCACCTCTCCAGGTATGGAATATACTACACTTTTGAGGTATGGAATATACTACACATTTTAGGTATGGAATAAACTACACATTTTAGGTATGAATGCCACCGTGACGTTCATTCAAGCACTAGGCAGGAAGGTTGCCATGTTTACGGAGTAAGCTGCGGGATCTCCATATTAAATTTGATTATCTTTTGAAAGGCAATAAATTACATAGAATGTTAGCGGGTTGCTAGTAACTGATATGGAGTGATATCCGACCCAATAATCCAATCAAGCATGTGGTATCCGAGACAGATGGACGATAGATACAATAGGAGTAACTACACCTGGGAGTAGCAAATAGGCTTCCTATATATATATATATATATATATATATATATATATATATATGTGATGATGTTTCTGAGTTCTTCCTTGAATGCGTCCACTTATCCGACACTGACAGATATGCCGTGGCGTGTTATCTCGTTTTTTTTTTTGCTCTGGCTGATGATGTGGGATGGAGTGGACATGCATCTCCTTTGGGAATAAAAAACACATGGTAAACTGTAGACATGGCGGCTGGGGCGTTGCTTTTATAGATGTTTGTCATCCAGTACCGCCTCCGGTGCACAGAAACGAGATGTTATGGATGATTATTAATTATTATTATAATTAATTGTAAAATCTCAATAAATTTATAATATTATAAAAGTACTTTCGGACGAATCTACACATATAATTTCTATATATCTAATCTAAATATTTAAAAACATATCGATAGCTAAAGTTTAACTGCACGTATTTCAAAACGACTTGTTTTTGTGAATCGAAGGGAGTAGTATGGTTAAAGAGGGTCAGATAAACTCCTACTAATTGTATTTGTGCAGTGTGTTGATGCAATTGACGGACAACAACAACAATGTGGCCCCATTCTATTGATGGCTCTCGAAACACCGGTTTTGGATGATAAACATGTCGATCACGCCCACTGCACATATGACATATGAGCTTACAAGGTGCCAATATGCATGCATGTCTGTGCGCTACACGGTTCTTGTTCAGGGAAACACGGTTGCCTGTATCTGAATTTTGGCATTCGAGTTTTGTTCACTTATGCCATGCTTGTAACTCTGTAATTTCGCGGGGAATTTCATGTGAAGATATTCAATTTTCCCAGAGATCTAAAAATAATTCCTACGTTGCAAACAGGTTTCTTTTGAATCCGTAGCAGTAGTACTGGTAGTGCAGTGCACTCGAATTACTTTTCCTATTTCCCTTGCATCCATTCACTGCACTAGGAAACACTTACAATCTGAACCTCTCTGATAGTTTCAGATTGAACACTACTTGTATAACACATTCGATGAACCATCACTGTGACGACACGGTCAAGTTTGACACTCCAACAGTTTTCTTTGTGCAAAGTTGCCACAGTCGCGAGGACACGAGAGGAAGAAATGGTCAGCCACCCTGCATATATATGATCTGCCTGTACTCGTAGGCTAAGCTGTCGCTACCCATCTCTTTTCTTCATAAAACTTCTCTTTTCTCGCATATATGCGCTTGATGTCGAGCTATCTGATCGTGCCTTAACCTACTTCTAAAATGAAGAAGAAAAAAAAAACCTCTCGGCCATGGAGACGATGACTTGCACTGGAGCGTTGGCGAGTCGCTTTCGTCTTCAGCTGCGCACGTACGTACGCCACGTCGATCTGTATTCACTAGTCACTACCTTCTCACAGTGCGTATGCTACTGTGAATTTGTGATCGAAAATACGACGACGTGGAGCGAATAAGAGGTACGTAACACATGCAAGATCAAGCTGGTGATTGGTACTGACTGGTTTTACATATGTGGTTGACCGTGTCGCGGTTAAAGATGTTTAAGAGAGTGGCGTACGCAAGACGAAAATAGAGAGAATGCTAATGGGATAAAGTTATCATGAGATAGCTAGCAAATACACATTTAAATATCATGTGCAATCCAAATTGATACATAAATTATAAGGAACAAAGTTAAAATAGAAAATATACTAAATATGATATCTTAATAATGGATAGTGCGTTTTGAAAGTCAAAAAATATACATAAATAACAATCTTGATAACAAAATAACTAAATTTGTGATGCAAATAATGACAGAACACTGAGAGGGTACAAATGATGCACGAGCAAAACCGATGCTCTAACCCCCTCGTACCCATGGTGGATCCGCTACTGGTTGAAGACATGTCCTGCATGGAAGTAGAAATGTGAAAACTATGCGTGGTGATGTTACGAGTTGATGGGCGTAATGTGAACATAAGTAGCCATGTACGGTTCATGTCAATTCATCGTTTGCCCTTTTCCCCTTCTTTTTCCTTGCCTCTTTATGAACTAGACAAGCACATACTTGAGAGGTATGGTAGGATCTTAACTTCGGAATATACTGACCCAACCCACTAGTTATATAGTAGTATATATACTCCACAGCACAAAAAAAATATCAGAGTTTGACTAAGTACGACGTCTAAGATAAGTTAGAGAGAGAGAGACTCATTAAACAAAGGATCTTACGATTTTCATATGACTCAGCTTCCCAGTACGTACTCTCTAACCGACAACAATATACACGGGTACAATCCCGTGAGTACCAAAGGACAGTAATCCTGATAATATGACACGGCTTAGGCCAATAAGCCTCTGCAATGTGACTTACTAAATTATCTCCAAAGCCTTGGTTAATAGGTGTGAACGAATCCTCCCAGACATAATTTCAGATTCACAAGATGGGAAGGCAAGAATGTTTCATGTACAGTCAAGTTAGATATGAACAAGACCAATGATAGGGTGGAAAGGGTGGAATGAAGTTTCTTGAAAGATATGATGAGAAGACTCGGGTTTCATCAGAAGTGGATTTCTATGGTAATGGTGTGTGTCTATTTACTGAACTATCGCGTCTGGTATAATGGTACCTCGACTGATAGTTTTTTTTTACCCACCAGGGTTTATGACAAACAGGGGCATAGACAAGGGGGCTAATGATTTTTTACCTCCTCCATGATTTTTACTACCTTTCATTAGCATGTAGGAGCCTTGGAACTTATTAGGACTAAGCCATTACTAATTCAATTCATGTGATTAAGTAACAGTTAGGATAAAACTAAAAATCATATGAGTTAATTTGTGACACATGAACCCATCTTATGTAGCATCTAGGATTCTATTTTGTTCCCAAATGTTAAGCTAGTATTGAGTCTAATTTGTACTCATCTCCCTGCATGTTTAGAGTTTGATCATACACTTCTTCCTTGTATCTGGCTTCTGTCACATCTTCCATGGCTCGGTGAAGTGTGTATGTGCACCAAACTCCACCAAGCTCAGTTATCATCCATCATGATCATTATTTGTTTTCTATTGCTTTGTTATATAAAAAGTTTTCTCTTAAGAAAACTTCTATTTTTTATAAGGGAAAATTGAGGATTTGCCACTCCTAAACTACTTGATTTAGGATTTGTCACCTTTAAGTTTCTTCTTGAATAGAGAGGGGTAAATGAATCTTTTCACAGTGAATTTTGGTGCAAAATAAAAATAAAATACTGGAATATGCCCAGGGTGTCAAATCACAGGTATTTGGTACTTAGGAGTGGCAAATTATCAAGAAGAAACTTAAAAGTGGCAAATTCTAAATCAAGGAGCCTAGGAGTGACAAAATCTCAATTTTCTCTTTCATAAAAGTAGCTTAAATTGGACGATAACGAATCCATGTCTCTCCTCGAGCTATCGGCCCCCCAATGGTCTAATCATGTCTTCACCCCTGACGACAAGGAGATCCATTATCTCCCTACTTGTTCATAATTTGAGCAGAGGGTCTGTCGAGCTTATTATCTTATGCCGAGATGAGATGGGAGCTGCAGGGAGTAAAGGTTTGTTCTTTAGCACCACCCATTTCAACTCTTTTATTTGCTGATAACTTGGTGATGATGATGAGAGCAGATGAAGCAAATGCCAATAACATCAAATCTATTATGCATCTTTAGAGTGCTAACTCGGGACAAAAGGTAAATTGTGCCAAATCAACCATTTATTTTGTTGGAAACTGGGATGGTCCTAATACCCACTCTGAGAGGACCTACACCTAATGCTACATCAACTATCCAAAGTCGGTTAGCCTTTTAATTTATACTTACTTAGTGCATTATTAATTATTAGCTTCCAGGCAACCGAGCCGCTCACCTTGAAGCCAAGACCATCTAGCTTTCAAGCAGCCGAGCCACTCACGTTGACGCTAGAACCTAGTGATTCCAGTGACCGAGCCGCTCACGTTGAATCACAACTTAATAATGCACTAAGTAGTAAGTACTTAGAAATAGCACGACCTAACCGGGAGACTTATAAATACAGAACACAACTTTATTAAATCACGAACACTATTACACAAGTGTACACACACTCCTTTAGGTGGCTATCCTTACACTCTCTCTACTCTTACTCTTCTTGCCTCCATAGCACTCTTCTCTTATACTCATCATGGTTTCTACCTTTATTTATAGAGCTTCAGGGCCTCGGCTTCTTGACAAGTGTCAAGATCATAGACATCGATCTAAAATATCTACAACATCCACACTCTTTTAAAGAAATATCCATACTCTAGAGAGTTTTCTAATTTATTTAACAAGTTATTTGTAACACCTCAAAAAATTTGAGTATTTGAAATTGTTTAAAAATGTGGGATTTTTTTTAAAAATTATTACGCTTCATCGATGTTCGAATTTTTGAGTTGTTAATTGAAACCTCAACCCCAAAAATAGATGGTGACGCCACCCACACGCTGCACTGATCACACACATAGGTGACCTCCACGCCTCCCCTCGCGTTATCAACGTCACCGTGCCATTGCTCAGCCGCCAACCCCCGTCGCTCAATGGCGCTATTCCCATGCCGCCCCGACGCCACATCACTTGTCGCCGTCCCGTCGCTCCGCGCCCCACCATCGGCTCCCTTTCCCCTGTCCTGCCTATAAAAGACCACCCCGAGCCTTCATCTCCTCCTCCCGGCCACTCTCTCCCATTTCCCTCACCACCACCGAGTGCCAAGGAAAGGGAGGCGCAACCTCTGCTTCGGCCGTTGCGCCGCCATCATGCCACCACCACTCCAGTGAGCTCCCCGCCTCGCCACGTGCGTCACCACCTGTTCCGGGAACCAAGGATTTCTCCCCCATTAATTTTGTTGTTTGTCCACAGGAATGCGCGGACACCCTCTTCTTACCCGACCCCAACCAAAGTCACTAATTTCGCCGCCGCATCTTCTCTGGTAAGCACCGGCCCGATTGCTTCTCCTCCGACCATCCCCTCACCTCCTTTGTGCTTCTTCGATAGCTCATGGCTCTCCTCTCCTCTCAGGTCACCGCCATCGTGTGAAGCTCCTCGTGCCACCTCGGGTCATCGTCGCCAGCCATCCTCCAACTGCCTCCATCACCCCCTCCACTCTGGTAGGTTCACTACACCCCCTAGATTCTCATGCGCGTGTGTATTAGCCGAGAACACCGCCGAAAGGTAGAAGTCACCACAGCCCTGAACGCCGCCACCACCAAACTCCATCGCGCCACCGCTGTAGGCCGTCCTGGCCCTCGCCGCTGGCACCGATGGGACCGCCTGTCGGTAGGGGTTCCATTTTTGGCTTTGTTGGTCACCCCCGTGGCCCGGCTCGTTGGCGTTGAGCGCGGCAAGGACCACCCTGTGAGCTCTCTGCTCCGGTCAAGATAGGGCAACACTGTAGCTAGGTGATTACTGTTGCCATTAAGGTGTCGTTAGGACAGAATAGTCATTAGGGGTTAGTAATTAGAGTTAGGTTAGTATGACATGTGGGTCCGATTAGTTAGGTAAAAGTTATTAGGAAATAAATCCAGTACTGAGTCTATGACATGTGGGCCCAATGCCTTAATTGCACAATATAGACCCCATGGACCATGGTCCATGCACTGTTGCCATGGACCAAGTCCATGACAGCCGGGCCCCACCTGTCATTGACTGCGGCCATTTTCAATTAAGAAATAAATGAAAATAAATTGAAATAGTGCGGCCCCACCTGTCAGCCACTATAGCATTTTTCAATTGGAAAATAAATCAAAAATAAAATAAACACCCATAGATCCCATCTGCCAGTGAGAGGATTCTCTCTCCCTTGTTATTTTTAGGGATTTAATTGGATTTAAAATTTCAGAGAGCCCGTTCTCTCTCGTTTTAAATCCAAATTTAATGATTCTTGTTTCTAAATTTAAGGATCACAGAAGATATCTGTCGTAGTAGAGCACCAATGGGTGCCCCGCACCCTAGGGTCATTAGGAATACCAGTGTGCCGTCGGGGATACTGTACATACGTATACCTGTATTTATGCATATGTACCCAAAATACCCTCTCTCTCAACACATTATGAGGGCAAGAGGGTAAATGTCCCCTCTTGCCCTCTATATATATGGCCACATGGCTTGTAAGGAGGGGGGACTCCCCATTTCTCATACATGAGTAACACACACACACACACACGTGTCTTTGGCTCCTCCCTTTCGGGTCTTCTCCCAAGACAAAGGGTACTTTGTACCCACTGTCTAGCCTTTTATGCTACAACAATATCACTTTAAATCCTCCGGCCACTGTCGTTGAGCTCTTCGAGATGGCCGATCGATATACGACTGCTACTAAAGCAGATGAATGGAACAAGACTATCGATCGGGACGACAAAAACCCTCAAGAAGCAGACGAAAGTAGTAAGAAGAAGGCCAAGAAATTCAAGAACAAGAGCAAAGGCCAGAAGCCTCAAGCCAATAGTTCCAAAGAAGTCTTGGCCGTAAGCGATAAGGAGACTTGAGGTTCCAAACCGTACTCCGACCGAGGCAAAGGCAAATGCTCCGAACGGAAGAATGACAAGCCAAGGTGGTGTCCTTTCCATAAAAAGGAAGGACACAACCTTCACAATTGCCGAGTTTTCCAACAAAAACTCGAGGACTACTACACCGGCAAAGGGCCTCTTCCCGCACTCAAGGAGGTAGGACAAGTAAGTGGTCGAAAGCAGTCAGATGACGACGAGGAGATGCCATTCTAGGATCCAAAGCATACCATCGACCATATTTTTGGGAGATCTTTGACATACGAGTCAAAGCGACAGCTTAAGGATGTTGCACGTGAGGTAAACTCCATTGACCCTCCTCTTATCAATAAATTACCGAAGTGGCCAGAAAAGTTCCCATCTCATTTGAGAAGACCGACTGTCCAATCCCTTCCACTTGACCAGGTCGGTTCCGATCTTAGTCGAGCCCACCATCAACAACTGTCGAGTAATTCGAGTGTTAGTTGATGGTGGTGGTTCTTTAAATATTCTATTTATAAATGCTCTGGATGAAATGCAAGTTCCTCGGACCAGAATAAAACCTGTACGATACTCATTCCATGTGATTGTACCAGGGTCTTCGACCAAACCAATTAGTCAAGTTTCTCTTTCTATCATGTTTGGTTCTCCAAGCAATTTCAGGACAAAGAAAATCTCTTTTGATGTGGGGGTAGGCCATGCCCCTGGGGTTCCATTTTTCATGTTCACTAGACCCGTCTCCACCTGCCTCACTGGTGCCGCCTCTGTGCCCGTTGCACCCAGAGCCTGCCCTGTTTTCGGTTTTGTGAATGTCTTCTGTGATTGAACTTTGAGTCTATGACTCCTTGGTCCCACAAGTCAATGACTTCCTCTCTTTGCTTCTCTGGTATTACACTTGCAAGTAGGGCCTTCTTTTCATGCTCTCAATGCCTTAGCTTTGCTCTATTCTTCCCAGCGAAGAGCTCTATTGTTTGTTCCTTGGAGTCTCTGACCACTTGGGCCCATTTGTCATTGACCCTTCCAATACTTCATCTCTTCTCTGATCTTTTCTCTAGCAAAGCTAGTGGTCGGTCCCACATGGCATGGTGTTAGTATTCCTTCTAGCTTTGCAGCATGCAGTCAATTGTTGTTCAGTCAAACCGATTAAGTGAATTCCAGAAACAGTAAATATCATCTTTTTCTATCATTTCATGTGAGAATCAAATTTCTGGATGTTCGTTCTCCTTTATACGAACTCCAAATTTGTCGATTCTTGATCCTAAATTCTTACAAATTCATTATCTACCTTCCAGTATTTATTTTATAATTTTTAGTTTTTATTTGTTTTCTGTTATTTATTTATTTGCATTGTTTTGCGCGTATAGATTCTGTCTTTGTCGAAACCAGCTTGGATCAGTCTACAGTCTGCACGAGTATCTCCATCCTTCAACGAAGGCAAGTCGTAGACCTTTGATCATTTCGTACCTATTTTATAAAATTATATTATTTTGTATCAACATGCATTGCTAAGTTTATAATAAATGCTTTCGGGAATAGCTAAATGCCTAATTGTCAATATGCCTCCTTGTATAATTGTAAATGACATGTACCCTTGGACACCATAGGTTGGGTTAGTCTTAGTTGGACATATTTTATTACCAATATAGGTATTGTATTATGCTTAGCCATGCTTTAGTTATACGATGGGATTCATGATCATATTCTCATATATGTTTAAATTTGACTTAATGATATATGGAATTATGGTGAGGCCATTGTCATTAAAATTTGTTGTGCCACGACAAGGGTTGTCATTTGGCCAGGATGAACAAAAATAGTTTCATACTCTAGCGAATGATTGTGCACTAAATGGGACGATTCTGGATGTGATTGCCTCACCGAGTAGTCACTAAGAACTTAACTTTGTGCGCCATTGATCTGGGCCATACCGTACAACCATATGTCCAGAATGGGGTGGACCTGGCTGATTAATTAGCAATATTTTGCTTCAGTTCTATTTGGGTTGAAGTGTGAACCCTGGGTTAGACATTCACACTTGGCGCAAGAGGGGGGCGGTCGACTGTGATGTTGTTTTATGAGGTGAATATTGGGAGCTGTGGAGCCAGTCGGAGGCAAAACCTTAGCGAGCAGAACTGGGTCAAAACAGAGCTTTGTAAAAACCTTATGATAATCACTTAGTCGCACGTGTTCGGAAGCGTGTCTTGGCCGATATTTTAAGATGATTGTCTCTTGTGGGTCAAGTTGTACAACCTCTGTAGAGTGTTAAAAACTATTCGAATAGCCGTGTCCCCGATTATGGATAATGTCTGGTGATTTGACACGAGGGGTAGATTTTCTCAAAAATATTATAATGGTGGTTTGGTTGGAAAGTGTTCTGATTGTTGGTTGATTGTTGGGAAGTGAACGGGTGTTCACGAGTTATTTTAAAGAACTTGTTTACTTATATATTAATATCTTTTAAAATATGTTTTTCAATCTATTTACTGTAAATACTGCTTTGTGCAAAATAGGCATAAAGTTATCATTGTTCAAGCCTTGTATGAATACTATTTGCATACATTTTCCTACGACTTGCTGAGTACTTTAAAGTACTCATGGTTTTGCGTCATTGTTGATCAGTCATCGAGAAATAACCAAGGAATACCAAGCTCTTTGAGGAGGAGTACTTCGAAGACTATGCGAACTAGGATGCGTTCTCCACTCGATTGTCTGTGGGCATGTCGGATGGCTACTACAAGAGTTTCTTTCGCTACAAGTTTATTATTCTATCGATAGCCCTGCATGGCAATAATTGTAAAACCTTAACCATAAGGTCTATTGTTATTTTTTAATAACATTTGGCTTGTTCTTAGCTATTTCGTTGTATGGATATGATTTTGTCAATGTTGACACTGTGTGAACTAGCTACTGATCTTGGGACTAGTTCAGAGTACACAGAGGGTCCGAATTTGCATATTCGGATCCCGACATTGCCTAACATTATTAAAACTTGAAACTGGACTTGGGCAGTCGAGGTTGGAGCCTGGCTGGTATGTTGAACTACCAAAGTATTTTAAAATAAAGAAAACCAAAAACAGATTTTGACTTGGGCGGCCGGAATGCGTGGCAGGTGCTGAAAGAGCATGACATAGTGGGTATGGGGAAGTACCGCCTGAGTCAATAAAGGACCGAGTTCTTGTACAGTCTCTCGTATAAAAACAACGCAACCATGAGTCTATAATATGTACAACCTGGCTAACTAATTTGTTTGTCTCATCACAACATCACCATTGGTGGATGTGTGGCGTGGGTATGGGTAGGAGCCATAGGAAAACTACACGACACAAGTGGGAGACCTCCAGGGGCGCAACCCAAGGAGGTGATACCTAGCAGGTGGGGTTGTGTTGAGGTGAGGTATTGTAAAGGCATTGTGATAATCATCTTAGTTGCACACCGATGGAAGTGTGTCAAGACGGACATTATAAATTGATTGTCTCTTGTGGGTAAAGTGTACGAACTCTGCAAAGTGAGAAAATTATCTAGATAGATGTGTCCACAATGATGGATGGTGCTGAGAACTTACTTGAATTAGTTTTATTTTTATAAAACAATTTATGGGTGAAATGAAAAGATGAGTTAGAGCCTAGAGATTTGAGATGACCTAGTTGAGAATCAGTGGGAAGTACGGGATGTGACCGAAGAAAGAATATGAGTATTGGGTGGATGGAGCCACTTAGTGATATAGGCGGTTGGAGCCTCCACTAGTATTCTACTACAAACTTAACTTTGTTAAAACCTGTGTTAGTTAAAAATGCTAGGTCTCATGATTTGCTACTACTTAATCTATTTTAATAAGCGACTTTGTGCAAACAAAAGAACCACAAGCCATTCCTTTGATCAGCCTTGCATATTATATAACTGCATCCTGTGTGTTGGCTCGCGAGTACGGTTGTGTACTCACGCTCGCTCAATATTATTATTCAGTAAGTATAAAAGACGAAGGTTATGTGGACGCTTATGAGCATTCGTCAAGATTGGAGATCAAGAAGGCCAAGAACTAGGTCGTAGGCCCCAGTCGATTGCCCGTGGGTATACCATGAGGGTTCCACATGGTATATTTTTTTCTACTTTTGCTGCTATTCTTTGAAAGGTATTTGGCCTGATCGGCCATTCTACAAATCAAAAGCTGTAAGGTATATTTATGATTTGCTTATTATTATGCCATAACTTCACTATTTTGAGATATGTGTTTTGATATCTAATGATGTAACTGTGGGCACTAGCTACTAATTCAGGGACTGGTGCTGTGAACAAAGAAGATCCTGAATTGCAAATTTTGGGTTGGACACTATTCTAGAGTACTCCCTAGGAATATCCTTGTTTATGCATTGTTTGGAGTCTTCTAGAATTTTGCATTGCCTTTTTTCAACACTCCCCCTCAATGCAAACTTCTTTCCAGAGTTGTCTTGCAGACCATTCTGAGAGCCCCTCGAAATTTCTTGAACTTTGCTTTGTTGAGACTCTTCATGAGAATATCTGCAACTTGTTCGTCTATCTTTGTTGGCACCATCTCAATGTATCCTTCGAGGACTTTTTCTCTTATGTAATGGTAGTGTACTCTATGTGCTTTGTCCTTGTATGAAAGGCTGGATTCTCTGACAGGCGTATAGACGATAGATTATCACAACAAGGCCTTACTTGATAGTTTGTCGGCTGCTGGAGACCATCCATCAAATTGCTTAAGCTAGGTGCTTTCTTGTGTTGCTGTGTTGCCGATCGATACTTTGGTTCAGTACTTGATAATGCCACAGTGATCTGCCTCTTACTGCACTAAGATATAGCTCTCGATCCAAGACTGAAGAAGTATCTGGTTGTTGATCAATGTGTGTCGCAATATCTAGCATAGTCGGCGTCACAGTATCCAATCACTTGAGATCCTTTTGTTTTGTTGTATAAGATACCATAATTGATGGTGTCTCTGACATACATGAGAATGTACTAGATTGCATTGAGGTGAGGCTTCTTTGGCTTGCTCATATATCGACTGGCAATTCCAACAGCATAGGAAATATCCGGTCGACTTAGTGTGAGATAGATAAGACCCCAGACCAGTTGCTAGCTAATACATGGTTACATGCTCTAAATCCTTTTCTTCTTCTCGTAGTTTCATATTAGGATCCATAGGAGTAGAGATAGCCTTGCAGTCAAGCATCTCAGACCTATGAAGAAGATCCTTTGCATACTTTTGTTGGCCTAAGAATAGCCCCTCCTTTGTGCTGTCCACCTCAAGTCCAATGAAGTGCTTCAACTCTCCAAGCTCCTTCATTTGAAATCTATTTGAGAGGTTTTCTCTTGTCCTTTGTATCTCCTCATAGTAATCTACTGTGATGATTAAGTCATCAACGTAGACTAGGAACTTACCAATCTTCTAGTACCATAATCTCGGAGCCTGCTTCAAGTCATAAAGCGCTTTCTTCAATTTGCAGACATACTCGGGGTGAGTCTTGCTCTCAAAACCTCTTGGTTGTTCCATGTACATGTCCTTGTCGAGCTCTCAATGTAGGCAAGCATTCTTGATATCCATCTGCCATAACTTCCAAGACTTGCAAGCGGCCAATGCAAGCAAGACTCGAACAATTGTGATATTTGCCACTAGACTGAATGTTTAGTCATAGTCCAGCCCGTATTATTGAGAGAAACCCCGAGCAACAAGTCGAGCCTTATACCTTTCGATTGAACCATTTGGATAGGGCTTGACTTTGTAGACCCATTTGCAGGATATTGGCTTCATATCCCTTGGTCTCAGCACTAAGTCCCATGATTGATTTTTGTTTAGTGCTGTAATTGACCTGACCTGGGGTATTCGAGAGGTCCTCTAAGACCTCCTGAAAAGTCCACCAGAACCTCCAAGGAAGTCCTATAGGATCACTCGAGTGAACCTCTAGGACCACCCAGGAGGTTTGACAGGGCCACCTGGAGGTCTGGAGTCCTGATATGAGGAGGTCGTAGAGCCAGGAGCACCCCAAAGACCTCCCACGATCAGACTAGGGGGAGGTCGTGGAGGTTTGAGGTCATCCCAAGACCTCCCACGACCATCCAAAGGAGCTCGTGGAGGGCTGAGATCTCCCCAGGACCACTCACGACCAAGCCCGAGGGTGGTCATGGAGGACTGGGATCACTCCAAGGTCCCCTGTGCAAACTGAGCTAGTCCCAAGGATCATAGCTAGCTCTTCACAGCAAAACAAGAGTGGTAACATCCGCAACATGAGTTTTATTATCAACATAATCAACAAAGTTTCTTACAAAAGCGGCCTTGGGCCGAACATAAAATACAAAAGAACAAAAGGGCGATGGTCCATCAGTACACCACAGGCAACTGACTGGAGGCACAACCTAGTCGGATTGGTCTTCTTCATTGTCAAGGTCTTCTTCTGCCAAAAGTTATATGAGCAAGAGTGAGCACAACAACTGTGCTTGCAAGTCACACCCGTAGAGTAACAAAATGACATGCATACAAGGATATTCAAGGGAAGGCATAATAGGGTTGATTTGCATAAAACCAAGTTTCTTTCAATTACACATACTAAGTTTCAAGGCAGTAACACCATAACTTAAAATTCTTTTACTCAAATAAAATTTTACAGTTGGATATCATTCATCATTAAGATGGTGAAGGATACCCTCCTATCACAAGGCTCCCCGCCCAAAACCAATTTATCCAAAACCTTTTGAAAACGAGTCCAAAATCTAACTTTGAGTGGTCTTTGCCAGCACGTCCATGACCGTGGACACGGCTATTCGAATAGTTTTCACTCTGCAGAGGTTGTACACTTTACCCACATGACATGATTTTTCTAGTTTGTTTGGCATCCGTCGATGCCACCTCTCACTACCGAAGGTAAGAGGTCTAGAGTTCATGATAAGGCCTTTACAATACATCATTCCACCGCAGCCCCTCCTCACTAAGGTTTCGCTTCTATAAGATAGAAACCCACCGGAAAAGCCCCCTCTTGTGCCAGTGAGAAACAAAGGTTATAAGAGACCATAGGCCATAAAAGACCTCCCACACATCAAAGTGGAACAACCGCGGTAGAACTTTGCAAATTAATTGGTTAGGTCCCACGCCCCATTCCGGAGACATGTGGTTGCACGATGAGGCATAACCCATTATAGGTTTAGCAAACGGATGCTCAAAGACCGATCCTCAATTGACTAGGGCGACTTCCACAGAACCCATGAGCCTCAACTCTACCTAAGTTGAGCTCGTGCATGAACATGCACCAACCAAGTAACCAATTCGCCCCAGACCAAACCAGTTTTCCTTTTATTTTACTTTTCAAAATATTTACAAAACCTCCATGGCAACCCAATGCCATGGTTTAAAATATTTTGACAGCATTGGTCATTTGGCAATAAGATCTCCCAAATCAAGCATTGATCTAAGCATGGCTAAGCATATAGTTTGCAGTATCTCTAGTCCATACTAGTGTATCAACTAGGTTTTCATCTATGGTGACAAGGGAGACATAACAATGACAAATCTGGTTGTATACAAGATAACAAGGATAACTAAAGAGTTCCAAAAACAGGGATTAAACTATTTGCATTGAAATATGCATGCAATACTTGGTTGAAACCAACATAATTAATTTGAGCTAATGGGTTCAACATGATCAAGAGTATGACTTGCTTTGCTCACTGATTTGAGAGTCTTCCTTTTTAGTGCACTCAAGCTCCTTGGAGTCTTCGCAACCTATACAGGCACAAGAACAAATTCAAACAAGCGCAAATAAAGAACCAAAAAGGACTCCAAAAGAACCTTAAAACTTAACCAACAGAAGAATATTATACTTATAATAGGTTCTTTGGGAGAGGTTCCAACACACTAGGAGAAGGTCCTATGAGGTTGATCTTAGCAAAATACCATAGAGGTGGTCTTTAGCAAAAAGGAGCCAAGGGGGAATGCTCTATGCGCAGGGACCAGGGGAAAGATATTCACCTACAAGCCATAGCGGTCCGGAGGAAATCTAGGAGAAGAGGTCCTGGAAGGATACAATCACTCATGGTGGCGGTAAGAACAAGAATAGAGCAGTACACCGAAAGACTCACCAGGGTCAGCAAAGAAATAATGGAGGAAGGGGAGGTCGAGGGCAATAGCGGGGGTTGAAGCCGGCGCCAAAGCTCCAGTGGGGCCTCCAATGGTGGAAACACAGCAAAGAAGGTCCCTAGCAAAGTTCTTGGTAGCAAAGTCTCCCCACAAAGCCGCTGAGCAAGAGCCAAAACAGCTAAGTGTAAAAAAGGTGAGGAAGAAAAGCTACCTGGGCTTATTATAGCCAAAATAAAGAAAGAAAACACTAGAAGCATACGTGTCAAAGATAAGTATGAAAAATAGGTCAAAGGTAGGTGAGTGACAGGGCAAGTGTCACCACCAATTTGGTGAAGGACAAAAGAAAAGGACAATGTATGCTGTTACGGGAGGGGACAAGGAAAGATAACAATGGTGCCACTAAGTGACTACATTCAGAGTAAGCAGCCACGTACATGGCCGCCTTTAATGCAATATGATATGCATTAAATGCACAAGGTACTTGTGTGGCGGAGAAAAATGAGAATGGGTAAGACTGGTAAATGGGACGAGTCAAACTTAGGAATAGTTTAGTCAAGGAGGGAGGTCCTGACCCGCAAGAGAGGTCTTTGAGGAGGTCTGAAAGACTTAGGAGGTCCTGTGGGCTAGGAGGTCCTAAGGATGGGGAGGTCCTGAGGACTGGGTCGACAAGGGGAGGTCTTGAGAAGTTAAATTTGAAGGAAGGCCTAGACATAGAGGCACGCCTGAACCAGGAGGAGGTTTGTGCCACAAAAGAGGTCCAGACCACCCCTATCACAGAGGAGGTCTAGACCACAGAGAAGGTCTAAACCAAACACAACACAAAAGAGATAGGCTGAGGGGAGGACTGGCAAGCATATAGGGGAGGAGGCAACACCAAGCTCAACCAACTCCAACTGAACCAAGATTTAGGAATTAATTGAAGTTTTGTCTTTCACATTTAAAACTCTTTCAAAAATCTCAGTTTAAGCTTTGAACTCTCATCAAAACCAAATGGTTCTAGTTTGTTTTGAAAATTCAAAAGGTTTAGAAAATCAAGGTGTTACAAACCTACCCCCTTAAGAGAATCTCGATCCCGAGATTCAAACTGAGTCATCAAAGAGGTAGGGATAATTATTCTTGAGGTCTTCTTCTTTCTCCCATGTGGATTCACTTTCTGGATGTTGGCTCCACTGCACTTTGTATGATCTAATGATTCTGCTCCTGGTAACACGCTCTGCAACATCCAGAATTTTAATTGGCCATTCAACATAAGTGAGATCTTTTGAAGATCAAAACTCTCCAGGAGTGTGTGATCTTCTGGTACTCGAACGCATTTCCTTAATTGTGACATATAAAAGACATTGTGCACGGCTGATAAGCACTTTGGGAGCTCTAGTTGATAAGCAACTTCACCTTGCCTTGCCAAGATCTTGTATGGTCCTACAAATCTTGGTGCTAATTTCCCTTTTGTCTGAAATCTTCTAACTCCCCTGAGTGGTGTCACTCTGAGGTAGACAAAGTCTCCAATTTCAAAAGATAAATCTCTACGACGGTTATCTGCATAGCTCTTTTATCGAGATTGGGCCACTCTCAATCTCTCCTTTATCAACTTCACCTTACTTTCAACATCCTTGATCAGGTTTGGCCCAAAAAGTTGATGTTCTCCTACTTGATCCCAGAGAAGGGTTGAACAAATACTTCAAGCTCTTGTGATCCAAATACACTTCACAACGGTTACCGATCAGGTAATACCGCCAAATCTTGAGTGCATGAACCACTGCAGCTAACTCCAAGTCATGGGTAGGATAGTTGAGTTCATGAGGCCTCAACTGCCTTGATGCATAGGCCACTATCTTGCCTTCTTGCATAAGAACACAACCAAGTCCCTGACGAGAGTCATCACAAAAAATATCGAAGCTCTTGTGGACATCGGGAAGAACAAGCACTGGGGCTGAAGTCAATCGCTTCTTGAGTTCCTGAAAACTCTCATCACAAGCAGTGAACTATACAAACTTCTTGTCCTTCTTGAGCAACTCAGTCATCGGTTTCGCGATCTTGGAGAAGTTCTCGATAAAGCGACGGTAGTAACCCGCCAAACTAAGAAAACTCCGCACATCGGTGACTGACTTGGGCTGACCCCAAGATAGCACATCGCTGACCTTGCTAGAATCCACAGCTACGCCTCCTGCTGAAAGAACATGGCCCAAGAATGCCACTTCTTTCAACCAGAACTCGCACTTGCCGAACTTCGCATACAGCTGGTGCTCACGCAGCTTTCCTAATACAAGCTTCAGATGCTCAGCATACTCTTCTTCACTCTTGGAGTAGATAAGAATATCATCAATGAATACCACAACAAACTTATCCAGATACTCCATGAACACCGAGTTCATAAGATTCATGAATAGAGCAGGAGCATTGGTTAAACCAAAAGACATGACGGTGTACTCGTAAAGACCATAACGAGTAGTGAAAGCCGTCTTCGGAATATCTTCAGCCCTGATCCTGACTTGATGATACCCCAATCTCAAGTCAATCTTGGAGAATACACGGGCTCTGGTTAACTGGTCAAAGAGATCATCAATGCGGGGCAAAGGATACTTGTTTTTCACCGTCACTTCATTAAGCGGACGGTAATCAACACACATGCGCAGGGTCTTGTCCTTCTTCTTCACAAAAATAACTGGACAACCCCAAGGAGATGAGCTAGGACGAATAAAACCTTTCACTTGAAGCTCACCTAGTTGCTTCTTCAACTCCTCCAACTCATTGGGAGGCATCCGATACGGCGCCTTCGAAATTGGAGCGGTACCGGGCAGCAACTCGATGACGAACTCTAGATCTCGAACTGGAGGCATCCTAGGCAAATCTTCGGGGAAAACATCCATGAAGTCGCATACCGTGGGAACATCCTGGATCTCCAAGACTGGCTTTGCTTCAAGGGCACAAAGATGCAGCCCTTGCAGCTGCGGCGAAAATCCAACCTGTTCGCCTGAGGGGTTGGTGAGATAGACAATCTTCCTGGCACAATCGATTTGCCCCAAGTGTTGGGACAACCAATCCATGCCAAGAATTACATCCAGACTTGCTGAGTTGAGTAGGATGAGATTCGCCAAGAATCCCACTCCTTCGACTTCAATAGGAACATCCCGACACTCCTGATCAGCTCTCATTTCCGAACCCGGAGAGCGAATAAGTAAAGGAACCTCCAAAGGAACAAAGTGAAGGTCACTAGCAGCAGCAAATGATCTCGAAATAAAAGAATGCGAAGCTCCTGAATCAAATAATACTGCAGCAGGGCGAGAATTGATAAGAAGCATACCCAACACAACGTCGGGTGCCTCATGTGCCTTCTCAGCCGAGATGTGGTTGACTCGGCCACTTCCCACGCCTTGGGCCTTCTGGACTGTCTTCTGGTCAGGTGGGTGACCACTCCCTTGCCCGCGTCCTCCATTAGGACGAGGGGCCGCTCCAATCTTCTGAGGGAAACTATTCGCATAGTGGCCCTTGTTGTGGTAGTAGAAGCAAGTGACCTCGGTAGTCGAATTGCGGAGGCCACCTTGCTGCTGGGCCGCAGGTGCACGTGGCTGAAACACGGCCTGTGGGGGACGAGCAACTGGTGCCGACAGCCTCGGCGGTGGTGAAGCCTGGAAACGGGCCCCTGGTGTTGGCCCAACATGGGGACGGGAGAGGATGGCCCGTGTGGTCTTCTGGGCCTCCCACTTGCGCTTGCAGGACTCGCCCAGCGCTCTCGCCTTATGCTCGATGACGATGGCCTTGTCCACCAAAGTCTGGAAGTCCGCGAAATCAACAATAGAGAGCTTGTCCTGCAGCTCCTCAGATAAGCCCTCCATGAACTTCTCCTGCTTGGCCTCATCAGTGGCCACCTCAGCAGGAGCGTACCTCGCCAGATGGTTGAACTTATGGAGGTACTCAGTCACAGACTTGCGCCCTTGCTTGAGCACGAGAAACTCCTTCTTCTTGAGCTTCATTATGCCGGCGGGGGCATGAGCCCGACGGAAAGCAATGTGAAACTCCTCCCAAGTGACCACATGGCCCGTGGGCTGCATGGTGAGAAAATTCTCCCACCATGAGAGTGCTGCACCCTCAAGCTGATGGGATGCATAGAGTGCCTTCTCCTGGTCCTAGCACTGAGCAATGTTGAGCTTTCGCTCAACCAGACACAGTCAATCATCTGCGTCAAGTGGGTCCTCAGACCGGGAGAAGGTAGGTGGCTGCGTACGGAGGAACTCCGAGAGTCCCCCACGAGACTGATGTCCACCACCTCCAGATCCGGAGGCACCGGAGGGAGTGGAGGTGTTCCTCGCGATAACCTCCAGAATCCGCGTCTGATCCATATGGTTCCGCTCGATCTGAACAAGAACCTCAACCATGGTCGGAGGAGGCGGGAGCTCCTCATCATGACACATTGGCTGACCGCTGCGAGTTCTTCCAGCCATCCTGTTCCACCAAGATAAGTCAGCAACAACTCCGGGACAGAAGGCAAGGAAAAACAATCATCATCTCTACAAAATGAACTCCAAAAGCTTAAAAACCAGCATAAAATCAATGCAAAGTCTCAATTTACAAAATCAACTCCCCAGTATGACTAACTCGTATGGAAGAACGAGCAATCAGTTCTAGGAAGGCAATCTCAGAACATAACCCATGGTTCAACACAGCTAAAAAGCAAGGTAAAACCACCTAAAGAAGGGTTAGACACTTAGCTAACTCATATAACATCTTACCTTTTTCTTCCCACAAGTTTTAGTTGAATTAACCTCTCATTTTCAATTATATATACTATTAATAGCTAGCTGTCCAGAATCTGAAGCTTGCTGTCCAGATTTCTCCTCCCAGTCCCTGGCCGAAATCTCCAACTCCAGAAGCTCCTAACCTTCACCAAAATACAGCCAACACTTCCATTTATAACTCTCATGGTTCTCCCAAAACCAATTTAACCGATAAACCACTATCTTTTGAAAGAAGATGAGAGGAAAATCAGCATTTCAAAACTTAGCAAGACAAGGTAAGGTGAGCAAGCTAAGATAGGTAAGGAATAAGATCTGAGAGCTTACTTAAGATTTTAATAAATCATTTGATATTTAGAAACTAAGTTTTCAAAATATCCTAAAGGCGACCAAGCTAGGGGTTTCTACGGTCAGTATGGCTCTGATACCAACTTTGTGAGACCCCGGTTTATTTAGCTTGTAATACTTAGACTTCCCTTGGCCTTAGCATCACAAACAAAATACACCGTGCCTCGATGGACATGTGCTTTCCTGAATTTCAGCACACATACATCTTTACAAAAGCATGCATCAATCTCATACATCACATAATAACAAGTCTAGCAAAAGACATACATAAAATAGAGTTATTACAAAAGAGCCGACCGATCAAATGATATCAAAGTATCAATAACAGCGGAAGCAAAAGTGCCATAAGATGGCTATAACCAAAGGACGACTGGTTAGCCACATAAACCCACAAGGCAACCGACCGGGCCACCCAGCTAGTCGCATGATCCACAACAATGCTCACAGAAGTAGGTCCTTTGGGGATCCACTTCCTCCTCTGCACACAATAAGCAATGCAGGTGAGTACAATAATGTACTCGCAAGACTTACGAGTAACAAGCCTATACATAGCTAAAGCTGTAACAAAGGAGATGGTTATATGGTTAATTGGACGCGTAAAGCAATTTTCATTTGCAATAATGTAATAGATTGAGGGCAAATGTAAAAATTTGTTTTTAAGCATTGAAATAACAGCGAGTAATAATAAATAACAAGTAACCACCTAGAGGTGACTAACCCAATAGCCACCACAACATAGCACGAATCTCCGATTCATACCACCCATCAAGTTTTAATTAATAGTTGTAGTCTAACTCTTGAAAGACCTTGCCAAGTGTGTCCATAACCTAGGACGAGGCTATTCGAATAGATCAAAGCCATGCAAGGGTGTACCAATGTACCCACTCTTCATACCACCTTTAAGCCACAATAAGCACACTTCCGAAGGTATGCCGGCACGGCTAAGTCCTACGAGACATTTCCAATATTGTGTATTAACTACGAGCCGCTCGTATGGCCAGAGAACCATACGCTTACATTGTAAAGCCGAAAACACAACTACCCACTTGGGGTAAAACTTTTCGGACAACTACAATGCTCCCAAACACCATCCCTCCTGTGACCTCCTGCGACCCGGAGTCGACACACGCCAAAGTACTAAGTCAAGAGAGGTCTCATACCCTCTAGTGTGGTTAGCACGCAAGAATGCTTGGTTTAGTGTAACAAGATGTTCGGTCCTTGTTGACTTGGGCACCATTCCAGTCACACCCAAAATCACACCAACATACCAATGTGCCCAAGTCCAAATCATTTTTTTTTTCATTTTTAGTTTTTACAATTAAACATAGCACAAAGCTGAAACATAGAGTCATAATAAGCATTTGTGTGATCAAGGTCATCGACTAAGTCGATAACAACCCATTTTTACCGATAGCTAAGCATGACTGAGCATTTTAACTCGTACTACTAAGTGACAAGGGCTCATCCAATGAACCCAAAATCACAACAAGATAGTCCTAGGCTCAGTAGTAGAGGATAAACATTTACCTACAGATTATGCATCTAATAGGTCAACTAATCGACAATAGTTTAAAACAAGATAGCAATGCATACATAGAATTGCAAACACCATATTAGAATTTGAAAATAATAGGAGCAACATGATCAAATGATGCTACATCTGCTTGCCTTTTAGAGGTCAGAATCTTGCTGCTAAGGATCAGATTCAAGATCAACAATTTCTTCGGAACCTAACGCAAAAATACGATAAAACCAATAAGAACGAAGAACGCCGAAAGAAACTCAAAAGCCAAAGTCATCCAAATCCCATGAAATTTATACAGCAGCAAGGGCATGATTTTAAATGAATTTAGGAACAAGAATCAAGTCATTTGGACTAAGTATGAAAACGTTATAGCTAAAACAATTTCTCGGCCTCGAAATTCAACTAAATTAATTACTCGTACTGTTCATGGCATAAATTTCTAGAATGATCTAAGATCTGAAAATTTTATGGTAGGTAGAATATGACATTCTAAGAACAGCAAAACTGAGTTTACTCAATTTGGAGTTAAAATGAATTACTTATGATTTTTCTAAGTTGTGAAACTAGAGCATTTCATTTTTCAGAAGCAAAGGCATGAATAACACCTATTCCATATTAAAGCATACTAACAGAGGAATTTTACAAGCTTGAGTTTTCCCAGTTTCGGGTTATACAGAAAAAGTTATGCATTTAACAAGTTTTAGTTGAATTTCTGTAATATCAATAAATGGCTGAAACAAGTTAATATTGTCTACAAGGTTTTATGGCATGGAACAAATTCTATATGCATTTTTAGATTAAACTTTAGTTAAGCATGAATTTAGCACAGTTGGAATCATCTAAAAAGGATTTAAAACGAATTAGTTATGAGTTTTCAAAGTTTAATACAATTTTTAGTTAACAAATAAAGGATTACCAGAATTAAACAAATCCTACTAAAAAAGAAACGATGTGGAACACTGTGGGCCGTTGATCGCGAATCGAACGGCCCACGCGCTGGAGAATAGCGCACGTGCGCGGTCCAAAAGGTCTCACCGTTGGATCAAGATCCAATGGCCCATGGTGAGCGGAACAATCGGAGGTCCGAACGTATCCACGATCCACAGCCGCAGATGTAGAGATGGAGGGCTCAGAGCGCAAACACATTCGGAAGTCCGAATGCACTCTCGATCCGAGCCGCAGATCGTGAGATGGACGTCACACAAGGATCAGAACACTTAGAACTTCTAAACGCTGAGGAGGTCTGGCCCGTTAGATCAAGATCTAACGGTCCAGAGCTGACGGGAGGTCCTAAAGCTAAGGATTTTAGCGGAGGAGGTCTAGGACGGCCACGATCTACCAGAGGATATCCTGGACGGCCTAGATTTACTCGGAGGAGGTCATACGTGACAAGATCTAAAGGAGGGAGATCCCGTCGGCTAAGATCTCGCGGGGGGGGGGGGGGTCTTCAACGGTCAAGATTTACACGAGGAGGTCCACAAAGGCAAGGTCTTAACAGAGGGAGGTCTTAACGGCTCAGATCTCCACTAGGAGGTCCCGAACGGTCAAGATCTACCCGGGGTGGTCCTAAAGGCTTAGATCTCCGCGGGGAGGAGGTCCTGAGGTTTTCTTTGCAAAAGACCAAGGGGTGGTCTTTTGCAAAGAGGACCCCAAGGGAGGTCCCGAGGGTGGTTTTTACAAAAATGACCGCGAGGTGGTCTTTTTGCGCAGGAGTGATCCTAGCGGCTCAGATTAAACTCCAGGAGGTCTTAAACGGCTAGGATCTAACCAGGGGGGGTCTTAGCGCTTAAGACTTTCGCAGATCTAGATCCTACGGCTAAGAGCTAAACCGCAGAGGTCATTAACGGCTACGTTTGATCCTAGGAGGTCCTGGCAACTAAGGTTGTTTTACAAAAGGAGATCTATGGTTCAGATCTAATCCCGGGGAGATCCTCAACGGCTAGGATGACACCGAGGAGGTCCAGTGACTTGACAAAAACACGACAACAATACAAAGCACTGCGCTTTGGTCACCGGCTTGTCGCCGGCGACCACGACCACGGCGGCACTAACCACATGTGCAAAAATGTGCACAATACTATTGCGATCAAAATGGAGGTACTCTCGACGGCGGAGTTGGCCTAAAATGCTGGCGAGCCGGAGAGGGACAGAGGAGTAGTTTCGGCAAAAACTGAAAACGACTAAAAGTACCGCAACGATCCAAACTAACAGGTCCTTGAGCTCTACGGGACTATTGTGAACTCACCTGGGCACAGAGGAGGTCCGAGGGAGCTCAGAGAAGCTCTAGCGGTGGAGACCGGCGCCAGAGATGAGGAAGATAACGCGGACAAGAGCTTCTGGACAAGGAGAAGCACAAAAGACGGTCAAGATAATTTTGCGATGGTCTGGAGGTGGTCTAGGAGCAAGGGATTGAACTGAGAAGGCCTTACCGGAGATGGGGACGAAGGAGCTCTTCACGGCCGCGAAGATCCCAAAACTTGAAATTAAGCCGTTCCTAAGAAACAGCCAAGGATCAAGTTAGGAGATTAGCTCCAGACGACCTGGTGGTCTAAACGACACCAAAAAGGAGAGTTGAAGAACCACTGGAGCGCCCAGGTCACCAATGGAGCTCCACGGTCGAAAATAGCGAAAAAGATGGTTTCGGTGTTTTGAGCTCCACAAGCAATGGGGAGCTAAGAGGTGCTGTAAAAGAGCTTTAGGAGGGATTCAGGAAACTTATAAAGCTGGAGAACTAGGGTTAGCTAAAACGAAGTCCTCAGGTGAGCTTGGTCCATAGCACTGCCATGGTCCGAAAAGAAATGATGGGGGCAGGAGTAGGGAACGACCACGGCCGAAAGCGAGCCGACGCGCATTAAAGGCCCCGACCAGAGCGACGTGGACGAGGGAGCATGACATGACCAGCCATACTGCTCACTGCACAGCGCACGGCGCGAGGAAGAAGAAGGATAGGGGAGGTAGGGTGGTCGTGGGCAGTTAGATTTTAATCGGACGGTTGAGATTGCCCAAGAGCTCCCGAGGTTCAAAAGAGTAGAGGAGGTCATGAGTGTTGGATTTTAATCCAACGGCTCAGAAACGAGGCACAGCTAGGGGGTGGGGTTCAACCCAGTCAATTAGGTTGGGCTCGGGTCTGACTCGAGCCCAACACACTTTGCCCTAGGCTTTTAAATTAACAACTGGACTTTGGGGATTTATTTGAGGTAGCAAAACAGCTCCAAAAACTTTGAAATTTTTACAGGAGTTTGCTAACTTAGATATTGACCTTGTATAAAATTTTCAAAGGTTTTTATGCAGTGCATTTTTCTTCAAAAATTCAGCAAGGTGCTGAGCTAGGGTTTGACTGAAATTCAAACAGGTTTGACTGCCCTATAAAAACATTCAAACAATTTCTAAAAATTATGAAATTTTTCGGAGAGTTCACACACCAACCCTAGAACTTAGGAAAAATATTTCCAGGAGGTGATCACAAGATTTGAAAATAATGTTTTTGAAGGGTCAAGATTTGGATCAAAAGACTTGTGACTTTGTATTTCCATATTCCTCTTACAAGAATTGTTTAGAACAAATAGGAAATACAAGATGTAAGAAAAGTTTTTAATTTCTACACATTTTCTTACATTTGAAACACAAGTCCAAACTTGGGATGTTACATTTTCCAGAATCTTGAAGTGAACTGAGACCCTTTGTATGATACTATTCTTTTGGGCACCCTATGGAAACAAACAATTTTGGCCATGTATAGATCTACCAATATGTTACTTCAATAGGTAGTCTTAACTGGTATGAAATGTGCTACCTTAGTTAAGTGGTCAACCACCATCCATATAGAGTCATATCCTGATTGGGTTCTAGGCAGTCCAATAATGAAGTCCATGCCCACTTGTTCCCACTTCCATTCAGGAATTGGCAATGGTTGCAATAAACCGGCTGGTCTTTGGTGCTTGGCTTTAACTCTCTGGCATACATCACATTGAGCAACAAACTTAGCAATCTCCTGCTTCATGCTGACCCACCGGTACCTTTCTTTAAGGTCCTGATACATCTTGGTGCTGCCCGAGTGAATGGAATAGGGTGTTCCATGGGCTTCATCCAAGATAAGTTGCTTGAGGTCTTGATGATTTGGCACACAAATTCGGTTGCCAAACCACACTACTCCTTGCTCATATTTAGAGAAACCTGGTGTAAGAACGAGTAGGCCGACTAGAGGGGGGTGAATAGGCATTTTAAAAATTTCTATGCGCTAAAACCGATTTCTAATGCGGAAGCTAAATATCAATTCGGTTTAGCCTAAGTCAACCAAGTTCACTAAGTGCACCAACAATACAAGTCTAATGATAATAAACAATTGAGAGAGAACTTGTAAGCAATTCAATTTAGGCAATGTAAATAGCACATAGCTTGAAAATCATTCATACACAATAAATGAGCAACTTAATTATATGAATGTAAATTGCAATAAGGTAAAGCTCAAGAATGCAAACCACAATGACACGGTGATGTTTTACCGTGGTGCTCGGAGACTTGCCGGTCTCCCCTAATCCACGTTGAGGGAAACCCAAACCAATTGGGCCGGCTCCACGTATTAAGCCTTCCTCCGAGGCATCAACCACCTCGCTCCACTAGGGTTGCTCTTACTCCACTCCGGAGATGGCGAGCACCAAGCCACTCACAAATGCTCGGGTCTTCTCACAAGCTTCACTTGAGAAGATCACCGACGCACGACGCCTCCACGTCGTCTAGGTGTTGGCAAACATCAAGAGTAACAAGTCTCCAACTTTCACTTGAACCAATCAAGTGTCAAAGCTCTCGTGGATACTAAATCCACCACCTAATGCAACACATGCAATAGGATTTGCCTCTCAAACCTCAACAAGTGCAACACATGCACAAATGGGAGTAGAGGGCTTGCTCTTAGCACAAAGGAACTAAATGGGGAACAAGCTCTTTTTTTCTCACACAGCCAAGGTGGGTATTTATAGCCCACACACAAAAACTAGCCGTTGGGAGAAGATTCCAGAGAATTCGGGCTAAAACCGGTCAGACCGCCAACTAATGGCCGGTCGGACCGTCCAAGCGCCAACGGCTATAAAACTAGCCGTTGGACTCACAATCGGTCTGACAGCCAACCAATGGTCGGTCAGACCGCTCACACCGGTCCGACCGCCAGAGGGGCCGGTCAGACCGCTCAACCAGAGCTCCGAGAAGACTAGAAAATATCTCCTCTGGTAAATACGTACCGCCAAACAAATATCGGTACTACCGCACTCCGGTAGTACCGTTTCAAACTCCCGGTACTACAAGACTCGGTAGTACCGCTTACTTCTGGCCGGTACACACGGAATCGGTCGATCGCCCAACCCATGGCGGTCGGACCGCTACCACCGGCCGATCGCTACGAGGCGGTCGACGCGGCAATACCAAGATCGAGATCAAACTTTGTACATTTTCTTCAACTCAATTTGCAAAATATATTTGCCAAATTGATGCAACATGTACACAAAAGATGAAAGCTAGATTCTCAACAAGTTGCAAAACACATTTGCCAACTTTTATAATCATCGCCACAAGGAATAAGGTACATGGACTTAAACCGTTTGCAAAACACATTCGCAAACTAAAGTCACATGCTACAAGGAATAACCATGAGCCACAACTATTTACAAAACGCATTCGCAAATATAGGCAACATGTTAAGTTGAGCTAGAGCAAACACAATGAGCGATCAACACATGACTAACTCAAGTTACTAATTAAGACCCCTCTTAATAGTACGGCAACCTATACTAGCAATCCGGTTTTCCAACCAAACACCAAGACCGGTAAAAGACTAGGAACACATCCTTAGCCCTAGCTAGTCATACCTTTGCCTTGAGCATCTTCTTGAAGGTTGATGACGCACATCTTCACTTCAAGTCCGGGTCATTGTCTTGATATGCATCAACCCATGATGCACTCTTTACTTGACCTCAATCAACATATGATGAGTCTTCTCTTGACTTGATGATCAACTCATGATCATCTCTTCTTCGAGATCTTGATATGCATCAACACATAATGCATCCTCTTCTTGAATCTTGACTTGATGATGATCAACTCATGATGCCATCCGAAGTCTTCATCACCCTGGAACATAACCTATTCATCCAACTCATGGAAAATGTTAGTCCCACAATGTCATTAACATTAATTACCAAGATATACCTGCATAAATGCTTTTGAACAAGCTATTACTGAAGGTGCGGTATTACCGCCAACTAGCATCCGGTAATACCGCTCTCCGGTAGTACCGTTTCTCAGATGCGGTACTACCGATTTCCCGAGGCTCGAGAAATACAGAAAAACACCTTCTCTGGAATTTACATACCGCCAACTAACAAACGGAACAACCGTGTTGCGGTAGTTCCGCCAACATATTTGCGGTCATACGCTCTGCCGGTAGTTCCGCCACATGAACTTCGGTACTACCGCACATCGGTAGTACCGCTACCAAATGCGGTCATACCGATTTCCACCGAACTTCTTTCGAAGCTTTTGAATGCAAATGCATGACTCCTTTGTCTTGAGTCATGTCGATCTTTTATCACCTTTGCATTTCCTTTTCATGTCATCATTCAAACTCCGGGACTAAGCCTTGAAAACATCTTAGCACACATGTTAGTCCCACAACACAATTTCAAATAATTGAATAGAGATAAATATGAGTATATATCAACTACACAGGTTATATATACTAAGAAGAGTATATACGAACTACACAAGTTGTATATACTAAGAGTATATACGAACTACACAAGTTGTATATACTCATATGAATACATTAACTACACAAGTTGAATATATTCAAGGATATGTTACAAAGTAAAGATCCTTAATATATGTGGAAAGAGAATATGGATCAATACTAATGAAACCACAAAATATAGAATGAACTCCCCCTAAATGTGTGCATACACAAATGTGTAATGGAAACATATGCACATATCCAAGTTAACATTTGTGGTGGAGTTTAACCTATATTTTGGATCAAGTAGAATGCATACCTCTTGTATTTCCATCTTTATATCCAAACGAGACTAAGCAATAGATAATCAATAGAATTGTTAGTCTTACAAATAGATTGTCATTTATGAATACATACCTGTTTGAATTTTTGCTTTTATATCCAAGCTGAGACTAAACTTGATATAACAATAAGAGTGTTAGTCTCACAAGTGCATTTGTCATTAATCACTTAATCACTTGCATGCCTTCATGATTTTCAACTTTATATCCAAATAAGACTACACAATATGTATATCAATAAAAGTGTTAGTCTCCCAATTAGATTTATCATTAATCACCAAAACTCCATTACCACATAATGGCGGGTCTAGATCTTTCACCTGGGGCTTTACTCCTTCTCATGTTCCTCTTAATCTCTTGGATGTCTTCATCTTCTCCTTGATGTTCTTTGATCTGGTCCAGAATGGTTGGGTGTATCTTCAAGGTGTTTACACAACCTTGGTCTACGATCTCTAAGTTGAGATATTTGAACTCTTCATACAGTTTTGGCTGTTGTTCTTGAACTAACAAGGTACTGCAATATCCTTTTCGGCTCAAAGCATCTGCCACCACATTGGCCTTGCCTGGATGGTAATGAATTCCAAGGTCATAATCCTTTATCAATTCTAACCATCTCTTTTGCCTAAGATTAAGTTCGGATTGGGTGAATATGTACTTCAAACTTTTGTGGTCCGTGTATATCTCACAGCGATTACCAATAAGATAGTGTCGCCAAATTTTCAAAGCATGGACAATAGCGGCTAATTCTAGATCATGTGTTGGATAGTTTTCCTCATGAGGCCTCAACTGTCTAGAAGCTTATGCTACTACTTTTTCTTCTTGCATTAACACACATCCAAGACCTTGATGAGAAGCATCACAAAATACTTCAAAATCTTTATGTATGTCTGGTAGGACTAAGACAGGAGCTATGACAAGCCTTTTCTTCAATTCTTGAAAGCTTTGCTCACAGGTTTCATTCCATTCGAGTTTCTTCTCCTTCTTCAAAAGCTGAGTGAGAGGTTTAGCAATCTTGGAAAAGCCTTCAATAAATCTCCTGTAATAGCCGGCCAGTCCAAGAAAACTCCTCACCTCAGTCACTGTCTTGGGTGGTCTCCACTCTAACATAGCTTCAACCTTTGAAGGGTCCACTGCTACTCCCTTGGCCGAAACAATATGACCAAGGAAGGCTACTTGACTCAACCAAAATTCACACTTACTAAGCTTGGCATAGAGCTGTTGCTCTCTAAGCCTTCCTAAAACAATCCTGAGATGATCTTCATGTTCTTCCTCATTCTTAGAGTAGACGAGAATATCATCAATAAACACAACTACAAACTTGTCCAAAAAATCCATGAATACTTTATTCATCATATTCATGAAGTAGGCTGGTGCATTTGTCAACCCAAAGACATCACAGTGAACTCATATAACCCATACCTTGTGGTAAAAGCAGTCTTGGGGATATCCTTTGGTCTAATCTTCAATTGATGAAAACCAGACCATAAGTCAATTTTGGAGAAGACACTTGCTCCTTTTAGCTGGTCAAAGAGGTCATCTATCCTAGGCAATGGATATTTGTTCTTAATGGTGGCCTCATTGAGTGATCTATAATCTACACACATCCTCAGGCTATTGTCTTTCTTCTTGACAAACAGCACTGGTGCTCCCCATGGTGAAAAACTTGATCGAATAAATCCTTTGTTTTTCAGCTCTTTGATCTGCTTCTTCAATTCAACCAACTCATTTACTGGCATCCTGTAAGGTCTTTTTGATATAGGAGCAGTCTCAGGGACTAAATCAATTAGGAAGGATATATGCCTATCGGGTGGCATACCAGGCAGTTCCTCAGGGAACACATCTGGGTATTCTCTGACCACTAGGAGGTCTTCAATCTTCACTTCCTTCAAATTGGTCAGGAGGGGTTTTGCAGCAGGGGAGGTCTTGGGTCTAAACTCCACTTGTATACCTTGATCATTAACAAGTGTGATGGATTTGCTGGCACAGTTTATATGACCTTTATTATTGGCTAGCCAATCCATCCCCAGAATCACATCCAAACCTTGAGATTGCAAGACTATCAAGTCTGCATGGAAAAGTACTCCAGTAATCTCCAAGGTAAGGTTTGGGCAGAGGGTATTAGTCCTCATGTCCGAGCTCGGAGCATGTATTAGCATAGGGTTAACTAGAGGAATTATAGATAACCCGCACTTCCCCGCAAACTTACTGGAAATAAAATAATGAGAAGCCCCCGAGTCAAATAAAACCAATGCCGGTGCAGAGTTGACAAGGAACATACTAAGAACTACATCTGGTGCCTCTTGAGCATCCTCACCGTGACATGTGTGACATGACCCTTTGTGTAGTGGGCTGCTGGCTTCACACTTGATGCACTGCCCTGAGTTGGAGCTCCTAGATTGGATCAGGCTGGGGCAGAGGCTTGCTGTTTCTTTAGGCATTTATTGGCATAGTGCCCCACCTCGTTGCAAAAGAAACATTTCACTCTAGTAGAGGAGGTTGTGGAAGGCTTCCTTTGGGGCTGGCTTCCAGAAGAGGTCTTATGATAGCTGGATTTGCTAGATGCTTTTGAAGAGGAGGTCCGAGAGGTCTTGTGCTGAGAGGTCTGAGACTGGGAGGTCCTAGACTTAGGAAAACCCCCAGAATTAAACCTCTATGCTGCCTTCTTCCTCTTTCGGCTTTCCATCTCCTGGAGCTTGCCCTCTTGCCGAATGGCTTTGCTAACAAGTTGCTAAAAATCAGAGTGTTCCTGGGCTACAAGGAGAACTGAAATCTCATCATTAAGCCCTTCCAAGAAGCGCTCTTGCTTAGCTTCATCAGTGGCGATATCACCTGGGGCATATCTGGCCAATTGATTAAATTTATGCAAGTATTCATGGACCGTGCGGCTACCATGCCGCAAAGCGCGAAACTCCTTCCTCTTTAAATTCATCATGCCTGGTGGGATATGAGCACGACGAAAGGCTTGCATAAACTAATCCCATGTGATGGTCTGCGCATCAATGTTAGATTGGCTGAAGTTGTCTCACCACTTGGAGGCTGGTCCATTGAGTTGATGCGAAGCAAAAAAAACCCTCTCATGGTCTGTACATTGCACCATGTCTAGTTTTCGGCTCACTACCCTAAGCCAGTCGTCAGCTTCCATTGGTTCAGTACTGCTGGAAAAAGTTGGAGGGCGCAATCTCATGAACTCTGCAATGTTGGACCTTGGAGGAGGTGGAACCGGAGCTTGAGGTTGGGTTGTTGCGGTTGCTTGCATTGATTGAGTATTAGCAATTGACTGGGAGAGAAAGTTTAACAGCTGAGCTTGATTAGCCATCATTTGGGCCCAGCTAGGACCTTCAACTGGAGGTGGTGGTGGCTGTGAGGCTAGGTCCTGCTGTACACTCCCAACTCCTCTAATTTTGTTGCTCCACCAGACTAGATTCTCGGGTTCTTCTTCAGCTTGTCGGTTCCGATTGCTTGAGCTACCACTACCATTTCTAGTGGTGACCATCTCGCCTGGGCTCCAGAGGCTAAGAAAAGAAAATAGAAAGAGACTAAGGGAGACTGGCAAACACAACCCACTCAGCAAGGAAATCAATCAGAAAGGGCTTTTTCAAAAACTATAAATAAATATCGTTCTACTTGTTACTTACTGCTTTAAGGAGGTCCTAAACACTAGGCCTGACCAAGAGATCACTAGTAGAACTTTTCAAGGGTAACATTAAATTTTGTAAATCGGTGCAAAGAAAAGAACAAGGTAACATTAAATTAAGGTAAGAACGAATACTGAAGGGGAGGTAAGAGTAGAAAGATGACCCAGATAGGAAAAGATCAGTTTATGTTTCTTTGTTCGTGTAAAATAAACTTTTGGAATTCTACAACCATTTTATTAGGTTGTGACCTACAGTCAGTATGCTCTGATACCACTTTTGTAACCGACCCGACCTGGGGTATTCGAGAGGTCCTCCAAGACCTCCTGAAAAGTCTACCAGGACCTCCCAGGAAGTCCTACAGGATCACTCGAAAGAACCTCCAGCACCACCCAGGAGGTCCGACAGGGCCACCTGGAGGTCTGGAGTCCTGACCCGAGGAGGTCGTAGAGCCAGGGAGCACCCCCCAAGACCTCCCACGATCAGACCAGGGGGAGGTCGTGGAGGTCTGAGGCCATCCCAAGACCTCCCACGACCATCCAGAGGAGGTCGTGGAGGGCTGAGATCGCCCCAGGACCACTCACGACCAAGCCCGAGGGTGGTCATGGAGGGCTGGGATCATTCCAAGGCCCCCTGTGCAAACTGAGCTACTCCCAAGGATCATAGCTAGCTCTTCACAGTAAAACAAGAGTGGTAACATCCACAACGTGAGTTTTATTATCAACATAATCAACAAAGTTTCTTACAAAAGCGGACTTGGGCCGAACATAAAATATAAAAGAACAAAAGGGCGATGGTCCATCAGTACACCACAGGCAACTGACTGGAGGCACAACCTAGCCGGATTGGTCTTCTTCACTGTCAAGGTCTTCTTCTGCCAAAAGTTATACTGAGCAAGAGTGATCACAACAACCGTACTCGCAAGTCACACCCGTAGAGTAACAAAATGACATGCATACATGGATATTCAAGGGAAGGCATAATAGGGTTGATTTGCATAAAGCCAAGTTTCTTTCAATTACACATACTAAGTTTCAAGGCAGTAATACCATAACTTAAAATTCTTTTACTCAAATAAAATTTTACAGTTGTATAACATTCATCATCAAGATGGTGAAGGATAGCCTCCTGTCACAAGGCTCCCTGCCCAAAACCAATTTATCCAAAACCTTTTGAAAACAAGTCCAAAATATAACTTTGAGTGGTCTTTGCCAGCACATCTATGACCGTGGACACGACTATTCGAATAGTTTTCACTCTGTAGAGGTTGTACACTTTACCTACATGACATGATTTCTCTAGTTTATTCAGCATCCGTCGATGCCACCTCACACTACCGAAGGTAAGAGGTCTAGAGTTTATGGTAAGGCCTTTACAACGCATCATTCCACCGCAGTCCCTCCTCGCTAAGGTTTCGCTTCCATAGGATAGAAACCCGCTAGAAAAGCCCCCTCTTGCGCCAGTGAGAAATATAGGTTATAAAAGACCATAGGCCATAAAAGACCTCCCACACATCAAAGTGGAACAATTGCGGTAGAACTTTGCAAATTAATTAGCCAAGTCCCACGCCCCATTATGGAGACATGTGGTTGCACGGTGAGGCATAACCCATTATAGGTTTAGCAAAGGGACGTTCAACTGATGGTCCTCAATTGACTAGAGCGACTTCCACAGAACCCATGAGCCTCAACTCTACCCAAGTTGAGCTCGTGCATGAACATGCACCAACCAAGTACCCAATTCGCCCCAGACCAAACCAGTTTTCCTTTTATTTTGCTTTTCAAAACATTTACAAAACCTCCATGGCAACCCAGTGCCATGGTTTAAAACATTTTGACAGCATTGGTCATTTGGCAATAAGATCTCCCAAATCAAGAATTGATCTAAGCATGGATAAGCATATAGTTTGCAGTATCTCTAGTCCATACTAGTGTATCAACTAGGTTTTCATCTATGGTGACAAGGGAGACATAACAATGATAAATCTGGTTGTATACAAGATAACAAGGATAACTAAAGAGTTCCAAAAACAGGGGTTAAACCATTTGCATTGAAATATGCATGCAATACTTAGTTGAAACCAACATAATTAATTTGAGCTAATGGGTTCAGCATGATCAAGAGTATGACTTGCCTTGCTCACTGATTTGAGAGTCTTCCTCTTCAGTGCACTCAAGCTCCTTGGAGTCTTCGCAACCTATACGGGTACAAGAACAAATTCAAGCAAAGCACAAATAAAGAACCAAAAAGGTCTCCAAAAGAACCCCAAAACTTAACCAACAGAAGAATATTATACTTAAAATAGGTTCTTTGGGAGAGGTTCCAACACACTGGGAGAAGGTCCTACGAGGTTGATCTTAGCAAAAGACCGGAGAGGTGGTCTTTAGCAAAAAGGAGCCAAGGGGGAATGCTCTATGCGTAGGGACCAGGGGAAAGATCTTCACCTACAAGCCATAGCGGTCCGGAGGAAATCCAGGAGAAGAGGTCCTGGAAGGATACAATCACTCATGGTGGCGGTAAGAACAAGAATAGAGCAGTACACCGAAAGACTCACCAGGGTCAGCAAAGAAATAATGGAGGAAGGGGAGGTCGAGGGCAATAGCGGGGGTTGAAGCCGGCGCCAAAGCTCCAGTAGGGCCTCCAAGGTGGAAACACAGCAAAGACGGTCCCTGGCAGAGTTCTTGGCAACAAGGTCTCCCCACAAAGCCGCTGAGCAAGAGCCAAAAGAGCTAAGTGCGAAAAAGGTGAGGAAGAAAAGCTACTTGGGCTTATTATAGCCAAAATAAAGAAAGAAAACACTAGAAGCATACGTGTCAAAGATAAGTGTGAAAAATAGGTCAAAGGTAGGTGAGTGACAGGGCAAGTGTCACCACCAATTTGGTGAAGGACAAAAGAAAAGGACAATGTATGCTGTTACAGGAGGGGACAAGGAAAGGTAATAATGGTGCCACTAAGTGACTACATTCAGAGTAAGCAGCCACGTACATGGCCGCCTTTAATGCAACATGACATGCATTAAATGCACAAGGTACTTGTGTGGCGGAGAAAAATGAGAATGGATAAGACTAGTAAATGGGACGAGTCAAACTTAGGAATAGTTTAGTCAAGGATGGAGGTCCTGACTCGCAAGAGAGGTCTTTGAGGAGGTCTGAAAGACTTAGGAGGTCCTGTGGGCTAGGAGGTCCTAAGGATGGGGGAGGTCCTGAGGACTGGGTCGACAAGGGGAGGTCCTGAGAAGTTAAATTCGAAGGAAGGCCTAGACATAGAGGCACACCCGAACCAGGAGGAGGTCTGAGCCACAAAAGAGATCCAGACCACCCTTATCACAGAGGAGGTCTAGACCACAGAGAATGTCTAAACCAAACACAACACAAAAAGAGATAGGCTGAGGGGAGGACTGGCAAGCATATAGGGGAGGAGGCAACACCATGCTCAACCAACTCCAACTGAACCAAGATTTTGGAATTAATTGAAGTTTTGTCTTTGACATTTAAAACTCTTTCAGAAATCTTAGCTTAAGCTTTGAACTCTCATCAAAACCAAATGGTTCTATTTTGTTTTGAAAATTCGAATGGTTTAGAAAAATCAGGGTGTTACAAGTGCCTTGACATCTTCCTCCATAGCCTTTCGCCACTTAGGGCCTTATGTTGCTTCTTCATAAGAAGATGGCACGATAGGTATACACTCATCAACAAGGGAAACATTAGCGTACATTGGGTTGGGGTTTTGTTTCCTTGTTGATCTTCGTATCTCATGTGTAGGCTCCACATCCTCCATTTCTTTTAGACGAAGTACCTCAGGTATAGGTTGATGTATGCCAATCTTCCATGGACTCTTGGCCTTGTTAGCCGTTAGGTGAGCTCTCTTCAATTTCACTTGGAATAGATGCTTGCTCCTCACCTTCTGCCTTAATTTATTCTAGAGCCTCCTCCAAGTCATGAGATTTGGGAATCTCGATCTTCTTGGGAAACCACCATGAAGAGGCTTCATCAAGCACAATATTTCTTGAAGTATGGCACTTGCTTGTGGTTGGATCGCAGCACCTCTAGCCTTTTCGGGCATCATCCTAGCCGACGAAGATGCACTGAATCGCCTTCTTGTCGAACTAAAGTGATCTGACATGAAGACATAAGACACAACTAAATACCTTGAAGTGGCTGACGACTAGCTTCATCTTCCACAATTTCTCGTTTGGTGATTTTAATCCTAATCTTGCTTATGGTAGCCTATTAATCACATAGGCTACAGTCCTGATACACTAGGCCCAGCATCTTCTCGGTACATTCTTGAGCTAGGGTAGCGCCAGGCCGCACACCACCAGCATTGGACCGTGCACTGCCAGCACCGGGTCGTGCATAGAGGAGTTCACCCATGTCTACTTCCCTCCAATCTTCCACTTCTCCCATGATGTTCACCCAATCTAGTATGGGGTAACTTCCTATTCTTCCCTCGGGTTTTTGGGGATCTTGCCATCTAATTGATTGTCTAATCTTTGAAGCTATGGTACTTTTGCTTTGATTAGTCTACTTGATAGTGCATTATTTAGTTGATCCTAGGATCAGCTTGTTAGTTGCTATATTGAAGCATGGTGTTTGGATTTAGTCAACCGGTCTGTATCAAGTAGTGCAGGTCTTGCCGTTTTAGATTAACTATAGTACGTGATAGGTGTGAAGGTGAAAAGAGCGGTATTGATATGTAGGGTGAGAGCTATCTTAGCTTAGTACCAATTCATAGATTGATTTGTCTTTTTGCATGCAAATGAACCTAGCCTTGGGGAAGAATCGTTTAGACTTTGGGAAACCTAGTTAATTTCAAGTTCCGGTGTTAGTTGCTTTAATTCAATCTTCATACATCTTCTGTTAGTAGTAATAGTCTGCCTTAGTCATGATCCCATCTGTTCCCTATGATTCGATACCCTGGAGTACTCTAGGTGAAAAGCTATAGCTAACTCGTGCACTTGCGGTCAAATTAATTGCACGTATGTTGCGTCAACAAGTTTTTCTGGTGCCGTTGCCGGGGAATAGATTAGTTTTACGGTTAAGGTTTTGTTATTACTAATGCTCTTTTTCCTACCCCATCTTTCTAGTTTTTGTTTTGTTTTCTTTTGCAACAGTGAATTCTGCAGGTTCATCCAAGAGCTTGTGGGAGTATTCGGCAGGCACCATGTTCTGGTTATTGTGCTCCGCCGAAATCAGCTGCAAAGTTGGAGGCCGAGGAGTACTTTCTCAGGCAAGAAAGGAGAGAATTTGTATCACCGTATTGCGACGTTCAAATCTTTTCGCAGCACCTTTCAACACCATGGGATACCCGCAGATTGGTACAAATAGATATTATTCCCCTTCTCGCTCAGTGGAAAAGCAAAATCATGGTACACTCTGAATGTGGACGCTTTAAAAGGTAACTGGTAAGAACTTATGAAGAATTTTTGCATGAGATTTTTCCTGTTACCTAGAAATCTAGAATTCAGCAGCTTAGGCGTGATATTTTGAATTTTACTCAATTACCTGATGATACGCTTAGCCAAGCATGGACGAGATTTCATGAATTGCTTACCACTGGTCCTGACCTAGGAATAGATAACCACGTTATTATGCAAACTTTCTATATGTCTCTGTCCGAGAGATTGGCAGAATATTTGGATGCATCCGCAGGTGGTTCCTTCCTTGAGTTAAAACCTAGTAAAAGCAAAGAGGTTCTCGAGCGTATTGCAGGAGTTCAATCCATGAGGAGCACTTGGGTAGAATCAGATGATGAAGATGATGCTGAGGGATATTTGCAGAGATCCCAAAGCTTTAGTTCATGAATGCTGGGATGGAGATTCATGGAATATCAAATTTAGGAGATCCTTTGGGAAGGCCGAACTCAGAGATTGGGAGTGTCTGATGGGCTTGTTGCAAGGAGTCGATATTCAGGAAGGAGAGGATGAAATTAAATGGGCTCTTGACAAAAAAAGGTATTTACACAACAAAATCAATGTACAAGTTCATGAGCTTCGGTGGGATTGTTAATGTTCAGCTGAATGAGCTATGGAAAGTTAAGATGCCATTGAAAATTAAAATTTTCTTACGGCAGCTTCTGCAAGATAAAATTCAGTCTAGGGATCAACCTAAGAAAGGAATGGCCCAGGGGACGGGAATTGCTTGTTATGTGGAGAATCTGAGAATGCAGATCACATTATGTTCAAGTGCCCAATTGTTGTCTTCCTTTGGACAAGTCTGAAGGAGGCCCTTAGGGGAGCTTTTGCCCTAGTTCTTCTGCTGATTTCTTGGGGTGGTTGAGATCAGAGAAAGGGAGCGTGAGGAAATTAGGTTGGCGTGGGCTTGCTGCTGCTTGCTGGGCGCTCTGGAAGACTAGGAATAGCATGACTTCTGAAAGGAAACTAGTCAAACGTCCAGTTGACGTCCTCTTCAAATTTGTCTCTTTTCTGCAGAAATGGAAGCCGCTATGGAGTGACAAGAACCGTGGCCATGTAGACCAAGTTTGCGCAGCTATCAGGATAAAATCGCTGATCTGAGAGGAGGAGAGAACGCTTAGTTGTTTTGGTTGTTCGTTGTTCGTTAGTTTGGATTGATCTCTGTTATTGCAAGCTGATTTCCCCAGCATCCCTCTCTGTAACTCTCTGAATCTTCCGCTTTATGTCAATAAAGTGGGACGTAATGGCCTTTTATCTAAATAATAATAATTTACGTGCGCATTAGCATTGCTCATCCAAAGTGCTTGCTCGCTTTAGTGCTCACCAGCCAAGTACATGTCCTACCCATCCTTGATATATCGTTCCCTCATAATGGAGAATAATGGGAGACAGATAGTAGTGCGTTGTTTAACCAAACCGTATCCTGATAACACAGATTGATAGATTAAAGGATTAATTCCTTATATGTTACTGGAATTTTGCGAAATCCCTAATTGTGTATAGATATATTGGGTCAACATATTAGAGCTCATATGTCAGTAAAACAATGAGTTGCATATAAGGGATGAGGTGAACTTTCAGTGATATATAAAAATTCACCCTAGATTAGAACCGTGTAGCCGTATAGGTGTGCTGCAAGAGGCTGTTATTGTAATTATTTTCGTCAGATGAGAACCAAGTCTTACTTGGTGGTGGTTATACCCCAGCCTATCAGGGTTCAAACTCCAAGTTTGACTCTGCGTGTCTCATTTAGAAGGATTTTCTTTCAGTGGGAGGCGATGTGCCCCTCGCAAGCGAGACGCCGGTGATAACTTCGTCGTTTCTTTGTCGAAGCCCGTTCGTCCAGTCGTATGTGTGAGTGCTTGCGTGTGGTGTTGTACATGTGTATGATCGCCTATATATTGTACTGGGTGTTTAGTAAAAAATTATTATTTTCGTCAGATAACTCGATTGCAACCATGCAAGAGGCAGTTATTGTCTAACGGACTGTTAATTAGTGCCGATGAGAACAATATTCAAACTGTTGTTTTATATATATATATATATATATATATAAAGATACGTACAATCATAACCATATATACACCTTATGTATATGGGCTCTCTGTAGTGGGCTACATTGCCGCAGCTAGTACACGACGGCCTGATAAGACTCGAACCTGTTCGATCGCAATAATAGTGGGCGGGCGTATGTAGCGGGCCCAACGTCACATATGCATGCATGGGATGCGACAGTACGTAGGTGACTTGCCTCATGAACATTGCATCTTGGGCCAACTAACTCTACCGACGTGCTGTCGTTCCGAGGCGTGTGCTAAGCGGCGCACTCGCGCGTTATGTGATGTACACGTGTATCGTGGTGTCTGCGCACAGAGGTGGAGGCAGTGTTAGGGCTACTTGGGCTCTAGCCCCGTCTCCGGCCGATGGACCCTAGGTACCGGCGCGCTTGAATTTTGGGTGTGTAGGGCGCACATAACCGGTAGAAATCGAGCATCTCGGCGTCTGAAGGAAGGAGGATAAGTGTGGGCAGTGGGCTCTTTACTGACCATCTAATATATTGATGAGCCGCTGTTTTGTTGTTTGTTGGAGGCCTAATCAGTGAAAAATGTCTCCTACTCTGCTAGTTGCTCACCGTTGCATAGTGCGAACCCTGAACGCACAAGCATGCTTGGCGTTGGTAGCAGCTCAGAGATGGCGCGATGGCTCGGCAAGGCCGCAAGAGTGCGGCGGCACGACAATCGACCCCACACTCGGCAGCCAGCCAGGTAAGGTGATTTCTGGTTTTTTTTGGTCAATAGTAATTAGTGTGTCACTGGATATATCCTTAGTATATTTGTTTCAGGTTAGCTTTAACACATAGACACCATCTCTATTTTTATCCTGACTTCACCACCGTCTGCGCGCGTCTCCCTTCTGGTCGAAAAAACTCTAATGGCGTTGTCCTGTCACACATGCTACTGTGACTGTCACTGCTAACTAGTCCGTCATTTCCTGCTCACCCTATCTTTCTGCTGCGACTCGATCGTTGTTGCAGCTGTAGCCTGTAGGCGATCGATCGATCGACGACGTCGCGTCTGTTCTGTACAGTCTAGTGAACTGGATTCCTCCTGCAGTTTGTGAACTTGTGACGCTCGAGCTAAGCTTAGCTGCTAGTGCTGTCCCTTATCCTTGATTAGACTCTCTACCCTGCAGGCTCAGTGACTGTAAATCATTGTTGTATATGTCGGTTGACAGTTCCACTGCTGAATGGCCTTACTGTTGAGAACATGTATGTGCACAGTGTCTAGGACATGCTAATCTATCTAGCTGGCCTTTCCTTTTCTTTTCCAGACCAATATGACAATTAACATGACAAGTACGCTAAGCCTAACTAGTACAAGTTTGTAGTCTAGCTAGCTAGGGTTCTTTCTGAAAGATATATATGGCTGTTGCTGTTGTTGTGTGTTAGTAGGATGGTAGTGGTGGCCTGTGGAATCTGGATAAGAATAGGTTGCCCCTGTTGTGCAGCCTGGACAAAGCTTCCTTTTTGGGGCCAACAAATGCAATGGAATCGACATCACGCAATGCATGCATGAAAGAGTCCCTTTGAAGGAGGATTTTGTACTCTTGTTCCAACAACCGACGGACTGCGTGCATATATGCATGCCTCCTTGCTTAGCTAGCTTGTGGTGCGTACTGTAGGGCTAACTACTGTTGGCATTGTGCCTGGTCCCTGTGGAGCATATATGCGCTAGCTGTTTGCGACTTCGCGGTATTTGTGGTGCACCTTAATTCAGTGGCGGAGCCAGAAATTTTGTGATGGGTGCACATTTCAAGGATTAAAAAAAAAATCTTGTACGGCATATAAGTAATTTTACAAGTGCAACCCAATTACATAAAAAGTTTAAAATTAGTTAATAGTGCAATACAAATAGTTCAAATAAAATCTTACATGAATAAAAAAAGTCCTAAATAGCTAATGAAAATCACAATACCATACGACGCGATCTCATTCCTTGGAAACACTTGATTATATCATCATCTCTTGCTATTTTCAAGAACAAAAGTCACGAGATAGGAGACATTCAAGATCAGACAGATTGATGGCATAATGACATTTAGATAATTAGATTGGCTGTGTATAAACTACAAAAGTTGTTCTGAACTTCTGATCAAATGCAATCCTGAAGCTTTACTCCATCCATCACTATTTTCTATGCAGTGTTAGTGTATCAGTATAAAACAAGGCCACAAGGGTTACTACTCTTAGTTTCCTAATTCTCTTCATCTCTTGCTCTTGCCTTTCGGGCCTTGGGGGCAATCAGAAATGGAGCCACCAACAGCCTGGCGCTGGCTCCCTCGGTCCCTCCTGCGCCGCCGTGCCGCACTCGGCCGGCTCGGCCTCTGGCCACTGGCCGCCTCGCCTGGCCCGGTGCCGCTCCGGCGCTCCTCCCTCTGCGGCCTAGCGCCCTAGCCCACCTACGCCGCCCCCTCCCCCAAATCCAAACATCCAATCCCGGATCCCAGAGAAGAGCGTCCACGACGGCGACGGACTGGCGGAGGTCCTGCCGTCCCGGAGCCGGAGGAGGAGGTCAGGAAGAGAAGCAAGGAGGCGCTGCCGGCTGCCCTACCTTGGTGACGGTTTTGCCGTGTTGGTGGCCTGGTGGGAACCGCCGGCGCCTTGCGATGCCCGAAGGCCGAAGCCGAGGCCGAGCAATGGCCTCTCGACGAGGCGGCGTCCTCGGCGGCGGCGCGGACTGGCGGAGCCGTGGAGGAGGGTCCAGGAGGAGGCGGTGTGCGGCGGCGGAGGGGGAGAAGCAAGGAGGCGGCGTCCTCGGCGGCGGAGGAGAAGTAAGGAGGCGACGGACTGGCGGAGGACGGGAGGAGGATCCAAGAGGAGAAGCAAGGAGGGAGGCGGGCGGCGTCGGTAGGAGGAGAAGCAAGCTCCAAGGACTCCTGACCCCCTGAGGTCCTGACCTAGAGATGGAGCGTGTTGTTGGTGGGCTGAATCGGGGATTGAGCTGAAATTGGTGCCAACTGTTGATACATATAGATAATAAAAAAAGTATGCAATTTTTTTGGGGTGCCCGTGCACCACGGGCACCCCCTGCCACCGCCCCTGCCTTAATTAGCTATATATGCTTCGTTCGAAGGACGTGTTTGGAAGCATAGAAATTTTTACAGGGAACCATAAATTATCGTGGCGTGTTCCAAATGCGGCCGCGCATTTGTATGTGTTGGACCGAATTAGCTATTAGAGTGGGTGGAATAAGAGCCACCTGTTTTTCACCTCGGCGGTATTTAACTTTCTTTTCACTCCAAAAGCTATGAAAGTTATGAAGATCAAAGCTGTAAAATCACAACGGAGTCTCGCGTTGAAACCGAAAAACCCCGAGCTCAACCTTTCTCAGCCGGTCGACCACCGAGCTGGCCGGTCTAACCGCTCCGATCTGATCAGTGGCCCGTCTGATCGCTGGGAGGCCGGACTGATCGCCGACTGCAAGTCAGCAGCCCAAATGATCCACAAAACAATATGACTTTTGATCCCATGATCCAAATCCTCTGAGATTTCAAACATAGCTCATAAAGACGATCATGAACCTATTCCAATCGACGATCGAGATGATCAAAGCAAAGGTTCCACGAATTTCTTGATTAAGGTCGAGAAGGCTAAAAAACCGAGGAAAACCAAAACTTGAGCCAAGAGCTTGCTCGTGGGTGAAAGATAGTCAAGATGATATTAGATCAGATACCACAAGTCCTAACAAGATAGATCACAGCAAAAGACCTAACCAAAATTCTTGGAACATAAAAACCCCAAAAATATCAAAGAGAGAACAAGAAGAAGATAGAAACGGGTTAAGCCTACATACAAACGGATCTACACTTACACATGCTTCTTAAAGCAGATGACGATCTGGGTCTCCCGAATCTGTCTCTTCGTGATCTTCTTCTCTCTTGACCTAAATCACCTCTCCTTTGTGTTGTCTTGCGCCACGATTTCTCTAAGGTCACCAACCCAGTATTTTGACGAAGATAGCAAAATACACCTTTTCAATCCTTTTCCAAGGCCAAGGACAATCAACATGAAGCAATCACATGCTTCGTCACGCGTAGGTTCATTAAAGGTTCTCTTCATGCCGATAAATCTCTCCCATCCCACTCCCACAAGAACTACTATAGCACTTGCACCAGTCCAAGCCACTTGATGCAACCATTGCACCGAACTTCTTGTTCAGATATTCTTGTCCATCTTGCGTCATGCTTAAGTTCATCTTGCGTCAGACCACTTCCACACTCCGAAAAGCACCCCCTCTGGACTTTTCAGCAAAACTCTATCTAGTTTCGCATCCAGTCTCCATTGTCAATGGCATCTAGTGCAAACACATCATCAAAAACTCCCACAGGCCGGTCATACTGCCCCCCAGGAACGGTCAGATCACCTGTAGCTTGACAACAAATCCGACAATTTGTTAAACCAATGTTTTGATCTCCAAACATCTCGACACCGATGTCAATTGTTCAACACTAAGATTGGGATGATCTCCACATCATGTTAGTATAGATGGGCCTTGTAGGAGTAGTGTCTAGGAACAGATCCTGGAACTATGCTATAAAGGACAGCCTGCAGGCAAGATCTGAGGTTCTACCCTCCAATCCTTTTTTTCCACTGCAGATGCCCCAAGTGCTTGCACCCTGGGTCCATCGTCCAATCATCTATACTAGATGCATGGGCTGCACATATGCTTCTACAGAAACATAACTCTCTTGGTCTTGGGCCACCTCTTCTTCTACTCTCTTTTATGTTGTCAGCCGTCACTTCTCCGATCCTTTCTAGTTGTAGGCTTGCCGCTAGGCAGCCAGCTAGCCTAGCTCGATCTCATCTCTCTGGCATAGTGGCATCCATCGAAACATATCGATCTATGATCTATCTTAGCACCTGCGCTTTGTTGCAACTCATTTAATTTGCAGCTAGGTATATATAGGCGATTAGCGATTTAACATGCCTGTCTGTGACAGTAGTGATGATCAATCTGACAATAAGCCAGTGACCCTCATGCATGCATGCATATATGCATGGTGCTCTGTCCACTATTTCTTGGAGTAAGTCTTTTGTGTCGATCGATGGACAATCTGATGATCCTGTCCGATCCTGGTATTTTGAATGGTAGCTAGGCATCATATATTGCCCAATACATCATAATCAAAGTAAGCCATATAGCCTGTGCAGGAGACCACTGTGACAGTTAGTACTTGACATCTCCGTATTAATGCTAGTGTGCACTCAGGCTCAGGAGGTAAGGGTAAGACTGATATCTACTCTGAATGCAAGCAACGTTTCTTATTGAAAGTGGCCATGCATGGTGGAGCTGGAGTTTGGGCAGAACTCTTTTTTGAGTTTTGATCGGTTGAGTGTCAAGCAAACTTACCGTGCATGTGCATGCAATGGAATGAAGAGGCTGGAGAAAGATTCTGTTGTTCCCAGATTATACTTACTGAAGTCTGCTTTGTAGCAAGGCTTTTGCACAATCATTTGGGCACTGATTGATGCTAGCAATCAAGCTGGTCCCTGCTCGCAGTTTCAATTTCAGATTATAATTGGGCCCTTTAAAAAAGATGATCGATCTTCTGTTCGCGGCGGTGCATGCATGGATACCTCAAGCTTTGTGAGGTTCCCTAGCAAGCTAATGGTCGCCAGAGCATCAAATTTTGTTCCAAAGTAACTTAAAATTGATATGATTTACACGAAAGGTGTGTTCGCTATATCTTCAGTTAATACAGACGGGTTCAGGTCCCTTTGTTGATTCTGAGGTTAGAAGTTAGAACTGTACACTGCACATGCCTACGAGGAACATATATGTACAGCAACTGGGATAAATCCCTTTGTTAAAAATAGGTATGATGTTGGAGAATATATGTCCAAAATTTGTCGATTATTGCCTTGTGACTAGCTAGATAGCAAAGAATATATGCCATGTCCTTGCAAATGATCACAAATCCAAATATTAATACGTCCTCTTGACACAAGCTTTTCTCACATGCTACATATACAATCCCCTAATTCCTACCAAAAAAGTGATGTGATCACTGCAACTCGTTGCTCTCCAAATGTAATATCGATCGTTGTAGTGGTTTGACGTATCAGAAGTTCAGAACCAAAACCGGATGAGGCCGAGTTCTTCCTTTTGACAAATCCAACCTAGCTCAGAGAGAGAATTTGTGGATATATATCTTGCCAAGTCGTGCTAGAAAAACTGTGGGCGCTAGCTCATGTATGTGTATCACTTTTGGAGAGTAGGCATCAACAAGGTCCTGAAATAATGGTGATTAGGTGCAAGATCGGCTTCTGTGGTGGTCCATGACTATTACTAATCAAAGAACTAGCTAGATTTGAACATATCATTTGATGCGAATGGCATCGGTTTAGGCTTTGCATGCTGTTCTGTTTTGACTGATCACAATTAAGAAATTGCAGAAAACTCTAGCATGCATGATGGGAAGAAAATCAGCGATCAAGAGAAGTTTGCATGTGCTGGGTCGTTGGTACCATCCAAGCTATACAGATAGCTCAAAGTTTGTAGCCTTTATCCTCTCAAAGTAATGCTGGCGGTTCATGTGAATCGTATACTTTTGCTCATGCAAGCTACTTTCTCTCTTAAAAGGTTTTAGAATTAAAGTGCGTTTTTTTAGTCTTTCGTTTTGGTTTTCGAAGTTTTGTGTGATTGATATTGCAAAATGAGCTTGACGCATCAACTAGTAAAAAAAACCCTTAAAACAAGAAAAGATGGCCAGCAATCCTATATTCACAGTTTTTTTTACACAACTGAATTACAGACACAGGTAGTATCAAAACCATATCCCAATTTTTTACTACCTAGACGTGGATCAAAAGTTTTCAAACAGAAGTACTATTCATCAGTCGAATGGTAATTTTTGTACAAATCATTTGAATTTTTTTACCATGTGATTTCCTTGAAGATTTATGCTCCGGCCGCCGTGGTCATCTTGGCAGCGACGGCAAGCTAAGGCAAGGTTCGCCGGATTAAGGATCAGATTCACCGGGACCCATATTTAGAGGGAAACTAGGGCGGCAGGAGGACCAGTGGTGCCGCCGTCCACAGGTCAGAGGAGGGTGGTGGACAGTGGACGGCAGCACTAGAAGGCCACGGTGGCGCGGGGGCAATGGAGGTTGCCGAAGGCAAGAGAGGAGAAGGCAGGCGGCGCAGCGGTGGGGACGAGGAGGCAGATGGTGGCAGATGGGGGATGCCGTTAGCAATAAGCCTCCGCTTGCCTACGGTCTACCCCACACTCCTTCCTATCTACTATTTTGTTCCTCTCCCTTTCTCCCAATTAAAACCATTACGTACGTGAAGCCCTTCGATTTTGTTGCTTGCTTACAAATCGAATCCTACCTAAAATACAATGGTCCTACCCTCCTTATTCCAGGCTTCCACTTGAACCTCAATCTCTCTTGTTGTTAATCACTGTGTGATTACACACTACATGCGATTTCTCTATAATCACCCAGAGATCGATGAACTGGCCAATTGTTAAAGATTAAAAGGAGCAATTGCCTCTGATGTTCTATGTAACTCGTCTAATACTACTGTGCTTTTTTACCTTTGACTTTGCCACTAACTTTTTTGGTTTCTTTTTCCCCAAATAAAATAACTGTTGTTGTCTACCAGTACGAAATATTAATGCTGATCTTTTGATATCTGATATGAGTAATGAACTGACAAGGAAAGAAAGTTTGAAAGAAAAGGATTATAAAGACCATGGGAGCAAACTCTCAAAATTTTGGTGCACGATGTGGTTATGCCTAGATGATTCCTGCAGCAATCAATGTCCCAACGAGACAGGAATACGACAAAGACGAGGATATACAGACGCCTCGCAACTACCAAGTGGGGCCAGTAGTACTCTCTGTGGCACATAAATATACAACGGTACACATAATTATTGTGTATACTAACTCTCTATATCAGCTGTAGACATCACTATAGATAGCTCATACAATGGGTTATTTTTTCACTTGCTTTTATAGATGATACAATCTTTTAATGTTTTTATGGACCTAAGACATTTCCTCCTTAGTTCTGGTGATACAGTTGACTACAGGATTGTAGACAACATATTTCTCTATTTATTCTCTTTCTTCCACATCAGCTTAAATCCTACGTAGCAGATACTATAGATAGCTAATGTAAACCTATTGTACATGACCTAATTCCGAACAAAGTGCTCTCGTGGACATAGGTGTGACAATTCGCAAGTTGTGATTTCTAATGATCTTTTCTCCTTCGGGACGAAAGGCCACGTGAGCATAGTGAAGGGATACGGGTAGGCTACGCTAGCTACCAATTCAAAAATTCTACTACATAAACCAGGAAGTCATGCAAACAAAATATCATAGATCGTTACCACTAGATGCGCAGTGTCCACAAAAAAAGTTAGAGTAGCATGATCCAACGTCGAGCCCATTTTGTAATGGTCGTAGTCGATCGTCCAACATCCTCGATGTCGATTGTCTTCTCCAGCAACTAATCGAGTTTCTTGTGAAGTCATGGATCGTCCTCGAGCACAACAGCAACCGCAGTAGCGCCTCTACGGTATCCACATATCTAGAGAATGAACACCATACGCCGGTGTGCTAGTACCAACTCGCACGGCAGGGTTCTCTCGAGAAGATGGCGGCTAGGGTTCTGGTGGAACAACTCACATGTATCGCATGTCTCCCAATAGCCTCAGGCATCTCCTTATATAGTGCCCATGACAGATCCTATCCGAACACGTTTTGTTCCAACCCGTTAAGTGTGTGATCCTATACGTTCATGAGTATTCGGTTGTGGCTCGGAAAATTTTTCGACCACGAGTCGTTAGCATCTCCTAGCAGAACATAACGATTCCCGAATACACATAAATTATATCGAACGAACCTTAATACAATATGATCTACGACCAGATCCTTATCACTTATGACTAGATCGTATCTCCATATGACCGGTTCATACTTAATCATAACCAGCTCGTAACTCCTTACAACTAGTTTGAGACTACTTAGTGATCATGTTCGACCATTCTACGACCAGCTTATCTCCATACAACTAGTCTGTATCTGTCGAACTAAACGACCTTCTCGTGTATTCTCCCTTTGCCTCAAGATATCTGATTGAACTCCAGGTGAGATGTTATGTCATCCATGGACTATTCAATACTTTCTCAATCAAGTGACGGATAACAAGATGTGGTCGACTTTTCGAACACTAGTGGCATGGTCATGCATTTTATTTATCTGACCACATCGAGGGGCCCAGAGATATCTCTCTTGTTATGTTAGGAGAGGCAAATCTCATATCTGACCAGTCACATTCCTTGGCATATTTCATAGCATACCCGAAAGCTACATTTATAACTACCTAGTAATAGAGTAGCGTTTGGTAACCCCTAAGTGTACTATTATACATGTAGAAAACCATGCTGATCTCAGGTCTAAGTGACGAGGATCTAATAATCCTCATTTTATTATCCCATAATCATGTAATATGACGTCACATGGCATACCCCTTAATATTATAAGGGAAGAGCAAGTCAGGTAGTCGTAAGTTCTTCTACGACTACCCCCTAGTCGTAAGCATTTCTACGACTATAGTGTAATCGTAAGTCCTGCTACGATTACGTCTGGTCGTAAGTCTTTCTACGATCAATACCCAGTCGTAAGCTCTTCTACGACTACCCCCCTAGTCATAAGTTCTGCTATGACCAGCTCTGCTATGACTTCCTCACGACTAACTGGGTCCACTCGTCAGAAGGCTCATTTAATGGTGAGAATCCTAGCAGTCAAAATACGTAGTTATGCCTGACATAACTACAGATAATTCTCCACTATCTCTGACTGATAACCATTTGACAGCATGGGGAGGTTACTACTCCAGCAATTACTCTCATTATTACGCAATAATGGGCGACTAATTAGCATGGAACGACAATAGCCACCACTGCGTAGTATAAATAAGGTGTCTATTAGAGATAGGGAGGAGAGGCGAATTGGGAGAAAGAAGAGTTCAGTCAGTAGGAGCATGATAGCGAGACCCTCTACTGATTGTAATCCATATACCCAATACAAGATACATAGGAGTAGGGTTGTTATTCTCACCTGAGAAGGCCCGAACCTGTATAAAAATCCCCGTGTCTCTTTTGTCTGCGTGATCAATTGTGGAGACCCCCCGAATCAAACAATCTTTACGTAAGATCGGTTCTAAAACACCGACAGTAAGGATTATACATCATCATTATTTGAGACCAACTAATGACACATAAAATCATAACAATCTCAATAGTGTCTCAAGGTGGGTCAATCCAACACCATATTCTCTAACATATATTCACATTATTGATTCGATATCCCCATATCCATAATTCACAGACGACTGTGATAATCGTAGATATCATAGACGGTTATTGTTAAGAATCATTGTGAATTATCACAGACGATTTTATTTACAAATCGTCTGTGATGGTGCAATGTCACAGACGACTCTTAATAAGAACCATCTCTGATACTTTTGTTTTATTGGGCGGGGAAATAAAAATTTGGACTTAATCGGCGGGCTGCCAAAACTCGCTTTATATTAACCGGTTTGAGTTTTCTTTCAGTCCAGATTGTCATATTCAATCGCGAGATTTGGGAGGCTGCAAACAAAGTGAACCCTCCCCCCCCCCCCCGGGAAAAGGTTGTTTAGAGCCTCAAAACAGCTTTCGAAGTTTCAGCACCTGTTTTCGCTAGTCGTTCACCGTCCAGTTTGAGTTTTCTTTCATTCTAGATTGTTAGATTCATTCGTGAGGCTCGGGAGGCTCCAGACAACGTAAAAACACCAAAAAGGTCGTTTAGGGCCTCAAAACAGCCTTCGAAGTTTCAGCACCCGTTTTCACTAGTCGTTCGCCGTCCAGTTTGAGTAGATACCGTAGAGATGCTACAGCAGTTGCTGTTGCGCTTGAGGACGATGAGCAATCTTCACAAGGAATTGTAGAGGTTGCTGGAGGAGACGATTGACTCGTAAGAAGGCTGGACGATTGGCTACGACTTCTTCACCGACGCGCTCTTCGTTGGATATGTCTGCTCTAACTATTCTTCCGCTGCACTACGCGTCTGGTGATAACGATCTATAATCTCTTGCTTGCATGGCTTCTTAGTTTACGTGGTAGAGATTTTTGAATTGCCAGCTATCGTAGCCTACCCGTATCCCTTCAGATACAACATAAGAAACCCGATGCAAAAGACGATTGGTTTGCAACATCTAAAAAAAATCAAATCTTAGATGCAAACCAGATAAAAAAGACTTGTTTGTAAAAAAAAACATCTCAAAAAATCTCAGATGCAGAACAGGGGTTGGTTTGCAATATTTTTTCAACGGTCGCAACATTTTTTCATCGTGTCGCAACATTTTTTCCGTCAAAGAAGAGGTGATGGGGAGGATACAACATAAGAAACCAGATGCAAAAGACGATTGGTTTGGAACATCTCAAAAAAATCTCAGATGCAAACCATATACAAAAAAGACTTTTGTCAAAGAAACATCTCAAAAAAATCTTAGATGTAGAAGAACAGGGGTTGGTTTGCAATATTTTTTTTCTACGTGTGCAACATTTTTTCATCAAAGAAGAGGTGACAGGGAGGATACAACATAAGAAACCATGGAAGGAAGAACACATAAAATCATGCGCTAGGTTACATCGGTAAGATATGCACATAGTGTTGAATACCGAAGTAGAACAACTCACCAACAGCGGCAGCAGCATTGCTACCTACAGGAGTAGACTTCAACTTTGGGTTGGTTGGGGCAGCAAACTTGAGGAGGGAGTCAGGAAGTAATCAGAGGGAGGCAAATGGCACAGAACGAAATGAAATGGTTGGAATTAGCTACCCTCTAGGAGTAGTACTACAAACAAATATGGAGTCTGGGGACAGAGCAACTAGTAAGCATGTGCTCGGTGATGTGGGTTGGGGAAAAATCGAAGCATATCCTGGGTGAAGTGGGTTGGGGGGGAAAATCGAAGCAAGAGACCAGGATGTGGGAAGAGATGAGCATTGAGTGGTGAAAGCAACTGGTGGGGTTATTGAGTGGTGAAAAGGATAGCCTGGTGGCCCGTGGCGCGATGTCCGTTTTTTAGTCATTCATCCAGATGTATGCGTCATAGCATTAGCCAAAAAATTATATACCTACACATTTCTGGAACCGAATTAATGTTTTTATAGGCACCAAAACCTCACAATAAATTCACGCCAAGGATTTTGCATGCAAATCCCCCTTGGTCTTACCCATGGAAAACTCTATTGCCGAAATTTCGCCGGTGGCGGATACTGGCGTTATCAGTGGGTTCAATAAAAATTCATACCGGGCAAAAAAATTTACATTTATCTCATTTTCATTCAAATTCAAATTTTAATTCAAAATTTAGATAAACTTCATCTTTATATCTAAAAATTAAATTTCAATTTAAAATTTTCATTCAAAATTTCACCAATAAATCCGATAACCGATGGGGTCCGATAAAATTTCCACACCAATATAGTTTTCGGTCGTGTTACCTCCCCTAAAAGCTTTGTACTCCTATGCGTCACTCTCTCCCCCTCATTTAAGACATTTACAGGTTACCTTTCACCGAATCACCGCGAGAAGTTACTACCGCTCCCTTCCCAGCCACCACCGCCTCCACAAAATTTTTTTAAATAATCTATTTTTTATTAGAAATTGCAAATTTATTCTTGTGACTTTTTTTTACAGGATTATACTCCTGTTGCCTAACGGTTGGGCGACTAGATCCAGTCACCCAACAGAAAAGCGATTGACCTACTGTCGCCCAACCGTTGAGCATTTAGACTGCAGTCAACGAACCGTTGGGCGGCAATAATTGCAGTCGCCCAACGGTTAGGCGATATATGCTATCGCCGAACCGTGAAGCGACAGGAAGCTCCAGTCGCCGAACCGTAGGGCGACTGGATGGCCTATATAAGGACCCGCGCGTGGTCCCCCCGGGCGAGCGAGCAGAGAGAGAAAACAGAGATCGAGCGCGTGAGGAGGAGAAGAAAGAAATAGGAAGAGGGAGAAGAAGAAGACTTCGTCTGTGAGGTCAGTTTTTTTACTTTGTAGTGTATATTTTTTAGTAAGTAAATAGTTTATGTAGTTAAAATAGTAGTATAAGTAGCACATGTAAGAAATTTTAGTTAGAGAAAAAAATTAGAAAATCAAAACGTTGTTAATTTGTATGTAAGTAGCAGCGATAGAAAAATAGTTTATGTAGTTAAAAATAGTAGTATAAGTAGCACATGTAGGAAATTTTAGTTAGAGAACAAAAATTAGAAAATCGAAATGTTGTTAATTTGTATGTAAGTAGCAGCGATAGAAAACTTTAGTTAGAGGAAAAAATAGCCAGTGAGGGAGTATTAGTGCTATTTATGAGAAGTATTGTAGTTGTGTCGGTGCATGCGTGACCGACTATTATTGGATGAATAATGCGTGATCGAGCGCATGAAGATGATGAATTATTTGTATGAACTAATTAGTAGAGGTTAATTAGTATGAACTAATTGACTTAGGTAATTGGTATAGCTCTGTAGAAGACTGGAACGCCACTTGTAGCATTTCGGATTACAAGTTAGCATCAGAATCGGATAATGCCTGCTATGGAATAGCTTGGTTTTGAGGTTGAATCTGAATATTGTACTGCACGTTCATTGTGGCCTCTGCCTTAGGGAATGAATGACATCTTGATCATGCTGTAGTGTAGTTGTTGACGATAGGTGAAGGGCCTTACAAATGTAAATTACAATGTAGCAGTTCTTGTATGTCGTGCGTCGCGATCTGACTAGTTGTAATATTGGAAATATTTGCAGGCATACAATAAGTCATGCCTGTACCCACTACATTGAAAGTGCATTACGGTGTTGGCATCGTTCGTGAAGGTTCGTGCGGTGTTGACTTGAGCAGTTTTCTACAAGCCGTCTGGTACACCCGGACGACGAGAATGCACGAATCGCAGATGTGATGCACTGGCTCACCCGTAGCTTCTCCTTGGACCCTGAGGTGTGCAGCGTCTTCATACAAGGGATTTGGAGCCGGTCTCCCATGTACATCAGATGGGAGTTGAGAACACTGATGCGCACGGCTTGTGTGGAAGGGCTTTACAGAAGGCTGTCAGTGCCGTGGATATGAGTGTGTAGTGCTTGTGCAACCATGCCCAAAAGAAGCTGTGCAGGGCCCCGTCGTCGGATATCATCCTGGTGGTGGGAGCAGCTCGGGTGCTCAGCATGTTGGTGAAGAAGAGGAGCCGGAGGGCGGCGTTATGAAGGGTTCGGAGGATGTTGCTTGTGATGAACCCGGCGCGGTAGATACAGGAGAGGAAGATCGGTCAACGCATGGTGAGCCTACAAGACAGGCTGATGAAGGAGAGCATAGTTAGTACATATTACGTCAAATGGATAGCGATGACCGGATGGCCTTGGCTGAAGAGGAAGCTTTATAGGAGGACGATGAGGACAGTTCCGATGAGGACGGAGCTCCCATCCCCCAGGAATGGAATAGATTTGACATTGAGGGTGTAACTACGCATGACGAGCACGAATCGTCGTGGGAGTACCATGCTACCGAGGTTCGGTTGCACTCAATGTTTGCTGATAAGACATCCTTGCAGGATGCCATTAAGTTGTGGGCTATATCCATGAAACGGACATTTTGGGTCGTCAAATCTAGCCAGAAGAAGTACACTATGAAATGCGAGCAGGCTGGTTGTCCTTGGCGAGTGCACGCACATAGACCGAAGTATGAGACTCTTTGGATTGTCTCGAAGGTAGAGGCGCACTCCTGCATGCTCAATAGTGTTTTGTCCAGACATCATAATGTAACATCGACCTTGGTAGCCAATTTGATGTATGGAGAGATAGTGGAGAAGAAGGATGTGGAGACCAAGCACATTATGGTGGCTATTGAGAAGAAATTCAAGTACAAGATCAGCTACGCGAAGGCGTGATGTGCGAAGCAGAAGGCTTTGGAAAGATGATTTGGATCTGTTGAGGTGGCGTACGACAACCTTCCTCGTATGCTTGGGGTGCTGCAGGAGAGAAACCGGGCATGTACATCTTGTAAAGGACATACCATCTAAAAAGCCGCGAGGTTTTTCAATATTGCTAAGGGCCTTCATAGCCTTCGGTCCCTGCATCAAGGCTTTTAGGCATATGCTGCCCCTGATATCAGTTGACGGGACCTTTTTGACTGGAAAATACAAGGGGCAGATCCTTACATCCATAGGCGTTGACGGGAACAATCAAACTCTGCCATTGGCCATCGCATTCGTCGAACGTGAGAATTATGACAGCTGGTTGTGGTTCCTTCGACATCTGAGGGTGGGAGTTGTTGGAGCTCGTCCTGGTGTGTGCGTGATCCATGATCACCACGCCGGGTGCTGAAGGCCATAAGAAAACTTTAGGAAGACCCCGAGAAGTCGTTCCCTTGGCCGGATATGAGGAGTAGATGGTGCATTCGTCACTTAGGGGCCAACTTTTTCAAGAAGTTCCCGAAGCAACCCTTGGTGAAGCTATTCAAGAGGCTGGCTATGTAGAACCAGTAGTGCAAATTTGACGTCTTATGGATGTTATTGGATGAACACAACAGGAAACACGTGGACGAGAGGAACCAGGGACCAGAGTCTGAACCTACTGGAGCGAAGCGGAGGACCTCGAGGAACATCGAGTGCTTCTCGCACTGGATCGAGGCCGTGCCATTGGAGAAGTGATCTTTGCTGCATGACACGGATGGGGCAAGGTACGTCATAATGACCACTAACCTTGCGGAGGTGTACAACTGGGTTCTTAGGGGCCTTCATTCTCAGCCCCTCGTCGCCATCGTGGAAGGTGTTCTGCACGGCACAATCGGGTATTTCAGGGAGAGGCATTCAAATGCCGCACTTCATGCCACCAACCCTCAAACACCGTACTGCTCGAAGATTACGACATACATACAGGCGAAGACAAAGAAGGGCCAGTCGCACACGATGAACGTGATGGGAAATACGGAGCATCGTTTCGACGTGCTCCTCCGGATAGAGCCAGATTTGGGACGGCTCGTTCTCTTGTCACCCACAAGGTATGGCTTGGAGATCATGTGAATGAACCTAGCTGTACGTGCAACAAACCAAAGCTCTTACACAAGCCATGATCTCATGTCCTCACTGTATGCGGGATTGTGCGCATGGACCCTTTGAACTTTGTGTCCGAGTACTTCTTGACGGACAGGGTGGTGCAGGCGTGGACTGGCGATCTTAGGGGCTTTAGGGTTGTGGGTAACTTCGCCACCTTGGATATTGCAAACAGGATCTGGATCTCGGATATTGACATGTTGAAGGGTGGTAAGGGTCGTTGACAGAGTCGTCGTATTACCAATGATATGGACGAAGCACAAGCCGGGGCGTTGGGTCGACGTTGCGGGCTCTACGGCCAGGAGGGCCACACAGGCAGACGATGCAAGGCACCAGCTGAGGAGTAGGCACTGCCATGGTTTGCGGTACCACTTCTTGCAGTGTGCAAAATGGGACCAAAATTGCAAATCAGTGTACATTGTCATGTGTACTTTGTATTATTTATGTAACTATTCTGCTACTACCTAATTTTGAAAGTATTGTCCTGGTGGCATAGTACTTTTTGGTTTGTTTGTTTACAAGTTAAATTTACTCCTGCTTTACATTTGATGTTATATTTCCACGTATTTCCTAACTTCAAGTTGTTTTGCAGGTATGGCTCGTGAGCCTCTGGATCGGACTGGAGTTTCGTCTCCTGGACAAGCGCATCGACCGGCTACATCGCACGTCGCGTCGTGTCCCTCATCCTGCAAGTGCGGTCGACGCGACTGTGTTGGTGGTGATCCGCACGCAAACACCTCGGGTGGCCTGGAGGCTAGACCCACGCTGGACAGCTAGGTTAGCATTCGTCGACACTATCTTCTCGCCATACGTACCTTTTGTACTGGTCTTTTCTTGCTTTGCAGGCTGAGCACTGCCGGTCTACTACCTCTCGCCCGGATGGTGCAAACCACGGATGAGGACGAGCCAGCAGCACCCGCGGTCGGCGACGACGGAGACGTCCATGCCGGGCCGGAGCGGTCACGACGCTTCCCGTTCGACCGCTCCTTGCTGACAGCTCTTGTGGACCAGTGGCGGCTGGAGATTCACACTTTCCATCTCCCGTTCGGTGAGATGACCCCTACTCTACAGGACGTCTCCCTGCTTCTTTGCCTCCCTATCGTGAGAGGTGTTGCCTTCTCGCAGGAGCCTTTGGTCGACTGGCGAGAGGATCTTCTGGCCAGGTTTCAGGGAGCCCTTCCGCCTGCGGTCGCGGCCAGGTACTACATCTTCCCGGAGGCATAGAGGCACGGCCCGCCCTTGTGGTGGTTGTCGCAGTTCCGGGTACGTGTTCGACGACGTTCCCGTTCGAACCACTGCGCTCTCCTTTCCGTACTACGGTCTTACTATCTTTTTTCCTTGTACACAGGTCGAGCGGATGGACTCTGCCGCGGACGACCAACAGGTGTCACGCCACCTCGAGTCCTACTTGTTGTGGCTGTTCGGTTGGGTGCTGTTCACCAGCAGCCACGGCGACACCGTCGACGCAGCGGCTCATCGCGTACGCCAGGGCCATCACCAACGGGGAGGCCCCCCAGATCAGCTGGAGTTCGGCCATACTTGCCGCCACGTATCGTGGCTTGTGCGACACGTGCTTCAGGTCGAGGCCGAACTCCATCCTCACGGGGTGTCCTCTCCTACTGCAGTTATGGTCGTTCGAGCGCTTTAGCCTCGGACGGCCCTTGTTGGACAACAGCACTCCGTACAGGCAGAAGATGTACAACGCAGACGAGGTGGACCGGCCGACAATGGGCTCGCTTTGGTGCTGGCGATGGGTACGTACTCTTTCATGCGGTTAATTTCTTCATATAACCGATCATCCTATCTAATATCTTGTGTTCCTTGCAGGTACAGTTCGCGCATGTGCAGATGACACGGCGTACGAGCTGTTCGTGGAGCAATTCAACCGGCTCACGGCGGACGACGTTCGGTGGGAGCCATACTCCCCTCGGGAGTTAGATGCCCACGCTCCTCACGGCCTTTCCTCGCTGTGCTTGCGCGACCAGGACTACTGGCTGACCCGCAGGGCGCTTGTCTTCGACGTTTTCGTTGAGGACTACGAGGCACATCGTGTGATGTGTCGGTTCGGCCTACGGCAGGAGGTTCCATTACCAGTCAGGCGGCCAGTGCCCGACAGCGTGCATGCGTGAGTAATTGGCATACATGCCCTGTTTTTTGTTGTCGTCTCGTACGCACGACTTCTAACTACATGTTACGTCTTGTAGGTTCAGTAGGAAGGGAGTCCGCCGCGGCACGAACTGGGGGAGTAGGATGAACATGTGGGTAGGGGAATGGGAGGGCGCTACAGGACCGTGTGCAGGAGGACACCCCCGACCTCAAGACCTCGGCGCGTGCCTTCACGATGCGCTCCTCGGTTCACGCATCGTGCTCGTATTTGCTGCAGACGAGCCCACACCACGTGTCCCAGCACCGACAGACACATACCCTGTGCATTTCGCGTAGGACATCCACCGCGCGGTACGTTACATCCTACTTAAAAAACTTCGCTTGTGGCATCCGCCATTACAGTTTTCATCCTGTCTTGTTTTCGATGTATGCGAGCATCGCTGTTGAGATTTCGACGGACTGTCGCTCATGGCTTTAGAGGTTCACGGATAGTGTGGAGGGACACGCGAGGAGACGGTCCAGGCTATCCGTCGTGTGGCTGTTCAAGCCACATGTATTTTTGGCCTGTTGTTGTGCACCAGGCTCCCAGAGGTTGATACGCTCGGGCACAGTCGGCGGTCGACGTCGTCGCTGGCGTCGTCCGCCCGGCGGCCAAAGCGGTGAGAGGTCGATCGAGACCACGCCCGACACCGACACGCCCTAACGAGGCCGGATGCTCGACCAGACCCTATCCGCCGAGGCCTAAGGAGGTCGGAGGGTCCGCCTGGGCACAGCCCCGTACACCGGCAGCGTCGCACTACGTCGGTCCTCCACACCCCTTCCCCTTCCACACGCAGTACACGTAGGGCACGTACGACGTGCCATACTTCCCTACGGATGCCTTCGCGTGCGCCATGGCGCTAGCCGAGGGTACGTCACGTCTCTGTTTGTCAACACTCATCGTGTTTTTTTTATTAACTAACAATATTTTACTGTGCATATCCAGTTCCCCATGACGGAGGGTCCTCCCCAGGCTCTGCGGAAGTGCGCGACTTCTTGATGGACAAGGACACGGCACCTCAGCCCACACCCGCTGAGGTTCTCTCCGGGTCACAGCTCTTCGGTGCGTCAATACCCACACATCAGCCAGTTCTGTCCACCCCTTCGCCTCTCGGTCCTCGTCAGACTAGGGCTCCATACCCTCTTTCCCTCTCGGGCCGAGGCCCCGACACCCAGCGCAGAGGAGGGGGCCCAAGCGAGCCCGTAGGGGAGGACACGGAGGTGGAGTGGGCGGTGGCGACGCGGGAGGGGATGTCGGGGGTGCGGTTGGCGGGGGCTAGTACGGGGTGTCCGCCTACACTGGTTGTACATTTGTTCGTTATGTCATACTTAAATTTTGCACTTAATATGTGATGCATGTAATACTTTTGCGTTCTTATGTGTACTCGTTCATACAACGCATGTTTGTCCAATGCATATGGACTCCTACAGCTTAAAGCACGCGAAAAATCGATGCAGCATGTCAACTCGATAATAGGCAACTACAATGACGCGTCTACCATTTAGTTACATGCGTTAAGAGATTGAACATAAGTGCGTACAGAAGGGGAGACTACTGAGGTACAAGTTTCTCCGCCCGTGCCTAATGGTACAAGGTGCCTCCCGCTACCCACATATAGTGTTCTCCAGTTGGGCTCCTCGGACGTGGCTGGTCGTCGTTGTAGTGGCAAGCACATATGCAGCTAGGGTTGACGCAGCAGCATGTGGGATCATAAGAACTTTCTATGTTCACGACCTCCTCGTTGCCCCTCTCGTGCTGTATCTATTGGCGGAGATCATCATTTTGCTCCTTGAGATCGTCAATTTGCGCCTCCAAATCAAATATTCGGTTCCACAATGTATGCACGTGCATCGAAACATGTCGTTCATGGGGAGGATCGATCCAGGTAGTAAGTTGCATTTCGCCATCCGCCGCAAGGGCGGTTAGTATGGAGGGCGTATTAGCGATGAACATGAACAAAACTATTTACCCTAGGGTATGGGCATCGGAAGAAACGTCATCCGCCATCGAAAGGGTAGTCTATGACCTGCACGATAGCGTCCTCCCTGTGTCCGCATTTCGGCCTTACCGGTTGAGCATGCATGTTCGGCATCAACCGGTAGTTAGGCCGAAATCCTCCCTCCTTTCAAGAGAAGGTCCGCCGGTGACCCAGTTGGATCTGGTCCTGGCGTCGCCATCGTATGTTCTTGTATGACGGAGAAGGTTCTTTTCCTACGGTTTTAAGGATCGAGTGGTCCTACTTTGGGCGTGGAGTGTGCATTTTATAGCCCACGGGGGGAGGCTAACAAAGCGGGTAATGTATTATCTTGCTTTGCGCAGTGACAAGACCGTATGGGCCAGCTTTGCGTAGTGATAAGACCACACGGGCCAGCTTTGCGCAGTGATAAGACCACACAGTCCAGCTTTGCACAGTGACACGACCACACGGGCCAGCTTTACGTAGTGATAAGACTAAAGAAGACAGCTTTGCGTAGTTTAGGGTTTAGGTTTAGGGTTAGGCTTTTCGGATCGACTTGCGAACCATGGGCATGACAACACTATGTCTCCTCAGCTTTTCAGATAGACATGACAACACTCTACCTCCTCAGCTTTTCAGAACTAAAAGACAGAACTCTGCATGAAATTAACCACACCATGCCAACCATGGGGCTTATAAAAGGGGGTTGAACCAAACCCAACACTACACAATACTACACAACAGATACCCAGCTATGGACTCTTGGGCAAACTTCTACGTGAGGATGTTGCAGAAGCGCAAGTGGCTTGCGCAGAAGAGGAACACAACTACAATACCCAGATTTTTCAATGAAAGATGCTGAAGTACCACCACGTTTTTCGATCCGTGAGTGTGTGTGTGTGGCGAATCGGCAGAGATCATTCAGTCCACACACCCAGACACCGCCGCCCAGGCGTACTACACGTGCGGGCACCACCTCATAAGTGTTTCTTTCCCGTGCCTCGATTTTCCTCTCCCAACGTTGATTTCCTTAAATTTTTAACTTCATCCCCATGTAATAGCAGGCCGAGATGCGCTGCCACTTCTTCCAGTGGATCGACGGCCCGAAGATGTACGACAAGGCATTCATCCAGCAGAAGTACATGCTGAACTACTCGGTGCGGGCCGAGAACTTCGTGCGGTGGAAACCTTACGTACCAGACCCTCTCGAGGACGTGAGTTATGAAGAATTTGCATCCTTATTATGTTTTTCACTGTACGGTGTACTTACATCATAGAATCGCGGACATGGACGACTTCGACATACCAGTCCGACGTGGACAGTCCTGCGACAAGGGCAAGGGAAAGGCTCATGCGGTTGAGCCCGACCGCCACAGCGTATCCAGTCGCCCGGGCATAATCCATACCGACGACGTAAGTTATGAATAATTTACATCCTTCTTACGATTTTCACTATACAGTGCACTTACATCATGGAATCGCGAGACATGGGCGACCGACATACCGGCCGGCGTGGGCGGTCCCGCGACAAGGGCAAGGATAGGCTCATGCGGTGAGCCCGACCACCACGCAAGTGTATCCGGTCGCCTGCGTATCCGTCACGACAACGTGAGTTATGAAGAATTTACATCATTCCTACTATTTTCACTATACGGTGCACTAACATCATAGAATCGCAGGACATGGACGACTTCGACATACCAACCCGATGTGGACAGTCCCGCGACAAGGACAAGGGAAAGGCTCATGCGGCTGAGCCCGACCGCCACAGCGTATCCGGTCGCCCAAGCGTAATCCGTATCGACGACGTGAGTTATGAAGAATTTACATCCTTCTTACGATTTTCACTATACGGTGCACTTACATCATGGAATCGCAGGACATGTACGACTTCGACATACCAGCCCGACATGGATAGTCCCGCGACAAGGGGAAGGGGAAGGCCGGCGAGGAGTTCAACGCCGAGCTAGCATGGAAGGGAAAATGGTATCGATCCACGCAGTAGATCAGGTCATTACGTAGTAGTCCTCCGTCCTACCCCCCATGTTTTTCACTATCACCTAAAGGCATGTATACTTATATGATCCGGATACTTGTGTCGCAGTGTACCGTAGTAGTAGCGAGGATGACTAAAGCAATTAGCCGAACCATCATGCCATGTGCTTCTGTCCGCGGACTCTAATGTAGTTCTTATTCCATGGGGCTTGTAAGTATGCCTCTTCTAGTGGAATCCTAGAAAAAACCATTCGCACCGACATCGAATCCTCCATGTTTTAGAGTATCTTCGTAATCACAACGAGCGTTCTCAGCCCCTTCAATCATATTATGTATAAGCTTCATAAAGTATTTCATCGACTACCTGTCTATATACGTTTATACGTTCAGACGACTTAATCGAGGAGAGACTCCATGTTTTGGGGCATCTTCGTCATTACAACGAGTATTCTCAGCCCCTTCAATCATATTTTGTATAAGTTTAACAAAATATAATATTCATTACAACACAATTAAACAAAAATTAAAAATTACCAAAAGCAAATCAGCACCATGGATCTACTCAGCATTTGGAAAATGTGGCTGTTTCTGTGATATCTTGTGGGGTTCTCAATGTGAGAATGCTCAGGTAGTGATATCTGCCATGAAAGCTCAAGAATTGGTGAGACATGCTATTGCTAAAGTAGAGAGGTAAACTTAATACGACTGCTCAGGAAAAGGAAAAGATTTTTTCTCAAGATATTGGGGTGAAGAAGTTCGATTGAAAGGAGGATATTGAATCCAGGGGTGTCACAGAATTAAATTGAATAAAAAGGCTAGCATAGGCTAGAAAGAGTAAGGGTCTGGAAGACAATTCACTACTACAAAACAGCAATAGCAGACACTCATCACAGACGGTTCCAAAGGACCTGTGTTGAACTTATACGACGGTTCCTTTGGAATCGTTGGAACCGCTCGTGATATGTCCTCATCGCTGCATTTGCCCTTATTACCAACCAGCTTAGATACTTCGCAGACGGTTCGTATATGACCCGCCTCGTGATGAGGACATATCACGACGGTTCATATTACCAACCGTCAGGAAGTATCATGCACGTGCTGGTAATATGAACCGCTGTGATGAGGACGCTATCACGCATTTGTTTGGAAATAAAACCGTCAGGAAATATCGCGCACGTTCAATCTGAGAACTGCTCTGTATACCAGTATCACGCACGGCCCTATTAAATAACCGCGGTGATATTATTATCGCGTGACGCCCTACAGAGCCGCTCGTGATATCCGCCTCCCGCCGATGTGTCTTCACCATCGCACAACCGTCTTCGGCTCGCACGCTCGACGATACATGCCTTCGCCTCACGTGCGCATTCCTAATTCTTGATATAAGACTAATAATCACCAAGATTAAACTCCTCCCATCGCTTCTTCGTCTCACGGTTTTGAGTACGCCAATCGCCAAGGTTAGCATGCAGAGCAATAAAGCAGACCAAGGCGAGGAGGTCTGATCGCCGCTTCTTTCTCACGATGTCGCCGCGACATCGCTCGCCAGGTGGCCGCGAGCTCTCTCACCCATGGAGGACCTATGCACCACGATTAACGTGACGCATATCTTTATGTCTACAATATGCACGCATATACTACTATTTATTCTAACATCTTGAATGTATGTACGAGATAGTTGTAAGGCCTTGTACAAGGTGTCCAAGGAACGCCGTGGGAGGCGTGTATACTGGAGCGAGAGGAGGCGATGAAGTGGCAGACAACGAGCGCCACCGCCGTCAACCACCCGCCGCCACGGCAACCCGGGCTTGTTTCATCGCCGGCTCGGGCTTGTCTTCGCGCCCAAGACATGCAACGCCTCATGTTCTTGAACGGGCGCCATGGTCGGCCAAGGTCGCGCCTACGTGGTTTCGCCTTCTACACACCGACGGACGCGCGACGTTGGGGAAGCACTACATCGCCGTGTCGAGGACGAGCCGACCCGCGCGGTGCGAGACGGCCAAGACCAACGGGAGCGCAGCGGTGTGAGGCTCGCCGCGACATGGTCGTGCGGCGTGGGGAAGAAGCGCCGCCATCGTCGTGGGCGCTGCGAGGATGGCCACCGGCACGCAGCATTGGTCGCGTGTGGAAGGGTGGGACGATTACGCTGTTTTCTCGCAGTGACGATCGCAGATTAGGCATGAGTATACCATTTTCTTTGCAAAGGTGTTAGACTATTTGCCATAAAATTTTAGTTTTTAGGTTTCTAGAAAGGTGCAATGGACTATTTTCCAAATGAAATGAATTTTTAATGCACCAAAATATACGGTCCAAAGGACAGAGCGATTACAATTCCATTTGACATCAAAATATACGTGACATATTACAAGTTCATAACACATGATGTTATGGAATAAATTAATTACAATGGAGTAATTTCTTAATTAAAATATAGTCCTTCACGATGATCGACGCGCATATAGCTAGCTTCCTCGCTGGTTCTTCCTCGAGCCCGATGCCGTCTCCAAAGGAGGCAACTGTCAAATTGATTGTATTCTTCCTCGCCCACTACATTCTCAACTCCGACTAACTTTTTCCATGAAGAACTACGACGCTTTCTTATTTGCCGGTGGTTACATAGAAGACTTGAACAACTTGGTTAGCCAAGATTTAATGGTTCGCCTTTGTATCCGACACGATCGAGGTCCACGGTAGTGACGCCGCATTTCTGTCATCGTGAGCGGGTTTGGGCACCAAATCCGCGTTGGAATCTTTGAGCGCCAAGTCGCTGCGGTTCTCCATTTCTCGCATACCTCGCTCGATAGCTTTCATCCACCAACCGCTGAAAGTCGGTGAAATTCGAGAGATAAGTTGGACAGTAAATGTCATCGCTTTTGACCGAAAATACAAGGGGCAGATCACTTACATCCATAGGCGTTGGACGGGAACAATCAAACTCGCCATTGGCCATCGCGTTAATCGAGCGTGAGAATTATGACAATTGGTTGTGGTTCCTTCGACATCCGAGGTGGGAGTTGTTGGAGCTCGTCTGGTGTGTGCGTGATCCATGATCACCACGCTGAGTCTTGAAGCCATAAGAAAACTTTAGGAAGACCACGAGAAGTCGTTCCCTTGCCGGATATGAGGAGTAGATGGTGCATTCGTCACTTAGGGCCAACTTTTCAAGAAGTTCCCGAAGCAACCCTTGGTGAAGCTATTCAGAGGTGGCTATGTAGAACCAAGAGTGCAAATTTGACGTCTTATGGATGTTATTGGATGAACACAACAGAAACACGTGGGCGAGAGGAACCGGGGACGTGCGAACCTCTTCGGAGCGAGCGGAGGACCTCGAGAACATCGAGTGCTTCGCCGCCTTGGATCGAGGCGTGCCATTGGAGAAGTGATCTTTCTGCGCATGACACGGATGGGGCAAGGTGCGTCATAATGACCACTAACCTTGCGGAGGTGTACAACGAGGTTCTTAGGGGCCTTCATTCTACCTCGTCGCCATCGTGGAAGGTGTTACGCACGGCACTGTCGGGTATTTAGGGAGAGGCATTCAAATGCCGCACTTCATGCCACCAACCCTCAAACACCTTGCTTTCGAAGATTACGACATACATACGGCGAAGACAAAGAAGGGCGATCGCGCACGATGAGCGTGATGGGAAATCACGAGCATCGTTTGACGTGCTCCTCCAGGATAGAGCGATTTGGGACGGCTCGTTCTCTTGTCACCCACAAGGTATGGCTTGGAGATCATGTGAACGAACCTAGGCATGCGTGCAACAAACAAAAGCTCTTACACAGCCATGATCTCATGTCCTCACTTGTATGCGGGATTGTGCGCATGGACCCTTTGAACTTTGTGTCCGAGTACTTCTTGACGGACGGGTGGTGCGAGCGTGGTGGCGAGCTTAGGGCTTTAGGGTTGTGGGTAACCGCCACCTTGGATATTACAAGGAGATCACGGATCTCGGATATTGACATGTTGAAGGGTGGTAAGGGTCGTCACGCAGTCGTATATACCAATGATATGGACGAAGCACAAGCCGGGCGTTGGGTCGGCGTTGCGGGCTCTACGCCGAGGAGGGCCACCAGATGCGACGATGCAAGGCACGGTGAGAGTAGGCACGCGCCATGGTTTGCGGTACCACTTCTTGCGATGTGCAAAATGGGACCAAAATTGCAAATCGGTGTACATTGTCATGTGTACTTTGTATTATTTATGTAACTATTACTGCTACCTAATTTTGAAAGTATTGTCCTGTGGCATAGTACTTTTGGTTTGTTTGTTTACAAGTTAAATTTACTCTGCTTTACATTTGATGTTATATTTCCACGTATTTCCTAACTTCAAGTTGTTTTGCGGTATGGCTCGTGAGCCTCTGGATCGGATGGAGTTCGGTCTCTGGACAAGCGCATCGGCAAGCTACATCGCCGCGTCGCGTCGTGTCCCTCATCCTGCAAGTGCGATCGGCGGCATTGTGTTGGTGGTGATCGCCTACGCAGAACACCTCGGGTGGCACGGAGGCTAGACCCATTTGGGCGGCTAGGTTAGCATTCGTCGACACTATCTTCTCGCCATACGTACCTTTTATGCTGGTCTTTTCTTGCTGCGAAGTGAGCCTTTGCCGGTCTACTACCTCTCGCCGGATGGTGCAAACCACGGATGAGGCGAGCGGCGGCACCGCGATCGGCGGCAGCGAGAGCGTCCATGCGGGCCGGGCGGTCACGGCGCTTCGTTCGACCGCTCCTTGGCGGCAGCTCTTGTGGACCCGATGGCGGTGGAGATTCACACTTTCCATCTCCGTTCGGTGAGATGACCCCTACTCTACAGGACGTCTCCCTGCTTCTTGGCCTCCCTATCGTGAGAGGTGTTGCCTTCTCGCAGGAGCCTTTGGTCGGCTGGCGAGAGGATCTTCTGGCCAGGTTTCGAGAGCCCTTCCGCTGCGATCGCGGCGTGTACTACATCTTCCCGGAGGCATGTGAGCCGGCCGCCCTTGTGGTGGTTGTCGCAGTTCCAGGTACGTGTTCGACGATGTTCCCGTTCGAACCACTGCGCTCTTTTTTCCGTACTACGGTCTTACTATCTTTTTCCTTGTACAGTCGGCGGATGGACCTGCCGGGACGACCAACGAGTGTCACGCCACCTCGAGTCCTACTTGTTGTGGCTGTTCGGTTGGAGTCTTGTTCACGACCGCCAGCGACACCGTCGGCGCGGCTCATCAGCGTCGCCGAGGCCATCCTGCAGGGAGGCCCCGCATCAGTGGAGTTCGGCCATACTTGCGCCATGTATCGTGGCTTGTCGACCGCGTGCTTGGTCGGGCGAACTCCATCCTCACGGTGTCCTCTCCTCTGCGATTATGGTCGTTCGGCGCTTTAGCCTCGGGCGGCCCTTGTTGAACAACGGCACTCGTCGGCGTGAAGATGTACAACGAGCCGAGGTGGACGGCCGACAATGGGCTCGCTTTGGTCTTTGGCGATGGTGCGTCTCTTTCATGCGGTTAATTTCTTCATATAACCGATCATCCTATCTAATATCTTGTGTTCCTTGCGAGTGCAGTTCGCGCATGTCACGGATGACACAGGCGTCTGGCTGTTCGTGGAGCAATTCAGCCGCTCCGGCGGGCGGCGTTGGTGGGAGCCATACTCCTCGGAGTTAGATGCCACGCTCTCACGGCCTTTCTCGTGCGTGCTTGCGCGACGGGACTCTTGGGGACCGCGGCGCTTGTCTTCGGCGTTTCGTTGAGGACTACGAGGCATCGTGTGATGTGTCGGTTCGACCTCTGGCGGAGGTTCCATTACGATCGGCGGCGGTGCCCGACGGCGTGCATGCGTGGTAATTGGCGCCATGCCTGTTTTTGTTAGCCGTCTGCGTCGCACGACTTCTAACTACATGTTCGTCTTGTAGGTTCGTGGAAAGAAGTCGCGCGCGGCCGAGGCGGGAGAGTAGGATGAACATGTGGGTAGGGAATGGGAGGGCGCTACGGGACGTGTGCGAGAGGACACCCGCCGACCTCGGCACCTCAGGCGCGTACCTTCAACTGATGCGCTCCTCGGACAAATGCCGGCTGCGTATTTGCTGCAGACGAGCCCACACCACGTGTCCCAGCACCGACAAACACATACCCTGTGCATTTCGCGTAGGACGTCCACCGCGCGGTACGTTACATCCTACTTAAAAAACTTCGCTTGTGGCATCCGCCATTACAGTTTTCATCCTGTCTTGTTTTCGATGTAGGCGAGCATCGCTGTTGAGATTTCGACGGACTGTCGCTCATGGCTTTAGAGGTTCACGGATAGTGTGGAGGGACATGCGAGGAGACGGCCCAGGCTATCCGTCGTGTGGCTGTTCAAGCCACATGTATTTTTGGCTTTGTTGTGCACGAGCTCCCGAGGTTGATCGCTCGGGCACAGTCGGCGACGTCGTCGTCGTGGCGTCGTCCGCCCGGAAGAAGCCACAGGCGGTGAGAGGGTCGATTAGACCACGCCCGGGCACGACACGCCTAACGAGGCGGATGCTCGGCGGACCCTATCCGCCGAGGCCTAAGGAAGTCGGAGGGTCGCTGAGCCGCACCCGTACACCCGGCGGCGTCGCACTCGTCGGTCCTCCACACCCTTCCCTTCCACGCGCGTACCGTAGGAGCACGTCGACGACATGCCATACTTCCTACGGATGCCTTCGCGTGCGCCATGGCGCTAGCGAAGTGCGCCGCGTCTCTGTTTGTCAACACTCATCGTGTTTTTATTAACTAACAATATTTTCTGTGCATATCCGTTCCCCATGACGGAGGGTCCTCCCGGCTCTGCGGAAGTGCGCGACTTCTTGATGGACAAGGACACGGCACCTCAGCCCACACCCGCCGAGGTTCTCTCGGTCACGACTCTTCTGATGCGTCAATACCCACACATCGGCGATTCATCCACCCTTCGCCTCTCGGTCCTCGTCGGACTAGGGCTCCATACCCTCTTTCCTCTCGGGGTCGAGGCCCCGACACCCAGCAGAGGAGGGGCCCAGCGAGCCGTGAGGAGGACACGGAGGTGGAGTGGGCGGTGGCGGCGCGGGAGGATGCCGAAGTGCGGTTGGCGAGGGCTAGTGCAGGTGTCCGCCTGCTTGTTTGTACATTTGTTCGTTATGTCATACTTAAATTTTGCACTTAATATGTGATGCATGTAATACTTTTGCGTTCTTATGTGTACTCGTTCATACAACGCGCATGTTTGTCCAATGCATATGGACTCCTCTGACTTAAAGCACGCGAAAATCGATGCGACATGTCAACTCGATAATAGGCAACTACAATGGCGCGTCTACCATTTAGTTACATGCGTTAAGAGATTGAACATAAGTGCGTCTGAAGGAGACTCTGAGGTACAAGTTTCTCCGCCGTGCCTAATGGTACAAGGTGCCTCCCGCTACCACATATAGTGTTCTCGGTTGGGCTCCTCGGGCGTGGCTGGTCGTCGTTGTAGTGGCACGCACATATGCAGCTAGGGTTGACGCAGCAGCATGTGGGATCATAAGAACTTTCTATGTTCACGACCTCCTCGTTGCCCCTCTCGTGCTGCATCTATTGGCGGAGATCATCATTTTGCTCCTTGAGATCGTCAATTTGCGCCTCCAAATCAAATATTCGGTTCCACAATGTATGCACATGCATCGAAACATGTCGTTCATGGGGAGGATCGATCCAGCGGGTAAAGTTGCATTTCGCCATCCGCTGCAAGGGACGGTTAGTATGGAGGACGTATTAGCAGTAACATGAACAAAACTATTTACCCCAGGGTATGGGCATCGGAAGAAACGTCATCCGCCATCGAAAGGGTAGTCTATGACCTGCACGATAGCGTCCTCCCTGTGTCCGCATTTCGGCCTTACCGGTTGAGCATGCATGTTCGGCATCAACCGGTAGTTAGGGCCGAAATCCTCCCTCCTTTCCAAGAGAAGGTCTGGCTTCGGTGACCCCAGTTGGACTGGTCCCTGGGCGTCTGCCATCGTATGTTACTGTATGACGGAGAAGGTTCTTTTCCTACGGTTTTAAGGATCGAGTGGTCCTACTTTCGGAGCGTGGAGTGTGCATTTTATAGCCCACGGGGGGAGGCTAACAAAGCGGGTAATGTATTATCTTTCTTTGCGCAGTGACAAGACCGCATGGGCCAGCTTTGCGTAGTGATAAGACCACACAGGCCAGCTTTGCGTAGTGATAAGACCACACAGTCCAGCTTTGCACAGTGACACGACCACACGGGCCAGCTTTACGTAGTGATAAGACTAAAGAAGACAGCTTTGCGTAGTTTAGGGTTTAGGTTTAGGGTTAGGCTTTTCGGATCGACTTGCGAACCATGGGCATGACAACACTATGTCTCCTCAGCTTTTCAGATAGACATGACAACACTCTACCTCCTCAGCTTTTCAGAACTAAAAGACAGAACTCTGCATGAAATTAACCACACCATGCCAACCATGGGGCTTATAAAGGGGTTGAACCAAACCCAACACTACACAATACTACAACGAATACCAACTATGGACTCTTGGGCAAACTTCTACGTGAGGATGTTGCGAGCGCAAGTGGCTTGCGCAGAAGAGGAACACAACTACAATACCAGATTTTCAATGAAAGATCTTTGAAGTACCACCACGTTTTCGATCCCGTGGTGTGTGTGTGTGGCGAATCGGCAGAGATCATTCAGTCCACACACCTGCACACCGCCGCCAGAGCGCGTACTACGCGTGCGGGCACCACCTCATAAGTGTTTCTTTCCCGTGCCTCGATTTTCCTCTCCCAACGTTGATTTCCTTAAATTTTTAACTTCATCCCCATGTAATAGCAGGCCGAGATGCGCTGCCACTTCTTCCAGTGGATCGACGGCCCGAAGATGTACGACAAGGCATTCATCCAGCGGAAGTACATGCTGAACTACTCGGTGCGGGCCGAGAACTTCGTGCGGTGGAAACCTTACGTACGAGACCCTCTCGAGGACGTGAGTTATGAAGAATTTGCATCCTTATTATGTTTTTCAGCAGACGGTGTACTTACATCATAGAATCGCGACATGGGCGACTTGACATACCATCCGACGTGGGCGATCTGCGACAAGGGCAAGGAAAGGCTCATGCGGTTGAGCCCGCCGCCACAACGTATCGATCGCCCGGGCGTAATCCATACCGACGACGTAAGTTATGAATAATTTACATCCTTCTTACGATTTTCACTATACAGTGCACTTACATCATGGAATCGCAGGATATGGACGACTTCGACATACCACCGACGTGGACAGTCCCGCGACAAGGGCAAGGGATAGGCTCATGCGGCTGAGCCCAGCCACCACAGCGTATCCGGTCGCCCAAGCGTAATCCGTACCGACAACGTGAGTTATGAAGAATTTACATCATTCCTACTATTTTCACTATACGGTGCACTAACATCATAGAATCGCAGGACATGGACGACTTCGACATACCAACCCGATGTGGACAGTCCCGCGACAAGGACAAGGGAAAGGCTCATGCGGCTGAGCCCGACCGCCACAGCGTATCCGGTCGCCCAAGCGTAATCCGTATCGATGACGTGAGTTATGAAGAATTTACATCATTCTTACGATTTTCACTATACGGTGCACTTACATCATGGAATCGTAGGACATGTACGACTTCGACATACCAGCCCGACGTGGATAGTCCCGCGACAAGGGGAAGGGGAAGGCCGGCGAGGAGTTCAACGCCGAGCTAGCATGGAAGGGAAAATGGTATCGATCCACGCAGTAGATCAGGTCATTACGTAGTAGTCCTCCGTCCTACCCCCCATGTTTTTCACTATCACCTAAAGGCATGTATACTTATATGATCCGGATACTTGTGTCGCAGTGTACCGTAGTAGTAGCGAGGATGACTAAAGCAATTAGCCGAACCATCATGCCATGTGCTTCTGTCCGCGGACTCTAATGTAGTTTTTATTCCATGGGGCTTGTAAGTATGCCTCTTCTAGTGGAATCCTAGAAAAAACCATTCGCACCGACATCGAATCCTCCATGTTTTAGAGTATCTTCGTAATCACAACGAGCGTTCTCAGCCCCTTCAATCATATTATGTATAAGCTTCATAAAGTATTTCATCGACTACCTGTCTATATACGTTTATACGTTCAGACGACTTAATCGAGGAGAGACTCCATGTTTTGGGGCATCTTCGTCATTACAACGAGTATTCTCAGCCCCTTCAATCATATTTTGTATAAGTTTAACAAAATATAATATTCATTACAACACAATTAAACAAGAATTAAAAATAAAAAAACAGCCAGCGCCCCCTGTCGCCTAACTGTTCGGTGACAGTCACCTATCGCCGAACGGTTGAGCGGCAGATGACTAGTACATTCCAATCGCTGAGTCTAATCCTGTAAAAAAAATTCGCAAAAATAAATTTGTAATTTCTAATAAAAAAATTATTTTAAAAAAAATTCCTCCGCCACTCTTTATATACCTCCCTCCTCCTCGCCTTCTTCACTCGCCGCTCCTTCCGCTTCTTCTCCAGAGCCCTCGAGAAGGGAACCGCGACCAAGAACCCACCCAATTCTTGGACGAACACAGATCGCACGTCTCCTTCTTGCGTGTGATTCAGACACCGCCATGGACAAGGACGCGTTGGTGATGGACTCGAACGGCGACGGAGGCTCGTTCTCGAGCCTGCGAGCTTACGGCTGCGCGCTGGCGCAGACGCCGCGCCGTCTCGCGCGGCGGGCGTGCGCGGTGACAGCTCCGGGCGAGGAGATGAGCCGCGTGCGCGAGCGGTCCGGGGCGCACATGGCGCGGGCGCTGCGGTGGCCGGACCTCGTCGGCCTCGGCCTCGGCGGCATGGTCGGCTCAGGGGTGTTCGTCACCACGGGGCGCGCCACGCGGCTGTACGCGGGGCCCGGCGTCGTGGTGTCGTACGCCATTGCCGGCCTCTGCGCGCTGCTCTCCGCCTTCTGCTACACCGAATTCGCCGTCGACATGCCCGTCGCCGGCGGCGCCTTCAGCTACCTCCGCGTCACCTTCGGTGAGCTAGCTAGCAGGCCTCATTCATGCCAAGATCATCGACCTCTACCGCTCTCCTCGAATTAAATATTCTTCTAGGCCATTAAAATTTGTTTCGGTTGGTTTCTGTTCGTGCAATCCACGGCATTGGGAGTGATGACTGATGACACGCACATATCGGGGGCAAGAAAGGCTTCTTCTTTCCTGAATATTTCATGATTATCTGTGCATCTTTCCCCTTTCTTCCGTTTGTCCAGTTGCTCAAAAGTAGAATTCTTTTATGTGCATTTATGTGTATATGTGAGAGTTAGATGTCGTATTTGGAACATGATGCGCTTTAAGCCTGCTTCTCTTGTCCTTTTGTACGTTTTTGACAAAATTTAGAAAACTTGTGCAGTTGTGATGGTGTTGATTGCTGCTGTTTTTGTGATGTAATCGTTGTTATTTGTGTTCTCGTTGGGAAAAAAAGAACTGCCATGTTTTCGAAGTGAGATATGTGAGCAAGAAAGTGTCCCATTGATGCTCCTTTTCTTGGATTCTTTGGCTCCTCGTTTTCTTTAAGGTTATATCTGTTTCCCCCCTTTTTTTATCTTTCAAAGAGATATGTTTTGCTTTGTCGGCTTATTGGATTTTATTTGTGTTTCTCAAAAGATTTTATTTTTGGATTGTATTTTACGAATTTATTTATTTTCTACCCTCACTGCTCTTCCAAACTAATCAAACTGTGATAAAGATTCCATTTTGGGGTAAAGCAAGCATTTCAAAAGTAGAAGCCTGCGTCTCAAAAAAAAAAACGTAGAAGACCTAAATTTGCCCAACTTTTTACATTCGCACTAGTGTTAGATAATATTTTACTAGAAACTACTAGCATGGACAATAAAAAAAGAGGTTATATATTCCTCGACAAATAAAAGGTTAGATTGTGACTTTCAACAAATTTTATTACACACGTATTGGCCCTAATGGGACCTAGACTTTCTTGAAAGAAAAGGTTCCACTCGTTAACACAACCAACATTTTCCTTATCACCAAGAGAAAAAATCCATCATCTTCCTTGTATTTTGCATGTAACTCCCTGCATCTAGCATTGACACTTTCTTCAGGCTGTATTCTATTTCCTCACCATGCATGTAATTTCCTTTCATATGCATGCAAGTATGCAAAAGAGCATCATGCTTATCTCTCCAGCTTGCCATGCAAAAGGGCGTAGCTAGGCCTTGGGCAGCTAGGGAATGACCCGAGGCTTAAGATTAAAATTCTACAGAAAGTTTTTAGAAAAATCATTAAAAATACAAGTTTAGCTTAAGAAGAGCTGGCTAAGTCCGAGGCTTGGGTCCTAACTAGCTCCGCCCCCTGCAGTTTGCATGTAACATTTGACATTCTTTGCACAAACTTTTTGCTACTTTGCAATCTTACCGGTTGGATCATCACAAATACAGTGGTCTCTCTTAATCAATTGCTTGGCAATCTTGCTTGGCATGTTACTGGGAGTACAATAAGATCACATCTCCTGTGCTGGCTGTGCATAGCTTGACACGCCGTGACGTGCTGTTTGCAGGGGAGTTCGCGGCGTTCCTTACGGGGGCGAACCTGATCATGGAGTACGTCTTCTCCAACGCCGCGGTGGCGCGCAGCTTCACGGCGTACCTCGGCACGGCGGTCGGAGTGGACGCGCCCAGCAAGTGGCGCCTCGTCGTGCCGGGACTCCCCAAGGGGTTCAACGAGGTCGACCTCGTCGCCGTCGGCGTCATCCTCCTCATCTCCGTCTGCATCTGCTACAGGTACGGCCGTCACTAAAGCGTGCAAGCATGCTAGTACTCTCAAATGTCAAACGCTTCGTCAGTAGCATTGAAGTCTCCAAACAAAAATACAGTATTTTGTTACTAAAAACTTTTTTTTAAAAAAAAAATCTTTTGTCTTTCCTTACGAGTGTCAGTCTTGTTGTCTCTTGCTGTGGTTCTCTGCATTGTCTGTTCTGTGCCTGTTGTCACAGCGCTTTTTGACCATATTGGAGTTCTTTTCGACAAGACTCCAAACTCCAGAGCAAATGGGGTTCATATTCTATCCATTTTGGACAGTTTTATGATTATTTGATCTTGCAAGTGTGATCATGTTTGGGTTTTCGTGCTTACTGGTGTAGGTGGCTAGGTTCTTCTGGTGGTTGCTGTTTGTTTCCTTGCTTGCTCTGCAACCAACTGCTCTTATAAACCTTGTGGCTACATGCCAAAATGTTCAGAGCAAGTGGAGCTAATTAAATTGCTCCGGTTTTATCCATTCTGGAAAACATGGAGATTTCGTTATGGGCAAAGAAAGAATCTTGCCCATCACTATGTTCCAATGTACTGCTTCTACCTCTTCCTTTCTTGCATATTGCAATGGTTTTTATGGCGGCAGCAGGGAAGCTTTCTCGAGAAAGTAATCGCAAAATTAAAGTAGCCATTTTAGCCGCTCCTTACTGGTTTTCACATCTTTTTCTCTGACGTCAAAATATTGATGAACAATTCGTTTACCCCAAGCGAATATTTGGAAAATTGATTTATCAAAGGGAGTGTCTATACAACATGCGACTGATTTTTTCTTGGAAATCAGTCACTTTTTGAGCCATCAGATGGAGATCCAATGCTCCAGATATCACCCCCACCCCTATATCCCTAATCTAATCTCACTTCCCACCCTCTCTCCCTCTCTCTCACCAATCACAAAGCACTAAAATTGAAAGATGTATAGCAGTTCTCTTTATCAAAAACCTTTTTTTTGTTCTGAAAAATACAGTAGTTGTTGAACAAAGAACTTCAAATGTACTGAAAGTTTTTTCTCTTGCGCTCTACAATGGCAGCACCAAGGAGAGCTCGGTTGTGAACATGGCCCTGACGGCCATCCACGTGGCGTTCATCCTGTTCATCATCGTCATGGGCTTCTGGCGCGGCGACGCCCGCAACCTGACGCGCCCCGCCGACCCGGCGCACCCGGGCGGCTTCTTCCCGCACGGCGTCGGCGGCGTGTTCAACGGCGCCGCCATGGTGTACCTGAGCTACATCGGCTACGACGCCGTGTCCACCATGGCCGAGGAGGTGGAGCGGCCGGCGCGCGACATCCCCGTCGGCGTCTCGGGCTCCGTCGTCCTCGTCACCGCGCTCTACTGCCTCATGGCCGCCTCCATGTCCATGCTCCTCCCCTACGACGCGGTACGTACGCGCGCTGCGCACTCACTCCTCTGATCTGCTGTGACCGGTCCCACGTGTCATCGCCACAGACTCTTGATTCAGCTTAGTTAATTATTGCCTTGTTTTTGAGTATATATATAGTAATATTCACCTACAAGAGAGCTCATCTTTAGTTGTGTAGAAGGGGATCAGGATAATTCTGGGAATATATTGCCTAAGAGAAGGTCAAGTGGCTATAATTCAGTACAAGAACAGTAGGTGCTCTGCTCACAGTTGATGCCACTGGTATACGATTCGATTCCAGTATGTGTAGTGTAACACCTATATTTCCCCCTTGTTTTCCTTTCTTCCTTTTCGGGATGTTGGTCGTGTGATTTCGCGATGAATCTGCTGTCCCCGTCGGAGGACGGCCCGGAACCTACTTTCTAGGAGAATAGGGCATCTAAAAATCGAACCTTTCCGTATGCTTTTCCTGTGGACCATGAATTCTACAGTTTTCGATTCACCTGAGCTTACGTTGTTTTTTCGGGGGTTTGTCGTGCTGCAGATCGACACGGAGGCGCCCTTCTCCGGCGCGTTCAAGGGGAGCTCGGGGTGGGGGTGGGTGTCGAACGTGATCGGCGCCGGCGCGAGCCTCGGCATCCTGACGTCGCTGATGGTGGCGATGCTGGGGCAGGCCAGGTATCTCTGCGTCATCGGCCGCTCCGGCGTCATGCCCGCCTGGCTCGCCAAGGTGCACCCCAAGACGGCCACGCCCGTCAACGCCTCAGCCTTCCTCGGTACGTACATAGTGCATACTATTCTTCGTCCTCTCCTCCTTACTACTTGCAACGGTTTCAGTTCAGTTGTACAGTTGTACTATTGACCGGTGTACAAGTTGCCCACTAACCTCCGTTTGGCACTGACAGTTCATAGCGGTTTCGTAGACTGAATAGTAATCTGCAGCAAGTGGCACTTGACAAAAAAAAAGTACGAATGAATGAACCCTGTGACCTATGAATCAACAACGAAACCTATTGCTTTCCGTGAGCACTATAATGGGGGGGCGAAAGCCGAAAGCGACGAGCCGTTGCAAGTTTGCAACTTCGTCGCGTTCCTTGCTTTTTTGCAGACTTCACGGCCTGGTAACTGCTTCACTTTCATGGGAGGCTCGCATCGCATCGCATGATAAAGCAGACGATCGAGACGCGGGTTTTTGGGTTCCTACTAGGTAAAGACCGCATAATCAGGCAAAAGAAGAACCGGATTAGTACTACTGGTACTAGTGCTCGGTCTATTCTGAATTCTGAACTCTGAATTCTGATCGATACCAGCGACGAATGACATGGATCGTACGTAGTATTAGACAGCATTGGTTGCTCGCGCGTGCATGTCTACTGGACATCATCATCTCACGCTCATCACAAGAGTCGCACGGCTCAGCTCAACCGCGAGACAGTGACACGTCATGTGTGATAAAAAGTCAAAAACTAGCTTTTCAACAGTGTTCCCCTCCTTTGCGATTTGCCACTAACAACCTCGGGTGTCTCTGTATTGACGGTTTGGTCCTTGATGGATTCTTCAGGCCTCTTCACGGCGGCGCTCGCGCTCTTCACGGAGCTGGACGTGCTCCTCAACCTCGTCTCCATCGGCACGCTCTTCGTATTCTACATGGTGTCCAACGCCGTCGTGTACCGCCGCTACGTGGCCTCTGACGGCGGCGGCGACGACGACGGGCGCCGGAGCCGCGGCGCCTCGGCCTGGCCGACGCTGGCGTTCATCCTCGCCTTCTCACTCATCGCGCTCTCCTTCACGCTGCTGTGGCAGTTCGCCCCCAGCGGCGGCGTCAAGGTCGGGCTCCTGGCCGCGTGCGCGACGGGGGCGGTGGCCACGGTCGGCGCGTTCCAGGCGCTCGTGCCGCAGGCGCACGAGCCCGAGCTGTGGGGCGTGCCCGGCATGCCGTGGGTGCCGGCGGCGTCCGTGTTCCTCAACGTCTTCCTGCTCGGCTCGCTGGACCGGCCGTCCTACGTTCGGTTCGGTTTCTTCTCCGCCGCCGCCGTGCTGGTGTACGTGCTCTACAGCGTGCACGCAAGCTACGACGCTGAGGAGAGCGGCGGCGCGCTCGACGGCGCCAAGGTGCAGGACGAGGGTTGCAAGGTCTAGTGGGAGGGTGGCTAACATCGACAAAGCTCAATCTTGATCTACCTCATCTCATCTCTCTCTCTCTCTCTCTCTCTCTCTCTCTCGGTTTTGTTCTTTAATTAATTAGGTTATGGCTATCATGAAGTTAATGGAGAAGAATCTAGCATGGGGAGGAAAAACAAACCCAAAGAAAACAGGGAGAAGAAAAGAGAAAACAAGTGTACTTGTAATTGCAAGATGAAATGTACATGCATTGTTAGAAATAATTAAGATTGGTGCATTAGTGTTTACTTGCAAGTAATGGCTGCTAGTAAAGGCATCATTAGTTTGCATTACTAATGGGTATGAAACGTGCATGTAGGGGTTAGTGGGTATGTGTTACATGTGTGAGTGGGTGAGTTACATGTGTGCATTAGTGTTTGCATTAGAGTAGGTTAGTGAGTCATGGTGTTTTGTGATGAGCTATTTAGGGCGTGTTTGGCATGGCTCTACTCCAAAACTCTAGGGGGGAGTTGGCCAAAACCAGCCAAACACCAAAACTCCATAAATTGATGGAGCAGCTGCTCTTCGTGGAGTTGGTAGAGCTCTAGTTCATTTTGGTGGAGCACCTCTTTCCCACTCCAGAATCTCGAAATGAATCTAGACACGGAGTTTCAAGGTAATTACCCACCTTTGCCATGGTTATAGAGAAAAACGCTTGAGTTCCGGGTGACCGCTCCCTAGAGTTTTGGAGTGGAGCTGCTCTGCTGTGGAGCAGAGCCATGCCAAACACGCCCTTAGTCTCCTTGACATTGTGTTTTTAGTTGAGCCAAATAGAAAAAGAGAGAAGAATAGAGAAAGACAGAAAAGTAGCACTAGGCGGTTGCAGTGCTACGCAAAATCTTTTGTGTGTTCTTCCTCTCTGTGAGTTTGTCTTCCTCACCCGTGAAAGTGTGCGTCCACGGGTAGATTTCCAACAATTGGTATAGAGCCTGAGTTCTTGATTCGTGTATGCCCAAGATCATGCCGCGGACGCACACTTTCACAGGTGAGGGAGACAAACTCATAGAGAGGAAGAACACACAAAAGATTTTGCGTAGCACTGCAACCGCCTAGTGCTACTTTTCTGTCTTTCTATTCTTCTCTCTTTTTCTGTTTGGCTCAATTAAAAACAACAATGTCAAGGAGACTAAATAGCTCATCACAAAACACCATAACCCACTAACCTACTGCTCTAATGCAAACGCTAATGCACACATGTAACTCACTCACTCACGCATGTAACACATACCCACTAACCCCTACATGCACATTTCATGCCCACTAGTAATGCAAACCGATGATTATTGCTTTTCTTGTCACAACATGCATGTTCCTTTTCTTGTCACAAGAGCTTATTGCTAAATTACCAAAAGCAAATCAGCACCATGGATCTACTCAGCATTTGGAAAATGTGGCTGTTTCTTGTGATATCTTGTGGGGTTCTCAATGTGAGAATGCTCAGGTAGTGATATCTGCCATGAAAGCTCAAGAATTGGTGAGACATGCTATTGCTAAAGTAGAGATGGGTAAACTTAATACGACTGCTCAGGAAAAGGAAAAGATTTTTTTCTCAAGATATTGGGGGTGAAGAAGTTCGATTGAAAGGGGAGGATATTGAATCCAGGGGTGTCACAGGAATTAAATTGAATAAAAAGGTTGCTAGCGAGGCTAGAAAGAGTAAGGGTTCTGGAAGACAATCTCACTACTACAAAACAGGCAATAGCAGACACCTCATCACAGACGGTTCCAAAGGAGCCGTCTGTGTTGAACTTATACAGACGGTTCCCTTTGGAACCGTCTGAAACTCGTCATGATATGTCCTCATCACGAGCGGTTCTTATTACCAACCGTTTGTGATACTTCGCGACGGTTCGTAATATGACCCGCTCGTGATGAGGACATATCACGCACGGTTCATATTACCAACCGTCAGGAAGTATCACGCACGGTTGGTAATATGAACCGCTCGTGATGAGGCGCTTATCGCGCAGCGGTTTGGAAATAAAACCGTCATGAAATATCACAGACGGTTCAATTTGAGAACTGTCTGTAATATACTAGTATCACAGACGGCTCTATTAAATAACCGTCGGTGATATTATTATCACAGACGGTTCCCATATAGAGCCGTCTGTGATATCCGCTCCCGCGATGTGTCTCTTCACCATCGCACAACCGCCTTCGTCTCGCACGCCCGACGATACATGCGTCTCTTCGTCTCACGTGCGATTACTCCTAATTCTTGATATAAGACGAATAATCACCAAGATTAAACTCCTCCCATCGCTTCTTCGTCTCACGGTTTTGAGTACGCCAATCGCCAAGGTTAGCATGCGAGCGCCGAAGCCGCACCAAGGCGAGGAGGTCGGTGATCGCTGCTCTTTCTCACGATGTCGTCGCCGACATCGCCGGCCGTGGACGCGAGCTCTCCTCAGCCATGGAGGACCTATGCGACCTACGATTAACGTCGTACATCTTTATGTCTACAATATACGTGCGTACATACTACTATTTATTCTAACATCTTGAATGTATGTACGTATAGTTGTAAGGCCTTGTACAAGGTGTCCAAGGAACGCGCGTGGGGCGCGCGTGGCGCCGAGCGAGAGGAGGCGATGAAGTGGCGACAACGAGCGCTACCTCGCCGTCGTCAACCACCTGCCGCCGGCAACCCGGGCTTGTTTCATCGTCGGCCTCGGGCTTGTCTTCGCGCCCCAAGACATGCGGCGCGCCTCATGTTCCTTGAACGGGCGCCATGGCGGCCACAAGGCGCGCGCCTCGTGCTCGGTCTCCTCCTCTACACACCGACGAGACGCGCGACGTTGGGAAGCACTACATCACCGGTCGAGGACGAGCCGACCGCGGCGGTGCGAGCGGCCAAGACCAACCGGGAGTGCGGCGGTGCGAGGCTCGCCGCGACATGGTCCAGCGGCGGCGTGGGGAAGAAGGCCGCCATCGGGCGGGTGTGGGCGCTGTCGAGGATGGCCACCGGCACGAGCATTGGTCGCGGTGTGGAAGGGTGGGACGACTCGTCGTCTTCTCGCAGTGACATCGCAGGATTAGGCATGAGTATACCGCTTTGCAAAGGTGTTAGACTATTTGCCATAAAATTTTAGTTTTTAGGTTTCTAGAAAGGTGGTGCACTGGACTATTTTCCAAATGAAATGAATTTTTAATGCACCAAAATATACGGTCCACAAGGACAGAGCGATTACAATTCCACGTTGACATCAAAATATACGCATTTATATATTACAAGTTCATAACACATGATGTTATGGAATAAATTAATTACAATGGAGTAATTTCTTAATTAAAATATAGTCCTTCACGATGATCGACGCGCATATAGCTAGCTTCCTCACTGGTTCTTCCTCGAGCCCGATGCCGTCTCCAAAAGGAGGCAACTCGTCAAATTGATTGTATTCTTCCTCGTCCACTACATTCTCAACTCCGACAATCCTTCTTTTCCATGAAGAACTACGTGACGCTTCTTATTTGTCGGTCGGTTACATAGAAGACTTGAACAACTTGGTTAGCCAAGATGCGAATGGTTCGTCTTTGTATCCGACACGATCGAGGTCCACTGTAGTGACGCCGTACTTGTCCACGGTAGCGAGGTTTGGGCAGACCTCCGGCGTTGAACCTTTGAGCGGCCAACCTTCGCTTGCGGTTCTCCATTTCTGCGTGTTTGGCCTCTGCCGATAGCTTTATCCACCAACCGCTGAAAGTCGGTGAAATTTCGAGAGATAAGTTGGACGAAAATGTCATCGCTTAGGCCTTCCAGAACCTTTCCGCATCTGTCCTCATCTCACGCTACGCCGGTGGGCGTAGCGGGCAAGTTGATTGAAGCGGTGAAGATACTCATTCACCGTCGGTTGCCTTGGCGCAAAGGCGTGGAACTCCTTCTTCTTGATGTCATCATCCCCACCGGAATGTGTGCATGATGGAAGGCTTGCACAAAGTTGGCCCATGAAATGGATTGAGCATCATCATGGGCGATGCAGTAATTGTCCCACCATTCGATGCGGGCTACCACCGGTGAGAGGCAAACAGAACCTCTCACGATCGAGCAATCGACCGATGTCCAATTTCTTTCCAATAGCCCGCCGCTCGTCGGCGCCCATTGTTCAAGATCGCCGAGAACGCGTGGCGGGCGCATCTCATAAACTCGACATAGTCGCCTTTGATTATGCGAAGGTGGAGCGGAATCGCCGCCGCTACTGATGGCGGCTTGAGCATTCTCGCACATTTTGCGAGATTGGGCGAAAGGTCAATCGATGGGTCTGACACCATCATCCGGCGCCAATCGGGTCCTTCGCCAGGTGGTGGTGGTGGCCGCGAATGTGGTTATTCGATGATCCGCTGATCGCTTTCCTTGTCCTTCGGCGCTGCTGCTGCTGCCGTTCCGCGGTGGTCACCATCTCGGGATCCTCCAAGGATTTAGATAAGATGGTAGAGATTCTAAGGGGGATAAATCTAAAATAGCCCAAGAACCAATAAACACACAACAAAGAACCAACTTTTCAAAATAATTCTTTTATTCATTTATTTTATTAATGGATTATGGCTATCACAAGGGTAAATGATAGCTCATAATTCGCAACTAACGTCATTTGACTAATGAAGCATCTATGGGGTACTGGGGGTATAGTCTATCTCATTGGAGCTACCCTCGCCAGCCTTGTAGCTAGCCAGTTCTGCTTCCAATGCCTTGATCCTTGCTTCTGCGTACTCCAAGCCGTCTTGAGCGGTACGCAGGTCCTCCAGGGTATTCCCGTAGACGTAATCCAGTGCCTTCGTTAAGTCCACCTGGTGCGTTAGCTCGGGGGAATCTTCTTCCTTGGCGGTGCGGAAGACGCCGTCCGAAGTTCGGTCGGATGCATCGGGTAATAGTGAAACCCGTGCCGTTGAGGTAGCGGTCGAAGCCGTGGCGGAGTCGATTTAACCGCTTCTCTTGCATCTTGAATACCATCCGTGAAGGTGTCGCGTCGATCGGTGCGCGGAAGGTGTGGAAGACCGTGTTCGCGACAGTCGGAGTAAATCGATACTTCCACCCTCCAGAGGTGTCGTTCTCCCACCTTATACCGATAGCCCTGGAACGTTGGCCTCTTCTTGTAGTCCAAGTGTTGCATCACCTCCCGAGAAGTTCAACCCAAAGATCCGGCAATGACTCGTGAGAGATGGCGTCCTGCACTTCGACCATCTACAATTTTGAGGAATAGATAAGTCAGAATCGCTTTTGAAGAGAAGGGTTGAGAAATGACTCGGATAGACTCAAAATAGTTTTAGTTTTTGAAAATAAGTCCTTAGGACATTTGTGGGGCCACGACCTCACAACGATATGGCTCGATACCACTTTTGTCGAACCCGGGAACGAAGGATCCCGAATTCTCTGTGTTTATACACTAGTCCAGGATTTCCAGTGTACACAGTCATCAAAAGTGATAGCAAAATCATATCACGCTCTTTATTAATATTATCTCAGAGTTTTATTACAACTGGGCCTGAGGCCAAATGAAAAGAAATAACACAAAAAAAAAAGGTAGTAGTAGGCCACACGACTTGCCACAGGCAATCGTCTGGGGACGTAGCCTATTCGTCCATGTCCTCACCGCCCCGATAGAGGTCTTCTCCGAATAAAGATTATTCAAAGAAGAGTAAGCACAACTACCGTGCTTGCAAGTTACACCCAATATTGAAGATTAATGCATGCATAGGTAAACAAAGGATAATGGCAGGTTGTTTTGCATAAACAAAGATTTTCATTAAATACCATTAATAGTTTTCTTAAGGCCAATTTTAATAACATACTTGAAATCGTGATTAAGATGACAATGAATCGTGGATAACCTCCAATAAATGAATAGTGAAGGATACCCTCGACAATTTGGCTAACCGCCTAATTTTTACCATAGGATTATCCATCCTAAAAACATCTCGTGGAAATCATTTTATAAACCAAAACAAGTCTAACTTAGAGTGGCTTTGCTAGCATGTCCATGATCATGACGCGCTATTCGAATAGTTTCTACTCTACAGAGTTTGTACAGCTTTACCCACACGAGATAATATGCTTTTAATGTCGCCAATGCACGCTCCGGCGTGTGACTAAGCAATTATCATGAGGCCGTTACAAAGCAAGATCTTAATGTATTTATGCCCGCTAAGGTTTCACTACCATTGACTAACCATCCTCCCAGCCCCTCTCTTGCACTGGTGGGACTAATGTCTAACCAACACCCACACATACAACATAGCATAAATATCACTAAGATACCACAGATTATTTAGCCAAATCTGTCCCATTCCAGACATGTGGTGGTACGGTAAGGCGTAGCAAAATACGCTCAAAGACCGGTCCTTAACTGACTTGGGCGACTTTCCATTTAAATAAACCCATGGGCCGTAATCCTAACCAGATTAGGCCCGTGCATGAACCTGCACCCACCATACATCCATCACGCCCAAGTCCAAACCCATTTTATTTTATTTAGAGTGAAAACTCATAAAAAGCCTTCCGTGGTAAAACAATACCACCGAAATAAATTTAAAATCAAATTGTAAAGGATTTGGCTAAACCTTCCCAAATAAAAGTGGTCTAAGCATGGCTAAGCATATGACAAATTTTAATAGAACTTTGCCTAAGGGTGTCATGGTATTCATATTCAAAAATCAAATTGGCCATACAATGGAGATTGGAGTAACTATGTATAAACAGGACTTTTTAACAAGTATATAAACATATGCATGCAATAGTAATTTAAAACAGGAATTAAATAATTTAAAATACTGGGAACAATATGATCAATAGTGTAACTTGCCTTCGTTGAAGTCTTGAAATTCTAAATCGTCGGAAGGATCTAACTCTCCTGAGTCGCCGAGGTCTATACGTGAAATTACGACAAATTAACTCAAATTCAAATAAATTCAAAACTCAGCTCAAACTAACTCCAAAATGAAATATTTTGCTTTAGTTAGCTAGATTATGATTTTAGACAAATTTTGCAATTTGAACCACCCAATTTGGAGTTCATATGCAAAAGTTATGAATTTTAGAAGTTTAATACAAAATCTGGAATTTAATTGAATTCTCTGAATTATTTTTCTAAAGGAAATTTATTTATTGCGAATGCCGACGCCAATGATGAATTTCGGAATTAAAAGAATTTAATTAAAAATCCCGACAAGCGGGCCCCACCGGTCAGTGACACGGTCTACGTGAACCAAGTTCACGGCTCAGGGGTTCGGGAGGTTGGTGCTGACGCGGCGCCATGCGTGCCGAGCTGGCGACGTGGCGCACACGTGGGGGTGAGGTGGCGCCACGGTGGCTGTGCGTGGCCATGCCACGTAGGCACGAGGTCGGCCGCTGCCGGCGAGTGGCTCGCCGGCGTTCTACGCCACGCGCGAGCCTCGCGGTGTGTGCAAACGACGAGGTCCCTTGCGAACTAGATGGTTACCAAGACGGCGCGAGTGTGGCGGAAGGTCGCTTCGGCGGTGACGATTGGCGGTGGCGGCGGTCGTGGTCGGTCGATGGTGCGGCTCCTCCGACGCAGATGGATGACGGCGCAGCCTTCGCACGCGAGGCGATGACGCGGTGCCGACGGCGAGGACGAAGGAGCTTCGGTGGCGCCGGAAACGGGGAAGAACCGAGGGGTTTCGCCGGCGGGGATCTTCAAAATTGGGGCGCTTCGGTGAGGGAGACGAGCTTTGGATGGCGGCGTTGAGGTGTGGAGGTTGAGGCGCACCCGGGGGTCCTATTTATAGGACGCGGGCGTAGCCGGGCTGCCGTGGAGCTCAAGAAGGTCATGGCGCGTCCGCGGCGGGGATTCGGGGATTCGCGGCGAAAGAAGGGAAAGAAAAGGCCGTGTCGGGGGCGGAGAGGATCGGGGATTTTAATGCGCACGACCATCACGAGATACGCCGATCCTCCCGGTTTTGGAAGGTTTCGAATCGGCGCCATGGCGACTCGCGGGAGAAAAGAAGGAAGGCGCGGAGAAGAAAGGAAAGGAGGAAGACGACGGTGAAGCGCCAGATTTTGATCGGACGGTTGCGATTAGATTGGCGAAGCGGTACGTTGATATCGAGCGTAGCCGTGCGATCCTGATCCAACGGCTGGAATTAACTCGCGCGAAGCGGTAAGTGAAGCTCGGGCGTGGCCGTTGGATTTTAATCCAACGGTGGATGGAGGGCGAGGCGCGCGCGAGGAGTCGGGCCACCGGGCGCTGCGCGCTGCGCGAATGGATTGGGCCGAGTGGGTTTCGCCCACTTATCGCTTGAGGATTTTCTTTGGATTTCGAATTAATTAAATACCGATAATTCATTTAGGCTTTAGAATATAGCAATTTAAGTCCAAAATTTCGAGAAAATTCACAAAATTCTCCGAGCATTTAGGACTTATACAAAATATTTCCACTATTTTGCGTAGTAGATTTTGCACATAAATTTGCTTAGCTTTAAATTAATTAAGGAAAGCTTTTGAAAATCCTAAAAATCCACAAGATACATAAATTTTAATTTCTTCAAAATTTGGGTCATTATAAACCTACCCTCTTAAAGGGAATCTCGACCAGAGATTCAGCTTGGTTAGCAAAAAGATCGTAGTAGTTGGCCTTGAGTTCGTCTTCATTCTCCCATGTAGCTTCACTTTCTGGATGATGACTCCATTGTACCTTGTACGATCTGATGATTCTGCTTCTGGTAACACGCTCGCGACATCCGTAATTTTAATTGGTCGCCCACGAGGTGAGATCTTCTTGAAGGTCGAAGCTTTCGAGAAAGGTATGGTCTTCCGCTCGCAGACATTTCTTTAATTGCGATACGTGAAAGACATTATGCATCGCCGATGTGGCTTCGCAATTCTAGCCGATAAGCTACCTCTCCACGCTTGCCAAAATCTTGTATGGCCCAATATACCGGGTGCGAAGTTTACCTTTCGTCTCGAATCTCCTCACACCTCGAGTGGGGTAACTCGAGATAGACAACATCTCCTACCTCAAAGTTCAATTCCTCCGACGGTTATCTGCATAACTCTTTTGTCGGGATTGGGCTACTTTCGACGCCCCAATAGTTTTTACTTTACTTTCACTTCTTTGATCAACTCAGTCCGAGGAGTTGACGCCGCCCACCGATCCCAAAGGAGCGGGTCCGCATTTCTGCCATACGAGCTTCAAATGGAGCCATCCGCAAACCGGCTTGGTAGCTATTATTGTATGAGAACTCGGCATATGGCGATCCTTATCCCAACCCTTTCCAAGTCTAAGGCACAGGCTCAAGCATGTCTTCAAGAACTTGGTTGGTGCGTTCTGCTTGACCATCGGTCGGGATGATACGCCGTCTTTGAAATTGAGTCCGTTCCCAAGGCTTCATGCGGACTTTTCCGAACCGAGAGGTAAACCGAGAACCTCTATCGACACAATCTTCTTGGGTACCCCATGCAAGCGCACGATTTTGGCCATGTACAACTCGCTAGCTTGTTACTCGTAGGTGGTCTTGACAGGATAAAGTGAGCCACTTTAGTTAACCGGTCAATTACCACCTAGATGGAGTCATATCCCGATTGGGTCTTGGGAGTCCGTGATGAAGTCCATACCAACCTCTTCCCACTTCCACTGGGAATTGGTAATGGCCGCAATGCATCAGCGGGTCTTTGGTGTTGTGCCTTAACCCTTGGCGACGTCACAACGAGCGACTCGGTCGCAATTTCACGCCTCATGCCGACCCACCAATACTTCTCTTTTAAGTCCGGTACATTTTGGTGCTACGGATGAATGGAGTATGGCGACTCATGAGCTTCTTTCGAATCGCCTTTATCTCTCCACTGGTTGGGCACACGATGCGGTCTCCGAACCACACCGTCCCTTGTTCATCCTCTGAGAAGCCTCGAGCTTTGCCTCTTCTCATATTCTTCTTGATTTCTTGGATGTCTTCATCTTCCATCGCTTTGTTCGATCCGATCTCAAGAGTCGGTTGAACTTCTAAAGCGCTTACGCAACCATGATTGACAATCTCCGCATTCGTGTGCTTCACTCTTCATACACTCGGCCGATTTTGTTGCACCCTGATGGTGTTGCAATATGCTTTTCTGCTCAAGGCATCTGCTACCACATTGGCTTTGCCTGGATGATAATGGATTCCGAGATCGTAATCCTTTATCAATTCCAACCATCTTCTCTGTCGGAGATTGAGCTCGGACTGTGTGAAAATGTACTTCAGGCTTTTATGATCCGTGAAAATCTCGCAGCGGTTACCAATGAGATAATGCCGCCAAATTTTCAGAGCATGCACAATTGCTGCTAACTCCAGATCATGAGTTGGGTAATTCCCTTCGTGCGGCCTCAACTGCCGGGATGCATAAGCTACAACTTTGCCTTCCTGCATTAGTACACATCCGAGGCCTTGACGGATGCGCCACAAAGATTTCAAAATCCTTGCGATGTCCTGAAGATTAACACCGTCCGAGACTAGCCTCTTTTTCGCTTCTGGAAGCTTTCTTCACAGCGCTTGACCACCGAACTTCTTCTCCTTCTTCGAAGTTGAGTCATGGGTTTGGCAAGTTTCGAGAAACCTTCGATGAACCGCGATAATAGCTCGCCACCAAGGAAACTTCTCACCCGGTGATCGATCCGGGTTGTTTCACCCATTATCGCCTCAACCTTGGCGTGGTCTCGCAATACCTCCTGCGGATACAATGTGTCCAAGGAATGCAACTTGACTTAGCCAGAATTCACTCTTGCTGAATTTGGCATAAAGTCGGTGCTCCCTGAGCTTGTCTAGGATCATTCGGAGATGCTCTTCATGCTCTTCTTCGTCCTTCGAATAGATGAGGATATCGTCAATAAAGACGACTACGAATTTATCCAGGAATTCCATGAACACCTTGTTCATCATATTCATGAAGTAGGCAGGGGCATTGGTTAGTCCGAAGGACATTACTGTAAATTCATACAGTCCATATCTGGTGGTGAAGGCGGTCTTTGGAATATCTTCCGGTCGATCTTCGCAGGTGATAACCGATCTCGATCAATCTTCGAGAAGACGCTTGCTCTTCAACTTGATCGAATGATCATCAATTCGGGCAACGGTACTTGTTCTTGATTGTTACTTCGCTGAGTGATCTATAATCAACGCACATTCTCATACTATTGTCTTTCTTCTTGACAAACAAGATCGGGCTCCCCATGGTGAGGAACTGGTCGAATGTACCCTTTCTCGCAGCTTCTTCAATTTGTTTCTTCGCTCGCTAACTCGCTGGCGTGCATTCGTAGGGCCTTTTCGAGATCGGAGTGTCCCGGACTAGATCAATTAGGAACATGATGTCCCTATCCGGTGGCATGCCGTAGATCATCCGAAATACGCCGATACTCTCGTGCTACGTATGTCTTCCGCCACCTCCTTCAAGCCGGTGAGCATGGAACTTCCTCCTGCGGACCTTGGGTTTGAATTCAACAGATAGGCCTTGGTCATTTGTGAGGGTGATGGATCTATTGGCACGCTATTTGACCGTGGTTTTTGGCTAGCTGACCCATTCCAAGTATTACATCCGTGCCTTGGGAGTGTAACACTATCGATCGCTAGAAAGGATACTCCTGATATCTCAAGGGTAAGATTTGGGCAGAGAATTGGTTCTCATTTCCGAGCCCGGGAATGAATTATCATGGGGTAGCTAAGGAGGATACCAGAACCCATATTTTCCCACAAACTTATTTGTCACGAAAGAATGTGAAGCTCCTAATCAAATAAGACAGATGTCGGTATCGAATTAACGAGGAACGCATCAAGAACAACGTCGCGCCGCTCGAGCTTCCTCGGCGGTGACATGGTTCACCCGCCCTTGGTGAATCGCTCGCGGTCGGTTGGTGCCGCCGTAGTTGCAACTCCCGAGGTTGGCCTTGCCGTGCCAAACCTTGCGCTTCTTTGGGCATTTATTGGCGTAATGCCCGCCTCGTGCAAAGGAAGCACGCATCTCGGCCGAGGAGGTAGAATGCTTCGGCGAAACCGCCTCCCGACGGCGCCACGGAAGTTGGAGGGGTTGGAGCGCCGTGGCGGTGCCGAGTACGAGACGGGAAGATTGGAACTTCCCACGTTGCCGTGGCCGCCGTGCGCTGAAGCGAGGTTTGGGCGCACCTCGGCGTTGAACCTTGAGCGCCAACCTTCGCCATGCGGTTCTCCATTTCTGCGTGTTTGGCCTCCCGCTCGATAGCTTTATCCACCAACCGCGAAAGTCGGTGAAATTCGAGAGATAAGTTGACAGAAATGTCATCGCTTAGGCCTTCCAGAACCTTTCCTGCTCTGCCTCATCTCTCAGCTCGCCACCGGGCGAAGGGCAAGTTGATTGAAGCGTGAAGATACTCATTCACCGCTCGGTTGCCTTGGCGCAAAGGCGTGGAACTCCTTCTTCTTGATGTCATCATCCCCACCGAATGTGTGCATGATGGAAGGCTTGCACAAAGTTGGCCCATGAAATGGATTGAGCATCATCATGGGCGATGCAAGAATTGTCCCACCATTCGATGCGGGGCCACCACCGTGAGAGGCAAACAGTAACCCTCTCACGATCGAGCAATCGATCGATGTCCAATTTCTTTCCAATAGCCCGGCCGCCGTCGGCGCCCATTGGTTCAAGATCGCCGAGAACGCCGGCGGCGCATCTCATAAACTCGACATAGTCGCCTTTGATTATGCGAAGGTGGAGCCGAATCGCCGCCGCATGATGGCGCTTGAGCATTCGCACATTTTGCGAGATTGGGCGAAGGTCAATCGATGGGTCCGATTGGCCATCATCCGCGCCAATCGGGTCCTTCTGCGGCGGTGGTGGTGGCCGCGAATGTGGTTATTCGATGATCCGCCCGATCGCTTTCCTTGTCCTTCTAACCGCCGCCGCTGCTGTTGCTTCTGCGGTGGTCACCATCTCGGGATCCTCCAAGGATTTAGATAAGATGGTAGAGATTCTAAGGGGATAAATCTAAAATAGCCCAAGAACCAATAAACACACAACAAAGAACCAACTTTTCAAAATAATTCTTTTATTCATTTATTTTATTAATGGATTATGGCTATCACAAGGGTAAATGATAGCTCATAATTCGCAACTAACGCACGGACTAATGAAGCATCTATGGGTAATCGGGGTATAGTCTATCTCATTGAGCTACCTCGCCACCTTGTAGCTAGCCGCTCGCTTCCAATGCCTTGATCCTTGCTTCGCGTGCATCCAAGCCGCCTTGAGCGACGCAGTCCTCCGGTATTCCCGAGACGTAATCCGTGCCTTCGTTAAGTCCACCGTGCGTTAGCTCGGGAATCTTCTTCCTGGCGCGCGGAAGACGCCGCCGAGTCCGGTCGGCAGATGCATCGGTAATAGTGAAACCCGGTCCGTTGAGGTAGCGGTCGAGCTGTGGAGTCGACGAACCGCTTCTCTTGCGCATCTTGAATACCATCCGTGAAGGTGTCGCGTCCGACGGTCGCGGAAGGTGTGGAAGACCGTGTTCGCGACGTGTCGGAGTAAATCGCATTTCCACCTCCGAGGTGTCGTTCTCCCACCTTATACCGATAGCCCCGAACGCTGGCCTCTTCTTGTAGTCCAAGTGTTGCATCACCTCCCGAGAAGTTCAACCAAGATCCGCAATGACTCCGTGAGAGATGGCGCCCGCACTCGCCATCTACAATTTTGAGGAATAGATAAGTCAAGAACCGCTTTGAAGAGAAGGGTTGAGAAATGACTCGATAGACTCAAAATAGTTTTAGTTTTTGAAAATAAGTCCTTAGGACATTTGTGGGGCCACGACCTACAATCGATATGGCTCGATACCACTTTTGTCGAACCCGAACGAAGGATCCCGAATTCTCGTGTTTATACACTAGTCCAGATTTCCAGTGTACACAATCATCAAAAGTGATAGCAAAATCATATCACGCTCTTTATTAATATTATCTCGTAGTTTTATTACAACCGGCCACGAGGCCAAATGAAAAGAAATAACACAAATAAAAAAAGGTAGTAGTAGGCCACACGACTTGCCACAGCAATCGTCTGGGACGTAGCCTATTCGCCCGTGTCCTCACCGTCCCGATAGAGGTCTTCTCTGAATAAAGATTATTCAAGAAGAGTAAGCACAACTACCGTGCTTGCAAGTTACACCCAATATTGAAGATTAATGCATGCATAGGGTAAACAAAGGATAATGGCGGGTTGTTTTGCATAAACAAAGATTTTCATTAAATACCATTAATAGTTTTCTTAAGGCCAATTTTAATAACATACTTGAAATCGTGATTAAGATGACAATGAATCGTGGATAACCTCCAATAAATGAATAGTGAAGGATACCCTCGACAATTTGGCTAACCGCCTAATTTTACCATAGGATTATCCATCCTAAAAACATCTGTGGAAATCATTTTATAAACCAAAAACAAGTCTAACTTAGAGTGGCTTTGCTAGCATGTCCATGATCATGACGCGCTATTCGAATAGTTTCTACTCGCAGAGTTTGTACACTTTACCCACACGAGATAATATGCTTTAATGTCGCCAATGCACGCTCCAAGGCGTGTGACTAAGCAATTATCATGAGGCCGTTACAAAGCAAAGATCTTAATGTATTTATGCCCGCTAAGGTTTCACTACCATTGACTAACCATCCTCCCAGAATTTCTTGCGGTGGTGGGACTAATGTCTAACCAACACCCACACATACAACATAGCATAAATATCACTAAGATACCACAGATTATTTAGCCAAATCTGTCCCATTCGCACATGTGGTGGTACGGTAAGGCGTGAGCAAAATACGCTCAAAGACCGGTCCTTAATCGACTTGGGCGACTTTCCATTTAAATAAACCCATGGGCCGTAATCCTAACAGATTAGGCCTGCATGAACTCGCACTCCACCATACATCCATCACGCCCAAGTCCAAACCCATTTTATTTTATTTAGAGTGAAAACTCATAAAAGCCTTCCGTGGTAAAACAATACCACCAAATAAATTTAAAATCAAATTGTAAAGGATTTGGCTAAACCTTCCCAAATAAAAGTGGTCTAAGCATGGCTAAGCATATGACAAATTTTAATAGAACTTTGCCTAAGGGTGTCATGGTATTCATATTCAAAAATCAAATTGGCCATACAATGGAGATTGGAGTAACTATGTATAAACAGGACTTTTTAACAAGTATATAAACATATGCATGCAATAGTAATTTAAAACAGGAATTAAATAATTTAAAATACTGGGAACAATATGATCAATAGTGTAACTTGCCTTCGTTGAAGTCTTGAAATTCTAAATCGTCGGAAGGATCTAACTCTCCGGAGTCGTCGAGGTCTATACGTGAAATTACGACAAATTAACTCAAATTCAAATAAATTCAAAAACTCAGCTCAAACTAACTCCAAAATGAAATATTTTGCTTTAGTTAGCTAGATTATGATTTTAGACAAAATTTGCAATTTGAACCACCCAATTTGGAGTTCATATGCAAAAGTTATGAATTTTAGAAGTTTAATACAAAATCTGGAATTTAATTGAATTCTCTCGAATTATTTTTCTAAAGGAAATTTATTTATTGCGCATGTCGACGCCAATGATGAATTTCCGGAATTAAAAGAATTTAATTAAAAATTCGACAAGCGGGCCCCACCGGCCGACACGGTCTACGTGAACCAAGTTCACGGCTCAGGGGTTCGGGAGGTTGGTGCTGACGCGGCGCCATGCGTGCCGAGCTGGCGACGTGGCGCACACGTGGGGGTGAGGTGGCGCCACGGTGGCTGTGCGTGGCCATGCCACGTAGGCACGAGGTCGGCCGCTGCCGGCGAGTGGCTCGCCGGCGTTCTACGCCGCGGCGAGCCCTGCGGGTGTGTGCAAAACGACGAGGGGTCCCTTGCGAACTAGATGGTTACCAGCACGGCGGCGGAGTGTGGCCGGAAGGTCGTCGGCGGTGACGATTGGCGGTGGCGGCGGCGGTCGTGGTCGAAGTCGATGGTGCGAAGCTCCTCCGACGCAGTGGATGACGGCGGCAGCTTCGCACGGGTGAGGCGATGACGTTGGTGCCGACGGCGAGGACGAAGGAGCTTCGGTGGCGCCGGAAACGGGGAAGAACCGAGGGGTTTCGCCGGCGGGGATCTTCAAAATTGGGGCGTTTCGGTGAGGGAGACGAGCTTTGGATGGCGGCGTTGAGGTGTGGAGGTTGAGGCGCACCCGGGGGTCCTGTTTATAGGACGCGAGCGTAGCCGGGCTGCCGTGGAGCTCAAGAAGGTCATGGCGCGTCCGCGGCGGGGATTCGGGGATTCGCGGCGAAAGAAGGGAAAGAAAAGGCCGTGTCGGGGGCGGAGACGATCGGGGATTTTAATGCGCACGACCATCACGAGATACTACCGATCCTCCCGATTTTGGAAGGTTTCAATCGGCGCCATGGCGGACTCGCGGGAAAAGAAGGAAGGCGCGGAGAAGAAAGGAAAGGAGGAAGACGACGGTGAAGCGCCAGATTTTGATCGGACGGTTGCGATTAGGTTGGCGAAGCGGTACGTTGATATCGAGCGTAGCCGTGCGATCCTGATCCAACGGCTGGAATTAACTCGCGCGAAGCGGTAAGTGAAGCTCGGGCGTGGCCGTTGGATTTTAATCCAACGGTGGATGGAGGGCGAGGGCGCGCGCGGAGTCACACCAATAGCGTGCGCGCGTGCGGAATGGATTGGGCCGAGTGGGTTTCGGCCCACTTACTGTTTGAGGATTTTCTTTGGATTTCTGAATTAATTAAATACTGATAATTCATTTAGGCTTTAGAATATAGCAATTTAAGTCCAAAAATTCTGAGAAAATTCACAGAAATTCTCTGGAGCATTTAGGACTTATACAAAATATTTCCAGCTATTTTGCGGTAGTAGATTTTGCACATAAATTTGCTTAGCTTTAAATTAATTAAGGAAAGCTTTTGAAAATCCCAGAAAATCCACAAAATACATAAATTTTAATTTCTTCAAAATTTGGGCTGTTACAGAATGTCTGATCATACTTATTCTATAGATAAATGGAATGGGGGCTGGCTATTCTTAGACAGTTTTTGAGAGGTTAGGGTGCTAATGTTAATGGCAATTTTAAAAAAGAAAAGAATAACCTTTTGGTTTGTCTTATTAGATTGGATGAGAAGGCTGATATTAAGGGTCTTAATGCTGATGATTGGATCGAGAGATACAGAGTGGAGAGATATTTGGAACACTTGTATGATTTAGAGGAGAAATATTGGCAGCAAAGGGGGGCTGTCAAGTGGATGACCCAAGGAGATGCTAATACTCATTTCTTTCATAGCTGTGCTAATGGGAGAAGGAGGAAAAATCTTATGCTTAGTCTAGAGCATAAGGGAAGGTGTTTGACTGATATTGATGCTATTAGAGATGCTATTATCAGTTTTATAAAAGTCTTTTGGGAAGGACAGTGAGCTTTCTGTTAACATTTCTAAAGGTTTCTGGAAAGATGAAAAGATGATCTCGTTTGAAGACAATGAGTATTTGGTTCAGAATTTTTCAGAGGAAGAGGTCCGGAAGGCCATCAAAGGATTTGGTAATGATTCAGCACCTGGGCCTGATAGCTTTCCTGGCTGTTTTTACAAATCCTTTTGGGAAGTCATTAAGCCTTCTTTCATGGAGTTAATTTTGGACTTTTTTGAGGAAAAGCTTGACTTGAAGAGGTTAAATTTTGGGGTGATTACCTTGGTCCCAAAAATTAAGGAAGCTAATACTATCAAACAATTTAGACCTATTTACCCTGGTCCTCATCACAATTTTGCTGAATGTCAATTTTACAAAGCTGTTGGCTATCAAATTGGGGGAAGTGGCTCATAAGATCATCAATGTGAGTCAAACTACTTTCATCAAAGGGAGACATATTTTAGATGGGGTGGTGCCTCTACATGAAATCCTTCATGAGTTGAGAGTTAATAAGAAAATAGGGATATTTCTCAAATTAGATTTTCAAAAGGCCTATGACAAGGTTAATTGGGGTTTTCTGGAAAGTGTTTTAACTAGTAGAAGTTTCTCCGAGAAATGGGTAGATTGGGTTATGCGGTCTGTTAGAGGTGGCAAAGTAAGCATCGATATTAATGTTTTGTGGGTTCCTGTTTTACCACTCATAGAGGGTTATGACAAGGGGATCCTTTGTCTCCCCTTTTATTCAATTTGATTGTAGATGTGTTGGCCTCTATGATTGATAAAGCTCAACATCAAGGTTTGATTAAAGGTGTCGTGTTCAATCTTATTTTTGGGGGTGTTCCTTTGTTACAATATGCCAATGACACTGTCCTCATGCTTGAGTATAAGGAGGATTACATTCTTAATCTGAATTTTTTTTATATTGCTTTGAATGGATGTCGGGTTTGAAAATCAATTATCACAAGAGCGAAGTCTTCGTCGTGGGGGTGGATAAAGAGGAGGCTCTAAATGTGGCGAGGAGGTTTGATTGTAAGCTGGGTCAGTTGCCTTTGACCTATTTGGAGATTACTATTCACTACTACAAAACAGGTCATACTGGACGCCTCATCACATACGGTTCTAAAGGAGCCGTCTGTGTTAAACTTATACAGACGGTTCCCTTTGGAACCATCTGTGATAGTGCCTCATCACAGACGGTTCTTATTACCAACCGTCTGTGATACTTCACAGACGGTTCATAATAAGAACCGCTCGTGATAGTGCCTCATCACGCATTTACCTTCTACCAACCGTCTATAAAGTATCACGCACGGTTGGTAATAAGAACCGCTCGTGATGAGGACGTCTCATCACAGATGGTTCCAAAGAAGCCGTCTGTGTTGAACTTATACAGACGGTTCCCTTTGGAACCGTCTGTGATGAGGCGTCCTCATCACAGACGGTTCTTATTATGAACCGTCTGTGATACTTCACAGACGGTTGGTAATAAGAACCATCTGTGATGAGGCACTATCACAGACGGTTGGCATTAACAACCGTCTGTGATTTTGATTTTACCATGACGTCATTATCACAGACGGTTCGCATTAAGATCCATCTGTGATGATATACTTATCACAGACGGTTCATAATACGAACCGTCTGTGATATGTCATCACAGACGGTTTTTGTATGAAACCGTCTGTGATTCGCAGCGCGGGGGGCGGGAGTTCGAAAATTTTTGAACACGTGCGCGGGAGGCAAAGTATTTTGACGCTGTCCTTATATATTATAGCTACCCCAGCATTGTCTTCCTCTCCCTCGGCCCCCTTGGGACCTCAGGCTGGCTCTCATCCTTCCTTCCTCCTCCTTTGCTCCACTGGTGCCGCCTCCTCGGCGCAGCCTCCTACCCTTAACACAGCGCCACCACCTGCCGCCGCTTGCTCGCCCTCCACCCTCTTCTCCTGGTCACCACCTCCACTTGCGCTACCCGCTCGATCCTCCCTTTGCTTCCTCCTTCCTTTTTTGTTTCATATTGAGTATTATTTATCTTTTGATGTTTTGCTGATTTTGATTTAAGCGCTTTTCATTGCTTGATGTGGTTTGTTCTATGCATGAAAAGGGGCGGCCGCTAGTTGTGGGGTTCTTGGTGATCATGTATGCTGAGAGAGGTGGATGCTGAAAAAGGGAGGAGGGAAGGAAGGATGAGAGCCGACCGGCCGAAGGTCCTAAGGCTGCATTCCGGTTATTGCTGCTGGTGGAATTGTAGATGGCTGTGGCTATGCTAGATGGCTTGGTGTGCTACACAATGTGTGTTGGTGGGTTCTTGGTGATCATGTTTGGGTGTGCTAGATAGCCTGGTACTCCACAATGTGTGCTGCAAACACCGTTCTATGTAGAATGGAAACAACGTATGGCGATTTTTTTTTTGCAATACAAAAAACTATCACAGACGGTTCTGAACTAGAACCGTCTGTGATATCCACATATCACAGACGGTTGGTAACTAGAACCGTCTGTGTTGTGACTTATCACAGACGGTTTTTTTAACCGTTTGTGATAACCGCCAGTTATCACAGACGTATAAAAACACAGACGGTGTGTGATGATGGTTCCGAACCGTCTGTGATGACGTTTTCTGTAGTAGTGATTGGAGACAGAGATATCAAGAGGAAAGCTGCAGATAAGATGAGCAGTAAAATAGAAAGTAGACTGGGCAATTGGAAAAGTAAGTTGTTATCTTCGGGGGGAAGATTGGTGCTGGTTAATAGCTATCTCAGCAACATTCCTATTTACATGATGGGTTTATATAGGCTGAATGAAGAGGCTCATAAGGGAATAGATTCTATTAGATCTAGGTTTTTTTGGAGAGGGAGTAGTGACAAGTTTAAATACCATATGGTCAAATGGAAAGCAGTGAGACCTAAAGATTATGGAGGTTTAGGGGTGATTGATCTAGGCTTTTTAATGAGTGTCTTTTGAGCAAGTGGTTTTGGAGGATTGGCTAAGAATGAACTCTGGTTTAGAATATTGAAAGCTAAATATATGTCTAGAAGTGGTAAAAGAGGTTGCAAGATAGCCAATGGGTCTCAGTTTTGGAGGAATCTCTAGAAAGTTAAACATCTTTTCAACTGGGGGTAATCCATATGTTAGGAGATGGTAAATCTATCTTCTTTTGGAATGATGTTTGGATTGATTCGTGTTCTTTTAAAATCAGGTTTGAAAAACTTTTTAAAATCTGTAGGGAGCCTGACATTAGGGTTTCTAATTGCTGGGTGAATGGCAGTTGGACTATTCCTTTTGTTAGGGATTTTGGGGTTGAGGAGAGATTACAGTGGGAAGAGCTGAAACAGATTTTGGATGGGGTCAATTTTAAGGAAGATAGAGATAGTATTAGTTGGGGTTTTGAAAAATCTGGTCATTTTTTGGTAAAGTCTTTATATAGACACTTCTCGTTCGGAGGGATGACTAGTGTGAAGCTTAAAAAAGTCTGGAGTAGTAGACTGCCCCTGAAAGTGAATTTTTTTTTGTGGCAGACCTTCCAAGAGCGAATCCAGACGGTTGATCAACTCATTTTGAGGGGGTGGAAGGGTAATGCTAATTGTACTCTATGTGGGGTGCCAGAAGACACTAATCATGTGATTTTCTAGTGTGTGTTGGCAAAATTTGTTTGGATGTGTATCAAAGAGATTCTTGTTTGGGACAATGTTCCCGTTTCTATTGATGATCTGCATTTGAATTGGCTAGGCAAAATGGGTGCTAACAACTATCACGTTGATTTATTTAGTTTTGCAGTTGTGGCTTGGACTCTCTAGAACGCCAGGAACAAAAGAGCTATTGAGATGGTTTTCCCTAAACAACCCACCGAAGTTATTTTCAAACTTGTGTCTTGTTTATAGCGTAGCAAATTCTTCTCAAAGAATCTGATCAAAGGAAGCTGGCAATTTTCTTGAAGATGGCAGAGGACTGGATGAAAGCCTTCATGCTTCAAGACAGATTGAGATGCTAATCTCATTTGTGGTGTTTTGTCTCCTATTTTGCTGATTCTGGAATGGTCTGCTGGGTTAGTAGTAGTTTAGTAGTCTGGGCTTTCATGTTTTTGTGTTCTGGTGCGAGTTTTTGTAAGTTGGTTTTCCCAGCCTCCTTTTTTGTTTTGTCTGTACTACTTAGTCTGTAAACTGTTTATTAGTTTTCTATAAAAGCTAGATTCCTACCCTATTAAAAAAAATCAGCACCATGGACTTGTGGTGAAAGCACACCGCATTACACTCTCCTCGCGACTGCGATCCTCGTTGACCTCGATGCTGCCACTATCAAGCACTGAAATTAACCAGTTCACCAACAAAACCGCAGCCAGCCAGAAAGTTTTCCACAGCCGGTGAAGGAATCTTGACCTACATTTCACCGAATCACGTAACCGATCGTCCAGATTCCCATGGCAAATCCTAATCCGAAACCAATGATTGCTGCACCGGCACATACATAGTCGCCACGCCGGCCGGCGGCGGAGCTGAAAGAGATTCATGGATGCATCAGAACCCCTAAAATTTTCGCAAGAAAATCCACTGTATAATATATACATGTAGTAGTAATACATCACTTATACACAAACTCACAAAGTATATTGTCTCAGTATCTCAACATGTTCAACCCATCCAATAGACCAAACCCAACATATAGCCAACTTCAAGCCCAACCGGCCCATTAGCCCAAGTGCCCACCAACTCACCAAGTCGACGCAGACATCGATCGGTGTTTCGTTCTCTTTTGCCCTAGCCACAATAGTGCACACAACAGCTACATCGGTCAACGGGAAGCAAGCCGGCAAAAGCGTAGGCGCGCGCCACGCGGTGGCCGGTGGGCAACTCCACGAGGAAGGCGCGGTGCGGCGTGACGAACTAGGCTAGGCGTGCCGGCGTGGGCCGTGGCGAGCTAGGAGCAGGGAGCAGCTGTCGGCATCGCGCTGTCATGGCGGTTCACTAGCGCAACAGCCATCCGTATTCTTCGACATCCGCTCATGTAATTTTGCACTCTATCACTAAAATCCTAGGTTCGCCACTGCGCCACCCATAGATCGATTTAGCTAACCCAAGCTTGTGCAGACAGAGACGTCCATTTGCAGAATATGCAGTGTTGAGTTGGCTCTATCCCTGCACCCCCTTAGCTATTGTTTTGCGAGTGGTTGCTATATGACATTTTGCTAATTGAAAATGGAAAAATTAAATAGATCGGATAAAATAGCTTGCCGATCGTATCTTAATTATATCAGGCATGCTCTTTTTTGGATGTTAATCTTGTAGAGATAGCCAGCGGAGGCGATGTGATAATTTGCATGTATGCATGGAGCCACTTGCTTTTACAAGTTGGATGCTAGCTAGCTAACAAGTAACAACGCTCGTGGAAAATGGGGCGAATTGCTATGCTCGCGTCGTAATCTCAACTGCGCACATTAGGTGTACAGAAATGTGCTACGACAACAGAAATGGAGAGTGGCCATGAAAGCTGAAGGAAGTGAATAACCCAAAAAGAAAAAAAAAATCCCTGGGAAGTGGAACACTTTGGATCATCTGACAGGTACCAATCCTCAAAGTGAAACAAATGCTTGTATTGTTCAACTTGTGCTGCTTTGCTTTATAAACCCTCCATTAAAAACTGTGGATAACTCCGGCGAGCAAGATTGGAGATGTCGACAAGTTGTCTTGTCATAGTAGACCAGTACAGAAGTTGATATTTGTGTCAAGAATTCTCCAAAAGTTTGAGATCAGAAAGCTTTCTTAGCCAGGTGAGTCATGACTCATGACGATATAGCTAGGAACAAATTCTGAAGGTATTATCTTGCGATGAAGATTGGATCAAGTTTGCTGCATTCCTTGTGCATAAACACTACTTACATCTTGTAGATGATAATTTACTGATACAGTAGTGGCGTTGCATTCTGTGCCTTTGTTTTGTGCTCTTGAGAAAAGCAGAAAGCTCCAGATGTCCTGGTCATCCTTCCTGTTTGTCTCCGAAATGATCGGTGCAAGAATCAAATCCAGCATCCACTAAGCAGAAGAGTGCGGCTGGAGAAAATTTTTCCTTCGCCTCCATCACATTCACCACCCTGAAAGTGCAGTGTGACGACTACGGCACACACGCTCTGTTTTGTTCCAGATTTTGGCTCGTTTATTCCATTTGCCGACACACTGTTTTCAGGTTCATCTAAGCATTGCCAATGGTGATTGGTGAGGGGTTCGTTCCATTTCTGGCAAGTGATCGTTGCTTTTCTGTGTGCACCTCTTTTGCGTTAGACCAAATCATATGGCCTGCCTATGCAATAATGCAGCAGGTTGTTAATGAGTGCATATTTGGTTCAGTGGACTACTTTACACCTTCAGAAAGAATCGATACTCTCAGCCTCTTAGGTGAAGGATCAAGGATGGGCACATTCCAAATCAAGTACTTTCTCATAGCCATGTACTCGTTTTAACATTGAGTTTTACATGTCAGCATTGAAGAATAAGCAAGATACACAACGTATTTGAAGTAGAAACAACTAATCATATGCCAAATGTGTTGTAGAACTCGAAGGCACTTTGTCATGTTTGCAGTTTTCTCAGGTCTAACAGTTTCTGCAATCACAACCAGAACCCATACAATGCCATTATAGTGATGAGCAAGGACGCGCTTACTTTCCAAGTCAGGCATACATCAAGAAAGCTCTCTTAAGTGCTCAAACCTAACTCCCAAACAAATATTTAAGCTGCGGATTGCATGCAACGCAAGTAATAACTTTTTAACTCGTTTCTGAACTTCACCTATGTACTAACTCGCTGACCTGCGGTTGTGTTACAGACTCACAGTAATTATATTGTAACTTGCACCACTTCAGATCGGTTGACTCTCTCTCTCTCTCTCCCTCCCATGTAGTATTCAAGTCCAATGCATACTGCTCGCTAACTGCTAAACTCTTACAATGTTGTAAATAATGCCCTAAAAAAATAGGAATGGGACATACGAATTTTACGTGAAAAACTCTTTTGGGAAAAACTATAAACACACGAAGGCAATATCACTATACAAGGAGATGTTTATAATAAAGCTCTTACTCTTCCCTATGACGTAGAAAACAAAATTTGTATCACACTCAAACTCAACAATCTTCACCTTAAGATGGATTCCTCCTATAGCCAAAACAAAATGTAACGTCCTCGAAACAGATTAACATGAACACCTTGTGTACCGAATGTTCATAGAACTACTGAATCAAACTCAACAATCTTCACCTTGAGACAAATTCCTCCTATAGCCAAAACTAAATGTGACCTCTTCGAAACATATTAGCATGAACACCTTGTGCGCCGAATGTTCATAGGACTACTAAATGATACCGGCTAAGTCTAAACAAAGCTCAAACTTAGCGATAGAAACTGTCTTTGTCATCATGTCAACTAGATTATCATGAGTACTTATCTTGCTAACTTTAATGTCAAATTGAGCAATAACACCTCGAATGTAATTCTCTAATGAAACATTTGACCCTTCGTAAGACAAATAACGCTTTTGACTGTCGCAGAATATTGTAGTGCAATACGTACTTCCACAAAGCTCAACAAATAAACCTCTTAGCCGAACGACTTCTTTGTAAGCTTCAGAAAAAAGCCATATACTCAGCTTCTGTAGTGAACAAGGCAACATTAGTTTGTAGGATTACTTTCCAACAAACGGCACATCCTTCAACAGTGAATACATAACCAGTAAAAGATATTCTCTTATCCAAATCTCCAACAAAATCTGAGTCTATGTAACTAACGATTCCATCTTTAATCTTCACAAACTATAAACAAGCATCAGATGTGCCCCACAAGTATCTGAAAATCCATTGAACTTTTTTCCAATGCTTATTGCTAGGATTAACCATGTATCTACTAACAACACTCGATGAGAACCAATTGCATATATAAGTGAACCAACTACACTAGCATATGAAACTCTAGACATGTACTCAACTTCATCATCTAACTGTGGACATGACCTGAAGAAAGTTTGAAATATGCAGCTAATGGAGTATTCACCGGTTTGACCTTATGCATGTTGAAACATCAAAGAACTTTATCGATATACCCTTTCTGATTTAGGTATAATTTTTTAAACCATCTATCTCTGGTAATTTTTATACCAAGAATCTTCTTTACTGCACCGAGATCCTTCATCTCAAATTCACTACTCAATTGCGCCTTTAACTTTAAAGTTTATGCCTTGTCTTTTGCAGCAATCAACATATCATCAACATATAGGAGCAAATAAATAGCTGAACCATAACAATATCCAAATAAACAAAGCTATCATAGTCGGATCTTTTAAAATCCTGAGAGATCATAAATGAGTCAAATCTCTTGTACCACTGTCTAGGTGATTGCTTCAAACCATAAAGAGATTTCTTCAATTTGTAAATATAATTCTGCTTTCCCGGAAAGACAAAACCTTCCGATTGCTCCATATAAATATCTTCCTCTAATTCCCCATGTAAGAATGCAGTTTTCATGTTTAATTATTCAAGCTCATAATCATGCATAGCCACTATGCTGACTAAAGTATGAATGGAAGTATGTTTTACAACTGGGGAAAAGACATCTATGAAATCAATACTTAAAATTTGGTTGTATCCTTTGTCTTGTACCTAACCTCTTCAGTTAGCGAAATGCCTTCTTTGTTCTTGAAGATCTATTTACAACGAATAACTTTCTTATCAATTGACAACTTGGCCGGCTTTCAAGTATCATTCTTCTCAAGTGATTACATCTCATCATGCATGACAGTCATCCAGCTCTGTGAATCATCAAAAGAGATAGCTTCTGAATAAGTGAAAGATTCTACAGTACTTCAATTTCTTCTGTCACATTCAAAGCATAAGCAAAGATATCAACTCCTGCAATCAATCTCTTAGAAGCTTGAATATTCATTTTAAGCCTGTCGGCTGCAATGGAATGTTGTGGTGGTTGAAAAACAACAGGAGCACCATGTATATTTTACTTTTCGGCTTCTGATGTAGATCCTAAATTAATAACATGCTTCACCTATACGCTTGATTTCTACGGCTTCTCAACGGGAACATCAATAGATGATTTATCATGCAACATAGCAGATTCATCAAAAGTAATACTTCTGCTAATAATCACTTTTCTAGTTTTAGGATTTTACAATTTATATCCTTTCACACCAGGTTTATAACCAAGAAAAATACACTTAGCGGTTCTAGGCTCTAATTTACCATTGTTAACATGTGCATAAGTAGGATAACCAAATATTCTTAAATTTGAATAATCTGCTATAGAACCATGAAGAATCTAGACCTGTCATTATGAGTTAATGGAGTATTTTGGTGATTAATGATAAATCTATTTGTGAGACTAACACTTTTGTTGATATACCTATTGTTTAGTCTCAATTGGATGAAAATGTGAAAATCAAAGATGTATGCATTCGACATCATATTCCTATATCTTGTTGCTTTTCTCGGATTCAAAATATAGGTTGAACTCCACTAAAAGTCTAACTTGAATATGTGCATATGTTCTTATTACACATTCGTGTATTCACATATTTAGGGGGGGTTTATTCTATATTTTTGCGGTTTCATTAGTATTGATCCATATTCCTTTTTCCACGTATATTAAGGATCTCTACCTTGAAACATATCCTTAAGTATATAAAACTTGTGTAGTTCATATATACTCATATTGATCTATATTCAATTATTTGCAATTGAGGTAGTTATCATCAATTACCAAAGAGAGAAATATTAAAGTATCTTGACCCACTATTATGAGTTAATGTATGTTATTGTAATTAATGATAATCGCATTGTGGAACTAATATTTTTCATGAGTTGGATGGATATGTTATGTTCCATGAAGTTGGAGACTTTGGATGGCATCATGAGTTGATAGTCATCAAGCCAAGGTTCAAGAAAAGGATGCATCATCTGTTGATGCATATCAAGATCTCGAAGAAAAGGAAATCATCATGTGTTGATGATGTTTAAGAAGAGGAGATGATCATAAGTTGATCATCAAGTCAAAAGAAGACACATCATGTGTTAATGGAGGTCAAGTGAAAAAGTGCATCATGTGTTGATGCACATCAAGATCACAAAGAAAAGATGATCATGAGTTGATCATCAAATCAAGAGAAGATCCATCATGTATTGACGGAAGGCATGTGAAGAGTGCATCATGGGTTAATGCATATTCATATCAAGAACTTGAAGAAAAGAAAATCATCATGTGTTGATGATTATCAAGTCAATGACCTAGTCTTCAAGTGAACATGTGTGTCATCAAGCTTCAAGTGCATATGCAAGACAAATGTATGACTAGCTAGGGCTAAGGATGTGTTCCTAGTTTTCTACTGGTCTTGGTGTTTGGATGAAAGACCGGATTGTTGGTATGGGTTGTCGTACTATTAAGAGGAGTCTTGACTAGTAGCTTGAGAGTGTCATATGTTGATAGCTCGTTGTGCTTTCTCTAGCTCTCGTTAGCATGTTGCCAATATTTGCGAATGTGTTTTGCAAATAGTTGAGACTTATACATAATCCTTGTTTGCATCTGTTCTTGCCTTTGGAAAATTGTTCAGAAAAATCGGTAAAACCGCAAGTATTGAGCGGTATTACCAAAGGTCGGTAATACCGAAAGATACATGCTGGTTTGTATTTTCTAGAGAACATGTTTTTGGAAGTTTTCTTAAAATCCCAAAAACGGTATGACCATATTTGATGAGCGGTATTACTACAAGTCGGTAGTACCAAAATATAGTTGGCGGTATGTTTTTAACAGAGAGGTTCTCAAAGACCTGGTCGAAGGAGTAGTCGTGGATCTGGTCGAAGGACTAGTCGTGGACCTGGTCGTAAACCAGTGAGGTTATTTTTGGAAGTTTTCTCTTGAAACCTGAAATCGATATGACTGTAGTTCTTCTGTCGTATTACCACAAGTCGGTAATACCGCTTTTCATGGCGGTACATTTTTTCTAGAGAAGGTGTTTTTCTTAAGTTTCTGATTCTCTGGAAATTGGTAATACCGATCTAGCCGAATGGTATTACCGCCGTACAGTAATACCGATTTATGGTTGGCGGCAAGACCGGATGTGTGTCCAACATCTAGTTTTATAGCTGTTGGAACAAGGGCGATATGACCGGCCATTGGTTGGCGGTAATACCAGGCTTCCCTATTTTTCTAGAACTTTTTCCCCAACAGCTAGTTTTTGTGTGTAGGCTATATATACCCACCTTGGCCGGTTTGAGAGGTTGCTGAGGTTGTGACTATTGTTGCTGGCGCCATATTCATTTCCTTGAGCTAAGAGCAGGCCCTCCCATCTCTTTTATGCATGCGTTGCACTTAGTGAGCTTAGAGAGCAAACCCTAGTGCATGTGTTGTATTAGGTAGGGGATTGTGTATCCGTTGAGCTTAGACACTTGATTTGTTCAAGTGAGCATCTCCGACTTATTACACTTGGTGTTTGCCGACACCTAGATGGCTTGGAGGAGTTGCGCCGGTGATCTTCTCAAAGAATGTTATGAGAAGGCTCGGACGGTTGTGAGTGGTTTGGCGTGGCGTAACTCGCCGAGAGGACGCCGAGTAGTCGAGACATAGTGTCGCGGAGTCGCGAGACGACAACTTTGTTTTTTCTCTCAGATCAAATCCATGCGCTCTGATACCACTTGTTGTAAATAATACATAGAAAAATAGGAACGAGAGACACGAATTTTATGTGAAAACCCCCTTCGGGGAAAAAATCAAGGGCGCACGAAGGTCATATCATTATATGATGAGATGTTTACTATGAAACTCTTACTCTTCCGTTTGAATCATAAAGATATATTTATAGTGGTACATAAAAGACTCGGTGTAACAATAGAACTATGAGTTGGAGTAGAAAACTCAATTCGTATCACCCTCAAACTCAATTCGTATCACCCTCAAACTTAGAGTAAAAAAAATGCTAAACATTCTTCGGTAGGAAGAGAATAGGTAGTAGTATCTATGGCTGCTTCCAATCTTTTCATATTGACTTGCAGCGAAGATAAGATTTGTGCAATGGATTTCCCTTTCGCTCATCAATAAAATAACATAACCATATCGTCTATCAGGTGTTTACGTCGCCGTCACATGAAAGCAAGGAATTGCGCGTGGACGTACCAAGTTTCAGACTTTCAGTGAGTGGCAGTGGTAAAACCAGAGCTAGCTTCCTCCAGCACCCGGCGCGTGCGAGATGGCCGTCTCTTTCTGAAATTGAAAAGGGCGATGTGGAAAACCGCAGGAAAGATCGTCTTCGTGAAGCCTAGATGAACATGAAAGAAATAAATAATGCAAGAAAAGGCACGCCTGTGAGGAAGGTGAAATGAAAAGGAGGGAAGCACAAAAGCAGGCAAGGAAGTCCAGATGAGCATGAAAGAAATAAACAATGCAAGAAAAGGCACGCCTGTGAGGAAGGTGAAATGAAAAGGAGGGAAGCACAAAAGCAGGCAAGATTCTTGGCTAACCTGTCGTGGAGGATTGTGGAGGACAGAGGAGGAGCCAGCGATGGCTAGTGATATATCTACCATCAACTGATGAAGAATGCATTGTGAATCATCTGAATTCTGATGTGATGTGATCAGTGCCGGCTTAAAGCTGAAGAGATTGGAGACGGCCGGTAATGAGCGATCTTTAGGCGTGTTCTTGAAAGATCACAAGCGTGCGAAAGATGGAACAGAAAGAGAGGGGAGCCATGGGAATCGGAGAATCTGAGGAGGAGGACGCTACTTGTGTTACTGTCCACTCTTTTTTCAGAAGGAAAAGGGTGTCGAGAAATGGATCCTGCCGATAAGAGGATCACAACATAAGGACAGTAGGACACCGAGATCGTTCTTTTTTTTAGAGATTCGGGGATTCGGTTTGACGTGAGTTTGAAGATTTTTTAAGATTCATCTTGTTTGAAATTTTTTGGGTGTTTAATGGCAAGGTCTAATGATAGTTCGAGCTAAGTTCTGGTGTCTAGATTTTCTAATTCAGTCTTTAAGCAAAGTGGATTGTACATTTTCAGAGGAAAACGAAAGGGATCAGTGGTTCTAATAGCGCTTCAATACGCAAAATACCTTTTTCATGAACCGGCCTCGCATTTATGAAATGCTTTTCATGGTTTCAATATTTTAAACCAAAATTAGTGCAACTAGTATTTTGCATGCTTATTTTTGTTTCACTTTTGTGCCAAAAGCCTAATGCCACCGCCAGAGAGACAAAAAGCCTTAAAGGCTTATCAACTACTGGGCCAATGTTAATGGGCCTATCATATGTACTATTGGAAAACTTGTTTGGGCCTTGAGGCCCAAATCTCAAATTTTTGCATATTTGGCCCTGTAGCAATTTTGAATTTCAAAAATAGCCATCTTCAACCGAAAATTTCAAAAATAGCCCCTCACAATTGCATCGCATCATGGTACCGAGGGCGGCACCACTGCCCCGCCCGCAGCGAGCCGCGCCCTCCCCCCTTCGTAATTTTTTTTTAAAAAAAAGGAAGAACATCTAAAAATTCTTAAATTTTTTTAAAAAATTAAATAAAATTTGGAAAAAATAGAAATTATTTTTAAAATATTAAATATTATTAAAATAATTAAAAATAATTTTAAACGAGTCTTCAGTCGCCTCGGCAAGCGCAAGCGTCGCAGCACCGAGCGACGCAAGCAGCAGCCCCCTAATTCGCAAGCACTGGTTGCATGCACCGAGCGGCGCTTAGCTCGCATACGCCGCTTTCCACCAAAGCAAAAGCGTTTTGTTTTTTCTCTTTAAATCACGCCGGTCACATCGCTTCACATCGTGTCATTCGCCGTCTGCTTTTGCGCTCACAGATATGAACGAACGCCACGAAGCGCCGTTGAGGCGCAGCGCGCTCGACGCTGTGATTAGATTAGGTAATGACGATTTAAATTTTCTCTTATTGCGCTTTGTAGCGTTAAATGCATTTAGATTTCACTAATTGTTAGTTGTTCTCTATTTGTAGCAATGGCACATACTCTACCACCCCTACTCGAGGAGGCATGGGGCGCCAAAGATCGCTGCCACGCTTGGATCGGTGGCAATGGACCACCAACTCGTGACACGGGGACCGAGGAGACTTGGCCGTTGGACGAGCGCAGACGCTCGAGACTTCGTCAATCTGACCGATTGCGTTCGCCGGTGCCGAACATGGGGCAAAACCTCCGATTGATGCCGCCTTCTTTCCGCCTGTTGATCGTTGGCGTCGGAGACCCACACGCCCACTTCCGGTGGGTGGAGATGATCGTGACACCGCAAGACGCCGGCTTCATTACCGGCTACCGCTTGCGAGGCCGTGCGTTGTTCCCCTCCCGAGGTCGGTGGACTGGAAGGCGCGTCTCCATCATCGCTTCGGGCATCCTATCCCCGAGAGGTCTAAGGGCGTTCCGCACGCCTGGCTGCGTCAATTCATACATTGCCCGAATGACGCAACGGAGGAGGTGGTTCGATGCCACCTAATTGCATATTTGTTGTTTATTTTCGGGTGAGTCATGTTCCCTAGCACGCAGGGAGACATGGTGTACCCGAGTTATATTCACCTTGCGGAGTCCATCGTGGACGCCGACGATGAGGATGTGCCGCAATACAGTTGGGGTTCACCAGATCGGTTGTACGCGTCTGGGCTCGTGGCGACGCCGCAGCGTCGCGACGGAACAGTCCGTCTTTGTCGGCCGCCACACGCTATTACACCGTGGTCGTGGGAGCACTTCGCGGTCGGACGGCCGTACTTCCGCCGCGCAGTCCACCCTTACCCGCGTACACAACATTTCTATGGTTGGACGGACGACGAGGATCCCGTGGAAGGCCCAACCATGGGATCCCGATGGACTGTGGCAGCACTGGGGTGGTCTAGGGATAGGGCGCATCGCATATACCCCGAGTTCCACAACGAATTCGAGGTCCTGCATGAGGACGATGTAATATGGGCTCCTTGGACGGATGCCTTCGTGCAGGGCACAGCGCCCGACGGGTTGAGCTTGCTATGCCACCAAGATGCGGCGTACTGGAGGACAACTTGTCATCTGGTCTTCTCCCACATGGTTGAGGCCTACAACCCACAACGGGTGATGAGGCAGTTCGAGCTGCACCAGGAGATCCCCCCTGCTCTAGGGCGACCGCTTGCGAGGCGCGGTCACTTGTAAGTACATTGCATTGCTTAATAATATTGTAGGTCATTTAGTCATATGTTATGTCAGTACCATAATTTGTTGTGTTTATTCCACCTGCAGGCAGACGAAGAAGAGCCGCAAGAGCGATGACTGGCTTCAGACGCAGCAGCCGTGGGTAGATGCATGGCAAACGGCCACTGATTCCATTTTGCAGGAGGCACGACCTTACGATGAAGGGACTTACGGTACATACCTGGAGTGGTACGTACGGCACACGCGAACGAGAATGACAGGCACCCCCCCTGGCCCGACATGAAGATCATACCCACACCGAACGGTTGGGCTTGGGCCTGGACCCGCACCATGCAGCACGGCGTGACGATTCCGTACGTTCAGCATGTAGTATATTAACCACCCTCCGCAATAGGGTTAAGTAACCAAATTTTGTTTGTTTGGTAACCATCTAGGTGGACCGGTTGGAGAGCGTTCTGGAGCGCGCCGGCCGAGAACTCGAGCGGGGCATGAACAACACAGTTGAGCGTCTTTTTTCTGTGATGAAGACGCTTGTTGACGATGTTAAGCAAGTCGTTCGTAACATGAGCTGTGGAAGGCCCACCGATGTCGACCTGAGGCATCGGAGGGAGCATCGTCACATACCCTCACCCCCTCCATCTTCCCGTCCGAGCGAGTCGACCCAGCGGCGTAGTAGCATGGGCGGCGGATCATCTTCGCAGTTGCCACGTAGGGACCATACGCTGATGCCGTCGTCGTCGCAGATGGACCCTACGCTGATCCCGTCCTCGTCGCGGAGGGGCCCTACGCTGATGCTGTCGTCATCACCGCGGCGGGAAGACGGCATTAGAGAGAGCACGACGTGCAACCCGAAGCCACGGAGGTTATCCCAGATTCTCCCTCCCAGCCCTTCACTGTCGGGCAATTTCCAATGGGTGATACGGCGCCATGGTATCAGTCCGGCTACACACCGTACCCTACGCAGCTCACCCCGCAAGGTGAACCGTACCCGGAGCAGTTCCCCCAGTTCACCTCGCAGGCTGAGTCAAGTTGGTGCCCTTCCGTGGATCCTGCCGCGGATCCTAATGCTTGGATCACCGAGCTGTTGTCAACACCGATCCGCGGTGATGCCCCGTGCACGCACGCACACGGCCGTTGAAGAGCCCGCTATGACTTGCGGCATAACCCACCACCGATAGGTCGACGCTTTCACGGGGCGATTCGACAGAGACCTATGGCAAAGAACACGGTGCGGAAGGCCGCAGGTCCTATGCCAGCAAGATCGAGGAGCAAATACGAGGAGTAGTAACATTAGAAGTCTATTATATGTTGTAACTTGTAATCCAGTTGCTTATTTGAATTGTAATTGCACTTATTTAGTTCGTTGTCTATGTAAGCAGAACAATCTTATTCTCATTCATGAAGGCCCGCGACGCATGGATGAAGAGTGCGAGTACAAACCCAAGTAGAATTGACGCTCTACTTTGCAAGAACTACATACAATAGAAGAAACACCGCGAAACTAACTATGTTTACTAATTTGTGAAGCATCTTCTCAACTCTTGCCACAGTGATCACTGCAACAAGGGCAAACCAGGTGCTGCTGTAGTGATTGTAACACTGTAAAACCCCGGGATTAACATCCCAGATCTTCTGTGCATAACTGAACTAGTCCCATGATCAGTGGCTAGCTCACACAGTAAACAAATGTGATAACACAACCATAAACGCTAAAATTTAATAATAACAACAGAGTTGATTACAAGATGGCCTTACAGGGCAACATTAAATAAACACAACGGAAGACGAAGAAGAAGTAGTAGGGTCCAGCAATCTGCCACAAGCAATCGACTGGGGTAGCGGCCTAGTTGTCGTGATCCACACCTGAAGCGGAGTCCTTCTCTGAAATTTGTTTGCATTAAGCAAGTATGAGCACAACTTCCATGCTCGCAAGTTACACCCGTCAATTAACAGAATGACATGCATACATAGATGTAACAAAGGATGGCTTATAGGGTTAATTGTGCAAAAACAACATTTGACATTAAATACCATACTAAGTTCAAGAGCTCAAGTTTTAGAAAATCTAAAATTGATTTTGAAATGATAAAGATAGTGTAGGCACCAACCTAACACCAACATAAACACGGGCACCAACCCGGGGTTTCAACCCATAACTTTTCTCATGGACACCCACCCAGGTCAAACTGTTTTACAAAAACATTTTGAAATTGAAGTCTAACTTTGAGTGGCTTTGCCAGCATGTCCATGACCGTGGACACGGCTATTCGAATAGCTTTACACTCTGCAAAGGTTGTACAACTTTACCCACAAGACATGAATTCTCTAGTTGTTTGGCATCGGTCGATACCACTGCTCACTACCTTAGGTAAGCAGTTTAGAGCACGTGTCAAGGCCTTTACAATGCGCCATTTCACCATAGTCCTCCCTTTCTAAGGTTTCACCCCCTTTGGACTACCCATCCGCAGGGTTCAGGCCCCCTTTTGCGCCAGGTGGGACTAACATAGGTCATAACATGACTACCCACCGCACCAACAGGAATGACCATAATGGAACTTTGCAAATTAATCGGCCAGGTCCTGCCCATACAAGACATGTGGTAGTACGATATGGCTTAGCATGATGCGGCTCGAAGACCGGTCCTTAATTGACCTGGGCGACAACCAACAGAACCCTGGGCCTCAACCTACCCAGTTGAGCCCGTGCATAAACCTGCACCCACCAAACAACCATTTCGCCCAAGTCTAAACCACCAATTTATTTTATTTTCTAAAGTCATTTATAAAACTCTCATGACACACCAATGCCAAGGGTACAATTTAAAAATCAATTGATCTTTTGGCTGAAATCTCCCAAATCAAATAAGTTTGGTCTAATAGCATGGCTAAGCACAATTTGTCTCAAATGATCCAGTTCATACTATTGTATTAACCAGGTTTTGTCTAGGGTGACAACATGTTTGATTCAATTTATCAAATTTGGCAATATAAAGGAGTTTAGGCATAACTATAAATTTAAAACAGGAATTTTTAAATTACTGAATATAAATAAGCATGCAGTAATAATTTGTAATATAATTTAAATAATTTTAAATAATGGGTGCAAATATGATCAAGAATGTAACTTGCCTTGCTCAAATAGTTGCTCTCAAACGGCGTCGAAAACTGACTCTCCGAAGTCGTCGAAATCTATACGCGAAAATAAGCTAAATTCAAACTAAATTTAAATAATATTAAAATCAACTTCAAATTGAATAAATTTGGTTTAGTTGGCTAGATATTGAATTTATATAAATTTAGAAATTTGAATGGGTTCAATCAGAGTTCGGATGCAAAAGATATGGGCTTTTGAAGTTTGAATTTACATGAAATGATAGTTTTAGGGTTTAAAGAAATTATTGGTCAAATGAGCTTAAAATTAAATAATTTTGGTTTAGTTAGCTAGATAATAATTTTATACAAATTTTGCAATTTGAATCACCCAATTTGGAGGTGGGATTCAAAAGATATGAATTTTCTAAGTTTAAAACTATAAATAAAAAAACCCTAAATCTGATTTTTAACAGAATTTCTTGAATTATTTTTCTAAAGGAAAAGTCTTTTATTGCGCAATGCTGACGTCAGCGGCTGATTTTCGGGATTTAAAGTAAATAAAAATTATTTTCTAACGGGTGGGACCCATGTGTCATAGACATGGTCCACATGGACTAGGTCTGTGGACTATTGGATCTGGTGAGAGGTAGACCATGCCACATGTGTGCTGACGAGGCAGATAACTTGGCGCCACGCAGAGTGACACCTCAGCAAAACAGATGATGTGGCACCTATATGGACAGCCACGTCGACAGCCGTGTCGACAATGACGGCGAGGTGGTTCGAGGCCCGATGGCAACGACGAACGGCGGGGTTTCGCCGGCGATGAGTGGTACTAAAAGATAGCCATGGTTATTGCAAACACAATGGTACCTGTCTTGGCTCAAGAGGTCGTCGAAGACCGCCGGAATTTGTCGTCGGAGCGGAGAACGAAGGTACGGCTTTTGTCGGGAACGGCAGCCGAAGGTGCTCCAGGGCAAAGAAGAGGTCCCTAAGGAAGCTCTGGTGACGAGGATGCCGACGGTGTGCTTCACGACGGCGAGGCGGCGAAGATGACGGTGGAATTTGAAGATTTAGGGTTTCGGTGACCGAAACCTAAATCTGAAATCGCGGCGGCGCTGGGCCTCTAGAGCTGGTGTGGATTGGGGGCTTTTGGTGTTGGGTACAAGGCGACTCTAAGGGTCTATTTATATGGCTGAGGGGTAGCCGGGGAGCGAGATCGTGCGCGAGAAGTTCGCCTTGTTTGCGGAATCATGGCGTACCGGACGCGGAGAAGAAGGACTAACGGTGAGAACGTGTGCGGCGGGATAAGGGGATGCGATTGGTGGCGTTGACGCGGTAAAATCGGGCTGTTACGCCCATTTTCGGAAACGAGCTCCAAGCTCAACAATGGCGGTTGCTGGCTCGGGCGCGTTGAAGACGAAGGCCAGAGGTAAACTGTGAGGACCCGGAATATTTAACTAGTAACACTTAACCTCCAAATGGTTCTGGCATTACTAATTAAACATTCTAAGCCTCGATGGACATATGCTTCCCGCACTGCAGCATATGCACATCATCACAAAATTACACATCAATTCCATACACATACATCACTAGGTTTAACAACGACATACATAAAGTAAAGTTATTACAAAAGAGGGCCGACCGCCAAATAGAACAATATACAAGAATGACAATGAAGCAAAGTGCCATAAGATGGCTAGAACAAAAGTCGACCTGGTTAGCCATACACCCACAAGGCAACCGACCGGGCCGCAAGCTAGTCGCCCATAGCTACCACAGCCTGACTCACAAAAGTGAGGCCCTCAAGCTCACCTTCTTCCTCTGCAATGAAACAATTAAGCGTAGCAACCGAGTACAAAGATTGTCTTTGTACCCGCAAGATCGACGTGTGGAATAGCGGACCTATTCATAAACTACATGCAAGCTTATTTAGGTGGAGGTTGTATGTCTCATTTTGCATGAAGCCAACTTTATTTGCAATAGTGTAATACATTTTAAAAGCAAGTTTGCAAATCTGTTTTGTTATCAAAGTAACGATGAAGTAAAGATACATACAAGAACCCCACGAAGTGACTATCCCAATAGTCACCACAACATAGCACGAATCCCGATTCGTACCACCCATCAAGTTTTAGTTTAAAAGGTTGTAGTCTAACTCTTGAAAGACCTTGCCAAGCGTGTCCATAACCTAGGGCGAGGCTATTCGAATAGTTTTAACCTGCGGGTGTACCAATGTACCCACACTTGGCATCGCCTTCAAGCCACAAGCACACTACAGAAGGTATGCTGGCTCGGCTAAGTCCTACGAGACATTTCCAATCTTGTGTATTAACTACGAGCCGCTCATATGGATAGAAACCCATATGCTTACATTGCAAGCGAAAGACAACAAATCCCATCGCGGTGAAGTCTTTCGGACACTACAATGCTCCCAACACCATCCCTTCTGCGACTCCACTGCGACTGGAGCCAATACACGCCAAAGTACTAAGTCAAGAGAGGTCCCATACCCTCTAATGTGGTTATGCACGCTAAAATGCTTGGTTTAGTGTAACAAGATGTTCGGTCCTTGTTGACTCGGGCACCATTCCATCACACCCAAAAATCACACCATCATACCATTGTGCCCAAGTCTAAATCTTTTTGTTTTCAGTTTTAGTTTTCATAAGTAGACATGGCACAAGGTGGAAATCATAATCATAATAAGTTTTAAGTGATCAAGGTTGCAAGTTCAGAAAGACATCCGCGAAGTCACACACAAGTGGGACGCTGGATCTCCAATGCCGGCTTTGCTTCAAGGACATAAAGATGGGGCCCTCGCAATCGTGGCGAAACCCAACCTGCTCACCAAGGACCGTGAGGTAGACAATCTTCCCGCACAATCGATTTGCCCAAGTGTTGGGACAACCAATCCATGCCAAGAATCACATCCAAGCGCGCCGAGTCGAGCAGGATAAGATTCGCCAAGAATCCCACTCTTCGATGTGGATAGGAACACCTCGACATACTTGGTCGCTCATTTCCAACCCGAGAGCGAATGAGCAAAGGAATCCCCAAAGGAACACAAAGAAGTCCACAATCAACAAAGAAACGACTTCAAATAAACGAATGCGAGGCCCTGAGTCAAATAAAATCAGAAAGGTGATGCAAATTAACAAGGAGCGCATCTAACACGCACGCCGCGCCTCGTGCCTCCTCACCGAGATATGGTTGACCCGCCGCCTCAAGCCCGGTCTTCTGGCCTGTGGGTGACCACTCTCGTCCGCCCTCCATTAGGACGAGGCCGCCAGCCTTTCTTAGTGTGCTTCACGGATACCAACTTTATGAGGACCCGAATATTTAACTAGTAACACTTAACCTCCAAATGGTTCTGCATTACTAATTAAACATTCTAAGCTCTCGATGGACATATGCTTCAGAATGACAATGAAGCAAAAGTGCCATAAGATGGCTAGAATAAAAGTCGCACCTTAGCCATACACCCACAAGGCAACCGACCGGCCGCCAAGTTAGTCGCCTCATAGTTACCATAAAGACAAACCACAAAAGTGAGGCCCTGCTCACCTTCCTCCTCGCGCAATGTAACAATTAAGCGTGAGCAAACTGAGTACAAAGATTGTCGTACCAAGAAGATCTGTGGAATAGCGCACCTATTCATAAACTACATGCAAGCTTATTTAGTGGAGGTTGTATGTCTCATTTTGCATGAAGCCAACTTTATTTGCAATAGTGTAATACATTTTAAAAGCAAGTTTGCAAATCTGGTTATCAAAGTAATGTAAGTAAAGATACATACAAGAACCCTCGGAAGTGACTATCCCAATAGTCACCATAACATAGCACTAATCCCGATTCGCACTACACCCATCAAGTTTTAGTTTAAAAGGTTGTAGTCTAACTCTTGAAAGACCTTGCCAAGCGTGTCCATAACCTAGACGAGGCTATTCGAATAGTTTTAACTCGCAGGGGTGTACCAATGTACCCACACTTCGCACCGCCTTCGCCACAAGCACACTACCAAGGTATGCGTTGCCCGCTAAGTCCTACGAGACGTGTATTAACTACGAGCCGCCATATGGATAGAAACCCATATGCTTACATCGCAAGCCTAAAGACAACAAATCCCATCATGTGAAGTCTTTCTGACACTACAATGCTCCCAACACCATCCCTCCCGCGACTCCTCGCGACTGAGCCAATACACGCCAAAGTACTAAGTCAAGAGAGGTCCCATACCTCTAATGTGGTTAGCACGCTAAAATGCTTGGTTTAGTGTAACAAGATGTTCGGTCCTTGTTGACTTGCACCATTCCACACACCCAAAAATCACACCATCATACCATTGTGCCCAAGTCTAAATCTTTTTGTTTTCAGCTTTAGTTTTCATAAGTAGACATGGCACAAGGTGGAAATCATAATCATAATAAGTTTTATGATCAAGGTTATCGATAAGTCGATAACCGCCATTTCTACCTAAACTAAGCATGGCTAAGCAATTAATTCAGAACTACTAGTGACAAGAGCCCATCCATGAACTCTAAATCACAAGCAAGTAACCTAGGCTCATGGTAGTAGAGGATAATCATTTGCTAAGGAAATGCATCTACTAGGCCAACTATTAACACAAAGTAGCAATGCATACATAGAATTTGTAATCAACATAAATACTTAAAATACTGGATTAACATGATCAAACCGCTTTCTTCTTGCCGTTGCTCAAACCTGGAGGGTCGCCTGGATTACCGCAAATGTCTAATCCTGCTTAAAAGGCAAAAGAACCAAGAACAACCAATAAGACGAGCCGCACTTAAACAAACGAGCAAGCAAAAATTATCCAAATGCTACAAAATTTACACATAAGGCAGAATACGAATATACCTAGATATAGAAACCGAAAAACCTAATTTGGATTTGTGGTGCAAAAGATATTACCTAAAAACCCATTTTCTACCATAATTAGCATCAGTAGCAAAAGCATTTTCTAGAAAGATTTTGAAGCTGAAATTTTTATGGTAGCTATCTATCGCATAGTGGTAACCCATAAAATTTCAGGTCATTTGGAGTTAAAATGATTTAGTTATGATTTTTCTAAGATGCAAAATTAGCATAATGCACTTTCCAGAAATATAACATGTGCAACTCCCATTTCGCATTATAGAATGATAACAGAGGGATTTCCTAACATCAAATTTCTATTTTTAGGATTTACAGGGAATTATTGGTGCCTATTACAACATTAAATGGATTTTTAATTGCTACTAATAAGGTTAAATCTATTAACATATTTTTCTGCGTCCGATTTAGACCTATCACCATTTTTAGATCAAAGTTTAGTTAATAACAAATTTATCAAAGTTAAAACCATTCAATTATCCGATATACAGAAAAGATATGCATTTTCCAAGTTTTAATATAATTGAATATATAAAAATAGCGTAAACAAGCTATTAAAGATTACGCATTTTCTACTACGTACATAGCTAAAAGCGCGAAATGAATGATGATTAGCACTTAATGTGTCCTAACGATTTTGAATGCTGGTGATTTTAGGACCGAGGGCCCACACGCTGGAATTTTTCCGAAGACTTGATTTAAGGGGCCGACCCACATAGGTCATTAAACATTAAATGTGTCCTAATTATCCGATAAAACGGAGCTTCGGGTTCGCAATAGTGCTGACCCAATGGTGGTGACCTCGCCACGTGGAGGTTCCACGGCACCTAAAAGTTCGCCTTGTTTGCGGAATCATGGCGTCTGGGGCGCGGAGAAGAAGGACTAACGGTGAGAACGTGTGCGGCGGGATAAGGGATGCGATTGGTGGCGTTGAGCCAGTAAAATCGGTATTACGCCCATTTTGAAACGAGCTCCAAGCTCAACAATGGCGGTTGCTGGCTCGGGCGCGTTGAAGACGAAGGCCAGAGGTAAACGAAGGCGTGGGGCCCACCTGGCAGCGACAGAGAGAAAAGGAAAAGAGAACAATCAGGTGAAATCTTGGTCGTTAGATTAAGATCGTACGGTCCAGAAAGGATGGTGTTGATCTGAGAGTGCATTGAATCTAGGCCGTTGGATGTAAATAGGACGGCTCGCAAAGCGTGGGCTGTATGGGCCTCCGATGATTGTACGAGATCTGGCCGTTTATTTTGATCGGAAGGCTCACGTTGATTGTAACGTTCGGACCTCGCGAAGGTTCAAAGGATCGTAACCGTTCATTTTAGATCTAACGGCTCACGATGATTGAGATGTTCGGGCCTCCCGAAGGTTACGCAAGATCTGGGAGTTGATTTAATATCCAACGGCTGATAAGCAAAGAAGAAGAAATCGCGCGGGCACGGGGGTGAGGCTGACACGCGGGCCCAGCATATCAGTGAGAGAGAGAGAAAGAGAGAGAGAACGCGGGAGTGAGCCGTGCGGGCTACGCACGCGTGGGATTTGAGCTGGGTTGAGAAGGTTTTAGGCCCAAGGAGGGTTTTAGGATTTTAAATTTATTTTCTAATTTCAAAAAAGGAGATAAATCAAAATAGCTTCTAGAAAATAGCAAATAAAATCCAAAAATTCTGGAAAAACTCACAGAAATTCCCAGAGTTATTTTGGACTTAATAAAATTATTTACAACTTAAAGTTGGCTTTTAATTTTACAAATAAAATATTTTGACTTTAAAATATTTAGGAAAAAGCTTTAAAATTCCAAAAATTCTAGAAATTAAGTAAAATTTTATTTTTCAGATTAAATCAAATAAAATCTCAAGAAATTCAAATATATTTCACTTTTGTCTTTTAAAATTTCAACAAAGTTCAAATAAAGCAATGAAACTCTATCAAATTTCAGAAAATCCAATAAAATGGTAACTTTATTTTATTTTATTTATGTAACATAACCTTGGGATGTTACAAACTCTCTGCTCACTCGAAAGTTAGATGAGGCTGAAGACATCTTGTTTCGCGCTGGAAGAAATGAGAACACTAAGAGATGAGTGAGGTGAATCGCAGTGAAAGCATCCTTATATAGCGTTAGGCTGGAAGGGCCACACTGTGTGGAAAGTACGATTTTATTGCCCACCAGTTAAGTTTGTTTAAATTTCAGTAAGTATTTAGTTATCAACTGAAAATTGTATAAAAACTTTAGAAATTCATATCTAATTCATTTTATTAGAAAATTATTTATTACCACAAGGTTTGAAATACCTGATGCAAGAAAAGTTTTAAATTTGCACACATGTTCTTACATTTCAGACACAAGTCTAATACTTGGGATGTTTCACATAGAAAGTAGTACATGTTACAACGCAAATGACTACAACACTGGAATCACTACGACCAACATGATTTAATACACCGGATAGCTTACGGATACACAGTGGCGTCGGAGGAAGAAGGTCTATTCAGGCAGTTCCTAAATGAGTGCCCATGAGTCTTGCATAGCCTACACCTTTTTGGTCTTGGTTGATCTCCACATTGGCTTGCGTCCATGTCGTTGCGGATGCGCCTTGACTGACGCCTCCCACGGCCTGGATGTCGCAGTGCTTCATTCGGCGACCACTTAACTACTCCCTGCCATATGTCCCTGTAGTGGCCTTCGACGCCGTAGGAGTTGAACTCTCCGTTCCAAGTATCATACAGGTGTCGTATGCCATAGTACTTCGACGTATACATGCTACAAGATTGGTGAAATACAGCACATGCAGCATATACGTGCGAGCAAGGCTTGTGCAGGAGTTGAGGCTTATTGCAGGTGCAAACTGCCACATCGCCTATGGTGCAAACATGCTTCCGGTCACCTCTCATGTGGCCACGAACGTACTTGTCCCGCAGGCGGACCTCGAACTTCCTCCTCACGCCATCCATTGTGATAGCTACATGGGATCGGGCCTTGGTAATCTTCTTGTCCATGTAGGAGAGGGTAACCTCCGAGTACTGCTTCCCTTCGTCCAAATGCTTCTTGGCCATTGTTGCCCGATTGACGAAGTAACCGATCGTGCGGTTCCATGTCTCCTCAACAACAGCTGTGATAGGCAGGGCATGAACCCCTTTCAACACATCGTTGCAGACTTCGGACATGTTGGTTGTCATGATGCCGTACCGAGCACCATAGGTGTCGTGAAGAAGGGACCATTTCTCATAGTCAGAGGCATGCAAGCGTATCCACTCAGCGAACTCACTTTGCGGTGCGCCAGGGTCTGAACCTCCACTAGCACGCTCGATTTCGACCTCGAGCTCCTGCCACACGGCATCGAACTTGCGCTTCTCGTTCTACAGGCAAAGCTTCTTGAACTTCTTCATGAGGTCTTTGCTCCGGAAACGCGTGTGGAAGTTGGTGGCTAGATGCCGCATGCACCAACGTGTGTGCATGTCGTTCCATTGGAACGGCGGGCTCGTACCGTGCTGCATGGTGAGCAGCGTGGACAACAACCCAGCATGACGGTCGGTTATGACGCACACATTCGGTCGGTCCCTTACAACATTTTGCTTTATGTTCGCTAGGAACCACAACCAACTGTTAGTGCTCTCGTTCTCTACAATGGCAAAAGCAACTGGGAGCAACTGGTCGTTGCCATCAGCGGCAATAGCGGTGAGAATGGTGCCCTTGTACTTCCCGCAAAGGAAAGTACCGTGCATAGTCAGGACGGGACGACAATGGGAGAAGCCCTGGACTGCCGGGCCAAATGCCCAAAAGACTCGATCAAGGATAAGGGAATGTGGGTTGTTCGACTGGTCGAGCCTGTCCTCCCTATTGACACATGTCCCCGGATTGGCATCCGCAATTTGCTTAAGCATTCTGGGGACTAGATCGTACGTCTCCTTGTAGGTACCGTACAACCCTTCGAGGACATTCCGCTTCGCCCGCCATACCTTACTGTACCTAACGGCATACCCTAATGTATTCGCTACGTGAGCCATGAGGACCTTGGGCGAAACGGTCAAATCGGCGACAACTACATGGCTTACGATGCTCGCGATGTGCGCAGAGGTTACATTCGGATGCATTTGCAATGGCTCTTGAAGCTCACACGTGTGACCTGTAACGACTGTAATACGGAAGGCCGTTCCCGCCCCAGGGAATCTTTGCGCATGAACTTTGCCAGGGCAAGAGCTATGCACGCACTTAACTATGTACGTGTCAGGATTAGACCTGCAGGTAATGGAAACCATATAATAGTTAGTGCGACTTACCGTACATAGTTCAAAGCTACAACAAACAACGTCCGAACTCACCTGTAAACTCGGTAAGTCCGACTGGTCTTCACCGCGAAACTCACGATAGCTTGCCTGGCGGCAGCCTTGTGTGGGAACTGTTGGCCCACAAGTAGGGTGTCTGCATCGAAGGTCCACGAAGACTCGTGCTCGTGGGACAGAACAAGGGAAGAGGCCGCTTGGCAATCCAACCGACTTGGAACATAGTCCGTGTCGGTCGAAACAATGCCACAGACGATCCCACCCGCTTCGTCGCCTTCATCCTCGCTGGATTGCGAGTCAAAATTCGCCTCATCTTTGGTGGCAGTGCCATCGGACATGCCATCAATAATCTCGTGACAATCAACACGAGCACCACTCCATTTATCGACACCTTCATTCGGTTCGAAACTAGCCGAATCTCCATCTACTGGAGCACTCGACATCTCTCCCGTCGTCAACAAACCGAAGAGGGGGAGAAGAGCGTCGCTGTCTCCTTCAATGGCGCCCCCACCAAAGGATTGACCTGGATAAACAAAATGGACATACACTATGGGTCGTCGATAGATCAGAGCGTGAGGATTGCTAACAATCTCCATGTGATGTGCCCACATGGCACTGCTGGTCACCTTCGCCAGGCCCCACACCATGTGCCCGTGTGGAACGACCGTGTTCGCGGTGATCGCCTCTATTACTATCTTATTCCTAGCGACGTGCCTATCGAACAACTGCCGAATGTAGCGTCGTAGCTCGAGCAAATCGACATGTGCCAGGTTGGGAATGATAAGCAAGGCACGTTGGCAGCTGGACAAATCCACTCCGTTTGGACCGGAACTCACATTTCCGTGGAACACGTACAGCGTCTCCATTTCTGACGAAAATAAGACAATATTTTATCAAAAACACACCGTAAAAACCGTACGCGTGTTGCTGAAATAAGCTTACCGTTACGACGACTTTCGCAAATGGTGCGAACAACGAATAAATAAAAATTTGACCACACGGGACAGGGAGGCACCTCAGAAAGAGGGGAATGATCGACCGAGTGTGTGTCCACGCGTTTATATAGCCAAGCACGGGAGACGCGACGACAAGACCACACGGGGCAGCTTTGCGCAGCGACAAGACCACACGGGGCAGCTTTGCGCAGCGACAAGACCACACGTTGTTGCATTGCAGACATCGACCCTGACTCGCCGCAGCGCCAGGACGATGGGTTGGGATCATTGTGTATTGTGTGCAGCATGTCATGTTATGTGATTTACATTATGATTTATATGTGGACAGTCCCGCGGGAAGGGCAAGGGAAAAGATCAGCTACGCCGTCGAGGCAAGCGGCGGGAGGATGTACCATAAGTAATGTCATGTCCGTGTAATGCATGTTATGTAATGTTAGTGTGCATTATGACATTGTGATTTATGTAATGTCAATGCGCATTATGATTTGTGTCCGCACCAAAAGTTCTCTGAAATAGTCAGTACAAATGACAACTCTACCTCCCGTTTTGAATGTAATAAACCTCGTCGGGCGCTTAAAACGGATAGTGCTTAAAACGGTTCAGCTTTGCGCAGCGGCGACGTGACCCGATGAGTCGACTTTGGCGCGCGTGACCGACGAGTCGGCAACTTTTCAGAAAGACAAGACAACACTCTGCCTCGCCAGAAACTTATCAGAAATACAAGACAACACTCTGCCTCGCCAGAAACTTTTCAAAAAGATAAGACATCACTCTGCCTCGCCAGAAACTTTTCAGAAAGATAAGACAACACTCTACCTCGTAGGCTACTCACCAGAACTTAACCATACCGTGACCACCCCTAGGGCTTATAAAAGGGGGTGACCTGCTCTAGGAGAGAACACTACACAACCAAACCCAACACTACACAAGAGCTTCCTTCACCACGTCGGGATGGACAAGAGACAGAAGAAGCAATGAGACAAGATGACAAAGCAATGAGATGAGATCCGCGGACTAACAAGGGCTGCTGGGGAGCGGGACGACCAAGCAAGGGCTGCTGCGGCCCGGGTCCAGCAAGAGGTGCTTGCTAGGATGGCAGCTCTCCGTAGTGAGGCCCCGTAGCAAAGAACCCCATCTTGAATGTTCCAACCGGCGTTCGCGCGGCACCCACCGAGGGGGAGACGCGCCTGGCTGGGTGCATGGACCCATGCAAGTTCTTCAAGTCTAAGCACCGCTAAGCACGGGCATGCGTTCATCGGGTTGTGCGAACTACTCCTGTGACTATCCCGACCGCCGTTGGGACACACGCAGCTATCGGCAATGGTAAGGTCGATTCTGATATGTTCTTATACCCTTTCTCTTTGAAGTATGCACTAACAACCTCTCCCATCTACCCGTAGTCCCGGATCCGCTATGTGGCTACCGCAGTGGATCGACCACGAGATCCACCCACATGACCGGTGGATTCTCGACTTGAGGAGTGGGATGTCAAAGGCCCGGAGATCCGGGAGGACGAGCGCCGCAGCGATGAGCAAAGCGAGCGTATCGTCGGAGACAAAAGCTCATCTCGGCGTGCAATCGTAGGCGCGCGAGGCTCGCGAGAGGAGCGCGAGAAAAGAGGGAAATAGCGCCAAGGCCAAAGAGGCCGCCGAGGAGTTCAACGCCGAGCTCACAAGGAAGGGAAATGGCCCGATCCTCGCAGATGGTCGGGCCATTCCGTAGTAGTCCTTCGTCCTACCCGCCATGTTTTTTACTATCCCCTAAAGGCATGTATACTTACATAGTCCGGATGCTTGTGTCGCACTGTACCGTAGTAGTAGCAAGGATGACTCAAGCAATTAGCCGAACTAGCATGCCATGTGACCACGTGTAATGTGCCTCTGTCTTCGGATTCTAATGTAGTTCTGGTTCCGTGCAAGCCTATCTTCCTCTTCTCCTTGAACCCAATTGCAATTTAGGCACAGGCTATATATGGATGGTTTGGCTGCCATTCAGCTCACTCTTCACTTCCTCTTCTCCTTTCTTCCAACTCATATCTTTGCGCAGCGACGTGACCCGACGAGTCAGCTTTTGCGCAGTGATGTGACCCGACGAGTCAGCTTTTACGCAGTGATGTGACCCGACGAGTCAGCTTTTGCGCAGTCATGTGACCCGATGAGTCAGCTTTTGTACAGTGATGTGACCCGACGAGTCGGGATAAAATCTAAAAGACATCACGCAACACTACCAAATGATTCCTCCTCGGCCCAGCTACCTCGCGGACGCGAATATCCTTGAACCCAATTGCAATTTAGCCACAGGCTATATATGAATGCTTTGGCAGCTATTCACCTCACTCTTCACTTCCTCTTCTCCTTTCTTCCATTCTATAACAACATGTCTTCGGCCTCATCTAACTTTCGTGTGAGCAGACAATTAGAATCATTGCGACAAAGACTCGTGTGCCCTCGTTGCGGGATCCGAAGAAATGTGTTCACCTCGCATACGCCAACGAATCCATCCCGAGTGTTCATGAAGTGTTCAAATCTTACAGTAAGTAGTGCCTAATCATCCCAAATGAATTCCATTCGAAATAGCACATTCTTTTTTTCACTTGAAGCTGCAATTCCTTTTCAAAACACAACATGCCGGTTTTGGCAGTGGGCTAATGAAGCTGCCCTAGTAGTTCGAGATATTGAAATGCAAAATGCTGCCTTACAAGAAGACACCCGTGGTGTTCTTGCATTTCGCCGATGGCTCGACCCTCCGATCAACCAATGCAAAGCGGCTAACGGACTTAAAAGATGGATGAAAGGATGGAAAGGGTTGAGAAAATGCTTCAGAAATTACTTCACATAGTTAGTTTTGCGGTATTTCTTCTATTATTTCTTGTTCTTGCCAAGTAGAAGTCAAGTTGTAATAAGATTGTAATATTCACTCTTTATCTATGTATCGTAGTCCTTCATGAATAGATCAACTGTCGTGTATCTCTGCATTACATGACGTATGCCTTTGCGACATTGTTGTATTTTGGCGATACGGCGTTCACAAAATATTATTCCGAGTCTAACAGATAGTTTTTCAAAAGTAGGGGAAAGTATAGCATATTTGGAATATCCCACAACCTCCTCTAGACCGCAAATATACTTTGCTATCAAGACTGGAAACCCTACTCTTTTTTTTTTCATTTCTGCAAACCCTAATCGAAATGACTGAAGAAAATTGTGTAGTGCATATAGAGTATGTAACCACAACATTTCTGGCCCCCAACATTTCAATCTACTGTTTTAGGCCATCTTCGTAATCACAACAAGCGTTCTCAGCCCCTTTAATTGTATTTTGTAGAAGCTCCATAAAGTAATATGCTTTAACTCGTCATTTTTAACAAGCGCATCGTAATATCACTTACCTTCCTCCTTACGACTCATTACTATCTTAATCGTCCCCGTAAAATTTCTCAGAAATTTAGCGCACTACAACAATATACGACGATCACAAAATATTATTGCGAGTCTGACAAATTTTGTGCCCTTCATATTCTACGAAAATAACAAACAGACCAACCAATGTTGTCACCACACTTTTATTTTCAAAAAAATAATAACATCATACAATAGATTATTTTAACAAAATTCGAGAAGTAATGTGATCAACCACCGCAGCAATCAAGATATTATTTCTCTTCAGTTTTCTCTTTTTCAGAGTCTTTTGAAAGCTTCAAAAAATTTAAATAAACAATTTATATTTTAGTGTATCAATTAGAGCTTAATTGAAAATTTTAGAAAATTAAAAATAATTTAAATGAGTAAAATACACTTCTATTAAATTCAATATTTTTTAACAAATTTTTTTCTTCTGTTTTTTCCTCTATTTTTCTTTTATTTTCCTTTTTTCCCAACCTTCTTCTTTCTCTCTCCCTATTTCCTCTCTCCTTCGCGCCACGTGGCAGGGGGGGCAAGGTGCTGCCAAACCCCACGGCAGCACTTTGCTCATGCTGTCCCACACGGCAGCAACTTGGCTGCTGCCTAACCACGCGCCTGTAGCACTCGTTTTTAAATATTTTTTTATTTTTTTTAATAATATTTAATATTTAAAAAATTCTAATTTTTTCAAAATTTTATTTAATGTTTTAAAAAAATTTAAGAATTTTTTAGATGTTCTTCTTTAAAAAAATTAAGAAAAGGGTGCATTGCATGGCCCTTGCGGGGCACTGGCTGCCACGCCCGGGGCTGGGGGTAGGTGGCTGCCGCCCTCGGTACCCGCGGTATGTGTACTGTGTAGAATCTATTTTTGAAATTTTTGGTTAAAAAAGACTATTTTTAAAATTTAAAATTGCTACCTGACTAAATATGCAAAAATTTCCAAATCTCAATGGAGGTAAATAGCCGCCCAAGCAACCCGCCATTCCCTGTCGCCTCGTTCTCTTCGTCTTCCTTCCCACGGTTTCTTTCTCCTCGTGTCCTCTCCACCGACTCCTCGCCGCCGTCTCCTCCTCCCCGCCTCCTCCTACCCATCGTGTCACCACTCCCTGGAGGCGCGCGGTGGCTGATTCCCCGGCTGGAGGCTCCACGTCTGGCCGAGGCCGGTCTCGCGCGCGGCGTGCACCGACGGTGTTCGACAGAATGCCCCACCGAGAGGTACCTGTTTCACCTCGCAATTTTTTGTATATTGCGCTCTCGTCCCCTTGTATCGTGTTACAAGCGTAGGGGAGTTAATAGGTAGCTCTTGATGATTCGCGTCAATGAGGTAGGTGACGCTGGTTGTAGATTGTACTAGATGTCTCCGAGTGCTTCTCGTGTTGTTGCTTGCGCTGTTACCTGTCGTGACAATTCGGTAAGTCTTATACGCCAATTTTATGTTGATAAGGTAAGAATTCGGGGGAGGTAGAAGAAATTGTAACTGACAACAGAATGGTGGATGGGATGGTAGTAACTTGTGAGACACCAGGGGCAATCTTCTACTCTATTGTTCTGGTTATCAAAGTAGAGTGCTTCACGAGGTCTTAGTATGAGTTGCTAAAAGCTTATCTGTCTGTGGTGAACTGATGTCTGATGGTAATGTCTTGTGATGGACTCCGTTGTCCGGGGTAGTCTAGTCATGATGCTTTGAACCTTGTTTCCATGCCTCCTACAGAATGCACCTACAGCAGCATGATGTTTCGCAAATTGCTTGGTAGGTGTTGGTAGGGGCCTAAGGGGTTCTTTTGAAGTATGCAATATTTGTTTCTGTTGCCATTTAAGGACTTATGTGCTCCTGGTCTTCAGCTTTATTGCGGTAGTGCCTGTATGTTTTAGAGACTGTCTCAGTGTTGAAGGAAGCAAAAGCTTCATTGCCTAATTAGGTATCAGTTACTTAAATTTGTTATGGTGTCTAGCTTTTGCTAAAATGTTGTTGTGCTGGTAGAGCTAATGGTGGTGATGTGTATGTTCTATGTTGATCTCCATATTTTTATGGATGGGTTTGTATGTGCGTTCATGGTACATACTGTTATCTAGCAGCATCCTAAGGGAGATAATACTGGACTAGGAAAGTTCCTTGAATCATTACCCTTTTTTTTGTTGTGGCATTGCTACTTTCATATTTTGTGGATGGTATTATAGCACCAGATGAAATGATTTTAGGGAGACAAAAGAATTTGATAGCGGGTTTATTTGGTGTGTTCCATTATTTCCATTGTTGCACCAAAGAAATACTGTATGTTAAGTGAAATGGTGTACAAAATAATGAAAATGACGTCCTAATGGTTTTCTTCTGTTTTCAAACCTCTTTTGTTTGGCATCTGTTGCATGGGATGCATCAGCAAACAAGAACTCTAATATTTGTAAAATATCTTTTTAATCAATCAGCACTTCTCCGTTGTCCTTACTTTAAGCCGTTGTTGAATTTCATGTGTTTTAGTGTTATTTCTATATAGGTTTGGACTTTGGAGGGAGTGGGGAGCCCGAGCCTGTATTTCTACGGGCAGGCGGGGGCAGCGGGCAGACGGGCAGCTGGGTAGCCGGATCTTCTGCTTCCAATGTATTGCTCCCAATGTATTGACTAGTGTTGCTACTTGCTAGTGGTAGAATTGTAGTTACTACTTAGCTCGCCTTGCCTCGCCTAGAGGACGATTAGGCGCCCGCCTGGACGATTAGGCGTCCTGGCGCCCCTTAGGCGCCGTGGTCGCCAAGGTCGCCGTGACAACCTTGCTTGTCAGCAACCAAAGTAAAATGTTGACAATAGTTGAGGGGGGCCTATATGTCAGTGGAAGAGAGAGAGAGAGAGAAGAGGATGTCTTCTTCCTCTCGGTTAGAACAGGAAGGATAGGGTGGAGGCGACCATGGCATCGGTTGAGACAGGCCAACGGCAAAGGAAGGGTGGTGAGGCATGTGAGATGGGCAAAACGGGTTGCTTGTGGCCATGGGAAGCCAAAGGTGGTGGTGGTTTCAGGTGTGGGGTGCTGGAGACATGCTAGCCACAAGTAGGCGGCTGTGACGGCATTGGGCGCCCGTGGGGACGGCGGCACGGTGGATGGGATCTCAAATTGAGCACATCAAAATGAATAGGAGAGGGAGGGGGTTCTCTGGTGCAAAAGAATTGGATAAATTCTCGCCGGAAACAACGAACGACAGCCGCGAATCCTGGTCGCAAGCGGAGGAGAATAACACTCAATTTAGTTATTGCGAGAAATACAAATCCAATTAATATTGGAGATTGGATGAGAAAGTGATGGAACATGTTTTGACATGAACGTAATTGCCAAAAACTCATCGGAAAGGGAGATCAAATGTGGTGGCCATGGAGGAGCTTCGTGGCAACAACTTCTCCGCCTCCCCATGTTTTGATCTGTGCAGAGATGGAGGAGGACAACGGCAGCATGGGCGGAGGAGAAGAGGGGGGTGCCATGCCCAGCAATGGCCGACGAGTTGGGTGTAGCAAGAGGGGAGAGGGTGGTCGGAGGTAGGGATCCAAAACCCGTTTCCGGTGGGAATCCCGCCAGGCAGCCAAGAAAAAATCGGTCGATAACGTGGGTTACATCGATTTCGGAAAAAGTCCGGACGAATTTCGCTTGAATTTGCTTAAAAACCACCAAAATTCAAAAATTGAAATTTGAACTTGCAAAACACAGAAAAACCGGCCGGTTTTTCCGTTTCCGGTTACCGCCGGTAACCGGCCGGGTTTTTCTTCCCTGGTCGGAGGCACACATGGCTACAACCATGGAGGAGAGGGAAGGAGAGGAGGAAGAAGAGGAAAAGTATAGGTGTTGACGGGTGGGCCCCACTATCTTTTTCTTAATTTATTTGTTGATTCTACTGACCGGGCTGCCACATCTACGCCACGTCAGCTAAAACTGGCTTCAAATGGCCTGGGGGGGGAGGGTTGTAAAGTAGGTTTAAACAAACACGACAGTTTAGGGGGGGTCAAATGGACTTATTCCATATTCTTTTGCTTCATATAGACTCGGAGAATAGGTTCATCATATTTTTTAATGCTTCATGTTTTCCTAATCTCCTTTTTAATTATTTTTTTAGAGTTTCTTTTTAGATATGGTAGATGCACATATAGGGGTTTGTTGGTTCCAGGAATGAGCACATTAGATGACGGGGATGGTGCAGGATTGTTGAGATTGGATCAGAGATCCTGGTTGAGATGATGATGGAAATATTGAAATTTTTGAAGGGATCTAGGATAACATTGTTTGACTAAATTATTCTGTTCCAAAGGGCAAATGGCACCATGCCGAATTTCGGATATATGATGGACTTATGATGCTAATCTGGACAGCCAAATAGCCCCATACTATACTGAATGAAAGCTTGTAGCATTTAGTTGCCACCAGGGTTCCAAAAACCGGTACCGGGATGTTTCCCGTTGGATGGCTGGGAACGGTAACCGCCGATTACCGGAAATCCCTTTTTTTCGGCTGAAATTCGATCAAATTTGCTTAAAATTCGTCCAAAATTTGAAATTTGACTTTTGAAGTTGCTAAACAGGATGTTTTAGTTCCGGTTTTGCTTTTCCCGGAGGGGGGCCGGTAACCGGCGGTTACCGGCCGGGATTTTTTTCCTGGTTGCCACTACATCTTCTCTTCCTTTTATGCTATTGTTCTGTTATTTCAAATGAGTGTAAATAAATCCCCCACCTGTTCTGTGATCTGCTATGCGATTTTTTGTTAAATAATAATAATAATTTTTGAGATAAAACAACCCAAAAAACTGAAATTTGGAAAACGAATCCTGTACTTAATTACCCTTGGACTTCTATTACCACTTTAATGCTGGTAAGTATGACTTTCCCAGGGTTAACCCGCTACCTTGCCAGCTCTACCCCGCAGTCTGGAGGTGCAAAACCAGAAGCTCAGTTGGCGGTAGCTACTAGTTCTTTCTTTCTTTTTTTATTTGGAAATATTTTGTATCCCTTTTAATATTCTCTATATGTTATTTATTAAAGTGCATCACATTTTTTCATTCCTGTTGGGTGAAAAAGTTGTATCCCTTTTTTTCCTGAATGGATTTCATTTAACAAGCTTAACTGCTAGCAAAAGATGCAAGTCATGCAACACAGAATGATGAATATCACATGGTTTAGCTGCAGTGTTTAGCTGCATAGTTTGTGGGAGTTCCCTTTAGTTCAATTCCTCCTGTTTTGTTTTTGCTTTGCTTTGCTTTCTTTCCTCGGTCTGTAAGTAACTCAGAGTTCCTGTTGTTCTTTCTCGTTGACTTAATACAAAGATGCACAAAGCTTTTGCGTGTTCCTGAAAAATGAATATCACATGGTTGTTGTTGTCTTGATATTTTCTTCCAGTGATGCCATTAAACCATCCAACAAGTTTTGGAGGCAGATGAACAAGAAGGAAGATAATTCTGTCAGGCTGAAGAGATATCTCAAGCTCTGAATAGTGAGCAAAAATAGTTCAAACACTTTCTCACTGGTTCTCCCTTTCTGTGAGTTGTCAGTTTTGAACAAATTCCGTTGGCAAAATTTGCGTTTTAGTAATATTATGAGATTGTGGGCAGCTAACTTATTTGGATGGGCTTGTGGTTTAGTTACCATTCCATAAATAAGAGTACCAAATCTCTTATTGCAGCACACTCTGGACTTCATTTTTCCAGTTCTTTCTGTAGCAAGCTGAACAATAGCATTGGCCTAAAGGATAAAAAGCTTGTTAGGATTGACGGGAGTTTGATTGACGTGCTTTTGCTGCATGAACGTTTGCAGCTATGTGCAAAGAGGAGGTCCCTCTTGTTTGGGAAAAGCTGTCATGGGTTAGCCATTCATCTTGGTCTGGTAACAGATACTCTCACATGCAATATTCTCATCAACCTGTACACAAAATGTGGCCAGAATGATTGTGCTCGTCATGTTTTTGATGCAATGCCTGTCAAAAGCATAGTCTCATGGAATACCATGATTGCTGGGTATACTCATAATGGAGAGGACATGCAAGCTCTGAAGCTTTTTTCAATGATGCACCGAGAAGGGACGCATATGAGTGAATTTACCTTATCCAGCACTCTCTGTGCATGTGCTGCAAAATATGCTATCACCGAATGCAAACAGTTACACACAATGTCCCTCAAGCTTGCACTGGACTCCAATAGTTTTGTTGGAACTGCAGTTCTTGATGTTTATTCAAAATGTAATATGATTAAGGATGCATGCAGGGTTTTTGAAAAGATTCCACAGAAAACTGCAGTTACATGGAGTTCTCTGTTTGCCGGATATGTGCAGAATGGTCATCATGAGGAGGCATTGCATTTATTTCAGAGAGTGCAGAGGGAAGGAGTACAATTGACTGAATTCACTCTTTCTGCTATTCTCAGTACATGTGCAAGCTTAGCATTGATAATTGAAGGGACTCAGCTTCATGCAATTATTGTCAAGTATGGTTTTCATGGAAACATCTTTGTGGCAACATCTCTTGTGGATATCTATGCAAGGTGCGCGCAGATCGATAAAGCTTATGCAGTATTTGCTGATATGGAAGATAAGAACGTTGTCCTATGGAATGCAATGATCTCGGGTTTTTCTAGGCATGCCCGTTTTTGGGAAGTTATGATTCTTTTTGAGAAAATGCAGCAGGTAGGGATTTTTCCAAATGAAGTTACCTATCTCTCTATGCTGTCAGTGTGCAGTCATGCAGGCTTAGTTAGAGAGGGCCGCCACTACTTTAGACTGCTAATGACCGATCATACTGTTGAGCCTAATGTCCTTCACTATTCTTGCATGGTTGATGTTTTGGGACGAGCTGGGAAGATTGATGAGGCTTGGGAATTGCTTCAAAAAATGCCGTTTGAACCAACTGCTTCTATGTGGGGATCGTTGCTTGGGTCATGCAGGAACTACGGGAATGTTAGATTAGCCAGAATAGCAGCCGAGCAGCTTTTCCAACTTGAACCTGACAATGGAGGGAACCATGTCTTGCTTTCAAATGTATATGCTGCTAGTGGAAACTGGGAGAAAGTTGTGATGGCAAGGAAATGTTTGAAGGATAGTGGTGCAAAGAAAGAGATGGGCAGGAGTTGGATCGAGGCAATGGGTAAAATTCATGTTTTTGTTGTTGGAGAAAGAGAGCACCCGAGAATCATGGATGTCTATAATAAGTTAGAGGAAATTTATCTTGAGAAGAGAAGATTTGCTCACAGGACCAACACACAATGTGATCTGCATGATGTTCATGACTACCAAAAGGAGGAGCTGCTTAAACACCACAGTGAGAAGCTGGCTCTTGCTTTTGGTTTAATAAGCTTGCCACCTAATATACCAATTACAATATACAAGAACCTTAGGATCTGTGGAGACTGCCATTCCTTCATGAAGATTGCTACCCGTATTACTGAACGTCTAGTCATTGTCAGAGATATCAATAGATTTCACCATTTTAAGGATGGCTCATGTTCTTGTGGGGACTTCTGGTGATTGAGGACTGAATGAGGAATAGCAATCATCTTCCAGTGGTACTCTCATCATGCAGCAAATTATTGTCCTGTGAGTAGTGGCACTGCTGCTCTAAAGATCTATGTCAGGACTTACATTGATAGATCCGTCATTCAAGTCAATAATGTCATGCTGCTGGCCCCATTTGGTGTAATATCAGCACTATCATCCGAACTGTGCATAGCAAATGGAAGCACAGGCGTGGGTCCTTGATCATCTGAACAGATTGAAAATGACCTACGGAGCTCTATCTTGTACAGTAGTTGTGCCATGCATCATAAGCCAATGTTTTCTTTGCTATGCAAGATTTGTTATCGTAGAAATATGCACGGGAAGTGGATTTCTTCTTCTTCCCTAAACTTTTGTTGATTTGAGTCTGAGGAAGTGTTCAGTGTTACTTACTGGACACTATTAGTGTACTGCAGTAAATTACTGTCAAGTGTCAACTGCACCAATCAATGCACATACTGGCTCCCTTACTATTTCACCCTCATCACTATTTCCACTCCTAAAATAATGAGCTCTGGAAAATGGCATGTTCCATTCTCCTTTCCTCGTGTGCTGCTCCTCTCATGTGCTTTGCAATTTGTTAACACTTATTTCATTTTTTATACTGTATTTGGTTATGTTGCATTGCACATCATTTTTTTATTGGAAAATTGTTAAAATAAACCTACTCATGTAGGTTTTTAATCCTTATTGATTATAGCTTGATTTTGTGATTCATCTCTTCTGACTTACACTATTGTCAACCAAGTTTCCCTGAAGCTTTGATCACATACTTGGACGTTATTAAAACTTTCATTGCTCAACATTTCTTGCCTTTGTCTACCATCTGGGCTTGGCACCAGCATGCCAAGGAGTAAGGTGTTGAATATCTTAAAATAATGCCAAACACTCTTAGCTCCCATTTTCATTATATAATAACATGCAGTCGTTTCCTCTTTGCAGACACGTCTTCTTTTTTTATTATTATTAAAAAAACTGTTGTCCAATACTCTGCTTTTTTCCTTTTGGCAAATCTTGTCACTTTCATTGCTCACAACTAAACATTAATCTAATTCGTATTGAGATATCCTCTTCATGATGATTGTGAATTAGCCTAGGATGTTGCTATTTTGAGGGCTTGAAGCATTTCTTATCAACATTTCAATTTATTCTCTCTGTACCACAGTAAGACACGGGAGGAAATATCAATACAACTTAGATGTTTGTCCTTGCCATTTGTTATCATTAACAACTTGATAACTATGCGTAGTTTCCACATCACTGTACTACCAGACATGTCTTAGGTCCTTACAGAGTCGTCCATTGGTCCACCATCTGCGCATGTCACCTGTTTCTTAAGGAAAGTACTGTTTATGTACAATAGCTGGCGTCTAGAACCACTAGCAGGGACTGAGGAAAACGGCAAACAATACATATAAGAGATGACCATTCATCTGGCTAGCCGTTTCTTGTGGACCATGCTTGTCCATGAGCCTCATGAAGGCTGTGACTTCTTGGAAAGCAAGGAGATCAAGTGGCTGATGCCTGATGGGTGTATCACAGCCAGCATTTTGTAGGTCCAGTCTGAGACTGAGTTGGCCCCACTATACCCCAGTTTGTGGTCGGGCCTCTGGTACTCCATTTGCCCAGGGGCCGTTCACTCATCTGATGCATCCTTATCTCGGGTTGCTGTTCAACCTTGTGATGGCTACTTCCAATGCCTCACCATCATGGCATCGTCATACGTATTCATGTTTTGCCTTCCTATTTCCTTCCTTCGTAGCCCTGTATCTTGTGTCCCAGGCAGTGACTTTGAAATAACACTACTCGGTAGGGCATCAAAAGGTTTGGTCCCAGATAAAAACTGCAGATCTAGCTGTACATTTTTACGTGGATGATGTGATTAATGATTAGTTTGTAGTTGCATCCTTTGCTAACTCCTTTTCCTCTGTATGTGTTACGTAGAGCAAGTGAGAGTCTACTTTACCATTATGGCACTCACATGACCCATTTGCACTAATGCTAAGATAAATTATCTGGTGTTCAAAAGTGTTAATCATGTAACCCTGGGATAAGGTTCATCTTTTGCCATTAGGGAAAGCTTCCTCCTGCACATGGCTCGTGTTCTAGCAAGCAGACAGGAAATCTTGTTGTTGATACGGTAGTTAACCTGCTAGTTTAATCATCATTACCACAGTTGCTGCAACTCTCATTCAGATGAATCTGAACCTGCATACTTCTTTTTTCCCCTAATCAATTGAATGCTCTAGGACCTTGTTAATAGTTTGTCTCAGAATCCTACACTGCATTTAGCAAGACCTACTTATCAGACAACTTGCAGTTACGCAGTCTTTACACCATGTGTAGTGGCCTAGGTATTAGGCTTTTAATCTAGATTCTCCAGGTACTTTGTTTTAGATTTGGCGTGTTTCACAAGCTTTGGCTTGCCCTCAGTTAAGAGCAGGTAGCAGTAGCACCATAGCACCACGTCAGTTTAGTTAGGTCGTGTTTCTCTAGGCATCTACTTTGAAACATTGACTGGCCAGAATAATAACCTGTTGTTAGCCCCGTACAAGCTTTTTCACATAGGCAACAAAAGCAGGAGACAGATCTCTATGCGATACATGCTGTGGAGAATCTTTCTGGTTATTGGAGTTTAGTGGCCTATTATGTCTTGAACTTGCCTCTTAGACCATCAACTTAACCAGCCTTTTCTTTTAGTATCCTATTAGTGAAGATTGAGCCCACTTGCACACTTATCTTTTGCTGAGCATTTCCTTCCCGAGGGAACAAAAAGGTGGAGACCGGCCATAAAAGATCAAGACATGAAAATTCCCAGGTGTCGGCATCGTTTCCGCCACATCATTTCTTTAATGCTGGGCATCTGTAAAGTTTTTTACTTTCATAGCATTAACAATCTACTAATGTCTCACAACAAAACATTACCACTATAATGCTTAAAGAAGGTGGAATACATTGCACATGCGCTCCTTCCTTACCTCCTTAGGTGAAAGCATTGAACCTATTGATTGCAAGAAGGAAAGCACTGCACCACCAATTGATTGCATGAACTCTAGAACAGTAGAAGAGGGGAGATGGGGAGAGAACAAAATCCCCATGGGGATATTACTTTGTTTCTTGAGGAGGCAAAGAGTGGATACATCAACTTCAGAGTTTCTTCTTGGGCCCAGCACCGTACAGATGACACATACATACACATCTTTGTCTGTCTAGCTCCCTCCCTCTGCTTTTCAAGTTGATGTTTCCTGAAACCTCCCCACCCATGCCTGCTGCCAGGGCCCCGTACAGTGAGTAGGGTTTCTGGAAGACAAGAAGAAAAAAAGGGGGCACTCTGGGGATGGAAGGAAGATTGCCCGGGAAACAAGGTATCTCCCCCACTTCCTTCCTTTTCCTTCCACAGGTCAATTCAAACCTGTCACTTAGTGCATAGTAGTAGTAGGCTGGTAGTAACTAGTTTCACTGTTGGTTGTTAGGATCCTGCAAGCATGGCCTCAGATCTCCTCCTCCTCATCATCTTATGAACTGCCCCTGTCATGTTAAGTTCTGATTCGTTAACTAGAGAAAGAAATGTTCATGATGCATCTAACTCAATCATGCATGTTCGCAATACTGACCAGTTGCCGGGCACTGGAAACATGGCGGCGTAGGGGCTCTGGTGCATGTAGCCGTACATTGCTGTTGCTGTCGCTGTGTCTGCTGCCTCCGGCTCTGGCCCGCAGTCGAGGTTCACGCCGAACAGTCTGAGCCGCCTCGATGGTGCGGAGGCTGCGCTGCAGCTCTTGGTGTCTGTGTCCCACTGAGATTCTCCTGCAGTTGTTCACCAGAAATGGTGTAAGCTAGAGGTATGAAATGATTTCGTATTTTGTTTTGCTCTTCAGTTCATTCTTTGTAGTTTTTACCTGCATGATGCATGTCGCTGTGATCATGGTCTGCTGAGCGACGGTAGGCATAGGAGTTGGCGGGGCTAGTAGGGTACGAGCCCGATGTGCTGTAACACATTGGGCTCCAAGGCTGCTGCTCCCCGGCATTCTGTCCAGCCGCCGCTACGCGCGCAGCGGGCGGTGGCGCTACTGCCGTCGGTGCACTGTCACCGCGGCGCCTGCAGCCGATGAACAGGAGGTCGCCCGTGCCAAGGCCGCGCACCCTCTCGAAGTACACGACGTCGCCGGCGTCGAGGTGCTTCTCCTTGACGTACCGGCTCCAGCCCTTGGTGAGCACGTAACTCTGGCTGCTCGTCCAGTACGAGTACCGGAACCGCCACGGCTTGCCTGCCTCGTCCTCGAATGACAGGAGCAGGCCCTTCTCCCCGGAGTCGCCGCTCAGAGGGAAGTACCTCTCTGCATGCTGCTTGGGGATCACCAGCCTGTTGAGCTTGCCCACATCACTTGGTGTTAGGGGCTTCTCAAACAGGTGCTCCTTCTCGTAGTGGTGGTGGTAGTGTAGGTTGGTGGACATGGCTACCCCCCAAGGCCAGGCATGGGGGTGCTCCTGGGAGAGAGGATTCATGGCCATCCTGCTGGAGGTAAGCAAGAGCTAGCTGAGACAAACAAGTGTGTTAGGTTCTTGTCCCTGGCAAAAGCTTGCTAGTGGAGAGGAGCAGCAGTGGTGATGGTGTGCAGTGTAGAGAACCATGCAGATGTCATGGCCAGGCATTTATAGCCTACTAAGGGGAACTTTGGGGGGGGGGGGGGGGTGTCCATAGGATGTATTAATATTTTCCCTGGTACATGAGGGCTTAGTGCATTTGATCTTGCGAGAGAGCATTGTGAAGGGCTTCAAAGGTGCTGACTGCTGAGGTTAGAATATGTAGTTTCATCGTAGCCGCTGATGAGGAATGATCAGGTGGTGGCACTTCAAAGTTGGTGCCTGGCCATTGTGGACGAAGAGCATCTCCAACGTGGGATTTCAACCGGTATCAAGATCTTCTCTCTCTTCTTTGTACTGGTACCACACATTGAAGATAAACCTGGCATCGATACCAAACGAGGTATCGGTACTAGTTGTTAGAGATATATATGTATAGTTTGTAATTCCCTATTGTTATAAGGGGTTCTTTGCATATTCACCGCATGTACCTGTGTATATATACTGGCCCATTGGCCTCATATTGAATACAAGCGCTATTCATAACATGGTATCAGAGCAAACCTAGGGTTTGTTTCGCTTCGCTTGCCGCCCGCCGCTCGGATCTGACGGCGTCACCTCTCCCGATCGGATCTTCGCTGCTTCTGGTCTCCGGACGCCGCCACCTCGGCTGCGTCCTCTCCCGATCGGATACTCGCCACCTCCGGTCTCCAGACGCCACCACCTCGGTTGCGTCATCTTCATCTGGGCTATCGTCGGGCCGTGCCGCGCCGCCGTTGCCCGCTCCGCCGCGCTCGGGACGACCCGCGCCGCCTCCTCGGCCGAGCCGACGCCGCGGTCTCGCCGCCGCCGCCATCGCTTTAGCCGCTGCTCCAACCGACGCCGACATCGCACGTCGTCGCCGCTCGTCTCCGGGGTCTCCGCCGGGCCGCTCGCCATCACGCTGCGGCGCTCCGCCGTCCATGCGCCGCGTCATCACCAATCGCTCTGAAGAGCAACGCTGACGCCGACATCGCCCGGTCTTCGTCTTCCTCGGCGTCGCCCGGCGCCACCACCGCGTCGCCCGTCGTCGCCTCTGCGTCGTCACGTCCACGCCGCCCGTCGTCGCTCGCCCCACGGCGTCGCCTCTGCTCCGGCGCCGCCCCGGTGTTTCCTCTCGCTTGCGTTGGGGAAGAGCTGCCCCTGCCGCCGGCTCCGCGCTCCGAAGGACCCGGCGAACCGGGCCTCTACCGCTGCTGCCGCCGGGCTTCCGTCGCCGCCGCTAGGGTTCCCCCCTTGCGCGGCGATCTTCTATGCGGTGTGGGCCTTCAGGTGCAGCTGACCCGTTTTATTGACCGGTTTTAGCCGGCCCGAGTAAAAAAAAACGTTGATCTAACCGCCGCGCCGTCCAGCGTCGCCTGTTAGACTTCGTTGCCTTGGTCGCCGCGCCGTCCAGCGCCGCCTACCGATAGCTTCCGTTCGCCTGAGTGGTGATGGTCCCAAGAGAAGTATATTCAGGATCTTCTTGATCGCGCCTCTCTCACTGATCAGCGTACTGTTGAGACTCCCATGGAGCTCAATGTTCACCTCCGACCCTCTGATGGCGAGCCTCTTTCTGATCCAACTCGCTATCGTCATCTTGTTGGGAGTCTTGTCTACCTTGCTGTTACTCGTCCGGATATCACTTATCCAGTCCACATTCTAAGTCAGTTTGTCTCTGCTCCCACTCAGGTCCACTACGGCCACCTTCTTCGCGTTCTGCGATACCTTCGTGGGACTATCTCTCGCCGTCTCTTCTTTTCACGCTCCACCGTTCTGACTTCAGCTTATTCGGATGCTACTTGGGCCAGCGATCCTCCGATCGCGGTCTATCTCTCTTCGTGTTTTTCTTGGTGGTTCTCTCATTGCCTGGAAGACGAAGAAACAGACTGCAGTGTCCCGTTCGAGTGCAGAGGCTGAGTTGCGCTCTATGGCTCTCTTGACAGCAGAGATTACTTGGCTCCGGTGGTTACTTGAGGATTTTGGTGTTTCACACTACACCGACTCCTCTCTTGTCCGACAAGACAAAGTGCTATCGATGTGCGAGACCCTGTGAAGCATGAGCTTACCAAGCATATTGGTGTTGATGCTTCCTTCATGCGGTCTTGTGTGCATGACTAGGTGATTGCTCTTCAGTATGTGCCTTCAGAGCTTCAGATAGCGGATTTCTTTACGAAGGTCCAGACTCGCGTACAGCACGGTTTCTACCTCTCCAAACTCAGTGTTGTTGATCCACCATGAGTTTGAGGGGGGGTGTTAGAGATATATATGTATAGTTTGTAATTTCCCATTGTTATAAGGGGTTCTTTGCATATTCACCGCATGTACCTGTGTATATATACTGGCCCATTGGCCTCATATTGAATACAAGCGCTATTCATAACACTAGTCAAGCTACCAACACCAAGCAAAAAAAACTCGCAAATTGCGCTCGTGCGAGAGAGAGTCCTCCTCGTGGTCGTGGCCGTTCTCGCTCGCACTGGAACGGAGAGGCATTGTCGCCGTTGTCGTCGCCCATCGTTGTAGATCCAGGAGGATGCGCCGCCGTCGTCGTCGCCTGTTGATGCAGATCTAGGAGGATGCGCCGCTGTTGGATCTAGCCGCATCGCCGTCGTCGTCGCCCATTGCTGCAGATCCAAGAGGATGTGTGGCCGCCGCCGTCGCCCGTCGTTGCAGATCCAGGAGGATGCCACCACTGGATCTGGTTGCGCCACCACTGTCGTCGCCCATCGCTGCAGATCCAGGAGGATGCACCACCGTCAGGATCTGGCCGCGCTGTCATCGGCCTAGGATCGAGGACAAGCTGGGTGCGCCGTCGTCGGATCTTGGTGGAAGACGAGAAAGTTACGCCGTCGCCACCGTCTTAGACCAAAATGAGGAGGCCGAAGGTAGAGGCAAAGGGACGAAGGAGGGAGACGGGCGCGAAGGGGGCGACAGGGCTGGCCAACGTGGAGTTGGGAAGCAGCTGCGGCGGGCGTGGAGGGAGGAATCTGGGGGAGGAGGGATGTTTTTATTTTTATTAATCCGTGGTGTGACCCATCCTGGAGTGAGGAGATACTAAACATTTTAAAGAAAAAAAAAGGAAAAGTTGGCGTTTATATAATGTGACAATTCTTGTTGAGGCACATCACACTATGAATGTCCTAATCATAGCCATCCAGGAGGTGGAGTAGAGTAGGCCCTACCACTGCTTTCCATGTGCGTTGGTGGTTGAAGCCTATGTGTAACCACTGTCATTAGCTCCCCATTTTAACCTGTAGAGAGGTCCAGGTTTCTGGTCTTGCAGGGCATTCCATTTCTTTCTGGCTTTGTGACGGTGAAAGATAGTGTGTCCTGGTTTGGAGGAACTCAATTGCCAATAAGAGTCCATTCCACTGTGCATTTGGAACTGAACAAGCTTGTGTAGCTTGTGGAGACATGTAGTACCCTAGGGATAGATTAGCTGACAGAGATGGAATGATAGCAGTTTATACCTGTCGTCCGCTTGGAATAGCTGGTAGGCAATTACTTGTTCAGGGTACTGGTCTCGCACGATGTGACATTTGAGGTGTATGGGCTGTGTGATTTAATTATCATGTACCAGTACCAGCCATTTTTTGATCTCAGATTCAACACAATCAAGGTTCTGTCAGACCTGTATTATTGAACGTGTGGCTGACCACCTCACAACGCAAGACTTCCAGGTAACCAGCTGGTTTTGGTTGGATTCTTACACAATGAATTGAATTGGCTGTAACATAGTATTCTTGTCATTCAAGCCATTGGTGTAGGACAACCTACCTCTCTTCAGGACACTGGTGGTACCGAAGAGGGGATTTGCATGAAAGTAAGGCATTACTTAATTTCTTGTGTTAGATGACCTTTGTAGCTTAGTGGCTCTCTCATGTCTTAACATGCATAAGGCATTTGGGAAGTACCTATTGTTGCTGGGGGATTGGAATGCAGGACATTAGATGGTCTGTTTGTTATATTTTTAATGACAGATCTGTATCAGATTCCGTAAAATATTAAGGACAAAATCAGCAATGTCGCTTTGCTTGCTTCTTTGGAGACAAGTATTCCATCACATGGTTTTGAAGGAAGCGGTTATGGTTAGATACATTGTGTGCTGACTAATACATGCTTAAGTATAGTATTATTCAGTTTGTCGACCTTTGGAGAAACCGGAGGGGCCATGAGGGGTCATTTTTATGTTAGCAGTCTGTCGAGAATCCAATCATAACGGAGATTTAACGGATCTAAAAAAACAATCTCTCCGTTCATTTCATTACTTGTTTTTTCTGGAGATAGTTCCTTATTTGCAACTGGAAGTTGACTGGATCTCTGAAATGCTATCGTGAAACTGTCTCTCTCTTCATTGACATCGGATCTCAATTGTTATTTTTTTTGTTACTCCTGTCGGTCCACCATAGTGGTGGCCAGATGGGCAGCACGGGCATGAGCCGGCCCTGCCCGAGCCTATTTGGCCCGACGGGCCGGTTATAGCCCACTTAGCTTGTCAGGTCCGAAAAATTCAAAAAAATGGGGAAAAATCCCAAAAAAACAAAAAAAGGTGTAGAATTCAGAAATATATATGAAATTTGTAAAAATGAGACAAGCATATTGAAAATGTAATAAACAGCTTTATTAATGTTCAAATGGTTGCCTCGTTAAAACTTTTGTCAAGTATAGCCTATAGCTCTACATGCATCCTTGTTGTCGGTTGTCCAGGTATAGATTTTCGAACACCTCTCACAACTCTGGATTTTTCACAGAGTGTTGTGTTTGTGAATCAACTTATTCCCAGTTCCTAACAGTTAGAAGTATCTGCACCATGTCACTTGTGAAACGTGTTAGAAGTATCTGCACCATGTCACTTGTGAAACGTGTTCTTCTCTCCTCCAATATTTTTCCAGAAAGACTGAAAGCAGACTCAGAGGGAACCGTCGAGACAGGAACAGTTAACACATCACTGCAAGTATGGATAGCACTGGATATGCTAACTTATGGTCATGCTACCAGTACAAAATTTTGAAGTTTTCTGAGTTGAAATCCACCGTATCGCGGTCCAGATAAGCGGATAGTTCCCCACTCCTTTGGTGAGAGGTTGGTTTTGGACTCTGTTGAGAAGGTGCCGCCGTAGAAGAAGACCTGAACCTGGAGGAAGAGCACGCACTCCAGATCTTGTCCCACAGATTTGTCTTGTTGCTTGAGGTGGGTGCTATTAGAGGTCGTTGGAAGCGGATTTTTTAGAACTTATTTTCATACCTTTGAAAAATCTCATGTAATCGAAAACGATCATATGCAAAATAGTTAGAATAGTCTAGTCCTGTAGCATCACTAAGAAGATCAAGAACATTAGTGTGGGTAGGACGCGTGCGTAGTGATTGGTGTGAACGTGACCTGTGGAATAGAACAACAAAACTTGTGCACATGCAATTAAATCACATTACGAAACAGACTAAAGGTTCAAAAAACTTACCCGTTGGTGACACCACACCATACCCATAGTCGGGCGGCGTACATGGCGATGGTGTATCCTCCGAGGTCGAGCTATGGTCGTCCGATCTGGAAGCACTCGAAGGACCACAGCTGAAGGAGCGGGCATCCGAATAGGACGGAGCTATCCAGAACCCAGTGGCATGCGTCGCACAGGGCGCGGTACGTTGTGCACAGCACCGCTGGGCCCCAGGCGTACGGTTGGATCTCCTCCACCTCCATCTCCGCTAACCCCTGTGCGTAACGGATCATGTGCTTGTTGACGCTGTTGCCGTGGGACCCACAAAACATGCTGCCTGGTCATCCTCCCACGTCACCTTCACCATCCTCGCTAGCGGAAGGAGGCCTGCCGCTCTCAATCTGCGTTGAAACGATTAACAACATACGTGAGTCCACCCCCCACAAGTTGGACTGAAATTGAGTACACGAAGATCACAACTACACGTACCTAAGTTCAGGAACCCAACGTGGGTCGACCCTCCATGCCCTCATGGGTGTGCGTAACCGCAACATGCCATGCTCAATGGGTGCCTTGCCAGGCTGGGAGAGGACGATACTGAGGTGTCTAAGGTGACCCGCGTCAACGACCGAGTCAAGCAACTCGTAGGGCCACTGAGCAGCGTCTCCTGCGGTCGTTGTACCTGAAAATTCAATGCTTATGTTATTAATAATACAAAACATATATAAAAAGTAATAAGAAGCATACCACAAACTAATATTGCAATTAGCGGCACCACAAAAAAATCTACACGATTAACAGCATATTCAGAACTGAACTACACATAACTAAAATGATGTACTACACGATACTACACCACATAACAATATATTCCATCTAAAAGTATCTAAGTAATTTAATTATTGCACCCCAAAAAATTATACGTGATTAACAACATATCTGGAACTGACTTAAACACAACTAAAATGATGTACGACACAACACTACACCATATAGCAATACATTCCATCTAAAAGTATCTAATTAATTCAATTATTGCACTAAAAAAATTCTATGCGATTAACGACATATTCAGAACTGACCTACACACAACTAAAATGATGTACTACACGACACTACACCATATAGCAATGCATTCCATCTAAAAGTATCTAATTAATTCAATAATTGCAACAAAAAAAACTCTACATGGTTAACGACATATCCGGAATTGAACCACACAACTAAAATGATGTACTACACGATACTACACTTTATAGCAATACATTCAATCTAAAAGTATTTAATTAACTCAATTATTGCAACCTAAAAATTCTACACGAGTAACGACATATCGGGAACTGAACTACACACAACTAAAATAGTGTACGACACTACACCACATAACAATACATTTAATCTAAACTGTCTAATTAATTCAATTATTGCACACATCCAAAACTAAACTACAAGATAATAAACTACATAACAATGCATCTAGAACTATCTAAACCGGGGGGGGGTTTATAGGTTGTCCTCCGTCGCCATTTGGAATGATAACAGGCTGATGCGGGTTCCTATCGCAATTCCAAATGGTGATTGACTTGTTCTGTTGCCATTTGGAATGGCGGCAGGAGGGAAACCGGCGACAAGGGTACCATCGTCATTCCAAATAGCAAATTTGCCTTGACGTTATTTCAAATGGTGATAATAGCCTTATTTTGTAAAAAAAAAAAATCAACAATTTATTTTTGTTAATATTATTTTTTTTAAAAAAAATCTCTTTGTTAAAGAGCGGCAGAATGTACTAGATTGTCACTACGATATTGGTACTCATTTGCTTCATTGGAATAGTGCATGCACTGGTTGTGAATTTTGACCAAGTGTATCATATTTAAACATGACCATGAGTAGGGAACCACGCAGCAGGTCCCTTTCAACTCAATCATGCAGCTCACCTGCCCAATCTTTTGATAATGCAGGTTTGGTTTTTCCATGCACATGAATGAATTGGAATCCTATGGAATTGAATACAAGATAACTCAAGATAAGGGGACACATGCTAATGCTCCGAGTTTTGTTATTCTTGTGGTCTCAGTTCCTTTCCGTAAGGCCATGCATGTTTTGCCAAGTTCATGCAGATATAGGACTAAAAAAGGTTTGAGCGGCATGTTACTCTCATCCATTCACAAATACATGCCACCATGGGAAGTGTGCAATTAAACTTTACCAATCTTGACCTTTAATATAGGAAAATCTAAAGTATCTAGATTAATAAAATGAAAGTGATACCAGTGAATCTGTTGTTGAAAATAATTTCAGAACATATTACAGCATCGTAGTTGTTTGCTGATGTATTATTACAAAACTAATGGTTAAAATCAATTCTTGGAGACTCTGCCATGTCTAATATGACATCTAGGAGTATTTTTGAACTTAAAAGAGTACATCATTATGATGGTATTAGTTTAAGATGCACGAACTTCAAAGTTCAAAGTGTTTATGTGGTGGCTTGTCTCTGGTTCTTGTATCTAACACTCGGTATGGTGAGCATTCTATGAGTATCATGGCAAATACTAAGTTGCCATGAACTGCTGATTCTGTTTGGTCTAGCGTGACTTCTGTTTATATGGAAAACTCATTTTAGATTCTATTGCAAAATCTCCATGTAAAAAAAATTTGTCATGGTTTGGTTGTGTTTTGGAAAACTAATGCTAGAATCTCGCGTACGTAACTATTGAGCTCATTTTGTAAGATTTCTCAGGCTAGGCTTTTGGATGTTGAGGCCATGTGTGCAGCTACCATTTTGCAGTTGTTGTTTATGTGAGGCTGCCTAAATTTTTGTACCAGGTGCAAGTGTGCGAATACTAAATTTGTGATCTTTTGAGCAGATCTTCGTGCGTGGTGTGGGAATGCGTAAAGGAGAGGTGCAGATGATCTAAATTGGAGCTTTTGTTGCGCACCGAAGACTGACGTGATAGAGAAGGCCAGGAGATGATGGGGAGAGAAACTGGTATGTTTTCAGATGCCTTTTTACCCTCGCAGAGCCTGCATGCTGTCATGTTACTACCCTCTTTCTGTCAGCGTAAAGAGGACTTTAGTGAAGGGAGACAAAGTGGAAGCAAGCGCTCCTGATAGATACCACGAGAGAGAGGAGTCTGAAAAATAACATGAGGTGTGAACAGTATCCATATGCATTTTCATGACACTGCAATGTCTGGAGAGACGCATCCAAGGGGGTTCAACTCACGCTACGGTTTCTCGTAACATTGATTCTACCATAGTAACTAATTATCGTAACCGTACCAAGCATCTTCACGTATTTGCTTTTTCTTTTCTATACCTCTTCTAAGTATCCAACTTTAATTAACCTATTACTAGATTATATGGTGCACGTAACACTACATCTTATCCGAACTCGGACAGAAAGGAGTAACTCTGTCACAGAGTTGAGAAGCCACCACCACCGTATCATGAAAGGAAAGGAACCAGGATTAGTCAACCGGTCTTGAAAGAAGCTGTAGGTGAAAGTTAGCGAGTTTTTGTCGTATATAGCACTGTTTACGCCGCTTTTAGCAAAGCTGGATGATCATATAGGGGAATGACACTTTTGGCACATCTGCCGTTGCTCCCTGGCCCGGACAGCTCTCCGCCTGTCACGTCCCACCTTGTTCGTTGCTCCCTGGCCCGAACACCCCTGGTTCGTTCTCCCCTAGATCAGACGCTGCTCCTCACGCCACGTCGCCTGCTCCGTTCAATGCTGGCGCGAACAAGGTCGTCTTGTTGCTTCCTGGCACAAACATGCGTGTCCACACGGCCTCTGTTGGCCCTTCCTCGCCCAGACGCGTCATGTGGCCCCTTGTCCGCCTCCGCCGGCCCTTCCTCGCCTGGACGTGCCTAGACGCGCCATGTGGCGTCTTGTCCGTTGCTCCCTACCACGGACATGCCAAAAGCTTGCATTTCTGCGCCCTGCAGCCCTTTAGTCTCGTCGTTGTCCATCGCCGCGCTTTATCCCGATTTCCCATCCATCCGTGTCTTGGGTGTGCATGTATGCAAACCGCGCGTGGGAGGGAATCTGATTCCCCCCCCCATCGCTTTGCGGCTATAAATTCGGACGAGACGCTTCGCAAAATCTCATCCTCCCTCGTTCGGTCGTTCTTGTTCGCTCGCTCTGTCAATTTCCTTTTCGTGGACGATTAAGGATTGTTTAGAGTCGTCTTTAGCGGCAATTTCAGTAGGTAATTTTTTGCTCATGCGTATTTTCTTTACTAACTGTGTAATTAGTTAATTAGTTATAGTTAATCAGTTGCGCTTATTTAGGCCTAATGAATTTAGTCGTGTTTAATTTTCTCAATTAAATTTGTGCTAGTTAAATAATTGCAAGCCATTTTATGTCATATTTAATTTAGTGGCCTCGTTAAGTCACAATTATTCATTTGTAATCAATATATGATAATTAATTAGTCGTAATTAATTTAGTGGTATTTAATTCATCGTAACGAATTTAGTCCTGAATAATCTTGTTGTCATTATTAAGTTGTAATTCATTTGTGGTAGTTAATTAGTCCTAATTAATTTAGTGGTACTAAACTACTCGGATTAATATAGTCACAACTAAATTAGTCGTACTTAATTAGTCCTAATTATTTTATCGCAATTAACTAAGTATTAATTAATTGGTTGTACTTAATTAGTCGCAACTAATTTGGTCGTAGTTAAATAGTGTATGTTAATTTATTATCTTTATTTAGTCATAATTTTTAATTTCTAGCAACTCATCGTTATTATTAATTTACTCACTAATAATCTGTGTTTTTGTTCTCTCGCAAGTCATACCTTTACCGGAGCTACTGGAACCCTTCTACGACGAGCATCACCGGTGCAAGCTGTGGATCACCGGGAACACTGATGGCCCTCCACTCCTCATGCTTCGGTCTGAGAAGCACTACTGGGAGCTCGATCCTCACTACAGCTCAATCCTTCAGGACACAGCTTGTTACCCTTTGCGAGGAGGCTGCTATCGGTTGGACGCTACTTCACCCTGGACGACAGTGTGATGTCGGCACTTGTCGACAGGTGAAGATCCGAGACCCACATCTTCCACTTTCGGTGAGGAGAGATGACAGTCACTCTGCAGGATGTCTCATTCTTGATCGGTCTCCCGATCAGGGGTGAGCCACTTTTTCCTAACCGTCCGTCGGTGAACTGGAAGGCCTGGTTGGGGCATCGGTTTGACATACCTGTGCCTGACAGCGCCCGTAGTGTCCCTCGGACCTGGCTGAGGAATTTCAGTCAATGCCCGCTGGATGCACCTAATGAAGAATCTAGGCCCCATGTATAATGTTTTGGTAATTATGATAACCATGTGTCTTGCACTAACTCGTTTTGTCAAGATGTTGATAGGGTTGTCAATGGAAATATACGAAAGAACTCTAAAGCACATCATCTCGGTGAAAGCAAAGGTAGCTAGTAAATAGAACCTTTCTTTTTTTTCTTTACCAGTCTAGGTGAATGGAGAAAAAGACCGGTTTAGTAGAATAGGAAACCGTACTATAAAGAGGGATCAATTGTCCAGTAGCTTGAACGCTAAAAGATGCCACAAATTGCTCAAGTCTTGATTGGTTAAACTCGGCCTCATTTGAAATGGTTCGGCCTCAATTTTATTGTGTTTTATCTTCAAGGCCGGACTGACCGACGTTGATAGGCCGGACTGACCGATAGTCCGGGTCGACAACACGGTCAGCTTTTTCCAGTAAGCTTCTTCTCTGCGTTTTGCAAGGCCGGACTAACCGCAGGCTAAAGCCCGGACTGACCGGACCTCCGGGTCGAGGTCCCGGTCAGCTTTTTCCAGAGAAGGAAGTTTTGTGGTTTTCTCGAGTCCGGACTGACCGACAGTGTTTAGGCGGACTGACCGGACCTCCGGGTCGAGGTCCCGGTCAGCTTTTTCCAGAGAAGGAAGTTTTGTGGTTTTCTCGAGTCCGGATCGACCGAGCGGTGTTTAGCGGATCGATCGACCTCCGGTCGAGGTCCCGGTCAGCTATTTCCAGAGAAGTGTTTTTCTGTGTTTTGCTAAAAATCTGGGTCCGGACTGACCGGGGTCATAACGGCGGTCTGACCGGATCTCTCTGTAACGAATAGTTTTTATGCATTTAATGCGAGCGATCGATCGTTATTTCAAAGATGTCGGATCGACCGCCACATACCACGGATGGCCGCGCCGAGTTCGTGTTCCAACGGCTAGTACAGTGGGTTGAGGTTATAAATACCTCACCCACTGCAGCATATGCTTTTAGTTGAACCTTATTTAACACTTTTGAGCCCCTTTGCTTGTTCCTACACTCTTGAGAGCATTGATTTCATCTTGCAAAGGTTCTTGAGGTTTTTCCGAGTGCATTTATTAAAGCTTGATCTTTGTGGCACTTGAGCATTTTCAAGCGAAGAATCGTTGATCTATTACTCTTGGAGATTGTCGTCTCCTAGACGGTTTGGAAGTGCAAGTCCGGTGATCTTTTCAAAGAAGATTGTGAAAAGGCCCGGTTTCGAGATTGTGAGTGGTTCGGTGTTCACCATCTCCGGAGCGGAGGAAGAACAACCAATAGTGATCGAGGAAAGGCTTAATTCGTGGAGCCGGCTTGATTTGTTCAAGCTCCCTCAACGTGGACTAGTGAAGACCGGCAAGTCTTCGATACCACGAGAAAATATCGTTGTCTCATTGTGGTTATTTCTAGTCTTTACTCTTCCGCATTTATATTTCTTGCTTAATTATTGTGTTTGTATTGCTTAGCTAGAAGTATAATTTGTTTAGACTAAGTTGTTGATTGGCTTAACTTGTTGATTAATTAAAAATTTCAAAAACCTCCTATTCACCCCCTCTAGTCGGTTATCCTTGATCCTACACCTAACGAGATTGTTAGGACGTACTTTGTCGCCTACCTGACAAGGCACTGATTTCCACCACACAGGGCGATTGGGTGTATTGATAATGATGCTACTTCATATGATGAGTTAATGAACATGGTTGAAGATTTAAATGAATATATTGGAAAAGAGAAATCAAAATTTAAAGTCTTAAAGAAAGAATATATCTATCTAAAAGACTCTTATGAGGAGCTAAAGGAAGCCCATGATTCTCTCCTCCTAAAAGATATAGAAAAATCTCATTCAAATATTGGTATTACTTGTGATTTAATGAATGAGATGTCTAGAGTAGAAAATATGTCAAATGCAAAATCCATGTCTAGTACTTCTACTTCTTGTGATGATTTGTTATCCATACCTTGTTTCTCAAATAATGATTCAATTGTTGGTATGAATAATACTTGTGACCCTTTATTAATTGTTGAAAATCATGAGTTGAAAGAGCAAGTCACCAAGCTAAGTAAGAGCTTGGAAAGATGCTTCAAGGGTAAATCAACCCTTGACAAGTTGTTGAGTGAGCAAAGGTGCCCATTCAATAAGGAAGGACTTGGGTATGTGCCCAAGAAAGGTAAGATACCGGTAAACAAACCTCCAAGGTTTGTTAAGCAAAATGGCAAATATTGCAATAAATGTGGTAAGATAGGACACATATCAAATGCTTGCTTAAATATTAATGTTAAAACCTATGGAATTTATGATTCTTGCTATATGCTTAAGAAATCAAAAGATGGTAAAGTAATTGCAAGATTTATTGGCACTTCGATTTTAGACGCTAAAAAGAATGCTATTTGGGTGCCTAAAACCTTGGTCACTAACCTCCAAGGACCCAAACAAATTTGGGTACCTAAAAGAACTTGATTCTTGTTTTGTAGGTAAACTACAAGACCGGTGGAAAACATTGGGTGCTTGATAGTGGGTGCACTCAACACATGACCGGTGATAGGAAAATGTTCACCACATTCGAGAGTGTAAGTGGAAGTGACAAAATCACATTCGGTGATAATAGTAAAGGAAAGGTAATTGGGTTAGGTAAAATCGCTATTTCAAATGATCTTTCCATTAACAATGTATCTCTAGTTGAATCACTAAATTTCAATTTATTATTCGTCGCTCAAATTTGTGATCTCGGCTTAATTTGCTCCTTCTCTAGTGAAGGTGTTGCTATCTCTAAGGCAAAAGATAGCTCTTTGGTATTCAAAGGATTTAGATTTGGAAATCTTTTTTTGGTTGATTTTAGCTCAAATGATTCATGTCTAAAAACTTGTTTAATTGCAAAAACCTCCTTAGGATGGCTTTGCATAGACGGCTAGCCCATGTTGGGATGATTCAACTTAAAAAGCTTTTCAAACATGATTTAGTAGTTGGATTGAAAGACGTGAAATTTGAGAAAAACCGACTATGTAGTGCATGTTAAGCCGGAAAACAAGTCGCTAACTCTCATCCTTCCAAAAGTATCATGTCAACTTCTAGACCATTGGAACTCTTACATATGGATTTGTTTGGGCCAACAACCTATAAGAGCATCGGGGGAAATAGCTATTGTTTGGTTATCGTGGATGATTACTCTAGATATACATGGGTATTCTTCCTAGATGACAAAAGTGAAACCTCCGGTATTTTCAAGAGTTTTGCAAAACGGGCTCAAAACGAATTTGACTTTAAAATAAAGAAAATCTGTAGTGATAATGGTTCCGAGTTCAAGAATACTAAAGTTGAAGACTTTTGTGATGAACTTGGAATAAAACACGAATTTTCCACAACTTACACTCCGGAGCAAAATGGAGTTGTAGAAAGGAAAAATCGAACATTAATTGAAATGGCTAGGACAATGGTTGATGAATACAATACTTCCGATAGTTTTTGGGCGGAAGCAATTAACACCGCTTGTCATGCCATAAATCGGCTTTATTTGCATCGTCTTTTAAAAAAGACTTCCTATGAGCTTCTTGTAGGAAGAAAACCGAACATCACTTATTTTCGAGTTTTCGGTTGTAAGTGTTACATCTTGAAGAAAGGTGTTCGTCTTTCAAAATTTGATAGTCGTTGCGACGTTGGCTTCTTACTTGGTTATTCTTCAAATAGCAAAGCATACCGTATCTTCAACAAAAACTCCGGTTTAGTTGAGGAAAGACATGATGTGCAATTTGATGAAACTAATGGCTCTCAAGAAGAGCATGAGAATTTAGATGATGTAGGTCATGAAGCATTAAGGAAAGCAATGAAATACATGCAAATAGGTGACATCAAGCCCGAAGATAATCCGTCATCTTCCACTCAAGTTGAGCCTCCCACCTCTTCCGCAAGTCAAATGCAACTAAATGGAGAGGACAATAAGGAAGATGATCAACCATCCAACTTACCACCAAGAATCCACAATGCAATTGCAAAAGATCATCCAATAGATCAAATATTGGGTGATGTAAGTAAGGGTGTTCAAACTCGATCTCGTGTTGCTTCATTTTGTGAACATTACTCTTTTGTCTCTTCTCTTGAGCCAAAGAATATAGATGAAGCACTTGAAGATCCGGATTGGATGATTGCAATGCATGAAGAGCTTAATAATTTCATCCGAAACGAAGTTTGGACACTGGTGGATCGACCCAAAGAACACAATGTCATCGGTACAAAATGGGTGTTTAGAAACAAGCAAGACGAAAATGGTATGGTTATAAGAAATAAAGCAAGATTGGTCGCACAAGGTTTCTCTCAAGTCGAAGGTTTGGATTTCGGTGAAACTTTTGCACCCGTAGCTAGACTTGAGTCAATTCGTATATTACTTGCTTTCGCATCATGCTTTGATATTAAATTATTTCAAATGGATGTCAAAAGTGCATTCTTAAATGGTAAAATATCCGAACTGATCTTTGTTGAACAACTCCCCGGTTTTGAAGATCCTAAAAATCCAAATCATGTCTACAAACTCTCAAAGGCGCTATATGGTCTTAAACAGGCTCCTAGAGCATGGTATGAACGTCTTAGAGATTTTCTAGTCTCAAAGGGATTCAAAATTGGGAAAATTGATTCAACATTGTTTACTAAAGTGTTAGATGATGATTTCTTTGTATGTCAAATTTATGTTGATGATATCATTTTTGGTTCTACTAATCAAGACTTTTGCAAAGAATTTGGTGATATGATGTCTAGGGAATTTGAAATGTCCATGATTGGAGAACTTAGCTATTTCCTTGGACTTTGTAACAGCCCAAATTTCAATTTCAGTAAAATTTAAAAGTTTATTTATGTTTGTGGTTTTTCCTGAATTTTCTTAAGCTTTTTATAAATATTTTAAAGCTAAAACAAATTTATTTGCAAAATTAAAAGCCAACAAATAGTTGGAAATAATTTTATTAAGTCCAGAATGAGTATGGAAATTTCTGTGAATTTTTCCATAATTTTTGGAAGTATTTTGCTATTTTCTAAAGCCTAAATGATTTATCAGAATTAAAACAAATAGAAAAGCAAAAGAAAATCTCTAAACAGTGTTTGGGCCGAAACCCGAAGGCTCCGGCCCAATTTCCCTCACGCGCGCGGCCCACACAGCCCAGCCGCTCGCACTCTCTCTCCCACCTCCTCATCCACCGTTGGATTAAAATCCAACGCACGCGCCTCCCACACGCGCCTCGTCTTATCTCCACCGCTGGATCTGGCATCAACGATCAAGATCTCCGTAGCGGCCGCACCGTCCGAATGACACCATCAATATGAGCCGTGCGATCTTAATCTAACGGCGAGATCTTCGTACCGCTTCGGAGACTTAAAACCTTCTAATCTAAACCCTTCAATCTAAATCCTACGGCCAGGACTCCTCCACGCCCTTCTACTCTCATTTAGCCCCAACCGTTGGATCAAATCCAACGGCCCTCGTTTCGTCTTCTTCCTCGCTCCTTCTTCTTCGCGATCGAGTCGGTAGCCGCCATTTTCGCCGCCAGATGGAGCTCGGTCTCCGCCACGATTCCCTCCCCCTTCTCACGCAAGGACGTGCGCAACGGCTTCGCCGCGCCCAACCGCCCCATTCCCCACCTTCTTCCCCTTTCTCCGCGCCGGTTTCACCCACGTCCGCCGAAATCGCCGCCATGACCCCCACCTCCTCCACGCCGCCCCGGAGCTCCCCGATGCCTATAAAAGGAAGCCCCGGGTGCGCATTTCCCCACCGGTCCCAACGCCACCAACCATTGCCACTCGTTTCGTCTCTAGCGCCTTGAATTGAAGTTTTCGTCGCCGGCAACCGTGAAGCTTGGAGCTTCATTCCCGCTGCCGCCGACACCGCCGCGTCCTCTCCGTCGCCGCCGTCGGCATCGTCATCCTCTTGCGAACCTAGTGGTCACCTCCACTTCGCCCGGGAGCCGCGGGAACCTCAACCTCGACGACGACAGTACCTCGCCGCCGCCTTCTCCTTCGTCGCCGGCGATACCTTCACTCCCTCGCACCACCTCGGTAACCAACATGCTCCTCGTCGCCTGTTCTTCCTTTCTAGCATCTCGCCGCCGGCAGCCGCGCCGCCGATCGCCGGTTCCTTGGTCACCGTGCGCCGCCTCCGCCCGACGCCGACGTGGCACTGCCACGCGTTCACCACCTGTGCGCCACCTCGGCGATACGGCCCGCGTGGCACCATGTCAGCACCCACGCACACGCACACGTGGCGTGGTCCACCGCGCCCGTCGTCCCAAAGCTCAGTGGACTTGGTCCACATGGGCCGAGTCACTGACACTTGGGGCCCACCTGTCAGAATTCAATTTTAAATCTTTTAATCCCGAAATACTGTAGCTGATGTAATCATTGCGCAATAAATGGATTTTCAGTAGGAAAATAATTCTGGAAATTCAATAAAATTTCAGATTTAGATATAAACTTCAAAAATTCATAACTTTTGCATATGAACTCCAAATTGGGTGTTTCAAATTGCAAAATTTATATAAAATTATAATCTAGCTAACTAAACCAAAATATTTCAGTTTGGAGTTAATTTGAACTATGTTTTGAATTTATTTGAATTTGAATATTGAATTTGTCGTATTTTCGCGTATAGACTTGACGACTCGGAGAGTTCGATCAAACCAAGATTTAGAATTTCAAGACATCGACCAAGGCAAGTTACACCATTGACCATATTGCCCTATTATTTTAAAGTTATTTTCAGTTTTTAAATTCCTTATTGCATGCATATGTTGTTATAAATATTTTAATATCCTGTTTACATATAGATAATTCCATATGTTATTGTATGGCCAAATTTGAATGTTGTATCGACTATCTTGATACCATAGGCAAGATATTACCAAAATTCAAATATATGCTTAGCCAAGCTTAGTCCACATTTACAGAATTTGGGAGGGTTTATACCAGATTTCTACAAATTGTTTTCAAACTTGACATTGTGGTATTGTCTTACCACATGAGTTTAAAAATAAAGTTTTTATTCAAAATAAAATCAAAATGGGTTTGGACTTGGGCGAAATGGTCGGAGTGGTGGGTGCGAGTTCATGCAGGTTTGATCTGGTTAAGATCAAAGCCCATGGGTTGTAGGAATGATGCCCAAGTCAATTGAGGACCGGTCTTTGAGCCGCTTATTGCTATGCCATAACGTACCACCACATGTGCTGTATGGGCAGGATTTGGCTAACTAATTTGTGATGTCCTAGTATATTTATGTAATGTGATTTTGTGGGTGTCGGTTAGACGTTTTATTCCCACTTGGCGCAAGAGGGGCTTCCTGAGGCGGTCATCAAAGGGGCGAAACCTTAGCGGGCATGAATGTACTAGGATAAAACATTGTAAAGGCCTCATGGTAATTGCTCAGTCACACGCCTACGGAAGCGTGAATTGGCCGACATAACGAGCATGTCACCTCGTGTGGGTAAAGTTGTACCAACTCTGCAGAGTAGAAACTATTCGAATAGCCGCGTCCGCGGTCATGGACATGCCAGCAGGGCCACTTAAAGTTAGTATTGTTTTTGGTTTTAAAATGCTTTATTAAATGTTGAGGATGGTTAATCCTTATGAAAATTTGGGCGGGAAGCCAAGTGTGAGGAGGGGATCCTTCACTTTATCATTGGAGGTTATCCACATTATATCATTGCTGTTTCAAAATATAGTTTTATCCATAGTATAAAATTGCCTTAGAAACTACTATGCTTATTCAAACTGAAAATGCTGTTTATGCAAAACAACCCCTGCCATACTCACTTGTTTCCTTATGCATGCATTTAAATTCAATATTGGGTGTGACTTGCGAGCACGGTAGTAGTGCTCACTCTTGCTGAATAAATCTTATTCAGGAGAAGACTGCTATCTTGACGGTGAGGACCCGGACGAGTAGGCCTTCTGACCTAGACGATTGCCTGTGGCGCATCGTGTGGCTTCCACTATTATGTTATTTCCGCTGTGTTTATCATTTGACATTTGATATTATTATTCAGACTTATTTGTATTAAACAGTTATTTATTTAATGCCATTTACGTTTTCGTGATATGAATGTGATATTCATTTTTGTGAGACTGTGTACACTGGAAATCCTGGACTGGTGTTTGAACACAGAGAATTCGGGATCCTTCGCTCCCGGGTTCGACAGACTTCAAATCAAGCAACTCAAAGATGGAACTTTTGTAAGTCAAACAAAGTATGCAAAGGACTTGATCAAGAGATTTGGCATGGAGGATGCAAAACCTATCAAGACTCCCATGGCAACCAACGGTCATCTCGACCTAAATGAGGGAGGTAAATCAGTAGATTTAAAGCTTTATAGATCCATGATTGGTAGTTTGCTCTACCTCACCGCATCTAGGCCCGATATTATGTTTAGTGTTTGCATGTGTGCACGGTTTCAAGCATCTCGAAAGGAGTGTCATCTTATGGCCGTTAAAAGGATTCTTCGATATTTAAAACATTCCTCTAGCATTGGCCTATGGTTTCCTAAAGGTGCTAAGTTTGATTTAATTGGATACTCGGACTCCGATTATGCGGGTTGCAAAGTGGATAGAAAAAGCACCTCGGAGAGTTGTCAATTCTTAGGAAGATCCTTAGTATCATGGTCATCCAAGAAACAAAATTCCGTAGCTTTATCCACCGCCGAAGCCGAATATGTTTCCGCAGGGAGTTGTTGTGCTCAATTGCTATGGATGAGGCAAACTTTGATGGATTATGGGATTAACTTTGATAAAATACCTCTTCTATGTGATAATGATAGTGCGGTAAAAATAGCAAATAATCCTGTTCAACACTCAAGAACCAAACATATAGATATTCGCCACCATTTCCTAAGAGATCATGTGGGCAAAGGAGATATTGAAATTAGCCACATCCGAACCGAAGAACAACTAGCGGACATTTTCACAAAGCCTCTAGATGAAAACCGCTTCTGCAAGTTGAGGAATGAGTTAAATGTTATAGATCTTTCAAATGTCATTTGATTGCCTTATCTTCTTGGATTTCTTTTTGAACTCGATTCTCTCTTTTGTTATCTTGTATCAAGAACTTAGATGGGAAACACATTAAGGGGGAGTGTTAAGTCATTCACATGTATATCACATCCCTAAGTGTGTCCAAATTAATTAAGTGCTAGTAATGTTTTTCAAAATGAGTCATTTTAGCCAAAAAGTCAAAAGGTTGAAACTATTAGTATATCCTTTGAAAAATAAGTTGAAAAATGTATACAAATGTATTTCAAAGGTTTACCAAATGTTTTGGCTAAAGAAAAACCTATTTTAAGTGAAAAAGAGTTTCTACTCAAAATCCTAGATCTTAATATCTTGTTTTTGACCTAAACTAGATTCTTAAGTAAAATCTATTCTAAAAGGATTTTGGCAATTATCCCAAAAGGAAAATCCTAGAGTTGGTTATCATAAACATTTATGGTATTCAAATAATTACCAAAAGACCAACCTAGAAAAGGTTATTTGATTTCGAAACTCATTAAAAATACTAGTTTGACCATAAAGGTCACCTTCTAGCACTTAGGTGAGTTTAGCCATTTGAGCCTAAACTATTCACATGAATAGGTCCATAATGGTACTTATGACTCATACATACAATTGGATGCTATAGATTCTATGAAATGCTCAATTTGGCTCTTCTTGTGAAAAGTCTCAAAAATGTGCTTTTATTTGCAAAATCAAAACTTTAATTCATAAAAACTATTTGAAAGTTGGATTTCTAAAGGGTAGATAAGTTGAAAATACTCCAAATATGTTTATTTGGATGTTTGTGTGATAATTTGGAGCAATGTACAACAATCTCACCAAATGGAATCTTAAAACCCAAAAGTGTCAGCTTTTTCCTCTTTGCGCGGTCAACCCGCCGTCCATAGTCCGGTCAACCCGTAGGCACCTCCCCGGGTTAACCGCTAATCCTTCGTCGGTCTGACCGCGCCAGGAATTTAAGTAGGATTCACCTACCTCTGTTTTTACTCTTTACCCCTCCGACGCTTTTACTTTTCCCCTTCTCTCTCTCACACTCCCGTCGGTTCCTCTCCCTCTCTCTCACGACGCTGCCGACGGCGCCCGCGCCGGCCCTCCATTCTCCTACCGCCGGCTGTCCTCCTTGTTCTCCGCTGGACCCGCCTCCTTCACCGGGTGCTCTTCTCTTCGTCGCCGCCTCAAATCCGGCTCCTGGTATCCCCTCTCTCTCTCTCTTCCCGAGAGTTCAATCTAGATTCAAATCTTGAGGATTCTTCTGCTATACACTAGTCTCAAGTACATACCTTGTGTTTGTATGACAATGTATATGTCCAGTTGCCTCTTGCTTAGATCTGGTGTGATTGAATAAACTTCTAGGGTTTTCTCTGTCAGGCCCGGTCTGACCGGCGTTCATACTGCGGTCAGTCCGGTTGTGCGGTCTGACCGACGTATAAATCGCGGTCTAACCGGCCCTGCCAGAAAAACATCCTGCTGTTATCTCTTTCAATCCTTTCACTTATCGGATCTTGCCTCTTCACCAGATCTCATGGCACGAACCAAGACGGTTGGTGATCCCGGAGCATCATCTTCCCGCTCTCGTCCTCCCCGGCAAGCCACTCGTCGCCCTACTATTGAACACAACGACTCTGACAGCGATGAGGCACAGCCCACCGAATCTTCTATTCCTAGCGCTCACGATGACATGGATGAAGATTCTGAAGAAGATGATGCCGAGCAGCAATTTCCACCAGAACCTCGAGTCGATCTTTGATCTATCAAAAATGAGGATTTTATGCGATTCAGACAAAAGAATCAGTATACCATGCCAAGAACAGCCACCGACTCGTGTTTCACACTGCTTCGGAGGATACTTATAATCATGTGATCATTCATAAGCAGTTTGCCATTCAGAAATACATCAATTGGGCTTACCTCAATGAGCAAACTCGCTATGAAGGGCTCTACTCTCGTTTTTGTGCTGCCGGAGTGGATGGCATAGTCAGTGTCAAGTGCAATTTCAATGAGGATATCATTAGACAGTTTTATGCCACAATTCACATTGCGCCCAACCTTGCCACTATCACATGGATGACTGGCTCCACGCGTTACTCGGCCACCAAGCGACATTTTGAGGAGGCTCTCAATCTACCTCACAGGGATTATATCAAGCTTCATCTTGAGCCCGTTCTACAGACTCCAGCACAGATACAGTTCTATGATCAGAATTATGCTGGATATGTTCCTGGTAAAGTCGCTGGCTTATTACCTCTTCCAAGCGTCATTAATAGGATTATCCGAGCTACCATATTGCCCAGGAGTGGCAATAATGATGCTATTCGTGGTCATGCCTGGAATGTTATTGAATCTGTGATGCATGACAAGAAGTTTGACATTATGCACCTTATTTTGACTGAGCTGGCAGCTTGCAAAGGTGATTTGGGAAAGCGGATGTACTATGCACCTTATATCATGCAGCTTATTCACAGGGTGACTGACTTCAATGGTGCACTTCCTTTTCCTCACAAACAATACAAGCCTGAAGGTGATCATCAGCGTGATTTGAGGAATAGGCCTTTGGAAAGGCAAGCCCCTCCAAGTGACAATGATCCTCCAGAATCTTCTCAGTCAGCTCCTCAGCAACAGGGTAGACTTGATCCTCTCTTGATGGAGACTTTGCACAAAGGTATCACCACTATTGTCTCTCGCTTTGATGTTGTGGATCGTCGCATGGAGATTCTTGATCATCGCATGGATACCATGTATCATCACTATCAAACTCTAGATACTCGTCAGGCTGCCCTGGAGACCTCCAACACTGCCGTGCTTCACCGTCTTGATCAGTTGACTGGTTGGGTTTCTGATATTCAGGCTTCTCAGGCGCAGATTTTGACCCGTGTGTCATCCATCGAGCAGTGCGTCACTTATTCTCGTCGCCGTCGTGTGGATCCTTCCCCAGCAGCTCCTTCCACTTCGACTGACGCTCCTCCTCCTCCTACCTCTTAGCTTTTGGTATTTGATGCCAAAGGGGGAGAAGACATACCTATATAGCCTTATATATATCTATATAGCCTAATGATAATACTACAATGTTGGTTATCCTCTCTGTTTTGGACTCTCTCTGTAATAGGTTTGAGGATAAGTTTGTGGTTGTTAAATGTTGGTTATCTTTTGGACTTATCAAACTTCTGATCTTAATTAGTAAAAAAATGGTATATTATGATTTCATCTTATGAGCCTGGTTGAATGTTTGTATCTCTTTGCATATAGCCAGGGGAGCTTCCCCTCACTTTTTAATGACCTCTAGCATTGTGCAAATTTTTTATATTTCCCCTATTATGTCTCATGACACATGCTATCTCTTTCTTGTCATAGAACATGCATCTTGCTCAAAACCTTGTGTATGTTCAAAACTTCAAATTAATTCATCTTCTAAATGAGGTTGTCATCAATTACCAAAAAGGGGGAGATTGAAGAATCTAGACCCCATGTATAATGTTTTGGTAATTATGATAACCATGTGTCTTGCACTAACTCGTTTTGTCAAGATGTTGATAGGGTTGTCAATGGAAATATACGAAAGAACTCTAAAGCACATCATCTCGGTGAAAGCAAAGGTAGCTAGTAAATAGAACCTTTCTTTTTTTCTTTACCGGTCTAGGTGAATGGAGAAAAAGACCGGTTTAGTAGAATAGGAAACCGTACTATAAAGAGGGATCAATTGTCCAGTAGCTTGAACGCTAAAAGATGCCACAAATTGCTCAAGTCTTGATTGGTTAAACTCGGCCTCATTTGAAATGGTTCGGCCTCAATTTTATTGTGTTTTATCTTCAAGGCCGGACTGATCGACGTTGATAGGCCGGACTGACCGATAGTCCGGGTTGACAACACGGTCAGCTTTTTCCAGTAAGCTTCTTCTCTGCGTTTTGCAAGGCCGGACTAACCGCAGGCTAAAGCCCGGACTGACCGGACCTCCGGGTCGAGGTCCCGGTCAGCTTTTTCCAGAGAAGGAAGTTTTGTGGTTTTCTCGAGTCCGGACTGACCGACAGTGTTTAGGCGGACTGACCGGACCTCCGGGTCGAGGTCCCGGTCAGCTTTTTCCAGAGAAGGAAGTTTTGTGGTTTTCTCGAGTCCGGACTGACCGGCAGTGTTTAGGCGGACTGACCGGACCTCCGGGTCGAGGTCCCGGTCAGCTATTTCCATAGAAGTGTTTTTCTGTGTTTTGCTAAAAATCTGGGTCCGGACTGACCGGGGTCATAACGGCGGTCTGACCGGATCTCTCTGTAACGGATAGTTTTTATGCATTTAATGCGGAGCAGTCGACCGTTATTTCAGCAGGCCGGACTGACCGGCCACATACCGCCGGACTGACCGCACTTCGGGGTTTCGTGTTCCAACGGCTAGTACAGTGGGTTGAGGTTATAAATACCTCACCCACTGCAGCATATGCTTTTAGTTGAACCTCATTTAACACTTTTGAGCCCCTTTGCTTGTTCCTACACTCTTGAGAGCATTGATTTCATCTTGCAAAGGTTGTTGAGGTTTTTCCGAGTGCATTTATTAAAGCTTGATCTTTGTGGCACTTGAGCATTTTCAAGCGAAGAATCGTTGATCTATTACTCTTGGAGATTGTCGTCTCCTAGACGGTTTGGAAGTGCAAGTCCGGTGATCTTTTCAAAGAAGATTGTGAAAAGGCCCGGTTTCGAGATTGTGAGTGGTTCGGTGTTCACCATCTCCGGAGCGGAGGAAGAACAACCAATAGTGATCGAGAAAAGGCTTAATTCGTGGAGCCGGCTTGATTTGTTCAAGCTCCCTCAACGTGGACTAGTGAAGACCGGCAAGTCTTCGATACCACGAGAAAATATCGTTGTCTCATTGTGGTTATTTCTAGTCTTTACTCTTCCGCATTTATATTTCTTGCTTAATCATTGTGTTTGTATTGCTTAGCTAGAAGTATAATTTGTTCAGACTAAGTTGTTGATTGGCTTAACTTGTTGATTAATTAAAAATTTCAAAAACCTCCTATTCACCCCTCTAGTCGGTTATCCTTGATCCTACACCTAACGAGATTGTTAGGACGTACTTTGTCGCCTACCTGACAAGGCACTGATTTCCACCACACAGGGCGATTGGGTGTATTCGTATCCGGGGAAAAATAATAATGAAAACAAATATGACGGAGCCATTATCCGTCCGTATCCAATCCGTTTTCACCCCTATATGTCATATGCATTAATTAATTTATTGTACAAGACTATTTACATGAGATTATTTCTTCAGTCACAACTAATTAAATAGGACTAGACAAAAAAAAGTACTAATAAATTATGAGTAATTTATTTGCCACTAATTACCCCTAACACAAATAATTACGACACATTACATACAAGTAAGCAATTAACTATGAGTAATTGAATATGAATAATTAATTAGTAATAATTTGATTACTTATCAATAAATTACATACGAGTAATTTATTACATCCAAGTAATTCCCACTGAATTAATTACGATTAATTACTTAAGACTGATTAACTATGTGTTATTAATTAGTTGTAATTAATTATGTTTATTTAATTACCACTAATTAACAATGAGTCATTACTTACCAACAAATTAATTATAACCTCGTAAATTCGACCATTTAATTTGCACTAATGTAATTACCACTGATAAACTACATGGAATTTAATTATAATATATGAATTATGACTAATTAATACTTCATTTCCACTAAATAATTATGAGTGGTTAATTACGACTAATTAACTACTAGTACTTAATTAGGGTTGTTTACTTACCACTAGTTTAATTACCACTAACTAACTATCACCATCTCGCAGTGACTAACTAACTAACTAACTAATTGTCGTGAGGCTAATTATCACCATCTCGCAGGAACGAATCCAGTCACAGCACAGCAGTGAATGGTCGCCCAAGTGTAACGCAACGCAAGGCAGGTGCCGTGCCATGCCATGCCATGCCACTACGCCAGTGCATGCTGCAACGCCACATCAGCATTCAGCAGCAGCAACAGGAGCTAGCTGGTCCTTCCTTTCTCCTCCCCCACTTGAATAGTTCGGCGCAGCTGCCGCATGCAGTTGGTCTCCCTGCCATTGTTAGGCGGCAGCGGCAGCGCATGCGATCGAGCTCGCGCCGCGGCGGGCCCGCATGCCGTCCGGTGAACTGGAGCCTCTGCCACGTGTTGCGCTCCGGGGCGGGGCAGGGGTTCCCTCCCCTACCTCCAGGCTCCAGGTCCATGTATGATGCATGGCAGATAAACAGTCATGAACAGTGCAATAACCTATGGACCGTAAATAATGGTGAGGACTGTCTAGATCTGAACTTGGCAAGAATGTATTGCTTGGAGTATGCCTGCACTTCTGATCTGATTCCTACTGGCTACTGTGTGAACGTCATCTATTGTGGGTGGGTTTCTGATACTGCTGAAAAGTGAATGCTCATAGCAAGAATGCATAGTAGCTTTCTGGTGTACTCCCTCCCAACTATATATCGTTTTAAAATATTGGTTGTCGATATTTTTTTATAAATATTTAGATTGGATATATAAAAATCATATGTGTAAATATGTTTTGAAAAATAATGTCGTAATATTATAATTTTATTAGGTTTTACATATATATTACGATAGAAATAAGTAGTCAAAGTTGTGTTTTGAGGATCACATCAATGTCTAAAACGATATGTATTTGTGACTAGAGGGAGTACTTTGGAGGGTAGAAACATAGAATGTAATTGATAAAATGATATTCTCCCTGTTTCAGTATATTTGTTCGCAACCCACCATACGCACAGACTAAGAAAACATTAAATCTAAACAAAGTTAACGAGAAATAATCATACATATCGCACGGACTAAGAAAACATTAAATCTAAACAAAGTTAACGAAAAATAATCATACATATCCCTATTAAATGATATACCACAGCCACTTCTAAATCATTTAAGTAGGGCTATATAGAGAGAAAAAATGATATTTCCTCAGCAGATAAATATATTAAAATTAATACTCTGTCGATCATAGACAAATATAGCAAATGGGCGCATCTATCTGATCCTCCTTGGACCTGCGCTACGCTGCCTACGCTATGACCATTCATATACATGACATCCAAATTCCTTGGGTGGCTAAGGCTCGCTTGTTGCAAGACGCATCGTCATTTACAACTATCCAGACATGTCAGCTGGAGCGTTGCCCATCTGAAACCTGATCTCGAACGCATGTGCTGTGATCAACATCGACCACGCAGATGACGCAGACGGTGCGCCATAGGCGTGCTAATAATTTGCTCCACTTGCGGCAGGGGCCTCCAATCAGGTGACACCTGAACATCGTGTGCCGATCAGGCGTCGCCGGATTTCCTGCATGGGCTTTTGCCGCTAGCTACGGATCGCCTTGTCAGGCCCGCGTGCTATGTGGGCCATGGTTTCTGTTGGGATCTGAATTTACACATCTGAAATTCTCTGTATATTTTGAACTATTTTCAGATCAGTAGTTAGGTCACACAGAAAACGTCGATGAAATACCATCCATTTACCGATTTAACTAAAAAGATCTCAAGTAACAAATAGTGGTAATACCTGGATCTTATGGTCAACATTTACTTAACGTGCCACGCACGGCTAGCCCTGGTAATGGTTGAGAAACCAACCCATTTTCAATCCAATCCACAACAACAAACTCCATTTACCTAAACCAAACCAGTCCACTTTGCATCTCTTAGAATCCAATCCAAACCAACCCATATGATATTTCAACCCAAACCAACCCAACCCATTTCTCTAATATGGTTTCAACCCATTTCCCCAAACCATTTCAACCCAAACCAAGAATAGTTTCTTCTTCTATATATTCAGTTCCCCTAGTAACTTCCGACACTATCCCACGTGCAGTTTCCTTCTCCCTCTGAAAAGAAGAACTAAGAAACTCGTATGAAGGACTGCATCATGGACTCCATTGATCAAGAACTACCACAGATTCAAGAACGTCTCATTAGGAAAGTTAGCCCTCCCACCACCAAATTAGGAAAGTGCTCGCTTCGCTAATCGCTCCACTCTGCTGTCGGAATAGAAACCTAAAATCAAAATATTATCGCTCTCAAGTTTCTCTGCAATTTCTTGAAGATAACGCTTCTTTGAAGATTCTGTCGAAAAACAGAGATGCCGAAGAACACAGTCCAGAAGCAACAAAACACTTGGTTTTCAATTTGCGTCATATGTTCAATACAACTTTTCTGATTTCTTATATAAACATCAAAACGAATTACAAATAGGTTAAGAATTTGATTTCCCGACTCAAAACGAATTACAAATAGGTTAAGAATTCGATTTCTGACTCCAATTCTTCAGCGGCTCTGAAACTGAAAAGTGCTAGACTAGCTACAGTATCAGAAACTGAAACTAACAGAGAAGACAGAAAACAGAACCTGTTACAGACTGACCTGACTTCGCAATTCTTATTGCGATCCTATACAATTCTAAGTAGAAACCAAAACAAAAACAAGTTTAAGACTAACATCTGCTTGGTATTCACGCTTTGAATCTGTCTTCAACTCAGCCACCTCCCCACCACCTCATCTCGCCTATCCCTAGCGCCGCACGCCCGGTGCGCCGCAATCACAAACCATTCTTCTCGCCGCCTCCTCCTCTCCTTCCTCCCCACCCACCACCATGGCGTGTCCATGGCGCAACGTTCGTCCTCATCGCTCGCCGCCATGCGCAGCCGCACAGCGACTTCGAGCGCCGCAGAAGCTTCGCCGTCGTGGCGGCGAGTCCATCGCGCGCTGCACTGCGCCGCCGCCCCATGGAGATCCATGTTGATCCCGCCGCGCCAATCGTAGCGACCATCAAGAAGTCATCCGCGCCACCGCAGCCGCCGTGCTCGCCGATCTCGTGATCGCCCTGCGTGAGTGCGTCCGGCTCCGCCGACGTTGCCTCTCCGATCGTCGGTCACGCCGAGTCCATCGAGGGGCGCGAAGTGCGCGTGCCACGTCGGTGGGGCTGCCCACGACTGTCTCGTCGGTGAGATGGTGGTGGTGTGATTATAGACCGTGGGTTGCAAACCACATGGAATCCATGGATTTGAACCCATATGGAACCACAAATATTCAATCCAAACCAACTCAAACCAAACCACTTTACAAGCAAATCCGATCCAACCCAACCCATTTTGCCTCTAAATCCATTTGAACCCATCCAATTGCACCCATCCTTTAAACCCAACCCACTCAACCCGTTTGAACCCAAACCATTAGCAGCTCTACGCACGGCTAAGGAAACAAATAAACTCTTACAGTGGAACGTGAAAACTTAAAAATACCAATCAACATGTCTACATGCAATCGAGTAGAGAACGTATCCTAATTCGCAAAGTCTTCATAAAACTCTTGTTCTCTTGAGCAGCTTGATATTTTTCAACTGAGCAGTAAAGTTTAAAGCCGTGAGTACATAACGTACTCAACAAGTCATAGAGAACAACATGCAATTAATATGAATGTAACGCTGGAACAAAGGAATAACTGTATGGTTCTTTTGCAGAAAGCAATATTGACAATAAATACGGTAAATAGATTGAAATGCGTAATTTAAAAGACAATAAGTAAATAAAGTAAAGAATTTATTTGAAATCAACTGGTGAACTTCTCGTCCACTACCCAACCAGACCACCCAGTGAACATCTTATCCACCAAGTAAACAATATATTCACCAAGTGAACTTCTCACTCACACTCCGACATATTTTTATAAAGAAACTCTACCTCTCGTGTGAAATCCCCGAGCATGTCCATGACTGCGGACACGGCTGTTTAAACAGATTAACTCTGCAGAAGTTGTATAGCTTTAAGCACAAGATATAAATCAACTCAAAGTGTTTGACCACACTTCCGTAAGTGTGCGACTAAGTGATCATCACAAGGCCTTTACAAAGCTCCTTCTTAGCCCAATTTTGCTCGCTAAGGTTTCAACACTGAATATCTTTCCGACCAAACAGGGCCCCGCTCTTTCGCCATTGTGAGTATGCGTGTATCACACAATTCATGCTTCCAAGACAGAACCAAAATTAATATATTGTTAATTAGTTAGCCAGGTCTATCCCATATTGGACATGTGGTTGTATGATATGGCTAAGTTCAATGGCGCACCCTCTTTACTTCACGATCGCTCGCTTAAGCGAAAATCATTTTGTTCAACCAAGACCAATGACATACCCTGTCATAGCACACAAATCTTAACAACAGTGGCTACTCGCCACAATTTCATATATCATTAAGTCAAATTTAACATCATCGAACATGTGATCATGAGCCCGTCGTAATTAAGCATGACTAAGCATATCTATGATGCGCATGTTGGGATACAAATATTTCCAACTAACATAATGATCATTCTATGGTGACAAGTGATTCATGGTATTCAAATGTTCAATAGAGGCGTAATGACAAATAAGTGATTAACTATTTTCAAAAAATAGTTGATATAAAGACAGCATGCAATTTGATATAAACCAATATAATTTTAAAATCATAGATTTAATATGATCAAAGAACTATGACTTGTCTTGGCTTTGGCTTTGCTCAGTTACCACACTTGGATCTTCGAAACTTGCTTCTGCTCCTTATCTTCGAAACTTGCTTCTGCTCCTTCTCTTTGAAACAGATCGTCTAAATGAGGGAGAAAACAACACACGAAGCACAAATAAATCTAAAATAAAAATAAAATAAAATTCAAAAATAGCAAAACCAACTCTAAAAGAAAGAGCTCGATTTTATATGATTTTAGGAATTTTAACGGACTAAATCGGAGTTCGAACAAAAGAACGGACTTTCGGAAGATTTGCCGAAAAGGAAAGAGAGCGAGAGAGAGAAAAAAGAATATTCTTTCTCTAAAGGCTGACAGGTGGCCCCTACTGATATTCTGATTTTTCAAACTAAAAGAAAATATGGAAAAACGATTAGAGGATGACAAGTGGGCCCTGGTTTATGGACCAAGTCCATGGGACTTGCTCGGTTTATGGTGGACCAGGTTCATGACTTTGAGTGGATGACATGCGGGGCCCGCATGTCATTGGGTCAAGTTTGGAACATGCCACAAGTGCTACCATGGGGATGACACGCAAGTAGCAACGCGGAGGTGGCGGCTGAGGTGATTTCTAGGTGGAGTTGAGGTGGAAGAGAAAGAAACAAAGATGAACAACAGAGAGGAAGATGGTCGGCGGCTTGCGCAAGGCAGTGGTGGCGAGGCAAGGCGGCCAAGGGGCAAAATGGGATGTCGGGGAGGATAGGGTGCCAAGGTAGGTGGCGGCGCGATGAGAGCGGTGGCGAGGCGACGGCGGCGGCGAAGGACTGGCCAGGCCACACGACGCTTTTGGTGATTCGACAGCGCCCAGAGAGAGCTGAGAGGAGCATGAGGACGGCGACGGCACAAGGAACTTGAGGAACACCTTCGAGTGGCCGGAGGATGACCGGAGTGGCGGTGAGATGGAGGTCGGTGGCAAGGCAGAAAGGAAGATGGCGGCGGCTCGGCACAGTGATGAAGAGAACAAAAGAGAGGTAGAGATCGGACGAGATAGACTCGGAAGATCAGGGAGAGCGAGAGGGCTCACTAGCGAGAAGATCAGGTTAGTGGCGGCGAGGCCGGTTTTGGGGAAGAAGGGTGTCGGCGTCTCGGTGATGCCCGAGCAAAGATGATGGAAGCACCGGGTAGAACGCGGGCACACGAACTCAACGACGGTGGTGGCTCAGACGGAGGAGAGGAGCTCATGGCAGTGGTAGCTTCTCGGCAAATTAAGGCGAGATGAGGGCAAATCCGGCGCTGGCACTTTGGGGATTCATGAGAGGAGGATGAGGCGAAGAAAAGGACATGGTTGGCTCGACTTAGAAGGGCCCGGAGAGGGGGAATTGGAGAGGAAGCCGGTGGCAGCTCGTGTCCGACTCGGACACGGTTGGCAATGTCGTGAGCGAAGAGGAAAGGAGGAAGAAGGCCGGTGACGCTAACGGGTGGGGGCCACACAACAGAGAAAGGAGGAGGGAGGAAGGGCTGGCACTGTCGCGGAAGAATAAAGGATTGGTCGGGCCATCGGAGAAAAAGGAAAAGGAAGGAAAAAGCGGCCGACGGGGAAAGAAAAGGAAAATGGTTTGGAAGAAAAGAAATGCGGTCTGAAAGGAAAATCTGGAATTTAAATAATTTCAGAATTTCAGAATTTAGATTAAAGAGAATCAAGATCAAAGAAATAGCAAATAAATTCTAAAAATTCCTTGAAAATTCTCTGGAACTCAAGAACCCAAATAAAATAATTTTAAATTTAATAAAAGTTTAGATTATTTACATTAAATTATTTTAATTTCTAAAAATTCAAATTAAGCTGGAACTTAACCAAGAAAATTCAACTAGTTATTTTTATTTTTAAATGCTTCAAATGAATTCCAAATTTGGTATGTTATAGTCCCTGCGTGCCTCCATTCTCTCTGTGTCCTTCACGTTTTTCAGACACACTGCTGACTGCTACGCCATACCATCCATACATGCATACATTGTTGTCAATTTGTCATCTTATCTCACATTCTCACTCATGGAGTAGAGAAAATGGGACCGGAGAAAGATGGGATGAGAAAGAGTACCAACCAGTTTTTGCCCTAACTGACATTATTTAAAACGGCATTAGCAAAAATGGCACCCCACCAGCCGCAATTGCAAAAATTGTGCTCTCCTCCACACCACCACAGGATACCACGTGGCCCCTCGTCCGCACCACCACGGGACAGACAAGCCACGGGACGCCATGTTGCCCCTCGTCCGCACCACCATGGGACGGACAAGGCCACGGGATGCCACGTGGCCTTGTCCGTCCCGTGGTGGTGCGGACGAGGGGCCACGTGGCATCCTGTGGCTTGTCTGTCCTGTGGTGGTGCGGACGAGGGGCCATGTTGCGTTCTGTGGCTTGTTCGTCCCCTGGTGGTGCGGACGAGGGACCTCGTGGCATCCTGTGGCTTGTCCGTCCTATGGTGGTGCGGTGGAGAGTGCTATTTTTGCAATTGCGCCTGCGAGGGCTCTATTTTTTTCTAATGCTGCTTCAAATAATGTCATTTAGGCCAAAAAAACTAGAACTTATTTGAATACACTGTGATCCGATTCGGTACCTTCGAATTGTTAGAGAAATTAAACTAGAATCCCTTCCAATCCGAATGACCAGGTCTAATTCCTCCCTATCGGAACGAACCCTTAAGTGGCAGCTCTCCCTCTCTCCTATGTCACCGAGGCATGTGTGGTGTAGAGATAAAATATACAAATGACACATGTCTCCAAAAGGGAAAAGAAAGACAAATAACACATGAAAAAGGTCATTCAAACCTTAATGTGGTGGCTCTACTTGCTTAAAGGCATGTGTTAGATCCAGTGATGGTTGAAAAGTTAGGTCGGATTGGATTGAACTATATGCAACTAGTGGACCTAGTTTCTGCGTGTATCAACTACTAGACTGACTGTAGTCTATGACTGGCTCCACGCGCCATGCTTGCCTTTCAAGGTTATAGTACTTGCCATGGATCAAGAGTACTTTTTCGTCATAAATCTCACATGCACTGCAACTTTCTTGCACATGATAAGGAACTTTAATTTCTTGTGCTACTTTGCTTATTTTTCTTGATTGTAGATTTACATCACAGATTGATAGCTTTCGGCCAGATCGACATGCACGGTGCTTGCATGCTTAGAGATGGGAGCTCCAATGTGATTTACTCTTTTTCTTTCTTCGGTGTATTTCCGAATAAAATGCAGCTGTGATCATGTGAGACATTCCTAGTTATTTACTCCATCAGTTACCTCTAATCTTCTCTGCTCCAATATATATCCAATTCCCCCCTTTGGACTAACAACTCAACATGATTTTGTCTTAATCTGCGAATAATCGAATGAAAAAGAGAGAGAGAGAATCAATCCTCTTCCTACATATGGCATGCAAATATAGAAGTTCGAGCTATGGAGTATTGTCTGAGCCAATGCGCTATGGGCATGTTTGGAACGGCTGTGGCTTTCCTGAAAAACGGTTTTCGGTTGGACTGCAGGGCTGAACGGCTAGACTAAAGAGATTTAGTGTTTAACTGTCTAACTTTTAGGTGGGCTGACTGCAGCTTCCGAGATGAGAAATGTCTGAAATACCCCTGAGGATATTATGGCTTGTTTGATGCCGTTTAATGCAATTAACAACGTTTAACGACAACTAACGACAATTGACGATTATTAACGACGACTAACGGTAGTTAAGGACAAGTGACGACAACTAATGACATTTGATGATAACTAACGGTATTTAATGACAAATTGGCCGCAAACAACGCAATAAACCATAATTAATAATAACAGCAAACCAACGACAAAATACCGTTAATTGATGACAGCTATCGCAATTGACGAGAATTACCACAATTGACGATAATTAACTGCAATTAACAACGATTGCCACAATTAATTGCAATGAACGATGACGACTGCAATTGATCGCATTCAACCACGATTAACGACAATATACCGCAAACAACACAATAAACCACAATTAGCGTATTTAACGACAATTATTACAATAAACATTTATTACAACAAATAATCATTAAAATTTTATTACAATAAATAATTATTAAGATAAATAATTATTACATAAATAAGTCATGCCCCCTTCACTTTTTTGAGCTTGGGACCAGCATCGGCAATATTAGTCACACCCACCCTCACACGTACCGTGAGACCTCGGTTTATTTAGCTTGTAATGCTTAGTCTCCCATTGACTCTAGCATCACAAACAAAATATATCGTGCCTCGAGAAAATGTATACTTCCCAGAATTGCAGTATACACACCCTTTTACAAAACATTGCATCAACTCCATACAACACATATAATCGAAGCTTAAACTTTACAAGCAAAAGACATACATAAAAGTTCTTACAAAGGAAAGCCAACCGGCCAAGACAAGTAAAAAGAGTTAGAAAGACAGCAGAAGCAAAAATGCCATAAGATGGCTAAGACAAAAGCCAACCGGTTTGCCTACATCCACAAGGCAATCCGATCGGGCCGCCAAGCTAGTCGTCCCAAATACCGCCACAGCACAACTCACAAAGTGAGGCCCTTGGGGCTCACCCTCTTCCTCTGCAACAATTAAACAAAGTAAATGAGTACAAAAATGTACTCGCAAGACTTACGGGTAACAAACCTAGTTACTACTACATGCAGTCTTTAATAAAAGGAGAAGGCTCAAGGTCAATTTTCAGCATAAAGCAAATTTTATTTGCAATAAGTAATAGTTTGAAGGCAGTTTTAATAATCTGAATTTTATTTGCATAAATAACAGCGATACAATAAGTAATAACATAAAGACATCCTGGAGATGACTAACCCAATAGCCATCACAACAATAGCACGAATTACTCATTCGTACCACCCATGTCATGTTTTAATTTAAAAGGTTGTAGTCTAACTCTTGCAAAACTTAACCAAGCGTGTACATAACCTAGGACGAGGCTATTCGAATAGTTCAAAATCCTACAGGGGTGTACCAATGTACCCACACTTCAGACCGCCTTTTTGCCACTAGATGAAACACACTTCCGAAGGTATGACGACACGGCTAAGTCCTACGAGACGTTTCCAATATTATGTATCAACTACGATCCGCTCGTATGGACCGAAGTCCATACGCTTACATTGTAAAGCCAAAAAGACAACTACCCCTCGGGGTAAAGCTTTTCGGACAACTACAATACTCCCAACACGTGAACCACCTCATTTTACCACAACACAACACACACACGCCCACCTGCGACTCGTAGCCAACACACACCAAAGTACTAAGTCAAGAGAGGTCCCATTTCCCTCTAGTGTGATTAGCACGCAAAAATACTTGGATAGTGTGACACAAGATGTTCGGTCCTTGTTGACTTGGGCACCAACCATTCACACTCAAAAGCACACCATCTTACCATTGTGCCCAAGTCCAAATCATTTTATTTTTATTTTTAGTTTTCACAAATAAACAAGGCACAAGATATAGATCATAAGCAATAATAAGTTTTGTGATCGACTAAGTCGATAACCGCCCAATTCTACCGGTAACTAAGCATTGCTAAGCATCATATCGCAAAGACAATAAAAAGACCATAAATCATCCATCGGGCTCTAAGTCACCAGTGAGGATAATAAACTATGGCAGTGGCAGGGGTAAATAATTTCGGGGCAACAATGCTATAGGATTAACTACCTCTAATCGACAAAATTAATCTTGACACAAAGAAGCATGCATACTTAGTTTTTGCAAACAAGATATTAGACTTTGAAAGAAATAGGAGCAATATGATCAAATGATGTTACAATGCTTGTCTTGAAGGAGATCACTTTCTTGCAGCAGAGGATCACTCACGTAATCAACACAATCGTCGGAACCTATCGTAAAAACGCGAAAAACCAATAAGAACGATGAACACCAAACAAATCTCAAGAGCAAAAGTCATCCAATTCTCATGACATTTACACAGCAAGTAGAGCATGATTTTAGACAAATTTAGCAACAAGAATTATTAGATTTGGATTAAAGATGCAAAAGCTATAGCCTAAACAAATTCTCTCAGTCTGGAAATTCGAATTAAATTAATTTTGGTTACTATTTATGACATAAATTTCTAGAAATAATTTGAACTTGAAATTTTTATGGTAGGTGGATCATGGCATTCTAAGAACAGCAAAACTGAGTTTACTCAGTGTGGAGTTAAAATGAATTACTTATGATTTTTCTAAGTGGTGACACTAGGGTATATCATTTTTCAGAGGCAAATAAATGAACAAAACCTATCCTATATTGAAGTACATTATCAGAGGAATTTAACAGATTTTAGTTTGCTAAATTTGGAGTTACAGGGAATTACTTGTGTCTTTTACAAATTTTAAATAAATTTCTAGACAATATTTATACATAATCAAGTCAATTCAACCTATATAATTTTCTGGTACAGAATCAGTGCCTACACATATTTTTGGATTAAAGTTTAGTTAAACAGAATTTTAACAGAATTTGAATCAACCGAAAAGGAATTAAAATGAATTAGTTATGAATGTTCAAAGTTTAAATCCAATTTTCAGTTTACAAATAAAAGGTTTCGGGATTTACTGATTACCAAACCAAAAAGGAAAACCTGGGCCATTGATCTTGAATCCAACGGCCAAAACGCGGGGGTCGAACAGAACGCACAGCACCACACGCAACCCCACCGTTGGATTAAGATCCAACGGTCCACGTCGATCGAGGCATTCGGAGGGGTCCGAACGTCCCAATCAACCACGATCGTAGATCTGAAGATGGAGGACCTACAGGGCTTGGGACGATAGGAGGGGTCCGAATGTCCCACGAGACCAGAGCCGTAGATCGCAAGATGGACGGTTCAAGATCAACGATGTGTCGCGCGCTAACACACGTGTTTTCTAAGTGCACAGAGAGGGTTGTAGGGGCGTGCGGGCCCACCTGTAAGTGGCAGGTCAGCCCTTTTAGGACATCCAGTAACTGCTAACGATGTTTTAGCAATTAATGAACCAAATCTTTGTCCTAAAGGCCACGCTACTGCGGTTTAAGCCTACGGGCCCACAAGGCAGTGACTCATGAAGCCAAAATATGACAGTCATTTATTGCTAAACACTGATTATCAATGATTAACATTAATGATGTCCTAAAGACATTGCATAGTGCCAGCGGGGGGTTTAAGTGGATGGGCCCACTAGTCAGTGGCACACCGGCTACATTAAGATAACCATTTATTACTAAATCATGATTAACACTGATTAAACAATAATTAGCAGTTAATGGCCGCATCTTTGCCCTAAACGACAACGGCACATAGAGGCGCTCGTCCGGCAAAAACCGAGCGCAAAGAAAAGCTCGTCGCCGGCGGCTCCGGCCACGGCGGCGCAACCTAAAGGCCAAAATGGGTTCGCAATAACATTGCACACCCACCGGAGGTAGTCTCGACGGCGGTGGCGGCCTAGAACACCGGCGAGCCAGAAATAACGACGGTGACCAAAACGGTCGAAAATGAAAAATAGCCAAAAAGCTCTGTATTGTCCAAAGAAGCGTGTGCCACAACGTCTAAGGACTAATAAGAAGCTACCTTAGCCAAGAAGAGCTTCAAAAATGGGCGGAGAAGCTTTGACCACGGAGGAGCTCACCGAAGTTGAAGAAGATGAAGTGAAAACGACGGCCTGAGCAAAATGAGTGAGACTAGGTCATAAATATCGCTTCATTATAGCTCATAGAAGGTCCATGAGCAAACAATTGAGAAATGAGGCACTCACCGAAGCTGAGGAAGAAAAGCGGTGATTTCGGCCGAATTTGAACAAACCCCAAATCTGACAATTCCTGTGAATGTCAAACTAAATTAAGTTAGGGGTTTTGTTCAATAAGGAGAGGGGCGCGAAGTGGCGCGAAAAGAATTGAAAAAGGACCCTTGGAGCACTACCGCCACCAAGGAGCTCCAAGGTCCAACAATGACGATTTTAGGGTTCTCTGATTTGAGCTCAAATACTCAAAAAGGTGCTAGGGTTTGCAAGGGGATGTGTAAAAGAAGCTAAGGAGGAGCCCACAGGCATTATATAGCCGAGGGGCTAGGGTTTTGGAGCAAAATAGGGTTCCACGGTGAACCCGTCTTATAACGCTGCCATGGACACATTGAGCGACGGGAGCAGGTGACGACCATGACTTTGGGGAAGGGCTCTGATGCGCATTAAATGATTGCAGCAAAGAGCCGTTTAAAGCTTCCATGGACGTGACAAGGCACTACCTCTCCCATGTTCGGGCACAGCAATGGCGTGGGCGAGAGGTAGGAGATGACCAGGTTCAAAGGGGTCCCACCTGTAAGCGACACAAGGTGGCTCAAGTCCAAAGGGTTAGGTGGGCTGAGCCTAACCCTAAGGCACGGACCCAACATACTCAACGGTTGGATCAAAATTGGACGGCCACGATTGAGTGGGCCCAACTGAGGGTTTCAAATGCTCAAGTCAACGCTGGCGGTTAGATTAGATTTGGACGACCACGATAAAAAGGGGCAATCAGGGGTCCGAATGTGCACAAGCGATCTTGATCATTGGATCAAGATCTAAGGGCTAAGGGCTAAAATGTGTGCCGCTTTAGAATGAGCCCGATGCATTTAGTTGGTTAGGTCCAACCAAGTGGCTCGAGCCAGTGGCTAAAAGGCGACCGGGCGTGAAGGGGTACGCTCCGCGACGGTTGGATCAAAATCCAATGGCTGAGAAGTGCTGGCGCGTTTGGAGCGGTCCGAATGACCCAACTAATAGAGTCCGCCCAATGGAAATCCTACGGCCCAGAAGCGAAGCGCAACTCGGGAGGTCCGAATGTTACACGAACGAGGACGGTTGGATCTAAATCCAATGGCTGAAAAAGGGCACGCCTCAAACGTGAGCCCGAGTTGCAGTTAGGGGGGTTGGGTTCAACCAAGTCCATTAGGTTGGGCTCAGGTTGACTTGAGCCCAACGAGTCATGGTTGGGTCGAGATTCCCTTTAAGGGTTGTAGGTTTGTAACATTCCAAATTTCTTGAGTTTTTAAAAATTTTCAAAATAAAAATAACCATTTGCTTTTTCCTGTTTTGTTAAACCTTAAACTAAAATTTCATAAATCAAAAACCATTTAAATTGAGTTAATCCAACTTCAATTAAACCAAAAAGTTAGTTTATTTGAGTTCTCCTGGATTTTATTTGGATTTTAAGCCTTTATTGCATTTTCTGGATTTTAATTTGGCTTTTCCTTTTTGTTTGAAGCCAAAAAACCTATTTTGTTTGCAAAATAAAAAACTAAAGTATAGCTAAAAGTATTTTTATTAAGTTCTAAATAATTCAAGGATCTTCTGTGAATTTTTCTAGAATTTTTAGACATTATCAGCTAATTTCTAAAAAGTCTTTTGCTTTTTCGGGATTTCTTTAATCAGAAATCATTTAAAATCCCCCCTCAGGCCTTTGGGCCGAATCCCCCTCCTCGGCCCGCTTCGCCCGTGCGCCCGCGCCCCTCCCTCGGGAACCGTCCGATCGAAATCGGACGGCATCCCCGCAGCCACGCCCCCTCCACCTCCCACCGTCCGATCGAAATCAGACGACCCTCGTCCTTCGTCCTCCTCCGGACCCCCCCTCTCTTCCTTGCGCGGCACCACGCCGCAATCCCCGCCAGTCCTCACCTCCCTCGCCTAGCCCTAGCCCTGCCGTGCGCCGCCCGCCTCTGCCGCGCCCGTGCACCCCGCCTTTTCTTCCCCTTTCCCCCTTCTACTCGTGGACGAGCCGCCCGCCGCCGCCATTGCCGCCCGACAGCCCCCTCCCCTTCCTCCTCCTCCGGGCCTCCCCGAGCCCTTTAAAGGGGAGCACCGTGAGCGCCTCTCCCTCCTCTCCCGGTTCCCCCTTCTCCCTCCTCCTCCCTCGCCCTCCTTCGCCCTTCTCGCGTTTCTTCGCCGCCGGTCACAAAACGCCGCCGCCGCCTCTGAGCACCCTCAGCCGCCGCCGCCTTCACCTTCGGCATCGCCGCACCGAGGGCCACCTCGTGCGCGCTGTCACTCCTCCCGGAGCCCACCGGAGCACCGTCGCCGCCGTAGCCCTCTTCTCGCCGCCGCCTTTCTCGCTCGCCGCCGACCTTCCGGTGACACCACGTCATTGGGCCGGTGAGCATCGGGTTCGCCGTGTCCTCCTCTAGCCGCTGGTCCTCGCCGCGGCCGCCCGACCAACGCCGCGACCGGTCGTGGCGCGCCGCCGCCGCCGCGACGTGGCGCCACCTCGCCTCCACCTCAGCGCCACCTCGGCCTTCACGACCGGCGGCGCGTGGCGACCACGTGGCACTCCACCCCTCCCCGCTTAAAAGCTCGGTGGACCTAGTCCACGTTCACCTCTCACCGACAAAGGCCCCACATGTCAGTTTCTTTTCTTTTATTTTCTTTCGGCTGAAATTCCCTCTGCTGACGTCAGTTGACGTCATAATTGTCTTTTCCTTTACAAAAATAATTCCAGAAATTCAAAAAATCCCCAAATCCTTCATTTCATGTGTTTTCCAACTTCGAATGGCCATAACTTCTTCGTTCGAACTCCGATTCGAGTGATTCAAATTTCTAATTTCATATAAAATCCTCCTATTGCTATTAGTGCTAGTTTGGAATTTATTTGGAGTTATTTTATTTATTTTGCTCTTTCCGCACGTGTAGAAACCAGCGTTGCAGAAGATCTCTCGGACTCGATGACCGAAGCACCTCCACTCTTCAACGAAGGCAAGTCATAAACCTTTGATCATGTTGAACCCATTTTATAAAACTATGTTATTTGATATAAACATGCATTGCTAGTTTTATATTAAATGGTTTTGGAAGTAGATAATTGCCCAATTGATGTATACCTCGATAAATTGCAAACGACATGTACCCTTGAATGACATGAACCCTTGGACACCTTAGGAGGGTTTATATTAGTTGGACATTGATAAAATTACCAACACGGGTATCGTATTATGCTTAGCCATGCTATAGTTGTACGTCGGGACTCTTGATCACATGCTCGTATGAATAAACATGACTAAATGAATTATGGAATCGTGGCGCGGCTACTATTGTTCAAAGATGTTGTGCCAAGGCTAGGGTGGTCTTCGGCCGGGTTGAACCGAAAATGTTTTATGCTCAGGCGAGTGGGTGGTGGTAAGTGTGGGTGCCATAACACACATTGGGACGTGGATTAGTCTCGCTTGAGCAGCCAACTAAGGACTTAACCTTGAACCATTGATCTGGGTCATATCGTGCAACCACATGTCTAGACTGGGATAGACCTGGCCAACTAATTAGCAATATCTTGGGTCGGTTCTGTTTTGGATGAGAATGACGCAAGAGGGAGCACAAATCTGGCGGGGAGCACCCCGTTAGAAGTGAAACCTTAGCGAGCAGAACCGAGTCAAAGCAGAACTTTGTAAAGGCCTTGTCACGTGCTCTAGACTGCTTACCCAAGGTAGTGAGCGGCGGCATCGCCGGGTGCCAAACAAACTAGAGAATTCGTGTCATGTGGGAAAAGTGTACAACCTCTACAGAGTGTATAAAAACTATTCGAATAGCCGTGTCCCCGGTTATGGACATGCCCAGAGATTTCACACAAGGGGTAGATGTTTTCTTAAAAAATGGTGGAATCGATGGTTTGGGTGGAATGGTTGGAAAGATCTCTTGTTGTTTCAAAGAACTGAATTACTTATGTATTAATCTTTTAAATTATGCTTTTAATCTACTTGCTGTATTTACTGTTAAATGTGGCTTTCTGCAAAAGTAAACATAAAGCTATCATTGTCAAGCCTAGTATGAATAATAATTGCATAATATTCCCTATGACTTGCTGAGTACATTCAAAGTACTCACGGCTTGCGCCCTGTGTGATTAATCCCCACAGAAGAACTAGGGAACCCCGAGTTTCATGAAGAGGAGAACCTCGAAGACTTTGCGAACTAGGTCGCGTCCTCCACTCGATTGCTCGTGGGCATGTCGTGTGGCCACCACGAGATATTTGTTTCCGCTGCAAGTTACCTTTTGGTGTTGAGCCCTGCGTGGCAACTCTGTAAGACTTGACCATAAGGTCTTTTGCTGCTATTAATATTAATTTGTCCGCTTCATCGTTACTTTGTTGTATGGTTATGATTACATCTTTGTTGTAACTGTGCGAGCTAGCTACTGATCATGGGACTAGTTCGGAATGCACAGAGGGTCCTAGGGTTGCATACCCGGGGCGCCGACAGGGAGGTGGGCGGAGGAGGGAGCCGGGGAGAAGGGAGGAGGAAGGCGGCGTTGCTGGAGGAGGGAGGAGGAGGGCGGCGCACGTGTGGGTGGGTGCTAGATCTAGCGGGGGCTGAGGGAGGAGGAGGGAGCTAGGGAGGAGGAGTGGCCACTGGGGAGGAGGTCGGTGGAGGAGGAGGAGGCAGGCGGGTGTGGGAGGAGGGAGCCAAGTGGGCGTGCCCCGGGGGTGTATGGAGTGGCATTCGACAGGTAATTACCTCCGAACTTCGAGAGTAATTTCGAAATGGAGGCTGCGGGAAGCTGCGAAAGCACCCCACAGACGGCTTTCCGCTTCCGGTTTTCTCGTGTTGTAACACAAAGCCACTTCGGAGAAAAGTGGTTGTGAAAACTGAAAAGTCTTCCGTTTGAAACGGCTTTCGGCTTTTTTCGGACGAAAAGCCGAAGCTATCCGAAACACAGCCTATGATTCTCGTCTCTTTATCCGCACTTGTTTAAGCCAATCAAGATCTGCCTTGGTGGAGAATCTCAGGTCTACGTGGTATCCACCTGAAGAACAATTCCAACAGAAGTTTTAAAACAAAACAACGAAAAATTACATGGAAAGAGAAAAGTAGTTTGAAAGCTCGAGGCATCTCTTGTGACTCTTTTGCTTCAAATTTTGATTTGAACTTGCAAAATATAATCTTATTCGAATCTGAACAATTATCCGCCACTGCCCGTTGAAGAAGAGGATGTTGCTAGCAGATCTCTTCAAAACATTCCCTGTATCCTAAAACAAAGAAGGTTCTTATAAGAAAGAAAAACAAAATTGAAAACCGTTAGTAAAAGCACCAATCCATTTTCAGCCCAAACTTGACCCTCGTCGGCCCAGTTGGAGGAAACAAATATATACCCCGGCCCAATTAAGCTGAGCCCAACCCAATATAAATGTAAGATATCCCGACCGCATACGGATGCGAGGTAAAAACTTACGCAGCCACCGAACTCGGCCTCGAGCCAGTAGGGCCGCGGCGGCAGGCCGGTGGAGGCGCGGCAGCCGGCGACGACTTCGGTGAAGTTGAACGGCTCCGGCGGGAAGATGCTGGTGCTGCTGACGCCGTAGCTCGTCATGATCATCTCCGTGCACGCCTGCCAGTTCCACCCGTCGAACATGCCGTAGGGGTCGTCCTCGCCGGCGCCGGCCGCCGAAGCACGCGACGTCGCCGGTTTAGTTGTACTACACCGCCATGGCGTCCTTGAGCTTCGCGAACGTGTCGTTGCCCGACGCCGGAAGGGGCGTGAGGAAACTGGACGGCGTAGGGTAATCCATCGTGGCGACGTACGTAGACGAGGGCGTGATCGAGCAAGTCAGGTATCGCGTCCACGTCACCCCCTGCACGCATGAATCACAAACAAAGTACCATAATTAAGTCCTCTTATACAAATACGGCAGTACGGGGCTCAGGAGCGGGCCAAACAGGGGGCAGCTGGGAGTGGGATCGTCTTCTACCGTCGGTCCAACCTTAGATACCCCGTAGCACCATCATTCATCGACCATTAAGTATAGAGTAGGGTCTGAAGGTAGAAGAATACTAGCTTTGTGTGAGCACCAACTTCATTTTATTTTTAGATCCACCGTTGACCGACGCTATAGATAAACTTATTCTTTACGTTTTTAGCTAGCCTCTCTCCGATGCCACGATAAAAAGTTTACGCTAAGACCATTACGAAAAATATAGGATGCTCGAGAGGTTTAAGCTAATGTAGAACGCATATTTTTTTGTGAGGCACCCTGAGGTCGTTGGAGATGACGCCGTAGAAGGCGGAGGGGTCGACGAGGCCGTAGAAGACGAGGATCGGTTCGTTGGCTGCGCGCACAGAAACCAGAAATTAATCAGCTTGCGTTATCAAACATATTTTCCCATTTTAATTAAGGATTAAATTGATTAACTCAAATATAACCTGTTTGGGGAGCAGCTGATGGAGAGAGACGTTGACTGTTTAGTACAAGAGTGGCTTAATGTTCCTTCAAAGCTAGCCTGCAGAACGGGTTTGGTGTTTACTCTTTGGTGGCTTTACGTCGAAGCTGAAGATCCCCAGACAGGGCAGGGTTTCATCCGGCAATCGCCGCAACTCCACACAAAACCTAGCCTATTGGGAAAATGCGACTCTAGCATCATTATCCTGCGTCCCCTGTCAGTCAGTCAGTGTAACCGCCTACTTCGCTCATGACACATGCTAATCAGGTTTTCCCTTCTTGTCATATTAAAGCAGCAGGTGGCCATCCAGGTATCTCTCATTTTCTGTCATACTACTCAACCTCCCATCCATTGATTGTACAACAGTAAAAAAAAAAAGTCTCTACTCTTGAGTTTTTGGCCGATATAGCACCGTTGATATGCGAATTAGCAATTCTAACTCTCTTTCCGCGCCAAATGCAAAGATGACGCCGAGTCCGTACGCCCGGGGCACGGTGGCGCCGAGTCCGTACGCTAGGGGCACAAAACTCCCTGGTTCGTGCTCATGCGGCACCGTGTACCAGGCGCACGGATTTGGTGCCACCGTGCCCCAGGTGCATGGATTCGGCGACGTATCGTCCGTCGGTGGTTCTGCGGTGCTATTTTTGCATTTGACATGGAGAGAGAGCCAGAATTGCTAATTCGCACACAAACTATGCTATATTAGCCCAAAACTCTCAACTCTTTGCGAAAAGAATGGTGAACTAACACCTCAGGTTTTAGCTAGGGGCATCTGGTGGTTGATAGACGAGGATAGCAAGCGTGTACTACTACTCTACTTACTGCCGCCGTAGGAGCCACCGAAGACGACGTCGGGGGCGGCCGGCGAGCTGAGGTTCGCCTTGAGGCTCTGGATCGTGCCCGTGTTGCTGAACGCCGCCGCCTTGCTGCCGAACGGCATCGATTTCCCGTAGTACCTATGCTGTGTAGAGAAAATTTTATTCGCAACAGAGAGCATATATAATAACATTAGCAACATACACAAAATAAAAGTTTAATTATCATTGGGTATCTTGACTTTCTACGCAGATGGTGGTTAGTAGTGCAACCAACAACATAAGTTTCCACTGAATTCCAACTCAATTCTCTTCAAGAATTTTAAGAAGCGACCATGATATGAAAGCATGACGTATAGATGGATAGATGTGCAACATCACTGCCTAGCTTTTATCGATACTAGTATGTAAAAATGTACAATCCTGTCTATATTTGACTTTGCTCCTATATACGAACATATATTAACAATCAATTTATGATATTATATGCGCCGTATGTGTTAGAGATTTAGCGCAACAAGAAATGGGACAGAGGAATAAGAAACAGAGGACTCAAACTTCCACATTACATTGATCATCTGGGTTTTCAACTGAAGCATTAAAGCTAACATAGAGTACACTTGGTTTTGTTGTAGGATTAATTTGTTCAGTAACACCACGTTGAGATAGAAATTGAAAAATAACATCTAATGTGTGGATGACATGTGGACCATGGACCCACATGTCATACACACACCGATGTTATTTTCCAACTTTCATTATTGTTCTGATGTTACTGTGCAGTTTGCTTGGTTTTATAGGCATAATGAACCGACTAGATACTAACTGACTCATGCAAACAAAAATATTTTAATACTTGTACAGCTCAAATACTCTACCATGCTCACTAAACATCTAGCTAATCCATTCACCTTTACAGCTCCTGATCACCTGTCCTCTGCCGACTTGCTCTATATGCACACAACTCAACACATCATTTATCTTGTGTCAACTAGAAACTTCAAGTGTCAATATAATGGTAGCTGCCGACATCAACAAGGTTGGTTCATATAGTTATCCACTTGTCAAGAAAATAAGTTAAGTATCCAACAAACTCCCCCTTTAATTTATTTTCTTGAGACACCAATTAGTTCTATATTACGGATAAATTTTTCTCTAGACAAAGCCTTAGTAAAAATATCCCCCATTTGTTAATCTGTACGACAAAATTCCAGTTTAACTTCATGGTGCTCAACTGCTTCTCGAATGTAGTGATATTTAATTGCAATATGTTTGGTTCTATCATGACTGACCGGATTCTCACTTAGTGCAATGGCTGATTTGTTATCACAATAAACTGTAATGGGCTCATGTTGTTTTTCACCGATATCTTCAATTATTCTCCTCAACCAAACTGTTTGAGACAGCTCGGGATGTTGCCACATACTCCGCTTCGGCTGAAGACAAAGATACTATATTCTGCTTCTTTGTTGACCAAGAGCATATAGCTGAACCAAGCGAGAAAGCATATCCTAACGTACTTTTCATGTCGTCAAGACATCTTGCCCAATCACTATCTGTGTATCCGATTAGTTTTGAATCTTCTACTGGCTTGTACCAAATGCTATAATCTGATGTTCCATTGACATATAGTAAAACTCTTTTTGCAGCGGAAAAATTTATTTGACTTGGGCTACTCATGTACCTTGATAGCAAACTGGTAGCGAACATAATATTTGGTCGTGTTGTAGTCAAGTATAACAAGCTTCCGACTAAACTTCTGTAAACTATCGAATCTGCTCTATTTGCTCCATCTTCTATCTTCTGTTTTTTATTCGGCATCAAGGGGGTTGCAACTGATTTGCAGTCATGCATTTTGAATTTCTTCAAAATACTTTCTGCGTACTTTTCTGAGATATGAAAATGCTAGTATCATTTTTGGAATATTTCTATACCTAGAAAATAATGTGCAAGCCGAGATCACTCATTTCATATGTCTCCATCATGTCCTTTTTGAATTCTTGTATCATCTTTTCACAATTACCTGTATATATCAAGTCATCGACATATAACGAGATAACTAGTATATCCATACCTCTTTTCTTGATATATAAGGTAGGCTCGCTCTTGCTTTTCTCAAATTCTTTCTGCATGAAGTACTTATCGATTTAACTATACCACGCTCTAGTGCCTGCTTGAGGCCATACAATGCCTTCTTAAGCTTCAACACCTTGTTTTATCCCCCCTTTAACTGAAAATCATTTTGGTTGCTCGACATAAATATCTTCTTCGAGATAGCCATTTAGAAATGTCGATTTAACATCAAGTTGATATAACTTCCACTTCTTTTGAGCTGCTAGAGCAATAGTTGTTCGTATTGTCTCTAGCCTTGCAACTGGAGCATATGTTTCATAGTAGTCAACACCAGGCTTTTGCTTAAAGCCTTTTGCCACAAGTCTTATTTATATTTTTGAATTGAGCCATCTGGATTTAACTTTGACTTATAAACCCATTTGACTCCAATAACTTCTCGATTCTTTGGTCAATCAACTATCTCTCAAGTGTTATTCTTCTCAATCATATGAATCTCATCTTCCATAGCTTTTACCTAATTCTGTTGCTTTTCTACTTCTTCGAAGCTTTGTGGTTCAACAACTGAGAAACCACATGACTCATATATTTCTGCCAGACTCCTTACTCGTCGTGGAGCTAATTCTGGCGTACTCAACTGCTCACTAGCACTTAGGCTCGAGCTAGAACTCAAGTTTGAACTCGAACTTGAGTTATCTTGACTTGGAGTATCACCTTGCTCCTGTTGCTCAACCAAAACTTGTGGTTGGCCTAGTGAGATAACCGTTGTCAGTATCAATTGATTCTTTTGAACCTTAGCTGCTTCCCAATCCCATGAAACCTTCTCATCAAAGATCACATCGCTGCTGATTATGATCTTCTTCTTTTCCGTGTGATAAAGCCGATATCCTCGATATCCTTTAGTGTCATCAGCATAGCCGACAAATATACAAAGTGCACTCTTATTATCAAATTTAATTCGCCTTTGAGTTGGTACTTGGGCATGACAAACTGAAGCAAATACCTTCATATGACTAATTATTGACTTTTGACCATACTATGCTTCAAATGGTGTGCGATTTAGAACTGCCTTTGTTGGGCTTCTATTCAAAATATAAACTATTGTACTCACAGCTTCTGCCCAAAATGATTTAGGCACATATTTTTCTTTTAACATGGAATTTGCCATATCATCAATTGTCTGATTCTTTTTTTGGCAACACTATTTTGCTAAGGACTGTAGGCTACTATCAATTGCCTTCAAATACCAGTATTATCACAATATTTTTCAAATTATTTTGAGATATACTCGCCACCTTGATCGCTACGAAGTATTTTAATTTTTTGATTACTTTGATTTTCCATCATAGCCTTGAATTTTTTAAACACTTATATTGCTTCTAACCGTTCTCTTAGAAAATAAACCCATGCCATCCTTGTATAATCATCAATAAAAGTGATAAAATAAGTGATAAAATACCAATTCTTGCCTTCTGACATAGTTGGTATTTTTCCGACAATATCATTGTGCACTAACTCAAAAGGTGCACGTGCTCGCCAAGCTCCTCCATGCGGAAAAGATGCCCAATTTGTTTGTCGAAAATACAACCTTCACATGGATCAGATTTAAAATTAATGAATGGTAAACCTTGTACCATACCTTTGATTCTAAGCAGCTTCAAGGCTTTGTAGTTGAGATGGCCAAATCTCTTATGCCATAATTCAGAGTTATCACCAACCTCACTTCGTAAAGCCAATTGAGTAGGATAACTCATTTTCAGTGAAAAATTCCTATTTTTCTCCATATCCGCCTTTGCTATAAGCTGGTTCCCTTTCTTTCAATCCAGTATCTTGCAAGAAAAATCTTCAAAATGAACAGTGTACCCATGTTCTAGTAGTTGCCCAACACTAAGCAAATTCTGCTTCAAATCGGGTACCAATAAAACTTCTCGAATAATTTTTTGACCATCTTCCATTTAGACAGCTGTATTGTCCTTACCATCTGATTGGGCTAAAGAACCATTTTTCATACGAATCTTCGCTTGATATGATGAGTCAACATCTTGAAATATATCCCGATTGGAAGACATATGGTTTGTACAACCACTATCCACAATCCAAGTATCATCTTGTTCATCTTGGGCAATTTGGCAAGAATAAACTGCCCCTTCTGAATTTTCCTCTTCTTCTAAAAAATTTGCCCAATTATTCTCTCGGGTTTTACAATATTTGGCAATGTGTCCTTGCCTTTTGCATTTATTGCAAGTTATCTTCTTCCAGCACCTATCTGTAGTATGACTAGGCTTTTTGCAAATATCACACCAAAATTTAGAACTAGTCATACATTTTTCTCTTTTATCTTTGGCCGGCTTCTTCTAAATATCTTTCTTTGGATAACCTCTTCTTTGATAATTTCCATCATTTCTTGAATTGTAGGATTTGAAACTCAGCTTTGACTGGAAGGTACTTTCAACTGAACTCCCTACTCGCTGTAGCTTCTTTTCTTCATGAGATTCTAATGAACTCATTAGTTGTTGCACAGTAAGGATCGCCAAATCCTTCGACTCCTCAATTGCAACAACAATATACTCAATCTTTTCTGGTAAACTGATCAAAATTTTCTCAATAATCTTTTGATCAATAATATCTTCACCGTAGGTGCGCATATGATTCACCACCTCGATGACCATCGAGAAGTAATCCTTTATCTTCTTGGACTCCTTCATCTGCAGATTTTGAAACTGCTTCGCAAAGTTTGTAGTTTTACGGCTAAAAATTTTAAGGAACCTTGAAACTCCTCCTTTAACTTGTCCTAAGTGTGAGGACCCGGAATATTTAACTAGTAACACTTAACCTCCAATTGGTTCTAGCGCTACTAATTAAACATTCTAAGCCTCGATGGACATATGCTTCCCAGAATTGCAGCATATGCACATCATCACAAAATTACACATCATTTTCATACAACATACAACACTAAGTTCAAAAACGACATACATAAAGTAGGGTTATTACAAAAGAGCCGACCGGCCAAATAGAACAATATACAAGAAAGACAGCGGAAACAAAAGGTGCCATAAGATGGCTAGAACAAAAGTCGACCGGTTAGCCACACCACCACAGGGCAACCGACCGGGCCGCCCAGCTAGACGCCTCGCAAGCTACCACAGCACAACTCACAGAAGTGAGGCCCCTCGAGCTCACCTTCTTCCTCTGCAACAATTACAATTAAGCAAGATAACTGAGTACACAAAGGTACTCGCAAGACTGACGTGTGGAATAGCATACCTATTCATAGACTACATGCAAGCTCATTTAGGTGGAGGTTGTATGTCTCATTTTGCATAAAGCCAACTTTATTTGCAATAATGTAATACATTTAAAAGCAAGTTTGTAAATCTGTTTTGTTATTAAAATAACAGCGAAATAAAGATACATACAAGTAACCACCTGGAAGTGACTATGCCAATAGTCACCACAACATAGCACGAATCCCTGATTCGTACCACCCATCAAGTTTTAATTAAAAGGTTGTAGTCTAGTTCTCACGGGGCGTATCCGAGCGTGTCCATAACCTAGGACGAGGCTATTCGAATAGTTTTAACCTGCAGGTGTACCAATGTACCCACACCTGCATCGCCTTTTAGCCGCAAAGCACACTTAGAAGGTATGCCGCACGGCTAAGTCCTACGAGACGCTTTCCAATATTGTGCATTGACTACGAGCCGCTCGTATGGATAGAACCCATACGCTACATTGCAAGCCGAAGACAACAAATCCCATCACGGGTGAAGCCTTTCGGACACTACAATGCTCCCAACACCATCCCTCCTGCGACCCCCTGCGACCCGAAGCCAATACACGCCAAAGTACTAAGTCAAGAGAAGTCACATACCCTCTAGTGTGGTTAGCACGCAAAAATGCTCAGTACGGTGGCGCAAGTAACTCGGTCCTTAATGACCCGGGCACCATTCCAGTCACACCCAGAAGCACACCAATCATACCATTGTGCCCAAGTCTAAATCATTTTTTTTTTAGGTTTTAGTTTTCATAAATAGACATGGCACAAGGTGGAAATCATAATCATAATAAGTTTTATGTGATCAAGGTCATTTCTACCGGAAGCTAAGCATGGCTAAGCAATTAGTTCGCAAACTACTAAGTGACAAGAGCTCATCCACGAACTCTAAATCACAGCAATGCCTAGGCTCATGGTAGTAGAGGATAATCATTTGCTAAGGAAATGCATCTACTAGGCCAACTAACGACAATAGTTTAACACAAAGTAGCAATGCATACATAGAAGTTGTAATCAACATAAATACTTAAAATACTGGGATTAACATGGTCAAACTGCTTGCCTTGCTGGATTTGTTCTTGCTGCAGAGGAGGATTCTCAGGTTCAATAATATCTTCGGAACCTAACGCGAAAATGCGATAAAACCAAATAAGAACGAAGAACACCAAACAAAACTCAATAGCAAAAGACATCCAAATCCCATGAAATTTACAAAGAAGCTAGAGGTTGATTTTAGACAATTTGAGAAACAAGAATTACTTCATTTGGACTTAGCATGAAAAAGTTATGGCTAAAACTAGTTCTCTCAGCCTATAAATTCCCTAAATTAATTATTGGTATTGTTCATGACGAAAATTTCTAGAATGATCTAAGCTCTGAAATTTTTATGGCAAGCATATTATGACATCCTAATGACAGCAAAGTTGAGTTTACTAAATTTAGAGGTATAGTGATTTACTTATGATTTTTCTAAGTTGCAAAACTAGCACATTACATTTTCCAGAAACATAAATATGTGCAAAACCTATTTCATATTAAAGTATGCCAACAGAGGGATTTTCTAGCATCAATTTTATATTTTTAGGATTTTCAGGGAATTACTTGTGTCTTTTACCAAATTAACAGGATTTTCTAAAGGCTGAAAATGGGATCAAAATCATTAACTAGTGTTTCTAGTGTTATCTGGGCCTACAATCATTTTTATATTAAGGTTGAGTTAATAACAGATTTATCAAAGTTAAAATCATCCATTTTGGATATTTACAGCAAAAGATATCCATTTTATAAGGTTTAAATCAATTTCTGGAATATCCAAAAATAGCTGAAATCAAGTTCTTAGCTTTACAGAATTTTCTAGTACAGAAACATGGCTAAATGTATTTTTAGATTAAACTTTAGTGTCAAACAAAGTTATTACAGTTGGAAACAACTACAAAGGATTTAAAATGAAATTACTATGAATTTCTAAAGTTTCCGCACAATTTCTAGTTGCAAAATAATTACTTACCGAAACCCAGAAAGACCTAACCAAAAGGAAAAGATGTGGCTGCATAACAGCCGACGATCCTAGATCTAACGGCGCGCGCGCGAGGGGGGGTGGAAGCAACCCGAACGGCCCAACGCATCTTGGCCGTTGATCTGAGATCAGAAGGTCACGGTGGTGAGCTGTTCGGACCTCGCGAACGTCACACGACCCTCACCGCGATCCGAGATGGACGATCCACAACGACGGTGAGATCGGTGATCTGATCACCCAATTGATCCGACCACGATCAAGAAATGGGCGCGCTATTGATCGGTTCAAAGAAGAGCCGACAGTGGGACCGCTTGTCGCTGACTTTGAGTCACACACGCGACCTTTAGCACACGCACAAAGGCACGGGCCCACTTGTCAGCGACTTAAAAGAGAGTTTTAGGACAGCTAACTAATTACCGAAACTAATGATTAGCGATGATTAGCTAATTAATGTGTCCTAACGATTTTTACAGAGGTGGGTTTAGGAACTGAGGGCCCACCTGACAGTGACCCAAAATGGCACTTTCGGACACATTAATGTTAAGACAGGGATTAATGATAATCATTAGCATTAATGATGTCCGAAAGCATTCGGTTAATGCCAGCGGGTGATTACAGAGGATTTGGCCCACATGTCAGTGACTCAGCGACCGATTAAGACATGATTAAAGCACCTAATGATCGGCATTAATTGGGCATTTAGTGTGTCCTAAATAAATGACGAAAACGGGAGCTCCCTCCCGGCAAAATCCCGAGCGGCTTCCACGGCTTGTCGCCGCGATCTTGCCATGCGCGGCGCCAACCAAATACCAAAATGGGTTCGCAATAGCGATGCGAACCCAATGGTGATGACCTCGCCGGCAGTGGAGGTCTAGAACGCCGGCGAGCCGGAAAACAAAGATTGCAACATGCTCCGCTGCAGTCCACGAAAGCGAGTGCCAACACCCCTAGGGGCTAAATAGAAGCTACCTTAACCGAGAAGAGCTTCAGAAGTGGCTGGAGAAGCTTGAACACGAAAGAGGTCGCTGGAGCCGAGGAAGATGAAGTGGAAGATGACAACCTGAGCAAAATGAACACCAATGGGTGAACAAAATAGCTTCATCATGGTTCCCAGAAGCTCCACAAGTAAGTAATTGCAAAAAGAACCACTTACCGGAGTTGGAGAAGAAAGGGGGGTGAAATCAACCGAAAATCTCCAAACTTAAAATTGAGTGATTCCTGTGAATGCAACCCAAAATTAAGTTAGGAGAAATATAAAGGAAGTTGAGGAGCTCAAAAGGGTGCAAGAATGTTGAAGATGAACCACTGGACACCAAGATCCACAATGGAGCTTCTCGGGTCAACAATGGTGCATTGCTGGTTTTGAGGAGTTAAGCTCTAAATTTGAAATTGGAGCTTAAGGGTGGTCTAAAGGAATACCAGGAGGTGTTGAGGGTGCTTATAAGGCCTTGGAAGCTTTAGGGTTTGGACCAAGAGCTTCTCGGGCGGCAAGGCACAAAGCACAAGAAGTGGCCGACAACGAAAAGGTGGTAGATGATGCATTAGGGTATGGCACGGCCGAGAGTGTCTCCCATACCCCTAAATGTCGGCTAGGACGACTGTAGGGCGCAAGATTTGACACGGCCATACCTCCCCTACTGTTCACACGCGTTCAGAGGTTGAAGATGACCAGAGACACGCTCGAGCAATGCTGGGCCGATGGATTGAAAATGAATGGCTCAGATCTTAGGGTTCTGGTGCTTTTTAAAAACAACAGAGAGGATCGTGGCCTTTAGATCAAAATTGAACGGCCCCGATTTAAAGTGCGCTGTAGTGACCCGAACGGCACATCCAATATGCACCGTTGGATCAATCAAGGACGGCCGAGATTACATGTGCCCTTCGGGTGACCCGAACGGCACACTCAGCGCGAGCCGCGCGATTTAAATCCTACGGCTGATATCAACCGCGCGTTTAAAAAGGAGCCCGGTGCAGCTAGGTGGTTCGATCGAAATGATTGACTCGAGCCCGAGTCTGACTCGAACCCGAGTAGCACTGAACCAGACTTAGGTTTTTAATTTAGAATAGAGACTTTTGAGGAATCATTTGAGGTAGCAAATTAACTCCAAAAATTCTGAAAATTTTACAGGAGCTTGCTGATTCAAATATTGACCTTGTGTAAAATTTTCAGAGGTTTTTATACAGTGCATTTTTCTCCAAAAATTTGGCAAGGTTCCAATTTAGGGTTTGACTGAAAGTCAAACAGGTTTGACTGCCCTCTAAAAATATTCAAACATATTCTAAAGATTGTGAAATTTTTCAGAGGGGTCACATACCATCCCTAGAACTTGGGAAAAATATTTTCAGAGGATTATCACAATATTTGACAGGATTTTAATTTTGGAAGATCAAAATTTGGATCAAAAGGACTTGTGACTTTGTATTTCCATAATTCCTTGTACAAGAATTGTTCAGTACACATAGGAAATACAAGATGTAAGAAAAAGTTTTAATTTCTACTCATTTTCTTACATTAGAAACACAAGCCCAAAATTAGGATGTTACATTAAGCCTCCTTTGACTTCTTGGTGCTGATAATCCGCGGAAACAAACTTTCCACAACACATTGTTGAATCAGAAACAAAGCCTTGTCGTTCATCATCTGGTTCTCAGCCAGAGTTTTCTTCTGCTCTGGTGTAAGAACATCTTCCGCAGCATACTCTTTGTAGTCGTTCTCCACAATATCCCACAATCCTTGCGATAGTAGCAACGTTCGCATTTTGATGTAATTCTCTCCTGAGAAAACAGGAATCATTGACTGCGCCATTCCGACGCCCGAACTCGAAGCCATAACCTTGGCCCCAACAAGTAACACGAACACGTCGCACTACTCTGCTACGCACGACTCGAACCTGGGGCTCTGATACCAGTTGTTGGAGATTTAGCTCAACAAGAAATGGGACAAAGGAATAAGAAACAGAGGACTCAAACTTTCATATTACATTGATCATCTGAAGTTTTCAACTAAAGCCTTAATACTATACATGCAGTACACTTGGTTTTATAGGCATAATGAACTGACTAGACACTAACCGACTCATGCAAACAAGAATATTTTAATACTTGTACAGCTCAAGTACTCTACCATGATCACTAAACATATAGCTAATCCATTCACCTTTACAGCTCCTGATCACTTGCTGTCCTCTGCCGTCTTGCTCTATATGCACACAACTCAACACATCATTTATCTTATGTCAACTAGAAACTTCAAGTGCCAATGGTAGCTGCCAACATCAACAAGGTTGGTTCATGTAGTTATTCACTTGTCAAGAAAATAAGTAAAGTATCCAACAGTATGCAGGCATGCACACCATGATCTAAAATTTTGATGTATAGATAAGAGTCATATAGAGGTACCTCAATGAAGACGAGCATGGTGCGGAAGCGAGGCGCGATCTCCCACATGAACCGGTGTTGTTGGTGAAGAGCTCGTTGCCGGCGCCCTTGTTGTCGGTGTACACAAACACCGGCGCCGTCTTGCCGCCTCAGTAGGTGCCGTTGACGATGTACCTCTGCTGGAATGCACCATAGCTCGCCGAAGCCATGTTGAAGTGGTCCAGCCGCTGCGTGAAGTACCGTGTTTCGTACTGCCCCTGCAGTGGCACAGTGATGGCACTGCCATCGTCAACAGCCGTCACGTGTCTATAACCATGACGCGCGAGAGATGAGGAGTACCGCCGCCTCGCCAGCAGCGATGACGACAGCTGCATGGCACGGGAGGAGGAGGGAGAAAAGGGCGACAAGGCTGATTCTTCGCTCCATGCTGTGATGGCTAGCTAGCTTTGATCGACTGATTGGTGTAGAGATGAGAAAAAAATATAGTCCACTTAAATTAAATTAGGGGATGCATAGGTTGCTTGCGAGATTCCCGGTGATCGATCGGTCGATCGAGTTGGTGTGTCCTTGAGAATCTCCGATCGTGTAATCCAGTGGCTCTGATCTGATCCATCAACTCGTAACGGTTTATTGACTATTCCTGTTGTAACATTTGGTGGAGAAAAATCCGCGGAGGTAGTTAGGAAAAGCGTTTCAATGTTAATTTAATAATGTGAAAAAATTATGTCACTGCAAATGTTTTGGATTTCTGGTTTGCCATTGGAAAGTTACATCTCCCTTACATGTCACTGCAAAGTTGAAACATACTCTTTTATGCCATTGTTGACCAATCAAGTCGTGAAGTAGTTGTGCAAATATGATTTTGCCCTTGTTGCCATCTCCTCTTCACATGGCTACTCCTGCACTTGCTCTCTACTTCACCTTGAAAGAACACTAATGGCTATGGCCATGGCCACGGCAAGAGCATCCCAAGCCCACCCCGCCCTCCTTGTCATCGGCCACCTCCACCTCCTTAAGAAGCCGCTCCACCACTCAATTGCCGTGCTCGCCACCCGCTACAGCTGTCGTGACAGCACCGGATTCCTCCTCCTCCAGTTCAATGCTAGGTCAGTGCTCCTCATTTCCTTCCCGACTATCATCGATGAGTGCTTCACTGTCCACGACGTCCAGCATGTGGACCGCCCAGGGCTTGTGTCGTGGCAGGAGTTCACCGACGACTACCCCACCATCTCCACTGCCAGCTATGGCCCACTCTGGCACCACCTCCACCACATCACCATCGTGCACACGCTCTACGCACACCGCCTTTCATCGACGGACGCCGCGTGGGACACCGAGGCACCCGCCATGGCGGGGAAGCTCTTTCGCATGGAGCCTCCCCCTCCCTCTTGACAAGGATATAATAATTCTCAATTAACCGTTTATCTATAATCAGTAGTATAGATAGCGGTTTTTTTATTACTCATAAGTATACCTCTTATTGTTCATAAGGGAGAAACTTAACTGAGTGGTCGTAAGCCTTTCTACAACCACTCCCTGGTCGTAAGCCTTTTTATGATCAGTCTATGGTCGTAAATCTTTCTACGACCACTTTGTGGTCGTAAAGCTTTCTACGACCAGGTCGGTTAAGACCACCCTATAATCGATAAATCCTACAGACATGTGGGCCTAATCGATTAGATACTCCTATGCGCTGTGTTATGTACACAGAGCAGTTAGTATACACAATTATTCTCTAGAATAATGGCATGAATTATGCCTGTCCTTGACGTAACTACCAGGCGACGTGTGATGTAGTTTCCTCTAACAATAACTACCATCAATGTATGCATTTCATCCGGCGTAGAGGCACCTCTTGGCATGGAGTAACTACCATCCCTTCACACCCTATATAAGGGCTATAGTCAGTAGACAGAGGGACGGACGATCGGAGTTAGTTGTAAGAGATCATTGAGCTTTAGCCTGAGTGATTTCTTCCCGATTGTAACAAGCATACTGAATACAAGAACACAGGAGTATGATTATTATTCTTCCGGGGGGAAGGTCTGAACCTGTATAAATCCCCGTGTCTTTTTCTGTGTGAATCTATTTTATAGGAAGCCCCCCAAACAATTATTTATTTGTAAGATCGATACTAAAACATTGACACCTCTCCTCTCACCTGGTCTCCCTCCCCTCTCGTTTCTTATTTTTCCTCCTCTTACAGCACCGTCGCCGGTGACTTCAATCTAAACCAGCAATCTTCTCCACTGCCGGCAACGGTGGCGACCTCCAGCGATGGCGATAGCGGCGTCTGGCAAATGTCATCCATGGGTGATCGACGGCCTCCGACAGCTACGACGATGGTGGGAGACCAGATCCAGTGACTACGGCATGATGTCAAGCCTAGGCGATGGTGACGGGAGCTTGGAGCCTCAGCGATGGCTTCCTCGACGATGGCGTAGGGCGTAGGCTGGTGGGATGAGGGAGAGAAGAGGAGAGAGAGAAAGGGGAGGGAGGAGGAAGAAGACAAGGGTAATTTGGGCATTTTGAAAATTTTTGACGGCAAAAATCTAACGGTGTTGACGGCTGTGGCAAAAAAGGGTAATATTTGTGAAATGTAATGGCATGGGGGAGAAGTCGTTCTGTAATAATAAATGATGTATCTGAGAACTTTACAGTGGTATATAAATTTTTTCCCTTTAATAATTTATCGTAATTTAGTGTCTGTTGGGACTTTACAAGATTGTACTACAGTGATCTTCTTGAAATGGATCGCTCAAATTTTGGACCGTTGAATTTAAATTCTGTAAATCTACTCTCTCCCCGTCCATGGTATATAATTCCAACCCTTTACCCTCACCCCGCTCTTCCCTAACCCTCACCTGGCACTTTGCCACAGCGCCACCTCTTTGGCCCACGCGAGGAAGGAGAATAGTGCATAGAGATCGTCACGTGCATGCTTCAGGAAGGCCATGGAGTTTGCGGTGGCTAGGTGGGTAAGAGACGAGGCTTGTAGACCATCATATCGCAATTAGGGTGGACGTGGTTCAAGTCAGACCAACGGGTCACCGAACCGATCCGAAAAATTCACCAATATGGCCCAACTGTGTGATCCAAAAGACAATAGGGGCCAGAAGTCCAAAACCCTTTTGCTCTGTTGGATCAAGTGGATCGACCCCTCACTGTTCGATCGGTCGAACCAGTACCTTATTTTTATGATTTTCTGGATCACATGATGCATACCTTGATTTCTGATTACAAGACTTGTGATGATTGCATATGGTGAATATTTTGTAACTCATCGTGATCATACATTGTTCAGTGTGAAAAATGTTAATGCATCTAGCTGCTCTGTTCAAAACTTCAAGCGTATGTAGTACGTACTAGCAAGGTACCCAACGGGTCATGTAACATCTCCTGAATTTTTTTCAATTTAACCCTTTTTTCGTTAAAACTCCACATTTATACCCCTGCTCGTCTTATTTCCGATTTTGGACTCAGGGTCGGCGCCGTGACTCACGGCGCCGAAGTTAACATACTCGCGCCATGACTCATGGCGCCGAGGTACCGCACTGCCACCGTGGCGCCGGCGTGAGTCATGCTCGCGTGGCGGTACTTCGGCGCCATGAGTTATGGCGCCGAAGTCATGTTAGCTCGGCGCCGTGAGTCATGGCGCCACCCCGGGTCCAAAATCGAAATAAGACGAGCAGGTATAAATGTGGAGTTTTAACGAAAAAAGAGTTAAATTGAAAAAAATACGGTAACATCTCGCTGCTTTGTTCAGTAAGCTATAACTAGCCTGTAACAAGTCCTTTAAGAATTGGACCGACCCTTACGACCCAACGGATCATGGAGCCACAACAACACAATAAAAAGGATCAATCTATGAACCATTTCTGAAAATATGGGCCACACAGGGCAGGTCTGGGTCGGATCGGATCGGCCCCACTCCCACCCCTAATCGCAATACCAACAATAATGCTTACTAGCACCTCTGGTGCCATCGGTTATCAGACCGTTCTTAATGCTACTCCCAATGCTCCACTTTGGCTAGTATCTTAGCTTACCATGTAGGTAAAATAATGATGTGGCATTATAGTTAATGAAGAGAGAGGGTACTCTAGTATCTAATTTAGATACTACTCCGGCTCGAAATCCAACGCAAAACAGTCTCATGCATGTGATTAAATGAAACAGCTTAAGATACTACAATATAAGAAACAATGCATTGAGAAGGTGGTATCATAATACTTCTCATACACTAAAAAACTGCATTAAGATACTGCCTATTGGGAAGAAGGGGTAATGGGATCAAATCCCAACAAAACCACAAATAAATTCGTTTACATTGTAGTGAGTGGAATTCTAACGGTTGTCACTAGCCATAGGGCGTGAGCCATGCTCCTTACACTAGGCACCAGTGACTCCGTGGGTCGTTTTAGACTTTTAATGAGTAGGTACAATCATCACTTCCTCACACACACAACACGCACACCCGATTCACTGCTTGGTATCGTTCCTACGTCAAGATGCCACGCCAACGGGCTGCCAGGGCCTGGCGGAGAAAAGCAACACCTGGGAGCAGCTGTCTGGGGGGCAGCTCTTCATCTACTGTTCGTTACTTTGATCAAACGGTCTATTTTTCATTCACTAATTCCAGTCACAGGTTTTCAACCAAACAACTCATCTTTAGATTTACCTGATCAGGTAAAAATTATCTACTTTTCAGACTACCTCCAAACACCACTTTTTTTCAGACATAGAATCCAGATCATCAACCAAACAAACGCTACATCTCACGGAAAGCACCTGTTTTTGGCCGTTCTCCTGATCAGCGGCTCGACCCTGACGGCCTATCGCGCCACCAGAGGACGCTTTCGTTGTAAAGGTTTTTTATTTTCCCAACTTTCACTTGTGGACTGTACAACATCCCGAGTTACGTATCGCGGTCCGTATTCTTTTCTAAGGCCGAGAAGATCGTGCACTTGAATGGGCCGAACGAAGCCCCGAAGCGACGCGAGCTTGCGCAGCTCAAGGCCTCTCAAGCTACACGCCGCCGCCGCCGCCATGGGAGTCCCAGAACACGGCGTAAGCGCACGGTATCTCCATGATCGAGGTAAATTGCCTTCTTCGTTTGGTGCAAGAGATTATTTAGTTCCTGATCTCTCTCCCCCCCCCGGTATATGCTGCATTACGACTGAATTTCTCGCTGTTTCGTAGGTTCAGGCTGGAATGGGCTCTTGTGGTTGTGCAATGGGGTAACAAGGCTACAAGCTCACCCAATGATTTTCAGTAACTACACGTATACACCCAACCAAATCCAAACAAATTATTAGGATTCATTTCTGTTGCGATGTTTCCATACCATTGCTGTCAGGTGTTCCTATGCTGTTTATTAGTGCTGGTCAGTGGTCTGTTAGTATACTGCTTGCTTTATTCAGTTCTTGGTATACTTGTGTAACTGCGTTCATTCGCAATTGTGCTTACTTGCTTGATGAGTTAAAAGCTTTTCTGGTCAAAGATTGCTTTTCCTGGCAAAAAAAAAAAAAAAGATAACCGTTTCTTTATTTGCGCATGATTTTAATGCTCTGGGCTCGTAAAGGGAGCTCATCTTAAGGGACGTTGCGTAGGCTGTAGTCAGTGGCTGATGGCATAATGATAATAGCAGAAATGCTAGCCAGAGGTGATAATTCGTAATTGATAAACATGGAGATAGCTTTTCTGTTTAAGTTGAGACTAAGCTTACATATTCCAATTTTTCAAGTATCTACAACATACTATCTCGGTGTCAAAGTATGAAAATATAAGTCGTTTTCTAGGATCTGTGTTGGTCAAATATTTTTAGGTTCGACCATTAATATATAAAGAAATACCTAGATTGACAACAAGAAATTGATGTCACTAGATCCATCATAAAATATACTTTCATAATATATAATGATTATTTTTATCTAAAATAACATATTTTCATAGAATTTGATGCTCGAAGTGTCACCTTGGAGACTGTGTATGTCCTATACGACTTATATTTTGTCACGGAGGAAGTATTAATCAATAGATCAGGTGTTCCTACAACGTCCTATACTACTACATGGAAGTGATAAGCCAATAAGTATCATAATGATAATATCTTGTGTCATAACTTGGTATTACGGGTTAATAGATTCTGCAACCTCATTTAATACCTTGATGTTGTGGGTTAATCAGTCTTGCATTAGTTTCTTTACTAGAGCCCGTCCAATGAATGCAACTTTGTTACCTGGAACAGGACTTAAAGCATTCATCTTATCACAGCAACTTAAGGACAAAAATAGTGCTTTGTTTGAGTGTATAATTGCAACTCTAATTCTGAAAATATGTGAATTTCTCTGACCAAAAATTGATCAGGTGGAACATATCTTACCATTAGTAAGATATCTTACTTGTGTCCATATTGCCATTCTGGTGGTTTATTTGTAAACATTCCTTTAATTATCTAAAAGACTGGCTGCATCATCGTATCATATCCTTCCCTTGCACAACTAATCTACATTTTTAAGCCGCTACTTTGAAATATGTGAAATGCTTTATGCCACTAAATGTCCATGAACTTTTGTACATGTGCAAATCTTATGTGCTGGTGATGTGAACTTAAAAGAAACCAAGAGGGAGCAATAAAGCATTCTGATTTACAACTTTTTTTTTGCAACTGTAGTTGATTTTAATACATAAAAGTGCAAGCTTTGACTGCCCTTCAATAGGTTTACAGTAGTTTTGTCTCAGAAAATTAAAGAGGAACAAGTGTGAGGTATCGATTGCAAAATCATTGTTGTGGAATGCCATATCCAAGGACTAACAGATTTATGGTGTTGCCTTGTGCTGGTCCAACTGCGGGCCAGTTTGGTACATCTTCTCACTGTTGATATCTTGAATTGGTCTTGACTCTGACTTAAGTACAATGGGAGTCTGAGACAGGTCTTTAGGTTTTGTGCTGGGTCTGATTCTATGAGTGTTGTTCGTATCATTGAAAATTACTCTAGAAAATAAACCTTAACAACCGAATTATATAGTGAATTTGGTGGGGTTTTTTTTGCAGCCTACATTATGCAATCATGTTCTGTTTTACTTTTATATGCAATGAAATATCATGGCCCAAAAATGGCTAAAGACAAGACAATATCTTGCCAGTCCATAATTGATTTCAGGATACAATGTTTCCTTTGTCTTATTTGCCAAAGAAAATCTCCAAATCCAGGTGGGAGGAACTTAGCAACTAAAGTTGTGCAAGATGCTGCAACTTGCAAGTTAAGGATCTTGCTTGTCCAATTTGCTTGGAGAATATATTTCGCCTGTCCTTTCTTCTTTTATTCCTACGAACAATCTCTTACTCCCATATTTGACTGTATGCACCCTTATGAAGGTGGGGAGTAACTAAGTATTTTGCTTATATTTCATATTCTAAACTAAACATTCACATCACTTAGCAAGCAGCTTGCTCACTCCACTTGGAAAATTCTGAATATAGTGTATCATGTTTCATTAGTTCAATAGTTGTACATTGCAGAACAAATTGTAAAGTGTGGCAAGTAACTGAACACTGGAGCCTAAATTATGAAGAGTAGCTCGGATAACATAGAATACTACTACATTTAAAATTAATACAATGGGCAATTGAAGTTGGCACATATAGACATATAGTACAATATAGTAATCCGTATTGAAACCCCAAGCCCTAGTCTGTAGATACACTAATTAAGTCACCTGAGCACCTTACTGCTCAAATACTAAAATTAAAATGCACACAGGGCTCCATATGATCTGCGTTTTTTCTGCACAGAAGTAGACTATTGTACCATCACGTTAGTTTGCAAAGTGCTTGTGCATATATGTAAATTAATGGAGCATATCATGTTCGCATATTCGGCTGTTAGTCCATTTATGCTGCAAAATCACCTCTCCCTGTTATTTATAGATGCATAAGGTCACGATGGTTTGTGGCTAAATTTTAAACTTAGGTAAATCACCTAATCTCTTGAATTGTCTTCCGTTAGTGCATTTGCTTACGAGTATTACTGTTCTGTTTAACAAATAAACAAATAAACAAATCTGTTCTCGGTATGATTTTATTAATGTTTCCCAGTTCTCATATTAAATTTGAGCTGAACTAGGAGAGTGGGAGGTTTTAATGTTCTCGCAGTTCTAAATTTTATATTGCTAAATGTACTTTCCTCTTTTTTAATTGCTGCTAGTGTGTCTTTTCCACTCTTATTTTTTAGCATATAACTGTTGCATCAAGATTCAAGTCAACAACGTAAGCTGTAGAATCTATTATCATATGTGTTATTTTTCTTTACTGGATAGACATAACTAAGGATACAAATCTCGAACTGAGGAAAACCCGGCCAACGGCCGGTAACGGTAACTAGAAAAAAAAAGGTTGAAATTCGAATAATGAAAATTGAATTGGGGATGTTTTAAACCTGGTAACCGCTCCGGTTACCGCTCAAAAACCGGAAAAAACAGCGAAAACAAACATAGGAAGTGCATTATGTAGTTGTTTAGCTCATACAATAGGTAATCTAACAAAAAAAAACCTAAATCAACCTAGGAAGTGCATTATGCAGTCATAAATTTAAATTTGAAAAAAATCCGAACGGTTCTTTTCCTCCCGTTTCCCACCGGTTTTTCCGGTAACCACCGGTTTTTTTATCCCGGGACATAACTACTCTGAGTCGACCCTACAACGCTATAAAGCTTATTGTCAGATCAAACTGGCAAGAGTAAACTCCTACTTGACTAAACGAGCAGAACCTCCCATTTGATCAACAGAAGAAAAGGTAACTGTAGCTAGTAAGAAATATGAAATAAAGATGCAATGGGTTTCTAAGTAAAAGCCTGTCGGTGAGATGTCATTTCACAAGTTGCACTTCTTTTTTTGAAGTGTAAAGGTTGCACTTGTGAAACATCAAATGAAGTAGCGAAGTACATGGACTGCTGGATTCCTATAACCTCATTGACAGCAAAGGGCATTGAAGGTTAGGCTGCAAAGACATGTACGACTTCGCCGTTCAATTAAAGCACATATTTACCTAGAGTAGCACATCTCCTATTTAGTATCTATTTATTCACAAAACCAGTGAACATTTGATGCACATTTACTTTGCTAGATAGAATCCTTTGGCCTGCTGTGGCCATAAATTCCATTCATAAAGGGCATTCAAGGTGTTAATTAAGAATTTAAGATCATTCACAGCTAATGGCGACAGCTCTGTGATATACTGTATCTAGGATTAGAGAGGAAGCACAAAAAGAAGATTAAAATTGGATTCACAAATAGGAGTAGGAGGGAACTAGCTTCACAAAAAAATTCACTGTAAAGAGTGAGTTTATATAGATTGGTCAATACTGAATACTACTCTAAGCTGATTTCCTGACTGAAACCTCTACAATCCTGATACTAAAACATGATGTTGGAGGACATCTGAAGCTCTTAAAAGCTCAATTTATGAACTTCCAACCAAGAACCACACTGCAAGATCGCGTAGAGAGAGAAAGGAAGAGATGAAGAGATGATGTGAAAGATAGAGGGGGGAGAGAGCAAGGACTAGAAGAGAGACTTTGTTTGTTTTGCATTAATACGAAGTAAAGGAAACCATTGACCTCCCCCTCGTCGACCTCCCTATATAAAAGACCCTGGAAGGCTGGAACCCCTCAAAGCCCCAAAGCCAAAACATACCAAGGTTGCAAGGCACATCTCCTTCCTCTTGTCTTCTTAGCTTTCAGGTAACATATATACTTCAATCTTCTTGTTTGTGTTCTGTATAGTACCAAACACCATTTGATCTGTTGTTGTCTGTTGATCTTGGCCATGCAGTGTGAGTTGAGCCATGAACCGAAGCAACAACAACGGCAGCGGCAGCAGCGGCGCCGGCGACACGAGGAGCGCAAGGCTGGAGCTGCAGCTGAACCTGTCGCCACCGCCCGCGGCCGCCGAGCGGATGGAGGTGGGCGGACAGGACGACAGCGACTCGTCGTCGCCGAGCTCGTGCGTGTCGTCGGACGGGCGCCGCAGCTCGACCGGCGGCAGCCCGGGCGGCAAGTCTCCGATGGTGATCGGGGCCTGCACGCGGTGCCTGATGTACTGCATGGTGGCCAAGAAGGACTACCCGACCTGCATCAACTGCAAGCAGCCATGCCTCGTGGACCTCCTCCAGGACGGCGGCGGCGACGACGACAAGAAGCTCGGCAAGCGCAAGTGAAGAAGACGAATTTGGTGTCGGTGTGTGCCCTCCCAGTGGATGCTCACACGGATGGTTAGCTCAGGATTGATGCACGGATCTTGAGGCTGGGGTGGGGGAGTGACTGCCGTTGGATCATCCACTGGACAGGGTTGGGTTTCTCCAGCAGTAGGCTAGCTAATACTAGCTTAGTTCCCTTTATGTTGCTGGTATGATTAGTAAGGGTATGTGGTGGCTAATATTGTGGCTGGTTCTTGTAGTTGTGGTTTTATCTGTAATCCTTTATTTAGCTGAAGAAATGCAAGAGGTGTCCTTAACAACTAATTAAGGAGATTATGACATTGTTCTCGAACACTTCTTTTTTAACATATAGTGCAACCTTGGTTTTCAGGGTTCTTGCATCTGTTTGGTTCCGCTGAACTAAAAAAAAATGATCCAAGAAGCACAGGACATTTCTCAGTTAGTATTGGTGCTGTCACTCGAGAATTGATATGTGCTTTGACCTTATTTTTGGCACTGTTGACAGTATGGATTCATAACTTTGTAACATCCCGTTTTCGGTTTTGTAAAGGAGTTTCAAAATTCTTTTTGAATTCAAAATGCAAATCAAACTTTCTCAAAAGGTTTCCAAAATTTCCAAATCCCTAAACCTCCTAGTGGGCTTGGCCCAACCCAGCCCTCTCCCTCTCTTTTCCCCTTCTTCCCCTACCCAGCCTAGTGCCAGGACGCGCTGGAGCGTGCCCCCGTCGCGCCCGCTCCTAGCTCCCCTGCCCCAGCCGGCGCTCCGCCTGCCACCGCCGCCCTCATGCCTCGTGCGCCTTGCCATACTGTGCCTCCGCATCCACGCTCTCGCCCGGACACCCCCCTGGCCATTCCCCTTTTTCCCCGCTGCGTCCCCCCTCCCCGCCTTTTTCCTGCTGCATCCTCGCCCCCTTTTCCAACCACGCCTCACGCTGGTGCAGTGCCACTCCTCTCCCCTCTTTCCTATGCATACCCGCTGCTTTCGCCGGCGCCACCATGCCCCTACCCTAGCATCGTGCCCAGCACCGCCTCAGGACCCAGCATGGGCATCAGAGCTCCCCAACGGCCATATCCCCTCCCTGGGGCTATAAAAGCCTTTCCCTGCCATCACCCAGTCCCCAATCGTCGCTCCACCGTTTTCCTTGACCCTAAGAGCCACCTTTTCCCTTTCTTCATCGTCTCCGGTCGGGTCGTCACCAATCAAGCCTCGCCGCGTGTGTCTCCATCCGATCGACTGCACCAGGAGCATCCCAAGGTCACCTCGAAGCTTCCCCATGCTGCCCCAAGCTCCACCTTCGTCTCCAATGAGCTCCCCGCATTGCTCCCCTCACCGTTGCCTCGTGTTGGAAATTGACCCATATGACTGAGGCCCATTTTCTATAATTCCAAAGCATTTATGATTTAGTACCATATTGCTAAGGCAAGGTGGAGGTGACCAACATATAAGGTGGAGTCCTTGCCACTCCTTGAAACATGTGACACATGGATGAGGGTGGCACGAGGAGGACTTTGGCTAAACACACACACACACGCACGCACGCAAGCGCAAGCGTTCGCCTATTTTCGCGTGAAAAATCGCGTGACTTGTGACTTGCGACGCGCTACCATGCCGTGACGTGGCGCGCCATTTGGCAGACCAAGTCCATCTTATTTTTGTTGAACCATTCATCTCTCTCTCTCTCTCTCTCTCTGTTTAAATAAAATTCAAATATTTGAATTTGAGGCTTTATTGGGTGATGATGACAGGTAGTTACCAGTGGGTAAATGGCTGGTTAAGTGTGATAGTTACCAATGGGTAAATGATTGGTTAAATGTGTCAGTTACCAGTGGGTAAATGGTTGTTTAATCTGTCAGTTACCAGTCTGCATCTCTATATATATGCCTGGAGACGTCCAGTGTATAGCGCGTAGAACAATAGCCTACATTCCTTCTTCCTTCTGAAAATTTGTGTGGTTGTATTGCGCCGCCTAAACCTCGCCGACTCTTCTTCTCGGCGTGCACCATGAAGAAGGGAAATGGTATCTCCGAGCCGTTGCTGCCGTGAAGACCTGCACGGGAGGCGGCAATAAGGTTTCGGCAAGATTCTGCGCGACCGCTTGTCGTGACCGTGACATCTACGCTTCGCGACCGCATCAAGTCTACGCTGCTTCTTGTTCTTTATCAGACTCATCTGTAAGTCTATCGTGTGATTGATTGACTTGTTTACATCCTGTTTTTCATATGTTGCGAAGTACAATGAGTTGTCTGTTGTCAGTACTGTTTTATGCATCATTAGTCTTTTGTAATATTTGTCTTCTAATAAAATATGGAATTAAAATATTGCCCTCATTTTCAACACCTCGGTCCCCGTCGCCAGCCACCATCTGTCCTCCTCAGGTACCCCTCAACGTTCCAGTGAGTTCCTCGTACCTCTTAGTTGCTTGTGCACTCTTTTTCTAGCTTGAAGCACCGCTAGTTCGTCATGGCCGTCGCAGCCGTAGCATCGTCGCCGCTCATCTCCAGTGCACCGCCACTCCGGTCCACCGCCTGCCAAGTCACGGCCATCCTTAGGATCGGCTAGCTCCCACGGTTCCATTTTTGGCATCGCCGCCGGTTGTCGTGGCTCCCCTCGCCGATGATGAGCACAGGACAGACAATGCCTTAGGGCTCTCTGTTCTGTCGGGACGGGACTGCCACTATAGCGCGTCATCAATACCGAATCTCGATTGTTTAGGGCTAACGCATTGATTAACCGTCGGTTTAATTAAAGCTGAATTAGACTGACATGTGGGCCCGATAAATAGTTAGTGAAGCTATTTAATTCTGGTTTTGTCAATGAATCAATGACACGCAGGCCCCGAAGCTTTAAGTGCACAGTGAGCCTCCCCATGGACCATGCACAGTGCACGTGGACTTCGGTCCATGCACTGTTTTGGTGAACCGAGTCTATGACAACTAGGCCCCACATGCCAGTAAATGATTTTCTAAAGCTCATTCTCGCTCGTTTTAACTCTAAATTTAATAAAATTTGTTTTTAAAATTTTCTAAATTCAATATATTTTTGTTGGCAGTGATTGTGTTTAATTTGGAGTTAATTTGATATTTATTTTGTATTTATTTTCTTTGCTCGTCTGTTTGTTCTTTTTCTGATGCAATCGTCCTAGTAGAGTACAAAGACGTGGGAGAACCCCCGTTTGATCAAGCTCAAGACTTTCAAGACCCACCTACTTTTGATCCAGGTTAATCAATACTTTGATCATATTAAACCTACATTTGTGCAAATTTATATTTATTTAAATTATCAAATTGCATGCTTAATTCCTTATGCAAATGTATGTCAAATTGTAAGGTAGTTACATGCCAACTTGATGCTATAGTATTAATATACATCCCTTGAAATTTGAATCACATGATCCTTGTCACCTTAGATAATTAAGTGGTAACTTTACTAGTTATAGGTTGTATTTAAGCGCCATGCTAGCCTTGCTTAAGTACCAGGGTATTAATTGCTCTAATCATCATCCTTTAAAATTATGAACTTATTTTGGGCAATCATTGGAGGAAATGACTGGTATAATTTTAAAACCTAATTTATGCTTTCCAAAACCCTAATAACTTGTTGTTACCACATCTGGGCGGATGGTATGATGATTAGTGCAGATGTAGCACGAGAATTCGTAGTATGTGATATGTACCGTCCAGATGACTTTAAAGACTTAATCATGTGGTGGCCTCCTAATGTGAAACAGTGCAACCACAAGTCTATAATGATATCGACTTGGCTAAATAATCTATATCCACCTATGCAAGTTGCATCATTGGAATGACCCACGAGTCGTGTCACTGACGTAAGCCGTCGTAGACACAGTTCATGTCACTGGTGTAAGCCGCTGTGTGGCGCAAGAGGGGGTTTGGGTGTGGTTGACGTAGCCACCCTCAGGTGAAACCTTAGTAGGTATAATTTACACTAAGGGATGCATTGTAAAGGCATTGTGATGATCTCCTTGATTCACATATCTAAAAATGTGTGTACATATCAAGATGATTATTTGATAAGGACATCCCTGCTGAGCCTGCTCCTTCATCTCCTCTAATTGAACCAACAAGGCCGATTACAAGAGCACGAGCAAAGAAACTACAACAACAGGTGAACTTGTTCTTTAAAGAGCATCATTCTAATGAGAATTTGCTGCTACCTAATTCTAGTATTTTGTGCATACTTAGGTACGAGGAGGATGGCTTACACGGCCTAACATAAGTCAAGCAAGCGGAACGCAGTCCATTCAGTCCGGGCCATGAAGCCATGGGGGCCAACACGCCCTGCATGGCTGCATCAAGCCGGGTCATGTGCACATACACGTACGTGACTTCAAGCCGAACCATGCACACGTGAAAGCTTGGAGGTGGCCACCTGCATTCACATACGGACTTCAAGCTGAAGCAACCAAACACATTAGGCATGTTTATTTTTAGTAATATTTAATTAGAAACAGATTCGGTGCTATCAATTGGCCGAACACTCTTTCCTTGTCCGGACCTGTTAATCCGTGGCTAGCAATTGTCTTGTCGGTTTAAAATAGCTAGCTCATGGACGGACAGGGGGAACCAGATATTTTGAAATAATAGATTGCTTTGTTTGAGAGTTCTTTCATGGTGCCCGAATACATCATGAGGGGAAATTGAAAGTTTGTCTAAATCAAGATCGTTCAACCTTTTCGCTGGGAATTGGGAGCGCGATAGGACTTCGCTTGGTGGTCGTGAAGTCCAGCGCGTGTGTTCTTGCGAATTAAAGAGTGTTCGTTCTTGCATTAGCAACGGAGGATCACTACGATTCGAGAGGCTATACGTGAGTATCTTGATCCTACGTCGAGAAGATCGGGCGACCCCGTATCATCTTGGTATCAGAGCGCGGTTGACTCGGTAGGATTACTTATCCCTAGCTTAGATTGATGTTATTTGTTGTTCTTAATACCTAGAGTCCATAAACTGAAAATTGCAATACAAAAATTCCAAACCCTAGTTTTTGCACCTATTATTTCCTGTGAGTTCAGTTAGGTTTTAATCCATTAGAATTTTTGTTTAGTGCTGATCGTAGTGTTCTTTGCGTTGCTTAATCTTTGTGTCCAATCAAATAAAAAAAATGTTGGTTCGCGGTTGCTACAATAGGTCGCGCTGCTACAGTGCATGATTAGCTATCGCTGAACGCCTGCTACAGTACATGGATCGCTACAGTGTTCCGAGAGAACGAATTCGTGGGCGCCATAGTGTTTAGCATTTCTACTTTGCTGCGGAACAACGCGTTTGCTCGCGGTGCTACAGTGTTCCGAGGCTGCTATAGTGCCACAGAACGCAACAGTAATCGCGCAAAAAAATCGCTGCTTTTCTCTTTCATCGTTGAGACTAGTCTTTGATAATTGCTTAGGGGTTGTTCATTAAATTATTTACGCTTGCTGAAAATTTGAGCTTGTGTAAGAGAGTTTAAACCCTAGTTTCAAAAAAAAAAAAAAAAAAGAAAAAAGAGAAAGAAACAAAGACAGAAGACAAGCCACAAGTTAAAAAAAGAAGAAGAAAAAGAGGTGTGGCTGTGAAGTAAAAAAAAGATATTGACCGAAACATGGGAACAAGATAACATTGGCTCATAAAATTCAGGTTGTGTAATTAATTTTGTTGAGCAATCTTGTGCCCTTACTTTTCATATTATTGCAATTGGCTAGCGTCTCCCTAGTACTTGATGCAAAATGAGCTAGTTCCATCTCAATTTTGGATTGCATCTCACTAGCTCATTCCTTTGTTTGCATTGAGTTATATTTATCTTTGCGTGTGTGTTCATACACTTCGCTTAAATCCTTTGGATCAGCACTTAGACAAAGTATTCTAGCTTGGATTACTACTTAGCTTTACAACATCAAGAATTTCATATTGCTAGGATATACACCTCCATACCAAGCTCCACCAAATAACCGTTGTTGTGCAATTGTGAACACTCTTAAATTTGCTTGATCATCACTTTGCTATTGTAACTTCCACCAAGTGTAAGTTTCTTTTGACCTTAATTCACATCGAAAGGGTAAGAACTTTACTTGGGAGAGAGAGAGAGATTGAGTGAATTTTACTAATCATCCATATACATTCTTGCTGTTTGTGTTTTCTTTTGCATAATCTAACCATGTCAGGTGGAGAAGACAACTATGGTGAGGAGCATGATGTTGATCTTAATGCCCCGGTGACTCGCTTTCAGCATCAAGCATTGAGAAGTACATTGCAACAAGAATTTGTAGCTGGCACCACTGCAATGGGGGAAGAACTCAAGGTGGATATGCAGGATCTCCGCATTGACCTCAATCAACAAATGAATGTGTTGCGTACGGGTATCGTGAATGATGTCATGCGGGCACTTCGTCAGTAGCAAGAAGAAGATAGTGTGCATTTACCGTCTCACATACCTCCACGAGATGAGGAGGTCGCTGCACGAGTCGCCCAGGATGCTCGACAACGGCGAGACCGTGTGGTGGCACAAGCCGTACGGCCACCTCTGCCTAGGAGAGGAGGTGGGGAGGTGCCCAAGGACCGGAAGGGTCGTGGGCATGGTGGCCGAGATGGGGGACTGCCTCACTTCGACGATGATGACTTGTACCACTACGATGACGGATACCACCGCCGACACCGCCACGGCAATGAACATCATAAAGAGAAATTTGGTAAGCTTAAATTTACTATGCTAACATTTTCAGGTACACATGATCCCGAAGATTACCTCACTTGGGAGCTCATGGTGGACAAGGTGTTCCGGATGCACAATTACTCTAAAGAAAAGAAGATACACATGGCTGCACTTGAATTTGATAAATATGCGCTCATATGGTGGGAACAAGTTCAAAATCAAAGGAGAGAGTAAAACGAACCTCCCATCACTACATGGGAAGAGATGAAGTTTCACATGAGAGCAAGGTTTGTTCCTAAACATTACAAGCGTGATTTGTTTGATAAATTGCAGCAAATGAAGCAAGAAACTCTCACGGTGGAGGACTATTATAAAGAGATGGAGATGACCATGATTCGAGCTAATATATTTGAGCAAGAAGAACAAACAATGGCTCACTTCCTTGCTGGTTTGCACCCTCCCATCAAGCGCATCACCGAATTTCAGCCCGACAACAACATGGTGGAGTTGGTGCATCAAGCAACCAAAGCTGAAAGGCAAGTGCAAGTGTGCAACAAGATATGAGAGCAACAAGAACATCATCATACACACCCCGTTCAGCACCTATAGGAGGTAAACCCACATCCCATTTCAATTCTTTTAAAACTAATCAATCTAGTGGAAATTTTGCTCCTAGTACCAGTGCTGCACCAGGCGCGAAAAATGCAACAACACCCATTGCCTAGAAGAGTCCAGCACTATCTAGCTCGTCTTCAGTGGGTTCTACAGCAAGAAGTAGTGACATCCAATGCTTCAAATGCCTTGGACGAGGTCATATGCAAAAGGATTGTCCAAATAACAAGGTTATGTTGCTTTTGGAGAATGGAGAGTATGACTCTACTAGCGAGGAGGAAGGTGAGACCCTTGCTGATTTTGAAAGATTTGGAGATGTACATGAGGAAGGACAAGGGAGGGAGGTGCATGACGATGGTTTTTGTGACCCCGAGGCTGGTCCTATCCTTGTGTGTACACCGACGGTGTTGAGTGTGCAAGCAAAACCCACTCATGAGCAACACTGCAATCTTTTCCAAACAAGAGCTCAGGTGAGTAAAGATGGTAAGTGTTGCAAAGTTATTATTGATGGTGGTAGTTGCCACAATTTAGCTAGTAAAGATCTTTGCACTAAACTTGGGTTGAAATACAAGAAACATCCATATCCATATCAAATTCAATGGTTGAATAATGATGGCTCTATGAATGTTGGATATACTATTGATGTTAGCTTTCAAATTGGTTCTTATCATGATACCATAGAATGTGATGTTGTGTCCATGGACATATGTCACTTACTTTTAGGAAGACCATGGCAATATGATAGATCTGTGATTCATGATGGAAGAACTAATCAATACAAATTCATGTGGAATGATAAAGAAATAATGCTACGACTATTAACCCCTTCTCAAATAGTATATGATAACATGCAAAAGATTGAGGTGAAAGTAGAGAATGAGAGAGGGAAGGAGCAAAAGAGTGTGATTCCACAAAAGGTGAGTGAGAGCCACAAGCTAAAACTGAATGAAAAAGAAAGAATGAGGGAGAGAAAAAGTTAGTCATGATAGCCACTAAATCTGATTTGAGAGAGATGAGAGATGATCCCACTTTGATGCACCTTATATTACTGTACAAAGATGCTTTGCTTTCTACTAATGACTTAACCTCTCTTCCTAGTGTGGTTTCTCAAGTTTTGTAGGCTTATGAGGATGTCTTTTCAGAGGAGGTACCCGCTGGTCTACCACCTATTTGAGGCATTGAATATCAAATCGACTTAGTACCAGGAGCTCCACTTCCCAACCGGCCGCCATACCGCACAAACCCAGAGGAGACAAAAGAAATTCAGCGACAAGTGCAAACGCTCATGGATAAAGGGTATGTACACGAAAGTCTTAGTCATTATGCCGTTCCTGTCATTCTTGTTCCTAAGAAAGATGGTACATGGAGAATGTGTGTAGACTGTAGAGCTATCAACAATATTACCATTCGTTATCGTCATCATATTCCTAGGTTGGATGATATGCTTGATGAATTGAGTGGCACTACTATCTTTTCTAAGATTGATTTGCGTAGTGGATATCATCAAATACGAATGAAACATGGTGATGAATGGAAAACTGCTTTTAAAACAAAATTTGGCTTGTATGAATGGTTAGTGATGTCTTTTGGTTTATCTAATGCTCTTAGTACATTCATGCGTTTAATGAACCATATTTTGAGACACTTCATTGGAAAATTTGTGGTAGTCTATTTTGATGACATTTTGATATATAGTCATTCATTGGAAGAACATGTTGAACACGTTAGACAAGTTCTAGAAGTGCTTAGGACTGAACAGTTGTATGCTAATATTGGGAAGTGTATTTTTTGCACAAACAAAGTGGTGTTCTTAGGCTATGTTGTTTCAGCTCATGGAATTGAAGTAGATGACTCTAAAGTTGAAGCTATTTGAAATTGACCTACTCCTGTCAATGTTAGTCAAATTCGTAGCTTTCATGGGCTTACTGGTTTTAATCGACGCTTTGTGAAAGATTTCAGCACCATTGCCGCCCCATTAAATGAATTAACTAAAATGGGCGTTGCTTTTGAATGGGGAGAATCACAAGATAAATCATTTGCTGAATTAAAGAAATGTTTGACTGAAGCACCATTGCTCGTTTTACCTGATTTCACTAAAACTTTTGAGATTGAATGTGATGCTAGTGGAATAGGTATTTGTGATGTTTTGATGCAAGACAGAAAACCTGTTGCATACTTTAGTGAGAAACTTAGCGGTGCACAGTTAATTACCCTGTTTATGATAAAGAATTATATGCTCTTGTGCGTGTCTTGGAGACTTGGCAACATTATCTTTGGCCTAGAGAATTTATCATTCATTCTGATCATGAAGCTTTGAAATATTTGAAAGGTCAAGCTAAACTGAATCGTAGACTTGCTAAGTGGGTTGAATTCATTGAGATTTTTCCATACATTGTTAAATACAAGAAAGGCAAAGAGAATGTGGTAGTTGACGCATTGTCTAGAAAGAATGTGCTTTTAAATCATTTGGAAGTTAAGGTTCCCGGATTAGTGAGTTTGAAAGAATTATATGTTTCTAATCATGAATTTTCAGCACCATATTCTAAATGCAAAGATGGGAAAGGATGAGACAAGTATCATATCCATGATGGTTTTCTATTTCGAACTAACAAGTTATGTGTTCCAGCTTCTTCCGTGCGTATGCTATTGTTGCAGGAATCTCATGTAGGGGGCTTATGGGATATTTTGGTAGGGATAAGACCTTCATGATGTTGGCCGATCACTTTTATTGGCCAAAGATGAGGCGAGATGTTGAGAGGTTTGTTCAGCACTGTGTTACATGCCATAAAGCTAAATCTAAACTCAATCCACATGGTTTGTATACCCCACTTTCAGTTCCTAGTACTCCTTGGGAAGACATTAGCATGGACTTTGTTTTAGGATTGCCTAGGACTAAGAAAGGGAGGGATTCTGTTTTTGTAGTTGTGGATAGGTTTTCTAAGATGACACACTTTATTCCTTATTATAAGAGCGACGATGCGTCGCATGTAGTTGACCTGTTTTTCAGAGAAATTGTGAGATTGCATGGTGTGCCTTACACCATTGTTTCAGATCGTGATGTGAAGTATATGAGCTACTTTTGGAAGACTTTGTGGGTCAAGCTTGGGACAAAGTTACTTTTTTCGACAACTTGTCACCCACAAACCGATGGACAAACGGAGGTGGTAAACCGTACACTCTCAATGCTGCTGAGGACAATGATAAAAAGAACTTAAAAGAGTGGGAAGTTTGTCTACCGCATGTTGAATTTGCATATAATAGGGCAGTGCATAGTAGTACTATATTGTGTCCATTTGAGGTAGTGTATGGCTTCAAACCGATCACACCACTTGATTTACTGCCACTTTCATTACAAGAACGTTCTAATATGGAGGCTTCGAAGCGTGCTGATTTTGTGAAACAACTCCACAAAAAGACTAAAGAGGTAATTGAAAAGAAGGTACATGCTTATGCTTCCAAAGCTAACAAGTCTAGAAAGAAATTGTTATTTGAACCAGGTGACTTAGTGTGGGTATACCTTCGCACAGAACGCTTTCCGGAGAAGCGTAAGTCAAAATTAATGCCCCGTGGTGATGGTCCTTTTAAAGTACTTGCCAAGATCAATGATAATGCATACAAGATAGAGCTTCCGGGAGATGATTATGGTGTAAGTACAACTTTTAATGTCACTGATTTATCACCATTCTTTGGGCAAGACGATACAGAGTCGAGGACGACTCTGTTTCAAGAGGGGGAGGATGATGAGGACATCCCTGCCGAGCCTGCTCCTTCATCTCCTCTGATTGAACCAACAGGGCCGATTACAAGAGCACGAGCAAAAAAACTACAACAACAGGTGAACTTGTTCTTTAAAGAGCATCATTCTGATGAGAATTTGCTGCTACCTAATTCTAGTATTTTGTGCATACTTAGGTACGAGGAGGATGGCTTACACGGCCTAACATAAGTCAAGCAAGAGGAACACAGTCCATTCAGTCCGGGCCACGAAGCCATGGGGGCCAACACGCCCTGCATGGCTGCATCAAGCCGGGTCATGTGCACATACACGTACGTGACTTCAAGCCGAACCATGCACACGTGAAAGCTTGGAGGTGGCCACCTGCATTCACATACGGGACTTCAAGCTGAAGCAACCAAACACATTAGGCATGTTTATTTTTAGTAATATTTAATTGAAAACATATTCGGTGCTATCAATTAGCCGAACACTCTTTCCTTGTCCGGACCTGTTAATCCATGGCTAGCAATTGTCTTGTCGGTTTAAAATAGCTAGCTCATGGATGGACAGGGGGAACCAGATATTTTGAAATAATATATTGCTTTGTTTGAGAGTTCTTTCATGGTGGCCGAATACATCATGAGGGGAAATTGAAAGTTTGTCTAAATCAAGATCGTTCAACCTTTCCGCTGGGAATTGGGAGCGCGATAAGGCTTCGCTTGGTGGTCATGAAGTCCAGCACGTGTGTTCTTGCGAATTAAAGAGTGTTTGTTCTTGCATTGGCAATGGGGGATCACTACGATTCGAGAGGCCACACGTGAGTATCTTGATCCTACGTCGAGAAGATCGGACGACCCCGTATCATTATTTCTTGTGGGTAAAGTGTACAATCTCTACAGAGTATAAACTGTTCGAACAGATGTGCCCACAGTCAAGGGCGGGCATGGGAACAGGTAGATGGAACATGTACAATTATAAATATTGCACAATTTCTCTCTTTAATAAAATATGATTTGGTTAAAAGGCTAAGTCATAGAAGTTTCTAATTATTGTAATTAAAAATGTTACTTTTGGCAAATAAAAGAACTTGAGCCGTCCTTGTTAAGCCTTGCATGTATAATTATTGCATTATGTGTGTTGGATCGCGGAGCACTGTTACTTGTACTCACTCTCGCACTCCACCATCCCTCAGAAGCCGTGGACCAAGGACACTACGCCTATTACGAGGATCCCGAAGCTGATGGCCAAGAAGACGGTGGAGAGTAGTTTAGTCTCTAGTAGTCTAGGTCTCACCCAATCTAGCTGGCTAAGTCGCTGCTCGTGTACACCCATATTGTACAAGTCTTTGGGTAATATTGGTCGTACACAGATTATCCTAGTCGCTTGCCTGTAGCGAGATGTGCCCTACCCCTTTTACTTCCGCTACCGCTTCCGCTTTTATGAAATGTATCTATTTGGACTGATCGACTCTATTGTAAACTTGAGCCGATGCGGTCTACGTTAACTCTGTTGTTTGTAATAAATGTATAGTACGGTTTATACCTTGTATGAAATGATTGATGTATCTGTGAATATTATCTACTGATCTAGAGAATAGTGCAGTTGTTTAATAGAGGATTATGGATTTGGCTAAATCCGGATCCGACATAACTGTACTGATCATCCACATACAAGGGTGAAAATAACATAATCGATGTCATAAAGCTCGTTCTTGTCTTGATTTAGCTGTCCCTTCTTGTGTGTAAACATGACGGCTTTAAACTGTTAACTGTAGTGTACTCACCGCATTTAGATTAGGAAGAATAACCACATTAATTTGCTAAAGCAAAGGACGCAGACATATATGCCGGCCGTAATCATTCATTCAACTAGTCAAATGGAGTACAATCCTTTAAAAACCACTAGTCAACTACAGCTACGATGCTCCCGAAGCTATCAACTGAGTTTCAGGTACCAACCAAATCGCTTGAACCGCTTAAACGCTTTAAGTTCTGTTCAGCAAAAGTGTGCAATATGATTGTGCTTAAAAATTTACCGATCGAAAATTGACTACTCCGATCAACTGTCCCTGAAGTGAAAGCCTTGATGCACACAAACTGTGGAAAGAGAAAAAAATTGGAAAAAAAAATGAGGGCATCGTTACTCACTTATATGTTGATGTCCAGTGCAGGCAGAGGCTGAGCTTAGGCATTAAGGCAACAAGGGCCAGAGAAGAGAAATTTCTGCAGCTGGGTCAGAAATCGCTTGCGGTTGCAGAGACCTAGACGCGGCACAGGGGACAGGGCAGTAACCACATATGTGGAGGACGTCGTCTTTGAGAGGAGAGATAGAGATAGAGATGAGTGCTGTTGAAGACTTGAAGTAGCCGGCCGGGCAAGCAGCCGTCGAAACAAATCCACATGAATGCATGCAGGATGCAGTTGGAGTGGGTAGTAGTAACGCCGTTGCGTCACAGCGATTAGTCTAGTGATGCCATTGCCCGGAGTAGAAGTGTAGCGATTTATTTCCATCGATCACTTCATCAGTTCACCCCCGGCCTGCACTCTGCATCTGCAAAGCTTTGCATGCAGAGTAATGGCGGCCTCTGCGGCTCTGCCCCCCTCTGCTCTGCGCAAGTTAAAGATGGACCATTTCCACAAGAGCACTTATAACTTAGGGAGCAGTTAGCTGGTACGTACACAGGATCATGGACTACTGTATATATGATCTCGAGCTTGCTTCTTGATTGGAGTACTACTCAGTATTGAAATTGTAATATCAAACAAGACATGATTTTTGAAATGAGTGGAGGTCAGAGAGCGGCGACACCAGCGATCGCGAGCGCGCCCACCTTCTCCCCGGCGAGCCACCGCCTCCCACCTCGATTCAGCGTCCGGTGTTCGTGCCGGAGCGCGCTGAATCATCTAGGCAAGGAGAGGTCTAGTGGAAGCGAAATCATTCAGGGCGGAGGAATGCCACCCAGTTGGTAGATTAGGCCAGATTTTGCTAGATCCGAAGAAGACCAGCTTCGCCAGAGAGATTTGGGGGAAAGGAGGAGGTAGATTTACTTTTGCCCAAATCGTCAAAGGTGTTCATATGGCAGACGGGAATTGGAGTGGATATGGAGGAGGCTACAATGGTGGGTATGGAGGAGGTTACGCTGGAGGCTATGGAGGTGCAGGCAGCGGCGGCGACTAATCAGCGTCGAGCTCCCTTCCAGCCACCGCCAACACAAGGACAATATCCCAATCCGCGACAGATTCCTGGAGTTCAAAGGTCAAACCATCCACAGGCAACCGCAGAATCAACCAAACCAACAACAGCCAAGGCAGCAAGAGTAGAGGAAACAGGAAGCACAGGCTCAAAATCAAGGTGAGATTGCTATTGTTCCTGATCAGAGATACATAACTGTCTTATATGTCATAACTGTGGAGAGCCTGGGCACTTTGTGGGGTAATTGCACAAAATCAAAACTCTGCTTTGTCTGTAACATGACTGGTCATCACATTAACACCTGTCCAGAGTGGTCTAAACCTCACCCTTGTGCTACATACTTTGGGAGTGCCAATCAGGGCTTAGGTTTTTATCATGTTGATGTTCCAGATATGGATGAAAACCAGTGGCTGAATTTCAGGAATTGTGCAGTCATAATGATAGTTAGAAATGGAGAGATAACCCTAGCAGAATTGGAGCAAAACTTATCTGATATCTTCAGCCAAGAATGGCCTTGGCAAATTAGGCAGCTAGATGTAAACAACTTTCCGGTCAGGTTTCCACCACACAAGAAATTTTCAGAAACCACACAAGAAATTTTCTGAACTGATCATATTGCCTGCTTTTGACCTTAAGAAACCTCGTGTTAAAGTGGAAGTAATTGAATGGGTAGGAGAACTGGATCCTTTTGGAGAATTACAAGAAGCATGGTTACAGATCAGAGGGATTCCACCGAAATGGTGTGTTTGGAAAGTTTTGGCTCAAATAGCATCTTGCTTTGGGATCTTAGTGGAGATAGACTGGGCAGGAATGTTCAGATCTTTCTATGAATTTGCTAGAGTGCATGTGTCTTGTAGAGATCCAGCTAGGATTCCTTTTGAGAGGTTGATTGAAATGGAAACGAAGTTGTACATGGTAACAATAGTTGTAGAAAATGTGAACCAGATGAATGATGATAATGGCATCCCACCTGATGAAGACAATAAGGATGATGATGAAGGTGATGACTTAAGAGGATGACAACTCCCATAAATAGAATGAAAAGGAGGACATGGAAACTGACGAAGACAAGGATGAGGTAGATAAAGCCCCCTCTGCACACACACCAAAGCAGGGGGCTAGGTCAGAACCAGGAGATAAGTCTGATGCAAACAAAGGAGCCAGGACATGGAGTGATGTTTGCTTTGGGGTACAGGACCTGTTCGTGTGACATAAGGGGGTAGATGAGCCAGAATGTAGCAAGTTTGTAAGGAGCATGGAACTTATGGACTTAGATCAAGACCCAATAGATGATGATGAAGTAACATGTCCTAGTGAGGAGGACATAATTGGGGGAACTGGCATAGTCTTAAATCAGCACCAAGAGGAAAAACAGTCGGTGGCTACAAATCTTCTGCAAGCTTTTACTGAGTGCCAAGCTTATGACTCATCAGTGCAGTAAGAAACATGGGGTGCAGGAAGGTGAGTCTTTTACTGATGCCTTCCTAAGTCCGTTTCTGGAAATTACTCTTACGGGTGGAATTGGCTTACTGCTAGGGACACTGCTGGTGGCATCCTAGTAGGAATTAGATATGATGTTTTTAACATTATAGATGTAAACTGTACTTCTTTCTCTGTGTCTTTGATCTTGGCTAATAAAAAGGAAAAAGATCGGCGTCCCCGAGCTCGTCGCCCGCGGATCCAGCGCCGGCATCCCCGAGGTGTACACCTCACCGGTATACACTCTCCTCGTCGTCCTCGCCGGTGTACACTGCCTTCCCATCGTCGTGCTTGCCGCTGCACACATGGCCCCGCCGTTGTGTCCTCTTTACCGGTGTGCACAGTTCGCTGTCTTCTTTGATAATATTTGATCACATCACCGCATGCATGCGATTCGTATCAACTTTGATAAATAAAGTATTTACCGATACCGTACCAAAATAAACTGGTATTCATCGAAACTGAACTGTATTTCAAATAATATCGTATTTACTGAACTAACGATACCGTATTTACCGAGTATACTATATTTACCGATTATATCGAATGAACAACCCTAAATGGCGGCCATGGAAGCATCTAGAACATGGTACGCTGTGTCGTTGGTCATGTTATCAATACCGACTTCGGCTGCACCTGCTGCCGATATGACCAATATGTACCATTCCACCACTTAAAATGGTACAAAGTAGTATCGCATTCTGGTATTCATCGATAGCTATATTTCAAATCGATATCGATACCGTATTTACCGAGTATACTATATTTACCGATTATATCGAATGAACAACCCTAAATGGCGGCCATGGAAGCATCTAGAACAAAGTTATCAATACCGTTACGGTACCGGCCGATATGACCAATATGTACCATTCCACCACTTAAAATGGTACAAGTAGTATCGCATTCCGTACTAGCCTCGATATCGGTCAGTACCTGCCATACTAGCTTCGATACTGGACAATGCTGGTCATACCGGTGGAATTGAAAATATCATCTATTGAAATCATTCAAGAATATGTTATATTTGATTCTACTACTATATATTTGGTGTAATATTATAAGTGAAATTTAGTGTATACCGATATAGATTGGTACTGGAATGTACTATTAAAGATACGGCCCAACTGCTCTGCCCGTACAGTCGCCGCGCACGGCCTACGCAACTTGCCGGGCTGAGAATCTCTTACAAATACGGCCCAATTGTGTCGAGTTGCTTATATGTTGGGCCCGGAGGGGTTCGGATTCGGAGCCTCACGAAAGTATTCACGTCGCAGGTATCAGCACGACAGTGACAGTGCGAATGCCTCTAAACAACTGTCTTGTCTGACGCCTTTGTAAATTCTTCTGATTCTTTTTTTTGTTTTGTTTCTGAGAAAGAAGTGCGTAATTAATTTTGAGTTCTGCCATAGCATATATATATATAGAGAGAGAGAGAAAATAATATGGTATTCCTGAGAGTACGTACTCCGCTTCTTATATACCACTTAAATTGTATGATTATACCTCTTTATATATTTGAACGTACTCCAATAATGATTATAAGATACTCCAAAGTGAGTTCTATGAAAAATTTAAACACACACATATATAATGCCCGTTTCGTACTCCCAGGAGTACATAACCCCCACTTTCAATATACCACTTAAACGAATATATTATACTTCTTTATCACTTTCAGTATACTTAAGTACCAATTATAAGATCTTCCAATACGACTTGATTTTAAAAAATTTATTAGAGCCCTTTATATTTGCTATATAATCTTTTTCATATATAAAAGAAGTATAAACACGGATTTTGGTATAAAAAGTGGATTTTCATGATTTTTTTTATAGAACTCACTTTGGGGTATCTTATAATCATTATTGAAGTATACTTAAATTGATAAAGATGTATTATCATACGATTTAAATGGTATATGAGAGGTGGGAGTACGTACTCCCAGGAGTACCATACTATTTTTTCTATTCCATATCTCACAACGTAAGGAGTATCTTGCACAACCGAGAGTATTTATGTATAGTATACGAGTATATAAGATCACTTAGGTGGTATTTACATCTTTTCAGGGGTGGTATGCACAAATTTTTAGACATACTTCTTTATATGTATGAATATGAAGATATTTATAAAATATGCTAAAAACTATAGACTCTCTTGCAAATTTTTTGTGTTGGTTCACATTAGAGTATCTTATAATTAGTATATGAGTATACTCAAAGTGATAAAGAAGTATGCTAAGTTATTTTAAAGTGATATATCAGATGTGGGAGTAACTACACCCGGGAGTAGAAAGTATATATATATATATATCACTTACAATCATTCAGTTTGGTTTTATCAACCAAAGGAGAATTAATATACCGATAATTAATTAGATCGATGCTGGTCATGCCTTCTCCCTTCCTGCACACACGAAGCTTCATATATACCATGCGTGCTACTACATATACTCTAATCAATTACAATCATTCAGTTTGGTTTTATCAACCAAAGGAGAATTAATATACTGATAATTAGATCGATGCTGGTAATCCCTCCTCCCTTCCTGCACACATGAAGCTTCATATATACCATGCGTGCTACTACATATACTCTGATCAATACTTATGGTCAACTGTCCATGTGATCACGGTGCCTTGCATGTTGGGTGTTCGGGAGACATCCATCTCAAGATGATGATGCATCTGCTCTCGATCATATGTGCTGCGAGACTAGCTCATCATTGTGCATCGTTGCTTAATTTGGTCCTCAACTCGATAATCATGCGATGGTTGAGTTTCAAAGAGCGAGCTAGCTAAGCTAGCAGCCGACTGAAGGCTTGCCTACGTGTACATGACTCTGCTAATTATTGTGTAATGGATCCTGATCGATGTGGCTCGAGATCTTGGCCGAGTTACGAGACAAGGAGATGAAACTAATTAATAGCTTAGCCAATCAGTGGATAGTCTGAATCCAACCAAGAAATACATTTCAGACAAGAGCTCTGAACATGAACTGACCTAAGAGTAAGCAAGGAGTTTGCTTGCTTGCTTCCCATCTCAAGACGTTTCTGCTTTCATGGGGCAAGCATCTAGGCGATGAAGAATACTCAGAAGTTTGTGTCTGTGTGTGTGTGTGTGTGTTTATGCGTCATTTAGCTACAGTTTGCCACGGCCGCTAGCTTGTCGTTACAAGCCATATATAAACTGGATGGAGAGAACAGAAACGGAGCTGAAGACGCCAAAAGCATTAGTAGCAGCAGTTCAGCACTTGCAGTAGCTGCCGAGTACGTCGTCAGTTGCGGATGCCTCGTTTGTTTGTATGTATGCATCCTTGCCAGAAATTCAGGGGAATCGCATGACATGCGACATCGCGTCTATTCCGCATGAAGATACTCCTCCGTAGCCTCACTCTCACGCTAGGCGGCAGTTTAATAGTACTAGCTACTACGTTCTAATCAATGTGTTGTGAACTTGTGATAGCGTTGTCTTTGGTTCTATATTCCATCAATTTCTGATCTTAAAAGAGTATACAATACAGCTAGTGTACTACCACCATTAGATACAAGGGATAAGCAAATTTGTTACTAGAGTTTCTGAAACAGAGCAATGAAGAAATCTGCAGGATTCGCATGAAGAAGAAGAAGAAGAAGAAGAAGATATGTGCAGTTCGTTCATTAGGAGTGGCCAAAAGGATTCGAAGAAACAACGGCATATCTCTCTTGCTTGCATCTTGTTCATAAATGTCGCTACTGCTAGTACTAGCCGTTGGCTTGTCTCAGCTAGCTCTACCCCGTTCAAGGACAAATCGTTGGTTTAAAAGAATCAGAGCTTCTAGACATTTTTGAACGCTGGAGCAAGGATCAAGATCGGAAGGGAATGTATCGAAGTTACCAAAGCATGCATAAAATACGAGCTAAGTCAAAACCCAGAATATATATGCTATCTCAGACCCTGAATTGAAACAGGGGAATCTTCTTTCAGCAGTACACGTTGCCATCTTAAACTGTTGCGAGAATATACAGCTAGCTAGCTCTCTGCCGTTCTTGTTTCCGTCGTTTTACAGCTCAAGTATGCAGCCAGCCCATAGATTGTCTGCACATGTAGCAGGTTTTGATTACCGGCCGATTTTCAGCAATTTCGGTTCTATCGGGTACTCCGGTAAAAATCCAAACCAGTCAAAATCGGCTCTAAAAATCGGATTTGCTTGAAATTTATCTTTTTATTTCATTTTTAACTTTGAAAAATCCAAATCTTGATTATTGTCTAATAAACAGTCGCAAGTTTTCTTGAGTTCAAAACAGTCACATTATGAACCGTAGGATGAGATCATATATCATTCATCTTAAAAACATACTTAAAAAAGAAACTCAACACACATCTCAACGCATATCAAACGGCTAAAAAAACGACTGATTTAAACTCAAGAAAACAGTCATAAGTTTTCAAGCATTTTCAAAAAAATAAACCCAGTAATCAAGACCCAGACATAGAGTCGGCTCGGGTTGATCGGCTATCTTTTGTACGTTACTAGTGTAATATCTAGTGTTTTCAGCAACCAGTCAGATCGTCTTAATTACTTTGTCACCGTGGCACACAGGTCAGTCCTACATGGAGTAGTGTCGTGCAAGCATACAAAACCCCCTGGATCATCGTTTTTCCAGAACCGTTTGGAACGCCACGAGAAATTTACATGAATTTGGTAGGAAACAGAAAAATTCCGCCAGAATTCGTGCGGAATTTATCCGTCCCAAACGGAGCTGTATATACGAGTACACAGCACAGTACAGCGAGCTAATAGAGTAGCAGTGTTGAAGGATTCGGAAAGAGACTTGCCGCTTGCATTACACCTACTGACCGACACCTGCTCGATCGGCTGCTGCTCCTCGTGAGAGTGAAACGTCTCTCCTCTCCTCCCTGTTTCTCTTTCTAACCTACACCGTCAGGGCGATCCCGACCTCGGGTTGGGTAGACTATAACATGATGTTTGAAAATCTTACGAGTGTTAAAAGTTCATAAAAACTTCTTAAAAAATTATCAAACATTCGAGCTGAACAAAAAAACAGCTGACCCAGCTGACTCCGCGCCTGCTACACAGGATGAGAGGATCGGAGTAGATAAATACGGCGGCCGGGCACATGAGCGACGGTCCCATCGCCGTGTTCTTCGCTCTCCCTCCCCTCCCCCACCACACTTAATTGCATCTCCTTCCCTCTCTCTCACTCTTCGTTTCCCTCTCTTCCATCTCCTCAACCACTTTCTCTCTCTACAGTTACACACCTAGCTTGCTCTTGCCTGTCCGAGCTCGTTCGCTCACGGATCGATCCATTCATTCCGCCCTGTCGATCCAATTCCAATGGGCAAGAAAGGCCTCACCTCCATCTTCTCCAGGCTCGTCGACTCCCCCAGTGCCGCCGACTCGCCCTCCCCGCCGTGGCCGTGGCCGTCCTGCCGGAACCCCCAGACCACCTCCTTCCGCGAGGACGACCAGCCCTGCACCACTGCTGCTGCTGCCGTCAGGAGCCCCGCAGCCACGAGGCTCCGCAAGGTCGCCGGCGAAATGTACAAGACGGTCAACTCCGTCTACTTCGACTACTCCGCCGACGACTCCTGCTTCGGCGACGGCGATGAGGAGGGGCAGCGGGTGCTGGACGACGACAGCTGCTTCTCCACCACGACCGCGTCCGAGGAGTGGTCGGAGGCGGTGATCCGCAGGCTCGGCCGGACCTCCACCGACCGCTTCTTCTTCGACCCGGGGCCGCCGTCCAACTCCATCCTGGCAGCGGCCTCGCCGGGGAAGACACCGACGGAGGCGAAGGCAGCGGTGCTATCCGAGGACGACAAGCTCCAGGAGCCCTCGACGTCGCTGGTGGAGGAGAGCGTGGCGGTGGCGGTGGACTCGGAGGACCCGTACCGGGACTTCCGGGCGTCCATGGAGGAGATGGTGGCGGCGCACGGACTGCGCAGCTGGGAGGCCCTGGAAGAGCTGCTGGTGTGGTACCTCCGGATCAACGGCAAGCACAACCACGCGCTCATCGTCGGCGCCTTCGTCGACCTGCTCGTCGGCCTCGCCACGTCGCCGTCCGCCGCAGCAACCACCACAACGACGACGAGCAGCAGCAGCAGCAGCGCGAGTACTGCTAGTACCAGCACGAGCAGTACCTGTGGTGGTGATGTCACCGCTACCACCGCAACAATGGAGCAATGCGGCGGCGGTAATGGCATCGATGCTTTGTGCTCGTTTGCTTCGTCTGATCAGGAGGAGGAGGAGGAGGAGGCCGTCGTCGGGGAGGAGAAGGCAGGTGATCATCATCGGAGTAGCAATACACTTGCTTCTTGAAGTTCTGCATGCTTAATGATTAATTGGGTCAATCAGGCAACGATTAAAATTAGATCTGAGATCAATATACTGCGGCTCGGTTTAGTTTACATGCATGGTGTATCATAATTATTTTTCTCCTTTTTTTCTTGTTAATTTCCTTTAATTTCTTTTTATCCGGATATATTTACAACCTTTGGTATGTTGGAGGGATCCGATGCATGATAGTACATCAATTGTTAGGGCTCAATATAGGAGATGGTTTGTTTGACACTATTTTTTTGAAGAGCGGGCAGGAGGGCCGTCTATTTCATTAATTCTTCATTAATTTATTAATGAAGAAGGTAGCAGCCCAAAAATAGGCAGGTTTAGTAAAGCAATTTAAGAGCATGTACAATGCAGGTGCTTCGAAAAAAGCTTAGTAAATAAAAACTGATTTTTCTTATCACGTAGGATAGATAAGATACTTATTTCGTAGCATGGAAGATTGATTAGGCGCTGGTGCTAAACATGAGCTTAGGTATATAACTATATATAATAAAAAAATAACAATACAGCCATCTAAGTACTTACAAAAGACATACTTGCATTGAAGGAAATGACTTTAACATGGGTGCTTGTTGATGTTACTATATTCTCTCTCTTTAAGCAACTATGTATAAGCATCTTACATTATACATGTCCTAATTATATGGTATGGAATGCTCCAAGCATTTGGCACCCACGAGGTCTAAGCTCTGTCTTCCTCCTTTATCATTGCAACCAGGTCCACAGGGAGACTGCCCTCTTATGGAATATTCTATTATTATGCTCCTTCCAAACTTCTCGTGTGATTAGAATGGCCACCGTACCTATCACCTTTCTTGGGAGACCTCTCATAGTGTTGATCTTTGCCCACCAATCTCCAGTGTTCTAGCTCTTTACCCAACCCAACTAATTGGCCATCAAATTCCATACTCTTGGCGAGTATCTACTACCTTGGCACACTTCAATCCAACGGTAGCTACCAGCTTAAACACCAATTTATATATCATAATGGTTTTTTTCCAATATCAATCCTGCATGCATGATTTTTAGACCAGTGAACTCCTCTTCTTTCCTTTTTTTACTATCTTTCTAGTTTTAATCACATTTGCCGTGATAGACTAGTACTCCACCCACTAATCACGACTACAATAGTGACATGCTCGGTCACGTACCGACCGCTGGTTACCAGTGCTGGTTACGTCAATCACTCGAATCTCGCACGAAGTCGCCTATTTGCCGCTGGGAATACGCGCACAGTGACATGCTTGACCGGCTGGTAGGTAGCACGGATCGACGCTGAGGCTTGGGACATATTTAATGCGCAGCACCATCGCTAGCATGTGGCTGTGTGTACGCGCATAGCACATTACTACCAAACTCGATGGATTAGTGATGCGATTAGACGGAGTACTCGCGCATTACGCGTGTGCTGCAGCCTGGACATGTTCTTGCTAGTCGATAGTGCTGGTGTATGAGAATCCGGTGCGGAACTAGAACGAATTTGATCACGGTTTACTATTTCACTATACAGATAGCGACATATGAAATTTTCAAGCAATATTGTACTAAGTCGCTGCCTAGGACAACTCCAGGGTATACAGTTTTTGGGCTACGAGGAACACATATGGTATATATAAGTTGATCCCCACTAAATTGTTTTTTTGAACCTGGTGTCAAAGTCCTTTGACACCGGGTAAACCAACTTGGTTCCGCCCCTGATGAGAATGTGACCATGGATGCGGTTCTTCAATGGCAAAAATTAGACGGAGTCGAACCAATGCTTTTTGGAATGAAATAGCAAAAGTAGTCTCTGTGCGAACGAAATAGCAAAAATAACAATCCATACCGTGAGAAACCATCGCGACGGCAGGCGACCTATCGCAAACTGGGACGGCGGCAAGTCGCCTGTCACGCTGCCACCTGAAGTGCTCCCAGAGCACAGCAGGCAACACATGTCGCCTGCCTATCCATCTGTGGTGCTATTTTTACATCTCGTAAGAGAGACGGTTAGATGTGCTATTTGGTCGCCAAAACACGCCAAGCTAGCTAAAAACTGCCGGTACTACTGGTACGCACAAACCGCAGGTAGCACCGTGGTACAGTACATTCTCAAGTCCATTGCTCACTGTACCATGATCGATTTTGATTTTTGAATACCCTTTTTTTGTACGGCGTCGTCCTCAAAAGGCCCGGATCGTTTTGAAATTGAACGTACTGGTAGGCTAGTGCGGTACAATTTTCGAAAGTTTGCTAGGAAATCCACGCATATTCGTCGGGAACACCGATCGAAATGGTCAAACAATAAGCTGCTCTTCGCTTTCCGATCCCCGTGCGGGGGATGGACGAGGTCGATCGGAAAGATTCTTCCATGGATAACGCACGCTAGCTTCCATTGCACTGCAGCTAGCTTACGACTATCAGGGCGAAGCTTCTAAAACCAGTCACTGCCATGCATCTGTATGTACGCCATTTTTGGTCTCGTCGTCCTCGATCGACACGTATAAATCTTTTCTCCCATTTTAAGGTACCCGTTTAGTGCTTGTTTTACATCGTTCAAGACTGGCCAAAATCTTGCATTGTAGTGCTAGTACTTTACTGGTATTCAAGCTTGAAGAATAGAGTACTACTCCACAGTGGACCATACTGGTATACTACAGATTGGGATCCTCCGCATCGAAGTATTCAATACAGATGACCTACAATACATGGCATTAAGAGCGATCTACTACTTCACCTTCGATTATTCCATTTGAGAAATACTAAGAATTGGCTCGGGGAAAACCTGCAGGGGTAGGATTGGCATCTTCTGCCATTGCATTGGCAATGCCAGAGGAGCACATCGTCGTGACATTCGGTAGATCTAAGCCGTCGGATTCATGATACAGTGATGCTACAGTGTTTTGGCCCGTACTAGTATACTCCGGATAGTGCTAGTACTTTACTAGCTAGTATTCAAGCTTGAAGAATAGAGTACTCCACAGTGGACCATACTAGTATACTGCAGATTGGGATCCTCCGCATCGAAGTATTCAATACAGATGACCTACAATACATGGCATTAGGAGCGACCTCCACCGTCTGATCAAAAATCAAAGGTCGAGATCAATAGCCACAGTATCTCTGCTGCAATAGTTCGCTACAATACATATTTTCCTGTTATTACACTGCTTTGCTATCGTGCACTGCAGAGCACTACTCACACGCTCACACAAAAACACTGTTCACAAAGTAAACTGCAATAATGCAGAGGGTCCGAATCCACTGTACAACTGCTTCACCTCCGATTATTCCATTTGAGAGATAGTAAGAATTGGCCATGGGAAAACCTGCAGGGGTAGCTAGCCTAGTATAATTGGAAAAACGGCGGTAAACACTAGAATTAAATAGGGGGGCGTGCAGGCAGGAGTAGTAATTGCCCTGTCTGTGTCACTGTCCGTGTGTAAGTGAGGGCAAGGCTTGCATCGGATTTAGGGCATTTGAGCCTTTCAAGGGCTGACATCTACTAATTGCTGGTGATCAGCAGCTGCTGCTTGAATTTTGTGAAGCATCGGTTTCGGTGGCACATTCAAGGCCGTCGAGCCCAAAACGAAACAGATCGAGGCTCCAGCCTCCATGGCTGCTACTGCCACCTCAATTTTGTAACCCCCAGCAAGAATTGAAATGAGTGACTCTTTAAAACCGTATTGGTAGGAGTGAAAATAGGACAGATAATTCCTGCCCATGCTTTATCTGAAAAATATCTGGCCGAGGTACTATTTTTTAGTAATATCCGCATTAGTATTCGGGAAATCTCATGAAATATGGATTAGAATATGAGAAGAGCAATATCCGATCCGTATTTTATAAGATATCTGATAAATATCAATATCTTTTAATATCCTCTTTGGTTTTCTAGTGATTGACTAATATATAATATGAAATTATATTTGATTATGTTTATGTTGCATGCTAATTAGGACAAATTATTCTCCAATAGGGAGGGTAATTTGACACTTTCCTAGGTGAAGTTATATCTTTTCTTTATCTGCACACAATCCGCCAAGTTATCTGTGACCGATTTGAATTCGATCCGCACATGCACTGTGACTGTATCCTGAAAAATCCGTATTCGGTGTATCCATATCCGACTCCAAATCTGGGGGTAAAAATAGGGGTTAGAATACGGAAAGAGCAATATCTGACCCATTTTGACCCCTACGTATTAGCGTAGAGCTGTCACCGTGGATCATGCGAAAACCACACGCACATGCAAATTAAGCTCTAAGAATGGCGACGTGATTGCATATACTCCCTCTGCTTCCAGTTCAAAAATATACAATGTTTTAGAAAGTGTGTTGTCAAACTTTAGTATGATTAGAATAATCAATATAATAATTTTGCATTACTTGTGAACATATACATATAAAAAGTAATAGTCAAAGTTATATGTTAATTGGAGACCATACTAACAACCAAAACATCGTATATTTTTATTTTTAAACAGAGAAGTACTGTGCATCATCCACGTGAACAGAGGACGTGAGCTCCAAAAAAATGAAATTGTGAGTATAAAAGTCAATGCAGCGATCTTGTTGAGTTAATGAATGCAACTCGGTTGCTTTGGGATTAACATGTTTAACCGGGCCCGGAGAGTAGATCACCTCGTTGAACTGAACTACACGTGGCTGGACCGGGATCCGGCCTGACCCCCGCCACACAAACGATCCGACGAAAACAAGAAAGGAAAGTTGAACTGGACCCTAAAAGGCCCAATGTCAGTGAGCCATGGCCTCTATCCACACATTGCTGGCCCAGAAGAATTCTTCACTTGCGAAACGTACCCCACGTAGATGCTGCTACTGCCACCGGCCAGGGAGGAAACGTATACGTAATTCGTATGATGGCTACGCTATATATTAAGTTGTAGGTATTGACTGAGCTTAATTAGTGCAATTTAGATTAGGCGATGGTCCATATTGCACTTTGCTAAACTCTAAGGAAATTATGCTACTAATATGCCCTCTTTATCGTATTGAGTTTGCAATTCTTTCAAGGCTAGCCTCCTATAGTTTGTTTGAAGCTCCGTCACTGGGTATGGCCCCTTGATTTGTAGAATTGTAGAAATAGTTTTAGATTTCTTTAAAGGTTAGCTTTTCTAGTTTTGTTTTTCTATGGCGAGTTTTCAATCAGAATCTTTAACTACGATAGGTTCTATCTGACCGACTGATCTGGAAGAAGATAGCTATCGACGCATATAGTAGAGCGAGAAAAGTACATACTGTGTGAGATCCATTAGGCAGTTGAGCAGTATATATAGGAGGATGCCCGTGATGCAAGCAAGAAAGTACCTACTAGATCGGTACAGTGAAACGTTCGCTAAAAACAAATAGTGCCACAGACACGAGGGCTAGCTCCGGGGACACACACACAATGAGAGAGCGCGGAGTCTAGACGTGAACAGTCGCAAGTTGTACGTACATACGTACGAAAGCTATCTCACGAGATCTAGGGTCTATATGGGATGGTTTCCGTTTCGACTTTGTGCTCGGGAAATGAATGGCTTTCTTCAGCTGCTTTTCTCAAAGTTGGAATCCGTTTACAACGTGCGGAAGTCGAAAGTCGCCCGAGGGCAACTTCCCGCACCTTCGGCGGGATTGTCTTTCGAGATTGCTCTTAGAGTTGAGAGTTATTTACTCGCCTCTTGCCAATGAACAACCCCCCTCCTCCTCCAGAATCGTAACCCTAGCCGCCTGCCCGCCTCCTCCTCCCGTGTCGGCGGCAACGCCACCCCCCTCTGCAGCCGCCCTCCTCCTCCCTCGTAGGCGTCACTCTTCTCCTCCTCCCCCACCGCCGCCTCCTCCCCGCCGCCTCCTCCCTTCCCAGCCACGCCACGCCTCCTCCTCCCATGCCGGCACCACCCTACTTCTCCTCCTTCCGATGCCGCCGTCGCCCTCCCTCCTCCTCTCGCGCCAACACTACCCTCCTCCTCCTACTATCGACACCGCCCTCCTCCTCCCCTGCAGTCGCACTCCTCCTCCCGCACCAGTGCCGCCCTTCTCCTCCTCCTTCTGATGTCGTCGTTGCCCTCCTCCCGCACCGCTGCCACCCTCCTCCTCCTCCCTCTCCTCTCGCCTCCTCCTACGACATCACCCTGTTGCTCTCTTGTCGCCGCCGCCGCCGCCCTCCTCTTCCCGTGTGGGCGCCGTCCTTCTCCTCCTCCTTCTGATGCCGTTGGCGCTCTCCTCCCTCCTCTCGCGCCGGTGCCGCCCTCCTCCTCCCCAGCCATCGCCGTCACCCTCTATCCTCCTCCCGCTCCGCCGCCCACCTCCTCCCAATATCGCCAACTGTTTCATTTTCTTTTAATTATTATATTTTGTTTTTTCTGATATAGATGAATTATTTATGTAATCATTGAATTGATTACTTGTGTAATCTAGAAATTAGATCAATTATCGTTAATCACCGTCAATTGTGTTACTTGTCGTTAAGATTCACTAGTGTCCGAATTATCGTTAATTGCCATCAATTATCGTTAAACGGCATCAAACGAGTCATCATTTACCTCAGAGACATTTCGGCATTTTCTAACTCACAATCTTCAGTTAGCCTACCTAAAAATCAGACTGCCAACCCCAAACATCTTCCCATTTAGTGCAGTAGTAAACTGGTTTTCAGAAAAGCTCCGGCCCCAGCCACCCTGAACTTTGTCACGTCACAAAAGCTAGCATGGCTTCTACATGCTTTCCCAACTCCCAAACTCTCAGACAGCTTGATGTAACGTAACTTAGCTACGATCGATCCCCTCCTCGAAAATTGCAGGGAAAACATACCCCAAGATCGTACGTGACGCTTGTGTGTTCCGCGATGGAAAACGTTTCAGTACCTACAGGCTACACCTCCGCAGCACGGACACACAGACACCACATTACAATTAGGCCACAATTAAGTTCCCTGAAACCAAAAGTCTCGCATATATGTACCACACAGTCCCAACGATGACTAGCAAAGCCTCATATAACCTGAACGCACATCACATACATAGTTATTTGGCCATAAACTCTACTTGTGAGCCAGTAATTAACAATTACAGCACTTGTTCATGGACCTTCATGCAAAACCAAAGGCCCATGCATCTGACACAACTAAGCTAGCACACTCCTACGTGAAAGATGAAACACACTAGAACACTAAGGAAACTCACAAGAAAAACAAAATCAAAGAACTGAACTGCTGAAATCAAGCACATGACTACTACTAGTCTAGTAGTTACATCCTCTCTCTGTCTCTTTTGAGCTTTTTTACTACTGGTACTAGCTTTTTTACCATTCTCCTCGGAGATCCTATCACCTGCCGGTAACCTCACCTGATCGACATGCGCGATGCGTACACCAGGTGGTGCCAGGATCTCGAGACTGGTCCCACCATGGTGGCACGCGCGTACGCCCTCACTCAGCGCCGGTACTGGTGGTGCGCCGGAGGCGCGGCGAGCTGAGCGCAGACCTCGGCGAAGGCGGTGAGGATGGCGGCGTGGTGGCAAGGCGCGTTGAGGGCGAGCAGGCGGCGGAGCATGCAGCGGAGGTCGTCCCAGTCGCAGAGCCCCATCTCCACCACCATCTGCACCATGCTCTCCCGGAAGTCGGCGCGCGGGTCCGACGACTCCTTCTCCACCGCCACCCCGACGTCCTCCTCCTCCTCCGCCGCCGCCGCCGCCTTCTCCGCGTACCTCTTCTTCTTCTTCGTGCTCAGCTGCCTCTTGGCCACCGGCGGCGAGGCCGGCGGCACCTTGGTGGGAGGATCTTGTACTTGCTGCTTGGTGGCGCCGTAGCCATGGGAGTGGGTGGAGTAGTTGGAGGAGGAGTAGTTGGTGGTGTAGGTGGCGGCGGAGGAGGAGGAGAAGGAGGCGGTGGAGGACGACGAGGGGAAGAAGGACGACGACGAGCGCGAGGCGCTTCGTGCCGGCACCGGCTTACTCAGTAATGGCTTGAGGAAGGACGGCAGGCTGAGCAGCCTCGGCCGGCGCGGGCGGCAGCTGCACCCGGTGTCGACCACCGGCACGTGGCGGCGCCGGCCCACCGGGAAGTGCCTGCCGACGCCGACGCTCCGGCGCGCTCTGGCCGACATCGCGAGCTGCCCGCAGCTGGGAGATGGACAGAAACGGCTAGGTAGCTAGCTAGCTAGAATACCAGAATAGATAGCTTTGCAAGGATTTGCTTTGTAGATGGGGGTGGCTGTATAATACTACCAGACGGGGAGCGATTAATTGCGTGCACGGTAGTGTGTTTGTGTGGTTTTGCAACTCGCAATCTCGCATGCAACGTGCACGAGTATTTATTTTCTCAGTCGGGCTAGTTTTAAGTCTGAAATTTTCTTAAATTTAAATCACTTATTGTGACAATTAGATTTGTATAAAGATTAATGTGTTATATGAGATTTATGTACATATTGATGTGTCATATGATTGAATATTGATCCAATAGTTACAACAAGTGACTTAAATTTAAAAACATTTCAGACGACTTATGAATAGACAGTCCCTTATTTTCTTGTGGGTGACGGTGATGAGGATCATGTAGTTTATATACTCCATCCGCTCATAAATGTAAAATTACCATTAGATTTGTTGTGAGAAGTACTCTTGGAATATAATATTTTTATATTTTAAGCTTATGTATTACTATAAAAATTGATGAGTAAAGTTATTTATTGAAACCGTGTCTTATCCCAGAAAGGGAGTATATATATTTTGATTTGACTAGGATGAGGGGTTAAATAATTAGGGGATTGGTGGGGTTTAGTTGGGCCATGTGGGGATCCTTCGCCCATGGTGGGGCTCACCACCTTTCCTCCTCCCTGCCATGCCAATTGTGTTGACTTTGACCGTCCTCATCACTAGGTAGCTCTTGCTTTGCTCTCGGCAATGCTTACTAGTATGCATTTTTTTTTAGGTTTTTAATTCCCTTCCTGGTTTCCTTTGCTTTTAAATTCAATTATTTGATTTGGTGATTCAAACTCAAATATCATTTTAATTTAATTTCAGGTTTCTTGACTTTAACCATTTTGCCTTCATTAATAATTGATTTGCTATTCTTAAGTCGTCTGAATTTTTTAAAAATTTAAGTTAATTGTTGTGATCATCGGATTTGTGTGATCATCGGATATGGCGGACAAAACCTTTTGTCCAAGTAGCACTAGAGCAAGTGTTATCTTTTATACCACCTCCTCTTGCAAGATGGCATCGCCACCCTTCATCTCAAGGGCAGCCAACGGTTCACACACGCTGGACTGTTCTTAGGCTCACTGGTTTCTTTGTGTGGAGGGAATTAAACCCAACAAATTAACGACTTAGTGTGAAATCACTCGATCCCGTTGTTGTCTACCTAGTCATAATTTGATGGGTTTCGGGCATGGTTGACGTGCACATGCCGTGTGAACTACACCCATGTACATGTGCTCAAATTTTGTATTCGTAATGGTGTGAAAAATGCACTTAAATTACTACTTGTTTTCTTTACGAAGGAAGCTTCTCCCCTCCTGGAATTCTCAATAAGAAATTTGGCCGAGGAATACATATACATTGTACACATGACTTTGCAACCGGTTAGCAGATGCGAACTCACCGTTTTCGTAGACTTGTTATCTGCACGTCTGACGACTACGCGTGCAGCCCTTACTTGAACGCAGCGGCGGATCGAGAAGAAAAACAACCGGGTGTCTCCGTATATATCATCACATGTGTCTAAAGTGAAGTGCATATCTATGTATGTATAGACTTTGATAAGGTAAAATAAAATCTGATCCAGTGTCATGTACACCACCAAGTCTCACTTGAATCTGCCCATGCTTGAACCCGACAGTGCTTGTTTCTATCCACAAATTAAATACAACAATGGAGCAGCTCTATTATAGTAGTACAGTAGTTAGTACGTGGTACATGATAACTCTAGCTAGCAAATAATACTAAGAACAATTTCCCTCGTTGCAATCACAATTTATAGAAGTATTAATTTACGTTCTAGGCGGTGTGAATCGTCTTGCTAGCCAGATAGAGATCGATAGCAACTGGTACTACTACTACTAAGACGACGACGACTAAACGTTGGCGATGCCTACAAGTTACGGCCGCAAAAACCGCAAGCCAAGGATCGGTACATGGTGAGACAGCAAATTATTCCTTGCAAGCAAGGACTAAGCTCCCCCGTGCGCCATTAGGGTGCAGAGCACCGGCTCCACCCGTCACATTTGTAGTACCCTAACTACTACTTGTGTATAATTATTGTTATTTGGACAATATTATTCAGTAGTGATGTAACGTTTTCAATGTATTTTATAAAAAAAATTTCTAGTTACGCATGAATTTGAATTGCACAAAATTGATCGATGTATGTTCGGTAAATTTATCTTGCGTTAGCTTTAACCTTAGCGTATCCCCTCTATTTTTAACCTTAGCTTTAACGTTTTCGTTGATATTGTTGCAATCACACGCCTAAATTACTACTGGTTCATTGCTACGCCTAAATTACTATTAATTAAACATGTATGATATTGTTGACCTGATCATTTTTTTTTCTAGATCCGTCGCTGCACGCAGCGGTCTATGATGCGAGATGGCACCGCACGTCCGCACGTCTGCACGTCGCGATTCTTCGTTCTGGAGACTTTGCGATCGTTTGATATTGTTGCAATCACACGCAAAGCATGCATACCCACGAGAGATCAAGAGGAGAGGCCGGAATCTGGCAGACAGTCTAAATTACTATTAGTTCATTGCTACTACTTGTTTAAGTGGGCCTCTGGAAACTTGGTCTTTGGGCAACCTTTTGTACGTCAAATAAATATTAACTACTACTACTACAGGTAGTACCATTTTACTGCATAGTACATGTAGTCATGTATGTATGCATGTCACGTACGTACGTGCTTATGTGTCAACGTACTCACGCTTGCAAAGGAGCTAGAAATGAAAAAAAAATGTAGGAAGCGCCGTGTATAGGAGTATTTTTGGGGCCGTTAGCGCAATTTTGAACTGAAATAGTAAAAATAACTCATCGCGAGTGAATTAGCAAAATTAACAGCTTACGGTAGACGGACTGCCGCGTGGTAGAGGCACTACGTACTGGCCCTGCTGTCCATTTTGTGTCATCGATCGGTAAAATAAGGAGGTAAGGAGGGCCATCGATCTCAGGGCAATAAACTTCAGGTAATTGGTTGGTCGATCTTTAATTAATTCATGATCCAGCTAGCTTATACTCGCTACCGTTCACAAAAACAAGTTGTTCTGAACATTGACGTGGTCCCCAAACGGTAATTTTGACCGCTAATAATGTTGTAATATATAATAAAATTATAATATTACGAAAGTACCTTTCGAGACGAGCCTACATACGTGATTTTCATGTATCTAATATAAATATTTAAAAAGATACTGATAAACCAAAGTGTTTAAAGTTTGATTTATACGCATTCTAAAATGACTTGTTTTTTTTTGAACGGGATGGATTATATGCTACGAAAATGTACGGAAAGACTCAAAACATTTCATTTGACTCTGTGTTGTTACCTCCGTCGATCGGTATATATATATATATATATATATATATATATATATATATATATATATTACATGCAGCACAAGTAGGGTCCCGGAGTACGTGTACTAGTACTCTAGTATATACCTATGTATACCGATTGACTGACTAGATCAAAGCACAAAGTACCAACTAGACTGACCATGATCTGGGTTTAATAGGGTAGCAACTCTGGAGGTTTTGGCCTAAATGGCCCCATTGCCATTTCGTGTGTTTTTGACAAAGGTAGCGTCTTTCGTGTCGTATTGCCAAAAATAAGCACAGACATGCTGCTAGACGACATGTGTGTATTTCCGTGCTTTCGTATCAATCTCGCCCGCACGCCCATATCCCAAACAAAGGATGTGCCGACACGTGTTGCCTCCGTGCTCCCACGCCAGGACAGCGTCGCCTCCGCACGCCCACCGCTCGGACCGCACACGTGTCGCCTAGAGAAGCCGCGTCCACGCGCCCTCCGCCCGGACAAGACGCGTCCGCACAAGTGTCGCCCAGAAAAGCTCCTCCGCACGCCCACGCCTGGACTAGCCGTGTGTCGCCCGGCCGGCCGGCTCTGCCGGTCCCTCCTTGCCCGGACGTGCCACGCCGATCCTCCTTGCCCAGGACGCCTTCACCACCTCCGCTTTATTCCCCATCGCCTTCCATCACTGTCCTCCTCATTGACATCCATCACTTTCACGCTTTATTCCCTGTCGCCATCCATGTCTCTGCATGCATATGCATGCATGCAAGCCTCGCACGTAGGAGGGAGTATGATTCCTCCCATCGCAGCTATAAATTCCGAGGCGCTAGCGAGACGGTTTGCAAGCTCTCATCCTCGCTCGTTCGCAAACTCTCATTCTCACTCGCTCACTTTCTCATTCTCGCTCGTTCTGTCGATTTCGTTTTTGCAGATAATTAAGCATTATTTACACGGTCATTAGCACATAATTTTTTTTCTCATACGTATTTTTTATATTAATTATGTAGTTAGTTAATTAGTCATAGTTAATTAGTTGTAATTATTTAGACATAATTAATTTATTCATTTTCAAATTTTTGTAATAAAATTTGTATGAGTTTATTAGTCATAGTTAAATTAATCTTACGTAATTAATTAGTTGTAATGATTTAGACATAGTTAATTAGTTGTGAATTAATTAGTTATTGTTAGTTAGTTAATTAGTCGTAAATAATTAGTCGTATTTCATTAAGTATTATTTAATTAGTCATAATTAATTTAGTGCCCTTATTAAGTCGTAATTAATTTAGTGGCCTTATTAAGCTGTAATTAATTTTTTGTAATTAATCTGTGGTGATAAATTAGTCGTAATTATTTTAGTGCTATTTAATTCATTGTAATTAATTTAGCCCTGAATATGTAGTTGTCATTATTAAATCATAATTATTCATTTATAATTTATTTGTGGCAATTAATTAGTCCTAATTAATTTAGTGGTATTGAATCACTAGTATCAATTTGGTTACAACTAATTTAGTCGTAATTAATTAGTGTATATTAATTTGTTGTCTCTATTTAATCATAATTTTTAATTTCTAGTAATTTATCGTTATTATCAATCTATTCACTAATAATCTGTCTCTTTCATCTCTTGCAAGCCATGCCTCTACCGAAACTTCTGGAACCCTTCTACGATGAGAATCATCGGTGCAAATCGCGGATCACCGGGGATGCGGATGGCCCTCCACCCCCGTGCTTGGGTCCATGAGGGGTTACTTGCAGCTCGACGCTCGTTATATCCCAATCCTTCGAGACATGGGCTTGTTGCCCTTTGCGAGACTACTCTCAGACGGACACTATTTCACCCTGGACGATAGTCTGATGTCGGCACTTATCGACAGTGGAGACCCGAGACGCACATCTTCCACTTTCAGTGGGGTGAGATGACGGTCTCTCTCCAGGACGTCTCATTCTTGACCGGTCTCCCGATCAGGGGTGAGCCACTTGTTCCAGGGCATCCGTCGACGGACTGGAAGGCTCGGTTGGGGCATCGGTTCAACATACCTGTCTTGGACAGTGCCCGTGGTGTCCCTCGGATTTAGCTGAGAAATTTTAGCCAATGCCCGAAGGATGCATAGAACGAGGTTGTTAGAATACACCTCGTCGCTTACCTTCTTCATCTCTTTGGTTTGGTCCTATTTCTCACTACACAGGACGATTGGGTGTACCCTAACTTCATTCATATCGCCGAGTCTTTGGCTGCACGGAGGCTGGGGCTATGCCTCAATACAGTTGGGGACCAGCCATCCTTTGTGCCACATACAGGGGGTTGTGTGAAGCTTTGCGGCGTGACACCAGTGTGAAACCGAGCCTTATCGTCTGCTACGTGCTCCTGCAGCTGTGTAGTTGGCAGCACTTCCTTGTTGGGCGGCCCTCCTTCGATAAAGTAGTGCACCCGTTCCCTGGGTTGCACAACCCGATAGATAGGCCCACTATGGACTACCAGTAGACTGTTGCCTAGTTACGCTGGTCCAAGGATAGACCGGCAAGGTGTTACTTATTGTTTCACAACGAGTTTGAGTCGTTGCACGACAACGACATCATATAGGCTCTATGGAGCTCAGATTTTGTGAACACGATAGCGCCACACGGGCTATCCGTGCAATGCACACAGGACGCCGGATTACGGGTGACGACCTGCCACCTAGTGTTTACTCATATGGTGGAGCCTTATGTGTCGCGACGTGTAATGCGACAGATTGATTTGTACCAGCTTGTGCCCCTCCCGACGATAGGATCCTGCAGCGAGGAGTCTACTTGTGAGTCTAGCTCTATCCGAGTAATCACTACTACAAAACATGTCATAATAGACGGTTCATCATAGACGGTTCTTTTGGAACCGTCTGTGTTGTTATATCACAGACGATTCCTTTTGAAACCGTCTGTGATACATCATTATCAGCGCATTCGTTCGTATAAGAACCGTCTGTGAAGTATCACAGACGGTTCATCATACCAACCGTCTGTGATGAGGTAGTTATCACAGACGGTTGGATTTAACAACCGTCTGTGATTTAGATTTTACCATGGCTTGGAATTTTTCTTACTCTCTGATTTTACCAACCGTCTGTAATGAGTTCATTATCACAGACGGTTTGTATTAAGAACCGCATGTGATGTGTCATCATAGACGGTTTTTGTATGGAACCGTGTGTGATTCGCAGCGCGGGAGGCGGGAGTTCGAAAAATTTTGAACGCGTGCGCGGGAGGCAAAGTATTTTGACGCCGTCCTTATATATTATAGCTACCCCAACGTTGTCTTCCTCTCCTCGGCCCCTTACACCTCAAGCCGCTCTCATCCTTCCTTCCTCCTCCTTTGCTCTATCGGTGCCGCCTCCTCGACCCGCAGCCTCCGACCTTAACACAGCGCCACCACGCAGCTACCCGCCGCCTCCTCCTCTCGCCCCTCCTTCCCTTTTGGTTCCATATTGAGTATTATTTATCTTTTGATGTTTTGCTTGATGTGGTTTGTTCTATGCATGAAAAGGGGGTGAAGCCGCTAGTGGGGTTCTTGGTGATGATGTATGCTAAGAGAGGTGGATGTGAAAAGGAGGAGGGAAGGAAGGATCGAGCCGGCCAAGGTCCTAAGGTTGTATTCCGGTTATTGCTGCTGGTGGAATTGTACATGGCATGGTGTGCTACACAATGTGTGCTGGTGGGTTCTTGATGATCATGTTTGGGTGTGCTAGATAGCCTGGTGCTCCACATTGTGCGCCGCAAACAACGTTCTATGTAGAATGGAAACAACGATGCCGATTTTTTTGCAATACAAAAACTATCACAGACGGTTCTCAACAAGAACCGCTCAGGATAATTATTATCACGACGGTTCTTGTTAAAAACTGTCTGTGAAAATGGACTATCACAGACGGTTTTGAACAAGAACCGTCTGTGATTGTAATTATCACAGACGGTTCTAGTTAAGAACCGTTTGTGATAGCTATTTTCACAGACGGTTTGAAAACCGTCTGTGATGAACGCCTGTTATCACAGACGCATAAATACAGACGGTTCACAAAACCGTCTGTGATGACGGTTTAGAACCGTCTGTGATGACGTTTTTTGTAGTAGTGAATGTTTACACTTCATACTTACATCTGTTGTTCGAACATCAATCCTTCTCGGATACAGTCAATCGAGGGTGGGCCAACATGCTGAGGACTGGCAAGCAGTCCAGCATGAGTGGATTACGGCTTGGACGGAGACAGCGACACATCGAAATTCTCGCAGAGCAGCGACCGTATGATGTACAAACATACCGTCAGTACATCAAGTGGTACATACCACGGCTGCGCACCAGACTCACCCGTCCTCCACTAGAGCGTCTGGAGCAGGTGACACACCAGGAGAGGCACTGTCACTTATTTGATCGACACACTGCTTCGCAGCGTGATGACATCGTAAAACACTTACGACCTTTGCTCGTTTGATTGATGATATTTGTATTATTTGTTACTGAACCAGTGTTGTCTGTCACTTCAGTTCGAGCGGTTGCAGCGGATCGCAAGCGCATCAAAGATCACCATCCGCAGGGTTTTGAGCACTTTGAAGTACATCATAGCGGAGTCAAAGAATGTAATAAAGAATATGAGCTGCGGTCGTTCGAGAGACGACATCCTACATGCCGCGCACCGAGTGGACCGACCGTGCTCACCTGCGTTGGGTGTGCGGCAGCACTGCGTCCAGGCGGGGGACGCGCGGAGGGGGCATGTCCAGGTGCGAGTGCGAACGAGACACGTGTAGGGCGGAGAAGCAACCGGGCGAGGGGCGCATGGATTGGCGCGTCCACGCGCGCACCGCACGAACAAACCCTGTCTAGGCTAGGGGCGAGCGGAATTGCACACGTGGTGGCGTGAGGCACGTCCGGGCTATCATTTTTGGCAATACCACGTGAGGAGAACTATATTTGTAAATACCAATCAGAACAGTGCCATTTAGACAAAAATTGGCAACTGTGTAACTGTAAAAATACAGTAGCAGTAGCTAGTACTAACCTGGATAGAATCGGACCCAGACCGGACGGCCCGGTCAAGATAGCATGCATGCAGCAGCAGCAAGCTGAAGCAGCAGAGGTGCAGGCACGGGAAATTCCATCGGGATCCGAGGGGACAGCGGAATCGAATCCGATCCTCCGTCTCGGGTTCCATGGGAATTCCACAGTGTGGAGTAATTAGCTTCGAACAAATCCAAGTACAGTATTAGTAGGAAGATGCAAGTAACATAAGCGAAAAGGCTCAGCTCCAAGCCTCCAAAGCTCTCACATGAAGCTATGCACTACGACACTAATTATCTCTACTACTCCATTAGCTAGCAAAATCTCTGTACCTGTACTAGATCGTGGAGATCCTACAAGACATTGTACCAACGGTGAGCCAACTCTGTGTTTCATCGGGGTGAGCGCGGATCCGTATTCTCTGGGTTACTACACAGAGTTCACTGTGTGAACAGTATTTTATGATACGATAAACGATGTAACGATGGATCTCGTCCTTCTTCTTTTTGACTGGACAATAACATCCATCGTAATGCCAATACACTGTAGCATACTGTTTTACTGCACAGAATACCTCTCAGGAGGAGGGTGAGCACACATGCATACACAGTGCGTGCAAGATCGATGCCTCGGTACGTACGTATCCACTGCGGAGTATTCATACATAAGCAGGCAAGGACGTGTGGTAAACAAAATAAAAAATGTTGGAGCAGTGGTCAAATTAAACATGTCAGTGGGCCTCTCTCCCCAGCTGCAGTGCAGTGCATTGTTGCTGCTGCATTCATCAGATTCAAGCAGCAGCGGCGGCAGATGGGTTTTCTTGGCTCCAACTCCATCATCACAGGAGCAGTGCAGCTAGCGGTCCAGCCAATCGAAAAGCTCAGCCAGTCTCAGATGATGGTGGTGGTGGTGGGCCAGCCGGCCCAGGCCCATCCCCGACCAAGCCTAGCCTGCGGTCAATAGTCAAAATTGAGCTAGGGACTTGAGGTAATTAATTATTATTACCGCACTCGATTTACTTTCACCACAACCTTAGCTATTAGCTATGACGTGTGTTTTGCACAAGACAGAGCTCATCGGTGTTATAGCATTTGCTAGTTGGTTTTTCGCCGCTAGCTTGTTGTTAGGGTGCTACGGGCCTGCGAGGTATGTCTAGTTGCGAGTTCTCTCTCGCCTAAGGTGTTCCTCCGTGGGTGTAGATGTACTCTTTTTGTTATCTTATTTTCTCGTGTTTTATCAATGTAAAGGGAAAAAAACTTTTGCCACAACCGAGTCTCCATTCTGCATTAGCATTGCCACTCGATCTATGTAATGGAGTAGTGCTAGACCACTAGTACACTAGTACCATCATGCATGCCCCTTGATCTTGCATTCTTGCTCTATCTTCATGTCTCTTTTACCCAAATCATGGTTCTTGCCGGTACATGCATGTGCAGTGCATGCAAGAACCAAGATCATGGCTAAGCCTCAGAGATGTTACCGTATTGCTACCTGGTAATTCGACAAAACATGGGCGCAGTGCAGATCAAACATGCAGCTGGGAACCCTATTATCATGCATGCTCCCTTCAATTAAGTTCGTCAGGAAAGAGCCATCATCGCTTCAAGCTAGCTGCTATATTCAGGAAGCAACTCTTGTCTAAATCATGGATGCTATCTCTCTGATCCTTTTTGTGCGCCGGCCAGTCCGGCCGGAGATCGAGGAGAGGCAATCATTGCAGTTTTGCAAAACGAGGTTCACATCACATGCTTGCAGGTTTCGATGTTTATCCCCCTAGCAGCGTGCAAACCGCTGAACATTCTCCCAGAGATTATAATCCTTCAAGGGACCGACCTCAATCTCGGATGTTTTTGTTCCTGGTTACTCGCACAGGTAGGCCCAGAGAATTATTGGCTAGAATGATAAATCATGTCGGGTTTACCGTTGGGGTATACATAAGTTACAGTCCCTTGGACTATTCAGATAGATCAAATACTCAAATTCACTGCAAATGGACTTTTGCACTTGATTGTGTCGCTGTATTTGTTCATAATTTGGTTCTGTTTAGATGGTCTTTTGCCTTTTGGGTGATTGCTTGAATGCTCGGCCATGCAGCTAGCTGAAAGCATACAAGTCTTTGCACAGTTGCATGTTCTGTACACTGCATATGTACATCATACGCACTGTAAAATTGGCCGACCTCTTTCTGGTAACTCAGTTATTACAGCGTGAGCGAAAAATAATTTTATAGGACCTGGTCACAATTCTATCAGTGTAGACCCATTCTACCGCGTGACATGTGTCTTTTCACGAATCTCAAAGCGCACAGCTTAATAAATCACTGATGTGAATTTTCACGAATTAAATACTGAAGACTAGCATGTCATGCTTTGAGATTCGTGAAAAGACACGTGTCACGCGATGAAATAGGTCTACACTGATGAAATTGTGGACCAGATCCTATAAGATTATTTTCCCCGTGAGCAGCCACCTAGCTAGTAGTTTATCATTGAGTAGGAATTAAATTTCCCCTGCTGCTGCTCTCTCTGGACCAAAAGTTTCTTGCGGTAGGCGTTGCGATAGCTAGCTAGCTGCCCGGGCACATCTGAGCTTGAAATGATGACGTTTCTTTCTGGTCATGACTCATCAGGTGAGTCTCCATGTGTATGTTGTAGCTGAAAAGGAGGACATGAGATCTACGGATAAGGAAGAGGGGTGAAAAGGAGAGACCAGAGATTCAGTCAGAGCTTTGAGCTTGGCTTGTAAAATTTGTCCAAAGATTCTGGGCCTGCCTCCTGCTGCCCAAATTATGAACCTGTCAGGGAGGGCGATGCAACTTTGTGCAGCATCTTCAGGCTCCTCGTTTACCTCAGTCTTGGCTCTTGCAGATTCAATGCTTGCGAGCGACAACTCTTTATCCCCCCTCAACTACCGTTATGTGCAACAATTTGATGCATCCAGCTGTGCGGCATGTGCACTGACAGTACTGTTATTTCTTTTGCTACCCAGCTTAGCATGCAGTTGCTGCTAGTAGCTATCAGTGGTTCTGATGAACCTGTTAATCTAGGATCTATCTGGCTCTACTAACTGTTGCTTTCTGCACCAGCATTTCTGCGAATTTCAGTTCTGATTCTAGTTAGCTCTACAATGCGTTTATTTTCGTGCAGATTCGTCAATTCAACAGATAGCAGTACGGATAGCAACAAAGACTGACATTGACCATCACACACCGGTACTAGACACGGGGGAAATTTTCATGAAGGCGATGTTGATTCTCAGTAGTACTAGATCTTCAGGCCAGTGCACTGCTCGACTCGATTTGAATGGTTTCAGGCCAGTGCACTGCTCGACTCGATTTGAATGGTTTCTGGCTTTCTGCAGTTGCCATTACTACGTAAATTAACTGATGAACGGCTTGAATGAGAATTACCAGTGTTACTGTGCCATGCACGGCCTACACTTGCTAAACTGGTAAATGCTTAGCAGCAGCAGGAGCTAGCAAATGCTTGACAGCCTACGGCATTTTTCATTCATGGCGTGGGCGTAGTGATGACGAGTGAATGTGACTTGACTTTCTAGTTACTCCCTTGCAATGGCTACTCCACTTGAATTGGACGCAGGAGGCTGTCAGGCAGGCAGAGGCAGCCTAGCTCGCCTGGATGGCTGGATGGATCATCCTTCTCCATGGCGACTTGGGCAAACGGGCCATGGATGCTTCGCCATTCGTGTAGCTTTGGAGGCTGTGTTAATTGCAAGTAACTTGGGCTTTGTATGATGAAAGAACAATGTCAGGTGCCACTACTGGTGAGTTTGCTGCTCAACTAGAGACAGGCCCGGGGGCTAGGCCCAAAAGCCCATGGGGCTCCCCAGAGAAATTAGAAAGAAAAACATTTGAAGGTATAGAGGGACTAGCCCAGGACGAGACCGCCCAAAAGCCCATGGGATTCCCCTTGAGAAATTAGAAAAGACAATCGACGATGTAGAGGGACTAGCTCAGGATGAGCCGGCCCAGCCCAGCCCGTTTCTGTCTCCGCCCTGCGTATGAGAGCAGGTAACATATTCTAAAGGTCCCAAAGCAGACCTGATTTAGTTTTCACGTCGTTATGAAAGTCAATAAAAATGGCACATAGTAATGGACCAAAGAAATTCTGACAGTTCCATTATGAGCTATAAGCACCTCAAACCATGTCGGATTTAGTAATTAGTGTTAGAAATTGGCCCATATGAGTGATGCCCATTTTCTATAATTCCAAAGTATTTATGGGTTAGTACCATATTGCTAATGCAAGGTGGAGGTGACCAACATATAAGGTGGAGTCCTTGTCACTCCTTGAAACATGTAACACATGGATGGGGATGACATGAGGAGGGCTCTGGCTAAACACACACACGCGCGCGCCTTGTGACTTGTGACGCGGCTTTATCGGATGATGATGATAGGCAGTTACCAGTGGGTAAATGGCTGGTTAGGTGTGTCAGTTACCAGTGGGTAAATGGTTGTTTAATCTGCCGATTACCGGTTGCATCTATATATGTCCGAGACGCCCGATTGCATAGCGAGTACAAGAATAGCCTCCATTCCTTCTTCCTTCTAATCATGATCGTTGTATCGCGCCGCCGTCGAACCTTGCCGACTCTTCTTCTCGGTGTGCACCGTGAAGAAGGGAAGCGTATCTCGAACCGTTCTTCCGTGAAGACACGCACGGGGTGGCAATAAGGTTTACGGCAAGATTCGCGCGACCGCTTGTTGCACCGCGACATCTACGTTTCGCATCGCATCAAGTCTGCGCCGCTTCTGCTCTTCATCGGACCCATCCGTAAGTCTCTTGTGTGATTGATAGACTTGTTTACATCCCGTTTTCATATATTGTGAAGTACAATGAGTTGTCCGCTATCGCATCGCTTTTATGCATCATTAGTCTTTTGCAATATTTGCCTTCTAATAAAATCTGGAATTAAAATATTGCCCTCATTTTCAACATTCCAAAAACCTTATTGTAAACTTTGTTGCAACACAGCTATGGCTGGAGCTTCTGATGCTATGAAACTTGAGAGGTTTTCTGGTCAGAATTTCCGTAGATGGCAGACTAGAGCCAAGTTCTGGCTCATGTCTTTGGGTCTATGGTGGGTAATCCACCCACGATATCCGTTCTGATTGACCAAGATATGCGATTCGATAATGCGAACAACATCGCTCTTGGTCGCCTTCGACCATTCTGGCATATCAGCTCTATGATGTGTACATGGACTATAAGTCCGCCACAGAGTTGTGTGATGCACTAGAGCACAAATATGCAGAGGCAGAGGCTGGTCGTTGGCTCTACATGTGTGAGCAATTCTTTGACTTTACCATGGATGAGGCTAAGTCCATAGTTGGACAAGCTCATGATCTCCAACTATTGGTTGGTGAGATTGCTCATCCGGCTGTGTGTTGCCTCCTAAGTTTGTGGTCGGGCATTGTCGCCAAACTTCTGTTTTTAGCGTGATTTTGCTACTAGCTTGAAACACAAGAGGAAGAGATTTCTTGAAGATCTCATTGTTGCCTCGATGTGGAAGAAAAGGCAAGAGCAAAGATGCACCCATATTTCAGTCGAACAATGCAAATTTTATAGAGAAAAGATCTGCAAAGAAGTACAAATCCAACAAAATGAACAAGACAACTAGCTTTAAGAAGAAAATCGAGAAAAAGGATATAAAGAACATCACCGCTTTGTGTGTGGGAAAACGGTCATACGTCGAAAGACTGTCATTTCATAAAGCGCGAGATGGTGAACGACCAAAGAAGAAGGCTCTCAACGTGATCATAGGCGAGGCCTCGACTTCGGGAGGGTATAGTAATTCTCTGTTGTTTTTTCAGCATGTCAATCCACCGATTGGTGGGTTGATATCGGTGCTAATGTTCACATATGTTCGATATTTCCTTGTTTTCTTCTTACCAGCGTGAGGGCTTCCTCCGTCCTAATGGGAAACGGTCGCATGCTTCGCTTCTTGGTGTTGGCACGGTAGAAATGAAGCTTACTTCAGGAAGATTGTCCACTTGAAGAACGTGCGGATGCTCCTACAATAAACAAGAACCTCGTTAGTGGTTCTGTTCTATGTAGGGACGGTTATAAGCTAGTCTTTGAGTCAAATAAAATTGTAATGTCTAAGTTCAGAATTTTGTTGGTAAAGGCTATGAGAGCGAGGCTTGTTCCGCCTAAGTACTTTAGAGTCTTGTTATAATCAATGTTGCAACCGGTTTAAATAAATGTGAGGCAATGGCATTCTCGTTTCTGTCATATTGGTTTTGATAGTATTGCTAGAATGTCCAGATTAGATTTAATTCCAAAATGTGAAATTGTCGAAGGATCAAAGTGTCAGTCATGTGTGCAAGCAAAACAGCCTCGCAAACCCTTTAAGGGATTAGAGGACGAAAAGAACTTGACACCATTAGATCTTGTTCATTCAGATTTGTGTGAAATGAATGGATTGTTGACAAAAGGAGGCAAAAGATATTTTTTAACTTTTATTGATGATGCAACACGCTACTGCTATGTATATTTGCTAAAAACTAAGGATGAAGCTTTAAACTACTTTAAGACTTATAAGGCCGAGGTTGAGAACCAACAAGAGAAGAAAATAAAAAGACTAAGGTCTGATCGTGGAGGAGAGTACATCTCATGAATTTTCTCAATTCTGTTCTAAGCATGGAATAGTCCATGAATTTACACCACCATATTCACCCCAATCAAATGGGGTAGTTGAGAGGAAAAATCGCACACTAACGAACTTGGTTAATGCCATGTTAGAGAGTGCTGGTATGCCTAAGACATGGTGGGGGAAGCTATATTGACAGCAACTTTCGTCCTAAACAGAGTAATCACTAAAAAGAGTGATATTACTCCATATGAGGATGGAAGGAGAAAACCCAATGTCAATTTTCTCGAACTTGGGGGTGTTTGGCCAAGGTCAATATACCATTGCGAGAAAAGAAAGCTTGGACCTAAAACAATCGATTGTATTTTTCTAGGATATGCTCATAATAGCACAGCCTATAGATTTTTAGTAGTTAAATCAGAAATTCCTGAGATTATTGCTAACACAATAATGGAGTCTAGAGATGCTTCATTCTTTGAGGATTATTTTCCTATGAGAACAGCAGGCGGTACTTCACAAACCGAGAATGTTCAAATTGAAAATATTGAAAGTGAGAATAATCAAACTTCTGAACTTCCCACCATCTCTGAACCAATATGTGATATCCCTTAGGAGGATAACAATCTAGTCACAGAAGCTCTTCGTAGGAGCAAGAGACAAAGGGTTGAGAAAACCTTTGGTGATGACTTTATTGTATACCTCGTGGATGATGTGCCAAAGACCCTTTCAGAGGCTTATGCATCTTCTGATGCTGAGTATTGGAAAGAAGCAGTCCGTAGCGAGATGGACTCTATCATGGCTAATGAGACTTGGGAGATCACTGATCGTCCTATCGGGTGCAAACCTGTAGGATGTAAGTGGATCTTTAAAAAGAACTAAGGCCTGATGGTACTATTGAGAAGTACAAGGCAAGACTTGTGGCCAAGGGTTACACCCAGAAAGAGGGAGAAGATTTCTTTGATACCTATTCTCCTGTCGCCAGACTAACCACCATCAGAGTGCTCCTTGCGTTAGCATCTTCTTATGGTCTACATGTCCATCAAATGGATGTAAAAACAGCTTTTCTTAATGGAGAGTTGGAGGAAGAAATCCATATGGATCAACTGATGGTTTTGTGATTTACAGACAGAAAATAAGGTATGTAGATTATTGAAATCCTTATATGGTCTAAAGCAAGCACCTAAACAATGGCACGAGAAATTTGATAAAACTTTAACATCTGCTGGCTTTGTTGTGAATGAAGCTGATAAATGTGTATACTATCGTTATGGTGGGGGTCAAGGAGTGATCTTGTGCCTATATGTAGATGACATATTTATATTTGGAACAAACACTGCCGTAATTGACGAGGTCAAATCTTTCTTATCTCGATGTTTTGATATGAAAGACTTAGGAGAGGCAGATGTCATTCTGAATATTAAATTAATCAAGAACGAGGATGAGATTACTTTGAGCCAATCCCATTATGCTGAGAAAATCTTAAGCTGTTTTGGCTATGAGAATTGTAAAATTTCTCCAACGCCCTATGATGCAAGCATTACGTTTCGAAAGAACCAAGGGTTAGGAAAAGATCAATTAAGATTTTCATAAATTATTGGATCACTTATGTATCTATCTGGTGCCACAAGACCTGACATATCATTTTCTGTGAGCAAATTAAGTCGGTTTACTTCTAACCCAGGAGATGATCACTAGGAGGCACTTGAGAGAGTATTGCGCTATTTGGGAGGCACAACCTCATACGAAATTCACTATACTGGGCATCCTTCTGTATTAGAAGGATATAGTGATTCAAATTGGATCTCTGATGCAGATGAGATCAAAGCTACAAGTGGTTATGTCTTTACACTAGCAGGAGCTGCAGTTTCATGGAGGTCGTGTAAACAGACTATATTGACGAGGTCAACTATGGAAGCAGAACTTGTAGCACTAGACACAGCTACTGTTGAGGCTGAATGGCTTAGAGAGCTTCTGTTGGACTTGCCACTGGTTGCGAAACCAATACCAGCAATCCTAATGTACTGTGATAATCAAACAGTGTTGATTAAGGTTACAAGTACTAAGGATAACATGAAGTCCTCCAGACATGTGAAGCGTAGGCTTAAATCTGTCAGAAAATTGAGGAACTCCGGAGTGATTACTGTGAATTATATACGCGACCGAGAAAATCGCGCACCCTTTCACAAAGGGGCTAGCACGGAAGGCGATTTCCGTTGCGTCTATGGACATGGGAATGAAGCCCATTGGAGTTACAACTCAACAGTAACCCATACCTTTTTGATAGGAGATCCCGTGACTTAGGCAATAGGAAAAACAAGTTCATGTTGTAACAAGAGAGTATATATTCATTGAATCCATGTCCTAATAGACAAATTACTCTCGACTGTATGGAATGATGGCATAAAGTCTTAATATATTCTGTTGTCCAAATGAGGAAAAGGTATTAGCCTACAGGATACCTAGAAAGAATATACCTACTTGAGCCCAACTGTGAGGTCGCAGTTCATGAGAATAGGACATTCTCTAGAAAGCTCATGAGCAGATAAGGGAGCATGACCAAATAACGCTCCGTTTAGGCGCGGTTCTTTGACAGCCTAGTATCAGTTGAGATTTCAAGTGAAATCTAATCACAAAAAGCTGTGAATTCAAGGCATGGTCCATTCATCAGCTGTGAGAAGATGAATCTTGTCATTCTAGGTGCAAGTTCAACCCGTACGGGACTTACACTAAAAGACTGGTATATTAACAGATTTCAAAGACAATATCTTTGATATCCTTTTGCTTCTTGCTTTGGAATTGGTGGGGATTGTTAGAAATTGGCGCATATGAGTGAGGCCCATTTTCTATAATTCCAAAGCATTTATGGGTTAGTACCATATTGCTAAGGCAAGGTGGAGGTGACCAACATATAAGGTGGAGTCCTTGCCACTCCTTGAAACATGTAACACATGGATGAGGATGGCATGAGGAGGGCTCTGGTTAAACACACACACGCACGCACGCGCGCTGTTCACAGATTTTCACGTGAAAAATCGCGTGACTTGTGACTTGCGGCGCGATCGCGCCGTGGCGTGGCGCGCCATTTGGCGAACCAAGTCCACCTTATTTTTTCTGAACCATGCATCTCTCTCTCTCTGTTTGAATGAGATTCAAATGTTTAAATTTGAGGCTTTATTGGGTGATGATGACAGGTAGTTACCAGTGGGTAAATGACTGGTAAGTGTGACAGTTACCAGTGGGTAAATGGCTGGTTAAGTGTGTCGATTACGGTGGATAAATGGTCGCTTAATCTGCCGCTTACGATCCGCATCTATATATGTCTGGAGATGTCCAGTGCATAGCGAGTACAAGAATAGCCTCTATTCCTTCTTCCTTCTAATCTGTGCTGTTGTACTGCGCCGTCTGAACCTTGCCGACTCTTCTTCTCGGCGTGCACCGTGAAAAAGGGAAGCGGTATCTCCGAACCGTTGCTACCGTGAAGACCTGCACGGGGGCGACAATAAGGTTTCTGGGCAGCGCATCTGCGCGACCGCTTGTTGCATCCGCGACATCTACGCTTACGCATCGCATCAAGTCTGCGCGCTTTCTCGCTCTTCATCGGACCCATCCGTAAGTCTACCGTGTGATTGATAGACTTGTTTACATCCCGGTTTTCATATATTGTGAAGTACAATGAGTTGTCTCGCTATCGCGATCGTTTTATGCATCATTAGTCTTTTGCAATATTTGCCTTCTAATAAAATCTGGAATTAAAATATTGCCCTCATTTTCAACAATTAGTAGTACATCTAGTTCACAAAAACAAGTCATTTTGGATATCGACACAGTCTTCAAAATGCAACATTGACTACTAATTACTATTGTGAAATATTAGTAAAACCCAATAAAATTATAATATTATGAAAGTACTTTTGGAGATGAATCTACACATATATTTTTCATGTATCTAATCTAAATATTCAAAAAGATATCAATAACCAAAGTTTTTAAAATTTAACTGCAGGTAATCCAAAATGACTTGTTTGTGAACCGTTGGGAGTAACAATTACCATGGGTTGTCTTACTCACTTTCAACAACGCATGAAAACTGATCTGATGATGTCTTTTGCAAGTCTGAATTGTTAACTGCAAGCAATTGGACCTGTTGCTAGAAACATAAACCAGCGTAAAGACCCTTTAACTTTTGTGTCACGGACTTTGTGTTTTTCCTACCAATTCTCATCTTGTTGGATGTACTTTATATATGCATGGACAAAGCATTTCAAGAGCATTTGTACGCAATTCAACATTCCTGGTTTGCATTTGTTACTTGAATATGTGTTTGCATTTCAGATTACTTCACTATGGTTAGCGTGTTAATTCTTTATGCTCAGATCCATGCCAATAACTAGTTGAAAGGGCAGCATTACTTTCCATGAAAAGGATGGCAGCTTCATCAAATCTCTTGGTCTGTTTAACAATTCCAAGTTGATTTTGCATGTAGTTCTTTTCTTTGTCAGTGACATTGGATGATTTATTTGTTTATAAGGGGAATGCTTCTACGCATAATATTTTAATTAGGGAAAATCTATTTTTTAACCTTTAACTATTGTCTGTGTTGATACGTCATTAAAATCAGCGTCATAAATTTATTCAGAGAAGTAAAAGGTAAAAAAGGCAATTGATCCACTTGTCATCCTCATACATCACCGTCATCCTCATACATCACCGTCATCCTCTTCTCTCCCTTCCTCATGTTCTCTCTCCAACCCCTTTTCTTGGATTGGGGATCCTATACATTGAAGGATTCAATGCAGATGATCTACAGTGCATGGTATTAGTAGCGATCTCCACTGTCCGAGCAAAAAATCAAAGGCTGATACCAGCAGCCACAGTGTGTTGCTACAGTAAAACCGTTGCAATAAATATTCCACTGTTGCTACAACTGTAGGGTACTGTTTACACAGTGAAACTCTACGATACTGCAAAGGATCCGAATCCTCCTCCTAGCTACTATGAGAAAAGGACCATCTGCATTGAAGTAGTTAATGCAGAGGATCTACAGTGCATTGGCATTAGGAACAATCCCCACTATCCGATTGAAAATCAAAGGGCGAATGTCGAGATCAATTACTACAACGAGTGCATTGGCATTAGGAACGATCTCCACCATCTCGGTCTCCACCATCTCGGTTGGTCGGATACTATCTATTTCTTTTGCACCCCTACACAAAATATTAGATAGTAAGGGTGCAATCAGAGCGAACACGGAGAGACTAATCGTTGGGATATCGAAGGAAAAAACACTCAGTATCCCCTACCTGCTTAGATACAACAACTCACCTATCTGTTATCTTGTTCCTAAGTGAAGTAACAATATGCTTTTCTTATACTACTTGATATACGGATACATACGGATGGATATTGCTCATCTCGTATCCTATTTCACATTTTTCTCCTCGAAATCGGAGTCGAACACAAATAGCGCCGGATAACCATTTATCTCTTTCATATTCACTTCGTAAGCTTTTGGTCGGTCGGTCATTCGGAAATTATGTGCATCGATTGCACCCCTACTGCCATGGCCATGCTGCATTCCCATGGGATAAGCTCGTGAAGGATGCAATTGACCTTTTCGAGAGCAAGCTGAAGGATAAAGATCTGGTTTCTCAAAACAAAGCGGCAAGCTTGTTTGCGACTAAGCCATGCGCACATGAAAGCTTGTGCCCTTAGCTTTCTTAGCTCTGCAATGTGCCCAACAACACTCCAGTGGAGGACCGAGCGCTAGCTCAGATGGCAAGCATCGCTGGTGTGCGTGCTGCCTGTCTGGGTTCGACCCCAGCGCGTCTCACCGGGTAGGGTTTTTTGGAATAGTACACGTACAAAGCGCGTGAACACGCTACGTGAGGTTTAAATCCCTGCTCTAGATTAGGCGTGTAAGACCACACCTACGTGTGTGTGAGGGCATACATGCATACGTGTGTTATGTGTGAGCGCGTCCGTCGTGTAATTTCGAAAAAAAACAACACTCCCGTCCGGTGCACCCCAATACCTCCCAGTTCATGCTCGCCATTGAGGCTAATTTCTCATGAAGTCCCTCACTGCCGCCGTGCCTCTGTTTTTCGGCCGCCACAAAAGTTCCCCGCCATGGCTCCATCTCGACCAAAATTAAGGTGTTCATCCACACGTGCTGACAATGATGCCTCCGCCATGTTCTCCGCGCCTATTCGGACCAGCCGCCCCCGCAGCAAGCCTTCTACCCGGCTGCCGCCACCGTGCCCGGGGAGCAGCAGCTCAGCCACACCGTCGCTGAGGAGCAAGGTAACGCCATGCCTGTGAAGGGGGAAGGAAGGTGTAACGTCCTGTTTTCGAACGAGTATAGTGTTTGCTATTTTGGTTTCGTTCTTCGCTCGTATGTCAAATTACTAGTTAATTTCTAAAAATCTCTAGCTTCTATCTAGTTCGGGTTTGTGTTTCAAACCTCTTTGAAGTTCCAGAATTCAAAATTCAAACTTGAATTCTCCTTTTCGGATTTTGGGCCCCTTTTCTCTCCTAGCTCTTCCTCCTTTCTTTGGGCTCAGCCCTATTTCACCTGGGCCGACTCCCTTTGCTTCTTGGCCCACCCGGCACATCAACTCCTTCCCTGGCCCAACTCCTCCATCCGGCCTTCAACCCAGCCCAGTTCCCTTCCCCTTCCTTCTTCTCCCCTGGCTGAGCCGACCGCAAGCCACGAGGCCGCCTGTGCTAAGTTCCCATGCATCTACTGCACCAGCGCCATGTCACCCACCCCGCATGCCCGATCAACTGCCTCGTTGCTGCACGCATGCCCGCGTCCGATCGAGCCTTGCACCCCGTGCGCGCAGGCACCGCGCCCTCACTTCGCCCGGTCCAAACCGTGCTCCGTTCCCTGCCGCTTTCACTTGGCCGTCCTCGGCTGGTCCCATCACCCGCACGGCTGCACGATGCCGCCCACGCAAGTCGTCGCTCGCGTCCCGTCCCTCCGTCCTTCGCGTCCTCGCCACCCTTGATTGAAGCCGCCCGGTCCAAGCCGTGCGCACACGCGCCCGCACCTGCTCGCCCGCGCCGAGCCTCCCCCGGCTCCTCCCCACCGGGGATATATAGCCCTGAGCCGCCTCCCTTTGCCTCCCCCACATCGCCCCCTTTTGCTCCTGGTAAGTCCCACCGAAGCAAAAACCGAAGAAAACTCACCTTGGCCACGCCGCCGCACCGTCGCTCTGGTGAGCACCTCGCCCAGCTGACCTTGTCACGAGGGGTCCCCGACGTTGAGGAAGACGTCCCTCACCTCCATTCACCTTCCTCGCCACCGAAACGAGCCACCCCCGCCGTTCCTTCTCCTCCCTCTCTGGCCGCCGCCGCTAGGACGCCACGACCGCCCCCGAGCCACCCAAGCCCCACCTCTGGCTTCCCCATGCCCTCGTGCCACCCATGCGTGCGCCACCCTCCACTCCGGGTCGCCCCACCACCGAGACCACCGCACACCTCCACACCCGTGGCGCCCGACGCCGTCTCGGGCCTTGCCGCCGCCACGCCCGCCCTTTCTCCGGTGCCTCCGCCTCTGCCCATGGGGCCATCACCCTCCCGGGGGGCCTGTTTCGCCACTCACCGCCGCCTCGCGCCTCCATTCGCTGGCGCCGCCACCGCCCCAATGCCGCCCGAACGCCTCCCCTGGCTCCTCTGTTCCCTCTAATCCCTCCCCCTTTTTCTCAGATAGCCAAGGGCCCCACCTGTCATTTGGCTTAAGCCCCTCTCCCTCTCTCTCTTTGGCAAGTGAGCCCGCAACAGTACACCCCCTAGACTGTTGTGCATGAACTTGGTCCATGCACTATGCAATGCACCCATTTCTCTCTCCCTTTTTATTTCCCAGTTTAATTCCAATCCGAACTTCGGAAGCTACGTTCTCCCTCGTCATAACTCCAAAAATTATAAAATTTGTTTCTAAAATTTTGTAAATCCAAGATCTTGTTAATGTCATAGGTCTTGTTTACTTTGGGAGTTCATTTGTTGTTCATTTATATTTATTTGTTGTGTTTGCTTGTTTGTGCCTTTTTCCGGTGCGTTCGTCCGATTAGGATTTGAAGACACGGATGATCTCCACTTCGATCAAGCACAAGAATATCAAGACCCTCTTGCCTTTAACCCAGGCGAGTCAATACTTTGATCATATTGAACCTACATTTTATACAAATTATATTATTTTAAAATAGCAAATTACATGCTTTAATTCATTAATCAAATGTATGTTAAAACTTAAGGTAGTTAAATACCCATTTGATGATTAATTAATTATAATGCCATCCCTTGTTAATTGAATCCATTATTCCTTGTCACCCTAGTAACTATGTGGCAATACTAGCTATAGGTTGTACTTAAGCGACATGCTAGTCTTGCTTGAGTACCGGGACATTAAAATATCCCAATCATCATCTCTTCAAACATGAAAATGATTTGGGCAGTCATTGGTGGTCCATGACTGAGATAAATGTGGTAATTCGGTTTTACTCCTCAAAACCCTAAATTGCTATTACCCTGTCTGGGCGGCTGGCGTGATGGATGGTTCAACAGTGGGTGCTAATGTTGCCCAAGGACTGTTGTGTTGTGGATGGTATGTGGAATGAACCGCTCAGATAACCCTAAGGACTTAATCTTGTCACGACCTCCTATGTAAAATAAGTGCAACCATAAGTCTGTAAATTACAACCTGGCTAAATAATTTGTATCTATCAGTATGAGTTGCATCAGATAGATGATCTGCGACGCCGTAAGTCTTTGTGGCAAAGGGTGTCGGGGTGCGCGATGTACAACCTGTTTAAACAACTGTGCCTATGGTCAAAGGTGGACATGAGAATTTAACTTGAGTTAGTTCTATTTCAAAAAAAAAAAAATCTTGTGGGTGGTATAAAAAATGTGGCGGGCTCACCTAGCCTTGAGATTGGATTTTCCCTGGGTTTGTAGACTCAGTGATGTTAATATGTGGGGGTAACCTCAATCAAACTAAGCATAAGGTGGAGGGAACCTCTGCTGATATCAAATATTGCACAATTACTCTTTTTATATAAAAAAATATAATTTAGTTAAAATACTAAGTGATAGAAATTTGTAATTATGATAATTGAAAACAATACTTTAGCAAATAAAAGAACCAGATCCATCCTTGTTAAGTCTTTCATGTATATTATTGCATTGTGTGTTGGCTCGCGAGCACGGAAGTTGTGCTCATTCTCACTCTTTCCCCCAAAACCCTCAGAAGCAGGAAATCCTGAAGATTACGACTACTACGAGTATCCAGAGGTCGGAGGCCCAAGAGATGATGAAGCGTAGGGTAGTCTTTAGTTGTTCTAGTCTCACCTCAGTCCAGCTGACTCCGTTGGTGCTTGCGTGCATCCTATATTATCTGAGTCTTTAGGTAAAATTGGACGCACACGAGTTTTCCACAGTCGCTTGCCTGTGGAGAGATGTGTTCTCACCCTTTTGCTTCCGTTGTCGCTTCCGCTTTTGTAATATAATCAGTTTGGCCTGTTCGGCCTTTATTGTAAAAAGTCTGACCCGATGCGGTCTATGTAAACTCTGATATGTTAAATTAATGAATGATATGGTTCTACGCCATGTATGAATTGATTCAGTGATGTATCTGTGAGTGCTATCTACTGATTCAGAAAATAGCACAATATTTTCATAGAGAATTCTGGATTACGAAATCCGGGTCCGACAAGTTGACGGCCGAGGATGGCGGGGACGACGGCTGGGTCAGATCTGGAGGCGGCCCATCTCTTCCCCTGCGCCACCGCCATCGAAAAAGAGGGAGGGAAAGGAGAGGAAGAAGAGGGAAAGGACAGGGATGACGAGTGGGGTCCACCATCTTTACTATATATTACATGGATGTCACCTCGGCGTCGTCAAGGTTGCGTTTTAGACGGTTTTAATAGTTAAGAGTTGTGTTTTAGATGATTTTGAAGTTGTCTATTGAAATTTGGACTCTATTCATAGTTGAACGTTGAAAAATAGACATTTTCCTTTTAATTACATTGTCAAGACTTGAGCATGACTACACTGCATAAATGATCGACTAAAATATGGGAAGTTTCTTAAAACTTCTATTTGCGATCATTTGTTTAATTTAATTTATAATTGGGGAGACCAATTCAGATGATAGGAAGGACATGGAAAACACAACTTGGTGTCCTTGCCTAACTTACATCTGACTTTAGCACACGACCATTCAAATAAACATATAAAGAGGCTTCCTAGTAGTAACCAGTGACTGAAGTTAAAAAAAAAAGGAGATGAAAATGAGATGCTTTGTGGTAGTGATAGGTGTTTTCCCTTACCTCTAAAAAACTTGGTAAAATTCAACTTGGTAGATAGCTCATAGCGATATATTTCTTTTACTGAACATCAAAGGAAAAAAGCTCAAATAATTTACCTGACAAGGAGCCTGTTGTAAATGTTTTCGACTAGTTACTAGTTCTGCTGTCCTACTCCTGATATGCCATGACTTTCCGATGGTTTCAACATGTAAGCACCGATCTAGGTAAGGAATATTTACAATTGGCTAAACAGCCAAAGTATTTTAAAAATTATAATATAGTAAACTGTAAGGTTTTAAAACTTCTATTGTTTCCAAACTTGTTGAGTTTTTTATATATAAAAAGAAATTGTTATCCACTGCAAATTGGCCAACAGTTTTCGGCTAAAGCTTGTCAGTACTTCTTCTGCTAAAGCTCAAGTATCTAGCCTTCCTAACATTCAGTTGTTGCATACTTTTCAGGATCATAGTGGCCATGGTGATAGCTTTTGAGAGCCTCATCTCATGGTTAGTTAAATTCCATCTACAAGGTCTTCCCTTTCTATTTGAAAGTTTACTTCTCATTTATGCTTGCCTACTATAATTTGTCCATATCAGGATGCCAATGTATGGAGAAATTAAGCTAGCTTTCTTTGTTAACCTGTGGTACCCCAAAACAAAGGTAAGAAAGTACATCTGTTTGTTATCCGTTTCCCCCCACAAATGATGTCTTTGTTTTAGCTGGAAAAATCAGCAAAATTACATTGTTTTCTTATTTGGAGAGTAATTTTTTCTGCAGGGCAGTGATGTTGTGTACGACACCTTCCTTCGGCCTATTGTGATGCAATGTGAAACAAATATTGAGCAAAGGTTATTGCATCTGAGAACTAAATCTGGGCAGCTGCTTACATTCTACATCAAGAATTTCGCCGACAAAGGGGCAGCTTTTTTCATGGATGTCCTGCGTTATGTTGTTTCTGACAAACCCGAAGCATCAAATTCAGAGGTAATGTGTTCTTGCTCTGTCAAAATGGCATACATCATATTGAACATTCATCTCTCACGGTACCTCTTTGCAAGAAAGTTTCTACGTAAGGATAGTTGTGAGCTGTTCTCTAAGAATCGGATTTTGCTTGTTAGTAGTTGAATCAGATTTTGTTGTTAGTAGTCTTTCATTCCTCGTCAGTTGCTCTGTTCTTCATCAAATGCCACAACCAGAAATCATACCAGGAAAGTCAGCACCACTCCAAATTGCTCGCCTATCAGGCATTATATAGTTCTGAATCTGGAAAAGACTCACAAGTCCTGAATTATAGAACTAGTTTAGTTCATTCTCAGAAGCCTTAGCGACGTTTCATCAAAGTTAATCCGTGACAGAATCTAGTTTCTGATCTGAATAAACTCCTTCCATCTTCGGAAAGACTACTGTGTGTCCGTATTCCCTAATATCATTAGTCCATCTTGATCAAATTCTACTGCCAGAAATTTCCAACCAAAAGGGTCCAGATTACTGCTCCCTTGTACTACCAAAGCCTTCACTTTAGAGCTTAGCAAAACAGTTTTCCACGAACATATGACGCCACCTGATTTTTTCCAATCTGAAGAAACTCCAACTGCCATCAAACAAAATTCTACATCAATTAAAGGACTGCTCCCAATTCTGCCAAATCAACCTTTCCCAGCTCTCTCCCTCTCATTATTGCCCCCACTTTGGCAAGCAGACAGGAGGAGCATTATCCATCCATGCCTGTGCCAACTGCCGAGGCCAGAATGCCTCCTCTTCCTTCTCTTATCTTAAACTCGGGACACATCTGGGTCTGGCCCATGCAGCCCCCTGCCGCTGTCGGTTCTCACTGCTTTTGTTTAGACCTGGCCCACCGGGCAGTGGCGGGCAGCCGGCTGCAGTGCAAGCAACAGGGAAAGCCGTCGCGCGCACGACTGCATGGTGTTCCGGCGAGCACAGCGAAGAGCCAACCAAAGCAAACCATTCCCTTCCACATACCAAGTGTCCGTAGATCTGTGCATAGGCAGCTCAGCCCAACTTGGTGATCCGGCCCGAGCCTGATCTATTTTTTCCGGGCTTGGGTTTTGATTTACGGCCCGACCTGAAGTCTGAAAAAGCCCGAGAATAACAATAAAAATAATAAAAATTATTTTTATTCTTAAAATAAATTAAATATTAACATTTATTTCAAAAAAGAATTAAAACAAAAAAAAATTGTATGAAAAAAACACAAAATCCGGTCTTCGGGCCGGGCCTCAGGCTTGGCTTACGGCAGACCGGGCCATTCAAGGCCAGGCTTTTCTAGACCCGGCCTGAAGTCCGATCTGGCCCGGGGTTTGAATAGGCCTAATTGTCTGCGTCTGTGCCTGAATCATGTTAGTTTGCGATAGCTTGTCTTGCAGTTGCTCTTTACCTCTGTATCATCCTGTTTTGATCATGACTGACCGTGTGATGTTTAGCGGCTCAAATTCTATCAAATACTGTAGAAATCTAAGCTCACCATCCTTAGCGTATAGGCGATGTGAGAACATAGTCATCAACCGTCGTGGGATTTAGTTGAGCAGCTGTGAGCCTGTCCCCGTGTGGAGTGGACGTCGAGCTATGTGGTGATTGGTGAAGGCACATAAGAGAGGGTAGCCTTGTGCCCACCAACCAAATGGGCATGTACTTCCATGTGCACGAATCTTGATGCAATAGATGCAACGCACTAGGGACAATTTACACTGATTAGTTTTTCTCTCTCTTGTTTGCATGTGCACCAGACCAGAGTACCAAGATGTCCGGCTGGAGCCCCTTCGCCACCAAACGCCGCCCGCTGTCTCCGCCACCGCAAGAGACCATCTCTGACGGCCCCGCCGCCGCCGTGGTCGAAGTTATTCGCGCCTCGGTCGGCGCCAAGCCCCGGCGGCAGCACAATGGCAAGCATTAAGGGAGAGCAATATTTGCACCATTTTTAGGAGATGATCTTGTACATACAATGGATCAAACATCGATGGAAGGCAAAAAAAGGAGAATACATAGCAAAATCCAGCAATCCAATTTGAAAGTGAACAGATATGTATGAAGCATGCTGTGATGTACTGATGATAGAAATTGCCTTTTTTCTTTCATTGTTCTATCTCGTTTCCCTTTGCATGATTTGTTCTCTAATTTCCTTGCCATAATTGCATCGATGATCATGAGTTCATGGCAACTAAAAAAACTCAGAAAAGCGTCGAAGCTAACTAATCTTCTGGGCTTTCTCTTGTTGCTGATCTCTCTCTATAACCGTACCAAAATATTTACACAAATTACAAGCCAAATCAAAACTCAAAACTCAAGTCTGTTGTAAATACACCTGACAAAGTGCAAGAAAGTTTTTTTAAAAGGCAAACAAAGTTAAATGCAACCAAGAACCGTGCGGCTCTCGCCGGAGACGTCACCGTCCGATGAGCGCTCCGATGAATCCGAGGCAGCCGAGGAGTTGTCGGCAGAGTGGACCTTGCCTCCGCCTTTCCCTCCTGCCGGGGTCCTCCCTCGCCGACGGCATCAGCTGGAGGTAGGCGTACGCCGCGTGCTTGACCAGCGGGTGGCGTATCATGTGCACGTCCCCGCAGCTCCCGCCTCCACAGACGGCCGTGGCCGCCGGGGAGCTGGCCTTGGCGGCGGCGTACTCGGGCGAGGACAGAATGTCCCGGAGGCTGGTGTAGCCCGCATGCCCGGAGCCGTTGGGGATCTCGATCTCCGGCGGCGCCCACTGCCCCCGCATCCCGGACGACACCCGCTTGGCCGGTCGCCAGTGCCGGAGCTCGAAGTCGCCGGTACTCGCCCCGCTGGCCAGCCGGTGGCGCTGCCGCGACGGCGACGGCGACTCCGGCACGGCTGCCACCGCCGTCACCATGGCAAGACCAAGAAGACAGTGGATTCTTTCTTCTCGTAGAAGAGAGAATCAAATCACTGAGAGCTCGAGCCGGAGGTGGAGAAGAGACGACTTCCTATTGGAGAGATAGACTCGAAGAAGAATAATTTGGAACTTTTTTTTAATTAATTAACTTTTTTTTAAAATTTATTTTTATTTTTAACCCTCGTAAACTTTATTTCTAATTCTGACTCTTTTAGTCACGCCACCACCCGTGACGTGGTAAAATAACATTATCATGCCATAAGATAAATCCACTAAATATCACTTTTTAGCACGCCATTGATGGTGACGTGACCAAACAATTAGTGGTGGCATGACAAGAGCTTGGTAAGATACATGTTAGTGTGGCAGTGTTATTTTGTCGAGCCACGGTGGTGACGTGAACAAAAAGGGTCATAATTAGAAATAAAATTTATAGGTTTAACAATAAAAATAAATTAAAAAGTTAATTAATAAAAAATTCAATAATTTGAGTCTGTTGCTATATAAACGTGCAACTTAAAAAATTGTGAAATACGATTGCGAGGGCGGGGTGTCCCCGCATCCGCATGGCAGTAGGTGGGGAAATATGGTTACGTGAGTGTTTTTACCAAAGAAAGAAGTAAAATCCGGAGAAACATAATGGAATTTTGGGGCAGTGAAACGAGATGGCTAGACAAAACGGCCATCACGTAGAATCTATATCTATACTAATTAGAGATTCTTTCAGGAACCCTCGTATTAATCCCAGTAGGTAAAAAAAGATAGAAATTACCACACAAATCGTAGAATAGAAAAAAAACTAAAAATTCTTACATTAACCGAATAAAGAGATAAGATCTAAAACGTTGGTTCGCTCCATCCATATCATCCAAGGATTGTGAATTAACCTCCAAATATACGTAGCATAGGAAACGTATATCATAGGAAAGCGGCGTGCGGCGTGGCCTCGCAGTTTCGAAGTCCGTGGATACCTCCCGTGTTTTATGGTGTATCCCTGCAATATGGATAGCAAATGTGTTTATTATTGATAAAGAAGTATAATATATTCGTTTAAGTGGTATATTGAAAGTGAGAGTACATACTCCTAAGAGTACGAAACGGACGTCCTAGGAAAATAGTATGATACTCCTGAGGGTACGTACTCCAACTTCTCATATACCAATTAAATCGTATGATAATACCTCTTTATCTATTTGTGCATACTCCAATAATGATTATAAGATATCCCAAAGTGAGTTCTATGAAAAATTTCATTAAATTTCATTTTTATAGCAAAATTTGTGTTATATACTTATTTTATATATGAAAAAGGGTATATAGCAAAAAAAAAAAAAACAAAGAGCTCCAATGAAAATTTTTCAATCAAATTGTATTGGAGTATCTAATAATTGGTATTTAAGTATATTGAAATTGATAAAAAAGTACAATATTTTCGTTTAAGTGGTGTATACATACATATATATATATATATATATATATCTAGTGCTAATGGGTGTTTGAGTGATAAGGTGCTAATGCCATCCAAGAGCATCGGATCTGGATTGAACGGCTCGGATTAGTGCTCCTTCCTACTTCCAATCCACTTAAGAGTTTGTTTAGATAGGGAGGGATTAGAACCAATCTCTTCGGATTAAAAGGGATTTTAGTTCCAATTCTGAATTAATCCGAAGTGATTGAGTCGGATTATAATGTATCCAAACAGCCCCTAAATGTTTTTCACTAAACCCCCTGAATGTAACCTCATTTCACGTCGCCAATCCTCCTGTCCCATCGCCTTCCTCACTCGGCCGAACCACCGCCGATTGCGTTGTTTTTTTCTTCAAATTTTTGGTTTGATTTGTGCAGAGTTGGTAGATGAACTACTCGATCCAGCTCATCGCGCTCTACCGCGGTGGACTCATCTAGGCGGCGCGGCAGCCCTGCAACCGCCGCCTCCGGGACGACGACAGCGCGGATCAGCGCGCTCTGACCAACCTCCGTGCAGCCAAAGCGCTTGCCGAGGACGCGTATGACGCCATCGAGAGGTGCCGCGGCCACCTAGGGGCCGTCACGCTGCTGCTTGGGCATCCTGGCATTCCTGGCGTGGACGACCACGTCGACGCCGAGCTCCTCGATGCCGTTGGCGACCTCGAGGACGCGCAGCAGCAGGCGCTGGACATCGACGCGCTGACCAGCGCCGCTCGCGGGGCTGCCACCACGAACTGAGAGGACTATGTTTGCTTGATCGCTTGCATTTGCATAGCACGTGTTTTTCTGCGTTCTTGAACTCATAGATGAATACTGAAATCATGGTCGAACTCGTTTGTTTTTGCTGTTACTTTGATGCTTTAAATGGCGTAGTACTTTCTCGTTGTTGCAAATGCAAGCCTTGTTTGTTGATGTGAGTCGTTCTAATTTGACTAGTTACTATCCGCGCTGTCGTCGTCCCAGAGGCAGCGGTTGCAGGGCTACCGCGCCGCTTGGATGAGTCTGTCGCGGTAGAGCACAATGAGCTGGGCCGAGTAGTTCATCTACCATCTCTGCACAAATCAAACCAAAAATTTGAAGAAGAAAAACAACGCAATCGGCGGTGGTTCGGCCGGGTGAGGAAGGTGATGGGTTAGGAGGATTGGCGACGTGAAATGAGGCCATTCAGGGCGATGCATGAATTGCTTTGTCACTTGTTTGAACTGGACTACTGATTTTGTTGAAGGCTCAATATCTGGGATTTGGACTGTAGACAGTGAGGAGGTAGCAGTTTGGGTAGCTGTGTTGTGTGCTGTTTCTCTCTTCTCCCCGCCTCTCCTCCGCCGGCTTTAAAGCCCTAACCCCGCGCCCCTCCTCGCTCCTCCTCGCTTCCTTCATCCCCAAGCAAGAACCCGAGAGGAAGAAAAGCCGAAGGAAGAAGAAGAAGAAAAGCCGCGAGGCTTACCTCACCGCCGCTGTCATCGCTGCCGCCTGGCCGCCGCCGCCGTGGTGAGCTCTCGCGCCGCTGCCGGAGCCCCGAGCCCTTCTCTTCCCCGCGGCGCCGCCGCTTTCTTCCTCTCGCGCACCGCCTCTGCTGGTTCTCGTGGCCGCGCCTGGCCGCGCTTCACCTCCTCAGTCAGTTGCCGCCGCCGCCGGCCGAGCCCGCCGCCGCCGCTTTCTCCCCCTTCCTTCGGCCGCCGCCGCTACCCTCCTCTCCCGCTCGGCCCGAGCCGCCCGCCTCCTTTTTCTTTCGCCGGCAAAGCCGTGCTCTCCCTCTCTCGCCGCACGCCTCGCTGCGATTCGCCCGCTGCACGTGGGCCGGGCCGATTTCCTATTGCGGGCCATTTTCTTTTTTCTTTTTATTTGATTTTCGTTTTCCTTTTTCTTTTTTTAATTCAAAAGTGAGGCTTTAAAAATTAATAACTCCCCCATTTTAACTCCAAAAATTATAAAATAAATTTCTAAAAATTTGTAAATTCAAGATCTTGCTAATGCATAGGTCTTGTTCAATTTGGAGTTCATTTGTGTATTCTGTGTATTTAATTGCTCTCGTTGTTTGTCGCTTATTTTACCTGCATTTCTACCAGAGATTTCTGAGACGCCGAGACCTCCACGCGATCAAGGACAAGACTACCCTGACTCTCTCCTACAACCAAGGCGAGTCAATACTTTGATCATATTGAGCCTACATTTTATGCAAATTATATTATTTTAAAATAGCAAATTGCATGCTTTAATTCTTTAAACAAATGTATGTTAAAGCTTAAGGTAGTTAATTACCCATTTGTTGAATAATTAATTATTATGCCATCCTTGACAACTTGAACCCTTAAATTCCATTGTCACCCTAGTAACTATATGGTAATACTAGCTATAGGTTGTACTTTGTTTACATGCTAGCTTTACTTAAGTACTGAGACATTAAACTGCCCCAATCATCATCCTTTCAAACATAAAATGATTTGGGCAATATTACTGTAAATGGTCGAGATGGTTGAATTGTTGTGTTTTGCTACCAAAACCCTAAAATTGCTATTACCATATCCGGGTGGATGGAGAGGTGGATGGTATGACAATGGGTGCTAATGTAGCCCACTAATGTCATTTTGTGGATGGAATGTGGAATGAACCGCCCGATAACTCCTAAGGACTTAATCTTGTCACGACCTCCCGTAAAACAAGTACAACCACAAGTCCGTGACAAACCGCGACTTGGCTTAGTAAATTTATCGAACTCGAAAGTCATATCATCGTGGATAAATGGCACGCACAAGCTTGCGGTACATCCAATTTTGACGGGACACCGATACGAGGTGAAGTTGCCAACGCCGTGCGGTACATCCAGCGCCGCGTACAACATCCTCGCGAATATATGGGCGTAACTCGCCGACTCGGGATTACCACCCTAGATCTTCTGTGCATAATCGAACTAGTCCCATGATCGCAATAGCTCACACAAGAAACAAGTGTGATAACACAACCATAAACGCTAAAATTTATTAAATGACAACAGAGTTGATTACAAGATAGCCTTACAGGCAACATTAAATAAACACAATGGAAGACGATGAAGAAGTAGTAGGGTCCAGCACCGCCACAGCAATCGATCGGGTAGCGGCCTAGTCGCCATGATCCACACCGAGCGAAGTTCTTCTCTCTCAAATTTTGTTTGCATAAAGCAAGATGAGCACAACTTCCGTACTCGCAAGTTACACCCACAAATAATGTAATGACATGCATACATGGATGTAACAAAGGATGGCTTACGTGGTTAATTTGCATAAATCAACATTTGACATTAAATACCATACTATGTTCAAAAGCTCATGTTATAAAATCAAAGATTGATTTTGCATTGATAAAGATAGTGTAGGCACCAACCTAACACTAATATAAACACGGGCACCAACCCGAGGCTTCAACCCATAACTTTTCTCATGGACACCCATCCATGTCAAACTGTTTTACAAAAATATTTTGAAATCGAAGTCTAACTTTGAGTGGCTTTGCCAGCACATCCATGACCGTGGACACGGCTATTCGAATAGTTTTTACACTCTGCAGAGGTTGTACAACTTTACCCACAAGACATGAATTCTCTAGTTGTTTGGTATCCGTTGATACCACCGCTCACTACCTTAGGTAAGCAGTCTAGAGCCCGTGTCAAGGCCTTTACAATGCGCCATTCCACCATAGTCCTCCCTCGCTAAGGTTTCACCCCCTTTGGACTACCCGTCCGCAGAGTTCAGGCCCCCTCTTGCGCCAGGTGGGACTAACAAAAGTCATGAAAGACTGCCCACCTCATCAATAGGAATGACCATGATGGAGCTTTGCAAATTATTCAGCCAGGTCCTGCCCATACAAGACATGTGGTAGTACGATGTGGCTTAGCAAGATGCGCTCAAGGCCGGCCTTAATCGACTGGCGACAACCATCAGAACTCCCGGGCCTCAACCTACCCAGGCTTGAGCCTGCATAAACTCCGCACCCACTGCATAAACCATTTCGCCATGTCCAAACCATCAATTTATTTTATTTTCCAAAGTCATTTATAAAACTCCCATGACACACCAATGCCAAGGGTATAGTTTAAACAACATTTGACTTTTGGCTGAAATTCCCCAAATGAAAACATGTTTGGTCTATAAGCATGGCTAAACACAATATTTAGATGATCCTAGTCCATACTATTGTTTTAACTAGGTGTTATCTAGGGTGACAATATGTTTGATTCGATAACAAAATTGGCCATACAAAGGATTTGGGCATAACTATAAATTTAAAACAGGGATTTAAATTACTGAATATAAATAAGCATGCAGTAATAATTTGAAACAGAATTTAAATAATTTTAAATAATAGGTGCAAGTATGATCAAGAATGTAACTTGCCTCGCTTGAGGTGAAATGATCAACTGACATCGAGGTGATGTTGTTTTTCTTAATAGGTCACCTAGTACTCACAAGCACTTTCTCCGTAGTCTATGTGTACAAGATGATCACACAGTCAAAATCAATCCTCTTATGTGCTCTTCAATGGCGTCGTCAACCGACTCCAAGTCGTCAAATCTATACGCGAAAATAAGCCAAATTCAAACCAAATGCAAATAAGATTCAAATTAACTCCAAATTTAATAATTTTGGTTTAGATAGCTAGATCTTGAATTTAGATAAATTTAGAAATTTGAATGGGCTCAATCGAGTTTGATGCAAAAGATATGAGCCTTCAAGTTTGAAATTACATGAAATGATAGATTTAGGGTTTAAAGGAATTTAGTTAAATGAACCCAAAATTAAATAATTTTGGTTTAGTTAGCTAGATAATGATTTTATACAAATTTTGCAATTTGAAACACCCAAATTGGAATTCATATGCAAAAGTTATGGCCGCGGGTGGCCAACGCATATGCCAAAATAGCGATCCGACGCGGCCTCGGAGTCGGAGGAAACACCGAGAGGAAGCGATGCGAGAGGTAGTATCTCTCTATATAAAAAGAGGCAGAAAAGGGCTGAGGGTAGGATGGCCACGTCGACAGGAATTCATGGGCCGTCGGATTCCACGCGCGCCTCTCTCCCGCCGTCTGATCGGTTCCGTCGGTGCGTTCGCACGCCATCGCCTCGTCTCGCCGCGTGTGCGCGCTTCCTTGTTCGCAGCAGTCGGCCTCGCCGCATGCCCGCCTCGAGGCCATGTCCGCCGCCTCGCTTCTTGTCGGTCTATCGCGTCCGCATCGCAGCAGCAACCCCCTCTTTCTCTTTTGCTCCAAACAAATGTGGGAGGAAGGAGTCGTCTATAGACAAAGCACGCCGCGGCTGTTGTCTCCAGTCTCAAAACCCTAGCGCCTCCCAATCCCAACCCCGCGTGGCTCTCCGCCCATCCTATCGGGCGAAGGAATCCCGCCTCAATTATTTTGGTTTAGTTAGCTAGTTTAAAACTATTTAAAACAATTTGAAACACCTAAATTGGAATTCATATAAAAGTTATGAATTTTTGAAGTTTAAAACTATTTAAAACCTAATTTAATTTATTAGATTTTCTTGATTTATTTTTCTAAAGGAAAATCGAATTATTGCGCAAGGTGACGTCGATCTGAGAATTTCGGGATTTAAAGAATTCAATAGATTTTTCCGACAGCGCCCTACTTGTAAATGGTTTCGCCACACGGACTAAGTCCATGGAGACTTGATTTGAGAGAAGGTGGACCTTGCCACGCGGACGACCCAACAGACACGCGCGCCACGTGGCAAAAGTGGCGACGTGGCGCTTATGTGGCGCCGAGGTGGCACCGCCACGTAGGCGAGGATTTGCGCCTGCGCGGACCGAGGGTCACCGGCGATTGGGGCACGCGGCGCACCGCGAGCACACCAACGCTGCAGAGGAGATCACGGGAAATTAGGGTTCACCTTGGCGGGGCTAGGGCTCGAGTGGTTCGCCGGCGGCGAGGTGAGAGGCGGCAGCATGGCGGGTCGCGTGGCGAGGGCGTCGAGGCACTCGACGAGGTTAGCGCGCACGAGGTAGGCCTAGGTGCGACGATGCCGGGGCTGGGGACGAAGGGACCGGAGGGGGCTTGATGTCGACGGAATCGGAGGAGCAAGAGCTCGCGGCCGGTGACGGGGAAATGCGAACTCGCCAAACGAGAGCGAGAGAGGGGGTGGCGGGTTGGAGTCTGGTGGAAGGGGCACCTCATGCTCCTTTTATAGGGGCGAGGAGCCGGAGGTGGAGATCGTGCGCGGGGAGGCGGCGGCGACGGCTTGGCGGCGGTGAAGCAGCGTGGAGAGAGAGAAGGTGGGGAAGAGAGCGGGCGAGAGGGTTAGTCACGCCGGTCGCGTCGCGCACGCCGCGCGGAGGCGGAGGAGCAGCTGGCACAGCAGCTTGCTGCGAGCTCCGCGGCAAAATGGCGGTTGCGCGGGAAGGGAAGAAAGGAGGAGGAAGATGCGGCGGCCCACGCGGCAGCGGCGAGGCGATCACAAGGGGCGTGGGAGAGAGGAGAGAGGGAAAAAGCGGGCGGGCCGAATGGGCCAAGCGCGCTGAGAGGAGTGGGCCGAAGGGAGATTCGGCCCAAGGATGTTTTCCGGGTTTTTAAAATGATTTAGCAATTTAATTAATCTAGATAATTCAAAAAGGCTTTAGAAATTAGCAAAATAATTCTAAAAATTATGGAAAAATTCTCAAAAATTCCCAGAGTTATTTTGGACTTAATAAAGTTACTTCCAACTCAAAGTTGGCTTTTATTTTTTGCAAATAAATTGTTTTGACTTTAAAATATTTATAAAAAGGCTTTTAAAAACTCAGAAAATCTTAGAAATTAAGTAATTTTTTTATTTTTCAGATTAAATCAAACAAAACTTCAAGAACTTCAAATAAATTTTAAATTTTGACATTTTAAAACTCCAAAATTCAAATACAGCAATTAAACTCTTTAAAATTTTAGAGAATCCAATAAAACATTAACTTTATTTTATTTTTAATTTGGTAACATAACCTTGGGATGTTACATAACCCCATATGGGTGAGATGATGGAAAGGACGAGGTAGTTGAAAAGTTATTGTGACAACCTCTCGACTACACGACTACGGAATCGTGTAGGCAACGAGTTAATTGTCTCTTGTGGGTAAAGTGTAAAATCTCTCAGAGTTATAAACTGTTTAAACAGTAATGCCTACGGTCAAAGTCGGACATAGGAACTTAACTTGAGTTAGTTCTATTTCAAAAACCTTGTGGGTGGTATGAAAATTGTGACGGGCTCTCCTAGCCCTGAGATTGGATTTTTTTTCCCTTAGTTTTCAGACTCAGCGCGGTTAATAATTGGAGGTAGCTCCAATCAAAATAAACATCAGGTAGAGTTTCCGATGGAGGGAATCTCTGCTGATATCAAATATTGCACAATTACTCTCTTTAACTAAAATGAAATTTGTTAAAAATGCTAAGTGCTAGGAATTTGTACTTATGATATTTAAAAGTATTGTTTTCGCAAATAAAAGAACCGAGCCATCCTTGTAAGCCTTGCATGTATATTGTTGCATTGTGTATTGGCTCGCAAGCACGGAAGTTGTGCTCATTCTCGCTCTCCCCTAAACCCTTCAGATGACGCTGATGAAGGAGACCATGCGTACTACGAGGATCCAGAAATCGATAGGCAAGGAAATGATGAAGAGTAGTCTAGGATATGTAGTCTAGGCCTCGACGCAGTCTAAGTTGACTCGTTGGTGCTTGCGTACAACCGATATTATCTGGATCCTTAGGTAATATCAGTCGTACACAGGTTGCCCCAGCCGCTGCTTCGTGAAGAGATGAGCTTCACCCTTTGCTTCCGCTTATCGTATTCGTGTTCGTATTGTAATCAATTTGGCCCGATCGCCCCGTTGTAAAACTCGACGACGCGGGTCTATGTCACTCGCTTGTTGTATTAAATTTGGTACTTTAGTTAACGCCATGTATGAATGATTCAGCAACGTCTGTGAGTGCTATCTACTGATCCAGGGAATAGCACATCGTTTTCACAAAGGATTCGGATTAGAAAATCCGGGTCCGACATCGTCCCAGAGGCAGCGGTTGCAGGGCTACCGCGCCGCTTGGATGAGTCCGTCGCGGTAGAGCACGATGAGCTGGGTCGAGTAGTTCATCTACCATCTCTGCACAAATCAAACCAAAAATTTGAAGAAGAAAAACAACACAATCGGCGGTGGTTCGGCCGGGTGAGGAAGGTGATGGGTTAGGAGGATTGGCGACGTGAAATGGGGTTGCATTCAGGGGCGATGCATGAATTGCTTTGTCACTTGTTTGAACTGGACTACTGATTTTTGTTGAAGGCTCAATATCTGGGATTTGGACTGTAGACAGTGAGGAGGTAGCAGTTTGGGTAGCTGTGTTGTGTGCTGTTTCTGAGATTAGTGTCCTTGCAAGTGGTGCTATGGAATCTACATGAAAAGAAGATTTTATCCTCCTGTAATGATCCACGTGAACCACTCACTTTGAAAGTGTATTGCCTGTTATATAGCCTTGTTATCTGTGGTGAGGCCATGTCATGTGTAGTTGGAGTTACTGCTGTTAGAGCTAAAATAGGAGCACCAATTAACTGTTCAGCCATGGAACCGAATAAAATAAACTCTGCTATAGGTGCATTGTCTTCTGAAATATCAGATGGATCAGTTGCGAGGAATGCTAGCTTATATCTGAAACATAGAAACATATTTATTGATTTTAAACAGGCGAATAATATGGTGGGGTATGTAGCTATACGGAAAGTAAAGTGAATAGAAGAGGGAAATTGCCTTTGGTTCAGTAGGTAACCTCAAAGTATGCAATATAATAAACATGGTTGTCATGGAGGTTTCCTTTAAATTGAGCCACATGGCGTTGTGGTATTTGTCCTTCCATTGTACTACCCTGAAAAAGACATTTCATATGGGAAACATGTAAATCAAAAATTGACTGAACATACATCTGTAACTGAATGAAACGGGAACTGACCTCTTCATCCAGCAAAACAAAGTTGATACGTAGGATTCTGTTCTCAGGGCCAACATCAACATATTCATTTCTTCTTGTTACCCAAACACGGATACGCCATCGGTGTGAATCCTGTGTCGCGTCTCTTAGTAAAGAGTTTTCCATCTGGCTGAACATGCCAGAAGCGAATTTTAATATTGTGTAGGAGTAGGAGTGATCTGAGCACTATTGGTAAAAGCAATATGGAGGTTCAGGAACAAACTATAGCAGAGGGAAAAAACATGTTTTGTAATACTGGATGGATGCTGTATATATGTCAATAGAATTAATAGCAATAATCCACAGGCATTTAAGAACACTAATATCTTTGAACATCATTAAGAATAGGTAACAATGATCTTAAGGTAGTGTGTACTGTGCGTCGCACAGTCAGTTTGTAGGACTATCTATAGGTGCATGCCATGTGTATGAAAAGCTTTTTGTTTTGATGTCCGGGATTTTATCTCATTCGGCCCACATTAAAGAAGAAGCACTCTACCTCTGAAGGTGCCCACGAGAGCAGCGTTCGAACTGTGACAGACTGAGAGCCTAAAACTCTCCTGTGCTACTATGTGTTTCTGCACAGTCCTTCCACAACTGTACCCCTGACACAGTCCTGGTGAGACACCCAGCGCCGAGACCAAGTCTCGAGCCTAGGCGGACTGCTCGGTCGACGCCGCAGCTAGCCAAGCTCGCAAGCTCGCTTCCTCTGTGTATGAAAATCTGAGAATAGCTAATAGCGAATAGGGAGGTAAGAGCACTATGATGTAGCGAGACCATAAGAAAAGAGTAACCACAATGTGCAGCAAGCAGAGCACGCTGTTTCAGGCTGACTTATAGTACCCAACAAAGTTCAGAGTGGTATTTACTGCAAAAGTCGGCACATATATTATATTACACAGGTTGTCGTGACACTGCTACGAACAAAAAAGAAGGATGGAAGAGGATAGTTTGGTACTGAAACGTTGTCTGTTTTTACAAAGCATAACGAATTTTAGTTGCTGTCGCTCTGCTGTCTTCTGCTGTGAGGCATACAACCGAGAAGGCAACCAAGAAAGCCTAATGGCAGGGAAAAAAACTAAGGCAACCAAGAAAGCCTAATGGCAGGGAAAAAACTAAGTATCAAAGCATTAATTTGAATCAGACCGACTCGACGGCAAGCATCAAAACAATCAAGAAGATCACAGAAGGGAACAATCGGGGCCCCCTCCGATTTTGGCGGCATAGTCTGATGCGGAGAGGGGAAGCAAACCGACACCGACGTTTAGGACCTTTTTATTTATCGAAAGAATGACTAAACGCAGTGAAACGAGAAAACCAGACGGTAGGCACAAGAACAAGTTTGGAAGTAACCATAACTATCAAGAAACAGAGAGAATCGATGGCATTGGCAGCCACTTCGACCAAAGCATCAAGCGAAACAACCGAAAGCTGAGCACAACGCGAATGGCTAGAATTTCATCAGCCACACATAGGCTGCATTGGTTTCTTATTTGGCAGGATAACGCTGCTATTTTGTTTTGGTTTCAAAGAAAAAGAAAACACTCCTGTTTGGTTTTTATGCTCTTTTCACTTTCGCTGCAGTTGTTGAAGTTATATGCAAGGATCAAAACCCGTTTCCGGTAAATCCCGATCGTCGAGATTTCCGAAAAAACCGGATGAAAACCGCTTGAATTTGATTAAAAATCATTCAAAATTCAAAAATTAAAATTTGAACTTGCAAAACCGGAAAACCGGCCGATCTAAAATCCCAACCCCGCTTTGTAGAGCGGTTACGGCCGGTAACCGCGTTACCGGCGGGTTTTTTCCTGGTTATATGTGCTGGATGTTTCATGAGCTTATACATAGGTGATTTAAGTCATTTAGTTTATCTTTTATTCCTGAACTTGTGGCAGCCAGTATAAATTACCACATTCTACTTTGCTCTCTTTTGAGTAACTTTGTCAGCTTTACATCCTTGAATTGCTTGTGACCATGTAGCATTGGGTGGTTCATTAATCATATTTGTGGCCTGCATTATAACAATACCATTTTCCTGTAGCAAGTTTCGGCAGAGTTTTAATTTTGGGTCAACAATTTTTTTTTGTCGCGACTTGAATTGCAATGATTAAGAAATATGGCACAATTTTTTGCTTGCCAGATGGTAATTCCATATATTTGTTCACTAATAATTAATTATATGGTAATTCCACATATTAGTCCATTGATCATTAACTGCTCTCCCGACCCCTCAAATGCATTGTTAGGGTAAGCCCCTGAAGATAGAATCAGCTGATTTCCTACATGCAGTAAAAGACATTGTGTAGGCGTCCTTCATACGGATATTGGTTTGTTATGTTTCCTCATTAGATGATGTTCTGTAAGATGATATCTGAACTTTCTTTAATTCCTTGCTCAGGTTACATCCATAAATACAACTCTTTGGATGCGCAGCCTGACATTCTACAACCACTTTATTCTGCATTGCAGGGATGGACAGTCTGTTAGAAAAAATAAAGCTATTATTCTTAGTGCTCCTTGACTGCATGAAAATAACATAGAAGCAGGACATTTGGCTTAAAGAGTGTGTTTATTGAGTTTAAGAAATTATGTAGGTTCTTCAAACTATCCTCGATTTATCAGAAATGGAGCAAGAAACCATGAATCCATGACCATTTGGCTTGCAGTGAATTTTTCTTACAAAACTGGAGTATTAGACTGTGGCGCCTAGACCTTTAGTCATATGCATGAACCTTTTCTATGAATTGCCAAACAAACAGTGGAGTATTAGTTCGTTTCTAATTTTGTAAATTCTTTTATCTCTTCGTAAACACCACCTGTTTGGATTTCACATCAAGTTTGCATGTGTGTGTTTTTTTTTGCTCCAAGCTCTCCTGGGAATTGATACCACCAATCACACATAACAACACTATTGAAGTTGAATTATATATTATAGTTGTGTACAACATTAATATTCCTTTTCTACACAACATTTTTCTCTTAGTTAATTTTCTTTGTATTCTTATCTACTCTTGAGTGTATGGGGTTATGGACTATTTGAATTTAGACCCTGACATGGTTTACCTCCACATACCATTTGATGAACTACATTAGTTCTATATCCATAATTCTCTTTTTCTTGGACATAAATACTTGCGTTCGCCTTTGCGTGCCAAGGCGCGCGCATGTTTCTAGTTAACAGTGAAACCCGCACGGGCTACTAATTGGAGGTTATTCTAGACACTCCTATGTTAATCCCATAAGATAAAAAAAACGAAAAGTTATCATATTAATCGGAGAATTTTTTTTTATAAATTCTCACATTAATCAGAGAAAAAAACATCTATCCATCTTATATCCTACGGATTTATGTATACATCTACATATTGTGATCCTATCATACACGGATGCATGTCTATCCCAAATCGTTTAACTACTGACTCGTATGTGCGTCATGATACCCAACAGGATAGATGTAAGACCCGATAGGATAGATGTATGTCGATTTTAATCTGGGGCAAGAGAGTCCTGGGCTCCTAGATAACGACACCAATTGATGTGTGTACAGAGAAGTTCCAATAGTATTTGTCCAAGAAGTTGATTTGTGTGCCACACTCATCCAAGTACACTATATACAATTAAGAGTTTGTACATGGGATGGAATTAGTGCACGTGGCATGCCAGTTTATATTTATATCTATACTAATTAGAGGCCTCTCTAGAAGCCCTCATGCTAATTGTAGGATAAAAAAAATCCTCATATAATCGAGGAAAAGATAATGTTTATGTCAGTGGTGGCAAGATGGGCGCCCGGTCCATTTTGGCACGGTCCATCCTGGTCGGGCTATTAGATGGGTCGTACCGTCTCGGCCCACATGCAGGGGAGGACCGGAAGGTGGCCCACGCACACCGTTGGTCATTCGTGGCGTGTTGGGCCGGCATGAGCCTGTTTGGCCCAGCAGGCTAAGGTCAGTCCGTTTAGCCCATTAGGCTCGAATTTTTTTAAAAAAATCCCCAAAAAACCAAAAAAATCATAAAAATGTGTAGAATTCAGAAATAGATATGAAAATTGAAATAAAAAATGAGACAGTTATATTGAAAATATAATAAAAAGCTTTATTAATGTTCAACTAGCTGCCTCATTAAAACCTTCGCCAAGTAAAAACTCAAAATAACAAAACCTTGGTAAAGAAAAAAAGTACAACTTATAGCTCTACATACATCCTTGTTCTACGTGTCATTGTTTAGGTATAGATTTTTAAACACCTCCGACAACTCTGGATCTGCCACAGAGTGTTGTGTCCGTGAATCAGCTTATTCTGAGTCCTTCACAGTTAGAAGTATCTCCACCATCTCACTTGTGAGACGTGTTCTTCTCTCCTTCAATATTCTTTCAGAAAGACTGAAAACAGACTCGGAGGAAACCGTTGAGACAAGAACAATTAACACATCATGTGCAAGTATGGATAGCACGTGATATGCTAACTTATGCTTATGCCACCAGTGCAAAATTTTAAAGTTTTCTGAGTTAAAATCCACCGTATCGCTGTCTAGATAGACGGATAGTTCCCCACTCCTTGGGTGAGAGGTTGGTCTTGGTCCTCTTGGATTTTGTTGAGAAGGTGCCGCCGTAGAAGAAAGACCTGGATCTGGAGGAAGAACCACTGAAGATTTTGCCACACATATTTGTCTTGCTATTTGAGGCGAGGGCTACTGAAGGTCGTTGTAGGCGGACTCTCTGGAACTTATTTTCATACCTTTGGTAAAGCTCGTGTAACTGAGAATGAAATTCTTCAAAAATAGTTAGAATAGTCTAGTCTTGTAGCATCACTAAGAAGATCAAAACATTAGCAAATGCGTTAATTTTACCTCTAGAATCTAAAATAAATGTAAATGCATATAGGAAAGTGATTTGTCTCCAGTATTTAAGATATTTACTTTTCATACCAACAATAGCGTCGAGTAAAACAGAGTCATTTTCATATATTTTTAATTGAGTAGCAATCTGTAAAATACTATGCACAATAATAGGAGATATTGGATAGTGGACAGCAGACAAAGCAACAGTGGTCTCATAAAAAATTTCTAAAAGTTGTAGTATCTTCTCAGCAACAAACCAATGTTGCTCAGTCAATAGTATGACACCGTCAATGCTCTGATAGTGCGTTTGAATAAAAACAGAAAAAATGCTCTTATATAGTAAAAGACTCTAAAATTCCATCGACCCTCCTCTTGTTAATAAAGTACTAAAGTGGTCAAAATCACCATCTCTTTTAAGAAAGGTGACTATCCGATCCCTTCAACTCGACCTAGTCATTTTCTGATCGTGGTCGAGCCCACCATCAACAACTGTCGAGTTAATCACGTGTTAGTTGATGGTGGAAGTTCGTTAAATATACTCTTTACGATTGCCCTAGACGAAGTGCAAGTTCCCAAGGAAAAGATCAAACCAGTACGGTACTCATTTCATGGGATCATACCGGGTCTTCGGCCAAGCCTATTGGTCAAGTTTCCCTTCCTGTTATGCTTGGATCGCCAAACAATTTCAAGACGGAGAAGATCTCTTTTGATATAGTCGATTTTGAGATGGCATGTAATGCTATTCGTGGTCAACCAACTCGCACGATTCCTAATAGCCGCTCATTATGGTTATCAATGTTTTAAGATCTCATGTCCCAAAGGAGTAATCACAGTCGCTGTGACAAAAAGATGACGCTTACATGCGACCGTAAGTCCATTGAGATGGTTGACCAAATACCAACTCAAGAAGCAAGCAAAGTGCAACCTTCGACCAAGCAGTCGAAGTCTAAAATTGCCTTAAAGCCGAACGATCAAGTCAAAGAAGTTTCACTTAATACAGAAGAGCCTTCGAAGACAGTTCGCATCGGAGTCGCTCTCGACCCTGCATTGGAAGACGCCGTCGTCACCTTCCTCTGAGCAAATGAGATGTCTTCGTGTGGTAAGCATCCGACATGCCCAGAGTCTCCAGGAAGGTGATTGAGCGCAGGCTAGCTTTACGGTCTGACAAGAAACCCGTAAAACAAAAATTACAAAGATTTGCACCTGATCGACGATATGCTATTAGATCAGAATTGGACAAGCTACTTAAGGCAGGTTTCATAAAACAGGTTGACCACCCAGACTGGTTGTCTAACCCTGTAATGGTTAGAAAGTCTAATGGTAAATGATGAATGTATGTAGAATTTATTGATATAAATAAAGCTTGTCCAAAGGATGATTTTCCTCTTGCTCGTATCAATCAGCTAGTTGATTCCACTGCTAGTTGTGAAATATTAAGTTTCCCATATGCATACTCTGGTTATCATCAGATAAGTATGTGTTTAGATGATGAAGAAAAAAACCCCATTTCTTACACCATTTGGTTTAAAAGATACTGGTGCTTCCTTCCAACGCCTGATGCAAAAGACCTTCCTTCATCAACTTAGCCAAAACTTGAAAGCCTATGTTGATGACCTGGTCGTAAAAATCATACAACATCTTAACCACATTTTGACCTGCACGAAACATTCGATAACCTCAGAAAATACCAATTGAAATTAAATCCTAAGAAGTGTGTGTGTTCGGAGTCTCTTCAGGAAATTTTCTTAGATTCTTGTCTCTGCGCGAGCAACTTGTAACTAGGATAACAACGGAAGCAACCAATAAATTTATGATGAAAAATGTGATCACTCGATTTGGTATGCCAAGTCGGATCATAACAGATAATGATACATAATTTTTGAGCGCAAAATTCTAAAATTTTGCCAAGAATTGGGGTACTAAGCTATGTTATACCTCTGTCGTCCATCCACTAAGCAATGTGGTAGTCGAAAGGGTAAATGATTAAATTATGCAAGGAATTAAACCTCGAGTTTCGGCCAGCTTATAAAGCGCTCGGGGCTTGGGTAAAAGAATTACCCTCAGTATTATAGGCAATTCGCATGACCGCTAATCGTGCGACAGACGAAACATTATTTTTCTTAGTTTTTGGTGCTGAAGTTATACTTCCACCTGAACTAAAGATTCGGTCGACAAGAGTCGAAACCTATAACGACTCTGGCTATCTACCACTTGTGTTTTTCTCAAACACACATCACACGAAAGAAGATGAACACATGGTGGTTTGTGACGCACTCTCAACTTGCGTCGTTTTTTTCTTTGGGAGGTGCTTCTATGCATCACTACTTGAAAGTGGCACAAATATTAAAGCATGAATGCAGGGTGAATAGTGATTAATTACCTCTTCCCTTACTTTAAGATTTGTACAACTTGTATTGTATTGGGAGGGTGATGCATAGAAGCACTCCTCTAACTCGCCATTACTCAAGTACCATGCAACTAACCAAAATACTTGGTCCACTAACAACTCCTCCATCATGCACACAAGCAGGGCTCATGCATACGTGATGAGACCATGCAAAAGACTCAACAAACATAACCTGACAAGATTAGCCCAACATTTCAACCAGTAAATACGGGCTGGGCTGAATGTTCTATATGGACTGAAAACTTTCACCCAGCGGAAAGCTTTGTAAGGACCCAAGCATAACAGTACCTTTTTCCTGTTTCACACTTGAAATCTTGTGTTGGGACTTGGGAGTTGGAACCGAATTTTTGTGTTTGCCAACTGACAGAATCTTCTCCATTGATCAACCCAGTTACCTAGTCGACGGTTTTACAGATTATAGATCTGACAAGTAATTCTGCAATTCTTCATGTCATGTCCTTTTTACTAACACCATACTGTATACATATGATTAGCTTTTTGTTGGTATAGAAGCATATTATTTATTATCTGTTGAATTCTAGACTTGCTTATTCAATTTGCCAGTAGAGGGAATTAGAGGAGGCGTCATATCTTTCGCCAAGAAGATGGTAAATTTATAGTGCTAATGAACTAGTACATCAAAAAGATTTTGCCTAAAACAAGCAACAAAGATGATGATGCTAGTAGCTTAGTTTAGTTAGATGCGGAGTGCGTACTGCTTTTGTGTGTGTGTGTTTGATCAGAAAATGCCATATAAGTGCTTTTGATGGCTATCTATCTATCCATCTATCTATGCCTTTGCTTTACGAAAAGATGAATAAATCAAACTCTATCAATAAAGCCTTTCGTTCATCATGAAGCAGGGGAAAAGAATTAAGAAAGAATAACACCCCCAGAGATGATCTTAAAGAAGCAGAGTATCGATGCACCCCGAACAATTGTTATTGTGTATGGATGTCTCTCTGATTTCTTTACTACTACTACTATCTCTAACTTTTTTCTTCTTTTTTTCCTTTTTGATGCTTTTCCCCGTCTCTTCTCCCCCCTCCAGGCACTTCTTTTACTGCATTTGCATGGCGTTTTTAATTATTTTGGATCTAATCATGAATACTCTCTTTTGTGTGGCTTTTGGACCATGGGTAGAGAGACCAAGGTGACTTTTGACTGAAAACTTCAGGACCAGCTATCTATTTTGACCGAAAGAAAGTTGCTGTCATGCATATACAATGATACAAATATACACTATTGAAATTCTTGTACTTGTCATTTGCATTGAAATATGCAAATGTACAGTTTTTTCCTTGGGAACTTTTCACCTCCATCTGTTTGCATGCTGTAAAACCTGAGAGGCTGAGGGGCGAAGCTAGCATGTTATTGTTTCTTTCTGTCAGCCATGGAATTTGGCATGCATGCAGCACAACAGCACAAGAGGATGCATGAATGGATCATGGAGTAGCTAGCGATGACAGATTCACAGAAGTAGCTTTATTCCTCTCTCAGGCTCAGCCCTTTTCTTTGCGAGACAGAGACAGTAGATAAAAGAGGAGGAATGCCGTACACAGTTCCCGATTCTATATCTCGTGGCAGACCAGAGCCGGGGATCAAGGGCTAGTTGCTAGCTCCATGCTCCTTGCGCTTGATCAACAGCTGCGTGCATGCATATTGCATACTAGCGACTCACTCTGTATCTATGCACTGCACTGCACTGCACTGCACTGCATCATCAATCCATAAGTGGCCCTAAACCTGCAATACAGGCGACACGCGCGCATGGATGAAACAGCTGAGATCGATGCTGAGGTCCACACCAAGTGAAGCAACGAAATAGCTAAAACGCGCATGCGCCTTCCATCCTGATCTTGCCAACGATTCCTGTAGGGACTGCGATTTCCTCCTCCTCCTCTAAACTGAACTAAATCAAAACTTTCAAAGGAAAACGATCAAATTTCAACTAGAAATAAATCGAAGACTTTCAACACGAAAACATCAACTTTCAAGTCGAGCAACTTTCAACACGTAGATTCGGACTTAATTTCAACTCGAACATGTTGAGTTTTTTTTTTTTGAACGAATAACATATTGAGCTTTTAACTCACGGATTTAAACTTATTGTGGAGATCATATGTATATGATTCTAATATTAGTGTGTTAAACAATTGACAATGGTGTCGAAGTGTTCGGAGAAACTCTCAGTTTTAAAGGAGTTTCCGCTGATTGTTTTAGGTGGTCTGATCGGCCTGTGGCCGGGCGGTCAGAATGGCCTTGGAGTGGCGGTCAGAGCGGCCAGGCCCGGCGGTTAGACCAGCCAAAAGTGGCAGTCAGACCGTCCGGAGTTACAAAAGTTGAATTTTGGAGGAATGCGTTAAAACACTTGTGTATGAGTGTTAGAAGGTGAGCTTGCATAAGGTTTCATGGAAAATGGAGTTTCAAGACAAAACTAGATAAAGTTTGAAATTTTCAGAGAAGGTGCGTCCAGGACTTGGGAAAATTTCCCAGAGTGGTCTGATAGGCTGTTTGCCGACGGTCTAGGTGGGGCGGTCAGACCGGTCGTGGGCGGCAGTCAGACCGGCCAGAGGGGGTTCAAGCGCCGAGAAGGCGGTGAACTTTGTGGAATTGGCTAAAGTCATGGGATTCGGTGTATAGGTGTTGTATGATACATGTTTTGGCTAACGTGGGTCAAGTTGCGATGAACTTGTGCCCGAAATTGATTTCTTAGTCTATTGTTGTGCAGGTGGTTTGGAGTCAACGAAGAAGATGATCGGGACTAGGCTAGGAGAGCTGAGGTTAAAAACAATCGAGGATACTGGGTGAAGTGGTTGGATTCAAGCATGGCGCAAGATGGATAAGAAGTACTGAACGGAAGTTCGGTGCAACGGGTTGCATCAAGTGGCTTGAGGTCAGTGCAAGTGCCATAGTGGTTTCGGTGTGAGCAGAATGGGAGAGACTTGAAAAAATCAAGAGATCCATTGATGAACCTATGTGTGATGAAGTATGGAGTTGTTTCACCTTGATAGGACTCGGTCTTTGGAGAAGGATCAAGAAGGGTTATTTTGGAATCTTCACCAAAATACTGAGTTGGTGAACGTGAAGAAATCACGGCACAAGATGGCGCAAAGGAGAGGCGGTTTAGGTTAAGAGAAGACGGAGTTCATGAAGAGAAGGATTCGGGAGACCTGGTTCGTCATCTGCTTTGAGCAGCATGCATGAGTGTAGATCCGTTTGTGTGTGGGCTTAACAGGTTCCCAATAAATTTTTCTCTCTAGACCTAACCTCCACTATAAAAGGGAGGGGTGCAGGATTTGTACCCATCAACTCAAGCCCAGGAAACTCTAATTTGTGATTTGGAGAAAGCGGAGAGATAGAAGAGGCTAGGGTTTGAAAGAGATAGATTGAGTGAGTGATCAATTGGTGAGCTTTTGTCCTCCGTAGTGGAGTGGTTGTAAACCAACAATCCCTTGAATCAATCCAAGCAAGTTTGCCGGCCTCCAAGATGAGTTCTATCTTGTTCTTGCTCTCTCTTCGATGCCTCTGGGATTTTTGTGTACCTAGGGTTTTGATTGGGTCTTTTGTTATGATCTAGTTTGTTAGGACTTGTGGAAATTGATCTAAGTTTATCTTGATCATCTTCTACACACGAGCAAACATTTGGATCAAAGTTTGATTTCTCTCGTTTTTGTGCTTTCTTGACCTCATCCAATAAATTCGTGGAACCTTGGCTTTGATCGTTCTGATCGTTGGTTGGAATAGGTTCCTGACCTTCTTTATGAGTTATGTTTGAAATATTAGGCGGTTTTGGATCTTCAAATCAAAAGTTAGGCCGATTTGATATCACTTCAAGCTATTGTCCTTGTAGTCCGCGGTCAAACTGGCCGTGAGGTTTGCCCTTGGGGTTTTCCAGTTTCAACGCAAGACTTTTCACTGTGTTCTTATGCCTTTGATTTTTACAGCTTTCATAGCTATTGGAGTGAATAAGAAGTTGAATACCGAGGTGGTGAAAAAGATAGGTATTGCTCCTATCCCCCCTCTAGTCGTCTTTTCGGTCCAACACTTCTCACTTCACAAATTTGAACTTTCAACTACAGCAATTAAGGGCCCGTTTGGGACAGCTTCAGCTTCCGGCTTTTGGTCGGAAAAGCCGAAAGCCATCCCAAACGGTCGGCTCTTTACAGCCGCTTTTCGTCGAAGCCACTTCCGGTCGCAACGCGCGAAAGCCAGAAGCGGGAAGCTGCCCGTGGGGAGCTTCCCGCAAACTCCGTTCCCAAATTACCCCCGAAGTTCGGGGGTAATTACCCGCTGAATGCCATTGCATAAAAGCCCCCTCCCTTGGCCTGTTCGCCCGCTCGCTTGGCTCCCTCCTCCCCCGCTCGCCCGTTTGCCTCCTCCTCCTTCCCTGGCGCCCATCTCCCCGACTCCCTCTTCCCACACTACCGGGCCGCCGCCTGCACCTTCCTCCTTCCCCGCGCTCACGCGGTCCAGATCCAGATCCGGATCTGTATCTTGCCTGCTGCTACCCTCCTTCACCTCCCTCCTCATTCGCCTGCGGCTGCCCTTCTCCACCTCCCTCCTCCTCCTCCTTCGGTGGTCGCCCACCTCCCTCTTCCCCGCACCGGCCCGCCACCGGCTTTGATGAGGACATCAAACCTAAGGATGCAACCACTGCTTTGACCTGCTGCACTACATCCTCTACTTCAACAACATCTTCGCCAATAGGACTTTCGGCTAATGCAAGACCATATTACCCAATTGGATCGAGCTACGTCTATATGCCATGGTGCTACGTCTACATGCCATGGTACTATGTCTACAAGCCATGGTGCTACTGCATGTGCCAAGCTGGATATGTTTTGGTCAGATCAGTTCGGAATCAGCGTGATAGCACCAACTTCAAACGGGCATAACTTTCACATACAGAGTCCGTTGGAGGTCCACGAGTATTTGATTGAAAGCTTATTTCGTCCTCTTTCCAACGTATCCAGCCTCATCTTCAAATTCCTTCTAGACTGATCGCAATCATCTAAAGAAGGCGTTATATCACCTGTTTGGGCCAATCTGGGCCTTGTAATCGAACTCAACTTGGCCCATATACCGGCGGCCCACCTAGAGGCGTGGGTACTGTTCACGTGAACAGTAACCCACAAGTTTAGTCCCTCCCCACTAGTTCCTTTAGATTTGTGGTTCCTCGTTCCCTATTTAAGGAGGCCGCACCCCCTCTAGTTTTATGGGATTTTGTTTAGTTAAAAGTTAGCCTTGTTGCAACTTCGTGTATTGGCTTGTGTCGCTAGACCAACCATAATACCGCTTCAAAATCCCAACTCAATTCAATATTTCAATTCCTATTTGCAATTTCAGATTGCTTTATCCTTTTCTTGCGTGCTTCTTCGGTGTATGCAAGAATCGACCTTCGTGGTCAGGTCATCCGGGTATCCGTGCACGGTTGATAACGACTTGTCAATCAGTTCAGCGATTGCGTGGTTTCGAGCCTTGCGTGTTCGTAGCCAGGATCATGAGAGTTGAGCGACGCCTACCGAACTTATCGTTCTCATCGAAAGATCGGGCCAACAATCGGACCTTCGGGTTCATCAGGCCTCCTCCATCGACCCCGCCGCCCAAGTCCTCTGACGCGCCGCCCAAGTCCCTCTCCTCCCAAGCTCCCTCCTCCCGAGCCGCCGCCGACTCCTCCCTCCACCTCCCGAGCTGCCCTCCCCCTCCTCCTCTCCCCAACCGCCGCTCTCCTCCTCCCCCCCTGAGCTACCGCTCTCCTCATCCTCTCTTGGTTCCAATTGAGGGTTCGAGATGGCTGTACTCGGCAAGAACCGATTTCTTGGTTCCAACTGAGTTAGGTTATCCAATTGAGTGCTTGGTTTGTAGATACTTGGCGTCTTGGTTAGAAGTGTTATTGCAATGTTCATTGTTTGTGTCTATGTAAAGATTGTCCATAATTGCTTTCACTGATTGTCCATAATTGCCTTCAATTCACTTATTGTTCTTTGAACCCTCTATGGCTGGATTCTGGTTGCTAGTTATTGTACTCGGCAAGAACTGATTGTTCTTTGGTTAGCAGTGTTATTGTGCTAGTTGCTTGAAGTTCAATCAGACAAGAACATTGGACAAGAACATTAGTGTCTTTCCATTGTTCATTGGTCATAATATGTTAGTTCCATGGCTGAATTTTGGTTGCTAGTTCCATAGCAGTGTTAGTTGAATCCAGGCATGTGAGCATGGGTGCTAAGAAATGGCTTAATATTGAGCTATGGAACTCGCCTGCAGAATGTTTTCATGCTTTGAAAAAGCATGGTTATATCGCATTTCAACAACTTGTTTGGGAACTGGTTCGGTAGTCTTTCATTCTTATGCATCTTATCTTTTCTGTTTTCTTGCAACATGAATGCACTTTATGAAATCTATAAACTACATTTTCAGTGACTTACATAGACAAGATGCATTTATTGTGGAAAACATTGCTGTCAAACTTTGAATTGTGCATATAGTGTAGTAGCCTTGAATTTGTAGTAGATCTTTGGTGCGTGGTCCAACCATCCATAGCAACCAATTTTGTTGACAGTCGATTGCAGAATGGTTGTCATCATTATCTATTTGAGGTTATGTAGTATATAAATTGGAGTAGATTGTTGGTGAATCGAAATTGAGGATATATTTTACTGTCTCAACTAAACATTCTAGAAGACATTAGTAACTTCTGCCTTTTGTAGGGTTGTGAAATTACATTTTCATGTTCTTAAGAAGAACTATCTTGCTGTCAAGGAGCAATATTCAGATTGTATTTCATATTAACCTGCTGTTCTTGTACTTGGTATTTGGACATGTCACTTTTCTTATAAAACTGAGATCCTATATTTGTTTGTTTTTGGGGTACGGTGTGAGGTAGGGTGCCTAACAAAGTTTGTAAAAACAAACAGCCGATAATTATTTAATGCAATGGTTAATAATTATCGTTAATTGTTGTAGTCAATTATGGTAAACGTTGTTAGTTGTCATTGATTTATTTATGTAATAATTCTATATTGTAATAATTATCGTTAGTTGTATATGTCAATTGTGATTTATTACGCTAATTGTGCTAAACTGTGGTATATTGTGTTAATTGTTGTCAAATACGATCAATGTCAAATGCGACCAATCGCGCTAATTGTGGCACTCGTCGTTAATTATCGTTAAATATCAAAAATTGCGGTAGTTATCGTCAATTGTGTTAGTTGTTCATTGTCTTTGAATGTCGTTAATTGTGTTTAGCATCGTTAATTATCGTCAACTGTCGTTAGTTCTTGTTAAATGTTGTTAATTGTGTTAAATGACATTAAATATGCTGTTACTATCCTCATGGGGTATTTTATATATTTTTCATCTTGGAAGCTGCAGCCAGTCTACCTAAAAGCCAGACAGCCAAACACCAAACCTCTCTAGCCCAGTCGTTCAACCCACAGCTATTCAGCCGTGCAGCATAGCCAGAAGCCACTTTTTAGAAAAGCATAGCTGTTCCAAACACCCCTAAGCTTTCAACTCTTCGACCACTTTAAACTAAAGGGCTGAAATTTTCACCTAGCGAGAGCGGTGGAGCAAGAGGCCGACAGCCCTTGTCGTCGGTGTGCGAACGGTGGTGTTTGCGACGATTAGGGTTTGAGGAGGGGAAAAGACGAGGAAGCAACACGTTGGGGAGGAACAGGAGGCGCTAGAGGTAGAAGCCAGTGGCCTCGCCGGAGGAATCGACTGCAATGTGGCACCATGTAAGGCGGGGATGCAAGGGAAGGCCTAGGTGGCGAAGAAGCCGGGAGAGGATGGGTAATTGGGATGGGAAGGAAGGATTGATGCGGTTTGCTTGGTCGACCCACGTACGAAGTGTGCGTTAGCTATGTTGCCAACGAGCGCTGCAATAGACAACCCCATATCTACAATATGAAAGTATTGTTTCCTTGGCCGAAATGGTGCAAATTCGCCTCGTATTTGCAAAAATGACCGTCTTCGCGCCGAATTTGCAAAAATGACCCCATGCCGCACGGTGGCCGTGCGGCAGGGCATCCGAAGCCGAAACCTACCCCTTGCCGCACGGTCGTCGTGCAGTGGAGGCCTCCCGTACGGCCACCATGCGGTAGGGATACTGTAGCACCACTTGCTGCACGGCCACAGTGCGGCGGGGTATTGTAGCATTTTCTTTTTCTTTTTTTAAATCATTTAAGTATACTTTTGTATGAATTTTTAAATATAGCAAATGAGCTCCACAAATTATGAATTTTTCTAGAGCCTCTCAACACAGTTTAATTTATTGTGTAATTTTTTCAAAATTTTATTCATTCTGAATGTGTCTCGAAAATTCCTACAAACAGTATAATTAAATGAATTTTGGAGAAAAATTCAAAATGTATAAAATTTTGAAAACATTACACAAGCAAGTAAACTATGTTGGGAGGCTTCACAAATTTTTTTATATATAATTTTTGGAGCTTATTTGCTATATTTAAAAATTCATACAAAAGTATATTTAAATTAATTTAGAAAAAAAGAAATGCTACAGTACCCCCTTCCGCACTGTAGCCGTACAACAGGCGGTGCTACATTAGGCCTGCCGCACGGTGGCTGTACGGGAGGCCTTTAACGCACGGCGACCGTGCGGCTGTGGGCAAGTGTCCGCTCTGGACGCCTTACCGCACAACCATCGTGTGGCAGAGGGTCATTTTTGTAAATTCCACACGTGAACGGTCGTTCTTGCAATTACGGGGCGAATTTACGCCAATACGGCTAAAAATTCGAAAGCGTTGGGGAGGAACAGGAGGCGCTAGAGGTAGAAGCCAGTGGCCTCGCCGGAGGAATCGACTGCAATGTGGCACCATGTAAGGCGGGGATGCAAGGGAAGGCCTAGGTGGGGAAGAAGCCGGGAGAGCTTATTTGCTATATTTAAAAATTCATACAAAAATATATCTTAATGAATTTAGAAAAAAAAAAAAAGCTATAGTACCCATGTTGCACTGCCACATAGTGCGGCATGGGTGCTACAGTAGCCCCCGCACGGTGGCTGTGCAGGAGGCCTCCATTGCACGGCGATCGTGCGGCCGGGGACAGGTGTCAGCTTCGGACGCCCTATCGCACGGACACTGTGCGGCAAGTGATCATTTTTGTAAATTCCGCACGAAGATGATCATTCTTATAATTACGGGACGAATTTGCGCCAATGCAGCTAAAAATTCGAAAGTATTGCAATATGCATGAGAACAATGTCCATGCGTGTAAAAAGGACTTTACTGTATATGGGAATGATGCTTTTTACTTGTGGCACCACATCATCTTTTCCGTATCTAGCTCCGGATAGTGAGAGAGAATATGTAGCGTTGGTATGCATGGCTTTTAGCCCCACACGCGCTGCACATTCCATAACAGGAGCAGTACCGGGTTCAGAAAATCGGTTCTACGGACCGTAAAATTTCATACTTTTTTGTCAAATATAAAATAAATTTGTAACCATATGAATGGACATGAGTGCATGTGTCCTACGAAAACGTTCCTAGCCTTGGAGAGGGAAGGGTGTGGGTTCAAACCTTTGAAATTGCACTATTTTTTAAATTAAATGTTTCATTTTTAACTTCAGAAATTTCAGATTTATAATCGAAATTGGCCAAAACTGATAATCGACGATATCGGTTCTATCGGTGAGTCCGGTAAAAAAAACCGGTTTTGAAAACCCGGCACAGGACACACTACCAGCCAATTTGACCTGTCCTACACGTAAAGAAGATTACTACTAAATTGAGAGAGAGAGAGAGATCCCAACCTGCGAGACTACGAGTGACACCACTACAACATACAGACAAGCTAGGACAAGGACAATCCCCAAAATCTCATGCTATGGCTTACTCATTCCTGCCATGAAACACATAGTTTAGTAACTGGACTAGCATAAGATACAGCAGGTATAACCAGATGACAACATCTAGGTAGCAAGAAGATTCAGGGAAAAAAAAACACGGGTACTAGAACTAGGCACTTGCCGGCGGCCGTACGTTTCTTGCAACTGCAAAGATGCGATCCGGCGGCTGCGCGGTGCAGCAGGCGCTTGCGGCGGAGGCGGCAGGGGTGGTGAGGCAGGCGGTGACCCTGGCGCGGCGGCGTGGCCACGCGCAGGTGACCCCGCTCCACGTCGCCAGCGCCATGCTCTCGGCCGCCGGCCTCCTCCGCGCCGCCTGCCTGCAGTCCCACTCCCACCCGCTCCAGTGCAAGGCGCTCGAGCTCTGCTTCAACGTGGCGCTCAACCGCCTCCCGACGGCCGGCCCCGCCGCCGCCATGTTCCACCACGGCGCGCACCACGCGCCCGCGCTGTCGAACGCGCTCGTCGCGGCGTTCAAGCGCGCGCAGGCGCACCAGCGACGGGGCTCCGTGGAGGGCCAGCAGCAGCCGCAGGCGCCGCCGGTGCTCGCCGCCAAGGTCGAGCTCGAGCAGCTCATTATCTCCATCCTCGACGACCCCAGCGTCAGCCGCGTCATGTGCGAGGCCGGCTTCTCGAGCTCCCAGGTCAAGGCCAACGTCGAGATGGCCGTCTTGTCATTGGATCACTCAAACACAACGAGTAGCCATAGAGGCTCTCCCAACTCCAGCCATGCAAAGACCAAAGGCAAGACCGAGGACGACGCCATGCGCGTGCTGGACTGCATGGCGAGCGGGAGGAAGCGGTGCGTGGTCGTCGTCGGCGAGGGCGCAGCGGTCGCGGAAGGGGTGGTGAAGGCGGTGATGGACAGGGTGAGCAAAGCGGAGCTGCAGCATCGGCACGAGTGCCTCAAGAACCTCCGGTTCGTGCCCCTCCGCGTCGCGTCGTTCCAACGCATGCCGAGGGAGGAGGTGGAGGCGAAGGCCGGCGACCTTCGCGCGCTCGTGCGCGAGGGCTGCGCTGCCGGGAAAGTCGTCGTGCTCGTCCTGGAGGACCTCACCTACGCCGCCGAGGCCTGGGCCGCCGCGTCCGAGAAGAGAAGAGGTCCGCACGGGCAGAAACAGAACTACTGCCCCGTCGAGCACGCCGTCATGGAAGTGAGCAGCTTAGTGTCCGGTGGCGGCAGAGGCCTCGACAGGTTTTGGCTTCTAGGGTTTGGGAGCTACCCGGTTTTCATGAAGTGCAGGGCTGGGCAGCCCTCTCTTGAGGCCGTCTGGGAGCTCCACCCCATCGTCGTCCCGGACGGCGGCCTCGCGTTAAGCCTCGGCTGCTCCAGGTGCTTAATTACAAGCTTGATCATGACTAGTTTGATCATAATAATAATGCATCATCAATTTGTTCAGAGAAGTAGTTAATTTTTCAATTTACATTTGGTGATGGTATTTGTTTCTGTTCTTGCAGTGAGGCACAAGCTACTCAAGCAAGATCAAGAACAGGGTGGCCCTTCGTTAACCGCGCAGCAGCCGGCGAGAGTGAGCTCACTTGCTCCGCCGAGGCGGTGACGGCGACGCCGAGCATACCGTCGTGGCTTCGCCGCTACCAAGATCAAAATCACACCAGATCGGCGAGCTGCGGCACCAATCTCCAGGTACATATATTCATGTGGGTTTACATGTGCAGTGTCCAAATTAACATTTCCTAGGTACTTAACATGGCTAAATTAGTACTAGTAGTTTTGTTTAACTAAAGATATCCACTTTCTTCTGTGCAGCGGCAAGATCTGTGGAACCCCATACGCAATGGATCGGCACCACACCACACATCCGAGCTCGCATTGAGCTTCTCCTTGCCAGCTACTACCTCTCCGGCCGCTTTTTCCACCTCTGGCTTTACCCACTGCTACAACACCAACCTGACAATATCCAAGCCATGGCAACTCGAGCCGAGACAACCGTGGCTGAACCACCGACATGACGGTCCGATAATGGCCAAGGCACATGATCAGCCATTGCATACAAACTCATCCGACGGCGGCACGACGGAGATGCCAAAGTTCAGGGAGCTCACTGCAGAGAATCTCAAGATCTTATGCAACGCGCTCGAGAGTCGCGTCCCACGGCACAAGGACGTGGCTCCGGACATTGCGAGCACCGTGCTCCAGCGCCGGTCCGGCATGACGAGGAGGAAGATAAGGCGGCGAGACATGCCGAGCTCAACGACTTGGTTGCTCTTCCAAGGAAGGGACAGTGATGGAAAGAAGGCAATGGCTCAGGAGATTGCAAATCTCATCTTTGGTTCGTGCACCAAGTTTACCTCCATCTCAGTAACCGAGTTCACCCCGGTTCACTCCGATTCCAACTCCGGCGAGCTCACCCTCAAGAGGCAAAGATCACCAGACAATGAGCATGGCTATCTGCAAAGGTTGTATGAAGCAATAAGCGAAAACCCCCATCAGGTTATAATGATCGACGGTATTGAGCAGTTGGATTATGACTCAGAAATCAGTATTAAGAAAGTGATTGCAAATGGAAGAATCAGGGGTTGCGATGGTGATGAGATCAGTTTGGAAGATGCGGTCATAGTGTTGAGCTGTGAAACATTCGATTCGATGTCTAGGGCTTCCTCTCCTCGGGTCAAGCAACGGATCATGAGCAATGACGGCGAGGAGCAAGATGGCAACAGCATGGACAAGGGAGTGAAGTCGCCATGTTTTAGCCTGGATTTGAATGCATGCGCTGAGGATATTGGACAAGGGGGGGAAGAGGGTTTGCTTGATGATACGGGGATTCTTAATGTTGTCGATGGTATTTTCGTCTTCCGATTAACGGATGATTTATGACATTAGCTTGCTTCAGTTTGATCAACAAAATAACCTAGACTAGAGTTATTGGTCGTCCCCCCCCCCCCCCTCTTTCTGTTGTCCCCCTATTTTAATTTTATAGTCCTGATCTTGTAAAAGCATTTGTGTAATGTGGATTCTATGATGTGAACTACCAACGTTTTGTGGAAATCATGTAGAGAAACAAGCATGCATGTATATTTGTGTTATTCAAATGATAAAAGTGTATTATTGTTATATATAAATCTTTATTTGCTATAATTTCCCTTTATTTTATTTGTCTTGTCAGCCTATAACTTTTTTTTTGAAGTATTACCAAAATATGATGTGTTAATATATTACTCCCTCTGGTCTGATTTAGATGTCATTTTTGCTTCATACACACAGATAAAGAAAGGAATATATTGCTAAATGCCTTTTTAAAAAATATTTTGCATCTACTAATGGTATACCCATCTATCTAACACCACTACCAATAAGAAATTAAATGGGGTATTTGGTAAAAAATGTTGTCTCAATAAAACAAAACGACAATTATTTGTTAAAAAAAACTTTCTGAAAGGATACATACATTTTTTTTACTAGAGGTAGTATATATATTTTAAGCATCATGCATGTGTAAGTCTTGAGTAGATGTGGCTTAATTTCCATGCTATTAATTGAGGAACTGTCTAGAAGACTTGCGACTATTTTTTTGAGTTCAAAACAGTCACATTATGAATCGTAGGAAGATATTAGATATCATTCATCTTAAAAACATGATTAAAAAAGAAACTCAACACACATCTCAACGCATATCAAACGGCTCATAATGTGACTGCTTTGAACTCAAGAAAATAGTCGCAAGTTTTCTAGCAAAACTCATTAATTGAACACCTCCCCGCCCAAAGGCCAAGCCGCCATGAGGGCACAGGAGCACAGCCGCTGCACCGTAGTCCCCGGGCGGTCACAACGCGTTGGCCATGGGCCGAGTGCAAGCTGCAGCCAGCTCAATTGCAGGCCAAGCCCCAAGCCAAATCCCCAATAAAATACAGATGCACTAGTAACCCTAAATCTCTAATTCCCTAACCATTCCCCATTCCTCCAGGCTCCAGTTCCAGTGGCGGTGGCGGTGGCACAAGCGACAGGGCGAGGGCGGTGCTGCGGCGTGACACAGTGTGGTCGTGAGTTGCAGCCTACAGCATGGGCGCGGGTGAGGGCGGGTGCTGCAGCGCGGCGCAGCGCGACCACGAGCTACAACCTTCAACGTGGTTGCGGGCAAGAACTGAGGCGCAGCGCGAGAACGATGAGGCACTGACTAGTTGACTACCGAGGCTCGGCGTGGCAAGGCGTGGGGCACACTAAGTCAGCCACCGAGGCAACCGACAGGCACCGAGGTCAGCCTTGAGCCCTTGACTTATCTTGATTCTTGAAGTCTTGAATTTTGATTTCATAGACTAAAATTTTAGTAAGTTTTGATTTCTTGTAGGAATTTTATAAGAAAATGAAATCAATACAGATTTATTTTTGAACCACAACAATAGATGACAATTCCCAAGCGCAAGTGGTTGAAACATCTAATGACATTGCCAAAAACACCGCAACCGCAAAAGAGAGCTCGTGCTAGTAATGTGTTTAATCTAGACGGCATTGTTGCTGATCCGGGCCTACGGAAACAAATTGAAGAATATTCTACCCTGGAAATTAGAGATGAAGTGAGAAGGGTGTATTTGTTGAAAGGTCCATACCAGCCCCGAGGTCATGTTTTCCCTCGTAAAAATAATGCGAAATCAAGCAGGGCATTTAGAGAAGCGTGGCATGATTAGTTTGATTGGTTGGAGTATAGTGTAGCCAAAGATGCAGCTTATTCTTTGTATTGTTTTCTTTTCAAAAAGCCGGCAATTGCTAAAAAGTTTAGGGGTGATGCCTTCTTGAAGGCGGGTTTTACAAATTGGAGGAGAGCAGTTGAATATTTCAATACTCTTGTAGGTGGACCAAATAGCTTTCACAACAATGCAAGAAAATATTGCGATGATTTCAAAAATCAAAAGCAAAGTGTGTCTTATGCATTTTCTTTTCACAACAACAAGTCAGAGATTGCATATTAAAGTCGCTTGACTACTGTTGTAGGTGTTGTAAGATTCCTTCTTATATGCAAGCTCTTGCTTTCTGTGGGCATAATGAGTCTTCTACTTCCATCAATAAGGGAAATTTGTGCGAGTTATTGAACTGGTGCGATGAAAGGGTTAAAGATGTAGGAGATGTGATTAATGATAATGCTCCTGGAAATCATCAATTGACTTCTCCAAAGATCCAAAAAGAAATTTTGAAAGCTTGTGCACAAGAGACTACACAAGTCATCCTTGGCGAGCTTGGGGATGACCATTTCTCTCTACTTGTTGATGAGTCCCGTGGTGGGTCAATTAAGGAGCAAATGGCTGTGATTGTGAGGTTAATTTTGTGTTTTAGTTTCAGTTTTTTCAAACTATTCAGTCCTCTATCCTCGTACAAATCTAAACTCATATTTCTTTTGTAGGTTTGTGAACACACAAGGAAATGTTTTGGAAAGTTTGCTTGGTGTTGAGCATGTTGTTGATACTTAGTCCGTATGATTGAAAAGATCTTTGGATGAATTGTTTGGTTGGCATCGCTTATCTATGTCTAGATTGAGAGGACAAGGATACGATGAAGCCTCAAATATGCATAGAGAACTAAATGGTTTAAAGAAATTGGTGCTAGATGAAAACCCTCATGCTTTTTATGTGCATTGTTTTGCTCACCGACTTTAATTGGTGGTGGTTGCTGTTGCAAAAGGCATTCTAGCTGTGAGTGATTTTTTTTTTTTGCTATACAAATATGATTGTGACCATGACATGTGTTTCCTGTAGACGAAAAGATGCATTGTTGCAAAACCATCATGACAAGATCGTGGAGAAACTAGAGAATGGTGAGATTTCTTCAGGAACAGGCAAAAATCAAGAGACAACTTTAGCAAGACTCGGTGATACATGTTGGGGTTCACACCATACAACTCTAATCTGCCTCTACCAAATGTGGGATTCAGTTTTGGATGTGCTAGTGGCTATTTCTCAAGATGGGTCTTGTCCCAACGGCAAAGGCAAAGCATCAAGTTTGATAAAATCAATGGAAAGCTTTGAATTTGTTCTTATCTTTACATTTGATGCTTAAGGTGTTTGGTTTAACTAATGATCTGTCACAAGCATTGCAACAAAAGGATCAGAATATAGTTAGTGCAATGACTATAATTGTGTCTGTCAAGAGTCTCCTACAACATTTGAGAGATCATGAATGGGAGCCACTTTTGGATGATGTCACTACCTTATGTGTTGCTAAAGAGATTCCAGTGCCAAATATGAATGATAACATTCCAGCTAGAGATTATTCAAGATGTTCATGCAAAATGATTAGTTGCTTTCATCATTATAATGCAGAGATCTTTAATGAGGTGCTTGACAAAATTTTAGTTAAGATGCATAGTAAATTTAGTGAAACTTCGACAAAGCTATTAAAATGCATTGCATATCTAGATCCTAGATATTCATTTAGAAGTTTTGATCATGAGAAGCTAGTTGAGCTTGCAAATATTTACTATGTGGACTTTTTTTCTACAAGATCACATCATCCGTTGAATGATCAACTCAACATATACATTGATATCATGAAAAGAAGTCCTGATTTTTTGAGTTGTGGTAACCTTCCTGAGCTTACTGTCATGTTGGTTGAAACTAGACAACATTTGATCTTCCCATTGGTTTATCGTCTCATCACACTTGCACTGATATTACCTGTGGCAAGCGCATCAGTTGAGAGAGTTTTCTCAACCATGAATATCACAAAGACCTACGAAATAAGATAAATGATGAATGGTTGAATAACATGATGATATGCTATATTGAGCGAGAGATATTTACGGCAATCGATGACAATAAGATTATGCGACACTATCAAGCCATGAAGGAGCGTAGAAACCACTTACCTTGTGTACCTCGTATAACTTAGTGGTATGATTCTTTTTCTATCTTGAGTTTCAAATTATTACTGCACTTGTGTTGAACTCAAGTTCTTATAAATTCTGTTGTTTTTACGTGTTGTAGGTACATAACTGCTGGAGTGCTGGTGTTCTGGATATCTTGTGACAACCATCGATGTACACACGCATCAGGAGTCCTTGTTAGTACTTAATATTAGCTCTTAATATTGTATTCTATGCTTGTTTGGTTGTATCAGTTAGATCTATGTTTGTCTGGTTGTATCCGTTAGATCTTGACAATTTGAACGTAATGACATCATTAGTTATATTAACTATTGAATTACATTGTGTCTCAGTTTTTTTTTTTACACTACAAGTTTGCCCCGGATCTTTCAAATTCCTGATTCCGCCACTGTCCTACATATATATGAGTAGTTTAATGTTGATGTGGTTTGTGGAAACATGCACTGCAATCACCAACCGTATATATATATATGCTGTAACGTTCTGCTCCCCACAAGGTGGAAATAGAACTTTAGTTTTTGCCATGACATTATTCTGGAATCATGCCTTATTACCGGGGCTAGCCACCTTTTCAAAGACAAGAAAAAACCCAACAGCACATCTTCGATTGTAGGATCGATGTAAGTGCTTGCCACGACATCGATCTCACCCAGTTTGACAATTAATCATTTCAACAACAATACCTCAGGCAAGTACTGCATGTTACGTAGCCCTAATTATAATTGCTCTTATATATTTGCCAATGCCAAATGCAATGGATGATGACATGCATGCATGCATGGTGTGTGTTCATGTGCTTGGTGCCACCATGGAGACCAAACTAGGTACAGATGTTGCCAGTCCGGCTAATCCTCTGTCTAAGTTAAAAAGAAAAGAAAACTGATGTTATTATTCATACAAAAAAATTAAAAGAGAGAGTCCTCGACACAAAAGCAGTTGCCAAGGATTAGTATCGAGTGGAACAATCCCTGTCTACTGATAGATCAAATTAAGTAGAATGTACTGGTTGGGTCCATGCATGAGGCAATAGTACGTTTTCTGCTATATATATTCCTGAATTTTGATAGACGTTTGCCATCTCTTGATGATGCAAAATAAATCTTAGCAACTGAATATGATACCAAAACAACACCCCGAATTGTATATATTTATTCTTCAAATCTCATAAATTATACGAGAGTTGTTATTACATGTTAATATGTTATACGATCTGCCAAAGTAGTATGGCATTTAATTATGACTGCAAATTCGCGAGTCTAGTTTGAGCAAGCTAGACTCAACTTAGCTCTGCTCATTTTAGGAAACAGGTTCATGCTCGGCTCATACTGAACTCGAATTGATAAATATAAATCGAATAATTAATGTATTATGGTATCGGCCGGTGGATTAAAGACTTCGGGGTCGTAGAAAGGAGGAGGCACTTTAGAAGGCAAGGAGGGCAATCTTTACTAAGGAGATGATCAAAAGGTATTTGCTTTTCATGTATGGTGATGCCATTTGAGAAAAAGAAGAAGAAAAGGATCCTCCTTTTCGTGCTTTAGATTTCCAAATCCACATTCACATCTTAAAAGTAGTGGGTGTGAAAAGCTTAACATGAGGAAAAAAGAAAGGTTAACTAAAGATAAGCATCCCTCTTGGTCATTAGACCCTAAAGTTTGGTGCTTTAGAATCTTGGAAAGATAATATATCTCCTCTCTCTAACTATACCCATCAACAACATCATCTCACTAAAATACACAAAGCCAAGTGTAAGTAGGGAATTTGTCGTGTGCGTCTTTTCATAGATAAAAACTAGCCGAATTCCCCGCGCAATTGGGTGACTAGCTATTACAATACCTCTAAAAATAGTGTTGTATTTGTTATCCAGCTCCGATACTTACATATATATGACTGAAAAATATAATTGTATTTTTATACTACTTTAATAGCTCCATATATATCCGATTAATCTGCACCGTTATAATTTGAACCTGCCATAATTGACCATGTGGATCTTTATCTTTTTTTTCTCGGATTAACGTGATAATTTTTAATAATATAATACATAGATAGACTGACGACATCCGTTGAAACCTAAGAGATGTTGTACCGCATGTGTGCATCTCTCCTATCTTTATCACATGCTTATCTATTCTTTCCACAAGCACTGCACGCTTAAATTACTACGTGTTATCCCATAAATATGCTTTTGTGTTTTTATCCCTCCCATTTGCTTTTCTATCTTAAAAGGGGAGAAGAGCCATACTACTTTCTTCTCAAAAGGAGCATACCGTCGATCTCTAGATCTACGTACGTACGTGTATATCCTTCTGCCTGCTTCCTGCTGAGACCTGAGGTTTAAAGTGACCTGGTTTTGTGAGTTTAGGGGATTAAAAACCTGGTTTTTGGTTCATGGGTAAGTGCTTTTTTTTTTCTTTTTTTTTGGCAAAGTTCAGCCCATGTACATGTATAATTCACTCCTAGTGATAATTGTATCTTCTCTCCTCTCTCTCTAATTGATCTATATATATATATATATATATATATATATATATATATATATATATATATATATATATATATATATATATATATATATATATATATATGAAGCCTTTTCCTACTCCCGAGAGTAGTTACTCCCTATTCCGTATCTCACATATCTCATAACGTAGAGAGTATCTTGCGCACCCGAGAGTATGTATGTGTAGTATACGAGTATATAAGACCATACAGGTGGTATTTATATATTTTCAGAGGTGGTATGTACAATTTTTAGACATACTCCTTTTTATGTGCGAATATAAAGGTATTTACAAAATATGCTAAAAACTTGGGCTATCTTGCAAATTTTTCGCGTGGTTCACATTGGAGTATCTTATAATTAGTATACGAGTATACCCAAAAGTGATAATGGAGTATGTCAAGTTCTTTTAGGTGGTATATTAAAGGTGGGAGTAACTACTCCCGGGAGTAGAAAGTATTTTTCATATATATATATATATATATATATATATCATATGTATGTATGTATAGTTATTGATATCTATGGTTTGTTCAGGGAAAGTTTATCTGTATGTGCTAGCTGCATGTGTAGTCCAAACTCCAGAAAGGTAAGCTGGTATATCTGTCTACGATACGATGCATGGAATGATTTTAGGGACGCACTCACAACGACGTAGACACAGTATAGTCTGCACTAGCTAGGCCTAGCTTTTCGACCAAACAATTTGATCGGTCGCTGGTCTTTTTGCTTCTGGATATGTAAATGACCTACCAATTCGGCGGCACGTACAGAACTGGCAAATCCAAGGTGCGCCATGCTGCCAAGTCGAAGTCTTGATGCATGGTTGGCCTCAGGGGAGGACATCCTCCCGAGCTCCCCTACGGCCAGAGCGCCCCCCTCACATGGCTAGGTTCTAGGCCGCTGCATCCACAGCATAGGCGGTCCACGGCCGGCGAGGAGGAGGCTGCTGAAGCGCCGAGTCTCGAGCGGAGGTTGAAAAAAAAGTTGTTTCGTGGTTGTAAGCTCGTGGGCTTTGTTCAATTGGGTCTGGCCTAGCTGGCCGACCGATCCATTAAAAGACACTGCTCACAACCCAAAGCCAAGCTGTATTTTTCTCACATGCGCCCAGTCTCCTCTACTCCTTACTCACTCACACCTACTCACTCTTCTCCTCCCCTAATCCTAAACAAGCGGCGAGCAGCGACAGACGAGGCGAGGCGAGACGTGAGTGGCGCGCGAGGCGGCCAGGGAGCGAGGCGAGGCAGCACGGTGACGGCTCGAGCGCACCACGGCAGCCGGCAAAGGCTCGGGTTGTCAGGCGTGCGGCGAGCCGGCGAGGCAAGGCAATCAGAGGTCTTTGGTCCACGCGTGCAACTTCACCATATCTAAATTTTAGTCTTAGGTCCACCCCTGGTTGGTCTGGACAAACAAAATGTCATGTAACGGGCCGCAACGATACATTACACTGTATGCGCAATGCGCCACGTGCAACACTAGCAGATCTCGGATCATCCGTGATTGCCAAAAATCATAAGAGAGAAAAAGGAAAAACCATCAAAAAATAATTTCTTTGACAGCATTCCATCAAGCAGTCAAGCAATAAGCCTCGTGCAAATAATGTAACATGCTAAGTGACGAGGATCTAATAATCCTCAATTAAATTAAGTTATTTATCTGTAATTGTTGTTATAGATATCAATATCTTTATTTTATTCTTAAGTATATCCCTTATCATTCATAAGGAAAAGTTTAACTGAGTGATCGTAAACCATACTATGACCACCCTGTATGATCGTAAATCCTTCTATGACTAACTATGGTCGTAAGATTTTCTATAACCGTCTGGTGATCGTAAGTCTTACTATGATCATCTCATGGTCGTAAGCTTTTCTACGACTAGGTCAATTACGACCACCCTATATTCAACAAAGCCTATAGACATGTGGATCCAATCAACTAGGGACTCTTATGCGCTGTGTTTGATACACACAGTAGTTAATATGCGCTGTTATTCTTCGAATAGCTGCACATATTAACCATCTGTCACCGACAATAACTTTCATTAATGTGCGTATTTCATCAAGCGTTGAGGCGTCTCTTGGTATGGAGAAACTGTCACTCCTTCACGCGCTATATAAGGGCTAAAGTCAATGGACATTGGGGCAGAGAAATCAGAGATAACAGCAAGGAGTCATTAAGCCCTAGTTTTAATGATTTTTTTATTGTAAAAGCATAGTCAATACAGTAACACAGGAGTAGGATTATGATTCTCTCAGAAGAAGGCTTGAACCTATCTAAATCCCTATGTCTTTTTCTGCTTGGATCTAGCCGAAGGAAAGTCCCAAACATTCGTTCATAAGATCGATACTAGATCATCGACACTAAGCTAGGAAGTGCGAAGAAGTATGCAATGTTGCTCATACGTGAACTCTGTGTGGGAGCTGTTCGATTAGATTTGGAGATGAATATGATTTGGAAAGGATTTTTTTTGTTGAAATTTAGCCAAGAACTCTGGCACTCACTTAAAAAAAGAAAGTAGCCATTCGCATTCGAGTCCGGATAGATGGGGCGTTTGACGACACTCTCCACTAACCAAGCAGCGGGCGGCCACATGTCAGACTCACAATAAGTGATATATAAGGAATCATGTAGTTTGTCAGTGGCGTGTAGGGAATTAATCCTTTTTTAAAAAAAAAAACAGCAGAGGGCTGCCTATTGCATTAATGGAGACGAAGTAGATTTGAGTTTTAATTACAGGGAATTAAATTACTCCAGACACTTTTCGCCCGGAAGGGATCAGGTTTTGCCTTGCTCTTTTATCTTTGCGAGCAGGTCTAGAGGAGGGGGATGATCTATTTTGGAAAATTCTAGCGTTGAATTCCTTCCAAATCTCCCAAGTGGTTAAAATGACCACCGTAACCGTCACCCTTCTTAAGAGGTGTGTGAAACTGTTTGTTTGAGACCACCGGTCGCCAATGCCATCGGCACTTGAGAAGCTATATGGTACATGAGGGCCCCACTGGATTCCGTTTGAAAGCAGCATAGGTGTCTTAGTTATGCTTCTTTGATCAATCCATTCACTCATTAAACACCTTTTTCCTAAAGAGGTTTTAACTTTTCTATATATGGTTACACACCAGATAAGCTACCCGTAGTCACGATTAGCTAGCTAATTAATATAGCAAACTAAATGTGTTTCTTATCTTTTTCCCTAGCAAGCTAGTGGGCTTCATGTGTTGTCACGATAGAGATATTAGCCTCGAGCTTTGTCCAATCCAACGTTAAAGTGAGACGTCACTAAAGTGCACGCATCTTTAACATGCTACGAATTGAGATAACCAAAGACGTATTTGTTCTTGTGTTTGTAATTAAAAGGATAATAATTGATAATATATCTTTTTAAAAAAAAAAGATGATAATTTATAGAGGAACACGCTATACTATTACAAGTTTACAACAGCTAGCCTCCAACCTCGCAAATGCCAGTAACGTCGTCCTGTGTTGCGTATATAATCTTTCGTCACTTCACATATATTTCTGTAAGAATTTTACGGTACATTCTACTGACAATTCTGTTGACAAGATATGACCAGTACATACTAGCTAGCTAGCTTCGTCGATGTTTTATCTTTACTTCTTTTTAATGCATCTTCATGGATTAATTTCCTTGGCATTTTTCTGGGCTCTTTTATGGTACCTTCAAATCGACATGAGCCGTCCAATGTTTTTTTAACTAATGGATTAGAATAATTAGAATTAGGCTATACTTTCCCTAATATACTACTAGTACAAATGTCATGAGGAGTAAAATTGTAATTGCTCGACTGAGTTTGAAATGAGCACGCATGAGCGGACTAGTAATAGGTTTAGTGAAAAAGTTCATAATACCCTCTCGAAAAATTACAGAGTTTTATTACGCTTTCAGCAAATTAATGATCAGAATTAATTTCTACTACACCCTTATTACCAAGTAGAAGGTACCGTAAAAATACCCTTTTTGATGAGAGCAGTTGGTTAGTGCAGCTATATATGTTAAAACTCAGGACCAAGATATTAATTTACAGATGAATCCACCTAACGTGTACTGGTTGGCGGCTTAATCTCCTTGACTACAACTTTAGTCATTCAGGCATAGCCCAAAAATTACCATGCACGGGATGTGATGGAATAATAAATAGTCAGAATCTTTTGAATCTTAATTTAACAGAACAGATATAAGTGCAAATCCATTTCCAATTAATTTGGGGACATAGATGACTGTTTGATCATTAGGAACCCATTTTAACTGATCTGTATTAATTGCTATCGTCAGTAAGCGACCAGCTAGTTACTCTAACCCAGTTAATTACCCTGGTGATAGCTGTCAAATCAAATTGGCTGAAGAGCCTAACTAGGAGTAGCATATAAGGTGGATATTTTACGGTTAGGATTAGGACAATTTGGAGATAATGGCCTCTTTCAACTTTCATGACAAATTGCCTTTCCCCTACCTTTCCAAAGTGCTGCCAACTTTTTACAAACTCAAGACGAGTGCTTTTGGCAAAGATAGGCCACCTTTCCCCTGTAAACCTTAGCAGGAAACTTCAGACGTATATGGAGCAGTGCATTTTTTGCATTTGTGTAGACTTGATTGGTGCTGCTTAAAGCATTTCAATGACCCCCTTTGCAGGATGGAAACCACAAGGCTGTGGGGTTCCAAGTAGCAAGCTACAGATGCTTGTTTCTTATTCTCTAGTTGTTCTATTCGCCAATTGAAAGCCCATCTTTAGTTTAGTCAGGCATCTAATCTAATCCCTTAGCCTCCAAGTATATATGCATAACTTCGAATAATTGTATCGGATGCTCAGGGTGAATCTCAACAAGTGGATTAATCTACAGCCTTTTCTTGTATTGCTTGCTAATTAAGCTAGCATAACTCGTAGGGTTAAGGGGTTTCTGAGTTTTATATATACCTAGTAGTATATATAGTACTACAACTTAAGTCATAATTGTAAAGTTTTGCATAATAATACTACTGTATACAATGTTGGCACAAGGGAAAGAAATATATTCAGAATGTGTTCGTGTTTCACGTATAATTAGTACGTATATGCATGCTGAATCTCCATATAAAAGGTTTAGTAAAATGCAAGTTGCAATTAAACCCTAACAAGACAGGCTTCCAAGCCTCTCCTGCTCTAATTTCATCTTACACCTATGGAGTAATGCTGCAAATGGAAGGCACGCGGACAGAGTTTCCACAACGCCAGGCTTTGAGGAAAAGGGAGAGAGCTAGCTGCATTCCATAGCTCCTGCAGCCTGCAGCTGCAACTTGCATGCACCCGGCCGGCCACTTTTGCTTTCATTCCTTTCTACTCATCAAAGTGCATGAGAGGGAGTTAGAACGTAGCTAGCTGCTACTTGTTGGATCTCGACCATGCAATTCTATCTTGCCACCGTTTCCCCATTTGAATGACAATGTTGGTATGCATCCATGGTTTCGAGGGATCCAAGAAATCTGCAGCTGCGTGCACGCCTGCTCCAGCTCCTGATCTCTCTTCATATATAGCCACTACAAGATGCTAGGGCCAGCGAGCTCCTTAAATTTGTGATGCCTTGCATATGATTGATCCTCAACGTACGTACGTACAGCTGTGAACGAAAATCATCTGAACCTGAGAAGAAGAAGAAGAAGAAGAACAACAACAACAAGAAGACTCATGCATGCCATGAATTCTTCCGGTATGTACTGTCAAAGAACCCTGTGCCTGCCGTTATTCGTTGGTTGGCCCAACTTAGTTCGTACGGCCCAGTGCTTTTCAGGCCTCAGTTGCGGCATGCAGCCAATTTGCTCTTTTCCGGCCTTTCAATGCAACAAAGTGGCCCAATCACTTGGAAAGAGGGAGCGCGCGCAACGACCCAAACAAGCCGATAACATTGTATCTATACATAAGCAAATTACCTCTCCCCCACCGTCCGATCATCTCCTCTCTTTTTTTCTTTCTCTTCTGATGAACGGTAGATACAAATGGTCTCTCCTGAGGCCTTTCTCCGTATAATTTATTTTCACTGATGAGTCACTTGCAAATAAATGACATGAACGGTGATATGTGTGCTCTAGGCTTCGCCGACTCTTTCTGGTTAAGTCTTTTATTTTATTTTTGAATTTTTGAAAAAATTTAAAGGATGTTTTCATAGACTTTTGGTTATAAGCCTTGGGCTGTATCCTATCTACCGCTGTGGCACATCATACCTTTATAAAAGCAAAGTACTGAGAGCAGTATTTTTTTTTTGTCTTAAACCAGACATGACCAGAGCATACATGTTAATGCTCCATTAGTCTGACACGCAAGAGCCAAAGCCGATGTTTCAGGCAAAATATGGTCACAGTTTAGACCAACAACTACGCTACTTCATCAGCTCATCCCATCATCGATCTTGGATTCGTTGTTTCTAGTTAGGCTGGCCCTGGCCACTCCCGCCACGGCCACCTCCATTTCCGCCGCCGCAGCCTCTCGCCCATGACCCAACCGGCCGCCACGCAGTCTGCTGCTTCTGGGACGCGCCGCCGCCGCCTGCCCACGCACCACCCGGCCAAAAACTGTACGCACCACCGTTGTCAAACCTGCTGCCTCGGCTTTGCGCCGTGTCCACCCCATGGAAACCTCTCCCGTAGCTGCTGCCAATGATCCGCTGCCTGATCTCGGCGGCGACGGCGTTCCATCTCCCCCGTCCGTAGCTGCTGCCAACGATCTGCTGCGCGTTGGTGGCGACGGCGTCCCCTCCGCCCCGTGCCCCCGTCCCGTCCACCCCGTGCCGGCGCTCTTGAACTCTTCCCGCGGCGTCGCCGGCGTGATCGGAAGAGCACATAAACTGCAAAGGGGGCGGATTGATTCTTATAAATTTCCAATAAATAGCGAGAATGGCAGAACTGAGAACGGAAAATGTGCCTTTCTAGTGGCAGAACTGCCACGAGCAGATCAAATGGTCTTAGTGGTTTGTCCACAGTGAAAGATATCTTGAACCGAGAAAGACCATTGAGATCAGATGCGAAAGGAGCATAATAGAATGGGTAGTACCTGCAACAAATTTTGCCACAAGACATAGAATGGAAACATTTTCTTGTACAAAACTATAAGAACTAGCAGTTATAACTTGCATTGCAACATCTATCAAATTTAGTTGGTCCATGGTCATGATGAAAATTCGGAACCATGAAAGTACACCAGTGCAGTATGAGGAGATACATAGACCAATAAATTTTCAGTTTGTAAAAAAAATCTTCTTACAAGCTCCATGATGGTACGTCGGCAAAATAGAAAAAAGAAACATTATAACAACATAAAATTCCGCCTTGCCACGCCTCAAGGGAAAGAGATTCCATTTGGATAAAGAAATAAGGAAAAACATAACCATGTCACTCTGCAGCTTTCCAACTTCATTAGAAGTTTCAACTCCAAACTTTTCCCTGTAGAACCGGGATTTCCATACTGGTAATCCCAGTCTTATCTGCAATAGAATGTCAAAATTTGCAACAGGTGAAATATTTATAGAAATGGGCATCCCTAACCCTGTCATGTTTACTGGCTCCATTTTTTAAAAAAGGTCTTGCTTATTACGAAGAGTATCCTTTAAATTTTGCCTAATCTCTAAGGTATTCTTTGTGATCTGAAAAATAAGGAGACAATCAGATTCACAGGGGGAAAAACAGACATGGATTTTTTTTTAGTTCCTAAACAGGTAGCAAAAAATAAATGAAACTCTCCCATACGTCTGTATTGTCCGAGCTGCATTGTGTCGAAGACATGGCCATCAAGTCTGAAGCATCAGGACTTTCTTCCTGAGTAGAACTGATGAGATCACTACACTTTCAACTTATCAGTATTCACTACACATTTTACGACTATAACTAATCCTTACCAAATTGTCAGAGTTTCTTTATCTCCATTCATTATCTGCAGCTTGACGCAATATATTGCGCTGTAACTTCTGCATGTAACCCAAGAACAAAATTATCAACAAGTTCCAATTTGCACCAGTGCACACTATTGACAAGGATACGAACATACCTCTCTCAGTTCATATCTTCTGAGAAAAATCTTCTCTTCATACATGGACAGTTCATAAAAAACTTTTCCAACCTGGTGACTATCAGATATGCAGCATGTTTATCTTTGACCTGTTTTCAGTAGCAACAACACTACTACATGAACGCATAACTCAACAGATAATCATTGATGAAAATAAGATGCTGAAATTCTTCAGGTACGTTGCCTATGCTAACAATATAGCCCCCCATTTTGTTGAAGATTGTTTTGTACACTTCAATGAGAAGATCAACTGCACACTGTCACATGGAACATAGATCAAAGAAACAATTAAGTTTTTCTGCAGTGATGAAAAACTGAAAGAATTTAACGACAATACGGTTAATTTTCTATTGAGCACTTAAAATACCTCATGCATCTCAAGTGAAGGAATGTGTGGAACGAAATCTTTTCCAGTCAAGCAACAAATATCTCTTAGCCTCTCAATATCAGGTTTGAAAACTTTTTTAAAAAGAAAGTGCAAAAGCTTTGCACAACATTATATTAAGAAAGACCAGCAAACTTTAGTTATCCAATACAGCCGATAGGAGGAGGCGGGGGGGCGATAACAAAACACAAGAAGCAAGAAACAAGAAAGGAAGAAACTAACAAGAAGAGGGAAAACCAGGAGCAACCGGCAACTGAAAGATGGGGAACATTAACGACCGACCAGACTGGAAAGGAAGGGACTGCTCCTGCCTGCTGTGCGGCTCTAGACGAACGGCGGTCGCTGTGCACCATTGGCGGTGCTCGTCGAGAATGCACTGGAGAAGCTGCTTGGTAGTTGCAGACACGTTATTGAAGATCCTTTGATTGCCATGGGTGGCGGCGGGGGTGCCTCTGGTGCACGGACACCCCTAAAAATAAATGAATTTTTTTACTAGGTATAAACACTCAGCAGTTGGGCACTTGGGATGGCTATTTCAACAATTCAGCCCACCAACTAGAGCAAGTCGTCAGGCACTAAGGCAGTGAGGCACCCATACCCGCACCTTCATAAGTCATTGTACAATCGATCACAGAGAGTACTATCAAAAAAAGACTAGTTGTACAAGCTAGTGAAGACTTTTGGCATCTGTTCTGACGAAACGCTTCGATTCTTGGCGTAGCCTTTTGTTCATGTGTCGGACCCGGATTTTGCAATCCAGAATCCTCTGTGAACATACTGTGTTATTCCCTGTATCAGTAGATAGCACTCACAGATAAATCACTGAATCAACTCATACATAGCGTAAAATCTTACCATTCATTAATTAACACAACAGAGTCCGAATGTGTGCGCGGCCCGGTGGGGCGGCCTGCCGATAAAGAGAGGGAGGACTCGGCCCAGGCGAAAAAGGGGAGAGGGGGAGGTGAGGGGGCGGCGGCGCCGCAAGGGGAGAAGGGGGCTCGAGGGCACGACGGCGGCGGGCTTGGCCGGCGGCAATGGCACGGGGAGGTGGTGGTGCGGCTACGAGCGAAGGCCACAGGGAGATCCGGCGGGCGGTGGCGCGGGGAGAAGGAAGGGGTGGCGCTGTGCGAGGAGAGGATGGCTCGAGGGCGCGGTGGTGGCCGGAGGGAAATGGTGGCGCACGGGGCTCACCGGCCGGCAAGGGGAGGACAAAGCGTCGACAGCGACTTCTGGAGGTAAGTCCTTCGTTTTCTTCTTCTCTCTTTTGCTTCTTCTTCCTCGGTCCTCTTCTTGCTTGGGGGAAGAAGGAAGGGAATGGGGGAGGGGAGGAAGGGAGGTGTCGGGGGGCTTTATAGGCCATGGGAGCCAACGGGAGCGAGGAGATCCGTTGGGGGGGCGGCGTGCGCGGCAAAGGGGGCACGCGGGCGACACAAGGGGCGGCGGGGACCGGTGGAGGCAGCGGGCACGCGAGATGGGTGAGGGCGGCATGCGTGCGGCGACGACAAGGCGCGGGCGAGGAGGCGAGGAACCGGGACGGGACGCGGGCGTGCTGGAGCGGCACTGAGGCCAGCGGTGCAGGCGTAGCAGTGGATGGGACAAGGCGAGGGCGAGGCGGCCAAGGGCGGCGTGCGCGGTGCAGGTGCCTAGGGATGCTGTCGGCCGAGAGCGACGGGCGCGGTGACTATAGGAGGAAGAAGGGGCAAGGGGAGAGGGAGCCGGGGGAAAGGAGATCAAAAACCGAATTTGAAACTTGAGATTGAAGTTGAACTTTTGAAATCAGACTGAACTTTACTCAAATTTTTGAAAACTTTAAAAGAAACAAAAAAGGGATGTTACATCATGTCATGGTGTCATCTCGGCTAGCTATAATCGCCAACTGAAACAATCACTTCTTGATGCACACCTGCAGAGTACCAGTAATTTATCTCTGAATACAATAATGGGCGGAGTCAATAGGGGTGCCCGGACACATAAAAATCGAAAATATTTTCAAGGATCAGTTCTGCATTTGGGTCATATTCATAGTACTCCTTAATGCACACTCTCTTGGAAGCTCAGCTCACAACCCGCGGCCTGCTTGTGCCTCCACCAGCCCACAACCATCTCATCACTCACCAGCCCATATTCATCTCATCACTTATCAGCCCATATCCATATCTATCTCTATCTCTAATACTCTAACTCCTCCCCAATTTGGTTCCTATGGCTCAGCGGCCGGTGCGGCATGGAGAGGAGCGATGGGCGGCGTGGCACTAGTGTGGGAGCAGCAAGCAGCAGTAAGCGACGTGCCACTCACTAAGACCAATGGTTTTGCAGGTGCGCATGGAGCAACTTCCATTTTTCTCACATTCATATTATTATGCAATTCATTTTCCAAATTGATTACTATAGTAATGACACGCAAAAAGATACTAGTAAACAATTTCCTTCGTTCTTTTTTCTTGATGTTTTTTTTACTTCTTTCGGGCAAATTCTTGGCTTCGTTGGGCGATGCTTAGTTTGAACCAGTGAAAACTTTTTCGGCAAAATTTCGATGGTTACCGGCGAAAATCGGATATATCGGACCCCTCTCGTAAAATTTCCAACTAGCCAAAAAAATTCGGATTTGCTAGTTTTTTTTGCCAAATATAAAGAAATGTTGTAATCATATGCAAACACAAGAGTGCATGTGTCTGGTGGAAACACCCTTAGTCTTGAAGAGGTTGGTTCTGGGTTCGAACCTTGGCTATGCATTTTTTCCTGTATTTTTCATTTCGATTTGAAAATTTTGGCCGAAATAAATCCGAAAATTTCGGTAACCGAGTATATCGCTAGGCTTCAAAATATTTTCCCAATCGGTAGCTTTTTCCCTGATTTGAACTAATCGTACCCGGTGTTGCTTTTGTGTGTGCACCCCCAACACCAAATTCCTGGCTTCGCCACTGTTGATTGCTCTCCTTCCAGATCGCCCAGGAGATGACTATGACACAAGAATCAATCTCCTTTCTTCGCAGCTTAGGTGCCGACTTCTGAGTGGCAATCCAGTGGTCTTGTAAGGTTGGTTGGCCGACCGAAATGGCGCAAGGCAAGTGACCTAATTTAGAAACCTCGCCCAAACTTTTGCCATCACTGCGCAACCAACTAGCAGATGGTCTATTGTCTCCTGCCGATGACCACGAAAAACGCAAACACCTTGGTTCGGCAACCCTCTACGTTCAAGGCGGTCGGCCGTCCAACAACGTCGGTGGATTGCTAACCAAACAAAATTTTGCATTTAAGAGGTGCATGGGCTTTCTAGATGGCCTCCGCACACGGGCACCTGATCGATCCTGCGAAGAAAGCCCTATACGTCGATTTGGACAAGTAGCGACCGGACGATTCCCAGCGCCAAATAACCGTGTCAGTGACTCCCTGCTCGAGCCGGATCGGTAACAGCTTGTTCCAAAGGTGGATGAATTCCACAACACTTTGAGCATCTTGCTGGCCTGAAATGTCTGAAATCCATGCATCATTTGTAAGAGCTTGAGCTACTGTCTTTTTCTGTTTGATCGATTGCTTAACCATCTTGGTGATTGGCGGTGTGAGATGCGACCGTCTAGCCAACGGTTCTCCCAGAACAAGGAATTTTTGCCATTCTCGATTGTGACCAAGATAGAAGCATTGAACATGGCTTCCTCCGCCCGACTGGTCTGTGTGTTGAGTCTTCCCCACGGTCTCACCGACCAAGTCCTTTGCAACCATTGCCATCTGATGTGCAATGTTCGCCTTAGCGTAACCAAGGTGTATGGGACGGCAGACTGTGGACAAAGCCACTAAGCAGCTTCCTCCACCCACACTCTGAGAACCTTTCCAAAGGAACGTTCGACGTATTTTGACAATTTCTTTAATGACCGATAGTGGGGGGTCGAGTGCCATGAAGCTATATACCAACATGGCCGACAGCACCGCCCTGGTCAAAAGTAGTCGTCCCCCTTGTGAGAGCATGCCGGCCTGCCAGGCTTGAAGGCGGTTAGCGACCTTATCCAAGAGAGGTTGGAAATATGCTCTGGACGGCTTTCGCAAGGTGAGGGGCAAACCAAGGTATTTGCAGGCGATGTTGCAGTGCAGATTGTCTGTGATGAACTGAATTTCTTGGTTGTTGCAACAGATGGGCGAGAAGGAGCTCTTGGCCATGCTGGTTCTTAAACCTTGAAAACTAGGTTCGGTATCTTCATTTCAAGCTCCGAGTACTCACTCAGAACCCATATGTTCAGAAACTGCAAGAAGGTAGCGTTATTCAAATAGTCAATTATGACTTATGAGAAACCTTTGGTAGTATCTCAGAGGAACAAACCTGATACGGTTTCTTGGGTAACTTGCCCTCATTATGGCTTGGCGGCTTGCTTCTGTTAACCTGGGGAACCAACTGTTAAGAAACTGGGCCCAGGACCGGGAGTCCTGGCTCAAGGTGGGCTCCTCATCCTAAACCCTAGAAGGGTCGTAGCCTATAAATAGGGGGTGCTATTCATTGTAAAGGATTGATCGTTTGATGAAGGAATAAAGAGAAGCAAGAAGTCCCCCTACATCTCTGTGTCCTATCTCTTATTCTGTTCTTGTTGTTCATGCATTTTTCTTACGATTCTATACATGTCTCACGAGGTAATCGCTCGACCGACTCGCCAATGACGGTTCCTCAACACGTTATCGCACGATCGACTCTCCTCGCATCGAAAGGTAACCGCCGATGAACGACACTCGTAGATTGAATCGCTTTTCTAGATTGCTTTCAATTCGCAAATTTGGCTTTCTAGATTGGTTTTCACGGTGCAAATCCGCTCTAATCTACCGCGAGCCGACTTGAAGTCGCCGGCCAAGCCGATCGGTGGGTTGCATGAAAGAGTAGATGATGATTGTACCGTAGGTTGTATATGCAGTCGCATGAAAGGCATCATGTGCACGGCACCGCCTGCAAGCGGCTGTCACTACCTCCGCGACACGTTACCGGTCGGCATAGTCCGCCATCACGTATCGCCACGGAGGCAACGACAGGGCCACGCCGCTAGCACGCGGCAAGCACGCATATGTCGGCATGAAGCCGCGCCCCTGTTGCAATCTCATACTACATTATATTGCATCGCATACATGAACAGTAACAAAAAAGGACGGCCGACGGCCCTGTAGAGCCGCGTCGCCGCCGATTTTGGTGTCACACCCGGCCACCTGAAGATGGCACCGCCACGCGCGCACGGGGCACGAGGCCGGCAGCCGCTTGCGCCCCCGCGGTAAACAACACCCGCGATTGATGAACAGTGTACGCCGCGGATGAACAGTACCGTGCGGATGAACAGTGCGACCGCATGAACAGTGTTTTGTGCGAACCGTAATCCGTCTATGAACAGTTCTTCGCATGAACAGTATTTGCGGATGAACAGTTCGCCGTACGAACAGTGTGTCGTGTGAACAGTGTTTGCGGATGAACAGTACGCCCACATGAACAGTATTTTGCGTGAACAGTAATCCGGCCATGAACAGTGCTTCGCATGAACAGTGTTCCCGGATGAACAGTGCACACGAAGAATTTTGCTACGCCTCCGCATGGGCTTCTCGCCGAACATAACCGCCGCCGCGCGCGCACTCCTGCCTGATCGCTGCCGCACGGCTCGCGACTGCCGCACGCGCGCTCCACCTTCTTCGCTCGAACCGGCAGCATCGCACCGGCCTCGCAGATCACCGCACACTGCCGCCCTCCGTGTGCCCACTGTGTGCGTTTTCCCCGGCCTGCTGCCATCTTGTATCGCACCGGCCACCTCTCGTAGTGGAAGACCGCCACTGGCTCGCGGCCGTGATTTATCGCCTCGCGCGCCTCGCCCCGCATGGCCACATCGCCTCGGTTTGCGTGGCGCAGCCACCCACGCCGCCCTCGAATGGCCTTGCGCCACCGCTGAACCCACCGGCAAACGAAAAAAAGGGGAGGGCGGTGGAGAAAATTTCAAATTTGCGAATTTGTCGAGATGTCATTTTTCCTAGCAGAAAGAGCCTCGAAATTCAATTTTGAATCAGTTTTGCATTTGAAGCATGTTTATTTTTGTTATTATTATTTCTATGCAATTTATTTCATCAGATTTACTGTTTTGATTATCTGTAATTGTTTATATTGCTTTTAATCATTGAAAATAGCAAGAAATCATGAAAATGCGTGAAAATACGGAATACGAACACGAGTTCGATGAACATTATGAGAATTTTGCAACTATTTTATGCAGATTACTAGCAGAATCCTTTGAACTTTTGTATGAATAGGAATATGATCGCATCACGAACCAAGAGTTCAAGAATCGACCAAGATAGCCGTAATTTGTATAGAATTTATATTAGTCTCCAATTCGTGGTAATGTGATCACGGATGAGCGAGCGATTGGGAAGACCCTCGCTACCTTGCGGTACAATCCGCACGCAACTATCGTTAAGACGGCTACATGAAGTATGCCGAATTAATTGACATCATGCAAGTTATGAAGCTCAAGATGATGTTCTAGGAAAGAACTTCATCTTGCAGCCACCTAGTAGCAATGTTGGCCATGAAACCACTGTTAGCAGCTACAAGGTGATGAAGCCTCTCACAAATGAGAGGAGCAAGAAGGGTAAGGTCGTGCGTCGCACATTATTGATGCTTTACAGTCTAAGAAGAAGGGCAAATGATAGCATGAGGCATACCTCGCCATTGCAGGCACAGAGGATCCACATCCATTAGCTGCACTTATGAATGTGAACAGCCCAGTAGCAGCCCCATCATCCCTCCTTTGGACATCGCAGCGACCACAGCCGTAGCTGCCCAAGAGGAGAAGATCGCGCATGGAGCCGATTTAGGCAGAAGTTCCTGAATACTTCGCCTATTAGATCCAGTGCACGCATTGCACTCGGACCTTTTATAGAAACTTGCAGTTTGTAATTGAAGTAGAATTTTAAATTATTGAATAATGGTTGCAAGCTCTAGGAGAGCAAAGCATTAAATTCTTATTATGAGTCCTGCAAGACTTATTTTCCCGTTTTTATAATAGCAAGTTACGTTCTGATATCTGAAGTATTTTATTTATGTGTTGCTTGCTTTCGCTACATATTAATAAAGTACATTATATTAGAACGCGTGTAGCGCCTATGGAGGAAGTGTGCTTAGCATGTAGCGACAACGAATACCATCCCGAGAGAAATGCAAATTTTTTTGATCGATCGCCAGAATGCGGTAGTCTTATGACGATCAGCAATGATACTTGTATAATAAGCTCGTGAAGGGCCATAATTATACTCCCAACGGCACAACTTTGGTCATTAAAGAAGACTTGTTGTACCTGAATCGACTAGAACTCTCAAGGATATTTGCGCTACAGTTTCCATGTAGAGATCAAGAAGAGTATGGTGCAGAATACTGCCATTACAAAGCGTGAAGAAAGTGAAAAATAGCATTAGAATATCTTCCTTCATATGAAATTGGGCTATACTACACTAATATTAAGGCACCTGCAGCCTATACTGCCTTGAAAACCGTATTTAGAAGCTCTGAACTTTTCTATCTCTGGCATGATAGATTATGCCGTCTAAGTCTTAGGATGATGAGAGATATAATTAACAATTCACAGGGACATGATATGAATGTTAAGAATTTCTCGAATCAGGAAGATTTTGTGTGCCCCGCATGTGCCACCGAGAAATTAATTACTAGACCTTTTGCTCTGAAAGCGAAGGATGAAGTCCTTGCATTCCTGGACCGTATCCAGGGAGACCTTTTGCGGTCCTATATAGCCCCTGTAAGGGTCATTTTAGGTATTTTATAGTGCTCATCAATGCTTCTTCAGAATGGTCGCACGTATGTTTATTGTCTACGAGAGATCATGCTTTTGCATAGCTAAATCTCGCAGATAATTAAATTAGAAATATTTTCCCTCATCATCATGAGAAGTCCACATGAATGGACAACGCTGGAGAACTTACTCCGAAAGCATTTGATGATTATTGCATGAAAATAGGAATTGAAAGTTGAGCATTCTGTACCGCATGTCCACACCCAGAATGGACTAGCAGAACTTTGAAGAATTGTAATTTGCCAACTACATGTTGGGGACGTGCAGTCCTGCTCGCAGCAGCTCTCATCAATTTTAGACCGTCGACATAACATCCATCCACCTATGCAACTAGCGCAAGGGTCAGCACCGAAAACTACTCATCTTCGCAGGTTTGGTCGTAAGGTTTATGTACCTATACCATCACCACAGCGAACTGCAATGGGTCTTCTCCGAAAGTCTGGGATATACATTGGTTATGAGACAGCATCCATAATCAAGTGTTTGGACCCTATGACTGGAGATTTGCATAATGCCCGATTCGTTGATAGTATATCAGATGAGATTAGTTCCCCGTCATTAGGGGGAGGAAATCAACCCTTGATAATAATGTCGGGAAATAATTGAAGTCTAGAAGACAATTGAAGTCCAGAAGATAATTGAAATCTATGCATATGACCCGCGCACTAGTAAAGCAAATAGAGAAGTCTAGAAGATAATTGCAATCTAGAAGATATTTGAATTGAAGTCTATAAGACAATTGAAGTCCAGAAGATAATTGATTTGCAAGCATTAGCGAATCAACTGCCTGACCACTTTAGTGATTTGAAGTGCGTGATCAAGTCGCATTTGCCTGTATGCAATGCATCGGAGAGGGGTGAAATACCAATGAAGGTATCCCTAATCCCGTCTAGAGGCCTCAGAATAAAAGGACGAGAACTCCGGTCCCTCGAATCCGAAGTAACCGGGGACGCTGGTGAAAAAGGATAAGAAGGATTTGACACAGCCGATCACCGAAGTGCCCCAGAACCAGAAGGGGAGCCAGTTGAGACTTGGCACCGGTATGGAACCTTCAGAAAAGGCATACCAGAATTGAACATCCCCATGGAGGATACATCGGCATGGATGTGCGCGCACATCGGAGTGAAAAACTAAAGGACTTGCCCGTAATTGGAAGCAATGTGGCGAGTAGAAGCATTAGAAGAATCGCCCCTTGAAGAAATAGTTATAAAATTTATGACCTCGGGAGAATCTTTGAATATGACAACAGCCAATGTCGACATATACTTTGCAAAGAAACTTGCCACAATCATCAATCTTGATTCGAGCTCAGACGTCATTGAATGAAAGAAAAGATCGATTGAAAGAAGGCAATAGAAACTGAATTATTCTCTCGAATAAAAGAAGGGTGTTTGGGCACATGGCCGTCGCCTCCCTTGTGCACCCTGTAGGGCATAAGTGAATATTTGTTCAAAAGAGAAATAAAGAAATAAGGCTCGTTGCATAAGGTTTCATTGAACATCCAGAGATGATTATGAAGAAACATATTCCCGATCATGGGCGTAACCCCTTTAGACATTTATCTCAATGGCGATGAACTTGAAGTTAGAAGTGAAATTGATGGATAGGGTACCAAAGATACCTTTATGAAATATTGGATTCGGACATTTATATGAAGAAACTCGAATGTATCCTGTCTGGACCAAGATAGAGCAAATAAAAATATGTACAGATGTGAAACTCGAAAAGTCACCATGCATTTAACTTAAGCAATCAGCGAATGTGGTATAATCGCAGCGACTTTCTATGCAAGAAAGGCTACACGAAAAATGAGAATAATCTGCATTTACGATCCCATAATGGATTTTGTATAATCTCAAGATATGAAGATGATCCGGATATCATCGGAACCACAAGGATATTAGGAATCAAGCTCTTACCGAGTCGAACTCGAAATGAAAGATTTGGGTAAAACCAAATATTGTCTAGGCTTGCACTTGAGCATACCCCAAGGGATTTTAGTACATCACCAAACTACACTCGTAAGGTGTTGGAAATGTTTGATTTCAAAAGGCATACCCTTTGAAAGTGCCAATGGTCGGAGATCTTTGCAGACAAGACAAGGACTGTCTGCACCTAGAAAGAGGGGAGAAGTCCGGGACCGAATTCCCATATTTAGGTGTGATAGAAACACTCATGTATTGAACAAACTGTACTATACTGGGCATTGCATTTGCCGTGAACCTATTAGCAAGGTATAGTACAGAACCTACCAAAGACATTGGCAGGGAATGAAGGACATCTTCCGATACCTCCAAGGAAGCAAAGAACTTGGTCTGTTCTATAGAAAGAACCAAGACCTAACTATGAATGGCAATGCAAATAACGGGTACTTGTAGGACCCGCATACAGCCAATAGCGAACAGGTTATGTATTCCTATGTGGTGGAACTGCAATTCCATAAAAATCGTCTAAGCAGAGTCTTGTACCGACTTCGACGAACCACTCGAAAATGATAGCACTGTATGAGGCCTCACGAGAATGTGCTTGGCTTCACGGATGATTCACCACATCCAGCAATGTGTGGATTGAATACCGCACAAACCCCATCGTTATCTATGAAGATAATGCGGCTTGTGTTGCACAAATGCAGATGGGTTATATGAAGAATCCTCTCACAAAGCATATCAACCCCAAGTTCTTCTATGCTCATGAAATGCAAAAGATGGACGAAATTAAGGTCTCGCATACTAAGTCATGTGAAAATCTTGCGATTTGTTCACTAAGTCACTTCAAAGATCTAGCTTTGAAAGGTGCATATGTGAAAATTGGAATGATGAGACTTAGAGAAGTGCAGAGTGGGGAGAATCTTCACAAACTCATTACTAAACCTTGATCACGAAGATCGAGTACCCAAAGAGCAAATCCTGAAGATTAAATGAAATTGGGTGGATTGTACTCTTTTCCCTTGACGAGTTTTCTGAAGTTTCTCGGCTAACGTTTTTAATGAGGCAATTAGGTGCGGATAACAAACATGATGTACTCTTTCTCCAAATTTTTCCCACTGGGTTTTTATGGAGTTTTGATGAGACATGGATATGAAGGATGAGTGCCCAAGGGGGAGTGTTAAGAAACTGGGCCCAGGACCGGGAGTCCTGGCCCAAGGTGGGCTCCTCATCCTAAACCCTAGAAGGGTCGTAGCCTATAAATAGGGGGTGCTATTCATTGTAAAGGATTGATCGTTTGATGAAGGAATAAAGAGAAGCAATAAGTCCCCCTACATCTCTGTGTTTTATCTCTTATTCTGTTCTTGTTGTTCATGCATTGTTCTTACGATTCTATACATGTCTACGAGGTAATCGCTCGGACTGGACTCGCCAGCGACGGTTCCTCAACACCAACCTCTACACTTAACTTTTGGTAACTCTTGGTTTGTGAAGAATTTTCCGGTTATAGGGACACAATTTTCTTGCTGATTTGGAGGAAGCACATCCTGTCAAAATTAACAGAATACTCAACTCCAAAGTTATAAAATGCTACCTTGACAGGTAAAAATTAACACGCTGTGTACTAAATCTAACTACTTAAATGTGGTTCATGTACATGCTATCACAGTATTAAGTATTAGGGAGTGTCTATACAACATGCGACTGATTTTTTCTTAGAAATCAGTCACTTTTTGAGCCATCAGATGGAGATCTAATGCTCCAGATATCACCCACCCTTATATCCTTAATCCAATCTCACTTCCCAACCTCTCTCCCTCTCTCTCACCAATCACAGAGTACTAAAATTGAAAGATGTATAGCAGTTCTCTAAGTATTAATCATGTGACACATTTTGCTGAAGACTGAAGTTAGCATTGAGGAGGGATTAACAAACCTCCCGCAAAATTGAGAAGTGGACTTCATGAGATGCCAAAGTGAGCATCATCAGATCCGCATCCTGCGATAATTCTTCAGAATTTACTCCAATACAATTAGACAGGAGCGAACATCTCAAATATCAAGTTCGATGCTGCAGAAAAATTCAGACATTGAGGCCATCAAGTACAGTCAAAATTCATACCAGCCCATACTGACAATGGCGTGTGTTGGGATCATAGCTTTCCATGTTTCGTTGTGCACGAATGAAAGACATGACCTTGTGCTCCCCTTCTCCAGGAACATTTTGCATCAGAGAGTATTAACTTCAGAACAGACGTATTGTGAACTTATCAAGCAATGACCACTGGACCAAATTCAGCAACCTCGTAACTTATAAGTCATAACATACATGCTTTACAGTGAACCAAAGATCTTAAAATTGTCAAGATTAAGTACAATTTGGTATAAGACAGTGCAGGTTAATTAAACAGTTCAAATTAATGAACATGAACTGCAATTATTGCATTTCTGCAAGCGAAGGACTCGACAAAGTGCAAACCTTGATGTTTTTCCACCCGGGGTCGCTATCCAAGCGGGCACGGATGTAGTACTCGAGCGCTTCCGAAAGCTTCTCCATGAGTTCCGTCCCTGGTGTGATGACATTAGGATCGGAAACCTCGGTTCTCTTTCGGTAGCACCTCCTTCCCTTGGGCTCTGAATTTCTCTCTCAAGAGATTCTGTTCAATCTCCTGTAAATCGAAGCACTGCACGCATGCATTTCTCATCAGTTGCAGCACCAGCACAGACGTATGACAACGTAGATGCAGGGAATGAAATGCAGTTCAGAGTTCACCGCATCCTTAGCGGCCTTGGCAGATTTGAAGCGCCTCGCTCGCTGTTGGTTCATTTTGGCGCATCATCTGCAAATTAATCACGAACAACACGATCGACACATGCATTAATGCATATATGGGAAGAGGAAGCTAAAGAAGAAGCTTTCTAGAGATATGATCCGTGTGTACTGACTTACCTACTGCCAATTAAAGCAGCCTCCTCGGCCTGACGATGCGGAACAGTTGGTCCATGTACTCAAACATGGACTCGAACACCTCTTGGAACGTCGTGGGAGGGGGGCACACCTGCATGCACGATTGCATGCTGATGTAGATCTAGTGATGTAGCGTCGAATAATACTAATCGTGCTATTACTGCATCCTGATCTTCTTCTTTTTGGTTGTTGTTGTTGTATATTCGAGGCCATGTCGCCGACGAACGAATCTCTCAACTCGCAAATAATAAACAATATAGATAAGATCACAAGGATGAAGTTTCAACCTTGTCTCTTTATTGATATCTTCGACTGTAGGTTTGTGTGTACAATGAGAACTATCTGTCCCCTTTATTTTATGTAAGAGGATGAGGTCTCTCTTTATACATGAATATGTAACATAAGATTAAACGGACTAATGGACATTGTGGGCCGACAGCCCTTCTAATAAAGATTTATTTAAATAAAATGTCAACACATAATCGGGTCCCGAAACGTGCCATGTACGTCACTTTTCTGCTTCCCTTCTATTACAAGCAAGTGTTCGTTCGTGTTTGATGTTCCACTCTCTTTGGGAGTGTGCTAGCTGCATGTGTTTGGTGAGCCCTGGGATATGTATGCATCCATGGAAGTTACGTTCTTCCATCACGTGTTAACATGCATACACACTGCCAATGCATTCAGTTGGTGCATCTCAACTGTCCACTGTTGCTGCTACGATTGTAAAAGAGGTTACCGGTTCGCGTTTTACTTGAGTTTGGTTGCCTGGAATTGAATCTAATTCATTCGATTGGATTCCAAATTCTATTCTAGTTGAATTTGAATTTGATTCAAGCTAATTCAAAATACATTTTTTCTCTTTGGATGTCATTTGGAATTCTACAAGACTGTGAACCCACCTGTGCATCTAGGTCCAGGGGTGAAAACGGATCGAATACGAATCGAATAGTGTTAAAACCATATTCGTATTCATATTTTTTAAAACAAATACGAACCCGAATATGTTCGAATATGAATTCAAATCAAATATATACTCAATTCGGTTGGATCCGAATATCCTCGTAACTTATGTAATATGCAGATATTAGTGACGTATTATCGTTGCATAGGCACACTTAATCATTCTAATATATTTATTCCACTGAAAGGAACGTGAATTCACATTGAATCTAAACAACTAATTATATATGCTGCAATGAAACACTTATATTGCTTCATCGAATCCGAATACGAATATGAATAGTTCGGATAAAACAACAATTTGGATGGGAAAATTTCATATCCATATTTTTTTTATGCAAATTGGAATACGAATACGAATAGGAGAGAAATTGTTAAACGAATGGGAAAATCTATACCGCATTTGTATCCTATCGAATACGGATAATTTGTATCTGTTTTTCATCCCTATCTAGGTTAGCCAATGTGCACAAAGTAGCTTCTCCACACACTAAATCATCACCAACAAATTTTAGTCAAATCCATGATAAAATTATAGTGTGAATGCGAGGTTGAAATTCCAAGTACCGAACTTTTACAAAATCATTGTCTATAAGGCTGTGGGGGCCACCTGTGCACCTAGGCCGTGCGCACCTAGGCCGTCAATGTTCACAAATTAGCTTCTCTGCAAATTGAATAATCTCCTATAAACGACAGGTGTAAGTTAAGAATTGATTCTAGCTGTATCATCCCTCTCGAAATTGGCTTTAGAATCATCAATTACATGTGGCAACCAAACAGCTACCTCCTTGGAATTGAATTCCAATTCCACAATTCCTGGGCCAATGCCTGGGAGCCAAACGGGGTGTTAAGGCAGTCCCGTACAACGATGTCAGTAACTTTAAATTTGATGGTGAAAGGAGAGTTCAGAAAGGGAGAGAGTAAATTGTATCTCATGCAAGATTAAACCCATTGGAGAAAGGGGCAATTGAGAAAACCAAGGCAGTTTTTTTAACAAGGTCTGTCGATCAATTAAAGATAGAAAAGAGATTTACAAGCAAAATATGAATAAAGAAAAAGGGGAGCGAGATCCCGTAAGAAAAAGACCACACTAGGCCGCCGAGGGGTTAGGACTACATAAGGAGTGACTCCAAATTAAGGCTCGCGGAACGCCATTTTCCTTTGCTCAATCGCCTCCTTGGTTTGCGCTGTCACTTCTTCTGTCGTGGCTTGTTTTTTCTGAAAAACTCTCCGTTTTTGCTCTTTCCAAACATTCCACATGATGTAAATTGCTATGCAATTGAATTCATGTCTTAGAGCTTTTGGGAGGGCGCTAGAGGCTTGCTGCCACTAGTCGATGATGTCTTAGAGGTTGGGAACATTGTAGAATGTCAAAGTTGTACCACCCTAGCACTAGGGTCCACATAGCCGAAGCAAAAGGGCAGCAAAGGCAAAGGTGATGTGCTGTTTCATGGTGGCTGTTACAAAGCAGATAAGATTGATGATGAGACCAACCTTGGATCGCTAGGTTGTCGGCCCTTAGGATCTTGTTTTGGACTAAGATCCAAGCGAAAAATTTGCATTTGTTTTCCGCCCTGACTTTCCATATGATTCCAGTGCGGTAGGTTTCGTAGCTCCCTCAGGACTACGCAAGGTATGTGGATTTGTAAGTGTACTGTCTGTGGTCTGTCCATCGCCACTTGATGACATCAGGCACACCCGTTTGTAAATGAATCCTCTGAAGCCGGATCCAAATATGGACAAATTCTTCCAACCGGGTAGAGTTGGATATTTTGTTATTTTGTCTCTGAGAGCTCTAATCCAATTACATTTTTCCTCCTAGTGATCATGTCATCATGGACTGATCTATTTTTCCTCCTAGTGACCGCGAACAGATTAGAGGTGAGTATCTTTGGCGTGTCACCTTTTAGCCACCTATTGTACCAAAACTTTGCCTTAAGGTCGTCGCCGATCATTATGTCAGTGGACATGTTGAAGAGTTACTTGTCCATCGCGTCGCAAGAGGCGGCATAGTTCCAACCCAAGGTTTGGCGGTGCTCGTGCACTCGTACCAAAGCCAGCGTAGGTGCAATGCTCTACTAAATTTCTCCAAATCCATGACACCGAGTCCACGAGATTTTTTTGATCTACAAACCTATGTCCAATTCACAATACATACAACAATAATGAATTTTGTGGGGGTTACTCGAAACATATACATACTATGCATTAAAATGGTTGTATCTGAACACTCATCTGATGCACGACCGGTGCATGCCAGAAAACAAGACAATTCGTCCACTCATACTACGCAGCCTGATTAATCCCCTCTCTAGCTGTGAACTTGGCAGCATGAAAACAAGACATCCAGATTCGGTCGCAGGAAGAGTCGCATCATGAGAAAACAGGACACACATGCACGAAACGCGGCCGGTCGGGTTTAATTAGCTGGCTGCATCTACTGCCTTTTCAAGACGCATCGATTGCATCTCATGCAAAGACGAATCGGCGATGCCACCAAATCCAGTGGGCGGATCCACGGTTGGTAATAATCGAGTGATATTACTTGGTCGATCCGAACCAAGAAATCCGTTAGAAATGTTTTGAAATAGATATTGTTCTCTCTTTGATCAGAAATTGCTATATGAAAAGAAGTAGAGTTCGAAAAAAAAGAACGAAATAGTCAAACCGGAACCGCTAGAGGAACGAATTTTCAATAGCATAACTTGGGCTCCTAGAATATGGCGCCCTTAGGGTAATCTATTTGATTGCAGGGTTTTGTTCCAAAGCAAAGATATCCGCGGAGGCTTGTTCGTTCGTCCTATTCTGATATTCAGGACCAAGAGGTATACCGGGTATAATATCATTTTACGTTATCAAAACCTATATATGCATAAGCATACACCCTGCAGTTTAAACTCAGTAACTTCAACCCAATCAACTCCGTTCTAGATCCGCCACATTGGACCGATCGAGCAGAGGAGCAGGAAGCGATTATTGCTTTATTATGACGGTGCACACGGCGCAGCCAGAATCGAGACATCAGATGGATAGGCAAGAGAAAATTGCCAGCCACAGTCCAAGTCTCGGGCTGGACCAGCTGTTCTTAGGACGAATTCGAATGTTTAGTGATTTCTTAAGAGATTTTCATAGGCTTACGCTGGTGAGATTTTCATGCCTTAGGCTATAGCCCATCTAGCCCGAAGTCTGGATCCGCCTCTATGGCCATCCATCCCCGAGCAGCCAGATCAAAAAAAGGAAGAAGTAAAGAGAAAGTGACGCGTTTGGATGTGTGCATTGCGTGGCCGCTTGCCAATGCTTGCTTACCTCCTAATCCTTGTATCACTTTGGAGTTTGGGCATCTCCTTTAAGCAAATAGTACTAGACACAGGGCTTGCCACAGTGTTAGCTCGCTCCACAGAGTAATTAAATCACAAAATCGGTGGTCCATTGCTGCCTGCCTGCCTCAGAAAGAAAAAAGAAAGAAAGAAAGAGAGATCAAGTGATGAATATATCCTTATCAGTTTAGAGGAAATCTGGGCCACAGACTGCTGCAATCATGCAAATGTCACCGCTCACCATGGAGGCTTTCTCCCCAGCTTACAGCAGTAAAAAACTACACTAGAAGCTCCATGAAACACCTGGAAAGATGGACAATTCTTCGGTTTCTTCTCTGCAAAACACAAGCTACCCCTCGACACTGTGTGTTTCCTTAATGGACTGTGTAGCTGTCCTAACTTTTTAGCATTTCATCACTTACTCCTACAAGTTGGGCCAGTTCAGAACAAAACAAAGCAACTGGGCACTCCCAAAATATGATTATTTTTTCTGTGTATACATGCTTCCGAAATAGAGATGCAAGGAAAGAGAACTGCATTGCTTAGTAGAGTAGCTAGTCTGTTTTGTTTGCCAAGTTTCTTGGGATCTCCAAGCTCAGAGAGAGGGGTTTGGGATCATATGTATTGAAGTAGTTAATGCAGATGATCATAATCAACAGTAACATAACTTCATCGTTCGATAAAAAAATCGAATGTCTAGATCAATCGCTTCATCGTTCCTTATAGTAAATTGCTGTAATATTTTCTCCACTGCACTGAGGTTTAGGAATTTTTCTTCGAAACACTGTTCACACGCTGGATGGATCCGGATCCGGACCCGGACCCGAGATAGGGGGAGAGAGGCTAACGACCTCCTGGTCCACTAGATCCATCTGGGATCTCCAAGTCCAATCTCTACGTACTTCTTCACCAAATCCTAAACCTGAGTTCGGGTTGTTGGCACCAAACTTGCTCTCCATCAAAATTCCAATTTTTTTGGTGAGCGTGAGCTCAAATGCTTTGCAATCGACTTGCGACCTACTAAAAAGTTTTCAAATTCCCCTCAAAAAATCCCAAGTGATTTTCTAAAAAAATTAATCCGCAAAACAACGTAGATAAAAGCAAAACACAACACATAAACCACCAAGAATAAAAGATGGAAAAATTTACCGTAGTTTTACCACAGGAAGACGTATATTAACAACAATTAAACGTGGAATTAAACAACGCTCGCTGCCTCGACAGTCAAGTCAACACAGCCCATAGACTTAACCCCGACATCCATTAATTACCCCCACACTAAATTACCTGCCCTTTTTACCCCTCCGTACTACACCTGTACACCACCCTTCCCCTAGTGTTTCGCTACGCGCACACGCCCGCGGCACCCGCAAGAAACCTACCTCGCCGGAGCAGAGGCAGAGGCAGAGCATCTGAGCATGGGCCTACACCTCGACGCGGCAGAAGGTGGCAGTCTGGAACCTGAACCCGTTGGCCCCCGGAGCGCCGTTGCCGCCGTTGGTGACGAAGAAGGCCGGGCATGTGACGAACAAGTGGTAGTGGCCGGAGATCCAGCTGCCGACCTTCCACCTGACGCGGCCGTCGATCTTGACCTGGAGGATGAGGTACCCGGCCTGGGAGTCCTCGGAGATCGCGCCGGCGAGGTAGGTCGCGAAGGGGACGTTGGGCCCCGCGAGCACGGGCGACCAGACGTCGACGTCGCCGTGGCCCTGGTACACCGGCGGGAGGGAGGCGAGGAGCGTGATCTGCTGGAACTTGTAGGACGCGTAGACGTCGAGGCGGTCGTAGAAGACGCCGACGCGGTCGTTGGGGTTGCGGGAGGCGACGGTGACCTGGATGGTGGTGGAGAGGCGACCCGAGGAGTTGGAGAGGTCGAGCTGGCGGAGCGTGGCGTCCTTGAGGTAGAAGCGCGGGTGGGTGGGGCGGAGCACGAGGTAGACGACGAGCGCGATGATGGCGACGACGAGGGCCAGGCCCAGGAGGATGGCGAGCAGGCGCCGGCACGCCTGCCGCAGGTCGTCGTCGCCGTGGTTACCGCAGTCCTTGGTCATGGCTGGCTCCTGGAGTTGGTTGGGTTTCTTGCTTTGACGGAGGGGGTACGGACGCGTGTTTCTTCCCTGCTCCTTGGGCTTTGGCCTTTTTGGGCTAGCTAGCAGTGTTGTGACTGCTGTGCAAGAGTGAGGTGGCTCTTTGGGAATGTGAATATATAGGTTTTTAATTCATGGCTCATTCTTTCTTTCTACTTTGTTTTTGTATTAATTAGTCGTAATTAATTGGTAGTAATTATTTTAATTAGTCGTTATTAGTTAGTCATTGTTAATTAGTCGTAATTAGTTAGTCGTGATTATTTAGCCATAATCAATTTAATCATAATTAATTAACAGTACGAGGGAAGTCCCCTCGCGTGGCGAGTGAACGAGAGAAGTCTTCTCCAGGAGAAGGGACGAGGACACGTGTCAAAAGTCTCCTCTCCGGGAGAAGGGACGAGAGGGTTTGTGCACCCGTGGCGCGGACGAGAACACATGACGCCTGCTGACGAGTCGCGGTGTTATTTTTGAATTTAATCTCTGAAAAATATTAGATTTACTATTTTGTATGCAAACAGGTGTCATTCGAGTCAAAAACTCATTGACAACCGTCGTATGGAATAAAACAATTTCGCCCTGTTTCAACAAACTATGCACGATGTCCTATGACAAAGGGGTGGACGCTGCTACTAAATATTTTAGCATGCAGTCGCGTGCTTCTTGCAAACGGGTAGTTGCCAAAATGTCAAAGTTAATTATTTTCTAGGAACCAACTCTTGATATGGTGGTAAATTGTAGGTCTACTGTTTCATTCACTAAGGTTCAAATCTTCGTGCTCACTTTTACACACACGAGAATGCATTTCACTAGAAATTTTGTGAGGTTTATGGTTTTATTTCTAGTCTCTGTCTGCTTAGACATGTGCTAACAAGACGTGTGTCGTGTGTATGTGTAGTGATGCATGTTTGTGTGCGTTAATTGCAAAAAAAAAAAAAAATCTAAAGTAAAAGAATCAAAAGCTAATACTCCTCAAGGAAAGAAAAATGCCTAATTTAAGATGAGGCCACTCCTCCCTGACATGTATATATACATTGAATATTTGAACCGAATAAAATAGCGAAGGATGTGACGAAATGTGGCAGGAGAGCAGAGCAGAAGAAAAGCTGACGTGGTCTTGGCCTGGAGCGTTGCTGTGTTGCCTCAATCCGTTGCGCTCGCTGACGTACGTGCGTGCGTGGGGCCCACCTGGCAGATGGGCACGGTGTACGCGTTGTCCTCGCTCGGAAAAGCCGTATTTTTTTTAATTTAATCTTTTTTTCGTTAAAACTCCATATTTATACTCCTGCTCGTCTTATTTCCGATTTTGGAGGGTGGCGCCGCGACTCACGGTGCGAGCTACATGACTGGCGCCATGACTCATAGCGGCGAAGTGCAACGCCACGCAGCATGACTCACGCCGCCACGGTGGCGGTGCGGTACCTCGGCGCCATGAGTCATGGCGCCGTCAGTTAGCTTCGGCGCCGTGAGTCACGCACACCCTCGGGTCCAAAATCGAAATAAGACGAGCGGCGATAAATGTGAATTTAACGAAAAAAAGGTTAAATTGAAAAAAATTCAGTCGGAAAAGTGGCTCCTCCGCTCGGTTAGGTCAAGACAATGGGTACGGTGCAATGAATACCTGCACTGCATAGTCGTCGACAAGAAACAACCGCTGATCGTAATCATCGTAAGGACTAGAAAGAGATTGATGCATACTGCTCAGTAAGCACATGGCTAAAAATGTCGAGGTTCTTTGTAGTGTACGATAACTATAGTGCAAAAAGTCTGACCAGCGATCGAACCGGTTCTTCGGTTTATCGGTCCGATCGTTGGTTCATTGGTACTCTTGGGAGTACGTACTTTCATCTTTTGTATATCATTTAAATCGTATAATAATATCTTTTTATCTATTTAAGCATACTTTAATGATAATTATAAGATACGTCAAAGTGAGTTCCATGAAAAATCTCATTAAAATCCACTTTTATAGTAAAATTTGTGTATATACTTCTTTTATATATGAAAAACGGTATATAACAAGAAAACAAAGGGTTCTAATAAAATAATTGATCAAGTCGTATTGGAGTATCTTATAATTGGTATTTAAGTATACTGAAAATAGTAAAGAAGTATAATGTGTGTATTTAAATGGTATATTGGAAGTGGGAGTACATACTTCCAGGAGTACGAAACGGACGTCCTATATAGGAAAATTTTATTTTATCATTATTTTTATAAAAATAGAGATTTTTTTTATTAAATACTGCCATCAATTTGTACATCTAGATTTTATGAACCTTCATAATAAAAGATTTATTATTAGAATTAAGCATGCATAACTATAGCAATAGTATAGTGGTATTGTAATTGTCTGTCGGAGTATTTATTCAGAGCAACAGGTGAAAACAACAATCTAATTCTTAATGAAACATCTAGCGTACAAAAGTACGGCACTCAAATTCACATATTTCCAATCTTATCCCTAAATTCAAAGCAAGAAAATAATAAGAACGGTGATATTTATGTCCTAAACAAAAACCACCCAGTTAAGTGAAACCGGCACTGGTTCTCCAGTTTACTAAAAAACCGGCCGATTTTCTCAACCAGAATGCATAAACGGTCTTTTAGCTGAACCGAGCCGGCTAGATCGCTGGTTCAAGCTTTTTCTGGTTTAACCTGTACTACTTCGCATTAGTTCACAAGTCTCGAGTATCCACTTCATCAAGCAACTACTAGGCCTTTTTTTTTGGTTGGAACTTAAGCAACTTCTAGTTGGCTTCGTTGCGGAGATGTTGCCAATGTCAATGACTACTTCAGTTTGACACCACAACGACTGTTTGGGATTTTACATGAAACAATATAATTCTAATTAATGGGGCCTAGCTTCTTGTACACAGGATCCGTATCGTCTGTGGCACCTATACTGTAGCAGTCAATCTAGGCTGTCTGTTTTGCATCCGACAGCTAAGATTAGAGCAAAGTCCCGGTTACTATAGCTCCCTGACTTTGCTTCACAAAGTCGGACGATTCAATCCTTGTATACATGCCAAAACTAGACTCAAGGGGAGAGACACCCCGAAGGCATTTTAATGAGGTCTAGAAAAAGTCCTGAAAGTCGGCTCTTACCCGCACGTTACCACATAGCGATCATGCAACGACCACCATACATGCCAAAACCATACAATAGGAAAAGGAATCGTCTCTGGTTCGCTGGTTAATGACCGGTAAAAAAAAATCCATGGGACAGGATGGTAGTGGTATGTGATTTACATACAGCAACTGCAACAAAACCCAACGCTCTAGCTAACGATGGTGTGCTCAGTGGCGGAGCTAAACTGTTGAACCCGTGGTGTCAGTTACACACAAGTCTTTATAATTTTTTGAACTTCAGTTTAAATTCATAAAGATTTTAGGCTTGTATGCAAAAGGCTGTGGGGTCAACTGACTTCTACTTGCATCCGCCACTGGCTGTGCTGAGCTACTAGTACTCCGTGGTACATGCAGGGGTGGATACAAGCGAAGCTTCACTTCAGAGGTGCACACGACACCGGGTTCAATATTGTTTTAACTTATCAAAATCCACATATGCTTGGATATACACCCCACAGTTTATGCATATTCAGCCTACATACATATAATAGTCAATTTCGTTGTGGATCCGTCACTGAATACATGCGCATATGTTACCTGCCTTACGGCTGCTGCATACTACGTGCACGCGGAGGACAATGAACACATGCATGTTTGCATAATGTATAAATATGATATTTCTGTCATGTGAATGACTGGCCCAATCGAAGCACATGTCGCACAAACCTGGAAGGCATTGTCGGTACAAATTCAACGACAAATATCCATCTCCGAAGGTCAATGTGGAAGGTGACAAGTTACAAACACCCTAGCTTTTGAGCTCATGGTGATCATTAAGCTGAGAAGATGAGTTATCATTATAGAGTACATCTTCTCATGCATTTGCCAATTGCCATGCCCATCTGCCACAGCCACTGCTCACTAGGACACTGGCCACTGCTGCGTCTTTACAATTTGCATTGCTTCTCAGCTCAGTTACAAGATGGAGTGCTTTCCAAGGACAAACTTTTCCTTTCTGAAAAGCGCGACAGAAACGTTGCTATTAGAACGATCGATGTGGCTGTTTCTTTCGGACATCTTTACTGCAACGGCGAGTTAAACGGACTGTTGTGCAGCCCGAACACGATTAGCCTGACCGACCAGGTTGCCCCGTTTAGTCTATCTCGGTCTGTAAAATTTGAAAAATTGTAATAATTCTAGAAAAAAAATAGAATTCAAAATTGCAAATTAAAATTTGAAATAAATGAGTTATATGCCTGTAAAAGAGACAAATATATTGATAATATAGTAATGAACTTTACTAATGTTTAGATGATTGTCTTGTTAAAAACTTTGCCAAGTAAAAAACTTAACATGAGAAAACCTTAGTAAAGAAAAAAATACAACATATAGCTCTGCATATGTGGGGACCCCGGATTATCTCCATAAGACCGAGACTAAGCATGGTCTTAAGGACATAACTCTGGGTCTCCAACAAGTCAAGCGCTACACTTAGTGAGTCAAATAGGAAGCCATGAACAGCGAGCATGACCTATATTAGCTCCCAAGATCAGCGACCAATATATTCATACTCTTATTACAACGTCGATCACATCCATACAACGCTCATACATGAATAGTACAAAAGTTATACATCACAGTTTCAAGTTTACGACTACATAAGTGGCCGACCGGCCAAATTAAACAAGTTCATAGCGGAAGCAAGTAAATAAACCAAAATGCCTGCAGTGGTATGCCACATAACCCATCGGCAACCGACTGGGAGCTAAAGATAACACACTACTCATCGGTGCCGCCTAAATCGACACCGACAAGCTCATCGGTCTCAATATCCTCCTTACCTGTAAAAGCCAGCAAACACCTGGCTGAGTACAAAGAGTACTCGCAAGTCTTACACAAATAAAAATAGTTATGCATAAGGTCATTCAAAGGAAGGGCTCATATTGGCTTAACTTTGCAAAAGAGACGCAATACTGAACAACCTACACATACTAGTTTTTCAAGTGTCATTTCAAAATCAGATTTGAAGTAGAAGTAAAGCATGTGAATAAGTAGTGAATTCAATAACAGATGAATCATACCAAAAACAAAGTGACGGTCCACTTTGATATAACAACAAGCATGAACATCCCATTCATGACAATACCAAGTTATAGTCACAATTTTAATTCCAAGTCTAACAATAGTAACTCCCGAGTCAAGCGGTTGTCCATAACCGTGGACACGACTATTCGAATATATTTATACCCTGCAGGGGTGTACTACTTTACCCACACGACTTGATTAGCCCGTAAGCCTCCAGATGCCTCCGAATATAGCATACTTCCTATGGTATGCCTACTGTAAATCAAGATATGGTCGTTTTTAGCAAGAAGATCCCATTGAGCTAAGTCCCTCAACCCAGGGCTCCTAGGAAACACAAGACGTTAACGTCTCCATCCTATCTCCTAGGAAACACAAGACGTTAACGTCTCCATCCTATCTCCTAGGAAACACAAAACGTTAACGCCCCCATCCTATCGGCCCAAAAGGAACACGGGATTTCACGGTCCCATGCCCTTACAATTTCACCACCGTGGGACTCAACACAACAAAACCTTCCCCCTACTTAACCATACGGCACCAATATACCGCGTGTGATAGCACGAATGTACTTGAATCAACGACGTTACCAAAGTTCGGTCCTTAATTGTCCAGACAAGCCAAACCATATACCCAATTCTCGTGCACGAAGGCACCATCACTAACCAACACTTGTTCAGACCAAAAGCTCATTTAAAATGACGAAATTTAACTTATAAAACAGATACGAAGATCTAAAACAAAAGTATATAATGAGAGTTGTGTTTATCCCATAATTGTCGGGTTATTCCGACAATCGATCACCGCTTCTAGACTTGCATGGCTAAGCAAACTCGAACAATATCAACTCATACATCCTATCTTAATCATTTCAGTACGGGAATAATTCATGGATAGCCACAATGACAAGATAATAGGATGTATCTAACTATTCATCACAAAAAATAGCGACATTATAAAATAGCATGCAAGCAATTATCATTGCATCTACCCTAACAAAACTGGGATCAAATATGATGCAAAAAGAAAGTTCAAAGGATGCTTGCCTTGCTGGTAGTTCACTTGCTCACTCTCGGTCACTTACTCTCATACTTCCGGCAACTCGGAATCTAAAGAAAGGCGATATCGAATAAACACCGAGAAATAGCCAAAAACTCAAATTGCTCCAAAATGCATGAAATTTATACAGTAGCTATATCATGATTTTAAATGAATTTAGGTACAAAAATTATTCAATTTGGAGTTTATACGAGAGAGTTATAGTAGTTTGAAAATCAGATTTTTGGAAAATGCTGAAAAATCATGGTTTGGTTACTGTTCATCCGAATTTAATTGTTTCGCGAAAATTTGTAAAATAGTGGTAGGGATAAGCTTTACATGGCATGAAAGGTAATTAAAAATTATGATCAATAAAAATTGAATCACCCCATTTGGAGTTCAAATGAATTTTCTATGAATTTTTGAAGTTAATTCAATTTCTAGTATAAAAATTATTCTTTTCTGAGATTTCTATCGCAATAAATAATTTTAATATGTAGGCTAACCTAGCCTCAGTCATGTCAAGAGGGGCCTATGTATTTTCTTTTCTTTTCTATTTATTTCCTAAAGGAAAACATATATCGGCAAATCTAACCTTCTCATAATCATATACTTAATCGATTCTCCGGTGTTGAATCCAATCACATGCATAACACTCTCTGATCATATCCTCGTATCTCGATCTAAATCCGATACTAACATCCACTAAGGCATAATCAAGACATTCAACACAACAAATAATGACCAAACTCAACATCTTTCATACATACAATCAATCCGGTGATTGAACCAAATCCACCAAGTTATGGGCACATGGGCATGACTAAATCTCTCAATCATCCTCCGCTAGACTATTTGATCTAATACTATCTATCAAACTCTACTAATCTCACCTCGGCAATTCATATCGTATACACCGAAATTTCCACCGATTGAGGTTTAATTGACTAACCGACACCTAGTGAGCTCTACAATTTAATTGCACATCCAACATTTAATAGTTCACTAATAAATCAACTTACATCCATTTCACCGGACTTGTCATGTATGACATCTAACAATCCAATCACATATGCGTCTCTACGATCGACTAATAACCATTTAGCTACTAATCCAATAGAGTGCACAATTGCATTGACTCGGCACAAGGGACTTACCTACTAATTAGATGGCAGTCCAAACATTTATCCGCAATCAATATAATCCATTCATACCTTCTTCCAATTCTAGCACAAATGACTCACATAACTATTAACTAAGACATCCGATCAATTTGCTCATGATTGAATAAATCATCCGATTGAACCTCCATATCTCATTAATCATCAACACACAAGCAATCCATCAAGTAATAAATTATAGAATCCTTATACGTCCTAGCTCCTAAAAGTACTAAATCAACGTGAGGGAAAACCTCCGATTAATTTATCATCCAAAGATCACCGCAAAATTTCCATGAGACTTCAAAATAGTATCATCCGATCAAATAATCCACTCATATATTTAATCTAGCATCTACCGATCAACATTACACATCTTTCGCCACAATAATCTAATTATTCGTATTCACGGATATATTGATACATAAACACGTCTATGCATACTTAAGACTTAACCGGAGAGTCGCATCGGTCTAAAGCTACCAAACAATTTTTTTTATATACTTAAACATGCATAAAAAGATACCATGCTCATGACTATTATGTAACATGCACAACTAATAACATTGCGCGGTAACAAATAATAATACTAAAGATTTTACCACAACACTAAGCGTACGAATCGTCCCCGAGCGTTGTCTTCTCGGCTCCGCATCCGCATCCGCCGTAGTCGTCGCCAATCTTGTCCGCGTCCACGTCCGGCTCCTCGTCCATGTCTGTCATCCTAGTGCCGCCGCATGCAAGCGCCGCGCTCTCGGCCGTCTCCTCCACACCGCCGTCTTCGTGCCGCTGGTCGTATCAAGTTGCCACCACTGCCTTCCATGTCGCCACGCCGCCACATCCGAGCCATCGAAACGCCTTGGCGCCTCATGCCGCGCATTGGGCGCCATCGTGCCTCGTCGAGCATTGCCACTTCGGTGTTCGGCTCAACATTGTTGCTGCGCATGCATCGCCTAGTCCATCCTCTCTTCTTCTCTCATTTCCTCTCTTTCTAATCTCCACCCGACAAACCTCGGCTAGCTTTGCATGGCTCGGTTCTTGCATGGGTCTTGGCTCCTCTTGGTTTCCTTCTTTGCACAGAGCCGCCACTAGCTTGTCTTGCACCTTACTGCTGCCATTTTATCTTTTCTCCCACCGCACGCCTCTCTCATTCTTTCTTCTTCCTACTGTTCTATTCTCCACCGAATAGCATGTGTGGCTGCTACCTATTTCTTCTCCTCCCATTCCTTCTTCCTACTTCTAGTGCCTCAGCTCCTCCTAGCCGAGGTTGCTCCACCCATCGCCATCCACCGGCCGCCGCTGCTAACACTCTCGGCCGCATGTGCGCGCGCATCGGCTCCTCCTTCTTGCCACCTGCGCCTCCGTGCTGAGCCTCTGCAGCGCCTCGGCTCTGCCGCACCGTGCGTCGGGCCGCTGCGCCACAGGAAGCCGCTCCCGTGCCGCTGCATTGCCTCCTCGCCTCGGCCACCACACGCACCACCACATGCACTGCCGCGTGGAGCTGGAGCTCAGCTCGGCCGTAGAGCCACTGCTCGCCTGCAGCTGGCCGACGCCGCCGTTGCCGCTGTCCACTTCTTCTCCCCTCTTGCAAAAGCGCCCAAACGGCCATGCATGAAAAATCTAATTGCAGAAATGGGATACTTAGGTGATGGGGAACATGATGGCATAGCATGCATAGAGAGATTTGTGGTTCTTGGAGGAGATTTAGAGGAGAGAAGGTAGAAGCTTGAGCTCATGAGTGGGAAAGAAATGGAAGGGCTGCTCTGTTGAAGAAGTGGCGTGGAGAGGCAGTGTGGAGATGGCATGGGAATGACATTGAGTGGGGGAGATGAGTGGATGTGCTGCTCGGTTGGGGAGAAAAGAAATGGTGAGTGAATAAGTGGTTGTGAATGGAGGGAGAAAAAGAGTTGGCTGTGTAAAGAAATGGGAAAGAGAAATGGCAGTGGGGATAGTTTCGGCTGGGAGCAAGGAAAAAGGCAGTGAGGTTGCAGCAAAAGGGAGTATTTGGTTGGGGTAAAGGCAGTGGGAGAAATGAGTGGCATAGGGGAATGTGTGCTCAGCCGGCCAAATAATGACAGTGTTGTTTGGTTCGGCTGGAATAGAGAAAAATTTCGAATGAACAGTGTTCGGATTTTGGGGAAACAAATGGCAACGGAGAGTTCTATAATTTTTAGACATAGTTTCCCAGGTCCAAAAATCACGAATTTTTTATGGAAGGTTCCTAACATAATGTCGATGCTTAGGTAAAATTTTCAGGAATTTATCCAGAGTGTGATGCTCTCTAAAAATCTTTGAAGTTACTGTTTGCTCGGAAGAGAATAGCAGTGCAGTTCTCCCTCTTTTCTCCGGCTTGCTCCAACGACCTTGCATGTGCGAACTAACCGCCAAATTGGAAAGCTCTCGAGACCACGATCGCAACGGTATAACATGCATCGTCGGATTCTTGATTCTCGGTTGTGATTGCGAGGAGAGAAGTTGGGGAAAAGAAATAGACTTACAGGCGTCTCGCCTACGGTCGGTCGGACTGAAAAAGAGTAGCGGTACTAATGCATGCATCATGATTTTTGTAACACATGCTAAAAAAAAGAAATCAAAGTAATTCAATTTAAATGCAGGCTTTCAATTCGATTCAATTTTAAGAAGCAACATTTTAATTAATCATGTGAAAATTTTAAAATATTGCCAAATATTTATTAGATTGTCAAATTAAATAATAGCATCCCGATTCTGAAAATCAGGATGTTACAACAAGTCAATATTCTAAGTGTCATTGTCTATGTAAATACTGTCGAGTGCGTTTGCCGAAAGCTATATTTCAAATAGGCTAAATAAGAAGCATGCGGCCTAACATTTTGACTAAACCAGTTATATGAAATTGAGTAGTGTTGTATAATACTAGCGAAGGTTTCATCCACCTGCTAGCAGAGAATGGTTCCTGAAGGTTCTATCCACCTACAAGTAGAGATTGGTTCTGTGAGGACCCCGATTTATTCGGCTTGTACTGCTTAACCACCCACTTGGTCCTAGCAGCACAAATCAAATAAACCGAGCCTCGAGATATGTATACTTCCCAGAAATGCAGTATACACACCCCGTTACAAAATTATGCATCAATTACATTCATACACATAGAGCCGAAGCTAAAGCAACAAATCAGAAGACATACATAATATAAAGAGAGTTATTACAAAAGAGAGGCCGACCGACCAAATAACACATAAGTAACTAAATTAAATAGCGGAAGCAAAAGGGTCATAAGATGGCGATAAATAAAAGCCAATCGGTGTGCCTTTACCCACAAGGCAACCAACCGGACCGCCAAGCTAATCGCTCCAGACACTGCCACAACAAATCTCACAAAAGTGAGGCCCCTCGAGCTCACCTTCTTCCTCTGCAACAAAACAATTAAGAATAGCATCTGAGTACAAAAAGTATTTTTGTACTCGCAAGACTGACGTGTAAGATAACAGAACTATAATTAACTACATGCAAGCTTTATTTAAGTGCAGGAGGCTCTGGACTTATTTTCAGCATAAAGCAAGTTTTCTTTGCAATAAGGTAATACATTTAAAAGCAAATTTGCAATTAAATCTTACTGTTCAAATAAAAGAGAGACCAATATAACAATAGGTAAATGACAGCATCCTGGAAGTGACTAACCCAATAGCCACCACAACAATAGCATGAAGTACCCCTTCATACCACCCATGTCAAGTTTTAAGTTTTTAAAAGGTTGTAGTCTAGTTCTTGCGAGAAATAACCAAGCGTGTCCATAACCTAGGGCGAGGCTATTCGAATAGTTTTAACCCCTGCAGGTGTACCAATGTACCCACACGATAGACCGCCTTTCCACCACCACGGTTAGCATACTTCCTTTGGTATGCAGGCACGGCTAAGTCTAACAAGACACTTTCCAATGGACGATGCTAATTAAGAGCCGCAACCCACAGGAGAAGGACACATTAGACAGCCTAACCGGTCTGCTAATGCTCCCCTCCAACACCACACACACACACACACAATTTCAACACACCCACCGACCAACTCATAATTAACACCTCCAAAGTACTTAGTCAAGAGAGGTTCCATATCCCCCTCGTATGGTTAGCACGCAACAATTGCTCGGATCAATGGCACAAGTAACTCGGTCCTTAGGGACTTAGGCACCATTCCATTCGCACCCAACAGATCACACCAACATACCATTGTGCCCAAGTCAAGATATAGTTTTTGTTTTCAGTTTTTTTGATTTGCAAATTAGTAAAACACAAGGATTGGACATAATGGAATAATATAAGTATTTGTGTGATCAAGACCATCGACTAAGTCGATGATCGCCCAATACTACCGATAACTAGACATGGCTAAGCAATATTTATTCGCAATCTACTAAGTGACAAGAGCTCATCCAACGAACTCTAATCACAGCAAATAACCTAGGCTCAGGTAGTAAAGGATAATTATTTACCTACAGATTATGCAACTAGAGGATTAACTAATCAATTTAACAACAAAATAGTAATGCATACATAGAAGTTAAACAAAATATTAGACTTTAAAAGTAATGGTATCAAATGGGAAATGATCAAACTGCTTGTCTGGCTGCTGTTGCTCACTATGCTGCAGAGGATCACTCTCAAGGATGGCACAATCGTCGGAACCTACCGAAAGAGCGAAAAAGAACCGATAAGAACAAAGAAAACGAAAAAGACTCTAAAACCAAAATGCTCCAAATGCTCTAAAAATTTTACAGTAGCAAGAGCAAGATTTTTAAATAATTTAGAATTTGGAATCAACTGATTTGGATTCTTAATGCAAAAGATATGATTAAAACCGTTTAATTCGGCTGAAAATGCAATTAAATGAGGTTACTGTTCATAAATAAATTTCTAGAGGTTTTCTGGTTCGGAAATTTTTATGATAGGTAGCTACTGACATTCTAAGGCTAACACAATTGGTCTCACCTCATTCAGAGTTAGAATGATTTACTTATGATTTTTCAAGTCATGAAAAAGAATAAAACTAAATTGTATATGAAATCTTGTTAAAAACAGTAACATGCCTAAAACCAATTTTACTAGTAAGTCAACTATTAGGGGAAGCCAACCGAGTTGGATTCACTCAAAAATGATTTATAGAGAATTAGTTATGCAATTTACAAATTAAGTGCAAGTTTTGGCATATTAATTAAAACATATTTCTAAACCAATTTTGAAATCCATCTTCTGGAGCCGAACCAAACTTCTATCCATTTTTAGATTAAATTATAGTTCACACTAAAGCTAACAAAATTTGAATCAACCCTAAAGGACTTGAAATGAATTAGTTAGGCATTTTTGAAGTTTAATACCTTTTTTAGTTTGCAAATAAACCTCCCGGGAAAAACCAAAACTCCCTATCGACGTGGCCGAGTATGGGCCGTCGATCCTGGATCGGACGGCGCAAGCAACTGGGAGCACAGCGCTCGCGCCCGCGTGGAAACAGCAAACGTGGGCCGCTGATCTCTGATCCAACGGTCCAGATTGAACCACGCCGGCGTGTTTGAACTCACGCGCGCGAAAAGGGGCGATGATTGTGGACCGTCGATCGCGAGATGGACGGCTCACAATCAACCCAGCACAGTGCACACACCCGGACCAAGCGACATCGTGGCCACAGATCAGAAGATGGACGGCGTGCGTTGGGCCGCGCCGCGCCGCGGCGACGAGTCCGACAACGCAGCCGATGGCTTCGCCGGCCAATCGCCGGCGACCTAAGGCACGACGGCGCGAGTGGATGCTAGCTACGGGTGCGCAATAGCATTGCGCACCCTCTGGTACCACCCACACCCACGGTGGTGGACCAGAGCGGCGGCTAGCCGGAGAGGGGCGGCACGGTAAAGACGACGACGTCGACAAGCAGCAAAGAGCTCCGCAGCGGTTCATTCAAGCGGTGCCCGAGCATCTAGGGACTACTGCGAAGCTACCTGAGGGACGCGGAGGTGCCGAGGAGGTCGGAGCAGCCCCGGCGACGATGAGCTGCGACGGTGCTGAAGAGGACGACACGGGGAAGACGGCCTGGGCAGAACCAACCACGCCGCGTCATCAAGATGGGTTCCAGAGAGCACCGAGAAGCTCCCAGAGAAAGGAATTGGAAAGGGGAGCACTCACCGGTGCTGGAGACGAAGAGGGTGCTCGCGGCCGAATTGGGGAAACTTCGAAATTCAGGTGCTCCCGATGAAGAAACCTCAAACCGAGAGGGTTAAGCACCACCGAGGTGAGAGGAGGAGCAGGAGCAAGAATCGGGAGGAGCGCCACGTGGTACCGCCTTCGAGAAGCTCGCGGCAACAATGGCGCCGAAGGATTTCGGTGTTTTGGGAGCTCCACGAGTGCGGTGGGTGCAGTGAGCTCAAGGTGCGAAAAGGAAGCCGAGGGGAGGTGGGAGCTTAAGTAGGCGAGAAAGGCCGAGGGCAGCGGCAGAAGCCTCGGATGCTCAAGTCCACCGCGGGACGCGAGCGCGATGGGAGCAGTGGCGAGAAGACTTTCGGGCGGCCGCGACGCGTGCATTTAATGTCTTCGCAGAGCAACCCGTTGGACTGCGCGGAGGGGACGCGACGCTGCGCCTCTACCCACGCCTCTGCGCACGCCATGGCCGCATCGCTCGCGCGAGCGAGAGGAAGGCGACGACGGCCCGTCGTCCGATCTCCATCCAAGGGCTAACACGCGACCACGTTGACGCGGCATCTGGCAGACGTGGACCGCCCGATGAAGATCCAACGATCCGCAGCGCGTGCGCCCGCTCGCCCGCGCCGGGTGCCGTTAGTTGGCTCGGCTGAGTCAAGTGACTCGAGCCCGAGCCTGACTCGAGCCCGATGAACAGTGCAAATCAATTAGAGTTTTGATTTTTAAGCTGAAACTTTGGGGATTTAATTAAGGTATCAACTCAACTCCAAAATTTATGAAATTTTAACTGGAGCTTGCTGACTTTAGGATTTACCTTCCATAAAATTTCCAGTGATTTTCATGCACTGAGTTTTTCCCTAAAAATTCCAGAAGATTATTTCAAAGGTTTGACCAAGGTTTGACTTGCCTCTAAAATATTTAATTAATTTCCAAAAATTATGGAATAATTCAGAGGTGTCACACAGCAACCCTAGAACCAAGGAAAATTATTTCCAAGGGTTTGACACAAGATTTCACCCAGAAGGTTTTGACTTGAGATAAATGAGGATTTTGATTTTGAACTTCCCAAAATTCCTTTACAAGAATTTCAGAAAAGTTCAGGAGTAAAAGGATGAAAGAAAAGTTTTAATTTACCCTCATTTTATTACATTTGAAACACAAGCCAAAATGGGGATGTTACAGGTTCCATCCACCATATGCTTAATCACTTTTAAGGTTCTATCTACCCATTAATAACCACTAGGTTCTATCCACCCATTAATAAACATTGGGGGCTCTATCCACCCAGGACAAAAATCCATGGTTCTATCCATCAGACAATTTTATCCTGCCAACCAATAGTTAATGTAGAACATAGACTAACCAAGCAAGTTCTCGTGGGACCCATATACCATAGACTCAAAACTTAAATTATGCTATAATTAAATTTTCTAATTACGTTGGGCCCACATGTCATACTAACATTATCTAACAAATAACTTATTTCCTAATTACATCATTAACCCCTAATGATTTGGCTACAACGCTTCTTCCCATCCACACCGGAATAGGGGAGGGCACCATAGGCGTGCTCGGGCCGAGCTCGACGCTGTCGATTTAGGCCTCGGGGATGAACGAGAGCCTCAAAATGGGTTCCCGCATCTTTGGCAATCCCAAGGGTGGCGACCGCAAGGAAGAGAAGAAAGCGAGCACACAAGCATCTACACCCCGAGGGGTTTCTAACGGTGCCACCGACTCGGTACGGGGAGCCCCGTGCTTGGCTGTCCATGCGATCGGCGTCGGGGACAAAGGTATCACAGTGCGGTGACTGGACAGGGCTCCACAACTCAAATTGACTAGCCCATGAGCTTTGCCTAACCCTAGAACATAAGGTGACGCTAACGCGGCCACTCACGGGTTTGCGGCCGAGGCGGCGGATCCGAGTGGTGAAGAAGGTAGGCGGTGCGGCTTCGAGGTCACCAGCGCAAAGGACGAAGACGACGATGCTGTTACCGGAGGGGACAAGGAAAGATAACAATAGTGCCACCAGGTGACTACATTCAGAGTAAGTAGCCACGCACATGGCCGCATTTATTGCAACATGACATGCATTAAGTGCATAAGGTACTTGTGTGACGGTGAAAATGAGAATGGATAAGACTGGTAAATGAGACCAGTCAAATCTAGAATAGTCAGGTCAAAGAGGGAGGTCCTGACCCGCCAGAGAGGTCTTTGAGGAGGTATGAAAGACTTAGGAGGTCCTGCGGCTAGGAGGTCCTAAGGGGGGGAGAGGTCTAGGCATATAGAGGAGATCCAGACATGGGGAGGTCCTAACGGTCAAGATCAATAAGAGGAGGTCCTGACTGTTAGGATCTCTTCAAGGGAGGTCCTATGAGCTCAAGAGAGGTCTTATGAGGAGGTCCAATGGATGGAGAGGTCCAGAGGATAGAAGGTCTAAAAGACTTCAAGGAGGTCCTGGATAGGAGGTCCAGGAGGCTACAAAGAGGTCCTACGGTCAAGATCAAAAGCAAGGGGGAGGTCCAAACCATATACACAGAAGAGGTCTAGACCACAGAGAAGGTTTAAACCACATATAACACAAAGAGATAGGGTGAGGGGAGGACTGGTAAGCATATAGGAGAGGAACAACTCCAAGCTCAATCAACTCTAAATGTACCAGGGAGAGGAACAACTCCAAGCTCAATCAACTCTAAATGTACCAGGATTTTGAATTGATTGAAGTTTTGTCTTAGTCATTTTAAATTTCTTTCAAAATATCAAGTTAAGCTTTGAACTCTCATCAAAACCAAATAGTTTTGTTTTATTTTGAAACTTTAAAAAGGTATATAAATTCAGGGTGTTACATATATCCCCAAAACATACACAATTTGTTGGTTGTTTGATGATTCTTATTTTATTTGTACCTAATGCCGGAGCGCCGCTGGAGGTTTTCAGTCGTCTCTCCTTGCCGACGAGCTTGAGTCGAACTCGGACAACATGCAAGAACAGCTTGTGATATGCTGGTGAGATACAGAGAGAAGCAGTGTTGAACCAATCCAAGAAGCCGATGAGTTCTTCAGGAGCTTGGAGGCACAGATAGTTTCTAGCTAGTTTAACTTTGTAAAAAAAATTTCCCATTCGGAGAGAACGTTGTGAAACCTTTTGGTTTCCCTTTCCTATAATGTGTTTGCCATCAGAATTTTAATTGGATTTTAGTTGTCTTGCTAGAGGTTGCTTATGGAAACTACTGTCCAGTAATTGATTGGTTTTGCTCAAAATTCGTTTTTTTTTTTGCAATAGAAAAAACATCACAGACGGTTCGGAACAAGAACCGTTTGTGATAATAGACTATCACAGACGGTTCGTAACAAGAACTGTCTGTGATAATTAATAAAGATCTTTTCTGTATTGGTGGAAGAAGGTGAGCATGGAGTGCACGAGAGCGAGGCAGACATGAAGGATCTAGTGGCGGGTTGTCGAAGCTCACCCGAGGGGTCGGCCAACTTGGTGAGGCGGGGCAGCACGGTCGACTTGGTCATCGGAGGGGAAGAAGACGGGGGGTGGCCAATGTCGATTCTGTGGGGGAAGAAGGTAAACCAGGGTGAGCACAAGGTAAAGGGGGTAAAGGCGAGGCCTAGCAGCAAGGATGGAGCGACGAGGGCTAACCCGAGCGGCAGAAGCGGTTCGACAATGACTGCGGTGGCCAAAAACAGAGCTCGGGCCCCTAGCTCGACTTCTAGCTTATGGAGCATGAGGGAGCAGAAGGGGGAAATGGTGCGGGCAGGGAGAACTCGGCGCGTGGCTCGCGACACCTTAAGTAGGGAGGGGCGAGGCGTGAGTTAGCGGCGAGATGCCCGCGGGTGGTGGTTGTGCGCGATGACGCCGCGCTAGAGCTCGGCGTGGTCGCAGACCGGCAAAGCGATAGGGGAGAGAGCGGGTCGCACGCTGGCTAGGTCGGGGCGTGGGGGGCGTCGCGTCGACGACACTGTGGCGAAGACAACAGTGACACGCAACATAGGCGTTGGCATGGCTACAAGCAACGCCGCGCAGCATGGCTGACGCGTGGCAGAGGACGGTGGAAAGGCCGAAGGAGGAAGGAAGCTAGGCGGGGACAGGAAGGACGAAAGGGGAGGTGGGACAGTCCAGGAAAAAGAAAAGAGGAGATGGGTTGGGCGGCTTGATTTTAGCCCAACCGAATTTTTGAGGTTCTTATTTTCCTTTCTATTTCCTAAATTCAGATTTCAGTTTGGTGGTTTCAATTTAGATGTCACTCTACTTTGCTTTCAAGTTTCATGACCTTAACCTAAATTGGTATTTTGTTAATTGATTTCTTGAAATTGAAAACTCTACAATAGTTCAAATAAAATCCAGGGAAATTCGATTATCATCAAAATGCCTTAAAAGTTTTTAAAATCTCCTATTTTCAAGAATTTAAACACATTCGAATTTTGAGGTGTTGCAGTGCCTAATGGCCCGACTGTTGCTTAACGTGCCTAATTGTTGCTTAACGTGCCTAAACAGGTCGTACCGTGCCCAGGCCATGCCGTGCCGAGCGTGATACTATGCGTGCCGTGTCGGGCCGACCGCTAGGCCGAGATCACAACCCAAGCACAACACGTTGCATCGACGAGCGTACCGTGTCTGGACCGAGCCAACCGTGTCGTGCACGACACTATAGGATATGTTTAGTACTGCTACCTCAACTGCTCACTCGCCATTAAAACGACACGGACGCAGTTAGACGGCAACGCACGAAACAAACCATCGGACATGAATGATCCGCACTGTCAGCGCACCGGCCATCTCCTAGGCTATTAGTAGTTACAACAGAAGTGGCTTTTCCTTTGCCTTTGGCCAAAAGTGGAACCAGGAGGAACCTTGCTCATGGCGCAGGATCCACTCATCTCTAGTTTTTGTCCTTTGGGTGCTTTTCTTAGCCGTAGAGCCCTAGAATCCGATTCTACTCCCAACATCTAAACTTTTTACCATTTTTAGTTTCCAACTGCACACCCCTCATCACTTCCCTACACGGTTGGTGAACGCCATGGGTTCTACACTTACTACAGCAGCAAATGCATAGCACACTAAGCACATTCCGCTCAGATGTGCAAATCCAGCTACTAATGGTGTGTTTGGTTGATAGGATGGAGTTGAATAGGGTGGAATGGTCTTGTACTATATGATTCCATTATTTTAGGTGAATGAGATGGCTAAGCATCTAAAGAGAATATTCCACAAATGTGTATCTCATCATCTAGGATGTGATAGTTCTATTCAAACAATCAAACATATGAATAATTTTTTTTCTTGAACCAATCCACACATGTACCACTTGGTACAAGCAGCCAAACATACCATAACGGCTTGTTCAGATAGAGAGGTATCAGAACCAATCCTTTCGAATTGGAAGGGATTTTAGTTCAAATTCTAACTTTCTAAGTCAATCCGAAGGGATTGAGCCAAATCACAACGTATCCGAACAAGCTCTAAATGGGGCCAGCAAATATGGAGTTACAAGATAACCAAATTGATCATCAGAAGCATATTTCTTCAAAAATAAATGCCGGGTTTGGATGGGGAGAAAGAAAGTTAGGAAACAGAGTGAAGGGGAGAGTGACTGGGATGGGAGAATGGGACCTTTCTGTTGTCACGCAAGACGCGCGCATCGGTGGAGAGAAAGCCGAGGAGGACATCTCCTCCTCTGTCGCCGTCGCAATCCGCCGCCTTCGCAGAGAAAAAGGACGGGAGATGCGTTGAAGTTTTAGCTTTGTCTCCTTCATTTATGCTCTCTCAAGCAACAGACTAAAATGCCCAGGGAAGAGACCATCTACGCTCTGTTCCTACTTCCTAGTACCATGGCCTTCCGACTTTCACTAGCCAAGGTAACACACGAAGCGCCGTTGACCCATTTGACCGTATCCCGTCCACGCATACACTAGCATGGCTTTCAAACCGACGGCAACCCATAGGACAGGGCACAGGACTCCAAGTACGATAAGGAAATTTTGTGTTGACCGGTTTTGACCCGCTTATCCTACGAGATTATTTCAATTTCTCGCGAGATATTCAAGGACGTCCATTTCTCTTTTGCTTTAATCTCTGGCGTTGGATCTTGATCATACAGCCCTCGACGCGTGCCATTCCTTGCCATGCTTTGGTGAAGGCAGAGGATGCGCGTCCCAGGAAAATATATGCATGTGGATGCGGTAAGACCTAAACCCACACCACATGAATTTTTTTTTTGTCCGGGATTTCTCCATTCGGTCCATATTATAGAAGAAGAAACACTCTATCCACGATGCGTCTATGAGAGCAACGCTCGAATCGTAGCGGGCTAAGAGCCTTAAGCTCTCATGTGCCACTATACCCCTGCACAGTCCTCTACATGAGTCCCAACTCAAGCCTCACTAAATCCCGGGTGAGACACCAAGTACCGAGCCCCAGCCTCAAGCCCTAACGAGCTGGGCGGGCGCCGCCGCCGCTAGCCAACAAGCCCCAGCTCGCTCCTCATCATATTTTGATGCTAACTTCAAGAGAACTAACCGGTAATACAGACAATTCAGAAGATAAGATCATCATCTGCAGGACGGCTTGAGGCCATCCCCGCCAGCCCCTACAATCCTATCACCCCTTCCCTGTGCCCATTTCAACGGCGAAAACTTCCGGCGATCATCATTCCTTCACAAAAGTCACAATTCAACGCACCCAAATCTTCGAAACAGGAGAAATCCGGAAGTAGGCAGATTCTATTGAACCTTCCACTTAGGGCCCCTCGTGGTACCCATATCTTGTTCAGTCCTCTTCAGAATAGACCACCTACCAACCATGAAGAAGAATACCACAATCAACTTCACTGGGGTTATCCATCGGCGTTCGGCTACTCACCTTGGCCGCATCTCCTCTATCATGTCAGTGTAACAGAAGAAGAGTTAGAGCAATCTGATCTAACATCGAGCGCATCGATGAAGTGGTCGTAGTCAATCGTACAACGTTCTCAACACCGATCGTCTCCTCCAACAACCTATGACATTCCTTGCGTAGATCGTAAGTCGTTCTCAATCAGTGCAGCAGCAACCGCAGCAGTGTCTCTACGGTATCCACACATCCAAAGGTAGAACGTCGTACACCAGTGTGCTAGCACCAACACGCACGGTAGAGCATTCAAGGAAATGATGGCTAGGGTTTTATTGGAGCAATTCACGTACGTCCCAACAGCCCTATGCATCCCCTTATAAAAAGCTCATAACGAATCCTATCCGAACTCGTTTATTCCAACCCATTAAGTGTGCGACCCTGTAGGTTCATATGTAATCGATTGTGACTCGGAAACTCCTTTCCGACCACGAGTAGTTGGCGATTCCTAACAGGATATAACGATTCACAAATACACATAAATATTATATCGGACGAACCTTATGCAATATGATTTACGACTAGGTTCTTATCACTTACGACCAGTTCATATTTAGTTATGGCCAGTTTGTAACTCCTTACGATCAGTTTACGACCAGTTCGTATCTGATCCGACTGAACAACCTGCTGTGTATTCTCTCTTTGCCTCACGATATCTGGTTGAACTCCAGGTGAGATATTTTGTCATCCATGGATTGTTTAATACTTTTTCGATCAAGTAAAAAATAACTTCATACGGTCGACTCTTCGACCACTAGTGACATGGCAATGCACTTTCTTTATCCGACCACATCGAAGGGCCCAGAGTTATCTCTCATGTTATGTTAGGAGGTCACATCACTTCGCATGTTTCTAGCATATTCGAAAGCTACCTTTATAACCACCCAATTGCGAAGTAGCATTTGATAACCCCTAAGTGTACTATTGCATAAGAAGGAAACTATATTGATCTCAGATCCAAGGATTATACATCATTATTGCTTGAGACCAACCGATAACACATAAAATCACAACAATCTTAATAATGTCTCTAGGTGGGTCAATCTAACACCATGTTCTCTAACATATGATCACATTATTGATTCGATATCCTCATATCCATGACTGGTGAAACATGGACATCAATCAATACATGTGTTGATCGATAAGTCACTAATGTTCTGACCAGTAACATCTGACCAGAAATACATTTAGAATGGCATCATATAAGTTAAAGAGCTTCACCAACAAATCACATATTTGTTAATCTTTATAAATGATAATTCACCTAAAAAAATATATTAATATTTATTCTATAACTCATAAACATATACGTGATATAATTATCTATATGATTGCCTCTAGGAATATCGCCAACAACATGGTGTGCCCCTATTAGGCAGCATTTCATTGTACACAGGCCCGGTTTTTAAGTCACATGGGGTAAAATAAAGCAGAGCCACTATCTGAACATGCCTGTCAGGCAGCCCACCAACCCTACATGAAAGATGATGAATCATACCAGGTTGTACAAATTTGTAACGTTGGCTAGCTCCCTAACAATTATTGAAGGCTCCTATGTGATGCCAACAATACTTTTCATGGAATTTCCAACAAGCATGCAACAACAAACAGAAAGCAGAAAGACAGGTGTCAAACCGAATAATTTTGGGTACCCGCTTTAACGGCTAAACAATGATTGACAACCAGACTTCGCAAAAGAATAGGTAGGAAGAAAGATACATATATCTACCAGGTATTGTAATATATATGGCACATGACATGTAGAAAATATTGGCTCATAATAACCACTAGTGAAAATGACAAAGCTCCATCAGTGGTTCCATGAAGTTAAACAGCAATAGTATTCCTCTGTTGGATGCAGTATTAGTGTCCAAAAAATATAGCTCCGTACAAGGCACTGTTAGATTTTGAAGAGAAGAGAGGAATAGGGCTGAATAGTTAGTTATATTGCAAGAGCACAAGGAGCAATATATAGTATACAAGAGAGACCCTAGACTAGACTACAATTACATAACTACCCTTAACACTTACATGACTATTGCACTACTACCCTTAACACCCCCACTCAAACTTAATGTGTATGCAATAGCATTGAGTTTGGACAGGACAACACTAAAATAAAAGATAAATCCGAAATCCGGGCTTAAAGATATCGTCGAAACATGCAACTTTTGAACAAAAATTGTCCTATGACTCTTCACACATGAATATCTTGATTTCGAGATGTTGAAACCGAGAGAAATAGAGAGAGATGTCAAATCAAGACGATGAAGAAAGAGATATAGACGAAGACGCGAACCAGATTTGCCCACCCAAGAAGTGAGGTGACGGTGTCGAATCTGGCGCTCGACGAAGGCAAAGACAACGGACCAGATCCGCCCACCCAAGATATGAGGTGACAGTATCGAATCTGGTGCCCGACGAAAACAAAGACGAAGAGACAGTTGATGATGACGACAAAGAAAACCATTGGTCAAGAGTCGTAGTAATGCAAAGATGTGCAGCAAGATGGCTGCAAGTGTGGACCATGAGGGCAAAGTCGCATCAACAACGATGATGGGGTGACCGCACTCGATCCAATAGACAGACGCGGCAACCCGAAAAGGAAGAAGCAATCGGCTGATCGACAAAGAATATGATGAACTAGCAACGCTTCGACGAACTCAAAGAGAGATGCAGTGGACTTAGATGGACTCGATGGAAATCAAAGAAAAATAGACTTAGCTAGCAACAGATACAAGCATTAGCAGTAGTGAGCAGCAATAACTTGCGACAGCTCACAACACACAACAACCTATTTCCATGGCCCAAAAGAGTAACCAAGATGCACCCTCAAGAAATGACCAGCAACGAGGGTTGTTGTCTAGTGATACAGAGAGGTGACGATGGTCTATGATGAAGGAGAGGACTGGTTTCTGCTTCTGCCGTGCCGCTGCGTGCTCCCCGCCGCAGCCAAGATGAATAGAGGTCGACGATGGGCGGCGATGATGATGGAGCTCGATTTGGGCGAGCTTGAGGTCGTCGCTGGAGTCACCATCAGTAAAGAGGCTGCTGGAGTCACCGTTAGTGAAGAGGCCGTCGCCATCGTTGAGGAAGGCCACGGTGGCGAAGACACACTCGGCGGTGACGAGGAAAGGCCGGCGATGAAGATGGCCAGATCCCAGACGATCTGGCTGCTATCGACGAAGAAGGCGACGAAGATGGCGTCCTTGTAGTGGCGGGTGGTGACGTCGGTGGAGAGGTCGACGCTAGTGGCAGGGGCGGTGGCCGTCGCAGAGCAGAGGAGGTCGCTGGATCCGACGTAGTGGAGGAGCAGAGGACGGTGGACGAAGCACTGCAGGCCGACGACGGAGCATAGGAGGTCGCCGAATCCGTGGAGCAGAGGCAGCGACCGAGAGCATGGGAGCCGAGGTCGTGTCGCGAGGCCTCGGCCGGGAGGAGCTCTAGCTAAGGATCTTCGGTGCGTGGTACGGGGGATCGTCAGGGTAGGTGACCTCGCGACGTCGCTGATGCTACAGCGCTCGAGGGCCGTCTGCGCCCTTGCGTGGCTTGGAGGGGCCCCACAGCAGGGGCATGGTCGTGGGTGGGGTGGACGAGGACGCGGCGAGTGACACCGCAGAGCACCTGATGGGCGCGCCTACCACCATGCGCCGAGAAGAAGGGAGTTGGCGCGGGATGGGGTCGTAAGCCTGAGGACGACGACGCTAACGACGACGCCGAGGAGAGAGGACGTCAGGATCTGGCTCAACGACGGTGGATCCAGCTGGGATCGAGCTCAGGCAGCCAAACCGTTCGGATCTAGTCGGCCAACTACCGACGAGGGTGGATCTTGAAGATGTAGATCTTGTACGTCGCTAGAGGCAGGGGCAGTGGTGCGTCCTCCTGGGAGCGGAGGAGGAGTGGTATCCGGGGAGGCGAGCAGGAGCCGAACGGGGATATCTCCGAGTCTCGAGCCTGGTTGATGGTGATTGACGGCATCGTGGCTGCTCTCCAAGGAGGTGAGCATGAGCCGAAGAAGAGGCGACGGTCGACAGGAGGGCGCCTGGAGCAGAGATCTGGAGGAGAATCACGGCCAGAGGAAGGTGGAGTACAATCACAGCCGGAGGAGAATCACGGCCGGAGGAAGTGTCGCCAAAGGCTCGGCCGAGTGTCTTCGGGGCTAAGACGGAGATAAAGTAGAGGTGGTGGCAGCGTCAGCTGAGTAGAGGCAGAGGACCCAGATCCAGACAAACTACAGGAGATGGAGAGGAAATGGGGTATCACGCCGGTGGTGGCTCGCTAGTGACGGCGAAGATGGCGACGACCAAACCGGGTTAGTTCCTAACCCTAACCCTAGGCTCTAATACCAGTGAGGGTGGCGCGCCGGCCGATGGTGAGGTGAGCACACGCCGCAAGAGCAGTACCGACCAGGCTGCCTCCCTCCTGTTAACCGTCGCACGGCGAGTAGTTGGGCTCGGCCGAACCGAATGAAGATACTGCTACTAGGAGTTGCTACTACTGCTACTTGATATTAAGAAATTACTTAAGATAAAAACAAGATTGATGCTATCCCAGGAGTGGACATTGCTCCCCCGGGAGATGCAGCGGTGGAAGAGGATGGAAGCTAGGCTATGGATCTAGACTCTGATACCATGTTAGCTTTTGGAGAGAATAGAGGAATAAGGGCTAAATAGCTAATTATATTGCAAGAGTCTAAAGGGCGATATATAGTGTTACAAGATAGATCATAAACTAAACTACAATTACATAACTACCTCTAACACTTACATAACTATTACACTTCTACCACACATTACACTACCCTTAACAGACACTACCTTCTACATCTAACCAATGGCACTCTATTCAGGAACAACCTAGTTTTACTTTTTTTTAAAGGTCGTTACTAACTGCCAGGTTAAAATCTAATAGCGACGGGGGTGTGTGTGTGGTGCAAACAAGGTGTTGCAGATTAATCCAATTTTATGTGGGAAACCAGGAAACAATAGTTTCTGTGAATTGAAAACTACTTTTTTTTGGGTGGAGGGCTCTCTCCGCCAACACTCCCTAACAAAAGAAAAAAAATAACATCAACAAAAGGGCTCCATATATGTCCCATTAAATCCGTAGGGCCTGCTAAGAAAACATTATTTGGATCCAAAATTGTAAATTATATCAAAAACACCGAGAACACTAGCTAGTATGCACGTCAGATTAACAACGGGGAGTAAGAGACAGGGCTGAGCAGAATTTTTTAAATACAAACTACAACCCAAAATCCAAAGAGAGAGCATTGATTGGACTTACTGTTAGTCAAGACTTCAATAAAAGCAACATGAAAGTTGGTTTGGACCAGATGAACTGAAATCGTTTACAGCTGGAAGCTTATTAGAGACCATACCGAGATGTGTTTGGTTGGACCATGAATGTACCTGCAGCCAACGAAGGAACTAAAGCAGAGCAGCCCATCTCACCCAACTCCTAAATCAGCAATAAGAAACATAATTTTCTGACAACATTTTTGTTTGAGGTATGCTACAAATGACATCAAAGATCCTAAAAATAAATAACTAGACAAATAAATGAACAGTATGAGTTACAGTCTAGGATTAACATCAGGCACCCATCTAGAAGTGACTAGAGCTTGTTTTCAACCAGCAGAAATTCAAAGTATGAAATTCCCTGAGGCTCCATACACGTTTAAAGTTCTCTTATCGAGCAAAATAACCACCACATATAATCATTCTCGCCAAGTATTGGCAATATCCATTCATATTGAAGCCATGAAAGATGAAAAAGTCATATACCCATCAAGCACAAATCATTCCGGACTTTTTCCTGTCAGGAATTCTATGACAGCCAGGTAAACTATTGTTACCCAGATATTACTCGCGAATCAGTGCCAGATCAACTTCTTATAGTGCTAGTTAACTTCTCGTACCTATGGAAAATGCTCCCTTAGATCAGCATCTGGAGTAGTCAACAACCATGATATGATGATCCTGATAAGAGCAGACAGTTAACTAGGTCCAGATGTCCTAGTAGTACACAGGAAAGGTGTGCAATTATGTATAAATACTACATTATATTGAATTACATTACAAGATAATTTCAACAGTCTTGTTTTTGTAAGGCTATCCAATCTACAATAGTGTAATATTCAAAAGAACAAATCAACTAAATTTTGGATTTGTTATGCAAATACCCGACTCTGTAGTCTATGGTGATATTAAATGTCACGTGTAACATAGCTGACAATAAAAGAGTGCACTACCAACAAAGGCAATTGAAATCAGTATTCAGTAGTAGCATTTGGACAAGAAAGGGGAAGCACTACAGGCGACTAGAGTACAATAATAAGACGCTAAAGGGAACATGCAAAAAAAAAAGAGTGGGAAGAGAAAATAATTAAGAAAATATAAACAAAGGAAAGGTGCCCAGTCTTGTATAACCCAGGCAATGATTCATGGGACTCCATAACAGCAGTAAACATATATAACGAATAATGTAGTTTAGCCATGGAATCAATCATTCATGTTTCCAAAAAGATGCAGATATGAAAACATTTGGATTCCTTTTCAAGATCTGAAAGATTCTAACACCAACTCACAGCTAAACCTTTGTAGCATGTAAGGCGTCGCCCCTGTGGACAGCCACGATGACCTCACATGGCATCATACATCATAGTGGGCAGATAAACTATTAATGCATAATCTTAAAGATATTCTCACTTTGCCAGTATCTCAATAATGGTAATAGAGGTGAACTTTTTAACCAGATTATGCTCATTCCCTCCTATCACTTTAAAATTCCAAGTAAAGTTCAGGCAACTATGGTATAAGGGTCAACCAGTCTTCCACCCCAATTTTAGCACCAATACAAATCCCACTTGTATTTCACAATGCACACATGAACTTAAGGCATTCATCTCCATGAGCATGCCAATAGAGTTAGAGCTGTCAATAAATAAAATGCAAGCAGTAGGATCCAAGACTGCTCTACTTTGCGTATTTGATTCATGGGATTGGTTCTTTTTGTCTTCCAGGTTTTGGAGGAGGTGGGGCGTGTTAATACATGGCTTGAAGCCTTGAATTGAGGACGCATCTCTTAAAGATATCATTTTATTCATTTCAGTACAGCTTATCACTATGGGGCACTCTAAACATTAAGTTCATGAAGATGCATGCCTATGTGACAGGTTTAAATCATGAAAAGATACAGTTCACAGCGAGAAACTAAGCTCCATCGCAAGATAAAGTGTGAACAATTCACCCTTCTCGATTAGAAATTCAGAATCATTTTCATGCTACCACTGTTCTATTTAAGATTTGCAAAAGTTCAGCAGCTCTACTGCTATAATCAATTCTACATGGGAAATTTCAAACAAAATTCTCCTGTTGATTTTTACTGTTATAAATAGTTAAATCTGGACCAAACAACTAAGAATCCACCAGGTCAAATCAGAATGCAAGTACAACTTCTAGAGGAGGGCAAAAGTCTGACGCCCAAACTATAGCCACGGCTAAAATTTCACCTTACCAAGTACAGTTTATATTCATCTGTCCCTAAGTTCCTCACTGCTCATTCTAGAAACAAGAAAACAAAAGGAAAATAATAATAGGCTGACAAAAAAAATGATACCTGAGTAGCTGAGTCAGGGTCCCCCAGTGCTATTGATTCATATCACATACGCAAAACCAGGTAGGCCACTACACTAAGGCAGACCACAAACAAATAAGATAATCCTGTAACTGTGTTCAGTTCTTTTTCTTTCCTTTGACTATGCATGCTCACAAAAACTTACAAAATAGGAAAATGAATAATTTAACATAATTATAGGTTTGCCAGGTTTCCTATTGCGGTATTGCCAAACTTAGGATATTAGTATCATACTCACACCCCGTTGACATTTGACTTCAACACTACACTAAAACTTGAACACAGTGATTTATCTATCATACTGGCCCATCCCACAGGCCACAGCATCGTTTCCTCTCTCCCATTACAACGACCAAACACACTATCTAACCCATGAACACATAGCACACACAAGCAAGGGCATCAAGCAATACCTAACGTGAGCCCATCAGAATCCAAATCAAGGCTGCAAAGATCACATTTCCCACAATTGTAAACCTCCTCATCAGCAATACATATCATACACGATGCTACTCCTACATTCCATCCAAAATTTTCACCACCTGGGAGTAAGGTTAAAAGCACAGTAACAAGTAACAACTGATACCAAAATCACCACAACTAACCTTCACAGCACGACGTCGCACCGCCGTGGCGGGCCATCGAAGGCTGCCTCCGTCGCGTTCTTCCCGCGGAACTTCACAGGCACGCCATCGCACATCGCCCTCACCACCCTTCGGCGCGTGCGCCAGCCCCCTCGATCGAACACGGCCACGGCGGCGAGCCTAACCTGGACCTCCATCGTGCCCGCAACCCCGCTCTTGAGCGGGGCCGCCTCATCAGGCCCCACGTAGGCCCCGTCGACCTCGAGGCGGAAGGTGAGCGTCGTGGTGTTGCGTGGCCCCTGCGCGAAGGGGGGCAGGGATGCGACAGCGATGGGGGAGGAAGGGGCGAGGGCGACGGAGGCGAGCGGGGAGAAGTAGGAGATGGAGAGCTTGGAGTTGGGGTTGTCGGCGAGGAGGGAGGCGTCGAAGGAGGCGTAGAGGGAGGAGTTGGCTTGGGAGTAGGCGACGCGGGAGAGGAAGAGGGAGGCGAGGGAGAAGGCGGGGGCGCGCGGGCGGAGGAGGAGCCAGACGATGAAGGTGCCGGCGCCGAGGAGGAAAAGGCGGCGACGACGAGCGTGAGGAGGCGGCGGAGGCAGGTGGGCGGCGGGGAAGGGGGCGGGTACGGGTGGTGGTGGGGCGGGTACGGGTGGTAAGTGTGCGGAGGCGGGGGGTGGTGGGGAGGGGGGGCGGGAGCGGGATAGGGGTACGGGACGCCGAAAGCGGCCGCGGCGCCGGCGTTGCCGTTGGCGGGGGGAGGCGCGGCGAAGTAGGCGGGGTTGGCGGCGCCGGTGGGGGTGGGGTTGGCGGGGTAGCCCATGGCGGGGGCGGGAGCAGGCGGGGACTTGGAGTTGGGCTGGTCCGGCGGCTGGGACGAGGAGGAGGAGGAGGAGGAGGGGTGCATCGTGGAGCGGCGGAGGGAGAGACGCGGACGCGGCCGCGGAGTGCCTGCTCAGTTGGGAATGGCTGCTTTTTTTTTTTTTTTTGTTGTTGTTGTTGTTGTTGTGTTTGGGGGAGGGGATGGACTGATGGTGATCTGGGATCTGAAGAAGTCCGTCCGACGTTGAAACGGCGGGGGAGGGGAGGCCGAAATTTTTTCAATTTAACCCTTTTTTCGTAAAAAAAATACACATTTATAACCTTGCTAGTCTTATTTCCGCCACCCAGAGGGTCGGCGCCGTGACTCACGGTGCCGGAAGTAGCTCTCGGCGCCGTGAGTCACGGCGGCGAGGTCCCAACCCTAGCCACCGGCGACCAGCGTGGCGATGCCTCGGCGGCCGTGAGTCATGGCGCCGAGTCAGTGTTACCTGGCGCCGTGACTCATGGCGCCGACCTCGCGCCACGATCTCGGCCCGAGCTCAATTATATACCTATCCGAGCCTTCATCTATTTCTTCCTCTCCTCTCTGGGTTTTCACTCAACCCAACCCACGAACTTTTCGAATCACCAATTTTCACCGTGGAAACTTCGAATTGATCCATACAACTTCGAGAGCAAGGTATCCTCTTTGTCCTCCTCACTTTTTACGCATTGATTTGGTCTATATCATGTGTATTATGCAAAATTAGGTTAGTCATGACCTGGGGTTTGAAGCAATTAGTCTCACTTGTTTTATTGATTCGTATTGTGTATTATGGAACCTTAGTTACGTCGGTCCCCTCTGTTTCTCCCATTTGTTAGGATGCCGAGGCGTGGTAAAGCTAGTAAACTAAGGTAATCTTTGTCCATCGTATTCTAATTTGTCGGTAATATGTAGTTCATATTATGTAAGGTTCATACAATTTGTTGTATTTGGATTAGGCAACACCGGTGGGCAATGCGTTCGCGCTTGCCACCGCTTCTAGTGGCGTTCGGTGCCCATGTCTTTGCTGCGGTGATGCTTGTAGGTGGCGAGATCGATGAGGAGGACACGTCAGCAGAGGTATTGGATGTGTCACAATTATGCCTTTGACCCTACACCTCAACAGATCCGCATTGGATTGTTGGTGAGAAATTAGTGGCTTTTTCTTTGTTCTTGCGATGAATCAATAACATTTCATTACGTTCTTAATGGACCCATGTTTTGCGTGAACCTCCCGCTATGTGACTTTGAGCGGTGGATCGACACCGAGATCAAGGAGGAGGACAAGCGACATATGGAGGGACCAAGAAGTGGGATGCGGGCGAGGAGTCATGGAGAAGACACGCAAAGAGGAGGCGCGAGAAAGGAGCGCGAGGAAGAGGTGAAAATGAGGCAGCGACTAAGCGTAGGGGAGAGGAGAGGAGGCTTGAGCGTGTTCGCCGTGCTAAGGCGCAATGGAGGAGAATCCGGATGCTTTGAGGAAGGGAAAGTGGTCTCGTTACACTCGGAGTGTGCTAGACTTAGTAGTTATGGTTTAATAATGAACAATGTTATCATTTCTGGATTTGTTATTTTGTTGTACTCTTGTCATGTCTTGCACTTTTTCAAGATGTGCATGTGAGTATATTGTTAAATTTGAACATGTGAGTAGCATGATTTGTTTTTTTGTCACTATGCCTATATATTTCGGTAACTTTTGGTCGCCAGCCAACAATAAGCACACGTTCCTTTGGTCCCAGCATATAATCACTACTCGCATATAATCACGGAAAAATTCGCGAGTTTCCCCTGTTTTCTGACCATCCACATTTAATAATATGACACAAATATATCATACGAGCATATATTCATCAAAATACCACACGAATAGTGGAAACAACAATCCAAAAGTCCAAATAGTCCATAAAAGTCCATACAAGGTACATAAACACAGTCCCTCATCGCCTCCTAGCCTTGCCCTTTCCACCAAGAGCGTCGGTGCAGGAGTGTAAGGGTCACGCGGACGTCGGTGCCTACGCGGTGGAGGCTGCGAAGGTCGTGTCGAAGAGCACCGAGCCGAGACGGTCCAATCTCCTCGGCCTCGTCCTCCTCCTCGCCACCAATCTCCTCGACCTCGTCCTCCTCCTCGCCACCACGTCCCTCAAAGTATCTCGGTCGTCGGGACGAGCTCGCCTCCTAAGCCGTACCTCGTGTGAAGAAGTGCCCAGCCTACGGTTTGATGCTGCGTCCGGAAGATGTCTCTGTGGCACGTGGACGCCCATCGGTGCTGCGTCCGCAACCACAACGCAAAGTGGCTGCGTAGCCGTCTCGCAAGTCTCTGCGGTTCATCATCATTTTGTTAGTTCACAAATGTCATATTTGGTTACAAGTTTATATTTTGATTGCCATGTATTGAAAGACTTACTCCAAGAAAGTTGTTGAGTGTCGTCTCATCGACTCGTCCTCGGAAACGCCTAGGTCAAGCACGGATCGCCTCAACGTGTTGCCCTGCACACATTGTTAACATATGGCTACTCGGTTAGTGTGATGCAAATAACATTAGCGCTATGATTGATTGCAAGAAAAAGGTTAGAAGTGACATTACCACTCGATCTAAGATCGCGCAGCCTCCACCAACGTCCCTCCCCGAGTCGCAAGGTCGTAGGAAGTGTCTTCATCACCAGAAGACTCCATGTCAGCGTAGTCCGCTTGGGTCCATTGCACCTTCAACTTTGTCCGTGTCACACCAAGGTACCAAGAAAGGTATGCACGGAAGTTGTAGTTCGTGTGCGGGTGCTCATTGGCATAGACGTTCTCATGGAGGAGTCCCCACACGTCTATGTGGTCACGGTGCAACGTCTCGAAGCAAACTAAATAACTATGTCTAACTAACTAACTATATGTAACTAAACAAACTAAAATTTATAACTATGTCTAACTATATCTAAACCCTAACTACATTATATGTTACTAAATTTGCTATGTCTAACTATATATCTAAACTCTAACTACATCATATCTAACTAAAATTGCTATGACTAACTATATATCTCAACCCTAACTAAATTAACTATATCTAAACCCTAACTAACTACAATTTCTAACTAAATTTACTAACTACAGTTTCTAACTAAATTTACTAACTACAATTTCTAACTAAAATCTACTAACTACAATTTCTAACTAAATTTACTAACAAAAAAAAAACTTACCTTCTTCATCACAAATGGAGAGAGGGGCGGGAGAGAGGAGAGGGGCGAGCGCCGGCCGGCAATGGGAGGAGAGGCGCGAGCTAGAGGCGACGAGGCGGCTTTGCTCGGCAGCGCGAGGACCGGCTGGGCCGGCGCGGAGGGAAGGCGGGACCGGCGGAGGAAAAGCGGGGGACCGGCTCGAAGCGCGGAGCGGCGCGGCGGCCGCGAGAGCGAGAGAGAGAGAGAGAGAGCCGAAGGGAGCGGCTGGTCTTTTTAACGCCGGCGCAGAGATCGTGGCGCGCAGGGTCGCGCCATGACTCACGGCGCCGAAGCTATCTGCTCGGCGCCATGAGTCATGGCGCCGAGGTACCGGCCACGCTGGCTAGGGTTCGGGACCTCGGCGCCATGAGTCACGGCGCCGACCCCCTGGGTCCAAAATCGGAAATAAGACGAGCAGGGGTATAAATGTGGAGTTTTAACGAAAAAAGGGCTAAATTGTAAAAAATTCGGAGGGGAGGGCGCGTGTGCGCGCTTGCGCGTCGCTTCCAACTGCCCGCTGTTCGGCGAGGCAACGATCCGAGAGATTTTGGCTAGCGTAGTATTTGGTTGACTAAGTAGAAAATAACAAATCTGTCCTTTCTAGAGATCAAAACAGAAAACAGTATCATCCGTGTCTTGAGGGGACTTTTCCTGTCCCACGATTTAGTTGTAACCCTTAGCTCGGACGCTCCTTACTGTAATTGATTAGTCGTCGTAATTAAGTAATCAGAATTTTTATAATTAATTAGTCACAGTTAATTAACCATAGTTAAATATTATTAATTAATTAGCCGTAATTATTTAGTTATAGTTAGTTAGTCCAAATAAATTAGTCGTAGTTAATTAGTCATAAGGAGTACTAGTTTTTTTTTCAGAAATCTAGTAGTTTTTATTATTATGCATTTATTAGGTTAAATTTGTACATAAGAATTACCGAAACATAGTTATTTTGGGGAGGTAGGAAAATGTAGACTAAATAGTATAATCTATTTATTTGATTGCGTACAGTAAAGAACAGTGAATTGCTCATAACATATGGATTATGTTGTTGTTGCTTTAGGTAATGTCAAACATGCAAAACTAGCTTGTGTTTTTTGGCGACGGTCTCATGCGGAGCGGATCGGGGTGTGTTGGACATGTCAAAATGCCTAATTAGTGTTTACTTAACAACATGTTATAATCCTTAACAGTTTGCACTAATAAATTAATATTTTAGAAAAAGCCAAAAACTCGCATTCCAAATGGGCGCATGAAATCGAGCGTATGAAATCATGCGCTTTCCTTGTATGCCTGATTTTGTATGTATTATCACGCGTACCATAAATTTATAGTCACATGAAATCACGCGTTGTATTATCACATGCACAATAAAATAGTTGTGCGATGAATCAGGTGCATGAAAATCAGGTTGTATTATTAATTTAGTCATAATTGATTATTAATTAAGAATTGATAATTACAACTAATTTATTTAAACTAACTAACTCTGACTAATTAATTACAACTAAATTAATTACGATTAAATTAATCATGACTAATTAATTAAGAATATTTACTATGACTAATTAGTTGTGCCTAATTAATTGTAAAAATTACGACTAATTAATTATGAATAAATTAATTGCAACATGGGAGTCCGGGCCAGGGGTGAGAACTAAATCGTGTGAACGATAAAAGTCCCCTCCCCTGGGCACGGACTTGGGAACTAGGGAAGGGACATGGGAAGTCTCCTCCCCTAGGGAACGGACTTCACGCATGTTGCGTGTCGGCAAGTCTGCATTGTCATTTTTGGTTTTGATCTCCGGAGGAGGCTAGATTTGTTATTTCACGTGCAAACAATACTATATTAGCCAAAAACTCATGATTCGGCGGACGTGCATAAATGCCAATATCGAGTGATTTCCTCGATGTCTTATAAATGCACGTATTAAGCACTAAATTTAAGAAATACTTAATAAAAATGATCATGCATAGTTTTATTAAATGTCATATCACAACCATAAATGAACAAATATAGCGAAGCGGAGGGAGTATATATGAGTGTAAAATTAGAGCATTTTTCCTCTTGGTTTGGTTTTATCCCAAAGGGGGAAAAAGAGAGATTGGATTATACGTGCAGCTACAAAATTTAAGAGATAATTCATAAGAATGGATTATGCACACCTGACATCGTGAAACAGTGACTCTTAAGAAGATGATATGTACCCTGTAAACAACGGAGTATGAAGTAAAGATGCATCTCTTGCATACACTGTTTTATTTTCTTTTTCGGGTATTGTTGACCTAACTTAATGCAATTGTGACATACATACTGGGAATGGAATGACGTGAAAGGAAGGGGTTCATTGAGGGCATGCTTGGAATGCAGAGAGACATATCATGAATTTCACCGGAATGTTACTAGATACAGTTCCACTTTCCCTAAATTCCATCAAAAAGTCTCGACTCCCGGCAACTCCTAAGGGCATCTCTAATAGTACATTTATTGTCGTCTCTTAACTATACCACGTCAACAAAATCCTACGTGGAGGAGAGAGGGGGAGAAGAGAGAGAACATGTCGTCTCTTCCTGAAAAGACGGTCGTGCACGCGAAACAAGACATGATATATTATGTAGGCCCATTTTTTTAAAAAAATATAAAATATAAATGTTAGAGAGTGTACTAAAGACTGTCTATTGGAGATGTTGTGTCTAAAGATGATATAACATATGTTAGAGACAATGTTGTCTCTAACTATTGGAGATGCCCTAAAACGAGTCAACTATAAATGGAACAGACACGTATACGTGGAGCTGAAGAAACGCAGCATGATCTAAGCAAAAGTGTAGTGGTGGCATGAGTTGTCCGAGGACAACATGCACGCGCTCATGGCTTCTACATCACGGATTCAGGTTAACTTTGGTTCTCATTCACGTCAAATTGGTGGCCATAAGCCTGTCTCGGGAGGGAGGCAGGTCATCTACAGTACTGCAGAGAAGTACTTCTGCAATAACAATATGAGCATGCTGATACAGTACTCTGCCGTAACCCTGTCCAGAAATACTGTAGATATAGTGTCGGTTTTACCGTCTAGTACTTTAGAGCAGTGTTGTTCGCCATCGATCTAACCCGTTCGCTGACGATTGGAAGACCCAAATGAGACCTAATGCGCCTCTGCCGTCTCGGGAGAGGGGAGGAATCCGGCAAGGCATCATGAATTGATTCGTGCTCTTCATCCTTCCTTTCCTGCCGTCCTACGCATCTCTCCCATGCCGTTCCAGTCATGCAAACCTTGGTAAGCTCCAGCAAATCCCTTGTCTAATCCGCCATTAGCGATGGAGAAAGGCAGGAATAGTGAAAGGGAACAAACGATTAGAAAATAAAGTGTGTGCCACTTCTCTTCTTCGAGCTTGAACACAAAAAGAAGCAAAAGGAAAGGGGCAAGCCGTGTCCCGTCTTTCCCTTCTCACACATGGGGAAATAACATCTCCTAGCTTCCTTTGTCATATCTTCCGGTCCAACAGAACAATCTTTGATTATTGCAACAGACAAGACGATTCTACAACAACGAAACATATTTTACAGCATAAAACAAGATTAATAACAGAAAATAGATCTGCAGGTTATGAATACCGGCACAAGATAGAACAACAACCATCTGATATAAACCAATTCTGATGCTGCGAACAAACATCTTCCCGCCCGCTAACTTGCCGACAATGAAACAGGATTAGGTTGTTTATTTTGTAGAGCGGCGCTTGAGTCGGACTGTGGTGAAAATTCGTAATATACCACTGAATAAGTACATGACTCATAATATATCACTCATTGTGAGGCAGTGAGACGTCAGTGACATATTATAAAGATTTAAAGCTATTCAATGACATATAACGAATTACCGTTTACTATATTGGTAGCTTATCAACGTGCTATCGTGCAAAGAATAGTTAGTTTTGCCTCGACAGAAATCTTTGCAGAAGCCGTGCTACAGAAGCAGACCTTACTGGTAGTACTCATGCTGTACCTCTCAAGACTCTCGGTGATGGCACCAAACTCTGTTCTCCCCATTGTTGTCCTTCGAAGAACTCACCCAAAAGTTGGTCCACCACTCGAGGGCTGTATCTGATGTACTTCTGGGGGTTCTTGCCGTTCTCATGCATGTCAAAATGGATTAGTACAGTCGTTATCTTCAAAAAGCAGTAGGAAACATTAAGGGTTTGTTTGGTACGGGTGTAGCTTTTTTGAAAAGTGGCTTCCGACTGGGTTATACGACTGAACGGCTAAGGTTTGGTATTTGATTGTCTGACTTTTCGAGCTTTTGGGCCGGGCTTGCGAGCTGAAAACGAGTCCCAAGCCCAGCCCGGACTGCCTCGGGCTCAGGCCGGGCCGGGCCACCCATGAACACCTCTAACGACAACTACTGCAATTAACGACAACTACCGCGATTAGCAACAATTAACACAATTAACGATAATTATTACAATATAGAATTATTACATAGATAATCATTACAATAAACAATTATTAAAAACAATTATTACAATAAACAAGTATGAAAAAAACCATCCTGGGTGGGGCGCCTGGCGGCCTCAAGCGCGGAAAGGTGGTGGTCGAAGGAGCCCAAGATGGTGACCATGTCCTCCGTGTTCCCCTGGCGCTTCTACAGCGAGTCGCGTAGCATGGTTGCCCGCCGCGTTAGAGCCTCCATCATCTACGGCAGCGATTCCGCCACCTTCATACCTCTCCGATCGTGAAGACCCTTCCAGAAGCCTCCTCCTCACGGATCAACACGATATTTCTCTTCACGGGAGGAGGCTGGAGAGATCTCGAAGAGGCGAGGAGAATGTGTGCGGTGCTTTAAGAAGGATCCGAAACGTGGGTGATGGGGAAGGCCCTTCTAGAAGCTTCTAGAAGGAAGTAACCATTCGGCATCTCAATGGAGAGGCGTAGTTTGGTGGTGGTCGTCGGTGATGACGTGTTGTTGTGTCGTCTGGAGGAAGGAAAGAGGGAGAGGAGAACAATTTGTTCGATCGTCTCTACGAGATTCGTGCAGGTGTTGACCGTTGACCATACGGACGGCTCAAATTGTACTGGGGGTTGTCGGAGAGGTTTGGTTGCACAGTCGAGTTGCCTCAAGATTCATTTGCTGGGAGACGGCCAATGGAGGGAGCGGACAGCTGGGACGGGTTGTTGGAGTCGAATCTCTCAACTCCCATCTCTCAATCTCTATCACAGAGATGTATACACACGCATATACATATACAATGAAACACACAAACACACGCATGAGAACACACGAACTCACGCATACATGAGTATAAGGTATGGCACCACACGACTTGCCTCCTGGGAGGGGATGGACTCACTCCTAACCTCTCGTTTATTCCATTCACGAGATCACCTATTTATACAGGACTCTGTTTAACTCCACGCACACAAGCAACAGAAGCGAATAGACTCACTAGTCTATCGCCACTACACCAGATCGTGGCCTCTTTCTTCTCAACGTGCATATAGCATTTACACGCACGAAGCCACGTACGTTCATGTAACAAACACTAACTACTTGATCCACTTCTTGCTAACAATCTAGTGTACGTGCTCTATCTCAACACTAACCTATCACTGCACGTGCACAGCTAATTGCACTAATTCAAATGAACTCAAGTCAAGATTAATTCCCAACACGGGTTTGGCGCATGGAGTAGGTGTAGAGACTAGAGAGGGGAGTAGTGGTGCCGTCGTTGGATTCGCATCCTCTGTCATTGCAGAGAAGCACAGTACTATGACATTACGGCGATCTGAGTCGTCTGATCTGGAAAGAACGGTCTGGACCAACTGCTATATCTACAGTATTTTTGCTACAACGTTGCTACAGTCTAGCCACAATCTCTTCCCCGCTTCATTATCTGACGAGTGCGAAGCAATATGATAGTACTGTATCACATGATATTGCAAAAGATATTGCTTTGTAATATCAGAGGATTCGTTTCCACCGTCGTTTGCTGGGAGGTTCAAACGTGCCAAGCGTGGGGGCGGTGTGGACCACACCGCGTCCACGGCACATTTATCCGAAGGAGGATTTTGGGGTACTTTGGCAAACAACACCCTCAGGATTCGAATACTGTCATGTTCGCTAGTGAGGACGCAGGAGGCTAGCTCTTGAGAGTTGAGTCATGATTCATACGAGATAATGGTAAAGGAAGATTGCCAGTGGCGGTCCTAGGATTTTGAGGGCCCTCTGGCGAACTCGTCGCAACGGCCCCTCTAGACCATGTATAAAATCTTATAATATATATAGACGCTAATTTTACTTGCAAAGCGAAAACAAATCCAATGATATATTTTTAATTTAACATGTCTGATAATTATCAAGGAACAATGTAGATTAAAGCAGCAGTATATTTATACTTCTAAAACTAATATGATTACCTTAAGGAAGAATAGAACTCCATCGTATCCATTGCGTCTCATAAAAAGATACTTCTTCGGGCATTTCTTGATGCAAAATCATCAAGGACGGTATTGAGATCAATAGTGTCCAAGATATCCTTCTCGATGGTGCACATAGCCAAGCCATTTAACATTTCTTGTGACATAGTTGATCTCAAATAGTTCTTCAACAACTTCAATTTTGAGAAACTTCTTTCAGCCGAAGCTACAGTCACAGGTACAGTTAAAAGGATTCGATAGGTAACCGAAACATTTGGATAGCAATCTGCAGCCATAACAAACTCCAGAATCTCAGGCGCTGACATCAAAGAATCTTGCAAAGTCACTTGCAACACCTTTAATTCTGAAAAAAAAAATCATTGATCTCAACATCGGATGAGCTATCATGAGAAAATGTTTCCACAAAATTCTTGCAGCGCAACCAAAGATCAGCTTCATCCAAGGATTTCAAATTTTCTGAGTTGAACAAGAACCCAAAAACTTTATCAAATGCTTGCATCTGCTCAAATCTACTAGTCAATGAAGCAATTGCAGCATCAATCATAACTAGGAAGTACTCTGTTCTAAAGGAGTCCACAGCAGACCGTTGTATTTCCTCGTCTTGGTCATCTTGTTCATCAAAATGTTTCCTTCTCTTTCGTTGACGTTTTGTAGGAAATTTTGGCTCTATATCCATTTCAGATGCAATGTTTTTTGTTGTATCCATACTAGAAGTGAAACCTTCATCTCTATAATTCTTAAAATATGATATGACACCTTCAATGTGTTTGAGAGTAGCATCTATACTCACAATTTTAGATTGCAATTTCTTGCTCACCTTATTTATAGAGAATAAAATGTCGTGCCAAATAACCAAACCAACTAAAAATTCAAAATTCTCAAGTGCCCTCACCAAAGATTGAGATTCACTAACTGCCATTGGGTCATCAGTTGAAGCCTTCTCTAGCGCTATTAAAGCTGATCTTAGTTGAGGAGTTTGGTATCTGATAGCTTGGACACTTTTTATTTGGCTTTCCCAGCGTGTATTAGACCATGACTTAATCGTTAATCTCGGGACATTGTCAACCAAAATCTTCCACCTTTTGGTAGATTTTGCAAACAATGTGTATATACGTTGGATAATACCAAAAAAAGAAATAGCTTGCCTGCAATAGTAAGATTCAAACTTTTCTCAAATCATGGTATATTATAAGAAAACAATGTATAACATATAAAAGAAATAATAGTTTACCTGCAAGATTTTCCCATATCACAAAGAGTAAGATTCAGACTATGACATGCACACGGCATATATAGTGCCCTTGGATTAATTTTAAGCAAGCGCTTCTGAACACCTTGGTGTTTTCCCTTCATATTTGAACCATTATCATAGCCTTGTCCTCTCACGTCATCAATATTCAAATCAAGAGAGGCCAATGCATTCTTTAATTCATTAAAAAGACCCAATCCTGATGTGTCATCTACCTTCAAGAACTCTAGGAAGAACTCCTCTACCCTTGGGACATTCCTCGACATATTGACACATCGAATAATTAGAGTCATTTGTTCTTCATGGCTCACATCTGGAGTACAATCTAAAATCACAGAAAAAATACTTGGCATCCTTGATGATCTTAAATATAGTTTGTTTCACACAATCTGCAAGAAGGGAAATCATCTCATTCTGAATTTTATGCCCAAGATAATGATGATGAATCTCACTATTTTGAATCCGCCTAATATGGTCTTGCATCACAGGATCAAATTCACCCATCATTTCAACTGTGCCCAGAAAGTTACCATTGTTATCTTGATATAGTTTCTCATTTTTCCCTCGAAAAGCCAAATTATGTTTAGCAAGAAACTTGACAGCAGAAATGATTCTTACTAAAACTTGTCTCCAACGCTCTCTCTCCTTTGCAATTTCCCGTTGCAAATCATCATCAATTGTTTTATTTTTGCTCAACATCAGCCTAAGTTCATTCCAAGTATTCATGTTTGTTATATGTTCAACACTATTCTCATGTTGCTTGAGTCTAAGACTAAGATGTTTCAGTCCTCAATCCATCATGTGCTAGCAAACTTTTGCTCGACTTGATTTGAACAATTTGCAGCAAAACAAAAACTTTGTCCACATGTTTTGAGTAAACCAATCAGAAGAACCCGGATTAACATCCTGCATCTTACTGCACAACTGAACTAGTCCCATGATCAGTGGCTAGCTCACACAGTAAACAAATGTGATAACACAACCATAAACGCTAAAATTTATTAAATAACAGCAGAGTTGATTACAAGATATCCTTACAGGGCAACAATAAATAAACACAGCGGAAGACGACGAAGAAGTAGTAGGGTCCAGCAATCTGCCACAGGCAATCGACTGGGGTAGCGGCCTAGTTGTCACGATCCACACTTGAAGCGAAGTCCTTCTCCTCTGAAATTTATTTGCATTAAGCAAGAATGAGCACAACTTCCGTGCTCGCAAGTTACACCCGTCAAAATAACAGAATGACATGCATAAATGGATGTAACATAGGATGGCTTATAGGGTTATTTGTGCAAAAACAACATTTGACATTAAATACCATACTAAGTTCAAAAGCTCAAGTTTTATAAAATCTAAAATTGTTTCTCTGCTGATAAAGATAGTGTAGGCACCAACCTAACACCAACATAAACACGGGCACCAACCCGGGGCTTCAACCCATAACTTTTCTCATGGATACCCATCCATGTCAAACTGTTTTACAAAAACATTTTGAAATCGAAGTCTAACTTTGAGTGGCTTTTGCCAGCATGTCCATGACCGTGGACACGGCTATTCGAATAGTTTTACACTCTGCAGAGGTTGTACAACTTACCCACAAGACATGAATTCTCTAGTTGTTTGGCATCCGTCGATACCACCGCTCACTACCTTAGGTAAGCGCTAGAGCACGTGTCAAGGCCTTTACAATGCGCCATTCCACCATAGTCCTCCTCGCTAAGGTTTCACCCTTTGGACTACCGTCCAGAGGTTCGAGCCCCTCTTGCGCCAAGTGGGACTAACACAGGTCATAACATGACTACCCACTGCACCAATAGGAATGACCATGATAGAACTTTGCAAATTAATCAGCCAGGTCCTGCCCATACAAGACATGTGGTAGTACGATGTGGCTTAGCAAGATGCGGCTCGAAGACCGGTCCTTAACTGACCTGGGCGACAACCAACAGAACCCTAGGCCTCAACCTACCCAGTTGAGCCCGTGCATAAACCTGCACCCACCAGACAACCACTTCGCCCAAGTCCAAACCATCATTTAATTTTATTTTCCAAAGTCATTTATAAAACTCCCATGACACACCAATGTCAAGGGTACAATTTAAATAACATTTGACTTTTGACTGAAATCTCCCAAATCAAACATATTTGGTCTATAAGCATGGCTAAGCACAATATTTTTCAAATGATCCTAGTCCATACTATTGTATCAACTAGGTTTTATCTAGGGTGATAATATGCTTGATTCGATAACGAAATTGGTCATACAAAGGATTTGGGCATAACTATAAATTTAAAACAGGGATTTAAATTACTGAATATAAATAAGCATGCAGTAATAATTTGAAACTGAATTTAAATAATTTTAAATAATAGGTGCAAGTATGATCAAGAATGTAACTTGCCTCGCTTGAGGTGAACAGATCAACTGATATTGAAGTGATGTTGTTTTCCTCAACAGGTCACCTAGTACTCACAAGCACTTTCTCCAGGTAGTTCAAGTGTACAAGCACGATGATCACACAGTCAAAATCAATCCTCTTATGTGCTCTTCAACGGCATTGAAATCTGACCTTCCGAAGTCGTCGAAATCTATTCGCGAAATAAGCCAAATTCAAATAAAATTCAAATAACAATTCAAATGAACTCCAAATTACATAAATTTAGTTTAGATAGCTAGATCTTGAATTTAGATAAATTTAGAAATTTGAATGGGCTTAATCGAGTTTGATGCAAAGATATGAGCTTTAAGTTTGAAATCACATGAAATGATAGATTTAGGGTTTAAAGGAATTAGTGGTGAAATGAGCTCAAAATTAAATAATTTTGATGTGGTTGGCTAGATAATGATTTTATATAAATTTTGCAATTTGAAACACCCAATTTGGAGTTGGGATTCAAAAGATATGAATTATTGAAGTTTGTATCTACTTAAAACCTAATTTCAGAATTTAATAGATTTTTCTGATTTATTTTTCTAAAGAAAACCCTTTTATTGCGCAATGATGACATCAGCCCTTGGATTTTCGGAATTAAAGAAAATAAACAGAAACCCTGACATGTGGGACCCACATGTCGCTGCCTCGCTTTTGCGGATCGGGTTTACGCGCGGTTGTGTCGAGGAGAGGTGGACCTTGCCACGTTGGCTCACACGCGGCGAGCCACGAGGCGAGGAGGTGAGGTGGCGCCGATTTGGCATCCGCGTGGTCGCGCCCACGAGGCTCCGCCCGGCGGCGCCGTCCCAATGGTCGCCGGCTCGCGCCATGGCGACGTGAAAGGATGGTACCAGGGGGCAAGGGAAGAGACGGTGAACCTTGTGCGCCGTTTTCGTGACGCGGGCGTGAAGGGTTGCCGGTGGCGAGAGATAGCGCGCGGCTTCGGCGCCGGTGGCGCGCGGTTCCGATGGCGCCCGGCCAAGATGGAGGGCGACGGTGTAGGCGATGGTGGCGCGATGCCGAGGTGGGACGAGGGGACCGGAGGGGCTTGATGTCGCCGAATAGAGAGAGCAAGCACCGCGCGGCGGCGGCGAAATGTAAACTCCGCCAACGAGCGAGGAGGGGAAATGGGTGGCGGGTTGGAGTCGGGTGGAAGGGGCACGCGAGGCTCCCTTTATAGGGCCGAGCGTGACCAGGAGGAGATCGTGGCGGCGAGAATGGCGGCCGCGCGAGCGGACGAACCGGCGCGGAATGGGGAAGATCGTGCGGGCGAGGGCGGTTAGAGGCGGCGGGTCGTGCGCGCACGCGGGCGGGGAACGTGGGAGATAGGGGCGGCGGTTTGACTGAGCTCCACGCGCGAAAATGGCGCGGGCGCGACTGGCGCGAGGAAGAAGGAGGCGGAGGAAGAAGACGTGGGCGGGTCCACTCGCCTACCGGCGAGCATAGTCAAGGCGGGGTCGGGGTGAGAGAGAGGGAGAAGAGCGAGCGGGCCGAGTGGGCCGAGAGCGCGGTGAGAAAAGGTGGGCCGGAGGAGTTTCGGCCCAAAATCCTTTTCCGGATTTTAAATTGATTTGCGATTTAAATAATCAGCTAATTACTTCTGGCTTTTTAGAAATAGCAAATAAAATCCAAAAATTATGGAAAAATTAACAGAAATTTCCATACTTATTTTGGACTTAATAAAATTATTTCCAACTTTATGTTGGTTTTTAATTTTGCAAATAAATTTATTTTGACTTTAAAATATTTATAAAAAGGCTTTTAAAATTCAGAAAATTCCAGAAATTAAGTAAATTTTTATTTTCCAATTCAAATCCATTAAAACTTCAAGAACTTCAAATAAATTTTAATTTTGACTTTCAAAAATTTCAAAGATTCAATTAAAGCAATAGAACTCTTTCCAAATTTTCAGAAAATGCAATAAAACAATAACTTTATTTTAATTTAATTTAGGTAACATAACCTTGGGATGTTACACCAACCATTTTCTATCAACCACCTCACCATTGCTTAACTTTCTGGAGTAGTAAGCATATGAAAAACGTCTATTAAGAGCATCTACAGGGAACTCAAGATTCAATTCTCTCACCGTCCCTTTTTCAATCAAAATATCTCTACTCTTATTATCAAGATTTCCCAAGTTCTAGGATCAAAGACATCATGAATAGAAACTCGCACATCATCAATTGAATTTTCAAAGTTGAGAGGAAGGTCAGAAATTTTCATTCTCTGTAGCATCGCCATCAACATCAACTTGTTCACTTAAATTATCATTAACTTCCTGCTGCTCTTGTTCTTCAATATCAAGTGCATCTACAGGATTATCATCAGGCACAACACTGCTTGAAGTGAAAAAACTTATGTATAACACCTTTTGTGATTCAATAAATTGATCTTCTAGTTTTTCGTTTTCTTTTCTCACCACAAATGTTTCTTAGGTAACATTCTAAGATTCTAACACCTAAATTAGAAGAAAAACACGACTATATGAGTACCGAGTATTAAAAGTCCGAAATACTATACAAATAATTAATTTGGATTAAAAAAGAACAAGGAAAAAATACCTAGGGCCTGATCGGCTGATGATCGTGAATCGCAATGATCGTGGTCGCCGTCTGCTCGCCGGCAATAGCGCTTTCGGCGGCGGCACTCAACTGGTGACGCCGATGTGGCGGCGCGATTCCAGGCTTCCGGCCTCCGTCTCCGCGCGGCGGGCGGCGCGCTCGCACTCTCGCGATCGCGATCTCGACTCTGGCGCGCGTAATCGTAAGTGCCTAGCTGCCTGCCTGCCTGGGTATGTTACGTTACTTACGTATGTATACTGGGCTAGTGCCTAGTGGGCTTGGGCCCCTCCCTCGCCTGGGCCCCCGGCCGTTGCACCCTGTGCACCTCTCCAGGGCCGGCGCTGAAGATTGCCTACGTACTATGGGAGTTCGTTCACTTCGTATTCATAATTTCATATCACCTAAGCTTTGTACATGATAGGTATATCGTTGTCCAGTTAAATAGATATGCTAGAGGGTTAGTGGTGTCCAAATAGGCGGCACATCCTGAGCCCAGTTGGGCACAGCATGGCCAGCTCGGCTAGGTAACCGAGTTGTGTTGTGTTGGCCCGTGGGCTCGGCCGCTGAGGCATGACACGCCGAGCGCACAGGCAGTGCCGGGCCGGCCAGGCACGGTTAACCCGTCCGATTGATGCCGGTCTATTTAGCCCATGTGACATGAAAAATTGAAAAATGTAAAAAAATAATAGAAAGTATATATAATTTATAAAACCAAAATAAATTTGTATATACTTATAAAATAAACTATATAAAATTTTAAAATTACAAAATAAAACCATATAAGCATAAAAAATGAAAATAAAATCTCTCTCTCTCTCTCTCTCTCTCTCTCACACACACACACACACACACACACACACACACACACACACACACACACACATATATATATATATATATGAAAATGGTATGGTACTCCTGGGAGTACGTACTCCCACTTCTCATATACCACTTAAATTGTATGGTGATATTTTTTTTTATCAATTTGAGCATACTCTAATAATGATTATAAGATACCCTAAAGTGAGTTTTATATAATTTTTTTTTAATTAAAATCCACTTTTTATTACAAATTTTGTGTATATACTTCTTTTATATATGAAAAAAAGTATATAGAAAAAAAAAGAACTCCAATGAAAAATTTTCAATCAAGTCACATTGAAGTGTCTTATAATTGATATTTAAGTATACTTTCAGTGATAAATAAGTATTATTGAAAGTGGAAGTACAAAGAAAAAGAAAAAAGAGGAGAGCACTACCTCCTCATCTTCCTCCCCAGCGGCTACAAGAGAATTTTTTTTTATTATGTAATTTTTTAAATTTTATTTTAAAGTTAACCTATCGCGAACTTTATTTCCAATTCTGACCCCTTTGGTCACGCCACTACCCGTGGCGTGACAAAATAACACTCTCACGCCAGTCTATTTTGGTCAAAGTCTTGTTACGCCACTGGTGGTGGCGTGACTAAACTGTCACGCCACCACTAGTGGCGTGACAAAAAATGCGATTTTGGGGACTTATCTTATGACGTGACAGTGTTGTTTTGTCACGCCACGGGTGGTGGCGTGACCAAAGGGGTCAAAATTGGAAAAAAAAAGTTTACGAGGAGTTAACTTTAAAATAAAATTAAAAAAAGATTAAATAAAAAAAGTTCGCTGCAAGATCTGAAATGAGAAGGGATAAAAAGGAAATAGGGAGAAGGGCATATATTTCCATTAAATAAAACATACAGTAGAATTATGGCAGAAAAACCTACGGAGTGTTTGGACGAGGGTTTAGCGTTACGTTCTCAAAGTGGACAAACTATATATAAAAGCTAATTTTCCTAATCATAATCTAGCTAGAGTGCTAGACCCATGTTGCTCCAGCACTTCCCCTCTATGTATGTTTAGCCAAGCTCCATAAAACTCATATGTGTTAAATCTAGTGAGTATATACTTATTGGTTAAGCCATAAAAATGTGTACACCTGTTTTCTATAGCTCTTTGTAATTTGTATCAGCCCTTTGTTTAACTTACCTGTTTTGGGCTTATGCTGGATCTGAACACACCATTATTATCCTATCAAACTAAGTACCGACCAACTCTTAGGCACTACAAGTCTACAACGTGTCTCTTAACTGCCATAAGAAAACAGGTGATCTCAAAAGCCACAGCTAAGATCGTGATCGCCATGGCTAAGGAAGGGTATGAAAAATAATGTGACGGCAGCTGCTGCATAGAATATGAGATGACGTGAATGACAGAGGAGAGCATAGATAGTTGGACCGTCTCTTACACAGTAGTTGACTGTAATATAAGAAACAAAACATATTATACATGAAAGAATCTGCCCCTGAATGGTCATGTATGGAACCGCGTGTGAGATCACGGGATAGTCTCTTACAAAATTGTGAGGACCGAGCAACAGCTGTTCGCCCGGTTTCGATCCCCGTGAGGTACCGGTGTGTCTACAAAAATTTTCCAGCGTGGGTAAGTGATACGTGCATGGCGGTGTTAGTGAGACGTGCGTCCAATAGGTACGTCTGCCTTCTAATGGTATCTTTAAAAAAATGTAAGTAAGTAGACATTGCTAATTATTTTTTTTTTATCTTAGCAATTTAGCATATATTATACTTCTAATTTAGGAGACGACTAATGCACATCCAACTGATTTTTTTTAATCACAATCATTTTTTAGTGGTCGAGATCGTTCCAAGATTCGTGCAAAACTAACCTAACCCACCCAACCCTTGTTCCCTTAGCCCCACTCCCTCCGCACCCCGCACCGCCTCCACCCCGCGCTGCCTCCGTGCATGCGTCCCACCTCCACCCCGTGGCGCCTCCGGCACCGGCGAGCCCGGCCAACGAGCACCTCCTCCGCCCCACCTCTCCAACCGCCGTCGTCGCTGCTTTCGTCCTCCTCTGCGGTGATATGCCCCACTATTGCCCTCTTCCTCGTCTCTGACGACTACCGCCGCAGGATCCGTTATGGCCTTCCGCCACCTCCTAACCACTTTGATCTCGTCGCCCCCGCCGACCTCCAACGTCCTCCTCCTCACTCACGTCTAGCGGCGGCACCGCCTATCGCGGGTCTGCGGTCACCCCGATCTCCCTCTAAGCTCTGAGGGCACCGACGAACCCTAATCCTAACTTGACATCGCTGCACCGACCGAAGAAGAAGAAAATAGTCTTGAGCACAAATCTCCACACGCAATCAAAGCTGAGTAAATCGATTGAAACTAAAGCAATTTTGAGATGACTGTGCACCAGCAAAAGCAAAGCCGTTTAATTTAATGTGATCGGTTACCGTTGATGTAAAGTGGAAACAGCAAGGATTAACACACAGTTAGACTTTGTTGGAGAAACCCAAATTGCCGGCCCAGCTTCCCAGATTTGTTGGTGGCAGGCTTCCTCGCCGCTGACGTGGCACCCACAACCGGAAGAATTCGCAGATATTTTCCCACCTCCCCCGTCAGCTTCCCCTCCTCCTCCCAAATGTCTCCCGACGCCGACGCCGATGCCGACGGCCGGGCGGGGGTGATCCGGTGGGACCAAATCCTCCCGCGCCGCTCCCTCCGCGTACTCCTCGTCGAGCACGACGACTCCACCCGCCAGGTCGTCACCGCCCTCCTCCGCAAGTGCGGCTACCGCGGTGAGTTTGCCGCTACCACGCTGGCCTCGCGCCGCGCCGTCTACCCTCGTGCTTTCGTGGAATCCTGAGGACAACTGGGGTTTCCTGTTTGCTTTTTTTCTCTCTCTCGGAGGTCACAGTGGCCGCGGTGGCCGACGGGATGAAGGCGTGCGAGGTGATGCGGGAGAGCGCGTACGCCTTCGACCTCGTGCTCACGGAGGTCACCATGCCCACTCTCTCCGGCATCGAGCTGCTCTCCAGGATCGTCGCCGCCGATGAGTGCAACAACATCCCCGTCATAAGTAAACCGGTGTTCGATTAAGTCCTGCTGATGTTTGCTCCAGTGTTTAGTATGAGTTGATGTAGCTGAATTTGTGGTGTGTGGCTCAAACCGAGCTGGTAAACGGATTAGTAATTGCCGCGGATATAAGCCAATTATCGCACTTCTTTTTTTCCTACCAGATTAGTCCCGTGTGAGTACCTGTGGATGAATAAATTGACATCTTAATTTTATTTGGTGCAATTCATTACAGGGTATTAGGAGTACGGGCTTGGAGATAGTTTGTTCGCAAAATTTCAATGGTAACTATGTGTCTGTTGTGCAGAATTTGACGTTGAAAATATGGTTGAATATGGGATTGAAGGTGGAGCTTTATATTAATGTGGATTTGGGAGGTAGATGGGTTATTTTAGGGTCTTGTTACATAGCTTGATTGAGAAATCATACCATTTCATGGGGTGCCTAACTGCCTATTACACATGTAAGGCGTGAACTTTTCCAAACATGGATGATTCTAGTTTTGGAAATTAAATTATTAAATGATTCAATTCCAATGCTCTAAATAGCGGTAAGAAGTAGGATAGCTATCGCATTATCGCTAAGACGCAAAGTGCTTATTTATGTATATAATGGTATTGGATATGTGCTAAATACAGGCTATGTATATATTAAAAAAAACAAAAAAGGCTCTAAGCACTAAATATGATCAATGCATCATGCTCCAAATAACAAAAAAAGTGCTATGCACCATGCGATTAGTGCATTTAGGGAAATGTAACCACTGTATTCCTAATATGACAAACACATCAGCAGATGAGCGGCATAGTGGAGCGATGGACCTAGCGCTGACAATAATGACACGTATACAGCTTGCGAGGCCTTGATTTAGAGCACTGATGAATTCAATATTTGTTGGATTTTTTACGGGGTTTTCATGATGATTCACTGGGTTTTCTGTGGCAGTGATGTCGTCCCAAGATGCCATTGGCACGGTGCTCAAGTGCATGCAGAAGGGTGCGGTGGACTTCCTTGTGAAACCAGTGAGAAAGAATGAGTTACGTAACTTATGGCAACATGTATGGAGGCGGCACTCAGTAAGTCCTCTTTCCGCTGGTCTTTAAGAACATGCTTTCTTCTGCAGCCAGTCTTCTGGCGCATGGGGCAAACTGTAACCTTCTTCAATTGTATTGTTTGGTTTATATTGGTCAAACTAATTCTGGATTTAATTTTTGGACGCCCTTTCCTTGAAAATACTATGGGATGTGCAGTAGTTCTGTACTTCTGTATCTGATATGCAGTGCTTTTAGTTGTCCAAGATTTTGAGTGCTATATTATTGATGAGATCATGTAAGCTTTTAGCAATATTTGTTATGTATTTAAGTTTTCTGAGGGATACTTAGGCCTTGGAAATTCCAATGCAGCTTAAAAGCCAAACAAATGCATCGGAAAACAATGCAGTCAGCGATCATATAAGTGCCAATGCTGGTAATGGGTCAAAGACAGGAGAAAACAGCGACGAGGAAAGTGATGCTCAGGTTAGCATCTGAGCTGACTTATACCTTATTTCTTTATCTGATATCAAATCATGTGTTGAATTGCACAACTGCTATGGTTGATAAAGCCAAACAAACAAAAAGTCTGAAAGCTGAAGTACTTAAACACACTTCATGGTTGATGGTGTTTTTTCTCATGACTTCCATTGAATGTAGCCAGCACTGTTTACTAAAACCAATTAGAGTTCATCATAACTGGTCTTCTATGAAGCTCTGGTATCTCTTGTATATTCATTATTGGTGTACCTCTGCACCTAACACTATGGAGGCTGTTTTACCTCGATCAGAGCTCTGGTAGCAAGAGGGAGATCGAAATTCAGAGTGTTGAGAAATTACCAGAGATTATTAGAGATGATGGGGCAGGTTCATCCAGAGAACTTAAAATACAGAATGGTTATTTTGGTGGAGTAAACACAAAAGCACGTGCATTGAAGGGTACTGATGGTAAGGAATCGGGACGTGGTTATCTGACTTTTGATTTTCTTGTGTTCAGTTATCAGCCAATTAGTGTCTACTTTGCACATCTGATAGTTATCGTGATTTTACCTCTTGTAGATGCTCCAAGTGGAAATGTGTGTGACATTAATAAACTGCAAGTGTTTTCACCTGAGAACAATGTGCGTTCCAAATGCCTTAATGGTATTACTTCTGCAAAGGTTGCTGGGCAGATAATGGATAGTGCCTTGAGGATTGCTGATGCAAGTTCACGTCATCCAAGCGATCCTGGCAAAGATCTTTTGGCTATTGCCCAATCAACAGCTGACAGAAAATGCAAATCTTCAGTCATGGAAAATAATGCTATCATGGAAAATGCCCTTACTGAAAATTCAAAGGCAATAGGCCATGCTGAATCTTGCCCCTCTCACTTTCTAGAGATCAACTTAGGAAAGAAACATCGTCATAATGGTTATACAAACCAAGAGTTCAGGGAAAAGGATATCTTTAATCACTCGAATTCCTCTGTCTTTTCAAGGTACTACATGTTTATTAATTTTGGATTTTAGTCCAAATAAATCCTGATATCAATTTTGGTTTCTGAATAGCATTTGTTTGCCATGCCCATTTGTTTATTTATTAGGGTACACTGTTTTGGTAGTTTTAAACTGTAGGATCGTTAATGACAATCAGAGGGGGGTGAATGATTGTGGAAGCTTTTCTTGCACCCTTCGTCGCCTTTGCCCAAGCCGCACACCGAATCGCGCTACCTTCGCCACGCACGTAGTGTTGTCACCGCTTCTCGCTTGCGTCTCCGCGATGACGTATGTGTCCCGCAACGCTTCTTTGCCGTCGGCAAAGTGCACTAAGCCAATTTCCTGCCGCCGCTTTCTAATCACGCCAAGCCACCGTACACGACCGCAATGCACGACCCTTATTTTCTTATCACCACGATCCCTATTTAATCCTCGCCAAGAACTCTGTAATCCTCGAAACCCAAAACCAAAGCCAAGATATGTGCGTCGCCGATAGCAAATCTACTCAAGCGTACATGCAGCAGCCGCAATTACCAATTTTTTTTGGACAAAACGTTTTTCATCAACTCCATTGATGACAATAGCAGCCACCTTCAATCCCAAAAATCAAGCTGCCGCTACTAGCACACAGCCAACTCAAACATTAGCAAAAAGATCTCATCCAATCACGCACAAAGCTCAAGACCATAAAAAACAATATCTATATTATAGAGTTCATGCTGGCAGCCACGTACCTAATACATCTCATATCATGCACAGCCCTGTGATCATCAAATCTTCCCGAGAGCACTAATAACCACTGCTAGTACCTGATCTCATGTGAGCAAAATAGTCGTCGGCCCTAATTTCTTCGTCCGTAAAAGCCTCAATCGCCACGCCTGGACATTGGAGTCTGCCGGCCCTAGTTTTTTCTTGAGATCGTGCTACGCCCGCGCCTCCCCAAAACTGCCTTTTATACCCGTATAACCTTCAAACCCTAATCACCCACGTACGGCCCATTAGTCTTAAGGCCCAATACATGGGCTTAACATCTGATCACACACTTAACCCAATCAATTTTAGACACCTAAAATTGTCATGTGTTGTAGTCATGGATCGCACATCCGTAGCTCCACCACACATCTTCCGGCTTTGACCTCCACGCGCTCCAACTCGAGCCCGACTGCCTCCTCCAAAGACTCTTGACCCTTCGACCATAACTTTGCACCAAGTCATCTCCGGTCCACCGCCAGACCACGATCGCCTCGAGTTACCCCGCACATGCAAAGACCAAAACACATCTTTTCTCGGCACAAGTTCTTTTCAAATTGACCGACATAAGTCCACACACGCACTACGCGCAAATAATATCAAGACCCAATATTGTCAATTATTCATCAACTAAAATATCATAGACCTAGCCACATGGTCTAACAATCTCCCCCTTGATGAATACATTGACAATATTTCAAGATTGCATAATGAGTAATAGGAAAAGCTTCAAAACAGATATAAGTGAAGAACTGAAGCCGAAAAGCCAAAAAGCCAGAAAAGCTCCCCCTCAACATAAGGAGCTGAAAAACTCCCCCTCAACACAAGGGAAGCGAAGCAAATTTCTCTTATGTTTCTCCCCCTTTGGCAATGTAATCATCAAGAACTTCAGAGAAAGAATAATTCCAAAAAGGAGCAAGGAGAGTAAGAATCAAGAAGCTTTGTAGATTATCCAAGTCACTATGACCGATTTAGTAAATTAACCAAGCCATCTTTTTAGTAGAGCTATCTGGATCATATAAAATCATATACCATATAGCAAAGTCAAGACAAGTCATTTAGAATGATTAAGCAATTTAAATTTATGACAGGCATCTCAACAATGACTAAACAGATTATAAACACCACAAAGAGATATCATCATGAAAAGTTAAAGCCTAACAGTGAGGCAAACTTATCTAGACGAGCTATCAGTCTTATGTAACAACCTATTGCTCCACTTTCAATTCTTCTTTGCATGTGGCATGCTTGCAGCATACTTCTTTTCAAGGGTGGCATGCTTGAAGCATACTTCTTTTCGTTGGAGCACTTTTGTGTGTTTTTTTTTTCTTTTGAATACATAGACATGTATGGTATGCTTGAAGCATACATCTTTTCAATCTGTTTTTTTTTTCTCATTTTTTTTTATTATAACATGCCAAATTGAGTAAGCATAATAGGATTGTAATGAGAGACATACTTGCTTCAAATCCAAGATTTAAAATAAGAATCACAAACAAGCTCATCCTTTTCGATGGACATCACAAAGTGATAACAATAATCAATCTAGTCAAAGTTTTCAGCCATGTCATGCTTTAGTTCTAATGTAGCAAATTAATTATAACTATCAAGAATACAAATACACAAAGACATGAATAAATATGATAAAGAAGGCTCTACAACTCATTTGATTTCAATAGCTTGGACTTGAAGAATTTTTTGACAAGTATAATAAACAAAGCTTCTGAATTGTTAAACCACAAGCTCCCCCTCACAATAAACCCATAAGATGCAACACACCCAACTCACTTTGCAAAAGAGCAAATCAAAATTCAAACTTAACAAGGTGTAGAGCAACATCACCTTTTCCACATGGTCTCTCGTAAAGTGAAATCTCTTGAAGCCATCAAAGAAAGTGAAGAACCATCGGTATTCCAATCAAGTAATGACGTAAAAGACTGAACCAAATCAAGCTCATGTTCTCCACCTCGTCATTTGTTCTTACATCACATCACAGAAACATCGGTCTCACAGATCAAGTTAGTGAAATAAGATTTGGGAATCCAGATCGAGATACACGATGAGCAGTGCGAAGAAAACTAGAACAAGAACCACGTGCGTGTGTGCGATCGTAACGTGAATTATGAGAATTAAATCCCAAACCAAGACATGAAGGAGGTTTAAAACCATCATGAAAATCCTCTAAAAATCTAGCTTTCGAATTAGTTCTAGGAATGAAAAAAGTGAATGCACGTTTTGTTTTAATGCATTCAATCTTTCATTTTCTCTTTCTTGGCTTTTCAAAGCAAACCGAACTGATGACCCTCTCTACCACAATGAGTGCAATGATACTTGTCTTGATGAGAAGTTGTAGTTTTTCCTTTTAGAATATTCACTTTGGTAGATGGATCCTTTGCAATACCAAAGCAGATTTAAAATAATTTGTTTAGGTTCAGATTTTACTTCAAATTTTCCAGTTCAAGAAGCTTAACAATCTTAGGAGGATTATTCTTGGCATACTCAACAAAATTAAATCCTAGACCTTGACTTTTAACACTCACTTTTGATTTGTCTAGAATCATGTTCAAATTTTTCTTGCCAAAGAGAATCTCTCTAAAGTGTCCTTAAGATACTCATTTTCTTTAGCTAGACTAGGACAAGTCGTGCATTTGATGATTCATTCACGCTTTTCTTAGAAGCACTAGATGAGCCAATCTTTCTTTTCAAAGAAACTCATTTAGTTGTCTAGTCAAAGCTTCTATCTCTATTGTAAGTTTAGGACAGTTAGAGCAAGAAGCTATCTCATGATAAAGCAATCGTTGAATTGTTTCTGAGACGTATTGAGTCTAGCTTCTAGCAATTCACACTTAGAGCAAATTTTAGTTTGAGCATTTGACATACTTGACTCTAAACAAGTAGAACTAGACTTGAGTTTTTCAATTTCATCATATGCAAGTTTTAACTTTTCATCACAGGAGTCATGTGCTAGTCTTAACTCATCAAATTTAGTATGTATTGACCTAGCGTCTCTAATTCGTAAAATAAAACTTGACAAGACTCACAAGATTCATCATCGTGAATAGAAGCTCTAAGTTGATTAATTTGAAGTTAGGCTTTCAACAAGACTATTATTTTCTCTCTTTCTTTTTGTCTTTTTAATTCAATAGCAAGTTTAATTAAACCATCTTCAAGCTCATCATATGATGGTCTTACCTCATCGAGATCACCACATCGCCGTCGTTGTTGTCGTTTCTTGCCATGAAGCACATGCCCGTAAAGTCGTTGTTCTTCTTTTTCCTTTAGAATCATCGTCGTCGCCGATGTCGCCGCAACTCTCATATTCCACATCACTCAAATCAAGATGCTCAATAGCCGATATGATCTTTTCAAAGAAGCTTGCGACGGAAATTGCCACCCTTGGTGTTATTGTTCTTGGATGGCCGACGACGGTAATTCTTGTCTTCCTTGATCACCTTCCCTTGAGCTTAGGACACTCGACTTAATGTGACTCGCTCGCCACACTCATAGCACGTGATCGAACGAGACGCCACCTCGCTTCTTCATCCTCATGTTGTTGAGTGCCTTGTATGCCCGTGAGGAGATCAATACCAAGTCTTCTTCAGGAGTGTTCAACTGCTCATCCGAAAAGAAGATAAAGCGCATACGGAAAAGAACTCGGCGAAACAGCTGCAAGGGGTTAGTTACAAGAGCTAAAGATGAAGATTTATCAATCTTAGATGGCAAAGCTTCCATCTCATAAGTTTTCAATCTAGAAAAGAGATCATCCATGGTTAAAGTATCTAGATCGATAGTTTGATTGATAGTCGTGACAACCATCAACCACTCGTAACCTAAAGATCTCAAAATTTTAGTTGCATTATCTTCATCGATGGGATAACATTAACACCGCACAAATTACTTAATATTTTCTCAAAACGAGCAAAAGATCATCAATAGATTCACCGGGCTTCATAGCAAAATCGAATATTCTTTTGATAAAGATTTTTACGCACTTTCTTAATTTTAGTAGTTCCCTCATGATAATCGCAAAGAGTCTTCCATATTAAGTGGGCAGAATTAATATGAGCTACACGATCAAATTCTTTGCGAGAAATCCCTTGAAATAGCAAGTTACGAGCTTGGGCATTTAAATCAACATCAGTTTTATTTAGATCAAGAATAATAACAGAACCACATATGGTCTACAAACTTTATTCCAAACATCACTACCTTGAGCCTCAATATAAGCTTGCATACGACACTTCCAAAAAGCAAAATCAGTACCATCTAGCATGGGGGGACGATTCACATACCTCTCTGACGCCATAGCAACCTTGCTCTGATACCACTTGTAGGATCGTTAATGACAATCAGAGGGGGGGTGAATGATTGTGGAAGCTTTTCTTGCACCCTTCGTCGCCTTTGCCCAAGCCGCACACCGAATCGCGCTACCTTCGCCACGCACGTAGTGTTGTCACCGCTTGGCGTTGCGTCTCCCGCCATACGTATGTGTCCTGCAACGTTTCTTTGCCGTCGGCTAAAGTGCACTAAGCCAATTTCCTGCTGCCGTTTTCTAATCACGTCAAGCCACCGTACACAGCCGCAATGCACGACCCTTATTTTCTTATCAGCCGACAGTCCCTATTTAATCCTACGCCAAGAACCTGTGTAATCCTCGAAACCCAAAACCAAAGCCAGCATATGTGCCGTCGCCAGTAGCAAATCTACTCAAGCGTACATGCAGCAGCCGCAATTACCAATTTTTTTTTTTTGGACAAAACGTTTTTCATCAACTCCATTGATGACAATAGCAGCCACCTTCAATCCCAAAAATCAAGCTGCCGCTACTAGCACACAGCCAACTCAAACATTAGCAAAAAGATCTCATCCAATCACGCACAAAGCTCAAGACCATAAAAAACAATATCTATATTATAGAGTTCATGCTGGCAGCCACGTACCTAATACATCTCATATCATGCACACCACGTGATCATCAAATCTTCCCGAGCACTAATAACCACCGCTAGTACTGATCTCATGTGAGCAAAATAGTCGTCGGCCCTAATTTCTTCGTCCGTAAAAGCCTCAATCGCCACGCCTGGACATTGGAGTCTGCCGGCCCTAGTTTTTTCTTGAGATCGTGCTACGCCCGCGCCTCCCCAAAACTGCCTTTTATACCCGTATAACCTTCAAACCCTAATCACCCACGTACGGCCCATTAGTCTTAAGGCCCAATACATGGGCTTAACATCTGATCACACAATTTAACCCAGTCCAATTTTAGACACCCTAAAATTGTCATGTGTTGTAGCCTGCGGACTGCACATCCGTAGCTCCACCACACATCTTCCAGCTTTGACCTCCACGCGCTCCAACTCGAGCCCGACCGTCTCCTCCAGCACTCTTGACCCTTCGGACCATAACTTTGCACCAAGTCATCTCCCGGTCACCGCCGTAGACCACGATCGCCTCCGAGTTACCCTGCACATGCAAAGACCAAAACACATCTTTTCTCGGCACAAGTTCTTTTCAAATTGACCGACATAAGTCCACACACGCACCACGCGCCAAATAATATCAGTACCCAATATTGTCAATTATTCATCAACTAAAATATCATAGACCTAGCCACATGGTCTAACATAAACCCTTAGTTTGATATTAGTAGTTGCTTATACATGTATGGTGTGTAATCCTGACTCTCTTTATTTTGCATGTTCATCACATGGTTTGCGACAGATATGGTAATAAAAGAATAGAACCACCAGCTCAGCAGCTGTTTCCCCCCTCTCTCCAGATAACTCATGAAAAACCTGTTTATGACAAGAATCTCCAACCCAGTGGGGTCTTGCCTTCCCATGGGCATAATACATGCGAGAGTACAATGCAAGCTCAGGTTAATACATGCGAAAGTACAATGCAAGCTCAGGTTCCTTTGGACAGTAGCACGGAGGGTGTTGCCATCCTGTGTTCCAGTAGTGTAAGAGAAGATGCAGGTACAAGCAGTTCCTCCCCTAGAAAGGACAGTTTGAGTCAACCTTCATATGGGTTTATACCTGTTCCAATTCCTGTTGGTGCTGGTATACCCTTCCACTATGGTGCAATTATGCAGCCGATATACTGCCCGCAGGCCCCTTTTATGCAATGTGATTCAGCTGGCATCGACAAGATGGCATTTCTGCATGCCTCTTGTCAACCAAATTACCATGAAAATCTTAGTAACCCGTCACAGATTGATGAACACAAACAGCTAGACGAAAATCAGCAGTTGCATCATTCAAGACAAATTCTCCGAGAATCAGGAGAACCGATTGACTTGGTGAGAGCTCACGTGGAACATGTTAGCCAGACTGCTAGCTGTAGCCAGGATATCTGCAAAGGAAGTGGATGCACTGGGAGCGGTGAAACCGATGCAAATGCAAATACGGTAGTTGCTCTAGAAAGTGGCAATGAGAGCGGCATCCAGAACTGTAGTAATAATGGATTGGATAGTGATCGGTCTCGCCGAGAAGCTGCATTGATGAAATTTCGCATGAAAAGAAAAGATAGATTCTTCGAGAAAAAGGTATTTTGTTTGATAAACCTATATAGTTTACAAATAGCGAATGAACATTCATATATCGTTTGCAAATAGTGAATGGATACTCCTATTATTGTTTGTATAAATAGTTACCCAGATAGTTGATCATTCGTATGATTCTTCCTTTTATCTGTTCATCTTTCATTTCTACAGGTCAGATATCACAGCAGGAAGAAACTTGCAGAGCAAAGACCAAGAGTTAAGGGGCAGTTTGTGAGCCAAAAACTGAAGGCAGCTAAAACAATAACAGAAGCAGAAACTAACTAGTAACGTTAATTCATAATTGTACCTTTGATACTTCCCTTCCCAGGGGAGGGCATTTGAAGTAACTGGTAAGGCTGGCAAAAGTTTTCCTTCCATGGTTAGCCTTTTGTACAAGTGTACTCTTTTGTCGGTTGTTTATTGGCATCCATTTAATATATTGTAAAGTACATCAAGTTTACAAATGTTTAAGAAAAAAAGGAAATCAATGCAGATATCCAGATTTTCATAATTACTTCAAACGTTTCTAGCGTGACGCACACATTCTGTAGAACTCATTCACACTCATTTTGTTGCCATTACATTTGCTAGTAAAATAGTAGTAATACATTGTTGTACAACCTTACCATAGCCCTTCAGCATGCCTTGTTTTTCCATTGGGGAGCATGTCCATTTTCATTGTTTACAGGCAAGCAAAATGCCCTTTGCCTGAGCCCTCTCTAGTCTCATCTACATGGGTCATGTTGCCAGCTACAAAATTTTCAATTCAGACTCACAGATGCTTTTCCTGCCTTGTACTCTGCAAAGCAGTATATATGCACAAGAAATCTTTAAACTATGCTCTTACTCCATTATTACGGCGTCAGGCAAAAAGCTTCTATGCACTAATCTTTTAACTAGATTTTTCCATGAAAGACATGGTGGTGGATTTCTTAGAGATTAATCTGTGAGGAGGAATCCACAATTCCTTGCTGCCAATTAAGAAGCATCTGCATCTCCCTTTACACCCTGCAGCTCATATTCTGTTTGAGCTTGCGTCACAAGTTTGGCACATTTTTCTAGTACTTTGGCTTGCTCCCGCTTATAAACTGGGCGGTCCACAAGCTTGCAGGAATCTCACCTGCGCAAGCAAACACAACACACAGCTCATGAGAATTTCTGTCTAGGTGGTGATGGAGGGAAGAGCAGGAGTAGGGCCGGTTGAGCTGGTGGTGTCCGTGATTATCTTGGTGGTGTGCTCCAGCGCTCAGGTGGTCGTCGCCGGTGATCAGGGCCAGCCGGCGGCGCAAGGACCGGAGACGAGCCTGCTGTGCATCAGCAAGTGCGGGACGTGCCCGACAATCTGCACGTCGTCGCCGCCGCCGCCCACGCCGTCATCGACGCCGTCCATTCTGCCGCTAATGTCAACGCCGCCGCCGCCGTACCTGGCGCTAATTCTGCCGCCACCGCCGGGAGACATGTACGGCATGTCCCCACCACCGGCGCCGACGAACCCTCCCCTGTCTCCACCGCCGCCTTCACCGTCGGTGGCGCTGCCTCCACCGTCACCACCGTCACCGAAGAGCAACGGTGGTGGTGGGTACCCGTCGCCCCCGGCGGCTCCCTCGCACTTCTCGTCGCCGCCGGCTCCGCCGTCATCGTCCAACCCGTACTACTACTTCTACCTCTCCGGGAGCGCCAGGAGCTGCGGCGGCGCGTCCAGCGTTTATACGCTTGTGATCTTATCGCTCCTTGCCGCTGTCACCTTTTTGAGGTGACACGTGTATATGATAGGCGGTGCGGTCCTAGCTAGACGTACATACGTACGTACTGTCACAGCAGCCATGGTTCTTCGTGTGTCTATTGACTTCATCATACATGTTCTTTTGTTCATCTGATCTGTCTGTCGTGCTTTGAGTTATCAGATTCAGAAACTAGCTATACATGCGCCGTATATTTTTCATCATTGAATTGCTGTCTATAATCCGTTGCTTGTGTAATGCTGCTACCTTTATCTTTCTGTTAAGAAACCGGGCCCAGGACCGGGAGTCCTGGCCCGAGGTGGGCTCCTCATCCCAAACCCTAGAAGGGTCGTAGCCTATATATAGGGTGCTATTCATTGTAATTGATTGATCGATGGATGAAGGAATAAAGAGAAGCAAGAAGTCCCCTACATCTCGTGTTCTATCTCTTATTCTCGTTCTTGTTGTTCATGCATTGTTCTTACGATTCTGTGCTTGTCTCACGAGGGTAATCGCTCGGATCGACTCGCCAATGACGGTTCCTCAACACGTTATCGGCACGATCGACTCGCTCGCATCGAAAGGTAACCGTCGATGAACGACGCTCGTAGATTGAATCGTTTTTCTAGATTGCTTTCAATTCTGCAAATTTGGCTTTCTAGATTGGTTTCCTACGGTGCAAATCCGCTCTAATCTACCGCGAGCCGACTTGAAGTCGCCGGCCAAGCCGATCGGTGGATTGCATGAAAGAGTAGATGATGATTGTACCGTATGGTAGTATATGCAATCGCATAGAAGGCACCACGTGCACGGCACCGCCTGCAAGCGGCTGTCACTACCTCCGCGATACGTTACCGGTCGGCATAGTCCGCCATCACGTATCGCCATGGAGGCAACGACAGAGCCACGCCGCCAGCACGCGGCAAGCATGCACATGTCGGCATGAAGCCGCGCCCCCGTTGCAATCTCGTATTACACCACATTGCATTGCATACATACATGGATAAACAGTAATCTCGAAGAAAAAAATTCGCCTGCCATGAAGAGCAGGCCGGCGCCGCTGGCGCCACCCCGCGCGCCCGTAGGCGCTGCCGCCGCTTTGAAGGCGCGGCGCGCCGCATCCTGCCGACCACCTCCGCGCACCGTGCTCGAAGCCCCGCCGCCGCACCATTATACTGCAGACGGCCGGCACGGCACCCGCCATGCGTCACCCAAACAAGCAAAGGAGGAAAAGGAGGCACCGCCGGCAAGCAAAGAAAGAAAAAAAGGGCGTCACCACACCGGCGCACCACGGCAAGCGCGCGACGCGGTCGGCGCCACTACTCGCGCCAGAAGCGCGCCCGCTCGAGCATCTGCGCCAGCGCCAGGTGAGCCGGCCGCCGCGATGGCTGGAGCGACCGGCCGCCGCATGGCCCGGCCGCCATGCCTTCCGCGTGCCCGCACCGCCCGCGCTGAAGCTCGGCCGGCGGCCGCGATCAGCCGCGCCGACGGCCCCACCGCGCCGACCACGCGCTCCAGACGGCAACGCGGCCGCCGCGCAGCCGAAGAAAGAAAGAAAGAGAAGGGGAGATGTGCTCGCCGCCCCGGCCGCCTCCGCGCATGGCGCCGGAAGCACCACCACGCCGCGCCGCCGCAAGCAGCGCGCGCGCGCGCCGCGCTGCCGCCTTGAAGGCGTCACTGGGCCGCCGTGCCGTCCGCATCCGCCACCTCCGCTCCGCGCGCGGCGACGGCCGCGCCGCACCGCCGCGTGTCGCCTCGCGCAGGCGAGCCTCGCCCACCTCCGGCCGCCGCCTCCGCAAGGCGGCGCCACCATCGGCCGCCCATGTTGCGCCGCCGCCACTAGCATTGGAGCTAGGGAAAACCTAGCTCCCGTTTGAGGAGTGGAGCAGGCCGGGTGAGGCCACGGGCCGAAGTGGCCGGCTGTGCGGGCCCGAGAAAGGTCAATGCATTGACCGTAGGCATCGGGCCGAGAAATCAGCCAAAAAAAAAAGAGGCTCGGGCGAAAAGAAAAAAAAAGGAAAAGGAAATCTCGGATTCTTGCATAAAGGCCCTCGGGTTGTTCTGGAATTACGCAAATTCTTCTCAGAACTGAAATTTCGCGTCTTAACCCCTGAAACTTGCAGTTTTCGCTGAAAAGTCTTTTTCCAGCAGAAAAGGGCCTCGGGAATCCAAATTTCTGCATATTTTGAATTTTGAAGCATGTTTATTCTTGTTATTATTATTTCTATGCAATTTATTTACCGCATTTACTGTGTTGATTATCTGTGATTGTTCATATTGCTTTTAATCATTGAAAATAGCAGTAAATCATGAAAATTGCGTAGAAAAATACGGGATCACGAACCAGGAGTTCGATAAATATTATGAGAATTTTTGCAACCATTTTATGCAGATTACTAGCAGTAATCTTTTGAACTTTTGCATGAATATGAATATGACTGGCATCACGAACCAGTAGTTCGAAGAACTGACCCAGCATGGCCAGATTTTGTATAAAATTTGTATCAGTATTCAATTCTGTGGTAATGTAATCACGGATGAGCAGAAGATGGAGAATACTCTCTACCTTTCACCTAAATGCGGTGCAATCCGCACGCAACTATCGTCAAGATGGCTACATGCAGTATGCCTAATTAATTGACATCATGCAAGTTGCAGAAACTCAAGATGATGTTCTAAGAAAGAACTATATCTCGCAGCCACCTAGTAGCAATGTTGGCCATGAAGCCACTGCTAGTAGCTACAAGGTGATGAAGCCTCTCACGAATGAGAATGAGCAAGAAGGGTAAAGTCGTGCGTCGCACATTATTGATGCTTTTTAGTCTAAGAAGAAGGGCAAATAACAGCATGTGGCACACCTCGCCATTGCAGGCATAGAGGGTCCGCATCCATTAGCTGCACTTATGGATGTGAACAGCCCAGTAACAGCCCCATCATCCCTCCTTTGGACATCGCAGCGGCCACAGCCGTAGCTGCCCAAGAGGAGAAGATCGCGCATGGAGCCGATTTAGGGAGAAGTTCTTGAATACTTCGCCTATTAGATCCAGTGCACGCATTGCACTCAGACCTTTTATAGAAACTTGCAGTTTGTAATTGAAGCAGAATTTTGAATTATTGAATAATGGTTGCAAGCTCTAGGAGAGCAAGGCATTAAATTCTTATTATGAGTCCTGCAAGGCTCATCTTCCCGTCTTTATAATAGCAAGTTATGTTCTGATATTTGAAGTATTTTATCTATATGTTGCTTGCTTTCTGCTACATATTAATAAAGTACATTATATTAGAACGCGTGTGGCGCCCTATGGAGGAAGTGTGCTTAGCATGTAGCGGCACAACGAATACCATCCCGAGAGAAATATAAATTTTTCGATCGATCGGCAAAAATGTTTGGTAGTCTTCACGACGATCGCAGCAATGATACTTGTATAATAGGCTCGTGAAGGGCCATAATTATACTCCCAACGGGCACAACTTTGGTCATTGAAGAAGACTTGTTGTACCCAGAATCGACTAGAACTCTCAAGGATATTTGCGCTAACAGTTTCCGTGTAGAGACTAATGAAGAGTATGGTATGCAATACTGCTCATTACAAAGCATGAAGAAAGTGAAAAATAGCATTAGAATATCTTCCTTCATATGAAACGGGCTATACTACACTAATATTAAGGCACATGCACCTATACGCCTTGAAAACCGTATTTGGAAGCTCGAACTTTTCTATCTCGGCATGATAGATTGTGCCGTCTAGGTCTTAGGATGATGAGAGATATAATTAACAATTCACGGGACATAATATGAATATAAAGAATTTCCTGAACTGGAAGATTTTGTGTGCCCGCATGTGCCACGGAAATTAATTATTAGACCTTTGCTCAAAGCGAAGGATAAAGTCCTCATTCTGGACCGTATCCAGGAGACTTTCTCGGTCCTATACAGCCCTGTAAGGGTCAATTAGGTATTTTATAGTGCTCATCAATGCTTCCTCGAATGGTCGACGTATGTTTATTGTCTACGAGAAACCATGCTTTTGCAAAGCCAATCTCGCAGATAATTAAATTAGAAATATTTTCCCTGATCATCATATGAAGTCCACCTGAATGGACAATGCCGGAAAAATTACTTTGAAAGCATTTGATGATTATTGCACGAAAATGGGAATTAAAAGTTGAGCATTCTGCATCGCATATCCACACCTGAATGGATTAGCGTAACTTTGAAGAATTGTAATTTACCAACTATATGTTGGGGACACGCATCTGCTCAGTGTAGACTCTCATCAATTTTAGACCGTCGGCCTATAACATCCATCCAACTATGCAACTAGCGCAAGGGTCAGTACTGAAAACTCCTCATCTTCGCGGGTTTTGGTTGCAAGGGTTATATACCTATACCACCACCGCAGCGAACTGAAATGGGTCTTCTCCGAAAGTCTGGGATATACGTTGGTTATGAGACAGTATCCATAATCAAGTATTTGGACCATATGACTGGAGATTTGTATAATGCCTGATTCGCTGATAGTACATTAGATGAGATTAGTTTCCCGTCATTAGGGGGAGGAAATCAACCCTTGATAATAATGTCGGGAAATAATTGAAGTCTAGAAGACAATTGAAGTCTAGAAGACAATTGAAATCCAGAAGATAATTGAAATCTATGCATATGACCCGCGCACTAGTGAAGCAAATAGAGAAGTCCAGAAGATAATTGAAGTCCAGAAGATAATTGATTTGCAAGCATTAGCGAATCAACTGTCTAACCACTTTAGTGATTTGAAGAGCGTGACCAAGTTGCATGTGCCTGCACGCAATGCACCGGAGAGGGTGGAAATACCGATGAAGGTATGCCTAATCCCGTCCTAAGGCCTCTGAAAGGACGAGAACTCCGGCCCCTCGAATCCGAAGTAACCGGGGACGCCTGGTGAAAAAGGATAAGAAGGACTTGACACAGCCGATCACCGAAGTGCCCCAGAACCAAAAGGGGAGCCAGTTGAGACCTGGTATCGGTATGGAACCTTCAGAAAAGGCATACTAGAATTGAACATCCCCATGAAGGGAGACATCAGTATGGATGTGTGCGCACACATCGGAGCTGAAAAACTAAAGGGACTTGCCCCGCAATTGGAAGCAGCGGTGAGCAAGTAGAATATTAAAAGAATCGCCCCTTGAAGAAATAGTTATAAACTTTATGAGCTCGGGAGAACCTTTGAATATTACAACAGCCAATGTCGACACTTACTTTGCAAAGAAATTTGCCACACTCATCAATCTTGATCCAGAGCCTGCATCGCTCGATAGATAAAAGAAAAGATCAGATTGGAAGAAGGCAATAGAAATTGAATTATTCTCTTCGAATAAAAGAAAGGTGTTTGGGCCTATAAGCCGCACGCCTCCCCTTGTACACCCTGTAGGGCATAAGTGGGTATTTGTTCGAAAGAGAAATGAAAAGAAGCAAGGCTCGTTGAACAAAGTTTCACTGAACATCCAGAAGATGATTATGAAGAAACCTATTCCCGGTCATGGTGGAACTCCTTTAAATATTTATCTCAATGGCAGTGAACTTGAAGTTAGAAGTGAAATTGATGGATGAGGTACTAGCATACCTTTATGAAATATTGGATTCGGACTTTTATATGAAGATACCTGAATGTATCACTGTCCCGAACCAAAACAGAGCAAATAGAAACATGTACAGTGTGAAACTCAGAAAGTCATTGTACGAACATAAGCAATCAGGCAGAATGTGGTATAATCGCTTGAAGCGACTTTCTATGCAAGAAAGGCTACACGAACAATGAGCATAATCTCTGTGTATTTATACGACGATCCCAGAATGGATTTTTGTATAATATTAGAGTATGAAGATGATCTGAATATCATCGGAACCCTGAAGGATATTAAGAAAGCAAGCTCTTACCTGGAGTCAGAGTTCGAAATGAAAGGTTTGGGTAAAACCAAATATTGCCTAGGCTTGCAGCTTGGGCATGCCCCTGAAGGGATATTAGTACATCAGTCAACCTACACTCAGAATGTGTTAGAAAGGTTTGATTTTTGAAAAGGCATACCCTTTGAAAATGCCAATGGTCGGGAGACCTTTGCAGCAAGACAAAGACCCGTACAGACCTAAAGAAGAGGGGGAGGAAGTCCTGGGACCGGAATTTCCACACTGAAGTGCAATAGAAGCACTAATGTATTTAGCAAACTGTACTAGAACGGACATTGTATTTGCCGTGATCCTACTAGCAAGGTATAGTGCAGAACCTACCAAAGGCATTGGCAGGGAATAAAAGACATCTTCCGATACCTCCAAAGAAGCAAAGAATTTAGTCTGTTCTATAGAAAGAACCAAGACCTAACTATGAATGGCAATGCAAATAACGGGTACTTGTAGGACCCACATACAGCCAAATAGCGAACATGTTATGTATTCCTATGTGGTGGAACGCAATTCCATAGAAATCGTCTAAGCAGAGTCTTGTACCGACTTCGACGAACCACTCGGAAATGATAGCACTATATGAGGCCTCACGAGAATGTGCTTGGCTTCAGCAGATGATTCACCACATCCAGCGTCGTGTGGATTGAATGCCGCACTAAACCCCACTATTATCTATGAAGATAAATACAGCTTGTGTTGCACATGTACAGATGGGTTACGTGAAGAATCCTCTCACAAAGCATATCAATCCTGATTCCTTCTATGCTCATGAATTGCAAAAGATGGACGAAATTGAAGTACTGCATACTAAGTCATGTGAGAATCTTGCGGTTTATTCACTAAGTCACTTAAGATCTAACTTTGAAAGATGCATATGTGAATTGGAATGATGAGACTTAGAGAAGTGCAGAATTCAGGGGGAGAACCTTCACGAACTCATTATTAAAGCTTGATCATTAAGATCGAGTACCCAAAGAATAAATCCCGGAGATTAATGGATTGTACTCTTTTTCCCTTGGCGAGTTTTCTTGAAGTTTCTCGGCTAAGGTTTTTAATGAGGCAATTAAATGCGGCAGATAGCGAACATGATTCATGTACTCTTTCTCCAAATTTTTCCCACTGGGTTTTTATGGAGTTTTGATGAGACATGGACATGAAGGATGAGTGCCCAAGGGGGAGTGTTAAGAAACCGGGCCCAGGACCGGGAGTCCTGGCCCGAGGTGGGCTCCTCATCCCAAACCCTAGAAGGGTCGTAGCCTATATATAGGGGGTGCTATTCATTGTAATTGATTGATCGATGGATGAAGGAATAAAGAGAAGCAAGAAGTCCCCCTACATCTCTGTGTTCTATCTCTTATTCTGTTCTTGTTGTTCATGCATTGTTCTTACGATTCTGTGCTTGTCTACGAGGTAATCGCTCGGACTGGACTCGCCAGCGACGGTTCCTCAACACTTTCTATATAAAAGGAGGCGGGAGTGCTCGCTTCTCAGGGTGGCCACGTCATCTCCTGTTTATGCGCCGTCCGATTGTGCTTTCTTCTGTTGTCCGCCGTTCGATTGGTCTGCACGTTGTGCTCACGCGCCTGGTTCCGCGGGCACTCCTGTAATTCTTTGCTCCCACAGGGACCGTCCGATCTGTTTGCTCGATTGCGATCCACCCGTCCATACACGCCTGCCTCACCTTGCCGGTCGCTATTGCCCTGCCCTCCTCTTGATCCCCACACCGCAGGTGCCTCCCCCGATCCCCGCTTCCTCGCCTCCGACACCCATCCCTTCGAAGAAAAAAAAAATCCTAGGCAACCGGCATCGCCGACAAACCTCTAGCGAGTTGCAAGCATCCCTAGCCATCCTAGGACTCCGGTGGCTACTCCGAGTTTCCTCCAAATCGCCGACTTTCATACGCAGTGCAAGCACTTCGGGCTAGACCTGTTCATGGGTTCGCCAGCCCGGCCATGTCCGGGCCGGGCTCAGGATTGGAATTCTGGCCCAAAAAAAGCCCTGGTCCGGCCCGAATTTTTTTTAAAAAAATTAAAAATAGGAATATATTATTTTAATTATGAAAATGAATTAAATAATACTTTTTATTAAAAAAAGATTAAAATAATATATTTTAATAGAAAAAAACATTTTTTTGGGGCCGGGCCAGCTCGGGCCTAGAGATTTTCAATCGGGTTTTTCAAACCCGCCCCGAAGCCTGGCCCGGCATTTGAATAGGTCTATGCCTGCTGCCATCTCTGGTGAGCTAATCCACGGCCATGGACCCTCCTCGCTCCCTCTATCTCCTTCACCGCGGCAAAGCCCCATGTCGACACATCCATGCCTTAGCCGATTTGCTCACCTCGCCGCCTACGCACGTCGGGTTGCCGCAATACAGCTGTCGTCGAATCCCCACGATATGCGATTCTCTCTATGGCCTTCCACCACCCCCGATCCACCTCATGGACTTCCCTGCTGCTCCTCTTTCTAGGTTTTTTGGTTTCTTTATTATCAACTAGCAATTTCTCTGATTCCAAGTGCTTATTTCTACGATTATAGGTGTTGATTGGTGGACGCTTCCATTGCTGTAGCGATTCAATCATCTGCAGCTTCCCAGGTGTGGTTTCCCCCTCTACTTCTCCTTTTGTGGTATGTTATTGCTCTTGCTTGCTGTTGACCTTTCCCACAGATCAGAAAATGATGATGCAGAAAGGAAAGGGGACAATAAAGGATGACACAGGTGAGTATTCATTCTTATTTGTTGGTCTATGATTCATGAGAGCTTCAAACAGTAGTCTATTGAACCACAAATTATGCAATTGAACTATTAGGAAGCCATTTACCAGTCCTGTTTACAGAGATATGTTATATGCATAGATGAAAGTCAAAAGCTAGGTTGATTATGCAATTCTGGTGTTTCTTAGTGTATGCTCCTTTTACTCTTGCTAATTCGTCGAGGTTTTCTTTCAGTTTTATAAATCAATTATTATCTCATATGTTACTGTTATTTCCATTCATCAGTTAGATTTTATGGGTACATAATATCTGTTTACTGAAAAACTACTGCACAATCAGATTGTTCTGTTGAATCTGAATATTTGTCCAAAGAAAACTTAACTGTTGAAATGATTAGGAAATATAGTGCGTTGAATAACAGTGGTATCTTTGTTCTTGAAATGATGTCTATGCCTTCTGGGTCCTCGCCGCCTAATACACGTTGTATGTGCAGGTAACCTATACTGGATTGGCCAACTCCAAATTAGTAATTTGTTAGCTGGATACTGTGGATACAACCTTGCTGCTGTGCGCTGTTCACACTTTAACTATTTTGTTTGGCTAATAGAAATGAATCAATGATTATGTTGTATTTTTTTGCAGCTATTATCAGATAGCTGAGGTAGCTTTAGCTCTTTACAATGCCAAATCAGTGATCATGGTTTTATTGCCAAAAGTTAGTTCGTTTCAGAGCATGTTAAGTTCATGTTTAGTAGTTTAGTTATTACAAGATGGCCTTAATCAATAGAATCGTTGTAATTTGTATGCTTATCTTTCCCTTCATTTGACTAAGCTTTGTCGATACTGGACAAGGATTTGCAACAAAACTTGCATAATGTGATTTGTGTTTAGACTTGATACTTGGCTCTTTGAGTGTAAAATATACAATATTGTTCGTCATCAATGCTGCAAGCCAATGTGAAATTTCTCATCCTAAGCATGTACATGTATTGCTGCTACAAAATTTCATATGTATACAAGCTTCCTTATTTACACCTTCATTGCTAATTAAGAACTTAATTCTGACAAGAACCGAAGAACTTTGTCGATTCTGCGTGCTAGCTTAGTATTTTCTGGTTTTCTGCATACTAACCTTTGACCTCACATGCTCTAATTTTGGGCTTTATGTCGGACCCGGATTTCGTGATCCAGAATCCTTTGTGAAAACACTACGCTATTTTCTGGATCAGTAGATAGCGCTCACAGGATATATCACTGAATCAATCATACATATCGTAGACCAACCATTCATAGCATTACAAACATCAGAGTTAATTAGACCGCATCGGGTCAAGTTTTACAATAGGGCCGACCAGATCAAATGAGTACATTACATAAATTTCGAGAATGGTAGCAGAAGCAAAAAGGGTAGAGCATATCTCTCCACAGACAAGCGACTAGGGTGTCCCGTGTACAACTGATATTAACCAAAGGATTGGATAATATAGGTTGTACGTAAGTACCGACTGAACTAACTAGGCTGAGGCGAGACCTAAACTAAGGAACTAAACTACTCTTCATCATTGCCTTGCCTATCGACGTCTAGATCCTTGTAGTAGGTGTAATCTCCATGATCCGCAGGTTCTGAGGGTTTGGAGAAAAGAGCAAGGATGAGCACAACTTCGGTGTTCGGTGAGCCAACACACAGGGTGCAATAATATATATGCAAGGCTTAACAAGGATGGCTTTGGTTCTTTTATTTGCTAAAAGCATTTTTTTTGAATTACAATAGTTAGAAGGTTCTATCACTTAACATTTTAATCAAATTGTATTCTATTAAAAAGAATAATTGTGCAATATTAAATACAGCGAATGTTACCTTCACCTTATGTTTATTCTTTATGATGGTTACATTCACCTATTAACATCATTGGGGTATTTCCACCCAGGGAAGACCAAATTCAGCCCGACATATTTTCATCGTACACACAAAGTCTTATAAATAGAACTAACCCATGTAAGTTCACATGCCCGCCCTTGACCGTAGGCACGACTATTCGAATAGTTTCTACTATGTAGAGACTGTACACTTTACCCACAAGAGATAATCGTCTTGATATATACACACGCTTCCTTAGACATGTGAATCACGGGGAGATTACCATAAGGCCTTTACATCGCACCCAACATTATTAGTTGCACCCGCTAAGGTTTCATCTGAGAGTGGTTACACTCACACACCTGCATCAACCATGCCCCCAAACCCTCTCTTGCACCACACGGCGGCTTATGCTAGCATCTCGACCTGTGTCCACGATGGCTTACGCCAGCGACACGACTCGTGGGTCACTCTAATGACGCAACTCGCATTGGTGGATACATATTAGTAGGTTAGGTCAACACCATTATAGACTTATGATTGTAATGTTTTACATTGGGAGGTTATCACAGGATTAAGTCCTTAGGGACAATCTGAGCGGTTCATACCATATTCCAACATTCCACATACCAACATTCCTTGGGCTACATCAGCATCAATCACCATACCATCCGCCCAGATATGGTAACAACAATTATTAGGGTTTTGAGAGGTATAAAATACATTAACTCAACCATCTCAGTCATTTACACTCAATGACTGCCCAAACCATGTTCATGTTTAAAAGATGATGATTCGGGTAGATATTACCCCGATACTTAAGCAAGACTAGCATGTCGCTTAAGTACAGCCTATAACTAGTATAGTTATCACATAATTACTAGGGTGACAAGGATTTAAGGTAATTCAATCGTCAAGGATGGTATAATAATTATTTAATCCACAAGTTGGCATTTTAACTACCTTAAGATTATTTGACATACATTTGCATATGTAATTAAAGCATGCAATTTGATATTTTAAATGAATATAATTTGCACAAAATGTAGGCTCAAAATGATCAAAGTATTGACTCGCCTGCGTCTAAGACTCTAGAGGGTCTTGATATTCTTGTGCTTGGTCGAAATGGAGATCTCCTGCTTCTTCAAACTCTACTTGAACGATCGTACCGGAAAAGAACAAACAAACAAAGAAAGCAAATAAATAACAATTAATAATAAATAAATTCCAATCTGAGCAAAACTAGTGCCAATAGGTAGATCTCGAATTTACAAATATTGAGAAACAAGTTTCAGAGTTTTCAGAGTTATAACGAAGGAGAAATGAATTTTTGAAGTTTAGTAATTGAATTAAAATCAGAAAAAGACAAAGGATAAAGGCCCCGCACTTCAGTGGCAAGCGCACAGAAAACGGGCGGTCCAAACCGCGTGTATTTACGGCCGGGCCCGCGGGTCAGAGGCACACGCGCACGAAAAAACGGGCGGTTCACCGCGCCAAAACCCGAGGCGGGCCCGCAGTCAGCCGAAGAGGGGGCAGCCGGGAAGGGTGACCGGCATTAAAACACAGCCATTAACGTGCCAACGGGTCCACCGACAGTGGGATATCGCGGTAGTTAAACCGGCCATTAAGGCTGCTAATGATTGCGTGCTAAATAAAGCCCGGCAGTGATACGCCTCATTAACGCGGCACAGCGGCTGCCCGAGTTCGGACACAGCGAAGCCGATGGTGGCGGTGGCGTGCCGAGGGGGCCACTGGAGAGGCGGTGGCGGCCAAAACTGAAAACGAAGCTCCGATGATCTTGCAACAAAAATTGGTGGGAGCATGTGCTAGAACAGGGGGAGGGGAACTCACCGAACCAAGGATGGAGACAAGGGGTGGCCGGAGGAGGTGGAACGACGATGAGGAAGGGCTCAGCCGGAGCTGAGGGAGAAGGCCAAATTCGCTCGCTCCTGTTGACCAAACAAGCAATAGAGTTAGGGGAAAACTTGCCCATCCTCTGGAACACGAAGTGACGCGGAAAGGGGGAGGGAGGCTTCACTGGAACGGCCAAATGGCGATGGGGCCGCGCGGCCGAGAACTTGGAGCTTCGGCTCTCTTCGGTGGTTCTTGGTGACAGACGGGAATGGGGAGGGCACAAGCTAAGAGGAGAGGCAAGAGGAAGGATGGGGAGCTTTATAGCCGGAGGGGGAAGAAGATGGCTGTTGGGACTTGGGAGGCCCTGCGGCGCACAAGGGTCGAGGCGGCGCTGGCAGCGGAGTCGGGCTGGAGGAGCGCGTGCGGACGCGGCGGAGAAGAGGGAAGGGGACGGGGAAGTGACGGCTCTGACGCGGTCGAGGCGGACTCCTGACATGCGTTGACGTAGGCAGCGAAGCCGGCGAACGCGGGGGCGGAGGAACCGGGATGCGACGGGGCACGTTCTGGCGTGAGCAGGGGGAAGACCCGGGCTAGGAGGGTTAGGGATAGGGGCTAAGCCCATGAGGGATTGAGAGGGAAGAGGGGTTTGAAATATGGGATTTTAAACTTTGAACTGAAGTTTGAAACTTTGAGAGATTTTGAGGAGAATTGAGTTGAGCTTTTGAAATAAAACTGAAACTCTGAATTTTTACTGTTCACCAACTGAAAACTGGCTATTACACTTTAGGTGTATTGAGTCCACTGATTATATGCCGTAGGTTTTAGAGAGGATTATAGAGAGATTTATTGTGCAACAGCGATGGTGGCGAGCCACCTTCGCGTAGGTGCGGCGTGATGTGCCGGCGAGCCACCCATCTTCTCCAGAGGCACTCATGCAAGCTAGGTTCACAACCTTAGCTTTATATCACCAAAGCAGACGCGCAACAGCTAGCCTACAAATAAATATGAAACTTTGACCATTTTCCGGGCAAGTGTGTATTGCATCATGCATGTGTGTCCCACTCGTACAGATCGGTTGAGTTGACCATGGTCCACATCAAACTACTCTTTTGGCATTTATTTCAAAACCAGGAACAAACAACTATGATGCTTAATTTGCAATGTCAACCTTGGATTCATATTTTTTCTTTTGAAATTTGGCTAGAAGCCCTAGCATTCACTGTTAGAAGGAGTGAGCACCCAGGTTTGAGCCTGAGTAGGCGGGATGGTCGACGCCACCCCCTACCAACCGAGCAGCGGTCGGTTCTCAACCTTAGCTTTACACATCAAGGCAGGCAGGCAGGCAGGCATTAGCTAGCCTACTAATAAATATGTACCTTTGACCATTTTCTGGGGCAAGTGTGTTGCATCATGCGTGTGTCCCACTCCTACAGATCAGTTGAGTTGACCACGGTCTACAGTCAGCCACTCTTTTGGTATTTATTTCAAAACCAAGAATAAACAACCATGCATGCTTTGCAATGTCAACCTTGGCTCTATTTTTTTTCTTTTGAAATTTGGATAGAAGATCTAGCATTCACTGTTAGAAGGAGTGAGCAGCTGGCCGGGTTCGGGCCTGGGTGGGCGAGATGGTCAACGCCACGGCCTACCAACCGAGCAGCGCTCTGTTCTCAACCTTAGCTTTATATCATCAAGGTAGGCATGCATCAGCTAGCCTACAAATAAATATGTACATTTGACCATTTTCTGGGGCAAATGTGTGTTGCATCATGCATGTATATCCCACTCCTATAGATCAGTTGAGTTGACCATGGTCCACGGCTGGATCTTTTTATGTCATTTATTTCAAAACCAGGAACAAACAACCATGCATAGTTTGCAACGTTAACCTTGGATCTATTTTTCTTTTGAAATATGTCTAGAAGCTCTAGCATTCATCACTGTTAGAAGGAGTGAGCAGTTGGCCAGGTTCGAGCCCGGGTAGGCGAGATGGTCGACGCCATGCTCTGCCATCCGAGTAGCACTCTGTTCTCAACCTTAGCTTTATATCATCAAGGCAGGAAATGCATCAGGTAGCCTATAAATAAATATGTACCTTTGATCATTTCCTGTGGCAAGTGTATTGCATCGTGCATGTGAGTCCCACTCCTACAAATCAGTTGAGTTGACCACAGTCCACGGCCGACCACACTTTTGGCATTTATTTCAAAACTAGGAACAAACAACAATATATGTTTTGCCGCGAACCTTGACTTTATATATTTCTTTTGAAATTGGGCTAGAAGCTCCAGCATTCACTGTTAGAAGGAGTGAGCACCCGGGTTCGAGCCTGGGTGGGCGGGATGGTCGACGGCACACGTCGCCAACCAAGCAACACTCAGTTCTCAATCTTAGATTTATATCATCAAGGCATGCATTCATCATCTAGCCTATAAATAACTATGTACCTTCGACCATTTTCAACGGTGTGTGTTGCATGTGTGTCCCACTCTGTATGTGGAAATACATGGATGATTGCTAATAACATTGGCGTAACTAGCACAAGAGGTCAATATGTGTAATTGTGTCATGTAGGCGCAAAGTTGAACGACACAAATGCAATGTCGTTCTTCTATCTTTCCTTGACCATTATATTTATCATCTTTGACCGGCCGATATGAGAAATTATAAAATTATTATGCAGTACAATATATGCAGGTTTAGAGCTTCGGAGCCACTTTGTAATTACAAAATGGATAATGCACACTCGGACGTCCGGACAAGCTAAAAACAACAGACGCCACCAGTCTACTCGTCTCTTATCCACTAACATCTTGCACGGCCAGTCCATGACTGCCTCCCCCCTATCTCCCTGACTCCCCACATCTCTCTCTCTCACTCTCATGGACTGTCTCCTCCCATCTCTCTCCCTACCTCCCCACATATCTCTCTCAGGGAGTTCCAAGGTTGCTGCTGTTCCTCGAGCTCGTGAGGGCCTACCGCGGATGTCCCGTCCAAGGCTCCAGGAGGTCACCATCGCTCGTGAGCTCCACCACCGTGGGGCCACAACCTCCACGAGCTCCAGATCTGCCCTCCAATCTCCTCTGCCGTGTCCTCAATATCGGGAGGCGCCAGCGCCAGCCCCGCCACCACCCCCTCCAAGGCCCTGCGTGCCCGCGAGGACGACAACGACACGGTGCGATGAATCTCGATGTCAATGTACGCCTCCCGCGTGGAGTTCCTCAAGTCTATGGAGACAAATATTGCGGCAAGAGGCATTTTTTGTTGCAATGGTGTTTTTGATTTGTTGTACAAGAGTAAACATTTTGTTGTAGCCCATTCACCATTTAAAATATTGCATGCATTCTCTCGAATTGTTGCAACAACTTTTCTCTATTGTTGTGATTTGGTTTGTTGCAATACATCTTCCTGAAATTTTGTAGGAAAATGATTTTATTGCAACCTTTGTCGCCGATTGTTGCACACATGAAATCAAAATGTTTCATAAGTTAGTTTTAAATGTTACAAATTTCTTGATGTTATAACAATTATTTTCGGATGTTGCAACTATTATTTTCAAATGTTGCAATATTGTAACATTAAAATTTGTTTGGTTGATATATTTGAATTAGTTTTTAAGCCCAACTAGGTTCTATATTGATGGTTTCCATGTAATTTCGGTGAAATGCTATTTTTCTTAATATTTTGTTGCATCGGGGTTGCATGATGATGCATAGAGTTACTTTCGCTTGTTTCGGGAGAAAGGAAAAACACACCGAGATCGAACGGCCGAACTTCCTAGTGTGAGATCGAACGACAGGGCGTGGCGTACAGCGGTAGCGTTCAGATTGTACGTTCGAACGCTAGAGGCATCATTTACAAAATTATGCACAGATAGTGTGATGCCCATGCCCATGGCGAATGTTTTCCTTTTTGTCTTTTGTTGGTTAGTGCACTACACAATCCAACCAATGAGACCAGTATGCAGATAGAAAACAATCACCATAAATTTAAAATTAACCCCATTGACCTACAAAAAATTACTAGGTAAGCTAGCAGTAGTAAATATGAGCACATCGGGAGATAAATGAAATTCATTTCATGAAAAGATTGTTTGATTTTTACGTTGGCTCGCCGAGCCTAACACAACCCTCTTCCTTTTTTCTTACTTGGGACAGGCTGCGTAGAAAACTACACAGGCAGAGTTTGGGAGATAAATGAAATGTCAATTAAAATAAACTGCAATGTCATTGTTAGGGATTTTTTTTGTGGGAAATTGTTTGTGGTACGTACCAGGGGGCGAGGCACCAGGAAGACCACGCCGATGCCGTGCGCCGCCACTAACCTGAATCGGTGAAACGCCGCCAAATGGTGCGCCCAACTGTCCACGAAGCAACTGTTTTTCTGTCTATTTTGTGTTTGTGGTTTTGGTTTTTTGATGTGCAACTCAATTTTTTTTGCCGTGGGTTAGGCAAATGAAATTAATTGTGCCATTGCGTATTATTTATTGCTCAAAGTATAGATTGCATAGAAAATATTAACCCAGGATTTTTTTTCCCACACTTTGAATTCGTTGGAAAAATTCAAGGTGGATATCTCGCGTCCTTGTAAATTCCTTTTTATATGTAGCCAAATTTTGCCAAAAGTGTGGCAACCGATTTGGCCTAAAAAAACTATTGGTTGCCACATTTTTTTGTACAAAATTGTGGCAACAGGTACATAGGCTCTTAGTCTGAGACCAACACATACTAAAGCAAAATAAAAGTCTTCAGTGTCAGGTACACGTCTCACACTCCTGGTTAATATCACGCATGCCTCGTCATTTAGCATTTGAACTCAAGAGTCAACTGGAATGAGTCTGACACCTCTGGATATTTAGGGAATGTTGATGCAGGAAAACCATCGTTAGACGCTAATAAAAAAGTTGTAGTTATTTTGATCTTTTTACATAAAAACAATGTATTTTTGGGAGAGAATAATATGTACTTGATGGAGCTTCTATAAATGCCATTCTCTGTTTTACATAGAAGGAAAGTAAACAGAATATAGTTTGAATAAATTAAAGATCATTATTGCAACATTTCAATTTCAAAAACAACCAACGTACACAATACCCAAGCAAAGAAAAGGATGTAAGGATTAGATATAGGGCTGTAATTAAGGGAAGAAGAGGCGGGTGTGATTGCCATTAGCATTTTTGGATATAGACTTTTGGATCCTATAAACAAAAAAAAAAAAACTTTCAAGGCTACCCACATCACTAGCTTTCATTATCTCTCTCTCCCCCTCACGAAAGCACGCACTCAATGTTTCGGGGTCAGTTAGTTAACACCACAGGTGATAGATTAGCTAACCCGAGTTTGAATCATCCCTACTTAAATACATTGTGTGGGGGAGATAAGTCTCGTCCCTCCACACTAGCGTTTTTTTAATGTTCCCCACGTCTAATAATCTATCGGGTTACCACGTACATTGTCAAGCTCTGCCTCAGAGCACACAAACTGACACAGCGTGCATACATACTTCTCAAGAAGTTGGGATTTCATCAAAGATGATTCGATGGATTGTCGTTGCATGTGTAATTATTGTCGGCTACTCGACCATTTTCAGTGGAGCACCAGAGTGTATAAACTTTGCTGGATCTGTTTTGATAGGGAAGCGTCTTCACCTCTATTCGAGGCCGCGTCATGTTTATATATAGGCCGCATCAATCAACGGCAGATTAGAATACAGAGTTGGTTTACAAACGTGGGGTTCACGCCAAGCCATGCAAACTTTCCTATCTCTATACATGCAGTTTAAACAGAGAGATAAGCTACCAAACGTATATGCTGATACAACTGGTTACAGACACGTTGATATACAAGAGTCAAACTCTAACATCCTCCCTTAATCACAACTTTGATAAGTTGAGATTACGTTTGAATTCTTCCAGGTTCCTCACGGGCAGTGCTTTTGTAAAACCATCGGCAATCTGATCCTTTGAATGGACGAACCGAATTTCCAGAAGCTTGTTAGCAACTCTCTCTCACACAAAGTGATAGTCTATCTCAATGTGTTTGGTTCTAGCATGAAAGACAGGATTAGCTGATAAATAGGTGGCGCCAAGATTGTCACACCAGAGACATGGAGCTTGCTTTTGCGATACTCCAAGCTCAGAGAGTAATGACTGAATCCAAATAATTTCTGCAGTTGCATTGGCTAAAGCTTTGTACTCGGCTTGATTTGACCTTGAAACGATGAGCTTGCTTCTTAGCGCACCATGATATTAAATTCGGTCCAAAGAATACTGCAAAACCGCCAGTTGATCTTCTATCATCCAGGCAGTTGGCCCAATCCGCATCAGAGAAAGCGCTCACAAGAGTAGATGTAGATCTTTTGAATGTCAGGCCAATACTTGAAGTATTTTTTGATATACCTCAAAATGCGCTTTGCAGCAGTCCAATGCACAGTGGTGGGAGCATGTAGGTATTGACATACCTTATTTACCGAAAATGAAATATCTGGTCTTGTAAGAGTCAAGTACTGGAGAGCGCCAACAATGCTTCTGTATCTTGTACTGTCTTTTGGTCCCAATGGATCTCCATCATGCGCTGAAAGTTTCTCAATATTTGAGAGAGGAGTCGGAGATGGCTTGCAATTGCTCATGCCAACCCGAGTCAATAAGTCAGTGGCATATTTTTCTTGTGAGAGTACTATACCATCAACTATCTTCTTTACTTCAATTCCCAAGAAGAAGTGTAGATCTCCCAGATCTTTGAGTGCAAAGTTAGCACTTAAATCTCTCAACAATGCTGAAATAGCTTCTGATGAAGAGCTAGTCACAATTATATCATCAACATATATAAGCACAAAAATAATTATGCTTGAATTGTTGTAAATGAATAAAGATGTATCAGACTTGGAAGGCACAAATCCAAGATTTTGTAGTTTTGAGCTTAGACGAGAATACCATGCCCGGGGAGCTTGTTTTAGTCCATATATGGCCTTGTCAAGCTTGCACACATGATAGGGTGCATTTTTATCTTCAAACCCTGGTGGTTGTCTCATGTAAACCTCCTCTTCCAGAACACCATGTAAAAACGCATTCTGCACATCTAACTGTCTCAAGTTCCATCCCCTAGATACAGCAATTGCTAACACAAGACGAATAGTGGCAGCTTTAACAACTGGACTAAAAGTGTCCTCATAGTCTATGCCATACCGTTGTTTAAAACCTTTTGCTACTAACCTGGCTTTGTATCTGTCTATAGTGCCATCTGCCTTTTTCTTAATCCTATAGACCCATTTGCAGTCTATCAGGTTTTTACCTTCCTGCCTTGGCACCAAGTGTCATGTGTTGTTTCTCATCAAGGCGCTATACTCATCTTTCATAGCTTCCTTCCATCTTGTGTCATCAAGTGCTTCTTCCAAAGTTTCGGGTTCACCTGTAGAGCACAAGAAACTGTAACGGATCATACCATCGTAGAGTTTTCGAGGCTGGACAATTCCTCGCTGAAGTCTTGTAACCGGGCGTGATGCAGCAAAAGTTGGTGCAGGCAGGTTCGGTGCAGAAGATCTCGAGCATCCGGAGACGCTTTGCTCACCAGAGTTCCCTGCCGCAGAGGATCCAGTGGAGGGCGCGGGCGATATCGCTGAGCTCGAGCGAACTTCTGTCCCGCTGCTCGCCCCGCTGTCGTTCGCTGATCGCGTAGGAATAAGCGACACGGATTCTGGTCCTCGTGTTGATCTCGGAGCCGAATCACGATCGATCGAAGCAGCAGGCGCAGGCAGATCAGCTTGAGATCCTGCGCCATGCACGTCGCGTAGCTCGCGTAGCGGCTGTGCATGCACGTCTGTTACGTACACTGGCTGAAGTATTTGAGCACCGTTTTCTTCTGCAATTTCGTCATCTGTAACAGGAGACTCATGAGCAAAATTATCAGTAGGGTTAGTCACTTGATCATCACAGTTATTTTCGCCCCCATGATCAAAGCTTGAGGAAGACTTAAGATGCTCTGGAAGCAAAAGAATCTCTTTGCGAAGCAAAGCTCCTGCATTAGGATGAAGCAACTTGAAGGGAAAGACTGTCTCATAAAAAACAACATCCCTCGAGATATAAACGCGACCGGTTTTGACATCAAGACATTTGACTCCTTTGTGGCGAGCACTATAGCCTAGGAAGACACATTGTGTGGATCGGAACGCTAATTTGCGAGAGTTGTAGGGCCTGAGGTTTGGCCAACAGGCACAACCAAACACACGAAGAGAAGTATAGTCTGGTTGGATTTTTAGAAGGCGCTCCATAGGCGTTTGGAAATCAATGACTTTGCTTGGCAAGACATTGATAAGATATGTTGCGGTTAGGAAAGCTTCATCCCAAAATTTCAAAGGCATGGAGGCGTTAGCTAGCAATGCTAGTCCTGCCTCAACTATATGGCGGTGCTTGCGTTCTGCAGAACCATTCTGCTGATGAGCATGAGGACAAGACACATGATGGGATATTCCAATCTTTTGAAAGAAGGAGTTTAGCTTTTCATATTCGCCACCCCAATCAGATTGAACAGCAAGAATTTTTCTACTGAATTGTCGTTCAACAAGTGCTTGAAAATTGTGGAAGACTTGAAACACATCAGATTTCTTCTTAATAAGATAAATCCATGTATATTTGCTAAAGTCATCAATGAAGCTTACATAGTAAGTGTGCCGACCAACAGAAACATGTGCTGGCCCCCAAACATCAGAGAAGATCAATTCTAAGGGAACAGTTGACACACTACTAGATACTGGATAGGGTAGTTGATGACTCTTAGCTTTTTGACATGAATCACAAACAGACTCGATCCTAGACTCTCCAGAATAGGGAATTTTATTATTCCTAAGCACTCGTTGAACAATAGAAAAAGATGGGTGACCTAAACGACTATGCCATCTTGCAGAAGATGGTTTAGTGACTCCAAAAGCTTGTTTATTTGACTTCTCATCATGCGATACTAGAGGATAAAGGCCCCCTTCACATCTACCTCGATGTATTATTCTCTTCGTTGCCTGATCCTTGATCAAAAAGAAGTTAGGGTGAAATTCAAGAAAAGCTCTATTATCAGTGGCAAGACGATGAACGGAAATAAGATTTTTTTGATGCACTTGGAACATGAAGGATATTTTTCAAGTGGAGATTACGATTGGAGGTTTGAATAACAGAATGACCAATGTGACTTATACCCATACCTGATCCACTTGCAGTGTGCACTTGGTCTTGGCCTTGATACTTGTCACGTGTGGATAACCTTTCAAGGTCACCCGTGATGTGGTCGGTGGCTCCACTATCTGCATACCAGTTTGTATCAATGCCGTAGGAGGTGCTTGCAGTCCCGGCCATCCTCTCATCACGCTGGTATTCTTCATCAAATCGCCACCAGCACTCAAAAGCCACGTGTCCTATCTTGCTGCAGATCTGGCATATGGGTTTGGGTTCACCTCCCTTCCCATTGCAGTTGTTGGAGTTGCCTTGTCGAGCGCCCCTATTGTTGGAGTTGAAGGGGCGCCCACCGCGGTTGTTGCCGCGGACACCGTTTCCTCGGCCACGAGGTGCACCGCGCCCACGCTGTTGAAAGCCCCCGCGTCCGCGAGAGGCGGAATTCGCAGAGGATTGGAACTTGCCGCTGGAGCCTTGGAGGAGCTCCATGCGCATGTCAAAGTTTGCCATCTGAGCATACAGATCGCTGAGGGAGATCGGATCTTGTCGTGCGTCAATGGCGGACACCAGGGGGTTGTAATCAATGTCCAATCCCGCCAGTATGTAGGAGACCATCTCGTCTTCTTCAAGTGGTTGCCCAGCAGCTGCAAGCTCGTCGCCGAGCCCCTTCATCTTGGAGAAGTATGCTGCAACACTCAGGTTTCCCTTCTGGGAATTTGCGAGCATGATCCTTAGGTTGTTAACCCGGGATCGAGATTGAGAGGAGAACATGTTCTCCAATGCGGTCCATACCGTATGCGAGTTCGTCAGTGTAAGCACCTGTGTTAGCACCTCCTTGGAGAGGGAGTTAACCAGGTATGATAGAACTTGCTGGTCCTGCGTCACCCAGAGGGAGTACGCTGGGTTTAGCTCCGTCGTCAAGGTCTCGTCTGCCTTCACGACGGTGAGGGTCTTCGGCGGCATAGCAGTGGATCCATCGAGGTATCCGAAGAGCTGCGCTCCACGCACAGCAGGGAGAACTTGAGCTTTCCATAGGAGATAGTTCTCCCGTGTTAGCTTTTCTGTGACGGTGCCGCTGAGGCCCGTCGTGGCCGCACTTGATGAAGACGCCATGGCTTGGATTGGATTTTGGTAGATGGGTTAGATGTATATGGAAGAGAAAGGCTCTGATACCATATAAACTTTGCTGGATCTGTTTTGATAGGGAAGCGTCTTCACCTCTATTCGAGGCCGCGTCATGTTTATATATAGGCCGCATCAATCAACGGCAGATTAGAATACAGAGTTGGTTTACAAACGTGGGGTTCATGCCAAGCCATGCAAACTTTCCTATCTCTATACATGCAGTTTAAACAGAGAGATAAGCTACCAAACGTATATGCTGATACAGCTGGTTACAGACACGTTGATATACAAGAGTCAAACTCTAACAGAGTGATCCTTTAAGCTTACCCGTGGGTTTGGGCAAGGTGATCCTTTTGTCACCATATCATATTTTTGTAACACTTGCTCGCCATTATCCATGCCAAAATCAAGCTAGATACGTGTGGAGTCAAAAATCCGGTGTTCCACGACCGGAGCAAGCACATAGACACCCGATATCATTTTATTCGAGAATGTGTTGAAGATGGCAAAGTTGAGATGGGGTACATCAAGACCGAAGAGCAGCTTGTTGACATTCTGACAAAGACGCTGGGCCGCGTCAAGTTCCAAGAGCTACGCGTAAGGATCAGCATCGTTGAGATCAAGAAAGCGCATTGGATTAGGGGGTGTTTATTGATTAACCCTGTGTGCTATTTTGTGTTTATTTGCATGTAACAGCATCATTAGTGGCTAGAAACGTTTGCATGTGTATGAGACATTTAGTAGCTAGAAACGTTTGCATGTGCATGAAGTTAATTGCTGCGGCCGTTCAGGGCGTTACTAGTAGTGCATTAGAGCGGGTCGTGGTATTAGTTGTATGTAAATTAGCGAGTCTCTTGTTCAGAATAAAAGGAGATGAAAAAAAACAGGAAAAGCTGTGGCAATTGAACAGCACCAAAAACCGTCTTTTATGTTCATTTGCCACTTTGGTGTCCATGCGTTTTTTCACGTGCGTGGTATGCAGTGGTGGAGCCAGGATTTCGACGATGAGGGTGTAATTTTTTTTTCGATTACAAGGAAAAGAAAAACACACATGCACACACACCACCACACAATGTGTAATGGGTTTGCATATTAAAATTTTGAGGGTGCAACTATACCTATGCACTCGTATGGCTTCGCCAGTGATAGTAGCCGGCGCGGCTGACAGCGTCTGCATGAGATAGTAATCATACGAAAGCACGAGAATTTAACCCGATCCAATCTCAGCTTATTATTAACCAGGACACCATGTATTATTATTGATGCCTAGGAGCATTAAGTCTTATTCAATTCCTTGCTGCTAGCTACAAGTCTATAATGGCGCATGCATGGACAGATGAGAGGATGGATCAGTATGTCCATTCCTCCGGCAGCAGCGCGAGCTCAGGGAAGTCATCCACCGCAGTGGCGGTTGCCTCCGCCTCCTCCACCTTGTTCTTACCCTTCTGCAGCGCCTCCGTTTGTGCAGCCGCCATTGCAGGAGGCTTCTTCCTCCCCGTGGCCTCCGGCTTCCTCTGCTGCGGCTTCGGCTGCTTCTCCTTCCTAGCAGCCGCTGCCTTCAGATGATCCGGCCTCAACATAAGCTTGCTAGGACCTGCCTTCATCGGCATGTCATGCTTGATCATCTCCTTTCCTGCAGCTGCCTTCAGTTCCTGCTTCTTGCCGACAGCTCCATGACTCAAATCTGCACATTTATAACAATGCATGTTCTAGTAGTTAGGAGTAATTCTCAAGTAGAAAGAATGTTAGGTGCATGTAGATCGATGCAATTAATGGTGATCAGTACAATACTGTAACTCTTGTTTCTGATCGTCAGGTTTGGAAATCGTGAAGGCTAGATATATATTAACCGATACAGAAATACTGTCCAGGTTAAGATCACTTGAGATCACGGTTTTTGTAACAGGGATTTTTTTTACCGGGGTGGCCGGTAAGACCGGTTTGACTGAAAATCGAAAAATTTTGGTTAATTTTTTTGGACAAGCAAATTTGAATTTTCTTTTGACAAAATTCATCCAAACCGAAAACTTTGGGGACGGTTTGTAGTTCTACCAGGGTGGCCGGTAGAACCGGTATGACCGATTTTTGGCCAAAATAAAATAAAATCCCTGCTTGAGATCCTCTTTGTAATCTGCTATATATGGAATTGTGATACTGCATTCACTATTACTTATACAAGATTATTCAGGATGTATATGGCATGCAAGAAACAGCCGTGCCTAACAAAGCAATGGAAGAGATAGAGCGAAGTCGAAGGGCTTTTGGTGACCGCCTCCTAGATTTCCTTGCCGTTTGTTTCTTTCCCCCGGTTTTAATGTTGTAACCTACTTAACCCCTAGCCGCCGGTTTCCCCAAGATGCGTGGTAACTCTTTCTCTCCCAATTAATTGAACGACAGAGCTCCTACCTCTTTCTTCAAAATAAATAAATAAAATAATTAACCTCACACCATTCCAAATCTACCCGTCTATACTCGTACCAAATAATCTGGGAGATGTTTATTTGTTTATGCTGAATGGTTTAGCAGTAACCATTGGTGTTTTGGGTAGGAATGAATCGCATTACCTTCCACAGGGGCTATGTGTGGGAAATTGCTTGTCTGGTACACCGTGGAATGAGCCATAGGGCAAGGCGCTGGCAAGAACATGCCGGTGCCACCGTTTAACTGTGGCGGCGGAGCGCCGCTGGACAACGCGGCTGGATTAACCATCCGTGCACCACCGACAGGCCCCCCACTGTTCATCATCCAATCTGCAGTCTGCATGTAGCCCAAAGAAAAGATATATGATCATCAAAGAGCAATTAATAGCAACCGAATAATCCCATTTCATATGCATTAATTCCTTTCATTTATTATCTTCGATTCACGCTAGAAGATTTGATCCTCTCTCGGTTCTTCATTAAAACAAAAATCGAGCTACAGATTCGCATGCATTAACAAATTTGAACAGAAAAACTAAGAAGCAATATATGGTTGCTTCCGGTCGGTAGCCTCTCACCTGCAGCATCGTCGCCGAATGGGGGCGCCACGGCGGTGTCTGAACGAAGGACCATTGCCCGGCTGGAGAAACCGGCCACACCACCGTGTTCCCGTCGTCGCTAATGTAGGATGCCAGAAGCTCGCCGTGCGCCCCGACTCTATAGAACTACGCAAAAGAACAACTGCGAAGTTAGGAACCCCGAACACCAACGAAACAGTGGAAGAACTAGACTTGAAACCACGTATATGTTGACGATGCATAACAGAGGACATGCTAGCTAGCTAGCTAGAATTTGTTACCTGTGGGCAGGGGTAGGGGAAGAGAGGGCGCATGTCGAGTCCGGCCATGGCTGCGGCGACCTGGCTGTCCACGAATGCGTTCCGAGGAGAGATGGAGCCGATTGTGTAGTGAACTAATGAGGTATTTATAGGCATTGGGGCATTAATTCTCTCTTTCTATCTTTTGATCATTGGTGTGCAATTAATTTCTGTATCCTTTGTTCCTTGATGTGCAATTAAATTTTCTATTGTTGATCTAGCAAATGAAATTAATTGCGCCAGTATTATTTATTGCTCTAAAGTGTAGATTGCATGGAAAAGATTTGCCGAAGATTTTTTTTTGTTATGGTACACTTGGAATATATTGGAAAAATTAAATATGGATATCTCATATCTCGATCCTTGTAAATATGCTACACTTGGAATTTACTGAATTTTTTTTTTTAAAATGTGAATATCTCACATCCTTGTAAATCTATATCTCCGCAAAACACAGCTAATCTGTTCATCCTCTTTAGAGGAGTTTTGCTGTCTGTTGGCTTGCAAATATACGTTATAAACATAATAAATCCTATAAGTTTAATATGGTTCACCAAGAAATTTCTAACACCAAAAATTTGTTTCCAAACATTTGCGAATTCCGGTTTCATGTCGCCGTCAACTTCTCCTCTCCACCCACTACTACTTCCTCTATGCCCATAGACAACCCCATAGCCTAAAACCCTAAATATACATAACAACTACAAAGTCAGAAACCCCAAACACCAACCAAGTCAAGTCAAGGCATAAACATACAACACAGTGCAAGAATTAGACTCGAAACCACATATATATAGAAGATGCATAACAGAAGTCAAGCTAGCTAGCTAGATCTTGGTTACTGGTGGGCAGGGGTTGGGGAAGAGAGGACATATATATGCCGAGTCTGTCCATGGCTGCAGTGGCCTAGCTGTGGATGAATGCGTCCCTAATGAGAAATGGAGCTGATTGTGTGTAGTACACTAGTGGGGTATTTATATGTGCTGGGCCTTTAATTCTCTCTCTATATCTTTGCTCATTCCATTTGTGTGTGTGCGTGTGCTATTGGTTTCATGAATGTACAATTATTTTTTTGTTGTTTGTTGGGCAAATGGAATTAATTGTTCCATTGTGTATTATTTATTGATCTAATTTGTATATTGCATGGAAAATATTTACCATGTTTTTTTCTACACTTGGTATTTATTGGGGAAAATGTGGCATCTCATATTTGTGAATCTATAGCTTGGCAAAACCAATGGCTAATCCATTTCCTCTTTAGAGGAGTTGTTTTGCTGAGTATGTTGGCTTGCAAATCTACCTATGAAGATAATAAATCTTATGAGTTTAAATACAGTTCGCCAAGAAATTTCTAGCACCAGAAATTTGATTTGGGAAAACTGCAAAATTGAGGGATTTCAGTCGAATTTTGGGCTAATAGATGACTGACACGTGTACACTACTCTATCCCCATTTCCCCTCCTCCATTACCTGATCGTTCCAATCCGAATCAACCAACCAACCCTAACACTGTCGCTTTCACAACACTGCTGCCGCCCCTCCCGCAGCGTTCATCTGGTCCGTCGCCTCGACGACTAGCCCATCTCCTCTATCGTAGCCTCCTCATCTTAACTCGTGCCCCTCCTCTCCCCGTGCCTCCATCATGTCAGCCACTGCCACGACCATCTTGTCCATCTTCGGTGTCCTCCCCCATGTGTTCCTCTTCCTTGCCATCGCCTTCGGCGATGGGAGGTGGTTTCTTCGTATCGACTCCGTAATATAAGAAAAAAGAGGGATGCATACGGCGGAGTGTCTGTTTGTCGTAGGGGGCATGTGGCGGTGGCAGCCACCTGGTGTTAGTAGGGACATGAGCTCAGTATTGCCGATGGTGGCCGGCCACGCTTGTGCGCATGCTCGGCTTTGCCAGAGACGGCGATAGTGCATTTCCGGTGCACGGACCGTGATGTTGATCCAAAGATGAGAAACATACTAAAATCACAAAAAAAAAGTTTGGTGTTATATAGCAATTTCGTTAACTTTTCTGCTGTTGGTTGGGCAAATGAAATGTATTTGTGCCATTGTGTGTGTTTTTAATTGCTCTAATGTATAGATTGCATGGAAAAGATTGACCCAAGATTGTTTTTTTGCTACATTTGGAATTTATTGGAAAACGTAAAGGAGGATGTCTCATCCTTGTAAATCTATAACTCGGTAAAAAAATGGTTAAACCATTTCTCCTTAGATAAGTTTTGCCTAGTATGTCTGCTTGCAAATCTACTTTACTTGTATAAACATAATAAATCCTATCATTTTAATATGGTTCACTAAGAAATTTCTAGCACCAAAGATTTGATTTTGGAACATTAGCAAATTACAGCCTCTCTTGTCGCCACCAACATCTGCTCTCCACCCCGCTGCTTCATCCTCTAGCACATAGACAACCACACAGCCTCAAACCTTAGCTCTACGGAGCGCATTGCATTCAACTATTTGTGTGTATTGGTTGGTGTTTGGTTAGTTCCGAGTCTCCTGACTTGAATTGTTGTAGTTCTCTAGAGCAGAGGGAGAGGTTCGATCTTGTGGCCTAGCAATGACGACCATGGAGGGAGCATTGTGGGATGTCCGGCCGGTCCTTCCGCCGACATAGTTGCGCGTGACCAGAAGCTATTCTTGGAACTTTCTTTCATTGTTTCTTACCAAAAAAATGTTTCTTCTACTTTTTTTGGTCTTCTCTACTTTTTTGTGGCTGGGTCTTCACTTTCTTCTTCTCAAAGTACTACAAAGTGCACAACCATTAATTCCTTGCCTGGTTTGCTTAGTTCATTTCTTATTAATCAAAGAGAAAAAAGGGGGGAAATGAAAACTCCTAGCTACATCGAATTCTTGTAGCCAAACTACTAAGCTAGGAACACCGCGCCTGAACTTATCCTACGAACTCTTGCACACACCACTGTTTTTTAACTCCTTGGCTGCAGGCGGAGGAAGTTCAGCTGCTTCGGCTGGGATTGGGATACGACTGTGAGAGGAACACTTGGCCTTGTCGCCTGACACCCTTGCAGGCTTGCGCGATGGCAATGTTGCGATGTTGATGCCACTTCAATTAATTAGTAGCTTGCTCAAACAAGTGGCCTACATTTTGAAACAATTGAGCCCTTTCCCAGAAACCATGAATGTATGGTCATAATAATAATTAATAACACAAGGAAGATATGGAAAGAAATATATAGGAAGAAGATGAATTCTACCCAAATTGGGCTTGGGTGATTAATGGGCTCCAATTGGATTATTTTGGGCTGAGTGTTGCACCGTTTATGCCCAGTACGAAAAATTGGGCTCTTTGGTAAGCTAGGCCAAGGGAATTAAGGTCTATTCTATGGAGTATAATAGGACACACTTCTATATATTGGAACCCACCTCGACGGCCCCCAAACCCATTCTCTGTGCTGATATTTGTTTCCATCTTTGTCTTCACAACATATATATGATATGATAACTGCAAAGTGTAAACACTAAGAATATATAACATGAAATTTCAGCAAAAAAGTGTATAAACCACAACACAGCAATAAAGTGTATAGAACACAAACCCTCCGGACCTATGATGTGGACTAAAAGTGGGTCATAATTATTTTTTCTTAAAATTGTGTTGGCCAGATCTAGAACTCAAGATTTTTTTGAGTTTGATATCATATTGAGTTTTATACACCAACCAGATCACCCAAAATCTTAAGCTGGGGAGGGAAGACAATATGCTTCAACAAAGAAGAGGCAGTAGGGTTAGGGGAGTATATAGGAGTGGGCGATCGTCTTATGAGATCCGTGGAACCAAGATCTATTGTTAGAGAATGTGTATAACAAAGAAATAATCAGGTGTTTTCCAAGAAACCACCTGACATGGATATAACTATACAATAATTAATTAGCATGTGTGAAGTTAATTTGTTTGTTGAGATGTAGTTTTTCCTGTTCTTTTGTTTGAGAGTTTTTTTAGAGAGGTAGAAGGGGGACATGGGAGGAGTGTGAATAAACAATGACCATCGTGCCGCCACCACTATCAACTCTAACTTTTATAGTAGTAAAGATAAAAATACGATGAACAAAGTTTCATTCTTATGTATCCAAACCCTAAATTCAATTCTGAAGGTGTTTATAACATGACTAGCATCCAATGGCACGTGCCTATATTTATAAGGGTCAATTTGGTCAGTAACACTATAAAGATATAACAAATTAGAAAATAACATTGATGTATCACTGACATGTGGTCCCATAGCCCACCTATCATCCTCACATTGGATGTTATTTTTCAATTTATACATCATTGCAATGTTACTAAGCAAATTTTCCCTATATATAACCCCCAGAAGTTCACCATATATAGGAATTTAAATTTATTCTTCCTATGTATGACAAACCATGCAATAATCCAATATATCTTCCCCCGAGATGAAGGACCTTGTCTTTTGCCTTATCAACTTGGACCCTCTTCAAACCTTGACCATGGCTTTCTTAAAGCGTCAATCTCACTAACTTCCCATTAGCCCACTCTCTCCTTTCCTTTCCATCAACAAAGCAATGACCCAAAGTATCCCAGATAGATTGATCAATTTCTGAGACTCCACTAGGCAATTCGATTGTTGCTTGTACTGCTTGTACAAAGGAAATCGATGGGCATATGGATATCGCAAATCGGTGGAAATCAGCTGAAAACTGGTTGAAAATATCAGTTAGATATCGACCGAAAAAATGTTGACAACAAAATGCAAAGAAGCTTAATACAGTTATCGGCATTACTTCATTTAGCTTTGAGATATAGGAAAAGCAGGATCTTTGTTTCACCTTTGCTTCTCCATGCAGACACCGAAGCAACTGGCTCTCAAAATATTTCATCAAACATTGTTGAAAATTGAGCTAACACCTTTGTTCAGTAGTGGCTTACCATCCTCTCGGTTCCTCTTTCAGATGGCTGCTGGCAAGAACTTGTGCCTTCAAACGAAAATAACAAGGACATCAAGAAGTCCCAAGTTGTAAATTAGATTCAAGCCTCCATGGTTCATTGTCCACCACGTTACGGACTTACAGTTACACAACACAACTTGAAAACCATGGATAATTTCATGGATTGTTTTTTTATTACTGACCTGTTGCCAACTGCATGCGACCAAATGGTAGAAAGAGGTACATGTAGTTTGGCTCGTTTCACACTGCATTCTACTTGAAACAAAAGGCAAATGGTAATTGTCAACCAAATCAAATCAATACAAAATATTCACGGAGACATTTTGATTTCTGAAGTGATTAGCACATGCAGTTCCTTGCTACTAGTGAACTAGTCATTGAAAATTTGAAATATTGCACCATAATTCCACAAATCTATATACTCCAATGCAAAATTTCTTACCTACGGACGTTGCCGATGATGCCAACCCTCTTGTAGCTGTACCACCACCCCTGTCGCCTTCCATGCGCCATTGTGAGGAGGCCAACCCTCCCATAGCCGTACCGGAGGTGCCCCGGCCGCCGTTCCCCACCACTACGCCTCTGCCGCCTTGCCGGCTATTTCTTGGTGTTTCTCCGCCCACGATGGAAGCTCCTTCTCCACATTGCTCCAGTTGCTTGAATGCCCAGAGCGAGCTCCACTGTCTGCCACCTTAGTGCTTTCCTAGAGCCCTTGATCGCTGACGAAGAGGAGCAAAGGATGGAGAGGATCAAAGGAGGAAGAGATAGAGCACCAACCAAATTTAGCCATCACTGAATGGGGAGGATGGAGTCGGTGCTTGTGACCTAGGGCAAACAGAAGAATAGGCCAAATGGGCTATTTTGGGCTGGTTTTTAACCAGGGTACCCTGGTAGAACTGATTTGAGCGAAAATCGACTGTTTTCGGCCGATTACCAGAATTCTAGTAGAGTCACTTTTGCCAATGGAAACATGGAAGGGGAGGGTAGTAATCTAATGGGAATTAATGGTATTGAGGCTTTAAGATTAGGGTTGCCGCTAATGTTGGATTTAAAGTTAAAAAGGAAATTTTAATTCATTTTTTGAATTTTTCGGTATTGAAAAAGTTTGTTTTTATATTTTCCATAAATAAAAATATTATGTGCAAAAATAAAAACCAAATTTAGGTTGGAAATAATTTATTTAAGTTCAAAATAATTCAAGGAATTTCTATGAATTTTCCCACATTTTTTAAACTCTATTTGTTATTTTCTAGAGTCCTCTTGATTTCCTATAATTTCTAGCAATTTAAAATGAATTTTTGTTCGAAAGTAAAAACTAAATTTGCATTGAAAATATTTTATTTAAGCTCAAAATACCCTATTTAACTACTCTAAAAATTTATAGAATTTTTAGAGCTATCTTACTATTTTTCAAGTTTAAAAATAATTTTTAGCATTTTAAAAATGATTTCTGTGTAAAAATAAAACTATTATTTTGGTTATAATTATTTTTATTTGAACTTCAAATGTTGTATTGACTACCTGAGATTTGTGGTGGATTTTTCAAAGTTTACCTGTTATTTTTACCGAATTTATTTGTTCTCTTTTCGAATTTTGAAAAGAAATATAACTATTTTCTAGAATATTCCCGAACAGAACAGTAATGCCGCCGGTAATCCTACAACTCTGCTGACTATTTCAGCGATCAATTTTGGCCAAACCGTTGCTCTATAAATTGGGACATAGCCTCTCCATCTCATTGCCCACAAAGTCCTCACTTAGTTTTGGCTAAAGCTTCCTAAAGCTCCCTTTGCTAGCCTTTCTTCTTCAAGTAACGAGCCTGATCTCCTCGTTCATTGCCCCGTTGCACACCAAATTCTACCAGTGAGTGCCTATTGAGATTCATTACATTTCTATTCAAGTGGAATTTTGTTTTCCTTATTTTTTCATCGCGGCCACAAAAGCCACTGACGACCACTTCTTCTTCCCCAACTCTGTCGATATCTTCCACGAGTTCTCTCGGCCTATCCCGTCAACCATTGATCATCATTTTTTTCCCTAGAGTATCATCAAGATATCCTCTACAACGTATCGGTTCAGTTTCGACTAGAGTTCACCAGAGCATCACCAGCCACCTCTTCTTCCCCAAGTCTGGCGAAAACTCCGTCGAGCTTATTCTCTTCATTTGTTGAATTTTGACGACTTCGGAGAGCCAGATTTCTACACCATTTTAGAACAACAATTAATTGAGCAAGGAAAGTTACATCTTTGATCATGTTTGATCCTAATATTTTAAATGATTTAAATTATATTTGGAATTATTATTGCATACTTATTTCTATTCTATATAATTTAAATACCTATTTTGAAATTGTAGTTAATAGCAATACATTTGTATGGCCAAATCTTGACATTGAAATATCCACACCTTGTCACCTTAGATAAAATATAGTTGATGCAATAGTATGAAGTAGAACATTTTAAGAAAAATCAAGCTTAGCCATACTTAGATTTGAAATATTTGATTTTAAATTTATATCAAAAACAATGAAATGTGGTTTAAATTGTATCCATAACATTGGTGTGCTATAGAAGTTTATAAATGACTTTGAAAAATAAAATAAAATCAAAAACTGGTTCAGATTTGGGCAAAATGGATAGTTGGTGGGTGCAGGTTTATGCACGGACTCAATTCAGTAAATGGTTGAGGCCTAGGGATTGTTTTGTAAGTCGCCCAATCAATTAAGGACCGGTCAGTGAGCTGCGAATTGTTAAGTTATTCCGTACTACCGCAAGTCTGGTATGGGATAGACCGGGCTAATTAATTTGTAACGTTCCATTGTTAGTTGTGCCATGTTGATGTGTGAGTGTTAGAATGACCTACTTTTTATGTATTCCCAATTGGCGCGAGAGGGGGCTTCCGGCGGATGGTTTAGTCCAAAGGAAGTGAAACCTTAGCGGGCATGACTACTTTAGGATGATGTATTGCAAAGGCCTTGTGATCATCACTTAGTCGCACACCTATGAAAATATGTCAAACAGACATTAAAAGTTGATTATTTCTTGTGGGTAAAGTTGTACAAGCTCTACAGAGTGTCAACTATTCGAATAACTGTATCCATGGTCATGGACATGCTAAGCAAAGTTTTTTGTCGATTAGACTATGTTTTTGTTTTCAAAATATTTTATAAAGCAATTTATGAGATGGATTGGTGTCTAGAAGAAAAATTATGGGTTGGAGGCCCAGGTTGTTGCCCGTGTTTAAGTTAGTGCTTAGTTGGTGCCTACGTTAGCTTTATTAATTTAGTTATAACTAAATTTTAGATATGGTAAAATTTGATATTTTGAACTTAGTTATTGTATTTAAAATGTTAAATATTCATTTTGCACAAATAACCATATAAGCCTTCCTTCGATAACATCCATGCATGCATTAACTCTGTTGTGTGCACGCATTTATGAGATGGATGTTACCATATTTGTTTACTGTGTACACTGGCTACTATTCCAGGGACTAGTGTAGAATACACAGAGGATCTAGGGAAGTTACTCACAGGTCCGATGGAGCCCTCTGCTTTTGCCTCACCCTAGGCCCCCCAAAATGTCAAGAACGACCCAAACAATGCTTACCGTTCTTGCATGGAAATTGGACACTCTAGTCAGTGCGTACACCTCACCATGCGGCAAGAACACGTCGGTGCTGGTACTGCTGTATCTCCACACCTGTGGAGCGCTAGTGCCGGCACACGGAGCGGACGTCACAAACGTCGGCAATTGTTGCATGGTGCATATAATCAACAACCATGCCATTCTTTCCAAAACTTGGTGAATAATATCGCACCATTATTGCCAATAACCATTCTTCCGATCTCGCTCATTTCACCACAACACTGAGCGGTGGCCCTCGACGAAGGATAATAGTGTTTGGATTTCATGCCGAGGGGGCCGAGGAGGTAAGGATGCCAACAAGGTGCACAGCCAGTTCCTCAATGACAGAGTGGCTGTGGTGGTCGTCTGAGGTCGTCGTTTCATCAACAATGCCTATGTCGGCAAAGATATCCGATGGCAATAGCCGATGTACAACATTGTCCAACTCCCGCCAATAGTAATAAGCCATTGCTTGTGGCTTGTGTGGAGAGAGCTCAGCGAGAGGGGCGTGGTTGTACGTAGTGGGGGAGGTATGGAGGGATTTTATACCATGGATGAGAAGTGTTATAGATTGTGGGTGTTTTCCCCCACTTAATTTAATTTCCTCATCTTTCACGTTCTCATTTCGTTTTTTGTTGTCTATACATTAGTTGCTAATTCTTTCTCAAAAGTCAGTCAATTTTGAGTCATGAGATCCAATGATCCAATTTTATCCCACTGTTTCTATACATGACCCCAGCCTCCCCCAACCCTAGCTACCTCACGCCACATCCCACTGTCCGATGAGCCACCACCATCCTCATCCGTCGCCCGACGCACTTGATGAGTGGAAAAGTGTAGGATTTTGTAACACAAAGAGAAGTGGGAATGGAACGTGGGTGGTTTCCTCAATTAATTTCATTTCCTCCTCTTCCATGTTCTCATTTCTTTTTTTTGTTGTCTATACATTAGTTGACTAATTATTTCTCAAAAGTCAGTCAATTTTGAGGCCTGAGATTCAAGAATCTAACTCCATCCCACCGTTGCTATACATGACCCCATCTATTCCCCAAACCTAGCTGTCTCACGCCACATCCCACTACTATTGTCCGATGCACCGCCACCCACGGCCACCACCCAACTCCTCTTCCTCCATCGCACGACGCGCATGTGGAGTAGAGGTGTGGTGTAAATTTATAACACAAAGAGAAGTGGGAATGAAACGCGGATGTTGTCCCCACTTAATTTAATTTCCTTTTCTTCCACGTTGTCATTTCTTTCTTTTTTTGTTGTCTATACATTAGTTGTCTAATTTTATCTCAAAAGGTCTAGTTAAATTTGAGGCCTGAGATCCAACAATCCAACTCCATCCCAACATTGCTATACATGACCCCAGCCTCCCCCAACCCTAGCTGCCTCTCACCACATCCCGCCACCGCCGCCACCGCCGCCACCATCGCCCAACATGCTGCCACCACATCCCACCCCTCTGTCGTAGGTCGTAGAGGGGTGGGATTGGGTGGGGGATTCCATTCACCTTTTCTATTGACACATCATTAGTGGAGTTAGGGTTTCGTGACCATAGCTGGGAGATGCCTTGCCTCTCGATACAGAGTTTGCACTTTTTGATCTCTAGGAAGGAGGTGCAACCCATCTTCTTGCGGTATTGGGGAGGTGTCGACTTCACCAAAGAATCCCTCCATGGTCTATTTTCTTAGTGGCCAGGATCTCACTGGCTGAATCAAAGAAGAAACTCCGTGAGCGCGCTCGTCGAGCAGCGCTTGAAGCGGGCGGGCGGAGGCCCAACGTCCTCCCGTGCCCACTGGGTTACTGCCCAGTCCTCTCCCTCCATGGGCTATTGCTTACCCATTTCCAGCAGTGTTTTTTTACTCCTGAATGCAGGTTGCTGGGTCCATGAACTATTTGTGAAGATTACATGCTTGCTTGTATGTACATGATACCAGGGGCGGCGGTCGTGGCTGCCCTGGTTCCATCTCCGCCACTAGGTGTCCCGTGGGCACTCACTACCATTTGCAAAATGCGTGTGATCCACATTTCTAAAGTTAACCAATTGTGGAATTGGTATATACAATATTCTATCCATCGTAAAATCTTACCAAAAAAATATAAATAATGCACCATGATACTATTTACATGCAATATTTGTCTCTTTTTGTCCACTGCAATGTACAAGAATTTAATATTGAAAATTCGCATGTACAGAAAAAATAAATGCACTACATCTATATTATTTTATTTTATTTTGGTATAGTGCATCATACGCTTTTCACAAATTTGTGGTGCACTCACCAAAACCACACATTCTTGTGAAATTCAATTCTACCAAATAGTTGGACACATATATGTATGTTAATGTTTGCAGCAAGTTTTTAGTTCATACTTAGAAGTTTCTTAAATTTTCTCCTTAGATATGTCTGAGTTGGTCTATCTATATGTATGTATGTATATAATGATACTTTTAAGAAAGGATGAATATAATTAAATTGCCCTCGTCGGGAGCCACATTCTGGTTCCCCTCCCCCGTCGGGCTATCGGGTCCCCATGAGGACCCACACCTGATAACAGGTCACAACATGGTACACACAGGAGCTAGCAAACACCAATAATACCATCACCAAATGGGCAAAAAAATGCATCATCAAGATGGCATAAATCAACCTTCCAAATTATGTTAAGGAAAAGTGTCTACATCCATTGATAATTTGAACAAATAATGTCTAGATCTAGAGTACTTGGCATTCTTTTTGCAATCACAAGGAAGACGTACACACACACGCACCACGCACACACACACGCTACCACGCACACACACTACACACACGTGCACGCGCGTAAGTGCACCCGACCCCTTAGCACACGCCTAAACTTTCGAAGGCAGGAGATAAATCCGCGACCTCACAAAGTTCTTACTAAAGTGCACTCGGGTGTGAGTAAATGAGGACACCAGGATTTGAACCCTAATGAGTGAAGTCGTACGCCCACAACTCCACCAAGAGGTGGAGTACTTGGCATTCCTCTACTAGTTGTCTAGATCTGGAGTTTTGGACTTAGGAGAGGAAGATGAGGAGTTGACTTACCAGTGCGGGAGGAGTGTCGGCTGTTGGGGGACTGAGGAGGAGAGGAGGATGAGGAGTTGGCTTACCTGTGCGGGAGGAGTGTCAGTTGCTTAAATGCTACCGGATTTTTGTTTGTGATGTGTGTGAATGTAATTAAAAATTATTTTTCATGTGTATCTTTATTGATTTATATTTGTTGAATATCTCAAGGGCTCTTTGGGAATTTTCTAATTAGAGAAAAGAAATAGAAGAAAAGAAAAATGGGGCCCACTTGTCATTGAGGGGAGGAGAGGAATAAGGTTTCCAAACCTTATCTTCATCTTGGAGATGGAGGCGATCGGTCGAATCTTCGGCTGGTGGCGTTTTTGCATGAGATCCGGGTGGTGACGGCGGCTTGGGAGGCACAAGTGGCCTGCCTGTCTTGTGCGGCGATCTTTCGCAGTAGTCGGCTTGTCGGACCCCCAGGTGTGGAATACCCGAAGACCCTATGTGTATAATGTGCAAGTCCCATGATCAGTGGCTTGCACACACATTCATAATATTTGGTATTACACCCATACAATCACATCTATAAAAGTAAAGGGTACTTAACTTAAGCGATTGCAAATTATTACAATAACGGCTGACTGGCCAAATAAAAGCAGTCATCAGAGTAAAAATATAGCAACGGAATAAATGATATAAATAGAAAAATTCAGCGGCATGCCCATCCGATCCCACAAGCAACCGACAAGGAACAAGGCCTAGGTAGACCGGCCACCGAACCCTCCGGTTCCCGGAGCAAAGAAGGCGTCGTCAGACGTCGGCTCATCTTCGATCTCCGAACAACAATATTAGCAAGATTGAGTACTTGTGTACTCAGCAAGACTTTTAGTGTATCACAAAATTATATTAAATGCAAGGCTAAAGAATGAGGCTCTATTCTACAAGTTATTTTGCTCAAAGCCACTTTTATTTACAGTATTCATAAGTAGTACTTTGCAATGGAATTTAAGAAAGAGCAGTTTAAATATGTACAGGACAGTAAGTAAAGAACTAAATCAAATAATAACAACACTCGCAGCCCTCCACAGTTGCGAGCAACAATTCATATTTAGCCATAGGCATGGCACTGACAACAACTCGCAACCCTCCTCGGTTGCGAACCACGATTCATGTTTAGTCATAGAAATAGCAGTTAACTCAAATGAAAACCCCATATCATTATCCAAGTTTTGTGACAACCTAGTTTTTGGAGAAAAAAAAACAAGACTACAACCATACCAGCCGCACTAAGCATGCTCATGACCGCGAGCGCGGCTATTTAAATAGACTTTCACTTTGTAGAGGTGTACAACTTTACCCATAGTATGCGGTATTTCGGTTGTCTGGAATATATCTATATCACTGCTCACTACTGTAGATAAGCAGTCTAGAGTTCGCGACGCAGCTTTTACATCACCTAGTCCTACCCTTGCACTTAGCCCGTCGAATGTTCCTTACTCGCCCGAATACCCTCCGTCGAGTGAGACCCTTACTTGCCCAGATACCCCCCTTCAAGTGAGAGACCCTCACTTACCCAGATACCCTCTGTTAAGTGAGGCATTCGCTGTTATGTCGGTAATAGAAATTGCTCGCAAACAACTGCCTACCTCTCATGCAATGCTAGGTTTTCGATGACGTAGTTAGCTACGCCTATCTCATACTAGCATATATGGTTGTAAGACTAGGTCTTAGTCCCGGAGTTGCTAACTTCGGTCCTTAATTGACTACAGACAAGAAATTGCACCCTATTTACTAGTGAGTCACAATCCTCACTTTTCCAGAATACATTATAACTCGCCCACGTCTAAATATTAATTTTTCATTTCATTTTCATAAAAATAATAGAGGTACCCCCTCTGGATATTTTTTCAAAATATCTCAAATTCTCAAATTAACATATTATCCTGTTATAAATCTGTCGAAAAATCTATCGTTCTAGTAGCAGTTGTGCGATAATCGCATTCAAACATTCCCAAATGACATTATATATTGCATAACCTATAATATAATGGTTACAATAGTAAGGAATCAATATTTCAAGGAGACATATGCAACAATTAGGATTTACAACTACCGATTTTCCATTCATAGCATTTTTCATATACACAACAACACGCATGCATAATAGAGTTTACAAATCAAAGTACAATAAGTAAAATACTAGAATCAATATTATCAAAAGAGGTGCTTGCCTTGCTCTTACTGTTCTGAATATATGTAGGGTTGATCGTCACAATAATCACTCGAGCAATCGGCGTCTAAAAAGAGCCAAAAATGAATTAAATAGCATCAATAATTTCAAAAGTAATCAACATCAAATATTTTTACATGTTCTAGTAGTTCATAATTTTAGATGAATTTAGAGACAAAAATAATTTGATTTGGAGTTTTGTAGCAAAAGTTATTAATGTTTGAATTCTGCTCGGTTTAGAAATTCAAAGAAAATAAGAAATACACTTTCCAACAGAGAGAGTGTAATCTCGCACATGCACTATTGAGGTTTACGCTTTCCAGTAAGGGAAAGCATATTCTCGTTAGAACTGAAGGCATATTTTTTTAAAAAAAATGATTTTTGTTTAAACTAACAAGTGGGCCCACTTGTCAGTGACACAGTCCATGAGCATAGTGCGTGAACCATAGTCCGTACGCTTGGTCCACCGGTCCATGGACCAGAGCACACTGTGCACTTATATTGTAAATAATAATTCATTTTAGTTTTTCTTTAATCTTTAGTTCGGTCCCACATGTCAGTGACTCATTAGGAATTAACTAATCATTAAAAACGGGATTTACGCTAATGACCATGGTTAAGCACATTGATGATAAGCTATAGTGCTCGTACGACAAAGTAACACGGTGGCGCTCGAGCCCGTGCTTGTCGACGGCGAGGTGGTGCTCGGTGGTGTCGGGGAATGCCCAAAATGGGATTCCCGCGCGCGTGCACATCTACTAGTATCGGTGGTGTGGCCTGAGAAGGCTCCTAGGGGTGGCGTGTCGGTGTTAAGCAGCAGCTCAGCTACGGCAACGAGCAAACGTGCAAACGAGCAGCGCTCTTAGCTATCTAACATGCGCATGAGCTTCTATGGACTACTAGAGGTGTACCAGAATGACGCGGAGGCTCAGAGGTGCTCGGAGATGTGTTGTCGATGGTGAGCTAAGGCGGCGAGGTGACTGCACATGGAGAAGAAGTTCAACCGCAAAAGATTGTCGTCCAGTGGTCGGGGAAGGATGAGGAGGTCCTGGCGATGCTCCCCGTGCAAGGAATCAACTCGGGGCTCGGTGAATCTCCAGCGGCAACTGTGGCGGTGGAATTGATCGTTGATGAAGAAGAAAGGTCGATTCGGCATCTCCTGTGAAGCAAAGGTGAAATCAATTGAGGGGGAAAGTATTAGGGATCTCTGGAATGTAAGATGATGTGAGAAGTGACAAGAAACCCTTCAAGTCATCGGGAATGGTGGTGGTGACACACGGCTGGAATGGCACTCGCCCTCTTCGAGCGTTTGAGCTCATTTGAGTGGAGAAGAATGGGAGAGGAGGCATGCACCGGCGAGGAAAAGAGGCGACGAGGCTCTAGGTGGACTTTTATAGACAGATAGGCAGAGTAGAGAGAGGGAGAAGCTCGTGCAAGCGGCATAGCTCTCGGTGACGTACGGGCAGGAGTGGGCGCGGCCAGGGCAGGGGATGCATGCCGAGTGATGGCGAGGTGACGGGGTAGGTTTGGCTGGTGGGGAAAAACGGTGGGCGGCGAGAAAAACAACGAGTAGTGTGGCGATGCACTTGCAGCATGTGCTGGTGCTCGGCACGCCGATGTGGAAGAAGGCTGCTGGTGGGGCCCGCTGGTCAGAGAGAGATGAGGGTAGATTAGGTTTTAGATTTTTTATTTTTCTGCTGATTTATTTGCTGATTTTATTTACTAGTCAAATGAAGTCCAAATTTAATGAAATGTTTTGTGACGGCTTGTACTCCTGTAAATTTTTTAGAAGTTTATACCTTGTTTGAATTTCTCTTAAATTAATACAAGATTCTATTCTTATGTTTTTGTATTTATTTTTTCTAAACAAATTTTCATATAAATATTTTGGTGAATTATTTCTCAGAGATTATGCCCGAAATAATTCTCTCATATGATATTTTTACTTTGTTTTATATAATTTCTTTTGAGTACATTTTTGTTTGTATTTCATGTTTTTCTTTTAAACCAAAGTCAAATTCAAATATGGTATATTTTCATATGCAAAATGGTCAAGGCATTTTTGCCTAATGCATTTAAAACACATATTACCAGAATACGGATTTTGAGATGTTACACGACTCCACCCCTTGGTCTTCCTCCTCTTCAAATCAGCGAGTCCCTTCTTCTTTTTGTGTGGGTTGGAAAATATTCAGTGAGTTCTTGTGGAATCCGGCTTCTTGTACTCTTCTATTTGGCTTTGATTTTGGAAGGGATTTGGAGCTCTTGTATTGTCGCAGTGCTACTTCGGTAGGAGTAAGCTCTTGATCTCCTTGTGAGCACCTTCGGCCGGTTTCCCCTTAGCACTTCATTCTCTGTGATTGTTTCTGTTGGGGAAATCTGGTGCATGTGGGATTGTTCCGCTTGGTGGTCGGTTCTGAATTGATCTGAAGGAGGAAGGAGGATTCGGTTCTTTCAATTTTTGATGCTCTGTTGGTGCTTCGGCTGGAGCATCGTATAAGTGGTCTTGTGCGGCACACTCCCTGTACCTCAACTTCGTTCTTCGGTGTGTCCCAGAGTGCGAAGATCAGCATTGTATCTCTGTCAACCTCGTCTTTTTACGTGGCACAGTGAGCTAGGGCACTAGGTTTTCTGAGACAATGTTTATTGATGTGCCTTGCGTGGTTCATCTCAGTAGCTTTGATTGCTATTTGCTCTGTGAGTATCTCTATGATCCTTTTCGTATTTCACTTTGCATATATATGGTGCTAGTTGAAATACTTGATCTGTGATTGAGTTGATTATTGTGACTAGTCCTGGAAGATATTGCAAAGAGAATTTTGTGGGCTCTGTTGAATAGCTCTATGATGATTGTTTGCATATTATGAAATTGGATTGATAAATGTAATCAGACTTGAGCTAGATAAGTAGTGCTTACAGTAGTCAACTCTATTTATTTCAGTTTGGTTCTAGTACTTTATGTGTTTGGCTGTGACTAAATAGAATAGAACATTATGTACTGTGATATTTCTAGTCTTCTGTTGTCAGATTGGCTTGATTGCTAATGCTAGAAATTTCTGTACACTGTCAGTGTTCATTACTTTGTTTGCTGAAAGTTCAAAGTGCTGGTTTAGTGTTTTTTTTAATACTTGATCTTTTATTGGCTGAAAGTTTAACTTGCTATATGTTGAAATAGACTTGACATACTGATAAAGGTTTAAATCTAGCTCAAAGTCTGATTTAGTGTTATGATATTCAATTGATGAATAATATTGGCATGAATGTTGTGATGGCCAAGATTATATCTTGTGCAACTAGCCTTCTGAGAGCAATTATCATTATTTTAGGTCTTAGCTTTATGCTGATTTCTGATGTATACATGATGTATGTGCTGAGCATATTATTCTTTTTAGATGACTTGGAAGAACTACATGAATATATGTTAATTTGGTTATTTAAATTCTGCTGAAAATCTGCTTTAATGTTATTTAAATATTATAGACTTAATTATGAAAGTTTGCTAAAACTGCAATTTTTACAACAATATTGTAGTGAACAAAGCTTATTTATTTTGAATTCAAACTCTAAATTCAGTTTAAAAAGGTTTTAATTTGCAACATGACTTTCTCGCCAACAAAAACTGCAGCATATATCACTTGGTTAAAAACGTAGGATCAATCATTGGTCACCGCTACCCAAAGGGGGTTAATGTGCATACATGACCCAGAAACAAACCACCATATATAACTACGTATTCAATTTTATTCTTCGTTTGTACGTAGGACAAGCAATAATCTTGCCCCTAGATGCATACTACAGTCTCCCTACATATATATAACCTGTTCGTAATCAGTAATATCAGCACGCAGTTGCAGTTGTATGCATCCATGCCATTGGTCGGTCACATTCGATCGATCAGTGATCTCAGTACGTCCATTCCTGCGGCAGCGCGAGGAGCTCAGGGCAGCCTTGAAATGCAGCAGCAGTTGCTTTCTTCTGCTCCATTGCTGCCGCCATTGCATGCTGCTGCCGCTGCTTCGTCGTCATGGCATTGACCGCCTCCTTCCTCAGCAGACGTGGTGGTTTCGCACCTGCAGGAATGTTAATTTGTTCAGACTACTAGCACTCGGGAGATCTGGATCGGGAAGGAAATTAATTATGGCGCGAAGAATCACACGGCACGCAGCAATACTTACCATTCTTGGGAGATTTGGACGCTCTGGTCTGGTACACCTCAGTGCGTGGAAAGAACACGCCGGTGCCGGTACTGCCGTGGCGCCTCCCCGACGAAGTGTTAGCGCCGGCGCACGGTGCGGTCGGCACAAACCTCCGCACGCGCTGCCTGACGCCTGAATCAAAAACAGTGTTGCTCCTTCCGAAACCCGGCGCATGGTGAGCCCTTCCCAAAACCTGGTGGCTGTACGAGGTGACCCTCGCCGGAGGAGACTGGTGATGGGATTTCATGCCAGCAAGGCCGAGGACGCCGACGAGGTGCGCTGCGAGTTCCTCTATTACGGCATGGCTGCGGCGGGCTGCTGAGGGCGCGGGTTCGACGATGCCGATGTCGGCGAGGATCTCTGGCGGCAACAGCCGGTGGACGACGTCGTCCAGCTCCCGCGTGTAGAAGTCGGCCATTGCTCGAATCCCTTACTGGGAGGGAGACTTAAGAGAGAGGGGACGTAGTTGTATGTAGCGGCGAGGTGGGAGAGGAAGAGGAGGCACGGTGCATGGGGAGTGGAGAGGCAGGATGCGAGGATTTTATACCGTGGATGAGAAATGGGAAAGGAATGTGAGTTTTTTCCCCACTTAATTTGAGTTCCTCCTTTCCCACGTTCTCCTTTCGGCTAATTGTGTCTCTGTGTGCTTTTGTTGGTGAAAAATGTGGTTTATGCGAGTGTTAGAAGCATGTGAAATGTTTGGTTGAGGTCATCTGAGAGGCGTCTATTTTTAGAAATTTACATATTTAGATCTTCCGTGTGTTGTCAAATAGTCCTTAAAGTAAATGCCGCACTCTACATATAAGGTGCTCTACAATGAAATGCTATGGTGGCCAGTGGCACACCCAGGATTTACACGATGGGTGTTCGGAATGAACAAAATATTGTTCAATGAAAAAAGTAAAAATCAACAATAGTAAAAATCAAAGTACACATTGTCAATACTGGAGACAACATCTAAAAATGATTTAGAAAATTACAAATAATTAAGGAAAACAATTTTTCAAGACTCTACGGTCTACATTTCACAAAAAGACACAATTCATTCACCAAATAACAAAACAAAATTGCTGAATTGGGAATTTGACATTTGGGACTTGGGAATTCGATGTATACGGCCTGCCTCGGTGCCTCACCGGCTTTGGTGGTCTAGCCGCGGCCCTGGTGGCCCAACCACCATCCGCTTGCAGGTTGTTTGTCGTTGGCTCCTACCTACTAGCCGACGCATCGCCGCTGATCGCCAAGGCCAAGCCGGAGCCTATGAGCATCCCTCGCGTGCTCATCACCCAAGCACCAAGTCGAGAAGGTGGGTACTCGTGCGCCAGGCGCCAACGCCAACTGAACCTTACTCTAATGGACTGAGAGAGAGGATGACTTAGGGTTTGAGAGGGTCTCCGGATGGGCTGAAATCTATTGGGCTAGACCGCATTACTTGAGACAAATTGTGAAGGGTGAGGTGTGGAACTTGGTTAAAATCTATTGAGGTACAAATATGAAGTGCTTGGCCCAATTATCAATATACTAAATACGGGGTATTTTGCAAAACAAATTTGGGTGTTCAAGTGAACACCCATGAACCATGTTGGGTCCACCCATGATGGTGGCCCCAGGGGCAGAACTAGTAACCGGTGACAACTGAAGAATGTGTGACACCGAGCTGACATACAGTGCTGCTCAAGTGCGGATGGGGATGGCGGTAGAACCGGGAAGATGGGAGATTATGGCATTAGGTGGCGGAAGGAGACGAGTAAAAGGTGATTCGGGTGTCACGTTGATCCATGAAAATGTGGTCTTTCCTACTTCTGGTTGTCATAGATATCAGTTTAGACAGTAGATTTGTAAGCACCTCCAATCGGCAACGTCGACCTCGGGGATGCATAGGAGGGGAGCCCTCGCCCTCGCCCTCGCCCTCGCCCGCGCGCTTCGCTTCACCCCTGCGTCGCGTTGGTGGTTGCGCTCCGGTCTTGCTCCTTGTAGCGCGGGGACACTCCTCCAACCGGGGTTAGCTTCATAAGTTGTCGTTGTCTTCGTACGCAGGTGACACAGATCGCCGCTAGACCGCGCCTAGGTGGAAGACTTGAGGGAGCACGGGGAGCCCAACAATGGCGTTATCTAGCGACGAACGGGCTGGGAGTCGCACTTCCTCTAGGGACGAGGTTTGCGCTATTCGATGTTTAGGAAGGAGGGGCGGCACATCTTCTCGCGCTGTCGAGGTGGAGCCGACATCGCCGGAGACTCCCGCCATGGGCTGCTGCTCGCCCTTTTCCAGTGGTGTTTTTTTTGCTCCTGCATGCAGGTTGCTAGGGCTAGGTATTATTTGTGAAGATTACGTGTCTCTGCTCGCATGTACACGACGCCGAGGGTGGCCGCCGTTGCTGCTCCGGTCCTGTCTCTGCGTGATCACAAAAGGTAAAAAGCGTATGGTCCCAATTTTGAAAGTTATGCAATTATGAAACTGGTATACAGAATGTTGTTTCCGCTTGCAAAATCTTACTCAAGAAAGATAAACAATACACCATGAGATTATTTACATGCACCGATATTCTGTTTCTCTAGAATGCCATAGATTTTGATCGATACTGATCATTTGCATGTATAAAAAAATTTGCATACCCAAATGGCAGTGCTGATGCGCCAAGGGGCATCGCCGTCGTCCTATCAGAGTTCGCCCGACGCTCGCCGTTCCTGAGTTGCGCCATATACATGTCAATCCGTGGAACGTGATTTTTTTCACACTTGTTTGGAAGTTTTTTATATTTTCTCCGCGGATGTATGTCCGTCGCACTGTCCATGTGTACGTACATTAGGAAATTTTAAAATAAGGGCGGATATATCCATACTTCCACAAAGGGACACTGGCCGTCAGATAAATTCGCTTGCCAAAATTCCTCCGTTGACCTCTTGGATGTCCTCACAGCTGAACACATCAATGTTTTTATTTTCAGTTGGAACCGCATAAAAATTACAACTCAGCTGCTAAATTGATAGAAGTCAGGGCGGACATAAGGCCTGGTACTATGTGTTCGATTTTCACGACATAGGATTAAGGATTACTTTGGATTCATACAACTTGACGAACCGATATGGTACTAACCACTATTTCAATACAACCACCTGCGACAAAAGATTTTGCTCAACCATGCAAAAGTAGACGTGTTATTTGTGCAAACAAATATGAGGAGATTACAAAAAGAACGGCGGCAATATCCAGACAATATTCCCTATTCCGAAGACAATGCGTAGCATAAACCCAAGAATCAAGAGCAATTAGTTTTTCCTGTATAATATGGTTCGAAGATTGAAGGCTGGGACAACAAAGAAAAAGAAAAGACTCGGAGTAGTATATGGAACCGAACAAAAATTAACTGAGCGTTGGCTCAGTGGGGAAGCGCTGCCGCAGTGTAGCCTCCCACCTGCGTTCGAGCCTAAGGCTCTGTGCGCGTCTCATGAGGAGAGCTATGCTAAGGCAGGCACAGTGTCTCGATGGGGGGTGTTGATTTCTTCTTTAAGGTAGACCGGAGGGATATCCCGGACATAAAAAAAATCCAGTTAATTATCTGTTCGCCAATGACCTCTCCCGCCATGGGTTGTTGCTTGCCCATTTCCCGTGGTGTTTTTTCCTCCTGCGTGCAGGTTGCTGGGGCTAAGTGTTATTTGTGAAGACTACGTGTCTGCTCGCATGTACACGACGTCGGCAGTGGCCGCCGTGGCTGCCCCGGTCCTATCCAGGGTTTTTTTATCGGACAGATTTTTTAACGGAGGCGGTATTTCGGCCAATTTCTGCCGGAATTTTTATTTTTATTTTTTGATTTTTTTGGATTTTAAATTAAAAAAATTAAATTCGAACAAAAATCATCAACTGAGCTAGTTAGTAAGATGTTCATATAGACTATTGATTTGAATGGGCTTGTATTATTGCACTCATTCATCAACTGAACAAAATTCAAGCAATTTTTTTTTTGGACAAAATTCAAGAATTTGTCGGGATCGGTTTGTATTTCTACTGGCCCCACCGGCAAACCGATAATCGGACTGAAAATCACCTATTTTTGAATCCCTGTCCTGTCTCTGCCATTGGGTGGTCCGTGATGACTCGCCACCTTTTTGTGCAAAAAAAAGTGTATGATCCACATTTTGAAAGTATATTATGTTGTGTCTACATGCAAAATCTTACCCAAAAAACATAAACAATGCACCATGAGACTATTTACATGCAACGATTTTCTGTTTCTCTAGAACGCCATAGATTTTGATATTGAAAATTTGCATGTATAAAAAATTTGCATACCCCAATTCTACACGGTGTGCCAGCAGGAGGAGCATGTCCCAAACGGCAGCGCCGTCGTCCTGTAGAGTTCGTCGGATGCTCGCCGTTCCTGAGTGGCGCCATACGTGTTAACCCGTGGAACGTGGAGGCAGTGGCGGAGGCCATGCACTCGAGGAGAAGCACGTGAGGCACAGGAACGTTGAGCTTAACATTGTGAAGTTTTTGGTCTAAATAACATTATTAGAAGCGATATTAACAAAAATGACGCTCTCGTAGTCACAATTGCAAAAATGATGCTCTTGTAGTGTCGGTCCATAGCTTGTCCGGCTTGTAGCCGGATGGACGAAACGGCTAATACCGTTTCAAATAGTGCCATTTAGAAAGAAAAAAAAAATCGACATCGTGCAGTGGGGGTGGTCATTCGACGCCGACCTGCACAGCTCGCGCTGCAAGGACCAAGTGAGGATGAGGAGCATCCACATGTTGATGTTCAATTAGGCGGTAGAAACTGGAAAGTGCAGTTTACTATTTTATAGTGCGCATCATACACATTTTGCAAAAAATGTGGCGCAAACAAAAATCACACGTTCTTGTAACGTTTATGATTCAACCAAATAGTCAAAACATTTCTGTGTGTTAATGTTTGCACTGAGTTTTTTAGTTCACACTTGTTTGGAAGTTTTTCTGATATTTTCTCCGTGGATATATGTCCGTTGCACTGTCCATGTGTAGTATATTAGAACATTCTGAAATAATGGCGAATATATCCATACTTCCACAAAGGGGCACTGACCGTCAGATAAATTCCCTTGCCAAAATTCCTCCGTTGGCCTCTTGGATGTCCCCAGACTCCCCACAACTGAACACATAAATGTCATCTTCACGACGTATGATCAATAATAACTTTAGATCCATATAACCTAACGAACCAATAGCGTCAATCATTGTCTCAATACATCAACCTGGAACAAAAGAATTTTTCCGACACACACTTTGATCCGTGTACAGGTTTTACCTTTGATGTGTTTGATGCAATTTAGTATTAATGGTTGTTAAATTTGATAGTTAGTATAATTTGATGGTATTCTAGGCTTCGTGTCAGACTAGGGTGTTACAAGGGCCCTGTCCCGGAATGGCAGTGCTGGTGTCCCCAGTCACGTCTCCACCGGGAAAAATTACATGCAACATAGTTGGCACTGAATTAGCACTTTCTGCTCTTCTACTAGGATTAGAGAACCACCGTAGAAAAAACTATTCTAAAATACACAAAAGGAATTAGTATTGGTGAACCCAATTAGATACAAAATCTTACCATATAAAAAGTATAGCTACAAAAATTTTGTTCCTCTGGAAATGAGTAGTATTAAACACATCCAGAACATTAAAATGAAGGCAGAGCGAGTATATTGCACCAACATACATATCTGGTAATAAGAAAGCACTGAGGGAGTTTAGCAAGATTCAGAGCAAGTATAGTTAGAAAAAGTTCAGACAAAGTACTTAATTCAGACTCAAAATTAGCAACATTCAACTTAACTCTAAAAAGAGTTCAATCAGAAGCAATATACTACTAACCTGTTGCAAAGGGATTGACATGCATGCGAGCGGAGACCACATCATTCATGTGCACCCAGATTGCCCAAGCAATAAGTGCAAACCAGAACTGCACCAACTTCATTTGATTCCGAGAACCACACAGCCATTCATACCATAATGATCCAGGGAGGGGGAAGCCGGACCCGGGCTACCACCCCCAATTCCGGCAGGCCAAGCAGCAGGGGAGCCAGAGGCGTGGCACAGGGGGGGCCGAGCCGAGGGCCAGGGGCGGCGCAGGGAGACGAGCGGGCGCGACCGAGGCGCACAGGCCGGACCACAAGGGCACAAGCGGCGGGCGCAGGGAGTGGCACAGGCGGGCGCGCGGGCACAGCTGGCGGCGGCGGCGGCGCAGGGAGAGCCGGTGCCGGCGGCAGCACCAGAGGGAGGCGGCGCCATTGGAAGTCCGGCTGGAGCCAAGCCACCAGGTGGATGGAGTGGCTGCTGTGGGGATTGGGGACGGATGAAGTGAGTAGGGTTAGCAGGTCATGGACCGACGCGAAGCGAAAAAAGAGGGTGGCAGGAGAAAAAAAGAGCGCGGTAGGCGGAAAAAAAGGCGTGGCTACTGATTAGCTCTGAGTGTCATCTATCTCCCGAGTGTATACAAGACATTTGCACTCGAGACTCTATTTAACCCTATTCAGACCATTGTCTTCCGTCTTCATTTCTTGAGTGTACTATAAAACACTCGGGACCGTCCCGAGTGTTTTCGTGCGAACACTCGGGAAACATGTAGGCACTCGAGAAATAAACAGATTCTAGTAGTGGGAAAGGCATCCCACTGCATGACATCTCTGAAGAGTGAAGATAGACCACAAAAACTGAGATAGAGGATACTTAACAAAACAAGTGATAAGTTGTCTCTACATTCAAAAACTGAGATAGATGATACTTAAAAAACAAGTGAGATGTAGTCTCTACATCCCTACAAAGCAGAGTGTTCAACCCAAGGTGGACCACTGTCTCCTTTTCAGATTCACTTCATTTGAGATACTATCAGATAACAGAAACCAAAAGGGGAATTTCATCCTGTGTGCAATGAACAGATCATATGAGGTGAAGAAAAACATGAATCCTTGAGAAGTTCATAAAGCAATTGAGAAGAGTACCGCTAGAACTTCTCAAGACCCCACCTAATTTCATCTCATAACTATCTAGAAACAACCTGATGAATGAGATATTGAAGCTCATGCCAAACAAAAGTTCACCAGACTCAGATTTCTTCTAAAATTGAATATACATTTGCAAATCAGGACAGGCTTCACTAGCCTTAATATTTGCATCTAGCACTTTGGAATGCAATCGCCCACAAAACATATAAAGATTGCCCCCCACCCCCCCCCCAAAAAAAACACTTCATGCTGCAACCTAAACCCAAAAATCAACTAACACAATCCCAAATTAGAAGATCCAACTAAAACTAACCTCACATTTGAAGAAATCAACTACGCAACAAGTAGATCTAGCAACATAGGAACCTTTAACACTCCAAAGACATTCATTGACACAGATCAAGCAAACCCTAGATACAAAAAGGCCAAAAAAAAAAACGAACCTAAAATCCGGAGAAGACAACACTAGACATGAACAGAACCTCCTAAGGCGAACATCCGTCGGTCGCCGGCCGCCATGAAGCTTCATCTCGACACCAGAAACTATTAATCATCGCGGAATCACCCCTACCACTATGTGGAGACCTCTCCTCTCAGCGCTCTCTCGAAATTTCGGACAAGACGCATAGATGGAGGAATACAAAAAATTTATCGAAATGGACAGCGATAACACGAAATGGACAAAGATAATGGGTGCACGTGGGGGACGGAATCGGATCGGAATCAAAACTAGAAGAAACAAAACCAACCCGCCCCACTAAAACAACACAGATCTGAAAGCGAATCGGGCGGCTAAGAAATCAAATGAAATTTTAGACATTTTCAGGCGACCGTGAAATAGCAAATCCGATCAAAAGAAATCATCGATCTGCATGTGCATCTTTATTTATTTATATTGTTGCGTACATATCTTGAATTCAAACTCTACATTCAATTTTTAAGGAGTAAATTTACAGCATGACTTTCTCGCAAAAAAAAAAATGCAACACGTACGACTTGGTTAAAAACGTAAGATCATCATTGATGTGCATATATAACCCCAAAACAAATCATCATAGGCATTCGATTTTCTTCTTCGTCTTCATGACAACAAATAATCTTGCCCCTGGAGGCATACTACATTTTTAGACGAGATGCGTACTACATTTATACCTACATATAGGGCCCGTCGGCCACTTATTACACAGTTGTTTTAATTCCTGTGGCAGCTCGAGGATCGGTGATGTATCAGTACATCCATTCCTGTGGCAGCGCGAGGAGCTCAGGGTGGTAGGCTCCAAACGCGGTGGCGAATTGTTCCTTCTGCTCCATTGCTGCCGCCATTGCATGCAGCTGCTGCTGCTTCTTCATCATGGCATTGGCCGCATCCATCCTCGGCAGCCGCGGTGGTTTCGCACCTGCATGCATGGGAATTTGTTCAGACTGCCGCGGTGGCCGGAGATGGAAATTAATTACTGCGCGCGGCCGGAAAGACACGGTAGAAATGAATGCTTACCATTGCTGTGAGATTTGAAAACTCTGGGCTCGTACAACTCCGCACGCGGCAAGAACACACCGGTGCCGGTACTCGCCGACGGAGGGTTAGCGCCGGCGCACGGTGCGATTGGCGCAAACCTCGGCAACCGCCGCACGGCACCCGAATCAAAAACGGTGCCGTTCTTCCCGAAACCCGGCGCACGGCGAGCCATTCCTCCGTTGCCGCCATTGGCGACGTGAGCTCTGCTTCCGACACCGTCCATCCCACCACAGCCCTGCCCATCCACGTACGGTAAACCAAATCAAGAACGGAACAGAAAGTTGACCAAACCAAACAGCACGCCAAGCACAGCACACGATCGAGCAACTCATACGTAGCACTATTTACCTGTGAGTGGTTGTACGGTGTGGCCCTCGCCGGGGGCGAGGCGTGTTCCTTTCTCATGCCAGCGAGGCCGAGGATGCCGACGAGGCGCGCGGCGAGTTCCTCGACGACGGCGTGGCTGCGGCGGGCAGCTGAGGGCCGGCCCTCAACGATGCCGATGTCCGCGAAGATCTCCGGCGGCAACAGCCGGTGGACGACGTCGTCCAGCTCCCGCGCACAGTAGTCGGCCATTGCTCGTGCCTTGCAGGGAGAGAGCTCAGAGGGGGCGGGGGGGACGTACGTGCTTGTACGTAGTGGGGGAGGTGGGAGAGGAAAAGGAGGGAGGGGCGCGGTATGCATGGTGAGTGGAGGGGGGTAGGACGCGGGGATCTTATACCTCGCGCAGATGAGGATTGAGAAGTGGGAATGGAACGCGAGTGCTTTTCACACTTTTTCCCCATTTTCCACATTCAAACTTTGGGTTTAATTTGTGTTGGTGAAAAATGTGGTTTATGTGAATGCTAGTAAGTAGCACATGGAATTAATCTTTGGTTGGGATCAGCTGAAACTTCTATGTTTAGAAATTTGCATGTTTAGATCTTCCACATGCGTGTTGTTAAAATAGACAAGTGATTGTTGCACTCGATAATATTCTCATATACGACCCTAGCGGACAATATCGATTATTTTGGTGTTTAGAATGTATGATAATATTTATTCATTGAGTTTCTAGTTCATACTTGCTCCTGAGTTTATCAGCAATGTGCCCATACATATATTGGATTTTTTTAACAACACGTGATTTTAATGGAGAGGCGGTTTTCTTCCAAAAAAACCACACAATTGAATATGGTGAGTGTGGAATGTATTTAGATCCATGGCTATAATTCAGTCGTCTCACCGAAAAAAATGAACACGAAAATCCACGATACTAGTTTGGATATTTTGTTCTTCTTAAATATAGCAAATAAAAATAAATGACATGTTTTTAAACAGTGGTTGCACATTGCCGGGAGATGAATCAAAATTGTCACGTCCATATATAAAGAGATGCGTTCAGGGTGCAGACATCAGACCGTCAAAAGTTGCAATTAATAAACGTACATGATCACATCATACAACCTTATCATATTCATACATCCAATGTATTATTATTCACACACAGCTAACCCCTGTTGATGGTTTGCATGCATTATCTTACCAAATTGTCCTTTTCCTTTTCCCTTTAATGTCTTGAGGTCTAAAATCCAGCACTGAATCTAATTCCAACGAGTATATATGTTTACCTAAGTCCAAGGCAACAAAACGCTTGCCAAATTTTGTTGTGAATTTGGTGCCTGCATGGGCACCACCCCCATTTCTGGAATTAAACTAATTAAACGATGCATAGAAATAATATTTTAGTTTCGGGCAGATTTGTCTCCGAGACTTGCATCATTAAGAATAGAGTTCTTGTGCATTCCGTGCTTAATTTGTATCCTTTTGTAGGGTGATTTTGAATCAAATTAATTACGATCTAGTGTGATCTGACATCGCTCTTTTATTCTCAGTGATCTCTCTACATTTTCGAGCATAGGCACGTATGACCTCAAATTTCTGCTTCCTAAAATTCGTTGGGGGTACTCTTCTCCAACGTTGACCTTGATAGAATGTAGGGCATACCATTTCATGTTTCACCTTACCTCTTGTCTTCTCCAATATGACTACCTCTTGTAGGCACTTTTCTTTTCTTTTCTTTTCTTTTTCTTTTTTTTTGAGGGAAAGTAGGCACCTTTTCTGAGTCGACCGTCCCATCATTGTGTCAGCTTTCACACCGTTGTACCCTGCAATACTCACAAATTTTACCATGAATTTTACTACATTCTATTTCTTTTTTAAAAAAAAAAATCTAGCAATGTATCACGCGCTTTTCACAAATCACAAATTTTCACCAAATCAGTACAAAAGCTTCCATATATACACTCGTTTCGTACTTATGAAAGATGTAATTCCACTTCTAATATACCATTTAAACGCATGGATTATACTTCTTTATCATTTTTCAGTATACTTAAATAACAATTATAAGATACTCCAATGCGATGTGACTAAAAGATTTTCATTGGGGCCATTTGTTTTTTTGCTATATACCATTTTTCATATATATAAAAAGTATATAGACATATTTCGCTATAAAAAGTAGATTTTAATAATAAAAAATTCATGGAACTCACTTTGAGGTATCTTATAATCATTATTGGAGTATACTTTAACAGATAAAGAGATATCATCATACGATTTAAGTGATATATGAGAAATGAGAGTACCATACCATTTTTTACGTGTTTCCAGGTCCAAAGATGTTTGGTTATTTCTTCTCAGCTATTTCGGTTTTATTGCTACTTTTTAGGAGAAAATACAACCATGGTACTAACAAATAACAATCCAAGAGGTCCGTCTAAAAATAAAAATAAAAATCCAAGAGGGTATGAACAATTCTTTACATAGCAAATAATTGGCTATGGAGCCATTTAATTTCCGGAGAGTAAAAAATATTATTCCTATTTTAAGGAATTAAGCTCCTTTTAGTAATTTTCCTAGATAGCTCACTGACAGTTGGGTCCATCCCCTGACAGGTCAATCACCAGAAGCAATAACCGCCAAGCAAACGAACGAGCTGCCACTTAATATTTCTTTTCCATATATATTCTCCGGTATAGAGGGAAAATTGAGGAGCGAATCCACAGGCCACGTCATCCCAAAATCTCGTTGCCGTTGGATTTGGCGTTCCTTTCGTTCGCAGCCGTCCGATTCATTCAGTGTTTTCCTTGCCAGCGAGTCTTCCGCGCAAGGCCGTTTCGACGTCCGTTCGATGCGCTTCTTCCTTCCTTCTTAGCTCTCCGATTCTTCCTCGAGCTTATCGGCAGAGCCTGCCCTCCACCTCGGCGCGGGTGCGCAGTTATTACCGCGCGTCAACGACTTGACTTCACGCTCTAGCGCACGGCTGCTCGTCGTTCCTTTGATCTACTGCATGCGCTTGCCGCCCTTGGATCTGTTGAGGAACCGTCGCTGGCGAGTCCAGTCCGAGCGATTACCTCGTAGACAATATTCAGAATCGTAAGAACAATGCATGAACACAAGAACAGAATAAGAGATTGAACACAGAGATGTAGGGAGACGTCTTGCTTCTCTTTATTCCTTCATTCATCGATCAATCCTTTACAATGAATAGCACCCCCTATTTATAGGCTACGACCCTGCTAGGGTTTGGGATGGGGCGCCCACTAATGGGCCGGCTGCATGGTCAGGCCCATGGTTTCCCAACACTCCCCCTTGGGCACCCATCCTTTATGTCCATGTCTCGTCAAAACTCCATAAAAACCCAGTGGGAATAATTTGGAGAAAGAGTACATGATATACGTTCTGCTGTGATGCACGAATTGCCTCATTAAAAACCTTAGCCGAGAAACTTCAGGAAAACTCGTGAAGGGAAAAAGAGTACAATCCACTCAATTTTATTTAATCTTCTAGATTTATTCTTTGGGTACTCGATCTTCATGATCAAGCTTTAATAATGAGTTCGTGAAGGTTCTCCCCCTGAATTCTGCACTTCTCTAAGTCTCATCATTCCAATTCACATATGCATCTTTCAAAGTTAGACGCTGGAAGTGACTTAGTGAATAAATCTGCAAGATTCTCACATGACTTAGTATGCAGTTCTTTAAATACGTTCATCTTTTGCAATTCATGAGCATAGAAGAACTTGGGGTTGATATGCTTTGTGAGAGGATTCTTCACATAACCCATCAGTACTTGTGCAACACAAGCTGCATTTATCTTCATAGATAATAGTGGGGGTTAGTGCGGCATTCAATCCACATGACTGCTGGATGTGGTGAATCATCTGCCGAAGCCAAGCACATTTTCGTGAGGCCTCGTATAATGCTATTATTTCCGGGTGGTTCGTCGAAGTCAATACAAGACTCTGCTTAGACGATTTTTATGGAATTGCAGTTCCACCACATATGAATTCATAGCATGTTTGCAATTTGGTTGTATGCGGGTCCTACAGGTACCCGTCATCTGCATTGCCATTCATAGTTAGGTCTTGGTTCTTTCTATAGAACAGACCAAGTTCTTTGCTTCCTTAGAGGTATCGGAAGATGTCCTTCATTTCCTGTCAATGCCTTTGGTAGGTTCTGCACTATACCTTGCTGGTAGGTTCCCGGCAAATACAATGTCCGGTCTAGTACAGTTTGTTCAATACATGAGTGTTTCTATCACACTTAAGTATGGGAATTCCGGTCCCAAGACTTCCTCCCCCTCTTTTCTAGGTCTGTACGAGTCTTTGTCTTGCTGCAAAGATCTCCCGACCATTGGCACTTTCAAAGGGTATGCCTTTTCAAAGTCAAACCTTTCTAACACCTTCTGAGTGTAGGTTGACTGATGTACTAATATCCCTTCAGGGGCATGCCCAAGCTGCAAGCCTAGGCAATATTTGGTTTTCACCCAAATCTTTCATTTCGAACTCCGACTCCAGGTAAGAGCTTACTTTCCTAATATCCTTCAGGGTTCCGATGATATTCAGATCATCTTTATACTCTAAGATTATACAAAATTCATTCTAGGATCGTTGTATAAATACACAGAGATTATTCTCATTTGTTCGTGTAGCCTTTCTTGCATAGAAAGTCGCTTCAAGCGATTATACCACATTCTGCCTGATTGCTTAAGTTCGTACAATGACTTTCTGAGTTTCACACTGTACATATTTCTATTTGCACTATCTTGGTTCGGGACAGGGATACATTCAGGTATCTTCATATAAATGTCCGAATCCAATATTTCATAAAGGTATGCTAGTACCCTATCCATCAATTTCACTTCTAACTTCAAGTTCACTGCCATTGAGATACATATTTAAAAGGGAGTTCCGCCCATGACTAGGGAATAGGTTTATTCATAATCATCTTCTGGATGTCCAGTGAAACCTTGTACAACGAGCCTTGCTTATTTTCATTTCTCTTTCGAACAAATACCCACTTATACCCTACGGGGTGCACAAGGGGGAGACGTGCGGCTTACAGGCCCAAACGTCTTTCTTTTATTCGAAGAGAATAATTCAGTTTCTATTGCCTTCTCCCAATCTTCTCAATCTGATCTTTTCTTTCATTCAATGACGACTGAGCTCGAATCAAGATTGATGATTGTGGCAAGTTTCTTTGCAAAGTAAATGTCGACATTGGCTGTTGTCATATTCAAAGATTCTCCCGAGGTCATAAATTTTATAGCTATTTCTTCAAGGGGCGATTCTTCTAATGCTTCTACTTGCTCACTGTTGCTTCCAATTGCGGGGCAAGTCCCTTTAGTTTTTCAGCTCCGATGTGTGCGCACACATCCATGCTGATGTCTCCCTTCATGGGGATGTTCAATTCCGGTACGCCTTTTCTGAAGGTTCCATACCGGTACCAGGTCTCAACTGGCTCCCCTTCTGGTTCTGGGGCACTTCGGTGATCGGCTATGTCAAGTCCTTCTTATCCTTTTTCACCAGGCGTCCCCGGTTACTTCGGATTCGAGGGACCGGAGTTCTCGTCCTTTTATTCTGAGGCCTTTGGACGGGATTAGGGATACCTTCATTGGTATTTCAACCCTCTCCGGTGCATTGCTTGCAGGCAAATGCGACTTGGTCACGCCCTTCAAATCACTAAAATGGTGTGGCAGTTGATTCGCTAATGCTTGCAAATCAATTATCTTCTGGACTTCAATTATCTTCTAGACTTCAATTCAATTATCTTCTGGACTGCAATTATCTTCTGGACTTCTCTCTTTGCTTCACTAGTACGCGGGTCATATGCATAGATTTCAATTATCTTCTGGACTTCAATTGTCTTCTAGACTTCAATTATTTCTCGACATTATTATCAAGGGTTGATTTCCTCCCCCCTAATGACGGGAAACTAATCTCATCTGATATACTATCAGCGAATCGGGCATTGTGCAAATCTCCAGTCATAGGGTCCAAACACTTGATTATGGATGCTGTCTCATAACCAATGTATATTCCAGACTTTCGGAGAAGACCCATTGCAGTTCACTGCGGTGATGGTATAGGTACATAAACCTTACGACCAAACCTGCGAAGATGAGTAGTTTTCGGTGCTGACCCTTGCGCTAGTTGCATAGGTGGATGGATGTTATAGGCCGACGGTCTAAAATTGATGAGAGCTGCTGCGAGCAGGACTGCGTGTCCCCAACATGTAGTTGGCAAATTACAATTCTTCAAAGTTCTGCTAGTCCATTCTGGGTGTGGACATGCGGTACATAATGCTCAACTTTTAATTCCCATTTTCATGCAATAATCATCAAATGCTTTCGTAGTAAGTTCTCCAGCGTTGTCCATTCAGGTGGACTTCTCATGATGATAAGGGAAAATATTTCTAATTTAATTATCTGCGAGATTTAGCTATGCAAAAGCATGATTTCTCGTAGACAATAAACATATGTGCGACCATTCCGAGGAAGCATCGATGAGCACCATAAAATACCTAAAATGACCCTTACAGGGGCTGTATAGGACCGCAAATATCTCCCTAGATACGGTCCAGGAATGTAGGGACTTCATTCTTCGCTTTCAGAGCAAAAAGGTCTAATAATTAATTTCCCAGTGGCACATACAGGGCACACAAAATCTTCCTGATTCGGAAAATTATTTATATTCATATTATGTCCCTGTGAATTGTTAATTACATTTCTCATCATCCTAAGACCTAGGCATAATCTATCATGCCAGAGATAGGTAAGTTCAGAGCTTCTAAATACGGTTTCAAGGCAGTATAGGCTGCAGATGCCTTAATATTAGTGTAGTATAGCCCAGTTTTATATGAAGGAAGACATTCTAATGTTATTTTTCACTTTCTTCACGCTTTGTAATAAGCAGGTATGCTGTACCATACTCTTCTTCAGTCTCTACGTGGAAACTGTTAGCGCAAATATCCTTGAGAGTTCTAGTCGATTCTGGGTACAACAAGTCTTCTTCAATGATCAAAGTTGTGCCCATTGGGAGTATAATTGTGGCCCTTCCTGAGCCTATTATACAAGTATCGCTGCCTGCGATTGTCGTAAGACTACCAGCATTCTTGCTGATCGACTGGAAAAATTTCTATTTCTCTCAGGATGGTTTTCATTGTGCCGCCACATGCTAAGCACACTTCCTCTATAGGGCGCCACACGCGTTCTAATATAATGTACTTTATTAATATGTAGCAGAAAGCAAGCAACACATAAATAAAATACTTCAGATATCAGAACGTAACTTGCTATTATAAAGACGGGAAAATAAGTCTTGCAGGACTCATAATAAGAATTTAATGCTTTGCTCTCCTAGAGCTTGCAACCATTATTCAATAATTCAAAATTCTGCTTAAATTACAGACTGCAAGTTTCTATAAAAGGTCTGAGTGCAATGCGTGCACTGGATCTAATAGGCGAAGTATTCAGGAACTTCTGCCTAAATCGGCTCCATGCGCAATCTTCTCCTCTTGGGCAGCTACGGCTGTGGCCTCTGCGATGTCCAAAGGAGGGATGATGGGGTCTCTCGGGCTGTTCACATTCATAAGTGCGACTAATGGATGTGGATCCTCTGTGCTGCAATGGCGGTATGCCTCATGCTATCATTTGCCCTTCTTCTTAGACTGTAAAGCATCAATAATGTGCGACGCACGACCTTACCCTTCTTGCTCCTCTCATTTGTGAGAGGCTTCATCACCTTGTAGCTGCTAGCAGTGGCTTCATGGCCAACATTGCTACTAGGTGGCTGCAAGATGAAGTTCTTTCCTAGAACATCACCTTGAGCTTCCACAACTTGCATGATGTCAATTAATTCGGCATACTTCATGTAGCCGTCTTGATGATAGTTGCGTACGGATTGTACCGCATTCGGGGTGAAAGGTAGCGAGGGTCTTCCCAATCGTCTGCTCATCCGTGATCACATTACCACGAATTGAGACCGATATAAATTCTATACAAATTCGCCATCTTGGTCGATTCTTGAATTCTGATTCGTGATGCCAGTCATCTTCATATTCATGCAAAAAGTTCAAAGGATTACTGCTGGTAATCTGCATAAAATGGTTGCAAAATTCTCACAATACTCTTCGAACTCCAGGTTCGTGTTCCCGTATTTTTATATGCATTTTTCATGATTTACTGCTATTTCCAGTTATTAAAAGCAATATAAACAATCACAGATAATCAAAACAGTAAATACAGTAAATAAATTGCATAGAAATAACAATAACAAAGTTAAACATACTTCAAAGTTCAAAAATATACAAAAATTTGGATTCTCGAGGCCATTTTCTGCTGGGAAAATGACTTTCAGCAAAATCTGCAACTTTCAGGGGTTAACATGCAAAAATTTCAGTTTTGAGAAAATTTTGTGTAATTTTTTCAATTTTTGAAGGGTTATTCTGCAAGAATTCCTTTTCCAAAAAAAATTTCCTCATAATTTGCTGAATTTAGGAGGGTTTATATGCAAAATTTGGGATTTAATTATTCTATTTCCCGTTTTTTTTTCACCCCCAATTTTTTTTTCATGTCGTGCCATTTCCTTGGCCCATTTGGCATGCTACAGCTTCGGCCTGCATGGCCTTGGCCTTGGCTTGCTTTGGCCCATACGTGGCCCGTTTCAAAAAAAAAAAGGTGTTCGGGGACGAGGGTTTCCCCATCCCTGTTTGCGAGAGGTGGCGGCGCGCAATGCTTTGAGCGCATGCGTGGCTCGATGGCGCAGCATCGTGCGGCCATGCAGGGCGCAAGCCGGAGGCGCGGCACTGCGGCGGTAGTACTCTCGCGTGCCTGCGCAAGGCAAGGCTGAGCAGCACGTCAGGCCAGGGGCCGACGGCGGGTGCGAGCTCCACGCGCGGCGCGGCGGGGAGCCGATCGTGGTGGCGGCGCCGCGGGCGGTCAGCGGGAGTGGGGGAGTGGGGCGCGACGGGGCGCGGCGAGGCCGGCTTCTTTTGCTCCCCTTTTTTTCGAGTGATGCATGGCCGGTGGTCACGAGAGCGCGGCGGCGCGCTACGGGCGCGGTCAAGGGCGTCGCGGTGCCGGCGGTTCGGGCGCTTCAAGCGCAGCGGGGAGGCCTTCGGCGCTACGAGCGCGCAGCAGGGAGCCCGTGTGGGGCGACGGCTTCGTGCCGGTCATGGTGGCGGCTTATAGCTCCAGGCCGGCGCGCACGGCGCATGCATGCGTGCGTTTGATATTTATGTGATGCAGTTGTTCCTGCTATGGATGCTATTCATGCAATGTATACTGTTCATGTATACAATACAATGTGATGTGATACAAGATTGCAATGGAGGCGCGGTTTCATGCCGTCATGTGCGTGCTTGCCGCGTGCTAGCGGCGTGGCACTGTCGTTGCCTCCGTGGCGAGACGTGATGGCGGACTATGCCGACCGGTAACGTGTCGCGGAGGTAGTGACAGCCGCTTACAGGCGGTGCCGTGCACATGATGCCTTTCATGCGATTGCATCTACTACCTACGGTACAATCATCATCTACTCTTTCATGCAATCCACCGATCGGCTTGGCCGGCGACTTCAAGTCGGCTCGCGGTAGATTAGAGCGGATTTGCACCGTAGGAAACCAATCTAGAAAGCCAAATTTGCAGAATTGAAAGCAATCTAGAAAACGATTCAATCTACGAGTGTCGTTCATCGACGGTTACCTTTTCGATGCGAGGAGAGTCGATCGTGCTGATAACGTGTTGAGGAACCGTCGCTGGCGAGTCCAGTCCGAGCGATTACCTCGTAGACAATATTCAGAATCGTAAGAACAATGCATGAACACAAGAACAGAATAAGAGATTGAACACAGAGATGTAGGGGGACGTCTTGCTTCTCTTTATTCCTTCATTCATCGATCAATCCTTTACAATGAATAGCACCCCCTATTTATAGGCTACGACCCTGCTAGGGTTTGGGATGGGGCGCCCACTAATGGGCCGACTGCATGGTCAGGCCCATGGTTTCCCAACAGGATCAAACCGAGCGATGTGGTCGCGACGGCCTTCTCCGCCTTGGTTGCTGCGTGCCCAAGGGCGCATGTTGCTTCGCATGATTGAACGCGCACCGGGCTACTAGTATATATAATCACACAGGAGATCAATCTCAATTCCCAAGCTCATCCATCGATCAGATTAATCAATAAGTTAAGCTCATAGATTAATCTCAATTCTCAAGCTATTTTTGCCACCATTTCGATTGATCCCCTCACATCACATGCATAGTCACCTCTCATGCATGGTGTAACCGGGACCGTGGAAAACTATCGGCGAAATTTCGCTAGTGTACCGGTGTTATTGGTGTGGTCGATAAAATTTCATATCGAGCAAAAAAACTCGTATTTAGCTAATTTTCATCTAAATTTAAATTTCAATTCAAAAATTAGATAAATTTCATCTTTACATATGAAAAATTAAAATTTCAATTCAAAAGTTTCATCTGAAATTTTGCCAAAATATCTGGTAACCATCGGTTACCGATTCTATTGGTGGGGTCCGATAAAATTTCTAAAACGTTACAATTTTCCCTGACCAAGACTCGATCCGGGCAGCCATGCTACAGTATGGCAGTGGCGTGCATAAAGGAGTACTTTGAGATGCAATATGGATGCATGCATAAAGGAGTACTTTGAGATCCCGTGGGCGAACCTGCGCACCATTGTGGACCCGGTGGAGGTGGAGCGCACGATGATCCCGCACTCCGACTACCTCATGCATGCAAAGATGGCCACCGCCTTGGTGGTCGGCATCGACGACTCCGGCATCACCTCTGTCGAACACACTGTCACCTACGACTGGTGGAGCTCGGCCAGGCTCGAGAAGCGCGTGGATCGGCTCGAGATGTTCCAGCAGACAGGGAGCGAATCGACTCCTCCAAGTAGGTCCTGAACTCCTAATCATCGGGAGGCATCGATGTGGAGCTCGCGGCAGAGATCGTGATGGACAGCCCAAATGTTGGATCTTTTCTTATGGGGTGGCAAGGAAACAGAGCAAGAACAGAGTAGCAGTATTCTCAACTCAAGTACATATATTATTCTCTTGAGCTTACAAGCTAATTGTACATAGATGACTCTAGTCTATTTATAGAATTTTTACAAACCAACATTAGCAACCGACTTAACACGAAATAATATTACTTAACTGTCTCACAGCTAACATCTAGCCTTGAGCTAGCATTCTCTACCACCAGTGACCAAGGATTTATCTAATACAAGGACAACTCAAAGATTTTATCTTTTACAGCTGTCGACTAATGTTTGTGTTCACATAAGACTAACAAAGTAACAGCTAGATAAAGTTGCTACAAGGTTCCACTATTGACATGCATGTAGTTTAAATGCAACAAGATTATAAACAACATTCACTCCTTTAATCTTGTTGCTTCTTCTTCACTTCTTGCACCCTGATTTTCTAGCGCATCTCTAGAAACATCACATGTCCAAGTGGCTTGGTTAATACGTCGGTGAGCTGATCATCAGTCTTCATGTATTCTACTACTATCTTGCCGCTCTCAACACATTCACGGATGAAGTGATAACGTATGTCAATGTGCTTGCTTCTGTCATGATGAACGAGATTCTTGCAAAGGGAAATTGCATAATTATTGTCCACCGTCAATGTGACTTTACTCAGTTCTTTGTTCTTCATGTTACTCATCAATTGACTGAGCCAGATGCCTTGACACGCAGCCGTTGTAGCAGCGATGTACTCTGCTTCACATGATGACAACGTCACTACCTTATGTCTCTGTGACACCCAAGTGATCGGGCTTGAATCAAGGAAATATACAATGCCTGTAGTACTCTTCCGATCATCAACATCTTCGGCCAGGTCACTATCGTTGTACCTGACCAGATGTGATTGCTTCTCGCCTCTCCTTACATAGTGACAACCAAAGCTCAAGGTGCCACCTACATATCTCAGTATGTGCTTTATGACTACCCACTACTACAATACAGGTCATACCGGACGCCTCATCACAGACGGTTCCAAAGGAGCCGTCTGTGTTAAACTTATACAGACGGTTCCTTTTGGAACCGTCTGTGATAGCTACTCAACACAGACGGTTCTTATTAGGAACCGTCTGTGAATTATCACAGACGGTTCCTAATAAGAACCGTCTGTGGTATCACAGACGGTTAATTCTACAAACCGTCTGTGTAGTATCACAGACGGTTGGTAATCAGAACCGTCTGTGATACTGACGCCTCATCACAGACGGTTCCAAAGGAGCCGTCTGTGTTGAACTTTTACAGACGGTTACATTTGGAACCGTCTGTGATAGTGACTTATCACAGACGGTTCTTTTACAAACCGTCTGTCATATAATTAAACAAAAAGATTAAGAAAAGATCACACGTCGCTGACATAATTAAACAAAAAGATTAAACCGTCTCTGATATAATTAAACAAAAAGATTAAGAAAAGATAACAGTCTTCAAAAGGTAGAAACCGAAAAATTTGTAAATAAAGTCTTTCTCGTGACGGAGGTAAGCTGCTATCTCCGTCTTCAATACTTCATAGGCGACGGCGTCGGCATCGGACGGTTCCTGATCAGTAGTGAACGAAGCCCGAAATGCGTCCACCCGCTAACGCGCTCGTTCGAGTGTCTCCTCAAGACCATCGTACTGTAGAATCAAGAAGTATTGAGCCCATAGCCTCTCTTCCCTTGCTTCAGGGGTCTCGGCCTGATGGATTCGGTCGCTTGCTGCCTCGATAACGCAGTCCAAGTCACGGCAAGCCTCTTGGAGATGTGCAACCTCATTTTGGAGGATCACGTCGACGACACGATAAACTCGCCGAAAGTGGGAGATCACCCGGAAGACACGGTGGAGGAGGATGTCAAGACGACGAAAGGTGGCCGTCACCTACTCCGGCAAATTCTCGGTCGGCAGAGGAGTGAAGACACTGTTGAAACAGTGTTCTTCTACAGCACGGTTCAGCGCACAGCGAGAGAGGTGCTCGTACAGTGCGGCCAGGAAGGCTATCAATGCCGGCGACAAGGAAGAGGCGGCCATTTCTGTTTTCTTATTAGTGTGTGGGATGATCATCTTCAATGGCGGATGATCCTTTTATATAAAACAAGGAATAAATTCAAAGCGTGGGACAAAAAGACGCAAATCATCGGGAGCTGTAGCGATGGTGAGATGAAGAGACATATCGCGCGGGAGACGAAGAGGTAGGAAATATCACAGACGGTTCTATCGTGGAACCGTCTGTAACCATAATATCACAGACGGTTCTTTAATAGAGCCGTCTGTGATACTAGTATATTACAGACGGTTCTATATTCAACCGTCTGTGATATAGTCCACATCACGATTTGTTATATTTACAAACCGCTCGTGATATGATCAAGTATCACGAGCGGTTCAATTTTAGAACCGTCAGAATATACTAGTATCACGATGGCTCTATTAAAGAACCGTCGTGATATTATGGTTACGACGATTCCACGATAGAACCGCTCGTGATATTATCATCACGACGGTTCCAAAGGAGAACCGTGCTCGATATTTCCTACCTCTTCGTCTCCGCGCGATATGTCTCTTCATCTCACCATCGCACAACCGCCGACTCTTCGCCTCGCACGCCAGTTACTCCTAGTTCTTTATAAGACAGAATTAATAATTTACCGAAGATTAAACTCCCATTGCTCTTCGTCTCACGGTTTTGAGTACGTCACGCGCAACAATCGCCAAGGTGAGCATGCGAGCATGATGGCGGCACCAAGGCGAGGAGGTCGGTGATCGCCGCTCTTTCTCATGATGTCGCTGCCGACATCGTCGGCGTGTGGCGCGAGCTCTCCTCACCCATGGAGGACCTATGCAGCCTACGATTAACGTACGTACATATTTATACCTACAAAATACGTGCGTACATACTACTATTTATTCTAACATCTTGACTTTCGTATGTACGTATATTGAGTTGCAAGGCCTTGTACAAGGTGTCCAAGGCACGCGCGTGGGGCGCGTGGCGCTGAGCGAGGGAGGCGATGAAGTGGCAGACAACGAGCGCTACCTCGCATGCGTCAACCACCGCCGGCGCGCAACCCGGGGCTTGTTTCATCGCCGGCCTCGGGCTTGTCTTCGCGCCCAAGACATGCAACGCGCCTCATGTTCCTTGAACGGCGGCCGTGGCGGCCACAAGGCCGCGGCCTCGTGCTCGGTCTCCTCCTCTACACGGCCGGCGAGACGCGCAACGTTGGGAAGCACTACATCAGCCAGGTCGAGGATGAGCCGACCGTCGACGGGTGCGAGACGGCCAAGACCAACTGGGAGTGCAGGCGGTGCTAGAGGCTCGCCGCGGACATGGTCCAGGCGGCGGCGTGGGGGAAGAAGGCCGGGCCACTGGGCCGGGTGTGGGCATTGTCGGAGGATGGCCACCGGTGCACGAGCACTGACTGCGGTGTGGAAGGGTGGGACGACTACGTCGTCTTCAGCGACGGCATCGCAGGATTAGGCATGAGTATACCAGTTTCTTTGCAAAGGTGTTGGACTATTTGCTATAAAATTTTAGTTTTTTAGGTTTCTAGAAAGGTGGTACAGCTGGACTATTTTCCAAATTAAATGAATTTTTAATGCACCAAAATATACGGTCCACAAGGACAGGAGCGATTACAATTCCACGTTGATATCAAAATATACGTACGACAGATTACAAGTTCATAACACATGATGTTATGGAATAAATTAATTACAATGGAGTAATTTCTTAATTAAAATATAGTCCTTCATGATGATCGACGCGCATAGAGCTAGCTTCCTCGCTGGGTTCTTCCTCGAGCCTGATGCCGTCTCCGAAAGGAGGCAACTCGTCAAATTGATTGTATTCTTCCTCGTCCACTATATTCTCAACTCCGACAATCCTTCTTTTTCCATGAAGAACTACGTGACGCTTTTTATTTGCCGGGTCGGTTACATAGAAGACTTGAACAACTTGGTTAGCCAGTACGAATGGTTCGTCTTTGTATCCGACATGATCGAGGTCCACGGTAGTGACGCTATACTTGTCGACCTTCACTTGTGGGAGATGGACCCAACGGCACCGAAATAGGGGGATGTTGAAAAGCACGTAGTCGAGCTCCCATATCTCCTCTATTTGCCCATAGTACGAGCTCCTCAGCCCATCGGTACTGAATGCATCTATGCGGACACCGCTGTTCTGGACTGTGCTCTTCCTATCCTGAGATACCGTATAAAATGTGTACCCATTTATGTCATATCCTTGCCATGTGACAATTGTAAATTGTGGCCCTTTTGCCAACCATAGCGGCAGATCATCACTTGATGACCTCCACCATGATTCGCACCTTTAACCATTCGTTGAATCGACGGTTGTGCTCTCGTGATCCAAACCTCCGACCGTCCGGATTACATTGGCGTACCATGTCTTTGTGCTCTTCGATGTACGGGGACACTTGGGTCATGTGTTGCAAGACGTTGAAATGGGCTTGAGCGTGCGTATCGGATCGGGGTGATTGATTTCCTTCGATGGTCCCGATACCATCCAGCCTTCCCTCATGACGAGATAGAGGCACACCTATCGGTTCCACCTGAGCCATGTAGTCGACGCAGAACTCAATGACCTCTTCGGTTGCATAACCTTCGATGATGCTGCCCTCCAGTCGAGATCGATTCCGTACGTAGGACTTGAGAATTCCCATATACCTCTCGAACGGGTACATATGACGTAGGAACACAGGACCACATATCTTTATCTCTTTCACAAGATGAACAATGAGATGGACCATGATATCAAAAAATGACAGAGGGAAATATATCTCAAGTTAACATAGAGTCGTCACCACCTCGGCCTGTAGAGCATCTAGTCCTTCGAGATCGATGACCTTCTGAGCAATTGAGTTGAAGAAATAACACAGCCTCAAGATTGCCACTCGGACCTTGTTCGGCAAGATACCCCTAATTGCAACAGGAAGCATTTGTGTCATCAGCACATGACAATCATGAGACTTCATACCAATTAATTTCAAATCTTGTATAGAAACAAGTTTCTTAATGTTAGCGGAGTAACCAGACGGGACTTTGACACCATGCAAGCTTTGGCACAATTCATTTCTCTCGGCCTTGGACATAGTGTAGCAAGCTGGTGGAAGGTATGTTTGTCCTTTATCGGTCTCTTTCCATTAAAGAACCGTCTGTGATATCCTCCATATCAAAGACGGTTATTTAATGGAACCGTCTGTGATATCTTATCACAGACGGTGCTTTAATAGAGTCGTCTGTGATATCCTTTTTATAAAAAAGCGCACTGCTAGGGTTTTGCTCTTTACTCGTCACTTCCTTTCCTGCGCCCCTTAGACTCTCGCGCGCTCTCTCGGCTCCTCTAGGGTTCGCCCGTTCACCTCCTCGGTCGTAAGACCCGACGTCGCCGCCCCTTCATCGACGACGCTGCCTCCGCTCGACGCTGCCTCCTCCCGTGTCGGCCTCCTCCTCTGCACCGCCTCCTCCTGCGCGGCCTCCTCCCGCGCCGTCCTCCCCCCGCACCGGCCTCCTCTCGGCGCCGTCCTCCTCCCCGCGCGTCCTCCTCCCCGCGCCTCCCTCCTCCCCGCGTCGGCCTCCTCCCCTGCACTGGCCTCCTCCTTGCACCGTGAGTTGTTGTGCGGCATCCACTCTGTGAGTATTCCTCTCTGTGAGTACTAAAGATATTGCAAATTGATCAGTGGGCTTTGTTGACATGCTCTGTGATGAACTTTGTCTTATACTGAGATTGAATGTGATAGTTAGTTGATTCTTGAGCTCTATTGTATTACTTGCTACATCAATTTGATATACTTATTAATTTCTAACTTTCGGTTGAATGCTAGTTATCACAGACGGTTGAATGCTATTGTCAATTTGATATATTTATTAGTTCATTCTTGAGCTCTATTGTATTGACGAACCGTCTGTGATGTGACTTTGATAATATGTGAACCGAAATTGATCGGTGGGGCTTTGTTGACATGCTCGTGATGAACTTTTGTCTTATATCGAGATTGAATGTGATAGTTAAAATCATTTTCGTAATGATTGAGATCATTTGACGCTAAGCAAAGTCTCATTTAGAGCTCATAGTTTGAATTTATACTATCATATTCATTTAATGAAGAGTATAGACAATAGGATTGAGATGGCAAAGACTTGTTCTTTCGCAACTCTCCTTCCGAGAGCACAAACTACCATCAATCCTTCTTTATATATTACATTTGTGCATCATTTTCGTTAAGTTGAGTACATCCGCTTGAATCTGTCGGTTAGAGCTTACGATATTGCTTCGTGCATATATAGATAGCAAGTAGCGACATGGCGTCCGCACCGTCTTCGCGCGTCATCGACGTCGCCGAATCGCGCCCGGATCTCCAAGGAAAGTGGTACGACGCGAGATGGCGAGGAACATCGAAAATTCCTCCGTGCCTAATGACCGCCACGAGGTCAATGCCAATGGGATCCCCGTGAGTCCCTCCAAAGCGTGGCGAGATTCCGCACCGTGTGGGATACTTGGAAGGAACGGGTCCCCATCACCACACCGAGCCGACACCGTGGTCGGATGTTCGAGACGCCACCGTGGGGCGGTTTTAAAATCGCTCACTTTCCCAACCGCAGACTTGGCGCGTGGAACGGCAGCGTTGCTCGATCGGAAGGCGTGGAGGACCTTCAAGAGCGTGCTTGTCACAAACGTGAACACGGTCGAACGCCCTTCACGGCGATAAATTCTTGTCGCGTGATATATGGGACGCCTTTGTGCAAATGAAGACGACGCCCAAATTTCTTGAGGAAAGTGCGACGCACAAGGCTCTCCAGACACTGAACACTCACCCCCACAAACTCGGCACCGCTGGGTACGCGGGTAAAACCGCGCAATGGGCGGCGGAGGACGAGAACGCAATAAGGCCATTTGCTGAGATCACAGACGAGCGCGCTCTCTCTTGGTTAAGAGCGAGGGCATCAGTCACGTCTTCGGGCGAAATCTCTTTCACAAACCCGACATCGATGTGGCCAACCGTGTGGTAGATATGTCTTCGAACTACCTAGTTGTTAATAAGTCCATAACTTCATAATGTCTATAATAACATGATGACCTCTTGCAGCAAGAATTGAGTTCCGCATGTTCCGAAAGCTCCTTCCAAGCAGACATGGAGAAGGATATACTATCTATGGCTCGGGAAACAAGGAGCACCCGGTCGCACACGAGGCAAAGGGGTTAACGATCTTGGAGGGATGGATTCCCAGACGACTACTACACGTATAGGAGCAGGAAGAGATCCAATGCCGAGTACGACACAGAGTTGGAACATGTGCTTACTACAAAATTTGAAGGAAGAGAACAGGTGCTTACTGCAAAATTTGAAGAAAAGATAGCAAGATTGCAGGACCAAGTGAATCAACTCCTACTCCTCAACCAGTCGCAAGCCGCCCCCGTTGTTTTGGGAGCCAATCCTCCTCAACATCGGAGTAGCGTTGCGTCCACGCAAAATTATGAACATGATGACGTCCAATTACCTATCGACGACATCAAGGTAATGTACATCTCTGGAATGCTCCAAAGATAGACCTATAGGACGCCTTAGCTAATTGCGTATCGTTTTATAGGAGCTGACGCACTGCACGCTCCAAGTGAGGATGGTTGGGATGTCTATTGAGGCTGGGCGTGGGGTGACGTATCCATGCATGGAAGGGATAATGCAGCACGGTGCCCAAGTGGCGCAGGGTTACGCCAGGGTCCAGGTGGACATGGTACATGACAATTTTAAGGCCGTCCCGTTGGAGATTCGCCCGAACGACGACATCAGAATACTAGGGGATGCCGTGTACAGTTTTATCCAGTGGCCCAAGAAGGACATCGCCCTGGACCATGCAGTGCCGCCTCAACCTTTGATGACTCCACCCCAACCATCTCAACACGACCATGCCTCTCCAACAGGACCCAAGAAGAACATCGCCCTGGACCCTGCAGTGCCGCCTCAACCTCTGGTGACTCTACCCCAACCATATCGGCATGACCATGCCTCTCCAACAGGACCCTCTATGACTACACCTCAACCTTCGCTTGAGAAGCCCACCTCATCGGTTCCCGTGGAGAAGACACCGAAAGAACAAGAAAAGCGTGCCGCCGTTTCGGTTCCCGAGTCGTCTCATAGGAGGACGCGTAGCGGGCAAGTCGTTCAGGACAAATCGAAATCGAAGAACATTAAGGCGCTTCCCCCTCCTAACCCTAAGAAATACTCTTTCGGAAGTCCGTTGGCGACCACCGCAGTATTGGCCTACGCTGGATTAGGTTGTCAGAGTTTGCATACCGTACTTGCACAAGACCAAAGAGAAAGGGTGCTGATGGAATCACCGCCGATACACGAGGACTATTTCTCAACGAGCCCCCTTCATCGTGAGGCTTCACGACTTATTCGACCTATTCAACCTCAAAGCCCTCGATGCCTCACTTCTACGATGCTGGACACTGTAAGTGTGTACAATCAAGTTCTACATTCACGTAATACCGAATATAACAACTCATTGCTCATGTATAGATACATGATTAAAAATTCCCGGCGATTGAAAGAACCGGTGGGTTTCCTCGACCCACACGTGGTCTCTGAGCAAACCATCTTGGCAGACGCATCCTACGTCGAGAAATACATAACGACAGGATTGCTTGCTCAAAACGACAAGGACTACATAATGGTGCCCTACAACCAGAAGTAAGTGCTTCACTACTTGCTATACAAATTTCATTTGTTCTTTATACGCAGCACGAACTTAGGTTTAATGACTCAAGCGACATACATAAGTAGGCACCACTGGGTCCTTTTAGTCATTATACCAAAGAGGAACCAGGTACTATACCTTGATTCCTTAATGAAAAAAGGCCACGACTTCACCCTTGTGCGAGGAGTACTCGACAGGTGTGCTTATTTCCTCCATACATAACTCTATTGTAGTCTTCCTTCGTTTGAAATGGCCGAGGTTAACTTTTTGGAAACATGTAGGTCGTTCATCTCCTATATTTCCGAGGGAGGGCTATACAAGGGAACGAACACCACATTTAATCACAGGACGCGATTTCCGGTACGTGCTACAACACAATAATTCTATCATACTGTAATAATGCATCTCGAATCGACTATACCTATATATGTAATTCTATTTTTGCGTTGTCACAAGAAAAAGCGTAAGAATGTGCATTCTACGTTTGCCATCATATGCAGATTCTCATGAGTGCTAAGTTGGAGGATCCCGAGGTTGGTCAATCTCGCAATAATTATTTCCTAATTATAAATTTACATATATATATATGCTTACTACTTCACTGTTGCTAGCTATAGATCTTCAATATAGATTCACTTGTTCAGAGAGAGATCTCGGATGTTCGAGGGAAGCTCTGCACCTTCATCATGATGGATATCATTAGCGCCAACGGAGAGTTTCACTACTCCAACACCGCTGAACGACCTTGAATGATTCATTAATGTAATTCACTTTGAATAGTTGTAATTCAATTGTAACTCCTGAGGCTAGCCAATATTTGATACATATTCGTATCGAATTGATTTTGAGTTAAATGATCACTTTGAGTGTCAATGATTGATTCATCTGTAATGTATCTATTTTCTGTCTGCTTGTTTTCAGAGGGCATGGCTAGCAATTCCTGAGGCTAGCCAAAATCAAAATTAAATTAGTTATGCTGAAAGAGCTATCACAGACGGTTCATAACTATTGCCGTCTGTGATAGATGGATATCACAGACGGTTCGTAAATATAGCCGTCTGTGATATATGGATATCACAGACGGGTCATAATTAGCACCGTCTGAAATATCCACATATATCACAGACGGCTATATTTACGAACCGTCTGTGATATCCATACGGTTCGTAAATATAGCCATCTGTGATATATGGATATCACAGACGGTTGTTCATTAGAACCGTCTGTGTTGTTACTTATCACAGACGGTTAAAAAACCGTCTGTGATAACCGCCAGTTATCACAGACGTATAAAAACACAGACGGTGCCGAACCGTCTGTGATGAAGGTTCTGAACTGTCTATGATAACGTTTTCTGTAGTAGTGACCATGTGTTGTGTTGTGGGAGCTTCCATGTAGCGACTCACAATTCCCATAGCACAGGCTATATCCAGCCTTGTGTTCACCATATATCTCAAGCTACCAACAATACTTCTATAAATTGTTGCATCAACATGAGGATTAGTGCTTATCTTACTCAACTTCAATCTTGCTTCCATGGGAATTTGACTAGGATTGCATCGGCTCATGCCACACTCCTCAAAGATCCTAGCCGCATAATTGGATTGGCATAAGGGAATTCCAAGCGGAGTTTTCTCTACCTCAATACCAAGGTAGTAGCTCAATAATCCCAAATCACTCATGTTGAACAAACTCTTCATCTCTAACTTAAACTTATCAATCTGTTTAGGATCTGCTCCTATAATGATTAAATCATCAACATACACACCAATGAGCAGCCTTGATTCTCCATGAATTCTCTTGTACACCGCATACTCAAGTGGACTCCTTTCGAACCTGAGTGACACCAAAGTGTTGTCTAATTTTGCATACCACGCTCTCGGTGCCTGTTTTAGCCCATAGAGCGCCTTCTTGAACTTCAATACTTTGTGCTCATTGTTTTTTTTCAACAAACCTAGGTGGCTGGACCACATACACTTTTTTTTCAAGATCACCATTGAGGAATGCTAACTTAATGTCCATACGATGCACTTCCCAACCTACTTGTGCCGCCATTGCAATGAGGAGCCTCACTGTCTCAAGTCTCGCCACTGGTGCTAAGACTTCTTGAAAATCCACTCCCTGACGCTGGACATACCCCTTTCCACAAGCCTTCCTTTGTGCTTTACTATTGCACCTTGTGAGACTTTCTTCACTTTATAGAGCCACTTCAAACCGATTGCCTTGTGACCATGTGGCAGATCAGTCAACTTCCATGTGCCATTTTCTTGAATGGATGCCATCTCTTCATTCATTGCACATCGCCAGCATTCCTCCTTCTTAGCCTCTTCATAGTTCACTGGTTCTTCAGAAGCAAACAAGCACAAATCGGCATAGTCTGGCTCCACTTCACTCATGGCATCGTAGATCTCTTAGAGAGACCTGAAACAATGTGGCCCTTCTGAAGGTGATGTTGGTGAGGATACATCAAAGCTTTGAATGCTTGTTGACGGTGACGAGCTTGGTGTTGGTGTTCCTGCCTCCTTCAAACCGTGACCCGCACTTGTGCCGCCACCCTGGCTTAGCATGCTCTCAGTGCTTCCAGTTGGTGCATCACCTGTATGGTCATGAACATTAGTATCATAGAACACAGTGAATACATCACCATGTCCTGATGAATCAGGAACTTGTCCAGGGCTCGCCTCCCACTCCCATTGCTTTTCTTCATCAAAGATCACATCACGACTGATGTGCAGCTTATTCTTTTTTGGATCATACACGCGATATGCCTTGGACCCTGGTTCATATCCAAAGAACACCATAGGACTATCCGATCATCCAATTTTTTGAGGTGGGGCTCGGTTGTTTCCACATATGCCAAACAACCAAAGGTCCGAAGATGGGATACCTTCGGCTTCTTCTTGAACCGAGCTTCATATGGGGTCATCCCATCCAAGCTTCATGTTGGCGCCCAATTTAGGAGGTACACAATGGTTGACACCGCCTCTCCCTAGAATTCTCCAAGCATGTTCTTGCTTTTCAGCAAACTTCTTACCATGGCCACTACCATTTGGTTATGACGCTCCATAACTCCATTTCGCTGCGACAAGTATGACGTCGTGAGACGCCGTTATAGTCCCAGCTTGTCACAATAGTGAGTGAATACATTTGACACGAATTTACCCCCATGGTTTGTCTACAAGATCTTCACCTTGTGGCCAACCTCCATCAGGAGCGAGTCTTCACTTTCTTGAACATGCCCAAAGTCTCGTCCTTCGTCTTGAGCAATCGTATCCACATATATCTACTTTGATCATCAACCAACATCAGGAAATACCAGTACCTCCTGGATTCACAGGCGTTATAGGACCACACAAGTCCCTATGTAGCAACTCGAGTGGCTTATCTGCCCGGTACGTCGAGTTGAGGGGAAATGGCATATGTCGCTGCTTGCCTGCCATACACCCCTCGCACAATTGATCAACATGGTCAATTTATGGTATTCCTTCAACCATGCCCTTGTGTGAGAGATCCCTTAGTGCACGAAAGTTCAAATGACCATATCGTGCGTGCCATAGCCACTCCTTCTCTTGATACTTTGTTAAGAGACAAACCTGTTGTGCAAGGTTCAGGTTTAGCACATATAGCCGATTATGTGTGATCTCCTCACTTTAGCTAGCAACCTTCTATCCCTATTGAAGATGTGCAGGTATCTGTCTTCCACAACGATTCTCCATCTGTGTTCATCGAGTTAGCCCAAACTCAAGATATTGCTGCGCAACCAAGGGATATAATTACACATCTATTAACAGCTCGTGCTCCTTAGTTTGGCTTTGAAACAAAACAGAGCACGACCACATATATTCACAACTGAGACATCACCAAACCTCACCGAGCCAAGTATCTTGGTGTCCAGTTCGATAAACATCTCCCTACACCAAGTCATGTGATTACTGGCCCTGGTGTCGAGATACCATATCTTGCTTTTGTAGTCTTCTCCAACTCCGAGCTTCGAGTTCACCTTCTCTTCATTGAGCAACACATGCTCAGACTTTGTGCTCAGTGGATTGCACAAGCTCACATGTTTCAATCATCAAGAGAGCAGTCTCGTCGTCATTGTACTTTTCAATGAAGTGCGCCCTCTCCTCCTACGAGTGTCACTCGGATGCGAAGTGACCATAGTCTCGACAGTTGTAGCAGCGCACTTTTACTTTGTCAAACTTATGGTTATTCTTGTGGGAATCAACGGTGCGCTCCCCATTGCTACACTCACACCCACGTCCATGACCACGACCACGTCCACTTCTTCCATCCTTCCACTTTGATCCGCTGGAGGAGCCCTTACAGTCTTTCTTCCTAGACTTGGCCTCCCATTTGGCATGTGTTACCGGCACATGCTCGTCTTCCGTGCCCCCCGTATCCCCGTAGACGCTCCTCACGAGCCTTAAGCTGACTGTACAACTCCTTGATCGACATTTTCTTCAAGTTCCTGAATTGCTCCAATGTGGAAGCAATCTGTAGGAACATTGGTGTCACCACACGTAACACCTTCTCCAGCACATAGGAGTCCTTAATTTTCTCCCTGAGTGTGTGCATTTTGCTAATCACCGTGGCGATTCTTACGGCAAAAATCATCCATGCACTCTCCCTCACGCATCTGGAGCCCATCAAACTCCGTCTTGAGGGTTTGGAGCTTTGCCCTGGTCACACGATCGACCCCTACATACATGGATTTTAACATAGCCCACACATCTTTGGCTGTCGTCTTCTCTGAGAGGTGGAGTGTCTCCTCGCTCACCCCTTGGTAGATGGCCATGAGAGCCATCTTGTTTTGCCAGTTGTCAATGTCTCCCTCAGCTTCAACTACGTCTCACACGCCTTGCGTCTCCATATAGACGCGCATCTTGATCGACCACACCACATAGTTAGGGGTCATCAGCAATGGATACTATAGAGACACCGAATTCTCTTTCCCGGCTGCCTTTGACATCGTCACGTCGCCGGTATCACTCTTTGTCGGCGTCTTCAACATTACTAAGGCTCTGATACCAAATGTTGAATCTTTTCTAATGGAGTGGCAAGGAAACAGAGCAAGAACAGAGTAGCAGTATTCTCAACTCAATTACATATATTCTTCTCCTGAGCTTACAAGCTAATTGTATATAGATGACTCTAGACTATTTATAGACTTTTTACAAACCAACATTAGCAACTGACTTAACATAAAATAATATTACTTAATTGTCGCACGGCTAACGTCCAGCCTTGAGCTGTCTTTTTTTTACCACCAGTGACCAAGGATTTATCTAGTACAAGGACAGCTCAAAGATTTTATCTTTTAAAGCTGCGACTAATGTTTGTGTTTACATAAGATTAACAAAGTTACAGCTAGATAAAGTTGCTACAAAGTTTCGCTGCCTCCACCGCCAACATGCATGTAGTTTAAATGCAACAAGATTATAAACTACACCGGAGAAGCGCGTGACCCTCGTCCACGGCGGGCCGCGACTGCTCAAGGTGATGGGCGCCAAGGCGTCGGCCAAGGCGCTGGAGTGGCTCCGGTCCAAGAACGTCACCGTGCTGCTGGACCAGACCGTGGACCTCGCCGGCGTCTCCCCCGAGGACAGGGTCTTCAGGACGCCGAGCGGGGAGACGGTCGCCGCCGACTGCCACTTCGTTTGCACGGGTCGACCCGTGGCGTCGGGGTGGCTGAGGGAGGCACTCCTCGGGGACTACATGGACGAGGACGGCAGGGTGGCGGCGGACGAGCACCTGCGCATGGGCAAGCTGAAGAACGTGTTCGCCGTCAGTGGCGTAGCCAGCCTATTCCTGTGGGGTCAATTGACCCCACAGGTTTTTGCAAAAAAGTTTAGTTAGTACTAATATTTATATATAAGTCTATAAAAGTCTAAAAATTTTATAATAGTTAACCCCACAGGTTTTGAGACCTGACTACGCCAGTGATGCGTATACGATACAACCACCAACTGTAGTTAGTACTAGTATTTATATATAAGTCTAAAGATTTTATAATAATTGACCCCACAGGTTTCGAGACCTGACTACGCCACTGTTCGCCGTCAGCGACATCACGGGCGTGGCGGAGGCGGAGCAGGGGTACTTGGCGCAGCGGCACGTAGGGGTGAAAACGGATCGGATAGTTTCCGATCGATCCGGACGAAAACGGATTCGGAACATCCCGGATCGGATTTTTCTCGGATTTTTTTCGGCTCGGAAACGGAATCGGATTTTTTTCCCGGAAACGGAAACGAATATGGTAGCCATGGTTTCCGGCGGAAACGAATACGGAAACGGATTATCCGGATAAGTCTAATCCGGATATCCGGAAATTTGGCCTACTGCCCACAGCCCACTTGCCCAGCCCAACCTTACCGGCCCACTTAACTCCCCATCTATCTCCACTTCTCATTCTCAGAATCTCAGTCCAGAACCTCCCCCCACCCCAACCCTAGACTGCTGCAGCCGACGCCCGACGGGTGCAGTGGTGGCGCCGCCCTCGCCTCGTCTCGCCGCACCGCGCCGCCGGCGGCCACCTCGCCCACGCCCCGACTCCGCCCGTCTGCTGGCCCGCAGCTGCTTGAGCATGTCGAAGGCGTCCTCACCGTCGGCGTAGTACTTGGCCTCGACGTCGAGGATCCTCGCCTCGCCGCCGGCTCCATTCGATGGCGCGCGCTGCCGCGCCGATCCCGATGGCGCCGCGCCGCCCTCGCCTCCCACCGGCGCCACTCACCGCGCCCGCCTCGCGGCCATCTCGCCTCTTCGCTCGTCCCCCGCCGGCTCCCCTGCGCGGCTACGTCTTCATCGGCGTCAGCAGTCCATCACGGCAAAGACCTCCAACGCAGCCCTCACCGCCCCAAGAGGCGGCCAAGACGTCGCCAAGACCTCGCAGCTCCCATCGCCCCAAAGACTCCAAGCGGCACCTCGCCTCCGCGGCTCGGCAGATCGCCCTCACCGGCCCCAGCGCTCCCGCTCGAGGCCCGACGGAGGACGGCCCGCCGGATCACCCGCCATTGCCGGCCGCCCGCCTCGCCAAGGCAAGGATCTTGATTCGATGAGGCAATGAATGGTGAATTGGTGATTGGTGAATGAATGGATTGAGCTCTGGATTGGTGATTAGTGGCTAGTGGTGAATGAATTGGTGATTAGTGGCTAGTGCTAGCTTCTGTTGTTGGTAGTGAATGGTAGTGAATCAAAGAATGAATGGTCAGGCTAATGAAGCAATGAATCAATGGATTGAACTCTATTTCTAGCTAATTAAATTCCATGCAATTAATGTTTTTGCTAATTAAATTCCGTGTGTTGATGACCCATGCTTATTGTAGATTTGTAGTACCTACTAATGGAGTGCTAGCTCCCTGTTGTTGGCAGTGAATCAAAGAATCAATGGCCAATGAGGCAATGAATCAATGGATTGAACTCATATTGCTAGCTAATTAAATTCCATTCGTTTAATGTTTTTGCTAATTAAATTTCGGATGTGTTGATGACCCATGCTTATTGTAGTCGAGATTTGTACTGTCTACTAATTAAATTGCTAGATAATTAAATTCCATTCGTTCTATGATTGAATGTTCTGTTGTTGATTAATACACATATTTAGATTATCTTCGTAGTTTGTACAATATGCATGCTTCATTGATATCTTATGTATTCCCTCCATTATCTTGTGCTAGATTTGTGATGGAATCTACAATCGAAGTAGCAAGCAAGTGTAAGCAATACATCTCCTGCTTTGCCGGTGACACAACCACCACAACCACCTTCTACTGCTACAAATGATCCAGTTGCCGGTGCATTGGTGCTAAGGAATGAAGTTGATTTGACCGGTGAGACTGGTGTCGAGACCGACATTCCTGCTCCCGCCGCAAAGAGAGCAAAGAAGTGCACTCGATGTTTGGGAGCACTACACAAAATATGAGAAAAGAAGAAAGGATCGATGGCAAGATGATTACAGAGTATTGAGCTAAATGCAACAAGTGCAAGTACGAATCTCGTTGTGAGAGTTCGAGAGGCACATCAATATTTTGGAATCACTTAAGTAGCAAGCACCAAATCAAGGGAGGCCAACAGCTTCTAAAATTGATGAAGAGTGGAGATGACAGAGTAATCGCATCTATTGAGACTTATAGGTATGATGAGGTGATAGTTTGAAAAATTATATTTGGCAATTATCATGCATGAATATCCCTTTAATATTGTTGAGCATGAGTACTTTGTGGAGTTTATCAAGTCACTGCGCCTAGTTTTCCAATTAAGAGTCGACATCGCGTAAAAGATATATTGAATATCTTTGTAGAGGAGAAAAGAAGTTATATGATTACTTCAAAACACTTGCATGTCGCTTAGTACAACTATGGACATGTGGACATCAAACCAAAATAAAGGTTACATGTGTATCACTGTGCATTGGATAGATGACAATTGGAACATGCAGAAAAGAATTATTAAGTTTATGCATGTAGAAGGTCACCATTCAGAAGAAACTTGTGCACAATTTCATGATTGTGTAGTGGATGGAATCTTGATAGGAAATTGCTTGCCCTTACTTTGGATAATGCATCGCCAATGATGTATGTGCTAAGGGGGTAGTACTAAAACTCAATAAGTCAGCTCCTTTGATCTCTGATGGTATCTTTTTTCATGTGAGATGCTTGAATCATATTTTGAACCTTGTTGCCCAAGATGGTTTGAAGCAAATTGCACCAGCTATTGCAAATATCAGAAATACAATTGCAATTGTGAAGAACTCTCCATTGCAATATGAGGAATTTATGAAGTGTGCATCAGAATGTGACTTAGATGTGACAAATGGTCTTCCCTTGGATGTTCCAACAAGGTGGAACTCCACATATCTCATGTTGAAGCAAGCTATTTACTATAGGTATGCTTTTGATAGGCTTTTCCTTCGACATAAAAGCAAATATGTGAGATGTGCACCGACTGCTGAAAATTGGACTATGGCAAAATCTATATCTACATGTTTGAAGAGATTTTATGATGCTACTGAGATCTTCTCTGGCACTAAATATCCAACAGCAAATCTATTTTTCAATACTTTTTGCAAGATTAAGCTTGCCATTGCAGATTGGTGTGATAGCTTTGATCCTATTATATCTTCTATGGCTCATTCTATGCAAATTAAGTATGATAAGTATTGGGAAAAGTCCAACATGGCTCTAGCTGTAGCATGTTTTTTTGATCCTAGATACAAGACAAAGCCGATACACTATTTTGCGTATAAGATTTACCATGACAATGCTCCAGGGTTGATAGATTCATGAGTGTTATTAACCGCTTATTCCAGCTTATGTGTCCAAATCCACTTGTAACTTCAAGAAAACAACAAGCGCAAATGTGCAACAGCTTGATTCTCAACCATTAGACTAAGAGGTTGAGGATGAGGGGAGTGATGATGAGCTTGATGCAGATCTTGAAAGGTTCTTGCATGGCAGTAGTGCTGTAGGTCAAGGTACCAAAACTGAGTTGGAAGTGTACATGGAACAACCACTAGTGGAATGGAAAACAAAAGGCAAAGTCTTATTTGATGTTTTGTCATGGTGGAAGCTCAAGCAACCTGAGCTTCCTATTCTCTCCCGACTTGCACGTGATGTTTTATCTATTCAAGTGTCGACTGTTGCTTCGGAGTCAGCTTTTAGTGCTGGTGGCCGTGTTGTCGATCCATTTCGCAGTCGTCTTGATCCTGAAGTCGTGCAAGCTTTGATTTGTACCAAAGATTGGACTGCAGCGTCTCGAAAAGGTAATATTGAGTTCTACATTATGTGTAGTATGTGAGCAAATTTTTTAGCATAATTAATCTTTTTCACATGAAGGTGGAGATATTGGTGGATCTATCCTCACTGAGATGGACATGGAGGGCATTGAGCGATGCTTTGCAAGCTTGGCAACGGTTTGCTGTTTTTTACCTAACTATCTAGCTTATTGGCTTAATTTGATGTCACCTTGATAAATGATACTCATTGAACTACAACTTGTAGTTGCAGGAGCACGAGGATATGGATGATTTGGAGGAGGACGTGTTGGAGGATATGGATGAATGACCTTTTGATTGCCCAAGTGAATGACCTTTTGGATTCTTAATATTATTGAACTGTGATAATCTAAGTATGAACTATGTTTTATGTATGTGATGAACTAAGTTTTATGTATGTTGATTTGCGAGTTATGACTTATGAGCTTAATGTAGTACACCAAGTGTTATGTTTCATGTTTGTGATGAACTAATTAATGTACCTTGCTAGTGCCCATGTTATGTGCGGTTGCTGAAAATATGAACAATTCATGAATATTTGCATCAAACAAATTAGTTATATATTTTCGTTGATTTCTGACATGTAATTTAAGGGGTTTTCATGTTCCGAAAAAATATCCGTGACCGTATTCGTTTCGATTCGTATTCGCTCCGTATTCGTTTTCGATATTATTCGCATCCGTATTCGTATCCGAGGTATCCGTATTCGTATCCGGATCCGGGAAAAAATGTGAAAACAAATATGATATAGTCATTATCCGTCCGTTTCCGATCCGTTTTCACCCCTAGCGGCACGCGATGGTGGTGTCCCGGGAACCTGCGGCTGCTGGTGAAGGGCGCCAGGGAGCAGAAGCTGCACCGGTACAAGGCGTCCAAGGCGGCCATCACCGTGACGCTGGGCCGCCGCGACACCTGGAAATCTACGGCCGCTGGATGCGCACCATTGTCATATTTACACGTAGTAGGATTACACTTCACTACATACAAGTTTCGATTTACCAAATCAAACTGCTTTTGCATTTCAAAACCAAAGTATTGTAATTACGGCTGCGATTACAACCATATCTGATACGTGAGATAGCCAGGAGGGGTACTACGCGGCGCTCCTCCGCCGAGCCGCCTCCCTGCCGTCCCTCCAGCTCGTGGCTTCCCTACAGGCCGCCGCGCTCCGCCGCGGCGCCGTGCTCGTCCCCTCCCTCATCGACGCGTGCGGAGCGTGCTCCGCCTGCGGCGACATCGCCTCCGCGCTCAACCTGTTCGACGAATTGCCCGTTCAGGATGGTGGACGAGAGGAGGAGGGTGTTTGCGACGGTGAGGAGGCCAGCGTTGCAGCACTATTCGTGCATGGTGGAGATGCTGGGACGGGCCGGGGAGGTAGAGGAGGCGGAGGGGCTGGATGATCTGCGCGGTGCTGCTCGCCGGGTGCTGGGTTCACGGGCGCGTCGATGTGGCTGAGAGAGTGGTTGGGTTGATGCGTCAGTATGACATTGTATGAACTTTGCAGTCTGACTATTGATCATCGCATGAACCCAAGATCATCTCACACTGACCTGTGTGACATGAAGCTGATAAGAAATAGATGGGAAGGTGGTAATGGTGGTTCACTGGTTCTTGAAGTGCATTCAGTAATGCAGTACAGTGGAAGCTCCAGGCTGGTGAAATCTGAAACTGGTTCTTGAAGTGCATTCAGTAATGCAGTACAGTGGAAGCTCCAGGCTGGTGAAATCTGAAATTAGTAGAAGGCAGTGATGATGATTGTTGTGGGTGGCAAGACCGACATGTATTCTTTTTAGCAGTGGATGAACCACATGAACGTCAATGCATTTCATTTCTTGTCTCTTTATGGACGCATACTTTGAAGGCATCTACCAGATTACAGTGAAATGAGTAATGCCGAGAATATTAGTGATGTGCAGTAGAATGCCCGTTGATTTCTCATTTCCAGACTGCAGAAGCTCTCAGATTAACTTGCTGGAGCCAGCAGTACAGCACAAAGAGCATTAAGTTGCCATGTTAAGTGACAAACCTGTCAAACTTGAGTAAATTGTTGAAGAGTGGATTTTCATTCAACTTTTGTGTAAAATGGATCTGATGGGACTCCATGAAACTGTCGAACTTGTTGCTGCTGTAAGGCAGGGAAGGTCTGTTTACTTAGTTTTGCCTATTACAGCTTAAAGTCACAATCACAATAACCTATGAAACGAGGTGTTGTTTCTTTAACGGGTGAATCCAAGAAATGGGGCTGTTATTTCTGAGAACTTGTGGTGAGGTATCAGGGATCAGGTTTAGAAGCTTCGGAGTTTTGACATCCTCTCATGGTGGAAATTGTACATGCTGCCATGGTTCATTGTACAGTATAAAGCAAGTGTTGGAATTGGAGTAGTCTCTTGTGCATGCTGCCCCGTACCTGTATCTTATACTAGACGCATATGCCTTGAGTAAATTAGCTGCTGCGATGTAACTCTTGAGTTGTCGCGAAACATCGGTCTGGCATGTGATTGGAGCTCTTGAGATCCTTCAGATAACGTGGATATGGTTGTAAGAGAATACAGAGTTGGGCCTAGAAATTCAGAGATTCTGATACTAGTGCTAACAGAAGACAAAACAATTGCAGCCTAGAACAAACTAACTGGAGAAAGGGATAATACACAGAAGCATCCACATCTTAATCTATTCTTGAATCTTGATGTACTCATGAAGCAAGGAACTATTAATGCATTTTCATGTACATCATCGATATTTTGCGGCTGTGGGAGCAACCATTTCCTGTGCCAGACATTGCTATACTGATGCTGACAGATGGAGATGATGGAGAAACAATCAGAGGTTGGCAGCCGACTGTCATCTGCCGAGGAAATACTGAAGGCGAACTCGACTGTCATGGCGCTTTCTGGCTAAGGATTCAGAGCCGTTCATTTCCACAGGTTACAAGTACAGTTTCTCAGAATGTACCAGGTTCAGATCCCCGTGTCACAGTGGCGTTTGCTCGACGGTTGTCTGCCCAAGAACAACACGCCGTTGCTTTCGGTCTTTTGGTGGAGCTGGAGTGCAACTCTGCAAGATTCCAAACTGAGCTGCCGTGCAAAACTCGAATTAGCGTTGCTTTCAGTGTCGGTTTGTGCTAACCTGACTGCATACATAAAAATGTGTACTTCTGTCCTCCTTTTGCTAGTAGTAGTAGATAAGTCTAGTACTAGCATTTTTGTAACTGAACCCAAATTATTTCGACAATAGGCATGCGAAATCCAGTCTCTTTTTTTTTTGGGTGCAGAATTCGAACTCAAGGTTCAGTTAGTGTCTGTGTGCAATGAATTTTGCGTTCCAAAATTTCCCTGAATTTCCCCGAGTGTGTAGCCTAGTTTGGAACACAAAATTTCCCTGAATTTTGCGTTCCAAAATTCCTGAATTTTGTGTCATCAGTCATGTCCGTTGCCATGTGTTTGACAGAACTCCCCTGTGCCAGACATCCAGCCATCCTCACCGGGCCGTCCGATCAGCCGTTCAACGGCCAAGATCGACCCAAGTCAGAACCATCCAGCGCCTTGGATCCCCCTCCATCCCAATCTGGGCCGTTGATTTCGCGTCCGCCGCCGGGGCCCGCGAAATCTCCTCCGCCGCGACGGCTTCTTCTCCTTTCCCATCCTTTCCCTCCCTCTTCACATCCACCACCACCGCCTCCGCCTCCTCGCCCTCCACGAGCAAAACCCTACCCTAGCCTAACCCAGCCGCGCTGCCCCTCCTCCCAGCCAGCCCTGGCTAGCTTCGGCTTCGATACCCGCCCAGCCGCCGCGGCTGGCGGCGGCGGCGGCGGCGCGGCGGGGGAGGGCGCGCTCTCCTTCCTCTCCCGCGGCCTGCGCGAGGACCTCCGCCTCATCCGCGCGCGCGCCGGGGAGCTCGAGACCTTCCTCAACGCGCCCGTCCCGGAGCCCCAGCTGTTCGCGCGCCTCCGCCGCGCGTACACGTCCTCCGCCTCCTCGGCCCGGACGCGGCTGGACCTGTCCGCGATAGGGAGGGCTTTCGAGGCCGAGGTGGGAAGGGGGACGAGGGCCAGGTGGAGATGGGAGGGGAGGCCGAGGAGTGGGAGCCCATACGGATGGTCAAGGCGCGCTTCAGGGAGCTCGAACGGAGGAGGCAGGACCAGGCCAGCGACGTGCTACACAAGGTCAAGCTGAGCTTGGTAAGCTTCCAAACTTCGAATGTTAGCGTTGTGGAGTACTAAATTGCAGCCTTGTCGTCTGAGTTGCCTCTAGGACTAGAAGCAGCGCTCACCAATTCCAATACGAATCAAATTGAGTTGGATGATTAATGGTGGACATATTATGTCCCATTGTATATTGGATGTCTTCAATTTCTGAAAAATTAGGTCTATGCTGAGGAAATTTTGTGGTTCTCTTGGGCGCAGATCGAGTTTTATGCTTATGATTTGGAGAAAAAGCTTGGCGGCGTGATTGAAATTGAATTGGGTTGTCAACTGAGATGGCCATAAGTGTAGTTGGGATGCGGCAAATCTAGGAAATATGCAACTATGTATCTTCTAGAGTAGCTTAGCTATAATTAGTTATTATGGTTCATAGTTGTACTTGTAGGTTTGAAAATTGAGGTGTGCAAACAGCAAGCACAAAAAGATGTTCGACTTGATGTTGGCAGTGACCTGTGACCCCCAAATTTTTCAGTCAGATCAAATTTGATTCTCAGAGGTTAGGGAGTAGAAAGGTCACATATTTGGAAGAAATTAGGCTAGAAGGGGCACTAGGTGAGTCTAAGCATACTATAGCTACACACTGAAATTCATATTGATGTTCTATCATTCTATGCCTTGCTGTTTTTACTTTTTAGCTAATCTGAGATTGACAGAATTCGAACCACGTCTTTGCACTAAATGAGCTATGAGGATGCTGAAGTGATGCCTGAAAGTCCAATCAATTTTAGGTTTTGTTTTCATGTTTGGGTCTATATAAAGAATGGAACTTTATATTTTGAAATGATATTTCTGAAGCTGTATTTATAATTTCTATTTGTCGTACTGGAAATTTACTGCACTAGAAATCTAGAATCATAGCTGGGTAATAACCCACTTGTTAACTGTGGTGCTAATGGAGCATTCAGATTTCACCAAAAAATGTCAGCAGTTGAGAATCGAGTCGTAGCTATCCAATATATTTATTATATGCGAAGTTACATATTGCGCTTCCTTGCAAATGCATAGATCTTAATTAAGCTTGTTCTGGGATTTACATGTTGCAGATGCTCTAGCCAATGTTCTACACTTCTACTGTTTGAACACACACATGTATAAGCACACTAAATTGATGTACCATTGCGCTTCCTATTGCAGAAATCCATGAGCTTTGCGCCTGAAGCATCTGAGGTTAGTCATCTGGATTCACATCCTCTTGCACCACTGGGTGCAATCAAGCATGACCCTTTTTGCACATATACTAGTGTTTGCTTATCAGGATCAAGGAACTTAGCTTGCTCTCTATGAATGCCTGATAATAGCGACAAGCAAGAGATGTCTAATCTGAAGGATAAATAATTATGATAAGTGTTGCCTTCATTTTGTTTCTCATTTATGTACTACTAAATTTTAAAATGGTTAGAATTTCATTTGTATTCAGAATAAAGATCAAATATGGTTGTTCTGTAAAACATTTTTTGGAACCCCTGGTATAATTATTTTTTGTCCATTATCTAATTAAATCTTATCAAACTGTGGTCCCGATAACATTATTTAATTAGTATTGATGTAATGATAGCCTTGTCTTTATGCATTTTTTAATCAGTATCAATGTAATGCAGGAAGTTCCACCACTGGATTTAGGCGAACTCTTTGCATATTTTCTAAAGCAATCTGGACCATTGTTCGACCAACTTGGTATAAAAGAGGTACTATGCATGATTTTAATTAGATCGGTCATCGCAGGTCTTCAGAGATTTTGCCATATGAAACGTTTAGCTTGTGTTGAGCTGCTTTTTCTTTCTCATGTGGTATAGATGTGTGTGATAAGTTGGCGGAGTCTCTGTGCAGCAAGCGCAAGGACCACCTTGGGTATAATTTGCTGCCCACAAGCGAACCATCTTCATTCAGAAATGACAGTGTTGGTGATGAGCTTGACCTAAGAATAGCTAGTGTCCTACAAAGTACAGGACACCATTATGAAGGTGGATTTTGGAATGATGGGCAAAAGTATAAGACAGCCGACAAGAGACATGTTGCAATAGTCACTACTGCCAGTCTTCCCTGGATGACTGGAACAGCTGTAAATCCTTTGTTTCGAGCTGCATACTTGGCTAAATCTTCCAAGCAAGATGTGACGTTGGTGGTGCCATGGCTTTGCAAGTCCGATCAAGAACTTGTCTATCCCAGTAGCATGACTTTTAGTTCTCCACAAGAGCAAGAAACTTATATGAGGAATTGGCTGGAGGAAAGGGTTGGTTTCAAGACAGACTTCAAAATATCATTCTACCCCGGAAAGGTCGGGTTTCTTTTTAGCACACTATGTCAATGCAGTGTATTACTTGTCTAATCTCGATTTATTTGAACTATAGTTTCAGAAAGAAAGGAGAAGTATAATTCCTGCCGGGGACACTTCACAATTCATACCATCAAAGGAAGCTGACATTGCTATTTTGGAAGAGCCTGAGCACTTGAACTGGTACCATCATGGGAAACGTTGGACAGATAAATTTAATCATGTTGTTGGTGTTGTACATACAAATTATTTGGAGTACATCAAGAGGGAGAAGAATGGTGCTATTCAAGCTTTTTTTGTCAAGCACATCAACAACCTGGTTGCCAGAGCTTATTGCCATAAGGTACGCAATTAAGTAGTGTAACATCAAAACAAAGATTTCATCCCCCATTAAAAACACTCAAATGCCAAAATGACCTACTGCATCCACTGTAATGTCCTAGTGTGCACAGCGTGAACTCTTTTTGTTGTACATATATTCAAAAACTATGTGATAGGTCGTTTCTCCTTTGTGAGTTGATGGTATCGATACTCTGTAGGTTTTGCGACTGTCGGGAGCTACTCAAGATCTACCCAAGTCCATCATCTGCAATGTCCATGGTGTTAATCCCAAGTTTCTTGAGGTTGGAGAGAGAATAGCAGCAGAGAGGACGTCTGGCCAGCAGTCCTTCTCCGAAGGAGCTTATTTTCTGGGGAAGATGGTCTGGGCCAAAGGTTACAGAGAATTGATAGATTTGTTTGCGAAGCACAAGAGTGATCTGGAAGGCTTCAAGTTGGACATATATGGAAATGGTGAAGATTCACATGCAGTGCAATCGGCCGCCAAGAAGTTGGATTTAAACCTTAACTTCCATAAAGGACGGGATCATGCAGATGATTCTCTTCATGGGTAAAGACCAGAACCACCCAACTTGGAAAGCACATGCCTTCTTATATATACATCTTTCTACATCTCTAATGTCACTGATTCGAATGCTTCTCCTGTTCTTTTTCCAGATACAAGGTTTTTATAAACCCAAGCATTAGTGATGTCCTCTGCACCGCGACTGCTGAGGCGCTAGCAATGGGCAAGTTTGTTGTCTGCGCAGATCACCCATCCAACGATTTCTTCAGGTCATTCCCAAACTGCCTGACATACAAGACATCGGAGGACTTCGTTGCCAAAGTGAAGGAAGCAATGACCCGTGACCCACAGCCCCTCACACCCGAGCAAAGATACGACTTATCATGGGAGGCCGCAACCCAGAGGTTCATGGAGCACTCTGAGCTCGACAAGGTTCTGACTAGCAACAGCGACTGCGCCAGCACCACTGAATGTGCTAAAAGCATCGACAGAAAGATGAAGAGATCAGCCTCAGCGCCAAACATGTCAGACGTTGTAGACGGAGGGCTGGCGTTTGCCCACTACTGCTTCACGGGCAATGAGCTCCTCAGGCTGTCGACCGGGGCAATACCGGGACCCTCAATTACAACAAGCAGCATAGTTTGGACCTGCACCTATTGCCGCCTCAGGTACAGAATCCTACATATGGCTGGTAAGATAAGACACACCACACATACTCTTAGTACATAGATAGCTCTGTAATTTGTAACACTAGTTTCCTTTTCCCTTGATGCCGAAAGGCAAGCCTTGTTCATTATTTAAAACTACGAACTACTTGCAGTGTTAGATAAAAGAGGCGCTCTATTTTGATGCCCTTTTCACTGGCATTCCTTCACACTAAGCATGGTTGTTCAGAGTTCAGTGGTGTACCGGCATTGATGAAACATGCACGCGCATGTTGCATTTGCACTCCTGGTAGCATCTCTCTCGGTCTCTGTGGCTGGTAGCATGCATACCAAAGGTGGCCGATGGTTGTTGCTGTTGGGTGTGAGAAAGCCCATGCCATGCCCTTTTGTTTGCACCAAAAGAAGCCTACTCCGTGCGTTGCTCCTTGCATGCGTGTATCGCACTGCTGGCACTGTTTGCCCTCTCCTGCATTGTCATTGTCGCACTCAACAATGCACTGCTGCTTTTCCTAGGCTCCTGTGTAGGATTGGGATCCTCTGCATTGAAATATTCAATACGGAGATCCACACTGGCATGACACTAGGAAAGATCTCCGCCGCCCCATCGAAACTCGAAGGTTCAGGTTAATCACTACAGTGTGCTTATTTCAATGCGGAGGATCCACACTGGTATGACACTAGGAACGATCTCTACTGTCCGATCGAAAAGTGAAGGCTTAGGCCAATCGTTGCCGCTCACGTTCTTGAGCGCTGTTCGCCGATATTGTTCAGTAACACAGAGGATCCTATTCATATAGGATCAGTATCTATGTAGTAATGCGTAGCAGTATCATGATTCGTGAGCTTGGGATGTGTGTCTGGTACAGGACAATGCTGAATGCTAGAGATGCACTGCTCTGACGGGTCAGTGGCGGTAGAGGCCTATGCTATGCCACGTCATTCCTGCCCGGCGACCAGCGTGTGTTTGGGTGGGCCCCACGCTGCCCCGTGGGTATCGCATATCGTATGGGCAGATGCTCTACCATGTCATGTGTGTGTGCGCCTTTCCTCCTGCCACCACTGCTAGGTCGGTCGGTCTCGGCAGCGTGCTAGCATTGCAAGTGTGGTGATGCATTGCCTGTTGCTCTTGTGAGGACCATGTCCATGTGCAACCTGTGCTGTGCTGTGCAGTGCTGCAGTGTGTGATGGAATTCTTTCATTTATGAAACCTGGCTGAGTGAGTGGGTGGGGGCTCTCTCTGATTCCGTGTGATCGAGCCAAATCCAGAGATGGGACGAGGACGTACGAGTTTTTTTTTGTTGGCACGTTTGGCGTCGCTTCGAAACGGGATAGCAAATCTAGCTTTCCTACGATCGAAATAACGTGTGTCTTTTGTCGTGCTCTTCGTCTGTGACGGGAACATGCCTGCCTGGGGTAGCGTGTCATGTGATGTGGTGCGCTGCAGGCGACTGCTGCACACGAGGAACGCAGTAGGAGGTCTCGTACGCACGGTGAGCATAGTGAAGGTGCTGGAGGTGCTATTTTTGTTATTTCGAACGCGAAAGGGCTAGATTTGCTATTTCGTTGCAAAAAGACGTCGAACGAGCCGATAACTCCGAGGATCTGCATCGCATTAGTGGTAGTACGACACACGCGAACGCTGCTATTGCTGTGTTGTGTTGGTTTCTTCTTCCCCTGCCCATTTGTGGGGAGGAGCCGGACTTGCCGGGATCCTTGAAACGACATTACATTTGGCGTTCCTTTTCTTCTCCTCCTCCTGCTTTTTAGTTTGTAGAGCTTAGCGTTTTGATACTACTATGTTGGGGTGACGGCAGCTCATGATCTAGCTCATGGTAGAGCTAGTTGTGGAGCGGCGTAGAGCAGTTTCGCGCCAATGCGACGGGATGGGATGGGACGTCGTGGTTATCTTCTTCTTCCTCTTGGGCTCTTTGCTGGCTTTTTGCACCCATGGGGTAAAGCTTACCTTTTTACCGAGACCGGCAAATGTATGTACTTGCCGAAAGAAATGGAGGATTAGATTGCAATCCCTTTGCTTTAGCTTGATGTTTCTGTCTGAATGTTTTACCTGATGAACAAGGTTGTCGGATCTGAATATGCAAATTTGGACCATTCGTGTATACGACACTAGTTTAGAATCACACTAGTGCACACAGTGGCAACATCGATGAAATATCATTTCGTACGCAACGAATAACTAATAAAGTACCAATTTATTAAAGAGAAAACCATTGAGACCTTGTGGTCAGATGTTACACTTAGCCACGTAGGGCTTAGCACTAATAAATAAAATTGCAGTGAAAAATAAAGAAGACTTCGACGATGATGACCTATCAACATGCTACAGGCAATCGACTGGGGAACGAGGCCTAGTTGTCGTGCTCCTCGTAGTACTCCTCATCAAACAATGGGCAAGATTCTCCTTCTTCTCTAATCAATGATGATTGTGATGAGATAGCAAGTGTGAGTATATGGAGTACTCAACAAGTTGTGCACAAAATGCAATATATACATAGATGCTAGGCTTATTACAAATGAATGGCTATCATGGTTAATGTTGCACAAAGCAACATTTGACTTTGAAATATAGTAAATAGATCAAAAGCATAACTTTGACAAACAACATAATAAATAAGTAGTCAGGTAAATAGTTGTCATATAGCCTGTCAAATTTAACACATCCACTTTCCTTCCTAGCTTTTATTTTATAAAAATCTACCCTTTGTGTGAAATTCCTGAGTATGTCCATGATCGCGAACATGGCTATTCGAATAGATTTGATTAACACTCTACCGAGGTTGTACATCTTTACCCACAATATACGATCAACATGGCCTATGCTAGATCATAACATAGCATTTTAGAGGCTCTGCCCCAACAATTGGCCCTCCCTGTGACTTACATACACCCTTATTTCAGACATAGAGAATATCCCAACATAGTCAATGAGTGCAGGGGTACACCGTTGGATTACAGAATGGGAATCATCCATGATGTGGCTCAAACACAGTATTTCACACCCTCCGCCCTAACACAGAGTCTAACCTACTTCCTGAGGCAATTAATGTTGGAACTCCATAACTTGCTAAGCTAGGTATGTCTCATTCCAAGTATGTGGTTGTACGATGTGGCTCAGTTCAATAGCGTATAAAGTGAAGTCCTTAATTGACTTGGGCAAGACTACCACTTAACCAAGATCTCGTGCAAACTGCACCCGCCAAAGCACGAACACTCGCCCAAGTCTAAATCATTTACCCATCCAAAGTTGTTTACACTAAGCACATCGTTATTCACAAAGCAATTCCATAATTGATTAATCAGGTGTAAAGTTGCATTTCAAAATGATATCAATAACCCGGCATTGCTAAGCAAAACTACACCAACTCATGTTGGTAATATAAACATGTTCAACTAATAATTGCCCAACCTAGGGTGACAAAAGATTCATGACATACGAATAATCAAGGTGGGTAATTGAGCAACTAGGTATTAACTACTCCCAAGTAAGGTTGATATAAAAGTAGCATGCAAGTTCAATAAACCAAAGCAGTTTTGTAAAATTGGGTTCAACATGATCAAAGCATGATCATTGATTGTTTTGGAGATGGAAGCCATAAAAAAGGTCAAGCCTCATTGATTGCTCTTATCCTGTGGCACATTTGGAAAGAAAAGAATAGACAGATTTTTCAACACCTCAGACAGACCCTCTTAGGGCTACTGTTAGTCATCAAAGAAGAAGCCTGGGCATGGATGCAAAGTGGGGAGACCAAGCTGAAAATCTTTCTGCAAGGCGGGAGGACAATCACGCGAGAGGACCAGCATAAGCAAGAAAGTCATGTGGTGTTTTGTCCCATTGGGTTCAGCACATGTCTGTTGGTTTGTAGCTCTATGTTGTTCTTCTTTTTTCTTCTTCATTTTTGATTCCCTTTCTTCTGCTTCTGTTACTCCTTTGTTTGTGCTTTACTGCTTTCTATAATGCAATAACGACATTCTTGTCGTTTCTTCCAAAAAAAGACATGATCAAAGCACAACTTGCCTTACTGAAACTAGTCTTGGTCTTAAGCTTGATCTTCTCATAGTCCTTTGAAAATTTCTGGAACGTCAACGTCTACGCGAATGAAAAATGAAATGCAAATAAATACCAAAACAGAGTAAAAACAGTTCAAATATTAATATAAATAGTACTAAAAAAACAAATCAAATATTAATATAAATGGTACTAGAAGGTAGAGGTTGAATTTATATAAATTTAGAAAGAAGAATGGGCATTATCGGAGCTTGTATGAAGGAGAACAAGCTTCTAGAAGTTAGCTCGGTTGAGAAATTCAAAAAATAAACAAAGAGGGATAAAATAAGAGGCTAACATGTGGGACCAAGGAATATTATGAGAATCTTTCTTTTTTATTTTGGAAAATACAGAGAGGCTGACATGTGGACCAAGGTCTATGGACCAAGTCCACGAGCTAGGGTGCGGTTTACGACAAACCAGGTCTGGCGTAGTTCTCTGACAGGTGGGATCCACATGTCGGTGGCACGGTCCACGATGATTGCATCTAGGGTTTTGGCTCGGTGTTCCACATGTGCGGCTGATGCAACGGATACACGGGCTTGCAGGCTGAGGTGGCAAGGACACGACGCATGCGTAGCGCTTGCATGGCTTTTGACGTGGACGACAACGCGGCGATGGCGCACAGGGATCAAGGGCGACGGCGAGTGGCGATGCAACTCCGGTGACATCATCGATGGTGAACGACGGCGGTTCTAGGGTCTTGGAGTAGTGAACCTTGACGAGGGTGCGTGGGTGAAGCGAACAGGCGGCGCGCTGGGACCGAAGGTTGACGGAGGAAGAAGCGAGGAAGAAGCGACTGTGGAGCTTCGGTCGTCAGTGTAGTCGGCTAGGCGGCAAGCGTCCGGCGAAAGTGAGGGCACGACGGTGTATATTTGGATGCGTGCAGTGAAGGTGATGACGGTGGGGGTGGAACCGACAAAGGCGGCAGAGGAAGCGACGACTTGGAGCTCTGATTCGGCGACTTTGACTCACAAACCAAGGCAGTGAGCTAGGGATTCAAGACGACGCATCACGGAGGTGTGGATCTTTTATAGTCCATGGCAGAGACGACAACGACGACGTGTAGGAGATGGAGTCCTTTGGGATGAAGCACTTTGCAATGCTGGTGGGTGGGTCCTACCGTCAGCAGCATAGGCGGGGGCAGTGGTGAGCTAGGCCAGCACGAAGGCACACTGGGCTAGCTGCGGGGCTAGGCCGAGGTGGAAGCAGCTCGGGGAAGAGGGAAAACGGAATGGCCCAAAGGTTAGGCAAAATGGGCTTCGATCGGAGAGGAGAGACAAATAAAGATGGGCCGAAGAGAGAGATTTGGCCCACGAGCTTTTCCATTTATTAATTTAGTTTCTCATTTTTAGAAAAATACATGAAATACAAATAAGCCACTGAAAATAGCAAAAGAACTCAAAAAAATCCATATAAATACTTTGAAACATAAGGAACTCGAATAAAATAGTTTTGGATTTAATTCATGTTTTTTAATCGTATTAAATTTCGGAAATATAGAAATGGTTTTGATAATTCAGAAAACAATAATAATTTTTAATTCTCTCAAAACTTGGGAATTTTTGGGATGTTACAGAGGTTCAGGTTGCCACTGTAATTTTGTTTCTGTCCTAGTCTCCTAGATACAAATCATCCACGAAAAAGAAGAGAGAACAAAGGGAAAGCAGGAGGGGAATAAAAACTGTACGTGTTGGAATGGGATGGATAACGTAGTCGCTAGCACCAACCATGGCCTCCTCCTCGTCCTGCCGCCTTTGTGTCAACTCACCACCTTTCTTGTCGTCCATGATGAGGGCTTAATCGATGGGAGGGGATAGCAAACAAAAACAAAACCAAAATCAAACAGAGGAGAGAGAGAGAGAGAGAGGGGAAGACACATCATGAGCGCCATCAGCGAGCACCACATTTGGTGGCCACATTGACCACCAATGCCATGAATCTGTTTAGGCTACTTCCTTTTCCTTTCTCCCCTTTCTCACTCACCAAGCTGCTAAATAACCCTATCAAAACTATCATCACAAATAGGGTAACTTCTGGCCATACTTAGACACTATTAGGGAAGTTTCATCTCTACCTTAGCAGCCACCGGAAGCTAAAGCTCCCTCAAACAAGGTGCAATTTCTCAAACAAGCTTGAGCCTCTCTTCACTAGGTTTTTTGTTTTCGAGAGCATGCAAAAGACTTGCATGTCATTCATTGATAGAAGAGGGTGAACAACAGCAAAAGAAAACAACCGATTTGACACTGTTTAGAAAGAACACCATAGTCAATAGGAACAACCGCCGCTAATAACAAGAACAGAAAAAAGCTCAAAACTACACTATCCAAGGCCTTAAGGCTTGACGCTCCTTGAATAGTGCAATATTTGTTCTAAAAAACCTGCGTGTTCCTTTCTTTCCACACTTGCCAAGTAACTAGAATTACTGAAGAATCAAAACCACGACGTCTTTCCTTGAGAACAGTAGTCTCACGACTCGGCCTTAGGGCGCTATAACACGAGGAAAAACAGAAAAATGAACCAAATCTACCGTGCTACCACACATTGAGCGAAAAGATGATCCACCGTCTGTTGTTCTTGTGCACACATAACACATAGATCGTGATTTAATAGCCCTCTTCTCAGTAACCTATCAGTCGACCAACACCTCTTATGAATGACAATCCACACGAATTTTTTTTGCTTTCAACAGTGCCTTAGCTTTCCACAACTGCTTGCTACATGACATCCTTATCAAGCCTTGAAAAAACATTGTGTAAGCTTATCTTGCCGTGTAAACCAAAGAAGATGACCATTTCCAAACAAAAATGCTGTTCCTGCCTTCTTGAAGTTGAATCTGAGTTAACCGATTCCACAAGAACAAATACTCCCTGAACGCCATAACTGTCAGACCTCCCTGAATATCCTGAATCCATGCATTATCCAATAGCGCATCACTTGTTAGGTGTATGCGTACTTTTGTGATTATTGTAATTCTTAAAACAATAATTGAATCAACAACAACATATATACTAAGTATATTTGGGACTGTGAATAGTAACATGATCATCAACTCAAATATATCTATCTCATATATATGCACTAACAAGGCAAGACTTAGAACAAGAATGCTACTAACAAAAGTATGCATCAACATCATCACATTACAGATATCTAGGAAACAAGACCTAACCATATCAAATAATATCACTGCAACTTACAAAGAATCGCTCCGACAAAGGTCGCAGTAGAATCTGATCCGAAGAAGACGACACGCAGAGGATGATTGAGAAGGAGGAAGCCGTGAGTAGTCGCACGAACGTTTCCCAAAAACCTGATTCACTCCAACCCGTGCAGGATCACGAGGAACGCCGGTTTCGGAGATACTGTTCTCCCCACGTCGGTGCACGCCGAAGAAGGGATGGAGTAGCCGAGTAGCGCAGCACAGAGGAACCGGGCAACAGTACGAAACTGAGTCTGCCTATGTTTTAATTCTGAGAGCCTCTCTTTGTTCTGGAGTCCAAAATCTGAAATCTCACAGGAGAGGTCTCCTTTATATAGAGCCAGATTCAGCAGAAGAAACTATCACCATTATGCCATTAGAAACCGCCATCATAACATTAATCAGTTTTCAATTTCTAATCAATATGTATGGTTCTGAGGTGCAAAAAAAGATGTAGCTCTATAGCCAACCGAATACGAAATCGCTGGACTATTCACGCACACGGCGATGGTGATGACGTAGCGTGGCGTGGCGAGCGAGAGTACGTGTGTGTTCTTCTTTTGCTTGCTTCAACTAGATAAGACTAACTTCGCCTTATATATATATATATATATATATATATATATATATATATATATATATATATATATATATATATATATATATATATATATATATATATATATATATATTGGTCTCCTCTCACCTAGACTAGCAATATGATACTAAACTTCTCATCTTCCATCATGCATGAGTGGTTTGGGATTTTTCTAAGATTTAATTAGAATATTGAATGAGCCAAACCCAAAACTCCAACATTACTAACTAGCCGGCTATGTCGCTTCCTTTTCCCAACGAATTTCAAGAGATTAGGAGCAAAAACTTTTACTGATGCTCCCTCCAACCAACTATCCAGGGAGGTAAGGCGGTTCTTGAAGAAACTATCTGCAGGAAGAACCTAAGCTACCTAAACAGGGTCTTACCATCACGTACTGATATCTAATGCCAACAAAGAAGTATAGGCAGGCAAAATAACAGGGTGTTGTGTACAGCTCATATATAACAAGGTGAAAAGGAAAGGACTAGTGTCTAGAAAGTGGGAGTGCAGCGTACGCTTTTCGGACACAGCCCTACAGGGGGACGTAGTTGCGTGGGGTTACGAAATATTGTGGGCTAGGGGTGCAGGAGCCGAAGTCCCCGCGGTACGAACTATGAGTCCGAGTCGAACATGTAATCTGGGTATACATATGTCGCTGACATCTTTGTAACCCTAATAAAAGAAAGAAAGAAACTACTCGTACGGATGGAGCCGCCACACCACGATTTGGCTCCCGAGGACGTAGGTTTTGTCCAACCTCGTAAACAAATTCTCATGTCTCTTGTGTGTTTGTTGTGATTATTCTCTCGTGCAAGTTCCAACAGAGGGTTTCCAGTCTAGATTAATGTTTTAACTCTGATGAAACGTCCACAATGGCACACATACATGCCACATGACTCTCCATTCTCCAACCATACCGGATTGAAAACGCTAGCTACACCGTTGGTACTGGCCAAACCATGTTAAGATAAAAGAAAGAGAGAGAGAGAGAGAAGGTGGCCCAACCTCACTGGTGCCACGGCTGATCCATCTGTGCCCCTTTGCTGAGGCCAAATCACCATCAGATTTTGGTGGGGGCAGACTAAAGCAAAGCAAAGCAGCCTTCCAATCAAACAAACAATTGGTTGCCCTGTGCATATATAGGGCCTGTATTATTTGCAAGAGGCCAAGGTCAAGATTCTCATACAGATCATGTCTTGTAGTGGGTTGGTGCCTAGCCAATTCAGCATCATCCCCCTCTTTCCCTCTTGCCCAGGGCACCCAATAGCTCATCTCATTCTTCATGTGCTATTTTTGTACTACTTGTCTCACTATCATCTCATATTTAATGGACTAGTCATGACCATTCACTAGATGATGAATTTATATAGCTGTTGTATTTATCTATATTCTATAACTGTTTTCCAACAAGAAAGAGGTAAGTGAACCAAAGTAACTTCTTTGGCTCCATATGAGATGTGATTGAACCAGGGAAAACTATATCGTTTCGGAAATTTTATCAGAGCTCACCGATAGAACAGGTAACCGCCGGTTACCGGAGATTTCGGACAAAATTTTTAATTGAAATTTGAATTTTTCAGATGTAAACGTGAAATTTATCTAAATTTTGAATTTGAATGAATATTAGATAAATCTGAATTTTTTTGCCCGTTATGAAATTTTATCAGACCTCACCGATAATACCAGAAACAGGCGGTTACCGGCGAAATTTCACCGATAGAGTTTTACATAGATTGGACTCTCTTTTTTCTCTCTTTTTGAGAATGAGATGTTATTGTACTTCTAGAAGCAACATTTCCACATCAAAAGAGAGGAGATAGGATCAGTTTGCAAGTCTCCACTTACGAGTCAGCATAATCTTTCTTGGATTATTAAGGCTTCACCTATATATTGGATTGGATTAGGTAATATCTTGTTAAACAAAGAAATGCCACACGTTTCAAGAATGGATGCATGTTTTGTTCTGTGACTTGCAAGCAAAAAAGTGGAAATTCGTACTTTAATTGTTTTGGATAGTACAGGAAAGCAGGGGTTATTTTATCCTAAAGCTTTGTAGATTTCTGACTGAATGGAGAAGAAAAAAAAAACTTTGAACCGAAGTTCGAATATGCATCTTTCACATGTGTTGGACTGCTCAAGGACTAATCACTTTTTATCTGAACCTCTAACATCATACTTCAAAGGGATACTTCCTTAGTTTATGGATAGATCTTGAACAAAAAAATGTTTTCACATTTTCATGTCCTACTTTTGCAAATTAATCTTGTAATATGAACACATCGTATTCTTGCAACAGCTCGTTTGTTACATGCAACTGCAAGAGGAGAAAAATATCTTTCAACAACTAAGACCAAACCCTTCTCCAAAAGGAAAACAAGATCAAACGACAAAGGTCTCATCTAGCAAAAGCTAGAAAGGGAGTGTTGCTACATAGACAAGCAAAATTTTCATAAACACTGACAGACAGACAGGCCTCGAACACACATTGAAGGTTAGTCAGACCTATCTAACCACGATGAGCAATCCATCTAAGTATCTAACCGTCAGAGAAAGAAAAGTTGAGAGAGAACTTGACAAGATTATTTAAATTTTAAACAATTCTAAACATCCATTTCAGCTAAGACAGCTTTATTGGAAAAGGTTTCAATTAAGCAAAGACAGTCTCTGCCATCTGAATGGCTTAGCCTTTGCTTTCCCTCTTCTTTATGGAAAACAATACTATACATTTGTTAAATTGGAAACTACCCCACCACCTCCTCAAAAGCATACACGACCACATAATTTGTACTCCATGCCCTCCTTTTGAAGGTCCAAATTGGCATCATTGTAAATGCCCCAAAATGCAAAGGGTATAGTTGAGTATACTCATAAAGTAACCAAATATTGTTTGTGTTTTTGGGACATTCCAATTGCTACCTGTTTTTCTATGCTATCCGGGGCTGTCTTGTTTGAAAGGATTTTTAGTGGTTATATATATAAGCTTTGCAAAAAGTTTGTAACATGGAAAAAATGGCAATGGAATGACAACAAAATATTTAGGAATTAAAGAAGGAAATTACAGTCATCGCAACTGGCATGGTGTAGACGCCTTCAGTTAACACGAGACAAATAAAAAGTGACACTAGCCAATGTGTAACTAGCATGCGGCAATTCAGTTTTTTTTTATAATCCAAACGTCCACAACAGAGGGAAACCTAAATGGAATAGAGTAAATATGCACTTTCCAGTTTCTAATTCGCGGACGGTGCGGCACCCGTCACAGAAGTGGTGAACAATTAAAAGTTGATGCACGTTTTAGTTCAAAATTGCCACTAACGTTAGTCTTTTTTTTGAATGAGCACGGCGGACTTAGCCAGCCGAGCATATATATAAAGAAGAAGAGGATTGACCCAGTTTATAAGAGAAACCGGGCCCAAATCCCTTAACAGATGCACGGTTTCAGAGAGGAAAACCGGCAGCTAACCCCGAGACGACAAAACAATCTCAACTCAATAGAACAACGCCCACTCCAAATGGCACAGCCAGACAACAGGCAAGTCTAACCCAACTCAACTCGCGCTAACCAACCAACCAAATGGCCCCTCACAACTCGGTCGGCGGAGCCCAGCTCCCACGCCGCACCTCTCTGACACTCGAGCTCGCGGAGCCTTGCTCCCACACCGCACCTCGTTGTCACTCTAGACGGCGGAGCCCTGCTCCCACGTCGGAACTCTCTGCCACACAAGTCAGCTGCGGAGGAGCACGCATTAGACCGAAATGCTGTCGAGAAGAGCCAAACCAGAACGAAGAGTCGCCGTGAATCGAGGATGTTGGGGGTAAACCTATAGAAGAAGCCGACGGTTGAAACCAAAGAGAGTAGGGGCTTCTCGAAGCGACGCCTTAAGGAAGGTGACGACATCAATGCCGTCGTCGCCCGTCCGGACAACCGGACAGGGTTTTCACCCAGAGAAACATCTAGGGTGAGGGAGACGCGAAATGTCACCTCCAGGGAGGGAATGGCGCCTGAGGGCGTCGACGACAGAGCTTTCGCTTGCGGCTCCCGTCCCAAAACTCGCACAAAGTGGCATCGCCAGCGACCACGCCCGGCCGGCACCGACGAACACCACGTGGCCGGTGTGCACCAGCAGGACCTCCCCGGCCAGCCTCCCGGGCTCGGCCGCCCGCGTTTGCCTGCCCCACAGCACCAACTGCATCACGCGCCGGCCGTCGCCATCGTCGTCGCCTCGCGGGGCAGACGCAGAGCCAACGCAGCAAGCACCACAGCCGCTCCACACCCACAGCCACACCCCCGACGGAGCCCGCGAGCAGAGGGGCGCCTGACGTCGCCGGCCACCAACACGCCATAGAGCCCGGCCCAGGACGGCCGGATCCGACACCGCGCACCGACGCCGCGAGAAGAAGTCGCAGCCACCGCCGACGCTGCACTGCCACCCGAAGAAGAGACCGATGACCGGCGCGCGAGCTCGATCCGGCAGGAGTGCCGATCCGGCTCGGCGACGACGCCGCGGCCACCACCACGCCGTAGCACCAGAGAGGTGCGGATCCGCGGCAAGCTAGCCACCAAGACGTAGATCCGGCCGGCAGGAGGCCCGATCTGGCCAGGCCGGAGCGGAACCGGCGAGGACACCACGGGCCCGGTGAGCACCTCTCCATGGAGAGAACCAGCCAGCGGGGGAGGGGAAAGGAGGGGAGAGGAGAAAGGGGGATAGGAGGGGGGCGCCGCCGCCAGAGCAGGACACTGATGGCGACGGCGGCCAGGCGGGGTGCGGCGAGGGGTTGGGCGCTGACGGTGGGGTGGGTCGCCCCGAGGGGGGCGACGTGAGGCTCGTGGTGGAGCAAATAAGAAATGCCACTAACGTTAGTCGAAAATTGTTCAAAAAATTGTAATGACATGTTCAAAAGAGCAATCCAAACTCAAACAATAAGGTGCTATTTGGCCTAGTTCCAGAGCTGAGCTTTTCAGGAGAAAGTCGAGCCGTTGGGAGCTCCAGACCCCAGCTTCACAGGAGCCTTATTTGTACCAGGGAGAGAAGCGAGGGATGGGTGGCTCCACGGCTCCACCAGCTCCAAAATGATCTTGGGAGGAGAAATACCATCCTTGTCCTCGTAGGACGTAGGAGAGGAGGAAGCAGTGATGTAGCGAGCCAGCGGCCACGCCTCGGGCCAGTCGGCCAAGAATTGCTTATTGCTATGACTGAACAGAGAAAGCAATAGCTTTATTAAAGCAATAGAGAAAGATTTTGATCTAGGTCTCGGACTATTGCCCCGACGGTCTGAAACCAGCTCCGCCTCTGGGAGGAAGATAAAGATGTTGGGGCAATTTGCTGAAGTGAAGAATTTAGAAGCTACCTAGAGCCAACATTTGGGCCAAACACCATGTTGGCTCTAGAGCTGACTTCTATTGAAACTAGGCTCTTCAAATCAAAATATTGAGTTGAAGTTTGACCAAATAGAACCTAAGTATAATAAACACGAGCGCAGAAGAAAAACAATAGAGTATTCTAGTAGAAAACACCAAAATGTAAAGTTTCAAGGTATAGTACACCCGTTAACTGAGTTATATAGTAGCAACTTTTAAATGTTTCGCTCAGTTAAACATTCTTAGTTGACATTAAATATAAATCAAACTAGTAAAAGCATCAGGGTTCATTTGGAATGCGGAGATCCTTTTTTCGATTTCTGTAGGCATTCAGCTATTTCCTAAAACTTCCGGATTTACAAGAATTGAGAGCTGTTTCATGCGAAATTTGTACGTTCCAGACACTTGTAACAGATTCCCATTTTGCCCCCGGTGGAGAGAATGATTCTGTCTCGGGAGCCGCGAAGGCAGAGAGAGAGAGAGAGAGAGAGAAGGAGGTAAACCAAGCAACAACAAACACAAGCTCTCACAAAACAGTGAGAATAAGTGAGAAACCAAAACTGAAGTGAAGAGAGTATAGAGAACTGAAGTGAAGAGAGGAGAGAGAGAGGAGAGAGCTGAGCTAAGACACGAGCAGCTAGCGACAAGGCGATCTGGGAAGACGAACACCACAACCCTCTCTCGAGTCTCAAAACCGCAAGCCGTCGCCGCTGCTTCTGCTTCTGCTTCTTATAAGAAGCGCTCGTCTCGTCTCGTCGTCTACTTGAGAAGCTAGTGCTTCCCACTTGCAGAGGCTGACTGACAGCTGGGTCCCCACACGCGGTGTGATGGCTGCCCGTGCGCCGGCGGCGAGGAGGGGAGGAGGTGCTCCGGCGGCGGCGGCGAGGAGGAGGAGGTCTCCGCACGAAGCAGGCCGGGCGCGCCAGCTGCCGCGGCGCCTAGAGGGGACGGACGCGCGCGCGCTCACCTGGTGCTTCTCGTCTCGCGGCGGCGATCTCTGGAGCTAGGGTTTTTTGGCGGGAAAATAAGGGTCGTGGAGATGGCGGTCGGGGATGCGCTGCGGCGGCTGTGCGAGGAGATCGGGTGGTCGTACGCCGTCTTCTGGAAGGCCATCGGCGCCGCCGACCCCGTGTAAGCCTCCCCTCAAACCTTTCCACCCCAACCCCCCCTGTTTCGCTACTTCCTCCTCCTGTTCCATCTCGTAAAAATCTCAGCTTTTTGCTCATTTCTCCCCCCGAAATGTTCTTTGTGTGTGTGTGCGCGGGCGCGTGCGGTGTTTTTTTTTCTTTCTGTTTGCTTGTTTGTTTTTCGAAGTCTCGATTTTTTCTTCTTCTTCTGGATTCTTCTCGTAGTACAAGACTACAAGTGAAGCGAGCGTCGGAAAGATTCATGTAGCTGTGCTCCTCATTTTGTTAACAAGGGAGTATTGAGCTGGGAATCGAGGAATTAAGAGTGTGTTCGTTAACTTGTCTTGCATATTTACGACTCCTAAAGTTTACTAGAACAAGTGTAAAGAAGCAGAGTGGGTATGTTGATCTTGGATGCATGTGTGCTGAATTTGGCTTCTTGATGTACTTATTGCTTCAGGAATTTGGTCTCTTTATTTATTGATTTTTTGTGCATTTTGTTTGCATGGAGATGTGCAGGCATTTGGTGTGGGAGGACGGCTTCTGTGGCCACACGTCATGCCCTGCCGGATCTGAGGCTTCTGAAGCTCTGGGCGCCGAGGTCGGGTGTGCTGCTGCTGCTGACACCATGTGCTCGCTCGTTAAGAAGGCTATGGCATCGCAGGTTCATGTCGTCGGACAAGGGTAAGCAACCAAACCATCTCTCTCTCTCTCTCTCTCTCTCTTTTCATTTGGTTAGATGCAATTTTCATGGTTGCTCCATCATTTCGTTGTTAGATGCAAATGCACTGCTCTTGGTTAGTTGCTCCTTGGATTCATGGCTGCTGCGCTTTTGTTTTTCAGGACCGTAGGCCGCGCTGCGTTCACTGGCAACCATCAATGGATCGTCCATGGTACTGCCAATGATCACGGGCTTTCATCCGAGGTAGTACTTACTTTTTGTGAAATGGTATGAATGCAAACCATCTTCAGTTTTGTCTGGTTAAATCTTGCTGGGGCCTCATTTAAAGCATCAAGTCAGGGATTTTATACCGACGCAACAAGCCTTGTGGGGGAGCCTTCTGCTTGAACTTTTGGCATTTAGTGGTCTGCTTTGATTTTGGACTAGTATCATTCTGCAAAATAAATGCTCACTGTGATATGCTAGTTGTGAATGAACACACATGACACATGGACCTGTTGTAATATGAAATAGAGTACAGGTGAATATTAATCTGATTTGTCGTTGAGTAGGCCACAATGCTAATTGCATGAAGATCTTCTAGTTATCTTTATTGCAATCAAATTCTGTATTTTGTTTATTTTGTTTTGGAGATCTTACACTATAGTTTCACCATGACAGGTAGCTGCTGAGATGAACAATCAGTTCAGAGCTGGCATTCAGGTGCGTAGAATTGAACATTGTGAATGGTAAATTATTTCCACTAGGTGCTTCAGGAATTCATTTAAGTTTCCTTCCTTGCAGACTATTGCGATTATTCCTGTGCTACCACGTGGTGTGCTACAGTTGGGCTCTACTGGTGTGGTATGAATATGATATCCAAGCTTTAATTAAATACACGCTAGTATGCTACAAGTGTAGAGAAATCTTGTTCCCCATATTTAATTTAGGGTAAACAATGCTCCATTCTTTGAAGTTTGGTAACTGTTTTCATTATTGTATGAGCCGTGTAGTACCACTAGTCTATCAAGTTGTTGACTGTGGTCCAGTATCTCTTATGTGTAAAGAATATAACACTCACAAGGCTCCAGAAAAAAAAAATGATTCTCTTGCGATGGATAACAGTGGGAATTGGAGAGAACAATGATGCATGAACAAATTAGTACATGCCACTGGAGAAGTTCAAAATTTTGGATATGGCACTGCTATAGTTATCAAGACATCGCCTAGACGTCCCGGCGCTCTAGGGTGGACGCCAGAGGTCATCGCCTAGGTCGTCCCCGCCTTGCCGGGGCGGCGCAGATCCGGGGGCAGGGGGTGCAGGGAAGCGAGCCGAGCTCGGCCGGAGCGGATCCGGGGGTAGGGGCTCGGGGTGGCGACTGGAGCGTGGTGTGGCGACCAGCCCGTACCGAGGCCGAGGTAGGGGAGGCGCGGTCCAAGCGTCGGGCAGCGCGTGGCAGCGAGCAGAGCTCGGGGCGGCAGCCGAGGCTCGAGTGCAGGAGCAGCGCCGGTGAGGAGGAAGAAGATGCGCAGAAGAGCAGAGCTGAGAGGCAAGAAACGAGCCGGATTGAGAGGAGGGAGATGGTCGCCTACTTCTTTATGGTCTTCTTGCTGATGATCTTGACGGCCAAGGGCATCTTGGGAAGGGAAGAGCATCTCGGCAGCTGGGCAGTAGAGTAAGGGCAGTTGGGCAGCTGGGCAGGCAGCTGAATGTGGACACGTTCTGGAATCTTCCATGGCTACTGTCATACCAGCATGCATTGCATAATATAAGTATTCTATGGTGTTTTTCACTGGATAAACACACCGTCTAACATATCGTCTAATCATCGCCTAGGCGTACCGGAGCGCCTCGCCTTGTCGCCGTGACAACATAGGACACTGCAGTACATAATATTTGGATTACACCACTGCAAATATGGAAACCTATTTTATGCTAATTAAGAATTTGCCACTGCAAATTCATGGCAGCTTTTCATCTATGCAGTCAGAGAATGACATAAAAATAAGTCTCCATGTTTTGCAGTGGTATAATAAGAATGTCCTGTTTTGCAACAGAATATCTAGAAATGTTGGCATGCAATCATTTTTTTAATACATAGTACATATCCTTTATTGTGTTCAGTACTTAAGGGACTGTTGTGATAAATAGAAACAAAAGATCTTGAAAGGGTAGCATCAAAGGGCTTGCTTTAAAGTTTTATGATTATTAATGGGGCTTTGTTACACTTCTGTTCTCCATATATTTGAGTTAATAACTGATTAATTTTTCGATCAGGTTATTGAAAACACAAATTTTGTGATGCATGCAAAGAAATTGTGCTCTCAGCTGAACAATCGATCAAGTATGGCTGCATCTGCTTCAGTTAAAAATGCTTCAACTCAGCAGGGTCAGTCGCGCCCTTTACATGGTGCCCCAAATGTCCACTGTGCAGATAATTGCTCAGAAGTTTTCAGTCAATTCCCAGTGACTTGTGAACAATACAGCCGTGCTGATACTGCAACCGTGTCAAGTAGCACATCTTTGCTTAAGGTTGCGCAACAGAATGGTCGAGCTGTTAGAGAGCACATTGTCTATGCCAGGCCTGATGCTAGGTTCGTACAACAAGCATCTTATTGCGACAGCCGACTTGGAAGTAATACACAGAGTGTTGCTATGAGCTCAGGTTTGATCTCATCGAGCTTGACATCAGTGAAAAAGCAGCCAGTGTTGATGAACAACATTCGGCAATTAGAGTTTGGTATCGGTGCAGATTCATTACCAGATTTGCCGAGAAATGTTCTACTAAACTCGCTTGTATACCAGAAACCTTTTATCCATGAAAATACAAACATAAATCTATCGCATGGAAGAGATGAGGTATCCAGTGAGATAAATGGTAGTGTGAATTTTGATTTCCTCATTGGAGGTGCCAGAGTAGTCAGGGCTAACTTATGTACCAGTGCATCAAGTCAAGTATTAGACCGAAGAACCTATTCCACTTCAGGAATGTTGCTGCAGAAACAACCTCCAGTTTCATGTAATGTTCCCCAATCTTCTGAATTCGCTATGAAAAGGGGAGCCCTGAAAGAGGGTCATTTCAAGCTCCTGTAGCTCTATCTTCTGAATCTGATGTCCAGGTTTCTAATGACTTGAATCGCATTTCTCAAGAGAAACAATTGAGTCGGTCAAACCATAGCCGCCAAGATCAGACGGTTAATACAGTAAATGATCCAAGTGTTACCGTAAGCACACAAGGTATGAAGACTATGGATGGATGCACGCTTCCAGGCATGCCCAATGAGAGAGCTTCCTTGTTGCTTTTGCAGCCTACTGCAGATAATGACTTGTTCGATATACTTGGTCCCGAATTTCATCAGTTGTGCCAGAATGTGGGTGCCGATTTGGTCCCCTGGAGTGATGCAAAATCTCAGAGTTCAGATAGAGATATGCCTGAAACATCGATTTATCTTGATTCCTCTCCGACCTTCAGTTCACTAGACAATGAGTTTCCTTATTCCGGGATCTTCTCACTAACTGATACTGACCAGCTATTGGATGCTGTCATCTCAAATGTCAATCCAGGTGGTAAGCAGAATTCTGATGGTAACACTTCTTGCAAGACTTCATTGACGGACATTCCGAGCACTTCTTATCTTGGTTCAAAAGAGTTGAAACAATGTGACTCCTCTGGCATTCCTTCAACGCTAATCAAGCATGAGTCTGCACAGTTTGTTAAACAACCATGTTACTTTGATAAGGCCGAGGACAGTTGCCTTTCCCAAAATAATGGAATGCACAAATCTCAGATACGTCTTTGGATCGAGAGTGGTCAGAACATGCAATGTGAAAGTGCATCAGCTTCTAACAGCAAAGGTCTCGATACACCAAGCAAGGCAAATCGAAAGAGATCTCGACCTGGAGAGAGTCCTAGGCCACGACCAAAGGATCGGCAGCTGATACAGGATCGTATAAAGGAGCTCCGAGAAATGGTACCTAATGGGGCCAAGGTATCCTCTTATAGACTTCGCTGATTTTAAATATCTATTGTGATAATTTGCACTCTGAGTTGCACATGTGAACTTCAGAGCAGTTGCAGTGTTGTGGTATCAAATATCAATTGTTATCTCATCTGTGTCAACAGTGTAGCATTGATGCTTTGTTGGAGAAGACAGTTAAGCACATGCTCTTCTTGCAAAGCGTGACAAAGCACGCAGACAAGCTCAAGGATTCTACTGAATCTAAGGTATGCACATGCCTACTAGTTTTATCGTTGGGTTATGACAAAGAAAGCTAAGGTTGTGGCTCATTTGATGCGGTAGAGTGGCACAATTTATGTAATTCTCCTTAGTTTGAAAAATCTCCTTATATTGCCATTGTTCAAACAGATACTTGGTGGTGAGAATGGTCCCCTATGGAAAGACTACTTCGAAGGTGGTGCAACCTGGGCCTTTGATGTTGGCTCTCAGTCTATGACATGTCCAATCATTGTTGAGGATCTTGACCGACCTCGTCAGATGCTTGTGGAGGTAATGATTTATGATTCTATTGTTGCTTGTTCTTTGTAATCTTATGTTTCACTAGCAATAGCATGTAATTGTCGTTCAGATGTGTTGACATGGGTGCCTCTGCAGATGCTTTGTGAGGATAGAGGCATCTTCTTGGAGATAGCTGACTTTATCAAAGGACTTGGATTGACCATTCTGAGGGGTGTAATGGAAGCACGTAAAAGTAAAATCTGGGCACGCTTTACTGTTGAGGTAATATAGCTAAATGTATTAAGCAGAGTATTCTATTAGTTCAAAATCCAAAATAACAAAAAAAAAACACCATTCCATCATTACAGCTATGAAATGATGCTGATGATCTTTGGACATTACAAGCTAAATGGATTTATATCGCTTTTGCATCTCTGCAGAATTGTTAGCTTGCTGCTTGCCGTAAGCAAAGAACACTGATTAGGTATGTTCATGCAGGCAAACAGGGACGTGACCAGAATGGAAATCTTTCCATCACTTGTGCGCTTATTGGAACCCAACTGTGACAGCAGTGGAGCAGCGGAGAATGCTAACAACGTGAACATGCCTCTTGGTTTGGTGCACCAACCTGTTATCCCGGCAACAGGTCGTATCCAGTGAGTAGTAGAGAACCCTCAAGCAATCATCTTTCAAGTGCTAAGAGCAGCAGTTCAGCGCACTCCTGCCATGACTAGCATTGCCAATTTGCCAGTGCACCACCTGCTCTCCAGTGACACCTTGCTGTACAAATGTGTGTCTTCATCTGATCGCAGAAAGTCTAACATGAGATGCATCGAAGACGAGGACCGTTGATTCAGCGAATGATCATTAGGCAGTGTTTTGTTTGCATAATCTTAGTTTTGTTTGTAGTTATGTTTGTTACTGCTGTTTTGTCATATATTAGTGGATTTTTAATGTTGTCCTGAATGGAAATTCTTGAGGTGATTTGTTCAACACTGAAAGTGGAAAAGCTCCTTTGTTAGTCTGTTCTCACTAGAACCAGAACTTTTAGAATGTGATTCAGTGGTTGCTTACAATGACCTGCGAAAAGCTACATGTTACTGTCTGAACAGATTCTGCGACACTACTTTCATCAGATTCCTGTGACACTCATTGTTGCCTAATGCCTATCAACATTGAGATGAAAGGAAAAAAAGAACCATGATCTCTGTACTGATAGTCTGAGACCAGAGACTCGAAATGATTGCTCCCTCAAGTTCCTTCTGCACTACTGAAATCCTCGTCTTACTGTGACTTGACATACTTGTTTATGAGCAATGGGATATATACTAGGGAGTGTCTATACAACATGCTAATATTATCAGAAGCCATCTTAACTGAAGCAGAATCTTCAACCATGCCACCCAGCATCAGTGAATGGAAGAAAAGCACATGGTACAACCAATGAATTGCTAAAGGAAGATATGCCATCTCTTACCCTCATGGACAAGGAGTGTGAGCAAAGTACTAGTGCTACATTATATTACAATATACCCAAAAACCAATACTAAAATTACCAATTAACCAACTACCACATACAATTCCAAGATCCCAATTGATATATGCTATACCCCTTGTAAAATCTTGTAAAATGTTTGGGTTTTAACTAACTTAACTAACCTATATATCTATATACACTGTCCCATCTTTACATTCCCAAAACCTATAGACCAAGCTTAACTGCTTAAGCATGCCTAGGCTTTTGCCCTTTATTTCTATACAAGCCCTAGATTAATAAATCGATTGATTTGATTTGCTTAATTAATTGCGCTGTATGTCCATACTAGGCCACGAAGTCTCTCATGAGCTGAGCCGCGAAGGACTTGGTGCTCTGCATGTTCATGTCGTAGCCGGCGGCGGCGACGCCGTGGCTGCCGCTGCCGCTGGCGTTGCTGCTGCTCATGAGGAACGACGCCGTCTGCTCGCCGGCGCCGGCGCCGGCCCCGTGAGGAGGCCGAGCGTGAGAGACACGCCGCCGTGCCCAGCGAACGCGAACGGCTCCGAGCCGAACTGGCCGTACGGCGACGGCTCGAACAGCGAATAGCCGCCGGTGCCGTCCTGGTGGTCCCTCGCGTCCGCGGCGGCGGCGCCGCCGCCGCTCTCCATGAACTTCATGAGGAGCTCACGGTGGCTGACCTCGTCGTGCTGCCTCGCGGCGGCCGCGGCCTGCGCGTGCAGCGTGGCCACGTCGGACACGTGGAACGCCGACTGATCGTCGGTCCTCGCCTTCTTGAGCTTGTGCTGCAGCGCGGCGGCGCTACTGTCATCATCATCATCATCATCGTAGAACCCGGCCTGGTTGTCTCCGGCGAGCTCGAGCAGGGACGCATGGACCAGGACGTCCTTGGAGCCGCTCGCCGCCCCTCCCACGCGCGCCGCCGCTCTGGACATGGCGTTGCAGTCCGGCTTGGGAGGGTCGACGCCATTGACGTCTGTGGTGTTGTTGCTCTTGCTCCCGCCGGACTTCCCCTCGTCACCGGCGCCGTCCTGGTCCTTGGTCTCCTCCAGGTACATCTCCTCCACCATCGGCTTCCACAGCCTCACCCTCGCGTTGATGAACCAGTTGGACACCTAAAATATTTTACGGTAAGAAACGCGCGCGAGCCATTGTAACAACCAAATTAAACAAGAACATCTAGTGAATTTAGCATGCATGCCGTAAATACAAACAAATTTCACCTGGCTTCTGGTGAGGCCGGTTTGCTTGGCGAGCATGATCTTGTCCGAATCCTTGGGGTATCTGCATGACAACACGGGATCCACGGCGACCAATGAGATGCCGACACGAGAACTCGATTGTGTACCAGTTTGGGCGCGCACATATAAAGGTAGCTGCTGACATGTGTGCATATATACATGCAAATATATGCATCATGACTCATGCATGCAGAAGAGAAGGCTTTTCAATTAACCGCATGCACATGAAAGCTAGCAAAAAAACCCCGCCGGTGTACATCCTAACATTCCCTAATCCAGTTGTGCTTAGATAGACTACCGTTGGTTGGTAAGTTAGCATTCGGCAAGCTGCAAGCGGATGAGAACACCCCGGAATTTTGGTTCAGGGTCCGACTCCATCGACTGTATATTTAGTCTCTTGTACAAGTACAACATGATCAGTTGTAACCAACTTGAAAGATTCATCATACTTCATTATCTCTCTCTCTCTTCTGGAATGAAAGATTCATAAATACCTTACTACTACATATATAGTGAGAGACTGAAAAAAAGACATCAAGTCTTGGCTACACTCTTAGTTCATTGGATCATTGTACAGAGGCAAATTGTCTGCTTTAGATTGTGGCATGCATCTACTACAGATCATCTTGCCCATTCAAATTAAACCTAATCTGAAACATTACATGCATACGAAGCTTGCTCATTGCCACTGAGCATTGCATGTATATATGCATGACTAAGCCTGGATGTACAGTTAATTGTTGCACGTAGTGTGCTGTGTATATGCAGGATGAACTACGTGTACGTATGCACGAATGTATATACGTGTGAACGTACGTACGTATAGTTACGAAGCGTATGTATACACGTACAAGCTAGTGAAGTACTTACGGGTGTAGGAAGTGCTCGAAGAGCCAGGCGCGGAGGATGGAGACGGAGCGCTCGGGGAGGCCGCGCTGCGGCCGCCACGCGCTGCTCTGCATCATCCCGAGCTGCTGCAGCGCGCGCTGCTGCCGGAGCTGGTGGTCGATGTACCGCAGCCGCGACCCCACCGTGCGCCCGCCGGCGGCGGCGTCCGCGTCCTCCCCGAGCGCGCGGCTCGCCGCCCGCACCTGCGCCGCGATCGCGTCCCGCAGGCACCGGAACTGCCGCGAGATGGTCCGCAGCGCCAGGGCCGTGTACGTCCGCGCCGACCCGCCGCCGGCCAGCGCCTCGAACGACGACACCACCACCTGCATCTGCTGGTGGTACTGCCGGTACCGCTGCTCCACCTGCACGCGCGCCGCAGAAGATCCCAACAGATTACCGTATTAATTAGTACAGCAGCTCGTTAACCACTTCATTAGTACTACTACTAGATATTTAGGGGCAATTAATCAGAACCACACAACCACTCTGCTTTGGCTTGTGTTAGTAATCAGTAACAAGCTGAGAGCTGCTAATATCTTTTGTACTGGTGCAACAATATATATACTGGGCTATTGCGAACAAAAAGAGAGACATTTGACTCTTCCTAGTGAGATATCACCAAACATAGCAACGAATTAAAAAATTGCTTGTATCTTTTGTACTGCATATACAACAAAAAAGAGAGACATTTGATCAGGCAACGAATTAAAGATTGCTTGTACTGGCATCAACAAAGTAACAACCAAAAGAACTGTAATTTATATGTACATGCATGATCTTCTTATCTGAAAATATTAGTTAAGACTTAAGAATACCCACTTGTTTCAGTCTAGCTACATATTCTTATTACTTCTCACTTTATTCCAAACCACATAGTTTTTTTACAAATATAACTGAACTGATAGATCTTTTTTCTTTAATAGTTATCCCTTAACTGTAGTTGTGATCCCTATCTCTAAAAAACTGTAGTAGTGCTGAAGTGTTTAAGAATCAAACACTAGTTAAGCACTACCAAATCACATGATTAGAAGGACAACGATTGGTACTAGGTGATAAAATACGTTTAATTAAGAAAAGGAAAGGGAGGAAAAGAGTTTGGAATATCCAGCAAATCAAAGGTCTACTATCCCAACAACTGTGTCCCCGATCTTTCAGGAAAAAAAAAAAAGAAACAACAAAGCAACAATAAACGAAAAGCAAATGACCCACATCCTTTCGATAACACTGCAGTCTAAAACTATATATAGAGGCAAGGAAATAGCAGAAACATCATCAATCTCTCCCGACCAAATTGAGAGGCAAGATTAAATTTTCATCCGACGCACAAAATTTATCAGAAAAAATAAGAATCCTCAGCAACAATTGAAAATTACTTTTGAAACATTTTTAAAACGGCATAAACCATTGGTAAACCTTGCTATAAAGCAATACATTTCTTAACCATAAAAGAACAAAAAGAACAAAGTAACTAGACTTAATTTACTGACCTCGTCAAGCATGTTAATCAGCTTGCCTTTCTTCATCTGCAGCTCCTGCCGCTCAGCCGTCGACATCTCCGCTGCACCGCCGCTTTTCGGCCCGCCACCGTCCTCCGTGCCGCCACCGGACACGCCTTCCGAGTCCTCTTTCTTCTTCACTGACGCGACGCTCTTCGCCGCCGCCTTTGCGTCCTCCACGCCCTTGCTAACGCTCACCACCTCGTCGAGCAGCTCCTGCGCCAACCTCAGGTACTTGGAGCTCATCACCATCTGCCCCTGCGACGTCGTCGTCACCGACGTCCCCAGGTACTTCCCCTCGTCGCCGGCCACGGCGGCCACTGTGACCGGCGGCGTCTCACGGGACGACAGGCTGAGGACAGCACTGACCCCCGCCGTGCCAGGAGCTTGCGGCGGCGGCGACATGTCGCCGGCTCCGGTAGTGGCCGGGTTCCACAGATTGTAGCCCGACGGAGGCGCCTGGAGAGGGATGCCGACGAAGCGCTGCGAAGACGACGGCGACGCCTGGAGAGGGATGCCGACGAAGTGCTGCGCCGACGACGGCGACGCCTGGTGGCCGAAGGATGCCGGGGTCATGGAGCTCACTGCCGAGTTGAGGAGCATCATGTTGGCAGCGACGGGCGCGGCCCCCGCGGCGTCGGTGTAGCCGGCGTAGCTCGGGTTCATGAGGTACAGTGTCTGTAGGCCGTCGGTGCCGTTCTGGATGTCCATGCCGGCGCCGCCGTGGTAGTACGCGGCCATCGTGATCGCCGGCAACTATAGATCGATGGCAAAATCTTGGCTATGTATATATGTGCACTAAAATTCTCCTGAAAATGTCTCTCTCTCTCCTTGATTAGCTTCTTCTGTGGAGGCAGTGCAAGACCACAAGCCTGTGCCTTTGCCTGTAAAAACGAAGAGCCAAGAGGTTAAGAACAAGGGGAACATACATATATAACAAGAGGAAAAGAATTACCAGAGAAATGATTTGAGGATGATGTGAATTGTGAGGTAAAATTGGATCCATGTAAGAGAGAGGAGGAAGAGAGAAGTAGGGTGCAAGTATGCATGGAAGAACTCTACAACTGCTACTACTACTCAAGCTAGCTGAGTTCTAGAAGAAGAGGGGATGAGAGACAGATGTGGATGGAATAGGCATCAGTATCAGAAATATATAAATAAGAAAAAGGAAGGTACCCATCTTCATCAGGTGATTTAACAAAGAAACGGTGCAGATGCGTATACAGATGTCAACACAAGGTCACAAGCACACACATCATTGTGCTTGCTCTCACTATAAAGCTATCCATCCATGCGTGTTACCTCAAGAATTGATGCAGCTCATGAGCTGTTTGCATGTGCGGCGCCTTGCATATAAGCAAATACGGCTGCCTCTCTCTCTCACACACACACACAATCTCAAGGAGAAGGAGAGCTGAAGATCCTAGAAAGAGGCACGAGGAAAGGAAAGAGGGAGAACAACATCAACAACAACAAGAGTGATGTAAGACTACCAAGGTATCAAGAGAGCATGAGATCACTCATGTCAGTGTTAAGCACCTGCAAGTTCCTTTCCCTTTTGCTCTCTACAGAAGACACCGCCCTGTTTATCTTTCCTCTGATCTCCTCCAGCTGAAAGGGAAAAAGAAGAGATAGAGAGGGAGACCAATTAGTTAAGTCTTTAAGAGAGAGAGGAAATAAAAAGGGCAGTGGAGGAGGGATACCCACCCACCTCCCACTACCCCCACCACACACACTTACACCTTTTCCCCCAATTCCTTTTTTATTTTCTCTCTACTAGTTACAAGTTTTTTCTCTCTCATCAGGTATGCATTCTAGCTAGGTGTGGGACTCATCTGTACCATGTTGGCCTTAGGTGAGACTAGTTTGAGCAAACATGACCGTCGGAAAGGACTAGTGTGTGGTACAAGATGGAGTTTATGTTGGGCTTTTTTCTACTGTTGCAGAGTTATGACAGATATTCGTGCCAGGATCATTTCATCATCAAATTACTAACTCCAAAGTTTCAAGATGTTAAAACAAGTTTTGTTTCGTAATTTCAGCAAACATGGTATACTCGCTTGATAAATTACCACAAGCTCATTGGGAAAGTTAGTTTCTCTAGCTAGCTGGTTAAAAGTACCGGGAAATTAATTGCCACAACTTTTGTATGTATGCCTTACATTTGTTAAGCAAGATGGGGTGTATTATAGGAGTGGCTAATGGGTAATTAAAGCTAATTTTTTATTAAAAAAAAAAAAGCAAGCTGAAAAGGTAGTACATGAATAGTGTGCACATATATAATTTCGTGGATAAATTGACTGAGAATGTTTTTTCCCCCAGTTGCAAGAAGAAAGGCAAATAATGTTTGAAGGTTCATGTGATTTGACCTGCTTTTTTTTTCTACTCATCATTAGTTGCAGGAGGTGGTACAGAGCCGCAGTACTGCAACATCTAGTGAGAGGAGAGTGAGAGAGCTGTACAGATTGGAAAGAAATGTTGAGAGGTGGATAGGGATATCTGGTGTACTATTGGCGCACAAGGAAGGGTGTAGGTCTTAGGGCTCATGAATCGAGATAGATATGGTGAGAGATGGATAGCAATCTCTCTCTCCCCTCTCTCTGTGCATGCGTACGTAGACAGATGCAGCAGGCAGACTACACACTGAGCTCGGCCTGACACAAGTACGCGCGTGTCAGAAGAAGTGTGAAGAAATCAATCTAGATTTACAGAAAAGGACCGAGACTTGCGCGAGCCAACAGGCCGCGGTAGGTGAGCTTTGATTTACGCATATAAACAAGGATCATATCTCTAAACAGTAATTATACCTCTTAACAAGAAGAACTAGGAGATGTCCACGTCCAGGTCTATGTCAGATTTCTTTCGTCTTCTTTTTCTGGCCTTTGGTAAGCTAGCTGATGTCTAGGTCAGAATTTCAGTATGTGTGCTGCTTACCTTCGCTTCTGTTCCTTTTCCTTTTCCTTGCCCTTTTCCTTTTCCCTCTCACTCTCCAAGTCCAATCTTCTTGGGCATGTACCGTGATGTATACCCCTTTTGTTTGTTAGGACATTTGTTTATGTGTGTATTGGTCTATTTCACATCTTCCTGCTAAGGTAGCATGCATGGCAGACCTGTTTTTTTTTTGCTGTTTGCTGTTTTTTTTTTTTTTTTTTTTTGAGTCAGATGCTGGCTTTGGAGGTAAAGCGATTGAAAGCTCAGGAATCCAAACCAACTGCCTGCGTCTAGGATTTGATTGTTATTCCAGAGGATAGTATATATTCATTACCAGCACATCAAGAAAATTGTGATGGACAGGTGCCATTATTTTTCAGTTTGGTTACTTGATTCCAACCAATTGTATTATATATGTTTCCCAATGATGATGGGAGTATATTATTTGAACCCAAAAAAAAAAATCTAAGATTGCAGATGTGCAACTAGCTACATATGTTGTGCTAGATAGCTAGTGCATAAATGTCTATTGTTATGATATATATCGACATACTCCATGATCATGCATGCACATATAGGTTAATTATTGATGATTAAACACATATATGTTCAAGAAACAAAAATTTCAATTTTTTTGTTGTATTCTAGTATTCGAACAACATGCATATCAGAAACATATCATCTCCACCAAAAAGAAAGCCACCAAATGTTTAGTGTCATAGCTTAAAAACATCATCATCATCCTATGCACGATGTTGCCTACGACGTTAGTCTTTGTCCATCAGTATGTTTTCGTCACAAGAAGGAAGTGCATATTTCGTATACAAGAGAAGATATGAGAAAAAAAGTAAAGTGGTCAACTGAAAAGGAAATTCCCAATCATATATATCTGGGCTACATTAATCCAAATATCAAATCCGACCTCCTAATAAATACATAATTAACCAGCAGATGTACAATTCATTACAAGACACATATACAACTAGCTAGCTTAAATTCCATATTACTAATTAGAAAAAAAATCAATTTCTATTTCTATCCCATTATTTGCACCTGTATATGACTGAAATTTGATGGCACACCACGTGCATATATATTTGGAATATTGCTATGATCTTGCTTACTGGGATGTGTAGGATATGATCTAAGGTCATCTTGATCATCATACCACCACGAGCAAGCTTTTGGATCTAAGTTTGTTTTTACTTTGTTTTGGTGAAAGAAAGGGTGATTTTAGGGGTTTTGTTCTTGAAGGCTTTTGACTTGATTCTTCCTGTGATTGAGGGTGCTAGGATGTATGGGAGACTATCCTTAGCCATCTTGGATTGATTCCTCCCACGAAATCCTCTCAATCACCATTTTTGTATTTCGCCCGGTTTTGTAGCAACCTTTACTCAAACGAAAAAAAGGTAGGAACTTTGATAAGGATTTTCACGATTTTTGATTGAAATAGGTTCCTAACATACTAGAGAAGGTATGTTTCAAGTCTCATGAAGTTTGGAGTTGTGTATCAAAAGTTGGATCAATTTGCGATTTCAAAATACTGCTGAAATTCAGTCTCTGTGCTGATTTTACTATTCACCAGTCTGACCGGTTAGTGGGGGATTTCAGCGAGTTTTGATCCTTTTGTTGCTTGGTTCTTATTGAATGATTATCTCTGATCTCTATAGCTTCTCATAACTATTGGAGTGAAAGAACCGTGAACGTCTTGAGGTAAAAGATTTTAAAGAGGTTATCTTTGTGTGACGCTTATTCAACCCCTCTTCTAGTCGCCTCTTCGATCCAACACAATCATATATATTTGGGCAATATTAATCCAAATATCAAATCCGAACCTGCTAATAAATACATAATTAACCAACATATGTACAATTCATTACAAGACACATATACAACTAGCTAGCTTAAATTCCAAATTACTAATTAGAAAAAAATCAATTTATATTTCTATCCCATTATTTGCACCTGTATATGACTGAACTTTGACGGCACACCACGTGCATTACATCTACATATGTGCAAGAACATTCTTGCAATATATTCTTCGATTTCATGGACTTATTGGGGTGGCTAGATGTTGAAATTGCCTTGAAAGAAAGGAAAAGGTGTGCAAAAGCAATGAAGTGAAAAGGGTATATGCTCCATGATGAAAACGATAGATATCAATTTTATATTGTATTTTAATTTCAAATAAGGCGACATGAAAAAAAAAGGTATTCTTGCTATTTTTTCTATGGCTTCAGGGGGATTTATTATATGTCGGTTATCCACATTGTTTATCACAAATAAGTGAACATACTATTAGTATTTTTAAACAATTAACACTATTAAAGATTGAAATAAATGGACCACAATATTTTTTGTTAGCACTACATTTTGCCAATTTCTAGAAATTGTTGAAATACATACGGCATCTCTAGATATCAACATCTACGTTGCTATCATGCAAAAATTGATTATGTCTATTCAGCAAGTATGTAGAACTGAGAGCACTCTCTACTCATTGCTTTCATGCATAGTATAGCTTACTCCAACTAGCACACACATAACCGCAGGATATTTTGTGTCACTACTGTTGCTCCTTTTACGCATGTATATACGTACACCATACGTACAATAGAGAACATTTTTTTATCATAGCATGCCATAGTAAAATCATCTTTAGCTATTTTTGTTGACTTGCAGGAAAGAAATTACTGCGATTTGTGATAATCTATAAGACTAAACCTCACAATTTATTGCTTTGTAGCTAGCTTGCTTTAATATTGGATGTTATCAAGTTATTACAGGTCAAGAATGGATGGGGAATCAAAATGGGGGGTCCTCTACAATAGCATGAGAAAAATGGGTGCGGCATTATCTCTTTGTTGTGTAATTCATATTTTTTATTATTAAAAAAAACATCCTTATACCCAATTCACACGTCTCATTTGTTGATATTTATTTGCTCTTGAGTTTCAGCCACATAACTCTGATCTCTTTCCCTTTTCCACTCCCAACATAGTGAAGCCTCCTATATTCGATTCCCTTTTTATCGCCTTGTTATCGTGCTGCTAGGTTTATTCTCTATTGACTTGTAGGTGTCTCTACCAATTTAGTTGGTGGGGGTGTCGTGATGTAGTAACACTAAACCTATGTATATACCTGTTGATATTACTAACATAAAGTTTATAGTTGTATTGTAGTATCGTAGGGCAGGTTTGATTTGTCATGGCCACCACCTTGTTTAAAGGAAAATATCACACTAGTGATAAAACATTTATTAAAAAAAGTGTTGTAGTTATAGTTGCCGAAAAAGGGTCTAAGTTTGTGTTCAATAACTCTAACTGTAATGTTATGTTACATCCCTACCTGTAACAGGGTTTTATTTACCTGAAGATATTTTTTTATCGGTTTTCATTTTTTTAATTTTTTTCAGATTTTAAATTCCAAAAAAATAATCATATTCAAATAAAATTCAATCAAATTCGATTTTTTTAGACAAAATTCATCCAAACGGAGCATTCCGGGACCAATTTGTATTTCTACCGCCCCCATGGGTAAACCAAAAATCGCCGATTTTCGGCCGAAAATTTCAATCCCGGCCTGAGACGTTACTGCTGGTGCTGTACCAATGAAGAGGCATGCAAACCCCGGAGAAACAAAAAATCTTCCCGGTCGGTCCGGTGAGCAGAGCACGCATGGCATGGCGTGGCATGGGGTTGTAACATTGACACGTCACTCCGAAACCCCCCGCACCTCTCCAGGGCTCTCCCGCACACTGAAACGTGGCCCCGCAGAACTCCCGACCCCACACGTCATAGTAACCCGTCACCAGCCCGGGCGCTTTTGGTGGTGGTCTTCCCCACGTGCCAACCACCATGGCGGAGGCGGGCCCACGCGGGCCCCCGCCCATTTACGCCGTTCACACACATCCGAGTGTACACGTGTCGCATTCCCGGCCTCATCCGCTCGGTGCATCGACGAACGAGCCGCGCCGTGTGCGCTGCTCCGTGCGGCGCAGGGGATCCCGTGCGGGAGGGGGAGGATTCCGTGGGTGCGGGCCCCGTCCCCGGGGTGTCGCTGTCGGTGGGCCCGGGGAGGGGGGAGAAGGTCAAGGGCGCGCCCAATGGGGGCTCGGCAGCTCCGCGCCACGTCGCTGTCGGGCGTGGTGGGCCCCGCGGCACTTTCCCATTGGCTCTTCCGCCGCCTGGCCCACCGGTAGGGAGAATATGTGCGGGCCCCACCCCGCGCGGACTTCGGCGAGCGAGGAAGAAGACGAGACGAGACGAGCTCTCCGCCGCGCGAGGATTTTTTTTTTCTCCTTTTTCTCCTTCGTGTTTTCGCCGGGGCTGCTAGCGAAGCGAGCACGCGTGGGTCAGTCCTGTGTGTGTGTGCTGGCTACCCTGTTGTGGACCGGAGCACGAGCACGAGCACGAGCGGTGTGGCCGCGTGCGATTCCGTGTCGGTCGATGAGGGGGGCGGAGGGCATGCCGGCATGGGGCTTGGTCCGCCATTGACGATTGGAGCTAGCGGTGTGCTTCAGTATGCATATGGTACAGACAGTTGTTGTTTATAGTAATTTTTATGTCAGTTATAGACATTATTAAAGACAACTTATATAATGGGTTATGGTGATACAGCCGGTTACAGGATTGTAGATAACACACAATCTTTTTTTTTTTTTTTTGTTTCTGATGCTTGATCGATTACAGGATTGTAGACAGTATTTCTCTCTCTTCATTCTCTTTTATCTATGTCAGCAGAAATCATACATGACAGAGACTATAGACAGCTGACATAAGCCATTGTACATGCTTTATGTAGCTCTTATCTTTTTTTTTTTAGTTTGATTAAAATTCGAGGGTTTCGAGGAAGAATTGTATGTGTCGATAGAGATGTGATTTTGACATGTAGAAACTAATTGTGCACCGAAATAAACAGTAGACTGGACTCTAATATGAACGCTTTCTTAAGTTCTATGCCGTCTTATCTAAAAGTTATGGAAACCCCATCAACACTCTACCGTGTATTGTTCGAAAGAAACAGTAGCCGTCGAGAGGTGGATTCGTTCTTATGCTTGTTCAGACTCGGCTTGGTTAGAACATGTCTAGCTAATATGTATAGGACCTCAGTTGCTCCAGAAAATGGCTCACGAGTCTTGTCTCTTGTATTTAATTGAAATTCGAATTACTGCTGCGTTGGCACGGTGATCCTTCGAACTTAACTAAAAATTTTAATAACCTCCCAAACCTCACATAGTTTCCTTGTAAAAAAAACCTCACATAGTTTTTCAAAAACCAACGGAAAGAAAAGAAAGAAAAAAAGTAAAAGAAAGATCAGCCATGAGAGGGAGAGATGTGCAGTATGAGCAATTGTTCAGTGAAATCATCAAAGATAGGTGATGGAAGATGGACAATAGATGGACAGGTACATATATGAACACCCCACTAAGCACACATGAACAGTGCTACTGCCTCCACACAGTGCTGCTGCACAGGACCAATGATTTGATCAGTCTTATAAAACGAAAAAAAGAGCACTCTATGCTCTTTTTTTTTCCCTTTCCTCACTAGCTTCGATCTCTTTCTTGCATGTCGCGCTCCATATCTTTTCGATATGTTAGTTTCTCCTACCAAAGAGGAAAGCCGCGGCGGCTTTACGAACACTTTGCTGACATTTTTCTAATGGCAAGCTTCCCGTTTTCTGAACGAAGCTATAGGCTATAGCTGATTGCATGCGATCGATTGGTCGAGTTCGTTGCCTGAATGTTTTGTTTAGAACGGGTCATGCATGTACGTCTTTTTTTAATTACCCTAGGATCAACGCATCGGTTGGGGTAAATTTTCAGATAGAGACTTTTGGATGGCGTGTGTATGGTATTATTTTTTCTCTTCTGGCAATTCAATAGTACAAGACTTATTTGGGATAGGAACGTCGTTCTGAGCCTGATCATTATTATTGACAGAAACAACATGTTATGATTGTCTAAAAAAATTAGACAAGAGGCTAGCTTACCTTTAATTGAAAGATTGAGACTCGAACAGGATGGGTGGGGTTCGCATTATGTTCGTGCATGCCTCGCATATCTGTCAGATCGGCACAGTAATATTACATACTTAGCTCTAGGGGCTAATAGTTTAGAGATTGGTAAGCTGTCAGAAAATGAAATCAATTTCAAGATAGTTCCAGGGGTGTTTTTGTTGGCTAGATACAAGATTCCCCTATTTTTGCTCTCTAGTATTCCAATACGTCCTGGATATAAACACATTAAATTTGCATATAAATCGATGGCATATTTGTGGGTATCGGTCATGAGACATGATCTCTCTCCAGCAACTAGCTAGGAAACCCCACTAAAACTGTGGATCCATTGACCTGACAGGCCTTGTAGTTAAAAGAGCATGCAAGGATTACTGGGATACATGACAAGTGCTGTGCTAATCAACTCATCTCGCTGCTGGTTTAGTTGGCGATCGAGTGAAATCTTAGATGTGACAAGAGATTAATTCTACGTGCACATAGATTAATTCTACGTGCACTCGTGCGCCTCTGTAAAGCCGGATATGATATGCGTCAGAGATAATAGGTTTATGCAGGTCATTCATGTCCCCAACCATCCTCCTTTTTGTTGTCGATCTAGGTGCCGCGAAAGCCTGACATGATGAAACAGCAATCAATTGATCAAGGAATAACACCCATGCATATGAATAGTAAATTGAACTGCAAAAGCTTAGGGAGGATTGCAGTTGGTAGAATCAAGTTAGAAATTGTGATTGATTAAGAAGTACTACTACTGTTTAATTCCCCAATGTTGATGGTTGATGTTGTCCTTGAAGTGAGGCTATGCATGCATGAAAGTTGCAGAGATGTTGCGACATGTGTTTTGATGGGGGCACACGCGTACGTACGGCAGGCAGGCAGGCACGGGTCCTTATCCAAATAGGACAGGGACCTATAGGTTAAGGTTATCTGATTGAAAGCACCAATTGAAGAGGGAGACATCCCAAATGCTACTAGATCAGATCATGTGCGTGCTTGTGTGACATTGTAGGACATGTATGTACATATGCAAAGGGCCCTACACAAACAATGTAGAACTCAATGCATGGTGGGATGGACCTTTAATTTGTTGTTCTCACAGAAGTTCTAAATTATTGCTATACATGATATATACCTCCAAGTAGGGATTTTTTTACCAGCCGAAAATCGGCCAAACCGGTTTTATCGGTGGGGGCTAGTAGAATTACAAACCATCTCCCGAAAATTTCGGTCTGGATGATTTTGTTTAAAAAAAAATGAATTTGCTTGAAATTTGTTTTTTAAAATTTAAAATCCGAGAAATTCATTTTTTTTGTTGAAATTTTTGTCCAAACCGGCCTTACCCTGCCTCCAAGTGAGTAAAGCTTGGCAATTCAAGGTTATTGTAATATTAGACAGTTTCTTTGTGCTTCCATATATAACTAGATAGATGACCACATAATTAAAATAGTCCTTTTTTTTCGATGAGTCGGTTGGAAGATTTCTGGGCCAAATATATTAAGAATGGGAGAACAAGTTCAGAGAAACAAGAAGAGAGAGAGAGAGCGCGAGAAAGCTCTCTGAAATGGAAAAAACCTTGCAACCTCAAATGGTCGTGCTAAGATAGCACCGACATGTTACATACATGGGACTAAAAAGCTGAAACACATCCGGCAGCCTTCCACGAGAAGATTTCCTTCTTGATACTCCAGAGCACATCGGTCGTTGGCCGGCAGCGTCCCTCAAAGATTCTGGCATTACGCTTTTTCAGATACACCAGTGAACGGGGATGGTCACCATGTCAAAATCCCATCCGAGTGGTTTTGAGATTAAGTTCCTCGTGGTAAGCCACCAATCTTGGGAGCTAGACATTGTAGCAGAGGGGATCGGGAACTGGATGCTACTCCATGTCCTGAATCTTGCCCAGACCTCGGTCGAGAAGAGACAGTCGACGAATAGGTGCTTGCAACTCTCGCTAGGGTGATTGCAGAAAAGAACAACACTCGAGATTGGACCAACTGCGCCGTTGGAGATTATCGTTGGTGAGGCACTTCTCATTAATGACCAACCACATAAAAAACTTGCATCGCAATGGCGCTTTAGATTTCGGCACTTGCTGAAGGTTGTTGAAGCAAATTTAAAAACTTGCATCGCAATGGCGCTTTAGATTTCCAGATGCACTTGTGGCAAGTGAAGGTTGTTGAAGCAGCGAAGAAGAGCTGATAGGAGGAACAAGTCGAGTACTTGTCGTCGAACGAGATCCTCTAGGTAATTTCGTTGTTCCTGCTGGCGTGGAGTAGAGTGCCGGCGACAATGTCTCACAGCTTCAAGTACTGCGCCAACGCCAGCAGCGACAGGCCCCCCTCAGGTCCTTAGTCCAGGAATTATTGTCGAAAGCCTCCACAACAGACTTGTTCTTTTTTCTAACAAAGGAGAACAGGGCCGACACGACATCGGCAACCGAGCGCCCACCTTCGATCCAGTGATCATGCCAGAAGCACATGCGAGAGCTGTCACCCAGCCGAATAGTCGTGGCTGCCCTGAACATGGGCAAGATGTTTGCGTCTTCACCGGTCGTCGCACCGTGCCATTGCTTTGGCTCGGGATCCCAGCTATTCCAGTGCCAGCAAAGGCGGAGCACAGCACTGAATGACGCCAAATCGTGGATACCCAGCCCCCCACATCGGAGCGGTTGTGAGGACCCCAGTTTATTAGGTTTGTAATGCTTAACCAACCACCTGGTCCTAGCATCACAAATCAAATAAATCGATCCTCGAGATATGTATACTTCCTGAAAGCAAATATACACACGGTACAAAATTAGACATCAACTCCATTCAAAACATAGAGTCCAAACATTACACTACAAACGGAAGATAAACAAATAGAAACAATATTACGGACATAGGCGGCGTGCCACAAGATACACAAATAACAACAAAAAGACAGCGGAAGCAAAAGTGCCATAAGATGGCTATAAACAAAGCCAATCAGTGTGCCTTCAACCCACAAGGCATCTGACCGGACCGCCAAGTCTAGTCGTCACCCACGAAGCGACAGCACAGCTCACAGAAGTGAGGCCCCTGAGGCTCACCTTCTTCCTCTGCAACAAAAACATTAAGCAAAGCACCTGAGTACAAAGATTGTCTTTGTACCCGCAAGACTGACGTGTGAACTAGCAGACCTGTTCATATGCTACATGCAGGCTTGTTTAGTGGAGGCCATATGTTTCATTTGCATAAAGCCAACTTCCATTTGCAATAATATAATACAGTTTTAAAGGCAAGTTTGCAATTCATTTTTACTGTTGAAATAACTGCGAAATAAAGGTAGGTACAAGCAACCACCTAGAAGTGACTATCCCAATAGTCACCACAACAATAGCACGAATCCCAGATTCGTACCACCCATCAAGTTTTAATTTAAATGTTGTAGTCTAACTCTCGATAAGCTTACCCAAGCGTGTCCATCACCTAGGACGAGGCTATTCGAATAGTTTTAACCTGCAGGTGTACCATCGCATCACACCTCGCATCGCCTTTAAGCCAAGCACACTTCCGAAGGTATGCATGCACACAGCTAAGTCCTCGAGACTGTTTCCAATATTGTGTATCAACCCGAGCCGTCGTATGGGTAGAAACACCATACGCTTACATGGTAAAGCCGAAAGACAACTACCCACTCGAGATAAAGCTTTTCTGACAACTACCATGCTCCCACCTCCGTCCCTCCTGCGACCTCCTGCGACCGGGACCAATACACGCCAAAGTACTAGGTCAAGAGAGGTCCCATACCCTCTAGTGTGGTTAGCACGCCAAATGCTGGATAACAAAAACTCACAAGATGTTCGGTCCTTAATTGACCGGGCACCTTTCGATCACACCCAATAGATCACACCAATCTTACCATTGTGCCCGTCTAAATCATTTTTGTTTTTGGTTTTAGTTTTGCAAGTAAGCATAGCAAAATCTTTGAAACATAAAGTTGTAGTAAATTTTGTGTGATCAAGGTTACCGACTAAAGTCGATAACCGCCTGATTCTACCGATAGCTAAGCATGTCTAAGCAAGTTGACCGGATCTACTAAGTGACAAGAGATCATCCAATGATCTCTAATCACAAAGAAATAACCTAGGCTCGGTAGTAGAGATCAATATTTTGTCTACGGATATGCACATTACTGATTTAACTAATCAATTTAACACAATTTAAGCAATGCATACATACAAATGAAACAAAATATTAATCTTTAAAATACTGGATTAAACATGATCAAACGCTTGCTGTTCTTTGTTGCTCAAGTTGTTGCGGAGGATCGTCCTCGTGGTTGCGCAAATATCGGCTTAACGATCGAACATAACAAAGAAATAAGAACGAATAACACCGACAAAACTCAAACATTCAACAACATCAAACAAGCCAAAACTCACACAAAGAGCCTAAGCATGATATAACAAAATTTTAGAAACAGAGAACAAATCATTTTAAGTTATTAGCAATTTTCTATGAATTTTCTAAGCTAAAAACACAACAAGTCACTAGTTAATTACTTAACAAATTTTCATGAACAGAACCAGCGTATAAAATCTATCCTAATAGTTAGTATACTGAAAATGAAATTTTACTGAATTGGGTTCATTTAATTTGGACAATTATCGAAAGATATGAATTTTCTAATTTTGGAAAATGCATAAAGCATCAATTAATCATTTAATGATTTTCGATACTGAGACGAGGTTGAAACTAATTTTAATAAATAGAACATTTAAAATAAAATTAACAAAGATGGTTTTATGCAATTTGGATAAAAATTGAATTAGTTATGCATTTTACAAGTTTAATCGATTTAAAGATTACATAAAAGCATTTGAAATACTAAAGCTCTTAATACTTCTTCTACTGACGCACGGCTAGCCCCACCAGCGACAAAGGCCCACGCGAAAATGCGACGGAGCGATCGCGCAAGATAAGGTGACGTCGAAGGCGTATTCAAAGAATACGTCTTCGCTAACGTAACGTAATCCTAACACATATGCCCGGCAAAATACGCTTCATGAAAGAAAAACGCATTAACAAAACTACACAATCCCTAAGCGACATTCCGCCCACATAACGAGACTCGAGAATTAAAGCGATTAGATTTGAATCCTAAACAGACTTAACACGTAGGCCCACAAGTCGTTGACCTAACAGAACCGTGTTTAGCGATAACTAAGCTTCACGGCGGCTCGTCGACGCGACGCGACGGGCAGTGGCGCGCGCGCGCAGTGATCTAGCAAACCGTTGAGTTTCAAGACGAGTGAGTGGTACCTTAAGGTTCGCAAAGACCTCACGAACCCGGTGACGGTGACGCGAGCCCAATGGTCGCGGAGATGGGCTCACGACGGCGGAGGCGGAGAAGAAAAGAAACGGTGCTCGCGGAGAAGATGCTACGGACTTGAAGCTACGGGAAGGTGCGCCACGGAATCGCCTCGACTCCGGGAGCAATAAGCACAAGATAACGTCGAAGAAGAAGGTCCGAGACGGCGAATTGCCGCGGCGGCGAACACCGTGATTGGAGAAGAAAGGGTCGCGCGACCTCAACGATGCACCAAAGACAAAAATGAAGCCATCATTAACTTCATTGCATCAATGCGATTCGAAGGACCAAGTGTCGGCGGAAACTCACCGAGCACTAGCAAGCTTGCGAGCCGAGACCAACGGAGTTGGGGGCGAAGAAGTGGCTCCGGACGATTCCTTTGGATGCTACGAGCTCGGGATGGGAAAAATGGATGCGACGCGAGTGTGGTTCACGATGGTGAGGGTGCGGGCTCAAGGGCTTCTCCAACGCGCGGTGCTACGCCGTTTCCTTCTCCGGCGAAACAAGAAATCGGGGGAGATAACACGAACGCAAAGGAGAAGAAGTGGATGAGCTCGGGGCTTTTATGAAGTCACGCGATGCCTCCCAAATGACACGAGGGCATAAAGGTGGCGGCGACGAGTGCGTGGCAAACATGCACGCGCGCCGCGAGCTCCGGTGAGTGCGGAGAAGACGAGGTTGATGCCGACGGTGGGACCCATATGTCGGCAGGCGGCGGTGCGAACCGGTGGTTTGATTTGATCGACAACACACCGACCGTTGGATCTCAAATGGGCGGTGGGATTGGTGTATGCATTCGGACAGTCGGTTGCATACGCAACGTGGATCGTTCGATTTGCATCGGACGGTCACGATCGATTGGACTCGCACGCGCGCGTTTAGTTGACGCGACCGAGTCAAGTGGTACGAGTCGGACTCGAGCACGAGTTGGGTTGGGCCGAGGAACAAGATTTTTAGAATTTGGTTTAAAAGACAGAGAAGGTTTGGGGAATTTTTAGAGGTAGCTCTGAGCTCCAAAATTTCAGAAATTTTTATGGTAGCTACTAGAGACAGAGGACAACCTTGTATAATTTTTCCAGAACTTTTATGCACTGCATGGTTCTAGAGAAAATTCACAAGCTGCTGTCCAGGAGTTTGACCAGATTTCAAACAGAGTTGACTTGGCCATTTGAAATAGCAAACAAGATCTAAAAATTGTGAAATAATTCAGGAGGTAGATAGGATGATCAAGATGGTAGGAAAAATAATTTCAGAGGATGATCAAAGTTTGAAGGCTAAGAATTAGTGACAACAATCTCCATTCACAAGAGTTTAATTCTAGAAAATGGAAATTGCTAGGAAAAATGTAGGAACTTTCAAATGATTTGAAGAGACAACAAAAGTTTTATTTCTCCTCAAAATTTTACATTTGAAATACAAACCCTAAGTTAGGGTTGTTACAAATCTCCCCTTACAGAATCTCGCCCAGATTACGATCACCGAGAAGAATGATGGGTAATCTGCCGGAGGCGATCTTCCCGCTCCCAAGTGGCTTCATCCTCGAGTGGTTTGACCACTGAACTTTAAGGAACTTGATCACACGGTTCCTTGTTCTGCGTTCACTTCTTCGAGGATACGAACGGACGCTCACGATAAGACAGATCTTCCGCACATCGATATTTTCCAATGGTGTTTCCTCAATCGAATACGGAGGCACTTCTTCAATTGTGACACATGGAAAACATCATGCACCCCTTCGAGTGTAGCGGCAACTCCAACTTGTATGCAACGGCTCCCACTTTCTTGATGATGCGATATGGCCCGACATATCGAGGAGCGCTTTGCCCTTGACAACCAAACGACGATGTCCTTCAGAGGTGAGACTTTGAGATACACAAAGTCATTGGGCTGAAACTCAACTCACGGCGACGCCGACCGCATAGCTCTTCGCTCGATCGAGCTACGCGCAAGTGCTCACGAATCAATCGCACTTGACTTTCACCTCATTGATTGAATCGGCCAAAGAACCGCCTTTCACGCCGACCGGTTCAACGGGGTTACTGCGCGCTCCCATACAAAGCCTCAAACGGTGCCATACCGAGACTAGCTCGAAGCCGTTGTTGTAGGAGAACTTCGGCAAGTGGTAGGCACTTCTCCCAATTCTTCCCATAGGAAAGAACACAAGCACGAGCATGTCTTCAAGCACTGGTTGACGCGCTCCGTCGACCATCGATCCCGAGGATGATAGGCTGAGCTGAATGAAAGACGGGTCCCCATGGCTTCCTGTAAACTGTGCCATAGCCGAGAAGTGAAAAGAGAGCCACGATCTGACACAATCGTTCGTGGCACACCATGCAAACTCACAATGCGGGATATGTAGAGGTGCGCCAATTCATCGACGCCGAGGCGGTACACACCGCGTAAAATGCGCTACCTTCGTCAATCGATCGATAACAACCCAGATAGCATCCTTCCCTGAAGGAGTACGGGGTAGACCAGTGATGAAGTCCATACCAACGGAATCCCACTTCCACTCCGGTATAGGCAAGGGCTGGAGGAGACCTGCTGGATGCTGATGCTCGGCCTTCACGCGACAACATACGTCGCATCTGGCAACGAACCCGGCAATCTCGCGCTTCATGCGAGTCCACCGTAACTTCGCGCGGATCTTGGTACATCTTGGTAGCCCGGGATGGATGGACAAAGGCGAATCATGGGCTTCTGAAGGATCAAATCCGCAACTCCGGGACCTTTGGGACCACAAGACGCCCAAACCATACAACACCGTGCTCATCTTACGTGAAACACTTGGCTGATCCACCTTGATATTCGCTTGATTTTACCCACACCATCATCCGATTGCCGGTCGCTTGATTTGATCCACCAAGGTTGGTTGCACAACCAAGGCGACAAGGGAACCATGTTCAATCAAACCCAAATTGAGGCGCTGAAATTTCGCAAGCGAAGCGTGTTGTCGCTCTTGGATCATCAGTATTGCAATACACTTTTCGCTAAGTGCATCGGCAACCACATTGGCTTTGCCCGGATGATATCGAATACCCATGTCATAATCTTTGATCAATTCCACCATCTCCTCTCGCTCGAGGTTCGGATTCGGTGAGTGAACAAGTATTTCAAGCTCTTGTGATCGGAATACACCTCACGCCGATTCACCGATCAAATAATGCCGCCAAATCTTGAGTGCATGAACCACCGCAGCAAGCTCTAAATCATGGGTGGGATAGTTGAGCTCGTGAGGTCTCAAGCTCGCTGGATGCATAGGCAATCGCCTTGCCTTCCGCATAAGAACACATCCGAGCCCCGACGAGAGGCATCGCAATAAATATCGAAGCTCTTGTGGATATCGGGAAGAGTAAGGACTGAGTCAAGTCAATCGCCGCTGAGCTCCGAAAGCTCTCATCACAAGCGAGGACCATACAAACTTCTTGTCCTTCTTAAGCAATTCACCATCGGCTTTGCGATCTTGGAGAAGTTCTCGATAAAGCGGCGATAGTAGCCACTAAACCAAGAAAACTCCGCACATCGATGGATCGACTTGGCCGGCCCCAAGATAGAACATCGTGACCTTCTTTGGGATCCACACTTATGCCTCCAATGAAAGAACATGGCCCAAGAATGCCACTTCCTTCAACGTAACTCACATTTGTTGAACTTCGCATATAGTGGTGCTCCATAATTTGCCCAAAACAATCTTCAGATGCTCAGCATGCTCTGCTTCAGTCTTGGAATAAATAAGAATATCATCAATGAAGACCACCACAAATTTGTCCAAAAACTCCATGAATACTGAATTCATCAAGTTCATGAACAAAGCTGGAGCATTGGTTAATCCGAAAGACATGACGGTGTACTGCATGAGCCATAACGAGTAGTGAAAGCCGTCTTCGAATATCTCACCGATCCGGACTTGATGATAGCCCGATCTCGCATCAATCTTGGAGAACACCTGAGCTCCGCATAACCGGTCAAAAGATCATCAATGCGGGCGAGAGATATTTGTTCTTCACCGTCACTTCATTGAGAGGACGGTAATCAACACACATGCGCAAAGTCTTGTCCTTCTTCTTCACAAAGATCACCGGACAACCCCAAGGAGATGAACTGGGACGGATGAAACCCTTTGCTTGGAGCTCACCAAGCTGCTTCTTCAATTCTTCTAGCTCATTGGGAGGCATCCGATACGGCGCCTTCGAAATCGGAGCGATGCACGGCAAAGAACTCGATGGCAAACTCGGATCTCGAACCGAGGCATCCTGTGCAAATCTTCGGAAAGACATCCACAAAGTCGATACTATGGGAACATCTTGAATTTGCAAGGCTGGCTTTGCTTCTAATGCACATAGACACGGGCCCTGAAGCTGTGGCGAAAACCCGACTTGCTCACCCGAAGGGCTGGTAAGATAGACAATCTTCCTGGCACAATCGATTTGCCCCAAGTGTTGGGACAACCAATCCATGCCAAGAATCACATCCGACTTTCATTGAATCGAGCGAATGAGATTTGCCAAAATCCCACTCCTTCAACTATGATAGGAACATCCCGACATCAGAATCGGCTCTCATTTCCGACCCGAGAGCGGATGAGCAAAGGAACTTCCAAAGGAACACAAAGAAGACCACTAGCAGCAGCAAATGATCTTGAAATAAAAGAATGCGATGCTCGTAATCAAATAATACTGCAGCAGGGCGAGAATTGACAAGAAGTGTACCAATCACGACATCCGCGCCTCCGAGCCTCCTCACCAAAGGTGGTTCACTCGACCGCCGCCGCACTCGGGTCTTCAATAATCTTCAGTCGTCGCGGTGATCGCTTCCCGCCGCGCCCTCCATTAGGGCGAGGGTCCGCCGCAACACTCGAGGCGAGCATTCGCATAATGGCCCTTGTTGTGGCAATAAAACAAATCACCTCGGCCGCCGGATTGCGAGCCCGCTCTGCTTCTGGATCGCAGCGCACGTGGTCAAACACGCCTGCGGTGGGCGGAGCGGTGCAGATGGTCTCGGCGCGGTGGAGCAAAAGAACGGGCCATCAGTGCCGCCCACCGAGGACTAACGAGGTGGTGTGAGTAGACCGATGTGCCTCCCATTTGCGCTATGGACTCGCCAGCGCCTTTGCCTTATGCTCGCAACGATGGCCTTATCTACCAAGGCTGAAAGTCCGAGAAGTCCACAATGGATAGCTTGTCCTGCAGCTCCTCGGACAAGCCATCCATAAACTTCTCCGCTTAGCCTCATCCGAGGCCACCTCACCCGAGCATAACGAGCGGATGATTGAACTCGCAGTGTACTCGTCACGCATTTGCGCCTTGCTTGAGCGCGAGGAACTCCTTTTCTTGACTTCATCGGGCCATCGGGATGTGGGCCCGACGAAAAGTCGACGGAACTCCTCCCACGCGACCACATGGCCCGCAGTCGCATGGCGAGATAGTTCTCCCACCATGAGAGTGCTGCGCCCTCAAGCCGTGGGACCGAAAAGTGCCTTATCCTGCGCGGCATCGAGCTATGTTGAGCTTCGCTCAACCATGCGCACCAATCGTCCGCATCGAGAGGTCCTCGAGGCGGGAGAAAGTCGGCGGCGTGTGCGGAGGAACTCTGCAAGTCCCCACGAGTCCGGTGGCCGCCACCACCGGCAGGAGTGGAGGTATTCCTAGCAATAACCTCCAAGATGCGCGTCGTCCATGCGGTTTCGCTCGATCGGCGAGAACCTCACCATGGTCGGAGGAGGAAGCTCCTCATCATGACCACTGGCGATCGCCACGCTGCTTCTCCGGCCATCCTGCTTTACTAAGACAAGTTAGCAACAAATTTAAGAGCAAGAAAGCCCAAAATTCATGAAAGCAAATCGAGAAACAAACACAAGGCGGGATAAAGTTCGACCAAAGAAAATCGGACACATAACTACTCCTTTACATCTTACCCTATTATCCCCACAAGTTTTAGTTGGATTAAACTTCATGGTTCTCCTCAAACTAATTCCACCTGTAGTAACTATCTTTTGAAAGGAAAGAGAGAAACCAAGTTTTAAACTCAAATTAGAGTAAGATGAGAGTAGAAGGCTAAGATAGGTAAGGAGTAAAATCGAGAACTCGCTAATTTTTCATAAACCTTTTATAATTTGAAAATAAGACTTTCAAAATACCCTAAGGACGACCATGCTTGGTTATTACAATCAAATGGCTCGATACCAACTTTAGAGGACCCGGTTTATTAGGTTTGTAATGCTTAACCAACCACCGGTCCTAGCATCACAAATCAAATAAACTGATCTCGAGATATGTATACTTCCTGTAAAGCATATACACACCGGTACAAAATTAGACATCAACTCCATTCAAAATATAGAGTCCAAACATTACACTACAAACGGAAGATAAACAAATAGAAACAATATTACGTACATAGGCCGACTGTGCCACAAGATACACAAATAACAACAAAAAGACAGCGGAAGCAAAAGTGCCATAAGATGGCTATAAACAAAGCCAATCGGTGTGCCTTCAACCCACAAGGCATCCGGCCCGGACCGCCAAGTCTAGTCGCCACCCACGGCGGCGACCTGACTCACGAAGTGAGGCCCCGAGGCTCACCTTCTTCCTCTGCAACAAAAACATTAAGCAAAGCACACAGTACAAAGATTGTCTTTGTACCCGCAAGACCGACGTGTGAACTAGCGGACTGTTCATATGCTACATGCGAGCTTGTTTAGTGGAGGCCATATGTTTCATTTGCATAAAGCCAACTTCCATTTGCAATAATATAATACGTTTTAAAGGCAAGTTTGCAATTCATTTTTTCGTTGAAATAATCTGCAAATAAAGGTAGGTACAAGCAACCACCTAGAAGTGACTATCCCAATAGTCACCACAACAATAGCACGAATCCCGCATTCGCACCACCCATCAAGTTTTAATTTAAATGTTGTAGTCTAACTCTCGATAAGCTTACCCAAGCGTGTCCATCACCTAGGGCGAGGCTATTCGAATAGTTTTAACCTGCGGGTGTACCATCTGTACCCACACCTCGATCGCCTTTAAGCCAAGCACACTTAGAAGGTATGCAGGCACAGCCTAAGTCCTACGAGACTGTTTCCAATATTGTGTATCAACCTCGAGCCGCTCAGTATGGTAGAAACACCATACGCTTATGGTAAAGCCGAAAAGACAACTACCCACTCGTGATAAAGCTTTTGGACAACTACCATGCTCCCACCTCCGTCCCTCCTGCGCACCTCCTGCGACCGGGACCAATACACGCCAAAGTACTAGGTCAAGAGAGGTCCCATACCTCTAGTGTGGTTAGCACGCGAAATGCTGGATAACAAAAACTCACAAGATGTTCGGTCCTTAATTGACCGGGCACCTTTCCATCACACCCAATAGATCACACCAATCTTACCATTGTGCGCGTCTAAATCATTTTTGTTTTTGGTTTTAGTTTTGCAAGTAAGCATAGCAAAATGTCAAACATAAAGTTGTAGTAAATTTTGTGTGATCAAGGTTACCGACTAAAGTCGATAACTTGCTTGATTCTCCGATAGCTAAGCATGTCTAAGCAAGTTGACCGGATCTACTAAGTGACAAGAGATCATCCAATGATCTCTAATCACGAAGAAATAACCTAGGCTCGGTAGTAGAGATCAATATTTTGTCTACAGGATATGCAACTACTGATTTAACTAATCAATTTAACACAATTTAAGCAATGCATACATACAATTTGAAACAAAATATTAATCTTTAAAATATGGGATTAAACATGATCAAGCGCTTGCTTTCGTGCTGTTGCTCAAGTTGTTGCGAGGATCGTCCTCGGGGTTGCGCAAATATCGAAGCCTAACGATCGAACATAACGACAAATAAGAACGAATAACACCGACAAAACTCAAACATTCAACAACATCAAACAAGCCAAAACTCACACAGCAGACCTAAGCATGATATAACAAAATTTTAGAAACAGAGAACAAATCATTTTAAGTTATTAGCAATTTTCTATGAATTTTCTAAGCTAAAAACACAACAAGTCACTAGTTAATTACTTAACAAATTTTCATGAACAGAACCAGCGTATAAAATCTATCCTAATAGTTAGTATACTGAAAATGAAATTTTACTGAATTGGGTTCATTTAATTTGGACAATTCTCGAGAAAGATATGAATTTTCTAATTTTGGAAAATGCATAAAGCATCAATTAATCATTTATGATTTTACGATCAGAGACGAGGTTGAAACTAATTTTAATAAATAGAACATTTAAAATAAAATTAACAAAGACTGGTTTTATGCAATTTGGATAAAAATTGAATTAGTTATGCATTTTACAAGTTTAATCGATTTAACAGTGCAATAGAAAAGCATTTCAGAAATACTAAAGCTCTTAATACTTCTTCTACCGACGCACGGCTAGCCCACCATCGACAAAGGGCCCACGCGAAAATGCCGACGAGAGCGATCGCGCATAAGGTGACGTCGAAGGCGTATTCAAAGAATACGTCTTCGGCTTAACAGAACGTAATCCTAACACATATGCCCAGCAAAAATACGCTTCATGAAAGAGAAAACGCATTAACAAAACTACACAATCCCTAACTGACATTCCGCCCACATAACGTAGACTCGGAGAATTAAAACGATTAGATTTGAATCCTAAAATGGACTTAACACGAGAGGGCCCACAAGTCGGTGACCTAACAACCGTGTTTAGCGATAACTAAGCTTCACGGCTGCTCGTTTCACGCCGCGACGGGCGGTGGCGCGGCGCGCAGTGATCTAGCAAACCGGTGAGTTTCAAGACGAGTGAGTGGTACCTTAAGGTTCGCAAAGACCTCACGAACCCGGTGACGGTGACGCGAGCCCAATGGTCGCCGGAGATGGGCTCACGACGGCGGAGGCGGAGAAAGTAATGCGGTGCTCGCGGAGAAGATGCTACGGACTTGAAGCTACGGGAAGGTGCGCCACGGAATCGCCTCGACTCCGGGAGCAATAAGCACAAGATAACGTCAAGAAGAAGGTCCGAGACGGCCGGAATTGCCACGGCGGCGAACACCGTGATTGGAGAAGAAAGGGTCGCGACCTCAACGATGCACCAAAGACAAAAATGAAGCCATCATTAACTTTGCATCAATGCGATTCGAAGGACCAAGTGTCGGTGCCGAAACTCACCGAGCACTAGCAAGCTTGCAGAGCCGAGACCAACGGAGTTGGGGACGAAGAAGTGGCTCGGACGATTCACTTTGGATGCTACGAGCTCGGGATGGGAAAATGGATGCGCACCGGTGTGGTTCACGATGGTGAGGGTGCGGGCTCAAGGGCTTCTCCAACGCGCGTTGCTTGCCGTTTCCTTCTCCGGCGAAACAAGAAATCGGCGGAGATAACACGAGAACGCAAAGGAGAAGAAGTGGATGAGCTCGGGGCTTTTATGAAGTCACGGCGATGCCTCCCACCGACACGAGGGCATAAAGGTGGCGCGACGGCGGTGCGTGGCAAACATGCACGCGCGGCCGCGAGCTCGGTGAGGTGCGGAGAAGACGAGGTTGATGCTGGCAGTGTGGGACCCATATGTCAGCGACGACGAAGCGGTGCGAACCGGTGGTTTGATTTGATCAAGAACACACCGACCGCTGGATCCGAAATGGGCTACCGGGATTGGTGTATGCATTCGGACAGTCGGTTGCATACGCAACGTGGATCGCTCGATTTGCATCGGACGGTCACGATCGATTGGACTCGCGCGCGGTGCGTTTAGTTGACGCCGACCGAGTCAAGTGGTATTGAGTCGGACTCGAGCCCGAGTTGGGTTCGGGCCGAGGAACATGATTTTTAGAATTTGGTTTAAAAGACAGAGAAGGTTTGGGAATTTTTAGAGGTAGCTCCTGAGCTCCAAAAATTTCGAAATTTTTATGGTAGCTACTAGAGACAGAGGACAACCTTGTATAATTTTTCCAGAACTTTTATGCACTGCATGGTTCTAGAGAAAATTCACAAGCTGCTGTCGAGGAGTTTGACCAGATTTCAAACAGAGTTGACTTGGCCATTTGAAATAGCAAACAAAATCTAAAAATTGTGAAATAATTCAGGGAGGTAGATAGGATGATCAAGATGGTAGGAAAAATAATTTCAGAGGATGATCAAAGTTTGAAGGCTAAGAATTAGCTGACAACAATCTCCATTCACAAGAGTTTAATTCTAGAAAATGGAAATTGCTAGGGAAAAATGTAGGAACTTTCAAATGATTTGAAGAGACAACAAAAGTTTTTATTTCTCCTCAAAATTTTACATTTGAAATACAAACCCTAAGTTAGGGTCATTCTGATGCTGCAGATTTTCGACCGAGCAAGCAAGCAATGATCGCCACGATGAGTCGACTCCGCTTCCAAACGAAAGCACGACACTTATGGTTTATCAACTTGATCGCCCACTGAGGAAGCTTGAAGACCATCATGAAGTGAACCGACAGTGCCATCAAGACAGATCTGGTGAGTACGACACGCCCACCCGAAGTTAGGAGTTTAGGTTTCCACCCGCCTAACTTTTTTGAGAACTTGTCGACGAGCGGCTGAATGTCGCTCTTCCTGAGAGAGCGAATTGAGAGCGGGAGTCCAAGGTATGTGATCGGGAAGCGAAACCATTGACACTACAACGCGGCTGCGACCACCGTCTCAGTTTCATCGTCGCAACGAATGGTTGTGATGGAGCTCTTGGTCAGGTTGGAGGTGAGCCCAGATGCCCTGCCGAAGATGAACAACAACTCCCTCACCACCTCACAACCTTGGGATGAAGGGCTGAAGATGAGCATAGCATCGCCCGCGTAGATGGAGATGCGCGGCTCCGTCACCAGGCGGCCGAGGGGGCTTAGCAACCCCCGACACGTGGCCCATCTCGCTGCAGCCTACAGGATGTCCATAGCCATGATGGATAGGGCGGGGAGAGTGGGTCCCCCTACCACACTCCCCGCGCGAAGGACAGGGGCGGACCACGACCGCCGTTGAGTAGGATCGACGTGGTTGCTGTACGAAGGATGGCGGCGATCCAACCATGCCATCTGCTAGAAGCCAAGTTGCACTAGAACACTCAACATAAACTCCCAGGATAAAGTATCGAAGGCCTTCGTAATATCAATCTTGAGGAGGACGACGAGAATTTTCTTCCTATGCAGCGTTACCGCAGTGTTATGAACTAGCTTGAAATTCTCGTGGATACAACGCTTTGTAATGAATGCCGATTGCACTGGCGACACCAATTTGCCAACCATGGGGGAGAGCCGTAGCGACATTAATTTGGTTATGATCTTGGAGAAGCTGTGTATTAAACTGATCGGACGGAAGTCCTTGATAGCTTCTAGCTCGTCCTTCTTTGGAAGCAGTGTAAGGTTGGCAGAGTTGAGCTTGTGAAAGTTTTGAGCATTTCCGCTGTGGAATTTGGCGATGGCATTCAGTAGATCTCCCTTGATGGTTGGCCAACAAAGCTTGTAAAACAACCCAAAGAATCCATCTGGCCCCAGTTCCTTCTCCGACGGCATCGCCATGATGGCTATTCTGACCTCATCCTCCAGGAAGGGGGGGGGGCTTCAAGAGCAGCAGCTTCGGAGGGGAGGAGGGAGGGCACGCTGAGTGCATGCAGCCTCAATGGGTGTGCTGCCCATGATCTCCGTGAAGTAATCTCCCAACATCTCTAATTTGTCCTCTTGGCTCGTGGCGACGCGGTCGCCATGTGAAAGTTTGGGGATATGCTTCTTGTAGCGCCACGCATTGGCCTTCATGCGGAAGTACTTCGTGTTGGCGTCGCCCTCGCGGAGGTACGTGATGCACGCGCTAACGTTGGTGAATGCGCTCCAGAGACACCAGAGCGAGACATTTCCCTTTGAGGAGAGCGCAGAGCCTACGCTCGCCGCTGGAAAGAAGGCGATGGTCTTATGCTTGATCGAGCCGAAGAATGATCTTATGGGCGATCTGGAGCTTGTGCTTAAAACAGTCCTTTCAACAAAAAATTGAACTATATATATTAACTTATCTTAGGTCATGTTTGGAATCTATGACATTACACCAGAGTTTTGGAGGAAATAGAAAATCCACACCCATCAAATGTTTCTTACTCTACAAAATCCCATGGAATTCCCATGCTCTAAATGCACTTCTGGACTATCAAAAAAAATCAGCAAAAGTGCAAAACCTGTTCCTTTTTTTTTTAAAAAAAAGAGAGAGAGAGAAAGAAATAAAGCGTTTTGTAGATTCTATTACAGTGCGATGGTGTTCACCAATTGTGAGTAGTGCGACCTGTGAATTGTGACATGTCCTTGTCCCACGAGAGATCAGGCCAAGAAGCCTAAAAGATAAAGGAAACAGCAACGGTGCAGTATTGGATCCCTCCCATCTCTTTTTATTGGCCTGACCAAATTAATCGATCCATCGACCTGACTGGACGTCTCCATTCTGAACCATCGAGGAACCATTAGGGAGCATCAACAGTTCCGGTAGGACACCTGTGTATCCCAATCTCTCTACTGTTCCCTACACATTATTTTCCTCGCGTGTCATGTCCCTTCCTATTTGGCAACAGTGTTAGAGTGCCTCTCCAGTCAGATGTCCCCAGTGTTTCAGGTTCCAGTTTAGAAGCTCTAAGTCAAACCGGGTGAAACTTAGCAGTTCGAGGCTCTGTTTGCGAATGCGATGGAGTTTCGACATCACCTTTGGCTTATCATTCTATGGTAGTTTCGACCTCTCTTAGTTTTCTACGATGATAACACAACAAAACCAACTTTCACTGCAGAACAGTCGCTATTCCTCGCGATGGTCGAAGTGCGATAGCTCGAGCTAATGATTCCCATGCCGGCGAAATCAAAGTGCAAATCGGGGCATGGAAATTTGTAGAGCCGTCGATCAAATGACGCCATGCGGTGCGTCACCCCCTTGAGATTCTTTTGCGTGGCACTTGAAGGTAATCACTTAGGATGTGGTTAACAGTTAGCACACCTAGCAGCGCAAGTAAGTTGCTGCTAGCCTACATGCGATGCGACTGATCCATCGTGGATGCGCGCACACATCGATCTCCTAAAGAAAAGTCAGTGTTGCCGTATGGCCATTAGGCCAGACGCTGATACGCCTGCGTACATGCCCTAGCTAGCTTGTCCATGCATGAAAAGACCTGGAGGACAGGTCATGTCGACTTCTCTCTCTGAGTCCTATATGTATAGGCCGTTCGTGTAGCTAGACTTGTAGTTTTTTGGGCCACAGTTCACTGTTAATTAACTATGGACCTCTGGGGTACAGGAAACGATGGATCGATCGAAATGATCCTTGCCTGCCCACACACAAACTCGAACCTCATCTTCCCATTCCACACCCTCCCCTAATCTCCACATACCCATTGGGCAACAGGGTAATGTTGATGGGTATGGTTGGGGAGATGGGTAAAGCTTCATTAGGAGATGGGTACGCCAACATATTGTAGAGTACTTGATTATTATAGCTAAAAAAATAATTCGCATCCATGCTGTGACTTTGTATGTCATTCTCTCATTCAGGCACCAGCATATTGCATTTTTACATGCAGCAAGTTAAATCTATTAGAGTACTATTGCGGCCTAAAAAAGAGTAACCACATTAATTTTTCCTGACTTATGCAGATTTTTTTAAGAATTAGAACCATACTAAAAGCTACTAGCATGGCAGGAAGAATGTTAACTCTCAAGAACAGATAGGCAAATCAGAATTCATGAAGTAAAATAGTCAGAATTTAGGGATAAGCAAATGAATTCAAGTAATCCTGTAATCCTAAAATTCAAACCTTCCATTTAAACACGAGGTTGTTATTATGTAAACCTCAAAAATCAAACAATGGTGTTATGTAGCTATTAGTGAGTTTGCCTCCTACAATCTTTCTACTAAAGCCTTAACAGATCGATCTTCTTCTAGTGAAGCCTCAGCTGATCGATCTTCTTCTAGTAAAGCCTCAACAAATCGACCTTCTAGTTGATTTTGATTTGCAGTGGTGAAGCTCCTACATTAGGAAGTATATCCTCTGCTGCCATTCTACACATATGTTTCAAACAACAAAGGGGTTAGCAAGTTTATCAAGTCAATACAATATACTTATTAGTGAATATATATAAACCCCTTAACCAATCTTGTGCACACATTAAAGCTTCAACGGTTTCTCAAAGTAGGCTACTCCGGTAAACAAGTACTCGCCTAGCTGTGCTGAAGGTAGCTTCAGATGCAATGGTGGAAACAGGAACACTAAGGATATCGCGTGCCATTTGAGAAATGATTGGATATTATGAACCATGCAGCCTCCACCAAGCTAAGATGTCAAATAAATCATCACCTATTCTAGGATGGGAAGTGTCATCAAGGTACACCTCAAGCTCTGATCGCTTATGCTGACTTGAATTTCTGTCATGGACGAACTTTTCTAAGCCTAACCTGGTAGCAAATAAGCCTATTGAGGTTTCCGTTGAACTAGATTCCACCTCAAAATTTCTAGATGTGCTTGTTAAGAATGTTGTATATTCTCTCCCACTCCTCTCTTAGCCCATGTGGCCCATGTAGCCCACGAGGCTCATGTAATCTTCTCTATATATATTCTCTTATTAATGAATAAGATGCAGAGTTATAAATAGCAAAACCACTCTCCTCAAATCCTAACATGGTATCAGAGCTCTTCAACCCTAACCCTAGCCTCTGATTCCACCACTGTCGCTGCCGTCTTCTGCTAGCCAGGCCTTTTCGCTTGGGTCGGCGGGCCTGAGCCGCTCACTTGTTGACATCCATCCTGCTCGCTGCCTTCGCTCGCCCAAATCCGGTGATGGCCACATGATCCAGCGACATCCTTTTCGCTCACCCGACTCTGAGTGACATCCCACCAGATCTGGCGACATCCTTTTCACTCGCCTAACTCTGAGCACTAGATCCGACATGATCCTTTGCTCATGACTTTGAGCACTAGATCCGACGAGATCCTTTGCTCCTCCTTCGCTTGACCGATGGGCCGCCTCCTTTGCTCGATCGACGGGATCCTTCGCTCGCCCGATGACGCACCAGATTCGGTGGGATCCTTTGCTCGCCTATCCGAAGCTCGCTCGAATCTCCTTCTGTCACCTCCTCACCTGACGGCACACGAGCTCGTCTTCATCGCTGCCAACACGAGTTCGTCTCCGTCGCCTCCTCTAGACCGGCGGGGAGCTCGTCCTCGTGCATGCCACCTCCTCTACTTCCTCTCGAGCGAAGGTACACCTCCACCTCCTCTGCTTGGGCAGGATCCAGCAGCTTCTTTGCTCTTTGGTACCTCTGCTCTGCCCTGCTACTACTGCTGTTGCTTGTGCATTGATGTTGTGTGCTCTGCTCCGCTACTATTGTTGATGCTGTTACTGATGCTCTGTTGTGCTTAGTACTATTGTGTTGTTGTGGTCCATCAAAATGACAAAATCTGACTCGATGTTTGGGGGAAGTTCATCACTCGTGTTCACGGACATCAAGCTAGATGGGTTAAATTACCGAGCACGGACCTTCTTAGTCAAGACTACTCTCAGGGGTTATGGCCTGGCCTCTAATTTGACTGATGACCCTCCTGATCCGAAGAAGCTTGATGTTGAGGCAGTAAAGGCTTGGCAGAAAGAGGGTGATCGTGTCATGACTGGCCTTGTTTTGAGTGTTAATGTTTCTTTGAGGATGAGTCTAGAGTATCATACTTTAGCCAAGCAAATATGGACATACTTTGAGAAGAGATATGTTCAGTTCAGTGGTGCTCTTCGCTTCACATTGCTCAAGAACCTTCATAATATTCAACAACAGCAGGATCAGTCAGTGGAGGAGTATTACATGCTTTCACTCATATCACTAACCCTCTAGAGTCTACGACACCGAAGGCTGCTGCTGCTTGCCAATCTTGTGTTTCCAAATATGAGTATGCTCAGCAGATGCTTATGTATCAGTTTGTGATGGGGCTTCAATCAAAGTTTGAGCCTCTTCGTACTCAGTTACCCAACTACCACACTCCACCGACTTTGACTGAGTTGCTCTCGAGTTTGATTACAGATGAGACTCGTCTTCATTCGCTTATGACTACCTCAGGATCCTCACCACATGCTATTCTGAGTATTTCACAGCGGTCTGGATCTATCAGAGTGACACCCACAAGAGTGCTGGTATGTTCTCATTGCAAGAGGACTGATCATCTTGTTGACAAGTTCTTCAAGTTACATCCAGATTAGCTTGTTGATTATCGTGCAAGACATCCATCTGATTGTTGTCGTGGAGCACCTACTGGGCCTCCAAGATCACTCACTGGAGCAATCACTGCTACCACTCCCACACCTACTGTGACTTCTAGATCAGTGTCTGCTATGACCTCAGTTGCACCTTCTGCTCCTAGCACTGCTCATCCTTGGGTTCTGGACTCGGGTGCCTCTTTTTATGTCACATCTGACAGCTCTCAGCTTGTTGATCATAGGCCCATGAATGATGCTGCATATGTTCACATTGCTGATAGTACACCTTGCTCTATCACCCATCAGGGCATTCTCTCTACATCTCGCTTCTCTGTTCCTGGTGTGTCTTTTGTTCCCCAGCTATCTATGAACCTTCTTTCTGTTGATGAACTCACTGATACGAACTGCTTCATTGGATTTGATGATTCTTCTTGTCTCGTTCAGGATCGTCAAAGCAGAAGAGTGATTAGTTCTAGTCATCGCCGTAGAGGCTCTTCTAGTCTCTATGTATTGGACACCTTATATCTTCCTTCCACCAGTACGTTGAAGGCCTCAGTGTCTTCTGCTATGTCATCATCTCAATCTCCTGTTGGTTCTTCCTCCAGCAAGTGGCATCATAGACTTGATCATCTTTGTGGAGCTCGGCTCACCACTCTAGTTCACTAGGGTTCCTTAGGTCATATCACTGTTGAGTCTAGTTTTCATTGTACTGGTTGTAAGTTGGGGAAACAGCTACAACTTCCATATTCCAGTAGTACCTCTCAATCTTCTGGTCCTTTTGATTTGGTGCATTGAGATGTATGGGGTCCTTCTCCTTTTGCTTCGAATGGTGGTCATAGTTATTATGTCATATTTATCGATGATCGTTCTACTACATCATGGTATGCCCTACGTAATCGTTCTTCTATTCAGGTATCAGAGAGATGGGTTTTTCTTATATAGGTGCATTAGCTAAGCCGAGTACCTATCAGGAGGCGGCCAGTATATTTGAGTGGCAGTTGGCTATAACAAAGGAGCTCACAACCTTAGAGTGTGCATGCCCATAAAAAGTAAAGAGCAAACAGGAAGAAAAAATATAACTGTGCCTTCCAACGCGGACGAGGAATTGGAGCAACACAGTGTGTCCGGCGCCCTCCGCTCGTCGCCGGTTTCCGCCGGCCGTGGAGCGCGCGGTGTGGCTGGAGCCCTCCCCTCGTCGCAGGTTTCTTGCTCACCGGAGGCTCCGCCGTCGCTAGACCACGGATGATCGAAGGTCGAGAAGAAGTTAATTAGGGATAGGAGAACTCAACATTGGGAATGGGTACAAACCGGGCAGATGGGCAATATCATCCCCATACCCTACTAATTAGTGGGTATACACTACCCTACCCTTCCCCGACGGGCGGAGAAATTCCTGCCCATGCCCAACCCGTTTCTCGCGGGTATGGGTTTGGGGAATGGGTAAGGATACCCAACGGCAGGCCTACATCAGTGCAAGTGTGCAACTAATGATTTGAGCATTAACCCAACTTAGTTGTAGTCCAACTCGCCTAGTAGCCTAGTGGTTCTTGTAGACACCGAGGTTTTCCTCCCCAAATGCTAGAAAAGAGGCATTAGGATAGCCCATTAGCCCCCTATTTAAAGATGTGGAGTTAATCAAGTGACTTTAGACGAAGCACCTGGCTAGGTCACCCACTGTAGCTGCCGATGCGATACTAATAATGATATTCAGTCTTAAGCTCGAAACAGACGTGAGAGCGATAGGGCAACCACCACCGGATCGCGCTTTTAGATTCGGAACAGTGCGACTTGACCTCGGAGCACGGCACGAATCGATCGGGCCACCTTAATTAGCTCAATGCGGTGCACCACGCATCACAAATCGTTATGTCTATTCATTCTCTGTTCCAAATTCATTGCATTTCGATTATATCATTGCGCGCTAAGCTAGCGTCCTAGCGACGCGCATCCTCTGATATTGTCTGTGCAATACCGTGTGTTACAGTATCATGATATTGGTTCCTCGCTGTTGGATCTAAAAGCGAAGAGTAAGATTATGCGCGCTATTATACTGTAGTGAAACACTGTAGAAAAAGTATTGTGGTTGACACTGTACCAGTTGATCTGTTCCATTCTTTTTGAATTGGACGGCTCAGATCATCGCAATATCATGATCTGTTGCTCTCTACCATTTCCTTTATATTGTTAGAGGATCCGGATCCAGCAACCTACCCAGCTACTGCTTAACTGCACGATCCGACAGTATTGATTTCCCCAGACCCGATCCGACGGCGATCGATCGACAAGATCGAGTGTCGTTCCACCAGAGGGAGAGGACCGAAGCATGATGTAGCATTGTAGTAACGCTGATCATGCGAACCACGTTGAATCAACTCGTCGTTCTCGCGCGTTTGTGATGTACTCTCCAAATGGACGTCCATCTTAAATCACCTATTGATCGATCACACAAGCTAGGTAATATAGGTCGGGCCAGCCTGTCAGTGACCGTTCTTAATGATTTTGTAACGATTTCCCGCATACTAAACGTTTAGCTAAGGCCAGTCTCAATGGAGAGTTTCATGGCGTTGTTTCCAAGACTGCCATGTCATATGAAATGAAATGAAACTCGAATGAAATACCCACTCTCAATGGAGAGTTTCATTCTACAGTTTCATAGGCATTTAATTTCATGACTCAGAGGGAGTTGGTATTCGTGCCAAGAGAGTTTCATCTAGATGAAACCCATTTCTCCTCTCTCTTCTTAAATACACTGCCATGCCATCTAAAATGCCTATGTGGCAACACATTTAATGAGAATAAAACTCTAATGAAACTCTCACTGAGACTGGCCTAAGAACCACACCAGCCATTATGCCTGTCAGTGACTGTTCGTAACAATTTCTCGCATACTCAACATTTAGCTAAGACGATCACACTAGCCACTAAAGGTAGGGGCGGAGCTAGGTCTCGGGCCGCCAGGGCAATAGTCTGAGACCCAAGATAAAATGTCATGTTAATTTTTTTGAAAAATCAGTAAAAAATGATTTGAGTCCGAAATCAGCTAGGCCGGCCCGAGACGTGGACCGTGATCAGCTACACCACGGACTATAGGATAGGTAGGAGTCCCCTACATTTCCCCAACTTGACGAGGACACGTATACGCATTGGGTGTCTTAGGTGGAGTAGATGGCATGCCAAGGAGAAGACTGGCCAAAATTTAAGCTTTGATTCCATGTGCTGGTCTGATCAGTCGTCTATTAGTTGTTCGCTTGCAAGGATCAACCGACCTTATCTGCAATTAGGCGTGTTGCGTGGAAATCAAACGTAGTTCAGATCGAGGTGTCAACAAGTCTATTTGAAGCTGGTTAACCAAGGATGGAAAGATTAAGGAACAACGACAGGTAAACGACGGTCTATGTCTGATAATATCTTGCAAACTTCTGCAAAGTTTCCAGCTAGCGTCAAGCTTCTATGCCGATAACGACTGGTGTTTTGGGACAGAGCTGGCGTGTTTAATCAATCAAATGACACATCACCCAAATGGATTGTCGAACTGAATAGAGTTAGGCCTACTTGTTGATCAGCTTGAATAAAAAACAAAGACCTACTTGTTGAGCTCAAAGCCCATATTAAATATTTCCAATTATGAGTCAGTTGCAAAAAGGTTAATACGAGCGTCTCATCACAGACGGTTGGCCAAAACCGTCTATATTACATGCAATCACAGACGGTTTTAGTTTAGAGACCGTCTGTGTAAATGGATGCGCTAAAAACCGTCTGTGAAGAGAAAATATCACAGACGGTTCGTGTTTAAACGGTTTGTAACAAACAACCGTTTGTGAAACTTCTAAGACGGTTCTTTTAACTAACTGTCTGTGATAATGATATACTTCACAGATGGTTTTTTATCAGAACCGTCTGTGATAATTAAATGTTTCGGCTCCCGCGCGTTATGCATGTGTCTCTTCGTATCGCGCGCCGACGTTACGATGTGTCTCTTCGACGTTTTATAAGAGTGATATTATCTCGCGCCATGGTGAGCACGCATGGTATTGAATAGTACACCATGGTGAGCACGCGAAGCATGACGGCGAGGACCAAGCGGGCGAGGAGGTCGGGCATCGCCCTCCTTGATCTTCCTGACGAGGTCGTCGTCCACATCGTCGGCCTCGTGGCCACGAGCTCTCCTCAGCCCATGGCTGACCTCTGCAGCCTACGAGCAACGTACGTATTCTGTTCTTTTATTTTTGGTAGGTCTGGTTATAGTCAGTTTGTGAAGATGACTGTAGCGTACAAAACCGAAAAGTCATATCAGTTGATACGGCAGAAAAAATAAAATCTCGTGATGATTTCGTTTTATATCCAATATCCAGTAATTAATTCTTGTATTAAGATTCTATCGTCTTGAATTTTAGTTGCAAGACCATGTACAAGGCGTCCAAGGCGCATGCCGTGAGGACGCGCGTGGCGCTGGAGCGGGAGGAGGCGATGAAGTGGCAGGACAACGAGCGCTACCTCACCGTCGTCAACCACCTGGCTGGCGCCGGCAACCCGGAGGCTTGCTTCATTGTCGGCCTCGCGCTTGTCTTCGCGCCCCAAGACATGCAGCGCGACCTCGTGTTCCTTGAATGGGCGGCCGACGCCGTCGCCGGCCACAAGGCCGCGGCCTACGTGCTCGGCCTCCTCCTCTACACGGCCAGCGAGACGCGCGACGTTGGGAAGCACTACATCAGGCAAGTCGAGGGCGAGCCGACCGACAGCGGGTGCGAGACGGCCAAGAGGACCAACCGGGAGTGCAGACGGTGCCAGAGGCTCGCCGCAGACATGATCCGGGCAGCGCCGTAGGGGAAGATGGTCGGGCCGCTGGGCCGGGTGTGGGCGCTGTCGGAGGACGGCCACCGGTGCACGAGCACCGGCTGCGGCGTGTCAGGGTGGGACGACTATACCATCTTCTGCAGCGATGACTGCAGGATTAGGCATGAGTATGCCAATTTCTTTTGCAGATGTGTTGGACTACTTGCCATAAAATTAGCGGTTTTAGATCGCATTTTCTCACCGTTAGATCAACATTCTATAGCCCGGATTGTCTCTTTCTAAAATAGATAAAAGTATTAATAGAAAAATACAAAAATCAATTCATAGACGTATCACAGACGGTTCTATTATGGGTCCGTCTGTGATACGTATCACAAACGGTTCTATTGTGGACCCGTCTGTGATATAAGACTATATACACAGACGGTTCTATTATGGACCCGTCTGTGATACGTATCACTAACGGTTCCATAATAGAACCGTCTGTGATATACCTTTATTAATAAGAGCCCGCGCGCTAGGGTTTGCGCCCTAACTCGTCACTCCCTAGCGTGCGCTAGGGTTCGAGACTTTGGGCTCCCGCATCGCGACTCCCCCGCCGCCGATTCGACCTCGCCGCCATCTCCCTCGCCAAATTGAGCTCGCCCCGCCATCTCCCCCGTCGAATCGAGCTCGCCCCGCCATCTACGCCGCCAAATCGAGCTCGCCGCCATCTCCCTCGCCGAATCGAGCTCGCCCCGCCATCTCCCTCGCCGAATCGAGCTCACCCCGCCATCTCCCTCGCCGAATCGAGCTCACCCCACCATCTCCCAAGCTGAATCGAGCTCGCCCCGCCATCCACGCCGCCGAATCGAGGTACGCCGCTCCCCTGTGCTCCCTCGGCTACTTTACCTCGGCCAGATCTGCCTCTCTCCCCTGGATGTGGGTTGTGCTGGTGGTGGCTGGTGTTTGCCGCCGTTGCCGCGTCGTGTTTGCATTGGATCATGATTTCTTTAATTGCCATGGACGTCTAAGAAATCTATCAAGCAGCATGAGGAGGATGAGACAGCAGCCACGGACATCCTGCCTACGCGAACTGCTTCATCAGCATGAATTGATGTTACAAATGCAATTGGATGTGATATTGTGTATAGATTAATTGTGCCTTGAGCTGTTAGATTACCTGTTGTTATGTATTATATATAGATTGTGCCCTTGGATGATACTTCTATGATGAATTGATGTCACAAATGCAATTGGATGTAATATTGTGTATATATTAATTGTGCCTTAAGTTGTTAGATTATCTGCTGCTATGTATTGTGTATAGATTGTGTCCTTGGATGATACTTCTATGATGAATTGATGTTACAAATGCAATTGGATGTGATATTATGTATAGATTAATTGTGCCTTAAGCTATTAGATTACCTGCTGTTATGTATTATGTATAGATTGTGCCTTTGGATCATGATCTCTTCTCTATAAAATCTCTAAGCAGTGTCTGCTTTTGCTTTTAAAACCGGTATCATATATTATATATATTGTTCGTAGTCCCTCAGCCACTTTCGGGGGATCGTCCACGCAGCATGAGGAGGATGAGACAGCAGCCACGGACAACTTCATCGAGCCCCTGCAAGTTCAAGAAGTATGGCTGCCGAGAGAGTGTTAGGACATCCAATTACTTGGATGTCGTCGATAGGTAATTGGACGTCGCTATGTTCAGAAAGTGACGTGGACGCACAACTACTCCGACTGGTATCAGCCACGTTACTTTCTGAACACAGCGATGTCCAATTACCTGTCGACGATATCCAGGTAATTGGATGGCCTGTTTTAAATTTAAATTCAAAATTCCTGCGAAAACATCTCAAATTCAAATTTATTTAGACGAATTTTGACCGAGTGTTTCCCGGGAATTCTAGTTACCGGCGATAACCGTTACGCCGCCGGGATTCCCTCCCGAAACGGTATTCTGATCCCTGGTTGTCATACATATCGTAGATAATGATTCGATTTCCTCAGAAAAACCATGCACAGGCAAAATGGTACAGGCTATACACTTGAATCTCTTGATATTTTACAGGCCTCGGTCTTAAGAGAGCACGATCGAGGTTAACTTGAAGTTCCTTTTGGGGAAAAGAAAAAGAATTAAAGAATGACGCGATACATCAAACTCCTATCAGAGCTCACTGTAAGTTTTTGTTGTTCTGGATTGCATCTGGGGGCTAATTTACACAACTCCTGATATACATCTGTACATATTTTAGTGGGATAAGCACCGACCGCTCCCTGGATCCAACTTTGTGCTGTCGAAATCCATTTGCCGAAAAATTGCAGCCCGGGATGCTTGATGCTCCGTCGCAGAGGAAACGGCACAGATATAAAATGCAAAGGCCGTTTATGGAGTACCTGGTTCTTCAAGACAGCCTCTGATTGGGTCAAAGTTGGTAAGTGAACGAGGCTTGCTCCTTACGGCCCTTCTCATGTATGTCTTCTATTAGCTGATGAAGCTCTGGAAATAGTGACACAAGCACCTTTTCTACCATTGCGTAAGCGAGCTGCTTCACGCAGACGTTGGACTGCAGCACAGCATAAGGAATCATGGAAATCAGAAATGAAATCTAATCATCATGCTCTTTAGATGCTAGGATTTTGGAATTTACTTACTTGGAGGAAGTAGTAAATGTCCCTTGCACTGCGTCGGTACTGCTTGTACCCAATTATGCTGACTAACGTAGATGGAGTTCCACCTGGAAAGGGTGTTAAAAATCAAGTTAGTTGGACTACATGATACTGATGATCAGTCTATAGACGGAATCTAACTGTAGCAACTCCTTAGTGACAGTTCCACATGCGTATCCTAACAGCGTAAGCTGTTTTGCATTCGAATCCATTTGTTTTGATATAAAATGACTTGATAGAAGGCATTAAAGATATTCAGAACTATTGCGGCAACCCATGCCACCAGAATTCTGCATATTTGTTGCTCTTATGACATCATTTAAGTTTCCACGCATACACCACCCAACATTTGCTGCATGAACTCATAAATAGATAAACCACAAAAGCAATGAGCCAAAAGATGTCAGTAGGTTCACCTAAAAGAAGTTTCTTAACTTCGCTGGCATTTCTAGATGCCTCCAGCTGAAGCTCAAAAGAGCTCGCACTGCTCTTTCTGTTGCCAATAGCCTGGTTGGTACTCCCTGAAGGTTGATTGCCAAATTGACTAGCGCCTGCATTTCCTTGGCATCCATCCAACTTGGTGAAGAATGTACCATTGGGCCAGAGAATCTGTAGAATGATAATTCTGTTAATTGCAGAAAAAAAGGGGAGGGGACATAGTTGGCATCCATTAGTTACAAATAATCTTGCTTTGACTCTTATTTCTTGTTGATCCTGAATAGAAATAAATCACTTATCTTGGGACCAAATTTATTACTCATTTACCACAGTAGTAACATCTTGTATTGGACGGACCATAGCATGTAAGAATAATTTGCTAATCACTATGCTACTCCTGTCATGCAAGTATTTAGCAAAATGTGATGTGGTACCATAGAACTGCATTTCTATCATAGAGCTTGTGAGGTTAAAAAGGAAAAATAATAATTGTACTGCACAAGTTGCATTATAGATACATGGGGAACTTAATACAGTTGGAACAACTTTTACATGGTTTGCTGCAGCAGGCAATTAACAGTGCCAATGCAAGGTATCACAGGAAAATAGTAAATTTTAAACTAGCAGTTGAAAGGAACTTTAGGGCAATTCAGTGAAGAAAAAAGATATAGTGTCTGCTTACATCTTGAATCCAACGTATTCCTTGTACAATTACATCATCTCTTCGCAGCCAATTGATCTGTCTTAAGATCCAATCATCGATTGCGTCTTCCATGACTAACTGCAAAATTTGTTTTGATATCCATAGAACTTGTCTTCTGCGGATAACATAAAATATCAAGTCAAACACCATATTCTTGAATTGAAAGATGCAAAAAAAAAAGGATTGCAATGGTGAAAATACATCTGACTCGCATAGGGATATGATAAGAAAACAAGAAGGCCAAAATAAATTAAAAAACAAAGGTTGGTACACATCTGATAAAATATAAACAATCCCTGAATAAACAATGGCGTATTTGCACCAACACTCCTCCCAGATTCCCTCCCCATCATTGTTGTTAGGTCGTGCGACTAGTCGACGATTAGTCGACAAGTCGGCACATAGACTCTGATTAGTCGACAAGTCGGCGTCTAGTCACGACTAGTCGACCAGTGCTAGCTGCGCGACTGGTCCGCGAGCAGAGGCGACAACGGCGCAAGGGAGCGGCGGAGCCAAGGGGCAAGGGACGGTGGTAGCTGCAAAATGGGTGGCAGCGGAGCCATCCCCTCCCACACAGCCGCCGTCAGTTTCCCCTACCACCGCCACTCCCCTCCCTTGTCGCCGCCGCTGGTTATCTTCCCCTCCCCTGCCTCCGCCGCTTCTTCCTGTGCCCTCCCTTGCCTCCGCCGCTTCTTCCCATGCCCTCCCCTGCTGCTGCCGCTTCTTCCCCTTCCCTCCCCTACCTCCGCCGCTTCTTCCCCGCTCTCCTGCTGCCACCGCCGCTTCTTCCCTCGCCGTCGACTGCTTCTTCCCCTCCCCTGCCGCCGCCAGTCACCGTCGACCCCAGCCTCGGTGAGCACTCCTCTCCTTCTCTCCTTCCTCTACTCCTCTCTTGCGCTGTGCTCTGCTCTGCTTTCCTTCCTCCCCTCTCTCTCTCTGTGTTTTGCGTTGTGCTCGCCTTTGCTCACTCATGCTCTGTTTTTCTCTGTGGTCTGCAGCAGCAGCAGCAGCAGCAGGCCAGCAGCTTAGCAGCAACAGCAGTAGAAGCAGCAATACTTCCTAGTCTGCCGACTAGTTGTGGCTAGTTGCGACTAGTCAACAAGTCCCCAAGTCGGCCCTCTTGCGACTCGACTCGACTTTATGACTTAATAACCTTGCTCACCATGCAAATTATACTCAGAGAATATGCTGCCAAAATACGTGAAGTGTGAACTATCCTGATATCTAACAACCGGCCCAAGCAGGTCAATTGCAAGCCTCCGGGTGTCTATAATGTGTCATTTACTTCATTTATTGCTATGTAAAACAACGTAAAACTAGTGGGCAAATTCTATGGAAGAACACATTAGAGAAAGTTCAAGAAAAGGAATAGCAAACCTTATCCAACCACGTCGCTTTAGTTGGAACACCTTGTCGACCAGATTCAATAAAGGCACGGTCACATTTGTTGGCATCCACTGCCAAATAAAAGAGAAGATGTTTTAGGGCAAAAGGAAGAGCATTTAGAACAGAAGTTCTCTGCAATTTGGATCAAATGTATACATAGTACAAAGGTGTACCTCAGGAGGAATTCCTGCTGGATCCTCAAATGAATTTAGAGATGACATGTTTGAAGAATCAGAATTCACCCTTGCAGGTTTTTCTATTTGTTGGCTTACTTGTGCATCGAAACCGGAGTATGCTTCGTTGTGCCTATTAATATCACTTGAAACATACCCTCTATTGTTCAATTCATTGTCTGAGTGGCATGCACTATTTACAGACGAGGGGCGATCTTCGTAGTTACTATCACCATCAGACAAACTATGAGCACTTCCCAAGTTTGGATGATGCAGATTGTGGTTATCTATCTCTTCCTGGTTCCAAGATAGAGACATCCTATTCTCCGCCAATTGTGAAGAAGGTACACTGGAAGGTGATGTGCCAACTGCCCTTTTCAGACCATCTGAAACTCCTTTAAACTGTCGAACAATGTCATCCATGGCATCATCAACATTAACTGTTTATGCAAAACAACTAAGCGTCTTGAGTGAGAAAAGACTAAATACACAAGTTCATAATTGTCAAGAAAAATACAAAGCACAGAGATTCATACCAGCCATGGTTTTCATAACAGAGGTGGACTTTCCAGCAGAGTAATTCTACAAAGTGGAAAAGAAAATGAAGTGCTAAGAACCTCGAAAAAGAAGTATTCGTTCTTTGAATTGTTAAGGAGAAGGCTTATAAGGATTTGGTTGGCTTGAAATTACACACCTTTGAGGTCGCACTCAGAAAATCCCAAACTTCATGCTGCTCTGCAATATTAGCTATAGACAAGAGATCCTATTGAACACAAATGATTATTGTCAATACATTTGACTTGAAAGACGAGGATAAATATTGGAGAACCAAAGCATACTTGAAGATATTTGTCCAGTAGAATGCATCGTTGGTGCACAAGGTAATCATCAATACTAGGTGAAAGAAAACTCTTTGGAGGCAAGTGCAACGAGTAATTAGGTATCTCCTTCAGTTGTCTATGAAGGCATTCAAAATTTCGGTATCTGCAAACAAAAGTTGGAAGTCAGGACCACATATTATAATTAGATGTGCTGTACTATTTCAAAGCTGTTAGTGCCAGTAAAAGCATGCCTTCTTTTCACAAACCAGGTCTTGTTATCTGCATCAGTCACAGCAATAGAATAAACTGCAAAAGATTTTGAACCAAGTTTCTCAAATATGCACCCAGAACCTGCAAATAAAAATGTACAACCAGAACTTGAGTCACATACAACAGTTAAGAAGGATACAACTTCACATAAAGTCTTCAAAAAAAATCTTCACATAAATAATTGCATGTTGCATCAACAACGACAGGATTGAAAATAAAATATAAAAGTTAGACAAGACGTAATCATGTAAGAATGGAACATATTATAGAAAGTAGCATGCTAATTATCAGGCCAAACTACCAGCAATCTCGTACAAAACTACAAATTAAACAAAATAATATGCATATGCTGATTCTCATTGGACACCAAGTAATAGAACCACAGAAGTTCACATGCTATCCATTAAATGCTAAATAGGAAAAGAAAGTGACACACATAATAAACGTTTCTTACGAAAGGATGGAAACAGCAACATATGGCAAGCAATAGCAAGAACACAGGCAATGATTGATCTACAACAATAAGAAAAGATAATCACACAGCAAGTGAAACACCAGCCCCATATACATGACGGAATTAATACCAACATGCAAAACAACAAAATCAGCCATCAATTTGGCCTGTGATCATTATCAATGTCTCAAACTTTCTCAGAAGAGATTGTTCCTAATTGTTTTTAGATGAGATTGTTCCTACTATATATAACTGCATTTCATACAGAAATAGTTCAAGTGGTCATTGATGAGTACTAAGTACTAATTACAAAATATTATTATATAGATTAAATTTGTTTATTCTGTAGAACCCACTGATCAGATAATTCTGAATAAACAAAGGATTTTGAAAAGAGTGACAGCGATACTGCGATAGGATCAGCAAAACTTACCCGACATCTTATTTTTGGAACATACAATAGTACCTCACCATGTGAGGCATGACCAGAACCTTTGTCATCCTGATTTTTCTTTGCATTTAAGCTTTCACTGGAAACCATGGTTTGGTTACTATTGGCCAAATATCTTTTCTCAATATCAGGAGTACTATTAGACCGCTTTAGCTGAGCTTTTGTGTTGTTGGTAGCTTCACAGGGTTTTTCCTTGCTGTTGTGATTAACTTGACTCCCATCTTTTGATTTCACTTCATCCGTATTTTGCAAAAAGTGGGTGACTACCTGTGACGAAAGTAGATTGAGCATTCCTATTTGAACCTTGCATCAAATTGACCATGTATTTGTCATCAACAGATGTAATTCTCTCATTGAAGTTAGGGATAACTCTTTTCCCACTGCTCCTGCATTTGGAATGCTATCTACACCTAAACTTTTTCCCTTTGATGAATGTTCTACTTTCACCATTTTCTTGTGGTAATTTCTTCCAATCGCCCACATGTTCTCAAGATTCTCAGGAGCAAGAACCTGCGATCGCCTTTTAGTAGCTGCATCCAATACCACTGCCCAATCTGGCTGACGAGGCTGGATGGCACTCCCATGGTCATCCTCTGACACTTTTGACTTGTCACCCTCATAAGTAACAAGTGACCTCCACTCGAACTATGTTTTGGTACTAAGCCACTTGATTCTGCAGACAACTTCCTTGATTCCATTTGATAACCCTGTGAACCTCCTTTATAAGATGAATGATCATTATTTACTGTAACTGCAGTATTAGCCTTGTCTATACTGCCTCCTCCACTGCTTGTATCTTTGTTGTTTAGAAGGTAGATAATTAGCTCGTTCATGTAACTGAGAAAAAAGAATAAATTTGAAACAGGTTTAGTTACAGGTAAAGAAAAATATTCGAACAGGTTTACTTACTGGTAATCAACCGATATACCGTTTTAAGCCAATATATCGCTCGATTTCCACAAAACCACAATTTGAACCAACAACTTCTTACATGTACTAATTACATGCACAACTTTGTGATTATCAAGATGAATAGCTAACATTTAACCAGGCAGAACTTGAGAAACAAAATGTATTAATTTTCTTCCAAATATGTCATGAACTCATCATCCAAAGGACCCAGAAGGCAATGACTTAAAAAAACTTGAATTAGAGCTCAAAAGAAAACAAAGTGAAGTATTAAGAGCTTTACATAGGGCTTGCAAAGTTCATCGCTGGCTGCAAGACTAGGCAGGTCAGCAGCTCCCTGGAGAAACAGCGAACTAATGGACTCTGAGCATCTTGTGGTCTCAACACTAGAGCCATAACGCCCCCAACAATTTCTTGAAGAACCTACAACTCATGTTAATTAATTGTTGGATAAATGGATAACATCAAAGTTAAAAATGCTAACCCTTACCTTGTATTCATGCTCTGAAGACAACAATGCAGGATGAAGTTCCTGTGAAACTATTAGGTGCTGCTTCAATCGCTCATCTCTTTCCTCAGAAGACAATGTTCCCATGATGTCAACACCAATTTGAGACTGGTTTTTCCGGAAAATATCTAGATGCTTTCCTATCAAATCAACCATATCCCTGAAATAGAAAAAAGAAAAACACTTCAAGTCTTCAACTTGTAACAGAGATAGTTATGACTAAATAAGTAGATACTGGATAGTATATCAGGCCTTCAGTCACCTTGTTAGCAAATCAACTAGATTCATCTCCTTCACCCTGCCTGATAATTCACCAAGAGCATGAAGTATTAAGCCGCGTATCAGTTCTGGGGCCTCTCTGTCTGGAGTAATAGACGAATACCACAAGTCCACAACAAAGTCTCGCAAAATATTATCAATGAAATTTTCAAAAGCAGCCTCAACAGAAGGAGAACCAACTTTCCTTCTCCATCTTGAAACTGGTGGCACAGTTGAAAGCCGATGATCATTACTAGACAACTGCCGTTTTGACACTTGAGACAAATATGACTGCTTATGTACAGGCTGAACTCTCCAACGGAACTCCACTTTGAAGGAGAGGTAACGGAGAAATGCAAGTATAAGAATTGACATGGGAGCATTTGTCCACATTGATTTACTTGTATCTATTTCAAACAAAGGTGATGAGGAATGTTAACAGGACTTCATAATCAAGATGAGAGATACTAAGGATATAGAAATCGATAGCTGAAGTGCTGAACAATAGGGGGATACAACATATATAACTATTGAACATTTCTTGGTTGTCAACAAATTGACGGAGCACATAGTGAAGCAAAAGAAAAAGGAAGGAAAGAAAGTTATCTTGAGAAGCAAAAGTGTTTCAGGAAAAATATATCCATGGCTGGCTTCAAAATAAAATTATACATGACTCAAGATTGACCTATCTTATTTTTCTTCTCCACCTCTGTGAAGCTAAAGTCTGCTCATTTATTTCAAGCTACTTTTCCAGTGAAAACTGGATTGGCAAAATATTTACAGATAATTCACAAGTGATGGTGTCTATAGTAAATACTAAGATGGTCTATCCTTTTTCGTGCAAGCTAGTCCACCTGATCTATTACTGTAGGTAGGTATCATGAAGGTCCAAAAGACCCCTCTAAAGTTGAAAGTTCATCAAGTACGAATTAAGGCTAGTAACCAACAATGAAGGGATCATCATTACATGATGAAGAACATAAAGTAGATGCCATTTCCACTTGCACCCAATCACTAATTCCATTCTAGCACATTTAAAAATAGAGAAAATTCCATGTCTGCCATCGAGTTACCCCGATCCTAGATATGCCACTAAAAAAAGTTTGATTCCCTATATGCCATCGAGTTTCTTCTTTTGAGTCCCTCCATGCCACTTCTGTCAACCAACTGAGAGGATGTTGTTAAGTGACCATAAAAAGACTCTTTTACCCTTCTCCCTCTCTTCTTCAACCTCCTCTTCCTCTATCTCTCTCTTCCCACACTGTTGATATCTAAGCAAACCATGTATTCATGACGCATGCGTGCTATAGGTATAGCTAACTTCAAATCTATCCCACGTATCTAGTTGTGGCAGTCGACGAACTTGTAGTTCATTTTGAGCTGCCTGCTGGCCATGCCGCGCTCGTCAGTGTCGATTTGGTAGAACACGGCGGCGGCCAGCCCGAGCGCCGCGCCGTTGCCATGTTCGCCACCAACATGCACCACCCACACGCGGAGTCCCCACACGGGCCAGCGGGCCTGCAAAACACCGTCCACCAGTACAGCGACCGCAACGCCGGCGGCATGTCCTCGTCCCACGTTGCGCAGGAGGCGCCCACGGCGCCCAGCTCCTATTTCACCGACGGCCTCCTCCCCACTTCCCACCGGCGCTGTTGCATCCCCTTAGTCCTCACATTTGCCATCTCCGTCGTCACCATGGACACCGGCACACACATCCGCCTATTAAGGGTAGTAGTGTAATAGTCATGTATGGGTTAGGGGTAGTTATGTAATTGTAGTCTAGTCTAGGGTTTCTCTTATACACTATATATTACCCCTTAGGCTCTTGCAATAGAACCAACAATTCAGCCCCTATTTCTCTATTCTCTCCCAAAATCTAACATAGTATCAGAGCTTAGATCCAAACTCTAGCCTCCATCTTCTTCCACTGCTTCTGCCCCTAGGAGGAGCAATCTCCACTCCTGGGGGCAACACCCAATCTCGTTTTTTATCTTTAGCTCTGTAGTAGTTTCTTAATATAAGCAGCAGCTAGCCGTCTTCGTCTTCATCTTCTTCAAGCAGCACTGGAGCAAACATCTTCAAGCAACGGCAGTGGAATCAAACAACAAACATCCTCATTCCTCACCAACCATACGCCACATCCCATCTTCGACCACCACCTCCTTATGTCCTCCACTACCGCATCCTGTCCTCCTCCGCCAACGCCGCCGTCGCTAGTCATCGTCATCTGGATCAGCTTCAACGCATCGTCGTCGGGGCCAGGTCACTGTTGCCTTCTTCGACTTGCCGGTGTCGTCATCACTCGGATCCGGTGCCGCCTGGTCTTCTCCCGTGTGAATCTGTTGTGTGGGGGAGGTTTTTCTAGTCGCCACACCTCTGACCGCTAGATCCGGCACCCTTGACTCCGCGGCCATAGGATTTGGCCGTCCCTATCGCCGTCGGGGGCCTGCGTCGCCACCTCTGGCCCTAGAGTCACCAACCTTGTCGGGGATGCATTAGATCTGCTCCTCGACGCCCTCCTCGCCTCCTCCTCTGGATCCGACGGGAGCTCGTCCACGCACACCTCTTCTACCCTTGGTATCGGGGCGACCAAGGAAAGGCGTTCGCGGTGTCCGCCTACACGCTCACGTCCAGGCGCGTCGGGGTCTGCGTCGCCACCTTCGCCCCGGAGCCACCATCCTCGTCGGGAGCATGTCGGATCTGGTCCTCCCCGATGCTCTCCTTGCCTTCGGCTCCCTCCGCTGCTCTGGATCAGCGCCTCCCCGAGCTGCTGCTCCATGCTGAAGCCTGACGCGCTGCATCCTCCGCCCTGCCCAAGTCCCCGCCAAGGAAGGGGTGCTTGACGCCGCGCATCATCGCGGAGACTTCAACCCCCTCCTCCGCAGCGGCGCCATCGCCTCGGGTGCGCTCCATGGCGAAGGCGGCCCTGGGGTCTTCATCCTTCGACACCGCCCCGAGCTGTTCTGCATCGTGCTTCGCTATCTTCCTCAAGCTACTTCGCTTCTCTGTCGCCAGATCACCGGATTCGGAGCTCGTCTTCTCTGTCACCAGATCTAATGGGATATGGCCATCTTCGTCGCACGGCCTTTCCACATCACCTCCTCACCGATGGCAGCAGCCTCTTCACCGACGACGACTCCAATGCCGACCTCAACCTCGCCAAAATCGAGCTCCATCATTGTCGTCGATTGCTGCCTCGTCACCACCGGCTTGAATCAAGCTTTTGGTGGTTGCCGCCGGATGCTGCCTCATCTCCAAGCTCTTGCTCCGTTCCTCTTCTTGTCATCGGCACTTGCTTTGTGGCTGTTGCACCGCCTTCAGTTTGCACAGCTCCAATCTGCACTCGGCCATCTTCATGGGACTAGGAGCTTGTCATCTTTGGTCTTTTCGCTGGGCAAGCTGTGCTCTGTCTTTGTTCGTTGTTGCCGCAAGTATCCTGCTACTAATATCTGTTGTTGCTGCTAGTATCCTAAGTCTATTTTCCTTTGATTTCCATCGAGTCCATCCAAGTCCGTTGTATCTCTTTTTAAGTTCGTCGTAAGTCGTGCCAGTTCATCATATCCTTTGTCGATCAGCCGATTGTTTCTTCCTTTTCGGGTTGCCGCAGTCCGTCCATTGGATCGAGTGTGGTCACCCCATCATCGTTGTTGATGCGACTTTGCCCTCTTGGTCCTCTCTTGTAGCTATCTTGCAACACATCTTCGCATCATTACGACTCTTCACCAATGACCTTCTTTGTCATTATCATCAACTGTCTCTTCATCTTTGTTTTCGTTGAGCACTAGATTCGACACCATCACCTCACATCTTGGGTGGGCGGATCTGGTCCGTCGTCTTTGCCTTTGTCGAGCGCCAGATTCGACACCGTCACCTCACTTCTTAGGTGGGGATCTCGTTCGTGTCCTCGTTTCTATCTCTCTCTTTATCAGCTTGATTTGACATCTTTCTCTATTCCTATCGGCTTCAAAATCTCCAAATCAAGACATTCGTGTGTGAAGAGCCAAAGGACAATTTTTGTTCAAGAGTTGCATGCTTCGACGACATCTTCAAGCTCGGACTTTTATCTTTTTTTAGTGTTTGACCTCTTCAAACTCAATGCTATTGCATACGCATTGAGTTTGAGTGGGGGTGTTAAGGGTAGTAGTGTAATAGTCATGTATGGGTTAGGGGTAGTTATGTAATTGTAGTCTGGCGGTGTAGGGTTTCTCTTGTACACTATATATTGTCCCTTGGGCTCTTGCAATAGAACCAACAATTCAGCCCCTATTCCTCTCTTCTCCCCCAAAATCTAACACCGCCATGGCCCCTCGCGCCAACACGTCACCCAACGAGACCGCCCTCCACGCCATTAGCTTCCTCCTTGCTTCGCTGCGCTTCTTCTCCACAGCCCGCCGCCAGTGAATGGCTAGATCCGCCACCTCACTGTTGGATCCGCCGCCCCCTTGTCAGTGGTCACCGCCCCCACCCCTCCAATCACTAGATCCACCCCCATCGCCATTTTGCTAGCGTCATGACCTGCATGAAGGAGGAGCGCGGCTACAGGCTTTGCTGTTGATGAAGAAGAAGGGTGGTTTGCGACGACGACTGGCATCTCACACCGCCTCCATCTGCCTCGCCGCTGGTGCCACCTCCGCCTCCCACCTCCCACGCCGGCCGCGCCTCCCGCGCGACGCCAACTCCACCGTCCAGACCGGCAGCGTCGCTACCTCATGCGCCGCTTCCATCCCAAACCAGCCTCGCGTCACCTCTAGCGCTGGCCGTGCCCCTCCCACCGCATCTGAGCATCTCTCTCAGCTTACTTGCTCGCTAGTGGATGCAAAGAGAGAGAAAGGGGGTAGAAATTAGGAAGAGAGCCCCCCATGTGAGAACAGGGGCAATTTGGGCATATTGAGAAAAATATGGCAATCTATTGGGGGTTAACGGCGACTCAGACTAACAGAGTTAACAGAAGTGGCACGGAGGGACTCAACCAAGAAACTCAGTGGCATACAAGGAACCGAACTTTTTTTAGTGGCATATGAAGGATCAAGGTAAATTAATTTCAGTGGCATGTAGGGAATTTTCTCTTAAAAATATGTGAAGATGCCTGACTAAAATACGGTACCACACACAAATTTAAGATTTTCTCAAACATTTTGATGTAACCAAGCAAGTTTCCTTACTAATGATCCCAACTCTACCGCTAAAAGCAGTAACTAAATCAAAGGCAAGCAGAAACTAACAGCTGAAAATCCCCACATAGCAGCCGTCAAAACTCCTCACCATTGGATGGATTCAGAAGCTCACAGATGGGTAACCACAAGCTCTAATCACCTGACTAACAAAGTGGTCTCAACTTTTCAAGGCATTATCCACCGAAGTGCCTCACAATTGCAACATTTACAGCAGGAGTTACCCAATATATTCTAGTCTAGTGATAATAGCAAGTTTTTAGCGCAGGTAGCCATCAAACGACAGGGTAATCCAAAACAAACAATCCAAGTAATCCCGCATCAAGGTGGTGTCAATTCGTACATGTAGGGAAAAATTTGGGTCGCAAATGAGAGAGGGAGAGAGAGAGGGCGCGTGCTTACGGGTGAGGAAGTAGGAGATGGCGAAGACGCAGAGAGCCCACCATACGGTGCGCACCTTGGCCTCCTCGATCAGATCGTCCACGCTCCCCATCGCCCTCCGCATCTCTGCCTGCGCGGGCGGGGACGCAGCCCAGAGGCAGTGGAGGCTTCCGGTGGGATCGAGTAGGGATTCCTCTAGGGTTTCGCCGTCGCGGGAGAAGAAGAAGGCGGGGATGGCGGCCGGTGAGTCTCGACGGCGTTTATTTTTAATTTAATTTTTATTTTTTCTTTTTTTTCTTTTTTGTATCTGGAAGCGTGCCCGAGTTGAACCCATATAGGAGGAGGTTTGTGTGCTCCGCGCACGTCGCTGGCATGTGGTCCCCCTTTGTCAGTGGGTTTTGGGAGATGCCCCTGCAACGTCCCTAACTGATTGGTAGGTCCAACCTGTCAGTGAGAAGAACAGCGAGAGCCTCCTGGATGTCCGATTGAAAACTGACGGTGATCGTGCCGGTCCTTCTGCTCGAGTCACCCTCCGCGGGACCCGCATGTCATTCGGTGTGACACCAAAAGAGGTATTAGGGTGGTTGATTTCACTGACACGTGGGGTCCATCCGGCTCTTAGAGCCAATGCTTCAGGATAAACGAAGGTAGGACGGAGACGTCTAAATTGCAACGTGTATTTACATGCAAGGAATCACATCCTCTGTATTGCATTGTCACTGGAAGATGAGCACAGTACTATAAGGGCATCTCTAATAATATATTTATTGTCGTCTCTTAGCTATACCATATCAATAAAATTCTACGTGGAGAAGAGAGAACACATGTCGTTTCTTTCTGAAGAGACTATCGTGCACGCGAAACATGATACATTAATCTACTCTAGTTAACATGTAGACTCGTTTCAAAGGAAAATTATAAAATATAAATGTTGAAGAGTATGTTAGAGACTATCTATTAAAGATGTTGTCTTTAAAGATGATATAACATATGTTAGAGACAAAGTTTTTATTATTAAAGGGGTGTTTATCTCCTCCGATTTCAATTAGTGAAACCAGTCACAGTATCATCTACAGTACACAGCCACAACACCATCTACAGTACCCTAGCTACAATACATCTAGGGTCTCCCAGGTGTTTTCCCAAGTGGTCACCTATCCTGTTTTTACTCTCCACCCAGCACGCTCAACGTGCAAGGCCTTAACCTCCTGTAACCAGCTCGTTCATCGTGCCGTTACTTTAGAGACAATGTTATCTCTAACTATTGGAGATGCTCTAACATTCCTGTGGGGACCCTAGGTTATCTCTATAAGACCGAGACTAAGCATGGTCTTAAAGACATAACTCTGGACCTCCGGTAAATGGATTCTAACTTAACTCAGTCTAAATGAGAGGCTTAACTGAAAACTAAAGCCCCGACGATCATGCGCGTCGCTCCTCTGCGAGCACTACATGATTGTCGGTTCTCCAACAAGTCAAGCACTACACTTAGCGAGTTAAATAGGAATCCATGAACAGCGAGTATGACTTATATTGGCTCCCAAGATCAGCGACCAATATAACCATACTCTCATACAACGTTGATCACATCCATACAACACTTATACAAAAATAGTACAAAAATCATACATCATAGTTCCAAGTTTACAACTAATACAAGTGGTCGACCGGCCAAATTAAACAAGTTCATAAAGTAGCAGCGGAAGCAAGTAAGTAAACCAAAATGACAAGCGATGGTATGCCCCATAACCCATCGGCAACCGATCAAGTTAAAAGATAGCACTACTCATCGATTGTCGCCTAAATCGCAGATCGACAAACTCGTCGAGCTCGATATCTTCCTCACCGTAAGAGCCAAGAAACATCCGTGAGTACAAAAGTACTGCAAGTCTTACACAAATAAAAATTAGTTATGCATAAGGTTGTTCCAAGGGATGGCTCATATTGGCTTAGTTTTGCAAAAACGACGCAACAAGGTACAACCTACACATACTAGTTTTTCAAGTGCCATTTCAAAATTAGATTTGAAGTAGAAGTAAAGCATGTGAACAAGTAATGAATTAAATAACAAATAAATCATACAAATAACAAAGTGGTTGTCCACTTTGATACAACAACAAGCATGAACCTCCCATTCATGACAAATTCCGAGTTTACCCACAATTTTAATTCCAAGTCTAACAATAAGCAGCCACAAATTTCAAGCGGTCGTCCATAACCGTGGACACGGCTATTCGAATAGATTTATACCCTGTAGGGGTGTACTACTTTACCCACACGACTTGATTAGCCCGTAAACCTCTAGATGCCTCCGAATATAGCATACTTCCTATGGTATACCGGCCGGGTAAATCAAGATATGGTCGTTTTTAACAAGAAGATTCCATTGAGCTAAGTCCCTCAACCCAGGGCTCCTAGGAAACATAAGCCGTTACGGGCTCTATGCCCTATCGGCCCAAAAGGAACACAGGATTTCACGGTCCCATGCCCTTACAATTTCACCACCGTGAGACTCAACACAACAAGACCTTCCCCCTACTTAACCATATAGCACCCATATATCGCGTGTGATAGCACGAGTGTTGCTTGAACAGCAGGTACCCAAAGTTTGGTCCTTAATTGTCCAGACAAGTCCAACCACATACCCAAAGCTCGTGCACAAAGCACCATCACTAACCAACACTTGTCCAGACCAAAAACTCATTTAAAATGACAAAATTTAACTCATAAAACAGATACAAAGGTCTGAAACAACAGTATATAATGAAAGTTGTGTTTATCCCATAATTGTCGGGTTATTCCCGACAATCAGCTACCGGTTCTAGACTTGCATGGCTAAGCAAACCCGAACTATGTAAATTCACACATCCTATCTTAAGCATTTCAGTACTGGAATAATTCATGGATAGCCACAATGACAAGATAATAGGATGTGTCTAACTATTCATCACAAAAATAGCGACATATCAAAATAGCATGCAAGCAATTATCATTGCACTAACTTAACAAAAATTGGGATCAAATATGATGCAAAAGAAAGTTCAAATGATGCTTGCCTTGCTGGTAGCTTAGTTGCTCACTCTCAGTCGCGTAGGAGTCGATATCAATAGGCTCGGAATCTATATAAATATAATACCGAATAAACATCGAAAAATACCTCAAAATTCAAAATGCTCAAAAATGCATGATCTTTCTACAGTAGCTAAAACATGATTTTAGATGATTTTAGGTGAAAGAATTATTCTATTTTGATTTAGTACGTCAAAGTTATGATGGTTCGAATTTAAGTTTTCGATATGTCCTCTTTGAGTAATTTAATTATGAGGTGAAAATTTGTGGAGCAGAGGTGAGCCTAAGGGTTTTATGGATAAATAGGCAATATTATTACAAGTTCAAAACAGTTGAGTTTTCCTTAATTGGAGTTTTTATGATTTAGTTATGAATTTCTAAAGTTATCAGCATTTCCTTTTGTAAAAATAATAGTGTTAATGGGTCAATCTCCAAAATAATACTCTCTACTACAGAGACAAGGTTGAAACAAATTTTAACATAAAGTTCATTAAAAATAAAAATTATTAGAAGTGGTTTCACTCATTTTGGAGTTAAAATGAATTTGTTATGCATTTTAGAAGTTATTCATATTTTATAGTGTGTAAATAAACCTATTATGGATTTTTATAAAGCGTTTAACCCTTTTCTCACCGAGCGCGGTGCTAGCCACCGCCACTGACAAGCGGATCCGCTTGTCAGCGGCCCACTGCGAGGCGCACGCACGTGAATCACAGAGCCACGCTCGTGAGCCGTTGGATTAAGATCCAACGGTCCAAAATCGTGGCGCGTTCGAGGCGACCCGATCGGACCAACTGATCCTGACCGTCGATTTCTAATCCAACGGTGCAAATCAAATCTATTTATGAGGGTTGTTTTAGTGCACAACACGTGTCTATTTCCTTGGGCCCACATGTAAGTGAGTTTAGCCGTTCTTTTCCGACAGTAATTAAATGCTAATGACGAAGGTTTACTCCTAATCACCTGCTATAGTGACTGTCCGAGTACGATAACGGGAGTTTCTCCCGTGCGTTTGCCCGGCGGTTCGTCGGCGAATCCGGCCACGGCGGTGCCAGCCAAGAGCATCTACAGATGTAAAATAGCGAAGCGCTCCCAAAGAGAGTAGTCTCGACGACTGAGCCGGCCCAGAACGGCGGCTAGCCGGAGTTGAGCGGCGACGCTCAATACGGCAAACACGACAATAGCAAAGTGAAGCTCCGCAGTGCAAACAAGCGGGTGCCCGAGGTCCTAGGGGCTAAGAGAGATCTACCTGAGCAAGGAAAAGTGCTCGGGGAGGCTCGGAGTAGCGGGAGCTCTGTCGACGCCGGAGAAGAAGATGGCGGCGGCACGACTTCGCGAGGAGAGGTGACCCTGAGCAAAACCAACAAAAATGAGTGGTCGGGGCAGCTCAAGGATCTTATGAGGATGCTGTGAGAGCAAGGAATCGGCAAAAAGCTTACCAAACCGAAGTGGGAGATGAAAGGGTTTGAACTTTGGCCGAAAAGGGCAAACTTCAATTCAGCAAGACCCTGCCACGTTTTCATGAAATTGCTTGAGGGGTTTTTAACCTCATGCCAAAATATACGAGATGACACGAAAGAAAAACCAAGGAACTCACCAGAGACAAAGAACACCACTTGGTGTCCTCGAGAGCGCGCTCTGGAACAGCCGAGAGCACAACAATGGGCTGGACGCTACAAGCAACACGAGGAGCTCGTATTAGCAAAATGGGTAAGGCATTGAACAAGGAAAAGAATGGCATCACCCGGTGGGAGCTTACCCGCGTAGAGAGCAAGAACGAGCTTCCCTCTCCTCGGTCAACAGAGGAGAAGTGAGGAAGAAGGAGGGGGTGCGAGGGGTGTTATGCCCGGATGTTGACGGAGATGGAGGCGGCGTTACGCGGGGAACGCTCCGGAGTGGCCAACGGCAGCGGCGGATTGACGGTGTCGAGGTGTGTCAACTGAGCGTGTCGGGGTGACATGGCCGCGTGGCGCGTGTGTTCTGAGCCCGCAGCGGGAGGTAGGAGATGAGCCTGACATGCGGGGCCCACCCGTGTCAGCGACTTAGCGTGTGGGCACGAGTGTAAGTTAAGTGGGTCAGCACACGCCGTTGGATTTAGATCCAACGCTCGCCTGTGATGGTGCATTAAGATGGTCGGGCTAAGTCAGTTCGTCTGGGTCGGGCTCGAGCCTAAGGAACAGTATCGGTCAGTTAGGGTTTAGGATTTTGACTGAGATTTAAATGGTTTTTCATACATTGACCAGGGTGCTAAAAATAGAAATAAAATTCCTAAAATCATGAAATAATTCCTGGGGGTTCCTGGGATAGCCTAGTGTCCATAAAAATTATTTAACCCTACTGTTAATGATATAAAGTGTATAATTTAAATTCAAACTTGATGTTGATCTTTAAATTGTGTTTGGATTTTCTTAGTGTTTAATCCAGTCCCAAAAATTTGGGAAAAATCATATTTATTCATGATAATTAATATAGTATTTGAATAAAGTATTTCCAGGGAAACTTTAGTAGCATTTGTTTTGTTTTTTCTTTTGGAGTTCCATTTACAGTATATGTTTTAATCTCTTTTACAGATTTTCAAGTGCAATATATAATGTAAGTGTTTCAAAACATGATGCATGCTAATGTGATGCATAATAATCCTCTTTATTATCTTGGGGATGTGACAATTCCCATAATCTAAGCCATCTGATTTGGGATTACATTGCTACAATATTTTGCTACAGTGCTACAATGTTTGCTGCATTGCTTGCTACCGTGCAAGATGAGTCTCACATGCTCTTTTCTAATCCAACGATCCACGGTGATAATGACACAATGCGATTATTGCATAATGTCAGAGAATTTGTTTCCCACATTGGATGCAAGAGTAACCTTTTTCCCTATTTTACACCTCTGGAATCTTATGTATTGAGTCACTCGTGCAGTCATGCTCCTGGGCTTTCTTTTTTATTTTTTATTTCAAAAGTAATAAAATGCCCAGGACAGAAAGCCAATCATAATGACCAATGGTGTTTAATTAGTTGTTTCTCGTAGGACTTTGCATCCAACAAGTTATTGGTTTAACTATGACATAGATGAATTTACTTCCTTTTCTCTAAAATTCTTATGGAATTTTGTTGTTCCAAACGTACGTTAATTGGTTATCGATATGTGAGTTATTAATATTACATCAATTCCACTATGCACCTTCTAATCATGAGTGTTTCTCATCTAAAAAACACACACATGAGAGTTTGTCACCTATTTATGTTACAAATCTTGGAGCAAAATAAAAGGTAAGGCGGAAGAATCTAGTATGCCACTTCCATTCGGTGCTTAGACACACCGTGAATGCACCGCGAAACTAATCCTGATAGTTTTTCAAAACTTTTATAAAACGCATCTTGTCTTATGAATAATTAATCACTGCATTATCAATCTTGGACATCTCTAACTCTAATGCTCCAATGGTGACATGTGCTTAAAGGTTTATTTTTTTCTCCATGTTGCGGAGATAATCTTCCCTAGTATTAAGCGCACTGGAAATGCCGCTCTTACACGCGAGCTGTACGGTAAGTCCTCCAGTGCCGTACTTGACACTGTACATGCCATGGTGGGCCAGCCCACCATGCCGGGTGGCAGCTCAAGCACAATTCATTCCTTCGTGTCGTGTCTTGCCTGAGCCGGGCTAACAATCCCATGTATCAGGCCGACGGCCGGCAACACAACCGATCTAACCACCTCTACCTTTATACCATACGGTTCTCTATAAATCTTACTAGAGCCTGCTGCGCGTGTTCACACGAGTGTAGGAAACATTCGGTTTTTTTTACGATGTAGAAGTTTCGTCTATTATTATATAAGACTGCGAAGATAGTTATACATATTAAGTATGATATATGATGTATGGAGCAAACATAGAGAGACCAAGTTGTGTTTAATATGATTACACAAAACCAGGTTTATATGCAACAACAATTTTTTTTTAGAACTGAGTATTTTTTTTCCCGTAGGTTTATAAAAGATAAAAGGCAGAAGGAGCATACTGTAATCGAGAATTTGTTGTATGAAACAAATATAACGAACTGAGATGAAGGAGTGTTTAATGTGATGAGACGAAGCAAGGTCTATATGCAATAATAGACATTTTTAAAAAACTGGACAATTTTCATTCGTAGTTTAATAAAAGATAAATGTTGGCGAGAGCATACAGAAACTGAGAACAAATTGAACAAAATAAGTATACGGAACTCATATTTTGCGTAGTTTAGTGCCATATATAGGAAGTTCATAATATTATAGGACGAACGTAGAACACTTTAAGCAGTTTTAGGAGTATATTACATAAAAGAAAGGAGAGTGGTGGATGTAGTTAAGTTGTTACACCAGGATGGAAAGGCAAGTACAACAAGCTAGCAGTAACGAACGTATCGCCAAAAGCTGGAAGCTTTAGCCTTTTCACTTTCTTACCCTTCCCAATGGAGAAACCAGCTGCTGCAGCGCTATGATCCTCTCCCCGAGCCTCTCCCTCCTCACCTACCACAAAGAAAGTTTTTGATCCAATGAACTATTCCAGTTAATGAAACAAGAACCAGACACTAATTGAGCACACTAATCAAGTGACAGATTTGTCACAGTTAATTAGCACACTTTACTGAACCAGAAGAAGATTTAGTACTGATACTAAAGGAAGAAGCACTAACCCTGGGCCTCTTGTTTGTAGCAGCGGCATATGCAGTCTTTCTCTAATCACCACCTCTTTACCCCTTCTTCTGGACAAGAATCAACCGAACCATTGGTTAACCATGCAAGAAACCACAAGACTTGCAGTAACAACCATTGATTAACCATCCAAGAAACCAACACAAACTGGAGTATCAGTAACAACCATTAAATGACCGGGCAAGAAACCAACACAAACATTCACCGAAAACCATGAGCTAACAATGGAAGAATCCATCACAGAACTGCTGTTAAATATATAAGCACATGTAGGTTCAATTTATTCCATAAATTAATCATGACATCATGCACGTAAAATAACAGAACCATCACAGGCATAATAGATCTAGTCATGTCAACCAGGAAAAAGAACATGAACAGATCTAAAACGGAGAACATGACCGTTACGTTCCGATGATTCTGTTCTGATCGGTTTGTCGATGTTGACACTGCAGGCATGGTGTGGATGACACGAAATCGATGACGATTCGCCGAAGTCGAGCGTCGAGGAAGACGAGCCAGAGCTACAGCAAGCAGTCGCGCAGAGCACTTCCCAAAACCTTATTCGCCTCTCCGTGCAGCGAGAACAAGGCGACGGTTCCGAGACTCGCTCTCCCGAACGGCGGCACGCCGCGAACGGACGGAGTAGACTACGTGGGGCGGCGCGATACAATGGAAGAGGCGAAACCCTAGATTGATTTCGTCATCGTATGGAGGCGGCGATTCATGATTTATGGAAGAACCAGACGTGTGATCAAGACGCCGCACGTTCTCCATAACTCGAATCAAACAGATTAGTCTCGAATCACCCGGATTCACCGCCACACAAAACAAAGAAAAGATAAAAACGCAAAGGAAACCGCGTCACGCAAGCACTGACGCCGATTTTGGCGGACCATTCACGCAGTGCGTGCGCCGCGCCACCCGCCCCGCCGGCCCGGCGGCGGCGAGCGCGTGTGATCCTCTAGTTCTCTCCCACACATGCCTCAAGTGGCTAGGAGTGCACCATCCCTTTTAAGGTGGTCTTCCTCTTCTAGAACTAGCAATATGGTACTAAAGTTCACATGCAACCTTCCTTTGCATGAGTGGGCTTTTGAGATTTAATTTAGGAATTATTCTTCTTGTATGGGCTTGGCCCACATAATCCAACAATCTCCCACGGATCTCAAAGTCCCACGTAGATTTGCCTCAATTCCAATGTAATGCTTATATATCAGTGTTTCGATGGAGACCAATTAAGGTTGAACATCCACCTAGAACTCCAAGCTACACTTACTCACAACTTGAATAATGGACTATGCCTTGAATTGCAAGTTTGGTGCAAGCAAGCTTCACTTAAAGACTTAACTGATACTAGGCCGCCAGTAGGCTACCCCTCGGTTGGAGCGTATAAGTCATATTCCTTGGTCTCTTCATGAGCTTAGTAGGAGATTTTCCCAAAATCTTCATAGACTGCGACTAACGATCGGCTCATATAGGTGTGTTCTTTCAAGAACGTTCGCAGATAACGTCTTCGCTCAAAGCCAATGGAACACATTAAGGCCTTAACCAACTCGCGCTTGCGCTTTTGAGAGTATTGCATCTTCACATAGAGAGGTTGAAATTACTCTCCTCCAGCTTAATTAATGGCTTGTTTTTCCTGATCCTAATTCACGGGATCTCCGATCACATAGGTTGGGTTACTACCAAAGATAACTCACATGGGTCTCATACCCATCTCCTTCGATGCACTATCTATCACATTTCGTGATAGTCCCTTTGTGAAGGATCGCGAGTTTCTATCTGCTTGGATGTAATCCAAGGTTATAACTCCGAGTTTCTCAATTTCCTATGAGACTTCAATCGCCTCTTGACATGCCTAGACGATTTCATATTATCCTTAGAACTGCTTCACTTTAGCGATAACGGTTTGATTATCACGATTCATGAGGATAGCGACATCGGCTTTTCCACCGTAGGTAGATCCATCAATAGATCCCGTAGCCATTCTCGCCTCAACAATAGCGATTGTCTAGTGCCGCAAGTTACGCTTCCATGGTTGACCTCATCAAAATGGTCTGCTTGCAAGACCTCCATGAAACAAAGACCACCACCAATAGTGAAAACATATCCACTAGTGGCTTTGATCTCATCAAGATCGAGATCCGATTGGAATCACTATAACCCTCCAACAAGACGGTACCCAGTATAGTGAAGTCCAAAGTTCGAGGTACCTTTCAGATAGCGCAACACTCGCTCAAGTGCCTTCCGATGATCATCTCACGGTTAGATGTAAACCGCTCAACTTGCTCACAGAAAAGAGATATCGGCCTTGTTGCACTAGCTAGGTACATAAGTGAGCCAATTATCTCGAGAGTATTCACTGATTCCTAGCAATTTTCTTATTCTTACGAAGTAACACGCTAGGATCATAAGGTGTTGGAGAAGGCTTGCTATCAGAAAAACCAAAACGGCTCAAGACCTTTTCCACATAATGAGATTGCAAAAGTGTAATCCCATCCTCACCTCTAACCAATTTAATGTTTAGAATAACATCAGCCACTCCCAGATCTTTCATATCAAAATTTTGAGACAAGAATAATTTGACCTCATTTATCACATTGATGTTTGTCCCAAAAATCGTGATGTCATCCACATACAAGCAGAGAATAACTCCTCACCCCCACCATAGCGATAGTATACACATTTATCGCCTCATTGACAATGGTCTGCGGATGTCACTGTTCTATCGAACTTTTCATGCCACCGCTTAGGGGCTTGTTTTAGACCATACAAAGATTTCAACAGCTTTAACACCTTGCCTTCTTGACCTTCTACTACAAATCCATCAGTCGTTCCATGTAAATTTCTCATCCACTCTCCAGTTAAGAAAAGCTGTCTTAACGCCCATTTGATGAACGAAGACCATGTGAGGCGACCAAAGCAAGTAGTACTCGTATTGTGGTTAGTCTAGCAACAGTGAGTAAGTGTCAAAGAAATCTTCGCCTTCTTTCTGAGTATACCCCTTGGCAACAAGCCGAGCCTTCTACTTTTCAATAGTACCATCAGGCCTAAGCTTCTTTTTGAACACCCACTTGCATCCTACAGGTTTGCACCCATAAGGTCTATCTGTCACTTCCAGTTGCATTAGTGATAATGGAATCCATTTCACTACTGCATGACCTCCTTCGATGAGTCCGCATCGAGGATGCATATGCTTCTAAAATAGACTTGGGAGTGTCGTCCACAAGGTACACAGTGAAATCATCACCAAAGGATTTGGTTATCCTTTGTCTCTTGCTCCTTCTAGGAGCTCCACTGTCATCCTCCTCATTGACAAGTTCATGTGTATGTTCAAAAGGTTCAGGTGGTGTGATTGAACTGGGAATTATTTCAGAAGGTTGACTAGTAGTGTTATGTGTATCCTTCATTGGAAAGATATTCTCAAAGAACGTTGCATCTCGAGACTCCATAATTGTACCAACATGCATGTCAGGTACCTCAGTTTTAACTATAAAAAATCTATAGGCAATACTATGATTAGCATATCCTAGAAAGACACAATCCACAGTCTTAGGTCCAAGCTTGTGTTTCTTAGTTATTGGCACATTGACTTTCGCCAAGCACCCCCATGTACGCAAGTAAGAAAGTGATGGTTTTCTCCCAATCCATACCTCGTATGGTGTTTTGTCCTTATTTCTGTTAGGAACTCTATTTAATACATGATTAGACGTTAGCAAAGCCTCCCCCCACCATGCCTTAGGTAAACCCGCAGTGTCTAACATGGCATTCACCAAGTCAGTCAATGTGCGGTTTTTCCTTTCGGCAATCCCATTTGACTCGGGGGAATAAGGAGGCGTCCTCTCATAATACCATGTTCCTCACAAAATAAGTCAAATTCGTTTGAGAAATACTCTCCACCACGATCTGACCTAAGTCTTTTTATCTTTCTGTTTAACTGGTTTTCAACTTCTGCCTTATAGATTCTAAAATAGTCTAAAGCCTCGTCTTTCGTTTTCAATAAATACACATAACGGAACCTAGTTGCATCATCAATCAATGTCATGAAATATCGCTTTCCACCCTTCATTAACATGCCATTCATCTCGTAAAGATCCAATGCGGAGTTCTAGTGGTGCCAAATTTCTCTCCTCGGCAGCCTTGTGAGGCTTACGAGGTTGCTTTGATTGCACACAGCTATGGCATTTAGAACCTTTGGTGATGGAAACGTTTGGAATTAAATTCATACTGGAAAGCCGAGATATTAAACCAAAATTAATATGACATAGACGTGAGTGCCAAACGTTAGCCTCATCATCCACACTGCCACAAATATGGTTCACAGTTTTATTGTAGAAATCTGAAAGGGAAAAGCGGAACAAACCTCCGCACTCATAGCCTTTACCAATAAAATGTCCATGTTTAGACACGACTACTTTATTAGACTCAAATACCAACTTAAGCCCGTCTCTACATAAACGGGAGCCACTAACGAGATTCTTGTCTATAGAAGGACATGCTGCACGTTCTTCACCGCACGATCTTTCCCGGTAAACTTCGATCTACCGTGCCAACACTATGAACAGTAGCATGTGACCTATTCCCATTAGGACGGAGGAATCCCGGTGACTGATAAGAGGAAAACAATGAAATATCAAAGACACACATGTACATTAGCTCTGCATCAATCCACCAATTGGTAGATTGACTAACTGAAAGAACAAGAGGTAAATTACCATACCAGTCCCATCTCCGCCTTGCCAATGGTCACGTTGATGCACTTAGAAGTCTGCATCCTCACAGTGCCTTCTTTCCTTTGAGTTGTGGGCACTTCTTGGCCATGTGACACGCTCACCGCACACAAAGCAAGTTCTATCATCCCGATTGTTGTTGTTCTTCTTCTTCTTGAAGTTGGTTGTCTGTTGGACTTTGACAAATTTCCCTTTGTTCTTGCTTGAGGGTTTCGTACCACATTGGCACTAGACGCCTCCATCACCCTTAGACACAACGCCCTTTTCCCGCTTTCTCCTCAATTTCAAGAGATCCAATCGGACTCTCAACAGAGTGCTCTTGTCTCTTGTGTTTGAGTGTTGTTCAAATTCCTCCATGAAGAAGGTAATTTCGCAATAATACATCCACCACAAACTTGTCGGGTAAGGCACACTTCAGAGTTCGAGTTCCTTGCCAATGGATATCTCATGAGCCCGATCTACTACGTAACGGTTATTAACCATCTTGTAGTCATGAATTGCTCCATGACATACATGTCATTGCTTGGCATCGATAGCACCGTATTTGGAATTCATGCATCCATAACTCCTTTGCGTCTGTCATGTGCATATACACCTCGCACAGACGATCAGCAAGAACACTAAGAATGCATCCAACAAAGAGAGCAGTGATAGTCTCGAATTCTTCCTGCTTTTCAGCATCAAGAATACCTTCAGGCTTGCCATTACTAACCCAGAATACATTCATAGCAGTAAGCCACAGAGTGACCCTGATCTGCCATCTCTTAAAGTGCACACCGGAGAACTTCTCCGGCCTCAGTGCATCAGCAAATCTAGCCATAGTAAGACCACAGTGCCTAAAATAAGGTTTTTGGATTGTTAAATATATAAGCACATGTAGGTTCAATTTATTCCATAAATTAATCATGACATCATGCACGCAAAATAACGTAACCATCACGGGCATAACAGATCTAGTCATGTCAACCAGAAAAAGAACATGAACAGATCTAAAGCGGAGAACATGACCGTTATGCCCGATGATTCTGCTCGACGGTTTGTCGATGTTGACACTGCAGCGCGGTGTGGATGACACGAAGTCGATGACGATTCGCGGGCCGGCGTCCGAGGAAGACGAGCGAGCTACGACAGCGATCGCGCAGCGCTTCCAAAAACCTTATTCGCCTCTCCCGTGCGTAACTCAAGCGCGGTTAGAGACTGCTCTCGAACGGCGATGCACGCCGTGAACGGGGCGGAGTAGACTACGTGGGGCGGCGCGAGCACAATGGAAGAGGCGAAAACCCTAGATTGATTTCGTCATCAGATAGAGGCGCGATTCAAGATTTATGGAAGAATCGGGCGTGTGATCAAGACGCCCGCACGTTCTCCATAACTCATAACCGAAACAGATTAGTCTCAGAATCGATCGGATTCACCGCCACACAAAACAAAGAAAAGATAAAACGCAAAGGAAAACGCGTCTGCGCAAGCACTGACGCGATTTTGGCGGACCATTCACGCAGTGCCGTGCGCGCGCCACCCGCCGCCCGCCCCGCCCGGCGTGGCGAGATGAGCGAGCGCGTGTGATCCTCTAGTTCTCTCCACACATGCCTCAAGTGGCTAGGAGTGCACCATCCCTTTTAAGGTGGTCTTTCTCTCCTAGAACTAGCAATATGGTACTAAAGTTCACATGCAACCTTCCTTTGCACGAGTGGGCCTTTGAGATTTAATTTAGGAATTATTCTTCTTGTATGGGCTTGGCCCACATAATCCAACAACTGCAGCCACAGAATTTCTAACCGGCACGCACCTTGAAGGCCTGTGGCTTAGAGCTGGAGATGGCCATGGCCGTCGGCGAGGATGACATGGAGGAGATGGAAGAGCAAAGACTCGGTGGTTGGTGCACTTCGTGGAACAACCACCGAATTGCATGATCGCCGCCATAGTCTCGAAGCCAAAGAGGCCACCACCGCGGCACGTGCCTTGACCACCAAGCTTAGGATGTGGTGATAAGGAGGAGGGGCGGTAGGAGGCACAGTAGGAGAAGCGGCGATAAGAGCGGCACTGGTGGTGGTAGAAACAGCAGAAGAAGAGAGTTAAGCGGAAGGAGATAGGCACAAGTAGTCAGGCTCCTCTCCAATACCAAGCATGTCCATGTAGCCTCTTCCTCCTGCTACCTCTGCGATGATCTCCTCTTCCTTGACCATGATCTCTAGCTGGTACTTTTTTTTAGGAAGTGCAAAAGCTTTGCACATCTTTTCATTAAGAAGGGAAACCAAGCAAACAACGGAAAAGAAAAAAAGAAAAAAGTGGGGAGGGAGCCGAAAGCCGACCAAAACAGAACAAATAAAAGGCTACCGATTCACAAAGCGCCCATTACGACAAACGGCCAAAAACTAGGTTAAAGAACGGAACTACTCATGATCCACGGCGCCTCCCCGGCCGATTGCCGCGCCATGCGCCAAAGGTGGTGCTCTTCTTGAATATGAACAAGAAACTGATTGATCGGAGTGGCGACATTCTAAAAAATTCTTTGGTTTCGCTCTTTCCAAATCATCCAAGAGACAAGAATTATGCACGAGTCCAGTTCTTTCCTACGATGCTTAGCTTCGGAGTTTCTTGCTGCAATCCAGTGGTCTTGGAGGGAGGTTTGGCCAACAGGAGCTGCGGCTCGAAACCCGACCCGCCTTAAGAACCGCGCCCAAACTTGTCCTGTTACCGCGCATCCGACGAGAATGTGATCAATGGTTTCCTACTCATGCCGACAAAAAACACAAACACCTTGGTTTACCAGTCCTCTACGCTGCAGGTGGTCAGCTGTCCAGCAGTGGCGGTGGATTGCTAACCAAAGAAAATTTTTGCATTTGAGAGGAGCTCGTGCTTTCCAGATGGCCTCGGCGCAGGGAAACCCGATTGAGACAACAAAGAATGCTTGGTAAGCTGACTTTGCGGAGTAGCAGCCTGAAGGTTCCCACCGCCAAAGCACCGAATCAATCTCGTCCTGGGATAGCTGGATAGGTTGAAGCATGTCCCATAGCCGTAGGAATTCCGATATGCTAACATCCTCTCGGCGACCCTCTATATCCGAGATCCACGAATGCCCTGAGAGGGCGTGAGCAACCGTTCTATGTCTCCGAATTGAAAGATTGACCATCTTTACAATGGATGGCGCCAGCCCTTGAATGGAGCGGCCATCTAGCCAACGATCCTCCCAGAACAAAGATTTCTCGCCATTGCCTACCATGACCATAACCGAAGCTTTAAACATGCTTTCCTCAGCCCGGGTGGTCTGGTTGTGTAATCTTCCCCACGGCCTCCCCGACCACGACTGCTGTAACCACTGCCAACGAATACGGAGAGCACGACCAAGGATGACCAAGTTAGGTAAACCAAGTCCCCCAAGATGGCGGGGGCGGCAAACATAAGATCACGACACTAAGCAGTGCCCACCCGCGACGTTCTGTGATCCTTTCCAAAGAAACGCTCGACGTCTTTTATCTATTTCTTTGATTACAGATAGGGGAGGATCGAGGGCCATAAAAGTGTATACCGGAATAGCTGACAACACCGCCTGAACTAGTACAAGGCGACCCCCTTGAGAGAGCATACCGGTCTGCCAAGCCTGAAGGCGGTTAGCGACCAAGTCTAGGAGAGGTTGGAAATCTGACCGGCAGGGTTTTCTGAGGGTGAGAGGCAAACCAAGGTATTTGCAAGGGAAAACGGTCATGTTGCATTGCAAACAGTCAGAGATGAGTTGAATATCATGGTCGTTGCAACGGATAGGCGTGAAAGAACTCTTGGCCAAATTGGTTCATAGGCCCGAAGCTTCGCCAAAGAGCTTGAGAATTTCTTTGAATGCTAGCAGGTCTGATCTTACTGGGGTTAGGAACACAACCGCATCATCTGCATACAAAGATAGCCTGTGCGGTAGACCTAGGCTGCCACCTATCGGATCGAGTAGTGCTGCATTTTCCGCGGCGAGGCACATGCTATTGAGAGCGTCCATAGCAATGATAAACAAGAGTGGGGATAGCGGATCTCCCTGGCGAAGGCCACGACCGTGTCGTATCGGTTGTCATGGTTGGCCATTGACAAGTACTCTGGTGGATGATGATCCAAGCATGATACTCATCCACGCACACCACCTCGGGCCAAAGCCTTTGTGTCGTAGAATTTCCAGCAGAAAAGGCCAGGACACAGAGTCGAAGGCTTGTGCGATGTCGAGTTTGAAAAGGAGAGTCGGCTTCCTCTGATGGAGGAGGCGAGCTGATTGCCTGACCATTAAGAAGTTGTCTTGAATGGATCGACCTTTGGTGAAAGCGGATTGATTTGATGCTACTAGCTTGCTTAGTTCCGGTGCTAACCTTGTAGCCAATACTTTTGAGAAAATTTTTGCAAAGCTGTGCAGCAGACTTATAGGCCGGTAGTCCCCTGGCTCCTGCAGCGTCGAGTTTCTTTGGTAGCAAGGTTAATAAAGCCTGATTCATCAACTTGAATCTTGATCCCGCTAATCGACCGAGTGCGTGAAAAGCCGCCATTACATCTGTCTTGATGAGATCCCAGCAACATTGATAGAAGAGAGTAGTGAAACCGTCCGGTCCTGGCGACTTTTCAGCTGGCAAGCTCTTGACCGCTTCCCAAACCTCGAGTTCGGTGAAATCTGCTTCTAGAACTCAAAGGTCATGCGGAATTAAACCCAAGAAAGAAAAGTCCAAGGAATGGGCTCGAGCGACCGGTTTTCCAATGAGGTTGACAAAATGCTCATGGAAGGCCTCTTCCAAACCTTGTTGTGTGTGGATCGAAGACCCAGCGACCTTTAAGCTCGCAATGAAGTTTATGCGCCTTCGGTGATTTGCATGTAAATGAAAAAACCGTGTGTTTGCGTCCCCCTCCCGCAGCCATTTGATACGCGACCGTTGGCGAGCGATGGTTCTTTCAAGAGAGCAAAGACCTAAGAATTTCCTCTTAAACTCCCCTCTTAACCAGCGCTCCAAAGATCCAAGAGTTCTATTTTCCTCAGCCAAGTCTAGACGACATATTACCTCTTTAGCCATCCCGATTTGCAGACGGATGCTACCACACTGGCGCTGACTCCAGCTCTGTAGCACGCGACTTGTGGTTGAGAGCAGACTATGTAGACGTTGCAGCGGATCGGACAGGACATAGCTGCATTTCCAAGCCTGCAAGACCGCCTCCTGGAACCCTTCTAATCTTGTCCAGAAGGATTCAAAACGAAACCGTTCCTTGGCTCCCATCAAAAAGGCCGTCGACAGCAAGAGAGGGCAGTGATCGGATGCTGTGGATGGTAGTGCTCGGAGGAAGCAGTCTGGGAACAGAAGGTCCCATTCTGTGGAGACGAACACCCTATCAATGCGCTCCAAGGTTGGCCTCTCCCTTGCGCTTGTCCAGGTAAAGGATCTGCCATTGAGATGAACTTCCTTGAGCTCTAGATCATCAATCACCCTGCGGAAGCTACCCATTTGCCTTCTATTTAGGCGATCATTATTCTTGTCACTTGCTTGCAAGATGAGATTGAAATCTCCCAAAATCATCCAAGGGCCGGTGATGTTATCGTGGATACCACGAAGCTCCTGAAGAAACGCAGGTTTGTCGGCGTCTTCCGAAGGGCCATAAACTACCGTCAACCAAACAGAAAGGCCGCCAGGTAAAACCACTTGAGCTGTTATTGAGTGACTCCTTGAATTCGGCGACGAACAAAGAACCCTACTGGAGTTCCAAGCTAGCAAGATGCCTCCTCGAGACTGAGTAGACGGAAGGAAGTAAAAACCGTCGAAGGATTGCCCTAGAGTTTCCATTACCAGGGATGAGTCCAAGACACTGAGTTTTGTTTCTTGGATACAGGCGACCGAGGCATGCGAAGCAATTACAGACTCTCTTATAACATTTCTATTAGCCTTCAAATTTAGACCCCTAACATTCCAGGAGATGAAGTTGATATTGCAACTTTGCATTAAGTTGTAAAAGCGACCAGCGACCCCAAGGTAGTGATGCTCAGGCGGCTAATACTTGTGTGTTAGCCACCGTGGCCTCGGCCCGCCCGATGACGCCGGAGAGTATGTCTTCCGTAACCGGGATCTTGAAAAGCGCTGCTAGAGCAACGATGTGATCTCGTGAAAGCTGGTTATCAAACAGACTTGTGAAAGCGCTTGATCCTGAGCCGTCCTCCAGACCTTTTCCTTGGATGAGCCCAAGTCGCTCAGCTAGGATAAAATGCATGCGTTGATCTGCCGAAGCCTTTTTATTAGCCGAGGCTGCCAGACGCCTGCTGTGCCTCGGGGCTGAAAACGTAACCTGTTTGAGGCAGTAGAGTCTCCTTCAGGTCTCGTTTGGCCCTTCTAGAGAAAGTCAAAAGTTTTCCGGTGCCAACAAGAGCGGAACAGCCGTGGTCTTGGACTGAGCAAGGCGTTGAGCAAATGTCGACATCTTCAGGCGCGGTCGCGCAATGCGTGGGATCCGTAGAGATTAAGAGGGTCGCACCATCAACAGCCTGATTGCAGGCCCGGGAGAGGTTAGGCCATCCTCGTGCTCTTCCGAAGTACAGAGTCCTTGGGCAGGCACGACGACTGCACAGTCTACTACTAAACTCGAAGGCACGTGAAGATTGGATGCCTCCTCAGCGGAAACAGGGGCCACAGCAGGAGCGCTCGCCCGAGAAACCGCCTCGAGCTGTGGAGCCAGAAGGGACTGCTCTAGGGCGTGGCTGCTGCAAAGTAGGTCTTTGATCGGACTGAACGGAGGAGCGTCTACAATTAAGCAAGACTTTTGCTTTTCGACCATACTCCTGTCAAAAGGCGAAGGAAGCGAGCGGCGGGTAGGTCTGAAGACCTGGCAGACCGCTTTCGTCACCTTGCTTGGATTTCCACCATTCGCGACTGCTTTGTCCCGTAAAGCCCGGCCCGAAGAAGCAGCGCCCCTGACAACTCTGTGCCCGACCGCTGACAACGGGGGTAGCTTCCAGGAGGGAGCGGCTGAACTCCTGCTAGCCCGATGACCTTGAGTACCTGTCAGTCTGTCACACCTTCACCGAGCAGAGACCTGGACGAAGGTGAAGGCGGCCACGGTGGAATCGACAAGAGGAGCTGTGCTGGCATGAAGGCCCAGTTGTAAGTGTGCGTGTGTTAGCTAAAGAGAAACTAGAGAAACTGGTGTGTTGGGTTGGCAGGCCCACCCTCTTGAGTTGTAACTGAATTAAATAGACTGTAGCGAAAACGACAAGGATCAGAAAAGAAAAACAGAATCAGTTTCCTCATCCCCTTTCGTCTCCGATTCTCATCCCTGGTTTTCTGACTCTCCCCATGGTTTCTTCTTCCATTTCTTGCCGAAACTTGTAAAGCCCGATCGCTATCAGAGTGGGTCGTCACAATCTGGTATCAGAGCCATCCGGCGTTTCCGTTGTGAGATCGGGTGCCGGACGAGAAGGGGTTCGCGACGGCGCCACCAAAGACCAACGTGCAGACTCGTCAGCTGCTCACGGCCATGGATGAACAGGCTAAGTTGATGCAGGAGAAACTCTCGGAGATTCTGGCGCGGTTCGACCACCAAGCGACACAGATCGACAAACTGGGACAGGAGATGCAGAGGTTGGGGCATCAGGTGGAGATTACACAAGAGGCAATGGATGAATTGAAGAAAAAACAATCGGAATGGAATCCGATTCCATATCCACCACATCTGCCTCCCTTGCCGACTACACGACCAACGACATCGCATACAGACGTACCTTCAGAAGGGGGACTGATGCCCACAGGGACTACCTCGGGTATGCTGATTAACCATCGACCACCGCTCTTTGCCCAACCCCCTGCCCCAATTCCCGCACATCAGGGGTTGTCTGCCCCAAACACCGTCATGGAGGAAGACAGGTTGTATCGGCCGCCCCGGCATGATTTTCCGAAGTTTCAAGGAGAGAATCCGACATTATGGTTAGATCGTTGCCGGACGTATTTTGAGATGTACCGTGTGCCGGTGATACAATGGGTTTCCACGGCAACACTATACATGGAAGGGCATGCTGCTCTGTGGTTACAAGCCTTCAAGAGACACCATGTGCTCGTCGGGTGGGATATGTTCTGTCAAGCTATCGAGGCTGAGTTTGGTTTAGATGAATATGATACACAAATGAACAAGCTATTGCTGCTCAAACAAACGGGGACCATAGCTGAATACCGTGTGGCATTTGAAGCATGTATGTACCATCTGCTGGCATTGGATGCAACATTGAACACCAAATTTTTTGTTACTCAGTTTGTGATTGGGTTGCGGGATGACATTCGGGCGGCCGTGCGGTTGCAATCTCCCAACAGTGTGACTCGTGCAGCTGTCCTGGCACGTATTCAAGAAGACGAGACTGAGGTCACCCGACCCAAACATCGCGCTACACCAACGGCAAAGACATATCATCCATCTATACCAGTTCAAGCAGGGCGAACCGAGGGTACCAAGCGTCCCGTGCCCGATGACCTGTGGCGTGAACGTCAGTTAAAGGAGTATCGGCGTTCCAATGGTCTTTGTTTTAAATGTGGAGAGAAGTACAGTAAGGATCATACTTGCAAGAAACCTGTGCAATTGCTGACCATTGAGATGGGTGAATTTGGCGAACTGTTGTCAGAGGATACATTGACTGCTTTGGAATGAGGTGAGGCACCAGTCCAGTTAGACCCTCAGCAGGAATGCTTCCGTCTATCCGTTCATGCGCTGTCTGGTACGGAGGAAGCTGAGACAGTTCGGCTTAGAGCTTTGATGGGCAATCAGGTCATGTTGTTGCTAGTGGATTCCGGTAGCACTCACAGTTTTGTCAACAAAGACTTTGTCTCTCGCGCTCATTGTAAGACAGAAAACATTCCGGCCGTTTCTGTCCGCATTGCAAATGGCGATGCTATGCACTGCACCAGTCAAGTACCTCAATTGACTTGGTGGATACAAGGAATCACTTTCCAAAAGGATATGCACATTTTGGATTTAGGGGCATATGATGCAATTTTGGGCATGGATTGGTTGGCACAATTCAGTCCCATGGACTGTCATTGGACTAACAAAACGATGTCGTTTGACTATCAGGGACGTCGGGTTTGTTTACAGGGAGTCCGGCCTTGTCAAACGGCTCAACTGTCGGAAATTTCCGTGGATCAACTGCAAAAATGTTACAAAGGTAATGATGTATGGACTTTTGCTATTGTGCAGCCTCAACCGATGGCAATATCTGATGACACCTCCGCGCCGTTGCCTATCGCAGTTCAGCATTTGCTTGACCAATACAAGGATGTATTTACTGAACCCAACACATTGCCACCCCATCGTCAATATGATCATGCGATTACTTTGCAATCTGGAGCAACTCCTGTTAACTCTCGTCCGTATCGTTATTCTCCTCTTCAGAAGGACGAGATTGAACGTCAAGTGGCTAGCATGCTTAACACTGGATTAATTCAACCAAGTATGAGCCCATATGCTTCGCCGGTGCTGTTAGTTCAGAAAAAGGATGGAGGCTGGCGATTTTGCATTGATTATCGTCGCCTGAATTCGCTCACCGTCAAGAACAAGTTTCCTCTTCCGGTGATTGATGAGCTTCTGGATGAGCTCGCCGGCACCAAGTTTTTCTCTAAGCTGGATTTACGGGCGGGATATCATCAGATCAGGATGCGGCCAGAAGACGAGGAAAAAACAGCGTTTAAAACGCATCATGGGCATTTTCAGTTTAAAGTTATGCCTTTCGGTCTTTCCAATGCGCCAGCAACCTTCCAATGCTTGATGAACTCGGTGTTTGCACCCTATATTCGTAAGTTTGTGATTGTTTTTTTGGATGATATCCTGGTTTACAGTCGTGATTTTCAGGAACATATTACTCACTTGCAGCTGGTATTGGACATATTACGAGACAATACTTTGTATGCCAAATTATCTAAGTGCTCCTTTGCCAAAGAAAGCATTCACTACTTGGGTCATATTATATCACACATGGGAGTGGCAACGGATCCTGAAAAAACGTCAGTCATGGAAAAATGGCCACAACCGACCACTGTGACTGAATTGCGAGGTTTTCTTGGTCTCACTGGTTACTATAGAAAATTTGTTCGCCATTACGGCATTATTGCAAAGCCTCTGACTAATCTTCTGAAGAAGAAGGGCTTTGAATGGAACTCTCTCGCTTCTATAGCTTTTGCGCAGTTGAAACAAGCAATGGTCAGCACGCCCGTATTGGCATTGCCGGATTTTAATCTGCCGTTTGTTGTCGAAACTGATGCGTGTGACACCGGTGTTAGGGCAGTTCTTATGCAGAAGGGACATCCTATTGCATATTTGAGCAAAGCTTTAGGAGTGCAGAATCAAAAGTTATCCATATATGAGAAGGAGTTTTTGGCGGTGATGATGGCAATTGATCGGTGGCGTGCCTACTTACAGCGTGGTCCTTTCCTAATTTTGACTGATCATAAAAGTCTTTGTCATCTTGAAGAGCAACATCTGACTTCTGATTTACAGCGCAAAGCGATGTCCAAATTGATTGGTCTTCAGTTTAAATTTCAATACAAAAGAGGAATCGACAATGGTGCTGCGGATGCTTTGTCCCGAGTCAGTCATTTGTTAGTTATTCAGACAGTCTCTCTCTGTCAACCGGCTTGGGTACAAGAGGTCCTTCATTCTTATGAAATGGATTTGGGAGCTCAGAAAATGCTCACCCGTTTATCTGTGAGCAGTCCTGATGAAAAAGGTTTTGCTCTGGAGCATGGTTTGATTAAGTACAAGGGTCGCATTTGGATTGGTTCCAATACAGCTTTACAAACTAAACTTATCAGTGCTATACATGACAGTGCCGTTGGAGGGCATTCTGGTATCCAAGCAACGTATCATCGAGTTAAAAAACTGTTCTGTTGGTCGGGTATCAAGCTGGCTGTAGAAAACTTTGTGAAGCAGTGTCTTATCTGTCAGCAGGCTAAACATACTAATATGAAACCAGCGGGGTTCCTACAACCCCTCCCTGTTCCCGAAGGTTCTTGGCAAGATCTTACCATGGATTTCATAGAGGGTCTCCCTAAGTCAGAAGGATTTGACATGATCATGATCATTGTCGATCGTCTTACCAAATACGCGCATTTTGTACCTCTCAAACATCCCTTTTCAACAGCTCAAGTGGCTCGCGCATTCTTGGAGCAGGTCGTCAAGTTACATGGGGTGCCTCGCTCGATTGTCTCGGATCGTGACAAAGTGTTCACCAGCACATTTTGGAAGGAACTGTTTGCTGCTGTGGGAACCCGATTGATGTATAGCACCGCGTATCATCCACAAACGGATGGGCAGAGTGAGCGCGTGAATCAGTGTTTAGAAATGTATCTTCGCTGTGCAGTGCATGATTGCCCTAGACAGTGGAAGAAATGGATCACAATGGCTGAATTTTGGTATAATTCAAATTTTCATTCTGCTCTGGGGTGTTCTCCCTTCAAGGCGCTGTATGGGGTGGAGCCCAATTTTGGTGCTATGCCAAACATCATTTCCTTTTCTAGTGCCGAGGTGGAAGAACTGATTAGGGATCAACAGGTTTATGTTGACATGTTGCACAATCAACTGACGAAGGCTCAACAGCGGATGAAAACTCAAGCTGACAAAAACCGATGTGAACGGCAATTTCAAGTGGGAGACAGGGTGTTGCTCAAATTACAGCCCTATGCTCAGCATTCTGTTGTAAATCGCCCATATCCTAAATTGGCTTTCAAGTATTTCGGTCCTTTTGTGGTTCTGGAAAGGATTGGAGCAGTCGCGTACAAGTTGGAATTACCGGTGGATTCCTCAGTTCATCCCGTCTTTCATGTTTCCTAGTTGAAGCCCTTCATTCCAAGTTATGCTCCTGTGTTTTCGGAGCTACCGCAGACCACTGATCTTACTACTGGAGCACCTCAGCCGGAAGTGATTCTGGATCGTCGCTTGGTTAAGAAAGGTAATGCAGCCATTCCTCAAATTCTGGTGAAATGGTCGACCATCCCTACTGCTTCCGCAACCTGGGAGGATTATTATGTGCTGAAACGACGTTTTCCGTCCGCGCGTATCTGGGCACCAGTGTCCTCTCCAGGGGGGAAAGTGTCACACCTTCACCGAGCAGAGAATTTTTTTTTAAAATAATATTATTTTTAAAGATATTTACAAAAATAAATAGCCGCTTAAAAAATTACAAAATGTGCCTCTGCCGCCGCTGAATCGCGATTCATTCTCGTCGCCGCTCAATCGCGCGATGGACCCCGCCCTCGCCTGCCGCCGCTGAGGGAATGAATCGCCGCTGAATCGGCGACAGACCTATCGCCGCTGAACGGACGATTCATTCCCAACCCTAGTCGCTTTTGATTTTCCCTATTTCACTTAGGCGCTTTGTGATTTTCATACATTTTAAACGGTACGTAAATCGTTGGACTCGTGAATAACATTTTATCATCATCGTATGTTGTTCTACTACGTTAATTTTCTGAGAATTTAGCGAGGACGTTTGAGGTATGAACGATTCAAAAAAGGAAGATAAGTGATATTGCCATTCCCCAACCCTTATTTTCCTATTTCACTTAGGCGCTTTGTGATTTTCATAAATTTTAAACGGCACGAAATCATAGACTCGAATAACATTTTATCATCATCGTATGCTGTTCTACTACGTTAATTTTCGAGAATTTAGCGAGGAAGTTTGAGGTATGAACGATTCGTAAAAAGGAAGATAAGTGATATTGCCATTCGATCGGGAATTGCACTCGATATTACGTAACCTGCGTAAGAACGCCATAACACTTAACTAAAATGATAATTGACAACATTGATAATAATATTTTTATCGTGGTCGCGACGCCAACGCCTCCCATGTGGATCGCTTCTAGTCGGGCACCTGATGAGGTCCCCGTGGTGACGCCCGAATGCCGATGTTCCTTGGTCCCGAGTATTTCGCGGGGCATGTCTTGAAGGTGTGGCTGACTCCACGCAAATGGAGCACTTCTTCGGCGACGCCCGCCGCCGCCCATATCGTTCTCGATGCGTCGCACTGCCGCCGCCAACCTTTCCTTTGAGCCTACCAATGTCTCGCGCCCGCATTAGTTGTTCCCGTGATGGATGGCCGCGAAATGGCCAACAACGGCGTAACCATATATCTCTCCACTCCATGTTTGCATCACCGCCTCCTTGGTGAAATAGTGAGAGAGGTATGACCGGGATGTCGCGCCACCGCCGAACAAAGCGCCATGACATGGGAGCAGGCCTATGCGTAAGAAGGGGCTTGTTACAAGTGCAAACGCAGCTATCGCGTGTAGCGTGCACTCATGGTGATCCTCGCGTTAGTCCCGCGACGCTTTTATCCTCGCACATTATCTCGGCCGAAGCTCCTCGTGCCCATCTTGAATGCCCGTGCATCTCACCTTCTTGCTCTTCTCCTCCATGTATGCGGTGATCATGGCGGAGTAGAGTACTCATCATTTGCCATGGTGAGCGACGCGCATTGCCGCATTCTAACAAAGTAGTTTGTGGTACCGCAGAATTGCTCCACAATACCAACCAAAGGGAGGCACCCGCGCCGCATGACCCAGTTGTAGACCCGCCTAGGTTGGTTGTCATGATACCGTGTCGAGCACCACCGCCATGCAAAGAGCCACCACTTCTCCTTAGGCTCGTGCTCAATCCACCGAAGCTTTTGACCGCGGCCCCGCTCTTCCTCGTGACACTAGGAGCGCCTGCGGGTAGTCGCGCAATGCTTGGGGCCTGGTCGGCGCTTGGGCGCCCTTGTCGATGCCTCCCTTCGCGGGTTTTTGTCCGCTGTCCGTAATCTTCCGTAGTGTGTCGAACTTACGCCGCCGCTCGCTGCACAGCGCTTGAACATGTTCATCAAGTCCTTGTTGCGAATCGCTATAGAAGTTTGCACCCAAGTGCCTCATGCACCACCGCTCGTAGATCCGCCATGGAAGTGGAACGTTTTCTCGCCGTAAGCCGTGTTATTGCACGCAGCAGCCCGCGTCTGGCCATGTATGAGGCATACGCTGGGACGGTCCCGCACAAATGTAAACCTCACATTCTTCAAGAACCACAGCCACTATCCGCGTTCTCGCCAACGAAAGCGAATGCCACGGAAGAACTTGATTGTTTCGCCCGCCGCTATTGCGGTCGATTCGCCCTTGTACCGCCAACAGAATGTGCCATCGATACACAAGATTGGACGACAAAGGTCGAATGCATTGATGCATGGACCAAACGCGAAGAATGCTCACTGTAGTACCATCTTATTAGGCCACTTCGATGCGTGGCGCCTTGAATGTCGACATGAGTGCCGAGATTCCTGCCTTGTATGACTCGGAGTTGCCCAGGAGGTTGTGGTAGGAATCTCGAACGCGCGAACCTTGATTCCAATGCCTCTCGCTTTGCCCTCCAAGCCTTGGCATAGCCGATAGTGTATCGGAACCTTGCCTCAATGGTCCGAATGATGGATCGTGGCTCAAATCTAGGTTGTCCACGATCTCACCGCACATGAGATTGACAATGAAACCTGATGACAGGTTCCGTGGGATCGCACGACTCAAAGAACGACGCATGTGTGAGGGACCACTATGGAGCACTTCCAGTAGGTATCCCACTTGGGCTTAAAAGCGTGGACGCGCCAAGGGCATCCCTCAATGCCGCACTTCACGTCAGAGCATCTTGGGGTAGACTTGACGACGGTGAATGTGCGCCGAACCGACAATGCCTGCATTTGACCGCATCTTGCACGGCCTCCTTGCATTTGTACGTAGCTCCTAGTCCGACTCGCTCTACCGCATTCCCATGGTACATGGGAGCCTTCGCTGACGACGCAGGTTCTCGAATCGTATGTGTTCCACTCGGATGGAACCGCCTCGCCGTCCGCATCATCGCCGCCATCTAACCTTCATCTTCTGACAATACCATGTAGTCTTGGTCTTCGAGCCCATCATTTCCACCGTGTCTTCCACTCCCCCTCGTCGGCAAGCCCACTAGCTCGCTCTCACTCGAATGAGGTAACTCGGCGACATCGCAACCTCTTGCCCTTCTCGCCATTGTGTGCGCGCGCCGAGTCACCTATTTCTTCCTGTCGCAACTCCTACTTGTTCTCGACGCAGATGCAGAGTGGATTTTGCAAACGCCTCTGCATGACCTCCATGCCCGATGGGGTGCGTGAGTCAAACGCCCCAAGCTCTATCGGCACCGCCCTCCGAGGAGCACGGCATCAGGCGCTACGTGACGCCGGTCAATCATCGGGTCAAGCAACTCGTACTCACTCGCCGCCATACCTAAAATGCAAGAAGATAGAAAGTTCATATTTTTCCATGCATCTTTACGTAGCCTATGTAGCAACTACGAATTTTCTTTACAAATTTAATACATGTCATGCTACTTTTCTAGTTAAACAGTGTTTTTTCAGATCGATGTGATATTGACCGCGCACTAATACAACTAATAACAACAGACTAACAGATATTGACCGCTAACACAACTACTAACCGCGCACAAATATTCTTATTGTTTTTAGACCTAAACAAATACTCCGTGTTTTTTCTCACAATTCAAAAATGTATCGCATCAATTATGTTACTACACTGGTCAACCAACGCCATACTCAATTCTATGTCGCTATTGTCGCAATTCTATGTCCAACTCAAAATATGTACTACACAAGCTCGCTACATTTATGTAACCTACTCGATTCTATATCGCTATTGTCGCATTTCTATGTCGCCACACAACTCAAAATATGTACCGCATACCGACTAAATTTATGTAACCTACTCAATTCTATGTCGCTATAGTCGCAATTCTATGTCGCTAATCAACTCAAAATATGTACTACGAGTTCGACTACATGTATCTAACCTACTCAATTCTATGTCGCCATTGTCGTTTGCTAACCTACAAAGTTTGGACGTAACATACACAGTTTCAGAAAAATTTACCTGCAACACAAGATGATCGATCAAACCGATGCTCTATCAATCTCTCTCCACCGCCACGAACCGATAGGGCTTCGCCGCAATTTCTTCTCTCCCTCTCCAACCTCTCTTGTTTTTTTCTGGAATTAAAATGAATTCTGAATTGATTTTTGGGGATTTTATTCGTCCTCGCCGCCGCTCAACTGGCGATGTAGTCGTCGGCCGCTGAGTGGCGACAGCCTTCGTCGCCGCTGAATCGGCGATAGGTTCTGCCGCTTGACTTCAATCATGCAGAGGCACATTTTTGTAATTTTTTTAAACGGCTATTTATTTTTGTAAATATCTTTAAAAATAATATTATTTAAAAAAATTCATCGAGCGTAGACCGGACGAAGGTGAAGGCGCCACTGTGGAATCGACAAGAGGAGCTGTGGCCGCATGAAGGCCCGCTTGTAAGTGTGCGTGTGTTAGCTAAAGAGAAACTAGAGAAATCGTGTGTTGGGTTGGCGTGCCCACCCTCTTGAGTTGTAATCAATTAAATAGATCAGAGCGAAACGATAAGGATCGAAAAGAAAACGTAATCGCTTCTCATCCCTTCGCCTCCGATTCTCATCCCCGGTTTTCGACTCTCCCATGGTTTCTTCTTCCATTTCTTGCCGAAACTTGTAAAGCCCGATCGCCATCGAGTGGGTCGTCACAAGACCATCTTTCCTACCTCCGCAGTCGAGGAGCCATCTACCACGCCGGGCATTGTGCGAAAGGAATGCCGCGCTGCTCGAACCTTCGAGTCGCCGCCGCAGCCCATCGCCGTAATCATCGTCAAGGAGCAAAGGGGATCGCCTTCTACCGACGAAGAAAATCTTCCACTTCATGGATGTGAATGAGGGCGTTGTAGCAGAGCCTCCCGCAGCCCCTAGAACCGAAGGATTTGTGAATGTTAGAAATTGGCCCATATGAGCGAGGCCCATTTTCTATAATTCCAAAGCATTTATGGGTTAGTACCATATTGCTAAGGCAAGGTGGAAGTGACCAACATATAAGGTGGAGTCCTTGCCACTCCTTGAAACATGTAACACATGGATGGATGAGGATGGCATGAGGAGGGCTCGCTAAACACACACGCACGCACGCTGCTGCGCTGTCACAAGATTTTCGCGTGAAAAATCGCGTGACTTGTGACTTGCGACGCCGCGATCGCGTCGCGTGACGCGGCACGCCATTTGGCGCACTCAAGTCCACCTTATTTTTGCTGAACCATGCATCTCTCTCTCGCTTAAATGAGATTCAAATGTTTAAATTTCAGTGCTTTATTGAGTGATGATGACAGCGCTACGATGGTAAATGATCGTTATGTGACGCTACGGGTAAAAGGTCGGTTATGTGACGCTACGATGGGTAAATGGCTGGTTATGTGTCGCTACGTGGGTAAATGGTCGTTTAATCGCCGCTACTACCAGATCTATATATGTCCGAGACGCCCAAAGGCATAGTGAGTACAAGAATAGCCTCCATTTCTTCTTCCTTCTAATTGTGGCCGTATCGCGCCGTCGGTCTCGCCGACCCTTCTTCTGCGCGCACCGTGAAGAAGGGAAGCGTATCTCCAACCGTTGTCGCTGCGGAGACTTGCACGAGGGCGGCAATAAGGTTTCGGCAGCGATCCGCGCGACCGCTTGTCGCGATCGCGACATCTACGCTTCGCGACCGCATCAACTCTCGCCGCTTCTCGCTTCTTCATCGCACTCCATCTGTAAGTCTATCGTGATTGATAGACTTGTTTACATCCCGGTTTTCATATATTGTGAAGTACAATGAGTTGTCTCACTAGCAAAGATCGCTTTTATGCATCATTAGTCTTTGCAATATTTGCCTTCTAATAAAATTTGGAATTAAAATATTGCCCTCATTTTTAACATTCCGTAAACCTTATTGTAAACTTTGTTGCAACACAACTATGGTCGAGCTTCGATGCTATGAAACCCGAGAGGTTTTCGTCGACTTCAGATGGCGCACTCAGAGCCAAGTTCGCTCATGTCTTTGGGGTGTGGTGGGTAATCCACCCACAAGATCCGCTACGATTGACCAAGATATGCGCTTCGATAATGCGAACAACATCGCTCTTGGTCGCCTTCTCACCATTCTCGCAGATCGCCTCTATGATGTGTACATGGACTATAAGTCCGCCACGAGTTGTGGGATGCACTAGAGCACAAATATGCGAGGCAGCAGGTGTCGTTGGCTCTATATGTGTGAGCAATTCTTCGACTTTACCATGGATGAGGCTAAGTCCATAGTTGGACAAGCTCATGATCTCCACTATTGGTTGGTGAGATTGCGATCCGGGCGTGTGTTGCCTCCTAAGTTTGTGGTCATGGGCATTGTCGCCAAACTTCCTGCTTTCTTGGCGGATTTTGCCACTAGCTTGAAACACAAGAGGAAGAGATTTGCTGAAGATCTCATTGCCGCCTCGATGTGGAAGAAAAGGCAAGAGCAAAAGATGCACCCAAGATTTCGGTCGAACAATGCAAATTTTATAGAGAAAAGATCAGTAAAGAAGTACAAATCCAACAAAACGAACAAGACAACTAGCTTTAAGAAGAAAACTGAGAAAAAGGATATGAAGAACATCACCGCTTTGTGTGTGGGAAAACGGTCATATGGCGAAAGATCATCATTTCCGCAAAGCGAGAGATGGTGAACAACCAAAGAAGAAGGTCATCAACGTGATCATAGGCGAGGCCTCGACTTCGTGGAGGGTATAGTAATTCTCCCGTTGTTTTTTCAGCATGTCAATCCACCGATTGGTGGGTTGATACTTGGTGCTAATGTTCACGTATGTTCCGATATTTCCTTGTTTTCTTCTTACCGTGCAGGGCTTCCTCCGTCATAATGGGAAACGGATCGCATGCTTCGTTTCTTGGTGTTGGCACGGTAGAACAAGCTTACTTCGTGGAAGACCGCCCACTTGAAGAACGTGTAAAGATGCTCTCACAATAAACAAGAACCTCGTTAGTGGTTCTGTTTCTATGTAGGGACGGTTATAAGCTAGTCTTTGAGTCAAATAAAATTGTAATGTCTAAGTTTGGGAATTTTGTTGGTAAAGGCTATGAGAGCGAGGCTTGTTCCGCCTAAGTACTTTAGAGTCTTGTTATAATCAATGTTGCAACCGGTTTAAATAAATGTGAGGCAAATATTTGGCATTCTCGTTTCATCATATTGGTTTTGATAGTATTGCTAGAATGTCCAGATTAGATTTAATTCCAAAATGTGAAATTGTCAAAGGATCAAAGTGCTACCATGTGTGCAAGCAAAGCACTCGCAAACCCTTTAAGGGATTAGAGGACTAAAAGAACTTGGCACCATTAGATCTTGTTCATTCAGATTTGTGTGAAATGAATGGATTGTTGACAAAAGGAGGCAAAAGATATTTTTAACTTTTATTGATGATGCAACACGCTCTTTCGCTATGTGTATTTGCTAAAAACTAAGGATGAAGCTTTATACTACTTTAAGACTTATAAGGCCGAGGTTGAGAACCAACTAGAGAAGAAAATAAAAGACTAAGGTCCGATCGTGGAGGAGAGTACATCTCTCATGAATTTTCTCAATTGCTCGAGCATGGAATAGTCCATGAATTTACACCACCATATTCACCCCAATCAAATGGGGTAGCCGAGAGGAAAACCGCACACTAACGGACTTGGTTAATGCCATGTTAGAGAGTGCTAGTATGCCTAAGACATGGTGGGGGGAAGCTATATTGACAGCAACTTTCGTCCTAAACAGAGTAATCACTAAAAAGAGTGATATTACTCCATATGAGGGATGGAAGGGGAGAAAACCCAATGTCAATTTTCTGCGAACTTGGGGGTGTTTGGCCAAGGTCAATATACCATTGCAGAAAAAGAGAAAGCTTGGACCTAAAACAATCGATTGTATTTTTCTAGGATATGCTCATAATAGCACGGCCTATAGATTTTTAGTAGTTAAATCAGAAATTCCTGAGATTATTGCTAACACAATAATGGAGTCTAGAGATGTTTCATTCTTTGAGGATTATTTTCCTATGAGAATAGCAGGCAGTACTTCACAAACCGAGAATGTTCAAATTGAAAATAATCAAACTTCTGAACTTCCCACCATCTCTGAACCAATATGTGATATCCCTGAGGAGGATAACAATCTAGTCACAGAAGCTCTTCGTAGGAGCAAGAGACAAAGGGTTGAGAAAACCTTTGGTGATGACTTTATTGTATACCTCGTGGATGATGTGCCAAAGACCCTTTCAGAGGCTTATGCATCTTCTGATGCTGAGTATTGGAAAGAAGCAGTCCGTAGCGAGATGGACTCTATCATGGCTAATGGGACTTGGGAGATCACTGATCGTCCTATCGGGTGCAAACCTGTAGGATGTAAGTGGATCTTTAAAAAGAAACTAAGACCTGATGGTACTATTGAGAAGTACAAGGCAAGACTTGTGGCCAAGGGTTACACCGTAGAAGAGGGAGAAGATTTCTTTGATACCTATTCTCCTCGTCGCTGCACTAACCACCATCGAGTGCTCCTTGCGTTAGCATCCTCTTATGGTCTACATGTCCATCAAATGGATGTAAAGACACTTTTCTTAATGGAGAGTTGGAGGAAGAAATCTATATGGATCAACTGATGGTTTTGTGATTTCGGACAGAAAATAAGGTATGTAGATTATTGAAATCCTTATATGGTCTAAAGCAAGCACCTAAACAATGGCACGAGAAATTTGATAAAACTTTAACATCTCGCCGCTTTGTTGTGAATGAAGCTGATAAATGTGTATACTATCGTTATGGTGGGGTCAAGGAGTGATCTTGTGCCTATATGTAGATGACATACTTATATTTGGAACAAACATCTGCCAGTAATTGACGAGGTCAAATCTTTTTATCTCGATGCTTTGATATGAAAGACTTAGAGAGGCGGATGTTATTCAATATTAAATTAATCAAGAACGAGGATGGGATCACTTTGAGTCAATCCCATTATGTCGAGAAAATCTTAAGCCGCTTTTGGCTATGAGAATTGTAAAATTTCTCCAACTCCCTATGATGCAAGCATTAAGCTTCAAAGAATCAAGGGTTAGGAAAAGATCAATTAAGATTTTCACAAATTATTGGATCACTTATGTATCTATCTGTGCCACAAGACTGACATATCATTTGCTGTGAGCAAATTAAGTCGGTTTACTTCTAACCCAGAGATGATCACCGGGAGGCACTTGAGAGAGTGTTGCGCTATTTGAGAGGCACAACCTCATACGGGATTCACTATATCGGGCATCCTTCGTATTAGAAGGATATAGTGATTCAAATTGGATCTGATGCGATGAGATCAAAGCTACAAGTGGTTATGTCTTTACACTAGCAGAGTCGCAGCTTCATGGAGGTCGTGTAAATGACTATATTGACGAGGTCAACTATGGAAGCGAGCTTGTAGCACTAGACACACGCCATCGTTGAGGCCGAATGGCTTAGAGAGCTTCGTTGGACTTGCCACTGGTTGCGAAACCAATACCAAAGAATCCTAATGTATTGTGATAATCAAACAGTTGTTGATTAAGGTTACAAGTACTAAGGATAACATGAAGTCCTCCGCATATGTGAAGCGTGGCTTAAATCGTCGTAAAAATTGAGGAACTCCTGAGTGATTACTCGTGAATTATATACGCATCGAGAAAATCGCGCACTTTTCACAAAGGGCTAGCACGGAAGGCGATTTCGCTATGCGTCTATGGACATGGCAATGAGGCCCATTGGAGTTACAACTCAACAAGAACCCATACCTTTTTGATCGGAGATCCCGTGACTTAGGCAATGGGAAAAACAAGTTCATGTTGTAACAAGAGAGTATATATTCTTTGAATCCATGTCCTAATAGACAAATTACTCTCGATCGTATGGAAGGATGGCATAAAGTCTTAATATATTCTTGTCCAAATGAGGAAAAGGTATTAGCCTGCAGGATACCTAGAAAGAATATACCTACTTGAGCCCAACCGTGAGGTCGCAGCTTCACGAGAATAGGGCATTCTCTAGAAAGCTCATGAGCAGATAAGGAGCATGACCAAATAACGCTCCGCTTAGCGCGGTTCTTTGACGGCCTAGTATCGCTTGAGATTTCAAGTGAAATCTAATCACAAAAAGCTGTGAATTCAAGGCATGGTCCATTCATCACCGTGAGAAGATGAATCTTGTCATTCTAGGTGCAAGTTCAACCGCACGGGACTTACACTAAAAGACGGTATATTAACAGATTTCAAAGACAATATCTTTGATATCCTTTTTGCTTCTTGCTTTGGAATTGGTGGGGATTGTTAGAAATTGGCCCATATGAGTGAGGCCCATTTTCTATAATTCCAAAGCATTTATGGGTTAGTACCATATTGCTAAGGCAAGGTGGAAGTGACCAACATATAAGGTGGAGTCCTTGCCACTCCTTGAAACATGTAACACATGGATGGATGAGGATGGCATGAGGAGGGCTCGGCTAAACACACACACGCACGCACGCCTGGCTGCTGTTCACGCATTTTCGCGTGAAAAATCGCGTGACTTGTGATTCAAATGTTTAAATTTCAGGCTTTATTGAGTGATGATGACAGTGCGATTACGGTGGGTAAATGATCGTTATGTGACAGATTACCGGGGTAAAAGGCTGGTTATGTGACATTACCGTGGGTAAATGGTCAAGTATGTGTCGCTTACGATGGGTAAATGGTCATTTAACTGCCGCCACCGATGCCGCATCTATATATGTCCGAGACGCCCGATTGTATAGTGAGTACAAGAATAGCCTCCATTTCTTCTTCCTTCTAATGCGTGTCGCCAGATCGCGCTGCTCGAACCTCGCCGACTCTTCTTCTCGGCACCGTGAAGAAGGGAAGCGTATTCCAACCGTTCGCTGCGGGAGACTTGCACGAGGGCGCAATAAGGTTTCAGGCAGCGATCGCGCGACCGCTTGTCGCATCGCGACATCTACGCTTCGCACCATCAACTCTGCGCTGCGCTCGCTCTTCATTAGACCCATCTCGTAAGTCTCATCGTGTGTGATTGATAGACTTGTTTACATCCCGGTTTTCATATATTGTGAAGTACAATGAGTTGTCTCAAGCGATCGCTTTATGCATCATTAGTCTTTTGCAATATTTGCCTTCTAATAAAATTTGGAATTAAAATATTGCCCTCATTTTTAACAGTGAAAACCTGTCTCCCGTGATCTAAAATAGTTCCATCTGGGAGGAGGTCCGGCTCAACGATGACGAACGATTTTTCTTTAGGAATCACATTAGGGTTCAAGGACCAAACGACCAACCGAAATGCCGACAAATCTGCATGCGACGTTGACGACTCATCGAATGCTTCAACCCAGCAAGAAGGGGAGAGGATGGCAGACACGGAGGTCAAGCTCCACGCATGCAGCGGCAGCCCCTCTAGGCTTAGCTTGACGCGAAAGCGCAGTGGTTGGCTGACTGCCTGAGCCAAACGCGACCAAGGGCGAACAATGAGGAGGAACTGACGAGTCTTGATGGCGCCTCCAAGGAGTACCCGATCTTTGGTGGAGTGGCTGTCGAAAACCACGAGGAAGTTCTCAGGGTAATAAGGATGCACTGAGAAACAATCCTGCGACAAGCCTCTCTCGGCTTGAAAAGCCAGCGCGACCTCATGAATGGAGACTTTCGGCCTCATCCCCCCACGCAGACGATGAGTGCCCGATCCAGGCACCTTTCCATGTCTCGCATGGTCGGGGATAGGGGGACAACGCACGTTTCTTTGTCTGGGCGGTGAAGGGGGTTCCCTGGAGGAAACACGTCGTCGACGTCTCCAAAGAGCGTAGGGAGGAGGCCCTTTCCACTCGGAAAGGTGTGGCGGCGGGTCGGGCCGCGGGGGGCGGGCAGCTGCTTGAGGTGCTAACCGGCGTCGCTGCGGGGAAGGCGAGCGACCCGAGCTAGCAGAGGCGACCGGCGACGGAATGCGAGGTGAGGGTGAACGGACCCTCTGGCGCGACAGCAGCACATCCCGCAGGTCGCCAACGGGCGGAGATCGTCTCGGGATGGGGACAGAGGAGTTTGATTCTTTCTTGCACTGGGCGACAGTGTGACCCACATCCTTGCAGCGGAAACAACGAGTGGGGTTCCTGCATCCCGCCGCTACGTGATCGTCGGCGAAGCAATTGAAGCATAGGCCTACAAGATCGCGCGGAACCGGTCGCGCCACAGGAGCAAGACGCCGACTGAGCTGATTCCTTCGGCGCCAAGAACGGCGCCGCCGGACCTCTTCCCAAGCGCCCTCCTCCAGTGGATGGCCGGCGGCCCGAACCAACGAAGGCGCGAGAGCCTTGTTCAGAGGCAACCCTTCGTCAAGGTAGAGAACCCCCTTCCCCCTAGTTTTGGAAGGAAACATGGCCTCCGCGGCCGGAAGGCCCGAAGTGTTCTGCGACCGAGACCCCAATGCGACCGGAGTTGGCGAAGGCGACCTTGCCGGGAACTCACGGCGCCTGGACTCCTCCGAGTCGGGGCTGGACAGGGAGGCCTCCATCCAGCGACGCTCCTTCTCGGATTTCTTCCCCAGCACTGCGCCCCGAAAATCGAGGGAAGGGGAGGAGGACATTGAGGGTTGATGCGCGCCGTCGCCGGAGCGGCAGACGGTACGAGGCAGGGGTGGAGAGCAGCCTGGAGGAGGGAGCGGCGAGGTGTAGTGGCCGCCGCCGCCGGAGTGGCGAGCGGCGCAGGGAGCGTTGGAGGGCGAGAGTGTTAGCTTTTTGGTGGTGATAGTAGTTGCTGGTAGAATATTTAGCACTTTAGTGATTATATAACTCCACAAATAAATTATGACTACAGAAATAATATGAATACTAAATATGTCTAGAAAATAAACTAAGACGATAAACAATACGAATAACAAAATGTATATGTTCATATTGACAATTCGAAGTAAATGTGGAGTGCTAAATGTTACCTATGCGAAGCGAAGAGTGTCGCAGAAACGAAGAAGAAAACGTTGCCGATAAAGAGGATGACGATGTAGACGATACAGGGAACGACGAGCCGATGAAGAAGATGCCGATGTAGACAATGCAGGAACGGCGAGCAGTCGCGTAATCACTTCCCAAAAACCTGATTCGCCCTCTCCTGTACAGAATTGCAAGGACGGTGGTTCTAGAGACCTGCTCTCCCCACTGCCGGTGCACGCCGGGCGCAGGGACAGCGTAACGCTTAGCAGCACAGTGCTCGGGAACAATCTCATACAGATGTGTTTTCGCGATCAACCAGAAGACAGTCTGTGTCTTCCCCCTTTTAAAGACCGCAGAAGGAAACCGTGCTCAGATTAGAAAAACCACGCTCAGAATTTTCAGAGATGAAAGGTTCATTAATTGCAAATTGATTCACAGTTAAAGCCGCGTAATCATAGCGTTTCTTTCCATCCTGACATAATTGGCGTAATCAGAGTGTTTATTTCCATCCTAACACAATTGCATGGTAAAACAAAATTGTAAAAAACAAAAAATTGTTTGGACCCACAGCCGAACCCAAAACAACCGCACCATTCACACACACGTCGCGCAGCCGCGAACCGTGACGCGAGGCGAGCGAGCACGTGTGGTCATACTTTCTCCTCCTTTCACTTGCTTTACCAAAGCTAGACATGCTCTACCTTATAAGGTGGTGTCTCTTCACCTTGACTAACAATATGGGACTAAAGTGTCCCATATGCCACTATACATGAGTATGCCTTTAGGATTTTTCTAGGATTTATTGATTAATGAATGGGTCAAAGCCTAATTAAATCCAACACTGGCTAGCACTACACGAGAGACACAAGAGCTTAAGAACAAGGAGAAAACAACAGGATGGATGGATATTTTGGATTCAAGGAAGGAGAACACAAGATTAGTAGTACCAACCGGGGTTCTTTCTTTTGGTCAAAGAACTTTCGCGCCTGCCCACTGCTGCTGCTGTTGCTGCGTACACCCAAGAATGGATCAAGAAAAATGGGGATAAACGTTCGAGCAGTCGGAGAGTGGTAGATCGAGCACGGAAACCAAGCAGTCAGAGCCGAGCCGGAGCAGAAACAGAACCGCCACAGAGGCAATAACAGTGGACGTGAAAGTGACGAACCACAGGAGAGGGAGAGGAAAGAAGGTAGCACGTCGGTGACGGCTCGTCGGTGACGGCAAGAATGGCGGTGGCCAGAGCGAGTCTAGTCTCTAACCTAACCTTAGGCTTTGATACCATGTGAGATTTTGTAAAGGAGAAGAGATGTTTTTGTTATTCACAACTATATATTTTATGGGACTGTCTATTCATAAGGTGACTAAATTTTTTTTTAAGCATAAGTCACTTTTTTTATCTATTAGATTAATATCCAATCATATGACACATAAGCTCTACACAAATCCAATGATCACAACAAATGACTTAAACTTAAGAAAATTTCAAACGACTTAAAAGTAGCAAGACTGATATCTTATTCATTATTGAGAATATATATATATATATATATATACACACACACAAATCATTAGTTAGGCCAGATTAATGGACTTATATGTCCCATGTTAAGATCCGCTGAACTCATGACCTTATTCCTTTTTTTAAGAAATGACATTTATGAATTAGCTTTCATAAGTAATGTTTTCTATTTTTTTAGATTATTAATTTATAAATCAACTGAAATTCATCATTAAAAAATGTAAAGCATTTGTTAAGAATTCTAATGCATGTGTGGTGGATCATGCTGCAGGTAGCAGAGACATGCCAACAAAGAAACAATGCTGCATGAGGATTGAGGTGCAGGTACATACAACTATCAGAAGTTGAGAACTAAACTGACAGATTGGTGGTAGGTGAAGTCAGCTGGTCTTTCAACAAACACCTCAGTTGCATAACTTGCACTCCATTTTGTTTGATTGGGGTTTGGCAATCTGGATTTTCAGTTAAGCATTCGTGCAGATACTTTGCTACATATAGTTGAAACATCACATGCTCTTAAGCTCACTTATTGATGTCTGTTGCACTGAAATAAATGAGCATCAATTTGTCTTGGAGACAGATGATTACACCTCAGCAGAAAACTTGCTCCATCATTGACAGCAAATGGAGGATGGTAGCTGAGGTGACTTGTTAATGTCATCGCTTTTGGTTCTTGACTATAAATAGAGTGCACTAAAAAAGCTGAGCACCAACGAAGTACATCTGTTCTTCCTGTCTCTTCCATTTCAAACAGAAATACATCATCATACCATCCATTACAAACATGGCTTGCCATCAAAGATCTGCAAGTCTGCCTTCTAAACCTCACTCCACTGAGGCCAAAGTAGAAGAAGAACTGCAGGGCTTAAAAGCGTGCATCTCTTCACCCTCGGCAACCATCAACACAATGTTTGATGGTTTGAAGAGGCTTGGAGACATCTACAACTGCATAGAGGAGATCATGTGCTTGCCTAGCAACCAAGTTCGCCTCTCCTTGCCCCTGCAGAACAAAATGGTGGAGGAAGAACTTGACAGGTCCCTTGTGCTGATTGATCTCTGCAATGCCATGCAAGAGAACTTAGGAGAGTTGAAGATGTGTACCCAGGAGATGCAATTGGTCCTCAAGAGAGGAGGTGATGCGTCTGTTCATCTCAAGATTGAGACTTTCATTCGTCTGGCGAAGAAGGCACGAAAGCCTTTCAAGAAGACAAGCAGCAAAGCTACTGCTGAAGATTGCAGTCTGGTGAGGCTACTGGCAGAAGCAAGAGAGATAGCTGTCTCTCTACTTGAATCCACATCGCATCTCTTGCCGAAGCAAATTGGGATCCACAATGCAAGCAAATGGTCTGTTGTCTCCAAGAGGTTCCAGAAAAGAAAGGTTGTATGTGAGGAGCAGCAGTTGCAAGCACTAGAGCGCAGCATGAGGGATCTTGAGAACAGTGCTGAGTTTCTGTTCAGGAGGTTAATCCAGAGCAGGGTTTCTCTCTTGAACATTCTTAGCTCATAGATGCTTCTCAAGCCTTGTCGCTCTGGCACCTTGAGATTGGCATCCGCCTTTTAAAGGATTCGCTAATCTTCTAAAACTTTTCAAGTTTGCATAGGACACCAAATGTACATAAAGCTGATCAATTAAAGAAAAAAAAGTTCTGACTATGTTCATATTATCGATGATCCTTTGTGCATACTTCTGATTCCGGTGATACTTCCATGCTGTGATATTGTTTGTTTTATACCTGAATGTTGTGTTGATATGGTTTCTTTTTTTAGTATGAATATGAAGAACAACAAAAAAGGCCGAAATATGTAGAGTCTTTGTCATGATTAAACTATATTGTTTATAATTTCATTGAGAAATGGTCACTGATATTGCACAAACTTTGGTCTCATTTTTTTTCAGCTATATGTTTTACCTGGCCAACTGTCACTTGGTGGTTTGATCTTGCTTATGATACCTCACACCTATTCAAGATCAACTAGTTCATCATATTTGCATGTGACATGCATGAAAAAGTCAGCTCCAGGCCATTTGGTAGAAGCTCATCATTATCCTGACAACTTTTGCACAGAAAACCTTATTATATTGATAGATGTACAAGAACAAGACTTATGCACATGTCACCAATAATTCAGATCCTTGCAATAGAGGCAGTAATCACCAATCACCAATAGCATAAAAGAAACTGAAGCATTTGTTTAGGATTCTAGTGCATGTGTGGTGGATCATGTTACAAATAGAAGAGACATGCCAACAATGCTGCATGAGTATTTGTGATGCAGGTGCAACTATCAAAAGTTGAGAACCAAATTGACATATTGTTGGAAGGTGGAGTCAGCTTGTCTTTCAAGAAACAGCTCATTTGCTTAACGTGCACTTTATTTCTTTTGCTTATGGTTTGCCAATCTGGATTTTGAGTTAAGCACTCGTGCAGATGCTTTGCCGCAAATAGTCAAGACACCACATGCTCTCAAGCTCACTTATTGATGTCTGTTGCATGAACAAAATAAAAGGGCATCAGTTTGTCTTGGAAACAGATTATTAGACCACAACAGAAAACTTGTTCCATTATTGACAGCAAATTTGGAGACATAATTACGCCACAGCAGAAAACTTGCTCCATTATTGACAGCAAATGAAGGATAGTAGCTCATATGACTTGTCAATGTGATTGCATCTGGTTCTGGAATATAAATAGAGTGCACCACAATGGTTGAGCACCAACAAAGTATAGTTCTTCTCTTCTCTTCCAATTTCCATTGCAAACAGAAATATATCATCACATCCTCCATTACAAAACATGGCTTGCCATCAAAGATCTACAAGTCTGCCTTCTAGGGCTCACTCCACTGAATCCAATGGGGAGGAAGAGCTGCAGGGCCTAGAAGCATGCATCTCTTCGCCTTTCGCCACCATTGACACAATGTGCGATGGTTTGAGGAGGCTTGGAGACGTATACAGCTGCATAGAGGAGATCATGGTCTTGCCCAGCAACCAAGTTGGCCTCTCCTTGCCCCAGCAAAAGAAAATGGTGAAGGAAGAACTTGACAGGTCCCTTGTGCCGATTGATCTCTGCAATGCCATGCAAGAGAACTTAGCAGAGTTGAAGATGAGCATCCAGGAGCTGCAACTTGTCCTCAAGAGAGGAGATGATGTGGCTGTTCAGCTCAAGATTGACTCTTTTGTCCGTCTGGCGAGGAAGGCTCACAAGCCTTTCAAGAAGACAAGTAGCAGAGCTACTGCCGAATATTGCAGGCTAGTCAGGCTGCTGGCAGAAGCTAGAGAGATGGCTTACTCTCTACTTGAATCCACATCGCGCCTCTTGCCGAAGCAAATTAGCAACCCCAATGCAAGCAAATGGTCTCTTGTCTCCAAGAGGTTCCAGAAAAGAAGGGTTGTATGTGAGGAGCAGCAGTTGCAAGCGCTAGAGCGCATAATGGTAGATCTTGAGAATGGCGCTGAGTTTCTGTTCAGGAAATTGATCCGAGCAGGGTTTCTCTCCTGAACATTCTTAGCTCATAGATCTTCTCAAGCCCTATCGCTCTGGCACCTTGTGATTGGCATCCGGATTTTAAACTCATCTACACAAATATCCGACTTGTATATGATACCAATTGTACATAAAATCGATCAATTAAAGACAGTTTTGATCATGTTCATGTTGTCAATGATCTTTTATGCATTCTTCTTATTTCGGTTATGTTTTTTACCATGTTCAGGTTGTCGACGGTCTTGTTTATGTATTTTTGGATCATATGATGAATATACAGGGCAATAAAAAAGGACTGGAATATGTAGAATCTCAGTCAAGAATCACCTTTTGTTCATAATTCCATTGAGTTAAAATGCTCATTGATGTCTAGCAAACGCTTGTTTACATCATATCAGATCTTTATCAGCTGTAGGTTTCACCCTTGTTTGATTTTGCAAATGGTCATGTTACCTCACACATGTAAGTTCTAAATTTGCACAGAATTTTTGTATGGTGGGTCTTGCTGTAGATGCATGAACATGCTAGCTCCAGGCAATTAGCTTTGACAAGCACATGCTGCCGATAATTGAGAACCTTGCCGTCAATAATTGGAATAACAGACTCGTAATCTCATTTGGAACCATCAACTACACCTAAAGACCACGAGCCATTCTTTGTCTTAAACGATACTCTGCTGCTTCACAAGGAGGCCTGAAAAATTGCTTCACCAAAAGACAGCAAGCAAAACTGCAGATGATAACGATTTTGGAAGTAGTGGCAGCAAGGCAGCAACAGGGCAAGCTTGAGATCATGGTTTCATAACGTTCTGAAAATTTGAGGAGTTAAATAAAAAAGCAACCATGGCACATTGCCTTTACATCTGAAATGTCTGTATCCGGGCAGAAAATCTACAGCAAACAGATCATGCATGTAGAGAATCAAACACAATAGAAACATCTTTTTTCGACTAGACTTTGCGCAGTAGTAATGGGACTTCACGCATGATAAGTCTATGTGAGGGTTGCCTAAGAAACAACCGGGCAGCAGTTCAAGAACCGGCATTTGTACGGAGGTAGCATAAAGCAAATTCAGTTCTGCTTCAGTTCAGTACATCCTATAGAGTCAAAGACCGTCTCAGTTCCGTCCTGAACAAAAGGAGGCTTAACTAGAGGTCACATACAATACAACAAGATAGACATCAAAGGCGAAGCAAATTCGCGCCAAGGCTATAAGGACTTGTACAATGGAAGTGCTTATAGAGATGTTTAAGGAAAAAAACTTTTTTTCTCTCTAGCCGGTGTGGTTTCGGTGCTTGGAGAGAGGAGGCATTGCTTATTTTTTGCTTTGATGTCTAGTTGATGCTTTCCGCAGAAAACTACCTTTTTTGCAGCAGATGCTTGGATCGCTGGTTGCATGGGAGGGAGAGAAGGAGGTGGGCAAGTCTGCATGCAGTGAGAGAAGAGTGAAAGCCACCCGGTCTGCATGTAGCTGCAGGGTGACTTTTCCTCGTAGTGACTTTTTCTCACCCCATGTTGCTTTCACTACCCCTCTCACTGCTTGCAAGTCTGCATGTAGGTTTGCATGTGTAGGAGTGAAAGCAATAAAGCAAGCACGGTTGAGAGAATGAGTCCATGATCCACAAGGTGAGAGGAGTCATGCACGGGTGAGATCTGCATGCATGCCTAAGAGAATGAGTCCATGATCCACAAGGTTGCATTCGATCCGATCGCACGTGACGACTAGTCATACGTGATCTTCTGTATATATACTTAAGTGTTGGAACATTGTTGTTGTAACTTTTCATTTTATTCGTCCATCAAATGGATGCAGATAGTGGTTTTCTAAATTTATTGAACTCATCTTCTGTTCCAACTGAGAATCCGGAAAATTTTAGCCAAGCACATCATTCGTTCAATTTCCTTAATCACCATGATTCGCAATCCTACCTAGCATCACAGAAAACGCCAGAAAGATTCTATGAAAACGCCAAACGGCAATGGTGAAGAAGAAAGGGTTGGAAGACGCTTGCAATGAACGGAAGAGGACAACATCCGACTAGTAAGATCTTGTTTTCTATTTCAAGTTTTACTGCTTCATGATATTTGTGCTTATTATAGTTGCATTAAAATACATATTAGCGCATGGTTAAATAACTCTGTCGATCCTATCGATGGAAATTCAAAGAAATGAGACATTTATTGGAAACAGGTAGCAACATAGTACAACAAAAATAGTCCTGTTGATCGAAGGAGAAAGTCCATGAATTGTAAGGACAATTGGGGTAGGATGAATCGTAAGATTGTGCTCTCCCATACTCCATCCACTACAAATCAGTCAAGCAAGTGGTGTCAGCCATTAAAAGTTCTGTGTTTTTATCCATAATTGCCTTTTCACTCTTTGTGATTGCTTCTCTCTCTCGTGCTTGGGCTGCTTCAAGCTTGTCTTTGGAGAGTCGAAGCTATACCTCCGCCATCTTATTTGTCGTGGAAGCTCGTAAGGCTTGTGTTTCATAGTAGAGTTGAATATCATCATGGGACAAACTGCCCAAAGAAGAGTCCACTATAGCTTTTGCTTTTGCTTTAGCTGCCTTCGTTCCTTCTGGACGAGTTTCTGCTTCAATTTGCACTGTGACTGTATCATTATTTTTAGTCTTGCTCTCTTCAACCTATGTCCTATTCCACTTGGGCTGGTTCCGAACCTCTCTCCACAAGTAGACTAGTGTGAAGCACTGACATGATTCCTTCTTGTACACTATATGAGCTTTTTCCATAAGCTGATCGTCGGACTGGCGCTAACATACACATGCTTTAGCCTACACCAAATGCCGTTGAATTGCACAATCTTACAGTTCATCCTACCCCAGTGGTCCTTACAATTCATGGTCTTTCTCCTTCGATCAATAGGACTATTTTTGTTGTACTCTGTTGCTACCTATTTCCAATAAATGTCTCCTTTCTTTGAATTTCCGTCGATAGGATCGACAGAGTTATTTAACCATGCGCTAATCTGTATTTTAATGCAACTATAATAAGCACAAATATCATGAAGCAATAAAACTTGAAATAGAAAACAAGATCTTACTAGTCGGATGTTGTCCTCTTCCGTCCATTGCAAGCGTCTTCCAGCCCTTTCTTCTTCATCGTTGCTGGCGTTTTCATAGAATCTTTCTGGCATTTTCTGTGATGCTAGGTAGGATTGCGAATCATGATGATTAAGGAAATTGAACGAATGATGTGCTTGGCTAAAATTTTCTGGATTCTCAGTTGGAACAGAAGATGAGTTCAATAAATTTAGAAAACCACTATCTGCATTCATTTGATGGACGAATAAATGAAAAGTTGTAGCAACAATGTTCCAACTCTTGAGTATATATACAGAAGATCACGTTATGACTAGTCGTCCCGTGTGACCGGATCGAATGCAACCTTGTGGATCATGGACTCATTCTCTCAGGTGTGCATGCAGATCTCACTCGTGCATGACTCCTCTCACCTTGTGGATCATGGACTCATTCTCTCAACCGTGCTTGCTTTATTGCTTTCACTCCTACACATGCAGACCTGCAAGCAGCTTGCTTTATTGCTTTCACTCCTACACATGCAAACCTACATGCAGACTTGCAAGCAGTGAGAGGGGGAGTGAAAGCCACATGGGGTGAGAAAAAGTCATTGCGAGGAAAAGTCACCCTACAGCTGCATACAGACCTGCAGACAAGTGGCTTTCACTCTTCTCTCACTACATGCAGACCTGCCGCCTCCTTCTCTCCCTCCCATGCAACCAGCGATCCAAGCATCTGCTGCAAAAAAGGTAGTTTTCTGCGGAAAGCATCGGCTAGACATCAAAGCAAAAATAAGCAGCGCCTCCTCTCTCCAAGCACCGAAACCACACCGCTAGAGAAAAACGGTTTTTTCCTTAAGCATCTCCATAAGCACTTCCATTGTACATGCCCTAAGGTTCAGGTGCGAGGCTGCATAACCGGAAACTCAGCCTCTGCACGATCATGATGGACCAGTTCCGATCCTGCACTATTGTTTGCGCCTACCATAGACCCAGGTATTGCCAACTGCCCCTTCATAGCGAACAATAGTGCACCTTCGTTTTCCATCTCTTGAATGAGCTGCACAGATCGTGGTGTCCGCGCGACGACAAAACCAAACATGTTGGGTGGTGGAGCTTCTGAATTGGAGTAGGGTTGTCCGTGATCAGTAGGACCGATATTGGCAGAAACTAAAGCATGCCCATAGTTGTGGTATGGTTCAACGAGAGGCGAAGCTTTTGATCCAGGCAAACATGTGAATTCCTGTGCATTTTCTTTCTGATCTTTGGGTGACAGTTGAAAATAGTTTGATTGGACTTGAAGGGAGTTCATCTCAGCAGAGGGTGGACCATTGCCAGGCAAAGCCTCCTTTCCTACGTCTTGGTTTGCATCTATCAGTGGTTGGTTCTCGGAATGCACGACATGCTTCACAACAGGCTCCATACCGGTGGTAGTGAGCTTTGGCATCACTGCTAAACCTAGCGACATAGGTAAGCAACCCCTTGCTAATTACATCACATGAAACTATTGTTTGTTGAGTGACATCCATATGTCCTGGTCTCAACACCATACCCCTAGGCCTAAAACTATTTTGACAGCCTAGTCAAGTTAAACCAATATTATACATAAATGAGTCCAATACTTCCTTATTTTATTAAGATAATTAATGACACCCTACTTTGGTAGACCTACCAATTAACGATCAAAATATTGATAGGTGCAAACAATTGAAAGGGCGTCAAGTTTTACTTAATTTTTCTAGAAGGATACTATTTTATCATGTTAAAAACAACCAAAATAATAGCATGACCAATAGTATAACATGAACATAAAAACATTCACACATAATCAAATTAAGCTGTGAGATAGTATAGCCCTTAGCATGACAATCTTTATCACCACGCTTCCTGTTCATCGAGCTATCACGCTTGAAGTCACCACATGCATCTATTGAGCTATTACTCCTAACAGCTAGTAATGAATTACATATGAGGATATCAAGCATCATAAGTTGACACGCAGGCTGTTATACAATAATATGCAGCCCATGGCCATAAATTAGCATGACACGCAGGTCATGAAAACTCATACATGCATCACATACACAATGGACCATACTATTCACACAAACCGTACAAAAACGAGTTATGCATAGAATCCAATTCTATTGCGCAACATGAACACATAATACCTATAACATACGGTACGATTACCTATTCATGAATTTACCCTTGAAAATTTCATTGGATTAATTACATTAACCCAATTCTGAACCAATCTGATCGGCCCGATTTCCCATTGATCAATTACATTGATCGGCACGAGAGGTTTCCAGAAAGAACAGCAACTCCGTGCTATCAATTCATACATCTTGCGAACCCATCTATCATTGCCGAAACCGATTGATCTCATCAACTAATGCCTAAACCGATCCATTAAAATGAACCAATTGTAATATCCCGATCATTCATTAGTGAGTACAATATTATTTAAAGAGGAAAATTAAAAGAAAATTCAATATTTGTGGGAGGATTGGACCTTGGGCTTTCGGCCCAAGGCGTTCTAGCCAAGTGGGCCGGCCATTTAGTGGAGTCAAGATGGGGGGTGCCCCTTGCCCAAAACCCTAGCACTCTTGCTACAGTACCACCACTGCACTGTAGCACACGAGTATTGTCGCAGCCCCCTTCCCTGCTGCTCTGCCAAGAGGAGGAGAAGAGGAGAAAGGAAGGAGAGGAAGGAAGAGGAGAGGAAGAGGTAGAAGAAGGGGGATCTTTGCGAGGACTTTAGCGAGGTCCAGCGGAGAATTCGTCGGTAAATTTGTGTTCCCCATTAGTTATTGCAATTCTTTTATATGTGATTTGTCGCCGAAAGTCAGATTAGTACCCTGTTGTTGTAGATCGGTATTTCTGTAGTTCTAATGATCCGTAAGTTTGAATTAGTTCCAAGTGAAATCAGGGATTAGGGTCTCTAGAGTTATGTGGGTAATTGTGATAGCTTTCTGGAAAGTCTTGGATCACAATTTTTAGATGGATAGATATTTAGTTATGATTTTTGCAATCCGAGTGTCTGTTCAGTTCCTAGGATTTGGGCAGCGAACATGGTTTTGCATCCTAAAGCTTGGAAATGAACGAATCCAAACATTTGGTCTCCATGACTTATATAGATAACTTAATAATGATTCCAGAGAGTCTAAGTTCATATTTTTTGGACAAGTACAAGTATGAATTTTGAATTGTTCGTTGCATTCTCGTCCCTCTGTTGAAGTTACTGCAACTTTTGTTGCACAATGGAAATATTTTTTTGAGAAATGCCTAGGAGGAACTAGCCATTTTTTTTCTCTTAAGAAGGTTTTTTTTTTTGTTCCGCGGCACCAGTTCTGTCCCACACTCGTCGTGGGTTGGGCAACCTGAAAACATTGCTCAAGTGAGCTACGCTTTTGTTGCACAACGGAAATATTATAATAAATTTATTATGGACGCTAGTTCTGTGTAGATTCCAGAATGACTTAGATCACTGTGTTTGATTGTACCAATTAAAAGATATGTAATTTCTAAGTCGATAGTACCGAAGATGACAGAACTGTCTTCAGAGATAAAAACAAGGGTTTAGATGGATTAATATGAACTTCTGGTCACTTGAGAATTTGTGGGTATGTGTGTGTAGATTCCATAGAATTTGAGTTCATGATTTTTGGAGCTTTGAATCAAAAGTTATGGTTGTCCCATGGTGGCTGTCTATTTTGGACAGATTGGGACTTGGCAACGTAATGGTATTGTTTCGGGTCGCGAATAGGAGCGAATGAGTTTGTTTAGTTTTATTGATATGCCATGTGCAATTGAATGGTTTTCTTAGTATGCTTTACGAATGCTAGGTGGTGGTGAGAACCCGGGGATAGAGTCCTCTTTTCATCGTCATCCGTCTCGCGGTTGAGGCAAGCACAAGCAGTGTAGAGTAATTGTGGTGCTATATTCATGATAATTGCCATGGTTTAATTGAATGAAGTTTATCTATGATTCTGCCGCTGAATGTTATTCTCTCATGGTGGGTTGAGAATATTAAGTTCTTTTGCATCATGGCATTCATTCTTGAATCTTGGACTACGTGGTAGCCAAGAATTGATTCTTTTGAGGTCCTCATCATGCATTACATGGACATAAGATCTTCGTTATGTATTGGATGGGCATAAGTTCCCCACACTCTTGGAGTGTGGGGGCTTGAGGTCCCTGTGCCTAAGGGCATAGGCTTGAGTATGCATCGACGGATTGATGTACTACTCCACATTACCGGTAGTTGCAAAGAAGGAAGAAAGTTGCATTCTTGTCATTTGCATCGCATGAAAGTATAAGAGGTTCAAATATGGATTCCTTGCTGTTGTTTATATGAGGATTTTGTTATCTTCATTATCTGTTCAAGATGCTTTGTCTTTTACACTATTGTACTTTGCTGAGTCGTGGACTCACGCTTGTTGTTGATGTTTCTTTTATGTACTTCTCGAGGCAACGGCATGCATGGGAAGGGGTAGTTTTGGTGCAATTCACTCATGATCACCCACGGCAAATAAAATAGCTCATTTACTTAAACTTAGATGATCTTGCTATTACTTTTATTCTCAGACTATGTTCAACCTTCGTGATGATTGAGTTGTGTAATTGGTTTAGTCATGTTTGTCTTTTGGATATTTATGCTATGCTTTATCATTTCTTTTTAGAACTTGATTTATTTACTCTTACATGCTAGAACATTACAAGTGACTTGTTTAGTCTTTCATTCAAAAAGAACCTTGAAGAATAATGATATATCCTTATGGTTATGCTAATTGATGATTACAACAAGGTTTATGTCTAGAATCTTGTTTTCATTATAGTTTTGAGTAATGCTAGCTTGTTAGATGTTGAAACGCTTGATATTAATTGTTAGTGGATAGAAGTAATTGAATTGTTGAGTTAGTTTAGTAGCATCCTAAGCTCATAGTTGAACTAGGGTGTTACACCGATCTAAGCTATCATATCAGACCGGTAATAGATCCAATCTACTACCACCACATATTAACTATATGCAACCAATCCAGATCAAATACTACACAGGATAGCTCTGATACCACTGAAGGAATACGGGTAGGCTACACTAGCGCAGATTAAAATTTCTACCGCGTAAACCAGGAAACCATGCGAGTAAGAGATTATAGATTGTTACCACTAGACGCGTTGTGCAGAGGAAGTAGAGTTGAAGTGGTCGGTTCAACGTAGCACTCATCGGTGTAGTGGAAGTAGTCGATCGTCATCTGCCAATCATCTCCTCCTTGTGATCGACCCGATCAGTGTACGCAATCACAACAATGCTTCTATCGAAGTCCACATGTCCAGGGATGGAACACTGTGCGTCGGTGTGCTAGCACCAGCACGCACGATAGGGGCTTTGAGAGGTGGCGGCTAGGGTTTCGATGGGTGTGTCTCGGGATACCTCCTTTAGCCCCGCTTCTCTCTTTATATAGCCTCTAATTGGATCCTTATCCAATACAAGTAGAGATCGTATCTCACTCGGAGACTATCATCCAGACCCTTATTGTTCCAACCCGTTAAGTGTGTGACCCTGTAGGTTCATGTATATTCAGCCATAAGTCGGTAGCGGTCCTTAGCAGGACATAACGACTCCTAAATATGCATAAAGATCATATCGGACGAACCGATCCCTTTCCCTCACAATACCAGATCGAACTCAAGGCGAGAAACGTGTCATCCTTTGATAGCTTGATCCTTCACTCGAACCTGTAGTGGATTACTCAGTTGTGATTGACTCCTCAACCACATTTAGCATGGCTATGCACTTTCTTAATCCAACCACATCGAGGGGCCCAGAGATATTTCTCCCGTTATATAGGAGGACCAAATTCCATCTTAATCGCTCACATTTCTTCACATCTTTCGTAGTAAACCCGAAAGCTACTTTTATGACCACCTAGTTACAGAGCAGTGTTTGGTAATCCCTAAGTAAACTATTACACATGTAGGAAACTATGACGATTTCAGATCTAAGGATCCTATATACACTATGCATGAGACCAACTGATGATACTTAAGAATATAACAATTCACGCAGTGTTTCATGGTAGGTCAATCCAATACCATATTCTCTAACATATGTTCACATTATTGATTTGATATCCCAATATCCATGATCCGTGGAACATGATCATCATTCAATACATATGTTGATATATAAATCATAATTGCCCTCCACATAATGATATAAGATCAGGGATAGTTTTATAATAACATCAAAACATGAATAAAGAATTCCACGAACAAGTTACATACTTGTTGATCAATAGGAAAGACATTTATTTAAGGGACAAAATAACATATTATTCAAAAGATCATAAACATAGAAGTGATACAGTCATCTCCATGATCGCCTCTAGGGCATATCATTAACACTATTTGCTTCATTTGAGTCGTCTTGATAAGATACCAAGAATGCTTTTGCCATTGATGGGTTTGATCCCCTGTGATTCTCCAATGTAGGGGTGACAATTTCCTCGCCTGCCAAACACTTTGTTCTTTCAGCCCTGTCTTTCTCAACAATTGAGTGTTCTAGTTCATTTGAGGGACTTGATGGCTTTGCAATCTTTGACCTCGAATCTAAGCACTCCTTGGAAGTGTTAAAGACACCTACATTCCCTGTCTTGAGATCTGATCCTGCATTGGCTTTGAATGCATTGCTGGAAAATTTGATCCTAGGCCACTCTTCGGCTTAGGATGAGATTTCCCCAGACTTGCCAATGTAGGACTAGAACCATCGGCTTGCTCCACTCTTGCCAATGTAGGACTAGTATCATCCACAATCAATGGATGGGATCGCTCAACATGATCAATTAAAGAAAAATATATCACACCAAAAGCATGACAACAAACTAAACCATCTCTTAGTCTAGTACAATTGTGTAGGCGGAGTACATTAAGATGATACGAATAAAGTGGAGACTAAATTGACACAATTTTTTCCACAAGAGTGTAAATAAATAAAGCACCCAAATTACTCTAGAAAACTATCATGATACTATAGATTGTGTCTTATCGAGAAGACCTAGTGTTCTCGTTCCGTACGACCTAGCTCTCGCCTCACTCTCGCGCCACCTACCATGCACACTGGTAGCGGGCGGTCACACGAGACCCCACCTCTTGTTACTCCTATGAAGGCGGCCACTAGATCCTTTCCCTCCCGTCCTGCTTCCATGGCCTCACCTCGGGTTCCTCCTCGTCGGGCTTCGACTTTCGCGCGGCGGTGCTAGGCGAGCCTACCGAGAAAGAGCGTCGCTGGTGGGAGTCGTCCTTGTCGAGCCTGGAGTCGGTCGACGGGCTAGCGACGGTCGCTCGCCCAGTGCTCCAAGATCTCGTCGGCCTCTGCTTCAACTGCTTCTCCGAGGACCATGTCAGGGCGGCTTGCCCTAATGCGGCGAAGTGCCTACGTTGTAAAGAAGGTGGCCATCTTGCAATTGACTGCACGAGACCGAGGAGTTCCAAGGTCGCCCCGAGCGCTGCAATGGGAGCGCCCTCTGGCCTACGGTGCTCGATCGTGGACATGGGAACCCGAGGCATGCTCCTGCTTCTGCTGATCGTGGGCTTGCTCCTGCTACTGCTAGTTATGCCCGTGATTCCAGGGAGCTGTCCCAGCCACCGGTCAGGGTGCCGTCGAGGCAGCACATCAAGGGCGTTCTATGCTGTGTGGGCCATAGTTACCAGATTCATGACACACCCCCGCGAACCGCGAATCAGATCACGCAATATGATTCACGGTTCGTCGGCGATCTGATTCGTGGTTCCCTAGCGATCTGATTTGCTCTGGTACGTACTACGATTCGCTGTATGGTGGCGGGGTGGGAGGCTGGGAGCTACAAGGTAGGGGTGGCGCACGTGGGGTTAGGCTACAAGAGTTAGGCGGCGGGTAAAGTGGACTACGAGCTCGGGAGAGGGTTGTGTGTCCTAGCTGAGCCGGACCATCTCTAGACTGCTCAACCGCTCATGGGCCATCTCCCAACCCAACGGCCCAACTGCTCATGACCCATCTATTTTTTTAATTATTTTTCTATTTCCTTTTATGTGATAGATCTATGGATATTATGTGGTTGTTTGCTCTGTCTTTGCAAGACCATAAATTCCTACATTTTGTTTATTATATTACCATATATTACCGTATCGTAATACAGAATTAGTGAGCATGCAAACCCATCTCAGATTTGCGAATCAAAGAGGTATATCATCCTAGTGAACCTTACTTTTATGAAGTGGTGTACCGCGAACCCAAAGAAACGGGAGTCAAGTAACTATGGTGTGAGCTATGTAGGCCGGGGCAAAGTGGGGCTAGGGTAAAGTGGACTAGGAGCACGAGAGAGGGCTGTGTGGCCTAGTTGGGCCGAGCCATCTCCAAACGATCCAACCGCTCATGGCCCGTCTCCTATGATTTTATTTTTCTAATTCCTTTTATGTGATAGATCTATGGATATTATGTGGTTGTTTGCTCTGTGTTTGCAAGACTATGGATTCCTACATTTTGTTTATTATTTTACCATATATTATCGTATCACGACCCAAAATTATTGAGCTTGCAAACCCATCTCAGATTCATGAATCAAAGAGGTATACATACCCCTAGCGAACCTTACTTTTATGAAGTGGTGTACTGCGAACCTCGAACCCAAAGAAATGGGAGTCGGATAACTATGGTGCAGGCTAGGCAGGCTAGGGCAAAGTTGGGCTAGGGTAAAGTGGACTAGGAGCTCGAAAGAGGATTGTGTGGCCTAGTTGGGCCGAGACATCTCCAGATGACCCAACCGCTCATGGCCCATCTGCTCTTTTTTTGTTTATTTTAAATTCGTTTTATGTGGTAGATCTATGGATATTATGTGGTTGTTTGCTCAGTGTTTGCAAGACTATGGATTCCTACATTTTGTTTATTATTTTACCAAATATTACCATATCACGATCCAGAATTAGTGAGTTTACAAACCTTCAGGCTGAGACCGATTCGATGCTTTGGCGGTGGGAACCTTTAAACTGCTACTCCGCAAAGTCGGCCTACCGAGCGTTCTTTGTTGGCTCGTTGGAGTTCCCTTGCGCGGGGGCCATCTGGAAAGATAGGGCCCCCTCAAATGTAAAATTTTCATTTGGTTGGCGATCCGCCGCCGTCGCCGCTGGACAGCTGACCATTTGCAGCGTCGAGGACTGATAAACCAAGGTGTGTGTGTTTTTTGTGAGCATGGGCGGAAAACCATTGACCACATTTTGGTTGGATGTGCGGTAACCGGACAAGTTTGGGCGCAGTTCTTAAGTTATGTTGGGTTCCGAGCAGCAATTCCTGTAGGTATGACCACCCTCCAAGATCATTGGATTTCAGCAAGGAATTCGGAACCAAGGCATCGCGGGAAGGAACTCAATTCGTGCATAATTCTTGTCTCTTGGATGATTTGGAAAGAGCGCAACCAAAGAATTTTTAATAATGTGGTCACTCCTATCAATTAGTTTATAATATGTATTCATGAAGAGCACCACCATTGGCGTATGGCGGTGGCGAGTGGCCGGGAGGCACTTGTTGAGCATGAGTAGTCTCTTACTTTAATATCGTTTTTCGATCGTTTTCGGTTAAACTCTTGTTGTTGGGTCGTGTTTTGGTTGCCCTAAGGGCAGTTTGTGTGTTCCCTTCTTCTATTTGTTGTGGTTGGTTGTATGTGTTTTGTCCTTCTTAATGAAAAGATGTGCAAAGTTTTTACACTTCCTAAAAAAAGAGTTTGCAAACCCATCTCAAATTCGTGAATCAAAGAGGTATACCCCCCAAGCGAACCTTACTTTATGAAGCGGTGTACCGTGAGCCTCAAACCCAAAGAAATGCGAGTCAGGTAACTATGGTGTGGACTATGCAGACTATGTAGGCTTCCTCACCCTTCATTTCTTTCCCTCTTTTTTTTTCTTCTTACCTTCTTACTCTCATCTTCTGCAAATTAGGACAGGCCGCTGCCACCATCTCATGAGCCTCCTCATGACCACCAACACCTCCTCCTCCCCTCCTGTCTCTCCCTATCTCATTGAAAGCAAGTAAACTACTCCCAAAGAGGCAACCTAGCTAGACATACGCAATCGACACTTAGTTGTCACTGGGGATGACTTGTTAGTTCATACCCCACTTTACAAATTCTCAGACGCCTAAATCTCACAAATTAAATTAAGAAGACAACATGGCTCACATAAGTGCAACCACCTATAAAGTACAATATCAGAATGTGAGAAAGTATAGGATGAATTCTTTGAAGTTTTTACTCGTCTAATTTTCTCAAGGTGTTTCTCGATAGTGTTTCTCACATTTTTCTCAATGGTGTTTCTCAATATGAAACATTAGTTGATACACAAGATACGGGACAAACCAGAATACAATCAATTAAAAAATGGACACATGAAGAATTGAAGACTATCAAACCTCTAATTGATCAGCACAACATACATTGATTGCTTGGTTGCTTCTCAAAGTGTGTAATGAAACTCAAAATGTTTGCTTGGTTGCTTCTCATGGATAGATTAAACATCAAGAACATGCTACGCAGGAGGCATTATAACCTGGAGGATGATGATTAATATTGTATCCTACGTCGAAACAGTGAAGAGGAAACAATCAATCATTTATTATTTGACTGCAGCTTCAGCACCTCCTGTTGGAGTATCATCGGCTTAAATTGGGATAATGTAGATAATGTCCAAATAAAGGTACAAAGAACGAGAGGACTCTTTAACTCTATGTTCTACATGGAAAATTTTATCATTACATCATGGAAAATTTGGAAACAAAGAAACGGTAAGATCTTTGACAATGTCACAGCAAGTGTCTCAAATTGGAAAATTAAGTTCAAGAATGAACTCGCTCTGCATGTGCATCGAGTAAAAGATCAACATAGGGAAATTTTATTTGACTGGCTAGACTCAATTACTTGATTGCTCTCTTCCCTAAGGGGTTGTAATTTTCTTTTCTGTACATAAACCTTTTATTATTATTATTATTATTATTATAGGAAAAATACATAGGGCACATGGGTGCCTAGGCACCCACATCATGAGTCGTCTAGTACATGTGTACGATAGATGCAAATTTTGGAGTTTGAGTATGAAAATGGTTTATATTCCTGATGTATTTATGGCAAGTGAGTCTTGAACTCAGTTCAAACTAGTTTGAACTACTTTTGAATTTAGTACAACTAGAGTGATTATATACCATGAAACTAGCTCAAACTAGTTAAATTGAAGATGAATTTAATTTTTTTTTAGAATTTGACTTCTCAAATATACTTTTTTATGGGTATATGAAGATACCCACATCAAACTTTTCGAATCTCAAAGCACATAATGGATATTGATTTGGGTGCATAGGCATCATGGTGCATGAAACACTTGTATATATATATATATATACACATACATACATACATACATACATATATAAACTAATCAACGCATGAGCGTAGAATTAGTTATTCTACGCTCAGGCCAGCCCACCACACGCCGACTGAGCCGCACTTACGGAGCGCTGAACATGCCATTTTGGCCTACTAACCCACGATCCCCCACGCGTGACATCACGTGTCCAGTGCATGCTATGACGAGGTTGAAAGTAATTGTGACAGCATTTTACTGTCGCAGTGTCATCGCGTTTATATGTTTTTACGATTGTTTCATACGCGCATAGCTGGATATGCTAGTAAACTACAAGTGGAGTCCAGTAGATCTTTTTTAGTAAGCGCACGAAGATGTTTTTATTCACGAGACTTATACCATTATGTTACCCTCATCGTCACCAAACTACCGGTGAAAACCGTTCGTGAATCAGAGCTTCCAATCAAAAGTTATTTGTAAAAACAAGAAAAGAAACATTTATGTACAAAATAAGTAACCGATTATTTACTAGTTGGTTGTCTACTTATCTGTACTAGTTGGCTAATATGGTAGTAAAGTCATGTAGAGGTTGTAGTAACTCTCTTTTAGCGATGTAGTAAATCTTTTTTAGTAAATGTACATATAGGTTTTTATTTGTGAGACTTATATTATTCTGTTACCCTCGTTGTCATCAAGCTACCGGTAAAAACTGTTCGTGAATCGGATATTCCAATCAAAAGTTATTGCGAAAATAAGAAAATAAACATTCATATACAAAATAAATAACCGATTGTTTGCTAGTTGGTTGTCTACTTGACTATACTACTTGGTTAAGATGGCAATAAAGTCATATGGAGGTTGCAATAAATCTTTTTGTAACGGAGCAGTAAAGTCACGTGGTGGTTGTAATAAATCTTTTTTTGTAACCGAACAATAAAGTTATGTGGAGGTTGCAGTAAATCTTTTTGTAACAGAGCAGTAAAGTCTTGTGGAGGCTATCGTAAATCTCTTTTAGCGATGCAGTAAATCTTTTTTTAGTAAACACACAAAGAGGTTTTTATTTGTGAGACTTATATCATTCTATTACTCTCGTCGTCACCAAGCTATCGGTGAAAACTATTCGTGAATCGAAGCTTCCAATCAAAAGTTATTGCAAAAACAAGAAAAGACACATTCACGTACAGAAACAAGGAACTGATTGTTTGCTAATTGGTTGTCTACTTGTTTGTACTAGATGACTAAGATGACAGTAAAGTCATGTGAAAGTGGTAGTAACTCTCTTTTAACGATGCAGTAAATTTTTTAATAAACGTACAGAGAGGTTTTTATTTGTGAAACTTATGTTATTTTGTTACCCTCGTTGTCACTAAGCTACCGGTATAAACCGTTTGTGAATCGGAGCTTCTAATTAAAAGTTATTGCTAAAACAAGACAAAGACACAATTCTTGTAAAAAAACAAGGATTCGCGTGGGTTTTACTGCCAGATTAGACGATACCGAGACTTTTACCGCCAATTGCAACACACACGTGTGTGTTTTACTGCCGATCACACTTAAAATGCGCAAGCTGGCACGCCTCGCGTAGCGCAGGGAGCGTAGGCTGGCATGCCGTGCGCAACACGGCCCAGGCAGCGGCCCATGAACTAAAAAGTTGAATAGAAGATAAGCACCCCTCTAATAAAAATATATATATAGAGAGAAGGGTTTCTACTGTTCACAGCCAAAAAAACATACCTTGATGGGCACCTGTCCTCGTTTGTTCAAAAAAAAAAAAAGAGAAAAATCAATTTATTTTTGGCAATTTAGTAGATCCACATGCCTAATGGACTCAGGAGAAAGTGAAGGAGCGAAAGATTACGGAGGGACCACTCCACCTAAAGGTATGTTGGGTACACTTCTTTTTAAAAAGGTTTACGGATTTTAAAGCAAATATGCATAACCTAAAAAAACCAATTCGATAATTTGGCCTTACCTAATATTTAAGACTACATCTATATAATTTTTTTTTATATAGATTGGTATAGATTTGCACATCATCTAGTTTGTTTTAAGATTCGTAATTTTTTAACCTCTTTTTAAAAATGTTTGCAAAAAGGTTTAGGAATTTTAAAGCAAATATGCATAACCTAAAAAAACAATTCGATGATTTGCCCCTGACTAATATTCAAGACTACATCTATATAATCTTTAATTTGATATATTTTTTATAGATTGGTACAGATTTACACATCAGCTAATCTGTTTTAAGATTCGTAACTTTTTTTAAAGAGGTGCACGGAAGCAAACCCTGCCTTAATTGTTGGGCTTGTTTGGATAGCTGACGATGAGATCAAATCCATTCATATTGGTGGGAACTTGAACAAAAAAAAACCCCACCGCTCCTTCGATGGGGTCTAATCCCTTCCTATCCAAACGAGACTGCAAATAAAATTAGAAATCCATTTGAAAATCCGAGCGACACGTCTCCTGCGGCGCTGTACGCCATGCACGAATTCCGGGATGAGTCGTTTGGACCTTTGGACAGCAGAGATCAGATGAATGGCAGTTTGGTAATTGACTGTGGCTTCTAATGCTCTGAGCTCCGTTTAGGAAGTAATAAAACTACAGATTTTGCAGCTACTTTCGTAAGAAACAGTTTACTTTTCATAAGAATAAAGAAAGATCCTCACGTTCCAAATAGGATATCGGTGGTGAGGAGAAGCTCATTCTTTGGGGAAAAAAATTGATTTATTCATATAAAGTAAATTCAAAACAAATTTTGGTACTAAATTGTACACTCCCTCCGTTGATTTTTCTTAGGTGTGTTGTATCTTCGCACGAGGATTAAGGAGCAAAAGAAAACGGACAAATTGCTCATGGTAATTACGCATTGCTTTCTGCCCTTAAATTCGCTCATCTCCTCTCTCTCTCTCCCCGTGCAAACATGGCACACAGTCACACTACTGAGACAAGTTGGATTATTCGGTTCTAACGTGACATATTATTCGTTCAGAGAATTCTCCCGGGAAAGTTGGCTAGGATACTCGGTGACGGGGCTTGAGCTAAATTTTAAGGGAGGCCAAAGATCAAAGCAAATTACCAGTGCAGGACTTGGGATTATAGAAAGAATCAAGTTAATCAACCAAGATGAGGCAGCATCAATAAGATTTAAAAGCACACTGCTCACTACTGTCTGTACGCCCTACGCGGCGTATAAAATTGGCTCTCCGGCCGTCGGTTGTGCATCTGTTGTTGCCGCCAAGCCCGGACACGACAAGCCCGTGACACACTAGCGGCCAACGCCTTGTCGCCTCGTCTGTTGCTTCTGTGCTTCGCCGTCGCCTGCCACCGCACGATTGAAGTCGCTGTCTCGCTGAGTAGGATTGTAACTAGTAGTAAGCAGTAACAGTGAGGCTTCTAGACAGTGAAAAAAATCTCGGCGAAATTTTGCCGGTTACCGCCGGTAACCGGTGTTACCAGTGGGGGCCGGTAGGAACACAAAACTGCCCTGAAAAAACCGGTTTTGATGAAATTTGTTCAAAAAAAATCAAAATTGCTTGAATTTTGGTCGAATTGATTTTTAAAAAATTTTAAATCCGAAATTTTCAAATTTTCTGAAAATTCCAACCGAAATTGACCGAAATTTTCTGATTTTTGTGGTTATCGGCCTTACTGGTCCCCCCTCCAAAAAAAAATTCTTCCGGAAAAGATTTTCCTACTTCTAGATAGACCTGATCTAACCAAATTGGATCGACTGTGAACTGTATACATACTGTTAATTTTTTTTCCTACAATGATAGGGGGGCCACGGCCAGGTTGGCCGAGCCAATCCTCTGTCCATGCAGCTGCCAGTGGGGTTTTCAATCTTAAGCAAACATTTTCTTCCTGCTTGCTATAAACCCATAGTCAAACCAAGTCATGCCTTGTCTGCGTGCAGTCCGCACTTGGGTTTAACATAGAGGCCCCGAAATATTTTCAGATGTTTCCACTCTTTTCTGCCATGCAAACTTGTTTTAGAGGAATTCTGCCGTGCAAACTAATGAATCCTAGTAGCATATAAATAGGTGCAATCTGCCAATGGCAAGGAATATCACAAAAATATGCACCATGATATATCTTAGTTTATCTAGATAAAGCATTAGCATTGTCCAGTGCATGCAGGAATTCACACAAGGCAGCTAAAATCGAGAATCAGTAGGACGTTCATGCATCCAAATCAGCACAAAGCAGCTAAAATCAAGAATCTGTTAGGACGTTCATGCATCCAAATCAGCACAAAGCAGCTAAAATCAAGAATCTGTTAGGACGTTCATGCATCCAAATCAGCACAAAGCAGCTAAAATCAAGAATCTGTTAGGACGTTCATGCATCCAAATCAGCAATCTCAGCAAGAAACTAAGCAAAGATTTCACCGAATACTTTTTCCTAACTGTAACATTCCAAAATTGAGATGAAGTACAGTAATGAAGTACACTAGCTAATCCAAGTAGTAATCCTGAACAAACTTTCGACATCATCAATGAATCAGGCTGTGTTAGTCTGAACATGCATATACATTGAGACTGAAGCATGATCTCCAGTTCATTGGAAAGTACAATCTGAGTTATGCCTACTGTTGCAGAAATGATGTCTCAGGTCTCTCTGCGTTGCTGATACGGTATGTACTCTCTACAACAACAACAACAACAAAGTCTTTGATCCCAAATAAGTTAGGGTAGACTATGTAACAACAATCTTACCAATTTTTACACAGGGTTTCCAACCAGGAACTGTGTGGAGTAAGAATGCATCAATCAACTCAGCCATGACAGGGTTATTCCAACGAGGCAGTTCGAGCTGCTCAACCATTTCCATCGACACTGAAATACTGGTGTCCTTCTCCACATCAAGGGGAACTCGACGTTCTTAAACTTACCTACAAGGAATTGAAGAAGAATTCAAATCAAGTCTGTTAAGTCAAATACTAGGTACAGAAGAAATTCTAGTTCAATCCAAATATGACACTTTGATGTTTATAATTACCATTCGGAACAGGGACTTTCAGAAATAACATGACGGGGTTGGAGATGCTCATATTCCCTTTCAATAAAAATTCACCCCTTCAAAACGACAGACTATCAGATTCCTTCCCGTCAACAGAGACCAAAATCGGTTCAACTTCAAGGTCCGGATCTGAATTTTGTGGGACAGATATTTTTCTCGTTTAGATCATCTTTCTAGAGGAAAAGGCTCTTCAAGAGCTCGCTGGCGTGCCCCCAGCCCACCCGTGCTATGGGACCCTCTACCTTGTTGTTGGTTTCATTAATTGAAATCGTGTTGCTGGTTTCATTAATTAAAATCGGGATTTAAGATTCCACCACCAGTTAAAGCCACTTTTCAATCCACCAGCAGCAAGTACCAACGGAGGGCAGCGGCGGCATCTCTCCAAGAAAGGAGCAGCAGAAGGCTAGAGCTGGTGCAGTAGCGACGGTGTAGGGGCATGCAGATCCGAGCAAAGATGACCCAGCGGCGACGAGCGCACCGATCAGGGTAGAGACGAGCAGCGCAACAGGATCCGAGGCGGAGGTGGCACTACACGCCGCCGCTCGGTGGCGGCCGATCCGGCAAGATCGACGCGGAGGAGCAGCAACGACGCAGAGCCGCCAAGAAAGGATCCGGGTGGGAGTCGCGACGGTTATACGCGACGGCGGAGGAACGCACGAAGTAAACAAGATCAATCGCAGAGACACCGAGATTTAACGCGGAAAAACCCTCTCAATGCGAGAGGAAAAACCACCGGCCGCCTAGCAGCAATCTTCACTATATCGGGTGAGATTACAACGCTGGGATTTACAACTCGATTCGATATCCCAAATTGTTTTAGAGGAATTCTGCCGTGCAAACTAATGAATCCTAGTAGCATATAAAAGGTGCAATCTGCCAATGGCAAGGAATATCACAAAAATATGCACCATGATATATCTTAGTTTATCTAGATAAAGCATTAGCATTGTCCAGTGCATGCAGAAATTCACACAAGGCAGCTAAAATCGAGAATCAGTAGGACGTTCATGCATCCAAATCAGCACAAAGCAGCTAAAATCAAGAATCTGTTTGGACGTTCATGCATCCAAATCAGCACAAAGCAGCTAAAATCAAGAATCTGTTAGGACGTTCATGCATCCAAATCAGCAATCTCAGCAAGAAACTAAGCAAAGATTTCACCGAATACTTTTTCCTAACTGTAACATTCCAAAATTGAGATGAAGTACAGTAATGAAGTACACTGCTAATCCAAGTAGTAATCCTGAACAAACTTTCGACATCATCAATGAATCAGGCTGTGTTAGTCTGAACATGCATATACATTGAGACTGAAGCATGATCTCCGGTTCATTGGAAAGTACAATCTGAGTTATGCCTACTGTTGCAGAAATGATGTCTCAGGTCTCTCTGCGTTGCTGATACGGTATGTACTCTCTACAACAACAACAACAACAAAGCTTTTGATCCCAAATAAGTTGGGGTAGGCTATGTACCCCCTACAACAATCTTACCAATTTTTACACAGGGTTTCCAACCAGGAACTGTGTGGAGTAAGAATGCATCAATCAACTCAGCCATGACAGGGTTATTCCAACGAGGCAGTTCGAGCTGCTCAACCATTTCCATCGACACTGAAATACTGGTGTCCTTCTCCACATCAAGGGGAACTCGACGTTCTTAAACTTACCTACAAGGAATTGAAGAAGAATTCAAATCAAGTCTGTTAAGTCAAATACTAGGTACAGAAGAAATTCTAGTTCAATCCAAATATGACACTTTGATGTTTATAATTACCATTCGGAACAGGGACTTTCAGAAATAACATGACGGGGTTGGAGATGCTCATATTCCCTTTCAATAAAAATTCACCCCTTCAAAACGCCAGACTATCAGATTCCTTCCCGTCAACAGAGACCAAAATCGGTTCAACTTCAAGGTCCGGATCTGAATTTTGTGGGACAGATATTGGTTCTTGCACTGAATTAGAGTTTTTCTCGTTTAGATCATCTTTCTAGAGGAAAAGGCTCTTCAAGAGCTCGCTGGCGTGCCTCCAGCCCACCCGTGCTATGGGCCCCTCTACCTTGTTGTTGGTTTCATTAATTGAAATCGTGTTGTTGGTTTCATTAATTAAAATCGGGGGATTTAAGTGTTATGAATATTGTGTGTGTATTAAAGAGCCCCAATGGGCAATATATATAGGGTGTACAAGGATACAGATAAGGAAATATAAAAGACTCCCTATTTTATCTCTAACATATCTCTAACATCCCCCCGGCAAATGCAAAGCGTATGCAATAGCATTGCATTTGGAAAGGGTTGACACTAAAATATGAAAAATCCAAAGTCCGAGTCTTGATAATGTCGTCGTAGCATGCAGCTCTTGGAAAATATGTCGATAAAAGATCTCCTCCTATCCAAGGTCCCGCAACAGTCCATAAAACACAATGTGTAGGAGCAAAATCGACCGCGGCAACATGACGAAGAAGATGATGAAACCGACAAAAAGATAAAATTGTCAAATCGAATAGGAATAGATAGAAGCATGACGACGCAGATCGAAACCCAAGACGACAACGGCGCAGTGCACAAGAAGCGCAATAAATACGCGGTGCACAAGAAGCGTAACAAAGACGCAGAGAGCACAAGAAGCGTAACAAAGACGCGGAGAGCACAAGAAGCGCAACGGATGCACAGTGCAAAAGAAGCGCGACTCAATGCACAAGAAGCGCAACAGAGGCGCAGTGCAGAAGAAGCGCGGCGCAATGCACAAAAAAGTACACCGGAGACGCAGTGCGAAAGAAGCGCAGCGGCCTTAAAAGCGGGACGACGGATCTGCAGCGGTTTGAAGAGAAGAACAGCGGCTGCTGCCATGCAAAAGAAATTCCTATGCTTCTATGACAGATAATAAATTTGTGGACTCGTATGGCATAAACGAACTCTAAAATAAAGTTTGACGGACTTGGATGGACGCAACGGAAGAAAAAATGACCTAAAGGATAGCTACAGTAGATACTAGCAAAACTAGCAGCAGCAAATACTCGATCTCCACCAACAGCACACAGCAGCAAGCACCAACAGAGCTCCTTAGTGTCAACTCTCAAGCAAGACCATCAGCAAAAGATGCAGCAGCAATACTATGTAGTCAGACGAGGTCTCCAACCATCTCCACCGACACCAGCAAAACGAAGGGGAAGTCCTCTGGTGAAAAGGCCTAAAAGACCCATCTTCTTAACAACATCACCAACTTTTCATTCCACCACCAGTTAAAGCCACTTTTCAATCCACCAGCAGCAAGTACCAACGGAGGGCAGCGGCGGCATCACTCCAAGAAAGGAGCAGCAGAAGGCTAGAGCTGGTGCAGTAGCGACGGTGTAGGGGCATGCAGATCCGAGCAAAGATGACCCAGTGGCGACGAGCGGCACCGGATCAGGGTAGAGACGGAGCAGCGGCAACAGGATCCGAGGCGGAGGTGGCACTACACGCCGTCGCTCGGTGGCGGCCGGATCCGGGCAAGATCGATGCGGAGGAGCAGCAACGACGAGAGGCCGCCCAAGAAAGGATCCGGGTGGGAGTCGCAGCTGTTATACGCGACGGCGGAGGAACGACGAAGTAAACAAGATCAATCGCAGAGAGACACGAGATTTAACGTGAAAAACCCTCTCAATGCGAGAGGGAAAAAACCACGGGCGCCAGCTAGCAACAATCTTCACTATATCGGGGTGAGATTACAACGCTGGGGATTTACAACTCTGATTCGATATCCCAAACAGCGGCTTACAGGAAATATATATATCAGGGAAACCCTAATTCGACTAGGATCCATACCGCGGGGCTTCGCCGCACCCCAGCGCCCTCGGGTGCACGGCCTTAGGTCGCCAGACTCCGCTCCGCCCTAAGCCTCGGCGACGCCTCCGCTACGCTCCGTCCAGAAGGTGGCCTAATTGATGTATAGAATTTGGATCACAAATCAACAGCAGCTGCGGGGTGAGCTCGGGCGGAGTCACCAAAACAGAGGCCGCGGCGGGCCCCGCAGGACCACAGGGAGGCGAATCCCGTCGGCATAGCGGCTCCCGAGCGACGAGCGGTGCGCAAGCAACGAAGCAGAGCCGGACGAAGAACCGGCGACGGGGACGATTCCACCGAGTAGAGGTGGCGCGGGTCCTGTCGAAGGAGGAGGTCGAGCAGAGACGACGCCCCCAAAGCCGGATCCGAGACAGAGGATGTGTAGTCGAGCAAAGAGAGGCCGCCCCCGGGAGCGAAAATTGCTCCTCCCGGGGGCAGCGGCGACGGCGGCGGCCGGAGGCTAGGAGGTGGCGGCCACGGTAAACCTTAATTCTAACCTTGGCTCTGATACCATGTCATGAATATTGTGTGTGTATTGAAGAGGTCCAATGGGCAATATATATAGGGTGTACAAGGGTACAGATAAGAAAATATAAAAGACTCTCTATTCTATCTCTAACATTAAGCACCCTTTTAATATATAAAAAAAAGAGCTCGCTTGCAGCAGTCTGTCAGCTACTGAGGCTAACAGCTCTCAATGAAACCTCTTACTTCCGCATCTTTGACCTTGGAGAGAGCAACTGGTTTTATACCCTACAATTATAGCGCCAATCATATAAAACTGATTGAGATTTGCTAGGAAAACCATAAAAGTAGGCAAGTTCTTTGTCGATGAAAGTCCACTTACTTCAGAAATCTTCTTATATGTCTGAACAAAATAACCTTGGCATTATGCTTAGCACGGACGCGGGCGAGCGCTGAGGCGTGGTGCAGGGGCTGCGGCACAAGTGCAGGCGAGCGCTGAGGCGTGGCACAGGGGCCGGTGCGGGCGGGGGCTGAGGCATGGCGCGGGGCTAAGGTTGTGGTGCGGCGCAGGGATGGCGAGGCTGAGGCACGGCGTGAGCCGTGGCGGTGGCACGGCGTGGGGCGGGGGCTGAGACTCGATGCGGCCTGGTGAGCCACCGAGCCAGCACAGCAGGTCAGCTCTCGCCCCGGGTCTTCCAAATCTCTGGTTCCGCCATTGCCTAATCGTATCATAAATCGAAGATATTGATCACAAGAGAGAGAGGCATTATCCAGTTAAGCTCAAGCTGATAGATTCCGATACATTCCATTTCAAAGAAAAAGTTTGCAAAACATTTTCGCTATTATGCTTAGATGTCTTCATTTCCTTCTAAATGAAAGGCCCAAAGGGTCGTCTATACGTGAAACAACAAATTTCAGATAGGATCTATAATCCTACCATGAACTCATTCAGATTTTGTTTGCACATTGTTAGATACTAGTATTATTCATTAAGCACAAAATAAAGTAGAAGTTATATACATAATAAAAAATCGAACAAAGCACAAGGCAGAGAAATTAAATAAAACTTGGACTAATCATCAAATGCGCATGGGTTAACAGGCCCAGGGGCATACATACTCTCTCAAGTTACGAGATGTGAACAACTAGGTAACAATGTTTACTGTTCTCTTCTTCTTTTCAACCCACGAGGCGTAGAACTTGAGAATGTGCTTGTGCTGGAGCGATTTCAACAGGTTGATCTCTGTATTAAGATGCTGCAATTCTTTCATAGAGCCCATGATACGGTTGTTTATTTCCACTTTGCCTCATGCCACCACAATGCCATCCACCGAATCAAAGGCTGTGTAGCTGTCAGTTGTCACCAAATTACGTTAAGGAACACAATGGCAACACTTATTTCTTTGTAAAGTGACAATTAGCAATGCGACTGCTCACGCTCTAGTCACTGCTTGGAATGAAGAAATTATACAGGATTTTTGGAGGAACTGTACTTGTTCCTACAAAATTCTAGTGAAATTTATGCGAAATTCATATACTCCAAACAAGAAAATTCCCAGTGACATTTATGTGGAAGCTCTAAACAAGCCCTTGAGTATCCAATTTGAGTTATTGATTAGTCATAGCTTCAACTTGTAATAATAATTAGAGAATAACAACCAGCTGGATATTGCAGCGAAAGTTCATGAGAGCACAAGAGGCTATGCACGAAAAATAAACAATTGCGTGGCTCTTACCAAAATCAAAAGGGACAAGAAAATTAGAAGAGAGTCATAAAGAAAAAAAATATTACAAGAGAGAGATGGAAGCATACACGGTTTTGAAGGATCCTGAATTCAAAATATCGTTGTACTGCACATGCAAGAAACCGAAGAGAAAAAATAACCCTTTCGCACAAATTTGCAATGTTCTATTAATAGTTACTCAAGAAGCGCTTCCATCTAGTCATCAAGAACAAGATTGATGGGATTAATTTGAAGTTCTTAACTACTACGTACAGAAATAACAAGAAACAACTCGAGAGGCAGATTGTGTACGCATGCACCTGGAAGTAGCGCCTGGTTGGGTCGACCTCGGCAACATTGGGGTCGTCTTTGTCGGGCAGCTCCAGCTTCTCTTCGGTGTCATCCGGGTTGGGAGGCATGGCCGACTCTTCCTCTTCGCTGATACGGATGTCGACTCAGCCACTATGGATTATTTATGCTCGGATGGATTATATGCTCGTAACTTAGTTGTAACCTATTACTAATGGATTAAATAAAGGATACATGTATCCATATCAGATCACAAATCAAAGGGAAGACAAAAGGAAATGAGATAAGGATCGCAAAGAGATTAAGAACAACGATCTTTTTTTTACCTCACGTACGTACGACAATTGTGAGAAAACCAACGGTCCCTGAATTATTAGCACTTGTGAATTGTGATCCAAAGGGTTGCCAGGATCATATCTTATGAGGCGAATTATTTCGATCCTAATCAGGGAAATTTAGATATATGACACATTAAAGTTTTCAATTCTGATATATGCCACAACAAAGTGACGATTTAGAAATGATATCACCGCAGAGCGGCCGTATTTACTCTCATATGTGTATTTCACATGTATCAGACAGAGATGGTCTAATCTTCTACCTTGTCACCTCTAGTAGCAGTGGCGGGCCCAGAACTTTATCAATGGGCCGGGTTCGAAACAAAATATTATAATATTTTTAAAATATAGGTTAATACTATTTTAGTTCTTTTTAAGTGACATTTTAGAATCTGTGCAATCAAAAATTCTAAAATTTGACTATTAGTATATTTACAATGATCTAGATTGATATTTTCATTAAAAGTTTTTCATAAAATTGTTATTTTTATTTATACTAGTATAGAATTATAATGTTGTACCTTGAAAATTTAATAGTGCTATTTGAAATAGAAATTAGAGGGAGTAACATGCTAAGTATTTAGACGGCCCAACTAACATACCTACTTAAAAAATAATATATTTTATTTGAGTACAACTCTATTACAAGTCACTATCTTTTAAAATAGATATCTAGCTCTCACTCTTCTCTTTTCTTATGATCTATCTTAGCATAACTGCATATGAGAAATGTGTTATTTTGCTTGTATATATAGACTATTATAACCATTAATTCATGACAATAGACATACTCTAATTCATTGAAAGAAAATATCTAAAGCACTTAGATATTTCTAAGAATTTCTGAATTTTTAAATAGGATAATCTAGAATCTTCTCATGAAATTATCTCCCTTCTGATCCTTGAGAAACTTGATGGGTGCATACACATTGTAGGTAATATCATTAACATGATATGGTACATGCTATCATTTTCCATAACAAAAAAAAGATAAAAAAAAGAATACAGTTAGAAATTGTGTAATGGAACTAATTAATCATAAATAGAGATAAGAAGAGAAATTAGCACACACTATGTAGAAAACAATTTGAGAAATATCGTTTATCTTAATCAATCGCCAAAACATCAAATCTGCAATTTTTGAAAGAAGACGTAGAAAAGATATATAATATATGTATTCCTTTCTCAGGCTCTTAATGCGGTGGTACAAGGATTTCGATATTGCTATGTCCAAATGTGTGCTTATGTGTGTTTCCATAAACTTATGAGCTAGACCCTAATATATAGGTAAACAATATAGAAACATAATTATCTAACTAAATTAACTATAGGATGTTTGTTTATCTTTGTAGAGTAGTGAGGACAAATATTTTATCTATATAGTTTTATGAGTTGCTGTGCAAAGAAGTATATAGATGAAATTGTAGGGTGAGATGTTACTCTATTTGATAACAAAAAAACTTATTACTCTATAATTTAAGCGGAATTACTACATAACACTCAACTAAAAATTTAAGAAAATCACTCAATTTTCTCATCATTTAATTTGCACCCACAATCCATGCTCTGGCCGAGAGGTCTTTGACTTCTCCAACGGCCATGGTAAGGTTAGAGTTAGGATTCACCCATTTAGGTTTTAGGTTCACCAGAATCCACAACTATATAGGGAGGAGAGCAGCGATGGATCAACGTTGGGCGACAAGGCAACGGTGACTCCACTGGCCATGGGTATATAGGAGGACGGCAGACAATGTCAAGGGGAGAGGGGTGATTGTGAGTAGTGAGTTAGGTCTTGAGGAGGTGGTGGGTGGTGGGGACTAGGGCTGGAAAAATAGCTCGAGGCTCGTGGCTCGACTCGGGCTCGTCACGGCTCGGCTCGGGCTCGGCTCGTGAATTTTCGAGCCGAGCCGAGCCCACCTTTTGGCTCGGTGAAAATTCGAGCCAAGCTCGAGCCGCTCGCGAGCCGGCTTGCGAGCCAAACGAGCCAGCGACCCCACTTGAAAATTGAAATCCCCAGCCCAGGCTGCCCAGCCCACTGACTCGGCCATGTGCCCACGTCCCTAGCCCAGCCCACTAACCCCTAACCCTACAGCTTTTCCAGCCCTAGTCCCCATCCACCCCGAGGTCCCCGATTCCCCAATCCCCTCCTCATCCTGATCCCCTTTCCCCTCCTCGTCCGCCACATCTCCTCGGCTCCTCCGCCTCCGGTGCTCCCTTCTCGTCGTAAATGCCGTCTTCATGGGGACGGCAAGATGGCGCCGAGCTTCCCAAGTAGCGTCCTCCTCCTCTTCTTGGTGCCTTCCTCGCCGCTCCCCGCCTTCCTCGCCGCTCCCTGCCTTCCTTGCCGCGGCATCCGCGGGGCCCGACCCGCCACGCGCCGCGCTCATCATCGGCGGTGGCCTGGTCCGTGTGGACAGGGCCTTCCTCGACGCCGTTCTGACCCTTGGCTGCGTCGTCACCACTGGCACCAGCGTTGTCCACATCGACCTCCGAGTGCGAAGCGCGCGGCGTCGTCGTCGTCCTCCCTTCGCTGGCCTCCGCCCTCCGCCAACCTCCTTGCCTTCACATGGGGGGCAGCAGCCAGGCCCTCCTCCCGTCCTGGCCTTCAACCAGGAGTCCAGGGCTCCAGGCCATCATCGAGGGCTCCAGCCTCCAGCCTGGACCACTACAAGCGCGTCCTTCGTCTCTGAGATCCCGGATCCGCGCAGCACCGCTCGACGAGGCCGCCGAGGAGGAGGCCCTCTCCTTTTTCTGCTTTGGATTGTTTTTTTAAGTGTAATGTTTCGTTGATCTTGGATTCCATACATCGACTCAGCAGGTTCATGATTTGTGTATATGTGTAGTTGATGATGTTGATCCTGATTCCCGCTCGATGTTCTTGTATTGATTTGTTGTTGTCGTTCTTTGGAAAAGATCAACTAGTAGAGTTTGTTCGACAGATGCATCACCATTCACCGAGCCACCGCGAGCTTTACGGTTGTCGGTGTTTGGCTCGCGAGCCCTTGCGAGCCGGCTCGAGCCTACTCACGAGCCGAGCCGAAGCCTCACCGGCTCGCTTCCAAACGAGCCGAGCCGAAGCCATCGTTCATCCGAGCGAACGAACGGCTCGAGCCGCTGGCTCGGCTGCGTTCCACCTAGTGGGGACGATGAATGCAGCGGTGGGGAGGTGGCGGAGAGGCAGAGAAAGAGATTGTTGTGACTTATGCTAGGATGGAGATGGTCATAATAAGAGCAAGTGCATAGAAAATCCAACTATTTTTTAACGATCAATGGCCAGCCATTATCTCATTTAAGAAGGGAAGTACAATATTTTTCTACCATATCATATCTTTCTTGTGCCTTTCTTGTCCTGATTCACCATGCATCGCTCGCAGTGGCGCCCCTCCCCCAAAATATGGCGACCGATACATTCCTCCGCCTCTTCTCTTCGTTTCCATCGTTCGCCAGATCGAGCGACGATTACGTTCTCTGAAAGCGACTCTTTGCTTCCACCGTTCGCCAGATCTGGTACCCCTTCTTCGACGGGCAGCGTGGTGAGTTCTTCTCGTCCTCTTCTCCTCCTTTTCCTTCATTTCCACCATGAGCTCCAACCAGAGATCCCACGTCAACATCCTCGTGCGGTACCTTTTCTTTGTTGTGATCAATCTCATCCAAATATTTCTTTCTCGGATGGATACTCCAATCCATGTAGTTTGTTATGTGGTGGTGTACTAATAGCGGTATATTTTTCAAAAAAATTAGGGGTTCAGCTGAACCCCCCATGCCCTACGTTAGGTCCGCCCCTATCTAGTAGTCTTCTAGCTCGAGACACACTACTCGTAGCTCTCTTACTAGCTCGTTGACTCCTCCCATGATGCGCCTCCACCTCGCGAACGTGCACTTTGCCTTCGCTGTCGCACGGCCCCATGCGCCTCCTCGACGCCCACACCAGGGGCTAGCACTTAACGACCTCTCCACCATAGCCGCCCCATGCAACTCCCGCGCTCTAGCCCCACTCCAGAGTCACCCACCTCAACCACACCCTTGCCTCCGGCATCGGCCCAAAGTTCGATCTCCCAAATGCTATCCAAGCCTAGCGACCTTCCTCCCACTACCCAACACCGTCTCTGTTGCCGCTGCCATGGTCGACGTGTTTTGTGGATTGACATTGTTGGTGGTGAGGTGGTGAGAGGATCGTAGCGAACTAAGGGGATGAGAGGAGGATAAGTGTGTTGGGTTGGGGGACAAGAAATTGTGTGCTAGGAAAGATGGTAGGGGCATATATATAATTGTCCAATATGGGGCAAATCCGTACTAGGGTGGTATTTCTTTTAAAGATGCGGCTACTATGTAGTGGCATATTTTTAGGCCATCATTTTGACTGCCATATATTTAAATTTCCCATAAAACAATGGTCAAAGTTTTATTGTCTTTAAAAAAACTTTTCAAGGTACAACCCTACCATAATCTTATCGGGATCTATGATCCTTACCTATCCTTACCTTACAAGCCCGAATATTATGTCTTAGAACCTCAATCCTGACCAGGGATCAAAATCCCAGTCAGTAACTGTCGGTAACCGGTTTTACCAGTGGGACCAAGTGAACAGTAACCAGCCAAAAAATTTCATATTTGAATTTGAATTTTTGACTACGCAATGCACTTCCTATGTTGGTTTAGGCCTTTTTTTATGCTAGACTACATATTATATGAGCTAAATATGCACTTTCTATGTTCTGTTTCATCAAATATCTATTATTTATGATCTCTTAAGCTTCAATGGATTGATGTTTGTTTCAAAAACAAAAGTCTCTGGTCTTTTACAAATTTATATGTATGACATTAGTACTCTATATATTTTGTTTCCTTTGGATTTGGTATTATACTTAACAAAATAGTTCATGCAATCTAGTTATTCATTTTACATCTTTACTCTATATGCATGTAGTTTAGATTAACAGACACATATAATCAAATATGTTCTTGAGTCTCAATTCTCAAAAGCTACTTTCTTAATTTTTTGAACTAATCTGGACTGTCCACGCTGCAGTTGATTGGTTTTTCTTTTGTTGCAACACCCATGTAGACTTGGTAAAAGGTTAGTGGTTGAAGTCATTGAGCAATGCTATTCAAAGTTCTTTTGAAAACATGACACTTGTTTCTAAGCTAATCATTCATCAGGTTTTCCGGTTTTGGGTCCGGTTTTCTAGTTTTTCAGACCGGTTTTTCCGGTAACCGATCCTGTAACCAGTTTTCAAAAACTGATGTCCAAAATTCAGATTTTGAATTTCATCCGGGATTTCCGGTAACCGGCCGGTTACCGGTCCCGCTCGCCGGCTGGGATTTCCTCCGGTACCGGGTTTTCTATCCTCGATCCTGACAACCTTCGCTCCAATAGTCTATTTAAAAATATTAAAGAAGTCATGGCTCTAAAACAAAGTCTTGACAACTAGATCTGTTCAGTACTAGTAAAAATAATGATGGGAAACAACCCCAAATTAATATGCTCGAAGAAAAAAAAATAAACAAAAATACTTCAGTTTGACGGTGGTAATAGAAAGCTTCTTCAGACGAGGAAGACGAGATCTCCTATACCTGCCTGACTTGCAGTTGACATCCTATACTACTAGTATTAACCTTTTTGGTATTGGCTTTAGTCAATCAGTCATCTGATTTGACTTTGCAGGCCACAATTTTGTCAATTCAAAGCCTCCCATTTGGAATTTGTATGGTCATTTTTTTTACCTCCCTGCAATCTTCACCAGCACTAAAATTTTCCATGGTCCTGATAATATATCCTGATTAAGACCAAGATTTAGTTCATATTAATACAAGAAGCAATTAAGATGAAGTCCTTCTTTCAAAGGAAAAAGAACCTAGATTTTGGTCACTTGGGGAAATTTCTTGCTAGCTAGCAAGAGGGCAGCCTCATATCATACGTGCACTTGTGATGGCTGGATTATTGCCACAACAGGTGGCTACTGGTGAGCAACACAAGATTGGTGAAGAGAGATCCACCATGAGCAATGGAGAAATGACCCCTGCCTAAATCTTTAGAAATGCAAGTCACCCTCATGGACACCAACAACCCATTACTGACGTCTGGAATCTGAATTCAACAGGCAAAAGAAGGCCACTACAAAATGTGGTAATACCCAACTCAGCTGTAACTTCCACAGTTTAATTTTTTCTTTCTTTCTCACCAACCCAAACACACTCACAAGTCACAACTTCTATATAAACTTACCCAAACCATGCATGATGCAAACCACAGATCAAGCCAACATGGCGTCAAGAGCAACTTCTACTCATGTGGAAGTTGTCATCAAGATGTCATACCTCGTGGCCTTCGCCATTGCGTTGCTCTCGCCTTGCTGCCTCGCCTCCTCAAGGTCACTCTTGATCTCCTCCTATGCCGACGCACCGGAAAGCGGCCAGGCCGCCGCGCCGGGGCTGTCCCCGGCGTTCATCACACAGCCGCCATTGCTGGAACCGGCCGTGCTCGAACCGCCAACTGCGGCTGCGGCTGCGCCGGCGCAACCGCGGCAGCCAACCGTTGTCGCCGAAGCACCGCCGCCGTTGAAGGACAGCGGCCATGTGAAGAGCAAGCACCACGAGAAGGCACCACCACCACCCAAGCACCACGAGAAGGCGCCGCCCAAGCACCACGGGCACGGCCACCGCGCTCCTCCGGCTGACCTTTCTCCGCCAGCGCCACCGCCAGAGTCGTACGACGGCCAGCCCCCAGCGGCGCCGGCGCCCAGCCAGGATGATCCGACATGGCCGTTCCCGCGTGGCCACGTCCGGGCAACCAGTGGCCGCCGCTGCCGCCGTTCCACCCACCGCCAATCCCGGCATGGCCGCACCCAGGGAACAAGTGGCCGCCGCTGCCGCCGTTCCATCCGCCGCCGACACCCGCGTGGCCGAATCCAGGCAACAAGTGGCCACCACTTCCTCCGTTCCACCCCCCGCCGATCCCGGCGTGGCCGCACCCCGGTAACAAGTGGCCGCCACTCCCGTTCCACCCACCACCATTCCCGGCATGGCCACAGCCCGAACCAGGCAAGCAGTGGCCGCCACTGCCCCCGTTCCACCCGCCATCGATGCCGGCATGGCCGCATCAAGGGGGCAACCAGTGGCCGCCGGTCCCGTCCTTCCACGGCAACGAGGTCGTCCCAGCGACGACGCAGAACCCCAAGGAAGAAGGGCGCGCGTCCACGCTCCCCCCGCACAACTGATCGATGCATGCATGCAGACTTGCACGCCTTCAAGGAAGCAAACTAAAGCTTCATTAATTGCTAGATTTACACATTAGTAACTACTCCGACGAGAGGAATGAATAAATTTGTTTCGTTAGGAGAGATTATACCGGTGGTAGCAAGGTGATTGACATTTGATCTGCCCGACGAGGCCATGATGATATGAATAAAGCAATTTGACAACTACTTAAGCTTGCTTCTTGTGGTGTGATGGCCTAATCCCTAATCGCCAGATCGAGTAATAGAGATGATACTACTAGCCTGTTGATACTCGATACGTACGGGGAAAACTAGTAAGAAGGTTTGAAGAACAGAAGCAGCGACCATGACTGATTGACTGAGGTTATACTTTAGTTAGTAGTGTGTGTTTTGGGGAGAGAGAGAGAGAGAGAGAGGAGGCAAAAATTAACCTGACCGTCTCGTTATGGTCCGAGAGATGACTTTGTTCCGACAAGATTTTTGGGCCTCATTGTTACTGTGAAACGAGCGAAAGAAATAAGAGTTTTTTTAACCATTTTTAAAAATATTTTAAATATAACGTCTCCTTAACTTTATTTCTAATTCTGACCATTTGATCAAGTCATAACCCGTGGCGTGACCAAACTGTACTGCCACGCCACCGACCGCGTGTGGTCAAACCTACCATGATAGCCCTTCGAGTCAACACACGTCTATTTTTGTGCTAAGTCCTATCATGACAAGAGAAGTGGTATGACAACACTCGTTTGCCACGCCGAGGTCCGTGGCGTGACAATATGCTTTTGCTACGCTAGGCGTGGCCAAATGGGTCCGAATTGAAAATAAAGTTAGGAGATGTTATCTTTAAATTATTTTTAAAAAATAAATTAAACAATAAAAAATCAAGAAATAAACAGCAGAAGAGCTACCGCTTTTCATTGAAGAAGAAAGCTGTGAAAGCCAGGCAAAAAAAAAAAAGTACAAGCAAACACAAATTGAAAACTCGCCGGTTTGGCTCATTTCCATAGCTCCTAGGACCTTGTTTGGTGGAGCTCCAGATTCTTATTTTGCAGATACTGCTAAAGATTTTCTAATAATCAACTTCTCTGAGAATTTGGAGCTGTCTTTCGAAAGCGTTTGACTGCTAGGTTAACTCCAAAAATCATAAGAGAGATGATTAGAGGCAAATAAACCATGCTATCCCTAGTTGTAGTACTTCAATTGTATTTGAGTCATACTCCTTCAGTGCAGCTCCATAATATCCAAACGAGAAGTTAGAAATAGGAGTTGTACCAAACAGACTCTAAACACCTCGATGTTGTGTTATTTCTTAGTGTTGCTACCAGTACCACGCACCGTGGATGCCCTAACTAGTGCTCTCTTCCCCTCACACGTGCAACGCTACGATTTCTCACTGTCGCTGGTTCCTACCGATCTATGCACGAACACGTGCATACACACACATATACGGTGATCAGCAGAGGCGGAGGAAAGGGGGATTGGCAGGGCCAAGGCTCTCCCTATGATCTAAACTTTTCCACTAAATTTATTTATTATCTATAGAATTTTATCTATATTCTTATTATTTGGTTTCCTTATAGAATGTAATTTTACTGTATAGCTTGTTTAGCTCTTCTTATTTCCAATTCCTAGCTCCGCAACTGGACTGATTAAACCATGAAGGATTTTCTTATAATCTGTATTCCTATATTTTTTAGGTAATGGAAGAAAACTCTCCCGACTTCTGCATCAAGGGTGCACACACCTAATTTATTATTAAGTTTAAAGCTCTATAGTAGCCAAACTGTTAAAAATAGCATGAAATCTTACAAGCAAAAAATGATTAAAATCTAAACTCAATCAATACAAATTCTGTGACTAAACCTTCACCTATAGTCCGCAGATACATGGACTTGTTGGCCAGCCATTCCATGTTCTTTGCACTGTGTAATTAATGCGAAAGCAGACTTAAGTGCTTTCTTGTGACAATGTGAGACCAGCTAGCCAAATACGTTGTACTACTACCTACCATTCCTCTGCTTCATGCTGCACACATGCACGCACAAGCCTTCATGCTTTCTACCCACACACACAATCATACACACTCACCTGCTCACACAAACATGCCTATACACTATGCAATGGCCAGGTTGATTTGGTGATCACGCTGGCATAGTAATATTTTATTTGGTGGAAGGATTCAACTAATCATGGTAAATACTGTCATCCCATTTCTAATATTTCTTGTGTGTATGTACACAACCATGAAACTAAGCCTACGAATAATCTAGTGATTAAGGTAAAGAAGACTATTAAACTTTAACACACATAATGATTTCGGAATTTGGGCACCTTTTATTGGCTTTACTAGTTATACTACAATGAATGTATGATTTTGATAGTGTAGCATACGAAAATATGTTATGCAAGTTTGTGGTTGGTACAATTGTAACACCCCGGTCTAACATAGAGCCCGGAATGCCACTAAACTAAACTATCTAATAAATTGAACCACAATTAAACCTAAATCACAGCAAGCATCACGAAGATAAAACCCGTCCACGGGTCACCATAACACAGGCATAACGATATGGTAATCATAGATAATTAATTTCTAGAAAACATGACAAGATAATAAACCAAGAACAACACAAAACCAATCGAACCAAACTATTGTATGAATAATCAAATCCAACCTATCAACTAAGGCTAAGTAATACTATCAAGTCCTAATTATAAATCATCATACTAATAAAGCGTCTCATAACCAATGTTTCAAGTATTTGAATGTACGACATGGTTCCAAGTGCGCTAGCCCTTCCCAAGTGAAACATCGTCAACGGTTACCTAAAAACAACAATAGAGCGAGGGTGAGTCTACGACTCAGCAAACACAATAATAAACAATGAACAATGATTAATCAATTGTAAACAATATCATCATCAACATCAATTTTTTATTTTTGTTTATTCTCATACTCAATCATCAAATTCTCTTTTCATTAAATACAAGATATCCCTACGCTACATGCAACTCCTTTCGTGTATATCGGTATAGCGTAAGTGACCACTCACGATAATATTCACTCTCAAACCCATCCTCCAAAAGGATCGGGGACCTCCTTCACTCCCGTGGAGTCTCTACCAACAAGGTAGATAAGTGATCACCATGATCACCTTTTCTTCATGCAATGATGCTTATGAATACTCAATTTAACAGAAGTTCATCAATAATTCTGTCATTCAGCATTCTTGAATTATCAATACAATTAATATCATGACCGTTCATATTGTTTGCAATTAAATAAGATAAAAGCAAAATAATATAATGGTAATGAGTGATAAAGAATACAGTGATCCACCATGGATCACTGTCTACCATGCACTTGCCTCTTTATTCCCTTAGAGCCGAATAGCGAGGCGACGATATAGCACTAAAGACCACACTCCCTAGACAAACAATTCAAAACACATATTAAAATCATAATATCACAGCACCTATACTTTACACTTATTGTCATCGCACGTCTACGCCAAATCGACTCAATTAACCCAAAATCACCGGACAAACTACTCGCTGTCACAGTAGTAAAACGGCTCTAACTTATACATCTGAACTCCAAATCTTGATATCCACTACTTTCTAGAATCGTCATGAAAAATCCTACAACTTCCTAGTTTATGATAAACTTATGATTCTACCATTTTTTGCCCCGTTTCCTTTCCCGAAGAACGTCCCAGAATCTGTCAGGACATTCCGCTTCACGATTTTATATCTTTAATTCTAAAAGTTGAAAATATATGAACGATACCAGTTCTAGAAACAACTCAAAATTTTATAAATAATTCAAGTTATCACCATAATTTAATTTTACCATCTACTAAATAAAACTGATCCATCTTCACAACATTTGCCAGTTACGCTCAAATTCTGGATAGCAACCTTCCCGAAACCGTAACTTTTTGCTCGCTGCTCCGATTCTAATAATCCAGATCTTCCTAAATAGTTAATGAGATTATCTAACTTTTCTTCTAATTAGACCGACCTTTGAATCCGAGCCTAAGTACTCAAAATTTGTATTCATTTCAAATGATTTAGTTGATGTGTTTTATTTCCAGGTACTTAGTGCAGTCTGATTATCTTGCGATACAGTTATTGCCCCCTTAGTCCAGCTTTTGTATGACTCTTCTACTTCAGTCCAGGTAATGTGAATCATGCAATCTTCAATGGCATTTTTCTGAGCTGGAGTTTTTTTGGATGGTGCAGTGCAGCTGTACTTCCAAGTGTCTTGCTTCTTCTAGAGGGCTGGTCAAGTTTTGAACTGTGTGGGTTTTATAAAAGAAAATTGGATTTTCAGTGCATGGGGGTGTTAACTTATCTATTTGCATGCAAATCTTGAAGCATGTTATCACTGCGGTTTTACCTTCTTCGCACCCATTCTTTTGCTTCTACTTGAAACTCTCAAAATGCCCTGCATAACTAATATTTTTGTTCTAAAACTACAAAATGACATATCATTGTAAGTAGTCAATTGCATAAGAACGATTAAAAAGGTAACATATTTACATAGGAGGCACTTTTTTGATAATATTGTACCCCCTTACCATTTCCTGGCTTCATTTTGGAGCAACCCTTTTTGTCACTAAAGTGACACTAAATTTTGTGTTAATTAGCTATATTGTGATTGTGAAACATCAGTACTTTAGGTCTGCCACCAGGACTTGATAAAGTGCACATTCACTTATCTTTGTCACAGGTTGCTGCCCTTGGTGCTATTTGCAATATTGCTGTGAATTTAACACTCAGGAAATCGGTTCTTCTTCATTTTGGGGTTGTCTCCTTACTTGTTCATTTATCCAAGTCTATGGATCCAACATTGAGGCTAAAATCTGTATGGGCTCTTAGAAATATTATGTTCCTTCTGAATCCAAAGGATAAAGACTTCATTCTGAAAGAGCTGACCTAATCTACACTTTCAAGCCTCATATGTGGTAAGTGTAAATGCCGAGCTGTGATATTAATTAGGGAACTGCTAAATTAGTCTCACTGCTAATTGCAAAATGTCCTGCAGATTCTGAACATTTTGTTCAGGAACAGACCTTGGCACTAGTGCACAATCTTGTTGATGGATATGTGGACTCTTTTAATTATGTCATTAGTCAAGATGGCGTGGTTTTAAAATGCTATTTCAAGACAACTGAACAATGCATCTGCCCCGGGAGTGTGCATCCAGGTCTGTTTTCCTCAAGCTTCCACATGCAGTTTTCAAACTTTGGAGGCGAACAAAGAACATATTTTCTGACGGAACTATATAAATTTGTATCTCATTTTTTGATATTTAGGGACATATGCACTTCTTACATGGGATATTATTTTATAAAATAATGCAAAGATCATTGTATAATAAAACAATTGATCTTTCTGTTTCTTCTCTTCAGGGTATGTTTGTGCTTGCAAATATTGCAGCTGGGAGCGAATTAAACAAGGAAGCTGTAATGGATGTTCTTGTTCCTCACCGGGCAGATCGTATCAAACCATCTTTTGTTGTTAACTTTTTGCAGAGCAAAGATAAATCATTGAGAGTTGCAACTTGCAACCTTGTGGTGTATTATGAACTTGATTTACCCAAAATGCGAGGCCTCATCTGCTCGAGTTGTCAGACTCCAAAATGCTGGGGTAATTTCACAAGTAAAAAGCATGATAAATGACTACTGCTTGGATTGCAAGGCACTACGTTCTCTTCCTAGATAAAGTGATCTTGAGATAATGCATATTATAATGAGTGTCACAACCACTTCGTTACCGCTATTTAGCTGTTAATGTTCCATCCATCCTTACTTGTGCTTCTGTCACATTGGCCTGTATGAGTACTTACACGTTGCTGGCTAAATTTGGAGCCTTATGTACCTTAGTTCAATGTTGTCAACTAAATTGTATTCTTGATTGTGCTACAAACAGAGTGTCCTTTACCAGTTTACCCTTCCTATTAGCAAGCATTTGACATAAGCAGAGATTCACTCTTATATTTTATAAGAAAATGATTCGTCAAAAGTTACTCCTGCAATTTGATTTGCAAGTAACCTCTCAAACGGTTTTAGCTATAAGAATCTTAATTGAACCAACAAAACAGAAAAAAGATGATAAGCATGGTGGTAGTTGGCCAAAAGAAAAAAAAAGACATATTAGGCAAAAAGAAATTGGATGCGCTTCACATCCCAATACGTGCCATGAAATTGCGAACCATGAGCATAAGTTGAAAGCTCTTGCTGATCTCTTCTCATCGTCTCGAGCTTATCGCTGTATTTTTTTCTCCATGAGAACTCGATGACTGATTTCTGCTGCGGATAGGCAAGTAACTTGTTGTAGCCATGCCATCTTGAGAACCTGAGCTGCTTGCTTCCAATCTGAAGGTTTTAGGCACCAGCTCCAGAGACTTCAGCATCGCTGTGATGTCCTCCCTCCTGAAAGCTGGCTTCCAGTTCGAGCTGACACCCACGGCGTGCCCCAGCCCATGTTCAATGTTGTTTCTATTGTACCCCATTACTTCCTCTCCTGGTCAGAAGGGTTCTGGTTGTAGTTGATGCCATTCAAAAAACACAAAAATGATTAGACTGTATAAGGAATTGCCCGTCCCAGGGAAAGATTAGATTGTTGAGAACATGCTGCAAAGCAAGGAAATCTGAACGTTACAATATTTCCCACACAAAATGAAACTCTACATCCTCTTGTAAAGTTCAATCATGTTGAACAATGGAACCAAAGATGGGTGATATTGTATCACGTTAGCCATGAAAAGTGAATTGTTCTCCATGAGAGATAGCAGTGCCTCCACCAAGTCATGTATGTAGAACCCATTGAGAATACACAGTCTGAACGCACGGAACAAGCGGGTGTGACGCAGGGGCCAAGGATGCGGCACAATTTGGGCATCACAACAGAGGTGCAACACACTCTGTAATAGAGTTGCCGACGGTAACATGTCGACTGAGCCTATGGATGGCTACGATAATATGATTTTTTTTATCCATAGTAATGCACGGACATTAAATGTAACAAAAATGTAATGTTGAGATAGAAACAATTGAGTTGAAATGCAAAATATTTGTGGTTCTAGACTTCTACTATGTTTTTTTTATTCCATAGCAATGCATGAGCGATGAAAGTCTACCATGAACAGAAATCTGCGAGGCCTAACCTCTATTCTAGTTCAATCTACCAATTAGATTAGCGTTGACCTGGTCACGCCTAGTTCAATCAAACGTGCCACCATGGTCTGATGTGGCACGGCATGTCAGAGTCATGAGGTTTGGCGTCGAGATATTAAACCTTGGCGTCATTTTTCTGGCGCCGAAAAAATGATCATTTTTGCAATTAGTTTTCAAGAGAGACAATTTTTGAAATCAAAATAAAAAAAAGGCAAAATAGCAACAAAAAAGAAAACCCTCCGGATGTGTTACTGTCAGAAAAGGTCAGTCAGAAGCTCTCAGCCTCTTGGACTGATGAACAAAAAAATTCTACGTTAAGATAATCCATCGGTACACATGCCATTCTCACGCCAAGTGTTGTAGAGGTTGTATTTCTCGAGTGGTATGGATAATCGGCACGCGTGTGTTTTTTATAGGAGGAAATCGGCAAACATTTGCCGTAGTGACAAGTGGTAGTACTAACCATAGAAAAAAAATGCGTTGATACTAACATCTAGAGAACGTGGTCTCCTACCAACTTGGACACTCATCAAATGTTAATTCCTTGCAGAGGTACACTTGTCCACCCACCGTACATTCTCTCCTCTGATGTTCAATTTTTTACTTCGAATGAATGTGTCTTCTACAGCATCTATTAATCACAACGCGATTCTCCTTTTTTTTTTATTATTATTATTACTATTTAACGTAACACGGAGAAGGAACTACGTGACTTAGTAATAAAACAGGAAAAATCACCTCAATTTGAGCCGAAGGATGACTCGAGCTCAGCGGCGAATCTAGAAAGAAAAATGAGGATGAGTTTAAAATCTCATTGATTGGGAAGTACTATTTGAATTACTTATGCAATAATTATGTCAAGTTTGTTTCTCTATTTTTGCAAACCTATGAATTAATTGCTAATTGAATATATACCACATTATATCAAACTTTCTAATAAATTGGTAATTGAACAAGAGTATTTACCAAATACCAGCACAGGCACATATTAGATCTTCAGGCGTTCAGCAGCCCACCTTCACGGGACCACAGCTCCAAACAGCCTCTAGCCATTTGCCCTCTGGTTGTCGGTGTCGTTGACGCCCAAATCGCCCAAAGGCCCCAAATTGCTTCCTCTCCTCAAGACTCTCAGAGGTCAGAGCAGATCAGCACTTCCACGGTTCCTCCTTGGCCACACCTAAATCGCCCCCAAATCAGCTGGCTCCTGAGTCTTGCCATCGCCCATCGGTCCTGCCCCAGTGCCCCTTGCCTCCTCCTCCTCCACTGGGCTCCCAGCTCCAGCTCCCACATCCGACCACCCCACGCACGCGGCAAACGTGCCGCCCACGGACCTGCTCGGTGGCTCCCTCGTCTCCTCCGGGCTCCCCCCCCTCACGCAAGCTGCCTCGGCCTTCCTCCTCCAGCTCGGCGGCGACGCAGTGTTGCGGACCGCGGTGGGCCAGTGGCTCCCCACCCCAACGGCCAGCTCCCTCTAGCCTCAGCCCTTAGGAGTCACCGAGTCAGGTCAGGTGTGCGCAATGTTTCTCCTCCTCGATTGATTGGGGAAGGGGAATTGATTGGGGAATTTTTGGAACGGAAACATGGGAATATGGTGCTGAGGTGGGACTGCCATGTGGGACCGGTGGGAAACATAAGTTGGGCATGGGCTTTGGCAAGGCAAGGCCCAGATCGAATAAGTTTTTGTGCCCGTGGGTTGCTCTACTAATCTTCTTCTTGCTTCTTGTTTGACGCAACCGCTAGCCATGGTAGCCGGAGGCTTCAGCCGTAACAAGCCCCCGTTGGATTGGCCTCTGCTGCTCAGGTGGTTGAATTGTACAAGTGTATAACTACGCCTACAGTCAGCTCAGTTTTTTTTTTACTATTTAGGAAACCAGATCGACAGCAATAGATAACCGCAAGCTTTTTATTACTGGTGCTATGGCAGAGTTTGATGGAAGCATGGGCTGGGTTACTGGCTCAGTAGTCAGAACCGAAGTGACATGATGATCAATAGTTGCCGATTGATTAATAATAGTGGCAAGAAGAATCTTGCTGTTGGCCAATCTTTCTTTTCTCCTTTTAACATCAGTTTTTCAAATGGAAAATCCTGCAACTTTCAGAAAATCATCAAGTTCGCATGCTCTTTTGCTGATTTTTTTTATTATTATTTAAAATCTTCTTAGTTTATTTTTATTAAAAACATATTGTACAATTTATTTTCAAATCTGACTCTTTTGGTATGTTATCGCGACAAATAACATTGCTACGCTATGACGTAAGTCCAACGCCGAGCTAAAAATGCATAATTTTATAGCGTGACAAAACAACACTACCACGCCATCACCAGTAAAGTGGCAGGGTTTGACCACACCAAAATCGATGGCGTGGCAGCGTGTATTTGCATGCCACGGGCTATGGTATGGCTAAAAGGGTTAGATTTGAGAAATAAAATTGGGAAGGGATTATTAATAAAATATTTTCCAAAAGTGGACTATTTAATATAAAAAAATCTCTCTTGCCACTGCCTTCCCACACAAAAGAGTGACGTTTTAAGACGCGTCAAACTTTTGCTATCATTAGTTCTATAAATACTTAGATTGGACATATGAAAATAACATGTGTCGATTTGTCTCGAAAAGTGCTATCATAATATTACAAGTTTTTTTTTTTTAGAAATGGAAATACAACTCCCGACTTTTGCATCAACTAAGGATGCATACAACCATAATAGGCACCAAATTCGCCTCAAAGAGGACTTGAACCTAGGTGATAGAGGTGTACTTCCACACCTTCACACCTAAGGATTACAAGTTTGGTTTTGTAAATACATTAACACAAAAATTGGTCGTCAAAATTAGGTCTTTGACATCAATTAGTAGTTGACTCTGAAGTCTGAACTCCCGAGGACTGCACAATTTAGGTTTACCAAATCTTATCTTCAGCATTAATTTAATTCGCCTTTCGTATATTAGCAGCAAATTTCGCACTGCTTACTCAACAGCACACATGTTATATTATGGCCCCAATGGGAAAGCTCCCTTGCTTTGCTTGCATTCTTTTTGCCTCTGAAAAAAACACACGAGAGGATGACGACTAAAGAGCTCCCTGATGTGAGGTTTGGAAAAGGACGGTAGAGAATTTTCAAAAAGAGCCAAGACCATGGTCGATAGCGTCGCTGGCACCTTTTTATTTGGTAGCACGTCTGCACCTGAAATGGTAGGCGGCAATATCAGCATAAGGTTCTAAATTCTATCTGAAATTGAACTGGGAATAACAAAAATGATGATCGATTACGTAATAATTATGAGATGGTATGAGATGATGCCGTGGGCTAGGACTCAGGGTCTGTTAGGTTTGTTATCAACGCGAAGTCAAATCAAATTTTGGTAATATCAATAAAAATTAGCTATAGTTGGGTTTGTTACTAATATTTGATAATACCAATAAAAAATTAGTAACACCAACGAAATTTAATATCACACGTGGGCAATCCAAGGGTGAGGAAATCACTCGCCAAAATTTTAGCGACGCCAAAGTTTGACTTGACCACGATCCAAACAACGTTTATTTTGCCAAAATTTGACTTTATCCAAGTTTTGACTATACTATATTTTGGCTTGGTTCGTTAGGGCCATAAACCAATAAGAAAGTAACAAGTAAGCAGAAGTTTAAGCAGGATAATGGTCTGTCAAGTGTGCCAGTTTATCTAGCAAGTGCCATTAGTTCACGTGCGAATCTAACAATGCGTTTAGATAAATTCTATCCAGAGGTAGTGCTCCTACCGGATACACCAGAAGTTTAGTACTACAATCAACTCCAACGGAACAACTACAATTCTATGTAGCAACAGCAAAATCATAGAGTTACACCAAATCCTAACCGTGTCTGTAATCAAGACTACTAAATAGTAAATACTAAGAGTAGGTATAACAGTGTGACGTCAACTGTCTGCAATATAGAATATTAGATGATATAAATGAGAGAGAGGGAGGGAGTATAGAGAATTGAGTAGTCGACTACAATACTAGAAACAAGACATATTATATACGAAGAAACTGTCTATAAATAATATAAAATAATACTATAAATAATAGTTATCTGTACCATGTTACGTGTCCAAGCATACCAAGATCAACGAGCTGAAAAGGAATGAAAAATCCTCGCAAAAAAACTGCAAAAATAGTGGTGGCACGAAGTTCTCGCAACCAGCCAGCTTCGGTGCTGAACTGCTGATGCCAGTGGGCCCCACCCGCTCCCGTAGGAACCGGCAGGCCAGCAGTGTAAGACACGACTCGGATTCTCTCCCCGCAGTCCGTCGGACGCCACGCAGCTCACTGTGCACTGGGTCCTCAGGATTCCGACCCCACGTGTCATTGGAAGATTTAGAGGCCACCGCCAAACAGTGATCGGCCCCGCACCCACAGCGACAGGCTGCTCTTTTCCTCGGAGCCACGCGGCGTTTCTTCCGCCCACGGAAAATTACCGTTTCACCCCTCGCCTCGCCTCCCGCTCCCCGCTCCCGTACTCCCCCCTCACGCACGGGAGCATACTGTGACCGTTCGTAACGTCTCGAGATTTGCTCCCTCAGGCTGCACGCCCATGGACCCGGTCCACTCAAGGGCGGATGCCCCCGCGGGGGAATTACCCTTTCCACCGCCGGGTGTTCCTCTCCTCCCTGCACCCTCCGCACAAACAACAAGCCATAGACAGCATCCATTCCACCTAGAGATTCGTGTAGTTTCCTGTGAGCTTCATACACCGGGTCCACGCGGAGCTAGACGCAGCCTCCGGCCCCCTCCTCTTGTACTACTACTCCCCACCCCGACCCATACCAACCTACCCGATCTCCTCCGGCTCCGAGCAACTACTCCCCGCAAACCCAACCCCCACGCACGAGCCACCGCAACCGCCTCCCGCGCCGGCTTTGACCGGAGTTGACCGCCATGGACCACCGCTTCCCGCCCCCGGCGCCGTCGTCCGGCAGCGGCGGCGGCGCCCCCCGCGGCCACCGCCGGGCCCACTCCGAGACGTTCATCCGATTCCCCGACGCCGACCTCCTGCTCGACCCGGACGGCGAATTCTCCTTCTCCGACCTCGACTTCCCCTCCCTCTCCGACGACTCCCCCGCCGCCTCTGACCCCACCCCACCTCCCCCGCCACTGCCGCAGGCGGCTGCGGCGTCCCCGGCGCCCCGGCCTCCCGGTGGGGCCCACATGAGGAGCCTGTCGCTGGACGCTGCCTTCTTCGACGGCCTCGCGTTGCAGGGAGGAGGTGGGGCTGGGAGTGGCGGCGGGGCTGGGCATAAGAGGAGTGGGTCCATGGATGGAGCGACCTCACCGTTCGAGGGCGAGTCCGCGCTGCCGGACTACGCGAAGAAGGCCATGCCCGCCGAAAAGCTCGCCGAGCTCTCGCTCCTCGATCCCAAGCGCGCAAAGAGGTCAGCAGATTTTCTTGAAGCTATTTCCCTTCATTTTATGCAGCTTGATAAGCTTGATAGATCCAAAGGGAGTTTGCTTGATGTGTATTTTGGAGCTAATTAGCTTTTACTGCTAGTTCTAGTGCTCTGCGTTTTTGAGATCTGGCTCCTTGTTGCGCTAATTTTGAGTTTCTAGGGTTTTCTGTGGAGCAATTGAGTTGTAATTTAGATTAAAGTTGTGGTTTCATGGTGGTGGTCTCTCGTGTGTAGGATTCTTGCAAACAGGCAGTCGGCAGCGAGGTCGAAGGAGAGGAAGATTAAGTACGCCAGTGAGCTGGAGAGGAAGGTGCAGACTCTGCAGACAGAGGCGACCACGCTTTCAGCACAGCTCACGCTTCTTCAGGTGCGTATAATAGCATTGCCTTCTTGTCTCTGGTACGTATGGTAGTATGATTGCTTGAACTGAACCTAATTATTTGACTCAAGCTTGTCGCATCCTACAAGGACTGCAATAAAAGTGAAGCAAATATTTTGTCCGATCAGTCGAGAACTCGAGATTGTTTGGTTGCTTTGCTTATTGTGTTGGACAAGTGTGGCGACGACGGTAGTAGCTTGTGCCGAACCTAACTAACTCAGAAGCTTGTGGCCTAGAATGAAAAACGATTGCCTTCACTTACATCCTCTCCTTATGATTGGTCACAGTAATAGTTCATTATGTTAGCTTATCCATTTCGCTCACGTAACTTGGGCTTCCGTGCGTTCACGTTACTAGAGTTGTTGATGTTTTGTTGAGGATTTCCTTAAAATTTAACTAGTTTCTCAGAGACTGTAAAAAATTATACAATTAATACTCACTTGCATTTTCTGATAAGATCACAAAAAATCTAGGTATTCTTCTATAAGGATCAGAACTTGGAATTTTGTACCTTTTGGTAAGAGATGATGTCTATTGTCTTCTGTTTTATGATTCCGTGGCAATGCGTGCTATGTTTCCCCCGCATAGTTCTTTCAAAGTTTCGTGTTGCTAGTGCTTTTGGTATAATTGATCATGGTTATTAAAGCGATAAGACGAGGCGAGGCGACTCACTACCTTTTTACCGCCAAAGTGCTTAAGGCGCGCGGCGAGGCGACGCCATACACACATTCTAACCTAGTATGGCAACAAATTAAATCAGCAATTAGTAGCACATGCATTGATGCATACCTTGATGTTGTCGGTTCTTGAGCCCATGTAGCACCCATACCCCTTGCAAGTTCCAACATGTAGCTTGTGACAATACATTACAATGATTCAAATTCCAACTAATTGAGTAAATATGGATTGAGTAACATACCTTGTTGATAATCTCTCATCTCTTCTCTTCTCCCAAGCAACAAGCTACATGAAAATAGGACAACAAAGAAGTGAAAAAAAAGAGAAATCAAATATACGATTACATGTATAATGAGCAACATAACAAACATGACATAATCAACATAAGTCCACAATAATAAAATAAGTCCACAAGCTTAGAGTCTAATGGCATAACATAAGTCCAACTCTCTCATCTCTCAAAAGTCATCTATCTTGAACTCATCTAAATTTGTAGTAGCATCCATGTTCTCTTCATCACCATCTTCGATTGTTGTCACACATGTCAGCTGTCCCAGAACTTGGTTGCACAATAGAGGTTTGGGACTCCTTGTCGGTTGCTGACACTCACATCTTCATCTTCTCCTTCATCATCATAATTTAGGAAGGGTGGTCTGCCCCTCTTGTACTTCCACAAAGCCTCACACATCTCTTTAATGATTGTTGTTGTAGTCTTGGTATATTTTTGAACATCTTCAAACCCACCCGCAAGATGCTCTTTGAATATTTTGATTCCTCCATATACCTTCCTATCATAAAGCGAACATTAGACCAAATATCAGTTGCCAATAATTGGCCAAAACCACACATCCATCCCGGATCATTAGACTTTGCCTTTCGTTTTGGATCGGTCTTTAGATCATACACGGCCTTGGAGGATGCAATACTTGCAGTTGCCATTTTTATTGTGCTTTTGTATTAAAGAGAGCATAAATATCAGGTTCAGCAGCATCAACAGTAGCATCTAGCATTTAACCGCAGCATCCTTTGCTTTGCTCCCTCTACTCCCTCCCGGGCCCGTCCTCCCCCTCTCCTTCTCCCTCCCTCCATGCTACAGAGCAAACTAGCAGAGGATGCTGGGAGGGAGAAGAGGGGGAGGCGAATACCTGGATAGTGGAGGCGCAGCGTAGAGGGCGATCGGCGACGCCGCGACGGGTATGGAGGCGTGCAGCAGAGCAGAGGAGGCCGCCGCCATGGGTCATGAGGGGGTGGGCAACACTGCCGCGGGCAGCAGAGCAAAGGAGGTGAGAGCAAAGGAGGTGAGGCGACGCTAGGGATTTGTAATGGATTCAAAATTTATACATGACTATGTTCTAAAATTTTCTTGCTGTGCTGAAGATATAAATTATCATGAGTATCAGGAGAAAATGTTAGTTTGCAAGTTGCTTTCACATTATGCATTACACTAGGTTAGCTGTCTAAGATTGATTTATTATTTTTATGGCAGTCTACTAAAAATATCACGAATCAAGTAATTCTCTAGCTGTATCTACTTTCACGAAGATAGGGTGCGCGAGTTTTGAGTCGAAAATTTCATTGTGTTCAGGGTAATACTTAGAACAGTCTTACCTACAGCTGAATGCTCTGGAGCAGAATAAGCTGATCTATGCAATTGCAAATTGAACTTCTGGCTCTATATGAATAGCGAATAATTGCCTTGTCATTTGACACTTGCCGAGTTATCTGTGGCCAAGTGATAATGAGTAAACGTAAATGTGTAACCTTTTGTTTTAGGTCAACGTAGCTCGAGCATTGCAATAAATAAATTGTGAACTCGTTTATTTGATGATCTTGTCTGAGAGTGTTCTTGTATTTGATGTGACTACTAGAGGATTTACTGCACCAAAAAGTTGGGGTGATGATGCAAGTGCCTCTGTACTTGATAGGTCGGTCATGTCACAAACAGGGTAATTGATGCTCTATTTGAAAGCTGATTTGATTGAAGTTGGTGAAACGTATGGGTTGTGTTTGGCTGAAGCTTTGGTTTGGTGGTCGGGGATAGCAACCAAAGAAATATCTTTTTTCTCCACAAAGCTTTGCAAACGAAGAAATATCTTTTTTTCTCCAAAAAGCTTTGCTAGTACTGAGCGATTTATTATTTTATTTAGCCAGGAAAAAGAAATAAGTGAAAGTGATTTAGTAAGAGTTAATCCGGATTCAATACTAGCTGGTGATTTTTTTTACTTATTATTAATGCTAGTTTATGATTAGGATAAATTTAAATTGCTGCTCCACTGGTACTCATTCTGAGAAGGTTGTGTTTGTTATTCCTCATCAGGCCCGTTACCTAGTGTTTTTTTACTTTGGTTTACTTTGTGAGTGACCTATTCAATGTTTTGTTGGATTATGTTAATAATGCCTTTTGTTCAGCACATATCTAATATTCTCTTCCTTGTGTTGCAATTTATTTGTAATCCAGAGGGATACTTCTGGTTTAACCGCTGAGAACAGAGAGCTCAAACTCCGGTTGCAGGCCAAGGAAGAACAAGCTAAACTTCGAGATGGTATGTCGCTGTCTTCTTTTGGAAGCTCTTTAGCCTTTGTCATATAGGCTCAGAAAGAAAGCCTTCCTGTTTCCAGAACATTACAAGGCATTTGAGATCGACCAATCAGTCATGTTATGTGACCATATATCTACTCATCTAGTTAAGCAAGCAACCTGTTGAAAGCCCCCTTTCTGTTTCATGCAGCTCTGAATGATGCCCTGAGAGAAGAAGTCCAACGGCTTAAGATAGCGGCTGGTCAAGTTCCAAACATGAACGGAAACCCCTTCAACGGAGGACTACAGCAGCAGCAGCTGCAGATGCCGGCCTATTTCTCGCAACCGCAGCAGATGCAGTACTTAGGCGGCCACCAGGGTCAGCAACATCATCCAAGTCGTCCCCAGAATTCTTCGAACGGAAGCCAGTCGCTGAGCGGTCAGTCCCTAAACGACTCCATGGATTTCATGTGAGGAGAAAGGCATGCACCTCAAGTCGCATACCGACTGCAACTCGGTACTGTAAAGATAACTGATGTATACCATATGCATATGAATCATTCGTAGGGTAGCTAGCTGTTCTTTGTGCCACTAATAAGAAAGGACGATTCTTGTATCACGATCAATCATCTCTCTAGTTTTTGGGGGTAATGCCTTGGTCTGAAGTGTGAACAGCTGTGTTTAACATGTTGCCTGCCCTGTCGTTGTTACCCTGTAAAGATGTTTCTTATAGTGAATGGAATGGTTTTCTGTTGAAACTCTGCATAATCGGCGAGTAATGTCTCAATTAGGGGTGGATAACGAGCTAGCCCGGCTCGTTAAGAAAACAGGTTTGGCTCGGTTCGGTTTGGCTTGCTAAGCTAACGAGCATAGTAATGTCTTAATTAGGGGTGGATTACGAGTTAGCTCAACTCGTTAAGAAGACAAGCTCGATTCGACTCGGCTTGTTAAGCTAACGAGCAGAATACTAGGCTCGACTCGACTTGTTAAAAACTCGAACTCGGCTCATTTAAACATGATTTTGAATTTCAAACGAAGTTTAACCGAAGTTTGACCGAAATTATTCAAACGAGTGCGGCCGTGCTGTACTGCGGGGATCGGGGATTAGGGTTGGTACAGCAGAGCGCACCACAGCAATGCGCATGATGGTGAGCTTGATTTTCTTACCGAGCTAAACAAGTAACTCGTGAGCCAGCTCGACTCGACTCGTTAAGAAAATAAGCTAAATTATCAGTTCGACTCGGCTCATTAAGAGACTGAGTTCGAGCCGAATCCTTAACAACTGAGTTGACTCGCGAGTTCCAATTTTTTCCACCCTTAGTCTCTATCAAGTGATCATGGGAGAAGGAAGCTGGTTAGATTTGAACGGTAAGGCCATGGAACTGACTAGAATGGATAAACCTCTGCTCACGAAAATAGAGAGCTCACAGTGGCTAGACAGTTGCTACTAGTAGTTGTCTCTCAGATACTCCCATAGGGGTAGGCTAGTGCTAAGCTGTTGGGCTCTCTCTCTCACTCGTCGGCAGGAACAGTTTGCCGGAGGTTGATGTGATGTATGATGTGCATCTACTATTGAATATTGATCCTTTTCCCCGCTTCTTTCTCCTATCTTTTGACATTGCCGTAAATAAACAGAGCTCGGGCTGACAAACGTCATGGTGCGGCTGCAATAACCTGAAGCCTGAAGATTAATAACATCAACGTCTCAGTGACAACTGACAAGTGGTCTTACATCCCATTTATATGCTGTTTTTCGATTCACACGTCTTTGCAGCGCTACTGCACTAGTACCTGTACCGATCTAATTTTCCATGGAAGAGTGGGTGGACTCTTGAAAGACGATCGGAGTCCTCGAAAAAGAGAGCCAGTTAAGTCCTCGACTCCACGCAAGCTCTACACTAATCACCGTGTTCTTTTCGTTGAAATCATGCTAATTAACATGGTTAAAAGCTTGTCAGAAGATTAAAAAAATATTCTTCTAGAGCTGCTTAGAACGGAGTCATCGTCATCTGACCAGTCCCACAATGTAGTCCTTTGAGAAAATTAAATGTGTAGCTATTACAATATTTTTCCCTGTACCTCTGCTGTGATACTAAAATTTTCTTATATTAGGGCCTCTTTGGTTTGTACATAGATGGGCTTAGATTTGTACGACGGGCTTGGATTTATATCGCGGGACGGGGAGTAATTAACATGGTTAAAGCTTGTTGGAAGATTAAAAGGGATTATAAAAAGTGCTGCGTAGAACAGAGTCATCATCGTCCGAAGGATCGATGGGTTACTCTGCACCAAGATCCATCCTCTCCGCACCACAAGGAATGATGTCTCACGGCGAAAGGCGTAAGCTCGCCTGAGCACGGGCCACTGGTTGCACACTCCCTTAGACCACCTACATGGCAATTCGGTCCGGAACTAAGGCTCAACTAAGAGCATGTACAACAATCCATCATCATCTAGAGCATGTACAACAATCCATCATCATCTGTTTATAGCTTCTATCGTATAGAATTTTAGCTGATGTGAATAAAAGAGAGTAAGGAAAGAGAAAGAGTAGTCTATCATACAGCAGAGAAACAAGAAGATGTGGGTCTTGAGTGCTCAAAGCAAGCCCGTCGCATCACCGAGGAACGTGTCGGCTCCTCCTCCCGTCGGTGTCGCCCTCTCCGTCTCCGTCGATCGCATTCGTAGACACAGCGCGTACCAAAATTACACGCACGCACGCACACAACACATCCGAGGAATTATTGTACATGGAATTCGGACCATGGTGATGATACGCTACGCCCGCTTGACCGAGTTGCGGTGGGGAATCGCATCCTAGTACCTAACCTATCTCTACTTTTGGGTTCTAGCGGTTTTTCTTGTTCGAGTCTGGCATGCTAGTTCAAGAAAACCATACTAATTAATTAGCACACGAAATCATGGGGTTTCAAGGGCACATGTGCTAACTGCAATGCTTTGTGTTTTTTTTTTTCTGTAAAAGAAATAATCATCTATATAGCTTTTTTCAGGAACACACAAGAATCAGTCCTATAAAGACCTGTTTGGATGGGAACCTGGGGAAGATTGCCTGGCCGGAGTCCTTCCCAGGAAGCTGCCTGAGCAGTGCTTGGTTGGAGGCCTGACTATGGATGCCTGACATGCACAAAAGTTTGGTTGAGGCGTCGATTTTCAGCGCCTGGGAGACAGGCTCGCGCATGCGTTGTGCTAATTGTGATTAGAAGTAGCTAATTGAGATTAGAAGTTAGTTAATGAATTGTTTTCATTAGTTAATGAACTGTTTTCATGCTATTTATTTTTAAACCATCTCAGGACGTCAATTTTTAACTTTATATTTTCTCCAGGCTCAGGTCTTCAACCAAACACCACATCCCCTGGCTTGCCCGACCAGGCAAAAATTATCTACTTTCCAGGCTACCTCTAGACACCAATTTTTTTCAGACATGGAGTCCAGGTCTCAATCCAAACAAGCCCTAACTCCATGAGGCCATGCTGTTGTCGTCATTTTTGTTTCGCCAGTGGTGGTGACGAAGCTGGTCAATTATAGCTTTTCACCTGAGTATTCCAGGGTATCGAATCCACATAGAACGAGCTATCAATCATCTTAAGGTTTTCTAATCAACAATCATCTAACTACCCAGAGAATCGAAGTGTGAGTGGAAGATAAAAAGTGAAATTCTATCTCGAGCCTAGGTTCAGATAATATAGGATTAGAGGATTCGAGCAAGAGTCGATACTACTAACGAGAATCTAAATTAATCTAACTATAACTATCCACTAATTGTCGCGCGAGATCTCTCATCAGAGATTAAAGTGCATTTTCCTAGCCATGCACACTCAGATACCATGAGCCGCAACTATCTACCGGTACATCAACACACTCGCTTCTCTATCTATCGCATAAATGAGCAATGAATAAGATGCCAAACATAAGCTAGCTGTCGGCGGTATGCCGATCTCTATACACTAGTGATGTCACTGCTAGCCACGGTTTCAGCCCCCGAATGTATGAATCTTTCTAACTCATGCGGTAACTATATTCATGCCCATAGACTAGTACGCAAGGTTCTATTAGATCGATCTAATCACCACGATCAAAATGACTAGCTAACATGATCTACGAAATCGAAATAGATATGAAAAAAAGCATTTTGCATGAACCAGGCAATTGCAAGATAGAAATAGAAGAATCAACTACAAGTAGAACAATCAACATGAAAGATAATTAGAGAGTAATTAGACAACGACGAGAAGATACATGATTGACTTACAAGTCGAAGTCGCAGTTGCGGAACCTTTGCTACTAATTAGAGCCAAATTAGAACCCCTCTAATTAGAAAGGCAATTAGAACCATAATTAGATAGGTCAATTAGAGCCCTCTAATATGATTGGAGAGTCTAATTAGAGCCTTATATAATCCCTAGACTAATCCTACTAATAGGAAACATTGCCCCGGTCTTGTCGGAGCTGTGAGTTGAGAACTCGGTGATTGGACGTCGATGGGATGGTTTGGACGGTGCCCCTGGGGTCCTATTAAAAGGCCAAGAGGCCGGAGGGTCATGGCTTGGATATGGTAGAGTTGGAAACAACCGGTTTGGAATGTTTGAATTCGGAATCTCCTTCGTATCATAGTCGGTTTGTACCTTTCTTCTGTACAACGAACCTTATGGAGGGCATATCGTGGTCATCCAAACTCCAAATCAGGTGATTCCATTTTTTTGTTTATATAATGAAGATATATTCAACTTTCTAGTTGTGGAGACTTCCTAAAAGTGTCGTCTTTGTTGCCAAATCTGCCTTGGAAGTTGACTCTGTTGCAAACTTTGAATCTCTTGTAGCCTGCATTGCGGGGCCCATATCTCACACGTGAGAACTCCAAATTAGGACAAAGAGGACTCTAAATTGGACTACTTGAAGATATATACAACTTTGTAGTTATGATTTTTTTCATTTGGAGACGTGTCGGACGCGAAAATCGCGTTTAAGATGACGGATAGATTTTGTCCTATTTGTTGGCGTGGCAAATATGGAATCTCCCAAATTCCTTCTCTTCAGCTTTCCTTTCTTCAAGAATTGTGTGGAAGTATCCGAAGTAAGAGAATAAATTTTCATACTCAATTGTGGGTCCCACCATTGATTTATCATCAGAAATTGGCATGCACATATCAATCCTCCATGTCATCGTGTCGGTGCGACGACCCGGATTTCTTGAATCCGAGTCCTCTATGAAAATCATGTGCTATTCTCTGGATCAGTAGCTAGCACTCACAGGCACATTGCTGAATCATTCATACAAGGCGTGAACTAAAACATTCAAATATATTGCAATCAATAGCGTGACATAGACCATGTCGGGTCGAGTTTTACATAAGGGCCAAACATGCCAAATTGATTACATTACAAAAGAGCAACAATAGCTATAGTAGAAGCAAAAGAGGTAGAGCTCCACTCATCACAGGCAACGATTGGGGTGACCTGTGTATGACAGATATTAACCAAAGAGATCGGATAATATCGGTAATTCGCAAGTACCAGCGAGTCCACTTAGACTAAGGTGAGGCCTAAGCTACAGGATCTAGACTACTCTTCGTCATTTCCTTGTCTTTCGTCTTCTAGGTCCTTGAAGAAAGCATAGTCTCCTTCCTCCATGTCATCTGAAGGGTTTGGGGAGAGTGAAAATGAGCACAATTTCCGTGCTCGCCAACCAACACACAATGCAATAGTATACATGCAAGGCTTAACAAAGATGACTCAATTCTTTTATTTGCTAAAGCAATGCATTCAATTATCATAATTAGAAATTCCTATTACTTAGCTTTTTAACTAAATTTGCATTTTGTAAAGAGAGTAATTGTGCAATAATGTATTAGCAGAGGTTACCTCCACCTATGCTTATTTTTTATCGTGGCTGTATCCACCACTAAGCAACACTGGGCAAGACCACCCAGGAACAACACCAGGTCCAGGTTACATCCACCTGACCAGTTTTCAACCCACCCACAAAGGTTTTTGAAATAAAACTAACTCAAGTTAAGTTCCCATGTCCGCCTTTGACCATAGGCACGACTGTTTAAACAGTTTAGGCTCTGCAAAGATTTTGCACTTTACCCACAAAAGATAGTCATACTCGTTACCCCATATGATTCCTTAGTCATATAGTTGAGCGACCATCACAATAACCTTTCTAGATATCTCGCCCCTTCCATCATCTCACCCATATGGGGTTACGCCCATCGGTTGTGTAGGATGTTCACCACAACGACTAGCGCAGTTGGCCCCGGCCACAACATCTAGTGCAGCTGGTAACTTCACCATAACATGGTGTCCCATCCAAGACAGAATACCTCCGCCACTTATACGACCCCCCAATCCCCTGCCGAGAGATGACTATCAAGATTCGATAAATTTACTAAGCTAAGTTATACTTTACAGACTTGTGGTCGCACTTGTTGTACCCGGAAGGTCATGATAAGATTAAGTCCTTAATCCATCCGAGCGATTCATACCACATACCTACCATTCTCGTGCTACAGCCGCACCCACCACCTTTCCATCCGCCCAGACGAGGTAATAGAAGTTTAATAGGGTTTTGAGGAGTAAAACCAAATCATCACAACCATTTCAGTCATTTGCCCCAATGACTGCCCAAAACCGCATTTATGTTTAAAGGAGACGATGAATAGGACATTTTAATGTCCCAATACTTAGGCAAGACTAGCATGGCGCTCAAGGACAACCTATACTAGCATTACCACATAGATACTAGGGTGACAAGGCTTAATGGTTCAAATTGTCAAGGGTGACATACTAATTAGTTAGTCATCAAATGAGTGTTTAACTACCTTAAGCTTTAACATACATTTGCTTAAAGAAGTAAAGCATGTAATTTGTTGTTTTAAAGGAATATAACTTTCATAAAAGTAGGCTCAATATGATCAAAGTATTGACTCGCCTTGGTTAAAGGCCAAAGGGTCTTGGTAGTCTTGCTCTTGATCAACTTGGAGGTCCCCGGCGTCTTCGAACTCTATGCGGACGAAAGCACCGGAAAAGAAACAACAAGCAAGCAAGAACCAATAAATACAAAAGGAACAACAAAAGAGGTCGAAATAAAACAAGACCTATATAATTAGCAAGATCTTGAACCATGACAAACGTAGAAACAAGAAACACCACAACCGGAGTTACAACGGAGAGGGAGGTCCGCTGAGAGGGAGGTCCAACTGAGAGGGAGGTTCAAACACGGGAAACTCACCAGGGTCACGAGAGGGAGCGTCGTGGGGGAAGAACAAGGGGCATAGGGGCCTTTTTATAGGCGGCCAAGGTGTGGGTGCACTGGCACAGAGTTGACAAGGCGGGGCAGGTGGTTGCAGGGATGGACGTTAGAGGAGCGGCGGCTTTGAAGGGTCGACTGACGCGGGCACAGGGCTTGTACCGAGCACACTGGTGCGGCGAGGACGTCAAGGATGGCCATGGTGAGGGCGTGGTGGAGAGATGACGCACGGGTGAAACGACGGGGCGAGGAAAGACGCCGGAGTCGCGGAGGTCAAGGGAGTGGGTGCGGCGCAGACATGGCAGGGAGTTGGTGGTGCAGAGGGAGTGGGTGTGGCGCAACAGAGCACGAGAGGTAGTCGCAAGTTGAGGAGAGCAACTGTTCAAACCAACCACTGTTCAGTATGAGTACTAAACATCGAGTACTGATTCGAGGCTTCGACTACGCATGCTCGAATGAGTTAAGACCACACCTGGTCGTAGAAGAAATCTGAAGAGGTTCTAGAGGAGGTCCTGTGGGAGGTCCTGGAGGAGGTCCCGAAGGGAGGTTCTGAGGGGAGGTCCTGAGAGGAGGTGGTCGTGACTAAGGAAGATGGTCTTTGCAAAAGTAGAGGTTATGACTAAGGAGGTGGTCTTTGCAAAAAGGACAATTGTGATCATAGAGGGTCGTCTTTACAAAAAGGACAGTTGCGACCAAAGAGGGTCGTCTTTGCAAAAAGGACAAGTCGTTGGAGAGTGGATAGAGAAGGCCGTTCGATTCAGATCGGACAGCTCACAAGGAGTGGGATGTTCGGATCGGACGAACATGCAAGCAGGATCGGGTCGTTCATTTACAATCAGACGACTCACAAGGGGTGGAGGCGCGGGCGCACGGGGATGAAGAACGGCTAAACCCAAAAGGAAAGAAGGTCAAAAGAGGAGGAGGGCCAAAGCTGAAGAAGGAGGAAATTAAACCTGGATTTTGAACTACGGAAACAAAGAGTTTTGAAACACAAACCTGAGCTTAAAAGAAGCTAAGAGATTTGAGACTAAGGATACAAAGGCAAACGAATGAAACCGAAAACCACAAAAGTACAAACTAATACTCGTCTGAAAACAGGACGTTTCACGCCGACCCGTCGAAAGCTCAGTGTTTCCATCATAAGTTTTCCGTCTGAACTATGAATTGAGAAAATGATATATGCATTTCGATCATGCCGACGAGAGGATCATATTGAGAGCCTCCAAATTGGGATTTGAAAATGTCTTGGCTATTGAAAGCTCATGGAAATGATCTTTGGAACCCGTCGATTTGCCAGTTATGGAGTGGACTTCTTCAAATGAGTAATTTGGCATGAAAAGTACCTGAAAAGTTATGTTTTTCCTGCAATACAACACTTTTCCACATATATATCGAATATAGATGATTAGTAGCAGTGTAGCACAGCACGTAGCATTAGCGATGTCAAAGACATGAAATGCCATCATGGAAGAATATGAAATACATGTAAAATGAGCGTCAACAACTCCCCCACGCCTAGACTATTGCTCGTCCTCAAGCAAATCCCTCAAAAGAAAATACGCATGATTTTTAAATTTGGTCACAGTAGCACAAATTCAGATATTTCCCACGAAAAGGTTGCGAACATGACCTTCCCCATGCTCTAATCTTTTCTTGTCCTCGAGCAAAAGCGAAATTGCCAGTTCTCTAACCTGTGGGATCAGTGGTTGCAATCAAGGCGGGACACCTACAAGTGTCAAGAACATAACAAAGCACTACTCGAAAAGTTCAGGTTAGAATAACCCAGCACGACTATGCTCATTGCAAAAGTACCCGAACACTGAGGGGGAACAGACCACTAACAGACTTAGGCTCCTCTCACCACGGCAAAATTGCAGTGGAGACAGCGGTGTAGAATCAACTATTCCAGATTTCTCTTTTTCAGAAAAAAGTTTCCAGAGTTTTGAGCATAAGGCAAATGTGTCCCAAGGACAAAAATTATCTCCTCGGACCTAGCCTTGTAGGTAGTAGCACAACTTCTTCGAAATCTAGAATTACTCTCAGGCGCTCAGTTGATCTTCACTGGCCAAAAGGCCAAGATTTCCCTACATCTACAAATATTTGTGGAGGCTGTATGTGGGGCTTGGTAGGGTAAATCTAGGAAATGACAAATCTGAAATCTAGATATTGCTAAGTCAAATAAGGATCCACACCGAAATTTTGGAAGTCTTGTCAAAAAGGTAATTAGATAACAATGTTGATATCAAGGAGGGGGAGAAACAAACACATGCTTTAGAAGGTGGACTTGTGTAAGTGGCAAAGAGTGATCCCACGGATGAAGTCCCTGTTATCGGATTGCACAAGGGGGAAGACAGAGTTTCAAGCCAAGGATGGTGCACTAAAAGATACGACGATGAAGGTCCATGTGACAATCAGGAGAACTCACCGCTACATGACAAAGGCCAAAGTCATTGCGCAAAAATAAGCTTCAGCACTGCTTGATATAGATCTGCTTAACAAGATCCAAACACCACATGTGCATCTAGAAGTGTAACATGCCATTTTCAAAACGGGAATAGTAATTATTTTCGGCTTTCGTTTTTCGTTCGTATTTCAAATTAGTAAACTATTTTCGAAAATCTCCTTTCTCCTTTTAGCTCAAGTCTGTGTTTCAAACTTCCTCAAACTCCGAAATTCAAATTCAAGTTGAATTTCCTCCCTTTTCAGTTTTGGCATTCTTCCTCTCTTTGGGCTCAGCCCGTTTGTTTTCTTGGGCCGACTCAAACCCCTTGGCCCATCTCATTCCCAACCCACCTGGCCTTTCCTTTGGCCCAACCAGCAAAGCACATGCACCATTTCTTTTCTTGGCCAGCAGCCGCCCGATCATCCCCTTCCTCTGGTCATCTTCCCCAAGCCACACCAGGCCGCCTTCCTCTCTCTGTCCTCTCCACACGAGCCGCCTACCACCGGCCTCCTCTGCTGCCCCACCTCCGCGAGCTCCGCTGACAGCCGCGACTTCCTCGCCCCCGCCTTCACCTGTCTTGTCGTCCTCGCTGCCCTCATTTGCCCGGTCCGAGCACCGTCCTCGCTACTCTGGAGCCCCCGGTCCGAGCCGTGCTCCCGCCCCCACTCGCGCCAACCTGGACGCTCGGAGTTGTCGCCTCGTACCGCCGCCGCCCCCACACTGTCCTTGGTCGGTCCAAGCCATGCGCAACGCATGCGCGACCGCACGACCACAGCCTCCCCTGCGGCTATTTAAGCTCCCTTGTGCCATTGCTTCTCCCTACGCCGCTCCATTGCTCCTGGTAAGTCCACAGAGTCGCCACCATTGTTTCCCGTTTCCTGGCCGCCGCGCCTCGCCGCCCCGGTGAGCTTTCCGCAGTGCTAGCACCGTCACGAGGAGCTCCCAACACTGAGGACTCCATCCCCCTCCTCCCTGCTCCCTCCCCGCTATCGAGACGAGCCACCGCTGTCGCCCCTCTTCCTCTGCCCCAGGCCGCCGCCGCCGGACCGGCTCGGTTGCCCCCGAGCCGCCCCGACCACCTCGTCGGATTCCTCGCGCCGCCACGCAGCCGGTGCGCACGCCCCCTTCCTCTCCGCGCCACCGCACCGCCGGAACCTCCAAGGCCGTGCTGCCGCCGCCGCCTTGGGCCTTGCCGCCGCCGCGCTCACCCCTTTCCGATGCCACCGTCGCCTCCCGAGGGTCCACCACCTTCCCGGGGCTCCGTTCCACTCGCTCGTCGGCCGCCTCCTTGCCTCCACCTGCCAGCGCCGCCACCGCCCTCCCCGCCGCTCGTACCTCCTCTGCCTCTCCTCTCTGTAAACCGAAGAGAACCGAGGATGCAATCAAATGGGGATCAATTTTGGTTAAGAGGCCCACTATCATTTGCTTTGACTTTCCCTTTCTTTGACTGACCAGCAGGCCCGGCCTCTGTATGCCTGTGCGCGCCTGCCTGGACCCGGTCCACGCAGTCGCCCCATGAACCGTGCCACTGTGCTGTGGGCCCCTCCCGTCAGCCTTTTCTCTCCCCCTTTTTTCCTGATTTTCTTTAGGGTTTTAATCCCCTTCCAAACTTCGTAAATCATGTTCTCCCCCGTCGTAACTCCAAAAATTATAAAATTTGTTTCCAAAATTTTATTAATTCAAGACCTTGCTATGGCATAGGTCTTGTTTATTTTGGGAGTACATTTGTTGTTCATTTATATTTATTTGTTGTGTTTGCTTGTCTGTGCCTTTTTCCGGTGCGTTCGTCCGATTAGGATTTGAAGACGCGGACGACCTCCAACTTGATCAAGCAAGAGATTATCAAGACCCTCTTACCTTTAATCCAGGCGAGTCAATACTTTGATCATATTGAGCCTACATTTTATGCAAATTATATTCTTTTAAAATAACAAATTGCATGCTTTAATTCTTTAAGCAAATGTATGTTAAAACTTAAGGTAGTTAAATACTCATTTGATGATTAATTAATTATTATGCCATCCTTGATAACTTGAATCCATTAATCCTTGTCACCCTAGTAACTATGTGGTAATACTAGCTATAGGTTGTATTTAAGCGATATGTTAGTTTTGCTTGAGTACCGGGACATTAAAATATCCCAATCATCATCTCTTCAAACATAAAAATGGTTTGAGCAGTGTTTGGTGGTCCACGACTGAGATAATGTGGTAATTTGGTTTTACTCCTCAAAAACCCTAATAACTTGCTGTTACTATCTGGGTGGATGGCGAGGTGGATGGTACGATAGTGGGTGCTAATGTAGCCCAAGAACTGTTGTTTTGTTGATGGTATGTGGAATGAACTGCCCAAATAACCCTAAGAACTTAATCTTGTCACGACCTCTCGTGTAAAACAAGTACAACCATAAGTCCGCAACAAACTGCAACTTGACTTAGTAAATTTATCAAATCCTGAAAGTCATCTCACTGGAGGAATAAAGGGGCGCAAGCTCTGAGTATGCCAGGCTTGATGGGACACCGAGTCAAGGGTGAAGCCACACTACGCCAGTCGCTGAGGTGGGCATCCCGCGCAACGTATGGGCGCAACCCCATATGGGTGAAATGATGGAAGGGGCGAGATATTTAGAAATGTTATTGTGACAACCTCTCGACTACATGACCAAGGAATCATGTAGGGTAACGAGTTAATCATCTCTTGTGGGTAAAGTGTACAATCTATGCAGAGTAATAAACTGTTTAAACAGCCGTGCCTACGGTCAAAGGCGGACATGAGAACTTTACTTGAGTTAGGTCTATTTCAAAAACCTCTGTGGGTGGTATGAAAAATGTGGTGGGCTCACCTAGCCCTGAGGTTGGATTTTCCCTGAGTTTTCAAACTCAGTGATGTTAATAATTGGGGATAGACCCAATAAAAAAAGAAGCATAAGGTAGAGTTTCCGACGGAGGGAACCTCTGATGTTATAAATATTGCATAATTACTCTTTTTAATAAAAATAAAATTTGGTAAAATGCTAAGCGATATGAATTTGTAATTATGATAATTAAACATTGTTTTAGCAAATAAAAGAACCTGAGCCATCCTTGTTTAGCCTTGTATGTATATTATTGCATTGTGTATTGGCTCGCAAGTATGGAAGTTGTACTCATCCTCGCTCTCTCCCCCAAAACCCTCAGAAGCAGAAAATTCAGAAGACTACGACTACTACGAGGATCCAGAAGTTGGAGGCCCAAGAGATAATGAAGCGTAGTGTAGTCTTTAGCTGTTCTAGTCTCGCCCCAGTCCAGTTGACTCCGTCGGTACTTGCGTGCATGTAATATTATCCAAGTCTTGGTTAATATCGGACGCGTATGGGTTTCCCCAGTCGTTTGCCTGTGGAGAGATGTGCTCTCGCTCTTTTGCTTCCGTTGTCGCTTCCGCTCTTTGTAATGTATTCGGTATTGGCCTGTTTGGCCTTCATTGTAAAACCCGTCCGATTTGCCGGTTATGGAGTGGACTTCTTCAAATGAGTAATTTGGCATGAAAAGTACCTGAAAAGTTATGTTTTTCCTGCAATACAACACTTTTCCACATATATATCGAATATAGATGATTAGTAGCAGTGTAGCACAGCACGTAGCATTAGCGATGTCAAAGACATGAATCTGAAATCTAGATATTGCTAAGTCAAATAAGGATCCACACCGAAATTTCGGAAGTCTTGTCAAAAATGTAATTAGAGAACAATGTTGCGATTTTGCTAGTTTTAAGTTGCCTGAAATTTTCTTAAATTTAAGTCACTTGTTATGACCATTGGATTTGTGTAAAGATTGGTGTGTCATATGATTGGATATTGATCCAATAGATGTTATATGATTAGGTATTGATCTAATGGTCACAACAAGTGATTTAAACTTAAGAAAAATTTCAAGCAATTTATGAATAGACAGTCCCACAATGTTGATATCAAGGAGGGGGAGAAACAAACACATATATGCCTTATAAGGTGGGCTTGTGTAAGTGGCAAAGAGCCAAAGAGTGATCCCACGGATGAAGTCCTTATCGGATTGCACAAGGGGGAAGACAGAGTTTCAAGCCAAGGATGATGCACTAAAAGATATGACGATGAAGGTCCATGTGACAAGCAGGAGAACTCACCGCTACATGACGAAGACCAAAGTCATTGCGCAAAAAATAAGCTGCAGCACTGCTTGATATAGATCTGCTTAACAAGATCCAAACACCACATATGCATCAAGAAGCTTGGCGTTGCAGAACGTTGACCCCAAAAAAGGGCATCAATGCAGAAGTATCACGCTATCAAGTAGGTGCAAGATGAATATAAATCTAGCTACACTAGGTCAATGAATTGAGTTCAACACTTCCCTACTTTTATCTCTCTCTCTCTCTCTCATTTTGTTTCTGCTGAAGTGTTGAACAGGTGACAAAAGGACCTTTTTAAGAATAAATGCAGGCTAGATAAATATGAAGAGCACAAAATGTGCAAATGACCCAACTCAAGGTGGAGTCCAATGGCATTGAAGAAACTCTGTCAATGGATTGACAAGGGGGTAACACCAAAGGATTGTGTTGGATGGGTTTCACGGGGAGTATTCGGCGAAGTTTGCTCAGACTCCAGTGTAGCGTCGGCAATGCCAAATATGAAAGGCTAGAGATCAAAGGGGGATACGCAAAGGAAAGTGACCAGCTTCTAAGAACTTCCTTCCAGGTGGATACAAACTTGACAAATCTCAGTAAATAAACAGATCGCTAACAATTAGGCTTTCAGATGTTCCAGTCTAGATTTGGCTGTGGTAGGACAAGGAAAATATTCTGGATTTATCAAAAGAAGTACCACCCAAACTAAAATCTGAGGGTTCTCAATCAAGCCTATGTTGCCAATCGAAAGATCTTCTGGGTTCTCAAACTTACTAAGAAACCATTGATCAAGAATCTTATGTGATGCTAAACACTGCAAACAACAATCATGGGTCGGGGCCATATTGTCCAATAGCAATAAAAAACCCTACACAGTTAAAGAAGCTTAAGACTAGTGTTACAACAACGCCAAGCTACGCCAACCCTACTAAAGAGAGTACTAAGTTATGAAAAATAAACTTACAAGATCCCGCAAAAAGGTGGCGAGGCCATCATCACAGATGTTTTCTAGCAATTGCTGCCCTAGCTATTGGAGGCCCGCCATTGCTTCTTCACACTACTACTAAGGTGGCTCAAACATCCGAGCTAATCTCTGGAACTAAACCTAAGAAGAAAGGGTGCCACACTTACTAATATAAGATTAAATGCAAACAAATGCAGCCTAAGGGGAAAATGCCTATATGCAAATGCAGGGTTAGTAAAAAGGATGCATGGCAAAATTATCAAAAATAAGAAAGAAAAATCTACATGCATTTTTTTAAAAGATTTTTCATTTTTTTTATTTTGAGGAAGTTATCCTAATTTATAGTTAGCACTAAACTAAATCAGCAAATAACCACTAATTACATGAAGTAAATAAACCACAAATACAAGTACTAGCAGCAATATAGAGCATCAAGCATGAAACAGTATAACTACTAAGAAATGGGGATTGGAATGAAAGGCGCAGCTGCTTGTAATTTTGTCCTTCCTCCGATGTTAGTAGCCATCTCTCCTTGGTGCGTAAGTGTCATCAATGTACTTGGAGATGTACGCTCCTTGGATCGTAGCTCGTGAATCCTTTGTTTACATGTTAGCTCATAGCAAAATCATATATATTCCACAGGTAATGAATATTATCTCTATGGGCCCGACAATTAAATTAAGCACCATTCACGATTCGAATAACTAAAAGGAGAGATCATAAAAAACTCCTAATATTTAAATTTCTAGAGATAAAAATATTCACAATTATGTGTTGTCCGTTAACTCAACCTAGATCGAGAAACTCGGCAAGTGTGCTTGATGAGAACAAAGTCGAGAAATAAGCATAATTGAAACAATAAACCAATGGTTTGATGATAGGCTAGTTTTGCTCATGGTTCATAAAGAACCATCACTTGGTGGCTACGAATAATACTCACAAGAAGGACTCGTCGTGCTGGACTGAAGGTGGATTTTGGTTTGGGTGGAAAGGTGATTCCACAAAAGAAGGTGATGTTTTGAAAAAAAAAACATTGAAAATTCATTTTTGAAAAAAGATAGAACACAAGTAGGAGGCCTACTAGGTCGAGCTATGGGTTGGGCTGGGTTGGTTCCTAACTGGCTAACTAGGGTTTGAACAAGGGCTGGGTGAGGATGGGTCGGATTAGAGTTTAATGGAACGAGGTTGAGGCGTCAAAGAAGGCGTCGGGCTGTGACAGAGGGGTGCACCGATTGGCGGAGGGGTGAGCATCGGCCAGCGCACATGGCACGTGCGAGGTAGCGGATGGTAGGGTTAGTGTTAGGGTTTCGTACTGTGGACGACCGACCGTGGAGTCGATCGATCGGTTGGCTCAAACTAGGAAAAGGGTATGTCCTAGGGTTTGGGTCGAGGCTAGGGTTTTAGTAAGGTGGCGGCACCAGTCAAAGTGGCATTGGTTGGTGCGGGCTAAAAGTGCCGGACGAGGTTGCAAGGCTTTTGGGTTAGGGGAGGCGGCAGCACTGGCCAGCGTGGGGCGGCGCTGGTGGGTGGTGGGGTGGGAGAAGACAGCTAGCACATGACAAGGCAGCAGTGACACAACAACAACAACAACAACAACAACAACAACAACAACAACAACAACAACGCGAGGCAGCGATACGCGCGGTAGGAAAGCGCGGAGCGACGCCGATGGGGGCACGGGGCGGCGCACACAGGTGTGCCGACCGGTGCAAGAAGTATGTTGATAGGGTTAGGGCTAGGCTTGGCCACAACTAGTCTAAAGCTTTCCACGAGATAGATAAAAACAATACTTTCAGAAAATGAAAATAAAATAAAATTGGGTTGCCCCTCGGAAGCACTAAATTTAAATTCGAAAGCTAGACTCCTTTGTTTAGGAAAGTTACCTGTCATCAGGTCTGTCGGGTCGACCCATAATCGAGATCCTGCAATGGTGTTGCTTATCCACTCCATCAACATGCATCATCTGTGTCAGCTTTGACTGCCTGATGTGTATCATGCGACGTCTCGGTGCTTGGCACTCGGTGCATGCTCACTCTTAAGTCTTCAGTTGTCGATGGTCTTGATCGAATCTCGTCCGTTGACATGCATGTTCTTTGTTAGCTTCGATTGCCTGGTCGTGTGTCATCTAACATCTCGGAGCTTCGGTGTTCGACATGTACTAACTTGCAATGTGAGATTTTAGTTGTAGTGGGCAGCACATGATTTTGTTCTCCCTATCTAAGAGTGGCAAAACACAACAGGGTATATGATGGTGGGGTTAGATGAAAAATAGAAAATATGGCCCTAGGTTCACGTTATCGTTCCCCAACAATGGCGCCAGAAAAGCTGTTCACGCAAACTACGTGCAACCAATTATAACCGCAGCGCATGAGTCAATTGTACCTTTTCACCTGAGTATTACAGGGGTATCGAATTGTAACATCCTCAAGTTAATTAATGGTAATTAGTATGCATCTCATTAACATGTATAGTGTTTTTGAAACATTTGCATAATACTTTGCACTTAAAAATTATCAAACAAATTCTAAACATACACTTCAAATTTAAACTCCAAAAGCAATCAGGAACAAAAACTTATAATAATCTCTTGGAAATAATTTATTAAAATACTATAATAATTATCATGAATAAATAAATTTTTTACCAAATTTTTGGAACCTAATTCAACCCCTAGAAAATTCAAACTCGATTCAATAACCTAAACTAGGTTTGAATTTAAATTATACAAATTAAGTCATGAACAGTAAGGTTTAATATTTTATATGGGAACTAGGTCATCCCAGGAACACCCTTGAATTAATTCAGAATTTATAGAATTTTATTTCTATATTTTAAGCCTCGGTCAAACCCTTTGTTTATCGGTCAAACTGAAATCAAATAAAACTTAGCACTGTTCTTTTGGCTCGAGTCGTTCACTGTTCCGACCAGACCCAACCGACCGGACCACCTAACTCGGTTGAACCAACCCGACCCGCACCACACCGCACCCTGGCTCGAGTCACACCAGACCCCGACCCAGGTGCCGCGCCACTTGACTGCACCGCACCAACTTGCCAGCACCCCTTCGCTTGTGCCTCTGACCACGCGGGCCCACGCCGTCAGCCCGTCTTCTTCCTCCTGTTGGCTCGGGCAAAGCTTCACTGCCACGCGCCCGCAGCGCTCTGAGCCGCCTCCGTCAGCGCGAGCGACGTCATTCCCCCACCGCCCGCGACAACCAGTCCTAGAGCACCGCCTGATCACGCCGCCTATTTCTCCGTCCTCCTTCGTGCACAAAACCGCCTCCGTGCCCTCCTTTGCTCCCACTTCTCTCTTCGGCCGTGGGAGAGAAGGAGGCAAATCATCCATTTCCGTCCTGGTAAGCGCTGCTGCGACAGTGCATCCTTTTTCTCCTTCGGCACTGCTTCCATTTTTGCTAACCCGTGCCGTTCCTTTGCCGTGTAGCTCCTGGAACACCGTCAGGTCTTTGTCATCGCCGGAGCACGCTCTGTGGAGCTCCACCGCGCCCCTGTCGTCTCCGGTGAGCTTCGTTTCTTATGACATTGTCTAGGAGCTTCGCGTTTCCCCAAGTAGTGTCTCCCTAAAGTTATTCGACCTTTGATGCAGCCGGGAGCTCGATCTTGGTTGTCTTCTCCACCTCCGGCCAAAGCTCCGCCGCGCTGAAATCCGCCATCATCCGGTAGGCTTTTTGTCCCCTCCTGTGTTCCGTAGGCTTGCTTGCAGCCTGTACATCCTCATGGGTCCCTCCTTAATGCCCCAGGTGCTGTCGTTCTAGTTGTCGCCGTGGAGCTCCATGGCCGTACCGCCGTCGTCCCTATCCCGGCCGTCTCAGTGCTCCTCCGACCTCCTCAACCTCGGTTTCGTGTTCGCGGTGGCGATGCGATGCTGACGCACTCTTCCCCGAGTCTCCTCGACGCCCGTAACACCTTCTCCACGAGCACCGCACCGTCGTCTCCGCCTCCGATCGCCGGGAGCTCGACTCCACCCACCTTCGGTCCCCGCGCCACTTCGAGCAACTTCACGAAGACCTCCCGCACTTGTCAGTGTTGATCCCGAGTCCAGGGACCCTTTGCTGCGCTGAATCGCCTTGCACGGCCGTGCCGGAGCTCGTCCGGCAAAAGCTTCGGTTAACAGTCGGCGATTAAGGTAATGACCGGCCTTTAGTGCTAATCAAGTTTTCTATTGTTCGTATGACGTGTAGGCCCCACAGGGTTAATCCAGATTAGGATTTTAGTTAAAACTGTTTAGATCTTGGAGGGTTTGACATGTGGGCCCTTGAGTTCGGTTAAGAGGATGTGTAGAGTATCTTGTACGTATTCGCTTATGCAAAGCGTATTCTTAGTATGCTTAGAATGATTGTACACGTTCTTGTAGTAGAAGACGTATTCTTTTAAATACGCTTTCAGCGTAGTTGTGGCCGAGACCGAGTCAATTTTGATTGGGTCAAACCCTTGACCCCGGTCCCGCTTGTCAGTCTCTAAGGCTAGCTGCACTCGAGTATAAAAAGGATTTAATTACTATAGAAATCTAGAAAAGAATTATTTGTACATTGAAAATATGAATTAACTTATAAAATCCATATCTAATTCATATTAACTTCAAAATGATTGAAACCAGTTTCGGTATTTTTCATATTAAGTGAAGTTTATTTTAAAATAGGTTTCAAACATGTATCTATAGCAAATAATATAGTTTTGTAAAAATGATCCATATCTCTATTATTTTTACAATAAGAAAAAGCTTTTAACTTCGAAAATACATAACTATTTCATTTTAACTTCAAAAACAGTGAAACCACTTTTGATAATTTTAATTTTAAGTAAACTTATTTCTAAAAATGGTTTCAGTCTTACCTCTTGCACAGAAGATATATTTTGTGGAAATTTATCCCAAAATGAATTATTTTTACATTGTAAAATGCTGATAACTTTAGAAATTCATAACTAATTCATGAAAACTCCAAATGAGGTAAACTCAACTAATTTGGTCTTATAATTTTATCCTATAATTATTTATGTAATCATTGTATCCATCACTGCTCTACAAATTTTGACCAAATATTTAAATTGGGTAAATAGTACCAAATTGGATTTTCTAGAAAGCTGAGATTCAAACCACCATAACTTTCACATACTAAATCCAAATGGAATGAATCTTTCACATAAATTCATATAAAATCATAATCTACCTACTGTATAAATTTCATACATTTTTTAGCATGTTGAATTTCTGGCTTTATTTGATATTTATTGCATTATCGTCTTTCATTAGGTTTTCGACGATAACGATATATTCATGAGATTATTATGAGTATAACCTGATATTGAATCACTGGTACCAGCAAAGGTGCGAGCACCCTCCTCTTGATCATATTGCTCCTAGTGGTTTTTAAAAGTTTTGTGTGAGTTTTATTATCGCAATTGTATGCTATTTTGAAATGTATGTTTATGGTAGAAGTAGTTAATCTCCTAATTGCTGCATTAGCCCTCCTTTGAATGTTGATTACCCCTTTTTCCTTGAATAATTAAGGTTATATATTATATGGGTTGTTTGCTAGTTTGTAGAACGATGCTTAGCCATGCTAGTAGTTGTAGCCGAAAGCGGTTGATGGAGCTAGTTCATCGGCCGGTGGATTGAATTGAATCTTGATGAAATTTGAGGATTATATGGATTGAATTATATTGATATTGAGGATTGTTTTCAGATCTTTGAATCTGGTTATTGTGACTTGTTAGGTGGGTTATTGTTGAGTGTTGGACTTGGACGGGTGGTAGGGTGATGAAGGGGTGGTCCTGGATTCGTGTAGCCCCGTCTGGGTATATGAGGACCGGTCTGTAGTGTGATAAATAAAGTCTTACGTACAACCACACGCCGGGTTTATGGGCGATGGCTTGGCTGAATAATTTGTTGTGTGTTAGCTATCAAAACACAATCAGGTTGGCAATTGTTATTGTTATTTTTAATTGTTCTCTTGTCAATCTGGCGGGGGCATTTTAAGGGTCGCCTTACTTGCTCTTAAGGGTCTCTTGTTGAGAGGGACTTACTTACGTAACGAGGTTCACCTGTGGTTAGGAGGCATTTTGACTCCCACGGGGTTTCTGTTCCTCGGATGGGTTGATAGTTAGGACATGACATTGTAAAGGCCTCGTTATGCTACCTCAGTCACACTCCTATGGAAGAGTGCATTGGCCGACATTATGAGGAATGCATATCGTGTGGGTAAAGCTGTACAACTCTGCAGAGTAACTAAATCTATTCGAATAGCCTCGTCCTAGGTTATGGACATCACTTGTGGAAAAGCATGCACAGTTAGCTTTTGGGAACTTAAGTTTGGGTTATGGTTGGAAATGTTATGTCATTATGTTAGTTTGTTTAGATCTGAAATGTTATCATGAACGCGTAGTTCGCGCGTTAATTTTGTTGAGGAATGAATTGTGTCATGGATCGGATGTTCGAGTGTTGATTATATTTGGAGATTATACCATTGTTGATCATTACATACTGTTACTAAATGTTTTCTAAATGTTTTTACAAATGGCAAGTTAGAATCTTTATTTGTTTATCTATATGCAAAACTTGCTTTATACTAAAAATTGACTAGTGTATAGCCTTCCATTGATACTTACCTGCATCCTTATTTTCCTTGAAAAGTCTCGCGAGTATAACTTTGTACTTGAAAAGTGTCTATTTGATCAGGTAAGGACGACGGGCGCAACGGCTTTAACTCCAGTTGGTTGCTTGTGGGATTGTGGGCATGCCAACTCGGTTATTCCCTCTTTATTTAAGTTTATCTTCCGCTGTAATTTATTTGTGTTATTGTTATTTAGATTTGACCGATTGACCCTCTTATGTAAAGTTTGGACCATAAAGTTCTATATGTTGAAGATGTATCAAAGTTTCTTTTTCTCTTGTTTGATTGTGTATGGATGTGATTGCAATGTTGTGTACTAGGATATGCGCATGTTAGCCACTGATCCTTGGGAGCTAACATGAGACGCATATCCGGGCACTCGGGGTCGTTCTCGTCTCTCGTTAAGTATTGCGCTTCCAGCGTAACCACTTAGCTTGAAACGGATCCGATCCCGGGAGGCCTCACACGAATCCACAGAGAACGGCCTATCGATCACCTTAGGGTTTTCTAATCAACAATCATCTAACTACCCAGAGAAACGAAGTGTGAGTGGAAGATGAAAGGTGGAATTCTATCGCAAACCTAGGTTTAGATAATCTAGTATTAGAGGGTTCGAGCAAGAGTCGATACTACTACCCATAAGCTAATTTAATCTAACTATAACTATCCACTAATTGTTGTGCGAGATCTCTCACCAGAGATTAAAGTGCCTTTTCCCAGCCATGCGCTCTCAGATATCATGAGACGCAACCATCTACCGGTACATCAACACACTCGCTTCTCTATCTAACACATAAATGAGCAATGAATAAGATGCCAAACATAAGCTAGTTGCCGGCGGTACGCCGATCTTTGTGCACTAGTGTTGTCACCGCTAGCCACGGTTTCAACCCCCGAATGTACAGATCTTTCTAACACATGTGCTAATTATATCCGTGCCCATAGACTAGCATGCAAGGTTCTACTAGATCAATCCAATCATCAAAATCAAAACGACTAGCTTACACAATCTAATAAATCGAAATAGCTTACACATTTTCTTACATTTGAAACACAAGTCCAAAATTGGGATGTTACAAATCTCCCCCCCTACAAGAATCTCGTCCCGAGATTCCGTTTACTCGGGGAAGAAAGACGGGTGGTCTGCATGAAGACGATCTTCCCGTTCCCAAGTTGACTCATAAGGTGCCATGCCGAGACTGGCTTGAAAGCTGTTGTTGTGTGAAAACTTAGCGAATGGCAAGCATTCCTCCCAATCCTTATCATAGGAGAGAACGCAAGCACAGAACATGTCTTTCAAAATTTGGTTGACTCGCTCTGTCTGGCTATCAGTTGGAGGATGATAAGCTGAGCTGGAGGAAGGGAGATGAGTTCACATAGCCTCTTGCTGACTACGCCAAAATCGAGAAGTAAACAAAGAACCACGATCAGAAATGATCGTCTTCGGTACATCCTGCGAGCTTACGATCCAAAAACGTAAAGCTCGACCAAGGGCCCCACACGAAGTTGAGTTTTGACAGGAAGGAAATATGCCATTTAGTCAGCCTATTAATGACAGCCCAAATGGCACACAACTTACAAAGCATCTAATAGTTTTGGACACTACAACATCCTTTTTGGTTGTTCGAGGGAGGAAGAGGCTACTGCCCCACATTAGAGTCTTACACGACATACAAAACTGAAAAGGTGCTATCCTATTATATTTTTCAAAGGACAGCTATAAGCTGGATACAGCTTCCACGGTAGTCCCCATACACCAAGATGTGGTCATCCCTGTTGAAGTTCACAGGGAATTCGTCCAGAAGATGAGCTTCAGGTGATCCGGTGTCCAGTGGGGACAAGGGGTTTAAGAGACGCCTCGGGGGTCCCAATAAAGAAACATGACCTTCCGGAGGATCGGGCCTCCGATTGCTAGGAAATCCTGCTGTCATACGGACTTGGCGGCGCGGTCCATAGACAAGCACGGGCCCTGTCACTTCCAGAAGTCGAAACCCGGGTGGTGCCGCAGCAGCTGGGGAGGTTTCATTAGCACCATAAAGCGCATTGTGAGGAACGCGGTTCATGCCAACTCCGATCCTGAGGTACTCCTGGGCCTCCCTGAGACGATGTCGAGTTTCTGACAACTCAAACAGATTGCAGCGATGAACTTGGTCCATGATGTGGACCAATCTCGCCAATTGGCGCACTTGAAGGTCTTCTTCGAACTGAATCTCAGCGAACGTGTTTATGTCCGGTTCAAAACCTCTTTGTGGAAAGTGGTCGTAGGGTGGTTGAGACAATTATGTCAAGTCATGACGAAGTTGACTCATGACCCTGCTGGCGGCTTCCTGAATGGCCATGGCTTTGGAGGTGGCGTGAACCCGGAAACTGCACGGAATACTGCTGGTCACTTGTCTTGCGATGACGTTGACCACGCATCGATACTCTTCCATTCCAGGTCCTCGGTCCCGGCGGTAGATGGCATACTCTGGTTGGTAGGTGAAATTGGCGCGCCACATCATGTCTTGCAGCAGTGCGGGATACCCGTCCACGTATTCCGCACGCATCTCCTTGACCAAATACCAGCTGCCCATCTAAAGCATACAGGAACAAGGAGGGTGAGTCAAAAAGCTAGGGAACTCAACCGAAGGTTGGGATGGAAGCAGATACTAAGATGGATAAGGGCCAACCCGAAGACTGAAGGTAAGGAAAAACAATTAACATCTCTACCAAATGAACATCCGAAAGCTTAACACCAGCATAAAATCAATGCAAGATCTCAATTTGAAAAATTAACTCCCTGGTATGATTAACTCGTATGGAAGAACGAGCAACTAGTTTTAGGAAGACAGTTTCAGAACATAACCCTCGGTTCAACCCAGCTAAAAAGCAAGGTAAAACCCCCTAAAGAAAGGTTTGATGCTTAGCTAATTCATATCACTTCTTACCCTTTTATCCCCACAAGTTTTAGTTGAATTTACCTCTCATTTCCAGCACTACTTACTAATTAAAAGCTAGCTGTCCAGAATTTGTGCTTGCTGTCCAGATCTCTTTTCCAAGTCCCTGGCCGAATCCTCCAATTCCAGGAGCTCCTATTCTTCACTCCAAAACAGCCCACACTTCAATTTAAAGCTCTCATGGTTTTCCCAAAACCAATTTAATCGATTAAGCAACTATCTTTTGAAGGAAGATGAGAGTAAAATCAACATTTTAATTTCAATCCAGAATAAGGTGAGATGAACAAGCTAAGATAGATAAGAAGTAAAATATGAGAACTTACTTAAGATTTTCATGAAACATTTGATATTTACAAAGTAAGTTTTCAAAATGTACTAGGGACGACCAAGCTATGGGTTTTTACGGTCAGTATGGCTCTGATATCAACTTTGTGAGGACCCTGATTTATTTGACTTGTAATGCTTAGCCTTCTATTGACCCTAGCATCACAAAGCAAATAAACCAATCCTCGAGATATGTATACTTCCCAGAAATGCAGCATACACACCCCGTTACAAAATCATGCATCAATTCCATACATCATAGTATAACAAGTCTACCAAAGACATACATAATATAAAGTTATTACAAAAGAGCAGACTAGCCAAAATACAACAAAGTATCAATAATAGCGGGAGCAAAAGGGTTCCATAAGATGACTTTAACCAAAATACGACTGGTTAGCCATAACCATAGGGCAACCGACCGAGCCGCCAAGCTAGTCGTCCACATCGCAGCAAAACTCACAAAAAGTGAGGCCCTTAGGGCTCACATTCTTTCTCTGCAACAATTAAGCAAAGCAAATGAGTACAAAAATGTACTCGCAAGACTTACGGATAACAAACCTAGTTACTACTACATGCAGGCTTCAATCAAAGGAGAAGGCCCAAGGTTAACTTTCAGCGTAAAACAAGTTTTATTTGCAATAGATAATAAGTTTGGAGGCAGTTTTCAACAATCTGAATTTTATTTGCATAAATAACAGTGATACAATAAGTAATAACATACACAACCTGGAGATGGCTAACCCAATAGCCACCACAACAATAGCACGAATTACCCATTTGTACCACCCATGTCAAGTTTTAATTAAAAAGGTTGTAGTCTAACTCTTGAAAAGCTTACCCAAGCGTGTCCATAACCTAGGACGAGGCTATTCGAATAGTTTGAAACCCTGTAAGGGTGTACCAATGTACCCACACTTCAGACTGCCTTTTTGCCAAGTTATTAAGCACACTTCCTTTGGTATACCGGCACGGCTAAGTCCTACGATACATTTCCAATGGAAAATGCTAATCAAGAGCCGCATGTATGGGGGTTAACCCTTAGTGATCTGCCGACGAAATATGGATCACAAGGACCCATACGTGGAGTAGGATACACCGGTCGAGGCGGGTGCTCCCCTCCCCACAAACATATCCATGTTGTATATAGTTAAATATGCAACCCACCACGCGACTCATTAATTAACACCCCCCCAAAGTACTTAGTCAAGAGAGGTCCCATATATCTCTACTGTGGTTAGCACGCAGAAATTGCCTGGATAACAGAGACTCACAAGATGTTCGGTCCTTAATTGACCCGGGCACCATTCCAGTCACACCCAAAAGCACACCATCTTACCATTGCGCCCAAGTCCAAATTATTTTGTTTTTATTTTTAGTTTTCACAAATAAACATAGCACAAAGGTTGAAACATAGAGTCATAATAAGTTTGTGTGATCAAGATTATCGACTAAGTCGATAACCACCCAATTCTACCGGTAACTAAGCATTGCTAAGCATCATATCGTAAAGACAAATAAAAGATCATAAATCATTCACCGGGCTCTAATTCACCAGTGAGGATAATAACCTATGGCAGTGGCAGGGGTGAACAATTTCAAGGCAACAATGCAATAGGCTTAGCTACCTCTAATCGACAAAATTAACTTTGACACAAGAAGGATGCATACTTAGGTTTTGCAAACAAGATATTAGACTTTGAAAGTAATAGGAGCAATATGATCAAATGATGTTACACTGCTTGCCTTAATAGAGATCACTTTCTTGCTGCAGAGGATCACTCACGAAATCAATAATTTCTTCGGAACCTAACGCAAAAAAGGCGATAAAACCAATAAGAACGAAGAACACCAAATAAAACTCAACAGCAAAAGTCATCCAAAATTCATGAAATTCATACAGCAACAAGATTATGATTTTAAATGAATTTAGAAACAAGAATCAAGTCATTTGGACCAAGTATAAAAAAGTTATAGCTAAAACCATTTCTCTCAGCCTATTAATTCAACTAAATTAATTACTGGTACTGTTCATGGCATAAATTTTCAGAATGATCTAAAGTCTAAAATTTTTATGGTAAGCAGGTTATGTCATCCTAGGGTCAGCAAAGTTGAGTTTACCAAATTTGGAGTTATAATGATTTACTTGTGATTTTTCTAAGTTGTAAACCTGGCACATGTTACTTTACAGAAATAAAATCATGAACAAAACCTATTTCATATTAAAGTTTGCTAACAGAGGAATTTAACCAGATTGAGTTTGCACATTTTGGAGTTATACAGAAAAAGATATGCATTTTACAAGTTTCACTTGAATTTCTGGAATATTAAATAATGGCAGAAACAAATTAATATTGTTTATAAAATTTTCTGCTACAAAAACATGTCTAAAAGCATTTTTAAATTAAACTTTAGTTAAACATGAATTTATCCCAACTGGAATCATCTGAAAAGGTTTTAAAATGAAAAAGATATGAGTTTTCAAAGTTTAATACAATTTTTAGTTGTCAAATAAAGACTTACCAGAATTAATCAAACTTATCATAAAATAAAGTGACGTGGACGAATGTTGGCCCTTGATGCGAAATCAAACGGCCGAAGCGCACGGAGAATAGCGCACACGCACAAACCTACAGAGGCTCACCGTTGGATCTAGATCCAATGGTCCACACGGATTGGGGTGTTCGGAGACCCGAACGGCCCAATCAATCTCGACCGCAGATCAGAAAATGGAGGGCTCAGAGACCTGCGCGCTCCGGGCGACCCCCAATTGATCTCGGTCGCTCATCGCGAGATGGGCGGCTTGCGCGATTTGAGAGCCTGGTGGTCCGAACGGCCCCTTGATCTGAGCCGCAGATCAAGAGATGGTCGGTCCATAATGATTTAGATGTTCGGGGACCCAAAAGTCCCAGAAGATCTGGGCCGTTGATCTCGAGATCGACGGTCCATGATGCTCGTGAAAAACACATGTGAGTTTAAGAGTGCGGAGAGGTTTTCAAATGTGCGGGCCCACATGTCAGTGAGACAAGGGACCAATTAGGACAACTATTAAATACTGAATCCAATGATTAGTATTAATTATGCCCTAATAATTTTGCACTGAGAAGGTTTAAGCGGTCGGGGCCCACCTGGCAGTGACACATAAGGACGGTTTAGGACACATTAATTACTACCTATGATTGGCAATTAATTAAATCCAATCTTTGTCTTAATGACCTTGTCACTGCGGTTTTAGGCCTACGGGCCCACAAGACAGTGACTCACTGAGTCAATTTCGATAGCCATTTAATGCCCACACTAATGACCAATGATTAACATTAATTGATGTCTTAAGGGTGTTGATTAGGGCCGACGGGGGTTTTTAAGTGGATGGGCCCACTGGTCAGTGGCACAGTGGGCCGGCTTAAGACAAATTAATTACCTCCAATGATTAACAATGATTAGGCCATTAATGATGTCCTAATGACAACGACACAGAGGGAGTTCCCGTCCGGCAAAAACCGAGCGGCAAAGATGGGCTCGTCGCCAGCGGTGCCCATAAAGTGCCAAAATGGGTTCGCAATAGCCTTGCGGACCCAAAGGTGCCCGCTGGCCCAGAACGCTGGCGAGCCGAAAAACAATAACGGTGACACAATCGGCCGAAAACGAAAATGGCTAAAAAGCTCCGCAACGTCCAAAGAAGCGTGTGCCACAGCGTCTAAGGACTAATAAGAAGTTACCTTAACCAAGAAGGACTTCAAAGATGGCCGGAGAGGCTTTGACAGTGGAGAAGCTCGCCGGAGTTGAAGAAAATGATATGAAAAAGATGTCCTGAGCAAAATGAGTGACACCAGATCATCATAATAGCTTTATTATAACTTAGAGAAGCTCTAAGAGCAATTAATTGAGAAAAGAAGCCCTTACCGGAGCTGGAGAAGAAAGGGGGTAAAATCGGCCGAAAAGATCCAAACTCAAAATTGGTCAATTCCTGTGAATGAAACCCAAAATTGAGTTAGGGGAAAAAAATATGAAGCTAAAGGGCTCAAAAGGGTACAAGGAGAATTGAAGATAAACCACTAGAGCATCAAGATCCACAATGGAGCTTCATGGCCAAAAATGGTGGTTTGGATGTTTTTCGGTGTTTTGAGCTCTACAAGCTATGGGGAGCTGAGGGTGGAGTAAAGGAACACCAAGAGGGGTTTTGGGGAGCTTATAAAGCTAGAGGATTAGGGTTTGGGCAAAAGCGAAATGCTCGGGTGAGTTTGGTCCACCGCACTGCTATGGACCGAAAAAGAGAAATGATGGGGAGCAGGCTAGGGCATGCCTCCTGCCGAAAGTGAGCCGTAGCACTAAATGTCCGACCAGCGAGAGATGAGGAGGGAGCAGGACTTGACCAGAGCCATGCCGCTCCCTGTTCACGCACGGCTCGAGGAAGAAGATGACCAGAGAAAGAGAAAAGGCTAGGGTGCTTGTGGGCCGTTGGATTTTAATCCAGCGGTTGAGATTTGCCCAAGGCTCCTGAAGTTTAAAACACTAGGAAAGATCGTGAGCGTTGGATCTACAATGGATGGTCACGATTGAATGGGACAACCGAGTGACCCGAACGGCCCAATTCATCTGGACGGTCAGATCTTGATCTAACGGCCCAAATGAGTTGGCGCAATCGCGAGGTCCGAACATTCACGTGAACGTGGGCCGTGCGATTTAAATCCAATGACTGAGGTTGGATGCGCGTTTTAAGTGAGCCCGAGTGCAGTTAGTTGACTGGACCAAGCCAAGTGGTTCAAGCCCGAGTCTGACTCGAACCCAATGAACAGTGAAACCAGGTTTTGGGTTTTTAAATTGAGCTGAGACTTTGGGGATTTATTTGAGATAGCAAAACAACTCCAAAAATTCTGAAATTTTTACTGGAGCTTGCTAACTCAGATATTAACCTTGTGTAAAATTTTCAGAGGTTTTTATGCAGTGAATTTTGCTCCAAAAATTCTGCAAGGTTCTGGAATAGGGTTTGACTGCCTTCTAAAAATATTCAAAAATTTCTAAAAATTGTGAAATTTTTTAGAGGGGTCACATACCATCCCAAGAACTTAGGAAAAATATTTCCAAAGGATGATCATAAGATTTGATATGAATGTCTTTGGAAGACAAGGTTTTGGATCAAAAGACTTGTGACTTTGTATTTCCATAATTCTTGTACAGGAATTGTTCAGAACTTACAGGAAATACATGATGTAAGAAAAAGTTTTAATTTTTACTCATTTTCTTACATTTGAAACACAAGTCCAAAATTAGGATGTTACATTACCAGCACTGAGGAAGAAATGAGTGAGTTTGGCCGACAAAGATCAAGTCCCCAAGTTTGACAATCTCTGTGAAGGTCAAACAAAACAAGTTAGGGGAAATGCTCAAGGTGACCATATGAACAAGTTGACACACCAAGAGTGTAATTAAACCACTGGAGCGCTGTGCTGACCAAGCTTTCTTGTCGGCCAACAATGGCGGTTTTGGGGAGCTGGTGACATGAGCTCAACTAAGCACCGAGAAGCTAGGGTTTGCAATGGGTGCTGGAAAAAGGGTTCAAGAGGGGGGCTCTATGGCCTTTTATAGCCAGAGGAGCACGGTTTTTAGCTAGGGTTAAGCTCCATGGTGAGCTTAGCCTATGGCTCGGTTCACAGCTCGGCCAAGGACATGCTGAGGGGATGGGAGCCAGAGAAGGGCGACTTCGGGGGCTAAAGCTGACCAGCATTAAATGCAAAGTAGCAAAGTGCCGTTGACAAGGATATGAAATGACAAGGCACTGCTCCACGCTGCCATGGCTCTGGCATACCCGCACGCGCACGAAAACGATGATGACCAGGCTCGGGGAGGTCCCACCAGGCAGTGAGAGATCCAAAGTGGACTAGTCAAGGAATATAACGGTTAGGTTAAGTGTTGAGGCCGAGTTGGGGAGATCTTAACGATTGGATTTGAAACAAAGGGCCCCGATTTAAAGAATCGTTCGGAGGTCCAACCGTTCAATGAGACCTGAACCACAGATCTGAAAATGGACGGCCCACGACCTCCTAGGCGCTAACAAGGTGGTCGCCAAGGGTGGTCTGGGAGGTGGTCCGGAGGGTTGTCTTTGCAAAAGATCAACGGGATGGTCTTTGCAAAATCACCCGAGGTGGTCTGAGGGTGGTTTCAGGGGAGGTCTTTTGAGGAGGTCTGAGAGGGTGGCCTTTGGGGAGGTCTGGGAGCTCCCGAAGATCTCAGCTGTAGGCAGGAGATCCAACGGCTGATATTGTTCGCACCTAAAGGACAGAGCCCGAGGTGCTCTAAGAGGTTGGGTTCAACCCAGAACTCGAGTCTGACTCGAACTCAAACCAAGAGTTTGACTTAGGGTTAGATATTGGGCTGGAAACTTTGAGGAATTTTTAGAGGTAGCAAACTAACTCCAAAATTTCTGAAATTTTGACTGGAGGTTCCTAGCTTTAGGATAAACCTTGTGTAAATCTTCCATAGGCTTTTATGCACAATATTTTTCTCCAGAAATTCTACAAGGTTTGTTTTAGGGTTTGACCAAGGGTCAACTGGTTTGACTGCTTATTAAAATATTCAAACAATTTCTAAAAATCGTGGAATTTTTCAGAGGGGTCACACCTTAACCCTATAATTTAGGAAGAATCTTTCCAAGGAATAATCACAAGGTTTGACAAGAAAGTTTTTGAAGGGCAAGGTTTAGGTCCAAAGAGACTTGTGATTTGTATTTCTATAATTCTCTTGCAAGAATTTTTCAGAACATCCATGAAATATAAGATGTAAGAAAAGTTTTAAATTTCTATTCATTTTCTTACATTTGAAACACAAACCCAGATTTGGGCTGTTACAACATGCCTCGCCCTTGCTATTTCATCCACACCGAACCACCACTGCGTTGAGCTCCGTACGATGAGCCCCATCGAGGTTTACTCGCAAGCCGTCACACCATTAAGCCACTGTGAAGTCTCATCGATGAGTCTACCTAATATTGCAACAAGCCATTCAAGATTTTGTAATAGGTAATTTGGGATGTTGCATATATTTGTTTTGATTGTTGCAACAATATTTTCTTTGAAATGTTGCGTCTGGACTTTGCAGTGTTGAATCTCCTTTCTTGCAAAGGTTGCTTCTGCTACTTTTGGATGTTGCCATAACAATTTTAGATTTTTTTGTTGCTTTACACCATTTTTTCTGCAAAAACACTTGATTTGTTGCAACTGTTTCTATGGAATGTTGCATATGGTAATCTCAAATGTTACACCGCTATTATAGAACCTAACAAGGGTGGTGAACACGTTAGGAGAGGGGAATGTCCAATTTTGTTGCAGTCTGATGCCTTTTTTGTTCCACTCCGTTAATTGCATGGTTGCGCTCTGGTTGTTATTATTGTGCTGCGGATGAAGAGGATCCGACGGTGCTGAGGAGCTATCATTATGAAGATCCAACGGTTGTGCCACCGTGGCGCTAGTCGTTCCCATATGAAATACATGTAAAAACAGTGTCAACAGAAGCAAATATCATTTTTAATCTTCAGCAAAACCAGGGTAAGCTTTCTCTAGAATGAGGCCTACATGATGTAGCTTCCCTAATCCTTTTTCCTGGTCTGAGTCGTGAGTCATGAGGTCCACAACTCCACATTATTAACTGAAACGAACCATATATTTTATCTGGAATTTTGGACTTTGGTGTATGATTTGGACCTTAGCTTGCTAAGCTTGTTAGCAGGAATCTACCCAGTCCAGCATCCTGCCAGTCCTTTTGTTTTCACTAGTTAGATAGCTAGGTTATGCAAGTGATTGCGACAAGTTTTTTGATGTTACCTTCCTTTTTTTTCTTTTGAAGTGGCGGTTACTTCCCTTTTCAAAGTTCAATATACTTCTGCATAATGATATAGCTAGGCCCATCTTTCAGTAATGTCTCAGTCTTCTGAAAGAGAAATCAGTTGACCATGCATTGCCGCCCTTGGATTGTGATGTGTTGCATTTTTGGTGCTCTATGTACTAGGAGGCAGATGAAGTATTGACCCCAGTTGGCAGTGAATTTTACTTTAATCTACACAAGCCTCAAATTGAACTTTACCCAGAAGAGAGGTTAGTTGTCTTCTTCTGTGGCTTTGTGATTCTATCTGGAGAATAGGGCATAACGCAATGCAGTAGTTTATTTTTTGGGCATGGTGGTGGTGCTGGAATATTTACCCGACTCTTGATCAAGGTTCAAGTTGAGATTATTTTATCCACTTTTACCTCTTTGTACTGCATTCTGTCATTCATGGGGCCATGCTGTAATCATTTATTGACAATGCTGAAAGAGAAATCAGTTGACCATGCATTGCCGCCCTTGGATTGTGATGTGTTGCTTACTCGAACCTGAATTTTTGGTGCTCTATGTAGTAGGATGCAAAGGAAGTATTGACCCCAGTTGAGTGAATTTCACTTTAATCTACACAAGCCTCAAATTGAACTTTACCCAGAAGAGAGGTTAGTTGTCTTCTTCTGTGGCTTTGTGATTCTATCTGGAGAATAGGGCATAATGCAGTGCAGAAGTTTATTTTTTGGGCATGGTGGTGGTGCTGGAATATTTACCCGACTCTTGATCAAGCTTCAAGTTGAGATTATTTTGTCCACTTTTAGCTCCTTTGTACTGCATTCTGTCATTCATGGGGCCATGCTGTAATCTTTTGTCCCCTTAGAAAATTTGTGCTGACAAAACAAGACTGATCTAATTGTTAGTGACTTGTTAACTAGCCAGTGAAGCAGCAAAACAGAAAGTAACATATTCTTTAACATGTACTAATTGGAAAAGTGCATTTTACCTAGAAGGAAGTCTAGCTTCTTGTACTAGTGATTTGTTTTCCCTTGAAGGAAGGTATAATACACATGCAAACCACACTATTTTAGCCTAGTTGCGTAATTGCTGATATTGGAAGTTTGGAACCTTCTACCTGCCCTGCCCCTTCTCTAGATAACCCAAATAGAAACTACACAGTGTCAGCATGTTCATTTGTACTTCAGTTTGTGATTCACGTTTAGTAAAACATCGTGTATCTTATGCTGTATTAGGAAATGTATATTGGTAGACAAAGGTTGATACTTTAAGTGACTTGCAGACTAGCTGGGGATCAGGAGACCACACTGAGCTGATGCTGCAGAGCAGAAAACAACAGGTTATTCTGCTGCTCTTGTCTTCTTCTATTGCTTTGAGATGCTCCTCTCAACTACCAAAGGCCTTTGAGCGGGGGAATTATTAGTGATTTTTGTCCACTATTCCGGCTTAGCAATTTTTTTTATAGAAGTTAGGCTGTGTTGCATTAATGAAATGCCGACAAGTGTCTGTTCAGGAGCTCTATTATAAACATGAACTCTCCTGTTCCTGTCACATGTTACAACCCTTATTTTTATTCTCACCTTGTAATGATCATCAGATTGCTCACACAGGAGTAGTAGTTAAAGAGCTAAATCAATACGCTAAATATATTTAGGAACCTGCTGATTCCATCAATGTATGCTCAAATCATCATGAAGATTTTATTTGTATTCTCTAATTAATGCTTTCTTTCCTTTTCCAGTTGCAGTGCTTACTAACTACGATTAGGATGATACTGAGGTATCCACCTGCCGGCCTAACTCATTTGATGTCATGATGAGAGTATGTTTCATGAGCATGGTAAGCTCCTATACCTATGGTTAATTAAATGGACCATAAAGTCATTTCTATCAGTCTCAAGGAATTAATTACATCTCTATATGACGAAACCTTGGGGCACATGATACTTATGCTCTAAACTATTTATTTCTGGCATCAGATTATTGACTTTTCCTTCTATCTGTCACAACATGTTCTATTATCCTTATATATATTTAGTTTTGAAGGCAGCTGCACTACTACTTGTGATGACAAGTTCCGTGCTGTCAAGATCTTTTTCGAAGTAAATGCTTTTCCTTCGCATTGTATACACTCTTACAATTGTTCGTTGTGCTTCGATGTCCTTATTTTTTGGTTGAACATGAAAATACTCCATGATGATACACAATGCATGAGTGTACTGAGTGAATTCACAATGCAGAGTTACTCTTGATGATGTGCAGATTGGCGCCAGCTTAGCTTGTCCTGTAATACCAAACACATCTTGGCACAATGCACGACAAAATGTTTTATTTACTTCAGTGGAACCATCTAGATTTTTGGAAAAAGAAAATGGAACCATCCAATGCTGAAAGTTCATTGCAACACATCATTTTTGCATTTGTATCTGAACTAGTCAGTGCAAAGCTGTACATCGTTGCGCTCCATCCACTGCGGATCCAGCCATTTGTATCTGAAGTTCTGAACTAGTCAGCCATTGGCTTTCTCCGGAACAGATCATATAATGGAATTGCCAGAGAGAAATCAAGGTCAGAAGTTCAGATTAAAAGCAAGAGGTATCTGGGAACTAACTACTAAGAAACCTGAGTGGCCCATATTTGTTTTATGTAAGTTCCCTTGTTATAAATAGCACTTGTATTCATCATGAGGTCAATGAATCAATATATATATATAAGTACAGGCAAGTCATATATGCAAATAACTCCTTATACAACAAGAAAACTATATATGTAATAATATACATAACACCCATCTCAAACTTATGATGGATCAACAACATGAAGTTTGGAGAGATAGAAGCTGTGCTAGGCTCTGGTCTGTGTCTTTGTGAAGGAGTCTGCCAACTGAAATGTTGAAGTCACATACTGAAGAGCAATAACATAGTCCTACACCTGTGTCCGCATGTAAGAAGCATCAATACCAATATACTTTGTAAGCTCGTGCTTCACCGGATCTTTAGCAATGCTAATAGCACATGTACTGTCAGACAAAAAAGGAGTTAGTGCAGAAATAGAAACACCAAAATCCTCAAGTAACCACCATAACCAAATAACCTCCACAGTCAACAAAGCCATAGCTCACAACTTAGCCTCAGTACTCGAACGAGAAGCTATTGTATGTTTTTTAGTCTTCCAAGCAATTAGAGAACCACCAAAAAACACAATAGGCAGAGAGAGACCAGCAATGAGAGTGGTCACTAGCCGAGGTGGCATCAGAATATGCCTAGAGCTGTAAAGAGCTGGAGCGAGGAAAAAAGAGACGACGAGTGATGGTTCCACGAAGATATCGTAGAACACGACGAAGATGACTATAGTAGAGCTGAGTGGGAGCACAAAATAAACTGACTCAAGATATGCACATGGTACGAAATGTCAGGACGAGTGACACCCAGATAAACAAGACTCCCAACAAGGTGATAATAGCGAGTAAGATCAGTAAGAGGCTCGCCGTCAGTGGGTTGAAGATGAACATTAAGCTCCATAGGAGTCTCAGCGATGTACTGATCAGTAAGAGAATCACGATCAAGAAGAACCTGGATATATTTTTCTTGGGACAGATAGAAACCCTAAGGCGTAGAAACAACCTTAACCCTAAGAAAGTAGCGAAGAGGACCTAGATTAGACATGAGAAATTGCTCACTAAGACGCTCCTTGACAAAAGTGATGTACTGAGAATCTGTAATAGCCCAAAAATACCTAAATGCAAAAATACGGGATTTTTTTTTTTAAAAAAAAACTTTTTGGTATGTTATCTATTGTCGTACCGTTTGCCTGCATCTTTGAGAGTTACTTGATTGCATTGTCTTTTCTGCTCTCATGATTTTGCCTATTGTCGCATAGGAATTCCTTAAAGCGATTATCAGAATTTTAGCAACCCTAAAATTCTGTTGTTCTGTCTTCTTCCCAAATTCTTTCAAGCCTCTTCTTGTTACCTGTTTTCCCTTTGGCTTAATCTTGGCTAGCCTGGTTCTGGTCTAGCTCAACCAGCTCCTGTGCATTCTTTTTCTTCCCATTTGCCCAGCCAAGCCAGTGTCGTATCATCGCTCCTTCTCCTTTGTTCCTTCTTGTTAACGGATATGACTCTGTGCACGCATTCTCACATGTAGTGCACTTCCTCAGGCTACCCGGTCCTACAGGCGCGCACGTAGGCTAGCGCTAACACCTCCCGGTTGGCTTGGCCAAATTCTGCCACTTTCGCTCACCTCTCTCTCTCATTCTCTTGTATGCACGCTGTGCTATCGTATGTTTATACATACACTGAGCCATATAGGGTTGAGCACCCATTGTGATATTACTCTCCTCCTCTATTTCACACTTTCAATCAGCTCCTAGCCAAACTTCGTACGGCCGGGACAACTCCTTCGGTCATAGGACCAGTGGCAGCTGCATCCTCTCTCAGTGTGCTAATCAATTTTAGTCAAGAAGTCATCAATAGCCATCACCCAAGTTGTCATTTCGCTACCCTGTGCTGCCCATACCGTCAACTGCTCCAACCACTCCTCATCTATTGCACCAGGGTGCATGCACATATTACCCCAACCCCTGAATGCCTTCCTTTACCATTCCAGTGTTGGCCTCACTTTCATCCTCCCACAAGTGAGCTCGAGCTCCAGTTGGGCACAAGCGCTGCCTCGGCCGAGCGCTGCTGCATCACCACCATCGCCATTAACACCTATCGGTGAGGCTACTCCCACGTTGTGTGCATTCGCTCACACCCGTGCCTAAGGTGGCGTTTCCCCTCAACTAACCCTACTCCTCAACTCACAAGAGCTGCCTTGGATGCTGTTCTTATTCCCCTCCGGTGAGGACACTTCAAGACATCTCTGAAGGACCATCTATCAGCTCCTAGGGAGCAACCTTGAAGACCGAAGACCACCCTCCTGTCCTCAAGTTACTTGCAGCACGGAGGTTCCCTCATATTCATGGGCCACGTCGCCAGCCCAGCTCCGTACTGGTAAGTTCCTAGTGGCCAGATGCTCCTTCTGGTTCAAACTACCTTGTTCTTTCTTTAGTAATTCTTTGGTTCTTTCTACCACTACTTTTTCCAGGACCTCCCTTAGCCATAACGCTCATACGACCTCCCTTGGTCGTGACACTCCCACGAACTCCTCTTTTGCAAAGACCACCCTCGTTGGCCATGACCTCCTAGTCTACAAAGACCATCCATCTAGTCGCACCCTCCCCTCTTTCGGACCATCCGATCAGATGAGACAACCCGATTGGGATATTAGGTTTGAACGGTCCGAACGTTCACCTCATTTTGGACCATCCGATCAAAATTAGAAGGTCCGATTGAGATAAGAGGCTCAAACGGTCCGAACGTTCATCTTATTTTGAACCTCTCAATCAAAGTCGAACGGCTCCGCTTCGCCGCACCTTACCTCTTTGACTTCAGGATCTCCTCCTCAAGATCACCCCCTTGGTCTTTTTGCAAAGGCCACCCTTTTGATCCAAACCTCCCATTCTACAAAGACCACCCTCTTGATCGTGACCTCCCGCTTTACAAAGACCACCCTCTAGGTCGTGACCTCCCATTCTACAGAGACCACCCTCTTGAACAAGACCTTCTATTTTACAAAGACCACCCTCTTGGTCGTAACACTCTCACGACCTTCCCAGGTCATAACGCCTCACGCGACCTCCCCTCGTCGTGACGCTCACACGACCTCCCCTAATACCAGTACTACCCAGACCTCCCTCTGATCACAGTACCTCAAAGACCTCCCATGGGTACAGTGATTCAAAGACCTCCCTTGGGTACAGTGATTTCAGGACCTCCCTAGGTCACAGTATTTCCCACGACCTCCCCTGGTCATAGTGTAATCACGACCTCCCCTGGTCACAGTATTTCCACGACCTCCCCAGATCACAGTACTTTCGCAGCCTCCCAGTTGTATCCTTCTACACCCATAGATCCTGCGACCACTAAGTCTTCGACTATGTTGGTCTAATACTCCTAATCTACAACCTTACATCATTTGGAGTTTATTGCATATTTGCAAAACATCTTGAGATTGAATATATGTTTATTGCCTTCTGGTTGTTTTTGCGACTATAGAAGCCGAGGCGACTGAAGAATCGTTCGCGGATCAGGATCACGATCAGCAATACTCTGAACAAGACGAGTCAGCACTTTGACCATATTGCACCTACCTTTTGCAAAGTATATTGCTTTAAACTATGAAACTGCATTGCTATGTTTTATCAAGCTAAATTGGTCTAGCTCATAGTTAATGCCTTAACTGTAATTGTGTATAAACTTTCAACCCTTGAACTTGGACAATATCCTTTGTCACTCTAGACTTAATGGAATACATACTAGCTGATGAGTTTGTATCTAAGTGTCATGCTTAGCCTTACTTAGATACAATATCATGCGGGCATTAAATTGCCCGACCACAATCATTAAAAACTTTGGAAAATGGTTTGGGGCAGTGAGGCTGGGAGCCTGGCTGGTATGTTGAGCAAAAGGATATTTCAAAAACAAATAAAACCTGAAAACTGTTTTCCGACTTAGGCGGCTGGAAAGAGTGGCTGGTGCCGGGGGCACGAGTGATGGTTGGTATGTGGACGTACCGCCCAAGTCACTTAAGGATCAAATCTGGTGATGACTTCTCATGTAAAAACAGTGCAACCACAAGTTTATAATGGGTACGACCTGGCTAATTAATTTTCTCGCCTCGGCGTGGCTTCGCTATCGGGGGAATGTGGCGTGGGTAAAGGGGAAAGAAGCCACAGGGAAACCACACGGCGCAAGAGGGGGCCTCCTGGAAGTGCATGGCACCGGGCGGTAGAAACCTTAGTAGGTGGAGTTGCATCGAGATTGAGCATTGTAAAGGCCTTGTAGTGATCTCCCCTTGATTCACATGTCAAAGGAAACATGTGTATATGTCAAGGCGATTATCTCTTGTGGGTAAAGTGTGTGAACTCTGCAGAGTAAGAAAAGTATCTAGATAGCCGTGCTCACGATCAAGAGCGGTGCTGAGAAATTGCTGGATATAGTTTTTGTTTTTATAAAACCATTTGTGATGGAAAGGAAAGATGGGGTAGGACCCTAGGGGATTTGAAAATGTTTGGTCGGGGACCAGTGGTAAATACGGGAGAGCCCGAGCATTGAGTGGACGAAGCCACTCAATGGTATAGGAGGTTGGACCTCCACTAGTACTTTACAAATGAAAATTCATTTACAAAACCTGATTGTTAAAAATGCTATGTTTCAGGCTTTTCTACTAAATCTAGTTCAAACTTGGCTTTGTGCAAATAAAAGAACTCCAAACCTCCCTTGACTAGCCTTGCATCTATAAAGACTGCATTGTGTGTTGGCTGCGAGTACGGTTGTGTACTCAGGCTCTGCCATTATAATCTTTTCAGACCCAAGTGATCAAGACCCTTACCAGTACTTCCCAGAGGCTGAACCGGATGGTGTTAAAGATGATGAAGCTTAGATTGGGACTCCAGTCGCTTGCCTATGGGCAGAGTGAATGGATCCATGTAACATCCCAATTTTCTGAGCTTTAAAAACCTTTTGAATAGTTAGTAGGGAGAAAAGTCACCATTTGGATTTATTTGAATTTAATTCAAAAGCTTAATATTGGACTTTAGAATCAAAATCATTTAATATGAATAATCCCAACATGAACAATAGCCAAAACTATTTTATTTGGGTTCTATGTGCTCAGATATATTTTCTAGATTTTTCTAGAATTTTTCTAAGTACATTTGCTATTTTCTATTGCTTATTTGAATTTCTGGTATTTTATAAAATAGAAAAGCTATTTAAAATCTCAAATTGAGCTTCGGGCCGAATTCCTTTCCTCCGGCCCATTACCCCTCTGTTCCGGCCCAGCTTCACGCGAGGCCCGCCGCTAACGTGTGGGCCCCACGCGTCAGGTTGTCGTCCTCCTCGCGCCGGCTTCTTCCTCGCGAGCGCCCGCCTTCGTCCGCCATTACCGAGCTTCAAAGCCTCGTACGACAACGCGTCGTTTCCAACTAAACCCCTTCTAGAAAATGCGCCAAATCTTATCCCCAACCTCCCCGCATCTTTCCGGATCACAATCATATCCCGATTCTGTTTCTATCTCCGTTTTTTCGCGAGACTATCTCAGACTCTTTTAGGGTTCTGCCGCCACACGCCACCCTAGCCCCTCCCGACCCCTATAAAAGGCACCCTCGGGATCGCATCGACATCTGCACCCCAAACCCTCAAGCCACAGCACCCCGAGAGCCCTAACGCCGCTGCATTTGACCTTTTAGGGTTTCTCGCCGCTGGTCGTTTTCCTCAGTTTTCGCCGCCGCCGGTAATGCCCCGCCCCCGTGGAGTATACCGTCATCATCTCCGTCGTCCGGGCTACCTCCAGGAGCCTTCACCGTCGCCATAACTTCACCGGAACCTCCGTCCGACAAAAGCCGAACCTCTCCGCCACTCAACTCTCGTCGCCGGTCGCCACCGTCCATCCCGAGCACCCGGAGTTGCACCCAGAGGTTCGCAAATAACCTCAGCTACACGCTGGTAGCACTCACCTCCGGCGAGCCGTCGCCATTCGCCGTTGCTGTTGGTTTCCGAGCCCCTCCGCCGCCGAGATGATGTGGCCCTCCACATCAGATCCCGCGCCGACGTGTCGTCACGCGTGGCATCCCTGTCAGCTCACGTGTGTACGCTCGAGTCAGTGTCCTGGTCATCAGGCGCCGCTGACGTGTCGCGTCGTAATTGGTCCAGATCGGATCCACGTGTAGGTCCACCGGTCTCCAGGTCTCGAGGCTCGGTAGACTTAGTCTACCGTGAGCCATCTCACTGACATGTGGGTCCCACATGTCAGTAATTTCTTTTTATTTCTTTTAATTTTGGAATTCCTTGCTGACGTCATGCTTGCGCGATAATCCGATTTTTCTTTTAAGAAATAATTCGGAAATTCCAGTAAATCCAAAATTAGGGTTTCTTTTAGATTTAAACTTCCAGAGCCCATAACTTTTGCATCCGAACTCCGATTGAGCCCATTCAAATTCCAAAATTTATCTAAATTCAAGCTCTATTTATCTGAGATTTTTATTTAATTTTTGGAGTTTGTTTTGCCTCTGTTATTTATTTGTTTTGTTTATTTGTCTCGGTTGCGAGTAGACGTTGATACATCAGGGAATTTTGGAGAAGAAGGAGCACCTCAAGATCAAGACCAGTACCTAGACCTTTTCCAAGGCAAGTCATATCTTTGATCATCTTGAACTCAGTTTTCAAACTACTTTGTTTCAAGTATTGCATTCTATTTTAATTATGTATTTAAATGCTTTTGGGCATAGCTATTATCCAATTTGTTAATACACCTTGGCTTTGTATGTCATAATCCCTTGTCACCCTAGATTGGTTTATTAGTTGGTAATAGTGTAGCACCAACGTAGGTTGGTTAGATGCGAGTACAATTGCTTAGCCATGCTACGAGTCTCACATCTTATTTGAGTTGCAAATATTAAATCTGACTAAGTGACTATGGAACTTTGTGTAAAGTTGTGTGCTATGTGTTATTACTTCGTGATAGCATGTGTTGCACTAAAACCAACTGGGTGGTAAAGGATTTGGACTGAGGCAAGTGGTGGATATTGTGTGATATGGTGGACTGTGTGAATGAGAATGATAATCTTTGTGACCTAGTTAGAAAATGAAAGTCTTGCCTTGGTCAATTAAGGACTTAACTTTGTGTGCCATTGAACTAAGCCTTACTATACGACCACATGCCTGATGGGACGTGCCTAACATAGTAGGTTATGGATTCTCGGCATTGATGTTCAGGTGGATAGGTTAGGCTGTGTGACAGGGTGGAGGTGTGACTACCTGGTAGTTGCATCGCGGGACGATTCGTCGCATCCCTGTCCAGCGGTGTGTGTCGGACTAGCATTCTTTGTGAGCTAGTCTGGCGGGAAAGCACATTGGGAATGTCAATGTTTGAGATGAAGTTTCTGAACTGTTTTGTTATGATTGGTGCTAGCTACACTAGTTGTATCTTGTGGGTAAAGTGTACAAACTCTGCAGAGTGTTAAATCAATCTATTCAAATAGCCGCGTCCGCGGTCATAGACATGCTCGGGGATTTCACACGAGGGGTAGTTTTTATAAAATGTTGGGATGGGAGCTATGTGATCTAAGTCATGTGGCTATGTGAAATAACCTATTTAGCTTTGTGTCTTTATGAAAACAAATGTTAAATTAATATTGTCTATTCGTTTTGAATTATGCTTTCAATCTATTATCGTATTCAACTGCAAATGTTGCTTTCATGCAAAAGAACCACATAAGTCTTTTCTTTTGGAATAAGCCTGCATCTATAAATTGCATTCTGTGGTATGATTTGCGAGTACGGTTGTGTACTCACGCTTGTTGTAAAACTTGTGCCCAAACCTACAGAAGGGGGGAGTCTACGCCTGCATTCGAGGAGGAGTTCGTCGAAGGTTGCTGATCGTTAAGATCTGGATCCCAGTCGGTTGCCTGTGGTGAATTGATGGGATCTACGCTGAAGTTATTTACATTCATGACTTTTTATTCTCTGTTAACCCTGCGTAGCTCAATAAGTGTAAACTCGACCATAAGATCAAAACCCTTATTTGTTATTCAAACTAATCGTTACTTTATTTATCGCTTATGTGAATCGATATTCACCTATGTTGACACTGTGTGCACTAGCGTGATCCTGGACTAGTGTATTATACACAGAGGGTCCAGAATCGTAATTTTGGGTCTCGACAATCCACCATGACTTATTCTACCTCTGCACTTCTCTTCGTTTTGGTACTCCGGCTTTTGTAAGACCTTTGCTTGCTTGTCTCTTTTGTAAAATACTTGGCCGCATAGCCTGGCATATATAAAGATATTATGTTGCGGATTGCACTATTCACATAGGGTACTATTCATAAGGAACAAGGTTCAGGATTAGTTGGTTATTACCACTAAACAATTGTCTTACGACCACCTCAGTTAGTTTACAATCGCTTCTAGGTGTCACAGGACCTCCTTAGGATCTCCCAGGACCTCTTCGGGACCTCCCTTGAATTCCTCCAACCCTCCAGGACCACTCCTCAGGTCTTCCTCTAGGACCTCCTCTCGAACTTCTCCCGGACCTCCTCTAGGATCCCATACGGGTTGTCTCTAGGACCTCCTCTAGGATCCCATACGGGCCGTCTCTAGGACCTCCTCTTGGACCTCTCCAAGACCTCCTCTTGGAACTCCTCCGAAACGTCTCCAAGACCTCCTCTGAGACCTCCTCAGGACCACCCACAACCTCCTCAGGAACACCCACGTGGACTCATCTGAACCGCTCAGGACCTCCCCTGATGTCATCTGGATCATTCAAGACCTCCCCTTGATTTCGTCCAAACCGTCCAGGACCTCCCTTGATATCATATGTATGATTCAAGACCTCCCCTAACCCCATCTGAACCGTTCAGGACCTCCCTTGATTTCATCTGAACCGTTCAGGGCCTCCCTTGAATCATCGGGACCGTCTAGGATCTCCCTTGAGTACATCTGGATCATCCTTGACCTCCTCCAAGACCTTCCCCAGACCTCTTCGGGACTTCTACAGGATCACTCCAGGATCACCTCAGGATCCCTTCAAGACCTCTCCAGGATCTCCTCGGGGAAACTCCAGGACCTCCTCGAGACTTCTTCAGGACCTCTCTAGGACCCCTAGGACCTCTTCAAAGCCTCACCCGATTCCTCTTACGACCGAATGTGGTCATAACTATGGACCTGACCATAGGTCTGTTTCGAGCCTGCATGATTATGTGAATGGTCCCAGAATTCCCGGAACTCTCCAGAACCACTACAAGACCTTCTCGGGATCTACTTCCATAACCAAGTATGGTCATAGACTTAAACTTGCCTTCCATGTACGGCGCGGCCATATCCATCGGTCCGTACTGGGTTGTTGGCCTACCCTGGGCTGACTTTGGGAACTGATCAAGACTGAGGAACAAGTAGGCACCATGGATAGTTATGAGTGTTGACCAAGACTGAAGATCCAGAAGGCCAAGAACTAGGTCGCGAGCCCACAGTCGACCGTCGGTGGGTACATCATGAGGGATTTTTCCCACGCGTTATTCCGCCCTTCTATTAGCCGTTGCTGATCTCTAAAAGACAACCAGCCTGGTCAGCCCTTTTGCAAGGCAAGCGTCGTAAGGTATACTCACACTTTGTTTAATATTATGTTATAACCTTACATTTCCATAAATTATAGTTGAACCAACAATGTAACTATGTGTGTCAACTACCGATCCAAGGAATGGCACAAATCTACATAATGGGTCCCAAGTTCCAAATTTGGGGCCCGACAGAATCATTTCCAGTAATGATCATATCATCAACATATAAAAGAAGAAGCGTCCGACCGCGAGACGAAGTGTGAATAAAAGAGCAGGATCATAAGCACTAGCAGAAAAACCAACCGCAGTGACTACAGAAGAGAAACGATCAAATCAGGCACGAGGAGCTTGCTTGAGGCCATAAAGAGATCGGCGAAGGCGACAAACCATACCCTCATGAACAGAATACCCCGGTGGTGGCTGCATATAAACATCTTCACTCAGCTCACCATTGAGAAAAGTATTCTTGACATCAAGCTGAGAGATGGACTATACCCAAACATATACCACAGCAAGAAGAGTGCGAACAATGGTCATATGAGCCACAGGAGTAAAAGTCTCATCATAATCATGACCATGCTCCTGCTAAAACCCACGTGCCATGAGACAAGCCTTGTAGCACTCAAAAGAACCATCAGAGCGGGTCTTAACTTTGTAGACCCACTTGCACGTGATAGGAGTAACACGCGCGGGAAGAGGGACAAGATCCCACGTCCCAGTACACTCAAGGGCAGCAATCTCCTCTGCCATCGCATGCTGTCACTCTTGATGAACAACAGTATCACGATAAGAAGTCGAATAGAGTGGCAATCACGAAGAGCATATCGAGGAGGAGAGGCCGAAGAAGATGACCCATCAGAAGAAGATGGCATATCAGAAGAATCCTCAACTTGCGGATGACGAGTGTAGTAGATAGGATAAGAAGGAACAAGGCCAGGATGAACCTCTAGAGAGGGTATCGATGGCGAAGGAGGCGTCGACGGGTAAGGAGGCACAGGAGAGGCCAAAGGCTGTAGTGGAGGTGTGTGAGACCCCGGTTTATTAAGCTTGTAATACTTAACCTCCCACTGGCTCTAGTATCACAAACAGAATAACCCATGCCTCGATGAACATGTGCTTCCCAGAAAATACAGCACACGTACATCATTCCAAAGCATGCATCAATTCCATACAACAGAATATAACAATTCTACCAAAAGACATACATAATATAAGTTATTACAGAACAGCCGACCGGCCAAATGACATAAGTATCAAGTAACAGCGGAAGCAAAAGATGCCATAAGATGGCTTAAACCAAAAGACGAGCGGTTAGCCACATAACACCACAGGGCAACCGACCGGGCCGCCAAGCTAATCGCCCCACACACTGCCACAGCACAACTCACAAAAGTGACACCCTTCGGGCTCACCCTCTTCCTCTGCACACAACAAGCAATGCAGGTGAGTACAATAATGTACTCGCAAGACTTACGAGTAACAAGCCTATACATAGCTACATGAAAGTTGTATCAAAGGAAGGTTGGTTATATGGTTATTTGGACGCATAAAGTCAGTTTCATTTGCAATAATGTAATAGATAGAAAGCAATTTTAGCAAATCAGTTTTTAAGCATTGAAATAACAGCGAGTAACAATAATTATCAAGTAACCACCTAGAAGTGACTAACCCAATAGCCACCACAAATAGCATGAATCCCTGATTCATACCACCCATCAAGTTTTAATTAAAAATGTTGTAGTCTAACTCTTGAAAAGCTTACCCAAGCGTGTCCATAACCTAGGACGAGGCTATTCGAATAGTTCAAAACCCTGCAGGGGTGTACCAATGTACCCACACTTCAGACCGCCTTTAAGCCACATGATTTAGCACACTTCCAAAGGTATGCCGACACGGCTAAGTCCTGCGAGACATTTCCAATATTGTGTACCAACTACGAGCCGCTCGTATGGATAGAAACCCATACGCTTACATTGTAAAGCCAAAAAGACAACTACCCCTCGGGGTAAAGCTCTTTGGACAACTACAATGCTCCCACACACAACCATATCATTTTACCACAACGCAACACACACACGCCCACCTGCGACTCGTAGCCAACACACGCCAAAGTACTAAGTCAAGAGAGGTCACATTCCCTCTAGTGTGGTTAGCACGTACAAAATGCCTGGATAACAGGTACTCACAAGATGTTCGGTCCTTAATTGACTCGGGCACCATTCCAATCACACCCAAAAGATCACACCACCTTACCATTGTGCTCAAGTCCAAATTATTTTTATTTTCAGTTTTAGTTTTGCAATTTAGACTTAGCACAAGGCTGAAATATAAAGGTCATAATAAGTTTGTGTGATCAAGGTTATCGACAAGTCGATAACCGCCCATTTCTACCGATAGCTAAGCATGTCTAAGCACAAACTCGTAAACTACTAAGTGACAAGCATTCATCCAACGAACCCAAAATCACAGCAAGTTAAACCTAGGCTCAGTAGTAGAGGATAAACATTTGCCTACTGATAATGCATCTACTAGGTTAACTATCGACAATAGTTTAAAACAACATAGCAATGCATACATAGAATTTGCAAACAATATATTAGAATTTGAAAATAGTAGGAGCAACATGATCAAATGATGCTACATATGCTTGTCTTGCTGGAGCGCAGAGTCTGATGGCTGTGGCTCAGAATCAATATCAATATTATCCTCGGAACCTAACGCGAAAATACGATAAGCAATAAGGACGAAGAACACCAAATAAACTCCAACAGCAAAAAACATCCAAATCTAATGAGATTTGTACCACATCTAGGGGATGACTTTAGACAATTTTAGGAACAAGAATCATGCAATTTGGATTTAGTATGCAAAAGATATAACCAAAATACACTCTCTCAGCCTATAAAATCAACTAAATTAATTACTGGTACTGTTCATGGCGAAAATTTCTAGAATGATCTAAGGTCTGAAATTTTTATAGCAGGTAGATTATGACATCCTAATAACAGCAAAGTTGAGCTTACTAAATTTGGAGTTATAGTGATTTATTTATGATTTTTCTAAATTGTAAATCTACTTCAAGTCATTTTACAGAAACATAACCATGATTAAAACATATTCCATATTAAAGCATACTAACAGAGGAGTTTAACAAAATTGATTTTGCACAGATTGGAATTATACAGGGAAAGATATGCATTTTACAAGTTTTAAATCTATTTCTGGGATAATCAAAATTGGCAGAATCAAGTTATTTTAGTTAATAATTTTCTGCTACTGAAATATGCCTAAATGCATTTTTATATTAAACTTTAGTCAAACATGAATTTAATGCTGTTGGAATTACCTAAAAATGAGTTAACATGAATTAGTTATGAGTTTCTAAAGTTTTAATATAATTTTTAGTCGATATAAAAAGACTTACCGAAACAAAGTTAAACCGAACAGAACTAAAAGACGTGGACGCTCGTGGGCCGTTGATGCGAAATCAAACGGGCCACACGCACAGAGAACAGCGCACGCGCACGATTCAAAAAGGAGCTCACCGTTGGATCTAGATCCAACGATCGGCAAGGATGGAAACATTCGTCGACGGTCTAGAATGATTTGGGAACCGGATGGTCCGAATGCACTCCAGATCTGGGCCGTTGATCGCAAAATCGACGGTCCAGGTTCAACAAAGAACAATGCACAGAGTTTAAGTGCGCGGGGGGGATTTAATGCGTGGGTCCACTGTCTGTGTGACAGAGGGCAATTAGGACAACAATTTAATTACTAAAGACCAATAATTAGTGATGATTAGCAATTAAATGTGTCCTAATGAGCTCGCACAGAGGTGGATTTGAGAGATGGGGGCCCACCTGGCAGTGAGACATTTGCCAAATAAGATACATTAATTGCTAATCAATGATTAGCAATAAATGACCCCAGATTGTGCCTTAATGAACCCTGGACTGCGGCTGATGGCCTACGGGCCCACATGACAGCGACACAGTTTGGCGGCTTAAGACACAATAACTAACCCTATGATTAACAATGATTAGATTATTAATGGTGTCCTAATGACAACCGAAAACAGGAAATAACGCCCGACAAAAACCCGAGCGAGAGCTACGGCTTGTCGCCGGCGACTCCGGCCACGGCGGCGCAACCTAAAGGCTAAAATGGATTTGCAATAGGCTTGCAGACCCAAAGGTGGTGACCTCGCCGATGGCGATGGATCTAAACGCCGGCGAGCCGGAAAACAAAGATGGAGACCTTTACTGCTAAACGCGAAAATAGCAAAATACTCCGCTGCAGTCCGAAGAAGCGAGTGCCACAGCCTCTAGGGACTAGTAAGAAGCTATCTTGATCGAGATGAGCTTCAAAGATGGTCGGGAAGGTCGACCACGCCAGACTTGCGGACAGGAAGAAGGTATGAAAATAGAGATCTGAGCCAAAATGAACACCACGGGTGGTCAAAATAGCTACAAAATAGCCCATAGAAGCTTCATGAGCAATTAATTGAGAAATGGAGCACTCACCGGAGCTGAGGAAGAAAAGGGGCAAATTCGACCGAATTTGAACAAACCCCAAATTTGTCAACTCCTGTGAATGAAACCCAAAATTGAGTGAGGGGAAATGATCAAGACATTACAGAGGAGAAAAGAGTACAAGAATATTTGAAGAAGAACCACTCGAGGTTCATGACTCTCAATGGAGCTGCACGGGTCAGCAATGGTGATTGAGTGTTCTTGGTGTGTTAAGCTCCAAAAATGAATAAGGAGCTTAGGATGGTGTAAAGGAACACCAGGAAAGTCTTGGAGAGCTTAAATAGCCAAAGGATTAGGGTTTGGCCGAAAGGAACCTCTCGGGTGAGCTAAGTCCACGACACAAATATGGACCGAAAAGCAAAATGATGGAGATGTAGGAGTAGGGCATGCCTCTCGGCCGAAAGCACCTACAAACACTTAATGCCGACCAGGGAGACGTTGCCAGAGGAACAAGATTTGACAGCGCCATGCCCTGCACTGTTTTCGCACGGCGGGAGGTTGAAGATGACCAGAGAAAAAGCTCGGGTAATCTTGAACCCTTGGATTTTGATCGGACGGCTGATAACGCGCCACGCTTCTGAGATTTGAAATAAAGGAATAGATCGGGAGCCCTTGGATTAGAACCGAACGGCCACGATTAAATGAGTCCTCCGGACAGTCCGAATGCTCTCTGAAATCTGGACGGTTGGATTGAGATCCAACGGTTCAAATCGAATAGTGCATTCGCACGGTCCGAATGTTCTCGCGGAGCTGGTCCGTGCGATTAGGATCCAACGGCTCAGATTGGACGCGCGCTTTTAAAAGAGACTCGGTGCAGTTAGTTGACTGGACCAAGACGAGTGGCTCGAGCCCAAGTCTGACTCGAACCCAACGCACAGTGAAATTAGGTTTTGAGTTTTAATTTGAGCTGGGACTTTGAGGATTTATTTGAGATAGCAAAGCAACTCCAAAAATTATAAAAATTTTACTGGAGCTTGCTAACTCAGATATTAATCTTGTATAAAATTTTCAGAGATTTTTATGCTGTGCATTGTTCTCCAAAAATAATGCAAGGCTCTGGTTTAAGGTTTGACTAACAGTCAAACTGGTTTGACTGCCCTCTAAAAATATTCAAACAATTTCTAAAAATTGTGAAATTTTTTAGAGGGGTCACCCACCATCCTAGAAACTTAGGAAAAGTATTTCCAAAGGATGATCACAAGATTTGAGATGAATGTTTTTAGAAGACAAGGTTTTGGATCAAAAAGACTTGTGGCTTTGTATTTCCATAACTTCTTGCAACAATTGTTTAAAGCATACAGGAAATACATGATGTAAGAAAAAGTTTTAATTTTTACTTATTTTCTTACATTTGAAACACAAGTCCAAAATTGGGATGTTACAAGGTGTGATGACTATGGGGTTGGCAGGAAAAGTTAGGAAAGAAAGTGGCTCGACGAAAGATACTGGAGTGGTGGAAGGAGAAAGACGAGGATAGAAAGGATGAGACTCATCAAAAGTGACGTCTCGAGAAATCCGCATCCATCGGCCAACAGGATCTCAATAACGATATCCCTTATGCTCAATGCTATAGCATAGAAAAACACACTCGATGGATTGAGCGGTAAACTTGGTGTGCTCACGAGGTATAAGAAGAACATAGCACACACCCAAAAAGGTGAAGACCAGAATAACCAGGAGTCTTGCCACAGAGACACTCAACTAGGATCCCTCCCTGAAGAGCAGAAAAAGGTTGAATGTTGATCAATAAAGTGGAAGTAGAAACAACCTTAGTCCAGAAGTGTGGTGGAATAGCAGAAGCAAGCATAAGAGCACGGCTATCTCAAGAAGATGATGATGCTTTCGTTCAGCCACACTGTTCTGGGCATGAGCACCAGGGCAAGAACACTGAGAGAGAGTACCCTGCTCAGCAAGAAAACTATGAAGAACTCCCAACAAGTATTCCCCAGTAGAATTAGCACGAAAAACACGAATAGAGAGTCAAATTGAGTACGGATCGTGATAGCAAAAGTCTTGTAGATGGATAGAACCTCACTACGAGATGACATAAAGTATATCCATATGTGTCGAGAAAAATCATCAATAAAAATTATATAATATCGATGACCTCCTTTCAAAACGAAAGGAGCCGGACCTCATACATAAGAATGAACAAGATCAAAAAAACGTTGTGACACCGACTCACTGGAAGGATAGAGGAGTTAAAGTTGTTTACCAAGCTTACAACCCTGACAATATAGAGAAGCATCACCAGATACAAACCCTAAAAGACCATGACAAACTAAAGAAGATAGACGCGACCCGCAAAGATGTCCCAAACGATGATACCACTGAGCAAAAGACGCAATGGAGGATGCAGCAGAAGCGGAGGCGGTGGTGGAGGCGATAAGACTAACAGGGGCAGTGGAAGGAAGATGAAGCCAATCAAGCTCCCAGAAACGCCGTGAGTCACGGCGGCGAGGGCTAGTACCAACTAGAATCCCCGTGCGTCGATTATGAACACAACAAGAATCATAATCAAGAATAACACGACAACCATGATCAGTGAGCTGACCGGCAAATATGAACCATATGGTTAGTTTAGGAATATGAAAAATAGCAGGAACATGAAAAGAGGAATTCGAAAGAGTGCCTCGTCCTGTGACAAAAAGAGAGGCACCACCTGCTATCTGAATAGTGATAGGAACAGCTAAAAGACTAATGAAAGTGAGACTGGTGGAATCAGATGTCATATGAAAGGAAACACCAGAGTCAAGAATCCAGGGTGATATACCTGAGGAAGAAGAAGTAGAAGGTGGTCTCTCACTAGAAGACTGTGCAACAGAACTAGACGGTGCAAAAGCAGCCATGCAACGCAGCAGTGAGAAACTCTTGGGTATCAGAAGCACCATAGCTCCTCTGAGAGGAGGAACCGCTAGTGCCCTTTGGTGGACGGCCACCACGACGTAAATCCTTCTTCTTCCTATAGTAGAACAGCTTCATATGTCCATCCTTGTTGTAATAGGTGCACTGGAGTCCCCTACCAATAGCAGCTGTCACTGGTGAAGGCACCACTGGTGAAGGAGTAGCTGGAGGCGTAGTGGATGTAGAAGCTGGAGGAGCTGCCAAAATCGAAGAAAACGACGGTGACGGCAGCAGACCCGCAGCATGAAGGTGAATCTCCTCAGTGCAAACAGATGCAAGGCCTCCAACAGAGTCATACGAGGGTGGCACGTCAGCAACTGAGCGTGAGTCTACTCATACTCTGCCCGGAGACGTGTCAAGAAGTCGTAGATGCGACAAAGCTCCAGGTGAGACTGCTGACACTAATAGCACTGACAAGTGTGGCAAACATTCGACCCCAAAGAGTCAATCTGACACTATACCACGGACAACTGGGCATAGAACTCGTCCACAGTGGCATCTCCCTGCTGCAACGATTGCTCCTGATGCACAACAACAAGATACAAAGAATCACCAGATGGCTCGTAGTGGTTGCGCAGGTGTGCCCACGTCAATTGTGCTGAAGCCAAGCCAACCGCATCCCCAGTGAGATGCACTTCCATGCTAGCAACCAGAGTAGCAGAGGCACGTACATGCTCATCAATCCATATCTTGTAGGCAGTATACTGAGTCTGAAAAGTCTCCATGGCATCCTCAAAAGTAGCAGATGCCTCTTGACGAGTGTCTTCGGACACATCCTTCATGAGCACGGGCTCAACAGGTGGAACAAGTCGAGACGGACAAGCAGCTCGCCGGTGAGAAAATCCCAAAGATGCTGACCACGCATGTGGAGGCACATGTGCTGAAACCAATCCCGATAATTGAGACCATCGAAGATCACCGAGCAACGAGGAACAGAAACAGTGCCCGAAAAGGGCAACATTTTTTTCTTGAACCGAAGACTCTGCTTATAATGCTTATAAGACGCTGCTTATCTAAACTGAAACCGTGTCGTATCCGAGAGAGGAATTCTCAGTACACTGCGACGATGGAGGCGGCTTGCTGGCGGTGACGGCGATGGGGCGGATCGAGGCGGCCCCAAGCAAAACCAGATCGAGAGGCGACCTCACGGCGTGTCGAGGCGGGGCAGCACCGGACAGGGGCGGCTGAAGCTGAGGAGGGAGGCCCGTGTTGAGGCATCGCTAGAGAGGGACGGCCGAAGCCGAGGAGGGAGGCGGCGTCGGACCTGAGCGGCGACACTGGGACAGTCGAGGCAGATGAGGGAGAGGCCTCGCGGTTGTGACCAAGACGAAGGCGACCTCTACGTCGGGACGGTCCCACCCGGCGAAAACAACAACGACTTGGTGAAGGACCGACAGCTAAGCCGAAGGCGCTGCCCCTCCCCGAGACAGAACCTGGAGAACCAGTGGCGGCTTGATGAAAACAAACCCTATGTTTGCTCTGATACCATGTTATGAATAATACTTGTATTCATCATGAGGCCAATGGACCAATATATATACAGTACAAGTATAGTATATATACAGATAACCCCTTATACAACAGGAAAAATACACAGTTAATAATAGACGTCTAACACCCCTTTGCAACAACTCTTCTCCTTGAATCAAGCAGAATTGTCCTCTATTGGCTACATCTCATAAATATTAATAGATTGACAGCAAAACCAATGACTCCATTGACCACATTAAGAATCTGTCAGTAGTTAAGTATCACCTTACAATAACGGCTTTGTATGATTGCCTGATTGGTGTGGAATAAAGAATTGAGTCTGGAAGCAAGTTGGTGTCACAAGCTTATTGGACACTGGTAATAAATTGAATACACATTAGCATATGAAAAGTAACTGTGCTTGGGCTGGTCATAAATAAAGGGGAAGCCTTATACATTCGTCCTGGATCGGGCTGAATGAACTGTACGTACATTGCCAGAAAGAGATGGTAAGGAGCTAGTTCTTGTAGTTATTGAGCAAAAAAATAAAGATCAAAACATGTTTTGCTTTAGGGGTTGCATTTTATCTTTGCTTTCTTGCTAGTTGACAATAGGCTTGGCAATTAAGCAAATAGCAACTCCACATGGAGTTTTTTATGCATATGGTCCAATTCTTGACTAGATGCTGACATGTAGGAAGAAGCATTCTAGGAATATGCCCTCAGCCCATTCTCAGTTCCTTCTGCTTCATTCTGACATGCCAACAAAAATAAAACACTGCACATCGTCTGCTTTTTTATTTTTATTTTTTATTTTTTGGAGTATGTATGCTCTGAAGTTGGTAGAGAGATACACAAGAGCCAAGCACCTTTAGTTCGATCCATGATGCATTAGGGCTCCAAGATCAAGACAATTTAGCTTGCATTTGTCATGAAGGCCACACACTATTCTCTCTTTTTCCTCTGTTATTCTTCCCCCTTCGCCTCCTTGTTGTCTATATAAGTCACATTGAAGCACACAGAACAAGGCAGTTCGTATGGTAAACAGCAACTAAATGGAAACCATGTCATATCCTTGCTCCCCTCTTCTCTCCTTCCCCACACATGAAGAGAGTAGCTATTTCCTTTGGTCTCCTCAAGTAGCTCTCCATGAGAATGCCACCCTCCATATTGATCCTTCCCTTGATCAACAGGAAGATTGTGAGTTATTGGACACCATGCCCCTAGATTCTAATTATTTGCATCATCAAGATGCTTCTGATGTTGGTGTGTTCACCAGTTGTGATGAGAGGGTTTGGGGCCAAGAGAATGGCAACTTGGCGGCGATCCAAGAGGAGCTCATGGAGGAGAACAGTTTAAGTGATCTCCTTCTTGCTGGTGCAGAGGCGGTTGAGGCGGGGGATTCAAGCCTTGCCTCAGTAGTGTTCTCAAGGCTTGATGACCTCCTCCTTGGCATCCCTGACAATGCAGCAGCCAGCTCTTTCGATCGCCTGGCCTACCACTTTGGCCAAGCTCTGCGGTCCAGGATCTCCGGTGAACACACCAGGTGCTATCCGCCGGAGCCGCTGCCGTACGGTAGCATGTCGATGTCGGTCCACCAGATTATACAAGAGCTATCGCCGTTTGTCAAGTTTGCGCACTTCACCGCCAATCAAGCCATTCTTGATGCCACCACAGGCGACGCGGATGTACATGTCATCGACTTGAACATTGGTGAGGGCATCCAGTGGCCATCACTCATGTCAGACCTTGCCCGCCATGGTGGCAAGTCATTCAGACTTACGCTGATCAGAACAGATGCTGACTGCAATGATAGCGCTTGCCATGCAGCTGCACGGCGGCTCTCGGAGTTCGCCGAGTCCTTGAACCTTCCCTTCCAGTACAGCTCTCTCTGCATACACAATGAGGAGGACCTGCGTGACTTCTCAAATAACTGTAAGGGCTCAGTGATCATCTCATGCGATACAACAAGTATGCCTTCCAAATCGCTGAGCGAATTGCAGATTCTACTATTTGGCTGTGTCAAGAAGTTACAACCTAAGTTAGTGGTCCTTCTAGAAGAGGAGCTGGTTAGAATTGGAAAAGAGGCATCTCTATCTAGTGCCTCATTTGTTGAGCTCTTCTTTGATGCATTGCACCACTTCACCACGGTGTTCGAGTCATTGGCGAGTTGCTTCAGTGGTGGCAGCTATGGGGTGTGCCTAAGACTTGTGGAGAGGGAGATGGTGGGGCCAAGGATACAGGACTTTGTGGGGCAGTATGGGTCAGTGACAGTTGAGGCTAGTGTTCCTGAGTTTTTGGAAGGGTTTAGGGCTTGTGAGTTGAGTGCTTGTAATATTGCTCAGGCCAGGATGCTAGTTGGGTTGTTCAATAGGAGCTTTGGGGTTGTGCATGAGAAGGGCAGGCTTGCATTGTGCTGGAAGTCTAGGCCTTTGACCTCTGTATCTGTTTGGACTCCTCTCTGGAAAGAAAGGACTTTCTGATGTTTTCAGGGGCATTTTTTGTTGTAAGAAATTGTAATGACGAATTTTTGGCTAAAGTGCTTTCATACTGTGCAAATGCTAATATTGCGATTGAAGTTTTGAGGTCTCTAATCTGCGCTCACGTTTTTTTTTTTTTTTGGATTTTGCAGTAATGTTGAGTGTTCTCTTGCAAAAGTTGAACAACTAGTACACCAGATAAGTGCATAGCATATTTGATTTATCCTTCTCTGGTAGGGCATTTTCTATGACTTTTCTTCGGTCGGTGTCAAATTCTGGCATGTTTTTCAGGTTGTCATGGTATTAGTGCAGATAGCACTGACCTATTGGTTCATGGGCCCATCTTATTTGGTTTCTTTCTCACTCTTTGTTTATTATTGCTTGTCAGATTCTCATATATCTCCTAGGAAAACTTCTTATGGCGATGAATGGAATCAGGTAGCCGGCGGACGACGAAATTTGCTGTTGTCCAGCATATGAGCTATGTGGATTTTACTGCAGGACTGCTCGAGATTTTATCTTTGATGCTTGTTTTTCTCCTATGGGCTAGGTGTCAACTTGTGCAAATGGAGAGTGAGGCCGGCTGATGCAGAAGTTTCTTGAAGGTTATGGTTTTTAGGTGACTCCCAAATAATTTTGACCTGTTGTCATTATTTTATTTTAAGCCTCTAATGATAATTTTGGCCCATCTGCACAAAATAGAGAAACATCAAAATAGTCTGAAAGTAATATGTTTGTAAAAATAAAGCTTTGGGCTATGGTATTTGGTCCATTTCTGGAGTTAGGAGCACTTGGAGACTTGTACAGCATACTCAAATGCATGCCAGCAGAATCTGAGTCCTAAATAATCCATTCATATTTGGGCAGTAGTTGAAATCCATAAACACATCTACTTTCAGTTCACATAGATTTGCCCGTGTGACCACAAATTCACAATTGATGCCCCTATGTAGACTTCCTAATGCTTACAAGCCATACATTGCTTTTGCAGCCATATTCATAAAGGTACAAATAAGCAAAGCAAAAAAAATACTTGGTCCGGTGTAGGACTGTTCAAATGAGCCAACTCACCGTGTGAATTTCTTTCAGTTACTGTCACATATTTCTTGTAGACTTTATAGTCTTTATTGACCTCACTTTGTTGTTAATGATATGCCGTAAGAGCTTATCACGCCTATATTTATGAGTTATAGAATAAATGTTATTATGTTCATCAGATGAATTGTCATTTATAAAGATTAGCAAATATGTGATTTGTTGGTAAAGCTCTTTAATATTTGTATGATGTCATTCTAAAAGAATCCCTGGTCGGATGTCACTGGACGGGACACTAGTGACTTATAGACCAACACATGTATTGATTGATGACCGCGTTTCACCGGTTATAGATATGGGGGATATCGAATCAATAGTGTGAGCACATGTTAGGGAACATGATATTGGATTGTCCTGCCTTGAGATACTATTGAGATTGTTATATTTCTATGTATCATCAGTTGGTCTCAAGTAATGATGATGTATAATCTTTAGACCTGAGATCAACATGGTTTTCTGCATGTGTAACAGTACATTTAGGGATTACCAAATGCTACTATAACTGTGTAGTTATAAAGATAGCTTTCGGGTATACTTTAAACATTGGAGTAATGTGACTAGTCGGATATGAGATTGCCCCCTCCTAGCATAACAGGAGAGATATCTCTAGCCTCTCGATGTGATTGGATAAAGGAAGTGCATGGTTATATCAAAGTGGTCGAAGAGTCGACCACGTGAAGTTATCCATTGCTAGACTGAGAAAAGACTGAACAGTCCATGGATGGTATATATCTCACCTGGAGTTCGGCCAAATATCGTGAGGCAAAAGGAGAATACACAAGCAGGTCACTTAGTCTGACCATACGAACTAGTCGTATGGGGATACAGACTGGTCGTAAGCTGGTCGTACATGATCACAAACTGGTCGTAAGGTATTACGAACTGGTCATAACCAGATAGGAACTAGTCGTAAGGAGTTACGAACTGGTTGTGAGTGATAAGGATCTGGTCGCAGATCATATTGCATAAGGTTCATCCGATTTGATCTTTATGTATATTCGGGAGTCGCTATGTCCTGCTAGGAACAACTATCGATTAATGATCAGAAAGGAGTTTCCGGATGATGACCGATTACGATCGATTACGTATGAACCTACAGGGTCACACACTTAATGGGCTGAAATAAACTAGTTCGGATTGGATCCGTTATGGATTCTTTATAAGGGGATGCGTGGGGCTTTTGGGAGGAGTTGCACCACCCACGGAAATCTTAATCGCCACCTCCCCGAAGGTCGTGTCATGTGCGCTGGTGCTAACACCTCGGTATATAGTGTTCCATCTCTGGACGTGTAGATACTGTAGAGGCGCTGCTATGATTAGGGTTGGCTATCGAGCCGAATCGGTTCAGCTCGTGCAAGCTCGCTAACAAAGTATATCGGCTTGGCTCAGCTCGTTAAGCTAACAAGCTGAAAACTCAGCTCAGCTCGACTCGATAAAAGCTCGAGCTGCTCATGAGCCATGCGAGCCAAGATGAGCAGAGCGAAGCATCAACAAGATGGCACTATTGCACACATACAAGCAACATGAGGATAGTATAAATGAAAACGTAGCTAATTATATAGCAGATTAAGTACACGTTTCGTCCTTCAACTCTTGTCCTAGTTTAATGTTCGTCCTTTAATTGCAATACTAGATAAAACACATCCTCCAAGTGTTAATACCGTGCAAAAACCGTCCTTTATTCCTTTTATGGGCGGTTTCGTGCCACATGGAAAAAAGAAACATTTCCCGTGCCACCAGGCGTCCACCTGGTCGTGCACCATGTCACCCAAGCGTCCACCTTGATGTCCTTCCTGTCGCTACTCGACCCCTCCTCCAAGCTCCATAAGCCAACCGTCATGCTGCGTCTCTGTCACACACGCTGGCCTTTGCCGCAGCAGTGCGCCTCCTCGGTGGAGCGGCATAGGCGCCACCGAACATGCGACCGAGACATTGCGTGCAGACAGTCCGGTGGCAAAACCAGTACATGTCCTCGGCTGAGGCGCTGCCCGGTGCTCAAGGCGATACCCCATCCGTGCCTACTTCAACTACATGCGCAGCTTCCGCAACTACCTCAGCAACGTCATCGTGGTAAGCAACCCATCCCCATCTCCAAACATTGCCATATACGCACACACAATCCGATCAAAAGAAGGCCTAATCGGGAGCATCCCCATCACCTTCTGGAAGCTGCAGACGAAGGGCTAGTCTGTGGCCGCGGTCGGGCCCCAACGTCCACGACCTAGAGCCGGGTCTTCATGGTGTCCAGTGGCATGGTCACCAGAGTGGCTGCGTGTGAGGAACCCAGTTTATTTGACTTGTAATGCTTAACCTTCCAAATGGTCCTAGCATCACAAATCGAATAAACTAAGCCTCGAGATATGTATACTTCCAAAATCAGTATACACACCTCTTTTCACAAAATCATGCATCAATTCCATACAAGACATAGAATCCAAAGCAACACATTGCTAAACAGTAGTCATACAATAGAGGTTATTACAAAAGGGGGGGCCGACCGGCCAAATGACAAGTAAGAGACGTAATTAAACAGCGGAAGCAAGGGTGCCATAAGATGGCGATAAACAAAAGCCAATCGGCGTGCCTTTACCCACAAGGCAACCAACCGGTCCTCCAAACTAGTCGTCCCATACCCCGCCACAACATGACTCACAGAAGTGAGGCCCTTGGGGCTCACCTTCTTCCTCTGCAACAAATAACATTAAGCAAAGCAAATGAGTACAAAGATGTACTCGCAAGACTGACGTGTGGAATAGCAGACCTATTCGTAGACTACATGCAAGCTTATTTGAGTGGAGGCCATATGGTTCATTTTCAGCATAAAGCGAACTTTGTTTGTAATAATGTAATATATTTCAAAGGCAAGTTTGCAATCCATTTTCATTATTGAAATAACAGCAAGAATAACATAACAGTAGATAGATGACAACAACCTGGAAGTGACTAACCCAATAGTCACCACGACCATAGCATGAATTACCCATTCATACCACCCATGTCAAGTTTTAATTAAAAGGTTGTAGTCTAACTCTTGAAAAGCTTACCCAAGCGTGTCCATGACCTAGGACGAGGCTATTCGAATAGTTTTAACCCTACAGGGGTATACCAATGTACCCACACTTCAGACCGCCTTTAAGCCACAAAAGCACACTATCGAAGGTATGCCGGCACGACTAAGTCCTACAAGACATTTCCAATATTGTGTATTAACTACAAGCCGCTCGTATGGATAGAAACCCATACGCTTACATGGTAAAGCTGAAAAGACAACTACCCACCCGGGGTAAAGCTTTCGGACAACTATCATGCTCCCAAACACCATCCCTCCTGCGACCCCCTGCGACTCGGAGTCAACACACGCCAAAGTACTAAGTCAAGAGAGGTCCCATATACTCTAGTGTGGTTAGCACGCTAAAATGCCTGGATAACATCCACTCACAAGATGTTCGGTCCTTAATTGACCCGGGCACCATTCCAGATCACACCAACATACCATTGTGCCCAAGTCGAAATCATTTTTATTTTCATTTTTAGTTTGTAAATTTTAAACAAAGCACGAGACTGAAACATAAGGATCATAATAAATTTTGTGTGATCAAGATCATCGACTAAGTCGATGATCGCCCAATACTACCGATAGCTAAGCATGGCTAAGCAATTAGAACCCTTAACCTACTAAGTGACAAGAGCTCATCCAACGAACTCTAATCACAGCAAATAACCTAGGCTCAGGTAGTAAAGGAATATCATTTACCTACAGGTTATGCATCTAAAGGAATAGCTAACCAATTTAACACAACATAGCAATGCATATATATAAGTTGAAAACAATATATTAGACTTTAAATTAAAGGGATTATCATGATCAAACTGCTTGCCTTGCTGGTTTTGCTCAGTCTGTTGCAGAGGCTCACTCTCAAGATCGATACACTCGTCGGCACCTAACGAAAAAGCGAATAGGAACCGATAAGAACGAAGAATACCGAAAAGACTCAAAAATCAACTTTCTCCAAATGCTCTGAAAATTTTACAGCAGCAAGAGCATGATTTATAATGAATTTAAAAACAAGAACCACTTAATTTGGATGTTCTATGCAAAAGTTATAAGCAAAACAATTCTGCTCAGCTTTAAAAATGCAAAAAGCTACTATTCAATATAATTAATTTGTTGGGCAAAAATTTCTGCAAAGGTGGTGCATTTGAAATCTTTACAGGAAATCAAGCACCTCATAATATGAACAACCCAATTGGATTCATCTCATTTGGAACTATAATGTATTTTCTATGAATTTTCAAAGACATGAAAATGAGCACAATTTAATTGCATTAACAATTCCTCTAATAACAGTAACATGCCTAAAACCAATTTTAACAGTAAGTTCATTACTAGAGGAAGCCAACAAAATTGGATTCACTCAATTTGGAGTTACATAGAAATACTTATGTATTTTTGAAGTTAAAGCAATTTTCAGTGCAAATATAAATCTAACCTAAAGTCAATTTATTCATAATCATTTTCTGGAACAGCAACATGATTCAATACATTTTTATATTAAAGTATACTTTAAAATAGAAACTAACAAAATTTGAATCATCACTTTTGGAGTTAAAATGAGTTAGTTATGCATTTTAGAAGTTTATTCTCTTTCTCAGTTCATAAATAAAACATTTCAGATTATACATAAACACTAATACTTTTTCCACCGACTCTATCCTAGCCACAGACACTGACAAGCGGGGTCCAATGCACAGTGTCGTTTTCTAATTAAATTTCCGATTTTAATTGCGCACTCACATGTGGGGTCCGCCTGTCATACTCTCGGTTCATGGAATAGTGCGTGGACTAAATCTCATGCACCTGGTTTATGGTCCACGGGCCAGCTCACCAGACACTTAAGTGGCTCGGGTCCGCATGTAAGCCGCAAAGAGCTACACCTAAACACGTGTTTATCCCGACAAAGATTCGTTATTGAATACTAATCATTGCCATTAACACTAATCATCGCCGCTACAGTGCTGGTCGGAAGCTGCCACGCGCTCACGCGGTTGGCCGTGAGATGGTCCGGCGGCTCGCCGGCGCTGTGGTGCTCAACGGCGCGAACTAAGGGTCGGAAAGGGAAGCTATGAACCGTGCGCACCTCAAGGTGGTGGTGACGGCGGCTGGAACGGCCAGCACCGACGGCTAGCCGGCGGCGAGCGACGGCACCTCTACGGCTAACGTGCATGCGACAACCCGATGCAAAAACGACCAAAACATCGCACGCCTAAGCTACCTAGAGGTCCACTGAAGCTTACCAAGGTGAAGGAGAGGCCAGAGGAGCTCGGGTGTGAGTTGACCACGGCAATGGCGACGGCGGCGGTAAGCTCCACGAGGAGAGGACTCTTAGGGCCACAGAACTGAAAAATGGAGGTGGGGAACGGTAATGTGAAGCTAGAGGATGGTTACATCCGAAGGAATTGGTCAGAAGCTCACCTAACCCACAATTGGATGATGAATAGTATTGTCGGCCGAAAACGGAGAAATTTCAAAATGCTCACGACCCTGTGAACAATCCGACCGAAGAATTGAGGGGAAACAATACTAATACCTAGAGGCATAAAGTGACGCGCAAGAGATAGGTCAATACTCACCGGCGACCAAGTTTGCACAAAAGTGGCCTTCGGGGCGCGCTCTGAGATCAGCGAGAGCACGAATCCGCCACGGATCCTACAAGCAATGACAGAAGCTCAAACAAGCGAAAATGGAAAAGGCAATGAGTGTAGAGCTGAGGGTAATGACCCGGTCGAGTCGTACCAAAGAATGGAGCTTAGGGGACCTTCCCTCTCCTCTGACGAAAGGAGGAGAAGTGAGGAATTGAGAGGCCTGGAGGGGGTATTATCCTAGGGAGAGTGACGGAGTGGAGGCGGCGTCAAGCAAGGAAGCCCTGGGAGTGGTCAACGGCTGCGGTGGATTCACAGCGTCGAAGGCCGTCGACTGAGCGCGTCGGAGCGAGGCAGCCGCGTGGTGTGCGTGTTCTGATCCCGCAGCGAGAGGAGGACGATGAAGCTGACGGGTGGGGCCTCCTTGTCGGCGACACAGAACGGTCCGCGTGAGTTCAAGTGAAGAGGTTCGATCTGGACCGTCGAGTTTGGATCAAACGGCTCACAGGCAAAGGTGCAGTTAGTTGGTTTGGCTAAGTCAAGAGGTGCGGTCGGTCTCGAGCCGGGCTCGGGTTCGGGCCCGAGGAACAGTGATTTCCTGATTTTGGTTTTAAAAGGCTGAGAGGATTGGGAATTTTTAGAGGTAGTCCCGAAGCTCCAAAAATTCTGAAATTTTTATGGGAACCTACTGGGACAGAGAACAACCTTGTGTAATTTTTCTAGGATTTTTCATGCATTATATTTTTCTCCATAAAATCCACAAGTTGTTGCCCAAGGGGTTTGACCAGAATTTATACTGGTTTGACTTCCTCTTTTGAAATAGCAAATAAAATCTAAAAATTATGAGATTTTTCAGAGAGGTTGCTAGGATGATCCAGATCATAGTAAAAATATTTCCAGAGGATGATCACAAGTTTTTGTTCCTATTTTCCCTTGGAGTTATGACTTGAGTTGTATGTTTTTATTGATTTCAAAATTTTCAAAAACAACAAATCATGCAATGCTCCAAAAGACAAAAGATACTCAAAAGTTTTAAATTCCCCTCAATTTCATACATTTGAAATTCAAATTCTGACGTGGGATGTTACACTGCGCCCCCTACCGCGGCGGCGCTTGCGCCCTACACGATCATCACGGACGCGTGGTTGTCTTGGTGGTCTGGGTTGATGGAACGCCAGATGAGGCGCTGTGCCATGGCGTAGGAGGCCCACCACGTGGCGCTGGAGGGCACGTAGGCAAGGACGAAGACACCTAAGGTGCGGTACAGGCCGCACACACCATCGGCGAGGAGGATCTTTCGGAATGCGTCGGCACCGCCGCGGTAGCGTTCGGCGGTCTGGACCATGAGGCGCTGGCTAACGTTGTCAACAGGGGTCCAGACGACCTGCACTGCAACGGTGGAGGAGACGCCTCCTGCAGCCGAGGCCACCGCAGATGCTGCCGGCCACGGTGCTCTTGGTGGCCTCAAGCGTGGCCATGTAGAGCGCGCGCGAGCACCGTGCCTGCAAGGGACACACCAAAGCCGCCAGAAACCCTGGGGTCTGTCGTGCCGCAGGATTGCAGCCGCGGCCACTAACGTCGCAGCCTTCGGTGGCAGAGCGACCTGAAGGTGCGTCTTGAGGACAACAGTCGGGTAGAGCATGGCAGAGATGCCAGAGAAGACTTGCTGAGCATCTCCCAACTCACCTTCATCAGCATCGTGCGCACCACATCCTCCCCCCATCCATCGGCATCGTGCGCACCACGTCCTCCTCCCCATCCGACACCACCGCAGCCACCACGCCACTGCCCTCCTCCACATCCACGGCGCTAAAGCTGTGACAATGCCGGGATAATGGCGGCAGGGGCGGGCTCAGCTGTGAGAACCCGAAGGGGATGTCGCTTTGCAACCGGCGGTGCCCCACCCTCCATGGTGTCAGGTCGGGTGGCGGTGGGTTAGAGGCCGACGAAGGTGGGGAGGATGGCAGGCTGCGACAGCGAGCGTGCGTGGTGGTCGCTGGTGCCAGGGGGATCTGTGTAACAGCCCCAAATTAGGGATTGTGTTTTAAATGTATAAAAATATTAAAGTTTAAAAACTTTTGGTTGTGTCTCTTGATCATGCTCCTGATGTTCCAAAAACTTGTGCGCAATTTCAAATTCTTGCTATTTGTATTTAATGTGGTGTTGAAAATTCAATTTTCAAACTTGAACATTTCAATTCTTTTAAATTCCAGAAAAATGTAAGAACAAAAATTTCTAAAAATAATTTATTCAAATACTAGGTTATTTATACTGAGTTATAATTATTTTTACCAAATTTTTAGAAGTGACTTTGACTCCACAAAAATTCAAATCAAACCTCAAATGCAGATTTGAAAACAATTTAATTCTAACAAATTTTAATGTATAAAATGTTTAAAATTATTTTTCCTAAGTCCCTTGTTAACCTAAGAGTTCCCACAAAAATTTTCAAAATTTTTAGAATTTTATTTCTATTTCAAACTGCCCGGTTAAACTCAATTGTTTTCGGTCAAAAATTAAATCCAAATCCTAACCCAGTACTGTTCCTCCGACCTGAACCCGAGTCCGACCGGTCCCCTTCGCAACCCAGGTTCGACCGAACCAGCTCGCCCGAGCCGCTCTCTCTCCCCGTCGCTGACTGCCCGGCCCCACCCGCCAGGTTTCCTCTTCCACGCGGCGCTTCCTCGCGCCCGCTTCGCCGCAGCGCTCGCCGCGTGCGGCCACACCGCCGCCTCGCCCGCATGCGCGCCAGCTCGCCGGTCACCTCGCTGCCCTTGCTACCTCCACCTCGCGACCTCCGCCTCCTTCTACTTAAGCCGTCGAGAGCTCACCCACCCGGTTTTCCTCCTTCCCTCTGCCCATTCTTCTCCACTAAGCTCCATGAGCCGAAAGCAGCGCCGCGCACCACCTTGTGTTCTCGCCACTCCAGTGAGCCTCGGCGCCGGCCAACCGCGTCACGGCGCGTCCCACCTCCCCAGGAGACAAACCCCTCCATCAATTTGGAGAAAAAGTCACCGAGGAGCTGCGCGCACTCCTTCTCCAACCACGGCCGAATCCGCCTCCACCGTCGCCGCCATGGATTCGGAGAGCCCGAGCTCAATTCTTTCTGTCGTGAGCATGCTTAGACCTTTCCCTAACTCTCCATACCACTCACTTGCTCTCTCGTTTTCCCCAAGGCTCCCGCCACGTTGAGCTGGCCATGCCGCACCAAGTCACCGTCGCCGGCTCACCTCGGCATCCCTCCGTCCTCGGCGATCACTCTGGTGAGATCCACTAACCCCCCCCCCCTAGTGCTCGTGCGCTCATCATTTTGATCGCTACTCCCCTCCGGTGCTCCCGCCCCTTTCCACCTCCACGGCCGGCCGCCGTGTCCCCTTGCCGCGCCACCACAGTGCCGCCCAAATCACAACTCCGCCTCCTCTAGCCTCACTAACCCCCTGGCACTCCATTTTGGCCATCGCCGCCGTCTCGCCGCCACTCCGTCGCCGGCGACGACCACCACCCTGAGCAGCCCGAGCCACCCCCAGTTCGGCCCCCTTCTGCTCTCGGGTTGCTTTTCCCTCCTGTGGCTGACCATGGGACTCAATCATATAATCCCAACCCTTTTCCTGCTAACAAACCTTGTGGATGCTATTTAGGTTCCTCAAAGGATTGATTAACACTGAAGTTAGAAACTGGAGAGAAGTGTAGACAGTAAGCTAATAAGTGTTTGGCTGCTCTTGAATCACCCAGATTACTAACAGATGAATAGAAGAGATGGTTAGAGACTCAGTCAAAGATTAGTGAGTATAGTTGACAACTAATGAAGGATTCAGGATGATGTTAGCTAAATTCAGAAGTTACAGGTTTCAGTCAAGTGCTTAGTAACCTTTGTTAGCCAATTAATCAGATAGGGTGAGAATTTGAATTGCTAGGAGCATCTACTTGTGAAACAAACTACTCACTGCTAACAAGATTTGAGGACGTTATTTGGACCACTCAATTGGATTGACAAATCTGAAACTTTTAGGCAGTAGCACTTCATTTCAGCAATACCTTGTATTGTCTGTTGAAACCTGAAATAACAGTGGGTCCAATCCCTTAAGCCCAATCTTGTGCTGCTAATCAACCTTGTGATGGTCCATTAGTTCACTCAATTGTTCTAACAAATGTGAAGTTGAGTTTGAAAGAAGTTTAGATATGAGTTCTCTGAAGCTTTTTACTGTTATTGTCGATGTCATTATTGTCGATAAAATGAAAGTCCTTTGTTAGGAGGTGAAGTGCATTTGCTTATAGATTTTGTTAGTACTTTCTAAATCCCTTCAGAAACAGTGTTTAGCAAATAAGTTATTGAGCTAGTGACTCTAGGTTTCAATTCTTGTTGGAATGGATATTCAGGGAAGTGATTAAGATGAACAAGTTGTATTGTCGGACTATGCTAGTCAATTTGTAGAGCTAATTCCATTAAGTTGGTTAGGAATCTGTTTAACAATTGTTAGATCACTAATTAGCTAGTCAGTGTTCCTATAGCAAATTGTAGGTCTAAATGAACTTATAGCAGTAATAGTTGCATAGAATAGTTAGTTAATTAAAATGTGATAATATGCTGTAGCTAATAGATGTGCACACAATCACCATCAAAGTCTGCCGAAAGAGGAAAATATATAAGAGGATTGATTTTGACTGTATGATTATCGTGGAAAATAAGTGAGTTTGGAGAGAGCAATCAGAAGAAATCCTATCTAATTTAAATAAATTCCGTATCATCTAATTTGTAGTTCCTAAATTCATAATCTATCTTCTGTGTGTTTGATTTTTGAATACTGTTGGTGTTCTGGTGTTTATTCGTTGTTTTTCGCTTTGGCAGTTTTTGTCGTTAGATGGCGTTGTTATCGAGAGCGATCCTCTGCAGCAAGTCGAATATCTCAAACAAAGCAAAGGCAAGCAGTTTGATCATATCCACTCAATCCCATTACTTTTAAAATCTAATACTTTTTTTACTCGTACGTATGCATGCTTTTGTGTCAATGATTAATTTTGTCGATTAGAGGTAGTTAATCCCATTGCATTGTTGCCCTAAAAATTGTTCACCCCTACCACTACCTTAGGAATATTATCATCACTGGTGAATTAGAGCCCGGTGAATGATTTAGGACCTTTTATTTGTCTTTGCGATATGATGCTTAGCAATGCTTAGATACCGGTAGAATTGGGCGGTTATCGACTTAGTCGGTAACCTTGATCACATAAAAATTATGATATCTTTATATTTCAGCCTCTGTGCTATGATTACTTGTGAAAACTAAAAACTAAAAACAAAATGATTTCGACTTGGGTACAATGGTAAGATGGTGTGCTTTTGGGTGTGACTGGAATGGTGCCCGAGTCAACAAGGACCGAACATCTTGTTACACTAAACCAAGCATTTTGCGTGCTAACCACACTAGAGGTATGGGACCTCTCTTGACCTAGTACTTTGGCGTGTATTGGCTCGGGTCACGGAGGTCACAGGGAGGATGGTGTTGGGAGCATGGTAGTTGTCCGAAAAGCTTTATCCTGAGTGGGTAGTTGTCTTTTCGGCTTTACCATGTAAGCGTATGGATTTCTATCCATACGAGCGGCTCGTAGTTAATACACAATATTGAAAAGCGTCTCGTAGGACTTAGCCGTGCCAGCATACCCTCGGAAGTGTGCTTTGGCTTAAAGCGATGCAGTGTGGTACATTGGTACACCTGCGCAGGTTAAAACTATTCGAATAGCCTCGTCCTAGGTTATGGACACGCTTGGGGAGGTCTTCCAAGAGTTAGACTACAACATTTAATTAAAACTTGATGGGTTGGTATGAACGGGTGTTCATACTATTGTCGTGATGGCCATTGGGTTGGTCATCTCCAGGATGTCTTTTTGTTACTACTTACTGTATCGCTGTTATTTATGCAAATAAAATTGAATTGTTAAAACTGCCTTCAAACTATTACATTATTGCAAAAGAAAACTTGCTTTCTGCTAAAAGTAAGTCCAGAGCCCCCTCCACTTAAATAAAGCTTGTATGTAGTTAAATTATAGTTCTGTTACCCTTACACGTCAGTCTTGCGAGTACAAAAATAATTTTTGTACTCAGATGCTTTGCTTAATGTTTTTGTTGCAGAGAAAGAAGGTGAGCCCCAAGGGCTTTTCTTTTGTGAGATGCGCTTCGGGTTTGACGACTAGCTTGGCGGCCCGGTTGGTTGCCTTGTGGGTAAAGGCACACTAATTGGCTCTTTTATTTATCGCCATCTTATGGCTTTTGCTTCCGCTGTGTAGTTTGTTATTTATTTTGTTAGTTCTTTCCGTTGTATATTTTTGAAGTTTTGATTTTGTAACCTCTTGTTGTATGGAATTGACACATGATTTTGTAGTGGGGTGTGTATACTGTATTTCTGGGAAGTATACATATCCTGAGGCTTGGTTTATTTGAATTGTAATGCTAGGGTCAATGGAAGGCTAAGCATTACAAGTCGAATAAACCGGGGTCCTCACAATCTGGGTGCTGGGCTCGAAATTTGGGGGATTTGAGGGCATTGGTTGTAGCTGGCAGTTTGGCAATTTGCACCTTTGAAGTTTTGTTGGTTTCAATTTTGTCCTTTTTTTGTCCAACTGGACAAGCCACGTGTGTCAAACATTGGTCAAAACCGCTCTAAACCGGACGAAGGGGTATCTTTTATGCGGTATTGACAGTTCGAGGATGCGTTTTATCTGGTATTACAATTGAGGGACAAACATTAAACTAGGGCAAGAGTTGAAGGATGAAACGTGTACTTAATCCTTATATAGCATAGGAAATTAGGCAAGAGTCAATTAGCAATCCTAACAATTTCTAGTCCAAGCACATGCTAACATGGTTACATAGATATATAATAATTTAAATATCCAGCTAATTAAAAACCTTCCACATCAAAAGCCATCACCCGCACACCCAATTTTAATAGTCCAACTACAACCACCAAAATAGTTAACAATCCGAACTCATAATGAGCTGACGAGCGGCGCACAAGCCAACTCGGCTCGGCTCGGCTTGGCTTGGCTCATTAAGAGACCGAGATGGGAAGGATGCTCGGCTCAATTCATAATTTTACGAGCCGAGCTCGAGCAGCTCGTCAGCTTCGAGCTTTTCTACCAGTCCAAGCTATGATTGCGGTTGCGCTGATCGAGAATGATCCAAAGCCTACATAGGGAACACGAGAGGCTATTGGAGGAGACGATCTGTGGCCAAGGATGTTGGACAATCGTCTACGACCACTACATCGACACACATGACATTAAATTAGGTTCTCCAACTCTTCTTCTGCTGCACTGCATGTCTTGTAACATCCCAATTTTAGAGTGTCAAAAATCTTTTGTGTAGTTTAGCCCTCTGAAAAATTTCACCATTTTTTGTTGATTTAATAAAGCTTAAATGGAACTTTTAAAGTCAAAATGATTTAATGTGATTAATCTGAAGATCAATTAATTCTAAAATTATTTTATTTGTGTTATTTATACATGGAAGTATTTTGTAGATTTTTCTGGGAATTTCCCAAGTTCATTTGCTATTTTTAATTTGCCATTTGCATTTTTTGTGATTTCTAAAAAGAAAAACAGAATAAAAATCCCAAGAATAGTGTGTGGGCCGCTTTCCTTTCCTGCGACCCACATATCTCATTCTTTCTAGCTTGGTCTGCGGCCCAGCTTCCGCTTGCCCGCAGCCCACCCCAGCTCTCTCTCTCTCTCTCCCACCCACACGCTTACCCGGCCCCACCTGCCAGCCGTAGCCATGCCGTGTTCGACGCGCACTCGCCCTAGCCACCACCACTGATGTGTGGGCCCGCCTTCACACCACTGTTTATCGTCTCCGCAACTAACTCTGAGTCCGAGTTCACGTCGCGCCGCGTCGCCCATTTCTTTCCTTGCGCCACATGCCTCAGTGGTATTTTTAGCCTCGATGTCCACGTCATAACCCTCGCCCAAACCCTAGCTGCCAAACCCCCAAGATCCCAAGCCTGCAATCACCGCCGTTTCGCCAAATTTGGTTCTCGAAACCAAGTGCCGCCATCGCCTTCCTTCAACAATTCCGCCACCACTGGTGAGTCATCGTCGACGTTGTCTACATCGCCGGGTTCGTCGTTGCCGTGTTCTACCTGATGTGCACCTCATCTTCACCAGAGAAGCCCCGTAGAACCATCGCGTCCTCGTCCGCGCCACTGCTATGCTTTGTCGTGTCACAACCGCCACCGAGTCAACTCCCCTATCCCATGTGTCCACCACATGTCACCTATTCACCGCCATGTCATCGCCACGTGTGCGCCATGTGCGCAGCAGCCACCGTCGGCTTAGCCGCTATTGCACCTAAACCTAGATCTAAACCCTAGGTGGACCTAGTATACCGTGAGACGTGCCTATGATATGTGGACCCCACATGTCAGTGCACTATTATGTGAACCCGTGAGCCCGTAGACCGTGGACCAAGTCTGTGGACTTGGTCTATAGACCGTGGGTCCCATCTGTTAGCCGTTGTTCCAATTTTGAGAATTTATTTAATTTTTGATATTATTTTTTCAAGTAGGCCCCACTTGTCAGTTTTCTCTCTCCCTTTTATTTTTTGTTGAATTTTTTAGCTGATCAACTTCCAAGAGCTCGTTCTTCCTCATACGAACTCCGATTGAGCTCATTCAAGTCTCTAAATTCATATAAATTCAATATAAATCTTCCTGTGATTTTTATTAATTTTTAAGTTCATTTGTTCTTACTTTTTGTATTTATTTGTGTTTTCACTTTCGTACTTCGGGAGCGTTCGAGGAAGGAGGATTTGATTAGGCTCAAGACTAGTATCAAGACTTGTTCCAAGGCAAGTCATGTTTTGACCATATTACACCCAATTTTTCTAAATTACTTTGATTTAAATTATTGTATGTTATTTCAATTATTAAGTTCTTTAAATACTTTGGGTTTAGCTATGCACCTACTTGATTATGCCTCCTTGTTTATTGTATTTCCGTGATCATTTGTCACCCTAGCTTGGTTAACTATTAGTTGGTAATATCATAGCATCAATGTGGGTTGGTTAGACACGATTAGTATGGTTAGCCATGCAACGGGTCGTTGATATCATTTTGAACTGCAAATCTATACTTGATCAAGTGATTATGAAACTTCTTTGTAAAAAGTTGTGTGTGGTATGTTGTCACCTGTTGATGGCATGTGTTGCACTCAATCAACATGGTGGAAAAATATTTAGACAGAAGCGAGTGGAAATGAATTGTGATATGGTGGGCTATGTGCTTGGGAAATGTGAATTGTGGTGACTTAGTTAGAAATTGGCAATCTCGCCTAGGTCAATTAAGTACTTAACTTTGTGCGCTATTGAACTGAGTCTTATTGTACGACCATATGCCTGGTATGAGACAGACCTAGCTCATTAAAGTTATGGAGTCTCAACATTGGCTACCTCAGATAGTAGGTTAGTTGCGTGACAAGGTGGAGGCGTGGACTACCTAGTAGGGTCGCATTTATGGGCGATTCGCTGTCTCCAGGTCCAACGGTGTGTATCAGGCTAACGAGCCATGCGAGGTTTGGTGTCGGCTGTATGCACATCGGGAGAGTCATTGTTGAGATGAAGTTTCTGAAGACTTTGTTATGACTGGTGCTAGCTACTCTGGTTATATCTTGTGGGTAAAGTGTACAACCTCTGCAGAGTATTAACAATCTATTCGAATAGCCGCATCCTCAGTCATAGACATGTTCGGGGATTTTACACGAGTGGTAGATTTTTATAAAATAATTAGGAGGGACAACTGTATGAATTAATTCATATGGTTGTGTAAAAGAATTGATTAGGCTATGTGAGCTTGTGAAATACTTGTTAAATTATTATTGTTAGTTGTTTTAAATTACGCTTTCAATCTATTATTTGTATTGAAATGCAAGTGTTGCTTTTGCAAAATAACCATAAAAATCATTTTAAAAAAATAAAACATCATCTATAATTGCATTCTATGGTACAACTTATGGAGTACCTGAAGTACTCATACTTGCTGCAATCATCATTCAGCTAAATGGAGGAGTATTTGCCTATTTTTGAGGAGTTTTACGAGGAGCTAAACCTTGATACCGATCGGTTGCTTGTGGCAAGTCGATGAGTTCCCGCTGGAGTTGCTTTCGTTCTGTTGTCGTTTATTTACATATATAGTGTCCAGTCCTGCATGGCTTAATAAGTGTAAATTCGAACATAAGGTCACAACCGTTATTTATTATCTAAACTAGTCATTTATTCAGATATTCGCTATGTGTGGAATAATATTCATCTATGTTGACATCATGTGCACTAGCATGATCATGGACTATTGCAGTAAAAACAAATGGTCCAGATTTGCATATTTGAGTCCCGACATGTCCAGTGGTAACGTTTTATGATCTCTTACTTTTATAGCTTCCTAGTTTGTGTACTAGAATTTTGAATTGTGCGCTAGCGTAGTCTACCCATATCCCAACATTTTTCACCTTTGAAATTGTGGCTCTCTTAGCAAACTTCCATTTGATCACTTGTTCCCAGGGAGGGCTCGGCTCGTTCATGGAGGTTCGATTTTTGCCGTCGCATGTGATCTTTTCACCCGGTCCATCTCTTTCCTAGCGCAAAGTTATTGCAATCACACAGCAAGAGGATGATTGTAAAAGGTTGGAACACTTGCTAAGGAAGCACACTGTTGTTGAGGAAGAAGAGGGGCGGCACATTACAAATAGAGGAATGTTCCTACAGCTGAAGACACTCATCGGGGGGCATGTATATCGGGTACTACACATTGCACCCGGATTAGCATCTAGATTCTCTATGTATACCGAACTAGTCACATGATCAGCAGCTAACTCACATAGTACAATATTGATGAATATCACATCCATACATGCGTTTAAGTAAAAGAGTACTTAATAATACATAAACAATCAGAAATAAATCTTAGGGCTAAGTTCTTACATAACGGGCTAACAGGCCAACGAGTCCAAAAGAGTAAACACCAACAGAAGATAAATAAACCAAAGGTGATTGACTAGGACTACGATCTAGTTATCGCCGTCATCTCCATTTCCATAGGCGGACACATAGAAGTATCCATACACTAGGTCTTTAGTCTCGTAATTTGAATCCATATATTTGAGCAACAATGAGTGCAAAAATACTCAGCAAGCCTTCACACCAAATGTAATTATATAGATGCATGGCTTGCCAAAGGAGGAGTCGTATGGCTACCTGTCAGTCTCTCGGGTTTTTCCAAATAAAAATAATTAGGAAAGATATTAAAAACCTGGCTGGACCCACCTGTCAGCCATAGATGCATTTTCTTAAGGATAATAATTAGAAAAGAAATTTAAAACCCGGCTGGACTGCACCTGTCAACCGTAGAGGATTTTCCTAAGAAAATTAATTTAAAAAGAAAATGGAAAAACCGACCGAACCCACCTATCATGGATTTCATATTTTCTTGAATTTCCTCTCGGGTCAAATTTTGGAGAGCCCGTTCTCCCTCATTTTAAATCCAAATAATTTGATTTTTGTTTCTAAATTCATATAAATTCAAGATATTTCCATCAGTACCAAAATAATAATTTTTGGAGTTAATTTGAATTTATTTTGAGTTTATGTGTATTTATTCGAAGTCATTTTTACACTTAAATAGATTCCAATGTCGCCGCGACTTTGCCATTGTCTCAAGACAAAATCAAGACCAAGTAATATCCACTGTTGAGCATGACAAGTACTTACAATTGATCACGTTGAACCAACCTTTCAAATGCAAATTTCTTTGCTTTAAAGTATTACTTGTATGCTTATTATTATTATTATTATTATTATTATTATTATTATTATTATTATTTATGCAATACTATGTTAAATGTTGATACCTAACTATGTCATATGTTGTTATTTACTATTTCCTTCCTCGATTGTTTATAATCCATTTAACTTATCACCCTAGGTTAATTATTATATTAATAAATTGCTCTTGGTTAATCAATAACTACTAATGGTTGTGCTTAGACATTGCTTAGCAATAAATTTGAATATGACACAAACATTGCCATAACAATATTTGGGACATGATATGACTTTAATGAGGTAAAGTGGGTTGCCACCGGAAACAGAAGAATGTTTTATAAAAGGGGGATTCCAAGATTTGCCCTCATGAGATAGATGGATTTCAGATTTTACCCCTCATGTGTCTATGACATCAGGCGCGGCGTCGGGGGGGGGGGTGCCCCTGGTGCACAGGCACCCCCAAAAAATTCGATATGCACATAGTACCTAGTATGTATCCCATGCAAACTAAGATGCATGCTCTCTTACAGTCTTACTTGAGTACGACTTGATTCCCAAACCATGCCCCTAATTAACAACCAAGGCCACAAAGATAGAGTCTACTTATAGTAAAACCTCTCGCAAGCTAGCTAGTCTCCGTCGTTGAGGTTTATGACGATGGCATCCTACGAAGAGCGGTACGCTCCAAGAAGTTAGCAGCTAGCGTCCAAACATCCGATGCCTTGCTCGGTCACCTAGCTCACGTGAAAGGGAAGCAAATTCTCTAGAGGAGGGCTTCACCACGAGGCCCCTCCCCTCCACCGTCCGACCCCCCACCCCCTTGGCGTTGTTCATGGATGGACAACGGGATCGAGGGGCTCTCGCGGAGGCCTCTCCCAGAAGATTTATTTTCGGCACGGCGCGCGTATCAATTGCAAGTTGCAACGGCGTGTATGCCATCGATGGCGACAGCAGCGTGGTTGCCTGCCCCTTAGCCCCTAATTGCCGCAGCCAAGCCTTGGATCAGAAGTACAATGCTCGATTTTGTGGTCGGGGGGGGGGCAATGAATCTTGTGAAGAACAAGTTGAGAAATAGTATGAACGATCAAGTATTGAATGATTGTTTAGTCATTTTTGTAGGGCAAGATATCTTCTCGAAGGTTAGTGATGATGCTATAATCAGGTGTTTTCAAGAAATGAGATCGCGTCGTGTGGTATTGTGATTTTCATTAGCTATTTAAGACTCTTTTGTTCATGTAAGATTTTATTTGAACTATTTGTATTGCACTATTAACTAATTTTGAACTCTTTTGTGTAATTATGTTGGACTTGTGAAATTACTTATATGTCATATAAGTTGTTTTTATCCTTAAAGTGTGCACCACCATTGCTAAATTTCTGGCTCCGTCACTGTATGACATGTGGGTCCAGGGCCTACATGTCATAGACACATAGGGGGCAAAATCTGAAATCCATCTATTCACTGGGGCAAATACTAAATTATTCCTTTATAAAATGGTGGAGACTTGGGCAAGTGGATGGTATGAGATCGGTGCAGGGGCATGCACAAGAGTTGGGTTTGTGGATTATCTTGCCTGAGTCAATTAATTACCGAATTATGTGCCACATTTATAAACTAATAACCGTGAACCACAAGTATAATATGGGATAGACCTGGCCAAATACTTTGCTTAGTTTCCGGCATAACCTCGCGCATAGTAGTAGGTTGGATTTCTAAAAGATTTTGATCTTCGGGAATTTATATATGATTTCTATCGCCGAGAAGAGCGGCAGACTCCCTCGTAACAGAGGGTCCCTTATTGAAAGTGCATCCCATAACAGAGCATTCTGGGTGTGTCCCATAACGGTCATGGTCTTAGTGTTGAGAGATTCACCCATTGAAGCGGGAAAATTGTTGGGACTAGATATCGGAATAGCCTTGTTATGATCATCTTCGCCGTACGCCTATAGAAGCTTGTCACTGGTCGACATTATGAATTGATCATATTTTGTGAGTAAAGCTGTATAACATCTGCGGAGTGTATAATCTATTCGAATAGTTGTGCCTCCGGTTATGTGCGTTGTGAAGAAAGACACACTTGGTTAGTTTTAATAAAATATGAAATAAGGACATGCTAATTTAAAAAAATAGTTGTAGCGATGATCTAAAGATAAGTGAATGGAACCTTGTGAGTAGTAATAGGAGAGGTATGGTGGTTGTCTGCTTGTCGACTCAAGGGCGGATCGAGAAAAATAATCTATTGGGGTCACCATATGCACATTAGGGTCCTTATAGACATAAATTAGTAACGATACTTTATAATAGCATCATAAGCATTAATTTCTTCATAGGTTAAACTAAATGGTATTTGGGTCACTTGACCCCAGCCCCCTGCTTGTCATTGCGGTGCTGGTAGCCAGGGGCGGAGCCAGCTCTGGCCTGGGCCTCGGGCCGGCCCAGTGTATCTCAGCCCAACATCATATTGCAACAGCCAAAATTTGTTTCCTATTTTGAATTTTGCCTGCTAATTTTCGTTGGACCTCGGCCATTGCCCGAGAGGCCCGAGGCCCAGCTCCGCCTCTGCTGGTAGCAGTGCTTGGCGAGGGCGTAGCCGACCTTCCCGGCGACCCAGGCCTTGCCGAGGTGCATGACGCACATCCCAGCGACGAGGCTGAGCAGGTTGGTGGCAATGGAGGCCAGCAGAGGGACGGACGAGACGCAGGTGAAGACTTGGAAGACGCCCATCATGCGCGAGAGCGAGTAGATCCAGCGGGAGAGGTAGCGGCACACGAGGAGGGAGATCGTCCACACGACATCCAGCGGACGCCCGGCGTTCCGCACAAGGTGGTGATCCGCATACCCAAGATGAATGTGTGGTTACTACCGTCATCTTGGATCGGGTTGTGCGGCGCGCCGTTTGAAGGTCCACCGCCGCTGCTGCTGGCTGCACGCTGGGGCAGCGCGCCGTTTGAAGGTCCACCGCCGCCGCTGCTGGAGCTCGCTGAGGAGACGTTGGTGCGGCGGCGAGTCGGATGCTGCAGCGATTGGTGGAGCTGCAGTGGCGGGTTTGATGGCAAGGGCTGAGGTGCCGCGCCGGCCTCTTTAGCCGGAAGAGGAGCAGTGATAGAAGCAGGCTACGCAATGGCGGCTTCATGAGATGAGTTGTCATTGCCATTAATCTGTACTGCGGGACTGCGGCAAGGCACGGCCAGAAGCGAGAGCAGGGGTTTTACCAGCAGGTGGTGGGTGGACGGTGGCGGCGGACGGCGCACCCGACGTTTCCGCAGGGTGCTTCGGCAGCGTCAGCAACTCGGCATCACCAGACGAGTGCAAGGGTCGTCACTCGTCAGCCAACGGGACGTACTCGCTCGCCGCGGCCCCGACCGTGTTGTTGTACATGGAGCCGAGCGACAGCCAGTGGGGATCGTCGTCGATGATCTTCCATTTCTGCTCCCCCGAGAAGGGACCGCCAAGAGAGGCCTGCTTCCCCATGGATGGAGAGCTCTATCTGTGCGTGTGTTTGGATCTTGCTAGCTAGGACGACCTGGCAGAAGGATGCAATCGTGTCGGTTCCCGATCAATCTTCCCGCGCGCCACCGGCATTGTTGTTGCTGGTGCTTTCGCCGGCCCGCCGGAGACATACTGGTTCTCGGCTATTGGAGATCATCCCGTCACGTGATCGGCGGTGGAGTGGTTAGCGCGCGGCATGAGTCACCCAGGTGGTGAACGGCATGGGCTTCGGGCCCAACCCATCTAGATGCATGAGAAGATAGCAACAAGACCGCCCAACAAAACCTACCGCCCAAGCAAACATGCTCGAGACGCCGACGCGTGTCCTCGCTCGGGCCTGTCCCCTCTCCATCTCCGATCTAATCCGTCGTCGAGCCGAGCCGAGCCGAGCCGATGCAATGCCTAGCTGGCCGATGCCAACCATCTATACAATCCCCGGTCGAATTGGCCTGCTGCGAGCGAGGTAGGTGCCACCGTGCCAGCGCCACCCAACCACAAACCCACAGCCGATGCACGCACACGGTCAAATAGAAGTATGCTTTCCAATTTGCATGGGGTCGTTTTGTTTTGTTTTGTTTCGTGGTCTAGGGATGACAATCTTATCCGATTACCCGCGTACCCGCAGACAAAAACCCTAATAGATGTGATTATGTTCCTCCTTTATTGCCCGTAAGCATATTCATAGGGTCAAACTCTGTCCAACGAGCAAATACGTGTGGGCGGGGGGCTCCACCTGCACCGTCAGCACCACAGCGATCGTGGTAGGCCTCTCTCCCGCTTCCCCTACCGGCTCGTTGCCTCCTTCGGGCTCCTCCACTGGCCGCAGCCCTCTTCGCTAGGATCTATGGGAGGAGGCTGCCAGTGGGAGTTAGAAGAGGGCACGCCAGATCTGGACTCCAGATCTAGAAGAGGGCGTCGTCGCTGCGAATTAGAAGATGGTGCCGCCGAATCTGGAGAGAGGAGGATGTGCCCAGTCGTTCCAGTAGAAGCCGTCAGACATGGCCACCGCCGGTCATGTATGTATTCATCTCCCCTTCCATCTACTTGTGTCGTTGTTGAGGTGCTGGTTGGTGGGCACACGAGCATGCCTGTGGGTGATGGGCACCCGCAGGCGACAGACATGGGTGACAAGTCTACCCATCACAGGTGACAAGCATAGTCGTGGATATAGAATTCTTGGTCAGCAAAGATATGGGGGAGCTCCACTCGTGCTCGCCGCGTCTGATTGCCATCCTTATTTGCGCCCATTTGCTATGCGCCATAGGCGATCTCGCAGCTTGAAAGTATCTTATGGCTGGCAATTTGAAGTACGCTTTCCAATTTGCATGGTTCGCAGGAAGAATCATCTGGCAACTAGAAAATATCAGCACAAATGTTAATTCGAAAAACAAATTTTCCGCAAACGAGCTACCTCGTCGATCGACTTTAATTACAGTACATAAGGTTGGGTGTGCCTTTTGCCAATCCTCAACGATCTAACATAAATTATTCAAACAGTTCAGATCAAAGTGGATATGTAAAATTAAATCGGTTAATGTTAGACCATATGGTTAGTTCTAGAATATTTGTGATGATGAATAATCGACAATGTTACTTATTAATGTTATTTGAGGCATGTAGCGTGTGTGAACTCATATCGGTCAAGTTGGAAAGAACTTGTACCAAGAAAAGATATCGCTTTGGTCTTTACATGTGCAGGGTCATTCGGAGGCGATCGTGGTCTACGACGAGGACCGAGAGATGGCTTAGTGCAAAGTCATGGTTCAGAGGGTCAAGGATGTTGAAGGAGACGGTTGTGCTCGAGTTGAGGTGCGTGGAGATTAAAGATAGATGATACGTGTTGGAGCTACGGAGGTATGGTCCGGAGTTTACGACACGTGATAATTTTGGAGTGTCCAAATTGAGTAGTGTGACAAAAGTTAAAAACCTCATGTTACATAAGGGTTACGGGTCCCTTATTTGTTGGAATTGGATAAGAACTCATGGTCTTAGGGATAAGATCATGGTTTGGGTCCGGATCATACCTCCGTAGCTCCTAACTTGTGGTGGAGGGATGCTGATTTCGTGCTAGGATTTGAGGGGTGCCAAAGGGCACTTTGTAGTCACAAACATAATCATCCAAAAATAAAAATTAGGTCTATTCAGAAGGAAAAAGCCGTTGCCGGCGACGCATCTTGTTTCGCTTTGCTTCTTCGTCGTCTCGTCCTCAGGCCGTGAGGCCACCGTCGCGTGCTCTCACGCAGTGAGAAAAGATCTTCTTTTCTTGTGCTATGCACAGAGACCAAACAGGTCGATTTGTGTCCCTTGCAGACGTTTCTTCGATCCCCATTCCGCGTGCAAAAAAAAAAAATCCTTCGGCGCTTTGTGTTATGCCTTCCTCGGTCCACATGAAAACAAAAGGCAAAGTATATCACGGCAGTGCACCTCGTCTCGGTGGAGCATCGTGTGAGAATTATCAGTGCTAGCACGCAGCGTCAACCATTGAAAGCAACGTCTCTGATTTTTTAAACTGCTACAGTAAACATACCGCAGCTACAGCATCACACACTGTTTGGCTGCAGATTATGATTATTCACCTTCTCTTCTCTGATTGCCATCGACGATCCTATAATTACTGCAGCTAAATAGGTTATTTTATTTTATTTTATCACTGATATTGATATGTCCTTGCTAGTTTGGATATGTAGAATGCAATCAGCTACTTTTACTACTTTGAATTATCTGTGTGGTTGAGGCCTCCCGAAAGCTGCAAAACTACTTCACGCTTCTGATTCTGACGGCGGTGTCCTGTTTATGATCAATTCAACGCACCACAACGTGTGTTACTACCTAATTGCCTTTAGTCAGTTTCATCATTTTCACCGAAGTCCCAGCAGTTGCCTTTCTTGACTGACTGCAGTTCTTTACAAGCTTTCGTTTCCACAAATTCTTTCTGAAGAAGCCAACAATGGACACGCTCATCTCTGCAGTTGCCAGTGATCTCGTCAGCCGTTTCATCTCCTTCCTGAGCCAGAAATACGGGAAGAAGAGCACAACAACGGAGGCGGAGGACCTCGAGAGGCTGAGGTGCGTCCTGCTAAGGATCAGCACCGTCGTCGAGGAGGCGGAGGCGCGGCGGATAACAAACCGAGGGATGATCCTCCAGCTCAAGGGGCTCATGGAGGGCATGTACCTTGGGTATCATGTTCTCGATACGTTCAAGTTCGAATCCCTTCATGAAGAGGAGGGTGGTGTTCTTGAAGATCACAAGGTGAGTGATCACAAGCGCCTTCGTTCCAGTACCAGCACAAGGAGCATACCATTATTAGCATTTGGTAGTGATAGTGAGAGCACAACCATGCTCAAGAATGTTCTTGCAAGTTTGGAGGTTAAAATCTCTGATGTGAGGGAGTTTGTCATGCTACTATCCAGCTGCCCTCGTCTTCCCCAGCAACTGTATAGCACGTATCTATTCATGGACAAGTGCATGTTTGGTCGCCATGCCGAGAGAGAGCAAGTGATCAGCTTCTTACTACAAGATGATCAGAATCTGGCCATCCTTCCGATCATCGGACCTCACAGAATCGGGAAGAAAACCCTTGTCCACCATGCTTGTCAAGATCAAAGGGTGCGCGATCGCTTCCCGCATACTGTTTTGATCCATGGAGATGATCTCAGGAACAGTTCATCATTAGCCCTCTCAAGAAAGTGCCTGTGCATTGTTGAGTTGGGCAGTTGGGATGTGGATGTGGAAGCATGGGAAGCCTTCCGATCATCTCTGTACAAGGCAGCAGGATATGGCAGTAAAGTCATAATCATAGGCAGAACAGATGATGAAATTGCCAAGTGGGGAACGGCATCACCAATCAGGCTGAAGAGCTTGTCTCGGGAAGAGTACTGGTACTACTTCAAGGCGCTTGCCTTTGGCAGCATGGACCCTGATGATCATCCCAAACTGGCATCTCTGGGCATGCAACTGGCAACAGAACTGAAGGGATCATTTCTTGGCGCAAACGTACTTAGCCAGGCGCTAAGGGGCAATCCTAATGCTGAAATCTGGCATGCATTATTGATGAGCTTAAGGGAGATGGCACAGAAACGCTTCTTCCTCTTCGGCGACGACGGGAATTGTCCTGAAGGCGTTCTTAAGAGGAACAATCGTGTTGGTGTGAACAAAGCGTCGTTCATGAATTTTCGAGGTTGTCTGGTGTATGATATTAGGGAAGCTGGCCATGTCCAAAGCGAGCTGCCCAGATTGACATCAGAAGGGCCACGGATGGAAGGTAATCTTCCTTGTGCTGGGAGGTTTGATGTGCTGGTATGGAGATCTCGCATCCCGCCTTTCTGCGATTACATAGCTACTTTTGAGAAACAGAAGCCGCGGCGCCTTGTCAGGAGGAAGAATCACCTGGCAGTTGGCAAATGTAAGAATGATCTTGCCTGAAACTGAAAGACATATTCCCCCTTCTGGAGGACCATCCGATCGGAATTCGGACGGTACTGTAACTGCACAGTAAATTGTATGTAAAATGTTACTGATTTTAATTGGAGGTATATATCTGCTCTTATTAGTGTTTGCAAGCTGTTGAGTATAGGAATTTTTGGCAGCTCATCTCAATTTAGAGTCTGATTTATGATCTATTGGTCTTTGAAGCTCAGTAGTCTGATACTCTGATTGTTTTTTAGTTCATTGCATAACCCCGTCAATAAAAAAGTTCATTCCATGAAGAATGCAACACCATGCGAGTGAATAATATGTTGGGCTGAACTGCAATTTGGGCCGAGATTAGAAAACTGTAACAAGTCTTTGGAGAATAAAGTTTTCATTTTATACATGCCAGATCATGAATTAGTAACTGCATCCAATCTCCTTTCATTCTGTACATGTCAGATCATGGTCTAGTTTTGTGAAAAAAATATATATATATATATATATATATATATATATATATGAAAAATGGTATGATACTCCTGGGGAGTACATACTCTCACTTCTTATATACCACTTAAATCATATGATGATACATCTTTATCTATTTAAACACACTACAATAATGATTATAAGGTACCCCAAAGTGAGTTCTATGAAAATTTTCATTAAAATTCACTTTTTATAGCAAAATTTGTGTATATATTTCTTTTATATATGAAAAAGGGTATATAATAAAAATAAATGTCTATAATGAAAAATTTTCAATCAAATCACATTGGAGTATCTTATAATTGGTATTTAAGTATACTGAAAGTGATAAAGAAGTATAATATCTTTGTTTAAGAGGTATATTGAAAGTGGGAGTACATACTCCAGTGAGTACTAAACGAAATATCATATATATATATATATATATATATATATATATATATATATATATATAACCTTGATTATGTAAGCACAAAAAAGCGTAGTCATGATTGACCAATTGGAGAGGACTTAGGCATCTTTTCCCAACCTTCTAAATTTCAGTGCATAGGTAGGGCACTTTTTTTTTCCTGTAGAAAATAATGGGTGACTTCTACAGACTGGCCAATTTCAGGGTTGTTTAATCTAATTAAACTACTCCACTAAAATAGATAAAATCTTCCACTACAATATGTGATGCCCCACAAATCACAACTGCAATATTCATTTACCAATGAAATGAAAAGATGAATTTATTTTGGTCTGAAGAGCACTGAAATTTTCTCTAATGTTTAAGCATAGTATGAAAAACCGGTCAGACAATCGAACCAGTCAAGCAGCCGGTTCATCGGTCCAACCGTTGGTTTACCGGTCCAACCGCTGGTTTTTACATATACAAACATTATATTTATTTGTCAAAGATAATACTAATAATCATAGTAAAAAAATTCAGTTTTGACAATTGGTAGTCCAACATCAAAGCTAATGTAAATTATGTAATACTCCAAATCTCCACTACATTGTGACCCTACTTCAAAATTGTTGATGTTTAATAATAAAAGGTGTCAAGCTTTATCAACAACAATTTGCCAATTTGGGAGTGCCCAAGAACAAGAACAGCAAATATTGTTTTTTTTCCCCAATTACTAATATTATTACAGACAAATGTATGGAACACAAACAATAAATAAAAATGAAACATGATTCATGTCAAGATTTCAGAACTAAATGTGGTTCATCCGATCATCGGTTCGTGTCATCATACAAAAATCATCCGTTCATCGGTTCATGTCAGCATACATGGGGCAGAGCAACCACAATAATGAATAATCTCAGATCTAAATGTCTACACCTCATGGTCAAAACTCAAAACAATGAACCACAAGAATCCCCATTCCCCGGCCGTGATTCATGAACAAATTACCTTAAAGCCGACTGTCGAGCTGCTGACTGCCAATTGCCGTGCCCAAGGTGGACTGCTGAAAGGCGTGAAGCAGCAGTGAAGGACAGAAGGAAGCGGGCACCGAAACCGAGCGTTCCAGGCTCCCAGCCTCACACGCACCGGCGCCCGTGACCGCCGTCTCGCCGCCGTGAAGCAGCTCCTCGCCGGCTCGCCGCGTCGCTGGGGGTTTGGGGGGGGGGGGGGTGCTCTTGCCGTGCGGTGCCCTCTCTGTGAAGCCCCGCCAGCGCCGATAGTCCGCGCCGCCTCACGCCGTCGGGAAGGATCGAGAGTGCAAAACACAATTACATGTACTCTCTAATTTCTGAAATAACGAACTAGTTGTGTTATGCAATTTTTTTACAGGTGCTTCAATGATCTCCCTAAAAGTGAAGAGCACAAATTTTAAAGCATATCGCAGGTCTGATTTAGGAACACCTCAGTGTTAGTAAAAACGGCTTGACATCTTAAAAAAGTGCTCCTAGATTTGTAAAATTAGATTTTGAAAGAGCGTAGAAGCATTACTCATGCTATTTATGCCAAAGGGCCCAACAGGAAAATATTTGATGGCTTAAATGTAGTAATGGCCGACGCTAATGCACTTTCGGTCAGAATCTTACGCACTCCATAGCCTATCTTATGCCCATCAGCTTCCAAAAGATTTATTTTTCTAAGCAGGTTTACGTGATGTTGATCTGTGCCGTAAGCCTGATCCATTAGAAGTCAGAACATCAGGTTCCTTTCAGCTTTTGCTCAGATATCGTTTGGATTTTGTGCGAGTTTGGTATGGATGGACTCAGTCATGGTATATGCTCTGGGGCTTACCGACACATTGTCCATAGTATTGGACTATACTGCCAAAAATAATGATCTCTTTTACGGTAATCTGTCTATTTTTTTTTATATCAAATTGTTAAAAATAGTTATGATTTAGTTATACTATACATGGTAGTATGAGTAGTATAATCCCAACAGAGGTAGAATTGTAATCGCTTATGTGGAGATCACATGCCACAAGACCCTCACAAAAAAATTATAAATAAAAAAAAAGTCTATTGCACTCTTAACAAATCAACAATCAGATTTAATTTATACAACTACCAGTAGAATGTACTATAAAATAATAGTCATGCGTAGAATACTCCCTCCGATACAAGAAAATGTGACCGCTTGCTTGTATGTAGTATCGAGTGATTATGTAATACCCATACACATCATTTTTCTAAAGTAACTAATGGGTTAAGAAAATGATTCATCACATGTAATAACCACAATTCTTTAAAATTACCATAAAACACACAGGCATGCAAGCCAACCGGTGTTTTATGGCTAAATGTCACAGTTTAAGTCCTAATAACTGCACAATGGGTTGACCTATTTGTGGTTTTTTTTTTCTTTCTAGAAGTGACCTCTCAACAAGGGAGCTTTAAAGTGTTACCTTACGGCACCCTTCTAAGAAAACATTGCTCTAACAACCGATTGTTGTGGCTATGGCTAGCGTGCAATATTATGTAGAGAATGCTTCATAGCTACACAATAGTGCTCTTTACGTGGCCGAAAGGAAGATGTGACAAGTGACTTGCTTCTTGGGGAATAATCATTCTTATGGACCCAAACAGGGATTCATTTTAGGAATAAGTCTATTTTACATCTTTAAACTTTGGCGAGAGTCCAAAAAACACCATAAACTACAAAATCGTTCAATTTACACCCTCGAACTTTCAATACCAGATCAAGTTACACCACACGCTGGTTTCATTGGTGGTTTTGGATGACGTGGCAGCCATGTCACTGGTTTTGGATGACGTGACGTCCACGTGTACATCTTTCGCTGACGTTAAGACATCATTAAAGCCAAAAGATTGTATTTAGGTTTTAATGACCGCCATTAACACAAATCAAGGGGGGACAGTGGCTCTGGTCCGAATGCGCCACGCACGGGGGCTCTCAGGCACGCTGGGCCATGGCTCGCCGCCGGCGAGAGCGGGCTCAACGGCAGCGACTAGGGGCCAGAACGGGGAGCTGGTGGTGTGGGGAAGGTGTTGACGGTGGTGGCGGCGCGGCGAAGATAAGCAGCGGCGGCACGGCTATGGCGGCATGGCAGCGGAGGGATTTGGCGCGCCGGGCCGAGGAAGGGGAGCACGGGGGGAAGCTTGGCGAGGCGGTCCTACCAGGACAAAGATGGGGGCCGTAGACGGCAGCGGGTGCTGAGGAAGGCGGCGGCCGGAGGCGGGGAAGAACGCGAAATCCGGCGGTTGTGGTGGTCCGGAGCCGAGGGGACTTGAGGGGAAGGGTCCCTCGGTGTCAGTGGCGCACGGTGACGGAGGTGGCAACGCGGCAACGGTGCCGGAGCGGCGAGTCGCGTGCATGCGCGCCACTGGCCAAGCACTGCTACCCTTGCGTGCTCTCTGCGACGCCGTCGCCAGCACGCCATCCCTCTAACGCCCTGGCCGCGCCACCCACCCCGTCGCCTCCGCGCGCAGTCACGCATGCCACCTCCTCGGGTCCGCGCGCCTCCAACCCCTTGGGGCCCGGGTAAGCCTACCAAGCAAAACCGCCACTGTTTCATTTCGGCCGCCGCCACCTCCACCGTCGTCCCGCTGCTCCGGCCACCCTCTAGCGCCACCAACCCCGTCACCGTGAGCCCCTGGCCACCAGGAGCCTTTCCCCTCAAACTCCCTCGAGGATCCGCCGCCATAGCCGCCGCATTTGGGCTTCTTCACTGCCTCCGGCCGCCGCCTTCCCCAGCATCCGCCGCCACCTACGTTCCCTCTCCGGTCTCCCCGTCGAGCCCAATGGCTCTGCCTCGACGAGAGCTGCCCTGTGCTCACCCTCCCAGCCCAAGCCACCACCGGACCCTCCCTGCCACCATCACCGAGCCGTCGCTCCCGCTTTACACCACCCGCCGCCGGTAACACCCATCCACCCGACGCCGCCACCCCGTCACCAACTCCGCCACCTCGCCGGCCCCCCGTTCCCGTGCTTAGCGACCGCCGCCGCGCCCTAGCCCACTGCCGATAAACCGAAGCTGCACGCACCCGCGCGCTCCCGCCAGCGCCGCTCGTGCGCCGCCAAAGCCTTAATGATGTATAAATCACCCCCTTTTGCTCTCACTGACCCGTGGGCCCTATGCACAGTGAACCGCCCAATCCTCCCCTTGCTCTCACCGCCTGGTGGCCTGCGCGCCATCGCTCCATGGATGGCGCCTGTCATCCCAAGGTACACGTGGACGCCACATCATCAAAAACAGTGACATGGATGCCACGCCATCCAAAACCACCAATGAAACCAGCGTAGGGTGTAACTTGATCTGGTATTGAAAGTTCGAGGGTGTAAACTGAACAGTTTTGTAGTTTAGGGTGTTTTTTGGACTCTCGCTAAAATTCAGAGATGTAAAATGGACTTATTCCTTCATTTTATCCAAGTTCACTTCCTTCTTCCCTCCCTCTTTATTTTTTTTATAATTCCAACTCGCACTCCTGTAGCTTGGCTCCAATCCCATTTTAGATATGGGTGGATCCAAGTGAGGCTTAGGAGGCACAGGACATCGGGTACGATTTTATTTTACTTTTATCAAAGCATCTGTATATATAGGTGTGCACTCCGTAATATAAGCTCAGTGACCTTATATACATGATGATATGTTGTTTTTCTTCTACATCCGACACTGATTTTCGATAAAGCATCAAGGGCATCTTGATCTTTCTTGTGCACTCTGCACCTCTTATCCATTGTTGCTGTATAATACTTGTCCCTGCTCACTACAATTGACAAATGACATTAGTAGTTATGTAGTTTGGGCACTGTGTACAAAAAGGCATCAATTTATTTTGGAGGGTTGGTGATATGGGATCCTTTGCCTTTCAAGTCTTCACAAGATGGTTAGCGAAGCACATATGTTGTTTAATTGGGATTTGAATAGCTGAGAATATGAGATGAAAGTGTGAGAGAAATACTACCTATCTTTTTTTTTGAGACTCAGAAATACTGCCTATCTTGCTAAGATTGCCTAAACACCTTAACCACGGGCAAGGATCTAACATTGCCCAAAGTGTGCCTTGGTATTTATAATGGAAGGAATCTAAATCCTATTTCTACTTGTGATTTCATAAGCGTGTGTTTTCTTACTTTTTCTTACATGAAAGTTCAACCACCTCTAGACTCTAGTTAATGGTAGCTAGAACATCACATGCGAAGTGAGTCACATTTCTAACCACAAAGCTTTATAGAATTTGCCAAACTCGTGATTTTTTAAAGTGTGCTTTAGTTAAATATATAGGCTCTATGAATAGAGCTTGACCACTTGACAAGAACATAGTGACTAAATAGAGCTGGGACTTGGGCCGGCCCAAAGTACGGGTGGTACGGCACGGTCTAAGCACGACACGGTATGGTACGTGGTGGGCCGGACCAGCACGACACGAACTGCGGGCCGGGCTGGGCATGAGAATGTGGCTCGTTGGGCGGCACGACACGGTACGATCAGTTGGGCCGTGTTTGGGCCAGCCCGACACGAAATAGGCCCAACCTTCCCGTTCTAGCCTAATCCCTCCCTCTCTTAGCCTGGCACAATCACTCCCCCATCTCGGCCTGGCCCAACCAATAACCCTCCTCTGCCACTCGGTCTAGCCCAACCAATAACCCCCTTTGCCACCCGGTCTAGCCTAACATCCCTCTTGAGCTCCCCCAACCCCAACCCCTTCTCCCAAGCGTCGGTTCCCAAATTCCCAACCCCTAATCACATTCTCTGATTCCCCTCCCTCCAGCTCCAACCACCTCCCTCCCCATGCGCTGCCGATCGCGCCTCCTCCCCCGTGCCGCCGCCGCCCCTCCTCCACCCTCCAACCACCTCCCTCTCACTCCCTCTCCTTCCCCACGTGCCGCTCTATAGTTACTTAGGGTTGGGCTTGGGCTGGCACGGCACGGCACGACCCCGACACGACGGGCTTTGGGCCGTGCCTGGGCTTGGTCGGAGGCGAGGTGGACCGGCACGGCACGACGGGGTGACCGGGCGGAGCCAGCACGCGACGACGCGCCCGGCACGGCGGGCCTAGGTCGGCCGCACGCACGCGACCCCAATGCCCAACTCTATGACTAAAAATGATCATGGTTTCATAGGTACAAAGGTAGAATAAAGGCAAATATTGGCAAACTAAATTTATCCCCCTTGAAATGTATGAATCCGTTCTTATGACCCATCAAGAAGTAATTCCCTCAAAATGCACTTGTTGTAGAGGTCTCATGCTTGTGTTTTCTGCAAGGACTATTGTATATAAACACATACAAATCTATTTGATCATCATATTAGACATGGGCGGCGGCAGGGGGTGCCCAGGGTGCACGGGCACCCCCAAAAATAAATGGAAATTTTTAAAAACTATGTATAAGCGATATAAGTACTCAGTAATTCGGTATTTGGGTTGATCATTTCAACAATTCAGCCTACCAAGCCACCAATCGAGCAAGTCGCGAGCGGTGAGGCACCGCACCGCACCTTCCTAAGTCATTGTCTGATCGATCACAGAGTACTATCACAAAAGATGGTTGTACAAGCTAGCGAAGGCTTTTGGCATCTGCTCAGCGAAACATTTCGGTTCTTAGCATAGCCTTTTGTTCTGTCATGGTGTCATCTTGGCTAGCTACAATCGCCAATCAAACAATCACTCCTGATGCACACCTCTGAGTACCAATAATTTATCTCTGGTACAATCATGGCGAGCCATTAGGGTGCCGGACACATAAAAAATCAAAAATATTTTGAGGATCGATTCGCATTTGGGCCATATTCATAGTACTCCTTGGTGTGCACTCTCTTAGAAGCTCACTCACGGCCGCTTGTGCCTCCACGACCCACAGCCATCTCATCACTCATCGACCACATCCATCTTTATCTCCAATACTCCAACTTCTCCCTAATTTGGTCCATGCGGCTTGGCGGCCAGTGCGGCAGCGGAGAGAGGAGCGGGCGTAGCACCGGTGTGGGCGACAAGCGCGATGGGTGACGCGCCACTCACTAAGACCAATGGTTTTGTAGATGCGCATGGAGCAACTTCTATTTTCTCACATTCATATTATTATGCAAGTCGTTTTCAAATTGATTACTATAGTAATGACATGCAAAAGATACTAGTAGACAATTCCTCCGTTCTTTTTTCTTAACATTTTTACTTCTAACGGCAAATTCACGGCCGTTGGGTGATGCATAGTTTTTGACAAATATAAAGAAAGCTTGTAACCATATGCAAACACAAGAGTGCATGTGTGTGTGGTGGAAAAACCTAAAGTCTTGAAGAGGTTAGTTCGGTTGGAACCTTGGCTATGCATTTTTACGTATTTTTCGTTTTAACTTCACAAAAAATCAAATTTGATTCAAAAATTTCGATCGAAATAAATCCGAAAATTCGAACCAGGTCTATCGTTAGGCTTCAAAAAATTTTCCCAACCGGTAGCTTTTTCCCTGGTTTGAACTAATCATACCCGGCGTTACTTTGTGTGTGCACCCCCCAACATCAAATTCCTGGCTCCGCCACTGATATTAGAAAATAGAAAGATGTTGAAACTCACTAGTAAGGTATTACAATCTCTTACAACTTGCCATAAAAACACACTAATCTTAGCTCTAACAGCAACATAACACATAACGCCATACTTTAGACAATAAACTTTCCTGCCTTTTATATATATTAAAAAATTGATGTTCATGGTGTTTCTTTAAATTCACATGTAATATTTCTTTTGTATGGAAATCGATAATAAAATCATTTATTGCAAGGGGAAAAAATACATGAAGACAAACATTGGGAATGATATGTTTTTCTTCCCTTTGCTTGAGCAACAGGAAGATTGTAAATCCTAATCAACCCAAACAAAATCGTTCCCCATTGTGTGACCCTATCAACTTCCCTCTCACCCAGCCCGTTCAGTGCACCACGTCCACAAAAACCACCCACTGACTGACAGGCCCCATCTGAGCCGGTGCACCAAGGACGGAGTGCACCCAGAAACCAAAAGCAACGCCTATCCACACATTCGCAATGAACCCCCCCCCCCGCCCCCCGCGTCTCGAACATTCCTCTCACTCCAAGCGCCCGGAGCCGATACAAAATTTACGATTTTGCCCCTCGGATCCCCTCCTATTTCCTCGCGCCCCCGCACAATTCTCGAAGCTCCACTCCTCCCTTCCCTCGCCTCCTTCGAGCACACGTCCGTAGGCAACTCCCTCGCCTCTCGAACCTTCTAGAACGCGCGGGCGAGCGTGCGGGTGAAACCCTAACTCGAAGCTTCTAGAGGCCGGTTGGCGACTCGCGCACCGGCGGCGATGGCGGCAGCGGCGGAGGGGTGTGGCGGTGGGCCCGGCGCAGGGGGTGGCGTCGAGGAGGGCGTCGGGGAGAGCTCGTCTCCGCCTTGCCCCGCCTCGCCCGCGCCCTCGCCCGCGCCCGTACCCGCTGCGTCCGGTGGGAGCGGCGGCGGGGGCCCCCGCGACATCTGCCGCGAGGTGTTCGACCGGCTCGTCGCCGACGGCCACGTGGAGGTGGCGGCGGCGTCCGTCCCCGAGTTCCGCGCCCAGCTCGAGGCCCACTTCGGCCGGCTTCCTGCGAGGTGAGTTGCTTTGCTTCCGCCCTTGCCTTAGCTTCTGTACCGCGGACTTGTTTGCGTTTGAGTTGCGGAATCAGGGGTTTAGGTATGTTTCGTGCGCGTAATCCAAATGGGTGGTGAATCGCTTGAGCTCGGAGTTGGATTCGCGAAATTTTGCGTCGATTGGTGTATGAATTGTTTAGGCCTGTGTCGATTTGTTGATCCGTGGATGCTACAATGAACTAGCCGCCATAGCATAACCTTTTCGGGTTGCAGTTTGCCACACCTTGTTTGACTTAGCTGTGGAATTCGTGTTGACCTTCTACGGATGCTTGAGAACTCAAGTCGTTTACTCTATTTCGCGGATGGAACAGTACTTGGTCCATGGATGATGGGCCACCATGTACAGTATAGCTGTGCTTGTTGGACTTTGAAATGGTGCTTTCCAGGATTAAACTAAGAACACAGCTTTGTTTATTTAACTCTGATGGGCGCGTTCCGCTTCCAGAAAGAATATTCGGGGTGTGGTTCTGAATTCCTGGCTGCTTTCCTGTTATCTGTGCTTCTAGTCTCGTAGGTTGATCTGTAGATTTGGATTTACTTGGGGGAGTCCATTGTTTTCTTCATACCAGTGATGAATTAATGTTCGTTTGCTGCTTTTCCACCACTGTGTAGTTATCAGCTGGATGTGAATGTGGACAAAGCAGAGCATGTGTTAATCCATCAGAAGGTTTTGGCAGAAGCAAAGGATCCTGACAAGCGCCCCGCATTCTATGTCTGTTACCTCAGGGTGAAGATCTTTCTTACCATTGTTTGGCTCCTTTTTGGGTTCTAGTTACATCGGCAAGCAATCAGTGGTCCTGTATTGTATTGTTGGATAAGTTTATTATGACAAGTCATGGGAACAACTGAACAAGCAAGTATAGTCTTATTTCTAACTCTGAGCCATTGTTATTTTCTCTGACAGTTGAAATTTTGTTGAAAGTAAATTTCGCATGAAAGCAACTTAAACCAGTGTGTCATGGCATGGCAAGGCAAAACAACCATTTCGTCTAACATTAAATTAACTTTCTGGATTGGGAAAACAAATATGATTATATTATAATATGTCATGTGCAACAAACAGTGAGGGTCATGCAGCTGAATGTGCATATTCTATAATTTGAGTCTGGATGAATTTTGTGCTGACTGCTGAGAAATTCTGGATGAATTTTGTGCTGACTGCTGAGAAATCTTATGACAAGATACTTTACTAAAGCAACATTTTCTAATATACTGTAATTAAAAGAATCTGGAACTTTTCTTTTTTGCACTTTTTCCTGATCGGGAGGACTACTTGTTTGTTCCATGAATTAATGATTGTTTATGTTTAGTATCACAAATAGAAACTAGAGTTGGAAGTTGACTTTAAAACTTTGATCAAAGCCTGAAGAGATAAATGTGGACGCGACAACTAACTCTGATGCACTCGAAGAAGGGGCTGATGTTGGTGATGCTCTTTCTACCAGGTACTCATGCACTATGCTAGTGTGGAGTTTTTGTAGTTTGAGTGACCTTGACACAGGCTGGATCTGTGCTGTACCAAAATTTGTTCGAACTCTACCTTTACTGTTCATAATGTTTGAAAATACAGCCTGTAGTTAACTTACGACACTGAGATATGTACAGTGTATCAGCAGGAGGTGCATAAGAACCAAGAGAAAGGTACAAAAATATGTACAGAATAGTAAAATGGGAACTGTTAATGAAGTTTCAGAGGGTACATTGGTTTCTCTGTTTCTCTTAGCTTTGATAAGTCATGAACTTGATGTTCCAAACTCATGGTAGTTCAAAATGCTATTACTCCCATTCTTTTGTTGGTGAGGGTAAAAGTGCTTTTAGTTGATGAGAACATGAACAAACACAGCATTTAACCATATGCTACCCAGCATTGACATAGTAGCTTTTTTACCACATAAGTGCACATGCTTCGTTTGTGTCCTTGTATGATCTGAAAGTGTAGTGCTCCTTGTGATACCAATTCATTTATATTTTATGGTTTATCTTAAATTTCTCCAAAGAGACTATGCATATTAACATATTGAGGTTTATACTGTTATACACGAGTACATAGTACACATTCTTTTATATGATTGGTCATAAGTGGAATGGAAAATAAACAGGGTACTTGTACTTTTCTGAACCCACCACCCCACATTATCCTTTCTCCTGCTTGAACATAAAGAAAAACTACTTGTGTTTGCACTCTTCCCACCCTGCACCCATACACACAAAAGTATCCTTTTTTCCCCACATAGTTACAGTGCTCGAGCCTCTCATGAGTCATGATTGCACTAACCTTATCTGTACACATTTCACAGGTCAGGATCATCATACACACACATTCATGAGATAGTCTTCTCCACTACTGACAAGCCCAAGCTCCTTAGTCAGGTCAGCAATACTACAGTTAACACAATTTCTGTAAATGCTGGAAAGCTGAAACACCTATGGTATTACTTATGATTTACATTACTTTCTATTTTAAATACCACGGCTTCTATTTTAAATATCATGGCTTTATTTTAGCCTTTCTGCTTGTACGGTAGGCACCTTTGTAGTTTCCAATCTTTTATGGTCAGATATTCTTTCTAACATTGGCTGATCTCTGAATTCACCCATGTAATAATGCTAAGGAATAAGTCCAGTTTACTCTCTCGAACTATCAGAAAAGTCTGATTTTCCCCATGAACTACAAAACCGGTTATTTAACCCCCCAAACTTGTCAAATCCGGTCATTTAACCCCTCGGGCCGGTTTGGATGGGCGGTTTTGCTGACGTGGCCGCATTTGGAGTGGTTTTGCCGATGTGTCATACTAAATGGATACGTGGTGCTCCTGATCATCTCACACATCACCTTTTCTTCTCCATCTCTCTCTCTATTCCTATCCCCAATCCCCCATCTCTCTCTCTCTCTACCCGTGCATGGTGCCGCCTCCCCCTGCGTCCGGTCGGCCCGGCTCCATGGCACCGCCACCGCCGGCTTGCTGGCCCGCGCTCCTCCCTCGGCTCGCTCCTGCGCCGCGCCTGGGAGGTTAGGCACGCCGAGGAGGTTGCATATATCAGTGAAGAGGTGGAGCGCAGGGAGTGGCGAGACGGCGGCCCGGCGAGCGGCGCATGGTGCCGCGGGCGCGGAGTGCGACGACTAGGGGCGGGCGTGCGCCGATGGCCAGAAGCGCCGCAAGGTGAGTCGAGCTGTTGCCGGCGAACTTAGAGCTGTTGCCGGCGGCAACAGTGAGTCGAGCTGAGGCGTCGATGCCGACAGAGAGGCAGCTAGAGCAGAGCGATCAGCGCTGTGAGATTGGAGGCACAGGAGGAGTTGAGCTTGGCAACAACGAAGATCAGATCAGATCACACGCAATTCATCCATCCCCACGCAAGCAACCATCTCCATCGCCGTCGCCATCACCATGTGCCCCCAACGCCTCCTCGCTCGAGCTCGCCGTCGCCGCCCGCCCCAACCCTCCCGCAGGAAGTACACCTACGTGACCAAGGCCGTTGGCCGCAAGGTCAAGTGGACCGCCGAGGACAAGCCGCGTGGGGAGAGGGCGCTCAAGTGGCAGGCCGAGCACGTCGCGGACCTCGACGGTGGGCCCTTCCTCCTCCTCGGCTCCTACGACCGCTACGTCCTCCTCATTGACGTCGAGGCCACCACCGGGTCCTCCCACAGCATCTCCACCGTGCAGCACGGCCGCGCCCACCACCCGACGCCACTAGGAAGGCTGTGGTAGGCCATCCGCAACACCATGCGATGAACTGGTGTTGTAGCAGCTGCGTCACCGCTGGCTACCTCGCCGGGCCGGCACGCCGCGACGCCGGTTATGGTGAAATCCATGTGGGTTGGAATGGGGAAAGGGAGGCAGGCATCAACGGAGTGGGGATGCGGCGCTGGCAGCTAGATGCCGGAGGGGGAGGAGTCGAGCCGGAGATAGGAGGAGGTGGCCACCGGCCTGGCCGAGCAAAGGGCGGCGCGGGCCAAGAGCTCCGGGAGAGCGGCGGAAAGGGATGTGAGGAGATTTGAGGAAATGGGGAGAGAAAGAACCAGCAAGAAGATGTTGATGTGGATTCCATGTGGATGCTGACTTGGACAAGCACTGCCACATCAGCAAAACCACCCATCCAAACCGGCCTAAGAGGTTAAATAACCGGATTTGACAAGTTTGGGGGGTTAAATAACCGGTTTTGTAGTTCAGAGGGAAACCAGACTTTTCTGATAGTTCGAGGGAGTAAACTGGACTTATTCCTAATGCTAATAATTGCTAACTGATAATTGTTCAATATATGTGTCGCTTTGACTTTTTTGGGCACCACTTACTGTGTATAACTTGTTCTGACAGCTGTCTGCTTTGCTTTCTGACATTGGACTGAACATCAGGGAAGCACATGTTTTCTCAACAACAGATGGTTATTCTCTTGATGTTTTTGTTGTTGATGGTTGGCCCATCGAGGTAATTTTAGTTTCTTATTATGTGATTTGGATGAATTGCCTAGATGGCGAAGTTGCAAAACTGATGTATGGAAGCTTTCACTCAACCTTTTCTTTTAATTGCGATGTGGTTATGTTATTTAAGAAATTATTATAAGAATCCAAAGAGTTTAGTTTTGGGGATAAGTTCTGTAGTTTCAGTGACAAGGTTAGCACTGCGACATGATGATTTCTTTCCTTTGTTGGCATGGCAATCAATTTGATCTCTAGTGTTGTCTTGAATGAGTATGGTATCCTTGTAGGAATGCACAGCTAAAATTGTGATCCTATTTTTGTATGAACACCAAAGGGCATTGTGATCCTATTTCTATATGAATACCTATGATTTATCATACTCTTAGTGACAGCAAAGGGCATTGTTGTTCTATTTCCATATGAACAGTTCTTTTTTGGAAGCACTGCTCAAGATTGATAATTTTCCATGGTATGATCAGGACACCGAGGGCTTGCATAAGGCGCTAGAGGCATCAATTTTAAGAAATGAGGTATTTTATTGGTTATCCATACGCAACTTACAACTTTCTCAAACTTGTTTAATGATGATAACTTAATCTTATTTAATATGTACCAATCTACTGTCGAAAAACTAACATCACATTTACTGGCTCCTGTGGAGGATACAGGGTTCATGGTCTGGCTCTGATTCCTCAAGTGCAGACAAATTACTGCCATTCCGAGCAGAAGATTGTGAATCAGATATTGACACAGGACTTCTGAAGATAGGAGGGAAGGTTGCTTCTGGATCTTGTGGGGATTTGTGAGTCGCTGTACACTTCTGAGTTTGGTTGCTGACTTGTCATATCTAGTAGTGCTTTCTTCATATAATGCGTGTTATGCTTATGTGAAGGTTTCGTGGGACTTATTGTGGTGAGGAGGTTGCTGTTAAAGTTTTAAGTCCTGCGAATTTGAATCAGAATGTTTGGAGTGAATTTAAGCAAGAAATCTACATGTTAAGGTATTTCACATTTCTATGAAATCACTTATGAGGTTATTATTGTTTTGTGCTCTGGTTGAAGTTTGTACTTCCTGACTATATTATGGGTAGTTAAAACTATCTCATAATGGGTAGAAGTGAACATGGCACTACTGACTACTGAGATCAACTTTACCTGCACCTGCTTGTCTATTGCAAGCTACGTTACATGGATACTTCCCAAAATCGGCGTATCAGTATCGGATACGGATATGACCCCCATATATCCGGATACGTATCCTGTAAGTATCGGTGATTTTTCTGATTTTTTTTTGTAAATAATTCCCGATACTTCTTGGATACTTCTCTGATACTTCTCTAATAACTCTCTACCCTAATACCCCTTATTCGACTCAGAAATGTATGGTCGATCTATTTAGCAAACAACAATTAGCTGATTTCTCTTTGTTTGGAAGTGGATTTAATTCCTTTGACTCAATTGATGATAGAGTCCATCTAGATCCAAAGCAAACAACAAAGCAATTGGCAAAGCAAACAACAAAGCAATTGACATTAAAATTACTTGGGCAACCAACATCATCTTCTTGCGCTAAAAGAAACTGCAGTACCTATGGTTTGATCCATAGTTCAATAAGAAATAGGTTCTATACTTACCTTCTTTTCTTAATTTCTTAATTTTTATCAACTGCATGAAATTCGATTGCAATTGCATTGTTGTAGGCTAAACCTGGACGTGTTGAGGATATAGTATTTGTGCACCACAACTTACATCTTCTATATTTCTACACTAGTAGGCTTAACCCTAGATGATTGCAATTCATTAATTTTTGTACTTTTTTATTTTTGTTATATATATACATGTATCGCCGTATCGGTGTTTGTGGGAAAATGACGTATCGCGGTATCAGTGTATCGCATATCCGTATCGGGTATCCGGGCAACCTACATTATAAATACCAACAAATTAAAATATATACCATGCCTTCACCTTCCACACTTCTTTTCAGGGAAGTTGATCATGCCAGTATTGTTCGATTGATTGGCTCATGCACAAAGCCACCTCAGTTTTGCATAATTACAGGTGAGCGTCGCGCTAGCACCGGCCAGATCTTTAATAGGAAAACAACACTTCTTTGTCATACCAAGATTCAGACTTCCAGAAAAAAAAGATAACATATCCTATAATTTTGTAGCATTGAAAAAAATGCTTAAATATACTGTCAAAATATCAACTGCTCTCCAGCATCTGGGAAATAGTGTGTTTGTTCTGTGATGAAGATCGTTTTATTATTTGCTCCATAGAAGTATACACGTGTTAGAGCAGTTCTCTTCCAGTAGTAACTTCATATCTGTATTATATCTTGCAGAATACATGTCTGGAGGAAGCCTATTCGATTTCTTGCACAATGATCATAATGTCTTGGACCTCCCAACACTTCTGAAGTTTGCACTTGATGTATGCAGCGGGATGGCTTACTTGCATCAGAAGGGCATTGTCCATAGAGATTTAAAGTCTGCCAACATTTTAATGGATAAAAATCATGTATGTATGTTGTATATATTAAATCCTTAGTTTAGAAAATGACATTTTTTTCCAGGCAGTGAATGTGGAGGATATTTGTTGATGCACACTGTGTTTTCTGTCTTGTTTCCCATTTTGGGATCATGCCTGCATACTTAAAGGTATTGAATATTACAATTTATAAATCATTTTGTTGGTCATTTATCTAGGCTGTGAAAGTGGCAGATTTTGGTCTAGCTCGTTTCCAGGATCAAGAGGGCGTTATGACAGCTGAAACTGGGACATATAGATGGATGGCGCCTGAGGTATTACTCTAGTTGTTGGAACAATGTTACATCTATTAAGGCTAATCAAAGTTGGAAACACAATTCCAAATGTTTTTTTTGTCTCTGTTGACGCTTATCCTGCCTCCAAATGGGGTTTGCCTTATAATATATTTTGAAAGTGAACAGTTCAGAGTAAATCATTATTGCAATCAATTGTATACACGATGATCTGAATGCAGTGGTTTGCAACATGCCATATTCATATAGTTTTGCTTTTGCAATTGACTAATGATAGGAAAAATCTGAAATTCCTTTAATACCTCTTTGCTTTTGCATGTGCAGGTTATAAACCATCAGCCCTATGACAACAAAGCAGATGTGTACAGTTTTGCTATTGTACTTTGGGAACTCATGACATCCAAGGTAGTTAAGTAGCTATGTTATTTCATATGACAAGCTTACAGTTACCTAAAAAAAATCCATTTATAAATTATCTTTACTAATGCTGGGGCTTTTAAAATATTTCTCTGATGCTTCCAGATTCCATATAATACCATGAGCCCCCTCCAAGCAGCTGTAGGTGTGAGGCAGGTTGGTGTCTTAACATATGCGTTTCCACTTTTAGCAGTTAATGGTGTCTTAACCTGTAGGTGGAACAAGAGGTTAATGTCTTTGCAGAATTCCTTGATCAATAGACATAAGATTAACATCTTTGCTTAGTATAATCTGAGGTAGCTTACCGAGCTGTAGTTCATCAAACAAGAACATCTTACTGCTCCCTATATTTGATTTGACAACACTTATTCTGTGTGGCTGTTTTGAGACGTGCCAAGTATGTCAGCATTGTACTGATTGTCGCAGGGTTTGCGCCCACAACTTCCAGAAAATGCACATCCCAGGCTATTAAACCTGATGCAGAGATGTTGGGAAGCCGTTCCATCTAACCGTCCTTCCTTCTCAGATATAATTACTGAACTAGAGGATATTCAGGCACAAGCTCAGGTATCATAAGTCTTCACATTTGCTTTCAGTTCAAATGAAGCACTATCTAGTTCTGAGTGTGACGCACTCCACTTCTGTTACAGTTAACATCAGGGGAGACGAGCCAGAAACAAAAGGATGACCTAGGCACTAAAGATTGACCCTCTGCCCATACTTCTTGACAATTTTCCTCATCATCTGACCAGCTGAGTTAGGATCTCGGTCACTAGCATTGGAGAAAGTAGCATCCCGCTTTTAGCCCAGTTTTGTCCGTACTTCTTGGGGCCTGATTCCCAGCCCTATTCTCATTTTTCAGAGCAAATTGGAATGACCTGCATGTTTAGTCTTATTCTCATTTTTCAGAGCAAATTGGAATGACCTGCATGTTTAGTTTGTGGGTTGTGGTTTTGATATGTGAACATTCGGATGAGAATTCACCTCCGTCCATCGCTCAAAAATGGTGGTGGATGTGTTGATTACAATAGCTGCTACTTATTACCATCTTTCCTATGAGAAAGCTTCATATTACTACATCGCATGCTCCTGGCGTCTTGTTTACTATTTGGTGAGTGGTTATGCTAATTTATGTTCAGTGTCTTGTTTTTGTGCCTAAAAGATGGTGACAGGTTGCGCGTCAACATATATGTTTGCGCCAAATTGAGGACGGCCAGTGAATCATTAGGAGTACTACAAGCTGAACTTTTCATGATTATGTCATGTGTGGCGGATGCCTGTAGCTGACTTTAAGTTCTTCTGGAATCTTGTCGATTTCGTGTACACACACTGCTGCCTGCTGTTTGGTTCATCTTTAATTCTTTATTACTACAACTTTACCGGGACAACAAATTAGAAGATAGCACGCACATACATCGGTGTTTACAGTGTTGTAATTTTGGTATTGGTTTCTTTGATTGGAGTTCACTCGATGCGCAGAACGCCGCCGAAGAGGGCGACAGCCCAAGATGTTGAAGTCTTGTTTAACCTTCCCTTTGAGAAGCACCAAGGCACCAATTTTACCTAGGCAAAAGTGTAGTCAGAACTCGAGCTGGCACTCAAGTGATTGCAAGCGGTTCATCCTATTCCCAACTTCCTACCAACTTCACCTAATTGTCTTTCAAAAAACAAAACTGAATTGTTTGCAATGGTAATACACTAATATGATACAAGAGTATGCGAGTTATTTACTCCTCTATTTCAAACAGAGGTCTTTTCGTGCTTTAATGTGGTTCCCACGGCACACCTTTTTTATAGGATTGTGCACGACTGTTTCGGGCATCAACAATAGTCTTCAAAAGAAGAACCTATTTTGAAACGGAGGGTGGGGGGTTGTGCGCCATAGGTAGAGAGCCTTATGAATTGTGCATGTCAGAATATCACGTAATTTAGCTAATGAATATAATGATCTATATTGGAATTTACTTCTTCTAACAATACCACATTAACTAGCCATGCATCTGACTATCATACTGCAATTCTGCAAACAAAATGGAAGAAAAGCATGAGATGTGTGCACTGTGCTCTTCTCCGAGTACACGTCTCTCTCTCTCTCTCTCCAGTCTCCTCGATATATATAGTCCTCCACCTCTCGGACTTGTGTTCTCCACACTCCTGTGCTTTGGTGCGTGTGGTTGTCGCATGCGTTTCTGTGCATCTTGTTACTTCCAAGGCAGTGTCCTCCTGTCTACTCGAATACTCGATGGACATGGCCACCAACAATGACGCCAAGCTCACCGTACTAGACCCAACCACCGTACCGGAGTCCATGGAAGCTTGCGGCGCCTGTGGTGCCACTGACGACGCCATGTCCGTCGTCGCGGCACGTCCAGTGGCTTCGCGCGGCGGTCCTTGGAGCGAGCGAGGTTGCGGCGGCCTCGGCGCTGTCCTTCGCCGCCGGGGCTGCTGTCCCGCTGATCACGGCGTGGTTCATAACGAGCTACAAGGTGCGGGTGGCGGTGGTTGTGGCGGCGGCGACCGTCGCGCTGGCTGTGTTCGGTGCTCTCGGGGCCGTGTTGGACCGGGCCGGGTTGAGGGCCGTGGTGGGAGGGTTGGTGGCCATGGGGATCACTTATGGTCTCATGAAGCTGTTCAGGACCCATGCAGTTTGATGGGCTGGAAAAACTCGTTATGGGTGATCATGCATTCATTCAATCTCCCGATTGCTGTATGACGTGAACATTGTATCATGCGTGTAAAAATATTGGTTGACACAATTCTCCAAAGGAAAGAATAACACTGCCCAAACGTAGATAAAATTGTGAAGAATCGATTGCAAAAATACCGAAGGAAAAAGTATTATGAATTCTGATTTCTGGTACTTTAAAAACGATAAAAATGACGAAGTTGCTTGCAACAGAGCCGCTTGATTTGACCTTAGTATCAGTAAGACTTTTAGCTTTTACATGCATACTGCATCTGCATCAGGACTTCAGGTCTAACTTATGAGCTAATTCGTCCCCTCACTTCTTGCATGAAAGATCAGTAGATCACATTATCAGAATGGAACATCTAGCTTCATCAGAGGCAAAGGAACATCATGGTTGAAATGAAACTATTTGATTGCTTCTCACAGCATGCGCTGCACTTGCAGCCAAACATTTCAACTTTACACAAAACCCACAACTGGGTCGTCATCTCAGAGCAGCTGGATGGATGGATATATATGTTGTCATAACTTATACATATAGAGTTGGTCACATCCTAGTAGCAACTAGCTACTCAAGGTATGGATCGTCAGCTAGCTTGAACTACATTTATATACAAGGCAAACTTTCGTCATCATACTGTGTGCTAAGGATCTCCATCTGTGGGTTTTTCTCCCAACTTGGTGTCCCAGGGCTGTGTTTTGCCGCAATGCAGTATCGATTCTCTAATCTGCTTGTATTTCTTCAGCTCCTCCAGCGCATCGGCTGCCGTCATTGATCTCAAGAGAGGGGAAGGCACCACTGCAGAACTCGATGCGAAGTTTCCATGTTCCTCGGTCACGACCCTCTGAACTGAAGAAGGTTCTTGAGGAATTAGGGGAGCTGCGATTGACGGTAGGCTTTCCCTAAGGCCCGGGGCAGTCTTCAGCATGCGCACAAGAGCCCCAACAGCTGCAGCTGGAGTCCTCGTCAACGAGCCTCCAGCATCCTGGTTCGTTCCTCGGTCCTCCCTGTCCGAGATATCAGCCCTGGAAAATTGAGGAGAATATAGTTCAGCTTATATGAAGATCAAGAAGTAAATGCAAATAGGTGAGTATCTGAGAAATGAAATGAGCAGTAAATCCACATTGTCTAGAAAATGAGCAGCCAAACTGTCAAATTATTTGAGCCTGCTCCCACTGTGTTGTTGATTAAAATCAACAACATAATGCTAATCGCTAATCCCTGTATAGTTGCTGGATTAAAGGGGATAAATGTTTAGTAACCAACTTACGCCCAACATTATTAGGTTTACATGAGAATATTTAACTATCTCCATACTTCAGAGGTAAGCCACTATTACTTGTTTAAATCGGCAAAGGTGGAATAAGTTGGACCTTCTAGAACCTTCTTTCTTTGCTAAATGGCTTAGAATTGCTAAAAAAATAGCTAATACAGCTGCCAAACAAAATATAGGAAATAGTTTGTCCTGCACAGTAGGGGTGAAAACAGGTTGGATATCGCTCTTCGCGTATCCTAATCCATATTTTTACCCCGGATTCATATTCAGATACGGGTACCCCAGATACGTATACAAATGCGGATTTTTCGGGATACAGGCACGTGACGGATGTGGATTGAATTCAAATCGGTCACAGATAACTTGACGGATAGTGTACACATAAATAAACCAACAAAAGTGTCAAATTATAATACATATTAGAGAATTATTTATCCTACTTACCACCGGCAAGACTCTTCCCTGTCGAAGTAGCAAGACTTTGAGGCTTAATTAGCCAAGGAGGCGAGGGATCGCCCTCTAAGCTCGATCGGGATTCTTCCCGACGAACAAGGAGCTCTGATCTTTAGCCAACCGGTTAGGGACTAACTTCGTTTATTTCTTTGCTTGATTGATAATGGATACATACTATCCCTTTTATAGGGACGACACGACTTGATCCCTAAAAATAATCTATAAATAACCTTATCTATAACAATCTAATCTAATAATAACTTGCCTAACTAATAGATAATACTAAACACCTAATAGATACATTCCTAAATAACAGATCCTTCCTAATGCACACTACTGTTCATGCACTGCTACAGTATGCATATTTCTACTGTGCACACGCTACAGTCGCACATGGATGTTGGACCATAACATATCCTCATTCCACGCCATCGACTCCTATATACACCACACCAAACTTAATCAAAATCCAGCCAGACTCAACCCAACCAGAGATTAGCGCCATATTGGACCAAGGGTATGGTAGGCTTAATGTACCCAGGCTTAGGGGCTGTTTGCTTGGGAGCCTGCTCGCAAATCGCCTGGCCAGGACAGCACCTGCCAACTGCCTGCATTGCGTTTGCTTGCTGCCAGCGAGCCGCCTAGCTCAGGCGCAAGAAATGAGCGCCTGGGAGGTTTGCGCCCGGGAGCTAAACCTCCCAGGCAGCTTATCCACTGTTTATTATTCAATCCAACGGTCTATTTTTCATTTATCAATTCCACACAGACTTCCAACCAAACAACTCATCTTCAGGTTTGCCTGGCCAGGTAAAAATCATCTAATTTCCAGGTTACCTTCAGGCATGGAATTTAGGGCACCAACCAAACAAGCCCTTACTTCACCCAACTGAGCCGGACTATGCCTGGCCTAGTGGCCTATCTCCACTTACATATTTAGGTCCAAGCTTAGGACACCCCGAGGCTCAGGGATTTTCCCGCAACCCATACCAAGTTACCAACAAATGTTTATTATGTCTAGGTCCTTCCCTCTTGCCTTCTCTGTATGGCTCCCCTCCTCCCGGGTTAAGTTGTTCATGTCCCACCCCACAGCCTGTTAGTTAAACAACCTGGTAGGATATTTGTACCAATTATTAAAGAAAACTAGACATAACACTGTCTTTGGTTCCGATCCAGACTTTGTCCTGTACATTGAAAGCTAGCTTATATGGCAATTTCTATGCTTCCATGTTTGCGAATGTACATACTACGTCTAAAACAAAAGTAATAGCCAAAAGTTGTTCTCGACACAACACATAGTAAGCAACAACAGGGAGAAGAGAAAGAATCAAGCTAACATAGGAAATAAGAAACTTAGGGAATAACGAAAAGTAATAGAACTAGGGAAAAAATGAAGACATTACTGTTAAGTCTCTAGAAGGTGTTTTATTTGAACAAAGGTGAACAGTAATCCTCTCTATTCAGCCTCCAGAGGATGGTTTCGCTTGAACCAAGGCAAAAAGCCCAGATCATTAAAGATGTAGATATGTCTGAATTATAAATATTGCAAGTGGCCAGTAATCCTCTCTATTCAATCTCCGAGGATAGTTTCGCTTGAACCAAGGCAAAATGCCCAGATCATTAAAGATGTAGACATGTCTGAATTATAAATATTGCAAGTGGCCAGCAAGCTCAACTTGATAACAGAGAGAACAAGAGGTGCTTAATCCAACAAAAGGACCATGCAGAGAAAAAATGTTACAACGAAATACACATCAGCATATTATGAAAATGATGAATTATCTGCTAATATATTGCCAACTACTATGAGGATTGAAGAATAAAACTGTTCTAACTCGTATAACATAAATACAAGCAAATATGTAGCTACTGAGAATCTAAACTAGCATTGCGAAGCAAACATGGTGCCTTCTCATTAAGAAAATACCTATATAATTAATGAACAAATTTGAAACTTTATTTCAATACAAAAGCAACAAACAAGTTCATAGACCCCAATGGGCATCAAAAAATTATACTATTACCCACTTATCTTGGAACAAGACTACAAAAGTGGCATTTCTAGGCCACCTGAACTAACTAAGACGTTTTGATTTTTTTTCCTCTGCATGTGTTTACTCTTTAGACATCCATTATCCTTTCATGAAGCTAACACATGGTAAATGTCATTGCTCTGTATCCATTAGGAGAATTAACCTCTATAAGGTGCCAATAGTCCAGTTTGCCCTACAGGATTGTCAAACCCTATACCATGCAGTTTAAAGATGAAGAATTGTGCTACAATTGCTGCTTCAAAGGGCGTCTGAATGATGAGATGGTTCACTGCAAAATTACCTTAGCTTTGTACATCAGTGGTCACCTGGCTGACATAACCCTTTTAGTGGCATTCCATCTAAAGAATTGCACTATCACCTAGTAAACTAAAATAAAGGAATGTCCTGTCACTATCATACAATTTTTAGGATAAGATATATTTCTTTGCAATTGAGGCCACTATATGACATCGACAACATCTATGTACACAGAGTAACCACAAGCTTTCATGAGGATGTGCATGTAAAGGGCATCAGACAGAATGCAAGCAACAGTGGAAACACTTAGGTGGCACAGTGTCACAAACCATGTATATTTTCAATACGGAGGATAGTAAGCAAGAGTACCTGTTAAGTTGATCAATGATTGTCTCTCTATCTTCCCATGCAAATGCCAACTCCCGATCATCCAGCTCATCCATGATAAAAAGTTTACTTGTCGTCCGAGTCAACTTCATTCCACGAAAATATCCCAATTCATCTTTACCAAATGATAACACCTACATCAAGGAGCAAAACCAGAAATTAATCAGTAAAAATCAGATCCAATTATCCAAAAGTAGAACCTCGTAATAAAATTAGTGCTGCTTTAGCAAGCTTCACATATTGCTTGAGAAGATGAAATAACAAAAATGTGAATATGTGATTACCTTTTGCAAGGACTTGTTATTCTCAAATTCTCCCAACCTGACTAAATCCTTCCTTACATTTGAGTTATCATCAGAAGGTGTCAGGTTGTCATTTTGAGATGAGCACTGGTTCTTACCCTTCCAACGTGGAGAAGGAGGCAGCCCACTACCACCTCCGCCAGCCCTCACTGTGGGAATAATTACTGGAGCACTCTCATATCGAAACAAAGGATTTTTTGGGTAGCTGGCTGAAGGGGAATGGGATGGTGATGGTGACAAGGGTGGTGATGGATAGTATTCTTCAAATGCTGTATTTTTCTTCAGCCCAGAGAATGATTTGCTATGTGGATGTGAGCATGTTGATACAGAATTATCATGTATAAGGATACGCGACTGTAGGCATCCACGGGGTTCTGACTTCATAGGAGAAGGAGATGGTGATACCGATGGTCCAGGTCCATGCTCAATGCTCCAACTGTGCCGCCTGGTCATTGCAACACATGCAGGTGCAATGCCAGCTGAAGGCAGGGAATTGAACGTCTTGAGGAAGTCTGTTGTGGGGCTCCCGATATAATTCATTATAAGCTCCGTGGGCATTGGTGTGGTTGGCTCCGGTGCTGCCACCACCTCCAACACTGGCACATACGAAACTGACAAGCTCAGGCGGCCAACCGTAGTTTCAATTGGAGAAAATGCATAATGCTTCATCTCCGCATCCTCTGCCCGGGTGAACGGCACCACAAATGATGATATCTTGTGTGACAGGTTCAGTGGACGGATTCTCCCAGACGAGTTCAGCTCCCGGAAGAGATTGTATGCTGGCAAGAGCCTGACGACCAGATGCAATGACCGGAGTAACACTGTCGAGCCCTTGTAGGTATTCCTGTACAAGCCATGATCCACAGACGAGCTGTTCCTAGACTTCCTGCCATTGTTCTTGCTGTCATTACCGTTTCCACTGCCAAACTTGCGGGTTTCATACTGTATCACCCATCTCTCTATGATCTTGCCAGCCCCAGCAGTGGTGGTGTTGGTATTTTCACGGTGCAGGAGGACAATGTCAATGACCAACGGCTCAAGGTTGCTCTGTCGCCACAGGTCAAAGTTCTCAAGCGCAGCCGGGCAGTCCCGGAGGGCGAGATTGAACCATCTGTCGCGCGGCTGGCTGCCGGACAGCGGCGATGACGGCGGGGAAGGCCGTGTGAAGTTGCGCGATGACTCATATGGCGAGCGTGACTCCAGGATGATGTGGAGACTCTTGGCGAAGAACTCGGTGATCACTTGCTCCACCATGGGCGGCTCCGAGTCGGTGGCGGCCATAGTTGTGTGGTTGTAGATGATGCCAAAGACAAAGAAACTGGTCAAATTTGGAGCTATTGGGAGCCAGGAAACCGATGGAAAGTGCCAAAAATTAGAATATTTGATGGCTTAGGAGTCTCATCGGCATTAAGCCAAGCAAAATTCACTAATTTCAGGTGGTCAAGGAGTGTGGTTGGATTTCTTGGAGCAAGATAACGAAGCTACCGGATCAAATTGGTAGGAAATTGGATGAAATCGGAAGGCTCATGGAGATAGCAAGAAGCCTAAACTAAACCCATCAAGAACTGGAACAAAAAAAAAGTTGCACCTTTGTAACTCCAAACCGCACCAAAAAAACGCAACTTTATCCCGAAATCCCACGCAACAAGTAGAGAAAAACACCAATTTCGTGGGGAATCTCGCAGCGAAACAAGAGCAAAAGGAAGCCGCTAAAAAAGATTTCGGCCTGAAGAAAAGAACCCTAGAAAAATCCCTAAGAAGCTAGCAAGTGAGAGATGGTTCTTGGAATCCCGACTCGAGTCCAAGAAACCGAAAGGGAAGCCGCATTGGAATCAAACCCCTCTTCTCTATTGGGGAATCGAACGACCGGGGCCTAGTGGCCGACAACGAGGAGTCGCGGAACTGGAGGTGAATTCCATGGAGATGGAAGAAGAGGGGATAAGTAACTAAAGGGAAAAGAGATCACCAGCAGCCGTTGGCTCTGGGAAAACTATTTATTTTTTTTGAACGACTTTTTCTGGCTTTGTTTGTTGCCTTTTCTTTTGCTACCCGCAAATATCTTTTTCTTTCTTTGCTTTGTATGCGTGTGAACTGTGTACCACTACCAAAGGGACTCACTGCAGTTGTAACTGGACGGTATCAGGGACTACGTGTTGGATTACCAATAGGAATAGGGTAACGATAGTACATGGACGAATGAGGAAAGAAAAAAAAAACAGACGTCTATCTAGTCTTTACCATTCATATTCAGTCTTATACTTTTATCTATATATACAAAGCAAACCCAACCACACATTTCTCACCTGTATGTCTGTCTCTTCCCCAGACAAGCTTCCTTTCTTTCTTCTCCTGCTTGCTATCTCTCTCTCTTTACGCTTTCGCAACTTGAGCTACACGAGCAGATTCATAGTGCCACCACCGTGGCCACAGAGACCAGGCCGCTGATCTCCAGCTTCACCATCCCTATCGGATCAAGATGTCACCACCGCGGCCATGGAGACCAAGCCACTGCTCCCTAGCTTCCACCACTCCCACCGGATCAGGACGTCGCTACCGCGGCCACAGAGACCAGGCCGGTGCTCCCCCGCTTCCACCGCCCCTCACCGGATCAGGACGCCGCCACCGCGGCCACGAAGATCAGGCCGTTGCTCTCCAACTTCCACCGCCCCCACCGGATCAGGACGCCACCACCGTGGCCACGGAAAAACTCGACAAGTCATCCTCTGTTTGTTTCTGGTTCTGATGTTGCGATCTATTGAAAAAATATTGCAACTGTAAAAAAAAATGCTACATCATGTTCTTTGATATGTTGCGACCCGTTGAAAAAATATTACGACTATCGAAAAAATATTGTATCCTGTTCACAATGATGTTGCAAGATTTTTTTAACACGTTCTTTTTCCAAAATGTTTGTTTTGATGATGAGATTTTTTGATATGTTGCGTCTCTCGAGATGTTTCTTTTTTTGTTTTGATATCTTCTTTTTGTTGCAGTCGGTAAAAAAAATGTTGCACTCTGGAAAATGTTGCGCTCGTAGAAAAAAATATTGTAATCGGAACGAATGATAAAAGCCTCCCATAGTATGTTCGAGCCATAGTTGTGTCCTTATCAATCATGTAATTGCCGATTTATAGCAACGAACCGAAAAAAACCAATATGATTTTATCTTTTCATGATGGTCATTCTAAGCATCAGCTCGTTCACGCAAGTGTACCACCGATGCAAAGCAGAAACACGAGGAGAAGCATCCTAAGGGTTAGAGATATGATTCTAGACAGAGTAGTGCTTCTATGCGTCACCCTCTCAATAGTCAATACAAGTTGTATAAATCTTGAAGCAAGGGAGAGAGTTGGTAATCACCATCCACCCTTCATCCATGCTTTAATATCTGTGCAACTTTCAGATAGTGATGCATAGAAGCATCTCCTAAACAATCACCTTTTCTCTCTCTCTCTCTCTCTCTCTCTTTTAGAGATACATTGCACCTCTTGACAAACCTCCCATAGAGTAATCCACATGAGCATAGTTACATATTTATATGTGGTTTCGACGAGCATATTTTTTGCTATCTTTTTGCAAAGTATAAACGGATAGTAGATTGTTCACTATGGTAAATTCGAAAATACATCTCTGCCTAGAGGGGGTGAATGCCCACCTATTTGCAGCCGTCCGATACGTAGCGCCAGGATTCGTGCAAACCAGAGAGAGGATAAGCACCGAAAGGATGAAAGGAGTTAGCAACACTGACAGAGGGATGCATTCCGTGAGCAAGAAAGAGAGAGGATGGATCTTCGTAGGGATGCGCAGTAACATTGTTCCTCTTGTGTAATACATCTTGATCGGCTTCAGAAGGCCAAAGTTTTCTTTGCGAGGGGCATAGGTGTCTTTTTTTACGGTGGTATCTTCTTGTTCTTTTTTTTGGCAGAGGATGCATGGCAGGCCAGGCCAGGGGATGTCTCGAGGATGGAAGGGAAGCGCCGTGCCAAGAGATGAAGTAGAGAACTAGCTAGTTGCCTAGGTGTTCAACCATCAGATGGCAGCGCAAGATGGTCTTACTTCGATTTTTTTTTTAAAAAAATAATAATACTATTTTAATAAAGAATTACAAAAATAAATTGTAAAAATAGACTACTGTCAACATTTCACATGACGATAAGGCCGAATCGCCATTTGAAATGGTAATAGTAACCATGTCTCCCACCTAACAGGCATTAAATGCCCCTCTCGCTGGTACAAGTTCCAAATCACCATTTGGAATGGCGAAATGAACCCGCACTATGTCACCATTCTAAATAGCGATAGAGGGCAATCTATAAATACCGCAAAAAATCAGCCAATTCACTTTAATTCTGAGAAAATTGGAAGAGAGAGGGAGGGAAGAGAGAGGAGGAGAGGGGAGGAGTGACCTAGCGAAGCGTTGCCAGTTCGTAGCGAAGGAGGGGAGAGAGGGGGGAGCAGATCCGGTCACCCACTTTGCAGATAAATATTCTTGCAACTTTGTATGTAAATTCGAAGCCCTGGTAGGTTAGCAAATAAAATCAACGACATAGAATTGAATAGATTAGATAATTTTAGATGTATGCATATGTAGTGTAGTTTGATGTAATACATCAGTTTAGTTGTGTATAGTTTAGTTTATCATATAGATATTATTTATGGTGCAGTACGTGAATGGTTTAAAAAGTTCTAGATGCATTGTTATGTAGTGTATCATCTTGCGGTTCGTCCTTTTAGGTGTTTATAGTTTAGTTTTGGATATGTCGTTCATCGTGTAGATTTTTTTTTGGTACAATAATTGTATAAATTAGATAGTTTTAGATGTATTGTTATGTAGTGTAGTATCGTGTAGTACATCATTTTTGTTGTATGTAGTTTAGTTTTGGATGTGTCGTTAATCGTGTATATATTTTTTTGGTGCAATAATTGAATTAATTAGATAGTTTTACATGTATTGTTATGTGGTATAGTGTCGTGTAGTACATCATTTTAGTTGTGTGTAGTTTAGTTTCGGATATATCGTTAATCGTGTAGATATTTTTGGTGCAATAATTGAATTAATAAGATAGTTTAAGATGTATTGTATAGTTTCAGATAGCTGTTAATATTTTTTATGGTCATGCTAACTGCAAAGTTAGTTTATGGTATGTTTCTTATTACTTTCTGTCTATGCTTCGTATTACTAATAATATAAGCATTGAATTTTTAGGTATGGCGTTTGTAGGAGACGCTGCGCAGTAGCCCTACGAGTTACTTGACCCCCAGCCCGTAGCCGCCTCAGTACTATCCACCCCCAGCCCGACAAGACACCCATTGAGCTTAGTGCGTTGCGGCTTGTCGGACCCGGATTTTCTAATCCGAATCCTCTGTGAAAACAATGTGCTATTCCCTGGATCAATAGATAGCACTCACGTGCATTGCTTGAATCATTCATACATGGCGTGAACTAAAGTATCATTATTACAAACAACGAGTGACATAGACCACGCCGGGTCGAGTTTTACAACAGGCCGATCGTGCCAAATTGATTACAATACGAACATCGAATGCGATAGCGGAAGCAAAGGGTAGAGCTCATCTCTTCACAGCACGCGATCGGGCAACTCAGGTACGATCGATATTACCCAAGGACCGGATAATATCGGTTGTGCGCAAGTACCAACGAGTCAACTTAGATGCGTCGAGGCCTAGACTACGAGATCCTAGACTACTCTTCATCGCTTTCCTTGTCCATCAACTCGGTTCCTCGTAGTAAGCATAGTCTCCTCCATCGCGTCATCCAAGGGTTTGGGGAGAGCGAGGATGAGCACAACTACCGTGCTCGCGAGCCAATACACAATGCAATGATATACATGCAAGGCTTACAAGGATGGCTCGGTTCTTTTATTTGCGAAAGCAATACTTTTAAATATCATAAGTACAAATTCCTAGCACTTAGCATTTTTAACAATTTCATTTTAGATAAAGAGAGAAATTGTGCAATATTTATATCGCAGAGGTTACCTCCACCTTCATGCTTATTTTGATTGTGGTTACATCCACCACTAAACGACACCGGTACAAAGACCCGTGAATATCCAAACTCGTGGCTAGGTGAGCCCGCCACAATTTTCATACCACCCACAATATTTTTGAAATAGAACTAACTCAAGTTAAGTTCCCATGTCCGCCTTTGACCGTAGGCACTACTGCTTAAAGCAGCTTTATAACTCTGCAGAGATTGTACACTTTACCCACAAGAGACAATTAACTCGTTGCCCTACACGATTCCGTAGTCGTGTAGTCGAGAGGTTGTCACAATAACTTTTCTAAATATCTCGCCCTTCCTCGTCTCACCCATACGGGTTATGCCCATACGTTGCGCGGGATGTCCACCTCAAGATCGGCGTAGCGTGGCTACACCTCGATCGCGAACTTCACCCTTGACTCGGTGTCCCATCCAAGCCCGACATACCCAGAGCTTGTGCCTCCTTTAACCCTCCAGGTGAGATGATTTTCGGGGTTTGATAAATGTACTAAGCCAAGTCGCGATTTGTTGCGACTTGTGGTTGTACTTGTTATACAGGAGGTCGTGACAAGATTAAGTCCTTAGGGTTGTCCGGACGGCTCAACCACATTCCCACCATTCTCGTGCTACATCCGCACTCCACCATCTTACCATCCGCCTGACGGGGTATTAGCGATTTAGGGTTTTGAGATGTAAATACAACAATTCAATCATCTCACCATTTACCCGCAATGACCGCCCAAATCATTTTATGTTTGAAATGATGATGATTAGGACATTTTAATGTCCCTGCATTTAACAAGTCTAGCATGTCGCTTAAGTACAACCTATAGCTAGTATTACCATATAGTTACTAGGGTGACAATGGTTAAGGGATTCAAGTTGTCAAGGATGGCATAGTAATTAATTATTCAACAAATGGGTATTAACTACCTTAAGCTTTAACATACATTTGATTAAAGAATTAAAGCATGCAATTTGCTATTTTAAAAGAATATAATTTGCATAAAATGTAGGCTCAATATGATCAAAGTATTGACTCGCCTTGGTTGTAGGGGAGAGAGTCCGAGTAGTCTTGTCCTTGATCGACGTGGAGGTCTCCGGCGTCTCCGAAATCTACGCAGCGAGTACCTAAAAAGACACAACAGCAAAAGGACTAATAAATACACAAGAATACTCAAATGAACTCCAAATTGAACAAGACCTATGCCATTAGCAAGATCTTGATTTTAGAAATTTTAGAAATTTATTTCACAATTTTTGGAGTTGAAATGAGGAGATATTAAAATTTAAAGTCGACTTTTAAATTGAAAAAGAAAAAGAAAAGAAAACCACAAAAAAGAAAACGGAAAAGGCCCACGGCCAACAAATGGCCCGCGCGACTGGGCGGAGGCGCGCACGCCGCGCCCACCACGACGCTCGCCCGGCACAAACGGCCCAGCGCGCGCACGCCGCCCGTGGTGCCGCGCCTCAAGCGCGAGGGCGAGGCTAGGCGAGCGGCGCGGCGCGCGAGGGGGGCTAGGCGAGGCGGCAGCCAGCGCGCGAGGAGGGCTCACGGCGGCGCGCGGCAATGGGAAGCGCGCGCACGAGAGGCGATGATGACGGAGGTGAAGAGAGACCAGGGCTCGCGGCGGTGGCGCGACGGGGACGAGGGGGTCCCGAGGCACGCAACGGCGGCGACGACGACGGCAACGACGGAGGTAGGCTTCGGCCCTTCTTCTTCCTCTCCTTTCTACTCTTCTTGCTCTCGGGGTTCTTGCTTGGGGAGGGAAAGGGGAGAAACGGGGAGGAACGGGGGGAAGAAGGCGCCGGGGCGGGGCTTTTAAAGCGACGCAAGGAGAGGGGGGGTCCGGCGAGCGGCGCGGCGCGGACGCGCGCGTGCGCACGGAGGGCATCATGGCGGCTCGACGGCGTGCGTGCGAGGACGGCGTGATGATGGCGGCTACGGCGCTCTCTGCGCACGGAGGCGACAAGTCGGGGAGGGGGGGTCCGGGCAAGGGGGCTGACGGGGGGAGAGAGGGTGGGGGTCCGGCGAGAGGGGGGGGTTGACCCGGGAAGGGGGAAAAGGGCCTCACACGGCTGCACATGCCCATGAGGGCATGGAGGGTCAAGCCACATTGGGTCCCGAGGTACGTATAGTTGTGACATTTGTGTACTCAATTTCAGTCCGACTTGTGTGGGTGGACTCACGTATGTTGTTAATCCTTTCGACGCACGTTGAGAGTGGCTGGCCTGCTTCCGCTAGTACATGGAGTTCACTAGCACGCAGGCCGACGCTGAAGTGGCTCTGCCAGTTCTATGTAAGTATCTATAACTCTTGTGTTTCTGCTTCAATTATTTTGTTCAACTTACTAATGAGTTATTATCTTCTTGCAACCACAGCATATAGTGCAGGACGCACATGACTACACAATGAGGAGGCACTTCGAGACCTACTTGTTGTGGCTATTTGAGTGGGTCATTTTCTGCAGGTTCTACGTAACATCGATAAGCACATGATCCGCTATGCATGAGAGTTGGAGGGCATGGAGCTGGAGGAGATCCGACCATACGCATGGGCCTGGCAGTGCTGCGCGCGCTGTACCACGCCCTGCGCGACGCATGCTGGAGGGTTGGGGATAGCTCCATCCTCTCCAGATGCCCGTTCCTTCTTCAATTGTGGTCCTTCGAGCGTTTCTTGATCGGATGGCCACAGCTCGACCTCGGAGCCCACACCATCGCCATGTACACCACTGCCGCCGATGTAGACGGGACCATGGGTATAGTGTGATGTCGTTAACGAGTAAGTTTTTCGAACGCTCAGTCTATTTGTAATGTGCTTGAATTGCGTGTGCTCATGTTTGTGTTGTTCTATTCCACAAGTCACGTTCACACTGATCACTATGCATACATCCTATTTGGACTATGTTGCGATGTTCGACCAGTTAACAGATGACTGCGTCATTTGGACACCATATACCCCCAAGAGGGTATACGCGCATGCACCCCGAGTCCTGTCAAGCTTGTGTCGGCGAGACTCGAGTACTAGTTCACGCGGCGTTGCTTGGTGCACGACATCTTCATGGAGGACTACTTCGTTCACCGGGTGATGCGGTAGTTCGGACTACGACAGCAGGTTCCAGTGCCCTAGGGGGAGACGTTGCCACCGAACGTCCTTGAGTAAGTTAACGTTTAATTTTGTTGTAACCTTTGCCTTGCGTACTTACAAATTTTTTGTTTTGCTTTCCACAGACACACCATGAAGGGAGTATCTAGTCACACTTCCTGAGCTGACAAGATGGTCCCTCTTGGGTGACACTGTGGCTCCACGCCTTAGAAGACGTTGTCTAGGAGGATGCTCCCTACGACCACCGGACGTACGAGGAGTACATCAAGTGGTACCCCACTCGGACAAGGGTCCGTTGCGTCAAGGTCATGGACAACCCACCACAACATGAGCCTGTGACGATAGACACATACCCCACCCACCAGACTTTGCATTACATTGTGTTGTACGTATTGAACGATCCATACTTATTATTTACTTATCATGTTTTTGGTTTCTAACTTGTTATTTCTATTTAACAGAACAATCTAAGTTGGGAGGTCTACACGTTGGCGAGCTCTGTGCGTAGCATGACGACCAGGGAGCACGTCAGCATGATGGTGCATGACCTCAGGCACGTCATGGACCAGATCATGGACAAGGCGAGGCGAGTTGTCGTGCCGGAGGCTGAGGGCATGCTGGACCCACCAGTGCGTAGGTGGGGGGTGACCCACAGTGTGTCACGCCCCACGGCTCCTCACATGGACTTGTTACATGGGTCTTCGTGGCACCATGCCAGGAGTACCACAACACAGTTCGCAGGTACACCTCTAACACTCACGTCTATTTGTATATTTCGAACTCACTATTTACTAATGCTAATTTCTGTTAGCAGGTGCTCAGTTCCACGTGTACATGGGGCAGGACCGCGCGGAGCCGTCCGCTGCGATGTAGCGACCAGATCGGTAATGCTCCCGTGTCGTGTGTACTTTTAGCATTTCCATCTTTTTTACACATATAACGTACTGTTTCATAGGTCGTACACCCGTTTGGGGCGAGGAGCTGGTGTCGTACTAGGGAGAACAGACCTCATACTACTAGTTCGACGAGTGGGGGACACAGCGAGAGGACGGTGGGCCTTTGCCCAGCGAGAGCACTCCCAGCCAAGTCTCTGTTGGGGCTTCACAGCTGCACGGTGTGCCCGAACCGAGCCAGCCGACGCAACCCCCTATGTTGACACCCGCGCATGCTACTCACGACAGTAGGGTAACTCAAGCGCCAGAGCCTTTGATGTACTCGTACCGACGTCCGCAGTCGGCCCGCCAGACGAGGGTAGGGGCCACACGTGGGGTACACCCCAAGATGACTCGTGAGTAGATATATCACTTCTATTATGTAAATATTAATTTATATGATTTACATTAGACTAGTCTCGTGTTTATAATATTATTTGTTCTTGTTGTGTGTACAAGTAAGCATGTGATGGAGCCAGCATCGTGACACCCCACACCACCCTCGTTCTAGCCTTTTCATACACAAAATAATCACACCCTGGCAACCATCATTTCAAATTTAATTCCCAAGTCATTCTCTCTCTAATATTTTGTTCTCTACTCTCAAATAAATCGATTCAGCAAACCACACTTCTATCTCCATCACGGACTGTCAGAAATCACCAAATTAGCATCTGCATTCTCTCAATACATAAACCACCAAATTTCAAGGTCTGTCGCCAGTTGAATTGACGACAAGACCTCTATCGCTATTTAAACTGGCAACAGAGGCCCAACCTCCACTTTTATTGGTGACAGAGCTACTGTCGCCATTTCAAATAATGATTTGGCCATATCGTCATTTTAAATGGCGAAAGTAGACCATTTGTAACCATTTTTTTTACTATTTATTTTTGTAATTCTTTATTAAAATACTATTATTTTATAGAATTTGGCTTACGACAACAACAGAGAGTAGTTGTTCGAAGGACTAAACCGGCGAGTCATTCAAGACTTGAAGATTGCTTCAAGAGGAAGGCCACAAGATGAATGTGTTTTGGGCAATTCGTCGATGGGAAGAAGATTGCCTCAAGATGAGGTGGTCTTCCTAGTGCACGTCATGACTTGTGAGCATGCTTGTGGACACCGCTAATTCAAGGACCCATAAGAAAACGAGTCAGACAATCGGGAAGCCGCAAGATGAAATGTGCAAAGTTGCAGTAAAATTTGGTGACATGTTATCTACTTTTCACATTCCAAAATTTTGAATCATACTGCCTTTCAAATTTATTTACTCCAATATATAGTTGAGGGCTTGGTGGGCGAAGGGATATGTTTTCGTGCTAACCAAGATTCTAAAATGTCATTGCATCCATCAATACATCGCAGTTGTGTCTTATCACAACTATCTATTCTAATCCGTTATATTCTTCCTGCTTAGCATATATTAAACATTTCATTTTAATAAAATAAGGGGACACTAGTTCCATTCTATTGTCAATTGCCTCCAATAATATCACGCCTGCCAAGCATGACTTTTCTAAGCATGAGTGTACCTACACCTTTTAGTGGTTTGTATATTTCTACTTAACCAAAAAATCAGAAAAAATATCCTGCGTATTGTACTACTTAACAAAAAAAATCAGAAAAAAATATCCTGCATATTGTACTACTTAAGATATGGATGCCCTCAAAATTTAATGGCCATATGTAATGTTTGAGAGAAACAAAAAAAGAGAAGGTACCAGCAAAAACCTATTTCACATATATTCGGTACAACTTGTTTATTTGTATGCACCTATACTACTGACTTTAGTACTAAAATTTTGCGAGAACTATTGTACCATGGTGTACTAAATCCATGATTTTTTTTCTACATTTCTAACGCCACATAATCATGTCTAAACTTAATGGGTGTAGGTACACCCAAGCTTAGCTTCTTTACCCACCCACAAACATCACAATAGTAAAGTGGGAAGATGTATAAAGTAAACATGGGATAGTTGTTATGAACTCATAATATTTTTAAGAATTGTAGTTCCAATACTTTAAACTGTGAGAAATAAAACACTATTAAGCGATCTTTGTTTCAATATTCGGGAAAAAAAATCTACCAAAAAAACTTGTTGCTTTGTTTCTTTGAGAGGGGGATCAAGAAAACTTGCTACTAACACATTATGCTATTTGGAATTCATAGTTGATATACAAATAGTTTAAGGTCAGTTGGTCATTTGGTTCAATTTAATTAAAAACATAGCATATATTAAACATTTCATTTTAATAAAATAAGGGGACACCAGTTCCATTCCACTGTCAATTGCCTCCAATGATATCACACCCACAGGAGTGTGGCTTTTCTTAACAATTTGGATCTCTCCCATCGCCTTGCGGCAAAATAATCTGGAAGCACGCCAACCAATTTTTTCTCAATGCATCTTGTGCAATGAACGGCTAGGATTAAAATTGATATTACCACTAAGAGAGGTAAGAAGTTGCAGCGGAAAAAACTCTTCTACTAAATAAACTAGCTCTTTGTTTGTATTATGGAAACTGATTTGCATTGTACTTTCCTTATCTGAAGCTGAGCTTATGTTTTTTCTTCTATTTTTTTGTGTTAGAATACTCGTGGCTTGATCTTCTTCAAATCCTTCATATTTGTAACGCTTCTCTAGCTTCAAGACAAGCTCATAGTTCTAGAGAGCTATTGGGGGGTTGCACTATGTTTATCAGTAGGTGGCATGATATTTCAGTCTCTATATTTAGTTAGTTCTGTGTTCTACCGTGGGGTGAGTGAAATTTTCTCTGCATGGAGAAACATTGGTTCTTGAGTTTATTCTTACCTTCCTCTTTTTCTGCAGAAAGAGGACAACTTTGATGAAGATGAAGCAGAGGTAAAGAGAGTTAAATTGTCTGCCGCAATGATTAGAGTTGTCACATAGTCCTATAACTGCTGGCTGTACACCGCGAGAGGCTATTGGGACTTAGCATCAATGATACAATTGGCTGTAAGTATCATCTAGTTTGTTGCCTCAATACTAGATCCTCTAGTACCTGCATGTAAGCGTTGTATTGATTTTTTTTTTCTACTTTCAACAAAACTAGTGAAACACTGAAATTTAACCTCAAGGCATGTTATGTACCCCACAACCATATATACTAGTTAGGATCTAGGTTTTGTTTTAATGTTACGTGAATTGATCATATATCATAAAATTGCATAACTGGAAGGACGTGTGATCCGGTATGTATGATTGGGTGCATCGACGGTGGGAGGGAAAATTAGCTAGCACAGGATGAGATTGGGTGAGAGCTAGGTCTCCTTTTCTAATGAAATTTTGTCGCGGGAGAGAAGTTATAGGAACTTACGTTTTTCAGCAAATAAACTGGAGGTTGGGAGTGCTTGATCACGCAGGATACATTTGTTTTGGTAGAAAAGTTAGTTAAGGTTTTAACAAGTTGGATCTCTCCCATCGCCTTGGGGCAAAATAATCTGGGAAACACGCCAACCAAATTTGTTCTCAATGCATCTTGTGCAATGAACGGCTAGGATTCAAATTGATATTACCACTAAGAGAGGTAAGAAGTTGCATCGTAAAAAACTCTTCTACTAAATAACCAGCTCTTTGTTTGTATTATGGAAACTGATCTGCATTGTACTGTGAGAAATTTTGACAAACCCCTTTCCTCCTTCTGAAGCTGAGCTTATGTTTTTTCTTCTTTTTTGTGTCAGAATATTCGTGCATTGATCTTCTTCAAATCCTTCGGATTTGTAACGCTTCTCCAGCTTCAAGGCAAGCTCATAGTACCAGAGAGCTATTGGGGGATTGCACTATGTTTATCAATAGGTGGCATGATACTTTAGTTTCTACAATTAGCTAGTTCTATGTACTACCGGGTGGTGAGTGAATTTTGCTCTGCATGGTTCATATCCTTCTACCATAGTTTAAGCATGTGCGATCTTATTTTTCGTATTGAAGCGCTCGTGTTTTCTTGCGGTTACTTTATCATGTAATACAATACGGCAGTGGTGAAGTTTTCTTGCGGTTACTTTATCATGTAATACAATACGGCAGTGGTGAAGTCAAAATTCTGAACGGAGTAAATGCTTTATGTCTGTTCTCTAATTTGACTACCGTTTTTTTTTTGAAATTTATGCTTGCAATTACGGAAAATTCGTATTGCACATTATGAAATGGGAATGGTAACACTCAAGTACTCGGCTAAATTATTTTATGGTTTCAGTCAAAATTCAAACTCTTGGGTGTGCTTGGAGATTCATGCACCGACACTTGGCTCCGCCAAATGCCCCCTTTCTTCATTTACAAATTAGAGCTATCATGAGGCACCCTCGTTTTGTTATCGACGTCAGCGCACGAGGCGTGGAAGGAGGTGCTGGAGAGCCGGGCCTTGTCGACGGCGATGGCGCGCCAGTGAGGCCACGAGGAGGAGGATGGCGCACTGGAGTGGCTGCATGGGGAGGGAAGAGATTAGATTATGAAGGGGCGGACACATGAGGTGGAGAATTTAATTTTACTGCTCATAATTCGACTAATTTTAAAAGCAAAAAACACTTAATTGTATCATAGATAGTCCAACTACTGAATCGGATGGACTAATTTTGAAAGCAAAAACACTCAATTGTATTATAGACATTGCCATTACGAAATTGGATCAATGACCACCTTATTTCGACCCCCAACTGCACGCACATACATGGGCAATCGATGAGCGATCAGCGCGTGCGTTTGTCCCGTAAGTGTTACGATGGCATTGGTCTTTTTGCCCACATCATACATGACAGTTGCAAGTCATCTATTCAGCTGAAGGTTTTGCCGGTCTCCACATAACATATAACCTAATAAGGGGTGCTAGAAATTTGGAATTCACCCGTAATGATATTCACTGGATAGCGGCACACTCACGCAACAATATTGCAATTCGTGGGCTATATGGTGCATAATTGTTAGTTATTCACTGTTGAATGGCAATAGAGCCAAATGGAAGCTCATGAATGATGGACAAATTTGTAAATAGCCACTCGTTCAATTGCGTTTGTTATGATCTCAACCACCAAAATGGTTTGAACACAGATGGTAATCACCACACATCAAATTTGTTGGGAAACCATGGGCTTGGCCCAGCAGCCAGCCATGGGTGGGCGTCCTATTCAAAACCCTAGCAGGATCTCTAGTCTATAAATAGAGGGTGCTAGTCATTTTAAAAGGCTGATCATGAGAAGAGAAATAAATAGAAGAAATAAGTCCTCCATATCTCTGTGTTCAATCTACTATTTGTTCTTGCATTATCATGTGTGATTCTACGCTTGTTTACGAGGTGATCGATCGGACTGGACTCACCAATGACGGTTCCTCAACACGTTATCAACACGATCGACTCCGGCCTACCTCTAGTCTCGGCCTACTCTACTTGGATCGAAAGATAACCGTTGAAGCACGACGCTCGTAGATCGAATCGTATTTTCTAAATCGCTTTCAATTCCGCAAATTTGGCTTTCTAGAGTATTTCCTACGGTACAAATCCGCTGTAATATACCATGAGCCGACTTGAAGTCGCCGGCCAAGCCGACCGGTAGGTTGCATGAAAGAGTAGATGTCGATTGTACTGTAGATGATAGATTGCATGAACACAAAAAAAGAAAGAAAACACGTCCGCCGTGCCGCTCACACCGCACGAGCGCGCCGCCGCCACCTCGACCTGCAGCCGCTTCGAGCCCGTGATCATGAGAAAAGAAATAAATTTTTCTCAGAACAAAAAATTAGCGGCTTAACCCTCGGAAATTACAGAATTCACCGAAAGTTCATATTCTAGTAGAAAAGAGCCTCGGGAATTCAATTTTGAATCATTTTTGAACATTTGAAGCATGTTTAACTCTGATATTATTATTTCTATGCAGTTTATATATTGTATTTACTGTTTTGATTATCTGTGATTGTTTATATTACTTTTAATCATTAAAAATAGCAGTAATCGTGAAAAATGTATAGAAAAATACGGGAACATTATGAGAATTTTGCAACCATTTTATACAAATTACCAGCAGTAATCTTATGGACTCTTTGCTTGAATATGGAGATGAATGGCATCACCAACCGGGAGTTTGAACGGGAGTTTGAAGAGCTGGCCCAACATAGCCAGAATTTGTACCAGTCTTCAACTCTGTGGTAAGGTAATCACGGATAAGTAGAAAATTGAAAAGACTCTCTCTACCTTTCACCCGAATGCGGTTCAATCCGCATGCAACTATCGTCAAGACGACTACAAGGAGTATGCCGAATTGATTGACATCATGCAAGTTGCAGAAGCTCAAGATGTTGTTCTAAGGAAGAACTAAATCTCACAGCCGTCTAGTAACAATATTAACCATAAAACTAATGCTAACAGCTATAAGGTGAGGACGTCTCTCACAATGAAGAGAGGCAAGAAGGGTCATGGGTCGCAAGGTCGTGGGACAGATTGTTATTCTCTATCTTGGCTGTGGTTTTCTACAAAAAAAAATATTTCAAAAATATTAATATGTAACTAAAAAGTAAGTGTTTACACATTTATCGATGCATGACCAATAGTCAAAATATTGCCCAGTGCAGTGTTTGTGTCCAGTATCATCATTCTCAACCCGCTTGACACATTTCTGTGCATCATACAGCCACCACACAGGTTGAACAAGTAATCACATAGGAGTATCATGTATGCGTGGTAAACCCATTGAAGTAACATCAGCTTAGGGTAAAATCAAACAGCATGATGGCTAAAAATTCAAATTCAGTATAGAGAAGATTACTATGGCAATGAAGATCTATGTGATTCTCATCCTTACAACTTGAGTGCTGAGTGGGACATTCGTGGTGTCCAGGGCAACCCATAGGAATTCTAGTCAGTTACCGACAATATTATTGTCGGACCCAAATCTGAGTCCTCTTTGAAAACACTGTGTTATTCCCTGGATCAGTAGAGAGCACTCACAGATACATCGTTGAATCAATTCATACAAGTCGCAAGACCAAATTAAATATTAATTTAACACATCAGAGTTTACATAGACCACATCGGGTCAACCTTTTACATAAGGGCTGAACAGGCCAAATGATTACAACTCAAAAACAGCGGAACACGCAGGCTTCGACCACCTGGTCGAAAACTATAGCGGAAGCAAAAGAGGAATGTAGAGCACAACTCTCCACAGGCAAGCGACTGGGATACTCGTGTATGACTAGTATTAGCCAAGGACTTGGGTAATACTGATCGTACGCAAGCACCGACAAGCTAGCTAGACTGAGGCGAGGCCACGACTACTAAAGACTACGACTACTGAAGCCACGACCACTAGAGCTACAACCACCAGATGCCACGACCACTAGGGACTATAACTGGTCTTCATCATCTCCTTGCTCTTCGACACCTTGGTCCTCGTAGAAGGCATAATCTCCAAGATCCGCAGGGTCTGAAGGGTTGGGGAAAAGAGCGAGGATGAGCACAACTTCCGTGCTTGCGAGCCAACACACAGAATGCAGTAGTATACATGTATGGCTTAACAAGGGAGGCTCAGGTACTTTTATTTGCCAAAGCAATGTTTTCAATTACATAAATAGAAATTTCCTATCACTTAGCATTTTAACCAAATTTCCATTTTGTTAAAGAGAGTAATTGCGCAATATTTATAACAGCAGAGGCTACCTCCACCTATGCTTATTTTGAATGTGGCTATGACAACTATTAACAACACTGGGTACGACCACCCGGGAGCAACATCAGGTATGACCACCTAGGAGCAACACCAGGTATATGTTACATCAGCCCGACCAGTTTTTATCCAACCCCCAAGGTTTTTGGAATAGAATTAACTCTAGTAAAGTTCCCATGTCCGCCTTTAACCGTAGGCGCGGCTGTTCGAATAGTTTAAACTCTGCAGAGATTGTACACTGTACTCACAAGAGATAGTCAACTCGTAGCCCCACACGATTCCTTAACCATGTGGTCGAGAGACCGTCACAGTAACTTTTCAAATCATCTTGCCCCTTCTGTCATCTCACCCATATGGGGTTACGCCCATATGTTATGTGGGATGTTCGCCACAACAACTAGCGCGGCTGGCAACTTCACCATACCACGGTGTCCCTTTCAAGCCGAAACGCATCCGCCACTTGTACTGCCCCAATCCTCTTCAGTGAGATGACTTTCAGGGTTTGATAACTCTACTAAGCCAAGTTGCACTTTGTAGACTTGTGGTTACACATGTTTTACAAGGGAGATCATCACCGGATTAAGTCCTTAGGGTCATCTGGGCAGTCCAAACCACATACCATCATTCTCATGCTACATCCGCACCCACCATCATATCATCCGCCCAGATGTGGTGTTAGAAGTTGAAGTTTTGGGAAAGGAAAACATCCGCCCAGCGGAATTGGTTTAGGTGGTGTATTGTTATAAGAAGGTAAACATATAGCATACTTCCGTGAGAAATTGAGTGGACCTAGTTTGAACTATTCTATTTATGATAAGGAATTATATGCACTATTTCGAACTTTGGAAACTTGACTTTATTATTTATGGCCCAAAGAATTTGTTATACATTCTGACCACGAATCTTTGAAGCATATTCGAAGTCAAAGTAAACTGAACCGTAGGCATGCAAAGTAGGTTGAATTTATTGAGTCCTTTCCTCATGTCATAAAACACAAGAAGGGAAAGGATAATGTTATTGTTGATGCTTTGTCTAGGAGATATACCATGCTTTCACAACTTGACTTCAAATTTTTTTTGGATTGGAGACTATTAAAGAGCAATATGTGTATGATGCTGATTTTACAGATATATTGTTAAATTGTACATAAGGGGAAACATGGAACAAATTTGTCATTAATGATGGGTTTGTGTTTAGAGCTAATAAGCTATGCATTCCAGCTAGCTCTGTTCGTTTGTTGCTATTACAGGAAGCGCATGGAGGCGGGCTGATGGGACACTTTGGCTTGAAGAAAACAGAGGATATACTTGCTGATCATTTCTTTTGGCCAAAGATGAGACGAGACGTCGAGTGCTACGTTGCTCGCTGCACTACATGTCAAAGAGCTAAATCATGACTTAATCTTAATGGTTTATATATGCCTCTACCTGTTCCTAGCGTTTCGTGGGAAAATATTTCGATGGACTTTGTTTTAGGATTGCCTATAACAAAGAAGGGGAGCGATAGTATATTCATGGTTGTTGATAGATTTTCTAAGATGACCCACTTTATACCATGTCATAAGAGCAACGATGCTACCTATACTGCTAATTTATTCTTTTGTGAAGTTGTTCGCTTGCATGGTGTGCCTAATACTATAGTTTCATATCGTGATGCTAAATTTTTTAGCCACTTTTGGAGAACTTTATAGGCTAAATTGGGGACTAAGCTGTTATTTTCTACTACTTGTCATCCCCAAACTGATGGGCAAACTGAAGTTGTGAATATAACTTTATTTACAATGCTTAGGGCTGTGTTGAAAAAGAATTTAAAAATATAGGAAGAATGCTTACCTCATATTGAGTTTGCTTATAATCGTTCATTGCATTTTACTATAAAGATGTGCCTTTTTGAGGTTGTTTATAGTTTTGCTCCTATTGATTTAATGCATATTCCATCTTTGGAGAAATTGAACTTTAATGTTAAACAACGTGCTGACTGATTTTAAAAATGCATTAGACAACTAAGGAGAATATAGAGCGCATGAATGCTAAATATAAACTTACTGGTAGCAGGGAGAGAAAATATTTAACTTTTGAACCAGGAGATCTTGTTTGGTTGCACTTGAGAAAAGATAGGTTCCCTGAATTGAGAAAGTCAAAATTGATGCGTAGAGCTGATGATCCTTTCAAAGTGTTAGAAAAGATTAATGATAATACATACAAGCTTTAACTGCCTACAGATTTTGGGGTTAGTCTCATATTTAACATTGCAGATTTGAAGTCATACTTGGGAGAAGAGGATGAGCTTGAGTCGAGGACTCAAGTACAAGAAGGGGAGGTGATGAGGACATCCCTAACTTGGATACAACCACGTCTACACACACAACTGATCCACAACTAGTGTTACAAGGACAAATTACTTGAGCTCGTGCTTGCCAACTTAATCACCAGGTAAATTCGTTCATAGGTTTATATATTACTGAGAATAGACCGCTACCTAATGTAAGTGATTTAATTGTGCTTAGGAACATAGGAAAGGATCAAGGAGAAGTATGTGGAGTCATGGACAAGAATATAAGGCATAATGGAGGTCATCACACCACTTTGGGTCCGAGCCAAGCAAGAGTTCGAGTTGGGCTCGTTCTGGATTCGAGTTCGGACTGCTGCGACAACACTAAGTTCAAACGGTCATAATTTCTTCATACGGACTCCGTTTGGGACATTCTTAGACTTCATTGAAAGCTTATCAAGTCTACTTTTCAATGGATCCAACCTTAGCTTCAAATTCCAGCCAAGCCAGCCACAATCAACAAAACAATCCGTGTCTATTTTTGAGCCCGAGTCAAAAGGGTGCTGCGCCACCTCCTCTTGGGCCTATGGACCTTGTAACCCTAGGGACGTGTGTCCACTTCCCGACCGTCACCCCTGGTCATCTTCCCATATAGGAGCCACCGCCTCCCTTTGCTAGAACTGGGATTTCATTGAGTTTAGGTTTAGCCTTTGTGCAAACTTCTGTTCTTTAGTTGTGTCGGTCGACCACCTATCAAGACAGCCTTTGGGATCCCACCTTTGTTTTCAATATCATATACGCTATAATCTTATTCGTAATATCAGATTGCCTACATCTTATTCTTGCTAGTTCTTCGATTGCTCGCAGGAATTGAACCTCGTGTTCAGATTGATCGCACTTTCAATAAGGTCAATAACATCTCGGAGTTGGTTCAACTATTGCTAAGACATAAGCGTCGTCGTACGATTGTAGTCGGATCGCGAGAGTCTCCTCCACCAAAATCGATAGTTATCAATCTCATCGAAAGATCGGGCACTCTGCTTCCATCACCACGACCGCCCAAAAACAATTTCATGATTTGAAGGGATGATGATCAGGACATTTTAAATGCCCCGGTACTTAAGCAAGACTAGCATGTCGCTTAAGTACATTCTATAGCTAGTAATTTATCACATATTTACTAGGGTGACATGGAGTAATGGATTCAAATGTCAAAGGATGATATAATACATAATTAATCATCACATGGGTATTTAACTACCTTAAGAATTAACATACATTTGCTTAAAGAATTAAAGCATGCAATTTCGGTAATTTAAATGAATATAATTTGCAGAAAGTGTAGACGCAATATGATCAAAGTGTTGACTTGCCTTGGTTAGGGGTAAGAGAGTCTTGGAAGACTTGAGCTGGGTTGAAAAGGAGATCTCCTGCTCCTTCGAACTCTACTCGAACGATCGAACCAGAAAAAGGAACAACAGATAGAGAAAACAAATAAATACATAAGAAATAATAAATGAACTCCAAATTAAATAAGACTAGGGCTAAAAGCAAGATCTTGAATTTAGACAAATTTAGAAACAAGGATCACTGTGATCGGAGTTAAAACGGAAGAGAACGAAGTCCTCGAAGCTCTGGTTTCAAGTACTGGTTATCGACTTCAACTGGTTAGAAGGATATGATCATCAAGTCGGAAGGAGACCTCGACCACAGGACATGATCGAGAGAAGGGTTCAACTGCGATGTGGTCGCAAGAAGGATACAACTATACGACGACGTGGTCGTAGGAAAGATTCAAGAGGAATACGACAACCCAACATGGTCGTAAGAAGGATACAGGGAGGATATGACTACCAACATGGTCGTAGGAAAGATTCAAGAAGGATACGACTACTCAATGTGGTCGTAGAAAAGATTCAAGTGGGATACGATGACTCAATGTGATCAAAAGAAAAAGAGATTTGACTACTCATCGTGGCAAAAAGATTCGACTACTCGACACGGTCGAAAGAACAAAACAGCAGAACAGGGCACGGGAAGTTGGCCAAAAGAATAAGAGAAAGCAGGGTACGGAGAACTCACCAGGACAGAGAGAGAGGGGCCGGAGGGGTCGGCGAACGGCGACGAGGAAGCTCACAGCCGAGAGCGAAGGAGGCCGGCTGTGAATGGGTCAACCGAGACGGGAGGAGGAAGGGAAGGCGGCAGCTCCTGTGAAACAAAACTAAAACAGAGTGAGGGGGATTGCTTCAAGGAGCTCTACGGCACGAGACGACGCGGGTAAAGGGGGCTACACCGGTGCGGCGAGGACCGGGAGGAGGAACGTGGTGGCCGATTACGAAGCTCGGGGCTTCAGGAAAACCGCAGCAACCGGAGCTAGAGAGAGCGAGCTAGGGAAAGAACAAGAGGAGGGCGAGGCACCCTGGTGCTCTATTTATAGAGAGAAAAAGGGAGAGATCGGGCGTCAAGATGGAGTGGCAGAATTTGCGGCTACGCAACGGAGGCACGACATTTAATGCGTAGACGGCAAATAAATGCGCATGGTGCAATAGGGACAACAGCATTAAATACGCACGTCGCGGAGAAGACGACATCCTTCAATGCGCACGTCGCTGAGGAAAAAGAGGGAGGATAGAGAAAGCAAGCAGGGGGCTAACAGGTGGGGCTGGTCGGACCTTGTCAAAACCTAGTGCCCTGGTCGACACCGAGAGGGTGGTCGTAGAGGGCACCAGGTGGGGACAAGGTGCACAGGGCACGACGGAGTGGGCACACAGTCGAAAGGAGGTTTTCGACCACATGGTCGAAAGGAAAGGAGAGGGGCTAGCTGGGTCGGCCCAACTGAGAGGATTTGAATTGAAACCGAGATTCGAGCAGAAACTCGATGCCCAACTCTTGAAAAGAGGCCGAAACCAAAGAATTTTGCAAATACACAATAATTTGAAAATAGATTTTGAAGGTAACGAAGACAAACGGAAAGATACCAAACGACATCGAAAACAGATGTTACAGTTGTGTGTAGAAAACAGCATCACATAGGAATCCTTCTAGGTTCTACCAACCTACGAGCTAATTATTAATCATTCATTAAAGGAATTGAACAGCTGGTGCGAAATTAATGTTCAGAGCAACCCATTGTTCGATCACTTGATCAGAAATTAAACAGCTGACATGACAGAGTAAAAAAAATGAGCTGTGCAACTTTCTCAGAATGGCATGAGTGTGATGTTTGAACTGGACGAGAGAAAATATTGATATACGTTTAATACAAAAAAACCAGATCAAATACCACTTGGCGGACAGTATTGGTTCCTGGCTGGTTTCTGCCAAGAACAAGTCTAATGCAGCCCAAGGCAATGTTGCAAATATGGTGTGGAATCTTCAAATTGGCTGGTAAACAGCCAAAACTCGTATGTTCACATGGACAACAAATAGTGTGAAATGTAGGTTGCCCATGATGCCACAAAAAAATCATGACTACATGACTCCACAAAAAAAAATCGTGACTAGGTTTAAATAATTAACCTAATCTAGTAGATTAACCAGAAACAGGCACTGGCTAATCTGGTCAGTTTGTCAGTTACTGACAGTGCTATGCGTGTTTAAAACAACACCATATATGAACTATTCCATGATTCTACCAACCTACGAGAGCAATTTCTAAAACTTTCACGAAAGAAATAGCAATACTAATACTGAATTCTACTGTCAATTCAAGAATGTGTTAGCTATCAAAAGAAATGTAGTGCACACCTCCCACTCGTACAGTGTATTGAATTCCACTGTCAATTCAAGAATGTGTTAACTATCAAAAGAAATTTAGTGCACACCTCATACTCGTACAGTGATTTTACATTCTGTGGCTTGCAACGCTCCTCAAGATACTTCTTTGGATCAACAAGTTCCTCAACATTAGAAAACTCAAGAAGCTGAGAGAACAAAATGAACCGTTCATAACATTTCAGGAGTAGTCCAACCAATTGGACCATTTTAGGAATAGTGCAACCAATAGGTCTTTCTGGTATGAACCGTTAGAGTTATATGTCTAGTGTGTTATTCCCCATTGTTATGAGGGGTTATTTGCATATTCACTTCCTGTACTTTGTATATATATACTGGCCTATTGGCCTCATATTGAATACAAACGCTATTCATAACATGGTATCAGAGCAAACCTAGGGTTTTTCCCGTCGCTTCGCTTGTCGCCGCCGCCACCTCTTGGATCCGATGGCGTCACCCTTGTCTGGAGGTCGCCGCCATGTCGTCATCTTCGACGTCTCCCGATCGGATACGCGGCTTCCACGCCGCCTCCGCCTCGGCTTGAGTCGGCTGCCGCCGCTCGTCTCCTTCGGCTTCCTCCTCCCGATCGAATCCGCGGCTTCCACGCCGCCTCCGTGTCGAACCCAGGAGCGAAGGATCCCGAATTCTCTGTGTTCACACACCGGTCCAGGATTTCCAGTGTACACAGTCTCACAAAAAGGGATACCACAATCATATCACAAAATCGTAAATGACATTAAGTAAATAATTGTTTAATATAAAAGAGTCTGAATAATAATGTCAAATGTCAAATGATAAACACAGCGGAACAATATAATAGTGGTGAGCCACACGATGCGCCACAGACAATTGTCTGGGTCAAAAGGCCTACTCGTCCGAATCCTCACCGTCGGGGTAGAAGTCTTCTCCTGAATAAGATTTATTCAGCAAGGATGAGCACAACTTCCGTGCTCGCAAGTTACACCCAATATTGAATTTAAATGCATGCATAAGGTAACAATTGAGTATGACAGGGTTTGTTTTGCATAAACAACATTTCCAGTTTAAATAGGCATAGTATTTTCTAAGGCAGTTTTATACTAAGACTAAAATCATATTTTAAAATGACAATATTGCAATGTGGATAACCTCCAATGTTTTAGTGAAGGATCCCCTCCTAACACTTGGCTTCCCGTCCAATTTTTCATAAGGATTAACCATCCTCAACATTTTAATAAAGCATTTAAAAACCAAAAACAATTCTAACTTTAAGTGGCCCTACTAGCATGTCCATGACCGCGGACGCGGCTATTCGAATAGTTTTCTACTCTACAGAGTTGGTACAACTTTACCCACACGAGGTGACATGCTCGTTATGTCGGCCAATTCACGCTTCCGTAGGCGTGTGACTGAGCAATTACCATGAGGCCTTTACAATGTTCTGTCCTAATATATTCATGCCGCTAAGGTTTCGCCTTTGACTAACCGCCCTCCTAAGCCCCCTGCGCCAAGTGGGAATAAAACGTCTAACCGACACCCACATAATCACATGACATAAATACACTAGAACGTCACAAATTAGTTAGCCAAATCCTGCCCAACAGGACATGTGGTAGTACGGTTAAGGCATAGCATTAAGCGGCTCAAAGACCGGTCCTCAATTGACTTGGGCGTCATTCCTACAAACCATGGGCTTTAATCTTAACCAGATCAATCCCGTGCATAAACCTGCACCCACCATTCCGACCATTTCGCCCAAGTCCAAACCCATTTTTCATTTTATTTTGAATGAAACTCCATTTATAAACCCATGTGGTAAGACAATACCACAATACCAAGTTTGAAACAAATTTGTAGAAATTTGGTGTAAACCCTCCCAAATTCTGTAAGTGTGAACTAAGCTTGGCTAAGCATATGTTTAATTTTAGTAATATCTTGCCTATGGTATCAAGCAAGTCAGATACAACATTCAAATTGGCCATACAATAACACATGGAATTAACTATATGTAAAACAGGATATTAAAATATTTATAACAACATATGCATGCAATAAGGAATTTAAAAACTGAAAATAACTTAAAATATTGGGGGCAATATGGTCAATAGTGTAACTTGCCTTGGTCGATGTCTTGGAATTCTAAATCTTCAGATTGATCGAACTCTCCGGAGTCATAGAAGTCTAAACGCGAAAATACGACAAATTCAATATTCAAATTCAAATAAATTCAAAACCATAGATAAAAATAACTCCAAATTGAAATATTTTGGTTTAGTTAGCTAGATTATAATTTTATCTAAATTTTGCAATTTGAATCACTCAATTTGGAGTTCATATGCAAAAGTTATGAATTTTAGAAGTTTTAAACCTAAATCTGAAATTTAATTGAATTTCTCGAATTATTTTTCTACTGAAAAATCTACTTATTGCGCAATGCTAACGCCAGCAACTGAGTTTCGGAATTTAAAAGAATTAAAATAAATTCTGACAAGTGGGCCCCTCGTGTCATAGACACGGTCCACAAGAACTAGGTCTATGGGTTTTTGATTTTGGAGTGGGGTTGGACTGCCACGTCAGTGCATGCGTGGGTGCTGATTGTGTGCCAGGTGGATAACACGCGTGCGCCACGCCAGCAGGGGCGGTGAGTTGGCGCCTAGGTGGCATCACCACGTCGACGGGGCGACGCCGGGCGACGGATCGGGGTCGCCGGCACAAGCCGCGCAATGAGTCCGACGAGTGCACCAGAAGGGAGAGGAGAGGTCAGCGGCCATGATGCTCACCACGGCGACTGGGAAGCGTGAGGCGGTGGCCGGCGACGAAGACGAAGGCGGCGGCGAAGGTACGGTTGTCGACGATGTAGGGGTTCCGGCGATCCTCCGGTGGAATGGGTGCGCGCACCAGGATCGCGACGAGGTGGCGAAGCCGATGGAGGTGGTGGCGAGACGAGGGCGTCGACGACGGCGGAAACATGAAGCTTGGCGGCGACGAAAACTCAGATTCCGACGAGCTTATGGCGAGAGAGGGGGAGTGGGTGGTGGCTTCGAGTTCGGGGTGAAGAGGGGCTCCCGGTGCTCCCTTTTATAGGGGCCAGGAGTGTCTGGAGCGGCGTGGAGGAGGTGGGGGCGTGCGGCGGCGTTTTCGGCGATCGTGGCGTGCATGCGGAGAAAAAGGGGTAAACGGCGTGGAGGAGGTGGCGGAAACCGGCGCGGCTTCGTGCGCAGGACGTGGGGAGTGCGGGGTGGTTGGGAGAGGCCGTTAGCGAAGCTCGTGCACGCGCGAGAATGGCGGTCGTGGGGCTGTCCGCGCGGAGACGAAGGCGAGGAAGAAGAAAAGGTATGGGCCGTTGGATTTTGATCCAACGGTCACGATCATTAGGGCAACGTGGAAGAAGGTGGGTGATGCTGGCCGTTAGATTGAGATCGCACGGCTCACATTGTTTATAACATTCGGACCGTGCGGTGGTTGTAAGAGATCCTGACCGTCGGTTCACGATCGGGCGGTGGAGATCGGAAGGGTGCGTGTGTGCGGCGCGTGCGTTGGATTAAGATCCAACGGTGGATGGGGAGGGAAGGTGCGCGGTGTGATGGCGTGGGCCGCGCGGAAACGGAGGTTTGGGCCGTTGCCTTCTGTTTCGGCCCAATGCCATTTTTGATTTTCCTTTTGCTTTTCTATTTGTTTTAATTCTATTAATTCATATAAGGTTTAGAAAATAGTAAAATAGTTCCAAAAATTATGGAAAAATTCACAGAAATTCCCATACTTATTTTGGACTTAATAAAATTATTTCCAACTTTATGTTGGCTTTTAATTTTGTAAATAAATTTGTTTTGGCTTTAAAATATTTATAAAAAGCTTTTAAAATTTCAGAAAATTCCACAAAACTTTAAATAAATTTTAATTTGTACTGAATTTGAAAATTGGGCTGTTACAAACCTACCCCCCTTAAGGGAATCTCGACCCGAGATTCAGGCTTGGTCAGCAAACAGGTCGGGGTAGTTGGTCTTGAGGTCTTCTTCTTTTTCCCATGTGGCTTCACTCTCCGGGTGATGACTCCACTGCACCTTGTATGATGTGATGATTCTACTCCTGGTAACTCGTTCTGCGACATCCAGAATCTTGATTGGTCGCTCCACATAAGTGAGATCTTCTTGGAGATCACAGCTCTCCAGGAGGGTGTGTTCTTCTGGCACTCGGAGACATTTCTTTAATTGGGACACATGGAAAACATTGTGCACTGCTGACAAGGCTTCGCAGTTCAAGCTGATATGCTACTTCACCTCTTTTGGCTAGAATCTTGTATGGTCCCACAAATCTGGGTGCAAGTTTTCCTTTTGTCCGGAATCTTCTTACTCCTCTGAGTGGAGTAACCCTGAGATAAACAAAATCTCCTACCTCAAAGTTTAGATCCCTCCGACGGTTATCAGCATAACTCTTTTGTCGGGTTTGTGCTACTTTCAGATGTTCTCTTATAACTTTGACCTTACTTTTTGCATCTTTGATTAACTCAGGTCCAAAAAGCTGATGTTCTCCTACCTCATCCCACAGAAGTGAAGTTCTGCATTTTCTTCCATACAAAGCTTCAAATGGGGCCATTTGCAAACTAACTTGATAACTATTGTTATACGAGAATTCTGCATATGGCAAATTCTGGTCCCAACTTTGTCCAAAATCCAGGGCACAGGCTCGGAGCATATCTTCGAGGACTTGATTGGTGCGTTCCGTCTGGCCATCTGTCTGAGGGTGATAGGCTGTACTGAAATTGAGTTTGGTGCCTAAGGCTTCATGCAGACTCTGCCAGAATCTTGATGTAAACTGGGAACCTCTGTCGGACACGGTCTTCTTGGGTACTCTGTGTAGACAAACAATCTTGGCCACATATAACTCTGCTAACTGGCTGCTTCTGTATGTAGTCTTCACGGGGATGAAATGTGCTACCTTAGTCAACCGATCAATTATCACCCAGATGGAATCATATCCTGATTGGGTCCTAGGAAGTCCGGTGATGAAATCCATGCCAATTTCTTCCCACTTCCATTCTGGAATTGGTAGTGGCTGCAACAATCCAGCTGGTCTCTGATGTTCCGCCTTAACTCGCTGACATACATCACAGCGGGCGACGAACTCAGCAATTTCTCGCTTCATGCTGACCCACCAGTATTTCTCCTTTAGATCCTGGTACATCTTGGTGCTTCCGGGGTGAATGGAGTAAGGCGTTTCATGAGCCTCCTTCAGAATTGACCGTTTTAACTCCTGTTGGTTAGGTATACAAATGCGGTTCCCAAACCATACTGTTCCTTGTTCATCTTCGGCGAATCCTGGAGCCTTGCCTCTTCGCATATTCTTCTTGATCTCCTTGATGTCTTCATCTTCTAGCTATTTTTCTCTAATCTAACCTTGAAGAGTTGGTTGTATTTCCAAAGCATTCACACAACCTTGACTGACGATCTCCAAGTTTAGACGCTTCAATTCTTCATGTAGTTCTGGCTGATCCTTTTGCACCATCATGGTATTACAATAGACCTTTCTGCTCAAAGCATCTGCAACTACATTTGCTTTGCCTGGATGATAATGAATTCCAAGATCATAATCTTTTATCAACTCTAGCCATCTTCTCTGCCGAAGGTTTAATTCTGCCTGCGTGAAGATATATTTCAGACTCTTGTGATCCGTGAAAATCTCACAGCGGTTACCAATGAGATAATGCCGCCAGATCTTCAAGGCATGCACAATTGCTGCTAACTCCAGATCATGTGTTGGATAATTCCCTTCATATGGTCTCAATTGTCTGGATGCATAAGCCACTACTTTGCCTTCCTGCATTAACACACATCCGAGACCTTGACGGGATGCGTGGTAGAAAATCTCGAAATCCTTACGGATATCGGGTAAGACTAGCACAGGTGCTGAGACTAATCTCCTCTTCAGGTCTTGGAAACTTTCTTCACAGACATCTGTCCATTCAAACTTCTTTTCCTTCTTCAGAAGTTGAGTCATGGGTCTTGCGATCTTAGAGAAATTTTCAATGAACCTGCGGTAATAACCCGCTACTCCAAGGAAACTTCTCACCTCGGTGGTATCGCCCGGTTGCTTCCAATCGACATCGCTTCAACCTTGGCAGATCTACGCAATTCCTCCCGCCGACACAATATGTCCAAGGAATGCCACTTGACTTAGCCAAAATTCACTTTTGCTGAATTTGGCATAGAGTTGGTGCTCCCTGAGCTTGTCCAGTATCATTCTGATATGCTTCTCGTGTTCTTCTTCATCCTTCGAGTAGATGAGAATGTCATCGATGAAAACAACCACAAACTTATCTAAGAATTCCATGAACACTTTGTTCATCATATTCATGAAATAAGCGGGCGTTCACAAACCGAAAGACATCATCAGTAAACTCGCATAATCCATATCCGTGGTGAAGGCGTCTTGAAATATCTTCGTCCGATCTTCAATTGGTGATAGCCGATCTCAAATCAATCTTCGAGAAGACACTTGCTCCTTTCGCTAATCGAATGCATCATCTATCCCGGTAATGATACTTGTTCTTGATAGTCACCTCATTGAGTGATCCGTAATCAACACACATCCTCATGCTATTGTCCTTTTTCTTGACGAACGATCATCGGGCTCCCAAGGTGATGAGCTGGGTCGGATGTACCCTTTGCTTCGCAATTCTTCAATCTGTTTCTTCAATTCTGCTAACTCATTGGCGGACATTCTATAGGGTCGCTTTGATATTGGAGCTGTCCCTGGGACCAAGTCAGTTAAGAACATTACGTCCCTATCCGGTGGCATGCCAGGTAGATCATCAGAAAAGACATCAGAATATTCACGGACTACAGGTATATCTTCAAGTTTTACTTCCTTCATGCTGGTGAGGATAGAACTTCCATTGGTGCAGGTCTTGGGTTTGAACTCAACTGAAATTCCTTCTCCATTAGTGAGAGTGATAGACCTATTGGCACAGTCTATTTGTCCATGATTCTTGGCTAACCAGTCCATTCCAAGAATTACATCCAACCCTTGGGAATGCAAGACTATCAAGTCTGCTAGGAAGGATACTCCGGATATTTCAAGAGTGAGGTTCGGGCACAGAGAACTAGTTCTCATTTCTGCGCCCGGGGAATGGATTATCATAGGATTGGTTAAGGAAGATATAGGTAACCCATTTTTACTCACAAACGTATTTGAGACAAAAGAATGCGAAGCTCCAGAATCAAATAGCACTGAAGCTGGTATTGAATTGACAAGAAACATACCAAGCACAACATCTGCGCCGCTCGGCTTCTCACCGTGACATGGTTCACACGCCCTTGATAAATTGTCCCGATGGCTTTGCGCGCCGCCGATGGTCGTGGCTCTGGTGTTGGCTTGAAGAAGACGCCACGCCGCTTCTTGGGGCATCTGTTGGCGTAGTACCTGTTTCGCTGCGGTGGAAACAGTCACCCTACACCGAGGGAGTGGAGCTCTTCTCACAAACCGCCCCAGCTGATGCGCCGCGAAGTTGGAGGTGTTGGGGCGCCGGTTCTGCATCGAACTCGGAGGTGGAAGATCGAACTTCCCACGCCGCGGTGGCTGCGGCTGAATGAATCGAGGCTTGGGAAGGCCCCCTGCATTGAACCTCTGGGCTGCCATCCTCCGCTTGCGGTTCTCCATCTCATGGTGCTTGGCCTCCTGGCGGATCGCCTTGTCCACCAACTGCTGGAAGTCGGTGAAGTTCTGGGAGATCAGTTGGACAGAGATATCATCATTAAGTCCCTCCATGAACCTCTCTTGTCAGTCATCGTCCCGGCTACATCAGCTGGTGCGTAGCGAGCCAGCTGGTTGAAGCGGTGAAGATACTCGCTCACCGAGCGATTGCCTTAACGAAGGGCATGGAACTCCTTTTTCTTCAATGTCATCTGGCCGGTAGGGATGTGGGCATGACAGAAAGCTCTGACGAACTCGTCCCACGAGATGGCCTGGACATTGGCGTGGGTGATGCAGAAGTTGTCCCACCATTCCGAAGCTGGTCCGTTGAGCTGGTGAGAGGCGAACAGGACCCTCTCGCGATCAGTGCACTGAGCAATGTCCAGCTTCTTACCGATCGCACGAAGCCAATCGTCAGCATCCATTGGCTATGTGCTGCTGGAGAAGGTCGGAGGACGCATACGCATGAACTCCGACATGGTTACCCGCTGAGGAGGGTGTGCTGGGGTCTGTGTCGCGGCGGTGGCTGCTGCTGCGGCCTGGATGTTCTGTGAATTGTTGAGTGACTGGGCCAACAAGTCGATGAGGTGGGTCTGATTGGCCATCATCTGTTGCCAATCTAGTCCTGCCGCTGGCGGTGGGGGAGGCTGCTGAACCGGTTGCTCTTAATGGTCGGCATTTTCATTTCCCTGGCCTTGAACACCGCCACTTCCTGTGCGGGTAGCCACCATCTGCTGAATTTTCCAAAGACTTTAGGAAAGAGAAGAAAAGATAGCACTAAGGGAAATAAGTTCATATTAGCCCAAAAGCACACAAATACAAGACAAAGAATCAAAATTTTCTTTTTCAAGTAGTTCTTTATTTTATTCATTTGATTATGGCTACCACAGAAGGTTAGTAGCTCATAATTCGCAGCTAATCGAACAACTAAAGGGGAAGCAAATATCTAAAATGGTGGAAACAATTATCTATGGGGTGTAGTCAGGGGAGTTGTAGGTGCTGCCTTGGCCTGCTTTGTAGAGGGCTAATTCTGCTTCGGTTGCCCTCAACTTCTCCTCTGCTGCTTCTAACCTCCCCTAAATACAGTTCGTCCAGGGTATTGCCATAGGCGTAGTCCATCGCCTTGGCTAGCTCCACTGATGGGTGATCTCCCAGATATCCTCATTCTCGATCGAGCCAAAGCACCGCCTAGCCGGTGGGGATGTGCATGGGATAGTATCTTGGAATGCGATATCCGAAGGTGGGCATCATAAGTGTAGCGAAGTCGACGGACGGCTTCTCTTGCGGCGTCCTGGATGCCATTGGTGAAAGTCTCCCGACGCATTGGAGCGTCGAAGATATGGAAACTCGTATCTGGCGACAAGTTGGAGTAGAGAATAACCTCCACTCTCCAGCGCCCCTGCTGTCCCACAATATACTTGTATCCTTGGTATGTGGGCCTCTTCTTGAAACTTAGATGCTGCATCATCTTCCATAGAATATCCGCCCATTCTCCAGCAAAGATCCCATGGGAGATGCGGGTCGGTCTCTCGGCCATCTACAATTTTAGAAGAGACAAGAGTTTAGAAATCTTTTAACAGAGAAAGGAAAAGCAAGACTCTGGAAGACAGGTAAATAATTTGTAAATTTTTGAAAATAGTCCTTAATGGTTTTACCAATTCTACCGTGGGCCATGACCTACAGTCGATATGGCTCTGATACCACTTTTGTCGAACCCGGGAGCGAAGGATCCCGAATTCTCTGTGTTCACACACCGGTCCAGGATTTCCAGTGTACAGTCTCACAAAAAGGGATACCACAATCATATCACAAAATCGTAAATGACATTAAGTAAATAATTGTTTAATACAAAAGAGTCTGAATAATAATGTCAAATGATAAACACAGCGGAAACAATATAATAGTGGTGAGCCACACGATGCGCCACAGGCAATCGTCTGGGTCAAAAGGCCTACTCGTCCGGATCCTCACCGTCGGGTAGAAGTCTTCTCCTGAATAAGATTTATTCAGCAAGGATGAGCACAACTTCCGTGCTCGCAAGTTACACCCAATATTGAATTTAAATGCATGCATAAGGTAACAATTGAGTATGGCAGGGGTTGTTTTGCATAAACAGCATTTCCAGTTTAAGTAGACATAGTATTTTCTAAGGCAGTTTTATACTAAGACTAAAATCATATTTTAAAATGACAATATTGCAATGTGGATAACCTCCAATGTTTTAGTGAAGGATCCCCTCCTAACACTTGGCTTCCCGCCCAATTTTTCATAAGGATTAACCATCCTCAATATTTTAATAAAGCATTTAAAAACCAAAAATAATTCTAACTTTAAGTGGCCCTGCTAGCATGTCCATGACCGCGGACGCAGCTATTTGAATAGTTTTCTACTCTACAGAGTTGGTACAACTTTACCCACACGAGGTGACATGCTCGTTATGTCGGCCAATTCACGCTTCCGTGGGCTTGTGACTGAGCAATTACCATGAGGCCTTTACAATGTTCTGTCCCAATATATTCATGCCCGCTAAGGTTTCGCCCCTTTGGACTAACCGTCCTCCGGAAACCCCCTCTTGCGCCAAGTGGGAATAAAACGTCTAACCGACACCCACATAATCACATGACATAAATACACTAGAACGTCAGAAATTAGTTAGCCAAATCCTGCCCATACAGGATATGTAGTAGTACGGTTAAGGCATAGCATTAAGCGGCTCAAAGACCGGTCCTCAATTGACTTGGGCGTCATTCCTACAAACCATGGGCTTTAATCTTAACCAGATCAATCCCGTGCATAAACCTGCACCCACCATTCCGACCATTTCGCCCAAGTCCAAACCCATTTTTTATTTTATTTTGAATGAAACTCCATTTATAAACCCATGTGGTAAGACAATACCACAATACCAAGTTTGAAACAAATTTGTAGAAATTTGGTGTAAACCCTCCCAAATTCTGTAAGTGTGAACTAAGCTTGGCTAAGCATATGTTTAATTTTAGTAATATCTTGCCTATGGTATCAAGGTAGTCAGATACAACATTCAAATTGGCCATACAATAACACATGGAATTAACTATATGTAAAACAGGATATTAAAATATTTATAACAACATATGCATGCAATAAGGAATTTAAAAACTTAAAATAACTTAAAATACTGGGGGCAATATGGTCAATGGTGTAACTTGCCTTGGTCGATGTCTTGGAATTCTAAATCTTCAGATTGATCGAACTCTCCGGAGTCGTCGAAGTCTAAACGCGAAAATACGACAAATTCAATATTCAAATTCAAATAAATTCAAAAACATAGATCAAAATAACTCCAAATTAAATATTTTGGTTTAGTTAGCTAGATTATAATTTTATCTAAATTTTGCAATTTGAATCACTCAATTTGGAGTTCATATGCAAAAGTTATGAATTTTAGAAGTTTTAAACCTAAATCTGAAATTTAATTGAATTTCCCGAATTATTTTTCTACTGAAAAATCTACTTATTGCGCAATGCTGACGCCAGCAACTGAATTTCAGAATTTAAAAGAATTAAAATAAATTCTGACAAGTGGGCCCCTCGTGTCATAGACACGGTCCACAAGAACTAGGTCAATGGGTTTTTGATTTTGGAGTGGTCGATCCACGTCGCCGCATGCGTGGTGCCGACAGCGCGCTGTGGATGACACGCGTGCGCCACGCCAGCAGGGGCGGTGAGTTGGCGCCTAGGTGGCATCACCACGTCGACGGGGGCGGCGCCGGCACGGGGACCGAAGGTCGCCGGCGCTGTGCTGCGCGAGTCCGGCGAGTGCACCAGAAGGGAGAGGAGAGGTCAGCGACCATGATGCTCACCACGGCGACTGGGAAGCGTGAGGCGGTGGCCGGCGACGAAGACGAAGGCGGCGGCGAAGGTACGGTTGTCGACGATGTAGGGGTTCCGGCGATCCTCCGGTGGAATGGGTGCGCGCACCAGGATCGCGACGAGGTGGCGAAGCCGATGGAGGTGGTGGCGAGACGAGGGCGTCGACGACGGCGACGAAATCGACGGCAGAAGCTTGAAGCTTGGCGGCGACGAAAACTCAGATTCCGACGAGCTTACGGCGGGAGAGGGGGAGTGGGTGGTGGCTTCGAGTTTGGGGTGAAGAGGGGCTCCCGGTGCTCCCTTTTATAGGGGCCAGGAGGGTCTGGAGCGGCGTGGAGGAGGTGGGGGCGTGCGGCGGCGTTTTCGGCGATCGTGGCGTGCATGCGGAGAAAAAGGGGTAAACAGCGTGGAGGAGGTGGCGGAAACCGGCGCGGCTTCGTGCGCATGACGTGGGGTGTGCGGGGTGGTTGGGAGAGGCCGTTAGCGAAGCTCGTGCACGCGCGAGAATGGCGGTCGTGGGGCTGTCCGCGCGGAGACGAAGGCGAGGAAGAAGAAAAGGTATGGGCCGTTGGATTTTGATCCAATGGTCACGATCATTAGGGCGACGTGGAAGAAGGTGGGTGATGCTGGGCGTTAGATTGAGATCGCACGGCTCACATTGTTTATAACATTCGGACCGTGCGGTGGTTGTAAGAGATCCTGACCGTCGGTTCACGATCGGGCGGTGGAGATCGGAAGGGTGCGTGTGTGCGGCGCGTGCGTTGGATTAAGATCCAACGGTGGATGGGGAGGGAAGGTGCGCGGTGTGATGGCATGGGCCGGCTGGGCCGCGCGGAAACGGAGGTTTGGGCCGTTGCCTTCGGTTTCGGCCCAATGCCATTTTTGATTTTCCTTTTGCTTTTATATTTGTTTTAATTCTATTAATTCATATAAGGTTTAGAAAATAGTAAAATAGTTCCAAAAATTATGAAAAAAATTCACAGAAATTCCCATACTTATTTTGGACTTAATAAAATTATTCCCAACTTTATGTTGGCTTTTAATTTTGTAAATAAATTTGTTTTGTCTTTAAAATATTTATAAAAAGCTTTTAAAATTTCAGAAAATTCCACAAAACTTTAAATAAATTTTAATTTATACCGAATTTGAAAATTGGTCACACACTCGCCGCTTGAGTCGGCCGCCGCCGTCTCGCACCACACCGGCGCTCGGGGTCGCCGCCGGGCGTCGTCGCCGCCGGACTACTCCACCCGACGCCGTCGTCGCTCGAGGGCCACTTCACCGCGCCGCCGCTCGACGCATCGCGTCACCGCCGAGTTGCTCGCAAGATCGCACTCGCCGCCGACATCGCCGCCGCCGCTCGTCGCGGCCGCCGGGGAACCTAGTTCCCCATGCGCGCGCGAGTGTAAGCGACAGGGCCGAGTGGCCAACGACCTGTTAGCTGGTTTTTAATAGGCTTGAGAAAGGAGAAAAAAAGAAAAAAAATCATTACGTCGTTCTAACCACCGCGCCGTCCAGCGCCGCCTACCAATGGGCACCATTTCCCTCCCTCGCCACCTGGTGATCTTCAATGGTATTAATTACACCGACTTCGTGTCTCACATGAGCATCCACATGCATGGTCTTCGTCTCTGGGGCATCCTCTCTGGCGATGTTACCCGCCCGCCTTGCCCTATTCCTCTAACGGAGCCTACGCCAGTCGCACTACCCCCGACAGCCGACAAGGCTACTGCTGAGGCCGCTCGCCTTGCTAATGATTAGGCTGCCTCTGCCTACCAAGAGGCTCTGGATTCCTACAAGGATCGACTAACCGCCTACACTCAATGGTACGACGACGATGCTCGGGCTGCTGCTGTCTTCATCGCTAGTATCCAGCCTCAGTTCTCTATCTATAAACAATTTGCCACTATGGTCCACACACAGTTATCCACCCCTATTCGTGTCTTTCACGCTGACTCCGCTGGCGAGTACCTCTCTCATTACCTGTGCAGCTTCCTTGCTGAGCAGGGCACTCTCGCTCAGTTCTCTTGTCCTGATGCTCATGCTCAGAATGGTGTCGCTGAGCGCAAGCATCGTCATCTCCTTGAGACGACTCATGCACTGATGATTGCCGCCTCTATTACACCTCACTTTTGGGTCGAGGCTATTTCCACTGCCACCTATCTCGTCAACATCCAGCCTTCTTCTGCTCTTCAGGGTGCAATCCCTGTTGAGCGTCTCTGTGGTCTTCTTCCTGACTACTCTGCCCTTCGTCTGTTTAGCTGCGTTTGCTACGTTCTTCTCGCCCCTCGAGAATGCACCAAACTGACTGATTAGTCTGTTGAGTGTGTTTTGGGATACAACGCTGAGCACAAGGGCTATCGGTGCTGGGATCCTGTTGGTCGACGGATGTGGGTTTCTCGAGATGTGACTTTCGACGAGTCTCGCCCTTCTACCCACGTCCTGCCTCTCCTCCGGCTTCCTCTGTGGAGTCTCTATCCTTTTTGACCTTTCCAGATATACCTATATCTGTCTTGCCCTCGTTCACCCGTCCCATTGAGTCTCCACATGTTCCTCATGTGGCCTCTCCGCCGTTGTTGCCGCCTGCTTCGTCTCCTACGGCTCCTCAGGCTCCTCCCACTACAACACCTTCTTACCCTCTCTTCTACACTCGTCGATCTCGTATTGAGGATCTTCCAACTGAGCCATCTTCTCCTGCTACTCCTTCTTCTCCTGATGCTCCATCTTCCCCTGATGGGTCATCTTCTCCTCACTACGCTCTTCGCGATCGCTAGTCGCCGGCCCCTGCCCGTTTTGGTTTTGCTGGTGCAGCTACTCCTGAGCCTGACTCCTACCGGGATGCTGTTACTCACGCTGAGTGGCAGCATGCCATGGCCGAGGAGATTGTTTTCCTCGAGCCTACTGGTACTTAGGATCTTGTTTCTTTTCCATCTTACTCTCGTCCCATCACGTGTAAGTAGGTCTATAAGATTAAGACTCGCTCTGATGGCTCTCTTGAGCACTATAAGGCGCGTCTTGTTGCTCGTGGCTTCTAGCAGGAGCATGGTCGTGACTACGATGAGACTTTTGCTCCTGTGGGCTGTGGCCCCGCATAACCACTGTCCGCACACTTCTTTCAGTGGCGTCTGTTCGCCACTGGTCTGTTTCTCAGCTTGATGTCAAGAATGTCTTTCTTAATGGCGAGTTGCATGAGGAGGTCTACATGCATTCGCCACCTAGGTATTCTGTTTCTGAGGGCATGGTCTGTCGCCTTCGTCGCTCTCTCTATGAACAACATTTCAAAGTTTGCAATATGGGAACATCCTAACTTAGCTGTTTACTATTTTAAAAGACAGGGCTTCTGCAGAACATGCTATCAACAAACAGGATCACTGCATTAATTTTCTACAACTCAAAGATGAAGCCACAAGCCAAGCATCTAAAGCAAATCCTGACTTAATCATAACATAACTCTTATAAAGAGCTGCAGATGGGATATAATGCCAGACTTGTTCTTTTCTCCTACTTATTCCTGGAACATCACCTCTACCATCAGAGGCAGTATACAAAATCAAGCAGTCTCCAAAGATGAAACGCCCAAAGACTGTTGTTTGCTTAAAAGAAAAGGAGCCAAGACCCACCAATTCCACATAAGATGGGATTTAAATCAAATGCATCTTAACCCTCCAAAAGAGCAAGATAGGCGCCTTATCTCAAAATTATCCATGCAGATATCGGGTGTGCATTGCAATGCACTAGTTTAGAGCCTACTTACAGCCAACATACTAGCGGCATACCCATTTCCATTTGTTGATGCAGTTGGAGCAGATTGGACAACACAAGCACACTACACTATGAACTATCAAGCATAATCTCGACTCTCGAAGCCAAAGCAAACATCAAGCTGCCCACAAGTAAAGAAAACTGGCAATCCAACTACGAGATTATTTCAGCCGTGTTCTAACCAACAACGGCAGCACCCATTCTACCCAAAACCACCAAGCAAGCTCGTTCTTGCCCTTTCTTGATTTTAAGACGCAGCCTACCACAGAGACCACACAGATCATACTCCTAAATCGCTGGATTCTTGGTGTAAAATCTGGACTTGCAACAGCAGCTAGCTCAATCTAGTTCCAAATGAATGAATTAATCGCAGCTATATATATAAGGCAAAATCGGTTTGGTACCATCATGAACACAACAGTTCATTTTAATACCATTGTATTCTCCCGGTTCATTTTAATACCATCGCGCCTTCTCTCCGTACCGCAAAATGCCACACCCATGACCTCTATGTTATCTGGCCTATCTAACCCCGCTTCCTCTCTCTGTCATCACCTTTTCTTGTCACCCGCAATCCCCAAAGCTAAACCCTAGTGGAGTCAGCGCATAGCGCGTGCGGAGTCATCGACTGGGGTGAGCGGAGAAAGATTTGGAGATTTTCCTCTTGTGCTATGCCGGCGATACGGGCTGCAGGCGGTCGGCGACATCGCGTACAACGAGCACAACCCCGGTCTAGCCTACTACAAGTGCCCAAATAATCAGGGGGTATTTGATTGGAATGCCTTTTTGATTTGAATTGCCTAAAATTCCTTCCTTTGATGTTATTGTTGACGATTTTGTCAATTATTGAGTCGATTCGTTTTTATTTTGGTGCCAATCTGGGCAATTTTGGATCTGATTTGTTCCATTTTGGTCTCATGTACTTCAAAATTGGTTTTGCAACTCTGGTTTTGGTAAGAAACTGATTTCTTATGCATGATGTATGTGCAGCGGTTCTCTGCATGTAAGTTTTACATGTGGGAGAACCAATATATAGAATATTTGAAGGAGACTGGAGTTCTTGATGCCCCAAGTGCTCGGTAAGGACATGGAAGAGGACAGCTTCTAGTGCAAATGCAACCAACAAGCCATGTTGGAATAGAAGCACACACCAGAAGTGATGATGTCATTTTAGGAGACATAGTACAAGGAATTGCTCGGTTGGAGGAAAAAATAAGCAAGATTCATGGTGCCTCGGAGAGAATGAACATGATGCTTGGTATATTTGTGTGTGTGTGTGTGTGTGTGTTGCTAGCAGCCAATGTAGGCAAGTAATTGAATGAACAAGATATGGAGTAAGTTAGTTGTAATGTGGAGCATGAATGTAGTCGATTTACTTTAATGTAATCAGAATTCAATTGTTCCTACATTTGGTTATTTTTAGTCTCGAGCATCACTCTGCTGGGCACATCGCAGAAAATCTGACATAAATCTCAAAATATGACCATATGCAATCTGAGATAAACACTGACAATGCATATCTTAGATAACACTGGCAATGCATATACACATCATAGATAACTGACAGAAATCTGGGCATATGACCATATGCAATCTGAGAACACTGGCAATACATGTACACGTTGACATCACAGAAATCTAGGCATATGACCACCATATGCAATCTGACCATATGTAATATGAGATAACACTGACAATCTGAGATAAACACTGAGAATGCATATACAAGTTCACATCACAGATATGTGACAGAAATATGGGCATATGACCACCATATGCCATCTGACCATAGCAATTTGAGATAACACTAACAATCTGAGATAAACACTGACAATACATATAGGAATTCCATAGATATAGGTTCGCAAATCTGACTGATACAAGTTCAGAGCACAGAAATCACAGCAATACTGACAAGGAAATAAGCATGTTCTAGTCCATACAAACCACAACAATCTAACTTATACAAGTTCAGAACACATGACACATGACTCATAACATGCAAGTACAAAGTTTAGAGCTTTCTCTTTCTGATTCCTGGGGACGGTGCCTGTGCAGTAGCCCTTGCTTCAACTATCCTTTCTGTAGTAGACCTTCTTGGAGTTGATGCTTCTGCTGCCATCCTCCTTGTTGTAACTCTAGGGCTATTTTCAGTGCTTGGCTGCAATGTAACTTTAGGGGGGGGGCTGCTGGAGTAGTGGACTGCCATCTTGAGTACATGTAGTTCTTTTGTTCTTGCCCCTACAATCAAGATATTCATACTTCAAACTCACATGCATGCAATGAAGAATGAGAAGTGAAAAAAACAAGGGAAGGCAGATTACCTTTTTGTTCTCTTAGGGGGAGGTGCAACTTGAGAAGGATCATCTAGTGGTGTTAAACTACAACCCTTTTATGTTTTGCCCCACTGAAAGCACCTCTTACACTGATAGGTCTTTTTGCCGCCGGACTCATCCCTTGGTTTGATCTTTTTCTTCCTTGGCCTTCCTGCAGCCCTAGTTAGTTTGGGAGGTAGCATGAAGAAACCCTTGGACTTCCTTAGCCGCTGTGACTTATCACCAATTGGATCAATGTCAAACTCATATGCATCTTTGAACCTATCTATTGAGTAGTACTCATGCACGTATGTCTCCAGCTCCATCCTCTTGGAACATATGAGAGCTATGGCATGAGTGCATGGTTTCCCAGAAAGCTTCCATTGGCCACAAGTACACTCCTTTTTCAGTAGATCAACAGCATACCTCTAAGGCTTTTGGGACCTATCAAGTCCAGACATCTCAGCCTTCATGCGTCCACTTTGAGATAGAGTATACTTTACCGCTCTACTTTTCATCTTTAGCTCAAGGATGACACTAGGTAGTATGTTGCCTAGTAGTTTATCGGCCACCCTCTTCCTTGCTGAATTTTTTCCATTATCACCTATCTCAGTCTTTCTGTAAGATCAACCACTAGAAAATCCTGCACATGATGATTTGTCAAAGTGTAATAAACAAAAGAACAACGATATACGTGGTATATGTATGCATCAATTGTTGTGACATTCTCGTTGTTATGCACAAAATAATTAGGATCATAGCAGCCATAGGATGTATTTGATATATACATTGCGATACTTTCACCACATCATTCTCCTCCCATGAGAAAAATCGTCCTCGACTTTGGTAAGTACATGGACAAGATATAAGAGGGACCTACTAGATCAAGTTGTTCAAATATTGAAGAGAAAATTTTAGTTTCTTCCATGCTTCAACTCGACTACGTTGTTTACATGTATAGGAGAAACAAGTAGGCATCATATTGCGTTCTAAACAATAGGCACTTGTATTAAAATCCATCTCAAAATGATCATGATATTTCTCAAGAGATGGTTTGCAAAACATGCAAGTTTAAATCAGCAAGATTATCACGTGTAATGCATATTCGATAAACATAGAACTTGTCATCTACACCATAATATCCAATCAAATTGAACGTATATGTGTAGGCATAAGTACTAACGAGTAATTTTAAACATGAAACTTTAGCAAGATTCTCAATCACACTAGATAGCTCTCTATGAACATCGAACATGATATAGTATAAAAGATCATCAAAAGATATTTTAGTAAGAACGCCCTTATGGGTAATCAATTCCACATTATGTAAATTGAGCGCATAAATTTCAGAACATGTCATATTCAAAGGAACACTAGAGATCGAACTTGTACGCACTCTTCTTGATGAGTATGCAATTCAACACCATTCAAGTACCTTTACCATCCTCCTCGCTTGTTGTAGGTGTTGTAGATATCAAATCATCATCATGAAACCATTGGATCGCAAGCACTCTATCCCCACCGTGGTTATCTCCTCGCCTTTCACGTCCAACGGTGCGGTTGTTCAACTTTCAACTCATTTTCTTTAATATCAACTCGCACAATGTGAGAAACAACACTAGAAGTAGAAAATAAATCGTGAATTTCAGTACTAACCTCACTTTGACTATCATCTACTTCTCTCTTTTCTGGTGCATCTTTCTCACACTCAATAGAGATGCTCTCAACCTCACATATGGTGGAATCACACACTCACTCTCTTTATCATTCTCACTCAATTTGGCTATGTGGCACTCATTCTCATATGGGTTTGGATACATCCTGTCCCCAAAGATTGTGGGTCAAAGAATTGAGCAATTACCAAGAACCACAAACTCTTCATGAAGCAATGGGGCAGCACTACACTAAACATGTACCGAAGGAATGTCCCATGCTCGGCCGCCTTCACATGTGATATACTAGCGGCATTTAAACCTTTCGTGGACAAGTCAACTTGTCAAATAGAGAACGCTTGTAGTGGCGAGGTACAAAACGTGCCGAAATGCCGCTTCATCTGCTCCCACGTGATAATCGGCAATTCATGGCGCCCATACGCTACGAATAAACCGCTCCCACCAATGTGTGGCATAATCACCAAGCCACTACACGCAAGTAAGAGCTTCCTCTCATTGGTATAGTTGTGCATCCGAAATAGAGTATCAATTTCTAGCTCCCAAGTGAGATATTCTTGTACATCCGCATGCGACGAAAAATATAGGGATAGAAAATTTGGGCTTATCGTGAAAATCCTTACGATGCACGCTTGGTTGATTGAACATGGCGTGCAGCTCCAAGAAGTTGTTGTTGATGTCCGTGCGTAGTTGCGTAACCTCCTCTCCGAGGTTGTTCAATCCAATCCGACGGACCGAGCTCATCGCGCACACCATTATCACGATCATGAAGTTGCTTTTGTAGCGCCCCACACAACCGTGTATACTCCGCCCACGTAACCCGTGGATTCTCCCGATGACCGACATGGATACAACTCACAAATAGCAAACGAAATTATATCCGGGTTAGTAACAAAAAACTTGCTCTCTACGCCGCAACTCACCGCTCCCGAACACAAGACAAGCTACTGCTCCAAAGTGAATCAAGGACGGCAAATCGGCGGCCAGACAAATGAGCGACCTTAACCCGTAATGTATGAGCGTAACCAAGAGCAAGGGAGTACACAAACGGGTGTAGGTGGAGCTCGGACGGTATGTGTATATCCTATGCAATCTGATATTCAAGGTATTATAAAGCTAAGTAATGATCCAAGCTAGAGTATTTTGCCTATGTGCTGATCCAAAAGGTTTAAGCGAAGTGTATGAACGCACAAACAAAGATAAATGTGACTTAATGCAAACAAAGGAATGAGCTAGTGAGAGACAAACTGAAATTGAGATGAAAACTAGCTCGCTTTTGCACCAAGTACTATGAGAGACGCTAGCCAATTGCAAAGATATCAATGTTAGGCACAAGATTGCTCAAATAGATTAAATACACAATCTGAAATTGTGGACTAAGGAAGGTTTACTCTTCCCAATTTCGCCACCCTTTTGTTTGTTTTTTTCTCAAACCGCATGAACAAAGCTCTTCGTCCTTCGGCTATTAAGGAAACCGAAAGGAAAAAATTTGGTACTGGCATTTGGGGTTTGATCTTTTGTTTTTTTAATACCTTTTCAAGCCGTGGCTTTTTCTTGTAACCGCCGCCTTTTCCTCTTTTCTTATTGCAATGGCGAAATAGGGTTTGCTCCTCTTGATTGCACAAGTCTCACAATTCAACAACGTAAATAAACCAAAGAACAGCCCTAGTGCAATGTACAAAAGCTAGTCTCAAGGATGAAAGTATATAAGTGAAGGTCAAGAAACCCAAAGTGTTTCGGTCACTATCTCTTTTTGGGTGCTAATTGAGGAGTTCAATCAAGAATTTGGTACGGTTTATGTGAACACAACGATTAAGCAACGCAAAAGGAACACATGGATCAGCACTAAAAACAAAAACTCTAATGGATGAAAACTTAACTAAACGCACAAGAAATAACAGATTAAACTACGGTTTTGGTATTGCAATTTTCGGTTTATTGACGATAGGATAGAAAACGAATCTAACTACGGTAAAGAAATTCTCACCGAGTAAACCTAGAATCGATACCATATGATACGGGGAGGCACGATCTTCTCGGTGAGGAACCGTGGATAGTTGATGCGTAGTAGACGATGTCGCTAGCTGAACACTCGCGCCAATGCACGAACCTCAACTCTTCGAATACGCCCAAAACACACCGGGTAGTTGTTCGTCGCGAGACCACGAACGATTTAACGCCAAGTCCCCAATTCCCAATGGAACGACGGCTTGACCTTGGATTGCGAACAAAACAAATGGATCGCTAATTCTCTCTCAAAGTCCTCGCATGAACTCGTGTCGAAAGAACAAGCAATAGCTATGTTTCAATCTATGCATAAACCGGTCTACCTCTATGGTGCGCCATGGGGTTTATATAGCCTCCCACGCAAGCACAAAACTCGGATGAACAAGAATCGAGTGCTACAGAACCGAGTTCGACATCGCTCATCGCTACAAGAATCCGAGTCCACCATCGCTCACGTGAATGATATTAATGTCCTTTCTCCAATTATTGAAAGTTTCAAATGTAATGTTATTGTTTATGTAGTCGACACTTGCCATGGGTTTCTTCTCCCTTGTTGACTTCAAATTTACCTCTTGTCCACAAGTTTTTGTACTCCTTTATAAGATATTCAAATCTAGCTGGACATTTTTCAGCGATTATGTCCAAAAATAGCTGGTGCTTGTCAAGAGTATAAGCCCAGGCTGCAGGCCACATATACTTAAGTACATCGCCCTTGAACTTTCTTCTGAAATTGTTTAGTAGATGTCTAAAGCATTCTTTGTGCTTTGCACCAACAAATACTTTGTGAACAGCTGCTTCAAGGCCCTTACATGCATCTGTGTGTATAGCTAATCCATAGAGGGGTATCAATAACTCTCTTAAGATTGACCATGAACCATTCCCAATTATCTAAAGTCTCCTTATCAAATATGGCGTAGAAAACAGGATACATCCCGTTGTGCCCATCTATTTCTGTGGCTGTCGCAAATTGTCCATTGTACTTCCCAGTAAGGTGGATTGAGTCAACACCTAAGTAGGGCCTGCATCCTAGCAAGAAAGCCATCTATGCATGCTCTGAGGGCCACAAACATCCTTCTGAAGTATACCTTACCACCAACCCTCTTGCAGTCTATCTCTACAATATTACCTGGGTTCACCTTCTCCAACTCTAGCTTGAACCTCCACAACATGTCAAAGCTTTCCTCCCAGGTGCCGTGCAACTCAACCATTGCATCCTTCCTCCCTTCCCAGACCTTGTTGTATGACAAGGTCATATTGTGTTGATCTTGAAGTCTCTGTTGTAGATTCTTTGCACCAAATGATGGATCCTCCTCAATAATTCCTTGCCTCTATCTGCTATCCATGCTTTGTTGGCCATGCTTACCCGCGTCTTACTCGATGTTGCGCACGTATGATCAGACACCATGGTCATCACCTGCACATAGTAAAGAAACCATAAATAACTAGAAATAATAGGAAATCGTAAACCTGATAAAATGTGAAGCAATTATTAAACACAATTGTATATACCATGAATGTAGGACTGCCATGAATATGTTTTTGCATATATCCTCCATGGACAATTTTTAGACATGTAAATGGCCCTGAATCTTTTTTGTGTCACTATGTTGTATGTTCATCTCAAACTCCCCTTTTATTACATGCTGCCTCAAAATAAGCTTGAAAGGCATGTCTATCGGGAAAGGTGTCTCCCACCTTAATTTGAGGGTCATTTCTATCATACACAGTCTGTGGTGCAAAGCAAGCATCCATTGTGACATTGTCATCTGGAACTAAGAGAGGTTCATGGGCTAGTACATCCACATTTGCTTCACAATCATGGTGCACAGCCTCCTGCTCTAGGACCTCTGTTGTTGCCTCATTGTCTGGGACCTCTGTTGTTGCCTCATTATCTTCAGAGAAGTACCTCCACTCCTCATCCACCCAAATAGGGTCATCCTCATTGGGGTCTCTATCGAGCTGCACTTCCAACCAAGATGCTATATTATGTACCAAAGGGTGTTCTATAGGTAGTTGTAAAGGGGTGTTCTCATTCACTGTCTAACTCTGATTCTGGTGCATCTCATACACTTCTGGAATCTTTGCCACTAATGCTCTGTCATGTAGAAAGTGGCTCTCACTCACTTCTAGATTCTCTTTCACTGCTGCACTGTCATGTGAAAAGTTACTCTCATTCGCTACCTAACCCTCATTGACTTCACACTTGCCAACTGACATGAACAACTTCACTTCCTTCTGAGCACTATTCTTAAAGAAAGCCTCCATCAAAAGTGCATCACTCGCCACTCTAACCAAGTTAGTCTCCCTCCCAACATACCAAAATGTTGCCTCCTCATCACTGCCCCGAGAGTAGTACGATTCCACATACCTCAACAAATCCACAAGTGAAATCTCATCGGATCCCACATCCAATCCCAAAATTCTTCCCTTCATGTACTCTGTTCTTCCATCCTTGCATGTGAGGTAAGATTGGACGCAAAGCTCTACACTGCATATTCTCTTTGGATCCTCCTTGCAACAGTTAAAAAAAATGAAATTTTACGTTGTTGAAAAATGAGAGTCAAATGCATCTTCGTGCTATCACTGCTGTCACATTCCACGACCTAGCTGACATGTCTGCTCTCACATTCGTCTCAAATCCATACAGACCCAAATCCCTCAAGACTAATATGCATACAACAAAAAGGAAATTGAAATAAATAAAAAAGATTCTTTGCTTACCCAAGAGCAACTTCAGACGGTCCATGCTTCCTTAACCCTCCAACTACATGCTCTACACTACGCAAGAAAACTAGGGTTAGATTTACTGCCACAAATGCAAACCAAAACACCAAATTCGTAGATGGTGGTAGGAGATCTAACCTGCGGGAACTCTAGCATGTTGCTCTTCGAGGGAGATTTGTGGTTCGCAAGAGGGAGGAGGGCGCTGCCTGAGGAGGTCGAACGAACGAGAGAAGGGGAAGAAGAGGAGCAAGATACGCGAGGGGGGGGGCAGGGGAGGTGAGTGCGAACAGGGACGAACGGGGTGAGAGCCTTGACAAAACCTATTTTTGGGGGTAATTTGGTCATTTCATATGCGAGCTAATGGCAAAGCAATGAGAGATCACGGGCGTGGCATTTCACGGAATGGAGAGAAGGCGTGATGGTATTAAAATGAATTGGGAGAATGTAGTGGTATTAAAGTGAACCGTTGTGTTCACGATGGTACCAAACCAATTTTGCCTATATATAAATGTATCACTGTCGGACAGGCACGCATATAGATCACAAGAAGCTGGGAAACAAGATTCAAAAGCTACTGAACAACCGATCAAGAAGAAGGTGTAGAAAATGAGTACCCACATCTGTCAAATCCCGAATGGAAATCTGATAAATTAAGAGCAGAAGAACGCTAATGCTAAGAGAAACTAGATAGTTGGCATAATGCTTTGATGCCTTTTTCATTCCAAATATACCAGTGTTATAACAGATTACACATTTATATGTCTATAATATTTATCTATTTTGATCCGTTCTATTCTTCCTTCTTGGCATATCTAAACATTTCTATTCCGACAATCAATTCCCTCCAATAATATCACAACCACAAAGATTATGGTAGCATGGGGAAGATGACAACAATAAATAGGGAAAATCAATCCCACGTGTATATGGGACTGTACGCACTATCCACCACTCAAAGTACGTCGAGATTCATGCTCGTCCATTTTGCAAAAAAAAAAAACACTCTTTCTCTTCCTTCTCCTCTCCACCCGCTTCTCTTCCTTCCCCTCTCCTCACCTCTCTCTAACCTCTCTTCCCTCCTGGCTCCAGCAAGCCGCGTTCCCAGTAGTCCTCCGCGCTCACCGCCGTTGGCAAGCCACAGTGCCATGCCACAAGCCTCAAAGGCTCCGCCCTGCCGCGAGCCCGTGCACGCACCGACTCCACCTCCTCCTGGCACTGCGGGCCACATGCTGCCAAGCTTCGTTGTCGTCCTCTACACTGATTCGTGCCACTGAGCCTCACCACCGTCGTCCTCTGAGTCGTCGAGCCTTGCCGACGCAGTCCTCGGCCGATCACGAGCCACGCCTCTGGGCCTCGGGACCACCGAATCCAGTATCCTACGTGGCGGCACCGCTGAATCCAGCCGTCGCCAAATCCAATCGAAGCTAGGAGGAAAGACAGGAAGGAAGAGATATGAAAGGTTGTTTTTTTTTACCAAATGGATGGGCATAGAGGCATGCAGCTCCATGCGCATGTGAATCTCGAGTAGATAGGAGTGGTTTGTGAAAGTATGCCTACAAAGTGTGCGAAGTATTTCAAAACATGTTACTATACTGACAATATTTTTAGAACAATAGGACATCACAAAGGATGCCCCGGTCCCAATACTTCAAATTGAAAGAGGGAAAAAACGCTGTTAAGAATACAACACATTAAGGGTCTATTTTGGAACGATTGTGGTTTTCTGGCGGCTTCCACTGTGTTCTTTGGGTGAACGCAATTTGGTGAAGAGGTCCGTGTCCGATCGCAGCTCAAGATGTGAAATGTCTGAAATGCCCCTGATGACAGTAATAGCTTGTTTGATCCCATTTAACGCAATTAACAACATTTAACGACAACTAACGCAATTCTGACCCCTTTGGCCACTCCATGATCCGTGGCGTGGCCAAGCCATTCGGTTACGCCAAGATAACTAGTGTGATAGAACCGTGCTGCTACGCCAATGCGTGGAAGGTTCCAGAGGAGTTGCAAGTGTAAAAAAGGATCAACAAAAAACATGATAATTGCAATATACTAAAGCACCCAAAACTAGAACAATGGATTGAATCTACGGTGTCGACGTCCATGTCCTTGGTGAACTTGGTCGGGTTCACAACCCTTTTCCCTACCAGAATCGACGGTGGCCGTGATGCCGACCGTTGTCGCTGGAGGGGTCGCTTGCTCCATGGCTCGGGGTCAAGGCCAGCGCGTAGATCTGGTAGGAGGAGGGTGGCGCCGCATGGGGAGGACAAGGGGCGGTGGCGAGTGGGGAGGAGGAGGGACACCACCGGCACAAGAGGAGGTGGGGCCGATGTGGGAGGAGGAGGAGGGGCTCGGCCGTGTGGGGAGAAGGGAGGGGCGGCGTCGGCGAGGAGGAGGAGGAGGGGGGCTCGGGGGCGTGGGGGAGGAGGTTGGGGGAGGAGGGCGCCGGGGGAGGAGCAAGTGAGGGGAACTGGAAGGAGAGGAGCGTGTGGGATTGCACGGGCGGGGGGTGGGGGTGGGGGTGGAGGCAGGGTAGGGTTTGGGGGGTTTTATTCAATGGTAATCGGTGGGTAATTACACCTGAACTTTGGAGGTAATTTCGGAACAGAGGCTGAGGGAAGCCACGGAAGCTCCTCGCGGGCGGCTTCTGACTTCCGCATGTTGTAACATGAAGCCGCTTTAGAGAAAAGTGGCTGTGAAAAGTCTGTCGTTTGGGGCGGCTTCCGCTTTTCCGGTGAAAGCCAGAAGCTGAAGCCGTCCCAAACACCCCTAACTTAAACTGATGATTTAGCAACTCTGACAAACCCAAAACAGATTAACTGACGAATTCCAGCCCACCGTCCTCCACCTTCATGATGACAACGCATGTCCCCATGAACCTGGCTGGTGCCTCCATCACCGATAGGCGCGGCGCACCTAATTGGTACTCGGGATGTACCTCCTCGTGAAGTTGAAGTAGAGTGCATCTCCACAAGGAAGTTGGGCATCACGTCGGCGCACACATCGGGGTGATGAACAGAGGTGAACTCGCCCCACACGCCAGACTCCGATGAGTACACGCGGGCGGACATGACAACCCCAGTGTACACAGGGGTGGATCTATAATATTATTGCAGGGTGCACAGGACATCGGGTCCAAAAATCAATTTTTATTGGATATAATCATATATATGTAGTGTAGACACTCCTAGCCTAACATGAGGGGACACCTCAAGCCACATCCAAACCGAACGTGGCCTATCTTGCCTCAGGGACCCCCGGTCATTTTCGTTCTGGATCCGCCAATGAGTGTACAAGATGATGCCGAAGACAAAGACCACACGGAACGGGCCCTCGTGGCAGTCATCATGGTCGCAACCTTCTACAGCGGCGGCGTGAAGCACCGCCGCATTGAAGCAGTGGATGGTGTGCTCGGGCGAGGCGAAGGTTGGGGCAGGCGGCGCTACTCGTCCGTAATGGGGTCCCAGACGACGAGGTCCATGGTTCCCTCGATGTCCGGGCTTGAGGTGACAAAGAGGGCACGGCCGTGGTGGCAGTCGAGCACAAGCCAGTAGGGGAGGTCGCGGCCGGCGGGGCGAAGGGCGGAGGAGGAGACGAAGCGGGAGAGGCGTTTGGTGGAACATGCGGTAGCGGCGGCGGGGTCGCAAAGGAGGCGGCATCAGGGCTTGTAGAAGAGCGAGGCGCTGACGAGGCACGTGGGGTCGTCCGGCAGGAGGCGGAGGATGATCTCGCCGACGAGGTCGTCCATCAACGCCGGCGGTGGGCGTGGCGGCACCGTGGTTATTGCTTGTGCTCAGTGGAGGTGGCGAGGATTTGGGTGGGGAAGAGTGAGGGGCAAGGGCAATCTAGTGCATCTAAGTTTTGGTGCATCATCTTCATGAAAAATTCTGAATCCTTTTTAAAACACGAAACAAATAGTCACGAAAAATTTCTCAAAATATTTAACACCGTTAACACGAAATTAATCTATCATCTTACAAAAATTCAAATATAAATTTGATCTACACATAGAGAAACAAACAAGACAAATCCCACTGAAAATAAAATCCAAAAATAAAATAACAAAAAATGCTACTATTTACTGAAATTTGTCCTTTTTGTTTCTCCTAAAATACGATCTTATTTTTCGCAGAATTTTTTCAGGATGCTTGATTGCATCATAACTTATCTAACTATAATTTTTTATGACCATTTGACTTATCTTTTGCACCTATGTTGGCAGAGGGTGATGGGCTTGTATTTAATGTACAAATCACTCAAGATCTCTAATGAATTAGATAGAGCCTGTGTTTAACAGTTGCAGCATACAGTCTCTCATCTTATGCTGCAAAGATATATAATGGAGTGTTTTTTGGATGTTAGGAATGGGTATGTGCTCGTACTAACCAAGATTCTGAAATTCACAGAGCATCCATCGATAAAACGCGTGCAACCACTTAACCACCCGTGTCTGTCATATTTATCTGCTTTGATCCGTTCTATTCTTCCTGCTTGGCATATCTAAACATTTCTATTCCGCATTATCAATTCTCTCCAATAATATCACAACCACACAGATTATGGTAGTACGGGGAAGATGACAACAGTAAATAGGGAAAAATAAAAAAATTAATCCCACATGTATATGAGACCGTAAGCACTATCCACACTCAAAATGCGTCGAGGTTCATGTCCGTCTATTTTACAACCAAAAAAAAAATCACTAAATTTCTCTTCCTTCTCTCCACCCCGTTCTTTTCCTTCCCTCTCCTCACCTCTCTCTCTAACTTCTCTTCCCTCCTGGCTCCGGCGAGCCACACTCTCGGTAGTCCTCCGTACCGCGCTCGCCGCCGTCGGCAAGCCACAGCGCCGCGCCACAAGCCCTGGCGCCACAGCGCCGCGCCACAATCCATGAACAAGAAAGTGTAAGCCTGGCTTCTGATCCCGCTCATCAAGCTGCCGTGACAAGGTGTAAGCTGACAGTGTGGGCTTCTGATTCCTGTCATGATAGGCAAAGGAAGATTAGGAGCTTCGTTTGAGATAATAAAAAATGAAATCCAAGAAACTTTAGTGTTACATGCTGAATCAGAATGCGTAGTTGCATATGCAAATGCAAGTGTTTATGTCACTTTGTTCAAATTAATTCAAAACACTGTACTCCATACACATCTCTACGCACTAGCGCACACAAAAATGGTTCCTAGTTCAAGCTTTGAGAATAAGCTGTTCAAGAAGAATCAGTTTATTTGTTAGAGGGCATCCTCTTAACGGGATCAGCCGCAATAACTATTTGAGAACAAAGACAGTAGTACCTTGTTGCTAGGATCTGCTTGTAGTGTGCGTAGACGGCGAGGCTGTATCCGAAGAATCCAACCATGACCATCGTGATAAGCCATAGGACCAACATCCCAGCAGCATCGCCTACGACAAAGGTGAGCAAAGCGCTGAGCACACACCAAGCACCAAAATGAACGGTAACCCTGCAGAACACTGTGTCCACCGAAATAAGAGCTCCATCCAGCCAAATCAAAGCTACAAATGCGCCCCAGTAGAAGGATAGACCACACGTCTCCAGTGAGAGCTCCATCACGACAAACAGAATCCTGCGGTCGGCATCAGGGACGAGGGCCAGCCACACCATGCGCGCGAGGAACATCAGCGACGGACAGCTCTCTAGGAAGGCGATATAGCATACCCATTCCTCGCGGCGACGCTGCTTCTCCTTGCTCTCCGAGGAATGGCCTACCACGGCGCTGGCGGACCGCTCGCTCCCAACGAGCTGACGGTACTCGGCAACGGCGTACCCAAGCATCCCAGCTGCGTAGAAAGTTTCGAGGTACACGACAGCCATGCCGTTGACGGGACCGATCAAGTGGCCGATGAAGGAGGACAGCAGAGCGATGTAGGACATGCGAAAGAAGACGATGAGGACGCTCATTGTCTCTGATAAGCAGTGGATCCAAAAGAACAGGTACGAGCAAGCGAGGAGCGAGAAGGTACAGACGAGGGCCAACGGCTGATCGGCGGCGTGCCAGAGCAGCCACGGGGCGAGCACGACGTACAGAAGCGACACGAAGCCCATCCAGCCCACGACCCAGTGCGGCAGCCCGAATGTGTAGTGGATGGGGTGGTCGGGGCCCAGCAGTTCCAGCATCTGCTCGATAGACATCTCGGGCATCGCCGTCTCCGCGGAATTCTCGCCGGAGGGCTTGTCCATCTTGGCGGACCTCTCGCAGGAGGGCAGCGCGAAAGTCTTTGTTTCGCCAGAGGACGGCTTGGTCTCATCAGTGGCCTCCGCGGCCAGGAATTCGCCGGAGGGCACCACGCCCTCGATCTCACCGGAGCGATTCATCTCCGCGGAGCGAGGCCGTCCACCGACCTGCTCTTGCCAGCGACGGGCAGCGCGTGCTAGGGTTTGAGGTGGGAGTAGGCGGATGGGACGGATTTGGGCGCGAGAGGCGATCAGGCGAAGGCCGACAGCCGCCAGGAGGAACGTAGGGTTTGGGTCAGAGGGATTTCGAGAGGTTATCTTCTATCTTCTAGCTATTGACATAGGCTCTTGTTGGGCCAATTCTCGTCGTTTCCCCAGTAGTAGTGCTGGCCAAACGGGCAGTCCGGCTCGGCACGGCACGATCCATTCTAGCGTGGCTACTATTTATGTCGTGTTGGGCCGGCCCACATGCCGGGGTGACAACCCAGTCTCGATCGTCGGCCGTTTGTGTCGAGCCGGGCCGACACGAGCTTGTTCGGCCCGCTGGGCAAAGGCCGGCCCATTTAGCCCGCGTGCTCCGCTTGCCTCGTGTGCCCCGCATGCCCGGCCTGCCCCGCGCCCTGCCCGCACCCTGCCCGGCTGCCATGCGGCTTGCTCCGCCTGCCCGCCCTGCCTCGCGCCTTGCCCGGGCTGCCCCTACTGCCCACCGACACAGCCCAACCTGCCCACCGCCTGCCCGCTGCCCACCGCCCCTACCCGGCTGCCCGCCTCCTCGTATTTCCCCCTGCCACCTGCCCGCCTGCCTTGTCCACTGCGGCACTGTGTGGGGCGCGGCACTGCAGCATGGCGCATGCCCGCCTCCGCCTAGCGCATGCCTCCACGCCGGCACCGCCCCCACGTGGTCTTCTCCCTCCTCGCTCGCAACACCCCCTCCCGGTCCTTCCTCTGCGGCTCCGCGCCAACACCGCAGCGCCCAGCCCTCCTCCCTCCGCTCCGGCCACTAGCGCCACCTCGCTCTCTGCTTCGGCCCTGCGGCTCTCCCCTCCTTCTTCCTCAGCGTCGACCCTTCTTCCTCCGTGCCGACGCCGCTCCGCCCTCCTCTCCTCCCGGCCCTGCTGCCTCCCTAGCTTCCTCGACCGCCCCTCCGCATGAGGGCCAGTGGGTCGATTTGTTTCTTCATCCCGCGGTATGGGTGAGCCCTCCGGAGGAACCTACGGTGACGCATGTACACGGTTTTGCGCGAGTACTTCAGCCACACACTCTTGGTACATGCATTGGCCCCTTTTGTACTCTAGCCTGACAGGTTAGCAAGGGCGGGATAATCATTTATGGAGCAAAACAACAAGGAGTGTACAGTGAAATACTTTCGTTTGTACACATCCTATATATGTACCCCTTCGATCCACAGTATTTTTAGATCTTCAATCAACGATGCTAGGTACATATCAATATCATTCCCATGTTGCTTCGACCCTTGGATAAGTATTGACAGCAAAATATACTTCCGCTTCATACACAACCAAGAAGGAAGGTTGTACATACAGAGAGCCACGGGTCAAGTGCTATGTCGGCTGCTCATGTTACCGAAAGGATTCATTCCATCTATACTCAATCCAAACCTTATATTTCTCGGTTCCGCACCGAAGTCTGCAAACCTCCTATCGATGTTTCTCCACTGGGTGGAATCATCAGGGTGTCTTAGCTTTCCATCCTGCTTACGCTCCTCCGAGTGCTAACGCAGCAGTTTTGCCTCCTTTGGGTTCACAAAAAACCGCTTCAAACAGGGAATTACAGGAAGATACCACGCCACCTTAGCAAGAGGTCATTTCTTCACCTCGATTCCCTTGCCGTCATCTGATTGATTCTTACGCTTATATCGGGATGTGTTGCACACCGGACATACATGCATGTCTAGAGGATACAGTCGTTCGGACATGCATGTATTTTTTCTACTTTCATTCCCAACGGACAAAGAATATTCTTGGCTCTGTAGGTGGTTTTGGGCAACTTGTTTCCATCTAGAAGCATGTCCGCTAAGAGACCTAATAGCACCGTGAAACTCTTGTCGGACCAACCGTTGCTTGCCTTTAATTTCAGCAATTCAAGCACGGATGACAACCTTATGTATTCTTGCTTGCAGCCTGGGAACAAAGGCTTCTCCGAGTCCTTCATCAAGCCTCGAATTTACCAAACTCTCTCTCACTATAGTTCACTTCTGCATCGCGAAGCATCTGATCCAGATTGTCATCGTGCAGCCTAATCGACATCATCCGGCGGCATATCGTTGACTTCGTCGGCGATGTCGTAATTACTACCTTCTTGTATAATCTGTTTTTCACCATGACTGGTCCAATGTGTATACCCCTTTTGGAAACTCCTTCGAATCAAATGTGATTCGATCCGTACTTGGTTGTCAAACATATTCAGATTCTCGTAGTCAATGCATGGACATTATATATATTCCGCCCCTTATTCAACATATCCCTCTCGGCAGCTCTTGTAAAAGCACACATTCCATTAATATACTCTTCACTCACACAGTCGCGTACATCCAGCTTCGGTCCATCACACAGTTCGTGTTGAAAACCCTAGAAATAAATAAAATGGCGACCATGGTCTCCACTAGCGATTTTGGCATAAACGTCTGAAACTACTCAAATTAAAGGATGCTTATGCTCCAGTAGCTCACCTCGATCACAAGGTAGGTGTCAACGAAGTTGGCCGGGGAAGGTCCAAGGCGGCTGGTCGTCGGTGAACAGAGGCAACGGCGGTAAGCTCCTCGGTGACAGGTCTTCTCGGTGGAAATAAACTGAAACGAAGTACATGCACAGTTTTAAGGGGACATATAGGTGGGGAAATCGACCTTGGTGGGGTCGAGCACTCACCAGAGAAGAGTTGGCGTCGATGGCGGTAGCGGTGACAGCTCGGTGTGGGCGACAATAGCTGAAATGGACCACGCGATCGAGTGGGCTCAGTGAGGTGAGGCGATACTAAAACCAGGCACGGAGTGACGCCGATGGACTCACCGTAGCGCCAGAGATGGAGAAAAAGATCGTTGAGGAGTACATTGCAACGGATGATATAAGTCAGCGAGCAAAACGACGCACCGTCTGTGATGGGATAATTATCATAGACGGTTTTTGGTGAAAACCGTCTGTGACATGCAGTAATATTACAGACGGTAATTATTAAGAACCGTCTGTGAAATATCACAGACGGTTTTCAAAAAAAACTATTTGTGATATGTAGCAATATCACAGACGGTTATTATTAAGAACCGTCTGTGATATTTCACAGACGATTTTTATTATGAACCGTCTGTGATATTACCTGTTCACAGACGGTTTTTAGCGCAGCCAGTAACACAAACGGTCTCTAAATCAAAACCGTCTGTGATGTTTTGTAATATAGACGGTTTTAGTCAACCGTCTGTGATGAGACATCCAGTATTAGTTTTTTATAGTAGTGAAATAAGGAGGAGATGGTCATTTAGTAACTGGTACCACATACACGGGGTCGCTCTTGCCTCGAGCAAAAATAGCAGGCTAGACCCCGGCCCTGTGATAAGCAATTAATACAGTAACTACCAATAATGCTCTCTCATGCATGCACGTACATGGTGGGAAGAACGATAAGTACGTGCAGTGCAGCAGGTACTTAATCCGTGTGGACATGAAATAACGGGATCCAACTAATTAAGCTTCAAGTTTTGGTTGTAACGGCGGAGATCGATCCAGATGCATATGTACTCGATCACATGGTCCTTGTGGGCTGGGCGTCCTGCTGGTACGATCGAATTCACCGCGTGCAGCGAGGTAGCTAGCGTTTGGCCAGCCGGGCCGTCTCGCCCGCGTCTCCGTGGTGGTCTCGGAAGACTCTAGAACTTAGCTTGGTGTCCCATGCAACCCGGCTGGTCTCTCTCTCACAGATATTATATATACTGGTGTTAGCAAAGCACGGCAGCATTAAAGCATATGTGAATCTGGACAAATATACTGGTGTCATGTGTCTAGCTGTTGTCATGAGTCATGATTCCCACTTGACACATGACTTATGGTGGATTCCTGTGTGGTAGACTGGCAAACAAGTGCCGATGTGTAACCTTACATTTTTGTCTATAAATGTTAATGGGTATGTTGTTGCAATGTTAACGCATGGGTAACTTGTAACAGACTGGGCAGAACATTGGTGAGTTAATTCTTGTTTGCATGACAAACCTGGAAGCTTCCTTATCTCTGCTCCAAGCCTCCAACACAGCACAAGATAAGTAGAGGTAAAAGTGGAGAGAGAGAGAGAGAGAGAGGCAAGAAGCTGCAGGAGCAAAGGAAACAGCCTTTTGCTCGGACCCTGTGGACTGTAGTGTTGAATTGGATAGTATCCGGTCTGGTCCGGAGACCTATGTCGCTAGCAGACCATCCCCGGGTATACGTTACTGCGTACTAGTGGGCTACGTACGTACGTACTCCTCCGTAACAGTGAGTGAGCCGTCCCGTCTCCGCACTTGCGCGCTTTCGATCGATCAGACCCACGTCTCCGCGGCTGAACTCACCCGGCCCCTTCTTTTCATTTGTTTCTCTGCAGGGTGGCGTTCACAGCAGCCAAAGATTGGACCAAAATTTTCTTCGATTGTTTTACTACTATCACCCTGTGGTTTGATGCTCTGTATTCTGCTGTCGTCCTGCTCTTCTTCCTCTTGTTCGTCGATGACATTGCTGAAAACTTTGGTCGGATCGTCATAGAGTTCACTGGATTGGCGCTTCAGTTGGCATCTGTTTTCGGATACGTCATGCTCAAGAGCGCTCATGATGATAAATTTGACCCTGCTGAGGCTAAGAAACAGGTAAAATCCCTATCAATTTGGACTCAACTATATGTCTATATAGCCGATGAGTTAACTCTTTGAGTGCATTTTGTTGGAACCAGCGACAACCATTTGCGTGAGGGAACGATCACAGCAAGTAAGAGATATGAAAACTTTGTTAGATAATCTTTGTTTATTGCTTACCGTGTCCGAGTCCGGTTCAAGTAGAAATTGAGTCGAAGTTGTACGTGCTGTAGTTTTCGTTTCTTAGACGGAGTCCGAGTCCTTGATGTCACGGAGTTGTGCGTGTATAAAGCTGGGCCTAACCCCTTGTAACGTAACGTGAGAAAGCAATAGCAAAGTAATAGAACAGAAGAAAGAAAAGCTGCAGTGCAGCACCAAAATCAGTTTATCTGTTTTTTTTTTCTCCTGTAGCTGTTCCTACAAACTTGTTTACGAGGTTCGGCAAAGACTACGTCCCCGCAAGCCGAATCGTGTTCGTATAAGGAGTTTCTTTTTTTTCTTCTGATTAGGGTTACAAGAGGTCGGCGATATATATTTATACCTCAATTACATATTCTCGCTTTCCGGACACAGTCCCTTATGAGTCATACACAACACATTTGTTTACTAAGATTGTGAGGTTGGAGAAAGATTGGGCAACTTTCCGAACACAGTCCCTCCAAGAAAATGACTTTAGATTGGGCAACTTTGAATTACCAACCAACTAACCTCTCGCACTTGGAAGATCCTTTCGACGAGGAGGACAAATGACACAATCTTGTCTATGCCAACGGACAAGGCGCCCAGCCCAGTCGGCTTCACGGGGAGATATTCTACAGAGAATGCTAGGAAGTGATCAAGGATGACATGGTGGCAACCTTCCAGCAACTACATGGACTCAGAGTAGATGGCTTCCAACTCCTCAACTCCGCCAACATAGTCCTAATCCCCAAGAAAGGGGAGGCTCTCCGAATAGGTGATTACATTCCAAATAGCCTCATTCATAGTATGGAGAAGATTTTCTCCAAAATCCTAGCCAACAAACTAGCCCCTACCTCAAGAACCTCATCTCGCCCTACCCAAGTGCATTCAAGACAACTTCCTATATACCCAGAACATTATACGGGGACTCCACAAGAGCAAAATGTCGGCTTTATTCCTAAAAATAGACATCGCCAAAGCTTTCGATTTCCACAATTGGAGCCCGCTGGCGCGAATGGATCTCCATTCTTTTTGGCTCGGCCTCCTCCAAGACCCCCTCAATGACCTGCCTGGAAAGAGTTTTGACCACATATGAGGGGTGCGACAAGGTGATCCCCCTGTCGCCTATGCTTTCTTTCCTCACCATCGACCCACGTGCCTTCCTCCATACACAAGCTGAAAAGTTGCCGCTTCAGCACCCATCAGTTTGTCAACGACTTTGCTATATACAATTCTTCTAAATCACTCCATAATTTTTTCGGCGAATTTTCCTTAATCACCGAGTATTTTACCTCATCGGAGAGACATAGATGGATTGTACTGACAGTCTTCCGCTCCATTACCTTCCAGTCTTCATTGTGTGTCTTTTTCGATTTGTCCCCTTCAAAAGCATCGATTAACTCTTGTTGGACAAGGACATCATTCACTACACATTGTCACATGCTGAAATTTCCTCCGCCGTCAAATTTCTCCAATTGATTCCACATCGATCTTGATTTTGTGTCACCTCACGTTTTGCCAATCTTCTCACAAATCATATTAATCTTGCATTGGCTTTGATACTACTTGTTATACTTTGATACCTCTTCTTATGCCCAGCAACTCCAAGATCAGATTAGAGTCACGAGATACGGTATGAGCGTGCACGATATGAAGAACAAATTAAGTAGATGAAAATCCTGTTGAGAGAACCAAATAACGATGACGAAATAACCACGACAAGAGAGATAGATTCGGAAAAGTCGACCGAAAATTCCTTAAACAAGACCTCAACAGAGTACAAGGGATTGTCGCCCTCTCATAACACTCTCGAACCTTGTAGGACCATCGGATCCTTACTCTATACAAGAATATAGTGTTAAAGAATAATATAATCTCTAATCCACTCGTGCGTCTCTTGCTTTGGATGAATTATTTTGTGGTTTCTATTCTTCATAACCACCTCTCATGTTTTTATATAATGTTCCTAGTTCTCCTCTAAAGGGAAGTAGAAATCCTAATCCTAATAAACTTAAGATAGTAATACTTGTAGAACATGTCTCCGAGTCCTAATAGATTAGAATATGAATCACTCATGCTTAACACTAACCGGCGAGGTGACAGCTTCCCTGGGGCACAAGGCGAGATGCCAGGGATTGACCCGGCGGTGACGGAACTGTACGGCCCCGGGACGTTGCAACCAGAGCCACGACGACAGGGTTGTGGAAGGACGTGTGATCTGGTGTGTATGATTGGGTGCATCGACGATGGGAGGGAAAATTAGCTAGCACAGGATGAGATTGGGTGAGACCTGGTCTTCTTTTCTGATGAAATTTGGTCGCGGGAGAGATGTTATAGGAACTTACGTTTGTCAGCAAATAAACTGGAGGTTGGGAGTGCTCGATCACGCAGGATACATTTGTTTTGGTAGAAAACTTAGTTAAGCTCTAAACAATTTGGATCTCTCCCATCGCCTTGTGGCAAAATAATCTGGAAAACACGCCAACCAAATTTGTTCTCAATGTATCTTGTGCAATGAACGGCTAGGATTAAAATTGGTATTACCACTAAGAGAGGTAAAAAGTTGCATCGTAAAAAACTCTTTTGCTAAATAAACCAGCTCTTTGTTTGTATTATGGAAACTGATCTGCATTGTACTGTGAGAAATTTTGACAAACACCTTTCCTCCTCCTGAAGCTGAGCTTATGTTTGTTCTTTTTTTTTGTGTCAGAATATTCGTGTCTTGATCTTCTTCAAATCCTTCGGATTTGTAACGCTTCTCCAGCTTCAAGGCAAGCTCATAGTACCAGAGAGCTATTGGGGGATTGCACTATGTTTATCAATAGGTGGCATGATACTTCAGTTTCTACAATTAGCTAGTTCTATCTTCTACCGGGCGGTGAGTGAATTTTTCTCTGCATGGAGAAACATTGGTTATTGACTTTATGAGTAATTGTGTTCTTACCTTCCTCTTTTTCTGCAGAAACAGGACAACTTTGATGATGATGAAGCAAACGTAAAGAGAGTTAAACTGTCTGCTGCATTGATCAGACTTGTCACACTGTCCTATGATTGCTGGTTGTACACCGCGAGAGGCTATTGGGACTCAGCATCAATGGTACAATTGGCTGTAAGTATCGTCCAGTTTGTTGCCTCGATACTTGATCCTCTAGTACCTGCATGTAAGCATTGTATTGATTTTTTTTTTCTAGAGTTCTTCCATATACACTGAGTCGCACTACTTTCAGCAAAACCAGTAAAACACTGAAATTCAACCTCAAGTCATATTATGTACCCTACAGCCATATATACTAGCTAGGATCTAAGTTTCGTGTTAATGTTACGTGAATTGATCATATACCATAAAATTGCATAATTGTTGCTCTAGCTAGTGGGTACCGGTAGCATTGTAGCTACCAGTATTGATATGTTGTTTTGACCTATTTTTGATTGATTTATTTAGTACCCATTCATACATGTTGTTTGGTGTTAGAAATTCAAGAAAACTCAAAGAAAATCGAGAATACACAGAAGAATTTGGATTTGAACTGATGAATAGTAATTCTGAGCGGTTACCTACCGAAAACTGGCCAAATTCAATTTTGAGTTTGAATTTGTTCAAATCGTCCGATAGAAAACCGGTTACCGCCTGTAACCATGCATTGCGGTATTTTTTCCGTAACCGGTTTTTGAATCCTTGCTTGAGGTGTATGAGATATTTTGTGTTGGTATGTTTCAATCCATTGTAGCTAAACTCAAATCTATCTTCTTATGTTTCTATATGTTGAACTCAGTGCTCTTTCTGCTTATGCGCTTTCTTATGTAACGCTCGCTATATTTGCTATTTGCAGCGCATGACCGTAGTTAGCCTTGTTCTTACTTGCGCGTTAGCCCTAGCACGCTACTTGCTTGGCTCGTTACAAGGCCACAAGCTATCAATACTGCACGGAACAACTTAATCATGTGGGTTAGGGGAGATCTGATGGTAGTAGCTTTGGATGCAGCTAGGCAGAGGGCAGAGGCTAGCGGCAGGTGATTATAGCACTATGAGTTGGCAAGAATTGTGTCTGCTTGGAATCTTACAAGGGATAATGTGACTCAATATCTTTGTGACCATGCTAAATTGGCAGCAAGCCATCCTTTTTGCCTGTCAGTTGGGAGGATAGTATTATGCCTTTTCCCTTGTCAATTGAGAGGATATTACTGTGTTTTTCCCCTGTTCGTTGCGAGGATGTTATGCCATTTTTTTTTACTGTTAGTCGGGAGGATATTGTACTCATTCCACTGAGATTGCTTGACTTGTGGGTATTATCAATTACCATCTGGAATTTTGGATATCTTGTAACCGGTTAATATTCTTCTTCCATAGTTTAAGCATGGGCGATCTTATTTTTCATATTGAAGTGCTTGTGTTTTCTTGCTGTTACTTTATCATGTAGTACAATACAATACGGCAGTGGTGAAGTCGAAACTCTAAACGGGGTAAATGATTTATGTCTGTTCTCTAATTTGACTATCGCTTTTTTGAAATTTATGCTTACAGTTAGGGAAAATTCGTACTGCATATTATGAAATGGGAACGATAACACTCAAGTACTCGACTAAATTATTTTATGGTTTTAGTCAAAATTCGAACTCTTGGGTGTGCTTGAAGATTCGTGCACCGACACTTGGCTCCGCCAAATGCCCCCTTTCTTCATTTACAGATTAGAGCTGTCATGACTCATGAGGCACCCTTCTTTTTGTTATCGACGTAGGCAGCGCACGAGGCGTGGAAGGAGGTGCTGGAGAGCCGGGCGTTGTCGACGGCGATGGCGCGCCATGAGGCCACGAGGAGGATGGCGCACTGGAGTGGCTGCATGGGGGAGGGAAGAGATTAGATTATCAAGGGGCGGACACATGAGGTGGAGAATTTGATTTTACGGCTAACAGAGATCACACAGATCATACTCCTAAATCGCTGGATTCTTGGTGTAAATTCTGGACCTGCAACAGCAGCTAGCTCAATCTAGTTCGAAATGAATGAATTGATCGCAGCTATATATATAAATGTATCACTGCCGGACACACACCCATACAGATCGCAAGAAGCTGGGAAACAAGATTCAGAAGCTACTGAACAACCGATCGAGAAGAAGGCGCAGAAAATGAGTACCCACATGGCGTTTGAGGGATCCGAGCAGGTGGGTTTCGCACCTCGCGAGAAGGGGAGGAGAGCGATCTGATCCAAAGAAGCTGCTCGGGATTAGGGTAGTAGACGGGGCTTTTTATTTTTAATCTATTTTTTAAAAATATTTTAAAGATAACATCTCTTAATTTTATTTCTAATTCTGACTTTTTGTCACGCTATGACCCGTGACGTGATCAAACTATGCTCTCACGATAGCCCTCCGAACCAACACGTGTTTGTTTTTAGACTAAGTCCTGTCACGCCAAAGAGAAGTAGCGTGATAGAACTCTAAACTCGTTTACCACACCGAGGTCCATAGTATGACAACGTGTTTTTGCTACGTCACGAGTTAGAGTCAGAATTAAAAATAAAGTTAAAGAGATACTAAAAATATTTTTTAAAAAATAGGTTGAATAAAAAAAAATATAGTAGACCAGACTCGCCTAACGCGAAGATCTAGCACTAGCAGCTACTACCTCAAGGAGTTTCTATTTGGGCTGTGAGCTTTGCTCTTCGCTAGGCCCATCTAGAAGCTTACCGAGTTACCGTCCTTCTCTAGGCCCACTTGGTTTGTTTCAGGTTGGGCTGGGTTGCAACCAAGTAAAGCCTATTGGGCCGGTCCAACTTATTTTAGGTCTAATTGCAAATTCTCTCTGCGGTGCCCCTTCATCACCATTTTCTATGACATTTGAATCATTACCATCATCTAATAAACTGCTCTGACGAGAGATTCCCTCCTAAGCTTTTTCAGGTTGCTCACATGTGTTCATCATTGGGACAGTTACGAAAAGATTTGAATAAAGTTGGTGATTAAACAAGGAAAGAACAGCATCCGGCTTTTTCAAGCCACACGGGTACGTACTGTCTAAGAGAGAGCCTAAGATGGCCGATCATCTCATCGTATCAGGATTAAAAAAATTGCTGATGCGAAGGGATAAAACCTTTTATTGATATTCATTCATATATAAAAATTATTTATATAAACAACAAATAATCTTTCGTTTTCACTTTTTTTATATATAAATAAAAGCTTTTATGTACATAAAAATATGTATTATATAGCCAACTTGTGTTAATTATTATATAACGACGATAACATAGGCAACTCTAAATCTAATTAGTTGTCAAATGCCTGCCTAAATAAATGCTAAAATCTCGATCGAAAGGTGTGGTGGATTGAAGAAAATATATTGTTTGGTAGAATCATGTACAATTTTATATTCTACGATTCGATCTTAGAATACGATCCTATCGGAGCACCTCCGATCCGATTTAACATCTCGATGCTGACAACATGGCCTCACAGAAGAGGTAATTCGGGCTAAGCTTAGGTGCCTTGAGGGATCGCTCAGCTGGCGGTGACAGCGCATGCAGGCAACAGCTGTTCTTGGCTGGTGCCGTGCCCCAGGGGCTGGGATCGACCATGTCCTGTTAACCGCATTGATTAGCGCACAATCACGCCTTAAAACGCATTATCCCGTATACCATTAACATAAGCAGCAGCCGTAGTGCATGGTCTGGCAGCTTGGGGGCAACCTACGGTGCTGAAAATACTACATTCGTACGGGCATTTATTCCATCAGGACCCTTGTCAGTCTCCAAGACCTGCTCACTGTTGCAAATATTTATGCTGAAAACTAACAGATATAGTCTAGTTGGTATGTTTATTTGTCGTCCCATGACTTTTATCACAAATCGTATCCAAAATCGTTGCTAGTATATTGCAAATTGAGCAAAAATAAATCGAGAGAGAGAGAGAGGGGAGTTGATGAGATGCTGGGGGCAGCAGGGAGGCCCAGGCCCAAAGAGAATCCAGCGAAGAACGAGTTGGGCTGATGGCCGCACCACGCACAACGCCCTCGAGCGATCGGACGGCGTGTATGCCTCCACGTGGCCCATCGGACGGTCTCTGTTGCCTACTGTCGCCAGCTCGTTCCAGCCCTAGTAAGCTTTTCCATATTATTTGCCCTTTTCTTTTCATGTTTCTCTCTCTCTCTCTTTCGATCATGGACCACTGATCGCTTTAAGTTGAAGAATTGATTGTGCAGTACCGTTGTGGCTGTGGGCTGTTTTCTTGCCATTAGACCCTTGCATGAATCGGAGATGGCAGATTGGTCCGTAGCAGCGTCGATGCGAATGGGTGATTCTAATCATAACTTCAATTATCAATCTACTAATGTCACCTTGAAACCAGATGATTCATGTTTCACGAGATTTCCCTATCCACTGTCTGTTGAAACCTTCCTGATAAATTGGCTTCTTACCTCGGCTTCTTACCTATTCTAAATATCGAAATTTTGCAGAGATTCCGTGAAAGTCTCGGAAAAAAATAACAGTATACCCAAATCCCTATATACATTTTCTTTTTTATTTTTTGCGAAAAAACAAAAGTTTTAGGTCACCTTTGGAATGCGGCAATTTCACAACATTCTTGCTTAGCATCCGGACGCATACGAGAATCAAGCTTTACTTGGGTGGCTAGTGGGAGTGGTTATACACTTATACCCCTAGCCCACCCCTCAAACCCCAAGTTCGCAAACGAGGTGTCGGTGGTCCAGTCTTCCATAGACGTCGTGCGTGTACGTGTATATGGACGTCTATGTGGTGTTTCTAAAAAAAGCAGGACGCATACTATTTCCTACTATAAAATAATTGTGAAATACCTCTTCCTACGTTGGGAAAAGCATGGGTTTCGTACAACCGCTCAACACAATTCAAACGAAAGCAAGGATTTGAATGGTATTTTGCTAACAGTTTGGACTTTGGAACCAATCTTCATCTCCGTTTCTTCTTTTCAATTCCGCTTCCACCCCGACCCGCGTATAAGACCAGGCGCAAGGCGAAGGCAAACCCTTGGATCTCCTCGCTTCGCCACCACAGCCACTTCTTTCGCTGCTTCCTTTCATATCGGAGGGAAGGCTTCGGGCAGCCAGCAGCAGATTCCCCTAGATCCCCGGGTAAGAGATGAGATAAAAGGATCGAAGGACTTATCCGCGTCTTTTATTTTTGTTTTTTCCCCAATTTTTTGGTGCCAAATTTGGTCTATTAATTGCTACGAACTGCATTTGCTCTGCCAAGAACCTTCATGGCGCTCTTGGGCACGCTAGATCCGATTTGTTCCTGCAGCATTTAGAGTCCTTGGTCCAATTGCCGATTAGTTGTCTGTATAAACTGAAGAGTACTAGTATATGCTTATTTGTGTTCTAGTATATTCATCAAGAATCATAGATCAGTGATGTCCCTGAATGGTTCTTCAGTCACTTTATTCATTCTTTGATCTTTTCTAGAAGAAACCATTCTTTGATTAAGTTCAGTGTAATTTATGACATATGAATCATATGAAAAGATAAGAAAAGGATGCATAATCGGTCATCAGTTGGTTCTTAAATAATCGATTGCTATTACTCGATCCTTGCGCAATGGACGCCTGTCATATACTTTTTTGCTATATAACTTATAAATCGCAGATGCAGTACCGCTACAAAAAAAAAAAGTAGACCAAGCAAAATCATAGCGTTTCTATATTTAAGTTTTATTTGCTGAAATGTTCTCTTTTAAGAAGGGAGTTAGCATCTCTAACATTATGCTTTCGTGTGTTTCTTTCTTTTTTTGGTTCAAATTATTACTCTGTTGCTAAGTTTCAGCGTTCGTCCTTTCCTTGTATTTTGCATTAGGAATTTAGGATCTGTGGCAAATGGCTGACGGTGAGGACATCCAGCCCCTTGTATGTGACAATGGAACTGGCATGGTCAAGGTTTGTACCTCTCATCCCTATTTCTTCATAACCAGCAACCGTGTTTTTTGTGATTTAAACATACACATTATTGCAAATTGTTGACAGGCTGGTTTTGCTGGGGATGATGCACCAAGGGCTGTTTTCCCTAGTATTGTGGGGCGCCCCCGTCACACTGGTGTGATGGTCGGGATGGGGCAGAAGGATGCCTATGTTGGTGACGAGGCCCAGTCCAAGAGGGGTATCCTCACTCTGAAGTACCCGATCGAGCATGGTATTGTTAGCAATTGGGACGATATGGAAAAGATCTGGCACCACACGTTCTTCAATGAGCTCCGTGTCGCACCCGAGGAGCACCCCGTGCTGCTGACTGAAGCCCCACTCAACCCCAAGGCTAACAGGGAGAAGATGACCCAGATCATGTTTGAGACCTTCAATGTTCCCGCCATGTATGTCGCCATCCAGGCCGTGCTGTCCCTGTATGCCAGTGGACGCACAACTGGTAATGATCCATTCGCATTGTGGTCATACTTCATCAAGAGTTTTGTATTCTTTTCGTTGTAGTTGTAATTTGTTCTTCTTCTTGCAGGTATTGTGCTGGATTCTGGTGATGGTGTCAGCCACACTGTGCCAATCTATGAAGGATATGCACTTCCTCATGCCATCCTCCGGCTCGACCTTGCTGGACGTGACCTCACTGACAGCCTGATGAAGATTCTTACTGAGAGAGGTTATTCGTTCACCACCACTGCTGAACGGGAAATTGTCAGGGACATCAAGGAGAAGCTCGCATATGTGGCGCTCGACTATGAGCAGGAGTTGGAGAATGCCAAGAGCAGCTCATCTGTGGAGAAGAGCTATGAGCTGCCTGATGGGCAGGTGATCACCATTGGGGCAGAGAGGTTCCGATGCCCTGAGGTCCTCTTCCAGCCTTCTCTCATTGGTATGGAAGCACCCGGAATCCATGAGACCACATACAATTCCATCATGAAGTGTGATGTGGATATCAGGAAGGACTTGTATGGTAACATTGTGCTCAGTGGTGGCTCGACCATGTTCCCTGGTATTGCTGATCGTATGAGCAAGGAGATCACCGCCCTTGCACCAAGCAGCATGAAGATCAAGGTGGTGGCACCGCCTGAGAGGAAATACAGTGTTTGGATAGGAGGGTCCATCCTTGCCTCCCTTAGCACCTTCCAACAGGTAAACCTTACACTTTTCACTAGCTCACATAGATTATCTTCCAGCATTTTCAGTATATTTGTTTCTGCTTCTTCATATTAACAACATACTTTGATATTTATGCAACAGATGTGGATCTCAAAGGGTGAGTACGATGAGTCGGGGCCAGCAATTGTTCATCGGAAGTGTTTCTAAGCTCTGGCTTCTTCATCTTTCTTCTCTGAGTCAGTACCTTTTTGCAAGTCCTTGTCATGTAAGCTACTATGTTTGAGATTGTTGGCGTTCGACCAGGCAGTGTTGTTGGATTCATTTTATCGCACAATATTATGGACCTTCCAGACTCTTCATATGTAATATGTCCACTGGCTTCTGCTGCATCATACATGGCCTGCTCCAGCTTACTCTCATGCCAAGTTTGTTGCTAGTGGCAAAAAAGGAAGATGTACCACCTACCTAGGATCATCTATTGTAACAGTACTTGCGCAAGCCACGTTGTCATTTCTCTTGTACATTCATCTGCAAGATTTAATTCGTTTCATTGATCGCTTGGTTGACAATTTCTGCTTAGTGGTCACAAAGTTCTGATATGTTGTGATTTCTCTGAGCTTACCTTACGGATAGTCCCTGTCGATGCAGCACTGTGAAGCATTAATATGCAAACATTCTGATTGGTCGATAAATGCCCATTGTATCTTGAGCAGATGCCTGATTATCATAATGATTCTATTATTGGTTGCATTGTACTACGAATAATCAATCGCTGAAATGTTGTGCTGGTTTGTTTCCTTTGGTACTGTAAAAGGTGCCATGCTGGTGCTGCTACCGAGTACTGAGTGCATCAATTCAGGAACATGGGTTGCCCTGTGCCTGGAGAACATGGGCTGCTACTTTACCTGGCAAGGGGACCATTGCTGGTTGCAATTCTCCAATCCATGGATGTGCTCACATTGATTACACTTGGTATGCTTGTTCAGACTTTAGATGTGTAGCTCTTGTTCTTGCTGGTGCACTCCCAGTCCATTGCCTTGCAGCTATATGGAGTAGAATTCATACATAGGAAAAGGCCTGCACATCACTGTACATCAAAATCAGTTATTGCTTCTGTTTGGCCTGGCACTGGATGTATGGATGTATCGTATTATCTGAACAACAAAATAGTGAAGTGGTAACTGATTGAGAGCATCAACATCAATGGTGCAGTGCATGCTGAGAAAACAAGTGAAAGTTCCAAGGACAGAGCAACTCAATGTAAGGTGCGTCTGGTTCAGGTCATCAGGATAAAATTGCCTCGCAACTCTTTTTTTTTTAAAAAAAAGAAGACTAAATTGTATCACAACTTGGTTGAATGAGAGCATCAGCATCAGCATATTCAGTCCGGAGGTTGAATGGGCCCATTTGTCAGAGCCTGTCGATGCGCGATCCACTGGGCTGTCCGTGACCCATCCTCGAAGGCGTACTGGGCTTTTGGGCCAGTTCTTTTTGGGCCCTGATGATGTTGGGCTGAGCCATGTTTTCTATCGGGTCTAACTAACTTCCAAGCCCAGCTAGAGAGACGGGAGAGATGGGTTGGTGACTGGTGAAAAGTGAGCTCACTGCGGGGCCCACCCCAAATACCGACAAGGCTAGCCGCTGCGGCCCCGTCCGCGTGTCTGACACGCCGACCCCACACTACGTACCCCGCCTGTCAGAAAGAAGAGACAGACAGTCGGTCAGTACAAAAAGCACGCAATTTAGTTCATCCTCCTCCTGCCATTGTGTTTAACAAAACGTTTTTTAAGTCCTCGTGTTCGACACAGCCCAAGACTAGGTGGAGACGCCAGAGGGAGGGAGGGAGGGAGAGAGAGAGAGAGGGAGGTCAGTGTCGCGATTTCTCTTTCTCGCCGGATGCGCCGCGCCCCGATCGTGAGTTCTTCCCCCTGTTCTCTTTTCAGGCCTAGATGGTTTTGTTTAGGGGAGAAAGTCCATCCTTTTTCTGTTCTTGCGTCTTAGGCCAATGTGTTGTTTCTTGTGCCGTAGTGCGGAAATCTTGGATGAATTAGGGGTTTGTGTTACTCATGTTTCTTCAGAAAGTGGTCCTGTTACAGAAGTGTCTGCTCGGATTTGTTCCTGTGGCAAGAAATTTGCTTGAGGAAATTGATGATGGATAGGTAAATAAGTTCATTTCGTTCCTTTGGACCCACAAATACATCAGCTCTTTAGGTTTCTGTGTTGGATTTTTAGGGGCTATGCGAAGGAATAATTTATTCTATTCCGTGATTATCTTTTGTACAAGTGATTTGAGTACATGCTCAGTGTTTCTGGCTTGGGGATTTCTTCCTGTCGCAATCTTGGCTGCATGCTAAACTTTGTAAATTTGATGCTTCATATGTTTCTGCTATTCTAGAATTGTTATATGGATAGCTTATTTGCGATAGAAACAATGTTTCGGGGGCAGAGAAGAGGATTTCCCCTGCATATTCTCCTTTAGATGACTGTCCACTCAAGCACAGTGTTCCAGTTTGCTGTCAATAAACCCATAGCTGAAGCACGAAAAAGCTGCAATATTTGCTAGCACTAGTGATTAGTTAGTTGCTACTGCACTAATAAAACGGGTTAAGCCTGCAAATTTGATTTGTAGCTCTGATTGCTTAATTTCACGCAGTTCAGAATACTGTATTCTTTTTACTACTCCAGCGTTCGTTTGATTTGTAGCTCTGATTGTTTAATTTCACGCAGTTCAGAATACTGTATTCTTTTTAGTACTCCAGCGTTCGTTTGGTTGATTTTGCAATTATTGCCACTCCAGCCCGTGGTTGTGATATCATCAGGAAGAATGATAACCTCTATGGTACAATTTGCACAGTGCCAATGTACAATTTGATTTTGATTTAGGTGACCCTGATGAAATTGAAACTCAAACTCTAGCTATGTTGTGTGGTTCCAAACATCCCATATTTCCTTTTTCAGGTGATATCGTGATATTGATGTGAAGTCCTGTGGCTCTTCCTGGACCTTGTATATGGTATTAACAAGAAGTATAAGTGTATGGGCGATCCTTTTGGGCACATGGAAGGCAACAACCCACCCCCTGGAAATACGATGCAAGGAGCTCCTTATGGGAGTTTAGACTTACATGGTAACTCCATGCAAATGCATGCTCCAAATTCTGGAAAACAGGTCTTCAACCATTCTCAGATGCCAGGGAATTTCACAGTGCCTGTGAACCGGGTTACAGAGCCTGATAACTTGTCTGGATTTCAATTTGGAGAACATGGAAAGGCTGATCACCACCACCACCACCACCACAGTCATCACTCAAAGAACTCCATGAGTGATGATGAGGAACACGATATGACTGAGGATGCTACTGATAACCAGAGTGGCAAAGGCAAGAAGAGCTCTGCATGGCATCGGATGAAGTGGACAGATTCAATGGTTAAGCTTTTGATTACTGCAGCATCTTACACGGGGGAGGATCCTGGAGCTGATTTAGGTGGTGGGAGGAGGAACTTTACAATGATGCAGAAGAAGGGCAAATGGAAAGCAATATCAAAGGTCATGGGCGAGAGAGGCTGCCATGTGTCACCGCAGCAGTGCGAGGATAAGTTCAACGACCTCAATAAGAGATACAAAAGGCTTACGGATATCCTTGGTCGCGGTATTGCTTGCAATGTTGTGGAGAATCCGACACTTCTTGATCGCATGGATAATCTTTCCGATAAGATGAAAGATGATGCAAGGAAGATATTGAACTCTAAGCACTTGTTCTATGAGGAGATGTGTTCCTACCATAACAACAACCGTGTGAATTTGCCTGAAGATCCCGCACTTCAGCATTCACTACAGCTTGCTCTTAGATGTAAAGAGGATCACGATCCAAGGAGGGATGCAAGTGGAGATGCTGAAGAAGATGATCATACTGCAGATTCTGATTCTGAGGATAATGACGAAGAGCATCAAGCTGTTCATACCAACATGAGGGGTCCCTCCGTGAATAAAAGGATGCGTCATACGGTGGATCATGGTGATGTGGGTTTTGTCACCTCAAGCTCGAATGACGGTAGTGGGAGGTCCGATCCACATGGCACCATTTTGGATATCAACAAATTTTTTCGAGATGGAACCAACTTGGCTCTGGTGCAAAAGGACTTAGCTTCACAAGCAGCTGAGCTTCAGAAACATCGCTTGCAGATTGAAGTAAAGGAACTGGAACTCACCAAGCAACGTCTCAAGTGGGAGAGATTTAGGAAGAAGAAGGACAGGGAAATGGAAAGGATGACATTGGAGAATGAACAAATGATGCTTGAGAATAAGCGTTTGGAGCTTGAGCTAAGACACAAGGAGCTAGAGCTTGAGCTTAAGCTAAAAGGCAGTGGCCATCATGCATGATATTTATTTGTTCAACGTTCTGATTTGTAATACGGTAAGCAAGTAAATGAGCTTTCAAACTATCTTTGCTCAGAAAATGCTCAATGCTCATCATTCTGAATATCCTCTCCTTGGAGTTTTTTCTTACCAAAGTTTTTAGTTATAATGTGCTGCTAGATACGGAAGGCAAGGACTTGTACCATTTCCTATTGATATAATCTGTACTTTTTTCTTTATATTTCAAAGCTCCATAAATGTTTCACATTTTGTAGAAGACTACAAACATCAATCTCATGTTTTAGTTAACAAGCTATGTGATCCTTGAGATGCCTTTGCTGATGTACATGAAGGGTTTGCAACTTTGCATATAAGAAAAGCATCAGTTAGATCATCAACTTGTGAGTGATTGCATTAATAGTATCTGTGGTAGTGGTTGTAGTCATGTACAAGGTGTATTTGGGTGATACATCACTGAATAACAGATTAGTGATGCTGCCCTGATTGGGTATTCTTATGTGGTGTCAGTTTGGCACTTACATAGCTGGGTTTCACTAACGTTTTTTTCCTGGTTGTAATATATTGCTGTCCAGCTTATATATGAAATGGATGACTGTTCTTTCTTCTGTCTGGAGAAGTTGTAAATAGAAATTTCTACAGAACTAGTGATAGGACGTTTGTTAGCCTGACAAAAGTAGCTAGAGCTTTGACACCCTGGGCTGCCAATGCTCGTTCTATTACAAAACCCAATGTTTGATCTATTAGGGTGTAGAATACATTGTTATAGAAAGCTTACTCAATGTTTAGTATTGAATGCAGGGTGATCTCAACCTTCATATGGGAATTGGTGTTTTGTTACATATTATTTAGTTTTGCCTTTGGTAGGCTGGTTGGCCTGTGCTTTTATGATGAGCAGGTTATCAGGAGATACTACAGAGGGCAGTGTGCTCATAACCACAATTTGCTATAATTCTGAAGATGACTAACATTGATAGACCGATTGTTTGATCACAGTTTAACCACAGAAAACCGATTGTTTGATCACAGTTTAACCTCAGAAACAGGGTAGTATCAATGTTAAATTTGGTGCAGTGCCTTCCCATTTACTAATAGGGGCAAGTCCGCATGTGAACAAAACCATTCAAAATTCCACCGTTTCAAGTTTATCTGATCTGCTAGATGTGCTTACCCCATGCAGACCTTGCTTGCGTATTTGGAATTGATGTTGTGTGATAGGCTAATAGCATGGCATGGTGACAGTGTATTGAATCATTCATTTTCTTTCTTGTCTGTCGTTACACTAATTAGAATTTTTTATAGACTTGAAAATTGTTTTGTCTGAAATTCACTGTCACTCGTTGTTGTTGTTGTTATTATTATTATTATTTTACAAGGTTCTCGTCTCTTTGACTTTGAGGAGGTTTCATTCCTAACCTACCCCAACTTGCTTAGGACCAAAGGCTCTGTTGTTGTTGTTTGTCACTTGTTCTCCGATTGTTCCAGGTCTCAGATGGCTTTTGATAATTGTACTGCAAGGAGGAAGATTAGTCTTTGACAACCATTTCAATTCATAGGACTTGGTTCGGTGATCTTCTGGTTTCCCCTCTGATTTGTAACATTCCTTGTACTATTGAGCTTGGTCTGCTCTGTAGACCTGAAATGTTTCATCTTTCTTTTTTCACCAACTTTTTAGTCTAGGGGTAGGCATCGTAACCATGAACTAATGCTAGAAGTAAAGTCAGAAGGACATGCCAATCAGTGTTAATTACTGCTTTAACTCTCTGCGTGTATTCTTTGTTCTAACAATGTGAGATTGCTTATCCTGAGATGGTTTCACATTTTTCAGGAGGCAAAAAAAAAAAAGTGGTTTTTGTTCATGAAAAGCAATCGGCTGCTACCAGAAATTGATATCACTCATGACCAGTTGGACTAACTGGAAACAAAATGCATAGATTGATAAACAGAATTGTTATTGTACAGGCCACGAAAATGAATAGAAGCACTGATCAGATTGTTGGAACCCCATGTTTATTGGTGGGGTTATGACTCGAGATTGAATCCAAATTGCATAGTACAGTGCCAGCCATTACGGGAAGAGTTCAATAACAGCAGCATTTGTTGCCAAGGCGTTTAGCAATGACTGGTGTTGTTTTTTACTGTCAACTACCATGGTTTAAGTGAGATAGGCCAACCCAGTGAGTGACAGTCTTTTCTGGATGCTAAGGTCATGTTTTCGAAAGGAATTAGTAAATAAAAATGATTATTGAACTTGAGGCAACGCTTTTAGTTACAGTTTGGTCGTGCCTCAGATGCAGGGAACTGCAAATGATGAGCTGTCATATAGAGTTGAAAGCAGTTATCTCTTCTCTGGAATCCTACTGATATTGTCAGTAATTGGAGTGCCCCTTTCGCAACAGGCAAGATCATGATAAAAATATCACTTAGGATTAATTAAGATACACATTCTTGGAAACCGGTACCATAATCTCGCAGTAATCCTTTAGTATGCACTAACCAAGGAATTAGCGTTGGGAAATCCGCTAGTTACAACTCTGAAGATTCAGCACGAGACAGTTAACACTTTGCGACCACAAATCTTCATCTTCTTTTTTTGCAATTTCTCTACTTGGTCAAGAAGACTAACCATCTCATTTCCTTGCTCTGCCTTCATCCCCGTCCCATTCCCTTGGACGAGGATCTTGGCGACGCCGGCTCGATGTCGAGGCGAGCGACGCCACCGGCGAGGTGTGGCGGCGGCTGCGGCCGGGGACAGTAAAGCAATGGCTGTCGAGCGGCCGGAGGGAGGCAACCGCCCGTCGACTTAGGCTATGTTTGGTTGCTTGTACCAAGTGGTATGTATATAAATTGGTTCAAAAAAAAAGTTATTCATGTGTTCAGTTGCTTAAATAGAATCACCTCATCCTAGATGGTGTAATATAAATTTGTCGAATATTTTCTCTAAATATTGAACTATGTCATTCGCCCGAAACATTATAACCATATAGTATCATCCCATCCTATTTAACTTCATTCAACCAACCAAACACACTCTTAGCCTACATGTCAGTGGGAGGGCGTGGTCCACTGTGGAATCTTTGCGAACGGTCAGATCACAACGTGCGCCCCAGATTGATCCTAGTACAGTGGTGGAGGGATGTTTTCCATAGGATCCCCGAATTGAGTAGAATTATCTGTTAGGTCCCAAGTGAACCGTTCGATCACATATTAGCGGTACAGATCTACCTTAGTAGAGGGGCGGAGGGACGTTCTTCATAAGAGACCTTCCGTTTATTCATTCGTATTGCCATTACAAAAATGCTATGCGCACACGGATGGATTGGCCGATTTTTTTAAAATAATATTATTTTAATAAAAATTATTAAAAAAATTATCTCTTTTTTTTTTTGCAAAATTAGGCTACTAACTCCATTTGAAATGACGAAATTGCCTTGTCGCCATTCCAATTGATGACAGGGCAAATGTCACCAATGGGAATAATGATGACAGAGCAATTTCGCCATTTGAACTGACGATAGGGCCTTGTCGTCATTCCAATTAGCGATAGGACCCTGTATTTTTTAATTATTTATATGTATAGAATTCAGTCTGAAAATTTAGTAGGTTTCAGAGAATATTTTGGTAATATCTTTAAGTTTTTGCGTAATTCAAAATCCGAAATTAGAGAAGATAACGAAATATAAAGTAAAGAATGCGAGATCGGCGTGCAGTAACATAAACAGCCCCCTTCGGAGCAAAATTAAAAAAATATTTGGGTTTAGGGTTGCTATGCACGCTGTTGTCCCGATTGTATTATTCATAGAATCGATTTCTTTGAGAAAAGATTACGAAATATGTAATAGTCGAAATATTTAGAAAAATAGATTTAAATTTGAAAGACTTCATAATTTAATTATGAATTACATGGTGTACTGGGTTTGATTACATGCATTAGAAACGACAGCATACACGAAACAACAAACCGGAAAACACCTATGATACATGTACACCTTTTTTGGAATCGAAAAAAAATTGATTGCAATGAAGTTAATTAGTCCTGGGGCCCATCAGTCCCCCCGTCTCTGGATTGCCCGCGGCGACGGCCAGTCTCGAAGTTAGTCGTGTTCTTCGAGATGGGCTGGACGATCGAATGATGTTATGATAGTATAACATAGGACCGAATCAATAATTAGGATGCAAATTGAACCTAATTTACCTTTTCGATATGGAGTGCGCTCGAACGATCCATCATTCGAGCACAGTGTTCACCTAGGCGTTAGGTGGGCGGTGGGTGGCTGCAGCACCTAGGACGCCTAGACGGTCGAACATAATTACAAGCATCATCGCCTCCAACATCAGTCCAAGTAAACAGGGTGAACACAGAATAGCAAGCATTAGTCCCAACTTATGTATATATGTATAATTGTGTAAGAAGAGATGTTACATATATGTAGGTATATGTGTAATTAACTAATTATGTAAGAAGAGATGTTACCTTGGTGGCTAATTGACTACTAACTAAACAGTAACACTAGTACATCACAAATTCACAACTCACTGCACTGCTATTTGGCATTTGCTATTTGCTAGTCGCTACTAGCACTGCACAGTTGCACTCAGTCTCCACTGCACTCAGTCGCACTGCTATTTGCTAGTCGCTACTAAATACTGATATGCTTTGCCTCAATTGCGCAGTAGTAGTACTACTTACTAGCACTTCACAGTTCACACTCAACCGCGCAGTTGCGCACAAAGCCACAAGAGTAGAGAGGGCCAGAGGGAGGAGGCGGCTGACGTGGGGGCGATGTGGTTGAAGGCGCGACGGCGATAGGGAGTCATGCGACGGGAAGCCGGGAGGAGGAGCCACACGACGAGGAGTCATGCGACGGGGAGCCGGGAGGAGGAGCCACACGACGGGGAGCCAGAGAGGAGGCAGCAGCGTGTGACGGGAGCCAGAAAGGAGGCGACGGCGCGCGACGCGGAGCAGTGCAAGAGAGGAGAAATCGCCAAATCGGGTAGGGTTGTAACACCCCAGTCCAGAAGGGACCCAGAATGCTACTAACTAGACATTAACAACTGAATTTTTCGGCAGAGTCTCCTTTGAATAGATAACTATACTGAGAAAACAACAGATCTAATATGACAATATCCATTATTTCAATAGCTAATTTCATTCAACCATGCAAAACTTGATACGCAAAGGAAACAAGACATAATCAAAATATGTTAATACCACTATTACAACGATAAATAAACCATTAATCCAAATCCAGAATAATTCTCAACTAGTCTGTTTGTTTAAGAATGTTCGCAATATGATGTTCTTCCATTAGTATGAGTGGTAGTGTGTGCATCCAAACGAAACTACTTCCACCCATGCATGATGTTTCTGCCTGGAGTACCTAAAAATAAACAAATAAACAAGCGTGAGCCCAAGACTCAGCAAAGTACTGTTGGAGATATGCCCTAGAGGCAATCATATTGATGATGATATCTCATTGTATCCATGATTTAATAAATGTTCCTTGAATATTGCCTTTGTGTTGATTAACAAGTATGTGACTTGTTTGTGAAACTCTTTACTTGTATGGTTATTCTAAAGTTGTCCCTAGTCGGAGTTCATGTGAGGACACACGTGAATGATGGATTAGCACATGTATCGGTTGATGACCATGTTTCACAGGTCATAGACATGGAGATGTCAAACCAATAATGTGGACACATGTTTAGAACATGGGGTTGGACCGACCCAACATGAGACATAGTAATTATTCTTATGGTTCTCTCTACACAATGTGTACGCCTTGTCCTTAGACACGAGATTGTCGTATGTACTTGAGATGTGAATCGACCTACTTAGGGGCTATCAAACGCTACTCAAATGAATCGGTAGTTATAAAGGTAGCTTTGGGTTTGTCATGAAGCATGCTTGCGAGGCATGGTCGGTCGAGATGGGATTTGCCCCTCTCTACCGAGAGATATCTCTGGGCCTCGAGTGATCGGATCCGAAATGCATGGCCATGCTACTTAAGGTTAAGAGTTAACCTAGTAAGGGATTCGGATCACGGGATCGAGAAAGAGTGGTAAGCTTGGAGCTCGATGAATATCGTGAGGCAAAGGGATTGGCATGTACATAACGTTGTGATGGTTCGTCCGATATGATCTTTACGTATGTTTAGGAGTTGGCACGTCTTGCTAGAGGCCGCTACCAACTATTGACCAAGTATGTGTACTCGCGTCATGTCTAAACATATGTGAACCATAGGTCACACACTTATGGTGAAGCCTAATTCGGATTGGATCTAAATTAGATCGGGCATTGAGTCCTAATGGGCCTCTATTCGTAGAAGCCCATTATAAGGACGCCTATAAAAGGAGGGCAGGGCGCGGTTGAGGGTTGAGTTTTTCGTGACATCCTCAAACCACGGCGCCACCCTCCCACGCCCTAGTCGCCGCGCGATCTAGTAGTCCGGCGTGCGTCGCTTCCTCCCGTACGTGTGGATACCTTTGGAGGCGCTGCATCTGTGGCGTTGGGACGAACCGCAAGAAAGGAGCTGTACGTGGGACGCCGCGACGAGGACGAGGAAGTAGTACGACTACTCTGCCCCGACGTACTGCATCAACTGAGTACGACTACACTGCCCCGACGTGCTGCATCAACTTCCGCACCTGCGCGTCTAGTGGTAAGACCGTGATCTATAACTGCAGTGATCTTGGTTTACGGGTAGAATTTTTTAATTTGCGCTAGTGTAGCCTACCTGTTTCCCAACAGTGGTATCAGAGCGGTTGCTGTCATGTTATAGGTTCGGGTGATTTGCATATGGCGATATGTAAATCGGTATGATCGATGTGATCGATTGTATAGTTCTGGTAATGGATTGATCTGGTTTCCGTGATCATGCTGCTAAGGTCGTGAAACAACATACCCCTACCGGTCGGATTCGCCATCGGGGTAGAGCGGTGACACGTAAAACCGCCATGGAATGCGAAGATCAATATGATTGATCGAATCGAACCTAGATTAATAATCGATGTACCGTGATCATGCCGCTAAGGTCGTGAAACAACATACCCCTACGGTCGGATTCGCCATCGGGGTAGACAAAGTGACACGTAAACCGGTTGCGGCATGCGAAGATCGATACAAATTGGTCGAATCGAACGATGAGTCGATTTGTGGTAAATATGATTTGCCGATCAAAATCCTATGTAAAAATTGCATAGATTGGATCTCTGTTTTTTTACGAATTTCCTGACGCCGGAGATACTGATAGGCGCCGCCTTCGAACCCGATGGGAAACCCCTCGACCCCTATCCCAGAGATTGCGATTCTATGCATAAACTTGTTTTTGCAGGATGTATGTGACCGTATGGCCTAATGTGTATGTGATGCATGTTTGTAATATTTGCATGACTGCGTGTCGTGGATACGGCAACACTACTGGAGCCATTGTGTTGCCAAAGTATTGTATTAACGGCTGCGTGCGACTTGTGATGATTCCTAGTATCCATGTATTTTATTACTAGTGTTATGAGTAATAGCTTATAGTAGTACTCGGAGGACACATCACTTGGAGGGATGGCACACATGAACCATGGAGATGGAGATCATCATGGTGGATGATTCTATGGCGATGGAGATCACCATGAGAAAATGGGCCATCTTGAGTCACAACTGTGTGAATGTTATTCCTATTGTTTTACTCCTATGCATGTTTGAATGGTAGAAGTATAGCGATCCTCACAAAATGTTAAGTTAAACATATGCCCTCCCAATTAAACTTTGCACCATCCCATGTCTTGTAAATTGATGGTGGGTCTATAAAATTAGGGCACCATCAACTTTCCTTGACTAGATGGGTTTTGTATCTGATACTTACATGCATAAGGATTGGTGAACTTAACAAGGTTATCATAAAGGTTATGGGCCTTGGGGCATAAAGGTTGGGCGCCGGGGCATAGAGATGTCACCCAACAACAAGAGTCATATAGAGATATGATTAGCAAGGTGTTGCTTATCAAGTACCTTGTCTCCTAGCGGTGATGCAAAAGCTCACTAGTAGACTCGTTAATTGCGGATCTTGAATCGCTAAGAATCAACAGAGGATGTTGATTTTAGTGGGAGTACATTCTATTAAATTTGTTTAATACGATTTACTCTATCATGGTTTTATTTGTCTTAGTATTTTGCATTTCCTATTGTAGATCAATGGCATCTAGCAACCACGCACACCCTTTTGCTTTGCGATCGATTCTTGAGAAAGAGAAATTAAATGGAACAAACTATTCGGATCAGTCCGTAACTGAGAATTGTTCTCGTGGCGGATAAAAGGAAAACGTTCGACACCCCAATCCCGTAAGAACTCGCAAATAATGTCTGCTGCTGTTAAAAATGCCTACAAGAAAGCTTGTGATGACTCTCTTGAGATTAGTCGTCTTATGCTTGCATGCATGGAACTCGACCTTCAAAAGCGGTTTGAGGATCGGAAGCGTATGATATGATCATAGCGCTTAAGGACATGTTCCGCACACGTGCCAGACCGAACGGTTCAATGTCTCTAAGGCTTTTCGGAATGCAAGTTAATGAAGGTGCACCCGTAGGCCCACATGTGATCAAAATGGTTGGTTACAATCGGACTTTGGATAAACTTGGTTTTCCAATTGGCCAAGAGTTGGCAATCGATTTCATTTTAGCGTCTCTTCCACCTAGCTATGGGCATTTCATTTGAACTACCATATGCATGGGGCGGATAAGGGCCTTAATGAGCTTTGTGGGATGCTCAAAGCAATGAGAGAATGACATTAAGAAGTGTGCGGGGCCTAGCCATGTGATGGTGTGCGAGAACAAGTCTAGCTTCAAGAAAAGGGTAAGCCATGGCCAAAGAATAAGGGTAAGGTTAAAGATATGATCTCAAGCCAACGCCTAAGCCTAATCTTTGGACTCGAGCCGAGACAAGATGCTTCTATTGTAAAGAAATGCCACCGGAAGAGAAACGCAAGAAGTACATGGATTCCGATGAATGCAAGAAGAAGGTGGAAGTAAGACTTCCACCCATGGTACACTTGTCATAAATGTTTTAGACATTTTCTCAGATTCTCCTATTAACTCTTGGGTATTTGATACGGATCGCTTGCTCACATTTGCAACTCGATGCGAGGGCTAATAAGAAGTAGAGGAGTCGCAAGAGGTGAAGTTGATTTTCGCGTCGGAATAAAGCAAGGGTTGTTTGCGTTGACCGTCGGCACCATGCAACTTCACTTCCTTCAAGATTTATTATGGAATTGAATAATTGTTATTATGTTCCTAGTATGAGTCGAAACATTTTATCCCCTCATGTTTGATGAGAGATGGTTATTCATTTGCAAGTAAAGACAATGGTTGTTTGATCTCAAAAATGGAATGTTTATGGCTTTTGCGCCATTGTGAATGGGTTATTTATTTTAAATCTTGATGATGCGCCTATCTTTAACATAAATGCTAAAAGACTTCGACCTAATGATTTGAATCCCACCTACGTTTGGCATTGTCGTTTGGGTCACATAAGTGAAAAGCGCATGAAGAAGCTCCATGTCGATGGTCTTCTAACCGTTTGATTTTGAATCATACGAGACATGTGAAGCTTGTTTGCTTGGTAAGATGACCAAATCACCTTTCAAAGGTTCTTTTGAGAGGCGTCGGACTTGTTGGAAATCATACATACCGATGTATGTGGACCAATGAGCACGATCGCTAGAGGTGGATTTCATTACTTCATAACTTTCATCGATGATTTTAGTAGATATGGCTATGTCTACTTAATGAAGCATAAGTCCAAACTTTTGAAAAGTTCAAAGAGTTCGAATGAGGTTGAAAATCAACGTGCCAAGAAAATTAAGGCTCGCGATCCGATCGTGGTGGCGAGTATTTGAGTCATGAATTTAGCAATCATCCAAGAGTTGCGGAATTGTTCCACACTAACACCGCCCGAACGCCTCAAAGAAACGGGTATCCGAGCGGCGTGTCGGACCTTGTTGGACATGGTTCGATCGATGATGAGCCGATCAGTTTACCATTATCCTTTTGGGGTTACGCTCTAGAAACGGCAGCTTTCACACTTAATAGGGTACCGTCTAAATCCGTAGTTAAGACACCATATGAGATATGGACTGGGAAGAGTCACAGTTTGTCTTTTCTAAAGATTTGGGGATGTGAGGCGTTTGTCGCGACTCTGATCGGACAAGCTCACACCCAAGTCGGATAAATGCATTTTCGTGGGATATCCGAAGGAAACCTTTGGATATTACTTCTACAACCGACTAGAGGGCAAAGTGTTTGTCGCTCGAAGTGGTGTTTTCCTAGAGAAAGAGTTTCTCAATAGGGAGACAAGTGGAAGAACGGTGCAGCTTGAAGAAGTTCAAGATGAACCAATCGGGGAAGACTCGACGAATGATGCCCATGTGGCAGAACAAGTTGAGGAACCCATGGCAAAGGAAGCACCACCACCACGGGTCGGAAGGCTCCGCAATGCGCGAGATATATTATTGTTAGACAATGATGAGCCTACGACCTATGCGGAAGCAATGATGGACCCAGACTCTGAGAAATGGCATAGTGCCATGAGATCCGAGATAGCATCCATGGGAGACAATCAAGTTTGGAATTTGGTTGACCCGCCTGATGGTGTTAAAACCATAGAGTGCAAATGGATCTATAAAAGGAAGATTGATATGGATGGAAATGTTCATATCCATAAAGCTCGACTTGTCGCAAAAGGTTTTCGGCAAGTTCAAGGAGTTGACTACGATGAGACTTTCTCACCTGTAGCGATGCTTAAATCAATACGGATCATTCTAGCTATTGCTGCATATTTCGACTATGAGATATGGCAGATGGATGTCAAAACGGCTTTCCTTAATGGAAATTTAACCGAGGACGTGTATATGATACGACCGAGGGTTTTGTCGATCCAAACAATGCTAGAAAAGTATGCAAACTTCAAAAATCCATTTATGGATTGAAGCAAGCATCTCGGAGTTGGAACATTCGTTTTGATGAAGTGGTCAAAGGGTTTGACTTCATCAAAAACGAAGAAGAATCTTGTGTTTACAAGAAGACAAGTGGGAGCTCACTCGTATTTCTAATCTTATATGTAGATGACATATTACTGATTGGAAATGATATTCCTATGCTCGAGTCCGTTAAGACCTCACCAAAAAACAGCTTCTCAATGAAGGACTTAGGGAAGCGGCATATATTTTGGGTATTAAGATCTATAGAGATAGATCAAAAGGCTAATAGGATTAAGCCGCAGTACTTACATTGACAAAGTGTTGAAACGGTTCAACATGGAGGAGGCAAAGAAAGGGTTCTTGCCCATGTCTCATGGCATAAATCTTGGCAAGACTCAGTGTCCTTCGACAACTGATGAGCGAGATCGCATGAGTAAGATTCCATATGCTTCGGCCATTGGATCTATCATGTATGCTATGATGTGTACTCGCCCAGATGTTTCCTATGCTCTAAGTGTTACGAGCAGATACCAGGCTGATCCAGGTGAGAGTCACTGGGCAAGCGAGCTAAAAACATCCTCAAGTATTTGAGAAGAACTAAGGATGTGTTCCTAGTCTACGGAGGTGAGGAAGAGCTCGTTGTAAATGGTTACACCGATGCAAGCTTCCAAACCGACAAAGATGATTACAAATCGCAATCGGGTTTTGTGTTCCTTTTGAACGGTGGTGCGGTAAGTTGGAAGAGTTCCAAGCGGAGATCATGTCGACTCTACAACGGAGGCCGAGTACATTGCGCTTCACGCAAAGGCAAAGGAAGGTGTTTGGATAAGGAAGTTCATAATCGAACTAGGTGTGGTTCCTAGTGCGTGCGATCCTCGGATCTTTCTCGTGATAACAAGTGGGGCCATTGCGCAAGCCAAGGAGCCGAGGAATCACCAAAAGAACAAACACATATCTGCGGCGGTTTCATCTCATTCGAGAGATCCTTAATCGAGGAGATTTAAAGATATGCAAAATACACACTGATTTGAATATTTGAGATCCTTTGACGAAGCCTCTCCCATGACCTAAGCATGAGGCGCACACAAGAGCTATGGGTATTAGATATCTTCTAGATTGACTCTAGTGCAAGTGGGAGATCATGGAGATATGCCCTAGAGGCAATCATATTGATGATGATATCTCATTGTATCCATGATTTAATAAATGTTCCTTGAATATTGCCTTTGTGTTGATTAACAAGTATGTGACTTGTTTGTGAAACTCTTTACTTGTATGGTTATTCTAAAGTTGTCCCTAGTCGGAGTTCATGTGAGGACACACGTGAATGATGGATTAGCACATGTATCGGTTGATGACCATGTTTCACAGGTCATAGACATGGAGATGTCAAACCAATAATGTGGACACATGTTTAGAACATGGGGTTGGACCGACCCAACATGAGACATAGTAATTATTCTTATGGTTCTCTCTACACAATGTGTACGCCTTGTCCTTAGACACGAGATTGTCGTATGTACTTGAGATGTGAATCGACCTACTTAGGGCTATCAAACGCTACTCATGAATCGGTAGTTATAAAGGTAGCTTTGGGTTTGTCATGAAGCATGTTTGCGAGGCATGGTCGACGAGATGGGATTTGCCCTCTCTACCGAGAGAGATATCTCTGGCCCTCGAGTGATCGGATCCAAAATGCATGGCCATGCTACTTAAGGTTAAGAGTTAACCTAGTAAGGGATTCGGATCACGGATCGAGAAAGAGTGGTAAGCTTGGAGCTCGACTGAATATCGTGAGGCAAAGGGATTGGCATGTACATAACGTTGTGATGGTTCGTCCGATATGATCTTTACGTATGTTTAGGAGTTGGCACGTCTTGCTAGAGGCCGCTACCAACTATTGACCAAGTATGTGTACTCGCGTCATGTCTAAACATATGTGAACCATAGGTCACACACTTAAGGGTGAAGCCTAATTCGGATTGGATCTAAATTAGATCGGGCATTGAGTCCTAATGGGCCTCTATTCGTAGAAGCCCATTATAAGGACGCCTATAAAAGGAGGGCGGCGCTACCGGTTGAGGGTTGAGTTTTTCGTGACATCCTCAAACCCGGCCGCCACCCTCCCACGCCCTAGTCGCCGCGCGGATCTAGTAGTCCGGCGTGCGCCGCTTCTCCCGCACGTGTGGATACCTTTGGGGCGCCATCCGTGACGTTGGGACGAACCGCAAGAAAGGAGGCATGACGTGGGGCCGCGACGAGGACGCAGGAAGTAGTACGACTACTCGCCTCGACGCATCGCATCAATCGAGTACGACTACACCGCCTCGACGTCGTCGCATCAACTTCCGCACTGCGTCTAGTGGTAAGACCGTGATCTATAATCGCAGTGATCTTGGTTTACTGGGTAGAATTTTTAATTTGCGCTAGTGTAGCCTACTGTTTCCCAACAAGTACAACATAGAGGAACATTGGCATAATCATGGCAACAAACATAAACATAATCTTCTACATTAACCATAGGCCACATTCTCGAATCTCATAACCAATCATTTCATATGCACATGGATGCAAATGTTCAAATGCACATCTCATATCATATTGCATTTTATCGTGTCGCGAGTATGCATCCGTCGATGCATACTCGAGCCTATGCCCATTGGCATAGGGACCACAAGCCCACATTCTCCGAATGTGGGGACCATAAGCCCGTCCAAAGCATGACGGGGACCTGAAAGCATTGCTTGGTCACCACATGACCAAGCCTCAATGATCGAACCATGATGCATATGAATCATGTCTAATATTCATCGAAACATGCATTGTAGGAAGTAAGAACATCTATAAGTCATAATTTAACATAGACAAGCAATGCAGGTAACGAGAACATAAACAACAAAGTCATCATCATAGACATGTATTTCATTAGCAAGATCATAAATAACTCATTTCCATACTCACAACCAACAATAACGGCAACATTCATATCACACAATCAATATCATCACTCATTCATCATCTATCTACTGATTTGCACTTGCCGCAACCGTGCGAAGGTGGATGTCGAGGATAAGGTACTGCTCCCGGAGCTAAACCCACACCTGGACATACAATTGAGATATGATAAGGCTACCATATAAGTCTAATAACAAAACCATAAACACAAAATGAGCACATCGTCCACTAAACGCAATCCCCAACTCTATTGCTAGCTGTCAGTTTTCTTTTCCAGAGAACAGCCCCCTTCGAAAAATCATAACTAAATGTACAGAAATTCAAATGGAGTGATCTTGGACAATCTGAAAAGTTTATTGAATTCCCCTTCTAAACCTAGTTGGTGAGGTTCTCTGATTCGGCCCTTTACTAGCCCTACCAAACCAAACAACAGTGTATCAATTCTCGCGTCGGGTCTCTGGACAGCAACAATGAAATTATCATAACTTTCTCTACGTTCGTCCGAATTTCATGATCTTTAGTTTTCCTGAAATATGGAAGGATTATATACATTTTTCATTATGGTGAGCCCCTCTGATTTTTCCTCTAAATACACGCTTAAGTCGAAACACTAAAACCTGTCAGACCAACCACCATTCCACAGCACAGACCCCCTAAGAAAATCATAACTTTTGCTACCGAGGTCCAAATGATGTGATTCTTGTCGGCAATGAAAGGTAACGACATAAACTACAACTCTCTAGGAGATCCCAAGTTCTAATTCGGCACTTAACAATTTCTTATTTATTAAACAAGATGACTACAGATTCTCGTCAGGATTCTGGACAGTAAACACTAAAAATAACATAACTTTTAACTCGAATGTCGGAATCCGGTGTTCTTGGCGGCCACTGAAAGCTAAGAACAATATCCACACTTCTCTAGGAGACGGGATTCCCAAATTATGCTTCTAAGGATGCGAAAAATTGCTGCGCACTAAACTGGACAGAAAAACAATCTAGCAGCAAAATTAAACGATCTGCTAAATGAAATCGTAAACGCATCTAAAACCAAAAGAACAACGAAGAAACCTCTTTGTTACCCTTGAAGATCGCAGGAGGAGCTGCTGGGGAGGTGGCTCAACCAAGGAAGAGGGGAGGAGAGGCGGCGCAAGGGAGAGGGGAGGAGGAGGCGCGCGCAAGAGGAGAAGGGGAGGCGGCTAGGGTTTGGGCAAGAAAAGGGGTGCCTCCCCCTTTCCCCTTGGCCGGCCAGCCCCATGGGCCTTGGCCCAGCCCAAGCTGCCCCACTTTCTCTCTCCCCAAAACAGCCAAAATGGCTTTTCTATTAAGGTCTTTCATGAATACTTGCTAAGCACTCGACAAAACTTTCAATTTCTTTCCGGATATCACGGTCTACCCCTTAAATAGAATTCGACCCGAATTCTAACGCTTACTCACACAAGAGACGACTAGGGTTGAAAGGCTTAACAACAAAAGATACACACACAAGTAAACAATTCTGGATAGCGCTCACGCATGCGTGATTCCAGCTCCCAAGTGGCCTCCCGCTCAGATTGCTGCGACCAAAGTACCTTAACATACTTTAAGGTTTTGTTCCTCAGTAACTTTTCCGACCTTTCCAAAATCCGAACTGGCTTTGACTCAAAGGACAGGTCCTGCTCAATGGTTAACGGTTCTAGTGAAATGTGGTGTTCCGGATCTCGTAGGTACTTCCTCAACATGGAGACATGAAATACATTGTGCACACCCCTCATAGCCTCTGGGAGGTCCAGGCGGTATGCCAACTTCCCAATCCGTGCCAGGATCGAGAAAGGGCCAATGTACCTCGGGCTAAGCTTCCTTTGATTCCAAATCTCACCACACCTTTTGTGGAGACACCCTCGAGAGCACTGATCACCCACTTCAAATTCCAAATCCTCCTTCTTACATCCGCATAGCTTTTCATGCCTTTGAGTCGCTAAAAGGTTCTGCTTTCACCAAAGCCACCCGTTCTATAGTCTTTTGTACCCAATCCGGACCCAAACGGCCTTCTCTCCCATCGCTTCAAAGAAAGAGGTGACTGCATTTACGCCCATACAAAACCTCAAACGGCGCCCTTAATACTCGCATGGTAATCGTTGTTGTAAGCAAACTCGCTAGTGGTAATCGATCTTCCCAACTACCCTTCCATGACAGGACACAAGACCGCAACATATCTTCCAAAGTCTGAATAGTGCGCTCCGACTGCCCATCTGTCTGGGGATGAAATGCTGTACTAAATCGGAGCTGGGTACCCAGTGCATTTTGAAGACTCTCCCGAACTTGAGACAAACTTAGCATCCCTGTCGGATACGATGGTCTTTGGAACACCATGTAACCTCACAATTTCCCGCACATAAATGGGAGCTAAGTCACTCGCTGTGTTGGTCGTGCGAATGGGAATGAAATGCGTTGACTTGTCGAACTCCGCCCACTATCACCCATACCGCATCTTTTCCGCGGCGTTCGGGGTAATGCCACCACAAAATCCATGGTGATATCATCCCAAGGCCACTGTGGGATCTCTAATGGCTGTAATAAACCCGCGGGTCGCTTATGTTCTGCCTTCACCTGCTGACAGATACCACAAGAGGCAACATAATTAGCTACATCTACTTTCATTCTTTTCCACCAGAAATTCTGTTTTAAATCACGATACATCTTCGTCTCTCCTGGATGAACAGTGTAAGGGGTACGATGAGCCTCCCTCAATATGTCATCCTTAACCTCCGCCTTTTGTGGCACACAAAGGCGACCTTTGAACCTCAGAATGCCCGAACTATCCAAACTGAAGTCTCCCTTCTTGCCCAGATCCAACCGTTTCCTGACGCTTTGTAATAACCGGTCACTCTGTTGTGCTTCCTACACCCGGTCCGGAATAGCTGATTCCAAAATCAACTGTGCCTCGGCGTGGGCCATACCTGCATAACAAAAAGATATCCCCATGCGATCCAAATCGGCGATCAGGCAGTCCAGCGTAGCAAGCGTCGCCTTGCGACTAAGGGCATCAGCTACGACGTTGGCTTTGCCTGGATGATAGTGTATTGTGAGATCATAATCTTTAATTAGCTCTAGCCATCTACGCCTCGTGTTCAGATCCTTTGGGTAAAATATACTTCAGACTTTTATGATCGGTGTAAACGTCACAAGCTTCACCATACAGATAATGCCTCCAAAGTTTCAGGGCAAACACTACGGCGGCCAACTCTAAATCGTGGGTTGGGTAGTTCTGTTCATGTTTCTTCAACTGCCTTGATGCATATGCTAGAACCTTCCCATCCTGCATAAGGACACAACCCAACCCAACTCTCGAAGCATCAGAATAGACGGTGAAACGCTTCCCTGGTTCAGGAATAGTAAGGACCGGAGCGGTCACCAGCTTTTCCTTTAGGGTCTGGAAACAACGCTCGCAATCCTCATCCCACAAAAATTTCACATCCTTTTGTGTGAGCCGAGACAGGGGTTTGGCAATAATGGAGAAGTCCTGCACAAACCGCCGATAATACCCTGCCAATCCTAAAAAACTCCTCACTTCCTTAACATTAGTTGGTCGAACCCAATCTACCACTGTGGAAACCTTTCCCGGGTCAACTGATATTCCTTTGTCATTTATAATATGCCCCAAGAATCCCACCTCCGACATCCAAAACTCACACTTCTTCAATTTGGCATAAAACTTGTTCTCTCTTAGCGTCTCCAACACAAGCTTCAGATGATGCCCATGATCTGCTTCAGTCTTCGAGTAGATCAAAATGTCATCAATAAAGACGACAACAAAATCATCCAGATATTCATGCAACATTCTGTTCATAGTTTCCATGAAAGCAGCGGGAGCATTCGTTAGTCCAAAAGACATAACTTTAAATTCGAAATGCCCATACCTAGTGGAGAACGATGTCTTCTCAATATCCTCATCTCGGACAGGAATTTGATTGTACCCCGATTGGAGATCAATCTTTGAGAACACCTTGGCTCCTCTCAGCTGGTCAAATAAATCCTCAATGCGAGGCAAAGGATACTTATTCTTGATGGTTAGCCGTTAAGGGCACGATAGTCAATACACATACGCCACTACCATCCTTCTTCTTTGTAAATAAGACAGAGCCCCCAAGGAGAGACACTAGGCGAATGAGGTCTTTAGCCTTCAGATCATCCAACCGCTTCTTTAGTTCCTCCCGAAGGGACGTGCAAACGGTGAGGTCATTGAGACCGGTCGAGCACCGTGCACCAAATCGATCCACGAACTCCACAGGGGCGAGGTGGTGGCATCCTGCAACTCTGGAAAACATCCAAAATTCCCGCACAACCGGAATACTTTCTGCGATCCACAGATAAGATAGGTTTTTCCACCAAGGACCACAAAAATCCACTCTTTGCTATTCGACTACCAGAAACAAATCGCCAAAACACAAAGTGAATGAGTAGGAGCGCTTCCTCAAAGACTATTTCATGACCGCATGAAGCTTGCAAAGTCATCGCTTTCAAAAACAGAGATGATCGCATCGGTAGTTGTGCAACCAATCCATTCCCAATATAACATCAAAGGGCTCCATCTTCATGACCATCGATTTGCAACAAAGTCTTCCCATCTAACGTGATCACACAACCAGACAAACCGTGGAGCTAGAGAGAATTCCCAGCGAAAAGACCAAAACAGATCGAGCTATATCTCGCAAACTCGCCTTCGCCGTCTAGCGAAGTCTAACGATGCAAAGGAAAAAGTGGCTCGTAATCAAACAAAACATAGGCCTCCATGGAGTCCACGAGTAGCGTACTGTCACAACGTCGGGACGCCCTACCGACTCGGCGATCGGCATGGCATACTGGCCCGATCTTTGGGCGGCGGGGCCCAACACCACGAAGGGGTGGTGCGATGCGACGGAGAGCCTTTGTGGGCACCACACCGGAAGTGGTGCCGCGAGGCGGCGGAACCCGGTGGAGGAATCCTCCAGAGCGGGAAAGTAAGACGGTGGTGGCGCCAAGATCGAGTAGGAGCAGCTGCTAACATTTGCACTGACCCACGAGAAGAAGCAGCTGGTGGCGGTGCTTGAACTGGTTCCCATTTTATAATGCTAGCAGGATTCCGCTGACAAACAGATGCCTTGTGACCCTCCCGTCCACAATGGCGACATTGGCCGGTCCAAGCACATTCGATGCACGTGACCATTGCCACACTTGAAACAAATCATACCTTGACACAGTTGGTCGAAACATCGGTCCACCTGTTGGCTGTCTAGAGATAGCTGAAGGTGCGACTTAGTGAACTTTGACTTGAATGAAGTCTGGGGGCCTTTGAACCTCTTGGAGGTAGGTTTAAGAGACAACCCACCTCCTCCACCAAAACCCCTCTTTTGACTACTACCAACACTGCTAGAACCCACAATACCTCCAACACCTTGTGGAACCTCACCCGATTGCATCTCTATCTCCATGCCCTCGGCTTGCTCCACGGGGAACTAAAGTCACGCAGCTCTAGCGCTCCCAACACCGCCGAACTCCCGCCTAAGCCCTCTGCGGAACCTCTTAGCCTTCTCCACATCATTAGTGGCCACCGCTGGAACAAAGCGAATCAAGTTATTGAAGCCGCTACATACTCGAGATCTGATCATCTTGCCACCTTGTAGTCGTTCAAATAAACTTCCATCCTCTCCACAAAAGAATCGGATAGTACTTCTTCCCGAATCGCCCAATGAAAATCTCCTGTAGCAGGTCCTTGGGCAGGTCCTAGACGCAGACCCCTTCCCACCAAATATCGGCCCCTTCACCAAAGGCAACAACGGGCCCTTTGCTCAGTGGTCAAACCTAACGCTCCCAGATGTCTCTCAATATGACGCAACCAGTTAGCCGCGTCAACTGGCGTGCCAAGACCATCAAATGTGTCCAATCACAGAGCGTTCCATCGTGTGCGATCCATGGCACCCACAACGAGTTCCGCTGCTGAATCGCTGAGAGGAACGATGCGGTGGTGGCGCTGGGACCCTCGCACTGCTTTGGCGACTTCTTCCTCAGAACCCACCGGACTGACTTCATCGGCAATGCACTCAACATCGGTGGGGCATTGCCCGACCACGAGCGGCACCCTGCCGACCACGACCACGGCCACGACCTCTACCCCTTGCCATCTCTAAACAACACAATAACAAACAAGTAATAAGCACGACAAACAAATACAATCCAAAGCATAGGGTCAACTAAAAAACGCAACCAAAACATAGATGCAATGCAAACCCATAACCACCCTATTGTGCTTAGTGTGTCAGGTTAACAGTTTTAATTCCACGGACCTAAACCTGGCTCTGATACCAACTGTAACACCCCAGTCCAGAAGGGACACAGAATGCTACTAACTAGACATTAACAACTGAATTTTTCGGCGGAGTCTCCTTTGAATAGATAACTATACTAAGGAAACAACAGATCTAATATGACAATATCCATTATTTCAATAGCTAATTTCATTCAACCATGCAAAACTTGATACGCAAAGGAAACAAGACATAATCAAAATATGTTAATACCACTATTACAACGATAAATAAACCATTAATCCAAATCCAGAATAATTCTCAACTAGTCTGTTTGTTTAAGAATGTTCGCAATATGATGTTCTTCCATTAGTATGAGTGGTAGTGTGTGCATCCAAACGAAACTACTTCCACCCATGCATGATGTTTCTGCCTGGAGTACCTAAAAATAAACAAATAAACAAGCGTGAGCCCAAGCTCAGCAAAGTACAACATAGAGGAACATTGGCATAATCATGGCAACAAACATAAACATAATCTTCTACATTAACCATAGGCCACATTCTCGAATCTCATAACCAATCATTTCATATGCACATGGATGCAAATGTTCAAATGCACATCTCATATCATATTGCATTTTACCGGTAATGCGGAGTATGCATCCGTCGATGCATACTCGAGCCTATGCCCATTGGCATAGGGACCACAAGCCCAAATTCTCCGAATGTGGGGACCATAAGCCCGTCCAAAGCATGACGGGGACCTGAAAGCATTGCTTGGTCACCACATGACCAAGCCTCAATGATCGAACCATGATGCATATGAATCATGTCTAATATTCATCGAAACATGCATTGTAGGAAGTAAGAACATCTATAAGTCATACTTTAACATAGACAAGCAATGCAGTGCGAGAACATAAACAACTCAGTCATCATCATAGACATGTATTTCATTAGTAAGATCATAAATAACTCATTTCCATACTCAGAACCAACAATAACGGCAACATTCATATCACACAATCAATATCATCACTCATTCATCATCTATCTACTAATTTGCACTTGCCTCAACCGTGCGAAGGTGGATGTCGAGGATAAGGTACTGCTCCCGGAGCCAAACCCACACCTGGACATACAATTGAGACATGCTAAGGCTACCATATAAGTCTAATAACAAAACCATAAACACAAAATGAGCACATCGTCCACTAAACGCAATCCCCAACTCTATTGCTAGCTGTCAGTTTTCTTTTCCAGAGAACAGCCCCCTTCGAAAAATCATAACTAAATGTACAGAAATCCAAATGGAGTGATCTTGGACAATATGAAAAGGCTATTGAATTCCCCTTCTAAACCTAGTTGGTGAGGTTCTCTGATTCGGCCCTTTACTAGCCCTACCAAACCAAACAACAGTGTATCAATTCTCGCGTCGGGTCTCTGGACAGCAACAATGAAATTATCATAACTTTCTCTACGTTCGTCCGAATTTCATGATCTTTAGTTTTCCTGAAAGCTGGAAGGATTATATACATTTTTCATTATGGTGAGCCCCTCTGATTTTTCCTCTAAATACACGCTTAAGTCGAAACACTAAAACCTGTCAGACCAACCACCATTCCACAGCACAGACCCCCTAAGAAAATCATAACTTTTGCTACCGAGGTCCAAATGATGTGATTCTTGTAGGCAATGAAAGGTAACGACATAACCTACAACTCTCTAGGAGATCCCAAGTTCTAATTCGGCACTTAACAATTTCTTATTTATTAAACAAGATGACTACAGATTCTCGTCAGGATTCTGGACAGTAAACACTAAAAATAACATAACTTTTAACTCGAATGTCGGAATCCGGCGTTCTTGGCGGCCACTGAAAGCTAAGAATAATATCCACACTTCTCTAGGAGACGGGATTCCCAAATTATGCTTCTAAGGATGCAAAAAATTGCCACGCACTAAACTGGACAGAAAAACAATCTAGCAGCAAAATTAAACGATCTGCTAAATGAAATCGTAAACGCATCTAAAACCAAAAGAACAGCGAAGAAACCTCTTTGTTACCCTTGAAGATCGCAGGAGGAGCTGCCGGGGAGGTGGCTCAACCAAGGAAGAGGGGAGGAGAGGCGGCGCAAGGGAGAGGGGAGGAGGAGGGGCGGCGCAAGAGGGGAGAAGGGGGAGGGGCGGCTAGGGTTTGGGCAAGAAAAGGGGTGCCTCCCCTCCCTTTCCCCCCTTGGCCGGCCAGCCCCATGGGCCTTGGCCCAGGCCCAAGCTGCCCCCACTTTCTGTTCTCCCCCCCCAAAACAGCCAAAATGGCTTTTCTATTAAGGTCTTTCATGAATACTTGCTAAGCACTCGACAAAACTTTCAATTTCTTTCCGGGATATCACAAGGGTTTTGTGAACTTACCTTCTTTTCTGTTCTCCCTCGACCCGCCCAGCACCAACTCTCAGCGCTTGCTCCAGACCACCCAGCTTCGCCGCGCCTTGCCCGCCTAGGACCGGCGTTGACCGCTTAGGTGGGGCGAGCGCCCAGGGAAGCGCCTTTGCCCGAGTCGCGGCTGGTAGCTTGCGCCTAGCGCCTAGACGCCCGCCTAGGGGAACACTGTTCGAACAATAGAAGTAAGGTTTAAGTACACAATCAGCTATACTAAGATATGAAGGGTAAAACAGAAGGCATTGGAATCATGGTTTGGAAAGTTCAAGGACTCTTACCACAACCTACCCAGCCAACTCCAAGTCATACAGGACAGAAATCCTAACACTCATGTCGACATTCAAGATGGCACACATCCGTAGTGGGACGAGAAGATGGTACTAAAGCGAGCATTTTTCTCCTTTTATATATGCATCAATGCATTCCATCATTGCCGTCCAATCTTGTGCGTGGATGGCACATTTCTGACCGGAAAGTATAAGGGGCAGATACTTGCTGCAATAGTGACGGACGAGAATAATCATGTTCTCCCCGTGGCCTTCACATTTGTTGAAAGGAAGAACACAAACAGCTGACTGTGGTTTATGAGGAACATGAAGATTTTTGTTGTACAAGGCCGTTGTAACGTATGTATCATTCATGATCGATATGTGGCCCTATTGAGTGCAATAACCCAGCTATAACAAGACAAGAACGAGCCACTTCCGTGGGTGGATCTGCAGAGCAGGTAGTGCATGAGGTATTTAGGTGCAAACTTCTACAAACATCTACAAACAGCTCTACAATAAGGATTTGATGTACCTGTTCAAGCGCCTGTGCAACCATAACCAAAAGAGAAAGTTCGATGCACTCTGGAAGATTCTAAATGAGCGGATCGGAGCACCCAGAAGGGAGACAGCAAAAATGCCTACTACAAGCGCTGGCCAAGACCCTGAGGTATTACCACAATTACCCACAGATGGTCCTAGTGTGATGGGGAAGACGGAGTCACAGATTTCAGTGAGTTTTACGTGTTTTTAGAAGTTTCCAGAAGATTCCAAAAAAATTTCAACAAGTTTTAGATTTTAGAATAAGTTTTAGACAAAAGAGTTTCAAATAATTTCAGCATGCTTCAACAAGTTTCTTGCATGTTTCATGTTCCAAAATCAAAATTCATATATGTTTGGGCAACTTTCAAGTTTCAAAAGCAAAATCCAAGCATGTTCCAAAACAGTTTCAAGCACATATCGCAAGTTATACAGGGCTCATGGCGCACGAACTGGTTATAGACATTTGCAGTGCCTACCGAATGCTATCAATGGCACTAACCCTTTTAAGAGGAGGATAAAGTAATTAACACCGCAGCTCTTAGTCCCATATTGCCGGTTAAATCTAAGAACACTTCTTGTCCTATAAAGTTTAGGAATTTTTTTTAAAATATTATTATTTTTAAAGATATTTACAAAAATAAATAGTCGTTTAAAAAATTACAAAAATGTGTCCTTGTCGCGATTCAATCGGCGGCAGAACTCTATCGCCGATTCAATCGGCGATATACTATCGCCGATTCAATCGGCGACAGACCGCCAGATTGAATCAAGATAGGTTCTGTCGCCGCTTCAATCAGCGACATGCATGCGAACTATAAAATCCCCAAAAATCAATCTAATTCATTTTAATTCGAGAAAAAACAAGAGAGAGTTGGAGAGGAGAGAAGAAATTGCGCGAAGCCTGTCGCCGGTTCGTCGCGGTGGAGAGAGATTGATAGAGCATCAGTTTCGATCGATCATCTTGTGTTGCAGGTAAATTTTTCTGAAACTGTGTATGTTACGTCCAAACCTTGTAGGTTAGCAAACGACAATAGCGACATAGAATTGAGTAGGTTAGATACATGTAGTCGAACTCTGTAGTACATATTTTGAGTTGTGTAGCGACATAGAATTGCGACTATAGCGACATAGAATTGAGTAGGTCACATAAATTTAGTCGAACTGTGCAGTACATATTTTGAGTTGTGTAGCGACATAGAAATGCGACAATAGCGACATAGAATTGCGTAGGTCACATAAATTTACTCGAACTGTGCAGTACATATTTTGAGTTGTGTAGCAACATAGAAATGCGACAATAGCGACATAGAATTGCGTAGGTCACATAAATTTTAGTCGAACTGTGCAGTACATATTTTGAGTTGTGTAGCGACATAGAAATGCGACAATAGCGACATAGAATCGAGTAGGTTACATGAATGTAGTCGAACTGTGTAGTACATATTTTGAGTTGGACATGGAATTGCGGCAATATCGACATAGAATTGAGTATGGCGCTGGTTGACCGATGTAGTAACATAATTAATGCACGATACATCTCTGTTTTAAAATAGGAGAATTGCATGATACATTTTTGAATTGTGAGAAAAACACGGAGTAGCTGTGTAGGTCTAAAAAACAATGAGAATATTTGTGCGCGGGTATTATTTTGTTAGTACGCTGTTATTAGTTGTGTTAGTGCGCGGTCAATATCTTGTTAGTGCCGAAAACACCGTTTAACTAGAAAAGTAGCATGACATGTATTACATTTGTAAAGAAAATTCGTAGTTGCTACATAGGCTATGTAAAGATGCATGAAAAAAATATGAACTTTCTCTCTTGCTGCATTTTCAGGTATGGCAGACGCGAGTCGAGATGAGTTGCTTGACCCGATGATTGACGAGCGCCACCGTAGCCGCCAAGCGATGCGTGCTCCTCGGGAGGGCGAAGCACCGATAGAGCTTGGGGCGTTTCGGCTACGCACCCCCATCAGGGCATGGAGGCTGCACCGAGACTGGATTCCGAGGTACGTGAAGTTCTGACCTTGATGCACTCCATCGCGGTCTGTTTATGTGGCGTTGACTCATGTTTGTTCTGAATCGTTTCAACGCAGGTTGAGAGCGGCAGGCCTCCTTCCACTAGCGAGGATGGTGGAGGCGACGACGGAGGACGACCAGACCACCGTGCGGCCGTGCGCCTAGGCGGTTTTCATACGACGCCCTCCCGACGGCGGTTGACCGCCGGAGGCCGAGACCCATACGCCCATCTCCGTGCGGGAGATGACGCCGACGCCGCAGATGTGAGCTACCCGACCGGGTTGCCTGCGCGCGCCCGATGGTGGCGCACGACGCCCCGCTACGTGGCGCACGGACCTCCTAGCCGTGTTCGCGATATCCTGCGCCGCCGGCAATACAGACGTGGAGTTCAAGAACGCACGCCCACGCTGAAGTGGATCTCGCCGCCTACGTAAGTGTTTTCCTAACTATTTTTCTCATAACAATTCGTTTGTGAACCTGGCGGCGTTCGTGTCTTCTTGCGGCCGAGCGTATGGTCGCGGACACGCGCCGTCGCATTACGAGGCACCTGGAGGCCTACCGCGTGGTTGTTCGGGTGGGTGATGTTCCCGAGCTCCCACGGCGGCGGCGTGGACAAGCACTACATCCAAGACGCGCATGAGGTGGCGGTGTCTCGATCGAGCGGATCCCGCAATGACGCGTGGGGTCCGGCCGTCTTGTCGCGCGACGCATCACAAGACCGCGGCGACGCTGCGCCGCGTTGGCGTGGCGGCCCATCCTCTCGGGATGCCCGCTCCTCCGCACTGTGGTCGTTGGAGGGTTTCGGACGGACGACCACGGTGGACTTGATAACGTCGGGGCGGCTTATGCGTCGCCCCGCAGACGACTGGACCGGCCGACCATGGGCACTTTGTGGTGCCGCCGATGGGTTAGTTTCATAATCATTTATTATTTTCATTTTGCAATCATTATTTTCGTGTGCTTAGTTTGTAGTGTTATATTGCACAGGTCACCTTCACGCCGATCACCTCACAGGGCTCCTACCCGGAGTACGTTGCGATGTTCGATCAGCTGACCGATGACCGCGCATCCGACCCCGTCTGATGACGACAAGGTGATCGCGCGCGCCCCCAACGGTCTGTCGGTGCTGTGCACGCGAGACTACCTGCACTGGTACACGCGGAGTGCCTTGGTGCACGACATCTTCGTGGAGGAGTACCAGATACAGCGGTTCATGCGCCGATTCGATCACGACAGAGGTCCCAGCCCTTGGGGGGCGGTGCCGCGCACGTACATGCGTAAGTTCACTGTTGACTTTTATGTCCATACAATATGTGTTACATCGCAACCAAATATTTTTCTTGCCGTCCACAGGTACACTAGGAGGGGAGTTCGTGGCACGATGTCCTGGTCGGACAGGATGGCCCCTTGGGTGGACGGTTGGAGTGCCGCGCACGAGACCCTCGTCAAGGTTGGGGACGAGGCCTACGACCCCGAGACGTACAAGCACTACATAGAGTGGTACTCAGTTCGGACGAGGCTCCGTTGCATCCGGGTCGTGGTCGACCCTGCCGACATGTGGCCGCGACGTCGCCACGCACTACCACCCACCGGACTCGCTTTCCACCGCAGCGTCGTACTCAATATTACATATTTCATATTTAATTTGACATACTTACGTGTACAACTTGATGATTACATGCGGTGGATCTTCACCGAGGTCGCCCGGATGGTAGACTCGTGCGCAAGACATGGCAATGTCGGGGAGATCGAGGGCTCCCGCAGAGGATCGGGAGGCGCAAGACGCTGGAGTGCGGATCGCGATCGTCGCGACGCCGACCGACCCGGTGGACCGAGCAGTCCGAGGACGAGGGGTCACCGAGGTGGTAGGACACGCCTCCCGCTCCGCACGCGTGGCGCACGCGCGGCGTGGCGGGCGGGAGCACCTCCGGACATGTGGGAGGTGAGTTCGACACGCTGACATCGCTTCTTCATTTCATTTCGAACCTCATAAGTTTGTAACGACGATCTTCTATTACGGTCCTCGCCCCACCCGCACGCTGCCAGACTATGCCGCCGTCCGAGCACATCTTTGGGCCAACAGGTAAGTTTCGTTTGCTTGCGTAACGTACTTTTAGTCATTACTATGTTTGTAACCTAATTCTTCGCAGGAACGGCTTGAGAGGACGATGCATTCTCGGCCGATGATGCAGACCTATCGGCACCCATCGAGGACTTCTTCAGGGATCCGCGTGACACGCAGTTCTCTTTGGAGGCTTCACCAGACGGCACCGAAGTTTGACTCAGCGACGCGAACCCGCACGACGCAGATCACCGATGCAGAGAGCACCCACGCTACACCACCGCGGACTACTCGCGTGGGTCGGGTAGTCAGGCAGCCTGACCCTCTGACGTACTCGCTGCAGCGACGGCAGAGGCCCGGGATGACACACGGGGTGCAGCCTTAGAGGGGACGCCATTAGATTTCCCTTTATGTAATTTTTTTTCATTATGCCAACTGTTGTTATGACATCTTTTGAATATGAGTAATATGCTTGCTTTCTTTGACGATCCAACTGTTCGCAACGACGTGACAAGACGGAGCAGCCTTTAAGGACTCTGTGACCGGACGGGTCAGCTTTTCAGAACGATGGCACCAGAGTAGGCAGCTTTTCAGGACGATGTGACCACACGGCCTAGCTTTTCAGGACGATGTGACCACACGGGCTACCTTCTCAGGACGATGGCACCAGAGTAGGCAGCTTTTCAGGACGATGTGACCACACGGCCTAGCTTATCAGGACGATGGCACCAGAGTAGGCAGCTGTTCAGGACGATGTGACCATACGGGCCAGCTTTTCAGGACGATGTGACCACACGGGCTAGCTTTTCAGGACGATGTGACCTGGCGGGCCAACTTTTCAGGACGATGTGACCACACGGGCTAGCTTTTCAGGATGATGTGACTAGGCGGGCCAGCTTTTCTGGACGACTTACCAAGACGAGAGCCCCGGCAACGGCTCCGTCCGCTCTAGCTATAAATACAGCGTAACTCGTCCAACTAGTCCACAACAGCACCACCAAGTAGAAAACATAGACAAGGAGAAGGAATGGGAGAAAATCCGCAAGCTTTTGAAGGACTGGGTGTCTCCCTATGAGACCACCGCTCGCTATCATGCCACTAGTCAGGAGCCTTTCACACACCAAACTTTTCCGGAACTGGTGGATCTGAGGAAGCTGCCTCGTAGTACGCCCAACGATTCTGGGTCCAGCCGCGACCCCCTCCTATGCCTGCGGAACGCCCTCCGGAAGGACCCCCGATAGGGGTGGCACCCCTATCTTTGGTGCGGGGCGCCGCAAATGCGCCAAATCAACCGATGAGTGGACCATTGGGCGCCGCTATTGGTGTTTGCTTAAACTACGCCATTATGCGCAACAACAGGCATCCGGTAATGAAACCGTATTTCATGGTACAATGCTTTTTTTATTCCGGACAACGGGGTAACGAACTCTCTTTACCCACCGCAGTCTCCGCCACCACTATGCGACTTCCGACAGTGGATCGACGACAAGATCCACCCTACAACATGTGGTCGTTCTTTGAGACGGAAGAGTCGGGCGAGGAGCACATCGAGACCCGTGAAAGGCGCCTCAAAGAGTTGAAAGCCGAGCAGCCGAGCAAGGTAGGCGGGAGCAACGCGAGGAGCGAGGCGTGAGCATGCGAGGCGACGGAGGCCGAGAGGGAGCGAAGAGGGCCATCGCGGCGAGAGCCAAGGCGCAAGGCGAGGAGTACAACGCCGAGCTGGCCCGCAAGGGTAAATGGCCACGTTCGACTCAGTAGTTCTACCCTATTCCTCTACATGTCCCATGTATTTCAATTTCCCTAAAGGCATACGTGTACCGTCCTCGGTTCGTTGTCCCGCGTGCCATGTAATCCCCTTGTCGGATGAAATGTTGTGTGGTTATCGTTGCGTTATTTCCCCAAAGTTCTCCAACGGAGTTGTGCAGAGATTCCCGAACGCATTGTAATATCACCTGCCTTGGTACATACGAATCATTAATCCCTCAACCGTCCTCCAAAAAATCTTCCAACAATGCACAACAACAAATAGCGGGCGAACAAGTTGCATAAATTAATCCCTGTCACCAGTTGAACCGCTAGTTGTTGGTTCACCTATGTATCGCCAGTTCAACTGGCGACAGGAAGGTATCGCTGATTAAACTGGCGACAAGCCCTGACCTGTACAAAACCCTCTTGCAACCTCGAAATTCCACACAGGACTCAGTCTTACTCAACAAAAAATAGAAGAACACAACAGAGAGGAGGAGGAGAAAAGCTAGCGAAGCGCTGTTCGTCCAGTTCAAAATTTACTACGGCCGAGGGACTATTATGGAGGGTCCCGAGGGAATTGATTTGAGTTATTTCCAGTCTGCGGACGTGCCCCTACCAAGACCCGAGCAACGTACAATAGGCGCCGTGATGCGGTGGTTGTTCCACACGCCCAAGTGGACCGTGATGTCTACGATCGACATTGAGTCGCTCGCCCGGGCGGGGCGGTACGTATTGGGAGTTAGTGCAACTAAAGGGAACAAATTCATGGCGGCTGATGTACGCATGGCGAGGAGAGGGGATGGAAATGGGTCCTTCGGTTCAGCGTATGATAAACCCACTCAAAGATCGCGTCGAACAAGTAGGACTTGCGACATCGGGAAGAACTAGGTGACTCGGTGGGCGCACTAAATGGCGTAAGGGCAAGAGGTTGCGATGTCGCCGATGAAGACTACGCCGAGTTACCTCATTCGGTGAGACAGGCTAGTGGGCTTGCCGACGAGGGGAGGAGCTGAAGACCTAGTGGAAATGATGGAGCTCGAAGACCAAGACTACATGGCATTGTCCAAGATGAAGGTTACGATGACGACGATGATGCGACGGACGTGAGCGGTTCCATCCGAGTGGAACACATACCGCCGAGAACCTCGTCGTCAACGAAGGCTCCCATGTACCATAGAGTACGACCACGCCGAGGTCGGACTAGGAGCTACGTACAAATGCAAGGAGGCCGTGCAAGATGCGGTCAAATTAGGCATTGTCGGTTCGACGACATTCACCGTCGTCAAGTCTACCCCAAGATGCTACGACGTGAAGTGCGGCATAGAGGTGCCCTTGGCGCGCGCACGATTTCACCCAAGTGGGACACCTCATCGGAAGTGCTCCATAGTGGTCCTCACACATGTGTCGTCGCTGAGTCAGCGCAGTCCCACCGGAACCTGTCATCATGCTTCATTACCAATCTCATGTACGGTGAGATTGTGGATAACCTAGATTTTGAGCCACGATCTATCATTCGGGCCATTGAGGCAAGGTTCGATACACTATCGGCTATGCCAAGGCTTGGAGGGCAAAGCGAAGGCATTGGAATCAAGGTTCTGCGCGCTCGAGGATTCCTACCATAACCTCCCCGGCAACTCCGAGTCATACAAGACAGAATCCGGCACTCATGTCGACATTCAAGACGCCACGCATCCGGTGGCCTAATAAGAGGGTACTACAATGAGCATTCTTCGCGTTTGGTCCATGCATCAATGCATTCCTAACCTTTGTCGTCCAATCTTGTGTATCGATGGTACATTCACGATTGGCGGTACAAGGGCGACATCGACCGCAATAGCGACGGACGAAACAATCAAGTTCTTCCGTGGCGTTCGCTTTCGTTGAAAGCGAACACGGATAGTGGGTCGTGGTTCTGAAGAATGTGAGGATTTACATTTGCAGACCGCCCCAACGTATGCCTCATACATGACCAAGCACGCGGGCTGCTGCGTGCAATAACACAAACTTCTGGCGAGAGAAACGCTCCACTTCCATGGCCGGATCTACAGAGCGGTGGTGCATGAGGCACTTGGGTGCAAACTTCTATAGCGATTCGCAACAAGGACTTGATGAACATGTTCAAGCGCTTGCAACCGTAACCAGCGGCGTAAGTTCGACACACTGAAGATTCTCGACGGCCGGACCCAAACCCACGAAGGGAGGCATCGACAAGGGCCGCCCAAGCGCCGACCGTGCCCCCAAGCATTACCACGGCTACCCACGCACGCTCCTAGTGTCACGAGGAAGACAGGGGCACAGGTCAAATGCTTCTCAGACTGTGTTGAGCACGAGCCTAAGGAGAAGTGGTCGTTGCTGCATGACAGGGGTGGTGCTCGATATGGTATCATGACAACCAACCTAGCTGAGGTCTACAACTAGGTCATGCGCGGCGCCAGGTGCCTCCCTTTGGTTGGTATTGTGGAGGCAATTCTCCGTGGTACCACAAACTACTTTGTTAACAGATGCAGCAATACGTCGCTCACCATGGCAAATAACAGAGTACTCTACTCCGCCATGATCACCGCATACATGGAGGAGAAGAGCAAGAAGGGTGAGATGCACCGGGCATTCAAGATGGGCACGAGGGAGCTTCGCTTCGAGATAATGTGCAGGGATAAAGGGCGTCGCGGGACTAACCGCGATAGGATCACCCATGAGTGCACGCTACACCGCGATAGTTGCGTATGCACTTGTAACAAGCCCCTTCTTCTGCATAGGCCCTGCTCCCATGTCATGGTCACTGCTCGACGGTGGCGCAAAGATCCTGTCCATACTCTCTCACTATTTCACCAAGGAGGCGGTGATGCAAACATGGAGTGGAGAGATGTATGGTTACGCCGTTGTTGGCCATCTCACCGCCATCCATCCCGGGAGCAACTAATGCGGGCGCGGACATTGGTAGGCTCAAGGAAAGGTTGGCGGCGGCAGTGCGACGCGCATCGGGAACGATATGGACGAGGCGGCGGGGACGTCGCCGAAGAAGTGCTCCATTTGCGAGGAGTCCGCACACCTTCAAGACATGCCCCACGCGAAATACTCAGGACCAAGGAGATATCGGCATTCCGGACGTCACCACGGGGACCTCATCCGGTGCCCCGACTAGAGGCAGTCCACATGGGAGACGTTGACGTCGCGACCACGACAAAAATATTATTATCAATGTTGTCAATTATCATTTTAGTTAAGTGTTATGACGTTCTTCTTCAAGTTCTGTAATATCAGAGTGTATGAATTCCCGAGCGAATGGCAATATCACTTATCTTCCTTTTTACGAATCGTTCATACCTCAAACGTCCTCGCAAAATTCTTCGAAAATTAACCGTAGTAGAACAACATACGATGATGATAAAATGTTATTACGAGTCTAACAGATTTCGTACCGTTTAAAATTTATGAAAATCACAAACTGCCTAAGTGAAATAGGAAAAATCAAGAGGGAAAATCAAGAAGTGGCTAGGGTTGAGGAACTGACGATTCATTCCTGTCGCCAGTTGAACTGGCGATTCATTCCTGTCGCCAGTTCAACTGGCGATAAATACCTCAATCGGCGAGCAGCGGGGGCGAGTCCCTATCGCCGATTGAATCAAGCGACAGAGATACATTTTTGTAATTTTTTTAATCGATTATTTATTTTTGTAAATATCTTTAAAAATAATATTATTTAAAAAAATTCTAAAGTTTAGGATAGAAAAATCACAATCCACGAAGATGCAGTGTGTGTGTGTTCTTTTTCATACACACAAGTAGACAAAAACCATCAAACTTTTCCTCATGACGTCACTCTACAAATGATTTGATCCTTTTACGGTAAAATCCTAAACTCAGCCACCCAAAGCTGTGATCAGCACCTGACAAATGTAAAAGACGTAGTAATAATAGCAGAACACAGCAAGAGACAAATTCACACAAGTGTATATCGCTACGCGCACACGAGCCGTGCACCACTGCACTCGTGTGCCACCACCACTTGTTCTTTCCTTCACCACCTCCCCTCCTCCACCTCTCCATTCCCCTCCTCCGTTTCCCCTTCTCTTCTCCGATCGAAATGGCGCCTCCCGAATCCGTCCCCGGAGGCCGCGCGTAGCTCGGGCTCTGCCCGGGCACGCCTCCTCCGCGCCATCCGCTTCAGCTCGAGGTGCGTGTCGCCCGGATCCGTGCTTCCTCCGCGGCTTTGTTGGGCGTTTCTTGGTTTTCCCGCTTGTTGTGGATTTGGTTCGGTAGAGGTGGAAATGAAAGGTTTTTACTTGTTTCTCGTGCTGATTTAGCCTGTTCTGGTCGTTTCAAGGGATGTTAGCTGAATTTTTCGGGATTTGGTGAAAATGAGGAGCTCTTAGCTCTTTCTTGAGCTAAATTTCACGGGGTTTTGTTGGAAACAACGACTTGAGACCCAATTTTGAGGCAATCTTCGTCGGATTCGGTGAAACAGTCACTAGATGTTATTTTAGCCTTTCGTTAATTTTGGTTATTTTTTTGTGTGCCAAGGGTTTCGTTGATGCAACATCGGGTTGCTACCATGTATGACAGTATGAGTTAATGTATACTTTATTAATCCTTAAGTTTGCATGTTTTGCGGTTACTAGTGGAAGTTAACATGTTGCAGTGGGATCCTGACTAAACAACCTGTACTAAAGTTTCGTCCAACCAGCTCAAAAAAAAAGTTTCGTCCAACCAACCCCACTAACTGTATTGAAACGTCAATTGTTTTTACGGTAGTAAATTTAGGCTTTCTTAAAGTGCAGTGGCCAATGGCCAATGGCCAATGAGTGTTTTCTAGCTTTATTTGGGTTATGCTTATATGACGCGTTGAAGTGAGAGTATATTAACTTTGTATACTAAATTGTTGATCTAGTACTTCTACGGGTTTACTTTTTTGTTTTATAGAGGATACTAGAAGTAGGAATTGGGAAATATTGGTAGCTACATTTACTTCTTATATTGTGAGAAATTAGGCTAATGATTTAGTGTTCAACAGTGATGCGATGAAGAAATATAGTGCTCTATTTCATACTTGTGTGTTCGGTGCCCTAGATTTGTGGGCAGTGTTATTCCTATTTGTCGACCAATAGCAATAGGAATTGGACCCATCTTTTATTGCCATCTTGTTTGGAAAAGGATTTGTATAGAAGATCTGTCCGCAACTCAATGTTGCTGGCAATAATAGATGCATGTGATGGTTATAATATGGATTCGTGCTATTCCTGGAAAGGAACATATCCCACTGCAAGAAAAATTAGAAGGGGATGGCTTTCTCAAATAGTTATAGTACTGGCAATAAACTCCGTAGATTTGTGATTTGTTTGCTTTTCCGGTTTTCCCTAATATTTCTAGAGTTAAAAGTTGCTACAGCCAGCTGTTAAGCTTTAATTGATGTGAGTGGTTATGAAATCACCGAACAATTAAATGCAGAAGTTCAAATTCTGTGTCTACATTAATATGATTGTTATTTAACAAAATACAATTAAATGCAGATTGGATGGAATATATTTTCTTCTTCACTCAATTGGTTGAGTGCTAAATTATTTCACAGTAAGCTTCAAGTCCCGACACAGACACGCAGTACCTTTCTTTTTGTCCTCAGCCAGGGTTATTAAGGCGTCGCCTAAGCGATAAGGCGGTCCCAGGGTGTCAAGGTGTCGCCCCGCCTTGCCATGCGTGACTATGGCGTCTGACTTAGTACTAAGGCGTCTCTAAGGCGGCATATGGCGTCGGGAAGGCTCGAGGCGACACCTTAGGCATTGGAGGAGCGCGAAGTGCCAGATCTGAAGGGAGGAGATCGGGAAAAAAGAAAGATCTGAAGGGAGAGGGGGAGAGGAGGGGAGAGGAACCTGGAGGTGTAGGTAACCCTCGCCGACGGCGGCCGGAGCAAAGGACGAAGGAGTTGTCGCCATCAATAGCTCATCGGCCCCGTCGGCAGCCCTGCGCAGCTCCCTCTCGAGCTCCGGAGGCGGCTCAGAGGGAGAGGGAGAGCCGGAGTCCGGAGAGGAAGAGGGGGAGGGGAGGCGGCGCGGGCCGGCGCTGAGGGAGGAGGGGCGGCCCGCCGGCGTTGAGAGAGGAAAAGGAGTGGAGGAGGCAGTGTGGGCAGGGCAGGCCAGCAGGGGGAAGGAAGAAGAAACGGGGCGGGCAGGCCGGGCAGGGGGCGGGGCAGGGGATTTTTTTGGATTTTTTTTTTATTCTGCCGGGCAGGCTTCCATCGTCTTCCTCCCTAACCCAACTCCTCTGCTCTCTACTTCACGCGCACTGCCGCCACCGCTGCTAAAATGCTCATTTTATTTGTTGCCTGAGCGCCTTAGGATGTTTGTAAGGTGTCACCTCGCCTCGCGCCTTAGCGCTTAAAAGGTGTGAGGGGGGTGGGTCGCCTCGCCTTACCGCCTTAATAACCATGTCCTCAGCAATAGCATTTACTTCCCGGCGCTACCTTTTCTTAAAAGATACAACTAACCACATATTGCTCTTTCCAGAGAGGATTATCACACACCATTACTACTAATTAATTTTGTATTGCAGGTTCCTTTGTTAACAGTTAAGAGAATTTGAGTTGACTACCATTATTTGGAATGCTATTGTCCGACAGTAGTTCCTTTTTGTTATTTCAGCAGTATTCTTGACTTTTGGAGTAGATGTCGTTTCGTAGCATTGTGCGTGATGTAAGGGATGGCTTTGGGAGCTTATCTCGGAGAGGATTTGAGGTCAGGTTTCTGGGCCATCGCAGAGGGAAATCTCATGGTGCTGTCCATGAGTTGCATGACCCAGTGCCTGTAATCCAGAGCAGCTGCTGGTCTAGCTTGCCTCCTGAATTGCTTCGAGATGTGATTGAAAGGTTGGAGGCTAGTGAGGCTACATGGCCTTCTAGGAAACATGTGGTTGCTTGTGCAGCTGTCTGCAGAACATGGAGAGAGATGTGTAAAGAGATTATCAAGAATCCAGAGTTTTGTGGAAAGATTACTTTTCCTGTTTCCCTGAAGCTGGTAATGATACAATTGTGTTACTATTCATTTATCCTTCTTCATTGGCAATATCAATTCTTCCATGTTGGATAATTATCCTACCACTTCTGTTTGGAATGTTGAAATGTGAGATAGAAAGAACACCGTATAATCATCTTTTACTTCTATGCTGATAAACTCATGTTGCTCCTCTTCTATGTACAGCCTGGGCCTCGAGATGGAACTATCCAGTGTTTCATTAAGAGGGATAAATCTACCCAAACCTAGTACCTGTACCTCTGTCTTAGCTCAGGTAAGTTCCTTTGTACTTCTCATATGATTTATGTTGTATGGACTATTGACTTTCATAAACTAAGACTCATATATGTATTTCGGAGTAGTTAAAACTCATGGTGTTCTATAGAAAGAATGCAATATATCTGCAGAAGTTATGCTTGTGTAACATAGCAAATTAACAACAAGGCTTTTTTCATAGTATTCACATAGGTATTGAAGGTATCGCAGTGATCATTCAGCATGAATATGCTTGACTAAATTGTTTTCTTATTAGATTGCAAAACTTGTTTTCTCTTTGTCTATCTGCCACAAGCATGCATAGACAGGCTTGTGTGCAGATTCTTTCAGCAACCTTGATTTTCATTCTTAATTTCTTACTTCCCTTAAAACTCATATATCACAAACTAGAGAACCCATTGTTCAGTATGCCCTCAGCGTTTTTTTTTTTGGTATACTAATGTGTTGTTGAGAAGTAGAATTCAGCAGCCTATACAACTTGGTATTAAATGCTGCCTACATTTGGTATCAACTACTTGCCTTGAGGATCTGGCAAAAAAACCTACTTGCCTTGAGAATGGCATTAATTATAATTTTTAAACCACACATGAATGAAAGTGACCCCTGTCTTAATTGGATATTTTTTCGTTATTCTGCAAAAATATGTTTCATCGGGATCTGAACATGTATCTTTAAGATCATTTGCATTGGAACCACTTCACAAATAGTCAAGTATACATATGAGGTGAGTATACACAAGTTAGGCTTATTCTGCAGTAATTTAGGCCCATGTATATGTGCATCAGACCAGTAATTAGTGATGCTGTGAGTTGCCTCCTTTGTACACTTGGAAAGCTTACTGATCTGCTAGTGTTTTCTGTTCTCCCAACTCATCCATCTTAGAAGTGCACCTTGTCTTCTTTGCTGTGTGATCTTTGCATCATATCATGGAGTGCTTCCGTGCTTGGTTACTCTTGATTGGAATTGTATTGTATTTTGTTTGTGTCCACGTGGGTGTGTATCTTTCACATTTTTGGTCTCCAAATTTTATAGAAAAAGAAATGCAAAATATGTTTTTCTTGCTGGTCTACTCGTTTAGTATTTTATTACCAGTATTATTATTTTGACATGTTATAAATTTTCTTTTCTACAGCCTTTCTTGTGGAAAATGGTAAATTCCTTCTATCAGCAAAAAGAAACTGCCGTACAACATGTACAGAATATACAATATCCATGAATGCTGGCAATGTATCTAGGTCTACCAGCACATATATTGGAAAATTGAGGTACTAACTTGAAGAAACTATAGCCTTATTTCAGAACTTACAGCATTTTAATCTGACGTTTCTACTTGCTAATATGTTTACCATTTTGAATTTTAGGTCAAATTTCTTAGGCACGAAGTTTGTAATATATGACACCCAGCCACCGTACAATGCAACTAGTGTTTCACAGCCAGGGGAAACAAGCCGAAGATTCTACTCAAAGAAGGGGTCGACGAAGGTTCCTTGCAGCATGTACAGCATAGCACAGGTCTCATATGAGCTGAACGTACTGGGAACTCGGGGTCCTAGGCGGATGCACTGTGCAATGCACTCCATCCCTGCCTCATCCCTTGAAGCTGGTGGCAGTGTCCCTTGCCAGCCGGATAGCATCCTTGCCCACTCCCTCGACGAATCCTTCAGCAGCGTCTCCTTCTCGAAGTCATCCATTATGGACCATTCCATGCATTTCAGCAGTGCCCGGTTCTCCGACATCCCAATAGGAGGTGGCCCAGGGACCAGGGGGCGGGCATTGAGCGATGATGATGAGTGCAAGGACAAGCCTTTGATTCTCCGCAACAAGGCTCCAAGATGGCATGAGCAGCTACAGTGCTGGTGCCTCAACTTCCGGGGCCGGGTGACCCTCGCTTCCGTCAAGAACTTCCAGCTCATTGCTGCCGCGCAGCCTGCTGCAGGAGCCGCAACTCCATCACAGCCAGCCCCACGACCTCCACCGGAGCATGACAAGGTCATACTGCAGTTCGGGAAGGTCACGAAGGACATGTTCACCATGGACTACCGCTACCCACTCTCGGCCTTCCAGGCGTTTGCCATCTGCCTGAGCAGTTTCGACACCAAGTTGGCTTGCGAATAGAAATGCCGGGTTGCAAGTATCATGGATGCTGCTTATTTGAGACACCGATTGTCGCACATGCTCCTCCAAGAAGATGACCGTCCCCAAGTTTAGCCGGGGACGCCATTCTGTTGTGGCGCCTTATTAGTTATTAACTAAGAGACACCCCATAAACGAAAGGGATGTTTTAGCAGCTTCCTTCTGATTCGTAGCTGCTGCCTTGTTGTTGCACTGTATCCCCATCTCTTTTGTTCCGTAGCTTGCTCTGGAACAACTACTCTGTATTGGATAAGTTTTTTTAGCAAACTTCACTGCATTGTTCGTCGGTGATGCATTAACTGAGAGAGTTATAGTTTCATTGGATTCAACTTTAGATAATCTCAGTGGAGGTGGAAAAGTGTTGCTTGAATATATATCGGGCATCTGTGTTGTGATATCGCAATCAGAGATCAGATTTTGTTTGCTTCTAAGTGAGGTCTTAAGTAGGCTATTGCAAAGAGTAAAGTATGCAGATAATTACACCACAGGCACTAAACAGGTCTTTTACTAGCCATGTAAGCCTGCATCAAAATCCAAAGAAAGATTCGAAAGTGACCGAGCATTTTAGATGCAGAGCTCTCTCTTTAGATGAGTTTGGTGAGCCGAAAGGGACAGGATGCAACATGTGTTAGTACATGCAAAAAAAAGGCAAAAGAATGTATGGAATGATCCTAAATACATTTATAAACTAGCTCAGTAGTAACCACTTACCCTGAATCAAGGTAAAACTTTTCGCTGTTGGGTGGCAATTTTGTGGTCTTAATCAGGGTTCAAGAAACCGGAGCCAGGCTAATTCCCAGCCCCCTGCAGGACGGAAACCTTGTAACCTACCATGGACCTCTTTGGATGAGGGGGATTTGGCTCTACGAAGGATTCGTTTTCGATCAAGGGAACTAGACTGAGCCATCACTCTGATCTTATTCTGATGCCATCTCCCATCAACTTTGCAAGCATAAAAAATTCCTGCTGCGCAAGAAACCGGCCGGTGTATAGGGACCAAAACCATCGACCAAATGCAACCATGCATCACTGTACAGTCAACTGGAGAGCAAAGATGTCGTTTTGATCGCTGAGAGTGAGGCATCCACTTGAAAGGAAAAAGGGAGAAGACGTTCCGTAGTCCACGCATCCATGTTGAATTCTTGATTCCCAAGCAAATGGCCGGTCGATGATGTGCCTGTCAGTGTCAGGTAGAGTCTAGTAGCCCCGCTGGTCAGTTTTACTGCTGTGTACTGTATACCATGCAATGCAGATGTATGGTAAGGCTTCAAGCCTCAGGTCTGAATTAAGTCTGAACTTGACCAACAGCAACAAGGATGACATATTTTCCAGTTCAGCCGGAATTCTGACTGGTTGATGAGATTGTGTCCATCTCTTCTTCCATTTTGCACAGTTTTGGGCCTGTCTTTTCTTTCTTCAACCCCTAATCCACATCATCGGCGAACAGTAGTGGGTTTGTCCAACAAGCCCTGAACAAGACAAGCAGCAAGTTTCCCATTCGATGGCAACCGCTTGCCTTCCGTCATAAGCCACATAATTAAGCCGGTAAAACTCGCTACTCAGCTGCCGTGTGTTCCCTGAAATACCGGGTCACTCTTGATCCTCATTCGCTGGCTGACGTGTCCGGCCCCGTGATCCGGACCCACTTGTAGAAATTCAAAGGTAGGCCCCAAACGTAGCCAAATGGGCGGTCCGGCCCGGCCCACGTGCTTGGGTGGTGGTCCAAACACGACCCGAAGGGCAGTAGTGTCGTGTCGTGCCGGCACGAGCCTGTTTGGCCCGTCGGGCTATTTACGGCCCACTTAGCCCAAGTGCCTCTACCCCTTTCGCCTCCCTCGCTACTTCTGCCAATGCGCCCTGAGTCGCCTCACCTTCTCCTCCCTCCATCCCGAGCGGCGCCGCCGTCTCCTCCCTCCACGTCGGCCGCCGACGCCACGCCGCCCTCCTCCTCTCCTCCTCATCGTCTCGCCTGTGTGCCCCGAGCCTGTCGGGCCGCCTCGCCTTCTCCTCCCTCCCGTCCCAAGCGGCGCTACCTTCTCTTCCCTCCGCGCTAGCTGCCGACGCCAACGCCGCCCCGCCCTCCTCCTCTCCTCCCCCTCCCCTGCCGGCTACCTTCCTCCTCCAGCTCCGATCCTCCATCCCTCGCCGGTTCGCCGCCTCGCCTCGACGCTCCGCATGCAGGCTAGATGGGCCGTGCTGGCAACGTGTCGTGCCTGGTACGGCCTGGCATTATTCGTGCTGTGCCGGGACGACCCACTGTGTCAAAGTTGCGGTCTAAACACGGCACAGCCTATGAACAGTGTGGGCCAGGCCAACAGTGTCATGCCTCAAGCCGGTCCAGGCGGTACGGCCCATCTGGCCACCTTTAGTAGGCCCATTTGGATAGATTTATTGAATTCTTAGGAACTAAATCAAAAAAATTCCTTCATCCAAACACCCCTTAAAAGTAGTAAATTCTTAGTTGGATTCACCGAGGAGTCTCTCGGAGTCAGTTGGTTAGCACCACCACTGGTGGACTAGCAAATCCGAATTCGAATCATCTCTTCTTAAATACATTGTGTGAGGAGAATAAGTCTTATCCTTCCAAACTAGCGTTTTTAGTTAGGTTCACCAAACTGCCTCCCCGTTCTTCTCCACGTTTTCTGCCCCCCTCCAACTGCCTCGTACCACCGCCGGTGTCCTGCCTCCATTGACAGAGTTACCACCTTCAGCATCACCTAAATCGATCGTCGCTCTGCTGCACACCATCAGTCCGGCCACCCACAGAAACCGATGGTTAGGGGCCAATTATAACCACACAATGCAAAACCTCGCCTTGGCCAGAGCTAGAGCTAGAGAACTAAGAAGACGTCGGCTATACGATCGAATCCATCATGCGACGTGAATCACAAAGTAGATCAGACGGACCAAAATTTTGCTGTGAGAATTCCGTGCGATGAATAGCCAATCCATAGTTTATTATAGTTACTAAGTAAGTAAGCAGCAACCAAATTGACAAAATAGCCAAAAAAAAAAAGGTTCTATGGGTCGACGTGAACCGTGATGTACATTCTGGTTCAGCGCAAACAAGTTAAGTTTGCCTGGCACAAGCGTGTCTCCATCGTCTCAAAAACAAACAAAACAAAAAAAAAATATCTTCATAGCAACTTTTTTTTCAATTACAAGAAAGACACACGCATATACACACCAATAAAGATAAGGTTTGATTTGACGCGCTGCAATAGGTGAAACCTTCGCTACTAGCACCTTTGGTTTGACAAAAGTGATGCTTAGAGGGGCGAAAAAGCATCGCCGAATCTTGGGGCCTATTTGGTTTGTGATCCCAGGAAACTATACCAAATTTTGGTAACATTAAAATCGGGGTAGTGTCAAAATCAGAGCAAAAACAAGTGTTTGGATTGCAGCCATACTAAACCAAAATTGGGGTTAGCAAAAGAAACCTAGTAAATGTGAAGAAAAAATTGGTATTACCAAAAATTCTAAGGTATTACCAAAATTTGAAACCGAACCAAATGCTAGCCAAATTTTCTGTACATTACTAAAATTTGGTTTGACTCATGTTGTCATTAAATCAAACAGGCCCTTGGTACCCTACCAAACGTTAGGCGCAGGTGTAGTGTTGTGTAGCAAATGGATCCCGATCGATCGAATGTGACCACTTGTGCTCACCAGTGCTTCAGGAAAAAGAAAGAACCCTGCACAAACGACGGAACACGACTTTTTGCGGCAGCACACACCGTCGCACTCAATACGATTACCACCCCTGCTCCTCGCGAACGGCCCGGTCCGTACGACGACCCGGGCTCGGTCGTTCAACGTGGCGTGCCTGGCCGGCGACCGTTCCCGCCCCGTCCCCAACCGCCCGCAACCTTGGCCCCACCTCCCCCTCCTCCACGGTGGGCCCCGCGGGGTCAGACCCGGGCTAGCGCTTGGTACTCGGTACCGGCGGCCGCGTACGCGTGCGCGTGCTCGAGGAGTTTCCCGAACTGCCCCCGGGTCGGTCGCCGGCGCGGCCGTGGCGCGGAGGGGCGGCTCGGTAAAGCTCGCGCCGCGTGCGCGGGAACATTCCGCCCGCGTCCGCGGCCACGCGGCGCGGGCCCGTGTGGCAGCGTCTCCCCGGGGCGCGTACTCCCGGCCGCGTCCGGCTCTGCTTTGCTCAGCTCTACTCGGTTTGTTTTACTTTCTAATCATCGTCGCCATGTGCAGGGCGACTGACCGAGTGAGTCAGTGACCACTGACCGTTGGGATTGCTCGGATTGGATTGGTTTCTTCCGTGATTAGATTATATTAAATAAGTACTAGTATGTTTGGCTTCTATTGCAGAGATTGTCTTTTTGCAAAGCTGGGCACGTTGATTGACGGTTTTGCGTCTCCATCCTTCCTCTATGACGTGACCATGGTGGACATGAAGCATGACCAACTATTGGGAAGCGGGTCGTCTTGTTAGCGTGCGGCTAATGCAGAGAGCACGGCAACATACAATGGGTTATTCTCTCCGCTCTCCGGTCCAGAGCGAACGCCGGGATAAATTGCTACATTACCTATCAAACAGTAAAATTGTTATAATATTTTCGCTGCAGTAGATAGGTGTTGATGTCGAGTGTTGTTCATGCAGACTGAAATAACTGTTTAAACAGTGATTCTTTTTAGTACAGCAAAGATCCGAATATCAACTACTTTGCTTGTGTATCACATCGCAGAGGATCTAAATCCCAACTACTATGCCTGTGCATCACATCAGTGAGTGATGACAATTGTGGTTAGATTGCATGGTAGATCTTCTAATACTAGTCAACTAAGAGTTTTTTTTGGGGCTCATATGACATTGTTGACGGCTGTAATAATAATTTTAGTCCTCCCCGAAGTTAATGTTAAAAATAGCATCACGGGCCTGCCGACGCTCAATACATCGCCAAGTTCGGTCCCTAAGGGGCCGGACTCCCCTCCACTATGCCCTAAGGACACGATACTGTGCCCCGCGCGCCACATGCCAAGTTCGGGCCCTAGGGGCCAGACCTAGCTCGTTCGTGCCCTTGAGGGCTAGAGATAGCTAGTCCATACCCCTAGGTCTAGAGATAGCTAGTATGTGCCCATAGGGCGCCATTTTGCCGAGCACAGTGCAAGTCAGTGTCCCTAGGGCACAGTTTTGCTGAGCACAGTGCCCCTGGGGCACGACATTATCCTTTGTCGCCACGCTAACGCACGCGTGATTCCCTCCCGTCGCATCCCTCTGTCCAATCCGTCACGCCCATGTCCCCATGCATGCAAAGTCTTCCCCCACATGCAAAAATAGCCCCAGGAGGGAATTCAATTCCCTCCCGTCGCTTAGCGGTCGACAAAAATGGTTTACTCGCGACTATAAAAACTGGCGTCGCTCTTGCTCTCATTCTCATTCTCTCGCTCGACCTAGAGAGATAGAGAGAATAGAGCTAGCGAGCGAGTTCCGATTTCGCTATCGATAAAAGAGTGTTTAGAGTAGTACTTAGCCGACATATCAGTATAGAAAGTTCGACATCAAGAGGAGGTAGTTTTTTCTCACATGCATTATGTTTATTAATTTTTTAATTAGTGCTAAATTAATTTAATCGTTATTACGTGGTCCAAATAATTTAGTCATAATTAATTACTCATAGTTAATTAGTCGTAATTAATTTATTCATAGTTAATTAGGTGTAATTAATTAAGTCCTAATTAAATAGTCCTAATTAATTACTCATAGTTAATTAGTCGTAATGAATTTAGGCCTAATTAATTTAGTCATTATTATTTAGTCATAATTAATTAGTCATATTTTATTACTCCTAATTAGTTTAGTCCTTATTAATCAATCATACTTAATTAGTCATAATTAATTTAGTCATAGTTAATTAGTCATAATTAATTTAGTAGTAGTTAATTGGTCGTAATTAATTTAGTCATAATTAATCAGTCGTAATTAATTAGGTGTAATTAATTTAGTTGTAAGTAATTAGTTGTAATTAATTAGTCATAATTAATTGATATTAATTAATTGAGTTGTAATTAATTTGCGCCTTCCGATTTTGTTCCGAACTGACTCAATATTTCATCTCTTACAAGCCATGCCTATATTGGAACTACTCGAATAGTTCTACGACGAACATTAGTGGAGCAAGTTGTGGATCACTGGGGGTAGGGATGATCCTTCACCCCTCATGCTTAGGTCAGAGAAGCATTACTGGGACCTCGCTACATCCCATTCCTTCAGGACACAGGCTTGTTGCCCTTTGAGAGTATGCTCCATATTAGTCGTTACTTCACCCTGGACGACAGTCTCATGTCGGCACTTATTGACAGATGGAGACCTGAGACGCATACGTTCCACTTTCGGTGGGGAGAGATGACGGACACTCTCTAGGATATCTCCTTCTTGATCGGCCTGCCTATCACGGGAGACGCACTTGTTCCACCCCGTCCGCCAGTGGATTGGAAGGCCCACTTGGCGCAACGGTTCAGCCTACCTATGCCAGACAAGGCCCGTGGTGTCCCTCGGATATGGCTTAGGAATTTTAGTTATTGCCATGCGGATGCACCGAACGAGGTTGTTAGGATGCACTGCGTACCTTTTGCATCTTTTCGGTTGTGCCTTGTTTCCCACCACATAGGGTGATTTGGTGTACCCTAACCCCATCCGTATTGCCAATTCTTTGGCTAACGCTCAACCTGGGGAGATGCCCCATTACAACTTTGGATCAGCCGTCCTTTGCACTACATACAGGGGGTCATGTGACGATTGGTGGCACGACACCGGTTTGAAAATGGTCCTTGCCGTCTACTACGTGCTCCTTTAGTTGTAGAGTTGGGAGCACTTCCCTGTTTGGTGATCCACCTTTTGGAATGCAAAGCACCATATGTCGAGTTCCACGACCCCATAAATGGGCCCACTATGGGCACTCGGTGGATTACTGCCAAGTTACATCGGCCTAGAGACAGACCAACAAGGTGCTACCCCCGTGTTCCACAACAAGTTCGAGTCGTTGCACGATGACATCATCATATGGTCTCCATAAAGCCCACATTTTGTGATCACAATAATGCTGCATGGACTGTCTGTGCAATGCACGCAGGACTATGGGCGATGACCTGTCACCTTGTGTTTTCTCATATAGTGGAGCCTTATGTGCCGCAACGTATAATGCAACAGTTTGATCTCTACCAGGTTGTGCCCTCTCCTGACGGGAGGATGCTCGAGCGAGCTATCCACTTGTGAGTGCAACTCCATCCGAGTAATGTTTACAGTTCATACATATATCCACTCTTATCACATAAATCCTTATCGAATGTAGGCAATCAAGGATGGGCCTACATTCTGAGGACTGGTAGGCAGTCCAGCATAATAGACTACGACTTGGACGGAGATGGTGCACATTGAGGTTCTACAGGAGCAACGGTCGTACGATGTAAGGACTTACCGTGAGTACATCGAGTGGTACATACTACGGTCACACACCAGACTCACCCATCCTCCGCCAGAGCGTTCGAAGCAGGTCACGCACGAGGATAGGCTTCATCACTAGTTCAATTGACATAGCGCTTCGTGACGTGATGGCACTGTAAAACACTCAAACCTATGCTCGCTTCATTCATGATATTTTTTACTATTTGGTACTGAATAGCTGTTGTCTGTCACTCCAGTTTGACCAGATCCAGCGGATCTCACGCGCATTTGGGTCTGCCATCCGCAGCCCAAATCACACCATTCCGGGGCTTCTCAGTACTCTCAAGTCCATCTTCTTGAATTCCAAATAAATAATCAAGAATATGAACCGCGGTTGGTCGAGAGATGACGTCCTTCAGATTACACACCGAGTGGGCCCATCGTGCTCACCTACTAGGTCAACACAGCCTAGTGAGACTAGTGGGTGTCTTAGCGCTCCTCGTTAGTCATCTACATTGCAGATCGGGGAGGTAAGTTATGTTCAATTTACATCTTGATTATTTATTACGCCTTAGGTTGTGCTAATATCATGTCGTCTTCCAGCTGCGCGTTTGTCAAGATGCATCACTTCTGCAATTAATGTTCGCACGACCTACTCAGATCGACGGCCGTCCAAGCGCTCCCCGTCGGTCATCCGCATTGCAAATCGGGGAGGTATGTGATGTTCAGCTTAGGTCCTGATTATTGGTTTCACCTAACATCATTCCATCTTGCAGCCTTCAGTTGAGCGTGGAGTGACGACGAATCAACCGATGAGGAGACGGCCATCCCAGCTACCGCCAGGGGGGAGTACACGGCGCTAGGATTTGGTGCGTACCACCCAGGATGTCCACCCTTGGTCTACGTTCAGCAGAACCTTGACCAGTCAGAGTACCGTACCAAGGCCAAAGATCCGCCTCACCCGGGGTCACTGGTACATCGGACAGTCAAGGTCAGAGCTCCTCTGCATCGAGGGCTATTCATACATCGTACTTGGGGGCCGTGGCTACAGGGGCAGATTTCTTGATTCGTTCATTATGGATATAATAGCAGGTGGTAACCAGTTTGACATGACTCAGCTGGATGGCATTGATGTTCGACAAACTCAGCTGAGCTAGAGTTAGCTTGCTAAAGCACCCCTGCCCACGATCGCTGTATGCCATTCGAACCGATACACGCTCTCTGGACCGGTTCACGTATCCCACGAAATATGCTTAACGCAAGACTAAGACGCACACACAGATACAACGAGCAAAGAATGTTTCAGATGAGTGAGCCATATTGTAGCCTGGGTATAATTACATTGTATACATTATATGAGTATGTATCCGTTGTGCGCGTATGTTGTACTATATTTGTATACATATTTTGTATAACATATTTGTATACATTATGTGCGTATTGTCGGAGTACATCGGTTCCGGAGCGACTACAACGCATGTACGTAGTTTGCCAGAGTTCACATGAAATCATAAAAAACACCCGATGGTGGGTGGGGGGAGTCTGGCCCCTAGGGCCATGACATGGCAATATCGTTCCTTAGGGGCACTGACCTCGACAACACCGTGTCCCTGGGGCATGGACTAGCTAGGTCCACCCCCGAGGGGGCTAGATTTGCCACATGGCGCACAAGGGAGGCGCCTCCCCGAGATCGGACTTGGTGAGGTGTCGAGCGCCGATAGGTCTGTGCAGTGGCGGAGGTAGCTTAAATCTGTGGGGTTAATTGACCCCACAGGTTTTTGCATAAGAAGCTTAATTACTATTGATATTTATATATAAATTTGTGAAAAATTAAAGATTTTATAAGTGTTAAACCCACAGGGTTTAGATCATGGCTATGCCACTGGGTCTGTGATGTTATTTTTGGTATGGACATCGAGTATCGTATGAGCAAAAACTTGTCAGCCAATTACTTTAGAAAGCAGTACCGTGAGAAGAATAGCGATAAGGAATAATATATTCACAATAATTTCTGTCGGTATTTTTCTAGATACAAGGGGAAGCTTGTGTTCGATAGTAAACCACTTTGAATAGCAAAGAGGTTTATTCTTTCTTTGTCAGGCTCATTTGCAACGCGAGGATTCTACGGAGATATCGCGGGAAAGGAAACATTCACTCTCACTATAAAACGCTCATACGCGAGTCATGCAAGTTTTATGAAAATAGAGAGCACAAATGTACAAAATGAAGCTATTATTCATTACAAAGAACTTGGGAGCAATTACTAACCTTGTAAAGGACCTCCTAACAAAAACAAAAAAAAGCTGAAAAAAAACCCAAAAATATTCCAATTCCAAAATAATATTTGCACACCCACAAAATAAAAGCAATAAAACCGCGATTAAACTAATCAACAGTCACGATTAGCCCAGACATGCATACACCCTTCACCTCCCTAATCACAATCCCCTACTATATATAAACCCATCACCACCACCACCTCCCCCCACAGCTCTCTCCATGCCGACCCGCGCCCGCTAGCCCGCTAAGCCCGCGTCTCCAAGATCCGCCTCGCCTACTCCGGCGGAAACCCCGGCGATCTCGCCGCCGACCATGCCGGCGACGGACTACCAGGGCTCGTCGTCCCACTCCCACCCATCTCCGTTCTCCTCCTTTGGCCGCTCGCTCCTGTCCCTCCGCCGGGATAATCCGGCCGCCGCGTCCCCGGTCATGCCGTCCGGCGAGGAGGCTGACCTCGAGGCGTTCCAGCGCCACGTGGCCGCGCACCTTGCGGACTTGCGAGAGGGGGAGGAGTTCCTCTCCATCGCGTGGATTCGGCGGCTCCTCGAGGCGTTCCTCCTGTGCCAGGAGGAGTTCCGGGTGGTGGTGGCCGAGGCGCGCCGCCGCGGGGCGCTCCCGGCGCCGGCGGAGAGGCTGGTCGGGGAGTTCCACGAGCGCGCGGCGAAGGCCCTCGACGTCTGCAACGCCGTCCGCGACGGCGTCGACCAGGTGCGCCGCTGGGGGCGCCTCGCCGACATCGCAGCATCCGTGCTACTCGCGCCCGGGGAGATCCACGAGGGCCAGCTCCGCCGCGCGCGTAAGGCGCTCTCGGACCTCTCGGTCCTCCTCATCGACGACGCCGCGGCCGCCGGGGGAGGAGGCGGCGTCACCTCCTTCCTCGCCTCCCACCGCAACCGCTCCTTCGGCCCCGCGCGCGCGTCCCCCTCCCGCGTCGCGGCTCTCAGCTCCTCCTCATCCTCCTCTTCCCACTTCCGCTCGCTCTCGTGGAGCGTGTCCCGAACTTGGTCGGCGGCGCGGCAGCTGCAGGCCATTGGGTCCGGCCTGGCCGCACCGCGGGCGCACGAGGCGGGCCTCGCGGCGCCGGTGTACGCCATGGGCTGCGTGCTACACCTCGCCGCGTGGGCGCTCGTCGCCGCCGTCCCGTGCCCGGACCGCGGTGGCGCGCTCCAGACGCACCACCTCCCTTCAGCACCGCCGCGCGCGGCATTCCCATGGGCGCCGCCCCTCCTCGCTCTCCAAGAGCGCCTCGCCGAGGAAGGAAAGCGCAAGGACAGGCGCAATTCTTGCGGCCTGCTCAAGGAAATCCACGCGCTAGAGAAGTGCACGCCGAGGCTCGCCGAGGCAATCGACGCGGCCCCCATCCCGCTCTCCAGCGAGAGGGAGGCCGAGGTACGGGAGGCTGCAACCGAACTTGCCGCCGTGTGTGCCTCCATGAAGGACGGGCTCGAGCCGCTGGAGAGGCAGGTCCGGGAGGTCTTCCACCGCATTGTGCGCAGCCGCATGGAGGGCCTCGACTCACCCATGCTAAACGCCAATTGAACCATCAATAATTCGCATTTGATTGTGCGATGTTGTGGTGATAGGTAGCTCTTCTGTTCTTGGTTTTTGCTCACTTGTGATCGGGTAGTAGCAAGTATAAAATGTGTATCCTTATGTAAAGTAAGGGCAAAGGAAAGGAGCCATCTTTGTGTAAAGATGATTCCTTCTTCCCATGTTTTGATGCTGCATTTGGTGTATATCATCCCATTTTTGTGTACGTGTGTGCGGCTAATTCTTGAGTAACTTATGTTTGGAAAATCTGCGAGGTCACTTTGGAAATGTGACTTTTGATAGAGAATGTTAACAGAAATTGAAAAAAAGAACAAAATAGTTCTGTAATTTTAATCTAACTTTATGGCATTCTTGACTCTCATGTTAAATCTTTCATTTTCTGATATTTGGATCAATTTTGTTCTGGTGGTTAGCGTAAGGCATTGTTCTTGGTATTATGTGTGCAGATAAATGCTCAAATGCGGCAATAGTTGTTGAAAAAAATGTTTGTGATTTGTGGCAATCTAGACTTTTCAGTTTTCTATATGGAGGTTGTGGAGTGCATAATTCGGTCGTATGTTCAATTTGGTAACAGCTTTGTGAATTTTAGATAGTCGATTGCTTATATGCATGATGAACCGATTGGTCTGTGTGCCATTGAAGGCTGTACTTGTCAGGAGCAAAAGAGTATCTGAAGAATAAGATCACCATGTATAGTTTTCACAATGAATAAATTGGTCTGTATAGAGTAACAGTTTTTTTTAACACAAGCACTTGAATTAAATTTGAATACCAAGAAGGCAGGAACAATGAAATGGAATATGATCAAGATTCATGGCATGTGCTGCCCCCCCCCCCCCTTCTGTTTTCAGATTTCTACCAAGATCAGGCTAAAAGTAAAGTGGTGGTACAAAGTTAATTAGGTTTGCCTATTACTGTACTGTTGTTATATGTTAATCACCTGATTCAGTACTTGGTCCGTGTTGGTTGTATACATCTGTACATTGTGTCTACTTTGATAGATGTACTTGCTCTTAGTATTTCAGTCTCTTGACATATTCAAGGTTCTACTTGTCTCTGACACCAAAACACAGCTCCGAGAACATTGCTTCTTGTTTTGAACTCAGAAATGTTAGTTATGCTACAACTGGAAGTCTGAAAGCGTTTGCCAATCTTCTCCATCGTCTGGCTTTTTGGTGAACAATGGAAGAAATCTCAGCTTTCTTTCTACAGCATCCCCACTAGCTGAAGAAGCTTTCCTCACAGTTACAGGCGTAACAGACAGGAGACAACATTGTGCAGAAGAAGCACCAAAGTGAGAAGATAAGAAAAGGTATTATGATCCTATTGTGGTGGTCTTCTTCAACTTGTTAATAAGTACCATACCTTTGTGTGTTCTGAACATGCAGTGTGAGCTTCCATCATCATTAGAATTTAGAAGCGGCACTAACACTGTCCTGTGTCCTCCGTAACCTCTAAGCCTTTTCCTTTTAGTAACAACATTATTATGGCTTGCTTGTTGTTGGTTCACCTGCCAGCTGCCACATGTGCTAGTGAAGTGCCTCCTCTTCGTGAGCCTGTTCAGTGTTCACAAGATGAGAGAGTGAGGAAAGGGTAAGCAGTTTCTGTTTCACCTGTGCATCATCATCATTCAGCAGTAGTACTAGGCTACAGACATTGTGCAGAAGCTGTGAATGATGTATAGGTGACTGGCTGCTGTGAGCTGTATCATTGGGGGCCTTTTCATGGATTGCATCCGCATTGGCTTGTCTTGATGACGTTGCTGTTCTTGTTCCTTCTGCAGTGGTCACCATGGATATCGCTTTTCCAGCTGTCTGCTGCAAAGGGACGGAAGGATCGAGACCTCCTCGTCTTTAGATCTTTGTTTAAACCTATTTCAAATTGTTCAAATTATAACAAGTGTCCATGTAAAAACATAGTTGATTTATTCTGCCACATGTCAGGGAATTGATGAGGTCTAATAGTAGTCTAAACATAACGACATCTCGATTTTCTTCCCAAAGGGAGAAGAGAAACCACCAGCCTCATGCAATGCAGGTCGACTCACTTGCTGTCAGGGCCACCCTGCTCATTGTTGGGTGTCACCGTCGCGTCATGCTCGCGTCACCGGCCTGTAGGAGAAGGCTGTCAGAGTGAAGAGGATAGGATTCCTGCGGTTTGGAACTTAACTTTGGATGATGCCTCAGATTAGGGTTATGAATTCGAATTCTCATATTTTAAGAGGGTGGTATTTTTTTGCTTGACACGTATGCCCCCGTAAGCTTATGCTGAGATTGAAACTAATACATGCAAAAATGGCACTCCCTCCATTTATCTACAAGGCTTAGTTTGACCGGATATAGACATTAAGGAGGTTGGATCAGGCAAATGATCATGATATCCTGGTGCTAATATATTGGGAATATAAGAGAGCAGATATTGGGAATACAAGAGAGCGGATAGTTAGCGTGGATGTTTACACGGAGAGAAGAGGAAGATAAACAAGGACGAAAGAGAGAAAATGCGATTTAATTCACATGCACGTCTTATATATTTTTAAACATCTGAGCGAGCATGAATTTTACTACCTCCGTTTCACTGTATTTTTTCACCGCTACAAACCACTAAATCTAATAATTACTTAATCAGAAATGACCTTACATATCCATATTAAATGACATACCACAGCTACTTAACCTCTTCCAAAATATTTAAGAAGGTAAAAAAACACAGCAATCTAAACATGCCATTGACAATTATAACGAAACCGAGGTACAAGCTTAGGTCGAGTTTTTTTAATAAGAAAATAGGCCGGGCTAGTAAGGAATGGGCTTTTTGCTGGACCAGAATTGTCGTAAAGCATAGGTCGAGTTTTTTTTTCACAAGAAAATAGGCCGGGCTAGTAAGGAGCGGGCATTTTGCCGGACCAGACTTGTCGGTAAAGCTGGCCTCATCAGAGGTAGGTCTGGTCTAATTTGGCCCAGACAGGCCAGGAGCTGGACTTTTGATGGGCCCAACGTGAATGCCCATCTTGCCGAAACAGGAAAAAGAGAGGAGGAAAACCTCTCTTCGCCTGATCAATGGTTCACTTCCCTCCTTTTCCTCCTTGTTGCGGCTTAAGCTCCTCTCGGAGGGAAGAGGCCCACTTGAACTCTCCCGACCATTCACTCTTTGTCTACTTCACCAGGTTGACTCCTCCTCGGTGAAGCCATCGCAGCCGCCTCGGTCGTCGTCGCCGGCTCGACTCCGGCAACCCCTCCACCTCCGGGTCATCCCGGTAAGGTCCCTAACCCTTGCTGTTGCTCATGCTCACGCTAGATCGGGCGATGCGTTGTCGTATCGCCGTTTTCGTTTTCCCGTACTTGTCGCTCCGCTTCACCTCGTCGTGCCGCCGCGTCGGGTCACCTCGACCTCGCCGCCGGTGCCACCGGGTGCGCAATAGCGTGCTAGTTCCATTTTAGTGCTTGGCCGCCGCCGTCGAGTCCTCCTTCGCCGGTGACGCGCCGGCAAATCTCGCGGCCGCAGCGGCTCCCGCGTGGCGTGTTCCGACCGCCAGTGTAGCAGAGATGATTAGGAGTTAATGATGATGATTAGTTTTAATGGCGTATCTTTGTCGGAAATACATGTTTCGCTGAGGCTCTGTGTGACTTGCATGTGGGTCCGAGGCCGTTAAATGCATAGTAATCCGGCGGTGAGCCCGTGGACCCAGTTCATGGCTTTTGGTCCATGCACTATGCATGTGGACCGTGTCAATGGCACGCGAGTCCCACCTGTAAGAATGGATTTTCCCTTTAGGATTTTAATTGAAATAGAAAATGGCACTATGCACCGGGCCCCGCTGGTCAGCTTCTATGGCTAGGATGGGTATCGGTGTAAAAAGTATTAATGTTTATATAAAATCTGAAATGCTTTATTTGTGAACTGAAAAATCAATTAACTTCAAAAATGCAAAAGTAATTCATTTTAACTCCATTTTGGATGATTCAAATTTTGTTAGCTTCTATTTTAAATGTACTTTAATATAAAAATGTATTGAGGATGCTATGGAACCAATTAGAAAGCACGCAAGGAAGTAAGATTATGGCCAATGTGGGGGCATATGGCCCCCTCCCACCAACCCACCAAAAAAACCATTATTTTTTTGGGATTATATACATTACATTTTATGTGGAAAAAACTTTTTAATTAGCTCTTCAATTTTTGTAAGGTTCTCACCGATAAAAAACAAAGCCGCACTGGCCAAACCAAAGCCCAAAAGTTCTATTGTTTTAGAAGAGAACAAATATGTAGCGTGCACGATATGCATTTCCTTTTTACAGCTTCTCGATATGCATTCGCAAAAGCAAGCAATCTCGAAATGTCGAGGCCGATGATCATCCACTATATATCTTCACACAATTAGTGCGACACTAGTTATAGGATTGACGTCTAAGTCTATTCCAATGCTCTCCTTTAGGCTCTTAAAGCGCTTGTTATCGTTTTTGTCATTCTTCCAGCCTAGCAGCACCTTGGAATTTTTGCTCCAGCTGGCCAGCACAAGGTGGCTTTGACTTTATCGGGGTATCCGAAGCGTTTGTCGGGTGCGGGTATCCCGGGCATGCCTCGAGTTCGTGTATCTCAAGTGTTCTTGGCGCATGTGACCAAGCTGTGAACTTTTATCCTTATGCATTTATTATGTTTTAATTGCTTTCATTGTGACCTGCGGACGGGTTTTTGTTCCATACATGTGTGCTAGAATTATTGTTAAATTAAGGTTCAAATTGGTTGCTAGAGTATTTAGGTGGCATTCTGGCACATTATTGGGCCGTGGTGTTACAATGAATCAATAATTGAAAGCACGCTTGGAAATAATATTGTGGCCTATGTGGGGGCATATGCCCCTCCCACCAACCCAATAAAAAAACCTTATTTTTTTGGATTATATACCTTACATTGGTAGCTAGAGTTGTTAGGTGGCATTTTGGTAGTTGCTGTTGTAGCCTAGGTTCGTCGCTTTCGGGAAGAGCACTGTCGTGTTTTCGAATTGAAACTACCCACCTTGGTTGTTGGTAAAGCCAACGATGTAGGCATTGTCGCTACGGATGGCCACCTTTCGGTTTGCTCTCCTCTTGCCTTCCAGCTCGACGTAGATCCACCTCGGGGGTGGCTTGCCATCCCGAATGACTTCGACTTTCTCAGGGTTAGGACCCGCCAACTTATCGCCAAATTATCACGTAGATCCCATATGAACATTTTATAGGAGTCTGACATGATTTTAAACGGCACTCGGACAAAGGTTTTTGCCATAAGAGTGGATCTGCATACAGTTCAAGGTTAAATTGACCAATGATTCAAATTAAGCACATATAAACAAGTAAGAGACTTGCATGTTATCTACAACGTCATTGCACATACTAGCACTTGAAAGTTCCGAGAGTGGAGTAGCTAGCATTGCAACCTACAAGTGCAGTAACCTTTGAGCATGTGAAAACTTAAATACACGTCGTGAAGGCAACTTATTCATCTTATGCTACACACGTATAATTCGGCTAGATTAGCTAGATAATGTAGCGTGCACGATCTGCGTTTCCTTTTTACAGCTACTCAATATGCATTCACAGAAGCAAGCAATCTCGATACACACGACTTTACAGAAGAAGAATCAAATGGTTCCTAGAAGCAATCTATATATGTATGTACATTTCTTGTAACATCCCAAAATTCCAGTTCATCTTTAATTGTTTGAAAATGTGAACTTTTCAAAACTTTTAATGTAATTTATTGACATTCGTTTTTCCTAGATTTTTTTTCCAGACTTTTGTCGAGTTATGAAATTTAAGAATTAAAATTTGGAAATGCAAACTTAATTGAGAATTAAAAAGAAATTGAAATGAAGTATGATAATAGTAGGTTGAAAACTAAATTTCAAAGCCAAGGAAAAAGAAAAGAAGTTAAACACCAATCCTAAAGACAACGACAACAAAACAATTTTTCTATAGAAACTGAAAGCTAATAAAATAGTGGGGTTAATTTTATTAAAAAACAAGATAAAGTTAGGAGCCTCCCCAAAAATTTTCATAATTTTTGGGCTCGTTTGATATATGTAAAAATTGCATGAAAACCCTCAGCCTTTTCAAAAATCATGGGAATTTAATTCCTTTCCGCCTCTCAATGACCAACCGGCCCCACCCGTCAGGGTTCTTCCTCCACGTGTAGCCAGCACCTGCACTTGCTTGCCTGTGCTAGCACCTTGCCTGACCCCTGGCTTTGGCAACCGTCCTGATTTCTCCTCTCGCCCATGCCCTGCATCGCGCCCATTCCCTACCCCCGATCGGGCCTGCCAGCCCGCACCCATGCCCTGCTCTACGCCGTGGTCATGTCGCGCGTCATTGCATGTAGCATCTCGCTGTCAGCCACTCGCGAGTTTTCATGAGCCCCTTCTCCCTTCGCCCATACAGCCCCAAGCGCTGAGAGCGCATGTTCGCACTCTCTACTCCCCCCACCTTCACTCTGCATTCCTCCCATCCCCAAGCACAAGTCGAGCTCAGAGCTGAGAGCTGTACACTGGCCACGGACGCCGCTGCTCGCCAATCCTCCATACCGCACCGATGGTCTACGGCTAGACCTGTTCAAATGCCGGGCCAAGCTTGAAAAGCCCAGTCAAAAAACTCTAGGCCCATGCTCGGCCCGAAAAAGTGATTTTTCCTATTAAAATATATTATTTGAATCTTTTTTGGAATAAAAAAGTATTATTTAACTCATTTTAAGGTTTGAAATAATAGATTTCCATTTTTAATGGTTTTTTTTTTCAGAATTTTGGGCTGGGCTGGGCTTCTTTTGGGCCAGACTTCCAGTCCCAAGCCCAGCCCGGACACGGTCGGGCTCGGGCCGGGCCAGCGGCTGGGCCGCACATGAATAGGTCTAGCTACGGCCAACTCTTTCTTGTTCGTCTCACTGACCAACCGGCCCCACCACGTGCTATGCCAACTAGGCCCGACCCTATTGGACTATGGAAAGAGAGGGAGGGAGGGTGTGCTGGAGTGGTCACCTAGGCCGCTGTCGCTGTGGAGGATCGCCGCCGTAGCCATGGCCAGCTTCCATCGTTGCCGTGGCCACCGATGTCGCTGAGGACCGTGGTCATCACAACCCAACATCATGAGCACCTCTAGATTCGTGCGACCACGCAGTTGCCATCGCTGTGGCTGAGAATGAAGAGGTGTAGGTGCAGCGGAGAGGTGGGCACGAGCGATAGGAGGAGCGGCCGACGGAGACGCGGGGGAGGCGAGAGACGGGGTGGGCGGAGAGGCGCGGCCAGGGGAGAGGCTGATTCCAGTGCTCTCCTTTAGGTTCTTAAACCACTTGCCATCGTGTTTGTCATTCTTCCAGCCTAATAGTGGCTCAGAAATTTTGCTCTAGTTGGTCATATACTTAACGTCTTGATTGGTGATGGAACTTCCAGCCTCCTTTTCCCAGTCGGGTTTGATATCATTGTACACAGCCATGAACCTCGCGGCCTCGCAGAAGGTCACAACGAGCATCACCAGTGCATTTTTTAGGTACAACGCCATGAGGTCGTGTAGGCCTTCTACATGTGGTATCAGAGCACGGTGGCAGCTTCCGATGTCTTGAACTTGTTGAGCCTCAACTTCGGTGGCCTGCCAGCACCGCCGACCAATGTCTATTCGGGTGGAGCACCATCATGTTTTTGAACTGGAACCACCCACCTTGGTTATTGGTAAAGCTGATGATGTAGGCGTTGTCGCTACGGATGGCCACCTTTGGATTTGCTCTGCTCCTGCCTTCCAGCTCGACGTAGATCCACCTCGGAGTTGGCTCGCCATCCCCAGTCTAGATGGCCAACATAGGGTGACTTTCAACTTTCTCAGGTTATCCCAAGCATTTCTCGGTTGCGGGTATGCCGGGCGTGCCTCCAGTTCGTGTATCTCGAGCATTCTTGGCGCGTGTGATGAAGCTGTGCACTTTTATCCTTATGCATTTACTATGTTTTAATTGTTTCCACTGTGACCTGTGTATGAGTTTTTGTTCCATACATGTGTGCTGGAATTATTGTTATATTAAGGTTTAAATTGGTAGCTGATGTAGTTAGGTGGCATTCTGGGCTCAATGTTAGGCCATGGTGTTACATCAAATCAATAATTGAAAGCCCCCTCCCACCAACCCACCAAAAAAACCTTATTTTTTGGGATTATATACATTACATTGGTAGCTAGAGTAGTTAGGTGGCATTCTGAGAGTTGCTATCGTAGCCTAGGTTTGTCGCTTTCGGGAGGAGCACCGCCTTGTTTTTGAACTGGAACCATCTTCTTTGGCTGTTGGTAAAGCCGACGATGTAGGCGTTGTCGCTATCGATGGCCACCATCGGGTTTGCTCCGCTCTTGCCTTCCAGCTTGACCTAGATCCACGTCGGCGGCGGCTTGCCATCCCCAGTTTGGTTGGCCCGCACAGGGCGACATTCGACTTTCTCATGGTTAGGGCCTGCCAACTTATCACGTAGATCTCGTATGAACATTTCATAGGAGCCCGACGTGATCTTAAACGACACTCGGACAATGGTTGTCGCCATCAAAGTGAACCTACAAGCAATTCAACATTAAATTGATGGATGCTTCAAATTATGCACATACAATCAAGTAAGAATCTTGCATGTTACCTACAACATTCTGGTAATTGAAAGCACGCAAGGAAGTAAGATTATGGCCAATGTGGGGGCATATGGCCCCCTCCCACCAACCCACTAAAAAAACCATTATTTTCGTGGGATTATATACATTACATTTTATGTGGAAAAAACTTTTAACTAGCTCTTCAATTTTTGTAAGGTTCTCACCGATAGAAAACAAAGTCACACTCGCCAAACCAAAGCCCAAAAGTTCTATTTTTTTTAGAAGAGAACAAATATGTAGCGCGCACGATCTACATTTCCCTTTTACATCTTCTCGATATGCATTCGCAAAAGCAAGCAATCTCGAAATGTCGAGGCCGGTGATCATCCACTATATATCTTCACACAATTAGTGCAACACTAGTTATAGGATTGACATCTAAGTCTATTCCAGTGCTCTCCTTTAGGTTCTTAAAGCACTTGTCATCGTTTTTGTCATTCTTCCAGCATAGCAGTGCCTTGGATTTTTTGCTCCAGTTGGTGATATACTTCACATCTTGATTAGTGATGGACCTTCCGGCCTCCTTTTCCCTGTCGGGTTTGATATCGTCGTACACAGCGATAAACCTCGAGGCCTCGGAGAAGGTCACAACGAGTGGCAGAGAGGCGGGAGTGGCGGAGATACGGGGACGGCGGAGAGGTGGGGTCGACAGAGAGGCGTGGGTGTCGGAGAAGCTGATTCCAGTGCTCTCCTTTAGGTTCTTTAAGCACTTGTCATTATTTTTCATTCTTCCAGCCTAGCAGCGCCTTGGAATTATTCTCAAGTAGGTGATATACTTCACGTCTTGATTGGTGATGGAGCTTCTGGCCTCCTTTTCCCTGTCGGGTTTGATATCGTCGTACATAGCGATGAACCTCGCGGCCTCAAAGAAGGTCACAATGAGTGTCCCTAGTGCTTATTTGAGGTCTGGTCCCAAAGGTCGCTGTCGTTGGCCTTTTGCATGTGGTTCTGCAGAGCGATGCAAGCTTCCGATGTCTTGAACTTGTCGAGCCTCAACTTTGACTGCTTGCTAGTGCCGCCGACCAATGTTTGGTAGTGGCCATCGTAGGCTAGGTTCGTTGCTTTCGGGTGGAGCACCTCCGTGTTTTTGAACTCGAACCACCCACCTTGGCTGTTGGTATAGCCGATGAAGTAGGCATTGTCGCTACGGATGGCCACCTTCGGGTTTGCTCCGCTCTTGCCTTCCAGCTTGACATAGATCCACCTTAGCGGCGGCTTGCCATCCCCAGTTTGGTTGGCCAGCACAAGGCGGCCTTTGACTTTCTCGGGGTATGCGAAGCGTTTCTCGGGTGCGGGTGTCCCAGGCTTGCCTTGAGTTCATGTATATCGAGTGTTCTTGGCGCAGGTAACCAAGCTGTGAAAGTTTATCCTTATGCATTTATTATGTTTTAATTGTTTTCATTGTGACCTGTGGACGGGTTTTTGTTCCTGTAACATCCCAAATCAGGGTTTGTGTTTCAAATGTAATAAAATGAGGATAAATTTAAACTTTTAATTCCTCATGAAGTCATTTGAAAATTTTGTAGAAATTTTCCCTAGCAATTCCTATTTCCTAAGAACAATGTTTCTTTTGATGGAAGTTGTTGTCATTAAAAACTTTCAAACCTAATCTTGTGATCGTCCTCTGGAAATATTTTTCCTATCATCTTGATCATCCTAGTAACCTCTCTGCAAAATCTCATAATTTTTAGATTTTGTTTGCTATTTCAAAAGAGCAAGTCAAACCAGTTTGAACTCTGGTCAACCCCTAGGGCAGTAGATTGTGAATTTTCTGGAGAACAATGCATTGCATAAAAATTTCTGGAAAAATTACACAAGGTTGTTCTCTGTTCCAGAAAGTTCCCATAAAAAATTTGGAATTTTTGGAGCTTCGGAGATACCTCCAAAAATTACCTAGCTTCTCAGCCTTTTTAAAACCCAAATCTGAATTCACTGTTCATAGGGCTCGGACCATACTCCGACTCGGGCTCCGACCCAAGCCGACTTGGCTCGTCCCAACCATCTCACCCGCGCATCGCATGCAGCCGTCCGATGGAGCATCGACGCTCACGATCGCGTACCGCTTCACCAAGTTTTAAAACGTCTAGCACGTTTCCGACCGTTGGATCTCGATCCAACGGCCCGCCTCGATTTCTTTCCGCGCGATCGCGTGCCCGCGCTGAGCCACTGCCATCTTGGGCCCGCCTGTCAGGGCTTTCTCCTTCCTCCCGCTAGCACTCGCGCAGAGCCCGCACGCCACGCGGCCGCAACACCCCGAGCGCCTCCGTCTTCGTCAGAGCACGCCGTGACCACGCCGCGTCCGTTGGCCACTCCCAGGGCTGTGCTTGCTCACGCCGCTCCTATCTCCGTCACTCTCCTCAGCTAAAACCCCTTGGCACCCTCCTTTTCCCTCATTCTTCCTCTCGGGGCTGAGGAAGAAGAGGCCCGCATTTGCTCAGCTCTAGGGCGAGCTTCCTTCGCGTAGTTCCCCCTTCTTCCTCTTCCTTCACCGCTCCTTTGTGCGCCGGTTTGAGCCTTTGTCTTCTTGTGTAGCTCGAGGAGGCGTGGCGCGCTCCCTGCCGCTCCAGAGCGTGCACCCGAGGCCGCCGCCGTGCCATCTTCTCCTCCGGTGAGTTTCCCTCTCCCTTAAGTGCGTCACCATGCGCCTTTTGGTCTAAGGAGGAGAACCCCTCAATCAATTTTATGTTTCGGTCCCAGGAGCTCTTGGGATTTGACTTTTCCCCATTTTCGACCGCTTGTGCCATCTTCTTCTCCGGCGACGATTCGGTGAGCCACTGTGAAATTCCTCTCTCGTACACCATATGTGGGCCTCACTTGAACTCTCCCGACCACTGTCAAAATGGCACTATGCACTGGGCCCCGCTGGTCAGCTTCTATGGCTAGGATGGGTATCGGTGTAAAAAGTATTAATGTTTATATAAAATTTGAAATGCTTTATTTGTAAACTGAAAAATCAATTAACTTCACAAATGCATAAGTAATTCATTTTAACTCCTTTTTGGATGATTCAAATTTTGTTAGCTTCTATTTTAAATGTACTTTAATATAAAAATGTATTGAATCATGTTACTATTCCAGAAAACACTTTTGGAAAAATTATTTTAGGATTAGTAATATTGTTGCACCAAAAAATTATTTTAACTTCAAAAATGCATAAGTATTTCTTTGTAACTCCAAATTGAGTGAATCCAATTTTGTTGGCTTACTCTAATAATGAAATTGCTGTTAAAATTGGTTTTAGGCATTTTTCTGCTTGTAAAAGAATTGCAAATACAATTAACTCGTGCTCCTTTTCATGTGTTCGGAAATTCATAAAAGATGCATCATAACTCCAAATGAGATGAATCCAATTGGGTTGTTCATATTATGAGGTGCTTGTTTTACTGTGAAAATTTTAGCTTCACCACCTTTCTAGAAAATATTGCCAAACAATTTAATTAGGATGAATAGTAACTTTTTGCATTTTTCAAGCTGCCCAGATTTGTTTTGATAATAACTTTTGCATAGAACATCCAAATCAATTGGTTCTTGTTTCTAAATTTATTATAAATAATGATCTTACTGCTGTAAAAGTTTCGGAGCATTTGGAGAAAGTTGGATGTTGAGTCTTTTCGGTTTTTCTTCGTTCTTATCGGTTCTTTTTCGCTTTTTCGTTAGGTGCCGACGAGTGCGTTGATCGTGAAAGTGTCCCTCTGCAGAAAACTGAGAAAATCCAGCAAGGCAAATCAAAAACTAAAAATAAAAACTATATCTTGACTTGGGCACAATGGTATGTTGGTGTGATTGAAATGGTGCTTAAGTCCCCAAGAACCAAGTTACTTGTGTCACTAAGCCAAGCGCTTATTGCGTTCTAACCACACAAGAGGGATATGGGACCTCTCTTGACTAAGTACTTTGGGAGGTGTTAATTCGGGGTCGCAGGTGGTTAAAACTGTTTTATAAGGGGAAGAGCACCATGATTGCTTGGTGGGCAGTTTACCCTACCCTTCAGGTTGTCGCGACTCTTAATTAGCATCATTCATTGGAAATGTCTCGTTAGACTTAGCCGTGCTTGCATACCCAAGGAAGTATGCTAACCGTGGCTGGTGGAAAGGCGGTCTATCGTGTGGGTACATTGTTACACCCCTGCAGGGTTAAAACTATTCGAATAGCCTCGTCCTAGGTTATGGACATTGCTTGGTAAGGTCGTGCAAGAACTAGACTACAACCTTTTTAAAAAACTTAAAACTTGACATGGGTGGTATGAATGGGTAATTCATGCTATTGTTGTGGTGACTATTGGGTTAATCACTTCTAGGATGTTGTTGTCATCTATCTATTGTTATTATGTTGTTCTTGCTATTATTTCAACAATAAAAATGAATTGCAAACTTGCTTTTTAAAGGTATTACATTATTGCAAATAAAGTTTGCTTTGTGCTAAAATGAGATATATGGCCTCCACTCAAATAAGCTTGCATGTAGCATATATATAGGTCTGTTATTCCACACGTCAGTCTTGCGAGTACATTATTGTACTTATTTGCTTTGCTTAATGTTATTTATTGTAGAGGAACAAAGTGAGCCCCAAGGGCCTTACTTTTGTGAGATGTGCGGCTTTTGGAACGACTAGCTTGGCGGTCCGGTTGGTTGCCTTGTGGGTAAAGACACACTAATTGGCTTTTGTTTATCGCCATCTTATGACACTTTTGCTTCCGCTGTTTACTTAGATATTTGCATGACATTTGGCCAGTCGGCCCCTCTTTTGTAATAACTCTATATTATGTATGTCTTCTGGTTTGTTGCTTGCTTCGGTTCTATGAGAATGAATGGAATTGATGCATGATTTTGTAACGGGGTGTGTATACTGCATTTCTGGGAAATATACATATCTCGAGGCTTGGTTTATTTGATTTGTGATGCTAGGGTTAATGGAAGACTAAGTATTACAAGCCGAATAAACCCGGGTCCTCACAGTTCCATACATGTGTGCCGAAATTATTGTTAAATTAAGGTTTAAATTTGTTGCTAGAGTATTTAGGTGGCATTCTGGCTCATTGTTGGGCCGTGGTGTTACAATGAATCAATAATTGAAAGCACGCTAGGAAGTAATATTATTGCCTATGTGGGGGCATATGCCCCCTCCTACTAACCCAACAAAAAGCATTATTTTTTTGGATTATATACATTACATTGGTAGCTAGAGTAGTTAGGTGGTATTTTGGTAGTTGCTGTCGTAGCCTAGGTTCATCGCTTTCGGGAAGAGCACTGGCGTGTTTTCGAATTGGAACAACCCACTTTGGCTGTTGGTAAAGCCAACGATGTAGGCATTTTCGCTACGGATGGCCACCTTTGGGTTTGCTCCGCTCTTGCCTTCCAGCTCGACGTAGATCCATGTCGACGGCGGCTTGCCATCCCTGTCTGGTTGGCCCGCACAGGGTGGCATTGAACTTTCTCATGGTTAGGGCCTACCAACTTATCACGTAGATCTCGTATGAATGTTTCATAGGAGCCCGACATGATCTTAAACGGCACTGGGACAATGCTCGTCTTTGTAAAAGTGAACCTGCAATCAATTCAACATTAAATTGATCAATGCTTCAAATTATGCACATATAAAGAAGTAAGAAACTTGCATGTTACCTACAACGCCAACGCACGTACCAGCACTTGAAATTCTGAGTGTGGAGTAGATAGCATTGCAACCTGCAAGTGCAGTAACCAATAATGTTTGCAAGCTTAAATACACAATGTGGAAGCAACTTATTCATCTTATGGTACAAACATACAATTCGACTGGACTAGCTAGTGTAGTTAGGTGGCATTCTGGCCTCAATGTTAGGCGGGGGTAGAGATGGAAACGGATTGAATAGTCTCGAATACGAATCCATATTTTTTTAAAAAATACGAATATGAATTGAATATCGTAACGAATACGAATTCGAATTGAATATGTACTCAATTCGGTCGAATGCGAATATCCTACAACTTTTGTGATAAATCTTGGTAGAACTAATTTATGTAACATGACTACACATCTACAGTCTACAGTCTACTGTCTACACGAGTCGTAGCAACACCCAACAGCCACAGATTCGGCACTGAATCAAGACCCCGTCGAAACAGAAATGCTCCAAAAAAAACGGATAGTATTGTAACATCCCAATTTTCTGAGCTTAAAAATCTTTTAAATAGTTAGTAGGAAGAAAATTCACCATTTGGATTTTATTTGAATTTAATTCAAAAGCTTAATATTGGACTTTATAATCAAAAACATTTAATGTGAATAATCCCAACATGAACATTAACCAAAACTATTTTATTTGGGTTCTATGTGCTCAGATATATTTTCTAGATTTTTCTAGAATTTGTCTGAGTTCATTTGCTATTTTCTATTGCCCATTTGAATTTCTGGTATTTTCTAAATTGGAAAACCTATTAAAATCTCAGAAATAGTCTCGGGCCGAATTTCCCGCCTCCGGCCCATTTCCCCGCCGCTTCTGGCCCAAAATCCCGCAGCCCACCTCCACCTCCCGCTCTCGCGCGCGCATGCCGGTCCCACCTGTCAGCCGCAGTCGTGCCGTCCGCCACACGAGTTCGCCGAGCCGCCGCCACTGACTTTTGGGCCCCTCGAGCCGCACTGTTCATCGTCTTCCTCACGGACTCTAGAGTCCGTGTCCGAGCCGCGCCGTGCCGCAGTCTCGCTCGCGGACTCCTCGCTCCCGAACCCTATTTAAAGCCGCGACCGCGTCACGAGGTTCGCCCTACACCCCGCCGCCTTTTCCCCAAGACCAGAAACCCTAGAGCGCCGCCGCGGGATTGGGCTCGAACCCAGCACCGCCGCCTCGGTTCTCGCCGATTGCGCCACGGTGGTGAGGTTCCGTCGCCTTTGGAGACACCCTCGAGTTCGCCGCATCACGACCTACATGATGCGCGCTTTATCTTCGTCGGAGGAGCCCGGGTTCGCCGTCACCTTCTCAAGCCGCGCCGCTCCGCCGCTTAACTCGTCGCCACCGCCGTTGTGGTCGTTGCCGGCGAGATCTAACCGCGTCACCACTTTCGTCGTGTCACGACGGTCCAGATGCGCACCTTCGCCGTCGCCTAATCGCCGCCGTCGCTAAAACCGAAGGTCGCCGGGGCTTCGTCGACGTCTAGCCGACGTGGACGCCACCTCACTGCCACCTCGTCGCCACCTCAGCGTCCGCACCTGCGTTTCGTCCTGCGTGGCTGCCTCGTCAGCGGCCGCGTGGGCAGTCCACGGGTCCCGAGTCCCGAGGCTCGGTGGACCTAGTCCACCGTGAGCCTAGCCTCTGACATGTGGGTCCCACATGTCAGTGATTTTTTTTTAAATCTTTTTCCGAAATTCCTTCACTGACGTCAGCTTGCGCATTAAATCTGATTTTCCTTTAGGAAAATAATTCAGTAAATTCATAAAATCTGATTTTCAGCATTTTATGTAATTTCAATCTTCCAGAGCTCATAACTTCTGCATCTTAACTCCGATTGAGCCCATTCAAATTCCTAAATTTGTCTAAATTCAAGCTCTATTTATCTGAGATTTTTAGTTAATTTTTGGAGCTTGTTTTGCCTCTGTTATTTATTTGTTTTGTTTGTTTTTGTTTCGTTTGCGAGTAGACGTCGATTCGTCGGGAAATTTTGTGGAAGAAGGAGCACCCCAATATCAAGACCAGTACATAGACCTTTTCCAAGGCAAGTCATACCTTTGATCATCTTGAACCCAGTTTTCAAATTACTTTATGTTAAATTATTGCATTCTATTTTAATTATTTATTTAAATGCTTTGGGCATAGTTATTATCCAACTTGTTATCACACCTTGGCCTTGTATGTCATATTTCCTTGTCACCCTAGATTGGTTACTAGTTGGTATTATTATAGCACCAACGTGGGTTGGTTAGATGCGAGTACAATTGCTTAGCCATGCCACGAGTCATCATCACATGTAGGTTGCAAATATTAATTATGACTAAGTGATTATGGAACTTCGTGTAGAACTGTGTGCTATGTGTTATTACTTCGTGATAGCATGTGTTGCACTAAAACCAACTGGGTGGTAAAGGATTTAGACTGAGGCAAGTGGTGGAGACTGTGTGACATGGTGGTCTATGTGATGGGAATGATAATCTTTGTGACTTAGTTAGAACATGGAAGTCTTGCCTTGGTCAATTAAGGACTTAACTTTGTGCGCCATTGAACTGAGCCTTCTTACAGACGACCACATGCACGTATGGGACGAGCCTAACTTAGTAAGTTATGGATTCTCGGCATTGATGTTCAGGTGGATAGGTTAGGCTGTGTGACAGGGTGGAGGTGTGACTACTTGGTGGTTGCATCACGGGACGATTCGTCTTCCCTGTCTAGCGGTGTGTGTTATACCAATTCTATGTGAGCTAGTATAGCGGTTTGTAAGCATACTGGGAATGTCAATGTTTGAGATGAAGTTTCCGAACTGTTTTGTTACGATTGGTGCTTGCTACACTAGTTGTATCTTGTGGGTAAAGTGTACAACCTCTGCAGAGTGTTAATTAATCTATTCGAATAGCCGTGTCCGCGGTCATGGACATGCTCGGGGATTGCACACGAGGGGTAGTTTTCATAAAATGTGGGAATGGGAGCTGTGTGACCTCAATCATATGGCTATATGAAATAATCTGTTTAGCTGTGTGTCTTTGTGAAAATAACTGTTAAATTAGTATTGTCTATTTGTTTTGAATTATGCTTTCAATCTATTATTCGTATTCAATTGCAAATGTCGCTTTTATGCAAAAGAACCACAGAAGCCTTTTCTTTGGAATAAGCCTGCATATATACATTGCATTCTGTGGTATGATTTGCTAGTACGGTTGTGTACTCACGTTTGTTGTAAAACTTGCGCCAAACCTCTGTAAGAGGAGGAGTCTACGCCGCTTTGAGGAGGAGTTCGTTGAAGGCGATCGTTCGTTAAGGTCCGGATCCCGATCGGTTGCTGTGGTGAATTGGTGGGATCTACGCCGAGTTTTCCGTTCATTGCTGCTTATTTCTCTGTTAGCCTGCGTGGCTTAATAAGTGTAAACTCGACCATAAGGTCAAAACCCTTATTTGTTATTCAAACTAATCGTTTACTTTATTTATCGCTTGTGTGGATCGATATTTACCTGTGTTAACCCTGTGTGCACTAGCGTGATCCTGGACTAGTGCAGTATACACAGAGGGTTCCAAAATCGTAATTCTGGGTCCCGACAAGTATTCATATTCGTATCCGGGGAAAAACGGATAGTATTCGTATTCGTATTTCCCGGATACGAATATAGATACTATCCATTTTCCCCGGATACGAATAATGCCAAATACGGATACTGATTCTGTCCATTTTTCCCGGATAGTACTCATTTTTCGTTCAAATGCGGATTTTACTTACCAAATTTGCGTTTTCTCGGATACGAATATCGGATAAAACGGATTATCCTTTACCATTTCCCATCCCTAGGCAGGGGTGTTAAAGTGAATCAACAGTTGGGAAAATTGGTTCCATAGCATCAGAAGGTACACATTTTAGGAAAATACCATCAAAAGATTTTCGTTCAGTTTTTACCGCTGAAAGTTTGTTCCGTTTAGTTTTTTACCATTCCGTCCATTCTCGGCTGTTTTGGTGTTAGGTTCGAAGGTGAAATGATGAAATTGCCCTCACCCTCCAAGGTGATGCAATGCACTGAGGGTGAGGGCATTTTTGTCTTTTCACTTGCGCAACTAACGCCAAAACAACCGAGAATGGACGGAATGGTAAAAAACCAAACGGAACAAACTTTAAGTGGTAAAAAATTGAATGGAAATCTTTTGATGGTATTTTCCTAAAATATGTACCTTTTGATGCTATGGAACCAATTAGAAAGCACGCAAGGAAGTAAGATTATGGCCAATGTGGGGGCATATGGCCCCCTCCCACCAGCCCACCAAAAAAAAACCATTATTTTTTTGGGATTATATACATTACATTTTATGTGGAAAAAACTTTTTAATTAGCTCTTCAATTTTTGTAAGGTTCTCACCGATAAAAAACAAAGCCACACTGGCCAAGCCAAAGCCCAAAAGTTCTATTGTTTTTAGAAGAGAACAAATATGTAGCGTGCACGATATGCATTTCCTTTTTACAACTTCTTGATATGCATTCGGAAAAGCAAGCAATCTCGAAATGTCGAGGCCGGTGATCATTCACTATATATCTTCACACAATTAGTGCAACACTAGTTATAGGATTGACGTCTAAGTCTTTTCCAATGCTCTCCTTTAGGCTCTTAAAGCACTTGTTATCGTTTTTGTCATTCTTCCAGCCTAGCAGCGCCTTGGAATTTTTGCTCCAGCTGGTGATATACTTCACATTTTGATTGGTGATGGAGCTTCCAGCCTCTTTTTCCCTGTCAGGTTTGAATTCGTCGTAAACAGCTATGAAGCACTTTTGTAGTGGCCGTCGTAGGCTAGGTTCGTCGCTTTCTGATGGAGCACTCCCTTGTTTTCGAACTAGAACCATCAGAATAACCCAAATTTTCAATTTGAGAAAAATTTAAAAATTTATTTATGTTTGTGGTTTCTCTGAATTTTCAAAAGCTTTTATAAGTATTTTAAAGCTAAAACAAATTTATTTACAAAATTAAAAGCCAACAAATAGTTGGAAATAATTTTATTAAGTCGAGAATGAGTATGGGAATTTACGTGAATTTTCCATAATTTTTGGAAGTATTTTGCTATTTTCTAAAGCCTAAATGAATTATGAATTAAAACAATTGAAAATCAAAAGAAAATCAAAATTCAGTTTGGGCGAAACCCACCAGCTCGGCCCAAACCTTCACAAGACGCGCCCACCGCCGCTCGCCGCACCGCCTCTCATCTTCCCCACCGTCAGATTTAAATCGGACGGCTACTAGTTACCCACGCCTGCGCTTCTCTTACGGCCGTTGGATCATGCAAGCGGTCAAGATCTTTCACGACAACCGCGCGGTCGAATGCCATCATCAGCGTGAGCGCACGATCTTAATCCAACGGCGCGCCAAAGCGCACTTACCGCTTTCGCTCGGTCTAATCTCAACCATTGGATCTTAATCCAGCGGCCGCGCCGAAAGTCACTTACGCCGCGAATCTAATCTCGGCCGTGCGTTGAAAATCGGAGGGCCGAGTCATCGCCTTCCTCGCCTTCTTCTTGCGCGCGCGCGAAACCGCCGCCATGACCAAGTCTTGGGCTCCGTGTTCCTCGCGGTGCTGTTCGCTCTTTCATCGAACAATCGTGTGCAACGGCTCGCCATGTCACACCGCACCCACTTCCCCTCAACCCCTTTATCCTCGTGCACGTTTTGCGAAACCGCCGCCGCACCAAAACCGCCGCGCCGACCTCCACCACCCCACGCCGCCTCGAACCTTCCGGCGCCTATAAAGGAGCCCCAGAGCCCCTTCTCCTCCTCAACCATTCCCCTCACTCACTCTCTCCCTCCGCGCGAGCTCGTCGTATTCCGAGGTTTAAATCGCGCCGAGCTGCGTTGTTGTCGCCAATTCCGTCGCCGTCGTCCACGCGGCGTCCTCACCGCCGTCACCATCGGCGTCGCCTCGGCCTCGCGGCCCGGCGCACACCGTTCACCGTGGGGACCATCGCGGCGCCTTCTTCACCGACGACCCGGTCGCCGCGCGCCGACCTCGTCGCCGAAGCGACCTTTCGCGCATTTTCGCGACCTCGGTGAGCACCACGTTCGACATCGTCCACTCTTCCTTTTGGTATCAATCACACCTCGCCGAGATCTCTAGCGCCGGCGAGGTGATTCTTGGAGCCGCCGCCGGCGTCGCCTCGGCGTGGCCGCCACGGTGGCGTGCGTGTCGCCACTGGCGCCATCTCGACAACACGGCCGCGTGGCGCGTGTCGCCACGCACACACACACGTGGCGGTCCACCGTGCGTTTCTTCCAAAGTTCGGTGGGCTAGGTCCACCTTGAACCGGCCCACTGACATGTGGGGCCCGCATGTCAGAAATCTTTTTAAAATCTTTTAATTTCCGAAAATCCCTCGCTGGCGTCAGCATTGCGCAATAAATGGATTTTCGTGGGGAAATAATTACGGAAATTCAATAAAATCTCGATTTAGATATAAACTTGAAAATTCATAACTTTTGCATTTGAACTCCAAATTGGGTGTTTCAAGTTGCAAAATTTATATAAAATTATAATCTAGCTAACTAAACCAAAATATTTCAGTTTGGAGTTGATTTGAGCTATGTTTTTGAATTTATTTGAATTTGCATTAAATTTGTCGTATTTTAGCGTATAGACTTGACGACTCAGGAGAGTTCGATCAAGCGAAGATTTAGAATTTCAAGACATCGACCAAGGCAAGTTACACCATTGACCATATTGCCCTATTATTTTAAGTTATTTTCAGTTTTAAATTCTTTATTGCATGCATATGTTGTTATAAATATTTTAATATCTGTTTCACGTATAGTTAATTCCATATGTTATTGTATGGCCAAATTTGAATATTGTATCGACTACCTTGATACCATAGGCAAGATATTACCAAAATTCAAATATATGCTTAGCCAAGCTTAGTCCACATTTGAATTTGGGAGGGTTTACACGATTTCTACATATTGTTTTCAAACTTGTTTTTGTGGTATTGTTTCACCACATGAGTTTATAAATGAAGTTTTATTCAAAATAAAATCAAAATGGGTTTGGACTTGGCGAAATGGTCGAATGGTGGGTGCGAGTTTATGCAGGGTTTGATCTGGTTAAGATCAAGGCCCATGGATAGAAGGAATGGCCAAGTCAATTGAGGACCGGTCTTTGAGCCGCTTATTGCTATGCCATAACGTACCACCACATGTCTGTATGGGCAGGATTTGGCTAACTAATTTGTGATATCCTAGTATATTTATGTCATGTGATTTTGTGGGTGTCGGTTAGGCGTTTTATTCCCACTTGGCGCAAGAGGGGCTTCCTGAGGGCGGTCGAGTCAAAGGAGCGAAACCTTAGCGGGCATGAATGTACTAGGATAAAACATTGTAAAGGCCTCATGGTAATTGCTCACCACACGCCTACTGAAGCGTGAATTGGCGACATAACGAGCATGTCACCTCGTGTGGGTAAAGTTGTACCAACTCTGCGAGTATAAACTATTCGAATAGCGCGTCGCGGTCATGGACATGCTAGCGGGGCCACTTAAAGTTAGAATTGTTTTTGGTTTGTAAATGCTTTATTAAATGTTGAGGATGGTTAATCCTTATGAAAATTTAGGCGGAAGCCAAGTGTTAGGAGGATCCTTCACTTTATCATTGGAGGTTATCCACATTATATCATTGTCATTTCAAAATATGATTTTATCCATAGTATAAAATTGCCTTAGAAACCACTATACTTATTCAAACTAAAAATCTTTGTTTATGCAAAACAATCCCGCCATACTCATTTGTTTCCATATGCATGCATTTAAATTCAATATTGGGTGTGACTTGCGAGCACGGTAGTAGTGCTCACTCTTCTTTGAATAAATCTTATTCGGGGAAGATCTACTATATTGACGGTGAGGACCGGGACGAGTAGGCCTTGACCTGACGATTGCACGTGGCGCATCGTGTGGCTCCCACTATTATGTTATTTCATTGTGTTTATCTTTTGACATTTGATGTTATTATTTGAGACTCCTTTGTATTATCTGATTATTTATTTAATGCCATTTACGTTTCGTGATATGAATGTGATATTCATTTTGTGAGGCGTGTACACTGGAAATCTGGGTGGTGTTTGAACACGAGAATTCGGGATCCTTCGCTCCGGGTTCGACAAAGTGGTATCGAGCCATATCGATTGTAGGTCATGGCCACGGTAGAATTGGTAAAACCATTAAGGACTATTTTTCAAAAATTTACAAACTATTTACTGTCTTCCGAGTCCTACTCTTCCTTTCTCTATTAAAAGATTTCTAAACTCTTGTCCTTTCTAAAAATTGTAGATGGCCGAGACAGACCGTATCTCCCATGGAGTCTCTGTTGGAGAATGGCGGATATCCTATGGAAGATGATGCAACATCGAGTTTCACGAAGAGACCCACATACCAAGGATACAAGTATATCGTGGGACAACAGGAGGCGCTGGAGAGTGGAGGTTATCCTCTACTCTAACTTAGCGCGGATACATCCTTCCACATCTTGGCGCCCAATGCGTCGGGAGACTTTCGAGGCGGCATCAAGATGCGGCAAGAGAAGCCGTCACGCCGACTTCGCTACACCTCGGCGCCCATTTTCGGGATCTTGCATTCCAGTATTATCCCATGCACATCCCCACTCGGCTAGGCAGTGCCTTGAGCTCAGTCGAGAATGAGGATATGCCGGAGATCACCCACAAGGTGGAGTTAGCCAAGGCGATGGATTACGCCTATGGCAACACCACAGACAGTGTATCTCGTTCAGGGGAGGCTAGAAGCTGCAGAGGAGAGATTGAAGGCAGCTGAAGCTGAATTGGCTCTGTACAAGAAGGGCCAAGGCAGTACCTGTAACTCCCCGGACTACACCCCATCCACCCCATAGATGTTTACCCCCACCATTTTAGATATTTGCTTTCCCTTTAGTTGTTCAATTAGCTGCGAATTATGAGCTACTAACCTTTTGTGGTAGCCATAATCAGTTGGATAAAATAAAGAATTACTTGCAAAAGAAAAATTTGTTTCTTTGCCTTGTTTTTTTTTTTTTGTGTGCTTTTTGGGCTAATATAAATTTACTCCCCCTTAGTGCAACCTTTTCTTCCCTTTCCTAAGTCTTTGGAAAATTCAAGCAGATGGTGAACACCCGCACAGGAAATGGCAGCATCCAGGGTCAGAACAACGGAAATACCGACCATCGAGCGGCATGTTCAAGAACCTCCCCAGCGCCAAAGGCGAGGGACCAGATTGGCAGCGGATGATGGCCAATCAAACTCACCTTATTGAATTGTTAGCTCAGTCGCTCAACAACGCTCAGAACAACCAGGCAACAGCAGCTACCGCCGCAACTCAGGCACCGGCACACCCTCCTCAACGGGTGACCATGTTGGAGTTCATGCGTATCGTCCTCCGACCTTCTCCAGAGCACCGAGCCAATGGATGCGGCGATTGGCCGTGCCATCGGAAAGAAATTGGACATCGCACAATGCACAGATCGCGAGAGGTCACGTTCGCCACTCATCGACTCAACGGACCACCTCGAAATGGTGGGACAATTTACGCATCTCCCACGCCAATGCCGGGCTATCTCGTGGGGCGAGTTTGTGAGCCTTCCGTCATGCACACATCCTGCGGGCATGATGACATCAAGAAGAAGGAGTTTCATGCACTCGCCAAGGCAATCGCTTCGGTGGCGAGTATCTTCACCGCTTTCAACCAGCTAGCTCGCTATGCCCGGCCGATGTGGCTAGAGATGAAGAACGGCAAGAAAGGTTCTGGAGGGACTCAGCGGCGATATCTCCGTCCAACTCATCTCCCGAGAACTTCACCGACTTCCAACGGTTGGTGGACAAGGCGATCCGCCAGAGGCCAAACATCACGAGATGGAGAACATAAGCGGAGGATGGCGCCCGAAGATTAACGCAGAGGCTTTCCCAAACCTCGATTCATTCGGCGGCGACCACCGCGGCGTGGGAAGTTCGATCTTCCACATCCGAGCCGGTGCGAGAATCGGCGCCCCAACACCTCCAACTTCGCGCCACACCAGCCGGAGGACAATTTCAGCAGAAGAGCTCCGCCCCTCGGTGCGAGGTGACTGTTTCCACTTGCAATGAGACGAGCCATTATGCCAACAGATGCCCCAAGAAGCGACAAGCGGCGGCGTCTTTCAAGCCAACACCGGAGCTCACGACCAGCGGCGGCGCTGCAAAGCCGTCGAGCCGTTCATCAAGGGCGTGTGAACCACGTCACGGCGAGAAACCAGCGGCACCGGATGTTGTGCTTGGTATGTTTCTTGTCAATTCAATACCAACTTGTACTATTTGATTCGAACCGCATTCTTTCGTGTCAAATAAATTTGTGGGCAAAAATGGGTTACCAATTTCTTCCTTAGCAAATCCATGATAATCCATTCCCGGGCTCGAAATGAGAACTAGTTCTCTATGCCCGAACCTCACCCTTGAGATATCAGGAGTAACCTTCCTAGCGGACTTGATAGTCTTGCATTCCCAAGGTGCGGGCGTTATTCTTGGAATGGGTGGTTAGCCAAGAATCATGGACAAATAGGCGTGCCAATAGGTCTATCACTCTCACAAATGGAGAAGGAATTTGATTGAGTTCAAACCCAAGACTGCACCAATGGAAGTTCTATCCTCACCAAAGATGAAGGAAGTAAAACTTGAAGACATACACGTAGTCCGAGAATATCTTGATGTCTTTCTGATGAATTACGGCATGCCACGGATCGGGCGTCATGTTCTTAATTGACTTAGTCGAGGGCGGCTCAATATCAAAGCGACCCTATAGAATGCCGGCTAATGAGTTAGCGGAATTGAAGAAGCAGATTGAAGAAGCTGCGGCGAGGTTACATCCGACCAGTTCATCACCTTGGGAGCACGGTCTTTGTTCGTCAAGAAAAAGGACAATAGCATGAGAATGTGTGTTGATTACAGATCACTCAATGAGGTGGCGATCAGAACAAATATCCTTTGCCCGAGATAGATGATTTGTTCGATCGGTGAAAAGGAGCAAGTGTCTTCTCGAAGATTGATTTGAGATCGAGCTATCACCAACTCAAGATCGGACGGAAGATATTCGAAGACGACTTTCACCACGGATATGGGTATGCGAGTTTACTGATGATGTCATTTGGTTTGACGAACGCCTGCTTATTTCATGAATATGATGAACAAAGTGTTCATGGAATTCTGGATAAGTTCGTGGTTGTTTTCATCGATGACATTCTCATCTACTCGAAGGATGAAGAGGAACACGAGAAGCATATCGAGATGATCTTGGACAAGCTTGAGAACATCAACTTTATGCTAAATTCAGCAAAAGTGAATTTTGGCTAAGTCAAGTGGCATTCCTTGGACATATTGTGTCGCGGGAGGAATCGCGATAGATCACGCCAAGGTTGAAGCCGTGTCAGTTGGAAGCAACCGGGTCGGTCACCAAGTGAGAAGTTTCCTTGGACTAGCGGGTTATTACGCGAGTTTATTGAAAATTTCTCTAAGATTGCAAGACCCATGACTCAACTTCGAAGAAGGAGAAGAAATTTGATTGGACGGATGCTGTGAAGAAAGTTTTCAAGATCGAAGAGGAGATTAGTTTCGGCTTTGTGTTAGTTTTACGATATCCATAAAGATTTCGAGATCTTCTGCGGCGCATCCCGTCAAGGTCTCGGATGTGTATTGATGCGGGAGGGCAAGGTAGTAGCTTATGCATCGAGGCGATTGAGGCCACATGAAAGGAATTATCAACCCACGATGCAGGTTAGCGGCGATTGTGCATGCCTTGAAGATCTGGCGGCATTATCTCATTGGTAACTTGCTGTGAGATTTTCACGGATCACAAGAGTTTGAAGTATATATTCACACAAGCGAATTAAACCTTGAGAGAAGATGGTTAGAGTTGATAAAAGATTATGATCTTGGAATCCATTATCACCGAGCAAAGCAAATGTAGTTGCGGATGCCACGAGCGAAAGGTCTATTGCAATACCATGATGGTGCGAAGGAACAACGAACTACATGAAGAATTGAAGCGTCTAAACTTGGAGATTGTCGGTCAAGGTTGTGTGAATGCTTTGGAAGTACAACCGACTCTTCAAAGTCGAGTTAGAGAAAAACAACTAGAAGATGATGACATCAAGGAGATCAAGAAGAATATGCGAAGAGGCAAGGCTCGAGATTATTGAAGATGAACAAGAACAGTATGGTTTGGGAATCGCATTTGTGTACCTAACCAACGAGGAGTTAAAACAATCAATTCTTAAGGAGGCTCATGAAGCGCCTTACTCCATTCACCGGAAGCACCAAGATGTACGGGATGTGAAAGAAAAGTGCGGTGGGTCGGCATGAAGCGAGAAATCGCGAGTTCGTTGCTCGTTGTGATGTGTGTCGTGAGTTAAGCGAACATCGAGACCAGTGGATTGTTGCGACCACTACCAATCCCGAATGGAAGTGGGAAGAGATTGGCATGGACTTCATCACGGACTTCCTAGGACCCAATCGGGATATGATTCTATCGGGTGATAGTTGATCGGTTGACCAAAGTAGCTCACTTCATTCCGTCAAGACTACATCTGAAGCGATCCGGTTGGCGAGTTATATGTGGCTAGGATTGTTTGTCTACAGGGTACCCAAGAAGATCGTGTCAAACAGAGGTTCCCAATTTACATCAAGGTTTTGGCGAGTCTACATGAAGCCTTAGGCACGAGACTCAACTTGATGCGACCTATCATCCTCAAGCGGATGGTCGGATGGAGCGCACCAATCAAGTCCTCGAAGATATGCTCAGAGCACGTGCCTTGGAATTTGGACAAAGTTGGGACAAGAATTTGCCATATCTGAAATTCTCGTATAACAATAGCCATCAAGCTAGTTTGCAAATGGCTCCTTTTGAAGCATTGTATGGCGAAAATGCGAACTCCATACGTGGGATGAAGTAGGAGAGCATCAACTCTTTGGACTGAGATAATCAAAGAGGCGAAAGTAAGGTCAAAGCTATAAGGAACATCTGAAAGTGGCACAAACCCGACAAAAAGTTATCTTGATAACAGTCGGAGGGATCTAAACTTTGAGGTAGGAGACTTGGTCTATCTCGGGTCACTCCACTCGGAGGAGTAAGAAGATTCGAACAAAGGAAAACTTGCACCCATTTGTGGGGCCATACAAAATTCTAGCCAAAAGAGGTGAAGTGGCATATCGGCTTGAGCTACGAAGCCTTGTCGGTGTACACGATGTCTTCCATGTATCCCAATTAAGAAATGCTTGCAGCGCGAGAAGACCATACCTTCTTGGAAAGCTTCGATCTTCGAGAAGATCTCACTTACGTGGAGCGACCAATCAAGATTCTAGATGTCGTGAGCGAGTCACCAGAAGCAGAATCATCAGATCATACAAGGTGCAGTGGAGTCATCACCCAGAAAGTGAAGCCACTTGGGAAAAAGAAGAAGACCTCAAGACCAACTATCCCGATCTCTTTGCTAACCAATCCTGAATCTCGGTCGAGATTCCCTTAAGGGGGGTAGGTTTGTAACAGCCCAAATTTTCAATTTGAAAAATTTAAAAATTTATTTATGTTTGTGGTTTCTCTGAATTTTCAAAAGCTTTTTATAAGTATTTTAAAGCTAAAACAAATTTATTTACAAAATTAAAAGCCAACAAATAGTTGGAAATAATTTTATTAAGTCGAGAATAGTATGGAATTTACGTGAATTTTCCATAATTTTTGGAAGTATTTTGCTATTTTCTAAAGCCTAAATGAATTAACAAATTAAAACAATTGAGAAATCAAAAGAAAAAATCAAAATTCGCTTTGGTAGAAACCCACCGACCTCGGCCTAAACCTTCGCGCGCACGACCCACCGCCGCGCTGCCGCACCGCCTCTCATCTTCCCCACTGCCGTCCGATTTAAATCGGACGGCTACTAATTACCCACGCCTGCTTCTTCTCTTACGACCGTTGGATCATGCACCGCGGTCAAGATCTTTCACGACAACCGCGCGGTCGAATGCCATCATCAGCGTGAGCGCGCGATCTTAATCCAACGGCGCGCCAAAAAGCGCTTACCGCTTCGCTCGGTCTAATCTCAACCATTGGATCTTAATCCAGCGGCCGCGCCGAAAGTCACTGCAGCCGCGAATCTAATCTCGGCCGTGCGTTGAAAATCGGAGGCCCGAGTCATCGTCTTCCTCGCCTTCTTCTTCGCGCGCGCGCGAAACCGCCGCCATGACCAAGTCTTGGAGCTCCGTGTTCCTCGCGATGCGTTCGCTCTTTCATCGGGCAATCGTGTGCAACGGCTCGCCATGTCACACCGCACCCACTTCCCCTCAACCCTTTATCCTCGTGCACGTTTTGCAAAACCGCCGCGCACCAAAACCGCCGCGCGCGACGACCTCCACCACCCCCGCGCCTCGAACCTTCCGGCGCCTATAAAAGGGAGCCCTTGAGGCCCTTCTCCTCCTCAACCATTCCCCTCACTCACTCTCTCCCTCCGCGCGAGCTCGTCGTATTCAGAGGTTTCGTCGCGCCGAGCTGCTGCGTTGTTGTCGCCAATTCCGTCGCCGTCGTCCACGCCGCGTCCTCACCGCCGTCACCATCGGCGTCGCCTCGGCCTCGCGGCTTGGCGCACCTTCGCAACCGTTCACCGTGGGGACCATCGCGGCGCCTTCTTCGCCGACGACCCGGTCGCCGCCGCTCGACCTCGTCGCGGCGACCTTCGCGCATTTTCGCGACCTCGGTGAGCACCACGTTCGACATCGTCCACTCTTCCTTTTGGTATCAATCACACCTCTCGCCGAGATCTCTAGCGCGGCGAGGTGATTGCCGAAAGCCGCCGCGTCGCCGCAGCGTGGCATGCACGGTGGCGTGCGTGTCACGCCACTGGCGCCATCTCAGCAACACGGCCCGCGTGGCGCCGTGTCAGCGCCCACGCACACACCCACGTGGCCGGTCCACCGTGCCGTTTCTTCCAAAGTTCGGTGGGCTAGGTCCACCTTGAACCGGCCCACTGACATGTGGGGCCCGCATGTCAGAAATCTTTTTAAAATCTTTTAATTTCCGAAAATCCCTCGCTGGCGTCAGCATTGCGCAATAAATGGATTTTCAGTAGGGAAATAATTCTGGAAATTCAATAAAATCTCAGATTTAGATATAAACTTCAGAAATTCATAACTTTTGCATTTGAACTCCAAATTGGGTGTTTCAAATTGCAAAATTTATATAAAATTATAATCTAGCTAACTAAACCAAAATATTTCAGTTTGGAGTTGATTTGAGCTATGTTTTTGAATTTATTTGAATTTGCATTAAATTTGTCGTATTTTCGCGTATAGACTTCGACGACTCCGGAGAGTTCGATCAAACTGAAGATTTAGAATTTCAAGACATCGACCAAGGCAAGTTACACCATTGACCATATTGCCCCTATTATTTTAAGTTATTTTCAGTTTTTAAATTCTTTATTGCATGCATATGTTGTTATAAATATTTTAATATCTGTTTCACGTATAGTTAATTCCATATGTTATTGTATGGCCAAATTTGAATATTGTATCGACTACCTTGATACCATAGGCAAGATATTACCAAAATTCAAATATATGCTTAGCCAAGCTTAGTCCACATTTGAGAATTTGGGAGGGTTTACACGATTTCTACATATTGTTTTCAAACTTGTTTTTGTGGTATTGTTTCACCACATGAGTTTATAAATGAAGTTTTTATTCAAAATAAAATCAAAATGGGTTTGGACTTGGCGAAATGGTCGAGAATGGTGGAGTGCGAGTTTATGCAGGTTTGATCTGGTTAAGATCAAGGCCCATGGATAGAAGGAATGGCGCTTAAGTCAATTGAGGACCGGTCTTTGAGCCGCTTATTGCTATGCCATAACGTACCACCACATGTCTGTATGGGCGGGATTTGGCTAACTAATTTGTGATATCCTAGTATATTTATGTCATGTGATTTTGTGGGTGTCGGTTAGGCGTTTTATTCCCACTTGGCGCAAGAGGGGCTTCCTGAGGGCAGTCGGTCAAAGGAGCGAAACCTTAGCGGGCATGAATGTACTAGGATAAAACATTGTAAAGGCCTCATGGTAATTGCTCGATCCACACGCCTACGGGCGTGAATTGGCCGACATAACGAGCATGTCACCTCGTGTGGGTAAAGTTGTACCAACTCTGCGAGTATAAACTATTCGAATAGCGCGTCATGGTCATGGACATGCTAGCGAGGGCCACTTAAAGTTAGTATTGTTTTTGGTTTGTAAATGCTTTATTAAATGTTGAGGATGGTTAATCCTTATGAAAATTTAGGCGGGAAGCCAAGTGTTAGGAGGATCCTTCACTTTATCATTGGAGGTTATCCACATTATATCATTGTCATTTCAAAATATGATTTTATCCATAGTATAAAATTGCCTTAGAAACCACTATACTTATTCAAACTAAAAATCTTTGTTTATGCAAAACAATCCAGACCATACTCATTTGTTTCCATATGCATGCATTTAAATTCAATATTAGGTGTGACTTGCGAGCACGGTAGTAGTGCTCACTCTTCTTGAATAAATCTTATTCGGGAAGAGCTGCTATATTGTGGTGAGGACCGGGACGAGTAGGCCTTCGACCAGACGATTGCACGTGGCGCATCGTGTAGCTCCCACTATTATGTTATTTCATTGTGTTTATCTTTTGACATTTGATGTTATTATTTGAGACTCCTTTGTATTATACAGTTATTTATTTAATGCCATTTACGTTTCGTGATATGAATGTGATATTCATTTTTGTGAGACTGTGTACACTGGAAATCCTGGACTGGTGTTTGAACACAGAGAATTCGGGATCCTTCGCTCCCGGGTTCGACAACCACCCACCTTGGCTGTTGGTAAAGCCGACAATGTAGGCGTTGTCGCTACGGATGGCCACCTTCAGGTTTGCTCCGCTCTTGCCTTCTAGCTCGATGTTGATCCACCTCGGCGGTGACTTGTCATCCCATGTTTGGTTGGCCAGCACAAGGTGGCTTTCGACTTTATCGGGGTATCCGAAGCGTTTGTCGGGTGCGGGTATCCCGGGCATGCCTCGAGTTCGTGTATCTCAAGTGTTCTTGGCGCATGTGACCAAGCTGTGAACTTTTATCCTTATGCATTTATTATGTTTTAATTGCTTTCATTGTGACCTGCGGACGGGTTTTTGTTCCATACATGTGTGCTAGAATTATTGTTAAATTAAGGTTCAAATTGGTTGCTAGAGTATTTAGGTGGCATTCTCACACATTATTGGGCCGTGGTGTTACAATGAATCAATAATTGAAAGCACGCTTGGAAATAATATTGTGGCCTATGTGGGGGCATATGCCCCTCCCACCAACCCAATAAAAAAACCTTATTTTTTTGGATTATATACCTTACATTGGTAGCTAGAGTTGTTAGGTGGCATTTTGGTAGTTGCTGTTATAGCCTAGGTTCGTCACTTTCGGGAAGAGCACTGCCGTGTTTTTGAGAGTGGAGTAGCTAGCATTGCAACCTGCAAGTGCAGTAACCTTTGAGCATGTGAAAACTTAAATACACATCGTGAAGGCAACTTAATCATCTTATGCTACAAACGTATAATTCGGCTAGATTAGCTAGATAATGTAGCGTGCACGATCTGCATATCTTTTTTACAGCTACTCAATATGCATTTACAGAAGCAAGCAATCTCGATACACACGACTGTACAGAAGAAGAATCAAATGGTTCCCAGAAGCAATCTATATATGTATGTACATTTCTTGTAACATCCCAAAATTCCAGTTCATCTTTAATTGTTTGAAAATGTGAACTTTTCAAAACTTTTAATGTATTTTATTGACATTCGTTTTTCCTAGATTTTTTTCCCAGACTTTTGTCGAGTTATGAAATTTAAGAATTAAAATTTGGAAATGCAAACTTAATTGAGAATTAAAAAGAAATTGAAATGAAGTATGATAATTAAAAAGCCAAACAAATAGTAGGTTGAAAACTAAATTTCAAACCCAAGGAAAAAGAAAAGAAGTTAAACACCAATCCTAAAGACAACGACAACAAAACAATTTTTCTATAGAAACTAAAAGCTAATAAAATAGTAGGGTTAATTTTATTAAAAAACAAGATAAAGTTAGGAGCCTCCCCAAAAATTTTCATAATTTTTGGGCTCGTTTGATATATGTAAAAATTGCATGAAAACCCTCAGCCTTTTCAAAAATCATGGGAATTTAATTCCTTTCCGCCTCTCAATGACCAACCGGCCCCACCCGTCAAGGTTCTTCCTCCACGTGTAGCTAGCACCTGCGCTTGCTTGCCTGTGCTAGCACCTTGCCTGACCCCTGGCTTTGGCAACCGTCCCGATTTCTCCTCTCGCCCATGCCCTGCATCGCGCCCATTCCCTGCCCCCGATCGGGCCTGCCAGCCCGCACCCATGCCCTGCTCTGCGCCGTGGTCATGTTGCGCGTCATTGCATGTAGCATCTCGCCGTCAGCCACTCACGAGTTTTCGTGAGCCCCTTCTCCCTTCGCCCATACAGCCCCAAGCGCTGAGAGCGCATGTTCGCACTGTCTACTCCCACCACCTTCAAGATATATAGTGGATGATCACCGGCCTCGACATTTCGAGATTGCTTGCTTTTGCGAATGCATATCGAGAAGATGTAAAAAGGAAATGCAGATCGTGCGCGCTACATATTTGTTCTCTTCTAAAAAAATAGAACTTTTGGGCTTTGGTTTGGCGAGTGTGACTTTGTTTTCTATCGGTGAGAACCTTACAAAAATTGAAGAGCTAGTTAAAAGTTTTTTCCACATAAAATGTAATGTATATAATCCCACGAAAATAATGTTTTTTTTGGTGGGTTGGTGGGAGGGGGCCATATGCCCCCACATTGGCCATAATCTTATTTCCTTGCGTGCTTTCAATTACCGGAATGTTGTAGGTAACATGCAAGATTCTTACTTGTTTGTATGTGCATAATTTGAAGCATCCATCAATTTAATGTTGAATTGCTTGTAGGTTCACTTTGATGGCGACAACCATTGTCCGAGTGTCGTTTAAGATCATGTCGGGCTCCTATGAAATGTTCATACGAGATCTACGTGATAAGTTGGCAGACCCTAACAATGAAAAAGTCGAATGTCTCCCTGTGCGGGCCAACCAAACTGGGGATGGCAAGCCGCCGCCGACGTGGATCTAGGTCAAGCTGAAAGGCAAGAGCGGAGCAAACCCGATGGTGGCCATCGATAGAGACAACGCCTACATCGTCGGCCTTACCAACAGCCATAAAAGATGGCTCCAGTTCGAAAACAAGGCGGTGCTCCTCCCGAAAGCGACGAACGTAGGCTACGACAGCAACTCTCAAAATGCCACCTAACTACTCTAGCTACCAATGTAATGTATATAATCCCAAAAAATAAGGTTTTTTTGGTGGGTTGGTGGGAGGGGGCATATGCCCCCACATTGGCCAAAATCTTCCTTGTGTGCTTTCAATTATTAATTTGATGTAACACCATGGCCCAACATTGAGCCCAGAATGCCACCTAACTACATCAGCTACCAATTTAAACCTTAATATAACAATAATTCCAGCACACATGTATGGAACAAAAACTCATGCACAGGTCACAGTGGAAACAATTAAAACATAATAAATGCATAAGGATAAAAGTGCACAGCTTCGTCACATGCGCCAAGAATGCTCGAGATACACGAACTGGAGGCACGCCCGGCATACCCGCAACTGAGAAATGCTTGGGATAACCTGAGAAAGTCGAGAGCCACCTTGTGCTGGCCATCTAGACTGGGGATGGCGAGCCACCTCTGAGGTGGATCTACGTCGAGCTTGAAGGCAGGAGAAGAGCAAATCCAAAGGTGGCCATCCATAGCGACAACGCCTACATCATCAGCTTTACCAACACCCAAGGTGGGTGGTTCCAGTTCAAAAACACGACGGTGCTCCACCCGAATAGACATTGGTCGGTGGTGCTGGCAGGTTGCCGAAGTTGAGGCTCAGCAAGTTCAAGACATCGGAAGCTGCCACCGTGCTCTGATACCACATGTAGAAGGCCTACACGACCTCATGGCGCTGTACCTAAAAATGCACTGGTGATGCTCGCTGTGACCTTCTGCGACGCCGCGAGGTTCATGGCTGTGTACAATGATATCAAACCCGACTGGGAAAAGGAGGCTGGAAGTTCCATCACCAATCATGATGTTAAGTATATGACCAACTGGAGCAAAATTTCTGAGCCACTATTGGGCTGGAAGAATGACAAACACGATGGCAACAGTAGTTATAGGATTGACATCTAATCTATTCCAGTGCTCTCCTTTAGGTTCTTAAAGCACTTGTCATCGTTTTTGTCATTCTTCCAGCCTAGCAGCGCCTTGGAATTTTTGCTCCAGCTGGTGATATACTTCACATTTTGATTGGTGATGGAGCTTCCAGCCTCCTTTTCCCTGTCGGGTTTGATATCGTCGTACACAGCGATGAACCTCGAGGCCTCGGAGAAGGTCACAACGAGTGGCAGAGAGGCGGGAGTGGCGGAGATACGGGGATGGCAGAGAGGTGGGTTCGACAGAGAGGCGAGGGTGGCGGAGAAGCTGATTCCAGTGCTCTCCTTTAGGATCTTAAAGCACTTGTCATCATTTTTGTCATTCTTCCAGCCTAGCAGCGCCTTGGAATTATTCTCAAGTAGGTGATATACTTCACGTCTTGATTGGTGATGGAGCTTCTGGCCTCCTTTTCCCTGTCGGGTTTGATATCGTCGTACACAGCGATAAACCTCGCGGCCTCAAAGAAGGTCACAATGAGTGTCCCTAGTGCTTATTTGAGGTCTGGTCCCAGAGGTCGCTGTCGTTGGCCTTTTGCATGTGGTTCTGCAGAGCGATGCAAGCTTTCGATGTCTTGAACTTGTCGAGCCTCAACTTTGATAGCCTGCTGGTGCCGCCGACCAATGTTTGGTAGTGGCCATCGTAGGCTAGGTTCGTTGCTTTCGGGTGGAGCACCTCCGTGTTTTTGAACTCGAACCACCCACCTTATCTGTTGGTATAGCCGATGATGTAGGCATTGTCGCTACGGATGGCCACCTTTGGGTTTGCTCCGCTCTTGCCTTCCAGCTTGACGTAGATCCACCTTAGCGGCGGCTTGCCATCCCCAGTTTGGTTGGCCAGCACAAGGCGGCCTTCGACTTTCTCGGGGTATGCGAAGCGTTTCTCGGGTGCGGGTGTCCCGGGCTTGCCTTGAGTTCAGGTATCTCGAGTGTTCTTGGCGCAGGTAACCAAGCTGTGAAATTTTATCCTTATGCATTTATTATGTTTTAATTGTTTTCATTGTGACCTGTGGACGGGTTTTTGTTCCATACATGTGTGCCGAAATTATTGTTAAATTAAGGTTTAAATTTGTTGCTAGAGTATTTAGGTGGCATTCTGGCTCATTGTTGGGCCGTGGTGTTACAATGAATCAATAATTGAAAGCACGCTAGGAAGTAATATTATTGCCTATGTGGGGGCATATGCCCCCTCCTACTAACCCAACAAAAAAGCATTATTGTTTTGGATTATATACATTACATTGGTAGCTAGAGTAGTTAGGTGGCATTTTGGTAGTTGCTGTCGTAGCCTAGGTTCATCGCTTTCGGGAAGAGCACTGGCGTGTTTTCGAATTGGAACAACCCACTTTGGCTGTTGGTAAAGCCAACGATGTAGGCATTTTCGCTACGGATGGCCACCTTTGGGTTTGCTCCGCTCTTGCCTTCCAGCTCGACGTAGATCCACGTCGACGGCGGCTTGCCATCCCTTGTCTGGTTGGCCCGCACAGGGTGGCATTGAACTTTCTCATGGTTAGGGCCTACCAACTTATCACGTAGATCTCATATGAATGTTTCATAGGAGCCCGACATGATCTTAAACGACACTGGGACAATGCTCGTATTTGTAAAAGTGAACCTGTAATCAATTCAACATTAAATTGATCGATGCTTCAAATTATGCACATATAAAGAAGTAAGAAACTTGCATGTTACCTACAACGCCATCGCACGTACCAGCACTTGAAATTCTGAGTGTGGAGTAGATAGCGTTGCAACCTGCAAGTGCAGTAACCAATAACGTTTGCAAGCCTAAATACACAACGTGGAAGCAACTTATTCATCTTATGCTACAAACATACAATTCGACTGGACTAGCTAGTGTAGTTAGGTGGCATTCTGGCCTCAATGTTAGGCGGGGGTAGGGATGGAAACGAATTGAATAGTCTCGAATACGAATACGAATCCATATTTTTTTTTAAAAAAGTACGAATATGAATTGAATATCGTAACAAATACAAATTCAAATCGAATATGTACTCAATTCGGTCGAATGCGAATATCCTACAACTTTTGTGATAAATCTTGGTAGAACTAATTTATGTAACATGACTACATATCTACAGTCTACAGTCTACACGAGTCATAGCAACACCCAACAGCCACAGATTCGGCACTGAATCAAGACCCTGTCGAAATAGAAATGCTCCGGAAAAAAACAGATAGTATTCATATTCGTATCCGGGGAAAAACGAATAGTATTCGTATTCGTTTTTCCCGGATACGAATATAGATACTATCCATTTTCCTCGGATACGAATAATGCCAAATACGGATACTGATTATGTCCATTTTTTCCCGAATAGTACTTGTTTTTTGTTCAAATGCGGATTTTACTTACCACATTTGCGTTTTCTCGGATACAAATATCGGATAAAACAGATTATCCTTTACCATTTCCCATCCCTAGGTGGGGGTGTTAAAGTGAATCAACAGTTGGGAAAATTGGTTGCATAGCATCAAAAGGTACACATTTTAGGAAAATACCATCAAAAGATTTTCGTTCAGTTTTTACCGTTGAAAGTTTGTTCCGTTCAGTTTTTTACCATTCCGTTCATTCTCGGCTGTTTTGGTGTTAGTTGCGAAGGTGAAATGATGAAATTGCCCTCACCCTCCAAGGTGATGCAATGCACTGAGGGTGAGGGCATTTATGTCTTTTCACCTGTGCAACTAACGCCAAAACAACCGAGAATGGATGGAATGGTAAAAAACCAAACAGAACAAACTTTCAGTGGTAAAAAATTGAATGGAAATCTTTTGATGGTATTTTCCTAAAATATGTACCTTTTGATGCTATGGAACAAATTAGAAAGCACACAAGGAAGTAAGATTATGGCCAATGTGGGGGCATATGGCCCCCTCCCACCAACCCACCAAAAAAACCATTATTTGTTTGGGATTATATACATTACATTTTATGTGGAAAAAACTTTTTAACTAGCTTTTCAATTTTTGTAAGTGTAACATCCCAATTTTGGGCTTGTGTTTCAAATGTAAGAAAAACAGTAGAAATTAAAACTTTTTCTTACATCATGTAATTCCTGTGGGGCCAAGAAATTCTTGTACAAAGAATTATGGAAATACATTGTCACAAGTCTTGTTGATCCAAATCTTGTTATTCCAAAAACAACCTTGTCAAATCTTATGATCATCCTCTGGAAATATTTTTCCTAAGTCTCTGTGATGGTATGTGACCCCTCTGAAAAATCTCACAATTTTTAGAAATTGTTTGAATAATTTTTGAAGGCAGTCAAACCTGTTTGACTCTCAGTCAAACATTAAAACAGAGCCTTGCAGAATTTTTGGAGATTTATTCGCAGCATATAAATCTCTGAAAATTTTACACAAGGTTAATATCTGAGTTAGCAAGCTCCTGTAAAATTTTCATAATTTTTGGAGTTATTTCGCTACCTCAAATAAATCTTTCAAAGCCTCTGTTCCTTTTCAAAGTCAAACTTGGTTTACTGTTACTTGGGTTCGAGTCAGACTCGGGCTCGAGCCGTTTGATTCGGTCCGATCAACTAAACGCGCGAGCCACTCTTTAAAACGCGCGCGCATTCTCGGCCGTTTGATCTTGATCGTGCGGCTCGCGTGCGTGTATGCATTCGGACCGTCTGGTTGCAATCTTAAATCTGAGCCGTTGGATTAAGATCCAACGCTCGCATACCCCTTCGTTGTAAATAGAGTTTGCGACGTGGGGCAATCTGAGCCATCCATTTCTAATCTGAAGGCTCGCAATCTTCCCGTTGTGTTTTAAACCTGGGAGGCGTGGCGCTTTCGTGGCCGCCCGATTTAAATCGTAGGGTTGAGAATCGCCCGAGCTTTTTGCGGGTCGTCTTCAACCTCCGGCCGTGCGAGCACAGTGCAGAGGGGATGGAGGTGTCATTTCTTGCTCCCTAAAGCCACTCTAGCCGACGTGTAGGAGTATGGGAGGTACACTGAGCTAGGCCATGCCCTAATGCACGTCTTCACCTCTTTTCCTTGTCGGCCGTGCGTGGTGATTTGTGTTTTGCCGCCCGAGAGAGGAGTGGTGCAAACCCTAACACTTTCATGGCTTTATAAGCACCCTCATTGCTTTCTAGTATCTCTTTAGACCACCACCAAGCTTCACTCACAGCATTGGAGCTTAATACCTCAAAAATGGCAAATCGCCATTGTTGACCCGTGAAGCTCCACTGGTGTTCTTGGTGTTCCAGTGGTCCTCCTTCACGTTACTTTGCCCTAACCTCATCTATTTATCACCTTGAACATTTCCCCTCACTTAATTTTGGATTTGATTCTCAGGAATTGTCCAATTTGGGGTTTGTTCAAATTCGGCCGAAATTGGTCATCTTCTTCCTCAGCTCAGGTGAGTGCTCCATTTTCCAATTCTTTGCTCGGATAGCTTCTGTGGATCACAGTGAAGCTATTTTGATGCTTTGGTATCACTCATATGGCTCAGGGTGTCATTTTCGGGTCTTCTTCTCCAAGCCCGGCGAGCTTTCACCTTGATCAAGCATCTCCGGCCATCTTTGAAACTTCTGGTCACTAAGGTAGCTTCTTATTAGTCCTTAGAAGCTTTGGCACCCGCTTCCTTGGACTGCAGCGGAGCTTTTCGCTATTTTCATGTTTGGCAGTAGAGCTCCCGTTTCCATTTTCCGCTGGCCGGCGTTCGATCCTCGCCGCGGCGAAAATGCTACCATTAGACTCGTTGTGCTATTGCGATTCCATTTTGGTGCTTGGTAGGCGCCAGCGCGCCGTGTCGCGCCGGTTGGCCGTCAAAGACACTCGGGTTTTCGCAAGACAAAGACTCCCGTTTCGTCGACTCATTAGGACACATTAATTACCAATCATTAGTTGTTAATTGTGTCTTAATCATTATTATTGAGCCACTGACCAGTGGGCCCAATATTCTTAATCAACCTCTGGTTCACTCCGCACTGTTCCGACATCATTAATATCTAATCATTGCTTAATTAAATGAGTCGGCATTTAATCGCTGTCGGAAACCTCCTCTGGGTCGCTGACTTGTGGGCCCGAAGAGTTAAGGTCAAATCTCAGGAGTTGCTAGTGATTAATTAATGGTAATCATTAGAAGCATTAATCCTGTCCTAACCGCCTCTCTCAGTCTCTGTCATGTGGGCCCAGTGCACTGTGCACGTGGGTTAAACCAGCGCATGTGTGCCTCAAAGTCACTGACATGCGTGCCCCACGTGTCAGCATCCCTTTTGAACTTCAATCAATAGCCACCGTCGATCCCTTGATCAACGGCCTAGATCTTGTATGCGTTCGGACCATCCGGTTCCCCTCATCATCTTGGGCCGTCCATCTCGCGATCTGCGGCTGAGATCATGTGTGCAATCGGACCTTCCGGTTAGATTTGGGTTCTGAGCCGTTCATCTTTAGATCTGCGGTCGTGGTTCGCCGAGGCAACCGCATCGTCCGGTTGCATGCACTCGTTTGGGCCGTTGGATCTTGATCCAACGGTGGGTTTCGATTAGGTTTGGCGCGCGTGCGCTGTTTTCGGCGCGCGTGAGCCGTAGGATTTTCGATCAAGGGTGGAGAATTGTCCACGTCGTTTTCTTCTATTAGGGTTGTTCTGTAATTCGGTAAGTAATTGTTTTACAACTGAAAATGGTATAAAAACTTTAGAAACTCATAACTAATTCATTTTAACTACGTTTTGGTTAATTCCAACTGTAATAAATCATGTCATCACTTTAGCTTATTATAAAAATGGATATAAGCATGTTCCAGTAGCAGAAAATTGTATATCTAGGAATAACTTGATTTCTGTCATTTTGAATATTCCAGAAAATGAATAAAACTTTAGAAAATGCATATCTTGCTCTATGTATGTCCAAAATGAATGATTCCAATTTTGATAAATTTGTTATTAACCCAATGTTAATATAAAAATGATGATAGGTCCAAGATTATATGAAACCTTGATTAATGATTTAGTACCTATTTCTAGCATTTAGAAAATTCGGAAGACTTATAAAATGCACAAGTAATTTTCTGTAAATGCAAAATATATATGATAAATTCTAGAGAACCCCTCTGTGGGTATACTTCACTGTAAAATTAGTTTTGAACATATTTATGCTCCTGGAGAGTGCATTATGCTAATTTGGCATCTTAGAAAAAAAAATCATAACTAAATCACTTTAACTCCTAATGACCTGAAATTTTATATGGGTTACCTTTATGCCCATAGGTAGCTACCATAAAAATTTCAGCTTCAAAACCTTTCTAGAAAATGTTTTTGCTACAGTGCTAATTATGGCCGAAAATGTGTTTTTAAGTATTATCTTTTGCACCACAAATCCAAATTAGGTTTTTCCAGTTTCTATGCCTAGGTATATTCATGTTCTACCTTGTGTATAAAATTTGTTGCCTTTGGATGATTTTTGCTTGCTCGTTTGTTTAAGTGCGTCTCGTCTTATTGGTTGTTCTTGGTTCTTTTTGCCTCTCGCTTAGGATTCAACATTTGCGGTAATCCCGAGAACGATCCTCCGCAACAAATTGAGCAACAGCAAGAAGGCAAGCAGTTTGATCATGTTAATCCCAGTATTTTAAGTATTTATGTTGATTTCAAATTCTATGTATGCATTGCTATTTTGTTTTAATAGTTGGCCTAGTAGATGCATTTCCTCGAAGAAATGATTATCCTCTACTACCATGAGCCTAGGTTACTTGTCTGTGATTTAGAGTTCATGGAGGGACTCTTGTCACTTAGTAGTTTGCGAATTCTTCGCTTAGCCATGCTTAGTTTCCGGTAGTAATGGGCGGTTATCGACTTGTCGATAACCTTGATCACACAAACTTATTATGTATTATGATTTCTTCCTTGTGCCATGTCTACTTATGAAAACTAAAACGAAAACAAAATGATTTAGACTTGGGCACAATGGTAAGATGGTGTGATTTTCGGTGTGGTGGAATGGTGCTCGAGTCAACAAGGACCGAACATCTTGTTACACTAAACCAAGCATTTTAGCGTGCTAACCACACTAGAGGGTATGGGACCTCTCTTGACTTAGTACTTTGGCGTGTATTGGCTCCGGGTCGCAGGAGGTCGCAGGAGGGATGGTGTCGGGAGCATTGTAGTGTCCGAAAGACTTCACCCGGGATGGGATTGGTTGTCTTTCGCTTGCAATGTAAGCGTATGGTGTTTCTACCCATCTGAGCGGCTCGTAGTTAATACACAATATTGGAAAGCGTCTCGTAGGACTTAGCCGTGCCGACATACCTACGGAAGTGTGTTTTTGGCTTAAAGGCGGTCTGAAGTGTGGGTACATTGGTACACCCCTGCAGGGTTAAAACTATTCGAATAGCCTCGTCCTAGGTTATGGACACGCTTGGGGAGGTCTTTCAAGAGTTAGACTACAACCTTTTAAATTAAAACTTGATGGGTGGTACGAATCGGGGATTCGTGCTATGTTGTGGTGACTGTTGGGATAGTCACTTCCAGGTGGTTACTTATATGTATCTTTACTTACTGTTACTTTGATAATAAAACTGATTTGCAAACTTGCCTTTAAAATGTATTACATTATTGCAAATAAAGTTGGCTTCATGCAAAATGAGACATACAACCTCCACCTAAATAAGCTTGCATGTAGTTTATGAATAGGTCTGCTATTCCACACGTCAGTCTTGCGGGTACAAAGACAATCTTTGTGCTCAGATGCTATGCTTAATTGTTTTGTTGCAGAGGAAGAAGGTGAGCCTGAAGGGCCTCACTTTTGTGAGCTGTGTTGTGGTAGCTTATGGGCGACTAGCTTGGCGGCCCGGTCGGTTGCCTTGTGGGTGTGTGGCTAACCGGTCGACTTTTGTTCTAGCCATCTTATGGCGCTTTTGCTTCCGCTGTCTTTCTTGTTTATTGTTATTTGGCCGGTCGGCTCTCTTTTGTAATAACTCTACTTTATGTCGTTGTTGAACTTAGTGATGTATGTGTATGGAATTGATGTATAATTTTGTGATGATGTGCATATGCTGCAATTCTGGGAAGCATATGTCCATCGAGGCTTAGAATGTTTAATTAGTAATGCTAGAACCATTTGGAGGTTAAGTGTTACTAGTTAAATATTCCGGGTCCTCACAAAGTTGGTATCAGATTCTTGTAAGGGGGGGAGAGTTGTAACATCCCAATTTTGGGCTTGTGTTTCAAATGTAAGAAAAACAGTAGAAATTAAAACTTTTTCTTACATCATGTAATTCCTGTGGGGCCAAGAAATTCTTGTACAAAGAATTATGGAAATACATTGTCACAAGTCTTGTTGATCCAAATCTTGTTATTCCAAAAACAACCTTGTCAAATCTTATGATCATCCTCTGGAAATATTTTTCCTAAGTCTCTGTGATGGTATGTGACCCCTCTGAAAAATCTCACAATTTTTAGAAATTGTTTGAATAATTTTTGAAGGCAGTCAAACCTGTTTGACTCTCAGTCAAACATTAAAACAGAGCCTTGCAGAATTTTTGGAGATTTATTCGCAGCATATAAATCTCTGAAAATTTTACACAAGGTTAATATCTGAGTTAGCAAGCTCCTGTAAAATTTTCATAATTTTTGGAGTTATTTCGCTACCTCAAATAAATCTTTCAAAGCCTCTGTTCCTTTTCAAAGTCAAACTTGGTTTACTGTTACTTGGGTTCGAGTCAGACTCGGGCTCGAGCCGTTTGATTCGGTCCAGTCAACTAAACGCACCGAGCCACTCTTTAAAACGCGCGCGCATTCTCGGCCGTTTGATCTTGATCGTGCGGCTCGCGTGCGTGTATGCATTCGGACCGTCTGGTTGCAATCTTAAATCTGAGCCGTTGGATTAAGATCCAACGCTCGCATACCCCTTCGTTGTAAATAGAGTTTGCGACGTGGGGCAATCTGAGCCATCCATTTCTAATCTGAAGGCTCGCAATCTTCCCGTTGTGTTTTAAACCTGGGAGGCGTGGCGCTTTCGTGGCCGCCCGATTTAAATCGTAGGGTTGAGAATCGCCCGAGCTTTTTGCGGGTCGTCTTCAACCTCCGGCCGTGCGAGCACAGTGCAGAGGGGATGGAGGTGTCATTTCTTGCTCCCTAAAGCCACTCTAGCCGACGTGTAGGAGTATGGGAGGTACACTGAGCTAGGCCATGCCCTAATGCACGTCTTCACCTCTTTTCCTTGTCGTGACGTGCGTGGTGATTTGTGTTTTGCCGCCGAGAGAGAGTGGTGCAAACCCTAACACTTTCATGGCTTTATAAGCACCCTCATTGCTTTCTAGTATCTCTTTAGACCACCACCAAGCTTCACTCACAGATTGGAGCTTAATACCTCAAAAATGGCAAATCGCCATTGTTGACCGTGAAGCTCAATCGGTGTTCTTGGTGTTCCAGTGGTCCTCCTTCACGTTACTTTGCCCTAACCTCATCTATTTATCACCTTGAACATTTCCCTCACTTAATTTTGGATTTGATTCTCGTGAATTGTCCAATTTGGGGTTTGTTCAAATTCGGCTGAAATTGGTCATCTTCTTCCTCAGCTCAGGTGAGTGCTCCATTTTCCAATTCTTTGCTCGGATAGCTTCTGTGGATCACAGTGAAGCTATTTTGATGCTTTGGTATCACTCATATGGCTCAGGGTGTCATTTTCGGGTCTTCTTCTCCAAGCCCGGCGAGCTTTCACCTTGATCAAGCATCTCCGGCCATCTTTGAAACTTCTGGTCACTAAGGTAGCTTCTTATTAGTCCTTAGAAGCTTTGGCACCCGCTTCCTTGGACTGCAGCGGAGCTTTTCGCTATTTTCATGTTTGGCAGTAGAGCTCCCGTTTCCATTTTCCGGCTAGCCGGCGTTCCAGTCCCTCGCCGCCGGCGAGAATGCTACCATTAGACTCGTTGTGCTATTGCGATTCCATTTTGGTGCTTGGTGGGCGCCGCCGCGGCCAGTGTCGCCGGCGGTTAGCCGTCAAAGACACTCGGGTTTTCGCCGGCACAGCACTCCCGTTTTCGTCAGCTCATTAGGACACATTAATTACCAATCATTAGTTGTTAATTGTGTCTTAATCATTATTATTGAGCCACTGACCAGTGGGCCCAATATTCTTAATCAACCTCTGGTTCACTCCGCACTGTTCCGACATCATTAATATCTAATCATTGCTTAATTAAATGAGTCGGCATTTAATCGCTGTCGGAAACCTCCTCTGGGTCGCTGACTTGTGGGCCCGAAGAGTTAAGGTCAAATCTCAGGAGTTGCTAGTGATTAATTAATGGTAATCATTAGAAGCATTAATCCTGTCCTAACCGCCTCTCTCAGTCTCTGTCATGTGGGCCCAGTGCACTGTGCACGTGGGTTAAACCAGCGCATGTGTGCCTCAAAGTCACTGACATGCGTGCCCCACGTGTCAGCATCCCTTTTGAACTTCAATCAATAGCCACCGTCGATCCCTTGATCAACGGCCTAGATCTTGTATGCGTTCGGACCATCCGGTTCCCCTCATCATCCTGGGCCGTCCATCTCGCGATCTGCGGCTGAGATCATGTGTGCAATCGGACCTTCCGGTTAGATTTGGGTTCTGAGCCGTTCATCTTTAGATCTGCGGTCGTGGTTCGCCGAGGCAACCGCATCGTCCGGTTGCATGCACTCGTTTGGGCCGTTGGATCTTGATCCAACGGTGGGTTTCGATTAGGTTTGGCGCGCGTGCGCTGTTTTCGGCGCGCGTGAGCCGTAGGATTTTCGATCAAGGGTGGAGAATTGTCCACGTCGTTTTCTTCTATTAGGGTTGTTCTGTAATTCGGTAAGTAATTGTTTTACAACTGAAAATGGTATAAAAACTTTAGAAACTCATAACTAATTCATTTTAACTACGTTTTGGTTAATTCCAACTGTAATAAATCATGTCATCACTTTAGCTTATTATAAAAATGGATATAAGCATGTTCCAGTAGCAGAAAATTGTATATCTAGGAATAACTTGATTTCTGTCATTTTGAATATTCCAGAAAATGAATAAAACTTTAGAAAATGCATATCTTGCTCTATGTATGTCCAAAATGAATGATTCCAATTTTGATAAATTTGTTATTAACCCAATGTTAATATAAAAATGATGATAGGTCCAAGATTGTAACAGAAACCTTGATTAATGATTTAGTACCTATTTCTAGCATTTAGAAAATTCTGGAAGACTTATAAAATGCACAAGTAATTTTCTGTAAATGCAAAATATATATGATAAATTCTAGAGAACCCCTCTGTGGGTATACTTCACTGTAAAATTAGTTTTGAACATATTTATGCTCCTGGAGAGTGCATTATGCTAATTTGGCATCTTAGAAAAAAAAATCATAACTAAATCACTTTAACTCCTAATGACCTGAAATTTTATATGGGTTACCTTTATGCCCATAGGTAGCTACCATAAAAATTTCAGCTTCAAAACCTTTCTAGAAAATGTTTTTGCTACAGTGCTAATTATGGCCGAAAATGTGTTTTTAAGTATTATCTTTTGCACCACAAATCCAAATTAGGTTTTTCCAGTTTCTATGCCTAGGTATATTCATGTTCTACCTTGTGTATAAAATTTGTTGCCTTTGGATGATTTTTGCTTGCTCGTTTGTTTAAGTGCGTCTCGTCTTATTGGTTGTTCTTGGTTCTTTTTGCCTCTCGCTTAGGATTCGACATTTGCGGTAATCCCGAGAACGATCCTCCGCAACAAATTGAGCAACAGCAAGAAGGCAAGCAGTTTGATCATGTTAATCCCAGTATTTTAAGTATTTATGTTGATTTCAAATTCTATGTATGCATTGCTATTTTGTTTTAATAGTTGGCCTAGTAGATGCATTTCCTCAGCAAATGATTATCCTCTACTACCATGAGCCTAGGTTACTTGCTGTGATTTAGAGTTCATGGAGGGACTCTTGTCACTTAGTAGTTTGCGAATTTACTGCTTAGCCATGCTTAGTTTCCGGTAGTAATGGGCGGTTATCGACTTGTCGATAACCTTGATCACACAAACTTATTATGTATTATGATTTCTTCCTTGTGCCATGTCTACTTATGAAAACTAAAACTGAAAACAAAATGATTTAGACTTGGGCACAATGGTAAGATGGTGTGATTTTCGGGTGTGACTGGAATGGTGCCTGAGTCAACAAGGACCGAACATCTTGTTACACTAAACCAAGCATTTTAGCGTGCTAACCACACTAGAGGGTATGGGACCTCTCTTGACTTAGTACTTTGGCGTGTATTGGCTCCGGGTCGCAGGAGGTCGCAGGAGGGATGGTGTCGGGAGCATTGTAGTGTCCGAAAGACTTCACCCGGGATGGGATTGGTTGTCTTTCGGCTTGCAATGTAAGCGTATGGTGTTTCTACCCATACGAGCGGCTCGTAGTTAATACACAATATTGGAAAGCGTCTCGTAGGACTTAGCCGTGCCGACATACCTACGGAAGTGTGTTTTTGGCTTAAAGGCGGTCTGAAGTGTGGGTACATTGGTACACCCCTGCAGGGTTAAAACTATTCGAATAGCCTCGTCCTAGGTTATGGACACGCTTGGGGAGGTCTTTCAAGAGTTAGACTACAACCTTTTAAATTAAAACTTGATGGGTGGTACGAATCGGGGATTCGTGCTATGTTGTGGTGACTGTTGGGATAGTCACTTCCAGGTGGTTACTTATATGTATCTTTACTTACTGTTACTTTGATAATAAAACTGATTTGCAAACTTGCCTTTAAAATGTATTACATTATTGCAAATAAAGTTGGCTTCATGCAAAATGAGACATACAACCTCCACCTAAATAAGCTTGCATGTAGTTTATGAATAGGTCTGCTATTCCACACGTCAGTCTTGCGGGTACAAAGACAATCTTTGTGCTCAGATGCTATGCTTAATTGTTTTGTTGCAGAGGAAGAAGGTGAGCCTGAAGGGCCTCACTTTTGTGAGCTGTGTTGTGGTAGCTTGCGGGGCGACTAGCTTGGCGGCCCGGTCGGTTGCCTTGTGGGTGTGTGGCTAACCGGTCGACTTTTGTTCTAGCCATCTTATGGCGCTTTTGCTTCCGCTGTCTTTCTTGTTTATTGTTATTTGGCCGGTCGGCTCTCTTTTGTAATAACTCTACTTTATGTCGTTGTTGAACTTAGTGATGTATGTGTATGGAATTGATGTATAATTTTGTGATGATGTGCATATGCTGCAATTCTGGGAAGCATATGTCCATCGAGGCTTAGAATGTTTAATTAGTAATGCTAGAACCATTTGGAGGTTAAGTGTTACTAGTTAAATATTCCGGGTCCTCACAGTAAGGTTCTCAGCGATAAAAAGCAAAGCCACACTGGCCAAACCAAAGCCCAAAAGTTCTATTGTTTTAGAAGAGAACAAATATGTAGCGTGCACAATCTCAATTTCCTTTTTACAGCTTCTCGATATGCATTCGCAAAAGCAAGCAATCTCGAAATGTCGAGGCCGGTGATCATCCACTATATATCTTCACACAATTAGTGCAACACTAGTTATAGGATTTACGTCTAAGTCTATTCCAATGCTCTCCTTTAGGCTCTTAAAGCACTTGTTATCGTTTTTGTCATTCTTCCAGCCTAGCAGCGCCTTGGAATTTTTGCTCCAGTTGGTGATATACTTCACATTTTGATTGGTGATGGAGCTTCCAGCCTCCTTTTCACTGGGGAGAGGCAGTTCTTTGGCCCGTACTCAATTAATGAGGCTGAAAGTCAGGTGCAGTTGATTCGTGAGCACTTGCGCGTAGCTCACCCGAGCGAAGAGCTATGCGACGGCGTCGCCGTGAGCTGAGTTTTCAGCCCAATGACTTTGTGTATCTCAAAGTCTCACCTCTGAAGGGTCATCGTCGTTTCGGTGTCAAGGGCAAATTGGGCCCCCGATATGTCGGGCCGTATCGCATCATCAAGAAAGTGGGAGCTGTTGCATACAAGTTAGAGTTGCCTGCTACACTCGAGGGAGTGCATGATGTTTTCCATGTATCGCAATTGAAGAAATGCCTCCGTGTTCCAGTTGAGGAAACGCCATTGGAAAATATCGATGTGCAAGAAGATCTGTCCTATCGTGAGCACCCCGTTCGTATCCTCGAAGAGGCTGAACGCAGAACGAGGAACCGTGTGATCAAGTTCCTTAAAGTTTAGTGGTCGAACCACTCCGAGGATGAAGCCACTTGGGAGCGGGAAGATCGTCTCCGACCAGACTACCCGTCCTTCTTTTCCCAATGATCAGAATCTCGGGGCGAGATTCTTGTAAGGGGGGGGGGGGAGATTTGTAATAGCCCTAAGTTAGGGTTTGTGTTTCAAATGTAAAATCATGAGGAGAAATAAAAACTTTTGATGTCTCATGAAGTCATTTGGAAGTTTTCCAAATTTTCCCTAAACAATTTCCAATTCTAAGATTTAATTCTTGTGAATGGAAATTGTTGTCAACAAATTATTAGCCTTAAAACTTGTGAACATCCTCTGGGAATATTTCTCCTATCATCTTGATCATCCTATCTACCTCTCTGAAAAATCTCACAATTTTTTGATTTTGTTTGCTATTTCAAATGACCGAGTCAAACAAGTTCAAAAGTCTGGTCAAACCTTAAGACAGCAGCTTGTGAATTTTCTTGGGAGAAATCTAGTGCATGAAAATTCCTAAAAAATTTACACAAGGTTGTCCTCTGTCCCAGGAAGCTCCCATAAAAATTTTGGAATTTTTGGAGCCCTGGAACTACCTCTAAAAATTCCCAAAACCTACTCAGCCTTTTGATTTCAAACCCTGGGATCACTGTTTGTTGGGCTCGAACCTAACTCGGGTTTGAGTCCGACCGCGCCGCTCGGTCCAGCCGCACCACTTAACTGCACCGCCTGAGTCCAATCGCTCTCAGCCGTCCGATGTGGATCGCACGGTCCACACTGCTCATCTCGTCGACCTTTCCGAATGCGTACACAGATCTCGACCGTCCGTTTTAGATCCAACGGTCAGTATTCTCTTGATCGAGTCGGACCAACCGCTCACGCCGCGCCACTCGACTCGCGCCGCTTTGCTTTGCCGCCGACGGGCGGGCCCTACTTGTCAGGTCGTCACCTACCTCGCGCCCGAGAGCCGAGTGTCGACGGCAGCGTGCATGCGCGCCACCTCGCCTCGCCGCCCATTCTCGGTTTCCTCGCGCGCTTCACCTCGGCCGCATCGTCCGCTGTTAGCCCATACCCTGGTAAGGCATTAATCTCCCGTCATCTACCTCACCAACTCGCCGCCTCTGGTCCTGAGCGCATCGGCGTTGAGGGCTCCTCCTCTCGGGTTTCTCCGTCCTTTTTCCTACTTAAGGGTACCCAAAGGTTCCTCTTCCTCTCTTTGACATCACAAAGCCATTCACTACCTTCCTTGTTCGCTCTGAGCTCAAACCAAGGGAGTGCGCGTTCTCTGGTTCACGGCCGTGCCGCCACCGCCGTGTCAGCACCACAACCAGTGAAGCTCACCTTCTTCTTTGCGCGTCAGCCTGTGTTCCAGCTCGTCAGGATTGTTTCCCCTCAACTAATTCTGAGTTTCACTCGCAGGGGGCCGTTGAATTTGGGTGTCCCTCTTCTTCGGCCGAAAGTTGGATCTTCGTCCTCATCTCCGGTGAGTTGGTTCCTAGAGTAATTGCTCGCGCTAGCACCATCTAGTGCACTCACTCGAGCTATCTCCATCTCTCTTTTCTCCTGTTTTTGCTCAGGTTGTTCCTTCCTCGGTGACCCCCTTGATCGCCGCCGCCGGTTCTCGTCGCCGGGCCATCTCCGGCAGCCACCTTAGCTCTGCGTTATTCCAGTGAGTTCCTGGTGACCCACTGGTGCTCATGCGCGCGCTAGTTTTCACCCTTTTCTTCTCGGTCGCAGTCGCCCCTTGTCACCTCCACGGCCGGCCGCCGCGCTTCGTCGCCACGCCGCCACAGTGCATCTCTGGCTGCCTCGAGACCACCTTCAGCTTCAGTGGTCCACGAGCAACCCATTTTGGCCATCACCTCGACCGCGCCGCCACTCCTTCACCGGCGACAAATCCAGGTCCAGAGCCAGCCCGAGCCTCTCTGTTCTTCGGCTTTGTCTCCCTCTGCTTCACTAGCAGTGGGGCCCACCTCTCTTAAGCCTTGTAGTTAGCTGCTAATCAATCTTAGGATTGTTCATTAGTTCACTCTCTTGCATGATCAAAATTGGAATTGAGGTTTGGAGGAAAGTTAGTCACTGGTTCTCTGTAATTGTTCCCTGTTGTCGTTTTTCTCTGTTGTCAGTAAACTGAAATTGGTTTCATGCTTATGCTATTCAAATCTTGTTAGTGTTTGATGACTTTCCTTAGTAGTAGTGGTTAGTATGAAGTCAGTTAGTTAGTGTCATTAAGTTTCAAAGCTCTTGTTGTCTGAATGATCAAAGAGGTGGTTAGATGATCCTGTTGTTTGTCTCTGTACTTGCTTTTACAAGTATAGTAAGGCCTTGGAGTAGTAGCATGCTGAAATTGTTAACCTTGCTATATGTGGGTGTGATGCTTAGGTGTGTTAGTAGCTGAATTTTATTAAAGCCCAACCTTAATTAGAAAATTGTTAGCATCTAATAGTTGGCTAATTAACTAGTTAGTGTTTCAATAGCTCCTTGTAGGTTTAAGTGATCTTATCACTAATGATGGTTGTTTAGAGTAACTAGTTGTTTAGATGTGTTAATTTGATGCTTAGTTAATAGATGTGCACACAATCACCATCAAAGTCTGTCGAAAGGTTAAAACATATAAGAGGATTGATTTTGTGATTAGCTTGGTAAGTAAGTAAGTTGGGTAGATCAATCATTGAAACCTTGTCTAATTTAAAATCATCTCAGTAGCTAAATTGTTGTTCCTATTGTAATGATCTAGCTTCTGTGTTATAGATTTGTGGTTGTTTTTGAAATTTTGAGTTTTGTCGGTGTTATTGGTTCTTATTTGTTGCTTTTGCTCGATCGATAGATTGCGACGGGTCGGGCATTATCGAGAGTGATCCTCTGCAACAGGTTGAGCACCCTGAGCAACAGCAGCCAGGCAAGCAGTTTGATCATGTTTATCCCAGTATTTTAAAGTCTAATATTTTGTTTCAACTGTATGTATGCATTGCCTAATTTGTGTTAAATTGATTAGTTAAATCCGTAGCTGCATATCCTGTAGGTGAAATATTGATCTCTACTACCTGAGCCTAGGTTACTTGCTGTGATTAGAGTTCGTTGGATGAAATCTTATCACTTAGTAGATTACGAGTTCAGTTGCTTAGTCTTGCTTAGTTTCCGATAGAATTGGGCGATCATCGACTTAGTCGATGATCTTGATCACATAAAAATTATTACTGTTCTTATATTCTAGCTGGTACTTTGTTAATTGCAAAAAAACTAAAAATGAAAACAAAAAACGATTTAGACTTGGGCACAATGGTAAGTTTTGGTGTGATCCGTTGGGTGTGATTGGAAAGGTGCCCGGGTCAACAAGGACCGAACATCTTGTTACACTAAACCAAGCATTTTAGCGTGCTAAACTAGAGTATATGGGACCTCTCTTGACCTAGTACTTTGGCGTGTATTGGCTCCGGGTCGCAGGAGGGATGGTGTTGGGAGCATGGTAGTTGTCCGAAAAGCTTTATCCTGAGTGGGTAGTTGTCTTTTCGGCTTTACCATGTAAGCGTATGGATTTCTATCCATACGAGCGGCTCGTAGTTAATACACAATATTGGAAAAAGTCTCTTAGGACTTAGCTATGCCAGCATACCTTCGGAAGTGTGCTTTGGCTTAAAGGCGGTCTGAAGTGTGGGTACAGTGGTACACCCCTGCAGGGTCAAATCTATTCGAATAGCCTCGTCCTAGGTTATGGACACGCTTGGCAAGGTCTTCCAAGAGTTAGACTACAACTTTTCAATTAAAAATTTGACGGGTGGTACGAATCTGGGATTCGTGCTATTGTTGTGGTGACTATTGGGATAGTCACTTCTAGGTTGGTTATCTTTACTCTTTTGCTATTATTATCCTTACTGTTATTTCAATTAAAAATGAATTGCAAACTTGCCTTCAAACTGTATTACATTATTGCAAATAAATTTGGCTTTGTGCAAATGAAACATATGACCTCCACCAAATGAGCCTGCATGTAGCATATGAACAGGTCTGCTAGTTCACACGTCAATCTTGCGAGTACAAAGAAAATCTTTGTACTCAGTTGCTTTGCTTAATGTTTTTGTTGCAGAGGAAGAAGGTGAGCCCCAAGGGCCTCACTTCTGTGAGTTTTGCTGCCGCTTCGTGTACGACGACTAGGCTTGGCGATCCGGTCAGATGCCTTGTGGGTGAAGGCACACTGATTGGCTTTGTTTATAGCCATCTTATGGCACTTTTGCTTCCGCTGTCGTTCTTCTGGTATTTATGTATCTTTTGGCCGGTCGGCCATTGTCTGTAATAACTCTACTGTTGTTAGTTTTGGCTGGTAGTGTGATGTTTGGACTCTATGTTTGGAATGGAGTTGATGCATAATTTTGTGGTGAGGTGTGTATACTGCTTTCTGGGAAGTATACATATCTCGAGGCTCAGTTTATTTGATTTGTGATGCTAGGACCAGGCGGTTGGATAAGCATTACAAGCCAAATAAATTGGGGTCCTCACAATTTAGGTGGCATTCTAGCACATTGTTGGGCCGTGGTGTTACAATGAATCAATAATTGAAAGCACACTTGGAAATAATATTGTGGCCTATGTGGGGGCATATGCCCCTCCCACCAACCCAATAAAAAACCTTATTTTTTGGGATTATATACCTTACATTGGTAGCTAGAGTTGTTAGGTGGCATTTTGGTAGTTGCTGTTGTAGCCTAGGTTCGTCGCTTTCGGGAAGAGCACTGCTATGTTTTCGAATTGAAACCACCCACCTTGGTTGTTGGTAAAGCCGACGATGTAGGCGTTGTCGCTACGGATGGCCACCTTTGGGTTTGCTCTGCTCTTGCCTTCCAGCTCGACGTAGATCCACCTCGGCGGTGGCTTGCCATCCCCAATGCCTTCGACTTTCTCAGGGTTAGGACCCGCCAACTTATCGCCAAATTGTCACGTAGATCCCGTATGAACGTTTTATAGGAGTCCGACATGATTTTAAACGACACTCGGACAAAGGTTGTTGCCATAAAAGTGGATCTGCATGCAGTTCAAGGTTAAATTGACCGATGCTTCAAATTAAGCACATATAAACAAGTAAGAAACTTGCATGTTATCTACAACGTCATTGCACATACTAGCACTTGAAAGTTCCGAGAGTGGAGTAGCTAGCTTTGCAACCTGCAAATGCAGTAACCTTTGAGCATGTGAAAACTTAAATACATGTCGTGAAGGCAACTTATTCATCTTATGCTACACACATATAATTCGGCTAGATTAGCTAGATAATGTAGCGTGCACGATCTGTATTTCATTTTTACGGCTACTCGATATTCGTGCATTCACAGAAGCAAGCAATCTCGATACACGCGACTGTACAGAAGAAGAATTAAATGGTTCCTAGAAGCAATCTATATATGTACGTACGTTTCTTGTAACATCTCAAAATTCCAGTTCATCTTTAATTGTTTGAATATGTGAACTTTTCAAAACTTTTTAATGTATTTTATTGACATTCGTTTTTCCTAGATTTTTATTCGAGACTTTTGTCGAGTTATGAAATTTAAGAATTAAAATTTGGAAATGTAAACTTAATTGAGAATTAAAAAGAAATTGAAATGAAGTTTGATAATTAAAAAGCAAAACAAATAGTAGGTTGAAAACTAAATTTCAAAGCCAAGGAAAAAGAAAAGAAGTTAAACACCAATCCAAAAAATAGCAGCAACAAAACAATTTTTCCAGAGAAACCGAAAGCTGATAAAATAGTGGGGTTAATTTTATTTAAAAAACTAGAAAAAGTTAGGAGCCTCCCCAAAAATTTTCATAATTTTTGGAGCTAGTTTGACAAATATAAAAATTCCATGAAAACCCTTAGTCTTTTCAAAAATCATGGGAATTTAATTCCTTTCCGCCTCTCACTGACTAACTGGCCCCACCCGTCAGGGTTCTTCCTCCATGTACTGTCAGCGCCTGCGCTTGCTTGCCCGTGCCAACACCTTGCCTCACCCCTGGCTTTGGCAACCGTCCCCAGTTTCTCCTCTCGCCCAAGCCCTTCGTCGTGCCCATTCCCTGCCCCCGGTCGGGCCTGCCAGCACGCGTCGATGCCCTACTCTGCGGCGCGCTCATGTCGCACGTTATCGCCAGTAGCATCTCGCCGTCGGCCTCTCGCAAGTTTTCGTGAGCTCCTTCTCCCTTCGCCCATACAGCCCCAAGCGCTGAGAGCGCACGTTCGCACCCTCTACTCCCCCTCCTTCCCTCTGTATTCCTCCGTTCCCCGAGCTCAAGTCGAGGTCCGAGCCGAGAGCGGCACACTGGCCATGGACACCACCGCTTGCCAATCCTCCTGACCGCACTGATGGGCTACGGCCAACTCTTTCTTGTCCCTCTCACTAACCAACCGACCCCGCCCGTTAGGGTTCTTCCACCACGTGCTATGCTGACCCCAGCCCGATCCTATTGGACTATGGAAACAGAGGGAGGGAGGGTGTGCTAGAGTGGTCTTCTGGGCCACTGTCGCCATGGAGGACCGCCATCGTAGCCATGGCCAGCCACCACCATCGCCATGGCCACTAATGTCGCTGAGGACCATGGTGATCACAACCCGACATCGTGAGGTCCACTAGATCCACGTGACTGTGTAGTTGCCATCGCTATGGCCGAGAACGAAGAGGTGCGGATCTGGCGGAGAGGTAGGCACAAGTGGAAGGAGGCGCGGGCGGCGGAGACACAGGGGAAGTAAGAGGCGGGGTGGGCGGAGAGGCGCGGGCAGTGGAGAGGCTGATTCCAGTGCTCTCCTTTAGGTTCTCAAACCACTTGCCATCGTTTTTGTCATTCTTCTAGCCTAGCAGTGGCTCGGAAATTTTGCTCTAGTTGGTCATATACTTCGCGTCATGATTCGTGATGGAGCTTCCAGCCTCCTTTTCCTAGTCGGGTTTGATATCAACGTATAAAACCATGAACCTCGCAGTCTCGCAGAAGGTCATAGCGAGCATCGCCAGTGTATTTTTGAGGTCTAGCGCCATGAGGTCGCCATTGAGGCTCTCGTTGTAGGCCTCTACATGTGGTATCAAAGCGCGGTGCCAGCTTCCAACGTCTTGAACTTGCTGAGCCTCAACTTTGGCAGCCTGCCAGCGCCGCCGACCAATGTCTGGTAGTGGTCATCGTAACCTAGGTTTGTCGCTTTCGGGTGGAGCACCGCCGTGTTTGCGAACTAGAACCGCCCACCTTGGTTGTTGGTAAAGCTGACGACGTAGGCGTTGTCGCTACGGATGGCCACCTTCGGGTTTGCTCTGCTCTTGCCTTCCAGCTCGATGTAATCCACCTTGGAGGTGGCCCGCCATCCCCAGTATGGATGGCCAGCATAGGGTGGCCTTCGACTTTCTCAGGTTATCCCAAGCATTTCTCGGGTGCGGGTAAGCTGGGCGTGCCTCCAGTTTGTGTATCTCGAGCGTTCTTGGCGCGTGTGACCAAGTTGTGCACTTTTATCCTTATGCATTTATTATGTTTTAATTGTTGCCACTGTGACTTGTGGACGGGTTTTTGTTCTGTACGTGTGTGCTGGAATTATTATTAAATTAAGGTTTAAATTGGTAGCTGAAGTAGTTAGGTGACATTCTGGGCTCAAGGTTGGGCCGTGATGTTACAACGAATCAATAATTGAAAGCTCGCAAAGAAATAAGATTTTGGACAATGTGGTGGCTTATGCCCCCCTCCCCCAACCCACCAAAAAAACCTTATTTTTTTGGGATTATACACATTACATTGGTAGTTAGAGTAGTCAGGTGGCATTCTGGTAGTTGTTGTCGTAGCCTAGGTTCGTCGCTTTCGGGAGGAGCACCGTCGTGTTTTCGAACTGGAACCATCCACCTTGGCTATTGTTAAAGCTGACGATGTAGGCATTGTCGCAATGGATGGTCACCTTTGGGTTTGCTCCATTCTTGCGTTCCAGCTCGACGTAGATCCACGTCGGCGGCGGCTTGCCATCCCCAGTCTGGTTGGCTCGCACAGGGCGGCATTCGACTTTATCATGGTTAGGGCCTGCCAAGTTATCATGTAGATCTCGTATGAACGTTTCATAGGAGCCCGATATGATCTTAAACGACACTCGGACAATGGTTGTCGGCATAAAAGTGAACCTGCAAGCAATTCAACTTTAAATTGATTGATGCTTCAAATTTTGCACATATAAACAAGTAAGAAACTTGCATGTTACCTACAACGTCATCGCTTGTACTAGCACTTGATGTTTTGAGTGTGGAGTAGATAGCGTTGCAACCTGCAAGTGCAGTAACCAATAACGTTTGCAATCTTAAATACACATCGTGGAGGCAACTTATTCATCTTATGCTACACACGTACAATTCGGCTGGACTAGCTAGAGTAGTTAGGTGGCATTCTAGGCTTAATGTTAGGCGGGGGTGTTAAAGTGAATCAACAGTTGGGAAAATTGGTTCCATAGCATTAGAAGGTACACATTTTAGGATACCATCAAAAGATTTCAGCTTAGTTTTTTACAACTAAAAGTTTGTTCCATTCGTTTTTTTTTTACCATTTCGTCCATTCTCGGCTGTTTTGGTGTTAGTAGTGAAGGTGAAATGATGAAAATGCCTTCACCCTCCGAGGGAATGCAATGCACTGAGGGTGAGGGCATTTTCATCTTTTCACCTACGCTACTAACGCCAAAACAGCCGTGACTGGACGGAATGGTAAAAATCCGAACAGAACAAACTTTTAGTGGTAAAAAACTAAATGAAAATCTTTTGATGGTACTTTTCTAAAATGTGTACCTTTTGATGTTATGGAACCAATTAGAAAGCACACAGGGAAGTAAGATTATGGCCAATGTGGGGGCATATGGCCCCCGCCCACCAACCCACCAAAAAAACCATTATTTATTTTTGGGATTATATACATTACATTTTATGTGGGAAAAACTTTTTAATTTGCTCTTTAATTTTTGTAAAGTTCTCACCGATAGAAAACAAAGTCACACTCGCCAAACCAAAGCCTAAAAGTTCTATTTTTTAGAAGAGAACAAATATGTAGCACGCACGATCTGCATTTCCTTTTTACAGCCTCTCGATATGCATTTGCAAAAGCAAGAAATCTCGAAATGTCGAGGCCGATGATCATCCACTATATATCTTCACACAATTAGTGCAACACTAGTTATAGGATTGACATCTAAGTCTGTTCCCAGATTCAACCCAGTAACATGTACAACAAGCTTTTGTGAACTTACTACCGCCAGTTGATAATGAAAAACTCAAAATTTAATTTAATGTTTTCTTAGCAAGTTCTTTACCAAGGAGAGACAACAAAGTTCCTTCGCATAGTTGAACAAGAAATTACGAAAATGCAAACATGCATATGGTAAACGGAAATGAGTATAGTCTTCATCTGCTTAGTAAATGGGGTATGCATCTATTGAGACATAGTGTTGCACCTTTATGTAGGCATAGTATCAACAAACATGTAAACCACTTTTATTCTATTAACACATGGTAACATTGTGCTAACTGGTCCAGACTTGGCCAACCCGTCATATGGAGCTGTCAGCTTCAAACTTCATCTCCAAGATGGCAACCAAGAGTAGACCTGGGCCTGACATGGCACGGGCCCGATGGGCCATGGGCCATTGGCTAGGACCATGCCGTGTCGGCCTAGCATTGCCAACACATCGGGCCCACAGCCTGACTCGCCTACGCCGAGCCCAAACACGGCCCGGTGGCACGCCGTGCCGCCATCGTGCCGTGCCGACTGATGAGGACATCCCTTCCACTGATACAACCATCCCTATTGTTTTTGATGTGCAAGGGCCAATTACTCGAGCACGTGCTCGCCAGCTAAATTATCAGGTAACTTCGTTTCTCGGAGTGCATCCATATTTTACTAACTCTATGATGCTGCCGAAAGGAGATGTTTTGCTTGTGCTTAGGAATCCAGGAATACGGCCAGCACTACAGGATCTCCTCCAGGACCTGAAAGATCTAGACCCGCCATTATGTGGTAATGGAGTTTTGGTGATTAATGATAAATCTAATTGGGAGACTAACACTTTTATTGATATACATATTGTGTAGTCTTATTTGGATATAAAGGTGAAAATCATGAAGGCATGCAAGTGATTAAGTGATTAATGACAAATGCACTTGTGAGACTAACACTCCTATTGTTATATCAAGTTTAGTCTCAGCTTGGATATAAAAGCAAAAATCCAAACAGGTATGTATTCATTAATGACAAATCTATTTGTGAGACTAACAATTCTATTGATTATCTATTGTTTAGTCTCGTTTGGATATAAAGATGAAAAATACAAGAGGTATGCATTCTACTTCTTCTTATTATATCTTGTTGCATTCCTCGGATCCAAAATATAGGTTAAACTCCACCAAAAAGGTTAACTTGGATATGTGCATATGTTTCCATTACACATTTGTGTATGCACACATTTAGGGGGAGTTCATTCTATATTTTGTGGTTTCATTAGTATTGATCCATATTCTCTTTCCACATATATTAAGGATCTTTACTTTGAAATATATCTTTGAATATATTTAACTTGTGTAGTTAATATATTCATATGAGTATATACAACTTGAGTAGTTTGTATACACTCATACTTGGTATATACAACTTGTGTAGTTCGTATATACTCATGGTATATATAACTTGTGTAGTTTATATATACTCATGTTTATCTATATTCAATTATTTAAGATTGTGTTGTGGGACTAACATGTGTGCTAAGATGTTTAAAGGCTTAGTCCCAAATCATGGATGGCGACATGGTAAGGAAAATGCATGACAATAGAGAGATCATGATTAGTAGCTTGATAGCATGGTTTTTGGATCAAGTTAGGATCATGCATGCATTCGATTTTGAGTTTTGGAAGCTTTAAGTGCCTCTGTCAGAAATCGGTAGTACCGGAGGCTAACCGGCGGTAGTACTGCATCAAGCGGTATGACTGCGCATCACTTGCCGGTATTATCGGGTTTTGATCATCATAGCCAACTGAGTGCTAATGCGGTACGACCGGCTCTTGCAGCGGTACTACCGCATTGCGGTCATTCCGATTTCTATTTGGCGGTATGTAAATTCCAGAGAAGGTGTTTTTCTGTATTTCTCGAGCCTCGGGAAATCGGTAGTACCGCATCTGAGAAACGGTACTACCGGAGAGCGGTATTACCGGATGCTAGTTGGCGGTAATACCGCACCTTCAGTAATTTCTTGTTCAAAAGCATTTATGCAGGTATATCTTGGTAATTAATGTTAATGACATTGTGGGACTAACATTTTCCATGAGTTGGATGAATAGGTTATGTTCCAGGGTGATGAAGACTTCGGATGACATCATGAGTTGATCGTCATCAAGTCAAGATTCAAGAAGAGGATGCATCATGTGTTGATGCATATCAAGATCTCGAATAAGAGATGATCATGAGTTGATCATCAAGTCAAGAGAAGACTCTTCATATGTTGATTGAGGTCAAGTAAAGGATGCATCATGGGTTGATGCATATCAAGACGATGACCCGGACTTGAAGTGAAGATGTGCGTCATCAACCTTCAAGAAGATGCTCAAGGCAAAGGTATGACTAACTAGGGCTAAGGATGTGTTCCTAGTCTTTTACCGGTCTTGGTGTTTGGTTGGAAGACCGAATTGCTAGTATAGGTTGCCGTACTATTAAGAGGGGTCTTGTCTAGTAGCTTGAGTCTCATCATGTGTTGATAGCTTAATCTTGCTTGCTCTAGCTCACCGTGGCATGATGCTATTATTTGCGAATGTGTTTTGCAAATAGTCGAGGCTCATGCGTCTAATCCTTGTAGCATGTGACTATACTTTGCAAATGTGTTTTGCAAACGGTTGAAGTCCATGTACCTACTCCTTGTGGCATGATCTATGTTTGCAAATGTGTTTTGCAAATGGTTAAGCTTCATGTGTATTCCCTTGACATGGTCTAAGATTGCTTGTTGCTATTTCTTTGGACTTAGACCATGGTAGTGGCTCTTTTGAGTTGTTCTTTTTGATTTGATCAAATGTGTTTGTGTGAGGACCCCGGTTTATTTAGCTTGTACTGCTTAACCATCCACTTGGTCCTAACAGTGCAAATCAAATAAACCAAGCCTCGAGATATGTATACTTCCCAGAAATGCAGTATACACACCTCGTTACAAAATCATGCATCAATTCCATTCATACACATAGAGCCGAAGCAAAAGCATCAACTGAAAGACATAGATAATATAAAGAGAGTTATTACAAAGGAGAGGCCAACCGGCCTGCTAAAAGACATACAAATAAGTAAATACACAGCGGAAGCAAAATGGCCATAAGATGGCAATAACAAAAGCCAATCGGTGTGCCTTTCACCCACAAGGCAACCAACCGGACCGCCAGGCTAGTCGTCCCAGACAGCGCCGCAACATAACTCACAAAAGTGAGGCCCTTGGGGCTCACCTTCTTCCTCTGCAACAAGTAATATTAAGCAAAGCAGATGAGTACAAAAGTTATTTTTGTACTCGCAAGACTGACGTGTGAGATAACAGAACTATAATTAACTACATGCAAGCTTTATTTAAGTGGATGAGGCTTTGGACTTATTTTCAGCGTAAAGCAAGTTCTCGTTTGAAATAAAGTAATAGATTCAAAGCAAGTTTGCAATTAACTTTTATCGTTCAAATAAAATAGAGACAATAATAACATTAGATAGAGAACAACACCAACCTAGAAGTGACTAACCCATAGTCACCACAACAATAGCATGAAGTACCCCTTCATACCACCCATGTCAAGTTTAAGTTTTTAAAAGGTTGTAGTCTAGTTCTTGTGGGAAATAACCAAGCGTGTCCATAACCTAGGACGAGGCTATTCGAATAGTTTTAACCTCGCAGGTGTACCAATGTACCCACACGATAGACCGCCTTTCCACCAGCCACGGTTAGCACACTTCCTTTGGTATGCAGGCATGGCTAAGTCTAACAAGACGCTTTCCAATGGACGATGCTAATTAAGAGCCGCAACCCACGGGAGAAAGACACATTAGACAGCCTAACCGGTCTGCTAATGCTCCCCTCCAACACCACAAACACACACACACAGAACACACCCACCGACCAGCTCATAATTAACACCTTCCAAAGTACTTAGTCAAGAGAGGTTCCATATCCCCCTCGTGTGGTTAGCACGCACAATTGCTTGGATCAATGGCACAAGTAACTCGGTCCTTAGGGACTTAGGCACCATTCCAATCACACCCAACAGATCACCCAACATACCATTGTGCCCAAGCCAAGATATAATTTTTGTTTTCAGTTTTTGATTTGCAAAATGGTAAAACACAAGGGTTGGACATGATGGAATAATAAGTATTTGTGTGATCAAGACCATCGACTAAGTCGATGATCGCCCAATACTACCGATACTAGGCATGGCTAAGCAATATTTATTCGAAATCTACTAAGTGACAAGAGCTCATCCATCGAACTCTAACCACAGCAAATACCCTAGGCTCAGGTAGTAGAGGATAATCATTTACCGACAGATTATGCAACTAGAGGTCTAACTAATCAATTTAACAACAAAATAGCAATGCATACATAGAAGTTAAACAAAATATTAGACTTTTAAAAGTAATGGGATTGAATGGGAAATGATCAAACTGCTTGCCTGCTTGTTGTGGCTCAATTTGTTGCGGAGGGTCGTTCTCGGGGTTACCGCAAATATCGAATCCTAAGCGAAAAAGCGAAAACAACCAATAAGACGAGCAACGCTAAAATGAAAGAGCAAGCCAAAAATTATCCAAATGCGACAAAATTTATACACAAGGTAGAGTAGGAATATACCTAGACATAGGAACTGGAAAAACCTAATTTGGGTTTGTGGTGCAAAAGATATTCTCTAAAAACCTATTTTCGGCCATAATTAGCACTGTAGCAAAATATTGTCTAGAAGGATTTTGAAACTGAAATTTTTATGGTAGCTACCTACTGGTATAGTGATAACCCATATAACATTTTAGGTCATTTGGAGTTATATTGAAAGAGTTATGATTTTTCTAATTTGTTTAGGGTATTAAACTAAAACATGATCCTTATGATTTTCAAAAACAGCACAATTTGTGAAACCAATTTTCCTATCAAATACACTATCAGTGGAAGCTAATACAATTGGATTCATACAAAAATCATCTATAGATTAAAAGTTATGCATTTTACAAGTTTGCTAAAAGTTCTGAAAAGCAGTATTATGTTCACTTGTTTACTATTTTTGAAAATGGTTTCCCAGGTTTGATCATGGTCTACAATTATTTTTATATTTAAGTTCGAGTTATAAGGAAGCTAACAAAATTGGAATCATCTAATTTGGAGCTAAGATGACAAAGATATGAAAATGACAAGACCCTAATGTGATACTGATTTCTGGACTTAGCACTTTCGGGACTTCACTAACACCTAGCGACGTGGACGAACCACAACCGCTGATCTCAGATCGGACGTCCCCGGTTGAACCACGCTAACGCGTTTGAAAACGCGCGCGTGAGGCGGAACAGAGGCTGTGGACCGTCGATCTCAAGATGGACGGCTCACAAGCAACGTGACACGAGTGCAAGACAAATCTAACGAAAATCCCGCCGCAGATCTAGGGATAGACGAGCACACCGGCCACGTTGCGCCGCGCGCTGGCGCGTCCGACGAACGAGCCCGATGGCTTCACCGCAAAACGCCGCGACCAAAAGCACGGCGCGCGAGTGAATGCGAGAAATGGTGCGCAATAGCGTTGCGCACCTCGTACCACCCACACCGACGGTGGTGGACGAGCGCGGCGGCGGCGAGGCGGCGGCGCGGTAAAAGATGGCAACGACGACAAGCGACAAGGAGCTCCGCAGCAGTTCATTCAAGCGGTGCCCGAGCATCTAGGGGCTACTAGGGAGCTACCTGACTGACGCGGAGGTGCAGAGGTGGTCGGAGCAGCTCCGGCGGCGAAGCTCTGCGACGGACCCGAGGAAGATGACGCGGAGAAGACGGCCTGGGCAAAATCAACCATACCGCGTCATCAAGATGGATTCCAAACGACTCCAGGATGCTACCAGAGCAAGGAATCGGAGGGAGGAGGACTCACCGGCGCTGGAGACGAAGAAAGGTGCTCGCGGCCGATTTGGGGGAAATCCAAAATCTCGGCGCTCCCGTTGAAGCAACCTGAAACGGAGTGGGGGTTAAGCACCACCGAGGTGAGGGGAAGCAACAGGAGCAAGAAGGGAGCCAAAGAACCACTGGAGCACCGTCGGCGACAGGAGCTCCAAGCTCGGCAATGGCGGAAATGGGCGCTGGGGTTGTATGGGCTCGCTCAAGCTTAGAGGGTGCAAGAGAGCTGCGGGGAGAGGAAAGGAAGCCAACGGAGGTGACCAGGGGGCTTAAGTAGGCTCGAGGGCACGAACGCCGTTGCTCGCCTCGGGTTCTCATCGCACGCGTCGCCGTGAGCGACGGAGCAGTGAGACGACGACTGCGGGGCGGTGGAGTGACGGGCATTTAATGCGCTACTGACACCCGCTTGCGAGATCGCCGGATGGGACAAGCGCGCTGCGCGCCACGCCGCTTCGCCATGGCGCTGCGCCGCGCGAGCGAGAGGAGGATGACGACGCACAGCCGTCCGATTCGCATCCAAGGGCGGGGGCACGATCGCGTTGAAACGGCATCGGCGAAGGTCGACCGCCCGATCGAAATCCAACGGCTGCGAATCCCGTGGCAACCGGAGTTGTCCGACGCATACACGAACGCGAGCCGTCCGATTGAGATCCAACGGTTCGAGCGCCGCGCCCGATCGATCGCGCCGATGCTTAGTTGACTTGACCGAGTCGGTTGGCTCGAGCCCGAGTCTGACTCGAGTCCAATGAACAGTGCAAACCAGTTAGGTTTTGATTTTTGAACTGAAACTTTGGGGATTTAATTGAGGCATCAAATCAACTCCAAAATTTATGAAATTTTAACTGGAGCTTCCTGACCTTAGGGTTAACCTTCCATAAAATTTCCAGGGATTTTTGTGCACTGGAATTTTCCCAAAAATTTCCAGAAGGTTAAAACAGAGGTTTGACCAAGGTTTGACTTGCCCCTAAAATATTTCAAATAATTTCCAAAAATTATGAAATAATTCAGAGGTGTTACCAAGCAACCCTAGAGCCCAGGAAAATTTATCACCAAGGGTTTGACAAAGGATTTCACCCAGAAGGTTTTGACTTGAGATAAATGAGGATTTTGATTTTGAATTTCCCAAAATTCCTTTACAAGAATTTCAGAAAAGTTCAAGAGCACAAGGATGAAGGAAAAGTTTTAATTTATCCTCATTTTATTACATTTGAAACACAAGCCAAAATGGGGATGTTACAGTTTGTGATCAATCAAATAGGTGGGTTGTGTATCCCTCTGAATAGGCTTTCAATAGAGTCCAAGATCACTCAATTCCGACATTGGAGTCAAAAGTTATGACCTTTTACCGAAAGTGTCGCTCAGGCTTGAAAATCGGGCTGCGGTAGTACCGTCAGTATAATCATGGTAGTACCGCAGAGCAAGAGTACCACCCTTATAACAGCGGTAGTACCGCAGAACAGTAGTACCGCCTTTGTGAGTGCGACGACCGCAAAGGTCAGAACGGCTAGTTTTTGGCTGTTTCATCTCCAAACGGCTAGTTTTTGGTGTGAGGGCTATAAATACCCCCTTGGCCCGTTGAGAGGCAACCTTTGACATCCCATTGAGTTCCTTTGAGCTAAGAGCAAGCCCTCTACTCCCATTTGTGCATGTGTTGCACTTAGTGAGGTTCGAGAGGCAAATCCTATTGCATGTGTTGCATTAGGTGGTGGATTTAGTATCCACGGGAGCTTTGACACTTGATTGGTTCAAGTGAAAGTTGGAGACTTGTTACTCTTGGTGTTTGCCGACACCTAGACGGCGTGGAGGCGTCGTGGTCCGGTGATCTTCTCAAGTGAAGCTTGTGAGAAGGCCCGGTGTTTGTGAGTGGCTTGGTGCTCGCCATCTCCGGAGTGGAGTAAGAGCAACCCTAGTGGAGCGAGGCGTTGATACCTCAGAGGAAGGCTTAATTTGTGGAGCCGGCCCAATTGGTTTGGGTTTCCCTCAACGTGGATTAGGGGAGACCGGCAAGTCTCCGACCACCACGGTAAAACATCGACGTGTCTTTGTGGTGTGATCTCTATTGCCTTACTATTGCATTTACATTCATTGTGTATGAATGCTTGCTTTACATTGTGCAATTTATATACCTTGTATTAAATTGCTTATTCATTGTGTATGAATGGTTGTCATGCTTTGTGCTATTTACATTGCTTAAATTGAATTGCTTACAAGTCAATGCTTGATTGATTATTATCAATAGACTTGTATTGTTGGTGCACTTAGTTAAGCCTAGTGGTTTTAGGCCTTATTTGTGCAAAACCGTATTTGTATTAGCTTCCACATTAGAAATCGGTTTTAGCGCATAGAAGTTTTAAAACGCCTATTCACCCCCCCTCTAGTCGGCCTCCTCGATCTTACAAGTGGTATCAGAGCTTGGTCTCTCATTTATTAGACTTAACCGTCTAGAGAGTAAAGGATGGCGACTAGAGATTTTATGCACCTAGGTGAAGCACCTAAATTTAATGGCACAAATTATGCACATTGGAAAATCCGCATGTCATGTTATTTTAAGGCCATGTGCCTAAATATATGGCGGATTGTAGATGTTGGCTTTTCTCCTCTATTGGGTAGCTTTGATCCAACAATTGAGGAAGAGAAATGCTTACATCTCGACGCTCAAGCAATTAACGCTTTATTTAGTGCTTTGAGTGTAGATGTATTTGATGCCATATGCGATCACAAGAACGTTCATGAGATGTGGACCAATCTTCAAGAATATTATGAAAGGTCCACTTCCACAAGTGATGATCGCATAGAAGAATGGACGTCGGGAAAAGAATGCTCAATCTCAAACTCCGACAACGAACAATCCTCAACAACATTTACTTCAACAAATGAGGATTATATGCAAGAATGGATGTCGGGAGAAGAATGCTCAACATCAAGCTCCGACAATGATGAGATCACAAACCCCTCCACATCAACTCATTGCCTCATGGCTAAAGGTAATAAGAAGGTAAATAATGATGATGACAATAATCCTTCTTATAATGAGTTGATAGATATACTAGAAGATCTAAATGAATATTTAGGAATGGAGAAATTTAAATTCAAAGTTTTGAAGAAAGAACATGTCTTACTCCAAAATAATTATGATGTTCTAAAAGATGAACATGAAAAGCTCCTCCTAAATGAATATACTAGCTCCAAGGTGGATATAGGTGTAACTTGTAATCTAATAGATGATTTGCCATGCATAGCTCCTATTTCTTGCAATTCATCTAAAGTTAGCATATCCACATCTTGTGATGATTTAATTGATATGCCTTGTAGCACTTGTGAAAATACTTCTATTTCCTCTATGCTTGTTGAAACTAATCTTGTAGAGGAAAACAAAAGGCTCAAGGTCTAAGTCGTAAATTTAAAAAATGACTTGGATAGAAGCCACAAAGGGAAGGACACTCTTGATGATATCTTGAGCAAGCAACGAAGCTCTAATGACAAGAGTGGAATCGGCTTCACTCCCAAGAAAAGGGAAAATAGCAAGATGAGACATAATCAAAGACACAACAAGAACATCAAGTGCTTTGATTGTCATCAAATGGGTCACCTCTCCTCTAAATGCCCAAATAAGGAAGATTATCAAAGAGGACTTGGTTTCATCGCCAAGAAGAAGGTGAAGAGCATCCCAAAGCAAAAAGGAAAGAAATACTCGAATATCAAATGCTCTGGATGTTTTGAGAAGGGTCACATCGCCTCCGTGTGCCCTAACAAAAATGGTCACATTGCCTCGGTGTGCCCAAATCAAAAGAATGTCAAGCCAAGACATTCAATGAAGAGGCAAGCCGACAATAAGCAAGAAAAGAAGACATCAAAGGGAAGCAAATGTCCTACTTGCTACAATTGCCGGGAAAAAGGACATTTTAGTAAGGAATGTCCGAAAGGTATCACTACTAAGCCAACTATCTATAATGATCATTATATGCTTAGGAAGGATATAAATGGCAATGTGTTTGCTAGGAATGTTAGTTTACATAAAACTAATGCTAGGGCCATTTGGGTGCCCAAAAGTATTATGATTAACATTTATGGACCCAACCAAGTATTGGGTACCAAATGCGCTTAAATGTTTAATAGGTACTTGGAGATGCATTGGAGGTTTGGCTCACACATGAAGAGGTGGAATTCACCATATGCAAAATTAGAGCCAAGCTTAAGGATGATCAAGTCATATCATAAGCCAATGTTATTTCGGTAACAAGTACTTACATTGAAGTATCTAGACCCTTTGCCTTGTGTAGGTTGCATTCATGAAAATCTTATAAAAGGGTGTTCTTGCTCTTGTGCTTAATCTTGATTATTGAAATTTTGAGCAAGACGGTTGTGGCACATTAAGGGGGAGTGCTAAGTAATGATCATGTATATCACATCCCTATGTGTGCCCAAATTAATTAAGTGCTAATAATGTTTTTTAAAAATTAAGCCATTAAGCCAAAAGTCAAAAATTTGAAATTATAAGTATATCCTTTGAAAAATTAGTTGCAAAATATATACAAATGCATTTCAAAGATTTACCAAAGGTTTTGGCTTAAGAAAAAGCTATTTTAAATGAAAATGAGTTTCTACCCAAAATTCTAGATCATAGAATCTTGTTTTTGACATAAACTAGATTTTTATGTAAAATCTATTATAAAAGGAATTTGATCTTCGTCTCAAAAGGAAAATCCTAGAGTTGGTTATTCTAAACACTTTTCGTATTCAAATGATTTCCAAAAGACCAACTCATCAAAAGTTATTTGATTTTGAAACTCGTCAAAAATACTAGTTTGACCTAAGTGGTCACTTTCTAGCACTTAAGTGAGTTTAGCCATTTGAGCCTAAATTATTCACATGAATAGGTCCATGATGGTATTTATGACTCATACATAAAAATGGATCATTTAAAATTCATCTTTTGCTCAATTTGGCTCTTGTTGAGAAATTTCCTGAAAATCTGATTTTAATTGCAAAATCAAAAGACTAATTCATAAAATAAAAAAAATAATTTCTTGAATATTAATTAGTCCCCTTAGTGCATAATGATCCTTAAAAATATTTAATTGAGTTCAAAACTAGGGATCATTTGCATAAGCTTCAATTCTCTTCTATATTCCCTGATCAATCCTTGTTATCCCAGAAAAATCAGAACTACCGGTAGTATTCTTGCGGTACTACCGGTCTTTGTATGTCGGTACTTCCGATTATCCTGATAAAACAGCCAATCTCAAACTCTTTCAATTCTAAATCTATTGTGGTTGTTTTCCAAAGTTAAGATTGATCCTTGCTATCTTTGCAAGCTACCCTCAAATACTTATCTTGATCACCTTGTGATATTCTTATCATTACAAGTGGTATTCTTTCAAGTGGTAGCTCTTTTTGATCATCTTTGATCTCGGCATGAGAATCATATGTGTTTGATTCAAGTGGTATCCTTGTTTTTACAAGTGGTACTCTTAAAGTGATATCATCTTGTCCTTACAAGTGGTATTCTCAATTGATATCATCGTACTCCTTCACGTTGTATCTTTTAAATGGTATCTCTTGTTCTCATTCACAAGTGGTATCTAACTCCTTCTATGCTGATCAATTCTTTGCTTACCAAGCTCTCCCCGATACCTAATCACTTCTTATCCATGTGGTCTCTCCGATACCTCAAAATTCTTGATATTGTTTTTTCAAGAGGTATCTTATCCAAGTGGTTTCTCTGATACCCGATATCTTTTCAAGTCTTATCTCTTCAAGAGATATATCTCAATTGTATCAAGTGGTATAATCTTCTCTCAAGTGGTTTTTCTCTCTATCTCTTCTCTCTATGCTTTCATTGAAGATCTTAAAAAGAGAAGTTCAAGCACCTTGAGAATGCAAGACCTATCGACGCATGTTTTCCACAAGTGGTATCAACATATGGATTTACAAGTATTATCTACAAGTGAAATCTACAAGTGGCGTCGTCGACTTATAGTATTCACAAATGGAGTTTAAAGAATATCTTTCAACAAGTGGTATCTACAAGAAGTCTCTACAAGTGGTATCTACTAGATTTGTTCAAGGATTACCTTACAAGTAGATACACATAAAGAAAAAGGGAAAAATGCTTTTGTGTGTCAAAAGCTAAGAGGGAGATAAATTGGACAAAGAAATCATTTGTGTGTCAAAGGAGTGGAACCTTTGTGTAAGGGGGAGTTTTCCTAAAACTTTTTGTAAAAGCTAAAAGCAAAATTGAAAACCGTTTTGAGTTTCAAAATGAGTAATCTATTATATGGAAAACTAGTTTGCAAAAACTCCTTTTTGGCCTCGTTTTGATTCTTCGGTGTTTATGCCAAAAAGGGGAGAAAATTTATTTGATATTTCTTGTGAGTTCACCCTATCTTATGATTAGTCCAAAAGTGGGAGAATGCTTTTGGAGAACATAAAAGGGAAAATGTTTAGGGAGAATGTTCCCACCTTATCTTTTGCATAGATCATAAAAGGGGAGAATATTTCGATGATCAAAATCATATGAATTATTTTGCCTAGCTCATAGTCTTGCAAAGACTCTCTTTTGGCTTAAGATTTGTTTTGGATTTTTGGTGGTTAATGCCGAAAGGGGGAGAATTTATATGAGCTACATTTGGATGTTCTTATTTGATATCTCTTGTGATGCCTTAAGTGGGAGAATTCTTTCTCTAAGTTTTGTGCATACATATAGTCAAATATGCTTTCTTTCTTATCATATGTTGACATGTATCCAAATGTTGCTATTAATGATGGATTTGTCATCAATCACCAAAAAGGGGAAGATTGAAAGATCTTGACCCGCCATTATGTGGTAATGGAGTTTTGGTGATTAATGATAAATCTAATTGGGAGACTAACACTTTTATTGATATACATATTGTGTAGTCTTATTTGGATATAAAGGTGAAAATCATGAAGGCATGCAAGTGATTAAGTGATTAATGACAAATGCACTTGTGAGACTAACACTCCTATTGTTATATCAAGTTTAGTCTCAGCTTGGATATAAAAGCAAAAATCCAAACAGGTATGTATTCATTAATGACAAATCTATTTGTGAGACTAACAATTCTATTGATTATCTATTGTTTAGTCTCGTTTGGATATAAAGATGAAAAATACAAGAGGTATGCATTCTACTTCTTCTTATTATATCTTGTTGCATTCCTCGGATCCAAAATATAGGTTAAACTCCACCAAAAAGGTTAACTTGGATATGTGCATATGTTTCCATTACACATTTGTGTATGCACACATTTAGGGGGAGTTTATTCTATATTTTGTGGTTTCATTAGTATTGATCCATATTCTCTTTCCACATATATTAAGGATCTTTACTTTGAAATATATCTTTGAATATATTTAACTTGTGTAGTTAATATATTCATATGAGTATATACAACTTGAGTAGTTTGTATACACTCATACTTGGTATATACAACTTGTGTAGTTCGTATATACTCATGGTATATATAACTTATGTAGTTTATATATATTCATGTTTATCTATATTCAATTATTTAAGATTGTGTTGTGGGACTAACATGTGTGCTAAGATGTTTAAAGGCTTAGTCCCAAATCATGGATGGCGACATGGTAAGGAAAATGCATGACAATAGAGAGATCATGATTAGTAGCTTGATAGCATGGTTTTTGGATCAAGTTAGGATCATGCATGCATTCGATTTTGAGTTTTGGAAGCTTTAAGTGCCTCTGTCAGAAATCGGTAGTACCGGAGGCTAACCGGCGGTAGTACTGCATCAAGCGGTATGACTGCGCATCACTTGCCGGTATTATCGGGTTTTGATCATCATAGCCAACTGAGTGCTAATGCGTACGACCGCTCTTGCAGCGGTACTACCGCATTGCGGTCATTCCGATTTCTATTTGGCGGTATGTAAATTCCAGGGAAGGTGTTTTTCTGTATTTCTCGAGCCTCGGGAAATCGGTAGTATCGCATCTGAGAAATGGTACTACCGGAGAGCGGTATTACCGGATGCTAGTTGGCGGTAATACCGCACCTTCAGTAATGGCTTGTTCAAAAGCATTTATGCAGGTATATCTTGGTAATTAATGTTAATGACATTGTGGGACTAACATTTTCCATGAGTTGGATGAATAGGTTATGTTCCAGGGTGATGAAGACTTCGGATGGCATCATGAGTTGATCGTCATCAAGTCAAGATTCAAGAAGAGGATGCATCATGTGTTGATGCATATCAAGATCTCGAAGAAGAGATGATCATGAGTTGATCATCAAGTCAAGAGAAGACTCTTCATATGTTGATTGAGGTCAAGTAAAGGATGCATCATGGGTTGATGCATATCAAGACGATGACCCGGACTTGAAGTGAAGATGTGCGTCATCAACCTTCAAGAAGATGCTCAAGGCAAAGGTATGACTAACTAGGGCTAAGGATGTCTTCCTAGTCTTTTACCGGTCTTGGTGTTTGGTTGGAAGACTGGATTGCTAGTATAGGTTGCCGTACTATTAAGAGGGGTCTTGTCTAGTAGCTTGAGTCTCATCATGTGTTGATAGCTCAATCTTGCTTCCTCTAGCTCACCGTGGCATGATGCTATTATTTGCGAATGTGTTTTGCAAATAGTCGAGGCTCATGCGTCTAATCCTTGTAGCATGTGACTATACTTTGCAAATGTGTTTTGCAAACGGTTGAAGTCCATGTACCTACTCCTTGTGGCATGATCTATGTTTGCAAATGTGTTTTGCAAATGGTTAAGATTCATGTGTATTCCCTTGACATGCTCTAAGATTGCTTGTTGCTATTTATTTGGACTTAGACCATGGTAGTGGCTCTTTTGAGTTGTGATTTTTGATTTTATCAAATTTGTTTGTGATCAATCAAATAGGTGGGTTGTGTAGCCCTCTGAATAGGCTTTCAATAGAGTCCAAGATCACTCAATTCCGACATCGGAGTCAAAAGTTATGACCTTTTTACCGAGTGTCGTCTGTGCTGAAAATCGGGCTGCGGTAGTACCGTCCGTATAACTGCGGTAGTACCGCAGAGCAGAGAGTACCGCTTATTATAACAGCGGTAGTACCGCAGAACGGTAGTACCGCCCCTTGTGAGTGCGGCACGACCGCAAAAGGTCAGAATAACTAGTTTTTGGCTGCTTGCCTCCAAACGGCTAGTTTTTGGTGTGGGGGCTATAAATACCCCCTTGGCCGGTTGAGAGGCAACCTTTGGCATCCCATTGAGTTCCTTTGAGCTAAAAGCAAGCCCTCTACTCCCATTTGTGCATGTGTTGCACTTAGTGAGGTTTGAGAGGCAAATCCTATTGCATGTGTTGAATTAGGTGGTGGATTTAGTATCCACGAGAGCTTTGACAATTGATTGGTTCAAGTGAAAGTTGGAGACTTGTTACTCTTGGTGTTTGCCGACACCTAGACGGCGTGGAGGCGTCGTGGTCCGGTGATCTTCTCAAGTGAAGCTTGTGAGAAGGCCCGGTGTTTGTGAGTGGCTTGGTGCTCGCCATCTCCGGAGTGGAGTAAGAGCAACCCTAGTGGAGCGAGGTGTTGATACCTCGGAGGAAGGCTTAATTTGTGGAGCCGCCCAATTGGTTTGGGTTTCCTCAACGTGGATTAGGGGAGACCGGCAAGTCTCCGACCACCACGGTAAAATATCGACGTGTCTTTGTGGTGTGATCTCTATTGCCTTACTATTGCATTTACATTCATTGTGTATGAATGCTTGCTTTACATTGTGCAATTTATATACCTTGTATTAAATTGCTTATTCATTGTGTATGAATGCTTGTCATGCTTTGTGCTATTTACATTGCTTAAATTGAATTGCTTACAAGTCAATGCTTGATTGATTATTATCAATAGACTTGTATTGTTGGTGCACTTAGTTAAGCCTAGTGGTTTTAGGCCTTATTTGTGCAAAACCGTATTTGTATTAGCTTCCGCATTAGAAATCGGTTTTAGCGCATAGAAGTTTTAAAACGCCTATTCACCCCCCCTCTAGTCGGCCTCCTCGATCTTACAGGACCACTACTAGGAGATCCGTGCCATCCAGGACCACTCCCAGGAGATCCGCGCCGTCCAGGACCACTCCCGGGAGATCCACGCCGTCCAGGACCACTCCCGGGAAATCCACGCTGTCCAGGACCACTCCCGGGAGATCGTACCGTCCAGGACCACTCCCAGGAGATCCACACTGTCCAAGACCACCCCCAGAAAATCCACGACGTCCATGACCTCTCCAAGAATAGTACTCCAGGACCTCCTCGTGGACCTCTCAGGACCTCTTCACCAGGACCTCTCAAGACTTCACCAAGACCTCCTCCAGGACCTCCTCGAGGACCTCTCAGGACCTCTTCCAGGACCTCCTCAAGGACCTCTCAGGACCTCCTCCGGAGTTTCCAAAGCGATGCGATCAGGACTACAACCAGACCCACGTCTGGATGAGCTGAACTAAATCATGCAAAGGATTCTTTGAGTCGCGCGGTTGAGATCTTTCGCTTGTGATCTTTCCTTAACTGTTTTTGGAAAGAATCTTTGTATGATACACATGAGTTAGATATAGAGACGGCATTAGGCCGTGTGTGAGATGGTCGCACCCTTAGGTGCCAATATAAGGCCAGGGTTTCGCCCTTAGTTCCGGCGGGTTTTGATAGATTGATTTCAGCTTAGGCTAGAAACATCTTCATTTTTCTTGTACGGCTAGTGCAACCAGACGTTGTCTTCGGAACCCCAAATTGTCCAATACATCTATTTTTTGTTCCATCAATTCCTATTCAGCAAGTTCGTTGCTTCATCTATTTTTCTTGCTTGATTCTTGATTTCCTGCAGGAAAAGACCTTCGTGGTCAGGTTGATCTTGCTGCCAACAAGGTCGATAATAAATCGTGAAGTTGGTTCAGTGATTGCGGGTGCAACGGTTGTCGCACGGTTGTAGCCTGGATCGTGAGAGTCAACTTCCACCAATCAAGTTGTATCATCCTCATCAAAAGATCGGTACCACTGTTCCCATTATTTGGTATCAGAGCTCAAGGTTGCTCGGTGAGAATTTCCAGTTACCCTAGTTTAGATTGTTTTTCTTACCTACAACACACAAAAAAACCAAAAGAAAAAAATTAATATTAGAGTTCCTGTCCAAACCGTTTGAGCTTCGTAATTTTCTTTTCAGTGCATTGCATTGTTGAATTTTCGGTTGCATTGTCGTGTCCATTGCTGGTTTTAGCGTCTAGTCCATTAGAGTTTCGAGTTCTACGTATGTTGGTCTCACTTTTACGGTTGCGATCGATCTGCCACGGTAAGGGAACCACAGGAGGAGAAGGGCACCGACGTCAGCAAGGGACATGACCAGCTTTCCAAGGTTTGCCACCAGATCGCCGAGGTCTACAACCAGTCTGCAAGGCTTTTTTTTTTTAAAAAAAAAGTGGTCGTAAGAGGGTTACGACTACTTGACAAAAAAAGTGGCCATAAGAGGATTACGACTACCTGTCAAAAAAAAAGAAGAAGAAGAAAGAAGTAGCGCTCGTCTACACGTGGTCGAAGAAGTGGTCGTGAGAGATCACGACCACCCGATATCTAGAAGGCAATACCAAAAATTTTCTCTCTTGGTGCAGCGCTGTATTTTCGTTTGTGTTCTAGGCTCGCATCTCTAGTACGGTCTAGTATAGGACCAGCAATAACCGACGTTGAACGATTTTTTAGCTTGCATTCTTTGATTTGATTATTGCTATTCCTTGCTACCCTACTTAAGCTTGCCTAGCTCCATAGCATTACTACACCGTGCAGGCTACCTTCATTTGCAATCGCTCCATTCAATCTTCGATGACTAGTTGGACGCCGACACCGGTGTGCTGATCACCACCTGCTGCTTGGTAAGAATTGGGTAAGAACTTTAGTGAAGTTTGAGTGACCGAGTGATTTGCAGCCCCACATATTGGTAGTGTTAGGAACGTGTTACTTTCACCTTCGTTTGCTGTTAGCTATTGCCATGTCAAGTGTACAACAAATCGACGACAAAGGGATCCTCACCCCACGTACTAGAGGGCTGCGACAACACTTTACAAAAATGGTCAACGATCATTGTGAGCAGCTGGAGAACGCTCACGACAGGACCAATACAAGACTCGATGGAGTGGAAGCTGTCCAAGCTGAGTCGAACGTGAAGCTTGACGCCATCTTAGCATGTTTGGAGGGGTTAGGCCGAACCCTTCCACCTCCAACTGTGGCACCCCTTCGCGCTGCCCCTGGTACCACCGGCGCTTTCAGACATCGTCGCCAAGCTTCCATAGCCAACAATAATTCCTTAGCAGCTGTGGATGAAGAAGAAGCACACGAGAACAATTTTGCGGCTCACATTAGGAATTTTGCGGATACCGAGGACGAGGACCTCAATTTCAACAACGATCGTGATCACCGTCGACGTCATTTCAATAGACAAGGTATGGGACACGATCCACCACCACGGGAGGAACGTGATCGTGATAATGCTTTTGCTAAAATTAAATTTATTATGCCTCCGTTTGCTAGAAAATATGATCCTATTGTTTATCTCACTTGGAATCTAGAAGTAGAACAAAATTTTAATTGCTATGATTTCCTTGAGAATAGGAGGGTTAGAGCCGCTACTAGTGAGTTTACATACTTTGCTTGTGTTTAGTGGAGTGAATATTGTCGTACTAACCCTGAAAACGTACCTAACACCTGGGAGGCATTAAAACGGGCTATGCGACATCGTTTCGTTCCCTCACACTATACCCGTGACTTGTTGAATAAATTAACCCGTTTTAATCAAGATAGTAAAACTGTTGAGAACTACTATCAAGAATTACAAACTGGTTTACTTCGCTGTGGTATAGAGGAAACCGAAGATGCTAAAATGGCTAGATTTTTAGGTGGACTGAACCGTGAGATACATGATATACTTGACTATAAGGATTACAATTCTATCACTCGCTTGTTTCACTTTGCTTGTAAGGCTGAACGGGAAGTGCAGGGACGTCATAGCAGGCAACGGGGCAGTTCTGGACCTATTTTTGCCAGTCGTACAACTCAATTTTAGAACCGTACTCCTGCTACGACCTCCAACTGTACTACTGCCCTGAGTTCCTCAAACAATTATCGACGACCAGCGGCCCCTTCTACACCTTCACGAGCACCCGAGGCCAGCAAAACAGTCAATTTGGTTCCTGCATCGGGTGCATCTTTAATGGCATCATCTGGACGAGCACGCGAGACTCAATGCCATCGCTGCAAGGGTTTTGGACACATGCAGAGGGACTGTCCTAGCAAGTGTGCACTTTTAATCAAGGATGATGGAGAGTACACTTCTACTAGTGACATAGAAGAACATACTTTGCTTGCTGACCCTGTCGAAAGCGACAACGATTCTGATCGAGAGGAGGAACAATTCAACGCTGACCTTGCAGACACGTACTTAAGAATCATTGTGCCACATGTACTTAGTGCACAAATGGAGCGTGCAGAGCAGAATCAGCGCCACAACTTGTTTTAAACAAAATTCGTTGTCAAGTACCGTTCGTGCCGTGTGATCATCGACGGGGGAAGCTGCAACAATTTGCTGAGCATGGACATGGAGGAGAAGCTTTGCTTGACCACTCAACAACACCCCAGCCCCTACTACATCCAGTGGTTCAATAATTGCGGTAAACTAAAGGTAACACGTGTTGCGAAAGTACACTTCTCTATTGGTTCATATCATGACTCTACTGATTGTGATGTAGTACCTATGCAAGCTTGTTCCTTGCTGCTAGGTAGACCTTGACAATATGACAGAGATGTTGTACATCATGGTAGGACCAACAGATATACTCTCACATTTAAAGAAAAGAAGATTAGTTTGTTGCCCATGTCACCTGAGGCTATTGTCAAAGATGAATTAGAGGGAGCTAAGTGTGACAAGACTAGTAGCAAAAGTGAAAATCAGATTATTGCAAAGGACTTTGTCAATCAATCCACGAAAGAACCTAGCGCTAAAAAGACTGAAATTAAGTTAAAGGGTTCTGTTCTCCTTGCAACTAAATCTGACATCAATACTTTGCAGCCCCATGACTCTATGTGTTATGCTTTAGTGTGCAAGGATATTTTGTTTTCATTTGAGGATATGCCTCCATCCTTGTCTCCTCGTGTTGCTAATCTGTTGCAGGAATACGCTGATGTATTTCTGAAGGAGGTGCCACCAGGGCTGCCACCTCTTCGAGGAATAGAGCACAAAATTGACTTGATTCCCGGGGCCTCACTGCCAAATCATGCGCCGTATAGGACCAATCCAGAGGAGACGAAAGAAATTCAGTGCCAAGTACAAGAATTGCTCGACAAAGGTTATGTGCGTGAATCTCTTAGTCATTGTGCAGTTCCTGTCATATTAGTTCATAAGAAAGATGGTTCGTGGCTTATGTGTGTAGATTGTAGAGCTATTAATAATATCACCATTCGTTATCGCCATCCTATTCCTAGGTTAGATGATATACTTGATGAATTAAGTGGTTCTATTGTTTTCTCTAAAGTTGATTTGCGTAGTGGTTACCATCAAATTCGCATGACGTTAGGAGATGAGTGGAAAACAGTATTTAAAACTAAGTTCGGACTGTATGAGTGGTTAGTGATGCCTTTCGAGTTAACTAACGCACCTAGCACTTTCATGAGATTAATGAACGAAGTTTTGCGTACTTTCATTGGCAAGTTTGTGGTAGTATACTTCGATGATATATTGATTTACAACAAATCTTTAGAGGAACACTTGGAGCATTTACATGCTATTTTTCATGTTTTACGTGATGCATGTTTATTTGGAAACCTTGAGAAGTGCACCTTTTGCACCGATCGAGTATCATTTCTTGGCTATGTCGTGACTCCACAGGGCATTGAAGTTGATCAAGCTAAGATTTTCGCTATCCAGAGTTGGCCGCCTCCTAAAACGGTTACACAAGTGCGGAGTTTTCTCGGGCTCACTGGTTTCTGTCGGCGTTTTGTTCGGGATTTCAGCACCATCGCTGCACCGCTGAATGAGCTTACAAAGAAGGGTGTTCCTTTTATTTGGGGCACAATACAGCAACAAGCTTTCGACGCTCTCAAAGATAAGTTGACACACTCCCCTTTACTTCAACTTCCTAATTTCAACAAGACTTTTGAATTAGAGTGTGATGCTAATGGCATAGGTCTTGGTGGTGTGTTACTTCAAGAAGGAAAACCTATTGCTTACTTTAGTGAAAAATTAAGTGGGCCTAGTTTGAACTATTCTACCTATGGTAAAGAATTATATGCTCTCGTGCGAACTTTGGAAACATGGCAGCATTATTTATGGCCCAAAGAGTTTGTAATACATTCTGATCATGAATCGTTGAAGCATATTCGAACTCAAACCAACCTGAACCGTAGACATGCTAAGTGGGTTGAATTTATTGAGTCTTTCCCTTATGTCATTAAACATAAGAAGGGCAAAGAAAATGTAATCGTTGATGCTTTGTCTAGAAGATATACTATGCTTTCACAACTTGACTTCAAAATCTTTGGATTAGAGACTCTAAAGGAGCAATGTATTCCAGTTAGTTTCGTTCGTATATTATTGTTACAGGAGGCGCACGGAGGAGGATTGATGGGTCATTTCAGCGTGAAGAAGACTGAGGACATTCCGACCCACCATTTTTATTGGCCAAAGATGAGGCGTGATGTCGAACGCTTCATAGCTCGCTGCACCACGTGCCAAAAAGCTAAGTCAAGACTTAATCCTCATGGTTTATACATGCCTCTTCCTGTTCCAAGCAAACCTTGGGAAGATATTTCTATAGACTTTGTTTTAGAACTGTCTAGAACAAAGACAGGGAAGGATAGTATTTTTGTTGTTGTGGATAGATTCTCTAAGATGGCTCATTTTATACCATGCCATAAAAGTGATGATGCTACAAACGTTGCTGATTTGTTCTTTAAGAAAATTATTCGATTGCATGGTATGCCAAATACGACAGTTTCATATCGTGATGCTAAATTTTTTAGTCATTTTGGAGAACTTTGTGGGCTAAGTTGGGGACTAAGCTGTTATTTTCCACTTCTTGTTATCCCCAAACCGATGGACAAACTGAGGTAGTTAATCGAACTTTGTCTACTATGCTTCGGGTTGTGCTTAAAAAGAACTTAAAAATGTGGGAGGAATGTTTGCCTCATGTGGAATTTGCTTATAATCGTTTGATACATTCTACCACCAAGAAGTGCCCTTTTGAGATTGTTTATGGTTTCATACCTCGTGCACCTATCGACTTGTTGCCTCTTCCAAATTCCAAGAAGGTCAATTTTGATGCTCAATAACGTGCTAATTTGATACTTAAGATGCATGAGACAACTAAAGAGAACATTGAACTTATGAATACTAAATATAAAGTGGCGGGTAGTCAGGGACGTAACCATGTTACTTTTAAACCTGGTAATCTTGTGTGGTTACACTTGCGTAAAGAACGGTTCCCGGAGTTGAGGAAGTCTAAACTCATGCCTCGTGCAGATGGTCCTTTTAAAGTGTTAGAAAAGATTAATGATAATGCATATAAGCTTGTCTTGCCTCCAGTTTTTGGGGTTAGTCTCACATTAAATATCGCAGATTTGAAGCCATACTTGGGAGCAGAAGATAACCATGAGTCGAGGATGACTCCAATTCAAGAAGGGGAGGATGATGAGGACATCCCTTCCACTGATACAACCATCCCTATTGTTTATGATGTGCAAGGGCCAATTACTCGAGTACGTGCTCACTAGCTAAATTATTAGGTAACTTCGTCGTGGACCTCTCAGGACCTCTTTGCCAGGACCTCTCAGGACTTCGCCAAGACCTCCTCCAGAATCTCCTCAAGGACCTCTCAGGACCTCCCCCGGACCTTTCTCAGGACCTCCTTCGGAGTTTCCAAAGTGATGCGATCAGGACTACGATCAGGCCCACGTCTGGATGAGCTGAACTAAATCATGCAAAGGATTCTTTGAGTCGGTTGAGATCTTTCGATTGTGATCTTTCCTTAACTATTTTTGGAAAGAATCTTTGTATGATACGCATGAGTTAGAGATAGAGACGGCATTAGGCCGTGTGTGAGATGGCCGCACCCTTAGGTGCCAATATAAGGCCAAGGTTTCGCCCTTAGTTCCGGCGGGTTTTGATAGATTGATTTCAACTTAGGCTAGAAACATCTTCGTTTTGCTTGTATGGCTAGTGCAACCAGACGTTATCTTCAGAACCCCAAATTGTTGGCCAACACAAGGTGGCCTTCGACTTTCTCGGGGTATCCGAAGCGTTTCTCGGGTGCGGGTATCCCGGGCGTGCCTCGAGTTCGTGTATCTCTAGTGTTCTTGGCGCATGTTGCTAGAGTATTTAGGTGGCATTCTGGCTCATTGTTGGGCCGTGGTGTTACAATGAATCAATAATTGAAGCACGCTAGGAAGTAATATTATGGCCTATGTGGGGCATATGCCCCCTCCCACCAACCCAACAAAAAAACTTATTTTTTTGGATTATATACATTACATTGGTAGCTAGAGTAGTTAGGTGGAATTTTGGTAGTTGCTTTCGTAGCCTAGGTTTGTCGCTTTTAGGAAGAGCGCTGCCTTGTTTTTGAATTGGAACAAACCACCTTGGCTGTTGGTAAAGTCGACAATGTAGGCGTTGTTGCTACGACTGGCCACCTTTGGGTTTGCTCTGCTCTTGCCTTCCAGCTCGACGTAGATCCACCTCGGCGATGGCTTACCATCCCCATGCCTTCAACTTTCTCAGGGTTAGGGCCCGCCAACTTATCACGTGGATCTCATGTGAACGTTTTATGGGAGTCCGACATGATTTTAAACAACACTTGGCCAACTTATCATGTTGCGCGTCATCGCCAGTAGCATCTCGCCGCCGGCCTCTCGCGAGTTTTCGTGAGCCCCTTCTCCCTTTGCCCATACAACCCTAAGCGCTGAGAGTGCACATTCGCACTATCTATTTCCCCCACCTTTCCTCTGCATTCCTCCCTTCCCCGAGCTCAAGTCAAGCTCGGAGCCGAGAGCGGCACGCTAGCCATGGACGCCACCGCTCGCCAATCCTCCTGGCTGCACCGATGGGCTACGGCCAACTCTTTCTTGTCCCTCTTGACCAAGGTAGTCAGAGTCGAGATCCCGAGTCGGATCGATTTGCCTCTGGTAGGATCGAATCGTAGTATCGAATCGTAGAATCGGCGATTCTACGGATTTGTAAAAATACACATATTTACCATCTATACTATAAATTTGTATGATTCGTATAAGGTTTACCACTTACTTATTACCAAAAAAAGGGGCAAAACACTTCTTATCAGACAACAGAAAAGCATAATGGTTCTGACATGATGGGTGATATAGTTCTGAACTATAAGAGAACAGTATTACCACACTGATATAATATTTTGCAAGCTCCTTGTTTATTTATAGTTTCATTCTAAAAAATTAATATCAACAAATTTTGCTCTAAAATAAAATATCAGCAAAGCTTGACCTCTAAAAAAATTACAAAAAAATATTTTTGCCCTAAGACTCTACGAGTAGGATCGACGTAAGACTTGGATCGACGGGCTGTCGTGGGTTCGTAGAATCGTAAGACTCTAAGAGTTGGATCGCGATCCTAACTACCTTGCTCTTGACCCCCTTGGCTTCCTGTTTCCATCCCTAACCATCTTCCTCTCTCTCTATGCAGCCAACGCTCCGGGAACACGCCGCTTCTTCCTCGCATCCCGCGACATTCCGCATCCACACACCGTTTCGTCCAAACCGGTGAGCCCCTTCCCTAATGGACCGCATCACAACATGTTCTAGCCCCCAAGGGTCATTCCCCTCGCCCAATTTGGTTCTTCATCCTTAGGAGCACCACGTTGCTGTCGTCTTCCTCGCTCATGGCGCCGTCGTCTTCCTTGCTCACGGCCGAAACCGCCATCGCTGTCATTTCTTCTCAAGTGAGGTTCGTGCCAATTCCTGTCACCCAGAGCGTCTCCACGCCATCCCCTAGCTATTCCCACCATTCACTCTTGCTATCTCTCTCCGCAGTGCCACCGCCATGACAACCCTACCATGTTGCCTCGAGTTCTCATCGCCGTACCGCCTCGACACCTCCCCGTCTCCCCTATCCACTCTGGTGAGATCCCCTTGCTTCCCTCGTGCTTGTGCTCTCTCTATTTTAGCCCCTTTCCCATTCGTGCACCGCCGTTCACGTTTCCTCCTCACAACCGACCGGCGCGCGCCTCCGCCGCAACGCCACCACCCCTAGCCTCCTTGTCCCTCCGGCAACCCATTTTTGGGGTCATCGCCGCCTCACCGTCGCCCCCTCGCCGGCGATGTGCGTAGCTTGAGCTGCCTCCCAGCTTCCTATGTTCTGCTTCCCTGTTGCTCTCTATCACTGATAAGTGGGACCCGCCTACAAGGAGACCAAGGTCATTTGCTAGTAGACCTTGTGATTGATAATTGGGTCACTCAAAACTTTATTTAACAAATGGAAGTTTGAATTACAGAGAAGATTTGTTAACAACACTTCAATTCAGCAAATTCCTTTTAATGAAATGTCGCCCAAAATTTGTTAACAAATGGAACTTGGTCTGTCGCCCAAAAAAGTTTGGAGGGCTAGGGGTTCTGGGTCTACAGCAGTTTAGCCGCGCATTGCGTCTTTGATGGCTTTGGTATCGATGGAAGGCACCGGAGAAACAATGGAATGGGATGCCGCTACCAATAACAGAGATAGACCAGGAACTGTTTCGGGCATCTACAACGATAACCATCGGCAACGGCGTAAAAGTAAATTTCTGGAAAGATATATGGTTAGGCACAAGGCCACTAAAAGAGTTGGTTCCTAGACTTTTTCGCATTGCGTCTAGGAAAAACCGATCGATGAAGGATGCAATGTACAAGGGAAAATGGATTGCAGACGTGAGGCGGAAAATTACGTGGAACTTACTGCCGGATTTTGTTCGGGTTTACAACTTGGTTAGCCAAGTCACGCTGTCCCAAAATGCAAATGACATAACTTGGAAATGGACGGCTTCGGGTAGCTATTCAGCAAAATCGGCTTACGACGTGCAATTTATTGGAGCGTTGGCGGCACCCTTCAGAGAGCTGTTCTGGAACATCTGGGCACTGCAAAAGTGCAAAATTTTGGCATGGATCCTCATTCAACATCGCCTGCCAACGACAGACATCCTGGCTCGTTGACATATGCAAAATGATCATTGTTGCCCATTATGTACAGACAACCCGGAAACGGTAATGCATCTGTTCGTCGAATGTTCCTATGCCAGGCTTGTGTGGACCTTAATGGCTAACTGGGTGCAGCAGGATAACCTAAAGCCCATGCATTGGCCAACTCGAATAAAAATGGTGGACTAGTGGACTGATGTCCTCCTTTCAGGAGAGGAAAATTGCAAAAAAGGCTAGGCTTCCCTCTTAGTGCTGATCCTCTGGCACATATGGAAAGAAAGGAATCGACGAAACTTTCAACATCTCAGGCAAGTGCCGACAGGGCTGCTGTCAATAATCAAGGATGAAGCCTGGGCTTGGACGCAAAGCAGAGTGACCAAGCTGCAGATCTACCTTCATGGTTACGAGATTTTTCTCGGCGGAGGGCAAATGTAAATGGGAAGGTTTTTAGGTGGAGGTGGCAGCTTCGACCTTTAGGTGGAGGTCGGCTGTAGGGCTTTGATTTGCTGTTTTTTGGCAATGCTTCGTTGCCCTTTGGGTTTTTGTTTGCTTAGCTGTGTGTGTGTGCGCGTGTTTTGTTTGTTCTATCCTTTTATGTGTGTTCTGCTCTTCTCCCTTTAATGAAATAACGGCTCGCCGTTTCCTCCAAAAAAAAGAAATGTTTGAACAGAGAGGAAATTTAGAGAGCAATAAAAAAGGGCAAGTAGCTAGAACCATGTCAAATGCAAATATTAGAATTTATGTAGATTTATTTAGCCAATGGCATCTAGACTAAATGAGCAAACTAATTTGAAGACAAGGATTGAAAATTGTGAGAGCTGTCGGTCGATTTAACTCGAAATGCTTAACCTTCCAATTGGTCCTAGCATCCCCAATTAAATTTTCCCGCTCTTAGGATATTATGTACCTCCCAGAACTACGGTACACATACCCCTCACAAAACATAGCATCAATTCCATGCACAAGTATTACAATACTGAGTCTTTTATAATTTACAACATATTCAATGAACACTTAGACTTTATACAAAAGGCCGAACGGCCAAACACAAGACAGAGTACTAATATAGCAGCGGAAACATATGCCATAAGATGGCGATAAACAAAGCCGACTGGTTTGCCCCTTACCCGCAAGGCAACCGACTGAGCCGCTGAGCTAGTCGTCAACTTCGTAGGCAGTCTCACATTGATCATTCCCTTAGGGGTCAACCTCCTCTCCAGCAATTTAAACAATACAACTGAATACAAAAATTGCACTCGCAAGACTTACGAATAAAAAGCCTATAATTAGCTACATGCAAGCTTATTCAAAGGAGAAGGTTGTATGGCTCAGTTTCAGCACAAAGCGATATTTCATTTGCAATATGTAATAGATTGAAAGGCACTTTATCAAATCAGATTTTTAATTGTTCAAATAACTGAAAGACAATAGTATAAACATAATTAACATCCTAGAGGTGACTAACCCTAGCCATCACAACAATAGCACGAATTACCCATTCGTACTACCCTGTGTTAAGTTTTATCAAAATGTAGAGTCTAATTCTTGCACGACCTAACAAAGCATGTCCATAACCTAGAACAAGGCTATTCGAATAGATTAAACCCTGCAGGGGTGTACAACTGTACCCACATGCCAGACCGCCTTTTCGCTATGCAATAAAGCACACTTCCTTAGGTATGCCGGTAAGGTTAAGTCCTACGAGACGTTTTTCAATATTTTGTATTAACTATGAGTCGTCCATATGGATGGTAACCATATATTGTGTCAGAGTCATTGTAAAGTCGAAGGTCAACTACCCTATAGGGGTAAAGCCTCCGGACAAGTACAATGCCCTTCGGTGTGGAGAACCTGGACAGGATTCCACTCCCGCACACCCAACACATATAGACACACATTTTTTTTTATACACAACACACACGCTCACCTCCTGCGACTCCGAGCTAACACACGCCAAAGTACTGAGTCAAGAGGGGTCCCATATGCCCCTCGTGTGGAATGCACGCAATAACGCTTGGATCAGTGACACAAGTAATTCGGTCCGTGTTGACTAAGGCCCCAAGCACTCACCCAAAAGCTTACAATCTTACCAATGTGCCTAAGTCTAAATCTTTTTATTTTTATTTTTAGTTTTTTCAAATATGATTACATACATGAGCACCCTGACCCAAGTAATTATAGTGATGAATCATGACTATCGCCGAAGCGATGATCCCCATACTACCGTGCTAAGCATTGCTAAGCGACATCACTCGTATATTAAATATAAAGTGACTAGAGCCCATCCATTGAGCTCTAAATCACAGCGGATATAAGCCTAGACTCAGTAAGTAGAGGATGGATGTTTACATACAATTCATGTATCTATTCGGCTAAGTATCGTGACTAGAGAAATTACTTGTCAACATAGCATGCGTACATACATTTGAAATTAAAATATTAGCATACGAACATAATATGATCAACGTGCATCAAAGGAGGACTGCTTGCCTTGCTGGAGGCAGTGTTCTTGCTGTTGAGGATCACTCTCGTAAGTACCTGAATCGTCGCAATCTATCGATCGAGCAAAAAGAACGAATAACACCGCAAATAACCAAAAATTCAATTTCATCTAACATGCATAAAACTCACACAACAGGTAGAGTATGAGTTTAGAAGAATTTAGGTGAAAGTCTCAGTTCAAAAGGAATTAATTTGGATTTTCTAAGTGTTTAACAAGTTAATGGCATGACTGCACAAATAAATTAATTACCAACATTTTCTGAAACAACAACAAGAATCAAACTTACGCCAAGTTACAGTACAGTAAAAATGAAAATTTAAAAAAAAAATCACTAAATTTGGCGTTAGGATGAAATACTTATGGATTTTTTAAGTTTAAACAATTTTCTAGTATAAAAACAAATCTTTTTAGCTATTATCTTAATTTAAAAATTTTCTGGGATAGAAGCATACTTAAAATATCTTCCACTTAAAAGTACACTAAAATGATAACCACCAAAATTGATTTCATTCAATTTGGAGCTAAAATGAATTAGTTATGAATTTTCTAAGTTAATTGAATTTTCAGAGCAAATTTTATTAGTTTCGGAATTTCTAAAGTATTAATTACTTTCTCTACCGGCACTCAGCCGACTCACGTTCACTGAACAGCGGGACCCAAGTGTGGGCGTTGACTGGGTCAGCTTTGACCCATCCTCAGCTGAGGTGACATCGAAGGCGTATTTAACAATCACGTCTTTTGTTTGCAAAAGCTTAAACACAATCTAAGCATATGAGAAATATGCTTCTCTTAATTGAATACGTACTCAGCTGCTTTACACAACCACTTAACCGCCCACATGGGCCCACATGTCAAAGGCTCAGAGAGTTTAAACCATGAGATTTATCTTCCAATCAAGTTTAGCCCCGGTGGGGACCACCAGTCATATGCACATCTAAAAGGAGGATTAAAAGCTAATGACGGAGTTTACCCTAACGCTGCCGGCGGCTCGACGGAGGTTCAGTGCGCCAGCATGGCGGCGAGGTAAGGGATCTGCCGCACGAGTGGGTCTCCCGAAGCAGGGATGGCTTCACCAGGTGTGCCCGGACCTCACGAAGCTAGTGACGGCAACGCGGGTCCTCGAGGATGCCGACGGCGAGCTCTCGTCGGCCGGAGGCAGAGACGAAGAGTGGCTCACGTGGAGGAGGCACTACGGGCGTCGAGGAGGCACGGGGAAAGTCGCTTAAGGATCGCTTTAGCTCTAGGAACGAGGCGCCCAAGACGACGACGACGATTGATGATAGAGGCGCCCGGAACTTGGACGGCGGCGGTTCACCGTTGCTGAAGAAGAAAGGCTCGTTCTCCCTCGGTAAAGCACCAAAAACAATTTACCTTCGCCCGAAGACTCAACGGTGCGAGGCGATCTTAAAGGACAAGGCGGTGTCGAGTAAAACTCACTGTAACGCCTAAGAGATAAAGAGTTGTGGCCGCCGGAGTTGAGAACGATAAAGTTGTTCTCAACGCTCTAGTGGACGACGAAGACCCGGACTGGCCAACCGGAGGCGGCGTCCAGAGAGGAACTCAACGGCGGGGCCGCGGGCTCGAAGGCGGCTCTGAAGCGGCGGCGCTGCTGTTGGCTTCTTCCTCGGCCGAGACAAATAAGTGAGAGGAGAATGCGTGGTAGTGCAAGAGAGAGAAGGTGGACTGGCTCAGGAGCTTTATAGAGTCTTGGCGACACTTCTCAAATAGACACGAGGACGCGAGGTGTCGAGCACGGGGTGTCGTGGCACGCATGCACGGACGCCCATGCCGCTCGGTGAAGCGGCGAAGAAGACTATGACGGCCCTAATAATCGGGGCCCACTCGTCAGTGGCGGCGACGAAGAGGTGCGGAAATGGGTTGAACCCCAGTTAGACTCGAGTCCGGTTTTGATGACATGGTTGAGTCGAGTCGACCAGGGCGGTGCGGTCGGACCAGGTCGCGGTCGGGTCCGGTGAGCTCGGACGGTCTGAACGGCTCCGCCGGGATCGGATGGTCTGATCTGCTCGGGTTTGAATCGGACGACCCGCAAGAGCTAGAGCTTTGGATAGGGTTCTGAGTTAGATTTAGGGTTGACCGAAAAACTACAAGTTTAACTAAGCCGTTTAAAATAGCAATAAAATTCTAAAAAATCTAAAATTTTTTGTGGGTTCTCTGAGACTCAACTAGAGCTTAGGAAAATTCATTTAAGTCACTATTAATTTTTCATTTGTCTGAAATAAATTCCTTTTCAAATCTGCATTAGGGATTAGAGTTGAATTTTGGTGAAGTCAAAATGACTTTTAAAAAATTGGGAAAATTATATTAAAATAATCTAAATAATCTAGCATTTAAATAAAATAATTCCAGAAACTTTTATATACACATTTTCTGTAAATCAAAAGAAGTTTAAAACAAGTTAAAAGTTTGAAATTTCAAAGCAACCTTTAATACACACAACAAAAGTTTAAAATTGTGCACAAGTTCTAGAAAACCGAATGCATACTCAAGAGGTACAACAAAAAGTTTTTAAAACTCATACTTTTATACATTTGAAACACAAACCCTAGATTTGGGTTGTTACAAATCTCCCCTTACAAGAATCTCGTCCTGAGATTCCGTTTACTTGGAAAAGAAAGATAGAAAGTCTGCACGTAGGCGATCTTCATGCTCCCAAGTTGCTTTGTCTTTGGTATGATTCATCCACTGAACTTTAAATAATTTGATGACACGATTCCTTGTCTTTCGCTCAGCTTCTTGAAGGATGTGAATAGGACGCTCACGATAGGTCAGATCTTCCTACACATCTAGACCTTCCAATAGAGCTTCCTCGGTGGGGACGCGAAGGCACTTCTTCAACTAAGACACGTGAAATACATCGTGTACCCCCGTAAGTGCTGCGGGCAATTCCAACTTGTAGGCAACAACTCCTTTCTTCTCGATAATACGGTAAGGTCCAACATATCGAGGAGCTAATTTGCCTTTAACGCCGAACCGTCGATTGCCTTTCAAAGGAGTGACTTTGAGGTAAACAAAGTCATTAGCTTCAAATCTCAACTCGCGAAGACGTCGATCCGCATAGCTCTTTTGTCGGGATTGAGCCGTGCGCAACCGGTCTTGAATCAACCGAACTTGACTTTCAGCCTCTTTGATCGAGTTTGGGCCAAAGAGTGATCTTCACCGGTCTCTGACTAATTCAACAGGGTTCTACACCTTCTATCGTATAAGGCTTCAAATGGTGCCATGCTGGGACTAACTTGAAAGCTGTTGTTGTAAGATAACTAGGCAAACGACAAGCACTTCTCACAATTCTTTTTATAGGAGAGAACACAAGCACAGAGCATGTCTTCCAATACTTGATTCACCCTTTCAGTTTGACCTCCGGTTTGTGGATGGTACACTGTGCTAAAGGATAGGCGAGTTCACATAGCCTCTTGCAAACTCTTTCAAAACCGGGAGGTAAAGAGTGTACCACGATCTGAAGCAATCGTCTTGGGTACCCCATACAAACTCATAACGCGGGATATGTAGAGGTCCGCCAGGTGACCTACACAAATCTTAGCCCGCACCAGCAGGAAATATGCTACTTTCGTCAATCGATCAATGATGACCCAGATAACATCTTTTCCTTTAGATGTACAGGGCAGATCGGTGATAAAATCCATACCGATCGAATCCCACTTCCATTCTGTATTGGCAAGGGTTGTAGCATACCCGTTGGACGTTGATGTTCGGCCTTTACATGACGACACATGTCGCACTTGGCAACAAACCTTGCGATCTCTCGCTTTATTCGGGTCCACCAGAATCTCTGACGGAGAAATAGATACATCTTCGTGGCTCCAGGATGAATAGACAAGAGAGAATCATGGGCTTTGCTTCAAAGTGTAAAGAGATGCGGCTTTTGCAATTTTGGCGTAATTCCAATTTGCATGCCAAGGGATAGGCGAGGGAGATGGACTTATTGGCACAATCGATCTGTCCCAAGTGTTGGAACAACCAATCCATACCAAATATCACATCCAAACTTGTTGAATTGAGGAGAGTAAGATTTGTCAAAAATCTCACTCCTTTAATTTCAATAGATAGTCCTGACACTCATTTTCAGCTCTCATTCCCGATCCCCGAGAGTGAATAATCAATGGAGCATTCAAAGGAACAATTTGAATATTACCAAGAGCAGCAAAGGATTGTGATATAAAAGAATGAGAAGCTCTGGAATCGAACAAAATGGTAGCAGAGCGAGAGTTGACAAGAAGCGTACCCAACATGACGTCGGGTGCCTCCTGTGTTTCCTCGACGAAGATGTGGTTGACTTGACCACAAGCAAGCTTCCGAACTTGCTGGGCCACCTTCTGAGTTGGGGGATGACCACGTCCTTGTCCTTGCCCTTGCCCTTGCTGTAGAATGAGATTGGGGGAATCACCACACTCAGGTATGAGGGGTGCCTTTCATATATATAGCCATGTACAGGTACAGGGGTACAAAGGTAATAATCCTAATACCCGCCCGCAGTCGTAGCGGTAGGATCACGGACGCACTGCATCGTCCGAAATCGATAAATAATCATGCAGGAGACCCTTGGTCATGATGTCAGCGAACTGGTGTGTCGAGGGGACATGTAGTACCCGAACCTGTCCCAATGCAACCTTCTCGCGGACGAAGTGGATGTCGATCTCGATATGCTTCGTGCGACGATGATGGACAGGGTTGGCCGTCATGTAGACAGCACTGACATTGTCGCAGTAGACGACCGTCGCGACAGTGATCGAGATATGTAGTTCTCAAGAAGCCGCCGCACCAACAAAGACTCGGCGACGACACGCGCCACAAAGACGATATTCGCTTCACCGGAGCGGAGACCGTGGTCTGGCGCTTGGACGACCAGGAGACCAGATTGTCGCCGAGGAAGACGCAGAAGCCGGATGTGGAGCGGCGCGTGTCAGGGCAGCCCGCCCAGTCGGCATCAGAGTAGGCGATGATCTGGTTGACGGTGCCGACGCCGAGGTGAAGACCAGCAGAAAGTGAACCCTTGACGTACCGCAGGATGCGCTTGATCAGCGCGAGGTGCGGCTCGCGGGGATCATGCATGAACAAGCAGACCTGCTGAACGGCAAAGGCCAGATCGGGCCGTGTCAGGGTGAGGTACTGGAGTGCGCCAGCGAGACTCCGGTACTCGGAGGGGTCGGCCACGGGAGCGCCGTCGGTGGCCGACAGCTTGCTTCGAGCATCCGCCGGTGTCGTAGTCGGGTGGCACTCAGACATGCCAGCACGCTGGAGTAGGTCGACGGCGTACTGACGCTGCGACAGGAACAACCCGTCACTGTCGCGCGTCACAGAGATCCCGAGGAAGTGGTGCAGGTCGCCGAGATCCGTCATGGCGAACTCCGAGTGAAGGCGCGCGATGATGTGTTGGAGCAGTGCCGGTGACGAGGCCGTGAGAATGATGTCGTCGACGTACAGAAGCAGGTAGGCGACGCTATCTCCATCTTTGTAAACAAAGAGAGATGCATCGGACTTGGTCGCAGTGAAGCCGATGCGGCAGATGTACAAGGAGAATCGCTGGTTCCATGCCCGGGGAGCCTGCTTGAGCCCGTACAGTGACTTCTGCAGAAGACAAACATAGTCAGGGTTGTCGGGGTCGATGAAGCCCGACGGCTGTTGGCAGTAGACGGTTTCCTCCAGGTGACCGTGAAGGAAGGCGTTCTTCACATCGAGCTGATGGATAGGCCAGGCACGCGAGGCTGCGATGCTGAGGACGGTGCGGATCGTTGCCGGTTTGACAACCGGGCTGAAGGTCTCGTCGTAGTCGACACCGGCCTGCTGGGAGAAGCCTCGTACGACCCAGCGAGCCTTGTGCCGGGCCAGGGAGCCGTCGGAGTGGAACTTATGCTTGAACAGCCACTTTCCGGTGACGATATTAGCACCGGGAGATCGAGGAACGAGGCGCCAGGTGCCGTTGTCCATGAGAGCCTTGTACTCCTCCGCCATCGCAGCGCGCCAACTGGGAACGGACAGCGCGCTGCGGTAGTTCGCCGGAATCGGCGAGGCCGTCGTGGCGGAGAGGTTGAGGCGGTGGACGGGACGTAGGCTGCCAGTCTGAGATCGCGTCGTAGGGCGCAAAGGTGTCGCCGGCACTGGGGCAGCCACGGGTGTCGGGGACACGGGGGGCGCCGGCGGTCGCCGCTGGTAGATGATGGGACGCCCGCCCGCAGACGGAGCAGCGGTCGGGGCGTCGGCCGTGAGCAGAGGGCCGACAGGGCGCCCGCCCGCAGGCGGAGCGGCGGTCGGGGCGCCGACTAGTCGGCCGGTCGGGTGCAGGGGACCGGCGTAGATGATGGCCGGGTCCGGGAGGTCCGGCTGCTCAACCTCGCCGGACGAGGGATCAACCGAGGCAGCACGCGGTCTCTCAACGCCAAGAGGCGGAGCTTCCGTCGTTGAAGATAGTCCCTGCATCAAAAAATCCTATGAAGACGGCACAGAGGCCGCCGAGGGTGCCGAGGCGAACGGAAACACAGACTCATCGAAGACAACATGACGTGAGATAATAATGCGACTACCGACATATCCAGCAACGGTACCTTGTGGGAGGAGGGTAACCAAGGAACACGCATGGAGTCGAACGAGGGGAGAGCTTGTGAGGTGTCGTGGCACTAAGGTTCGGATAACAGAGGCAGCCGAACACACGGAGGGATGAATAATCCGGGAGTTTGTGGTGTAGGAGCTGGTAGGGGATACTGTGATGTACAGAGGAGGACGGGCGCCGGTTAAGCACATATGTGGCAGCAGCCAGAGCTTCGGCCCAGTAGGGTGGAGGCATGGATGCATGAATCAGCAGGGTGCGGATGGTGTTGTTTATAGTGCGAATGAGGCGCTCAGCTTTGCCGTTTTGTGGCGAGGTGTGCGGACACTAAAAACGTAAGGCAATGCCGCGACTAGTAAGGAAGGTAGTGATGGCATTGTTGACGAATTCGGTGCCGTTATCGGCTTGGAAGCATTTGGGCAGAATGCCGAACTGTGTATGGGCAAAAGCTACAAAATCGATAATATGACGCTGCACATCAGATTTATGGCGTAAAGGGAACGACCAGCAAAAATGAGAGTAATCATCAAGTAACACAAGATAATATTTATAGCCGGAAGCGCTAAGAACTGGAGATGTCCAAACATCACAGTGAAGTAAAGCAAAAGGAGTAGTAGTGACAGACGTGGAACTACTAAAGGGGTGCCGCGTGTGCTTGCCAAGCTGACAGGCATGACACAAGGACCGCAGACTTTTATTACAAGCTATGACCGACATGTGTTGTAGTTTGGCGAGGCGGAAGGACCGGGTGACTAAGGCGATGATGCCACGTGGTGGACGAGGTGGCGAGACGCAATCGTGGGACGTGGACGAAGGAATGGTGTAGAGGTCCCCGCGCTATTGCAAATAAAAATCACGCGCCCCGTCCGTGGATCCTTAACAGAAAAACCCAAAGCGTCAAACTCAATAGAACACTTATTATCACGAGTAAACTGGCGAACAGACAGCAAGTTGCGCACTAGAACGGGAGCAATGAGGATGTTGCTGAGGTGAAAATCAGTGCCAGCAACTGGTAAAGTTATACAGGAGATATGTTCTATCAACAATTAGTGGAAGAATTACTCGACCATCCAGAGACAATGGGAGATTATTCATATATATCTGGACTTATCAGATAAAAGGGCATGATATTGGTGGGCGATGGAAATGAAATGAGGCGAAAGCTCTTGACAAATTTCCATTCTTCAGCTTTTGGAGGACACTCTGAAAAAAGAGCCACTTATCAAAGAGTTAAGAAATTGTTTTACTGGCCGAAACTTCAAAAGGGTGTAGATGACATGATTATCACTTGTCCAGTCTACAAAGTAGCAAAATATGAGAATATACATATCCCTGGACTATTGGATCCATTGGAGGTCCCAGACATGGCATGGTCACATGTTTCTGTGGATTTTATTGAGGGGTTGTCAAAATCTAGAGGAAAGGATGTTATTTTGGTGGTGGTTGACAGATTAACCAAATATGCACACTTCATTCCCCTATCTCATCCCTATTCAGTACAATAAGTAGTCTAGCTATTCATGGATAATGTGTTCAAACTACATGGTATGCCAGTTGTCATAGTCACTGACAGAGATCAAGTATTTACCAGTAACCTATTCCAAGAAATATTCAAGACTCTAAAGGTATCTTTTCGCTTTAGCACAGCATACCACCCTCAAACCGACGGCCAAACCGAAGAGTGAATCAGTGTTTGGAGACATATCTCAGGTGTATGACATTCCAAGAACCAAAGGAGTGGCTAACTTGGTTAACTCTTGTGGAATAGTGGTACAATACCTCATACCACACTTCTCTAAAAATTACCCCATTTCAGGTATTATATGGTAACCATCCTCCTCAGATAGGTGAGTTGACCATACCTTGCAACATTTCTGCAGAGGCAAGGGTATCAATCGAACAAAAGAAAGAAATGATGTTGAAGATCAAGGAGAATCTGCTTCAAGCACAATGAAGGATCAAACACTTCGTTGATAAGAAGAGAACCGAGAGAGATTTTGAAGTGGGAGATATGGTTTACTTAAAAATGCAACCTTACCGATAAAAATGCATTCGGGCTGAGAGGTACATTGAAACTGAGATCTAAATTCTATGGGCCATTTCGGGTTATGGAGAGAATAGGAAATTAGCTTATAAGTTGCAATTACCGGATGATGCACATATTCACCTAGTGTTCCATGTCAGTCAACTTAAGAAGCACCTCGGGCCAAATGCTATTCCTTTTCCTGGACTACCTTTGGTAGGAGTAGATGGAAGGGTGAAAAACTATCCTGTGACAGTAATAGACAGGAGGGTGATACCCAAGAGGAATGAACTTGTGGTTCAATGGTTGATTCAATGGGAGAACTTAAGCAGTGCGGATGCTACCTAGGAAGATGCATCATTCATCCAGAAAACTTTTCATGAATTCAACCCTTGAGGACAAGGGTGAAGTTCAGAAGGGGGAATTGTCAGGATTTGCAAATCAAGCTACTGAAGAAGTTCAGAGTTTTGAGGTTCAGAAGGAAAATGACGCTCAAGGTAACGCTTTGGCGACTTCATTTGCCGAAGACATCCATACCGTAGAAGCTCAGCTTAAAGGAGATCGCACGGTTGAAGTGGAAGCAGTAACTTCAGCCAAACACTATTGACGTCACTTGCCTTGTCGCTCAGCGCAAGTCTAGTTGTTTTATTTCACTGTGTTGAACTCAATTAATCTTGTTCCGCTGTAACTTTGAGGACTTATATAAGCCAAACTCGCAGTAATGAAGGATAAGATTGATGAAGCATATTCTTAGCATCTCGTAGAGTAAAGTAGCTTAGGGTTTTGCTTTATCGTTCTTCCCCAAATACTACCAAAATCGCCAATTATATCTGTCGGATCATCCACGATCCTAACATGAGTCCACCCCCAGCACGGCCTACACCGCCGCCGGCGCCAGCGGCGAGCGGGGCCACCTCCAGCAGCAGTCGAAGGAGTGCAAGGCGGTGAAAGTGTCTGTGTGGTGGGACTTCTAGAGGTGCCAGCTCCCACCTGGCACCTGATACGGGGTGGCCCGATCTTCTCGAGTAGAACCGTAGATAAATAGTGCTTGACGACGAACAACGCTCAGTTGTACACCACGTGCCAATGCACGGACTTGCAGCTCTATGGATATTCGCCAACACGTACCAGGATGATCGCCACTAGACCACGAGTGGAGATCGCCAAACCCTCAATTCCCAACGGAAAACAAAACTTGACCTTGTGTCACAGAACGAACAACAGATCACCTAATTCTCTCTCAGAAATCCTCGCATGAATTCTGGAACGAAAGAACAAGCAATAGCTTTTTGTTCAATTCTTATGCATAATGGTGGTCTGCCTACAATATGTTTTTTCTCAAGGTTTTAAAGGGTCACCGTAGTTGGTTTGGGCTGATCGCCATATCCTAATTAACTTCCAAAACCGTGGCCAGCTAAAACAAGGAATAGAATTCCTTCCTAATTGTTTTTCTCACGGACGGCATCAAATCAGGAACCTCTCACGTGATTTATTCCTTCCTAATTGGTTGCCTCACGGATGGCATTAATCCAAAGCCTTTATCTCCACGGGATGTGGTCAAACCGAGTCTTCCTCTTTGTGCATGCCTCCTCTTGAGTTTATTTCTTTCACGTGCATGCACTAGTTTGCTCTTGGTGCATGCAAACTTCTCACGCGTGTGCCGCAGCCCTACCTTGTACATATTGATGCTTCCCTTTGGCAACAACCGAACACATGCAATAGATGCTCGGTTGATGACCTCGACGCGTAGACTCGGCAGCACTGAGCCCGTCTCCTGCCTTCTTGTGCTCGTGCTGGAATCGTCAATAGGCACAGTGATGCCAACTCCTGTACCACTTGCGACAGCTCTTTTTCTCCGTCCTTAAACCATGTGTTTGTGTAGGAGAAGAAGATGGAGTGATGGGGATGCCGTCATCAGCGCCAACCCCTGCCGCGTCGCCCCCCGCGTCACGGTGATGCTGCGCTCCGCCGCGACGCCGGCCCGTCGACATCACCGCCTTCGGCGATGTCTACGTGCTCCCTCGCGCCGCCCAGGAGGCCCTCACCACCACCGGCGTCGCATTCTTGCACGTCCCTCCCAGTTGCGTCCTCCCGCCCCGTCCCCATTTCCTTTCTCGTCTAACCGCAATTTTGATATTGCCCTTGGAATTATTTGGTTTTTGCGCTACTGGAATACGGAATAATATTATCTCATGCCGCGGAGTGCGCAGTCCAAATTATCATTTCTTTTTATGCTTCTGATCGTTTAGGTTATATGTAGTTTGGGCGGCGAGGGGTGGTGTGGAATTGGATTTTGCAGGAAGTTGCAACATCTTCGGTGCATGAATGGTTAAACTGGAAGCAGCTTCTAGATGATACTTGTTTGAATCTTCTTTTCTTTGTCTGGGGTACTAAGATCCGAGAGGGAAGGGTAGAGAGGGAGAGAGAGCACTGACCGTCGGAGGTAGAGGAGGAGCTGGCCATTGCGGCGGCGGCGGCGATCGGTGAAGAGGAAGACGGTGACGGCGATGGACTTCCCGTCGCTCACTGCGCCCCGGAGATCGGTCTAGGGTTTGTGTCGGTGGGGTGTACGGCTCAGGCCAACCTCGTAACTAGAGCCGCCGGCCCCCACCCCTTTATATACTGCGCAGCGCGACGGGGGCCCACCAGCCAATAGATGGGCTGGGCGCCCCCGATCAGGGCGCGGATCAAGGCTCCGATTAGTCGTTGGGCTAATTGGGAGGGAGATCAATCCAACATTCTCCCCCTTGATCTCCTCTATGCTTTAACTTTCAATTACTTTTGACTTTACTCATTCCATCACAGATTAGTGCATAGAGCATATCTCATCGTCACGGTCAATCGCCGATAGATTTAACAGCTACAATACACCTCTCTGTTCTGAAATAGTTACTTTAATCTTTTGGGTCATCTTTTAGTCCAGGAATCATAGGCTTTCCCTTAAACCCATGCCGGCTACATGTTCTCTGAACACGTTGGGTGGTAAGCCTTTAGTAAGCGGATCCGCTAACATCTTTGCGGTACTTATATGCTCAAGACTTATAATTTGATCCCGAACTTTATCTTTCACAACATAGTACTTTATGTCAATGTGTTTGGCAGCACCACTTGACTTATTGTTGTGGGCATACGTTACTGCGGGTTCATTATCGCAGTACAACTTAAGTGGTCTATTGATGTCGTCAACCACTTTTAAACCGGGTATAAACTTCTTTAGCCAGTTCACCTGCCCCGTAGCCTCATAACATGCTACAAACTCGGCATACATTGTGGACGATGTAGTGACGGTTTGCTTTGAGCTTTTCCACGATATAGCTCCTCCAGCGAGAGTGAACACATATCCGGATGTAGACTTTCTATCATCTCCCGCAAAATCAGAATTTGTATACCCCATATGGAGTGAATCTGATCTTCTGTATGTCATCATGAGGCCTTTTGTTCCTTGCAAATAACGCAAGACTTTCTTTATCAATTTCCAATGTTCTATTCGTGATTGCTCGAATCGCAAGTAACCCAGAACAAATGCTAAGTCGTATGTGTGCATACTTGAGCATACTGTAAGCTTCCGACAGCTGAAGCATATGGAACCGCTTTCATTTGATCGAGCTCGTACTGGTTCCTGGGGCATTGAAAATCCCCATATCTGTCGCCCTTGACTATAGGTGCAGGTGAAGGACTACATTTATGCATACAAAATTTCTTTAAGACTTTCTCTATGTATGCCTTTTGTGACAGTCCCAATATCCCCTTGTTTCTATCCCGGTGAATCTCGATCCCTAGAACGAACGAAGCTTCACCAAGATCTTTCATATCAAAGTTTGAGGACAAAAACTTCTTTGTCTCCAAGATGTGATCGACATCACTACTAGCTAGTAGAATATCATCCACATACAGGATTAGGAAGATAAACTTCTCATCTTTAAACTTTGCATAAACACAGTTGTCCTCTACATTTTCTTTAAACCCAAATTTTCTTATTGTACTGTCAAACTTCAAGTACCACTGTCTTGAAGCTTGCTTTAACCCATAAATCGATTTCTTTAGGCGGCATCCCATTCTTTCATTTCCTTCCACGACAAAACCTTTCGGTTGTGCCATGTAAACATTTTCCTCCAAATCCCCATTAAGAAATGCCGTCTTTACATCCATCTGATGTAACTCTAAATCATAATGTGCTACTAATGCCATTATGATTCTGAAGGAATCTTTACATGAGACTGGAGAAAAGGTCTCATTGTAATCAATTCCTTCTCTTTGCGTAAAGCCTTTGCCACAAGTCGCGCTTTGTATCTTTCTACATTCCCTTGGGAGTCAAGCTTTGTCTTGTAGACCCATTTACTGACCCTCTGCTTTGGCTCCTTTAGGAATATTTTCCAAGTCCCGCACTTTATTAGTCTTCATGGACCTCATCTCCTCTTCCATGGCCTCAAGCCATTTTGAGGAATTTTCGCTTCTCATGGCTTCTTCAAATGAGATGGGATCATCCTCCATTTGAAATTCCTCTGTATGATAAATCTGATAATCATCGAAATAGCCGATCTTCTTACTCTTTGAGACCTCCTTGGGGCCTCCTCATTTGGTACATCTTCTGCTTGAGGTCGCCGCTCCCCTCATCCGTGGCAATGGGTTCTATAGGATCCTGAAGAACAGGTTCCTCATTCTCATTCATTGTTGCCACAGGAGGAACAATAACAGGTGCTGGCACCACAGTGTCTTGCACCGTCGGTGCAGCGACAGCAGGTAGTATGAAGAATGGTTCTTGAATCATCGGAGTGGGCGCATACACCCGCTTCTCTTCAAGGTCAATCTCACGAGCTACCATACTTCCTCTCATCATCTCATCCTCTAAGAAGACAGCGTGTCTCGTTTCTACAAACTTTGTATATCTGTCTGGACAGTAGAAACGAAAACCTTTTGACTTTTCAGGGTAGCCAATGAAATGACAACTTACTGTTTTGGGATCAAGCTTCCCAAGGTTTGGGTTAAATACTTTAGCCTCAGCAGGACTCCCCCACACACGTAAGTGGTTTAGTGAGGGAACTCTTCCTGTCCACAACTCGTACGGTGTTTTGGGCACCGACTTACTAGGCACTCTGTTGAGGATATGAATGGCGGTTTTCAACGCCTCCATCCATAGACTCAATGGCAGTGTGGAATAGCTCATCATGCTTCGCACCATATCCATCAGGGTACGGTTGCGTCTTTCAGCTACTCCATTTTGCTGAGGTTCGCCCGGTGTAGAATACTGGGCCACTATACCATTTTCCTGTAAAAACCTTGCAAAAGGTCCAGGAACTTGTCCATATGGGGTATGTCGACCGTAGTACTCCCCCCCACGATCAGATCGGACTATCTTAATCTTTAAATCGTGTTGGTTTTCAACTTCAGCCTTAAATATCTTGAATTTATCCAAGGCTTCATTTCTTTCTTTGATTGGATAAATATATCCATAACGGGAGTAATCATCCGTGAATGTTATGAACGAGTCATATCCATCCACATTTTTCACAGGAAAAGGACCACAAATGTCTGTGTGAATAATTTGTAGAATTCCTGTGCTTCTTTTGGCGTCTTTCTTAATTTTCTTTACATATTTACCTTTAATGCAGTCTCTGCATTGTTCTAAGTCTGAGAACTCTAATGGAGGAAGAATATCATTCTTAACTAGTCTTTCTATTCTCCCCCTCGAAATATGGCCTAAACGACAGTGCCATAATTTCGACGACGCATCTAGAGTTCTCTTTCGTTTCCTGTTTACATTCGTAGACGAGATTCATTCACTTTCGCACGCGACGCTCCCTTTATCGCATACGACATTCACATCATCACATAATGATAACAAATAAAGCTCATTTTGTAAGATGGCAAGACTAACACATTCTTTATTAAACATTATTTCACACTTGCCATTTCCAAAATGACAATCATAACCATCATTGTCCAAACATGAAACACTAATCAAATTCCTCTGTAAAGAGGGAACATAAAGAACATCTCTAAGTAAGAGAGTGAAGCCATCAGCTAGCTCTAATGAAAGATCGCCAACAGCTTCAACTTCAGCTTGGACTCCATTTGCGACTTTAATGCATCTTTCTTTTCTTTGCGTATTCCTCGTCGAAAGGAATCCCTGCATATTATTGGTAACATGAACAGTTGCACCTGAATCAATCCACCAAGTAGATTTTGAATATTGTACATACAGGGACTCATTTATGAACGTAATAATGTCCTCACCTTTCTTTGACATAATCATTTTCAAGAAATCGGGACAATCTTTCTTGTAATGTCCCTTTTTCTTGCAAAGAAGACACTGATCTTTGTCTACTGCAAACTTATTCTGTTGAGGCTGATGGACAGAGGCTTTTCCCTTGTTCTTTGAGGAGAAGTTACTGTTGAAGTTCCTTTTCTTGTTGTCCTTCACATAGTTGATAGAACCACCATGTGAGGATTTAAATCTTTCCTCCTCTTGCACACACATAGCTATGCACTTTTCTAAGTCCCATTTCTGTCAGTGCATATTGTAGTTGACAACAAAGGTGTCAAACTTTTCGGCAAGGAAGCAAAATCAAATGAATTAGGAACTCATCCTTGAGAGCCAAATCCATTGGTTTAAGCTTGGATACCAAGTTGCTCATCCTTAGTATGTGCTCTCTTATGCCACCGCCAGAGTACCTTTCTGTCACAAGCTGCTTAATCAGCTGTGTAGCGTATGCCTTTGAAGAGCCAGTAAACTGACTCTTTATTTTCTCAAGGTACTCTGTGACAGTGTCACACTCTGCGATTGTGCCCACAATTGCAGGCTCAATCGTGTTCTTTATCACAGCCAAACATTTCTTGTTGGCTGTGGTCCATTTCTTATGCTCAAGGTCATAAGACATCAGTAGGGAGCATGATCCTCTGTCTTTTACGCCAAGCAAGATCATCCTCATTTTGATCCTCACCGGTGCCATAGGCTCGGTGGGACGTCTTTGTAGTGAGGACCCAGTCCACCTCACCAAGATAAACGCTAAGTCTATCTTTTCTTCCACTCTCCATAGTTATCTCCTTTGAGAGTGGGATCTCTCGATACAACTCATCAAGTTGTATCCACTTTGAAAAATAGTTCAAGTAAAGTGAGAACATAACAGCAAAATTATATGCCTTATTTCCAACGTTGGTCAAAAATACGACATACAATTTAAAACAATTTTATCTATGCATTAAATCTACATCACCGTTTGGCAGAAATAGAAATAACGCATAAAAACATCAATTAAAAATTATAATACTGTTATTATCAACGTTGGTCAGAAAATAACAATATCATAATTATCTGAAAATTATCTCTATTTTTCCAAAATTAAATTCTCCCGTTGGTTCGAATTTAATAATGAAAATTAATCAACATTAACTTTTGCAGCGGAAACTGTAATTATTCTAAAATAATTCACTATACAGAAGCATTATACTGTACTCATTTAATCTCTGAAAAATTAACACGTTGGTGCAAAAATTTACAGAGATTTTGAATCAAAATTCAATCAAATTCACTCATAAATGCTTCTGAAAAAACACTAAATTTCTGTTCTGTTTTTACTGTGCAAAATAGCCATTTGGCCCATTTACTTCGGGTCGGCCCAACTCTTTTTCTCCCCTTTGGGCCAAAAACCGACCGGAGGAACCACGGCCGTCCGATCGCATCCGAGCGGATCGGACGGCCGACCGCAGCGCCCTCAAGCTTAACCCTAACTCCCGCCGCCCCGCCTATTCGCTCTCTCTTCCGAAAAACGGATCGATGGGGCGCTCGCGCAACCAAAACAATGGGCGGGAGCAAGCGGCGGCGGCCGCTCTTACGGCGGCAGAGCGGCGCGCCACCCTACGGCGGCGGCGGCGAGCGGCGAGCGAGCGCGCGCGGCGGCGGCGGAGCCCGCGAGGCGGCGAGCTACACGACTTCGCGCGGGCGGCACCGGCCGGCGGCTCCTCGCGCGGCGCCGATCGGAGGACGCGCGCGCTGGAAGGAGCGGCGCCGGCGAGGAGCGCGCGCGGGCCGCACGGCGCGCGAAGCGGCGGCCGCGGGCTTCGACGAGCGAGCGGCCGCTGCGGCGGCGCTAGCGGCGCCGCGACTCACGGCGCCGGCGGGGAGCGGCGGCGTGGAGACGACCCGAGACGGCGCGTCCGGCGGCAGCAACCGCACGAAAACGGCGGCGGCGGCGACCGAGCGGCGCAAAAAGGTATGGCTCTGATACCATTGTTTGAATCTTCTTTTCTTTGTCTGGGGTACTAAGATTCGAGAGGGAAGGGTAGAGAGGGAGAGAGAGCACTGACCGTCGGAGGTAGAGGAGGAGCTGGCCATTGCGGCGGCGGCGGCGATCGGTGAAGAGGAAGACGGTGACGGCGATGGACTTCCGCCGCCATCGCGCCCGGAGATCGGTCTAGGGTTTGTGTCGGTGGGTGTACGGCTCGAGCCAACCTCGTAACTAGAGCCGCCCCCCACCCTTTATATATTGCACAGCAGTGTGACGGGGCCCACCACCAATAGATGGTGGCGCCCGATCGTGGCGCGATCAAGGCCCCGATTAGTCGTTGGGCTAATTGGGAGGGAGATCAATCCAACAATACTTTGTTTCGTATAATACCAGATGTTGGTATTCAATCTGGGCTAAATGTACTTCAATTGTTAGCAATGTTTCATGGTGGCCATGTGGGTGATACAAATTCTATTATATCGATTATCTTCAATTGTTAGCAATGTTTCATGGTGGCCATGTGGGTGATACAAATTCTATTATATCGATTATCGATGTTCAATAGATGTTGGCACACCTTTTTCATAAAGATACAGGATATCTTAGAAAGTTGTACTTAAGGATCACTTCAGAGTAATGTTGAAGCTGCTCCTACATGTGGTATCAGAATTATGTGACTTTCATGGATTGGCTTTTGATTTTTTTTTTCTTTTTTATGTTTTTATAATTTTGAGGTCAATATTATTAATAACAGTTAGCAGTAAGCAAGCGGTTTCCTCACCTCCAAACGGGTTGGGGTTGGGGTTCTCGATGGTGGCGAGGGGGACGCCGGTGTCGTTTGTGCCGGCGACAGTGGTGAATTTCGCGGAGGTTACAATAGCATAGGAGGGTGCCGCTGGTGGCGCTGCTGAAGACGCATGTGCTCGGCGGCCTCAGCTGCGTCGACCAAAGAGGAAGAAAACAAGCAAGCAAAAGGACTGGAAGGGCAAAAGCGTATTTTCACATGTAGCCAGAGCCATTAATTCGAAAATATGAATTAAATATTCGAAAAAAGCAAATTAACGAAGTATAAATAAAAGCATATTTTTTCTTACCATGTGTATGTAGGAGAAGGTGAACGAGTATAGGGCCCAGATAATATTCTATCTGTTGTTCCACAAGGGCAACAGTGTCAAGCCCTTCCGTGAAGCAATAGAGAAGTATAGGACGTTTAATAAACCGATGCAATTTTTTTTTGTGTTGATGACTAATATCGAGTAAATACATTTGTAAATGACTGTAATAGGTGTTACATTTTACAGTAAAATATATGATTACCGAAAAAGAACTTTTGCGTAATAGATAGTAAATACATGTTATCAAATAGTACTAGGTTTACATTTTACAGTAATAGGTGTTACATTTTATAGTAAATCAATTTTCAAACTTCCAGTAAATACCAAAAAAAACATAAAGCACAAACTTGTTACAACAGTAACACGACATACCTTTTCTAAGTAATAGCAGGTATCACTTATGATAAACGATAACATTTTACTGGATCAGTAAAACAGTTTATATTGTCATTTTCCACCGTAGCAAAACCAGCATACCGAATTTTACGGTCATTTCTTTCTCACCGTAATGGCAGTAAAACACTTTGTATAATGGCACGCGATGACGCGTGATCATTTTTACCGAGCAACATTTTTATGGCTTTATTCGATACACTTGCGCGGGTTTTACTGTCGATCTTGAGTGCTAGGGGGGGCTGGCGCACGTGAGGGATTTACTGCTATTTTGGATGCACGTAGGTTTTACTGCCGATCTCGAGCGGGCGGTTGGGCGCTGGCGTACGTGAGGTTTTTTACTACTATTTTGACGCGCGCGTGAGGGTTTACTACCGTTTTGGACGCGTGTGTGAGGGTTTGACTGTCGATCTCGAGCAGAAGGCGGGGTGTTGGCTAACCGCACGTAGCGCGGTAGAAGCGTGGACTGCCAGACTGCACGCAGCGCGACCAAGGCTGTGGCCAATGCGCAGAATAGCTATTCAACGATGTGTGTGTGCGCGCGTGTGCGTGTGTGGTGGTGGTGGGGGGAGGCTTTCCTAACAATGAGCATCACATTTGTTCTGTAAGGGAAAAAACAGCAATACTTAGGACCCGAACAAAAAACATCGTATCTTCAAGTCTGAATATAATAAATGGACCATGTGTTAAGCTGTTGCAGCATGCTTCCATTTGTATCCTTTTGTTTTAAGAAAAGGATAGATCATTGTACATATTCAACAAAAGATATCATCATCAGTCAAGCTTTGCAGATGGCGACGGAGAATCTCAATTTTTGAATGACCAGTCGATATAGCAAAGCAGACTAACAAATATCACACAAGTAATCCAAATACTTCATTTATCCTAGAACAAAGCAGACTAATAAATACAGAGGAGAATGTAATTACAAAGCAAGTAAGCGCCTTGTGAACTGAATACAGAGGAGAAATGCTAAAGAGCTCGTCAACTTCATCTTGGTATGCCTGGAGGATTTCTTTTGTTTATGTTAGGAATTTTTTATATTAATTAACCCTTTTTGAAATTTTATTTTAAAGTTAACCTCCTGTGAACTTTATTTCTAATTCTGACCTCTTTGATCACGCCACTACTCGTGACGTGACAAAACAACACTATCACGTCATAGGATAAATCCGCTAAATAGCACTTTTTATCACGCCACTGGTGGTGACGTGACCAAACAGCACTGTCACGTCACCACCCGTGGCGTGACAAGAATATGCTCAAATATAGGCTAGTGTGACAGTGTTGTTTTGTTACGCTACGAGTGATGGCGTGATCAAAGTGGTTAGAATTGGAAATAAAGTTCGTAGGACGGCGGGAGGTTAACTTTAAAATAAAATAAAAAATGGTTAATTAATATAAATTTTTTTTTGTCAGTTAGCCGTTGGATAAGAGATAAGACTGTCCACGTATATCAGTATCAATATTCGTTGATTTTTTTTTCGATGACATTATTCATTGATACATCAACATTAATATCGACATTCATTAATATTTTTCCCACGACATTATTCACTGATATATCAATATCAATATTCAATGATAGATTGATGCGACGTGACATATTCAGAATAAAAGTAATGCTAGAACAATACAAATTGACAGGACAACAACTAGGAGTAGTATTATAGTAACGACGACTTACATACTCCACCCCGTACCAGAGAAACATCACGTGAAGAAGTTTTTAGTGTAGAGATATTTTTAGTCTCTATGGATTGTAAAGACATATTTCAAAATAACACAATGGTGCCTTTACGTGCACTGTTACTATGACCGAAGAGACTTACCGAAATGTGTTTACATTCTATAAAACATTTTGTAAAGACACTACCGTGACTCTATACTCTCTAGCACTCTCTAAGAAAAACGAAAAAATATTCTAAAAATACCAATAATAAGTGAATTTCCCATTCACCAATCGACGCAATCCACCAACTGAATTATCCATTCACCGAACGAATATTATATTCATCAAGTGAACTTCTCATTCACATTCCGACATATTTTATGAAGAAACTTTACCTCTCGTGTGAAATCCCCGGACACGTCTATAACCGCGGATATGGCTATTTGAATTATTTTTAACACTCTGCAGAGGTTGTACAGGTTTACCCATAAGAGATAATCAAATTATAATGTCCACTCACACACTTCCGTAGATGTGCGACTAAAAGATTATCACAAAGCCTTTACAAAACTCTGCTTTGACTCAGTTCTACTCGCTAAGGTTTCGCCTACCTGGCCCGCTCTTGCGCCAAACACAATCCAAACAAAACTAAGTCAAAACATTACAAATTAGTTAGCTAGGTCTCGCCCATACAGGACATGTGGTTGTACGATTAAGGCCCAGTTCAATGGCGCACAAGATTAAGTCCTTAACAATTTACTCAGACGAGTCTACCACAAACCCACAACGTGTTAAATCTACACCCTCACTGCATAACTGCACGTCTGAGTGAATATTATTTTGTTTAACCAAGACCAATGACATACCCTGTCATGATACATAAATTTTAACAATAGTGGCTAACTACCACGATTGTGTGTGTTTATGTCATGGATAGCAAGGCGACAAACTTCCAGCTCTGTCTCAGATGAGGAAGTTTCCACGAACTCACAAAATATATCACAATGTCACATGCATGAAAAGGAAACTCCCACACACTCCCAAAAAAAACCCCACCTACCCACCAAAAAATACCTTGATTTTTTTTTAAAAAAAAAATCCATGTACATCATATGCATAGGGCAGACGCAACTAGGTTCATGGGTGTTTAACTGAACACCCAAATTTTTTGGGAAAAAATTATGTATATTTAGGGTATAATACATGTGTATACCGAAAAACATGTTGAATCAGCACGTAGCTTCCTCAGTCGCAGCCTCGCACACCACAGCGCAAACCTGACGCTCGCCGCTCGTGCCTCGCATCCCAGCCCAGCCCACAGCACTCTCGCGAGCCCAATGCCGAAATGGCCCACCATTTAGATGCCAAATCAGTCCCACGAAGGCACGGACGCATACCCAACTCCCAACCCTAAATGGCTCCATCCTTGTGCAACTCAGGCCTCACACGCTCAGCGGCTCCATACTGAGCGCAGGCGCAGCGGCGGCAGGTGAGTGTGGTGGCGGGCCGGCAGTGGGTGCGGGGGATTCCCGGGGCCAGGGAGAACCGGAGAAGGGGTCAAGGGGAGGACCGAGCAGGAGCAGGCAAAGGCGAGGACCGCAGGGCGGAGGTGGAGCCGTGGAGGCCGTGGCTACGGGCCAGTGGTGGGTGTGGCCATGCGGCGTTCGAGTCGGTGGGTTCGCGCCAGGGGCGGCGTCGGCGCGTCGCGGACGCGGACTCCCGGGGCCGGGGTCTAGGGAGAACCGGAGAAGGCGAGGACCGGCGGGCGGAGGCGGAGGGACGTTGCGGTCTGCGGGTGACTGCGGTAGTGTGGGTCGGTAGTGCACTCGGCGTCTCGGCGGGGTCGCGCCATCGCAGACGCGAACTCACATCTCATGGGGAGAACCAGAGTCCTGAGAAGGGGAGGATCGAGCCACCGAGGGGCGAGGAGGCGAGGCGAGGACTGGAGGCGGTGGGGCGGTGACGGCTTGCTCGCCTGCTCCGAGGCTCTGGCTTCCGAGCGACCGGGCCGGGGCGAGGCGCACTGGCGCTGCTGCTCTGAGGCGACTGGGCAACTCCGCGACTGCTGAGTGGCAACTCCGAACTAGACTCCCTCTCTCCGAGTCTCCGACACTTCCGGACTCCCCGTCGACCGTTGTCCCCATGAGGCCGTGTCGTTGTGACCCCGTCGGCCCGTCTCGGCGTCTTTCCCCGAATCCAAACTCCAGAGCCTGAGAGCCAGGGAATGAGGTAATCCCAATTCCTAAATTGACATATCCCTAATTCCCAATCTTGTATGTATGCGAATTGAAGTGAATTGTGGTCCTGAATGGCTGAATCTTCAATGATTCAATCTTTTATGTATGCGGGTGTGCTGGGCTGGCCCGTTGTGCCGAGGTTGCAACCCAAGCATGACACGGTGCGTCGGGCCAAGCCAGCACGACTGATGTGAATCTTGGCATTTTTCAATGGAACAAAATTTTGTTAACTTCGAACACCCATTATAGAAATCCTAGATCCGCCGCTCATGGGATGCAAAATTCTTAGTTCTCTAAATTTGGTAATGTGATGACACCGCTACATATACATATATACATACATATATATATATATATATATATATATATATATATATATATATATATATATATATATATATATATATCACTCTAAAAATTGTTTTTACTTCAAAAATTCATATCTAATTCATTTCAACTCCAAATCAAGTGAAACCAGTTTTGATATTTTTCATTTTAAATGAACTTTATTTTAAAATAGGTTTCAAACTTATTTCTTGCTCAGAAAATATAGTTTTGGAAATTGATCCTTAAACCGAATTATTTTCACACAAGAAAATGCTTTTAACTTGGAAAATTCATAGAAAATATTTCTGAACTCCAAATGAGTAGAACCAAATTATTTTGGTCTTATAATTTTATTCTCTATTTTATCTTTGAACATCTCGACCAAACACCCCAAGCGATCTCGGACGAATATTCTCGTTCGTTGGATGAGTTCATCCCAGATGGGTTGATTCTATTCACCTATCTAAAATCTGAACCTCAATTCAAATCCTTCTTCTAAAACTATTTGAATTATTGCTTAATCTTTATTAAAAATAAAATAAAAAAAATTAATAAAAAAAATTAAATTCCCATTCGATCACCCATCCACGGGCTGCTCCAACCCGTGCACGCTTAACTCCCCCAATTCCTTTCCATGTGCTGCCTTCTTTCCTTTTGTTTCTTTCAATTAATTAGTCCTCTTTTATTTCCTTCCTTTCTTCCATTCTTTCCTTTCTTCCCCAACCACTTTCTTCTTCTAGAGAACAGCAGCACCATTAGAGGCCATCATGGAGCTTTCAAAACTCGGGATTCTCTCCACCATTCTTCACGAAATTGATGGCATTCAAACCCCCGGTCATCACCTCCTCCATTACCGCCATTAAACCTTTCCTTAATCACCTAATTTCGCAAATCACGCAGTTGACCGGTCGCTAACCACGCACGCGTTTCTCCCTCCTCGGCTCCTCTCCGACCCTATAAATAGCAGCATCGGGTGCCCCTTCTCATCCTCATTCCACCCCTGAAATCTCTCCTCCTCCCTCCCTTCCTCCACGACGCAGTTAAGTTTTTTCTACCGCCGGCCGATCGCCTTCTTTCGCCTCTAGCGTCGCCTCCGGTGGGTCTCGACCACCCTCGTCACCACTGTCGGCTTCGCAACGTCGTGATCTACGTGGTGCACCCTCCCTCTTCGCCGAAACATCACCGGAGCGCCGCCACCCCCGTGCACCACCGTGCGCCTCCATGGCCGTCACCGGCCACCGTCCGCCGTGCCGCCACCTCCCACGGCCTCGTCGCAAGGTGAGCAATCCATTTGTGCCATTCGCCGACCTCCTTTCCCTTTCCTTCCATTTTCTTTATGCGCCATGCTCCATTCATGCTTGCTGTTTCGTATGGAAGAAGATGATGAACAGTATACCATTATCTAGTCACATGCTTCATACTTTGTACATAGAAATTTTAATCTTCCAAAAATTATTTCTCTCACATAAAAACTCCAAATCCGTTGACTCTTCTTCCTAAATTCACCTAAATTCCTCTACTATTTTTAGTATTTATTTCGGAATTTTTAGATTTTATTTATTTTTTATCATTTATTTTGATCCATTAATAATCTCTCCTCCGTTCTCTCTCCTCGGTCACTCATTTCCCGAGCCGACCGTGTCGCGGCGTGCCCCTCGGCTTTCTCTTCATATCCCTGAAATTCGCCCCTCTATCTCGTCTCAAGCAAAAGTTTTGCGCCAGCGGCCAAATCACCTTCTATCATCATTTCTGGTGCCGTTTTTTTATTCCCCGACGACATCGTCCACACCGTTGGATTCGCCTCGCAACGTTCTACGCGGTGCTCCCTTCCTTTTCTCCAAAACATCCTGGCTCACCGGTGCTACTATTCATCCGACACTATTTTGCACGCCGACGCCGCACCGGACCTTCATCGGCGACGCAACCACCACCATTGGTTCCGTCTTGCTCCCGGGATTCCATTTTTATGGTTCACCGGCCGCCTGTCCTTTCCTCTTGCCTGGCATCATCATTTCTGCATGAGGTACTATTCACGTTGCATGGCAAGCAACAGTGCCATGCACATTTATCTCATTTTTGAGAATTTATTTTCTATAATTTCGTTCTCCCTCATACGAACTCCGATTCCGTCGATTCAACTTCCTAAATTCATATAAAGTCAATGCCTTCCTCCCAGTATTTATTTAATATTTATTTGGATTTCATTTGAATTTTATTTGAATTTGGATCGTTTACGCGTATAGATTTCGACGACTTCGGACGACTGGATTTTGAGGCCATTTAAGAACAACGAGTAAACAAGCAAGGCAAGTTATACTCTTGATCATATTGATCCCATTATTTCAAATTATTTATATTCTGTTTTAAATTATTACTGCATGCTTATTTATATCAGTAATTTAAATTCCTGCTTTAAATGTATAGTTATGCCTAAAATCATTTGTATAGCCAATTTTGATAACTGAAGCAAACATATTGTCACCATAGATAAAACCTAGTTGATACGATAGTATGAACTAGAATATTTTGAGAAAAATCAGGCTTAGCCATGCTTATAAACTAAGCATGTTTATTTTGGGGAATTTCAGCCAGAAATCAATTGTTGTTTAAATTGTATCCATGGCATCAATATGTTATGGAAGTTTATGATTTTGAAAAAAATGAAATAAATGAAAATGGTTTGGACTTGAGCATAATGGTTGTTCGGTGGGTGCAAGTTTATGCACGGGCTCAATTGGGTATGGTTGAGGCCCATGGGTTTTGTTGGAAAGTTGCCCAAGTCAGTTAAGGACCGGTCTTCGAGTGTATGATGCTACCACCACATGTCCTCAGTGTGGGGAGTAGGACCTGGCTAATTAATCTGCAATATTCCACCGTGGTCGTTCCCTACAGATGCAATGAGTAGTCATGTTATGACTTATGTTAGTCCCACCTAGCGCAAGAGGGGGCCCGAACCCGGAGGTCTTTATTCCAAAGGGGGTGGCGAAACCTTAGCGAGGGGTAACTACGGTGGAATGACGCTTTGTAAAGGCCTTGACACGTGCTCTAGACTGCTTACCAAAGGTAGTGAGCGGTGGTATAAATATATGCCGGACAAACTAGAGAAGTCTTGTCATGTGGGTAAAGCTGTACAACCTCTGCAGAGTGTAAAACTATTTGAATAGCCGTGTCCACGGTCATGGACATGCTAGCAGAACTGCTCAAAGTTAGACTTTGGTTTTGTTTGAAAAAGACTTCTTCAAAATTGGTTTATCCAGATGGGAATTGGGCAGGGAGCCATGTGATAGGAGGGTATCCTTCACCATTCATGTGTGAATGTTATCTGACTATAAAACTGAGAATTTATTAAAATAAATTTTAGTTATATAATAACTGCTTTGGAACTTAGTACAAGTATTTAAAGAAAATGCTGCTTTATGCAAATCAACCAATAAACCATCCTTTGTTACATCCATATATGCATGTCATTCTGTTATTTGACGGGTGTAACTTGCGAGTATGGAAGTTGTGCTCATCCTTGCTTCATGCAAATAAATTTCAGAAGAGAGGGACTTTGCTACCGATGTAGACCTCGACGACTAGGCCGCTTCCCCAGTCAATTGCCTGTGGCAGATTAACTGGACCCTACTACTTCTTCGTCTTCCGCTGTGTTTATTTTATTGTTGGCCTGTAAGCCTCCTTTGTAATAAACTCTGTTGGTATTTATTAATAAAGTTGTAATATGATTTTGTTACCATAATTGTTTACTGTGTGAACTAGCTACTGATCATAGGACTAGTTCAGAAATGCACAGAGGATTCGGGAGTATTAATTCCCATTGACAACCAGTCATCTGTAGTGTTGGAGCATTTGTGGCTGCCTCGGATTCCGTACGAAGCCCTGCTACTCTGACGACCAGGGTGCTTCCTCCAATCTGGTAACCATCCATATGATCAATTGCAGCAGGAGCAGGCGAAGGACTGTCGTACCTAACCATGCCATACCCATGAAATTTAAACATTCTAGCTTGAACAATTTATCCAAATGGGCGGAAAAGCTCGACAAGCTGATCGGCAGTTATAGTTGATGGAACCCTGCCGACGTACACATCTGGGTCCAAGGCATCATCTGGGTCCTCTTGGATTGCCTACTTTAGTGTATAAAGAGCTCGCTCTCCTGCCTCATTAATATTGATTTGTTCAGTATCATAAGCAGCTACAAGTTCATGTAGTGCCCTGTGAGTCATTGCCAACCCTGCCCATGCGATTGGGGCATCAACTGCTGAAGGGTCTCCTCCTTTTAGAACCTTTGCCATTTCAGTTGCAGCCCAGAGAAGTTGATCGTCAGAATGCTGTGACCTAATAGCATCTCTGATACAGTGAACTGCAATAGCATACCGAGCAGGCATATGATTGGGTTCAAATTTTGCTGCCTGCTCCAAACACCTCTTTGAATTTCTATGTTCACCAGCCATGTGATATGCATTTGCAAGATTAACCCAAACTAATGCAGCTTTAGGATCAGCCTTCGCTGCTGCAAGTAAGCACTCTTTTGCAACAACTAAGGCTTCTTTCTGATGCAGATAAGAGCCTGCGCTGACATTACCTCCTGCCCCTGCAGCCAAAGATCCATATTTACATAGAAGGAGAGTTGCGTAGTTCACCAGAGCACCTGGGTGGTTTCGATCTTTCATAACAAGCTCTTGAGAGCATTTTGCAGACAGCTCTAGATTCCCACTTTGAATATATGCAACACCAAGATTCGCAAGGGAGTCCAGATAATCTGGAGCAACAGCCGTGAGAGAAGAAAAAACTGAGATAGCACTCTGAAGTTGACCACCCGGAAGAAGAACTAAACCAAGGATATTCCAAACAGCTGCCTGCCTGGGGTCTGACTCAACTGAACTCTTCAGCTTAATGAGGATTTCATCCAGCTCACCAGTTTCAAGCTCTTCATCAAAACTATCACCCATGCTTGTTTGCGAAATGCACTGAGCATGGTATACCCTCACTGATGAGAGCAAATCAGGCCTCCGCACTTCTTCTTCGTCTTGTAACAATATTTCAGATGACTTTTCATATGCTAATATTGCCTTCTGTGGCTGACCAAGCATTTGGTACATCAAACCCAACATAAAATGTACATGAGCATTCTTAGGCATCTTCCAGGAAACATGAACTAAAGCCTGCCTTCGCTGGGCATTGCTACAACAATCCTTCATCTGCTGGTCTCCTCCAGTCTTGACAACAACCGACACTACAGAATCCATAGGATGAGCTTCACCGTGACTCCCTGTCTGGTTTACTAGTACATCAATTGTTCCCCATGTATCAACATCAATTTCTATCATAGATTCAACATCAGCTTCTTTAGAAATATCTCCACCAAAAATAACGGCCTGGCCACCAGATACTTCAATCTCCTTGGAGACTTCTTCAGGCTCTTTTGAAGCCCAGGCATACTTTACCAAAACCATCTCGTCGGAGTCGCCATTCACATTCGCAGCTCGTCGGCTCTTGTTGAGTGCCTTCTTGAAGTTGTTGACAAATCGATCAAGCTCCCACTGCGTCTCGACATCCATTTCATCGATATCCAGCTCGATCTCATCACCAAGCAGCTCTGGATTGCCATTCCTCTTCTGCACAATCTGTAGCACCTTATACATCTTCTCTCCAGGCAAGCTCTCCAGCCCCACCCTCAACATGTTCTTCTCCTCTATACTCCATCCCCTCTTGTTCGGCTCCACTTCACAGCCCATGACACCCACTAGCGAAGGCGGCGGCCACGGTTGCCTAAACCCCATAGCACCACACCAGTTTTCCAAGTGCGCAAGGATCAATAAACGATGGGCTCGTTCTCTTCAACGGGTTGCTCTATCCACCACAGTAGTGCCAGTAGTGGAAGACTCGTCAGGACAGCAGGTGGTGAGGATGAGGCCGTTGGTGGAGAAGCCATAAGAGAAGCCATCAGTGCCGCACATTCTGTTGAACACCTTGCGTGCTCCCAACTGACCGTTGGACAGATTGGGTACGTGCTCGTCGCCCAAGTCGACGGGGTGGACGGCGGTGCCGCTGGGTGTGGGGGTCAGTTCACCGGTGTCGTCACGTACCAGAATGGTGGTGTCCGTCGGCTTAGGGCTGGTGCTGGCGACGTCGAGCAGGGCGGCGGTCGAGGGAGGACCCGGGGCTGCGTCCGGCATGAATGTGGACGTCCGCGAGTCGGTGTCGTCGTTGGGACAATTCATCGAACACCCGGTGGGCATCAGGGCATCCAGCTCGCTGGTGGCGAGCGACCTCGACGAGGAGGCCTGCGCCGGCAGGGTCACTGACAGGGGAACCACTGCGCGAAGAAGCGGGTCGGAGACGACCGGCTCGGTCGGCTTGGTCTCCGTCTTGACCTCTGGGCGGATGGGCTTCATCTCCTCCACCGAGGCTTGGATCGCCGCGCACTAGATTTGCAGCTGCTCGAGCAACTCGCCTCGCGCCAAGATCGCCTGGGTCAGTTTCTGGAGTTGTTGCTCCATCTCGATTGCAGTGTGTTGGTTGCGAGTTGCGGATCGAAACGACTCTGATACCAATTGTCACGTACCCGATTGATATCACAGATGGACACCAATACAAGAAATAGTTTGCCAAATCCAAACACAGGTTACAAGCACTAGGAGATACAATTTGTAGAGTTGGAAGCAGAGATTGGGAAGAAGCAAAGCATTAGACCGGGAGGCCTTAGAGACTAGAGTATAGAGAAAAAGGTTTGGGGAAAAAGTGGAAGCTGGAGGAAGAAGAGAGCCTTCGGTTCAATGTTCTTCGATGCTTTTTTCATTGGTCTCGCCTACCCTTTGTAGTCTCCACTAGATCCCATGCTTGCCTAGTAAGCCCACGGCCCATAACAAAGCCCAAAGCCAGCCGGCCCGTGACAATATGGAAGGCCACTTCTCTAACTACGATAGGCCCATATTAGAGACAGTCAATACTGGTTATGGTCCTGCAGATGTGATCTACGCCGTTCTGAGCAACGCAGTTCAAGGCAAGATCACCGTGAAGCTTGCTCGTTGGGGTGGTGAAGATCCTACCAGCATTTTTGGGAGAATTGTCGCTTGCAGCAAGCTGTTCGACGTTGGCTGCGTGCTCTTCTACAATGAACATGACAAGAACATACGTGCGGGATCGGAAGAACTGATTCCGTTGGCCAGATATGCGCTTGCGGTGCCGTTGCATGTGCCACTGACAATTGAGCTGGACCTGCATTGTTACTCTGGTGATGAGATTATTAGAGGTTATCTTCAGTTTAACCCTGCAGTCAACGGTCAACAAGTGAATCGTCTTTTCAGCATGAGTGGTACTGCGATCGAAGTGACAATCTCATGGTCAGATTTCCCTTGGTAGTGCTCATTATTCATCAGTGGCAGAGTCTCTCGATTCTCGATGGCGTGAATGGGGGTGGTGAGATAAAAAAAACAAAAAAAAAGTGCTTTGTGTGTGAAGCCAGAAAAACACGCATGCATAAGCTAAGGCTGAACTGCGAAAGTCAGTGAATGATTATTATTTTTTTGAACGTGGTTTCGTTGTTTTACGACATATCTGGATGTAGCAATGGGTTCAGGAAATGGGTGGAAATGGGTTGATACCCATACGAGGGAAGTGGTTTGGGTTGGGTGGAAATACCATGTAAAAACATCAATTCCATCTGGCGCCTAGGCCGCTCCCTTCGCAGCCTCCTCAGTCGCCGTCGCCTCCCTTCCCCTACCTCGCCGCTGCTGCTGAGGTGGAACCACCTCCCTCCGCAGCCACCTTTGTTGCCGTCGCCGCCGCTGCCCAGATTCCAGCTGCCGAGTCCATCTCCTCCGTCAGGCGGCTCTCCCGCCGCACCAACAAATCCACCACCGTCTCCCGGCCCCTTCGCTGCTCCAAATCTTCCTCATCAGGGGGGTGGAAAAGGAGGGCCTCTATTTACCTGCTGGCTTCACCTCCACCAGTGGAGATGTCGCAACTGGATGCCGGCTAGCCTTCAGGGATCTCTGCTGCTGCAAGACCAGGGCTGGAGGACAACCTTGTGGGAAAGCATCATTTGGGCATGGATTCCAGCTAAGTGTTAACACCCTACCTCCTTCATGTCTTAGTACTTAGGTTCGTTCAGGTTGCCTTTTTCTTGCTTGTTTTTTGCTCTGGTGCTTTCTTGGTTCGATTCGTTCCTGCCTCAAGGCTGGATTGGTTTTTGCATGTTACTTATAGGCCTTGATCATGTCTGCTTCATCTCCCCTGGTCCTTCTTGACCCAAGTTGAGATGGCTTCTCCCCTTCCATTCGAGAGACTATCAGTTCAAGGCACTGCTTTTGAATCTTTGATGCTAGCAAAATACTTCTGCACAACTTGTGATCCGATAAACACAAGATGTCACACACCGGCTTATCTCCTTGCTTCGGTGGTCTCCCCGGGCATCCTCCTTTCGCCGGAGAGACTAGCCAACATTCTCTCTTCCCGCTTCGGTGGACGTTCATCTGCCTACGCAACCAAGCAACTTGGAACGGGAGTCCTTGAATTCAAAGTGGCGTCCTCTAACATTGCATCCGAAATCGCTCTCCGTGGCTGGATTAGGTCAGGCTACATCAAAATTTCCCTAAGTCTGAAAAGGGCCAGCGCAGGTGCCTTTTCAGCGGACTGCACGCTTCAGACATCAAGTCAGGAAGATGGGGCCATTCGGAAGTGACAAACTAACACGACCAAAACTGAATCCAAACGCGATCTAAGCGGCAAGACAACCCAGCGACATGCATGGACTCGATACTCCTCTGGCTCAAAAGGGACTGCAAAAGGATACGAGGCCAATCGGCAAAGGGCTCAAGATTTGTTCTCACAGAAAAGGCAGTCAGAGAAGCTCAGATTCCCGTGGCTCTCTGGCCCTATGCCCAAGACCATACAGACAATGAAGCTCTCTAGTGACCCAGGCATGCAACGTCTGCACGCAAGCTCTGAGGAGCACATCCCTTCTACCCGATCTTGCACTTCCTTGGAGCCATTTTCCTATAAATCAGCTCTTCTCACCGAGTCAACTTGTTCTCCACAGCTGAAGCTTTCTTACCGTGTCTTCCCGACAAAGCCTAAAGACCTTCAAAGAAGATGTTTTCGATGTGTGTCCTACACCCACTTCATAGCCTCTTGTAGGGATCCCGTAGTTTGTTGGTTTTGTAGAGCTAATGGCCACCTCAAGAAGAGCTGCCCCTTTGCTTCCCAGTTCGCTTTTAAAGCCAACATCCGAAAACCACCAGCCAAAGACTCTACCATGGAGCTTGCAACCCTGGGTCATCCTACTTCACTTGATCTTCACTGCCCGCCAACTCGAGACATAAATTCCCTTGTCACAGCAGTCTCTATTGAGCTCGCTGATCCGTCCATTGTTCTGTGGCTCCGACGGGTGTTTCATGACATTATCAATCCATCTTACACAACACCTCCTCTACCACCCCGTTATAGCCGTCAGCCAAACCTTTCTGGACGTGCAAATTTTCGGCCACCTACTTCACCACAAGGTCATTCCAACACTTTGTCCTTTGGTTTTGCAAACACACGCAGCTCAGCCATTGCTGCACTTTTCCTCATGGGCGATCGGGCTAGACGCACATTGCAGCAAAGCGACAGCCCAAAGCTTTTTGATTTGCTAGCCTTTCAAGCCCAAACAACTAGGATGCAGCTGGAAGGTCTCCTGGGACGTGCAACGCATGCCTCGATAATCTTCGAGAGGGGAGCTTATCACGTTCGTTTGGAGCTACGCTCGGGTAGGGATATAGAAACTTGGATCCTTGTAGCTCAAGTGAGCCATGCAGAAGAACCCACCTTTCATTACTTTGATGTTTTAACTGGAACCTTTTTGAGGGAGAGCTGTGGATCTCTTTTGTTCAGCTTGTTACCGGATAGCGAGGAGAACCCGGTGCTTGCTCTCCTTCAGGCAGTCGATTCCCGCTACAGGATCAAACCTGTCACATCCCCAAATTAATAAAGAGGTTTATTATGCATTTCATTATCATGCATCATGTTTTGAAACTTTTTATTTTTAATATTTGCACTTGGAAAATCTCAAAATGCTTATGAAACATCCATTTTAAATTGAACTCCAATCATAAAACTAAGATAAATTCTACTGAAGTATCTCTGGAAATAATTTATTCAAATACTATATTAATTATCAAGAATTAATATAATTTTTCCCAAATTTTTGGGACTGGTTTGAACCCTAAGAAAATCCCAACACTATTAAAAGACCTAGTTTGAGTTTGAATTTCTATATCACAAATTAAATCATGAACAGTATGGTTCAATAATTTTTATGGACACTAGGTTATCCCAGGAACCCCCATGATTTATTTCATGATTTTAGGAATTTTATTTCTATTTTTAAGTCCCTGGTCAAAGTAGGGAAAACAATTAAAATATCAGTCAAACTTGGACTCAACCCGGACTGGCGCACTGTTCCTCGGGCTCGAGCCGACTCGGCGAATGGACTCAGCCCAACCGCCTAACTGCACCGCGACATGCAACCCTTGGATCTCAGATCAACGGCTCAGATCGCCTACCCCTTCGACCGGTCCGATTGCACACACTAATCCCATCCGTCCATTCGTGATCCAACGGTTCTGATCAAATCGTTCAACTCGCGTTCGCGCGCGCCGCTGTGAGTCACTGACGCGGTGGGTCCCGCATGTCAGGGGCGTCTTCAACCTCGAGCAGCGCGGCGAGCTCAGCGCCACGCGCCGAAGGAGCTCTGCGCTGCCCCGTCAACGCCGTGACCGCACCGCCCAGTTTGACCTATCCCGGAGCCTCGGCATGTCACGCCGCCTCCGTTCCGTCCGTTGGCCATCTTTAACTAGCACCCCACACCCTCTTCTTCCCTCACTTCTCCTCTGGCCGCCGAGGAGAGGGAAGCTCACTTGAGCTCTGTTCTTCGGTAAGGTCCTCGAGACCTAGTCCTTTTTATTCTATCTTGCATGCCGTGTCCATTTTAGCTCATTTGAACTCTTGTCGTTGCTTATAGATCCAAAGGCACCCGCGTGTTCTTACCGGCTCTGGAGCGTGCCGCGCTAACCTTTGTCACCATCTTCATCTCCAGTAAGAACTTCTTCATTTCTTGCGCGTCACCTCATGTTCTAGACTATAAGGAGTAAAACCCCTCACCTTTTGGTACTAACGACTCACCAGGATTGTCGGAAATTGGAACTTCCCCCTTTTTGGCCGACTTAGCCCCTTTTCGTCTCCATCTCCGGCTGGGTGAGCTATTTTTCTATTCCCCTCAATATTAACATCTTATGGACCTCCTTTACCTATTCCAATCACCCACTGTTGATTTCTTTGCTCAGGTTGCCGTGACATCGTGAGCCTCTCCTTGCCGCTTTTCGGTCGCACGTCGTCGGCGAGTTCCAGTGCCTCTCCGGTCCTTTTCCCGACTCAGGTAGCTTCCTCTTGTCCCCTAGGAGCTTAAGCATGCGCTCGTTTGCTTGATGCACTATCGAATCCCGGCGGGCGTTTATGCCGTGAAGTTTAGCTCCGCCCATCTCCGGCTAGTCGCCGTTTCAGCCCATTTTGGACCTCGCCACCACTACCAGGAGATGCGCATGGCTATTGCGGTCCCATACTAGCTTTCAGTTTGTGCCGCCTTAGACCTCAGCTCCGGCAAGCCGCCGGGCAAGCTCGGGCGACGCTACTGTTGTCGTTTTCGTCCGGCACGTACTGTAGCACGGCGTTTTGTTTAGCGCTAACGATCGTAGTTAATCAGTAATGAGTCTATGACTGGTGGCCCCTAGTACAGTTTAAGTGGATGCGTAGTTCTTAGCAGTACGTTTTCACAAAAAGAGAACGTATTCTTTGAAGGCACAAAGTAGAATTGCGATGGGGGAGTTGGGAAACGTATTTTATAGAATACGTCTTCAACCTATTGCGGTCGAGACCGAGTCTTGTTGACCAGGTCAAAATCTTGACCCCGGTCCCGCCCGTCAGCGAGTGCGGCTAGCGCAAGGTCTGTATGAAAGGTAGTAAATGCTTTATGAAATTCGGAATCGATTATTTTGCACACTGAAAATTAGTATTAACTTTGAAAATGCATAACTATTTCATATTAACTCCAAATCGCATGAAACCACTTCTGATAAATTTTATTTTTAATGAACTTTGTATTAAAATTTGTTTCAAACACGTCTCTGTAACAGAGGGCATTAATTTGGAAAATGAGCTTTTAACACTATTAATTTTATAAAAGAAAATGTTGGTAACTTTAGAAATTCGTAACTAAATCATGAGAACTCCGAATGACGCAAACTCAACTCTGTTGAGCTTGTAATAATATTGCCTATTTATCCTTGTAATCCATGTACTCACCACTGCTCTACAAATTTTCACTTTATGATTAAATTACTCAAAGAAGACATCTCGAAAACTGAAATTCAAACACTTATAACTTTCACACCTTAAATCAAAATGGAATAAATCTTTCACCATAAACCATCTAAAACCATGACTCAGCTACTGTAGAAAAATCATGCATTTTTGAGCATTTTGAATTTTGAGATGTTTCTCGGTGGTTATTCGTTATTATATCTATCTAGATTCCGAGCCTTTTGATATTGACGCCTACGCCACCGAGAGTGAGCAACTACTTTTCCAGCAAGGCAAGCATCCTTTGAACTTTCTTTTGCATCATGTTTGATCCCAGTTTTGTTAGGATAGATGCAATGATAATTGCTTGCATGATAGTTTTATATTGTCGCTATTTTTGTGATGAATGGTTAGACACATCCTATTATCTTGTCATTGAGGCTATCCATGAATTATTCCATTACTGAAATGTTATGATAAGATGAGTAAAGTTATATTGTTCGAGTTGCTTAGCCATGCAAGTCTAGAACCGGTAGTTTGATTGTCGGGAATAACCCGACAATTATGGGATAAACACAACTCTCATTATTTACTTTTGGTTCAGATCTTCGTATCTGTTTTGTGAGTTAAAATTTCGTCTTTTCAAATGAGCTTTTGGTCTGGACAAGTGTTGGTTAGTGATGGTGCTTGGTGCACGAGAATTGGGTATGTGGTTGACTTGTCTGGACAATTAAGGACCGAACTTTGGTAACGTCGTTGATTCAAGTACATTCGTGCTACCACACGCGGGTTGGGAGCCGTATGGTTAAGTAGGGGGAAGGTTTTATTGTGATGAGTCCCACGGTGGTGAGATTGTTAGGGCATGGGACCGTGAAATCCCGTGTTCCTTTTGGGCCGATAGGATGGGGGCGTTAACGTCTTGTGTTTCCTAGGATATATAGGATGGAGGCGTTAACGTCTCGTGTTTCCTAGGAGCCATGGGTTGAGGGACTTAGCTCAATGGGATCTTCTTGCTAAAACGACCGTATCTTGATTTACCCGGCCGGCATACCATAGGAAGTATGCTATATTCGGAGGCATCTGGAGGCTTACGGGCTAATCAAGTCGTGTGGGTAAAGTAGTACACCCCTGCAGGGTATAATCTATTCGAATAGCCGTGTCCACGGTTATGGACAACCGCTTGAGTTCGGGAGTTACTATTGTTAGACTTGGAATTAAAATTGTGGTTATAACTTGGTATCGACATGAATGGGATGTTCATGCTTGTTGTTGTATCAAAGTGGACCACCACTTTGTTGTTGGTATGATTCATTTGTTATTGAATTCATTACTTATTCACATGTTTTACTTCTACTTCAAATCTGATTTTGAAATGGCACTTGAAAAACTAGAATGTGTAGGTTGTTCAGTATTGCGTCTCTTTCGCAAAATTAAGCCAATATGAGTCCTTCCTTTGAATGACCTTATGCATAACTATTTTTATTTGTGTAAGACTTGCGAGTACTCTTTGTACTCAGCCAGATGTTTGCTGGCTTTTACAGGTGAGGAGGATAATGAGACTGACGAGCTCGTCGGTGTCAATTTAGGCGACACCGATGAGTAGCGTGCTATCTTTAATCCCAGTTGGTTGCCGATGGGTTATGGGGCATACCATTGCTGGTCTTTTGGTTTATTTATGTGTTTCCGCTGCTACTTAATACTCTCTTTTAAATTTGGCCGGTCGGCCACTTGTATTAGTTGTAAACTTGGAACTATGTTGTATGTCTTTTGAACTATCTATGTATGGATGTTGTATGGATGTGAGCAACGTTGTATGAGAGTATGACTTTATTGGTCGCTGATCTTGGGAGCCAATATAGGTCATGCTCGCTGTCCATGGCTTCCTATTTAACTCGCTAAGTGTAGTGCTTGACTGATTGGAGAATCGACAATCACGTAGCGCTCGCAGGGGAGCGGCGTGCATGATCGTCGGGGCTCTAGATTTTGGTTAAGCCTCTCATTTGGACTGAGTTAAGTTGGAATTCATTTACTGGAGATCTAGAGTTATGTCCCTAAGACCTTGATTAGTCGCGGTCTTACGGAGATAACTCCGGGGTCCCCACAAAACCAGTATTGCTAGTGAAGCCTATCGCTGCTGAAGTCGCCCCCCTTTCGCTTATGCTGCTGAGTGCCTAGCTTTTCTGCCTCACAACTCTCTCCAATCAGTTTTTAGCCAAAAAGCTTCGTCCTTAATGCCGTCGCCACCTATCTGCACCTTGCCCCCCGCCATGCTGCCTTCGCTGGACAAGAGGCTGCCAATTCCCTCTGAGAGAAGCCCGGTGGCAGTGGTGCTTCTAGTTTCACGGCATTGTGTTAGAACTAGACTCCCACACCCTCAACTCACTGAAGCAATAGAAGATGAAGGCAAAAACGAGGACTCTATAACACCCCCTCCTCCTCCCCCTTCTCTCTTCCTCCTCTCCTCCTCCCCGTTGACACTGGCACCGGCAGCACCGTGCCAAAACGTCACCTCCTCCACCTGCCGTCCTCGACGGGTCCCCTCTCGGCTCGTCCTTGCTAGCTCCATCCCGACCGCACCGTGTGGCGCCGTCGCCTCCCCCATCTTCTCGTCCTCGCTGGGACCCACTCGCAAGTGCGCATCTCATCTCGCCCGTCGCCCGACGCGCATCCTGTAACGCCACGCCCCGCCGCACCTGCCCCCGTCTCGTCCCGGCTTCCCCGGCCCCGCTCCCGCCGGCGCCCTATGCGCCTCGGCCCCTTTGTCCCCTCCCCCTCCGGCTATAAGAGCCTCTCTCCCCCAAGCCCCACTCCTCCCCGGCTTTAAACACCCCCCCCCCTAGCCCCCTCCCCCTCCTCCCCTTTCTCCCCCGTTTTTCCCCTTCTTTTCCCTAGCAAAGAAGAAGAAATGAAGAAGAGCAAGGAAGAGGAAGAAGGAAAGGCCGAAACTTACCTCGTCGCCGCCTCCGTCGGAGAGCGCCGCCCTAGCCGCTTCTCCCTACGCACCGCAGCCACCGCTCCCGAGCCCCCTCCATTTCCCCTCCCCGCGAGCCGCCGCCGCCCCGAGCCCCCTCACCTTCCCCTCCCGCGCGCCGCCCCGAGCCCCTCACCTTCCCCTCCCGCGCGCGCCGCCCCCCTCCCCCTCGCCTCGGCGAGCCGACCTCCCCCTTTTAGGGTGTCGCCCTATGGGCCGTCTCCGCGTCCGTGGGCCGCGCCCGCTCACCTGCGCGCCGCTTTTGGCCCAAGCCGCGGGCTGGGCCGAAAGCTGGTTGTTGAGCCGTTGCGTTTTTCTTTTCTGTTGATTTTAGTTTTCTTTTTCTTTTTTTAATTCAAAAGAAAAGTTTTAAAAATTCCTTTCTCCCTCATTTCAACTCCAAAAATTGTAAAATAAATTTCTAAAAATTTATAAATTCAAGATCTTGCTAATGGCATAGGTCTTCTTTAATTTGGAGTTCATTTGTTGTTTATTTGTATTTAATTGCTCTTTCGCTTGTCTGTGCCTTTTTCCGGTACATCCGTCCGACTAGGATTTAAAGACGCCGGAGATCCCCAAGTTGATCAAGCCCAAGATTATCAAGATCCTCTTGCCTATATCCTAGACAAGTCAACACTTTGATCATATTGAGCCTACATTTTATGCAAATTACATGCTTTAATTCTTTAAACAAATATATGTTAAAACTTAAGGTAGTTAAATACTCATTTGATGATTAATTAATTACTATGTCATCCTTGACAACTTGAATCCCTTAATCTTTGTCACCCTAGTAACTATATGGTAATACTAGTTATAGGTTGTACTTAAGCGACATGCTAGTCTTGCTTAAGTACCGAGATATTAAAATATTCCAATCATCATCTCTTCAAACATGAAAATATTTTGGGCAGACATTGGTGGTCCATGACTGAGACAAAGGTGGTAATCTGGTTTTACTCCTCAAAATCCTAAAATTGCTATTACCCTGTCTGGGTGGACGGTAAGATGGATGGTATGACAGTGTGTGCTAATGTAGCCCAAGCATTGTTGTTTGTGGTTTGGAATGTGGAATGAACCGCCCAGACAACCCTAAGGACTTAATCTTGTTACGACTTTCAGTGTAAAACATGTGCAATCACAAGTCTGTAAAGTACAACCTGGCTAAATAATTTGTATCCATCAGTACGAGTTGCGTCAAATAGATGATCCGCGACGCCGTAAGCCTTGTGGCGAAGGGTGTCGGGGTGCACAATGTAAGTCGTTTGACGGCGCAAGAGGGGTTCTGAGGAAGGGTTAACGGATCTAAAAAGAAAGAGCGTAACCCTTCGTGGACGAAACCTTAGCGAAGTGTAATTAATACTGAGGGATGCATTGTAAAGGCCTTGTGATGATCCCCCTTGATTCACATGTCTACGGAAACATGTGTACATATCAAGACAATTATCTCTTGTGGGTAAAGTGTACAACCTCTGCAGAGTCTAAACTGTTTAAACAGCCGCGCCTACGGTCAAAGGCGGACATAGGAACTTAACTTGAGTTAGTTCTATTTCAAAAACTTTTGTGGGTGGTATGGAAAATATGGTGGGCTCACCTAGCCTTGAGGTTGGATTTTCCCTGGGTTTGCAGACTCAGTGATGTTAATATATGGGGGTAACCCCAATCAAATTAAGCATGGGTAGAGTTTCCGACGTAGGAAACCTCTGCTGTTATTAAACATTGCACAAATACTCTCTTTAATAAAGTGCAATCTGTTAAAATGCTAAGTGCTAGGAATTTGTAATTATGATATTTAAAAACATTGCTTTAGCAAATAAAAGAACCCGAGCCATCCTTGGTTAGCCTTGCATGTATATTGTTGCATTGTGTGTTGGCTCGCGAGCACGAAAGTTTTGCTCATCCTCGCTCTCCCCCCCCCCAAACCCTCAGAAAAAAAAAATCGTAGAGATTACGACTACTACGAGGATCCAGAAGTTGGAGGTCCAGGAGATGATGAAGCGTAGTGTAGTTTATAGATGTTCTAGTCTCGTCCCAGTCCAGTTGACTCCGTCGGTACTCGCGTGCATCCAATATTATCCAAGCCTTGGTTAATATCGGACGCACACGGGTTTCCCCAGTCGTCTGCCTGTGGAGAGATGAGCTCTCACCCCTTTTGCTTCCGTTATCGCTTTCGCTTTTGTAATGTAATCTTTTGGCCTGTTCGGCCCGTATTGTAAAACCTGACCCGACGCGGTCTATGTAAACTCTGATGTGCTAAATTAATGAATGGTATGGTTTTACGCCATATATGAAATGATTCAGCAATGTATCTGTGAGTGCTATCTAGTGATCCAGGGAATAGCACAGTGTTATCACAGAGGATTCTGGATTAGGAAATCCGGGTCCGACAGATTCCTCAAAAGATATAAAGGAGCATGTGCCAGCTTACGCAAGTCCAACACTGCTTCAGCTTTGGCCACCAAGGGCACAATCAACTGCCAAGATCCCAGACTTGAATGTTCCTCTGCCAGCTCAGTCACAGAATGATTTGCAGGTGTATGTTCGAAGAAGCCCAAGGATACAAAAAGTATATGACGGCGATCGTATCAATCTAGTGGAAAGAACAAGTCGTACAGCTGCGGCAGAAGCACCAAGTTATCCGGCTAGTTCGACTACACCCAGAGGACGTTCTCGCAGAATCAGGCCAAAGGCAAGAAAATTTGGGGATTTAATCCAATTACCTCTCAAAGAGAAGCCCAAGCCAACTACAAAGGCAATGGTCAGAGAGCTAGCTAATCTCTGTGGTCTAAATGGGAAGGAGACACTCAAGGAAGTGATGCGAATTGAGAAGGCTGCATCAGGAAGTGGCTGTCGTAACAATGCTTAAGTCTGATCAGCTTTTCAGTCCTCCAGATCTTGCGTTTTCTAAATCCTCTTTTGTATCCGCATTTGTGCTGAACTTCGTCTGCAAGCATATCTGTCCGGATATGATCCTTGTATCTGCATCTGCGCTGCACTTTGTCTGCAATCACATCTGCACTTTGTTTTTGCTTTTGGTTCTTTATCGGTGTTGTTCTACCAGGTGTACTGTTCTCAGTCATTGTCGGTTTTCTGCTCTAGCAGAACCGACAGTCTGGTGCCGTTTTATTTCAATCTTTTGTTTCCGTTTCAGTTCGGTTGGGCAGCGAGTGCATTGTGTTTCCAATTTCTGGTTGCTTCTTACTTTCTCTTGTGTGTTTGTTGGACCAATTTATGTGTGGCAACCTGAAAAACCTACTGTACTTTGCACATGTTGGATTCTGGAGAAGGATGTGTGCTGGCGCATACTGCTATCCGAAGCTACACTCAGATGCAAATGAGGATCTTAGCTTGGAATGTTAGAGGGTTAGGAGAAACTCAAAAAAGGGCATTAGTTTATCACACTCTGCTAGTCTTACAACTAGATATTATTTGCCTTCAAGAAACTAACCTATCCAACATTGACAGATTCAAAGCAAATAGCTTCTTACCCCCAAAATTGAGAAACTACCACTTCCATCCTTCTATTCACACCTCAGGTGGCACTCTCACGGCTTGGTGTAATACCAATTTGGAGGCTTCAAAGATACATGCTGATGTTTGGTCATTAACACTAGCCTTTCAATTAAAAATCGACAGAATCATATTTTGCATCACAAATGTGCATGCACCTTTTGAGGATAACGCCCGTCAGCCCTTCTTCAATAGCCTAACTGATATTCGGCATAGCCTACCTGGGCCATGGATGGTAATTGGAGACTTCAACATATATCGCTATGCATATGAGAAAAGTAACGGCAATATAAATTTACAGGTATGTCCATATTCAATTCATGGATACAAAATCAGGGGCTGCTGGATGTAGACATTTCCAACAAAAGATTTACATGGACGAACAAGAGGAGAAGCCCGACAATGGCGAAGCTGGATAGGATTCTAATTGATACAGAGTGGAGCCAAACATTCCTGAACATCTCTGCAAAATCAGAAACAGCGACGACTTCAGACCACACTCCAATCGTGGTTGACATCAAAACAGATTTACAACCGACAAGGATATTCTGAATAGAAAATTTCTGGCTTCATATGCCACAATTTGAAAACCTGGTGATTCAAAGCTGGACAAGAGGGACCAGAAATTTGGCTAGTGTCTCCATTGCCAATCTCAAGCTAAGACGACTTCAGGCAAAAATCAGATCCTGGCTAAAAAGGAATCATAGTCTATCAACCCAACTTGAAAACTCCAAAACTACTGTAAGTTTCTTCGACAGTACAGAGGAATGGAGGCCCCTAACAACTCTGGAATTTACTTTTAGAGAAAATGTTAGAAGCCATTTACAACAACTAATCTGGTTCTGGACCCTAAAATGGAAGCGTCAGGCAAAGATTAAATGGTGCAAATTAGGAGATGAGAATACACATTTCTTTCATGTCGCATCATCCATAAGGCACCGAAGGAACGGTATCAAAGTACTTGTGGAGGATGGAATAGAACACTATGACAATGCCTCCAAACTACAAATTGTGACTCAGTATTTCAGAGCCCTTTTCGGTACGGAAGTTCCTTGGTCCCCAACAATTGACCTCACACAGCTCTACCAGTCAAATAAAAGTCTGCAGGCTCTGTCAGATAGCTTCACTTGGGAGGAGATAGCAAATGTAATATTACGTTCACCAAACAACAAAAGTCCAGGGCCGGATGGATTTACAAACGAGTTCTACAAAAAGTTCTTGAACATTCTAAAGCCTGATCTACTGCAGGTGTTTGCGGACTTGCATTCCAATTTTGTAGACCTGTCAGGGGTTAACAAGTCTTATGTCACTCTGATACCAAAGATGGACACGCCAATGCAAATCAAGGACTTCAGACCCATTCCGCTGTTGCATAGCATTCCCAAACTCATTAGCAAGGTATTGTCAAATAGGCTGCAGCCGAAAATCACGGATCTCATTAGTCATATGCAGTCTGGTTTCATCAGGAAAAAATCAATCACAGAGAATTTTATACTAGCTTCAGAACTAGTTCAGTGTGCATTGAAGAGGAAAAAACCTATGTTAGTGCTCAAATTAGACTTCCATAAAGCTTTTGACACAATAAATTGGGAGTGTATTCTGCTGACACTGCAACATAGAGGTTTTGACAACATATGGATAAACTGGATACATACTATTCTCTCTTCTGGCAAAACGCAAATTCTGGTCAATGGGGCAGTCGGCGACCAGAATCAATACAAAAGAGGGGTACGTCAAGGAGATCCACTGTCTCCATATCTCTTCATCCTGGTAGCAGATATTCTACAAAAATTCTTGCAACGCACCCACGCTGATAGACTGATCCTACACCCCTTGGATGCATAGGAGACCCCACCCACTTTACAATACGCAGATGACACATTAATTCTACTCAAAGGTACAACCCAACAAGCTATGGCTCTCAAAGAGCTCCTTGATTCGTTTGCAATGTTTTTAGGATTGAAGATCAATTACCATAAGAGTACGTTAGTACCCATTCACATGTCTCAGCAAGATGCAACCTTAGCAGCCACCACCTTACAATGCCCGCTCAGCTCCTTGCCATGCACCTACTTGGGGCTACCATTATCCACTAACAAGATACCACACAGTTTGCTACAACCAATTATTGACAAAATAGAGAGAAGACTGGCAGGATGGATGCCCAGATTGCTATTTTGGGGAGGAAGAGTATTAATGATCAACTCGGTTTTATCGGCGATACCTACATTTTATATGAGTTGCATCTAGTGGCCGAAACGAAGCATAGAAGTACTTGACAAAATCAGAAGAGCTTTTCTTTGGAAGGGGGTTAAGGAGACTCGAGGTGGACATTGCCTAGTTGCTTGGTCCACCGTTATACTACCCAAGGAGCAAGAGGGTTTAGGGATCCGTGATCTTCGAATTCATAACAAAGCTTTGATCATGAAGTACGCAGGAAGGTTGTTGTCTGACTCAACCGAGCCTTGCTTCAATTGGTTAAGACGACAATATATTCGAAACCACATACCGATGCAGCCTAGTCAGGGAGACACAATAATATGGAAAACTTTATCCGCTACCATCGAGATGATTGCACAAATGACTAGGGTCATAATTGGAGATGGACAAACTACTTTATTCTGGAAGGACTATTGGACATCTGTAGGAAGATTGTACTTATGCTTTCCCACTCTGTTCACTTTTGCCATTAATCAGAATTGCACAACTAGCTCACAATTATTAAATAACAACTGGGAGGTCTCACTTCACCTGGTTCTATCATAGCAGGCAATCTTAGAATACCAGGCTTTGCAACAAATTCTATCGGAGCAACATCTCACGCAGGGAACCTTAGACCGGCGGATCATTACCTCGACCATGGCTGACATAACTACATCGGAAGTGTACCAAATCTTATCGTTCCACGGCCTGAAATGGAAAGCAGCAGATTATGCCTGACACAGATCAATTCCACACAGATACAGAATATTCTTATGGTTAGCTTTCAGAGGAAAACTAAATACTAAGGATAATATGACAACTAAGAAATGGATGACAGATCCTCACTGCGACATTTGCCTAGCTTTAGAGACAATTGATTACATCATTCTGAGATGTAAACATGCTCATTATCTCTGGACTAAACTAGGACTAGCGACAGAAGCTACCTCATCCAAGGACATGCTACATTTTGTGGAAAAAATTTCAGCGCAATCAATGAGCTACGGTGAGATTTGGCTCATTTGTTTTGCAGCATGCGTTCATACATTATGGACTACGAGAAATAAGCGGGTCTTTCAAAATACCAAAATTGGAAACATTACAATGCAGCGTCAGATCCGAGAATACATTAGCCTCTGGTCCTGCAGAACTAAGTCCGAACACCAGGTTTCCCTCCGACAGTGGTGTCAGCTATTTTTGTAAATAGTTTTTCTTTCTCTACTTTTGCTTGCTTTCTATTTTCTTTTTAATGTATTTGTAATACTTTGGCAACCATTTTAATACAATGGTCATAAAGCAGGGAATTCTCTACCTTTTACGTCAAAAAAAAAAAATACCATGTGGGTTAGGTTGGGTTTTAAGGGATTTAAAGTGGGTTAGATTGGGTTGGAAATTCTATGAAGTCATTGTGGGTTAGGGTTGGGTTTGTCTCCATTATCAGGTCTACATGTGATCGTCAAGGTGAAAAAAGCATACAGATCTCCCGGCAAGTAGGCATGGGTATTACCATCACGCCATGACCCTCCCTCCGCACAGCCGCACAGGTAGTACGACTGGTGAGAGTACAACAGAAACTCCATCATCAAGATCCAACAAGAAGCTACTTCTACCAAGCAAACTCCTCTTAATTTTTCCTCTTCTCTTTTGATGACCAGACAAACTATCCAGCTGCTGTTTGTACTCTGCATTGTCGAATTAGTGTATACATGCGCGAAGTCGACTTTCGCAAAGGGCATAAATGAATTTTTTTTGTATGGTGGGGGGCGGGGGCAAAGCAGAAGTGCAGAACAGGAATAGAGGATAGGATACCATGGTTTGCCACTCCCATGTGCAGTCCGCTGACCTGGGCGGATCTAGGTGACTAGGTGGCACATATGACAAAACCGACCAGTCTCAACATTGGATTATTAACAGAACAAGCAAAGCATAATGATGAACAAACAAGCAGCAGCAATGGCAGCAACTTTAATTTCTATTTCTCCTGGGGAAAAAACATAAGCATCATTCTTATGTACCTGGCAATATTACACTGGAGGTGAGGCTAGGGCGCCAATCCAAGGCATAGGAAAAGGAAAAGAAACTGTTTCTTTCGTTTCTTTTCTTTTTTCCGGCGCAGTTTAAGACATGGATTTGCAAGTCCGGCGATGTGGCGCCGGAGGAGTCAAGGTCACCGGTGCCTTGCCGGGAGCCCACCACCACCGCCCTTGCGGATGAAGCCATTTCTATTTTTCGGTTTTGGTATGTCGTTGATGTCCATCACCTGTATTTTCAAGGATGTGCAAAAGCTTTGCACATCATATCATTAGTAGAAAGAAACTGAAATATCAGAGGATACAAGGTATACTAGCCTGTCCATTACCTGTATTGTCCACTGCTTTTTCGCTGCCAAAAAGGAAACAGGAAATAAGAATAGCCGACTACCTTCATTTATCTATATCTGTTGGGTCATCCGTGACATATTGCATTTTACATATGACCACTTGTCATTTTACTTCCTACACTAGTAGTGTTAATATTTTACTTCCTACACTAGTAGTGTTAATAGTTTTTTTTGAAGGGAAGTAGTGTCAATTGTAACAGTTAAAAAACATTCCAAAGACTTCAGATGGGAAGCCAACAGTTTGTTACATTTACCACTATGTTCTTACAATGTAGGCGAATAATAATTTAGTAGTTTACCATTTTGTGCTTCCTGATAATTCTCTTGGAGCCTCTTCCTTGCAGAATCCAGCCTATCAAGGTCCAGAAGACTGTCCTTCTGCTCCCTCGTCGTCTTCTGCATCAAAAACTCAAAATCATTCTCACAGATTCGCATCTATCTAAGAAAACACCCACACTCCTTTTTACAGTTGCAAAGCAGTAAAAAGTTTCCGATTTCGCGATAACTGTAATTCTTTTGTTCACAGAAAGTGAACATAAAACCTTTTTTTAGCAAAGTTGCATGATTATACATCATTGTGCAAAGAGTAGTGTCAAGTGAGGCAAAATCGGTCAAAAGATGCTACATCTGGGGTCCATGCTGATAGACCCGGTTCTACTTTAAACAAAATGCTGTGCACAACGTCTGTTTGATAGCAATGGAGACTATAAAAGGGAGAAAGATCTGGTTATATAGCCTTACAGCTGGAGCAGAGGATGAAGTAGTAGAATGGTTGCTGTTGTTGATCTGCCTGGCATTTTGATATGCTGGTGCAGGGCTCGATCTACGCTTTGCCTCCATTGTCGACTCAATCCCATTATTAATCCTCTCTGAGCTTGAACTATCTAATTTTTCAGAAACAGAAGAACATATCTCGGTAAGTACATTATTATGGGTACTAAAAATGATGAAAGCTAAAATACAATGTCCTTTGGAAGATATTTGTCACACTCACTGTGCCTCTGTGGGCTAGGGGAATACTTGAACTCTGAAACCTGGAAGGTTGCATCAGCATTCAGCAAGGAAGGTGTCATTGTTACAGAGTTTACAGCCAAAGAAGAGAAGTTAAAAGTATAATAAGGTCTATTAAAATACAAACAGAGGTGTCATTATAACTAACGACTAATGGTTTTGCATAAACTCTTAGTTTACTCAGCATGAGAAAAGCATGGAAAATTACTTTGTCAGAACTGTGATTGCTTGGTAGTAAACTATAGAGGAATAATTGAGAGGGGAATATTCTGGGCACAATACTTGTTATCGAAAAGAAACTTTCTTGCATGATTTTTTATAGGACATTTCTTGCATGATTTGAGGATGCATTGAATGGAAATAATTGTTCAAATTGGTAACTTTGTCGCCTAAAAAATGGTACCTTTGTGATGTATGTGCCTGCCACGTTTGTAATGACGAGCTTGCATATCGCTGTGAGTCTAATTTAGCTGTTTGATGATTGCCGATAACTGATAAGGTCCATCGTGTGCCAGGAAATAAGTGACATTGTGATTTTGGATTCCAACTTGTTCATATCTAATTGGAAGCCTTAGGTAGCATCAGGAAGTATGTTCAGTAGTTGGGGAAAGTAGTTTTAAAGGCATGTTTCGCGTGATTGTTTCACAATCCAGTTCTTACATATATAAATAACGAGAGTCAGGGATTATTTTGTCTCGTAGATCAGCCTAAAAAAGTTGATATGCTGGTCTACCTCCGAATATTTACCCTTTTTGGTGTTTAAAAATTGAAACTGAGAACATTACCGATATGTTGCCATGGCAAACTGTGTATTGCAGTAATTCTCCCCCTCTCGATGAAACTGCATCTGTGTCAGATGTAATAATCTATTTACAAAGGATGGTAATGTTAAAGCAACAGCTGTTCACTGTCTCGCAATGACTTATCATGATCTGTTCATTACTAGTTTGTCTTAAACTAAAACAATTCAGAATGCAGAAGAATGGTCTTGTTGGCAATGACTTGACAGAAAGAGGTGCCGAGTAGGATGTTTCATGTTGCTACACTTGTTTAATGTGCAGTTCCTGGTATTGGTGCGAAGGGTGCATTTTTGGAAAATAGACGACGTTGAAAATAGCTTCTATCAGTTATGGTGTCTTTCTACATACCCAACAACGGAGATGATGTTTATCTATCAGTTATGGTGTCTTTCTACATACCCAACAACGGATATGAGGTTGGTTTTTATAAATTTCCTTTTTCTATCTGGATCATATTTGATAATTGGTATAGCCTGATCTGCACTCCTGCTTTCTCCATTCTAGGGTCCAGGAACTTCTTCTGTTATATTGAAGTTTGAGCTCATATATGTTCCAGCATTGGATCACAGTCCGCGTTCACCAATACTGAAGCCGCTTCTTTTTTGTATTGTAGGACCGAAATTCAATAATCAAGTGACACATATCTGGCCCCTGTGCATGAATTTAGGATCCCACATAGAGCACTCCTGGGTTTACACTGATATCGTCCTGTCCATTTTGACGCTTTCCACCCTGTGCTTGTTGATCTGACCATACATATAGTGTACCTGAAAGCTGGTGTGACTAAATCGTCACTGAAGGTACACAGGTTTGTGATGCTTAAGCTTTAATATTCTTTTAGGCATTGATTCTCTTGCAAAAGCTTGTCTGAGAATGCTTAGCAGAAATTTGATATATTCCTCTAATGAATTTGGCATAAATATATAGGGATCCCAAACCTATATTGTAATTAGAAATGTAATTAAGAATTGGCTGCCGTACATATCCTTATGCTTGTGCCTAGGCATATCATGAGCGTGAATAAAATGCTTTCTTACCTTATTATCCTTTCATCAAATTTATGAGTAAACAGGAGCTGGAGCAAGGTTTAGGCTCATAGGCATATGATATTGTGAAGGCATTATTAACGTCTGGAGAAATGTTGCTGTTCGTATTCGATCCGTTTCCATCCATACATAGGATAGTCACAACCATACTCACCTTCCTCTTTCAATTATCTCTCTGCGAAGTCTTCCAAATTCGATCTCTAGCTACCACGATGGCGGCCACCATTGGCTATGACGATGGCCCGACAGATGAGCAGCTGTGCGCGTACCAAGACCTACGGCAAGACATGGCGAAGGTGTTCGCCGTCCGCGTTCCCGCTGCCGCCGGAGGAAGTAAGCCGTCGCCCTGCGGCAAGATCTCCTTCCACAGCGGCAATTACTCCTGGGACTTCATTGTAGCATCCTGTTTTCGAAAACAGGAATAGTATTTACTTTTGATTCTTGGTTTTCAAAATGTATTTCAAATTAGCAAGTAATTTCAAAACTTCTAGCTTCTATCTAGCTCGGGTTTGTGTTTCAAACCTTTTCGCAACTTCGGAATTCAAATTTGTATTTGAATTTCTCTTTTCAGCCTTCAGCCTCTTTCTCTGTTGGGCCCCTTTCCTTTCTTGCTTTCTGGCCCAGCCTGGCCTGGCTTCTCCTTCCCCTGCCTTGCTTCTCCCCTGGCCGAGCTGGTCAGCGCCGTGACGCCACAGCCTGCACCATCACGCTTGAGCCTCCCCTTTCTCCTCTCGTGCACGCTGCCGCCCACGAACTTCACTGACCCGGCCTGCTCCTTCTTCAAGCCGCTTGGCCAGCAGCTTGCCCGGTCGTCATCCTGCTCAGTCAACACCAGCCCAACGCCCGGTCGTCATTTTCTTCCCAGGTCAAGGCAGCCGCAGCAAGCTCCCTCTCTCCCCTCGAACTTCCTCTGGCTGCCCCCACCCACGATTTTGGATCCCGCCGTCGCTGCACCCGTTTTCCTGGTCCAAGCCGCGTGCCCGCGTCCTCGCCGCACTCGTTTGCCTGGTCCAAGCCGCGCGCCCGCGTCACGCTCGTCCTCGCCGCATAGGAGCCCTGGACCAAGTGGCGCGCGCCGCGTAGCGCACGCGCCCACCCGCGCCAGCGCGGACCCCCAGAGTCGTCGCGAGCCGTGCCAGTGCACCCATGGCGCCGAGGTCTCCTCTGCGGCCTATATAAGCTCTCCTATGCTCCCTTGCTACCCTCACTTCGCCCTTGCTTCACTGGTAAGCTCTAGCCGAAGAATCGCCGCCCCTGAGCTCCCTTGGCCGCACCGCCTCGCCTCCGCACCACCGTGCCGGTGAGCCGCCGCCCCGGCCGACCGCATCACGGGATGCCCCGCGATGCGAGGACTCCATCCTCCTCCTCCTTGCTCCCTCCCTGCCATCGAGACGAGCCGCTGCCGCCGCTCCCAGCCACTGTCGCCAGGCTGCTACGGGCCGCCTCCGGCCTCCCCACCCGGCTCGGCGTCCTCCCCGAAGCCACGCGCAGCCCATGCGCGTGTTGATTCGGCCACCACGCCGCTGGCTTGCCCGCGCACCTCCGCGACCCGAGCGCCGCCGCCATCCTTTGTGGCCTTGCCGCCGCCGTCGTGTGTTACCACCACCGCCGCCGCCGCCGCCGCCGCTCGTGGCCTCCCCGCCCCCACCGGAACACGCTTCACCGGCTAGCCCACCTCCCCACGCCTCCTCCCGCCGGCGCCGCTTCCGCTTCCGGCCGCCCAAGCGCATCCCTCTGCTCTCCGCTTTCCTTTCTCTGTGAACCGAGCAAAATAGAATGGGGATGAGTTCTTGAGGGCCCCACCTGTCATATGATTGAGCCCCCTCCCTTTGGCTGCCATGTGGGCCCCCTTTTCCTGTTCCGGTGGACCAGCCCCCTGTGTGCGTAGACCCGGTTCAAGCACTATGCTGTGGACCATTTCTTCTCTCCCCTTTTATTTCCATTTCCAAGTTCGGAAGTCCCGTTCTACTCCGTTATAGCTCCAAAAATTATGTTTTAAATTTCTGTAATTTCAAGATCTTGCTAATGGCATAGGTCTTGTTTAATTTGAGGTTCATTTGTTGTTCATTTGTATTTATTTGCTCTTTTTGTTTGCCTGTGTCTTTTTCTGGTGCGTTCGTCCGATTAGAATTTGAAGACGCGGATGACCTCCAAGTTGATCGAGCACAAGATTATCAGGATCCTCTTGCCTATAACCAAGGCGAGTCAACACTTTGATCATATTAAGTCTACATTTTATGCAAATTATATTCTTTTAAAATAGCAAAGTGCATGCGTTAATTCTTTAAGCAAATGTGTGTTAAAGCTTAAGATAGTTAAATACCCATTTGTTGATTAACTATTTAATATGTCATCCTTGACAATTGAATCCATTAATCCTTGTCACCCTAGTAACTATGTGGTAATACTAGCTATAGGTTGTGCTTAAGCGACATGCTAGTCTTGCTTAAGTACCGAGACATTAAAATGTCTCAATCATCATCTCTTCAAACATGAAAATATTTTGGGCAGTCATTGGTGGTCCATGACTGAGACAAAGGTGGTAATCTGGTTTTACTCCTCAAAACCCTAAAATTGCTATTACTCTGTCTGGGTGGACGGTAAGGTGGATGGTACGACAGTGGGTGTTAATGTAGCCTAAGGACTGTTGCTTTGTGGATTGGAATGTGGAATGAACCGTCCAGACAACCCTAAGAACTTAATCTTGTCACGACCTCCCGTGTAAAATAAGTGCAACCACAAGTCTGTAAAGTATAACCTGGCTAAATAATTTATATCCATCAGTATGAGTTGCATCAGATAGATGATCTGCGACACCGTAAGCCTTTGTGGCGAAGGGTGTCGGGGTGCATGATGTAAGTCGTTCGACAGCGCAAGAAGGGGGTCTGAGAAAGAGTTAACGGATCTAAAAATAGAGCGTAACCCTTCGCAGACGAAACCTTAGCGAAGTGTAATTAATACTAAAGGATGCATTATAAAGGCCTTGTGATGATCTCCCCTTGATTCACATGTCTACGGAAACGTGTGTACATATCAAGACGATTATCTCTTGTGGGTGAAGTGTACAACCTCTGCAGAGTTATAAATTATTTAAACATCCATACCTACTGTCAAAGACGGACATGAGAACTTAACTTGAGTTAGTTCCATTTTAAAAATCTTTGTGGGTGGTATGGAAAAATGTGGTGGGCTCACCTAGCCCTGGGTTGGATTTTCCCTGAGTTTTAGACTCAGTGATGTTAATAATGGGGTTAGCCCTAGTCAAATAAGCATCAGGTGGAGTTTTCGATGGAGGGAACCTCTGCTGTTATTAAACATTGCACAATTACTCTCTTTAAGAAAATACAATTTGGTTAAAATGCTAAGTAATAGGAATTTGTAATTATGATAATTAAAAATATTGCTTTAGCAAATAAAAGAGCCAGAGCCATCTTTGTTAAACATTGCATGTATATTATTGCATTGTGTATTGGCTCGCGAGCACGGAAGTTGTGCTCATCCTCATTCTCTCCCCCAAAATCCTCAGAAGCAGGGAATCCAGAGGATTACGACTACTACGAGGATCCAAAAGTCGGAGAACCAGGAGATAATGAAGCATAGTGTAGACGTTAGCTGTTCTAGTCTCGCCCCAGTCCAGTTGACTCCGTCGGTGCTTGCGTGCATCCAATATTATCCAAGCCTTGGTTAATAATCGGATGCACACGGGTTTCCCCAGTCGCTTGCCTGTGGAGAGATATGCTCTCACCCCTTTTGTTTCCGTTGTCGCTTCCGCTTTTGTGATGTAATCAGTTTGGCCTGTTCGGCCCTTATTGTAAAACCTAACCCGACGCGGTCTATGTAAACTTTGATGTGATTAAATAATGAATGGTATGGTTTTACGCCATGTATGAATTGATTCAGTGATATATCTGTGAGTGCTATCTACTGATCCAGGAAATAGTACGGTGTTTTCACAGAGAATTCTGGATTGAGAAATCCGGGTCCGACATTCATCTACAGCCGGAGCTGGCCGGACGAGACCACCTTCCCGCAACCTTGCGACAGCCAGGTGCGATTTACTTATTACCCACTCCACTGACTCCATTTCAACTCTGAATTTTGACTAGCCTGTTCCAGTGAATGTAGTGTACTGGAACCTCCCCAACTCTCCAACTACGACAGGCCCATATTAGAGACAGTCAATACTGGTTATGGTCCTGCAGATGTGATCTACGCCGTTCTGAGCAACGGAGTTCAATGCAAGGTCACCGTGAAGCTTGCTCGTCGGGATGGTGAAGATCCTACCGACATTTTTGGGAGAATTGTCACTCGCAGCAAGCTGTTTGACGTTGGCTGCGTGCTCTTCTACAATGAACATGACAAGAACATACGTGCGGGATCGGAAGAACTGATTCCTTTGGCCAAACATGTGCTTGCGGTGCCGTTGCATGTACCACTGACAATTCAGCTGGACTTGCATTGTTACTCTAGTGATGAGATTATTAGAGGTTCTCTTCAATTTAACCCTGCAGTCAACGATCAACAAGTGAATCGTCTTGTCAGCATGAGTGGTACTGAGATCGAAGTGACAATCTCATGGTCAGATTTCCCTTGGTACTAGCTCATTATTCATCAGTGGCACCGTCTCTCGATTTTCGATGGCGTGAATGGGAGTGGTGAGATAAAAAAAAAAACTAATAAAAAGTGTTTTGTGATGCTCATTATTCATCATAGTAAGGAATTAAATTGCAAGTTTTCACTCATCAATCTGCTCCCGGAAGAGCCCTACTTTCTCTTGTCTTGCTATGATGAATGATGCCTCTATTCATCTTAACCGATTAGGATGCAGGCTACCGAAAAAGCAATAGTATGGTGGGACAACAATGTTGTAGTACAACATGATACATGCATCTATTTCCCTTTCTCTATTTTTATTTGTGTTCTATTTTCGCTTTGCACATAATTCTTCAAGGTTGTTTTTGGCCAAGAAACAAATTTGAGATCGGTATATGCTAATCCATTGTTTCAGATATAGGCTACTGGATCGTCTTGTTATGAATATTGTGTGTATGTATTAAAAGATCCAATGGGCAATATATATAGGGTACAAAGGAACACAAGTCTAAACCCTAATACAATAGAAAATACTATAAATACCCTTATATCCTTAACACCCCCCTCAAATGCAAGGCGTATACAATAGCATTGCATTTGGAAAGGGTTGACACTAAAAAGGGAAAAATCCTAAATCTGAGTCTTCATAATATCGTCGTAGCATGCTACTCTTGGAAAAATATGTCGATAAAAGATCTCCTCCGATCCGGGGTCATGCGACAGCCCATAAAGTACAAGGTGCGGGAGCAAAGTCGACCGCGGCAACATGACGAAGAAGATGATGAAACCGACATGAATAGAGAGAGCTATCAAATCAAGCTGTATAGGAATAGGTGGAAGCATAACAGCGCAGATCGAAGCTCAAAACGGCGGCGGCGCAGAAGAAGCGCGGCGGCCTTAGAAGCTCGGGGCGACGGCTAAGAAAGTGGCGGCATCATAATGACTTCTACGATCTGCACGCGGCTCAGAAAGAAGAGCGGGAGCGGCGACTGCTGCCATGCATAAGGCAATTCCTATGCTTCTATGATTGATAATAAATTTATGGACTCGCATGGTTTAGACGAACTCAAAGATTGAGTGGTACGAACTTAGATGGACGCAGCGGAAGAAACAACACAAATAAAAAGGACTCAAAGGATAGCTAGCAGCAGATACTGGTAGCAGTAGATACTGATAGCAACAGAAGACCCATCTCTTCGTCCAACCAGCAAGCACCACTGCATCTCTCATATAGCTTGAGGCAACACCATCAGTAGCTAACGACACAATGGGGGAAGGCCTGGCCAGAAGTTGTAGCCCTAAGTGTGCTTGAGAACCCGAAGGACTCAATAACAGGGATGTAAGCCTTGATGTTGTACAGCGGGGTACCAGGCCTCTGCATCTCATTGAACATGTCCTCTCTTCTGGTTCAGAACACCATAAATACCACCAGCAACACAGATTCAATCTCCACCGATAATAGAAAACCGAGTCGAAGAAAAGTCGGGCGAAGAACCGGGCGACAGGAGTCGAAGCAGAGCCGTGACGCCGGCAGATAGGGGCGCTCGGGTGAAGTCGAAGACGGCGCCAGATCTAGGCGTAGACGAAGCAGGGGGCCCTGGGTGTCGAATCTAGGCGAGAAGCTCGGAGGCGGCCCAATCTGGAGTGGCCGCTCGGGAGACCCAGCGGGAGAGCAGGCGAGCCTAACGGTGGAGAAGCAGTGGAAGACCAATGATGATCGTGTCAGTAGAAGAGGCCAATGAGGAAAGTGGTCATTGGAGCACACGCGCTTGCGGATGGTCTGGTCGGTGGCGTGGCTCGGGCGAGGTTGCTAGAGGGAGAGCCCCGACGTGTCCAAGGCGAGGCCACTGGAGGGAGAGCCCCAATGTCTAGGCGATGAAGACGAGGCGGCCCGCGCGGAAGGAGGACCCGATCCAGATCGGATCTGGATAGTCGATCCAAGGTGCGGCGACCACGGGAAGGGGCGGGGATTGGTGCTTTGTGTTGAAGATGCTCCTTCAGGCGATGAAGATGCTGCTTCGGATGGGACGGAGCCGATCCAGATCGAATCTGGAAAGGGCTTCGATCGATGAAACCTACTGCTGCGAGTTGACTAGGACTGAAAAAAATGGTCGGTCTCCGGAAGTGGAGATTGCTCCTCCCAGGGGCGACGGCAGCGGTAGAGGATGGAGCTAGACTAGGCTAGGGTTTCTAACCTTTGCTCTGATATCATGTTATGAATATTGTGTGTATGTATTCAGAGGCCCAATGGGCAATATATATAGGGTATAAAGGGACACAAGTCCAAACCCTAATACAATAGGAAATACCATAAATACCCTTATATCCTTAACATGCTTGACAATTGCTCAACATGGTGTGGCTTAATGTTTGATGGGCACACTAATAGTTCAAAGCAAATTCTGAGTATTATGGGTTTCTTTTTTGGTGGGCACACTAATGTTTGGCTCCTGAAATTCAATGGACCATTGTTAATAAGGTACATTTTACAATGGCTTTTAAAATCCAAAAACATTGTTTCACTTTTTTCTTCGTATTATATATGGGGCCTTCGGTATCTCTAATGTAGTTGGGATACAAAGACAAGGACTAACCTTGGTACTGACATGGGGAGTTAGATTGTGCATGTATGTTTCATCTAAAACACTGTAAAATAATCAGGACCAACAGTATGTAGTACTAGGGAGTTGCATGAGCATTGGAGAGAAAAGCTTAGCTGGTAACTAACAAACCTTGCAAAAAAGAGAGTTATATGAGCAATTTTTCCATTAATATATATAGCATTGGCATGTTTGTGTCCATTGGTACTAAACAAATTTGCACACCTCATTATATTCTTGCTTCCAAGTTGAATCTCCTCACCTTCTATAAAATTCCATTAAGATTGCTGCAATAGCCTATATGCCACATCTTATTTTCGTACTTCATTAATTTGCCATTTTCGAATATTTAATTCATATTTCTAGTTTAATCGCCTAGCCCACATGTGAAATATCATTTTTGCCCCTCCCTCCGCCTCCTTGCCCTTAGTTTCCCCGTCTGCGCCCCCTCCCTCCCTCCCCCAGATTCCTCCGCACCGCCATGGACGACCTCGAGAAGGTCATCCTTCTCGCCTCCACCTCCCGGTTGTCCGCGAGGAGGCGCTCGCCTTCTGCGCCCACGCCCGCGACAAGTCCCCACCGTCGTCACTCCTCCGTCTCTGCCTCTCCAGCCTCGCCTCCTTGCCGCACGCCCACGTCCACTTTTGATGCCTCCAGACCCTCCATGACGCCCTCCTGTGCCGCCGCCTTGTCCTCCACGATGACCTTGCCCTGCTCTGCTCCTCCCTCCTCGCCCTCATGTTGGCCTCCAATGCTGCCTCGCCGCCTTTCCTTCGCAACAAGCTTGCCTAGATTCTATCCCTCCTCGTCCACCTCGAGTACCCACATGTCAACCCTTCCTACTTCCTCGAGGGGCTCGGGGTTGCCGACATAGGGGACGGAGTGGGAGGAGGGCACGGGGTAGATGTAACACTCTAGCTCAACATAGAGCCTAGAATGCTACCAAACTACTTTACTGAACCAATTTATTTTAACATTTTAATAAACAATCAACCAAACATTCATTCATGAATGACACAATGCTAATAATCAAAAACTAGCACAATCTACCATTAATCAATAATAAAAATATCATCTATCAATTGAATATATATCATTCATGACACCTTCTCTTTATCAAACTATTCTAAGACAATCCAACATATGCTACACTAAGGCAGTCAATATTCAAATAGATACAACTAAAGCATCAAAGATCTGCAAAACTACGAGGATGATAGAATAATCCAATCAATCATTTTTAATCCATCAAATAGAATTAAATAAACTCAAATAACGGGATTTAAGAGCATATATAGGACATCCATGAACACAAATAGAACATCCACCACGAATGGTGTTCACAGTCTGAATCTAAAGTAATTGTCAACAATATGAATTGTAGATAACTGAACTAGTTTATTCATTGTGGTTTGTGTATATGTGACGTGCACCATGTCTATCCCTTCCCATGCATATCGCTGCATCGAGAAGTACCTAGAAAGCACAACACAGCAAGGGTGAGTCCACGACTCAGCAAAGTGCAATAGCAATAAATAACATAGCATCATAATCAACCGATGAGGATACTCAATTCCCACTGTGCACAACTGCATTGAACCACAAATCCATCTTTTATGCAAGAATGCAAGGTACATGTCATGAATGCTCTTCCTTCAACTTCTTTGCAATTACCGGTAATGCCGAGTAGTATATCCGTCGATACATACTCAAAACATGTGCCCTTTAGGCATAGAGACCTCATGCCCACACTCCACAAGTGTGGGGACCCAAGCCCGTCCAATGCATGATGGGGATCTATGCCCGTCCAATGCATGAGGGGGACCTCAAAGGAAAAATCATTGACTACCATGTAGACCAAGATACAGAAATATATGTTATGATGCAAATTGAAATCACAATATCAACTCATCATGAAAAGGAATGCTCAGCAACATTATCAAACATAAATCCTCATAATTATATCATGGTATTCAACGAGTATGAAATACAATAATTCATTATTATTACTTGCACTTGCCTCAACCGTGAGACGGAACACAAATGGCGGAACGCTCTAGCACCGGAGTTCACAACCACCTGGTAACCATGAATGATACTAAATATCAATCAAACATGCATAACAAGACATTACTCGCAGTGCTCTACATCGTCTTCCCATAACCCAAGATTAAACACTTGATCTACTCTAGCTAGTCAACATGCTAACAGAAGGCTATACTGGACAGAAGTATTAAAAACTTTATAACTTTCACTTTGAAACTCAAAAAGGTGCGATCTCAGACTCTCTGGAAAGATAATGAAACCATCTACAATAACCTAGTTGGTGAGAATCTCTAATTCAGCCAATTTTGAAGTCTAATCATCAGATGAAAATCTAAAGTTATAATCTGACAGACAGAAAGGACAACAGCACAAGAAATGCTATAACATTTAATTGGCTAAACGAAATATTTATTTCTCTATCAATTTAAAAAGCTAAGAATATGAACTTCAAAAGTCTAGTTGAACCGATCCTCAGATTATACCTTTAACAAATTTTAGCCCATAGTTCAAAAATATCGTCAGGATCCGACATACGTTATGGACAGTAACATTGAAACGTACATAACTTTTGTTCTACAGATCCAAAAAGGGTGTTCTTTATCAATCCTGAAAGCTAACGGGATTACCTACAAAAATTGTTTTGGGCAACATCCCTGAATAGGCTTTAACATAATCTTAATTAATAAACAAGACGATTGCTGATTCTCGTCAGGATTTCTGGACAACAGCAGTAAAATCAACGTAACTTTTATACTACAACTTCGATTTGGGTGATCTTTGAACCTATGGAAATCTGAGGACGAGCCCCACAAATCTCTAGGAGATGAAATACTTCAATTCTGATTCTAACTACGCCAAAACTGACGCACAAGTAATGGACATAATTCTGAAATTAATCGCAGTGGATCAACGATCCTCTAATCGATGGCAATTACGAATATAAATTGATCCAACCAGAGGGGTGGCGATTTTTACCCTTGGAGACACGTGTGCCCACTGAATCCCCCCATGAGATGCTCCTCCCCTCTTCTTCTCCTCTCTTCCTTCCCCTTTCTCCTTGGTCGACAGCGATAGGAGAGCACCACCATGAGGAAGAGGAATAGCAAGGGAGGGCAAGGGCGTGAGTCTCATCAGCAGTGGTGCTCTCAGAGATACAAATGGTGCTAGGTTTTCCCTCCTTTTATTGGTGGCCGGCCCCTCATGGGCCTCCTGGGCCAAGGCCCGAGGCCTAGGTTGCCGAAGAATCGCAGAAACCCCCTTTTTATGTTTAATTCTCTTTTTTTGAATGATTTCTTCCATAGAATTAAACAGGGTATTACAGCAGAGGCTGACGGCGCGTGGGACCAGGCGGCGAACAGAGGCGGTCGAGGTGGATGAGGTGTCCGACGAGGTGGGGCGTGCTGGGAGGAGGGCTTCGGCATCGGTGGGGGGGAGCTAGACGTAGGTGGAGTGGAGGCCATCAGAGAGTTGGAGGAGGAAGCCGTTGGATGGCCAGAGGGAGTCGGAGGTGAGGGCGGGGACGACAGCGATGACCTGGAGGGCCGAGGAGCGGTGCTCGCTGGTGACACGCTCGTCAATGTGCATTGCCTGGAGCAGCTTCAGCAACACCCTTGGTGTGACAGTAGCCATGGCTACCGAAATAGTGAGACGATGGAGGGGAAAAGAAAGGGTAGTCGTTAGAGTTCCACGAACCGACCGGAGGGAGGGGCAAAAATGACATTTCGCATGTGGCCCAGGGTGATTAAATTGAAAATATGAATTAAATATTCAAAAAGGGAAAATTAACGAAGTGCGAAAATAATATGTGGCATATAGGCTATTGCATCGATCTTAATGATATTTTATATAAGGTAGAAAAAAAGGTGTGGCATTTTGACGATTGTCCCTTTTTGGAAGGGAGGAATTGTACTTATTCCTGCAATTTTTTTTATGAATTCCAAACAAGCATCCCATAGCATCCATGTAGAACATCTCTTTTCACGATGGTATGAATTAGAGATGGCTTGTAGAGAAGTAGTCAAAGTACTTGCTTCTAGGAAAATTGAAATTCTGTGTTTGGTAGTCAGTTTTATCGACCGGTGATCATTTTAATTGACTAGCGTTTGAGTTGTAGTCAGTTTTATAGCGAAGGAAAATTGTAACCATTTTAATTGACTAGCTCTTTTGTTTGTTCTTCGCGTTGGATGCCATGAATTTGTTTTGTTTTTCCATAGCAACGCACGTGCATTGAACTAGTCGCATCGATATTTGTTGATTTTTTTTTGCGATGACATTATACATTGATACATCAACATTAATATTGATATTCATTGATATTTTTCCCGCGACATTGTTCACTGATATATCAATATCAATATTCAATGATAGATTGATGCAATGTGACATTCATAATAAAAAGTAATGCTAGAACAATAGAAATTGACAGTGTTTGTTGTCGATTAGTGTATCGGTGTTCCTACTGGAAGTGATCCTTAAATCTGTAGTCTTTTTGTTTAGTAGATTTGGACTAGATCAATGCGAAATTAGAGTTTTGGGTCTCCTAAAGAATTGTGGGAAATGTCATCAGGTTTCTGTAGGATCTGAGTTCGCATTATTTGGAGTTGTAGTTTGGGAGATATGATAATTTCATTGCTGCTGTCCAGAAACTCCGTCAAGTTATAGCAGTCGTGGTAGCGAATAGATTAACAGTGGATAATGGCCAAATTAGGGATGTCGACCAACACGACTTTTGTGGGAAAATCTCTTTCTCTTAGATTTCGAGATTGATAAAGAACACAATTTTTGAATCAACCAAATGAAAAGATATAGCTATTTTAGTGTTGCTGTCCAAAAAGCCAGTCAGTATCTGTCAGCATTTTTCATCTGTTTGTTAAAATTAGTTAAAGGCAGAATCAGGAGATCTCACCAACTTAACTTTTGTAGACTAGTTCGTAATCTTTCCAGGGAGACTAAGAATGCCTTTTTATGATAAGCCGATTGGGAGTTATGCATTTTAGAAGGTCGCTATCCAGTTTTAGTTTACTGCTAGTTCGTCGTTATACTTGAGTAGATTAAATATTTGAACCATGGGTTTTTGGGAGTGCGGATAAGAGCATTACGAATAGCGTTGTTTTATCTTGTCAAACTTGTTTTGAGTAAATTACTTATCGTAGGCGGAGTGACCTTGGGGTTGGTTTCACCTTCTTTTCCTTCTAATGTGTTGCAACGCGAAAGACAAGTACAGATTGAGTCTTCTGGTTCGTTGTTTGTTCAAAACGGTTACTTGATTATGATGTGGTTAAATTCTATGAAATATGAGTAATTTTGTTCTTTACATGATTCTGTTCATTGTTGATATCAAATTGCTTCTATGAGAGAATGCATTCTTTTCATTATCTTCATTTTAAGCATTCATGCTTCACCCACGGGAGTGGGTATTGAGATTCCTATCATTCCAATATGGGCAACCCATCATTCCAATATGGGTAACTAGATCCCCGTATAAAATATTCTTCATACGGGCCTTGGATCCCCGCATTTTGATAATGCGAGCCTGAGCGAACACCGACGGGTGTTTCACTGGCTATACTGGTATATGCAGAAGAGAAGTGGAGTCATATGCATGAGTTGCATTTCATTCATAATATTTACATGTGTATTTGATATTGAGAATGATCTGTCTTCGATTCAATGTTTCATAAGTTGTTCAATGAGAATGATCTGTCATTGTTATGGGGCTTTTGTATGCCGTTTATTTGTACTTGCTGAGTCTTGGACTTACGCTTGTTTATCTAATGTTTTAGGTGTACGTTGAGGACGGCATACTTTGGGAGGAATAGAACATGGAACTTATGCACTTGAGAAGCACCACACTACATTACTTGATTCATTCATTCCAGAAATTGTAATAATTGAATAGGTTATGATTCCCTTAATTCCTCATGATTGATTTTTCTTGGCTAGTAATTGTTTTTCCTTAATTGAAACCTTTCTGTAATGCCTTTGATAATTTCTTAGTTCAAATTATAATTGAATTATGATTAGCTAGCTTGCTGAAATTATGTTTATCTTATTATCGAATGTTTAATCGTGACTCCTAAAAGATAGAAATACTTGAGTTTGAGGTAGATCCTTGTAGTGTTAATAGATGAAGGTGACATCTTAGGCTTTTACTAAGACGGGGTGTTACAGCCGCCTCCTCCCTCAGTGCCGGGGAGCTGCGCGACGGCGACAGGGATCCAGGAGGAGGAGCCGCACGACGAGGAACCGCGGGGAGGAGGCAGCAAGGTGGGGGTGACGCCTTACGACATCGGCTGCGCCTTACCGCCTAAGCTACACTTAGGAGACGCCCTAATAAGCCAAATCACAATGAAGCTTCATAATGATGCTACTACTAATGACCTAGTCTAGCAGAACCCTTACATAGAGCAAATGTCAAAAACTAAAGAACAAAACAAAAATCTAGGAAAGGCAGAAAGGTCCTGAACTAAGTGAACCCTTACAAAACACAAAAGTCACATTCTGAATAATAAAAAAATTAACTAATGAAAAAAGAAATGCCCCGAACTATGTGAACCCTAACCAATAACATAAGACAAATTGAAAAACAGACATAATGACCCATTGTTCTTATGTTTATACTAGTTAATTAGTCCCTTATATAACTATATAAGATAAATTCATATATGTTTAGAGACTTGTGCACCCCAACAGAACCTAACAAGACAAGTTTCATGCTGAAGATTTAAATTGCAATCCAAAACAATAGAAATTGCATAAAGCTCAACACTGCGATACATACACAAATCTATGTAACTTTTTAACTAGAAGGTAAAACAACAAACTACATCAATCTTAGTAGCCATAGGCCCATAGTTGACAATAATTCAAATATATATATATATATATATATATATATATATATATATATATATATATATATATATATATATATATAAAGTCTAAAAGTTCAATAAACAATTACACTACAAATTTGTTATGATCAAAATAATAATAGCCCTCAAAGAGTAAGAAGATCAGCTATTTCTGATGATTATCAGATTTATCATACAGAGGAATTTCAAATGGAGGATGATCCCACCTCATTTGAAGAAGCCATGAGAAGCGAAAATTCTTCAAAATGGCTTGAGGCCATGGAAGAGAAAATGAGGTCCATGAAGGCTAATAAAGTCTGGGACTTGGAAATTATTCCTAAAGGAGCCAAAACAGTAGGCTGTAAATGGGTCTACAAGACAAAGCTTGACTCCCAAGGGAATGTAGAAAGATACAAAGCGCGACTTGTGGCAAAAGGCTTTACGCAAAGAGAAGGGATTGATTACAATGAGACCTTTTCTCCAGTCTCATGTAAAGATTCCTTCAGAATCATAATGGCATTAGTCGCACATTATGATTTGGAGTTACATCAGATGGATGTAAAGACGACATTTCTTAATGGGGATTTGGAGGAAAATGTTTACATGGCACAACCGAAAGGTTTTGTCGTGGAAGGAAATGAAAGAATGGGATGCCGCCTAAAGAAATCGATTTATGGATTAAAACAAGCTTCAAGACAGTGGTACTTGAAGTTTGACAGTACAATAAGAAAATTTAGGTTTAAAGAAAATGTAGAGGACAACTGTGTTTATGCAAAGTTTAAAGATGGGAAGTTTATCTTCCTAATCCTGTATGTGGATGATATCCTACTAGCTAGTAGTGATGTTAGTCACTCATCGGAGACAAAGAAGTTTTTGTCCTCAAACTTTGATATGAAAGATCTTGGTGAAGCTTCGTTCGTTCTAGGGATCGAAATTCACCGGGATAGAAACAAAGGGACATTGGGACTATCACAAAAGACATACATAGAGAAAATCTTAAAGAAATTTGGTATGCATAAATGTAGTCCTTCACCGCACCTATAGTCAAGGGCGCGAGATATGGGGATTTTCAATGCCCCAGAACCAAGATGAGATCGATCAAATGAAAGCGGTTCCATATGCTTCAGCTGTCGGAAGCTTACAGTATGCTCAAGTATGCACACGCCCTGACTTAGCATTTGTTACCGGGTTACTTGGCAGATTCCAGAGCAATCCTGGAATAGAACATTAGAAATTGATAAAGAAAGTCTTGCGTTATTTGCAAGGAACAAAAGGCCTCATGATGACATACAGAAGATCAGATTCACTCCATATAGTGGGATATACAGATTCTAATTTTGCTGGAGATGATAGAAAGTCTACATCCGGATATGTGTTCACTCTCGCTGGAGGAGCTATATCGTGGAAAAGCTCAAAGCAAACCGTCACTACATCGTCCACAATGTATGCTGAGTTTGTAGCATGTTATGAGGCTACGGGGCAGGTGAACTGGCTAAAGAAGTTCATACCCGGTTTGAAAGTGGTTGACGACATCAATAGACCACTTAAGTTGTACTGCGATAATGAACCCGCAGTAACGTATGCCCACAACAATAAGTCAAGTGGTGCTGCCAAACACATTGACATAAAGTACTATGTTGTGAAAGATAAAGTTCGGGATCAAATTATAAGTCTTGAGCATATAATTACCGCAAAGATGCTAGCGGATCCGCTTACTAAAGGCTTACCACCCAACGTGTTCAGAGAACATGTAGCTGGCATGGGTTTAAGGGAAAGCCTATGATTCCTGGACTAAAAGATGGCCCAAAAGATTAAAATAACTATTTCAGAACAGAGAGGTGTATTGTAACTGTTAAATCTATCGGCGATTGACCGTGACGATGAGACATGTTCTGTACACTAATCTATGATGGAATGAGTAAAGTCAAAAGTAATTAAAGTTAAAGCATAGTTTGAGAAAGTAATTAAAGTTAAAGCATAGTTTGAGATCAAGGGGGAGAATGTTAGATTGATCTCAGCCGATTAGCCCAACGGCTAATCGGGCCCAGATCCGCACTCTGATCGGGGGCGCCCAGCCCAACCATTGGCTGATGGGCCCCCGTCGTGCTGCGCAATAAATAGAGGGTGGGGGCCGGCGGCTCAAGACACGAGGTTCGCCTGAGCCGCAAAACCCAACCTACACACAAACCCTAGACCGATCTAGAGGGGGCGCAGTCAGCGACGGGAAGCACCATCGCCCGTCACCTTCACCGGATCCGCCCCGCCGCCACCGTCTTCCTCTTCCCCGACCGCCGCTGCCGGTGCGCAGACTTCATCGACGAACGAGCCATGGCCAGCTCCTCCTCCAATGCATCGGACGGTCGGTACCCTCTCCCTCTCCTCTCTCTTCCCTATCGGATCTAGACTCCCAGGCGAGAAACAATGGCATACTACAAGATCGAAGTGACAATCTCATGGTCAGATTCCCCTTGGTAGTGCTCATTATTCATCAGTGGCACAGTCTCTCGATTCTTGATGGCGTGAGATAAAAAACTAATAAAAAGTGCTTTATGTGTGAAGCCAGAAAAACACTTATGCATAAGCTGAGGCTGAACTGCGGAAGCAAGCCGAGAATAGTCAGTGAATAATTATTATTTTTGAACGTGGTTTTGTTGTTCTACGACGTATCTGGATGCAGCAATGGGTTCAGAAAATGGGTGGAAATGGGTTGATACCCATACGAGGGAAGTGGTTTGGGTTGGGTTGGGTTCTAACGGATTTTAAGTGGGTTAGATTGGGTTAGAAATTCTATGAAGTCATTGTGGATTAGGATCGGGTTTGTCCCTATTATCAGGTCTACATGTGATCGTCAAGGCAAAAAAAAATATACAGATCTCCCGGCAAGTAGGCATTGGCATTACCATCACGCCATGACCCTCCCTTCGCACGGCCGCACAGGTAGTACAACTGATGAGAGCACAACACAAACTCCATCATCAAGATCCAACAAGAAGCTACTCCTACCAAGCAAACTCCTGTTAATTTTTCCTCTTTTCTTCTGATGACCAGACAAACTATCCAGCTGCTGTTTGTACTCTGCATTGTCGAATTAGCGTATAGATGCGCAAAGTCGACTTTCGCAAAGGGCATAAATGTTTTTTTTGGGGGGGGGGGTGGGTTGCAAAGCAGAAGTGCATAACAGGAATAGAGGATAGGATACCATGGTTTGCCACTCCCATGTGCAGTCTGCTGACCTGGGTGGATCTAGGTGACTAGGTGGCACATATGACATGTGATGCATATCCAAAATCGACCAGTCGCAACATTGGATTATTAACAGTGTTAGATGTATATCTTTAGCTGTGTATTTTCCCATTGTATAAGGTGTTACTTGTATATATGACACACATGTACTTGTATATGTATTGGCTCATTGGTCTCATGATGAATACAAGCGCTATTCATAACATTGTATCAGAGCCACGCTAGGGTTAGGGTTTTCTTACGTGACTGCCGCCGGCCTTCTCTGCCGTCGGTTGCCGTTGCCGCTCCCGTGTCTGTTCCTCTGCTCGGCGCGCCTTTGCCATTGCTTCTCTACGCGCCGTGTTTTTCCTCGCATGCACCCGAAGCACGTGTCTTGCGTCTCCTTCTCCGAGCGCCATCTTCTCCGAGCGTCGCCTCGATCCGGTCCTCATCGCACCGCCCGAGCTTGAGCTGCTGGATCTTCGTCTTCATCACGCCGCCTGAGCTCGGTTGCTGGCGACTCCTTCGCCCGTGCTCGAGCCTGATCACCGACTACGTCTTCTTCAACGCGACCGTCATCGTGGTCCTCGTCGAGCAGCGCCAATTCGCCTCAGGACGACCAGATCGAGGCTGGGGAGGAGCTTTCACCGCTCGGGCTACCGCCGCTGCCAGCACCGCTTCAGGGGACCCTAGTTCCCTGTGTGGCCGTGTGTGGTTTTGGATCTTAGCAGGTCGTGTGCTCTGCTTTGATTGAGGCGGCCCAGTCCGGTCGAAAAAGAAAAAAAAAAGAAAAAAGGTGTTGGACCGAAAAGGCGACTAGAGGAGGGGTGAATAGGAGCACAAACTCTTTTTCTCCCAAATCAAATTCAATACGAATATCACTCCAATAGCTATGAAAGCTATGAAGATCAATCAATCAAGCACAGTGGAAGACTTGTATTGAATCTAATTAAAACCCCGAAGCAAAAACAACAAAAACTCAAAACTCCAAGTCTCGGGCGGTCTGACCTCTCACGAGGGCGGTCAGACCTCTCCTAGTGGTCGGACCTCTCTCTCGGGCGGTCAGACCTCTAGTTCAATGAGCAGTGAAATCAGCACGAAAAACCAAAATGCAAATTGAGCTAACTTTTGATTCGTGCGTCCAAACCTCATGAAATTTGATACACACCTTCTCAAGGATGTTAGGAACCTATTCCAAGCAACGATCGTGAAGATCCTTGCCAAAGTTCAGACCTTTTTCCATTTGAGTGAAGGTGGTTCAAAAACCGAGCAAAAATCGAAATCTGATCTAGAGACTTGCTCGTGGGTGATTGATGATCAAGATAACCCTAGATGGGTTCCCACATGTTGCAGCAAGTTAGATCACAGCAAGAAACCAATCAAAAACTCGCGGATCAAAGAAAGACTCAAAATCACCAAATAGAGAGAAAGAAAGCAAACAAACACATCTTTGAGAGAACTTTCTTTGGATTGATTTGATATGGTATTTGTTTACAGCCACTCCATCAATGGAGGACAAAGACTCAATACATGAGTACGAAATCAAATCCAACTCTCTAGAACCCTAACCTCCACTAATCCTCTCCCTAAGCAAACTAGGGTTTCAAACACAATGAAAGGGTTGAGGGGGGTGCAGCCACCTCCCTCCTCTATTTATAGTGGAGGCCTAGACCTTCTAGAAGAGTTTCCATAATGGGCTCCCGTTAAGGCCCAACACAAACGGGTTACACACGTACGTATTTTAAAGCGCCGTCTTCATCTCCTCTTGACCTAATCCGCTTCTCCACGCACCGTCTTGCGCTGCGGGTTGGCAAAAGGTTACCAAGGCGGTATTTGGTAAGATTACCAAAATACCCCTTCTCGGCCCTTCTCCGAAGACCGAGTCCAATCTTCGCGAAGCAGTCGCATGCTCCGCCACGTGTAGGTTGATCCAACGGCTCTCATCATGTCGGCAAGTCTCTCCCATCCGGCTCCCACCGAAACCACCATGGCACTTGCACCGACCTCCGCGCCGCTTGATCCAACTAGTCGCACCGAACTGCCCGTTCGGTCACCTTTGTCCATCTTGCACCATGCTTGAGTCCAATGACTTCACCCGGCATCGTCGATCGTTCTGAACCTTAGCTCTCCAAGCCTAGTCCCGATCATCCTCGCCGTTGACCGTCGTTGATCACCAAGCAACATGCACAACAATAGACAAGCAAATCAAAACCGGGAACAAGTTCTTCACAACTTGACCCACGTTAGTCAAAACATGCATCATGCAACACATATGCACTGAAACCCATGAGATTGACCTAACGAACAACACAACGCTGCCAAGAAGGCCAGCAACATAAGTCAAAACCGGTCGATCACACCGTCGGTCGGACCGATCTTTGGTCGGACCGATCACACCAAAGGCGGTCTCGACCGCCATCGAGACTTAGCCAAATTTCAACTTAGAAATCCGCAACCTCTCTGGAAATTTCAAACGAATAGAACTTTTTCCTAAAGGCTCCAAAAATTATGGGACCAAGAGAAATAGAACCTCCTCTTTTGCCTAGAACCTCTATTTTTGGCCCAGCTCAAAAGTCCATAGCCACTTATATGGCGGTCGATCATCATCGATGGCGGTCGGATCGCCACATCGCCGGCCGATCCGCCCCGCCGGCCGACCGCCGCCTCTCAACCCGAGCTTGACCGAACCACTACGATCCGATCGCCACCATGGCGGTCGGATCACTGAGGTCAGACGAAACTTGAACTTTGCCGAAAATGCGTGTTTCCGCAAACCTTCAACGTCATTGCCAATTGTCACATCATCCTAAGATCATGAGCATATCCCCATGATATCCACAAAAGGAAAAAAAGGAAAGGAAAAGAAATATTAGTACGTCGTTCTAACCGTCGCGCCGTCCAGCGCCGCCTATTAGACTTCATTTCCTTGGCCGCCGTGCCGTCCAGCGCCGCCTACCAATGGGCACTGTTTCCGTTCCTCGCTGCCCGATGATCTTCGATGGTCAGCATATGCACCTCCACATGCGTGGTCAGCGCCTTTGGGAGCTTCTTACTGGCGAGTTGCCTTGTCCGCCTCACCCCGCTCCGGCTACTAAGCCTGTAATCCCGAAGGATGCTTTCGAAGACACTCGTAGAAAGGCATCTGAAGCTTTTGAGGATGCCATGGAGACTTTTTGTAACATCCCAACTTCGGACTCGTGTTTCAAATGTAAGAAAATGAGTAGAAATTAAAACTTTTTCTTACATCATGTATTTCCTGTATGTACTAAACAATTCTTGTACAAGAATTATGGAAATACAAAGTCACAATTCTTTTGATCCAAAACCTTATCTTCCAAAAACAATCTTGTCAAATCTTTTGATCATCTCCTAGAAATATTTTTTCTAAGTTCTAGGTATGGTGTGTGACCCCTCTGAAAAACTTCACAATTTTTAGAAATTGTTTGAATATTTTTAGAGGGCAGTCAGACCTGTTTGACTGTTGGTCAAACCCTAACTCAGAACCTTGCAGAATTTTTGGAGAAAAATGCACTGCATAAAAACCTCTGAAAATTTTATAGAAGGTTAATATCTAAGTTAGCAAGCTCCTGTAAAAATTTCAGAATTTTTATAGTTGTTTGGCTACCTCAAATAAATCCCCAAAGTATCAGCTCAAATTAAAGACCCAAAACCTGGTTTCACTGTTCATTAGGTTCGAGTCAGACTCAGGCTCAAGCCAATAGACTCGATTGAACCAACTAACCGCACCCTGCGCCAGTTTGAGCGCGCGCCTCTTTTCAGCCGTTAGATTTAAATCGCACTGCCCCCGTTCGCGAGAACATTAGGACCTCCCCATCGTCCATTTAAATCTGAGCCGTCCATCTGCCATCGAACCGTCCACGTTGCTTTTTACAATCGGACCTCCGATTGTTTCGTTCGATCTGAGCCGTTGGATTAAAATCCAACGCTCACAATCTCCTCCTTTGTTTTAAAACCTCGGGAGCTTTGAACGATCTGGGGTGTCCGTTTAAAATCCAACCGTCCAGATCCCTTGACTCACATGACTTAACCCCTAATTCTTTTTCAACCCAGGTCGTTTTGACCCTCTCGCTGACGTGTGGGCCCTCCAAATTTCTGGTCATCTTCTTCCTCCTCACGCCGTGCGTGAACAGTGCATGGTGTGGCTCTGTCTAATCTTGCTCCCTCGTCAACGCTCCTTGGTCGGGACGGTGGTGCGTGCGGCATGCTTTCGGCCATAGCCATGCCCTACTCCTACCCCATCATGTCTCCTTTTCGGTCCACGGCTGTCCCGTGAACCAAACTCACCCGAGAGCTTCTTTTTGCCAAACCATGGCTCCCCCATCTATTTGAAGCTCCCTAAAGCTCTCTCTGAGATCATTTGCAGCACCACTTAGCTTCCCAACTCTTGTGGAGCTCAAAACCACTAAAAATTCCAAAACCGCCATTAATGGTCGTGAAGCTCGGTTGATGGCTTTGGTGCTCCAGTGGTTCATCTTCAATTCTTCTTGTTCCCTTTTTAGCCCTTCAGCTCCATATTCATTTTCCCTAACTTAATTTTGGGTTCCATTCACAGGAATTAACCAATTTTAAGTTTGGATCATTTCGGTCGAAATCATCCCCTTTCTTCTCTAGCTCCGGTAAGGGCTTCTTTTCTCAATTAATTGCTTGTGGAGCTTCTCTGAGCTATATTAAAGCTTTAATGATGATCTGGTATCCCTCATTTTGCTCAGGATATCTTTTTCATATCATCTTCTTCAGCTCTGGCAAGCTCCACCGTGGTCAAAGCTTCTTCGGCCATCTTTGAAGCCCTTCTTGGTTAAGGTAGCTTCTAATTAGTCCTTAGATGCTGTGGCACCCGCTTCTTTGAACTGTTACGGAGCTTTTTGCCATTTTTGTTTTTGGCCGAACTTGTCCCCACCGTTCTTTTCCGGCTCGCCGGCGTTCTAGGCCATCGCCACCGTCGAGGTCACCTCCACTGGGTGCGCAATATTGTTTACAACCCATTTTAGCCTTTAGGTCGCGCCACCGTGGCCGGAGCTGCCGGCGGCGAGCCTCTTTTCTCGCTCGGGTTTTGCCGGACGGGAATCCCTCTCTGTGTCGTTGCCGTCCGGACGCAATTAATGGCTAATGATTGTTAATCATCGTTAATGATTAGTTAGCATTTATTTGTTGTCCGAAAGAATTGTTTGTGCCGCTGACAGTGGGCCCAGTCTCTTAAAACCCCCCACGGCTGGCGCTAATCAACACCTTTAGGACATCAATTAATATTAATCATTGGTCATTCGTGTGGGCATTAAATGGTCGTCGGTTTTAACTCATTGAGTCACTGTCATGTGGGCCCGTAGGCCTAAACCGCAGTCATGAGTTCATTAGGACAAAATCTGGGGTCATTAATTACTAATCATTAGTTAATAATTAATGTGTCTTAAGCCGACATTTGCAGTCACTGCCTTGTGGGCCCCCGACCGCTTAAAACCCCTCCGTGCGAAATTTTTAGGACACATTAATTGCTAATCATCACTAATCATTGGATTTGTAATTAATTGTTGTCCTAAATTAGCCCCGTGTGTCTCTGACATGTGGACCCGCTCATTTCAACCTCTCAGCGCACTTAAAACCCACATGTGTTATTTGCGCTAATCGTGGACCGTCGATTTTTATATCTGCGGTCCAGATCTTCGGAGACTTTTGGGTCCCTGAACGTCTAAATCATTAGGGACCGTCCATCTCTAGATCTACGGCCCAGATCGCGGTGGTGTTCGGACCACCCGAGCCCCAAACCGTCTCGGGCCGTTCATCTCGCGATGAGTGGCTGAGTTGCGTGTGCTGTTCGGATCCTCCGATTGCCCTTGCGCCCTGAGCCGTTCATCTCAAGATCGGAGGTCGAGGTTGACCGTGGCATTTGCACCCTCCGAATGTCCCCATCCACGTGGCCCGTTGGATTTAGATCCAACGGTGCGCTTCTTTAGGATCGCGCGTGTGCGCTTTTCTCCATGCACGTGAGCTGTTAGATTTCGCATCAAAGGCCCACGTTCGTCCACGTCGTATTAGTTCTGATAAGTTTGATTATATTTCGGCAAATCTTTTTTTGTCCACTAAAAATTGTATTAAAACTTTGAAAAATCATAACTATTTCATTTTAAAACCTTTTTAGGTGATTCCAGTTGGGATAAATTTATGTTTAACTAGAGTTTAATATAAAAATGCATTTAGAAATTGTTTTGTGACAGAAAATTTTGTAAATAATATTAACTTAGTTTCAACCATTTTAGAATGTTCTATAAATTGAATTAACACTTGTAAAATGCATATCTTTTTCTGTATAACTCCATAATGGGCAAACTCAAATTTATAAAATTTCTCTGTTAACATACTTTAATATGAAATAGGTTTTGATCGTGATTTCATTTTTGAAAAGTATCATGTGCTAGATTTACAACTTAGAAAAATCATAAGTAAATCATTTTAACTCCAAATTGAGTAAACTCAACTTTGCTGACCTTAGGATGCCATTATCTACCTAGCATAAAAATTTCAGACTTTAGATCATTCTGGAAATTTATGCCATGAACAGTACTAGTAATTAATTTAGTTGATTTTATAGGGTGAGAGAAATGGTTTTAGCTATAACTTTTGCATGCTAAGTCCAAATTAAATAATTCTTGTTCCTAAAATTGTCTAAAATCATACCCTTGCTGCTGTATAAATTTCATGGGTTTTGGATGACTTTGGCTTTTGGATTTCTTTTGGTGTTCTTCGTTCTTATTGGTTTTATCGCATTTTTGCGTTAGGTTCCGAAGAAATTATTGATTTCGTGAGTGATCCTCTACAGCAAGAAAGTAATCTACAGAAAGGCAAGCAGTGTAACATCATTTGATCATATTGCTCCTACTACTTTTAAATTCTAATATCTTGTTTGTAAAAACTAAGTATGCATGCTTCTTGCGTCAAAGTTAATTTTGTCGATTAGAGGTAGCTAAGCCTATTGCATTATTGCCTTGAAATTGTTCACCCCTGCCACTGCCATAGGTTATTATCCTCACTAGTGAATTCGCGCCCGGTGAATGATTTATGGTCTTTTATTTGTCTTTACGATATGATGCTTAGCCATGCTTAGTTACCGGTAGAATTGGGCGGTTATCGACTTAGTCGATAACCTTGATCACACAAAACTTATTATTACTTGATTCAGCACCTTATGCTATGTTTTTTTTTATGAAAACTAAAACTGAAAATAAAATAATTTGGACTTGGGAACAATAGTAAGATGGTGTGTTTTTGGGTGTGACTGGAATGGTGCCCGAGTCAATTAAGGACCGAACATCTTGTGAGCACCTATTATCCAGGCAATTTGTGCGTGCTAACCACACTAGAGGGAAATGTGGCCTCTCTTGACTAAGTACTTTGGGGGGTGTTAATTAATGAGTCGCGTGGTGAGTTGTGTATTTAACGATATGCAACATGGACATATTTGTGGGGAAGGGAGCACCCGCCTAGGCCGGTGTATCCTACTCCACGTATGGGTCCTTGTGATCCATATTTCGTCGGCAGATCACTAAGGGTTAACCCCCATACGTGCGGCTCTTGATTAGCATTTTCCATTGGAAATCTCCCGTAGGACTTAGTCATGCCAGCATACCAAAGGAAGTGTGCTTAATAGCTTGGAAAAAAGGCGGTCTGAAGTGTGGGTACATTGCTACACCACTGCAGGGTTTCAAACTATTCGAATAGCCTCGCCCTAGGTTATGGACACGCTTGGGTAAGCTTTTCAAGAGTTAGACTACAACCTTTTAAATTAAAAACTTGACATGGGTGGTACGAATGGGTAATTCGTGCTATTGTTGGGGTGGCTATTGGGTTAGTCATCTCCAGGTTGTTGTTATGTTATTACTTATTGTATCGCTATTATTTATGCAATTAAAATTTAGATTGTCAAAATTGCCTCCACATTACTATCTATTGCAAATAAAACTGGCTTTATGTTGAAAAGTAACCTTGAGCCTTCTCCTTTGATTAAAGCCTGCATGTAGTAGTAACTAGGTTTGTTACCCGTAAGTCTTGCGAGTACATTTTTGTACTCATTTGCTTTGCTTATTTGTTGCAGAGAAGGTTGATCCCCCAAGGGATCAATTTTGGTGAGTATTGCTGCAGTATGGATGACTAGCTTGGCGGCCCGATCGGTTACCTTGTGGGTTATGTGGCTAACCGGTTGTATTTTGGTTAAAGCCATCTTATGGCACCTTTTGCTTCCGCTGTTGTTGATACTTTTTTGCCTATGGCCAGTCGACTCTTTTGTAATAACTTTATATTATGTATGTCTTTTGCTAGACTTGTTATAATGTGATGTATGGAATTGATGCATGATTTTGTAACAGGGTGTGTATACTGCATTTCTGGAAAGTATACATATCTTGAGGCTTGGTTTATTTGATTTGTGGTGCTAGGGTCAATGGAAGGCCAAGCATTACTAGTTAAATAAATCAGGGTCTCACACTTTTTAGACTCAGTATGCTGCCTACAAGACATAGATTGATGAGGATGCTCGTGCCTATGCTATTCTAGTTGCTAGCATGCAGGTGCAATTCACTGGGGATGTGGTTGGTTTGACTTCAAAACAGTTGATGTGAACACATCTGCGCAACCGTTACGAGCCGTCTGGTGATTCGTTGTATCTTTCTGTTGTGCATCAGGAGCAGTCGCTGCAGCAGGGAGATACCACTGTGGATGAGTTCTATGCCCAATTGTCTGCGATATGGCGTCAGATTGACTCTTTGGGACCGGATGTTTGCCACACGTGTTAGTGCTGTCAGCATTAGTAGTCACACCTGGAGCTTCGTCGTATCTACGACTTCTTGACCCGTCTCCAGGCTGAGTATGAGCAGACTCGGGCTCAGTTGCTGGCACGCCACCCTTGTGTGACCTTGTTGGAGGCCCTTGCCGCTGTTCGTGCTGAGGAGATTCGCCTTCGTGTTGCGGGTCTGCTTCCGTCACCGTCGTTTCCTTCGATTCTGGCGGCTCCTCCATTTTCTACACCCGCTACGTCTCCAGCTCCTCCTTCACCAGTGGTGCCTTCACTAGTGACAGCTGCTGTCGGTAGGGTACACTGCACCTATTGCAACAAAGATGGACATCAGACAGAGTTCTGCTACAAGAAGAAGAAGGATTTACGTCGTGGTGGCCATCCTCCCAAGGGCACTGGTGGTTCCTCCTCTTATAGGAGCTCTAGTGCTTCTGATTCTCAGGAGTTTCTCACACTACTGCGTCGCATGGTTGCCTTTGCACCGTCCGATTCTGCTGATTCTACTACACAGTCTTCTAATGAGATACCACCTTCTACTCCTTCCTGATGATTCTTGACTCTGGTGCTTCTTTTCATATGACACCTAATTCCACCAGTCTCACTTCTATTGGTCCTTTAGCTGATCCTATCACTGTCCAGACACCGATGGTACCTCTCTCACAGTTACAAGATAGCAACTCTTTCGAATTCCTCTTTTCATGTTCCTGCCATTTCTTATGTTTCCAAACTAACAATGCAGCTCATATCTGCCGGTCAGCTCACTGATCATGGTTGTCATGTTATTCTGATTCTGATTCTTGTTGTGTTCAGGATCGATGCATGGGGACTCTGGTTGGTACTAGCCCTCGCCGCCGTGACTCACAGCGTCTCTGGGAGCTTGACTAGCTTTGTCTTCCTTCTGCTGCCCCTGCCAGTCTTGTTGCCTCCACCGTCGCCGCCGCTTCTGTTGCATCCTCCACTGCATCTTTTGCTCAGTGGCATCATCGTTTGGGACATCTTTGTGGGCCGCGTCTATCTTATTTACTTCATCGTGGTCTTTTAGGGTCTGTGTCTGGTGATGTTTCTCTAAATTATCAGGGTTGTAGTCTTGGTAAATAGCTTCAATTTCTTTATCCTTCTAGTGAGTCAGTGTCACAGTGTCCTTTTGATCTTACTCATTCTGATGTATGGGGTCCGGCTCCTTTTGTTTCGAAAGGTGGTCATCAATGTTATATAATTTTTATTGATGATTTTTCTTGCCACACATGGATATACTTTATGTCATCTCGTAGTGAGGTTTTCTCCATCTATAAGACTTTTCCCACCATGATTCGTACTCAGTTTGATTCTCCTATTCGTGTCTTTCGTGCTAACTCTGCTGGGGAATACTTGTCAGGAGTCCTTCGTGGTTTTCTTGCTAAGCAGAGCACTCTCTCTTAGTTTTCTTGCCCTAGCGCTCATGCCCAGAATGGGGTGGCTGAACGGAAGCATCGTCATCTTCTTGAGACAACTCGTGCTCTTATGCTTGCTTCTGCTGTCCCACCACAATTCTGGGCTGAGGCTGTTCCTAGTTCCTACTGCCACTTTCCTGATTAATATTCAGCCTTCTTCTACTCTTCAGGGTGGGATCCCAGTTGAGCGTCTCTGTGGTAAGACTCCTGATTACTCTAATCTTTGCCTCTTTGGGTGTGTGCGCTATGTTCTTCTTGCCCCTCGTGAACGCACCAAGCTGACCGTTCAGTCCGTGGAGTGCGTTTTTCTGGGCTATAGCGCTGAGCAAAAGGGATATCGTTGTTGGGAACCTGTTGGCCAACGGATGCGGGTTTCTCGGGACGTCACTTTTAATGAGTCTCATCCTTTCTACCCTCGTCCTTCTCCTTCCACCACTCCATCATCTCTTGTCGAGCCGCTTTCTTTCCTGACTTTTCCTGCCACCCCCATAGTCACCACACCTCCATCACAGCCTTTGGCCTCTTCGGTTCCTCCTTCACCGTCTCCTTCACCACTGCTACCCTCTCCAGAGGCTCCTCCCGGCCTTCGTCCTTCTTATCCTCTCCACTACACTCGTCGTCCGCGAGTTGAGGATTCTTCTGATGCGCCATCTTCTTTTGATGGTTCATCTTCTTCGGCCTCTCCTCGATATGCTCTTCGTGATCGGTAGTCTATTCGGTCTTCTGCGCTTTTGTCTAGCGGCTCTTGCCGAACTGACTTCTTATCGTGATATTACTGTTCATCAGGAGTGGCAGCATGCAATGGTAGAGGAGATTGCTGCCTTTGAGCGTACTGGCACATGGGATCTTGTCCCTCTTCCCGCGTGTGTTACTCCTATCACATGCAAGTGGGTCAACAAGGTTAAGACCCGCTCTGATGGTTCTCTTGAGCGCTACAAGGCTTGTCTTGTGGCATGTGGTTTTCAGCAGGAGCATGGTTGTGATTATGATGAGACATTTGCTCCTGTGGCTCACATAACCACCGTTCGTACCCTTCTTGTTGTGGCATCTGTTCGGGCATGGTCTATCTATCAGCTTGATGTCAAGAATGCATTTCTCAATGGTGAGCTATGTGAAGAGGTTTATATGCAGCCACCACCGGGGTATTCTATTCCTGAGGGTATGGTTTGTCGCCTTCGTCGATCTCTTTACGGCCTCAAGCAAGCTCCCTGTGCCTGGTTTGATCGTTTCTCTTTTGTTGTCACTGCAGCTGGTTTCTCTGCCAGTGCTCATGATCCTGCTCTCTTTATTCACACTTCGCCTCGTGGTCGGATGCTTCTCCTTATATATGTTGATGATATGATCATTACTGGAGATGATTCTCAGTACATCACCTTTGTGAAGGAGCGTCTTAAGGAGCAGTTTCTCATGTTTGATCTAGGTCCTCTTCGCTACTTTCTTAGGATTGAGGTTATTTCTATACCTGAGGGCTTCTATCTATCTCAAGAAAAGTATATTCAGGATTTTCTTGATCGTGCTTCTCTTACTGATCAGTGCACCGCTGAGACTCCTATGGAGCTTAATGCTCACCTTCGGCCCACTGATGGTGAGCCTCTTGCTGATTCTACTCGCTATCGTCACCTTGTTGGGAGTTTTGTTTATCTAGGTGTCACTCGTCCTGATATTTCATACCCTGTGCATATCTTGAGTCAGATTGTTTCTGCTCTCACTCAGCTCCACTATAGTCATCTTCTTTGTGTTCTACGATATCTTCGTGGAACCATCACTCGTCGTCTGTTTTTTCCTTGCTCCAGCTCTTTACAGCTTTAGGCATATTTTGATGCCACCTGGGCTAGTGATCACTATGATCTCTAGTCTCTCTCTGTTTATTGTGTTTTTCTTAGTAGTTCTCTCATGTCGGGACCCAAAATTTACGATTCTAGACCCTATGTGTATAATGCACTAGTCCAGGATCACGTTAGTGCATACAGTGTCAACATAGGCGAACATCGATCCACACCAGCGATAAATAAAGTAAACGATTAATTTGAATAATAAATACTGGTTTTGACCTTATGGTCGAGTTTACACTTATTGAGCCACGCAGGGCTAACAGAGAATAAAGTAGCAACGGAACAAAAATAACTTCAACGTAGATCCCATCAATTCACCACAGGCAACCAACTGGGATCTAGACCTTAACGATCGGCAGCCTTCGACGAACTCCTCCTCGAAAGCAGGCGTAGACTCCTCTTCTTCTGTAGGTTTGGACGCAAGTTTTACAACAAGCGTGAGTACACAACCGTACTCGCAAATCACACCACATAATGCAATTTATAAATGCAGGCTTATTTTAAAGAAAAGGCTTTGTGGCTCTTTTGCATAAAAGCAATATTTGCAATGGAATACAATGATAGATTGAAATGTAATTCAAAACAAATAGACAATATTAATTTAACAGTTATTTTCACAAAGACACAAAGCTAAACAGATTATTTCACATAGCCATATGACTTAGATCACATAGCTCCCATCCCAAACATTTTATGAAAACTACCCCTCGTGTGAAATCTCCGAGCATGTCCATGACCGCGAGATACAACTAGTGTAGCTAGCACCAGTCGTAACAAAACAGTTCAGAAACTTTATCTCAAACATTGACATTCCCAATGTGCTTTCCCGCTAGACCAACCCACAAAGATAGCCAGTCCGACACACATCGCTGGACAGGGATGCGGCGAACCGTCCCGCGATGCAACTACCAGGTAGTCACACCTCCACCCCGTCACACAGCCTAACCTATCCACCTGAGCATCAATGCCGAGAATCCATAACCTACTATGTTAGGCCCGTCCCATCAGGCATGTGGTCGTACAGTAAGGCTCAGTTCAATGGCACACAAAGTTAAGTCCTTAATTGACCAAGGCAAGACTTCCATTTTCTAACTATGTCACAAAGATTATCATTCTCATTCACAAAGTCCACCATATCACTTAGTATTCACCACTTGCCTCAGTCCAAATCTTTTACCACCCAGTTGGTTTTAGTGCAACACATGCTATCACGAAATAATAACACATAGCACACAGTTTTACGCAAAGTTCCATAGTCACTTAGTCAAATTTAATGTTTGCAACTCAAATGAGATATGAGACTCGTAGCATGGCTAAGCAATTATACTCGTATCTAACCAACCCACGTTGGTGCTACAATAATACCAACTAAATAAACCAATCTAGGGTGACAAGAGATTATGACATACAAAGCCAAAGTGGATATAACAAATTGGATAATAACTATGCCCAAAAGCATTTAAATAAATAATTAAATTAGAATGCAATACTTTGAAACAAAGTAATTTAAAAACTGGGTTCAATATGATCAAAGGTATGACTTGCCTTGGAAAAGGTCTAGGTACTGGTCTTGATATTGAGGTGCTCCTTCTTCTCCAAAATTCCCGGATGTATCGACGTCTACTCGCAAACGAAACAAATAAACAAAATAAATAAATAATAGAGGCAAAAACAAACTCCAAAAATTAATTAAAAATATCATATAAATAGAGCTCGAATTTAGATGAATTTAGGAATTTGAATGGGCTCAATCGGAGTTCGGTTGCAAAAGATATGGGCTTTGGAAGTTTCAATCTGAAAGAAAACCCTAATTTTGGATTTATTGGAATTTCCGAATTATTTCTTAACAGAAAAATTGAATTATTGCGCAAGTATGACGTCAGCAAGGAATTTCGGGAATTAAAAGAATAAAAAGAAAACACTGACATGTGGGTCCCACATGTCAGTCTCATGGCTTACGGTAGACTAGGTCTAACGAGCTATTGGATCTGGAGGCCGGTAGACCGTCACGTGGATCCGACCTAGACCAACCCTGGCATGACACGTCAGCGGCGGCTGCTGACCAGGACGCTGACTCGGGTGCACACGCGCAAGCTGACGGGGACGCCACGCGAGATGACACGTCGGCACGAGGGCTGAGCTGGACACGACGTGGACGACCACGTGGCTCGACGACAACTGGTGGTGCTCTGGACCACCCGACAACGGCGAACGGCGGCGCCTCGCCGGAGGTGAGTGGTACCAGGAGGTAGAGAATGTGAAGGCGATCACGTAGAGATGCTCACGGGTGGTCCGGGATGTCTGTGGTGACCGGCGGCGAGAGTTGAGCGGTGGAGGGGGTTCGACTTTTGTCGGACGGACGCTCCGGTGAGGTCTAAGCGACGGCGAAGGCTCCTAGAGGTAGATGATGCGACGACGAACCCGGCGGTGCAGACCACGAGGGTAGGGCAACGTCGACAGCGGCGCAATTTGAAGAAAACATCGGCGACGACAAAAACCCTAAAAGCTCGATTGCGGCGGCGCTAGGGCTCTCAGGGCAAAGAGGGTGGCGGCTCTGGGTTGCAGGTGCAAGGGCGAACCTCGGGGTCCTATTCATAGGGCCGGGGCTGCTTGGGACAAGGAATCCCCAAATCGGGATATCCTCGGGTTTGTTCAATCTAGGCGATAGAGTTCGATTTGATCCCGATTGAAGGCAGATACGGGTGCGGGATAAACGAGGATAAGATTTGGCGAAGAAATCCGGGGCGGTTTAGTTGGGATAGTCCCGTTGTCGGACAGGGCTTCTAGAAGGCGGCAATGGCGGACGAAGGCGGGCCCTCGCGAAGACGACGTCGAGTCGGAGACGAAGACCTGACGTGTGGGGCCCACGCGTCAGCGGGTGCGAGCGTGCGCGCACGGGAGTTGGGCTTCGCGCGAAGCGGGCCACGGGTGGGAAAAGAGGATTGGGCCGGAGGAATTCGGCCCAAAAGGATTTCTGAGAGTTTAAATAGATTTTCTATTTTAGAAAATACCAGAAATTCAAATAAGCAATAGAAAATAGCAAATGAATTCAGAAAAATTCTAGAAAAAGCTAGAAAATATATCTGAGCACATAGGATCCAAATAAAATAGTTTTGACTATTGTTCATGTTGGGATTATTCACATTAAATGCTTTTGTTATTAAAGTCCAATATTAAGCTTTTGAATTAATTTCAAATAAATCCAAATGGTGACTTTTCTCCCTACTAACTATTTAAAAGATTTTTCAAGCTCAGAAAATTGGGATGTTACATCTCATTGCTTTGAAGACTAAGAAATAGACCTCAGTTTCTCGTTCGAGTGCTGAGACTGAGTTGTGAGCTATGGCTTTGTTGACGGTGGAGGTTACTTGGCTACAGTGGTTACTTGAGGATTTTGTTGTTTCAGTTTCAACACCCACTCCTCTTTTATCTGATAGTACAGGGACTATTAGCATCGCTACAAATCCAGTGAAACATGAGCTTACTAAGCATATTGGTGTTGATGCTTCCTATATGCAGACACAGGTGCAGAATTAGGTTGTTGCTCTTAAGTATGTGCCTTCAGAATTTCAGTTGGCAGACTTCTTCACAAAGGCACATACCAGAACCCAGTACAACTTCTATCTCTCCAAACTTCATGCTGTTGATCCACCATAAGTTTGAGGGGGTGTTAAATGTATATCTTTAGATGTGTATTTTCTCTATTGTATAATGGGTTACCTGTATATATGACACATCTGTACTTGTATATATATTGGTCCATTGGCCTCATTACGAATACAAGCGCTATTCATAACAAACGGAACAAGCAAAGCATAATGATGAACAAACAAGCAGCAGCAATGGCAGCAACTTTAATTTCTATTTCTCCGGGGGAAAAAACATAAGCATCATTCTTATGTACCTGGCAATAGTACACTGGAGGTGAGGCTAGGGCGCCAATCCAAGGCATAGGAAAAGGAAAAGAAACTGTTCTTTCTTTTCTTTTCTTTTTTTTCGACGTAGTTTAAGACATGGATTTGCAAGTCTGGCGACGTGGCACCGGAGGAGGCAAGGTCACCGGTGCCTTGCCGGGAGCCCACCACCACCACCCGTGCGGATGAAGCCATTTCTGTTTTTCGGTTTCGGTATGTCGTTGATGTCCAGTATTGTCCATCGCTGCCAAAAAGGAAACAGGAAATAAGAATAGCTGACTACCTTCATTTATCAGTTTCTGTTGGGTCATCCTTGACATATTGCATTTTACATATGACCACTTGTCATTTTGCTTCCTACAGTAGTAGTGTTAACAGTTTTTTTTTAAGGGAACTAGTAGTGTCAATTGTAACAGTTAAAAAACATTCTAAAGACTTCAGATGGGAAGCCAACAGTTTGTTACATTTACCACTATTGTTCTTACAATGTAGGCGAATGATAATTTAGTAATTTACCATTTTGTGCTTCCTGCTAATTCTCTTGGAGCCTCTTCCTTTCAGAATCCAGCCTATCAAGATCCAGAAGACTGTCCTTCTGCTCCTTCATCGACTTCTGCATCAAAAACTCAAAATCATTCTCACAGATTCACATCTATCTAAGAAAACACCCACACTCCTTTTTACAGTTGCAAAGCAGTAAAAAGTTTCCGATTTCACGATAACTGTAATTCTTTTGTTCACAGAAAGTGGAACATAAAACCTTTTTTTGCAAAGTTGCATGATTATACATCCTTGTGCCATGAGTAGTGACAAGTGAGGCAAAATCGGTCAAAAGATGCTACATCTGGGGTCCATGCTGATAGACCCGGTTCTACTTTAAACAAAATGCTGTGCACAACGTCTGTTTGATAGCAATGGAGACTACTGAAAGGGAGAAAGATCTGGTTATATAGCCTTACAACTGGAGCAGAGGATGAAGTAGTAGAATGGCTGCTGTTGTTGATCTGCCTGGCATTTTGATATGCTGGTGCAGGGCTCGATCTACGCTTTGCCTCCATTGTCGACTCAATCCCATTATTAATCCTCTCTGAGCTTGAACTATCTAAATTTTCAAAAAATGAAGAACATATCTCGGTAAGTACACTTTTATGGGTACTAAAAACGATGAAAGATAAAATACAATGTCCTTTGGAAGATATTTGTCACACTCACTGTGCCTGTGTGGGCTATGGGAATACTTGAACTCTGAAACCTGGAAGGTTGCATCAGCATTCAGCAAGGAAGGTGTCATTGTTACAGAGTTTACAGCCAAAGAAGAGAAGTTAAAAGTATAAGGTCTATTAAAATACAAACAGAGGTGTCATTATAACTAACAACTAATGGTTTTGCATAAACACTTAGTTTACTCAGCATGAGAAAAGCATAGAAAATTACTTTGTCAGAACTGTGATTACTTGGTAGTAAACTATAGAGGAATAATTGAGAGGGGAATATTCTGGGCACAATACTTGTTATCGAAAAGAAACTTTCTTGCATGATTTTTATAGGACATTTCTTGCATGATTTGAGGATGCATTGAATGGAAATAATTGTTCAAATTTGTAACTTCGTCGCCTAAAAAATGGTACCTTTGTGATGTATGTGCCCGCCAAGTTTGTAATGATGAGCTTGCATATCGCTGTGAGTCTAATTTAGCTGTTTGATGATTGCTGATAACTGATAAGGTCCATCGTGTGCCAGAAAATAAGTGACATTGTGATTTTGGATTCCAACTTGTTCATATCTAATTGGAAGCCTTAGGTAGCATCAGGAAGTATGTTCAGTAGTTGGGGAAAGTAGTTTTAAAGGTATGTTTCGCGTGATTGTTTCACAATCCAATTCTTACCTATATAGATAACGAGAGTCAGGGAATTATTTTGTCTCGTAGATCAGCCTAAAAATCGACATGTTGGTCTACCTCCGAATATTTACCTTTTTTGGTGTTTAAAAATTGAAACTGAGAACATTACCGATCTGTTGTCTTGGAAGGTTCCCGATAACAGTAGGTCTCCGATGACCAGAATTTTCCCCCGACCTCCTGGTTGGTCCTGTCCGACCCGCTACGCGAGGTGGAGCAGAACTAGGCGAATTAACTGATGGACGTTCATCGGTTCTGTTGCCTCTGGCATTTGATGCTTGAGGGCCCGTACCATTTCCACTAGTAGATGGTGGCGAGGCAGATTGTGTAGGACCGTACACGATATTTTGATCCGTATCTCCGATCGCATTAACATTGTGCCTCCAGTAGCGATCTTCCGACGAGCTTCCATCGTAACTTATGGAGAGCCTTCCAATGCTTCTGTAAGGAGTTTCCACGATGGAGAGCACTCGAAGATTAGCAGCTCCTGAGGTCTTTGTGGTGGACTCAGCCTGATCTAGCGGATTGCCGATCGTATGCTAAGCCTTATCATTCCCACTTGGCATATGACCAGTGGGAGCTTCATTGACATAGTTACCAGATATCGGTTTGCCCCTAGGATTGCCAGAAACTGTTGGTGAATACCTGTTAGCTATGACCGTTGCGGGGCTGAACTTTTGTCACCTTTTTGCTGGTCGGAAGGACAGGGCTTGTAGAGGTTCTTGGACGTTCTGAACTGGTCGGAACGGTTAGTTCCTCTGAGGATGCCACTGGTGGTGTGTCTTCCTCCATCTGATCGATTTCGCTAATGTCTGCGATTGGCGAGCCGGCGGAGGAGGAGAATGACGACATCCCGTTTTCTTCCATGGCGCGGATACATGTGTCCATGTTGAGGTTGGAGTAGTCCACCAAGTCGAACCAGTTCTCCTCGTCCCAACTCCCCGCCATAGCCGCATGAGCAATTATGAGAGAGGAATGGACGGGGATTTTGCTGAGCGAAGAATTTCTTCAAGAAATCCACGCCTTCTTCCCCATGGACGGCGCCAGCTGTCGCCGATCGAGTCGTCGATCTTACGAAAAATAGAGGAAAATGACACAGAGTTCTTGGGAGAGAATATAACTGCTCTTTATTGATGTGAACTGGCTATTACAGGGGTACCCTTGACAAGGCGATGGACTAATCCTAGTTACACTGAGTGTAATGCTTGCCATGCTAATACTTCAGATGAAGACCCAATCATCTATTGATCTTTCCAATTGGATCCGATTGCTTTCTGTCGTTTGCGTTTGTTTAAATAGTTGATGAAGTGGCGGCAGTTACTCCTTGAAGAGGCGCCTGTTAGAGATGTCACGTCTGGTCAGAGAAGGATGGCAGTTGATGATGTATCAACCGCTCGCCGGTTGATATCAGCAGGACACAATAAATGAATGGTGGTTATTGTCAGTGTCTTAGGACCATGAAACGTCGCGTGGCATGGAGTATACAACATGTGTTTCATTCATCACACTAAGGAATATACCTGGTTTTAGATCCAGATACTAGTTCATAACTTTCACGAGAAGGGTCAGAGACTTGGTACACGACCTTGTCCGACTAAGGTACTTATTATGTAACATCTGGAATCTTTACGACCAGTGAAATCGTTAGCCTTTTGGGTTACGACCATGAAGACATATGCTCTTTTATTACGTATTAAAGAAATACATATAAGTTTTTAATCCTTGTCAATATGATTTAGTCTGGGTAATTTGATTGAACACCATAGTACGTTACAAATTGGAAAGTCTTGCCAAGCAGATTATTTGACCCAAAAACCGTTTAATGTTTCAACTCTCGCATCAAAATGACTGAATCGGGTTCCCATTTTTGCCTTTCTCTGGTTAGATTTCAACTAATTATAGCGACACTGCGCGTTTATCTACAACCAAGTTTGGTCCATATATGTATGCTAGCTAGTAGTAGGGCTGGAAAAATAGTCGCTCGAGGCTCGCGAGCCTGCCCGAGCTCGTTGCGAGCTGAGCCGACTCGACTTGAGCTCGTCAGTTTTTGAGCCGAGCTGAGCCCCCTATCTAGCTCGCGAAGAAAACGAGCCGAGTCCGAGCTGGCTCGCGAGCCTCATTTGGCTTGGCCCACGAAGGCCCAGTCGGACAGGCCCAACTGTGATTCCCTACACGGCTACACCGTGTTTCGCGTCGCTGCCTCAGTCCCTAACCCTATACACTGACTCAATTCCCAAAATCCAAATCCCTGATTCCCCATTCTTCCCCTTTCTCTCTAGAGTCCACGTCCCGTCCTCTCCTCCATCCGCCATTCTGCTGCCCCGTCCTCTCCTCCATCCGCCGCCCCTTCCAAGTTCCACTACGCCCGCATCCCCCACCGACGCTGCTAGCCACCAGTTCCCCCACTGCCGCCCCTTCCCCATAGGCCACAGCTTGCCAGGCCTGCCTGTCCGTTCCCCCACCGCCGCCCGTTTCCCACCGTCTAGTAGGAGCTTCTTCCCTCCACTAGATCTGGTAGGAGCTTCACCGGTGCTCCTTAGCGACGACGGCCACCTCGGCTTGCGGTGACCCTAGCTCCCGGCGGTGCTCCTTTGCTCTCGGCAGCACTGCAATGTCGAACCCGGGAACGAAGGATCCCGAATTCTCTGTGTTCAAACACCAGTCCAGGATTTCCAGTGTACACAGTCTCACAAAAATGAATATCACATTCATATCACGAAAACGTAAATGACATTAAATAAATAACCGTTTAATACAAATGAGTCTTGAATAATAACATCAAATGTCAAATGATAAACACAAATGAAATAACAATATAGTGGGAGCCACACGATGCGCTCTGTGCAATCGTCTGGTCAAGGCCTACTCGTCCGGTCCTCACCGTCAAGATAGCAGCTTCTCCGAATAAGATTTATTCAAAGAAGAGTGAGCACTACTACCGTGCTCGCAAGTCACACCCAATATTGAATTTAAATGCATGCATAAGGAAACAAGTGAGTATGGCAGGGTTATTTTGCATAAACAAAGATTTTCAGTTGAATCGCATAGTAGTTTCTAAGGCAATTTTATACTATGGATAAAATCATATTTTGAAACAAAGAATGATGTAATGTGGATAACCTCCATTGATAAAGTGAAGGATCCTCCTAACACTTGGCTTCCTCGCCCAATTTTCATAAGGATTAACCATCCTCAACATTTAATAAAGCATTTAAAACCAAAGAACAATTCTAACTTTAAGTGGCCCCGCTAGCATGTCCATGACCATGACGCGCTATTCGAATAGTTTCTACTCTGCAGAGTTGGTACAACTTTACCCACATGAGGTGACATGCTCGTTATGTCGGCCAATTCACGCCCGTAGGCGTGTGGTCGAGCAATTACCATGAGGCCTTTACAATGTTTTATCCTAGTACATTCATGCCCGCTAAGGTTTCGCCTTTGGTGAGTCCTCTCCGAAGCCCTCTTGCGCCAAGTGGGAATAAAGCGTCTAGCCGACACCCACAAAATCACATGACATAAATATACTAGGACATCACAAATTAGTCACCAAATCCTGCCCATACAGGACATGTGGTGGTACGTTATGGCATAGCAATAAGCGGCTCAAAGACCGGTCCTCAATTGACTTGGGCGTCATTCCAGTCAACCCATGGGCCTTGATCTTAACAGATCAAACCGTGCATAAACTCGCACCCACCATTCACCATTTCGCCCAAATCCAAACCCATTTTGGTTTTATTTTGAATAAAAACTTCATTTATAAACTCATGTGGTAAAACAATACCACAATATCAAGTTTGAAAACAATTTGTAGAAATCGTGTAAACCCTCCCAAATTCGTAAATGTGAACTAAGCTTGGCTAAGCATACATTTGAATTTTGGTAATATCTTGCCTATGGTATCAAGGTAATCAGATACAACATTCAAATTTGGCCATACAATAACACATGGAATTAACTATCGTAAAGCAGGATATTAAAATATTTATAACAACATATGCATGCAATAAGGAATTTAAAACTGAAAATAACTTAAAATAATAGGGCAATATGGTCAATGGTGTAACTTGCCTTGGTCGATGTCTTGAAATTCTAAATCTTGCTTTGATCGAACTCTCCTGAGTCGTCAAGTCTATACGCCGAAAATACGACAAATTCAATGCAAATTCAAATAAATTCAAAAACATAGTTCAAATCAACTCCAAACTGAAATATTTTGGTTTAGTTAGCTAGATTATAATTTTATATAAATTTTGCAATTTGAATCACCCAATTTGGAGTTCATATGCAAAAGTTATGAATTTCTGAAGTTTATATCTAAATCTGAAATTTTATTGAATTTCCAGAATTATTTTCCTACTGAAAATCCATTTATTGCGCAATGATTACATCAGCACTGGAATTTCGGAATTATAATAATTAAAAGAATTTCTGACACATGGGGCCCATGTGTCATTGACATGGTCCACATGGACCAAGTCCATGGGACCTTAGCTGGTCAGGTGGATGGTGTGCCACGCAGCGTGACACGCGCGCAGGGAGGGAGGTGGCGGCCGACGCGCGCTGCGTGGCGCGAGATGGCGTGGCGTGGCGCCGCCACGTCACCTGGCACCGGCGGCGCCGGGTCGTGTGCTCGCCGCGAACCGCCGCGACGACGAGTGCGGGTGGTGTCAAATGGAAGAGGAGACGATGGGGTCACGAAGCACTGTTTTGGTCACCGAGGGCACGCGATAGCGCGGCGAGAAGATATCGCGCGGCGGTGTCGGCTTGTCGGCGGCGAGGAGCTCGGTGGCGTTCGGCGGCGATGGAGGGTGCTTGAGGTTCGCCCGACGCCGATGCCGATGGTGGTGGCGCGGGGACCCGGCGGTGGTGACGGCGGCGCAAATGAGCTCCAGCTCGTGGCGGACGGCGATGAATCTCCGAATCTGGCGAGCTCGGGGCGTGAGGGTGTGAGAGTTTGGGCGTTGTGATGAGGGGAATGTGGCGCACCTGGTGCTCCTTTTATAGGGTACAGGCGAGGCTATAACGGCGGGGGCGTGGCGAGGTCGTGGCGGCGCTTGCGGTGAGTTGTGCAACCGGGACGGGATGATGGGTAACGGGTGCGGGGCGTGGCGGTTGCTTGTGCGGTTCGCGCCGCACGATCGTGGGCGAGAGGCTACAACGGTCGAGATCGTGGAGCTCAGCTACGCGCGAAAATGGCGGAGATCCCGGGCTCGCTCGCGCGAGGAAGAAGGAAGACGGTGCGGGGAAAACGATGACTGCGGGCCGTCCGATTTTCAACGTGCGGGCGAGATTAGATCCCGGCGGTAAGTGAATATTTGGCGCGCCGTTGGATTAGGATCGCACGGCTCTGCTGACGATATGATCGGACCGTGCGGTTGTGATGAACGATCTGGCCGTCGGTGCATGGTCCAGTGGTGAAGAAAAGAGAGATACGTAGAGAGATGGCGGCCGTCCGATTTTGATCGGATGGTGGAAGAGGGCGAGGCGACGTGGGCAAAGCGGCCGATGGGCCGTGCGTCTTGAAGATTGTTGGGCGAGGCTGGTGGGTTTCGACCCACGGCTATTTTTGTTTTTCTATTGCTTTTCTATTTGATTAAATCGATAATTCAAATAAGGTTTAGAAAATATCAAAACACTTCCAAAATTATGGAAAAATTCACGAAATTCCCATACTCATTCGGACTTAATAAAATTATTTCCAACTATTTGTTGGCTTTTAATTTTGTAAATAAATTTATTTTAGCTTTAAAATACTTATAAAAGCTTTTGAAAATTCAGGAAAAACCACAAACATAAATAAACTTTTAAATTTTATCGAATTTGAAATTTGGTCATTACAAACCTACCTCTTAAGGGAATCTCGACCGAGATTCGAGATTGGTCAAGAAAGAGCTCGGGTAGTTAGTCTTGAGGTCTTCTTCTTTTCCCAAGTGGCTTCACTTTCCGGTGACGACTCCATTGCACTTTGTATGATCCGATGATCCTCTTCTAGTGACTCGCTCTGCGACATCCGTAATCTTGATGGGTCGCTCCACATAAGTGAGATCTTCTCGAAGATCGAAGCTCTCCAGAAGGTATGGTCTTCTCGCGCAAGCATTTCCTCAAGCGGGATACATGGAAGACATCGTGCACACCGACAAGGCTTCAGTAGCTCAGGCGATATGCCACTTCACCTCTTTTGGCTAGAATTTTGTATGGCCCCACAAATCAGGTGCGAGTTTTCCTTTTGTTCGAATCTTCTTACTCCTCCGAGTGGAGTGACTCGAGATAGACCAAGTCTCCTACCTCAAAGTTTAGATTCCTCCGACGGTTATCGGCATAACTCTTCTGGTTTGGTTTGTGCCACTTTCAGATGTTCCTTATGGCTTTGACCTTACTTTCTCGTGATCTTTGATTATCTCAGTCCAAAGAGTGATGCTCTCCTACTTCATCCACGTATGGAGTTCGCATTTTCCGCCATACAATGCTTCAAAAGGAGCCATTTGCAAACTAGCTTGATGGCTATTGTTATACGAGAATTCTCGCATACTGGCAAATTCTTGTCCCAACTTTGTCCAAATTCCAAGGCACAGTTCGGAGCATATCTTGAGGACTTGATTGGTGCGTTCTGTCCACCATCTGTTTGAGGATGATAGTCATCTTGAAGTTGAGTCAGTGCCTAAGGCTTCATGCATCCGCCAAAACCTTGATGTAAATTGGGAACCTCTGCCGGACACGATCTTCTTGGGTACCCGTGTAGACAAACAATCCTAGCCACATATAACTCGCCAACCGGCCGTAGTATGTAGTCTTGGCGGAATGAAGTGAGCTACTTTGGTCAACCGATCAACTATCACGGATAGAATCATATCACGATTGGGTCCTAGGAAGTCCGGTGACGAAGTCCATGCCAATCTCTTCCCACTTCCATTCGGGATTGGTAGTGGCTGCAACAATCCACCGGTCTCGATGTTCGCCTTAACTCACGACACACATCACGAGACAACGAACTCGCGATTTCTCGCTTCATGCCGACCCACCGTGCTTTTCTTTGAGATCCCGTACATCGTGGTGCTTCCGGTGAATGGAGTAAGGCGTTTCATGAGCCTCCTTAAGAATTGATTGTTTTAACTCCTGCTGGTTAGGTACACAAATGCGGTTCCCAAACCACACGCTTCCTTGTTCATCTTCTCGAATCTCGGAGCCTTGCCTCTTCGCATATTCTTCTTGATCTCCTTGATGTCATCATCTTCTAGTTGCTTTTCTCTAATTTGACTTTGAAGAGTCGGTTGTACTTCCAAAGCATTCACACAACCTTGACCGACAATCTCCAAGTTTAGACGCTTCAATTCTTCATGTAGTTCGCCGCTGTTCTTACGCACCATCATGGTATTGCAATAGGCCTTTCTCTCAGGGGCATCTGCAACTACATTTGCTTTGCCCGGTGATAATGGATTCAAGATCGTAATCTTTTATCAACTCTAACCATCTTCTCTGCGAAGGTTTAATTACTGTGTGAATATATACTTCAAACTCTTGTGATCCGTGAAAATCTCACAAGCGTTACCAATGAGATAATGCCGCCGATCTTCAAGGCATGCACAATCGCCGCTAACTCGGATCGTGGGTTGGATAATTCCCTTCATGTGGCCTCAAGCGCCTCGATGCATAAGCTACTACCTTGCCCTCCTGCATCAATACGCATCCGAGACCTTGACGGATGCGTCGCAGAAGATCTCGAAATCTTTATGGATATCGTAAAACTAACACAGTCTTTGAGACCAATCTCCTCTTGAGTCTTGAAAACTTTCTTCACGGCATCTGTCCAATCAAATTTCTTCTCCTTCTTGAAGTTGAGTCATGGGTCTTGCAATCTTAGAAATTTTCAATGAACTCGCGTAATAACCCGCTAGTCCAAGAAAACTTCTCACTTTGGTGGTGTCTGGGTTGCTTCCAACTGATCGGCTTCAACCTTGGCGGGATCTCTGCGATTCCTCCCGCCGACACAATATGTCCAAGGAATGCCACTTGACTTAGCCAAAATTCACTTTTGCTGAATTTAGCATAAAGTCGATGTTCTCGGGCTTGTCGATATCATTCGATATGCTTCTCGTGTTCTTCTTCATCCTTCGAGTAGATGAGAATGTCATCGATGAAAACAACCACGAACTTATCCAGAATTCCATGAACACTTTGTTCATCATATTCATGAAATAAGCGGGCGTTAGTCAAACCAAATGACATCACAGTAAACTCGCATACCCATATCCGTGGTGAAAGTCGTCTTCTAATATCTTCCTCGATCTTGATTGGTGATAGCGGATCTCAAATCAATCTTTGAAAAGACACTTGCTCCTTTCAGCTGATCGAACAGATCATCTATCCTGGGTAAAGGATATTTGTTCTTGATCGTCACCTCATTGAGTGATCTGTAATCAACACACATCCTCATGCTATTGTCCTTTTTCTTGACGAACAACACTGGTGCTCCCCAAGGTGATGAACTGGGTCGGATGTAACCTTTGCTTCGCAGTTCTTCAATCTGTTTCTTCAATTCCGCTAACTCATTAGCTGGCATTCTATAGGGTCGCCGATATTGGAGCCGCACAGGACTAAGTCAATTAAGAACATGACGTCCGATCCGGTGGCATGCCGGGTAATTCATCAGAAAGACATCGGCATATTCTCGGACTACGTGTATGTCTTCAAGTTTCACTTCCTTCATCTTGGTGAGGATAGAACTTCCATTAGTGCGAGTCTTGGGTTTGAACTCCACCAAATTCCTTCTCCATTTGTGAGGGTGATAGACCTATTAGCACGATCTATTTGTCCATGATTCTTGGCTAACCACCCATTCCAAGAATAACGTCCGGACCTTGGGAATGCAAGACTATCAAGTCCGCTAGGAAGGATACTCCTGATATTTCAAGGGTGAGGTTGGGCATAGAGAACTAGTTCTCATTTCGAACCCGGGAATGGATTATCATGGGATTTGCTAAGGAAGATATTGGTAACCCATTTTTGCCCACAAATTTATTTGACACGAAAGAATGCGAAGCTCGGAATCAAATAGTACTTGGCCGGTATTGTATTGACAAGAAACATACCAAGCACAACATCCGTCTTTACAGGCTTCCTCGGCGTGACGTGGTTCACACGTCCTTGATGAATCGCTCGACGGCTGCGCGTGCCGCCAATGGTCGTGGCTCTGATGCTTGGCTTGAAAGACGCCGCTTGCTTGCTTCTTGGGGCATCTGTTGGCATAATGGCTGTCTCGTTGCGTGGAAACAGTCACTCCTGCCGGTGAGGCGGAGCTCTTCTCTGAAATTGTCCTCCGGTTGGTGCGCCTGAAGTTGGAGGTGTTAGGGCGCCGATTCGCAGGGCTCGATGTGGAAGATGGAACTTCCACGCTGCGGTGGTCTTCTGCTGAATGAATCGAGGTTTGGGAAAGCCTCCTGCGTTAATCTTCGGCGCCATCCTCCGCTTGCAGTTCTCCATCTCGTGATGTTTGGCCTCTGGCGGATCGCCTTGTCCACCAACTGTTGGAAGTCGGTGAAGTTACGGGAGATGAGTTGGGCAGAGATATTGTCGTTGAGTCCTCCAGAACCTTTCTTGCCGTTCTTCATCTCTCGCCACATCGCCGGGGCATAGCGAGCTAGTTGGTTGAAACGGTGAAGATACTCGCCACCGAAGCGATTGCCTTGGCGAGTGCATGAAACTCCTTCTTCTTGATGTCATCATGCCGGCGAGGATGTGTGCATGACTGGAAGGCTCTCACAAACTCGCCCCACGTGATAGCACGGCATTGGCGTGGGAGATGCGTAAATTGTCCCACCATTACGAGGTGGTCCGTTGAGTGATGAGTTGCGAGCAGGACCTCTCACGATCTGTGCATTGTGAGATGTCCAATTTCTTTCCGATGGCACGAAGCCAATCGTCAGCATCCATTGGCTCGGTGCTACTGGAGAATGTCGGAGGACGCATACGCATGAACTCCGACATGGTCGCTCGTTGAGGAGGGTGTGCGGTGCACGAGTCGCGCGGAATCGCTTCTTTGCACGGTTGTTCGGCGTTGTTGGCGATCGAGCCAACAATTCAATAAGGTGAGTTTGATTGGCCATCATCTGCTGCCAATCCGGTCCTGCTGCTGGTGGTGGGGGAGGTTGCTGAACATGCTGCTCCTGATGGTCGGTATTTCCGTTGTTCTGACCCTGGATGCTGCCATTTCCTGTGCGGGTGTTCACCATCTGCTTGAATTTTCCAAAGACTTAGGAAAGGGAAGAAAAGGTTGCACTAAGGGGGAGTAAATTTATATTAGCCCAAAAAGCACACAAAAGCAAGGCAAAGACACAAATTTTTCTTTTGCAAATAATTCTTTATTGTATTCATCTAATTATGGCTACCACAAAAGGTTAGTAGCTCATAATTCGCAGCTAATCGAACAACTAAAGGAAAGCAAATATCTGAAATGGTGGGGGTAAACATCTATGGGGTGGATGGGGTGTAGTCCGGGGAGTTACAGGTACTGCCTTGGCCCTTCTTGTACAGAGCCAATTCAGCTTCAGCTGCCTTCAATCTCTCCTCTGCAGCTTCTAGCCTCCTGAGCGAGATCTGGCTCGTCGGGTGTTGCCATAAGCGTAATCCATCGCCTTGGCTAACTCCACAGTGGGTGATCTCGGCATATCCTCATTCTCGGTGAGTGAAGGCACCGCTGGCCGAGTGGGGATGTGCATGGGATATCTTGGAATCAGATATCCGAAAATGGGCGTCGTAGGTGTAGCGAAGTCGGCGTCGGCTTCTCTTGCCGCATCTTGGATGCCGTCCTCGAAAGTCTCCCGACGCATTGGGCGTCGAAGATGTGGAAGGATGTATCCGCGCTAAGTTAGAGTAGAGGATAACCTCCACTCTCCAGCGCTCTGCTGTCCCACGATATACTTGTATCCTTGGTATGTGGGTCTCTTCGTGAAACTCGATCTTGCATCATCTTCCATAGGATATCCGCCCATTCTCCGGCGTAGACTCCATGGGAGATGCGGGTCGGTCTCTCGGCCATCTACAATTTTTAGAAAGGACAAGAGTTTAGAAATCTTTTTAATAGAGAAAGGAAGAGTAAGACTCTGGAAGACACGTAAATAGTTTGTAAATTTTTGAAAAATAGTCCTTAATGGTTTTACCAATTCTATTGTGGGCCCGACCTCTGATCGAACACTCGCTCGATACCACTTTTGTCGAACCCGGAACGAAGGATCCGAATTCTCGTGTTCAAACACCATCCGAGATTTCAGTGTACACAGTCTCACAAAAATGAATATCACATTCATATCACGAAAACGTAAATGACATTAAATAAATAACTGTTTAATACAAATGAGTCTTGAATAATAACATCAAATGTCAAATGATAAACACAGCGGAAATAACAATATAGTGGGAGCCACACGATGCGCCACAGGCAATCGTCTGGGTCAGAAGGCCTACTCGTCCGGGTCCTCACCGTCAAGATAGCAGTCTTCTCCTGAATAAGATTTATTCAGCAAGAGTGAGCACTACTACCGTGCTCGCAAGTCACACCCAATATTGAATTTAAATGCATGCATAAGGAAACAAGTGAGTATGGCAGGGGTTATTTTGCATAAACAGCATTTTCAGGTTGAATACGCATAGTAGTTTCTAAGGCAATTTTATACTATGGATAAAATCATATTTTGAAACAGCAATGATGTAATGTGGATAACCTCCATTGATAAAGTGAAGGATCCCCTCCTAACACTTGGCTTCCTGCCCAATTTTCATAAGGATTAACCATCCTCAACATTTAATAAAGCATTTAAAAACCAAAGAACAATTCTAACTTTAAGTGGCCCTGCTAGCATGTCCATGACCGCGGACGCGGCTATTCGAATAGTTTCTACTCTGCAGAGTTGGTACAACTTTACCCACATGAGGTGACATGCTCGTTATGTCGGCCAATTCACGCTCAGTAGGCGTGTGGTGAGCAATTACCATGAGGCCTTTACAATGTTTTATCCTAGTACATTCATGCCCGCTAAGGTTTCGCCCCTTTGGACTGACCGTCCTCTGGAAGCCCCCTCTTGCGCCAAGTGGGAATAAAACGTCTAGCCGACACCCACAAAATCACATGACATAAATATACTAGGACATCACAAATTAGTCAGCCAAATCCTGCCCATACAGGACATGTGGTGGTACGTTATGGCATAGCAATAAGCGGCTCAAAGACCGGTCCTCAATTGACTTGGGCGTCATTCCGTCAACCCATGGGCCTTGATCTTAACGGATCAAACCGGTGCATAAACACCGCACCCACCATTCCGACCATTTCGCCAAATCCAAACCCATTTTGGTTTTATTTTGAATAAAAACTTCATTTATAAACTCATGTGGTAAAACAATACCACAATATCAAGTTTGAAAACAATTTGTAGAAATCTGGTGTAAAACCCTCCCAAATTCTGTAAATGTGAACTAAGCTTGGCTAAGCATACATTTGAATTTTGGTAATATCTTGCCTATGGTATCAAGGTAATCAGATACAACATTCAAATTTGGCCATACAATAACACATGGAATTAACTATACGTAAAGCAGGATATTAAAATATTTATAACAACATATGCATGCAATAAGGAATTTAAAACTGAAAATAACTTAAAATAATAGGGCAATATGGTCAATGGTGTAACTTGCCTTGGTCGATGTCTTGAAATTCTAAATCTTGATTTGATCGAACTCTCCTGAGTCGTCAAGTCTATCTGTAAAATACGACAAATTCAATGCAAATTCAAATAAATTCAAAAACATAGTTCAAATCAACTCCAAACTGAAATATTTTGGTTTAGTTAGCTAGATTATAATTTTATATAAATTTTGCAATTTGAATCACCCAATTTGGAGTTCATATGCAAAAGTTATGAATTTCAAGTTTATATCTAAATCTGAAATTTTATTGAATTTCGAATTATTTTCCTACCGAAAATCCATTTATTGCGCAATGATTACATCAGCACTGGAATTTCGGAATTATAATAATTAAAAGAATTTCTGACACATGGGGCCCATGTGTCATTGACATGGTCCACATGGACCAAGTCCATGGGACCTTTAGCTCTGGTTTGGTGGATGTGCCACGCAGCGTGACACGCGCGAGGAGGGAGGTGGCGCCGGCGCGCGCCTGCTGCGTGGCGCGAGTGGCGATGGCGTGGCGCTGCCACGTCACCTGGCACCGGCGACGCTTTCGGGTCGTGTGCTCGCCCGTGACGCGCGCACGACGAGGTGCGGTGGTGTCAAATGGAAGAGGAGACGATGGGGTCACGGCACCGTTTTGGTCACCGAGGGCACGCGATAGCCGCGGCGAAAGATATGCGCGGCGGTGTCGGCTTGTCGGCGGCAGGAGCTCCGGTGGCGTTGGCGGCGATGGAGGGGTGCTTGAGGTTCGCCGACGATGCGATGCCGATGGTGGTGGCGGGGGGGACCGGCGGTGGTGACGGCGGCAAAACGAGCTCCAGCTCGGTGGCCGACGGCGATGAATCTCGAATCGGCGAGCTCGGGCGTGAGGTGTGAGAGTTTGGGCGTTGTGATGAGGGGAATGTGGCGCACCTGGTGCTCCCTTTTATAGGGTACGGGCGAGGCTATAACGGCGGGGACGTGGGCGAGGTCGTGGCGGCGGTTGCGGTGAGTTGTGCAACCGGACGCGGGGATGATGGGTAACGGGGTGCGGGGCGTGGCGGTTGCTTGTGCGGTTCGCGCGCGCGTGATCGTGGGCGGAGAGGCTACAACGGTCGAGATCGTGGAGCTCACCTACGCGAAAATGGCGGAGATCCGGGCTCGCCGCGAGGAAGAAGGAAGACGGTGCGGGAAAGCGATGATCGGGTCGTCCGATTTTCAACGTGCGGGCGAATTAGATCCGGCGGTAAGTGAATATTTGGCGCGCCGTTGATTAGGATCGCACGGCTCCGCGACGATAATGATCGGACCGTGCGGTTGTGATGAACGATCCCGCCGTCGGTGCATGGTCCAGCGGTGAAGAAAAGAGGAGATACGTAGAGATGGCGGCCGTCCGATTTTGATCGGATGGTGGAAGAGGGCGAGAGGCGGACGTGGCAAAAGCAGCCGATGGGCCGTGGCGCGAAGAGTTGTTGGGCGAGGCTGGTGGGTTTCGCCCACAGCTATTTTTTTGTTTTTCTATTGCTTTTCTATTTGATTAAATCCTGATAATTCAAATAAGGTTTAGAAAATATCAAAACACTTCCAAAAATTATGGAAAAATTCACAGAAATTCCCATACTCATTCTGGACTTAATAAAATTATTTCTAACTATTTGTTGGCTTTTAATTTTGTAAATAAATTTGTTTTAGCTTTAAAATACTTATAAAAAGCTTTTGAAAATTCAGGAAAAACCACAAACATAAATAAACTTTTAAATTTTACTGGAATTTGAAATTTGGGCTGTTACATGCAACCCCTGCACGGGTGACCTCAGCCTCAGCCGGGCGCTCCACCGCCGCATCCTCCGCAATCCGCACCGACCTCCTCTCCACTGATGCCATCGTCTCCAACTCCCTCCTCACCCTCTACTCAAAGTGCTGCACTGCCGCACCATGGCCACCGCGTGTAGCGTGTTCGACGGAATACGCGACCTGCGGGACCTCACCTCCTGGACGACCGTTGCCTCCTGCCTCGCGCGAAACGACGATAGTAGAGGAGGAGCTCGGTCGGGGGAGGGGGAGGCGGAGGGGAGGAGCGCCGGTGAACTTCCCTGTGCAACTTGTGGCCTTCCCTGTGCAAGTTGCGGCCTTGGTCGATGGTTGTGGCTATCCTCCCGAGTCCCGAGTCCGTGCTATGCCTCAAGCTCGCGAGGGCTCGCGAGCCACTTCGAGCCCACAGCCGAGTCGAGCAAGGCTTCTGGCTCGTTCCAAAAATGAGCCGAGCCGAGCCACTGTTCCATACGAGCTCAAGCGAGCTAAGCTCGAGCCGGTTCGGCTCGTTTCTAGCCCTAGCTAGTAGTATAGATCTCAATTAATTATCTAAACTCGTAATATGTATGACAAATTAAAACCCTCTCAGTTACGAGTCACTGGTCGACCGGGCGTGTACTCGATCAACTTGGGCATGTAGAGTGATTATATTCTTTCCTTCTTTTCCAATCAACCTTAATTTCACGGTTTAAAACATGTTATTTTTGTCTAAAAGTACATATGTACATATGAATCGATGGTAGCATTGCTTGGTGCTTATCGACATGATTTTTCCAGGAATTTTTCGTGATGACTAGCTTGGCATAAGAGGTCGTTAAGACGTTTACGTGGATCGATATAGATGTGTACTATCAGACATAGACACGTCACGCATGATACATCTCATTGTTGACTAGGAACAGTGCAGCAAATTGTGTTGATTCCATGACAACCGGTCGAACACCCATCTAAATTCACGTACATCGTATATTAAATAATTTGTACTGTGCTTGGACTTTCGATCCCATGTTACAAGTACGTTGCATGCGGAGCCGGGATTAGACCATAGATGGGATGAAAAGATGGGCCAATAGCTCGCTCGAGGAGCGATATGAAATCATTTAAGCTACTTATAAAAGAAAAAAATTAAGAATTTGTCGTTCGTAAACTCCTTCATTTAGGACTACCATATTTAAGTTTCTTCTTGATAATTTACCATTTCTAAGCATTAAATACATGTGATTTGACACGTCTGGCGTATTTCAGTATTTTTATTATTTTGCACCAAAATCCACTGTAAAAAGACACATTTACCCCTCCCTATTCAAGAACAAACATAAATGTGGCAATTCCTAAATCAAGATTCTTAGGAGTGGCAAATCCTCAATTTTCCATCATAAATAATAGAAGTTTTCTTAGGATAAAACTCTTTATATTAGCTCTACATACCCTATGTATCTACTCTGGATTTCTTGGAGAATTTATAGAGATGTCTTGCTATTTTTCTAGTTTAAAAAATATTTTCAGCATTAACAGAATATTTATCATCCATAAATGGAAATCAAAATTAAGTTGAGATTATTTTGATTAATCTCTACATACCATATTTAGCTACTCTACAATTTTTACAGATATTTAATAGGTATCTTGTTACACTACTACAGAAAACCTCATCACAGACGGTTCGGAACCGTCTGTGTAAAAGTACGTCTGTGATAACAGGTGGTTATCACAGACGGTTTTTGAGCCGTCTGTGATAAAAGCTATCACAGACGGTTGTAACAAGAGTCGTGCAGAAACAGCTATCACGAGCGGTTGAACAAGAACCGCTCTGTGATAGTTGTTTTCTGAGCAACTCTTGTTCCGAACCGTCTGTGATTTCTTTTTTTATTGTAAAAAAAAATATTGCCATTTCATGGATACACTCATACACATACACTGCCATTTTCGAAGACTCCCAAACATGGATTCATTGATACACATACATGGATTCCCAACTCCTAAGCTTCCCAATAAATTTCTCAAGCCATGGATTCATGGATACACGCATACACTCGATCATATACAAATACCAACAGAAGTAGAATCTGGAGGAGAATCTAACAGAAATCTGGATATGAATCTAACACAAGTACCACAAGCTCATACATACAAATCTGGATCTGAATCTAATAGAACCTCATATACAAAAGTACCAACAGAACCTCATATACCAGAGCTCGGCGTCGGCGTCAGAGGAGGACTAGAGGAGGTCAGCGGCGTTGGTGTCGGCGTCGACTCTCAGCTGTTGGGGAGGAAGACCACGTCGAAGGTTGGGGACTGCAGGAGCAAGGAGGACCGAGCTGGAGGTGTAGCGGGGCGAGGCTGCGGAGGATCGAGGAGCGACTACCACTGGAGCTCGAAGGAGGACTGCCAGAGTAAGGGAGGATCGAGCCTAGAGGAGGACCGGGACTGCGGGAGTGCGAGACTGAGCGCCCAGAGGAGGTCGGCCATAATATATAAGGACATGTTTTGCCTCCCGCGCACGCGTTCAAAATTTTCAAATTCCCGCGTTGTGAATCACAGACAGTTTCATACAAAAAACGTCTGTGACGACAAATCATAGACGGTTCGTATGACTAACCGTCTGTGATAAGTAACTCATCACAGATGGGTGGTCTTTGCAAAAAGGGAAGGTCCCGCAGAGGAGGGGGGTTTGTAACACCTTGGTTTTTGGAGCCTTTTTGAAAATTTCAAAATAAAACGAACCATTTGGTTTTATCGAAGTCTAAAGCTTAAGTTAAGAATTTAGAATGACTTGTAATCTGTCGTACGTATATTTTGATGTCAACGTGGAATTTTAATCGCTCCTGTCCTTGTGGACCGTATATTTTGGTGCATTAAAAATTCATTCAATTTGGAAAATAGTCCAGCTGCACCACCTTTCTAGAAACCTAAAAAACTAAAATTTTATGGCAAATAATCCAACACCTTTGCAAAAAACTGGCATACTCATGCCTAATCCTGCAGTCGTCACTGCAGAAGACGACGTAGTCGTCCCACCCTTCCACACCGCAGCCAGTGCTCGTGCACCGGTGGCCATCCTCCGACAGCGCCCACACCCGCCCGATGGCCCACCTTCTTCCCCACGCCGCCGCCTGGACCATGTCCGCGGCGAGCCTCTGGCACCGCATGCACTCCCGGTTGGTCTTGGTCATCTCGCACCTGCCGCCAGTCGCCTCGCCCTCGACCTGGTTGATGTAGTGCTTCCCAACATCGCGTGTCTCGCCGGCCGTGTAGAGGAGGAGGCCGAGCACGTAGGCTGCGGCCTTGTGGCCGGCCACAGCCGCCCGTTCAAGGAACATGAGGCCGCGCTGCATGTCTTGGGGCGCGAAGACAAGCCCGAGGCCGACGATAAAACAAGCCCCCGGGTTGTCAGCACCGGCCAGGTGGTTGATGACGGCGAGGTAGCGCTCGTTGTCCTGCCACTTCATTGCCTCCTCTCGCTCCAGCGCCACGCGCCTCCCCACGGCGCGTTCCTTGGACACCTTGTACAAGGCCTTGCAACTCCAATATACGTACAGACAAAATTCAAGATGTTAGAATAAATAGTAGTACGTACATACGTATTTTGTAGGTATAAATATGTACGTACGTTAATCGTAGGCTGCATAGGTCCTCCATGGGCTGAGGAGAGCTCGTGGCCACACGGCCGACGATGTCGACGACGACAAAATGAGAAAGAGCGGCGATCACCGACCTCCTCGCATTGGTGCTGGCTGTCATGCTCTTCATGCTCACCTTGGTGATTGCTGCGCGTACGTACTCAAAACCGTGAGACGAAGAGCGATGGGAGTTTAATCTTCGGTGAATTATTCCGTCTTATAAAGAACTAGGAGTAACTGGCACGTGAGACGAAGAGACGCATGTATCGTTGGCGTGCGAGACGAAGAGACGGTTGTGCGATGGTGAGATGAAGAGACACATCGCGCGGGAGACGAAGAGGTAGGAAAGAAATATCACAGACTGTTCTATCTTGGAACCATCTGTGATAATAATAGCACAAACGGTTCTTTAATAGAGCCGTCTGTGATATTAGTATATTACAGACGGTTATACAATTGAACCGTCTGTGATACTTCACAGACAGTTTTATTTCCAAACCGTCTGTGATAAGGCATCCTCATCACAGACGGTTCATATTACGAACCGTCTGTGATACTTCACAAACGGTCTGTAATATGAACCGTCTGTGATGAGGAACTATCACAGACGGTTCTAATGACCAACCGTCTGTGAAGTATCACAAACGGTTGGTAATAAGAACCGTCTGTGATGAGGCACATATCACAGACGGTTCCAAAGGGAACCGTCTATATAAGTTCAACACAGACGGGTCCTTTGGAACCGTCTGTGATGAGGTGTCTGGTATGGTCTGTTTTGTAGTAGTGTTATTTTTAGAGGTGTCTTCCTATTTTCCTAGTTTACAAAAATATTTTCGACATTAACAAAATATTTATTGTGTAAAAATGAAAACATACAAAGTTTTCTAAGTATTTTTGCGGATTTATTCTAAATCATTCGAGTACTGTAACATAAATAATATCTATACGATGAACTAAACTATACACAACTAAAATGATGTACTATATCAAATAATAATACAGCTAAAATTATCTAATATATCGAATTCTATGTTGTTATTTTTATTTGCTAACCTACAAGATTTTGAATTTATATACAAAGTTGCAAGAAGATTTACCTACAAAATGGGTGACCATGTGAGGACCCCAGATTATTTAGCTTGTAATATTTAGCCTCCCATTGGCTCTAGCATCACAAGCAAAATACACCGTGCCTCGATGGACATGTGCTTCCCAGAATTGCAACACACATACATCTTTACAAAAGCGTGCATCAATTTCATACATCACATAATAACAAGTCTAGCAAAAGACATACATATATAGAGTTATTACAAAAGAGCCGACCGGCCAAATGACATCAAAGCAACAAGTAACAGCGGAAGCAAAAGTGTCATAAGATGGCTATAAACAAAAGACGACCGGTTAGCCACACACCCACAAGGCAACCGACCGGGCCGCCAAGCTAGTTGCACGATCCGCAGCAAAACTCACAGAAGTAGTCCCCTTAGGGATCCACTTCTTCCTCTGCACACAACAAGCAATGCAGGTGAGTACAATAATGTACTAGCAAGACTTACGAGTAACAAGCCTATACATAGCTACATGAAAGCTGTAACAAATGAGATGGTTATATGGTTAATTGGACGTGTAAAGCAATTTTCATTTGTAATAATGTAATAGATTGAATGCAATTTATTCAAATCTGTTTTTAATCATTGAAATAACAGCGAGGTAACATTAAATAGCATAAGTAACAACCTAGATGTGACTATCTCTCCATTGTTCTCCTTGCCTTCTTGCGAAGAGGGATCTTGGCTGCCATCATGGAGATCAAGGTTGAAGATGACAGGTGCGTATGCCGAGATGGCTTTGGATGGACCGGTTAGCATGACTCTGATACCATGTTATGAATAGCGATTGTATTCATCATGAGACCAATGAGCCAATATATATACAAGTACATGTGTGTCATATATACAAGTAACACCTTATACAACGGGAAAATACACAGCTAAAGATATACATCAAACACTGTTAACAATCCAATGTTGCGACTGGTCAATTTTGGATATGCATCCCATGTCATATGTGGTGCCACCTAGTCACCTAGATCCGCCCAGGTCAGCAGACTGCACATGGGAGTGGCAAACCATGGTATCCTATCCTCTATTCCTGTTATGCACTTCTGCTTTGCACACCCCCCCCCCCACCCCCCAAAAAAATCATTTATGCCCTTTGCGAAAGTCGACTTTGCGCATCTATACGCTAATTCGACAATGCAGAGGACAAACACAGCAGCTGGATAGTTTGTCTGGTCATCAGAAGAAAAGAGGAAAAATTAACAGGAGTTTGCTTGGTAGGAGTAGCTTCTTGTTGGATCTTGATGATGGAGTTTGTGTTGTGCTCTCATCAGTTGTACTACCTGTGCGGCCGTGCGAAGGGAGGGTCATGGCGTGATGGTAATGCCAATGCCTACTTGCCGGGAGATCTGTATACTTTTTTTGCCTTGGCGATCACATGTAGACCTGATAATAGGGACAAACCCGATCCAAATCCACAATGACTTCATAGAATTTCTACCCAATCTAACCCACTTAAAATCCGTTAGAACCCAACCCAACCCAAACCACTTCCCTCGTATGGGTATCAACCCATTTCCACCCATTTTCTGAACCCATTGCTGCATCCAGATACGTCGTACAATAACAAAACCACGTTCAAAAATAATAATTATTCACTGACTATTCTCGGCTTGCTTCCGCAGTTCAGCCTCAGCTTATGCATAAGTGTTTTTCTGGCTTCACACATAAAGCACTTTTTATTAGTTCTTTATCTCACGCCATCAAGAATCGAGAGACTGTGCCACTGATGAATAATGAGCACTACCAAGGGGTATCTGACCATGAGATTGTCACTTCGATCTCAGTACCACTCATGCCGACAAGACGATTCACTTGTTGACCGTCGAGTGCAGGGTTAAACTGAAGAGAACCTCTAATAATCTCATCACCAGAGTAACAATGCAGATCCAGCTCAATTGTCAGTGGCACATGCAACGGCACCGCAAGCGCATATCTGGCCAACGGAAGCAGTTCTTCCGATCCCGCACGTATGTTCTTGTCATGTTCATTGTAGAAGAGCACGCAGCCAACATCGAACAGCTTGCTGCGAGCGACAATTCTCCCAAAAATGCCGGTAGGATCTTCACCATCCCAACGAGCAAGCTTCACGGTGACCTTGCCTTGAACTCCGTTGCTCAGAACGGCGTAGATCACATCTGCAGGACCATAACCAGTATTGACTGTCTCTAATATGGGCCTGTCGTAGTTGGAGAAGGGGCCATCACAATTCTCGCAACGTATCCTCCCACGGTTCTCCTTGCCTTCTTGCGAAGAGGGATCTTGGCTGCCATCATGGAGATCAAGGTCGAAGAAGACAGGTCCGTATGCCGAGATGGCTACAGATGGACCGGTTAGCACGATGTTACCCTGTTGTAATAGAACAAACAAAGGTGGTTCACATTTTTCGTTGGTTTTATCAACACTAAGTCTCAATAGATGCAGACTACATTTACTAAGCATATAAAGACTACTCGTTTATGTTAACCAGTCCAGCTATAGTCCAAATAGCTTGTTTAGAATTCGAGATGTGAGATGTTTGTTGGCCCGGAAGAACACACTCAACGCGAACACACATGTGAACACACGCACACGCACACGTTTGACAAACTCCAATCAGCAAAACAGAGACAGAGATCTCACGCACACGTTTGGAAGCACTCACGAGCACATGCGCTTGAGGCAAGAGACTAGAAGTCAATCTTAGCACACATATGCAACACACGCACATGCAAGAAAAGCTAATGGAAAGACTCACGTACTCAAGAGCCAAAAGATACACGCGCAGGAAGCGAATAGAGATTTTGGTGCTGCCGCATGCAGCATTTTCTGGTTTTCTTTCTCTATTGCTTCAATAAAAACACATATAAATACACATCCTTTTATAGACTATCTAATCAACTTGCTACCTAAGCCAAAAAAAACTAAATATGGAAAGTCTAAACATGGAAAGCCTAACAAAGGAAACAAATTAATTTGATCCGATACTGATTGCATCAGGATCCTAACACCCTATTATTTGACAAGTCTAGATTAGTTTCCAACAATGTTTGCATTTTGAGAATTTTGTTTGTTCAACTTCGCGCTGAAGCTTTGTGATCTCTCCTTGGCAAAGCACTTTATAAGAAAACATTAAAGTTTTTTTTTTCACTATCAACATGAGTTAGTTCATACAACCTTGTTGTACATGTTGCTAGACTGAATCTGGGAATAGACTAAGAGTTGGGGAGGTTCCAGTACACTACATCTACTGGAACAGGCAAGTCAAAACTCAGAGTTGAAATGGAGTCAGTGGAGTGGGTAATAAGTAAATCGCACCTGGCTGTCGCAAGGTTGCGGGAAGGTGGTCTCGTCCGGCCGGCTCCGGCTGTAGATGAAGTCCACGTGGTGATGGCCGCCGCCGAAGAAGATCTTGCCGCAGGGCGACAGCTTACTTCCTCCGGCGGCAGCGGGAACGCGGACGGCGAACACCTCCGCCATCTCCATCCCGTAAGCCGGTAGGTCTTCGTACGCGCTCAGCTGCTCATCTGTCGGGCCATCGTCGTAGCCAGTGGCGGCCGCCATCGTGGTAGCTAGAGATCGAATTTGGAGGACTTCGCAGAGAGATAATTGAAAGAGGAGGGTGAGTATGGTTGTGACAATCCTATGATACAAATACGAATCCATATTGGGGGTTGGCTCAGATCTAGAAAAGTGGAGGCTAACTGAACGGGAGGCCGAGCCAGAGAACTGGAAATTTTGCACTGGCAGCTAACCTTTGCGTGGGGAGAATACGAATTCATGTTAGCTGGGCTTGGGATTGGGCCTTGGGGGAGGGTGCTGGCCTGCTGGAGTGCCGGGCAGTAGCATCCTTGGTGCTTGTCGACATGATTTTTTCAGGAAATTTTCGTAATGACTAGCTTGGTATAGTAGGTCGTGAAGACGTTTATGTGGATCGATATAGATGTGTACTATCAGACATAGAGACGTCACGCATGATGCATCTCATACGCGATATAATTAATACTATGTAGTACTACTTACTGTACACGAACAGCAGGATGGATACTAGTTGCATGAGATCGATGATATACTATACCCATTGACAAGGAACAGTGCGTGCAGAGACTTGATGGATCGATCGAGCTGATCTATACACAAACACAGGCTCTGGCAGATCCGTCACCAGCTAGCAAACGAGCGATCAAGTGTATATTAGCTTAATTAGCTTTCCATTCATACATCAAGTGTATATCATTAACTACTTATTACTAGCTATATATACCAGGGATAATCTCTAGCGAGCACTTCACCACGCAAGTCTGATTACAACTTTCATGGTCAGTGGATACTGTACTTTTGCAGTCAATTTCTTCGAAATGAAAAGTAAAACATATAGATATTTCTAACTTTATTATTAACTGATATATGTCTTTGTTGAAAACTTCTACTAATATGACACATATTTAGAAATAATATAGATGAATCTCATTGAAAATTTGCTACTAACTCTGAGAAACACTACCAACAAAAAATATACAATTTCATAGAATTAATTATAAGGCACAAAATCAACCATAGGCTCAGAGAATCTTGATAGAGATAGAAACAAAAAAAATAAGTTTCTAAGCTAGGGAAATAATATGCTAATGTTGGTGAACCCCTACATAAACGTATACAAAACCTAATAAGGTAAGTTTCATACTAAAAATTAAAATAACAGTTCGAAAAAATAGAAATTGCGGACAAGGCAACGCCATAATATTTATAGAAAATCCCTGCAACTATTGGCCTTTAAGTACTTTCCGTATCTTTTTATATTTGCTCTTGTCTTTTACATTTGCATAAGATGTCCACTCCTATGCAAATGTTCATCCTCTCATTGAAAAGCTGCTACTACAGAGGTGTAACATCCCAATTTTGGGCTTGTGTTTCAAATGTAAGAAAATGAGTAGAAATTAAAACTTTTTCTTACATATTGTATTCCCTGTATGCTTTGAACAATTGTTGTAAGAAGTTATGGAAATACAAGTCACAAGTCACTTTGATCCAAAACCTTGTCTTCTAAAAACATTCTTGTCAAAAATTGTGATCATCCTTTGGAAATATTTTTCCTAAGTTCCTGGGATGGTATGTGACCCCTCTGAAAAATTTCACAATTTTTCGAAATTGTTTGAATATTTTTAGGGGGCAGTCAAACCTATTTGATTTTCAGTCAAATCCTATTCGAGAACCTTGCAGAAATTTTTGGAGGAATTTACACTACATAAAAACCTCTGAAAATTTTACACAAGGTTAGTGTCTGAGTTAGCAAGCTCCAGTAAAAATTTCCTAATTTTTGGAGTTGTTTTGCTATCTCAAATAAATCCCCAAAGTCCCAGCTCAAGTTAAAACCCAAAATCTGTTTCACTGTTCCTTGGGTGCGAGTCGGACTCGGGCTCGAGCCACCTGACTCGGTCCAGTCAACTAACTGCACCGGGCCTCCTTTAAAAGCACGCGCCCAATCTCCACCATTGGATCCTTATCGCACGGCCCAGCTTCGCGCTAACATTCAGACCGTGCGGATGCTTTATTCCATTTGAATCGTTGGATCTCGATCCAATCGTCCAGATTCTCTAAAGTGTTCGGACCCTCCGGAGGGCATGTTTAATCGGAGCCGTTCATTTCTAATCCTAGGGTTCCATATCCCTTCTTTTGATTCTAAGCCTCAGAAGCGTGGCGCGATATCAGCCGCCCGATCAAAATCGAAGGGCTCAAAATCGCCCGAGCATTTTCTCTGGTCATCTTCAACCTCCCGCCGTGTGTGAACAGAGTGAGGCATGGCGCTGTCAAATCTTGTTTCCTTGTCAACGTCTCTTTTCGCCGGCAAATCGTGGGCGCAGGTGCTTTCGGCCTCACCATGCCCTACTCCTACATCTCAATCATGTTGCTTTTCGGTCCATGTTTGTGTCATGGACTTAGCTCACCCGAGAGGCTCTTTTTTTCCAAACCCTAGTTTTCCAAACAATATAAAGGTCCCAAAACTTCTTCCTGGTGTTCTTTTACACCATCCCAAGCTCCTTCTTCATTTCTGGAGCTCAATTCACCGAACATACCAAATCACCATTGTCCTCCGTAAACTACTTGTCATCATTTTTGTCCTTCCAGCCTAGCAGCGCCTCAGAAATATTGCCCAAGTTTTTTATGTACTTTACGTGCTGATTGATGATGGAGACGGAGCTTCCAGTCTGGTTCTCCCAGCCGCGGCTAATATCGTCAAACACAGGGATGAACCTCGCGGCCTCGCAGAAGGTCACAACGAGGGTCACCACTGCCTTTTTCAGTTACAATGCCATCAGGTCACCGCCGAGGTTGTCGTGTCTTCTGCGTGTAGTTCCAGAGCGCGGTGGCAGCATCCGATGTGTTGAACTTGCGAGCTTCAGCTTCGGCAGGTCGACGTCCAAAGCAGGGGTAACTACCCTTGTAGTGTAGTATCTACGTCTCTACTCTCCCTTCTTTCGGGAGGAGCATCGTGGAGCTTTTGAACTCGAACCACCCACCGTCCTTGTTGGTACACGTTGTCGCTACAGATGGCCACCTTCGGTTTTGCTTCGCTCTTGCCTTCTAGCTCTACATAGATCCACCTCGGCCGCGACTTGTCTTCCCCCGTCTGGTTGGCCAGCACAAGGTGACCTTCGATTTTCTCAGGGTTAGGGCCCGCCAACTCATTACGTAGATCCCCTATGAACGTTTTATAGGAGTCCGACATGATTTTAAACGGCACATGGACAACGGTTGTAGCCCTAAAAGTGAACCTACATGCAGTTCAACATTAAATTGATGGATGCTTCAAATCAAGCACATATAAACAAGTAAGAAACTTGCATGTTATGTTACCTATGTCGAACCCGGGAGCGAAGGATCCCGAATTCTCTGTGTTTATACACTAGTCCAGGATTTCTAGTGTACACAGTCAAACAAAAGTGATAGCAAAATCATATCACACACTTTATTAATAATAATTCAGAGTTTATTACAAAAGGGGCCTGAGGCCAAATAGAAAAGAAATAACACAGCGGAAGACAAAATAGTAGTAGGCCACACGACTTGCCACAGGCAATCGTCTGGGGGCGTAGCCTAGTCATCAAGATCCTCACCGTCCTGATAGAGGTCTTCTCCTGAATAAAGATTATTCATGAAGAGTAAGCACAACTTCCGTGCTTGCAAGTTACACCCAATATTGAAAGGTAATACATGCATAAGGTAGTAAAAGGGAATGGCAGGGTTATTTTGCATAAACATCATTTTTAAGTTAAATACCAATAATAATTTTCTGAGGCCAGTTTTATTCTATAACTAAAAGCAGAGATTAAAATGATAATGAATAGTGGATAACCTCCATTAAATGAATGGTGAAGGATACCCTCCTATCACTTGGCTAACCGCCCAATTTTTCATAGGATTATCCATCCTAAAATCATCTGTTGAAATCATTTTATAAACCAAAAACAAATCTAACTTAGAGTGGCTTTGCTAGCATGTCCATGACTGCGGACGCGGCTATTCGAATAGTTTCTACTCTGCAGAGTTTGTACAGCTTTACCCACACGAGATAATTTGCTTTTAATGTCGGCCAATACACGCTTCCGAAGGCGTGTGACTAAGCAATTATCATGAGGCCGTTACAAAGCAGTGTCTTAATGCATTTATGCCCGCTAAGGTTTCGCCACAATCGGACTAACCATCCTCCGGGAGCCCCCTCTTGCACCAAGTGGGACTAATGTCTAACCGACCCCCACACAAACAACATAGCACAAATAACACTAAGACGCCACAAATTATTTAGCCAAATCCTGCCCATACAGGACATGTGATGGTACGGTAAGGCGTAGCAAAATGCGCTCAAAGACCGGTCCTTAACTGACTCGGGCGACTTCCAATTAAAACCCTAGGCCTTAATCCTAACTAGATTAAGTCCGTGCATAAATCTGCACCCACCATTCATCCATCTCGCCCAAGTCCAAACCCATTTTATTTTATTTAGAGTAAAAACCTCTTAATAAACCTTTCGTGGTAAAACATAATCAAATTTAAATCAAGTTGTGAAAGATTTGGCTAAACCTTCCCCAAATTTATAGTTGTGATCTAAGCATGGCTAAGCATATGACAAATTTTGGTAGTATTTTACCTAAGGGTGACATGGTATTCATATTCAATAATCAAATTGGCCATACAATGAAGATTGGAATAACTATATACAAAAACAGGACATTTAAACAATTGTATAAACATACGCATGCAATAGTAATTTAAAACAGAAATTAAATACTTTAAAATACTGCGAACAATATGATCAATAGTGTAACTTGCCTTCGTTGAAGTCTTGAAATTCTAAATCGTCAGAAGGATCTAACTCTCTGGAGTCGTCGAGGTCTAAACGCGAAAATACGACAAATAAACTTCAAATTCAAATAAATTCAAAAACTCAGCTCAAATTAACTCCAAATTGAAATATTTTGGTTTAAATAGCTAGATTATAATTTTATAAAGATTTTGCAACTTGAACAACCCAATTTGGAGTTCAAATGCAAAAGATATGAATTTTAGAAGTTTTAAACCTAAATCCGGAATTTAAATGAATTTCCCGAATTATTTTTTCTAAAGGAAATCTATTTATTGCGCAATGCTGACGTCAGCTTTGGAAAATCAATTCCAGCCGAATTATTTTTCAAAGGAAAAAGGTTTTATCTCACTGACAGGTGGGCCCCTACGCAATGGACTAGGTCCACGGCGTGGTCAACGCCCACAGTGGGCTCGGTCCACCGCACAGTGCGCGCGGGTGTGTGAGCTAGCGGGTGCGAGTTGACATGGCGCCACGTAGGCAGCCACGTATGCGTGTGTGCCCCGGTGGCACGGACTTGTTGCCGACGTGGCCAAGCCACGCCAGCTCCGGCGAGGGAAGGTGCTCGGTGACGGGCTCGCCGGCGTTCCACGCCGCGGTGAGCCACGCGGATGTGCGCAAACGATAACGGAGGTCTATGCGAACTCGGGAGTTACCAAGGTAGCGGCGGAGCGAGACGAGGTGGCCGGCGGTGAGCGAAGTGGCGGCGGCGGTGTGCGACCGTCGACGAAGTAGACGATCCCGGGGTCCTCCGGCGAAGTGGGTGGCGGCAGCAGCTTCGCAAGGATGAGGCGATGACGATGGCGCCGACGGTGGGGATGGAGCGTCGTTGACGGCGAGGCAATCGGCGGCGAGAGCTTCGGTGGCCAACGAACTAAAGCTCGAGTTCCGGCGGCTAGGAGCGGCGAGGGGCTACGAGAGTAGAGGGGATGGAATGAGTGAGCGGTGGCGCACCCGGGGTGGCCTTTTATAGCGTGCGGGCGTGGCCGAGGCGGCGTAATGCCCAAGAAGGTCCCGGCGAGTCCGCGGCAAGAAATCGAGGATTTAGGCGGAGAGAAAGGAAGGTGCGAGCCGTGTCGGAGGCGGAGGGGATCCCGGACATAAATGCGCGCGATGATTGGGGAGACGCGGCCAGATTCGCCCGGTTTTGGAAGGTTTCTAGAAGGCAGCAATGGCGGACGCTACGCGAGGAAAAGGAAGGTGACGCGGCGAAGAAAGGAAAGGAAGACGATGACGGGGGCACGTCCGATTTTGATCGGACGGTCGAAAATAGAATGCGTGAACCGGTAAGTGGGGATTGGACGCAGCCGTTGGATCTTAATCCAACGGTCGCGATAGATCGAGGCGGTGCGGTGACTAGTATAGTCACTGGTGCACGTGGGCCGTTAGATCTAGATTGGACGGTGCATAATCAACGGGGCTTTCGGTCGTCCGAATGCTACATTAAAATCTGGCCGTTGGATTTCCATCCAACGGCTGAGATGCGGCGGGGTTAAACGCGTGGAGGGAGCGGGCCGACTTGGCTGCGCGCGGGGGAAAAAGGGATTGGGCCGGAGTAGGTTTCGGCCCAAACGCTGTTGAAGGATTTTCTTTTGATTTCTTAATTAATTTAATTTCTGGTAATTCAATTAGGCTTTAGAATATAGCAAATTAAGTCCAAAAATTTTGAGAAAATTCACAGAAATTCTCTGGAGCATTTAGGACTTAAATAAAATATTTCCCACTATTTTGTGGTAATAGATTTTGCACATAAATTTGTTTAGCTTCAAATTGATTAAATAAAAGGTTTTGAAAATTTCAGAAAAATCCACAAAAATCATTAAACTTTATTTTCAACTGAAATTTGAAATTTGGGCTGCTACAAACCTACCCCCCTTAAAGGGAATCTCGACCCCGAGATTCAGACTTGGTTAGCAAAAAGATCAGGGTAGTTGGCCTTGAGTTCTTCTTCTTTCTCCCATGTGGCTTCACTTTCTGGATGGTGACTCTATTGCACCTTGTATGATCTGATGATTCTGCTTCTGGTAACATGTTCTGCGACATCCATAATTTTAATTGGTCGCTCCACATAGGTGAGATCTTCTTGAAGGTCACAGCTTTCCAGGAGGGTGTGGTCTTCCAGCACTCGAAGACATTTCTTTAACTGCGACACGTGGAAGACATTATGTACCGCTGACAAGGTTTCTGGCAGCTCTAATTGATATAAGCTACTTCTCCACGCCTTGCCAGTATCTTGTAGGGCCCGATATATCTGGGTGCGAGTTTACCTTTTGTCTGGAATCTCCTCACACCTCTGAGTGGGGTAACCCTGAGATAGACAAAATCTCCTACCTCAAAGTTCAATTCCCTCCGATGGTTATCGGCATAACTCTTTTGTCGGGATTGGGCTACCTTCAGACGTTCTTGTATAGCCTTCACTTTACTTTCAGCCTCTTGGATCAACTCAGGTCCAAGGAGCTGATGTTCTCCTACCTGATCCCAAAGGAGCGGGGTTCGGCATTTTCTACCATACAAGGCTTCAAATGGAGCCATTTGCAGACTGGCTTGGTAGCTATTATTGTACGAGAACTCTGCATACGGTAGATCTTTGTCCCAACCTTTTCCGAAATCTAAGGCACAGGCTCGAAGCATATCTTCAAGGACTTGGTTGGTGTGTTCTGTCTGACCATCCGTCTGGGGATGATATGCCGTGCTGAAGTTGAGTCTGGTTCCCAAGGCTTCATGCAGACTTTTCCAGAACCGAGAGGTGAACTGAGAACCTCTGTCAGATACAATCCTCTTGCGTACTCCATGTAGGCAGACAATCCTGGCCATGTACAATTCTGCTAGCTTGCTGCTTTGGTAGGTGGTCTTGACAGGAATAAAGTGAGCTACTTTAGTTAACCGACCAATTACCACCCAGATGGAGTCATATCCCGATTGGGTCCTAGGAAGTCAGATAATGAAATCCATACCAACTTCTTCCCACTTCCACTCGGGGATTGGTAATGGTTGCAACAGATCAGCGGGTCTTTGGTGCTCTGCCTTGACTCTTTGACAGACATCACAGCGAGTGACGAATTCAGCAATTTCGCGCTTCATGCTGACCCACCAATATTTTTATTTTAGGTCCTGATACATTCTGGTGCTACCAGGATGAATGGAGTATGGCGACTCATGAGGTTCTTTCAGAATTGACTCTTTTATCTCCTGTTGGTTAGGCACAAAGATGCGGTCTCCGAACCACACTATTCCTTGCTCATCCTCGGAGAAACCTGGGGCTTTGCCTCTTTGCATATTCTTTTTAATATCTTGGATGTCTTCATCTTCTAACTGTTTTGTTCTGATCTGACACTGAAGAGTCGGTTGAACTTCCAAAGCGTTTATGCAACCTTGGTTGACAATCTCCAGATTCAGGTGCTTCAGTTCCTCATACAGCCCTCGCTGATTTTGTTGCACCATGATGGTGTTGCAATAAGGCCCTGTTTGGTACAGCTTCTACTCCCAGCTTCTCAATAGATTCTCGTAGAGCTGTACGAAACACCCCGATTCTCAAAACCACTAGATCCTGATTCTTGCGAGGAGCTGTCTCAAAAATGAACTAGCAGCGAGGAGCAGCCTTCCCGCTGATTCTCGTGAGAATCCACTTTACAGAAACAAAAATACCTCTTGAAGTTCATAGTTATTACCCACAAATGCCATTGAACTATCCCGTCCACCGTGCGACACCCGGGGCCCAATAGCCTTAAATCACTCTGGTTCAATCAGACTTCGAGTCAGCGACATGCGGTCCCACGTGTCGGCACTCCTTTGACTCGCGATCTTTATCCACCGTTCATTTTTAGATCTGCGGCCTTGATCGTGAGTGCATTCGGACCCTCCGGATGCCTTGATCATTCTTGGTCGTCGATCTTGCGATCAATAGCGAGATCGTGTGTGCAATCGGACAATCCGGTTGTTGATGCGCTCGGACCGTCCATCCGCCGATCTGCGGTCGGATTGGCCAAAGAACGCCGTCCGGTTGCATACACTCGTGTGAGCCGTTGGATCTTGATCCAACGATGGGTTTCAAATGGGTTTCGCGCGCGTGCGCTGTTTTCGGCGCGCGTGAGCCGTAGGATGTTAGATCAAGGGTTGGGAATTGTCCACGTCGTTTTCTTTTATTTGGGTTGTTCTGTATTTCGGTAAGTATTTATTTAGCAACTGAAAATGATGTAAAAACTTTAGAAACTCATAACTAATTCATTTTAACTGCTTTTTAGATAATTCCAACTGTAATAAATTGTGTTATCACTTTAGTTTATTATAAAAATGGATTTAAGCAAATCTCAGTAGCAGAAAATTGCGTAACTGGAAATAACTTGATTTCTGTCATTTTGAATATTCCTGAAAATGAATAAAACTTTAGAAAATGCATATCTTGCTCTATGTATGTCCAAACACCCATAATCTACCTACTATAAAATTTCAAACCTTAGATTCTCAAAACCACTAGATCCCTTTGTCACTTAGTAGTTTACGTGTCATTATGCTTAGCCATGCTTAGCTATCGATTCTTATTTGATTATATGCAACATGGACACGTTGTAGGGAGGAGAACACCCGCAGGGGCGGTGTATCTTGAGGAGTCAAGAGTTAGACTCTCAAAATGAACTAGCAATGGTGGAGGAGCTTAAAAACAGATTTTACAAAGCTATTTGCTCAACTTATTACAATATTGCAAATGAAACTTGCTTTATGCGTCCAAAGAACCATATAACCACATTCCTTTGAATACAACTTTCATGTAGCTATGTATGGGCTTGCTACTGTAAGTCTTGAGTACATTTTTGTACTCACCTGCATTGCTTGTGTTGTGCAGAGGATGATAGTGAGTCAGATGGACCTCACTTTTGTGAGTTGTCTTTGTGGCGATTTATGGGGCGATTAGCTTAGCGGCCGTCGGTTGCCCCCGTGGTGTTATGTGGCTAACGGTCGTCTTTTGGTTTAAGCCATCTTATGGCAACTTTGCTTCCACTGTTATCTATTTGCTACTTATGTCATTTGGCGGTCGGTCTTATATTATGTATGTCTTTTGGTAGACTTGTTATACCCTGTTGTATGGAAATGATGCATGCTTGGAATTGATGTATGTGTGCTTGCTTGTTGGGAGGCACATGTTCATCGAGGCAGATTATTCTATTTGTGATACTAGAACCGGTGGAAGGTTAAGTATTACAAGTTTAATAAACCGGGTCTCACAGAGCTTGTATCGAGCCATCTTGGACAGAGAAACCCCTAGCTTGGTCGTCCCTAGTATATTTTGAAAACTTACTTTCCAAATGTCGATTGCTTTCTGAAAATCTTAAGTAGGTTCTCAGATTTTCTCCTCATCTATCTTAGCTTGCTCATCTCACCTCATTCTAAGCGAGTTTGAAAGTGAGTTTTCCGCTCATCTTCTTTCAAAAGATAGTTGTTTGTCGAATAGATTGGTTTTGGGTGAACCATGAGAGTTATAAAATAAAAGTATGGCTGTCTTGAGAAGATTAGGAGCTGCTTTAGGACTCTGATTTCTGCCAAAAGTTGGAGGAAGGTGCGACAACAAGCGTAATTTTCTGACAGCTAGCCATTAGGTAGTAAAAGTGCTGAAAATGAGAGGTTAAATCCACTAAAACTTGTGGGAATAAAAGGGTAAGAAGTGATATGAGGTAGCTTAGTGTCTAACCTTCCTCTAGTAAATTTACCACCCTATTTCCTGCTATTTAACAACAATGAGAGTTCTGAAATTTTCCTTCTGAAAAATTGATTACTCGTTCTTCCATCTGAGTTAGTCATAATAGGAAGATGGTTGTTATCTTTGTGTTCTTGCTGTAATTTTATGTGGTTACTTGAGCTTTTAAAGTTTGTTTTGTTAGTGGCTAGTAGTTTTCTTTGTCTCACCTTCCGGAGTTGTGTTAACCTATTTTTGTGGAACAGGATGACAAGAACCACCATAACAGATCCCACCGGTGGTTCGATGAGGAGCTTCCCCTCCTCAGACCATGGTGAGGTTCGCTCGAATCGGCGGAATCGCATGGACCGGACCGTATCTTGGAGGTCATTGCGAGGAACACCTCCGCTCAGCTGCTGCTTGAGATCGGAGGAGGTGGTGGCCGCGTGGTGGGCTTGCGGAGTTTCTCCGCACGCACCACCCACTTTCTCTCGATCGGAGGATCCACTCGACGCGGATGATTGGCTGCGTCTTGTTGGCGAAAGCTCAATATCGCTCGATGCCGGGGCGGAGCGGGCACTCTTTGCATCCCATCGCCTTGAGGTGCGGCACTCTCTTGGTGGGAGAACTTTCTGCCATGCATCGGCGAGACCGCGTTGTCTCGTGGGATGAGTTTCGATCTGCTTTCGTCGGGCCCATTCTGATGGCGATGAAGCTCAAGAAGAAGGAGTTTCTTGCGCTAGCGAGGCGCAAGGCATGTCGGAGTACCTTTACGAGTTTAATCACTTGGCTCGTTATGCTCCGGAGAGGTGGCCTCGATGAGAGGCTAAGCGAGAAGTTCATGGATGGCTTGTCAGGAGCCGCGAGACAAGGCGTCTATTGTGACTTTGTCGACTTCCGACCTTGGTTGACAAGGCCATCGCCGCGAGCACAAGCGAAGGCGCTCGCGAAGTCCATAGCGCAAGTGGGAGGCCCATCGGTCAGCCTGCAGTGGCCTCACTCGTCCGTGTTGGGCCCACGCCAGGCTCGTGCTTTAGCTTCACCACCGCCGAGGCCGTCGGCGCGATTGCTCGTCCCCGCGGCCGTGTTTGACCACGTGCACTGCGACCCAGAAGCGGTTGCGCTCGCAACCACCGCGGACGTTACCCCGCTCGCTGCAACAAGAAGGGCCACTATGCTAGCAGTTGCCCTCAGAGGATTGGAGCAGCCCCTCGTCCTAATGGAGGACGCGGGAATGGTCACACGCCTGACCAGAAGGTGATCCAGAAGACCCAGAGTGTCGGGAGTGGTCGAGTCAACCACATCTCGGCAGAGGAGGCTCAGGAGGCACCTGACGTTGTGTTGGGTACGTTCCTTGTTAGTTCTCGTCCTGCTGTAGTCTTGTTTGACTCTGGGGCATCGCATTCCTTTATTTCGAGATCATTTGCTGCTGAATGTGACCTTCACTTTGTTCCTTTGGGGATCCCTTTGCTTATTCGCTCTCCGGGAGCGGAAATGAGAGCTGTTCAAGAATGTCGGGGCGTTCCTATTAATATTGAAGGAGTGGAATTCTTGGCGGATCTCATCTTACTCGACTCGGCGCGCCTGGATGTGATTCTTGGTATGGATTGGTTGTCCCAACACTTGGGGCAAATCGATTGTGCGGGAAGATGGTTTCCTCACTAGTCCCTCAAAGAGCAAGTTGGATTTTCACCGCAGTTGCAGGGCCACATCTTTGTGCCCTTGAAGCTAAGCCGATATGAAGATTCAGGATGTGCCTGATGCTGTGACTTTGTGGATGTCTTCCACGAAGATCTGCTCGTATGCCTCAGATTCGACACTTGGAGTTTGTGATTGAGTTGTTGCCGTGCATCGCTCCAATTTCTAAGGCGCGTGCGAATGCCTCTAATGAGTTAGAAGAGTGAAGAAGCGCTTGGGTGAGCTTCAAGCAAAAGGCTTCATCCGTCCTAGCTCATCTCCGTGGGGTTGTCGGTTATTTTTGTGAAGAAGAAGGACGGGACCTGCGCATGTGTGTTGATTACCGTCAAGCTTAATGAAGTGACGGTGAAAAACAAATATCCTTTGCCTCGTATTGATGATCTCTTTGACCAGTTAACTGGAGCTTGTGTATTCTCCAAGATTGACTTGAGATTGGGCTATCATCAAGTCCGGATCAGGGCGGAAGATATTCCAAAGACGGCTTTCACTACTCGTTATGGCCTTTACGAGTACACCGTCATGTCTTTCGGTTTGACCAATGCTCCAGCTTTGTTCATGAATCTTATGAACTCGGTGTTCATGGAGTATTTGGATAAGTTTGTTGTGGTTTTCATTGATGACATTCTTATCTACTCCAAGAGTGAAGAAGAGCATCTTGAGCATCCGCAGATTGTATTGGGAAGATCATGCGTGAGCATCATTGTATGCTAAGTTCGGCAAGTGCGAGTTCAGTTGAAGGAAGTGGCATTCTTGGGCCATGTTCTTTCGGCCAGTGGTGTCATGATAGATCCTAGCAAGGTCGCGATGTTTTATCTTGGGGGCCCAAGTCGATCCACGACATGAGAAGTTTCCTTGGTTTAGCGGGCTACTACGCCGCTTTATCGAGAACTTCTCCAAGATTGCAAAACCCATGACCGAATTGCTCAAGAAAGAAAAGAAATTTGTGGTCTCATCGCTTGTGATTTGAGCTTTCAAGAACTCAAAGGCGGTTGACTTGACTCTGTGCTTGTCCTCCCGATATTCACAAGAGCTTTGATATCTATTGTGATGCCTCTGCGGCGAGGACTCGGTTGTGTTCTTATGCAAGAAGGCAAGGTAGTGGCCTATGCATCAAGGCGATTGAGGCCTCATGAACTCAACTACCCTACCCATGATTTGGAGTTAGTGCAGATGGTTCATGCACTCAAGATTTGGCGGCATTATCTTATGGTAACCGTTGTGAGGTGTATTACGATCACAAGAGTGCAAATATTTGTTCACCCGACCAGATCTGAACCTCAGCGAACCTACCCTTCTCGAAGAATTTCAGCGGCTTAATTTGGGATTGATTGAACATGGTTCTCTTGCTACCTTGGTTGTGCAACCGACTTTGGTGGAGCAAATCAAAGGCTGCCCGACGACAGATCTTTGTGTGATCCAAATCACGAGAACATCAAGAATGGGACAGCCAAGTGCTTTTACGAGGATGAGCACGGTGTTGTGTGGTTTGGACGGCGTCTGGGTTCGAAGGTCATGGAATGCGGGATTTGATTCTCCGAAGCCCATGACTCCCTTTGTCTATCCATCACGCTACCAAGATGTATCAAGACCTTCGACGAGATTATGCGGTGGACTCGCATGAAGCGAGATTGCGGGTTCGTTGCTAAGTGCGGCGTGTGTTGTCGTGTCAAGGCCGAACATCAACGTCCAGCGAGCCTTCTTCGGCCTTTGCCGATGCGAGAATGGAAGTGGGATTCCGTTGGTATGGATTTCATCACCGATGCGCACCGTGCAGGAAGGATGCTATCACGGTTGTCATTGATCGATTGACGGAAGGTGGCACATTTTCTCGCGCGCGTACCAATCTCGGTGTTAGTCGGTTCACATTCCCCCTCGCGTCGTCATCTCCAACCTAGAGGCCGCCGCCCTCTTCCACGCCGCTTGCCCTCGCCTCGCCGCTCCGCGCCGACTCCCCTCCTCCACGCCGGCTTTCCCCGCCTCCTCCTCCCCCTCCACGCCGGCCTCCCTCCTCCTCGCGCGGATTCCCCGCCTCGCCTCCCTCCTCTGCGCCGGATTCCCCCGTCTCGCGCGGCCCCCGCCTCCTTCCTCCTCCGCCTCCTCCTTCCCCCTCCGCCTCCGCCTCCCTCCTCCACGCCGGATTCCCCGTCTCGCGCCAGTATTCCTTGCCTCCGCCTCCCCCCTCCGCGCCGGTCTCCCCTGCTCCGCGCCGGCCTCCCCCCTCCGCCTCCGCCCCCTCCTCCGCGCCAGCTTCCCCCGCCTTCGCCTCCCCCTTCCGCGGCCTTCCCCTTGACCTCGCGGCCGAGCGTGGGCCAGTCAGCGGCCTCCTTTGCCCTCTCCGAGCTATGCCGCAGAGGTCGCACAGGGCGCTGGGAGTTTCCTGCTTCGATCTCTCTTCTCCAATCCTCCATCGGCTAGAGTAGATGAGATCGCCGTGCTTCGCCCTTCCGTCCAGCAACGCCGGCTGGGACTACCTCCCTCAACTCCGGCCTCTGGCCTCCGGCGACCAGTCCATGTGCGTCTGAGAAACAAGCACACCACCGTCAGAGTGCTGTCTGGACGAATGCTTCACAACATGAGTTTTCTTGCAGATGGACCATTGAAGTGTGAAGGATCATGTTGAAATTTCTATGGATAGATCGAAATCCTCCTCCTGCTGTTGTTCCATGTAGCATAAATTATTGAACATACGGTTCAAGACACACAAAGTTAAAGTTTATTTGTAAAGTTTCAGATCATTTCGAGCTTGTATTGTAAAAATGTTTGGTGTCCGATACTTGCAATTCTACAAAAATTGTTAAACTCATAGGAATGAGAGTGACTGTATTGATCTCTGAATGCTACTTTAGCTGTTTTCTTTTGAAGAATATGCTAACTTAGTCAGTAATGATCCTTCATGCATGATTGTATCTTTTATGATTCTCGCGATCTTTGAAAACTTAAGACTTCTACTTATTGTACTATCTTCCTCACAAAGATATGAACTTGTGACCAGTAAATGTTGCTTCTTGCATACCTTTCATAGATGCTTTGATCTAGATAAATTCTACTTTGGAACAAACTGTAAGATTGTGGCCTGGAAAATCAGTTTGGGCATTGTAGCATCTGGAACTGGATGCAACTTATTCGCTGCAGTTCAGTGAAAATGCAATTGCACAGTGGCAGACTCAAATGATCTAAATTAGCACCCAACATTGGCATACATCACTCTTTAACATCTGTGAATTGAATTTTTAGCGAAGTACCAGCTGTGTTAGTACTAACAACACTAGTAGATATTTTGTGCTAGTGCTACTCTTATATATATATGAAAAATACTATATACTCTCTTTCTCCATCCACCCTTTAATCCTCGATGAGATCCGTGCGTCTTTGCAAGCCTAACGGGTCTAAAAATTATTTATTATTTTAATACTTGTACGTAATATCATTTAATTATCGTTTGAACACTTATACGATATGAATGAGATATCTCCGGCTTCATCTATCGCAGCGTGAACAGTACAATTTTTTTTTATAGAAAGTTGTAATCCGTCATGAAGTGTAAATACAATGTAACCTGGCATTGTGTACAGATACAACGTATATACATTCACATGGTCTAAACAAATTTAGGAGAAAAGATTCTATAATTTGTGTACAAATACATAGGAGAAAGACACAAATACAATTGAATTATTACAACCAGGGGTAACATAGTCTATTTACCTCTAATCCCCCCTCATTTGGTTTTGGGAGCCAACCTACCAGCCAAACGCTTTTAACAGACAGCTCTAGATTCTCAGAGAAGTGGATTCTAAGAGAATCAGGAGCAAAATCTGAAAAATAAGAATCTGGAGCTCTACCAAATAGGGCCTAAGCCTTTCTCCTCAGGGCATCTGCCACCACGTTCGCTTTGCCCGGATGATAATGGATTCCGAGGTCGTAATCCTTTATCAACTCCAACCATCTCCTCTGTCCGAGATTGAGTTCGGACTGACTGAATATGTATTTCAGACTTTTGTGGTCCGTGAAAATCTCACAGCGGTTACCAATGAGATAATGCCGCCAGATCTTCAGAGCATGTACAATTGCTGCTAACTCCAGATCATGAGTCGGATAATTGCCTTCGTGTGGCCTCAACTGCCGGGATGCATAAGCCACAACTTTGCCTTCCTGCATCAATACACATCCGAGGCCTTGACGGGACGTGTCACAGAATATCTCAAAATCCTTGCGGATGTCCGGTAAAATTAACACCGGTGCTGAGACTAGCCTCTTTTTCAGCTCCTGAAAGCTTTCTTCGCAGGCGTTTGTCCATTCAAACTTCTTCTCTTTCTTCAGAAGTTGAGTCATGGGTTTTGCAAGTTTCGAGAAACCTTCGATGAACCTGCGGTAGTAGCCCGCTAGTCCAAGGAAACTTCTCACCTCTGTGACTGATTTGGGTTGTTTCACCATTCTCGCCTCAACCTTGGCGGTCATCGCAATTCCTCCTGCTGACACAATATGTCCAAGGAATGCCACTTGACTTAGCCAAAATTCACTTTTGCTGAATTTGGCATAAAGCTGGTGCTCTCTGAGCTTGTCTAGGATCATCCGGAGATGCTGCTCATGCTCTTCTTCATCCTTTGAATAGATGAGGATGTCATCGATGAAGACGACTACGAACTTATCCAGGAATTCCATGAACACTTTGTTCATCATATTCATGAAATAAGCCGGGGCGTTCGTCAATCCGAAGGACATTACTGTAAACTCGTACAGTCCATATCTGGTGGTGAAGGCGGTCTTTGGAATATCTTCTGGCCTGATCTTCAGTTGGTGATAACCGGATCTTAGATCAATCTTCGAGAAGACACTTGCTCCCTTCAGCTGATCAAACAGATCATCAATCCTAGGCAACAGGTATTTATTCTTGATTGTCACCTTGTTGAGTGATCTGTAATCAACGCACATTCTCATACTATTGTCTTTCTTCTTGACAAATAGTACCGGTGCTCCCCAAGGTGAGGAACTGGGTCGAATGTACCCTTTGCTTCGCAACTCTTCAATTTGCTTCTTCAGCTCTGCTAACTCGTTGGCTAGCATTCTGTAGGGCTGCTTCGAGATTGGAGCTGTCCCGGGAACTAGATCAATTAGGAACATGATGTCCCTATCCGGTGGCATGCCGGGTAGATCATCCGGAAAGACGTCGGGGTATTCCCGTGCCACGGGTATGTCTTCCAGTTTCACTTCCTTCAAGCTGGTGATGATGGAACTCCCTCCGGTGCGGGTCTCGGGTTTGAATTCGACAGATATGCCTTGTTCATTGGTGAGGGTGATAGACCTATTGGCACAGTCTATTTGTCCATGGTTTTTGGCTAGCCAGTCCATTCCAAGTATTACGTCCAGACCTTGGGAGTGTAAGACTATCAGATTTGCTAGGAAAGATACTCCGGATATTTCAAGGGTAAGATTTGGGCATAGAGAACTGGTTCTCATTTCCGAGCCCGGTGAATGGATTATCATGGGAGTAGCTAAGGAGGATATAGGTAACCCATATTTTCCCGCAAACTTATTTGACACGAAAGAATGTGAAGCTCCAGAATCAAATAGGACAGATGCTGGTATCGAATTAACAAGGAACGTACTGAGAACAACATCTGGCGCTGCTTGAGCTTCCTCTGCGGTAACATGGTTCACCCGCCCCTTGGTGAACTGGCCTGTTGGCCTTGTGGTGCCGCCGGTAACTGGAACTCCTGAGGTTGGCCTGGCTGGAGTCACACCTTGCTACTTTTTCGGGCATTTGTTGGCATAATGCCCCGTCTCGTTACAGTGGAAGCAAGTAACTCCCGAAGCCAAGGAGGTGGAAAGCTTCTACTGAAATTGCCCTCCAGATGAGTTGTTGCAGAAGTTGGAGGGGTTGGAGTGCTGTGGCGGTGCCGGAATGCGAGACGTGGAAAATTGAAACTTCCCACGTTGCGGTGGCTGCGGCGTGGTGATGCGAGGTTTGGGAAGACCTCCTGCATTGAACCTCTGAGCGGCCATCCTCCGCTTGTGGTTCTCCATCTCCATATGCTTGGACTCCTGCCTGATTGCTTTGTCCACCAACTGTTGGAAGTTGGTGAAATTCTGAGAGATTAGCTGGACAGAGATATCATCATTCAATCCCTCCAGGAATCTTTCCTGTCTGTCCTCATCTCTGGCTACGTCAGTTGGGGCGTAGCGGGCAAGTTGGTTGAATCGGTGAAGATATTCGTTCACCGTGCGGTTGCCCTGTCGGAGTGCGTGGAACTCCTTCTTCTTTAGCGTCATCATTCCCGCTGGGATGTGTGCATGGCGGAAGGCTTGCACAAAGTCGGCCCATGTGATGGATTGCGCATCATTGTGTGCGATGCAGTAATTATCCCACCATTCTGATGCGGGACCATTAAGTTGGTGAGAGGCAAACAAGACCCTCTCTCGATCGGAGCACTGGGTGATGTCCAGCTTCTTCCCAATGGCCCGAAGCCAGTCATCGGCGTCCATTGGTTCGGTACTGCTGGAAAAGTCGGCGGACGCATCCTCATGAACTCGGACATGGTCAACCTCTGGTTGTGCGGGGGTGGAGCCGGAGCTGCTGCTGCTGTGGTAGCGGCTTGAGCATTCTGAGCATTCTGCAGCGATTGGGCGAGAAGGTCAATCAGATGGGTCTGATTCGCCATCATCTGGCGCCAGTCGGGCCCTTTTGCCGGTGGTGGTGGTGGCTGCGGAACGTGATTGTCCTGGTAATCCGCCTGATCGTTTCCTTGACCGTTGGCACTGCCGCTGCCGTTCCTGCGGGTGTTCACCATCTGCTGGATCCTCCAAGGATTTAGAAAAGATAGCAAGGAATTATAAGGGGGATAAATCTAAAATAGCCCAAGAACTAATAAACACAAAACAAAGAACCAACTTTTCAAAATAGTTCTTTTATTCATTTATTTTATTAATGGATTATGGCTATCACAAGGGTAATTGATAGCTCATAATTCGCATCTAAGGTACGATCTAAAGGAAAGCATCTATGGGGTACTAGGGGTGTAGTCTATATCATTAGAGCTAGCCTCGCCCGCCTTGTAGCTAGCTAGCTCTGCTTCGACTGCCTTCAGCCTCGCTTTCGTATAGTCCAAGCTTTCCTGGACGGTACGCAAGTCCTCCAAAGTGTTCCCGTAGGCATAGTCCAGTACCTTCGTCAAGTCCAACTGATGCGTCAGCTCGGGGGAATCTTCTTCTTTGGCGGTGCGGAAGGTGCTGTCGAGTCTGGTCGGAGATGCATCGGGTAATAGTGGAATCCGGTGCCGACGAGGTAGCGGTCGTAGATGTGGCGAAGACGACGGACTGCCTCTCTTGCTGCATCCTGAATGTCATCAGTGAAGGTGTCGCGTCTGATCGGAGCATGGAAGATGTGGAAGACTGAGTTCGGCGACAGATCGGAGTAAATCAGTACTTCTACCCTCCAGAGCCGTCGTTCTCCCACCTTGTACCTATAGCCCTGGAATGTTGGCCTCTTCTTGTACTCCAAATGTTGCATCATCTCCCAGAGAAGCTCGGCCCAGTGTCCAACAAGAACTCCGTGAGAGGTAGCGTCCGGTATCTCAGCCATCTACAATTTTTGAGAATGAGATGAGTCAGTAACCGTTTTAAAGAGAAGGGTTGAGAGGACTCTGGATAGACTCAAAATAGTTTTAGTTTTTGAAAATAAGTCCTTTGGGAAATTATGGGGCCACGACCTACAGTCGATATGGCTCTGATACCACTTTTGTCGAACCCGGGAGCGAAGGATCCCGAATTCTCTGTGTTTATACACTAGTCCAGGATTTCTAGTGTACACAGTCAAACAAAAGTGATAGCAAAATCATATCACGCACTTTATAAAGTAACAACCTAGAGGTGACTATCTCTCCATTGTTCTCCTTGCCTTCTTGCCAAGAGGGATCTTGGCTGCATCATGGAGATCAAGGTTGAAGATGACAGGTGCGTATGCCGAGATGGCTTTGGATGGACCGGTTAGCATGACTCTGATACCATGTTATGAATAGCGCTTGTATTCATCATGAGACCAATGGGCCAATATATATACAAGTACATGTGTGTCATATATACAAGTAACACCTTATATAATGGGAAAATACACAGCTAAAGATATACATCTAACACTGTTAACAATCCAATGTTGCGACTGGTCGATTTTGGATATGCATCCCATGTCATATGTGGTGCCACCTAGTCACCTAGATCCGCCCAGGTCAGCAGACTGCACATGGGAGTGGCAAACCATGGTATCCTATCCTCTATTCCTGTTATGCACTTCTGCTTTGCAAAACACCCCCCCACCCCCACCCCCAAAAAAACATTTATGCCCTTTGCGAAAGTCGACTTTGCGCATCTATACGCTAATTCGACAATGCAGAGGACAAACAAAGATTGGATAGTTTGTCCGGTCATCGAAGAAAAGAGGAAAATTAACAGAGTTTGCTTGGTAGGAGTAGCTTCTTGTTGGATCTTGATGATGGAGTTTGTGTTGTGCTCTCATCGCTTGTACTACCTGTGCGCGTGCTTGCTAAGGGAGGGTCATGGCGTGATGGTAATGCCAATGCCTACTTGCCGGGAGATCAGATACTTTTTGCCTTGGCGATCACATGTAGACCTGATAATAGGGACAAACCCGATCCTAATCCACAATGACTTCATAGAATTTCTAACCCAATCTAACCCACTTAAAATCCGTTAGAACCCAACCCAACCCAAACCACTTCCCTCGTATGGGTATCAACCCATTTCCACCCATTTTCTGAACCCATTGCTGCATCCAGATACGTCGTAGAACAACAAAACCACGTTCAAAAATAATAATTATTCACTGACTATTCTCGGCTTGCTTCATGATTCAAATCGACTTATGCATAAGTGTTTTTCTGGCTTCACACATAAAGCACTTTTTATTAGTTCTTTATCTCACGCCATCAAGAATCGAGAGACTGTGCCACTGATGAATAATGAGCACTACCAAGGGGTATCTGACCATGAGATTGTCACTTCGATCTCAGTACCACTCATGCCGACAAGACGATTCACTTGTTGACCGTCGAGTGCGAGGTTAAACGAAGAGAACCTCTAATAATCTCATCACGAGTAACAATGCGATCCACTCAATTGTCGATGGCACATGCAACGCACCGCAAGCGCATATCCGCCAACTAGCGCTTCTTCCGATCCCGCACGTATGTTCTTGTCATGTTCATTGTAGAAGAGCACGCAGCCAACATCGAACGACTTGCTGCGGCGACAATTCTCCCAAAAATGCCGGTAGGATCTTCACCATCCCAACGAGCAAGCTTCACGGTGACCTTGCCTTGAACTCCGTTGCTCAGAACGGCGTAGATCACATCTGCAGGACCATAACCAGTATTGACTGTCTCTAATATGGGCCTGTCGTAGTTGGAGAAGTAGTAACAGGTATCGCAAAATATCCTCCCATTGTTCTCCTTGCCTTCTTGCGAAGAGGGATCTTGGCTGCCATCATGGAGATCAAGGTTGAAGATGACAGGTCCGTATGCCGAGATGACTACAGATGGACCGGTTAGCACGATGTTACCCTGTTGTAATAGAATAAACAAAAGTGGTTCACATTTTTCGTTGGTTTTATCAACACTAAGTCTCAATAGATGCAGACTACATTTACTAAGCATATAAAGACTACTCGTTTATGTTAACCAGTCCAGCTATAGTCCAAATAGCTTGTTTAGAATTCGAGATGTGAGATGTTTGTTGGCCCGGAAGAACACACTCAACGCGAACACACACGTGAACACACGCACACGCACACGCACACGTTTGGAAGCACTCACGAGCACACATATGCAACACACGCATATGCAAGAAAAGCTAATGGAAAGACACACGTACTCAAGAGCCAAAAGATACACGCGCAGGAAGCGAATAGAGATTTTGGTGCTGCCACATGCAGCGTTTTCTGGTTTTCTTTCTCTATTGCTTCAATCAAAACACATATAAATACATATCCTTTTATAGACTATCTAATCAACTTGCTACCTAAGCCAAAAAAACTAAATATGGAAAGCCTAAACATGGAAAACCTAACAAAGAAAACAAATTAATTTGATCCGATACTGATTGCATAGGATCCTAACACCCTATTATTTGACAAGTCTAGATTAGTTTCCAACAATGTTTGCATTTTGAGAATTTTGTTTGTTCAACTTCGCGCTGAAGCTTTGTGATCTCTCCTTGGCAAAGCACTTTATAAGAAAACATTAAAGTTTTTTTTTTTTCACTATCAACATGAGTTAGTTCATACAACCTTGTTGTACATGTTGCTAGACTGAATCTGGGAATAGACTAAGAGTTGGGGAGGTTCCAGTACACTACATCTACTGGAACAGGCAAGTCAAAACTCAGAGTTGAAATGGAGTCAGTGGAGTGGGTAATAAGTAAATCGCACCTGGCTGTCGCAAGGTTGCGGGAAGGTGGTCTCGTCCGGCCGGCTCCGGCTGTAGATGAAGTCCACGTGGTGATGGCCGCCGCTGAAGAAGATCTTGCCGCAGGGCGACGGCTTACTTCCTCCGGCGGCAGCGGGAACGCGGACGGCGAACACCTCCGCCATTGCCATCCCGTAATCCGGTAGGTCTTGGTACGCGCACAGCTGCTCATCTGTCGGGCCATCATCATAGCCAGTGGCGGCCGCCATCGTGGTAGCTAGAGATCGAATTTGAAAGACTTCGCAGAGAGATAATTGAAAGAGGAGGGTGAGTATGGTTGTGACAATCCTATGATCCTAGGGATGGATACAAATACGAATCCATATTGGGGGTTGGCTCAGATCTAGAAAAGTGGAGGCTAACTGAACGGGAGGCCGAGCCAGAGAACTGGAAATTTTGCACTGGCAGCTAACCTTTGCGTGCGGAGAATACGAATTCATGTTTGTTGGGCTTGGGATTGGGCCTTGGGGGAGGGTGCAGGGTGCTGGCCTGCTGGGCAGTAGCATCTGCTTGTCGACATGATTTTTTCAGGAAATTTTCGTGATGACTAGCTTGGTATAGTAAGTCGTGAAGACGTTTATATGGATCGATATAGATGTGTACTATCAGACATAGACACGTCACGCATGATGCATCTCATACGCGATATTATTAATACTATGTAGTACTACTTACTGTACACAAACAGCAGGATGGATACTAGTTGCATGAGATCGATGATATACTATACCCATTGACAAGGAACAGTGCGTGCAGAGACTTGATGGATCGATCGAGCTGATCTATACACAAACACAGGCTCTGGCAGATCCATCACCAGCTAGCAAACGAGCGATCAAGTGTATATTAGCTTAATTAGCTTTCCATTCATACATCAAGTGTATATCATTAACTAATTATTACTAGCTATATATACCAGGGATAATCTCTAGCGAGCACTTCACCACGCAAGTCTGATTACAACTTTCATGGCCAGCGGATACTGTAGTTTTGCAGTCAATTTCTTCGAAATGAAAAGTAAAGCATATAGATATTTCTAACTTTATTATTAACTGTAACATCCAATTTCAGTTAAGATTCTCAAGATCAAGTTGCTCAATCTCCAAAGTTTTCCCAATTTGCTCAGAAATTCAACCCCCCCACCCCAAAGTCCACCTAGCCCTTCCTCCCTACCTCCCTAGCCCTGGCACCGCCATGCCCTGCTCCTCCGCCCTCGCCGGCCGTGTTAGTGCCCCGGCAACCGTGCCCTCTCCCCGTCGCCTCCCTCTCCACGGGTCTGCAGCCGCTGTGCCGCCTCGGCCCTCGCGCGTGCACGACGCGTCGTTTTCCCCCGGCCGCGCCGCCTGCACCCGGCCATCTCGGCTTTCCGGCCAAGACCCCGCTGCCCGCGTCAGGCCGCCCCGGCGACCGTGCCCTCGTCCCGCCCCATCCTCTCTTTCCCGCCTCGGCCCTCGCGTGCACCCACGCCGCGCAACCTCAGCTCTTGCACCGCCCCGATGTCAACGGACAACCCCCCCTTCGGCTATAAGAAGCACCGAGCCCCCCTCCGGCCGAACCACCCCTCACTTGCTTCCCCTTCCTCTCCTCTTCCACACCCTTTTTCCGTTCCCAAGCAAAGAAGAAGCAAGAGGAAGAAGATCAAGAAGAAAAGAGGAAGAAGAAGAAGAGGAAGAAGCCGAGGAACTTACCTCCGTCGCCGTCGCCGCCACCTTTAGCCGCGCCTCCCCTCCCCAATGCCGTCGCCACCGCTGCACCTCCATTCCCCTCCTCTCCCCGCGCGCCGCCGCCGCCCCGTTTCTCCCTCTCCCCTTTTGCTCGGCCCGAGCCTTCCCTCTCTCCTTTCTTTAGGGCAGGCCGCCCCATCGGGCAGCGCGCCGTTGGCCCAAGATGCACCAGGCCGAAATGCCGACCGTGGGCCGCTTTCAACTTTCTTTCTTTTTTTGTTGATTTTCTTTCTTTTCCCTATTTTGATTCAAAAGAGAGACTTTAACATTTCTTTTCTCTCTCATTTTGTCACATCCCCAAATTAACAAAGAGGTTTATTGTGCATCTCATTAGCATGCATCATGTTTTGAAACTTTTCATTTAAATATTGTACTTGGAAAATCTCAAAATATAAGTGAAACATACACTTTAAATTGAACTCCAAACTAAAAACTGAAATAAATGCTACTAAAGTATCTCGGCAAATAATTTATTCAAATACTATATTAATTATCACGAATTAATATAATTTTTCCCAAATTTTTGGGACTGGTTTGAACCCTAAGAAAATTCAAACACCATTAAAAGACCTAGCCTAAGTTTGAATTTATATATTACAAAGTATATCATGAACAGTAGGGTTCAATAATTTTTATGGACACTAGAACTACCCAGGAACCCCTGTGATTTATTTCACATTTTTAGTAAATTTATTTCTAATTTTAAGCACATGGTCAATGTAGAGGAGTTAAGTTAAATCTCAGTCAAACCCTCAGACCTAACCATGCTACTGTTCCTTGGGCTCGAGCCCGACCAGGCGAGCTGACTCGGGCGAGTCAACTAAATGCACCAAAGCATGCCGACCTTAGGATCTAGAATCAATGGCCCAGATCTTGCAACCCCTTTGGGCTGTCCGAACCCCTCCTTCAATCTGAGCCGCTCGCTCAAGATCTAACGGTCCACGTGGACTCACTAACTCTGACTCTCGCACGCGTGTACGTATCACTGACAAAGCGGGGCCCACCGGTCAGCTGCTTCGTCAACCTCGCGCAGAGGCCGAGCGCCACGCGCTCGCGCTGCTCCGACATGCTCAGCAACGGCGAGGCTCACGCCGTCAATCCACCGTCCTCGTCCACCACTCCTGGAGCTTCGACACTCGACGCCGCCTCCAATGTCGTCATCGCCCGGGCATAATACCCCTCGCAACCCCCTCCTTCTCCCTCACTTCTCCTCTGTTGACCGAGGAGAGGGGGGCTTGTTCTCGCTCTCTTCACGGGTGAGCTTCCTCCGCGTGATTCCTTCCTGCTCTGTGGTTCATCCTGTTTCCATTTTTGCTAATCTCGGCTTCTCTCGTTGCTTGTAGCACCTGGACCATCGTGGTGCCATTGCAAGCTCCAGAGCACACTCCCGAGGACATCATCTTGGGGATCTTCGTCTCTCGGTGAGGTACTCGAACCTTCTTTCGCGTCATATCGTGCCTTATAGCATGGTTGTGAAAAACCCTAAACTTATTTCGCCAATGCACGACAGGGCTTCGTAGATTTGAAGAAATTGGGTTTTCGGCCGAGGAACCAACCCTTCATCTCCCACTTTGATTCGGTAAGACTTATGTCGATTCATTGCTCTTCTAGCATCCTCATAGGGTGCTTAAGCTTTTCCGACCATTCATTTGTCACCTTTTTGCTCCAGTCGCTTCCTCCTCGTGAAGCCGTGTTGCCGCCATCTTTCTTCTCCAGCACCGACACAGCCCCAGCAGCTCCGAGCCTCCTCGAGCACCCTCTTTTACTCAGGTAGCTTCTATTTAGCCCCTAGAACCTCAGGCACTGCTTGTATGTCGCTGCGGAGCTCTCCCTTGCTTTGTGCACTTTTGCCGTAGAACCGCCGCCGCTCAACTCCGGCTAGCCGCCGATGCAGGCCGGCTCAGTCGTTGAGACTACTCTCAGTAGGAGCGCCACACTATTGTGCACCCGTACATGCCCTTGGCTAGCGTTGCCGTGGCCGGAATCGCGGCGAGCCGCCGGGCAAGCGAACGGGAGCGTGTCGGGCCGTCCGGCACACTGTAGCAAGGTCATTAGGACCGTGATTCGATCTTTAATTAGCTAATGATGAGTTAGTCATTAAATGATGTCTTAGCCGGACTGATGTTTCACTTACACACGGGCCCCACACACAGTAACGGGAACGTTGAGTTTAAAGCCACAGTGGCTGACAAGTGGGACCAGCGGCGTAAGTGCCGTGCGCCATGTGCATGTGTGCGTGGACCAAGTTCCGTGGACCGTGTCGCTGACAGCGGGACCCACTGGTCAGAATGCAATTTAAATCTGAGTTAAAATGAAAAATGCACTATTCACCAGGCCCGCTGGTCAGTGACCTCGGCTAGCGCTGTGCTCGGTGAGAAAAGGGCTAAAATGATATACAAAATTCGAAATCCATTTATTTGTAAGCTGAAAAATATGTATAACTTTGAAAATACATAACTAATTCATTTTAACTCCAAACTGAGTGAAACCACTTCTGATAATTTTCATTTTTGAGGAACATTATATTAAAATTGATTCCAAACATGTCCCTGTAACAGAGAGTATTCTTTTGGGAAGAATAACCCATAACTCTATTATTTGCATTATAGAAAAAGGCTTTTAACTTCAAAAATACATAACTATTTTATATTAACTCCAAAAACAGTGAAACCACTTTTGATATTTTTCATTTTAAGTGAACTAAATTGTAAAGTAGGTTTCAATCTTACCTCTGTCTCAGGAAATATATTTTGAGGAAAATGATCCTAAAGTGAATTGCTGTTACACTATAAAATGCTGATAACTTTAGAAATTCATAACTAAATCATGAAAACTCCTTTTGGAGCAAACTCAACTGTTTTGAACTTGTAATAATATTGCCTATTTATCCATGTAATCATGTACTCCCCACTGCTCTACAAATTTTTACCTCATAATTAAATTACTCAAAGAGGACATATCGAAACCTGAAATTCGAACCATCATAACTTTGACATACTAAATCAAAATAGAATAATTCTTTCACCAAAAATCATCAAAAATCATGACTTAGCTACTGTAGAAAAATCATGCATTTTTGAGTACTTTGAATTTTTGAGTATTTCTCGATGTTTATTCGGTATTGTATTTATATAGATTTTGAGCCTATTGATATTGATATTGACTCCTACGCTACTGAGGGAGAGCAATTAGCCTACCAGCAAGGCAAGCATCCTTTGAACTTTCTTTTTGCATCATATTTGATCCCAGTTTTGTTAGGATAGATGCAATGATAATTGCTTGCATGCTATTTTGATATTGTCGCTATTTTTGTGATGAATAGTTAGACACATCCTATTATATTGTCATTGTGGCTATCCATGAATTATTCCAGTACTAAAATGCTTAAGATAGGATGTGTGAATTTGAGTTATTCGGGTTTGCTTAGTCATGCAAGTCTAGAACCGGTAGTTTGATTGTCGGGAATAACCCGACAATTATGGGATAAACACAACTCTCATTATATACTTTTGTTTCAGATCTTCGTATCTATTTTATGAGTTAAATTTTGACATTTTTAAAGAAGTTTTTGGTCTGGACAAGTGTTGGTTAGTGATGGTGCTTTGTGCACGAGCTTTGGGTAAGTGGTGGACTTGTCTGGACAATTAAGGACCGAACTTTGGGTACCTACTGTTCAAGCAACACTCGTGCTATCACACGCGGTATATGGGTGCTGTATGGTTAAGTAGGGGGAAGGTTTTGTTGTGTTGAGTCCCACAGTGGTGAAATTGTAAGGGCATAGGACCGAGAAATCCTATGTTTTCCTTTTGGGCCGATAGGATGGAGACGTTAACGTCTTGTGTTTCCTAGGAGCTCTGGGTTGAGGGACTTAGCTCAATGGGATCTTCTTGCTAAAAATGACCATATCTTGATTTACCCGGCCGGCATACTATAGGAAGTATGCTATATTCGGAGGCATCTGGAGGCTTACGGGCTAATCAAGTCGTGTGGGTAAAGTAGTACACCCCTGCAGGGTATAAATCTATTCGAATAGCCGTGTCCACGGTTAAGGACGACCGCTTGAAACTTGTGGCTGCTTATTGTTAGGCTTGGAATTAAAATTGTGGTTATAACTTGGTATCGTCATGAATGGGATGTTCATGCTTGTTGTTGTATCAAAGTGGACAACCACTTTGCCTTTTTGTATGATTTATTGTTATTGAATTCATTACTTATTCACATTCTTTACTTCTACTTCAAATCTGATTTTGAAATGGCACTTGAAAAACTAGTATGTGTAGGTTGTTCAGTGTTGCGTCTCTTTCGCAAAACTAAGCCAATATGAGCCCTTCCTTTGAATGACCTTATGCATAACTATTTTTTATTTGTGTAAGACTTGCGAGTACTCTTTTGTACTCAGCCAGGTGTTTGCTGGCTTTTACAGGTTAGGAGGATATTAAGACCGATGAGCTTGTCGGTGTCGATTTAGGCGACACCGATGAGTAGTGTGCTATCTTTAGCTCCCAGTCGGTTGCCGATGGGTTATGTGGCATACCACTGCAGGCATTTTGGTTTATTTACTTGCTTCCGCTATGAACTTGTTTAATTTGGCGGCCGCCACTTATGTAGTTGTAAACTGGAAACTGTGATGTATAACTTTTGTACTATTTATGTATGAGTGTTGTATGGATGTGATCAACGTTGTATGAGAGTATGGTTATATTGGTCGCTGATCTTGGGAGCTAATATAAGTCGTACTCGCTGTTCATGGCTTCCTATTTAACTCACTAAGTGTAGTGCTTGACTTGTTGGAGAACCGACAATCATGTAGTGCTCGCAGAGGAGCGGCGCGCATGATCGTCGAGGCTCTAGTTCTAGTTAAGCCTCTCATTGAGATTGAGTTAAGTTGGAATCCATTCACTGGAGATCTAGAGTTATGTCCCTAAGACCTTGATTAGTCTCGGTCTTACGGAGATAACTCCGGGCTCCCCACACATTTCAACTCCAAAAATTTTGAAGTTTGTTTCTAAAAATTCCTAAAATCAAGCTCTTGCTTTTGGTACTAGTTTGGTTCATTTTGGAGTTCATTTGATGATTATTGTTGCTTATTGTTTTGTTTGCTCGCTTGTTTCTTTTTCCAGTACGATCGTTCGCGTAGAGTTTGAAGAAGCCGGAGACCCCCACTTCGATCAAGCTTAGGAGTATCTAGATCACCTATCCCTAGACCCAGGCGAGTCAACACTTTGATCATATTAAACCTACATTTTATGCAAATTATGTTCTTTTAAAATATCAAATTGCATGCTTTAATTTTTCCTTATGCAAATTGTATGATAAAACCCCTAAGGTCGTTAAATGCCAATTTGATGTTTAAATATTATTAATACACCATCCCTTGATAATTGAATTACCTTAAGCCATTGTCACCCTAGTAATTATATGGTAACTATACTAGTTATAGGCTATACTTAAGCGCCATGCTAGCCTTGCTTAAGTATCGGGGTATTATCTACCCCATTCATCATCTATTAAAAATGAACATGGTTTTTGGGCAGTCATTGGATGTAAATGACTGAGATGGATGTGTTGATGTATTTTCCTACCTCTCAAAAACCCTAGAAATTGCTTATCACATCTGGGCGGATGGTATGATGGATGGTATGTTGGTGGGTGCTAATGCAGCCCAAGGAATGTTGGTTTGTGGATGGAATGTGGTATAAACCGCCTAGATGGCCCCTAAGGACTTAATCCTGTGATGACCCCCCAATGTAAAACAATACAACCACATGTCTATAATGGTGTCGACCTGGCTAAATAATTTGTATCCGTTAGTATGAGTTGCACCAGGCAGATGACCCGCTACGCCATAAGCCTTTGTGGCTATGGGTTGGGGTGTACGACTTACGGGTCTATGTGAGCGTAAGCCGTGTGGCGCAAGAGGGGGTCTGGGAAAGGGTTGACGGGTCTATGTGAGCATAACCCTTCTCAGGTGAAACCTTAGCGGGTGTAACAAATACTGGGGGATGCATTGTAAAGGCCTTGTGACGATCGCCCCTTGACTCACATGTCTACGGAAACATGTGTATATGTCAAAATGATTGTCTCTTGTGGGTAAAGTGTACAACCTCTGCAGAGTGTAATGAACTGTTCGAATAGCCGTGCCCACGGTCAAGGGCGGACATGAGAACTTACATGAGTTAGTTCTATTTATAAACCTTTGTGGGTGGGATAAAATGTGATGGGTCGTTGTGACCATGGATTTGATTTTTCCCGGGTAGTCGTACCCAGTGCTGATAATAGGTGGATGTAACCATCATCAAAAATAAGCATGAGGTGGAGGTAGCCTCTACTGTTAAAAATATTGCACAACTATTCTCTTTAATAAAAATAAAATTTGGTTAAAATGCTAAGTGATAGGACTTTCTAATATTGGAATTTAAAATATTGCTTTGCGCAAATAAAAGAACCCGAGCCATCCTTGTTAAACCTTGCATGTATATTATTGCATACTGTGTGTTGGCTCGCGAGCACGGAAGTTGTGCTCATCCTCGCTCTTTCCCCCAACCCTCAGAACCTGTGGATCATGGCGACTACACCTACTACGAGGACCTGGACGCCGAGGAGCAAGGAAATGAAGAGGAGTAGTATAGTTCCTATAGTCTAGGTCTCGCCTCAGTCTAGTTGGCTCCGTTGGTACTCGTGTACATCCTATATTATCCAAGCCCTGGGCTAATATCGGTCGTACACATGGTATCCCAGTCACTTGCCTGTGGAGAGACTTGCCTTACCCTTTTGCTTCTGCTATCGTACCCGATGTTTTGTAATGAACTCATTTGGCCTGGTCGGCCCTATTGTAAACTCGACCCGACGTGGTCTATTTAAACTCATTTGCTTGTATTAATGATTGGTTTGGTCTACGCGATGTATGAAATGATTCAGCAATGTATCCTGGGAGCGCTATCTACTGATCCAGAGAATAGCGCAGTATTCTCACAGAGGATTCTGGATTACGAAATCTGGGTCCGACAGAGCTGGTATCGGAGCATACGACTGTAGGAGCCTTAGTTAGTTTGGTCGTTGCCTCAGGACTTGGGTCTTAATTTTAAAAACCAAAACGTTTGCCCAAAATATAGAGTATCTACTGCTCTTACTTATCACTCCTAGTTTTGTACTCATCCTACTTCACTTGGATTTATTCTGTTACTGACTCCCTCTTGTTTTCAAAATTTTAGATGGCCACTCCATCGCTCGCTGGCCCATGGGACTTTTTCTCTCACGGAGAAGACTTCGGAGGCTTCGTGGAGATTCTTCGCCAGATGATGCAGTATCTGGGTTACTACCATCCGCCTATCTTCAAGGGTCGGATGACTCAGATTTTGGACCGAGAGACCTGGAGCATGGAGGTCTTCCTCTATGCCAGGGAGGGTGAGTTTAACACTCATACCTTCAGGGCCGAGCACCCCAGGAGTCGTGCTGTGGACGCTGTCCAGGATGCAGCATGTCTTGCCGCGTCTCGGACCTTCTGCTAAGGTTGCCCTTCTGCTTCTATCCGACTCTCCAGGAGGGAGAGCATTACCCGGAGATCCACCACGCCGGACGGGCGACGCGCTGTCACATCGGCTCCGGCTACGCGAGCGCCAGCCTTGCCAACGCCTCGCCAACGCCGTTGATGAGATCGGAACGCTTCGGTACCTCCTAACCAGCAGCTACGAGCACTCGACACCCTCCGCAACAACATGTTTAGAGATGATGAAGCTCACCGTGAGGTTAGGTGGGAGAGAGACGCCGCTATTGCAGAGTTGTCATGCCTCGGAGCCGCCACTGCAGCCGCCGCCCCAGCTCCTGCTGCTACCCCAGCTCCTGTTGCACACGCCGTCATCCCCGGCAACCCGGTGCCAGGCCGACGTTTTCCACCTGGAGGACCCCACACCCTGCTCACGGCATGCAAGAAAGTGCATCCACCACTGTCCGACCGCAGCCTTAGAGAGTCCAGTCGTGGACGCAGCCCCAGCCGTTCCCGCTCGCCCAGCCTCGGCAGCGATTGTAACACCCCAGCTCATCATTGAGCCTAGAATGCTACTGAAACTAAATTAAACTGAAACTATTTACCAAATTTCGGCAGAACCTCCTTTGTATAGTCAACTTTACCGAGGTTCTAACAAATAATCATGGCAATTAACAATAAACTCCATATTCACGTTTACTCAATCATGCATGATAATCAAATAAACATAATCAAGATTTGCTATTCTCATTATCACAATTAACATAATACTCAAAACCATCTATGAGTGATTCTCAAGCAGTTTACTTATTCCTGAATTGAAACTAAATGGCAAACGCCTTAAGGTCATGAGGTAGTGAGTGCATCCAACATCTACTCCCTCCCATGCATGTCGTTCCTGCCAGTTGTACCTAAAACATATCAAAGCAAGAGTGAGTCCAAAGACTCAGCAAGTATCAACAAGGCTAATACGAGTTCACAGTCATAGCATCAATAATCTGCAATAACATTACATTAATCATAGCTTACATACTCATGGAATGCGATCAATGCAATGCACCTTTTGAACTTTATCTCTCTTCGCATTTTACCGGTAATGCGGGGTATACATCCGTCGATGTGTACCCTTGCCTGTGCCCTCTGGCACAGGGACCAAGAGCCTATACACCACATGTATAGAGACCTTTGCCCATCATCTTAATGATGGGGACCTCTTTACTCATTGCCCACATTCCACGAATGTGGGGACCTCAAGCCCGTCATCTACATGACGGGGACCTCGAACATGCATAGTCACCACGTGACCAATCCTCCAATATGATTGCATGATGCACATGAACAAAACTTTAAACCATCATACATATGGATGCACAACAACGACATGCATAATTAAACTTATTCATACTTCTAGCATTCCTCATCATTGACATTCATAGCATTCTAGCATCCATGAATAGCACATTTATTCATAATACTAGCATACATGAACAACCCTTCATGAATAACAATTAATCATATCTCAAATATTTACCATTCTTAGTCATACATATCACACTATCAACCTTGCATGGTTATTACGCATCAAAATACTAGCATCCTCTATCAAACATCCATAGTTATTCTCTCAATCAGAGTACTTACATTCACCAAGATAAATTGGAACTCATCACAATAACATCCATACATGGCTATTATGAGCCAAACACAAACAGTCACGACATACCAGCATAATTATACGATAACCCGAATACTTGCCTTAACCGTGCGAGAACGGTGGACGCGAAGAGGGCACTGCCCCTGGGATCACGCTCCCACCTGAACACAAAGATAACCCAAACTAAGACCAACATACTGGACCAAAAGCATAAATAACAACACAATTGAACTCACTAAACTTCCAATTTTCCAATCTTCCAATTTCTAGCGATCGCTTTGGTGTTCACTGCGGACAGTCAACTTCTAAAATACATAACTTTCTTCTCAGGAGTCCAAATGAAGTGTTCTTGGACTTAATTGAAAGGTTATCAAATTACCCAACTAAACCTAGTTGGTGAGTCCTCCTGATTCGGCCATCTAGTACAACTATCAAGCCAAATAACAGATCATCAATACTCACGTCGGGTTTTCTGGACAGCACACCAATACCACCATAACTTTTCCTACGAATGTCCAAATCTTGCGTTCTTTATCTATATGTAAAGGTATGGAAATTACCTACATTTTTTGTTATACTGAGATCCTCTGATTTCGTCTTTAACTAAAAGATTAACTCAGTTTTCTACAGACTGTCAGGAGCTGACAGATTTGCCAGGCAGCGATACTAAAAAAATTCATAACTTCTTGACCGTTAATCGGATTTGGGTGATCTTGGTGACCACTGAAATCTAAGAACATAATCTACATATCTCTAGGAGACCAAAACGCCTAATTTGGCCTCTAAACACAAGAAACTGGACGCGTAACATTCTGGACAGAATTGAACATTGAACAGAATTAATCCGATCCAATCGATCTAATAGCAATCGTGTGAGGACCCCAGTTTATTTGGCTTGTAATGCTTAACCAACCACCTGGTCCTAGCATCACAAATCAAATAAACGGATCCTCGAGATATGTATACTTCCCAGAAAGCAGTATACACACCTCAGTACAAAATTAGACATCAACTCCATTCCAAACATAGAGTCCAAACATCACACTACAAACGGAAGATAAACAAATAGTAACAATATTACGGACATAGGCCGGCGTGCCACAAGATACAAATAGACAAGAACGATAAATGAAGCAAAAGTGCCATAAGATGGCTATAAACAAAGCCAATCGGTGTGCCTTCAACCCACAAGGCATCGGCCAGGACCGCCAAGTCTAGTCGTCCAAGAAACGGCAACACAGCTCACAGAAGTGAGGACCCTGAGGCTCACCTTCTTCCTCTGCAACAAAACATCCTGAGTACAAAGATTGTCTTTGTACCCGCAAGACTGACGTGTGAACTAGCTGACCTGTTCATATGCTACATGCAGGCTTGTTCAGTGGAGGCCATATGTTTTATTTGCATAAAGCCAATTTTCATTTGCAATAATGTAATACAGTTTGAAGGCAAGTTCGCAATTCATTTTTAATGTTGAAATAACAGTAAAGGTAATAATAACAAAAGGGTAAAGAAAAACAACCTAGAAGTGACTATCCCAATAGTCACCCCAACAATAGCACGAATCCCAGATTCGTACCACCCATCAAATTTTAATTTAAAAGTTGTAGTCTAGTTCTTGGGGGGCGTATCCGAGCGTGTCCATAACCTAGGACGAGGCTATTCGAATAGTTTTAACCCTGCAGGGGTGTACCAATGTACCCACACTTCAGCATCGCTTTAAGCCAAAGCACACTTCCAAGGTATGCGGCACAAACTAAGTCCTACGAGACTTGTTTCCAATATTGTGTATTAACTACGAGCGCTCGTATGGATAGAAATCCATACGCTTACATGGTAAAGCCGAAAAGGCAACTACCCACTCAGATAAAGCTTTTCGGACAACTACCATGCTCCCACCTCCGTCCCTCCTGCGACCTCCTGCGACCCGGAGCCAATACACGCCAAAGTACTAGGTCAAGAGAGGTCCCATATACTCTAGTGTGGTTAGCACGCAAAATGCTCAATGCGGTGGCGCAAGTAACTCGGTCCTTAAGTGACTTGGGCACCTTTCCAGTCACACCCAACAGATCACACCGGTCTTACCATTGTGCCCAAGTCTAAATCATTTTTGTTTTCATTTTTAGTTTTGCAATTAAACATAGCGGCAAAGTTGAAACATAAAGTTATAGTAAATTTTGTGTGATCAAGGTTACTGACAAAGTCGATAACCACCCGCTTCTACCGATAGCTAAGCATGACTAAGCAAGTTGACCGGATCTACTAAGTGATAAGAGATCATCCAAACCTCTAATCACAACAAATAACCTAGGCTCGGTAGTAGAGACCAATATTTAGCCTACAGGATATGCATCTACGGATTTAGCTAACCATTTTAACACAAATTAAGCGATGCATACATACAGCTGAAACAAAAATATTAATCTTTAAAATATCGGGATTAAACATGATCAAACTGCTTGCACGGCCTTTGTTGCTCAATATGTTGCGAGGATCGTCCTCGGGGTTGCATAAATATCGAAGCCTAACGATCGAACATAACGAAGAAATAAGAACGAATAACACCGACAAAACTCAAACATACAACAACAACAAAACATACCAAAATTCACACAGCAGCCTAAGCATGATATAACAAAATTTTAGAAACAGAGAACAATTCATTTTAAGTTATTAATAATTTTCTATGAATTTTCTAAGCTAAAAACACATCAAACACTAGTTAATTACTTAACAAATTTTCATGAACAGAAACAGTGTATAAAACCTATCCTAAAAGTTAGTACACTAAAAATGAAATATTACAGAATTGGGTTCATTGCATTAGGACAATTATTGAAAGAGATATGCATTTTCTAATTTGGAGATTACAATCTACAACATTAAATTAATTAACAGATTTTTGATACAGGGACAAGGTTGACACTAATTTTTGTAAATAGTACATTTAAAATGAAAATTAACAGCACTGGATTCATGTAATTTGGATAAAAATTGAATTAGTTATGCATTTTCTAAGTTTAATTGAATTAACAGTGCAACAGAAAAGCATTACAGAAATATTAAAGCATTAAATCCTTTTTCTACCCACAGCTATCTAGCCCGCACAATCGACAGCGGGCCCACGCGAACGATCGGAGACACCACCCGCTAAAGTGACGTCGAAGGCGTATTCAAAGAATACGTCTTGGCTCACTAAAGTGCAAACCTAAAACACTCTCACAGAGAAATACGCTTCCCATCGTGAGAAAACGATTATGAAACTACACACCCTAATCGACAAAGATGGACCCACATGGCAATGACTGGGGAAACATAACGGGGATTAAACGATTTCTAAACGCGATTAGCCAATAGGGCCCACAAGTCGAGACTCGGACAAACAAGATTAGCACTAAACTAACTCCACCGCCGTTCACCGGCGAGCACGGACGGCGGCGCGCGCGCAAGAATCGATCTTGCAAACCGGAGGTTTCAAGGCGAACGAGTGATACCTTGAGGTCCGCGAAGACTTCGCGAACACGGTGGCGAGACACGGAGTCTGATGGTCGCGGAGGTGAGCCCGCGACGGCCGGAGGCGGGGAGGAAGGTGCGGCTTCGCGAGATAACGCTACAAAGCGGCGAGAGGCTTCGGAAGAAACTCCCGAGATCGCGGAGACACCAGAACGATAAGCCCACGGTCTAGATGACGGAGAAGGACGGTGGCGCCCGGAATTGACACGGCGGCGCTTTACCGAGCTTGGAGAAGAAAACGACGCACAGCCTCGGTGATGCACCAAAGAGCGAAACAAGGTCACGGTTGGGCTTCGGCCGCGCGATGCGATCCTAAGGGACCAAGTGACGAAGCTGGAAACTCACCAGAGCGCAAATGAGCTTGCAGAGCCGAGATCACCGGAGGCGGGGACGACGAAGTGGCTCCGGATGATTCACTGGGTGCCACGAGCTCGGAACGGGCAAAATGGATGCGGCGAGGAGAGTGGATCACGACGGAGGGGTTGATGGCGCGAGGGCGGCGCTAGCACGGTGGCGCTAGCTTCGTTCCCTTCTCGGCCAAACAGAAACCGGAGAAAGCGAGAGAGCGAAGAAGCGGCGAATGGGTGAGCTCAGCGGCTTTAGGAGTCGCGGCGATGCTTCGGATCGACACGAGGCGAGAAAGGTGGCGCGGCGAGGACGTGGCGAGCATGCGCGCGGCGCCGCGAGCTCCGGTGAGTGCGGAGAAGACGAGGGCGTCATCGGCGAGTGGGACCCACAGGTCAGCGACAGGAGCAAAGCGGTGCGAACCCGAGTCAAGTGCGGCGCAAACCGGCGGTTAGACTCGATCAATAACGCTTCGACCGCTGGATCTGAGATGGACGGTCGAGATTGATGTATGCATTCGGACAGGTCGGTTGCGCACGCGACGTGGATCGTTCGATTTGCATCGGACGGTCACGGTCGATTGGACTCGGGCGGTGCGATTAGTTGACGCGACCGAGCCAAGTGGTGCGGTCTGATTTGAGTCGGGCTCGGGTTCGAGCCCGACAAACAGTGATTTCTGATTTTGAGTTTAAAAAGCTCAGAGAGTTTAGGGAATTTTTAGAGATAGTTCCCGAGCTCCAAAAATTTCGAAATTTTTATGGTAGCTACTAGGGACAGAGGACAACCTTGTGAAATTTTTCTAGGAGTTTTTATGCACTAGATTTCTCCCAATAAAATTCACAAGCTGCTGATCAAGGATTTGACCAGATTTCAAACTAGTTTGACTTGGGCATTTGAAATAGCAATTAAAATCTAAAAATTGTGAAATAATTCAGGGAGGTAGATAGGATGATCAAGATGACAGAAAAAATATTCCTAGGGGATGATCACAAGTTTGAAGACTAAGAATTTGCTGACAACAATTTCCAAACACAAGAATTGAATTCTAAAATTGGAAATTGCCAGTGAAAATGTAGAAACTCTCAAATGATTTCATGAGGCATCAAAAGTTTTTATTCCTCCTCATAAATTACATTTGAAATACAAACCTAAGTTAGGGCTGTTACAAATCTCCCCTACAGGGAATCTCGTAGAGATTCTCGATCACCGGGAGAAGAAGGACGGCACCGCTCAAGACGGTCTTCCCGTTCCCAAGTGGCTTCATCCTCGGAGTGGTTCGACCACTGAACTTTAAGGAACTTGATCACACGGTTCCTTGTTCTGCGTTCGACTTCTTGAGGATACGAACGGGCGCTCACGACAAGACGAGATCTTCTGCACGTCGATATTTTCCAATGGCGTTTCCTCAACTGGAACACGGAGGCACTTCTTCAATTGTGACACTTGGAAAACATCGTGCACCCCCTCGAGTGTAGCTGGCAACTCCAACTTGTATGCAACAGCTCCTACTTTCTTGATGATGCGATACGGCCCGACATACCGAGGAGCTAATTTGCCCTTGACACCAAAGCGACGATGTCCCTTCGAGGTGAGACTTTGAGATACACAAAGTCATTGGGTGAAACTTCGACTCACGACGACGCCGATCCGCATAGCTCTTCTCGCACTCGGTGAGCTACGGCGCAAGTGCTCACGAATCAGCGCACTTGACTTTGACCTCATTGATGGAATCGGACCAAAGAACTGCCTTTCACGAGTTTCTGACCAGTTCAACGGTGTCCTGCAGCGCCGTCCATACAAAGCCTCGAATGGTGCCATACCAAGGCTAGCCTGGAAGCTGTTGTTGTAGGAGAACTCGGCAAGCGGTAGGCACTTCTCCCAATTCTTTCCATAGGAAAGGACACAAGCACGGAGCATATCTTCAAGCACCGTTGTGACGCTCCGTCGACCATCGATCCGAGGATGGTAGGTGAAATGAACGAAAGACGGGTCCCCATGGCTTCCCGCGACTATGCCAAAACCGAGAGGTGAGCAGAGAACTACGATCGACACAATTGTTCGTGGCACACCATGCGGACTCACAATGCGGGATATGTAAAGATCCGCTAGCCGATTCACATCAATCTTCGATCGCCTTTGGAAGGAAATGAGCCACCTTCGTCAATCGATCGATGATAACCCATAATGCATCCTTCCTGCAGGAGTACGGGTAGACCGGTGATGAAGTCCATGCCTCGTAATCCCACTTCCATTCGCAGTGCGGCAAAGGTGAAGGAGACTCTTTGACGCCGATGCTCGGCCTTGACGCGACAACATACATCGCATCGCAAGCGAATCGGCAATCTCGCTTCATGCGAGTCCACGAGAATCTCGACGCAGATCTTGGTACATTTTAGTGGCCACGGGATGGATGGACAAAGGCGAATCATGGGCCTCTGAAGAATCAAATCCGCAACTCGGGACCTTTGGGACCACAAGGCGCCCAAACCATACAACACCGTGCTCATCCTCACGTGAAACACTTGGCTGAACCATTCACGATGTTACGCTTGATTTTACCTACCCCATCATCCGATTCTTTGTCTTTGCCTTGATCGATCCACCAAGGTTGGTTGCACAACCAAGGCGACAAAGGAACCATGCTCAACCAAACCCAAGTTGAGGCGCTGAATTTCAAGAAGTGCGGTTCTTTGCTCTTGGATCATCGAGTATTGCAATACACCTTTCGGCTAAGTGCATCAAAGAACCACATTGGCCTTGCAGGTGATCTCGAATACCCATGTCATAATCTTTGATCAATTCCAATCATCTCCTCTGCACCGTTGGATCTGATTGGGTGAACAAGTATTTCAAACTCTTGTGATCGGAATACACCTCACAATGATTCCGATCGATAATGCCGCCAAATCTTGAGTGCATGAACCACGCACAAGCTCTAGATCATGGGTGGGATAGTTGAGCTCATGAGGTCTCAATTGCACGGATGCATAGGCAACCGCTTTGCCTTCCTGCATAAGGACACATCCAAGACCACGGCGAGAGGCATCGCAATAAATATCGAAACTCTTGTGGACATCGGGAAGAGTAAGGATGGGTGAAGTCAATGTTGTTTGAGCTCTTGGAAGCTCTCATCACAAGCGAGAGGACCACACAAACTTCTTGTCCTTCTTGAGCAATTCAGTCATCGGCTTGCGATCTTGGAGAAGTTCTCGATAAAGCGGCGGTAGTAGCCCGCTAAACCAAGAAAACTCCGCACATCGTTGGTGACTTGGCTGCCCTGTGATAGAACATCACCGACTTTGCCGGGATCCACAACTATGCCTCCACCTGAAAGAACATGGCCCAAGAATGCTACTTCCTTCAACCGAACTCACATTTCTTTGAACTTTGCATATAGCTGATGCTCCCGCAATTTGCCCAAAACAATCTTGAGATGCTCAGCATGCTCTGCTTCAGTCTTGGAGTAGATAAGAATATCATCAATAAAGACCACCACAAATTTATCCAAAACTCCATGAATACTGAATTCATTAAGTTCATGAACAAGGCCGGAGCATTGGTTAAGCAGAAGACATGACGGTGTACTAAATGCGACCCATAACGAGTAGTGAAAGCCGTCTTCTGGATATCTTCGCACTGATCCGACTGATGATACCCCATTCTCAAATCAATCTTTGAGAACACCTGGGCTCCAGTCAATTGATCGAACAGATCATCAATGCGGGAAGAGGATATTTGTTCTTCACCGTCACCTCATTGAGAGCGGTAATCAACACACATGCGCAAAGTCTTGTCCTTCTTCTTCACAAAGATCACGGACAACCCCAAGGAGATGGCGGGGCGGATGAAACCCTTTGCTTGGAGCTCACCAAGTCGCTTCAATTCTTCTAGCTCATTGGGAGGCATCCGATCGGCGCCTTGAAATCGGAGCGATGCGGGTAGCAACTCGATGACAAACTCGGATCTCGAACCGAGGCATCCTGCAAATCTTCAGAAAGACATCCACAAAGTCGATACTATGGGAACATCTTGAATTTGCAAGGTCAAGCTTCGCTTCTAATGCACATAGATGTGGCCCCGGCCGCGGTGAAAATCCGACTCGCACGCGCTGAAGGGTCGGTGAGTGAACAACCTTCCTGGCACAATCGATTTGCCCCAAGTGTTGGGACAACCAATCCATGCCAAGAATCACATCGGACTCATTGAACCGAGAATAAGGTTTGCCAAAAATCCCACTCCTTTAACTATGATAGGAACATCCCGACATTGTAAATCAGCCCTCATTTCCGACCCCGGAGAGCGAATGAGCAAAGGAATTCCCAAAGGAACACAGTGAAGACCACTAGCAGCAGCAAATGATCTTGAAATAAAAGAATGTGATGCTCTAGAATCAAATAATACTGCAGCAGGACGAGAATTAACAAGAAGTGTACCCATCACGACATCTGGCGCCTCCTGAGCCTCCTCGGCTGAAAGGTGGTTGATTCGACCGCTGCTCGCACTCGGTCTTCAATAATCTTACGTCGGTGGTGACCACTCCCTTGCCCGCGTCCTCCATTAGGACGAGGGGCTACTGCAACACTCTGAGGGCAAGCGTTGGCGTAGTGGCCCTTGTTGTGGCGGCAAAACAGTAACCTCGGCGCCGGATTGCGGAGGCGCCTGTCTGGATCGCGGCGCACGTGGCTGAACCACGGCTGCGGTGGGCGAGGAGCTAGTGCGGATGGCCTCGCGCGGTGGAGCAAAAGAACGGTCATCGTGCCGCCCGGCCGAGGACGAGAGAGGTGGTGTGAGTAGACGATGCGCCTCCCATTTGCGCTATGGGACTCGCCAGCGCCTTTGCCTTATGCTCGCAACAATGGCCTTATCCACTAAGGCTTGAAAATCGAGAAAGTCCACAATAGATAGCTTGTCCTGCGGCTCCTCTGACAAGCCATCCATAAACTTCTCTGCTTAGCCTCATCCGAGGCCACCTCTCCCGAGCATAACGAGCGGATGATTGAACTCGTGCATGTACTCCGTCGCAGTTGCGCCCTTGTTTGGCGCGAGAAACTCCTTCTTCTTGACTTCATTAGGCCATCGGGGATGTGGGCCCGACGAAAGCCGTTCGAACTCCTCCCACGCGACCACATGGCCCGCGGGCTGCATGGCGAGATAGTTCTCCCACCATGAGAGTGCCGCGCCCTCAAGCCGGTGGGGCGCGAAGAGTGCCTTATCCTGCGCTACGGCATCGAGCTATGTTGAGCTTCGCTCAACCATGCGCAACCAATCGTCCGCGACGAGAGGTCCTCGAGCGGGAGAAGGTCGGCGGTGTGTGCGGAGGAACTCTGCAAGTCCCCGCGAGTGCGGTGGCCGCCACCACCGGCGGGAGTGGAGGTATTCCTAGCAATAACCTCCAAGATGCGCGTCTGGTCCATGCGGTTTCGCTCGATCGGCGAGAACCTCACCATGGTCGGAGGAGGGGAAGCTCTCATCATGACCAGCCCACGACTACAGCGCGTTCTCCCGGCCATCTGTTTCACTTAAGACAAGTTAGCAACAAATTTAAGAGCAAGAAAGCCCAAAATTCATGAAAGCAAATCGAAAAACAAACACAAGGCGTGATAAAGTTCACCAAAGAAAATCGGACACATAACTACTCACTTTACATCTTACCCTATTATCCCCACAAGTTTTAGTTGGATTAAACTTCATGTTTCTCCCCAGACTAATTCCACCGGTAGTAACTATCTTTTGAAAGGTAAAGAGAGAAACCAAGTTTCAAATCTTAAATGAGAGTAAGATGAGAGTAGAAAGCTAAGATAGGTAAGGAATAAAATCTGAGAATCTGCCTAGGTTTTCATAAACCTTTTTATAATTTGAAAATAAGACTTTCAAAATATCCTAAGGACGACTATGCTTGGGTTACTACGGTCGAATGGCTCGATACCAACTTTGTGAGGACCCATTATTTGGCTTGTAATGCTTAACCAACCACCTGGTCCTAGCATCACAAATCAAATAAACGGATCCTCGAGATATGTATACTTCCCAGAAAGCAGTATACACACCTCAGTACAAAATTAGACATCAACTCCATTCCAAACATAGAGTCCAAACATCACACTACAAACGGAAGATAAACAAATAGTAACAATATTACAGACATAGGCCGACAGGCCACAAGATACACAAATAGACAAGAACGACAGCGGAAGCAAAAGTGCCATAAGATGGCTATAAACAAAGCCAATCAGTGTGCCTTCAACCCACAAGGCATCTGACCGGACCGCCAAGTCTAGTCGTCCAAGAAACGGCAACACAGCTCACAGAAGTGAGGACCCTGAGGCTCACCTTCTTCCTCTGCAACAAAACATCCTGAGTACAAAGATTGTCTTTGTACCCAAGAAGATCGACGTGTGAACTAGCTGACTGTTCATATGCTACATGCGAGCTTGTTCGGAAGCCATATGTTTTATTTGCATAAAGCCAATTTTCATTTGCAATAATGTAATACAGTTTGAAGGCAAGTTCGCAATTCATTTTTAATGTTGAAATAACGAGAAAGGTAATAATAACAAAAGGGTAAAGAAAAACAACCTAGAAGTGACTATCCCAATAGTCACCCCAACAATAGCACGAATCCCGCATTCGCACCACCCATCAAATTTTAATTTAAAAGTTGTAGTCTAGTTCTTGGGGCGATCCGAGCGTGTCCATAACCTAGGACGAGGCTATTCGAATAGTTTTAACCTGCAGGGTGTACCAATGTACCCACACTTGGATCGCTTTAAGCCAAAGCACACTTCGAAGGTATGCCGCACACTAAGTCCTACGAGACTGTTTCCAATATTGTGTATTAACTACGAGCCGCTCGTATGGATAGAAATCCATACGCTTACATGGTAAAGCCGAAAGGCAACTACCCACTCGAGATAAAGCTTTTCTGACAACTACCATGCTCCCACCTCCGTCCCTCTCGCGACCTCCTGCGACCGGAGCCAATACACGCCAAAGTACTAGGTCAAGAGAGGTCCCATATACTCTAGTGTGGTTAGCACGCAAAATGCTCGATCACGGTGGCGCAAGTAACTCGGTCCTTAAGTGACTTGGGCACCTTTCGATCACACACCCAACAGATCACACCGCCTTACCATTGTGCCCAAGTCTAAATCATTTTTGTTTTCATTTTTAGTTTTGCAATTAAACATAGCAGCAAAGCTGAAACATAAAGTTATAGTAAATTTTGTGTGATCAAGGTTACCGACAAAAGTCGATAACCACCCAGTTCTACCGATAGCTAAGCATGACTAAGCAAGTTGACCCGGATCTACTAAGTGATAAGAGATCATCCAGCGACCTCTAATCACAGCAAATAACCTAGGCTCAGGTAGTAGAGACCAATATTTAGCCTACAGGATATGCATCTACAGGATTTAGCTAACCATTTTAACACAAATTAAGCGATGCATACATACAGCTGAAACAAAAATATTAATCTTTAAAATATCGATTAAACATGATCAAACTGCTTTTTCGGCCGCCGTTGCTCAATATGTTATGAGGATCGTCCTCGGGGTTGCCGCAAATATCGAAGCCTAACGATCGAACATAACAGCAAATAAGAACGAATAACACCGACAAAACTCAAACATACAACAACAACAAAACATACCAAAATTCACACAGCAGCCTAAGCATGATATAACAAAATTTTAGAAACAGAGAACAATTCATTTTAAGTTATTAATAATTTTCTATGAATTTTCTAAGCTAAAAACACATCAAACACTAGTTAATTACTTAACAAATTTTCATGAACAGAAACAGTGTATAAAACCTATCCTAAAAGTTAGTACACTGAAAATGAAATATTACAGAATTGGGTTCATTGCATTAGGACAATTATTGAAAGAGATATGCATTTTCTAATTTGGAGATTACAATCTACAACATTAAATTAATTAACAGATTTTTGATACAGGGACAAGGTTGACACTAATTTTTGTAAATAGTACATTTAAAATGAAAATTAACAGCACTGGATTCATGTAATTTGGATAAAAATTGAATTAGTTATGCATTTTCTAAGTTTAATTGAATTAACAGTGCAACAGAAAAGCATTACAGAAATATTAAAGCATTAAATCCTTTTTCTACCCACAGCTATCTAGCCCCAGACACTGACAGCGGGCCCACGCGAACGCTGATCAGGACAGCCCACCCGCCTAAAGTGACGTCGAAGGCGTATTCAAAGAATACGTCTTCGGCTCACTAAAGTGCAAACCTAAAACACTCTCACAGAGAAATACGCTTCCCATCAGAGAAAACGCATTAAGGAAACTACACACACCCTAACTGACAGCATGGACCCACATGGCAGCGACTCAGAGGGAAACATAACGGGCTGGATTAAACGATTTCTAAACGCGATTAGCCAATAGGGCCCACAAGTCAGAGACTCAGACAAACAAGATTAGCGCTAAACTAACTCCACCGGCGGTTCACCGGCGAGCACGGGGACGGCGGCGCGGCCGCGCAACTGATCTTGCAAACCAGGAGGTTTCAAGGCGAACGAGTGATACCTTGAGGTCCGCGAAGACTTCGCGAACACGGTGGCGGAGACACGGAGTCTGATGGTCGCCGGAGGTGAGCCCGCGACGGCCGGAGGCGGGGAGGAAGGTGCGGCTTCCGCAGAGATAACGCTACAGGCGACGAGAGGCTTCGGGAAGAAACTCCTCGAGATCGCGGAGACACCAGGAACGATAAGCCCACGGTCTAGATGACGGAGGAGGACGGTGGCGCCCGGAATTGACACGGCGGCGCTTTACCGAGCTTGGAGAAGAAAACGACGCACAGCCTCGGTGATGCACCAAAGAGCGAAACAAGGTCACGGTTAGACTCAGCACAGCGATGCGATCCTAAGGGACCAAGTGACGAAGCTGGAAACTCACCAGAGCGCAAATGAGCTTGCAGAGCCGAGATCACCGGAGGCGGGACGGCGGCGGCTCGGATGATTCACTGGGTGCCACGAGCTCGGAACGGGCAAAATGGATGCGGCGAGGAGAGTGGATCGCGACGGAGGGGTTGATGGCGCGAGGGCGGCGCTAGCACGGTGGCGCTAGCTTCGTTCCCTTCTCCGGCCGAAACAGAGAAACCGGCGGAGAAAGCGAGAGAGCGAAGGAAACGACGAATGGGTGAGCTCAACGGCTTTAAGGAGTCACGGCGATGCTTCCGCATCGACACGAGGACGAAAGGTGGCAGCGACGAGGGACGTGGCGAGCATGCGCGAGCGGCCGCGAGCTCCGGTGAGGTGCGGAGAAGACGAGGGCGATACTGACAGGTGGGACCCACAGGTCAGCGACAGGAGCAAAGCGGTGCGAACCCGAGTCAAGTGCGGCGCGAACCGGCGGTTAGACTCGATCAATAACGCCGACCCGGATCCGAGATGGACGGTCGAGATTGATGTATGCATTCGGACAGGTCGGTTGCGCACACGACGTGGATCGTTCGATTTGCATCGGACGGTCACGGTCGATTGGACTCGGGCGGTGCGATTAGTTGACGCGACCGAGCCAAGTGGTGCGGTCTGATTTGAGTCGGGCTCGTTCGAGCCCGACAAACGATGATTCGATTTTGAGTTTAAAAGCTGAGAGAGTTTAGGAATTTTAGAGATAGTTCCTGAGCTCCAAAAATTTCGAAATTTTTATGGTAGCTACTAGGGACAGAGGACAACCTTGTGAAATTTTTCCAGGAGTTTTTATGCACTAGATTTCTCCCAATAAAATTCACAAGCTGCTGATCAAGGATTTGACCAGATTTCAAACTAGTTTGACTTGGGCATTTGAAATAGCAATTAAAATCTAAAAATTGTGAAATAATTCAGGGAGGTAGATAGGATGATCAAGATGACAGGAAAAATATTCCTAGGGGATGATCACAAGTTTGAAGACTAAGAATTTGCTGACAACAATTTCCAAACACAAGAATTGAATTCTAAAAATTGGAAATTGCCAGGGAAAATTGTAGAAACTCTCAAATGATTTCATGAGGCATCAAAAGTTTTTATTCCTCCTCATAAATTACATTTGAAATACAAACCCTAAGTTAGGGCTGTTACAAATCGCCTCTAATGACTATCACACATCACAAGAAACCCGTTGTTACCCTTGAAGACGTGTTGGACGACGACGAACAGGCCCTGAAGAAGATCCTCCTTCTCCTCTCTTCCTTCTCTTCTCCCTTTTCTTCTCCCTTCTCTTCTTTTCCCCTTCTTCTTCCTCCTTGGCCGGCTGCAATGGGGCTTCCTCTTCCCTTTGGCCAGCAGCAATGGGGATGGAGGGGAGGTAAGGAGGTGCGCAAGGGTGTGGAGGGGAGGTGAGGGAAGGTGGCGACCACAAGTGGGGAGGGGAGGGGAAAGATGGGGGCGGCTAGGGTTTGGGGGAGGGGTGGCGCCTCCCCCCTATGGTCGGCCAGCCCCACATGGGCCTAGGCCCAAGCCCAGGTTGCCAACTAAACGCGGAAAACCCCCTCTCATTTCCTGTTTTGGTGATTTTCTAAAAGAACCCTCCTCCCGATTAATTAATCTCTCCCGATTAAATAATCTCTCCAGATTCAAATGCTTTTCACACAATCGGGGTATTACAGCGATCGTACCCGTTCTCGCTCGCCGACCATCAGTCGTAGCCGTTCCTGATCCCCGGGTAACTGCACCACTTGCGGTGGTAAGCACCCATTGGAGGAGTAGCCAGGATAGTCTAGGTTAACTAGCAGTGCTTGCTAGGTAGTCTTTTGGGTTGCAAGCACCTTCCTTGTTCCCCCTTTTGTAGATGTTGTGTTTTGTATCTCATGTCATGGCTTTGCATGGCCTATATGTTGTGTCCCAGGAGTCATGTAACACATAATTCCCCCTTAATATTAATGAATTGCAGCCATTCGGGCTTTTTATCGCATTTGTTTTGTTTTGTTTGGCTTGAATTTCTTCTGTGTGTGCTTTAGAGGGCTAGTGAACCCTCATTTACCCCTCTCTAGTTCTAAGCTTTAGTGTTTCTTCAGATGGCACCAAGGAGAGCTGCTGCCCCAATCCGTGGTGCCTTCGCAGCAGGCCGAGGAAGAGGCCGTGGTGGTGGTCGTGGACAAGACCTACCTCCCCCACCGCTAGAGCACCCAACAATGGCACAAGTTATGCAACAACAAGCCCAAATCCTGCAAGCCTTGCTCGCTAATCAACAAGCAGGAGCAGCCAGTCGCCACTCTAAGCTGGTAGATTTCCTTAGGACAAGACCTCTTACCTTTGCATCAGCGGATGAACCCCTAGAAGCAGAAGATTGGCTCAGGGATACTGAGAAGAAGCTTCGCCTAGCCCGATGTTCTGAGGAAGATAAAGTGGACTTTGCTACCCACCAGCTGAAAGGAGCCGCCGCTGCTTGGTGGGAAAACTACCTCGCTGCTCGAGGTGGTGAAAGCCTAGTGGCAGGAGAAGAAGAAGCAGAAGCAGCAGCATCTGCGACTGGAGATCAACAGGAGCCCGCCGCTGTCGAAGCAATTGCTGAAGTGCAGCTGGATGAGACCGAACCCGCATGGCAGCCAATCTCTTAGAACGAGTTCAAAACCACCTTCAGGACTAACTTTGTACCCGCTAGTACAATGAGGCTAAAGAAGAATGAGTTCAGAACTCTCAAGAAAAGTCAAATGACAGTCAATGAATATCTAACCAAGTTTAACCAACTTGCTCGCTACGCTCCCAGTGACGTAACTTCTTCTGGGAAGGATGCTATCTGGGTTGTTATCGATCAGTTGACAAAGGTAGCACACTTTCGCGCGGGCGCATCACCACCTCGGTCACGACGATTGGCGGATCTCTACATATCCCGCATCGTGAGCTTGCATGGTGTGCCACGAACGATTGTGTCAGACCGTGGTTCTCTTTTCACCTCTCGATTTTGGCACAAGTTGCAAGAGGCCATGGGGAACCGTCTTTCTTTCAGCTCAGCATATCATCCCCAAACTGATGGTCAGACGGAACGGGTCAACCAAGTGTTGGAAGACATGCTCCGTGCTTGTGTTCTTTCCTATGGGAAGAATTGGGAGAAGTGCCTGCCGTTGGCCGAGTTTTCCTACAACAACAGTTTTCAGGCTAGTCTCGGTATGGCACCATTTGAGGCTTTGTATGGGAGGAGGTGCAGAACCCCATTGAATTGGTAAGAAACTGGTGAGAGGCAGTTCTTCGTCCCAGACTCAATCAATGAGGCCGAAAGCCAGGTTCAAATGATTCGCGAGCATTTGCGCGTGGCCCAGTCCAGGCAAAAGAGTTATGCAGATCATCGTCGCCGTGAGTTGAGTTTCCAGCCCAATGACTTTGTTTATCTCAAAGTCTCACCTTTGAAGGGCCATCAGCGTTTCGGCATCAAGGGCAAGTTGGCTCCTCGATATGTTGGGCCTTATCGTATCATCAAGAGAGTGTGAGCTGTTGCATACAAGCTAGAGTTGCCAGCTACACTTGAGGGGGTGCATGATGTGTTCCATGTATCCCAGCTGAGGAAGTGTCTCCGTGTCTCGACTAAGGAGACTCTGTTGGAAAGTCTCGATGTGCAAGGAGATTAGACCTACCGCGAGCGTTCTGTTCGCATTCTCTAAGAATCTGAACGAAGAACAAGGAACCGTGTCATCAAGTTCCTTAGAGTTCAGTGGTCAAATCACTCCGAGGAGGAAGCAACTTGGGAGCAAGAAGATCGCCTGCGTGCAGACTACCCTTCCTTCTTTTCCTAGTGAACGGAATCTCGGGACGAGATTCTTGTAAGGGGGGGGGGAGATTTTGCAACATCCCAGATAAGGGTTTATGTTTCAAATGTAATTTACTGAGGATAAAGTAAAACTTTTGATGCCTCATGAAGTCATTTGAAAACTTTCTAGAATTTTCCCCTAGCAATTCCTATTTCCCAAGAACCATGTTTCTTTGATAGAAGCTGTTGTCATTAAAAACTTTCAAACCTAATCTTGTGATCATCCTTTGGAAATATTTTTTCTATCATCTTGACCATCCTAGTAACCTCTCTGAAAAATCTCATAATTTTTAGATTTTATTTGCTATTTCAAAAGAGCAAGTCAAACCAGTTTAAACTCTGGTCAAACCCCTGGGGCAGCAGCTTGTGAATTTTCTAGGGAACAATGTAGTGCATGAAAATTCCTATCAAATTACACAAGGTTGTTCTCTGTCCCAGGAAGTTCCCATAAAAATTTCACAATTTTTGGAGCTTCGGAGCTACCTCTAAAAATTCCCTATCTTCTCAGCCTTATAAAACAAAACTGGAAATCACTATTCCTCAGGCCCGAACCCAACTCCGACCAAGCCCCACGCAACCTGACTCGGTCTAACCCACTAACCGCAACGACACATGCAGCCGTTCGATCGCGCGTCAGCGCTCACGATCGCGTACCGCTTCACCAAGTTTTAAAACGTCTCGCACGTTATCGACCGTTGGATCTCGATCCAACGGTCCGCCTCGATTTCTTTTCGCGCGATCGCGCGCAGGTGAAGTCGCCACCGTGTGGTCCACCCGCCGTGGCTCGCTTCCTCTGTCGCGGCGCCGAGAGCAGGACGCCACGCGCCAAGCGCCTCGCGTCCCGTCAACGGCGCCAATCCGCCCCTCATCCTCCACTCGAGCCGCCGCACGCCGCCTCGTCCCAACCGTTGCCTAGCTATATATCACCATCTCTCGGCCTAGAGGGCTCACTTTCCCTCTTGGCGACCGAGGGAAAGGAGGCAAGAACTCGACCCCCTCTAGGGTGAGTCTCCTCCGCGTGGTTTCCCCTCATTTCTCTCCCTTTGCCGTCCATTGTGCGCCGGTTTGAGCCCTTGTCTTCGTGTGTAGGTCCGAGAGCACGAGGAGCGCCACCATCCCCTCCGGAGCGCACCCGAAGTTGCTCCGCTGTGCCATCTTCTCCTCCGGTGCGTTTCCCTCTACATTAAGTGCGTCACCATGCGCCTTTCGGTCTAAGGAGGAGAACCCCTCAATCAATTTTATGTTTTGGTCGCAGGAGCTCTCGGGATTTGACTTTTCCCCATTTTCGGCTGCCTGTGCCATTTTCTTCTCCGGCGACGATTCGGTGAGCCACTGTCAAATTCCTCTCTCGTACACCATCTGTGGGCCTCACTTGAACTCTCCCGACCATTCATTCTTTGTCTACTTCACCAGGTCGACTCCCCCTCAGTGAAGCCATCGTCGTCGCCTCGGTTCTCGTCGCCGGCTCAACTCCGGCAACCCCTCCCTATCCGCGTCATCCCGGTAAGGTCCCTGACCCTTGCTGTTGCTCATGCTCACATTATATCGAGCGATGCAATGTCGTATCACTATTTTCGTTTTCCCGTACTTGTCACTCCGCTTCACCTCGTCGCGTCGCCGCGTCGGGTCACCTCCGACCTCGCCGCCGGTGCCGCTGGGTGCGCAATAGCATGCTGGTTCCATTTTAGTGCTTGGCCGCCGTCGTCGAGCCCTCCTTCGTCGGGGACGCGCCGGCAAATCTCGCGGCCACAGCGAGCTCCCGCGTGGCGCGTTCCGACCGGCACTATAGCTCGTCATTAGGAGTTAATGGCGATGATTAGCATTTAAATCGTGATCTTTGTCGGAAATCCACGCTTAGTCAAGCTCGCGGTGACTTACATGTGGGCCGAGGCCGTTATGCACGATTGTGAACTCAGACCGCCGCCGTGGACCAAGAGTCCATGCAATCGCTCGTGAACCTAGTGTATGACATGTGGACCCCACATGTCAGGCCGATTCGGAAATTAAACTGGAAAATAGAAAATGGCACGATGCACTGGACCCCACTTGTCAGCTTCTATGGCTAGGTTTGGTTTTGGTAAGAAAAGTCTAAAATGCTTATTTAAATTCTGAAATGCTTTATTTATGAACTGAAAAATCGATTAACTTCTAAAATGCATAACTAATTCATTTTAGCTCCAAAATTGATGATTCAAATTTTGTTAGTTTCTATTTTAAATGCACTTTAATATAAAAATGGGTTGAATCATGTTGCTGCTCCAGAAAACACTTTTGGCAAAATTATTTTAGGTTAGTATTATTGTTGCACTAAAAATTGTTTTAACTTCAAAAATGCATAAGTATTTCTCTGTAACTCCAAATTGAGTGAATCCAAATGCTTCCTCTAATAGTGAACTTGCTGTCAAAATTAGTTTTATGTATGTTACTGTTGCTTAAGGAATTGCTAATACAATTAAATTATGCTCATTTTCATGTCTTTGGAAATTCATAAAAGATGCATCCTAGCTCCAAATGAGATGAATCCAATTGGGTTGTTCATCTTATGAAGTGCTTGATTTACTGTAAAAATTTCAAATGCACCACATTTATAGAAATTTATGCCAAACAATTTAATTATGAAGAATAGTAACAAATTGCATTTTTCAAGCTGAGCAGAATTGTTTTGAGCATAACTTTTGCATGGGACATCCAAGTCGATTGGTTTTTGTTTCTAAATTCATTATAAATCATGCTCTTGCTCCTGTAAAATTTTCCGAGCATTTGGAGAAAGTTGATTTTTGAGTCTTTTCGGTATTCTTCGTTCTTATCTGTTCCTATTCGCATGTTCGTTAGGTGCCGACGAGTGTGTTGATCTTGAGAGTGAGCCTCTGCAGCATGCTGAGCAAATCCAGCAAGGCAAGCAGTTTGATCATGTTAATCCTATTATTTTAAATGTCTAATATATTATTTTCAACTTGTATGTATGCATTGCTTATTTTGTTACTAAATTGATTAGTTAATCCTTTAGATGCATAATCTGTAGGTAAATGATTATTCTCTACTACCTGAGCTTAGGTTATTTGCTGTGATTAGAGTTCGTTGGATGGGCTCTTGTCACTTAGTAGATTACGTGTTCCAATTGCTTAGCCATGCTTAGCTATCGGTAGTATTGGGCGATCATCGACTTAGTCGATGATCTTGATCACCTCAAATTATTATGATCCTTATGTTTCAGTTTTGTGCTATATTTAAATTGTAAAACTAAAAAAAATGAAAACAAAAATGATTTGGACTTGGGCACAATGGTAAGGTGGTGTGTTTTTGGGTGTGACTGGAATGGTGCCCTAGTCATTTAAGGACCGAACATCTTGTGAGTACCTATTATCCAGGCAATTTGTGTGTGCTAACCACACTAGAGGGTATGGGACCTCTTTGACTTAGTACTTTGGCGTGTGTTGGCTACGAGTCGTAGGAGGGCGGGTGTGTGTTGCGTTGTGGTAAAATGAGATGGTTGTGTATGGGAGCATTGTAGTTGTCCAAAAAGCTTTACCCCGAGGGGTAGTTGTCTTTTTGGCTTTACAATATAAGCGTATGGGTTTCTATCCATACGAGCGACTCGTAGTTGATACACAATATTGGAAATGTCTCGTAGGACTTAGCTATGCCCGCATACCTTTGGAAGTGTGCTAATCATGTGGCTTAAAGGCGGTCTGAAGTGTGGGTACATTGGTACACCCCTGCAGGGTTAAAACTATTCGAATAGCCTCGTCCTAGGTTATGGACATGCTTGGGTAAGCTTTTCAAGAGTTAGACTACAACCTTTTAAAGCTTCTGGAGTTGAAGATTTCGGCCAGGAGCTTGAAGAAGAAAATCTGGACAGCTAGCTAGTATTTAATAAATAGAATCGAAAATGTGAGGTTTATTCAACTAAAACTTGTGGGGATAAAAGGGTAAGATGTGATATGAATTAGCTAAGTGTCTAACCCTTCTTTAGGTGGTTTTGCCTTGATTTTAGCTGTGTTGAACCAAGGGGTGCATTCTGAAATTTTACCTTCCTAAACGATGGCTCGTTCTTTCAATACGGGTTGGTCGTTCCGGGAAGTTGATTTTGTGACTTAAGGTCTTGTATTTATTTGTGGTTGTTTTTGAGCCATCTTAAGTAAGTTATTGATTTCTTGTTCTCGGGCCTGTTACTAACTTATCTTAGTGAAACAGGATGGCTGGAGGAACCCGTAGTGGTCGGAATCAGCCGGCTGGTCCCGATGAGGAGCTTCCACCTCCTCCGACCATGGCTGAAGTCCTTATGCAGATCGAACGCAACTGTTCGGAGGACCGGAGGGTGTTGGAGGTCATCACGAGGAACACCTCCACTCCCTCTGGCGCTTCTGGATCGGGAGGTGGTGGACATCAGGCTCGTGGGGGGGCTTGCGGAGTTCCTCCGTACTCAACCTCCTACCTTCTCCCGGTCTGAGGATCCCCTTGACACGGACGACTGGCTGCGTCTGGTTGAGCGGAAGCTCAACGTCGCTCAGTGCCAGGAGCAGGAGAAGGCACTGTTTGCATCCCATCAGCTTGAGGGTGCAACACTCTCATGGTGGGAGAACTTCCTCGCCATGCAGCCTGCTGACCATGTGGTCACTTGGGTGGAGTTTCGTACCGCCTTTCGTCAGGCCCATGTCCCCACCGGTCTTATGAAGCTGAAGAAGAAGGAGTTCCTTGCGCTTAAACAGGGGCGCAAGTCTGTGACTGAGTACCTCCATGAGTTCAACCACTTGGCGAGGTATGCTCCTGCTGAGGTGGCCACTGATGAGGCCAAGCAAGAGAAGTTTATGGAGGGCTTGTCTGAGGAGCTGCAGGACAAGCTCTCTATTGTTGACTTTGTTGATTTCCAGTGCCTTGGTGGACAAGGCTATCGTCGCCGAGCATAAGGCGAAGGCGCTGGGCGAGTCCCGCAAGTGCAAGTGGGAGGCCCAGCGGTCTGCACAGGCCAGCCTCACCCGTCCCCGGGTTGGGCCTACACCATGGGCCCGTTCTTTGGCTTCACCACCGCCGAGGCCGTCAGCGCCAGCTCCTCGTCCCCCGCAGGCCGTGATTCAGTCATGTGCACATGCGGCCCAGCAGCAGGGTGGCCTCCGCAATCCGGCTGCCGAGGTCACCTGCTTCTCATGCAACCAGAAGGGCCACTATGCTAATAGTTGCCCTAGGAGGACTAGGGCGGCCCCTCGTCCTAATGGAGGACGCGGGCATGGGAGTGGTCATCCACCTGACCAGAAGAACGTCCAGAAGACCCAGGGCGTGGGTAGCAGCCGAGTCAACCACATCTCGGCTGAGGAGGCACAGGAGGCACCTGATGTTGTGTTGGGTACGCTTCTTGTCAATTCTCGCCCTGCTGCAGTATTATTTGATTCAGGAGCATCGCACTCTTTTATTTCGAGATCTTTTGCTGCTGCTAGTGGTCTTCACTTTGTTTCTTTGGGGGTACCCTTGCTTATTCGCTCTCTGGGTTCGGAAATGAGAGCTGATTAAGAGTGCCGGAATGTTCCTATTGAAGTCGAAGGAGTGGGATTCTTGGCGAATCTTATCCTACTCAACTCAGCGAGCCTGGATGTGATTCTTGGCATGGATTGGTTGTCCCAACACTTGGGGCAAATCGATTGTGCCAGGAAGATGGTCTTCCTCACTAGCCCCTTAGGCGAACAGGTTGGGTTTTCACCACACCTGCAAGGGCCACATCTTTATGCCCTTGAAGCAAAGCCAGCATTGGAGATTCGCGATGTCCCCACTGTGTGTGATTTCGCGGATGTCTTCCCTAAAGATTTGCTTGGAATGCCTCCGGTTCGAGACCTGGAGTTCGTCATTGAGTTGCTACCCGATACCGCCCCAATTTCAAAGGTGCCGTATCGGATGCCTCCTAATGAGCTGGAGGAGCTGAAGAAGCAACTGGGTGAGCTTCAAGCAAAGGGTTTTATCCGTCCTAGCTCATCTCCTTGGGGTTGTCCTGTGATCTTTGTGAAGAAGAAGGACAAGACTTTGCGCATGTGTGTTGATTACCGTCCGCTCAATGAGGTGACGGTAAAGAACAAGTATCCTTTGCCTCGCATTGACGATCTCTTTGACCAGATGACTGGAGCTCGAGTATTCTCCAAGATTGACTTGAGGTTGGGGTATCATCAAGTTAGGATTAGGGCTGAAGATATTCCGAAGACGACTTTCACTACTCGTTATGGTCTGTACGAGTTCACCGTCATGTCTTTTGACCAATGCTCCTGCCTTATTCATGAATCTTATGAACTCAGTATTTATGGAGTATCTGGGTAAGTTTGTTGTGGTATTCATTGATGACATTCTTATCTACTCCAAGAGTGAAGAAGAGCATGCTGAGCACCTGAAGATTGTGTTGGGGAAGCTGCGAGAGCACCAGCTGTATGCGAAGTTCAGCAAGTGCGATTTTGGTTGAAGGAAGTGGTATTCTTAGGTCATGTTCTTTCAGCAGGAGGTGTGGTTGTGGATCCTAGCAAGGTCAGTGATGTGCTATCTTGGGGTCAACCCAAGTCAGTCACCGATGTGCGGAGTTTTCTTGGTTTGGCGGGATATTACCGTCGCTTTATCGAGAACTTCTCCAAGATTGCCAAGCCGATTACTGAGTTACTCAAGAAGGACAAGAAATTTGTGTGGTCCCCTGCTTGTGATGAGAGTTTTCAGGAACTCAAGAAGCGATTGACTTCAGCCCCAGTGCTTGTTCTTCCCGATGTCCACAAGAGCTTCGATATCTTTTGTGATGCTTCTCGTCAGGGACTCGGTTGTGTTCTCATGCAAGAAGGCAGGGTTGTGGCCTACGCATCAAGGCAGTTGAGGCCTCATGAACTCAACTATCCTACCCATGACTTGGAGTTAGCTGCCGTGGTTCATGCACTCAAGATTTGGCGTCATTACCTAATTGGTAACCATTGTGAAGTGTATTCTGATCACAACAGCTTGAAGTACTTGTTCACTCAGCCAAATCTGAACCTCAGGCAAAGAAGGTGGTTGGAGTTGATCAAAGACTATGACATGGGTATTCAATATCATCCGGGCAAGGCCAATGTTGTTGCGGATGCACTTAGCCGGAAGATGTATTGCAATACTTTGATGCTCCAAGAGCAGCAGCCTGCCCTCCTTGAAGAATTTCAGCGGCTCAATTTGGGTTTGATTGAGCACGGTTCTCTTGCTACCTTGGTTGTGCAACCAACCTTGGTGGACCAAATCAAGACGGCAGAGCAAACAGATGTTGGTGTGAGTCAAATCAAGCAGAACATCAAGAATGGGACAGCCAAATGCTTCTCAGAAGATGAGCATGGTGTTGTGTGGTTTGTGTTGGGATACGGGTAGGCTACGCTAGCAAAATTTCAAAAATTCTACCACGTAAATCAGGATGCCAAGCAAGTTATATGATCACAGATCATTACCACCAGACGCGCAGTGCAGCGGAAGTAGAGTCGGAGCAGCCTCGTCCGACGAAGAACGCGTCGATGTAGTGGTCGTAGATGATCGTCCAACGTCCTAGTGGTCGATCGTCTCTCCAAAGAACCTCTGCGCCGCCTTGTGAAGATCGCGGATCGTCCTTAGCGCAACAGCAACCGCAGTAGCGCCTCTACGGTATCCACACGTCCTGAGAAGGAACAACCGTACGCCGGTGTGCTAGCACCAAGTCGCACGGGAAGGCTCTCTCAAGAAGATGACGGCTAGGGTTTCGGTGGAAACATCTCACGTGTCTCTCTTGTCACCCCCAAAACTAGCCTCAAGCATCTCCTTATATAGTGCCCCGTGTCGGATCCTATCCGAACACATTTAACGAATCGTATTCGTACTGGTTTGTTCCATCCCATTAAGTGTGTGACCCGTTAGGTTTATGTGTAATCGGTTGTGACTCGGAAAACCTTTCCGATCACGAGTCGTAGCGGTCCCTAGCAGGACATAACGATTCCCGAATACACATAAATTATATCGGACGAACCTTAATGCAATATGATCTACGACTAGGTCCTCATCACTTACGACCAGGTCTTATCTTTATACGACCAGTTCGCACTCGGTCACGACCAGTTCGTAACTCCTTACGACTAGGTTTCGACCACTCTGTGATTTCGTTCGATCAGTCCACGACTTGCTTGTATCACCATACGACTTGTTTGGATCTGATCGAACTAAGCGACTTACTCTAGTATTCTCCCTTTGCCTCACGATATCTAGTTTGAACTCCAGGTGAGATAATGTGTCATCCATGGACTGTTCAATACTTTCTCGATCGAGTTGTCGGATAACCTTACGTGGTCGAACTCTTCGACCACTAGTGGCACAGCCATGCACTTTCTTTATCCGACTACTTCGAGGGGCCCAGAGACATCTCTCCCGTTATGTTAGGAGGGGCAAATCCCATATCCGACCAGGTCACATCCTCCGCATGTTTCATAGCATACCCGAAAGCTACCTTTATAACTACTCGCCATGAGTAGCGTTTGGCAACCCCTAAGAGTGCTATTACACATGTAGGGAACCATGCTCGATCTCGGTCTAAGGATTATACATCATCATTGCTTGAGACCAACTAATGACACACAGGATCATAACAATCTCTATAGTGTCTCAAGGTGGGTCGATCCAACCCCATGTTCTCTAACATGTGTTTACATTATTGATTCGATATCCCTATATCCATGACCGTGAAACATGATCATCAATCAATACATGTATCGGTCGTAGAGTCACCGTGTTCCGCTCAAGAACATTCGCGGTGGATACTTTTAGAACGACATCATATAAGTCGAAGTGTTTCACCAACAAGTCACATACTCGCTGATCTTCGTAACTAATGATTCGCTCAAGGAATGAATAACATTTATTCAAGAACTCATAAACATAGACGTGATACAATCATCTCCATGATTGCCTCTAGGGCATATCACCAACAATCTCCCACTTGCACTAGAGTCAATCGTATAGGTATCGAATACCCATGGCTCTTGTGTGCACCTCATGCTTAGGTTGCGGGAGAGGCTTTGTCAACGGATCAGCAATATTCAAATCCGTGTGCACTTTGCATATCTTCACATCACCTCTCTCAACGATCTCACGAATAATGTGGTATCGCCGAAGTATGTGCTTGGACTTTTGAAGCGATCTAGGCTCCTTAGCTTGTGCAATGGCTCCACTATTATCACTGTGGGGACCCCGGTAATTATCTCCATAAGACCGAGATTAGACAAGGTCTTAGGGACATAATTACGGGTCTCCGGTAAATGAATTCCAATTTAACTCTATCCAAGTGAGAGGCTTAGCCGAATACTAGAGCCTCAACGATCATGCGCGCTGCTCCTTTGCGAGCGCTACATGATTGTCGATTCTCTTCTGATTCAAAGCACTACACTTAGTGAGTTAAATGGCGATCCATTAACAACGAGTATGACTTATATTGGCTCCCAAGATCAACGACCAATATACTCATACCCTCATCCAACGTTGGCTACATCCATACAACGCATACAACAAGAGATAAAAAGACATACTGCATAGTAGTCAAGTCTACAGTTTATTACATACGGCCGACCGGCCAAATTCAAGTAAAGTATCAAGTAGCAGCGGAAGTAAATAGATAAAGCAAAAGACCAGCAGTGATATGCCCATCACCCATCGGCAACCGACTGGGGTTAAATGATAGCACACTACTCGTTAGTGTCACCCAAGTCAACACTAACGAGATCGTCATACTCATAATCTTCCTCACCTGAAAAGACCAGTAAACATCTGGCTGAGTACAAGTGTACTCGCAAGTCTTACACAAATAAAAATAGTTATGCATAAGGGTCATTCAAAGGATGGCTCATATTGGTTTAGTTTTGCAAAAGTTCGGTCCTTAATTGTCCAGACAAGTCCTTCCACTTACCCAATGCTCGTGCACAAAGCACCATCACTAACCAACACTTGTCCAGACCAAATCTCATTTTAAAAATGACAAAATTTAACTCATATAACAGCTACAAAGATCTGAAGTATAAATCATAAAATGAGAGTTGTGTTTATCCCAAAACCGCGGGTTATTCCTAACGATCGAACTACCCGTATCTAGACTTGCATGGCTAAGCAATTCTATAACCCATAATTCACACATCCTATCTTAAGCATATAGGAGTTGGCATAATTCAAGATTAACCTCAAGCATGGGACATAACTAAACTACACATCACAAAAATATTGACATAATCAAAATAGCATGCAAGCAATTATCATTGCACTATCTTAACCAAAACTGGGATCAAATTGTAATATCCCGAAAGTGAGTTAAGGTTTGAATCGAGGAAGATTAATTTTATTTCGGGAGAGATCGATTAATCGGGGAAGGATCAAACGAACGCCGGGAGGGACTAATTGATATGTTGTCGTGCTGCAGTTTTAGAGGGGGCAAAGAACAATTTTACGCAACTTGGGCTGGGCCATGGCCCATGAGGGTGGCCGCCAAGGGGTTCCCTCCCCAAAAACCTAGCCCTTCCCTCCTCCCCTTTCCCCTCCCACTCCAACCGCCGCCCCTCTCCCCATCTCCCCATCTCCCCACCTCTCCACCTCCTTCCACCCTCCCTTGCGCCTCTCCATCTCCCCCACCACCTCCATTGGTGCTGTCCAAGGTAGAGTAGGAGCTCCCTTGCAGCCGGCCAAGGAGGAAGAAGAAGGAGAAAAGAAGAGAAAGAAGGGGAAGAAGAGAAGGGAAGAAGAGGGAGAAGAAGGGATCCGCAGCGGATTCATGGTGGTCTTCATCCCCGTTGTGTGCTCTCTTCGTTTCGGCAAGGGTAACCCGTGGTTCTTTGTTTTAGGTCGTTTTCTAGTTGTCTAATTTTCGGGTGCCAGTTCGTCGTTATTCTGCAGCAGGGAAGTTTGTCGGTTTTGATTAAGTTAGAGGCAGATTTGGGTCTGGGTGTCTCCTAGAAAGTTGTAGCTATCGTAGTTACCTTTCATTGCCGACAAGAATCAAGTCATTTGGACTTCGGTAGCCAAAGTTATGAATTTATTACTACTTCTGTGTTTCTGGAGAGAAGCAGATTTGCTAGTGTTAGTTAACCTGATAGAAGCGCGTATTTAGAGGGGTTTCCAGAGGGGCTCACCATAACGAAACATGAGGCTAATCCTTTTAGCTTTCAGGAAAACTAAAGATCACTGAATTTGGACGAACGTAGAGAAAGTTATGATAGTTTCTTTGTCGCTGTCCAGAAACCCGACGTGAAATATTTGCTCTGATTAAATAGATTGGTAGGTTTGGTAGATGGCCGAATCAGAGGGTCTCCCCAACTAAGTTTATTTATACATTTCAATTACCTTTTCAGATTGTCCAAGATCATCCTATTTGGACTCCTGAGCAGAGAGTTATGAATTTTGAAGTCCGCTGTCCGGAGGACCGATCGCTAGAAATTAGAAAAGTTAGAATTCATAAGAGGTTAGCGATTTCGATTGTGATGTTATGTATGATTTTGGTCCAGTATGCTAGTCTTAGCTTGGGGTTATCTTCTTGTCCAGGTGGCAGCGAGATCCCAAGGGCAGCACCCATTTCGCGTCCGCCGTTTTCGCACGGTTGAGGCAAGTATTCGGGTTATAGCGTATTTTCTGGTTGTATGATATGATTGTGGTGATTGCTTGTTGTAGCCTTGCACGAATGTTAGCGTAATGAGTTTTCCTTTTATCTTGATGAATGCAAGCTATGGTTAATGTTTCCCTTGAGCGTTGCTAAATCTTACATGTTGTTATGTACATGTTAAATTCGTGTATATGAAAGACGTGGGCATGGAGCAATTGCATGTTCCAATCGTGTTGGAGACTTGGTCATACATGCATGTTTTTGATATATGATAGCGAAGTAAGGTTGCTGGCATGATGTTTATATTGAGATTGGTGAATGCTCCAAGTATGATTATGCTCTATTTATGTCCGATGTTATTGTACTTGGTATATTGATGATGAATAGATGTTGTGCATGTGCATATTGAGATCATCTTTGAAGCTTGTAACGTGGTGACCAAGCATGCATTTCGTTGAGGTCCCCGTCATGTATTGACGGGCTTGAGGTCCCCACATTGGTGCAATGTGGGCTATGAGCAAAGAGGTCCCCATCATTCAGATGATGGGCAAAGGTCCCTATACATGTGGTGTATAGGCTTTTGGTCCCTGTGCTGAGGGCACAGTGCAAGGGTATACAATGACGGTTGTATACCCGCATTACCGTAAAATGCGAAAGAGATAAAGTTAAAAGGTGCATTGCATTGGTTGCATTCACATGAGCATGAAGGCTTTACTCGTGCATTGTTTATCTTGGATTATTGATGCTATGAATGTTAACTTACTTAGCCTTGTTGGTACTTGTTGAGTCTTTGGGCTCACTCTTGCTTTGATGTTTTTAGGTACAACTGCAAGACTGGCATGCATGGGAGGGAGTAGATGAATTGAAAGCACGCACTACCTCACAACATTAAAGCAATTGTCATTTAGCTTCATATAAGAATAAATAGATCACGAGAAATACCCATGGTTGTTTTATGATTCTGATTATGGTTGTGAGAATAGTGTTAATTTGATTACATTCATATGATTATCTCTTATGCATGAGTGAATTGGATTATGAAACTATTGTTAAATGTATGTTTACCTGTTAGAAGCTATGGATAGTTTGAGTTTCAGGTTAACTGTAATAATGAGAATAGAAAGTTTTGGTTATGTTTATGATATTATTCTACACGCTTGAATGAACCTGATTATGATTATATTGATAAATGCCTTGATCAATTGTTGGAACCTCGGTATAGGCGACTATACAAAGGAGGTTTTGTCGAGATTTTGAAATTGGTCTTAGTTTAGCTTAGTTTAATTTAATTTTAGTAGCAATCCAGGCTCATTGTTGAGCTGGGGTGTTACACAAATATGATGCAAAAGAAAGTTCAAATGATGCTTGCCTTGCTGGTACCGTAGCTGCTCACTCTCGGTAGCGTAAGTGTCGATATCAATATGCTCGGGATTTATATAATTATAACATCAAATAAATACCGAGAAAACAACTCAAAAACCAAAATACTAAAAAATGCATGATTTTTCTACAGTAGTTAGGTCATGATTTTAGATGGATTTAGGTAGAAGAATTATTCCATTTGGAGTTATGAATTGGGAGTTATGCCATTTTGAATTTCAGGTTTCGATATGCCCATTTTGGGTAATTTAATTATGAAGTGAAAATTTGTAGGGCAGCGGCGAGTACAAAGATTACATGGATAAATAGACAATATTATCATGAGTTCAAAATAGTTGAGTTTGCCCTATTTGGAGTTTTTATGATTTAGTTATGTATTTTCAAAGTTCTCAGCCTTTTATAGTATAACAATAATGGAGTTAAAGATTATATTTTCCCAATGTAGTTTCTGTGACAGAAGTAATATGGAGACCATTTTTAGAATTAAGTTCACTAAAAATGGAAATTATCAAAAGTGGTCTCACTGTTTTTGGAGTTTCCAATAAATACTTATGCATTTTTGAAGTTATCAGTCCTTTTTCTATTGTACAAATAATGGTTTTGATGGATTAATCTCCAAATAAAGCTCTCTGCTACAGAGACAAGGTTAAAACCAATTTTGATACAAGGTTCATTAAATATGAAGAATATCAGAAATGGTTTCTTGTGATTTGGAGTTAATATGAAATAGTTATGCATTTAAGAAGTTAATACCAATTTTCAGTGTGCAAATAAACTGATTTCGAATTTACTAAAGTATTTACTACTTTTCTTACCGAGGCATACGCTAGCCGCAGTCAATGACTTGCGGGACCCGTGAATAGTATATTTTTCAGTTTATCTCCGATTTAATTTGCGCTCGACGGTGGGTCCCATCGCGGCGACACTGCTCAACAGACTTGGTCCACGGGGGCGCGCGCACGGTGCACGGGGTTTAATGCCTAGGCCCACATGTTAGTCACTCCACTCTACGGTATAACCCCGCAATTTTCTGTGCACGGGACCCACGTGTAAGCGGCTGTTTAACTCGTTAAGACATCATTTAACGCTAATGATTGGAGTTAAACGTCAAAAGACTTGCTACTGTTGTTGGTCTCACAGACGGCACGGCGGCAACAAAGGCTGCCGCCGCTTGTCGTCGGCGCCGCCGGCGATTCCGGCCATGGCGGCACCATCCAAGGGTAGGTACATGTGTAAAATAGCAATGCGCTCCTAACGGGGGTAGTCTCGACGACTGTGCCGGCCCAGAACGGCGGCTAGCCGGAGTCGAGCGGCGGCGCTAGATACGGCAAAAATGCATGCAGCTAAACCGAGCTTCTCAGTACATCCTAGCGATTGCTTATGCTACCTAAGGATTTAGGGAGGTCACCTGGAGCTGTGAGAAGCTTGGGGAAGTCGGGGTTGACTGGAGTAGTGACGGCGCCGGAGAAGACAAGTGCGGTAAAAGGGGCTTCACGTGGATAGGAGACTGGAAGCAAAACTAAAACAAATGAATGCTCGGATAGCTCAAGATCCCATAAGGATGTCAGAAAAGCAAGGAATCGACATAAGCCTTACCAAACAAGGTGGGAGGTGAAGGGTTTGTTCTTCGATCAAAGCCCAATTTCTTCAAATCCACGGGCATCGCAGGCATTGTCGAAATAAGTTTAGGGGTTATCATAACCATGCTATAAGGCACGATATGACGCGAAAGAAAGTTCAAGTACCTCACCGTAGACAAGGATGGCACGAACAGTGTCCCCGGGGCGCGCTCTGGAAATGGCCGAGAGCTCGAAGATGCACCTGAAGCTACAAGGCAAGATAGGAGCTGAGCTTAGCAAAATGGAGATGGCAATGAACAGAAGGAGGAAGGAACCATGCGGTTGGAGCTACCCGAGAAACGAAGCCCAGCTAGCTTCCTCCTCTCACAACCGAGGAGAAGTGAGGGAGAACGAAGGGCTTCGAGGTGATAAAGCCGAGAGACGTTGGGGGTGGGTGCGGTGTGAGGGGAGCTCGGGATAGCCAACGGCGCGGTGAGGTGATGGCGCTCAGCATGTAGCGACCGCAGGTGAGGGAGCTCACGCGAGCGCCGGGCTAAGGAAGAAGAAAGGCTCGACAGCGGCCCGCGACGACAGCGACTCAGGGCGTGGAGGTGATTCACCGCTACGTGGCTGATTGGAGTCCGATAGATCAGGATCGGGCGGATGAGATTGACGGGGGCGTTCGGACAGGTCAAACGATGGGGAGATCTCGCCATTGATCCATGATCCAAGGGTTGCATGTCTCGGTGCATTTAGGTGGTTGGGTTGAGTCCGCTGTCGAGTCGCACTTTAGTCCGAGGAATAGTACTAGGTCAGGTTTAGGTTTAGAGTTGATCAAGTTAAAGAATCAAATTTCTACTTTGACCAAAGGCTTAAAAATAGAAATAAAAATCCTAAAATCATGAAATAAATTGTGGGGTTCCTGGGAGATATAGTTGTAGGGACCCGGTAATTATCTCCATAAGACCGAGATTAGACAAGGTCTTAGGGACATAATTACGGTCTCCTGTAAATGAATTCCAATTTAACTCTATCCAAGTGAGAGGCTTAGCCGAATACTAGAGCCTCAACGATCATGCGCACGCTCCCTTGCGAGCGCTACATGATTGTCGATTCTCCTCGATTCAAGCACTACCCTTGGTGAGTTAAATGGGAATTATCAACAACGAGTATGACATATATTGGCTCCCAAGATCAATGACCAATATACTCATACCTCATCCAACGTTGATTACATCCATACAACGATACAACAAGGAATGAAAGACATATCGCATAATAGTTAAGGTCTACATTTATTACAAACGCCGACCACCAAATTTAAAACAGAGTATCAAGTAGCAATGAATTAAATAGATAAAGCAAAGACTAGCAGTGGTATGCCCATCACCCATCGGCAACCGATCGGGAGTTAAATGGTAGCACACTACTCATTAGTGTCGCCAAGTCAACACTAGCTAGATCATCATAATCATAACCTTCATCACCGAAAAGGCCAAGAACATCCGGCCGAGTACAAGTGTACTCGCAAGTCTTACACAAATAAAAATAGTTATGCATAAGGGTCATTCAAAGGATGGCTCATATTGGTTTAGTTTTGCGAAAGAGACGCAACAGTTAACATCCTACACATACTAGTTTTTATGTGCCCATTTTAAAATCAGATTTGAAGTAGAAGTAAAGCATGTAGTAAAGCATTTCAGTAATAAACAATTGAATCATACAAAGGCCAAAGTGGCAGCCCACTTTGATGTACTAAACACATGAACAACCCGTTCATGACGAATACCAAGTTTACCCACAATTTTAATTGAAAGTCTAACAATAGTAACTCCCGAACTCAAGCGGTTGTCCATAACCGTGGACACGGCTATTCGAATAGATTGATACCGCAGGTGTACTACTTTACCCACACGACTTGATTAGCCCGTAAGCCTCCAGAGGCCTCAAATAGCACACTTCCTATGGTATGCCACTGTAAATCAAGATACACCATTTTCAAAGAAGAAAGCCCTATTGGGCTAAGTCCCCTGTGAGATGGTTCCTTGCCTAGTACAAGCGTCTGATAGCACTTGCTAGGGGGCTCACAAGTTATATTGGAAATACCGATGCAATCAAAACCAAAAGAATTGGTGCTCCCTTGCACACTATAAAGGATTACATCGGCTCCTCAAAGAACATAGGATTTCACTACGATATGTCCCTTACACCACCAAGGACTTAACACAATAAAACCTCCCCTATTTAACCATACGGATCCCAACCCGCGGTGGCAAAGACGAGTGTACTTGAATTAACGACGTTACCAAAGTTCGGTCCTCAATTGTCCGCATAAGTCCTTCCACATACCCAATTCTCGTGCACAAAGACACCATCACTAACCAACACTTGTCCGGACCAAATCTCTTTTAAAAATGACAAAGTTTTACTCATAAAAAAGCTACAAAGATCTGAAGTAGAAACAATAAGTAAGAGTTATGTGTATCCCAAAACCATCGGGTTATTCCCGACGATCGAACTACCGTGTCTAGACTTGCATGGCTAAGCAATTCTATCACCCATAGTTCACACATCCTATCTTAAGCATATAGGAGTTGGCATAATTCAAGATTAACCTCAAGCATAGGACATAACTAAACTACACATCACAAAAATATTGACATAATCAAAATAGCATGCAGGCAATTATCATTGCACTATCTTAACCAAAACTGGGATCAAATATGATGCAAAATAAAGTTCAAATGATGCTTGCCTTGCTGGTACAGTAGCTGCTCACTCTCGGTAGCGTAAGTGTTGATATCGATATGCTCGGGATCTATATAATTATAACATCAAATAAATACCGAGAAAACAACACAAAAACCAAAATGCTCAAAAATGCATGATTTTTCTACAGTAGTTAGATCATGATTTTAAATGATTTTTGGTGAAAGAATTATTTCATTTTGATTTAGCATGTGAAAGTTATAATGGTTTGAATTTCAGATTTCAATAAGCCGTCATTATGCAATTTAATTATGAAGTGAATTTTTGTAGAACAAAGCATGCAGTACGTGGATCACATAGATAAATGGGCAATATTACTATAAGTTAAGAACAATTGAGTTTGTCCTTTTTGGAGTTTTTATGATTTAGTTATTGATTTTCAAAGTTATCAGCCTTTTATAGTATAAAAATAATGGAGTTAAGGAGTATATTCTCCCAAAATAGTTTCTGTGACAGAGGTAAGGTGGAGACCATTTTTAGAATCAAGTTTACTGAAAATGAAAATTATCAAAAGTGGTCTCACTGTTTTTGGAGGTTCCAATAATTACTTATGCATTTTTAAAGATTTTAGTCCATTTTCCTATTGTAGAGATAATGATTTTAATGAAAAAATTTCCAATTAAAGCCCTCTGCTACAGAGACATGTATGAAACTAATTTTGATAGGAAGTACATTAAGAATGTAAATTTCGTATGGTTTCACCAATTTGAAGTTGAAATGATTTAGTTATGCATTTTAAAAGTTATACATATTTTTCAAAGGTGTAAGAAAAGGGTTTTTCGGATTTTACAAACATTAGCTACTTTTCTCACCGAGTGCAGCGCTAGTCGCGTCATCGACCAGCGGGCTCGCTCATCCGCTGCCCATCATGAGGCGCGCACGCACGCGCGCCCTAGGGCGACGATATGCAGCCGTTGATCAAGATCCAACGGCCCACGCGATCGGTGCAATAGGACGGTCCGAATGTCTCACAAATCCAGCCGCCTTTTCGCATCCGACGGTCCGATTAACTCCAGATAATTTGTTTCTAAGCACGTGTTTAGGGTCTTAGGGTCCACATGTCGACCATCGTGGTTTTAACCAAAACGTTTACATTTTTACGCGCGTGGGCCCGCATGTAAGTGAGACATTAGCGCCGTTAAGACAGGATTAAATGCTAATGATTATCATTTATTCCTAATCATTGGCTACGTGTTGTCGGTGTACGACAACGGGACTTTCGTCCCGCGCGTTCCACCGGCGGTTTGTCGCGATTCCGCCACGCGCGCTAACCAAGGGCATGGGCGATGTAGAATAGCAAGGCGCCCTAACGGAGTAGTCCCGACGATCGAGCCGCCCGAACGGCGCTAGCCGGAGTTAAGCGGCGCGTTCAAACGGCAAAGTGCAAGTAGCTAGACCGAGCTTCTCAGTACAACCTGGTGGTTGCTTATGCTACCTAAGGGTTTGGGAAGGTCACCTGGTGCTGTGAGAAGCTTGGGGAAGCTTGGAGATGGCTAGAGTAGCGACGGCGCCGGAGATGAAGGTGGCGGCAACTCGGTTTCACGAGGAGAGGATTCCCTGAGCAAAACCCAGAGAAAAGAATGATCAAGATGACTTAAAGATCATAGGAGGAAGCTATAGAAGCGAGGAATTTGACAATAGCTTACCGGACCTAAGTGGAGACGAAAAGGTTGTCCTTGGTCGACAAGAGGAACACCTTCAAATTAATCGGATCCCGTCGTGCATTGCCAAACCAAGTGAGGGGTTTTGATCAAGAAACTAAGGCATACAAGGTGACGCGCAAAAGAGAGGTCGAAACTCACCGAGGTGAAGAACACAAGGTGATGTCCACCGAGCGCGCCGACACAAGCTAGAGCACGAAGGTGAACCGGCTACAAGCAAAGGTAGGAGTTCTCATAGCGAAAATGGACACGGTATGGATTGTAGAGAAGTGTGGGATCACCCGAGGAAGCTTACCCGAGAGATGCGCACGAAGAGCTTCCCTCCTCTGCCAAAAGAGGAGAAGTGAGGAAGAACAGGCACCGAGGGGTATTATGCCCGGAAGAAGACGGAGTGGAGGCGGCGTGAAGAGGAGGTGGTTCCGAGTGGCCAACGGATGCGGTGGATTGACGGCGCCGACGAGCACCACAGAGCGCCGCGCCGCTGCGGAACCGGATGCCCGAGCGCACACAACGAGGTAGACGACGGATTCGACAAAGACGGCCTCACCGGCCGCCGTCTCGCTTATGCGCTGGTTGGAAACGTGGCCCACCGTGGACCGCTAGATCTAGATCCAAGGGCCGAGGTTCAAAAGAGTTAAGTGGTTCGGTTGGTGAAGCGACGCACTCGGGCCGTTGATCTTTCATCCGGCGCTCACGTGCGGTGCACTTAGTGGACTCGACCGAGTCACTTCACTGAGTTAGACTCGAGCCCGAGGAACAGTATCGGCCGGTTTGGTTTAGTGTTTTGACTGAGAATTAAATTAGAGTTACTACTTTGACCAGAGCTTTATAAATAGAAATAAATTTCATAAAATCCTCAAATAATTTGTGGGGGTTTCTGGGATGATATAGTTCCCATAAAAATTATAAAACCCTACTGTTCATATTATAGTTTGTGATTTTTAAATTCAAACATGTTGTATGTCTATAAATGTTGTTTGAATTTTAATGAGGTTCAAACTAGTCCCAAAAATTTTGGAAAAATTATATTAATTCATGATAATTAGTGTAGTATTTAAATAAATTGATTTCAGATGATGATCACAACTTTTATCATCTGATTTGAATTAAAATAGAATTTTGATGTGTATGTTTACCTCAAATTAGATTTTCCAAGTACAATATATTATGAAATGATTTGAATTTGATAATGCAGGTTAGTGAAATACATATTAATCCAATTTAATTAGTTGGGGCTGTGACAATAGTTCCCATAAAAATTATGAAACCCCACTGTTCATGTTAAAATTTGTGACATTTAAATTCAAACATGTTGTAGATCTATGAATGTTGTTTGAATTTTCATTAGGTTCAAACTAGTCCCAAAAATTCTGGAAAAATTATATTTATTCATGAGAATTAATGTAATATTTAATTAAATTGGTTTCAGATGATGATCACAACTTTTTATCACTGATTCGAATTGAAATGTGAATTTTGATGTGTATGTTCACCTCAAATTAGATTTTCCAAGTACAATATATTATGGAAATGTTTTGAAATAAATAATGCATGCTAATGAAATACATATTAATCCATTTTAATTGTTGGGGCTGTGACAAACCTCCCCCCCTTACAAAAGATCTCGACCCAAGATCTGGGTGGAGAAGAATTAGAAAGTTTTTATTAGAGGTTATAATTTATGTTGTCTTGATTTCCTTCAAAGATAGTGTTGACATGTTATAATTATGCTATAAGAATAATTTTGTTTACATTGCTATGTTTTACCTTTCCTTTCTTGATACGAAGGCACTTCTTGTAGAGAAGAGGTCTGGATATGTTGCTCGTGATCCGCCTTCACGCTCCCAAGTTGCTTCATCTTCCGTGGTTGCTCCATTGACCTTGACGAACTTGATGTCACGATTCCTCGCCTTGCGCTCGGCTTCTTCGAGGATACGAATCGGCTCTCTCGATAAGATAGATCGGGTTGCAAGTCGAGTTTGTCCAACTCGGTTGCTTCCGTTGGGACTCGAAGACATTTCTTGAGTTGGGAGACATGGAAGACGTTATGTACGTCTGAAAGTGATGGTGGCAACTCCAACTGGTAGGCCACGGATCTCAACTTAGCAAGAATACGGAAAGGTCCAATATAGCGAGGTGCTAATTTACCTTTGATTTGGAAGCGACGAACTCCTTTCATAGGAGAGACTTTAAGATATACATGATCGTCCACTTCGAAACTCAACTCGCGACGACGACGGTCGGCATATGACTTCTGACGTGATTGAGCCATCCTAAGTCGTTCGCGAATGACACAAACTTGTTCTTCAGCATCTTCCACCAAGGTTGGGCCATAGAATGGCCTCTCGCTTCCGACCGTTCAAGGGTGTTCTACAAGCTCTCCCATACAATGCTTCAAGGGTGACATCCAATGCTTGATTGGAAACTATTGTTGTAGGAGAACTCCGCAAATGGCAAACACTTCTCCCGCTTTTGCTATAGGACAGCACACAAGCTCTGAGAAGGTCTTCTAAAACTGATTCACTCTTTCACTTGTCCATCTGCTTATGGGTGGTAGTGAGTCGAAAGATAGACTGTCCCCATCGCTTATGTAAGCATCCCCTAAATAGGATGTGAATTGAGGGCCTCATCGGAAACTATCACCTTTGGAACACCGTGGAGACAAACAATTCTTGCAATGTAAAGCTCCGCTAACTTGTCCCCACTGTAGGTGGTCTCGACAGAATGAAGTGAGCAACCTTCACAAACGGTCTACAATAACCCATATAGAATCAAATCCAGCTTTTAGTTCTAGGAAGGCCTGATAAAATCCATGCCAACTTCTTCCCATTTCCACGGGAATGGGCAGGGATCTAGAGCACCACTGGCTTCAAATGCTCAAATTTAACTCTTTGACATAGATCACACTCGCCACATATCGCGCAACGTGCTTCTTCATTCTGCTCCACCACGCTTTATTTTTCAAATCTTGATACATTTTCGCACTCTGGGTGGATAGAGAATTTTGAGTTATGAGCCTCCTTGAGAATCAATTCTCTCAAGTGGCGATCAAATGGTACCACCATACGGTTTCAAACCATAGAGTACATTGTGCATCTTGCTTAAAACATTTTGCCTTGCCTTGTTTCATTAGTTCTAAAATTTGAGCCACTTCAATCGCTTTGGCTTCCTTAATTTGGTCCTCAAGTGTGCAAGTCACACCGAGGCCGCAGCTTAACCTTCTTCAACTATCTCCGTGTAGGCCTTGCAACGCAAAGACATAAGCCCGCAGAAAAGGAGTTACCGACAAACAGCTGCATTGAGATTTTCGCTCAATGCGCTTGCCACGACATTAGCCTCCCCGGATGATAATGGAGTCCCATATCGTAATCTTTAATCAACTCAAGCCATCTTCTTTGTCTCAAGTTCAGGTCGGCTTGGGTGAAAATATATTTAAGGCTCTTATGGTTTGTAGATCTCGCAACGACACCGATGAGGTAATGTCGCCAAATCTTCAAGGCATGAACTACACCGCGAGCTCTAGGTCGTGTGTGGGATAATTGGTCTCATGGGGCCTCAATTGCCTTGATCCATAGGCCACTACTTGGCCCTCCCGCATGACCACACAACCGAGCCCGTGGCGAGATGCATCACAAGAGATATCAAAGCTCTTGTGAATGTCCGCGTAACAAGCACGGAGCCTCTGCAGCATTCTTTCGTGGTTTGGAAGCTTTGCTCGATTCTCACTGCCCACTCAAATTTCTTTTCTTTCTTTAGAAGTTGGGTCATAGGCTTTGCAATTTTTGAGAAATTTTGATGAACCTACGGTAGTATCCCGCAAGTCCAAGAAAACTACGAATGTCGTGACGCCTTGGGTTGCTTCCACTCAAGGACATCTTGCACCTTACTAGGATCAACAATGACACCGCTTTAGATAGGATATGTCCCAAGAAACTAACCTCTCAAGCCAAAACTCACATTTGCCGAATTTGGCGATAAACTGATGGTGGCTAAGCTTTTCTAACACAAGTCTCAAATGTTGCTCGTGCTCAAGATCGACTTAGAGTAGATAAGGATATCATCAATGAAAACCACTACAAACCGATCCAAGTATTCCATGAACACCGAATTCATGAGGTTCATGAAATAGGTCAGCATTGGTCAAATCAAAGGACATGACTGTGTACTGCATAAACCGTAACGAGTAGAGAAGGCGGTCTTCTAATGTCCTCGCTTCTAACTTTAACTGATGGTAGCCTAACCTCAAGTCAATTTTGGAGAACACCGAGCTCCACTAAGCTGGTCAAATAGGTCATCGATCCGCGAAGCGATACTTGTTCTTGATGGTGACCTCATTCCACTGACGTAGTCAACACACATCCGTAGACTCTTGTCTTTCTTCTTGACAAAGAGGGCCTGCATCCCCAAGGCGAGGAGCTAGGCCCGATGAAACCCTTGTCTTGCAACTCCTGTTGTTCTTTCAACTCGCTAGCTCATTGGGCGGCATCCGATACACCTTTTTAGATGGGCGCAGACGTGCAAGCTCAATGACAAACTCTACCTCTCGTCAGGGGCATGCCCGAAGTTCCTCAGTGAACACATCAGATACTCACTCACTAATGGTACCTCCTCTAACTTGAGGGAGGTACTCGCCTAAAGCATAAAGGTGAGAACTACCCACTAAAGGTGCAAAGACGACTGATGCCGCCCTCGCTAGTCACCAAATAGACCGGGGCACAATCAATCTTCCCCTGATTCTTAGATAACCAATCCATCCCTAAGATAACATCAATGCCCACTGAACTTATTACTATTAAGCTTGCTGAAAAGTTAACATTTTGTATTTCAATTTTTACGTCCCTGCAGACTTGATCGGTGTAGAAAACCGACCCTGGGGACTGAATATGATAAGGCGGGTGAAGTGTATGTATCTTGAATTGGTTAAGTGCAGCATACTCGTTTTTAATAAATGAATGAGATGCTCCAGAATCAAATAAAACCGATGCAGGACATGAATTAACAAGTAGTGTACCTAGCACGACGCCGGTGCGCTCCGCCTCCTCACAGACGTGGTTGACGCGACCATGTGCATGCTAGGTGGAGTAGGTGCTGCCTCTCGTGGTGGTGGCGTGGCCTCGCCAAGCCGGGCTGGTGGCGCCGAGCGAGTACATCCGGCATCCTCGCCGCTGGCGAGGCATCATGGCATAGTGGCCCCGACGGCCACAATGGAAACAAGTAACGCCGGCTTGTATGCCCCCGCCATCAGGTCTCTCGCCTCATTGTGCCTTGAGCCGGTGGAGAAGGTCGTGGAGGTGCCGCAGAGACCTCGATGGTGCTGGCCGGGCACGAGGTGCTCGAGGTAGCCCCGGCGCGCTCGAAAATCGCCACCGCCATCGCCGCCTCAGAAGCCCTCCTCCTCTTCCTCGCCTCATCCATCGTCATGCTCTAATGCTCCACCACTATCGCCTTGTTGACCGGATGCCGAAACTCTCAAATCATGTGCGCTAGAATAAGCCGCAACTCCTCGCCACCCATGGAAGAACTCGCTCGCGACGAGTGTCCGTCGAACGCCGTCCGAGCATACCGCCAAGTAGTTGAAATCATGCGTATTCGCGATCGCCTCCGCCCCCGCCAAGGCAGGAACCGCCGCCGCTTGATAAGCAGCACTTCTCCGAGATATGGGCCTCTCGAACGCTGCTCAACTCGCCCCAAGTCGGGACGTAGCCGGTGGCTGCATGGCGAATAGCTATCCCACCACGCGCCGCCGCACCGCCAACTAATAGCTAGCAAACAAGACTCTCTCAACTCCAGACACCGCGCAATGTTCAGCTTCTTTCTATGTTGTGCACCACCCTCTCGCCTCCATCGGTCCTTGCCGCCGCAAACATCGGAGGGTTGGTCCGCTGAACTCAGCAAGACCTCCGGACGCTCGGCGGGCGCCTCCCGCCGAACGGGAGCCGGGCGTGTTACGACGACGCCTCAAGCATCCGGTCCGTCCATCCGGTTGCGCCAATCATCATCATAAACTCGACCATGGATGGCGGCGAGGAGCACCTCCTCGGCGGTCCGCCTCGCCGGGGCGGCCGAGAGGGCTCGCCATGCTCGGACGGCCGCTGGATGACTGCCCCGATCGTAGAAATCGCTCAGGGGTGCTAGACGTGGTGCCCTAGATGGGGAGCCTCTGCCGCGCAAGGCTCCTGATCACGTAGTCGGTCCCGTCATCCTCAGACAGACAAGGATGGTTAGTAAATAAGATAAAAGCCATTACTTGGCCATACATGCACAATCGATATCAAAGAGCATGAAAACTATAACCTCAAATAGAACACCAAAACATTAAGCGACATAAAACCAAATCGAGACAACTCCGTACATAAGCGCCCGCAGGCTTAAGATTACAACTGAAATAGTAGTGTTTGCAAATAAAACATAACAGTTCGACATCTACTACCCTATTACATAAACCTAAGGATACAAGCTCAAACATAGAGCTCCCTGCCCTAACAGCCTAGATATTATTCCGGTCAAAGTTCACCGGAAAGTCATCGAAGTGTGGTATCCAGGGGATCCGTGTCTTCTGGTCTCCGGGTTGGTGAGGCGTAGGGGGATCCTACGCCGATGATATGGCCTCCTACTTGTGAAGACAATAGTCCGGAGGCGCAGAAATGTACGGTGAAACCTCATTAGCGCCATACAAAGACATCCGGACGAATGAGCCTCATGTCATGCATAAGTCAGAATGCTCTCGAGCTATAATGAGACGACGACGCGCCTCCCATAACTCATGCACTATGCAACGATGCATTTGGTCCATTACGTGAACCAATCTCGCCAATCGCTCGACTTGGGGTCCTCCCAAATCGATCCTAGCAAACGAAGTTCACGCCCCTAGCGCGCGCGCGCATCGGAAAGTGATCATATGGGGCCGGGCTACCACCAGTCATAGCGAAGACGACTCATGGCCACCAAAGCCACTTCTTGTAATGCCATGGCCTCGTATACCACACGCCGAAGCGTAAGGTATGCTCCCGTGACTTGTCTAGCAACGATATCTACCATCGCCATAAATTCCTCCATTCCAGTCCTCGATCACGGCGGTAGATGGAATAAGTGGGCTGATATGTGAAGTTCGCCTCCACATCATGTCTCGTAGCAACGCTGGTATCCATCCACCTTCACTTGAGTTTCCTGACAAGGTGCGAGGGTTCATCTAAAGGCAAGAAGGCAAGGTAAGTTAGTTTCATAAACCAAAACAGATCAGAGAGAAAGATACTAAGATGGATAAGGAATAAAAGATATTCTTAACTTAAACTTTCTGAAAGTAATTTGATAATTTCTAAATATTTTGACTCTAGAAGGCTTTCTAACTCTAACGCCAGTGCTACCTCTAACCTATAGTCAAGATGGCTCGATACTAACGTCAGGGACTCTGTAATTATCTCCATAAGACCGAGATTAGACAAGGTCTTAGGGACATAATTACTGGTCTCCCAGAATGAATTCCAATTTAACTCTATCCAAGTGAGAGGCTTAGCGAATACTAGAGCCTCAACGATCATGCGCGCTCCTTTGCGGCGCTACATGATTGTCGATTCTCTTCGATTCAAGCACTACACTTAGTGAGTTAAATGGGGATCCATTAACAACGAGTATGACTTATATTGGCTCCCAAGATCAACGACCAATATACTCATACCCTCATCCAACGCTGTTACATCCATACAACGATACAACAAGAGATAAAAAGACATACCGCATAGTAGTCAAGTCTACGCTTTATTACATACGGCCGACCGCCAAATTCAAGTAAAGTATCAAGTAGCAATGAAGTAAATAGATAAAGCAAAAGACCGTATGATATGCCCATCACCCATCTGCAACCGATCAAGTTAAATGATAGACACTACTCGTTAGTGTCACCCAAGTCAACACTAACGAGATCGTCATACTCATAATCTTCCTCACCTGAAAAGGCCAGGAAACATCTTGCTGAGTACAAGTGTACTCGCAAGTCTTACACAAATAAAAATAGTTATGCATAAGGGTCATTCAAAGGATGGCTCATATTGGTTTAGTTTTGCGAAAGAGACGCAACAATTAACATCCTACACATACTAGTTTTTCATGTGCCCATTTAAAATCAGATTTGAAGTAGAAGTAAAGCATATAGTAAAGCATTTCAGGAATAAACAATTGAATCATACAAAGACCAAAGTGGCAGCCCACTTTGATGTACTAAACACATGAACATCCTGCTCATGACGAATACCAAGTTCAACCACAATTTTAATTAAAAGTCTAACAATAAGCAACCACAAATTTCAAGTTGTCGTCCATAACCGTGACACGGCTATTCGAATAGATTTATACCTGCAGGAGTGTACTACTTTACCCACACGACTTGATTAGCCCGTAAGCCTCCGTGATGCCTCCGAATATAGCATACTTCCTATGGTATGCCTACTGTAAATCAAGATACAATCATTTTCAGCAAGAAAGCCCTATTGAGCTAAGTCCCCTTGTGAGATGGTTCCTTGCCTAGTACAAGCGCCTCGATAGCACTTGCTAGGGGCTCACAAGTTATATTGACATACCGATGCAATCAAAACAAATAAAATTTGTGCTCTCTTGCACACTATAAAGGATTACATCGGCTCCTAAGGAACATAGGATTTCACGGTCGCTATGCCCCTTACACCACCAAGGACTTAACACAATAAAACCCTCCCCCTACTTAACCATACGGCACCCATATACCGCATGTGGCAGCACGAGTGTTGCTTGAACAGCAGGTACCCAACGTTCGGTCCTTAATTGTCCAGACAAGTCCTTCCACTTACCCAATGCTCGTGCACAAAGCACCATCACTAACCAACACTTGTCCAGACCAAATCTCATTTTAAAAATGACAAAATTTAACTCATATAACAGCTACAAAGATCTGAAGTATAAATCATAAAATGAGAGTTGTGTTTATCCCAAAACCGCCGGGTTATTCCCAACGATCGAACTACCGTATCTAGACTTGCATGGCTAAGCAATTCTATAACCCATAATTCACACATCCTATCTTAAGCATATAGGAGTTGGCATAATTCAAGATTAACCTCAAGCATGGGACATAACTAAACTACACATCACAAAAATATTGACATAATCAAAATAGCATGCAAGCAATTATCATTGCACTATCTTAACCAAAACTGGGATCAAATATGATGCAAAATAAAGTTCAAATGATGCTTGCCTTGCTGGTACCGTAGCTGCTCACTCTCGGTAGCGTAAGTGTCGATATCAATATGCTCGGGATCTATATAATTATAACATCAAATAAATACCGAGAAAACAACTCAAAAACCAAAATACTCAAAAATGCATGATTTTTCTACAGTAGTTAGGTCATGATTTTAGATGGATTTAGGTAGAAGAATTATTCCATTTGGAGTTATGAATTGGGAGTTATGCCATTTTGAATTTCAGGTTTCGATATGCCCATTTTGGGTAATTTAATTATGAAGTGAAAATTTGTAGGGCAGCGGCGAGTACAAAGATTACATGGATAAATAGACAATATTATCATGAGTACAAAATAGTTGAGTTTGCCCTATTTGGAGTTTTTATGATTTAGTTATGTATTTTCAAAGTTCTCAGCCTTTTATAGTATAACAATAATGGAGTTAAAGATTATATTTTCCCAATATAGTTTCTGTGACAGAAGTAATATGGAGACCATTTTTATAATTAAGTTCACTAAAAATGAAAATTATCAAAAGTGGTCTCACTATTTTTGGAGTTTCCAATAATTACTTATGCATTTTTGAAGTTATCAGTCCTTTTTCTATTGTACAAATAATAGTTTTAATGGATTAATCTCCAAATAAAGCTCTCTGCTACACAGACAAGTTTAAAACCAATTTTGATACAAGGTTCATTAAATATGAAGAATATCAGAAATGGTTTCATGTGATTTGGAGTTAATATGAAATAGTTATGCATTTTAGAAGTTAATACCAATTTTCAGTGTGCAAATAAACTGATTTCGAATTTACTAAAGTATTTACTACTTTTCTTACCGAGGCATACGCTAGCCGCAGTCAATGACTTGCGGGACCTGTGAATAGTATATTTTTCAGTTTATCTCCGATTTAATTTGCGTTCTGACCAGTGGGTCCAACTGTCAGCGACACGGTTCAACAGACTTGGTCCACGGGGGCGCGCGCACGGTGCACGGGGTTTAATGCCTAGGCCCACAAGTTAGTCACTCCACTCTACGGTATAACCCCGCAATTTTCTGTGCACGGGACCCACATGTAAGCGGCTGTTTAACTCGTTAAGACATCATTTAACGCTAATGATTGGAGTTAAACGTCAAAAGACTTGCTACGTTGTTGGTCCAGCAGACAAGACGGCAACAAATACGCCGCCGCCGCTTGCCGCTGCTCGCCAATGATTCCGCCATGGCGGCGCCATCCAAGGGCAGGTACATGTGTAAAATAGCAATGCGCCCTAACGGGGTAGTCTCGACGATCGCGCGGCCCGTAACGCGCGCTAGCCGAGTCGAGCGCGCGCTAGATACGACAAAAATGCATGCAGCTAAACCGAGCTTCTCAGTACATCCTAGCGATTGCTTATGCTACCTAAGGATTTAGGGAGGTCACCTGGAGCTGTGAGAAGCTTGGGGAAGTCGGGGTTGACTGGAGTAGTGACGGCGCCGGAGAAGACAAGTGCGGCAAAAGGGGCTTCACGTGGATAGGAGACTGGAAGCAAAACTAAAACAAATGAATGCTCGGGATAGCTCGAAGATCCCATAAGGATGCTGTAAAAGCAAGGAATCGACATAAGCCTTACCGAAACAAGGTGGGAGGTGAAGGGTTTGTTCTTCGATCAAAGCCCAATTTCTTCAAATCCACGGCATCGCTGCATTGTCGAAATAAGTTTAGGGGTTATCATAACCATGCTATAAGGCACGATATGACGCGAAAGAAAGTTCAAGTACTCACCGAGACAAGGATGGCACGAAAAGTGTCCCCGGCGCGCTCTGAAATGGCCGAGCTCAAGATGCACCCGGTTACAAGGCAAGATAGGAGCCGAGCTTAGCAAAATGGAGATGGCAATGAACAGAAGGAGGAAGGAACCATGCGGTTGGAGCTACCAAGAAACGAGCCCAGCTAGCTTCCTCCTCTCACAACCGAGGAGAAGTGAGGAGAACGAAGGGCTTCAAGGGGTGATAAAGCCGAGAGACGTTGGGGTGGGTGCGGTGTGCAGGGGGAGCTCGGGGATAGCCAACGGCGCGTGAGGTGATGGCGGCTCAGTATGAGCGATCACGTGGCGAGGAGCTCGCGCGAGCATCACCGAGGAAGAAGAAAGGCTCGACAGTGTGGCCCGCGACGACGCCGACTCAGGGCGTGGAGGTGATTCACCGCTACGTGGTCGATTGGAGTCCGATAGATCGTGATCGCGATGAGATTGACGGGCGCTTGGACAGTCAAACGATGGGGAGATTCGCCACCGATCCATGATCCAAGGGTTGCATGTCTCGTGCATTTAGGTGGTTGGGTTGAGTCCGTTGTTGAGTCGCACTCGAGTCCGAGGAATAGTACTAGGTCAGGTTTAGGTTTAGAGTTTATCAAGTTAAAGAATCAAATTTCTACTTTGACCAAAGGCTTAAAAATAGAAATAAAAATCCTAAAATCATGAAATAAATTGTGGGTGTTCCTGGGGAGATATAGTTCCCATAAAAATTATGAAACCCCACTGTTCATCTTAAAAGTTGTGACATTTAAATTCAAACATGTTGTTGGTCTATGAATGTTGTTTGAATTTTCATTAGGTTCAAACTAGTCCCAAAAATTCTGGAAAAATTATATTTATTCATGAGAATTAATGTAATATTTAATTAAATTGGTTTCAGATGATGATCACAATTTTTATCACTGATTCGAATTGAAATGTGAATTTTGATGTGTATGTTCACCTCAAATTAGATTTTCCAAGTACAATATATTATGGAAATGTTTTGAAATCAATAATGCATGCTAATGAAATACATATTAATCCATTTTAATTGTTGGGGCTGTGACAATCACAATAGAAATCCATTGGACTGGAAGCACTTGAAACCACACCCAGCTCATTGATGAACCTTTTAATCCATACGACCTCTTTTGCAGCTTCCGAAGCCGCAATGTATTCAGCCTCTGTCGTGGAATCAGCAACCGTTCCCTGCTTGGAACTTTTCCAGCTTACTGCTCTTCCATTTAGACAGAACACAAACCCTGATTGTGATCTAAAATCATCCTTATCGGTTTGGAAACTAGCATCGGTGTAACCATTTACAACCAGCTCTTCCTCTCCACCAAATACAAGGAATGCATCCTTAGTCCTTCTCAAGTACTTAAGGATATTCTTGACTGCTATCCAGTGACCTTCACCGATCTCGATCGATATCCGCCAGAACACTTAGAGCATACGACACATCCGTCGTGTGCATAGCATGGCATACATGATAGATCCGATAGCCGAAGCATATGGAATTCTACTCATTTTATCTCGCTCATCAGTGGTCGTAGGGCACTGAGTCTTGCTAAGATTAATACCATGTGACATGGGCAAGAAACCTTTCTTGGAATCTTGCAAGTTGAACCGTTTCAACACCTTGTCAATGTACATGTCTTGGCTTAATCCAATTAGCCTCTTAGATCTATCTCTATAGATCCTAATACCAAGAATGTATGCTGCATCTCCTAAATCTTTCATTGAGAAACTATTTCTTAATGAAGTTTTAATGCACTCAAGCATTGGAATATCATTTCCACCAAGAGTATGTCATCCACATACAAGATCAGAAACACAAGCTTGCTCCCACTAACCTTCTTGTAAACACAAGGTTCTTCTTCGTTTTTGATGAAGTCAAACCCTTTGACCACTTCATCAAAACGAATGTTCCAACTCCGAGATGCTTGCTTTAATCCATAGAAGGACTTCTTAAGCTTGCATACCTTTCTAGCTTCCTTTGGATCGACAAAACCTCAGCCGTGTCATGTACACATCCTCACTTAGGTTTCCATTTAGGAAAGGCGTTTTGACATCCATCGCCATATCTCATAATCGAAATATGCAAAGAATAGCTAGAATGATCCTGGATAGACTTAAGCATAGCGACAGGAGAGAAGGTTTCATCATAATCAACACCTTGAATTTGTTTGAAACCCTTCCAACCATCGTGCCTTATGAATGTGAACCTTTCCATCCATATCTATCTTTTCTTAAAAATCCACTTGCACTCAATGGTTTTAACATCATCAGTGCATCAACCAAGTTCCAAACTTGATTGTCATGCATGGACTTTATTTCGATCTCATGGCCTCAAGCCATGACTCGTAGTCCGGTCTACCATCGCCTAAATAAGTATTAGGCTCATCATTATTCAATAATAAAACGCCATGCCCATACCTTAAAGGCAACCGACGTGGCCTTTCGATCTACGTGGTGATGCTTCATCTACTGTGTTCAACAACATTTTGTTCATCCCAGAGGCTCAGAGGAGTTGAAACATTTTCGGATGTTTCCGAATTTCTTCGAGTTGTACCTTACTCCAACCGACTCCTTTGGAAAGAAACTCTTTCTCCAAGAAGACACCATTACGCAACAAACACTTTGTTTTCATCCCGCTTATAAAAATAATATCCTTTAGTTTCCTTAGATACCCCACAAAGAAGCACTTATCGACTTGGGTATGAGTTTATCGACGCCAAACGCTTGACATATGCCTCACAACCCCATACCTTGAGAAAAGACAAGCCGATACTTCCCGCCTATATCTCATATGGTGTCTTCTCTTACTTTTGATGGAACCCTATTTAATGTGAAAGCCACTGCTTCTAGAGCATATCCCCGAATCGCAATGGAAGATCGATTGGCTCATCATTGACCGAACTATGTCCAACAATGTTCGGTTCCGTGCTCGTGCACCCCATTCCATTGAGGTGTTCTCGCGAGTGAGTTGTGGAACAATTCCACACTTCTTTAGATGATCACCAAACTCATGGCTCAAATATTCACCTCCACGATCCGATCAGAGACATTTGATTGTCTTGCGAAGTTCATTTTGTACCTCATTTTGAAATTCCTTGAACATTTCAAAGGATTCCACTTATGTCTCATCAAGTAGACATAGCCATATCTCACAAATCATCAAAAAAGTTATGAAGTATTGAAAACCACCTCTGGCCGAAATGCTCATAGGTCCACATACATCCGAATGTACAAGGGCCAACAAGTCACTTGCCCTTTCACCTCAGGTCGTGAAAGGTGCCTTTGTCATCTTGCCAAGTAAACAAGATTCACATGTTTCAAATGATTCAAAATCAAATGAGGTTAGAAGACCATCTTTATGGAGCTTCATCATGCGCTTCGATTTATATGACCAAGTCGACAATACCGGATAAAAGTGGGATTCATTTCATTGGGTCAAGTCTTTAGCATTAACGTTATAGATAGGCATATCCTCAAGATTCAAAACATACAATCCATTCATCAATGGAGCATGGCCATAAAGCATATCTTCAAAATAGATTGAACAACAATTGTTCTTTATTCTCGAATTCATAACCTTCTGCTCCTAAACATGAAGCGTAAATAATGTTTTTGCATAAGGTCGAACATAATAACAATTATTTAGTTCCATAACTAATCCTCAAGGTAAAGCTAATGGTAAAGTTCCAACAACTAATGCAAAGAACTCTTGCTCCATTGCCTCTGCCAAGATCAACATCTCCTCTTGTCAAACTTCTACTCCTTATTAGTCCACGCATCGAATTGCAAATATGAGCAACCGATCCGTATCAAATACCCAAGAACCGACGAGAAGTGGCAAGATTAATTTGTATAACATTTATACCGAACCGAAGTCATACTTCCTTTGTTCTTTCTCGCAAGTACTTTTGCAATTTCTCTTCCAATGCCCAGTCTCATGATAATAGTAACATTCGTGTCGCTTAGGACCCGCTTAAGCTTCTTAAGCTTAGCCTTGAGACTCTCGATCTCATATTTAGTCTTTCCTTTGTCTTTTCCCTTTCCGACTTACCCTTCTTCTTGAAAGTTGTAGTCTTTTGAACCATCATCACATGATTGGAACTTTTCTTGATGCTTTCCTCAGCACCCTTAAGCATACCATGTAACTCGGTCATTGATTTCTCCATGCCATTCATATGAAAATTCAAGATGACAGCTCAAAGCTCGCAGGAGCGATTGGAGAATCACATCAAGAGCAACTCTTGACTAAGGGAAAACCAAGCTTTTCCAAGCTCTCAATGAGACCAATCATTTTGATCACATGAGGACCGACTGGTTACCTTCGATAGCCTCGCAAGAAAACAATGCCTTAGAGGTGTTGAACCTCTCGCCCCTTGCTTGATCTCAAACATACCCTTCGCACTCACAATCATATTGTAAGCATCCGTGGTCTCATATTGCTTCAAGCTCGAGTTCATGGTTGCAAGCATTAGGCAAGGCACATCGATCAAGTCCATTGCAATGCTTCTCATAAGCATTCTTTTCATTCGAGTAGCATCAAGACTCGGTTCCTCGAGATAGGATTCTCTAGAACATATTCCTTCTTTTCTTGTTTGAGAACAATTCTCGACATTACTAAACCATCAATAAAATTTGAACCATTCAACTTTTCCTTTTCAAGAATAGATCGCAAATTAAAGGTAGGTGCGTAAGAAGTAGTAGGTGCCATGATCTACAAATGTAAAATATATGCAAAGATTCAAACTATGTTTATGAAAGATCTTCTATTAATCACTCATGTCGGTGGTTATGTTCGACTAGTCTACGACCGCTCAGTATCACCATACGACATGTCCGACCTAGTCGTATCACCATACGACCAGTGGCCGAACTTTAACTTAACAATAGATAACAAAAGATACTCCCACTATAAACCATGTTTCCCTCAAACAACATATAGTGAGTCCAAGATCCGTAAGTCATTAAGTTCTAGTGAGCTTTGGCATCACTGCTAGAAACCTAGTGATTTACGGTAGGCAACCTCTTGCCAATCATATCGTATATGACTCTTGTTTGTTGGATGGCATCATGATGCCCCGGCTCCAACACCATGCCTCAAGGCCCAAAACTATTTTGACAGTCTTGTCAAGTCAAACCAACACTATGCATGTGGGTGTCCGACACCCACCCCATCTTATTAAGATAGTTATTGGCACCCTACTTTGGTAGACCTGCCAATTAACGATCAAAATCGTGATAGGTGCAGCAATTGGAAAGGCATCAATTTTACTTAATTTTCTCGAGGGATACTATTCTATCATGTCAAAAACATCTAATGATAAAATAGCATAACAGGAATAAACATAAACATTCACATATAATCAAATTAAACTGTGAAATAGTATGGCCCTTAACATGTCGATCTCCATCAGCATGCTCCCTGTTCTCCGACCACCATGCTTGAAGTCTCCGACCGCATTCATCTACTAAGCATTTACTCCTAAAAGCTAGTAAAGAATTACATAGGATAATTTCAAGCATCACAAGTCGGTACGCAGGCCGTTATACAATAATATGTAGCTCGATGGCTATCTCAAAGCATGACACGCAGGCCATGAAAATCCATTCATGCATCACATACACAATGGGCCATACTATTCACATCAAACCCTGCAAAAACAAGTTATGCAAAGAATCCAATTCTATCGGGCGACATGAACACATACTATCTATAACGCACGGTACAAAAAAAACCAGCACGACGGTCCCGCTAGCCGGTTAGCGGGCGGGGTTCGAAGGGGCAGCGCCCCTCACTGGTCGAGGGCAGCGCTCTCAATTTTTTTTTCCCGATACATGAATCTCATTCACATATCCGAGCCTTGGAAATCATCGGATTAATCATATTAACCCCGTCCCGAACCAATCTGATCACTGCCTTGATACGACCACACACTGCGACGTACTTCGATGGCGGAACTCCGACCGGTAGGAGTATCACGCAAGATAGTCCAAAAACAAGTCGAGCGAATCATATGGTGCTCTTAATATGTGCCTCCTCGAAAAACCCATCTACTATCGCCGAACAACGATCGATCCTATCGACCAGTGCTTATATCGTTTCATCCATATGAACCAATCTAGGTTGTCAGACCAAACCAGTAATGGATCCAATCTACTACTGCCACATATCCAGTATATGCAACCGATCTAGATCAAACACTATGCAACCTGGCTCTGATACCACTGTTGGGATACGGGTAGGCTACGCTAGCAACAATTCAAAAATTCTACCACGTAAACCAGGATGCCAAGCAAGTTATATGATCACAGATCATTACCACCAGACGCGCAGTGCAGCGGAAGTAGAGTCGGAGCAGCCTCGTCCGACGAAGAACGCGTCGATGTAGTGGTCGTAGATGATCGTCCAACGCCCTAGTGGTCGATCGCTCCTCCAAAGAACCTCTCGCTGCCTTGTGAAGATCGCGGATCGCCCTTAGCGCAACAAAGAACCGCAGAGCGCCTCTACGGTATCCACACGCCCCGAGAAGGAACAACCGTGCACGGTGTGCTAGCACCAAGTCGCACGGAAGGCTCTCTCAAGAAGATGACGGCTAGGGTTTCGTGGAAACATCTCACGTGTCTCTCTTGTCACCCCAAAACTAGCCTCAAGCATCTCCTTATATAGTGCCCGTGTCGGATCCTATCCGAACACATTTAACGAATCGTATTCGCATCGGTTTGTTCCATCCCATTAAGTGTGTGACCCGTTAGGTTTATGTGTAATCGGTTGTGACTGGAAAACCTTTCCGATCACGAGTCGATGCGGTCCCTAGCAGACATAACGATTCCCGAATACACATAAATTATATCGGACGAACCTTAATGCAATATGATCTACGACTAGGTCCTCATCACTTACGACCGTGTCTTATCTTTATACGACCGGCTCGCTTTCAGGCCACGCACTCATTCAGAACTCCTCACGACCAGTTTCGACCACTCTGGATTTCGTTCGATCACCCAGACTTGCTCGTATCACCATACGACTTGTCCGGATCCGATCGAACTAAGTGACTTACTCTAGTATTCTCCCTTTGCCTCACGATATCCGGTTTGAACTCTAGGTGAGATAATGTGTCATCCATGGACTGCTCAATACTTTCTCGATCGAGTTGTCGGATAACCTTACGTGGTCGAACTCTTCGACCACTAGTGGCACGCCATGCACTTTCTTTATCCGACTACTTGAGGCCCAGACATCTCTCCCGTTATGTTAGGAGGGCAAATCCATATCCGACCACCACATCCTCCGCATGTTTCATAGCATACCCAAAGCTACCTTTATAACTACTCGCCATGAGTAGCGTTTGGCAACCCCTAAGAGTTCTATTACACATGTAGGGAACCATGCTGATCTCAGGTCTAAGGATTATACATCATCATTGCTTGAGACAAACTAATGACACACAGGATCATAACAATCTCGATAGTGTCTCAAGGTGGGTCGATCCAACCCCATGTTCTCTAACATGTGTTTACATTATTGATTCGATATCCCTATATCCATGACCGGTGAAACATGATCATCAATCAATACATGTACTGGTCGTAGAGTCACTGGTGTTTCGCTCAAAGACATTCGCCTGTGGATACTTTTAGAACGACATCATATCAGTCGAAGTGTTTCACCAACATGTTACATACTCGTTGATCTTCAGAACTAATGATTCATTCAAGGAACAGAATAACATTTATTCAAGAACTCATAAACATAGACGTGATACAATCATCTCTATGATTGCCTCTAGGACATATCACCAACATTAATTTCAAATCTTGCATAGAAACAAGTGGCCTAGCTATATCTCACCATCTCTCGGCCTGGAGGGCTCACTTTCCCTCTTGGCGACCGAGGGAAAGGAGGCAAGAACTCGACCCCCTCTAGGGTGAGTCTCCTCCGCGTGGTTTCCCCTCATTTCTCTCCCTTTCCCGTCCTTTGTGCGCCGGTTTAAGCCCTTGTCTTCGTGTGTAGGTCCGAGAGCACGAGGAGCGCCACCATCCCCTCCGGAGCGCACCCGAAGTTGGTCCGCCGTGCCATCTTCTCCTCCGGTGAGTTTCCCTCTCCCTTAAGTGCGTCACCATGCACCTTTCGGTCTAAGGAGGAGAACCCCTCAATCAATTTTATGTTTCGGTCGCAGGAGCTCTCGGGATTTGACTTTTCCCCCATTTTCGGCTGCCTATGCCATTTTCTTCTCCGGCGACGATTCGGTGAGCCACTATCAAATTCCTCTCTCGTACACCATCTGTGGGCCTCACTTGAACTCTTCCGACCATTCATTCTTTGTCTACATCACCAGGTCGACTCCCCCTCGGTGAAGCCATCACCGCCGCCTCGGTTCTCATCGCTGGCTCAACTCCGGCATCCCCTCCCTATCCGCGTCATCCCGGTAAGGTCCCTGACCCTTGTTGTTGCTCATGCTCACGTTAGATCGGGCGATGCGATGTCGTATCACCATTTTCGTTTTCCCGTACTTGTCACTCCGCTTCACCTCGTCGCGCCGCCGCGTCGGGTCACCTCCGACCTCGCCGCCGGTGCCGCCGGGTGCGCAATAGCATGATGGTTCCATTTTAGTTCTTGGCCGCCGCCGTCGACCCTCCTTCACCGGCGACGCGCCGGCAAATCTCGCGGCCACAGCGAGCTCCCGCGTGGCGCGTTCCGACCGGCACTGTAGCTCGTCATTAGGAGTTAATGGCAATGATTAGCATTTAAATCGTGATCTTTGTCAGAAATCCACGTTTAGCTGAAGCTCTGTGTGACTTACATGTGGGCCCGAGGCCGTTAAGTGCATAGTTGTGAACTCGTAGACCGGCCGTGTGGACCAAGAGTCCATGCACTGTTCTGTGAACCTAGTGTATGACATGTGGACCCCACATGTCAGACCGATTCGGAAATTAAACTAGAAAATAGAAAATGGCACGATGCACTGGACCCCACTTGTCAGCTTCTATGGCTAGGTTTGGTTTCGGTAAGAAAAGTCTAAAATGCTTATTTAAATTCTGAAATGCTTTATTTATGAACTGAAAAATCGATTAACTTCTAAAATGCATAACTAATTCATTTTAGCTCCAAAATTGATGATTCAAATTTTGTTAGTTTCTATTTTAAATGCACTTTAATATAAAAATGGGTTGAATCATGTTGCTGCTCCAGAAAACACTTTTGGCAAAATTATTTTAGGTTAGTATTATTGTTGCACTAAAAATTATTTTAACTTCAAAAATGCATAAGTATTTCTCTGTAACTCCAAATTGAGTGAATCCAATTTTGTTGGCTTCCTCTAATAGTGAACTTGCTGTCAAAATTAGTTTTATGTATGTTACTTTTGCTTAAGGAATTGCTAATACAATTAAATTGTGCTCATTTTCATGTCTTTGGAAATTCATAAAAGATGCATCCTAGCTCCAAATGATATGAATCCAATTGGGTTGTTCATCTTATGAAGTGCTTGATTTACTGTAAAAATTTCAAATGCACCACCTTTCCAGAAATTTATGCCAAACAATTTAATTATGAAGAATAGTAACAAATTGCAATTTTCAAGCTGAGCAGAATTGTTTTGAGCATAACTTTTGCATGGGACATCCAAGTCGATTGGTTTTTGTTTCTAAATTCATTATAAATCATGCTATTGCTCCTGTAAAAATTTCCGAGCATTTGGAGAAAGTTGATTTTGAGTCTTTTCGGTATTCTTCGTTCTTATCGGTTCCTATTCACTTGTTCGTTAGGTGCCAACGAGTGTGTTGATCTTGAGAGTGAGCCTCTGCAGCATACTGAGCAAATCCAGCAAGGCAAGCAGTTTGGTCATGTTAATCCTATTATTTTAAATGTCTAATATATTGTTTTCAACTTGTATGTATGCATTGCTTATTTTGTTATTAAATTGATTAGTTAATCCTTTAGATGCATAATCTGTAGGTAAATGATTATTCTCTACTACCTGAGCCTAGGTTATTTGCTGTGATTCGAGTTCGTTGGATGGGCTCTTGTCACTTAGTAGATTACAGGTTCCAATTGCTTAGCCATGCTTAGCTATCGGTAGTATTGGGCGATCATCGACTTAGTCGATGATCTTGATCACCTCAAATTATTATGATCCTTATGTTTCAGCTTTGTGCTATATTTAAATTGTAAAACTAAAAAAAATGAAAACAAAAATGATTTGGACTTGGGCACAATGGTAAGGTGGTGTGTTTTTGGGTGTGACTGGAATGGTGCCTTAGTCAATTAAGGACCAAACATCTTGTGAGTACCTGTTATCCAGGCAATTTGTGCGTGCTAACCACACTAGAGGGTATGGGACCTCTCTTGACTTAGTACTTTGGCGTGTGTTGGCTACGAGTCGCAGGAGGGCGGGTGTGTGTTGCGTTGTGGTAAAATGAGATGGTTGTGTATGGAAGCATTGTAGTTGTCCAAAAGGCTTTACCCCGAGGGGTAGTTGTCTTTTTGGCTTTACAATGTAAGCGTATGGGTTTCTATCCATACGAGCGACTCGTAGTTGATACACAATATTGGAAATGTCTCGAAGGACTTAGCTGTGCCCGCATACCTTTGGAAGTGTGCTAATCATGTGGCTTAAAGGCGGTCTGAAGTGTGGGTACATTGGTACACCCCTGCAGGGTTAAAACTATTCGAATAGCCTCGTCCTAGGTTATGGACACGCTTGGGTAAGCTTTTCAAGAGTTAGACTACAACCTTTTAAAACTTAAAACTTGACATGGGTGGTATGAATGGGTAATTCATGCTATGGTCGTGGTGACTAATGGGTTAGTCACTTCCAGGTTGTTGTTGTCATCTACCTATTGTTATATGGTACTTGTTGTTATTTCTTTAATGAAAATGAATTGCAAACTTGCCTTTGAAACGTATTACATTATTGCAAATAAAGTTTGCTTTATGCTGAAAATGAACCATATGGCCTCCACCAGATAAGCTTGCATGTAGCATATGTATAGGTCTGCTAGTCCACACGTCAGTCTTACGAGTACATCTTTGTACTCATTTGCTTTGCTTAATATTATTTGTTGCAGAGGAAGAGGGTGAGCCCCAAGGGCCTCACTTTTGTGAGTTGTGTTGTGGCGGGGTTTGGGACGACTAGTTTGGCGGTCCGGTTGGTTGCCTTGTGGGTTAAAGGCACACTGATTGGCTTTTGTTTATCGCCATCTTATGACACTTTTGCTTTCGCTATTTACTTAGTCTTTTTTTATGACATTTGGCCGGTCGGCCCTCTTTTGTAATAACTCTTATTGTATGCCTACTGTTTGGTAATGTGTTGCTTTGGATTCTATGTCTAGAATGGAATTGATGCATGATTTTGTGAAGGGGTGTGTATACTGCATTTCTAGGAAGTATACATATCTCGAGGCTTGTTTATTTGATTTGTAATGCTAGAACCAAGTGGATGGTTAAGCATTACAAGCCAAATAAACTGGGGTCCTCACAGGTGGTACTCACCAAAGACCCGGGCACCACAATAAAGGTTAATGTAGACCGCTCCTCAGGTTTGGATCGTACAATCCATAACCTCGAGAAGGTGACTGTGGAAACAACACCTGTAGTTCAAGATTACCCGAAAGTTTTTCCAAAAGAATTGCCTGGCATGCCACCAGACCGAGACATAGAATTTGTGATCAACCTAAAGCCAGGAACATCCCCAGTTGCCAAGAGGCCATATAGGATGGCAGTTGATGAGCTTGAAGAGCTTAAGACATAGATGGAAGAATTATAGGAAAAAGAATTCATTAGACCTAGCTCATCCCCCTGGGGTTTGCCAGTACTTTTTGTAAAGAAAAAGGATGGCACCGCCCGATTGTGTGTGAATTACCGAGCCCTCAATGAGGTGACCATCAAGAATAAGTATCCCTTGCCCCGCATTGATGATCTATTCGATCAGCTGTCAGGAGCAGCAGTGTTCTCCAAGATAGACCTAAGGTCAGGATACCATCAGCTTAAGATTAGGGCTGAGGACATCCCTAAAACAGCTTTTACCACCCGGTATAGTTTGTATGAGTTCACGGTTATGTCGTTTGGCTTGACAAATGCGCCAGCCTACTTCATGAACCTTATGAACAAAGTATTCTTGGAATACCTGGATAGGTTTGTTGTCGTGTTCATAGAAGACATCTTAATCTACTCCAAGACCAATGAGGAACATGTTGAACATCTACATTTGGTCTTGGAGAAGCTTAAAGAACATCAGATGTATGCCAAGTACAGCAAGTGTGAATTTTGGCTTCAAGAGATCAGTTTCCTCGGACATATTGTATCCGCTGGAGGAGTCGCAGTTGACCCATCCAAAGTAGAAACGGTGTTGGAATGGAAACAACCAACCTCAGTGACCGAAGTGCGTAGTTTTCTCGGTTTGGCCAGATACTACAGATGCTTCATTGAAGGATTCTCCAAACTATCCAGACCAATGACCCACCTGCTCAAGAAAGAAAAGAAATACGAATGGACAGAAGCTTTTGAAAAGAGTTTCCAAGAGTTAAAGAAGAAGTTAACCACTGCACCAATGTTAGTCTGGCCAGACATACACAAGGACTTTGAAGTCTATTGTGATGCTTCGCGCCAAGGTCTTGGCTGCATACTTATGCAAGGAGGAAAAGTTGTGGCGTATGCATCCAGACAACTCCGTCCACATGAAGACAACTACCCAACTCATGATTTGGAGTTAGAGTTGTAGTGCATGCCCTAAAGATTTGGCGGTATTACTTGATTGAAAATCATTGTAATATCTATACGGACCACAAGAGTCTTAAGTACATTTTCACCCAGACAGACCTCAACTTTCGACAAAGAAGATGGTTAGAACTGATTAAGGATTACAACTTGGATGTTCATTACCATCTTGGAAAGGCTAATGTAGTGGCCGATGCATTAAGCCGTAAGTCCTACTGCAATAATGTTATGGTTCAAGAGCATCAACCTGAGCTTTACAAGGAATTAGAGGCACTTAACCTCGAGTTAGTAGAACAAGGCACCTTAGCAGCTATGGAAGTCCAACCAACCTTAGAAGAACAAATCAAGACCGCTCAAAAAGGACACCCTGGAGTTCAAAAATTTAAACATCTCATGGCCAAAGGAAAGGCCTCAAATATGGTTGAAGACCAACAAGGAATCCTATGGTATGGGAAACGTCTCTTTGTTCCCCACCAAAAGGAGCTCAAAGAATTGATTCTAAAAGAAGCCCATAGCTCAGCGTACACCATACACCCAGGCAGCACCAAGATGTATCAGGATATGAAGAGTCTATATTGGTGGCTGCGAATGAAGAGAGACATCGCCGAGTTCGTAGCTTGTTGCGATGTGTGCCAACGGATCAAAGCCGAACACCAGAGACCTGCAGGATTGCTGCAACCACTGCAAATCCCTCAGTGGAAGTGGGAAGAAATTGGAATGGATTTCATTACTGGTCTGCCGAGAACCAAGACTGGATATGATTCTGTATGTGTCATAATTGACAGATTAACCAAATTTGCCCATTTCATCCCTATGAAAACCACCTACAAGGGAGATAAATTAGCTGAATTATATATGGCTCGTATCGTATGTCTGCATGGAGTACCCAAGAGGATAGTCTCGGATCGAGGTTCCCAGTTTACCTCGCATTTTTGGGCTAGTCTACATGATGCACTGGGAACCCACTTAAACTTCAGCACAGCATATCATCCTCAGACTGATGGACAGACAGAAAGAGTAAATCAGATTCTAGAAGACATGCTTCGGGCTTGTGCTTTAGAGGTTACCGTAGACTGGGAGAGATGTCTACCGTATGCAGAATTCGCCTACAACAACAGTTACCAATCCAGTCTGAAGATGTCCCCGTTTGAAGCACTCTATGGGAGAAAATGCAGAACTCCCTTGCATTGGTCAGAATCAGGAGAAGGTTATATCTTCGGACCAGATACCCTCAAGCAAGCGGAAGAGAAAGTCCGATTGATCAGAGATCGTCTACAAGCTGCTCAGTCTAGACAGAAGAGTTATGCCGACAATCGTCGTAGAGAGTTAACTTTTGAAGTTGGAGATCATGTATATCTTAAAGTAGCACCACTTCGAGGAATACGAAGATTTAAAGTGAAAGGTAAGCTTGCACCGAGATACATAGGCCCGTTCCCAATCACCGCCAAGCGTGGAGAGGTAGCCTATCAACTGGAATTACCAGAAAGTTTGTCAGATGTCCATAATGTGTTCCACGTCTCTCGACAAGAAATGCCTTAGAGTACCTGGAGAGCAAGCTCCATTTGAAACCATTGCACTTCAGAAAGACTTGTCATATCCAGAACATCCGATCAAGATTCTTGATGTCGTGGAGAAGCAAACAAGGCGTCAGATCATCCGTTTATGCAAAGTGCAATGGAGCAACCACTCGGAGAGAGAAGCCACTTGGGAGCGCAAAGATCAGTTGAAGTTAGACTACCCCTATCTGTTCTCTGAGTAGCTCGAATCTCGGGGTCGAGATTTTTTTTAAGGTGGGTAGGTTTTGTAACATCCAATTTCAGTTGCAAGATTCTCAAGATCAAGTTGCTCAATCTCCAAAGTTTTCCCAATTTGCTCATAAATTCAAACCCCCCAAGTCCACCTAGCCCTTCCTCCCTACCTCCCTAGCCCTGGCACCGCCATGCCCTGCTCCTTCGCCCTCGCCGGCCGTGTCAGCGACCCGGCAACCGTGCCCTCTCCCCGTCGCCTCCCTCTCCCTCTCCACGGTCTGCAGCCGCAGCGCCGCGACCTAAGCGCGCGCGACGACGCGTCGTTTCCCCGCGCGCGCTGCACCCGCCATCTCGGCTTCGGCCAAGACCCGCCGCCGCGTCAGGCCGCCCCGCCGATCGTGCCCTCGTCCCGTCCCATCCCCTCTTTCCCGCTCGGCCCTCGCGTGCACCCACGCCGCACAACCTCGGCTCTTGCACCGCCCCGATGTCAACGGACACCCCCCCTTCGGCTATAAGAAGCACCGAGCCCCCCTCCGGCCGAACCACCCCTCACTTGCTTCCCCTTCCTCTCCTCTTCCACACCCTTTTTCCGTTCCCAAGCAAATAAGAAGCAAGAGGAAGAAGATCAAGAAGAAAAGAGGAAGAAGAAGAAGAGGAAGAAGCCGAGGAACTTACCTCCGTCGCCGTCGCCGCTCAGTGAGCCCCGTCGCCGCCGCCCTTAGCCGCGCCTCCCCTCCCCGATGCCGTCGCCGCCGCTTCACCTCCATTCCCCTTCTCTCCCCGTGCGCCGCCGCCCGTTCTCCTCTCCTTTTGCTCGGCCGAGCCTTCCCTCTCCTTTCTTTAGGCGAGTGCCTTCCCACCAGCCGCATGCTGTTAACCCAAGATGCGTCGGGCCGAAATGCCGACCGTGAGCCGCTTTCAACTTTCTTTTTTTTGTTGATTTTCTTTCTTTTTCCTATTTTGATTCAAAAGAGAGACTTTAAAATTTCTTTTCTTTCCCATTTCAACTCCAAAAATTTTGAAGTTTGTTTCTAAACATTTATAAAATCAAGCTCTTGCTTTTGGTACTAGTTTGGTTCATTTTGGAGTTCATTTGATGATTATTGTTGCTTATTTGTTTTGTTTGCTCGCTTGTTTCTTTTTCCGGTACGATCGTTCGCGTAGAGTTTTAAGAAGCCGGAGACCCCCACTTCGATCAAGCTCAGGAGTATTGTGACGACCCCGGTTTATTCGGCTTGTAATGCTTAGTCTTCCATTGACTCTAGCATCACAAATCAAATAATCCAAACCTCGAGATATGTATACTTCCCAGAAATGCAGTATACACACCCCGTTACAAAATTATGCATCAATTCCATTCAATCGCATAGAACCGAAGCACAGCAATAAAAGACATACATAATAGAGACTTATTACAACAAGGGCCAACCGGCCAAATAACAACTAAATAAAAATTAAACAGCGAAAGCAAAAGTGCCATAAGATGGTGATAAACAAAAGAGCCAATTAGTGTGCCTTTACCCACAAGGCAACCAACCGGGCTGCCAAGCTAGTCGTCAAACCCGCAGCACATCTCACAAAAGGGAAGCCCTTGGGGCTCACCTTCTTCCTCTGCAACATAAACATTAAGCAAAGCAACTGAGTACAATGATGTACTCGCAAGACTGACGTGTAAGGATAACAGACCTATAATTAACTATATGCAAGCTTTATTTAAGTGGAGGGGGCTCTGGACTTACTTTTAGCATAAAGCAAGTTTTCATTTGCAATAATGTAATAGATTCAAAGCAATTTGACAAACTGTTTGTAATTGTTGAAATAACTGCGATAAAATAATAATAACAACAATAAAGACAACCTGGAAGTGACTAACCCAATAGTCACCACAACAATAGTATGAACATCCATTCATACCAGCCCATCAAGTTTTAATTAAATGTTGTAGTCTAGTTCTTGCACGACCTTACCAAGCATGTCCATAACCTAGAACGAGGCTATTCGAATAGATTTAACCCTGTAGGGGTGTACCAATGTACCCACACTTTAGACCGCCTTTTTGCCAAGCTATTAAGCACACTTCTTTGGTATGCCGGCACGGCTAAGTCCTACGAGACATTTCCAATGGATTGAGCTAATCAAGAGCCACACGTATGGGGGTTAACCCTTAGTGATCTGCCGACGAAATATGGATCACAAGGACCCATACGTGGAGTAGGAGACACCGCCTCGTGGTGCTCCACTCCCACAAACATGTCCATGTTGCATATATCCCATATGCAACCCACCACACGACTCATTAATTAACACCTCCAAAGTACTTAGTCAAGAGAGGTCCCATATCCCTCTAGTGTGGTTAGCACGCAAATATCACTTGGCTTAGTGACACAAGTAACTCGATCCTTGGGGACTTAGGCACCATTCCAATCACACCCAACAGATCACACCAACATACCATTGTGCCCAAGTCTAAATAATTTTGTTTTCAGTTTTGGTTTTCACAAATAAACAAAGCACAAGGTATAGATTAAAAGTAATAGCAAGTTTTGTGTGATCAAGGTTACCGACATAAGTCGATAACCGCCCAATTCTACCGGTATCTAAGCATTGCTAAGCATCATATCGTAAAGACAAATAAAAGGCCCTAAATCATTCACCGGGCTCTAATTCACCAGTGAGAATAATAACTTATGGCTGTGGCAGGGCTGAGCAATTTAAAGGAAACAATGCAATAGGATTAGCTACCTCTATTCGGTAAAATTAATCATTGACACAAAAGCATGCATACATACGAGTAAAACAAAGTATTAGATTTTAAAAGTAAAGGGATTAAGTGGATATGATCAAGCCGCTTGCCAGTTCTTTGCTCAATTTGCTGCAAGGGGACACTCTTGTAATCAATAGAATCGTCGAAACCTATCGCAAGAATCGAAAAGACCAATAAGAACGAATAACACCGAGAATACTCAAATAATCAAAGTCATCCAAAAAATTATGAAAATTACATAGAAGGTAGAGTAGGATGTCAAACTAAGGTAGAAACAAGAATCAATTTAATTGGAGGAGGCATGAAAAGATATGGCCAAAATAAGTTAATTAATTTGAATTGCAATTTAATTAAATTTGGATTATCAGCATGAATAAATTTCTAGAGGGTTGGTAATCATGAGAATTTTATGATAGCTAGCTACTGACATTCTATGAATAATAAAAGTGGTTTCATCTTATTTGGAGCTAAAATGAATTTCTAATGATTTTTCAAAGTTTAAAGAAATTTCATGTTGTAAACAATTTATGGTGGAAATTTCTCCTGAGAGCATGATCTTAAGATTTAATGTTATGATCTTATGACTTAATGCTAAGAACAAACCTATGAGTTTTTATCCTTAGCTATTTTACCAATTGGTATCATCTAACTTAGTAACCTAGCGCTCATTGACCATAAAAGCTATCGCCATTAGCAAGATCTCATCTAGAACCTTTACGTCTATACCTCCTATCTACTAGGATCGTGATTTCTAAATACCGACAATAGCTTAGTGTTATATGATTATCATCATATTGTGGCCTCTGAACCTACTTTCTTCTACAAGGCTTTTTCGAATCTCAGAACATCAATGACATTAGTTTATAGACAAAATTAATTGTATTCTTATTCTTAATGGCTTTTCAGCTTAGGTTACTGCTACTAGAAGATAAATGCTCTACAGACTAAAGGACTCTGACTAAAAGACTCAAGAACAAAATTTTAGGTACTGCAATGACAAAGACATAATTCTATTGACAAAACTGGTTTTCTATTGGTCACTACTCAAGCACCTCTAAGAACAAGTCTTTCTGAACCTAGATGCTATTAACTGATCCTCCTTAAACTCAAACTTTCAAATTTTGCTAACCCACTAGAGGATTTAACCGACAAGCAAACTTCTAATGGCAAAAGTACCCAAAAGGTCCTACTGAAGAGGAAAACTGTCGGGACCCAGAATTACGATTCTGGAACCCTCTGTGTATATTGCACTAGTCCAGGAACATGCTAGTGCACACAGGGTTAACATAGGTAAATATCGATCCACACAAGCGATAAATAAAGTAAACGATTAGTTTGAATAACAAATAAGGGTTTTGACCTTATGGTCGAGTTTACACTTATTAAGCCACGCAGGCTAACAGAAATAAAGCGAATGAACGGAAAACTCCAACAGATCCCACCAATTCACCACAGAACCGATCGGGATCCGGACCTTAACGAACGATCGGCCTTCAAATAACTCCTCCTCAAAAGCGGCGTAAACTCCTCCTCTTACAGTAGGTTTGGGCGCAAGTTTTACAACAAGCGTGAGTACACAACCGTACTCGCAAATCATACCACAGAATGCAATGTATAGATGCAGGCTTATTCCAAATAAAAGGCTTCTGTGGTTCTTTTGCATAAAAGCAACATTTGCAATTGAATACAATAATAGATTGAAAACATAATTCAAAACAAATAGACAATATTAATTTAACAGTTGTTTCCACAAAGACACACAGCTAAACAGATTATTTCACAAAGCCATATGATTGAGATCACACAGCTCCCATTCCCACATTTTATCAAAACTACCCCTCGTGTGAAATCCCCGAGCATGTCCATGACCGCTGACGCGGCTATTCGAATAGATTAATTAACACTCTGCAGAGGTTGTACACTTTACCCACAAGATACAACTAGTGTAGCAAGCACCAGTCGTAACAAAACAGTTCGGAAACTTCATCTCAAACATTGACATTCCCAGTGTGCTTACAAACCGTTATACATATCACAAAGCCCATGCATAACACACACCGTTGGACAGGGACGACGAATCCTCCCGCGATGCAACCACCAAGTAGTCACACCTCCACCCTATCACAAAGCCTAACCTACCACCTGAACATCAATGCCGAGAATCCATAACTTACTAAGTTAGGCCCGTCCCATACCAGGCATGTGGTCGTACAGTAAGGCTCAGTTCAATGGCGCACAAAGTTAAGTCCTTAATTGACCAAGGCAAGACTTCCATGTTCTAACTAAGTCACAAAGACCATCATTCCCATCACATAGACCACCATGTCACACAGTCTCCACCACTTACCTCAGTCTAAATCCTTTACCACCCAGTTGGTTTTAGTGCAACACATGCCATCACGAAGTAATAACACATAGCACACAGTTTTACACAAAGTTCCATAGTCACTTAGTCAAAATTAATATTTGCAACTTACATATGATGTGAGACTCGTAGCATGGCTAAGCAATTGTACTCGCATCTAACCAACCCACGTTGGTGCTATAATAATACCAACTGATAACCAATCTAGGGTGACAAGGAATTATGACATACAAGGCCAAGGTATGATAGCAATTTGGATAATAACTATACCCAAAGCATTTAAATAAATAATTAAAGTATAATGCAATAATTTAACACAAAGTAATTTGAAAACTGGGTTCAAGATGATCAAAGGTATGACTTGCCTTGGAAAAGGTCTATGTACTGGTCTTGATCTTGGGGTGCTCCTTCTTCCACAAAATTTCCCGACGAATCGACGTCTACTCGCAAACGAGATAAAAAACAAACAAAACCAATAAATAACAGAGGCAAAACAAACTCCAAAAATTAAATAAAAATCTCAGATAAATAGATCTTGAATTTAGACAAATTTAGAAATTTGAATGGGCTCAATCGGAGTTAGGATGCAAAAGTTATGGGCTTTGGAAGATTGGAAATCTAAAAGAAACCCTAATTCGATTTTACGAATTTCCGAATTACTTTTCTATTGAAAAATCAGATTAATCGCGCAACACCGCGTCATCGGAGACGTTCGGACGGGGTGACAGACGGCTGGCAGTGGGTCCCACTGCCGGTGACACGACTCGCAGTGGGATCGGGTCTCACGAGCCTCGGCCGGGATCCGGTGGATCGCCACGTGGGCTTGAGTTGGACCAATCACGGTAGCGACATGTCGGCCGCGGCTGGTCGGTCGCCGACTTCGGGCGAACACGTGTGAGCCGACGACGGCCGCGACACGGACGACACGCGAGCACGATCACCGAGGTGGCGAGCCACGTGGCGTCGGAGATCGGCGGTGCTCGACCGCCCGACAACGGCGAGCGGTGGCGTCTCGCCGGAGGTGAGTGGTACCGGGGCGTAGCCGGTGTTATTGCGCATGTGTGGGTGCACTCACGGGGTGGTCGAGGCGTCGCGCGGCCGGCGGCGGGGTTTAGGCGCGAGTGCCGGAATTGGTCGGACGTGGGCTCCGCGAAGTGGATAGCACCGAGAGATTGCTTATGCTTGTGCGATCTTGGTGGTGCGATCGCGAGCTCGGACGGCGACCGCGGCGGCGGAAAGCTCGTCGGAGTTCTTGCGGTGAAAACCCTAGAACTCCAATCGCGGCGACGCTAGGGCTCGGGCGAGGATGAGGGTGGCGGCTCTGGGTTGCGGAGGTGCTGGCGATCCTCAGGGGCTATTTATAGGGGCTGGGGTGCCCGGGATAAGGAATCCCTAAATCGAGTCCGAGAAGAACACGAAAACGATTTCGGAAATCCGGGGATAAGATTTGATTCGAGATATGATTTTAACAGAAACGGGTGCGGGGAGGTTAGGGATAGAATTTAGCACGTTTTCTAGAAGGGCTTTAGTTGGAAAGGTTGCGTTGTCGTACGGGGCTTGGAGCTCGGAAACATGGCGGACGGCGCGGGCGTTCGGGAGGAAGACGACGGCGCGAGGAAGACGACGACCTGACGTGCGGGGCCCACACGTCAGCAGCACAGAGGCGGCGCGCGCGCGAGCTGGGCTTCGCGCGGAGCTGGGCCGCGAGCGAAGGGAAACGGGCCGGAGGAGAGAGATTCGGCCCGAGAGGCTTTTCTGAGATTTTAATAGCTTTTCTATTTTAGAAAATACCAGAAATTCAAATAAGCAATAGAAAATAGCAAATGAACTCAGAAAAATTCTAGAAAAATCTAGAAAATATATCTGAGCACATAGAACCCAAATAAAATAGTTTTGGTTAATGTTCATGTTGGGATTATTCACATTAAATGTTTTTGATTGTAAAGTCCAATATTAAGCTTTTGAAATTAAATTCAAATAAAATCCAAATGGTGAATTTTCTCCCTACTAACTATTAAAAGATTTTTAAGCTCAGAAAATTGGGATGTTATAAACCTCCCCCCCCTTAAAGGAATCTCGACCCCGAGATTCAAAGCTAGCTAGAGAAAAGGCTAGGAAACTCGGCTTCGAGCTCTTCTTCACGTTCCCACGTTGCTTCTCCTTCTGAGTGGTTGCTCCACTGAACCTTGCAAAAACGAACAGTCTTGCTTCTGGTGAGGCGCTCTGCGACATCTCGTTTCAAATTTGGCCACCAAAATTTAGTCTTAACATCCTGGTACATCTTGGTACTTCCAGGGTGAATCGAATACTTTGAGTCATGGGCTTCCTTTAAGATTAATCGTTTTAGACCATCGATATCCGGTACACGAATCGACCATTAATCAGTATGTCTTGATCATCCTTGGTGAAATCTTTGAATTTCCTTACGCCATTTTGACCTTGATGTCGACAACACAGATCCTTTGGTTGTGCTTCACGAATTTGCTTCTCCAGTAGATTGTACCTCCAAATTGGCTACAAATCCTTCGGACACAACTTCTAGCTTTAGCTTTTGAAATTCTTCATAAAGTTCTGGGCAACTTTCCTTTACTTCAAGGCATTGCGAGAACTCTTACGACTTAGGCGTGCGCAACTACGTTGGCTTTTCCGGATGGTAGTGGATTCCAAGATTATAATCCTTGATCAATTCCAACCATCTTCTCTCTCATATTCAAATCATTGGGTGAAGATATACTTTAGACTCTTATGATGCTGTAGACTTCACAAATGATTACCGATGAGGTAATGACGCCAAATCTTTAAAGCATGCACTACGGCAGCTAATTCCAGATCATGAGTAGGGTAATTCTCCTCGTGAGGTCTCAACTGTCTTGACGCATAAGCGACAACTCTTCCTTTTTGCATCAAGACGCATCCTAATCCTTGACGCTAAGCATCACAATAGATATCGAAATCCTTGCGAATATCCGCGGTAGTCAAGATCAGGTGAAGTCAATCGTTTCTTCAACTCTTGAAAACTTTCCTCACTGGCTGGAGTCCAAGTGAACTTTTTCTCCTTCTTCAACAATTGCGTAAGAGGTTTAGCAATCGATGAGAATCCTTCGATAAAACGGCGGTAGTAACTCGCCATTCCCAAGAAATCGAATCGAGTCACGGTCTTGGGCCGCCCAATGTAACATCGCTTTAACTTTACCGGTCAATTGCTACTCCTCATTTGTCATCACATGACCAAGGAAATCAACTTCTTTCTTCCAAAAATCACACTTCATCGAACTTGGCATACAACCGATGCTCTCGAGTTTTTCCAATATTATCCTTAAATGTTCTACGTGTTCTTCCTCCGACTTGGAGTACACGAATATCATCAATGAACACAACTACGAACTTGTCCAAATATTCCATGAATACTTTATTCATCATGTTCATGAAATAGGCAGGGGCATTAGTCAGACCAAAAGACATGACTAAGAACTCATAGTGTCCATACCGTGTTGAGAACGCGGTCTTCGGTATATCCTTAGGACAAATCTTTAGCTGGTGGTAACCTGATCGCAGGTCGATCTTTGAGAATAATCCAGCTCCTTTCATCTGATCAAACAGATCATCTATCCGGGGTAGTGGGTACTTGTTCTTGATGGTAACTTCATTGAGAGAACGGTAATCAATACACATCCTCATACTTTCATCCTTCTTCTTGACAAACAACACTGGTGCTCCCCATGGCGACGAACTAGGTCTCACGAAACCTTTCTCAAGAAGTTCTTCTATCTGCTTCTTCATCTCTACCAATTCATCGGCTGGCATTCGATAAGGTCTCTTTGAAATTGGTGCTGTCCCTGGCACTAGGTCGATGACAAACTCAATGTCACGATCCGGTGGTATTCCTGGTAATTCCTCCGGAAACACATCTGGATATTCACTGACCACTAGTACTTCTTCTAAGGAAAGGGTCTTCAAACTGTTTACTAGCAAATGTCCATCACGAACTGAGGTGGCTAGAAACTCTACCTTGTTCCCTTTGGCATCCTCGACTGTTACGGCTCTTCGGCCACAATCTAGCACGGCTTTGTGCTTGGATAACCAATCCATGCCAAGTATGACATCTAGGGTTTGGGTATCTAGGACAATTAGGTTGGCTAGAAACTCAACTCCAGCTATGAGTAACTTAGCTCCTAAACATCCCACTCTAGTACTTAGCTCTGCTCCAGCATTGGACTACTGAGTATGCTTAAGTTGCATAACTTCCAATTTATTTTTGATTGCAAACATTCCAGAAACAAACGAATGCGAAGCTCCAGAATCAAACAAAGCGATGCAGTCTCGAGTTAACGAAACTTACCCAAGACGACGTCCGGTGATTCTGGGCTCCTTCCGAGTGACGTGGTTGACACGGCCTCGATCACGATCGTGGTACTCCTCCGCTTGACCGCAACTTGTGACGCTCCTTGATTGATGCACGTGCTGGTGTCTTGGATGGTGTAGCTCCAAGGTTGAAGCGCATCGAGTGATTGTTCCCCTTTGCGGATCTTGGTTGGCAAAATGTCTGGCGACGGCAGCGTATGATGACCTTTGTGCGCTCTGCGGTTGCTTCACGAATTGGGGTTGACAGTGGTTGCGGAAGTTCCGAGCAAGCGGGCGGGTGCGAAGTTGGTGCGAGTGCTCAACGAGTCCGGGTGGAAACTCATTGAACTGTCTTTGCCGCACGTTCTTGCTCTCTCGTGATTGATGGTTCCCTTGCCGAGCCATCCGGCGTTCTGATTGTCCTCCGCCTCCTTGCGTTTGTCCTCCAAAACAAAGGCTTTGTTGATCGCTCTGGAAATCGTGAAAAGTATGGCGACCAAACCGACTTGCGACCAGTGTTTAGTCCCTTCAAAAAGCGACTCTGGCGGGCCTTGTCCGTGGCTACATCTTCCGCTGCATAGCGAGCTAGCTGAGAAAACTTGTTGAGGTAGTCAGACACGACATAGCTCCTTGCTTGAGAGCACGGAACTCATCCTTCTTCAGATCGATAATGCCTTCTGGTACGTGATATTGGCGGAATGCCGCAGAAAATTCCTCCCAGGTGATATCCTATGGCGTCTCATGAGCGGCACAGAAGTTCTCCCACCATTCAGCAGCGGTGCCTTCCATCTGGTGAGTGGCATACAGAACGTTTTCACGATCGCTGCACTGAGTGATCAGCAGCTTTCTTTCAATAACTCTGAGCCAATCACCTGCTTCCACTGGAGAGACGTGTCCAGAAAATGTTGGTGGACGAGTCCTCATAAATTCTGCAAGTTTGGATGGTCCATGGTGACCATGAGCGGCTGGGGCTCCATACTGATGGTTGTTGTTATTGTTCTGGTTGTGCATAGCTTGCATCTGAGTCATCATGGTATTCATCAGCTGAGTCTGTGCTGCCATGAAAGCTCCAAAGTTTTGCAGGTCAATTGGGGGTGCTTGTGGTGGAACTGCTCCTGCGGCTGGTTGCTCATTGCTTCTCGGTGCTAGGGTACCAGAACCACTAGCAGCAGTCTGACGAGTTTGAACCATCTAGCGAAGCTCCTTAGGTTAGATAAGGTAGCAAGCACAAGATAAGTTGAGAACTAAGCAGGGGTAGGTTAAACCCAACAAAACACAGCTCAAGAAACTCAAATGAAATACCTTTATTACTTCGGGTCTTAGCATGGCTGCAACAAATGCCTAAGGGCCTTTGTAGCTCATACTCGCACACAAAAAGAAACAACGACCTAAGCACACAAAACTACCGCCTAAAGGGCGACTCACTAAATCAAATCGCTAAGCTCAAACTGGAACTAAGACCAACTACTGAAAGCCTCCACAACCGCGCGACGCTCGACGGTATGAGACTCGGAAGTGAGCCGGCATCTTGGCAACCGATCCCGATGCCACGAATCGTGCAGCGAGAAGGCGTTCCCGTGCAACCGCTCCGCCCGCTCCTCCGGCTCTGCATCTTCTTCGGGCTCAATGGGCCTTCCTCGGATCTTCTTGAGTCCTCCTCGGTCTTCCTCTTCTTGGGAACTTGGTCGTAGAGATCTCTTGCGAGTGGCGACTTTCTCTTGACTCTGCAAGGCTTCATAGACATGATCCAACTCGTGATGGTCCTCTCAAGGCTTCCTCCTGGCGGCCACAAAGCGTGCAAGGTGCACGCATCGTAGCGCTGCTCTCTCCTTCGTGGACGGGTAGCGTCTTTGGCAAGTCCACGGCGCACTACTGGGTGGTAACGGAAGACGGTGCCTGAAGCTCCCGTGCGTAGATGTTGCAGATACGCAGCATGGCCAAGCGCGACGACTCCTGGATACCCTCCAGCCAAGTGATCTTCCTCACCGAGACGTGCGAAGGTTGGCTTGCCTTGTCGTTCCTCCTGGCGTAGATCGTCAGGCGACAAATAACTCCACGGTTCTGTCCATTCACCGTCCAGTTATTACCGACGTACAGTGGACGATCAAAACCTCCAATAACCTGGAGCAACTTCCAAAGCTCGGCGATACCCTCCAAAGTCGCTCACCATAGCTCATAAGCGAGGCATCCACAAGACAGACAAACAGGGTAAGAGCAACTTTAAAACGGCGGGGAGAGAAAAGATTATAGCAAAAGTTGAGGCGAGAGAGATGAGGAGAGTTAAGCAATCAATTAACTTTGCAAGTTAATTTTTCCTTTAGAAAATAATTTGGACACTCTAAAGACGGCCAATCTAACTAAGGTCGAGACCTCATAACAACCTGCTCGATACCACCTCTGTCGGGACCCGCATTACGATTACGGAACCCTCTGTATATCTTGCACTAGTCCAGATCACGCTAGTGCACACAGGGTTAACATAGGTAAATATCGATCCACACAAGCGATAAATAAAGTAAACGATTAGTTTGAATAACAAATAAGGGTTTTGACCTTATGGTCGAGTTTACACTTATTAAGCCACGCAGGGCAAACAGGAAATAAAGCGGCGTGAACGGAAAACTCCAGCGTAGATCCCACCAATTCACCACAGCAACCGATCGATCCGGACCTTAACGAACGATCAGCCTTCAGCGAACTCCTCCTCAAAAGCAGGCGTAGACTCCTCCTCTTCTGTAGGTTTGGGCGCAAGTTTTACAACAAGCGTGAGTACACAACCGTACTCGCAAATCATACTACAGAATGCAATGTATAGATGCAGGCTTATTCCAAATAAAAGGCTTCTGTGGTTCTTTTGCATAAAAGCAACATTTGCAATTGAATACAATAATAGATTGAAAACATAATTCAAAACAAATAGACAATATTAATTTAACAGTTGTTTCCACAAAGACACACAGCTAAACAGATTATTTCACAAAGCCATATGATTGAGATCACACAGCTCCCATTCCCACATTTTATGAAAACTACCCCTCGTGTGAAATCCTCGAGCATGTCCATGACCGCGGACGCGGCTATTCGAATAGATTAATTAACACTCTACAGAGGTTGTACACTTTACCCACAAGATACAACTAGTGTAGCAAGCACCAGTCGTAACAAAACAGTTCGGGAACTTCATCTCAAACATTGACATTCCCAGTGTGCTTACAAACCGTTATACATATCACAAAGCCCATGCATAACACACACCGTTGGATAGGGACGACGAATCCTCCCGCGATGCAACCACCAAGTAGTCACACCTCCACCTATCACAAAGCCTAACCTACCACCGAACATCAATGCCGAGAATCCATAACTTACTAAGTTAGGCCCGTCCCATACGGCATGTGGTCGCATGAAGAAGGCTCGAGTTCAATGGCGCACAAAGTTAAGTCCTTAATTGACCAAGGCAAGACTTCCATGTTCTAACTAAGTCACAAAGACCATCATTCCCATCACATAGACCACCATGTCACACAGTCTCCACCACTTGCCTCAGTCTAAATCCTTTACCACCCAGTTGGTTTTAGTGCAACACATGCCATCACGAAGTAATAACATATAGCACACAGTTTTACACAAAGTTCCATAGTCACTTAGTCAAAATTAATATTTGCAACTTACATATGATGTGAGACTCGTAGCATGGCTAAGCAATTGTACTCGCATCTAACCAACCCACGTTGGTGCTATAATAATACCAACTGATAACCAATCTAGGGTGACAAGGAATTATGACATACAAGGCCAAGGTATGATAGCAATTTGGATAATAACTATGCCCAAAGCATTTAAATAAATAATTAAAGTAGAATGCAATAATTTAACACAAAGTAATTTGAAAACTGGGTTCAAGATGATCAAAGGTATGACTTGCCTTGGAAAAGGTCTATGTACTGGTCTTGATCTTGGGGTGCTCCTTCTTCCACAAAATTTCCCGACGAATCGACGTCTACTCGCAAACGAGACAAAAAACAAACAAAACCAATAAATAACAGAGGCAAAACAAACTCCAAAAATTAAATAAAAATCTCAGATAAATAGAGCTTGAATTTAGACAAATTTAGAAATTTGAATGGGCTCAATCGGAGTTAGGATGCAAAAGTTATGGGCTTTGGAAGATTGGAAATCTAAAAGAAACCCTAATTCTGATTTTCTGGAATTTTCGAATTACTTTTCTATTGAAAAATAGGATTAATGCGCAACGCTGACGTCATCGGAGACGTTCGGACGGGGTGACAGACGGCCTGACAGGTGGGTCCCACCTGTCGGTGACACGGCTCACGGTAGACTGGGTCTACCGAGCCTCGGGGCTGGGGATCCGGTGGACTGCCACGTGGGCTTGAGTTGGACCAATCACAGCGCGACACGTCAGCGACGGCGGTGGTCGGTCTGACTTCGGCGAACACGTGTGGCCGACGGCTGGCGACACGGGGCGACACGCGAGCACGGCCGAGGTGGCGAGCCACGTGGCTGGTCGGAGACTGGCGGTGCTCTGGACCGCCCGACAACGGCGAACGGCGGCGTCTCGCCGGAGGTGAGTGGTACCGGGACGTAGCCCGTGTTATTGCGCGCATGTGGGTGCACTCACGGGTGGTCGGAGATGTCGCGATGGCCGGCGGGGTTTAAGCGTGAGTGCCGGGCCGGTCGGACGTGGGCTCGTGGCTCCGGCGAAGTGGATAGCACTAGGAGATTGCTTTTGCTCGTGCGATGCTGGTGGTGCAGTCGGCAAGCTCAGGACGGCACTGACGGCGGCGGAAAAGCTCGTCGGAGTTCTTGCGGGTGAAAACCCTAGAACTCCAATCGCGGCGACGCTAGGGCTCGGGCGAGGATGAGGGTGGCGGCTCTGGGTTGCGGAGGTGCTGGCGATCCTCAGGGGCTATTTATAGGGTGGGGTGCGGGATAAGGAATCCTAAATCGAGTCCGAAAGAACACGAAACGATTTGAAATCCGGGGATAAGATTTGATTCGAGATATGATTTTAACAGAAACGGGTGCGGGGAGGTTAGGGATAGAATTTGGCACGTTTTCTAGAAGGGCTTTAGTTGGAAAGGTTGCGTTGTCGTACGGGGCTTGGAGCTCGGAAACATGGCGGACGGCGCGGGCGTTCGGGAGGAAGACGACGGCGCGAGGAAGACGACGACCTGACGTGTGGGGCCCACACGTCCAAAGACAGAGCGAGGCGCGCACAAGTGCTTGCATGGAGGCTGGGCGCAGGCGAAGGAAACGGGCCGGAGGAGAGAGATTCAGCCCGAGAGGCTTTTCTGAGATTTTAATAGCTTTTCTATTTTAGAAAATACCAAAAATTCAAATAAGCAATAGAAAATAGCAAATAAACTCAGAAAAATTCTAGAAAAATCTAGAAAATATATCTGAGCACATAGAACCCAAATAAAATAGTTTTGGTTAATGTTCATGTTGCGATTATTCACATTAAATGTTTTTGATTATAAAGTCCAATATTAAGCTTTTGAAATTAAATTCAAATAAAATCCAAATGGTGAATTTTCTCCCTACTAACTATTAAAAGATTTTTAAGCTCAGAAAATTGGGATGTTACAAAAACTAACAGCCATACTTCCTACAACACTTAACTTCACTAAGATAGCTCATCTTGCTTTCTAAAAATTCATCTCTAGCATTGATTTTCGATTTGGTTACTATGTTACAAAGCTGCCCAAGGGCTAATTAAATCAAGGACATTTCTAACTATTGTACTAACAAGGTCATAAACTTATTTAGCAAATATGATAGTTTTCAGGTTACTGACAATACAACTTGTTCATCTAATAGCTTCTCTGAACATTCATTCCAACAAGAGTTTGAAACCTAGAGTTACTAATTAAATAATTTATTTGCTAAAAACTGCTTCTTAAGGGATTTATCAAGTACTAACAAAATCTATTAGCAAATGCATTTCACCTCCTTACAAATGATCTTCAGTTTACTGACAATAACAGAGAAAAGCTTCAAAGAAGTAATGTCTAAACTTCTTTCAAAACTCAACTTCAAATTTGTTAGTACATTTGAGTGAACTAATGGACATTCACATGGTTGATTAGCAGTCTAGGGTTTGGTTTAAGAGAGGGGGAGAGGGAGGCGCACCCATGGGAAGCAGAGGAGCCAGGGGGTGCACGGGCGGTAGATCTGCCGGCGGCGAGCGAAGGCCGGTGGGGCAGCGAAGGCCGGTGAAAGGGGACGCCAGGGAGTGGAGGAGGCCCTGGGAGGCGGTGTTGGGGTCGGGGCGGCATCGAGTAGGAGGCGCGGCGTCAGGAGCGGACGGGCGCGGCGGCCTTACGGAGGCGACGGCGGCCGGAGGGAGGAGAGGGGAAAGGGAGGCGAGCACGAGCACTAGGGAGGTGCGAGGATGCTCACCGTGCGGTCGGTGGAGGCGGGGGAGCTTCGGAGCGGGCCGGCGACGAGAGCCAGGGGCGGCACCGAGGTGGCTCTCGGTGGCAGCGGCCTAGGGTGGCGGGGAGGCGTGGCCGGCGGTTGGGGAGGTGTTGGGGTGTCGGGGCGGAGCTCTAGGCGGGAGGGACGGGGTCGAAGTGCACCGGGGAGGAGATGGCGGCGGAGCAGCTCGAGCCGGCCGGAAATGGGGAAGGCGGCGGTTCAACCGGGGATTCGGGCGGTTCTTAGGTGAGCACTTACCCGAGAGAGAGAGAGAGTGAGGAGGGAGCCATGGGGGTGCTCGGGACCTCGTATAGGCGCACGGGGGGAGAGCCGTTGGAGGCGTGGCTCTGGCACGGCACACACGGGATGGGCGAGCAGGCGGCGTGGGCAATGACTTCGGTGGCCCGGGTGACGCAGGCGTGTCCTGGGTGGCGTGCTGCGCGGGCGAGCGGGTGGCAGGGGAGCAGGTGGAGCGGCGTGGGCAGCACGGGCGTCCACGGGGGAGGTGAGAGAGCGCCGGAGCGGCTTGGCCGAGAGAAGAAGAACAGCCGATGGGCGGTATCGATGAGAGGAGGGGAGGGGCTGGGTTGAACCGTTGATCGCAAATCGGATGGTCCACGGTGATGGACGATCGGACAGCCAAATGCTCAATCAATCCGGGCCGTTCATTTCAAAATGGACAGCCCGCGATGCGCTGGTGTGGTGCGGCCGAGCCAGGTACAGCTAGGCGGTTCGATTGAGTCGAGTCGGGGTTGGGTCCGGTCGGAGGAACAGTGCGAGCCCGAGTTTTAAATCCAGTTTGACCGCAATACAAAAAGGTTTGACTGAGGCTTTATAAACAACAAATAAAATCTATAAATTCTGAAAATATTTGGAGAGGTTCCTGGAATGACCTAGTGACTAAATAAAATTTTAAATCTCACTGTTCATCATTCAATTGCTTATTTTAAATTCAAATCTACAATAGGTTATTGAATTAAGTTTGAATTTTATGTGGATTGAGTTTAACTCCAAAAATTTGGAAAAATTTATATTTATTCATGATAATTATTATAAGATTTAAATAAATTATTTCCAGAGTTTTAATTGAAGTAATTTATTTTCCAAAAAATATTTTAAGTGTATGCTCTTGATGTTTGACTTAGGGTTTTTTAAAAAATGAGCTAAAACTTGGAAGGATTTTTAGAGATAGCAAACTAGCTCCCAAAATTCTGAAATTTAAAATGGAGGTTGATGACTCTAGTATAAACCTTGTATAATTTTTCCAGAGGTTTTTATGCAAAACATTTGTCTCCAGAAATTCTACAAGGTGCTGATTTGGGGTTTGACCAAGGGAGAAAATGGTTTGACTACCTCTTAAAATATTCAGACAATTTCTAAAAATTGTGAAATTTTTCAGAGGTATCACACCACATGCCTATAACCAAGAAAAATTATTTTCAGAGGATGATCACAAGATTTGACAATGATTGTAAAAGAAAGGTCATGACTTCATTCAATTGGAGATTTTGGTTTTTGATTTCCTATAATTCCATTACAAGAATTGCAGAAAAGTTCAAAAAGCTTCAAGATGCAAGGAAAGTTTTAAATTTTACACATTTTCTTACATTTGAAACACAACCCAATTTTGGGATGTTACAAGTATCCAGATCACCTAGCCCTAGACCCAGGCGAGTCAATACTTTGATCATATTGAGCCTACATTTATGCAAATTATGTTCTTTTAAAATATCAAATTACATGCTTTAATTTTTCCTTATGCAAATTGTATGTTAAAAACCCTAAGGTCGTTAAATGCCAATTTGATGTTTAAATATTATTAATACACCATCCCTTGATAATTGAATTACCTTAAGCCATTGTCACCCTAGTAATTATATGGTAACTATACTAGTTATAGGCTATACTTAAGCGCCATGCTAGCCTTGCTTAAGTATCGGGGTATTATCTACCCCATTCATCATCTTTTAAAAATGAACATGGTTTTTGGGCAGTCATTTGATGTAAATGACTGAGATGGATGTGTTGATGTATTTTCCTACCTCTCAAAAACCCTAGAAATTGCTTATCACATCTGGGCGGATGGTATGATGGATGGTATGTTGGTGGGTGCTAATGCAGCCCAAGGAATGTTGGTTTGTGGATGGTATGTGGTATGAACCGCCCAGATGGTCCCCAAGGACTTAATCCTGTGATGACCTCCCAATGTAAAACAGTACAACCACATGTCTATAATGGTGTCAACCTTGCTAAATAATTTGTATCCGTTAGTATGAGTTGGACCAGGCAGATGACCCGCTACGCCATAAGCCTTTGTGGCTATGGGTTGGGGTGTACGACTTACGGGTCTATGTGAGCGTAAGCCGTGTGGCGCAAGAGGGGGTCTGGGAAAGGGTTGATAGGTCTATGAGAGCGTAACCCTTCTCAGGTGAAACCTTAGCGGGTGTAACAAATACTGGGGGATGCATTGTAAATGCCTTGTGACGATCTCCCCTTGACTCACATGTCTACGGAAACATGTGTACATGTCAAGATGATTGTCTCTTGTGGGTAAAGTGTAAAACCTCTGCAGAGTGTAATGAACTGTTCGAATAGCCGTGCCCACGGTCAAGGGCGGACATGGGAACTTACATGAGTTAGTTCTATTTATAAACCTTAGTGGGTGGGATAAAATGTGATGGGTCGTTGTGACCATGGATTTGATTTTTCCTGGATAGTCGTACCCAGTGCTGATAATAGGTGGATGTAACCATCATAAAAAATAAGCATGAGGTGGAGGTAGCCTCTACTGTTAAAAATATTACACAACTATTCTCTTTAATAAAAATGAAATTTGGTTAAAATGCTAAGTGATAGGACTTTCTAATATTGGAATTTAAAATATTGCTTTGCGCAAATAAAAGAACCCGAGCCATCCTTGTTAAACCTTGCATGTATATTATTGCATACTGTGTGTTGGCTCGCGAGCACGGAAGTTGTGCTCATCCTCGCTCTTTCCCCCAACCCTCAGAACCTGTGGATCATGGCGACTACACCTACTACGAGGACCTGGACGCCGAGGAGCAAGGAAATGAAGAGGAGTAGTATAGTTCCTATAGTCTAGGTCTTGCCTCAGTCTAGTTGGCTCCGTTGGTACTCGTGTACATCCTATATTATCCAAGCCCTGGGCTAATATCGGTCGTACACATGGTATCCCGGTCACTTGCCTGTGGAGAGACTTGCCTTACCCTTTTGCTTCTGCTATCGTACCCGATGTTTTGTAATGAACTCATTTGGCCTGGTCGGCCCTATTGTAAACTCGACCCGACGTGGTCTATTTAAACTCATTTGCTTGTATTAATGATTGGTTTGGTCTACGCGATGTATGAAATGATTCAGCAATGTATCCTGTGAGCACTATCTACTGATCCAGGGAATAACGCAGTATTCTCACAGAGGATTCTGGATTACAAAATCCAGGTCCGACATTAACTGATATATGTCTTTGTTGAAAACTTCTACTAATATGACACATATTTAGAAATAATATAGATGGATCTCGTTGAAAATTTGCTACTAACTCTGAGAAACACTACCAACAAAAAATATACAATTTCATAGAATTAATTATAAGGCACAAAATCAACCATAGGCTCAGAGAATCTTGATAGAGATAGAAACAAAAAATAAGTTTCTAAGCTAGGAAAATAATATGCTAACGTTGGTGAACCCCTACATAAACGTATACAAAACCTAATAAGATAAGTTTCATACTAAAAATTAAAATAACAGTTCGAATAAATAGAAATTACAGACAAGGCAACACCATAATATTTATAGAAAATCCCTGCAACTATTGGGCTTTAAGTACTTTCCGTATCTTTTTATATTGCTCTTGTCTTTTACATTTGCATAAGATGTCCACTCTTATGCAAATGTTCATCCTCTCATTGAAAAGCTGCTACTACAGAGGTTGCTTCTCAGACTAACGATGGTCACACTAATGAAAACTTCTACTAATGTGACACATATTTAGAAATAATTCAGATGAATCTCATTGAAAAGCTGCTACAAACTCTGAGAAGCACTACCAACAAAAAATATACAATTTCACTGAATTATTTCTATGGTACAAAATCAGCCATAGGCTTGGAGAATCTCAATTCCTCTCTAACTAAAACAAATTCACAGCCACTAATATGCGGGGAATATGTACCAACTGCTGAATTAACATCAAATCAAGGAAAAAACCGATGGCTACCAAACCTAAGTTGAATTCAAAAACTAATTGCACTCATATGTACACACAACAACATTTTGATTAAATCATATCTAACCATGACACCAAACCTAACTTCAATTCAAATACAAGCAAATTTGCACGAATAAATCCACCCCCAATCTAATAATTCTAGACCATTCATCAACATATAGAACATTCAAACAATAGCAATATAGAATGAACCAAAATATCACAAAAAAACAGAGCAAAAATGCCATGAGTTTGAAGTCGAGCAGCTCACCGCCTTGAGATTACGCGCTCGTCCCCCGCCCACCACTTGCCCGCTGCACGTTCGCCGCTCGCCCCGTGCCCATCACTTGCTCGTCCCGCGCCCGTCGCTCACCTGCCGCCCGTCGCTGCTTGCCCCGCACCCGCCGCTCGCCTGCCGCTCGACGCTTGCCCGCCACACGCACCTCGGTTTCTCCCCTGCCCTGTCTCTCTCTATCTCAGAATAATGGAACCAGTCAAAAAACGGACGCAAGTACCAATGAATACGGGCTAACGGGAGCGGAAACAAAACCCACAACCAACAACATCAAATCCTAGCCCCGAAAAACGCACGAATCTTAGTACACATAGTAGTTGAATTTAACATATACATAATAATTGAACCGAACAATACACACAAATTCAACAACTTAAGACTTCATTTGGAACGCAATATTTTTTTATATTTAGAGAAGAGTACTATTCAAGTAGTACGATACTTTTATTTTCTGACAAAGGGTGTGGAGTACTAATTATAAAGGGTTAACGATGGATGAGCTCTTTGGTTGCTGATTTTTCTCCAACCCAGGCTTCTGGTTCTTCCCCGGCTGCTGCTTGGGCTTCACCACCCTTAGGGCTTCTTGTCCAGTGTTGATTCCAGTGCTCTTCTTTAAGTCCTCCGTAAACTACTTGTCATCATTTTTGTCCTTCCAGCCTAGCAGCGCCTCATAAATATTGCCCAAGTTTTTTTTATGTACTTTACGTGCTGATTGATGATGGAGACGGAGCTTCCAGTCTGGTTCTCCCAGCCGCGACTAATATCGTCAAACACAGGGATGAACCTCGCGCCTTGCGAAACAACGAGGGTCACGGGGATGCCAACGCTTGTCGTCTTTGTAACATCCCAAATTTTGGGCTTGTGTTTCAAATGTAAGAAAATGAGTAGAAATTAAAACTTTTCTTACATCGTGTATTTCTGTTGTGCCAATCAATTCTTGTTCAAGGAATTATGGAATTGCATTGTCACAAGTCTTGTTGATCCAAATCTTGCTATTCCAAAAACAATCTTGTCAAATCTTATGGTCATCCTCTGAAATATTTTTCCTAAGTCTCTGATGGTATGTGACCCTCTGAAAATTTCACAATTTTTAGAAATTGTTTGAATATTTTTAGAGGTGATCAAACCTGTTTGACTCTTAGTCAAACATTAAAACAGAGCCTTGCAGAATTTTTGAAGATTTATTCACAGTATAAAAACCTCTGAAAATTTTACTCGAGGTAAATATTTGAGTTAGCAAGCTCTGTAAAAATTTCATAATTTTTGGAGTTAGTTTGCTACCTCAAATAAATCCTTCAAGGTCTCGATCTAATTTCAACGTCAAACGTGGTTTCTTCGTTGCTTGGTTCGAGTCGACTCGGGCTCGAGCCGCTTGATTCGGTCCATCAACTAAACGCACCGAGCCACTCTTTAAAGCCGCAATCGATCTCGACCGTTGGATCGAATCGCACGGCCGCAGCGGCGTGTAAGACTTCGGACCTTCGGTTGCAAGATTGATTGTCCACCGTTAGATCTCCATCCAACCGCTGAGAATTCCGAAACATTGGACCCTCGGTTGCATTTTTAATCGAGCCGTTGGATTAAGATCCAACGCCGCGTCTTCTCGTTGTAAATAAGAGTTTGCGACGTGGAGCAATCTGAGCCGTTCGCTTCTAATCGTAGGGCTCGCAACCTCCCGTTGTGTTTTAAAGCCCGTGGCGTGGCACTATCTCACCGTCGTGTCTCATCCAACGGTTGAGAATCGCCCGAGCTTTTTGCGGGTCATCTTCAACCTCCGCCGTGCGGCGATTGCAAGGCATGGTGAGGTCATTTCTTGCTCCCTAAAGCCACCCTAGCCGACGTGTAGGGTATGGGCGTACATTGAGCAGTCATGCCCTAATGCACGCTTCACCTCCTTTTCCTTGTCGGCAGCACCTTGTGCTTTGTGTTTTGCCGCCCGAGAGAGGAGTGGTGCAAACCCTAACACTTTCATGGCTTTATAAGCACCCTCATTGCTTCCTAGTATCTCTTTAGACCACCACCGAGCTTCACTCACAACATTGGAGCTTAATACCTCAAATATGGCAAACCGCCATTGTTGACCCGTGAAGCTCCCTCAGTGTTCTTGGTGTTCCAGTGGTCCTCCTTCATGTTTCTTTGCCCTAACCTTATCTATTTACTTCCTTGAACATTTCCCCTCACTTAATTTTGGATTTGATTCTCAGGAATTGTCCAATTTGGGGTTTGTTCAAATTCGTAATTTGGTCATCTCCTTCCTCACCAAAGTGAGTGCTCCATTTTCCAATTCTTTGCTCTTATAGCTTCGTGGATCATAATGAAGCTATTTTGATACTTTGGTATCACTCATTTGACTCAGGTGTCATTTTCAACCTTCTTCTCCAAGTCCCATGAGCTTTCACCTTGATCAAGCATCTCCGGCCATCTTTGAAGCTTCGGTCGCTAAGGTAGCTTATTAGTCCTTAGGAGCTTTGGCACCGCTTCCTTGGGCCATGTGGAGCTTTCGCTATTTTCATGTTTAGCATAAAGCTCCTGTTTTCATTCCGGCTAGCCGCGTTCTAGTCCTCGCGCACGCAGAATGCTACCATTAGATTCGTGGGGCTATTGCGGTTCCATTTGGTGCTTAGTGGCGACGCGCGGCGATGTCGCCGCGGTTTGCCGTGCAAGTCGCCGATTTTCTTGGCGAGGAGCTCCGTTGGCTACTCATTAGGACACGTTAATTACCAATCATTAGTTGTTAATTGTGTCTTAATCATTATTATTGAGCCACCACCGGTGGGCCCAATATCCTAAATCAATCTCTCGTTCACTCCGCATTGTTCGACATCATTATTATCTAATCATTGCTTAATTAAATGAGTCGGCATTTAATCGTCGTTTAATTAACCTCGGGTGATTGGTGGGCCCGAGGGATTAAAATCAAATTCGGTAGTCTTTAGTGTCGATTTAATGATCATCATTAGCGGCATTAATTCTGTCCTTAGCCGCCACTCGCGATCGTGACAAGTGGGCCAGGTCGCGTGCACATGGGTTAAAACGTTGCGGTCATGACCAGAGGTCACCGGCATGAGGTCCCACGTGTCATCTTCTTTGAATCTGCGGTCATTATCCACCGTTCATTTTAGATCTGCGGCCTTGATCGTGAGTGCATTCGGACCCTCCGGATGCCTTGATCATTCTGGCCGTCGATCTCGCGATCCATGGTCGAGATCGTGTGTGCAATCGGACAATCCGGTTGTTGGTGCGCTCGACCGCCCATCTGCCGACTGCGGTGGGATTGGCCTAAGCAACCGCACCGTCGGTTGCATACACTCGTGTGGCCGTTGGATCTTGATCCAACGGTGGTTTCATTTGGTTTCGCGCGTCTTAGCTACGCGCATGAGCCGTGAGGATGTTAGATCTAGGGTTGTGGGTTGTCCACGTCATTTTCTTTTTATTGGGTTGTTCTGTATTTCGGTAAGCGTTTGTTTATCAACCAAAATGATATAAAAACTTTAGAAACTCATAACTAAATCATTTTAATCGCTTTTAGTTAATTCCAACTGTAATAAATTATGCTATCACTTTAGCTTATTATAAAAATGGATGTAAGCATGTTCGATGTGAAAAATTGTATAACTAGGAATAACTTGATTTCTGTCATTTTGAATATTCCAGAAAATGAATAAAACTTTAGAAAATGCATATCTTGCTCTATGTATGTACTAAATGAATGATTCCAACTTTGATAAATTTTTTATTAACCCAATGTTAATATAAAAATGATGGTAGGTCCAAGATTATAACAGAAACCTTGATTAATAATTTAGTACCTATTTTCAGCATTTAGAAAAGTCTGGAAGATTTATAAAATGCACAAGTAATTCTCTGTAAATGCAAAATATATATGATAAATTCTAGAAAACCCCTCTGTTGGTACACTTCACTGTAAAATTAGTTTTGAACATATTTATGCTCCTGGAAAGTGCATTATACTAATTTTGCATCTTAGAAAAATCATAACTAAATCGCTTTAACTCCAAATGACCTGAAATTTTATATGGGTCACCTCTGTACCAGTAGGTAGCTACCATAAAAATTTCAGCTTCGAAACCTTTCTAGAAAATGTTTTTGCTACAGTGCTAATTATGGCCGAAAATGTGTTTTTAGGTAATATCTTTTGCACCACAAATCCAAATTAGGTTTTTCCAGTTTCTATGTCTAGGTATATTCGTATTCTACCTTATGTGTAAATTTTGTCGCACTCGGGTAATTTTTGCTTGCTCATTTGTTTATTTGTGGCTCGTCTTATTGGTTGTTCGTGGTTCTTTTTGCCTTTCGCTTAGGATTCGACATTTGCGGTAATCCCGAGAGTGACCCTCCACAACAAATTGAGCAACGACAAGCGAAGCGGTTTGATCATGTTAATCCCAGTATTTTTAAGTATTTATGTTGATTACAAATTCTATGTATGCATTGCTACTTTGTTTTAATAGTTGGCCTAGTAGATGCATTTCCTTAGCAATTGATTATCCTCTACTACCATGAGCCTAGGTTACTTGCTGTGATTTAGAGTTCATGGATGGGCTCTTGTCACTTAGTAGTTTGCGAATTAATTGCTTAGCCATGCTTAGCTTCCGGTAGAAATGGGCGGTTATCGACTTGTCGATAACCTTGATCACACAAAACTTATTATGATTTATGATTTCCACCTTGTGCCATGTCTACTTATGAAAACTAAAACTAAAAGCAAAATGATTTAGACTTGGGCACAATGGTATGATGGTGTGATCTTTGGGTGTGACTGGAATGGTGCCCGAGTCAACAAGGACCGAACATCTTGTTACACTAAACCAAGCATTTTAGCGTGCTAACCACATTAGAGGGTATGGGACCTCTCTTGACTTAGTACTTTGGCGTGTATTGGCTCCGGGTCGCAGGAGGTCGCAGGAGGGATGGTGTTGGGAGCATTGTAGTGTCCGAAAGACTTCACCCGTGATGGGATTTGTCGTCTTTCGGCTTGCAATGTAAGCGTATGGTGTTTCTACCCATACGAGCGGCTCGTAGTTGATACACAAGATTGGAAATGTCTCGTAGGACTTAGCCGTGCCGGCATACCTTCGGTAGTGTGCTTTGTGGCTTAAAGGCGGTCTGAAGTGTGGGTACATTGGTACACCCCTGCAGGGTTAAAACTATTCGAATAGCCTCGTCCTAGGTTATGGACACGCTTGGCAAGGTCTTTCAAGAGTTAGACTACAACCTTTTAAATTAAAACTTGATGGGTGGTACGAATCGGGGATTCGTGCTATGTTGTGGTGGCTATTGGGATAGTCACTTCCAGTGGTTACTTGTATGTATCTTTACTTCATTACTTTGATAACAAAAGCATTTGCAAACTTGCTTTTAAAATGTATTACATTATTGCAAATAAAATTGGCTTCGTGCAAATGAGACATATAACCTCCACCTAAATAAGCTTGCATGTAGTTTATGAATAGGTGTGCTATTCCACACGTCGAGTCTTGCGGGTACAAAGACAATCTTTGTACTCGATGCTATGCTTAATTGTTTTGTTGCAGAGGAAGAAGGTGAGCTCGAGGGCCTCACTTTTGTGAGTGTGTTGTGGTAGCTATGGCGACTAGCTTGGCGGCCCGATCGGTTGCCTTGTGGGTGTGTGGCTAACCTGGCCGACTTTTGTTCTAGCCATCTTATGGCGCTTTTGCTTCCGCTGTCATTTTCTTGTATATTGATCTATTTGGCCGGTCGGCTCTCGTTTGTAATAACTTTATTTTATGTATGTCGTTGCTGAACTTAGCGGTGTATGTGTATGGAATTGATGTATAATTTTGTGATGATGTGCATATCTTTGCACTCGGGAAGCATATGTCCATCGAGGCTTAGAATGTTCAATTAGTAATGCTAGAACCATTTGGAGGTTAAGTGTTACTAGTTAAATATTCCGGGTCCTCACACGTGCCTTCTGCGTGTAGTTCCAGAGCACGGTGGCAGCATTCGACGTGTTGAACTTGCAAGCTTCAGCTTCGGCAGGTCGGCGTCCAACGCAGGGTAACTACCCTTGTAGTGTAGCATCTATGTCTCTACTCTCCCTTCTTTCGGGAGGAGCACCGCCGAGTTTTTGAAATCGAACCACCCACCGTCCTTGTTGGTACACGTTGTCGCTATGATGGCCACCTTCGGTTTTGCTTCGCTCTTACCTTCTATCTCTACATAGATCCACCTCGCCGCGACTTGTCTTCCCTGTCTAGTTGGCGGCTAAGGTGACCTTTGACTTTCTCGGGTTAGGCACGCGAACTCATTACGTAGATCCCCTATGAACGTTTTATAGGAGTCCGACATGATTTTAAACGGCACATGGACAACGGTTGTCTCCCTAAAAGTGAACCTACATGCAGTTCAACATTAAATTGATGGATGCTTCAAATCAAGCACATATAAACAAGTAAGAAACTTGCATGTTATGTTACCTACAACGTCACTGCACTGCACGTACTAGCACTTACTTGAAAGTTCCGAGAGTGGAGTAGCTAGTGTTGCAACTTGCAAGCTTAAATATACGTCGTCGATGGCAACACGGCAAGCTTCCAGCTCTGTCTCGGATGAGGAAGTTTCCACGAACCCACAAAATATATCACAATGTCACATGCATGAAAAGAAAACTCCTACACTCTCAAAAAAAACCCACCTACCCACAAAGTAAAACATATGGTTGCAAGATCCTCTCCCTTGCCAGTGTATCACTGCCGCCGACGCACTGTAATTGTCAGCGGTGACCTGTAATACCCGACACGATTGGAGGAGGGCCATGTGACCCAAGTGCAGTAGTAGATTAGCCGGTAGTGATGGGTTAGTCTCATATTGAAAGTTTGAAGTGAGTAGTATTGCATATAATACTTTTTAGGTCCAAAAGAAGTACACCCAGGTTAACATTACTAACCTTAAAGGCTGGAGGGCATGTTCCCCTCCCGGCCCTGCCCACGTCACCCTCAAATCGGCGCCCCTCCGATCGCCCCCGCCCGCGTCCTCGCCCGCCCGATCCGCCCGGTGCGCGCGCATGGGAGCGGGCATCGCCCGCGCGGCCACGTCGCCCCCACAGGCGTCTGCGTCTTGAAGCGTCCGCGTCTTGAAGCTTCTCTCCCCTTCCTCCCCCGCCGCCGCCTTGACCTTGCGCAGCCACATCGCCCCAAAAAATCTTCGTCGCCAGTCCTCATCCCGCTCGCCCACGAGCTGAAGCCTTCTTCCCCACCTTTCCCCTTCTATCCCCTTCCATTGCTTCTCTTCCCCATTCTATTTCTCTTGCAATTTCTTCGGCCGAAGTCCCCTGGAGCCACCGCCTCCCGGCTTGGTCTGGTCCCTGCCCGCCGGCGCCTCCTCCCGGCCTGTGCGCCGCCAGTGGGCCGCTTCCCGGCTGCTTTTCATCCCGCTCCTCTCTCTCTCTCCTAATGCCGCCCTCCTTCACCAGCCCTTTCGATCCCCTTCCCCGACCGCAGCCTCCTCTCTCGCTAAGCGCCGCTGCCCCCTCCCTCTTCTTCCCCCGCTTCCCCGCCCATCCATCTCCCGCCTCCCCTCTCGCCCATCTCCTCTCCTTCGCCTATGTCTCCTTCTCCGTCGCCCGACCGCGCACGCGCCGCCACCAGGCCTCCTTCCATCGAGAGAGAGCCACTCCTGCCTCCCTCCCCTTTTGCGTCGCCACGGGTTGGTACTCATGCCGCCTCAAAGTGAAGGAACTCTTCTCTGGTAGGAGGCGTCGTCATCCTCCTCCACGCTACTGGACTGCCGTGGAATGGGGAGATCCATCCCGTCCGGCCTTTGCTTGGATTGATTTATTCTTTCGTTGGTATGGAAGCCCTAGCTTGCTTGGATTGTTGTTCTATCATTTTGTTCTTGGGGATCCCTCATTTCTTTGCTACGACATGAGAAATCAATCCAATCCAAATATGTTTCCTTCTTTCCAATCGAATTCGTGTTGTTTTTTGCGGGTTTCTTGGCTGCGTACGTGGTGAAGTACTGGATTACTACTGATAGCAATTAGTTTTCTTGAATTTTTGGGGGTTCAACAGCACCAGTGAGATCCCTGAGGTGGAGAAGCTGAACAAGTCCGGGAGCTTAGCGGGCAGCGATACGTATTTGCGCTCACCGACGAGATTGATCTCACAGGCCTTCACATCCAGCTAGAGAAGCAGCTGGCCAAGACTTGGAGCAAGCCCAATCTCAAGGCCCAGGGGCAGAAGGAGGACTGGGAGATTGATCTTGCTAACCTGGAGATCCGGTATGTGATTGCCCAGAGGCTGAAGGTGTATTGCGGCACGTACGATGACCAGGATGTTGCAGGTATCTATCTCAGTGTATTGAAAAATGAATGAATCCATGTTGCTTGATTAGGAGATGATGTTCTGAATAGACAGTCTTACGCTCTCTTATGTATTCTGCAAAATTGATACATATAATCTTAGGGGATCAAATAATGCTTGTGTGTTGGTTATATGATACATTTGTCAAAAGGCGAAGGTGTATTGCGGCACGTACGACAACCAGGATGTTGCAGGTATCTAACTCGGTGTATTGAAGAATGAATGAATCCATGTTGCTTGATTAGGAGCTGATGTTCTGAATAGACAGTCTTACGCTCTCATGTATTCTGCAAAATTGATACATATAATCTTAGGGTATCAAATAATGCTTGTGTGTTGATTATATGATACATTTGTCAATACAGGTAAGCAAAAGTTTGACTGGCGCACGTTTTAGGATGATTACTACATTATTGGCGATGGGAACAATTATTTGAATTCACCTATGTCGAAGATGTTGCATATGTCCAGATTTATGCAGACAAAAAAATGTCGTCTGACGATGGTGCAGAGAGAGCTGCTAGAAAAGTAAAGCTCTTCTTTAACATTAACATCTTAGTTTACAGATTCCATGACATGTTTTTATGCTCCTTTTCGAGACCTACTTCGTAGCAAATATGGAGCCTATAAAATTTTGCGAGATTATGTCATTTGTTCTAGAAGGTCTTGGATATGAAAGGTATTTGCTTCTCAAGTATAGTTTTCCGTCCACTAAATTTATTTTATCTAAAGCATTGTTGACAGTATCCATTGTCTCAATAGATTCAAAGCATGTATCTTAATATTTAGGTTGTCCAGTACTCTGCTGCTACTGCGAGTCAACGGTTTCATCACGGATCGCCTTCTGCAGCTCTTGATGTCTCTCCCCACTATACGTTGCCTCTTTTGTCTCTTTTGGTGGTTCTTTCTCCTGCACGAGGCCGTAGTGGCAATGGATCGTTTGATTACTTCATTTAATTCATTTGCTGCTAAATAGACATGCTCTATTATGTTTAAAAAAAATCCAGCATTTCCCTACAGATGTGCATCAGCGATTTGATTCTCACAACATATTCAGAAATTAGAATTGTTTTTTTAGACGTAAGGGAATTCATAAATTACAGTCAGGGACTCTTGGCTAGACTCTAATGACTTAAACTTAACTTGATGATAATTGGTAAATACTTCTTTCAATCTTAGGTCGTAGTACCACGTCATGATGACTATGATGAAGCCCACGATTTCTGAATCTGAAAATACTACAAGGCTGCTGGACAGGTATGTAGATAATGCAATCAAATGGTAGCTTGGCATAGGAAATACTATTGCCTCTCCTAACAGTTGTAGCATTGGAGGTCATATGTTGATGCTAATGTAGATCCTAGTGCTTCATTCAACTAGGGAGCCATCAGGTTGCTAATGCACATGCATACATGATTGCTTAAGATTTTAGTACCATCAGAAGATTTGCTAAAACGTCTTTCGTATATTGACTTACCCATGCATATATTGACGAGGCGAGCCTGTCCATTGATTGCATTATGATTATTTACCTCAGGCCAACTACTTGGTTATGACATCATATATTACCCATGTGATAAAACGCATGTACTGGCAGAACTTGATGTAAGGATAGAATGGCCCAATGGTCTCTATCTAAAAGGGCTAAAAGTCAGCTATATTCTTTGTACCTCATTATATCAACCCAAAAAAAAAAGAATTTTGTACTGGTAGTCATGCATTTTGATTGCTATCGATACTTAATACTAAATATTGAGGATCAAATGATATCAAGTAAAGCAGTTTTCAAGACATTCGGTATGGTAAACTTCAGTTCCTTTTTTTCTTTTCAGGTATTGGTTTAGATGTTGATAAGGAGAAGCCTACAACATGTTTAAATGCTGCACTTCAAGAGGTAAAGGCTAATTCACCCAAACTAAAACAAGAAGACATACTGGCATCCTTCGTCAACAAATTTTAGCTTCTTTTTGAGATTTCCTCAAATGAAGGTAACTTCGGTTCCATCATTTCCCCTCCTTTACTTTAGTACTGCAGCATATGTTCATTAGTACAGTGGTATTTGATGTGTGTGCATAGAGCTTTTTTTTCCTTGCTGCTCATAGTTTTACAGGCAGAAAGCTGCTGACGTTGCAAAATCGCAGTTTCAACACACGTTTGTGTGATTTAAGTTACTCAGGTTTCTTGCATGCATATGGATTATATATTTATATCGGGTTTTTAATTTGCAATTTCTGGCAACTGTATCACATGATATCATAACACCTGTGAATGGCGTCCTTGGTACTAATTTGTTCTTTTTGGTACCTACATAGTATCCAGTCCAATGGTGTGGTAGTCTAAGAACTCTAACTTTCCATGTAGTGCGGGCCTCTCCACACTTTTGGCCTTTGGCAGAGCGACGCGTTCAAAAGGACTGGAAGCTTGGACAAGAGCTTTGAAGGTACCGGCCCGTTTCATTGATTCCTTAGCAAAACAATGGCTCTTGAGGCTGCCTATATAGATTGTCAAGCTAAGAAAAAAAATTAAACTAAGATATGCATCATGTTAGAATGCGTGTTGTACAGATTATCTTTGTACATAGATTGTCATGTCATTCTCACATAAACTTTCTTTTTGGCAATGAGAATGTCTCCTGTGTATAGGTGTGCAGCGTGCTTGCTTAATCTTGGTGCATTTTTAGACCGCTTGAGCAAAAAAAGTTATGTGTGATATGTTTATAGCTTGGTGATTTCTACATTTGTCCTTCTCATTTTGTTATATATATTTAGATTATTTTACCACATACCTTTTCCGTTTGGTGGCAATGAAATGGTCTGAGAAACTGGTTCAGAGCGTTACCTTCAGATATGACGAATATTGGAACTTACTAGATAAGTTATTCTTAGTTTGCCTCCTCATGACCTCCCTTCAGAACCTCCACTTCCTCAAGACATCCCCAGGACCTCCGTCCAAAGACCTCCTCTGGGACCTCCCACCATGACCTCCCCAGGACCTCCCTCTAGACCTCCTTGGGACCTCCTAGGATCTCCTCCAGGACCTCCCTCCCGGACCTCTAGAACCTCCTCCAGGACCTCCTCGGGACCTCCCTACAAGGACCTCTCGGACCTCCCCAGGACCTCCCTACAAGGACCTCCCCAGGGTCTCCCTCCAAGGACCTCTCGGACCACCCTAGGACCTCCCAGACCTCCCTCTAGGACCTCCCTACAAGGACCTCCCCAGGGCCTCCCTCCAAGGACCTCTCGGACCACCCTAGGACCTCCCAGACCTCCCTCTGGGACCTCTCCAGGACCTCCCTCCAAGGACCTCCCAGGGACCTCCTCTAGGACCTCCGTGGAACCTCCCCATGACCTCCTCAAGACCTCCTTTAGGACCTCCCCAGGACCTCCTTAGGACCTCCCTCCAGCACCTCCTCCAGGACCTTTCTCCAGAACCTCCTTCAGGACCTCCCTCCAGAACCTCCTCGGGATCTCCCTAGGACCTCCTCCAGGACCTCTAGGACCTTCCTCCAGACCTCGGGACCTCCTCTAGGACCTCCCTAGAGGACCTCTAGGACCTCCTCGGGACCTCCCTCTAGGACCTCCAGAACCTCCCCAGGACCTCCAAGACCTTCTCGGGACCTCCCTAGGACCTCCGTGGAACCTCCCCTGGACCTCCCTCCAGGGCCTCCTTTAGGTGGGCATGTCCCCCTCCTGACTCTGCCCACATCGCCCTCAAATCGGCGCTCCTCCGATCGCCCCCGCTCGCGTCCTCGCCCGCCCGATCCGGCCGATGCACGGGCGTGGGAGCGGGCATCGCCTGCGCGGCCACGTCCAGGACCTCTAGGACCTCCCCGGGACCTCCCTAGAACCTCCTCCAGGACCTCCCTCCAAGGACCTCCCGGACCTCCCTCTAGAACCTCCCTCTAAGACCTCCCGGACCTCCCCTAGGACCTCCTCTAGGACCTCCCGAGGACCTCCGTGGAACCTCCCCAGGACCTCTCCAGCACCTCCTTAGGACCTCCAGGACCTCCCTTGGGACCTCCCTCGAGAACCTCCTTGGGACCTCCCTCTAGAACCTCCCCTAAGACCTTCCTCTAGAACATCCTCAGGACCTCTCGAGGAGCTCCTCGGAACCTCCTGACGACCTTCCCAGTAACATAAACACTATTTTTACCTTCAAATTAGGCTATACATAACCTATAAAAAGACTCTGACAATATTCTATAAATAAATAAAAAAACATGCCGTGTTGTTATGTTCACAGTTATTTACCCTGATTGTTCTCATTTATTTAACCATCTCTTTTCAAAACTCAACAATGTGATCTTCCTTGATGATGACATTTGTCTCCGGGTTCCTTCGCGCCATTAGCACGGGCTTCCTTCTAGGGAAGTGTTAATTGTGCGTAGGCCTGCCCTACGTGGGCCGGGCTTTAAGTGAATTTTATATCCCAGGGTGTTATAAGAACGGTACTGTTAGGTATGATTAGGGGTGCAAACGGAGCGGGTAGTTCCCGACCGACCGACCGTCCGAATAAATGTGGCTAAAATTCGGATTATTTTTCGGATATCCGGATGGGTTTTCCGGATTCGGACCCGGATCCGGTTTTTTCTCGTCGGATTTGAAGTCGGATTCGGTAAAGAAATTACCCGGCTTATTCGGAGCTATCCGGGGTTTAGATCGGATCTACCCGGCAACTGTCCGCGTGCTATCCGAATCGAACATCCACCAATTCATCCGCGCATGTAGATACTTTTGCTTAGCCGAGCTCGGCGCCCGATCGTCTACATCTCCCGCCCTCCCAAATCGTAACCCTAACCTCACGCACCGCCGCGCTTCCTCCCTCCCGCAGTCCCTCCTCTCCTCAGTCCTCAATCCTCATCTACCCCTCCGGCCTCCCCCCCTCCTCCTCCCCTCGCCGCCGCTGCCCTCTCCTCCTCCTCACCTCGCCTCCCCCCACCCGTGCCCTCCGCCGCTGGCCGCTGCGTCCATCCTCCTTAAGTCCTTAGTCAGTTAGTCCTTTGCCGCTGTAGCCGCCATCCTCCTCCCTCGCCGCTGCAGCCTCCGCCTCCCTCCTCCCTCGCCGCAGGTAGCCTCCCAGGCTTCCCTCCCTCGCGGCGACAGCACGGAGAGTCAGACAGAGCAGAGGTTAGTGAACTGAACAGTTAGACCAATGTTCATTGTAAATTTGTAATATTTGGTTGTTTTTGCAATGATAATGGTTTCTCAACTTTAATTATCTAGAGTACTTTTCTGCAGATTGTTCTTAAATGTGGAATTGTGAGTTGTTGTAGTTTGGATTGGTGTTTATGCGTGTCTGATGTTGTTTAAATGGCTGTTTATATGATATCAGCAGCGTCAGAATAGCCTGTGAGCTGGTGGGGGATGTGTGTTTCTGATGGTTAGTACGGGATTTTGCTAGTATGAATTGCATTGTACATGTGTTAATGTTGTTGACTGAGCATTTGGTTTTATAGCGAATATGGCTTAAATTAATTAGTAAAGAACTAAAGCTATCTGTTTTTTTGGTCCTTATGATGCATGAATACAGATTAATCACAGTGAGACACTTCTTCTTTTTTTCCTTTTGATTGTAAATTGCTTACCCTGTCTTCCTATGGTCTATGGAGATGATTATGTAGATTGACCCCAGAGGCCAGAGAGTACTGATTTCTAAATCCACCAACACTTTAAAGTATTTATTCCAAATTTGACCAGTCATGTTTGATCCATGTGTTGATGTGTATGGGAGAAACCATCTAGTTTACCTGTTTTATAACAATAACTTCTCTTCTGCAAGATATTCTCAATGAGCCGCCAACATTCCTCATGAAACAATTTAGAGATTTACACCATCTAATTGTTTTGATTTTTATTTCCAGGAAACTTCTCCAGCATCTTTTGAACTTGCAGAGAAGGTGATAGGCTTATGCCAGGAAAAACTAAAATCAGTTTTTCTGCAGTTACTTCAAGGCACTCCCTTCAATGAATACAGCAAAATTGTCACATCAGTTTTGGATGTCAGGGAAGACAACAATGTCGATCCTTCTGGGAAGGACATGGTCAGTTAAATTACTAACATGTACCAACTAGTATTAGGAGATATTTTTGTTAGCTTAAGGACTGTTATGTCATTCTTATAGGTCCTAGAGTAGGCTATCCTGTTTATAATTTAATTTCAGTGCGTTGTTTGAGATATGGCTGCAACCCTGCAATTCATAAATGTTCTCAGTTGTCTTGACTAGATTGAAATGGAACACTTGGAGGATGAGACTGTGATTGGTTTTAGCCTGTAGAATGAATTTAACAGGGTTTCTGTTGGTGGAGTGGGAATCCTGGTCTGAGTAGCTTAATAGATAGTTCATGTCAACACCTGATTTCTGAAAAGAGAAACTATAATGGCCAGACAGTGTTTGTATGGATACATCTGTCCTTACTTTTGAATTCTTGATGTTCAGGTGGATGACGGTAAACTTTATGAAAGGACTATTTCTGATGAATTACCCCAGGTATGCTGATCTGCATCTTCTGTATTTATAGAAATGATTGATAGTACACCAGCATATATTTGTTCGAATGCGAAAAATATTCCTTTGGTTAAGTGTTTGCAGTTGCAGACTACAACGTCCTTAGTTTGACTAAAAAGAAAGAGCTGCTATTTCACATTTCTAAAGCCTGAAGCCCTTTCCTTTCTATATGTCAGAACTTTTCTTTCTTTCTTCTGCGGCGAAGAAACTTATTTACATGTTGCACATCGACCTGCAGTCTTGCACAGCCTGCTTACTACCTGCTCTCATCTTTCAGCTTACTATTAATACTCATGATCATCAAGGCTTGCTAATAGCTATATATACATGTTTTGTCAATTAGTTTGCTCTCATTTGTGCTTTGGATTGATACTGTAGGTTGAATATACAGACTATTTTTCTGGTCAAATAACTTATGTAGTGGCAGAGGCCCTGACAGAGGCTCTTCCTCACAATTGCTGACCTGATTTTGGTGCTGCTTGGTCAACAACATTGAAGTTCAAGGTATTATACTATGGAACATTTGTTCTCTGTGAGATATAATATTCACTTCCTAACACATCGGAAGTAGTTAAAAGTTTTCTTTAGTGCTGTTGTGAGTTGTCAGTTTTGTCACTTTGTGCATGCCTTTTGCTCATTTCATGTTTAGTTGTTAATTGAGATGTTTGTTATCGGTTGATCATGCTATATACTGTTGGAAAGTTTGTCGAGTCGACTTTCTAGAAAATGGGTGCTCGAGTCGACTTGCTATATACTGTTAAGGCTCTGTTTATCTAATGAGGCAATGAGCATTAGGATACCACAATACTGTTTGTTTTCTGTAAACAATTATTTAGACACAGCACATAAGAATGTGTGGTCCAGGAATGTTTACTCAGACAAATTTGTTTCTTGAATTTGAACATAAGTTCCAACGTAATTCAGTAACTATTATATGGTGTTCTTTTTTGTAAAAAAATATATTTGTATTGCCTTTGGCTATGGAGAATTCAAACAAGAGTGGATGACATTTACATTGGTGTTCCAGAAGCAATGCAGTTTCTTAACAAAGATTTGTTGCCTTTTTTGCTATGGAGAATTTGAACAAGAGTGGAAGACGTTTATACTGGTGTTCTAGAATCAATGAAGTTTTCCAGAAATATTTCTTAGACTTTAAAATAAATTTTACTTTAGTTTACGGATTATTTTGTGGTGCTTTTTAAAAGTATTTGCATTGCCCTTATGCTGTCGAGTATTTAAACTCGTTTGAATGAAAGCTTGCACTAGAGTTATGGAAGCAATGAAATTTGTAGACCAAGAACTAGGTTACGAACTCTAGCATATTAACATGTTGATTACATTTTGCAGCACAAAAGACTCGGATGCCATCCGAGGATATCCCTACTTCTGAACTTGCGGAAAAAAAGTCGCCAAGATGCAGGAGGCAGCAATTAACTGTAAGTATGTTATCTATACTATCGTCTATAAACATCCTTATTGAATTACCTATTCCTTTCAAAAGCTTACGTTCTAATCTGAACCGTTTCTATCTTTCAGCAATCACTCTGACAAAACATGCTGCCCCAGCATAGCTGCCATTTTGCTTCTACCCTATTAATCCGTATTTTGCACTCCCTGCTAAACACCCACTACTTTCTTTTGTGTAATCGTATCCTGAAAACATATAGTGTTTTCCATACTTGTCCTGTACTATTATGAACATCCTATGTATGTTGCTGGATTGTACGCTGTCTGGGTTCTCTATGTTTCTTCCATACAAGCTGTGCCCAGTTTAAGTACGCCAACTTCAGCTTTTAGCTTCGACAGAAATTATGGGCTGCACAGTTTTTATTGACCACTGTATCTGTAATTATCCCATAATAAAAAGCTAGTGCCAAAGAGCTTGGTAGCCAGTGATTACAACTTTGATGTGATGATAATATTATAGAAGTAGGTGGGACATAAATTTGAATGCCAACTTTTGGGGTACACTAATGTTTATGCTTCCCTTGGATCTGTGATGATGGTAGATAATATTTTTTAGAGAATACAGTAGGGGAGTTCCCTGCTGTTAGTAGATAATATGATGATTTAAATGAATTTTACAGGAATCCTTTATTCTATATTCTTAGTTGTCTTCACGCATGTGTTTTGCCTATGTGTTTTTGATGCATTATGTTAGTAGATTTGTTATGTATTATCCTTTGATGAAAGCACATAAGAAAGTTAATCTCAAGAGCTTAGATGTTACTAGTAAGTAGTAATCACCAGAAATATTCAAATGTGATACATTTTCTTCTTGCACAGGTTCCACTTTCTCTGGCGATTAAAATTTCATCTATCTGGGGTATCTTGCGCATACATCCAAGCCTCCTTCTGAAATTCTGATCAACTTTGATATGGATTTACGTCGATGCCTGATCTAGAATGGGACTTGGAATTTTCTATTGGGGATAGGAAAATTACCAACAGTCACATTGCCTCACTTATTGGTAATAGATTCAAGGTATTGAATATAGCCCTTCCTCTGTACATGTTGTTTCTTTGGTAGTTTGCTGGTTAGTAGTTACTATTTGTTTAACTAGCCTCTGTCATGCACTTGATACTTGCTAGTTAGTAATTACTACTGCTTGCTTAACTAGTTAACTCCTCTGTCATCGTGTGAAGTATTTAAATTTGCTTGTTAAACTACTAATCTAGTTGCATTTTGGATATGTAGTATGGTTGATTGATCTTTATTGTGCGACATTTATGGTTTCGCTTTGCGCAATATCCGAATAAGTATTCGTGGACGGACAATCCGTATTCGGTTTGTCCTGTATTCGCTCCGTATTCGTGACCGAGACTATCCGCATTCGTATTCGTATCCGGCACTGTCCGTGTCCGATTCTGAATCCGAGAAAAAATATGGAAAATGATACGGGATGAGTGATATCCGTCCGTATCCGCTCCGTTTGCACCACTGGGTATGATAGCAGAAGGATACAGTTCATTCTAGGCTTTTTTTTTGTAGCTTCTTATGGAGGTGTCTAGGAGCACTTGAGTACTATTTTATTAAAAAGTACTCAAATTTTGGACCATCAAATCATCATTCAATGGATCTTATCCCACCCCAAATCATTTCTTAAAAATCTAATTGAAAAGAGCAAAGTTTTGAGTTCGAAAATTTTGAATCATTCGAAAGTTTTTTTCCCGAATCACATGAAAGTTTTTGAACCGGTAGTTTTTTCCTAATCACTTGAAAGTTTTTGAAATGAAAGTTTTTTTGAATCATTTGAAAGTTTTCAAACCGAAAAGTTTTTTTGAACCAGTTGAAAGTTTTCCGAATCATTTGAAAGTTTTTCGAATCGGAAGTCTTTTTAACCATATTTAGCGTGCAACTTGATGAAAATCTGAAGCTCAAAAAATTGAGGACTCTCAGCCCAACAAAAGACCAGAGTACTCCTTAGCAATTTCCAATATGGTTAGTATCTGTATTAACTTATTCTTGCTACCTTGGAACTTGGAATGTATACAAAATGAAATAACTAACTTGGAACGTAGCTATATACGTACTTACCTGAGCTGAGATCACTGTACTTGAGGAGAAGCTAATTAGGGATACAGGGTACTTGATCTAACTCCTTGCCATAGGCCTATGGAATGCTCACAAGTGTGTGCGTATATATATACATGGCAGAGGGAAGCCATGGAATCCAAGAGTTGATTTTATGGACGAAGAGTACTGGTCACTGGACCTGTTCAAACGCTGGTCGGACGGGCTTGAGCCGACTTGAAAAGCCAGTCTCAAATGGGCAGCTTGAGCCCGGTCTGAAAATTGATTTTTTCTGTTGAAAAGTATTATTTTAATCTTTTTTTAGAATAAAAAATAATATTTAATTTATTTCTAGAATTAAATAAATAGATTTTTAATTTTTTATTGTTTTTACCAGAATTTTGGGCCAGGCTGGGCTTCATTCGGGCTAAATTCCGGTCCCAAACTGCCCAGACAGTAGGCTCACACTGTGCCAGGCCGAGCCGCGATGCTAACTCTCTCATCGGTCACATATTTTTTTAGAAAATAGGATGACTGAGAACTTAAGGCCGAAATGGCGCAAATTCGTTCTGTATTTGCAAAAATGGCCGTCTTCACGTAAAATTTGCAAAACTAACTCCCTGCCGCACGGCCACCATGCACGACAGGGCGTCCGAAGGTGACAACTAGCTCCTACCGCACGGCCACCACACGGTGGGTGCATTGTAGTGCCTGCTGCCGCACAGCCACCACGCGGTGAGTAATGTAGCAATTTTTTTCTTTTTTAAAAAAAATCATTTAAGTATATCTTTTTGTAGGAATTTTTAAATATAGAATGAGCTCCAACATTTCTGAATTTTTTTGTAGAGCCTCCTGACACAGTTTACTTGCTTGTGTGATGTATCTAAAATTTTATCCATTATGAATTGTTCTCAAAAATTCATTTAAGTATATTGTTTTTAGAAATTTTCGAGAACAATTCAGAACGGATAAAAATTTGGAAACATTACACAAGTAAGTATACTATGTCAAGAGGCTCTACAATTTTTTTATAGTTTGTTAAGCTTATTTTCTATATTTAAACATTCTTACAAAAATTATACTTAAATAATCTTTAAAAAAAAAAAAAATGTCACTATGCGGCAGCAGACGCTACAGTGCCCCCACCGCACGGTGGCCGTTGGTGGCCATAGAGCTTGGGCTAGGTATTGCCTCCGGAGGCCCTGCCGCACCATTTTTGCATAAACAATCCAAGAACGACTCCTCTCGTAAATAGGACGGAAATAAGTCAATACAGCCAAAAATTCAATGACCAAAGATCCCATATCGTAGTAAACACGACGATACGCATTGCTCAATTGTGTAAACTTGGTACTGCTCCATTAATTACTCATTAAATTTGTTTGAATGTGATATCGAACACATTAGATAGAATATTTTTTTGTCGTTCGAATAGATCAGTGATTGTATCCATCCAATCTCCACACGCAAAGGATAGCTGCCAGTGCAAAATCTCCAGTTCTCTGGCTCGGCCTCCCGTTCAATTAGCCTCCACTTTTCTAGATCTGAGCCAACCCCCAATATGGATTCATATTCGTATCCATCCGTTTCCATCTCCGGCCCTGCCGCACCATTTTTGCATAAACAATCCAAGAACGACTCCTCTCGTAAATAGGACGGAAATAAGTCAATACAGCCAAAAATTCAATGACCGAAGATCCCATATCGTAGTAAACACGACGATACGCATTGCTCAATTGTGTAAACTTGGTACTGCTCCATTAATTACTCATTAAATTTGTTTGAATGTGATATCGAACGCGTTAGATAGAATATTTTTTTGTCATTCGAATAGATCAGTGATTGTATCCATCCAATCTCCACACGCAAAGGATAGCTGCCAGTGCAAAATCTCCAGTTCTCTGGCTCGGCCTCCCGTTCAATTAGCCTCCACTTTTCTAGATCTGAGCCAACCCCCAATATGGATTCATATTCGTATCCATCCGTTTCCATCTCCGGCCCTGCCGCACCATTTTTGCATAAACAATCCAAGAACGATTCCTCTCGTAAATAGGACGGAAATAAGTCAATACAACCAAAAATTCAATGACCGAAGATCCCATATCGTAGTAAACACGACGATACGCATTGCTCAATTGTGTAAACTTGGTACTGCTCCATTAATTACTCATTAAATTTGTTTGAATGTGATATTGAACACATTAGATAGAATTTTTTTTGTCGTTCGAATAGATCAGTGATTGTATCCATCCAATCTCCACACGCAAAGGATAGCTGCCAGTGCAAAATCTCCAGTTCTCTGGCTCGGCCTCCCGTTCAATTAGCCTCCACTTTTCTAGATCTGAGCCAACCCCCAATATGGATTCATATTCGTATCCATCCGTTTCCATCTCCGGCCCTGCCGCACCATTTTTGCATAAACAATCCAAGAACGACTCCTCTCGTAAATAGGACGGAAATAAGTCAATACAACCAAAAATTCAATGACCGAAGATCCCATATCGTAGTAAACACGACGATACGCATTGCTCAATTGTGTAAACTTGGTACTGCTCCATTAATTACTCATTAAAATTGTTTGAATGTGATATCGAACACATTAGATAGAATATTTTTTTGTCGTTCGAATAGATCAGTGATTGTATCCATCCAATCTCCACACGCAAAGGATAGCTGCCAGTGCAAAATCTCCAGTTCTCTGGCTCGGCCTCCCATTCAATTAGCCTCCACTTTTCTAGATCTGAGCCAACCCCCAATATGAATTCATATTCGTATCCATCCGTTTCCATCTCCGGCCCTGCCGCACCATTTTTGCATAAACAATCCAAGAACGACTCCTCTCGTAAATATGACGGAAATAAGTCAATATAACCAAAAATTCAATGACCGAAGATCCCATATCGTAGTAAACACGACGATACGCATTGCTCAATTGTGTAAACTTGGTACTACTCCATTAATTACTCATTAAATTTGTTTGAATGTGATATCGAACGCATTAGATAGAATATTTTTGTCATTCGAATAGATCAGTGATTGTATCCATCCAATCTCCACACGCAAAGGATAGCTGCCAGTGCAAAATCTCCAGTTCTCTGGCTCGGCCTCCCGTTCAATTAGCCTCCACTTTTCTAGATCTGAGCCAACCCCCAATATGGATCCATATTCGTATCCATTCGTTTCCATCTCCGGCCCTGCCGCATCATTTTTGCATAAACAATCCAAAAACGACTCCTCTCGTAAATAGGACGGAAATAAGTCAATACAGCCAAAAATTCAATGACCGAAGATCCCATATCGTAGTAAACCAGTGGGTGCAGTGCTTAGATCGAACCAAGGAAGTAAAAATATACCCCAAGACATTGCTCAGATTGTATCCAGAAAGTTTACTTGGCATTGCAACATTACGGAGAGAAGCTTCCATGATCCAAATAAAACTTATCAAGACAACCGTATCATAACCGCGCTTGGAAGACAGACTTCTATTCCACGTCTCAGCGATTCGGTATGTACCACACCGTACTCGCTATAGCCTACTACTTCCTCTGTCAAAATCATAGCTTAAGCTACTACATCCCATCATACTCACCCATTTCCGCGACTGTCCATTGCTGATAAGATCATTACTGCACCTCTAAGTCGTGACTACTAACAAGTGTATTTACTTATTTAATTCTAATACTTCATTCTATTATACGAACCTATACGTGCTTTATTTGTTAGTATATTACATGTTATTGCTTGTATTACACCAAAACATACAAAATGCATGCCGCATCATACTATAGCATTAGCAATACATAGGCAACATTTTCCTACAGACACATGCTACATTTGTTTCCTACACTTCGCATTGCTACGCTTGCATACCTTAGTAAACATTAGGTACATTTCTGCTGTTTCAAACCATTATTTATATTCTACATCTATAGATATCAGCTAGCACACCACCTTCTCCACATCAACTGTCTATTACCGGGTAAGTAAAAATAGCTATTATATTTATCTATCACTTACCCGTTCTTATTGCAATCGACAATATTACGTTCCTATACACGTATATAACATTGTCTTTTTTTTTCCGACGCCAGATAAGAAAAAAATGCACCCACTGGGCTCCTCACTCAAAATAGGCTTTTCCAACAGTCTACATCTCCGCATCACGTACCTCATTATATCGTTTTCCTCTTTTATCTCCCCTTAACAGAGCAGTCTATTCATATTGATTTGTAATTTACATAAACATACTTACATACAACTTCGTTACTACATATACAGGCTGAACATCACCAAGACGAAAATTCCTCCTCACCGACAAGCCACTCTCTTTTTAGCCCCCGGAAAAAAACCCGAATAATGTAAGTCTTCAACAGTAGAGAACAAACCTGCAAATTATTCCGCATTATCATTTCTATCTTCTTACATCTTTACTGATTTATGCATCGCTATCCTCTTCACATTCTTTTGCTTTTTAACAGTTTGCATTTCACCAAAATCCTCCCCTATTACTACAGACCTGCAATATATTGTGTGCCATTCTTCGATAACTACATGAAATACACTCACCATACAAAAAAATACAACCTACCAATTTATTAGAATATCTACTCGACCAGATTGTCTACGCTTGTTCACATAACAGATACATTAGCCGTAGGGCCAAAAAAAACTTACTGAACGTGTCTACTAGTGTGTGCTGACATGTTGAAAATCACTTACACCTTATATATAACTCATTAACTCTACCTATACACCATCATCTCTACGCTCTATTATGCATAAATCATAGTCATAGCCTTCCAATATAACCTCATACCTACAGTCAGGGTATACTTGGTATACTTGGTAACCAACGCCTCAACAAATCTTTGCCGACTTCACAGCCAAACCATATAGATCTACATCGTTACTTTATCACACCCTTCCTAACAACGTGTGTAACAACTGCAAATTACATTTCCACACTTCTATCCCAATCTACTGACCAAACGTTTCTTTTATATTAATTATATTATGCAGATCAGATCCTACTCCATCTGAAGATATGTAACATCCCTAAATTAATTAATGGGATTTAGTATGCATCTTATCAGCATGCTTGTCATTTTGGAATCATTTGCATAATATTTTGCATTTGGAAATTTATCTAACAAATTAAACATACACTTCAAATTTAAAACTCCAAATAAAAACAGGAATAAAAACATTTGATCATCATCAGAAAACAATTTATTCAAATACTAGAATAATTATCATGTATAAATATAATTTTTCCCAAATTTTTAGAACTAGTTTAAACCCTTTGAAAATTCAAACTCATTACAAAGACCTACCCTAAGTTTGAATTTAAATTATGCACATTATATTATGAAAAGTGATATTAATAATTTTTATGAACTTTAGGATGTCCCAGGAACACCCCCTAATTATTTCAGAATTTTTAGAATTTTATTTCTATATTTAAAGCCTCAGTCAAACCTGTTGTTTTATTGGTCAAATCTGGATTTCTAGTAACCCAACACTGTAGCATGGACTCGAGCCCACCACTGTTCCGACCGCACTGGACCCAAACCCTCGTGGTCCAGCCAAACCGCCTAACCACACCTTTTCTTGCGAACCATCCGATTAAGATCGAACGGACGCTTTGGAACTGACGAGCCCGATCAACTAATTGCCGTGAGCGAGCCGGACTTCGACGACGCTTATGAGCGACAAGCGGGCCCCGCCGGTCGACCTTCTTCTTCCTCCCGTTGGCTCGGGCGAACCTTGCCGCCACGCGCGCGCAACGCCGCCGCGGGCTCGCCGGCGCGAGTGATGCCGTGAGCCACCGCCTCTCGACCACTCCACGGCCGCGCTTTCTAACGCCGCTCCTATCTCCGTCACTTTCCTCAGCTAAAACCCCTTGGCACCCTCCTTTCCCCCTCATTCTTCCTCTCGGGGCTGAGGAAGAAGAGGCCCTTCTGAGCTCTAGTCTCCGGTCAGTGCTACACCACCACGTCCCTTAACATCTCCTTTGGGTGCTATTCCTATTTTTGGATGATGCAGATCTTGATTTCTTGTGTAGTGCCCGGAACACCTTTGTGCCATTCTTCGTTCCAGAGCGCGCCCAGAGCACACACCGAGTGACATCGCCGTGCAAATCCCATCTACGGTGAGTCACTCTTTCATTTATGGGCGTCACCTCGCATGCTTTAGCCTGCTAAGCATTTCCCCTCTTTTGTTTTGGCCATCCATTCACAGGATCGTTGGAATTTGGAGTTCTCCCCTTTTTCGGCCGATGCCACTGTTCATCGTCCAATTATCGACATGGTGAGCCATTTCTCGATTGCTTTCTTTTACACCATCTTCACTGCCCCCTGGACTTTCTCCAACTTTTCTTTGTTGGTCTCATGGCGCAGGGTGACCCCTCCACGTGAAGCCCTCCACCACTAGGGCCATTACCGGCGACCGCTTCTCACCGAGCTTCACCGGCCCCTCTACCACTTCGGTAAGCCTCGAGGAACCCCCCAGTAGCTCACCAACGCATTGCTTTGCTTGTTGCACCACCGAAGCGTCGCATGCACGTTAGCCGCAGACCACCGCCGCTACCGGCCGTATCAGCCGCCGCCACCGCCACCTTGAGCTTCGTGAGGTTACCAGGAAGCCGTTTCTGGCGTTACTTCGCGCCCTCAAGGACCACAGCGCCGGCGAGCAGGCAAGCCATCGCGCGGCCGCGAGAGAAGCGTGGCACGCTCCGACAGTTTCTGTAGCAAGTAGATCAGGGTTAATCACTGCTTTTAATTGCTAATGATTGTTTACACTAATTAAAGGCTATCTTAAGCGTTTTGGTGAGTCGCTGTCGAGTGGGGCCATGAACTGAAATCTAGGCTTTTAAATAAATCGAGCTGCGCTGGGGCCGTTGACATGTGGGCCTGGTCCTTAAGTGAGCAGTGCATATGGACCATGAACTAGGTTCACAAGACCGAGTCAATGACGTTAGGGGCCCACCCGCTTGGTGTTAACCAGAATTAAATAGAAAGTGGAAAGTAATACTATGCACTGGACCCCACCTGTCATAGGCTTTGGCTAGGTTCTGTCGGTAAGAAAAGTATTTATTGCCTTAGAAATCCAGAAAACCATTATTTATACATTTGAAAAATTGTATGAACTTCAAAAATTCATATCTAATTCAAATAAACTCCAAATTGAATGAAACCAGTTTTGATATTTTTCATATTAAGTGAATCTTATTTTAAAATAGGTTTCAAATATGTCTCTGTAGCAGAGAGTATAGTTTTGGAAATATGATCCATAACTCTATTATTTTTACAATAAGAAAAGGGTTTTAACTTCAAAAATACATAACTATTTCATTTTAACTCCAAAAACAGTGAATTCAGTTTTGATAATTTCTATTTCAAATGAAATTAATTATAAAAATGGTTTCAAAATTACCTCTGTCACAGAAACTATAGTTTGAGGAAAATGATCCTAAAGGGCATTATTTTTACACTATTAATGCTGATAACTTTAGAAACCAATAACTAAATCATGAAAACTCCAATTGAAGCAAATTCAACTGTTTTGAACTTATAATAATATTGCCTATTTATCTATGTAATCCATGTACTCACCACTGCTCTACAAATTTTCATCTTATAATTAAATTACCCGAATGAAGGCGTATTAAAAATCTGAAATTCAAATCACCATAACTTTCACATATTAAATCCAAATGGAATAATTCTTTCACCATAATTCATATAAAATCATAATCTACCTACTGTATAAATTTCATACATTTTTGAGCATGTTGAATTTCTGGCTTTATTTGATATTTATTGCAATATCGTCTTTCTTTAGGTTTTTCGACGATAACGATATATTCGTGAGATCCAATTAATTGTAACTTGAGTATGAACAAGTGGTACAACAAAGGTGCGAGCACCCTCCTCTTGATCATATTGCTCCTAGTGGTTTTTAAATGCTTTGTGTGAGTTTTATTATTCGCAATCGCATGCTATTTTGAAATGTATGTTTATGGGTAGAATTAGCTAAATTCCTAATTGCTGCATTAGCGCTCCTTTGAATGTTGATTACCCTTTTACCTTGAACGACTAAGGTTATATGTTATATGGGTTTATTTACTAGTTTGTAGAACGATGCTTAGCCATGCTATTAGTCTTAGCGAGAGCGGTTGATGGAGCTAGTCCATCGGCGATGAATTGAATTGAATACTAATGAAATTTGAGGATTTTATGGATTGGTTTATGTCGGATTTGAGAGTTGTATCCAGATCTTCGCATCTGGGGTTTGTGGACATGTGGGCATGTGTTTTATGTTCTTAACTTGGACGGGTGTAGGGTGATCATGAAATATTGTTGTTGTTGTTGTTATTATGGAATTGTGTAGCCCCGTCCCGAGTGTTTAAGGACCGTGCGTGGTGTGATGAACCAAGTCTTACGTGCAACCACACGCCGGGATAATGGCGAAGGCTTGGCTTAATAATTTGTTGTGTGTTAGCTATCAAAACACAATGGGATTGACAATTGTTATTGTTATGTATTTAATTGTTCTTTTGTCAATCTCGTGGGGGCATGTTAAGGGTCGCCTTACTTGCTCTTAAGGGTCTCTTGTTTGATAGGGACTTACTTACGCAACGGGTACACCCATGGCGCCGATAAGCGACTTTCGACCATGGTGTTGTTTCCTCGGGTGGTTTGATAGTTAGGGCATAACATTGTAACGGCCTCGTTATGATATCTTAGTCACACTCCTTCGGAAGAGTGCATGGCGACAGTATAAGGTATTCATATCGTGTGGGTAAAGCTGTACAACTCTGCAGAGAACTAAATCTATTCGAATAGCCTCGTCCTAGGTTATGGACAACACTTGTGGGAAAGCAGGCACAGTTAGTCTTTTGAAAAATTAAGTTTGGGTTATGGTTGGGAATGTTATGTCTTTATGTTAGTTTGTTCAAATCTGAAATTATTTCATGGACGCGTAGTTCGCGCGTCAATTTTGTTGGGAAATGATTTGTGCCACGAATGAGATGTTCGTGTGTTGATTATATTTGGAGAGTATACCATTGATGATCATTACTTACTGTTATTAAATGTTTTCTAAATGTTTTACAAATGGCAAGTTAGAATCTTTTATCCATGTGTAAAATTTGCTTTACGCTGAAAACTGACTAGTGTAGTAGCCTTCCTTTGATACTTACATGCATCTTTATTTCTTTTGAAAGTCTCGCGAGTACAACTTTGTACTTTAACAGTGTCTATTTGTTCAGGTGAGAACGACGGGTGCAACGGCTTTAACTCCAGTTGGTTGCTTGTGGGATTGTGGGCATACCAACTCGGTTATTGCCTTTTAATTTTAAGTTTATCTTCCGCTGTAATTTATTTGTGTTAATTAGATTGGGCCGATCGGCCCTCTTTTGCAACCTTGTACTATAAGGTTTTATTTAAATGATGTTGTAATTGATTCTTTTATTCTTGTACATTGTGTATGGATGTGATTGCAATGTTGTGTACTAGGATATGTGCATGTTAGTCACTGATCCTTGGGAGCTAGCATGTGACACATATCCGGGTCACTCGGAATCGTGTTCGTCTCACGTTAAGTGTTGCGTTTACGGCGTAATCACTTAGCTTGATACGGATCCGGTCTCGGGGGTCCTCACAAGATATTACCGCTTCTACATCTTCTGGAAAAGAACGCTCAAACAAAAAAGCCAACTAGAAAGAGGTACATTCCTAATAATCTCTTGTAGATCATTCCATACACATTTTCCTTCCTACATACAATACCATGCCGCCAGATTACCTCTACTGTACATTTAATCAGATTTCTTAGCGTTGCCTAATCTATACTCCCCTAAAAAAAGGCCACCTTTTTTTAACTGACATATTCAGCTAACCCAGCTACATCGTGTTCTTCCTGCAGCATCTTCTACGCCGCCTACTATGCCACTATTTTTTTTGCCTTCCTCCTGTTGCGGCCAACCCTATCGTCACGTTGCTGTCAATATCGTCACTATTATCTATTTCATCTTATTGTAATCAAACTATGTATTATGTACATAGTTAAAACACTGCTATCTAAGAACAGCTGCACAGTTCGTTTTGTCTACCACCTCAGCTGTACACGCTCCTTTAGCTAATCTGTAACACACTTGCTCATAATCAGCAAATCATCTATCGTCGATTATGTTTCCGCTTTTTATGTTCTGGTGCTTCTTCCTTTATTGTTTCATATTATGCTTTGCACCACTAACGATTATCTATTATAGTAAAACCATGCACTCTGTCCTTCCTGCCGCATACTTACGCAACTACATTTCTGTAAAGTACGCATGTATAAAACGATCACACTCTCTTTCATAACACACCACTCTACCCATCTAACACACACGTTCCTTCGTAGGTCTCATTTTTCATCGAAACTTTATATCTTTCTTACATATTACGCGCGCGCCGGTCACGTCACTAGTATAGTGTACATGATACAATCATCAATCCACAAAATCAGGGATGATAAATAGCAAGAGCTAATCTAGGAGAGCTAAACCAGGAAGGAGCTAATCTGGGAGAGCTATACAGGAAAGGATAGAGAGAAGATCACGCAGGTAATCAGTATGTGATCGTTATCCTTCAACGACGGCGACCCTGCTCCTGCGTGCACCTCGTACTCCTCACGCAAAGGTTAGCTGCCCGTGCAAAATTTCCAGTTCTCTGGCTCGGCCTCCCGTTCAATTAGCCCCCACTTTTCTAGATCTGAGCCAACCCCCAATATGGATTTGTATTCGTATCCATCCGTTTCCATCCCTAGATAGAATAGTCACAACCACGATGGCGGCCGCCACTGGCTATGACGATGGCCCGACAGATGAGCAGCTGTGCGCGTACCAAAACCTACCGGATTACGGGCTGGCAATGGCGGAGGTTTTCGCCGTCCGCGTTCCCGCTGCCGCCGGAGGAAGTAAGCCGTCGCCCTGCGGCAAGATCGCTTTCGGCGGCGGCGTTTGCACCAACGACTTCATCTACAGCCGGAGCCGGCCGGACGAGACGACCTTCCCGCAACCTTGCGACAGCCAGGTGCGATTTACTTATTACCCACTCCACTGACTCCATTTCAACTCTGAATTTTGACTTGCCTGTTCCAGTAGATGTAGTGTACTGGAACCTCCCCAAATCTTAGTCTATTCCCAGATTCAGTCTAGCAACCTTGTACAACAAGGTTGTATGAAAACAAACTTTAGTGTTTTCTTATAAAGTGCTTTGCCAAGGAGAGATGACAAAGCTTCAGCGCGAAGTTGAACAAACAAAATTCTCGTAATGCAAACATCTCACATCTCGAATTGTAAACAAGCTATTTGGACTATTGCTGGACTGGTTAACATAAACGAGTAGTCTTTATCTGCTTAGTAAATGTAGTCTGCATCTATTGAGACGTAGTGTTGATAAAACCAACAAAAAATGTGAACCACTTTTGTTTATTCTATTACAACAGGGTAACATCGTGCTAACTGGTCCATATCAAGCCACCACGGCATACGGACCTGTCTACTTCAACCTTGATCTCCATGATGGCAGCCAAGATCCCTCTTCGCAAGAAGGCAAGGAGAACAATGGGAGGATATTTTGCGATACCTGTGGCGGCTTCTCCAACTACGACAGGCCCATATTAGAGACAGTCAATACTGGTTATGGTCCTGCAGATGTGATCTACGCCGTTCTGAGCAACGGAGTTCAAGGCAAGGTCACCGTGAAGCTTGCTCGTTGGGATTGTGAAGATCCTACTGGCATTTTTGGGAGAATTGTCGCTCGCAGCAAGCTGTTCGACGTTGGCTGCGTGCTCTTCTACAATGAACGTGACAAGAACATACGTGCGGGATCGGAACAACTGATTCCGTTGGCGATATATGCTTGGTGCCGTTGCATGTGCCATCGACAATTGAGCTGGACTGCATTGTTACTCTGGTGATGAGATTATTAGAGGTTCTCTTCAGTTTAACCCTGCACTCAACGGTCAACAAGTGAATCGTCTTGTCGGCATGAGTGGTACTGAGATCGAAGTGACAATCTCATGGTCAGATTACCTAAGGTAGTGCTCATTATTCATCAGTGGCACAGTCTCTCGATTCTCGATGGCGTGAGATAAAAAAAACTAATAAAAAGTGCTTTGTGTGTGAAACCAGAAAAACACACATGCATAAGCTGAGGCTGAACTTCGGAAGCAAGCCGAGAATAGTCAGTGAATGATTATTATTTTTGAACGTGGTTTTGTTGTGGATGCGGCAATGGGTGGAAATGGTTTGGGTTGGGTTGGGTTGGGTTGGAAATGTCATGTGGGTTGTGTTAGGTTGGGTTCTAAGGGATTTTAAGTGGGTTAGATTGGGTTAGAAATTCTATGAAATCACTGTAGGTTAGGGTTGGGTTTGTCCCCATTATCAGGTCTACATGTGATCGTCAAGGCGAAAAAAAGCATACAGATCTTCCGACAAGTAGTTATGGGCATTACCATAACGCCATGACCCTCCCTCCGCACAGCCGCTCAGGTAGTACACTGATGAGAGCACAACACAAACTCCATCATCAAGATCCAACAATAAGCTACTCCTACCAAGCAAACTCCTATTAATTTTTCCTCTTTTCTGATGACCAGACAAACCATCCAGCTGCTGTTTGTACTCTGCATTGTCGAATTAGACTTTCTCAAAGGGCATAAATGAATTTTTTTTGTATGGTGGGAGGGCGGGGGCAAAGCAGAAGTGTAGAACAGGAATAGAGGATAGGATACCATGGTTTGCCCCTCCCATGTGCAGTCTGCTGACCTGGGCGGATCTAGGTGACTAGGTGGCACATACGACATGGGATGCATATTCAAAACCGATCAGTCGCAACATTGGATTATTAACAGAACAAGCAAAGCATAATGATGAACAAACAAGCAGCAGCAATGGCAGCAACTTTAATTTCTATTTCTCCTGGGTCAAAAAACATAAACATCATTCTTATGTACCTGGCAATATTACACTGGAGGTGAGGCTAGTGCGCCAATCCAAGGCATAGGAAAAGGAAAAGAAACTGTTTCTTTCTTTTCTTTTCTTTTTTTCGGCACAGTTTAAGATATGGATTTGCAAGTCCGGCGACGCGGCGTCGGAGGCAAGGTCACCGGTGCCTTGCCGGGAGCCCACCACCACCGCCCTTGCGGATGAACACTACTACGACGTTATCACAGCGGTTGCTCGAACCGCTCAGAGCGGTTATCGCCTGCGATAATCGGGTTATCACGCACGCTTTTTCGTCTGTGTTTTTGTACGTCTGTAATAACTGAGGCTTATCACAGACGGTTAAAAAACCGTCTGTGATAAGTCATAACACAGACGGTTCTAATTAACAACCGTCTGTGATATCCACATATCACAGACAGTTCTAGTTACCAACCGTCTGTGATACGTAACAACACAGACAGTTCTAGTTACCAACCGTCTGTGATATATGGATATCACAAACGGTTGTTAATTAGAACCGTCTGTGATATGTGGATATCACAGACGGTTCATAATTAGCACCGTCTGTGATATCAGGATATCACAGACGGTTGGTAATCAACAACCGCTCGTGATATCCATATATCATGCGATTTGCGAGTTAATTAGAACCGCTCGTGATATGTGGATATCACGACGGTTCCTGACGATTGTTGATTACCAACGCTTGTGATATCCACATATCACGAGCGGTGCTAATTATGAACCGCTCAGGATATCCATATATCACGAGCGGTGCTAATTATGAACCGCTTGTGATATGTGGATATCACGCATCGCTTTAACCATCAAACCGTGCGTGATAGTTCTTTCACCTAACTAATTTATTTTTGATTTTCGGCTAGCATTAGGAATTGCTAGCCATGCCCTCTGAAAACAAGCAGACAGAAAATAAATACATTACAGATGAATCAATCGTTGACAACTCAAAGTGATCATTTATAACTCAAAATCAATTAGAAACGAATATGTATCAAATATTGTCGCTAGAGTTACAATTGAATTACAACTATTCAAAGTGAATTACAATTAATGAATCAATTGTTTCAAGGTCGTTCAGCGGTGTTGAAGTAGTAAAACTCTCCGTTGGCGTCAATGATATCCGTCATGATGAAGGTGCAGAGCCTCGGCTCCTACAAAACGATACGCAATTAGCTAAGGCGTCCTATAGGTCTATCTTTGGAGCATTCCAGAGATGTACATTACCTTGATTTCGTCGATAGGTAATTGGACGTCATCATGTTCATAATTTTGTGTGGACGCGACGCTACTCCGATGTTGAGGAGGACTGGCTCCCAAAATAACGGGGGCGGCTTGCGACTGGTTGAGGAGTAGGAGTTGATTCACTTGGTCCTGCAATCTTGCTATCTTTTCTTCAAATTTTGCAGTAAGCACCCGTTCTCTTCCTTCAAATTTTGTAGTAAGCACATGTTCCAACTCTGTGTCGTACTCGGCCTTGGATCTCTTCCTGCTCCTATACGTGCAGTAGTCGTCTGGGAATCCATCCCTCCAAGATACATTAACCCCTTTACCTCGCATGCGACCCGGGTGCTCCTTGTTTCCCAGGGCCGTAGATAGTATATCCTTCTCCCTGTCTGCTTGGAAGGAGCCTTCGAAACATGCGGAACTCAATTCTTGCTGCAAGAGGTCATCATGTTATTATAGACATTATGAAGTTATGGACTTATTAACAACTAGGTAGTTCAAAGACATATTTACCACACGGTTGGCCACATCCCGGTCTGCCGAGTTTGTGAAAGAGATTTCGCCCGAAGACGTGACTGATGCCCTCGCTCTTAACCAGGAGAGAGCGCGCTTGTCTGTGATCTCACCAAATGGCCTTGTTTCGTTCTCATCCTCCACCGCCCATTGTGCGGTTTTACCCGCGTACCCAGCGGTGCCGAGTTTGTGGGGGTGAGTGTTCAGTGTTTGGAGAGCCTTGTGCGTCGCACTTTCCGCAAGAAATTCGGCCGTCGTCTTCATTTGCACAAAGGCGTTCCATATATCCCGCGACAAGAATTTATACGCCGTGAAGGGCGTTCGACCCGTGTTCACGTACTTCATGACAAGCATGCTCTTGAAGGTCCTCCACGCCTTTCCCATCGAGAGCAATGCCTGCCGTTCCAAGCGCGCCTGGTCTACGGCTGGGAAAGTGAACGATTTTAAAACTTCGCCCCACACCGCGTCTCCGATCATCCGGCCACGGTGTCCCGGCCGGTGTGGTGATGGGGACCCGTTCCTTCCAAGTATCCCGCAGATGGTCCGAATCTCGCCACGCTTTGGGGACTCACGGGATCCCATTGGCATTGACCTCCGTGACGGCCATTAGGCTCGAGGAATTTTCGATATTCCTCGCCATCTCGCGTACGTACCACTTTCCTCGAAGATCCAGACGCATTCGGCGACGTCGATGACGGCGGCGAAGACGGTGCGGACACCATGTCGCTTACTTGCTATCTATATATGCACGAAGCAATATGCTTAAGCTCTAACTGACCAGATTCAAGCAGATTTACTCAACTTAACCGAAAATGATGCACAAACGTAATATATAAAGAAGGATTGATGATAGTTTGTTCTCTCAGAAGGAGAGTTGCAAAAGAACAAGTATTTGCCATCTCAATCCTATTGTCTATACTCTTCATTAAATGAATATGATAGTATAAATTCAAACTATGAGCTCTAAACAATACTTTGCTTAACTGTCAAATGATCTCAACTGTTACCAAAAATGATCTTAACTATCACATTCAAATGATCTTAACTATCACATTCAATCTCAGTATAAGACAAAGTTCATCACAGAGCGAACCAGAAGAATCAGAATAACTAGCATTCAACCGAAAGTAACAAATTATTAGTATATCAAATTGACAGTAGCAAGTAATACAATAGAGCTCAAGAATGAACTAACTATCACATTCAATCTTAGTATAAGACAAAGTTCATCACAGAGCATGTCAACAAAGCCCACTGATCAATTGCAATATCTTTAGTACTAGATTCAGTTCACGTATTATGAAAGACTATCAAAGTCAATATATCCACCGGGACAAATCGTAATATAGGAATACTCACAGAGAGGATGCCGCACAACAACTCACGGTGCAAGGAGGAGGCCGGTGCAGGGGAGGAGGCCGACACGGGGAGGAGGGAGGCGCGGGGAGGAGGTCGGTGCAGGGGAGGAGGACGGCGCGGGGAGGAGGCCGGTGCAGAGGAGGAGGATGGCGTGGGGAGGAGGCCTGTGCAGAGGGAGGAGGCCGACACGGGGAGGAGGCCGCGCATCAAGGCGGAGGCAGCGTCGTCGATGTCGGGGGCGGCGGCGTCGGGGCTTACGGCCGGAGAGGTGAACGGGCGAACCCTAGAGGAGGCGACAGAGCGCGCGAGAGCCTAAGGGGCGCGGGAGAGGAAGTGACGAGTAAAGAGCAAAACCCTAGCGGTGCGCCTCTTTATAAAAAGGCTATCACAGACGGTTCTATTAAAGAACCGTCACAGATGGTTCTTTAATAGAGCCGTCTGTGATATTATTATCACAGACGGTTCCATGATAGAACCGTCTGTGATATGCCTTTCAATCCTTTCGCCTCCGCGCGAGTCTTCATCTCTTCGTCTCCCGCTCTAGCTTTACTACTTCTTTTATATAAATAGACAACCCTTATCAAAGGGATTTCTCACAAACCTCCTTGATCATCCCCTCTCCACAAATTCCAAATGGCTTCTCTCTCGTCCATTTGTAGTGGCCTACATTTTGGTTGTGTATCGCACCTCTCTGTCGCAACTCGCCCAAGCCGCGGACAAGGCGTCGTTCGCAATGCAATCCGTTGTAGGCCCTCCCATCTACCGGAGACCATAACGGCGATCATCCGTCGATTGGAGCTCCTCCTCCAACATCACCGGTCGAGGCTCTCCAAAGATCCGGTGAGTAAACGCTGCCGTGGAGATTGTCCTATGGAACTATTTGGTCCGCACCGAGGATGCAGCCCAGAGAGTCGAGGACGACCTCGACATTGCAGGAGAGCGGGTCCGCCTAGCCGAGACTGTGGAGACCAGGGTTGATGGCCTCTGGGCTATATGGGACTTGATTATGGAGTCCGAACATCTACAAGAGGAAATTGAGCGTGCAAGGTCACAGGTGGAGGCGTTTGGTGAGACAGTCGCTGATCCCGCCCCCACTAAAGCCGACGAGAAGGTGTATGAAGATTTGAAGACTAAGATAGGATCGCTCATCCTTTTTTTATTGTCTGCGAAGTAAAAATGATATGGCCAGTCTTTTTTATCTATCTTCTGTGATGTAAAACGATATGGTCTTTTTATCTATTGTTTGTGATGTAGAAACAATATGGTCTTTTTTATCGTCTGTGATGATATGGTCTTTTTTATCATCTGTTTATTACTGGGCAATTCATTTTAGTAATTATTTGCGCATATACATGCTCTGTACGCTATCACAGACGGTTCAATGAAGAACCATCTGTGATAATATCCTCATCACAGACGGTTCCATGAAAAGCCGTCTGTGTTGAACTTATACAGACGGCTCCACGTTGAACCGTCTGTGATATCATCCATATCACAGACGGTTCATAAGGAGAACCGTCTGTGATATACTCACATCACAGATGGTTCGTAAATAATGTTGTTATGCTGATATACTCACATCACAGACGGTTCATAAATAGAATCGTCTGTAATGTGAGTATATCACAGACGGTTCTCCTTATGAACCGTCTGTGATATGGAGGATATCACAGACGGTTCAACGTGGAGCCGTCTGTATAAGTTCAACACAGACGGCTTTTCATGGAACCGTCTGTGATATATTCACATCACAGACGGTTAGTAATAAGTACCATCTGTGATATGCCACCCCTATAAATATCAAGACTCAACGCACTTCTCGCCTAGCGCCCGATCTATTCTTTGGAATAGAGGGGCTTGAGAAACTTTGCTCTGTGTTGGCTGTAGGAGGCTTGCTTATTTTGCTTGCCTTGTTCTTGGTTGTGGGTTGCCTTAGCAACTTATGGCTATTTGGCTTGCATGCTTGCTTTGTGAGGCTTGGCTTTGGTGGTAGCTCTCGGCAGTGGGTGTTTTGTGAGAGGGATAAGCTTATGGGGGAGGTGCATTTCGACTGTGGCTCTTCTCTTGCCCTGTCCACTTAAGTCTCACATTGCACTGTGGCCTGAAGGAGAAAGCCAGTGAGGAATCTCGTGGGATATTTGGAAATTTCATCGTGAGCTCCGAGGGTAACGATCTGTAACTCTTTATATTTGCTCTAGGTTTATCTTTAATCAATTTTGGTGTATTTGGTTAATAGGAGGAGTAACGTATTTGTAGTTTATTAATATAATTTAACACTACTAATTGTTACATGCGTAGCGTAGATGGACCGAAACTGGATGTACGGTGCGAACCGTGTGAGTGAAGAGTACATTAATGGCGTGATTGCTTTTAAAAGAGCCGCGGAGCAGGATATGTTGAATAAGGGGATAGAATTTATATACTGTCCATGTATTGATTGCGGTAATCTGAAGATTTTTAACAACCCAGCGCAGATCGTAGGGCACTTGATTCGAAGGGGTTTCAAAAAGGGTATACATGTTGGACCACCACGGTGAAAAGTAGATTATACAGAAGTTAATAATGATGACATCGCTGAGGAAGTTAATAATGATGACATCGCCGAGGAAGTCAACGATATGCCGGATGTGGACTGTGCTTTTGATGAGGATAGGTCGTACGATGACAATCTGGATCAGATGCTACGCGATGTAGAAGGAAACTACAGTGAGAGAGAGTTTTGTAAATTTGAACGCTTAATGGAGGACTCGGGGAAACCTTTGTTCCCTGGCTGCAAGCCGGAATACACAAGGTTGTCAACCGTACTTGAACTGCTGAAATTGAAGGCGAGCAATGGTTGGTCCGACAAGAGTTTCACAATACAGTTAGGTCTCCTTGCGGACATTCTTCCGGAGGGAAACGTGTTGCCCAGCACCACCTACCAAGCCAAGAAGGTTCTTTGTCCATTGGGAATGGAAGTAGAAAGAATACATGCATGTCCGAACGATTGTATCCTATATCGTAAAGAGTATGCAGACTTGCATGTATGTCCCGTGTGCAAAGCATCCCGATACAAGCGTAAGAATACTGCTAAGGTGAAGCAAGGACCTCCTGCTAAGGTGTTGTGGTATCTGCCTGTGATCCCACGTTTGAAGCGTTTATTTGCGAACCAAAAGGAGGCAAGATTGCTGCGTTGGCACTCGGAGGAGCGTAAGAAAGATGGAAAGCTAAGACACCCTGCTGATTCTGCCCAGTGGAGAAACTTCGATCGGACCTTCAAAGAGTTCAATGCGGAACCGAGGAACATAAGGTTAGGGTTGAGTACAGATGGAATGAATCCTTTCGGTAATATGAACAGCCGACATAGCATCTAGCCTGTGCATCTATGTATGTACAACCTTCCTCCTTGGCTGTGTATGAAGCGGAAGTACATTTTGATGTCACTACTTATCCAAGGGCCGAAGCAATCTGGGAACGATATTGATGTGTGCCTAGCACCATTACTGGATGATCTTGTGACACTGTGGAACGAAGGGGTACAAGTATGGGATGCGTACAAACGAGAGAATTTCTCTTTACGCGCCATGTTGTTCTGCACTATCAATTTTTTGGGACTTGCCTTATTGGGAGCACTTAGAAGTTCGTCACTGCATCGACGTCATGCACGTGGAGAAGAATGTATGTGATAGCTTGATTGGTCTCTTACTGAACATTAGTGGCAAAACAAAGGATGGTGTTAACGCACGACGTGACTTGGTTGATATGAACATAAGGACCGAGTTAGCACCGAAAGAGACCGATAAAGGACGAACATACCTTCCACCAACTTGCTACACTATGTCCAAGGCCGAGAGAAATGAATTGTGCCAAAGCTTGCATGGTGTCAAAGTCCCGTCTGGTTACTCCGCTAACATTAAGAAACTTGTTTCTATGCAAGATTTGAAATTAATTGGTATAAAGTCTCATGATTGTCATATGCTGATGACACAAATGCTTCCTGTTGCAATTAGGAGTGTCTTGCCGAACAAGGTCTGAGTGGCAATATTGAGGCTGTGTTATTTCTTCAACTCAATTGCTCAGAAGGTCATCGATCCCCAAGGACTAGATGCTCTACAGGCCGAGGTGGTGACGACTCTATGTCATCTTGAGATGTATTTCCCTCCGTCATTTTTCGATATCATGGTCCATCTCATTGTTCATCTTGTGAAAGAGATAAAGATATGCGGTCCTGTGTTCCTACGTCATATGTACCCGTTCGAGAGGTATATGGGAATTCTCAAGTCCTACGTACGGAATCGATCTCGACCGGAGGGCAGCATCATCGAAGGTTATGCAACCAAAGAGGTCATTGAGTTCTGCGTCGACTACATGGCTCAGGTGGAACCGATAGGTGTGCCTCTATTTCGTCATGAGGAAGGCCGATGGTATCGACCATCGGAAGAAAATCAATCACTCCCGCTCGATACGCGCTCAAGCCCATTTCACGGTCTTACAACACATGACCCAAGTGTCCCCGTACATCGACGAGCACAAAGACATGGTACGCCAACAGAATCCAGACCGGTCGGAGGTTTGGATCAAGAGAGAGCACAACCGTCGGTTCAACGAATGGTTAAAGGTGCGAATCACTGGGAGGTCATCAAGTGATGATACGCTATGGTTGGCAAAAGGGCCACAATTTACAATTGTCACATGGCAAGGATACGACATAAATGGGTACACATTTTATACGGCATCTCAGGATAGGAAGAGCACATCCGAATCAAATGGTGTCCGCATAGATGCATTCAGACCGATAGGTGAGGAGCTCGTACTATGGGCAAATAGAGGAGATATGGGAGCTCGACTACGTGCTTTTCAAGATCCCCTATTTCGGTGCCGTTGGGTCCATCTCCACAGTGAAGGTCGACAAGCACGGTGTCACTACCGTGGACCTCGATCGTGTCGGATACAAAGACGAACCATTCAATCAAGCAACCAAGTTGTTCAAGTCTTCTATGTAACCGACCCGCAAATAAGAAGCGCCACGTAGTTCTTCATGGAAAAGAAGGATTATCGAGTTGAGAATATAGTGGATGAGGAAGAATACAATCAATTTGACGAGTTGCCTCCTTTTGGAGACTCATCGAGCTCGAGGAAGAACCCAAATGAGGAAGCTAGCTATATGCACATCGATCATCATGAAGGGCTATATTTTAATTAAGAAATTACTCCATTGTAATTAATTTATTCCATAACATCATGTGTTATGGACTTGTAATCTCGTCAGACGTATATTTTGATGTCAACGTGGAATTGTAATCGCTCTCGTCCTTGTGGACCGCCCATCCTTGGATCAACGGCCCAGATCTCGTGGGAGTGTTCGCGAGAAAATATGAAAATAGATTTAATTCTGCTTAGGGTTATTTGGTGCATTAAAATTCATTTAATTTGAAAAATAGTCCACTGCACCACCTTTCTAGAAACCTAAAAAACTAAAATTTTATGGCAAATAGTCCAACACCTTTGCAAAGAAACAGGCATACTCATGCCTAATCCTGCAATCGCCGCCGCGATCACGACGTAGTCGTCACACCCTTCCACACCGCAGCGGTGCTCGTGCCGGTGGCCATCCTCCGACAGCGCCGACACCCGGCCCAGTGGCCCGACCTTCTTCCCCCCATGCCGCCGCTTGGACCATGTCCGCGGCGAGCCTCGCACCGCTGCACTCCCGGTTGGTCTTGGCCGCCTCGCACTCCACCGCCGGTGGGCTCGCCGACGACCGGCCGATGTAGTGATTCCCAACGCCGTGCGCCTCGCCGCCGTAGAGGAGGAGGCCGAGCACGAGGCCGCGCCTTGTGGCGGCCACGCCACCCGTTCAAGGAACATGAGGCCGCACTGCATGTCTTGGGGCGCGAAGACAAGCCCGAGGCCGACGATGAAACAAGCCCCCGGGTTGCCGACGCTGGCCAGGTGGTTGACGACGGTGAGGTAGCGCTCGTTGTCCTGCCACTTCATCGCCTCCTCTCGCTCCAGCGCCTCCCCACGGCGCGTTCTTTGGACACCTTGTACAAGGCCTTGCAACTTCAATATACGTACATACAAAATGCAAGATGTTAGAATAAATAGTAGTACATATGTACGTATTTTGTAGGTATAAATATGTACGTACGTTAATCGTAGGCTGCATAGGTCCTCCATGGGCTGAGGAGAGCTCGCGGCCACACGGCCGACGATGTCGACGACGACATCGTGAGAAAGAGCGGCGATCACCGACCTCCTCGCCTTGGTGCTGGCCGTCATGCTATGCATGCTCACCTTGGCGATTGCTGCGCGTACGCACTCAATACCGTGAGACGAAGAGCGATGGGAGGTTTAATCTTCGGTTATTCCGTCTTATAAAACTAGGAGTAACTGGCAAGTGAGATGAAGAGATGCATGAGAGATGGTTGTGAGATGGTGAGATGAAGAGACACATCGCGCGGGAGACAAAGAGATAGGAAAGAAATATCACAGACGGTTCTATCATGAAACCGTCTGTGATAATAATATCACAGACGGCTCTATTAAAGAACCGTCTGTATAAGTTCAACACAGACGGCTCCTTTGGAACCGTCTGTGATGAGGCGTCCAGTATGACCTGTTTTGTAGTAGTGGAAGCCATTTCTATTTTTCGGTTTCGGTATGTCGTTGATGTCCATCACCTGTATTGTCCGCTGCTTTTTCGCTGCCAAAAAGGAAACATGAAATAAGAATAGCTGACTACCTTCGTTTATCTATTTCTGTTGGGTCATCCTTGACATATTGCATTTAACATATGACCACTTGTCATTTTGCTTCCTAGACTAGTAGTGTTAATAGATTTTTTAAAAGGGAACTAGTAGTGTCAATTGTAACAGTTAAAAAACATTCTAAAGACTTCAGATGGGAAGCCAACAGTTTGTTGCATTTACCACTATGTTCTTACAATGTAGGCGAATAATAATTTAGTAATTTACCATTTTGTGCTTCCTGATAATTCTGTTGGAGCCTCTTCCTTGCAGAATCCAGCCTATCAAGGTCCAGAAGACTGTCCCTTCTGCTCCCTCATCGTTTTCTGCATCGAAAACTCAAAATCATTCTGACGGATTCGCATCTATCTAAGAAAACACCCACACTCCTTTTTACAGTTGCAAAGCAGTAAAAAGTTTCCGATTTCGCGATAACTGTAATTCTTTTGTTCACAGAAAGTGGAACATAAAACCTTTTTTTTTTGCGAAGTTGCATGATTATACATCATTGTGCAAAGAGTACTGACAAGTGAGGCAAAATCGGTCAAAAGATGCTACATCTGGGGTCCATGCTGATAGACCCGGTTCTACTTTAAACAAAATGTTGTGCACAACGCCTGTTTGATAGCAATGGAGACTATAAAAAGGGAGAAAGATCTGGTTATATAGCCTTACAGCTGGAGCAGAGGATGAAGTAGTAGAATGGTTGCTGTTGTTGATCTGATTGGCATTTTGATATGCTGGTGCAGGGCTCGATCTACGCTTTGCCTCCATTGTCGACTCAATCCCATTATTAATCCTCTGTGAGCTTGAACTATCTAAATTTTCAGAAACAGAAGAACATATCTCAGCAAGTACATTATTATGGGTACTAAAAACGATGAAAGCTAAAATACAATGTCCTTTGGAAGATATTTGTCACACTCACTGTGCCTCTGTAGGCTAGGGGAATACTTGAACTCTGAAACCTGGAAGGTTGCTGTCACAGCCCCAATAATTAAAATGGATTAATATGTATTTCATTAGCATGCATTATTGATTTCAAAACATTTCCATAATATATTGTACTTGGAAAATCTAATTTGGGGTGAACATACACATCAAAATTCAGATTTCACTTCAAATCAGTAATAAAAAGTTGTGATCATCATCTGAAATCAATTTATTTAAATAGTACATTAATTATCAGGAATTAATATAATTTTTCCTAAATTTTTGGGACTAGTTTGAACCTCATTAAAATTCAAACAACATTCATAGACATACAACATGTTTGAATTTAAATATCACAAATTATATTATGAACAGTAGGGTTTTATAATTTTTTTGGGAACTATATCTCCCCAGGAACCCCCACAATTTATTTCATGGTTTTAGGATTTTTATTTCTATTTTTAAGCCCTGGTCAAAGTAGGAAGAATAAATTAAAATCCTGGTCAAAGCACTGAACCCAAACCAGTCGCTACTGTTCCTCGGGCTCGAGTCCGACTCGGCGAGCCGACTCAGCCCGACCGCCTAACTGCACCTTCACATGCATCCGTCGGATCGAAGATCAACGGTCCAGATCTCATCACCCTGTCGACCTGTCCGAAACCCCCCACTCATCTCGCCCGTCCTTTCGCGATCCAACGGTGCTGATCAAATCTATCGCTACGCACGCGCGCGCTTCCTTCTCGCACGACCGCCGACCCACGCGCCGAGCCTTCTTCCTCCTCGCGACAGAGCTCGCGCAGAGCCTCCTCGCCACGTGGTCGTTTCGCCCTGAGCCGCCATCACCTCACCGCCCCGACTGACCACTCCCCGAGCTCGGGCATCTCGCACCGCCCCCACCCCCAACGTCTCTCTGGCTTTATCACCCCTCGAAGCCCTCCTTTCCCCCTCACTTCTCCTCGGTTGACAGAGGAGAGGAAGCTCCTTGAGCTCATCTCTCCGTAAGCTTCTCAACACCGGTGCCTCGCCTTCTACCTTCCATGCCTTCTCCATTTTTGCTAACCCTAGCTCTTGCGATGACTTGTAGCATTGGTTCCACCTTGATGCCATTCGCCGCTCGAGCACGCACCGAGTGACATCCTCGAGCCATTTCTTGTCTCCGGGAGGTATGATCCACATTCCACCGCGTCACCTTGTATGCCTTAGTTTATCGATCAAAACCCTCACTTGGTTTCGCAATGCACGACAGATCCACCAATTTGAAGGTGTTACTCTTTTCGCCCAAGGACAACCTTTCCTCTCCCACTTGGTCCGGTGAGTCTTTGTCGATTCCTTGCTCTTCTAGCCTCCCATGTGATGCCTCGAGCTACTCCGACCATCCTTTTGTGACCACTTTGTCCAGGCCATCTCTCCACGAGCGGTGGTTTCCGCTACTTTCTTCTCCCAGATCGACAAGCCTCCACCGCTCCAAGCTTCCTCGAGCCCTCTCCTAGCTTCTGTAGCTCCTAGTTATTCCCTAGACCTCCGCACTGCCAGTATGTCGCCGCGAGCTTCCTTATGCCGCTTGCACTTTGTCGTAGCGCCGCCGCTAGCTCCGGCTAGCCGACGGTGTTGGGCGCCTGCACTCGCCACCACTTCTCGAGACGCCGTAGCACTATTGCGGTTATCGCGGTCTTGCCGGCTCCGCCGTGGAGCGAGCGCCGCGAACCGCCGGCAACCTCACGCGCATTGTCGTGCGCGCAGCCATCAGAAGCTGTCCGCTTACGCAAATGACGCCATTAATGCCTAATGATTGGATTAGCCGAAACTCGTTGTCTTAGCCATCCTAATGTTTCACTTACACATGGGCCCTGCCACGTAAACCCGTGAGGATAAGAGAGATGCGAGAGATCGCGGGTGGGCCTAGCCCTTAAACCCCGTGCGCCGCGCACATGCGCCGGTAGGCCGAGTCCATTGGGCCGTGCCACTGACGACGGGCCCCACGTGTCGGAATGGATTTCTAAATCTGAGATAAAATGAAATGCGCCCTGTTCCTGGTCCCGCACGTCAGTCACTGTGGCTAGCGCGTGGCTCGGTGGGAAAAGAAGAAAACATTTTATAAAATCCAGAAATGAATTATTGATACACTGAAAAATATGAATAACTTCTAAAATACATAACTAATTGATTTTAACTCCAAAATGGGTAAAACCACTTCTGATAATTTTCATATTTAATGAAATTTGTATCAAAATTGGTTTTAACCTTTTCCATGTAGCAGAGAGCTTTATTTGGAGATTAATCCATTAAAACCATTATTTTTACAATAAGAAAAAGGACTGATAACTTCAAAAATGCATAAATAATTATTGGAAACTCCAAAAATAGTGAGACCACTTTTGATAATTTTCATTTTCAGTGAACTTAATTCTAAAAATGGTCTCCATATTACCTCTGTCACAGAAACTATATTTGGGAGAATATAATCTTTGACTCCATTATTTTTATACTATAAAAAGCTGATAACTTTGAAAATCAATAACTAAATCATAAGAACTCCAAATGGGACAAACTTAACTATTCTGAACTTGTATTAATATCACCTATTTACCTATGTAATCCTTTACCCCACCACTGTTCTACAAATTTTGGCCAAATAATTAAATTACATAACTTAGGGTGAATGAAACTCAATTCAAAATAGCATAACTTCCAATTCATAACTCCAAATGGAATAATTCTTTGACCTAAATCCATCTAAAATCATAACCTAACTACTGTAGAAAATCATGCATTTTTAAGCATTTTGGTTTTTGAGTTGTTTTCTGATTTATTTGATGTTATAATTATATAGATCCCGAGCATATTGATATCGACACTTACGCTACTGAGAGCGAGTAGCTACTGTACCAGCAAGGCAAGCATCATTTGAACTTTCTTTGCATCATATTTGATCCCGCTTTGGTTAAGATAGTGCAATGATAATTGCTTGCATGCTATTTTGATTATGTCAATATTTTTGTGATGTGTAGTTTAGTTATGTCCTATGCTTGAGGTTAATCTTGAATTATGCCAACTCCTATATGCTTAAGATAGGATGTGTGAATTATGGGTTATAGAATTGCTTAGCCATGCAAGTCTAGATACGGTAGTTTGATCGTCTGAATAACCCATGTTTTGGGATAAACACAACTCTTACTTTATGTTTTTACTTCAGATCTTTGTAGCTGTTTTATGAGACAAATTTTGTCATTTTAAATGTGCTTTTGGTCTGGACAAGTGTTGGTTAGTGATGGTGCTTTGTGCACGAGCATTGGGTAAGTGGAAGGACTTGTCCGACAATTGAGGACCGAACTTTGGGTACTGCTGCTCAAGCAACACTCGTGCCGCCACACGCGGTTGGGAGCCGTATGGTTAAGTAGGGGAAGGTTTTGTTGTGTTGGGTCCCACGGTGGTGTAATTGTAAGGGCATAGGACCGTGAAATCTTATGTTCCTTTTGGGGCCGATAGGGCACAAAGGCCGTAACGCCTTATGTTCCTAGGAGCCCGGGTTGAGGGACTTAGCCAATGGAATCGCCTTGCTAAAACGATCATATCTTGATTTACCCGCCGCATACCATAGGAAGTGTGCTATATTCAGAGGCATCCGGAGGCTTACGGCCAATCAAGTCGGTGGGTAAAGTAGTACACCCCCGCAGGTATTAATCTATTCGAATAGCCGTGTCCACTGCTATGGACGCACCGCTTGAAATTTGTGGTCGCTATTGTTGGACTTTAATTAAAATGGTGGTTGAACTTGGTATTCGCCATGAACGGGATGTTCATGTGTTTAGTACATCAAAGTGGGCTACCACTTTGGTCTTTGTATGATTCAATTGTTTATTATCAAATGCTTTACTATATGTTTTACTTCTACTTCAAATCTGATTTTAAATGGGCACATGAAAAACTAGTATGTGTAGGATGTTAATTGTTGCGCTCTCTTTCACAAAACTAAACCAATATGAGTCATCCTTTGAATGACCCTTATGCATAACTATTTTTATTTGTGTAAGACTTATGAGTACACTTGTACTCACCAGATGTTTGCCGCCTTTTCAGTGAGGAAGATTATGAGTATGACGATCTCGCTAGTGTTGACTTGGGTGACACTAATGAGTAGTGTGTTATCATTTAACCCCACGGTTGTCGATGGGTGATGGGCATACCATCGCTGGTTTTTTTTTGCTTTATCTATTTACTCCGCTACTACTTGATACTTTATTTGAATTTGGCCGGGCCGTGTGTAATAAATCAGAACTTGACTACTATGCGATGTCTTTTTATCTCTTGTTGTATGCGTTGTATGGATGTAACCAACGTTGGATGAGGGTATGAGTATAATGGTCGCTGATCTTGGGAGCCAATATAAGTCATACTCGTTGTTAATGGATCCCCATTTAACTCACTAAGTGTAGTGCTTCAATCGAAGAGAATCGACAATCATGTAGCGTCCGCAGCGAGCAACGCGCATGATCGCCGAGGCTCTAGTATTCGCCAAGCCTCTCACTTGGATAGACTTAAATTGGAATTCATTTATCGAGACTCAGAATTATGTCCCTAAGACCTTGTCTAATCTCGGTCTTATGGAGATAATTACCGGGTCCCCACAATGCTGGTATCGAGAGCCATACCGATCGAGGTTAGAGGTAGCACCGCATTAGAGTTAGTAAGCCTTCCGAGTCAAAATAGTTTGAAATTATCAAATTACTTTCTGAAAGTTTAAGTTAAGAATATCTTTTATTCCTTATCCATCTTAGTATCTTTCTCACCTTATTCCTGCTTTGGTTTATGAAACTAACTTACCTTGCCTTCTTGCCTTTAGATGAACCTCGCATCTTGTCCGAAACTCAAGTCAAGGAATGGATGGATACCCGTTGCTACGAGACATGATGTGGAGGGCGAACTTCACATATCAGCCCACTTATTCCATCTACCGCCGTGATCGAGGACCGTGAATGGAGGAATTTATGGCGTTGATAGATATCGCTGCTAGACAAGTTACTGAGCATACCTTACCGCCTCCAGCGCATGATACTTCGAGGCCATGGCGTTACAAGAGGTGGCTTTGGTGGCCATGAGTCGCCTTCGCTACGACCGACAGAGTTAGCCCACTTCCATATGATCACTTTCCGATGCGCGCGCGCGCTAGGGACGTGAACTCGCTTGCTAGATTCGGCGGTGAAGACCCTCAGTCCGACAATTGGCAAGACCGTGCACATCATGGATCGTGCACCGCTGCACCATACATGAGTTGTGGAGACGCGACGGCCTCATTGAAGCTCAGAGCACTTAAGGCTCATGCATGACATGAGGCTCATTCATCCCAATGTGCTATATGGCACTAATATGATCTCTCCTTATCTTTCGCGCCAGACATTGCCGCCTTCCCGTGGTAGAAGGTCATATTAACGCCATAGGATCACCCTTGCGCTTTCCTAATCTAGGGGACCACGATGATACCGATCCCCGGGCACATCTTTCCGACGAATTTCCGTGAATTTTGACCGAATAATATCTAGGCGGTTAGGCGAGAGCTCTATGTTTCGCTCGACGTTGGTCGCGTTTTCTACAATGAACATGACAAGAACATACCGCGGATCGGAAGAATCGATTCCGCTGGCGGATATGCGCTTGCGGTGCCGCTGCATGTGCCACTTACAATTCACCGACTCGCATTGTCACTCGTGATGAGATTATTAGAGGTTCTCTTCGCTTTAACTCTGCAATAACGGTCAACAAGTGAATCGCCTTGTCGCATGAGTGGTACCGAGATCGGCGACAATCTCATGGTCGATTTCTTGGTAGTGCTCATTATTCATCGCTGGCACGCTCTCGATTCTCGATGGCGTGAGGTAAAAAAACTAATAAAAGTGCTTTGTGTGAAGCGTAAAAACACTTATGCATAAGTCGAGGCCGAATCATGAAGCAAGCCAAGAATAGTCGATGAATGATTATTATTTTTAACGTGGTTTTGTTGTTCTACGACGATCCGATGCAAAGAATGGGTTTAGAAAATCGTGGAAATGGGTTGATACCCATACGAGGGAAGTGGTTTGGGTTCGGTTTGATTGGGTGGAAATGCCATGTGGGTTGGATTGGGTTCTTAGAGATTTTAATCGGGTTAGATTGGGTTGGAAATTCTACGAAGTCATCGTGGATTAGGATTGAGTTTGTCTCCATTATCAAGTAGACATGAGCATTACCATCATGCCATGTCCTCCCTCCGCACACCAAGATGTAGTACGATCGATGAGAGTACAACAAACTCCATCATCAAGATCCAACAAGAAGCTACTCCTACCAAGCAAATTCCTCTTAATTTTTCCTCTTCTCTTCGATGACCGCACAAACTATCCATTCTGCTTGTACTGCATTGTCGAATTAGTGTATAGATGCGCCAAGTCGACTTTCGCAAAGGGCATAAATGGAAATTTTTTGTAGGGGCGGGCAAAGCGTATGCGTAATGTGAATAGAGGATAGGATACCATGGTTTGCCACTCCCATGTGCAAATCACGACTGGCGGATTGATAAATTCGCGATCTCATAAAATTTCTACCAAACGCACTTCATATGCATAATAGGTAGGCACTAGTATTTGAACCATGTTGATAGAGTCGCACACCCATAACTCCACTACCTCAACAAAAGGTGGTTCTCGCTTGTGTGGATTTTTACTATGATTTTCTAAAATTTGAACTTGTGACCTATAAAATGTGAGCCAACTACAAGAGTCGATTATCCCATTCACTATAAAAAGACATGATAAATTAGTGTGACATGGCAATGAAAAATTTCTACATATGTTGCTTAATTAATCGACAAATCTTTGTAAGAAGAAATTTGTGTAGTCATACTACAGTAATGTGGACTGTAGTTTTTTTTTTTATCAGGCACACTGAACAGAGGCTATAAAAAATAGCAACTAAGTTAATCACATGAACAATCACAAAATTGCGAAGAATACTTTGCATCGAGTCAACACATCTTGATGGACACACTGATGACAAAGACGAATTCTGGACATTTTTGGCCCCTTTACGCCACACAAATTCCTAAACTAGCCCTCTCACCCACGAAATTCCCGATTTAGTCCCCTCGCCACCCGCCGTTGCACAAAGCAAGAAAGAAAGATGTCGCTATCTCTCACCGCAAAGACCAAGGTATCGCTCTATCCCACAAGAAGATCAAGGTGCCGCCTCCCTCACAAAGATGAGGTACAAGGAGAGAGAAAGAAAAGAAAAGTGAAAAAAATCCAAAAAAAATTCAGAAAATTCCAAAAAAAAAGAACTAGGAACATGAAAAGATTTAATAAAAAAATTGAATTTAATTGAAGTTTATTTTATTCATTTAATTTTTTGGAGGAATTTCTAAATATAGAAAATAATCTTAAAAAATTATGAATTTTTTTGTGGAGCTCCGGACACATCATACTTGCTGATCACTTTGAAAATTTTGAATTTAATTAAAGTTTATTTATTCATTCTACGTCGATCACTTTGGACTCTAAAGAATTAATGACATTGAATAAACACCGAGAAATACCATAAAATTCAAATTGCTAAAAAATGTATTAATTTTCTACAGTAGCTAGGTTAAGATTTTAGATGAATTTATGTGAAATAATTATTCCATTTGAATTTAATGTGTGAGAGTTATAGCAATTTGAAAATCGCTTTTTAGAAAACACTCAAAACAAGAGTTTGCATTATTCATTAAATTTTAATTATTTTACAAATTTGTAGAATAGTAGTGAATAAAAGGATTACATAAGTAAATAGAGAATAAAATCATAAGATCAAAATAACTTAGTTCAACTCATTTGGAGTCTAGAAATATTTTCTATGGATTTTCAAAGTTAAAAGCATTTTCTAGTGTGAAAATAATTCGGTTAAGCATCAATTTTCAAGAACTATATTTTCTGGGCTAGAGACAAGTTTTGAACCTATTTTAAAATAATGTTCATTTAAAATAAAAAATATCAAAATTGGTTTCAATTGATTTGGAGTTGAGTTGAATTAGATATGAATTTTTGAAGTCAAATGAATTTTCAGTGGATAATTAATGTTCGGACGGTCCGATCAGAGCCAGGTCTGGTCGGATGGTCCGATCAGCCCAAAAGAGATGTTCGGACGGTCCGAACGTTCCAAAAGTGTTGTTCGTACGGTCCGAAAGTTACTAGGATAACTATTTTAACTTCAAACCCCCTAAGTTTGACCGAGCTAAAAATAGCAAATAAATTCCTCAAATTATATAAATTTTTAGAGGTGTTTTTGGGATGATCTAGTACCTAGATAAAATTTCTAACATTGCTTTTGAAGATTTATTATTCTTACTTTAATTCATTGACAGCAAGGACTTTACAACTTGGTTTGAATTTTTACAAGGTTGCATTAAGCTCTAAAAATTCTAAAACAATTATATTTATTCATGATAAATATTATAATATTTAAATAAATTACTTTCAAGTTTTTTTTTGAAATTTTCTGATTTTTTTTAAAATCAATTTTTCCAGTTTTCTTTTCTTTCTCTCTCCTTGTACCTCATGTCAGAGGAGGGCAAGCACCTTGGTGTCGCCATGGGGACTGGCAGCACCTCGTTGTCATGGTGGGAGATGGCAAGAACTTTGTTGTCACTGCACTGACGGCAAATGTGGTCGATGGGGCTAAATTCGGAATTTCGTAAGTGAGGGGGCTAGTTTAGGAATTTAGATGGCGTAGAGGGCCAATAGTGTCCAGAATTCGACAAAGACAAAGAACCCACTGTTCATGGTCCGGTCGTGTTGGTTCGTTGTTCTGAAGAAAAACTAGTGGACTACTCTAGTAGTGTAACGCCCCTTTTTTTTCCCCTGTTCTTCAACCCCGCCGGACCCCCCCTTGCAACCTCCCCGCCAACACCGCCCGACCCCCCCGAACCTCCCCGCTCGCAGCGCTGCGTCGTCGCCAAGACACGGCACCTCCCGGTGCCCTCGACTTGTCTCTCCACGCGCACGCTACCCCGCCATCCATCATCACTCTCGTGCGCACGCACACCCTGAGCCGCCGCACGCCCGCCACGGGACCCCTCCCGCTCCTCCCGGCTATTAAAGCCCCTTCGGCACCTCTCTTGCTTCCCCATCTCCCTTCTTCCCAATCAAAGAAGAGCAAGAAGAGGACCGAGGAAGAAGAAGCAAAGAGAGAAGAAGAAAGGGAAGAACTCACCTCCGCTGAAGATATCGCCACCGCCGCCGGTGTCCTCCCTTGTCGGCCGGTGAGCCCTGCACCGCCGTCTTCTTTGGTCGCCACTGCTGCCGCGCGCGCGCCCGAGCCACCCCTCTCCCGCGGTGCCGCCCTTCTTTCTCCTCGTGGCCGCCGCCGTCGCGCCCCACCTCCCCGTGCCGTCGCCGCCAAGCCGCCGCCCTCGAGCCTCCTCCTCCGCACCGCCGCCTTCCCCGCGCCGCGCCGCTCTCCTTCCTTTTCTTCCGAGCCGAGCCGCCTTGTTTCTTCTTAGGCAGCCTTCCTTGGGCCGCGCCTCCTCCCCCTTCTGGGCTGCGCCCGCGCCCCTTGGGCCGTGCCCTGCCACCGTGGGCCGGGCCGGTTCTTTGTCGTGGGCCACTTCCCCTTTTTCTTTTTATCTGATTTTCCTTTTTCTAATTTAATTCAAAAGTGAGACTTCAAATATTAATAACTCCCCCATTTCAACTCCAAAAATTGTAAAATAAATTTCTAAAAATTTCTAAAATCAAGATCTTGCTAATGGCATAGGTCTTGTTCAATTTGGAGTTCATTTGTTGTTTATTTGTATTTAATTGCTCTTTTTGTTTATTTGTGTCTTTTTCCGGTTCGATCGCCCGAGTAGGATTTGAAGACATCGGAGATCCTCAAGTTGATCAAGACCAAGTGTATCAAGATCCTCTAGCCTATATCCCAGGCGAGTCAATACTTTGATCATATTGAGCCTACATTTTATGCAAATTATATTCTTTTAAAATAGCAAATTGTATGCTTTAATTCTTTAAACAAATGTATGTTAAAGCTTAAGGTAGTTAAATACCCATTTGATGAATAATTAATTATTATGCCATCCTTGACAACTTGAATCCATTAGCCATTGTCACCCTAGTAACTATATGGTAATACTAGTTATAGGTTGTACTTAAGCGACATGCTAGTCTTGCTTAAGTACCGGGACATTAAAATGTCCCAACCATCATCTCTTTAAACATAAAATGATTTGGGCAATCATTGGTGGTCCATGACCGAGATAAATGTGGTGATTTGGTTTACTCTCAAAACCCTAATATTGCCAAGTATCGTCGGGGCGAATCAGTGTTGAAGAGTATGTGATGGTGCAATGCAGCCCAAAGAATGTTAATGTGTGAAATGATCCGCCTAGACAACCCTAAGGACTTAATCTTGTCATGACCTCCCCGTAAAACAGTACAACCACAAGTCTGCAAACCGCAACTTGGCTTAGTAGATTTATCAACCTTGAAAGTCAGTCTCACGGAAGGGACAATAAAGGGTGCAAGTGTGAGCTTGATCACGTTTGAATGGGACACCGATGGTGAAGTGCCTTCTACAAAGAAGATGTAGGGGTGACATCCGCACCAACATATGGGCGTAACCCCATATAGGTGAGATGACTAAGGGGTGAGATATTTTGAAAGGTTACCGTGACGGCCGCTCAACTACATGACTAAGGAATCATGTGGGGTAACGAGTATGACTATCTCTTGTGGGTAAAGTGTACAACCTCTGAGTCTAAATCTTTAAACACCCGCCTACGGTCAAAGGCGGACATGGGAATCTTTACTCGAGTTAGTTCTATTTCAAAACCTTGTGGTTGGGATGAAATGTGGTGGGCTCACCTAGCCCCGAGATTGGATTTTGCCTGAGTGCTTGAACTCGTGATGTTGGTAATTGGGACGGACCCAATCAAAAGTAAGCATAAGGTAGAGTTTCCACGGAGGAACCTCTATGTTATAAATTATTGCACAATTACTCTATTTAGCAAAAATGCAATTTGTTAAAAATGCTAAGTAATAGGACTTTGTAATTATGATAATTGAAAATGTTGCTTTAGCAAATAAAAGAACTCGAGCCATTCTTGTTAAGCCTTGCATGTATATTATTGCATTGTGTATTGGCTCATGAGCACGGAAGTTGTGCTCATTCTCGCTCTCCCAAACCCTCGGGAGCAGGAAATCTCGAGATTACGACTATTACGAGGATTCTGGTTGGAGGTCCGGGAGATGATGAAGCGTAGAGTAGTCTTTAGATGTTCTAGTCTCGCCTCACCCAGCTTGACTCGCTGTACTTATGCGTGCATCCAATATTACCCAAGCCATGGTTAATATCGGTCGCACACGGTTTCTGGGCCGCTTGCTCGTGGAGAGATGAGCTCACCCTTTGCTTCGCTGTCGCCCGCTTTGTGATGTAATCAATTTGGCCGATCGCCCCTATTGTAAAACTCGACCGACGCGGTCTATGTAAACTCTGTTGTGTTAATTAATGAATGGTATGGTTTTAATTATAATTCTGTTGTGTTAATTCTACCTCCCTTTGGATTTGTAGCTCGTTCAGAAGAAGAAGAAAAACAATACTAATCATCTGGCTTAAAAATAGAAACATACTAATCCTCTTATACTTACTTAAAGATGAAGAAATGAAAGAACAAACGCAGAATCGAGTTCGATCGCAAAAAGTTGCAAGATACTTTTTTTCCTCACCCCCACAACTTCTTTTAGTTCTTCTGATGCCCTTTCGCCACCTTTTCTTTTTGGATCACGAATAACCAGAAACCACCCACAAAATCCACAATCGATGTCGGCGAAATGAATATTTGCTACTAGGGCCCAGATGTATCAAATAATACATTTTTATTTGGAGAATTGCATATTTGCTACTAAGGTTTTCGGGGTTTTTTTTTTTTTTTTACATTTGCTACTGCAAACAAGATAATTGTTATGGTACCATTGCAAAGGCGGGAAATTTCAACAGCCATAATCGTCTACATGGTAAACAAGAAAATTGTATGTAACGTCTTGTGTAACATAATAGTTGAAATCTACCACTCGGTAATTACTCCCTCCAGTTCGTAGAAATAAATCGTTTTGGAATGTGTGCAGCCAAACTTTGAAAACTTTCTCTATCAATGTCTTTTTAAATATTTAGATTAGATGTATGAAAATCACATATGTAGATTCAAAAGTAATTTCATACTATTATAATTTTGTTGAATTTTATACATATGTTATAATAGTAATTAATAGTCAAAGTTATATTTTAGAATCAGATCACATCCATCCAAAACGACTTAGGCTTAGAGGTATCGGAGATGTCCTTCATTCCCGCCAATGCTTTTGGTAGGTTACTGACTATACCGCACTAATAGGTTCACAAAATGCAATGCCGGTCTAGTACAGTTTATTCAATACATGAGTGTTTCTATCACACTTAAATATGGGAATTCGGTCACAGGACTTCCTCCCCTCTTCTTTAGGTCATGCGGGTCTTTGTCTTGCCGCAAAGATCTCCGACCATTGGCACTTTCAAAGGCACGCCTTTGCAAAGTCGAACCTTTCTAACACCTTCAGTGTAGGTGATCGATGCACTAATATCCCTTCAGGGGCATGCTCAAGTGCAAGCCTAAGCAATATTTGGTTTAACCCAAACCTTTCTTTTCGACTCGACTCGGTAAGAGCTTGCTTTCTTAATATCCTTCGAGGTTCCAATGATATTCGAGATCATTTTCATACATCGAGATTATACAAAATCCATTCGGGATCGTCGTATAAATACAGTAGATTATTCTCATTGTTCGTGTAGCCTTTCTTGCATAGAAAGTCGCTCTAGCGATTATACCACATCTCCCGATTGCTTAAGTTCGTACAATGACTTTCGAGTTTCACCTGTATATATTTCTATTTGTCTGCTTTGATTCGGGATAGTGATACATTCAGGTATCTTCATATAAATGTCTGAATCCAATATTTCATAAAGGTATGCTGGTACCCCATCCATCAATTTCACTTCAAACTTCAAGTTCACTGCCATTGAGATAAATATTTAAAAGGGAGTTCTGCCCATGACCGGGGAATATGTTTCTTCATAATCATCTTCTGGATGTCCAATGAAAACTTGTACAACGAGCCTTGCTTCTTTTCATTTCTCTTTCGAACAAATACCCACTTATACCTTACAGGGTGCACAAGGGGAGACGTGTGGCTTACAGGCCCAAACGTCTTTCTTTTATTCGGAGAGAATAATTCAATTTCTATTGCCTTCTTCCAATCTTCTCAATCTGATCTTTTCTTTCATTTAGCTAGCGATGCAGGCTCTGAATCAAGATTGATGATTGTGGCAAGTTTCTTTGCAAAGTAAATGTCGACATTGGCTGTTGTCATATTCAAAGATTCCCCCGAGGTCATAAAGTTTATAACTATTTCTTCAAGAGGCGATTCTTTTAATGCTTCTACTTGCTCACCATGCTTCCAATTGCGGGCAAGTCCTTTAGGTTTTCAGCTCGATGTGTGCGCACACATCCATGCTGATGTCTCCTTCATGGGGATGTTGAATTCGTATGCCTTTTCAAGGTTCCATACCGATGTCGAGTCTCAACGGCTCCCCTTCTAGTCTCGGGGCACTTTGGTGATCGGGTGTCAAGTCCTTCTTATCCTTTTTCACCAGCGCCCCGGTTACTTGATTCGAGGGACCGGAGTTCTCGCCTTTATTTTGAGGCCTCTCGACGGGATTAGGGATACCTTCAATGGTATTTCAACCTCTCTCGTGCATTGCTTGGCAAATGCTACTTATTCACGCTCTTCAAATCACTAAAGAACTCGAGCCATTCTTGTTAAGCCTTGCATGTATATTATTGCATTGTGTATTGGCTCGAGAGCACGGAAGTTGTGCTCATTCTCGCTCTCCCCAAACCCTCGGGAGCAGGAAATCCGGAGATTACGACTATTACGAGGATTCGGTTGGAGGTCCGGGAGATGATGAAGCGTAGAAGTAGTCTTTAGATGTTCTAGTCTCGCCATCAGCTTGACTCGTGTATTTCGTCATCCAATATTACCCAAGCCATGGTTAATATCGTCCACGGTTTCCTGGGCCGCCATTCTTGGAGAGATGAGCTCTACCCTTTGCTTCCGCTGTCGCCCGCTTTGTGATGTAATCAATTTGGCCGATCGCCCCTATTGTAAAACTCGACCGACGCGGTCTATGTAAACTCATGTGTTAATTAATGAATGGTATGGTTTTAATTATAATTCTGTTGTGTTAATTCTACCTCCCTTGGATTTGTAGCTCGTTCGTAAGAAGAAGAAAACAATACTAATCATCCGCTTAAAAATAGAAACATACTAATCCTCTTATACTTACTTAAAGATGAAGAAATGAAAGAACAAACGGCAGTAATCGAGTTCGATGCAAAAAGTTGCAAGATACTTTTTCTCACCCCCACAACTTCTTTTAGTTCTTCCGATGCCCTTTCGCCACCTTTTCTTTTTGGATCACGAAACGTAAACCACCCACAAAATCCACAATCGATGCTGCAAATGAATATTTGCTACTAGGGCCCGATGTATCAAATAATACATTTTTATTTGGAGAATTGCATATTTGCTACTAAGGTTTTCGGGTTTTTTTTTTTTTTACATTTGCTACATGCAAACAAGATAATTGTTATGGTACCATTGCAAAGCGGAAATTTCAACAGCCATAATCGCTACATGGTAAACAAGAAAATTGTATGTAACGCCTTGTGTAACATAATAGTTGAAATCTACCATCGAATTACCTCCAGTCTAGAAATAAATCGTTTGGAATGGTGCACAAACTTTGAAAACTTTTCTATCAATGTCTTTTCAAATATTTAGATTAGATGTATGAAAATCACATATGTAGATTCAAAAGTAATTTCATACTATTATAATTTTGTTGAATTTTATACATATGTTATAATAGTAATTAATAGTCAAAGTTATTTAAGAATCAGATCACGATCCATAAGCACTTAGGTCCCTTGGTACATGCCATCTCAAGCCTAAGCAATATTTGGTTTAACCCAAACCTTTCTTTTCGGACTGCGCTGGTAAGAGCTTGCTTCTTAGTATCCGGTTGGTCCCAATGATATTGATCATTTTCATACGGGATTAACAAAATCCATTACCGGGATCGTCGTATAAATAATGTAGATTATTCTCATTGTTCGTAGCCTTTCTTGCATAGAAAGTCCTTAAATTGATTATACCACATGAGTTAATTGCTTAAGTTCTACAATGACTTTACAGTTTACACTTTAATGTTCTATTCTGTTTGATTTGGATAGTGATACATTCGGTATCTTCATATAAAGTTAATCAATATTTCATAAAGTGTTCAAATGTTATTCCAATCCATCAATTTCACTTCAAACTTCAAGTTCATGCCATTGAGATAAATATTTAAAAGGAGTTGCCTCATGACCGGAATATGTTTCTTCATAATCATCTTCCGGATGTCCAATGAAAACTTGTACAACGAGCCTTGCTTCTTTTCATTTCTCTTTCGAACAAATACCACTTATACCTTGCGACTGTGCACAAGGGGACAGTTTGGCTTCCAGACAAACGTCTTTCTTTATCGGAGAGAATAATTCAATTTCTATTGCCTTCTTCCAATCTTCTCAATCTGATCTTTCTTTCATTTAGCTAGCGAGCTAGGACTCGAATCAAGATTGATGATTTGCAGTTTCTTTGCAAAGTAAATGTCGACATTGGTCTTGTCATATTCAAAGATTCCCGAGGTCATAAAGTTTATAACTATTTCTTCAAGAGGCGATTCTTTTAATGCTTCTACTTGCTCACGATCCTTGCCTTTATGCGGGCAAGTCCTTAGGTTTTCGCCATGTGTGCGCACACATCCATTTCGATCTCCTTCATGGGAATGTTGAATTACAGTATGCCTTTACAAGGTTCCATACCGATGTCGAAATCTCAACGGCTCCCCTTCTAGTTACCCTGGGGCACTTGGTGATGTTCGTCGTCAAGTCCTTCTTATCCTTTTCACAGGCGTCCCGGTTACTCCATTAGGCGGAATTCTCGTCCTAATTTTGAGGCCCTGACGGGATTAGGGATACCTTCAATGGTATTTCAACTCTCTATGCATTGCTTCCGAGCAAATGCTACTTATTCCGCTTCCAAATCACTAAAGTATCGACTTGAATTGCGCTAATACTTGCAAATCAATTATTTTCGGACTTCAATTGTCTTCTAGACTTCAATTCAATTATCAAAATCTTTGCAATTATCTTCCGACTTCTAATTTGCTTCACTAGTCGCGGTCATATGCATAGATTTCAATTATCTTCGACTTCAATTGTCTTCTAGACTTCAATTATTTCCCGACATTATCATCAAGGGTTGATTTCTCTCCTAATGACGAAACTAACCTCATCTAATGTATTATTTCAAATCGGCATTATTCAAATCTCATATATGGTCCAAATACTTGATTATGGATGTTGTCTCATAACCAATGTATATCGCTTTGAGAAGACCCATTGGTTCCATAGCGATGGTGTATAGGTATATAACCCTTGTAAACCAACATGCGAAGATGAGAAGTTTATCTGACTTGCGCTAGTTGCATAGTTGGATGGATGTTATAGCCACTGGTCTAAAATTGATGAGTTCCCACTTGAGTTATCGCGTGTCCCCACATATAGTTGGTAAATTACAATTCTTCAAAGTTACCTAAGTCCATTTTGAAGTGCGGATGTTAAAATAGAATGCTCAACTTTAATTCCAATTTTCATACAATAATCATCGATGCCTTAAGTACATTCACAAGGTTTCCATATGATGGACTTCACGTGATGATCGGAATTTTTTAACAATTGTTAATTATTCTCTGAGAATTAAGCTTTGCAAAAGCATGGTTTCTCATAGACAATAAACATACGTCGACTCATAGCCAGGAAAGCATCGATGAGCACCATAAAATACCTAAATGACCCTTTGCCTTGTTAGGAAATTCCGAAAAGTTCTCCTGATACGGTCCCTAGAGCAACCTTATCTTCATCTTCTGAGGAAAGTCTAGTAATTAATTTTCTGGCACATGCTGGCACAAAAATCTTCCATTCGAAAATCTTTATATTCATATTATGTCCTTGAATTGTTAATTATATCTCTCATTATCCTAAGACCCATGCAGCATAATCTATCATGCTAGAGATAGAAAAGTTGGTAGCTTCTAAATTCGATTTTCAAGGCAGTATAGTTTGCACAGTGCCTTAATTAGTTAGTTAGCCCAATTTCATATTAAGGAAGATATTCTAATGCCATTTCACTTTCTTCACGCTTTGCAATGAGCATGTATCCTGCTCATACTCTTCCATCTCTACATGGAACCCTAGCAAATATCCTTGAGAGTTCTAGTCGATTCAAGGGTACAACGAGTCTTCTTCAATGACCAAAGTTGTGCCGTGGATATAATTATGGCCCTTCCTGAGCCTATTATACAAGTATCGTTCTCGCGATCGTAGCACTACCAATTCTATTTCGATCATTGGAAAAATTCGTTCTCTCAAGATGGTATTCATAGTGCGCTACATGCTAAGCACACTTCCTCCATAGGGCGCCACAGCGTTCTAATATAATGTACTTTATTAATATGTAGAGAAAGCAAGCAACACATAAATAAAATACTTGAATATCGAACATAACTTGCTATTATAAAGACGGAAAATAAGCCTTGCAGGACTCATGATAAGAATTTAATGTTTTGCTCGCTAGAGCTTGCAACCATTATTCAATAATTCAAAATTCGCTTCAATTGCAAACCTGCAGTTACTATAAAAGATTCGAGTGCAATCGCGCACTAGATCTAATAGACGAGTATTCAGAACTTCGCCTCAATCGGCTCCATGCACGATCTTCTCCTTTGGGCACTACGGCTATGACCGCACGATATCCAAAGGAGGGATGATGGGGCTGCATCGGGCTGTCCACATTCATAAGTGCAACTAATGGATGTGAATCCTCTGTGCTCGCAATGGCGAGGTGTGCCTCATGCTATCATTTGCCCTTCTTCTTAGACCGGAAAATATCAATAATGTGCGACGCATCGACCTTACCCTTCTTGCTCCTCTCATTCGTGAGAGGTTTCATTACCTTATAGCGCTAGTAGTGGCTTCATGGCCAACATTGCTACTAGGTGTCCGAGATGTAGTTCTTTCTTAGAACATTATCTTGAGCTTCAACTCGCATGATGTCAATTAATTGCATACGCATGTAGCCGTCTTGATGATAGTTGCGTGCGGATTATACCGCGTTCGGGTGAAAGGTAGAAAGTCTTCTCCATTTTCTGCTCAAAATTGAAGACTGATACAAATTCTATACAAATTCTGGCCATGCTGGGTCAGTTATTCGAACTACTGGTTCATGATGCCAGTCATATTTATATTCATGCAAAAAGTTCAAAGGATTACTACTGGTAATCTGCATAAAATGGTTGCAAAATTCTCACAATGCTCTCCGAACTCCTGGTTTAAGATCCCGTATTTTTCTATGCATTTTTCATGATTTACTGCAATTTCCAGTGATTAAAAGCAATATAAATAATTACAGATAATCAAAACAGTAAATACAGTAATAAATAGCATAGAAATAACAATAACAAGAATAAATACGCTTCAAAGTTCAAAAAATATGCAAAAATTTGATTCTGTGGCCCTTTTCTCCTGAAAGTGGCTTTTTAAACGCAAGTTTCAGGGGTTAAAACGCGAAATTTCAGTTCTGAGGAGGATTTGCGCGTAATTTTCATATTTACCGAGGGGTTTTTCGTAAAATTCCATATTCGCGAAAAAATTCTCGTAATTTCAAACGAGGGTCCTTTCAAAAATTTCATTATTCGCAAACTTCCGTAATTTTAATTCGAGGTTAATTTGCAAAATTGGGATTTTCTTTCCCTTTTTTCAAAAATTCCACCAAAAAAATTTGCCACCTGTGGTGGCCTTTGGGCATGTCCTGCTCGCCATAAGAGAGGCCCAACGGGCTTCAAGAGCACGGTAGGGTTTCTACCTCGCTAAACGCGAGCGCGTTGCTCAAAAGAAGACCAGGCGGCGGCGGCGCGCTCATGAGCTCGACGCGCCGGCGTGCGGACGGCGGCGGCTGTGGCGCCGCAGCGGTGGTGCGGCGGCACGGCCGGTGCGCATGGCGCAGCGACGGCGAGGGCGCACGGCATGGCGGCGGTGCGCGCGGCGGCGCCGCCGCGGCGCGCGCGCGCGCATCGCGGCCGAGGCTTCGTGGTGCCGGTCGGGCGCCGCGGTGCGCGGCGGGCGTGGCGCTGCTGGCGATGGCGGAGCGGCGCGCGACGGCGGTGCCGGCCGAGGAGGGGGTGGCGGCGTACCGGCGACGCGGCGGCGGCGGAGACGCCGGCGGCGGGGCAACTCAAGGCGCCTTCATGGCGGCGCGGGCGCATGCGCGGCGGCCGGCCGGAGGGCTTTACGACGCAGCGACACCGCGCGCCGGTGGTAAGGCGCTCCGGCCGGCGTGGAGGGAAGCGCATGCGCTCGCGCCGGCGGTCCGGCCGGCGGGCGGGACCGACGATGGCGTTTAGCGCCGGTGGATCTTCCTCCTTTCTCATCTTTTCTTTAGTGCATGTGGACGATGCGTGTCGGAGGCGGCGCGCGTCGGGTGGCTATGCGAGCGTCGGCCGGTGGAGATCGCCCGGCCATACGGGCCGTTGGCAATTTTTTCTGTATACTGTCATGTAATTACGCCACACGCAATTCATCGTCACATGTGGTACCTGTTCATGCGCGACATCGCTCACGTGATGCTATTATCGTCTCGCAATTACCGACCGGCTTGGAAAGCAACCTCGATATATTTTTCATCACATCACTAATCCTTTGACACACGTGCATAAAAAGGGCGAGCAAAATTGTAGGCGCACAGGGTGTAAACCGTGAAATGCGCACGAACAAAGACAACACCCATTTGACTACTATCTCCTCGTATGTTTGACGTATCCCGCAATTAATTGTTCAATTAACATTTCTTAATGCTAATTAATTAGGATTAGATTGCTTACAGCCACCTATCCGTCCGGTCCCTAGGCACCCGATTTAGAGTTTTTATACGGTAATTAATTTAATACGGGTTATTTATTTTTATCCAATTATTCAGATTAGTCGAATTAGTTATCTTGTATTGGTAGTATGAATAGTAGAATCCAAAGGAGGTAGAATTATAATTGCCAATATGGAGATAACATATCACAAGAGTAATATTTTCAACCCTAGTTCAAAAAGTCCATAATATGGTATCACGAAAAAAATTATAAATGCAAAGAAACGTTTATTATTCCCTCAACAAATCAATGATCAGATTTGATTTATACTATCATCATTGTCATATAACACCGGTAGAATATGCAGTAAAATTTATCCCAATTTAATCACCGACTAATCACTAAGAAAAGACAGGCGCCATCCAGGAAGCATTTCGGTAAAACCCAACTTGCTTGGTCAAACCAGCCTCAAGTGTGAAACTCTTACAGTCTTACTACTGATGAAATTAAATTAATGGGTAATGATAGGCATAGGACGTCTGGAGCCGTCGGACATTGCTATGACGTGTATGTTTTCATTGATAACCTCTAAGTAAAATTTTATTCTTTCAAACGTCCAGAATTTTCTCCAAAGCTGCTATGACGTGTACCCCGCACAATCACTCCTGAGGCACGCGGTGGTTCGTTCGCTTCCAGCCTCTGCTTGTTTTGGTTCTTGTGTGACCTCTGTTCGTCCATCCTTTTTTGGGTTTTACATTTGTTTTCTTGTGCTATTTCTCGAAGCGTCTTGGCAGGTCACGACGATGTTGTAATTTTTTTTCAAAGCGTTTTTTTCTAGATGTTGTATTTTTTGATTTGTGATGTTGTAATCGTTGTCCGACGATATTGCAATCGTTGTCGTAGGATGTTGCAACTATCGTCCGGGGATGTTGCAACCATTGTTCTAGGATGTTGCAACCGTTGTCCGGAGATATTACAACCATTGTCTTAGGATGTTGCAACTGTTGTCCGAATATGTTGCAATCGTTGTCCTAGAATGTTGCAACCGTTATCCGGCGATGTTGCAACCATTGTCCGGGTATGTTGCAACCGTTGTCCAGAGATGTTGCAACCATTGTCCGAGAATGTTGCAACCGTGTATGGGGATGTTGTTGCAACCAAGAGTTTTGATTGTTGCATGTGTATTTAGAATGTTGCAACGATGTAACTTTTGATTTTCTAGTCATATTTTGTTGTTTTATAATTTTGCACCAATTTACATTTTCAGACCATACGGGTAGGAGCCTCCACCCGTACGTCCGACTCCACATCCCTCCCATATAAATGTACAGTATGAGCCTCCCTGCTGATTCATGTTGATGTAGATATGATTTTTTTTTTTGCCAAGTGATGTAAATATGATCCTGGTGTGATCATGCAGCAATTCCAAAACATTGTTGCATGTACGGTCAACTCCTAGTACTTCCCATATCATAATAGCCGACGTGGCTAACCACTCCCGTGTCCTGTGGTTAGTAGATAGGAGACATGATTTATATTTTTTGACCGTACGGATGGAAATCTCCACATGTACATCCGACCCCTAATACCTCCCTAAATTAATCGAGAGCGACCAATTTCCTCCCGAATTCTCCTCCAATATATATATATACCCTTCATTCATTTTTGCTCCTTTTTTAAAAAAATCCATCGAAAAAGAGTACAATTATTTGATTGGTTTTTAACGTGCGAGCAGGAGGAGGAGAAGAGAGCAGAAACGAAAAGAAAACACGCGACACGCAATGCGTTGGACCTTGCGTGTGTTCACTGTACGGAAAACGCTGGCTTTCCTGCCGCCGCCTACACATCTTTGACGTAGGTTAGCGAGAACTTTCTCTGCTGTTTAGGGTTCGTGCGCGTACGTTCATGTGCTGCTGCACCGAGATGGCGGACCCACAGGTAGCAGGACCCCGGCGGCTTGTCGGCGGTGAGGAAGAGGACGAGGCAGCGGCGGGCCCAGGGGCGGCGTGGCCAATGCTGTCGCAACATTGGATTATTAACAGAACAACCAAAGCATAACGATGAACAAACAAGCAGCAGCAATGGCAGCAACTTTAATTTCTATTTCTCCTGGGGGAAAAAACATGAGCATCATTCTTATGTACCTAGCAATATTACACTGGACGTGAGGCTAGGGTGCCAATCCAAGGCATAGGAAAAGAAACTGTTTCTATCGTTTCTTTTCCTTTTTCCGGCGCAGTTTAAGACATGGATTTGCAAGTCCGGCGACGCGGCGCCGGAGGAGGCAAGGTCACGGTGCCTTACCGAGCCCACCACCGCCGCCCTTGCGGATGAAGCCATTTCTGTTTTCGGTTTGGTATGCCGTTGATGTCCATCACCTATATTTTCAGGATGTGCACATCATATCATTATTAGAAAGGAATTGAAATCTCAGAGATATAAGGTATACTAGCACTGTCGATCACCTGTATTGCCGCTGCTTTTATTGCTAAAAAGCAGAAACAGAAATAAGAATAGCTGACTACCTTCATTTATCTATATCTGTTGGGTCATCCTTGACATATTGCATTTACATTTTTTTAAATAATGGAAGAGAAAATTCTCCCTGCCTGCATCAAAGATACACACAACCTTTTTATTCTGAGTTCCAAGTTCACAAATAACCATAAAGTTGAAAATGGCTCGAATCCTTACAACCAAAAGCGATTGAACTTTAAAATCAAAAATTACAAATCCTCGACTAAACCGCCACCCATGGTTGTTGAAGATTTGCTTCGCCACATATTCCAACGACATTTCCACTCAGCATGGACTTCTTACGGCTGGTTTACGCATACTTGCCCAAGCCCTCATCCATTGCCCACTCAAAAGATAACATGTAAGGGATTAGTGATAACTTTTTTTTTAATCAAAAACCACATCATTTTGACATAACCAAATAGACCAACATAAGGCATTGGCTCCCACAAGGAATTGTGATTTTAAAGTTTTTGGAATACCGGCTAACCAATTCCCAAACATGTTGGTCATATTTACAGGAGGGGATAAATTAAACGCACATTGAACAGCCCACCATGCAAGACGTGCAAAGGGACAATCAATAAAAATTTGCGAATTGTTTCCTTTGTAATCTGAAACAACACTTTTACTTCCCCTACAAATTTTTGTGCAGATTATCCTTAGTTAAGATTACCCTATTTTAAGATACCATAAGAATATTTTCACTTTTAATGGAATTTTAAGTAACCAAATAAAATTCCTACAGGGGCTCGATAATTTCAATAAGTCTGCATAGAAAGACATGCAGGAAAAAAGTCATGATGATGCAAATTCCATCTAAAAACATCTTTTTGAGAGCTCAATTGTAAATTGGCAATTCTCAAAATTAACTCAGTCCAATCTTGTAACTTAGGTCCAATAATAGGTCGTCGAAAAGACATATTTATAGGAGCTGATCTCATAATATTTGCTATTGTATCATCCTTTTTCCTCACCACATGGTAAAGGATTGGATATTGACTTTTAGAGGAGAATCTCTAACCAAATATCTTTTGAACCTAGTTTGCATTCCATTTTTAACTTGGAATGATCCAAAGCGAAAAAAAAGATCCTTAACTTTCATTAAACTCGACCAAAAGTGGGAATTCCCAGGTTTGTTAATCACCTGTGAAAGACTCTTCTCACCCAAATACTTCCTAGTTAGCAAAGTTTGCCACACCCCTTCTTCATTAAGCAACTTAAGAAGCCATTTCCCCAATAAACTTTTGTTTTTTTGTGTAATGAACCTTAGTTCATAACGGGGTAAACACCGCCAGGAAGAAGGCCGGGCGACGTCGGCTTAGTGGGATGAGAGATTAGACTATAGACTGGATAATAGAACCTTGAGAGGGAGACTAGATTAATTCATCTTTCTTGGTTGATTGATAATGGATACATATTACCCTTTTATAGGGATGATCAGCCGGACCGGTTCTTAATCGAGAATCATCAGTGAAAACGTCGTGCTATTCCCTGGATCAATAGATAGCACTCACAGATACATCGCTGAATCAATTCATACATGGCATAAAACCATACCATTCATTATTTAGCACATCAGAGTTTACATAGACGCGTCGGTCAAGTTTAACAATAAGGGCGAACAGGCCAATCACGATTACATTACAAAAGCGGGCGACAGCGGAAGCAAAGGTGTGAGGCACATCTCTTCACGGGCAAGTGACTAGGGAAAACCGTGTGCGTCAGATATTACCAAGGAATCGAGATAATATAGGATGCACGCAAGCTTGCGAGTCAACTAGACTAAGGTGAGACTTGGACTAAAAGAACTAAACTATTTTGTATCAACTCCTTGCCCAACGTATGGATCCTCGTAGTAGTCGTAATCCTCGGGTTTCACCTTACGAGGTTTTGGGGAGAGAGCGAGGATGAGCACAACTTCGGTGCTCGTGAGCCAACACACAATGCAATAATATACATGCAAGGCTAAACAAGGATGGTTCGAATTCTTTTATTTGCTAAAGCAATGTTTTCAATTATCATAATTACAAATTCCTATTAATTAGCATTTTTAACTAAATTGCATTTTATTAAAGAGAGTAGTTGTGCAATATTTAATATGATGAGGTTCCTCCATCGGAAACTCTACCTTATGCTTCTTTTGATTGGGTCCATTCCCAATTACTAATATCACTGAGTTTGAACACTCGGAAAAATCCAACATCGGGCTAGGTGAGCCCACCACATTTTCATCCCACCCACAAAGGTTTTGAAATAGATCTAACTCAGTAAGGATTCCCATGTCCGCCTTTGACCGTAAGCGTATTTGTTTAAGCAGTTTAGACTCTGAGGGTTGTACACTTTACCCACAAGAGATAGTCATACTCGTTACCCCACATGATCCCTTAGTCATGTAGTTGAGCGACAATTACTGATAACCTTTCAAAATATCTACCCCTTACATCATCTCACCTATATGGGGTTACGCCCATATGTTGGTGCGAGATGTCACCCTATGTCTTCTTTGTAGCACTTCACCATCGGTGTCCCATTCAAACGTGATCAAGCTCACACTTGTACCCTTTATTGTTCCTCCGTGAGACTAACTTTTAAGGTTCAATAAATCTACTAAGTCAAATTCTGGTTTGCAAACTTGTGATTGTACTTGTTTTACATGGAAGGTCATGACAAGATTAAGTCCTTAGGGTTATGCAGACGGATCATTTCACACATCAACATTCTTTGGGCTGCATTAGCACCCATCAAATACTCTCCATCATACAATTCGCCCAGACAGTAACATCAAGTTATTAGGGTTTTTGAGGAGTAAAAACACATTAACTCAGCCATCTCAGTCATTTACCCACAATGACTGCCCAAATCATTTCATTTTTGAAGAGGTGATGATTGGGACATTTTAATGTCCCGGTACTCAAGCAAGACTAGCATGTCGCTTAAGTACAACCTATAGTTAGTATTACCACATAGTTACTAGGGTGACAAGGATTAAGAGATTCAAATTGTCAAGGATGCATAATAATTAATTAATCATCAAGTGGGTATTTAACTACCTTAAGCTTTAACATACATTTGATTAAAGAATTAAAGTATGCAATTCGCTATTTTAAAATAATATAATTTGCATAAAATGTAGGCTCAATATGATCAAAGTATTGACTCGCCTGGGTCAAAGGAAAGAGGGTCTTGATATTCTTGTGCTTGATCGAGGTGGAGATCCTCCGCGTCTTCGATTCCTATTCGGAAGAACGCACCGGAAAAATACACAGATAAGCAAATAAAACAAATAAATACTAAGCGACAACAAAGAACTCCAAATTAAACAAGATCTATGCTATTGGCAAGATCTTGAATTAACTAAATTTTAGAAACAAATTTTATAATTTTTGGAGTTAGAACGAAGGAGATAGGGATTTTTGAAGCTTGGATGGGAGTTAAATCCTAAAAGAATTAAGAGAAAGGGGAGAGAGAAATGGGGTGACGAGGGCCTTTGCTTAGTGACTTGGTGCATGGCATAGCACCTTGACCAAGGTCCATCATCACGATCCACGGTGCACCAAAAGAGTGCTGTGGCGGGCCCACTTGGAAGGGAGTCAAGGGAGAGCCAATCAACCCATTCCCATTCGTCTCTTTCGACCTGAGAGAAAAAAGGAGAAGCGAGAGGGTGTGGAGGTTCAAGGGTGGTGGCGAGCCGCGGGTGGGCGTGTGGCGGCGGGAGCTAGCGAAATGGAGCCCCAAGAGGCGGCGGCCGGTGGCGGCGGCAGCGCCGCCGAAAGGCGGCGGGCGGTGGCAAGGCCCAGCGGCTGCGGGTGAAAGCGGCAGGCGCCGGCGGTGGGGTGGCATGGAGGCGAAGAGGGCACACGCACGGGCGGTGCTTGAAGGTCGGGAAGCCGGATGGGTGGTCGAGCGGCTCGGGAAAGGAGGCGTCGGAGTAGGCGAGCGATGCGGGCGACACGGCGGTGCAGGGCATGGCGGCGGCAGAGTAAGTCCCGCCGGCTCGGTCTTCTTTTTGCTCGGGAAGAAGTGAACCAGGTGGGGGAGAGGAATAAGGGAGGTGACCGGGTCCCTCTTATAGCCGGAGGTGGAGGAGAGTCTTTGGGAAGGTCCAACCGGGAGGCTTGGCGCGATAGGGAGCAACGCCGGGCTCGGATCGGGCAAAGCGGCGCGGCGAGGACAGCTCGAGGCGTCCTTGGCGCGTGGCCGCAGCCGGAGTCGAGTGGGGCGTGTTGTGTCGTGAGAGCTTGGCCGAGTGGCGTCGGGTGCTAGCAAGGGAGAAGAAGGCGAGGGCAAGGAAGGGCAAGGGAAGGCTTGGGCCAGCGGGTCGGGTGAGGAGGAAATGGGCGGGAGGTTGGGGTGGCTGAGGAAAAACACGTGAGCCCAAGGAAAAAGGAGAGGCCAAAATAGAAAGGGCCCAAAACCAAAAAATTTGAATTCAAATTTGAATTCAAGAATTGCGAAAGGTTTGAAACACAAACCGAGCTAGATAAACTAGGATAATTTTGATAACATAGGCTAATTTAAAATACGGTGAAGAACGAAAACCGAAATAGTATTTACTAATTGCCGTCCGAAAACGGGACGTTACATGATCCGACTTGACTTTTAAAAAAATAATCTATAAGGAAACCTATCTCTAACAATCCAATCCAATAATAACTCGCCTAACTAATAGATAGATTCCTAAATAATAAACTTTCCTAATAATCGAAGTGGTACTATTCACACGCATGAGCGATAAGCCACCACGTGAAACGATCTGGCCCATGACAACTACTCCCCTCCTTTCGCGACAGCTCGTCCTCGAGCTGTGGTGGTGGCCATGGCTGAAGCCCTAGGTGACCCCATATTGACAAGAGGTTACGATGGCGATATGAGTCCTTGAAGATCATTGCCTCAACCGCGTTTGTTGCGGCAAACTCACGGGTTGTTGCGGCGGGCATGGCGGCAACGCTTAGCAGCGTTGCGGTGTCCGACGTGCTTGGTAGGGCCACGGCGGGCCGGTGACACCATGGCGGGATCGGTAGCGGCGTGGCAAGTTCGGCGACATCACGCCGTTCTTTGAAACGTCGCCGCCTCTTGTTGCGCCTTCTTCTCCTTTTGATCCGCGATCATCTTCTCTAAAGTAGCATGTATGTCGAGGAAGATGACCGCCATCTTCTTGTCATTATCATTGGTACTCATGGCCATCTTGTTGGTGTTAGCTTTACATATGACCACTTGTCATTTTACAGTGTTAATATTTTACTTCCTACACTAGTAGTGTTAATATTTTACTTCCTACACTAGTAGTGTTAATAGTTTTTTTGAAGGGAAGTAGTGTCAATTGTAACAGTTAAAAAACATTGTAAAGACTTCAGATGGGAAGCCAACAGTTTGTTACATTTACCACTATGTTCTTACAATGTAGGCGAATAATAATTTAGTAATTTACCATTTTGTGCTTCCTGATAATTCTCTTGGAGCCTCTTCCTTGCAGAATCCAGCCTATCAAGGTCAGAAGACTGTCCTTCTGCCCCTCATCGTCTTCTGCATCAAAAACTCAAAATCATTCTCACATATTCGCATCTATCTAAGAAAACACCTACACTCCTTTTTACAGTTGCAAAGCAGTAAAAAGTTTCCAATTTCGCGATAACTGTAATTCTTTTGTTCACAGAAAGTGGACATAAAACCTTTTTTGAGCAAAGTTGTATGATTATACATCATTGTGCAAAGAGTAGTGTCAAGTGAGGCAAAATCGGTCAAAAGATGCTACATCTGGGGTCCATGCTGATAGACCCGGTTCTACTTTAAACAAAATGCTGTGCACAACGTCTGTTTGATAGCAATGGAGACTATAAAAAGGGAGAAAGATCTGGTTATATAGCCTTACAGCTGGAGTAGAGGATGAAGTAGTAGAATGGTTGCTGTTGTTGATCTGCCTGGCATTTTGATATGCTGGTGCAGGGCGCGATCTACGCTTTGCCTCCATTGTCGACTCAATCCCATTATTAATCCTCTCTGAGCTTGAAGCCTTGAACTATCTAAATTTTCAGAAACAGAAGAACATATCTCAGTAAGTACATTATTATGGGTCCTAAAATCGATGAAAGCTAAAATACAATGTCCTTTGGAAGATATTTGTCACACTCACTGTGCCTCTGTGGGCTAGGGGAATACTTGAACTCTTAAACCTGGAAGGTTGCATCAGCATTCAGCAAGGAAGGTGTCATTGTTACAGAGTTTACAGCCAAAGAAGAGAAGTTAAAAGTATAATAAGGTCTATTAAAATACAAACAGAGGTGTCATTATAACTAACAATTAATGGTTTTGCATAAACTCTTAGTTTACTCAGCATGAGAAAAGCATGGAAAATTACTTTGTCAGAACTGTGATTGCTTGGTAGTAAACTATAGAGGAATAATTGAGAGGGGAATATTCTGGGCACAGTACTTGTTATCGAAAAGAAACTTTCTTGCATGATTTTTTACAGGACATTTCTTGCATGATTTGAGGATGCATTGAATGGAAATAATTGTTCAAATTTTTTACTTTGTCGCCTAAAAAATGGTACCTTTGTGATGTATGTGCCTGCCAAGTTTGTACCTACCATGGATGTGAGTTGAGTCCACTCCAATGTAAGGTCTACACCAGCTAGAAAACCATCTATATACTGGCTTCATTGCAACAAAGACTCTCTGAAACACATCTTATCAGTGCTTCTTCAAATCAATCTCCACTATACTACCAGAGACTTTTCCTCTAGCTCACTTTGAAATTGAACAACATATAAAGCTCTCTTCGTACTTACCATGGATGTGATCGAGAGCAGTCCATGCCTACCCAAGCCTTGGAATACCTTAGCTTGATGCTATAATCTCCTTGTAGCTTGCTTTGAGCTTCTTTAGCACTAGCGGTTGGGTTGGCCTTCAACCAATCCCCAAGTCTATCATAACCCAGCCACTGTGTAGCCATCTTGTCATGTAAAAGCTTGGTTGTAGAACACTCATGCACAAAGGAAGCTTCTTGATCTGCACAAGGTAAAACATAAACAAAGTTAGAAGGAAACACAAGCAGATAATAGGTCATTCACAAAAGTAGGTATCTGAGAGGGCGCATACTATTATAATGCGCTCATCAGGGAGCCTAGAAGCGTGTATGCGCCAGTTACAATTTTCAGCTTTACACTTCGCTATGAATCTTGTAGTGTCAGTCCTTACATTGCCAAGCTCAAAACCTGTCTTGACAGCGTAGTGTCTAATCGCTTTTCTGAAGGTAACCATATCAGGAAACATAGCCTTCTCTTGTATGTTAGGGTTCTCACGATCATATGCTATGACTACCTCGCAGTCAACATCATCATTTATTTTAGCTTCTACAAGAACAACCTCATTAGCCTCATCAGTTATATCATTTTGTTGTACTACCGCATTAAAAGGAACATCATACATGTGCTCATCAACGACACCTACGTACTCATCTGGATCATCACATGGATCATCAGGTGGCTGGGCTTCAATGTTGTTAGTGCTCTTACTACCAATTGCTTGAGACTCCTCACAATGTCGAGTTAGGCTTGCATTTGCGGGACAAGGTGCATTCAAATTGGTTTGACTAAGATTATCGAATCGTTGTTCAACGTGCCTCACCACCATATGTCGAGTGCTATGTCATTGTCGAATCTTGCTACTATAAGTTCAAAATGCCTCTCACCCTATACATTTCAAACATACCGGGAACACGAGGTCATGCACAAGCCTAACATCCTCCCCTTTTTCTATCAAAGTACCACCGGTGAGTGCATGATTCACCCGAAACCTCACTAGACAAGGGCACCATCAACGATTGCATGGTGAAGCGATTGGATTCGAGGACCCAATTAAGCATTACGCCCTTGGTGTACAATTTCCTACCATCGATTCTTTCGAACAAAAGGATTCAACTTTAATGTCTACTCTAAGCGTTATTTAGATCAATTCTATTCGGGAAAAAGGCGAAATAAGAACTCCAAATGCATTACTGGATCGAGTTCAAGTTACTTACCACGATGGGGACCCGGGAGGGAGAGGCACATGCATCTTCCTTCGACTTCCAAACCCTGGAGGAGAAGAGTGCGAACGGGAGGAGGACGAGGGGGCGGAGGTTAGAGCCATCGAGATGGCGCAGGCGGCAGGATCTAGGGTTCCAAGCCGGCGCACGGAGGAAGGGGATCGAGTAGGTGCGAATGGATCGGACCAGACTTGGGAGCTTCTCTATGTCACGCGAAACAAGGGCATTTGTGTCCATACCAAAATACCAAGGCAAGCACATTGTTTTATTTGATGGAAAATGGGAAAAAGGCTCTGTAATGGTATTTGGAGGATGTTACGAGTTTTCCGGTGGCATTCTTTGAATTTTGAAATGAGCGGTGATATTTCTTTGATCTGGATATTTTCCAATGGCATATATCAAAATCTCCCTAGTATTAATTATATCGCGTATGAGATGCGTCATGCGTGACGTGTCTATGTCTGATAGTACACATCAATACCAAGCTAGTCATCACGAAAATTTCCTGGAAAAATCATGTCGACAAGCACCAAGGGATGCTACTGCCCAACAGGCCAGCACCCTCCCCCAAGGCCCAATCCCAAGCCCAACATGGATTCGTATTCTCCCTGCGTGCACCTCGTACTCCTACATATTACGCGCGCCGGTCACGTCACTAGTATAGTGTACATGATACAATCATCAATCCACAAAATCAGGGATGATAAATAGCAAGACCTCGTACTCCTGACGCAAAGGTTAGCTGCCCGTGCAAAATTTCCAGTTCTCTGGCTCGGCCTCCCGTTCAATTAGCCCCCACTTTTCTCTGGCTCGGCCTCCTGTTCAATTAGCCCCACTTTTCTAGATCTGAGCCAATCCCCAATATGGATTCGTATTCGTATCCATCCGTTTCCATCGATTCATAGGATAGTCACAACCATACTCACCTTCCTCTTTCAATTATCTCTCTGCGAAGTCTTCCAAATTCGATCTCTAGCTACCACGATGGCGGCCGCCACTGGCTATGGCGATGGCCCGACAGATGAGCAGCTGAGCGCGTACGAACCTACCGGCTTACGGGATGGAGATGGCGGAGGTGTTCGCCGTCCGCGTTCCGCTGCCGCGGAGGAAGTAAGCTGTCGCCCTGCGGCAAGATCTGCCGGCGGCGGCCATCGTGTCTGGACTTCATCTACAGCCGGGCCGGCGGGACGAGACCACCTTCCGCAACCTGCGACGGCCAGTGCGATTTGCTTAATACCCACTCCACGACTCCATTTCAACTCTGAGTTTTGACTTGCCTGTTCCAGTAGATGTAGTGTACTGGAACCTCCCCAACTCTTAGTCTATTCCCAGATTCAGTCTAGCAACATGTACAACAAGTCAACAAGGTTGTATGAACTAACTCATGTTGATAGTGAAAAAAAAACTTTAGTGTTTTCTTATAAAGTGCTTTGCCAAGGAGAGATGACAAAGCTTCAGTGCGAAGTTGAACAAACAAAATTCTCGAAATGCAAACATCTCACATCTCGAATTGTAAACAAGCAGACATTTATTTGGACTATAGCTGGACTGGTTAACATAAACGAATAGTCTTTATGTTCTTAGTAAATGTAGTCTGCGTCTATTGAGACTTAGTGTTGATAAAACCAACGAAAAATGTGAACCACTTTTGTTTATTCTATTACAACGAGGTAACATCGTGCTAACGGGTCCATCTGTAGTCATCTCGGCATACGGACTGTCTTCTTCGACCTTGATCTCCATGATGGCAGCCAAGATCCTCTTCGCAAGAAGGCAAGGAGAACAATGGGAGGATATTTTGCGATACACTGTACTACTTCTCCAACTCGACAGGCCCATATTAGAGCGGTCAATGCGGTTATGGTCTGCGGATGTGATCTACGCCGTTACGAGCAATGGAGTCAAGCCAAGGTCACCATGAAGCTTGCTCGTTGGGATGGTGAAGATCCTACGGCATTTTGGGAGAATTGTCGCTCGCGACAAGGTGTTCGGCGTTGGTGCGTGCTCTTCTACAATGAACATGACAAGAACATACTGCGGGATCGGAAGAAGCGATTCCGTTGGCGGATATGCGCTTGCGGTGCCGTTGCATGTGCCAGCGACAATTGAGTGGATCGCATTGTTACTCGGTGATGAGATTATTAGAGGTTCTCTTCAGTTTAACCCTGCACTCAACGGTCAACAAGTGAATCGTCTTGTCGGCATGAGTGATGCGAGATCAGTGACAATCTCATGGTCAGATTCCCCTTGGTAGTGCTCATTATTCATCGATGTACGATCTCTTGATTCTTGATGGCGTGAGATAAAAAAACTAATAAAAAGTGCTTTGTGTGTGAAGCCAGAAAAACACTTATGCATAAAGTGAGGTTTGACTGCGAATCAAGCGAGAATAGTCGGTGAATGATTATTATTTTTGAGCGTGGTTTTGTTTTGTTTTTGTTTTTGATAGAAGGTTTGCACCCCATTGAGAAACAACACTACAAGAGTTTAGAATCAACACGAATATTTCTGAGCTGAAAAGCGGACACTAGGCACTAAGGGTAGTTTAACAAAATGAAGAAGCTCGACAGACCACTTGAGTGCAAAACAACAAGCATCATCCATGCGATATCACTGCTAGTCTATGGCGCTCATGCGCTTCTAGCTCCAAAAACTTCACTAGCAACCTTCCCAATTGCTCTATCGCCCTTGAGAGCACCTCCGTCCTCCTCATACATAGATTGGACCAAAAGTCAATCCAATGACAGATAGTATGAATTCGAGATAGGTTAATGGACCATTTTTATGGAAACATGCGTATTGCAAACTTCAAATGCCCCACAAAATAGTGCTACCCCACTATCACCAATTTCTTGGTTTTCCTAGCAAAGCGCCTAACAAGCAGAGCAGTAGAGGCGTGTCTGCTTGGAGGGCTAGGCGAGCCAAGCGTACAACTCATGAGCGTGGTTTTGTTGTTCTCTGACGTATCTGGATGCGACAATGGGTTGAGAAAATGGGTGGAAATGGGTTGATACCCATACGAGGAAGTGGTTTGGGTTGGGTTGGGTGGAAATGCCATGTGGGTTGGGTTGGGTTCTAGCAGTTTTAAGGGGTTAGATTGGGTTAGAAATTCTATGAAGTCATTGTGGATTAGGGTTGGGTTTATCCCTATTACAAGGTCTACATATGATTGCCAAGGCGAAAAAAACGCAGATCTCGGCAAGTAGGCATTGGCATTACCATCACGCCATGACCCTCCCGCATGCGCCGCCTGAGTAGTACAAGCCGATGAGAGCACAACACAAACTCCATCATCAAGATCCAACAAGAAGCTACTCCTACCAAGCAAACTCCTCTTAATTTTTCCTCTTGTCTTCTGATGACCAGACAAACTATCCAGCTGCTGTTTGTACTCTGCATTGTTGAATTAGCAAATAGATGCGAAGTCGACTTTCGCAAAGGGCATAAATGAATTTTTTTTGGAGGGGGGGGGGGGTGGTTTGTGCAAAGCAGAAGTGCATAACAGAAATAGAGGATAGGATACCATGGTTTACCACTCCCATGTGCAGTCTGCTGACATGGGATGCATATCCAAAATCGACCAGTCGCAACATTGGATTATTAACAGTGTTAGATGTATATCTTTAGCTGTGTATTTTCCCATTGTATAAGGTGTTACCTGTATATATGACACACATGTACTTGTATATATATTGGCTCATTGGCCTCATGGTGAATACAAGTGCTATTCATAACATGGTATCAGAGCCACGCTAGGGTTAGGGTTTTCTTACGTGACTGCCGTCGACCTTCTCTACCATCGGTTGTCGTTGCCCCTCGTCGCGGTGGTCCTGCCTTTCGATGCGCCTCTCGCCCTTGCTTCTCTGTATTGTGTTTTCCTGCGCGCGCCCGGCACGTGTATTGCATCGCCTTCTCGAGCACCATCTTCTCCGAGCGTCACCTTGATTTGGTCCTCATCGCGCCGCCTAAGCTTGAGCTGCTGGATCTTCATCACACCACCCGAGCTCAGCTGCTGGCGACTCCTTTGCCTGTGCTCGAGCCTGATCAACGTAACATCTGATTTTGAGAATCGGGATGTTAATATTTAATTGGCGATCTAATAAATATTTGGTGTGATTTAAATTTTTCCACATTGGCGTAAAGATTGCTTTTAAAATCAATTCGAATTAATTAAAATGTTGCATTTAAAGTTAAATCGAGTTGTTTAAGTAATTACATAATAATAATAATAATAATAATAATAATAATAAAACAAACAATATTAAATCAAATTATCGAGAAGACGCATTTAAAAATTAAATTGTATTGTTTCTTGTTTTTAGCATGCGTTTCAAAAATCTTGATCGTGCGTTAGTCGCATCTCTTTTAGTCCGATGAGCCATGGGCGAGGCGCTGTGAGTCTATTCTTTTCCCAACTTCTCTCCTCGTAATTACCACCAAACATCAAGAATCCAATAGCATGTTATCTGTCGCGTTTGTTGTCTGCATGACGTTTCATTTTAGCGGTTAGTTTGCGCATGCGAGGTCGTTTGGACGAGTTTGAGAAACGGAGAAAGAAATGTACTGCTAATTGTTTCTAGTGTCATTTTTTTCCCTGTTCAATCCAGTACCATTCTCCACCCCATTTCTTTAATCCCAGGCACACCTCCACCATGCAAAGCCTCTTCACTGCCTTTCATTTTTCTATGCCTAGGTAAACTATTCACCTCACACACTATTCAACATGCAAAGCTCTACTCTGCCACCTTTTTTCCAACCATTTTTTTCTCGGCCAGACCCATTGCCTGTCCCATTTCTTTTCTTTCTCTCATCCCCAAACAAAACCACATGCATGCCATATGCTCAGTCGAGAGCCTAAAACACACACAACCTCTCACTACCATTTCTTTATTCCCCCACTATCCCAGCCGAACCAATCCATTTTCCCTCTGCCATTTCTTTTCCCAACAAAGCACATCCACGCCATCTTCTTCCTCCATCAGAGCTTGCTCTTTCTTCTCTAAACTTTAGCACTAGTTCATCCAGGTAGCGGCGCGAGTGCTGTGGTGCATGAGCACCCCAAAAAAAATTGCAATTTTTTTTTAATTAGATATATGTATGAGTAATTTTTTAACTAGGTATATGTATGAACAAAAATAGAATTATTTTGCATATTATTAGTATGTATTCAACAATCTGTAAAGCCCTCATACAGCTTGGAAAAGACCCCTCACAGAAGAATGATTGACCAAAAATACATGTTATGGTGGGAGTCTTTGAGTCATTTGACTTTGTTTTCAATGCACATTTGATACTTGTCATACTTGGATGCATAGATAAGTTGTCTCGAGTCTTTGTAAAGAGGGACCAAAATATTATTAATGCTATGACAATTGTTAATTTGGCTAAGGATAGAATACAACAAATGATGTATGATGGGTGGAAAGAATTTTTCAAGAAAAGATAACATCATTTTGCATCAAATATGACATCAAAGTTCCTAAGCCGGATGGTAGATATATACCTTATGGAAGATCATCATGTTTTACCCAAAACAAACAAATGGTGATCATTTTAGAAAGAAGTGTATCTTAGTATCATCGATAATGTTCTCCAAGAGCTTGACAATCGGTTTGACAAGGTTAATATGGAGTTGCTTGTTTGTATGTCCGCTTTAAATCCTCTGAATTCATTTGTTTCTTATGATTGTCTTACCAACTTTTATCCTAATGATTTTTCAAGCACGAATTTAATAAGAGTTTTTTCCAACTTGATAACTTCATTGATGATATCTGACGATGATAGATTTAAGAGCCTAAAGAATTTCGGTGAGCTTTCTACTAAATTTGTTGAAACAAGAAAGCATGACATTTACAAGTTGATGTGCTTGCTTCTCAAATTGGTATTGCTTCTACGGTGTAGCGGTGGCGTTGAAAGAGTATTTTCGACGATGAATCTTGTGAAGAACAAGTTGAGAAATAATATGAACGATCAAGTATTGAATGATTGTTTAGTCACCTTTATAGAGCGAGATATCTTCTCGAAGATTAATGATGATAATATAATCAAGTGTTTTCAAGGAATGACATCGCGTCGTGTGGTATTGTAATTTTAATTAGCTATTTAGGACTATTTTATTCATGTAAGATTTTATTTGAACTATTTGTATTGCATTATTAACTAATTTTGAACTCTTTTGTGTAATTGTATTAGGCTTGTGAAATTACATATGTGTCATATAAGATTTTTTTTTTTAGCCTTAAGTGTGCACCCCCAGTGCTAAATTTCTGGCTCCGCCACTGAGTTCATCATCCCACCTTCTCTCCTTCCAAACCCCACCAAGAACAAAAAATTCCACAATGCATGTTATGCCAGCATCTTCCCCACCACTCAAGCATTTCATTCATCCAAAAAGTTTGCACATGCATGAACTTTTGAGCAAGTTTGAAGGAGTAGCAGTGCCTTTGGGCTGGGGGAATAGCATCGATAGAAGAAGCACAAGCATGCAACATGCATGCAGCCGAGCAGCTGCAGCAGCGGGAGCACGCCAGTGGCTATGACGATGATAAATAGCAAGAGCTAATCTAGGAGAGCTAAACCAGGAAGGAGCTAATCTGGGAGAGCTATACAGGGAAAGGATAGAGAGAAGATCACGCAGGTAATCAGTATGTGATCGTTATCCTTCAACGACGGCGACCCTACTCCCTGCGTGCACCTTGTACTCCTCACGCAAAGGTTAGCTGCCCGTGCAAAATTTCCAGTTCTCTGGCTCGGCCTCCCGTTCAATTAGCCCCCACTTTTCTAGATCTGAGCCAACCCCCAATATGGATTTGTATTCGTATCCATCCGTTTCCATCCCTAGATAGAATAGTCACAACCACGATGGCGGCCGCCACTGGCTATGACGATGGCCCGACAGATGAGCAGCTGTGCGCGTACCAAGACCTACCGGATTACGGGATGGCAATGGCGGAGGTTTTCGCCGTCCGCGTTCCCGCTGCCGCCGGAGGAAGTAAGCCGTCACCCTGCGGCAAGATCTTCTTCGGCGGCGGCCATAACTTCATGGACTTCATCTACAGCGGGCCGGCGAGGCGAGACCACCTTCCCGCAACCTTGTGACAGCCAGTGCGATTTGCTTATTACCCACTCCACGACTCCATTTCAACTCTGAATTTTAACTTGGCTGTTCCAGTAAATGTCTCGAATTGTAAACAAGCTATTTGGACTATAGCTGGGTGGTTAACATAAGCGAGTAGTCTTTATCGCTTAGTAAATGTAGTCTGCATCTATTGAGGCGTAGTGTTGATAAAACCAACAAAAAATGTGAACCGCTTTTGTTTATTCTATTACAACGGGTAACATCGTGCTAACCGGTCCATCAAAGTCATCTCGGCATACGGACTGTCATCTTCAACCTTGATCTCCATGATGGCAGCCAAGATCCTCTTACGCAAGAAGGCAAGGAGAACAATGGGAGATATTTTTGCGATACATTACTACTTCTCCAACTACGACAGGCCCATATTAGAGGCGATCAATCACGGTTATGGTCCTGCGAGATGTGATCGCGCGTTACGAGCAGCGGAGTTCAAGGCAAGGTCACCGTGAAGCTTGCTCGTTGGGATGGTGAAGATCCTACGGCATTTTGGGAGAATTGTCGCTCGCGACAAGCTGTTCGGCGTTGGCTGCGTGCTCTTCTACAATGAACATGACAAGAACATACGTGCGGGATCGGAAGAAGCGATTCGTTGGCGGATATGCGCTTGCGGTGCCGTTGCATGTGCCGCGACAATTGAGTGGACTGCATTGTTACTCGGTGATGAGATTATTAGAGGTTCTCTTGGTTTAACCACACTCAACGGTCAACAAGTGAATCGTCTTGTCGGCATGAGTGGTGCGAGATCAGTGACAATCTCATGGTCAGATTCCCCTTGGTAGTGCTCATTATTCATCAGTGGCACAGTCTCTCGATTCTCGATGGCGTGAGATAAAAAAAACTAATAAAAAGTACTTTGTATGTGAAACCAGAAAAATACTTATGCATAAGCTGAGGCTGAACTTCGGAAGCAAGCCGAGAATAGTCAGTGAATGATTATTATTTTTGAACGTGGTTTTGTTGTTCTACAACGGATCTAGATGCAGCAATGGGTTTAGAAAATGGGTGGAAATGAGTTGATACCCATACGAGGGAAGTGGTTTGGGTTGGGTTGGATGGAAATGCCATGTGGTTTGGGTTGGGTTGGGTTATAACGGATTTTAAGTGGGTTAGATTGGGTTGGAAATTCTATGAAGTCACTGTGGGTTAGGGTTGGGTTTATCCCTATTACCAGGTCTACATATGATCGTCAAGGCGAAAAAAGTATACAGATCATCCTAAAAATGTCGATATGTTGGTCTACCTCCGAATATTTACCTTTTTTTGGTGTTAAGTCCATATTACACCCCTGAACTTTGGCGAGAGTCCAAAAAACACCATAAACTACAAAACTGTTCAGTTTACACCCTCGAACTGCCAATACCAGATCAAGTTACACCCTCGAGTGAAACCACCCAGTTTATCGCCTACGTGGCATCACTGATTAACTAGTCAGACAAATCAGAGAGAGAGAGAGAGAGTGTGCGTGTCTTCCTCATTCTTCTTCTTCTCTCCCCGTTGCTTGCTCCCTCGTCCTCTGTGAGGACCCCCGAGACCGGATCCGTATCAAGCTAAGTGATTACGCCGTAAATGCAACACTTAACGTGAGACGAACACGATTCCGAGTGACCCGGATATGTGTCACATGCTAGCTCCCAAGGATCAGTGACTAACATGCACATATCCTAGTACACAACATTGCAATCACATCCATACACAATGTACAAGAATAAAAGAATCAATTACAACATCATTTAAATAGAATCTTAGAGTACAAGGTTGCATAAGAGGGTCGATCGGCCAAATCTAATTAACACAAATAAATTGCAGCGGAAGATAAACTTAAAATAAAAAGGGAATAACCGAGTTGGTATGCCCACAATCCCACAAGCAACCAACTGGAGTTAAAGTCGTTGCACCCATCGTTCTCACCTGAACAAATAGACACTGTTAGAGTACAAAGTTGTACTCGCGAGACTTTCAAAAGAAATAAAGATGCATGTAAGTATCAAAGGAAGGCTACTACACTAGTCAGTTTTCAGCGTAAAGCAAGTTTTACACATGGATAAAAGATTCTAACTTGCCATTTGTAAAACATTTAGAAAACATTTTATGATAGTAAGTAATGATCAACAATGGTATAATCTCCAAGTATAATCGACACACGAACATCCCATTCGTGGCCCAATTCATTCCTCAACAAAATTAACGCTCGAACTACGCGTCCATGAAATAATTTCAGATTTGAACAAACTAACATAAAGACATAACATTCCCAACCATAACCCAAACTTAATTTTCCAAAAGACTAACTGTGCCTGCTTTCCCACAAGTGTTGTCCATAACCTAGGACGAGGCTATTCGAATAGATTTAGTTACTCTGCGAGTTATGCGACTTTACCCACACGATATGAATACCTTATCATGCCATGCACTCTTCCGAAGGAGTGTGACTAAGATATCATAACGAGACCGTTACAATGTCATGTCCTAACTATCAAACCACCCGAGGAGCAGAACCCGGTGGCAGACTGTCGGTCGCCTAGAACCACAGGTGAACCCCGTTGTGTAAGTAAGTCCCCAACAAACAAGAGACCCTTAAGAGCAAGTAAGGTCAAAAATTTAACATGCCCCCACGAGATTGACAAAAGAACAATTAAATACATAACAAAAAAAATTGTCAATCCCATTGTGTTTTGATAGCTAACACACAACAAATTATTAAGCCAAACCTTCGCCATTATCCCGGCGTGTGGTTGCACGTAAGACTTGGTTCATCACACCACAAACCGGTCCTTAAACACTCAGACGGGGCTACACAATTCCGTACCGACAAACAACAATAGTAATTCATCATCAACCTACACCCATCCAAGTTAAGAACATAAAACACATGCCCAACATGTCCACAAACCCCGAATCACGAAGATCTGGATACAACCCTCAAATCCAACATAATCAAATCCATAAAATCCTCAAAGTTCGTTAAGATTCAATTCGATCCATCGGCCGATGGACTAGCTCCATCAACCGCTTTCGGCTATAACTACTAGCATGGCTAAGCATCGTTCTACAAACTAGCAAACAAACCTATATAACATATAACCTTAGTCATTCAAGGATAAAGGGGTAATCAACATTCAAAGGAGGGCTAATGCAGCAATTAGGAGATTAACTACTTCTACCCATAAACATACATATCAAAATAGTATGCAATTGCGCTAATAAAACTCACACAAAGCATTTAAAAACCACTGGGAGCAATATGATCAAGAGGAGGGTGCTCGCACTTTTGCTGAATCACAGGTTCAATATCAGGTTATACTCATAATAATCTCACGAATATATCATTATCGTCGAAACCTAGTAAAAAGGCGATAATGCAATAAATATCAAATAAAGCCCAAAATTCAACATGCTCAAAAATGTATAAAAATTATACAGTAGGTAGGTGATGATTTTAGATTTATTTAGGTGAAAGAATCATTCCATTTTGATTTAGTATGTGAAGGTTATGGTGGTTTGAATCTCAGCTTTTAACACGCCTTCATTCATGTAACTTAATTATGAGATAAAAATTTGTAGAGCAGTGGTGAGTACATGGATTACATGGATAAATAGGCAATATTATTACAATTTCAAAACAGTTGAGTTTGCTTCAATTGGAGTTTTCATGATTTTGTTATTGATTTCTAAAGTTATCAGCATTTTTCAATGTAAAAATAATTCATTTTGGGACAAAGATCCACAAAATATATCTTCTGTGCTAGAGGTAAGACTGAAACCATTTTTAGAAATAAGTTTACTAAAAATTAAAATTATCAAAAGTGGTTTCACTGTTTTTGGAGTTACAATAAAATAGTTATGCATTTTTTGAAGTTAAAAGCCTTTTTCTAATGTAGAAATAATAGTGTTAATGGGTCATTTTCCAAAATAATACTCTCTGCTGCAGAGACAAGGTTGAAACAAATTTTAATATAAAGTTCATTAAATAAGAAAATTATCAGAAGTGGTTTCATTTAATTTGGAGTTGATTTGAATTAGATATGGATTTTTAAAGTTACAACAATTTTCAGGGTACAAATAATTGTATTCCGAAATTTCTTAAGTATTAAATACCTTTTCTACCGTGAGCTAACCTAGCCTCAGTCACTGACAAGCGGGACCGGGGTCAAAGGTTTGACCCGGTCAACAAGGGCTCGGTCTTGGTTGAAACCAGACTGAAGGCGTATTCTACTGAATACGTCTTCTAATTCTGAAAACGTAATTCTATTCAAAGTACACTAACAATGCGTTAATCCTTAGCAAATACGTAACAACAAAATACGCATCCACTTAACCGGCTAAACGGGCCCACATGTCAAAGAGATATGAACCTTTTTAACCAACCATTATGCAAACTAAACATCAATTAGATTAAACTAAAAGCGTCACTGTTTTCGGTCGGTAATCCGACAACAGAGTGGCAAAAACGGGAGCGTTGCCGCGCTTACCGGCGACGAGGGGAGACCGGAGAGTGCAAGGGTTGAGGCAAAACGGGAAGAGAATAGGGAGGGCTACCTTCCGGTGGTGTCGTCGCCGGTAGAGGGGCACGGTGGCGCGCCGGCGACGGAGTTGAGCGGAGGAGTGTGCGGTTGCTGAGGGCGCTCAAAGTGGAGGCCTCTCCAGAGAAAACCGACACCAAAATAGGCTCCTGGGACCTTCTCGAAGCTTACAGAGGTGGAGTTGGTGGCGGAGGAGCACTAGAGCTCCTTGCCGTCGTTAATGGCGGCGGTGGCGCTCGGGTTCACGAGGGGAGACCAACCTGCGCCAAGAGACCAATAAAGAAAGTTGGGAGAGGTCCAGGGGGTAGTGAAGAAGGTGTAAACGTGAGCAAAAGAAGAATGGCTCACCAAATCAACAAAAGATCGTGATTAGGGTCTTCGGCCGACAAAAGCGGGAAATCCAAAATTTCAACGACCCTGCAAAGAGATGACCAAATTAATGGAGGGGTTCCCTTAATCATGCTCACGAGGCTCGAGATGCAGCAAGAACAAAGGAAAAGCTCACCGAGATGAGGTGAAGAGCTCGCCTCCTTTCCTCGGCCACACTTTGGAAAGTGGGAAAAAGAGAAAGTCGAGCCGGTTTGTGCGCGAGCCGCGGAGGAAGAGGCGGCGTTAGAGGCGGTGCTCAAGGCCCTCTCCTCGCGAGGCGCGTGCGTCACGGAGTGACGGGCGAGCGAGGAGCTCAGCGGCGCGTGGCGTCCGAGCTCGCTCACGGGGGCTTTGCGGTCTGAGGGAGGAAGATGGGGGCCAGCCGGTGGGCGGCGCGTCGGTGTTCTGCGGTAAGTGGGCCTTGGCCGAGCTGGTTGGTGGACCACTTCCGTTGGTCCGATCGGAAAGGTTCGGACAAGTGCGTTTGGACCGCTAGATGAAAATCGGACGGTTGCGAGGTGATGCGGTGCGGTTAGTTGGTTCGGCTGAGTCAGCTTGCCCGGGTCGGACTCGAGTCAAAAGGGTTGGGTCGAGTCGGTGCAACAGTCGAGCCTGAGTTTTGAAATCAGTTTGACCAAATAACAAAAGGTTTTGACCGAGGCTCTAAAAATAGAAATAAAATTCTAAAAATTATGAAACTTTTTAGAGGGGTTCCAGAGATTATCTAGTACGCAAATAAAATATTAAAACTTACTGCTCATGAAATAAATTGTAAATTTTAAATTCAAACCTAAATTGTGTTCTTGAATTGCGTTCGAATTTTCTGAGGGTTGAATCTAGTCCCAAAAATTTTGGAAAAATTATATTTATTCACGATAATTATTATAGTATTTGAATAAATTATTTCCAGATGATGATCAAATACTTTTGTTTCTGTTTTTATTTAGGGTTTATATTCGAAGTGTATGTTTAATCTTTGGTTTGATAATTTCCAAGTGCAAAATGTTATGTAAATATTTCAAAAACACTATGCATGTTAATGAGATGCAGACTAATTACCATAATTAATTTGGGGATGTTACAAACCTCCCCCCCTTACAAAAGATCTCGACCCCGAGATCGATAGGGTGGAAGTTGGATAGGAAGGTTCTAAAAGAAAACATAACATCCGTTGTCTTTATTTCCTTCAAAGATAGTGCTAAGATATCTTTCAAAGGTAGAACTAAGATATCCTAACAAGGTTACAAGGAATTTCTATTACATTTTCCTTCCCATTGCTTTGTTTAACCTTTCCTTACTAGAATTGAAATACACTTCATACAGAAGGAAAAAGATCGGATACTCTTCTGCATCCGGTCTTCACGCTCCCATGTTGCTTCATCTTCAGGTATGGTTACTCCATTGAACCTTGATGAACTTGATATTGCGGTTCCTTGTCTTGCGCTCCATTTCTTCAAGAATGCGAATCGGTGCTCCGATAAGAAAGATCGGGTTGCAAGTCGAGGTCTTCTAAATTGGTCGCAGGTAGGGACTCAAAGACACTTCTTGATTGAGAAATATGGAATACATTGTGCACATCGAAAGTGATGGTGGTAGCTCAAGCGATAAGTTCTGATCCTCGCCGCTAAATTCGGAAAGGACCGATATAGCGAGGTGCCAACTTGCCTTTGACTTGAAAGCGTTGCATTCCTTTCATTGGGGAGATTTTAAGGTAAACATGCTCATCCACCTCAAAGCTCAAATCACGGCGGCGGCGGTCGGCATAAGACTTTGATGAGATTGAGCGTCAGTAGTCTCTCGGATCATACGAACTTGCTCTTGGCTTCATTTATCAAGTCGGTCAAAAAATTGTCTCTCCCGGACTCGGACCAGTTGAGAGGTGTCCTACACCTTCTCCCATAAAGCACTTCAAAAGGTGACATTTGGAGGCTTGCTTGATAACTATTGTTATAAGAGAATTCATAAGCGACAAGCATTTATCCCATTTCTTGCCATAGGACAGCACACATGCCCTCAACATATCCTCCAAAATTTGATTCACCCTTTCGGTTTGACCTCCCGTTTGTGGGTGGTAGCGATGCTAAAGGATAGTTGAGTTCCCATTGCTTCATGGAGGCAATTCCGAAATCTGAGGTGAATTGAGTACCTCGATTTGAAACAATTATCTTGGCACACCATGGAGGCATACAATTCTAGAGATGTACAACTCCGCCAATTGATTTCCGAATAAGTGGTCTTGCGAGGAAAACACTACTACACGGCCTCATCACGAGCGGTTGGAGCAGTCATCACGGATGGTTCCGAAGCGTCTGCGTATTTATCGTCGTGATAAGCGGCGGTTATCACGAGCGGTTAAAAATCCGTCGTGATAAGTCACAACACGACGGTTCTAATTATATAACCATCACATGCTATCTAATTATCGAGCGGCTCTATTCAAGAACCGTGCGTGATATGCACATATCGAGAGCAGTTCTATTTACGACCGTCATGATATGCATATATCTAAACGGTTCTAATTATATAACCGTATGTGATATGCACATATCCCGACGTTAGTAAATAGAACAAATCGTATAATATCGAGCAACGATGCGTGATATGACGGTTCGTAAATAGAACCGTCAGGATATTCTTTATATCACGGATGGTTCTATTCTGGCAAATCAAGATATGCATACCACGAGCGGTTATATAATTAGAACAAATGCGGGATATGTGCATATCATGAGCGGTTTGATTGTTAAACCGTCTGTAATAGTTATTTCAGCTAACTATTTTTAAAATTTTCGCTAGCCTCGAATTGCTAGCCATGCCCTCTGAAAATAAGCGGCGGAAAATAGATACATCACGAGATAAATCAATCGTTGACAACCCAAAGTGATCATTGTCAATTACAAACAAACATATATCAAATATTGTCGCTAGTGTACCATTGAATTACAACTATTCAAAGTGAAAATTACAACTATATCAAATATATATTAATTGTTTCAAGGTCGTTCAATAGTGAAACTCTCCGTTGCATAATGATATCCGTCATGATGAAGGTGCGAGCCTCCTCGAACATCAGAGATCTCTTTACGAGCAGTGAATCTAAATCTATATTCAAAACCTACAAACAAGAGTAAAGTGTTACACATATATATTTAAATTTATAATTATCAATTATTGCGAGATTGACCAACCTCGGGATCCGGCAACCTAGCACTCATGAGAATCTGCATATGATGGCAAACGTAAAATACACATTCTTCTGCTTTTTGCTGGCGGCACTAAAAAAATAGAATTACATATATAGGTATAGTCAGTTCGAGACGCATTATTACGAAGTATGATATAGGATTATTGTGTTGTAGCACGTACCGGAAATTGCGTCCTGTGACTAAGTGTGGCGTTCGTTCCCTTGTATAGCCCTCCCTCGGCAACATAGGAGATGAACGACCTACATGTTTCCAAAACGTTAACCTCGGCCATTTCAAACGAAGGAATACTACAATAGAGTTATGTATGGAGGAAATGAGCACACACTGTCAGTACTTTTTGCACAAGGGTGAAGTCGTGGCCTTTTCATTAGGAATCAAGGTATAGTACACGATTCCTCTTTGGTATAATGACTAAAAGGATCGATGGTGCCTACTCATGTATGTCGCTATAGTCATTAAACCTAAGTTCATACTACATATAAAGTACAAATGAAATTTGTATAGCAAGTAGTGAAGCACTTACTTACGGTTGTAGGGCACCATTATGTAGTCCCGTAGTTTTGCGCAAGCAATCACGCGCGTTATGTATTTCTCGGCGTAGGATAAATGCGCCAAGATGGTTTGCTCGAGACCACGTGTGGGTCGAGAAACCACCAGTTCTTTCAATCGCGGGCGGTTTTAATCATGTATCTATACATAAGCAATGAGTTGTTATATTAATCGGTATTATGTGAATGTAGAACTTGATTGTACACACTTACGATGTCGGCATCGTAGAAGTGAGGCATCGAGGGCTTTGAGGTTGAATAGGTCGAATAAGTCGTGAAGCCCACGATGAAGAGAGCGGCTCGTGGAGGAAATACTCCTCGTGTATCGGCGGTGATTCCATCGGCGCACCCTTTCTCTTTGGTCTTACGCAAGTACCGCTATGCAAACTCGACAACCTAATCCAGCGTAGGCTATCGTGCTGTCGCCAACGGACTTAGAAAGAGTATTTCTTAGGGTTAGGAGGCGGAGCGCCTTAATGTTCTTCGATTCGATTTGTCTGAACGACTTGCCGCTCACGCGTCTTCATCTTGTCGAACGACTCGGGAACCGTCTGGCGGCCGCTTTTTGTTCGTTCGTGTCTTCTCCACGGAACCGATGAGGCGGGCTTTGAGCGAAGGTTGAGGTGCGATCATGGAGGTCGATTGGAGAGACATGGTCGTGTCGAGATGGTTTGGGTAGAGTCATCAAAAGTTGAGGCAACCTTCTTTGGGTCGGGCGATGTCCTTCTTGGGTCTGTTGGAGGCATGGTCGTGTGGAGATGGTTGGGGTGGAGTCATCAAAGGTTGAGCGACTGCTGCGAGTCGAGCGATGTCCTTCTTTGGCCATGAATAAAGCTGTTGAGGCATCCCCTAGTGTTATGATTTCGTCGTTGAGGCGAATCTCAGTGAGGCGGCCTAAAATTGTCATGTACCATGTCCACTAGACCACGGCGTAACCTGCGCCACTGGGCACCGTCTTTGCACTATCCCTTCATTGCATGGATACACCACCCCGCCCGACCTCAATAGACATCCCAACCATCCTCACTTGGGTATGCGGTCGCGTCGGCTCCTACAAAGCGATACACAATTAGCTAAGGCGTCCTATAGGTCTATCTTTGGAGCATTCTAGAGATATGTACATTACCTTGATGTCGTCGATAGGTAATTGGACATCATCATGTTCACAATTTTGCGTGGGCGCGCGCTACTCCGATGTTGAGGAGGATCGCCTACCAAAACAACGAGGCGGCTGCGGCGGTTGTTGAGGAGTAGTAGTTGATTCACTTGGTCACGCAATCTTGCTATCTTTTCTTCAAATTTTGCGATGCACCCATTCTCTTCCTTCAAATTTTGAAGTAAGCACATGTTCCAACAACATGTCGTACTCGGCCTTGGATCTCTTCTTGCTCCTATCGTGCGGTAGTCGTGCAGGAATCCATCCCTCCAAGATCGTTAACCCCTTTTCCTCGCGTGCGACCAGGTGCTCCTTGTTTCCCGGGGCGTAGATAGTATATCCTTCTCACATGCCTTGGAAGGAGCCTTGAACATGCGGAACTCAATTCTTCTGCAAGAGGTCATCATGTTATTATATACATTATGAAGTTATAGACTTATTAACAACTAGGTACTTGAAGACATTTACCAAATGGTTGGCCACATCGATCTGCGGGTTTGTGAAAGATTTCGCGAAAATGGCGATGCCCTCGCACTTAACCGGGAGAGTGCGCGCTGATGCAGTGATCTCGACAAATGGCCTTGTTTCGTTCGCGTCCTCCACGCCCATTCGCGGTTTTACGTGTACCAGCGGTGCCGAGTTTGTGGGGGTGAGTGTTAAGTGTCTGGAGAGCCTTGTGCGTCGCACTTTCCTCAAGAAATTCGGGCATCGTCTTCATTTGCACAAAGGCGTCCCATATATCCGCGACAAGAATTTATCGCGTGAAGGCGTTAGACCGTGTTCACGTACTTTGTGACAAGCACGCTCTTGAAGGTCCTCCACTGTGAGGACCCTAATTTATTTGGCTTGTAATGCTTAACCAACCGCCTGGTCCTAGCATCACAAATCAAATAAAGCGAGCCTCGAATATGTATACTTCCGAGCAGCGATATACACCTCACCACAAAATTATGCATCAACTCCATTCCAACATAGAGTCCAAACATCACACTAAGCGAATGTGATGGTAAAGTTATTACGGACAATGGCCGACCGGCCAAAAAGGTACACAAATAACGAGAAGATAGGCAGTGGAAGCAAAAGTGCCATAAGATGGCTATAAACAAAGCCAATCGGTGTGCCTTCCACCCACAAGGCATCTGCCGGACCGCCAAGCCTAGTAAATGCGTACAAGCGCGAGAACTCACGAAGTGAGGCCCTTGGGGCTCACCTTCTTCCTCTGCAACAAAACATTAAGCAAAGCCAATGAGTACAAAGATTGTCTTTGTACTCGCAAAAACAACGTGTGAACTAGCGGACTGTTCTTATGCTACATGCGGGCTTATTTGGTGGAGGTCATATGTTTCATTTGCATAAAGCCAACTTTATTTGCAATAATGTAATGAGTTTAAAGGCAAGTTTGCAATTCATTTCTTGTTGAAATAAGCTGAAATAAAGATAGATACAAGTAACCACCTAGAAGTGACTATCCCAATAGTCACCCCAACATATACGAATCCCAGTTCGTACCACCTGCAAGTTTTAATTTGAAAGGTTGTAGTCTAACTCTTGAAAAGCTTACCCAAGCGTGTCCATCACCTAGGGCGAGGCTATTCGAATAGTTTTTAACCTGCGGGGGTGTACCACTGTACCCACACTTGGACCGCCTTTAAGCCAAAGCACACTTAGAAGTATCTACACTGGGTGAGTCCTCTGAGACTTTTCCAATATTGTGTATTAACTACGAGCGCTCGTATGGATAGAAATCCATACGCTTACATGGTAAAGCCGAAAGACAACTACCCACTCGGGATAAAGCTTTTGGACAACTACCATGCTCCCAACACCATCCCTCCTGCGACCTCCTGCGACCGGGCCAATACACGCCAAAGTACTAGGTCAAGAGGTCCCATATACTCTAGTGTGGTTATGCACACGAAATGCTGGATAAAAATTCACTCACAAGATGTTCGGTCCTTAATTGACCGGGCACCTTTCGATCACACCCAGAGATCACACCAATCTTACCATTGTGCAGCGTCTAAATCGTTTTGTTTTCAGTTTAGTTTTGCAATAAACATAGCACAAGATGGATCATAAGAACAATAATAATTTTATGTGATCAAAATCATCGACTAAGTCGATGATCGCCTAAATCTCAGGAAACTAAGCATGGCTAAGCAGCGAACTCGTAATCTACTAAGTGATAAGAATTCATCCAACAAACTCTAATCACGACAAATAACCTAGGTTCGGGTAGTAGAGATCATTATTTCACCTACGGGATATGCGAATCTGGATTTAACTAATCAATTTAACACAAATTAAGCAATGCATACATACAAGCTGAAACAAAATATTAGATTTTAAAATCTTGGGATAAACATGATCAAACGCTTGCACATTTGCTGGCTGCTCAATAGGCTCAACTTGTTGCGGAGGATCACTCGATAGAACGAGCAATGCGCAATCTAACGATCGAGCGAAACAACGAATAAGAACAAACAACAGACAAAACTCAAACATTCAAGACTATCTAAAGAGCACAAAATTCATACAATGACTAGAGCATGGTTTAACACAAACTTTAGAAACAGAGAACAATTCATTTTGATTTGTTATGAATTTTCTAGGAATTTTCTAAGCTAACAATACACATTAAAGCACTAGTTAATTACTTAACAAATTTTCATAAACAGGAACAGTATCTAAAACCTATCCTGATAATTAGTATACTAAAAATGAAAATTTACAAAATTGGATTCATTAGTTTGGACAATTATTGAGAAAGATATGAATTTTCTAATTTGGATAATACATAATACACCATTTAATCAATCAACGATTTATGCTATGAGAGACAAAGTTGAATCTAATTTTAGTAAATAATACAATTAAGATGAAAATTAACAACAACGGTTTCATGCGATTTGGAGAAAAATTGAATTAGTTATGCATTTTCTAAGCTTAATTGAATTAACAACACCACGAAAAACCAATTCGAATTTCTAAAGCGATTAAATCTTTTTCTACCGAAGCCAGCGCACTAGCCACAACAGTTGATGGGCCCGCGACGGCCCGACCAGACGGCCGACCCGCATAAGGTGGCGTCGAAGCGTATCAAAGAATACGTCTTGGCTTACCTAACGCAAACCTCAAACACATGCCAAGAGAAAATCGCCTCCGCGGAGAAAATGCAACAACGGAGTTTACACAACCAATAGCGGCGGCATGGGCCCACATGGCGGCGACTGAGAGGAAATATAACGGTTGGATTAGAGATTACTAAACACGATTAACCGAGAGGACCCACATGGCGAGACTAAAGCAGAACAAGATTAGCGCTAACGAAATGACACCGCGGCTCACGCCGCGCGCTGCGACGGGCGGCGCGGCGCGCGCGGTGGATCTCGAACGAGAAGGTTTCAAGGCGAGTGGGTGATACCTTGAGGTTCGCAAAGCTCTCGCGAACACTATGGCGGTGACGGAGCCTCGAGGATCTGCGGCGAAATGGCGCGAAGCGAGGCGGAGAAGAAGACACGGCTCGCGCGGAAGCGTCGGACTTCTAGAAGACTCCAAAGGTGTGCTTAAGCCGCCTCGACTCCGGGAACAATCGCCCACGATAACGCCGATGAAAAGGGCCGAGGCGGCGGAATTGCACGCGGCGGAAATCGAGCTTGAGAAGAATTGGTCACACGCCTCAACGATGCACAAAAAGCGAAACAAGCCCACCGTTAGACTCGGTGGAGGATTGCGATCACGAGGACCAAGTGCGAGGCTAGAGACTCACCAGATCGCAAACGAGCTCACGAGCCGAGATCATCGGAGGTGGAGACGACGGTCGCCCAAGTGATACACCGACACCGAGGGTCCGGTTGGGCAAAATGGACGGCGAGGTGAGAGGAACACAGCCGGGCCGCGGGCTCGAGAGAGGCGCTAACACGGCGCGCCTTGCTTCAACTCCGCGAGACAAAGAAACGCGGAGAAAGCACGAGGAAGCAAGGAGAAAAAGTGGTGCGCTCAGGGCTTTATGAAGTCGCGCGATGCCTCCCACCGACACGATGGCAAAAAGGTGGCAGCGACGAGGTACGTGGCGAGCATGCGCCGCGCGATCGAGGCCCGGTGAGACGCGGAGAAGACGAGGACGTTGTTGACAAGGAGGGCCCACTTGTCGACGACGGCGACGGTGCGTAGTCGGACCAAGTGTGGTTCAGCGATTTGGTCTAACTCGATCAAGAAGATGTCGACCGTTGGATCTAGGATGGACGGCGAGATCAATGTATGCATTCGGACAGTCGACGAGACAGCAATGAGGACCGTGGCGATCTTCATCGGACGGCCGATAGCTATCGGGCTCGCGGTGCAGCTAGGCGGTGCGACCGAGTCACTTAGGTGCGGTCGGACTCGAGCTCGAGTTGGTTCGAGCCCGATAAACAAGATGATTTCAGATTTGATTTCAAAAGGCTGAGCGGGTTAGGGAATTTTAGAGATATCTACCGAGCTCCAAAAATTCTGAAATTTTTATGGGAGCTTACTAGGACAGAGGAGAACCTTGTGTAATTTTTCCAGGAATTTTCATGCAATATATTTCCAATAAAATTCACAAGCTACTGTCCAGAGGTTTGACCAGATTTCTAAACTGGTTTGACTTGGCCATTTGAAATAGCAACCAAACTCTAAAAATTGTGAAATTTTTCAGAGAGGTAGCTAGGATTGTCAAGATGATCGGAAAAATATTTTCAGAGGATGATCACAAGTTTAAGGTCAAGGATTTGTTGGCAACAATTTCCATTCACAAGAATAAATTCTAAAAATGGAAATTGCTAGGGGAAAAATGTAGAAAACTTTCAAATGATTTCATGAGGCATCAAAAGTTTTTATTTCTCCTCATAATTTACATTTGAAATACAAAACCTAACTTAGGGCTGTTACATCCACGCCTTTCCGATCGAGAGCAATGCTCGCTGCTCCACGCGTGCAGTGTCTGCAACCGGTCGAAAGTGAACGATTTTAAAACTTCGTCCCACAGCTGGCTTCTCCGAACATCCGATACAGTGTCCCAGCTCAGTGTGGTGATGGGGACCTGTTCCCTTCCAAGTATCCCACACAAGGTCCGGAATCTCGCCGCTACTTTGGGGGGACTCACAGGGATCCCATTGGCATTGACCTCCGTGACGGTCATTAGGCCTGGAGGAATTTCGATGTTCCTCTGCCATCTCGCGTACGTACCACTTTCCTCGGAGATCCAGACGCATTCGGCGACGTCGATGACGCGCGAAGATGGTGCGGACGCCATGTCGCTTACTTGCTATCTATATATGCATCGCAATATGCGTAAGCTCTAATCGACCGATTCAAGCGATTTACTCAACTTAACCAAAATGATGAACAAACGATAATATATAAAGAAGGATTGATGGTAGTTTGTGCTCTCGTAAGGAGAGTTGCAAAGAACAAGTCTTTGCCATCTCAATCCTATTGTCTATACTCTTCATTAAATGAATATGATAGTATAAATTCAAACTATGAGCTCTAAATGAGATTTTTGCTTAATCACAAATGATCTCAATCATATGAAAATGATCTTAACTATCACATTCAATCTCAAGATAAGAGAAAAGTTCATCATAGAGCGAACTGAACAAAGCCCACCGATCAATTTCAGTTCACATTATCAAAGACTATCAAAGTCACATCACGCATTTGTTAGTCAATACAATAGAGCTCAAGAATGAACTAACATTATATCAAATTGACAAGTGGCATTCAACCGTCTGTGATAACTAGCATTCAACCGAAAGTAACAAATTAACAAGATATGAAATTGATGGAGAGCAAGTAATTTGTACAATAGAGCTCAAGAATCAACTAACTATCACATTCAATCTCAAGATAAGACAAAGTTCATCACAGAGCATGTCAACAAAGCCCATCGATCAATTTGCCATATCTTTAGTACTAGATTCAGTTCACATATTATCTTTAGGAATACTCACAGAGAGGATGCCGCACAACAACTCACGGTGCAAGGAGTAGGCCAGGCGGGAGGAGGACACGGCGGGAGGAGGCCACGCAGGGGAGGAGGCCGGCAGGGGAGGAGGATGGCGCGGGGAGGAGGCCAGGCCAGGGGAGGAGGCCGGCAGGAGGGGAGGAGGCCGACACGGGAGGAGGCCGTGCAAAGGGAGTAGGCCGACACGGGGAGGAGGCCGCGCGTTGAGGCGGAGGCAGCGCTGCCGATGAAGGCGGCGGCGGCAGTCTTACGGCCGGGAGGTGAACGGACGAGCCCTAGAGAGCCGAGAGCGCGCGAGAGCCTAAGGCGCGGGAGACGGCGACGAGTAAAGAGCAAAACCCTAGGTGCGCTTTTTATAAAGGATATCACGACGGCTCTATTAAAGCACCGTCAGGATATACTATCACGCATTTTCCATTAAATAACCGCTCGTGATATTGAGGATATCACTGACGGTTCTTTAATGGAACCGCTCGTGATAGTGAGATATCCTGACGGTTCTTTAATGAAACCGTCTGTGATAGTATATCACAGACGGTGCTTTAATAGAGCCGTCTGTGATATGGTAATATAACAAACGGTTATTTAATATATCCGTCTGTGATATCTTATCACAGACGGATCCATCATAGAGCCGCTCGTGCTATGGATATCATTCCCTTCATCTCCGCGCGAGTGTCTCTTCGCTCCCGCCCAGCTTTTACTACTTCTTTTATATAAATAGACAACCCTTATCAAAGGGATTTCTCACGAACCTCCTTGATCATCCCCTCTCTCCACAAATTCCAAATGGCTTCTCTCATCCCTACCGCATCGCCTACATTTTGGTTGTGTACTGCACCTCTTTGATCGCAACTCGCCCAAGCCGCGAACAAGGCGCCCGTCGCAATGCAATCCGCTGTAGACCCTCCCATCTACCGGAGACCATAACGGCGATCATCGGTCGATTGGAGCTCCTCCTCCAACGCACTGCAGGCGAGGTTCTCCAAAGATCCGCGAGTAAACCTCGCCGTGAGATTGTCCTATGGAACTCTTTGGTCCGCACCGAGGATGCAGCCTCAGATAGTCGAGGACGACTCGACATTGCAGAGAGCGGGTCCGCCTAGCCGAGACCGTGGAGACCAGGTTGATGGCCTCTGGGCTATATGGGACTTGATTACGAGTCCAACATCTACAAGAGGAAATTGAGCGTGCAAGGTCACGGTGGAGGCGTTTGAGAGACAAGCCGATCCCGCTCCCACCGGCCGACGAGAATGCGCATTTAAGATTTGAAGACTAAGATAGGATCGCCATCCTTTTTTATCGCCCGTGATGTAAAACGATAAGGCCGCCTATTGTCCGTGATGTAAATATGGTCTTTTTATCGCCCGTGATGATATGGTCTTTTTATCATCTATTTATTATCGGGCAATTCATTTTGTAAATTATTTGCGCATATACATGTTTCAGATGCTATCACGCATTTGAATGAAGAACCATCTGCGTGATAATATTCATCACAGACGCAGTTCTTCACTAACGCTCGCGGTTGAATTTGCAGACGGCTCCATGTGAAATCGCTCGTGATATCCTCCATATCACGCATTTACAATAAGGAGAACCGCTCGTGATATACTCACATCACGCACGGTTTGTTAATAGAACCGCTCGTGATGTGAGTATATCACGACGGTTCTCCTCCTATTAACCGCCCGTGATATGGAGGATATCACGCACGCCCACATGGAGCCGCTCAGACAGTTCAACACGACGCTTAGTGAGAGGAATCGTCAGGATATACTCATATCACGCACGGTTGGTAATAAGAACCGCTCGTGATATGCCACCCTATAAATATAAAGACCCGACAGCACTTCTCGCCTCTAGCGCCTCGATCTCTTCTTTGGAATAGAGGGGCTTGAGAAGCTTTGCAATCGTGTTGGCTGTAGGAGGCTTGTTTATTTTGTTTGCCTTGTTCTTGGTTGTGGGTTGCCCTAGCAACTTATGGCTATTTGGCTTGCATGCTTGCTTTGTAGGGCTTGGCTTTGGTGGTAGCTCTGGTTTGGGTGTTGTGAATGAGTGTTTTGTGTCTACTGTGGGTGTTTTCTGTGGGATAAGCTTATGGGGAGGTGCATTTCGATCGTGGCTCTTCTCTTACCTGCTCATTTAAGTCTCACATTGCACCGTGGCTCAAGGAGAAGGACAAGTGAGGAATCTCATGATATTAGGAATTTTCATCGTGAGCTCCGAGGGTAACGATCTTTAACTCTTTATATTTGCTCTAGGTTTATCTTTAATCAATTTAGTGTATTTGGTTAATAGGAGGAGTAACGATTTGCGCTTATTAATATAATTTAACACTACAAATTGTTACGTGTAGCGATGGACCAAATCGATGTACGACGCGAACCGTGAGTGAAGAGTACATTAATGGCGTGATTGCTTTTAAAAGAGCCGCGAGCGTGATATGCCGAATAAGGGATAGAATTTATGTACCGCCCATGCATTGATTATGGTAATCAAGATTTTTAACAACCCGCCGCAGATCGTAGGGCACTTGATTCAAGGGGTTTCAAAAAGGGTATACATGTTGGACTAGTCACGTGAAGAGCACATTATACGTAAAGTTAATAATGATGACATCGCCGAGGAAGTCAACGATATGCCGGATGTGGATCGTGTTTTTGATGACGATAGATCGCACGATGACAACTGGATCGATGCTACGCGATGCGTATGAAACTACAAGAGAGAGAGTTTTGTAAATTCGAGCGCTTAATGGAGGACTCGGGAAACCTTTGTTCCCCGGCCGCAAGCCGGAATACACAAGGTTGTCAACCGTGATTTGAACCGCTAAAATTAAAGCGAGCAATGGTTGGTCCGACAAGAGTTTCACGGCGTTGTTAGGTCTCCTAGCGGACATTCTTCTGAGGGAAACATGTTGCCCAAAGACCACCTACCAAGCCAAGAAGGTTCTTTGTCCATTGGGAATGGAAGTAGAAAGAATACATGCATGTCCGAACGATTGTATCCTGTATCGTAAAGAGTATGCGACTTGCATGTATGTCCCGTGTGCAAAGCATCCCGATACAAGCGTAAGAATATCGCTAAGGTGAAGCAAGGACCTCCTGCTAAGGTGTTGTGGTATCCGCCTGTGATCCCACGCTTGAAGCGCTTATTTGCCAACCGAAGGAGGCAAGATTGTTGCGCTGGCACTCTGAGGAGCGTAAGAAAGATGGAAAACTAAGACACCTTGCCGATTCTCGCCTGATGATGATACGCTATGGTTGGCAAAAGGGCCACAATTTACAATTGTCACATGGCAAGGATACGACATAAATGAGTACACATTTTATACGGCACCAGATAGGAAGAGCATACCTGTAACAGCGTGTCCGTGATAGATGCATTCAAGATCGATGGGTGAGGAGCTCGTGACTATGGGCAAATAGAGGAGATATGGGAGCTCGACTACGTGCTTTTCAAGATCCCCTATTTCGGTGCCGTTGGGTCCAACTTCCACAGTGAAGGTCGACAAGCACGGCGTCACTACCGTGGACCTCGATCGTGTCGGATACAAAGACGAACCATTCGCATCTAGCTAACCAAGTTGTTCAAGTCTTCTATGTAACCGACCCGCAAATAAGAAGCGCCACGTAGTTCTTCATGGAAAAAGAAGGATTGTCGGAGTTGAGAATATAGTGGACGAGGAAGAATACAATCAATTTGACGAGTTGCCTCTTTCTGAGACTGCATCGCTCGAGGAAGAACCTAGCGAGGAAGCTAGCTATATGCGTCGATCATCATGAAGGGCTATATTTTAATTAAGAAATTACTCCATTGTAATTAATTTATTTCATAACATCATGTGTTATGGACTTGTAATATGTCGACGATATTTTGATGTCCTCCCGACCTTGTGGACCGTATATTTAAAAATTCATTTAATTTGGAAAATAGTCCACTGCACCAACTTTCTAGAAACCTAAAAACTAAAATTTTATGGCAAATAGTCCAACACCTTTGCAAAGAAACCGTATACTATGCCTAATCCTCGCAGCTGCCATCGCAGAAGACGACGTGAGTCGCCCCACCCTTCCACACCGCAGCCTGCTCGTGCACCGTGGCCATCCTCCGACAGCGCCACACCCGCCCAAGGGTCCGCCTTCTTCCCCACGCCGCTCGACCATGTCCGCGCGAGCCTTTGGCACCGCCGCACTCCCGGTTGGTCTTGGCCGCCTCGCACTCGCCGCCGGCTCGCCCTCGACTGGCTGATGTAGTGCTTCCCAACATCGCGCCTCGGCCGTCGCCGTAGAGGAGGAGACCGAGCACGAGGTCGCGCCTTGTGGCCGCCACACCGCCATTCAAGGAACATGAGGCCGCCGCATGTCTTGGGGCGCCAAGACAAGCCCGAGGTCGACGATGAAACAAGCCTCCGGGTTGCCGCGCCGCCGTGGTTGACGATCGCGAGGTAGCGCCGTTGTCCCGCCACTTCATCGCCTCCTCTCGCTCCAACGCCACGCGCTCCCACACGCTGCCTTTGACACCTTGTACAAGGCCTTGCAACCCAATATATGTACATACGAAAGTCAAGATGTTAGAATAATAATAGTACGCATATACGATTTTATAGGTATAAATATGTACGCACGTTAATCGTAGGTCGCATAGGTCCTCCATGGCCGAGGAGAGCTCGCGTCACACGGCCGACGCATGTCGACGACGACATCGTGAGAAAGAGCGCGATCACCGACTTGGTGCGCCATCATGCTCGCATGCTCACCTTGGCTATTGCCGCGCGCACGCATAAAACCGTGAGACGAAGAGCGATGGGAGTTTAATCTTCGTGAATTATTCGCCTTATAAAGAACTAGGAGTAATCGAGACGAAGAGACCAGCGATGGTGAGATGAAGAGACATCACGCGGAGACAGTAGGAAATATCACAGACGGTTCCATGATAGAACCGTCTGTAACCATAATATCACAGACGGTTCTATCGTGGAACCGTCTGTAACCATAATATCACAGACGGTTCTTTAATAGAGCCGTCTGTGATACTAGTATATTACAGACGGTTCTAAATTGAACCGTCTGTGATATATCAATTATTCTCGCCTTATAAGCAACTAGAGTAATCGCGTGCGTAGACGAAGAGACTAAGCAGCGATGGTGAGATGAAGAGACATATCGTAAGGGAGACGAGGAACTAGGAGTAATCGCGTGCGAGATGAAGAGACGGCAGCGATGGTGAGATGAAGAGACATATCGCGCGGGAGACGAGGAACTAGGAGTAATCGGCGCGCGCATTTAAGAGATCAAGCAGCGATGGTGAGATGAAGAGACGGAATATCACGCACGGTTCTATCGTGGAACCGTCAGAATTATATTATCACTGCACGGCCTATCGTGGAACCGCTCAGAATTATAATATCGCTGCACGGTTCTTCAATAGAGCCGCTCGTGATACTATTATATTGCTGCATTTTCTAAAATTGAACCGCTCGTGATATTTCAGAATATCACGCACGGTTTGTAAATAGAACCGCTCGTGATGTCGATTATATCACGCACGTTGAATATAGAACCGCTCAGTGATGTTCTATATCACCGACGCTCGTATTACAAACCGTCGTGATAGTCGCCATACTCCCGATGATTTGCGCTCTTCGCCTCCCACTCAATTTATTGCTTGTTTTATATAAAAGGATCATCCGCCATTGAAGATGATCATCCCACACACTTATAAGAAAACGTAAATGGCCGCTCTTCCTTGTCGCCGCATTGATAGCCTTCCGGCTGCACCGCACGAGCACCTCTCTCGCCAGACGAACTGTGCCGCGAAGAACATCTGCTTCAACAGTTGTCTTCACTCCTCCGCCACGAGAATTTGCCGAGCAGTGACGGCCACCTTCGTCGCCTTGACATCCTCCTCCACCGTGTCTTCCGGTGATCTCCCACTTTCGGCGAAGTTTATCATGTCATCGACGTGGTGCTCCAAAATAACGCTGCACGCCTCCAAGAGGCTTGCCGTGACTTGACCGCGTTATCGACGCAAAGAAGCGATCGAATCCATCGTCGAGACCCCAAGCAAGGGAAGAGAGGTCAGGGCTCAATACTTTAATTTATAGTACGATGGTCTTGAGCGCACACTCAACGAGCGCCGCCGTGGACGATTTCGGCTTCGTCACGATCGTGAACCGTCCGATGCCGACGCCGCCGCCTATGAAGTATTGAAGACGGAGATAGCAGCCTACCTCCGCAAGAGAAAACTTTATTTACAAATTTTTGGTTTCTACCTTTGAAGATCTGTTATCTTTTCTTAATCTTGACATCCTCCTCACACTCGCAACAAAGCTGCAATCTCATGCTTCATCCGAGTCCACCACAATTTTTGCTTCAATTCTTGATATATCTTGGAGCTTCCTGGATGGATGGAGAAAAGAGAGTCATGGGCTTCATGAAGGATTATTTCTTTAAGCTTCGCATCATTTGGCACAACCAAACGCTCCAACCACAAAACACCTTGGTGGTCCTCGACAAAACACTTGGCTTTGCCGGCCTTCATTTTCTCGCTTAATTTTCCATACCCTTGTCATTCTTCTGGGCCATCATGATCTGGTCCTCAAGGGTAGGTTTCAATTCCAAGGCGGCGAGAAAACCTTCGCTAACCATCTCCAAGTTGAGCCATTGAAATTCATGGCATAAAGCTTCCGTTTCGGGTCGAACCGAAAGGCAGTTACATTGCGATTTTCGGCTCAATGCATCGACAATGACATTGGCTTTCCCTGGATGATAATGAACTCCCATATCATAGTCCTTGATCAATTCAAGCCATCTTCTTTGTCTTAGGTTCAGATCGGCTTGAGTGAAGATATACTTCAAACTCTTATGATCAGTGTAGACTTCGCAGCGATTGCCGATAAGAAAATGTCGCCATATCTTCAAGGCATGAACCACTGCTGCAAGCTCAAGGTCATGAGTGGGATAATTCACCTCATGAGGCCTTAATTGCCTCGATGCATACGCCACAACTCGCCCTCTTGCATAAGAACACAACCAAGGCCAAGGCGAGATGCATCGCAATAGATGTCAAGCTTTTGTGGATATCCGCAAAACTAGCACCGAGCAGAAGTTAGACGATCCTTCAACATCTGAAAGCTTGCTTCACAATCCGCTGACCACTCATACTTCTTTTCTTTCTTCAACAATTGGGTCATTGGTCTTGCTATTTTTGAGAAATTCTCGATAAAGCGGCGATAATAGCCTGCAAGACCGAGGAAACTACGGACCTCAGAGACGGACTTGGGTTGTCTCCAATTACACATCTTGAACTTTGCTTGATCAACAGAACCCTCCTTCTGGATAGCACATGTCCCAAAAGGCGACTTCTTTAAGCCAAAACTCACATTTGCTGAATTTTGCATAGAGTCCGTGTTCTCAAGCTTGCCCAACACAAGACGGGGTGTTCTTCATGCTCACTTTCATATTTGGAGTATATGAGAATGTCATCAATAAAACGACCACAAATTTATCCAAATACTCCATAAACACCGAGTTCATGAGATTCATGAACAAGGACGGTGCATTCGCCAAACCGGGACATAACGGTGTACTCGTGATAAGCCATAACGAGTTGAGAATGCCGCCTTGGGAATGTCTTCAGATCTGATCCTAACTTGATGATAGCCCAATCTCAAGTCAATTTTGGAGAATATCCGAGCACCGGTCATCCGGTCGAACAAATCATCAATCCGTGGAAGCGGATACTTGTTCTTGATGGTGACCTCATTCAACTGACGGTAGTCAACACACATCCGTAGATCGTGGTCCTTCTTCTTTACAAATAAAGCGGGCATCCCAAGGTGAGGAGATTGGCCTAATGAAACCCTTCTCTTGAAGTTCTGTGAGTTGCTTCTTCAATTCAACCAACTCATTTGGCGGCATTCGATAAGGCCGCTTTGATATTGGAGCAGCTCGGCCGAGCTCGATCACGAATTCAACTTCTCGTGAAGGTGGCATGCCCGTAGTTCCTCAGAAATACATCCGGTACTCACATACCACTAGAACTACACTCAACCGCAATTCTTCACCGCTAAGGGCAAAGAGATGTGGAAGCTCCACTTCGACGCCATTTCGACTAGAAAACCAAGAGGACTTGTGAGAGTGATAACTTTTGGGCACAATCAATTTGACCATGGTTCTTGGACAGCCAATTCATCCCAAGAATAACATCAAGTCCCGCTGAATTTATCACAATAAGATTAGCCAAAAACTTCACCCCTTTAATCTCAATTTCAACTTCCCGACATTCATGAATGCTTCTCATCTCTGAACCCGGCGATTTAATCATCATAGGTGCAGACATCAAGCTGAGTGGGAGACCGTGAAGTGTAGCAAAACCTCCGACATGAACGAATGAGATGCTCCGAGTCAAACAACACGGTGGCGGAGTTGAATTAACTAGAAAAGTGCCCAACACGACGCCGGTGCTTCTCGCGCTCTCGCCGGTGACATGGTTGACATGAGCACGATCGATGTTCTCGCAACGTGACATTGGACCTCAGATCAAGGGATTCTTAAAGATCTTGACCTTGAATGGGAAAAGTTTGGCGCTTCTCCCACAAAAATCCGCAAATGGCCCGGATTGCCATAAGCTAAACAAGTAACTTGCTTGCCTTGATGGAGTCGGCTTCTAAACTTCTTTCTCGGGCTGCCTTAGCTGGGTTTCTTGCCGAGGCAAAGGGAAACACTTGCATAGGAGATACCGAGATGCCAAGTCCTCGAAAATCGTGAGGAGAGGGCTGCAAGCATGCGGTTCTTGAAAACCGCAGCTTGCTGAAATTTGTGCAACCTTTCTTACGCCGCGATTCTACAACCGCTGCATCTTATTTTCCACTATGATAGCCTTGTCCACCACTTGTTGGAAGTTCCGTAAGTCGTGGTACGCGAGTGCCACCGCATCACTTCCTAGCCCATTCAAGAACTGGTCTTGCTTCCTTGCATCGGTGGAGACATCGCTTGGAGCATAACGAGCCAAACGATTGAACTCGCGGAGATACTCCAATACGGACTTGTTGTCTTGCTTCAGCGCGAGGAATTCACGCCTCTTGATACTCATAATGCTTGAAGGAACATGCGCCACTGAAAGTCGTTCGAACTCGCCCCATGATGGAACGGAATCGAGGGCTGCATGGCGCAAAATTGTCCCACCATGCGTAAGCTGCCCTTCGAGTTGGTTGAGGCGATAAGACCTTCTCGTGGTTAGCACACCGAGCAATGATCAACTTTCGCTCAATGGTCCGGCCAATCATCGCCTCGAGAGGATCCTCGTAACAAGAGAACACAAGAGGCTTCGTGCTCGAAAAATCAGCAAATCAGAGCCATAAAGATCGGCTCTTCCATCGCCATGTGAGACCCGGTTTATTAAACTTGTAATACTTAACCTTCCACTGGTTCTAGTATCACAAATAGAATAACTCGTGTCTCGATGAATATGTGCTTCCTAAAATGCAGCACACATACATCATACCAAAGCATGCATCAATTCCATACAACAGATATAGCAAGTCTACCAAAAGACATACATAATATAAGTTATTATGTAATGTACCGACCGCCAAATGACATAAGTATCAAATAACAATGAAGCAAAATTGTCATAAGATGGCTTAAACCAAAAGACGACCGTTAGCCACATAACACCACAGTGGCAACCGACCGGCCGCCAAGCTAATCGCCCACACACCGCCACAAAGACAACTCACAAAAGTGAGGCCCATCGGACTCACTTCCTTCCTCGCACAATACAAGCAATGCAGTGAGTACAAAATGTACTCGCAAGACTTACGAGTAACAAGCCTATACATAGCTACATGAAAGTCAGATCAAAGGAATGTGGTTATATGGTTCTTTGGACGCATAAAGCAAGTTTCATTTGCAATAACATAATAGATTGAAGGCAACTGGCAAATCAGTTTGTAAGCATTGAAATAACAAATAGTAACAATATTTAAAAGTATCCACCTAGAAGTGACTAACCCAATAGCCACCACAAATAGCATGAATCCCTGATTCATACCACCCATCAAGTTTTAATTTTAAAAGGTTGTAGTCTAACTCTTGAAAAGCTTATCCAAGCGTGTCCATAACCTAGGACGAGGCTATTCGAATAGTTTGTAATCCCCGCAGGTGTACCAATGTACCCACACTCGCATCGCTTTTTGACAAGCTATTAAGCACACTTCCTTTGGTGTGCAAGACAGCTAAGTCCTACGAACCCTTTCTAATGGAATGTGCTAATCAAGAGACGCACGTATGGGGGTTAATCCTTTGTGATCTGCCGACGAAATATGGATCACAAGGACCCATACGTGGAGCAGGACACACCGGCCTCGGCGGGTGTTCCTCTCCCCACAAATGTGTCCATGTTGCACACAATTAAATGTGCAACCCACCACGCGACTCATTAATTAACACAGCCCAAAGTACTTAGCTAAGAGAGGTCCCATATCCTCTAGTGTGGTTAGCACGCACGTAATGCTCTGATAATGATACTCACAAGTAGTTCGGTCCTTAATTGACCCGGCACCATTCCAATCACACCCAAAAGATCACACCATCTTACCATTGTGCCCAAGTCTAAATTGTTTTCATTTTCAGTTTTAGTTTTGCAATTTAGACATAGCACAATGCCGAAATATACAGATTATAATAGCTAGGATCAAGGTTATCGACAAGTCGATAACCGCCATTTCTACCGATAGCTAAGCATGGCTAAGCATAATGACACGTAAACTACTAAGTGACAAGGGTTCATCCAATAACCCAAAATCACAGCAAGTAATCCTAGGCTCGTGAGTAGAGAAATCAACATTTCCTACTGATTATGCAGCTACTGGGCCAACTATCGACAATAGTTTGAAACAACATAGCAATGCATACATAGAATTTGCAAACAACATATTAGAATTTGAAAATAGTAGGAACAATATGATCAAATGAATGCTACATCCGCTTGCCTTGCTGGAGTGCAGATCCGATGGTCGTGGCTCGTAATCAATAATAATATTGTCTTCTAACCTAACGCGAAAAGGCGATAAACCAATAAGAACGAAGAACACCAAATAAATTCCAACAGCAAAAGACATCCAAATCTACTAAAATTTATACAACAGCTAGAGAATGATTTTAGACAATTTTAGGAACAAGAATCATGCAATTTGGACTTAGCATGCAAAAGATATGGACAAAATACTTCTCTCACCTTTAAAATCAACCTAATTAATAACTAGTACTGTTCATGGCAAAATTTTCCAGAATGATCTAAGGTATGGAATTTTTATAGCAGGTAGATTATGACATCCTAATAACAGCAAAGTTGAATTTACTAAATTTGGAGTTATACACATTTACTTATGATTTTTCTAAGTTGTAAATCTAATGCAAGTTACTTTACTGCATTATGAACATGCTCGTAACTTATTCCATATGAAAGTATGTTAACAGATGAATTTAACAAAATTGATTTTTGCACAAATTGGAATTATACGAAAGAGATATGCATTTTCAAGCTTTAAAACTATTTCTCGAATATTCTAATGGCAGAACCAAATTATTTCATCTCATTATTTTCTCACATCGAAATACACTTAGTGCATTTTTATATTAAACTTTAGTGATAACCGAATTTATTACAGCTTGGAATTACCTAAAAAGGATTTAAAATGAAATTTTTATGAATTTCTAAAGTTTTTAGACCATTTTCATTGTTAAATAAATACTTACCGAAATACAGACAAACCTAATCAACAGAATATGACGTGGACGCTTAGCAACCTTTGATCTAAAATCCTACGGCTCACGCGCGCCGGAAATAGCGCACGCGCGCGATACCTAAACGGAGCCCACCGTTGGATCAAGATCGAACGGCTCACGCGAGGGAAAGCATCCGACGGCGGTTGCTTGGGCCAATCACAGCCGCAGATCTGCAGATGGACGGTCCAGAGCACACCTTCGGTCGGATGGTCCGAATGCACATCAGATCCCAGCCGTTGATCTAAAGATCGACGGTCGAGAATGATAGAGGCAACCGGATAGTCCGAATGCACTCTAGATCTGGGCCGTTGATCACGGGATCGACGGTCCACGATCAACCAAGCGCTATGCACGGGACTTAAGTGCGCGGGGAGGATTTTAGAGGGGACCCACATGTTAGTGAGACAGAGGGACAATTAGGACAGCGATTAATTACCAGGAACCAACGACTAATGATTGACTAGCAATTAATGCGTCCTAATGATCGCATGATGTGATTTAAGAGATTGGAGGGCCCGCATGTCAGAGACCCAAAAGGTGAATTTCCGACAGCGATAACCTCCGACACCTTAATTAACCAATGATTAGTCATTAATGATGTCCAACACGCACGGAGTTGTGCCAGAGGGTGGTTCAAGGATGTTGGGCCCACTGTCAGCGGCTCAACGATATAGATTAAGACACAATTAATGAACTAATGATTAGCAATCATAGCACAATTAATATGTCTTAAACAAATGACGAAAACAGGAGTTTCTCGCCGGCAAATTCTCGAGTGACTTCAACGGCTTGTCACCGGCGACACTGGCCGCGGCGGCGCCAACTAAGAACTAAAATGGAATCGCAATAGCACCTAGAACCTAATGGTGGCAATCTCGCCGGCGGTGAGGGACCAGAACGCCGGCTAGCAGGAAAAACTAAAATGGAGCTTCTACTGCAACTTTGAAAATAGCAAAAAGCTCCGCTGCAGTCCAAAGAAGCGGGTGCCAAAGCCTCTAGGGACTAATAAGAAGCTACCTTAATGAAGAGAAGCTTCAAAGATGGCCGGAGAAGCTTGTCCACGGTGGAGGCTCGCCGGACTTGGGGAAGAAAGGTTGAAAATGGTACCCTGAGCCAAATGAGTGATTCCAAAGCGTCAATATAGCTTCATTAAGGTCCACAGAAGCTGTATGAGCAAGTAATTTGAACATGGAGCACTCACCTGAGCTGTGGAAGAAGATGACCAATTTCAGCCGAATTTGAACAAACCCCAAATTGGACAATTCCTGAGAATCAAATCCAACATTAAGTGAGGGGAAATGTTCAAGATAGTAAGGAGATAAGAATATGGTAAAGAAACGTGAAGGAGAACCACTGGAACGCCAAGAACACCAATGGAGCTCTCGGGTCAACAATGGCGATTTGGGGGTTTTGAGGAGTTAAGCTCCACATCGCAAATGGAGCTTGATGGTGGTCTAAAGAAATACCAGAAGTGAAAAGGGTGCTTATAAAGCTTTGAAAGCATTAGGTTGGACCAAAAGCTTTTCGGGTGGCAAAGCACAAAGCATAAGATGTGGCTGACAAGGAAAAAGGTGGTAGGTGGTGCATTAGGGCATGGCACGGCCGAGGGTGTCTCCCATACCCCTAAATGTCGGCTAGGACGACTGTAGGGAGCATGAAATGACACTCCCATGCCTTACAATCGCTGCACTACGGGAGGTTGAAGATGACCAGAGGAAAAGCTCGGGCGATCCTGAACCCTACGATTTTAATCGGGCGGCGGAGATTGCGCCACGCCTCCGAGGTTCAAAACACAACGAAGGGGATCGCGAGCCCTAGGATTAAACATGAACGGCTCAGATTGCCCCACGTCGCGAATGTGGATTACAACAGAGGGGAAAGCGAGCGTTGGATCTTAATCCGACGGCTCGGATTCAAACCAACAACCGGAGGGTCCGAACGTTTCGGTGAATCAGGGCGGTTGGATGGGGATCTAACGGTTGACATTCGAACAAGCAACAGGAAGGTCTGAATGTTCATAAGAACAAGGGCCGCGCGATTAAGATCCGACGGTGGAGATTGGGCGCGCGATTTTAAAGAGGGCTCGGTGCAGTTAGTTGACTGGACCGAGACGCATGGCTCGAGCCCGAGTCTGACTCGAACCCAAAGCACAGTGAATTTAGGTTTTGACTTTTAAATAAGACAGAGACTTATGAGGATTTATTTGAGGTAGCAAAACAACTCCAAAAATTATGAAATTTTTACAGGAGCTTGCTAACTCCGATATTAACCTTGTGTACAATTTTCAGAGGTGTTTATGCTGTGAAACTTTTTCCAAAAATTCCGCAAGGCTCTGTTTTGAGGTTTGACTGAAGTCAAACAGTTTGATCGCCCCCTAAAAATATTCAAACAATTTCTAAAAATTGTGAAATTTTTCAGAGGGGCCACATACCAACACAGAACTTAGGAAAATATTTCCCAAAGATGATCACAAGATTTGAGAAGAAACTTTTTGGAAGACAAGGTTTGGATCCAAAAGACTTGTGACTTTGTATTTCCATAACTCCTTACAACCATTGTTCAAAGCTTACAGGAAATACATGATGTAAGAAAAAGTTTTAATTTCTACTCATTTTCTTACATTTGAAACACAAGTCCAAAGTTGGGATGTTACAAAACCTCCCCCCCTTACAAGAATCTCGCCCCGAGATTCTGTTTACTCGGAGAAGAAGGATGGGTAATCTGCACGAAGACGATCTTCGCGCTCCCAAGTTGTCGGTGGAGCAGAGCAAGTATTTACCTATGTTGACTGTGGTCCAGCTAACTTTTGTTGAGGATCCATAATTTTTGAAAGAAACCTAGCTAGTATATGACTGTGCCATCAATGACAAGATAGGAACTCATGATCAATACAAGAGTAACTTTTACCGTATGCCCATATTTGATGTTTTTTCTGAATGTGATACACTGACCCTGACTGTCTTCTAGAAGTACCCTTCTTCATTGTATAAAGACCCCATGCTTTGGTATTTAACAGATGCAAGGTTTCTTTCTTTTGGATTTATTAACAAGCTATTCATGAAAATTTGGATACTCTTTCCTGAATGACAAAAGAACCCATATATGAAAGTTTACAACTATAAGTTTTCATGACGTTTTTTCATTTGATAGCCTGCAATTTGATGAGAATTCCTGGGCTATTGCTTGCCTTTTTCGTTAACAATCTTATAGCTCGTTTAGTGGTCTTAGTAGTAGGTGGAACAGAGCAAGCATTTACTTATGTTGAAACTTCTCTTTTGCTGCTTATGTAGGCTTTTTTTTCATGATTAGAACATGTTCATTCATGAATTTCTTCTTGATTCAGTGTTTCAAAATCTAAATGACCTTGGCACCGTGCACAACCTTGTTGATGGATATGTGACTCTTTTAATTATGTCATTAGTGAAGATGGCATGGTTTTAAAATGCTATTTCAAGACAACCAAACAATGTATCCGCCTGGAGTGTGCATCTAGGTCTGCTTTCCTCAAGCTTCCACATGCAATTTTCAAACTTTGCAGGTGAACAAAGAACTTTTCTAACGGAATATAATTGTGTATCTCATTTTTTGATATTTAGGGACATGTGCTTCTTATATGGGACATTGAATGTAACGGAAATGTAATGTTGAGACAAAAATAGTTGGGCTAAAATGCAAAATGTTTGTGGTTCTAGACTTCTAGAGTTTATCATATGTTTTTTAATCCGTAGCAACGCATGCATAGAACTAGTATCAATAAAAGTGTTAGTCTCATATATAGATTTGTTATTAATCACCAAAATACTCCATTAACTCATAATGACAGGTCTAGATTCTTCAATCTCCCTTTTAGTGATTGATGGCAAACCTTTATCAATAGCAACATTTGGATATAAAGCAACGTAAGTGAAGAATTTAAGCTATTGAACTATATCAATGCATGTCACAAAGCAATTTAAAGCTTCAAGTAATATGCATATGAGAATGATATGCTTGTGCACATGATGCATATAGGAGGCTATGTGTATGAATAAGATGCTCCTCCTCAAGACATGCATGAAATAATGTGAAATCACAGGAGAGAATATATTAATCATCCAAATGTTGAAATATATTGATAATATAAATATTCTCCCCCTTTTGGCATTAAACACCAAAAATCCAAAACAAATCTAAGCCAACATAGAGGTTTTGCAAAACAATGAGCTTGGCAATTGAATTCATTTTATTTTGATCATTGAAACATTTCCCCCTTTTGAAGTAAGGTTTTGTTTTCAAGATAAGTCATAAACTCCCTTTGTATGGCCGAAAAGAGAAAAACAACTTGAAATAAGGCCATATTTGAGTTTAACTAAAGGAAATGATATTTGGAACATATTTAAATAAGCTCACTCTTGAAATATTCCTAATAAACATTTTCATGAAAATTAGAATATCTATTTACTTAAAGGCCATGAGTCCGAACATATAGAAAATTGTAAATGAGGGTTACGTTATGCCTCCTGATCCACTAGAACCCATGGTTCTTGAGACACGTAATGCTCATTTAGATGTTCAAGCTATGAATGCTCTCTTTGGCGCTTTAAACGCGTGTAATACTCCGAAAGTGTGTTAAGCAAATAATCGGGATAGATTAATTTAATCGGTAGAGATTAATTAATCGGGGGAAAGTTTAATTTAGAAATCTTCAAAAAACAAGAAAAGAGAGGGGGTTTTCTGCTTTTTCACGGCAACTTCGGTGTGGGCTTTGGCCTGTGGGTCGGGCGCCGTGGGGCGCCACCCCCAAACCCTAGCCGCCCTATACCCTCCCCTCCCCTTTGGCCGCCACCCCAAGCCCCCGCTGCCTCCCCTATGCGCCATCTCCCCTGGCCGCCCCTCCCTCCTTGTGCCACCACCACCCCCATTGGTGCTCCCTGCTGCCGGTCTTAGTGCTCCTCGCTGCCGGCCATTGGAGGAAGGAGCAAGGCGAGGGAAGGAGATCAACTTCACGGGGCAAGATCTTCAACCTTCTACGATTCTACAAGGGTAACATCGCGTGTTCTTTGCTAGTTGAGGTGTGTTAGTTGCAATTGATTTCGCTTTGGTAGATCGAGTTTCATCATCTGTTAGGTCGCGTTCTGTCCAGTAGATTGGACGACAGTTTTCATGTTGTTAGATGCAGAATATGGAGATCCAACCTCTTAGAGATAGTTGGGTTATGTTATTAGCTTTCGGTGGCCGCCAAGAACGCCCAAATCCGATTAACGGTTAGAGAGTTATGAATTTTTTAGTGTCGTTGTTCTGCTGGTCTGTCAGCATTCGGACAGTCTGTAGGAATCTGGGATAAGCCTTTAGTTAAAGACAAAATCAGAGGATCTCCATATAACGAAAAGTGTAGGTAATTTCCATACCTTTTCAGAGAGATAAAGAACGCAAGATTTGGACTTTCGTAGCAAAATCTATGGTGGTTTTAGTGTACTGTCCAGAGAACCCAACGTGAAAACTGATGTCATTAATTTGGCTTGGTAGGGGTAATAGATATCATATTCAGAAGGGCTCCACAACTAGGTTTAGTTGGAAAATTTGATAAACTTTCAATGAAGTCCAAGATCACCTCATTTGGACTCTTGTACTAAAAGATACGAATTTTTGAACACAACTGTTTACAGAGGGGTCGGTTCAGCCTTTAGGAAATTGAAGTCGGGATCGCGTTTCTAGTTATTGCTAGTTCGTGCTTGTTTTTATAGTTTGTTTGATCTAGTATTGTTGCCTTAGTATGCTTTTAAATGAATCTAGGTGGGGACTGGTCCCGAGGCAGCACCTTCTTCGCATCCTCCGCTTTCTCGCGGTTGAGTCAAGCACCGCTTGGTAGAGTTGTTGTGGATGTGTTGGCAATGCTTGCTGGTATTTGATATATAGCGACTGTGGTTAAATTGATAGTGTGTATGCTGGTTAAAGATGATGAGTGTTTATGTTACATGCTTGCATTTGATAAATAGTAACCGTGGTTGATTGATAGAAAGATATGCTGGCTTTAGCTGATGCAAGCTTATGATATGAATGGTTATAATTCATGTACAGTGTGATGTTGTTCATGCATATTGCAAAACTGTTATTATTCATGTGCACTGTTAGAGCATACATAAAGATGCATGGTTGAGGTCCCCACATTCATGGAATGTGGGCAATTGAGGAGAGATCCCCATCATGTAACGATGGGCTTAAGATCCCCACACTTGTGGAGTGTGGGCTTGAGGTCCCCTTTACTTATGAGTATCGGGCATTGGTCCTCGTGCTTATGCAGCATGTGCATGGGTATGCAGTGACGGTTGCATACTCCGCATTACTAGTGTAATGCGCAAAAGAGTGAAAAGAGAAAAGTTGCATTGCATGCCTGCATTCATGCTTCATGAGTTTTAGTTTCCGAGCAAAGATTAGAATGGAATGATGATGCTTTAATTATGAGGTAGTGTCTCTTTTGTGGTACTTGCTGAGTTCTTGAACTCACCCTTATTTTTGTTGTGTTTTTAGGTATCGTTGTAGAAACGTCATGCATGGGGGGAAGTAGACCTGAGTAGATCTCACACACTGCCACCCGTCATCAGTAGTTGATTAAATCTTGGAATGCCAATTAATAAATGAGCAACCGCTAAGTTTGGATTATGGTTGAATTTCATGCATTGAGTTTTGTAATAACGATGAGTAGCACACCTTAGGTATCTTTGATTATGTTCTAGCTGTCTATCATGACTCTAATACTTAGTGAGGATTTTGGGATGAAGGAATATTGAGTTATGATTCTCCTTTATATGTTGGAACTTCCTGGTAGTTACCAATACAGGGGAGGTTCTATCGAAAATTTGGTAGAATATATTTGGTTTAGTATTGTTTGGTAGCATTTTAGGCTCATGTTGGGTTGGGGTGTTACAACGCGGATGAGTTCAATCGAGTGAGCAACCTTCAAACCGCTCATGAGATATGGACTACTCTCTCGGAAATTCATGAGAGTACATCTACGATTAAAGGAGCCAAATTGCATAGACTTCGGATTAAATATGAGGCATTCATGATGTTGCCAAATGAAAACATCACCAAAATGTATTCAAGACTCAACAACATTGTGAATGAACTCAAAGGTCTTGGTACTAACCTTCTTGATGTTGATATTGTGCTCCTTAGGGCCCTACCGGACAAATACAAAACGTTGGTGACACTCTTTCTCAACTGTCCCGAGTTGCCAAGAATAACGCCAATAGGACTATTGGACAACCTCATCACAAACGAGCTTTACAAGAAGGACAAGGAAGAACTCTTGGAGTCATCTTCCTCAAAGAAGAAGATTACCGCTTTCAAAGCAAAAGCGGAATCTAGTGATGATGAGGATGAAGAAGAAGACTCCGAAGAAGAGTTTGCTCTCCTTGTGAGGAGAATGAAGAAATTCATGAGAAGACGCCCACATCGAAGCTTCAACTTCGACAAGTACAAGAAAGGGCAATCTTTAAATGACAACAAACGCTATAGCAATATCCGTTGCTATGGTTGTGATGAGAAGGGGCATATTATCTCAAATTGCCCCAGCAAGAAGGATGATAAGGGCAAATCATCAAAAAAAGAAGGAATTTAATGGCAAGAAGAAGCTTTTCAAGAAGCTTCACAAAGATGGCAAACATGAAGCTCATATTGGAGAATGGAACTCCGATGATGATTATTCGGATTCCGACTCCGACTCAAATGATGAAGGATCCTCCAAGAAAAGAGGACTTGTCGGCATCGCCATCAAGGAAGCTCCTTCACTCTTCGCCTCTCCTATATGCCTTATGGCAAAAGGAAAAAAGGTAAAATCCATTGATGATAATGCTCCTTCATATGATGAATTAATGGATATGCTTGAAGATTTAAATGATTATATTGGAAAAGAGAAATCAAGAACTAAGGTTTTGAAGAAAGAGTTCATCTCTAAAAGACTCTTATGAGGAGCTAAAGGAAGCTCATGATTCTCTTCTCCTAAAAGATATGAAAAAAATCTCATTCACATGTTGGTATTACTTGTGATTTAACGAATGAGATGCCTAGAGTAGAAATTGCTTCAAATGATATATCCATGTCTAGCATTGCTACTTCTTGTGATGATTTGATATCCATGTCGTGTTGCTTAAATAATGATTCAATTGCTAAAATGGATAATGCTTGTGATTCATTGCTCATTGTTGAAAATAGTAATTTGAAAGAGCAAGTCACCAAGCTAAGTAAGAGCTTAGAAAGATACTTCAAGGGAAAAGCAACTCTTGACAAGCTTTTGAGTGAGCAAAGGTGCTCATTCAACAAGGAAGGACTTAGGTATGTCCTCAAGAAGGGTAAGAAACAGGTAAACAAGCCCACAAGGTTTGTTAAGCAAAATGGTAAATATTGCTACAAGTGCCGGGAAATAGGATATGTGCAACAAACCTGTTCTATTGGTAAGATCCCATCCATTAGTGTTTTTGATTCATGCTATATGCTTAAGAAAACTAAGGATGGTAAAGTCATTGCAAGATTTGTTGGCACCTCGATTTTAGGCGCTAAAAAGAATGCTATTTGGGTGCCTAAAACCTTGATCACTAACCTCCAAGGACCCAAAAATTTGGGTACCTAAAAGAACTTGATTCTTGTTTTGTAGGTGAACTACAAGACCGTGGAAAACATTGGGTGCTTGATAGTGGATGCACTCAACATATGACCGGTGATAGGTAAATGTTCACCACATTCGAGAATATAAAAGGAAGTGGCAAGATCACATTCGTGACAATAGCAAAGGAAAGGTATTTGGATTGGGTAAAATTGCTATCTCAAATGACCTTTATATTTCTAATGTATCTCTAGTTGAGTCACTAAATTTCAATTTGCTACCCGTTGCTCAAATTTGTGATCTTGGTTTAATTTGCTCATTCTCTAATGAAGGCGTTTCAATTTCAAATGAAAAAGATAATATTTTAGCTTTCAAAGGTTTTAGATTTGGAAATCTTTACTTGGTTGATTTTTCCTCAAATGATTCATGCTTAAAAACTTGTTTAATTGCAAAAACCTCATTGGGTTAGCTTTGGCATAGAAGGCTAGCTCATGTTGGAATGATTCAACTTAAAAGCTTTTCAAACATGATTTAGTTGTTGGCTTGAAGGATGTGAAGTTTGAGAAAATCGACTTTGTAGTGCTTGTCAAGCCGGTAAACAAGTCGCAAGTTCTCACCCTTCCAAGAGTATCATATCAACATCTAGACCATTGGAACTCTTACATATAGATTTGTTTGGGCCAACAACCTATAAGAGTATCGGGGAAAATAGTTATTGTTTAGTTATCGTGAATGATCACTCTAGATATACATGGGTGTTCTTCCTAGATGACAAAAGCGAAACCTCCGGAATTTTCAAAAGTTTTGCAAAAAAGGCTCAAAATGAATTTGATTTCAAAATAAAGAAAATCTGTAGTGATAATGGTTCCGAGTTTAAGAATACTAAAGTTGAAGACTTTTGTGATGAATTTGGAATAAAGCACGAACTTTCCACAACCTACACCCAGAGCAAAATGGAGTTGTAGAAAGGAAAATCGTATATTAATTGAAATGGCTAGGACAATGCTTGATGAATATAATACTTTCGATAGCTTTTGGGTGGAAGCAATTAACACCGCTTGTCATGCCATAAATTGTGTTTATTTGCATCGTCTTTTGAAAAAGACTTCTTATGAACTTATTGTTGGAAGAAAACCGCACATATCTTACTTTCGTGTATTTGGTTGCAAGTGTTATATTTTGAAAAAGGGTGTTCGTCTTTCAAAATTTGCAAGTCGATGTGATGTTGGTTTCTTACTTGGTTATTGTTTAAATAGCAAAGCATATCGTGTTTTCAATCAAAACTCCGGTTTAGTTGAAGAAAGACACGATGTCCAATTTGATGAAACTAATGGCTCTCAAGAAGAGTATGAGAATTTGGATGATGTAGGTGATGAAGCCTTAAGAAAAGCTATGGAAAACATGCAAATAGGCGACATCAAGCCTAAGGATGATCCATCATCTTCCACTCAAGTTAACCTCCTACCTCCTCCACCTCAAGTCAAATTCAAGTGGATGAGGACAATAAGGAAGATGATCAACCATCCAACCTATCACCAAAAATCCACAATGCAATTGCAAAAGATCATCCAATAGATCAAATATTGGGTGATGTAAGTAAGGGTGTTGAAACTCGATCTCGTGTCGCTTCATTTTGTGAACATTACTCTTGTCTCTTCTCTTGAGCCAAAGCATATAGATGAAGCACTCGATGATCCCGATTGGATGATTGCTATGCATGAAGAACTCAACAATTTCATCCGAAATGAAGTTTGGACATTGGTGGAAAGACTCAAGGAACACAATGTAATTGGTACAAAGTGGGTCTTTAGGAATAAGCAAGATGAGAATGGATTGGTTGTGAGAAACAAAGCAAGATTGGTCGTTCAAGGTTTTTCACAAGTCGAAGGTTTGGATTTCGGTGAAACTTTCGCCCCCGTAGCTAGACTTGAATCAATTCGGATACTACTTGCTTTTGCATCATGCTTTGATATTAAATTATTTCAAATGGATGTTAAAAGTGCTTTCCTAAATGGAGAAATATCCGAACTTGTCTTTGTTGAATAACCTCATGGTTTTGAAGATCCTAAGAATCACAATCATGTCTATAAACACTCCAATGCGCTCTATGGTCTTAAACAAGCTCCTAGAGCATGGTATGAACGCCTTAGAGACTTTCTAGTTTGAAAGGGATTCAAAATCAGGAAAATTGATTCAACTTTGTTTACTAAAGTTTTAGATGATGATTTCTTTGTATGCCAAATTTATGTTGATGATATCATATTTGGGTCTACTAACCAAGACTTTTGCAAAGAATTTGGTGATATGATGTCTAGGGAATTTGAAATGTCTATGATCGGAGAACTTGGCTATTTTCTTGGATTTCAAATCAAGCAACTAAAAGATGGAACCTTTGTGAGCCAAACAAAGTATGCAAAAGATTTGATCAAGAGATTTGTCATGAAAGATGCAAAAGCTATAAAGACCCGCATGGCAATCAACGATCATCTCGACCTTAATGAGGGAGGTAAATCGGTAGATTTAAAGCTTTATAGGTCTATGATTGGTAGCTTGCTTTATCTTATCGCATCTAGGCCTGATATCATGTTTAGTGTGTGCACGCTTTCAAGCAACTCCAAAAGAGTGCCATTTGATGGTCGTAAAAAGAATACTAAGATATTTAAAGCATTTCTCTTGCATTGGCCTATGGTTCCCCAAAGGTGCTAAATTTAATTTAATTAGATATTCGGATTCGATTATGCGGTTGTAAAGTGGATAGAAAAACACTTCGGTAGTTGTCAATTCTTAGGAAGAGCCTTAGTATCATGGTCATCCAAGGAACAAAATTCCGTAGCTTTATCCACCGCCGAAGCCGAATATGTTTCAGCAGGAAGTTGTTGTGCTCAATTACTATAGATGAGGCAAACTTTGATGGATTATGGAATTAAATTTGATAAAATGCCTCTTTTGTGTGATAATGATAGTGCGTGAAAATAGCAAATAATCCTGCCCAACACTCAAGAACTAAGCATATAGATATTCGCTACCATTTCTTGAGAGATCATGTGGGCAAGGGAGATATTGAAATTAACCACATCCGCATCAAGATCAATTAGCGGACATTTTCACCAAACCTTTAGATGAAGGCCGCTTGCAAATTAAGGAATGAATTAAATGTCATAGACTATTCAAATGTTGGTTGAACTCTTGCCTCATGCATTTTGTTTGATTTGGTGTTACTTGAAGACTTTGATAAAAGTATTTTCGAAAATTTTATTAAAGATATCTATGTTCATAAAAAGTATGTTCTTAGATAGACATAAGTCTTTTCAATGCATAATGATCCCAAATGATATTTATTTGAGTGCAAAACTAAGGATCATTTGCAATCCAAAGTCATCTCTTGAAGTTCCAGGAAAAACATAACGACCGACGGGTTATTCACGGTATGACCGCAGTAAGGTACTACCGCATCAGAATCACTGTATTACCGCCATGCGGTACTACCGACGGTAAAAGTGCGGAACTACCGCATCGCGTGGTAAATGAGTAGTAACTGTCGTGCGGTTTCTTTAACCCCACTCCTTTTACCACCGAACGGTCATACCTTCTCTTTCCGCCGCTTCCTCTCTCTCTCTCACCGAAAAACACCAAAATCCACTCTAAAATCCTCAAAGTTCTTTGATTATTTGTTGATTCCTATTGAATCCTAGCATCTCTAGGGGTTCACTCCCTCAATCCTCAAGGTAAAACTTCTTTTAATCCTCATTTTACCCAAAGTTTGAACCCTAGGTCACTTTTAGGGTTAATCTTGAATGTTGATGATTTCATGCGGTTCTTGTTGGGCAAAATTAACAAGGTTGATGTTTTATGATGTTTATACGTCTATTCTATGGAATCAATCCATAAGAAACATCAAATTTCTCATTCAAATCGCATGCCCTAGAACCTCGTCTGTGAAAGCGATACTACCGCTCTTTTGAATGCGAACTACCGTGATGCGGTCATATCAGTTAGACAATGGCGGTACACTACTGCTAAAGACTTGCAGTACTACCAATTTTTCTCGATGTAAAAGCAAATATCATTCCATTCAAATTAATTCTATTTGGTTAATCATTTGTACTTTTTGTAACTTGTCCTCTTCTTGTGAAGATGCCAAGATCAAGAATCGTGACTTGCAAGTCACATGGCCCTCCTAGAGGTCAATCCTCTTCCTCTCAACCTCCTGTAGACCCAGTTGAAGAAACTCAAGTCAAGGGTAAAGGACCAGCAGCTAATGAGCCTGAAAGTGAGGAAAGGTCCTCACAGGTTGGATCAGATTCTAGGTCTGACTCTGACTCAGAAGAAAAAAATTCAAGCTCAATCTGATGATGAGATGGGAGAGGCGTAAGAGCTCAAATTGATTTAAGGACTATTTCAATGACGATTATTTTCTCCCCGCGACACAAGGATCGCACTCTTTCCTTCGAACTCCATAAATCCAATATTCCACACTAAATTTCAAGAGCAAGTCTATGAGTAGGTATATTGACATCACAGAAAATTTACAGATCATAAGTGGATAAAGTGGCAGCACATCAACTCTTTAGAAAAATATAATGATGTGTATCTACTGTTTCAAAGAAGTTGATCTTCATGATCTTGTATCTTTCAGAAATGATTATGATGAGGAGATCGTAAGACAGTTCTATGCCACATTGCATGTCTCTTCAGATTTCAAAAAGATGAAATGGATGACAGTGACACGCTATGTGGAGAGCAGCAAGGCTGATTTTGAGCGTGTCCTGAGAACATCATCTGGCACTTGGGAGAAGTTATTTGACAGGCCTGCCCTGCTTGTCCCAGCTTGGACAGAGCACTATGATAGGAACATCAGGTTCACACCAGGGAAGATTCATGGTCTGCTACCCATTCCTAGTTTGATTAATAGAATTATTAATCATACTTTTCTGCCCAAGAGTGGGAATTTTGATGCTGTGCGAGGTCATGCATGGAACATCATCGATAACATTTCGCATGAGAGAAGTTTGATGTGGTGGATGTCATTTGATGAGGACATCAACCCTTCGGATACGACCACAACTCCACCTCCAATCAGGCTGCTCTACTTCCACCACATATTGATCGAGAAGGTTTACGACCACACGTGGATTGGTCGGGAAGACTTCATCCGCGTGGTCGGCGGGAGGTTATGACCGCCAGCGAGTGGTCGAGGGAAGGTTACGATCGCTCGACGAGTGGTCGTAGAATTGCTTCGACTGCTCGTGGTCGTAGAGTGTGGAGATCCGACTACCTGGTCAAAGATCACTTATATCTAGTCCTGCGCCACCTCACTTTGGGCCGAGGGCCTTGTATCAACACTACCTTAGGGTTTTTGGGCCGGCAACCTCCCTGGCCCATATGGCCACCTAGGTTTTTTTTTGGTAATGTTCATGCGTGAACAGTACCCCCGCCCCCTCCCTCTTCCTCCTATAAATAGTGGTCGCGCCCTTTAGTTCGCTGGGTTTTTCTTAGAATTATTCTGCCACTTTTCAGTTTCACCGTTTATCGGTTTGAGGAACCCCACATTGTTGATCTTCATTCATATTCGCAATACAATTCAGATTGCATCTATCTTGTTCTTGTGAGTTGCTTCGATTGCTTGCAGGAACAATAACCCTCGTGGTAAGGTCGATCGCGTGCGAGCGTGGTCGATAACGATAGTCGTGCGAGTGTAGCGAATTACGAGGTGACGATCTGCTGGTCGAAAGCCTCAAAGCGTCAACGTCATCATTATTAGGGCCATAGTTTCTTTGAAGAATGATAGGGTAAAAAGGATTTACCATGCTCCCTATATCATGGCTTTGATACTTAGCAAGATTGAGTATCGTGGAGGATTGGGATCTCCTCATAAGGCTTACAAGCCTCGAGAAGGTCCTCCCATTCACTTTCAGGGCAGCAAGCACAAAGAAGGTCAAGAAGAAGATAATGCTCCGAGGAGGCAAACGCAGATGTTGCTCAGGGTCAAGTCACTCTAGCTCAAGTTCTCAATAATCAGTCTTTAATCCTCAATAATCTACTACAACTTAAGGTCACTCAAGAGGAGATGAGGACAGAGCGATAGAGTTCCGAATGAGACTAACAAATGTGTTAGCCGCCTGCCGAGATGGTCTATTCTATGGAACAGCCTTTATCTACACCTCGCTTCACTGTCGTTGTCCCAACACACCACCGTGGGCTTCCATTTCTTCCGCCTCGGCTATAGTTCCTCAGTTCCAGCTTTCTCCACCTTCTCGTGCTCCACCTCCTCAGACCCATCGACTCTTCCTCCTTAGGATCCAATGCTTGATGTTTTTGGTACTTTGATGCCAAAGGGAGAAGTAGAAGAGAAGAAAGATTTAGGGGGAGCAAGCAAGTCTATTATTATAGAGCAAGCAAGTCTATTATTATATACTCTGTGTTGAACTTGTGTTGAACTTTTAAGGTTGATTGCTTATGCTTGTAATAGTTTACTTAGTTTTAATTAGTATCTTGTTGAACTCCTCAGAGATCGCCTCGACCTCAGCGTCGCCTCAACCTTTGATGACTCCACCAACCATCTCGACACGACCATGCATCTCCAACAGACCTCCATGACTACACCTCAACCTTCACTTCGAAACCCGCCTCATCGGTTCCCGTGGAGAAGACACCGAATGAACAAAAAGTGTGTTGCCGTGACGGTTCCCAAGTCGTCTCACACAAAGACGCCAGAGCGGCAAGTCGCTCAAGACAAATCGAAATCGAAGAACATTAAGTCGCCCGCTTCCTAACCCTAAGAAATACTCTTTCGAAGTCCGCTGGCACCACCACAAGATAGCCTACACCGGATTAGGTTGGCGAGTTTGCATACCGTACATGCACAAGACCAAAGAGAAAGGGTGTGTTGATGGAATCACCGCCGATACACGGAGGAGTATTTCTTCCACGAACCGCCCTTCGCCGTGGGCTTCACGACTTATTCGACCTATTCAACCTCAAAGCCCTCGATGCCTCACTTCTACGATGCTGGACACTGTAAGTGTGTACAATCAAGTTCTACATTCACGTAATACTGATTAATATAACAACTCATTGCTTATGTATAGATACATGATTATAATTGCCCGGCGATTCAAAGAACCGGTGGGTTTCCTCGACCCACACATGGTCTCTGAGCAATCCATCTTGGCAGACGCACCCTACGTCGAGAAATACATAACGACAGGATTGCTTGCTCAAAACGACAAGGACTACATAATGGTGCCCTACAACCAGAAGTAATTGCTTCACTACTTGCTATACAAATTTTATTTGTACTTTATACGCAGCACGAACTTAGGTTTAATGACTATAGCGACATACATGAGTAGGCACCACTGGAGAGAAAGGATGGTTAGTGAGGGAATATCTATAGGCAAGGCTCCTTTGTTTGATGACTCAAATTATTCTTATTGGAAAATTAGAATGTCCATTTTCTTAAAGGCCATGAGTCCGAGCATATGGAAAATCGTGAATGAGGGTTACGTTATGCCTCTTGATCCAACAAACCCCATGGTTCAAGAAGAACGTAATACTCATTTAGATGCTCAAGCTATGAATGCTCTTATCGGTGTTTTAGAACCGATCTTACGTAAAGATTGTTTGATTCGGTGGTCTCCACAATTGATCACGCAGACGAAAGAGACACGGGATTTTTATACAAGTTCGGCCTTCTCCAAAGGAGAATAATAACCCTACTCCTATGTATCTTGTATTGGGTATCCGGATTACAATCACCGAGGGTCTTACTAATTGTCTTCCAAAAGGCCTCTCTCCTCCTATCTCTAAAAGACACCTATTTATACTATGCGGTGGTGGTCGTTGTCGCCCAGCAATTAGTCGCTCATTATTGTGTAATAATGAGAGTAATTACCGGAGTAGTAACCTCCCCATGCTGTCGAATGGTTATCAGTCAGAGAAAGTGGAGCATTTCCTGTAGTTATATCAAACATAACTACGTATTTTGACTGCTTGGATCTTCATCATTAAATGGGCCTTCTGACGGGTGGACCCAGTTAGTCGTGAAGAATTCGTAGCAGACCTAGTCATAGCAGGACTTACGACTAGGGGGGTAGTCGTAGGAAGACTTACGACTGGGTACTAGTCGTAAAAAAACTTACGACCGGACGTAATCGTAGCAGGACTTACGATTACACTATAGTCGTAGAAACGCTTACGACTAGGGGGTAGTCGTAGAAGAACCTACGACTTCATGATTTGTTCTTTCCTTATGATATTAAGGGGTATGCCATGTGACGTCCTATTTCATTATTATAGAATAATAAAATGAGGATTATTTAGATCCTCGTCAGCTCTCTTTGGCGCTTTGAACGCGGATGAGTTCAATAGGGTGAGCAATTGGGAAACCGCTCATGCCATTTGGACTACCCTCTCCGAAATACATGATGGGACATCCACGGTCAAAGAAGCCAAATTGCATAGGCTTCAGATTAAATATGAGACATTCACAATGTTGCCAAATGAAAACATCACCGAGATGTATTCAAGACTCAACAACATTGTAAATGAACTCAAAGGCCTTGGTACTAACCTTCTTGATATTGATATTGTGCGCAAGATACTTAGGGCCCTCCCGGATAAATACGAGACGTTGGTGACATTATTTCTCAACTCTCCCGAGTTGCCAAGGATGACACCAACCGGACTTTTGGGCAATCTCATCACAAACGAGCTATACAAGAAGGATAAGGAAGAGCTCTTAGAGTCATCTTCTTCAAAGAAAAAAATTACCGCTTTCAAGACAAAAGCGGAATCATGTGATGATGAGGATGAAGAAGAAGACTTCGATGAAGAATACGCTCTTCTTGTGAGAAAAATAAGGAAATTCATGAGAAGACGTCCAAATCGAAGCTTTAACTTTAATAAGTACAAGAAAGGACAATCCTCAAATGATAACAAGCACTATAACAATATTCGTTGCTATAGGTGTGATGAGAAGGGACATATTATCTCTAATTGCCCTAATACGAAGGATGATAAGGGAAAACCATCAAAGAAGAAAGAATTCAATGGCAAGAAGAAGCTCTTCAAGAAACTTCACAAAGATGGCAAGAATGAAACCCACATTAGAGAATGGGACTCCGATGATGATTATTCGGATTCCGACTCCGATTCAAGTGATGAAGAATCTTTCAAGAAAAGAGGACTTATCGGCATCGCCATAAAGGAAGCTCCATCACTCTTCTCGTCTCCCACATGTCTTATGGCAAAAGGAGATAAGGTAAAATTCATTGATGATAATGCTCCTTCATATGATGAATTAATGGATATGGTTGAAGATTTACATAAGTATATTGGAAAAGAAAAATCAAAGTTTAAGGTCTTGAAGAAAGAGTATATCTCTCTAAAAGACTCTTGTGAGGAGCTAAAGGAAGCTCATGATTCTCTTCTCCTAAAAGATATTGAAAATCTCATTTACATGTTGGAATTACTTGTGATTTATTGAATGAGATGCATAAAGTAGAAATTGCTTCAAATACTATATCCATGTCTAGCATTTCTACATCATATGATGATTTACTATCCATGCCTTGTTGCTCAAATGATGATTCAATTACAAACTTGGCTAATACTTGTGATCCTTTACTCATTGTTGAAAATCATGAATTAAAAGAACAAGTAACTAAGCTAAACAAGAGCTTAGAAAGATGCTTTAAGGGTAAGGCAACTCTTGATAAACTATTAAGTGATCAAAGGTGCTCGCTCAATAAGCAAGGGCTTGGGTATGTGCCCAAGAAAGGTAAGAAGCAAATCTACAAGCCCACAAGATTTATAAAGGAAATGTAATACCCGAATGTTTCTACTAAGGAGAGTAAACGAAAAGGGTTTTTTCTGTAATACTCCAACTTATTGTAATGAAAGAAGCAAAGAAAAGAGAAATTAAACTTTAGACGAGGAAAATCTGCAATTCTTTGACAACCTGGCTTCGGCTTTGGCCTAGGAAGCCCATGAGGGGCCGGCCACTAATAAAAGGAGGGGAAACCCTAGCCCACCACTGTAGCACGATTGCTACAGTGTTCCGCCGCTGCACAGTTGCCGCCACAAAGGCGCGCCTCCTTGCACTCCGTTGCTCTCTCTGGTGGTGCTCTCCCATTGCCGCGGCCAAGGAGAAAGGTGGAGGAGAGAGGAGAAGAAGAGGAGATGAGCATCTAGCGGGGTATTTCAGCGGCACGCGTGTCTCCAAGGGTAACGATTGCGGTTGTTGTTGTTTGATTAGTCGAGAAGTGAAACCGATTAAATTTGATTAGATCAAAGTCTGTCTGTTGGAAATTCAATTCTGTCTAGTAGTTTGCGCGGCTGTTTTCGCAATCTTAGAGGCCGAATCAGAGGATCCCATCTCCTAGAGTATTGTAGGTTTGTTCTTAGCTTTCGGTGGCCGCCAAGAACACTAAATTCCGACTTTCGAGTCAAAAGTTATGATGGATTTATTATCTGCTGTCCAGAATCCTGACGAGAATTAGCAGTCTCTGTATAGGTTGATATATGGCCTAGTTAGAGGGTGATTCAGAGGTCTTGCCCATAACAAATTTTGAAGGTGATATAACTAGCTTTCAGGATTGATAAAGAACACCTCATTTGGATTTATAGATCAAAAGTTATGCACTTTTCATTGTGACTATCCAGATTGTAGGTCAGTCTGTCCAGATTGTATGTCAGTTTCTATCTTTAGTTTTGACCCATGTGCCACTTTTTGTTAAAGGCAAAATATGAATGTCGAGCCAACTAGGTTATTGTAGGTAATTTCATAACCTTTTCATATTGTTAAAGAACACTCAATTCGGAGTTGTAGTTTAAAAGTTATGGACGTTTTAGTTCTGCTGTTCTAATTGCTCACCAGATTCTGCTCGCTGTTTCGCTTGACAGCTTAGCAATTTAGTTTGGCCGAATTGGGTTATCTCACAACTACAAAGTTGTATATATATTTGTTAACCTCGTTTAGGATCTGGACTCATCTCTTTGGAGTCCCGATCATTAGTTTTGGTCTTTACCGTGCTGCTGTCCTGATGGGATTCCATGTTGCCTGGCATTTCAGATTCGGTTATGACTATGTTTTGGGTGTGCAAGAGGGTAGTGTAGAATATTAATTCATGATGGGCTCTATGTTGTTGTTATTTCGGTTATTTAATTGTTTAGGCCGCGAGTCTACGGGTTTGGGAGCGCCATCGTTGTTCGCTAACGCGCCGCAACGCGAAGGCAAGTACTTTGTTGGTTTTAAGTGTCGTGATTGTGAATGTTTACATGAATATGATGTGACATCTTGTGATACCCAAATGCTGAATTGGTTATGTTCTATCAATATGTGGAGTAAATGCTGAAAGATGATATTAGCATTGTTCATGTTCATATCATGCATCCTTTTATTCATGCTATGTCCACGGAGTGGATCGTAAGTCCCACCATTCCAATGTGGGTAGGTTTGGACATTGTCATGTCCCGCCCACGGAGTGGATTGAAAGACTCATCAATTCCAAAGATGGGCACGTAAGACCCATCAATTCCAAAGATGGGCAGCTTTGGACACCTATATGAAACGTTCTTCATATAGGACTTGGATCCCCGCACTTTTGTTAAGGTGCGGGCTTATGAACACCGACGGTGTGTCACTCGCTATACCGGTATAAGCATGTGTGCAGTCCATCCTTGAGTACATTCATTCATGCCATGCATTCCTAAGTTTTCATTCGATGTATGCTCATATTCTCTTATGATGATGACTTGTTCATATGTGTGTTATGTCCCTTTATCAGATTTACGAGTCGTGGACTCACTCTTGCGTTGTTTGTTTATTTTAGGTAACCCCGATGTTGGCTCACTTGGGAGGGAGTAGACACGCACTACTTGTTCACATCATCCAATTCATGTTCAAGATTAAATTTAGTTCTATCTTACATTCGTAAATGATGAACTGTAATAATAAATTTATAATTGGTGAAGGAAGGATACCTTCTCCACATTGATGTTGAATTATTATCGCATGTGAACTTTCATTATCAATGAACTGAAATAAATAGATTAGATGGTGAAGGAAGGATACCTTCATCATGTCTTGTTGTTTTGATACTATCATTAGTTGATTTTATTCAAATTCTTCCGCATTATGGATGTATGTTAGATGTTTTAGGTGAAATCTTGGCTTTCAATAGCCGTGGTATTACATTGGTATCGAGCGGCTTTAGGTCCGTGGTAATTAAGATATTAAAATGACACACTGCGCACAAAGAGGTGGGGTTTGGGTAATCCAGATATCCGTATTTCTAGTGATGTGATTCATCATGTTGAACTGTTCTTGAATTGCTTCCGCATTATCATTCTTGTGGTTAATCTATGATCCATTGTGATATTCAATATCTATGAACTAATTATATGATTGTCATGAGATGATCCTGTATATTCATAATGGAGTATTTTGGTGAAGCGTGTTGCTAATGGATGATAAGAAGTGGGGTCGTGGTTGTTACTCCGATTCACTGAGTTACACCACCGCTCGCAGTAACGTGGTTAGAGGAGTAGTTACCCAGTACCATAGTTTCAGTGTTAAGCGTGAGTTGCTTTAGAAAGTTGTTCTCTTTCTTGATTTCTGAATTTGGCAATTCTTGTCCTATGGTGGTTGATGAATTTCTCCGGGTTTGTGGTTCATGGTAGTTTATGGTTTTCAATAGATCCTCTTGGTTCTCTCAAACAAATATTGCTTTTCAACCGTTGAGTTGCTTTTACCACTTGTGGTCGTTGTCAATTGACAAGATTGATGTTTTCATGGTTGCTCCTTCTTTCTCATTGAAAAGAATGACTCATTTACTCGTTTGATAGCTTGGTTAGTGAGAGTTTTCCACTGTAAGTTCGCTTGCATGGGAAAACTTTGGCTTTATGCTTTTGGATTACTTGAGCGTTGAGGTTTGAAGTCTCTCTTTGTCTGTAGTAAGGTGTTAGAATCCTTTGTGATGTCTTGACATGCTTAAAATGAGAAGTTATAACTAAACGAATAAATTGTTACGATATGAGTTACCAAGTTGGGTTATTAGCATGGTGCAAATCAATTATTCTTAACTACCATCCATGAAAGTGAAATTGATTAATTTGAAATGTCCTTGTATTTGATACATGGTGTAGGTTAAATAAAGACTGTCCATATCCGCTCGTAACCTATAGATCTTACGTAAGAGCTAGATTTGTCTATTTCTGGTATGCTAAAATTGTTGAAACTTGCATAAAGGACCGGATGGGTGCTGTGTATCGATTCGTGAAACCTTGTTTATAGAAAATTATGTTAGTGAATATTTAATCATGTTTTGAAATGATTTCTGAACAAAGGTGAAATGTGAATCTATGTTTACATATGGTTATGTGATTACAAATGGAATTAGTACTGTATGTACACACATGATTAATACCATCATCGATTGTTAATGAGCTATCAAGAAGGTGTTAAGCAACACCAATAGTTGAGTAGATTAATTTCGTAAGTAGTCTTTGCTATCGTGCCTTGTGATATTGATATTGCTTAGCATAATCTTGTTATAATAAATTTGTTTCAACCTTGTGGTTTGTATTCCCTTTGGGAAGTTTTAGGATGGAGTAATAAAGTTTGATGATTCTCAAGACTAGTGTATGTTGTCGATGTTATTAAATCGTCAAAATTGTGAGAATGAGGTTAATTCTCGTAGTAATTTGATCACCTATGGTGATATTCTCTAAATGATCAAATTTCAAGTTTTATGTTCATGATCTTTTGAGGGTTCAGCTTTTATGTGGTAAATGAAGTTTATCGAGTAACAATATGTTGCAAAGTTATAATGGTTCTTCGATGATGCAAGTGCTTCGATTTTGAATACTTATTTGTTCTTATCTGTTAAGATTCGATATTCTCTTCTTGTGAGGCTTATGCTTTCAATCGTGGACTTCACTTATGTTCTATAAGTTCATTGCTTAATTGGTTTCTTCCTTGGTCCCGTGTTCAAGTAGTGGTAGATGAGTTTTCTAGTTGGTGAAAGTCGTTTCCATTTGTCTCTTCTTTTGAGAAAGAATCAACCCATTCTTTTCACGTGGGTCTTTCAAGTGTTTTCTAATTGTTGTTGTGAAATTGATGTTAATACCCATAGTAATTTGATCGCTTTGGTGATATCGTTCGATGAGAATATTTCAAGTTTAGCTTTCCTGATATTTTCTTTGAGCTATTGAATCAGCTGGTAGCTGAAATTATTTTAAATAAATTGAGGTATTGAATTGTCTTGTTGCTTCTTAAGAGATTCATGTGATTGAATCTTAACGGATTTCTGGTTTGAGTTGGCAACGTGAAGCACTCAACACATGACCGTGATAGGAAAATGTTCACCACATTCGAGAATGTAAAAGGAAGTGACAAGATCACATTCGTGATAATAGCAAAGGAAAGGTAATTGGTTTAGGTAAAATTGCCATTTCAAATGATATTTCCATTAATAATGTATCTTTAGTTGAGTCACTAAATTTTAATTTATTATCCGTTGCTCAAATATGTGATCTCGGCTTAATTTGCTCTTTCTCAAGTGAAGGTGTTGTTATCTCAAATGTAAAAGATAGCTCCTTGGTCTTCAAAGGTTTTAGATTTGGAAATCTTTATTTGGTTGACTTTAGCTCAAATGAATCTTGCTTGAAAACTTGTTTAATTGCAAAAACCTCTTTGGGTTGGCTTTGGCATAGAAGGCTAGCTCATGTTGGGATGATTCAACTTAAAAATCTTTTCAAACATGATTTAGTTGTTGGCTTGAAAGATGTGAAGTTTGAGAAAAATCGACTTTGTAGTGCATGTCAAGCCGAAAGCAAGTCGCTAATTCTCATCCCTCCAAAAGTATCATGTCAACATCTAGACCATTGGAACTCTTACACATGGATTTGTTCGCCCAACAACCTACAAGAGTATCGGGAAATAATTATTGTTTAGTTATCGTGGATGATTACTCTAGATATACATGGGTATTCTTCCTTGGTGACAAAGCGAAACCTCCAAATTTTCAATAGTTTTTCTAAAAGGGCTCAAAATGAATTTGATTTCAAATTAAAGAAAATCCAGAGTGATAATGGTTCCGAGTTCAAAAATACTAAAGTTGAAGACTTTGTGATGAACTCGAATAAAGCACGAAGTTTCCACAACCTACACTCAAACAAAATAGAGTTGTAGAAAGGAAAAATCGAACATTAATGGAAATGGCTAGGACAATGCTTGATGAATATAATACTTCCGATAGTTTTTTGGCGGAAGCAATTAACACCGCTTGTCATGCCATAAATCGGCTCTATTTGCATCGTCTTTTGAAAAAGACTTCCTATGAGCTTCTTGTAGGAAGAAAACCGAGCATCTCTTATTTTCGAGTTTTTGGTTGCAAGTGTTATATTTTGAAGAAGGGTGTTCGTCTTTCAAAATTTGATAGTCGTTGCGATGTTGGTTTCTTGCTCGGTTACTCTTCGAATAGCAAGGTTTATCGTGTCTTTAACAAGAACTCCGGTGTAGTTGAAGAAAGGCACGATGCGCAATTTGATGAAACTAATGGCTCTCAAGAAGAGCATGAGAATTTGGATGATGTAGGTCATGAAGCTCTAAGAAAAGCAATGGAATATATACAAATAGGTGGTATTAAGCCCGAAGATAATCCATCACCTTCTACTCAAGTTGAGCCTCCTACCTCTTCCACAAGTCAAGTACAATTTAATGAAGAAGACAATAAGGAAGATGATCAACCATCCATCCTACCACCAAGAATCCACAATGCAATTGCAAAAGATCATCCAATAGATCAAATATTTGGTGATATGAGTAAGGGTGTTCAAACTCGATCTCGTGTCGCTTTGTTTTGTGAACATTACTCTTTTATCTCTTCTCTTGAGCCAAAGCATATAAATGAAGCACTTGATAATCCCGATTGGGTGAACGCTATGCATGAAGAACTCAATAACTTCACCCGAAATGAAGTTGGATATTGGTGGATCGACCCAAAGAACACAACGTCATTGGTACAAAATGGATCTTTAGAAACAAACAAGATGAGAACGGTATGGTTGTAAGAAACAAAGCAAGATTGGTCGCACAAGGTTATTCACAAGTCGAAGGTTTGGATTTTGGTGAAACTTTTGCTCCCGTAGCTAGGCTTGAGTCTATTAGGATATTACTTGCTTTTGCATCATGTTTTGATATTAAATTATTTCAATTAGATGTCAAAAGTGCATTCTTAAATGGTAAAATATCCGAACTTGTCTTCGTTGAACAATCTCCCGGTTTTGAGGATCCTAAGAATCCAAATCATGTCTATAAATTCTCCAAGGCGCTCTATGGTCTTAAACAAGCTCCTAGGGTATGGTATGAACGCCTTAGAGATTTTCTAGTCACAAAGGGATTCAAAATTGAGAACATTGATTCAACTTTATTTACTAAAGTCTTAAATGATGATTTTTTTGTATGTCAAATTTATGTTGATGATATCATCTTTGGATCTACTAACCAAGACTTTTGCAAAGAATTCGGTGATATGATGTCAAGGGAATTTGAAATATCCATGATTGGAGAACTTAGCTATTTTCTTAGACTTCAAATCAAGCAACTCAAAGATGGAACCTTTATAAGCCAAACAAAGTATGCAAAGGACTTGATCAAAAAGTTCGGGATGGAAGATGCAAAACCCATCAAGACTCTCATGGCAACCAACGGTCATCTCGACCTAAATGAGGGAGGTAAATCGGTAGATTTAAAGCTTTATAGGTCTATGATTGGTAGCATACTTTACCTTACCGCATCTAGACCTGATATCATGTTTAGTGTTTGCATGTGTGCACATTTTCAAGCAACTCCAAAAGAGTGCCACTTGATGGCTGTAAAAAGAATACTAAAATATTTAAAACATTCCTCTAGCATTGGCCTATGGTTTCCCAAAGGTGCTAAATTTGATTTAATTGGATATTCGACTCCGATTATGCGGGTTGTAAAGTGGATAGAAAAACACCTCTGTAGTTGTCAATTCTTAGGAAGATCTTTAGTATCATGGTCATCTAAGAAACAAAATTCGTAGCTTTATCCACCGCTGGCCGAATATGTTTCCGCGGAAGTTGTTGTGCTCAATTGCTATGGATGAGGCAAACCCGATGGATTATGGAATTAAAATTAATAAAATGTCTCTTTTGTGTGATAATGATAGTGCCGTGAAAATAGCAAATAATCCTGTCCAACACTCAAGAACCAAGCATATAGATATTCGCCACCATTTCTTGAGAGATCATGTGAGCAAGGGAGACATTGAAATTAGTCACATCCGGACCGAAGATCAATTCGCGAACATTCTCACAAAACCATTAGATGAAGGCCGTTTTTGCAAATTGAGGAATGAATTAAATGTCATAGACTATTTAAATGTTGGTTGAACTCTTGCATCATGCGTTGTGCTCCATTTGATGTTATTTGACTATTTTATGAATTTTTTAAGGTTTGTAGTAAAAGATAACTATGTTCATAAATTTTTATGTTTCTATAATCTATAATCTATTCTATGTATAATGATCCTTAATAACCCTTATTTGATTGCAAAACTAAGGATCATTTGCAATTATTCCTTTCCGAAGAAAATCCAGAACTGCTTTTGAAGTTCCAGGATAATCAGAACTACCGGTGGGTTTTGATCGGTATGACCGCAGTTATGGTACTATCGGACTATAACCACGTATTACCGCCGCGCGGTATTACCGAGGTAAAAGTGCGAACTACCGCATCGTGGTAATTGGACTTCAACCGTCGTGACTGTCTTTGGCTTTACCACCCAACCTCTCTTTCCTCCTTCTCTCACGCTCTCTCTCCAAAGTTAAACTCACTAAAAATCCTCGATCTTTTTTGGTCTCTTGTCGATACCCGGTGATTCCTTGCTGCTCTAGAGTTCCGCTTCATCGATCCTAAAGATGCCAATGACAAGGTATGGAACTCGCAAGTCGCATGACACCCTTAGAGGTCAATCCTCCTCCTCTCAACCTCCCGCACCCAATTGAAGAAACTCCGTCAAGGGTAAAGGTCCCGCAAAGAAATGAATCAAAGTGAGGAAAGGTCCTCACAGATGGATCAGTTCGGATCCGACTCGCACTTAAGAAGAAATCCATTTCAACTGATGAGGAGATGGGAGACCTAGAAGAGCCTGAAATTGATTTAAGGACTATATCACCGATGATTATGCTATTCGCGACACAAGGATCGCATTCTCCCGCTTTTAACTCCATCAATCCTAGATTCCACACTAAATTTCAGGAGCAAGTCTATGAGCAGGTATATGGACATCACAAAAATTTGCAGATCATAAGTGGATAAAATGAAAGCACATCAATTCCTTAGAAAAATATGATGGTGTGTATCGGCTGTTTCAGCAAATTGGTCTGCATGATCTTGTAGCTCTCAAAAATGACTATGATGAGGAGATCATAAGACAGTTCTATGCCACATTGTATGTCTCTCCAGATTTCAAAAAGATGAAATGGATGACAGTAACACGCTATGTGGAGTGCAACAAGGCTGATTTTGAGCGTCTACTGAGAACATATTCTAGGAATTGGGAGAAGCTATTTGACAGACCTGCCTTGCTTGTCCCAGCCTGGACAGGATACTATGATCAAAATGTCAGGTACACACCAGGGAAGATTCATGGTCTGCTACCTATTCCTAGCTTGATTAATAGAATTATTAATCATACTTTCCTTCCCAAGAGTGGTAATTTTGATGCTGTACGTGGACATGTATGGAACATAATTGATAATATTTCACATGGGAGAAAGTTTGATGTGGTGGATGTCATAATCAGGGGCATTGTTTCTTCAAAGAATGATAGGGTGAAAATGATTTATCATGCTCCCTATATCATGGCCCTAATCCTTAGCAAAATTGAGTATCAGGGAGGTTTGGGATCACCTCATAAGGCTTACAAGCCTAGAGAAAATCCTCCCATTCGCTTTGTGGACAGCAAGTACAAAGAAGAAGAAATTGCTCAGAGGAAGCAATGCAAATATTGCTCAGTGGTCAGTCACTCTAGCTCAAATTCTCAACAATCAGACCTTGATCCTAAATAATCTTTTACAGCTTAAGGTCACCCAGCAAGAGATGAGGACAGAGTAGATAGAATTCCAGATTGAGACTCAAAACAGGCTAGCTGTCCTGACAGAGACAGTTGATTCTATGGAACAGCTCTGATCGACACCTCAACGCTTCACTCGTCGTCGTCCCAATCCATCAGCAGGGACTTCCACTTCTTCCGTCCGCCCAGCCTCAGCTCCAGCTTGCTCCACCCCTCGTGCTCCAACTCCTCAGAACCCCTCGACTCTTCCTCCGCAGGATCCAACTGCTTGATGTTTTTGGTTCTTTGATGCCAAAGGGGGAGAAGTAGAAGGATAGATAGAAGGGAAGAAAGTTCTAGGGGGAGTTAGCTAGTCTTTTGATACCTTAAGTTGTTCTTGTTAAGGTTGATTGCTTGTACTTGTAATAGTTCACTCTCTATTAGTATCTCGTTGAACTCTGTTAAACTTGTTGGTTGTCTCATTGTCAGTATATTATTTCTTTATTGCAATCTTAATTATGATAATTCTATATCATTGAAATTTTCCTTAGTACCAACAAGCTAAAGAAACTCCGCCAAATTTTGTCAAAAATATCTACATATGCTTACAAAATGTTCTATCAATTCAATGCACATGTTTAGGGGGTGCTTTCTGTATTTTTGGCCTAACAAGAATATAATTCTCAAAACTCACTCAAATCTCTAAGAATTATTTTGTTGTTAAGTCATCAAAAGAATATTCATTTGTTTCACAACAAGGAGTTTATTCAAAACAATCCTTCTTACATATTAATTTGGTTGTCATCAATTACCAAAAAGGGGGATATTGAAAGCATCTAGGCCCCTAAAAATTGGTTTTGGTAATTAATGATAATATGTGTATATAGGACTAATATGTTTATTGAGATTTTCTAAGGTTAAGTCCCAACTGTGATGTTGATCATGAAGAAGTATGCTAAAGGACAATTTGAAGACCAATATGGATCAAGGTTAAAGTGCAAATAGCCTAGGATATTTTTATGGTTTACCGGTCTGAGGAGAAATGGTTGGAAGATTGGATTATAGGATAGATGTCGTACTATTAAGGATCATGTCTAGTAGCTTGATAACATGTTCTTGTGCTTTTTTTTGGATCAATTTAGGATCATGCATCCATATGAATTTTGTTTTGGAAAGCCAAGTATGTTTTGTCAGGATAATCGGTAGTACCGGCGTTGGTTGCGCGGTACGACCGCTTAAAGGTACGACCGGGCTCGTTGTGCGGTACTACCGCACCCCGGTTGTTCCGATTGTTACTTGGCGGTATGTTTTTCCAGAGAGACATCTTTTTGAGTTCGAAGTGCAAACCCTCTGTGCGGTAGTACCACAATTGTCCAAGCGGTATGACTAGACTACGGTAGTACCTCAGTTCTTGAGCGGAACTACCGCACACCGGTCATTCCGACCTTGAAGCGGTATGCATTTTCCAGTAAGCACCGTTTTGTTTTTCTCAAAAAACGGTAATACCGCACTTGCTGTGCGGTATGACCGGACATCGGTAGTACCGCTTGTCTGTTGGCGGTAATACCGCGGTGCGAATAAAACGGCTATGTCAGAGCAGTTAATGCCACTGTTATAGCCGTTACAAAGTGGTTGGAAAAGTGCGGTAGTACCGCATGGTACTTAGCGGTAATACCGCATGTTGCTGAAAAATTGGGATTTCTTCTCCAACAGTTATAATTATTGGTGGGGGGTATAAATACCCCTCCACCCGCTCAAGGACAGGGTGCTAGACCATATTTAACCTTCTTAGAGCCTTGAGCATTTATACAACTCCTCAAATTACTCTTGTGCATTCATTGTGAGGTAGTTGAGCCAAAATTCAAGTGCATCCATTCTAGATTAATCCATTTGCACTTGAGCGTCGTCAAGCGAAGGTCATTGATTTGTTACTCTTGGAGTTTTGCCGAACTCCTAGACGGCTTGGTGGTGTTTGCACGGTGATCTCTTCAAGAAGGTTGTGAAGAGGCCCGGTGCTAAGATTGTGAGTGGTTTGGTGTTCACCATCTCCGAGCGGAGGAAGAACAACCACTAGTGATCGAGGGAAGGCTTAATTCGTGGAGCCGGCTTGATTTGTCAAGCTTCCTCAACGTGGACTAGTGAAGACCAGCAAGTCTTCGATACCACAGGAAAAACTTCATTGTCTCATTTGTGGTTATTTCTTGTCTTTACTTATTCCCCATTTACAATTATAGTCTTGTTATTAGCTCATTTGTAGGAAGTTGCTTGATAGTTCCTTCATCATATTGTGTTAAGAAGTAATTGCTAGAACTGTTGTACTCTAAGTTTAATTTGGTCGATTAAATTTAGAAACCTCCTGTTCACCCCCTCTAGTCAGTTATCCTTGATCCTACAAGCTCATATATGCCGGACAGCTCACTGATCATGGTTGTTGTGTTATTCTCGATTCTGATTCTTGTTGTGTTCAGGATCGATGCACGGGGACACTGGTTGGTACTGGCCCTCGCTGCCATGACTCACAGTGTCACTGGGAGCTTGACTAGCTTCATCTTCCTTTCGCTGCCCCCAGATAGTCTTGTCGCCTCCATCATAGCCGCCGCTTCTGCTGCATCCTCCACAACGTCTTTCACTCAATGGCATCGTCGTTTAAGACATCTTTGCGGTCACTTCTATCTTATTTACTTCGTTGTGGTCTTTAGGGTCTATGTTTGTGATGCTTCTCTAAATTGTCAAGGTTGTAAGCTTGGTAAATGCTTCAACTCCCTATCCTTCTAGTGAGTCGTTGTCACAAACAGTCCTTTTGATCTTGTTCATTCGATGTATGGGGTCCACTCCTTTCGCTTTGAAAGGAGGTCATCGATATTATATAATTTTTATTGATGACTTTTCTCGACACACATGGATATACTTTATGTCATCTCGTAGTGAGGTTCTCTCTATCTACAAGACCTTTGCCGCCATGATCCGTACTCAGTTTAACTCTCCTATTCATGTTTTTCTTGCTGACTCTGCTGGAGAATACTTGTTAGGAGTCCTTCGTGGTTTTCTTTCTGAGCAGGGCACTCTCTCTCAGTTTTCTTGCCCTGGTGCTCATGCCCAGAATGGTGTGGCTGAACAAAAGCATCGTCATCTTCTTGAGATAGCCCGTGCTCTTATACTTGCTTCTGCCGTCCCACTACACTTCTGGGCTGAGGCTGTTTCTATTGCCACTATGCTGATTAATATTCAGCCTTCTTCTGCTCTTCAGGGTGGGATCCCAGTTGAGCGTCTCTGTGGCAAGACTCCTGATTACTCTAGTCTTTGCCTCTTTGGGTATGTGCTATGTTCTTCTTGCACCTCGTGAGCTCACCAAGATGATCTCTCAGTCTGTGGAGTGTGTTTTTCTAGGCTATAGCGCCGAGCATAAGGGATATCGTTGTTGGGATCCTGTTGACCGACGTATGCGGGTTTCTCGGGACGTCACTTTTGATGCGTATCATCCTTTCTACCCTCGTCCTTCTCCTTCCACCACTCCAGCATCTCTTGTCGAGCCACTTTCTTTCCTAACTTTTCCTGCCACCCCCATAGTCACCACACCTCCACACAGCCTTTGGCCTCTTCGGTTCCTCCTTCACCGTCTCCTTCTCCATTGCCACCCTCTCCAAAGGCTCCTCCCGGCCTTCGTCCTTCTTATCCTCTCTACTACACTCGTCGTCCGCGAGTCGAGGATTCCTCTGATGCGCCATCTTCTTCTGATGGTTCATCTTCTTCGGCCTCTCCTAGATATGCTCTTCGTGATCGCCAATCTATTCGGCCTCTTGCGCGCTTTTGTTTAGCGGCTCTTGCTAAACTGACTTTTTATCGTGATGCTGCTGTTCATTAGGAGTGGCAGCATGCGATGGCAAAGGATATTGCCACCCTTGAGCATACTGGCATGTGGGATCTTGTCTCTCTTCCTGCGCGTGTTACTCCTATCATGTGCAAGTGGGTCTACAAGGTTAAGACCCGCTCTGATGGTTCTCTTGGGCGCTACAAGGATCGTCTTGTGGCACATGGTTTTTAGTGGGAGCATGGTCATGATTATGATGAGACATTTGCTCTTGTGGCTCACATGACCACCGTTTGCACTCTTCTTGTTGTGCTGTCTGTTCGGGCTTGGTCCATCTCTCAGCTTGATGTCAAGAATGCTTTTCTCAATGGTAAACTATGTGAAGAGGTTTATATGTAGCCACCACCGGGGTATTCTGTTCCTAAGGGTATGGTTTGTCACCTTCGCCGATATCTTTACTGCCTCAAGCAAGCTCCATGTGCCTAGTGTGATCGTTTCTCTTCTGTTGTCACTGTAGCTGGTTTCTCTGCCAGTGTTCATGATCCCGCTCTCTTTATTCACACTTCATCTCGTGGTCGGACGCTTCTCCTTTTATATATTGATGATATGATCATTAGTGGAGATGATTCTTAGTACATCACCTTTGTGAAGGAGCGTCTTAATGAGCAGTTTCTCATGTCTGATCTGGGTCCTCTTCGCTACTTTCTTGGGGTTGAGGTTATTTCTACACCTGAGAGCTTCTATTTGTCCCAAGAAAAGTATATTTGGGATCTTCTTGCTCGTGCTTCTCTTACTAATTAGCACACTACTGAGACTCCCATGGAGCTTAATGTTCATCTTCGGCCCACTGATGGTGAGCCTCTTGCTGATTCTACTCGCTATCGTCACCTTGTTGGGAGTCTTATTTATCTCAGTGTCACTCGTTCTGATATTTTATACCATGTGCATATCTTGAGTCAGTTTGTTTCTACTCCCACTCAGCTCCACTATAGTCATCTTCTTTGTGTTCTATGATATCTTCGTGGAACCATCACTCATCATCTGTTTTTTCCTCGCTCAAGCTCTTTACAGCTCCAGACATATTCTAATGCCACCTGGGCTAGTGATCACTTAGATCGCCGGTTTCTCTCTGCTTATTGTGTTTTTCTTGGTGGTTCTTGACGAGGATTAAAACCTCTATATATTATCTTTAATATATAAAAGATCATACGTCTTCATGGTCGTAACCCCTAAGGTACAATACCTCACCGGTCGAGATTCCGAGGTTACTTAATGGGTACCCGGTCGACGAAGGCCTGCCAAGCTTCCACCAGAGAACCGTCAGAGAAAGTATGAATCGATATTCGAATAAATTCAAGGTATATTCTCTACCGATGATGAATGGAGCACGTGCATATTCCATACCATACGACGATCTTATCCAAGACACACCAGTGAACAACTTCCATACGGTTATATGTTCCATAAACATATAACCGCCAAACGGTTGATCCCGTATCAACCATCACTGACCGACTGCATTTAACGCCGCATCGACGCCTTCTCCGAAGTAATCGCCACTCTTCGAGGGCTATTTAAAGATGGAACCTGGACGGATCAAGAAAAAAGGAAAAAAGAAAAGAGGAAGACAAGAGCATAAGCCATAGATTTGTGTAATAGTTCGAGTGAGCAAGAGAGCAGCGAGTTCTTAGTACATACCTTGTAAATTCCAGTTTTATTAATAAAGAGCAGTCCCATTACTCCTCGAGATTTCACGCCACTTTCTCCTTTTTATTTTTGTAAGATCGACGCCTTGATCGCCGACACCGGCGCCGATCGTGGGGAACGGGGCGTGGAATCTCGTAAGATTTTCTACTCATCAAATCTTTGTCCATTCCCCGTCCGTGATCGCGATGCGGTTATGGCGGAAGTTGGGATGAAGAAAATTGGTTCGACTTGGCGGACTACGCCGACCTCGACATGGATGCATGTATGCGCGCTTATGGAGGAAAACGAATCTCTTCATCATCCTCCTCGCCGGCCGCCAGGCGTAAATCGCGGAGACGACGGATGGATGAAGACACACCGCTACAATTAGTGGCGCCTCAGAGGAAGTGTTTCCACCAGTTCGAACACCCCAAAGCTCAGCAAGCCCGCCTTTGGACCGCAAAAAGGTGACGAAAATTCAATACCGCAACCCGAGGTTCAACATACCTTTGATGCGATCATGGTTGATAGGTACTCACCAACCGCTTCTAGTAATTCCAGAGCCAACCGACACCGTGACAAAGTGTCAATGAAACCTCCGTTGGTCGAAACCAAGTGGGGATGATAAAGCTCAAGATTCGATCGCAATTCACGGATCGCCGAGGCCCTTCCAAAACCTCAAGAGGTGCCGATCACCGATCGCTCTCCGTCGTGGAAGCTTCGCAGAAGCTCAAAGGCTCTCCATCGACACGGCGAAGCTCATCAGAGGATCACTACTGGAAGCACGAGGTCAATGCGATCGGAGATACGGATAACAATGCCGTGTACGGTCCTCCACACATTGCCTCGCCACCACGTCCTAATGGAGATGGTACGGGCGGTCAAGCACCAAATGCCGGAGGTGACAGAACTGGTAGACGTTCACTAGTTAATATGCCTGATCCTTCCCAAACCAATGTAAGGGACCGGGCAAGATCGACCAGAAGGTCGGAGGATGTAAGCCATCAAACACCTTCTTCTGGCAGAAATCCCTCGAGACCTTCGGTAACTATACAAAACCTGCAGCGAGTCAGGGATATGTTAAATACTTCTGACCCTGCCCTGGCAGAGACTCCAGGTTTTGCCCAACTTGCAGGTCAAGTATCGGAGATTATCCAACAGACGATGCAGCGCGCAGAAGCTTATCGGGAACGAAGGCACCCGCAAAGTCAGACCATGACTTCATCATAGCATTCTTCCCGAAGCAGGGGCCTACATGGTCGTGTTGAGGATCAGTTGACACTGCGACCACCTCGACGATTCCGACCAACAAGTCATGAGGGGAGGAGACTATTCCAGGAATCCTCACCTTCACTTCGTCAAGGGGAACCATCGCTTGGACCTGGTGATCTTCGACATGACCTAAGCCAGGCAAGCGGTCGAAGGCGTTCTACTAACGTCCACGACCGAATCAAGACATTAGAACACCGACAACTGTTTTAGAAATCGGTCTCCAACCGACATAATCCGTGTTTTTCAAAGAAGGCGCCACGAAACTATCACAGTTGTCGAGCTTTCGCAGAGGCTCCAGTCGTATGCTGGCCAAATAGGTTTCGATCGCCAATATGGATAAATTCAATGGGACCCAAAATCCCTTGAATTTCTCCAGATTTATACCACCCCTATCGTGAGCTACCGGTGGTGATGAAAATGTAATGGCAAATTATCTTCCTACGGATTAGAAGGATCACCGATCTTGGTTGCTTAACCTTCCTGGCGGATCCGTATACTTGGGAGCAACTCACGACCTTTGATTGCAATTTTTCAGTGGCACGATGATCGCCTGAAAGGAAGACGATCTCCATAGGATACGGCAAAATCAAACGAGACTCTTCTGCAGTACATTAAAAGATTTAGCCAAGTCCGTAACTCAATACCGGAGGTCGCAGAATCTTCCGTTATCCAAGCCTTCAAAGCGGGATTAAGAAATCGAAGGTTTACGGAGGATTTAGCTATACATCCTCTACGAACAACCATCGAGCTCTTCGACATGGCTGACAAGTACGCTACGGCCAGTGAAGCGGTCGAGTGGAACAAAGCCGTTGATCGAAAGGATAAAATGCCCCAACCTGGCTTAGATAAGACGGAAAAGAAACAAAGGAAGACTCTCAAGAAAAAGAAGCATGGCAGAGCCAACGACAAAGATGTTCTGGCTGTTCCTGAAAAATTTACCAAAGGAAGAAAAGATTATACTGGTCGTGGCAAGGCTAAAGCTCCGACCAATGATTACAAGAGAAACAAAAAATGGTGTCCTCTTCACCAGCAAGCAGGACACGATTTGCGCAATTGTCGCGCTTGGCAAAAGAAGCTGGAAGATTATTATGCAGGTAAAGGACCACTCCCGTCGATTCAAGAGCTCGGAGAAACAAGCTCCAAAAAGGACAAAGATGGTGATGAAGAAATGGAGTACCAAGAGCCTCAACACACCGTCGATGTGATCTTCGGTGGGTCTTCTTCGTACGAGTCCAGACGTCACCTAAAAGCCGTGGAGCGAGAAGTCAACCTTACCGAACCTTCGATCGCCGTTAAACCTTCAAGGTGGTCGGAGACAATAATCTCCTTCAGCAAAGAAGACTGCCCCCATTCCTTCAACTCGACCAGGTAGGTTTCCAATTGTCATTGAGCCTACTATTAATAATCGCAAGGTTAATCGGTTTTGATAGATGGGGGTAGTTCTTTGAATATTTTATTTGCAAGTGCTTTGGAAGACATGCAGATTCCCAAATCCAAGGTAAAACCAGTGAAATATGCCTTTCATGGCATAGTTCCTGGGTCTACCGCTAAACCAATAGGGCACTTGTCCCTACTGGTTACGTTCGGAAAGCCCGACAACTTCCGGACAGAAAAAATTTCATTCGATGTGGTGAACTTCGAGACTGCATACAATGCAATTCTCGGTCGTCCGGCTTTAGCAAAATTCCTGATAGCCACGCATTACGGTTATCAGAGTTTGAAAATGCCGGGACCAAAAGGTGTAATCACGGTCCGAGGCGATCAGAAGATAGCCTACGCATGCGATCGGAAGTGTCTAAAACTGGTCGATGAACTCCCACTGTGGAACTAACACCGCTAACATGCGTGTCAAAAATTCAAGACCAAAGATGACACCAAAACCTTCCGACTGCATAAGAGAGGTACATCTCGACGGAAGTACTTCTCCGAGGATGCCAAGATACTGGTCGGAGCAGGACTCGACCCTAAATAGGAAGAGTCGCTCGTCTCCTTCCTCCGAGCTAATCAGGACGTATTCGCCTGGCAGGCGTCCGACATGCCCGGAGTCCCAAGGGAGGTGATCGAGCATAGGCTAGCTCTACAGTCTAACAAAAACGGTCAGCGTGGTTACTGCTGCTTCGTGATCCGATCGAAAAGAAGCAATCCAGTCGGAGATTGACAAGCTTCTCAAAGCTGGGTTCATTCGTGAGGTCGACCACCTAGAGTGGCTCGCCAATCTTGTAATGGCTAGAAAAGCCAATGGGAAATGGCGAATGTGTATTGACTTTACAGATCTTAATAAAGCTTGTCCGAAGGATGACTTTCCCCTTCCTCGCATTGATTAACTTGTAGACTCTACCTCTGGGTGTGAGTTGTTAAGTTTTTTAGATGCTTATTCAGGGTACCACCAGATCAATATGAGTAAACAAGATGAAGAGAAAACTTCCTTTATCACCCCATATGGTACTTACTGTTATGTAAAAATGTCATTTGGTCTCAAGAATGCTGGTGCAACATTCCAAAGGTTGATGCAAAAGACTTTTAGCCCTCAGATAGGTCGGAATCTTGAAGCCTACGTTGATGATCTGGTCGTAAAAAGCATCAACGCCGGTGATCATATTCTAGATCTACAAGAGACTTTCAATAACTTAAGACGTCATAACCTTAAGTTAAATCCGAGAAATGTGTGTCTGAGTTTCGTCGGGAAAGCTTCTTGGGTTCCTAGTTTCGGCTAGAGGCATTGAAGCAAATCCAACAAAAATCGCCGCCATCGATCAGATGCGCGATCCAACCACAAAGAAGGAAGTTCAGAAATTAACCGGTTGTATGGCAGTGTTAAGTCGTTTCATAGCACGGTTAGACTAAAAGGACTACCTTTCTTTGCTTCTCCGAAACATGAGTGTTTCAATGGACTAAAGAAGCAAGCGCTTTTGAAGAATTAAAACGGTACCTTACAAGTCCTCAATCTTAGTTTCTCCAAGATTGGGAGAAACATTGCTAATTTACGTGGCTGCAACGCCACAAACGGTTAGTGGTGTGCTGGTCGTAGAACGAGACCATGTTCAACGACCAATATATTACGTAAGTGAAGTCTTGCATGGACCAAAAGAAAGGTATCCGCAGGTACAAAAATTGCTCTATGGTCTCCTTATGGCTTCAAGGAAACTAAGGCATTATTTTCGTGCCCACAAAGTGGTCGCACTCATCGGATATCCTCTTGGTCAAATCCGGGAAACAGGAGTCATCGTGACGAATATCAAAATGGGCGGTTGAGCTTGGGGCGCTCGATCTCCATTTTGTCCCACGAACAGCAATCAAGTCCCAGGCAATAGCAGAATTCATTGCCGAATGGACAAACCCTAAACCCACCCAAGGACCCAAGTGCAAACACCACGATGAGTGGACAATGTACTTTGATGGTTCCTTGATGTTGCATGGCTCTGGGGTCAGTCGTCTTGATTTCCCTACTAGCGAACAAATAAAGTACGCCATTCGGCTTTAACTTTCCCGCTACTAACAATGTGGCGTATCACGGTTTATCGCCGACTTCGAGCAGCTCGCTCGCTCGGATTCGCAGATTGCAGTGAAAGGCGATTCTCAACTAGTAGCGAATCAAGTAGGGAAAGAGTATCAATGCTCTAGTACCAAGATGTCATCATATCATGAAGTACGAAACTCGAAAAGCATTTCTTCGGTTTCCAGATCCAACACATTCCTAGAAAGGAAAACTTTCTCGCGCACTGCTTGGTCGGATGGCTTCCACACGGACATCCGTCCCGCCGGAGTTTTTCTCGAGAAACTCGATTCACCCTCGTGAATCGAGCCTTCCGAGGACATAGATGTTTGCAAGGAGGTTGCACACCTTGATTCTCGCAAACATGGATGCTCCATGTGTCGATGATGGTTGGCGCCATCACGATCACGGAGAGATTGGATGACATCGATCTATAATTATCTTCAAGATGACCTAATTCCGAAAGATGATGTAGAGGCTGATCGATTGCACGAAAAGCCAAATCATACACTCTCATTGAACATACCTTGTATAAACGAGGATCTCACGGAGTGTTGATGAGATGCATATCTCAATCGGATGGCATTAAATTGCTAGCCAAATTCATGGAGGAGTCCGTGGAGCTCATCATTCCTCTGTAACTTTGGTTGGTAAAGCCTTTAGGCAAGGATACCATCGCCAATCGCCTTCATGATGCAAAAGAGCTCATGACGGCGCGACAATGTCGGCCATAGCCGATAAGTACATCACCGCCTCAAGCTTTGCAAACAATTCTCTTTCTTGGCCTTTTGCAACCTGGGACCGGACATTCGGGACCTTTCCCAAGAGCACCTGTGGGCTTTGAATTCTGCTCATCATGATTGACACGCTCACTAAGTGGATCGGCCGAGCCGTTGTAAAACTACAACCAAGCCGCCAAGAGGTTCCTAACAAAAGCGTGATTACACGGTTTGGTGTACCTAGTCGATAATCATCGATAACGGCGCTCAGCCTCTCAAAGAATTTTCAAGAATTTCGTGAAGAACTCGGTATCAAGATACATTTCAATGGAGCAATTGAGCGAGCCAATGGTATCATAATGCAAGGGATCAAATGATTTGAGTGTTCACCGCCATTTCAATTCGGCCGTGGGCTTGGGTTCAAGAACTTCCTTCAGATTATGGGCCGTCGTATCACAACTAGTCGTGCGACCGTGAAACACCATTCTTTATGGTTTACTGAGTGAAGCCATGCTTCCTCCGTAACTTAAAATTGGTTCGCCGAACCGATTCCTTTTCCGAAAGTGATCGGCAGAACGGCGACTTGACGACATCAATTTCTTGAAGAACGACGAAATCAAGCTTTGCTACGATCGTAATCTACCAAAGAAGCCATGCGTCGGCATCACGTCGTAAGGTGCAACCTCGCAGCCTAATCAGAGGTGATTTGGTTCTTAGAAAATTCGAATCAAGCGGTCGCAACAAACTTTCACCTAAATGGGAAGGTCCATACACTGTGGTCGAAGTTACCCGGCCAGGATCGGTACGATTAGCTATGACAGATGGGCAAGTTTTGTCTAATTCTTGGAATATTGATCAATTGCGTAAGTTCTATGTTTAATTTCATGTATTTCATTTCCTTTCATTTTTCAATAAAGATGCTTTTCCTTAAAAACGATAAGTATGGTTGTTTATACTTATTATTTGTTGCATCTGGTCATATGCCATTCCCGTTGCTGGTTGGTCGGAGAAGACTCTCATTCTCTCCGATATTCCTTTCCATAGGATCTCCACTACTCATGGTTGCTGACTTGAATGTCACCGACCACACTGGTTTTAGACGTGATCATTGCTTCAATGATACACACGCATGACTAGATATTCTTTTCTTAAAGAAACATAAGAGTATGAGGAGTATCAACTCAGACGATTTACTTGGTTTTCGTTTCTTTCTTGAATTTGAAGACTGTTATTTTATTTCAACATTCTGTTCTACTCAAGTTTGGCTATCGGTCGACACGTAAAGCCTCCCGGTCGAAGTCTCTCTCTCGACGTGGTTCGCCACCGGAAGGAGCTTCCTAGTGACGGTCCTTTTCTTACGATCCTCGCTGCCTGTCGGATTTGATCATGAGCACGTTTCACGAAATATTTAACAAATCTTCAGTTCTTGAGATTCGATACGACCAGATCCGAATATTTTCTAAACAATGGTACTTATCTCTTCATTTCTTTATCTTTGCATATATTCTTAATGCATATCTTCTTATCAAGCAAATCTGGTCTTTGTTATATCTTCCGACTACAAGTGGTATTTCATAGTACTTCGATAATGGACAATATCTGGACTAGTTGAAATCGTTAGTTGGTTCCGACCACATGATTTCCTAGTATTTCCTGGATCATTGTCATACACATTATCAGCACTCTTACCATGGTCATTGTTATTACTCAATATCTGCTCCATCGCTTTTAGTAACGCTCATCTACTAATATAAGCAATGGGGCTAGGAGATATATGAGTATTTAATAACATCGATAAAACAAAGCAGGATCTTCATTGATAAAAGGTAAGTTTCATTTTGCATATTCTAAATATTACATCCATTTACATATTGGGACCACCAGACTGGTCGCTACGTGATGGAGATCCGACTTCCATTTCTTCAGCAACTTTCTCTCCGAGAGGTTTTACTTCCTCGAGAAGTTTTGTTGCTTCACTTTCAGAGCAGTCGAAGTCCTCTTCCACAGCTTTAAGACTAACAGAGGGGTCGGAAGCTTTTAGTTTTGCTAAAGCAACACTAACTCCAGTTACAATAGCTTCCTTCATTGTCTGGGTATGATTTTCCCTCATAGTTTTGAGCAGGCCTTTGAGATCTTCCAAAAGTTGACCAAAGTAGTCCATCTTTTCCGTTGGATCTCCTAAAGAAGGCAAGCTTGATCCTGATCCCATATCAAAGATCATTTTGTTAAGAGCCTTGATTTTCTCATCAAGGCCAAATACAAAGGCTGCCTTTTGACCATGCTCAAACTCTAGAGTCTTCTCCGCTCGTTCAAGTGCTTGGGTTTTTTCTGCACGAGAGGATAAAAAAAATAATATACTCTTTACAATTGGAGTTATAGAATACTGGTTAAGTCTACGACCAGTTACCTTTGATTTTCTTCTCACAAGAGTCGAAAACCTCCTTTTGTCTGGTCATCGCATGTTCGATCGACCGGTATTTACTCTGATTTTCTTCCCCCAGTTTTATTATTGTGGCCTCTTTGGCGCGATCTCTTCTTTAATTTTTCTAAATCTATCAATATGATAGGAAGAGAAGGTTAGGTTACAAGAGACAAATAAGGTAATAAAATTTAGGAAGTCAAACTAAAAGAGAAATGTTCTTACTTCTCGATCGGAGTGTTTCGCTCCAAGGACCTTATACATCAAGTTAGTCCTCCGACCACAAAGATATTTCTCACCATATGCTACAAAAACAAAATCCCTTTCTTTGATAAAGTTTCCAGTGAAACTTCAAAAGAAAGAGTTGTAAGGATGGTCGAGAACACTTACCCGAATTGCCATATCGTTATATTCGAAAAGATTGTATCAGACCAATCTCACTTGACGGTCGATATCTTTCCCTGTGCTTCATTAAGTTCCTTATCCTCGATAAATCGGGAGAAAAAGGAATTTGTTAACTCGAGAAGTATTTCTGGAGGAGGTGGAACCTGTTGAGGGTCTCGGGGATGACTACCTCCGAGAAGGAGTAAGGATTACTAGAGGATCTCGAGTAGATGTTGAAGCTCGCCGGGGCTTCTTTACTACTTCATCCTCACTGCCTTAGCTTTAGGAGTATCCTGATCAGGAACCTCCACGACCACTTCTTCCCCAGGGGTGCTCTGGTCGGGCACGACCGGAATACCAGAAGATCTAAAAAACAAAGAGAGAAGGTAAGGAAGATCCAAGGTATGTATAAATACGACCTCTTCATTTAATATATATACCTTGTTGATTTTCTGAATTTACTCTTGTAGCGCATCGAACCAAAGTTCGTTGCGCTGGCCTTCCTCTTCTTGTCAATTGATTTCACCAGTTCTAAACCGGTAGGATTGACTAGATCCTGCACATCCACTGATTGAAAATCAGAAGCGATATCCGCGACTAGTTTGTCAAGGATAAGGTCCCTGATCTCCGGATCAGTGGGTGTAGATTCGTCGACCTCCAAAACAGTGGCCTCAGTAGGCACTGGAGGGTCCTCAGTGACCTTGCTGAAGGTATGACAACCGCCTAAATTCATCATTAAAGATGGTTAGGTGATAAACATAATTTATTCAAAATATTATTTGTGCTCGGTCATGTACCTCTCGAAGGTTGACATCCTGTGTGGTCGAAGGGGTGATCGGATCATCAATTGGCTCACATCTTTCAGTGGTCTCGTTGATTCTCAACCCAACCGACTACACATCAAAGAGGATTTATGGTATACCGATCAGAAATAATATGTACGACAACAAAACAGCGGTTGATATTTTACCTTAAGTCTTTCAATCCTTTCTTCAGCGGAAACGGCCGCTAAGATTCGGGGAAAACTAGCTTTATCGCCAGGCTCTCCGGCGCAGATCATCTTGATCCGGCTTCTAATCTCATCAGTAGATAGAGCTGTAAAGATAAAATGAAAGATTTAAAGATACGGAAATAATCAACTGAGATAGGTAAACTGGTCGGAATCATTAATGGCTTACCATCTTTGGAATCTCTGGTCGTATCATCTCTACCAATGTACCAGAGCATCTTATGTGCTCGGGCCTTCAAAGGACTAACCCGCGTAGAAAAATCTTTTACTACATGCCAAGATGTTAGACCCTTGACACTAAGAAGCTTGATCGCTCGCCCATTTCCTCACATTTCCACTTTCTCGTAGAGGAGCGCCATCTCGGATTCTCGACCGCCTTCTTACTGAATAATAAAGGTCGCTGCTCGTGATCTTCATATAGAACCAGCTCTTCTTCCACGACGACCACGAAGATTTTGAGTACATAAAAATGTACTCATCGCTTTTCCATCATGGAGACGCAAGGTGCACTCTCCAGCGCCCCAATCGCCTTCCCGCACTTTGTCATTCTCGTAGTAGTACCGAATAGATCCAGATCCGCTGAATCCCTAAGCACGCTTCGCAGAGATAGATAAAATATCGAGATTGGCGATGGCATTGGGAGCAGATTCACCAATTCAACTCCATAATACTCCAAAACTTGAGGAAGGAAGGAGTGAATTGGTAGCCTAAATCCGCATTCAATATATGCAAGAAAAACAGGAATTTCTCCATCTTCACTACTCGGGGAATGTTCCCCAACTGCAGATCTCCAAGAAATCAGATCTTTTTTGGGAAGCATCCCGACCTTCTCTAGGTTCTCCAACTTCTTCTCACTCAAGTCGGAAACCGACCAGTTGGTAATTTGGTCCGACATGGTTGGGTTCCTTTCGGGTGGGGAAAGCAAAGGAGGTCGGAGGTAGTTTTTACTCGGGAGATGAAGAAGGAAAGGAGGAAGTGAAAAAACCCAAAGTCTACAAAGGGGTTTTATAAGCTTCAGAATTTCTAACCGAAATAAGGAGTTATCCAAAAAAGTCCAACGGACACAAAAACTCTTTAATTCCCAAGGCAAAGTTCTCAACTTTAAAGTGAATACAAACCGCTTCAAATGCCCTTGCATTTAACTGAGCGTCATCCCGATACGACTTCATCGGAAGAAAGGTGTTCACACAATCTATTCATTTAAAGTTCGGGGGCTAGCTGACGAGGATTAAAACCTCTATATATTATCTTTAATATATAAAAGACCATACGTCTTCATGGTCGTAACCCCTAAGGTACACGACCTCACTGGTTGTAGAGATTCCAGAGGTTACTTAATGGGTACCCTGGTCGGACGAAGGCCCAAGCCAAGCTTCCACCGTGAGAACCGTCAGAGAAAGTATGAACTGATATTCGGAATAAATCCCAAGGTATATTCTCTACCGTATGATGAATGGAGCACGTGCATATTCCATACCATACGACGTATCTTATCCAAGACACACCAGTGAACAACTTCCATACGGTTATATGTTCCATAAACATATAACCGCCAAACGGTTGATCCCGTATCAACCATCACTGACCGACTGCACGCAACGCCGCATCGACGCCTTCTCCGGTAATCGCCACTCTTCGAGGGCTATTTAAAGATGGAACCTGGACGGATCAAGAAAAAAGGAAAAAAGAAAAGAGGAAGACAAGAGCATAAGCCATAGATTTGTGTAATAGTTCTGAGTGAGCAAGAGAGCAGGCAGAGTTCTTAGTACATACCTTGTAAATTCCAGTTCTTATTAATAAAGAGCAGTCCCATTACTCCCTGAGATTTCCCACGTCACTTTCTCCTTTTTATTTTCGTAAGATCGACGTCTTGATCGTCGACAGTTCTCTCATTGCTTGGAAGACTAAGAAGCAGACGGCGGTTTCTTGTTCGAGTGCTGAGGCTGAGTTGAGAGCTATGGCTTTGTTGACAGTGGAGGCTACTTGGCTACGGTAGTTACTTGAGGATTTTGGTATTTCTGTTTCAGCACCCACTCCTTTTTTGTCTGACAGTATAGGGGCTATTAGCATTGCTATAAATCCAGTGAAGCATGAGCTTACTAAGCATATTAGTGTTGATGCTTCCTATATGCGGACACAGGTGCAGGACCAGGTTGTTGCTCTTCAGTATGTGCCTTCAGAACTTCAGTTGGTAGACTTTTTCACAAAGGCGCAGACCAGAGCACAACATAGCTTCTATCTCTCCAAACTTCATGTTGTTGATCCACTATAAGTTTGAGGGGGGGAGGGTGTTAGATGTATATCATTAGCTGTGTATTTTCCCCATTGTATATGGGGTTATCTGCATATATGTCACACCTGTAGTTGTTTATATATTAGCCTATTGGCCTCATGATGAATACATGCGCTATTCATAACATTCTAGAGGTATACTTCATTTTGAATGTCAAAATTAAAGCTATCTCTTTGTTATATATATGATACTTTTGCTCATTGGATACACTATCTTACAACTGGTTTCAAAGATCCGATGATGTGGTTCAGTGCACTGATGATGTGGTTCAGAGCACTAATGATGTTCTGCAGTACACTCTTTCAAAGGAAGAATTGTTAGAATTATTTCAAACTGTGAGCAGCCAACTTTCACAATGTTGCACTTCGCAAACCTCTGTCATCATCTACAATGCTTGTGTCACATGCCTTGACACATTCTCTTGCTCTGTTAGGATGGTTCTCCCGTATCATTCAGCAAGAATGGATCTCTGCCCTGCCTCGTCGTCAGATAACTCGAAGAAGGGGCAAGTGTTTACTGAAATGCTCAACAACTGCTTAGACCAGATCCGTGCGCCCTCGCCTGAAACGCGGGTGTTCATGCGCTGCGATGTGAACTTTGACCAGTCCGCCCAGGGACAGAACCTGAACACCATGATCGGCAGAGCTGCTCACATAGAGTTCCTGGAGGATGTCACCTATGCTAGGTTCATCATGTGGTCCTTCCCAGAATTCTTCCGATGATAATGATGATGTACCATGGAGGGAATCTTTGATTCAAGTACCAAAGTAGCAGTGTCCACTAGCGATGAAAGTTGTATTCAGACTTGCATGATGAAGTGCTCAATAGAGATTATCCTTGATATATATAGCTAGTAATAATTAGTTAATGATATACACTTGATGTATGAATGGAAAGCTAATTAAGCTAATATCTCTTACCATTGATCGCTCACTGGTGATGGATCTGCCTGTCAGCCTGTGTTTGTGTATAGATCAGCTCGATCGATGCATCAAGTCTCTGCACGCACTGTTCCTTGTCAATGGGTAGCATATCAACAATCTCATGCAACTAGTATCCATCTTGCTATTCGTATACAGTAAGTAGTACTACATAGTATTAAGGAATATATTGATATATGCCATTGGAAAGTGTCCAGATCAAAGAAATGCCACCGCTCATTTCAAAATTCGAAGAATGCCACTGGAAAGCTCAGAACATCCTCCAAATGCTATTACGGAGCCTTTTTCCCTTTTTCCATCAAATAAAACATTGTGCTTGCCTTGGTATTTTGGTATAGACACAAATACCCTTGCTTTGCGTGACATAGAGAAGCTCCCGAGTCCGGTCCGATCCATTCGCACCTAGTTGATCCCCTTCCATCCCCTTCCTTTGTGCGCCGGCTTGGAACCCTAGATCCGACCGCCTAAGCCATCCCGACGGCTCCACCCTCTGCGCCCGCGTTCTCCTCCCGTCCACACTCTTCTCCTCTGAGGCTTGGAACCCTAGTTCTGGCCGCTTGCGCCATCCCGACGGCTCCACCCTCCGCGCCCGCTTCCTCCTCCCGTTCGCACTCTTCTCCTTCGGTTCCCATCCTTTTCCTCCAGTTTCCATCCTTGTCCTTGTCGTCCGACCTGCACATCGAGCGGCCCTAGTTCTCAAGCTTTGGTAATGCGCTAGGCAGTAGGGAGTTCTATGAAGTCATCATTCTCAAGCTCCAGTCATATAGAAGGCAAAGAGCTTCCACTGTCACGTGCCCATCCTACAAGATCCCCATAATCAAGTTATGTGAGCAATACAATCTCGAATCCAGGAGAATATTTTACAAGTGCAAGAACAATATTCCAGAAGTACAATGATCTTAGGTGTATTTATGTGAAGGTATCTAGTGTTCGCTCAGATTTGTGATGGTCAGAACTCAATTTATTTGCAGAATGATCTTGAGTGTCGTTTTTCAAGTGGGAGTGTGCTTATGAGCAATACTTTAAAGAGATGTGCGCAATATCCATGGAGAATGAAGCTTAGGATGGATAGCAGTCTTTTCTGGTAGAAAAGGATAGGCTGAGTAGTGTTGTGTGCGAGCTGAAGGAGCATAATTTACAACAAGAAGCAATTCTCTATGAAATGAAGGAGCAGAATTACAAGCTGGTTCAACTTATGTGTGAATTGAAGAAGCATAATGCTCAGATGACTGCTGTTATTGAAGATTTCAAGGAGTATAGAAGGGGTTGTGATGATAAGCTAGTAGGGTTACATGCTTGCATTGTAATATGCATGTTTTGTTTACTTGTATGTACAATCTGCTATTCTGGAATGAAATGACAAATGCTTGATGTTACTTGTATGTTCCATTTTGTACTTATAGATTATGATTTTGTTCCAGTGTGTCATCTAGATTATCTATATTTGTTGGGGCCCTATTTGTTGTGTATTTGGCATTTGAACCTGAAGAAACTTACAGATATACTTAATGAGCCACGAAGATCAACATAACACAATACTTACTACTAGATGTCCGTAAAGCCTCCAAAAGCAAAAACACAACTACCAATGTCCGAAAGCCTCAAGCAACAAACAAAGCTTCAGTACAGTCTAACAACAACAATTCTGGAAACACATATCAGCCAACAAAATGCATGGTTTTGGAAACAGGGCAGACAAAGGGCATATAACTCAGATGATAGAAGGTTGAAGTTAACCATACATAAACCGGTTCGACACTTAACGATACATAACCCGGTTCGACACTTAACCATACATAACCCGGTTCAACACTTCATCATACATAACCAGGAAAAAGCTAAACAATCATGTCTGACAACTTCTTCCCCTTTGATGGACCCTTCTTAGGGGATGTCTTTTTGCTAGTTGTAGATGGATCCTTCGACTTCTTAGCAATCTTTTTGCTAGTTGCAGATGGACCCTTCTTAGGGGATGTCTTTTTGCTAGTTGCAGATGGACCCTTCTTAGGGGATGTTCTTTTCCTGAAATAAGTATGCAGTACAACTGTAAGCACACAATACAAGTGATAGTACAAAAACAAGAATGAAACAAGGTCAAACGGTGGAAGCTTGCAAGTGACAGTACCTCTTTCTCTGTTGTAGTTCTTGATTGTCATCTGCAGCACCCTCTTGTTCAGCAGGAGGTGGAAGCTTGCAATTCCTTTTCCAGTGTCCAAGTTGCTTGCACCTTTTGCACATAGCCCTTCTTCTGCCATGCTCAAGACATCCCCTAATCCTAACCTTTCTTGGCCTACCAACTTGCTTCCTTTGTTTAGGTGGGTGTACTACGAATCCCAAATCCACTTTTTTCCAAGTGGATTTATCAATCATAGAGGGTATAACACCAACATATGTTGCCCTGAATTTTGCAACAGAATAATAGTCATGCACATATGACTCTATCTTACATCCCCTTATGTGGCAAATGAAAGCAATAGCATGCATACAAGTCCTGCTAGACACCTGCCACTACCTGCAAGAACATTCTTGCTTGTCAAGGTCTACAATGCACCTTCTTGGATTGGGTTCATTCTCCAGCAAAGTGACTTCAGCAACAAGATCATCGCTTCTGGAGATATTGACATTCCCTACCAACTGTGAGGACCCCCGAGATCGGATCCGTATAGAGCTAAGTGATTACACCGTAAACGCAACACTTAACGTGAGACGCACACGATTCCGAGTGACCCGGATATGTGTCACATGCTAGCTCCCAAGGATCAGTGGCTAACATGCACATATCCTAGTACACAACATTGCAATCATATCCATACACAATGTACAAGAATAAAAGAATCAATTACAACATCATTTAAATAGCACCTTATAGTACAAGGTTGCAAAAGAGGGCCGATCGGCCAAATCTAATTAACACAAATAAATTGCAGCGGAAGATAAACTTAAAATAAAAAGGAATAACCGAGTTGGTATGCCCACAATCCCACAAGCAACCAACTGGAGTTAAAGCCGTTGCACCCGTCGTTCTCTCCTGAACCAAAAGACACTGTTAGAGTACAAAGTTGTACTCGCGAGACTTTCAAAAGGAATAAGGATGCTTGTAAGTATCAAAGGAAGGCTACTATACTAGTCAGGTTTTCAAAGATAAAGCAAGTTTTGCATATAGATAAAATATTCTAACTTGCCATTTGTAAAACATTTAGAAAACATTTAATAACAGTAAGTAATGATCATCAATGGTATACTCTCCAAATATAATCAACACACGAACATCTCATTCGTGGCACAAATCATTTCCCAACAAAATTAACGCGCGAACTACGCGTTCATGAATTCATTTCAGATTTGAACAAACTAACATAATGACATAACATTCCCAACCATAACCTAAACTTAATTTTCCAAAACAAAACTAACTGTACCTGCTTTCCCACAAGTGTTGTCCATATCCTAGGACGAAGCTATTCGAATAGATTTAGTTACTCTGCAGAGTTGTACAGCTTTACCCACACGATATGAATACCTTATACTGTCGCCATGCACTCTTCCGAAGGAGTGTGACTAAGATATCATAACGAGGCCGTTACAATGTCATGTCCTAACTATCAAACCACCCGAGGAACAGAATCCCATAGCAGACTAAGCGCCGCACCACAGTGAACCCGTTGTGTAAGTAAGTCCCTTAACAAACAAGAGACCCTTAAGGGCAAGTAAGGCAAAAATTTAATATGCCCCCACGAGATTGACAAAAGAACAATTAAATACATAACAATAACAATTGTCAATCCCATTGTGTTTTGATAGCTAACACACAACAAATTATTAAGCTAAGCCTTCGCCATTAACCCGGCGTGTGGTTGCACGTAAGACTTGGTTCATCACACCACGCATCGGTCCTTAAACACTCGACGGGGCTACACAATTTCATAACAACAACAACGATAATATTTCATGATCACCCTACACCCGTCCAAGTTAAGAACATAAAACACATGCCCGACATTATCCACAAACTCCAGATGCGAAGATCTGGATACAACCCTCAAATCCAACGTAATCCAATCCATGAAATCCTCAAATTTCATTAGTATTCAATTCAATTCAATTCAATTCAATTCACTGGCCGATGGACTAGCTCCATCAACCGCTCTCGGCTAAGACTAATAGCATGGCTAAGCATCGTTCTACAAACTAGTAAATAAACCCATATAACATATAACCTTAGTCGTTCAAGGTAAAAGGGTAATCAACATTCAAAGGAGGGCTAATGCAGCAATTAGGAATTTAGCTACTTCTACCCATAAACATACATTTCAAAAATAGCATGCAATTGCGATAATAATACTCACACAAAACATTTAAAAATCACTGGGAGCAATATGATCAAGAGGAGGGTGCTCGCACCTTTGCTGTATCACATGTTCATACTCAGGTTACAATTAATTGGATCTCACGAATATATCGTTATCGTCGAAAAACCTAAAGAAAGACGATATTGTAATAAATATCAAATAAAGCCAAAAATTCAACAAGCTCAAAATGTATGAAATTTATACAGTAGGTAGATTATGATTTTATATGAATTATGGTGAAAGAATTATTCCATTTGGATTTAAAATGTGAAAGTTATAGTGGTTTGAAATTTCAGATTTTAATACGCCTTCAGTCGTATAATTTAATTATGAGGTGAAACATTGTAGAGTAGAGGTGAGTACATGGATTACATGGATAAATAGGCAATATTACTACAAGTTCAAAACAGTTGAGTTTGCCTCAATTGGAGTTTTCATGATTTTGTTATTGATTTCAAAAGTTATCAGCATTTTTCAATGTAAAAATAATTCATTTTGGGACAAAAATCCACAAAATATATCTTCTGTGCTAGAGGTAAGACTGAAACCATTTTTTAGAAATAAGTTTACTAAAAATTAAAATTATCAAAAGTGGTTTCACTGTTTTTGGAGTTACAATAAAATAGTTATGTATTTTTGAAGTTAAAAGCCTTTTTCTAATGTAAAAATAATAGTGTTAATGGGTCAATTTCCAAAATAATACTCTCTGCTGCAAAGACAACGTTGAAACAATTTTTAATATAAATTTCATTAAATATGAAAATTATCAGAAGTGGTTTCATTTAATTTGGAGTTGATTTGAATTAGATATGGATTTTTGAAGTTAATACAATTTCCAGCAGTGCAATTAAATGGATTTCAGATTTTATAAAACACATAATACTTTTTCTATCGGGGCTGAGCTAGCCCTAGTCACTGACAAGCGGACCGGCTCAAAGGTTTGACCCGGTCAACAAGGGCTTGCCTGACTCAAATAGACCGGCGATTCTCATGAATACGTCTTCTAATTCCGAAAACGTAAATATATTCAAAGTATACCAACAATATGTTTTTCCTTAACAAATACGTACTAACAAAGCACACTTCCACATAACTGGCTAAACGGGCCGAGAAGTCATAGAAACTACATGCATTTAACTCAGCAACTAAACCATGATTAACGCTAATGCATGTGGGTTTAGTTATTTAACTCACATCGCGTTTGGCCGGTAATCCGACAACGCAGGGGAGCGCACGGCCGCGGCATTGCCGCGCTCGCCGGTGACGAGAGGAGGCCGAAGAGAGCAAAGATTGAGGCAAAATGAGAGAACAATAGGGAGGGCTACCTTCCGGTGGTGTCGTTGCTGGTAGAGGGGCACGGTGGCACGCCGGCGACGCAGGTTGAGTGGAGGAGAGGCGGCGGTGCTGATGGAGAAGAGGCTACGACGCCGAGGAGACTCGGAAGGAGTGCGCACGTCGCTTGCCACCGCGAACACGAAACCGAGGTCGAGGAAGGCGAGGAGCACCGAGAAGACGAATGCTCGCGCGCGTAGTTCACCGCGGTTGGAGAAAAAGAGACCCGCCTCTCCTCGCATCGCAAAAGGCAATTAACTACGCAGGTGAGTTCATCATGATGATGCGGAGCTGAGGGACAAGGAGAGAGAGCCCAAGACTCACTGGAGCTAGAGATGGCACTAAGATGGCCTTCGGGGCGTGCTTTGGAGCGCCGAGAGTGACGAGGGTGGCCCGGCAACTACAAGCAAAATCAAAGGCCCAAATAAGCTTAAATGGAAATGGCATGAAAGGGTAAAGCTAGAGGACAAGTCGGTGTGAATTTTACCTAAGAGAAACGCTCACACGAGCTTCCCCCTCCTTTGTCACCGAGAGGAGAAGTGATGTAACAGCCCCAAATTAGGGATTGTATTTTAAATGTATAAAAATATTAAAATTTAAAAACTTTTGGTTGTGTCTCTTGATCATGCTCCTGGTGTTCCAAAAACTTGTGCTCAATTTCAAATTCTTGCTATTTGTATTTAAGGTTGTGTTGAAAATTCGATTTTCAAACTTGAACATTTCAATTCTTTTAAATTCCAGAACAATGTAAGAACAAAAATTTCTAAAAATAATTTATTCAAATACTAGATTATTTATCTTGAATTATGATTATTTTTACCAAATTTTTAGAAGTCATTTTACCTTCACCAAAATTCAAATCAAATCTCAAATGCAGATTTGAAAATGATTTAATTCTAGCAAATTTCAGTATGTTAAGTAATTGAAAAAACAATTTCTAAGCCTTAGATGATTCTTAGAATGCTCACAAAAATTTTCAGAATTTTTGGAATTTTATTTCTATTCCAAACTGCCCGGTCAAACTCTTTCGTTTTCGGTCAAAAATTAAATCCAAACCCTAGCCCTAGCACTGTTCCTCCGACCGACCCTTCACACCGGTCCGACTGCACTGCCGCCCGAGTCGCCTCTCTCCTCTCACTTACCAGGGGCCCGTTGTTAGCGCTTCTTCTCCACGCTCGCCTCGCCCGCACCGCCGAAGCGCTAGCTCGCCTCGCCCGGCCGCATGCATGCATGCCACACTCGCCGGCCACCGGATTTGGCGCGCCGGTTTCCTCTCGTGTCTGTGTCACACTACTCCCGGCCACATCGCGCATGCTTGCCCATGATTGCCGGTCGCGAGCCCATGCTCGCCTCACCTCCGGTCATGCGCCGAGTTTGCCGCCACCTCGCCGCTTTCTTTCTTCTGTTATCTCCGCCTCCTTCTATTAAAGTCGCATTTCGAGCTCGCCTCACCTTTCGCCACTCCTCCGCCGCTCCTCTTCATCCTCCTTCCTCCGAGCTCATTTGAGCACCAAGCTCCGAATGCCGCTTCGGACCCACCGCCGCCTCCAAGCCTTCCGCTCGCCCGGCAGCCTCGATCGCCACGACGGCGCCACCATGCGCCGACACCGAGGTAAAATCCTCGAGATTTGGAGAATCCGCCACCGAGGAGCCGCGCCCGTTCTTCCTGCTCCGCCAAATCAACCTCCACCGCCGCCGAGTTTTCTCCAATGAGCCCAAGCTCGATTCCTACCGCCATGAGAATCCTTGTACATCCCTTTACCTCCCCATCACTCACTTGCCCTCCCGTTTTCCGTGTCGCCGCTGCCGCCAACCACCCCGCGTCGACCATCGCCACCGCCGCCGACCACTCCGTGCCTCTCGCCGACGACCACCCCGGCCGCCTGTAACCCACCGTGCCCATGCGCGCCTAGTTTCCACCCTTCCTCCGGCCGCCGCCTCTTTTCTCCTCCACGGCCGCCGCCGCCGCCGCCGGCCGCCACCGTGCCTCTCCGCTACCCCGAGACCACCTCTAGCATCCTCGAGCCTCCTCGACCCATTTTGGCCATCGCCATGGGCTCTCGCCGCTCAATCGCCGGCGATGAACCACGGCCGAGCCACCCGAGCTCCTCCCTCGTTCTTCATTTGTGTCCTCCTCTGCTTTCTAAAAGTGGGGCCCACTCCTTGCCAAAACATTTGCTGCTAATCGCTTATGTGAAGGTAATTAGGTCACTCTAAATGGGTTAGCAATTTGGAAGTTGAGTTTTGAAATGAGTTTAGACAGAGGAAATTTCAAACTAGTTTCCGTGTTGTCAATAAACCAAAATCGTATATAGTGAAATACATTTGAGTCTTTTGAATAGCTAAATTGATTACTCAAACCTATTTGGCTAGTGAATAAGGCATTCTAGAGAGAAATTGTGTGGTTAGCACCTCAAATTTAGGAAGCATTCTGTTGTAGTTGTATAAAATAGTAAACTGAAGTTGTCAGTGTTGTCAATAGGATTTGGCTTGGATATTGTAGTGGATGAAAGTGTCATGACTCAATTAATCTTTGGCCTACTACTGCAGGAGTAACCAAAATCTGAAAACTGTTATGGAAGTAAGTCTTGATCGAAACTATCAGAGAGCAACTTTATTTGCAATGCCACTCAAGTCAGTGATTGGAAGAAAAGTGGAAGTTTGAGTAAAAGGAAGTCTTGTTATAGCAGTTCAGTTGATCGAACTTGCTATTGTAGCTCAGAGGTGCCCGAACAAGAATATGAAAAATGTCGATATAAAAGTAGCAATTTTATCAATAGGCTTATGGCAATCGTAATGCAATAGTTAGAAATGTTTTGGAATCTTTTGAGCACTTGGGTCACAAGAGTAGTTAAACCGAAACCTTTAGGAGGTGAGTTTTGAAACCAACAGAGAGAGATGTTATGGTAAAAGTTGTTTTGTCAGAATCGTGTTCAGTAATTATCTTCGGCGATTAGTCTATGAATTCTGGAGTAGAGCCCCAGTGATCTAAATGCAATTGCTTAAACTTTTGATTAACCATTAGATTATTCAAACCTATTTAGCATGTAAATTTGTGAGTCCAGTGAGGAAATTGTGTTAGCAAAGAACTCAACTTCACCAACTTCTTTATTATAGTGCATAAGTAGTAATCTAAAAATAGTAAGGCTTGTCAATAAACTAATGACCCTACTAACCCAGTAGTTAGTGTTGGTCTCAAATCATTTTAGCCAGTTGGACAAATAGTTTTCAGTAGCAACTAAACCTGAAAGTGGCTTTTGCAAAAGGTTAGCTAGCAGCACCTGTATTTCTTTATCAGGGGATTGTCCTGTTGCAGGTTAGTGCACAGAAAAGAAGAGGTGTGTTAAGGAAAGATGTTTTGTCAGTGAAACTCTTTGGTAGAAACCACTGTTTTTCACCTTCTAGTGTCAGTTTGGCCAAAATTGGTTAGAAATCTGATTAGCATTTATTAGTTGGCTAATTAGCTACTCAGTGTTCCAATAGCATATTTTGTAGGTCAAAATGAGCATATCACAATAAAGGTTGCATAGATCGGTGAGCTATTTAAATTGTGATATTATGCTGTAGCTAATAGATGTGCACACAATCACCATCAAAGTCTGCCGAAAGAATAGAACATATAAGAGGATTGTTTTTGACTGTATGATAATATGAAAAATGTGAGTTTGGAAAGAACATAAGAGGAAATCCTATCTAATTCAAATTAACTCGGAATCAGCTAATTTGTTGTTCCTAATTTCATGATCTATTTTCTGTGTTACTGATTTTTGGATACTTTTGGCATTCTGGTATTTATTCGCTGTTTTCGCTTTGGCAGTTTTTACCGTTAGATGACGTTGATATCGAGAGGGATCCTCTGCAACAAGTCGAATATCTCAAACAAGGCAAAGGCAAGCAGTTTGATCATATCCACTCAATCCCATTACTTTTAAAATCTAATACTTTGTTTTACTCGTACGTATGCATGCTTTTGTGTCAATGATTAATTTTGTCGATTAGAGGTAGTTAATCCCATTGCATTGTTGCCCTGAAATTGTTCACCCCTGCCACTACCTTAGGAATATTATTCTCACCGTGAATTAGAGCCCGTGAATGATTTAGGCCTTTTAATTTTGTCTTTCGATATGATGCTTAGCCATGCTTAGATACCAGAGAATTGGGCTGTTATCGACTTAGTCGGTAACTTTGATCACACAAATTATTATATCTTTATATTTCAGCCTCTGTGCTATGATTACTTGTGAAAACTAAAACTAAAAACAAAATGATTTCGACACTGCACAATGGTAAGATGGTGTGATTCTTGGGTGTGATCGAATGGTGCCCGGTCAATTAAGGACCGAACATCTTGTGAGTGAATTTTTATCCAGCATTTCGCGCAACCACACTAGAGTATATGGACCTCTCTGACCTAGTACTTTGGCGTGTATTGGCTCCGGTCGCAGGAGGGATGGAGGTGGGAGCATGGTAGTTGTCCAAAAGCTTTATCCCGAGTGGGTAGTTGTCTTTTCGGCTTTACCATGTAAGCGTATGGATTTCTATCCATACGAGCGCTCGTAGTTAATACACAATATTGGAAAAAGTCTCGTAGGACTTAGTCAGTGCCTGCATACCTTCTAAGTGTGCTTTGGCTTAAAGGCGGCCAAGTGTGGGTACAGTGGTACACCCCTGCAGGGTTAAAACTATTCGAATAGCCTCGTCCTAGGTTATGGACACGCTTGGGTATTCTTTTCAAGAGTTAGACTACAACCTTTTAATTAAAACTTGATGGGTTGGTATGAACGGTGTTCATACTATTGTTGTGATGGCCATTGGGTTGGTCATCTCCGTGATATCTTTTGTTACTACTTCATCAGATCGTTGTTATTTCGCAAATAAAATTTGAATTGTTAAAACTACCTTCAAACTATTACATTATTGCAAAAGAAAACTTGCTTTCGCTAAAAGTAAGTCCAGAGCCCTCCACTTAAATAAAGCTTGCATGTAGTAAAATTATAGTTCTCTTACCCTTACACGTCAGGTCTTGCAGTACAAAAACAATTTTTGTACTCGGATGCTTTGCTTAATGTTTTTGTTGCAGAGGAAGAAGGTGAGCCCCAAGGGCTTCCTTTTGTGAGATGTGCTGCGGGTTTGACGACTAGCTTGGCGGCCGGTTGGTTGCCTTGTGGTAAAGGCACACTAATTGGTTTTTTATTTATCGCCATCTTATGGCTTTTGCTTCATTGTAGTTTGTTATTTATCTTGTAAGTTCTATCTGTTGTATATTATGAAGTTTTGATATTGTAATCTCTCGTGTGTGGAATTGATGCTTGATTTTGTAACGGGGTGTGTATACTGCATTTCTGGGAAGTATACATATCCTGAGGCTTAGTTTATTTGAATTGTGATGCTAGGGTCAATGGAAGGCTAAGCATTACAAGTCGAATAAACCGGGGTCCTCACAAAGTTGGTATCGAGTCAGATCGACCGTGAGAAACCCCTAGCTTGGTCGTCATTAGGATATTTTGAAAAACTTATTTTCAAAATGTCAAATGGTTTTTGAAAACTTAAGTAAGATTTCAGATTTTTTCTCCTTACCTATCTTAGCTTGCTCATCTTGCCTTATTCTTGTTGATTTTTCGAAAAAGTTGTTCCCGTCTCTTCTCCTTTCAAAGTTAGTTGGTTATCGGTTAAATTCGGTTTGGGGAATAATGAGAGTTAAAAATATGAAATGTTGGTTGTTATTTAGTGAACATTTGAAGCACTTGGAGTTGAAGCACTCATCTCGGAGCTCGGATCCAAAATCTGGACAGTAAGCACAAGTTTCGGACTGCGAGCACTTAGTTCGTCGTTAGGGTTAAAAATGAGATGTTAAATCAACTAAAACTCATGGGATTAAAAGGGTAAGATGTGATATTAGATGGCTAGTGCCTAATGCACCCTTATATGGTTTTTGCCATGCCTTTTAGATGCGTTAGAACTTGAGTTGCGTTCTAAAATGTTATCATCCTAAACGACACTGCTCATTCAATACGAGTTAGTCGCATCGGAAGCAAATCTTTATTTTTGTGGTTTTGCACTAGTCTTATGCTTTCATACAAATATTTGGAGTTCATTTCTCGCTTATTATGTGTTTGCAATCGGGTTAGGTAATGTCTATTTCCTAATCGACGCCTTGCTTTAAGATTAAGTTAGGTTATTCTTAGAATATATACACCCTAATGATATTAGTTAGCTTGTAGACGCTGGATGTTGTAATCGTTTGCTCTCCTTGTTCCAAATAGTTGCGCATCGCCTACCAAATGCATGTATAGCAACTATGTCGGAACCTTTGGAGTAGTTAGTACATGTTAGAATTAAATTGCATACCCATTGCCATTCCTCACCTTATGTCCATTCTTTCCTCAACTTACCTTTCATGTACCGAAATATTTAAGGGGGGTAGCAGATACCTCAAAATACTTGTTAGGCATCTCGATTCCTATACTTTGATCATGCATATAGTTTCTAAATTAACTAAAGAATGTCATGTCACTCAAGTTGCGTAAAACAAGAAACATGTAAGCATGCATGTGAGTATCTGCATTTCGGTAGAAGCATGTAAGCATGCATGTAAGCATTTGCACTCTCATTAACCAAAAGTTTAAAATTTGCCTTAGGACTAATTTGCACACATGCATCCCCTCGTGCATTCATCCTGTGCAATTCCTGTCCCAGCCAAGCAAATAGAACCAGATAAGTGAGGTTAAGTGAGACCACCTTAAATCTTGTTTGCTTTCTCTTCTGCACTGAATCCTGGTGTTGATACTAGATTACCATCCGACCAGTCTTTCTGTTCTATAGATCGATGCCCTTTTCGGTCAAATGAGTGGAGCAGAGTCTTTCGTACTACCAGAAGACGACGTGAAGCGTGATGTCAAATTATTTACAAATCAAGAAAGGAAAGGTTAAACAAAGCAATGGAAAGGAAAATGTGACAGCAACGTCAGGATACTGCATCATGTTCTTCCAGCACTATCTCTGAAGGAAATCAAGACAACAGATGGTGCATTTCGTTTAGAGTTGAAAAGAACCACTTAGGAAACACTTATCAGAAAGACATTAGAAATCTTTCAACAAAGCTTCCCACTTTAGGACCTAAAACTTCTGTAGAACCTCTCCGGTTCGAATTGAGTTCTGTTCGCGCCGACTCGAAAAGTGACCCCGTGACCAAACCCACCTAGGTTGCCACACCTTCGCTCGACTTCCAACTACCTAATCTCGGATGAGATTCTGCTTAAGGTAGATTTGTCACACTCAAATTAGGATTGTATTTTAAATGTATAAAAATATTAAAATTTAAAAACTTTTGGTTGTGTCTCTTGATCATGCTCCTGGTGTTCCAAAACTTGTGCTCAATTTCAAATTCTTGCTATTTGTATTTAAGGTTGTGTTGAAAATTCGATTTTCAAACTTGAACATTTCAATTCTTTTAAATTCCAGAAAATGTAAGAACAAAATTTCTAAAAATAATTTATTCAAATACTAGATTATTTATCTTGAATTATGATTATTTTTACCAAATTTTTAGAAGTCATTTTACCTTCACCAAAATTCAAATCAAACCTCAAATGCAGATTTGAAAATGATTTAATTCTAGCAAATTTCAGTATGTTAAGTAATTGAAAAAAAATTTCCTAAGCCTTAGATGATTCTTAGAATGCTCACAAAAATTTTCAGAATTTTTGGAATTTTATTTCTATTCCAAACTGCCCGGTCAAACTCTTTCGTTTTCGGTCAAAAATTAAATCCAAACCCTAGCCCTAGCATCGTTCCTCCGACCGACCCTTCGTCACAGTGGTCCGACTGCACTGCCGCCCGAGTCGCCTCTCTCCTCTCACTTACCCGTGGCCCCGTTGTCGCCGCTTCTTCTCCACGCTTGGTCCGCGCCACCGCCGAAGCGCCGCCGCTTGCCCGGCCGCATGCATGCCAGCGCGACTCGCCGGCCACCGGATTTGGCGCCGCCCCCGGGTTTCCTCCTGTGTCCAGGTCACACTACTCCCGGTCACATCGCGCATGCTTGCCCATGATTGCCGGTCGCGAGCCCATGCTCTGCCCCACCTCCCGGTCATGCGCCGAGTTTGCCGCCACCCTGCCGCCGACTTTCTTCTCGGTTATCTCCGCCTCCTTCTATTTAAGTCGCATTTCCGAGCTCGCCTCACCTTTCGCCACTCCTCGCTGCCCTCTTCATCCTCCTTCCTCTCCGAGCTCATTTGAGCACCAAGCTCGAATGCCGCTTCGACCCGCCGCGCCTCCAAGCTTCCGCCGCCTCCGGCAGCCCTCGATCGCCACGACGGCGCCACCATGCGCCGACACCGAGGTAAAATCCTCGAGATTTGGAGAATCCGCCACCGAGGAGCCACGCGCCCGTTCTTCCTGCTCCGCCAAATCAACCTCCACCGCCGGCAGAGTTTTCTCCAATGAGCGCAAGCTCGATTCCTACCGCCATGAGAATCCTTGTACATCCCTTTACCTCCCCATCACTCACTTGCCCTCCCATTCTCTCCGTGTCGCTGCCGCTAACCACCCCGCGTCGACCATCGCCACCGCCGCCGACCACTCCTGCCTCTCCGCCTCGACGACCACCCCGCCTGCTCTGTAACCCACCGTGCCCATGCGCGCCCTAGTTTCACCCTTCCTCCGGCTGCCGCTCTTTTCTCTCCACGGCCGGCCGCCGCTCACCGCGCCGCCACCGTGCCTTTCCGGCTACCCCGAGACCACCTCTAGCATCCTCGAGCCTCCCTCGACCCATTTTGGCCATCGCCATGGGCTCCCCGCCGCTCCAACTGCCGGCGATGAACCACAACCAGAGCCAGCCCGAGCTCCCTCCCTGTTATTCATTTGTGTCCTCCTCTGCTTTCTCAAAAGTGGGGCCCACTCCTTGCCAAAACATTTGCCGCTAATCGCTTATGTGAAGGTAATTAGGTCACTCTAAATGGGTTAGCAATTTGGAAGTTGAGTTTTGAAATGAGTTTAGGCAATAGTGAAATTTCTGAAACTAGTTTCCCTGTGTTGTCAATAAACTGAAAATCGTGTATATAGTGAAATACATTTGAGTCTTTTGAATAGCTAAATTGATTACTCAAACCTATTTGGCAAGTGAATAAGGCATTTCAGAGAGAAATTGTGTGGTTAGCACCTCAAATTTAGGAAGCATTCTGTTGTAGTTGTATAAAATAGTAAACCAAGTTGTCGGTGTTGTCAATAGGATTTTGGCTTGATATTGTAGTGGATGAAAGTGTCATGACTCAATTAATCTTTGGCCTACTACTGCAGGAGTAACCAAAATCAAAGTCATATGGAAGTAAGTCTTGATCGAAACTATCGAGAGCAACTTTATTTGCAATGCCACTCAAGTCAGTGATTGGAAGAAAAGTGGAAGTTTGAGTAAAAGGAAGTCTTGTTATAGCAGTTCAGTTGATCGAACTTGCTATTGTAGCCTGTAGGTGCCTGAACAGTAATATGAAAAATGTCAGGATATAAAAAGTAGCAATTTTATCAATAGGCTTATGGCACTGTTAATGCAATAGTTAGAAATGTTTTGGAATCTTTTGAGCACTTGGGCTGTCAGTAGTAGTTAAAACCGAAAACCTTTAGGGAGGTGAGTTTTCAGAAACCAACAGAGGAGAGATGTTATGGTAAAAAGTTGTTTTGTTGGTAACTGTGTTCAGTAATTAGCTTCGGCGATTAGTGTATGAATTCTGGAGTAGAGCCCCAGTGATCTAAATGCAATTGCTTAAACTTTTGATTAACCATTAGATTATTCAAACCTATTTAGCATGTAAATTTGTGAGTCCAGTGAGGAAATTGTGTTAGCAGCAGCTCAACTTCAGTCAACTTCTTTATTATAGTGCATAAGTAGTAATCTAAAAATAGTAAGGCTTGTCAATAAACTAATGACCCTACTAACCCAGTAGTTAGTGTTGGTCTCAAATCATTTTAGCCAGTTGGACAAATAGTTTTCAGTAGCAACTAAACCTGAAAGTGGCTTTTGCAAAAGGTTAGCTAGCAGCACCTGTATTTCTTTATCAGGGGATTGTCCTGTTGCAGGTTAGTGCACAGAAAAGAAGAGGTGTGTTAAGGAAAGATGTTTTGTCAGTGAAACTCTTTGGTAGAAACCACTGTTTTTCACCTTCTAGTGTCAGTTTGGCCAAAATTGGTTAGAAATCTGATTAGCATTTATTAGTTGGCTAATTAGCTACTCAGTGTTCCAATAGCATATTTTGTAGGTCAAAATGAGCATATCACAATAAAGGTTGCATAGATCGGTGAGCTATTTAAATTGTGATATTATGTTGTAGCTAATAGATGTGCACACAATCACCATCAAAGTCTGCCGAAAGAATAGAACATATAAGAGGATTGTTTTTGACTGTATGATAATATGAAAAATGTGAGTTTGGAAAGAACATAAGAGGAAATCCTATCTAATTCAAATTAACTCGAATCACTAATTTGTTGTTCCTAATTTCATGATCTATTTTCTGTGTTACTGATTTTTGGATACTTTTGGCATTCTGGTATTTATTCGCTGTTTTCGCTTTGGCAGTTTTTACCGTTAGATGACGTTGATATCGAGAGCGATCCTCTGCAACAAGTCGAATATCTCAAACAAGGCAAAGGCAAGCGCTTGATCATATCCACTCAATCCCATTACTTTTAAAATATAATACTTTGTTTTACTCGACGTATGCATGCTTTTGTGTCAATGATTAATTTTGTCGATTAGAGGTAGTTAATCCCATTGTATTGTTGCCTCGAAATTGTTCACCCCGCCACTACTTTAGGAATATTATTCTCACCGTGAATTAGAGCCCGTGAATGATTTAGGCCTTTTAATTTTGTCTTTTCGATATGATGCTTAGCCATGCTTAGATACCAGTAGAATTGGGCGGTTATCGACTTAGTCGGTAACTTTGATCACACAAATTATTATATCTTTATATTTCAGCATCTCGTGCTATGATTACTTGTGAAAACTAAAAACTAAAAACAAAATGATTTCGACGCGGCACAATGGTAAGATGGTGTGATTCTTGGGTGTGATCGAATGGTGCCCGGTCAATTAAGGACCGAACATCTTGTCGTGAATTTTCATCCAGCATTTCGCGCTAACCACACTAGAGTATATGGACCTCTCTTGACCTAGTACTTTGGCGTGTATTGGCCCGGTCGCAGGAGGATGGAGGTGGGAGCATGGTAGTTGTCCAAAAGCTTTATCCCGAGTGGGTAGTTGTCTTTTCGGCTTTACCATGTAAGCGTATGGATTTCTATCCATACGAGCGGCTCGTAGTTAATACACAATATTGGAAAAAGTCTCGTAGGACTTAGTCAGGCGTGAAACCTTCTAAGTGTGCTTTGGCTTAAAGGCGGTCCAAGTGTGGGTACAGCAGTACACCCTGCAGGTTAAAACTATTCGAATAGCCTCGCCCTAGGTTATGGACACGCTGGGTATTCTTTTCAAGAGTTAGACTACAACCTTTTAATTAAAACTTGATGGGTTGGTATGAACGGGTGTTCATACTATTGTTGTGATGGCCATTGGGTTGGTCATCTCCGTGATATCTTTTGTTACTACTTCATCAGATCGTGTTATTTCGCAAATAAAATTTGAATTGTTAAACTGCCTTCAAACTATTACATTATTGCAAAAGAAAACTTGCTTTCGCTAAAAGTAAGTCCAGAGCCCTCCACTTAAATAAAGCTTGCATGTAGTTAAATTATAGTTCTCATACCCTTACACGCCAGTTTTGCAGTACAAAAACAATTTTTGTACTCGATGCTTTGCTTAATGTTTTTGTTGCAGAGGAAGAAGGTGAGCCCCAAGGGCTTCCTTTGTGAGATGTGTCATGGTTTGACGACTAGCTTGACGGCCCGATTGGTTGCCTTGTGGGTAAAGGCACACTAATTGGCCCTTTTATTTATCGCCATCTTATGGCTTTTGCTTCCGCTGTGTAGTTTGTTATTTATCTTGTAAGTTCTATCTGTTGTATATTATGAAGTTTTGATATTGTAATCTCTCGTGTATGGAATTGATACTTGATTTTGTAACGGGGTGTGTATACTACATTTCTGGGAAGTATACATATCCTGAGGCTTGGTTTATTTGAATTGTGATGTTAGGGTCAATGGAAGGCTAAGCATTACAAGTCGAATAAACCGGGGTCCTCAGAAGTGAGCTGAGAGAGGAGGGTAGATCCGGTTTTGAGCGGGGAAAAGGACGGAGAAAGAGGCGGCGTTAGCCGAGGAAGCTCGAGGATTCGCCATGGAGGGCGGTGGGCGAATGGCGTCTACGGAGTTGGCTCAGAGGTGCTCGGGCGCGTGGTGCTTGACCTCTGCTCGCGCCCGCCCGAGGTGGAAGAAAGGTCTGACAGCGCGAGCCCGCAGGACAGCGGCGGAAAACGAGTGGCGCGGGCGAGGCGGTGTGGCTGGACCAAGTGGCGCGTCCGGCTCGGTCGGGTTGGGTTTTTGTCTGGACCGCACGATCATGAACGGACGGCGCTGATCTAAGAGATATTCGGACAGGTCAAAAGACGTCAAGATCTAGACCGTTGATTTTGGATCAAAGGGCTCGCAAGCAAAAGTGCAGTTAGGTGGTGCAATGAGTCCGTCGCCGTGTCGACTCGGGTCAAAGGGGTTAATCAGTCTGCAACAAGAACGAGCCCGAGTTTGATTTCAGTTTGACCACAGCTAAACAAGTTTGACCGAGGCTTTAAATATAGAAATAAAATTCTATAAATTCTGAATTAATTCATGGGTGTTCCTGGTATGACCTAGTATTTATAAAAATTATTAAAATCACTGTTCATAATATAATTTGTGTAAAATAAATTCAAACTTAGTCTAGGTCTTTTAATGGTGTTTGAATTTTCTTAGGGTTTAAACTAGTCCCAAAAATATTATAATTATTATAATATTTGAATAAATTATTTACAGAGGATGATCATAAGCTTTTTTTTCTGTTTTCTTTTGGAGTTTAAATGTGAAGTGTATGTTTAAACTTTGATTTAGATTTTTCAAGTACAATAAAAGATGCAAATGATTCCAAAATGTCATGCATACTGATAATATGCATACTAAATCCCATTAATTAATTTGGGGATGTTACAAACCTCCCCCCCTTACAAAAGATCTCGACCCCGAGATCGATAGGGTGGAAGTTGGATAGAAAGGTTCTAAAAGAAAACAAAACATCCGTTGTCTTTATTTCCTTCAAAGATAGTGCTAAGATATCTTTCAAAGATAGAACTAAGATATCCTAACAAGATTACAAGGAATCTCTATTACATTTTCCTTCCCATTGCTTTGTTTAACCTTTCCTTTCTTGATTCGAAGACACTTCACGTAGAAGGAAAAGTTCGATACTCGGTTCGCATTCGGTCTTCACGCTCCCAAGTTGCTTCATCTTCAGTATGGTTGCTCCACTGAACCTTCAAGAATTTGATGACGCGATTCCTTGTCTTGCGCTCCATTTCTTCAAGAATGCGAATCGGACGCTCCCGATAAGAAAGATCGGATTGCAAATCAAGGTCTTCCAAATTGGTTGCTTCAGTAGGGACTCGAAGACACTTCTTCAGTTGAGATACATGAAATACATTGTGCACATCTGAAAGTGATGGTGGTAGCTCCAACTGATAAGCCACCGATCCTCGCTTCGCTAGAATTCGGAAAGGACCGATGTAGCGAGGTGCCAACTTGCCTTTGACTTGAAAGCGTTGCATTCCTTTCATCGGAGATACTTTAAGGTAAACATGATCATCCACCTCAAAGCTCAAATCACGACGACGACGGTCGGCATAAGACTTTTGACGAGATTGAGCCGTCCGTAGTCTCTCCCGGATCATACAAACTTGCTCTTCGGCTTCATTTATCATGTCTGGTCCAAAGAATTATCTCTCCCCGGACTCAGACCAATTGAGAGGTGTCCTACACCTTCTCCCATAAAGCACTTCAAAAGGTGACATTTGGAGGCTTGCTTGATAACTATTGTTATAAGAGAATTCCGCGAATGGCAAGCATTTATCCCATTTCTTGCCATAGGACAGCACACAAGCTCTCAACATATCCTCCAAAATTTGATTCACCCTCTCGGTTTGACCGTCGGTTTGGGGGTGGTAAGCGGTGCTAAAGGACAGTTGAGTTCTCATAGCTTCATGGAGGCAATTCCAGAAATGCGAGGTGAATTGAGTACCTCGATCTGAAACAATTATCTTCGGCACACCATGGAGGCATACAATTCTGGAGATGTACAACTCCGCCAATTGATTTCCTGAATAGGTGGTCTTGACGGGGAGAAAATGAGCAACTTTTGACAAACGGTCGATAATCACCCATATGGAGTCATACCCTTGTTGAGTCTTAGGAAGTCCGGTGATGAAATCCATCCTAATTTCATCCCATTTCCATTCGGGAATAGGGAGGGGTTGAAGCATACCCGATGGCCGTTGGTGCTCAGCCTTCACCCGTTGACAAACATCACACTCGGCAACAAAGCGTGCAATCTCCCGTTTCATCCGAGTCCACCACAATTTTTTCTTCAAGTATTGATACATCTTGGAGCTTCCTAGATGAATGGAGAAAAGAGAGTTATGGGATTTATGAAGAATTAATTCTTTAAGCTTCACATCATTAGGCACAACCAATCGCTTTCCGAACCATAAAACACCTTGGTTGTCTTCGGAGAAACACTTGGCTTTGCCGAGCCTCATTTTCTGCTTAATTCTCTCCATACCCTTGTCATTCTTCTGGGCCATCATGATCTGGTCCTCAAGGGTAGGTTTCACTTCTAAGGCAGCGAAAACCTTCAACCATCTCCAAGTTGAGCCGTTGAAATTCAGGCATAAAGCTTCCGCTTTCGGGCGAACCGAAATACAATTGCATTGAGATTTTCGCTCAACGATCAAGAACGACATTGGCTTTCCCCGGATGATAATGAAGTCCCAAATCATAGTCCTTGATCAATTCAAGCCATCTTCTTTGCCTTAGGTTCAGATCGGCTTGAGTGAAGATATACTTCAAACTCTTGTGATCAGTGTAGACTTCGCAGCGATTGCCGATAAGAAAATGTCGCCACACCTTCAAAGCATGAACCACTGCTGCAAGCTCAAGGTCATGAGTGGGGTAATTCACCTCATGAGGCCTCAATTGCCTCGATGCATACGCCACAACTCGGCCCTCTTGCATAAGAACACAACCAAGGCTAAGGCGAGATGCATCGCAATAGATGTCGAAGCTTTTGTGGATATCCAGCAGAACTAACACTGGAGCAGAAGTTAGACGATCCTTCAACATCTGAAAGCTTGCTTCACAATCCGCTGACCATTCATACTTCTTTTCCTTCTTCAACAATTGGGTCATCGGTCTTGCTATTTTTGAGAAATTCTCGATGAAGCGGCGGTAATAGCCCGCAAGACCGAGGAAACTGCGGACCTCAGAGACGGACTTGGGTTGTCTCCAATTAAGTACATCTTGAACTTTGCTAGATCCACAAAGAACTCCGCCTTCTGGATAGCACATGACCCAAAAAGGCGACTTCTTTTAGCCAAAATTCACATTTGCTGAATTTTGCATAGAGTCGATGTTCTCGAAGCTTGCCCAACACACGACGGAGGTGTTCTTCATGCTCACTTTCAGATTTGGAGTATATGAGAATGTCATCAATAAAAACGACCACAAATTTATCCAAATACTCCATAAACACCGAGTTCATGAGATTCATGAACAAGGACGGTGCATTCGTCAAACCGAAGGACATGACGGTGTACTCATACAAGCCATAACGAGTTGAGAAAGCCGCCTTGGGAATGTCTTCAGATCTGATCCTAACTTGATGGTAGCCCAATCTCAAGTCAATTTTGGAGAATATCCGAGCACCGGTCATCCGTCGAACAAATCATCGATCCGTGGAAGTGGGTACTTGTTCTTGATAAAGGACCTCATTCAACGGACGATAGTCAACACACATCCGTAGACCGTGGTCCTTCTTCTTCACAAATAAAGCCGGTATCCCCAAGGTGAGGAGCTCGCCTAATGAAACCCTTCTCTTGAAGTTCGTGAGTTGCTTTTTCAATTCAACCAACTCATTAGGCGGCATTCGATAAGGACGTTTCGATATTGGAGCGCTTCGGGCTGCACTCGATCACAAATTCAATTTCTCATGAGGGTGGCATGCCCGTAGTTCCTCGAAAACATCCGAACTCACATACCACCGAACTTCACTCAAATCGTGCAATTCTTTGCCGCTAAGGGCATAGAGATGAGGATGCTCCAATTTTGGCACCAATGCGACTTGAAGACCAAGAGGACTTGTAAGAGTGATAACCTTGCGAGCACAATCAATTTGACCATGGTTCTTGGACAGCCAATTCATCCCAAGAATAACATCAAGGCCCGCTGAATTTATCACAATAAGATTGGCCAGAAACTTCACCCCTTTAATCTCAATTTCAACTTCCCGACATTCATGAATGCTTCTCATTTCTGAACCCGGTGATTGAATCATCATAGGTGTAGGCATCAAGCTGAGTGAGATGTTGTGGAGGGTAGCAAAACCTCTGGATATGAAAGAATGAGACGCTCCAGAGTCGAACAACACGGTAGCAGGAGTCGAATTGACTAGAAATGTGCCCAATACGACGTCGGGTGCTTCCTGCGCTTCCTCGGCGGTGACATGGTTGACATAAGCACGACCGGGGTTCTGAAAGGTGACATCAGATTGCTGAACAAGGGAGTTTTCAAGGTCCTGGTGTTGACGGGGGTAGGCTTGATGCTTCACTGTACAGTGACTTGCAAAATGCCCTGGATTGCCACAAGTGAAACATACAGCTAACAGGCTTCGCCTGTGTCGGCTCCTTAGCTTCTTTCCAAGTTGCCTTAGCTGGGTTTCTTGCTGAGGCGGTGGAAACACTTGCATAGGAGATTCTGGAGGTACCGGTTCTTGAAAATCAGGAGGAGAGGGCTGCCAAGCATGCGGTTCTTGAAAACTGCAGCTTGCTGAAATTTATGCAACCTTCTTGCGCTTTCGCGATTCTACAACCGCTTGCATTTTGTTTTCCAACACAATCGCCTTATCCACCAATTGTTGGAAATTCCAGAAGTCGTGTACAGCGAGTGCCAGCTGCATCACTTCCGTTAGCCCATTCAAGAACTGGTCTTGCTTTCTTACATCGGTGGAGACATCATCTAGAGCGTAACGAGCCAAACGATTGAACTCGCAGAGATACTCCAATACGGACTTGTTGTCTTGCTTCAGCGCGAGAAATTCACGCCCCTTGATACCCACGATGCTGGAGGGAACATGTGCTTCTCGGAAAGCTGTCCGGAACTCGTCCCATGATGGAACGGAATTGGAGGGCTGCATGGCGCAAAAATTGTCCCACCATGCAGAAGCGACCCCTTCGAGTTGGTTGGAGGCGTATAAGACCTTCTCGTGGTCAGCACACTGAACAATTATCAACTTTCGTTCAATGGTCCGAAGCCAATCATCGGCCTCGAGAGGATCCTCAGAACAAGAGAACACAGGAGGCTTCGTGCTTAGAAAATCAGCAAATCGAAAGCCATAAAGATCGGCTCCTTCCGCTGCCATTTGAGCACCTTGAACACTGGCGGTGTTTTGAGTAATTTGCTGCAAGATGAGAGTCTCGGTCTTGTCGACTCCGTTCCATCCGATCAACACATTGGCCACGATGGCTGAGGTGGAGTCACTTCTTCATGCTGACTCACATGCTGAAATTGCGGGTCGGGGTGCTTCGGATTGTGCCGTTGAGGAATCGGGGGCTGATCATCGGTGATTTGAGAATCCACATACTGTGAGTCCTTCATTACTTCCGACGTCAGACGAGTTTTAGGACCTGACATCCTGTTTCCATTCAACTTGTTAGCAACCGGCAAAAAGGAATGGGAAAAGCATAAGTTAAGAAATTGATAGTAGGGGGTAACTTAGCCTAGTATGAATGCACGATAAAAGCCATTTATGCATCATGAAAAACGGGTGCTATGGTCCATGTGGACAGCACAAGATACAAATGAAAACCCAGTCAGTTTTCCAAAATAGATGCGATATAACTCGCCTGTAGGCGATGCACAACTACTAGGAACCAAAAGAGAGCAAATGACCTTCACAAACTCCAGCGTCTACAAGCTAAGTAATAACATTAGGGTGTATAATACCTAAGGATGAACCCTAATTAAATCCTAAAATCGCAGCAAGGCGTCGTCTTCTTGTTCTTCCATTATTGCTCTTCACCGGTGACTATTTAACGTTTTCTAATGTTGAAAGAGAGACGAGCATTAGAGAAAATGATTTTGTACAAATCAAAAGAATGGTGAGGTAAGAATTAGATGCTAGGATGGGTAAGAAACAAAGGAATTATATTACTAACATTTTTGCCAAACTTTTGATAGTTTGAAAATTTTCCTTGTAACTCAAAATCCTAACACGTCCATTGCTACAGCTTTAACCTACAGTCAGTATGGCTCTGATACCAACGCTGTGAGGACCCCCGAGATCGGATCCGTATCAAGCTAAGTGATTACGCCGTAAATGCAACACTTAACGTGAGACGCACACGATTCCGAGTGACCCGGATATGTGTCACATGCTAGCTCCCAAGGATCAGTGGCTAACATGCACATATCCTAGTACACAACATTGCAATCATATCCATACACAATGTACAAGAATAAAAGAATCAATTACAACATCATTTAAATAGCACCTTATAGTACAAGGTTGCAAAAGAGGGCCGATCGGCCAAATCTAATTAACACAAATAAATTGCAGCGGAAGATAAACTTAAAATAAAAAGGGAATAACCGAGTTGGTATGCCCACAATCCCACAAGCAACCAACTGGAGTTAAAGCCGTTGCACCCGTCGTTCTCTCCTGAACCAAAAGACACTGTTAGAGTACAAAGTTGTACTCGCGAGACTTTCAAAAGGAATAAGGATGCTTGTAAGTATCAAAGGAAGGCTACTACACTAGTCACAAAGATAAAGCAAGTTTTGCATATAGATAAAATATTCTAACTTGCTATTTGTAAAACATTTAGAAAACATTTAATAACAGTAAGTAATGATCATCAATGGTATACTATCCAAATATAATCAACACACGAACATCTCATTCGTGGCACAAATCATTTCCCAACAAAATTAACGCGCGAACTACGCGTTCATGAATTCATTTCAGATTTGAACAAACTAACATAATGACATAACATTCCCAACCATAACCCAAACTTAATTTTCCAGAACAAAACTAATCGTGCTCGCTTCCCACAAGTGTTGTCCATATCCTAGGACGGCTATTCGAATAGATTTAGTTACTCACAGAGTTGTACAAATTTACCCACACGATATGAATACCTTATACTGCCGCCATGCACTCTTCCAAGGAGTGTGACTAAGATATCATAACGAGGTCGTTACAATGTCATGTCCTAACTATCAAACCACCCGAGGAACAATCCCATAGCGCACTAAGCGCCTCGCACCACAGGTGAACCCCGTTGTGTAAGTAAGTCCCTTAACAAACAAGAGACCCTTAAGGGCAAGTAAGGCAAAAGTTTAATATGCCCCCACGAGATTGACAAAAGAACAATTAAATACATAACAATAACAATTGTCAATCCCATTGTGTTTTGATAGCTAATACACAACAAATTATTAAGCCAAGCCTTCGCCATTAACCCAGCGTGTGGTTGCACGTAAGACTTGGTTCATCACACCGCAGACTGGTCCTTAAACACTCAGATGGGGCTAAACAATTTCATAACAACAACAACGATAATATTTCATGATCACCCTACACCCGTCCAAGTTAAGAACATAAAACACATGCCCAACATTGTCCACAAACTCCAGATGCGAAGATCTGGACACAACCCTCAAATCCAACGTAATCCAATCCATGAAATCCTCAAATTTCATTAGTATTCAATTCAATTCAATTCACTGGCCGATGGACTAGCTCCATCAACCGCTCTCGGCTAAGACTAATAGCATGGCTAAGCATCGTTCTACAAACTAGTAAATAAACCCATATAACATATAACCTTAGTTGTTCAAGGTAAAAGGGTAATCAACATTCAAAGGAGGGCTAATGCAGCAATTAGGAATTTAGCTACTTCTACCCATAAACATACATTTCAAAAATAGCATGCAATTGCGATAATAATACTCACACAAACATTTAAAAATCACTGGGAGCAATATGATTAAGAGGAGGGTGCTCGCACCTTTGCTGTATCACATGTTCATACTCAAGTTACAATTAATTGGATCTCACGAATATATCGTTATCGTCGAAAAACATAAAGAAAGACGATATTGCAATAAATATCAAATAAAGCCAGAAATTCAACATGCTCAAAAATGTATGAAATTTATACAGTAGGTAGATTATGATTTTATATGAATTATGGTGAAAGAATTATTCCATTTGGACTTAAAATGTGAAAGTTATGGTGGTTTGAAATTTCAGATTTTAATACGCCTTCAGTCGTATAATTTAATTATGAGGTGAAAAATGGTAGAGTAGAGGTGAGTACATGGATTACATGGATAAATAGGCAATATTATTACAAGTTCAAAACAGTTGAGTTTGCCTCAATTGGAGTTTTCATGATTTTGTTATTGATTTCAAAAGTTATCAGCATTTTTCAATGTAAAAATAATTCATTTTGGGACAAAAATCCACAAAATATATCTTCTGTGCTAGAGGTAAGACTGAAACCATTTTTAGAAATAAGTTTACTAAAAATTAAAATTATCAAAAGTGGTTTCACTGTTTTTGGAGTTACAATAAAATAGTTATGTATTTTTGAAGTTAAAAGCCTTTTTCTAATGTAAAAATAATAGTGTTAATGGGTCAATTTCCAAAATAATACTCTCTGCTGCATAGACAAGGTTGAAACAATTTTTAATATAAATTTCATTAAATATGAAAATTATCAGAAGTGGTTTCATTTAATTTGGAGTTGAATTGAATTAGATATGGATTTTTGAAGTTAATACAATTTCCAGTGTGCAATTAAATGGATTTCAGATTTTATAAAGCACATAATACTTTTTCTACCGGGGCTGAGCTAGCCCTAGTCACTGACAAGCGGGACCGGGCTCAAAGGTTTGACCCGGTCAACAAGGGCTTGGTTCCGGCCTCAAATAGACCGAAGGCGTATTCTCATGAATACGTCTTCTAATTCCGAAAATGTAAATATATTCAAAGTATACCAACAATACGTTTTTCCTTAACAAATACGTACTAACAAAGCACACTTCCACATAACTGGCTAAACGGGCCCACAAGTCATAGAAACTACATGCATTTAACTCAGCAACTAAACCATGATTAACGCTAATGCATGTGGGTTTAGTTATTTAACTCGCATCGCGTGCGGCCGGTAATCCGACAACGCAGGGGAGCGCACGGCCGCGGAATTGCCGCTCACCGGCGACGAGAGGAGGCTGAAGAGAGCAAAGACTGAGGCAAAATGAGAGAACAATAGGGCGGGCTACCTTCCGGTGGTGTCGTTGCCGGTAGAGGGGCACGGTGGCACGCCGGCGACGAGGTTGAGCGGAGGAGAGGCGTGCGGGTGCTGATGGAGAAGAGGCTACCGAGGTCGAGGAGACTCGGGAAGGAGTGCATTAATGTCTCCTTTCCACCGCGAACACGAAACCGAGGCTGAGGAAGGAGGAGGAGCACCGGAGAAGGCGAAATGCTCGGCGGCGGTAGTTCACCGCGGTTGGAGAAAAAGAGACCCGTCTCCCTCAGGACTGCACAAAAAGGCAATTAACTACGCAGGTGAGTTCATCATGATGATGCGGAGCTGAGGGACAAGGAGAGAGAGCCCAAGACTCACCGGAGCTAGAGATGGCATGAAGATGGCCTTCGGGGCGTGCTTTGGAGCGCCGAGAGTGACGAGGGTGGCCCGACAACTACAAGAAAAATCAAAGGCCCAAATAAGCTTAAATGGAAACGGCATGAAAGGGTAAAGCTAGAGGACAAGTCGGTGTGAATTTTACCTAAGAGAAACGCTCACACGAGCTTCCCCCTCCTCTGTCACCGAGAGGAGAAGTGAGCTGAGAGAGGAGGGTAGAGCCGGTTTTGAGCAGGGAAAAGGACGGAGAAAGAGGCGGCGTTAGCCGGGGAAGCTCGAGGATTCGCCAAGGAGGGCGGTGGGCGAACGACGTCTACGGAGTTGGCTCAGAGGTGCTCGGGCGCGTGGCGCTCGAGCTCTGCTCACGCCCGCCCGAGGTGGAAGAAAGGTCTCGACAGCGGGCCCACAGTGTGGCGCGAAACGAGTGGCGCGGCGAGGCGTGGGCCGGACCAAGTGGCGCGTCCGGCTCGGTCGGGTTGGGTTTTTGTCTGGACCGCACGATCATGAACGGACGGCGTTGATCTAAGAGATATTCGGACAGGTCAAAAGACGTCAAGATCTGGACCGTTGATTTTGGATCAAAGGGCTCGCAAGCAAAAGTGCAGTTAGGTGGTGCACCCGAGTCCGTTCGCCCGGGTCGGACTCGGGTCAAAGGGGTTGGGTCGAGTCGGTGCAACAGTAACGAGCCGGAGTTTGATTTCAGTTTGACCACAGCTAAACAAGTTTGACCGGGGCTTTAAATATAGAAATAAAATTCTATAAATTCTGAATTAATTCATGGGTGTTCCTGGTATGACCTAGTATTTATAAAAATTATTAAAATCACTGTTCATAATATAATTTGTGTAAAATAAATTCAAACTTAGTCTAGGTCTTTTAATGGTGTTTGAATTTTCTTAGGGTTTAAACTGTATTGTCCGCTTGCTTTTTCGCTGCCAAAAAGGAAACAGGAAATAAGAATAGCTGACTACCTTCGTTTATCTGTTTCTGTTGGGTCATCCTTGACATATTGCATTTTACATATGACCACTTGTCATTTTGCTTCCTACACTAGTAGTGTTAATAGTTTTTTTGAAGGGAACTAGTAGTGTCAATTGTAACAGTTAAAAAACATTATAAAGACTTCAGATGGGAAGCCAACAGTTTGTTAAATTTACCACTATGTTCTTAAAATGTAGGCGAATAATAATTTAGTAATTTACTATTTTGTGCTTCCTGATAATTCTCTTGGAGCCTCTTCCTTACAGAATCCAGCCTATCAAGGTCCGTAAGACTGCCCTTCGCTCCTTCATCGACTTCTGCATCGAAAACTCAAAATCATTCTCACATATTCACATCTATCTAAGAAAACACCCACACTCCTTTTACAAATGCAGCAAAAAGTTTCCGATTTCGCGATAATCGTAATTCTTTTGTTCACGTAAAGTGGAACATAAAACCTTTTTTTGCAAAGTTGCATGACTATACATCCTTGTGCAAAGAGTAGTGACAAGTGAGGCAAAATCGGTCAAAAGATGCTACATCCGGGGTCCATGCCGATAGACCGGTTCTACTTTAAACAAAATGTCAGTGTACAACGCCTGCTTGATAGCAATGGAGACTATAAAAGGGAGAAAGATCTGGTTATATAGCCTTACAACCGAGTAGAGGATGAAGTAGTAGAATGGTTGTCGTTGTTGATCCGCTGGCATTTTGATATGCCGGTGCAGGCGCGATCTACGCTTTGCCTCCATTGTCGACTCAATCCCATTATTAATCCTCTCGAGCTTGAAGCCTTGAACTATCTAAATTTTCGAAATGTAAGAACATATCTCGGTAAGTACATTATTATGGGTCCTAAAATCGATGAAAGCTAAAATACAATGTCCTTTGGAAGATATTTGTCACACTCATCGTGCCTCTGTGGGCTAGGGAATACTTGAACTCTTAAACTCGGAAGGTTGCATCAAGATTCAGAAGGAAGGTGTCATTGTTACAGAGTTTACACCAAAGAAGAGAAGTTAAAAGTATAATAAGGTCTATTAAAATACAAACAGAGGTGTCATTATAACTAACAATTAATGGTTTTGCATAAACTCTTAGTTTACTCAAAGATGAGAAAAGCATGGAAAATTACTTTGTCGAACTGTGATTGCTTGGTAGTAAACTATAGAGGAATAATTGAGAGGGAATATTCTGGGCACAAGATTTGTTATCGAAAAGAAACTTTCTTGCATGATTTTTACAGACATTTCTTGCATGATTTGAGGATGCATTGAATGGAAATAATTGTTCAAATTGGTAACTTTGTCACCTAAAAAATGGTACCTTTGTGATGTATGTGCCTGCCAAGTTTGTAATGATGAGCTTGCATATCGCTGTGAGTCCAATTTAGCTGTTTGATGATTGCTAATAACTGATAAGGTCCATCATGTGCCAGGAAATAAGTGACACTGTGATTTTGGATTCCAACTTGCTCATATCTAATTGGAAGCCTTAGGTAGCATCAGGAAGTATGTTCAGTAGTTGGGGAAAGTAGTTTTGAAGGTATGTCTGCGTGATTGTTTCACAATCCATTTCTTACATTGTAACACCCTGACACGCAACCTGGGTCCAGAATGCTACCACTACACATTATTCATTACAAACTTTGCACAGCTAATTAAACAGCTAGACATATTACAACAAAAGTAGTTCCTAGAGAGGGTGGTTTGCAGTAGTAACTACATGTGACGTGGCTGTTCTATTTCCCCCTTCCTGAAGCATATCAACGTCGTCATTCACCTAGACATAAAAAATAAGCAAGGGTGAGTCCGAAGACTCAGCAAGCACATAATATGAACAATAAAACACTGCCACACAACATAAACATAACCACATCATTATCTCTTCATTAGTGCAATGCATCATAATTCTACATGCACCAACATGCTCATGCTCACATGCATCTCATCAGCTGATACCGGTATCGCGGAGTGTTCACCCGTCGATGACACACTCTTTCCCTATCTTCGTTAGGATGGGGTGCTTACATTGTAGGACTTTATCGAGTCCCTACAGATGTAAGACTTCATCTAGAGCACTCCGGATTAGTCATGTATCTTTCTCACCGACCGCACCGGAATAGTTATATGACTTTCTCACCGACCTGGCTCATGCATTCTTTCCATGATGCAAATGCACATGTCCATTGTCATTAACATGATTCATCATTGTCATCATTAACAGGGTAGCATCATTACTTACCTCGTCCTATCGTTCTCGCCATCACCATAAGCATCATCATATAAGCATCATCACATAATATTATCATATCACAAAACATCATATAATTCATACCATTTACATGCTATCGCTCTACCATACACTTGCCTGTTAACCAAGCAGAGCGGAGTAACGTGCGGATGACGTCGTTCCAGAACCTCCACCTGAATAGGCATTCAACCAGACTCAATACAATGTAATCATACATGCACACATATGGACGACTTCGTCCCTACACGCAATCCGACATGAACGAATCCCTTCTCTCTGGGTGCTAATCCGCTAACCCGGTGCCCAAATTAATAATAACCATAGGTTAGAGATCGCGCCTAGAAAACTTACGAATAAAAATTTATGCGCGTACCCCAACTTTCTTTCCTCCCTTCTCTTCCTTACTTTCCCCTCCCCTTTTCTTGCTTTGGCCGAAGCCTCATTTCCCACCTCCCCCTTCTCTCACTCTCATTCTCTCCCCCACCCGGTGGTTCTCCCGATCGAGCTCCCCCCCGCCGGCCTCGCCCAGGTGCCGCTCCCCCACGCACCACGCCCAGCGCGACCCGGGTGCGCTGCTCCAGCGCCACCTTGCCTCCAGCCTCGCCCGACACCTCGGCCGCGGGCCGCCCTGGCTCGACGTCACCGTCGGCGCGCCTCGGTGCTCACCTCCGGCCTCCGCCTCACCGACGCCGCGGTGCTCCCAGCGCCTGCGCACCGCTCGGCCTCCGGCCACCGTGCGCCTCCCCTACGCGTTGCCACCGTCGAAGCTCCTCAGCCCTACCGGCGACCTCACCTCTGGTATACCTCTTCCCCCCTCCTCTACTCCCCTTTGCTCTGAAGTGGACTTGGTTGATGACGGGTTCGATTTGGGCAAAAGAGAAATGGGGAAGAAAAAGGTGGGTCACCTGGTTTTGCCGGTTAGAAAGGTATGGCAGTGATGGTGAGGCTGTGCTCCCTGGTGTTACCTTCGATGGGTGTTTCTCTGGTGGCTCCTCCAGTTCTCCTCTGGTGGCGCTCTCCCCTGGTGATGCTCCCCTCTTGTGGTTCGGTTGTCTTCGGTGGCAAAGAAACGGGATGGGAGGAGAGGGTGGCCTGAGGTCTTGGTCTTATCCCCCCCTCTCTCTCTCCTTCTTTCTCTATACTGCTAGTTTTCTTCTACTGTGGGGAGGTAAAATGGTAAAATTATTCTCACTGTTTACTATTACCCATTTTGCATTTTTCTACTGGCATTACATTCCACCCCCCTTAGCAGAATTTGACCCCGAATTCTGGCGTCCAACAATCCACACGAATGCACAAAATAAAACTATTGTACATGAAAGTAACTCTAACTCGTACCCGTAGTGCACAACTCTGGGTACTTCTCACGCATACGAGACTCCAATTCCCAAGTTGCTTCTCGCTCAGTTTGATACGACCAAAGCACCTTAACATACTTTATCGTTCTGTGCCTCAACACCCTCTCCGATTCCTCGAATCCGAACTGGACGGGACTCGAAGGTGAGGTCTTGCTTAAGGGACAACGGTTCTAGCACGATCTCATGCTCCGGATCCCTTAAGTACTTTCTCAACATAGAAACATGAAACACATTGTGTACTCCTCGCATGGACTCAGGAAGGTCCAGACGATATGCCAACTTTCCAATTCGTGCTAAAATCAGAAATAGCCCAATGTACCGCGGGCTAAGCTTCCCTTTGGTACCAAATCGCACCACTCCTTTAGTGGGATACATTCTCAGGAGCACCTGATCCCCCACCTCGAACTCTAAATCGCGTCTCCTTACATTCGCATAGCTTTTCTGCCTACTCTGGGCAGCTAGCAAATTCTGTCTAACCTCCGCCACTCGTTCCACTATTTGCTGGACCCAATCCGGACCCAGAATAGCCTTCTCGCCTATTGCATCCCAACAAAGTGGAGATCTACACTTCCGCCCATACAGAACCTCGAATGGCGCTGCCTGAATACTGGAGTGGTAGCTGTTATTATAGGCAAACTCCACGAGTGCCAAATGATCCTCCCAGCTACCTTTCCAGGACAGAACACAGGACCTCAGCATGTCCTCTAGTGTTTGAATGGTGCGTTCAGACTGCCCATCCGTTTGTGGGTGGAAAGTGGTGTGAATCAAGCTTTGTGCCCAGAGCACACTGCAAACTTTTCCAAAACATAGAGACAAACTTGGCATCTCTATCAGAAACTATCGTCTTGGGCACGCCATGCAACCTCACTATCTCACGCACGTAGATGGGTGCCAAATCACTTGCCGAATTTGTTGTACGAATAGGGATGAAGTGCGCAGATTTACTAAATCGATCCACCACTACCCAAATTGCGTGCTTACCTCGCTGGGTACGAGGTAAGCTGACTACGAATTCTATGGTAATGTCATCCCATGGCCACTGAGGAACATCCAAAGGCTGCAATAGCCCAGCGGGACGCTTATGCTCAGCCTTCACTCGCTGGCAAATCCCGCAAGATGCCACATAACGAGCAACATCCACCTTCATTCTCTTCCACCAAAAGCTCTTTTTTAAATCCTGATACATCTTGGTCTCACCAGGATGCACCGTGTACAGGGTACGACGAGCCTCTCTCAAAATATCATCTTTGACCTGAGCCTTTTGTGGCACACAAAGGCGGTCCTTAAACCGCAATGTGCCCGACTCATCAAGGCTAAAGTCCCCCTTTTTCCAATCCTCAAGGCGCTTTTTTTACTTGTTAAAGCAATCGATCATGTTGTTGCGCTTCTCTCACTCGCTCCGGAATTGCCAATTCCAGCAGAAGCTATGCGTCTCGGTGGTCTTTGTACCAAAGATAACAATAAGATATTCCCATTCGATCGAAGTCAGCAATAAGACAACCTAGAATGGAGGGTGTTTCCTTGCGACTAAGGGCATCAGCCACCACATTCGCCTTGCCTGGGTGGTACTGAATTGAAAGATCATAGTCCTTAATTAGTTCCAGCCACCTTCTTTGCCTCAAATTCAACTCCTTCTGAGTAAATATATACTTGAGGCTCTTGTGGTCAGTAAAAATATCACAAGATTCTCCATACAAGTAGTGCCTCCAAATCTTTAGAGCAAATACCACTGCGGCTAGCTCTAAATCGTGAGTGGGGTAATTTTTGTGAGGACCCCAATTTATTTGGCTCGTAATGCTTAACCAACCACCTGGTCCTAGCATCACAAATCAAATAAACTGATCCTCGAGATATGTATACTTCCCAGAAAGCAGTATACACACCTCGGTACAAAATTAGACATCAACTCCATTCCAAACATAGAGTCCAAACAACACACTACCAAACGGAAGATAAACAAATAGTAGAGTTATTACAGACAAAGGCCGACAGGCCACAAGATACAAAAATAAACAAGAACGACAGCGGAAGCAAAAGTGCCATAAGATGGCTATAAACAAAGCCAATCAGTGTGCCTCCAACCCACAAGGCATCTGACCGGACCGCCAAGTCTAGTCGTCCACGAAACGGCAACACAGCTCACAGAAGTGAGGCCCCTGAGGCTCACCTTCTTCCTCTGCAACAAAAACATTAAGCAAAGCACCTGAGTACAAAGATTGTCTTTGTACCCGCAAGACTGACGTGTGAACTAGCAGACCTGTTAATATGCTACATGCAGGCTTGTTTAGTGGAGGCCATATGTTTCATTTGCATAAAGCCAATTTTCATTTGCAATAATATAATACAGTTTGAAGGCAAGTTTGCAATTCATTTTTAATTGAAATAACAGTAAGGATAATAACAACAAAAGAGAAAGATAAACAACCTGGAAGTGACTATCCCAATAGTCACCACAACAATAGCACGAACCCCAGATTCGTACCACCCATCAAGTTTTAATTTAAATGTTGTAGTCTAGTTCTTACGGGGCGTATCCGAGCGTGTCCATAACCTAGGACGAGGCTATTCGAATAGTTTTAACCCTGCAGGGGTGTACCAATGTACCCACACTTCAGACCGCCTTTAAGCCAAGCACACTTCCGAAGGTATGCCGGCACAGCTAAGTCCTACGAGACTTTTTCCAATATTGTGTATTAACTACGAGCCGCTCGTATGGATAGAAATCCATACGCTTACATGGTAAAGCCGAAAAGGCAACTACCCACTCGAGATAAAGCTTTTGGACAACTACCATGCTCCCACCTCCATCCCTCCTGCGACCTCCTGCGACCCGGGCCAATACACGCCAAAGTACTAGGTCAAGGGAGGTCCCATATACTCTAGTGTGGTTAGCACGCAAAATGCTCAAGATGCGGTGGCGCAAGTAACTCGGTCCTTAAGCGACTCGGGCACCTTTCAATCACCCAACAGATCACACCACTTACTATTGTGCCCAAGTCTAAATCATTTTTGTTTTCATTTTTAATTTTGCAATTAAACATAGCAGAAATGCTGAAACATAAAGTTATAATAAATTTGTGTGATCAAGGTTACCGACTAAAGTCGATAACCGCCCAGTTCTACCGATAGCTAAGCATGTCTAAGCAAGTTGACCCGGATCTACTAAGTGACAAGAGATCATCCAACGACCTCTAATCACATCGCAAATAACTTAGGCTCAGGTAGTAGAGATCAATATTTTGTCTACAGGATATGCAGCTACAGATTTAACTAATCAATTTAACACAAATTAAGCAATGCATACATACAGCTGAAACAAAATATTAGACTTTAAAATACTAGGATTATTATGATCAAACTGCTTGCCTGGCTGCTGTTGCTCAATTTGTTGCGGAGGGTCGTTCTCAGGGTTGCCGCAAATATCAAAGCCTAACGATTGAACAAAACAGCGAATAAGAACGAATAACACCGGCAAAACTCAATAATTAAACACAAATACCAATTTATGCACAGAGGCTAGACCAACACAAAAGGAGTAATAAATAACTGCTACAGAGATGTTTCAAAAAGACATGCTTTCAAGTGATTGATCTACCCACTCACTTATCTATCAGGTTAACCACAAAATCAAACCCCTTATATGATTTTAAACTTTGGACAGACTTTGATGGTGATTGTGTGCACATCTATTATTTAATCATCAAGTTAGTATATCAAAACAGCTAACTACTCTAAAACAACCATTATCAGGAGAGCACAGAACCTACAAGGAGCTATTGAACACTAACTAGTCTAGTATTCAACTATGAGATGCTAACAACATTTTCTATCTAAGATAGGGTTTTAAAGATACTCAGCTATTCATCCTCCTAAGCATCACACCAAGATCTCGCAATGCTAACGATTTTCAGCATGCGGCTACTACAAAACCTTACCTTCTTGAAAATACACCACAAGCACGAGGCAATACCTCAAGATCGATAACGATTTCACGGATCAAAAGCCAACTAGTGATTTGAAACCTATGGAGATTATCTACTTAACTTCTTGCTAAGCACCTCTTCTAAGGGAGTCACCAAGCACTAACCAGATGTGAATAGCATAAGAATGAACCCAATTTCAGTTTACTGACAACAGAAAAAACGACAACAGCAAGCATACAGAGAACTAAAATGCTTTCAAACTTCCAATACTAATTTTTGATCATGCAATGAGAGTGAACTAATGAACAATCATAAGCATGATAAGCAGCTCACTACAAAGCCTCAGGGAGGTGGGTCCCACTGTCAGCCACAACAGCACAGGGAGCACAAGGAAGAACAGAGAGGCTCTGGACCTGGATTCAACGCCGGTGAAGGAGTGGCGGCGCGGGCTGTGCGACGGCCAAAATGGGTCGCCCAGGGGTTACTGAAGCTAAGGGTGGTCGCGGGTTCGCCGGAGAAGCACGATGGCGGCGCGGCGACGGAGCACGGCGGCCGGTAGTGGGGGTGACAAGGTGCGACTGCACCAGAGAGGTAGACAATGAAAATTAGCGTGCGCATGGGCATCAGTGAGGCTCCAGGAACTCACCGGTGTGCTTGGCGACGACGGAGAAGCACCGGAGTGGCCCGGCGACGAGAGCCTGCGGCGGCGATCAAGGGGTCACCGAGGAAGGAACAACCTGAGCAAAAACAGGAGAAAAGGGAGATGGAGATAGCTCGAGTGAGTGCACTAGATGGTGCGGGCGCGAGCAATTGCCCAAGGAACCAACTCACCGGAGATGAGGACGATGATCCAACTTTCGGCCGAAAAAGAGGGACACCAAAATTCAATGGCCCCCTGCGAGTGAAACTCAAAATTAGCTGAGGGGAAATCATGATAGGGATCTGGAACACGATATGACGCGCAAAAGAAGGGATGATCTTCACTGGTTGCGAGGATGACACGGCGGAGCGGCACGGCCGTGAACCAGAGTTTGAGCACTACTATGATTTGAGCTCAGAAGGAGCAATGGGTGAAAGGGGATTGTTTAATGGTGTCTAAAGAAGGAAGAGGGAGTTTTGGGTGAGCTTAAGTAGGGGCGAGGGCGGAGGAAAACGAGCGGCGACGCTTTCGGCACTGAGGAGCTCAAGAACGGTGCCGACAAACTGACGAACGAAAAAGTGGATGATTGATGCTGCTCAGGGCATGGTCTCTCAGCGGAAGATGCGGTAGAAATGCGCGCGAAAATCGGAAGCGGTGGCGAGGCAGACAATGGAGCCGAGGTGGCGTTCATGCGCGCTACGCACGGCACTCGACCTTCGGCGCAAGGTAGGTGACGACGACATGTGGGGCCCGCTGTCGGCGGCGGCAATGCGCAGCGCGACGTAGACCGCACGGTGTGATTAGGTGGTTTGACTCGATCATGAATGTGTCGCCCGTTGGATCTGAGATGGACGGTCGAGATTGATGTATGCATTCGGACAGGTCGGTTGCGCACGCGAACGTGGATCGTTCGATTTGCATCGGGCGGTCACGATCGATTGGACTCGGGCGGTGCGATTAGTTGACGCGACCGAGTCAAGTGGCGCGGTCGGATTTGAGTCGGGCTCGGGTTCGAGACCGACAAACAGTGATTTCTAATTTTGAGTTTAAAAGCTGAGAGAGTTTAGGGAATTTTTAGAGATAGATCCCGAGCTCCAAAAATTCCGAAATTTTTATGGTAGCTACTTGAGACAGAGAACAACATTGCATAAATTTTCCAGAACTTTTTATACACTGAAAAGTTCTGCAGAAAATTCACAAGCATGCTGACCTAGGGTTTGACCAGATTTTCAACTAGTTTGACTTGGCCATTTGAAATAGCAAATAAAACCTAAAAATTGTGAAATAATTCAGGGAGGTAGATAGGATGATCAAGATGACAGGAAAAATAATTTCAGAAGATGATCACAAGTTTGAAAGTTAAGAATCTGATAACAACAATTTCCAATCACAAGAATTAAATTCTAAAAATTGGAAATTGCTAGGGAAAATTGTAGAAACTTCCAAATGATTTGAAGAGACAACAAAAGTTTTTATTTCTCCTCAAAATTTTACATTTGAAATACAAACCCTAAGTTAGGGCAGTTACAAATCTCCCCCCTTACAGGAATCTCGCCCCGAGATTCTGATCACTGGGAGAAGAAGGATGGGTAATCTGCTCGGAGACGATCCTCCCGCTCCCAAGTGGCTTCATCCTCGGAGTGGTTTGACCACTGAACTTTAAGGAACTTTATCACACGGTTCCTCGTTCTGCGTTCAGCTTCTTCGAGGATACGAACGGGGAGCTCCCGATAAGACAGATCTTCCTGCACATCGACATTTTCCAATGGTGTTTCCTCCACAGGAACACGAAGGCACTTCTTCAATTGAGATACGTGGAAAACATCATGCACCCCCTCAAGTGTAGCTGGCAACTCTAACTTGTATGCAACAGCTCCCACTTTATCGACGACGCGATATGGTCCAACATACCGAGGAGCCAACTTGCCCTTGACACCGAAACGACGATGTCCCTTCAAAGGTGAGACTTTGAGATACACAAAGTCATTGGGCTGGAAACTCAACTCACGGCGGCGTCGATCCGCATAGCTCTTCTCGCTCGGGTGAGCTACGCGCAAGTGCTCACGAATCAATCGCACTTGACTTTCACCTCATTGATGGAATCGGACCAAAGAACCGCTTTCACCGTTTACGACCGGTTCAACGGTGTCTGCGCGCCGCCCATACAAGGCCTCAAGCGGTGCCATACCGAGACTAGCTCGAAGCTGTTGTTGTAGGAGAACTCGGCAAGCGGTAGGCACTTCTCCCAATTCTTTCCATAGGAAAGAACACAAGCACGAAGCATATCTTCAAGCACCTGATTGACGCGCTCCGTCTGACCATCAGTCTGAGGGTGATAGGCTGAGCTGAACGAAAGACGGGTCCCCATGGCTTCCTGCAGACTATGCCAAAACCGAGAGGTGAACAGAGAACCACGATCTGACACAATTGTTCGTGGCACACCATGCAGACTCACAATGCGGGATATGTAAAGATCCGCTAGCTCATTCACATCAATCTTCGACCACACTGGAAGGAAATGAGCCACCTTCGTCAATCGATCAATGATAACCCATAATGCATCCTTCCCTGCAGGAGTACGGGGTAGACCGGTGATGAAGTCCATGCCTCTGAATCCACTTCCATGCAGTGCGGCAAAGGCCGAAGGAGACTCTTTGATGCCGATGCTCGACCTTGACGCGACAACATATGTCACATCGGCCACGAACACGCAATCTCGCGCTTCATGCGAGTCCACCGAAATCTCGACGCAGATCTTGTTACATTTTAGTGGCCCGGGATGGATGGACAAAGGCGAATCATGGGCCTCTGAAGAATCAAATCCGCAACTCGGGACCTTTGGGACCACGAGGCGCTACCCAAACCATACAACACCGTGCTCATCTTCTCGTGAAACACTTGGTGATCCACTCTTGATGTTCTCGCTTGATTTTACCCACACCATCATCGATTGTTGTCGCGACTTGATTTGATCCACCAAGGTTGGTTGCACAACCAGCAGCAAGGGAACCATGCTCAACCAAACCCAAGTTGAGACGCTGAAGTGCAAGAAGTGCGGAGTTCGCGATCTTGGATCATCGAGTATTGCAATACACCTTTCGGCTAAGTGCATCAAAGAACCACATTGGCTTTGCGGGTGATCTCAATACCCATGTCATAATCTTTGATCAATTCCAGCCATCTCCTCTGCCTGAGGTTCAGATCTGGCTGAGTGAACAAGTATTTCAAACTCTTGTGATCGGAATACACCTCACAGCGGTTACCGATCAGATAATGCCGCCAAATCTTGAGCGCATGAACCACAGCAGCGAGCTCTAGATCATGGGTGGGATAGTTGAGCTCATGAGGTCTCAACTGCCTGGATGCATAGGCAACTGCCTTGCCTTCCTGCATAAGAACACATCCAAGACCCTGACGAGAGGCATCGTAATAAATATCGAAGCTCTTGTGGATATCAGGAAGAGTAAGGACTGGAGCTGAAGTCAAACGCTGTTTGAGCTCCTGAAAGCTCTCATCACAAGCAGAGGACCACATAAACTTCTTGTCCTTCTTGTGCAATTCAGTCATCGGCTTTGCGATCTTGGAGAAGTTCTCGATAAAGCGGCGTAGTAGCCCGCTAAACCAAGAAAACTCCATGCGTCGCTGGCCCGACTTGGTGACCCCAAGATAGAACATCACCGACCTTCTTTGGAATCCACGACTATGCCTCTCACAAAGAACATGGCCCAAGAATGCCACTTCCTTCAACCAGAACTCACATTTGCTGAACTTTGCATATAGCTGATGCTCCCGCAATTTGCCCAAAACAATCTTCAGATGCTCAGCATGCTCTGCTTCAGTCTTGGAATAGATAAGAATATCATCAATGAAAACCACCACGAACTTATCCAAATATTCCATGAATACTGAGTTCATGAGGTTCATGAAATATGCTGGAGCATTGGTTAAGCCGAAGGACATGACGGTATACTCGTACAAACCATAACGAGTAGTGAAAGCCGTCTTCGGAATATCCTCAGCCCTGATCCGGACTTGATGATATCCCAATCTCAGGTCAATCTTGGAGAACACCTGAGCCCCAGACAACTGGTCAAAAAGATCATCAATGCGGGGCAAAGGATATTTGTTCTTCACCGTCACCTCATTGAGCGGACGGTAATCAACACACATGTGCAAGGTCTTGTCCTTCTTCTTCACAAAGATCACCGGACAGCCCCAAGGAGATGAACTGGGACGGATGAAACCCTTTGTTTGGAGCTCACCAAGCTGCTTCTTCAATTCTTCTAGTTCATTGGGAGGCATCCGATACGGCGCCTTCGAGATAGGGGCAGTACCGGGCAGCAACTCGATGACAAACTCCAGATCTCGAACGGAGGCATCGGGTAAATCATCGGGAAAACATCCTCAAAATCACAAGCAGTGGGAACCTCCTGAATTTTCAAAGTCGGCTTTGCTACAAGTGCACAAGGTGCGACCCTTGCGGTGCAGGGAAAAACCGACACGCTTTCGCCATAAAGGTTGGTGAGAAAACCATCTTCTTGGCACAATCGATATGTCCCAAATGTTGGGACAACCAATCCATGCCAAGAATCACATCCGCATCATTGAATCGAGCGTAATAAGATTTGCCAAAAATCCCACTCCTTTGACTATGATAGGAACATCCCGACATCAAATCGGCTCTCATTTCGAACCCGAGAGCGAATGAGCAAAGGCTGTGAGGACCCCAATTTATTTGGCTTGTAATGTAACCAACCACTGGTCCTAGCATCACAAATCAAATAAGCGATCCTCGAGATATGTATACTTCGACGATATACACACCTCGTTACAAATTTAGACATCAACTCCATTCCAAACATAGAGTCCAAACACCACACTACCAAGCGGAAGATAAACAAATAGAAGAGTTATTACAGACAAAGGCCGATAGGCCACAAGGTACACAAACAACAACGAAAGGCAGCGGAAGCAAAAGCGCCATAAGATGGCTAATAACAAAGCCAATCGGTGTGCCTTCAACCCACAAGGCATCGGCCCGACTGCCAAGTCTAGTCGTCCACGAACGGCAACCTGACTCACGTAGTGAGGCCCTTGGGGCTCACCTTCCTCCTCTGCAACAAAACATTAAGCAAAGCACACGAGTACAAAGATTGTCTTTGTACCCTTAAAACTGACGTGTGAACTAGCGGACTGTTCATACGCTACATGCGAGCTTGTTTGGTGGAGGCCATATGTTTTATTTGCATAAAGCCAATTTTCATTTGCAATAATATAATACAGTTTGAAGGCAAGTTCGCAATTCGTTTTTAATGTTGAAATAACAGTAAGGATAAACAATAATAAAAGAATAAAGGTAAACAACCTAGAAGTGACTATCCCAATAGTCACCACAACAATATACGAATCCCAGTTCGTACCACCCATCAAGTTTTAATTTAAATGTTGTAGTCTAACTCTCGATAAGCTTACCCAAGCGTGTCCATCACCTAGGATGAGGCTATTCGAATAGTTTTTTTAACCTATGGGGGTGTACCACTATGCCCACACTTGAGGCCTTTAAGCCAAAGCACACTTCGAAGGTATCTTGGCACAGCTAAGTCCTACGAGACTTTTCCAATATTGTGTATTAACTACAGTAGCTCGTATGGATAGAAATCCATACGCTTACATGGTAAAGCCGAAAAGACAACTACCCACTCGGGATAAAGCTTTTGGACAACTACCATGCTCCCACCTCCATCCCCTGCGACCGGAGCCAATACACGCCAAAGTACTAGGTCAAGAGAGGTCCCATATACTCTAGTGTGGTTATGCGCGAAATGCTGGATAACAAAAACTCACAAGATGTTCGGTCCTTAATTGACCGGGCACCTTTCGATCACACCCAACGATCACACCAATCTTACCATTGTGCGCGTCTAAATCATTTTTGTTTTCAGTTTTAGTTTTGCAATTAAACATAGCAAATGCTGAAATATAAAGTTATAGTAGATTTTGTGTGATCATGGTTACCGACTAAAGTCGATAACCGCCAGATTCTACCGATAGCTAAGCATGTCTAAGCGATTGAAATCGTATCTACTAAGTGACAAGAGATCATCCAGCGATCTCTAATCACGACAAATAACCTAGGCTCGGTAGTAAAGATTAATATTTTGTCTACGAGGATATCTTTGCTACTGATTTAACTAATCAATTTAACACAAATTACGCAATGCATACATACATTTGAAACAAAATATTATACTTTAAAATACTGGGATAAACATGATCAAGCGCTTGCACGGATCTTTGTTGCTCAAGTTGTTGCGGAGGATCGTCCTCGGGGTTGCGCAAATATCGAAGCCTAACGATCGAACATAACGGCAAATAAGAGCGAATAACACCGACAAAACTCAAACATACAACAACATCAAAACAAGCCAAAACTCACACAAAGACCTAAGCATGACATAACAAAATTTAAGAAGCAGAGAACAAATCATTTTAAGTTATTAAGAATTTCCTATGAATTTCCTAAGCTAAAAACACATCAAAACACTAGTTAATTGCTTAACAAATTTTCATGAATAGAAATAGTGTATATAACCTATCCTAATAATTAGTATCTTGAAAATGAAATTTTACGAATTGGGTTCATTAATTTGGACAATTATTGAAAGAGATATACATTTTCTAATTTGGAATTACATTCTACAACATTAAATTAATTAACAGATTTTGATACTGAGGACAAGGTTGACACTAATTTTAGTAAATAATACATTTGAAATGAAAATTAACAGACTGGTTTCATGCAATTTGGATAAAAATTGAATTAGTTATGCATTTTCTAAGTTTAATTGAATTATGACTCAACGAAAAAGCATTTGAAATACCAAATCCTTTAAATCTTTTCCTCTGCAGCCACGGCTAGCCCAGACAACGATAAATGGGCCCAGACGGTCTTGACGAGAATAGACCGCTTGCGAAGGTGGCGTCGAAGCGTGATTCGAGAATACGTCTTTGACATACCAAAGTGCAAACTTAACATACTCTCATAGAAATCGCTTCCCAACAGAGAAAACGATAACGAGCTACACAAACCTAGCGACAACATGGACCCACATGGCGGACTTCGGAGAGATCAAATAGCGGGCTGGATTAAAGATTCTCTAAGCGTGATTAGCCAACGGGCCCACAAGTCGAGACTCAAACTAGACATGATTAGAGTTAAACTAACTCCACCGCGCTCACCGCGCGCCGCGGGACGCAGCGGCGCGGCGCGCGATGGATCTCGCAAACGGTGAGTTTCAAAGCGAGTGAGTGATACCTTCGTTCACAGAGACTTTGCGAACCCGGAGGTGGCGGCGCGGTCCGATGGTCACGGAGTTGAGCTCCACGGCGGCCGGAGGCGGAGAAGAAAGCACGGCCACGCGGAGAAGGCGTACGGACTTCTAGAAGACTCGGAAGGTGTGCTTAAGCTTCGCCTCAACACCGGAGCAAGAAGCACCGATAACGCCGGCGAAGAAGGCTCGAGGTGGCGGAATTTCCACGGTGGCGAAACCGAGCTTGGAGAAGAATTGGTCGCACGCGCGCAACGATGCACAAAAGGCAAAATGAGCCCACCGTTAGACTCGGAGGAGAATTGCGATTCACGAGGACCAAGTGGCGAGGCTAGAGACTCACGAGCACTAGCAAGCTCGCGGGACCGAGATCGCCGGAGAAGGAGACGGCGATGCCACCCACGGTGATTCACCGGGCCAAGAACCGGGATGGGCAAAATGGAGCGGCGTCAAGCGTGGATCAGCGTAGTGCGATCGCGGGCTCAGGCGGCGCTAACACAGCGGCGCTACCCGTCCTCTTCGCCGGCCGAACAGAGCAGCGGAGAAAGTGAGAGAGCGAAGAAGCGATGAATGAATGAGTGCGGTGAGGTTATAAAGCTCGCGATGCTCCACGGACGGACACGAGGCAAATAGGTGGCGCGGCGGGTACGTGGCACCCATGCATAGCGCCGCGAGCTCCGGTGAGTCTGCGGAGAAGACGAGCGAATCGGCGGTAGGGTCCACCGCGGCGGCCCGTGGCGGTGCGACAGATGCTTAGACTTCGATCAAGAATGTATCGACCGTTGGATCTAAAGCGGACCGGTGAGGCCGGTGTATGCATTCGGACAGGTCGGTTGCGCGACGCATAGCGTGGATCGTTCGATTTGCATCGGACGGTCCACGATCGATTGGACTTCATGCGGTGCAGCTAGTTGGTTCGACCGAGCCAAGCGGTGCGAGTCGGACTCGAGCCCGAGGTTGGGTCCGTGCGAGAGCGATGATTTTAGTTTTGATTTAAGAGACAGAGAAGGTTTGGGAAATTTTTAGAGTAGCTCCAGAGCTCCAAAAATTTCAGAAATTTTATGGTAGCTACTAGGGACAGAGGACAACCTTGTGAAATTTTTCCAGGGTTTTCATGCACTAGATTTTCCCAACAGAATTCACAAGCTGCTGTCGGAGGTTTGACCAGATTTCTAAAGTGGTTTGACCTGGGCATTTGAAATAGCAAACAAAATCTAAAAATTGTGAAATAATTCAGAGAGGTAGCTAGGATGATCAAGATGCTAGGAAAAATATTTGCAGAAGATGATCACAAGTTTGAAGGCTAAGAATGTGCTGACAACAACTTCCAATCACAAGAATTAACTTCTAGAAAATTGGAAATTGCTAGGGAAAATTTGGAAAACTTCCAAATGATTTGAAGAAACAACAAAAGTTTTTTATTTCTCCTCAAAATTTTACATTTGAAATACAAACCCTAAGTTAGGGCTGTTACAGGAACCCCCAAAGGTACACAGTGAAGACCACTAGCAGCAGCAAATGATCTTGAAATAAAAGAATGCGATGCTCCAGAATCAAATAATCTCTGCAGCGGGGCGAGAATTAACAAGAAGTGTACCCATCACGACATCCGGCGCCTCTGAGCCTCCTCGGTGAAAGGTGGTTGACTCGACCACCGCCGCACCACAGACTTCGGATCATCTTAGTCGGTGGATGACCACTCCCCGCCCGCGTCCTCCATTAGGGCGGAGGCGCGCAACACTCGAGGGCAAGCGTTGGCGTAGTGGCCCTTGTTGTGGCGGCGAAAACAAGTAACCTCGGCCACCGGATTGCGGAGGCCGCTCTGCTCTTGGATCGCGGCGCACGTGGTGGCTCACGGCTGCGGTGGGCGGAGGCTGTGCGAGATGGCCTCGGTCTTTGGTGGAGCAAAAGAACGGGCCATCGTGCCGCCCGGCCGAGGACGGCGAGGGCGATGTGAGTAGATTGATCGCCTCCCATTTGCGCTTGGGACTCGCCAGCGCCTTTGCCTTATGCTCGACAACAATGGCCTTATCTACCAAGGCACGAAAGTCGAGAAGTCCACAATAGATAGCTTGTCCCCGCGGCTCCTCGGACAAGCCATCCATAAACTTCTCCCGCTAGCCTCATCGAGGCCACCTCCCCGAGCATAACGAGCGGATGATTAAACTCGTATAGATACTCCGTTACTGATTTGCGCCCTTGCTTGAGCACGAGGAATTCTTTCTTTTCAGCTTCATCGGTCATGCGGGATGTGGGCCCGACGGAAAGCGATCCGAACTCCTCCCAGCGACCACATGGCCCGCGGGCTGCATGGCGAGATAGTTCTCCCACCATGAGAGTCTTTGCGCCCTCAGGCGGTGGGGCGGCGCGCTTATCACGTGCACGGCAGAGCTATGTTGAGCTTTACGCTCAACCATGCGCGACCAATCATCCGCATCGAGGATCCTCGAGCGGGAGAAAGTCGGCGGTGTATGCGGAGGAACTCGCAAGCCCCGCGAGTGCGGTGGCGCCACCACCGGCGGGAGTGGAGGTATTCCTAGCAATAACCTCCAAGATGCGCGTGCGGTCCATGCGGTTTCGCTCGATCGGCGAGAACCTCGACCATGGTCGGAGGAGGAAGCTCCTCATCATGACCCGGCTGGCGCGCCGCGCGTTCTCCGGCCATCCTGTTTCACTAAGACAAGTTAACAACAGCCGCAAAACACAAAGTCGACCACCTACTGCAAATAACTTACTAACAGCACAAAATAAGCATAAGACTTTCAAGTTACAAAACCAATTGACAAAAATCAGACTCTTAGCAACTCATACATATCTTACCCTTATACCCCCACACTTTTAATTAGGCTAATCCTATATGGTTCTCCCAAAGACTGATTCTACCGGTAGTAACTATCTTTTGAAAGGAAAGAGAGAAACCAAGTTTCAAAACTTAAATTAGGGTAAGGTGAGAGCAGAAAGCTAAGATAGGTAAGGAATAAAATCTGAGGATTTGCCTAGGCTTTCATAAACCTTTTTATAATTTGAAAATAAGCCTTTCAAAATATCCTAAGGATGACTATGCTTGGGTTACTACGGTCAGAATGGCTCTGATACCAACTTTGTGAGGACCCCAATTTATTTGGCTCGTAATGCTTAACCAACCACCTGGTCCTAGCATCACAAATCAAATAAACTGATCCTCGAGATATGTATACTTCCCAGAAAGCAGTATACACACCTCGGTACAAAATTAGACATCAACTCCATTCCAAACATAGAGTCCAAACAACACACTACCAAACGGAAGATAAACAAATAGTAGAGTTATTACAGACAAAGGCCGACAGGCCACAAGATACAAAAATAAACAAAACGAGCAGAAGAAGCAAAGTGCCATAAGATGGCTATAAACAAAGCCAATCGGTGTGCCTCCAACCCACAAGGCATCCTGCCAGGACCGCCAAGTCTAGTCGTCCACGAAACGGCAACACAGCTCACAGAAGTGAGGCCCCTGAGGCTCACCTTCTTCCTCTGCAACAAAAACATTAAGCAAAGCACCTGAGTACAAAGATTGTCTTTGTACCCGCAAGGCTGACGTGTGAACTAGCAGACTGTTAATTATGCTACATGCAGGCTTGTTTAGTGGAGGCCATATGTTTCATTTGCATAAAGCCAATTTTCATTTGCAATAATATAATACAGTTTGAAGGCAAGTTTGCAATTCATTTTAATTGAAATAACAGATGATAATAATAACAAAAGAGAAAGATAAACAACACAGAAGTGACTATCCCAATAGTCGCCACAACAATAACACGAACCCCGTTCGTACCACCCATCAAGTTTTAATTTAAATGTTGTAGTCTAGTTCTTACGGGCGTATCGGCGTGTCCATAACCTAGGACAAGGCTATTCGAATAGTTTTAACCTGCGGGGGTGTACCAATGTACCCACACTTGGACCGCCTTTAAGCCAAGCACACTTCCGTAGGTATGCGGCCTGACTAAGTCCTCGAGACTTTTTCCAATATTGTGTATTAACTACGAGCCGCTCGTATGGATAGAAATCCATACGCTTACATGGTAAAGCCGAAAAGGCAACTACCCACTCAGGATAAAGCTTTTCGGACAACTACCATGCTCCCACCTCCATCCCTCCTGCGACCTCCTGCGACCGGAGCCAATACACGCCAAAGTACTAGGTCAAGAGAGGTCCCATATACTCTAGTGTGGTTAGCACGCAAAATGCTCGATGCGGTGGCGCAAGTAACTCGGTCCTTAATCGACTCGGGCACCTTTCGATCACACCCAACGAATCACACCGATCTTACCATTGTGCCCAAGTCTAAATCATTTTTGTTTTCATTTTTAATTTTGCAATTAAACATAGCAGAAATGCTGAAACATAAAGTTATAATAAATTTGTGTGATCAAGGTTACCGACTAAAGTCGATAACCGCCCAGTTCTACCGATAGCTAAGCATGTCTAAGCAAGTTGACCGGATCTACTAAGTGACAAGAGATCATCCACCTCTAATCACAGACAAATAACTTAGGCTCGGTAGTAGAGATCAATATTTTGTCTACGAGGATATGCGACTACGGATTTAACTAATCAATTTAACACAAATTAAGCAATGCATACATACAATGAAACAAAATATTAGACTTTAAAATACTAGGATTATCATGATCAAAGCGCTTGCACTTGGCTCATTGCTCAATTTGTTGCGGAGGGTCGTTCTCAGGGTTGCCGCAAATATCGAAGCCTAACGATTGAACAAAACAGCGAATAAGAACGAATAACACCGGCAAAACTCAATAATTAAACACAAATACCAATTTATGCACAGAGGCTAGACCAACACAAAAGGAGTAATAAATAACTGCTACAGAGATGTTTCAAAAAGACATGCTTTCAAGTGATTGATCTACCCACTCACTTATCTATCAGGTTAACCACAAAATCAAACCCCTTATATGATTTTAAACTTTGGACAGACTTTGATGGTGATTGTGTGCACATCTATTATTTAATCATCAAGTTAGTATATCAAAACAGCTAACTACTCTAAAACAACCATTATCAGGAGAGCACAGAACCTACAAGGAGCTATTGAACACTAACTAGTCCAGTATTCAACTATGAGATGCTAACAACATTTTCTATCTAAGATAGGGTTTTAAAGATACTCAGCTATTCATCCTCCTAAGCATCACACCAAGATACTGCAATGCTAACGATTTTCGGCATGCGGCTACTACAAAACCTTACCTTACTGAAAATACACCACAAGCACAGAGGCAATACCTCAAGATCTGATAACAGTTTCACAGATCAAAAGCCAACTAGTGATTTGAAACCTATGGAGATTATCTACTTAACTTCTTGCTAAGCACCTCTTCTAAGGGAGTCACCAAGCACTAACCAGATGTGAATAGCATAAGAATGAACCCAATTTCAGTTTACTGACAACAGAAAAAACGACAACAGCAAGCATACAGAGAACTAAAATGCTTTCAAACTTCCAATACTAATTTTTGATCATGCAATGAGAGTGAACTAATGAACAATCATAAGCATGATAAGCAGCTCACTACAAAGCCTCAGGGAGGTGGGTCCCACTGTCGGCCACAACGGCACGGGGAGCACAAGGAAGAACAGAGAGGCTCTGGACCTGGATTCAACGCCGATGAAGGAGTGGCGGCGCGGGCTGTGCGACGGCCAAAATGGGTCGCCCAGGGGTTACTGAAGCTAAGGGTGGTCGCGGGTTGCGGAGAAGCACGATGGCGGCGCGACGGCGCACGCGGCGGCGGTAGTGGGGTGACAAGGTGCGTCGCACGAGAGGTGAACAATGAAAATTAGCGTGCGCATGGGCATCGGTGAGGCTCCAGAACTCACCGGTGTGCTTGGCGACGGCGGGCTGCCCGGAGTGGCCCGGCGGCGAGCTGCGCGGCGATCAAGGGTCACCGAGGAAGGAACAACTGAGCAAAAGCAGGAGAAAAGGAGATGGAGATAGCTCGGTGAGTGCACTAGATGGTGCGGGCGCGAGCAATTGCTAAGGAACTAACTCACGGAGATGAGGGCGATGATCCAACTTTCGGCCGAAAAGAGGACACCAAAATTCAATGGCCCCTGCGAGTGAAACTCAAAATTAGGCGAGGAAATCATGATAGGGATCGGAACACGATATGGCGCAAAAAGAAGGGATGATCTTCACTGGTTGCGAGGATGACACGGCGGAGCGGCACGGCCGTGAACCAGAGTTTGAGCACTACTATGATTTGAGCTCAGAAGGAGCAATGGGTGAAAGGGGATTGTTTAATGGTGTCTAAAGAAGGAAGAGGGAGCTTTGGGTGAGCTTAAGTAGGGGCGAGGGCGGAGGAAAACGAGCGGCGACGCTTTCGGCACTGAGGAGCTCAAGAACGGTGCCGACAAACTGACGAACGAAAAAGTGGATGATTGATGCTGCTCAGGGCATGGTCTCTCAGCGGAAGATGCGGCCGAGGAAATGCGCGCGAGAAAATCGGAAGCGGTGGCGAGGCAATGGGCCGAGGTGGCGTTGCGCGCGCCACCGCGCACTCGACCCGCCGGCGCAAGGTAGGTGACGACGACATGTGGGGCCCGCTTTGCGGCGGCGGCAGTGGCGGCGCGGACGGGCCGCGCGGTGCGATTAGGTGGTTTGACTCGATCATGAATGTGTCGGCCGTTGGATCGAGATGGATGGTCGAGATTGATGTATGCATTCGGACGAGTCGGTTGTGCACGCGACGTGGATCGTTCGATTTGCATCGGACGGTCACGATCGATTGGACTCGGCGGTGCGATTAGTTGACGCGACCGAGTCAAGTGGCGCGTTTGTTGCCAGCAAATTCTTAGCCTTCAAACTTGTGATCATCCTATGAATTATTTTCCTATCATCTTGATCATCCTATCTACCTCCCTGAATTATTTCACAATTTTTAGATTTTATTTGCTATTTCAAATGACCAAGTCAAACTAGTTGAAAATCTGGTCAAACTCCTGTCTGACAGCTTGTGAATTTTCTCTAGAACAATGCAGTGCATAAAAGTTCTAGGAAAATTATACAAGGTTGTCCTCTGTCTAGTAGCTACCATAAAAATTTCAAATTTTTGGAGCTCAGGAGCTACCTCTAAAAATTCCCAAACCTTCTTTGTCTTTTAAATCAAATCCTGAAATCAACTTTTCCTCGGGCTCGGACCCAACCTGCGGCTCGAGTCAGGCTACGCACCATGGCTCGGTCGCGTCAACTAAGCGTCTGCTCGAGTCAATCGATCGTGACCGTCAGATGCAAATCGAGCGATCCACGTCGCGCGTACCAGCGACTGTCAGAATGCATACACTAATCTCGGCCGTCGTTTTAGATCCAGCGGTCGGCGCGATGTCGAGTCTAACTCGGGCTCGCGCCGTTTTCTTCTGTCATCGACAAGCGGACCCACTGCGGTCATCCGCCACGTCGCCTCGCCCGACTCGGCGCACGCTTCGCCAGTGGCGCGCTCGCCCAACCGCCCGTGCATACTGCAGCGCCACCTAGCTTCACGGTCTTTTCGCCGCCGCCTCACCTCGCGCCTCGCTGCTCCTACAAAATCCGCCGAGGTTTTCCTACCTCGTTTACGTCTCCATTGCCTTTCTTCTCCGCGAGCTCCGGGAGCCGTGGCGTCACTGCGGCGCCTCAGAGCATTCGGCGCTCCGGTGGGCTCGGTCATCGCCGGCGCGTCACGGCGTGTTCCACATCGAGAGTAAACCCCTCAAAATTTGAGATTCATAAATGCGTGGGCTGCGCGTGGACTTTCTTCTCCAAATCGGCCAGCAGCCTTTTCCACCGCGCATCTTCTCAGGTGAGCTCGGCTCAATTTTCGCTCAGTGAGCACCACAGACTCCACCTTTCTTCTCCACTCACTCTCGTGTCCTCGTTCACCCAGAGCTCCATCGCAGTTAATCGCCTTGCTGTGCGTAGTGGCTCTCGTCGCAGGTCACTCGGTGCCTCTCCGTCGTCATAAGCACACGGTGAGTTCCTAGTAACTCACGATGCCCATCGCGCGCTAAATTTCATTGTCTTCCTCTCTAGTGCGATGCACCTTGTCACCCCACTGCCGTGCCAAGCTCAGTCGCGCGCCACTGCATGATGCATCTCGTTTGCCTCGAGACCACCTACGGTTTGGTGATCCTCGTGACCCATTTTGGCCTTGGTTTCCACCTCGCGGCGCCTCCGCGCCGGCGGCGAATCGAGTCGAGCGCCTGAGATCTCTGTTCTTTTTGATTGTGCTCCTCTGCATGCATGCGGCGGTGGGGCCTCCTTCAAAACCAATTAGTTAGTGCTAATCATGCTTAGGATTGTTCTTTAGTTCACTCTCATGCATGATCAAAGTTAGTAATTGAGGTTTGAAAGTATTTTAGTGCAAGTTTCTCTGTGTCTTTTCTCTGTTATCGATTTTAGATTATTGTCGATAAATTGAAAATTGGTTTCATACTTGCTAAATTAGGTCTTGTTAGACTTGAAGATTTCCTTAGGAAGTAGCGTTTGGCAAGGAATTATGTTAGTTAGTAATTCGATTTCAAAACTTTTGCCATGTTGATCATAGGGATAGTTAGATTATCATGTTGTTGTCTATGTACTTTTGATTTATCGAGGCGGTGAGTTTGGGAGTAGTAGCATGTTGTATGGTGATAACCTTCTTATTATGGTGCGATACTTAGGTGTATTAGTAGCTTGATCTTTTAAAGCCCAAACTTAATTAAATTTTTGTAGCATCTCATAATTGGATACTTGGCTAGTTATGCTTTCGATAGCTTCTTGTAGATTTTGTGCTCTCACTGTCAATAGTGGTTTTAGTATAGCTAGCTGATTTTGATGTGTTAACTTGATGATTAAATAATAGATGTACACAATCACCATCAAAGCTGTCAAAGTTTAAAGCATGTTAGAAGTTTGATTTAAGTGGTTAACCTAGCAAAGGTGGGTGGGTCTCTGTAGCAATTGTTTATCATTCTTTGTGATAATCTAGCCTTGGTGTATATATTGGTGTTTGTATGTGATGTTTGAGTTTTGCAGGTGTTATTCGTTTCTTATTATTTGTTTTGTTCAAATCGTTAGGATTCGATATTTGCGGCAACCACGAGGGCGATCCTCACACCATATTGAGCAACGACAACGAACCAAGCGGTTTGATCATGTTTAATCCAGTATTTTAAAGATTAATATTTTGTTTAATTTGTATGTATGCATTGCTTAATTTGTATTAAATTGATTAGTTAAATCCGTATTTGCATATCTGTAGACAAAATATTGATCTCTACTACAGAGCTTAGGTTATTTCTTTGTGATTAGAGATCGTTGGATGATCTCTTGTCACTTAGTAGATCGATTTCAGCTGCAGACATGTAGCTATCGGTAGAGGCTGGCGGTTATCGACTTTAGTCGGTAACCTTGATCATAAAATCTTCTATAACTTTATGTTCCAGCATTTTTGCTATGTTTAATTGCAAAACTAAAACTGAAAATAAAAATGATTTAGACTTGGGCTGTAGTATGATTGGTGTGATCATTGGGTGTGGCTGGAATGGTGCAGAGTCAACAAGGACCGAACATCTTGTTACCTAGAACCAAGCATTTGGCGTGCTAACCACACTAGAGTATATGGGACCTCTCTTGACCTAGTACTTTGGCGTGTATTGGCTCGGGTCGCGAGGGGGTCGAGGAGGGATGGAGGTGGGAGCATGGTAGTTGTCAGAAAAGCTTTATCTGAGTGGGTAGTTGTCTTTGGCTTTACCATGTAGCGTATGGATTTCTATCCATCTGACGGCTCGTAGTTAATAAACAATATTGGAAAAAGTCTCGTAGGACTTAGTGTGTGGCATACCTTGGAGTGTGCTTTGGCTTAAAGGCGATCTGAAGTGTGGGTACATTGGTACACCTGCGGGTTTAAAACTATTGAATAGCCTCGTCTAGGTTATGGACACGCTTGGCAAAGTCTTCCAAGAGTTAGACTACAACGTTTAAATTAAAACTTGATGGGTGAGTGCGAATGCGGGATTCGTGCTGTTGTGGTGACTATTGGGGTAGTCACCTCTAGGTGAGTTACTTGTATCTATCTTTATTTATTTGTTATTTCAATCTTAAAAATGAATTGCAAACTTGCCTTTAAAGCTGTATTACCTTATTGCAAATGAAAATTGGCTTTATGCAAATGAAACATATGACCTCCACCAAATAAGCTTTGCATGTAGCATATGAGCAGTGCCGCTAGTTCACGTCGGTCTTGCGGGTACAAAGACAATCTTTGTACTCGGTGCTTTGCTTAATGTTTTTGTTGCAGAGGAAGAAAGGTGAGCCTCGGGGCCTCATACGTGGTGTCTTTGTCGCCGTGGGTGACTAGTCTTGGCGGTCGGTCGGATGCCTTGTGGGTCAAAGCACAGCGATTGGCTTGTTTATAGCCATCTTATGGCACTTTTGCTTCATTGTCGTTCTTGTCTATTTGTGTATCTTGTGGCACATCGGCCTATATACGTAATATTGTTACTATTTGTTTATCTTCCGTTTGTAGTGTAATGTTTGGACTCTATGTTTTGAATGGAGTTGATGTCTAATTTTATACTTGAGTGTGTATCTTGCTTTAGGGAGTATCGTATCTCGAGGATCGATTTATTTGATTTGTGATGCTAGGACCGGTGGTTGGTTAAGCATTACAAGCCAAATAAGCAAGTCCTACAAAAGTTGGTATCGAGCCATTCGACCGTAATAACAAGCATAGTCGTCCTTAGGATATTTTGAAGTCTTATTTTCAAATCATAAAAGGTTTATGAAAACCTAGGCGGATTCTCGATTTTATTCCTTACCTATCTTAGCTTTCTACTCTCATCTTACTCTAATTTAAGTTTTGAAACTTGGTTTCTCTCTTTACCTTTCAAAAGATAGTTACTACTTTGGTGGAATTAGTGCAGGGGAGAACCATGAAGTTTAATCCAACTAAAACTTGTGGGGATAATAGGGTAAGATGTAAAGTGAGTAGTTCTGCGTCAGTTTTCTTTGGTTGAACTTTATCTGCCTTGTGTTTGTTTAGGTGATTTCATGAGTTTGGGCTTTCTTGGTCTTAAATTTGTTGTTAACTTGTCTTGGTGAAGCAGGATGGCGGGAGAGCAGCGTGGCGATCGGCAGGTGGTCATGATGAGAGCTTCCCCTCCTCAGACCATGGTGAGTTCTCGCTTCGAGTCGGCGAAACCGCATGGATCGAGCAGCGCATCTTGGAGGTTATTGCTAGGAATACCTCCCTCCCTGCCGGTGGTGGCGGCCACGGACTCATGGGGACTTGCGGAGTTCCTCCGTCTGTGACCGCCGACTTTCTCCGCTCACGAGGACCCTCTCGATGCGGACGATTGGCTGCGCGCTGGTTGGAAGCTCAACATAGCTCGATGCCGAGCGCGAGGATAAGGCACCGCGTCCCACCGGCGAGCGCGGCACTCATGGTGGGAGAACTATCTCGCCATGCGACCCGCGGGCATGTGGTCGTGGGAGGAGTTCGAGTCGACTTTTGTCGGGCCCATCCGGATGGCACGATGAAGGCTGAAGAAGAAGAGTTCCTCGCGCTCAAGCAAGAGGCGCCGTCATCGTGTGGAGTACATGCGAGTTCAATCATTTGGCTCGTTATGCTCCGAGGAGGTGGCCTCGGATGAGGCTAGCGGGAGAAGTTTATGGATGGCTTGTCAGGAGGCTGCGAGGACAAGCTATCTGTTGTGGACTTCTCGACTTTGCGAGCCTTGGTAGATAAGGCCATTGTTGCGAGCATAAAGCGAAAAGCTGGCGAGTCCATAGCGCAAATGGGAGGCGCATCAGTCTACTCACACCGGCCTCGCTCGTCCTCGGTTGGACCCGGCACCGGTGGCCCGTTCTTTTGCTCCGGCGCGAGACCATCTGCACGGCTCCCCGCCCACGCGAGCGGTTTTTCACCACGTGCGCTGCGATCAGGCAACGGCGGCCTCCATAATCCGGCGGCGAGGTTACTTGTTTATTTGCCACAACAAGAGCCATTATGCAAATGCACGCCTCAGTGTTTGCGGTAGCCTCGTCCTAATGGAGGCCTTGGCGAGAGTGGTCACCGCGACGGAAGATGTCGAAGACCCGAGTGCGAGGCGTGTCGAGTCAACCACCTTTCGGTGAGAGGCTCGGGAGGCGCGAATGTTGTGATTGGTACACTTCGGTTAATTCTCGTCTGCTGCGGTATTATTTGATTACGGAGCATCGCATTCTTTTATTTCAAGATCATTTCTTTCTGCTAGTGGTCTTCCACTGTGTTCCTTTGGAAGTTCCTTTGCTCATCCAGCTCTCGAGAATTCGGAAATGAGAGCTGATTCTGATGTCGGGATGTTCCTATCATAGTTGAAGGAGTGGGATTTGTGCAAATCTCATTACTGCTCGATTCGAGATGCGGATGTGATTCTTGGCATGGATTGGTTGTCCCAACACTTGGGGCAAATCGATTGTGCCGGGAAGATTGTCTATCTTACGACCCTTGAGGCGGCGGTGGAGTTTTCACCGCGACTTGAGTCGCATCTATGTGCATTAGAGACAAAGCCGGCCTTGCGGTTCGGGATGTTCCCATAGTATCGACTTTGAGGATGTTTTCTGATGATTTGCCGGGATGCCTCGGTTCGAGATCGGAGTTTGTCATCGAGTTCTTTTCAGTGCAGCTCTCAGTTTGAAGCGCGTGTCGGATGCCTCCCAATGAGCTAGAAGAATTGAAGAAGCGGCTTGGTGAGCTCCAAGCAAAGGGTTTCATCCGTCAGTTCATCTCCTTGGGGTTGTCAGGTGATCTTTGTGAAGAAGAAGGACAAGACCTTGCGCATGTGTGTTGATTACCGTCCTCTCAATGAGGTGGCGGTGAAGAACAAATATCCTTTGCCCGCATCGATGATCATTCGATCAGGTGACTAGAGCCAGGTGTTCTCAAAGATTGATTTGAGAATGGGGTATCATCAGTCGAGATCGAATCGAGGATATTCAACGGCTTTCACTACTCGTTATGGAACATGCAGAGTACACCGTCATGTCTTTTAGCTAACCAATGCTCAGCGTTGTTCATGAACTTAATGAATTCGGTATTCATGGAGTTTTGGACCAATTGTGAGTGGTCTTCGTGATGATATTCTTATCTATTCAAGGTGAAGCGAGCATCTTGAGCATCGAAGATTGTTTGGGCAAATTGCGGGAGCACAACTATATCACGAGTTAAACAAATCACGAGTTAGTTGAAGAAGTGGCATTCTTGGGCCATGTTCTTTCAGTGGAGGCATATTTGTGGATCGGCAAGGTCGGCGATGTTCTATCTTGGGTCGGCCAAGTCGATCCAGCGATGTCTGGAGTTTTCTCGGTTTAGCGGGCTACTACGCCGTTTATCGAGAATTTCTCCAAGATCATAACCAATGGTTGTTGCTCAAGAAGGACAAGAAGTTTGTGTAGTCCTCTGCTTGTGATGAGAGCTTTGGGAGCTCAAGCGGCGGTTGACTTGCCTTGTCCTCACTCTTCACGATATCCACAAGAGCTTGATATTTATTGCGATGCCTCGTCGAGGACTTGGATGTGTTCTTATGCACGGGAAGGCAAGGCGGTTGCCTATGCATCGGCGATTGAGACCTCAGAGCTCAATTATCCACCCATGATTTAGAGTTGGGCTGCTGTGGTTCATGCACTCAAGATTTGGCGGCATTATCGATCGGTAACGCAGTGAGGTGTATTCAGACCACAAGAGTTTGAAATACTTGTTCACTGACCGAGATCTGAACCTCGAGCGGAGAGATGGCTAGAATTGATCAAAGGTTATGACATGGGTATTGATATCACCACAGCAAGGCCAATGTAGTTCTTGATGCACTTAGCAGAAAGGTATCTTGCAATACTTTAATGATCCAGAGCAACGACTGCACTTCTTGCGAGTTTGACGTCTCAACTTGGGTTTGGTTGAGCATGGCTCCTTCTTTGCCTTGGTTGTGCAACCAACCTTAGTGGATCAAATCAAGCGACCTGGCAATCGGATGATGGTGTGGGAAAAATCAAGCGAGAACATCGGGAATGGATCAGCCAAGTGTTTCCGCGAGAGATGAGCACGGTGTTGTGTGGTTTGAGCGGCGTCTTGTGGTCCCAAAGGTCCCGAGTTGCGGGATTTGATTCTTCGGAGGCCCATGATTAGCCTTTGTCCATCCATCCGGGGCCACCAAAATGTACCAAGATCTGCGTCGAAATTCGGTGGACTCGCATGAGCCTTGAGATTGCCGGGTTCGTTGCGGATGTGACATATGTTGTCGTGTCAAGGCCGAGCATCAGCGTCAGTGAGTCTTCTTGACCTTTACCTATGCAGTGGAAGTGGGATTACGTAGGCATGGATTTCATCAACAGAAGCTGCCCGCTCATCTAAGAAATAGCGCCATTTGGGTTGTCATTGTGAGGCTAAAAGTGGCGCATTTCCTTAGGTCAAAGTCGACTCGGGTGGAACCTCTAGCCAAGCTCTATGTATCAAGTTGTGAGCTTGCATGGTGTGCCCAAGGCGATTGTGTCGGCCAGTGAGGTATTTTTACCTCTCGGTTTTGGCATAGTCTGCGAGGAGGCCATGGGAACTCATCTTACTTTCGGCCGGCCTATCATCCTCGGGCGCATGATAATCGAGCGGGCGTCAATCGGGTGCTTGAAGATATGCTCGTGCTTGTGTTCTTTCCTATGGGAAGAATTGGGAGAAGTGCCTACCACTTGCGAGTTCTCTTATAACAACGACTTCGAGGCTAGTCTCGGTATGGCACCATTTGAGGCTTTATGCGGGAGGCGTCGAACACCTCTAAAGCTGGTGGCGGTGAAAGGCGGTTCTTTGGCCCGATTCCATTAATGAGGCGAAAGTCAAGTGCGGTTGATTACGTGAGCACTTGCGCGTAGCTCAATCGAGCGAGAAGCTATACGGTCGGCGTCGTCGTGAGTGAGTTTCGGCCCAATGACTTTGTGTATCTCAAAGTCTCACCTTTGAAGGACATACGTCGTTTGATGCCAGGGCAAGCGGCTCCTCGATATGTCGGGCGTGTCGCATCATCAAGAAAGTGGGGCTGTTGCATACAAACTAGAATTGCAGGCTACACTTGAAGGGTGCATGATGTTTTCCATGTCACAATTGAAGAAGTGCCTCGTGTTCGGTTGAGAAACACCATTGGAAAATATCGATGTGCGGGAAGATCTATCTTATCGTGGCGCCCCGTTCGTATCCTCGAAGAAGCTGAGCAGCAGAACAAGGAACCGTGTGATCAAGTTCCTTAAAGTTCGATGGTCGAACCACTCCAGGATGAAGCCACATGGGAGGCGGGAAGATCGTCTCGGCAGTGCCAGTCCTTCTTCTCGGTGATCGAGAATCGGGCGAGATTCTGTAAGAGGGAGATTTGTAACAACCCTAACTTAGGGTTTGTATTTCAAGTGTAAAATTTTGAGGAGAAATAAAAACTTTTGTTGTCTCTTCAAATCATTTGGAAGTTTTCCAAATTTTCCTAGCAATTTCAATTTTCTAGAAGTTAATTCTTGTAATGGAATTTGTTGCCAGCAAATTCTTAGCCTTCAAACTTGTGATCATCCTATGAAATTATTTTCCTATCATCTTGATCATCTATCTACCTCCTGAATTATTTCACAATTTTAGATTTTATTTGCTATTTCAAATGACCAAGTCAAACTAGTTGAAAATCTGGTCAAACTCCTGTACAGCAGCTTGTGAATTTTCTCTAGAACAATGCAGTGCATAAAGTTCTAGGAAAAATTATACAAGGTTATCCTCTGTCTAGTAGCTACCATAAAAATTTCGAAATTTTTGGAGCTCGGAGCTACCTCTAAAATTCCCCAAACCTTCTCTGTCTTTTAAATCAAATCCACGAAATCAACGTTCCTCGGGCTCGGACCCAACCTCGGCTCGAGTCCACTTATCTGCACCACTGGCTCGGTCGCGTCAACTAAGCGTACCGCTCGAGTCCAATCGATCGTGACCGTCCGTGCCGTCGAGCGATCCACGTCGCGCATCTAACCAACTGTCAGAATGCATACACTAATCTCGGCCGTCCGTTTTAGATCCAGCGGTCGGTGCGATGTCGAGTCTAACTTTCGGGTTCGCGCCGTTTTCTTTGTCGTTGACAAAGCGGACCCACTGCGAGTCATCCCGCCGCGTCGCCTCGCCCGACTCAGTGCCGCCGCGCTCGCCGTAGCGCTCTCGCCAGCCGCCTTGCATACCTGCACCTGCCACCTAGCTTCACGGTCTTTTCACGCCCACCGCCTCACCTGCGCCTCACTGCTCCTACAAAAGCCATCGAGGTTTCCCTACCTCGTTTCGTCTCCATTGCCTTTCTTCTCCGCTGAGCTCCGGGGCCGTGGCGTCATTCTGGCGCCTCCGAGCATTCGGCCGCTCCGGTGGGCTCGGTCATCGCCGGCGCGTCACGGCGTGTTCCACATCGAGAGTAAACCCCTCAAGAATTTGAGGATTCATCGTGCTGTGGGCTGCGTGGACTTTCTTCTCAAGTCGGCGAAGCACGCCTTTTCCACCGCGCATCTTCTCGGTGAGCTCGGCTCAATTCTTCGCTCGGTGAGCACCACAGACTCCACCTTTCTTCTCCACTCCTCTCGTGTCCTCGTTCACCCTCGATTGACACTACACTCGGTGGGTTAAATGGGACTTCATCAACACCGAGTATGACATATATTGGTTCCCAAGATCAATGACCAATATACTCATACCCTCATCCAACGTTGATTACATCCATACAAGCGCATACAACAAGGAATGAAAGACATCATGCAAAAAGTTAAGGTCTGATTTATTACAAGCGTACCGACCGGCCAAATTTAAAGCAGTATCAAGTAGCGAGAATTAAATAGATAAAGCAAAGACCAGCGATGGTATGCCCAACACCCATCGAACCATTTGGGGTTAAATGGCGACACACTACTCGTTAGTGTATGCCCAAGTCGACACTAAGCGAGATAAATGCGTAATCATAACCTTCACACTTTGAAAAGGCCGACAAACATCGGTGGAGTACAGAGTGTGCTCATAAGTCTTACACAAATAAAAATAGTTATGCATAAGGGTCATTCAAAGGATGGCTCATATTGGTTTAGTTTTGCGAAAGAGACCGCAACAATTTAACATCCTACACATACTAGTTTTTCATGTGCCCATTTAAAATCAGATTTGAAGTAGAAGTAAAACATGTAGTAAAACATTTGATTAATAAACAATTGAATCATACCAAGACCAAAGTGGCAGCCCACTTTGGTATACTAAACTACATGAACAACCCGTTCATGGCGAATACCAAGTTCAACCACAATTTTAATTAAAGTCTAACAATAGTAACTCCCGAACTCAAGCGGTTGTCCATAGCAGTGGACACGCTATTCGAATAGATTTATACCACTGCGGGGTGTACTACTTTACCCACCTGACTTGATTAGCCCGTAAGCCTCCGAGGCCTCTGAAATAGCACACTTCCTATGGTATGCAGTAGGGTAAATCAAGATCTGATCATTTTAGCAAGAAAGCCCCATTGGGCTAAGTCCCCCTGTGAGATGGTTCCATGCACTAGTACAAGCGTCGTGATAGCACTTGCTAGGGGCTCACAAGTTATATTGGAAATCTGAGTGCAATCAAAACAAAAGAATTGGTGCTCCCTTGCACACTATAAAGGATTACATCGGCTCCTCAAAGAACATAGGATTTCACGGTCGCTATGCCCTTACACCACCAAGGACTTAACACAATAAAACCCTCCCCTACTTAACCATCGGCACCCATACACGTGTGTGGCGGCAGTGTACCAGATGCTGGCGTTACCAAAGTTCGGTCCTCAATTGTCGGACAAGTCATTCCACATACCCAATTCGTGCACAAGACACCATCACTAACCAACACTTGTCGGACCAAATCTCATTTAGAAATGACAATGTTTTACTCATAAAACAGCTACAAAGATCTGAGTAAAAACATAAAGTAAGAGTTGTGTGTATCCCAAAACCATCGGGTTATTCCAGACGATCGAACTACAGTATCTAGACTTGCATGGCTAAGCAATTCTATAGCCCAAAATTCACACATCCTATCTTAAGCATATGGGAGTTGGCATAATTCAAGATTAACCTCAAGCATAGGACATAACTAAACTACACATCACAAAAATATTGACATAATCAAAATAGCATGCAAGCAATTATCATTGCACTAACTTAACAAAGCGGGATCAATTATGATGCAAAGAAAGTTCAAATGATTCTTGCCTTGCTGATACGATGATAGCTGCTCGCTCTCGATGGCGTAAGAGTCGATATCAATATGCTCGGGATCTATATAATTATAACATCAAATAAATCTCACAGAAAACAACTCAAAAACCAAAATGCTCAAAAATGCATGATTTTCTCTACAGTAGTTAGATCATGATTTTAAATGGATTTAGGTAAAAGAATTATTTCAGTTTGATTTAGTATATGGAAGTTATAATGGTTTGAATTTCAGATTTCAATATCATAGTCATTTATATAATTTAATTATGAAGTGAAATTTTGTAGAACAGTGGTGGGGTGAAGGATTACATAGGTAAATAGGTAATATTATTACAAGTTCAGAATAGTTGAGTTTGTCCCATTTGGAGTTCTTATGATTTAGTTATTGATTTTCAAAGTCATCGACCTTTTATAGTATACAAATAATGGAGTTAAAGTGTATTCTCCCAAAAATAGTTTCTATGACAGAGGTAATGTGGAGACCATTTTTAGAATTAAGTTCACTGAAAATGAAAATTATCAGAAGTGGTCTCACTATTTTTGGAGTTTTCAACATTTACTTATGTATTTTTAAAGATTTGATCATTTTCTATTGTACAAATAATGGTTCTAATGGATTAATTTCCAAATAATACTCTCTGCTACAGAGACAAGTTTGAAACAAATTTTAATATAAGGTTCATTAAAAATGAAAATTTCCAGAAGGGGTTTCATGTGATTTGGAGGTGATATGAAATAGTTATGCATTTTAGAAGTTACCACTGTTTTTGGTGTAAAGTAATTCTTTTCCAGATTTTCTAAAAGAACTCAGTATTTTCTCACGCACCGCCTTCTACTTGCGGTGACAAGTGGGACCAGGTTCAAGGGTTTGGCCAGTCAAAAGACTTGGCCTCGTAGAAGCTAGAACGAGCGTATTCCAGAATCGTTTTCAAACCTCAAGCGTGAAACCGTCCTAAGCATGCTAGGAATACGTTTTCTCTTTAGCAACGTGCTCTACAATTTCGCATCCACTTAAACAACACAGGGCCCACAGTATGCGTGGCGTAAGCCTCACTAAGCCACGTCATTAGATTAAGCTAATCAGCAATTACGCTATTTTGGTTGTCAAAAACAACGATGCCATGCTGCCCGTGGCGTTGCGCTTTTCGCCGCGGCGAGGAAGGATGGAGAGCGCGGTGTACAAGCTAAAGCGGAAGGACATTAGTGAGCTACCTTCCGGTGGTGACTGCGGAGAAGAGCGCGGTGGCGTCTTGCGGCGGCGTTGGCGGAGGAGGCGTGCGGTGCGAGGATCTCGAGAAGGAACCACTCCGAGGCAAATGGGTGCTGGATCTACACTCTGGGGCGCAGCAGCGCGGCGAGGAAGAGACGCGGGAACCAAGGGTCTTCGTGTTCAACTCCGTGGCAAGAACGTGCGGCGGTGCGAGAGAGTCACCGGCGGTGGCGTTACGAGAACAAGAAAGGATAAAGTGAGGTGGGAGTAGAATCGGGGCACCGTGAGGCGGTCCCAAAGGAGGGAATGGCACAGGAGCTCACCGTGTGCGGCGTCGGGGAAGAAGAGGCGAGCTTCCACGGCAGAGGTTAGGAAACTAGAAAACCTGAGCTCTGTGCCATGTCGACAAATTAAGAGAGGTTCCACTCCCTACAATCTAGAACATGGGTGGTGCACAAGAAATGAAAAGGTTCTTACGCTTGAGATGAAGATGACACCGAGGTTTGCTTCCAGGCGCGTTACAGGACCTCCAATGCTCCACCGTGGCAGGAGCTACAAGCAACAAGAGAGGTCGAGCTTAGCAAAAATGGACGAGGATTGCACAAAGCGATTGGAACCACCGGTGGGGAGCTTACCCAAGTAGAAACCAGAGGCAAAGCTTCCCTCTTCTCCTGTGAGCGGGAGAAGAAGTGAGCCGAAGGTAGGGCGAGGCGGTTTAACGAGTGGTGGCAGCGGCAATGGGGCGCGTTAGGCGAGGGCCGCTCGGGTTGGCTATGAGGCGGTGGATCCACGGGGTGAAATCGCCTCAGCGGCGAAGCAGAGAAGATTGAGCGGCGTGGTGGTGGCGCTACGAGTCGGTGATAGGAAGAAGCGAAGGCGACAAGCGGGGCCAGCAGTCAGCGATACAAGGCGTGGCGCGGTGCGTGCGCGAATGGCTTGATCGGCCGCAGTCGGATTGCGAATGGGCGGACGGATGATTGGGGGCATTCGGACGGTCGGCGGAGGTGGCGAGATGCGGTATTGATCTTCAATCAGGCGGGCGCATGAGGTGAGTTAGGCGGTTGGGTCGAGTCGGATCAACGGCGGGACTCAGTCGGAGAAACGATACTAGGGGTTTGGGCTGAGTTTGACATAAATTTAATTTATTTCTCTCTACTTTGACCGAGGCTTAGAAATAGAAATAAATTTCCAAAATTATGAAATAAATTGTGGAGGTTCTGAGATGATATAGTTCCCATAAAAATTATAAAACCCTACTGTTCATAGTATAGTTTGTGATATTTAATTTTAAACATGTTGTATGTCTATGAATGTTGTTTGAATTTAATGGGGTTCAAACTAGTCCTAAAAATTTGGGAAAAATTATATTAATTCATGATAATTAATTTAGTATTTGAATAAATTGGTTCAGATGATGATACCAACTTTTTATCACTGATTTGAATTGAAAAATGAATTTTGATGTGTAGGTTCACCTCAAATTAGATTTTCCAAGTACAATATAATATGAAATGGTTTGAATTCAATAATGCATGCTAATGAAATACATATTAATCCATTTTAATTGTTGGGGCTGTGACAAACCTCCCCCTTACAAAAGATCTCGACCAGAGATGCAGGTGGAAGAAAAGAATTAGAAGATTTTCATTGGAAGTTATAATTCATGTTGTCTTGATTTCCTTCAAAGATAGTCTTTGACAAGTTATAATTTACATTAATATGTTTTACCTCTCCTTTCTTGATATGAAGGCACTTCATGTGAGAAGAAGTTACGGATATGCCTCTATGTCCGGTCTTCACGTTCCCAAGTTGCTTCATTCTCGTGTGGTTGCTCCATTGAACCTTGGCGAACTTGATGTTACGATTCCTAGTCTTACGCTCGGTTTCCTCAAGGATACGAATCGGGCTCTCTCGATAAGATAGATCGGGTTGCAAGTCGAGTTTATCCAGCGCGGTTGCTTCCGTTGGGACTCGAAGACATTTCTTGAGTTGGGAGACATGGAAGGCGTTATGCGCGTGCGAGAGTGATGGTGGCAACTCCAAGCTGGTATGCCACGATCCCAACTTAGCTAGAATACGGAAGGTCAATATAGCGAGTGCTAATTTACCTTTGATTTGGGCGACGTACTCCTTTCATAGGAGAGACTTTAAGATATACATGATCGTCCACTTGAAACTCAACTCGCGGCGGCGGCGGTGCGGCATATGACCGGCGTGATTGAGGCGTCCTAAGTGGTTCGCGAATAACGCGAACTTGTTCTTGACATCTTCCACTAAGGTTGGACCATAGAATGGCCTCTCCCGACTTGGACCAGTTCAAAGGCGTTCTACAAGCTCTCCATATAATGCTTGAAGGCGACATTTGAATGCTCGATTGGAAACTATTGTTGTAGGAGAATTCATAAGCGGTAAACATTTTCCCAACTATCACTGTAGGATAACACACAAGCCGGAGAAGGTCTTCCAAAACTTGTTTTACCCTCTCGGTTTGTCCATCCGTTTGCGGGTGATAAAGCGGAGCTAAAGGATAGGTTGGTTCCCATTGCTTGATATGGCGGTTCGAGAATGAGAGGTGAATTGGGGACCTCATGCGAAGCGATCACCTTTGGTACACCATGGAGACAAACAATGCGGAAATATAAAGTTACGCTAGTTTGGCACCGGTGTAAGTGGTCTTAGCGGGGAATAAAATGGGCAACCTTGGTCAAGCGATCCACAATCACCCATATAGAATCAAATCCAGTGCGGTTCTAGGAAGGCGGTGATAAAATCCATGCCAACTTCTTCCCATTTCCAGGGAATGATGCGGGAGATCTAGAGTACCGGTGGTTTCAAGTGCTCGACCTTAACTCTTTGACATAGATGCTTTCGGCCACATCTTTGCGCAACGTTTTGCTTCATTCGGCTCCACCACGGTTTCTTTTTCAAATCTTGATACATTTTTGTACTCCGGGGTGGATAGAGAATTTGGAGTTATGAGCCTCCTTGAGAATCAATTCTCTCAAGTGGCGATCAAATGTACCACCATCGGTCCCCAAACCATAGAGTACCTTGTGCATCTTGCTTAAAACAATTAGCCTTGCCTTGTTTCATTAGTTCTAAAATTTTAGCCACTTCCGCATCGGTTTTTGGCTTCCTAATCTGGTCCTCAAGTGTGCAAGTCACCTTGAGGCTGCAAGCGAACCTTCTTCAACTATCTCCGGTGTAGGCTTTGCAATGCGGCACATAAGCTGCGAGAAAAAGGAGTTACAGAACAAGCAGTTGCATTGATATTTTACGCTCAATCGTGGCCACTACATTAGCCTTCCACGGATGGTAATGGAGTCCCATATCATAATCTTTAATCAACTCAAGCCATCGTCTTTGTCTCAAATTCAGGTCGGCTTAGGTGAAAATATATTTAAGGCTCTTATGGTCGGTGTAGATCTACTTAGCGATTCAGAGGTGAGGTAATGTCGCCAAATTTTCAAGGCATGAACTACTGCCGCGAGCTCAAGGTCGTGTGTGGGATAATTGGCCTCATGGGGCCTCAATTGCCTCGATCGTGAGGCCACCACTCGGCCGTCTTGCATAAGCACACACCAGGGCCGTGGCGAGATGCATCACAATAGATATCAAAGCTCTTGTGAATATGCAGCGCGAGAACAAATCTGGAAGCTTAAAGTCGGGCATTCTTTTCGGGGTTTGGAAACTTTGTTCACATTCCAGCTGTCCTCAAATTTCTTTTCTTTCTTTAGAAGTTGGGTCATAGGCTTCGATTTTTGAGAATTCTTGATGAACCTACGGTAGTATCCATAAGTCCAAGAAAACTACAACTATCGGTGACACTCTTAGGTTGCTTCCATTCAAGGACATCTCGTACCTTACTAGGATCAACGACACAGCCCTTAGATAGGATATGTCCCAGAAACTAACCTCTCAAAGCCAAAACTCACATTTCTTTGAATTTGGCGTACGGTGATGGTGTGAAGCTTCTCTAACACAAGTCTCAAGTCTTTGCTCGTGCTCAAGATCAGGACTTAGAGTAGACAAGGATATCATCAATGAAAACCACTACAAACTGATCCAAGTATTCCATGAACACCGAATTCATGAGGTTCATGAAATAAGTAGGGGCATTGGTCAAACCAAAGGACATGGATGTACTACTCCTACATAACGTAGAGTAGAAAGCGGTCTTGGAATGTCCTCAGTTCTAACTGTCGATGGTAGCCTAATCTCAAGTCAATTTTGGAGAACACTGAGCTCCACTAAGGCGATCAAATAGGTCATCGATCAGCGGGGCGGATACTTATTCTTGATAGTGACCTCATTCAACGGACGATGAGTCAACACACATCAAGTAGACTCTTGTCTTTCTTCTTGACAAAGAGTAAGGGCATCCCCAAGGCAGAGGAGCTAGGCTGATGAAACCCTTGTCTTGCAACTCCTTAAGTTGTTCTTTTAATTCAGCTAGCTCATTGGGCGGCATCCGTCTGGTCTTTTGAGATGGGCGCTGATCTGCAGGGTGCAAGCTCAATGACAAACTCTACCTCTCGATCGGGGCATGCACAGAAGTTCTTGAGAAACACATCGGGATACTCACTCACTACTTGGTACCTCCTCTAACAGGGAGGTGCTCGCCTCAAAGCATATAGGTGAGAACTACCCGCTAAAGGTGCTGAGAGCGACTGGATCTTGAGTCTTCGCTAGTCAACGAGATAGACCCATTTGGCACAATCAATCTTCCCGATTCTTAGATAACCAATCCATCCCTAAGATAACATGTCTTATTGTGAACTTATCACTATTAAGTTTCTTTGAAAAGTTAACATTTTGTATTTCAATTTTTCGTCCTGCTGGACTTGATCGGCGTGAAAAGCGACCACAGGGACTGAATATGATAAGGTGGAGTGCGTTGTATATCTTGAATTAGTTAATTTCAGCATACTCGTTTTTAATAAATGAATGGGGCGGCTCGAAATCAAATAGAGCGGATGTAGGACATGAATTAACAAGTAGTGTACCTAGCCACAGCGTCAGTCGTCAGTCGCCTCCTCTCTTGGAGACATAGTTGTGCGCGACCACGTGCATCTTTGGGGTGGAGTAGGTGCTGCTCTCGTGTAGGGTGGCGGTGGCCTCACATTTGGCCCAGGGCTGATGGTCTTTGGGCGAGTGCGTCCAGGGCATCCTCTTTGCCTGGCGAGGCAACTTTGTGAGCATAGTGGCCCTGCGGCCTGGTGACAGCAGTGCCCAGGGCTTGTACCCGCTTGATCTGTGGTCTCAGGCCCATTGTCTTCTTGCGAGCTGCCGGTGGAGAAAGGTCGTGGAGGTGCCACGAGAGACCTCGATAGTCTTGGCTGGAGAGCGACGAGTGCACGAGGCGAATCTGCAGGCGTGGCACAGGAAGCACGCCACTCGCCCTTTGCTATGCAGAAAGCCTTCCTCCTCTTCCTCGACTCATCCACCGTCAGGCTCTCATGCTCCACCACGATCGCCTTGTTGACGAGATCTTTGAAACTCCACGAAATCATGTGCGGCTAGAACAAGCCGCAACTCCTCGATAGCCCATGGAAGAACACATTCAGCGAGCGAGCATCAATCGAGGCGTCGTCAGAACATCTGGCCAAGTAGTTGAAATCGTGCGGTACTCGTGTGTTGTCCTCCGCCGCCTCAAGGCAAAGGCTGCTTCTGCTTGATAAGCGGCACTCCCTCTGTATATGGGCCTCTCGGAGCGTCCACGAACTCGTCCCAAAGTCGGGATGTGGCCAGCCGGCTGCATGGCGGAATAGCTATCCCACCAGCGCTCTTCGCCGCTTTGCCGAGTGATAGGCGGCAAACAAGACCCTCTCAACTCCGGTACAACTGCGCAATGTTGGACTTCTTCTCAATGTTGTGCTGCCGGTCTTCTGCCTCCATCGGGTCCTTGCCGCGCCAAATGTCGGAGGGTTGGTCATTGGAACTCAATGAAGACCTCCGGACGCTTCGGTCTGAGGCAGCCCTCCCCTGTCGGAGCAGGAGGCGGCGGTGTTGCGCTACGATCGCCTCAAGCATCCGAGGTCTGGTCCATCGGTTCGCGCTCAATCATCATCATAAACTTCGACCATGGATGGCGGCGGAGGAGCACCTCCTCGAGCGGTCCACCTGCTTTGGGGCGATTGCTTGAGAGGGCTCGCCATGCCCGGGCCATTCTTTGGGATGACTGCCTGATCGTAGAAATCTTTCGAGAGGTGCTAGGCGTGGTGCCCTAGATGGGGATGGGGAGCCTCTGCCGTATGAGCTCGTCAGCGCGTAGTCAGTCTGTCATCTGTATTGGACAAGGATGGTTAGTAAATAAGATAAAAGCCATTACTTGGCTGTACATACACAATCAATATCAAAAAGCAAGAAAATTGTAACATCAAATGGAACACCAAACATTCGACAACATAAAACGAATTGATACAACACCGTACATAAGCAAAGCGCCATGGTAAAGATTACAATTGAAATAAGGTGTTTGCAAATAAAACATAATCGTTAGACATCTACTACCTTATTACATAAACCTAAGGATACAAGCTCAAACATAGAGCTCTTTGCCCTAACGCCTAGATATTATTCGGTCAAAATTCACGAAATTCGTCGAAAGATGTGCGAGGGGATCGGTATCATCGGGGTCCCACAGATTAGGAAGAGCAGCAAGGGTGATCCTATGGCGTTAATATGACCTTCTACGGGTAGGCGATATTCTTTGGCGCGAGAAGATAAGGAGATCATATTAGTGCCATATAGCACACTAGGATGAATGAGCCTCATGTCATGCATGAGCCTTAAGTGCTCTCTGAGCTTCAATGAGGCAGCGTCAGCGTTTCCCACAACTCATGCACCATCAACGATGCATTTGGTCCATTCGTGGACCAATCTTATGCACTGACTTGGGGTCCTCCCCAATTGGATCCTAGCAAATGAGTTCCACGTCCCTAGCGCGTGCGCGCATGGAAAGAAATGATCATACGGAGTGGGCTAACTCACTGTCGGTCATAGCGAAGGCGACTCATGGCCACAAAGCTACTTCTTAACGCCATGGCCTCGAGAAGTACCAGCGCACAGGCGGTAGGTATGCTCCCGTGACTTGTCTAGCAATGATATCTATCAACATATAAACTCCTCCATTCACGGTCCTCGATCACGGCGGTAGATGGAATAAGTGGGCTGATATGTGAAGTTCGCCCTCCACATCATGTCTCGTGCAACGTCGGGTATCCATCCACTCCTTTAACGCTTGGTTTCCCGGACAAGGTGCGGAGTTCATCTAAAGGCAGAAAGGCAAGGTGAGTTAGTTTCATAAACCAAAGCAGGATTAAGAGAGAAAGATACTAAGATGGATAAGGAATAAAAGATATTCTTAACTTAAATTTGCAGAAAGTAACTTGATAATTCCAAAATATTTTGACTCAGAGGCTCACTAACTCCTAACGCGATTGCTACCTCTAACCTACGGTCGGTATGGCTCGATACCAACGATGTAGGGACCCGGTAATTATCTCCATAAGGCCGAGATTAGACAAGCTCTTAGGGACATAATTACGGGTCTCCGTAAGCAATTCAATTTAACCCTATCCAGTGAGAGGCTTGGCGAATACTAGAGCCTCAGCGATCATGCGCGCTGCTCCCTTGCGGCGCTACATGATTGTCGATTCTCCCTCGATTGAAGCACTACACTCAATTGGGTTAAATGGGACTTCATCAACACCCGTATGACATATATTGGTTCCCAAGATCAATGACCAATATACTCATACCCTCATCCAACGTTGATTACATCCATACAACGCATACAACAAGGAATGAAAGACATCTTGCATAAAAGTTAAGGTCTCTGATTTATACAAGCGGCGGACCAGGCCAAATTTAAAGCAGTATCAAGTAGCGGCGGAATTAAATAGATAAAGCAAAAGACCAGCGTGGTATGCCCAACACCACGCCGGCAGCACATTGGGGGTTAAATGGCAACACACTACTGCGTTAGTGTCGCCCAAGTCGACACTAAGCGAGATGAAGTCGTAATCATAACCTTCCTCACGAAAAGGCGGCAAACATCAGGTGAGTACAGAAGTGTACTTTCATAAGTCTTACACAAATAAAAATAGTTATGCATAAGGGTCATTCAAAGGATGGCTCATATTGGTTTAGTTTTGAAGAAAGAGGCGCAACAATTTAACATCCTACACATACTAGTTTTTCATGTGCCCATTTAAAATCAGATTTGAAGTAGAAGTAAAACATGTAGTAAAACATTTGGTAATAAACAATTGAATCATACCAAGACCAAAGTGGCAGCCCACTTTGGTATACTAAACTACATGAACAACCCGTTCATGGCGAATACCAAGTTCAACCACAATTTTAATTAAAAGTCTAACAATAGTAACTCCGAACTCAAGCGGTTGTCCATAGCAGTGAGACACGGCTATTCGAATAGATTTATACCTGCGGGTGTACTACTTACCCACACGACTTGATTAGCCCGTAAGCCTCAAAGGCCTGCGAAATAGCACACTTCCTATGGTATCTGTAAGGGTAAATCAAGATCTGATCATTTTCAAGCAAGAAAGCCCCATTGGGCTAAGTCCCCCTTGTGAGATGGTTCCATGCCCTAGTACAAGCGTCGATAGCACTTGCTAGGGGCTCACAAGTTATATTGGAAATCTGATGCAATCAAAACAAAAGAATTGGTGCTCCCTTGCACACTATAAAGGATTACATCGGCTCCTCAAAGAACATAGGATTTCACGGTCGCTATGCCCATACACCACCAAGGACTTAACACAATAAAACCCTCCCCTACTTAACCATACGGCACCCATACACGCGTGTGGCGGACAGTGTACTTGAATTAACGACGTTACCAAAGTTCGGTCCTCAATTGTCGGACAAGTCATTCCACATACCCAATTCTCGTGCACAGAGACACCATCACTAACCAACACTTATCGGACCAAATCTCATTTAGAAATGACAAAGTTTTACTCATAAAACAGCTACAAAGATCCGAGAGTAAAAACATAAAGTAAGAGTTGTGTGTATCCCAAAACCATCGGGTTATTCAAAGCGATCGAACTACAGGTATCTAGACTTGCATGGCTAAGCAATTCTATAGCCCAAAATTCACACATCCTATCTTAAGCATATGGGAGTTGGCATAATTCAAGATTAACCTCAAGCATAGGACATAACTAAACTACACATCACAAAAATATTGACATAATCAAAATAGCATGCAAGCAATTATCATTGCACTAACTTAACCAAGCGGGATCAATTATGATGCAAAGAAAGTTCAAATGATGCTTGCCTTGCTGGATGATGGCTGCTCGCTCTCGATGGCGTAAGTCGATATCAATATGCTCGGGATCTATATAATTATAACATCAAATAAATCAGAAAACAACTCAAAAACCAAAATGCTCAAAAATGCATGATTTTTTCTACAGTAGTTAGATCATGATTTTAAATGGATTTAGGTAAAGAAATTATTTCAGTTTGATTTAGTATATGGAAGTTATAATGGTTTGAATTTGATTTCAATATCCGTCATTTATATAATTTAATTATGAAGTGAAATTTTGTAGAACAGTGGTGGGGTGAAGGATTACATAGGTAAATAGGTAATATTATTACAAGTTCAGAATAGTTGAGTTTGTCCCATTTGGAGTTCTTATGATTTAGTTATTGATTTTCAAAGTCATGACCTTTTATAGTATACAAATAATGGAGTTAAGAGTGTATTCTCCCAAAAATAGTTTCTATGACAGAGGTAATGTGGAGACCATTTTTAGAATTAAGTTCACTGAAAATGAAAATTATCGAAGTGGTCTCACTATTTTTGGAGTTTTCAACATTTACTTATGTATTTTTAAAGATTTGAGTCATTTTCTATTGTACAAATAATGGTTCTAATGGATTAATTTCCAAATAATACTCTGCTACAGAGACAAGTTTGAAACAAATTTTAATATAAGGTTCATTAAAAATGAAATTTTCGAGAAGGAGTTTCATGTGATTTGGAGGTGATATGAAATAGTTATGCATTTTAGAAGTTACCCTTTGTTTTTGATGTAAAAGTAATTCTTTTTCAGATTTTCTAAAGAACTCAGTATTTTTCTCACGCACCGCAGCTAGCTACTTGGTGACAAGTGGGACCGGGTTCAAGGGTTTGGCCAGTCAAAAGACTTGGCCTCGTAGAAGCTAGAGCGAGCGTATTCCAGAATCGTTTTCAAACCTCAAGCGTGAAACCGTCCTAAGCATGCTAGGAATACGTTTTCTCTTTAGCGAAAACGTACTCTACAATTACGCATCCACTTAAACAACACTGGGGCCCACAAGTGCGTGGTATGTAAACCTCACTAAGCCCGTCATTAGATTAAGCTAATCAAGCAATTACCTTTGTTTTGGTTGTCAAAACCGACAACGATGCCATGCTCTGCGGCGTTGCACACTCGCGCGGCGAGGAAGGATGGAGAGCGCGGTGTACAAGCTAAAGCGGAAGGACATTAGTGAGCTACCTTCGGTGGTGACTTTCTGCGGGAGAAGAGCACGGTGGCGTCTTGGCGGCGGCGTTGAGTGGAGGAGGCGTGCGGTGCGGGGATCTCGAGGAAGGAACCACTCAGAGAAAATGGGTGCTGGATCTACACTCACGAGGCGCAAGCGGCGAGGAAGAGCACGAGAACCAAGGGTCTTCGTGTTCAACTCGTGGCAGAACAGTGGCGGTGCGAGGGTCACATGCGGCGGTGGCGTTACGAGAACAAGAAAGGATAAAGTGAGTGGGAGTAGAATCGGGCACCGTGAGGCGGTCCCAAAGGAGAATGGCACAGGAGCTCACCGTGCGAGCGTCGGGGAAGAAGCGAGCTTCCACGGCCGAGAGTTAGGAAACTAGAAACCGAGCTCTGTGCCTGCAATCGACAAATTAAGAGGGTTCCACTCCTACAATCTAGAACATGAGGTGGCGCACAAGAAATGAAAAGGTTCTTCTTGGAGATGAAGATGACACGGGTTGCTTCGAGGCGCGTTAAGGACCTCGATGCTTGCAGTGGCAGGGCTACAAGCAACAAGAGAGGTCGAGCTTAGCAAAAATGGAGCGAGGATTGCACAAGAAGCGATTGGAACCACCGGTGGGAGCTTACCCAAGTAGAAAGCGAGGCAAAGCTTCCCTCTTCTCACTTGACGGGGAAGAAGTGGCCGAGGTAGGGCGAGCGGTTTTAACCAGTGAGTGGCGGCAATGGGCGCGTTAGGCGGGGGCTCGGGGATTGGCTATGAGGCGGTGGATCACGGGGTGAGAATCGCCTCAGCCAAGCGGCGGAGGAAGTTGAGCAGCGTGGCGGCGCTCTAAGTCCGGAGGTGATAGGAAGAAGCGAAGGCGACAAGCGGGGCCCGGTGGCGATACAAGGCGTGGCGCGGTGCGTAGCGAATGGCAATCGGCACCGTCGGTTGCGAATGGGCGGACGGATGATTGGGGCGACCGGACAGGTCGGCGGTGGCGAATACGGGCGTTGATCTTCAATCAAGCGGACGCATGTGAGGTGTAGTTAGCGCGGTTGGGTGAGTCGATCAGCTGGCGGACTCGAGTCGGAGAAACGATACTAGGAGTTTGGGCTGAGGTTTGACGCCAAATTTAATTTATTTCTCTCTACTTTGGTGAGGCTTAGAAATAGAAATAAATTTCCAAAAATTATGAAATAAATTGTGGAGGTTCTGAGATGATATAGTTCCCATAAAAATTATAAAACCCTACTGTTCATAGTATAGTTTGTGATATTTAATTTTAAACATGTTGTATGTCTATGAATGTTGTTTGAATTTTAATGGGGTTCAAACTAGTCCTAAAATTTGGGAAAAATTATATTAATTCATGATAATTAATTTAGTATTTGAATAAATTGGTTCAGATGATGATCCCAACTTTTATCACTGATTTGAATTGAAAAATGAATTTTGATGTGTGAGTTCACCTCAAATTAGATTTTCCAAGTACAATATAATATGAAATGGTTTGAATTCAATAATGCATGCTAATGAAATACATATTAATCCATTTTAATTGTTGGGGCTGTGACACGAAGACTAGCAAGCACATAATATGAACAATAAAACAACTGCCACACAACATAAACATAACCACATCATTATCTCTTCATTAGTGCAATGCATCATAATTCTACATGCACCAACATGCTCATGCTCATATGCATCTCATCGGTGATCACAGGTATCGTGGAGTGTTCACCGTCGATGACACTCTTTCCCCATCTTACGTTAGGATGGGGTGCTTGTGTAGGACTTTGTCGAGTCCCTACGGATGTAAGACTTCATCTAAGTACTCGGATTAGTCATGTATCTTTCTCACCGACCGTACCAAAATAGTTACCACGACTTTCTCACCGTATAACATCCCAAATTTTGGCTTGTGTTTCAAATGTAAAAATTGAGGTAAATTAAAACTTTTCCTTCATCCTTTTACTCTTGAAACTTTTAGGAATTCTTGTAATGGAATTTTGGGATATTCAAAATCAAAAGCCTCAATTATCAATTCAACAACCTCCTTGGTCAAATCTTTTGTCAAACCCTTGAAATAATTTTCCCTGGTTCTAGGGTGGCTTAGTAACACCTCTGAATTATTTCATAATTTTTGAAATTAATTGAAATATTTTAGAGCAAGTCAAACCTTAGTCAAACCTCTATCTTAACCTTACGGAAATTTTTGAGAAAATCCCGAGTGCACAAAACCTCTGGGAAATTTTAGGGAAGGTTAATCCTTAAGTCAGGAAGCTCGGTTAAAATTTCATAAATTTTGGAGTTGATTTGATGCCTCAATTAAATCCCCAAAGTTCGGGTTTAAAAATCAAACCTTAGCTGGGTTGTGCATTCATTGGACTCGAGTCGGGCTGGGCTCGAGTCACTTGACTCGGCAAGGCCAACTAATCGCACCGGCGCGTCGGCGAGCGTAGCGTCATCGGCCGTTAGATCTCCATCCGGGCGGCTCTCATTCGATGTAGGCATTGGGCGACTCGGTTGCCATGTGATTCTCGGCCGTTGGATCTGATCCAACCATCAGCGGGGCTATGCCGTTTCGCGTTAGCGTTTTCAAATCGGCGATCACGCCGTGCGTCGATTCTAATCAACAGTCGGCATCAGTGGGTTGGGCTCGTGCGCGTTAGGCGTTGGTCGAGCCGTTCTGATTCTCTCTGGTGGGGTGGGCCCGGCGTATGGCGGTCATCTTCCTCCTCGTCGCGTGCCTGTCTGCTGCCGTGGCGAGAGAAAGAGAGGAGGTGCGATGCCTTGTCACCTCCTTGAGCCCTTTAGCGGCTCCCTGCGGCGCATTAATTGCTCGTCGTCGCGGCGCCCAGAAGTCGTCGAACTCACCGGCTCCGTCGCTCGGCGGCGGCGTCTGCTTGTGGACCGAAGACCATCCATGAGCATGCTTGTGTTGCTCTCTCGTCCTCGGCTACCAAGCCCCTCAAGACCTTGGTAGCTTTCTTTACACCCCCAGCTCCGGCTTGCACTCTCTTTGCTTGCTTGGCCCAAATCTCAGAACCCTTCCGGCGCCATTGTTGGTGGGAGCTCCTCGGTGCAACCGTGCTCCGGTGGCTTTTCTTCCCTTCTTTTGCTTGGTTTGTGTCCCTCACTTCTTGAGCAAAACCCTAACAATTGTGGTTGCTTTGCAGGGAGCGAGCTCAATTTTGGGGATTTCCTCTTTTGACCGTGAGCACCTTCTTCCTCACCATGCCGTAGAAGCTTCATTTCCTAATTCTTTGCTCGGGAAGCATATGGGCTCTTTGTGGGTGTAGTGATGACCGGTCTCACCACAGTTGCTCAGTCGTCATCTTCACTTCTTCTCCTTGGTCTGGCGCCGTTCTTGTCGCCGGAGCCACCTCGACCACCTCAGAGCTCCACGGGTGCTCGGGTACCCTTCTAGTAGCCCCTAGAAGCTTGGGCACCATTTGGAATGGTTTATTGCGGAGCTTTGGTCATTATGCATTTCGGCCGTTTTGGTCGCGCCGCTCATCGTCGGCTGGCCGCGTTCACAGGACACCGCCGATGGTGTGGATGGTCGGTGTGTGCGTTATGCTATTGCGGTTCCATTTTGGCACTTAGTTTCCGCGCCGTGCCTTGGGTCGCGGCGACAAGCGGGTGCCCTCGGTTTTGTTGTCGAGCAGCGGCGATCGCCGTAATATCGTTCGGACACGATAATGGCGTTCATTAATGATAATAATTGTTAATCATGGGTTAGTAATCATTATTTGTCTTAAACCCACCTCCTCGATCGCTTACGGTGGGCGCACATTTTAATCCCCGTGCGCTAAACCGCGTGTCCGTGGCCTGATCGCGACACATGGGCGCCATTTCAAACCCCTCCAATGCGGCGTGCGTTTAGACCGATCATGTGACTTAGTGTGACGGTGGGCCCCATTGTCGGTAGCCTGTTCAATTCATAAGCGGCCCAATCAACCTCGGTAGTTCGATATTGGATCACGTGGCGGGATGGTAGAGCAATTGGTGTCAGAAGGCTCCCTCCATCGACCCTTCGCCGCTTGATCAGCGGTCCGGTTGTGCGACAATTGGGTGTCAGAAGGTCGCAATGATGCGGATCGTTGGAATCAAATCCAGGTGCGTGTGGCGTGTGCATGTTGAATCGGCGTGGCGTGGGCGTCGGATCTTTAATCGGCCCACTTTGAGCCACGCCTTTCTTTGTTCGGTTGAGGATATAAAATTCCTCGAGGAGCTTTATCTTTCTTTTGAAAAATGTTGTTAAAACTTTAGAAATTCATATCTTTTTCATTATAAATCCTTTTTGGGTGAATTTAGTAGTATTAATTTTCCTTTAGGCTAGAGATTAATATAGAAATGTTTACGGCCTGTTAAGGACCGAAATGTTGTGAATCGATTTTAGCCTTTTGACCTCTAGTAAATATTCTAAAATGCTATAAAACTTAGAAAATCCATAACTTGTTCTCTGTAAGTCCAAATCAAGCGAACTAAATTTTGTTAGTTTCCTTTGGGGATGAACTTTAGTGAAGGACCAGTTTGCTAGTGGTCTTTACTCGATATAAATGATGTCCTAGTTTTAGAACTTAGAAAAATCATAACTAATTCTTTATAATTTCAAATGACCTGAAATTTTATATGAGTTACCACTAAACCAGTAGGTAGCTACCATAAAAATTTCAGCTTCAAAATCTTCTAGAAAATATTTTTGCTACTGAGTGCTAATTATGGCCGAAAATAGGTTTTTAAAGAATATCTTTTACCACAAATCCAAATTAGGTTTTCCAGTTCCTATGTCTAGGTATATTCCTATTCTACCTTGTGTATGAATTTTGTCGCATTTGGATAATTTTGCTTGCTCTTTTGTTTAAGTGTTGCTCGTCTTATTGGTTGTTTCGCTCTTTAAGCTTAGGATTGACATTTGCGGTAACCAGAAACGACCCTCCGCAACAATTTGAGCCACAACAAGCGGGCAAGCGGTTTGATCATTTCAGTAATCCCATTACTTTTAAAGTCTAATATTTTGTTTAACTTCTATGTATGCATTGCTATTTTGTTGTTAAATTGATTAGTTAGACCTCTAGTTGCATAATCTGTAGGTAAATAATTATCCTCTACTACAGGCCTAGGTTATTTCTTTGTGATTAGAGTTAGTTGGATGAGCTCTTGTCACTTAGTAGATTCGAATAAATATTGCTTAGCCATGCCTAGCATCGGTAGTATTGGGCGATCATCGACTTAGTCGGTGATCTTGATCACCTAAATACTTATATTATTCCATTATGTCCAACCCTTGTGTTTTACCATTTTGCAAATCAAAAGCGAAAACAAAAATTATATCTTGGCTTGGGCACAATGGTATGTTGGGTGATCTGTTGGGTGTGGTTGGAATGGTGCCTAAGTCCCTAAGGACCGAGTTACTTGTGCCATTGATCCAAGCAATTGTTGCGTGCTAACCACCTGGGGATATGGAACCTCTCTTGACTAAGTACTTTGGGAGGTGTTAATTATGAAATTTGGTCGGTGGGTGTGTTCTGTGTGTGTGTTTGTGGTGTTGGAGGGCATTAGCGGACCGGTTAGGCTGTTTAATGTGTCTTTCTCCGAGTGGGTTGCGGCTCTTAATTAGCACCGTCCATTGGAAAGCGTCTTGTTAGACTTAGCCATGCACATACCAAAGGAAGTGTGCTAGTTAGTGGTACAGTGGAAAGCGGTCTATCGTGTGGGTACATTGGTACACCTACTGCGAGTTAAATCTATTCGAATAGCCTCGTCTAGGTTATGGACACGCTTGGTTATTTCCACAAGAACTAGACTACAACCTTTTAAAAACTTAAACTTGACATGGGTGGTATGAAGGGTACTTCATGCTATTGTTGTGGTGACTATGGGTTAGTCACTTCTAGGTTAGTGTTGTTCTCTATCTATGTTATTATTGTCTCTCTTTTATTTGAACAATAAAGTTAATTGCAAACTTGCTTTGAATCTATTACCTTATTGTAAATGAAAACTTGCTTTATCTTTGAAAATAAGTCAAAGCCTCATCCACTTAAATAAAGCTTGCATGTAGTTAATTATAGTTACATTATCTCACCGTCACTCTTGCGAGTACAAAAACAAGTTTTGTACTCATACGCTGCTTAATATTAATTGTTGCAGAGGAAGAAGGTGAGCCCCAAGGGCCTCACTTTTGTGGTATGTTGCTTGTTTATTTGGGACGATTAGCTTGGCGGTCAGGTTGGTTGCCTTGTGGGTAAAGGCACACCGATTGGCTTTTGTTCATCGCCATCTTATGGCCATTTGCTTCATTGTGTATTTGCTTATCTTTATGAATTTTGGCAGTGGCCTCTCTTTTGTAATAACTCTCTTTATATTATCTATGTCTTTGATTTATTGCTTTTGCTTGACTCTATGTGTATGAATGGAATTGATGCATGATTTTGTAGCGGGTGTGTATCTGCATTTAGGAAGTATACATATCTCGAAGCTTAGTTTATTTGATTTGTCTTATTAGGACCAAGTGGATGGTTAAGCAGTACAAGCCCGATAAACAGGGTCCTCTAAAGTTAGTATCGACATTAGCAGACCAGGTTAGGCATTTTAATGTGTCTTTCTCCAGTGGGTTGCGGCTCTTAATTAGCACCGTCCATTGGAAGCGTCTTGTTAGACTTAGCCATGCACGCACCAAAGGAAGTGTGCTAGCAGTGGTGGTGGAAGGGCGGTCTATCGTGTGGGTACATTGGTACACCTGTGAGGTTAAATCTATTCGAATAGCCTCGTCCTAGGTTATGGACACGCTTGGTTATTTCCCACAAGAACTAGACTACAACCTTTTAAAAACTTAAACTTGACATGGGTGGTATGAAGGGGTACTTCATGCTATTGTTGTGGTGACTATGGGTTAGTCACTTCTAGGTTGGTGTTGTTCTCTATCTATGTTATTATTGTCTCTCTTTTATTTGAACAATAAAAGTTAATTGCAAACTTGCTTTGAATCTATTACCTTATTGTAAATGAAAACTTGCTTTATCTTTGAAAATAAGTCCAAAGCCTCATCCACTTAAATAAAGCTTGCATGTAGTTAATTATAGTTACATTTATCTCACCCGTCAGTCTTGCGAGTACAAAAACATGTTTTGTACTCATGCACTCTTAATATTAATTGTTCTGAGAGGAAGAAGGTGAGCCCCAAGGGCCTCACTTTTGTGAGTATGTTCTTGGCATTTGTTGGGGCGATTAGCTTGGCGGTCGGTTGGTTGCCTTGTGGGTAAGGCACACGGTTGGCTTTTGTTCATCGCCATCTTATGGCCATTTGCTTCATTGTGTATTTGCTTATCTTTATGAATTTTGGCAGTCGGCCTCTCTTTTTGTAATAACTCTCTTTATATTATCTATGTCTTTGATTGTTGCTTTTGCTTGACTCTATGTGTATGAATGGAATTGATGCATGATTTTGTAGCGGAAGTGTGTATCTGCATTTAGGAAGTATACATATCTCGAGCTTAGTTTATTTGATTTGTCTTATTAGGACCAAGTGGATGGTTAAAGCGATTACAAGCCAGAATAAACGGGGTCCTCTAAGAGTTGGTATCGAGCCATTCCGACCGTAATAACCCAAGCTTGAGTAGTCCTTAGGATATTTTAAAACTTAATTTCAAAGTATCAAATGATTTATGAAAGCTTAAGTAAGTTCTCAGATTTTACTCCTTACCTATCTTAGCTTTCTATCTCACCTTGCTCTAATTTGATTTTTAGAGGTTGTTTTCCTCTCTTTCCCTCTAAAGATAGTTGTTATCAGTTAATTGGGTTTTGGGACCAATGAGTTTGGCAAATTGAAGTGTTAGCTGCCCTCTACAAGGTTTTGAAGCTTCGAGTTGAAGATTTCAATTAGGAGGCTTGGATGCAAAATCTGGACAGCGAGCATTCAATTTCGGACAACAAACTCAAAGGTTCTAAATAGGGTAGAAAATGAGAGGTTAATCAATTAAAACTTGTGGGAACAAAGGGTAAGATGTGATACTAGTTAGCTAAGTATCTAACACCTATTTCGTTGATTTAACCTTGCTCTCGAGTAGTGTTAGACTTGTTGTAGTGTGCTGAAATTTTTATCTTCTCAAACCATTGCTCGTTCTTTCAATACGGGTTAATGACATTGAGAAGTTGAGCTTAGTGTCTTGAGGTTTGGGCAGCGCCTCGTGGTTCCAAAGGACATAGAGTTGCGGAAGTTGATCCTCCGCGAAGCCACGATTCCCATTATCCATTCATCCGGGGCCGCGAAGATGTACGGGATCTTCGCGAAGATTTTGGTGGACCCGAATGAAGAGGAGATCGCGAGTTCGTTGCGAGTCGCGGCGTGTGTCGTCGTGTCAGGCGAGCATCAGCGTCGGTGGATTGCTTCACCCTTGCCCATTCGGTGGAAGTGGGATTCGGTCGGGATGGATTTTATCCGACACGCCCGGTCACCGCGGGCAATGATGCCATTTGGGTTATCATTGACCGGTTGACCAAAGTGGCACACTCTTCGATCAAGACCAAGATTAAATCTGGACACCTTGCGGAGCTCTATATCGCCGGATCGTGAGCTTGCATGGGGTACCAAAAGCGATCGTTTACGATCGTGGTTCCATCTTCACTTCTGATTCGGCATAGCTTGCATGAAGCTATGGGAACTTCGTCTTTCTTCGGCCGGACATATCACCCCCAAGCGGATGGTGGGCCAGAGGTCAGCCAAGTTTTGGAGGACATCTTTGCGGTTGTGTCCTTTCTATGGGAAGCATTGGGAGAAGTGCTTGCCATTCGCGGGTTTTCTTATAACAACGGTTTCAAGCCGGTCTCGGCATGGCACCATTTGAGGCCTTATACGGGAGGAAGTGTAGAACCCGTTGGGCTGAGTGCGAGGCCGGTGAAAGACCTTTCTTTGGCGGACTCGATTAATGAGGCGAGGTCAAGTCGACTCATTCGGGATCGCTACGCCGCGGCTCGGTCCGAACCAAAAGAGCTATCTTGATCGCCCGTCGTCGTAAGTTGAGCTTTGAGCCCAATGACCGTTTATCTCAGGTTTCTCCTGCGAAAGGTCACCAACGTTTTGGTGTGAGGGCAAGATTAGCTCCTCGATATGTCGGTCCATACCGTATTATCGAGAAGAAGGAGGCTATTGCCTACAAGTTGGAGTTACTGCTTTGCACTTGCGGGGTACATGATGTTTTCCATGTGTCCCGGCTAAAGAAGTGCCTCGTGTTCCAGCAGAAACTCCGTTGGAAACTCTTGATGTTCGAGGAAGATTTGACCTATCGCGAGCACCACATTCGCATCCTCGAAGAAATTGGCGAAGAAACGAGAACAAGACCATCAAGTTCCTCGAGTTCAGATGGTCAAACCATTAGAGATGAAGCTACATGGGAGCGAAGATCGTCTCGTCTGAACTACCCCTCTTTCTTTTCGAGTGAACCAAATCTCGGGGCGAGATTTTTGTAAGGGGAGGTTTGTAACATCCCAAATTTTGGCTTGTGTTTCAAATGTAAGAAATTGAGGTAAATTAAAACTTTTCCTTCATCCTTTTACTCTTGAAACTTTTCTAGAATTCTTGTAATGGAATTTTGGGATATTCAAAATCAAAAGCCTCAATTATCAATTCAACAACCTCCTTGGTCAAATCTTTTGTCAAACCCTTGAAATAATTTTCCCTGGTTCTAGGGTGGCTTAGTAACACCTCTGAATTATTTCATAATTTTTGGAAATTAATTGAAATATTTTAGAGCAAGTCAAACTGGTCAAACCTCTATCTTAACCTTACGGAAATTTTTGAGAAAATCGATTGCACAAAAACCTCAGGAAATTTTAGGGAAGGTTAATCCTTAAGTCGAGGAAGCTCGGTTAAAATTTCATAAATTTTGGAGTTGATTTGATGCCTCAATTAAATCCCAAAGTTCGGGTTTAAAAATCAAACCTTAGCGGGTTGTCTTATTCATTGGACTCGAGTCGGGCTCGGGCTCGAGTCACTTGACTTCGGCAAGGCCAACTAATCGCACCAGCGATCGGCGGGCGTAGCGGCGTCATCGGCCAGTTAGATCTCCATCGGACGGCTCTCATTCGATGTGGCATTGGACGACTCTGTTGCCATGTGATTCTCGGTAGTTGGATCACGATCCAACCATCGCGGGGCATGCCGGTTTCGCGTTAGCCGTTTTCAAATCAGCGATCACATCGTGGCGTCGATTCTAATCAACGATCGACGCTCAGTGGGTTGGGCTCGGCCGCGTTAGTTGTTGAGTCGAGCGTTCTGTTCTCTCGGCCCGGTGGGCCGGCGTGTGCCAGGTCATCTTCCTCCTCGCGTCGTGTGCCTGTCTGTGTGCGAGAGAAAGAGAGGAGGTGCGATGCCTTGTCACCTCCTTGAGCCCTTTAAGCGGCTCCTGCGGCGCGTGGTACTTGCTCGTCGTCGGCGCCCGAAGTCGTCGAACTCACGGCTCCGTCGCTCGGCGGCGGCGTGCTTCTTGTGGACGAAGACCATCCATGAGCATGTGCGCTGCTCTCTTCGTCCCCTCGGCTACTAAGCCCCTCAAGACCTTGATAGCTTTCTTTACACCCCCCAGCTCGGCTTGCACTCTCTTTGCTTGCTTGAGCCCAAATCTCGAGAACCCTTTCGGCGCCATTGTTGGTAGGAGCTCCTCGGTGCAACCGTGCTCGGTGGCTTTCTTCCCTTCTTTTTGCTTGGTTTGTGTCCCTCACTTCTTGGAGCAAAACCCTAACAATTGTGGTTGCTTTGCAGAGAGCGGCTCAATTTTGGGATTTCCTCTTTTGACGTGAGCACCCCTTCTTCCTCCGCGCAGGTAAGAAGCTTCATTTCTAATTCTTTGCTCGGGAAGCATATATGGACTCTTGTGGGGCTGTAGTGATGACCAGGTCTCACCACTGGTTGCTCAGTCGTCATCTTCACTTCTTCTCCTTGGTGCTGCGCCGTTCTTCGTCGCCGGAGCCACCTCGACCACCTCAAGCTCCACCGTGCTCGGTACCCTTCTAGTAGCCCCTAGAAGCTTGGGCACCGCTTGGAATGGTTTATTGCGGAGCTTTGGTCATTATGCATTTCGGCCGTTTTGGTCGCGCCGCTCATCGTCGGCTAGCGCCGTTCAGGACACGCGCGATGGTGTGGATGGTCGGTGTGTGCGTTATGCTATTGCGGTTCCATTTTGGCACTTAGTTTCGCCGCGTGCCTTGGGTGCGGCGACAAGCGGAGGTGCCTCGGTTTTGTTGTCCGAGCAGCGGCGATCGCGTAATATCGTTCGGACACGATAATAAGCGTTCATTAATGATAATCATTGTTAATCATGGGTTAGTAATCATTAGTTGTCTTAAACCCACCTCCTCGATCAAACTACGGGTGGGCCCGCACATTTAATCCCCGTCGCTAAACCACGTGTGCGTGGCCACGATCAGCGACACAATGGGCGCCATTTTCAAACCCTCCACGTGCGCGTGCGTTTGAACCCGTCATGTGACTTGATGGTGACGGTGGGCCCCATTGTCGATTATGTTCAATTCATAAGCGGCCCAATCAACCTCGGTAGTTCGATATTGGATGCGTAGCGGGATCGTGAGAGCAATTGGGTTTGTCAAAGGCTCCCTCCATCCCGACCCTTCATCGCTTGATCAGCGGTCGGGTTGTGCGAGCAATTGGGTATCCGAAGGTGCGCAATGATGCGGATCGTTGGAATCAAATCAGCGGTGCGGCGCGGCGTGTGCATGTTGAATCGGCGTGCTGCGTGGGCGTCGGATCTTTGTCGGCCCACTTTGAGCCACGCTTTCTTTGTTCGGTTGAGGATATAAAATTCCTCGGGAGCTTTATCTTTCTCTTGAAAAATGTTGTTAAAACTTTAGAAATTCATATCTTTTTCATTATAAATCCTTTTTGGGTGAATTTAGTAGTATTAATTTTCCTTTAGGCTAGAGATTAATATAGAAATGTTTACAGCCTACATTAAGGACCAGAAATATTGTGAATCGATTTTAGCCTTTTGACCTCTAGTAAATATTCTAAAATGCTATAAAACTTAGAAAATCCATAACTTGTTCTCTGTAAGTCCAAATCGAGCGAACTAAATTTTGTTAGTTTCCTTTGGGGATGAACTTTAGTGAAGGACCAGTTTGCTAGTGGTCTTTACTCACGATATAAATGATGTCCTAGTTTTAGAACTTAGAAAAATCATAACTAATTCTTTATAATTTCAAATGACCTGAAATTTTATATGGGTTACCACTAAACCAGTAGGTAGCTACCATAAAAATTTCAGCTTCAAAATCTTCCTAGAAAATATTTTTGCTACAGTGCTAATTATGGCCGAAAATAGGTTTTAAAGAATATCTTTTGCACCACAAATCCAAATTAGGTTTTTCAGTTCCTATGTCTAGGTATATTCCTATTCTACCTTGTGTATGAATTTTTGTCGCATTTGGATAATTTTTGCTTGCTCTTTTGTTTAAGTGTTGCTCGTCTTATTGGTTGTTTTGCTCTTTAGCTTAGGATTCGACATTTGCGGTAACCAGAAACGACCCTCCATAACAATTTGAGCCACAACAAGCGAGCAAGCAGTTTGATCATTTCAGTAATCCCATTACTTTTAAAGTCTAATATTTTGTTTAACTTCTATGTATGCATTGCTATTTTGTTGTTAAATTGATTAGTTAGACCTCTAGTTGCATAATCTGTAGGTAAATAATTATCCTCTACTACACAGGCTAGGTTATTTGCTTGTGATTAGAGTTCGTTGGATGAGCTCTTGTCACTTAGTAGATCGAATAAATATTGCTTAGCCATGCCTAGCATCGGTAGTATTGAGCGATCATCGACTTAGTCGGTGATCTTGATCACCTAAATACTTATATTATTCCATTATGTCCAACCCTTGTGTTTTACCATTTTGCAAATCAAAAGCTGAAAACAAAAATTATATCTTGGCTTGGGCACAATGGTATGTTGGGTGATCTGTTGGGTGTGGCTGAATGGTGCCTAAGTCCCTAAGGACCGAGTTACTTGTGCCATTGATCCAAGCAATTGTTGCGTGCTAACCACACGAGGGGATATGGAACCTCTCTTGACTAAGTACTTTGGGAGGTGTTAATTATGAGCTGGTCGGTGGGTGTGTTCTGTGTGTGTGTTTGTGGTGTTGGAGGGCATTAGCGGACCGGTTAGGTGTTTAATGTGTCTTTCTCCGTGGGTTGCGGCTCTTAATTAGCACCGTCCATTGGAAAGCGTCTTGTTAGACTTAGCCATGCACTGCATACCAAAGGAAGTGTGCTAACCGTGGCTGGTGGAAAGCGGTCTATCGTGTGGGTACATTGGTACACCTGCGAGGTTAAATCTATTGAATAGCCTTGTCTAGGTTATGGACACGCTTGGTTATTTCCACAGAACTAGACTACAACCTTTTAAAAACTTAAACTTGACATGGGTGGTATGAAGGGTACTTCATGCTATTGTTGTAGTGACTATGGGTTAGTCACTTCTAGGTTGGTGTTGTTCTCTATCTATGTTATTATTGTCTCTCTTTTATTTGAACAATAAAGTTAATTGCAAACTTGCTTTGAATCTATTACCTTATTGTAAATGAAAACTTGCTTTATCTTTGAAAATAAGTCCAAAGCCTCATCCACTTAAATAAAGCTTGCATGTAGTTAATTATAGTTACATTTATCTCACACGTCGGTCTTGCAGTACAAAAACAAGTTTTGTACTCATCACTTTCTTAATATTAATTGTTGCGAGAGGAAGAAGTGAGCCTAAGGGCCTCACTTTTGTGGTGTGTTCTGTATTTGTTTGGGGCGATTAGCTTGGCGGTCGGTTGGTTGCCTTGTGGGTAAAGCACACCGATTGGCTTTTGTTCATCGCCATCTTATGGCCATTTGCTTCATTGTGTATTTGCTTATCTTTATGAATTTTGGCGGTCGGCCTCTCTTTTGTAATAACTCTCTTTATATTATCTATGTCTTTCGATTGTTGCTTTTGCTTGGCTCTATGTGTATGAATGGAATTGATGCATGATTTTGTAGCAGGGTGTGTATCTTGCATTTAGGAAGTATACATATCTAGAGCTTAGTTTATTTGATTTGTCTTGTTAGGACCAAGTGGATGGTTAAGCAGTACAAGCCCGAATAATAGGGGTCCTCACACCGACACAGCTCATGCATTCTTTCCATGATGCAAATGCACATGTCCATTGTCATTAACATGATTCATCATTGTCATCATTAGAGGTAGCATTATTACCTCGTCCTATCGTTCTCGCCATCACCATAAGCATCATCATATAAGCATCATCACATAATATTATCATATCACAAAACATCATATAATTCATACCATTTACATGCTATCGCTCTACCATGCACTTGCGATTAACCAGCGGAGGCGAGTAGCGTCACGGATGACATCGTTCGAACCTCCACGAGCAGGCATTCAACGGACTCAATACAATGTAATCATACATGCACACATATGGGCGACTTCGTCCTACCATAATCCGACATGAGCGAATCCCTTCTCTCTGGGTGCTAATCCGCTAACCGGTGCCCAAATTAATAATAACCATAGGTTAGAGATCGCGCCTAGAAAACTTACGAATAAAAATTTATGCGCGTACCCCAACTTTCTTTCCTCCCTTCTCTTCCTTACTTTCCCTCCCCATTTCTTGCTTTGGCGAAGCCTCATTTCCGACCTCCCCTTCTCTCACTCTCATTCTCTCCCCCACCGGTGGTTCTCCGTCGAGCTCCCCGCCGGCCTTGCCGGCGCGCTCCCCACGCACCACGCCCGTGCGACCGGGTGCTTGCTCAGCGCCACCTTGCCTCTAGCCTCGCCCAACACCTCACGGCGCCGGCTTGCCCACGGCACAGCGTCACCGTCGGCGCCGCCTCGGTGCTCACCTCAGACCCCTCCGCCCTCACAGCGCGCCGGCGGCTCCGGCGCTGCGCGGCTCGACCTCCGACGCCGTCGCCTCCCCTACAGCGTTGCCACGTCGAGCGCCTCGACCCTCTGGTGACCTCACCTCTGGTATACCTCTTCCCCTCCTCTACTCCCTTTGCTCTGAAGTGGACTTGGTTGATGGCGGTTCGATTTGGGCAAAGAGAAATGGGAAGAAAAGGTGGAGTCACTGGTTTCGCCGATTAGAAAGGGATGGCGGTGATGGTGGTGTGTGCTCCCAGGTGTTCCCTTCGATGGGTGCTTCTCTGGTGGCTCCTCGGTTCTCCTCTGGTGGCGCTCTCCCAGGTGATGCTCCCCTCTTGTGGCTCGGTTGTCTTGGTGGCAAAGCAGGATGGGAGGAGAGGTGGCTGAGTCTTGGTCTTATCCCCCTCTCTCTCCTTCTCTCTCTATCTTTGGTTTTCTTCTCTTTGGGGAGGTAAAATGGTAAAATTATTCTCACTTATTTACTATTACCCATTTGCATTTTCTAGTGGCATTACATACATATATAGATAACGATAGTCGGGGATTATTTTGTCTCGTAGATCAGCCTAAAAAAGTCGACATGTTGGTCTACCTCAGAATATTTACCTTTTTGGTGTTTAAAAATTGGCGAGAACATTACCGATCTGTTGCCATGGCAAATTGTGTGTGCGAGTAATTCTCCCCTCTCGGTGGCTTGCATACATGTCGGATGTAATAATCTATTTAAAAGGATGGTAATGTTAAAGCAACGGTTGTTCAACGTCTGTAATGACTTATCATGATACATTCATTACTAGTTTGTCTTCAATTAAAACAATTCGAATGCGAGAAGAATGGTCTTGTTGGCAATGATTTATCGAATGGCGTCTGGGTAGGATGTTTCATGTTGCTACAATTGTTTTCCATTATCCTTTGACATTGCCAATGTTTGGTTATGAGATGTGGATTATGCAGTTCTGATATTGGTGCGAAGGGTGCATTTTTGGAAAATAGCAGCGTTGACAATAGCTTCTATACACAACCATATCAAATTAAATATGCTAGTCAAGATATTTATCTACTCGGAGATGGTGTCTTTCTACATACCCAACAACGGAGATGAGGTTGGTTTTATAAATTTCCTTTTCTATCTGGATCATATTTGGTAATTGGTATGCTTTGATCTGCATTCACCTTTCTCCATTCTAGGGTCCGGCAACCACATTATATTGAAGTTTGAGCTCATATATGTTCCGACATTGGAACTTCGGTGAAATATGTACTTTGCTTTCCTTTTCGATCTTACATTGGTTTGAGTTCGATGATGTGGTTGAGCACTAATGATGTTCTGCGGTACACACTCTCGAAGGGCAAGTGTTTCTTGAAATGCTCAACAAGCGCTTAGATCGAGATCCGTGCGCTAAATGCTGAAAGCGCGGTGTTCATCTTGACTGCGATGTGAACCGACCCGATGCGCGGGGCGGAACACGAACACCATGATCGTGCGCTGCTCATATAGAGTTCTGGAGGATGTCACCTATGCTAGGTTCATCATGTGGTCCTTCCCGAAATTCTTCCAATGATAATGATGATGCACCATGGGTGGGATCTTTGATTCAAGTACCAAAGTAGCGGTGTCCACGGCCATGAAAGTTATGTCGGACTTGCATGATGAAGTGCTCGCTAGAGATTATCCCTCATATATATAGCTAGTAATAATTAGTTAATGATAGACACTTGATGTATGAATGGAAAGCTAATTTAGCTATTATCTCTTACCATTGATAAGCTCATTCTTGATGGATGCACTTTGCGGCTGTGTGCGTGTATAGATCAGCTCGATCGAAAATTTTTAAAACAAATTTTTAAAAGATATTTATAAAAATAAATAGTCGTTTCAAAAAATTATAAAAATGTGTGCCTGTTGCCAGTTCAACGTGACGAAACCTATCGCATGATTGAGCGACAACGAGGACTGTTGAGTCACATTCTTGGTCAAGCGGCGGCGAAGTTAAATAGTGCTCATATGCTTTGTTGAACTAGCAATAGGTTCTTGTCACAGTTGAGCGGCGGCGGTATCTAGCTATAGAGTAAAGTACATTGTAGGTCCTAAACTTGGTGGGGGTTTCACTTGGGTCCAATATCTTTAAAAGTGTCCAACGGTACCTAATCTATTTAAGTGGGTCAAGCGGTCCAAAATAGCTCAGTGGCATACCGCCATTGAGGAAACGTCAACCTCTCTAATCTGATTTTGGAGCTGCTCTATAGCAAGCTCAAGACTCATGAGATCAAGAGGGTTGATTATCCCAAGAAGGAAAATATGGCTTTGGTAGCGACACTGCTCAAGAGAGCTTCGATGGGTATTACGAGTCTTCTTACGGTTTTCTCTTGCTTCTTTATCTGAAAATCCAAGAAGAGGACCTTAAAAGTATTCTTGAGCCCAAGATGGCACTTTTGATTAAGAAGTTCACACGGACCTACAACAATATGAGAAACAAAAGAAGCAACTTTGTAACTTGTTATGAGTATGGAAGCTTAATCACATCAAGGCAAATTGTCCCAAGTGAAAGGAAGAGCAACCACAAGGATGAAAAGCCACTTGGAAGAAGCCTCGGGGCGCAAGTCCAAGTTTGATGAAGCCAAGCTCGGAAGGCTGCTCACGGGTTCTTCTTTGCTCTTGGAGATCGATCCATGGCGATGTGGACTCGGGAGCGAGGAGGACAGGAGGAGGAGCTTCCTCAAGACAAAGAAAGGAAGGCCAAAGACTTCAGCATGTGCTTCATGGCGACTCAGGCGGCGTCAATGACAACAATGAGGTATCTCCTTCTTATGATGTTCTTTTTGCTAGATGCGAAACTATCTTTGAGCAAATGCTAGGTCGAGGATAAAGCCTTAAAGTTCATCATGGCTAGGAATGAGGATTTAGAGTCACAAGTAGATAAACTCACATTAGAACTTGTGAATGCTAAGAGTCTTGAATCGATAAATGTTTATCTGCCATGCTTTACATTACAATTTGCTACACTACAATGCTGCTCATGATATTGCTTTGCAACAACTTGAAAGTGCTAAATGAGGCTAATTGAAGTTAAATTTGCTCCTTGTGAAAAATGCTTAGAGTCTAGCAAGTTGGTTGTTTTGATGTGGTTGAATCTAGCTTTGCTCATGCCTTAGAGCGTGAAGTGCATGATGTTGTAGAAGCGGCTAGAGCTAAATATGCCAAGCTTAAGGACAATATTTTTGCTACTTGTGCTTCATGTGAAGCTCTTAAGCTTGAAGTTGCTCTTTATAAGAAGAAGCTTAACGCTAAAACTTGTGATTCATGTGTTAACTTTGGAAAGAAATTGCTTACCTTAAGGACACATTAGAAAAATTCTCTAAAGGTAAAAAGAGTTAAACATGATTCTTAACAAGTCAAAAACTCCTTATAAGAAGCAAGGGTTAGGATACAACTTTGTCGAGGACAAAACTAATGACATTCAAATTTTAAAAAATGGCTTAGTTGAATTTGATACCCAACTGCAAAGATTGCTTTCAAATCTACGAGTTTTGCCCAACCATCTGTTCGAGTCAAAGGTGTTTCTCCCGGTGGTACCAAGTACCATTGCACATATTACAGAAGGATGGGCATTTGGTTGAGTTCATTAGCGTAGGTTGAAAAATATTAGGAGAAATCTTGCTAGAATGTCATCTCATCAACCTAGAGCTTTTATGAATGGTCATTTAGAAGAAAAAACCTGAACTAGGATTTGTGCACATGCTCATCATCATCATGTTCCTAGACATGATAATTCTCATGTTCGTGTAACCATTGCTCATATGAAATTCCAAATAGAATCAAGGATAGCATTTACGCTTTGCATACTACTCACGGATGTGTGTCTTATCTTTGGGTTCCCAAGTCATGTTTAACTAACGATATTGAGACATATTGATCTTGTGCCTTGATTTTGAGTACGCGGAAGGAAGAACACGTGGTTAAATCGACTCATTTATTCACGCCACATGATCGGAGACTCAAGATGGTTCACCTCCTTCATGCGATCGGCGGGTGATGATTTCATCACCTTTGGAGATAATACACAGGGCGATTCAAGGCAGGATCAATCGGCGTGAGCGACAATTTCATCTGAAGGGCGTCGCCCTTGTGGACAAGCTCGAGTTCAACTTACTTTCGGTCTCACGACTTCTTGATGATGGTTATGAGGCTATATTTAAGAAAAATGCTTGTCGGGTGCTTGATTGACTTGTGAGCTCGTTTTGGGATTTATAAAGTTGCTAGGATCTTTGGAGCTGATTTTACGAATCTCTTGCTGATTCTTTTAAATGCTTGGTTACATATTCTCGATTTACGGCTTTGCACCGACGTTTGGGGCATATTGATTTTGATCATCGGCGCAAGTTAGCAACCTTGATCTCATGAGAGGTTTGCCCAAACTCAAAGCCGTCAAGGATGTTATATGTGTGCCCTATAGGCATGGCAAGTAAGTTGCCGCCTCACATCCTTGATGACTATGGTCATGGTAGCGGACCGGAGCGATTACTTCATATGGATCTTGTTGGTCCTACTAGATTCGGTCAATCGGTGGCAAATGGTACATTCTTGTCATAGTCGATGATTTTTGAGATACACTTGGGTGTTCTTTCTTGCTTCGAAGGATGAAGCTTTTAGTCATTATCATGATCTTGTTCTTTGTTTGGCCTCTAAACTTCTTGGTGCCTTGAGATCGATTCGCGGTGACAATGGAGCGGAGTTCAAGAATGCTTCTTTTTGTCTTTGGCGCGAATTGAGCATCAATTCTCTTCTCCACACATCCCTCAACGAGAATGGCGTTGTGGAAAGGAAGAAACAGAACCTTAGTCGAGATGGGTAGGGCGATGCTAGATGAGTATAGTACACCAAAGAAGTTTTGGGCGAAGCTATAGCTCTGACTTGCCATATTACAAATCGTGTCTTCTTGAGACCGTCTTTGGGCAAGACTCCTTATGAGCTTCGATTTGGTAGAAAACCCTCTATTTCTCATTTTCAAGTTTTTGGAGCTAAGTGTTTTATTCTCAAGATAGGAACATCGATAAATTTGAATCAAGGACTTGTGATGGTTTATTTATGGGTTATCCAGCACATTCGAGGGTTTCGGGTTTTTAATGTTGAAACTAACATTGTCGGAGACATGCAATGTCACTTTTGATGACACTAGCCACAGGCTAGATCCGATGTTTCGGGTGACTCACGGTGTGAGTATTTTTGTTGAAGAAGATGAGGATGAACTTGATCTGCTCATCCACATGTTCTTGATGTTCTGTCCAAGCTCGAACACCTACTGCGCTTCACCTCAATTGAGGCTCTGCGCATCTTCTTCATCAGATTACTGCGGAGGTTTAGAGATACTATCTCCCGGGCGCTCCACTTCACATTCAAAGGCATCATCCTCGGATCGGATGATTGGTAATCTTCATGGCGAGTCACTCGCTCCGGTATCGATCAAGTCTCTATTCTCATTACTGCATTTGTTGCTTCTTTGAACCTCGCGATATATCACATGCTTTATCGATTCTAGTGAGTTAATACCATGCATGAGGAGTTAGAGAACTTTGAGAGAAATAAGGTTTGGAACCTAATAGAACCTCTAGTAGTCATAATGTGGTAGGAACCCGTTGGGTGTTAAAAAATAAACATAATGAGGATGGTTACATTGTTAGAAACAAGGCTAGGTTGGTAGCTTAGGGCTTTAGCCAAGTTGAGGGTTAGATTTTAATGAGACCTTCGCTCTGTTGCTAGACTAGAAGCCATTAGTATTACATTTACATTTCTTTGTGTCTAAGGGTTTTAAGTTGTATCGGATGGATGTCAGGCGTCTTTACGAATGGTTTTATAGAGGAGGAAGTGTATGTTAGGCAGCCCGAGGCTTTGATAATCCCAAGCATCCACATCACGTTTTCAAGCTATCCAAAGCCTTGTATGGTCTTAAGCAAACCCCTAGAGCATGGTATGATAGACTTAAGACCTTTACCTTAGAATGAGTTTGAGATAGGAAAGGTAGACAAGACCTTGTTCATTCTTAGGCGTGGCAATGACTTCTGCTTGCTCAGTTATGTAGATGATATTTGTGAGGACCACAATTTATTTGGCTTGTAATGTAGCCAACCACGGCCTAGCATCACAAATCAAATAAGCAGAGCCTCGAGATATGTATACTTCCCGAAAGTATACATACCTCACCACAAAATTATGCATCAACTCCATTCCAAACATAGAGTCCAAACATTACACTACTAAGCGAAACAACAGAAGATTATACGGACCGGGGCCGGCCAGGCCAAAGATACATAAATAAACAAGGCAGACAGCGGAAGCAAAAGTGCCATAAGATGGCTATAAACAAAGCCAATCGGTGTGCCTTCAACCACAAGGCATCGGCCGGACCACCAAGCCTAGTCGTCAAACACGGCGGCACAACTCACGAAGTGAGGCCCTTGGGGCTTACCTTCTTCCTCTGCAACAAAACATTAAGCAAAGCGATGAGTACAAGATTGTCTTTGTACTCGCAAGGCGGCGTGTGAACTAGCGAACTGTTCATATGCTACATGCGAGGCTTATCGGTGGAGGCCATATGTTTCATTTGCATAAAGCCAACTTTATTTGCAATAATGTCTGAGTTTAAAGGCAAGTTTGCAATTCATTTTCTTGTTGAAATAAGCTGAAATAAAGATAGATACAAGTAACCACCTAGAAGTGACTATCCCAATAGTCACCACAACATAACACGAATCCCAGTTAGTACCACCTACAAGTTTTAATTTAAAGGTTGTAGTCTAACTCTTGAAAAGCTTACCCAAGCGTGTCCATAACCTAGAACAGGCTATTCGAATAGTTTTAACCACTGGGGGTGTACCACTTTATACCCACACTTGGGCCCTTTAAGCCAAAGCACACTACGAAGGTATGCTGACACATCTAAGTCCTCTGAGACTTTTTCCAATATTGTGTATTACCTACGAGCAGCTCGTATGGATGAAATCCATACGCTTACATGGTAAAGCCGAAAGACAACTACCTTTGCGGGAAAGCTTTTAGGACAACTACCATGCTCCCAACACCATCCCTCCTACAACCTCCTGCGACCGGAGCCAATACCGCCAAAGTACTAGGTCAGAGAGGTCCCATACCCTCTAGTGTGGTTATGCGCAAAAATGCACGGATAACAATTCACTCACAAGATGTTCGGTCCTTAATTGACCGGGCACCATTCGATCACACCCAAAAATCACCGTCTTACCATTGTGCCAGCGTCTAAATCGTTTTGTTTTCATTTTTAGTTTTGTAAATAAACATATACAGTGGAACATAAGAACGATAATAATTTAATGTGATCAAGATCATCGACTAAGTCGATGATAAGCTTAAATCTACCGTAGCTAAGCATGGCTAAGAATCTAAACTCGTAAACTACTAAGTGGCGAGTTCATCGATGAACTCTAATCACGACAAATAACCTAGGCTCGGTAGTAGAGATCAATATTTCTCCTACGGGATATGCAACTACAGTTTAACTAATCCAATTAACACAAATTAAGCAATGCATACATCAATTGAAACAAAGTATTAGACTTTAAAATCTTGGGATAAACATGATCAAGCTTGCTTGCACAGCTCTTCTTGCTCAATAGGCTCAACTTTGTTGTAGAGGATCACTCTCGATTAAATCGAGCAAGTGCAATCTATCGATCGAGCAAAAGCGACGAATAAGAACAAATAACAGACAAAACTCAAATATTCAAAACCATCTAATGAGCACAACATTCATCTGGCTAGAGCATGGTTTAACACAAATTTTAGAAGCAGAGAACAACTCATTTTAATTTGTTATGAATTTTCTAGTAATTTTCTAAGCTAACAATACACATAAAGCATCATTTAATTCTTTAACAAAATTTATGAACGAAACATATCTAAAACCTATCACGATAATTAGTACACTAAAAATGAAAATTTACAAAAGCATTTAAACCTTTTTCTCTGAAATGACCCGACTAGCTCCGATTTTAAATGCGGCGGGGACCAAAGCGAGAAAGGTTGACCAGTCGGACGACCCACCCGCCGAAGGTGGCGTCGAAGGTGTATTCAAAGAATCGTCTTACGCAACAAAGTGCAATCTAACATATACGCTACGAAATCGTTTCCTAAAGAAAGCGTATTTTGAAGTTTACAAAACACTAAGCGGTAATATGGGCCCACATGTCATGGACTCGGAGGATAAAGCGAGCGGAAATAAAATTTCTAAGCGGTTAAGATAAGGGGCCCACAAGTTAGTCATACAAACTAAAGATGATTAGCACTAACAAGGAGGTTAGACCTTAGCAGCTGCCGCGGCTCGGCGGAGTTCCGCGGCGGCAAAATGTAGAGATGCAGGCGGAGAGGTGCTGCAGGCTTGGGAGTGACACCTTCGAGTTCACCGTGTCCTCGCGAACCGGATGGCGGCGACCACGGACCCTCGAGGATGCCGTGGCGGTGGCGGCGAGCGGAGGCGGAGAAGACCACGACTCCCACGGAGAGGGCGCTCTGAGCTTCTAGACTCGGAAGGTGCGCCTCGGCTCGCCTTGATCCCGGAGCAATAAGCACAAGATGATGGCGGCGAAGGAGGTCAGGAGCGGCCGGAATCGCGCGCGGCGAATCACCGTGCTCGGAGAAGAATCGGCGCCGCGCCCTCAATGATGCACAAAGAAAAAGATGCCACCTTAAGTCTCGGTGGAGAAATGCGATCCACGAGGACCGGTCACGAGGTTAAGACTCACGAGCGCCCTAGCAGGTGCGGGGCGAGGTTGCGGAGGCGGAGATGAGAAGTCGCGCGGTGATTCGCTGGGCGTCAATGACCGGTGGGCAAAATGGGCGGCGGCACGAGTGTGGATCACGATGGTGAGTTGTGGGCTCAAGGGCTACTCCAGCGGCGGCCTTGCGCCGTTTCCCTCTCCGGCGAAACAAGAAATCGGGCGGAGATAGCACGAAGCATAAGGAAAGAAGTGGGTGAGCTCGGGGCTTTATGAAGTCGGCGATGCCTCGGGCGGACACGAGGGCATAAAGGTGGCGGCGGCGAGTGCGTGGCGCGCATCGCGATCGCCGAGAGCTCGGTGAGGCGGAGAAGGCGAGGCGTCGCGACAAGGGGACCACTCGCCGGCGGCGGTGACAAAGCGGCGCGAGTCGAGTGCAGTGCGGTGCGATTAGGTGGTTTGAGTCGACCAAGACTATGCGGGCCGTTCGATCGAAAATGGGCCGGTGAGATCGTGTATGCATTCGGACAGTCGGCGAGATGGCGGTGTGGACCGTGCGATCCACATCGGACGGTGAAAGCCATCGGGCTCCGCGGTGCAGCTAAGCGGTGCATCTGAGCCAATCGCAGTCGGACTCGAGTCGGGCTCGGGTTGAGCAGAAACGATGATCGATTTTGAATTAAAAAGGCTGGCGTGTTTGGGAATTTTTAGAGGTAGCTCAAAACTCGAAAAATTCCAAAATTTTTATGGGAGCTAACTGGAACAGAGGACAACCTTGTGTAATTTTTCCAGGAATTTTCATGCAATAGATTTCTCCCAAGAAAATTCACAAGCTGTTGTCAGAGGTTTGACCAAATCTCTAACTGGTTTGACTTGGCCATTTGAAATAGCAAACAAAATCTAAAATTGTGAAATTTTTCAGAGAGATAACTAGGATGATCAAGATGATAGGAAAAATATTCCCAGAGGATGATCACTAGTTTAAGGCTAAAATTTTGTTGACAACAACTTCCATTCACAAGAATAAATTCTAGAAAATAGAAATTGTTTAGGAAAATTTAGAAAACTTCAAATGTTTTCATGAGGCATCAAAAGTTTTATTTCTCCTCATAATTTTATATTTGAAACACAAACCTAACTTAGGGCTGTTACAAATCTCCCCCTTACAGGGAATCTGCAGAGATTACGATCAACTGAAAAAGAAGGGCGGGTGATGCGCTCGGAGCGATCTTCCGCTCCCAAGTGGCCGTCCTTGGAGTGGTTCGACCCTGAACTTTAGGAACTTGATCACACGGTTCCTGGTTCTGCGTTCGGCTTCCGAGGATCTGAGCAGGGTGCTCACGATAGGGCGGATCTTCTTGCACATCGATATTTTCCAATGGCGTTTCCTCAAGCTGGAACAGGAGCACTTCTTCAATTGTGATACATGGAAAACATCATGCACCCCTTCAAGTGTAGGTGGCAATTCTAACTTGTATGCAACAGCTCCCACTTTCTTGATGATGCGATCGGCCGACATATCGAGCCAATTTGCCCTTGGCCAGAAGCGCCGATGCCCTTTCAAAGCGAGACTTTGAGATAAACAAGTCATTCGTTGGAAACTCAACTCGGCGACGGCGATCTGCATAGCTCTTTTGCACGGGTGAGCTACGCGCGGATGCTCCGAATCAGCGCCAGCTTTGGCCTCATTGATCGACTACGGGCGAAGAAGCGTCGTTCACGATTTACGACCAGTTCAGGGGTTGCACCTCCTCCCATACAAGGCCTCAAGCGGTGCCATGCAAGACTTGCTGAAAGGCGTTGTTGTAGGAGAACTCGGCAAGCGGTGGCATTTCTCCCAATTCTTTCCATAGGAAAGAACACAAGCGACCAGACATATCTTCAAGCACACAGGTTGTGAGCTCCGTCGACCATCGATCTGGGGATGAAATCTGGGCGAAAGAAAGAGCGGGTTCCCATGGCCTCTTGCAATTTGTGCCAAAATCGAGAGGTAAAGAGAACCACGATCGAGATACAATCGTTCGTGGCACACCATCAAGCTCTGTCACGGGATATGTAGAGTCGCGATCGTGACATTGAGTGGTGCTGCTTGGCGAAAGTGTGCTACCTTAGTCGACCGATCGATAACAACCCGGATAGCATCCTTCCCGGAAGAAATCAGGGGCAAGCGGTGATGAAATCCATACCAGCGGAATCCACTTCCACTCGGTATAGGCAAAAGTGGAGAAGACTGTTTGGGCGATGCTCGGCCTTCACGCGACAACATCGTCGCATCGGCAACGAACACAGCAATCTCGCGCTTCATGCGAGTCCACGAGAATCTCATCGCGAGATCTTGGTACATCTTGGTAGCCCGGGGTGAATAGACAAGGGAATCATGGGCCTCATGTAGAATCAAATCCCGCAGTGCAGGACCTTTGGGACCACGAGGCGCTGCCCAAACCACACAACGCCATGCTCATCTTACGAAACACTGGCTATCCACCCTTGATATTACCTTGTCTGGTTCACACCGTCATCATTCTTTGTCTTTGCCTTGACTTCATCCACCAAGGTTGGTTGCACAACCAAGGCGGCAAGGAACCATGCTCAACCAAACCCAAGTTGAGGTCTGAAAGTGCATGAAGTGCGGTTCTTGCTCTTGGATCATCAAAGTATTGCAATACACCTTTCGGCTAAGTGCATCGGCAACCACATTGGCCTTACTAGGATGATCTTGAATACCCATGTCATAATCTTTGATCAATTCCAGCCATCTCCTTTGCTGAGGTTTAGATGCTGTTTGGGTAAACAAATATTTCAAGCTCTTGTGATCGAATACACTTCACGTGATTCTGGAGTCGGATAATGCCGCCAAATCTTGAGTCGTGAACCACGACAAGCTCTAAATCATGGGTGGGATAGTTGAGCTCATGAGGTCTCAGCGCCTAGATGCATAGGCAACTAGTTTGCCTTCACGCATAAACGCATCAGAGTCCACGGCGAGAGGCATCATAATAAATATCGAAGCTCTTGTAGACATCGGAAGAGTAAGGCGGAGTGAAGTCAAGCGCCGCAGGCTCTGAAAGCTCTGTCACAAGCGAGAGGACCACGAACTTCTTGTCCTTCTTGAGCAATTCGGTCATCGACTTTGCGATCTTGGAGAAGTTCTCGATAAAGCGGCGGTAATGCCAGCTAAGCGAGAAAACTCCATGCGTCGATGTGACTTGGTGACCCCAAGATAGAACATCGTGACCTTCTTTGGGATCCACGACTCGCCTCCATTGAAGAACATAGCCCAAGAATGCCACTTCCTTCAACGGAACTCACATTTCTTGAACTTAGCATATAGGCGGTGCTCACGCAGCTTGCCCAAAACAATCTTCAGATGCTCAACATGCTCTTCTTCATTCTTGGAGTAGATAAGAATATCATCAATGAAGACCACCACAAATTTATCCAAATACTCCATGAATACCGAATTCATAAGGTTCATGAATAAAGCTGGAGCATTGGTTAAGCCGAAAGACATGACGGTATACTCGTACAGACCATAACGAGTAGTGAAAGCCGTCTTCGGAATATCCTCAGCCCTGATCCGGACTTGATGATACCCCAATCTCAAATCAATCTTTGAGAACACCTGGGCTCCAGTCAACTGATCAAACAGATCATCAATGCGAGGCAGAGGATATTTGTTCTTCACCGTCACCTCATTGAGCGGACGGTAATCAACACACATGCGCAAAGTCTTGTCCTTCTTCTTCACAAAGATCACCGGACAACCCCAAGGAGATGAGCTAGGACGGATGAACCCCTTTGCTTGAAGCTCACCTAATTGCTTCTTCAATTCCTCCAATTCATTGGGAGGCATCCGATCTGGCGCCTTGAAATCGGGCGAGATGCCGGGCAACAACTCAATGACAAACTCAAGGTCTCGAACTGGAGGCATCGCAGGCAAATCTTTGGAAAGACATCCACAAAGTCGGATACTATGGGAACATCACGAATGCAAAAGCGGCTTTGCTTCTAATGCACACAATTGTAGTCCACTGCGGTGCGCGAAAATCCAACTGCTGCTTTGAAGAGTGGTGAGATAGACAATCTTCTGGCTGTCGATTTGCCCCAAGTGTTGGGACAACCAATCCATGCCAGAATCACGTCGGACTCATTGAGCCCGAGAAGAATAAGGTTGCCAAAAATCCTACCTTTGACTTCAATAGGAGCATACGGCATTCAAAATCAGCTCTCATTTCCGAACCGGAGGCGAATGAGCAAAGAATCCCCAAAGGAACACGGTGAAGACCACTAGCGGCAAATGATCTTGAAATAAAAGAATCGATGCTCGAGAATCAAATATCTGCGGCGGGACGATAATTGACAAAGTGTACCCATCCGACATCGGCGCCTCTGAGCCTCCTCGGTGAAAGATGGTTGACTCGACCACTGCTCGCACCACAGGTCTTCGGATGATCTTACAGTCGGTGGTGACCACTCCCTGCCGCGTCCTCCATTGGGGCGGTGCTCCAACACTACGAGGGCAGAATTCGCATAATGGCCCTTTTGGCGACAGCGAAACAAGTAACCTCGGCGCCGGTTGCGGAGGCCACTCTGCTCTTTGGATCCGCGGCGCGCGTGGTGGCTCACGGCTGCGGTGGGCGAGGCTGCGCGATGGCCTCGGCGCGGTGGAGCAAGCGGGCCCCAGTGCGCCCGGCCGGGGGCGAGTGATCTTGGTGTGAGTAGGCGATGGGCCTCCCATTTGCGCTTGCGATACTCGCGACGCCTTTGCCTTATGCTCTGCAACAATGGCCTTATCCACTAAGGCACGAAAGTCGGAGAAGTCCACAATAGATAGCTTGTCTGCGGCTCCTCGGACAAGACATCCATAAACTTCTCTGCTTAGCCTCATCGAGCCACCTCTCCCGGAGCATAACGAGCCAAATGATTAAACTCGTAGAATACTCCGTCCTGGACTTGCGCCCTTGCTTGGCGCGAGAATTCTTTCTTCTTGACTTCATCGAGGCCATCGGGGATGTGGGCCCGGCAGCGAACTGAACTCCTCCCACGAGACCACATGGCCCGCGGCTGCATGGCGAGTAGTTCTCCCACCATGAAGTCTTTGCGCCCTCAAGGCGGTGGGGCCCAGAGTGCCTTCTCTGGGCACGGCGGCGATGTTGAGCTTTCACTCAACCATGCGCAGCCAATCATCCGCATCGAGAGGGTCCTCAGAGCGGGAGAAGGTCGGCGGCTGCGTACGGAGGAACTCTGCAAGTCCCTCGCGAGTCGATGCCGCCACCTCCGGTCCGGAGGCAGGCGAGTGGAGGTATTCTTAGCAATAACCTCCAAAATGTGCGTCTGATCCATGCGGTTCCGCTCGATCTGAGCGAGAACCTCAGCCATAGTCGGAGGAGGGGGAAACTCCTCATCATGACCAGCCGGCTGACTGCCACGCGTTCTCCCGGCCATCCTGTTTCACTAGGACAAGTTAGCAACAAGCCTAAGAGCAAGAAAGCCAATATTCACTAAAACAGTCCAAAAACAAACACAAAGCAAGTATAAGAGTTGAGCTACAAGATCAATCTCCCGAAGCGACCAACCTGTATTGGCAGAACGAGTAATCGCTAAGGAAGGTAATGTCTCAAAGTTAAAACACTGATTTAATACAGCCAACAACATTAGACAGATAACTAACTCATTCTACACCTTATCCCATTATCCCCACAAGTTTTAGTTGGATTAATCTTCATGGTTCTCCCAAAGCTAATTCCACCGGACGCGCAACTATTTTTGAAAGGAAGAGAAAACCAAGTTTTAAAACTCAAATTGGGGTAAGATGAGAGTAGAAGGCTAAGATAGGTGAGAAGTAAAATCTGAGAATCTGCCTAGGTTTTCATAAACTTTTTTTATACTTTGAAATTAAGCTTTTCCAAAATATCCTAAGGACGACTATGCTTGGGTTACTACGGTCGAATGGCTCGATACCAACTTTGTGAGGACCTCAATTTATTTGGCTTGTAATGCTTAGCCAACCACAGCCTAGCATAACAAATCAAATAAGCGAGCCTCGAGATATGTATACTTCCCAGAAAGCAGTATACATACCTCACCACAAAATGATGCACCAACTCCATTCCAAACATAGAGTCCAAACATTACACTACTAAGCAGAAAGTAACAACAGAAGATTATTACAGACCAGGGCCGACCGGCCAAAAGATACATAAATAAACAAGACAGACAGCGGAAGCAAAGGTGCCATAAGATGGCTATAAACAAAGCCAATCAGTGTGCCTTCAACCCACAAGGCATCTGACCGGACCACCAAGCCTAGTCGTCAAACACGAAGTGGCAGCACAACTCACAGAAGTGAGGCCCTTGGGGCTCACCTTCTTCCTCTGCAACAGAAACATTAAGCAAAGCCGATGAGTACAAAGATTGTCTTTGTACTGCAAGACTGACGTGTGAACTAGCGGACTGTTCATATGCTACATGCGAGCTTATCGGTGGAGGCCATATGTTTCATTTGCATAAAGCCAACTTTATTTGCAATAATGTAATACGGTTTAAAGGCAAGTTTGCAATTCATTTCTTGTTGAAATAAGCTGCGAAATAAAGATAGATACAAGTAACCACCTAGAAGTGACTATCCCAATAGTCACCACAACATAACACGAATCCCAGTTAGTACCACCTGCAAGTTTTAATTTAAAAGGTTGTAGTCTAACTCTTGAAAAGCTTACCCAAGCGTGTCCATAACCTTGGGCGAGGCTATTCGAATAGTTTTAACCTGCGGGGTGTACCACTGTACCCACACTTGGACCGCCTTTAAGCCAAAGCACTCTCAGAAGGTATGCTGCCCTGACTAAGTCCTCGAGACTTTTTCCAATATTGTGTATTACCTACGAGCAGCTCGTATGGATAGAAATCCATACGCTTACATGGTAAAGCCGAAAGACAACTACCTTTGCGGGAAAGCTTTTGGACAACTACCATGCTCCCAACACCATCCCTCCTGCAACCTCCTGCGACCGGGCCAATACACGCCAAAGTACTAGGTCAAGAGGTCCCATACCCTCTAGTGTGGTTATACGCAAAAATGCAGGATAACAATTCACTCACAAGATGTTCGGTCCTTAATTGACCGGGCACCATTCGATCACACCCAAAAATCACACGTCTTACCATTGTGCGCGTCTAAATCGTTTTGTTTTCATTTTTAGTTTTGTAAATAAACATAGCACGAGTGGAACATAAAACGATAATAATTTAATGTGATCAAGATCATCGACTAAGTCGATGATACGCCCAAATCTACGGTAGCTAAGCATGGCTAAGAATCTAAACTAAGTAAACTACTAAGTGACGAGTTCATCGATGAACTCTAATCACGACAAATAACCTAGGCTCGGTAGTAGAGATCAATATTTCTCCTACAGGATATGCAACTACAGTTTAACTAATCCAATTAACACAAATTAAGCAATGCATACATACAATTTGAAACAAAGTATTAGACTTTAAAATCTTGGGATAAACATGATCAAGCTTGCTTTGCACTTCTGCTTTGCTCAATAGGCTCAACTTTGTTGTAGAGGATCACTCTCGATTAAATCGAGCAGTCGCAATCTATCGATCGAGCAAAAGCGGCGAATAAGAACAAATAACATGACAAAACTCAAATATTCAAAACCATCTAATGAGCACAACATTCATACATCAGCTAGAGCATGGTTTAACACAAATTTTAGAAGCAGAGAACAACTCATTTTAATTTGTTATGAATTTTCTAGTAATTTTCTAAGCTAACAATACACATAAAGCATCATTTAATTCTTTAACAAAATTTATGAGCAAAAACATATCTAAAACCTATCACGATAATTAGTACACTAAAAATGAAAATTTACAAAATTGGATTCTTTGGATTTGGACAAATATTGAGATAGATATGAATTTTCTAATTTGGAAAATACATAATACACCATTTAATCAATAACAGATTTTTGCTACAGAGACATGGGTGAAACCAATTTTAGTAATTAATACATTTAAAATTAAAATTAACAACCTTGGTTTCATGCGACTTGGAGAAAAATTGAATTAGTTATGCATTTTCTAAGTTTAAATGAATTAATTGCAATGAAACACATTTGAAATACTAAAGCATTTAAACCTTTTTCTACAAGCGATCGACTAGCTCCGACCTTGCGGCGGGACCGAGCGAAAGGTTGACGGTCGAACGACCCAACCGCGAAGGTGGCGTCGAAGCGTATTCAAAGAATCGTCTTTTGCTTAACAAAGTGCAATCCTAACATATACGCCTGAAATCGTTTCCTAAAGAAAGCGTATTTCAGAAGTTCCACAAACACTTAAATGGTAATATGGGCCCACATGTCATGGACTCGGAGGATAAAACGACCGGAAATAAAATTTCTAAGCTTGATTAAGATAAGGGGGCCCACAAGTCGATGATACAAACTAAAGATGATTAGCACTAACAAGGAGGGTTAGACCTTAGCGCTGCGGCTCGGCGGAGTTCACAGCGGCGCGGCGGCAAGTAGAGGATCTGGAGGCGGAGAGGTGCTGCAGGCTTGGGAGTGACACCTTGAGTTCACGCGTCCTCGCGAACCGGATAGCGGCGACCACGGACCCTCGAGGATGCGGCGGCGGTGGTGGCGAGCGGAGGCGGAGAAGAAGACACGGCTCCCACGGAGAGGGCGCTCTGAGCTTCTAGAAGACTCGGAAGGTGCGCCTCGACTCGCCTTGATCCCGGAGAAATAAGAACAAGATGATGGCGGCGAAGGAGGTCAGGAAGGCCGGAATCGCGCGGCGGCGAATCACCGTGCTCGGAGAAGAATCGGCGCACACCCTCAATGATGCACCAAAAGAAAAGATCCACCTTAAGTCTCGGTGGAGAAATGCGATCACGAGGACCAGTGCCGAGGTTAAAGACTCACGAGCGCCCTAACGGTGCGGTGAGGTGCCGGAGGCGGAGCAGGCAATCGCGCCAGTGATTCATTTGGGCGCTGATGGCCGAGTGTGGATCACGATGGTGAGGTTGTGGGCTCAGGGCTACTCCAGCGGCGGCGCCTTCGTTTCCCTCTCCGTGAAACAAGAAATCGGGCGGAGATAGCACGAAGCAAAGGAGAAGAAGTGGGTGAGCTCGGGGCTTTATGAAGTCGCGGCGATGCCTCCCGGTGAACACGAGGGCATAAAGGTGGCGGCGATGAGTGCGTGGCGCGCATGCGATCGCCGAGCTCCGGTGAGGCAGCGGAGAAGGCGAGGCGTCTTGACAAGGGGACCCACTCATCAGCGACGGTGACAAAGCGGCGCGAGTCGGGGTCTGGTGCGGTGCGATTAGGTGGTTTGACTCGACAAAGACTATGCCGACCGTTCGATCGAAAATGGACGGCTGAGATATGTGTATGCATTCGGACAGGTCGACGAGATGAGCAGTGTGGACCGTGCGATCCACATCGGACGGCTGAAAGCCATCGGGCTCGCGCGGTGTAGCTAGGAGGTGCGGCTGAGCCAATCGGTGTGGTCGGACTCGAGTCGGGCTCGGGTTCGAGCAGAGAACGATGATCGATTTTTGAATTAAAAAGGCTAAGCGTGTTTGGGGAATTTTTAGAGGTAGCTCCAGAACTCCAAAAATTCCGAAATTTTATGGGAGCTAACTGGAACAGAGAAAACCTTGTGTAATTTTCCATGAATTTTCATGCAATAGATGTCTCCCAAGAAAATTCACAAGCTGCTGTCGGAGGTTTGACCAAATCTCTAACTGGTTTGACTTGGCCATTTGAAATAGCAAACAAAATCTAAAAATTGTGAAATTTTTCAGAGAGGTAACTAGGATGATCAAGATGATAGAAAAATATTCCCAGAGGATGATCACTAGTTTAAGGCTAAGAATTTTGTTGAAAACAACTTCCATTCACAAGAATAAATTCTAGAAAATGGAAATTGTTTAGGGAAAATTTAGAAAACTTCCAAATGTTTTCATGAGGCATCAAAAGTTTTTATTTCTCCTCATAATTTTACATTTGAAACACAAACCCTAACTTAGAAATTTACAATATTATCTTTGGTGGTTCTTCTCATGTTCTTATTTCAGTTTTTACGAGACCATGTCTAGGAATTTGAGATGAGTATGATGGGAGAACTCGACTACTTTCTGGGGCTTCAAATCAAGCAATGCAAGGAAGGGATCTTCATCCACCAGACGAAGTACACTAAGGATCTGCTCAAGCGCTTCGACATGGGTGACTGCAAGCCGATCGCCACTCCCATGGCGACTTCGACTATTTTGGATCGAGATGAGGAAGGAGAAGCGTGGATCAGCGAGTACCGCGAGGATGATTGGCTCCATACATGCCTCAAGAGCGGACATCCACTTAGCGGTTTGCCTCTGTGCGAGGTTTCAAGCGTCTCCGAGGACTTCCCATCACCAAGCCATTAAGAGCATCTTCAGGTATTTACATTCTACCCTCTAGTATAGCATTTGGTATTCCTACTCTTCGTCTCTGTCCATTCGGGGGTTTTCTGATTCTGATTTTGCGGGCTGTCAGCTAGATAGGAAGAGTACCTCAGGCACTTGTCACTTCTTGGGCACTTCTCTTGTCTCTTGGTCTTCTAGGAAGCAGTCATCTGTTGCACAATCCACTGCTGAAGCTGAATATGTAGCTGCTGCTAGTTGCTGTAGTCAGATTTTGTGGATGGTGTCCACTCTTAAGGACTTTGGGTTAAATTTTGCTAGTGTTCCTCTTTTCTGTGATAACACTTCTACTATTAACATTGCTAAAAACCCTGTGCAACACTCTAGGACCAAGCACATAGACATTCGCTATCACTTCCTTAGAGACCATGTCGAGAAGGGTGATATTGTCTTTGCATAGTGAGTCAGAGGCTCGATTGGTGATATTCTCACCAAGCCTTTAGATCCAACTAGGTTTGCCACCTTGAGAAGTGAGTTAGGGGTAATTTATCCCTATGGGTTGGTTTGAGGGGGAGTTGGCTCTGTTCTAAACTTTCCTTGTTCATCTGAGATTTTATGGATCTTTTACGATACCTTCTTCTAGTGGTATTTTCTTGATCCTTTTGATCTTTTAGGCTTTTAAGTCTTTTTATGCATCTCATTGTATCATATTGCATTCATATGAAAATAAAAAAGATGCATTGTAATATAAGCTTTTCTGTTTGTCTTTTAAAATTGATGAATCTTTGCTTATTACCCTCTTGAGTTTTAGTATTTCAATTCTACTCAATATCGTGTCTAGTTCTTTGACTTGCTAGAATTATCATGTTTTCACATGTGTAACTAAGTCTTTGTTGAATGAGCTATAACTTTAAGACAACTTGAACTAAAAATTACAATTTGTGGATCTTTTAGTTAGTTGCACAATTAGTGATTATTTTGTGACATTGACCCTGTCAAAATTGCTTTGTTAGCTCTTGAATCTAGTATTGATCATTACTTGAGCTTCTTGTTCTTTTAAGAATCTAAAATTGCTATTGTGAACAATGAAAAATGACCTTTTTTGTGCGAAAAAACTGATTTCATCAATTCTTTATCATGAGACGGTTTGCCATTGCATTAGGCATGAACTCAGGGGGAGTTTTGGATGACCTAGACCACTCTTTTAAGTTTTTTGTGCTTGAGATGATCGCGGAAAGACTTGAGATCTAGCACATGGCTAAGAAAATAAATTATCAAAATTGGTTGAAACTTAGGAAGAGATTGTGGATGGCTGCTAGTCTAGGATTTTCTTCACTAAGATAGGCCTCTTATCAACTTCACTATTCATTGCAAATAAAAAATATTGAAAAATTGGGCGATTGAGACAATTTGAGCCAAATGATTCAATTCTGAAATTTTTTGTCTCTTATGTGATCTTTATTAGCTTCTGGATCTCACATTGACATTCTGACAAGGCCATTATCACCTTAGGATCCCTGTTGATGAACTTGTTAATTTTGATACTTTGCTGTCTGTTACAATTCATCGCTTTACTTTGAGCCCTCTCGCTTAGCTTTGGTATATATGTCTTAACATGATCTTGCTAAGCGATAGGCTTGATATGTATTGAGTAAGATTAGAAATGCTAAGCTTGCTCTTTTGGGTAATCTCAAAGTTTCTTGTAATCAAAAATTGAAAAATACAAAAAATATGAAGCCACTCTATTGCATTTCATGCATGCTCCTTCTTATGCTTCTTTCTCAATTCTGCATTTGTCATCTTTGGATAAGAGGAATGCGTGATTCCTTGATGACTCCATTGTCAAAGGGGGAGAAGAAAAAGTAAAAAGGGGAAAAGGGGAGCTCTTTGGAGAAATAGGGAGAAAATGAAATTTTCTGAAAAATGATGATCTTAGTGAGGGAGAGTATCATATTTGCATTCTTATGATCTTATTGCTATTTTGAACTTGAATTGCAATTCTTGGATCTTCACAATAATCGAAGGTCACTTTGAACATTTGTTCTTTCATATGGACCTTAAGTGAGATTTTAACTCTTTTATGGAAAATGAAGCTTTCTCGCTTTCTTTTGCCATATCTCACTTGTCTATGTTATTCTGAAGCCAACTTGGTCATTTTTACTGCTTTCTCTTGTATTTGGACCAAGTTATGCCTTTGTCTTGCGTCGAGTTTTACTTTTCAAACCTCAAAATTTGCATTTGTTGGGAATTGCCAATGTGTTCATCAAGGGGGGATTGTGGATATCATGGGGATATGCTCATGATCTTTGGATGATATTACAACTGGCTATGTTGTTAATGGTTTGTCGAACACGCGTTTTCGTCATAGTTTGGAATGCTGTTAGGTCAAATTCATGGGTTTCAGTGCATATGTGTTGCATGATTTATGTTTTGACTAACGTGGGTCAAGTTGTGAAGAACTTGTTCCCGGAATCGATTTCTTTCTCTATTGTTGTGCAGGTTGCTTGGAGGTCAACGACGGTCAACGGCGAGGATGATCGGGACTAAGCTTGGAGAGCTGAGGTCCATAACGATCGGGGATGCCGGGTGAAGTCAATGAAGTCAAGCATGGCATAAAAGGGACAAAGGTCACCGAACGGGCAGTTCGGTGCGGCTGGTTGGATCAAGCGGCGCGGGGGTCGGTGCAAGTGCCATGGTGGTTTCGATGGGAGTCGGATGGGAGAGACTTGCCGACATGATGAGAGCCGTTGGATCAACCTACACGTGGCGGAGCATGCGACTGCTTCGCGATGATTGGACTCGGTCTTTGAAGAAGGGCCGAGAAGGGGTATTTTGGTAATTTTACCAAATACCGCCTTGGTGACCTTTTGCTAACCCACGGCGCAAGACGGTGCGTGGAGAAGCGGATTAGGTCAAGAGGAGATGAAGACAGCGCTTAAAAATGCGTGCGTGTGTGACCCGTTTGTGTTGGGCCTTAACGGGAGCCCATTAGGGTTACTCTTCTAGAAATTCTAAGCCTCCACTATAAATAGATGAGGGAGGTGGCTGCACCCCTTTAACCCTTTCATTATTGAAAAACCCTAGTTTTGCTTTTGTGCTTAGGGAGAAGATAGTTGGAGGTTAGGGTTCTAGAGTGTTGGATTTGATTTTATGCTCATGTATTGAGTCTTTGTCCTCCATTGATGGAGTGGCTGTAAATCAATACCATATCAAATCAATCCAAAGGAAGTTCTCACAAAGATGAGTTAATTTGCTTTCTTTCTCTCTATTTGGTGATTTGAGGTCTTTCTTTGATCCGTGAGTTTTTGCTTGATTTCTTCTCTTGATCTAGCTTGCTGTGACATGTGGGAACACATCTAGGATCATCTTGATCATCAATCACCCACGAGCAAGCCTCTAGATCATATTTCGATTTGAACTCGGTTTTTGAGCACCCTTCGTTCAATATGAAAAAGACAGGAACTTTGGCATGGATTTTTACATTCGTTGCATGGAATAGGTTCGTGACATCTCCTTAGAAAGGTGTGTTTCAAGTTTCGTAAAGTTTGGAGTCACGGATCAAAAGTTACGTCAATTTTTGATTTTCGTTTTCAGGCTGTCTATTATTGGCACTCTTCATCCGGTATGACTGGCACTGTTCATCAGGCTAATTTTTGTATTTTTGATCATTTCTTTTGGGGATTTGAAGGGGATTCAGTACAAGTCTTCCGCTACGCTTTTATATATTGATTTTCATAGTTTTCATAGCTATTGGAGTCAATATCATCTTTTGAATCCGATCAAAGTGAAAAAAAGATCGTGCTCCTATTCACGCCCCCTCTAGTCGTCTTTTCGGTCCAACAAACATCCTACCCGACACCTCATTCTGTTAAATCAATGCCAACAAGACCATTCTTCTGCATTCTGAATTGTTTTAGTTTAAGACAAACTAGTAATGAACAGATCATGATAAGTCATTGCGAGATAGTGATCAAACAGCTGTTGCTTTAACATTTCCATCCTTTTTAAATAGATTATTACATCTGACACAGATGCAGTTTCATCGAGAGGGAAGAGTTACTGCAATACACAGTTTGCCATGGCAACAGATCGGTAATGTTCTCGGTTTCAATTTTTAAACACCAAAAAGGTAAATATTCGGAGTAGACCAACATATCGACCTTTTAGGCTGATCTGAGACAAAACCTTGACTCTCGTTATCTATATATGTAAGCTGGATTGTGAAACATTCACGTGAAACATACCTTTAAAACTACTTTCCCCAACTCTGAGCGTACTTCTGATGCTACCTAAGGCATCCAATGAGATATGGACAAGTTAGAATCCAAAATCACAATGTCACTTATTTTACGGCACGATGGACCTTATCGGTTATCGGCAATCATCAAACAACTAAATTAGACTAACGTGATATGCAAGCTCATCATTACAAACTTACCATGCACATATATCACAAAGGTACCATTTTTAGGCGACAAAGTTACCAATTTGAACAATTATTTACATTCAATGCATCCTCAAATCATGCAAGAAATAGAGTATAAAATTATATACGTGATCAATGTGGTTAGGCAAGCACTATACTATCATCTGAAGAGTCGGTCTCCGTAGCTTAACTCGGCGGCTTGTTGAGCGAAGCTTCACCACGATTAGGGCTTCTTGTCGATCTTGATTCAGTGCTCTCCTCCTTTAGGTGCTTAAACCACTCTTCATCATTTTTAAAATTGTCGTTCTTCCATTTCGTGACGCAATAGAAATTTGGCCCCATTTGTTTATGTACTTTGCGTCTTGATCGGTGATGGAGACGAGCTTCGATCGATTCTCGGCCGTGGTTAATAACGTCACGGGGATGAACCTCGTGGCCTCCTGAGAAGGTCACAATGAGGGTCGCCGATGCCTTCTTGAGTCCTTTGCGTGGTTGTCGTCGACATTCCAGAGCACGGTGGTAGCATCCGACGTGTAGAACTTGCTGAGCTCCATGACCATAACTGCTGCCGTAGCTTAGCCGTAGTTTTAAAAGGTTTTTCTACGATTTCCTGCCAACTTAGGCTATGGGCCTCGGCCCAGAAGGCCCATCTTGTGGCCGGCCAAAAAGGGGGGCACCTGCCCCCTAAACCCAAGCTGCCCACACCCCTCTCCCCTCTATGCGCTTTCCTCCCTACCCTTTTGCTGGCCGCCACCTCCCCTCTCCCTCCCATCTTCTCCACACCTCCCACACCTCGCCTTTCCACTCACCAATTTGCTCCAAGACTTGTGTTCCAGTGATCTCGTTTTCTTTGTATTTTTTAGCTATATATAATCATGGGCAACCATGGCTCAATGGTGAGAAATGAGCTAGCAGTCGGCAAGGTAGATAGAAATGTTAAAACTAGAAATGTCCATTTCTTTGTACTTCTTAGCTATCTATAATGCAAACAGCTGCAATCTAATTGCCAAATATATGCATATTATTCCCCACAGAAACTCTCTAATAAGTATCTAACAATATTCACGTGTACATGATGATCATGCATGAGGGAAGAATGTTCATTTCCAGTAACATAACTGCCGCACCAAGGATAAGTTTGAAGTTTTCACTGAAATGGTAGCGGTGTACACATTTAGTAATCTCACAACGAGTAATTCAATAATATAACTAGAAAGATTCTCCTTTTTTTTCTTATCAATTATGCTTGCAACAAAAGTGCAATACTCCGAATATTTCTAAGGAAGAAAGGAGGCAAAAGAGAAAAAAATAAAGTTTGAAAGGTATTTCTGTGATTTTTGGTCAACTTGGGCCGTGGGCCTCGGCCCAGAAGGCCCACCTTGTGGCCAGCCGAAAAGGGGGCACCTGCCTCGATAAACCGTAGCTGCCCCACACCCCTCTCCCCTCTATGCGCCTCCCTCCCTACCCTTTTGTTGGCCGCCACCTCCCCTCTCCCTCCCATCTTCTCCACACCTCCCTCACTCCATTGATCTTTGTGAGCAGCACCTTCACCCGTAGAAGTGGCCAAGGAAGGAAAAGGAGGATCTTGTTCATTGGGGTGTCGGCCAAGGAAGAGGAAGAAAGGATTTGCTTGCGGGAAGGATCTTCTTTGGGTCTCTGGTAGTACCAGGTGTCTTCAAGGAGGAGGTAATTCGAGATTTGAGGCTTCATCCTTTCCTTCTTACGCCTTGTGATTGAAAAGCAAGTACAATTGAATTGTCTTGATTGTTGTTTGTTTCACGATGGGTGAGTATCCAATGGGTGATGCTGGTATTTCCTGTTTCCCTTCATAATTGACATACCATGATTCTTTGATGATGTTTATGTCCAACATAATAAATAACTAGATCATTACATGTGACACGATGCAGTTTCATCGAGAGGAAGATTCTTGCAATACACAGTTTGCCATGGCATCAGATCGGTAATGTTCTCAGTTTCAATTTTTAAGCACGAAAAAAGGTAAATATTCGGAGGTAGACCTCTAGCATGTACTAGAAAGATTCTCCTTTTTTTCTTATCAATTATGCTTGCAACAAAAGTGCAATACTCCGAATATTTCTAAGGAAGAAAGGAGGCAAAAGAGAAAAAAATAAAGTTTGAAAGGTATTTCTGCGATTTTCGGTCAACTTGGGCCGTGGGCCTCGGCCCAGAAGGCCCACCTGCAGCCAGCCAAAGGGGCACACCTTGCTAAACCCTAGTTGCCCCACACCCCTCTCCCCTCTATGCGCCTCCTCCCAACCCTTTTGCTGGCCGCCACCTCCTCCCTCCCTCCCATCTTCTCCACACCTCTAGCAAGTTCAATAATTAAACAATTGCTGGCCGCCACCTCCTCCCTCCCTCCCATCTTCTCCACACCTCCCACACCTCGCCTTTCCACTCACCAATTTGCTCCAAGACTTGTGTTCCAGTGATCTCCTTTTCTTTGTATTTCTTAGCTATATATAATCATGGGCAACCATGGCTCAATGGTGAGAAATGAGCTAACAGTCGGCAAGGTAGATAGAAATGTTAAAACTAGAAATGTCCGTTTCTTTGTACTTCTTAGCTATCTATAATGCAAACATCTGCAATCTAATTGCCAAATATATGCATATTATTCCCCACAGAAACTCTCTAACAAGTATGTAACAATATTCACGTGTACATGATGATCATGCATGAGGGAAGAATGTTCATTTCCAGTAACATAACTGCCGCACAAAGGATAAGTTTGAAGTTTTCACTGAAATGGTAGCGGTGAACACATTTAGTAATCTCACATCGAGTAATTCAATAATATAACTAGAAAGATTCTCCTTTTTTTCTTATCAATTATGCTTGCAACAAAAGTGCAATACTCCGAATATTTCTAAGGAAGAAAGGAGGCAAAAGAGAAAAAAAAAGTTTTAAAAGGTATTTCTGCGATTTTTCATCAACTTGGGCCGTGGGCCTCGGCCCAGAAGGCCCACCTTGTGGCCAGCCGAAAAGGGGGCACCTGCCCCGATAAACCCTAGCTGCCCCACACCCCTCTCCCCTCTATGCGCCTCCCTCCCTACCCTTTTGTTGGCCGCCACCTCCCCTCTCCTCCCATCTTCTCCACACTCCTCACTCCATTGATCTTGGCCAAGCGCACCTTCACCCCGTAGAAGGCGGCCAAGGAAGGAAAAGGAGGATCTTGTTCATTGGGGTTGTCGGCCAAGGAAGAGGAAGAAAGGATTTCTTGCGGGAGGGGATCTTCTCTGAGTCTCTGTTGGTACCACCGGTGTCTTCAAGGGAGGAGGTAATTCGAGATTTGAGGCTTCATCCTTTCCTTCTTACATATGCTTGATTCGAAGAGCAAGTACAATTGAATTGTCTTGATTGTTGTTTGTTTCACCTGATGGGTGAGTATCCAATGGGTGATGCTGGTATTTCCTGTTTCCCTTCATAATTGACATACCATGATTCTTTGATGATGTTTACGTCCAACATAATAAATAACTAGATCATTACATGTGACACAGATGCAGTTTCATCGAGAGGGAAGAGTTACTGCAATACACAGTTTGTCATGGCAACAGATCGGTAATGTTCTCAGTTTCAATTTTTAAGCACGAAAAAAGGTAAATATTCGGAGGTAGACTGTAACATCCCAATTTTAGGCTTGTGTTTCAAATGTAAGAAAATGAGGGAAATTCAAACTTTTTCTTACATCTTGTATTTCTGTGTGCTTTGGACAATTGTTGTAAAGAGATTATGGGAATACAAAGATCACAAGTCATTTAAGACCCATCTTATTCTTCTTAGTCGTCCTTGTTCCATCTTGTGATAATCTCACGGAAATATTTTCCTAAGTTCTTGGGATGGTATGTGGACTCCTCTGGAAGGTTCCACAATTTTTAGAAATTGTTTGGATGCTGTTGGAGGAAAGTCAACCCAATTCAAAAATCTAGTCGAACCTTGGACCAGCGCCTTGTTAAATTTTTGGAGGAAAAAGCCTGGCACAAAAACCTCTGAAAATTTTATACAAGGTCATCAACTCAGCTAGCAAGCTCCTGTAAAAATTCCATAATTTTTGGAGTGAGTTTGCTATCTCAAACAAATCCTCAAACTCCAAATCTGTTGAACCTCAATTTAGGTCTGAGTCAAACTCGGGCTCGAGTGGACCAGTCGACCGGACAATCGACTCGGTCGAGCCATGTGCGTGTGCACTTTTGAGCTCGATCTCGTCGCTTCGTTCTAGTCGTTGGATCTATATCCGGCGCTCGTGTGGGGCCTTTGGCGAACTTTATGTCTCGAGGATTGTGAGTCTTCACGGTGTACCAAAGGCGATTATTTACGATCGTGGTGCGCTTTTCACCTCGCGGTTTTGGCATAGTGCGGGAGGCTATGGGGACCCGCCTTCATTTGATCTGACCTTTCATCCTCGGGCCCGATGGCGGACGGGCGAGTCAACCAAGTGTTGGAAGATATGCTCGTGCTTGTGTTCTTTCCTATGGGAAGAAGTGGGAGAAATGCCTACCATTTGCTTTGAGTTCTCCTACAACAACGACTTTCGAGCGATCTTGGCATGGCACCATTTGAGGCTTTGTATGGGAAAAGTGCGAACCCGTTGAAGCTGGTCGAGGCGGTGGCGGCGGTTTCGGCCGATTCGATCAATGAGGCGAAAGTCAAGTTCGATTGATCGCGAGCATCTGCGCGGCCCGATCCGGACAAAGAGCTATGCGGATCGTCGTCGCCGTGAGTTGAGCTTGAGCCCAATGACTTTGTGTATCTCAAAGTCTCACCCTTGAAGGGCCATCGGCGTTTTGGCATCAAGGGCAAGTTGGCTCCTCGATATGTTGGGCCTTATCGCATCATCGAGAGAGTTGGGCGATTGCATCTGATTGGAGCTACGGTGCACTTGAGTGTGCATGATGTGTTCCATGTTTCACACTGAAGAAGTGCCTCAGTGTCCGGCCGAGGAAGCTCCGTTGGAGGTTCTCGATGTGCGAGAGAATTTGACCTATCGCGAGCATCTGTTCGCATTCTTGAGAATCGAGCGGAGAACAAGGAACCGTGTCATCAAGTTCCTTAAGGTTGATGGTCAAACCATTACGAAGATGAGGCAACTTGGGAGCGAGAAGATCGCCTTCGTGCAGATTTTCCTTCTTTCTTCTCCAAGTAAACGGAATCTCGGGTCGAGATTCTTGTAAGGGGGGGAGAATTGTAACATCCCAATTTTAGGCTTGTGTTTCAAATGTAAGAAAATGAGGGGAAATTCAAACTTTTTCTTACATCTTGTATTTCCTGTGTGCTTTGGACAATTGTTGTAAAGAGATTATGGGAATACAAAGATCACAAGTCATTTCGACCCACATCTTATTCTTCTTAGTCGTCCTTGTTCCATCTTGTGATAATCTCCTGGAAATATTTTCCTAAGTTCTTGGGATGGTATGTGGACTCCTCTGGAAGGTTCCACAATTTTTAGAAATTGTTTGGATGCTGTTGGAGGAAAGTCAACCCAATTCAAAAATCTAGTCGAACCTTGGACCAGCGCCTTGTTAAATTTTTGGAGGAAAAAGCATGGCACAAAAACCTCTGAAAATTTTATACAAGGTCATCAACTCATCTAGCAAGCTCCTGTAAAAATTCCATAATTTTTGGAGTGAGTTTGCTATCTCAAACAAATCCTCAAACTCCAAATCATTGAACCTCAATTTAGGTGCGAGTCAAACTCGGGCTCGAGTCGGACCAGTCGACCGGACAATCGACTCGGTCGAGCCATGTGCGCGCCGCGCCGAGCTCGATCTCGTGCGCGCTCGTTCTAGTCGTTGGATCTATATCCGGCCGCTCACGACCTCCCACGTCGAGGACCTCTTGGCGCCCTCGGCGCCTTGGGGTGGTCAAGCCGCTGGATCTCCATCCGGCCAGTCACGACCTCCCGGACCTCCTTGCCGCGCTCACGACCTCCCCACGGCTCCTAAGACCTCCCGGGACCTCTCCTTGGCTCTGTTTCTCTTCCTCACGACCTCACGGAGGTGCGGTCATCATGGCTTTCCCGCACCCATGCGTGTGTCGAGACGAGCGGTTGGGGCGATGGCTGTCACTTTGGTCCTTCCCAACGTCTCTTTCGCCATGCATTAAATGTGTCGAGAGCCTAGCCTAAAGTCTTCCCTACCTACTGCTCTTGTCAAATCTAGCAAGTCATGGCGGGGCATGGACTTTGCTCACAGTGGGCTTTTGCCTAGCCTTGTCAAGCGCGGCTATGTATAGCAGTGGTTCCTTCCTCTGTTCTTTCCCCATCACTTGGTCTGTTTAGACTCTCTCGGTCGTGAGGTGAGCCCAAACTCAAGCACCAAGAACACCACCACCTCACGCCTCCATTGTCACTTTGGAGCTCTCCTTGAAGACCTCTGGGCTCGGTGGTTCCTCATTACTTTTTTTGGTTGTTACTTTGCTCTCTTGGTCAGCTCAAGTCCCCTAACTTGGGTTGTTTAACCTCTGAGAGGTGGGCGATTGGGGACTTGCTTTGGAGTTGTCTTGGTCGTCTTCCCCAACTCGGCAAGCACCACCGTCATCGAGCACCCCTTGGCGTCGACCTCTCCTCAGAGTTCCTCTGGACCTCACCTTGGCCTGGTGAGTCCTCGTTAGTCCTTCGTAGCTCGGGGTTTAGCTAGATTAAAGCGTAGCAAGCCTTTTAGTGTTGGCGGTGTTGTCGAAAACCTATTTACTACCCTCTGGCTCGCATGGCGTTACGAGTCGTCGCGTAGTCGAGAGCACATCCTTTGGGTTCTGGCGTTATTTGGAATCCAACCATGCCCTTGGTTTCTGTGGCAAGGTCCCCATCGCGGCGGCAAACCGTTGAGCCCTTCGGGATTTTTTAGGTTCAAAACCTCCGTTTCGTCACTTTCTTAGGACATCATCAATGCCCCATTTATTGCTAATCATTGGGTGCATTAATCTGTCTTAAGGCGTGCCATTGTGTCAGCGACACATGGGCCATGGGCTTAGAAGTTAAATCGGAAGTCTTTTGGTGCCCTTTAGGTTCATTCATTGCCAATCTTCAGGAGCAATAAATTTGTCTTAGCCGCCCCTTTTTGCCATTTGTCAGGTGGTCCGCGCCATTAAAAAACCCCGGACCTCACAGGACTAATCTTGGCCGTTCACGACCTCTCAAGATTAGATATGGGCCTTAGGTTCTTTTCAGCAAAACCTCAGTGTCTAGGACCTCCCCTTGAGTTGATCCTAGCCGTCTAGGGCCACCTTGGTTAAATCCTAGCCGCTAGGACCACTCTTGCGCAAAAAGACCTCCTCGAGGTCATTTTTGTAAAAACCACCTTCGGGACCTCCACCGAGGTCCTCTTTGCAAAAGACCTCCCCTTGGTCATTATGCAAAGACCACCTCAGGACCACCCTCGGGGTCGTCTTTGTAAAAGCCACCCGTGGCCTTTTACAAAGAAAACCCCCGCTCAGGACCTCTTAGGCTCAATCCTAGCCGTTCGCGACCTCCCCGGTTTAGATCTGAGCGTTAGATCTCGTTTGTAGAATCCTTAGCGCTCAGACCTCCTCGCGTCGTCCGAACCGCTCGGGACCTCCTTAGGCTGATCGAGCCGTCGGATCTTCTCCGTTAGATCACTACCGCTTAGGACCTCCCGAGTAGATCTTGGCCATCCAAGACCTCCTCGGTTAAATCTAACCGTCCGGGACCTCCTCGCTTGATCGCGTCAGTTAAAGACCTCCTCACGGAGATCTAGGCCGTTGAAGACCTCCTCAGTGAGATCTTAGCCGTCGGACCTCCCTCGTGGGTTTACCCTTAGGACCTCCCCTAGTGCTCGGGACGCGGATCTCGTCGGCGGTCCACGACCTCTGACAAGCGCGTGAGACCTCCTTGCGTCGCCCGTGCGCGCGCTGTGCGTGATCGTTGGATCCGATCTCGGCGGTCCAGACCTCCCGTCGCGGGAGGAGGTCTTGTGTCTTGCTGTGCTTGAAGCTCGTAAGCGTCGGTCTTGATCTAACGACCCACGACCTCTCCTTTTCATTCAATTCGTTTGGACCTCCAGAGAGCTCAATTGTTCTAAGTCTTTTTATGTTTCAAAGTTCAAAAGTGCTTAACTTTGTCATTTAACTCCTTTTGAATGATTCGATTCTTTGTAGCTTTGTTATAGTATAAAATTTAATCGAGAATGAATTTAGGCCTGTGTGTGTGTGTGAAAATGATTTAAATAACATGATCTTATTTAATGCAAATTGATGTCTAGAAATTCATGGAAAATTTGTAAACCCCATAACTCCCTCTCTGTAGTTGCAAAGTGAGCAAACTCAACTTTGTAAATTTGGCCTGTAGACATGCTTTAATTGATCTAGGCTTTGTCTTTATCCATGTTCTGAGAAATGATATATGCTAGTTGTAGAACTTAGAAAAATCATAACTAAATCATCTTAACTCCAAATGACCTAAAATTTTATATGGGTTACCACTATACCAGTAGGTAGCTACCATAAAATTTCAGCTCCAAAATCTTTCTAGAAAATATTTTTGCTACAGTGCTAATTATGGTAGAAAATGAGTTTTTAAGTAATATCTTTTGCACCACAAATCCAAATTAGGTTTTCCAGTTTCTATGTCTTGGTATATTTGTATTCTACCTTGTGTATAAATTTCGTTGTATTTGGTTAATTTTTGCTTGCTCTTTTGTTTAAGTGTTGCTAGTCTTATTGGTTGTTCTTGGTTCTTTTTGCCTTTTAGCTTAGGATTCGACATTTGCGGTAACCAGAAACGATCCTCATAACATATTGAGCAACGACAAGAAGGCAAGCAGTTTGATCATGTTAATCCCGTATTTTAAGTATTTATGTTGATTACAAATTCTCGTATGCATTGCTACTTTGTTTTAATAGTTGGCCTAGTAGATGCATTTCCTTAGCAAATGATTATCCTCTACTACCATGAGCCTAGGTTACTTGCGTGATTTAGAGTTCGTGGATGGGCTCTTGTCACTTAGTAGTTGCGAATTAATTGCTTAGCCATGCTTAGCCGGTAGAAATGGCGGTTGTCGACTTGTCGATAACCTTGATCACCTAAACTTATTATGTATTATGATTTCCATCTTGTGCCATGCCTACTTATGAAAACTAAAACTGAAAACCAAATGATTTAGACTTGGGCACAATGGTATGATGGTGTGATTTTGGGTGTGGTGGAATGGTGCTGAGTCAACAAGGACCGAACATCTTGTTACACTAAACCAAGCATTTTAGCGTGCTAACCACACTAGAGGTATGGGACCTCTCTTGACTTAGTACTTTGGCGTGTATTGGCTCGGGTCGCGGGAGGTCGCGGGAGGATGGTGTTGGGAGCATTGTAGTGTCAGAAAGACTTCACGTGATGGGATTTGTTGTCTTTCGACTTGCAATGTAGCGTATGGTGTTTCTACCCATCTGCGGCTCGTAGTTAATACACAATATTGGAAAGCGTCTCGTAGGACTTAGCGTGCCGACATACCTACGGAGTGTGTTTTGGCTTAAAGGCGATGCAGTGTGGGTACATTGGTACACCTGCGGGGTTAAAACTATTGAATAGCCTCGTCTAGGTTATGGACACGCTTGGCAAGGTCTTTCAAGAGTTAGACTACAACCTTTTAAATTAAAACTTGATGGGTGAGTGCGAATCGGGATTAGTGCTATGTTGTGGTGACTATTGGGTTAGTCACTTCGGTGGTTACTTGTATGTATCTTTACTTCTTGTTACTTTGATAACAAAATAAATTTGCGAACTTGCTTTTAAAAGGTACTACATTATTGCAAATAAAGTTGGCTTCATGCGAAATGAGACATATGACCTCCACCTAAATAAGCTTGCATGTAGTTTATGAATAGGTGCGCTATTCCACACGTCGATCTTGCGGGTACAAAGACAATCTTTGTACTCGGTTGCTATGTAATTGTTTTGTTGCGGAGGAAGAAGGTGAGCTGAAGGGCCTCACTTTTGTGGCTGTGTTGTGGTAGCTTGAGGCGACTAGCTTAGCGGCGGTCGGTTGCCTTGTGGGTTATGTTGGCTAACAGGTCGACTTTTGTTCTAGCCATCTTATGGCGCTTTGCTTCATTGTCATTCTTGTATATTGTTCTATTTGGCGGTCGGCTCTCTTTTGTAATAACTTTACTTTATGTCGTTGTTGAACTTAGTGATATGTGTTGTATGGAAATGATGTGTAATTTTGTGATGATGTGCATATGTTGCAGTGCAGGAAACATATGTCCATCGAGAGCTTAGAATGTTTAATTAGTAATGCTAGAACCATTTGGAGGTTAAGTGTTACTAGTTAAATATTCAGGTCCTCACAAAGTTGGTATCGAGCCATCTTGACCGTAAAAACCCTAGCTTGAGTCGCCTTTAGGATATTTTGAAAACTTACTTTCAAATAGTTTATGAAAACTTAAGTAAGTTCTCAGATTTTACTCCTTATCTATCTTAGCTTGCTCATCTCACCTTACTCCCACTTAAGTTTTGAAAAAGTTGTTCCTCTCTTCCTTTCAAAAATTAGCGCTATCGATTAAATTGGTTTGGGAGAACCATGAGAGCTTGGAAAAAGAAATGTGGACAGCTAGCTAGTGGTGAGTAATTAAGGTAGGAAATGAGAGGTAAATTCAACTAAAACTTGTGGGAATGAAAGGGTAAGAAGTGGTATGAGTTTAGCTAATGCCTATACTCTATTAGGTGGTTGTCACAGTGGTTTTTGGACTGTTTTGAGCTAGAGTTTAGTTCTGAAAATTTTGGGCTTTCTCACACGATTACTCGTTCTTCCATACGGGTTAGTCGTTTGAAAGTCGATTTGGTGATTTTGGTCTGTGCTCTTGGTGGTTATTCTGAGCCCTTTTTCTTGAGTTTGGATTTCTTTGCCTTCTTTTTATCTCGGGCTTGTAGCTAACTTATCTTAGTGAATCGGGATGGTGGTGGGACACGTGGCGGCGGAATCAGCCGGTAGTCCCAGATGAGGAGCTTCCCTCCTCAGACCATGGCGGAAGTCCTCATCTGCAAATCGAGCATGTCGTTCGGAGGACCGCGAGGTGTTGGAGGTTATCGCGAGAACACCTCCACTCCCTCGGTGCCTCTGGATGCGGAGGTGGGCACGGGCAGCGTGGGGTTTGCGGAGTTCCTCGTCTGCGACCTCCTACCTTCTCCGGTCAGGATCCCTTGGGCCTGAGCGGCTGGCTGCGTCGATTGGCGAGCTCAACGTTGCTCGATGCCGGGAAGCGGGAGGCGGGCGCACCGCATCCCATCGGTGGAGGGTGCGGCACTCTCATGGTGGGAGAATTTCCTCGCCATGCGGCCCGCGAGACACTTGGTCGTGGGAGGAGTTCGATCAGCTTTCGCGGGGCCCATGTCGCCCGGCTGATGAAGTGAAGAAGAAGGAGTTCCTTGCGCTCAAGCGAGCGCGGTCGGTGGCGAGTACCTCCACGAGTTCAACCATTTGGCGAGTGCGCTCTGTTGAGGTGGCCGCGGTGAGGCCAAGCGGGAAAAGTTCATGGAGGGTTTGTGCGAGGAGCTTGGGACAAGCTCTCTGTGTGGACTTCCCGACTTCGGACCTTGGTGGACAAGGCCATCATCGCCGAGCACAAGGCGAGGCGCGGCGAGTCATAGCGCAAGTGGGAGGCCCGGTGATGCGCGGTGGCCTCGTTAGTCCCGAGTTGGGCTGCACGGTGGCCCGTTCGCTTGCTTCACCACCGCCCGAGGCCTTGGCACCGACTCCACGTCCTCGCGGGTTGTGGCTCGATCCGCGTCGCTGCGACCAGGCGGCGGTGTTCCCGCAACCCGCGGCCGGCGTCACACCGCTTCTCTTGCCACAACAAGGGCCACTCGCGGTAGTTGTCCTAAGAAGGCTGAGCGGCCCCTCGTCCTAATGGAGGCGCGGGCAAGGGAGTGGTCACCCACGACCCGAAGACCCGGGCTTGGGGCGGCCGAGTCAACCATATCTCGGTGAGGAGGCACGAGGCGCGCGGCGTGGTGTTAGATGCGCTCCTTGTTAATCGCGTCTGCTACGGTTTTATTTGACTCAGGGCCTCGCATTCTTTTATTTGAGGTCTTTTCTTTGTTGATTGTGGGCTTCTTGTGTTCCTCGGAGATTCCACTTGCTGATTCGCTCTCGGGTTCGGAAATGAGAAGCGAACCAAGTATCTTGGGATGTTCCTATCCACATCGAAGGAGTGGGGTTCTTGGCGAATCTTATCCTACTCGACTCGGCGCTTGGATGTGATTCTTGGCATGGATTAGTTGTCCCAACACTTGGGGCAAATCGATTGTGCCGGGAAGATTGTCTACCTCACGATCCTTGGTGAAGCAGGTTGGGTTTCGCGCGATTGCGAGCCCCATCTTTATGTCCTTGAAGCAAAGCGGCATTGGAGATTCACGGCGTCCCCACGGTGTGTGACTTCGCGGATGTCTTTCGGAAGACTTATGCAGCATGCCACTGTTCGAGATCTGGAGTTTGTAATCGAGTTCTTTGCCGTCACGCCCTATTTCTAAGAGCGTGTCGCATGCCTCCTAATGAGTTGGAGGAGCTGAAAAAGCAAGCGGGTGGTTGCAAGAGAAGGGTTTTATCCGTCTAGCTCATCTCCTTGGGGTTGTCGATTATCTTTGTGAAGAAGAAGGACAAGACCTTGCGCATGTGTTGATTACCGTCAAGCTTAATGAGGTGTGGTAAGAACAAGTATCCTTTGCCCGTATTGATGATCTTTTCGATCAGTTGGCGAACACGAGTCTTCTCAAGATTGACTTGAGATTGGGCTATCATCAAGTCGGGATCGGGACCGAGGATATTCCTAAGGCGGCTTTTGCTACTCGTTATGGCCTTTACGAGTACACCGTCATGTCTTTTAGTTTGACTAATGCTCCGCTTTATTCATGAATCTTATGAACTCGGTATTCATGGAGTATTTGGATAGATTCGTGATGGTATTCATCGATGATATCCTTATCTACTCCAAGAGTGAAGAAGAGCATCTTGAGCATCTTAAGCTTGTATTGGGCAAGCTGCGTGAGCACCAGTTGTATGCCAAATTCAGCAAGTCACGAGTTACGGTTGAAGGAGTGGCATTCTTAGGCCATGTTCTTTCAGCGGGAGGTGTGGTGTGGATCCTAGCAAGGTCGGTGATGTGCTATCTTGGGAGTCGGCCGTCGATCCAAACGTCTGGAGTTTTCTTGGTTTGGTGGCTACTACCGCCGTTTTATCGAAATTTCTCCAAGATTGCGAAGCCTATGGTGAGTTGCTCAAGAAAGACAAGAAGTTTGAGTGGTCATTGCTTGTGATGTGAGTTTTGGGAACTCAAGCGGTGACCTCGACCAGTGCTTGTTCTCCACGATATTCACAAGAGTTTTGATATCTATTGTGATGCTTCTCGTCGAGTGCAGGTTGTGTTCTTATGCGGGAAGGCAAGGTTGTGGCCTATGCATCGCGGCGGTTGAGGCCTCATGAACTCAACTATCCTACTCATGACTTGGAGTTAGGCTGCTGTGGTCCATGCACTCAAGATTTGGCGGCATTATCGATTGGTAACCGTTGTGAGGTGTATTCGACCACAAGAGCTTGAAGTACTTGTTCACCCGACGGTCTGAACCTCGGGCAAAGAAGATGGTTGGAATTGATCAAGGACTATGACATGGGCATTCGGTACCATCGGGCAAGGCCAATGTTGTTGCGGATGCACTCGATCGGAAGGTGTATTGCAACATGTTGATGCTCCAAGCGACGACCTACCCTCATTCAAATTCGAGCGCCTCAATTTGGGTTTGATCGAGCACGGTTCTCTTGCTACATTGGTTGTGCAACCAACCTTGGTGGACCAAATCAAGGCGGCACGATGAAGCGAATGCTTGGTGTGAGCGGATCAAGCGAGAACATCAAGGATGGGATGGCCAAGTGCTTTTGGAGGATGAGCATGGCGTTGTGTGGTTTTAGGCGGCGCCTTGTGGTTCCTAAGGTCATGGAATTGCGAATTTGATTCTCATGAAGCCCGCGATTCTCCTTTGTCTATCCATCCGGGGCTACCAAGATGTATCGGGACCTTAAATCGAGAAGATGCAGTGGACCGAATGAAGCGCGAATTGCCAAGTTCGTTGCTAGAGTGCGGCGTGTCTTTGTCGTGTGAAGGCGAACATCAGCGTCGGCGAGTCTTCTTGACCTTTGCGGTGCAGTGGAAGTGGGATTCGTTGGCATGGACTTCATCACGGATTGCCCGCTCGTCCAAGGGAATGATGCTATTTGGTCGTGATCGACGGGTTGACTAAAGTGACACATTTCCTTCTGTAAAGACTTCGGCCCGTGTGGGGCCTTTGGCGAACTTTATGTCTCGAGGATTGTGAGTCTTCACGGTGTACCAAAGGCGATTATTTACGATCGTGGTGCGCTTTTCACCTCGCGGTTTTGGCATAGTCTGCGGGAGGCTATGGGGACCCTTCATTTGTCTGACCTTTCATCCTCGGTGATGGCGGACGGGCGAGTCAACCAAGTGTTGGAAGATATGCTCCGTGCTTGTGTTCTTTCCTATGGGAAGAAGTGGGAGAAATGCCTACCATTTCTTGAGTTCTCCTACAACAACGACTTTGGGCCGTCTTGGCATGGCACCATTTGAGGCTTTGTATGGGAAAGGTGCGAGAACCCGTTGAACTGGTCGAGAGGCGGTGGCGGCGATTTCGGCGGTTCGATCAATGGGCGAAAGTCAAGTTCGATTGATCCGCGAGCATCTGCGCGCGGCCGATCCGGACAAAAGAGCTATGCGGATCGTCGTCGCCGTGAGTTGAGCTTGAGCCCAATGACTTTGTGTATCTCAAAGTCTCACCCTTGAAGGAGCCATCGGCGTTTTGGCATCAAGGGCAAGTTGGCTCCTCGATATGTTGGGCCTTATCGCATCATCGAGAGAGTTGGGCGATTGCATCTGATTGGAGCTACAGGTGCGCGAGTGTGCATGATGTGTTCCATGTTTCACACACGAAGAAGTGCCTCGTGTCCCCGTGAGGAAGCTCAGTTGGAGGTTCTCGATGTGCGGAGAATTTGACCTATCGCGAGCATCCTGTTCGCATTCTTGAGAATCGAGCGGAGAACAAGGAACCGTGTCATCAAGTTCCTTAAGGTTGGTGGTCAAACCATTCGAAGATGAGGCAACTTGGGAGCGAGAAGATCGCCTTCGTGCGATTTTCCTTCTTTCTTCTCCAAGTAAGCGGAATCTCGGGTCGAGATTCTTGTAAGAGGAGAATTGTAACATCCCAATTTTAGGCTTGTGTTTCAAATGTAAGAAAATGAGGAAATTCAAACTTTTTCTTACATCTTGTATTTCTGTGTGCTTTGGACAATTGTTGTAAAGAGATTATGGGAATACAAAGATCACAAGTCATTTAAACCCATCTTATTCTTCTTAGTCGTCCTTGTTCCATCTTGTGATAATCTCACGGAAATATTTTCCTAAGTTCTTGGGATGGTATGTGGACTCCTCTGGAAGGTTCCACAATTTTTAGAAATTGTTTGGATGCTGTTGGAGGAAAGTCAACCCAATTCAAAAATCTAGTCGAACCTTGGACCAGCGCCTTGTTAAATTTTTGGAGGAAAAAGCATGGCACAAAAACCTCTGAAAATTTTATACAAGGTCATCAACTCATCTAGCAAGCTCCTGTAAAAATTCCATAATTTTTGGAGTGAGTTTGCTATCTCAAACAAATCCTCAAACTCCAAATCTATTGAACCTCAATTTGAGTGCGAGTCAAACTCGGGCTCAGTGGACCAGTCGACCAGGACAATCGACTCGGTCGAGCCATGTGCTGTGGCGCCGCGCGAGGCTCGATCTCGTGCGCGCTTCGTTCTGGTCGTTGGATCTATATCCGGCCGCTCACGACCTCCCGATCGAGGACCTCTTGGCGCCCTCGGCGCCTTAGGTGGTCAAGCCGCTGGATCTCCATCCGGCGGTCCACGACCTCCCGGACCTCCTTGCCGCGCTCACGACCTCCCCACGGCTCCTAAGACCTCCCGGGACCTCTCCTTGACTCTGTTTCTCTTCCTCACGACCTCACGGAGGCAGTGGTCATCATAGCTTTCCCGCACCCATGCGTGTGTCGAGAACAGAGCGATTGGGAGCGATGGCTTGTCACTTTAGTCCTTCCCAGCGTCTCTTTACGCCATGCATTAAATGTGTCGAGCCTAGCCTAAAGTCTTCCCTACCTACTGCTCTTGTCAAATCTAGCAAGTCATGGCGGGGGCATGGACTTTGCTCACGATGGGCTTTGCCTAGCCTTGTCCAAGCGCTGGCTATGTATAGCAGTGGTTCCTTCCTCTGTTCTTTCCCCATCACTTGGTCTTTGTTTAGACTCTCTCGGTCGTGAGGTGAGCCCAAACTCAAGCACCAAGAACACCACCACCTCCACCTCCATTGTCACTTTGGAGCTCTCCTTGAAGACCTCAGGGCTCGGTGGTTCCTCATTACTTTTTTTGGCTGTTACTTTGCTCTCTTGGTGGCTCAAGTCCCCTAACTTGGGTTGTTTAACCTCTGAGAGGTGGGCGATTGGGGACTTGCTTTGGAGTTGTGTTTGAGTCGTCTTCCCAACTCAAGCAAGCACCACAGTCATCGAGCACCCCTTCGCGTCGACCTCTCCTCAGAGTTCCTCTGGACCTCACCTTGGCCTGGTGAGTCCTCGTTAGTCCTTCGTAGCTCGGGGTTTAGCTAGATTAAAGCGTAGCAAGCCTTTTTAGTGTTGGCGGTGTTGTCGAAAACCTATTTACTACCCTCTGCGGCTCGTGGCGTTACAGTCGTCGCGCGTAGTCGAGCACATCCTTTGGGTTCTGGCGTTATTTGGAATCAACCATGCCCTTAGTTTCTGCGGCAAGGTCCCCATCGCGGACAAACGTTGAGCCCTTCGGGATTTCTTGGGTTCAAAACCTCCGTTTCGTCACTTTCTTAGGACATCATCAATGCCCATTTATTGCTAATCATTGGGTGCATTAATCACATCTTAAGGCGTGCCATTGTGTCAACACTTTATGGGCCATGGGCTTAGAAGTTAAATCGGAAGTCTTTTGGTGCCCTTTTAGGTTCATTCATTGCCAATCTTGAGGAGCAATAAATTTGTCTTAACGCCCCTTTTTTGTCATTGTCAGGTGGTCGCGCCATTAAAGAAAACCCGGACCTCCACAGGACTAATCTTGGCGTTCACGACCTCTCCAAGATTAGATATGGGCCTTAGGTTCTTTTCATAAAACCTCGGTGTCTAGGACCTCCCCTTGAGTTGATCCTAGCCGTCTAGGGCCACCTTGGTTAAATCCTGGCGCTAGGACCACTCTTGCGCAAAAGACCTCCTCGAGGTCATTTTTGTAAAAACCACCTTCGGGACCTCCACAGGGTCCTCTTTGCAAAAGACCTCCTTGGTCATTATCAAAGACCACCTCGAGACCACCCTCGGGTCGTCTTTGTAAAAACCACCAGTGGCCTTTTACAAAAAAACCCCGCTCGGGACCTCTTAGGCTCAATCCTGGCCGTTCGCGACCTCCCGGTTTAGATCGGCGTTAGATCTCGTTTGTAGAATCCTTAGCGCTCGGACCTCCCTCGCGTCGTCTGAACCGCTCGGGACCTCCTAGGCTTTGATGCGGCCGTCGGATCTTCTCCGTTAGATCACTACCGCTTAGGACCTCCCGAGTAGATCTTGGCCATCCAAGACCTCCTCGGTTAAATCTAACCGTCCGGGACCTCCCTCGCTTGATCGCGTCAGTTAAAGACCTCCCTGCGGAGATCTGGACCGTTGAAGACCTCCTCCGTGAGATCTTAGCCGTCGGACCTCCCTCGTAGGTTTACCCTTAGGACCTCCCCTAGTGCTCGGGACCGCGGATCTCGTCGGCGGTCACGACCTCTGATAAGCGCGTAGACCTCCTTGCGTCGCGTACGCGCCGCTGGTCGTGATCGTTGGATCCGATCTCGGCGGTCGAGACCTCCCGGTCGGGAGGAGGTCTTGTGTCTATTTGTGCTTGAGCTCGTAAGCCGTCGGTCTTGATCTAACGGCCCACGACCTCTCCTTTTCATTCAATTCGTTTGGACCTCAGAGAGCTCAATTGTTCTAAGTCTTTTTATGTTTCAAAGTTCAAAGTGCTTAACTTTGTCATTTAACTCCTTTTTGAATGATTCGATTCTTTGTAGCTTTGTTATAGTATAAAATTTAATCGAGAATGAATTTAGGCCTGTGTTGTAGCAGAAAATGATTTAAATAACATGATCTTATTTAATGCAAATTGATGTCTAGAAATTCATGGAAAATTTGTAAACCCCATAACTCCCTCTCTGTAGTTGCAAAGTGAGCAAACTCAACACAGTAAATTTGGCTGTAGACATGCTTTAATTGATCTAGGCTTTGTCTTTATCCATGTTCTGAGAAATGATATATGCTAGTTGTAGAACTTAGAAAAATCATAACTAAATCATCTTAACTCCAAATGACCTAAAATTTTATATGGGTTACCACTATACCAGTAGGTAGCTACCATAAAATTTCAGCTCCAAAATCTTTCTAGAAAATATTTTTGCTACTGATTGCTAATTATGGTAGAAAATGAGTTTTAAGTAATATCTTTTGCCACAAATCCAAATTAGGTTTTCAGTTTCTATGTCTTGGTATATTTGTATTCTACCTTGTGTATAAATTTCGTTGTATTTGGTTAATTTTTGCTTGCTCTTTTGTTTAAGTGTTGCTAGTCTTATTGGTTGTTCTTGGTTCTTTTTGCCTTTTAGCTTAGGATTAGACATTTGCGGTAACCAGAAACGATCCTCCATAACATATTGAGCAACGACAAGAAGGCAAGCGATTTGATCATGTTAATCCCATATTTTAAGTATTTATGTTGATTACAAATTCTCGTATGCATTGCTACTTTGTTTTAATAGTTGGCCTAGTAGATGCATTTCCTTAGCAAATGATTATCCTCTACTACCATGAGCCTAGGTTACTTGCTGTGATTTAGAGTTCGTGGATGGGCTCTTGTCACTTAGTAGTTGCGAATTAATTGCTTAGCCATGCTTAGCCGGTAGAAATGGGCGGTTGTCGACTTGTCGATAACCTTGATCACCTAAACTTATTATGTATTATGATTTCCATCTTGTGCCATGCCTACTTATGAAAACTAAAACTGAAAACCAAATGATTTAGACTTGGGCACAATGGTATGATGGTGTGATTTTAGGGTGTGGTGGAATGGTGCACGAGTCAACAAGGACCGAACATCTTGTTACACTAAACCAAGCATTTTAGCGTGTAACTACACTAGAGGTATGGGACCTCTCTTGACTTAGTACTTTGGCGTGTATTGGCTCAGGGTCGCGGGGAGGTCGCGGGAGGGATGGTGTTGGGAGCATTGTAGTGTCAGAAAGACTTCACCGTGATGGGATTTGTTGTCTTTCGGCTTGCAATGTAGCGTATGGTGTTTCTACCCATCGGCGGCTCGTAGTTAATACACAATATTGGAAGCGTCTCGTAGGACTTAGCCGTGCTTGAGCATACCTACGGAGTGTGTTTTGGCTTAAAGGCGATGCGAGTGTGGGTACATTGGTACACCTGCGAGTTAAAACTATTCGAATAGCCTCGTCTAGGTTATGGACACGCTTGGCAAGGTCTTTCAAGAGTTAGACTACAACCTTTTAAATTAAAACTTGATGGGTGAGTGCGAATCGGGATTAGTGCTATGTTGTAGTGACTATTGGGTTAGTCACTTCCGGTGGTTACTTGTATGTATCTTTACTTCTTTACATTACTTTGATAACAAAATAAATTTGCGAACTTGCTTTTAAAAGGTACTACATTATTGCAAATAAAGTTGGCTTCATGCGAAATGAGACATATGACCTCCACCTAAATAAGCTTGCATGTAGTTTATGAATAGGTGCTATTCCACACGTCGATCTTACGGTACAAAGACAATCTTTGTACTCGATTGCTATCTTAATTGTTTTGTTGCAGAGGAAGAAGGTGAGCACGAAGGGCCTCACTTTTGTGAGCTGTGTTGTGGTAGCTTGCGGGCGACTAGCTTAGCGGCCGGTCGGTTGCCTTGTGGGTTATGTTGGCTAGCAAGTCGACTTTTGTTCTAGCCATCTTATGGCGCTTTTGCTTCATTGTCATTCTTGTATATTGTTCTATTTGGCGGTCGGCTCTCTTTTGTAATAACTTTACTTTATGTCGTTGTTGAACTTAGTGATATGTGTTGTATGGAAATGATGTGTAATTTTGTGATGATGTGCATATGTTGCAATTAGGGAAACATATGTCCATCGAGGCTTAGAATGTTTAATTAGTAATGCTAGAACCATTTGGAGGTTAAGTGTTACTAGTTAAATATTCAGTCTCACATAGACCAACATGTCGACCTTTTTAGGTGATCTGAGACAAAACCACGGCCGTCGTTATCTATATATGTAAGAAGCTGGATTGTGAAACATTCACGTGAAACATACCTTTAAAACTACTTTCCCCAACTCTGCTGAGCGTACTTCTGATGCTACCTAAGGCATCCAATGAGATATGGACAAGTTGGAATCCAAAATCACAATGTCACTTATTTTACGGCACGATGGACCTTATCGGTTATCGGCAATCGTCGAACAACTAAATTAGACTCACATCGATATGCAAGCTCATCATTACATATCTCACAAAGGTAACTTTTTGGCGACAAAGTTACCAATTTGATCAATTATTTACATTGATGCATCCTCAAATCATGCAAGAAATAGAGTATGAAATTATATCGTGATCAATGGGGTTAGGCAAGCACTGGTTGTCATCTGAAGGGTCAATCTCGGCGACTTAACTCGGCGGCTTGTTGGCGAAGCTTCACCACGATTAGGGCTTCTTGTCGATCTTGATTCGATGCTCTCCTCCTTTAGGTGCTTAAACCACTCTTGATCATTTTAAAATTATCGTTCTTCCACTTCAGCGCCATAGAAATTTGGCCCCATTTGTTTATGTACTTTGCGTCTTGATCGGTGATGAGCGGAGCTTCGATCGATTCTCGGCCGTGGTTAATAGCGTCACGAGGATGAACCTCGTGGCCTCACGAGAGGTCACAATGAGGGTCGCCGGTGCCTTCTTGAGTCCTGCCGTGGTTGTCGTCGGCGTTCGAACGCGGTGGCGACATCCGGCGTGTAGAACTTGCTGAGCTCGTGATCATAAGCTGCTGCCGTAGCTTAGCCGTAGTTTGAAAAGGTTTTCTACGATTTCCTGCCAGCTTAGGCTATGGGCCTCGGCCCGAAGGCCCATCTTGTGGCGGCCAAATGGGGCACTGCCCCTAAACCCCTAACTACCCACCTCTCCCCTCTATCGCCTTCCTCCCTACCCTTTTCTGGCGCCACCTCCCTCTCCCTCCCATCTTCTCCACCTCCACCTCGCCTTTCCACTCACCAATTTGCTCCAAGACTTTTGTTCCATTGATCTCCATTTCTTTGTATTTCTTAGCTATATATAATCATGGGCAACCATGGCTCAATGGTGAGAAATGAGCTAACAGTCGGCAAGGTAGATAGAAATGTTTAAACTAGAAATGTCCGTTTCTTTGTACTTCTTAGATATCTATAATGCAAACATCTGCAATCTAATTGCCAAATATATGCATATTATTCCCCACGAAACTACTTAATAAGTATGTAACAATATTCACGTGTACATGATGATCATGCATGAGGAAGAATGTTCTTTTCGATAACATAAGCTGCATGAAGATTAGTTTGAAGTTTTCACTCAAATGGTAGCGGTGAACACATTTAGTAATCTCACATCGAGTAATTCAATAATATAACTAGAAAGATTCTCCTTTTTTTCTTATCAATTATGCTTGCAACAAAAGTGCAATACTCGAATATTTCTAAGGAAGAAAGGAGGCAAGAGAAAAAATAAAGTTTTGAAAGGTATTTCTGCGATTTTAGGTCAACTTGGGCGTGGGAAGGATCTTCTGCGGGTCTCTGGTGGTACCACCGGTGTCTTCAAGGAGGAGAATTCGAGATTTGAGGCTTCATCCTTTCCTTCTTACATATGCGATTGAAAGCAAGTACAATTGAATTGTCTTGATTGTTGTTTGTTTCACTGATAGGTGAGTATGCAATGGGTGATCTTTGGTATTTCTGTTTCCCTTGAAATTGATATACCATGATTCTTTGATGATATTTATGTCCAACAAAATAAATAACTAGATTATTACATCGACACGATGCAGTTTCATTGAGAGGAAGAGTTACTGCAATACAGGTTTGCCATGGCATGGTCAGTAATGTTCTCAATTTCAATTTTAAACACCAAAAGGTAAATATTCGGAGGTAGACCAACATATGACCTTTTAGGCTGATCTATGAGACAAAACCACGACTCGTTATCTACATATGTAAAAGCTGGATTGTGAAACATTCACGCGAAACATACCTTTAAAACTACTTTCCCCAACTCACGAATGTACTTCCTAATGCTACCTAAGGCATCCAATGAGATATGGACAAGTTGGAATCCAAAATCACAATGTCACTTATTTTACGGCACCGATGGACCTTATCGATTATCGGCAATCATCGAGCGACTTAATTAGACTCACGGCGATATGCAAGCTCATCATTACAAACTTGCGAGCACATATATCACAAGGTACCATTTTTGGCGACAAAGTTACCAATTTGATCAATTATTTACATTCAATGCATCCTCAAATCATGCAAGAAATAGAGTATAAAATTATATCGTGATCAATGGGGTTAGGCAAGCACTAGGTATGTCATCTGACAGAGGTCGGTCTCCGCGACTTAACTCGGCTTGTTGAGCGGATCTTCACCACGATTAGGGCTTCCTTTCGATCTGATTCGATGCTCTCCTCCTTTAGGTGCTTAAACCACTCTTCGTCATTGTTAAAATTGTCGTTCTTCCATTCGTAGCGCCATAGAAATTTGGCCCCATTTGTTTATGTACTTTGCGTCTTTGATCGGTGATGGAGGCGGAGCTTCGATCTGATTCTCGGCCGTGGTTAATAACGTCACGAGGATGAACCTCGTGGCCTCCACGAAGGTCACAGCGAGTCGCCGATGCCTTCTTCAGTCACTGCCGTGGTTGTTGTCGGCGTTCGAACGCGGTGGCGACATCCGGCGTGTAGAACTTCTGAGCTCGTGACCATAGCTGCTGCCAGTAGCATAGCGCGTAGTTTTGAAAGGTTTTCTACGATTTCCTGCCAACCTAGGCTATGGGCCTCGGCCGGGGCCCATCTTGTGGTCGGCCAAAGGGGCACTGCCCCAAAACCCTAGCTGCCACACCTCTCCTCTATGCGGCTTCCTCCTACCCTTTTCTTTGGCCACCACCTCCCCTCTCCCTCCCATCTTCTCACACCTCCCACCTCGCCTTTCCACTACACAATTTGCTCCGGGACTTGTGTTCGGTGATCTCCTTTTCTTTGTATTTCTTAGCTACATATAATCAAGGGCAACCATGGCTCAATGGTGAGAAATGAGCTAACAGATCGGCAAGGTAGATAGAAATGTTAAAACTAGAAATGTCCGTTTAGTTGTACTTCTTAGCTATCTATAATGCAAACATCTGAAATCTAATTACCAAATATATGCATATTATTCCCCACAGAATCTCTCTAATAAGTATGTAACAATATTCCGTGTACATGATGATAATGCATGAGGAAGAATGTTCATTTCGATAACATAACTACGCCTACGAGAGGATAAGTTTGAAGTTTTCAACTGGAATGGTAGCGGTGAACACATTTAGTAATCTCACATCGACTAATTCAATAATATAACTAGAAAGATTCTCCTTTTTCTTATCAATTATGCTTGCAACAAAGTGCAATACTCAGAATATTTGAAGGAAGAAAGAAGGCAAAGAGAAAAAATAAAGTTTTAAAAGGTATTTCTGCGATTTTGATCAACACAGGTAGTGGGCCTCGGCCCGAAGGCCCCTGTGCCCGACCAAAAGGGGCACTGCCCGCTAAACCCTAGGCGCCACCGACACGTCTCCCCTCTATCGCCTCCCTCCACCCTTTTCTTTGGCGCCACCTCCCCTCTCCCTCCCATCTTCTCCACCTCCTCACCTCCATTGATCTTTGCCAGGCGGCACCTTCAACCCGTAGAAGTTGGCCAAGGAAGGAAAAGGAGGATCTTGTTCATTAGGGCTGTCGGCCAGGAAGAGGAAGAAAGGACTTGCAGGAAGGGGATCTTCTGCAGGTCTCTGGTGGTACCACCGGTGTCTTCAAGGAGGAGGAGAATTCGAGATTTGAGGCTTCATCCTTTCCTTCTTACATAGCGATTCGAAGGCAAATCTGATTGAATTGTCTTGATTGTTGTTTGTTTCACTGATGGGTGAGTATGCAATGGGTGATCTTTGGTATTTCTTTGTTTCCCTTCATAATTGATATACCATGATTCTTTGATGATGTTTCGTCCAACATAATAAATAACTAGATAATTACATGTGACCGAGGCGGTTTCATCGGGAGGAAGAGTTCTTTGCAATACGGTTTGCCATGGCATGAGTCGGTAATGTTCTCGTTTCAATTTTTAAACACCAAAAATGGTAAATATTGGAGGTAGACCAACATGTCGACCTTTTAGGCTGATCTGAGACAAAACCACGACTCTCGTTATCTATATATGTAGAAGCTGGATTGTGAAACATTCCACTTGCGAAACATACCTTTAAAACTACTTTCCCAACTCTGAATGTACTTCTGATGCTACCTAAGGCATCCAATGAGATATGGACAAGTTGGAATCCAAAATCACAATGTCACTTATTTTCGCACACGATGGACCTTATCGATTATCGGCAATCACGAGCAACAATTAGACTCACGATATACAAGCTCATCATTACAAACTTGCGGGCACATATATCACAAAGGTACCATTTTTAGGCGACAAAGTTACCAATTTGATCAATTATTTACATTCAATGCATCCTCAAATCATGCAAGAAATAGAGTATAAAATTATATCGTGATCAATGGGGTTAGGCAAGCACTAATGTATCATCTGAAGAGTCGGTCTCCATGACTTAACTTCGGCTTTGTTGACGAATGCTTCACCACGATTAGGGCTTCCTTTCGGTCTTGATTCGGTGCTCTCCTCCTTTAGGTGCTTAAACCACTCTTCGTCATTGTTAAAATTGTCGTTCTTCCATTTCGCGGCGCCATAGAAATTGGCCCCATTTGTTTATGTACTTTGCGTCTTGATCGGTGATGGAGGCGGAGCTTCGATCGATTCTCGGCCGTGGTTAATAACGTCCGCGAGGATGAACCTCGTGGCCTCCGAGAAGGTCTGCGAGTCGCGATGCCTTCTTGAGTCCTTGCTGGTGGTTGTTGTCGACGTTCGAACGCGGTGGCGACATCCGGCGTGTAGAACTTCTTTGAGCTCGTGACCATAGCTGCTGCCGTAGCATAGCCGTAGTTTTGAAAGGTTTTCTCTCGATTTCCTGCCAACCTAGGCTATGGGCCTCGGCCGAGAGGAGCCCATCTTGTGGTCGGCCAAAGGGGCACCCCCAAAACCTAGCGCCACACCCCTCTCCTCTATCGGCTTCCTCCCTACCCTTTTCGGCCACCACCTCCCTCTCCCTCCCATCTTCTCCACCCTCCCACCTCGCCTTTCCACTACACAATTTGCTCGGGACTTGTGTTCCGGTGATCTCCTTTTCTTTGTATTTCTTAGCTACATATAATCAAGGGCAACCATGGCTCAATGGTGAGAAATGAGCTAACGATCGACAAGGTAGATAGAAATGTTAAAACTAGAAATGTCCGTTTAGTTGTACTTCTTAGCTATCTATAATGCAAACATCAAATCTAATTACCAAATATATGCATATTATTCCCCACGAATCTCTCTAATAAGTATGTAACAATATTCACGTGTACATGATGATAATGCATGAGGAAGAATGTTCATTTCGATAACATAACTACATACAGGAGGATAAGTTTGAAGTTTTCATTTGGAATGGTAGCGGTGAACACATTTAGTAATCTCACATCGACTAATTCAATAATATAACTAGAAAGATTCTCCTTTTTCTTATCAATTATGCTTGCAACAAAGTGCAATACTCGAATATTTGAAGGAAGAAAGAAGGCAAAGAGAAAAAAATAAAGTTTTAAAAGGTATTTCTGCGATTTTGATCAACACAGGCCGTGGGCCTCGGCCGAGAAGGCCCTGTGGCCGACCAAAGGGGGCACTGCCCGCTAAACCCTAGGCGCTTGACACCGTCTCCTCTATGCGCCTCCCTCCACCCTTTCTTGGCGCCACCTCCCTCTCCCTCCCATCTTCTCCACACCTCCCTCACCTCCATTGATCTTTGGCCAAGGCGGCACCTTCAACCGTAGAAGTTGGCCAAGGAAGGAAAAGGAGGATCTTGTTCATTGGGGTCATCGGCCAAGGAAGAGGAAGAAAGGACTTGCAGGAAGGGGATCTTCTGCAGGTCTCTGTAGGTACCAGGTGTCTTCAAGAGGAGAAATTCGAGATTTGAGGCTTCATCCTTTCCTTCTTCATAGCATGATTGAAAACAAATCTGATTGAATTGTCTTGATTGTTGTTTGTTTCACGATGGGTGAGTATGCAATGGGTGATCTTTGGTATTTCTTTTTTCCTTCATAATTGATATACCATGATTCTTTGATGATGTTTCGTCCAACATAATAAATAACTAGATAATTACATGTGACACGAGCGGTTTCATCGGGAGGAAGAGTTCTTGCAATACGGTTTGCCATGGCATGAGATCGGTAATGTTCTCAGTTTCAATTTTTAAACACCAAAAATGGTAAATATTGGAGGTAGACCAACATGTCGACCTTTTAGGTGATCTGAGACAAAACCACGACTCTAGTTATCTATATATGTAAGAACTGGATTGTGAAACATTCACGCGAAACATACCTTTAAAACTACTTTCCCAACTCTGAATGTACTTCTGATGCTACCTAAGGCATCCAATGAGATATGGACAAGTTGGAATCCAAAATCACAATGTCACTTATTTTCGGCACCACGATGGACCTTATCGATTATCGGCAATCACGAGCAACGCTTAATTAGACTCACGATATGCAAGCTCATCATTACAAACTTGCGAGCACATATATCACAAAGGTACCATTTTTAGGCGACAAAGTTACCAATTTGATCAATTATTTACATTCAATGCATCCTCAAATCATGCAAGAAATAGAGTATAAAATTATATACTGTGATCAATGGGTTAGGCAAGCACTAGTTGTCATCTGAAGAATTCGGTCTCCCAGCGACTTAACTTCGGCTTGTTGAGCGAAGCTTCACCACTGATTAGGGCTTCTTGTCGATCTTGATTCGATTCTCTCCTCCTTTAGGTGCTTAAACCACTCTTCATTATTTTTAAAATTGTCGTTCTTCCATTCAGTATGCAATAGAAATTTGGCCCCATTTGTTTATGTACTTTGCGTCTTTGTCCGGTGATGGAGCGGAGCTTCGATCGATTCTCCCAACCGTGGTTAATAACGTCACGAGGATGAACCTGGTGGCCTCCGAGAAGGTCTGCGGTGCGGTGCCTTCTTCAGTCACTGCGGTGGTTGTCGTCGGCGTTCGGAGCGCGGTGGCGGCATCGGCGTGTAGAACTGCGAGCTCGTGACCATAGCTGCGCCGTAACTTAGCCGTAGTTTTAAAAGGTGTTTCTCGATTTCCTGCCAACCTAGGCTATGGGCCTCGGCCGGAGGGCCCATCTTGTGGTCGGCCAAAGGGGCACGACCCCAAAACCCTAAGCGCCCACACCCTCTCCTCTATGCGGCTTCCTCCCTACCCTTTCTTTGGCCACCACCTCCCTCTCCCTCCCATCTTCTCACACCTCCCACACTCGCCTTTCCACTACACAATTTGCTCGGGACTTGTGTTCAGGTGATCTCCTTTTCTTTGTATTTCTTAGCTACATATAATCAAGGGCAACCATGGCTCAATGGTGAGAAATGAGCTAACGATCGGCAAGGTAGATAGAAATGTTAAAACTAGAAATGTCCGTTTCGTTGTACTTCTTAGCTATCTATAATGCAAACATCTGAAATCTAATTACCAAATATATGCATATTATTCCCCAGAATCTCTCTAATAAGTATGTAACAATATTCACATGTACATGATGATAATGCATGAGGAAGAATGTTCATTTCGATAACATAACTACCATACGGAGGATAAGTTTGAAGTTTTCAACTGGAATGGTAGCGGTGAACACATTTAGTAATCTCACATCGACTAATTCAATAATATAACTAGAAAGATTCTCCTTTTTTCTTATCAATTATGCTTGCAACAAAGTGCAATACTCAGAATATTTCGAAGGAAGAAAGAAGGCAAAGAGAAAAAAATAAAGTTTTAAAAGGTATTTACTGCGATTTTCGATCAACACAGGCGTGGGCCTCGGCCAGGCCCACCTTGTGGCCATCAAAAGGGGCACTGCCCGCTAAACCCTAGCTGCCCGACACCGTCTCCTCTATCGCCTCCCTCCACCCTTTTCTTTGGCGCCACCTCCCCTCTCCCTCCATCTTCTCCACACTCCCTCACCTCCATTGATCTTTGGCCAGGCGGCACCTTCAACCGTAGAAGTTGGCCAAGGAAGGAAAAGGAGGATCTTGTTCATTAGGTGCTGTCGGCCAAGGAAGAGGAAGAAAGGACTTGCGGGGGAAGGGATCTTCTCTGGGTCTCTGGCGGTACCACCAGTGTCTTCAGGGAGGAGAATTCGAGATTTGAGGCTTCATCCTTTCCTTCTTACGCCATTGATTCGAAGGCAAGAAATCTGATTGAATTGTCTTGATTGTTGTTTGTTTCACATGATGGGTGAGTATGCAATGGGTGATCTTTGGTATTTGATGTTTCCCTTCATAATTGATATACCATGATTCTTTGATGATGTTTCGTCAACATAATAAATAACTAGATAATTACATGTGACACAGGCGATTTCATCGGGAGGAAGAGTTCGCAATACACGATTTGCCATGGCATTGATCGAGTAATGTTCTCGATTTCAATTTTTAAACACCAAAAATGGTAAATATTGGGTAGACCAACATGTCGACCTTTTAGGCTGATCTGAGACAAAACCACGACTCGTTATCTATATATGTAAATGGATTGTGAAACATTCACGCGAAACATACCTTTAAAACTACTTTCCCAACTCTTGAATGTACTTCGATGCTACCTAAGGCATCCAATGAGATATGGACAAGTTGGAATCCAAAATCACAATGTCACTTATTTTACGGCACCACGATGGACCTTATTAGTTATCGGCAATCATCGAGCACTAAATTAGACTCACGATATGCAAGCTCATCATTTCAAACTTGCGGGCACATATATCACAAGGTAACTTGCGAGCTCGTGACCATAAGCTGCTGCCGTAGCTTAGCGTAGTTTTAAAGGTTTTCTACGATTTCCTGCCAACTTGTGTAACATCCCCATTTTGACTTGTGTTTGAAATGTAAGAAAATGAGGATAAATTAAAACTTTCTTACATCTTTATGCTTTTGAACTTTTAGAAATTCTTGTAAAGGAATTTTGGAAATTTGAAACAAAATCCTCAATTATCTCAAGTCAACAACCTCCTTGGTGAAATCTTGTGTCAAACTCTTGGAAATAATTTTCCTTGGTTCTAAGGTTACCTTGTGACACCTCTGAATTATTTCATAATTTTTGAAATTATTTGAAATATTTTAGAGGCAAGTCAAACCAGGTCAAACCTTTGAAATAACATTCTGGAATTTCTTGAGGAAATTCCATTGCATAAATTCCTGGAAATTTTATGGAAGTTTAATCCTGAACTCAGGAAGCTCAGTTAAAATTTCATAATTTTTGGAGTTGGTTTGGTACCTCAATTAAATCCCCAAAGTTTCAGTTCAAAAATCAAACCTAATCAGTGCGCTTTTGTTCATCGGGCTCGAGTCAGTTGGTGGGTCCAACCACCTAAGCTATGCGGCTCAGGTTTGGACCGTCGACATGGCTCACTTGTGTGCGTCGGATCTCCATCCGCGATCCTGTTCGGCCAAGAGGTGGTGGCGCGTTCTCTTGTCGCCCGTTGGATCAAGATCGGCGGCCACCCTCGTCGTCCTCCTCGCGCTCGCTCTGCGCCATGGCGAGGGCTCGTGGGCGTGCGTCGCGTCCACTCACCTTAGCGTAGCGAGGCTGCGCCATGGCGAGAGAGCTCGTGGGCATTAGCGTCGCGTCCACTCACCCTGGCATGCCAGGCGGGTGCATTAAATGCGCATCGTTGAGCCATCCCGAAAGTCCACCTTCTACGCGGCGTGAGGATCGGCGGACAACGGTGCCTTCTCGCTCTTCACAGGCTACCCAAGCCCCTGATCACCTCCTTTGGCTCCTTTCCTCTCCCGGCTCCCTCTTGCACTCACCAAGCTTGGCGATCCCAAACTCACCGCGGCCATTTCGGACCATTCTTGCGCGGGACTTCGGTGAAGCTCACATCCGGTGGCCTCGGGCTTGGCGCAGTTCCTTCTCCACCCCTCACCTCCGTGAGCATTAACCCTTTCGGTTGGTCTTGATCTTGGGAGGTCACCAATTTTAGGTTTCCCTTCCGGGCGATTCTCGACTTCTTCTTCCCAGGCCGGTAAGACCTTCATTTCTCTATTGCTCTCGGTGGACCTCCTCACGGGGTGTTGAAGCTATTGGCATCACCACTCTTCTTTGTTTGATCAGTTGCTCCCCTCGCGTGAAGCCTCGCGCGCTTGTCTCTGTCCTCCGCGCTGGCACCCCTCCGCCGGCTTATCTTCACGCGACCTCCGGTGAGTCACAGCACCCTCCGATGCCGCTAGCAGCGAGGATAGTGGGGCTTAGCCCCTAGCGTTACTGCGGTTGTCGTTTTACGCGGGATCGTCTCGCCCCTCTTTGCGCGCGCCGTGTGTAGGTCATCTCGTGCGGTGTTTTGGTGCGGGCGTGTGCGCGGTATTGCGCTCCCATTTGGCCACTCGGCCGCGCCGCGCCGTAGCCCGCCTTGCGGCGTCGCGCCAGTAGCGAAGGCGGCGTCGCGGTTACGTTGTCGGGCGACAGCTGCGGGGCGGCGTGGCCAGTCTTCGGCCGTTGGATCCGAGAGATCAGCGACCACGGAGCCTCCACGTCGGCCCTCTACATTACCGCGCGTGAGGAGTGTATTGGCCTGGTTCAATGTCGTCCGTTGGATGCGAGATCTGCGGTACGTGGGTTATCCGTCGCCTCTTTCTCGATCTGCGGTTTCGCTAAGTCCAATCGAGTATCACATTAGGGTCTTCTCATTTTCATATCTTTGTCATCTTAGCTCCAAATTAGATGATTCCAATTTTGTTAGCTTCATATAACTTGAACTTAAATGGAAAAATAATTAGAGACCATGATCAACCTGGAAAACCATTCTAAAAAATAGTAAGCAAGTGAACTTAATACTATTTTCAGAACTTTTAACAAACTTGTAAAATGCATATATTTTTATCTATAGCTCATTTTGTATGAATCAGATTGGATTAGCTTCCACTGCTAGTGTATTTGCTAGAAAATTGGTTTCACAAATTTTACTGTTTTTAAAAATCATAAGGATCATATTTTAGTTTAATACCTAAACAATTTAGACAAATCATAACTCTTTCAATATAACTCCAAATGACCCAAAATTTACATGTAACCTTATAATACCAGTAGATAACTACCATAAAAGTTTCAGCTTCAAAATCACTCTAGAAAATATTTTATGAACAGTACTAATTAAGTGTAGCATTTTGACCAGAAAATGAGTATTTAGATCATATCTTTTCTTCACTAATCCTTTTTAGTTGAGTTCTTATTCCTAAGGTTAGATAGACCTTAGACTACCTTGTGTATAAATTTCGTTGCATTTGGATAATTTTTGCTTGCTCTTTTGTTTAAGTGTTGCTCGTCTTATTGGTTGTTCTCGCTCTTTTGCTTTTAAGCTAGGCTTGACATTTCACGGTAACCCAGAAACGATCCTCTGCAACAGTTTGAGCAACAGCGAGCAACGCAGTTTGATCATATCCACTCAATCCCATTACTTTTAAAATCTAATACTTTGTTTTACTTGTATGTATGCATGCTTTTGTGTCAATGATTAATTTTGCCGAATAGAGGTAGCTAAGCCTATTGCATTGTTTCCCTTAAATTGTTCACCCCTGCCACAACCTTAGGAATATTATCCTCACCGTGAATTAGAGCCTGGTGAATGATTTAGAGCCTTTTATTTGTCTTTACGATTTGATGTATAGCAATGCTTAGTTATCGGTAGTATTGGGCGATCATCGACTTAGTCGGTGATCTTGATCACACTAATGCTATTATTATTCCATTATGTCTAGCCCTTGTGTTTTACCAATTTGCAAATCAAAACGAAAACAAAAATTATATCTTGACTTGGGCATAATGGTATGTTGGTGTGATCATCGTTGGGTGTGATTGGAATGGTGCCTAAGTCCCCAAGGACCGAAAGTTACTTGTGTCACTAAGCCAGCGCTTATTGTAAAGCAACCACACGAGGGGATATGGGACCTCTCTTGACTAAGTACTTTGGGAGGTGTTAATCATGAGCCTGGTTGGTGGGTGTTTTGAAACGTGGTGTTGTGAGGAGCATTAGCAGGCCGGTTAGGGCTATCTAATGTGTCTTTCTCCCGTGGGTTGCGGCTCTTGATTAGCATCGCCCATTGAAAGCATCTTGTTAGACTTAGCCATGCCCGCATACCAAAGGAAGTATGCTAACCGTGGTCGTGGAAAGGCGGTCCATCGTGTGGGTACATTGGTACACCCCAAGTAGGTTAAAACTATTCGAATAGCCTCGTCCTAGGTTATGGACATTGCTTGCAAGGTCGGTGCAAGAACTAGACTACAACCTTTTAAAACTTAAACTTGACATGGGTGGTATGAAGGGTACTTCATGCTATTGTTGTGGTGACTATGGGTTAGTCACTTCTAGGTTGGTGTTGTCATCTATCTATTGTTATAATTGTCTCTCTTTATTTGAACAATAAAAGCAATTGCAAACTTGCTTTGAATCTATTACCTTATTGCAAATGAAAACTTGCTTTATGTCGACAATAAGTCCGTAGCCTCATCCACTTAAATAAAGCTTGTATGTAGTTAATTATAGTTCTGTTATCTCACACGTCATTCTTTAAGTAGCAAAAACAATTTTTGTACTCATCCGCTTGCTTAATATTAATTGTTGCAGAGGAAGAAGGTGAGCTCGAGGGCCTCACTTTTGTGAGATTTGTTGTGGCGGTGTCCGAGCGATTAGCTTGGCGGTCCGGTTGGTTGCCTTGTGGTAAAGGCACAATCGATTGGTTTTTGTTTATTGCCATCTTATGGCCCTTTGCTTCCGTTGTTTAAATTAGTTACTTATGTGTTATTTGGCACGGCCGCCTCTCTTTTGTAATAACTCTCTTTATATTATGTATGTCTTTAAGCTGTTGTTGAGCTTCTGTTCTATGTGAATGAATGGAATTGATGCATGATTTTGTAGCGAGGTGTGTATCGTGCATTTCGGAAGTATACATATCTCGAGGCTTGGTTTATTTGATTTGTATTGTTAGGACCAAGTGGATGGTTAAACAAGATGTTTAATAAACCGGGTCCTCACACTTAGGCTATGGGCCTCGCCTGCAGGCCCATCTTGTGGTTTCGGCCAGTGCTGGGCACCCGCCCCTAAACCCTAGCCGCCCACACCCTCTCCCATGCGCCTTCCTCCTCACCCTTTCCGGCCGCCACCTCCCTCTCCTCCCATCTTCTCCACACTCCCACACCCCGCCTTTCCACTCACCAATTTGCTCCAAGACTTGTGTTCCAGCTGGGATCTTTTCTTTGTATTTCTTAGCTATATATAATCATGGGCAACCATGGCTCAATGGTGAGAAATGAGCTAACAAATCGGCAAGGTAGATAGAAATGTTAAAACTAGAAATGTCCGCTTTCGTTGTACTTCTTTGCAATCTATAATGCAAACATCTCGCAATCTCATTGCCAAATATATGCATATTATTCCCACGAAACTCTCTAATAAGTATGTAACAATATTCACGTGTACATGATGATAAGTATGTAACAATATTCACGTGTACATAATCGCGCACAGAGGGATAAGTTTGAAGTTTTCATCTGAAATGGTAGCGGTGAACACATTTAGTAATCTCACATCGAGTAATTCAATAATATAACTAGAAAGATTCTCCTTTTTCTTATCAATTATGCTTGCAAATAAAGGGCACATCCAATATTTCTAAGGAAGAAAGGAGGCAAAGAGAAAAAATAAAGTTTTAAAAGGTATTTTATGATTTTGATCAACTTGGGTCATGGGCCTCGCCGTATAGGCCCACCTTGTGGCCACCAAAAGGGCACCGCCCGCTAAACCCTAGCCGCCCACACCCCTCTCCCCTCTATGCGCTCCGTCCCTACCCTTTTGCCGGCCGCCACCTCCCCCTCTCCTCCCATCTTCTCCACACCTCCTCACCTCCATTGATGCTGGCCATGTAACATCCCAATTTTGGGCTTGTGTTTCAAATGTAAGAAAATCGTAGAAATTAAAACTTTTTCTTACATCATGTATTTCACAGTGCTAAACAATTCTTGTACAAGGGATTATGGAAGTACATTGTCACAAGTCCTTTTGATCCAAATCTTGGCATTCCAAAACAATCTTGTCAAATCTTATGATCATCCTCTGAAAATATTTTTCCTAAGTCTCTCGTGATGGTATGTGACCCTCCGAAAAATTTCACACTTTTAGAAATTGTTTGAATATTTTTAGAGGCTCAAACATTAAAACAGAGCCTTGCAGAATTTTTTGAGATTTATTCACAGTATAAAACCTCTGAAAATTTTACACAAGGTTGATATCTGAGTTAGCAAGCTCCCAAAAAATTTCATAATTTTTGGAGTTAATTTGCTACCTCAAATAAATCTTTCAAAGTCTCTGCTTTATTTCAAAGTCAAACTAGGTTTTATCATTACTGGTTCGAGTCGACTGGCTCGAGCCAACCGACTTGGTCCACCAACTAAATGCACCGAGCCACTTTTTAAAACGCGCGGTGAATCTCAACCGTTAGATCTAAACGCACGCCGCGCGCTGAAACCATTCCGACCTCCGCTGCAAGTTTGATTGTCGATCGCTCGATTCCCATCCAACCATTGAGATCTCCAACCCTTCGGACCATCCGGTTGCATTTTTGAATCTGAGCCGCTGATTAAGATCCAACGCCGCGCACTCTTCGTGGTAAATAAAGAGTTTGCGACGTGAGCAATCCGAGTCGCTCGCTTTCTAATCGTAGGGCCTCGTAATCTCCCGTATGTTTTAACCCTGAGGCGTGGCATGTCTCTGCCGTCGTTTTGAATCCTACGGTTGAGAATCGCCCGAGTGTCTTTCCTAGTCTTCTTCAACCTCTAGCCGTGCATGAATAGTGGAGGGCATGGCGTTGTCATTTCATGCCTCCTATCACACTCTAGTCGACATTTAGGCATGGGAGACCCTCCGAGCCAGTGCCATACCCTAATGCACCATCCCCAACCTTTTTCCCTTGTCACGCTCATTGTGCTTTGTGTTTTGCCGCTCGAGAGCTTGTGGTGCAAACCCTAATGCCTCAAGGCTTTATAAGCACCTCATTGCTTCCTAGTATCTCTTAGATCACCACCAAGCCTCACTCACAAAGATTGAGCTTAATACTCAAAATGGCAATCGCCATTGTTGACCCGTGGAGCTCCATCGGTGTTCTTGTGTTCCAAAGTGGTCCTCCTTCATGTTTCTTCGCCTAACCTTATCCCTTTATTATCTTGAACATTTTCCTCACTTAATTTTGATTTGATTCTCGTGAATTGTCCAATTTGGGGTTTGTTCAAATTGGCCGAAAAGTGAGTATCGTCTTCCTCACCCTGAGTGCACCACTTCCTCATCTCTTGCTCTTATAGCTTCGTGGATCATAATGAAGCTATCTTGATGCTTGGTATCGCTTCATGTGGCTCAGGTGTCATTTTCGGTTTTCTTCTCCAAGTCCCATGAAGCCCACCGTGGTCAAGCTTCTCCTGCCATCTTTGAAGCCTCTTTCTCGCTAAGGTAGCTTCTTATTAGTCCTTAGAAGCTATGGCACCCGCATCCCAGGTCCGCGTACCAGCTTTCGCTATTTCGTGTTTAGCCGTAGGGTTCCGCTGCTTTCCGGCCAGCCCGCTGCTTCTAGTCCTCACCGCCAAGCAAGAATGCTACCATTAGGTTCGCATCAGTTATTGCGTAATCCATTTTGGGTCTTGTTCACCGCGATCGACGAGTCGCCACGCAAGCCGTAGAAGCCGCCGCTTTTGTCACCGGGAGCGCCGTTGTCGCCATTTTGTTAGGACACGCTAATACCCAATCATTGCTGGTATTAATGGCGCTTAACCGCCGATGTCTCACCGACATGTGGGCCCGTAAGCCTAATTCAGAAACCGTGTCGTTATGGTGATTTTGGGTTATTTATTGCTAATCATTGTTAGCGTAAATGTGTGCGAAATTACCTTTTGGGTCATCGACGTGTGGGCCTCTCGTCCCTAAATCACCTCTGCTCAAAATCTCTAGGACACATTAATTGCTAATCATCACTAACCATTGGTCATTAGTAATTAATCGTCATTCTAAAATACATCTTGTGTCTCGCCGCCATGTGGGCCTGCACATCGTGGCATCGCGGTGTCAAAGCTTGCGGTGAGACTCGCGCCTCCGACATGCGCCCCACGTGTCGCTGACCTGCATTGCACTTCGATCTTGACCGCCGCTCATTTCGCGACCGCGCTCCGCATCTTGTATGCATTCGACCATCCGGCTCTCTCATCATCTCGACCGCCCATCTCGTGATTCGCACGAGATCATGTGTAATCGACCTTCCGCTAGATTTGGGTTCCGAGTCGCTTCATCTTTAGATCTCGCGGTCGTGGTTCGTCGAGGTAATCGCACCTCCGCTGCATGATTCTCGTGAGCCGCTGGATCTTGATCCAACGGTGGGTTTCGCGAGGAATCGCGCGCGCTGCTTTTTCCGCATGCGTGTGGCTCGTTGATTTCGCATCGACGCCCACGCAGCCGCCCACGCTGCTTATTGTCGGTTGGTTGGTTTTTATTTCGTAAGTAATTATTTATCAACCAAAATTGTATCAAAACTTTAGAAATTCATAACTAATTCTAGATAAGTCCTTTTACATGAAACCAATCGTAATAAATTTGTATTCCACTAAAGTTTAATATAAAAATGCGTTAGCTATGCTTCATAGTAGAAACTTGTAATCTTTAATAGCTTGTTTTCGCTATTTTTATATATTCCGTAATTATATTAAAACTTGGAAAATGCATATCTTTTCTCGATATCTCAGAATTGAATGATGTTAACTTTGATAAATTTGTTATTAACTAAACTTTAATCTAAAAATGGTGGTAGGTCTAAATCAGACGTAAAAATATGTTAATGGATTTAACCTTATTAATAGCAATTAAAAATTCATTTAATGTTGTAATAGGCACCAATAATTCCTCAGAAATTCTAAAAATATAAATTGGATGTTAGGAAATCCCTTTGTTATCATTCCATAATGTGAAATAGGTTTTGCACATGTTTATATTTCCGAAAGTGCATAATGCTAGTTTTGCATCTTAGAAAAATGATAACTAAATCATTTTAACTCCAAATGACCTGAAATTTTATATGGGTTACCTCTATACCAATAGGTAGCTACCATAAAATTTCAGCTTCAAAACCTTTCTAGAAAATGTTTTTGCTACAAAGCATAATTATGGTTTAAAATGTGTTTTAGGCAATATCTTTTGCACCACAACTCCAAATTAGGTTTTTCCGCTTCTATGTCTAAGTATATTCGTATTCTACCTTATGTATAAATTTCGTCAGCATTTGGATAATTGTTGCTTGCTCATTGGTTTATTTGTGGCTCGCCTTATTGGTTGTTCTTGGTTCTTTTGCCTCTCGCTTAGGATTCGACATTTGCGGTAATCCCGAGAGCCACCCTCCACAACAAATTGAGCAACAAAGAAGAAGGCAAGCAGCTTTGATCATGTTAATCCTAGTATTTTAAGTATTTATGTTGATTACAAATTCTATGTATGCATTGCTACTTTGTTTTAATAGTTGGCCTAGTAGATGCATTTCCTTCAAGCAAATGATTATCCTCTACTACCATGAGCCTAGGTTACTTGTCGTGATTTAGAGTCCGTGGATGGGCTCTTGTCACTTAGTAGTTGCGATTAATTGCTTAGCCATGCTTAGCTTCTAGAATGGGCTGTTATCGACTTTGTCGATAACCTTGATCACACAAAAACTTATTATGAATTATGATTTCCACCTTGTGCCATGTCTACTTATGAAAACTAAACTGAAAGCAAAATGATTTAGACTTGGGCACAATGGTATGTTGGTGTGATTTTCGTGTGGATGAATGGTGCCCGAGTCAACAAGGACCGAACATCTTGTTACACTAAACCAAGCATTTTAGCTGCTAACTACATTAGAGGGTATGGGACCTCTCTGACTTAGTACTTTACGTGTATTGCCTCGGGTCGCAGGAGGTCGCAGGAGGGATGGTGTTGGGAGACAGTAGTGTCCGAAAGACTTCACCCGTGATGGGACTTGTTGTCTTTCGACTTGTAATGTAAGCGCATGGTGTTTCTACCCATACGAGCGGCTCGTGGTTGATACACAATATTGGAAAAAGTCTCAGAGACTTAGCAAGTACAAAGATACCTTCTGAAGTGTGCTTTGTGGCTTAAAGGCTGTCCAAGTGTGGGTACATCGTACACCCCGCAGGTTAAAACTATTCGAATAGCCTCGTCCCAGGTTATGGACACGCTTGGCAAGGTCTTTCAAGAGTTAGACTACAACCTTTTAAATTAAAAACTTGATGGGTGGTACGAATCGGGGATTCGTATATGTTGTGGTGACTATTGGGCAGTCACTCCGTGTGGTTACTTGTATGTATCTTTACTTCATCATACTTTGATAACTAAAAAGTATTTGCAAACTTGCTTTTAAATGTATTACATTATTGCAAATAAAGTTGGCTTCATGTAAATGAGACATACAACCTCCACTCCAAATAAGCTTGCATGTAGTTTATGAATAGGTCTCGCTATTCCACACGCCGTTTTAAGGTACAAAGATAATCTTTGTACTCGGCTGCTATGCTTAATTGTTTTGTTGCAGAGGAAGAAGGTGAGTCTCGAGGGGCCTCACTTTTGTGAGTCAGTGTTGTGGTAGCTTCATGGGCGACTAGCTTGATGCCCCGCATCGGTTGCCTTGTGGGTGTGTGGCTAACCGGTCGACTTTTGTTCTAGCCATCTTATGGCGCTTTTGCTTCCGCTGTCATTCTTGTATATTGTTCTATTTGGCCGGTCGGCTCTCTTTTGTAATAACTTTACTTTATGTCTATCGTTGTTGAACTTAGTGATATATGTTGTATGGAAATGATGTGTGATTTTGTGATGATGTGCATATGCTGCAATTCTGGGAAGCATATGACCATCGAGGCTTAGAATGTTTAATTAGTAACGCTAGAACCATTTGGAGGTTATGTTACTAGTTAAATATTCCGGTCCTCACAAAGTTGGTATCGAGCCATACCGACCAGAGAAACCCCTAGCTTGGTCGCCTCCAGTATTTTGAAAACTTACTTTCAAAAAGGTTTGTAAAACTTAAGTAAGTTCTCTAATTTTACTCCTCACTGCCTTAGCTTGCTCATCTCACCTTACTCTCACTTATGTTTGAAAAGTTGTTCCTCTCTTCCTTTCCAAAAATTAGCCTCTATCGATTAACTTGGTTTTGGGAGAACCATGAGAGCTTGAGAAAGAAATTGGACAGCTAGCTAGTGGTGAGTACTTAATGTAGGAAATGAGAGGTAAATACAACTAAAACTTGTGGGAATAAAAGGGTAAGAAGTGATATGAAAATTAGCTAAATGCCTATACTCTATTAGGTGGTTATACCTGATTTTTGGACTGTTTTGAGTTAGATTTTAGTTCTGAAATTTTGGTCTTCTCAGCGACACTGCTCTTCCATACTGTTAGTCGTTTCTGAAGTTGATTCGTGACTTATGATCTCATGTTCTTTGTGGTCTGTTTCTTGGTCATTTTAACTAAGTTTGATTCGTGTTTTGGTCTTGAATCGTATCTAACTTGTCTTAGTAAATCGTGATGGTCCGGGGACACGTGAGCTACGGGAATCACCGGATAGTCCCGATGAGGAGCTTCCTCCTCCGACCATGGCGGAAGTCCTCATGCGATCGAACGCAATCGTTCGAGGACCGTAGGGTGTTGGAGGTCATCGCCAGAACACCTCCACTCACCGTGCCTCCGATCCGAGGTGGTTCCGCCCGTGGGGGACTTGGCGAGTTCCTCCGCATCAGCCTCCCACCTTCTCCCGGTCCGGGATCCCTGACGCAGACGATCGGGTCGCGCCCTGCGTTGAGCGGAAGCTCAACGCCGCCGCCGTGAGCAGGAGCGGCACTTTTCGCATCCCATCGCTTGGAGGGTGCGGCACTCTCATGGTGGGAGAACTTCTCGCCATGCACCGCGGACACGTGGTCTCGTGGGAGGAGTTCCGATCGCCTTCCGTCGGGCCCATGTTCCCCGCCACTGATGAAGTCAAGAAGAAGGAGTTCTTGCGCCAAACAGGGGCAAATCTGTGGACTGAGTACCTCCATGAGTTCAACCATTTGGCGAGGTACGCCTCCCGATGTGGCCACCGATGAGGCCAAGCAGAGAAGTTCATGGAGGGTTTGTCCGAGGAGCTTCAGACAAGCTCTCTATTGTGGACTTCGACTTCCGCACCTGGTGGACAAGGCCATCATCGCCGAAAGACAAGGCAGAGCGCCAAGTAGTCCCGCAAGCGCTAGCGGAGGCCCAGCAGCCGCACGTGCCGGCCTCGCTCGTCCCCGAAGTTGGGCTCGCACGGTGGTCTGCTCTTGGCTTCACCACCGCCGAGGCCTTCAAAGACACCCACGCCCTCCGCAGTTGTGACTGGCCACGGCGCCGCGACCCAAAGCAGCAGGTGTTCCCCGCAACCTCGCGCCGACGCCACTCGCTTCATCGCCATGACAAGGGCCACTACGCGAGTAGTTGTCCTAAGAAGATCGAGCGTCCTCGTCCCAATGGAGGACGCGCAAGGGAGTGGTCACCCACCGACCGTGGCGCCCCGGCTTGGGAGCGGCCGAGTCAACCATATCTCTACCGAGGAGGCATAGGAGGCGCCCGACGTGGTGTTGGGTACGCCTCTTGTTAATTTGCACCGCTACGCTTTATTTGACTGGGCCTCGCATTCTTTATTTCGAGGTCTTTTGTCGTTGATTGTGACTTCACGTGTTCCTTTGGGGTTCCACCGCATTCGCTTCTCCGTTCGAAATGAGAGCCGACTGGCATGCCGGGATGTTCCTATCCACATCGGGAGTGGGATTTTGGCGCAGTCTTATCCCGCCTCGACCGGCGCTTGGATGTGATTCTGGCATGGATTGGTTGTCCCAACACTTGGGGCAAATCGATTGTGCCAGAAGATTGTTTACTCTCACCAGCCTTCCTTCCGTGAACAAAGTTGGGTTTTCACCACGCATGAACCCCACCTTTTGCCTCTTGAAGCAAAACCAAGATTGGAGATTCACGACGCCCCCACCGTGTGCGACTTCGTGGATGTCTTTCCCAAGATTTGCCGTGATGCCTCCGCTCGAGATCCTGGAGTTTGTGATAGAGTTGCCGCCCTGCATCGCTCCTATTTCTAAAAGGTCAGACGCATGCCTCCTAATGAGTTGGAGGAGTCAAGAAGCAACCGGTGAGCTGCAAGAGAAGGGTTTTATCCGCCCTAGCTCATCTCCTGGGGTTGTCCAGCTTATCTTTGTGAAGAAGAAGGACAAGACTCATGCATGTGTGTTGACTACCGTCCGCTTAATGAGGTGACTCAGAAGAACAAGTATCCTTTGCCCCGTATTGATGATCTTTTGATCAATTGACCGAGCACGAGTCTTCTCCAAGATTGACTTGAGACTGCTATCATCAAGTCAGATCGTGGCCGAGGATATTCCTAAGACGCTTTTTGCTACTCGTTATGGCCTTTACGCAGTACACCGTCATGTCTTTTGGTTTGACTAATGCTCCCGCTTTATTCATGAATCTTATGAACTCGGTATTCATGGAGTATTTGGATAGATTTGTGGTGGTATTCATCGATGATATCCTTATCTACCCAAGAGTGAAGAAGAGCATGTTGAGCATCTTAAGCTTGTGTTGGGCAGCCGCGTGAGCACTTAGTCGATGCCAAATTCAGCAAGTGCGAGTAGTTCGTTGAAGGAAGTGGCATTCTTGGGTCATGTTCTTCGCAGTGGAGGTGTGGTTGTGGATCCTAGCAAGGTCACGATGTGCTATCTTGGGTCACCAAGCCTGGCCACCGATGTGCGGAGTTTTCTTGGGTTATCGGCTACTATCGCCGCTTTATCGAGAATTTTCCAAGATTGCGGCCTATGACTCGAATCGCCAAGAAAGACAAGAAATTTGAGTGGTCCGCTGCTTGTGATGTGAGTTTTCGTGAACTCAAGAAGCGGTTGACCTCACCCTGCGCTTTTTTCCTTATATTCACAAGAGTTTTGATATCTTTTGTGATGCTTCTCGCCGTGGTCCTGGTTGTGTTCTTATGCGTGAAGGCAAGGTTGTGGCTCTATGCATCGCGCAATTGAGGCCTCATGAACTCAACTATCCTACTCATTACTTGAGTTAGCTCTCGTGGTCCATGCACTCAAGATTTGGCGGCATTATCCGATTGGTAATCATGTGAGGTGTATTCCACCACAAGAGCTTGAAGTACTTGTTCACCCAGCCGCATCTTAACCTCCCAAAGAAGATGGTTGGAATTGATCAATGACTATGACATGGGTATTCAGCACCATCCGGCAAGGCCAATGTCGCTATGGATGCACTCACGGAAGGTGTATTGCAACATGTTGATGCCCAAGAGCAGCAGCTCACCCTCATTTCGAATTCCAGCTACCAATTTGGGTTTGATCGAGCACTGCTCTTGCTTCATTGGTTGTGCAACCCACCTTGGTGGACCAAATCAAGGCGTGCGCAGCAAACGATGCCTGCAGTGAGCCGATCGCGTAACATCATGATGGATGGCCAAGTGCTTTTCGTGAGACGCAGCATGGCGTTGTGTGGTTTGGGCAGCGCTTGTGGTTCCTAAGGTCATGGAATTGCGAATATGATTCTCCGCAAGCCCATGACTCTCCTTTGTCTATTCACCCCGGCTACCAAGATGTATCGATCTTCGCCGAGATTCGTGGACCCGAATGAAGCGCGAGATTGCCGTGTTCGCGTTTAAAAGCGCGACGCAGTCGCCGTAGTGAAGGCCGAGCATCGGCTCAAAGCAGTCTTCTTCGCCTTTGCCAGCGCCGAATGGAAGTGGATTCCGCTGGCATGGACTTCATCACCGGATTGCCCCGCCAGCCCAAAGGGAATGATGCTATTTGGTCGTGGATCGACAAAGTTGACTAAAGTGGCACATTTCCTTCCCGCTAAGACTCGCCGTGTGGGGCCTTTGGTCAACTTTATGTCTCGAGATTGTGAGTCTTCACTGTGCCAAGACGATTATTTCGATCGTGGTGCACTTTTCACCTCGCGTTTTGGCATAGTCTCGCAAGAGGCTATGGGGACCCGCTTCATTTCAAGATGTGCCTTTCATCCTCGGGATCGATGGCCGACGAGAGCGAAGTCAACCAAGTGTTGGAAGATATGTTCGTGCTTGTGTTCTTTCCTATGGAAGAAGTGGAGAAGTGCCTACCATTTGCCGAAGTTCTCCTACAACAACAGCCTTTCAGCCGCTTGGCATGGCACCATTTGAGGCTTTGTATGGGGAGGAGATGCAGAACCCCATTGAACTGGTCGAGATCGTGAGCGCCGCCCGTATTCGATCAATGAGGCCAAAGTCACGTGCGCTGATTCACGAGCATCCGCGCACGCCCGCCCGTGCGTAAGAGCTTGCGCGATCGCCGCCGCCGTGAGTTGAGCTTTGAGCCCAATGACTTTGTGTATCTCAAAGTCTCACCCTGAAGGGCCATCGCTTTGGCATCAAGGGCGTTGGCTCGATATGTTGGGCCTTATCGCATCATCAGAAAGTTGGGGCGCTTGCATACAGCATTGGAGCTACCACCACCGCACTTGAGGGTGTGCATGATGTGTTCCATGTTTCACACCAAGAAGTGCCTCCGTGTCCCGACCGAGGAAGCTCCATTGAGGTTCTCGATGTGCAGGAGAATTTGACCTACCGCGAGCATCCTGCTCGTATTCTTGAGGAATCGAACTGAGAACAAGGAACCGTGCCATCAAGTTCCTAAGGTCTGGGTGGTCAAACCATTCAAGATGAAGCAACTTGGGAGCGAAGATCGCCTGCGCAGATTTTCCTTCTTTTCTTCTCCGAGTAAACTAATCTCTGTCGATTCTTGTAAGGGGGAGAGTTGTAACATCCCAATTTTGGCTTGTGTTTCAAATGTAAGAAAATCAGTAGAAATTAAAACTTTTTCTTACATCATGTATTTCCTGTTGTGCCAAACAATTCTTGTACAAGGGATTATGAAGTACATTGTCACAAGTCCTTTGATCCAAATCTTGGCATTCCAAAAACAATCTTGTCAAATCTATGATCATCCTCTCAAAATATTTTTCCTAAGTCTCTCGTGATGGTATGTGACCCATCTCTAAAAATTTCACAATTTTTAGAAATTGTTTGAATATTTTTAGAGGCACAAACCCGCTTTGACTCTTAGTCAAACATTAAAACAGAGCCTTGCAGAATTTTTGGAGATTTATTCACAGTATAAAACCTCTCAAAATTTTACACAAGGTTGATATCTGAGTTAGCAAGCTCCTGTAAAAATTTCATAATTTTTGGAGTTAATTTACTACCTCAATAAATCTTTCAAAGTCTCTGCTTATTTCAAAGTCAAACTAGGTTTTATCATTACTCGTTCGAGTCGACTGCTCGAGCCAACCGACTTGGTCCAAATAACTAAATGCACCGAGCCACTTCTTAAAAACGCCGTGAATCTTCAACCGTTAGATCTAAATCGCACGTTCGCCGCGCGGAAACCATCTTGACCTCCGCTGCAAGTTTGATTGTCGATCGTTAGATTCCCATCCAACCATTGAGATCTCCGAACCCTTCTGACCATCCGCTGCATTTTTTGAACTGAGCCGTTGATTAAGATCCAACGCCGCATTCTTCGTGGTAAATAAAGAGTTTGCGACGTGGAGCAATCCGAGTCGCTCGCTTCTAATCGTAGGGCCTGTAATCTCCCGTATGTTTTAACTCCTGAGGCGCATGCATCTCTCGCTGCTCGCTTTGAATCCTACGGCTGAGAATCGCCGAGTGTCTTTCCTAGTCTTCTTCAACCTCTAGCCGCATGAATAGTGGAGGGCATGGCAGTTGTCATTTCATGCCTCCTACCACACTCTAGCCGACATTTAGCATGGGAGACCCTCCGAGCCGTGCCATACCCTAATGCACCATCCCCAACCTTTTTCCTTTGTCTCGCCATTGTGCTTTGTGTTTTGCCGCCCGAGAGCTTGTGGTGCAAACCCTAATGCCCTCAAGGCTTTATAAGCACCCTCATTGCTTCCTAGTATCTCTTTAGATCACCACCAAGCCTCACTCACAAAGATTGGAGCTAATACTCAAAAATGGCAAATCGCCATTGTTGACCCGTGGAGCTCCACTCTGTTCTTGGTGTTCCAAAGGGTCCTCCTTCATGTTTCTTCGCCTCTAACCTTATCCCTTTATTATCTTGGAACATTTTCCTCACTTAATTTTGATTTGATTCTCGTGAATTGTCCAATTTGGGGTTTGTTCAAATTCGCCGGAAAGTGAGTATCGCTTCCTCACCCGTGAGTGCACCACTTCTCATCTCTTGCTCTTATAGCTTTGTGATCATAATGAAGCTATCTTGATGCTTGCATCGCTCATGTGGCTCGTGGTGTCATTTTCGGTTTTCTCCAAGTCCCATGAAGCCCACCGTGGTCAAGCTTCTCCCGCCATCTTTGAAGCCTTCTCGCTAAGGTAGCTTCTTATTAGTCCTTAGAAGCTATGGCACCCGCATCCCAGGTCTCCACCGAGCTCGCTATTTTCGTGTTTAGCCGTAGGGTTCCCTGCTGCTTTTCCCGCCAGCCGGGCGTTTCTAGTCCTCGCCGGCAAGAATGCTACCATTAGGTTCGCATCGTTATTGCGAATCCATTTTGGTCTTGTTCACCGCCGCCGCGATCGAGTCGCCGCATGTCGTAGAAGCCGCCGTTTTTGTCACCGGGAGCGCCGTTATCGCTATTTTGTTAGGACACGCAATACCCAATCATTGCCGTATTAATGGCGCCTTAACTCGCCGATGTCTCACCGACATGTGGCCCGTGTTTCCAAATCGAAAACCGTAAGTCGTTATGGCTGATTTTGGGTTATTTATTGCTAATCATTGTTAGCGAAATGTGTCCAAATTACCTTTTTGGGTCATCGACGCAGGGCCTCCGTCCCTAAATCACCTGCTCAAAATTCTAGACACATTAATTGCTAATCACTAACCATTGGTCATTAGTAATTAACTGTCTCGGTTAAAATACATCTTGTGTCTCGCCGCCATGGGCCCTGCACTGCGGCACGGTGTCAAAGCTGCGCGTGAGACTCGCAGCTTCCGACATGCGCCCCACGTCAAGACTCCAGACACTTCGATCTTGGACCGCCCATTTCGCGATTCGCGCCCGCATCTTGTGGCGCATTCGACCATCCGCTCCTCTCATCATCCTCGACCGTCCATCTCGCGATTCGCGGCCGAGATCATGTGTGCACCTGACCTTCCGTTAGATTTGGGCTCGAGCCGCCATCTTTAGATCTCGCGGCGTGGTTCGCCGAGGTAATCGCACCTCCCGCTGCATGCTTCGTGAGCCGAGTTGGATCTGATCCAACTGGTTTCGTTATGAACGCGCGCGCGCGCTGCCGCGCGCGTGGCTCGTTGGATTTCGTGATCGACGCCACGAGCCGCCCACGCTGCTTATTGCCTGGGTTGGCTTTTATTTCGTAAGTAATTATTTATCAACCAAAATTGTATCAAAACTTTAGAAATTCATAACTAATTTAGATAAGTCCTTTTACATGAAACCAACTGTAATAAATTTGTATTCCACTAAAGTTTAATATAAAAATGCGTTTAGCTATGCTTCTGTAGTAGAAACTTCTGTAATCTTTAATAGCTTGTTTTCTGCTATTTTTATATATTCCAGAATTATATTAAAACTTGGAAAATGCATATCTTTTTCTGGATATCTGTAAATTGAATGATGTTAACTTTGATAAATTTGTTATTAACTAAACTTTAATCTAAAAATGGTGGTAGGTCTAAATCAGCACCAGAAAAATATGTTAATGGATTTAACCTTATTAATAGCAATTAAAAATTCATTTAATGTTGTAATAGGCACCAATAATTCCCTGTAAATTCTAAAAATATAAATTGGATGTTAGGAAATCCCTTTGTTATCATTCCATAATGTGAAATAGGTTTTGCACATGTTTATATTTCTGGAAAGTGCATAATGCTAGTTTTGCATCTTAGAAAAATGATAACTAAATCATTTTAACTCCAAATGACCTGAAATTTTATATGGGTTACCTCTATACCAATAGGTAGCTACCATAAAATTTCAGCTTCAAAACCTTTCTAGAAAATGTTTTTGCTACAAGTGCTAATTATAATAAAATGTGTTTTTAGGCAATATCTTTGCACCACAACCCAAATTAGGTTTTTCCAGCTTCTATGTCTAAGTATATTCGTATTCTACCTTATGTATAAATTTCACGATTTGGATAATTGTTGCTTGCTCATTGGTTTATTTGTGGCTCGCCTTATTGGTTGTTCTTGGTTCTTTTGCCTCTCGCTTAGGATTCGACATTTGCGGTAATCCCGAGAGCGACCCTCCACAACAAATTAAGCAAACAGAAGAAGGCAAGCGCTTGATCATGTTAATCCCATGATTTTAAGTATTTATGTTGATTACAAATTCTATGTATGCATTGCTACTTTGTTTTAATAGTTGGCCTAGTAGATGCATTTCTTCATGAAATGATTATCCTCTACTACCATGAGCCTAGGTTACTTGTCGTGTGATTTAGAGTCCGTGGATGGGCTCTTGTCACTTAGTAGTTGCGAATTAATTGCTTAGCCATGCTTAGCTTTAGAAATGGGCTGTTATCGACTTGTCGATAACCTTGATCACACAAAACTTATTATGAATTATGATTTCCACCTTGTGCCATGTCTACTTATGAAAACTAAAACCGAAAGCAAAATGATTTAGACTTGGGCACAATGGTATGTTGTGTGATTTTCGGTGTGATCGAATGGTGCCTCGAGTCAACAAGGACCGAACATCTTGTTACACTAAACCAAGCATTTTAGCGTGCATAACCACATTAGAGGGTATGGGACCTCTTGACTTAGTACTTGGCAGTATTGCCTCTGGTCGCAGGAGGTCGCAGGAGGGATGGTGTTGGGAGACAGTGTCCGAAAGACTTCACCCGTGATGGGACTTGTTGTCTTTCGCTTGTAATGTAAGCGACATGGTGTTTCTACCCATACGAGCGCTCGTGGTTGATACACAATATTGGAAAAGTCTCAGAGGACTTAGCCGTACAAAGATACCTTCTAAGTGTGCTTTGTGGCTTAAAGGCCTCAAGTGTGGGTACATTGGTACACCCCCAGGTTAAAACTATTCGAATAGCCTCGCCCCAGGTTATGGACACGCTGGCAAGGTCTTTCAAGAGTTAGACTACAACCTTTTAAATTAAAACTTGATGGGTGGTACGAATCTGGGATTCTGTATATGTTGTGGTGACTATTGGGTAGTCACTTCCTGTGGTTACTTGTATGTATCTTTACTTCATCATTACTTTGATAACTAAACAGATTTGCAAACTTGCTTTTAAATGTATTACATTATTGCAAATAAAGTTGGCTTCATGCAAAATGAGACATACAACTCCACCTAAATAAGCTTGCATGTAGTTTATGAATAGGTCCGCTATTCCACACGTCAGCTTTGCGTACAAAGACAATCTTTGTACTGGGCTATGCTTAATTGTTTTGTTGCAGGAAGAAGGTGAGCTCGAGGGGCCTCACTTTGTGAGTCGTGTTGTGGTAGCTTCATGGGCGACTAGCTTGATGCCCTGGCCGGTTGCCTTGTGGGTGTGTGGCTAACCGGCCGACTTTTGTTCTAGCCATCTTATGGCGCTTTTGCTTCACTGTCATTCTTGTATATTGTTCTATTTGGCCGGTCGGCTCTCTTTGTAATAACTTTACTTTATGTCTATCGTTGTTGAACTTAGTGATATATGTTGTATGGAAATGATGTGTAATTTTGTGATGATGCATATGTGCAATTTTGGGAAGCATATGACCATCGAGGCTTAGAATGTTTAATTAGTAACGCTAGAACCATTTGGAGGTTAAGTGTTACTAGTTAAATATTCCGGTCCTCACAGTTAAGGTAGCACCTTCAACCCGAGAAGTCGCCAAGGAAGGAAAAGGAGGGGATCTTGTTCATTGGGGCCGCCAAGGAAGAGGAAGAAAGGACACTACTACAAAACAAAGCAGAAGAGACTCCCATCGCGCACGGGTTAATTTGAATCTCGCTCGTGTTGGTCCATGGCGCATTTGCTTTGTGCTGCCTATCACGCATGCTTACTAGTAACCGTCAGTGATATATGATTACCACGCACGTTTATATACGTAACTGTCAGAAATATCACGCATGCGCTTCTATTTATGAACCGCTCGGATAATCTTCATATCAGCTGCACGTTTATAAATAGAGCCGCTCGGATATGTCGCGATTTGCTCGTACATAAACCGCTCGCGATATCTCTCATATCACGCATTTTTATTAATAGAGCTGCTCAGGATATGTCACAAACGGTTCTGTATATAAACCGCTCGTGATAATCTCTTCGTATCACATACGGTTGATAAAGAGCACTGCGTCGTGGAATATCACTGCACGGTTTTATTTATAAACCGCTCAGTAGATATATGCCTATCACGCATGGCCATATTTTGAACTGTCATGATATCCTCGCGCTTATAAATACCTTTGAGTACCCCCGCCATTCCCATTTGAGCCGCCACCCGATAAAAACCCATCGCACCGCCGACAGAGAGAGGGGAGGAGAAGGAGAGGAGAAAGGGAGGGAGAAGGAGAGGAGAAAGGAAGGAGAAGAGAAAGAGAGGAGAAAGGGAGGGAGACAGAGAATCGAATAGATCGATTTATTTTTTGGTGAGTCTCCGAGGGTAATATTCTTTATAACCCAATTGAGATATGGTAGAATATGCTACATCATGTATAAGAGTCAAGTGGAGTAAACTTGTATCCGATGTAAGGGAATAGAATAATATTTTTCATTTGGTAGTTGGAATAATATTAAAGTTCATGAGGGGGAAGGAAATGGAGAGAGAGAGCGTTGAGAGAGATTTTATTAATCTAATTTGACACTATATATTTTGTTACATGTGTAGCGAGATGGACCGAAACTGATGTATGGTGTGAACCGTGTGAGTCAAGAGTACATTAATGGCGTGGTTGCTTTAGAAGAGCCGCGAAAGCAGATATGTTGAAAAAGGGGATAAAATATATGTACCGGGTCCATGCATTGATTGCGATAATCAAGATGTTACCAACCCGGCGCAGATAGAAGCACACTTGATTCAAGGGGTTTCAAAAAAGGGTATACATGTTGACCACCACGTGAAGAGCGACAAGAAGTTAGTAATAACGACATCGCCGAGGAAGTCAACGATATGCCTGATGTCAACGATATGCCTGATGTAGACCGTGTTTTGATGAGGATAGGTCACACGATGACAATCGACTGATGCTACGCGATGCGTAAGAGAACTACAAAGAGAGAGAGTTTTGTAAATTCGAGCGCTTAATGGAGGACCTCGTGAGACCTTGTTCCTCGGCTCGCAGCCGAATATACAAGGTTGTCAACCGTGATTGAACCGCTAAATTAAAAGCAAGCAATGGTTGGTCCGATAAGAGTTTCACGGCGTTGTTAGGGTCTCCTAGCTGACATTCTTCCGAGGGAAACGTGTTGCCCAACACCACCTACCAAGCAAAGAAGGTTCTTTGTCCATTGGGAATGGAAGTAGAAAGAATACATGCATGTCCGAACGATTGTATCCTCTATCGAAAGAGTATGCGCATATGCATGTATGTCCCGTGCAAAGCATCCCGACAAGCGCCGAATCATCGCTAGGTTGAAGCAAGGACCTCCGCTAAGATGTTGTGGTATCTCGCTCGTGATCCCACGCTTGAAGCGCTATTTGCGAACTCAAAAGAGGCAAGATTGGCGTGCGCACTGAGGACCGTAAGAAAGATGGAAAGCTAAGACACCTCGCGATTCTCGCCTGGAGAAACTTTGATCGGAGGTTTGAAGAGTTCGTGCAGTAACCAAGGAACATAAGGTTAGGTTGAGTACAGTGATGGAATGAATCTTTCTTTGAACATGAGCAAAATACATAGCACTGGCCCGTGAATCTATGCATGTACAACCTTCCTCCTTGGTCGTATGAAGCTAAGTACATTTTGATGTCACTACTTATCCAAGGGCCAAACAACCTGGGAATGATATTGATGTGTACCTAGCACCATTGCCGGAAGATCTTGTGACACCGTGGAACGAAGGGGCACAGTAACTGATGCGATAAACCAGAGAACTTCACTTTACACGCCATGTTGTTCTGCACCATCAATGATTTTCCCGCCTGGTAACCTCGCTCGCCGCGCACAAAAGGAGCCAGCTTGTCCGCACCGCTAGATGCTACAGAGTATATGGCTAAACAACTCACGCAAAATCGTATACGCTGTCACCAGAGGTTCCTTCCCGTGAGTCACCCATACCGAAGATGAAGAAACAATTCGACGGAAATAAGGAGGACGGTTCACTCCAAGGGCTTTTAGAGGGAAAGATGTCTATGATATGGTTAAGGATATCGATGTTGTGCTTGGGAAGGACGCCAATTAAGAACCCATCGTAAGAACATCCGGAAGAAGCGTCAATTTTTTGGGACTTGCCTTATTGGGAGCACTTAGAAGTTCGCCATCGTGATCGACGCCATGCATGTGGAGAAGAATGTATGTGATAGCTTGATTGGTCTCTTACCGAACATTAGTGGCAAAACAAAGGATGGTGTTAACGCACGGAGAGACTTGGTCGATATGAACATAAGGACCGAAAGTTAGCACCGCAAGAGACTCGATACAGACGAACGCATTCTCCCCAGCCTTGCTACACTCGCCCAAGGCCGAGATATGAACTGCGCGTAGCTTGCATGTTGTGAAAGTCCCGCTCGTTACTCGCTAACATTAAGAAACTTGTTTCTATGCAAGATTTGAAATTAATTGGTATGAAGTCGCATGATTGTCATGTGCCGATGACACAAATGCTTCCTCGTTGCAATTAGAGTATCTTGCCAACAAGGTCCGAGTAGCAATCTTGAGGTCGTATATTTCTTCAACTCAATTGCTCGTAAGGTCATCGATCCTCAAGGACTAGATGCTCTACAAAGCCGAGGTGGTGACGACTCTATGTCATCTTGAGATGTATTTCCTCCGTCATTTTTCGATATCATGGTCCATCTCATTGTTCACCTTGTGAAAGAGATAAAGATATGCCCTCTGTTCCACGCTATATGTACCCGCGTCGAGAGGTACATGGGAATTCTCAAGTCCTACGCACGGAATCAATCTCGACCGGAGGGCAAGATCATCGGGTTATGCAATGTAAGAGGTCATTGAGTTCAAGGCCGACTATATGGCTCGTGTGGATCCGATAGGTGTGCCTCTATCTCGCCATGAGGGGAGACTTGATGGTATTCGGACCATCTGAAGGAAATCAATCACTCCCGACCGATACATACGCTCAAGCCCATTTCATGGTCTTGCAACACATGACCGAAGTGTCCCCGCACATTGACGAGAACAAAGACATGGTACGCCAACGTAATCCAAACCGTCGGAGGTTTGGATCATGAGAGCACAACCGCTTGCTCAACTGGATGGTTAAAGGTGCGAATCACCGGGAGGTCATCAAGTGATGATACATTGCTATGTGTGGACCCCGCTTATTTGGCTTGTAATGCTAACCACCACCTGGTCCTAGCATCACAAATCAAATAAATCGATCTCGAGATATGTATACTTCCTGAAGCAGAGATACGTGACTCATACAAAATTAGACAAAGAACTCCATTCAAAACATAGAGTCCAAACATTACACTACAAACGGAAGATAAACAAATAGTAATAGACATGTATGCATATAGGCCGATGTGCCACAAGATACACAAATAACAAGAACGACAATGAAGCAAAGTGCCATAAGATGGCTATAAACAAAGCCAATCGCAGTGCCTTCAACCCACAAGGCATCCTGACCGACCGCCAAGCCTAGTCGTCACCCACGGCGACAAAGATACCAATTTCGTACGTGAGGACCCCGAGGCTCACCTTCTTCCTCTGCAACAAAAACATTAAGCAAAGCACCGAGTACAAAGATTGTCTTTGTACCCGCAAGACCGACGTGAACTAGCGCACTGCATATGCTACATGCAAAGCTTGTCTCGGTGGAGGCCATATGTTTTATTTGCATAAAGCCAATTTTCATTTGGTAATAAGGTAATACGCTTTAAAGGCAAGTTTGCAATTCATTTTTAAGATTGAAATAACAAGAAGGATAATAATAACAAAGCTTAAAGATAAACAACCTAGAAGTGACTATCCCAATAGTCACTATTAACAATAGCACGAATCCCGATTCGCACTCACCCATCATGTTTTAATTTAAATGTTGTAGTCTAGTTCTTGGGGGCGATCCGAGCGTGTCCATAACCTAGACGAGGCTATTCGAATAGTTTTAACCCCGCAGGTGTACCAATGTACCCACACTTCGCATCGCTTTTGCCAAAACACACTTCCAAGGTATGCCAGCACGCCTAAGTCCTACGAGACTGTTTCCAATATTGTGTATCAACCTCGAGCCGCTGATGGGTAGAAACACCATACGCTACATGGTAAAGCCGAAAAGACAACTACCCACTCAGATAAAGCTTTTCGGACAACTACCATGCTCCCACCTCCGTCCCTCCTCGCGACCTCCTCGCACCCGAGCCAATACACGCCAAAGTACTAGGTCAAGAGAGGTCCCATATACTCTAGTGTGGTTAGCACGCAAAATGCTCAAGACGGCATGCAAGTAACTCTGGCCCCAATCGACTCTGCACCTTTCCACACACCCAACATGATCACACCGCCTTTACCATTGTGCCCAAGTCTAAATCATTTTTGTTTTCATTTTTAATTTTGCAAATAACATAGCAAAAGTGTGAAACATAAAGTTGTAGTAAATCTTGTGTGATCAAGGTTACCGACTAAAGTCGATAACCGCCTTCGCCACCGATACTAAGCATGTCTAAGCAATGAAATCGATCTACTAAGTGACAAGAAATCATCCAATGATCTCTAATCACAAAGAAATAACCTAGGCTCAGTAGTAGAGATCAATATTTTGTCTACGTGATATGCAAATGCACTTGATTTAACTACTCAATTTAACACAAATTAAGCAATGCATACATACAAATAAACAAAATATTAATCTTTAAAATACTGATTAAACATGATCAAATCGCTTTCGGCCGTTGCTCAATATGTCATGAGGATCGCCCTCGTGGTTGCCGCAAATATCGGCTTCAACGATCGAACACAACAAAGAAATAAGGACGAATAACACCGATAAAACTCAAGCAAACAACAACATCAACTCATGCCAAAATCCACACAGCAGCTAAACAAGATATAACAAAATTTAGAAACAGAGAACAAATCATTTTAAGATGCTAATAATTTTCTATGAATTTTCTAAGCTAAAAACACAACATGCCACTAGTTAGTTACTTAACAACTTTTCATAAACAAATACAGGTATAAAACCTATCCTAACAGTTAGTATACTGAAAATGAAATTTTACAAAACTGTTCATTGAATTTGGACAATTATTGGAAAAGATATGCATTTTCTAATTTAGAAGATACATAAGACATCATTTTATTAGATAACAGATTTTTGCTACAGAGACATGGATGAAACTAATTTTAGTAAATAATACATTTAAAATGAAAAATAACAGCACTGGTTTCATGCAATTTGGATAAAAATTGAATTAGTTATGCATTTTACAAGTTTAATTGATTTAACAAAGGCAAATGTAAAAGCATTTCGTAAATACTAAAGCACTTAATACTTTTTTCACCGCCAACAAGAAGCTCCCACCATCGACAATGGTCCGCGAACGCTGACCAGACAAATAAGACCGCTTAAAGTGACGCCGGCGGCGATTCAAAGAATACGCCTTCTGCCCACTAAGGTGCAAACCTAAAACACTCACACAGCAGAAATACGCTTTCCATCGAGAAAACGATAACCGTAACTACACAAACCTAATCGACAACATGGACCCACATGGCGTTGACTCGTAGAACAAATAACGGGCTGATTAAAGGATTTCTAAATGCGACACGAGAGGGCCCACAAATCGCTGACTCAAAGAAGACATGATTAGAGCTAAACCATTTCACCGGCGGCTCATCGGCGAAAGACCGCACGGCGGCGGCGCCAGCAGTGATCTAGCAAACCGCTGAGTTTCAAGACGAGTGAGTGGTACCTTCGGTTCGCAAGGACCTCGCGAACTGGCGACGCGACGCTGGAGTCACGGAACGCCGCGGCGAGTCAAGCGCGAACTGAGGCGAGAAGAAGATGCGTTTCGCGAGAAGACGCCACGGGCTTCGAAGACTCCGAATGCGCGCCACAGCTCCGCCTTGATCCCGTGAACAATAAGCACAAGATGATGGCGACGAAGGAGGTCCGAGACGGCCGAATCACCACGGGCGAAACGCCGAGCTCGAGAAAATCGGTCGCACGCTTCCACGATGCACCAAAGACAAACGAACCCACCGTGAGCATCGCGTGGAGCATTGCGATCATGCGGAACCAACGCCGAGGCTTGAGACTCACCGTAACGCTTAGCAAGCTCAAGGCCGATCGCCGAGGCGGAGACGACGATACCGCTCGTGATCCACCGACGCCAAGGACCCGGAATAGGCAAATGGAGGCGCGAGGCAGAGGAACACGACCGCGCGGCCGCCTGGCGCGGGCGGCCTGAACGGCGGCGCCACGCCGAAGTTCTTCTCCCACCGAGAGGAAAATTTGGGCGAGAAGGTGAGAGCGGCGAAACGATGACCGAATGAGTGCGTGAGGTTATGAAGCTCGCGATGCTCCACGACGCACACGAGGCAAATAGGTGGCGCGGCGCAGGCACGTGGTGCAATGCAAGACGGCCGCAACTCCGCGAGGTGCGAGAAGACGAGGGTGGACTCGACAGTAGGGTCCACCGCCGACGGACGGCGGTGCGAACCGAGGTTTGGCTCGGATGAATCGCCCACCGCTGGATCGAGATGGACGGTCGAGATTGATGTATGCGCATTCGACAGTTCGGCGGCGCACGCAACGTGGATCGCTCAATTTGCATCGACGGTCACGATCGATTGACTCAGCGCGTGCGTTTAGTTGACGACGACCGAGTCAAGTGGCGCTGGTCGGACTCGAGCCGAGGTTGGGTTCTGCCCGAGGAACAAGATTTTTAGAATTTGATTTAAAAGACAGAGAAGGTTTGGGGAATTTTTAGAGGTAGCTCTGAGCCCAAAAATTTCGAAATTTTTATGGTAGCATTAGAGACAGAGGACAACCTTGTATAATTTTTCCAGAACTTTTATGCACTGCATGGTTCTAGAGAAAATTCACTGCTGCTGTCCAGGAGTTTGACCAGATTTCAAACAGAGTTGACTTGGCCATTTGAAATAGCAAACAAAATCTAAAAATTGTGAAATAATTCAGGAGGTAGATAGGATGATCAAGATGCTAGGAAAATAGTTTCAGAGGATGATCAAAGTTTGAAGGCTAAGAATTAGCTGACAACAATCTCCATTCACAAGAGTTTAATTTAGAAAATGGAAATTGCTAGGAAAAATGTAGAACTTTCAAATGATTTGAAGAGACAACAAAAGTTTTTATTTCTCCTCAAAATTTTACATTTGAAATACAAACCCTAAGTTAGGGTGTTACAAATCTCCCTCACAGAATCTCACCCAGATTCTCGATCATCGAGAAGAATGATGGGTAATCGCCGAGGCGATCTTCCCGCTCCCAAGTGGCTTCATCCTGAGTGGTTTGACCACCGAACTTTAAGGAACTTGATCACACGGTTCCTTGTTCTGCTGCTCAGCTTTCTTCGAGGATACGAACGGACGCCACGATAAGACGATCTTCCCGCACATCGATATTTTCCAATGGTGTTTCTCAACCGAATACGGAGGCACTTCTTCAATTGTGACACATGGAAAACATCATGCACCCTTCGAGTGTAGCCGCAACTCCAACTTGTATGCAACGGCTCCCACTTTCTTGATGATGCGATATGGCCTCACATATCGAGGAGCCGCTTGTTCTTGACATCAAACGACGATGTCCTTCGCAGGTGAGACTTGAGATACACAAAGTCATTGGCCGAAATCAACTCACGGCGACGCCGACCGCATAGCTCTTCTCGCCTGATTGAGCTACGCGCAAGTGCTCACGAATCAATCGCACTTGACTTTCACTTCATTGATGGAATCGCCAAAGAACCGCTTTCACCGCCTCTCACTGGGCTCAACTGCTCTCGCAAACCGCCCATACAAAGCCTCAAACGGTGCCATACCAAGACTAGCCTCGAAGCTGTTGTTGTAGGAGAACTCTGCAAGCTGTAGGCACTTCTCCCAATTCTTTCCATAGGAGAGAACACAAGCACTGAGCATGTCTTCAAGAACTTGGTTGATTCGCCCGCCTCGACCATCACCCGAGGATGATAGGTCGAGCCGAAGAAAGACGGTCCCCATGGCTTCCGCAGACTATGCCAAAACCGAGAGGTGAACAGAGAACCACGATTCGACACAATTGTTCGTGGCACACCATGCATCACACAATACGGATATGTAAAGATCCGCTAACCGATTCACATCAATCTGCTCGTGACCGGAAGGAAATGAGCCACCTTCGCCAATCGATCAATGATAACCCATAATGCATCCTTCCCCGCAGGAGTACGGCGGCATCAGTTGATAAAATCCATGCCTACAATCCCACTTCCATTCTCGTATAGGTAAGGGTCAAGAAGACCACCGACGCCGATGCTCGGCTTGACACGACAACATATGTCACATCCGCCACGAACCCGCAATCTCGCGCTTCATGCGAGTCCACCGCATCTCCGCCGCAGATCTTGGTACATCTTGGTAGCCCGGATGGATGGACAAAGGCGAATCATGGGCTTGAAGGATCAAATCCCGCAACTCGGGATCTTTGGGACCACGAGACGCTCAAAACCATACAACACCGTGCTCATCCTCTCGTGGAAACACTTGGCGATCCATTCCCGATGTTTTGCTTGATTTTACCCACACCATCATCGATTGCCGTGGGCGCTTGATTTGATCCACCAAGGTTGGTTGCACAACCAAGGCAAAGCAAGGGAACCATGTTCAACCAAACCCGTTGAGACGCTGAAACTCGCAGTAGCAAGGTGTTGTCGCTTTGGATCATCAAAGTATTGCAATACACCTTTCGACTAAGTGCATCAAAGAACCACATTGGCCTTGCCAGGTGATATCGAATACCCATGTCATAATCTTTGATCAATTCTAGCCATCTCTCTCGCCTCGAGGTTCAGATCCGCCGAGTGAACAAGTATTTCAAACTCTTGTGGTCGAATACACCTCACAATCAAGCTTCCGATCAAATAATGCCGCCAAATCTTGAGTGCATGAACTATCGCAGCAAGCTCTAAATCATGGGTGGGATAATTGAGCTCATGAGGCCTCACTGCCTAGATGCATAGGCAACCGCCTTGCCTTCTCGCATAAGAACACATCCGAAGTCTCGACGAGAGGCATCGCAATAAATATCGGGCTCTTGTGGATATCAGAAGAGTAAGGACTGAGCTGAAGTCAATCGCCGCTTGAGCTCCCGAAGCTCTCATCACAAGCAGAGGACCATACAAACTTCTTGTCCTTCTTGAGCAATTCACCATCGGCTTTTGCGATCTTGGAGAAGTTCTCGATAAAGCGCGATAATAGCCCGCTAAACCAAGAAAACTCCGCACATCGGTGATCGACTTGGCTGCCCCAAGATAGAACATCGCCACCTTGCCGATCCACAGCTATGCTCTCCACTGGAAAGAACATGGCCCAAGAATGCCACTTCCTTCAACCGTAACTCACATTTGTTGAACTTTGCATACAAATTGACATGCTCCCGCAACTTGCCCAAAACAATCTTCGATGCTCAAGATGCTCGCTTCACCTTGGAATAGATAAGAATGTCATCAATAAAAACCACCACAAATTTGTCCAAATACTCCATGAATACGAATTCATAAGGTTCATGAACAACGCGGGCGCATTGGTCAAACCGAAGACATGATGTGCAGTACTCGCATGTGCCATAACGAGTAGTGAAAGCCGTCTTCGAATATCCTCACCGATCCGACTTGATGATAGCCCGACTCGTGATCAATCTTGAGAACACTTGAGCCCGCATAACCGGTCAAAAAGATCATCAATGCTGGGCAGGATATTTGTTCTTCACCGCCACCTCATTGAGAGGACTGAATCAACACACACGCAAAGTCTTGTCCTTCTTCTTCACAAAGATCACCGACAACCCCAAACTAATTCCACCTAGTAACTATCGCTTGAAAGGTGAAGAGAGAAACCAAGTTTCAAAACTTAAATTAGAGTAAGATGAGAGTAGAAAGCTAAGATAGGTAAGGAATAAAATCGAGAATCGCTTAGGTTTTCATAAACCTTTTTATAATTTGAAAATAAGACTTTCAAAATACCCTAAGGACGACTATGCTTGTTACTACGGTCGTAATGGCTCGATACCAACTTTAGAGGACCCCGCTTATTTGGCTTGTAATGCTTAACCACCACCGGGTCCTAGCATCACAAATCAAATAAATCGATCTCGAGATATGTATACTTCCTGTGAAGCAAGATATCGCACTGCTACAAAATTAGACAAAGAACTCCATTCAAAACATAGAGTCCAAACATTACACTACAAACGGAAGATAAACAAATAGTAACATTACATATAGGCCGACTGTGCCACAAGATACACAAATAACAAGAACGACAAATGAAGCAAAGTGCCATAAGATGGCTATAAACAAAGCCAATCACAGGTGCTTTCAACCCACAAGGCATCCGACCGACCGCCAAGCCTAGTCGCCACCCACGGCTTATGCAAAGACACCACGTAAGTGAGGACCCCGAGGCTCACCTTCTTCCTCTCGCAACAAAAACATTAACAAAGCACCCGAGTACAAAGATTGTCTTTGTACCCGCAAGACCGACGTGTGAACTCAGCGGCACTGCTAATATGCTACATGCAAAGCTTGTCTCGTGGAGGCCATATGTTTTATTTGCATAAAGCCAATTTTCATTTGCAATAAGGTAATACGCTTTAAAGGCAAGTTTGCAATTCATTTTAAGATTGAAATAACAAGAAGGATAATAATAACAAAAGCGAAAGATAAACAACCTAGAAGTGACTATCCCAATAGTCACCACAACAATAGCACTAATCCCGCATTCGCACTCACCCATCAAGTTTTAATTTAAATGTTGTAGTCTAGTTCTTGGGGCGATCCGAGCGTGTCCATAACCTAGACGAGGCTATTCGAATAGTTTTAACCCTCGCAGGTGTACCAATGTACCCACACTTCGCATCGCTTTAAGCCAAAACACACTCCGAAGGTATGTCGCACAGCCTAAGTCCTACGAGACTGCTTCAATATTGTGTATCAACCCCGAGCCGTCAGATGGGTAGAAACACCATACGCTACATGGTAAAGCCGAAAAGACAACTACCCACTCAGATAAAGCTTTCTGACAACTACCATGCTCCCACCTCCGTCCCTCCGCGACCTCCGCGACCCGTGAGCCAATACACGCCAAAGTACTAGGTCAAGAGAGGTCCCATATACTCTAGTGTGGTTAGCACGCAAAATGCTCAAGGTGGCGCAAGTAACTCGGTCCTAAGCGACTTTGCACCTTTCAATACACCCAACAGATCACACCAGCCTTACCATTGTGCCCAAGTCTAAATCATTTTTGTTTTCATTTTTAATTTTGCAAATAACATAGCAAAAGTGCTGAAACATAAAGTTGTAGTAAATCTTGGTGATCAAGGTTACCGACTAAAGTCGATAATCGCCCAGCTTCTACCGATACTAAGCATGTCTAAGCAAACAAATCGTATCTACTAAGTGACAAGAAATCATCCAACATCTCTAATCACAAAGAAATAACCTAGGCTCAGTAGTAGAGATCAATATTTTGTCTACAGGATATGCAAATTTCACTGATTTAACTACTCAATTTAACACAAATTAAGCAATGCATACATACAATTGAAACAAAATATTAATCTTTAAAATACCGGGATTAAACATGATCAAACTGCTGTTCGGCCGCCGTTGATCAATATGTCATGGAGGATCGCCCTCGTGGTGCCGCAAATATCGGCCCAACGATCGAACACAACAAAGAATAAGGACTAATAACACCGACAAAACTCAAGCAAACAACAACATCAACTCATGCCAAAATCCACACAGCAGCCTAAACAAGATATAACAAAATTTAGAAACAGAGAACAAATCATTTTAAGATGCTAATAATTTTCTATGAATTTTCTAAGCTAAAAACACAACATGCCACTAGTTAGTTACTTAACAACTTTTCATAAACAGAAACAGTGTATAAAACCTATCCTAACAGTTAGTATACTGAAAATGAAATTTTACAAAACTGTTCATTGAATTTGGACAATTATTGGAAAAGATATGCATTTTCTAATTTAGAAGATACATAAGACATCATTTTATTAGATAACAGATTTTTGCTACAGAGACATGGATGAAACTAATTTTAGTAAATAATACATTTAAAATGAAAATAACAGCACTGGTTTCATGCAATTTGGATAAAAATTGAATTAGTTATGCATTTTACAAGTTTAATTGATTTAACAAAGGCAAATGTAAAAGCATTTCAGAAATACTAAAGCACTTAATACTTTTTCATCACAACAAGAAGCCCCACCATCGACATGGGTCTCCGCGAACGCTGACAGACAGCAAGACCGCTTAAGTGACGCCGGCGTATTCAAAGAATACGCTTCGCCACTAAGGTGCAAACCTAAAACACTCATTACGCAGAAATACGCTTTCCATCGTGAGAAAACGATAACCGTAACTACACAAACCTAATCGACAACATGGACCCACATGGCGCTGACTCGTAGAACAAATAACGGGTCGGATTAAAGGATTTCTAAATGCGACACGAGAGGGCCCACAAATCGTTGACTCAAAGAAGACATGATTAGAGCTAAACTAATCTTTCACCGGCGTTCACCGGGCGAGCACCGCACGCACGGCGGCCGCCAGCAGTGATCTAGCAAACCAGTTGAGTTTCAAGACGAGTGAGTGGTGGTTTCCGTTCGCGCATGACCTTGCGAACTGATGACGGTGACGCTGGAGTCACGGAACGCCGGCCAGTCAGCGCGGCGAACGAGGCGAGAAGAAGATGCGGTGTCTCGCGAGAAGACGCTACGGCTTCGAGAAGACTCCAGGCGCGCCACGCCCGCTTTGATCCCGTGAACAATAAGCACAAGATGATGGCGACGGCGGAGGTCCGAGACGCCGGAATCACCACGGCGCGAAACGAGCTCGAGAAAATTTCGTCGCACGGCTTCCACGATGCACCAAAGACGAAACGAACCCACCGTGAGCATCGTGGAGCATTGCGATCAAGTGGAACCAAACGCCGAGGCTTGAGATCACTGCTAACGCTAGCAAGCTCGCGCAGGCCGAGATCGCCGGAGGCGAGACGACGATATCGCCTCGGTGATCCATCGACGCCAAGGACCCGAATAGGCAAAATGGAGGCGGCGAGGCGAGGAACACGACCGCAGCGTCGCCGCTCAAGGGCGTCGAACGGCGGCGCTACGCTGAGTTCTTCTCCCACGAGAGGAAAATTTGGGCGAGAAGGTGAGAGAGCGAAGGAAACGATGACCGAATGAGTGCGGTGAGGTTATGAAGTTCGCGATGCTCACCGACGCACACGCAGGGCAAATAGGTGGCGCGCGCGCAGGTACGGGCGCATAATGACGCGCCGCCGCAACTCCGGTGAGGTGCGAGAAGACGAGGTGGACTGACAGTAGGGTCCACCGCCAATGACGGACGGAAGCGGGCGAACCGGAGGTTTGGCTCAGAGGAATCGCCCACCGCTGGATCCGAGATGGACGGTCGAGATTGATGTATGCATTCGACAAAGTCTGCTTGCGACGCAACGCGGATCGCTCGATTTGCATCTGACGGTCACGATCGATTGACTCGCGCACGTGCGAAGTTGACGCCGACCGAGTCAAGGCGCTGGTCGACTCGAGCCGTGAGGTTGCTCTGGCCCGAGGAACAAGATTTTTAGAATTTGATTTAAAAGACAGAGAAGGTTTGGGGAATTTTTAGAGGTAGCTCCTGAGCTCCAAAATTTCTGAAATTTTTATGGTAGCTATTAGAGACAGAGGACAACCTTGTATAATTTTTTCCAGAACTTTATGCACTGCATGGTTCTAGAGAAAATTCACAAGCTGCTGTCCAGTGAGTTTGACCAGATTTCAAACAGAGTTGACTTGGCCATTTGAAATAGCAAACAAAATCTAAAATTGTGAAATAATTCAGGAGGTAGATAGGATGATCAAGATGCTAGGAAAATAGTTTCAGAGGATGATCAAAGTTTGAAGGCTAAGAATTAGCTGACAACAATCTCCATTCACAAGAGTTTAATTCTAGAAATGGAAATTGCTAGGGAAAATGTAGAACTTTCAAATGATTTGAAGAGACAACAAAAGTTTTTATTTCTCCTCAAAATTTTACATTTGAAATACAAACCCTAAGTTAGGCTGTTACACTATGGTTGGCACAAGGGCCACAATTTACAATTGTCACATGGCAAGGATATGACATAAATGGGTACACATTTTATACGCATAAACCAGATAGGAAGAGCACAAACCGTAACAGCAGTGTCCGTGATAGATGCATTCGGCATCGATGGGTTGAGGAGCTCGTACGATGGGCAAATAGAGGAGATATGGGAGCTCGACTCACGTGCTTTTCAAGATCCCCTATTTTCGTGCCGCTGGTCCATCTCCCACAGTGAAGGTTGACAGCACGGCGTCACTACCGTGGACCTTGAACGTGTCGGATACAAAGACGAACCATTCGCATCGCTAATCGTTGTTCAAGTATTCTATGTAACCGACCCGCAAATAAGAAACGCCACGAAGTTCTTCATGGAAAAAGAAGGATTGTCGGAGTTGAGAATGGCGGGACGAGGAAGAATACAATCAATTTGACGAGTTGCCCCTTTCTGAGATGGCATCGTGCTCGACGAAGAACCCAGTGAGGAAGCTAGCTATATGCGCTACGATCATCATGAAGGGCCATATTTTAATTAAGAATTTAATCCATTGTAATTAATTTATTCTATAACATCATGTGTTGTGGACTTGTAATCTCTCATATTTTGATATTGATGTCATGTGGACGTTTCATCGTGAATCGACAATTGGTTTTTGAAGTAAAATGTGTTATGAGCTTGTCTTCATATATACTTGTCACCTGTGTTTTGTCATCTCTCATATATTTGGATATTGATGTGAATGTGGATGTTCATTGTAATTCATATATAGTTGTCACTAGGTTCATTGTATTTGATAATTGTTCGATCTATCACGATCGTTCTATAATATAACCGTCTCGTGATAATGAATCACATACTTGCATTCTATAATAGAACCGCCTATGATATGAGATTATCTCGCATGGTTCTATTTGATAATCGCTGCGTGATATCCCGACAAAACCAACATATGTCACATCCGCCACAACCCGCACCGCTTCATGCGAGTCCACCGATCTCGCCCAGATCTTGGTACATCTTGGTAGCCCGGATGGATGGACAAAGGCACCATGGGCTTTGAAGGATCAAATCCGAACTCGGGATCTTTGGGACCACGACGCCCCAAACCATACAACACCGTGTCATCCTCTCGTGAAACACTTGGCGATCCATTCCTCGGGTTTTGCTTGATTTTACCCACACCATCATCTCGACCGTACGCTTTGATTTGATCCACCAAGGTTGGTTGCACAACCAAGGCAAAGAAGGGAACCATGTTCAACCAAACCGTTGAGACTAAACTCGCAGGCAGGTGTTGTCGTTTGGATCATCAAAGTATTGCAATACACCTTTCGACTAAGTGCATCAAAGAATCACATTGGCCTTGCCGTGGTGATACCGAATACCATGTCATAATCTTTTGATCAATTCCCAGCCATCTCCTCGCCCGAGGTTCAGATCCGCCGAGTGAACAAGTATTTCAAACTTGTGGTCGGAATACACCTCACAAATGTTTCCGATCAAATAATGCCGCCAAATCTTGAGTGCATGAACCATCGCACAAGCTCTAAATCATGGGTGGATAATTGAGCTCATGAGGCCTCACCGCCTAGATGCAAGGCAACCGCTTGCCTTCGCATAAGAACACATCCGAAGTCCCCGACGAGGGCATCGCAATAAATATCGGCTCTTGTGGATATCAGAAGAGTAAGGACTGAGCTGTCAATCGCCGTTGAGCTCCCGAAGCTCTCATCACAAGCAGAGGACCATACAAACTTCTTGTCCTTCTTGAGCAATTCACCATCGGCCGATCTTGGAGAAGTTCTCGATAAAGCGCGATAATAGCCGCTAAACCAAGAAAACTCCGCACATCGGTGATCGACTTGGCCTGCCCTAAGATAGAACATCGCGACCTTGCCGATCCACATTATGCTCCAATGGAAAGAACATGGCCCAAGAATGCCATCCTTCAACGTAACTCACATTTGTGAACTTTGCATCATTACATGCTCCTAAACTTGCCCAAAACAATCTTCGATGCTCAAGATGCTCGCTCACCTTGGAATAGATAAGAATGTCATCAATAAAACCACCACAAATTTGTCCAAATACCCATGAATACGAATCATAGGTTCATGAACAACGCGGCGCATTGGTCAAACCGAAGACATGACTGTACTGCAGGCCATAACGAGTAGTGAAAGCCGCTCGAATATCCTCACCATCCGACTTGATGATAGCCCGACTCGATCAATCTTGAGAACACTTGAGCCCGCATAACCGGGTCAAAAAGATCATCAATGCGGGCAGGATATTTGTTCTTCACCGCCACCTCATTGAGAGGACTGAATCAACACAAGCCAAAGTCTTGTCCTTCTTCACAAAGATCACCGACAACCCCAAACTAATTCCACCTAGATAACTATCGCTTGAAAGGTGAAGAGAGAAACCAAGTTTCAAAACTTAAATTAGAGTAAGATGAGAGTAGAAAGCAAGATAGGTAAGGAATAAAATGAGAATGCTAGGTTTTCATAAACCTTTTATAATTTGAAAATAAGACTTTCAAAAACCCTAAGGACGACTATGCTTGTTACTACTGTAATGGCTCGATAACAACTTTAGGACCATTTTTGTAATGCTTAACCACCACCGGTCCTAGCATCACAAATCAAATAAATGATCTCGAGATATTATACTTGAAGCAAGATACGCACTGCAAAAATTAGACAAAGAACTCCATTCAAAACATAGAGTCCAAACATTACACTACAAACGAAGATAAACAAATAGTAACATTACATATAAGGCCGGCTGTGCCACAAGATACACAAATAACAAGAACGACAATGAAGCAAAGTGCCATAAGATGGCTATAAACAAAGCCAATCCAGTCCTTCAACCCACAAGGCATCCGACCGACCGCCAAGCCTAGTCGCCACCCACGGCGACAAAGACACCACGGGAGGACCCGAGGCTCACCTTTCTCCTCTGCAACAAAAACATTAACAAAGCACCCGAGTACAAAGATTGTCTTTGTACCCGCAAGACCGACGTGGAACTAGCGACTGGCAATATGCTACATGCAGTTGTCTCGTGGAGGCCATATGTTTTATTTGCATAAAGCCAATTTTCATTTGCAATAAGGTAATACGCTTTAAAGGCAAGTTTGCAATTCATTTTAAGATTGAAATAACAAGAAGGATAATAATAACAAAAGCAAAAGATAAACAACCTAGAAGTGACTATCCCAATAGTCACCAAAAATAGCACTAATCCCGCATTCGCATCACCCATCAAGTTTTAATTTAAATGTTGTAGTCTAGTTCTTGGGGGCGATCCGAGCGTGTCCATAACCCAGGACGAGGCTATTCAATAGTTTTAACCTCGCAGGTGTACCAATGTACCCACACTTGCATCGCTTTAAGCCAAAACACACTCCAAGGTATGCTCGCAAACTAAGTCCTACGAGACTGCTTTCAATATTGTGTATCAACCCCGAGCCGTCGAGGGTAGAAACACCATACGCTTACATGGTAAAGCAAAGACAACTACCCACTCAGATAAAGCTTTCTGACAACTACCATGCTCCCACCTCCGCCCTCCCGCGACCTCCGCGACCCGAGCCAATACACGCCAAAGTACAGGTCAAGAGAGGTCCCATATACTCTAGTGTGGTTAGCACGCAAATGCTCAAGGGCGCAAGTAACTGGCCTTAATCGACTGCACCTTTCCAAACACCCAAAGATCACACCGCCTTACCATTGTGCCCAAGTCTAAATCATTTTTGTTTTCATTTTTAATTTTGCAAATAACATAGCAAAAGTGTGAAACATAAAGTTGTAGTAAATCGGTGATCAAGGTTACCGACTAAAGTCGATAACCGCCTGGGCCACCGATACTAAGCATGTCTAAGCAAAAAATCGATCTACTAAGTGACAAGAAATCATCCAACATCTCTAATCACAAGAAATAACCTAGGCTCTAGTAGAGATCAATATTTTGTCTAAGGATATGCCACGGATTTAACTACTCAATTTAACACAAATTAAGCAATGCATACATACAATTAAACAAAATATTAATCTTTAAAATATCGATTAAACATGATCAAACCGCTTGTTCGGCCGGGCTTTCAATATGTCATGAGGATCGCTCCTGTGGTTGCCGCAAATATCGGCCTCAACGATCGAACACAACAAAGAAATAAGGACAATAACACCGACAAAACTCAACAAACAACAACATCAACTCATGCCAAAATCCACACACAGCCTAAACAAGATATAACAAAATTTAGAAACAGAGAACAAATCATTTTAAGATGCTAATAATTTTTCTATGAATTTTCTAAGCTAAAACACAACATGCCACTAGTTAGTTACTTAACAACTTTTCATAAAGAAACAGGTATAAAACCTATCCTAACAGTTAGTATACTGAAAATGAAATTTTACAAAACTGTTCATTGAATTTGGACAATTATTGGAAAAGATATGCATTTTCTAATTTAGAAGATACATAAGACATCATTTTATTAGATAACAGATTTTGCTACAGAGACATGGATGAAACTAATTTTAGTAAATAATACATTTAAAATGAAAATAACAGCATGGTTTCATGCAATTTGGATAAAAATTGAATTAGTTATGCATTTTACAAGTTTAATTGATTTAACAAAGGCAAAGTAAAAGCATTTAAAATACTAAAGCACTTAATACTTTTTCACCGCAACAAGAAGCCCACCATCGACAGGGCCCGCGAACGCCGACAGGACAGACGCCTTAATGACGCCGGCTATTCAAAGAATACGCTTCGCTCACTAAGGTGCAAACCTAAAACACTCATTACCAGAAATACGCTTCCATCGAGAAAACGATAACCGTAACTACACAAACCTAATCGACAACATGGACCCACATGGCGTGACTGAGAACAAATAACGGGCCGGATTAAAGGATTTCTAAATGCGACACGAGAGGGCCACAAATCGTTGACTCAAAGAAGACATGATTAGAGCTAAACTAATCTTTCACCGGCGGTTCACCGGCGAGCACCGGCACGCGGCGGCCGCAGGTGATCTAGCAAACCGTTGAGTTTCAAGACGAGTGAGTGGTTTCGGTTCGCAGACCTTGCGAACTCGGACGTGACGCTGAGTCACGGAACGCCCGCAATGGGGCGAACGAGGCGGAGAAGAAGATGCGGTCGGAGAAGACGCTAGGCTTCGGAAGACTCAGGCGCGCCACCCCGCTTTGATCCCGTGAACAATAAGCACAAGATGATGGCGACGGGAGGTCCGAGACGCCGAATCACCACGGCGCAAACGAGCTCGAGAAAATGTCGCACGGCTTCCACGATGCACCAAAGAGAAACGAACCCACCGTGAGCATCGGGAGCATTGCGATCAATGGAACCAAACGCCGAGGCTTGAGACTCACCTAACGCTAGCAAGCTCGGGGCCGAGATCGCCGGAGGCGAGACGACATACCCCGGTGATCCATCGACGCCAAGGACCCGGAATAGGCAAAATGGAGGCGGCGAGGCAGAGGAACACGACCAGGCGCCGCCGGGCGCTCGAACGGCGCCACGCCGAGTTCTTCTCCCACGAGAGGAAAATTTGGGCGAGAAGGTGAGAGAGCGGAAGGAAACGATGGACCGAATGAGTGCGTGAGGTTATGAAGTCGCGATGCCACCGAGACACGAGGGCAAATAGGTGGGCGGCGCAGGTACGTGGCGCATGCGCACCGCCGCGAACTCCGGTGAGGTGCGAGAAGACGAGGGTGGACTCGAAGTAGGGTCCACCGCCAATGACGACGGAAGCGGCGAACCGGAGGTTTGGCTCAGAGGAATCGCCCACCGCTGGATCCGAGATGGACGGTCGAGATTGATGTATGCATTCGGACGTGCCTTGGACGCAACGTGGATCGCTCGATTTGCATCGGACGGTCACGATCGATTGACTCGCGCGCGTAAGTTGACGCCGACCGAGTGGCCTGGTCGACTCGAGCCGAGGTTGTTGGCCCGAGGAACAAGATTTTTAGAATTTGATTTAAAAGACAGAGAAGGTTTGGGGAATTTTTGAGGTAGCTCTGAGCTCCAAAATTTCGAAATTTTTATGGTAGCTATTAGAGACAGAGGACAACCTTGTATAATTTTTTCCAGAACTTTTATGCACTGCATGGTTCTAGAGAAAATTCACAAGCTGCTGTCCAGGAGTTTGACCAGATTTCAAACAGAGTTGACTTGGCCATTTGAAATAGCAAACAAAATCTAAAAATTGTGAAATAATTCAGGAGGTAGATAGGATGATCAAGATGCTAGGAAAATAGTTTCAGAGGATGATCAAAGTTTGAAGGCTAAGAATTAGCTGACAACAATCTCCATTCACAAGAGTTTAATTCTAGAAAATGGAAATTGCTAGGAAAATGTAGAACTTTCAAATGATTTGAAGAGACAACAAAGTTTTTATTTCTCCTCAAAATTTTACATTTGAAATACAAACCCTAAGTTAGGGTTACACTATGGTTGGCACAAGGGCCACAATTTACAATTGTCACATGGCAAGGATATGACATAAATGGGTACACATTTTATACGAACCAGATAGGAAGAGCACAAAGTAACAGCAAGGTCCGGATAGATGCATTCGCATCATGGGTTGAGGAGCTGGACGATGGGCAAATAGAGGAGATATGGGAGCTCGACTACGTGCTTTTCAAGATCCCCTATTTTGTGCCTGGTCCATCTCCCACGTGAAGGTTGACAGCACGGCGTCACTACCGTGGACCTTGAACGTGTCGGATACAAAGACGAACCATTCGCATCGCTAATCGTTGTTCGTATTCTATGTAACCGACCTTGAAATAAGAAACGCCACGAAGTTCTTCATGGAAAAAGAAGGATTGTCGGAGTTGAGAATGGTGGACGAGGAAGAATACAATCAATTTGACGAGTTGCCTTTCTGAGATGGCATCGGCTCGACGAAGAACCCGAGGAAGCTAGCTATATGCGCCGATCATCATGAAGGGCTATATTTTAATTAAGAATTTAATCCATTGTAATTAATTTATTCTATAACATCATGTGTTGTGGACTTGTAATCTCATATATTTTGATATTGATGTCAATGGACGTTCATCGTGAACGACAATTGGTTTTTAAGTAAAATGTGTATGAGCTTGTCTCATATACTTGTCACCGTGTTTTGTCATCTCTCATATATTTTGATATTGATGTGAATGTGGATGTTCATTGTAATTCATATATAGTTGTCACTAGGTTCATTGTATTTGATAATTGTTCGATCTATCACGAGTTCTATAATATAACCGTCGTGATAATGAATCACAACGTTCATAAT